>OU342950.1:47211247-52211247 GCA_910592335.1 Adalia bipunctata | reverse complement strand
GGTTTTCCTGATATTCAAGGAAAGAGAGTTATCACACAACCATAAATAAATCTTACTGAGTTCACGTTCCGCCAACACATTAACTTCCTCCCAAGATTTACCTGTAAATACGGCCACAGTGTCATGCGCATAACAAATCATGTGCCCATGAAAATTCTTCATTTTAGACGACAGATCACCCCTTAAAATTTGAGCGAAGCTTAGCAAAGCCCAACATAAAAATAAATCGGAGCAGTTGGCCCTAAGAGGTTCTAGATAGCGAAGGGGAACTCTTGTTCCCCTGTCTCACAATTTAGTTCCTACACCCTCGTGCACGTGCTGTTGACCTCGCACTAAATTTGCCGAAGAGCTCCGTGCGACGATTGCAGACTCCTTACTAAAGGACGCCCCCAATCAGATCGCAGATATCAAAGCCGAGGAATCACGACCACCGATCCTTCGTGTATCGTCGTGATTGAATTCAATCAATAACCTCTATAAATTCAAAAACAACAGAAACGTCAATTTCATCGTATTTTCGACGAATTGTCTAAATAGCTAAGTTTTTCTGAAAATGAATAACACATCACAAAAGTATGGAAGTATTCAACAATGTGGATTTAATTATATAAAAACATTGGAATTATCTTATAATTGTACGCTTTATGCGGCATATTCAATATCTTTATCTTAGAAGATATTTTTCTGCAAATCGCTAAGAAATTTGACATTTCTAACAAAATTTGTCACAGAAAAAGTCAAGATTTCCCAACTGTTAGGAAATATTCATTTCCGTACTGTAAGGAAATGATATTATTATTATACTAGCTGGCCCGGCGAACTTTATTTCGCCTGAATGATACCTATGGCTTGGTTAGATTTCTGAACTGTCAAATCGAGTTGATTCTAGATCAAGCTCCGATCACCGGTGATATGCTTTGTGAAACCCCCGTTAAATTTGTATAAACTTACCATTGCTATTTTTTTAAGCAGGAGATAAATTAGGCATAATAAAAGTTCTGTCATATGTCAACTGTCATATGTCGAATGTCATCTGTCAAACGTCATCTGTCAACTGTCATCTTTTCCATGGATATGAGCTGTCTTCGAAAAGACCAGCAATTGAATTACTATTCGTCAAGTTTGACAATTCAGCATCAATGCGTGCCCATAGTAACGCAACCAATTCCATTCCGAATTTGAAAGCTCCATTTATTTATGAATGGAATAATTCGCGATTTTTTTCAAAATTGATTAAAATCTCTCGAATTTCAAACGATTTGCGGAAAAATAATATGTTTACCTCGTAGGAAAGGCCATATTCCTGGACTCTGTGTTGCTAAGTCTCGGCTTACGACTCGACTTAGCAATCTTCACAATCGTCCAGGAATGTAAGGCTTTTCCTACCCGGTAAACAATGTACTATTCCAGTACCAAGTGAAACATATCAAAATTTTTAGTTTGTGTTCTCGTTATCAAATTCTCTTTGTTCTTCTTCTTCTTCTTCTTTTTATGTGCTTGGCTCTTTGTTGAATGCCAAGATTTCTATGAATTTATTATAGATGTATAGAATACCTACTGTTGGTACTGATTAGATATTGTTTTAGACTTTCTTGTCGATCGAAAATCTGAGTATTTTTCCTGCTTTTCATTTCTCCCGAAAGGGGTCTTGGTATTCTTCAATAACCACAATCTTATATGACATTCAAAATTAATACATCTTCGGATGAAATTCTTGACATCTGTCATCTCCTTAAAACATAACATAACCTATGTCATACAAAAAATAGCGCCACTGGACGAGTACTGAAATCCAGAGTGCCGTTTTGATCTACAAATTTTGGTCACGATTTTTCGTAAGGAGTCGTTAGAGCATATATTCTATGCATCTATTATTTATTGCAAAATAAATCGAAGTACTCACTAGGCACTCATGTTTGTGTTCCAACATCAACAGTAATGGATCTCAAAAACAAATTTAAAGTGGGTACTGCACTTTTATTCAAAAAGCGACCAGTCATAAAGCAGGTTTCAAAATGATCACTGCATATACTTTATTTCAAATTTAGTGCAGAAGGATCAATTTTCATAATTCTCTCAACGTTGCATGCTAAGTGCCATTGAAGAACTCTTTTCAGATCGTCTGGCCTATAAATATTTTGTGGACGTTCTGTAGAACAATTTTTGATGCAGCAGCTCCTGCGTTTCACTGTATCACATGCAGCATGCAAACAACTGTTTATACAATAAATAAATAAACGGTTATTGCAAGAGAATCGGTTGCAAGCAGAAATTTTCTGAAGAATTGGGTAAACGAAAAGTCCTATATCATGCTGAGATCGTGAGAAAAACGTTTTCAAATGGCCAATTATCCAGAATATCAAACTCTGAAAGATCAAGATCAAAAAAGAATATCTTCGTCGAAATCAAAAATCGTTTTCTTACAATTCAGGTTATAATATAACCCAAATTTGAGCGGAAATATTTGAATTTAAATTTCGCATTTTCTCCCAAGGTCAAAGCGACGGATTCGGCTCATATTTGAGAGTGAAAGGTCTTTATAGTTAAATTGATGGTATCGGTCAAGGAACATAATCGAAGAATACTATTCCTTCAGCGACGTCTGGGCTCCTTTATTGGGCCTTCTGCAGACTGAAACTCATAAACTCCAATACAATATACAGATAAAAAATGAATGATATAAATAATAAGCAAGTAAACAGTAAAATAATGAATAAATAGAACATAATAACAGGTCGGCAAGAACAATCAAAGATGGACATACAGGGTGTCCCGTAAAGACCACGTCAAACGAAAACGGAATGTAGATCAGAATGTCTATCTGATGTGGAAAAATCGTTCTCACAGTTTTCGAGATATGTTTTATGAAAATGTTGAATTTTTACACTTGAAATGCTTTCTCTCTTGCGGAAGCTACAATTGAATACTTTTTGAATCAGTTTTTTCCGTAAATATTGTTGAATGATTACTTCAAGTTCTGCAGTAAAAATAGCACAAAATATTACACAGGGATTCGGAAAAAAAAACTTAAATTCATGTTTTGAAGGAAGTGTTTTTTGTACTGAATCCTATCTGACGTGGTATAAAAAAAAGACACTGGACCTTTTCTGCATATTACCTTGAAAAGTTGCCCATTTTGTGAGGATTCCGAAAAGGTAAAATACAGGTGATAACC
The DNA here is from genome assembly GCA_910592335.1 of Adalia bipunctata. Taxonomy (NCBI): domain Eukaryota; kingdom Metazoa; phylum Arthropoda; class Insecta; order Coleoptera; family Coccinellidae; genus Adalia; species Adalia bipunctata. The sequence goes on along the minus strand of OU342950.1, from coordinate 52,208,072 downwards.
TTCTTCAGAAAAAAAAATATTCGAATGTTAATCGAAAATGGAGCATTTCTGTGGAGAACTGATTTTTTCACCTTTTCCATAAATACTTTCATTTTGCACTTCCTGCTGAAAATAATCAATCAACAAATCAATAAAATTTTATTAAGATGCCAATTCACTGACTGGGATTTTTTATTTCTTTTTCTTTGCCTGAAAAACTCTCGAACATCGATATGATGAGATGCGATTCGATGATTCGAACTTTAGGTACTTAAGGTATCTATGGAAACGTTCATTTTCATCTAGTGGAAGTTAATGCAGTATCAGTTTACTGCAAGGGCGTCGCCAAGGGGGGGCAGGAAGGGGCAGCTGCCCCTCCCTAGAGCTCAAAAATCCCTTAAAATCATATGAAATAATAGCATAATATACGAAAATCAGTTCATTTTTTTTTATTCTGATTGTTTTTTGCCCCCCCCCCCCCCTAGCTCAAAGGCTGGCGACGCCCTTGGTTTACTGGGTTAAATGTCTACAGAAAATGTTTCGTATACTGCAAGAGAATACGTCGACATGCACCTCATTTATGGAGAAGTACGTCTTAATGCTAGAGCAGCATCGAGGCTCAATCGCCGACATTCCAATTTTTATCCGGACCCATAATGCAATTGTCGAAGGAAGAGTTCCTGGGAGTCGTAAAAGTAGTAGCCGGCCTTCGATCGTGGAGGATGACACTATTTTGAATAAAGTCGAAAATAATCCTTCAGTATCAACCAGAATGATAGAGCTCATGACAGGCATATCAGAATCGAGTGCCCATGGAATCCTGAAGAAACATAAATATCACCCCTACCATATTCAGCGAGTTCAACACCTACTACCAAGAGACTATCAAGCCTGAGTAGAATTTTGTCAACAAATTTTGCTGAAACATACAGAAAATCCCGATTTTTTCAATAAAATCCTTTGGACTGATGAGTCCTCCTGTACTCAAAGAGGGTATATCAATCTGAATAATCTTCATAGTTGGAACATCGAGAATCCGCACAATATAAGGCAAGATAGATCCCAATATCGATTTATGGTGAATTTATGGACTGGAATATACGATGGAAAAATATTCGGTCCGACAGAATTGCTGCAATCATTGAACGGCACCAACTATTTGAATTTTCTAAGGAACAGTGTACCCTTACTCTTAGAAGATATACCACTGGAAATGCGACGTTAACTATGGTTTCAACACGACAGGTGCCCAGCACACTACAGCCGTCATGTTAGGGAATATTTGAACCAAACATATCCTCACCGGTGGATCGGAAGGGGCGGTTCACCCGACTTAAATCCTCTGGATTTTTTTACTGGGGTTTTTTAAAAATGAAATTTATTCGAATCCCATAAATGATGAAGCACAACTAAGGGACCGCATTCGTATTTCAGCAGCCAAAATAGCGGGGAGAAGTTTGTATGGTTCAAAAAAGTCATTTCTCAATAGATGTATTTGCGAAGGGGCTGGTCATTTTGAGCATTTGCTCTAATAAGAATCCTGAATTTTTATTATTGATATTTTTATGAAGTTCCTTCACAATAGATTTGTTGATGTTGAAGGTCCTGTGCGTCATTACATTATATCATTGCAATTCATGAATAATTTCACTTGATAAGTAATAAGACTGACTGACATTTTTCAAGAGAATTATTCAATATGAATCTGCAAAATGAAAGGATTTGTGGAAAAGGTGACAATAGTATATTATTCGATGAGCACATAATGATTACTATTATTCACGAGGGGGAAGTTTGCGACACGAGCCGCCAGGCGAGTGTCGCAATTCACCCGAGTGAATAATAGTAATTATGTGCGAATAGAATACTATACTTTGTCCACGACTTCCTCAGTAAATTTCGATTTAATCTGCATTTTCAACAACGAAAATAGTTATCAAAAGCGTTGACATAACCTTCTCTGTGTTCGCACTGAATAATGCAAAATCTCGATAAACGTCAAAAAGTTCAGTTGGCATCGATTCATTTCCATACTTTCACTCTGATGAAAATGAAATACAAATGTATACAAGCTAGTGTTTTACCTTCATTACATGATATTTTTGATCGCATGCTTCAGGAATAATTTCTTCGCAAGAAAATACTCTAGCTTTCTTCCTTCTGATTTCCTTCTCAAAAGTGAACGCAGTTTTTTATAATTTCCAATATCGTTGCCTTCATTTATGTTGAGAGTATTCTTAAGCATGGAATAATGGCTCCATATAGGGTTGTTTGTTTATAGGTAGCTGATATTTTCGAAAAATACGCCAGTAAAACTGACTCCGAAAATTAGTGGATTTCATTAGCTGCTCCAGTCCATGAAATTATTAAAAGCTTTGAGGCAGAGATTCCTTGATTTTTCCGGCAATAGATGTAATGCAGTATTTCTTGCAGCCTCCCTTATTTCAGTTATTTCTGGTAGAATACACAACATTTCTTCATGACTCTGTTATGCAGGTATCTTCGAAAAAAAATTCAATTTATGGGAGGCAAAATGCGTTGAAAACAGACGTTTCGAATATTTTTCAGCTTGTCAAACTGAATGGGAATCATAGAAGAAAACATTAACTGGTTATTTTTGTCTCTTAATTGCCATCGCGCCGATGGCTTGGTGCGGTTAGCAGTCAATAGGCCCGTTTACACGAACAGTTTTTCTGGCAGTTTTGGAGCGTTCGCTCCATTTCTTAACTCCAATCTTGTGCGTGTGAATGCTAGACCATCGTGAGTCCAAAAGCGTCGATTTGATGCGACGTGCCAGATGTGCTGGTTTGTGATTTCAACGTCGTATTCACACGCACACTCCGATCTACCGAGATATGTAGCAGCAGATGCGCTTATCGTTCTCTCGAATTTTCGTAGTTGGAAATGTGTATTTATGTTTATAAACTTGAATTTTGGTCATTTCCACCAGTACCTACATACACAATGTGGAATAGGGATAATTTAGAATTATTTATAAACATGTACAGAGGCTTTTCTTCTGGATAATTTTTCCGGAGTTCCCTTAATAGAGGCATATGACAAAAACGCTCTCTGTTCCACCTCCACTGCTTAACCCAAATTTTTCGAGGAGTTTTCTTCTCATCTTCATTGATGACATACAGCCCTAAACAAGCAATAGCCTTCCTTTTTCTCGAATTCACTGTCCACTTACGGGTATTCGATTCAACTGACTGGTATTTATAAGAGAGCACGGAACGTGGAGTTTCCACCTCAACGGAAATTCCACGCTCCGCTCCAAAACTGTTGTATTTTGCATTCACACGCAGAGTTTTGGAGCGTAGAGTAAAATCTGCCGCATCGATGCGCGATCCAAAAGTGTTGCTATATTTGACGACCACGCATCAATCCTCACGCTCCTGGAACGCCGTTCCGGAGTGCCGCATCAGAGCGACGCTCCAGGAGCGTTGGTTCGGAGTGTACGTGTAAACGGGGCTATTTTTCCATCGTGGAAAAAAAGGCGTCTCGGGTTCGAATCCTGACGAATTAAAAATTTTCAGAAGTGATTATTCAGCAGTGATTAATGAATCATTATTCACTGGTCATTATTCACCGGTGAATGATGACTACCATTACATTTCTCAAAGATCATTCAAAATGTAAGGATTATAGGGAAGTTGTGGACAAAATCAGTTTTTCACAGAAATGCTCCATTTTCGATGAACATTCAAATATCTTTTTTCGTGAAGAAGGTAATCACCTTTATTTTACTTTTTCGGAATCCTCACAAAATAGGCAACTTTTCAACGTAATATGCAGAAAAGGTCTAGTGTCTTTTCTATACCACGTCAGATAGAATTCATTCCAAAAAACACTTCCTTCAAAACATGAATTTTAATTTTTTTTTCAGAATCTCTGTATAATATTTTGTGCTATTTTTCATTGCTTGAATTGAAGTAATCATTCAACAAGATTTACGGAAAAAAACTGATTCGAAAGGTATTTAATTGTAGCTTCCACAAGAGAGAAAGTATTTTATGTGTAAAAATTCAAATTTTTCATAAAACATTAAATATCTCGAAAACTGTGAGACTCACATCAGGTAGAGCACATTCTGATCTTCTTTCCGTTTTCGTTTGACGTGGTCTTTACGGCACACCTGTATAAGACTCAGCATACATACATTCAAATGCAAACGGTTGACATGTTTACAAGCTTTTATTTAGTTTCATCTGTCCCGGTGTCTGTCTGTAATCAAATCTTGCAAGTTAAATATGACACACTTCTAATCGTCCGATTGATTTGAAATTTGGCAGGTGTACATAATTCTGGTCATGAAATATTTTTTATAGAAAAAAAAACAAAATGGCGGATGAGTTTTGTAATTATCATCCGATTCCATTCAAAATTAGTATCTGGGGGTTTTTGGGTTTGACGATGATGATTCTTTTGTCAAAATTGGAAAATTCAAGATGGCGGCTACAATATGGCGGACGAGTTTTGTAATTATGATACGATTCTATTCAAAATTGGTATATGGGGGTTTACTGGGTCGGAAATTACGATTCTTCAAAATTGAGGAATTCAAGATGGCGGCTTCGAAATGGCGGATGAGTGTTGTTATTATGAAAGCTTGTCTTAAAAAGTGATTTTTTTATTATAGCTTGTTTCGTTTAGATGTGTTTAAGGTATGAAATATTCATTTAATTTTTTTTTCAGATTTATTGAACGAGTTTTTGGAATGGGTTCCACAAAGCCTATATTCAGAAGTAACATCGATGTGGCCTCCCAGTTGAAGTAACCTCTCATTTATACATTTGGATGTACATACTTTCGTAATGTAAATAAATAAGTTTTATTACCCGGTTTATATTTCTCTTATTTCTGATTGTGATAAAAAACCGGACTAGGCTACAGCTAAGTTAGAAATAGAATTGCAGTCGATACAAAATTACAATCAAGTCAACGATTAACTCACTGCCTGGTTTATCCATAGAATTATAAATATAGAATTTGAGCGTAGTCGCAAATAAGTATACAAAAGTGTAGCCCTAAATCCAAGGTCAAATGTCGCTGTACGCATGCGTCGGACGAAGAATGGAGACATGTAACCTAGATATCTTACGGAATTTTGTTCGTGCTGCCGATTACCCAATCACAATTTCCTATCGCACAAGCGCAATAGTTCTCACTGGCTATTGGCAGAGCCCACTATATGTTTCAGTTTTGATTTCAAGGGTCAAATTGTAGGTATAGAATTATGTGGGTTTATCGATTGTTTCCGTGTCCCTACTCGTTGCGTCGATAGAATAAGCGCGTTCGGCAATAGCCTAAAGGTGAATACAGACTATTCTGACGTGACGTGGTTACATGTGGGTCCACGTCAAAATGTGCGTGATATAAAAATGCATAACATCGTTCTGTGCGTTCACGTTCATATTAGGCTAATGTGAGCACTGCACGGTCCTGACGTGAAATCAGAGAGCGGACGGATTTTTAGTCACGTGATCACAGATTGTACAGATTTGTCAGATTTTTCTGTAATAAACGAACGGTTTTTCTGTTTGCCAGATATTAAATTGGTGCTTAAATGTCTATTCGGCCGTAGAGGTAGTCTGGGTTCTATTTCGATTCTTTTGTTATAGCTCTCAACACTTCTACCCCTTGGTTGAGATGATTCAATATTTTGAATCAATATTTTTTTATCAAACGACATTTTTTATTTATTACTACACAACAAATAACATTTGCATGCCTTCTGGATTATGCAACGCTCCGGATGATAGTATCCATCCGGAGCGTTGCATAATCCAGAAGGGGAGAGAGGGCTCTCCTGGAAGACTTGCCTGGTCTACTTATATGTCGTGATAGTTGTGGGAAAATCATTCCAAGACCACCTGCACAACCCATCCGAGGTTTTCCAGTGACTACGTGAGGCCAATTTAAGGCTTAGTCTCAAGAAAAGGAATGCAATTCATTTCGAACAGGGGAAATATTTAGGACACGTAGTTCCTCGGAGGGGTGTGAAAGCTGACCCAGATAAGATCAAGGCGGTACAGGACTGGCCTATACCGAGAGACAAGAGTGAGTTACGAAGTTTCCTAGGATTGTGTTTTCAAACCACTAACAAAGTTAACGAAAGATAGGCAGGAGTATGGTTTGTCCTATGATTGCGCTGAAGCCTTCGATCAGTTGAAAAAGGCTCTGATCACAGCTCCAGTCTTGAGCTACGCAAGGACTGAAGGAAATTTTGTACTCGATACCGATGCTAGTAATACGGCCATCGGAGGCGTCCTATCGCAAGTTCAGGATGGACAAGAACGAGTTATCGGTTATTTCAGCGAGGTACTGTCGAAGCCAGAAAGAAATTACTGCGTTACTAGAAGAGAACTCTTAGCAGTAATCAAGGACGTAGAACATTTCTACAAATATTTGTATGGGCGAAAATTCCTGCTAAGAACGGACCATGCTGCTCTGAAAGGGCTCCTGAATTTTAAGAACCTGGAAGGACAAATGACCAGATGGATCGAGCGTCTACAAGAATGTGCCTTCGACACTGGACACAGAGCTGGGGCTACACATCGAAATGCGGATGCGTTGTCAAGAAGACCTTGCCCCCAAAATTGTAGCCACTGCTCTCGTGTGGAGACAAGGCCGATTTGAGGCGGGCCACGGTAATCGGAGATGACTGGCTACCCCCAGAAAGAAATTCGACTAGCACAGGACTGAGATCAATATTTGGGGGTAATCCTTATTGGAAGAAAAGTGGCAGACGACCTACTCGGGAAGAAGTATCCAGACTGAGCCAAAATGACGAGTCGTATTGGGCCCAATGGGAAACGTTGAAGATGGATGAAGGTCTTCTGAAACGCAGATGGATCTCAGCAGAGGCTTCAGTTAATTGTGCCGAAGAGTAGAGTAACGGACATTTCGACCAAACTGCATAATGGAACTTCGGGTGGGATTACTAAGATGCTGGAAAAGGTCAGACAGCGATTTCATTGGATCAACTTTAAGAAAGACTTTAAAGACTGGTGTAAGAAATGTGGAGTTTGTGCTGTAGCCAACGGACCCTATGGCAAAGGAAAGGCTCCAATGGAGCAATATAACGTCGGATCACCCATGGAACGAGCAGCTATCGACATCGCAGATCCTTCTCCATTTTGGTGACTACTTTCCGAAATGGGTGGAGGCGTACGGTATTCCTAATCAAGAGACAAGCACGGTAGCTGACAAATTGGTCAAAGAGTTCTTCTGCATATTTGGAATACCCATAGAGCTGCATTGTGATCAAGGACGAAACTTCGAGTCGAAGTTATTCCAAGAAGTTTGCAGAACAATGGGGATACATAAGACCAGAACTACACCTCTGCATCCTCAGTCAGACGGCATGGTGGAACGAATGAACCAGACTATCGGAAAACATTTGGCCAAAGTAGTCCCAGTCCCAAAGGCATGAATATGAATATTTGCATCTATTCGCAATGGCCTAAAGATCTTCGGTTCAAGAATTTACTAAGGAGACTCCATCCAATATAATTTTTGGCCGAGAAATAAGACTCCCTTGCGACCTCGATTTTGGGTGTTAGCCTGGGTAAGATGTAGCTGGGCAGGACTACGTTAGTAATCTAATGCGGCCCATACACAAGCTACTTTTTCGGCGTTCTGGCAGCTAGCGTTTTGCGAGCGTCCTAGACGCTCGTGCAATTTTGACCACACACAAGCGTCTCAGTAGCTCACCGATCGCTGACGAGAGAGGTTCAAAATGTCGCTCAGGCAAAAAAAATAGCCAGTGCTATAATCTTAATGAGTGAAAAGGGTGAATCCAAGAAACGTCGAATATGGGTTAAAGATTGGTTGTTGAAAAAAAAATTCCTTATTCCATATAAATCTTTTAAAAGAATTAAAATTACATCCGGACGATCATAGAAACTATCTTAATCTTCCACAAACACTTATTCTTTTTAAATAGTTCAATAAAATTTGTAATGAATTCTTCAGAATGTGCAAATCTTGCATGATTCTCTGCCATTCTAGACGCTCACACACACACACACAAGCGTTTTTTATGCGTTTCGCCGGCTATCTTGACGCTAAAATCAAACACGTTTGATCTTGGCGTCCGGCGTTGCGTCCTGCACGGCGACCCGCCACCGTGGCAGCAGATGGACATACACAGGCGTTTTTCGGGCTACTTTTAGGCGTTTTGGTCGCTTGCGGTGACGCTAGCTGCCAGAACGCCGAAAAAGTAGCTTGTGTATGGGCCGCATTAGAAGCAAGCTGGACTACATCCATGACAAGGTGCGTAATCAAATGCAGCGGGCATGTGACCGGATGAAAATGCGCTAAGACATCAAGGCCATTGAAGGAGGGTTTACCGCAGGAGATTTGGTGTGGTTGTATAACCCACAAAGAAGAAGAGGTTTTTCACCGAAGCTGCAGAGACAGTGGGAAGGGCCGTACGAAGTTATGAAGAGAATAAATGATGTTTACCGAATACGGAAGATCCCTAGAGGAAAACCGAAGAAGAAGTACGTCTCGTCGAGGTTCCGTCAAAAGAAAGCTGTGAATTCCAGGAATTCATGAACACCTATGGGCCATGGGAGAATACGCATTGCACGATTTAGCTTCACACAGGAGGTTCATCAGGACCTGTTTACAGTCCCACAAGGTTTTAGCTGAACCTTTCCGTGTGTTTACATTTGACCGAAACTCATATCAAACTCATATGGGCGCAACATAAAATCATTCCGGCTTTTCGATTTATTTAACATCAGAGCTAGGACATTCCCCCGATACTGCCTTTTTGCAGCCGCATGAAACATTTCTGCGTCCTACTGATGTTGGTTGTACTGGTATATTTTTCCCCTTCGACGACATTCAACACCGGAGCTACTTTTTCTGGCAGCCCCTTATATTTGAACGCTTTGTGAAGACCAGACAGTAAAGATGTTTTGTAACAAGCACGTCTTTTTATATTATTTAAATATGCTTCCTTATTCTTCTTGGGGTTCTTTCTCCTATTGGAGGTTGGAAATCATCACGGCAATTCTTATTTTATTCGCAGCTATCCTGAAGAGCTGACAAGAGCTAAGACTAAACCACTCCCTCAGGTTTCTCAGCCATGATATCCTCAAATATGCTTCCACAGCGGGACAAACAATTTCAGGGTCTTCATCAATGTTTTTCATGATAAAATTGTAGTGCTCTGTCCACTTTTATTTGGCACTTTTATATACGTTATTAATTATTATATTAATTCACGCACTTTTGTTATGTTACATGTTCGATGACTGAACACATGGTGATTGCACTGATTAGATTTTGTTTCGTCCAAATTGAGAATATCGGCAAGATTTCGTTTTTTTCACTTCAGGTGGCGCTTTTCACTAATAATGACTGATTTTTATTAATTATTTCAAGTATTCGAATTTATTCTGGTGAACATGTTGTGTCAATAGCCGATAATTTTGTCAACAATAATTTTTTTTTTTCATTTTCATTTATTCATTAGCAATCAGAATACAATAAAATAATTCTATAAGCTAATCTGATGTCTGTAGAGCATGAGGCTCTGAAATGGGTTTATAGGGTCTTCTCCAATGAAAAGACCCCTTCTACCCTACTTAAGGTCTGCTGGCCAGTTCCTTTTGAGTCTCCGGGTGGTGTGTGGTTCTAGCAATGGCTGTAGAAGGTCGTTTATGTGTCCGTGTAGTTTGTCGTGGTGTTTCTGGCTCTTTTCCTTTATGACGTCCATAACATAAGGTATTTTTAGATCTTCGTGCAATGTTTGATTGGTTACATACCATGGTGCATTTGCTATCATTCTTAGTATTTTCGATTGGCTTCTCTGTAGATACGTTGGACTTAGAAGTACATCCCCACAGTTCAATACCATATGTCCAAATAGGTTTTATGACTGCTTTGTATATGAGAAGTTTGTTTTCCAGCGACAATTTAGATTTCCTGCCTATGAGCCAATACAGCTCTTTAACTTTCAGGTCTATTTGCTTCCTTTTTTTCACCACGTGTTCCTTCCATGTTAATTTGTTATCTAATATAAGTGAATTCCCAAATATTTTGTAGTATGTGATACTGGTAACTGAATGTTATTTAACTGAACTGGAGGGCATTGTCCTTTTCGAAGCGTAAAATTGATTTGCATTGATTTTGTTTCATTGACTTTGATTTTCCATTTGTTGAGCCATTCTTGTATTTTATCAAGGTGCGTTTGTAAAATATTGGATGCTTTTTCAGGATTTTCGTCAGTTGCAAGTATTGCAGCATCATCTGCGAATGTTCCGATTATTGTGTTAGCACATGTGGGCAGGTCTGCTGTATACACCAAATATAAAAACGGACCAATAACACTCCCTTGAGGAACGCCTGATTGTATGGGATAAAGATCGGATACTTTATCGTTGACTCTAAAACTTCTTCCGGTAAGATAAGATTTCATCAGTAGGAAATAGTATACCGGTAGACACTTTTTGATCTTGTATAACAGTCCTTGGTGCCAGACTTTATCAAAGGCCTGACTGACATCCAAAAAAGCAGATGTACAGTATTTTTTGTCTTCCAGGGCTTTGCTGATTTCACGGCTTATTCTGTGAATCTGTTGTGTGGTGGAGTGATGAGCTCTAAAGCCAAACTGGTGTTGAGGAATTATTTCTTGTTGGTATCTGACTTTATTCTCAGCAGTAATAACTTTTCCAATATTTTAGACAGAATCGGCAGTAAGCTGATTGGTCGATATGAGGAGACATCATTTGGATTTTTGCCTGGTTTTGGAAAGAGAATTATTTCAGCATTCTTCAGTTGATCAGGTCAATAGTTTTGTCTTAGAATAGCGTTGTATATTTGCGTCATTAAAGATACTCCAATCTTTGGAAGTTCTTTGATCATTTTTGGTGTGATCTTGTCCATTCCTGCTGCTTTCCTTGGATTCAAATATTTGATTTCGTTTTGGACTTCTTTCAATGTGAGTTTTTTGATGGTGGTGACATTTGATGGAGTATATAAAAGCTCTCTTTTGATTTCTTCGTCTTGGAAATTATCATTGGGTGTGAATACTCTGGCTAGATGTTCAGCAAATGTTTTAGACTTTTCTTCATCCGTTCTTGCCCAATGAAGTGTTGATCCTTGCGAGTTGCGTATAGGTGCTATATGAATTTTTGGCCTTTTTGAATTTTTTATCGGTTTCCACACTGTGTTATCATATCTATTGAGCCCCATAACATAATTTTTGAAGGATTGTTCTCTGTGTTCTTTCATCTTGCTTTTAATTGGTTTGTTAGTCTGTTTAGGATTGTTTTATCTGTAGGTGAGTGTGTTTGATGCCAATTCTGTCTTGCTTTTTTCTTCTGGTTCAGGAGTCTCTTGATTGCGTCTGGAACATTGTATGCTTTGTACGTTTGTTGTGAAGTAGGTGTGGCTTTCTGCACAGCTTCTTTAAGGATCTCAATAAATTATGTCAGCGCTTCATCTATCTCCCTGTTGGTTTTAAGGCTCACATTGAGTCGTATATTTTCTTCTATTGTTCTTCTGTATTCGTTCCAATCGGTTTTTCTATTATGTAGTCGAGGAATTGGTTGTTTGTGGATTATGAGACTGCTTATGGTGGCTATGATAGGGGAGTGATCTGAGGATAATTCATAACTTGGTATAACACTCATATAGGAGGATGAAATGCCATTTATTATGAAGAAGTCTAATAAATCTGGGGTTTTATTAGGATCCGTTGGCCAATATGTTGGGGTACCAGTTGATAGGATGGTATAGTTTTCTTCTTGGATGAGTTCTGCCAGTTCTTTACCTTTTGTTGTGGTAAGTCTTGAACCAAAAAGGGTGTTCTTGCTATTATAATCGCCTCCAGCTATGAATTTTGATCCCAGAGTTTCGAAGAAATCCTTGAAATCCTGTTTTTTGTTGTTATGCCTTGGAGGGCAATATACTGCAGCGATCGCTATGTCATGTGCTAGCGTTTGAACTTTGATAACTGTTGCTTGCAAGTGGTTGTATTCATACTTTGGCATTTCATAGTGTTTAATGGTGTTCTTGATTAGAATGGCTGTACCAGCATGGGCAGTATTGTCTGGGTGATTAGTCCAGTATGTTGAGTAATTTCTTAAATTGAAATATGATTCATCTGTGAAGTGCGTTTCACTGATAAGTAGAATATCAAGGGAATTTTGATGGAGAAAATATTCGACCTCATTCTTACGTTGCAGAAGACCATTGGAATTCCATTCTGCTATTCTGATAAAATTAGTGAATTTTGCTTATAAGTGTGGTTAGCATGTTCAGTACCATACTATTTTGTTGAATCAGCTGCTGCATCATGGCTTTAAACTCATCTAAGAACCTGCTCATAATATGACTCACATCACTAGTAGTTTCGACATTTACGTTCTTGCCGTTCTTGGTAACATCTGCATAGTTTCTGGTTTGTTGTTGTTGTTGTTGGTATTGTACATTATTGGTTTGCTGTTGAGACGTCTTGAAGGATGGATAATTGTCCAGTCGTGTTTGTTGAGGTGGATTTTTTCCACGATTTTGTTGTGTAGTTGTCCTATGTTGTATGTTTAATCGATTATTGGCGTTATTTGATTTAAAAATTTTATGGTAGAACTCACAACCTTTATAATTTGCCGGATGGGCTCCTTCACATAGTGCACATTTAGCTGGAGAGTCTCTGGTCTTTTTGCACATTGTGGTGTTATGCGCCCCTCCACATTTAACACATACATGAGGTCTGTTGCAGTAGGATTTGGAATGCCCATACTGTTGACATCGTGTGCACTGTGTGATGCCTTTGACCTTTTTTGGTGGTTCAATTTGTATTGATGGGTACTGAAGATGCTGAATTTTGTAGACCTCTTTATTATTTTCAGCTGGCTCTAGGTCGACAAAGAACATATTTAGTGGTTCTTTGGTCACCCTGTGTAGGCAATTTAGAATATTTCTAACTGTCCGCTTTTTGATAATTCTTCTTTTATTTCGGTTATGGCTGTTGTATGATGGAGATGTTTGATGACTATTCTGTAGGCCTGTTCTTCTTTTGGTTGGTAAGTGTGATGTATGACATTGGAATCTCTCATGAATTTTATTAATTTTCTGTAGGTGTCTGGTAGCTCGCAGTTAATTTTTATTGTATTATCTGCTAAACATCTTGTGATGTATTTTCCATGTTCCACAACAGTTTCTATTTTTTTCGCCATTTCATTGTAATTTGTCACCCCGTAAACAAATATCGGTGGAGGTTTGGGAGTTTTGTTCGTTTTATTTTCGGTTGTTTCGTTTGTTTCGCTCAAGGCGCTGAATCTGTTTTGTGTTGTTTGTGGAGTCACCGTGGAATTTGTTGTTGTTGGATTCACAGTGGATTTTGTACTCACTTTTCGGTTTTTTGTGTTTTTGGTTCTATATGACTGCCACGTATTGTTCGAATTTTCAGCAGTGGCGGCTCGTGATAGTTTAAGGTGGTGAGGCACATCATAAAAAAATTTTTTTTTTATTTGAGGGGGCCAAAACTTCATAGTTGCAAATGGTTTGCCTAATTTAGGGTGTTTCTAGATTCATGCGAAAAAATTCAGGCGATTGCTCGTATGGAATTTAGATTGGTCTTTTCTTCAAAAAAATTTCCTCATACCGCCCCCTTCTGAGATATAACACTTAAATGTGGTGACTTAATTAATTTTTTTTCTTAAATTTCAGTAAAGCTAGAAACTTGAAATTCTGAATTTTCGTGCACCCGCAAAGGACTAACCGACTAACCACGGGTACTTTTTCAATACTCCTGGGGTTGAAATTAGCAAACCTTACTTTATTTCTTATCAAAACCCCTTTTTCGAGATGAAGTTACATGAAATATAATTATAACTTGAAATCCTTATTTTATTCAAAACAATTTCCTATTCCTAATTTTCTTCCCAAAACCAATATCTCAAGAGAAAAAAAATGAAAACTCAATTTTAGTCACCACCTTTTGAGGGTGATATCTCGGAAAGGGGTGGGCTGAGGAAATTTGGTTACATGAATGACCGATCTTAATTTCACACGAGCAATCGCCTCCTGAATTTTTTCGCATGAATTTAGAAACAACCTGTATAGTCTAAGGTCTAAGGTACATTACAATATGAATGAGTTATTCTATTGAACTCTCTTCTTCGTCAGTTGCGTAAAATTCTGAAAATTTTCTAATTATTGATCGTGATATTATCATTATGGCTGCATTACCAAATCTGTTCCTATCTTTCCTTTGAAAAAATCAGTTCCTTTTGCTAGTAACGCCCCAACAGATAGAAAGTCTGTATTCAAAATATTCTAGTTAGTTAAGCTTATTTCTCGATCTCTTTTTCGAAATATTCTCATTGCTTCAAATTTGAAAATCGGGTTGTATTTGAATCTGATTAGAAAATGAAAATGCTTCTTTCAGAAGATATCGCAAATCACATGACACGGAGTATCCAAAAATGATTATCAAATTCGATAATAATTCTTCAAGCGTCCGAATTCAAAGCAGTTTTCCCTGTGCCAGACAACAGCCGAAATTTTACTACCGTTTCTCCGAGCCGACTTCTGAAGTTCTGAACGAAATGAACGAATATTCGGCCGAGAAATCGAATTGAGGCTAGCCTCACGTCGGTCTATAAACGCGCCTACCAAAGCGGACAGACGCAGCAGTCGATTCTCCAAGATTACGTACTAGACAAGGAAGCGCGTGAGGCTAGCCTCTAACCATTTACTTCTTGAAGAGGGAGTGAGATGGATACACAGGAATGGAGGGATATGAAAACGCGGAGCCTTTTAGCGCGTTCGGCAAGTGCATATCTCGTCGTATAAGCTTAAAATACATGGGACGGGGTGAAATAAGTGAACGAATATTTATTGCCGAACGCGCAATCCGTCTTGTTGATTGAAGCATAAATGCTTTTAGATGAAGAATGGTTACGCGAAATTGATTGTGACAGGAATGATAGTGATGGGGGAATGATATAATAGAATATTCGATTAATACGTATATTTTTTTGAATTTACTGGTGAGGCACTGCCTTGTAAAAAGCACCCTCTTGGTGATTGGACGGAAGAGCGGCTTTCCACCAATCAAGGGTGTTATTACTTAAAGAAAAGTAAAAGATGTTAATTAAAATTTTGAAGTTCTTTCTTCCGACGGAAGAAAGTGTGGGATCGGCCCAACGCACTTGGGTCGGGTCTTAAGGTGGAAACACATTATCGTCACGTCACGGGAGCTCACGCATCACGTCATTTCGCAAAATGATAATGCATGGAAGTTTATGCGCTTAGAAACGCATTGTTGTGATTTACGCGGTCGCTAGGTTAGTATCTGCTGTCACATGACAGCACGCGAAATGTATAAATCTGCAAATTTACATTTTCTGACCGCACGTGATATCACGTCTGATATTTCGCTTCGTCACTGAATATTGCCGAATAGCTCATGACAGCGCGAATGTCAAATGGTGTGTCTCTAGCGCAATACGTTGAACCTGACCTCACGTGAGCTCCCGTGACGTGACAACAGTTTGTATCCACCTTTAGTGTTTAAAATTATTTTCTAGGGAGAGGGATGGTAAATGAAAACCTTTTTAAATTCAATTTAAGACGTATATTAAACCAAATCAAACTAAACAAATTCTCACCAAATTAGATATGTGTTACTTAAATCAAATGATTCAAATTATCAAATGTTCAGATATTTCTTAATTCGAAAGTAAATAATCCCATCAAGTATAACTGTTAAATTAGCTTTAAATTACAAAGGCAGATCTATTCATTGAAATTAAATCATCATCAGTGTGAATTCCAAATCAAAAAAAATGAATTCAAGTCATCAACAAAAATGAAAAGGGGTTTGTCAAAATAACCCCAGAAGTAATACCCATAGATAATCTCACAAAAATTTATAATATAAGGTAAACTTTCTATACCCAACCAAGAAAACGGAAAATAATCCCTCTTAAACTTCACATTCACAAGGAGAAAACTCAACAATAGTTTCCTCGTGACCTTTCAAATAAACCTGAGTTTTCTCAACAGAAAACTCCACTTAGACCTTCCACTACTTAAGGGCGATTACAAAAATAATAATACGATCCAGAGAATATACGAAAAATATGAGATTATGACTTTTAGAAGATTTCAGGACTCTGGACTAAACATATAATTTGGGCGGGCAAGCTAAGCATAAACAATTTATCTGACCTTTTTCCTGGACCAATAATCCCAAAAATGATGAACCTAGGAGGATGTTCTACGACGTTGCTTCTTTCCTGAAACAGACAGATTAGGTACGAAAACACGGCACCCACACGTTTTTCGCAAAAATTAACCTTCACTCCCGAATATACCGACGATACGCGATCTAAAATAATTCCAAATAAATTTAGAGATTTTAATACTTCAACTTAACACTTCTTATATATGTCCCAGCTTGAGACTGACTTATCAAAACTTTTAAAAGAGACCAAAAATTTTCGAGTTATCCAAACGCCGTCCTCCGAATAACTACAAAACTAAATTAATTCTAAAACCTTCCTTAAAACCGTACTAAAAACATATCAAACGAGTCAACTCAGAATCTTCCCGTTTAAGACTTCTGCAGTTACTCCTCAACTTCAAAATCAACCATAATTGCTTTCGCCTCCACTTTGAGACCGTACTTCTTAACACTCAAGTACCTAAGCTGAAACCGTACTACCCTCGTTTCCGCACCATATTCGCGAGCACTGTGGAACCTTTTCCGCTCGAGATTCCACCAGCAACTGACTTTTTCGTCCCCGGAGCGAGTCGAAGATTTTCCCCTCTTCGTCTCCTCCAAAAACCAGTCAAATTAAAGGTTTTTCTTTTGTCGATGCTTCAAAACCAATCAGATCAATACTTCTTCCATCTTTGCTTTTATGAACCAATCAAATTGAAGACTTTTCTGCTTCCCTACCCCTCTTAGTTCCCATGCATCGGTTTGGGAAATGCTGTGTCGCAAAAATATCAGGGTTCTCAGCAACGCAGCATATTCTCAGCGCTGAGTTCGTGGAACCATAATTGCCTTATCTTCACTGTTGCAGACGAAATTTGAACCGAAGATCAACAATTTCAATCGTTAACGTCTCGCCAGATATCTTGTATAAGTATAGATAAACGATTCAATAATTTCTCGGCGCAGAGGTATCGAATTTCCGAAATTTAAATCGATCAATCAAATTATTGTGCTTTCTCTCGGGAGATTTCCCGAATAAAATAAAGGGTGTTGAAAATACCGGTGAATTATTACGGAAAAGAAAACGTTCAATTCCTAATTTTAAAAAGGGATATTTATTTTATTACTTTCAAGTTAGCCCTCCTATTACAGCCTCACCTGCCTCATAGGACAAGCCGCCACTGATTTTCAGTCGGGTATCCATGAAAATCTTCATCACTTGTAGATGACATTCTACAATAGCTTGATGATTGCGGACCATCCTGTACGTGCATACTTGTATGACTCATCTGAGCCGACGGGATATTCCCAGCTTCTGGTGTTGTATTCATGTTTTCGCTCACGTTATCTGCGTTCATCAAAGTATAAGACTTTCACTAAGATGCTTTCACCATATAAAAATGTCATTCTATGGTCAAGTCATAACTGACTTTGGCAGATCAGCTGTTGATTAATCAATCAAATCGATCAAGATTCAAGGGAAAAAGGACCGTAATAACTAGGAGCATAGAATGAATGGAGGGAAGGCTTCATACGCTCGACAGATCATTTTGAACTTCCAATTTCGGCGGAAGTTAGAGTTTCCTGTGACGCCCGATAGATAGTGCTGTGATCGCTAATAGGGCTATATGTCACATATATTTTGTTCTGTGGCGCTACAGTTGCAAAGAATATTATGTGGTTGTCATTTTTATTGATACATTTTCACGACCAACGCCAAAGTGATTGAATAATAAAACTTTTTGTTGTTAACTGAAAGGACTAAAGGGGGTCGAAACAAATTGTATTGAATTCGAATATTGTTTGAAGTAAGTTACTATAATATACAAATTAAATCGGCTTCGATAAAAAAAATTCTGCGGCTTTAACTATCTAATTTACCTGATGGTTTTGTTCATTTCAACGTGTGTTGCTAAGTTTAATATTTTTAATTGATATAGTGTGATTTATTATGCTATGTACTATATAATTATTGAATGAAAAAACAAGGTGAAAGTTTGAATCTTTATTGAAGTATCAAAACATATTGAACAATAATTTTAATATTATTTTAGCTCCAACTTGTTGGTACGAATGCAAAGATCATTAAGCAATAAAATATATCTATATACAGAAATTTATTTAGAAACATATCCATTAATTCATTTAAATTTTTTTTTTAAATAAGATTCACAATACCTGTTGTCTCTTTGATTTGAAGCTACACTTGCTTGAAGGTTGAGGACACTGAACGACCAGACTCAGAACGTTCAAGGGATGTCTTAACTCCACAGTTGCCGTAGAGGTTCCAGAAGAAGACCTGTACGTTACTTAAATAAAAGAATTTTCTTAAGTCTCACCCTTCAAAATAACACCAAATATTAATCAAAACGATATCTAGGAGCATAGAATTAATGGAGGGAAGGCTTCATACGCTCGACAGATCATTTTGAACTTCCAATTTCGGCGGAGGTTAGAGTTTCGTGTGACGCCCGATAGATAACGCTGTGATCGCAAATAGGGCTATATGTCACATATGTCTTGTTCTGTGGCGCTACAGTTGCAAAGAATATTATGTGGTTGTCATTTTTATTGATACTTTTTCACGACCAACACCGAAGTGATTGAATAATAAAACTTTTTGTTGTTGACTGAAAGGACTAAAGGAGGTCGAAACAAATTGTATTGAATTCGAATATTGTTTGAAGTAAGTTACTATAATATACAAATTAAATCGGCTTCGATAAAAAAATTTCTGCGGCTTTAACTATCTAATTTACCTGATGGTTTTGTTCATTTCAAAGTGTGTTGCTAAGTTTAATATTTTTAATTGATATAGTGTGATTTATTATGCTATGTACTATATAATTATTGAATGAAAAAACAAGGTAAAAGTTTGAATCTTTATTGAAGTATCAAAACATATTGAACAATTTTAATATTATTTTAGCTCCAACTTGTTGGTACGAATGCAAAGATCATTAAGCAATAAAATATATCTATATACAGAAATTTATTTAGAAACATATCCATTAATTCATTTAAATTTTTTTTTAAATAAGATTCACAATACCTGTTGTCTCTTTGATTTGAAGCAACACTTGCTTGAAGGTTGAGGCCACTGAACGACCAGACTCAGAACGTTCAAGGGATGTCTTAACTCAACAGTTGCCGTAGAGGTTTCAGAAAAAGACCTGTACGTTACTTAAATAAAAGAATTTTCTTAAGTCTCACCCTTCAAAATAACACCAAATATTAATCAAAACGATATTGTTGACATATCACCGCATTCTAATCAACTATTTATTATTTATGCGCACTTATATGGAAAGTCTATGATCGGAAATAAATTTGTCAAAACGAATTTTATTTTAAATATCGTTATAGCCATGTTGGAGCCACTAACGACGTTGGCTTAATCTCGTGACCTTGCGGCGAACTGACAAGTGCGGACGTTTTTGGCAGTTCATTTTTGTAGCGGAGCCTTCCCTCCATTCATTCTATGCTCCTAGGTAATAACGTTGTATGACATAATTAGTGAAGAGCGCCACCTGAAGTGGAAAAAACGAAATCTTGCCTATATTCTCAATTTGGTCGAACGTCATTCCATTCAAAATTTGACGAGTGCTTACACCATTATTCTAGGCATCTTAGTTATATACATGCAAAGCTGAAACAGTGAAAATGCCGACTTGTCAGGAAGACAACTGACGGCACTGACGCCTCATCTGAATATGAAAATAAAAATTGCTATGCGCACTTACTCCAGTAAACAGCAGACGTATCAGGCGGACTCATCAGCTAAATATTAACATGATATTCATGAGGACACATTGTAACTACTTTGAAATGCACAAAACCAAAAGTATTACAAGACAAATGAATACTTTCATATATCCTCGCCATTCTCTTTCTCTCACAGAAACTCCGCTCCTCTACATGGGAATCAAATTCGGCCTTTTCGGAGACTTACTCGGGTTCACTCGATCCGTAACCCTAAACGTTATTTTACCTACTAAAAATAAGCAAAGGGTTAGGGATCCAGTGAACCCGAGTAAGTTTCCGAAAACGCCTATTGTTTAACGCTCTTCCTAGAGACTACCAGATGATCACGAGCCTACTACTTTTCTGGAGATCACTCAAAGATTTCTTGATTGATGTGAACCCTACTCCCTGATCGAATTCTTCAATTATTGTGAAAATTACATAATAGTACGAGAGATGGCGACCAAGATTTTTGACTTATAGCGGCTCGGCTAAAACCGCACGGAATCGATAGATTATATGACCCTGTACCCAGAAATGCGATTTTCAGACATTTTGCGCGTAGCGTATGATCTGAGCGCATTTTCAAAAATGTCAAAAAAACAACATGGGTGACTCATAGCGGCCCGTCTGATTTCCGGAATGTAGTTAGATAATAGCCCTGAGATACCAATAACACAGTTTTCAGACACCAAGATTGTAGCGCGTACCCAGGAGACCAATAAAAAAAAGTAAAAATTGAAAAAAAAAAAACTTACAGCGGCCCGTCTGAAAATGATTTTTATAGGTTAAGCCGTGTCAATTGATGTGGAAAGATCAATTTTCAGACAAAAAACATGTCGCCTTACATTTTTATAGCATTTCGAAAATGTCAAGAAATCTGACCGAAGTGACTCATAGCGACCTGTCTGAAATTCGTCGTCAATGATTGAATACGTTCCCCAGATGTGGAAAAAAATTATATCAGACAAATTGAATGTAGCATTTAACTAATCAGACAACTTTTCAATTTGCAGTTCTTATCCCGGTTGCATGAACGTGAAGTAAATTTACCTCAGGGGTATCGTTCAATTTTGTCATACACATATTTATCAAACATTTATCTAATGTATTTCTGAATTCAAGTTTCTTTCCTCAAGCACAAGAAATCAATGCTGAATAGCCGCAATCCTATAGAATTACTAGCACTGAACATGAAATTGAGGTAGCTACCTTTACTAATTGAAAATTCGGAAGAATGAAATGATAATATACGTACTTTTGTAGTTTGTGGCCAATAAAACATTAATTATTCAGCAAAAATATATGCATTATATTTATTTAGATATTATGAATTAGTTCAACGTTCAACTCAAATCATTTCTAATATATTCCTGATCCAAGTCCGTAAAATAATTTGAGAAATTTCCGAAATACTTCACAGAAATTCTTTTGATTATAGTCAATAACACCAAATAGATATATTCCAAATGTATATAAAAAAATATATGACTTTAATTCAGAAATTAGTTTTACATGAATTATATTCAACGCATCAACTCCTTGTGGTCAGAGCTTGTGGGCAAAGCAAGCCTGTGGTCACATAAATATTGGTTTACAGCTTCCATATGATTTTGACAAGTTGACTTCACACTTGGTTCATCTCTTTTCTTTGCGATAAGATCGCATACGTCTTTCTCTTACTAGTGTAGCCGGAGTTTTTGCCGGGCGACTCCAGCACATTTTTTCGTTATAGGCGACACTCAAAATGTCTGAAAACCGTATTTTTGTATTTTGGGCATCCATACGAATGATTCAAAACAAAAATGAACCGAGCCGCTATGAGTCACTTAGGTCAGATTTTTGACATTTTTGAAAAGACACTCAGGTCAAACGCTACGCACAAAATGTCTGAAAACACAAATTTTAGTGATAAAATAACAAAATCTATGTACATTTTCAATATCAGACGGGCCGTTATACGACCGTCGACCATTTTTTTTACACAGCAGAAATGCCCCCCGCGAAGATGCTACACTTCTGAGTATTACTACTTACCAGTCGGCTCTAGGGTCATCTAATCTATCGATTTTACACGGTTTTAGCCGGGCCGCTATGAAACATGGTTTTGGTCGTCATCTCTCGTACTATAACCATATAGAATGTAATATATTGTTCTGATTTGACAAATTCAATTTTTATTTGTATTAATAATTTTTTGAATTAAATGTATTTATATTATTTTGTTTTGAATGGGACATCCTGTGTATTTATACAAAAGTGAAGAGCCCTTAAGGCCCTTTATTAAGTAAATGACTTCAGGCAAAAATCCATCTCACTCTCCTGCTATATACAGCTCTTTATTCCGCACATTTTTGCAACTCTCACGTGTCTGCCGTTTACCAAGAGGTTTTGGCTGACTCATCTCATCAATTTTTTTTTAGAAAATTCATTGGATGTTTCCACTGCCGAAATTGGCGTAGAACTGTCATTTAATTTAGCATTAACTGCAACATTGCTAGGTACGTGATTTTCCCAAATATATCGTGAAAAGCAAATAAAGCGAAAAAAATTTTTCATATTTATTTCAATGAAATACTAAGTATTACAATATATAATTTAAAAATATTTACAAATGTACACAAATTTTACCACGGTATAAACTGAAAAACAAAAAACCTTTTTCAGGATATTATGCTTAATTTACAGGAAACTCGAAATATGTGTAAATTTTCCCTTACAATTGTGTTGATTATTTTCCTTCTGAAAATAACTAAGTCTGAGGTTGTCGACAGATTACGTAATACAATTAAGAAGAGATTAAGATGGTGCGTTAATTATGATATGTAACGTTGTGACGTTGTGTGGATGTAAGAGTCAACAGAGGGGTTAATTCAAAAAAATACGAGAAAATGCAAAAAAAAAATAAAAAATCCTGTATTAATTTCGTTAAAGGTTGATTTGTGAGAATCCATAGCCGGCCATAGTGGCAATTTGAAGAAAATTTATTCCCGAACATTGCAAAAAGCTAGTGTTACAGGAGAAGGGGTTCCGTTAAAACTCCGCGTTATTATGGCTACGGAGGATAGGTTTTTCTGACGTGACGTAATTTGTAGACGACCACACTCTTCAACTTATTAAAAAAAAAAAAATTATTAGTGATGTTCATCAAAATCAGTGGCAAGTGATGTACTAAGCATTGATTATGAATATGGACTATCGACTTAATATTTCAATAAATTTTCTTCTCCTTGAGTTTTTGAGAAGATAATTTCAAGGATAAAGAAACATCAAAATATACAAATACCTTTCAAGTATCCGAACAACAAAAGATTATTCAACTCGAAACCTTTCTTTATAGTTTCAATACAATAAAATCCTTAGAAATAAATAAAAGTGCATTAAATAATTCTATGTAATACAGTTACAATAATATAGGAGTTTTATCTTCTAAAATGTGGCAATTTCCATCATTATATGCTAATGCGAATTTATCTCTATGTAGGACAATGTTCTAAAGCAAATAGATTTAACATTCGATATAGAAACAGATTTATAAAATATTTGAAGTTTCGAATACTATATGTAGATGGATTCTTCTACCAATAAGTTCGTCCTTATAGTATATATTTGTTTTACGCACGCGATTTGGGATCGAAAAATATACCATATGTTCCATTTCAAATATAGTTGTTGCCAGAATTTCTGTCTTTTACAAGTTGATCAAATGTATTTCAAGGTGACTGAGATTCTCTTAAGTTAAAATAATAGAAATGGGATAATGTGATGTTGGATGGAATCAAGGCTCGTTTAGAATTTTCAGTTGAACCAATACAAGTGGAAATAATCTTATTATTATGGAAGATTATATTTGAACTCCGTTTTGATTAATCATAGAATAAATAAAAGGTAACTCGCACATTATTAGTGTCACGAATTTGAACAAATTCGTACAGTACTCTGGTCTCAAACGAGATAAACAATTGCCAAATTTCAGATGATATGCTCAAACTACCTTAACTAGCTCCAATTCCTATGAAAGTCAGACAGCTACATATAATTGGGAAAGTAACCTTTCTGTAGTGCGAACGCGTCATGGTGGAAAGATGTCTCTGCCATAGTTTGGTTCTCTTTTTCTGTATTCTCTAATTTTAGCTTCAGATCCGCTGGCAAATTGTTATGGTCAGCATCGTCTTGACGCGGAGCCATCGCAGCAATTGTTTCTGGTGATAAACCAAGACCAATGAGTTTCGGAGGACCCGCAACCACCGAGACCATCTGGTAATTATTGAGAATTTCTTGCTGAGGTAAAGGCTGAATATGATTTATCATCTGCGAAAATGAAAGGGTCAATTAGAGGAGTTCGACCCTTCGTCGATTTCTCGTGGACTGGTCGTGAAAAAAAGTACATTTTGTGAAAAATATGTCATTTCAGACCCGTCACGAAAATTAGGACACTTAAACAACTGACTTGAAGTCATAAGCTTTTCTGCGCTCGTTCATCCTCCTTTTAGATGAATTCTCATTTTGTAGATCAAGGAATCACGGATCATTTGTTACAGAAATATTGATTTATTTATAGTTCAGTAGTTCTGCCTGGACAAAATCCTCGAGGTGCGCAACTAAGTTCTCGCTGGTTTTTATGAAGAAACAACTTAATTATACCATCTTTCCGTTTCGGTTAAAGTGCCCTTCGAGGCTTCCCCGGAACAAGACATTTTCTGATGTCTTCATATGCGTGAAAATGCTGATGAGCCAGACCATGTGACATCGACCGGAACATAATCTGACGGCGCAATATCTGAGGTATACACGACGGGTAAGTAAGACGTCCTATTTGAGCATTTCCATTTTAGCACCATGAGGTCGAGCATTTTCATGCTGTAGAATCATTTTATCGGGCCTCTGCTTGTACTGTGACCGTTTTTCGCGCAGTGCTCGGCTCAATCGTATGAATTGAAGTCGATACCGTTCCCCAGTAATGGTTTCACGCGGTTCAAACAGCTCATAAAGATGCATTTTTCATCACCCGTCAAGATGCGATAAAGAAAACCCTTCCTTTTTGCCGCTGAGCAGCAGTTCACTGGCGAAAAAATGACGTTTAATGGCATCATTTGATAAGAAACCCAAGTTCCTGCTTTAGAATCACTCCCAACGAATGGAGTCGATTGGAAATGGCTTGGCGGGTAACTCCTAATGCTCAGCGAGCAATACCTCCAATTCAGCGTCTCCGAAGATTTTTGATCTTCTTTCACGCGGACGGTAGTCAACATCGAAATCACAGTCTTTGAAGCGACGGAATCAAACACAGCACGTTGTTTCACATAGAGCAGCCTTCCGCAAACATTTTTGAGCTCCCGATGCGCTTCAGCCGACGGAAGAATAAATGATGATTTTTTTTTCTACAAAATCAGACATATGTGTTGAAACAGTTCATGACGTTTTGGATATGTCAAAATCGGCCAGCACTTACTGCTTGAGCCATCTATTGACAAACAGCGAGAACTTAGTTGCGCACCTAATAGGTTTAATGCGTCATTCGCAATCTAAATGCGAAATTTCATCTCGGTCGAATCCGCTGTTTTCAAAATACCAGGAATACAGAATTTCGAACGGCCACATTTACGTAAGTTCTGGACGAATTCCGCCCACTATACCTTAACCCTGAAATGTTCAATTGCCTAGGTTTTTCAGTTTGATTACGGATTCGTGATCAATATGTCGAACCTAGTTTATTTAGATAATGCTCGGCTCAAAATTTTAAAAATTCAGACATCGTGACGAATCCTCGTTTCAAATTCAATGAAGAGTATGAATAGAACATATTGAATAGAAAAAATAATAATAATCAAAACAATAATCAGTTGTTTGTTCTATAGGGTGAAAATGTTAAAACCAACTACGATCGACTTTGTGCTACCTAAATTTGATGTCAGAACATATTATGCATACCTGAGGTGGCGGTTTCTCATCTTCCAACTTTGGCTTCGTTCTGAATCTAACAGGTATTGGATCTAATATGGGAGTAACCGGTTCCACTCTATGACCCCCCTTTAAATCGGGTGGTGTCTCAATCCAATGCCCAGTCGACCTTCTGTGGGCTTTGAGTTGTCCAGACTGTATAAAACGAGCAGGGCACATACCGCAACCATAGGGACGTGCGCCAGTGTGCCTTCTCATATGTAGGGCTAAATCGTTGGACTGTGTGAAAGCTCTACCACAAATACTACATACATAAGGTCTTTCACCTGTGTGTACACGGGTGTGTCGTAGCTGTAAATATGAAAATATTTTAAATGCTTCGTATTTTACAACTGCGGTATAGCAAAATGAGTCTTCTCTTCCTTCTTCTTTTTTCTGTTCGGAGCCCCTGGTCGGCCGAACGTAGGCGCTCGGCTCATTGTTCATTAATATGATACTAC
This sequence comes from Adalia bipunctata, assembly GCA_910592335.1. Classification (NCBI taxonomy): domain Eukaryota; kingdom Metazoa; phylum Arthropoda; class Insecta; order Coleoptera; family Coccinellidae; genus Adalia; species Adalia bipunctata. The sequence goes on along the minus strand of OU342950.1, from coordinate 52,181,756 downwards.
TCAGACACGCCGTCAAGAATGCCGGGAGCCGACAGGGAGGAGTCTATCTCACCATATAGACGGAAGGTGTAGGGTTCCCTAGGTGTGTTAATCTCAATTCTGATAGATCACCGCATGTGAACAGGAGATGGATATAAAAATTCTCCTCTGAGTGGAACACTTGAACTGACCATCAAGACTCCTTACCAAGGACCTTTTTCCAAGTCGGAGGTCATAAAGCTCTTGCTTCTCGGAAGAAAGCAATTGTCATTTTACAACGAAAGCAATTGTGTCTGATGGACATCAGTTCGATAAACATTTACAAAGAATGAGTCTCACTGGTTGTTCCTTATGCTGATCTGTAGAATCAATGATGAAACTGCGGAACATATGCTGTTCACATGAAGTCATTTTTCCGAATTGAGGCCAACACATCTGGTGAACCCAATATGTTCAATCTCTATAGTAACAGGGACTCCCCTCTATCCGCTCGTGACATTCTTGACCGCGAGCTTTCGGTACTCAGTTAAGTTTCATTCTATGAGGATTGAACAATGGGCAACCTGACCTACGTCCGGAAAAATAAGTAATAGGATAGTTCGGCGTTGAGTCATTTCAGGCGCCGTGAGAAAAAAAATAATATTATAGGTTGTACGAAAAAAATATTCAACTGACAGCACCAAAAACTCATCTTTTCAACAGAAAGGTACTTACCAATTTGTTGCTCTTATTGAAAGATTTTCCACATAATGTACAAAGATATGGCTTTTCTCCAGAATGAGTGCGTTCATGGCATTTGAGATCATGAGATCTAGGAAAACCTTTACCACATTGACCACATTTGTAAGGACGTTCACCGGTGTGCCTTCTCATATGAACAATCTAGGAATACAAAAAAAATTAATTTTTTCTTTCATAAAATAGGAAATAAATAACTTACCATATTACTGGAATTATTGAATTCTTTTCCACAATAAATACATAAGTGCAATTTGGATGGATCTTTTATTCCTGTATGTATTCTCTGATGTGTTTTCAAGTTATCAAGTCTATTAAAAGCTTTTCCGCAATCAGAACATACATGTCGTTTATCTTGTAGAAGATGAACTTTAGTATGCCTAGCCAAATGATCAGATCTAAAAATTCATTTTATAACTTAATTCAAAACTTTTTCCAGCATAATTTTAGAGATAATTGAAGGCATAAGTGGATACCGGGTCTATAGTGGCATTTCATCAAAAATTAGATTTTTCAGTGCTTAAAGCTTTAAAGACTGTAGGATTTTTTTCTCTACTTATCCGGTTCGACTATTGTACGAAGCAGGCGTCAACCTATGATACGTAACCTGAAGGTAGAGGGACAACAGGTCAGAAAATCGAAAATTACGTTTGTTAAAAGTACCACGGTTTGTGAGTTGATGACCATTTTAGTAGTAAGAGGTGAGTTCGAGTTCGAGTGCACCTTGTGCGACTTAGTACATGAGGGCCTCAGAAATATTGAGCAAAAGTGCTTGGCTGTGTGGCTGGATGTTAATCCAACCAGTGGCGGCTGGTGATAATTTTGTTCAGGGGGGCGTTGATTCAAGATAAAAAAGGACGAATTTACGGGGGGGGGCAATGGGGGATATACCCCCTATGAGAATCGAAAGCCTCGTGTTGAAAAAAATGCGTTTCATAGTTTATTTGAAGTGATTAAATGTTGTGCACCGAATTTAATGGAAAAATAGCTATATCCGCTCTTGAAAAAAGTATATAGATTTTGAATAGGTAGGTATACTCCATTCACAATTATAAAATCACAACTCTGGCCATGGTTTCGTTTTCAGGAATTGGTGCACCTGATGAAAAATCTGTGCGCGTACATAGAATATCGTTTATGACGAAACGACGATGCCAGTTTTTCTGTTTACGTCAAAGTAAAAGTATCAAAGATTTACCACATTCTGTTAGTTCCATTGACGGATTCTACATCAATGGTTAGTTCGAATCGATTGGCGATTTTGGGGCGAAATATCGATAGGAAATCGCCTATTTTTCCGTTCTTCGTCGTCCAGAAGAAGTTTCGTGCAAGTGTCATTTTTTCCTTTCACGAGTTTTGGCGTGAGTACGAACGGCAAACTTGAATTGGACCAAAAATCGATTTATATGCATAAATAAAGCGAAAGTAAGTACTAATCGACCTTTTTACACTTGATAACGAAGTTTTTTTAGGTATCTGGCCGTTTTGAAAGATTTCAAACGAAATTCCGGTCCCCCAGAAGTTTGGTTAGTTTCGGTATCGTTTTTGGTGCTCAAAATTTATTTGGAATGTGTAAATGGACAAAAAAGGCTTCCTTATACGATCTTCTAATGAAAGCGACCGGAAAATATGGTTCAGGTAGGATTTTCGAGGAATTATGAGGAAAGAACTTGCAGAATGAAATTGCACGATTTTCGTAAGTACCTAAACGGGTTCTGGATGGCCATCATCGCTCTGTAAATGATTATTGTTGATCGTTTTCACGTTTCAGAAAAAAACACGTCGAAAAAGCTAAAAAAAAAAGAAGAAATATGACTATATTGCATTCCACAGTTGGTGAATTCAGATTCCGATGAATTGAAATGTGTCACTGGACCTTTCATTCCTTTGCCGAAAGTAGAAATAGGCTATATTGAACCAGAATACATCGGTTTTTTCCATATTCCAGGAGTTTGTGTCTTATTTTAGAACAGGTGAATGATAATAATGTGTAGCATAATGTTCGACCTATTCCAATTCATTTGTACAAGTAATGTGGTAGTAATGTATGAATATTTTTCAATCTAATAAATTACTATACAATCAGAATATTTTACTCCTTGTTCATAAGATCAAATAAATAAAATGTCGTCAAGTCTTGAACTTTCAGTTCAAGAGGATAATAAACGAATTAAATCTTCACAAGCATGCATATGAAAATTATGTGAAAGCAATGCAATTTTTTTCCATGGCGAAAAATAATATATTTCAACAGTGATCTCTTGTACTTTTCATGCGAATAACTAGAAAAGGAATCCTTTCTATCAATTCATATACATAAACGTTAATTATTTTCGTCCATCACATCTTTTCCAATTCATTCACATTCTGAGAAATACGCTAAGAATGTAGAAAGGGCAACATAGTGTTGACTTGGAACATAAAAATATTTCGAAAAACGTCATAACTTCGATACAGAGTGGAATGTGTCAAATTTCCAAGGCCAGAGCTGTGATTTTATAATTGTGAATGGAGTATACTTAGCAATATTCTATTTCTGAAAATAAAAGTCAATCCTTTGAGTTTTGTCGCAATTTATCTGCGTTAACCTTTTCGTTGAATTCAGGAATGGCTTTAACTGAATTTTATTCGATGGACAACATTGCGAGCGCCGTCAGTCTTTCTTCCGACATCGTATTTAGAAACGACTTGATCAATTTCAAAGTAGAGAAGCCTATTTCAGTTTCTGCGGCTGTCATTGGCATCAAAACAAAACTTTATATATTCCACAAAACCATAGAAATACTAACAACGCACAAAACGTTGAATCCAAACCGTACGACACTATCAAATTTAAAGTACCTAAGATAACGGTCAAGTTCCCGTTTTCTTGTGTTATTTCTGGCCGCGAGTAAAATATCGATAATTCCAAATTCAGGGCTTATGTTATGAACCATATGAATTGCATTGCAGAAAATATCACCATAGAGATGATGTTTAAAAGCAAAACAATCCTAAATCTGAAATATAATAATGTCGCCGATTTCTCTCGCAAACTCAAATAAATTAAGTAGAATTTCGTTAGAAAACACCCCCTCATTGTCAGTCCTTAAATCCTCAACGCGAATTTACCACACGGAACAATTGGCACCTTCAAATTCTCTCCATTAGACTCCATTTATTCCTTCGAAGGGCTCATCTTTCTACGCCCGAAACACAGCGCAACGGCTCGAATGGTCACTGAGAACCGCGCGTGGTTCTCACAGGAGACGCGTCCCGTTGCCATGGCAACCTGCTATATCGCTCGGGCGTTCGAGATTCAGCCCAGCACCGCAGACCAGCATATTCCGATTACGTTCGTCTTTGGCTTTACGCTCTTAATTGTGAAATACGGGGGTCGCTACGGCTAGGTAAAAATTTTTGAAATTTAATTATATCCTGTTCGAGGAGAAAACCACGAATAGGTAATATAGAAATTGATTGTTTTTCTATTTTCGTCATTTTTCTAGGGAGGGCGGCGCCCCGCAGCCCTCCCTCACCAGCCGCCACTGAATCCAACCAAGATCACAGAAATTCCATTTGCACGGAAAAGACAACTTCCAGCTCTGAAATCCTCCTTTCTGGATGGAGTTATCATATAATGGAAGTCAGAAGAAAATATCTGGGAATAAACCTAGACAGTTCTATGGAATATTATTTCAAAATGTAGCGCAGAAGTCTAGGTGGCAAGACTTGGGATTATAGTGAGAACCACAACATTTTATGGGGCAATGATCTGACCAAATGTAAATTAACTGAACGGAAATCTTTGTCTCACGCAAAAGATTTCGATGAAATAACAGCTGGTTTATTTGAATGACGAATTCACAGATTTTTATGGAAATGGATTACTTAAAGCAGAAGTTTGTTAGCATGCTAGAGTCTGAAAAAGAAATTTTGACATGCATGTTCCCGCCTATGTTATTAGGTATATATTGAGATTTTTTCTGGTTCTGGTTGGGCGATTTGGACGAAATGAATGGCAGTCTCCATATCGATCTAATGCGTAGTTTTGAAGATATCAGGAAAATATCAAGTCTCTCGATTCAAAAAAAAAAATTGAACAACCTGTCAATTTGAAAAACATAGCCCTAAGAAATTTTGCATACCTAATGCAAAAAATCAACAACAAGATTCCAGAGATATCGTCCGACGGTGGACGAACAAGATTGAATTTAACCGACGGTTGAACCGTGCGTCAACTATCAGATTCCGTATTTCTAGTAAGTAATTTGGTAATAACCTTCGGTTACCCTTTACGATACCTGCCCTTAGACCATTTTCGACTCAAAATTCGAAAAGTACAGACATCTTGATGAAATGATATAGCCCTCGTTCTATTTAAATGACGGCACAAAAACTACAGCATAAAAAAAATTGAACGTTTTTTTCCCCAAATAGACTTTATGTGACAAAGGGCCGGTATGTCTACCTGAAAACTGTCAGATAGAAATGCGGTGCGTAAACGTCTTTTAGGTTTAATAGTTCAAATAAAAATTGATCCTACTTGATAAAACCAAATAAATACCACAAATGAGTTAATCCGCGATAGACCTTTTGAAAGATCTCTCATTACTCGTTATGCGCCATTACGTTAATGGACTTTGATAGCGTTATCTTTGTTATCCAATTGTACTGGCCTAGTAATATATCGTAATATCGTTATCTGCTTCATAACTATCGAGGCCATAAATGATGGTGAATACACCCCAAAAGTAACAGATGGATAAATTTGAAGAACAGTTAGTTATTAGACACTTTTTCATAGACTTCCTTATCCACTAGTGTCTTGAATGAAATAAAAATTCATTTTGTTATTGACGTTTCGGCCAATATCCTTCATTCAGCTAAAACAAACAGATGTCATGAGCAACAACATCTAAAAAACGCAAAAGTCTAACATAAAAACAAAGTACTATGACACAACTAAGACCAAACAAACTAACAATTTGGAGAAAAGGTTTCTATAGAAAAACGGATAGGTACAAAATCAAAATTGCTCGAAACACTCACCTTTAAAAAAATATTAAAAGTCTAAAATACAATGTATTCAATACAGACAATGATTTTCTACTCTGTTTTGTCTCCAGGCCTATACGTTTTTCTTCAGAACTTTTTTGGAGAATTGTTAGATCTTAGTTGTATCAGCATCCATTGATTTTAAGTGAGAATTTTGTGGCTACATATCGTCAGAAACGTCGCAAATAAAATAGAATATTTATTAATTCCTGTGACCGTTATTCCCGAGATTGTGTTTAATTAGTAATTAATAGCGAATTGTAGACAACAAGTCCTCCTGATCAGTGATTTATTATTATATATTGTATTATACTGAGAGACTCTTGTTGAATTCAGAGTAACAAAAATTCAGATCTACTACATGAACACAGGCAATTTGAATCATTATACCAACGTAATGAAAATATTGATAATTGTTTTTCACCATTCAAAAAATCATAAGTCATTTTCTTCTGCAAGTTGACGATATAAAAGATGATGATTATCGAAACAGATCAAGTAGAAGCAACGAAACAGATCAAGTACCATCAGTCGGGTTTCTTTTTAATACCTGTAAGAAAAAAATTGCGAAATTCACCTGGTAAATGATTTCTCGCAGATTGCACATTTCAAATCCTCCTCAGTGGCATTCTGATGAGTCTTCAGATGCCTTATCAAATGTTCTCCTCTACTAAACTGTTTGTTGCACATTGTACAAGCATAGGGTTTATTGACATGACCTTCTTCAACATGTTTCTTCAGATGCTCCTCTGTTGCATAAGCATTGTCACATTGATCACACTTATGAATTAAGACTGCCCGATGCAGAATCATATGACGTGTTAAGTGGTTAGCTCTGTTAAACTCAGTCTGGCAGACGTGACAAGTATGAACTTTGGTTGGACGTTTCTTATCAGGAGCTGGAAACAGATCTTCATTGTCTTTGTCTTGTTTGCCATCATTGTCAGAATATGCTGAAAAAATAAAACATTTTTTGGATTCATTATAAAATATGAGATTTTCAGAAAATAGTTTTACCCGAAAAAGTATAGTTGAATGCACGTGTATATACAACAATTAATCGTTTTAAATTATCGCAAGACGATGAAATATCAATTGGTACTGGTCATTGTATGAGATTCGTACTTTATAGCTACATTTCTAGATTCTTGGTTCTTACTGCATGTACCTAATTGGTCTGTTTTTTTCTTCATAGTGGAATCAATACAAGTCAGAATTAAAGTGTCTGTCAGCATTAGAAATACTTAGATTTCTGAATATTGATAATGTTGAAACTTGCGAATTGCATGGTTTTTGTGACGCGAGTGAAAAAAGTTTATGCTGCTGTTGCTTACTTCCGAGTCAAGGTTTTAGAGTACAGATCACTTTTGGTTCTTACAAAAACTGAGATCGCACCTTTGAGAAGAGTTTCTCAGCCGTTTTATTGGGTAATACGTTGAATTACATCGTTTCAGTGTTTTCATCTGTTACCAAAATCTGTCAAACATTTGCATGGTCCGATTCTGAAGTAGTTATGTTGGAGCTGATGGAAAACTTTCGCCGCAAATAGACTAGCTTCTATGCAAGAAATATTGGGACCTTGTTGTTGGCATTATACAGGGTGTCTGGTGGCAGATTTATATTTTCAAAGTTAAATAAAAAAAATGCTATTTGACATATCATTTTAATTGAAACATTGAATGACAAAATAATCATGCGGATTTCATTTTTTGAAAATTATAACATCCAAATGTTTTCCATCGAGTTCTACACACTGTTCAAAACGGAGCCTCGTGTTCTCCGCCACACGTTGCAGCAAACTCGGTTCAATTTTGCTGATTTCTCGAACGTCATTCTCTTTAAGTTCTTGAACGATTTGAATTTTGAATGGATGGAACTTTAGATCCTTTCTTAAAATTTCATGAACAATCGCTCTGGGAAGTCACATAAGGCTGCCCTTTTCTGTATCGAAAGTCGTGGATTTTCACGTAAACTCTCTTCAACCAGTTCAATGTTTCCGGGAGTCCTTGAAGATCGACTGGGCCCTGGCCGTGGGGTGTTTATAGCCGAAGCAGTTGTGCGGAACCTTTGCACCCAGGAACGAATTAAATTCACACTCGGCCCATCACTTATCCGTCGAATATCGAAGTGTGAACAAAATTGTCGACGAGCAATTACGTACGAATCGTTACTCTTGAAAAATGCCTCGATGGCGAACGCGCGATGCTCATTCGACCACTGCGACATTGTGACTAAGAAATCCGCATGACCACTGATTCCAACGACACTACCCCCCCCCCTCGCGCAGTTTATTACTTGTTGAAATATTCGTATTTCAAAACATAAATCTGCCACCAGACACCCTGTATAAGTGTGTCGGAAAACCCGGCTGATATAGCTTCTAGAGGTTGTTTGCCCTCTGAGCTTCTTAACAGTTCTTTATGGTTGGCAGGGCCCTCTTTTTTGAAGTCACCATTTTCAGTATCGAAAGACATTATTCAATACTCAGATCGAAACTGATATAGTAATAACCTTACTAAACAAATATGTATTCATCTTTATCTAAAATTCAAACGATTGTAGCTTACATTTATAGATTTTCGAATAATACTCGACACTCTATACAGAAATATGATTTTCTTACTGATCAAGAATTAGACGTTGCTTTTAATGTTTTAGTTCGAAATGTTCAGAAGGTTGTGTTCACCGAAGAATTGAATCGCTTGAAAAATGGTTCACCCATCTCCAAGAGTCTATGTAAACTGGCACCTGAAATTTATGATTTTGGCTTGCTTAGAGTTGGCGGTCGTATAACAAATTCAAAACTTTCTTACGACAAGAAATGATGGGAAATTTACCGACTTTCCGTATTTCCCAAGATAAGCCATTTTCTTGTATTGTCATTGACTTTGGAAGATCATTGTTTATGTGTATGTTGTACAGGGTGGCCAGATTTCGATGATTTAGTACTACAACTCCTAAACTATAAGAGATAGAGAAAAGTAATATACCTTTCATGTTCTCTTAACCCGTTGATAGCAATAATTAATGTTTCCATGAGGGGCAAAAAAAATGATGAAACTGAATTGAATTTGACAAGTGAAAATAAATAAGACATGAAATTCTATGACCGTCCTAGTTTTGAGGGGAGTGAATCAAAGCTTGCTTGGGTTTTGTTGAACGAGAAGTGTTTTTTCGAACTTTTCGATATACAGTGAACTCGGAAGTATAACATGATATATATTTTTGAAATCGTTGAAGGAACATCTATTCGGAAATATTATTTTCCATTATGACTTCCATTAAAAAAATTTTTTTTTGTTATACCTCCGGAATTTGAGCAGATACAAAAAATCCAATAACACCGCTGAAAAGCAGTATGAAAAGTGCCCTAAAGATGTGTTAATTTCGAGAGCGTAGATCCTGTGAAGTTATAGTCAATCATAATAATGGGGCAAATATCAAATTCACCCTGTAGCTCGGAAACTAGACGCCGTAGCAACTTCAGGATTTCAGCAATTTCAGTTTCTCGAAAAAAGAGAACATGACATGTATATTAATTTTTCTCTATCTCTTATAGTTTAGTAGTTGTAGTACTAATTCATCGAAATCTGGCCACCCTGTACAACTAAAGCCCTGCACTTAGAACTAGCATCGGATTTTTCCACTGATTGTTTTCTTACGGCATTTCGTATTTTAATCGGAAGACTAGGTAAAGTAACCTCTGTCCACACTGATGGAGGCACGAATTTTGTTGGTGCAGCCAATTACAAGAAAATCATGGAGGATTTTACGGCCAGTGAAAGAATAGACTGGTCTTTCAATCCCCACATTCTGGTGGATTATATGAATATGTTAAAACCCATATACTTCATGTCGTTGGTAAACAGATGATGACATTTGAAGAATTCAATACTTGATCTGACAAATTTCAATATGAACCGTCTAGATAGGTGTCAATTGTGCACAAGAGTGCACCAAGATTTCTGGAAGCGATGGCATGTTGAGTATTTGCATACATTGAATCAGAGGTTTAAGGGTGTACAGTACTTCCATTCGCCCTATGCTTCTCAATGCTAATTTTAGAACATTCTAACTCAAAATTGGCTCGATGGATACATTTCATTTTCATAGAGTAGACTCGAATGGGAATAATCAATGGATCTGTGTTGGATTTTTGGAAAAATATTTTCAGAATCTCCTGAAATTTGAATTTGAAATCGAGAAATTTTATAAATGATCATATCTCCCAACTCCGAAGTTTTCGGGAAAAAATCAATACACAGAAACATTCCAATTTCAAAGAAGTTTTCTTAAATATAAATTAAATTTTTTTTTTCTAAATGATATTGAGTTTAGAGCGTTCTAAAGTTTCGAAGTTCTTAAAATTCACGCCTCCCATCTAGCACCGCCTCTAAATATCGGAATAACCAATGAAAACGTACATCTTCAATTCAATTTTGATTTATGGCTTTCAAAAGGGCAATATTTCACTCAAAGAAGTTCTTATGATGGTTTTTATGATAGGGTAATGATGCCAACGATTGTCGGTACATTTGATCTGCATCTTGATTTCAATACCACAGGAAATTTGTCATGACCTTTATTTGCATAGTTCGGAAGTACCAGCGTCGGGCTTCAATAACTTTTATGGTTTTATGACGCTTTTAGTTATTTTTGAGTAATATTCTTCCCTGCCTATTCAACAATCGTAATCACAAAAACATGGACCGCAAACTTTTCGTTTTCGAGGTACAGGATATCAAAGTCTGGTTTGCGTTCCAAGTTTATTCTAACAGTACCTGCAGTTCATAAGATATCCACTGAAATTCGGCATAAATAAAACAATGTAGAGTTTACACCATTCGACATGCTAATTTCGATTGTAAATTTACAGGGTGAAATTTTTTTATGGGTCACTGTTCCCTTAGCTGCTCCAGATTCTTTTTTTGGTGAGCCACTGGGAGTTTGAAAAATTGTAAAAAAAGAGGTTTGTTGTTTAACTAAATTTTACGGTTTCTTGAAGTTTTGTCGTATCTGCTACCGATCTCGAGAAAAAATTGCAAACTCACAAAAATCCTCAGAAAAATACAAACAGTCATGAAAATCTATCAGTAGTAATCTTCGAAGAATAGATTCATCGTTAGTTTCATCATTATTTTTCCGTTCTGAAGCAATGATTGAGAGATTCGATGAAGTTTATAATCATCAGAGAAAAAATCTTGAGAAAAGTCAAACATTAATGAAAACGAAAGTTTGCGGTCGCAAATGCGGCTTTTTTTAAATTATGCAAGGAATTTCCACTCTTTGTACCTCCAATTTTCCTAGTCTTGATACCCAGGCGACGGATTATCTATCAATTAGATCTCGCCCTGTATAGGTATGTTGATTTCTAGTTATCAAGAGTTGAAACATAATGCGTTTCGCAACATTGTACCGCTTCAGATGTTTTCAAAGAACCATGCCGAAATATTGCACTAGAGGTGAATTAGAGAATTTTGTTTCGTCATGCTGTATATTCCTTGATTGCTTCCAATGACTGAGGCTTTGAAGGAATCGAATGGATAACCAGACAAAATTATAAAATTTCCATCTTAATTGTTTATTCATCTAGGAGCAAGTGCATTGTCGCATTGCCCCAAATGAATAAAACCTGTATTGTAACTAAAAGGCCGTACCAGATGTATACCGGACTTGAGATATGGGGGCAAGATCCTCCAAGGAACCGCCAGCAATAAAATAAATAATCTATTGTTATTTCCCAAATTGGGTGGGTGCCTGATCATAAGTGATATTTACCTGTCTGTTATGGGCTTTATCTCGATGTTTTGAGACATTTGTTGGGCAGGGTCGAATCACAGTATGACAGTAGTCAAACAGGGAAATGAATGAGCTAAAAACTTTTTCCACAGAACCGATATCAATAAAAGCCGTTTTCAGTATCATATCAGGTCTTACAAGGATTGCGAATTATTCTTGTTGCAATTATTATTTTAAACGTTAGGTCCCGATTGCAGTCATTACAAAAACCAGCGTAATTTTTGGAAAGTGCTCATCTTTCGGTTTCACCTGTTGTTTTTTGAATGTGTCATACAGAAAGAAGCGATTCGCTCGGAAGGGAGGCGCAAAAATGGCAACTCGCACAGTCGACATCTCTGTCCGTTTCTGAAGTAGCTGAAACGCGATAATCGGGGCTCTTCACTAAGCAAAGTTGCTATCCATAATAACTTTGCTTAGTGAATAGCCCCGAATATAAATGTTTCAAGTCATTATAAACAGAAATCAACATATTATATGTACTTTATTCCATTAGTGTACTATGGGTTTCAACCGAGTAGAGGCCAACACAATTCAATGTCAGCAACAGGATAATACCTATACAGTACAGGGTGTCCCAAGTTCGAGTGCCTATTAGACGTTTCTGGAGAACTGGACATATTTGAACTATGAAAATTGGCATTATGATATTGTTCGAAATTCTTTACAGACCTAAAATATTTTTGGAGCCTGAGAACTTCCGGTTAGTGAAAATAAATTTGTTGAAAATTGTTTTTTAAATTTTTACGTTTCTGATATCTATGATTTAGTATTCAAAGCTGAATACATTTCTGGTGCATTGTATTCATTCGAATAGTTTCAAAATATCGAAAAAAAAACTGAAAAAAAGTCGAAAATTCATAGTGAGTACCTATTATGTTCATTTTTCTTATTCTGAACATCCCGAGTGTAAACTTTTCTCACATCGTCAAAGAAGAAGAATATGGAAAGGTCATGCATCTTTCGAATTTCATAAATATCATCACAGGGTGTTTCAAATTAAGTGTCGAAAACTGTGATGGAAAATCACAGTTTTTCAAATTATAACCCTATTTTTCCATGATTGCGTTGAATTCTGCGAAGAAAAATAGTGATAACACTCTGTGATGTTCTTCTTGCTCCTAAATACAGTAATTTTTGAGTTATTTGAGATTTTCTGAATTTATGTGGTTCGTACGTCAAATTCATCTCATCTTGCATTTATTCAGATTTTTCATCCCTAAACATAAATGATCCTACTCTTCAGTGTAATAATAGAAAAATGAAATATTTTTGAGCGCTCGATGGACTCATTATAACTAGTGTCAAATCAATTGAAACAGCCTTTTTATTTCGAATATTCGTATTCTTTTCAATATTTTATATTATTACATTGTGTATCAAACAAGACTTTGAAAAGAAATTGAAAACCATTTGATAATACGTAGGTATCTCTTAACCTCTGATATAAACAAAGTCTTAGAATATTCATTCAATAATAGTAATCATGGAATTTGGTCAAATACTTGCATGATGTTATTGATAATAATAATAATAATAATAATAAGTATCTGCTACAAATATGCTAGCCATCCCGATTCTCACCTACTCTTTCGGCGTGGTGAACTGGACGGTGAACGAAATCCTAGATCTTGATAGGTCAACAAGGAAAACGATGAACATGAATCGTAGCCTTCATCCCAACAGTTCAATACAGAGGATATACCTTCCCAGAAGCCAGGGGGGTAGAGGATTGCAATGTTTGGAATATCAACACTATCAACAAACATTGGAAATGGCAGTAAGGATTCTAAGAAGTGAAGATCCGCTCCTGAAATTTGTAACTCAGCATGAAATTGCGAACCATGGAGCCTTCCTTTTCCGAGCTGCACAAAGGGCCATGGAGAAGCTCAGCATAGCTGGCGTATCGATCAATCCCGAGCTCGCTGGAACACCGATCACTCAGGCGGAACAAAGAAGCCTAGCGAGACTGATCCGAAAGTCTCAGGCGGATAAATTGCTCGAACATCATATGAGTAAGAACTTGCACTCCATATATTTCAGGAGTTTAAAAGACCAGGACCTGTCTGAGGAATTGTCTTTCGCCTTTCTGAAGTCCGCTAGCCTCAAGTCAGAGACGGAGGGATTCGTGATGGCGTGTCAGGATGGAGTACTAAATACGAGATGGTATAAAAAGAACATCATGAAAATGGACACCCCAACAACTTGCAGGGCTTGCCATAGGCAACAGGAAACGATTATGCACATCCTTTCCGCCTGCAGAGTCCATGCTCCATCAGGATATGTAGAGAGACACAACGCGGCTCTCCGAATTCTATACTTCCATCTGAGAGCCGCGTATGAGATAGACAAGGAACCGGTGCTACCATATGTGCCTCTGGAGATTGAAGCGGTGGTCCAGAACGAAAGAGCTCGCATATGCTGGAACTATCCTGTCTCAACAACACGACAGATCAATGCTGTTAAGCCAGACATACTTCTTCTGGACAAGGAGCTGAAGGAGTTATTTGTCGTGGAATTCTCCTCCCCTGCTGAAAATAATGTTGTGATGAAAGAAGAACAGAAGAGGCAAAAGTACAAAGATCTTATGTTCGAGCTTGGAACTTTATACCCAGGTCATAAAGTTAGGATGGTCGTACTAATCATAGGATGTCTCGGTGGAATGAGAGCCAACTACGTGGATGAACTGAAGATTATCCCGGCCTGTAGACCACTGGCCGAGGTATTGGCGCACAGAATGCAGAAAGCAGTGTTGCTCGGGTCACTTCATATCATCAGGTCTCATGAACTCTAGAAGCCACTTGCAGCTCATCTCTTTTGTTAAGGGACGCTACGAGGGCAGGATGAAGAACTCCTCCATTTAAGTGTGAGGGGTTTTTAGTGAGTAACCAAACAAGATCATGGATTCTCACACTACCGAGAGTGCGGACCCTCTCGGTGCCCATAAAGGGTTTTCCCCTCACACGGACGTAAAAAAAAAAAAAAAAAAAAAAAAATAATAATAATAATAATAATAATAACATTTCTTTATTTCAAATAAAAAAATACAAATGTTGATAACAATGTATAATTTAAGTGAAATGACGTCAAGAAAAATTTACAGGAGTCATAGGGCCCCTTCAAAATATTCAGCTAAACTATAAGGCTCTAACGTTATTAAAAGATTTTTAATTCTGTTTTTGAACATGTTGTATTCTTTTATGGCTTTACATTGATATGGCAGTTTATTGAAAGCTCTTATGCTCATGTATGCAGGACATTTTTCGGTTAAGGATAATCTATGTGCAGGAAAAGTTATATCAAACGATCTTGTGTTATATACATTAACATTTTCTACGATGAATTTATGCCTATTCTTATGTAAGAACAATAAACATTCAAACAAATAAAGACCTACTACAGTAAAAAACTTGTTGCTTTTGAATTTTCCCCTACAAGATTCTCTAAAATTTAATCCCAGAATTATTCGAATGGCCCTTTTCTGTATCAAAAATATTTTATTTAAGTTTTCATTATTTCCCCAAAAAATTATTCCATATTTGAAGGTTGCTTCAAAACTCCCAAAGTAAAGTACTCTTAAGGATACTTCATTCATACATCTGGCTGTAGATCTTAAAGCAAAGCAAATTCTGCTCAATTTATTGGACAGAAGTTCAGTGTGTTGATGCCAGTTGAGAAATCGGTCTATATGTACACCAAGAAATTTCACACATTCAGATATCTCAAAATTATGCTGTGACCAACCTATTATATTTGATTTTTGTTTATTAGACCTGTTTGTGTCAAATAGAATAACATGTGTTTTGTTCTCATTGAGTATCAGTTTATTTTGATCAAACCATGTCTTAGACTTAAGAAATAAATGCCCAGCTTTTCTTGCCAATTCCTCAAAATCCTCATCACCTACTAATATGCTCGTATCATCCACATATTTGACAGCCATTCCCTGAATTTTCGTATATAGTATACCCAAGTCATTTAGATATATTATGAACAATATACCTCCCAGTGTACTACCTTGGTCTACTCCTGTGGTCCGTGTTAATATTTTGGATTTGGCAGTTATGTTATTTTTTGTGATGTTCACTCTTTGTTTCCTATCAGACACAAATGATTTCAACCATTTGTTGGCATTTCCCCTTACACCATATAGCTCCAGTTTCGTCATCAGAAATTCTCTATCTATTGAGTCATATGCCTTCGACAGGTCCAATAATACACCCAACGCCATATTTCCATCCTCAAGCTGTTGCAGGATATACTGCACAAACCAGAAAATTGCTGTCTGTGTTGAGCGGCCCTGCAAATATCCATGCTGCATCTGGGTGAAAAATTCATTTTTCACAAAGAAATCCATCAGTCTTGATGACATCAACATTTCGAAAATTCTCGAGAAACCTGGTAACAAACTTATTGGCCTATAGTTGTTGATTTCTTCCGGATTACCCTCCTTTAGTAATGGTTTTATTGTGGCAAGTTTTAAAGATTCTGGGAAGATACCATATTTGAACGAGTTGTTTATTATATATGCCATTATCTCACTCACTACTGGTAACGATAACTTGATTATTATTATGGGAATTTCGTCTTCACCGCTACTAAATTTGTTTTTTATCGATTTGCCTAGGTTCTCCACTTCTAAAGATGTTGTAGGTTTTAGATAGAATGACTTATCAGCACTTTCCACATGAGACAAATCTATAGATGTTGTGGGTAGATTATACAGGAGTCTGGTTACTGCATTATTGAAATGGTAATTAAATTTGTCACTAACCTCCTGTGGTGATCCTTCCACTTGGCAATTTTCTGCTTCTCTCGTTCTTCCTGTGATTTCCTTACAGATTTGCCACATGGTTTTGGCCTTATTGTCTGATTTTGTTACCCTGTTTTCATATATCCTTTTTTTCTCCTCAGTTAATGCCTTGTCATATTCTTTCTTTGTTTTCCTATATTCAACTGTGCATGGCTGTCCTTGCTTATTAAAAATCGAGAGAGTATCCAATCTATGTTTTATTTTATCAATATGGGGTGTTCTATGGATTTTTTTCTGCTTTTTTTGTATGTGTGGTTTTTTTGGGAAATTTTCATTGAATATAGTTCCAAACATTGACATAAAAGTGTCCCATTGCTTGTTGACGTCATCCTTAATTACCTCTCTCACAGGGTCCCAATCCTGATTTGAAAGTTTCGTCAGGAAATTTTCTTTCTCTTTTTGCCCGTAGAATCTTCTGAAGGAGATGCTGTTACAATTATTGTTGTCTAGGTGGAAGGTTAACTTTTGTGCATGGTGGTCCGATACATGTATATCAAAGACAAGACTTTCCCAGTTTATGATATTTGTGAAGATTTGATCTATTGAGGAACTTGATCTATGTGTGATTCTGGTTTGTTGGATAACAGCAGTATGGTATAAAAATAAATAAATTTTACTATTTCTAAATATATTCCAATGACGCAGTTTCGGTAATTCTATCGATCTGAGGAAACGATTCCCACAGAATTCTTCTTTCTATACCAGAATTGACGAACGTTTCGATCCTTTCGGTTCCCTTTTACATCTGGTAAATAGAGCGGCGGGCTTTATTATGGTGTCATAAATTGTAATAATACCAGATGTTCATTCTGTTCTGTCGAAAATTTTGTTCGAAGTAACTCGGCAAGAATAGGCGGGGCTATTGAAATATTGGGCGTTTTGAATTTTTATTGCTGGGTATTTTCATGTAGTGCCATCTAGCGGAATTCGAGCTTTCTGGCAAAGGGTGTAACAGCCTTAAGTGGAATGACGGCGTTATAGGCGCCCGCAGGGGGGGGGGGTTTCAGGTAGGTTCATGGTTCCCCCTGAGATTTTGATGGCCTCATCGTTTTCGGCACAAAACCCTCAATATTCTCCGTTTCTGTTTATGCTAGGATGTTGAAATAAAAACATTATACAGGCACTTTTCTGACAGCATTCCAGTGGCGTACTCTGATTTTTTCTAAGAGGTTTATTTGCTGAGTTATAACATAAAGTTGTGTTTTTTCTTATGGAAACAGTAGTTTGAAATGACTTTGAAAGAATCGCCATTTTTTTCCCGTTTCAGAAATGTATCATATGTCATACATCGCCCTCAGATTTGTTAAGACATTATGAAAAATATGGTTTGTATATGGAATTCAAATTATTGAGTATTAAGTAGGCTGAATCATAGAATTATGTGTCTCTACGCATGGTGTAATTATTATTTCACGGTTGAATACTTGATGGTGTGATCTCTGTTTGAAACAACTGTCAGTTATTAGAGTTTGAAGTCATCGTTGGCGTTATGAAAATATTCGAAAAGCATGATATGTTAAATGTTTTATTTCAGCTCATAGCTCATAAGAATAACAGGAACAAATTCAAACCATACAAGTATCGTAAAGTTTAATAACTGACAGTTGTTTCAAACAGATATCACACCATCAAGTATTCAACCGTGTAATAATAATTACACCATGAGTAGAGACACAAATTTCTATGATTCAGCCTACTCAATAATTTGAATTCCATATACAAACCATATTTTTCATAATATCTTAACGAATCTGAGGGCGATGTATAACATATGATACATTTCTGAAACGGGAAAAAAATGGCGATTCTTTCTGAGTTATTTCAAACTACTGTTGCCATAAGAAAAAACGCAACTTTATGTTATAACTCAGCAAATAAACCTCTTAGAAAAAATCAGAATACACCACTGGATTGCTATCAGAAAAGTGCCTGTATAATGTTTTTATTTCAGCATCCTAGCATGAACAGAAACGGAGATAATGACCGAAGTTGAATCGTCCAAATTTCAATTTTGGCCTATAACTCGGAAACAAAAGAAGATAGAGGAATGCAGTTGATGTCATTATCAGTTTCTCGAAAAAAGAGGACTATAAGGTGCCATTCATTTTTCTCTATCTCCCCGGGTTAAAAAGTTTTAGTTCATGTAGCACCAATTTTGCCCACCCTGTACAGTGCGAGTTCAAGCCTGAGCTTCGCTCAAACCGATCCTCAACTTGAGCTTCCGAAATCGGGCGCTTAATAAGCCTGGTTCAGCACAAATGTCACTTCAATTACCAAAGACCAACTTGGTTGGTCTGTGAAATTACCAATTTATAGGTTATATGTCAAGTAGTTGTGAGATTATTTATTTTCTTGAATGAGTTGTGTTTCACAGTTTCACTCAAAAACAGAAATTTTTGTTCATCAAATTGATTTTCAACTCGGCAATAATCTTGCGGAATTGACCGATGATGAAGATTTTGTGGCAGCAGTGAATTCGAGAAGAATGCCAAAGAAATGCAGAGTAAGAATAAATCATTTCTCCTCAGAGAATTTCTTTTTTGTCCTCTTTTTCATGTTGTCATATTTCTTTTTTAAACAAAGGGAGTCTCTGAATATTACCCCACTTTCGTTATTGAACTCCTGTTCTATTTTCTTCCAATATTCATTTTTCATCCTATTCACATTGCTGTCCGTTTTTTTATTTTCAATTACATTGCTGTATTTTTTCACTAAATCATAATTAAAATATTTTCTTCAGAATACGTGAAATGAACACTTCGCTTTACGTCCGACCTGATTCTCGACACTCGAAAAATTTTTAATCACAGTCACCAACTAATCTTGTTTAAAGGAACAATTCAAATTTTGAAAATTATATTCGCGCTCTTGTCATAGAAGAATTTCATACTTTTCGTTACTCTTCTTTCCATTTGTCCAAAATTTGACACAATTATTATCGAAAACGCATGTCTCAAAGGAAGCGACGTAGCCATTTTCTAAAGAATTGCACTCAAGGAAAGTTTAGTTGAACTCGCCTCAAAGATAACCTGTACAATAGAATGACATATCTGAACCTAGCTCAAGAGTGAGCCGAGCTCAGTTGAGCGTGGATTTGAGCTAGGACTGTACAACCGGGCCTTAAAGGTAGAATCCAAACCACAGGCGAACTTATTCCTTAGAGGATAGCACAATGATGGTGACACGATCAGACGACTTTATTCTTTCTCAACGAAAGTATTCAACACGGTGACACGATCAGACGACTCTATTCTTTCTCAACGAAAGTATTCAACACGAATTTTATTCGCTTTTGAGGGCACTATTAAATTAGCTTGCTTTTAACCAACTTTTTTATGCACGATGTGTAAACAATGAATGAATGACGACATGTTGAATCTATCGCACGCAATCGCGAGAAAATGCTTCCGCAAAGCGTCACCTGAGTGCGCTAGTTCTCGGGTCGAATAACGCCGAAGCAAGTCACGTAGGCAACACAACGTTCACGACCTAACAATGACGCTTTCTTTTTTATCACTAGGACATTTTTCTAGTATTAAATTTTGGGAGAAAATAAGTATATTTATCTTATTACCATCAACATTCATTCTGAACTTTTGATATCTATGAAGTTTGATATTCCGTACCAAAATTATTATACGCATACCTATTAGAATTAACTATACAGGGTCTTTCACGAGGAACCTCACCCATATTTATACGGGAAACTACTGAACGTATTTTCATGAAATTCAGCACTTATAAGTATTTCACGATGCTGATGAAATCTAAAATATTTTCAAGGCATGAGCACCTCCGGTTTTTCCGGAAATAACGTCAACTTTCGTTTTTCAAATTAGAACACCATTTTTTTATTGCAGAAATAGATTCCTTAGAAAATTTCAAGTTATTTTGATGTAACATTTTTCAGTTTTGGTTGGAAAATTCTCTCTGAGCGGGAAAATTCGAAAAAAAATCGAAAATAGAGCTCCGCTGAAACAAGAATAACTTCGAGGTTTTTGGATGGAAAATTTTCATTTTTGGGATTTTTCAAGATGTAAGATTGATGTATCCACTTTAAAAAATCGAAAACGCGATTCATGATACAGGGGGTGAAAAAATCGCTTTCAAAGTTAGGGATGACAAAATCGTGAAAAATCAATTTTTTCAAATCAGAACCCCATTTTTTTATGGCAGATATTGAATCTACGTTAAAAAATAATGTGAGTGTATGCATCACACCCTTGCCCTGAAGTGGATATTTACTCAGAAAATATCCATTTTAGGGCAAGGGTGTGTATTTTTTGTATTTTGAGAGTTTATTTAATTATAATTGAAATGATATCAGTTTGTTGTTGTTTATTACAATTGTAAAGAAATCATTTTATGTCTTTAACTCCTATACAGGGTGATTTTTTTTAATGTTTCATTAGGAGTTTTCGAGGAAGGAATTGCGATACAAATTCAAAATTTTGTATTTTTGTTTTAGAGTACATGAACTCAATTTGTAAAATATTTTCAAGCGGAATCTACTTCCGGTTCTACCGGAAACGGATGTGAACTTCGTTATTTCAAATGGAACACCCTATATATTTATACATATTTGAATTCTTCGTTTGATTCTGCAATGATTTGATGTATGATATGCGCAACCACATCAAGCGATTGTTGAGTTATTGCCTGATTCTCAAATTTTTTGACAGAAAGATTGTCACAAATTAGTGTTTATATCTTCAAAATCCCTCATTATAAGAATTTTTTTGGAGCAGTGAGACAAATGAAAGTACGCTGATACGGCTTCTTGTATAAATTATGAGGAAATTTTATACAGGGTGCCTGAAACAGGGCTTCAAAGTGAGCCTCAATAAAACTACGAAATCTCATTTTTTTCAAATGGGAACCATATGATTTTATAATTCCGATCGATTGCTCGCCAAAAACTAGTTAGAGTGTGCCAAACATTTCATGTCTTTAAAATGAGTAGTTTCGCCGTTATCGAATAAAATTCTGATTTCACGACTAAAGCCAGGTTTCTTTGTCTGAATATCAGGTTTATCAAGATAATTTTCAAGTAGGCTATGTCAATAGTAATAATATGTCAGTTTTAAACTAAAATTTCTTTATTTAGTCATCATTCATTATCTGCTCTGTTTATTTGTCACATTCGCAGCAAATACAGAAGAGACTTTTGATATATCATTCTCTTCATTATTATTGTTATTACTTGTTTTGCATAGTGCTTGATCAATAAAAATAAGTAAGAATGACTATTCCTAACATAGCCTACTTTGAAATAGACGAGCATTCCACTGAATTTGACTGGCTTTATTCATGAAATTCTGTCGAATTGAGTGGTATGCTCGTCTATTTCAAAGTAGGCTATGTTAGGAATAGTCATTCTTACTTATGTTTATTGATCAAGCACTATGCAAAACAAGCACTAACAATAATAAGGTACACTAGAATGATATATCAAAAGTCTATTTAGTTAGGTATTCTGTGATGAAATGCTATTACCACAGAATACCTAACTACACAGAAGCGTCACTCTATGTGATGACGCTTGTGCCATGCTAGGTAGTACAAATGTCAAAATTAAATTTAAACTTCCCGATGGACCGCTGAAGTTTGTTTTTTTTGGTATGATCCTGATTGTTGATAAATCAAAAACTAAAAATCCTTTGTTATGTGAACCATTGACCATTCAAATCAAATTTGCCGCTCAAAATTGACATATGTACTACCTTACAGAGAATGTAGGTCACGAAAATTTGCCCCTTGAAGATCAAAGTGCCGACGCTTACTGACGCTTCTGTGTAGTTAGGTATTCTGTGCTATTACCAGATCAAAAAGTGGATAAACATCTCAAGTTGGAGGAATACCGAAATTTCCATATTGTTTGCCGAAATGCCAAGTGAATCGGATCTTGACGATTAAATTCATAGTATTTCTGTGTTTCTGATCGGTGTGACAGGTCGTATCCATGGAACATGGAAATTTCGGTATTCCTCCAACTTGAGATGTTTACCCATTATTTTAAGCTGAGCAGCAAGGCTAATAGCATTCCATGTACTATAAGTTCTATGGTGGCAGGTCTAATTATTAGTTGTTACTATGGTTTCATAAGAATATTCATCGAATCTGTTTATATTCGATGAATTTGTCTCCACGTACAACATGAATACGGAAAAGCTCAAATAACTCGGAAATTACTGAATTTAGGAGCAAGAGTATCTGAGGGGCCATCATTATTTTTCTTCGCAGAATCCAACGCAATCATAAAAAAATAGGGTGCTAATTAGAAAATCAGAAGTTATGGCCAATTTTTAATCACAGTTTTCGACACAAAATTTGAAACACCCTGTGATGATATTTATGAAATTCAAATAATGCATGACTTTTCCACATTCCTCTACTTTGACGTTGTGATAACGGTTTACACTCAGGATGTTCAGAATATGAAAAAATAATGAGTATGAAAATTTGACTCTTTTCCAATCTTTTTACGATATTTTGGAAACTATTTGAATGAATACAATGGTTTCAACAGAAATATATTTAGCATTGAATACTCAATCAAATCGGAAACGGAAATTGGAAAAAAAATTCTGAACAAATTTATTTTCACTCCTTGTATAACAGAAGTGCTCAGGATCTGTAGAGAATTTCGAACAATATTATAATCCCAATTTTCAGATTTCAAATATGTCCTGTTCTCCAGAAACGTCTAATAGGCACTCGAACTTAGGACACCCTGTATATGTATGTATGAATAGAATGATATTCTTTTCTTAGCTGCACATACACGTAATAAGAAAGATTATAAGTGAAAGAGACGACAAAGTAAATAAACATTTTGATAAATACGTAATTTCTACGTTGAGTAGTTATCTGACAGGAAAATATACAGGGTGTATTTTAAGGTGTTGCTCAACAGTTGAGCAACTGGATGGAACAGCTATGGGTAACCCAGCCAGTCCATCTTTGACCATTATGGTAATGTGTGAGTTGGTGGAAGTGTGTGAGTCTAGAACATCTTTTAGTATACCTATTCTAAGGGCGGGTTTCACAAAGATGCGTTAATTGCACGATTAACAGATTCCTCCGTCAAATTTGACAATCCCATCAACTACAATCGGGTTTCACAAAACTTGATCCCACAATTTAACGACTCCGTCAGTTGACGGTGGGAAACAATCCGACAACGTTGCATTTACTTAGGAAAACGGCTGCAAATCTGTGCTCGTTGATCACGCGATTAAATTTTAACGGTGAACACAGATAAGCGCTTAGAATCCAAGAATAAAATAAGGTTAGATTTTTGTTTACGTGGATTCAACTTGGTAGAGTTCGTTGATTTTTTCCGAATACCTCATTATTTCAATATAAGATATTTAAATATACAAGCCGGCTGGGGTGCTGAAGGTACCGGGTTCGAATCCCGGGTGGTCATGGATGTTGTAAATGTCTGGTGGTGGTCACTTAAAAAACTTACACACACAGCGCAATCGTCAAATATACTAGAAAAATGGGTACATAGCATAAATGCTGAGCCCAGAAAAAGTGAAAAAAAAAAATACACATCATGGAAGACCAGAAAAATACTCCGAGAGGCCACCAATATTTGTAATCTTGCATCAATGGATTTATTTATTCTTGTGTGTGCTTCAATTTCGCTTCCTATTTAATTTATTACAGTACTCTTGTTGAATCGAAAACGGTTTTGGAAATCATGTTCATTATAATTTAGAAAAGGATCGTTTCTGTCTCTAATTGGCCTATACATACGTTTCCTACGAATTACAACATTATTTTCTTCCTCTGAGGAGGATGAACTTATATCGCTCAACATTTTTAATTTCAACGGCCGTCAACTAGTTTGATTGCTCAATTTCGTCGAATCAATTTGATTATGAGCACAGATGCGGTTTGTTCGTTGATCAGATGCCAAAATTGTTTTGTGAAACGCATTTCCTCCTTAATCGACCGTCAAAGCGCGTTGATTGTGGAATTTTTGATGGCACCGTCAAATCCTTGATCGCACCGTCAAATCCTTGATCGCACCGTCAAATCCTTGATGGCACCGTTAAATCCTTGTTGGCACCGTCAAATCGGATGATTAAGCGGTTAATCGTGCGATTAAAGCTTTGTGAAACCAGCCCTAAAGGTGTATGTTGACGACACTTTTTTGGCTGTCCCGAATGACAGAGTTGATGAACTTTTAACCGTGTTTGATGGTTATCACCCGCGACTTCAATTCACAAGTGAGGTCGAGGTAGATGGTTCATTACCATTTCTTGATGTTTTGGTGATGAGACGGGAAGATGGATCGCTTGTTTCGAGTTGGTATAGTAAACCAACAAATTCCGGTCGAATTTTAAATCATATTGTGGTTTCTCTTACAAATTGTCGACCTAAAGAACTTAATTTATAGATCTAGAAATTTAAGTGATTTAATATTTCGCAGGGAAAATTTGAAGAAAGTTGAGAACATCTTGGGGTTGAACAATTACCTGGTGTCTCTTCTAAAAAAGATACCTATGGTTCCCACCCAATCTCCGGAGAGATGAATCGTACACAGGAGATATGCCACAAGTACATCTCGGGACTGTCGGGTAAGAAATCCGCACTGTTTAAGAGTCTTTAGCCTTCAAAATAAGAAACGTATACCGCCAGATGGCAGTGCGGTGCATTAATTTTTATTTATTGGATTATTCAGCTCAATAGAAAAAATGTTGGGGCGCAGGGAATATAACAAGAAATCCTACCCTGAATTAGATCTCACACTAGCTGTATAATACTCTCACTTTCCTTCACCAGTCATCTGGGAGGAGATACCTGCGGGGCGTATCATTTAAAAGAAATTCAATTCCATGTTGGAATCCACAATTGTAAGAAACAATTAATTTTCACTGATCGACGGCTAAAACGAACCTTAATAAATTGTCTTTGATAAAAATGGATATTTATCATTTCAAATAGAAAAATTCAAGGAAATAAATTTCACGAAAACAACTCATTGTTGTTAAATTATTCACAAAAAAACGGTATATTCTGAAAGAAAAATGAGATAGACGTTTGATTAACTAAATGATAGACTTCAATACTGAAATGAAAAAAAACACAAAAATATTTGTTCGTTTTGATGGTGGAAGAGTTACAAAATAACAAATGATGGGGAATACCTTTTCATTCATTCAATACTTATAAAATATTTTCTTCATTATTTTTATCTTTATACACGCATACATTCCTTCATCAATCAGAAAAAAATAAATCGTTTCTGGCTGCCTTTTTTTCAGGGACGTGGACCCTTAATCAATTTTCAAGTGGAGTGAAACTAGTGCCATACATATTAGTTCGACAAATTCCCTCTTCAGCAAACTGAAGGATAGGATTCCTGTTTTGGAGTGTAGCAATCTTGTGTACAGGATACGTTGCCTGAATCGCAACAAATGCTATTTTGGTCAAACCAAACAGCTGTTGAAAAATAGAGTCAGACAGCATAAGTATGATTGCAGTGAGGTGAAAAAACATAAAGAGTCACAAACAGCTTTGGCTAATCATCACTTTCAGGAGCATCATCGGTTTAATTTTGATGATGTTGAGGTTTTGGATTCTGAGGGTAATTGGTTGAAGCGTAATATTGGGGAAATGGTGTTTATAAAGCTCAACAGTACGGTCAACAACAGAATAGATACTCAAGGTCTGATCTCTCCTCAGAAGCGAATAAATCTTTCGCCTTTTATTAAATATATGACAATAATTAGGAAATCTTCAAGTGCCGAGAGCGCGAAGTAGAACGGTCTGGTTGAGGATATGGACGCATATGCGGGCGAACGTGTGTATGTTTATTTGAGCCCCGGTTTCTTTCCTTTCATTGTATTCCATTAGAATGTTTTGAATAGATGTCGCACGTTGGACTATATTTTTCGATGTTTCACTGTCTGCGGTTCTTATTATTTGAACAACTTTGATACGCATAGTTTGGCTTTGGTAAGTGGGTTTGGGGCGGATCGTCCTCTGTAATAGTCCACTTTCTTATGTATGTGTTGGTATTTGTTTTTTTTTTCCTGTTATGTTATGTAGTATATTTTTTATGATTTGATTTTCATAGATGACATTTATCTGTATCTTGTAGCCCTGAAGAAGCAGCAATATAATAGTTGTGAAACGTTGGCATTAGCTGAAATTTGCTGATTATTTCACCACCTTCCTAGTTCCCAATCAAATTAATTTACATAATGTTCAGAGGAAGTGACTGACAATGTTCTGTGATCAGAAATAAATAAACTTCATTATTTTTTTTCATAATTATGGTAGTAAGGCCAAAAGTTTGGTTACTTGAGATATTTTTCGCAGTGGACTTTGTGAAAATGGGCTCGTTCATAAATTTTGTAGGTTCAAAAATGGTTAATAGCTTGCAAGTTTAAGAAAGCAGAAACTAACCTGCATTTTCAATAGCGCCATCAGGATTGGTCTTATCTTCTGTTTCTTTCTTGAATTTTTCTGCAATGGAGGAAAGACAAACATCACTATCATCTCCATCTACACCATGTTCAGACTGCATGTGATGGTTAAAACTCTTCCGATACTTGAAAGTTCTATCACAGAACTCACACTGGAGTAACTGTTGAAACAATAATATTGAAATTAAAATTATTCCTAAAAGAATCGTAATTGTACCTTTTTCTCTTTAGGTCCAGAAGCTTCCATTATTCCATGGGTTTGTTGATGCCGCTTCAAATGACTTACTTTAGAAAAGGTCTTATTGCAAAGCTGTAAAATATGAAATAATAAGTTACGTATATTAGTTATTATTTCATAATAAATACAATCGAAAGAATTTGAAGAAATGAGTCCAACCCAAAGTGGAGTGTTGAAATAAGTTGCAAGAAAATTATCAAAGTCGTGACATACAAAATGTAATCACATCAATAAACAGGGCAGGATATATGTGGTTATAATTTTTTCAATGAAATATGCTTTCATATACTTTTTACTGAAGATGGAAGAATATTCCTCCAAAACACGCATTTAATTATATATTAAAGCATCAGTTCTGTGGAGACTTGAGAATTTTCTTTCAACAAATGAAAAAAATTATAATATTCTCGTCATATGTCAATATTTTCCTTTTTACGTTGGTTTGTTTTCAGCCTATATTTTTTAATTTTTCTATATGAAATACTTCTGACATTAAGACAACATAGTAGGATAACGTCAGTCAGCATCCAGTTTGACAAAAATGGATGCAGAAAATAAATGGCAGCATGGTAGTTTGGATGATCAAATATTATGACAGGCTCGTACTGCTTGATATTTTGTTGGAAACTAAAACATTGAAGACCACTGACCTTCATAACGGTTTGTCCCAGAGTTTTCATTTTGAATGCAATCGTTGACAAAAATAATTTTGTAATAAAGTTCAAAGAACTATCAAACCTATCTCGATTTTAAATTTCACTATTCACGTAGTCGGATCTTGTTTATGGATACAGCAGGGGGTTCTTGATCATTTAGTTTAGGTATGTCCAGCCCTCAATATCCATATCCCATAACACAACAATATTTCATCATCATATTTTCTAAATTAACACCTCCGAAAAAATATGTGTTTTGAATTCTAGTTTCAAATTTTTATAAAACCATTTAGATCTGAAGAATTCGCTGCCATAAATTCAATTTTCACAATGGCGTAAATGAGGGGAAAATCCCTTACGATACGATGAAATCTCCATCACTGGCCTGTCCAATTAATTCAAATAGAGTGCGAAAAAGTAGCTATTACCAGTAGTAATATTTGTACAAAAACTCAGTCCTACAATTCGAATGACTCCTAGGATATTGGGAAGAAACTAAAAAAAATTAACACCTTTTTGCAAAGATCGTGTGGAAGACGAAAAAAAGTTAAATTTTTCATGAGAAATCTACAGTTTCCCGTTGCGACACTTATTTAGGAACAACCTCCACAAGCGGATCGGGAAAGGTGCAGAATCAAGCAGTAGATTAGAACGGAATTGAAGCAAGCGTAACCAGTGCAGTAGGGTAGACATAAATGTCTGTTAGCATTCTTAATACAATGTCAAATGAACTTATTCTTAATATGTTTTATATCATAATATATTTTTGATTGTATATTAAAACAGTGTTATTATTATGTGTCTGTCAATGTTTCCTGTTTTGTTGGCAGTGAAATATCATGATTAATCAACACAAACCACACACAAATATTTTGATGTTACCTAGTGAAAGTGGAAGCTAAGTACAGGGGAGATAACACTACTATGTTGTCTATATGCAATCCTTCTGTTTAAATTTTTTATAATCAATTTGTGAACATTTGTATGTACTCCATGTATGTAAAAAAAATCATTCAAAAACTTGAAAATTTACCTCGCATGCAAATTGACTGTCACGAGTATGTTTTCTCATGTGAATTTTCAATCCAGTTTGAGTGTTCAACTTCTTAGAACAAATATTACATTCAAAGTCTTCTTTTTTCTCTTGACTTATTTCGACTGTTAATGGAATTTCTTGTTCATCCTCACTAGTTTTTTCTGCTATTGGTA
Organism: Adalia bipunctata; assembly: GCA_910592335.1. Classification (NCBI taxonomy): domain Eukaryota; kingdom Metazoa; phylum Arthropoda; class Insecta; order Coleoptera; family Coccinellidae; genus Adalia; species Adalia bipunctata. Next base: position 52,152,842 of record OU342950.1, on the reverse strand, counting down.
TATCAACCTCCATTTCTTCAACTTTAATTTCGTCCTTGACATCTTCAGAGGATTCTTTAGAAGATCTAGTTTTTCTTGTTTCCTTAGCTTCTTTCTGAAGTACCTTGAAATATTTTGATTTATGTGAACCTATATTTATTCCAGCCAATTTGAAAAAATCTCAGAAAATTATTGAATTCGTTATTTATCATCTTTGTTTATTCTCAATTAAATTCAAGAGAAAAAGTATAATGCTCATTAAGGAAAACTATACAACAGAGGTGGTAGACCTTTTTCAGTTACAGATCGACTCATAAAAAAGAGCAGCTATTTAAATCCATCACTCATTATTATTTCATAATAGTGGGTAGCAATTGTCAGAAATCATATTAAATATTTGATTTATATGGTCAATAGCAATCGACCGGCTGGTCATTCCTGCTATTGGGCGGAGTAGAATTCGATGAGACCTCTGGCGGAAAAAAAATTTAATTGGAGCAACGAGTAAAATAATTCGTATTGCATTGGTTTTATTCTATTTTTTGTCTTCATTGCAGATCAAGTTTGTTTTTTGGGGACCTTTTTAAAAGATTTATACTTTGAATTATGTCGCTGCATAATCGAAACTGTTCTGTATTTGGTTGCACTAGTCGTAAAGGGAAAAGTTCCGAAACGAATATCCCAAGTCTACGCACCGGCAAATAGTTCCGAATTAATTTCGGAATTTTCGAATCGATCGGCAATTTTGAGCAAAATATCGAAAGCAAATCGCCTATTTTTCCATCATTCGTCGTCCAGAAGAAGTTTTCCGCCGATATATAGTAAATTGAACTTTTGTTGTACACAAACATCAACCATACCTATTACTCCAAAAATAAAAATATTAGGAGTCAAAATTTAGTTGAACAACACAAAGCACAATCAAAGAAAAACCAAAATTTTTACAAAACACACACTGAAAATAACTAAAACAGCAAAATAAAACCACTCAAATATCAAAGGGCTTATACGGCATCTGATTTGTTTTACTCGTTGCTAAGATGACATTGACATTTCAGAGCGCCACCTATCGAATTCTACTTTTCCCAATTGAGGAGAGGATGGTCCATATTGTCCAGTAAAAACAATCAATACAAAACCAAGTTTACAATGGAAATTTCATGTCAACATTAATTTATTAAGTAATATGGGGTTAATGGTGCGAAATTTCGAGTTTCAAGGTTTTTCCATTCAAGAGTTATTATGTTAACAGACTTTGACCCCGATTATTTTACCGGTGAGTCCAAACTTTTTGTTTGACACCAATACTGGCTCCAAATACGAAAACTACAGGCATCATAACGAAATGATATAGTGCTCATGCAAGGAGAATAAGCACTCAAAAATTGCTGATACAGTATGGATATAACTGTCGCACATATCCAAAACGGAACTTTGTATTTTTTACACAATGAGATATTCATCATGTATACAGGGTGTCCCACTAGTGCCGCTGCGGACGATATACGCGTAACGTTCTGAGTTTGGCAGAATTTTTTGATGCAGACTTGATATACTCCAAGAAGAGCACAACCTAAAAATATATTCGAATACAGGGTGGCCACTTTTTCAATGGCATTGTATTAGTAACTTTTAAACCCTAAGAGTTAGAAGGTCGGTCAAATGGAGAAAAAGTTGCATTCATAGAAGCACTGTCATGCAGTTCAAACCAATCGAGATTATCAGGGCCGGTTATTGAGATATCATAAGAAAAGTAAATTCTGTCATTTTGATTTTTATTTTTTTCCCACTTAATTTCAAATATTATCAAAAATGTTACAGGAATTTTTATTCGACAGTAAATTATCCTCAAGATGACATAATCAGATTTCGTATCCAACGTTTCGTACTTCCTGGGCCACCCTCAACCTTATTTCTTTCAATACGGACCTGCATATTTTATGACACTATTCGAAATAACTTTTAACGCTGAATTCAACGATTTATCATACAATGTCATTCAAAGTTGATTTTTCACCTCTTGAAATTAGTGAATAATTTATCACTTGTTTCTTGCTTTGATTCTGTTACGTAATAATTATTTACAAATTTCAAGTGGTGAAAAACCTAATTCATAATATTTAAACGAAACTATCATTTAATGAAAGACAAATGAAATGATTATTCGAAGGTGAATGATGAACATTAATGACGTAAGTGTTCGAAATGTCCACCATTTTGTAAAATCAACTTTGAATGACATTGTATGATATATCGTTGAATTCTGCGTTAAAAGTTATTTCGAAAAGTGTCATAAAATATGCAGGTCCGTATTGAAAGAAATAAGGTTGAGGGTGGCCCAGGAAGTACTAAACGTTGGATACGAAATCTGATTATGTCATTTTGAGGATAATTTACTGTCGAATAAAAAATTCCTGTAACATTTTTTGATAATATTTGAAATAAAGTGGGAAAAAAATAAAAATCAAAATGACAGAATTTACTTTTCTTATGATATCTCAATAACCGGCCCTGATAATCTCGATTGGTTTGAACTGCTTGACAGTGCTTCTATGAATGCAACTTTTTCTCCATTTGACCGACCTTCTAACTCTTAGGGTTTGAAAGTTACCAATACAATGCCATTGAAAAAGTGGCCACCCTGTATACCGGGTGGCCTACAAAAGATGAATAGAGGGTGACTTTCATTTTCAAATGGGACACCCTATATTCAATAGTTTTTTTCAATTCTCTGAAACTTCCTGCATGCTTTCGTATACTTTTCACTTATTTTTATTCGACAGTTTTCGAAATATTGGCCATTTTGACAAAAAAAATGATACTTGTAGAGGCTATGTTATTCTATACTATACTAAAATGGTAACTCGGTCGACCGGCCTGAGGGAATCTGTCGAAAAGTGGGTCCGGAAGAATTTTGAAATCGCAGCGAAGCTGCGATATGGTGAGGAAATTTTTATACGGTTCGAAAGAGAAATAATCGATACATACGTGGGTGAAATTTCGATTTTATAGGCGAAGTAGAAGTATTTTCAAAAAATTCGCGAAAATGGCGAAAAAACCCGACAAAAAGGGCCATTTTAAACTCGATAAAACTTTTTGCACAGATATCCTGGCCGTGATGTAAATATACGTATCGAAAGAGGAAAAGTCAATGCAAAATAGCTTGGTATTTATATTTCCCATAGTTTTCCCATTTCTTCAGGAAAATTGATCAAACTTTGACATTTCGACAATAAAATCACCCGAGTTCTACGATGAGCATAACTACTTAAAATGTAGATCTGCTGGCCCTTACTAGTTCTATTTTATTTCACGAACCCTTGCACATACCAATAACAGCTTTATATGGATTGAAAGACAAGACTTCAGAGTATCCTAGCCAGCTATAATAAAGCACCTCCAGCATATGGAGTGTCCACAAAAAGACCATCAACATGACGAATTTCAAATCGACTTTTCTTTACTTTTTCATATGCAATGCATATAATTTTTTTTCATCATTGTAATCCCCATTCATTTAACTTCATTTTTTGTCGAATGCATGTTATCCATATTTTTAACAGAATAGAATTTTAAGAGCTTTTTCGAAATATTTACCTAAAATTCACATATACCTACCTCCGAATTTAAATAGCAGATTTGGCTTTTCTGTGGTTATTGAGAACTGTCAAACTATTCCACTCAGAATAAGCATATCATTGAAGCTTCAATTCATATCATAGCGAAATGGGGAACTAGAAAGTTTTGATGTATCTATTCAAAAATGTGATGAAATCAGTTACTAAAGACAGAAACTTGCTTTCTGTACGCATTTCTCAAAATACATTTCTGATAATTTTCCATGTTTCTACATGAAGAGTCGAATCTTGCAAAAATTTCAAACAAGCTTCAAGCTTGGGAGCTTGAAGATCTGCGTGCGTGCCTGTGAAACTTATGAATATAATTTTTTCGAAGAAAGTTGTATGAGGATAAGAGCGGGCACTTTTTTGTATCATAAAGTTCCGAAACTCGTTTTTTTGTTGCATTCATAACTTTTACATTCAAACTCATTGGTATTTTTTGAATTTTTACATCATTGTGTGAGTATTCATCAAATCCGTAAAAACTATGATGAAATGAATTGAAGCCGCAATGATGTTAATTCTGAATAGAATGATTTGACAGTTCTCAATAACCACAGAAAAGCCAAATCTGCTTATTGAATTCGAGAGTAAATGTGAATTTAGAGGAAAAACTTTAAAAAATCCTGTTAAACATATGCATATCATGTATTTGACAAAAAATTAAGTGAAATGAATGATGATTACAATGATGAAAAAAAATTATATGCATTGCATTTGAAAAAATGAAGAAAAGTCGATGTGAAATTCGTCATGTTGTGGACACTTCATATGCTGGAGATGCTTTATTATAGCTGGCTAGGATACTTTGAAGTCTTGTCTTTCAATCAAATATAAAGCTGTTATTGGTATGTGCAAGGGTTCGTGAATCATAATTGAATAACATAGCCTCTACAAGTATCATTTTTTTGTCAAAACGGCCAATATTTCGAAAACTGTCGAATAAAAATATGTGAAAAGTATACGAAAGCATGCAGGAAGTTTCAGAGATTTGAAAAAAACTATTGAATATAGGGTGTCCCATTTGAAAAAACAAAGTCACCCTCTATTCCTCTTTTGTGGGCCACCCGATATATTCGAATATATTTTTAGGTTGTGCTCTTCTTGGAGTATATCAAGTCTGCATCAAAAAATTTTGCCAAACTCAGACCGTTACGCGTATATCGTCCGCAGCGGCACTAGTGGGACACCCTGTATAATAACTCTTATTCAGGTAACGAAGAAAAATGATTTTTGAAATTTTTTCAACTGAAACAACTTCAACACTGGTTCCTCAAACAATGTAATAAGACCACTGAATATGCTAGCATACAATGTAATGCTGTACCCAAATTTGGTTCGAAAATCTCTAGAGGTTGAGATATTATAAAAAAATAAATGAACTTTGTTTGATTTGGAAGCTTCAACACTCATTATCTTTGAAATGGAGCTAAATGATATGAAACTTCCTTTTTCTTTTCTATTGACTGTTGTAGTCCTTTTGATATAGAGGGAACCAAGTACAAGAGCATCCTTTCCATAGAAAAATAATGAGGTACGACAGAGTTTTAAACTGAAAAATTACTGTATTTATTCTGATGTCTCACCGAATCGAATTGAACCCTGGAACTTTCAGTGTTCTAGGTTTTTCCGTCCTAAAGTTATCATGTTTACGGAAGGGCGGTCAGATTCAATTTGAGCACATTCGTCAACAGTGAGTCAGTTACTATTTCCGGCTCAAACTACATTATGACGAAATTATTTAGTACTCTTTATGTACAAAGAGCACTCAAAAATGTGACAAATGAAGCTCAGATACTATGTTGTTCTTGAGAATTTGTTAGAACCTGCATTAATCCTGAGCATCGACGGTCATTAGATAGTAAGGTATTCAATAAAACTGCATTATGGCTATGTCAATAAACAAAAAAATACAGTCATTCAATAACCACGAGGAAGTGAATTCTAAAAACCCATTCGTTATCTCCTGAACCAAATACATATTCATGAAATCAATTAATTCTACCAGAGTCCTCACTTGTGTTCATCAAACCCTTTTATCAAGCAAAAGCTACACAAGAATGCTCGCTCGTGATGTGAAAATCGTGATATTTGAGCATTCGATTTCAAAGGCTTTGGTTTTGAAAAGATCATTCGGATTATTATATAATACATAGTTTTCGCGATTCCGGTGAATGATCCAAAAATAATTGCTCTTTATTGCCTACGCAATTGGCCATCGACCAAGGTTCCTTCAGCCTTGTTAGTGATCATTTCAATAATCGAAATACCAATTAATTTCCATTTGAATGATAACGTCACTAGTCTGTGCCTGAAGATCCATTTTCATGACAAACTTGATGAAGCCTAAGAGATAGAAGGGAGTTTATGATATTATATTTGAAATTTTTGTCATTCCGAATTTGAATGTATTGTTTGCCACACAGATAAATAAATATTAAAAAAATTTAAAAAAAGTGAGAGGTCAATGTTGTCTATAACCATGTGAATACTTTGAATTTCTACCCTTCAAATATGACATCAGCCATGTGTATTGAAATAAACAATATTACATATACAGTAATGTATGGATAATCCGAACACCGGATAATCCGAAGTACCCTATAATCCGAACGGCCTCACTTGGTAAAATGATATGTATACTCCGAACAGCCTGAACTCTGCAATCCGAACGCCCGTCGCCCGCCATCTTGTTTTTTTTTTTGCGAGATGTACGCCTTACATATTCAGTTCAAATAATGGCTTCTAAAGGCAAACATGTCTCTCACAAAATATCCAGTGAACTTAAACATCATCAAATTTCACAGCAAAAGAGTACTCTTGGTAAAACTGGATACTGCGCACCGTTTTGTAGTATTTTCATTTTAATAACCTCATAGCTGACTTCCAACCGTTTAAAAGCAATGGATTATTTAGAAAAAAGTATAGTCTAAGTCTTGTGTATTCGGAAAAACGGAGGACATTTGAACACCTACTCTAATTGAATTCTATTTTATGTTATTTTCTTTTTCTAAATTCTCATTTGTGATTTTTTGTTTAATTAATACATTTATCATTACTTCATACCAGCATCGGTTATAACTTCATAATTTTCAAATCAAAATACTCCGAAAACGGTACACAGTTTTACCAAGAGTACCTTTATGTGTAAAATTGAAGGATGTTTAAGTTTATTTGAAATTTTGCTCAATAAATCTAATATTAAAAAAGTTATGTTCAATACTACTTGCTACGAACCGTGTAACAAGCGCGCTCTATGAGAGTGAAACAAAAACAAATTCATTGGATTTCATTACAATGTGGCCAGTAGATTCTGCAAAATCATAAAATTTTTTTCTTCAACACCCTTTTTCTTGAATAAATGGCGTTACGAAAGTTCTTCACAAAGCAAATCCCAATTATTTTTCAGTTTTCTACCTATCCTAGACATGGTCACATTTTTTTAAACACCCTCTATAATCCGAAAGTGTTCGGATTATAGATATCATTCAGTATGATTTCTATAATCCGAATGATTTGATAAACCGAACGGGTCCTGACAACTTTCTGTTCGGATTATTCATACATTACTGTACTCCATTCACTTTTATGAAGTATCCCGGTTTGCCATGACATTCTGACATATTTCACCATGTATATTTTGAAAATGATAGGTTATTTTTGCGTCAGATACATACACAACGTTGTCGTTTCTGCATAGAGATCGTAGTTATTACGTATTCATCAAAATGTTCATTAATCTACTCCCATAGAATAATAAATCCATTATTCAACTGATTTTGAGCTGTAACAGTATCTGTAAACCAATAGCATGAGTTATAATAACTTACGCCTATAATAATGTAGTCAAGATGGCGCCGGATACAGATGATCAGTTGAATGGTACTAAGAAAATTACTAAAGGTGATGGAAATTTATGTTTTCATTGCAACAAAAGGGTTGTAAACGCGGTGCAGTGCATAAAGTGTAAGGAGTGCTTTCACAAATCGTGCATGATACAGGCCGCAAACCTGAAATCCAACTCGTGCAGACACGAAGAAACAAAAGAAGAAATATCTGATGATAACTCTCCAAATAACGATTTCGAAACGCAGGTAGAAATACTAAGTATCGAAAACAAGTACTTGAAGGAAATTCTTAGAGAGGTTCAGGAGAAAAACAAAATTTTGCAAGAAAATATCGCCCTACTTAAAGACAAGGTTAGTGGAGCAGAACAAAAAAACAGGAAGTAAACACAAGAAGCTACGTATCTGTAGTCAAGACAAATACGGAAAAAAACATAAACATCAAATCACTAGACAGAGATGGAGCCGGACCACAACATCAACACGGTAAACAACAAGATAAGACAGCTGAAAACAGAACTACGAGACGTCAAACATCAAATCACAGAACACCAAATGCATCAAATGAAGTAAAAATGACATCCACACACGGGAAACGCAGAGAATACAACAGAGAAGAGACTGAACATGGACAACAATCTATGAAAGCAAATAACCTAAATGAAAACCAAATACAATCAATGAATAAAATAATAAACCTAGTACATGATCAACCAAACCCAGGGGATCATGGACATGGAGATTTTAAAGAGGGAAATCGTAAGAAATACAAAAAACACAAGTCAAATACTGAAAGAGGAAGTTCAACACCGGAAAAAAATAATTTCGAGTCTATCAAACCAGACAATCAAAAGGAACTCTGGTTATTTATATCTAGAGTGAAAAATACAGTAACTACAATGGACATTAAGGATTACATTTCCAACAAAGGTAACTTAGGAACCGAAAATGTTGTAGTGGATGAACTAGAAACTCAATCTAACAAAACTTACAAAAGTTATATGATCGGCGTACCACTAGACTTGAAAGAGGAAATATATAAAAATGAATTTTGGCCCAGTGGAGTTTTGTTCTCGAGATTCAATTTCATCAGAGGTAGACATTTTTTAGAGAAAGGCACCCAGAGTTTGGTAACACCAAATCCCATAAACCAGGAACACCAGTAAACAGACTAGGCAAACATCAGAATGTACCAATTAACGACACAAAGAAAATAGCAGACAACAGTATGACCAGATCTAATAAATCTATGAAAAAGGTATCTTTCTTACATCAAAATTTACAATCAATTGGAAATTCGTTAGACCAAATTGAAGACATAATAGCAAATAAGCTGCAAACATTTCAAGGTCTCTGTTTCACAGAACACTGGAAATCCAAGGAACAGCTGAAAAACTATGGCATCAGTGGCTATATATTAGCAAGCTCGTACTGAAGAGACTAAGGAACACATGGTGGCAGCGCCATATACCTAAAATCAGGCAGCCTCTTCCAAGAAAGACTCAGACTAGTAGGACTGTCTATTAAAGGTATAATAGAGATTTCTGCAGTGGATATAAGACTTAACAATAAAATATATACCTTGCTATCAATATATTCCCCTCCCGGGAATGTAAGGGAATTTCTCCGAGAATTTGATGCAGTATTGGAAGCTATTTGCTGGACTGAAAAAACAATTGTAATAGCTGGGGACTTCAACATTAACATATTGAACCAACACGACGCCAACACACTACATTTCTGTGAACTTGTGAATTCCTATGGCCTTAAAATTACTATAGATATATAGATGTACCAACAAGAAACACTCTAACTAGCAAAAGCTGCATTGATAACATTATCACAAATGGAAACTATAGTACAGCTGAAATCATAACAACAAATTTATCAGACCATGACACTGCACAAATGATTACTTTCAACTTGCAAAGAGAAAACAACACCAAGACTACCATCACAAGAATGCTGAATGAGGAGAGAATTCTGGATCTCTGTACACAGCTTGAGGATGTGAACTGGAATACCATAAAGAAACTTGATAGGAAGGATATCAATGGTCAGTGGAACCTCTTCATGAGTTTATTTCTGACAACTTTTAATCATACAAGAAGAAATTGGACATACTGCATATGTGCAAAACAAAGAACATAACTCTGAATAACACCTATAAATCAGTCAAGAGAGAATATGACAAATTATTAAGAGATGCTAAAGCTCAAAATTTGGGACAGAAAATTGCTGATTCTGACAATAAGAGCAAAGCACTTTGGAATGCTGTTAAGGAAATCAAGGGCAACACAAGAAAAATTATGCAAATCCCAGGAGACCCTAAAAAAGATTTCAACTCTCACTTCCAGATACTGGCCGCACATTATCCAGACACAAAAAACATGTATCTCCAACATAACATCCCTAGAAATGCAAATACTTTTCTCTTTGAAATGGTTAATGAGAATGAAGTAAAGGAAATTGTCTCTTTGCTGAAAAACAAACATAGTAGTGGAATAGATGGCATTCCCGTTAGAGTTATCAAAAGATGTATCAACCAGATAATTTCTCCTCTGACCTACATAATAAACAACTCTTTGGAGCACGGAATTTTTCCAGACCAACTCAAGCATGCAATAGTGATACCTGTGCATAAGAAAGGAGACGCAGCTAATGTTGCAAACTATAGACCAATCAGCCTCCTTCCATCTTTTTCAAAAATTTTCGAGATGACTGCAAGCAAGCAGATCATAGCATTCCTAATTGAACAAAATTTGCTCTCAACAACTCAGCATGGCTACATAAAAGGCAGAGGCACACAAACAGCCATCTTTGACTTTGTTAAAGAAGTACTTGCATCTTTCGAGAGCTCTGAAATCATAATTGCTCTTCTGATAGATTTTTCGAAAGGCTTCGACAGTCTTTTTCATGACTATATCCTAATCAAAATGGAACAATATGGGATAAGATTAACCTCTCTTGAATGGTTCAAGTCATATCTTACCTCAAGAACTCAGAGAGTACTTATCAAGAATGAAGGGTCGGAGGTGCTGTCTGAGCCTGCCCCCATTGATTTCGGAGTCCCACAGAGTAGCATTCTAGGCCCAATCATTTTCATCATCTCTATAAATGACCTAGGCAGCATAACAACTACAGTAAACACCACAGGAAAAGTAACCATCTTGAATTATGCAGATGACACAAACATCACTATCAGAGCAAGTACCCCACCTGAGGTAGAAAGTCAAACTAGCTGTATCCTAAGCACAGTCCAAAAATGGTTTGAAACAAACGAAATGCTGATGAACTCAGAGAAAACCAATGCTATGCTGTTTAAAACATCACACAGCCGCATGAAAACATTAGAACATCTAAAAACGGAGAATGTTGATCTGTCACTACAGGACTCGGTCAAATTTCTGGGAGTATATGTAGATGACAAACTGACATGGAGAAAGCATATCTCAGAGTTATGCAAGCAGTTGAGTTCTGTGTGCTATTCCTTGGGAGTTCTGGGCAGGTATCTCGATAAGAAATCCATGAAAATCGTTTATCATGCTGTATACGAATCCAAACTTAGATATGGAATACTTTTCTATGGAGGTGTCTCTGAACTGGAAAGAGTTCTCCGACTACAAAAAAGGGTAATAAGTACCACACTGAAATTGGGCTTTCGTGAGTCCTGTAGGGGGAAAATCAAAGAGGAGGGAATCCTTACAGCTGTCGCCATCCATGTTCAGGAGTGTCTTCTGTTTCTATTTAAAAATAGAAATCGATTTGAGGAGAGTAGGAACTCTACTTATAACACCCGCACATTAGATATGGATTTTCCTTCACACAGGCTCGCACGAACAGAACATGGACCATTATACTGCTGCATTAAGTATTTCAATAAAGGGAAACTAACTACAAGAAATACAAAGCCGGAGTTTATAACTATCTCCTCAAAATAGAGCCATATAATTTAGGCGAATTCATGCTCTTCAACATGTAAATGTTTTTGTTATTGTTTGACCCTATTTCGATTTCCAGCTGTGTTTTATGAGAGATTGTAACATTCACTGTATTTCAAAATAAAGCTTGTTATTATTATTATTAATAAATATTGCTTACGAAATTAATAAAAACGTAGGATAGATCATACATCAAGGTAACATTCTCGCCATTCATTTCTACATTTCCTCTGGTCTGAATATCCAAAAACTGCATTTGGAAAACGTGAATTCTTGACGTTTTCTACGCGATTCGATTCTCGACGATCACAGAGATCAAAACCTGTGTCACATTGGCAACGTCTCTGAAATTATTTTGACTTTCACGAGTGCCAACCTGCGTCAGTTTTAAGTGAAAAAACTTGATAAGCCTAAATCTTGGCCAACCAGGATACTGTATAAAAGTGAATGGAGTATATATAGAGTGTTCCATTCGAAAGATATTCTATACAGTATATATACTGCATAAGAATTTAGGAAAAACTACTGACTCCATTGAATTTAAGTCAATAAGAGGTTTAGAAATGTTTTTATAGAAATGAAAAATTTTCAAGTGGAGTAAAGTCTACTTTGCCTAAACCCACATTTCCCAAAAACATCCTGTAACCTTGAGATGATTATAGAAATAAATGAGGTCCCCACATAGACATAATACTAAATGGACGGAAAAATGCTAGGTCCCAGCATACAGACTGATGTATCGTCATCCTTGTCATATGATTTACAACTGTGTTGTCGCTATCACCAATAAATTAAACCCTACTTTCCGAGATTCGTTTGAATGTTATGATGAAAATTGTATGAAAGAACCATTCAAACATAAATTTTCAATTTGAACATTTATTCAATAAATCCGCAAAAGTTAGTAATTTCATAAAAATTACTCGAAATCAACAAAGTAAAGAAGAAATTAGTAAAAGAACAATTCTGTAAATTTGACGATAATTCTGTTGTAGCGGCAACACTGAAGCCTTCCAAATTGCTTCTTGCCTACCAGTTTAGTAGGCAAACTATATCCCTCTCTGTTTAGTCAGAGCCTCCAGATTGCCCCTCTCTTTCTGTATCCGGGGACCTAAGCTTTAAATGCAGAAAGATCGGGTGGCAGGGCACTGGGTCCTCACCATTAAGTTTGTAATGAAAATTGACCTTCAGACACCATCATCTTTTGCCTATCTAGCTTGTAAAAAGGGTCCCCATTCACAAGAATCCAATTCAGCCCACTCTGTACAAATTATATGTGGACTGATGTTAAAAATATGTTATTTTATAGAAATTAGGTTTTGGTTAGTAGGACATGTTCTACATAAGGCACAGGAGTTTTCAACCCACATCAAAATGGATTATTTGAAATAGATAAAATAGATTGTCATCTTTACTCACATACAGAAATGATTGAATAAATTTCAACACAGATAAGATTTTGAAGCATAGCTTTATATCCAATAGTAAGATATGTATTAAAATTCAGTACCTTGACATTTTCTCCGGTATGTTTCCTTTCATGTGTTTTCAACCCTTTTTTAGTACGAAAAACTTTATCACAGTGTGTACACCTATACTTTTGTTTGCTTTTTTTAATTTTTTTAGCTTCAAAGTCTTCATAATCACTATCAGAATAATCCCTATCATCAATTTCCATCACGTCATCAGTCTCATCATCAAATTGATCACTAATGAAGTCATTTGGAAGATCATCAATCACTTCAGACTGTATTGCTACACTTTCCTCTTTAATAATATTCTGCTCAGGCAATGGTTTGATCAATTCCCGCAGTAAGGAATCAGACTTTTCACTAAGTTGCTTGAAATCATAGGCTGTTATAAGCTTTCCCTCACACGATGAACACATCAAATAGGGAAGTCCATCTTCAGTGGTAACCTATTCAAAAATATCGAAAAATATATTGAAAAACAATGTAAATTAGTTTATAAGCAGTTAATACATACTTGAACTGAAGTACAAGCCATGAGCATTTCAGCCAATTGAAGTTTGTTATCCTTAAAATACTCTTTATCCTCGAAAACATTTTGCATATTTTCGTTCGTTCCCATGCACGAACGACAAATATTGTTTATTTCTATTTGTCCTGAATTCTCACTCATTTTGATCAATTTTAAATATCCTTTCCAGATCACCCTATTTTTTAAAAACTGAGTTATTTGCTAAAATCATTTTCTCCTTAACTTTCTCATTCTCATCAGTTTCAAATGAGCATCTTCACGAGTATATAAAATTCCTGAGAACTCGTAGAAAACAAAATAGCATTACAATAATAAAAAAAAATTCTCACAAAACCGCTAGCGTCTGTCTTACAAGGCGCACACTGTTGCCAACTTCATCAATGATTTGGATATTAAATAGGTTTCAAAATAATATGTTGTTGTTTTGTCTCAATTAAAAAATTTCGTAGAGATACATCCACAAAAATTATTGTATCTCTTGAAGTTACGAATCATTATCAAAAGGCAAGTTTGCCAAAAAATCAATAAAGTCCGGCTCTGTTGAAATTCAAAATGAAGATTTATTTCAAGTATGTAATTCTCGTTATATTTTATACACAATATTTGGAATGAATATTTCTGTAATGCTCCATAATACTCTTCTATAATACATTACATTCAATTACATCAAAAATTCTTATAAATTTAAAATAAATTATTCTGAAATTTCTCTATTTCTAATGAAACCACAGAATTACACAAAACAGGAAATGGAGTTCTGTTATGCGTTCTGTCAGAAGTCTTTAGTTTGTTTGGTTCTGTGACGAACGTCACTTGAGACCACAGAATATGATTGAAAGTTAAGATAAAAACAGCTTAAGTAAAAGATAATTTTTTTATTTCGGAACATTTAATATTCTTGAACATTATTTAATTTGATATCGGTCAAAGCAGTGAAATATTGTCCTTTTTGTAATGAAATTTTGAGTTGTATGCCCACAGAACACATATATATGTGCTCATAGATATATGCATGTATGTGACATCTATTGGAGAAAGTGGAAACTCACACCCAAACAAACTTAACGAAAGGAAAGACTAAACTAACCTAAAACTCAACTCTGAGGACTTCTCTTTACTTGTTTATTTACATAGTTAAACTGCTTGTTTACTTCTATATGATATTCCAGATTTAACATTATTATTACGATTATTTTTTCTTCATTATGTTCTTTCACGTAAGCATAGCTCAATTTGTTTTTATTTATAAATTAATAGTAATATCATTCCAGATATCACTCGAACATGAAATACTATTACATCCCCAATATTTTGGACCCCAACTATTGGAGATGGTTAAAACTAGACTATATACTGAAGTGGAAGGAACATGCACAGGAAAGTGAGTTGTGTTTCATTCAGAAATATTTTGATTAGATAGAAAGTCAATAGTAACAATTAAAAAATGTATGTTTTCAGGTATGGTTTTGTTATAGCTGTAACTACAATTGATAGTATTGGAGCTGGTCTGATACTGCCTGGTAAAGGCTTCGTTGTTTATCCAGTTAAATATAAGGCTATCGTCTTCAGACCATTCAAAGGTGAAGTTTTAGATGCTGTTGTTCGGCAAGTCAACAAAGTGTGTATCATATATTTGGAATCTTCAATTTTTCATCACTGTCTTTTACAGGTGGGAATGTTTGCTGAAATTGGACCTTTGTCATGTTTCATATCTCATCATGTAAGTCATTGTCATTGACCGTAGGGCGTAGACCGAGTATAGGGAGAAACCATTGGTCCTCACATAAAGGCGGACTCCCACTACTCGTATATTTGGCAAGTACGCAATTATTTGCGTACTTGGCAAGTAGATGAAGTTTCGAATTTGAATGACAAGATTGACAAGTATTGGCCGAGAGAAGCACTCCCACTACATGCCAAATATAGGCAAGTGGCAAATATTTGCCGAATACACGAGTAGTGGGAGTCCGGCTTTAGAGAGAGATGAAACGGTTGTTACGTCATCATTGTCATATGATTGACATCAATGTTGCCGCTTCTTCGAAGATAGGGAAATGAAAGAGCCTACCAGTCGAAATCAGCTGATTTGAAGATATTTCCGTTACAATGGCAACACTGACGACTTCCAATAATGACCTTGCCTACCAAAGTATATTCTCCTCTCACTTTTATCTATGTCCCTCTCTCTCTTATGTAGGGACCGAAGCCACAGAATACCTAACTACACAGAAGCGTCACTTAGCGTCGGCACTTTGATCTTCAAGGGGCAAATTTTCGTGACCTTCATTCTCTGTTAGGTAGTACATATGTCACTCTTGAGCGGTCCAGCCACATAACTCTATACCATATTTATAATTCTATGGGTCCAGCAGGACATATGTACTACCTAGCATGGCACAAGCGTCATCAAATAAAGTTTTGGCGGGAAGGTGGAATGACACTTCTGTGTAGTTAGGTATTCTGTGCCGAAGCTTCAATGCTGAAATATTGGGATACCGAGTCTATATATTCTGAGTCAATGGTATTTGTTTACATTATGAATTTGTTGGAAGAGAAGAAAATGTACATCAGAAAACTTTCAAAAGGTTCAGGTGATAGGTCAGAGTGTATTGAACAGGTTGACCAAAATTTAATGCGCTAAAACAGCAGCTCCATAACTGAAAAGTTTATGAAAACATACTA
The DNA here is from genome assembly GCA_910592335.1 of Adalia bipunctata. Classification (NCBI taxonomy): domain Eukaryota; kingdom Metazoa; phylum Arthropoda; class Insecta; order Coleoptera; family Coccinellidae; genus Adalia; species Adalia bipunctata. The sequence continues at coordinate 52,136,774 of OU342950.1, read as the reverse complement.
TATAAGTGGATGGATCTCTTGCAAAAAATAGAAAGGTAAAAGCTACTCGTTTCTAAAACGTCCGTTTTTAAGCTACATGCATTGACTTTGAATCTATTATTATTATTTGAACTGGGGTTGTTATGGCTCAATTAGCCTTCCGGGAACTACGACCACATGCATCTTGGCCGTTACCTCGTGGGTATCCAGGACCGGGTTCCCCATATGAATGGTTCTCAAACCAGCCAGCTCCGGACACTTGCATACCATGTGTTCGGCTGTTTCTGCCTCTGATCCACAGAGCCTACAAATCTCATCCGCTGACTTTCCCATATGGTACAAATGATATTTGTATCGACAGTGCCCTGTCAGCAGACCTACCATCACCTGAAGCTCAGCTCGTGACAGCTGTAGAAGCTTGCTGGTATAGGTCGGTGAAATCATCACGAATTTCTCTTTCAGAGAGTTATTCTGTTGTCCAACTCCCATTGTAGAACCGTTGCCTTATATTGGTCTTTTCCAAGCCCACAGAAAGGCTCAGGTCCAGCAGGTGTTAACCTCGATGCAATTTTTGCAAGCCTATCGGCTTTTTCATTTCCTTCAACACCACAATGCCCATTAGATTGCATGCAGCCATACAATCGTTCTTCAAAATTTTTTCGTACATGCTGTAGCATTTCAGGAGTAATGACATTCTGTCACAATTCGTGCTCTAAGGTTGTCTAAATCTACAACTCTGATTTTATTAACTATCCAACGTCCAGGAAACCTACCATTCAGGTACTGTCTCACCTTAGCTGCAAAGTGCGGCACTTTTCAATCACCTTATTGTTGGTTTGGTTTTTTTTCTTTCAATAGAAATTATACGATCAATTAGAACATCTCTGTTTCATTTAGTTTTATCGGTACCATAATTCCATAAAAAACACCCTGTGACTTTGTGAATATTCACTTATAAGAACACAAACTGCAGGTTCATACAAATTTGAATCCATGCATACATTTGTGCTACAAAACAACCCACTTTACCTATTCAAATTCCTGAGGGTTGCAACCCTATCCAGGGGGTTGCTAGTAGGAACAAGCTTTGTATCCCAGATCATGTCCCCCTGTCATCAAAAATCGACCTGTCTGAGTGTTTTCACGAATGCTGATTTGTTGTTGAGTTATTGAGGATGGACACTTTTAAATGACACCCTGTATAAATTACCAACATTATTTGTCTGAAACCATAGAACTCACATTATAAGTTCTATGTCTAAAACTGACTTAAAATTTCAGCTTTGAGATGAAAACTTTTTTCAAATACTGTGATCTATGTTGTGTATGTAATGTACTGTACTAAATGTAGATAAGGATGAAATAATCATGAAGTACAAGAGGTATAGAATAGAATAGAATAGAACTTTATTAATCCTTCAAGACACTTAAACATGTATAGGACAAGTCAATTATGAAAAAAAGGAAACAGAAAATATATTATCCCTCGCAAAATGCATCATCACCCAAGAATTCTCCCACAGTATAATATCCTTTTCGGAAAAGATTACTTTTTAAAACTTTCTTAAATTGCTTAATATCTAACAGTCTAATACTAATTGGAAGATGATTATACAATATAATTGCCTGATATACAGGACTTGTTTCATACTTCGAAGTATTATGAAGAGTATAGTATAGTATAGTGAAAAGAGGTTACAGTTCACTGCGACCTTAAGGTCTATTGTGCCCCCTATCAGAGCTGTTATCATCGCGCCTCCTACAGCTCGCCCTCCAGTTCCAAAGATTTGATGAAATCCATTATCTGGGATGGCTTCAAGGAGGGTAACTCCCCACTTCTACAAGTTTCTTGTCCAAAGCACTCTTTCCTTTGGCTTGCAATGGCATAGCATTCCGTAACCAGGTGAATAGGAGTTTCTTCCTCCTCCCCACAGAATCTACACTCATCAGTGTCCGATAAACCCATTCTCAACAGATGCTTCTTTAGGCGACAGTGTCCTGTGAGAAAGCCAGTGAGTAAGTGAAGTTGGTTTTTACTGAGATCCAGATATTTTTTGGATCTAGCAGTTTCAAAGTTCCGGAGGAACTTTTTGGAATCTGGAATCCCTGGGAGATTCCGCCAGAGTTTTTCTCTTTCGGTTCTCTCCTTTAGCATAAATTTCTTCTTATAGGTGCATTTTCCTATACCACAGAAGGGTTCTGGGCCAGTAAGTGGCGTTTGTGCGCTCTTTCTGGCCAGTGTATTGGCCTCTTCGTTTCCTACGATTCCCGAATGACCGGGAACCCAGATTAAAAATATAGATATTCTTCTTGCCTACCTCATTGAGTTTGTTTCGGCACTCCCAAATCAGCTTTGAGTCAATGATGTAGGAGTTCAGTGCTTTAATAGCAGCTTGACTATCTGTATGAATAGCTATATCGCACTTCTGATAGTTTCTTTCTAGATTTATATCTAGACATCTTCCGATTGCAAGTATTTCCGTTTGAAGGACGCTTGTACAGGAGCCTAACGATAGTGCACACTTGGTACTTGACCCGTAAATCCCAGCGCCAGCTCCTGTAGCGGTTTTGGAACCATCTGTATACCATTTAATTGTATTTTCTTTGAGATTGTAGTTGGTGTATTACCTTTCCCAATCCTCTCTTTTGCTTAGCAATGTACTGAAGTTTTTCTCAGTGCTTACTTTCTTGATCATTACATCACTAGGAAGGTTTGCAGATGAGGTGTAGTCATTTAGAGAGGACCAAGCTCTCTGAAACCTGCCTCTCTCATTGCCCGCTCCTTCTCTAGATACTCTGAGGATGGCCTCATGGGCTACCCTATCAATCACTGGATGTAGAGGTGTGAGGTCTGTGATGATCTCAAGTGCCCTGGTTGGGCACATTCTCATAGCTCCCGTGATGCACACACAGGCAAGCCTTTATACTTTGTCGAGCATTTTCCTCGTACTTGCCTGACTTGCCTTAGCAAACCAGGCTACTGCCCCTACAAGAGGTATTATACATATTATTTGTATTCACACAATATTGTGTACAGTACAGAATGTGCGAAGATAATTTTTCATGAAATTTTCTGAATTATATCACGATGTCTTTATTTAATCAATTCCTGGATCAAAATCCAGGAATGGTTTCAATCGAATAGGTTGGACCCACTGATCACGAATCCGTGGTAAAATTCTATTCTGTCCGGTCGTGAACACAATAACTCTCGAACGGATGAAACTTGAAATTTTCATGGTAGATTCGGATCTCGAATGTTGTTTACAATGGGCAAAATTGGACAAGGGGTTCTGTAAATATGACCACACGAAATTTCGTTTTCCTGATAATTTAAAAACTAGGTTCGATCGAGATGCAATTTCACATGTAGATGGAGAATGACATATTGAAGCTGCATGCAAATTTTGTCAAGATCCCGTTACCAAAACCATATACAACAGGGTGTTTCACCATGAACTGGACAAACATATATAGCCGTGTAGATGACACCTGAAAAGTCATTTTTGCCTTATGACATATACCCCGTTTTTGACGCATAAGCGAGATACAGGGTGTTTAATGTCAACTTTGAGCAATATTCTGTGAACTGTGGTAAGCCATGCGTGATATTTGAAATAACGGTTTCTGGTCACGTCTTAGTATTTTCTAGGAGCATAGAATGAATGGAGGGAAGGCTTCATACGGTCGACAGATCATTTTGAACTTCCAATTTCGGCGGAGGTTAGAGTTTCGTGTGACGCCCGATAGATGACGCTGTGATCGCTAATAGTGCTATATGTCACCTATATCTTGTTCTGTGGCGCTACAGTTGCAAAGAATATTATGTGGTTGTCATTTTTATTGATACATTTTCATTTTTCACGACCAACACCAAAGTGATTAAATAATGAAACTTTTTGTTGTTGACTGAAAGGACTAAAGGAGGTCGAAACAAATTGTATTGAATTCGAATATTGTTTGAAGTGAGTTACTGTAATATACAAATTAAATCGGCTTCGACAAAAAAAAGATTTCTGCTGCTTTAACTATCTAATTTACCTGATGGTTTTGTTCATTTCAACGTGTGATGCTAAGTATAATATTTTTAATTGATAAAGTGTGATTTATTATGCTATGTACTATATAATTATTGAATGAAAAAACAAGGTAAACAGTTTGAATTTTTATTGACGAGTATCAAAACATATTGAACAATTTTAATATTACCTATTTTAGCCAAAAAGGCCTCGGTGGGATCATGACGTATTCAAAATTTCTGAAGAAAGGAATAATCACGCCTTCTGATTGACTTAAAATGACGTCCGGTTGTTCCATATGCAGAAATCGAAACAATTCGTTACTACATTGAAATATATATATATATATATATATATATATATATATATATATATATATATATATATATTCTTATGAAATGGAGCTGTTACAGATTTGTTTTTAATCATTCAAACAAACATATTGATCCATTCCCCGCTCCTAATCTCAGTATTAGCAGAGGAATGTCAAACGGGGCACCATACATTTCTGCGTATGATGCAAGAGCACAGATAAAAACCTCAGCAGAAACTCTGTCTCCCCGTATAAGTGTAGGGTTATTGGATTTGTTTTCAGATATTCATATTGAAGGGCATCTTCTTCTACGAATGTACTTCTTTCTTCATTTCTTCAAAGAGGTTGACAAAGCATTTTTAAATAATCTGAAACAAAAACCAGAGGGAGAAAAAACGGAAAAGCAAAATCCACTAATATATTCAAATTGTTTTGAAGGTACCAACCCATCTCAAGAATGAATCAGATACTGAGTGAATAGAGTTAAAACCATCTGGAAATTTATATATTGAACAATTATTGACCAAATGGTCAATAGTTTGCTCTTCATGCCCACACTCACATCTCGGGCTATCAATGGCATTCCATTTGAAGAGCATACTACTACAACGTCCATGACCTGTCCTAAGACGATTCAATAGACACCAATTTTTCCTAGACAGATGAAAACCGGGAACTTTTTCAGAAGGATCGAGAATTAAACTTTTATTGAAAAAATCATATGAAGTCCATTCCGAACTCCAAATTTCTTTATGATTTTTTCTAGAATAAAGAAAATCATTTATCCATAGAGGCTTTCGAGATTTCAATCTAGCCAGTCTTGTATCTGGCACATAACTCATAATAGGAAATGAATTTGGAAAGGAATGAAATTCATCCCAAGACTTCATGGCAGCAACCTGTCTACGAATATGAGGAGGTATTATGTTAGAAAGAACTGGTAACCAAGCTAATGGAGTAGATTTAATGGTTCCAGTTATAATCCTCATAGAAATATTGAGTTGCCCATCAATTTTATGGACATGGGAACTATTCAACCAAACAGAACAGCAGTATTCAGCTGCAGAAAAAACCAAGGCTAAAGCAGCCGTACGAAGAGTGGTAGCATCGGCACCCCAGGATGTACCAGCTAATTTTTGAATTATATTATTCCTCGTCTTCAACTTTAGACGTAAACTTTCCAAATGAGCCTTAAAAGTCAAAGAAGAATCTAGTTTTATTCCAAGATACTTGGGAGTGAAATTATGATTCAAAACTGTATTATTGAAACTAACCCTCAAAGTTTTATGTTTTTGGTGATTATTCAAATGAAAACACGACACCTCTGTTTTAGTGGGACTCGGGCATAAACGCCACTCCAGAAAATAGTTCCTCAAAGTTTCTAAATCTTCAGTTAAAGTATTCTCAAGAATCTTGAAATCAGAATGACGGAAGGCAAGAGCAATATCATCTGCATAAATAAATTTCTCGGAGGAAGTATCAGGAATATCACTCAAATATAAATTAAAAAGAAGGGGTGACAACACCGATCCTTGGGGAAGTCCGTTATTCAAAGTCTTGAAACTACTACTATCACCATCAATAAAAACACGAAGTCTCCTGTCCGTCAACATATTCTCAATTAAACCAACCATTTTCCCACATTTCAAATGCTTAAGGAGTTTGAAAATTAAACCATCTTTCCAAACAGTATCATAAGCCGATGATAAGTCGACGAATGCTGTTCCTGTTTTTAATTTCTTATCAAAACCTGATAGTTTCTTCAATGATTGCTTTGGGGGTGTCTAGTAGAAATCCTTTTTTTCGTTCTCAGAATTGTATCCTTATTCTTCAGTCTTTCTTTGTCCCACATATCAGCCATTTGAATTCTGGTATTGATATTGTTATTTATGTAGTAGAGCGAATTGTGTTTTTTATTAGTTATGTATGTTGATTGTTTACGTATTCGTATTGTTGGGTTATCTGATTGTTTTGGAATTCCACTTGTTTTGATTGGGATGTTCCTTCTTTTTTTGTGGAACGGTGAACTGGGATGTACTCATCCTTATCGGCAGCATCTGGACTATTTGTGCGATATTTTTTAGTGAATCCTACCAATTCTTCGATCACATCGTCTGATAAATTTTGGATGGGTTCGTATGATTCTGCTTCGCTGGCAATTCCTTAACTATTTACAGGTCACTGGATGAGGGGAAATGTAAAATAGGTGTGTTCCTGGACTTGGCGAAAGCTTTCGACACCGTCAATCACCGAAAATTTCTGGACATTTTGGACGACTTTGGCATCAGGGGGGTCTCGCTTTCTTTGTTCAAGTCATACCTTGATAAAAGATCACAATACGTGCAGTTTAGAAACTGTCGATGCGGCATAAAAAAAGTTTTGTCGGGTATACCTCAGGGAACGGTTTTTGGTCTGGTCCTCTTCCTGATGTACGTGAATGGTTTTCTTTCCCTTGACATTGATGCAAAGATAACATCTTTTGCAGATGATGCTGCAATCCTCTTCACATGTACCACTTGGGAAAATGTCAGGAGTAAGGCTGAGCGGGATCTGGAAATGATTTCTTACTTGAAATTTCACTGATAAAACAGCGTTGAGAAGGAAGACCGTTCGTGGCAGCTGTTACACATGGAATAGGAAAATCCAATATTTCTGTAATATCAGATTCGGGATCACGGACGACTTATTTGACAGCTGCAGTAGGATCTTCTCTGACGGCTGTCAAAAAAAAAACTTCATATTCTTGAATACGAATCTACATACGAGTTGGATCTAGCTACATGGGCGCCCGCAGGGGGGGTCTGAGATTTTGATGACCTTATCGTTTTTCAGCACATTTTGCCCCCCCTGAGAAAAATTTCTGCGGGCGCCCATGTCAAGCTACAAGGTTGATGAACGAGAGATCAATAGCCTGTCTTCACGTCACTTCATCGAATATGTACTGAGATAAATTAAAAGCAAAAAAATCTTTTTCAGAGAAAGCTTTTATATAATGCTCTAAGAAGAAGAAAATAAAATTTTCCTTCACAATTTTAACTACCAACTTGGCAACTTATAACCTCATTATACACAATTCATATGATCATAAAAGCTTGTCGCGCGATTAACTCGTGTAAATGAACTAGTACCTATTTAATTTAGTAAGTTCATTTTTTAAATTTCAGTTCAATTAAAAATTCATAGGTAGGAGCAAACCTCGGGACAAGCTTTTATGATCATATAAATTGTGTATAATGAGTTTATAAGTTGGTAGTTAAAATTGTGAAGGAAAATTTTATTCTCTTCTTTTTAGAGCATTTAATAAAAGCTTTTCCTAAAAAAGATTTTTTTGCTTTTAATTTATTTTTTACTTTTCAGTTATCGGTGGCTTGGTTTCTGAGTTATTCTCGGCAAGCCCTTTCATTTCATACTCATATTGAAGACTTGCATAAAAAATAACTATTCCGCCATCTTGGATGTTCCGCCATATTGGATTAAGGATGACATCATCATTATTATTTTTCGAGTTACTCTCAACAAGACCTTTCATTTGATACCCATATTCTAGAAGTGCATAAAAAAATAACTATTCCGCCATCTTGGATTGTCCGCCATATTGGATATAGAATGACGTCACAAAGCTTATCGTGTATTGTCATCCAAACTAAACGTGTGTACAAAATTTCAGCTCAATCGGTTGAAGATATCTGCTTCAAAATTGAGTAGCAAGATTCCACCCGAACAAACATACATGCATACATACATACATACATACATTGCAAGTTAAATAAGAGCTTTTAAAAAGGTGGGTCACCTAAACCACTGACGTGAAGTCAGGAGCATTTGAGTGTTCATCTTGTAGGTTCATTCGCATCTTTGTTTCTAGTCACAAAAAAGTTACTTCAAATTTTCTTTGGTTTCGTCGAAACAAGAAAATATATAAATACAACCTAAAAATTAAATGGTATTTTTGAAAGTAAGACACTTTAAAACATTTGAGATTGAAAATGTTCTCAATTATCATATACAGGGTGGGGCAGAAGAACCTATCCGATTTCAAATCCCTTTTTCTCAGAAGAGAGAGCAGGTAGAGTAGTGGGGTAAAAACCGTTAGAAAGCTGGTTTTATGCCATTTGTCAGTAGTCAACATGCCTTGGTCTGGTGAACATCGTGCTTTTGTTATTGAGCGGTTTATCGAATGCGGCGGTTCGATAATTGCTACACAACGTGCTTTTCGAATTCATTTCGGACTCGGGCGTCATGATCCTGTTCCACATCACGCTACGATTAAAGTGTGGGTGTCAAATTTTAGACAGACGAGTTCAGCATTGAAAAAGAAGTCGCCTGGACGTCCCAGGACAGCAACAGGACCTGAAAACGTGGCCAATGTGAGAGCCGCGATTGAACGTTCCCCGCGTCGTTCGGCGCGAAAACATTCGCTCGCTTTGGGGATTTCCAACCGCAGTATTCGGCGAATTTTGCACCGAGACCTCAAAATGCATCCCTGCAAAATGGTTGTTGCACAGAAATTAAGTGAAAGGGATTTTGAAACCCGTACGAACCTGTGTCGCGATCTCCGAGAACTGCCAAACGACGATGTTGTGCTCTTCACGGACGAAGCCCATTTTCACCTTTGTGGCGCCGTAAACAGGCAGAATTTGGGGTTACCTCAAATCGAAGGTTTACCAGCATCGACCAAGGACCCTTCTTGCTTTACGAAGGGAAATTGCTCGGGCAATTGAAGAAATTCCTGTGGAAATGACGGTGAAAGTCATGGAAAGCTACCGCGAGCGCCTAAATAAGTGTATCCGCTCCCAAGGACGACATTTGAGTGATGTGCTTTTCAAAACTTAAATTTAAAAATGGCATAAAATTTGCGATATGTTAATAAAAAAAATTTTTTGACAAGCTGAGTGGTTTTAATTTTATAACGTTTTGAAATCGGATAGGTTTTTCTGCCCCACCCTGTACTAGCGACTCGCCCCGGCTTCGCACGGAAGCAATGCAATCCTTATGAACAACAGTAGTGCCGGCCCGCACCGCCAAGTCCCTGCATTTTGAATCTGTAATATTCATTTAAATTACATGCTGTAAAGGGCCATATTGATGTATATTGAATGGACAATGTATTTAAGGTACTTAATTGGATAAGGATTGATGCTGTATTGCTTAAAATAACTAAATAAGCCATTTTTTTCCCGTAAAATGTGAAGGATAAAAAATGGTTATTGTGGGTTATCCTTCAGAGATAGACATTTATCATCGCGGACTTTTTTGTTGACCTTTTTTGGGAGTACTAGTATGGGCCAGCAGATCTACCTTTTAAGTAGGTATCCTCATAGGTAGAACTCGGGTCATTTTATAGGAGAAATGTCAAACTTTGATCAGTTTTCCTGAAGAAATGGGGAAATTATGAAAAATATGAATACCAAGCTATTTCGCGTTGACTCTTCCTCTTTCGATCCGTATATTTACGTCACGGACAGGATATCTGCGAAAAAAGCTTTATCGAGTTTAAAATTGCCTTTTTTGCCGAATTTTTCGCGATTTTCGCGAATTTTTTTAAACGACTTCTACATCGCCCATGTACGAATCGATCATTCCTCTTTCCGACCGTGTAAAAATTTCTCCCCTGTATCGCAGCTTCGCTGCGATTTTAAGATTCTTCTGGACCCACTTTTTCGACAGATTCCCCGGGCCGGACCACAGAGTTACCGTTTTAGTATAATTTAGAACAATACCGAGTACATTATTTCGATTTATCTCGTGGGGTTCAGTCAGCGTTTGCAATGTAAGCGCAAAAAATGTGTTTATTTACGACATCACATTAGAAACCTGTAAATTCATAGGTGTTTCTCTACAATATTATGCATGTATCATACATACACTGTGTCCGTAAAGTATGGAACAAATTCATTTTTAGCTAAACAGGTCATTTTAAGAAATAATCCTAAAACACGTCGATTTTTGATAATAATTTACCGTATTTTAAAATAATAATCTAATATACAGGGTGAATTACGTTCGAGTAATGACGTCACCGTCATTTTTTTCAAATGGAACACGAATGTGAATACGAACTAGGTTCGTATTCACATTTCATTTGTCATTATTTATAATGGCAAATGATTTGTGTCTTATTATTTTCAACTATATAGGTAGCTGCCTTCTCAGCTGATGATTTTATATCATAATTTTCTTCGTTTATTGTATTTTTGTCCACCCTGTACCAATTGGAATCAACATGTGATACATTTTTGGAATCAGCTCAGCTAAAGTATTCCGGAAATTGAGAAAGAATGGGGGTGTTCCATTTGAAAAAAATGACGGTGACGTCATTACTCGAACGTAATTCACCCTGTATATTAGATTATTATTTTAAAATACGGTAAATTATTATCAAAAATCGACGTGTTTCAGGATTATTTCTAAAAATGATTTATGTTTATACACTGTAAACCTTCCTCTTGAATCACTTTATTTATTGAAAAAAGCGTTTCAAAATCCGTTGCGTATTTTTGAAGATTTAAGCATACATAGGGACAGACAGCGAAAGCGACTTTGATTTATACCATGAAAAATTTCAACAATTTCGGCCGAAATTTTTTTTCACTGAAGACATGTAAAAAAAAAGTTGAGTTCGAATTTTGACAAAATTTTCTCACGAAAAATCTAAGAAAATCGAGTACGTTGAAATAGAGCTTTTCAAATTGGCAACCGAGAAAAAAAATTCAAACTTTGCAGGCTTTCCGCCATTTTGAATTTTTTTTTTCAGGATTCTACACCACAATTGAATTGAGCCCTAAAAAATACTAAGATGTGACCAGTAACCGTTATTTCAAATGTCACGCATAACTCACTACAGTTATCAGAATATTGCTCAAAGTTGACATTAAACACCCTGTATCTCGCTTATGCGTTGAAAACGGCAAAAATGACTACCTCGGTGTCATCTACACGGCTATATATATGTTTGTCCAGTTTATGGTGGAACACCCTGTATATGAGTGTTGAATTGCTATTGTTGCATAGGGACAGACAGCGAAATCGACTTTGCTTTATACTATGTAAAGATGATTACGATCTTGTGAATTTGTACACCAGCAGTATATTATTTTCATCGTGTATTGATACATTCTCGAACCTATACGGTCAATTGGAGAAGCATACAGCCTGGAAATTCAGGTTCGATAATGAAAATATCGTGGGACTCCAATCTAGAGATATCACTCATATACAACTTATACAAGTTAACCCTGAACGATTAAAACACACAGAAGAATCTATTGGATAATTTGAAGTATACAGGGTGTCCCACGGTCGAGTGCCTATTAGACGTTTCTGGAGAACTGGACATATTTGAAATCCGAAAATTGGGATTATGATATTGTTGGAAATTCTCTACAGACCTAAAATATTTTCGGAGCCTGAGCACTTCCGGTTATACCAGGAGTGGAAATAAATTTGTTCAAAAAATTTTTTTTCCATATTTTCATTTCTGATATGATTGAGTATTCAATGCTGAATACATTTCTGTTGAAATCATTGTATTCATTCGAATAGTTTTCCAAATATCGAAAAAAAACCTGAAAAAATATCAAATATTCATAGTCACTGTTATGTCCATTATTCCTATTCTGAACATGTATATAAAATAACTAAAATACTTGATATAGCTAAGTTAAGAAAATTAGAACAGGTAAAACTAATAAATGGCATAAAGAAAAATAAATTCAAAACTCAAATAGAATTAAAACAGACAATGCGGTGTCATCATCATTTGACTAGACAGAGAGAGACATTCAGAAATAAATTTAGAAAAAACCAATAAAACTCAGAATTCCCCTATTTTTAGAAGCATCAATGTGTTTAACTCCATTCCCCCAAATATAATAAATGTCAGAAATTATAAGGAACTGTGCCATAACCTCAAAAATTTTTTGAAACTAGAATAGTCTTTTGAGTTGTTGTTGATAAGTTGAGAATATTTTATTTTGTTTGTATTATATTCTAGTTTCTAAGTAAAATATGTATTATCAGTAGGCCCTGGTGCCAGTAATGTTCTTTGTTACAGTTTAAGGGCCAACAATAAAGATTATTATTATTATTATTATATAACATTCCGAGTTTAAACCGTTATCACAACGTCAAAGTGGAAGAATGTGAAAAGGTCATGCATCTTTTGAATTTCATAAATATCATCACAGGGTGTTTCAAATTCTTTGTCGAAAACTGTGATCGAAAATTGGCCATAACTTCTGTTTTTCAAATTAGAACCCTATTTTTTATGATTGCGTTGGATTCTGCGGAGAAAAATATTGATAGCACCCTCAGATGTTCTTGATCCTAAATTCAGTAATTGCCGAGATATTTGAGCTTTTCTGGATTTATGTTGTACGTAGAGTCAAATTCATCGAACCTGAAGAGATTCGATGAATATTCTTGTAAAACCATAGTAACAATTATGTCACCTGTGAATTATTAATAGGATCATTAATTTTCTATGGTCACAGAATATTCTCATGCCAACAGATTCGATGACTATTCTTATGAAACCATAGTAAAATCGAGAAGTAAGGTTAAGGCCTAAAATGAGAGCTGTCACTTGTGAATTATTAATGGGATAATTTATCTTCTTTGGCCACAGAATATTCTCATGCGAAAGATAAGATGAATTTGACTCTACGTATAACATGAATTCAGAAAAGCTTAAATATCTCGGGAATTACTGAATTTAGAAGCAAGAGCATCTGAGAATGCTATCATTATTTTTCTTCGCAGAATCTAACGCAATCATAAAAAAATAGGGTTCTAATTTGAAAAACAGAAGTTATGGCCAATTTTCGATCACTGTTTTCGACACACAATTTGAAACACACTGTGATGATATTTATGAAATTCAAAAGATGCATGACCTTTTCACATTCTTCTACTTTGACGTTGTGACAACGGTTTACACTCGGGATTTTCAGAATAAGAATAATGATCATAACACTGACGATGAATATTTCACATTTTTTCAGGTTTTTTCTCGATATTTTGAAAACTAATCGGATGAATACAATGGTTTCAACAGAAATGTATTCAGAATTGAATACTCAATCATATCAGAAACGAAAATATTGAAAAAAATATTTTTTGAACAAATTTATTTCCACTTCCGGTATAACCGGAAGCGCTCAAGCTCCAAAAATATTTTAGGTCTATAGAGAATTTCCAACAATATCATAATACCAATTTTCGGATTTCAAATATGCTCAGTTCTCCAGAAACGTCTAATAGGCACTCGACCGTGGGACACCCTGTATTGCTGCAAAGTGAATGGATAGGGGAAATCGTAATAGCTATCAAGACAGAAATAAAACTTAATGAATAAATCTCTTTGATATATTATGCAGAATTTTGTCATATCACTGAAAATTTCAATATTTATGAACATTGAAGGTGTAAAATATAATGTCACTTTTAATTTGTATTTATATATAAAAACAATGACTCTACCTGGCTATATTATAGCTGACTATTATTGCCGCCCTTGTCGGGAACATGGAGGGTCGATGATTTATCTCAAGGCTGGAATTAAATCGAAATCTTTGTGTGTGTCTGAATTTTCCGACCAGATGCATTGTGAAATGTGCGGAATAATTGTGATGGCCAAAGTCACTCGGATTGGTATTATTAGTGTTTATCGGCCGGGTTCCGGTGATTTCCAAGTGTTTTTGGATAGATTATCAGATGCTCTAGACTATTGTTCGAGTTTGGTTGACAGTATATTTGTGTGTGGTGACCTGAACGTCAATTATCTGAAGACTGAATGTAATAAACGTAAGCTACTTATAGACTTGATGGATTGTTTTGATTTGGCTATTTCGTCGCAAGAACCTACGAGGGTATTCACTGACATTACGGGTCATACATCTATTTCAAAAGTAGACTATGTTTTAAAAAGTGCAGATCTATCTGACTCCACTGTGAAGGTTTTTGAGCCTCTTTTGGGTGACCATCGTGCTATCCTGGTCGAATTCAATAGTATAATTCATGTGAATACACTGGGTGGCTCAAGGTTGGTTAGAAACTTGAGCCAACAAAATCTTAACAATTTTGTATTCCATATCTCAATTTATGATTTTCAAGTTATTTATAATATCAATGACGTCGATGAATGTTTCCAAGCATTCATTGATGCGATTCAGAGTACATTTGAATTGTGCTGTCCTTTGGTGAAATTGCCTACTAACAATCATAGAACAAATAGTTGGATAACTCCAGAAGTAGTTCTGGCCAAACGTAAACTTTTGAATCTGCACTGGTTACACTCGAATATAAAGTCTCACAGCACTTATACTTTGTACAAGAAAACCAAAAGCGAGTATAACTCATTATTGAGAAATACTAAATTAAGATTCCATAATGACCTTATTAATAGATCGGATAATAAAAATAAAACAGTACGGTCCATGGTGAATAGCTTGACTGGCCGAAAGGGCAGAGATGACAATCGTGTTGAGCTCCTCGTTGATGGTGTCTTGTACAATGATGCCCTGGAATTGGCAAAGATTTTTGCCACTTACTTTTCAACAGTAACCGAAACCACCCTCCGTCTATACTATGGGAACTCTTTATCTTCCTCATGCACTTCTTCAGTAATGTCCAACACAACATTTTTTTTCCATCCAGTAATTGAGTGCGAGGTGGCTGATGTAATTAAAATGCTGAAAAATAAATGTGCAGGAGCTGATTCTATATCTGCTAGAATGCTAAAGTTGATAAGCTCAGATATTTGTAAACATTTCACTCATTGTATCAATCTTTCTGTCAGTTCTGGCATCTTTCCCTCTATCCTGAAAAGAGCCCTAGTTGTTCCAATCTTTAAGAAAGACGATATTAATAGCATCACGAATTATAGACCAATTTCTATTCTGAGCGTGTTTTCTAAGGTATTCGAAAGAGTCGTGTTCAACCGTATGATCGAGTATCTTGACAAGTTCGGTATGCTCGATGATGCTCAGCATGGTTTCAGATCGGGTCGTTCAACAGAAACAGCTGCGGTTTCCTTTGTTGGTTATGTATATGAATGCCTCGATAAAGGTTTGCATGTAGCAGCCTTATTTTTCGACCTCTCACGAGCATTCGATAGTCTTACATTTCGATTCATACTAGACAAGTGTTACAACTTGGGTTTTCGAGGTGTATTTTTGGATTGGCTCCAAAGCTATCTCGAGGGAAGGTCCATTTTTGTGAAAGTTGATAGCTGTCTATCTGACGAACACGATCTGAGTCTTGGAGTACCTCAAGGATCAGTCCTTGGGCCTCTTATATTCCTCCTTTTCATCAATGACCTCCCCGTTAATTTGAGAATGATGTTTCAATATCTGCTTGCGTGCAGAGGCTTTCCGTCGCTGATAAGGAAGTTTATGATGAGTCTTTTTGCTGATGATGTTTCGGTGGTGATTTCGGCCACAACATTCAATGAAGTTCAGTCCCTATGTCAACTGTTATTGGAAAGTTTCGTGAACTGGTGTCATAAAAATAACTTAATGATAAACATAAATAAAACCGAATGTATCTACTTCACAATTGGGCAGGGTGATCGTGTACTGGTGCTGCATCATTTAAATAGTGTTATTCAATCTAAGAATAGTACAAAATTTCTTGGCATTTACCTGGACAATAATTTAAAATGGGGTTTGCACATTGATTCTGTATGCAAAAAATTGAACAGTTCTTACTACGCTATAAATAGGGTGAGAAACTCACTTCCCTTTGAATCACTCATAAATATCTATTACAGCTTGGTTTATAGTCACTTAACGTACAATATTCTACTATGGGGAAACAGTTCAGACGTTGGGAGAGCTTTCATAATACAAAAACGTATTTTACGGATGATATTCAGCATACCTCCACGTTCGTCCTGTAGACCCATATTTATAAAAAATAATATTCTAACTTTGTCATCCATTTTCATTTTCAAGTGTCTTGTACATATAAAAGAAAATGAGGAACGTATTGTACGGTTGTCTAGTTTTCATAACTATGGCACCAGAAGTGAAAGAACATTGTTTGTGCCTAAGCATAGGACAACTAGGTTTGAGATGTCTCCTTCTTATCAATGCATCAAACTTTATAACCATTTGCCTCACAATATTCGAGCTCTTGATTCTAGCAAATTCAAAAAAGTTGTTAAAAAGTTAATGTTAAGTAGATGTTATTATAATGTTAATGAGTACCTCAATGATGTCATAGTTGTAAGCTAAAGTATTTCTTCTTTCTTTCTGATGACATGTCCTATACATTTATTTGTCTTAAAGGATCAATAAATTATTATTATTATTATTATTATTATTGAAATTCTCATGTTATGAATGATGAAGCATGTAATAATAGTATATTGTTCAATGAGCGGTAGTGTAAGTCATAACACACGCAGATGAATTTTGCAGCCCGAGCCGTCAGGCGAGGGGTGTAATTCATCAAGTGTGTTATGACCATTACCGCTCATTGAACACTATACTTTATCTTCAGAAAAATTCGAATTAATCTGCATTTTTAAAATTGACAACAGTTGTCAAAAGCGATTTCTGTGGCCAAAAACCAATCGATATTGAATCCCGTAGAAAACGTCAAAAATTCACGTTTTCCAAATGCAATTTTTGGATATTCAGACCTAAGAAAATGTAGAAATGGATGGCGAGAATGTTCCCCCAGTTCCCCCCCCCCTGGATCCGCGCCTGAATCGAGCACAGATCGAACGCGATGCTTCTACCCTTGCACGCTTTTGGTCGACATTCAAACATTTGGGGATCCATTTTGCAGAAATTTTTTCCAAATTGACGTGAACTATATGATGAACGCGTTCGTATGGAATCTTCAGTGCTTCAGATATCCGTCTTAGCCCAATTCGACACAGACTGACACAGAAACTATCCTCCGATCGGTCATCATCTTCAATGAAAAATTTACCTCTTTTGAAGCTTGCAGTCCAATTTTTCACGGTCGCATACGAAGGACATTGATCACCAAGGTTATTAAGCATATCGTCGTAAATCTGCTTACCTCTTAAACTTTTTTTTTGCTGCTTCTTTCTCGTTTTTCTTCTTTCTTTCCTGTTACATTTATAATTTCAAGCACAGGGAGCTCTGTAACATGGATAGCAGCATATTTTTTTGAACATATTCAGTATCACCACACATACACGGGGAGACAGAGTTTTTTCAGAGGTTTTTATCTGTTCTCGTGTATCATACTCAGAATTGTATGGTACCCCGTTTACATTCCCTCTGCTAACACTTAGATTTGTAGCGGGAAACAGATTTTATTCATTTATATAATCTGGTCCTTGTAGCCATTTCTTCACACATGCCATATGCCATGTATTGTTTGATTTAAGAAAACAGTATGTAATTCTCTCTTTCAAAAGAATATATATAATACGGGTACTTGATGATGACTCGATACTCCAATTTTTCGATTTTCACAATTTCGGTGGACATCTTTTTTTTTTGATTTATTGCGTAACTCTGGTTTACTTTTTTGACGTCGAACTCTACACTGACACTAATAAGTTATTGTTCGTTGATATGGTATGGCAATATTTTGTTCATGCATGGAACTGGTCTAGGCTAACTATCAATACATCCTCGTATATTGTTAAATAGACCGCAAGGCCGCAGTGGAATGTAACCCATTTCCACTATAAACTATACATATTTTAAAAATAGCAACTTAAACGCCGGCTTCTACTTTCTCTTATTATTTACTCACTTCGAAAATCCGATTTTTCAATTTCACCCTTTAGATCAAATACGGGATGTCATAGAAACAAGTAGTTTTCACCTCTCTATGTTTCTCAACAAAAGTGATCCTCATCAGTTTTTTCGTAACTCTTTTAGTTCCGGAGCAACCATTCAAGCATGAAATTTTGGCCTCCATTAAATCATGACACCCTGCTAATTTCCTGGATTATTATACATGTATATTAGGAGAGAATTTTACCTAGGACCTTAAGAATGTTTGTGTGATATTCTCAATCATTGATTTTTATAGTTCACTCTGTTTTATTTTCATGATTTTTCCTCTTCCTTTAGTCCATACCAGCTGAAATGGAGTTTTGCCCTAATATGAATCCACCATGTTACAAAACAAAAGATGAAGATATTGTGATAGCAGCTGAGGGAGAAATTCGATTAAAAATTGTAGGAACTAGAGTGGATGCATCTGGTATTGTAAGTATTGTAGTAAATGTTCTTAAGACTCAATTCAGTTTGAGAAAACTAAAATCGAATTCAAATAAATCCGTAGTCTAGATTGTTGTGATATTTTACAGAGTTGATGTTTAGTGCAGTAAAATGTCGCAGGACACTAGACCACAAATCTATTTGAACGCTCATTATATCTCTGATGATATACTCCATTCACTTTTATAAAGTATCGCAGGTTGGCACTTGTGAATGACAGACATTACGTCAATGAATAAATCTCGTAGACGTTGCCGACGTTTTCCCGAAGTAAATGAACATTTTGTTATACCTAGTTACTACGACATATATGTAGAAACGGCAACGTTGCTTGTGCGACTGACAGAAGAATGACTATAACCTAACATTTTCGAAATATACACGTTGAAATGTGTCAGAATTCCATGGCCAACCGGAATACTTTATAAAAGTGAATGGATTATTATATATAATAGGTGGTTTCTACTCATGGACTGCAGAGTTGCACCAATTATTTTGAGCAAAATAGGTAATATTTCTGGTGAACACTGTAGTGACTGAACACTGTTAGACGTTTCATCACAGGGTGCCTCAAATTTTGTATCGAAAACAATGATCGAAGATTCTGCGAAGAAAAATATTGAAAGCACTCTAAGATGCTTTTGCATTATTTGAGATTTTCTGGATTTATGTTGGATGTAGAATCATAATCTGTTGCATGAGAATATTCCGTCACTATAGAAGCAGTGACGGCTTGTCAGGGTAGGCAGGGTCTGCCCGGCCGACCCAAGAATAATCTCGGGAATAGGAAATAAATATCTAAGAATTTTATTTTTTGAACCTTATTCTAAATTATCAATTTCGAAATTCAAATCTCGATTATTGCCCTCAGAATCCTATATTTCCACTTCGAAAAAAAAAGTTCCTTCTCATCACATATTTGTGTATACTATATATACCGCCAGTCGACGGAGCGCTTCCCACAAATGAAACATACACGCTGCTTGAAACATACAGGCCCCAGGTCGGCCCGCCGAGCCCGTCGCAAGAGAACTTCAGAATATCGCAATTCCTATGGCACTATAAAACACCTACGCCGTTAGCAGTTGCTACTAAGAAGAACGGTACAATACCGCAATATAAAGTCGCTGCTTGAAACATACAAGTACGGCCAGCCGGACCAGCCTAGCCTATTGAATCGACAATGTTATAAAACACAGTTTCTTACTGTGTCTTCCTAATATTACATGAATAGTTAATAGTTGATTATTAATTACCAGGGGCGTATCCAGAGAGCGAGTCGGGGGGGGGTAGTGGTAAGTTTTAGTGACCTGACTGATCTTGAGTGAAGAAAAGCAGGGGGGGGGTTGATTGATCGAATCTCATTCATAACATTTTTCTCGAAAAAATATGAAAACCAAAGAAATAAGCTATTCAAAATTTGAAGGAAAAATATCAGAAAGGTTAGTGAATTTTAAACATTAAAAATTTAAACATAACCGCTTCTTCTAGCATCAGATATGATTCAAAAATCACAGAACGAAATCAATTCGCCTCTTTTCATCACTAGGAAATTTATCAATAATATTGTCCACCTTTATTGGAATGTATCTTTGTATAAATAACAATGACAGCCCAACTAACCTATCCTGGCCCATTGTTGACCGAAGCCAGGTTTTAAGGCGCCGCAGTGAGGAAAAACTTCTTTCAGCAGAGGCTACACTAACGGGTAGGGTGACCAAAACTTGGAGACATTTTTTCACCAGTGACAAGATACTTTCATCGCAGGACGAATATTACGCCATACCATCTGTTGTGTTCTCTGCCATGATTTGCCACATAGTAAATTCTGCTTTCAATTTCAAAAGCATCAAATCCTTATTTTTGCAATTCTCTAGGACCTAGGTTGTTTAAATACTGCGTGACTATTCCAAGAGAAAGATCTATTTCTGTGTCCGATTTCTTATTGAAAATTGAAGAGAAAAATATATCAAACTCATAGGCGTTCAGAGATTCTTCGTTGAATCGATATTGCAGATCTTGTAATACATAATCCAACATAGGAATATACAGGGTGGTCCAGATCGTAACCAAGAAATTTTAACCACGTATTCTACATCAAAAATAAGCCCTAGTTTGTTATATAAACATATGTCGAGAAATATTTCCTCTCCGAGATACGGGGTGTTGAAATTATAGAAAAAAAAATGTTTTTCATTAATAATTTCCACACTGAAATATTTTTCTGAAATTTGAAACATAGGTTTGAGCGTCAAGGAGCACTTTTTGCATAATATCATTTCTTTTCTATTCTACCAGTGGCGTCCGTACTGCAGCGGGACTGAATATTTTCAGATAAAAAAATGATACGCCACTTGTTTTTCCGACAATAAAAATTACTATTCAAATCCTTATTTAACTTGGAGCGAATTGGTTTCTTGACTTTTTGCTGTGCGAGGCACCGTTTCCGGTTAAAAAATAAAACACATTCTCATGCATGAAGAAATCGCCAAAATTTGATATAGCAATGAAAAGCTTACTACGGTTTTGTAGCAATTTTCTAAGATTAGATAAATTCAACACACACCCAACTCCAATTTTTAGGGTAGAATAATTTGATTAAAAACCTTGAATGACAGTTCTGGTTCCAATTACTCGTTTCAATACAAGCATATAACCATGAAAAACTGTAATTTCCTTACTGTGGAAAGCAAAGTTTTATTTTTTTAACCAGAAACGGTGCCTCGTACAGCAAAAAGTCAGGAGACCGAAATTGCTCCAAATTAAATAAGGATTTGAATAGTAATTTTTATTGTCGGAAAAACAAGTGGCGTATAATTTTTTTTATCTGAAAGTATTCAGTCTCGCTGCACTAGGAACGCCACTGGTATAGAATAGAAAAGAAATGATATTATGCAAAAAGTGCTCCTTGACGCTCAAAACCTATGTCTCAAATTTCATAAAAATATTTCAAGCAGTGTGAAAGTTATTAATAAAAAACATTTTTTTTTCTATAATTTTAACACCCCGTATCTCGGAGAGGAAACATTTTTCGACATATGTTTATATGACAAACTAGGGCTTATTTTGGATTTAGAATACGTGGTTGAAATTTCTTGGTTACGATCTGGACCACCCTGTATAAATGAATTCGGAAAAAGGATTCATCATTTTCTGTAAGTATATTTGAGCGATGCGATTGTCTCGGGGTTACTCTTGGTTTTGTAATTTCTATATTTAATTTTTTATGAATATTGGATACCAAAGCGAATACGTTACTGAAATGAAGTTCGGAGTTTTGACTTGTGCATTCCATTCGCTGATCTATCTAGGAAATCGTTCTGATAAATTTGATTGTATATTTCTTTCTTTCACGTAACATTTACGTGGAATATCAAATAACATGAAAAAACCTTTTTCATTAGTTTTTGTTCAATGTTTGATATATTTTATATTTTCAATTCAATTCGAAGATTTAGTGTAGCAAATGTTCTTCTAAGAGGGGTATTGCAAATTTTCTTCTGGGGGGGGTAATTACCCCCAGTACCCCCCCCGTAAATACGCCCATGTTAATTACTATATCTGTATCAGAAAAATAAACGTTTTCGTACCGTTTAAAAGTAGTTTGGTGATTTTCTCACCATGAAAATATAAAATATTCCTTATTTCTAGGAAATTCGAGCATCGTGAAATACGCGCTTCACTAGGCCCGCTAGGTCCGCTTGGTCGGCCGGCCGTTCCGTAGGGTGGGGGTTGTAGAATCGCGAAGTTTGCATAGTAGGATTGAATTAGGTCAGTGTCTTAGAATAATAGAAATAGAGCCGTTATCGTTTTTTTAGGTTATAGTTCGTTTCGTGAATTCTCATGGCAAATAAGGGAGGTAGTATCAAGTAACGGCGACTTGGTAAGATTTTTAATTGATATCAAGTTTTTTGCATTTTCATACGATGATAAGAAATTTGTGAAAGACTTACCTGTGTCCAGACCCTCTATGTCTAATCTGGTTCAGCGCACAACTAGTCATAATCGTGCATTTTCCAAATCGATCTACGAAAAATTCATTTGGTTGACCGGTAGCGAAACGCGGAATAAACTATTCTGTTGGTACTGCCTGTTATTTTCCGATCAAAAAAGTCCTTTCTGTTCGGCCGGATACGATAACTTGAAGGAAATTCATCGCGCTTCGGGTGAACATGAAATTTCGAAAGAGCATATTCATTCGACCCTAAAATATAAATTGTTCGGAAAACAAAACATTTTGAATTCTTTGGACAGTGCTCATAGCGATTTCATGAAATGTTTTAACGATAAGGTTAGGGAAAATCGGAAAATGATCAAACATCTTGTGTGACGTGGAAATATATTCATATTAATTCTGTTTTTTTCATATACATATTGTATACAGGGAGTATTTTGAGGTGAGGCTTTCCTTTTGACAGATGGTAGAACTCATCAAAATAAGTCATTTTATCAAAAATTTTTTGCCCCTTGAATATTTTCTAGTTTCTAGGTGAAAATTCCTCAGTCCGAACCTGCTCTCTCGCCCGCTCCTCCGTAGATATCAACATCTCTTGTTTTTTGTTTTGCAAAAAATTCTAGTGCGTAGAACAGATCTTTTTGCCATTTATGCTGCTTTTTACAATTTTTTTTAAATACATATAGGAAATTTTCGGTGGACAT
The DNA here is from genome assembly GCA_910592335.1 of Adalia bipunctata. NCBI lineage: Eukaryota > Metazoa > Arthropoda > Insecta > Coleoptera > Coccinellidae > Adalia > Adalia bipunctata. The sequence goes on along the minus strand of OU342950.1, from coordinate 52,113,588 downwards.
TGTGCCTGGCCGACCCACTCCTGAAGAGCACGAGCCGTCACTGTATAGAAGATAAATTATCCATAGATGCATAGAATACCTGGTGTTGGCACTGATTGGATTTTGTTTAAGACTTTCTTGTCGATCGAAAATCTGTGATGGGATCCTACTTTTCTTCTCTTCCGAAAGGCGTCGCTCTATTTTCCATTGCCGCAATAGCGCCACAACCGTGAAATATTGAGGATTATTCTGGAAGTAGGTCCCGATCTACATTCTAGAGTGCCGTTTTTGATCTACAATTTTTGGTCACGATTTTTAGTTAGGAGTCGTTACACCATTACACTATGCATCTTATCTTTACTTCTGGATTTTACGAAATGAGTTGCCATTCTAATAATGAAATTCTGGATCTATTTTATATACATGGTGACCTTCCATGACAGCGAAGATCTTCAGAAAATATGTTTCAAACTTTTGTTTTGGAAGTGTAAGATCACCAAGAGAATAAAAAAGAAGGGTAGTTGATGATGAGGAGAATGTAATTAGTGTATTGGCTCATTTCAAAGAGAATGAAAATTCAGCTGTTCGATGTGCAGCTCATAAAACCAGACTAGAAGAAGTTCAGTGAACCGAATTTTGAAGAAACACGTAATCATTCATCTTCAGTGTTCACTGTTCGTGTGCTATTCTTCAAATATGTAGTAAGGGTAGTGGCTAAGAGGACTGGAGAAATAAAATCCTTTATGATATGCCGACGTTTCGACCTTCATTTCTGGTCTTCTTCAAGGCTAAAATAGAATAAGACTGGGAACATAATGCATGACTATAAATTTGAGAACCTTCACACTTTAAAACCAGGTGACTACATGAAAAGATTAAATTTCTGTAGAAAAATATTAGACAGACTTGAAAATAATGAGAATTTTTGGACAATGTGGTAAACTGTGAGGGAGCTGGTAGTTAACCTCAACAATAAAACTACTTATTATTTAATCTCTTCGAATGACATCTTGTACATTGGATCGTTACCATTTGACTGACTCTTCCTTCCTAAACTCTAACAAGCTACCTTATTGACATTATTGATTACTAGGATGTTTGTACAATTGAGTAATACAATCGAAGATTTGCCTAATTCTAACTGTTGTGCTTACTACCTAACCTACTTAAGTGCCCCGGTGTTGTAGTTGTAATACCCTTTCATAATTGAAGTTATTAAATGAAGGCAAGGATTACATCACACCTCCCCACATCACACTTTTTTTTGTATTTCTGATCATTATATCGTTTAAGCCTATTTTTCTCAATTTCTTTCCTATTTTTACCACTAAATTAGGATGTTCATCTCTCAAAACACTATATGGTCCTTTGAAAATTGGGTCTAGTTTACAGTCCATAATGTTTTTCACTAACACTTTTTCTCCCGAACTGAATGCCACATGTTTTGAGTTTTTGTCGAAATCGTCCTTCCTTTTAATTTTCGATTTAATGAGATTATCTCTTGCCTCCGTGCAAGCAGTTTGTAATCTATATTTCAACTCTGCCGAATAATCGTTGAAATTATACAATGGTTCAATTTCACTTATTAAATTTAATGGAACTGCATTTCTCGAAAACTAATTCGAATGGCGTATATTCTGTTTCGGTATGATTTGTGGTATTATATGCAAAACTTCTCAAGTAAGCGCCCACATTTTTATGGAAATTCTCAAGTGCTAGAATATCGTGATGATATCCTGTCGAATTCTAATGGTTCATCTTCAACAGTTTACAGGTGTTTTTGAAAACTGAAGACATGAACTCAGTTCCTTGATCTCTAAATACTTCCTTCGGGCATTATAAAATTTTCTGTAAAGGCTTTTGCCACTGTTTCGGCTTTCTTATTAATAAGTGGATAACATTCTACAAATTTTGAAATTTCACACTAAATCGTCAGTATGTACTTATTGTTATCATAGACGCTTGGCGAAGGCTAGATCTACGTAATTTTTCTTCCATTGCTACTGTAGCTGTAGTTGTGATATTAAGAGGTTGTTTTGTAAGATTACTGTAATAATGTCTTTGACAGTCATCGCATTTTTTGAGGAATTTCATAATATTTTCGCGCATACCTGGCCAAAATAGTATATTCTAAAACTAGTTGCAGAATGGGCTCCTATTCCAATACGAATGCGAAATTCTAAAACGAGCGACGAAGGAGCGAGTTTTCGAACGCACGAGTGTTGGAATTGCATTCTGCAACGAGTATTAGACGATATTTTCTCTATTTCAGTCAAATTTCGTGAAATACTGTTGAAATTCAATGAAAAATTCAGATTATACATCCTAGTGACTTTTGTGTTGTATCTTGGCAGTTGGTGACTGTTACGAAATTGACATTTCCAAATTGACGTGTGTTGAAAATTGATAGGATCGGCAGTCATTGTTGACAACCACGAAACGAAAAATATAACTACACACAGTGCTGTAATGAGTTCATTACAGCACTGTTCTTGGCACTGTAATGAACTCATTACGATTCTGAAATATTTTTTTTCAGCAACCGTCCGGAATGTACCCACTTGCCGGACGCTTTTTCTTCGAGCAAGTAGCATTTCCCGGCCTAGTCCGGAAAGTACGTACTTTGCGGACTAGGCCGGAAAATATCACGTCGTTGTTATGATCATCACAATAGCAACGAAATAACGGATGACAGTTCTGTTTCGTTCAATTCAAATAAGAATAAAAATGTATAATAAAGAAATGTGTCGTCTCATTGATTTGTAATCCTACACGGTTGCCGAAAAAATATTGTACGCAACACGCCCGAAGTTTTTTTGGGCTCACAGACTTCCAGGACTCGCCTCCGGCTCGTCCTAGAATTTTGTCTATTCGTCCAAAAAAACTCTATTTTCCGGACTTGTTACGTAAATTACTATTTCCGCAAATCGCTAGGAAATTTTGACATTTCTGACAAAATTTCAAGTCAAGATTTCCCAACTGTTAGGAAATATTCATTTCCATACAGTAAGGAAATGATATTTCCTCACAGTTGTCAGTGTTCTACATATGCATATTCGTACTTTTCTGTTGATTTCTTCGGCAATAATTCTAATGAAGCGGTATTCACTGCTTCAACGAGCTCTAGAGGGGTACCAAAAATGGAAAATTCATCATCACTCATCATTTTACACTGTTTTGTCTTCGAAAACACCAGCAATCAAATAATTAATATTCGTCAAGTTTGACAATTCAACATTATTACTTCTCCATAGTAACGCAACCAATTTCATGCCGAATTTCGAAGCTCGATTTATTTATGAATGAAATAGTTCGCGATTTTTTCAAAATTGAATACAATCTGTCGAATTTTAAAAGATTTGCGGAAAAATAGTATGTTTACCTCGTAGGAAAAGCCACATTCCTGGACTCTGTGTTGCTAAGTCTCGGCTTGCGCCTCGACTTTGCAATCTTCACAATCGTCCAGGAATGTTAGGCTTTTCCTACCCGGTAAATAATGTACTATTTCCGAATATTGTTAAATAATCGATTTATTCCAGCATGAACTCCGGTCGGTAAAAAATGATATTCATTAATAATTAATTGTCTAGTCTCTTTGTCATCAATATTTTGGGCCTTGTTGATTACATTTATCTTCAAACCGGCTTCCGTTAGCATTTCTTTCAATATTAGTAATATGGTAAAATCGTATTTCACTCGTTTTCATTAATTCAATTTCATGAATATTATTATTTGTGCACACAACTATCAGGTTTCTCAACGTTCTACCTAAGTCCAACTTTGATCGAATATCCTGAAATATAGAAATTGTATGGGTACCCTTTTCAAATATTACGTTATCAATAAAGGCTAACTTTTCTTTATCACTCAATTTTTCATCAACCGATTTTTAATTTTCAAAAACTTTGTGGAATCGACAAGTTGGACAGCAATGGAGCAATGGAGCAATGCTGCCCTTAGGTGATTTCTGATTTCAGAAGTTCTACAATCCCAGGGTGATCAAGTCTGATAATTACTGAGGACTCAGAACTTCAGGTTGTTTCGTTGAAAATCCATAACCCAGTAATAATTTTCGATAACGAATGAACATATTTTGAATTCATAGTACACACATGAGGAGTGCAAAGGAATTATCGCAAGAACATCTAGAACTTTTATCAAATGAATGAAAAAATTCAGAAGGATAAGAGCTAATATCATTAGGTATATTCCATTCACTTTTATAAAGTATCCCGGTTGGCCATGAAATTCTGACACATTTCACCGTGTTTTGAAAATGTTAGGTTATAGTCATTTTTCTGTCAGATTCATACGCAACGTTGTCGTTTCTACATAGAAATCGTAGTATTACGTAGGTATTTATGTTTACTTACTCCCTTAGAATATATATCCATTTTTCAACCGATTTTGAGCTGTAACAGTATCTATAAACCAATAGCATGAGTTATGATAACTCACGCCTATAACTCACTCTAATAAATATTCCGTATGAGAAGCACTCACTCTAAAACAAATAGGAAAAATGAAATTGCTTACGAAATTAATAAAAAAAGGAGGATAGATCGGGAACTCTATTTCAGGCATCAAGGTAACGTTCTTGCCATTTATTTCTACATTTCCTCTGGTCTGGATATCCGAATATTGCATTTGGAAAACGTTAATTTTTGACGTGACCTGTGTCACATTGGCAACATCTCTGAAATTATTTTGACTTTCACGAGTGCCGACCTCCCGACCTGCGTCGGTTTTAAGTGAAAAAACTTGATAAACTTAAATCTTGGCCAACCGGCCAGGGATACTTTATAAAAGTGAATGGAGTATATGAAAAAGTGACAGCACATTCGATAATTTTTTCTCAGTTTTTAGAGAACACAGAAAATATCTACAGTGTATCTGTAAGTTTTTCTCAATTGGGACTGTGCTTAAATATTACTTTATTGGATAAGGATTAATGCTGTATTGTCCCTTTATATACCATTTGAAGAGTCAAATAATCCAAGTGACCAATAGCAACCCACAAAGAAATTCTCCGAAAAATATTTACCTATTCAGAAACCAATTGTAAGAAATTCTACCTTAAAGGCACCAAAGTATTAGAAAAGGAGTTCATTGGAAAAGAAATGAATAAGCCATTTTTTCACGTAAAATGTAAAGGATAAAAAATGTTTATTGTGGGTTATCCTTAAGAGATAGACATTTACCATCGCGGACTTTTTTGTTGACCTTTATCAGGAGTATAATACCGAGTACATTATTTTGATTCATCTCGTGGGGTTCAGTCAGCGTTTGCAATGTAAGCTCAAAAAATGTGTTTATTTACGACATCACATTAGAAACCTGTAAATTCATCAGTGTTTCTCTACAATATTATTCATGTATCATACATATAAACCTTCCTATTGAATCACTTTATCTATTAAAAAAAAGTGTTTCAAAATCCGTTGCGTAGTTTTGAAGATTTGAGCATACAGGGACAGACAGCGAAAGCGACTTTGTTTTATACTATGTAATGATGCATGCAGATTAATCAGTAACTCTTGAAATAGTCTTGTCAAATACCATTCAGGCATCTAATTTTTCTTGTGAAAAAAATTGAAAAAACACAATGCAAAGTAATATTTTTTGTTAAAATATTTCTTAGCAACGTGTTTTCTCGAAAAAAATTGATGCCCTTATGATATTACTTACGAAAAAACAATTTTTTCAAAGAGGATAAATTTGAGTGCCCTCAAGACATCCTTTAACTTCAATATAAAAGGGGAAAATTGAAAGCGTGAACTTGGAAAAACTAAACGCACTTTTTGAAGGGAGAATTGGCGCAGTCGGCCGGAGTATAACTTGCCTTTAACCAGGGTCCAGTCTTTTGTAGTTCACCGTTCTATCTGTTGTTATAATCTGTCCCAATAGAGAACCGCTTCATCCGTTTCCAACACCGCTGCGGGTTGATACTTGTAATATGTATTAAGTGCTAAATGCTGTTGAACAATCTTTGCCACTTCGTTATGTCGGCCCAAATATGCGTTGTCGTCAAAACTTATTATTATGATTATTATTTGTGATGGAAACTACTAATTGAATTTCATTTTTGTTTCAGTTTGCAATAGGAACTCTCATGGATGATTACTTGGGATTAGTAACAAACTAATTCTCTAGCTTAAGAACGTTTTTATAATTCAATAAAATTATTTTTTCTCACTTGTGTCTTACTGATAATAACGAGGGTTGAAATAAATTCGTATTTTCCTATTTTACTGTGCACAACTTTAATACACCATACTGCAACTCGGTAAAATGTCACAGCACTATAAAGGCTTGTTCGGAATAGGCCAGAAGTTTAGTCGAGTAGAGAGTAATTTAGTAACTTGTCGAGTCCGAAATTTAGTCTAGTAGATCAGTCATTAGGCGATCCATTTGTAGCGTTCCTCATATTTCCACTGAAGAGCACACTGGACCATAAATGAAACGCCGTTCTCGTAAAGATGTTTCGCTGGAGCCTTTAAGATTCGACTTTGAAATTCGTTTTTCTAAATATTTGGAATATAAATACCTTAGACTATACAGGGTCTTTCACGAGGAACCTCACCCATATTTATACGGGAAACTACTGAACGTATTTTCATGAAATTCAGCACTTATAAGTATTTCACGATGCTGATGAAATCTAAAATATTTTCAAGGCATGAGCACCTCCGGTTTTTCCGGAAATGACGTCAACTTCCGTTTTTCAAATTAGAACACCATTTTTTTATTGCAGGAATAGATTCCTTAAAAAATTTCAAGTTATTTTGATGTAACATTTTTCAGTTTTGGTTGGAAAATTCTCTCTGAGCGGGAAAATTCGAAAAAAAATCGATAATAGAGCTCCGCTGAAACAAGAATAACTTCGAGGTTTTTGGATGGAAAATTTTCATTTTTGGGATTTTTCAAGATGTAAGATTGATGTATCCTCTTTAAAAATCGAAATCGCGATTCATGATACAGAGGGTGAAAAAATCGCTTTCAAAGTTAGGGATGACAAAATCGTGAAAAATCAATTTTTTCAAATTAGAACCCCATTTTTTTATGGCAGATATTGAATCTACGTTAAAAAATAATGTGAGTGTATGCATCACACCCTTGCCCTAAAATGGATATTTTCTGAGTTAATATCCACTTTAGGGCAAGGGTGTGATGCATACACTCACATTATTTTTTAACGTAGATTCAATATCTGCCATAAAAAAATGGGGTTCTAATTTGAAAAAATGGATTTTTCACCCCCTGTATCATGAATCGCGATTTCGATTTTTCAAGTGGATACATCAATCTTACATCTTGAAAAATCCCAAAAATGAAAATTTTCCATCCAAAAACCTCGAAGTTATTCTTGTTTCAGCGGAGCTCTATTTTCGATTTTTTTTTTCGAATTTTCCCGCTCAGAGAGAATTTTCCAAAATAACTTGAAATTTTCTAAGGAATCTATTTCTGCAATAAAAAAATGGTGTTCTAATTTGAAAAACGGAAGTTGACGTCATTTCCGGAAAAACCGGAGGTGCTCAAGCCTTGAAAATATTTTAGATTTCATCAGCATCGTGAAATACTTATAAGTGCTGAATTTCATGAAAATACGTTCAGTAGTTTCCCGTATAAATATGGGTGAGGTTCCTCGTGAAAGACCCTGTAGGGGGTATAGTCAAAGATGAATACTTCAGTCGTCACATTATAAAAATAAATCAATGAAGCAATCTGCATACGAGAAAATTGAAAATGATATCAATTTACCCGGATTTGATGCAAAGGACATCAAAATGAAAATTAAAAACATCAGGTTAGTATACTTCGAGTCTCTGGAGTTAGCAGACTGTAGGCCCCCGAAACATTGTATATAGACATCAAATGCTTCCGTGCTCCGCCACACTGGCGTCGAGTGGCATGAGAACATATATCTAATAATTCCTATATGGGTAATAAGCACAGAAATATAATAAATACTAGAATGCTATTAGGTACGTCCGAGGTTCAGTAAAATGACCCCACATAGCGAATAAACACCTACTACTTGTACATGCGCAGCTCGTCTTTTCTTGTCACGTCGTTGCCAAGCATTATGGTTTCAGATGAAGTTCGGAATAAATCTTATTGTGAAACCAGTGAATTCGGCAACACCGCTACGCGACGAAAACAAACACATCTTCACATCAGAAAAAGAGCAGTGTCGTATTTTAGGATTTGTTGATTCCCTTTGTTGTGTGCTTTCCTGTTTATTCATTCGTATAAATTCGCTTGCCTTTTCCGCTCCGTTTTCGGTGTTTCCTCGTTGTTTTCTTGAACATTGTGTAGTACTGATACTCCTTTTGTTTGGTTTCGTACTTCAGTTTTACTAGTTAATTTTGATAGTCGAGTGCTGTGACAAATTATAGACAAAATGAAGTGCATGGTTCTTTTTTGCGCAAATAAAGGAGAAACCCATTTTATGAAAGTAAGTTTAGTTTAAGTAAGATACTACAGCTATTTTATTATTATTGCAAATGATATTGACAACTTATTCATACCAAATTCTCGAAGTCAAAAATGTTAAGACCTGTCCTGATGACACGTTCACATATTGCGCAAACTCTGTAGTAGGTCAATTTTCCCTATGAGGTGCCAGGAATTGTGAACTGATTGGCGTTCTAGTATTTATTATATTTCTGTGGTAATAAGCCAATCAAAATTGAAGCTGGGCTTTGGTAACGATCGAGATCTGCGCTTGTGCGGCAATATTGAGAATAAAAATATTTATTTGATTCTATCTCTCTCTGACACATCGTATTATGTCGTGAAACGTATGTCATTCTTAACTTCATGTGAATAGTTCCGATCGTAACCTCACAATTTAAAGTGAAATGTTTCAATCGCTTTATTCCGTTTTCTTCAAGTCCTGTTAACTCCTATTTATATTCTAAAATTGAAGTGAAAGTATTTAAGTGACATATTTTCATTCTGGATATCTATTTTCTGGCTGTCTTTCAGAATAAACATAACCTCTAAATTTCTCGCACTTTTTGAATTTCCAGTTGACGCAAGCGTGCAACTCAAGCCTTACCAAAGAGTTGGCTTCACTTTGAGAGTGTGAAAAGCAGGGGTAGATATATGCATGAGAAGAAGCGAGGAAAGGAGGCTGAAACGTAGTGTGGCAAGAAAGCTGTCAATAATTGGCGAACGTTTTATATGGTTGTGGTTGAGCGATCTGGAAAAAATTTTGCACTTTAAGTGGAACTAGCGCTCAAAAAATACGCACAACATGTGTGAATTGATGAACTAGCGAGGGCTGTCTACTCAGCTGTTTTCATTTGATTGAATTTGTATTTCACAAACGGCGGATCGAACATAATAAATGTAAAATAAACAAAATGTGAAGAATCGGTAACAAATCGAATGATTAGCTAAGCTAGGCACACACGAAAGGGAAATCTGTAAGATCTGATCCGCAGTCCAGATCTGTAACAGATCTTACAGATTTCCCTTTCGTGTGTGCCTTGCTAATAGCACATATCTAATGATTTCTGCTGGTTCGCTCATCCATCAGCATTTATCAAAATTAATCCACAGTGCCAGTTGTTCTTATCTGTTGGTTTGCTGAAGGGATTCATGATTTTTCATTTGAAATATGATCAAAATTCTTTACATATTATTCAAGTGATACTTGATTATAAGAATATACCATACATAGATCTTCATGTTCGTCATGTCGCATCAGAACTTATTCACATTCAGATCATAGTTTATGGCAGTTGTAAATCTTTTGGTTTAGCTATTTTGTGTAGTATACATATTTCCAGGTAAATAAAGAGCATTCAAAATAATCATTTATTTTTATAATTTTCATGGAAAATTTTATAAACTCGACACTGCACTCTCATTAATTCACTGAAATTCTTCACAAAATCATCACGAGATCAATGAAAAACACTTACGGTGGGTTTCACAAAGCGTAATCTTTGTTAACTTTACAGTAAGGCCAGGTTTCACCAATGATTTTAATCTCGTTTAAGTCAGTAAACCATAATTTTCTGTGGTTTTCCAGTCAAAAATCAATCGGTAATCTCAAGCCCGGTTTCACCAAATATTTTAATCTGGTTTAACGAGATAACTGAGATTACCGATTGATTTTTGACTGGAAAACCACAGAAAATTATGGTTTACTGACTTAAACGAGATTAAAATCGTTGGTGAAACCCGGCCTCAGTTATCTCGTTAAACCAGATTAAAACGTTTGGTGAAACCGGGCCTAAGCTGAGTAAGCACTGTAAGCAGCGCCCTCATCGATGGTTGAAATATGTTCTGTGGTTGAAATCAAAGTTTTAAACCGCGTTTGCACTTCTCTTGTTCTGTGGTTGAGATCATTCTATGATTTACCAGTTTTGTTGTTTATTATTTTATTTGTGTTCTGTGGGATTTACTAAATTAGAGGTTATGTTTACATCACGATAACTTTCAATAAATGATGAAATTTGTATTTATTTCAAATTAATACATTTATACAAATCCAAAAAATCATAGCACATGATATATCTTTTTTATGAAAATGGATAAATACTGAATTATTCGACAAGATACACATTTTCATCATGTCTGATGCCTGGGAAGAAATTCAAGCTGTGAAAAGTAAGAGAAACAGTCTTAGAGAACGTTTGGAGAAAAGAAAAAAGGTGAGGCAAGATATTTTGGGCACCAGTTTAGGAAAAAAGCCTGCATCTGCTACAACAGCATCAGATGATATAAGTTGTACATCTCTTATAAACATAAAAGAAGAAACTAAATTGAAAAATGATGTATTAGAAGATGATGATTCAACTAAAATCAAAATCGATCCTGGACTTGAAAAGGAACTACTCAAATTACTTAGTGAGGTTACACTTCAGATTCCTATATCATCTGAAGAACTTTCTATCAAACTAAAAAATGCTAAGGATGAGAGTTCACGACAGAAGCAAGTTTGTAATTTGCTGCAAAAATTTGCTACCCAAAAACTAATTATGGTTAAAGATGTGAAGGACGGAAAGTTCAATATCAGTGTTACTTATGTAGAAGTTAGTAAGGTCAATGCTATGATAGCTGAGTTTTATGAAGAAATTGATGTTATAGAATCAGAATGTAAGATGAAAAAAAAAAGAGATATTTCACCTGACAAAAAAAATAATGATGATGAGGATAGAAAGAAGAGAGAAAAGAAAGAACCTAAGGCAGATATAATGGTAACTAATTTCCAAGTAATTATTGAAGTTTCAGTTATAATCTGAAAAGCATTGGCCATTCCTTTGTTTCTCTTGAGTAAATATTGGAATTTTCCAACAAAAAATATTCGTCCTAGTCAAATGATATCTTTAATTTTTTATTGATTTCAGTCTTTACTTTCAATGTCATCAACTAAAGAACGAGAAAGCAAGAAAATTGGAGAAGAAATAATGGAGCTCCTTAGTAGGCCTACTGCAAAAGAGAGATCTTTAGCTGAAAGATTTCGTTCACAAGGAGGAAAACAACTAATGGAGTTTTGTCAGTATGGAACAAAAGGAGATTGTGAAAGGAATGGAGTAACTGATTGTAAAAAGCTTCATTTCAAGAAAATCATTCAGAAACACACTGATGAAGCGCTTGGTGACTGTTCATTTTTAAATACATGTTTCCACATGGATACATGTAAATACGTTCATTATGAGGTAGATAGAATAAGTCAAAGTGGGGATGTGGGACAGGATCGACCTAACATGACAGCTGTAAGGGCAGAAAGTTCCACGACCTTGTATCCTCCTCAGTGGGTTCAATGTGATCTCAGATATTTGGATATGACCGTCCTAGGTAAATTATTCATTTTTATGGATTCAAAAAGAGTGCTCAAGAGCATGTGGTGACTTCATCTTGTCAGGGATGGTTTTCAGTAGTATATCAAGTCTCTGTATTGGAGATCGGATCATTTGTTTCACAATGTTGTTACCTGCAGCCAGGAATATTTGAATATCTGAAATAAGCTGATAAAGAAAAAGAAATAATCGATTTTGACAAAAAAATTTGGTGCACATATTCTGATAGTAGGAATTAGGGATGATCATTTCAAAATTATGGATGTGATCGGGATGAAACTTCACATTTAGATGGAGAATGACGTTTTCAAGCTACAGTCCAGATTGCATAACCGGAACCATATGAAATTATTCATTTATATATTCAATACAAACGACAGAGCCAATTCACAATATTGTCTAATCAATTTCTATATTGCAAAAAATAAGAAAAAAAGAATTATTCTATGTTGAGATCCATTAAAACATTATGAAAGAAAAACAAAGTTAACAATAATCCAATTCACATTGCCTCAAAATACCTTTTCAGGCTTAAAATAGTTCAATAGATCAATTTCCACTGAATTAGCCCCTTTTATCGCTTGTTCAATGGGCTTATTCATGGCATAATAAGTAGGCCTATATTCAGCATTAAAAATATCTCTATGTCCCAATGTTACACTTTTCGCATTCAATTTTATTAATGTAGTTATTCAGTACCTACCTTGCAGATGAACATTATATCGAAATTATTTCTTCTTATAGATAGTCTTTTCAGCGATAGAGAATCATGTAAAAACTATAATTTATTAGTGTCTTAAGAATATCCATTTTAAAAGCAACCCATCTTATAAATTTTCTTTAAATGAGTTCAATGTTGTTTTTATGAACTTCATAAAAGGATGACCAGACTACGGATGCTTTCCGAATGATTATGATATGACGGATGCTTATTTTAATATAAAGAGTGTTTCAAATTGCGCGTTTCTTTTGTTAAAATTTTCATTGACATTTTGAGATAATTGAGGCTGTATCTCACTAATGACAGTAATAAATTCATCCTTTAGTTTAACGTTGTCAAATAATTCTCAGTCTCAGATAAGGCCTTCAGTAAATTAGATTAGAGGAGGGGCAGAAGATCATCCGAACTCGCATGCACTGTTCACCAGTCAGGCAATAGTGTCTCAATGAACTTTATCACATTTCTGGGGTCCTCCATCACTTGTTCCGGCTTTATAAACCAAGAGCCAGGGTGTTGTAGCCTTTTCCGAACAGCTTCACATTTACATAGCAGGTGTATCGTCAAGTATCGTCCGGCGCCTTCACCATGTTCTTCAGATGATACCTCACAGGACAATGTCCTGTGAGTGCGCCTGTCAGTTTTCTCAGTTCCAGTTTACTGAGTGAGAGAACCTTTTTAGTCCAGCTCATCGAGTAGGAGAGAAACGACTTGGCCTGTCTTTGACCATTAATCGTTCGCCAGAATGCAAGCTTTCTCTTTTGTTCCCATTCCTTAACTGCCATCGCTTGATGACGGGCTGGAAAGCCACAAAATGGCTCTGGCCCGGTGAAGGGACCCTTCCCTTGCTAGTCGGTCTGCCGCTTCATTGCCAGCTATCCCGGAGTGGCCAGGTACCCAAATAAGGTTGACCTGGTTTCTCTCTCCGAGTATGTTGATGGACATTTTACATTACCAGACTAACTTTGACTCAACTTGTGGGGAGTCAAGCGCTGATAGCAGGGCTGCTTCACTATCCGATACTATGTATATTCTTGCTCTTCAGTAGTTGCGTCCTATGCAAAGCGCAACACACTCCCTTTTGGCAAGGGTTTCTGCTTGAAAAACCGAAGGACAGAAACCCATTGGTATGGCTAATTGGATCGAGGGACCGTGTACGCCGGCGCCCACACGCCCATCTTCGGTTTTCGAGCCATCGGTATAAAATAGCGCAGACCCTCTGGGGAAAACCACTTCATTATTAGCCCATTATTCACGACTTGGAAATGTCCTGTTGAAGTTTTTCTGAAACTCGAGTCTCAGTGGTATGTTACCTGTGACCACGTCCAGGAGCTCCTTGCACTCATTTAGAATGCGAAGGTGTCCTGAGTAGTCGCCAGTTTTCAGTTATCGTTCTTTTGCCACCCTGGGAGCCCACTTGGCTGCCTCAGCTTTCAGAAAGATATCTAGGGGAGGCAGTTCCTAGATGACTTGCATCGCAGCAGTTGGACAAGAGCGTGTTGCTCCTGTGATAGATACGCTGTTCGTTGTAATGTATCCTTTATTTGGCACTTAGTGTGAAAATCTAGCGAACAGGAATTGCACTTTATAAACTGTGTATTGACGATAATGTTGTCCCTACACTACTCGAAACTATTAGACATATTTATCGTGATGTGTATGGTAACCTTTAGGTCGAAATTAATCGCAGGTCTTGAGTTCATAATTACCTATCAATTTTCACGACCCTGAGATGACTTCCATTATCTTTTCTTCTTCTTCTCAGTCCTTTTACCCTCGTGAAGGTGAAGTGATACTATTCATGTATGTGTTTGTATTTGTTGCCTCCATGCGATTCTATTTTGTGTCAGATGTATTGCCTCGTGTACTGAGTGTCCGGTCATTTCCTTCAATCTATCTGTCCATCTCATTGGGGACCTTCCTCTGGGTCTTTTCCCCTCGACTTTTCCCTCAACCACGAGGTTTTCCATTTCTCCTCCTGGCCATATGTCCGAAGTAACTGAGGTATGCCTTATTGATCCGACCCAGCAGACGATTTTTGATTTGAAGTTCTTCTAGAACGGAAGCATTCGTCCTATGTTCCACCCATGACACCCTTAGAATGCGTCTGTATACCCATAGTTCGAAAGCTTCAATTCGTTTCCGGTCTATTTTCTTCAACGTCCAAGTTTCAGAGGAATATATGGCAATCGGGAAGATCAAGGAATTTGCCAGCATCACTTTCACCGTTTTCGTAATAGTTTTATCCATATATCTTGGTAAGTTTTGTTGTTGCTGTTCTGGCCATTGCCAATCTTTTCTCTATTTCCTCTGAACAGCCTCCATCATTAGTAATTAACGCTTCCAGGTATACGAATTTATCAACCACGTCATATTTAGCTCTATTTTTGACATTGGGTATGTCATTGAATCGATCGATGATCATAATTTTAGTTTTTGTTTAATTGATTTTCAAACCGTATTCTATACTATAGTATAGATAAAGGGGAGTATACCAGAAACCGCCATTTTGGGTCCAATCATAGACTCTAAAATTACAGATCCCTTCGAATGAAATGAGATCTGTAATCGAAAAAAATGAAATCTGTAATCGAATGAGCATATTTTCGGAATGAGAGATCTTGTGGTGACTTTTTTCGGCATGCTCGCATGAAAAACTTTGGAAATAGGGTAGGTTCGTGGTGTTAGAATAATGCCGCGGCATCTAATAGTCGAATTTATAATGATTTATTGTTTATGTTGGTGTATCACCCCGATAGATGGCGATGAAAATGTTGCGAGTCCTGTAATTTTCGAGTCTATGGTTGGACCCAATCAACCATAGAGCGAGGTCTATCTAGCATACCTTCGATGACTGAACACATGGTGATTGCACTGATTAGATTTTGTTTCGACCAAATGGAGAATATCGGCAAGATTTCGTTTTTTCCACTTCAGGTGGCGCTTTTCACTAATTATGACTGATTTTTATTAGTTATTTCAAATATTCGAATTTATTCTGGTGAACATGTTGTGTCAATAGCCGATAATCTTGTTGAGCAATAATTCGGGAATATATTCTTGACATTTTAATTCATATCAGTATGGAGGAAAAGTATAAGACTTTCACCATATAAAAATGTCATTCTGTGGTCATATCATAATTTTTTTTGGCAGATCAGCTGTTGATTAATCAATCAAATCGATCAAGGGAAAAAGGACCTTAATGACGTTGTATGACATAATTAGTGGAGAGCGCCACCTGAAGTGGAAAAAACGAAATCTTGCCGATATTCTCAATTTGATCGAACGTCATTCCATTCAAAATTTGACGAGTGCTTACACCAGTATTCTAGGCATCTTAAGCATACCTATCTTTATAGTGCTCTACTATAGTCATCTAATTTTTTCATTAGGATTCTCAGTAAGTTGTTCTTCGTCTGCAGCAATGATCAAAGCATATCTCAGATTACTTATTTTTCTTCCCCCAATCGATATTCCACCCCTCCAGTCATCCAGTACTTTTCTCATGATATATTCGCTATATATGTTGTAAAGTAGGGGAGACAGTATACATCCCTATCTGACACCGGTCTCTATCTTGAATGTTTTGGACATTGTTTGCCCTGCTCTGACCTTGGCATTGTTGTATTTGTAGAGCTTCTTTATTGAAAATACCGAATGACTGGGAACTCCCGATTTCCTCAGCACTCGCCACAAAAGTGACCAGTTCACGCAATCAAAGGCTTTTGTGTAGTCCACGAAACACAAATACAGTTTTAAGTTGTGTTCCCTCTCTTTTTCTATTATATGTCGGATATTGAGTATCTGCTCTCGTGTGCCTTTACCTGGTATAAAGCGGGCTGCGGATTACGAGCTATAATATAATATATATTATATCTTACATATTACATGAAAATCGCTTTTAACAGAATAACACCGCCAGTCGAAACTTTTGGTAGCTTTGGGGGGGGGGGGCTGCAGCCCCAAAGACCCCCCCCCGGGTGCGCCACTGAACACCGCGCATTTATGCTATAATATATATCTATATCCAGGTATCTGCAGAGATATGCTTTTCGAGCGATATTTTAGAGTATATCCCACCTCCCACCTTACGTCTAAACCCCCGCGCCACGAATATGCAACTCAGTTTCAATAATATATATTATATTACAGAGCTGTGCCAAAGCACTGTGCTTTGTGCTCGTGAAAGTACTCGGAGCCCTTTTGTGCTCCCAAGCACTTTTCAAAAGCAGTGCTTAGTAATTGGAGTGCTTCGGCCAAAGGCTTAGTGCTTAGTAATCCCAAAAGTGCTCCCGAGCACTTTTGCGGATTACTAAGCACTAAGCCCTGAGCCAATGTTGTATGAATTCATTTTTACATTAATAAAATCTTAAATCAACATTTCCTTACATGACAGTAATAACATCCCAAAATTGTTTGGATTGCAATTACAGAGAGATGATAATGAGGAACTTCATCATTATGAAAGGAAAATTGAAGGGCCCATGTGTATTTTGTTGAATGGTAATTTGTGCGTTGACAACTTAATATCAATAAAAAAAGCAAATAACACGATTCTGATTTTTTTACGTTTTCATCTGACCAAAGAGTCTTATATAGACAACATCAAAACGTTACACAGTTCGTTGAGTTCTAATTTTGATACTTCTTCGTTATTTGTCACGCAACAATGTTTTGCAACTGGTTTGCTCCTGACAAATCAGTGCAAGAATTGACAGAGGAACATTTCCATTTTTCCTTGAATTTTTTATTTAATTTTGTTTCAAGGACTGGCAGTTTTCAGAAAAAAAAAGTAAACTCGAAAAATTCAGTATATTTATGAATATTATCAAACAGAGAGATCCAGGAGCGAATAGCATCTTTCTCTTTCATTACCAATAAGAATTTATCATACATTATATTGAATCGAATTCAAAATTTTTAATTTCACATACCTATGCCAACTTACAATATCTTTTCCGATTAAAATAACCTCACTTTCAATATTTCCTGAAAAAAGTGCTTAGGGCTTAGTGCTCGAAATGTCGAATTACTTTCATAAAGTGCTTAGTATTCGCGAGCCTTTTGTGATAATAAGTGCTTTGTGCTCGAGACTCGGGAGCCTTTTTTTTCAAGTGCTTAGTGCTCGAAGCACTTTTCTTCAGTGCTCGTCACAGCTCTGTTATATTATCGCTCGTAGTCCGCACCTCGCTTAATATAATATGATATTATATCTCATTATAAAGCTATAATATATATTATATTATATTACTAGCGACCCGCCCCGGCTTCGCACGGAAGCAATGCAATCTTTATAAACAACGGTAGTGCCGGCCCGCACCGCTAAGTCCCTGCATTTTGAATCCGTAATATTCATTTAAATTACATGCTGTAAAGGGCCATATTAATGTATATTGAATGGACAATATATTTAAGGTACCTACTTAATTGGATGAGAATTGATGCTGTATTGCTTAAAATAACTTCCTAAATAAGCCATTTTTCCCCGTAAAATGTGAAGGATAAAAAATGGTTATTGTTAGTTATCCTTGAGAGATAGACATATACCATCGCGGACTTTTTTGGAAGCGCAAAAAAATGTGTTTATTTAAGACATCACATTAGAAACCTGTAAATTCATAGGTGTTTCTTTACAATATTATGCATGTATCATACATATAAACCTTCCTCTTGAATCACTTCATCTATTAAAAAAAAGCGTTTCAAAATCCGTTGCGTATTTTTGAAGATTTAAGCATACATAGGGACAGACAGCGAAAGCGACTTTGCTTTCAAAAATTTCAACAATTTCGGCCAAATATTTTTTTACTGGAGAGATGTGAAAAAAAGGTTGAGTTCGAATTTTGACAAAATTTTTTCACGGAAAATCTAAGATAATCGAGTACGTTGAAATAGTTCAAATTGGCAACCGAGAAAAAAAATTCGAACTTTGCAGGCTTTCCGCCATTTTGAAATTTTTTTTAGAATTCTACACCACAATTGAATTGAGCCCTAGAAAATACTAAGATGTGACCAGTAACCGTTATTTCAAATGTCACGCATAACTCACCACAGTTATCAGAATATTGCTCAAAGTTGACATTAAACACCCTGTATCTCGCTTATGCGTTGAAAACGGGGTATATGTCATATGGCAAAAATGACTACCTCGGTGCCATCTACACGGCTATATATGTTTGTCCAGTTTATGATGAAACACCCTGTATACATAAGTGTTGAATTGTTATTGTTTTTTTTTTACTTTTCTTCTGATTATAATTTGATAGGCAAGTGAATATGATACACGTGAAATTAGGGATGAGCGATATTTTATTCACTGTGATTAAATCACTGCTATCTCAAAGTCACAGGTAGTCACTGTTCCGTAATAGTAATGAAGAGCGTGATTTGATCACAGTAACTGGCATCAAAGCAACAATGACGTGATATCTGTTTGGACGGCGAATTTCGGTATTCACTTCTCTCCAAATATGAACTTAAATCTCTGTTAGGTACTATTGGATATTTCACTGCGATCGACCCGCATCATCAACCAACACCATAAGGATCATTTTCCTATATTACCGTAAGAATAACATGGGTGATGAGCGAATTCGCGCCTTATGACATGGACCAAAACTATGAAAATACATAGTTATTTACAACATCACATTAGAAACCTGTAAATTAATCAGTGTTCCTCTACAATATTATGCAAGTATCATACATATAAACCTTCCCCTTGAATCACTCTATCTATTAAAAAAAAGCGTTTCAAAATCCGTTGCGTAGTTTTGAAGATTTAAGCATACATAGGGACATAAGGACATAGGGACATAGAGACAGACCACGAAATCGACTTTGCTTTATACTATGTAATGATAGCTCGCAGCCCGCTTAAAGCGGGGTGTATATTATAGCATAAATGCGCGGTGTTACATGTTATTCTGTTTAAAGCGATTTTCATGTAATATGTAAGATATAATATATATTATATTATAGCTCGTAGTCCGCACCCCGCTTGAAAACTTTCTGCTCATCCGAAATTTGCGGTAGAAAGAATGTTTTTGAGCGTTCATTAATGATACTTTGCTTGCATGTGAAGTGAGGGTTATTGTTCGGTAGTTGTTACAATCTGTAGGTGACCCTTTTTTATGGATAGGTATAAATGCCGATTCACACCATTCCGCTGGCGATTCACACCATTCCGCTGGCGATTCACACCATTCCGCTGGCGATTCACCCGTTTCCCATATTTTAGAGCATGAGGCATGCATTACATTTATTCCACATTCTCCCATCGCTTTCAGTTTTTCAGCTGTAATGCCATCCGCTCCAGCTGCTTTCCTATTCTTGAGTGTTCTTATGGCCTTTTCCACTTCTGATTTTAATATCGCAGGTTACTTTTCTTGTGGCATTGCTTGTGTTTCAGATGTTGTCGTGTTATGTGACTTTACAGTGTTGTCTCCATACTTCAGCTATCTTAACTGGGTCTATTGTGATGTTTCATTTTTGTCCATTATAATTTGCGTTCGTGGTTTAAATTCCCTAGCTAGATACCGTACTTTATTATACAGATCGCGAGACTCTCTGTGCTCGGCGTGGTGTTGAAGTTCTGTGCAAATATTCTTCAAATGGTTGTTCTTGTCCCGTCTACATTCCAGCTTGATACGTTTGTTGAGATGTTTGATCACTCGCTTTTTTTCTTCCTCTGCCATGTTCGAGCAGTTAATTTGTTTCCTTTTGTTTAATCGTGTCATCAGATATCCAGTGATTTTTCTTGTTTGTTATTTCATTAGGCGTACAAGATTTCACTGCAGCTTTTATCCAGCCCTTAGTGGTAATCCATAAAGTATTAGGATCCGCACAAGTGTCAGGCATTATCTCTAGATTGAGCTAAGAAAACTGTGGAAAGACCGCTTTTCCAATGTTTCATTCTTAACTCAGGCGAAATTGCAGAGACACTATAAACGCGTGTGCTCACTCAGGAAGATGTATCTGATATCAGATTATGGCGAAATAACCAAAAAAATTCTCAACATTTCTTCATTCGACAGCTGTCAAAATTATTTCCAATAGGTTCATGAATTCCAATCTACCTACAAAGTGGGTACAACAGCTTCTGATTCCACGTCAATTCCAAGTTACTTTTTGCCCCATATTTTTTGAGTTTTTGTTAACATCTTCTCCTCATGAATTCACAATAAAAATATCTGAATATGGAATGACTTTTCCATTAATTTTTTCAAGGTGAAAATAAAGGAGAGTTTGTCCCCTGAAATTTGGACTTACGAATATTCATATTTCTTTCTTTTCAGGAAAATTTGCAGTCATCATGGCAGATCCCCCTTGGGATATCCATATGGAACTTCCTTATGGCACAATGTCTGATGATGAAATGAGACAATTAGGAATTCCTCAACTTCAAGATGATGGCCTGATTTTTCTGTGGGTCACTGGTAGAGCGATGGAACTAGGTAGAGAGTGTTTGAAATTATGGGGCTATGAGAGAGTTGATGAGATAATATGGGTGAAGACCAACCAGCTTCAACGAATAATTAGAACAGGAAGAACTGGCCATTGGTTGAATCACGGAAAAGAGCACTGTTTGGTTGGTATGAAGGGAAGCCCTAAAAACTTGAACAGAGGGTTAGATTCTGATGTCATAGTTGCTGAGGTCAGGGCGACTAGTCATAAGCCTGATGAAATTTATGGTGAGAGATTAAAGAAATTTTTGTATTCAATTTCGAAAGAAAATATGTTAGATGAATTTAATGTTAATTTCCAGGCATGATTGAACGTCTTTCACCTGGTACCCGTAAAATAGAATTATTTGGCAGACCACATAATATTCAACCAAATTGGATAACACTTGGGAACCAAGTAGATGGTATAAGATTGGTTGATCCAGAGCTAATAGAGAATTTTAAAAAGAGATATCCAACTGGTAATTGCATGGCGCCGCCTCCTGAAACAAGCCATTGAATCCAATAATGATTTAGGATAATGGAACATCAATATGGTTTTCTATTATTGAGTATTGTGTAAATAAAGGAAAAATATTTCAGGAAGATGTGTTTCTAATTAATTTTTGAGCGCCCTTCCCTTAGTTAGTTGGTTTACACACCGAGGTAACACGCGACGCAACATTTGTTGGACAAATTTGTTGCTCACAACGAAACGAGGGAATCGAAGATACAAAAGCGGTGATTTCGTTGTGATTAACAAATGTTACGTCGTCAGTTACCTTGGTGTGTAAGTCGCCTGAAACGAAGGCAACCTGTGTTTTTGAAATCTCGTTCCACTTAAACAAGGACTTTATCATTTCGTCACAATCGGGGCTATTCACTAAGCAAAGTTGTTATGGATAGCAACTGTAAATCGTCGTTATCCCATGTAATAAGCATGGGATAACGAGGATTTACAGTTGCTATCCATAACAACTTTGCTTAGTGAATAGCCCCGAATGTCTGTCTTTTTCGAATTCTGATCCGAGAGTGGTCTGAATCGGTTAGGTTGGACTCAATGGTCACTAAAATGTGGCCAAATTCATTTATCTCGGTCCCGATGACCGTATACACGATCACACACAATGAAAAAGACTTGAATTTTCCAAGGATCGGATCTCGAAGCCGTGATTAAGTTATAATCTACGGGTTGCGGAGATTATTTTGAAATTATCTTGACTATTCCACTCATTCCCTTTTTAGTGAGGAATTTTCCTTAGCAACACTTGTTTCTCATCGATAAAACATGGTAACGGGCAAAATCAACAACTTGGTTTTTCAGCGACTATTTCCTTCGTCTCAATTTCCACCAATCAGAAACGCGCAATTTTGAATCACAAATGGTTTCTAGATGGAAAAACTGTATGGCAGCAGCTGTCAGCAGTTTTTTCGGGTTTGCCCGCGGCAAAACTTGACAGTTGTTGTCAACGAAAATTAATAATACAAACATAATGCATCCAGAATAATCTGTTACTCTTGAAATAGTCTTGTCAAATACCATTCGTGCATCTAATTTTCCTGTGAAAAAAATCGAAAAAACACAATGCAAAGTAATATTTTTTTAACAAAAAGCATTCGTGCAGGTGCAAAAATCCTCGTCTTCGACTCGGATTTTTGTTGCCACCAGAGCACTCATGCTTCTTGTTAAAATATTACTTAGCAACGTGTTTTTTCCATTTTTTTCGGAAAAATTGGATGCACTTATGATATTACTTACGACAAAATTTTTGACGTTTCTCAAATTCATAGATAGCTTCGGGAATGAATACCATAGAGAAAACAAACAACGTTTAGTTGATCTATGATGAATACTTATTTGTCAAATAGCGCAATACAAGCCCAATGTGACCATCTTCAGACACATTTTCTCGAGAAATAGTCATTTCGAATACCACTCGAGATGAAATTTAAGCAGGTAAAATTTCTCTCTTGTAATATTCAAGTTTGTTGCTTCTCGGCAATTTCGCTCATGACATTTTTCCAAAATCACTCGCCTGACGGCTCGTGATTTTGATACAAATGTCGTTCGCAAAATTGCCGAAAGCAACAAACTTTCATTTTACAATCGAGAAATTTTGCCGGCAAAATTTCATCTCTAGTGGTATTATATATGATAAAATTTTGCGTTTTATGTTCCACAACAAAATATACAATACAATTTCTTGTGTGAAAATAATTTCCATATTAAGTGTCTCAATATTTCCTCAAAGGAATATAACAAAATGCGAAAGGATATTGGCATTAACGGGTGGCTTTGACGATCCTGTGGAAAATCTTCAGGTGATTCCTCTCAGTGCCGTCGGATGTATCCCGACTACAATGAGAGTGAATTAGGTTCAATGATCCTTAATGCTGTACATGAAGCGGTTGGGCCGTTGTACTCTGAAATGGACAAATTAAGGAATATTATAGTTTCGCAGAGTGAACAAATAAATTCATTGATTGAAAAAATACAAACAATGGCTGATGACAAAAACACCCACTCAACTGTGTTGACATCTGTGCGAGATTCCCCGGGTGATGCCATGATTCGTACGTCTCCAGCTGGTTCGGGGAATCGTCCCGCTGATGATTGAAGATGCGTGCAACACTGATAGAGTCCATGTGTCTACAGGCGGTTCTAATAAAGTGCAAGAAAATACGTGTGATGATAATAAAAACTCGTCTGATGCCTCCCAAGTGTCAGGTGAAACTTCTAAATGGCATTTAGTTAAAGGAAAGCATTGATCAAAGTCCAGGAATAAAACGTCCACTTCAAATCCAAGAAACCGACCGAATAAAAGCATACCGATGGTGGGATCATCGAAGAATTCAATTTTGATCAGTGCTCCAAAGAGGTCTATGGCTCATCTTCATATTTCGCGACTGAGCCCTACAACTACTACTGATGATATACTCAGGGACGGGCCTAAGGGGGGGATGGGGGGGGACGATCCCCCCCCAATGTTGAACAGAGTTGGCAAATTTTAAAAGCAGTTGGAATATTTTCGAAGCTGTTGAAAAATTTTCGAAGCTGTTGAAAAATTTTCGAAGCGGTTGGAAAAATTTCGAAGCAGTTGGAAAAGTTTCGAAGAAGTTGGGAAAATTTCGAAGCAGTTGGGAAATTTTGAAACAGTTGGAAAGATTTCAATTGAGTTGGAATACATATTTCTACAAAAGTCCCCAATGTTGAACAGAGTTGGCAAATTTTAAAAGCAGTTGGGATATTTTCGAAGCTGTTGAAAAATTTTCGAAGCGGTTGGAAAAATTTCGAAGCAGTTGGGAAAATTTTGAAGCAGTTGGAAAGATTTCAATTGAGTTGGAATACATATTTCTACAAAAGTTCCCCAATAGTACGAGAGATGACGACCAAAACCATGTTTCATAGCGGCCCGGCTAAAACCGTGTAAAATCGATAGATTAGATGACCCTAGAGCCGACTGGTAAGTAGTAATACTCAGAAGTGTAGCATCTTCGCGGGGGGGCATTTCTGCTGTGTAAAAAAAAATGGTCGACGGTCGTATAACGGCCCGTCTGATATTGAAAATGTACATAGATTTTGTTATTTTATCACTAAAATTTGTGTTTTCAGACATTTTGTGCGTAGCGTTTGACCTGAGTGTCTTTTCAAAAATGTCAAAAATCTGATCTAAGTGACTCATAGCGGCTCGGTTCATTTTTGTTTTGAATCATTATTATGGATGCCCAAAATACAAAAATACGGTTTTCAGACATTTTGAGTGTCGCCTATAACGAAAAAATGTGCTGGAGTCGCCCGGCAAAAACTCCGGTTACACTAGTAAGAGAAAGACATATGCGATCTTATCGCAAAGAAAAGAGATGAACCAAGTGTGAAGTCAACTTGTCAAAATCATATGGAAGATGTAAACCAATATTTATGTGACCACAGGCTTGCTTTGCCTACAAGCTCTGACCACAAGGAGTTGATGCGTTGAATATAATTCATGTAAGACTAATTTCTGAATTAAAGTCATATATTTTTATATATATTTCATTTGGAATATAATATCTATTTGGTGTTAGTGACTATAATCAAAAGAATTTCTGTGAAGTATTTCGGAAATTTCTCAAATTATTTTACGGACTTGGATCAGGAATATATTAGAAATGATTTGAGTTGAACGTTGAACTAATTCATAATATCTAAATAGGTAAATATAATGCATATATTTTTGCTGAATAATTAATGTTTTATTGGCCACAAACTACAAAGGTACGTATTATCATTTCATTCTTCCGAATTTTCAATTAGTGAATTTGGTAGCTACTTCAATTGCATGTTCAGTGCTAGTATTTCTATAGGATTGCGGCTACTCAGCATTGATTTCTTGTGCTTGAGGAAAGAAACTTGAATTCAGAAACACATTAGATAAATGTTTGATAAATATGTGTATGACAAAATTGAACGATACCCCTGAGGTAAATTTACTTCACGTTCATGCAACCGGGCTAAGTACTGCAAATTGAAAAGTTGTCTGATTAGTTAAATGCTACATTCAATTTGTCTGATATCATTTTTTTCCACATCTGGGGAACGTATTCAATCATTGACGACGAATTTCAGACAGGTCGCTATGAGTCACTTAGGTCAGATTTCTTGACATTTTCGAAATGCTATAAAAATGTAAGGCGACATGTTTTTGTCTGAAAATTGATCTTTCCACATCAATTGACACGGCTTAACCTATAAAAATCATTTTCAGACGGGCCGCTGTAAGTTTTTTTTTTTTCATTTTTTACTTTTTTTTATTGGTCTCCTGGGTACGCGCTACAATCTTGGTGTCTGAAAACTGTGTTATTGGTATCTCAGGGCTATTATCTAACTACATTCCGGAAATCAGACGGGCCGCTATGAGTCAGCCATGTTGTTTTTTTGACATTTTTGAAAATGCGCTCAGATCATACGCTACGCGCAAAATGTCTGAAAATCGCATTTCTGGGTACAGGGTCATATAATTTATCGATTCCGTGCGGTTTTAGCCGAGCCGCTATAAGTCAAAAATCTTGGTCGCCATCTCTCGTACTACAATGTTGAACAGAGTTGGCAAATTTTAAAAGCAGTTGGAGTATTTTCGAAGCTGTTGAAAAATTTTCGGAGCAGTTGGAAAAGTTTCGAAGAAGTTGGGAAAATTCCGAAGCAGTTGGGAAAATTTTGAAGCAGTTGGAAAGATTTCAATTGATTTGGAATACATATTTCTACAAGAGTCCCCAATGTTGAACAGAGTTGGCAAATTTTAAAAGCAGTTGGAATATTTTCGAAGCTGTTGAAACATTTTCGAAGCAGCTGGAAAAGTTTCGAAGAAGTTGGGAAAATTCCGAAGCAGTTGGGAAAATTTTGAAGCAGTTGGAGAGATTTCAATGGAGTTGGAATACATATTTCTACAAAAGTTTTCTTAAAATGTGAATGAATTTGACTTGTTTAATAAACATTAATTTAAAACTTCATTTAAAAATGCCCACGTTTAGCCGGACAAAAGCATGCAGAGAATAGCGACAATTGTACAAATTCTTGTTAGAGTATATTTAGAGTATTTGGCAGATTTGGCCCAATGTGCAATGCGTATAGGTAACCAGCAATAAATGGTATTTATTCCGAATTGCTACCAAGTGTTTGGAAAGATGAACAATTTTTCATCTTTTACGTTATCCCTCAGCAGGTAATTTTGAATTTCTCAGTTTGGCCGCATCGACTGTGTCCATCTGGTACCAATTTGCGCTATTTCTCTCGGTAGGGCAGTAGGCAGTATTTTTTTCTCATTCTTAATTATTCTATCAAATCCGTTCAACACGTAAATCTGTTAAGGGGCCGTTATACTTTGGCCGAAGGCACCGATTCCCCATTCAAAAAGTGCCTTTCATTTTTCCATTTTCATTTTTCACGTCCTCAAATCTCCACCTGAAAGGTTGATTTTTTTTTTATTCTCCTGGAACTTCAGACAGTTCTCTGCCATTTCACAGTTTCTGGAAGTCTTTTCAGTATTCCCATAATATTTTGCATTAATTAAGCGTATATCCAAATGGATTTTTTTTATATAGAAAATTGATTTGTCGAGGGCACTCCAATGAATTTTCTAAAAAAAATTGATGAACAACCGCCGAAAAACGATTATATGAAGTCAATTTTCATAGACTCTCAAATTCAACCCGATTTTTTCATGCGAAAAAATGATTTTCTCAAAGAGAAGAAATCGGAGTGCCCTCAAGACATCCTTTAACTTCAATTTAAAGAAAAAAATCAAGCTTTTAGCTTAAAAATTTAGGACGTAAACTTGGAAAAATGAAAGGCACTTTTTGAATGGAGAATCGGTGCCGTAGCCGATTTTTTCATGCGAAAAAATAATTTAATCAAAGAGAAGAAATTGGAGTGCCCTCAAGACATCCTTCAACTTCAATTTAAAAAAAAATCAAGCTTTTAGGTGAAAAATTGAGGGCGTGAACTTGGAAGTATGAAAGGCACTTTTTGAATTGAGAATCGGTGCCGTAGCCGATTTCTTCATGCGAAAAAATAATTTTATCAAAGAGAAGAAATTGGAGTGCCCTCAAGACATCCTTCATCTTCAATTTAAAAAAAATCAAGCTTTTTGGTGAAAAATTGAGGGCGTGAACTTGGAGAAATGAAAGGCACTTTTTGAATGGAGAATCGGTGCCGTAGCCGTCGGCCGAAGTATAACGGCCCCTATGCAAAAATGGACCGAAAAAGATTCAAAGTGAAGTGTGTGGTATGTGGATTTTTTTCAGTTCACTTGAATAAATCATTTATTTTTCTTCGGAATTGAACTTAAAAATCGAAACATACAAAATAATGATAACAGATGCTGTATAATCCTGTAGAGTGTGGAGTGTGTTAATCTAGTAATATGCAGAATTAAAAAACTACACTACAAAATTTTCTAAATATTTTTAATGCTCTCGGGAAAAAAAACATTGACACGCAATCCAAAATTTTCTAATCCTTTAATGCACAGTTGGAAAATTTTCGAAGATTTCCCCCCCCCTCCAAAAATTTGGCTTCGGCCCGTCCCTGGATATACTAATGTTTCTTGGGGACCAAATTCAAGATCCTTTATGTGTGAAACTTAATTCTAAGAAGCCTGATATATACTCCTCCTTCAAGTTGTCGATTCCTACCCAATATCTGTCTCAGTTAATGGAGCCCGCATTTTGGCCTGAGGGAGTGACAGTAAACCGTTTTTTCTGAAACGTCGTCTGATAGATCCTCCCATGCAGGATCAACCAACTATTGTGGAGAACTGAAGAAATCCAGTCTCGGTCTATCTTGCTACTATCAAAATGCAAGGGGATTGAATTCATGAACCCATAGTTTCTTTTGAGGTGTTTTGGGGAGTGCTTATGACATTATTGGTATAAGTGAAACATGGCTACGTGCTGATGCCCGAGGGTTATCGCGTGTATCTGTGTGATCGGGACCTGGAAGCTACTGGTGCGTCCACTGGTGGCTGTGTTTTTTGCTAGCGGTACCAGGGTTGCTGCGTTCCAGACCTGTTGAACTTGGTTCCCTTCGTCGGCTCTTTCCATGTATCGATCATCGATGTCATTGCTTGTAAGTTAGATATAAGATCTCTATACATTGCCATTGAGCATTTCCAAGTGCAATGTCGTCACGTACAACCGGAAAATGAACTATCTAATGTATAATTATAGTCTTGATGGCAGTATCTTGAGCAGAAGGACGGAGTGACGGAGATGAGGGATCTTGGCATTGTCTTCGATCAAAGATTTACATTTGTTCCTCATGTTAATCTTTTACTTGGTACCACGTCGAAAATGTATGGATTCATCGTGCGCAATAGCAGATATTTTTCTAAACCAGAAACTTTAATTATACTGTTGAATGCATTTGTGAGGAGCAAGCTTGTGTTTGGATGCATCATTTGGGATCCAATATATGAGCGCCATAGACATCACTTGGAGGCTATTCAAAGAAGGTTTTTCAAGTACCTGATATTCAGGGAGGAGGGTGTTTATCCAGTAAGGGGTTTCGATCATGCTGTTTTGTTGGATAGATTCGGTGCAGTTAAGCTTGATGTCAGAAAGGGGCGTTGCGTGCTTGAGGTTCCTTCATGGACTCTTGAATGGCTCTGTTGACTGTACCGTTCTACTTACTAGAATAGCTAGGATTTCATGTACGACGCCCAAGTTCTAGATCCGTACACTTGCTACGCTCAGAACAAATATTTTGTTACAGTATATGATGTGTTTTAAATTCAATCAAGTCTCACATCCCTGTGATATTCAGAGTTTCCTTGATTTGTGAAACTTTCACTAAACTTTGTGAGAATAGATAAGAATGAAGGATGATAATAATCACGTCCCTAAGTTAGGACAAACTGAATAAATGAGTGAAATGGACTAGTAGAGACCCAGTTTCCGAAGCACACAACCAGGTGGCACCACCACAGGCAGACAATGACTTACCGGTTTCTGGCTCATTAGCCGTATCAGAGCCACGGCTAATGAGCCAGAAACCGGTAAGTCATTGTCTGCCTGTGGTGGTGCCACCTGGTTGTGTGCTTCGGAAACTGGGTCTCTACTAGTCCATTTCACTCATTTATTCAGTTTGTCCTAACTTAGGGACGTGATTATTATCATCCTTTTTCATTATTATTTGCGGGATCCGTAACCGTATGAACCGGGCGTATTCTACTTCCCTCGGTATACTGCATAAAACTCCAAAGTGAGTTGTTGCGAAAACCGTTTGGGAAAAATGAATGTACGTAGAGATCTAGTTTTTGAAAGAGCCTCCAGGATGAAGCGTAGACATTTGCCCCCTGGGTGGAACATTCGTACTAAACTGTACTCAATAGTTCCTGCCAGGGAGTAATATAAGTGCTGCCGTTTCAGTTGGTATCCACCGCAGGGTAAGGCTATATGGCTCTGATGACGGCTAATGAGCCAGAAACCGGTAAGTCATTGTCTGCCTGTGGTGGTGCCACCTGGTTGTGTGCTTCGGAAACTGGGTCTCTACTAGTCCATTTCACTCATAGATAAGAATGTTAAATCTTCAATTTTGTTTTCTGTTGGCATCTTTTTTCTGATTTTGCTGTTCAGTGTATTCATTTTGTAGTTAAAGTAATTGAATTGAAGTGTATACATATACCTATTTGTATATTAGTTTTAGTTTATTGTTTTTGTATTGATTTTGTGATAAAAAATAAGGACGCAGAGGCGGACGTAACTACAACAACGGCAAGACCGTCCGGGTTATACCCTATTCCGAATTCTAACGGCCCGCACTGGACAGAAGAAAGAAGTGAAAACGGTTTAGGTCGCGAGCCCGAAATATGTGCAATGTAAGGGACAATTCTCGCGATATCAAATGGACTGTGCGCTTAGCTAACGTAAATATTGACAACGGACTCAAAGTGTGAATCGCTGATTACGGTAGACTATAGGCCGTGGTGTATCTCTGAAAGGTCGTTCTCGAGGTGAAGGTCAGTTCCAATCTCAAAGGAATGAAACATATAAGGGTATAGCCAGTACCGGAATAACAAGATTTTGTTGTGATCGCGGGAGTGAAATTTGAAATCCGAAAAGTGGACATAATGAACTCCATGTAGGAGAAGTGAAGTGATAGACGAATTTCTCAATTTTTTTTAAGGACTTGAATTATGAACTTCATGGTTTGGCTTATTGTACGTTTTCATTTTTTTCGAGTGGATATCATTCAAAAGTATCCTGAAGGATATTGTTTATTTTAGGCTAGTTATTTGAGCAAAACGATGGTTTAGTAACTTTGTCTTCTTCTTCTTCTTCATATTTTAAGCCTGTGGCTTGTATTTTCCAACAGTTATGCTGGTCTTCGGTTATGTCTCCTGCGAGATCGACGTCCATGAGTCTCTCCATCGTTTCGGCGGTCTACCAACGGTCGTCGTGTTCCTGATGTTCCATCTCTTACAACCCTCGCAATTCTACCCTCGTCCATCCTTTCCACATGTGCATTCCATGCTCTTCTCCTATTTCGGCCCCATCGAACTATATCTGGATTTCACATTCGTTGCGGATTTCTTCATTTCTTGTGAAGGATTGATATTTAGATTTAAGGCATGCTGCTTGAAACCTAATAATTTTTTTTTCGCTTGGTATAATTGAGTTGTATAACTGTTATAATGTCTTAATCGGGAGACGAGGGACTATTGGACTACTAAAGGTAATGCTAAGGGAAAAGTTATGGCAACCGATGTATTGTAATAGACGGAATTATTTTGCCATGATAAAACGGATATGTCTTGAAAATTGGGACTTGAAGGTCTTTCTTTCCTGTAACGTTTCAATCGTTCTTTTCAGCACCCTTTATTTTTACCCTGAATAGAAAGAAAATCTTAATATTCTGATTGATCGGTGTAGACTTCTGAAATCCATGGGTTTAAAGAAATTTATTGAAATGTTTATTGGTATATGTTTATCGTACGGCGACGTGGTGCCGGTCAAAATAATTGATCTTCGTTTCAAGTTTCTTATGGGATATGGGCGATAACAGAAAATCGTTCTGATAAATCAGTTGCACCAACTGCATACGAAAGCAGGAAAAAAGTCGAGGCAAACATCGTGGGATTTGCAACGTGGCAGTACCCGAGAGTTTCATCTTTAATTTGATTGGGTTGTAAGAAACGAATATGGAAGGAGTTTAAATTTGAAAACCTTTAATTTGATCGGTTTTTAGAGAAAACGAAGAAGGGAAATCTTTAATTTACTCGGGAGACGAAAAAGGCAGTAACTGTTGAAGCCTAAAACGGGAAGATGGTTCGGAAATTAAGGGTAGTACGGTTTTAGGGAAGGTACGTCAGTGTTTAGAAGTTGTCTCGAGAACGGATAGCTCAGGTTATTTTAGTTTTACTTTCGAAAGGATAGTCTCAAGCGGAGACAGAAAAGTGTTAAAGTCGAAAATTGAAAGGTCTTTGAAATTACTTGAAATTATTTAGATTGCGTCTCGTCGGTAGAACGGAAGTGAGATTAATCTGGGAAAGCGAGTTAGTGACGTGTTTGGTGTTTATTTTATTTTTCTGGAAATATTCATCATCCTTAGGATTTTTGGCACAGGAAAAAGGTCAGGTAATTTTTTTATGCTTAGCTTATTTTGAGTATTGGTAGAAAGCTGCATGCAAGGCCAGATATCTTTTATAGTCCAGAGTCCTGAAATCTACCACTGTCTTAGAATTGTATTGGTTTTGAGATCTCTCTTAAGTATTTGGAAGTTCGAATTGTATTATTTTGAGATTATCCCATGTTTGCGGTTTATGGTTATTTCAACAAACTCCTAAGTTTTGATAATTTGAATATGCTTTAATAATTGAGATTTTAACTGACGAATTGATTTGGTTTCAATGATTTAGTTTTCTTTCGTGATTTGAAGTTGATTTAAAAATTGGATTTGGTGTGATTAATTTCATTTGATTTGAGAAATTTTCCGAATATTTTGATAATTTAGATCGTTGGAATATAAATAGCGAGTGTAAAATTGTTTATTTCGCTTTGGTCCTAATATACGTCTTGAATTTAAATTCAAAAGTTTCATTCATCATCCCTCTCCCTGGAGAATTATCAGACACTAAGTCCCGACCCTTTTCGGAGAAAGATCTTCAAAATTTAAAATAACATAATTTCTTTTTCTTTAAATAATAACACCCCTGATTGGTGGAAAACCGCTCTTCCCTCGAATCACATAGGGGGTGCTTTTTTACATTTCCACAATTTTGGCAAATCTGAACAAAAAAGTTTCATATAATGCAAAAATTACTATGATGATCGACACAATTGTTATTATGAAATAAATCGATTTCGAAATATGGTTTGGATGCATTTTCCAATTGAAAATTAATTCTTGTGTAGTAAAATTATCAGACAATAAATTAGGCATTGTTAAATTATCAATATTTTTGGTCTTCATATTTGGAAGCATTACATGGTGGAACATTGTCGAAATCTTATCGTTATATAAACATACTTAAAACTATTAGTTATATTAAAGGGTATTTCAATATAGTATATCCCTGTTAGTTTATAATACTCAATACTCAGTATGTTCACTGCACATTTCACTCATTTCGGCATTGTTCACTGATAAAAACTTTCCTGGTGATAACATCAGGAGATCGTCACTGGTTTGGGTACGTTTCCTCGGGCAGTTTTCGTACTTGTAGGAAATGAGGTTTTTCATACGAACAGGAACTGGTCGTAGAGCATTCTGAGGACAAATCCACCAATCCTCGATTTTTGGACATTCTTGTGTTATGGACCATCGGGCATGCGCATGTTCCTTTTCAGTCAACA
The DNA here is from genome assembly GCA_910592335.1 of Adalia bipunctata. Lineage (NCBI taxonomy): Eukaryota > Metazoa > Arthropoda > Insecta > Coleoptera > Coccinellidae > Adalia > Adalia bipunctata. The sequence goes on along the minus strand of OU342950.1, from coordinate 52,080,295 downwards.
GATATGGAGACTTCTCGATTAGGGACACATTTTTATAGGGGATATAATGAAGATGGTAGGTATCTAGCGGGTTTGGAGAAATGATAGGTATTTCGAAATGAAAATCTCATTTCCGTTATGAAATTTTGTCGAAGTATAACAGATAGAATGGAAATCTTTCAAAAATTGTAAATGATTCATAATATCTTCTGATTTCACAAATTCTTGGAATGTCTTCATAGGATAGAAGAATACTTTCATGTTGACATGTAATCTGGCAAAGGTAACTGCCGTATTTATTTCACTTAAGATTCTATTAATAGTAATTTGTTCAAATTGAATTAAAATAATTCGATTGATGTCATTTCGCACTAATCGATATTGATTATAATTCTTAATGATCTGATTAGTTACATGCCAGTATTTGTTGGATTGTTGGTCATGGATCTGATAATATTAATTAGATACTCTGTCTCGATTGGTTTTCATTATTTGAAGGTTTTTCTGGAAGGTTTGAAAGTAGTTCAAATATAGGGATTCATCTTCATGATCTAAAGTGCCAAATAATACTTTTGCTACATGTTCACCTACGTTCATTATAAACCTCTTTTACTTCTAGTAACTGACAGGTTATCCAAAATTATATAATTTTGCTGAAGTTGATGCTTTACATTTTCCACATAAGTTTTCAAAATTTAACTTGAACTGACTGCATTTATCTGGTCAATTTGAACCGAAGGAACGTGTTATATTTCTCTGAAATTTGTTAAGTTATAATGATACATCAACATGTGCTTCCATTGGCTTATATACGTTTTTCCTACGTAAAATGGAAGAATATTATGTTTAATTTCCATGAATTTCAATTGAACCGAAGAATGAATAAATAACATTGATAGTATCATTGGAATTGGAAGACGGGCCACATTTTCCTGCAAGAGAAAAGAAGAATTTATTACTTTCTCTGTTTTATTTTGTTCTAATGATAAACTTTTCCTGTATCAGGATTTTTGATCAAGACGTTATCAATGATTTTAATCTGGGTTTTCTTGAATTTTGGGTTGAGTTTTGCTCTTTTAGGAAAAGCCAAATAAGCTGCTTTTGATTCGTCTAATTCCTATCGGGTTCTCCATTCTGATTAATTTTGTCAAGGTTTCCTTCCTGTTTCTTTTTCTGTGAGCCTGGGTGCTCTGAAATTTCCTTCATATTTTCATGGTATTGCTGAATGTAATTCGAAATCTTTTCTTGAGTGGTGCGTTCGACTGGGACACTATAATTTATATCTGATTCAATAATTTGTAATGGGGTAATCGTATCGATAGGCTAGATTCGAATTTTACGAGAAATCCTATACTAAGGTATGGAAAAATTTCGATTATTCGAAAATTTTTTTTTGGCTCCGATCGACTTCAAACTCACACCATTTACTAATTCGAGGACGTAGATTTTTCCGTGAGGAAAACAGTTTTTGATTTACAAACGATGAAAAATCGGAAAATTTGGACCTTCGCGTCTCGCGTCTTCGCGAAAAAAATCAGAAAATCTAAACTGTTGGCTCGATGGATGAAAATTGGTTTTTTTTATAACAAAGGATCAATCTATATGCAAAAAAATCAGCATCTGTGTAAATCAATTTTTCTGGGAAATACGGCAGTCCAAAAATTACCTATTTTTGGCGATTTTCCGACTCAAGGTCACGTCACGTCACAGGAGAATTCTAATTAGATTCATAAATAACGTGTCCGAATCAGTAAATAAAATGATCTGGGTCGATATACTCCGAAGAAAAAAATTTTCGATCGGACTTAAAAAAATTTCGAACAAGATGGCGGGGTCGAGTGGTCGAGATAGAAATTTTTATGTAGTATATCGACCCGGTTCATTTCATTTACTAATTCGAGGTCGTAGATTACGATGCGCTAATTAGTTTTTCCGAGAAATTTTTGGTTCGGTGAATATTCGACCCTGAGTGAAAAATTGATCGAATTTGGAGCGTAACTTCAAAAATTGCAATTTAGAGAGGAGCTGATTTTTTTTTTTGTTATACTTCGGTTCTTTGAGAATAAAATGGTGTAGTTTTTATATACCTGAGACGAAGGATTTTCTGTAGTCTCCATTAAATACTGTATATGGTTTTATACGGATTTGCTGTTTCACTATCCAATTAGGATCTCGTAAGTTCTCGTACATACATTTTCTATCAGTTTCTATGAGTAATTTTTGGCAGGGGGCCCCCCGTAACTTCGCCCTTGCTGCTTAATACAGACTCTTATAAACTCGACATTCCTCATTGACACTTGTGAATTCTCAGTTGATTCGAGCCACATTAAAACTCATAAGATTCGCATAAAATTACATAAGGAATTCCTGATACATTCCACATATTCCTCATAGGTTTTCAGGCTTGTGAATGAGCATAAAACATTATTATGATTGAAACTGGAATACCTTATAGAATCGCATAGCCTCCTCAAACGAATACTACCTAATAGAAACTCGTACACCTTGTATTCGGGTATGCTTATAAATTACATGCATATACTTATAAATCCTCATGAAAACTTATAAGAAGTTTACATGTCATGATGGATAACGTACGTATAGGATACAGCTTCTTCTCATAGATCCTTATGAAATCTCATAAATTGTCTATATGTTTTTATGAGATTTCATGCGGTATTTTTGGCAGGGTAACTTTGCATTTCCACATGCCCGCGGTTTTCTCTTTATCTTTTGGATCCAAACCAAACTGCCAATGCCCACTCCTCAAATCCAAAGTGGAAAACCAACGTGATCCCGAGAGTGTATCCAGTGTATCATCAGTTCTCGGTAAGGGATAGCTATCCTTTTTCGTGACTTGGTTGAACTGCCTATAATCTACCTAGTTGACCTATTCTTCTTCTTTACTACAGGCGATGTCCAAGGACTATTGGTTCAATGACCTTCTCCTGCTATGTCATCAATGATCCATTCGGCTTCTTCTTCGTCATAGGAAGACGTCTGGGGAGTTGTCTGATGGGTTGTGCATCATCTGTATTGATTTTATGCCGTACAACATCGGTCTTTCCTGTTATCTTCAAATTTTCCGTTAACCTCAACAATTACTTCATCAACTCATTCGCCATTTTGGAGCCGCCATTTTGTTTTTTTCTATAACCAATATTTTATGATGCATTGTCACCCGAATTATGTACACCTGCCAAATTTCAAATCAATCGGACGATAACAAGTGTGTCATATTTGACTTGCAAGATTTGATTACAGAGAGACAGACACCGGGACGCATATTCATATCCCACGTATCGTATCGCAGCTCGGAGTCAGCCGATCCTTAAGCTGCGTACAGATGTGCGAGCCGAACCTATCGCGAACCGCTCGCGAAGTGTTCGTGTCATAGTCGTTAATTTCACGTACACACTTGCGATCCGCTCGCGAACCAATACCAACGACGGCTTACGAATTTACACTGGGCTCGCGTTGTGTTCGTGAAAAGCTGCGTCTACATGTGCGAGTCGAACCTATCGCGAACCGTTCGCGAAGTGTTCGTGTCATGTTCGTTAATTTCACGTACACACTTGCGATCCGCTCGCGAACCAATACCGACGGATTAACGAACTTACACTGGGCTCGCGTTGGGTTCGTGAAAGGATCCGACTATCGATGGATCGGCGCGAACGGTTTGCGAGGGGTCTATAGAGGTTCGACATGCCGTCCAAATAATTGTCGCTATTGGTTCGCGAGCGGTTCGCGATAGGTTCGGCTCGCACATCTAGACGTAGCTAAAGAATCCGACTATCGATGGTTCGGCGTGAACGGTTTGCGAGCGGCTCTATAGAGGTTCGACATGCCGTCCAAATAATTGTCGCTATTGGTTCGCGAGCGGTTCGTAATAGGTTCGGCTCGCACATCTGTACGCAGCTTTTACGCGATAAACCACGTGCGTGATCGCATCTTATTTGGCGATATCAATCGTGGAATATGAATTGGGATTATGGGATTTATACGTTATAATGATAGGTACCTCGATTCTTTTATTTTTTTCAGTTCAAATAATAACAATTAGGTTTTTTCCATATTCATAAATAATAACGGCTACATATTAAATTATTCAGAAGTAAATGCTTAGGTTATGAATTGATTGGAATGAAGGAATAAGTATGTATACCTATTTGGAATAGATTCTATACTGAAGCGAAAAACATTTTCGAAACCATGTCTAAAATGGGACCACTTAGGATGTTTGGGTTTAACAAAAAAACAAATCTCGAAAATAAATAATGTATAATAAGGAAAAACAAACTGCTCAACATATAGATATAAACAACTTTGAATTTGGGGGAATTATCCACCAAAATTATATTTTCCTTCACGCATTTTGTTAAGTAATGTAGAGGTTTTTATTTCTTTTTCGTGAAGCTAGAAGTATGTCTTCCTGCTTGCTTGTCTTTCGTCTGGAAACCGATGTCTGCTGAACACCAATTTTCTTTCTGATAACGGTAAAACCTCGTTTAGAAGGATAAAATGGATCATTTCTGATATTCAAGAGTGAATACTTTTTAGTTATTTATTGGGATGAAGAAATAAGTAATTTCAAACTTTTCGAGGGGTGTTCTAACAGTTGTTTTTATTGACCAAGTTTTCTTTGTTGCATTCATGAGTTCGGCCTCCCTCTTCTGGAACGAATTGACAAAATCAATCTTAATTTACATAGCCATCAAGCAAATCGAATCTTGTGAGTATTATATTCCCGTTGCTGTTGTAAAGATACAAAGCCGCGAGGCGGAAGAACCACTGAGCACAATGTACGAAATTAATAGTTATGAAATTCCAAAGCTTTCAAGGGGAGAATGGTAACAAAAAATAATATCACTTAATTGAGATCATTTGTGCCACATAAGAAAAACAAAAGAAAGGAACATCGTTGCTTGGAAAAATTTGTGAAAGTAAGTATGATTGATTGACCATTCAAAAAATTAAGTGGACAGAACTTCTTCGAAAATTATGTTCAATAAATAAGATCAATACACATTTTTCTGAAGGGGTATAGTTATATCAGAACTAAATTTGGGAATAGTTTACAACATCTAATAACCCTGTCCAAATGATGATTCAGATTGTTATAACGAAAGATATTTTGTAGGGAATAGTCCTATTTTACCAAAATGAATAAAAACATGAGAAGCTTAGCTATATGTCGATATGAATTTCATTCTTATTTACAATACGCAATCCCTCAGTTGCCGCCCACTATTATGTTAAGCTATTTATAAATATGAAATTTTCCTGGTCATGATATTTTAAGATTATTAAAATATTTTTAATAATTATTTCCATTCATCAAATGAATGATTCTTCTTGTCGACTTGGGGTATTTTATTTATCCAAAAACTGTCCTTACCAATTCATTATTCACTTTCCTATTTTATTTGAAGATTTGATTTTTTTTATTGTAGTTGAAGAACGTCTTGATGTAATTCCCTCTCGTTTTTATGATTCAATAATTTTTGGAATTGCTACTAATACTATGGGAAAATTACGCAAAACCCCCACCTCAATTTCAATTTCTCCTTCTGTGGCTATTTTCATTCTTACCATTTAGTCATCAATTTGCAAGAAAAGCTGCGCTCATTTCCTTCAAGAACTCCATTTTGTAGCAATGCGATAGGATTTTCTTAGCGATCTCATACGATTCATAAAATACGTTCGAGATCGCAGGAACGTGTGCGATCTCGTACGTTAAGTTTACTCCATCTTCGGGTGAATTCGGATTGCGATACGGTACGTGGGATATGAATATGTCACCGGGACAGGTCCATAAGACAGGTCGACTGATGAAACTAAATAAAAGCTTGTAAAAACGGTCGACTACGCCCCCCTAGGATTACGTGACATCTTGAACTGCTTATCAGCGTTCTTGACGGCTTCGCCCGTCGAAGTTTCAATTTATGTGTCTGGGGTAGTTCCACACATCTGAATAACTCCTCCAGAATGAATTTGAAAATAAATTTTTAGATGGAATAATTCCTTTCCATTACCCAGGGTACTACATTACCACATCCTGGGTGTAATATATCGCTCTTATGTCTTCGCTCCTCTTGTGGTCAAATTACGTGTATCCATCTATGATCTCAAAGTGCGCATTTCAGTTGTTCTCAGAATAAGCCGTGTAGTTATGGTGTTCTCCGCTCTGGTCTCTCTCTCGTGTGTCATCACTGGTCTTAGGAAGGTCTTGTATATTATTCCGATTTTGCTCCTTGTGCTCATATTTATTCCGCCAAACTATAACACTCAAGAACGTTGATATTAATGATGGCCTTGTTGTTTGGGCTTTGACTTGGTTCTTTAGGTACTGTGAGAGATTTTGTTTTCTTCTCGGATATTTAAAAACTTGTTGTGTTAAAAACTTTTGCTGTTTGCTGGAACTCAAACAGGAGCCTCTGTAAGTTGTCTTCATCTCCTCACTGCGTGCGTCCTCAGCATAACACACTATTTCATTAAAAGCTTTTCTCTATTCCAGTATCGTAATGAGTTCATTACATTACTAAAAAAAGTGCTGTAATGAATTCATTACAGCATTGTAAGTGCTGTAATGAATTCATTACAGCATTGTTTTCAGTTATAGTTTCGTGGTTGTCAGCACTGACTTCCAATCCTATCAATTTTCAACACACGTCAATTTGGAAATGTCAATTTCGTAACAGTCACCAACTGCCACGATACAATACAAATGTCACTAGAATGTATAATCTGAATTTTTCATTGAATTTTAACGAAATTTGACTGAAAAAGAGAAAATATCGTCTAAAGGCGGACTTCCACTACTCGTATATTTGGCAAGTACCACGGATATACGGTCAGCGCCCTTCAGTGAACTCTATATCACCTGGAACGGATCCGACCGTATACTTTGGAACGTAAAGTGAGGCAGGGGCAGCTGAAACAGAGATAGCCTTATTTAGGGCATCCTGTCTTTGTCTTACTCAGGCAAATGAATTACGGTTGCATGGGCGCCCGCAGAAATCCGCAAAAATTTTTCTCAGGGGGGGCCAAATGAAGATTAGAGAGCAATATTGAGGGTGTTGTGCTGTAAAACAATGATGCCATCAAAATCTCAGGGGGGGGCACGGCCCCCCCTGGCCCCCCCTGCAGGCGCCCATGTACGGTTGTATGCATAAATTATCTTTTAAGTGAAAATTAATTAGTTTGGGGATTCTTTTTGTTAAAAACGTACAATATTAGTGAAGATATACATTTTTTGTGTTCTACTGTGCTATTAGTTTCGTTTCCTTTCTCGTGTATGGTTTGAAAAGCAGCATATTGCGTTGGTGTAATTTGTTGATTGCTTCGGCAATTAGTTTTCATTTGAACTATATTTGAAATTTGAACTAAAAAAAACAATGGTGGTGTCTTGTGTAGCGTTTGGATGCAAAAACGAGTACGATTATCGGAAAATATCTTTTCACGGGTGAATTGATTATATTAGATTTTGCTATTTAATGAATAATTAGCGACTTGGCTAGCAAGAGTGAATTCATTTGGTACAGTTTTCCATTCAAACGACCAGAGTCCAGATATCCTGAAGCTATGGATAAAGGCAGTTCGCTCGAAGAATTGGACTCCATTCAGAAGTAGCAAACTTTGTGGGGATCATTTTCTTCTTGTTTTACTTGTTTTATTTAATAATTGTTAGATTCATAGTATTAGCAATGAATTGTGAAATAAAATAAAAATTTCGTTTCTAATTTTCTATTCATTTTACTTATCAACATCGTGGAAGAACAGTTAAAATTTTACATCAACGTTGTACTGTTTGCATTATTACTTTTTTCCTGAATAACAATTGGGAAAAAAATAATCAAATTTGTTCAAGAATAAATTTGAAAAAATAAAATGCACGGTGGTTCCATTAACCAACAGGAGTTAGAAAGAGATAAATTTCGTTTCTAATTTTCAATTCATTTTATTTATCAACATCGTGGAAGAACAGTAAAAATTTTACATGAACGTTGTAGTGTTTGCATTATTACTTTTTTCTTGAAAAACAATTGAGAAAAAATAATCACATTTGTTCAAAAATAAATTTATAAAAATAAAATGCGCGGTGGTTCCAGGATCCATTAACCGACATGAGTTAGAAAGAGATAAATTTCGTTTCTAATTTTCAATTCATTTTATTTATCAACATCGTGGAAGAACAGTAAAAATTTTACATGAACGTTGTACTGTTTGCATCATTATTTTTTTCCTGAAAAACAATTGAGAAAAAATAATACATTTGTTCACAAATGAATTTTAAAAAATAAAATGCGCGGTGGTTCCATTAACGGACATGAGTTAGAAAGAGATAGGTATACCTAACAGTTGCGGGTTGCATATGCAGTGGTTTGGCCTCACTTCTCGCTCGTTTCGGGTCCTTTCCAGTTAGTATAGAGTTCACTGGCGCCCTTTCACCCCACCACTTTTTGGCATCCATGTTGTGACGTACAATTAGCCAACAGATACGGTGTTCACATTGTTGTGTGTACGGTTTTTGAAGTTTTCTCGGTTTTGTGGGTGAAAAACAGTACTTTTTGATATTATTTCAGTTTATTAATTAGAGTAGGACTCAGAAATGAAACATTTACAGTGAGTCTTGATTGAGAAAATACAAGAAAACTGGCTAGAACTATGTATAACCTTACCTTCCAAACGTAACTTTGGAATTTTTTCTTGGAAAAACTTGAAGCTGCAGAGACACGACCGACGTCCGCAGCGGCGTAGCTACGTGGGTGCAAGGGTGTGCAGTGCACCAGGGCCCCGGACATTAGGGGGCCCCAAGCGCTGACCACCGTTTTTACTACGTTACAAGATTTGTATAATTTTTTCGGAAATAGCATCAAACATTGGGATTTGTTGTCAAAATTCACTGGTGAATCGGACACCTGTCTGAAAAACTAAATCCGACTAGATGGTCCAGTAGGGTCAACACAATTTTAGCAATTAAAATTCGTTTTTTGATATCATTCGTGCATAATTAGAAATAGTTATGAAAAATTCTTGCAAAGATGAGCGAAGCCAAGCAGAAATAATAACAAAAAATGTTGAATTTTTAATTTACTTTTCTCTGCGGTTTTATGCACATTCTTATTGATATCAATTATGCATCTTAAGTACTACAAATATGCGATATCTATTTGGACGACGCATGCAGATCTTGGAAGAGACGAATACAAAGATACAAATTTATAGGAGTGACTTTGAGTCCTCCAAATGCAAGGCTAGAGAAAATGCCATAGCGTATGGTATTGATCCCCATTTTGAAGAAAAGAGACAAAAAAGTTCAAAAACATTTCGAGGAATTAGCTTCCTTCTGATCACCGATTTCGAAGTAGGGAAGAATTGTTCAAAATAAATATTTTCTATAGAGTGCTCGATACAATAATTTCACAATTGAGGGGCCGTTGTACTCTGGCCGACGGCGACGGCACCGATTCTCCATTCAAAAAGTGCCTTTAATTCTTTCAAATTCACGCCCACTTTTTCAACTTGAAGCTTGATTTCTTCTTTAAATTGAAGTTGAAGGATGTCTTGAGGGCACTCCAAAAAAATCGGCTACGGCACCGATTCTCCATTCAAAAAGTGCCTTTCATTTTTCCAAGATTACGCTGATACATCGATACATGTGGGAAATGGACAAGCAGAGAGTACCATGACAGACTAGTTTCTGGCTTCTTAGCCGTCATCAGTGCCTCATAGACCTCCCTGCAATAGCAAACTTATTTTACGCCCAAGCAGGAATAATGGAGTACACTTTTAATCTACAGTGTCACACCTAGCGGGTAAATGTCTACGCTTCAGCCCAGAGGTTCCTTCAAAAACTGGATCTCTACGTAGGTACGTTATTCATTTTTCAGTTGTTTGCTACCGCAGGAAGGGCTATGTGGCACTGATGACGGCTAACAAGTTCACGCCTTCAATTCTTCACCTATAGAAGCTTGATTTTTTCTTCAAATGGAAGTTAAAAGATGTCTTGAGAGGGCAGTCCCATTTCTTCTTTTCGAGAAAATTATTTTTTCGCATAAAAAAATCGGGTTGAGTTTGAGACTATATGGAATGAATTCATTATCGTTTTTTGCCGGTTGTTCATCAATTTTTTTCAGAAAATTCTTTGAAGTGCCCTCGACAAATCAATTTTCTATATTTAGAAAATTCCAGTTGGATAGGCGCTTAATTATAGCAAAAATGGAAATACTGAAAAGACAGAAAATGAGAAATCACAGAGAACTGTCTGAAATTCTTGGAGAATTAAAAAAATCAAGCTTTCAGGTGGAAAATCGAAGGCGTGAACTTGGAAAAATGATAGGCACTTATCGAATGGAGAATCGGTGCCGTCGGCCAGAGTATAACAGCCCCTTAAGGGTGTACAGTACTTTCATTCGCCCTATGCTTCTCAGTGCTAATTTTAGAACACTCTAACTCAAAATTGGCTCGATGGATACATTTCATTTTCATAGAGTAGACTCGAATGGGAATTATCAATGGATCTGTCTTGGATTTTTGGAAAAATATTTTCAGAATCTCCTGAAATTTGAATTTGAAATCGAGAAATTTTATAAATGATCATATCTCCCAACACCGAAGTTTTCGGGAAAAAATCAATACACAGAAACATTCCAATTTCAAAGAAGTTTTCTTAAATATAAATTAAATTTTTTTTTTCTAAATGATATTGAGTGTAGAGTGTGCTAAAGTTTCGAAGTTCTTAAAATTCACGCCTCCCATCTAGCACCGCCTCTAAATATCGGAATAACCAATGAAAACGTACATCTTCAATTTAATTTTGATTTATGGCTTTCAAAAGGGCAATATTTCACTCAAAGAAGTTTTTATGATAGGGTAATGATGCCAACGATTGTCGGTACATTTGATCTGCACTTGATTTCAATACCACAGGAAATTTGACAGTTTTTATGACCCTAAAAATTTCACTGGGTTCTTAGCTGAATATGCTCGTACCTGAACGATAGATAAGGATTGAAATTTGTCGTCAGGTGACAAGGCGGGTTACAAACCCATTACCTAGCGATGACGATTTCGTCATCTATCAACAATAGTAGGGAAGTTTACAACCTTTAATATTCAGTTTCCAAATTTCACTTGTTTATGCATAATCCTTCCAAAGATAAGAGGGGGGGTGTGTAGGGACTTTTGAGAAGCACTATATATTCCAATTGTGTGAAGAAAGAACTCATAGCTTAGTATATTTCCACCTGAATTACCTCGTGTTCTAACGGAAGGTTATATATAAGGGTACTTATTAATAATATTCACATAATTTCATTTCGTGCAACTATGGCTAAGTATCGCTCAAGAGTTCACAAAAGATCGGCTAGGTCGAAATTCATGAAAAATTTACAAATTGCAAGGTATGTATATCACATAAATTCACCTATACTTTTAATTCTCTCATAACTAAACTTGAAAGATCTTTGGCAAATCTGAAGAATCTACGAAAAGTGTTATCCATTAATTGATTTCCATTTCAGACAGAACGCTTTAGCTAAACAAGAAGGTTATAGTGAATTGCTCGAGTCTACAGAAGGTGCTAGAAATGAGTAAGTAATCCATTAGATAAAGTCATCATAGTGAACAAAATTCAGATAGTATACTTTTTAGGGATGCAATAGAAAATCTGCCAGAATTGGAAGTAGAAATTGACTCTTCTCATATCTCTATAAGGCATTTACTGAATGGACGCCGTATAGTGAATTTAGGTCACATTCTTTATGAATACGAGCAGATCATAAGACATAGTGATAAATGTACTATGGGCAAAATGGCTTTTGTGAAGGAAACGAAATTTGGGATGAATTCGCGACTCCATTTCTTCTGCAATAACTGTGGAAAATCTACTATTTTGAATACCGATCCAGACTATAAGCAAAATGATTTGTCTAGTGCTATGGTATGGGGCAATTTATCAATAGGTATTGGAAAAAATCAATGTGAGGAGTTATTCGCCCTGATGGACGTTCCATTCATGACACAGAAGACATACAACCGTAAAGTGTTTCAAATAAAGAAGGTGAGGATATTAGCTAATGTTCGAACAGTGAATTTCATCAATTTACTTATCTCTGTGCAAAACGTTCATTACTATCAGTTGAATATATAATACGTTGATTTCGGATTTCCAGGTCCGCATAGAATATTCATCACATCAATAGTTTTTTTAGCACGAAATATCACGGTGTTTGCTCTATTAACATTTTGAAAAGCTTAAAGTTTCACCACTAAGATGTGTTCACAGCTTCCCTAATACTCAAATTCTATTTAAGAGAATCACTTTCGATAAAATAAATGTTTATGTAAACACTTAATACAGTATCGACAATATTTTAGATCTGGGAAGAAAAATTATTCGAAAATATGCAAAAGGCTGGCGAAGAGGAAAAAAGGATTGCTATTGAAAAAGGGAACGTGTGTGCAGATGGAACTCCCTACATAACTGTCATAGTAGATGGAGGATGGAGCAAGCGTAGTTATGGACATGGATACAACGCACCTTCGGGACTTGTGAGTATCTATAAACATTTAAACTGATAACTGTTATAACGCGAATAATTCTTATGATCTTCGCTCTCGGGTATCAAAAATAAAAAATAAAACAATGGGATGCTAATTTTTCAGGGAATTATTATTGGTGCACAGACGAAAAAACCACTATTTCTAGGAGTAAGGAATAAAACGTGTTCTGCGTGTGCATACTACAAAATGCGAAATACACCTTCCCGGCCACATCATTGTGCACTCAATTACAGCGGTCCTTCAACTGGAATGGAACAGGAAATAATTGTAGAAGGTTTTTGTAAAAGTGTCGAACAGCACGGACTTCTATACAAATACAGGTAAATCAGCAGACAACAATATTCATTTTTAATATTAACTGGACAATTCTAAAATGTTATAGGTGATGGAGATTCGAGCGTGTATGCAAGGGTAGTAGAAAAGGTACCTTATGGTCGGCAAGTGATAAAAATTGAATGTGCCAATCATATGACCCGATGTTTGAGCGACAAATTGCACAGACTTGCTAAAAACACTTCTTTCGATATTTCTAATAGAAAAATACTTACGAGGAAGAATAAAAATATAAATAATATCGAAAGACTCGTGAAATCTGTGAGGATCATCGTAAAAAACAATAAAGATGATTCAGCCATATTGCGACAAGATTTGGGAAATGCTCCTTACCATGTTTTTGGGAATCACAGCAATTGCAGGTGAGTACTTATCGATTTTTTCTCAACCTCCAGTACCAGAGAACATAAGTTTGATAAATAGTGATTTTGTTCTCACAGAGATTCATATTGTAAGAGAAAGGATTCAGGGGAGGAAGATCTCACCAAAATTATGAATCAGTCCTTTTTTCAAGAAGTTCTGAAAATAGTGGAACCGATGAAAAATAAGGCTGATCGATTAGTGTACAATGAAACCACAAACCAAGCCGAAAGGTATGAGAGTTCAATTTAAATATTTCCAATATATTTTCCATTCATTCTACTTTTATCTACATATTGTTATTCGCAATAGCCGAAATCGGCCAATGTCCGAAATTTTTGCTCACAACGCGTTATGGGTATCTTATTTACCCACAATGCGAACATGTGGTTTTTTTCGAGCATTGAGTGAAATGCAATTCCCAGAACGCGACGTGGGTAAAATGAATTGTCCACAACGCAGAATGAAAGCGCGCTAAAATAGGATTCGCATTGTGGATTATCAAATTTACCCACAACGCGTTCTGGGTATTCCGCTTTACTCAGTGCTCGAAAAAAATTATCTATTCGCATCGTGGGTAAATTTGGATACCCATAACGCGTTGTGAGCATAACTTTCGGACAGTGGCCGATTTCGGCTATTGCGAATAACATATTCATACCTGAATTTTACATAGATATATATTGAAATTTGTTGATTTTTTAGGTATATGGCACTCGTCGCTAAATGCACGGGAGGAAAAAGAGTTAATTATAGTAAATCCATTTCATATACCACTCGTGCTTATGGAGCTGCTATTTCTCACTCTGTTGGACCTGCGTGGCATCTCCATACTCGGAAAGGCCGTCTTGGGGAGAATACGCGTAAAATTTTGGCGAAAAGGAAGCGGATTCATGATAAGAGAAATGAGGGTACAAAAAGCCAACCAAAAAAGAGAAGAGATTTTTCAAATGGTCCTGACATGAATTACGGACCAAATGCTGCCCAGCCTGACATTCCTCAGGGGGAAATGTCAGTAAAGAAAACCCTCTTTCTGAACAAACTGAAAGATAGAATTTCAGATCGTTCAAAATTGGAAGAAATTGAGGAGAAAACTCGTGGGCAGCATGATAATTCCTTATGGAGGGAATTGAGGCAGGACTATCTGACAGCCTCGAACTTTGGTACAGTGGTCAAAAGAAGAGCAACAACCCCTTGTCATAATTTAGTAAAAGCTTTACTGTATAAAAATCCGGTGAATACTCCCGGTATTTTGTATGGAAGGGTGAATGAAAAAGTCGCTATAGAGATATACGAAAGACTGAAAAATGTCAAAGTCAAACGATGTGGATTGTTTATTGATGTGGATTTTCCATTTTTAGGTGCTTCTCCCGATGGATTGATTGGAGATGATGGTTTGATAGAGGTAAAGAGTTTCCAGTCAATCAAGGGAAAACTGAAAGATTATTCGAAACCACATTGTTATACTATCAATGGAGAAGAAGTAAGGTGAGAAATCAGATTTCAAACGCCGTTTCATATTTTATTAATCTTTTTTTTTCAGGTTGAAACGAAACCATAATTATTTTTTTCAGATCCAAGGTCAACTGAATATATGCAGAAGACGATACTGCGATCTGGTTTTCTATTCTGATGATGATTTTCATGTCCAAAGAATCGAAGTAGATATAAACTTCTGGCACAGTATCATGATTCCGAAATTGGAAAAGTTTTATATTAATTGTATTCTTCCAGAAATTATCGATCCAAGAATTCCAAGAGGATTAAAAACTCGGGAACAGGAATAAACTGTTATAAATATGGTGTGCCTTACATTGTAAACGCAAGCGTGACGTTGAATTTGCAAAAGTAATGACTCTAATTCATTTCGCAAATTCCGCATTGTTTGAATGCGTAATCGCAGGTTTTTATCGAAACTTTATATCAATAAAATTCTTATTATATCAATAAAATTTTTCAATAAAACCATATTGTCTTTCATTTGATAATATTTTTTCGAACTAACTTCTGTTAGGTATGATGAATTAGTTCATTGATAATCCCTCCTGGATCTTATATTGGTCCTCTGTTCCTTCTGTCTTCTAAATTATTTTCAGGTGAGTGACACCATTGACACATTAGAGGAATACTCAATGGAGACATTTTGGGTTTTACCAGGAGAGGAGAGAATTTCCAATACGTCATTTATTCAGATTTTTCATCCCTAAACATAAATGATCCTACTCTTCAGTGAAATAATAGAAAAACGAAATATTTTTGAGCGCTCGATGGGCTCATTATAACTAGTGTCAAATCAATTGAAACAGCCATTTTATTTCGAATATTCGTATTCTTTCTAATATTCTATATTATTACATTGTGTATCAAACAAGACTATGAAATGAAATTGAAAACCATTTGATAATACGTAGGTATCTCTGAACCTCTGATATAAACAAGGTCTTAGAATATTCATTTAATAATTGTTATCATGGAATTTGGTGAAATACTTTCATGATGTTATTGATAGGTAGTAAGGTATGAAAATAAATAAATTTCACTATTTCTAAATATATTCC
This sequence comes from Adalia bipunctata, assembly GCA_910592335.1. NCBI lineage: Eukaryota > Metazoa > Arthropoda > Insecta > Coleoptera > Coccinellidae > Adalia > Adalia bipunctata. The sequence goes on along the minus strand of OU342950.1, from coordinate 52,064,498 downwards.
AATGACGCAGTTTCGGTAATTCTATCGATCTGAGGAAACGATGCCCACACAATTCTTCTTTCTATACCAGAATTGACGAACGTTTCGATCCTTTCGGTTCCCTTTTACATCTGGTAAAGAGAGCGGTGGGCTTTATTATGGTGTCATAAATTGCAATAATACCAGATGTTCATTCTGTTCTGTCGAAAATTTTGTTCGAAGTAACTCGGCAAGAATAGGCGGGGCTATTGAAATATTGGGAGTTTTGAATTTTTATTGCTGGGTATTTTCATGTAGTGCCATCTAGCGGAATTCGAGCTTTCTGGCAAAGGGTGTAACAGCCTTAAATACACGTTTCGAGTGTATGACTGCAGTCAACAAAACTTTTAATTTTCTGTCACCCTCATTTCTAATGTAGGCGAAAAAACTGTCATTCTAAGCTGCGACAAATTTCAAAGTAAATATTGCGATATGATAGGGACCAACTTTTCAATTCAATTTCTTAATATTTATCTCCTATTTCTACCTGAATTGAATAAGGCATGGACAATTCACGAATTCTGTATGAAAATACATAATAAGGCATTTACAGCAATATTACTATTCCATAAAATTCCTGTCATCTCTGTAGGAGTCGTAAGATCTTTCAGCAAATTAAAAATAATAAAAAATTATTTGAGGAACACTATGGGCCAAGCTCGACTGCGACAATTATCGCTTATATCGATTATCGATTGAAAATGAAGCTGCATCAAGTCTAGATTTGAGTGCCAAATAATCTAACACATCAATAAAATAAAAAGTGTTTTCAAAGTTTTTTTTCATCCTCCTTAATATAATTAATTCAATATACCTACTCAAATACATAAATAAACATTTCGAATTACCTATTTCTTTTCATTACCTAATGAGAACATCATTTATTCAAGTACACTCCTCAATTGTACCTTCAGTAAGTAGCTCTGCTTCTTCGAAATATTTATATTTCGACTTGTTTAAAACCGTTAAAACCAAATAATTCAATAAGGGGCCCTTCTCCGATTTTTGCACCAGGGCCCCTGACTATCTAGCTACGCCACTGGACGTCCGGTATACCTGCACAGGCATGCCTGCGCAGGTATACCTCTCCGGTAGACCGTAACGTGTATGGCCGGCATAAGAGGATTGCAGACTTCTCGTTTTCATTTTCGCAATCTGGGACCCAAACTTGGTGAGTACACATTTTTTCACGTTTCTTTCAGTTCTAACTAAATTGATTATTATTATTCGTATATTCTCATTTACAATCTTTTGGTTTTCAGATAATCTTCCATCTGTAGGAGAAATTGATTGAAAAATAAATACGAACAGCAGGTAGAAAAAAATAGTCAGCAACAAAATAAAAATTGAGATGCTCAGGCAGCTATTTCAATTAGTAAAACTCAAGACGAGCAGATAGCTCTTACATTATATAAAATAATATCTCATACATATGGTATATTTATGGTCGATGTTAAAAATTGTAGTATTTCATGCTTATTTTGAATGAAACATTTTCGCAGATTTGTTTTATTAAAGGAAAAATTACCAAGTCAGAACTTAATAACCAAGTTATCATGTTTTCGATTCGAATAAACCTTTTTTTTAAGTTTATATGTTGAAGCAGTTTTCATATGAACTTGAAAACATTTTTTCTAGTGGTGAGAGACATGAAATGTACTATCTATCAACAAAAAAAAAATATTTCTGGTCTGGTATTTATTTGCTCGGATTAGAGTACCGAACCAACCTAGCTCATTTAAGAACCTAATTTTCTTAATAAATGCAAACTACTTTTACCAATATTTTGTTCTTGAATCAATGAATTTAAATTTATACAATATTGGAATTGGAGCACCCTTTCTACGACCAAAAAATCTTATATTTTTTTCCGTGTAGTACTGTAGTATGAGGCGAGAACGGGGCAAAATAAGGTAGAATTTGATAAAAATATATCTGGGGCAATTATATTTTCATATCAATTCGTTTTTTAGGACAATAAGGTTTATCTTACAAACAAAATTACACTAGAAAAATCGTTCATACGCTATTATTTGCGATAATCGCCATTCATCACATTCATGAATTCAAATCCTTGGCTTATTTGACGTCATCACATGTTAGCGAAAATGAAGGGGATGAAAGGGCGGCGAAGGGCGCTGACCGTGTTAGAGTATCCGTGGGCAAGTACGCAATTATTTGCGTACGTAGACCTAGACGTAGACGAAGTTTCGAATTTGAATGACGAGATTGACAAGTATTGGCCGAGTGAACCACTCCTACTACATGCCAAATATAGGCAAGTGGCAAATATTTGCCAAATACACGTGTAGTGGGAGAGTCTGGCTTTATACTCGTTGCAGAATGCAATTCCAACACTCATTTCGCATTCGTATTGGAATTGGAGCCCATTCTGCAACTAGTTTTAGAATATACTATTATTTAACTAGCAATGTATGTATGTATGTATATTGTATATCATATGTAGGTATGTTTGTTTATTCGGGTGGAATCTTGCTACTCAATTTTGAAGCAGATATCTTCAACCGATTAAGCTGAAATTTTGTATACACGTTCAGTTTGGATGACAATACACGATAAGCTTTGTGACGTCATTCCATATCCAATATGGCGGACCATCCAAGATGGCGGAATAGTTTTTTTGTAATGCATTTCTATAATATGGGTATCGAATGAAAGAGCTTGTTGAGATTAACTCGAAAAATAATGTGACGTCATTCCAAATCCAATTTGGCGGAACATCCATGATGGCGGAATAGTTATTTTTTGCACTCCTACAATATGGGTATCTATCAAATGAAAGGGCTTGTTGAGAGCAACTCGAAAAATAATTTTGACGTCATTATAAATCCAATATGGCGAAATAGTTATTTCTCATGCAATTCTGCAATATCGGTATCAAATAAAAGGGCTTGTCGAGAATAACACAGAAATCTAGCCAGCGATAACTAATAAGTAAAAAATAAATTAAAAGCAAAAAACCTTTTTGAAGAAAGCTTTTATTCAAATGCTCTAAAAAAAAAAAATAAAATTCTCCTTTAAAATTTTCACTCTCAACTTATAACCTCATTATACACAATTCATATGATCATAAAAGCTTGTCGCAGGATTTACTTGCGTGGATAAATTAGTACTTATGTAATTGAGTTTAATTTTTGAATTTCAGTTGAATTAAATACTTATAGGTAATTACACAAACCTCGCCACAAGCTTTTATGATCATATCAGTTGTGTATAATAAGGTGATAAGTTGATAGTGAAAATTTTAAAGGAGAATTTCATTTTTTTTAGAGCATTTGAATAAAAGCTTTCTTCAAAAAGGGTTGTTTTGCTTTTAATTTATTTATTTCTTTGTTTCCCATGCGGTATCCCCTTCCAGCTTCCTTAACTTTGTTTATTGTTTCATCCATTACGACTTGTAGCTAATCGATGTAAAACATCCCTACACAAATAAGGACTGTAATCAGGTGTTGGGTTTAATATTTTTATTTCGAAGGACCAGTTTATTTTTTAGAAGTTTTTATTGAAGAAAGTCTCAATACACAGTTTATACACTTTTCACACAAGTTCAATTACACAGTTGATCGAAAACTACGAATCAGTAGGTACACGCACTTTCTATAATTACCGACGAGGGTGGTTTCGATGTTTAACTACGAACGATAACTACAACCGACTAGGGTTGATTGGCGACGTTAGAAAAATGGCCGACTATAGGACCTCTACAACAAGTGGCGACTAGGCCAATGTGCAACTCATGCAAGTACTCGGTACGACGACTAAACAGCAAAAGAATGAGTTTTTGAATCTATCGTTCTCCCGCGTCCAATTCATCCCCCTTCCACTTCTATCCGAACCACAGAAAATGCGTAAAGATTAAAGAAGAACATCCGCCACATTTTGATCACAGCCACCGTTCGGGACGGCTTATACGAATGAATTCAATGCGCAGTGGGCGGAATTATTTGAAACTAACTTTAGGGGTAAACATTCAGGCGCTCTCATATAAAGGGCGTTACTGAACACGACTTGTTCGGAAAAGGCCAGTAGTTTAGTCGAGTAGATTCGCGATTCAAGGGTAGGTGGCGCCCTCTACACCACGTGTATACGGGAGTGGGTAAGATTTGTAAACAAAGGACATAAGGTTATTTGCGGGGAAAAAATAAAATGGAAAGTGAAAACAGTGTGTTTCTTAGCATAAGCGAATATTTCCGATATTTGGAAGCAACTCCAAATAGTAGGAAGGCTATTTTGGTCTGAAGGAATGAGTAGTGTTGAGATTATGAAAGAAAATTCAGATGGCCGAACGAATGTGTATTAGGTGTACTTAGGTATTTTGTATTGCATAAGGTTTTACTCTTCATCAAGGAATATAGGTGTGTAATATTAATATTTCACCAAATATTTATGAATAAAATTTATGTTCTATTCTATAAAAAAAATCGACGTTGAGATTTCACATTGTTTGTGATGATAGTAACCATGACACAACTTCAAAACACGTTCTTGTTATGAGCAAAATAAGGTACCTACCTATGAAATTACAGTAATTTCTAGTTTACAACTTTTGTACTTGGGAAAATAATGAAATGAGACTGCCCCCTGTTGGCTTTACTATTGCATCCATAAACGTATCGAAACGCATATGATTTCGACATTTCAGGGCAGTAATCACTTAACAATATTCAAGCGTATATAAAACAGAATCTGGAACACAATTTTTCTAACTCACTTCACTAAAATAGAAAAATTAACCGATAATTAATGTAGAAATCTAACTAACCTACAAACCTACCCACTCCCGTTAATGCTGTTTCTGCCGCAAGGTGGCTTGGGAGATGAACTTGAATCGCCAATAGGCGACTCGCCCACTGACTTCTCTGCTCGAATCGCTTGCTGGCGTTCGCACACGGCAAGTTACTAAATCACTCGCTACTCGACTAATCTACTGGCCTAGTCCGAACAAGCCCTTAGGATATTGTGTGTGATTGTGATTATTGTTTATACTGATTACTTCTAGGTCTTCCGAAGAGACCCCTCTGAAACTACAAGCTTCGAAGCCCTAACGATGCTGAACAAGATCGAGCTTAGGCTGTCTCCTTGTCTAATGCCGGTTGTCACTGGTATACCATTGCTCAACTCATTTCATTTTCCGCTCTCACATAATATGTGCAATTATCAGTGGTGGTCTTCAGTACAGTTGTTACTTGCTACATCTTCTAATGGCACCCTATCAAATGCCTAGGTGAGATCAATGAAGAACATGAAGGCAGTCGTATTGAACTCTATAGCCTTTTCCGTAATTTTGCGTATTACAAATAGATATAGCATCTATAGCAGACCTGTTTTCTCTGAACCCTTGCTGTTACTCAGAAATTCCAAACGACATCACTTCCACTGCCAAAATTTTAGTGAAAAGTTTTTATGTTGTGCTCATCAAACAAATACCTCGGTAATTCTGTGGGTTGCATTTTTCTCCCTTTTTGAAAATCGGTATCATTCAGATGGTATAGTTTTGGCATCAAGTAATCTATTGAAAAAAGTGTGTAGTTCTTCGTGTAACGTGTCAACTCCATATTTGATCATTTCATTCATATTTCATCGATGCCAGGAGATTTTCTATTTTTTAGTTTATACAATGGAACCATAACTCATGGAAATAAATTGAAGTGATATCACTATTTCTCAGAACACTATAGTGTTCTGAGAAATAAGTTCTTTCTGAATTTCATCCTAATGTTCCAAAAATATCAAGTTATCAATGAAAAATCATTTTGATATTCCGTACTCTACACTCTACAGTTTATCGAAAAATCGTGTTATGTAAGTGGGCTTATTTTGGATCGAAACGCTGGAGATATTTGATCTGAATCCGGCAATTTTTTGAACTCTAAGGGAAATCAATAAAAGACAAAGTTTAACAAGGTAACTTTATTTCAGTTTCCCAATCTACTATTCGGTTCGAATAAATATTTAAATAAGGTTTGATTGAACTAAATGTTTTCGCTTAAAATATGTCGATTCCTCAAATTGGACAGCATATAATAAATTAAAACTATACACATCTATAAATTTTTTGTATATCACAGAATACTATATTACATATTTTAACATGAAGGCTCCACCAGTGGAGATGTCAGAAATAAATACAACACTACAACAACTTTCAATAATACTAATAAAATCCATCGATATTGAGAGATCGTCTCCTATTCACTAAGACCACAGCAATCTTCTCTGTTGGGCTCGTTCTGAAATTCAAGGGATTCATTAATAAATGCATATTCTTCATTTGAATATTCGTTGGAGCCATGATCAATGAAAATTATTTCATAAAAATATAATAGGTATATTAGGTATACAGAGTATGGCTTTCAAAAGGACGTATCACCAATTACTAGAACACTAGAAACAAATACATATTACAAAAAATGGCGTGACACGTCAATCACGTAGAATCAAGGGTGACAAATTTGGCTGAATTTCATCATCCTGTAGGTTCAACCTTTACGGATGGTAACCACAATTTCAATAGGGCACATGTGCCGAGTGGTGCATACTTGTGAAACTTAATGAGTATTCCCCACAGTCCCCACAGATATAATGACTTTGTTACAAAAATTCTAGTTTTTCCACTATACAGGATGTCCAAATAGTTCGACTGGAAATCTTTACCATGATTTGCTAAGCCAAAAAACTTGAATATGTGCTATTTATTTTTCTCTATCTCACAGGGTTAAAGTTGTTGTTCAGGTATCACCAATTTTGCTCACTCTGTACAATCTGTCACAGAAATATCAGGGGACACTTGTGTAAATGATAAAGATTATACTTCAAATGCATTCGTTAGCATACTCACTTTCTAAAAACCAAATGGCAGCCATAATTGCAATTGTGAAAAGCGTCGACATAGTAACAACAAGGACTGTCAACTGGTGCTTTCTACAAAAGCTCCTTGGTTTAGGCGGTCTTGTATGTATATTTACAACAGTAAAATGTGTTGAGCTAGCTAAAGAAGCGCTGTCAGGTTCTTGCTTCTTGGGAACTAGTCCAGGGAAATTCTCGTTGTGGGGATGCTGGTCCAGATAATATTGAATGTTTTGATCTCTGGTACTGCTACCTGCCTCTCTTGTCAATTCTGCTTTTTGAACTTGGGCCAGATTGGCTGCTGTCAGCAAGAGTGAGCCTGATCGTGCGCTCTGCAAAATAAGAGATTTGAGAAATCTTAAATGAATAATATGATTTTTGGCCAATCACCAACAAAAGAATTACTCAACAATATTATTGCGTATTTACATTAATGAAGTGAGCATCACGTTCATATGTTAAATATTTCAACAAGAGTTAAGACTGGTGGTGAAGAATAAGACTAGGTTGAACTACTTAAATTAATAAATGTTACGTGGGACAAACAAAACCACTTCTGAAGACGAGATTCAAAAAACTCAAGCATGACTGTGATGACAGATTCCGGGATAGGGACAGGTCAACAGCTTTGGCTGCCCATAGTTTCACGGAATGTCATCGTGGATATAGTTGTTAGGAATGTTAAGGTTGTATTATTTATGATAATCAATTGTCAATTAGTTGTCAAATGGAATAATAGTATATTGTTCTATGAGCGGTTATGTAACTCATAACACACGCAGATGAATTTTGCAACACGAGCCGTTAGGCTAGGGGTGTAATTCATCAAGTGTGTTATGACCATTACCGCGAATTGAACACTATACTTTATCTTCGACTTCTTCAGTGAAATTCGAATCAATCTGCGTTTTCAAAATTGACAACAGTTGTCAAGAGCGATTTCGGTGGTCGAAAATTGAATCGATATCAAATCGCGTAGAAAACGTCAAAAATTCACGTTTTCCAAATGCAATTTTTGGATATCCAGACCTAAGAAAATGTAGAAATGGATGGCGAGAATGTTACCTTGATGTATGAAATAGAGTTACCTATTCACCTGATTTTTTTCATTCATTTCGTAAGCTACATTTTTTCTATTTGTATTATAGTGAGTTCTAGGCGTGAGTTATTATTACCTCATACTATTGGTTTATAGAGACTATTACAGATCAAATTCAGTGGAAATAATAGAGATATTATTCTATGGGAGTAGATAAAGTTATTTTCTAATATATGAACCAAGTTTCTCTTAGAAGCTCATATATTAAATCGTTTTAGAACTGACACCCAAGTCTAATCAAATGTACACAAATTTGGTGACCCTATATCGAGAATCCTAAACTCCAACTTAAATTTCACATTCACTCATATGTCTGTCTTTATTGTTTGCTTTAGATGGCGGCTGCTCTTCTCGATTGTTTTTAGTTCGACAGGTTCAATGGTGATTTCCATTACGAATTTTGTTTTTAAAAACTGACAAAATGTTCACTTGGCTACATTTTCCGAATGTTAGCAATAACATCTATTTCATCAGACTGAATAAACTTGGTGAGTTGTTGTGCAACAATTTTTCCAACCATATTTATTTATTTATTTATATATATTTATACACAGTGTGCTATTGCCTGTTCACCAATTGAATTTTTATCCATGTTGTATTTGATAATATCATATTCATTTATAAGATTATTCATTAATGTTAGTTGTCGTTCCAGTTGTTCGTGTTGTGTTATACTGATGAATTTTTTATGTACCTTTGTAGCCTTGAAAAATTTGGAATATACGAACGAAACGTCGGCAATTAGTTCAACCTAGTCTTATTCTTCACTACCAGTCCTAAATCCTGTTAAATATTCAATATTAACATTATTGTAGATACATTACATTTGCCTGTTACTTCTGTTCATTCCGAACAACCGGAAAAATATGGTCTTCATTAAGCATGCTGTGATTTATTGACGAATTATTTTGCAATGCAATCTCCGAGCCGTATTTATATGTACAGGCTGGACCAAATTGGACACTTTTAATGTCATACTTATAAGCTAGATGACAAAAACTGATCTCGGTTCCTCAAAGTCAATTTCATGACAATTGTGAATGCCGCATCATATGGATCTATCATCGCTTCAGGAAAGCAGGGTGTTTTCGAGAAGTTGCTGTAACTTTTTCTCTGTCGAAAATTTTCATTTTTATAAAATACACCTGAAGCATTTTTTACGACAAATTCAACGGTGAGCGTAGTATTTCCTAGAGCTTCACATTCTAATAATTATTTTTAGGAAAATATTTTTTTAAATATTTTTTATATTTAGGTAATAATAACATACGTATGCGGATCCAGGTTTTCTTTCGGCTGGGAAAGTGTAAAGAGATCTGACAGCAAATGATTTAGAAAATAGAAATAAACAAAGTTCTACTGTAACTGGGTTATATTATTAAAATAATATTATTTAATTGAAGAAAGAAGTCCATGCTCAAAGTGGAGTAGAATATAATAAAGGAAAGGGCCTCTAAGTCATCTCCACAATACGATGAAAAAACTTTTATTTCAAACGGTCAGACATGTTTCGAACCCTGTAGGGTTCATCTTCAGTGAGGGACTGGAAAATAAAAACAAAGTAGCAGGAAAAACACGTTACAATCTCCGATGGGACAAACAATACTTACAATGTAAAAACAGATGAAGCAAAATTTAGGATGTTAAGGACATCTAAATCCTCATACAGTGAAGTTAAGGAGGATCATTACAAAAACAAAATATCAACCATTAATGATTGATCAACAACAATAAATCTCCATTTTGTTGAACCTGGAGAAAACAAGACAAATTGCGACTGCGTGTCAAAAGCTATTGCCACAAGTGAAAATTGCATCGCGACATCTACGATTGAAAAATTGAATCAACAATAGTTACAAACCGTCACAAAGAAAATTGATTCACTCTCCTTTTGATTCTCCCGCACGGTCATTTCGTTTTGTCTTTTGTTTTTCCATTTCCTCATTTGTTTGGATTGTGAGTGGATGCTTCACCTTTCCTTCCCCCCCTTTGATGGTTTCAGTTTTTCCTGTCTTCGCGTAATTTTCGTCGTTTTCTTTGTGACGGTTTGTAACTATTGTTGATTCAATTTTTCCAATCGTAGATGTCGCGATGCAATTTTCACTTGTGTCAGTAGCTTTTGACACGCGGTCGCAATTTGTCTTGTTTTCTCCAGGTTCAACAAAATGGAGATTTATTGTTGTTGATCAATCATTGATGGTTGATATTTTGTTTTTGTAATGATCCTCCTTGACTTCACTGTATGAGGATTTAGGTGTCCTTAACGACCTTAACATCCTAAATTTTGCTTCATCTGTTTTTACATTGAAAGTATTGTTTTGCTCGGCAATTTGTTTGTCCCATCGGAGATTGTAACATGTTTTTCCTGCTACTTTGATTTTATTTTCCAGTCCTTCACTGAAGATGAACCCTACAGGGTTCGAAACATGTCTGACCGTTTGAAATAAAAGTTTTTTCATCGTATTGTGGAGATGACTTAGAGGCCCTTTCCTTTATAATATTATTTATGTTCGACTGCTTCATAAACACTTGATTCATGAATTCGTTTAGCGTCCATAAATGACTACTTTATTGGACACCACTTTATTGGACACCACTTTATTGGACTCATCTGTCACAGTCTTCTCTCGATTTTGCAATATTTTCATTTCACAGTTTCACGCCACTTGTTAAAGGCCGCATACAAATTTTCATAAGCACTTCTAGTGGGTAGGAGAGAGAGATTCTTTGGCACTTGCGGCTAAATTTTTTACGCTTTCCTCTTCCGAACTATCCACTTTTGGAATTATTGTGAAGTTTGTCACAGAATTGACAAAGTAAACAACTTTGTTCAGTGAGGTTGCCAAGGTCGCTGATGGTAACTAAGGTTAGAAAATCAAAAGCACCCTTCATGTTTTCTTGAAATGAAGCGACTAATATATTAAGGTGGGCGTTCAATGTAGTGTGTTTTCATTTCAAGTTGCATTTGAAAATGGTTTCACTTTGAGAACTGAAATTTTGTGGATAAACTCAGAAAGGATTGGAGTTCTTAATGAGATAATTGAGATTAATTGCATTTCAACAGTTAATTTTTTTTCTTTTAAAAATAGAAGAAAATAAGCCAACTCATGCTTCTGTTTTATTTCAAACGAAAGACCCATGAAAATAGTTCAACTTTCGATTAAAAGTGAATCTACAGATAATTTCATTCAGAAAAACAACTTGAAATACGGAATTGGCAGAAAATGGCCAAATTCAAATTTTAGCGGGAAAAAGTTCCTGCTTTACCCACATTTTCACTAATTTCATAGTTCAGCGAGTTTCGGATAGACAGCGCCATTGTACATTTCATTCATGATTAGAGAGATATTCATAGAACTCATGGAGATAATGTAAGTTCTATGAAGATATTCCATAAAATGCACGGTGGCGCCTCTATCGGTTGATTTATCCTACGCGCTTCAAACGGCGACCTTAATTGCCAATTCAGCAAATAAAATTTCTGCATTGCAGTCAAACATAAAGCTTTGTATGCAACTCGTACATAATTAGGCCTATGGACTTGCCCAAATTATTGGCCTCGCTCGCTTTGCTCGCTCTGCCATAAACTTTTGGACTCGTCCATAAAGACCTAATTTATGTACTTGTTACATAAATAGCTATTAGGTGACAGTAGTTTATTATTATTACATTCGGAAATAGATGCATAGAATACCTGGTGTTGGCACTGATTAGGTTTTGTTCAAGACTTTCTTGTCGATCGAAAATCTGAGTTCTTGAACTACTTTTCATTTCTCTCGAAAGGGGTCGCGCTATTTTCCATTGCCGCAGTAGCGCCACGACCGATAAAATATTACGGATTATTCCGGAAGTAAAACGAGAACTCAAATCTAGAGTGCCGTTTTGATCTACTTTCGGTCACGATTTTTAGTAAGGAGTCGTTACACCAGGTATTTCTATGCATCTATATTCGGAAATTGAACGTTGAACGGTTTTCTCTCAGATAAAATCACGATATTCTGAATGGTGACGTATTTAGATAGTTTGTGTTTCTGTCCGTTGAAAATCCTTAAGCAAAGGGTGTCTCTACCAGTGCATGTATGAATAATTTCTAAAATAATATGCTAAACTCTTACATGGCTGCTATTTGTACTCGATGATTCCTGCGAACCTGGCGAATCTCGAGCTAGTGTGGGCCTCGGAATGTGCCAACTCTTTGCGAGTTCTGCTGGTGGGATCTGAAAATGGATAAACAAGATGTTGAACAATTCATTCACCATATTAGTTCACGTATTAAAACCCTTAGTCACTACGGACGGGTCATTTTGACCCACTCGACATTAGACTAGCCGAAATTTTGAGTTTCGCGTGTGAATAGCGGGATGATTCTTTTAGTATTCTCCTAGCCCTACATCATCTCTGTTCTGACGTGATAGTTGAGCTGTGTGCGTTCCTATGTTTGCTGATATTGCTGTATTTGGGTCAAATTGACCCGTGCGTAGCATGAACGGTAGTATTATATGAAATATAAGGTACGTTTTATATTCAGTAGTAATAACCTAAGGACATTGATAATTGTTCGAAAAAATTCTATGACAGATTTCGAAAGCTTGTTGCTTGGAAACAGACCGACGCCGTAGGCGGAGGTCTGTTGTCTACAAGCAACAAGCTTGAGAAAGTTGTCATAGAATTTTGAGCATTTATCAATGTCCGAGGGTTATTCGGATAGAAAATTTTTTGCTAATTATAGAAAAAATACAGAGCTAAAACAATTTATTTAAAGGTGCAAAGGAACAATTAGAAAAGTTAATTGAAGATCCAGACGTGTTAGTTTCTATAACTGATGAAGATGTATTTCCACTACGCATGCTGTTAATAATTTGATTATGATGTTCTTCGTCAATATTCAAGTAGGGTTTTATTGAGTTGGCATTGTTGTGACCCGTAATTTTTATAAGCTGTTGTTCTTATGTACCACTTTTGGCCAATCGACTAACCGCGGTCGATCTATTGGAATGATTAGTAATTTTTTTTTTCCTTTGTATTCAATCCAATCGCTTCGGCAGACGATCTTGTCCAATTTTGAATCGTATGTCTTCCAATGGGCATATTATCATACCAGTGATCATTTTCGGATTTCCATTGATGATTTGGTCTGACGAATAATCTGTTGGTTTTAATATTTGGGCCCCTTTTCGACATCAATTTTTTGAATAATCGGACAGGACAAACGTTGCTGTCATCGTTTCCTATTAAAAACTTGCTTCCAGTACACATTCTTGAACCACCCTGGCAAGTCTTGCTGAATACAGGGTTATATTCCACTCGGTTGGTTACAGAACCATCGTTATTTGATTCGATACAAAAAAATTCAGTCAAGCAAGCAGCAGCTTCCCCACCTCGCCAAGCTAATTCTACCGCGGCTATGTGATAGAATTTCCGTTGCAGCCCTTCAGGAGTATTTTCATTCCATAAATTCACCATTTTTGTTATTTCCACAGAACTTAATGCTACCGAACTTTGCTTCCTTTTACTTGGGTCTGATTGCAGTTTTCGTCGTATAGAATCACGGGCAGCTCGCGCTTGTTGAAATACAACACTTACAACAGCTTACTTGTTACATTCCACATGGTTTTGACCGTACTTTCTTTGAACTCTTTACCATCTTTTCTCCTCATGTTCACAGCCCAATCCTTTAAAATCAACGCCAATTCTTCCGCCGTCCGATTTCCATCTAATTGATACTTTCTATCGTTGCAAAAGTCTATAAATGCTTTCCATACAAATTTCTTACTGTAAACGGTGTTTTTTGGTATGTTCGATTCTATAATTTCATTAATGTTATCGTCAGTATTGCAACCAAATCGTGACATTTCGAAATATTAAATATTTGAAACTTCAAAATCGAAATAAATCAATATGTGTCCATAGCAACGTGAAAATAGCCCATGGCCTGTTATCGATGTAATGTTGACATGATTGGGTGAAATTGTTCATCTGATATCAAATGAGGAAATTTAATTGGTTGTTGGAACTGTCAAAAAATTTTCAATTGAATGAATTAATCGTTCCAAATTTATATCAATATCAAATAATTCATTTTATTTTTTTTTTCTACAGAATGAATAGGTCACTCATTGAAGCTGAAATCTTAAAAATTGTTGGAGATGAACAGTTCAGGAAAGGATTGTAATTCTACAGAAAATACAGACGGAGATGAAAATATTTTCAAAGTGCAAGACAGAGTAGCTTTTAAGAACCAGGAAGGAATCAACGAGAATAGATTTCCTGAAAACAATAGCCAAGTAGTTGTGCCGATTGTAGACCACAAGTAGTAAACAAGAAACCTAATCCGAAAATCTCTCAAAATCCGAAATTTAGCGGCGGACATATTTAATCTTGGGTTTTTCCCATCCAATAGAGCCTCAGCATCGAGCAAAAACCTCGAAAAGAAAGAGATGTGCCATTTGTCCATCGAAAAAAGATCAAAAAACAAACACCTTTTGTTCGATGTGAAAAAAAACCCATTTTCAAAGAATGTGCCATAAGAGTTTGCCCTTATGCAAAAATACCGAATAAAATACTTGAGTTGAAAAATTATTGTTTAAAAATTATTATTCCTAAATAAAAAGTAAAAATATCGTTGTTTTTTCGTTTATTAATACCTATCTAGAAATCGGGTCAAATTGACCCACCGTAGTACGTGTTACAATTTTTTTGTGTAGTAATTAAGGGTTTTAATTTCACTGCGCATTTTCAGGCTTCATCTGGTAAAACGTTCGTAACTTTCGAGTTCTGATATTCCAATCTTAATGATCTGAAAAATTCAGATCCGAACGAATTGAAACTAAAAAAAAGAATGAGTCGTCACTGATGCACTAATGCGAAGTCAGGAAGTCATTTTTTAAGAAATAAATTCATTCAAACAACCTATGCAATATTCCGTTCACAACTGATCTGAATGCTAAAGAAAAATTAGGGTTGCAATTCAGAAAACTCAATTACCCCCATCTCTCGTAAAGGATGCATGACAAATTGCATGATTCGAAATGAAAATTGAGCTGCTCGAGTAAACCAGAACCAGATCTAAAGGTGACTCTTAGAGCAGTTCAATAGTCCTGTGGCCCTTTTGATATTCGGCTATTTACAGGTGGAAGTACATCAACCTATGAGATCAATCTTTAATCGCGAATGGGCGATTAACACAGAATCGAAAAATTTTCAATGCTGAGTGTCTTAATTCATTGAGATAAAATTCTCAAAATAAATCCTCAGCTGATGAAACCTATGAAAAACCGACATGGCGATCATATGGTACGGTACCGTACCCTTTTCTACTCGAGTTATTCTCAAAATTAACATAAAGTGATAGTTATCGACTGTAGGTAGACGTGAAAAATATTATCGGGTACACAGTCAGGTTAAAGGTGATCAGAAAACTGTTTTCAATTCATTCAAGCTACAAGATCTCATCTGAAGAAACTATTGATGAGATCTTGTAGCTTGAATTGGATTGAATTTTCATGTATACGAATTTTACATATATCTGACATTGATGATAGGGATTTCTTCTGGAGGAAAATTTCATAACCTCAATTTAAACGTTAGTTCTTGTGGATTGTTTTTTATTGTGGATTACACCGTATTGTTTTTGTAGATTCCTGAAGAAGCTAATAAAGTTAGCGAAAACTTGAACGAATTGAAAACAGTTTTCTGATTACCCCCAACCTGACTGTGTACCCGATAATATTTTTTTACTCACAATTAACAGCAAATTGAAGGTTACCTACAATTTCGCAAACTCTACGTTATTACCTACTTTTTATCTTTTACCTCATTTGTATAGAATCTTCTTCATAACAAGATATAAATTATGGAAAAAAAATCATACATTTAGAAAAATATTAAATTCGATTCAACATTGACTTGCAAACAATTAAAACTTGATGGTCATGAACCCAGTCCGCTTTCAATAACAATTTCTTACGCAATACAACCGTTGAAGTTTAATGCATGTATTCGACATCAGACACAGAATTGGAATTCTAATCAAGACTTCCAATAAAGAGGTGGCGAAACATTATTTCGTAACCGAAAGTTCAAGTTTATCTTAACATTTCATGCATCTCACGTGTATGATTCATTTCACTTAATGGTATCGAATACGGAAAAAGTGTTCGGCGTTGGAACTGAAGGTTGATCTAGGTCCGTTTTGGTGAATAAGAAATGAGGCACTTTGAATACGCGACATTCATTATCCTTTGAAATATTACGAGAGGTTATGTAATCTGTAAAGTCAGAGGGGGATACAACTGAATTATTAAATTCTTTGTGTAATTTGGGCAAGTACAGTTTTTTTTTCAATTATTGAATATAGAAGTTTGCAAATTGAATAGTTTCCTTTCTTAGTTTGCTGAGCGATAATTGTGAATCGCGTTGTCATGAAACGCCTCATTGTGATAGGTATGTCATATAGCCCACGATAATATCGGTGAGCTATTTGATATCGCGTAGAAAGATGTTTTATTTTGTATAGGTATATGGAAAAATATCTTGGATCACATTTTTCTGTAGGATCTAAGTTGTAAAGTTATATTGAAAAGGGGTTACAGTCCACTGCGACCTTAAGGTCTATTGTGCCCCCTAATGGGCCTACCACACGCTCAAGCTTCACCACAGTTTGGCTTGCGCAAACCGGCTTGAACACTGAACACTGAGCGTGTGGTTGGGAGAATTGTATACAGTTTCCCTCAGTGTTCAGTGTTCAAGCCGGTTTGCGCAAGCCAAACTGTGGTGAAGCTTGAGCGTGTGGTAGGCCTATAACAGAGCTGTTATCATCGCGCCATAATAATGTTGTATACTGACAGTCTCAAGACAAATAAATGATAAGGAAACTAAGATCAAAAAACAATTTGACTTAAAATAATTCACTAAATTGATTCGAAATAAGCAAATTTCTACTGTCAGTAGTGTTCCTGAAGGCAACAATGGAAATCCTGTTGGGAGTATTATTCCGATCAAGGCTCATTCAGAATTACTTCAGGAAAATGAGATTATGTTAATATCATTTGTATAATTTTTAACAATGAATAGGTATATGTAGTCCTATATTTTTATTCAAGAATTTCATTTTTGGAGATAAACACTGAAAACAGTATATATACAGAGCCAGTAAAATAAAAAGCACAAGATTCATATCTTTGATATTTACTATTCGGTGGAAAGAGGCTTGAGCAGGTGAATTTTCATTTCAAATTACGCAACTTTCCATATGGGAAGTGTTTTTAAATTCATGCGACAAAATTGAGTTGATTGCTCGTATGAAATTGAGATGGGTCTTTCCTATAACAAACTTTCCTCAGCTCACCCCTTTCCGAGATATCACCCTTAATAGGTGGTGACCAACAACCACGGGTACCTAATTTTTCAATACTGTTAGATTGAACGGGGGTGAATTAGCAACTCTTACTTTCTTCGAGATGAAGTTTAATGAAATACAATTATAACTTGAAATCATCGTTTTATTTAAAAATATTTTTATTCTTAATTTTTTTCCAAAACGAATAGCTGAAGAGAAGAACAATAAAAATTGGGGAAATTTTGTTATAGGAAAGACCCATCTTAATTTTATACGAGCAATCACCTCCTTGATATTGTCGCATGAATTAAAATACATCCTGTATGTATGTATAATTAGGAAGTTTTTCATGCACTCTTCACAAAGGAGTGAAGCGTAGTTGAGTTTTTTGAATGGCGGATAGGTATGAATGAGTAGGTTACCCCGTTTACGTTTTGTTTATTCACTAAAGACTAAAGAGTAATTTGCACTCCTCTTTTATCAAGTTTCAATTCTCCTTGTTCCAAATGAATTCAACCTTTTGTTTATCGGATGATCCAAACAATAAATCAAACAGTTTGATATGTAAGGTATCTTCGTATTTCCAGACCTTATAGATCCTTCGAGTGGATGTTCATTGAGAAGATATGGGAAATGTCATCGATATCCATGTTCACCCTCATATTTCCTGATCAAACTACTAATTAAATCGCACAATGCAGTTATTAAGGTGTAGAATACCGATACAACCAACCAACCATCACGTATTCAAAGAAACGGAAATACACAACCGACGTTCATCTGAATGTCGATTTCAAGCTGTATGTAGGTACCTACTATTAATTGCCGCATAATACCATATGATGATGAGTGTAATTGCCATAACTTCAACAGTTTTTGAGTCATTGCTAAGGTCGAAAAGAACATCGGCTGCTTCTTCATGGTCAATCCGATTTATGATTGAGAAATACCAAATAGCGATTATCGCTAATAAGTTCGGTATTTAACATTGGCAAGAGCATGTTTTGTTTGATCTGCCATTGAAAAAATCGATTTTTATGTTTCAGGATGCGTGTTTCAATAATGCGGGAAAAATCCGTTTGGTTTCGAAGAAATTACTTAGCTCAATATTGAAATGAGATCATGTGGGAGTCGACCTTGTCGATATTCATTTCAACATGAGGATTGGGTTCGTGTTGATTCGAACATATAGGATATACATATTATTTTTCATTAAATATTACATTGTTATTTTTTTCCCATTTTAGGAAAATATTACATATTACAATTAACAGGGTATCATCTTCAAAGTCCATCCTCTACCATTTTCGATTTGTGCCAGAAGACCAAAATGTTGAATTCAAAAGTTGTACAGCATAATGTGAGGTGTTTTCAGAATACAAAATTAGGAGACCCCTATTTTTTATTTTTGTCAGGGAGCCACCTCTTTCGGAGTTACAACCCCCACAATTCTGCCCCTTAAAATGGTCTGTTTTTTTACAGAATCCGGAATTTTGGCGATAGACTCTCATAAGACACTTTGTCTTTGGAACCATCAAACATTAACCGCTTATTCAAATGATTCCTTTAAAATTGTTAAACAATTCAATGGAAAAACTTTCTTGTATCTAGCAATTTCTTCATGGACTATGGACACGAGATTTTTGAGGATAATCTGAAAATCTGATTGAATGCATCTCGAGATTCGTATGGAATTTTACTTTTTAATCAAATTTCGTTCGTATGTGCCAGTGTGCCTTCATTAAAAAAGCCAGAGTTCTTATCCCAGACCTTTCTCATTTATTTTTTCTGAATAAGTATTTCAAGATTCAGATTCAATATGAATATTAAATATGAAATTTCTAAGACATATTTAGGATTCATCACATATAAACTTATATTATTTGATAAAGTTGACGATTATTCAATTTTATACTCTGATACCTCAGCCATAGCCCTCTTAGGGCCGGTTTTATAAAAGAATTTCAATCCTCGGTTGAGCCCAAATCCGCCGTCGAATGTCGATTTTCGTATTATGAACATCCAACCTCGGGTTCAACCCTGGATTGACCGGTGAATATAGCTCCGTTTGAGATTTGAATCAAGGATTGAAACGTTTGACCTTTCTAAATGGCCGGGATGTTTTGGCACATTGAATTAAGTTGCTTGGAATGAAAATATTATATGATATTATATTGAAAGAATGCCTGATATTAATCACAGTCTTCTGTAGGTTTGCTATGTATTAATAATTCATCTTTTGTGTTTGGAAAAATATTCCTAAATTGAAACTGAATTTTTCTGCCTTATCTTCGAGGGATAGAACCCGTTTCTGTGTGAATATAATATCGAGAATGACTCTAGTCATGATAATAATGAAATCCTCGTTTGAGTAACCTCGGATTGAACGTGCCCTTTATAAAACCAGCCCTTAGGGTTTTATAAAGGGCACGTCCAATCCGAGGTTACTCAAACGAGGATTGGAAGTCAACACTCGATTGAAAAAATTTCGGCATTATAAACGTCTTTGCGGCCTCGGTTGAGCAACCTGGGATTGAGATCGCTTTTTTGGGTTGGCTAACCTGAATCTTATTTCTCGAAGTATTTTGGCACGTTTTTTTATACCATGTTTGGATGAATTCAATAATCATAGTATAATAAAGACAAAACAAGAAGCTGATGCGAATATTTCCTGTGTTTTGTGACGGTCACGGCAGAGTTTTTAGAGAAATCTGATTTCCTTCATCAAAACAAATCAATAAAAAATTTGAAATTTATGGAATGACTTCGTAGGAATTTTTTCCTCTCGAAGCTATTGGCAAATACGCTGTAGTCTTTATCACTTTTGTCAACTTATTTGACTCGAATGATCTAAGTTTGTACTATTTTGATATTCTGAAAAGTCTTACCTCAAACTCTAATGCCAATTAACCAAATAAAAACTAGGACAATACAAAACATCCAATGAAATAGAAAGCACTCATTATTAACTTTTTAGGTTCAGAGTAATGAATAGAATCAGTCTAGCAATATTATGCAGGACTCCGCAAGTCACAAAAATAATAGTCGTTTTCAAATG
Organism: Adalia bipunctata; assembly: GCA_910592335.1. Taxonomy (NCBI): domain Eukaryota; kingdom Metazoa; phylum Arthropoda; class Insecta; order Coleoptera; family Coccinellidae; genus Adalia; species Adalia bipunctata. Next base: position 52,044,119 of record OU342950.1, on the reverse strand, counting down.
TAATCAGATACCGAATAAAAGAATGGGAAATGTTCTTTCACAGGCCAGAGAGTCTTAAAATTCAATTCATAGTTCATTTGTGTTCATATGAATAATTGATCATCCATTGATCTGCGAGATAAGATCGGTGTCATCAATCATTTCTTTCGAGTATATTAAAGATTTTCTAGGATGAGAATTACTAAAATAAGCTTAGCAACTTGAAAATTTGAAGAAAAGTAATCCTTTTCACATCTGAAGCATTCAGCATCCACACAACCCATTAGAATAAGCATGCACCTGTACTATGTCATAATAATCAAGAAATCCTGCTAGAACGGTGAGTGAGCTCCAGCAACACGGTACTAATACACCAAAATTTGGTCAGTCAAAACAACCTTCCACTTGGTAGTTGGCTATTCCTGTTGATTGCTTGGCATTTTGATAGAATGGTGAAATAAGCACTATAGAATACTGTTTGAAAATGTCCAAAGTTCTAGACATTTCACAACTTTCTGACTTTTTTCTGATGTTGATTTATGTATACCACAAAAATCTTCGAAACTCTGAAAAGATCCAGCTTATTCAGAGTAATTTCATCCACCCGATAAAAGAGTTATTAATAGAAAGTACCCCTAGTGCCTCCCTTATCGGCGCCCTTGCTCATCATATCAATCACCTCCAAACAAGAATTGACCGAATACCGAATGGGACCATCTTTAATAATTGGAAGCCCGGTACAAATGATCCCAGCTATAATAGTAGAATGAAATCCCCTATCAGAAAACTATTTTGTGCACCATGAAAATTCCATATACAATTTTCAATGAATTCCCTCGAGAAGAAATATTTCATTCAGTTGGAGTCTGACAAATTTTCTCTTCCTCGTCTGAAACATTATTATCGCAGGAGAAAGCGTCAAATAATTAACCTTTGTAAAAATAATCAGCATTTTATTGGAACTAATCTTCTTGTAAAATGTGTGGTAATTAATCTTATTATTGTTATGGAAACTGTTATTTCATTAATTTCCCTTTCTTCTAATGAATGAGAAACATTTTCCCATCGATGCGATAGAATTAATTGTTATCAATGATCCGTCTCATCTTATAAGTTCATTGCCATTTACGGAATGAGAGAGCCCATCGACTACTGAGAAAATGGAAATTTTTCTAAATTATTTCTGAATATTTGTATTGCGAAATTTTCATCACATCAGTCAGTTCACAGTTTGATGTTAACTTCGCTACTAGATTGATGCATTTTATATTTTTCGTGAATTTGTCTTGAAATAATGTTACTATAGAGATTTATATGATATGGAGTAATTGTAGAAAACCTTTTATATCCACCTTGTAGGTAGATTCGCATTCAAGAATACAAGGAAAGTTTTTTTTTGGCTGCTGTGAAGAAAGTTCGACATCCTTAATGATCCCGTATCTAATTTCACAAAATTATTGGAATTTTTTTTTATAATTCGCTAGAATTCCATATGGTTCTGGAAACGGGATCATCTCGATGGAATACGTGGTTATGAATTTATGGGGAAAACATTTTGAAATTTCTTGTTGATTCTCGACTTGTCTCTTAAGTAGCTAATGCGCATTAATCAAATTCTTTTACGAATAATTCATCCACAGAATCGTGATGACTGATGAAGAAGACGTGGTCAAATTCTGTCCATCCGTAAACACGACAACTCGCGAACGGAAAACCTAGGAACTTGAAGTTTTTAGGATATGTTTGGATCTCGAATGCCGTAAATGGGTAAAATTCAAGCAGTTTTGTAAATACGGCCGATCGAAATTTTGTTTACCTGATAACCAAAAAATGATGGAAAAAGATACTCACAATATTCTCATTGAGTACATCGCTGCGATAAATTCCAACAACTTTTTGGAACTCGATTTCATCAGTTAAAGCACTCATCGCAAATATCACGAATATGTCAATCGCCGCACTGTTCTCTGGGCATCATTATCAAAATGCTATCACAGACTGAAGAAAATGCCATTAAGATACCGTTTTCCTGAAAGATTTCATTGACAAAAATATTCGTGTACCGGATTCTAACGAATTGGAATGACGCTGTCTGTTTAGCGGAATCCGGGAAATTCCAAGAAAGTCCGGTCTGGAGTTGAGCCGGAGCCTCATTATTTATTCTGATGATGCTAGGTCATTCAAGGTAGCATGGCTGCTATTCATAGACGAATATTTTGGCGATTACGTATTCCTTGGCCACGGTCAGGAACCTCAACAACATTCAAAATATACACTGAGGGAATTAAGAGGAATCACCCAATAAAATTTATTGTTTTATTCTGGTGCCGCTGAAACTGGTGAGATGAATGATTATGTGAAGGTTGAAGTGAGTTGTCTCAAGAAATTTCAACAAGATGAGGTGAATAACCCGAGTGATGAGCACAATAGATTTCCCCAGTAGTTGTAGGTACTCATCTCACAAATTTTGCTTTTATTTCTCATTCTGATTCGTACCCTTACAAAAACTCCACCAACGCATTTTCTGGATATCTTATAGTCCGGGAGTCGCAGCCAACTGGACCAATAAATTTTTAAGTGGAGCTCACACTTCACTTTGAAGTGGTAGTTGAACTGCACCGTCGTAATTTAAATGACGCTTCAGAGTAGGACCATTCTTATTTCATGTTGAAATTGTTATTCTGTGCGGTTACTTTGCAATGAAAAATTGGTTTCGTTAAGAACATCACGAAGTAATTAAATCATGGATAGATCTTTTTTAATTGCAATTTTGAGAGAGCCGAAGAAACTGAGGATTAACTTCGATTGAAAAATTTCATTTTAAAATTGAAAAATGGCATACCACAGGAAACAGTTATGAACCCATTACTTTTCCTTATTTATATCAATGATATAACGAAGATATCTGAACTAATGGGTCATCTTGTGTGCTATGCTCAGATACTGCACTGGTATTCACGAGGAAAACGGAAAAATATTGAAGAAATCGCCTAAGCAGATTCGCACAAGATCGAAATATGGTTGGGCTTAAATAAGCTCACCCTCAATATAGCGAAAACTAAAGTTATAACGTTCACTACAACCATCACTAACCAACCCAGTGACTTTTTACCTTCATCTGTAGTGGCCAAGGTCCTTGAACATGTTCCACAATAGAAACAACAGCTTCTATAGAGTACTTTAGCATTGTCATTGATTGACCAATACATGATATAGTCAGACCACATAATACAATTAACCAAAAGCTTTAGAAGCCTGATTTATAATTTTCATACCCTTTCGACATTCTCATTATACTATACAAGTATACAACTCCCTAGCTGAGTCAATTCTATCATATTGCATTACAGTATGGGTTGGAACCTTCAGCACAACTATCGATATACAGATATGGAAAATGTAGTTGGAAACGTGGATCAATATTGTCTAGTGAACCAATAAAATAATCAAAACCCTCGGCGCGATACGACAACGAATAAACGAGTAAACGACTGATCTCACTCAATGGCATAAGGAGTCTGAAGAGGGGGAGATTTGAACTCTCTCGGGTCTCGATGCACTGATGCACTGTTCCTATGCCATTGAGTGGGGTCAGTCATTTATTCGTTGTCGTATCGCGCCGAGGGTTCTGATTATTTTATTGGTCCACTAGACAATATTCATCTACTCGTTTAACGCTGTAGTGGCCATGTTCACTACTTTTATTTCCGAATCAGTAGGTACAACAAAGGACGCAGAATATTATATTCAAAATAATTAAAAAAAAAACACCGACTTTTCCAACCTTTATTTTATATGAGGAGAGTATATTCATAAACATTAAACTGATTCCCGCCTACCAATTCTCAAAAAGCTTACAAGAAAGACACTCGAATAACTAGGTTGACTGTAAATGTCAATTTAGGCTCCTATTTTTTCAGAAAAGCATTAACGCAAACATCTTTTTCTTTTTATGACCCGAAATTCTTCAGTATCCTTCCAACTCACATAAAAAAATATCAGAGAAATTGATAAATTCTGATCTCAATCGATGATGAATGTTTTACAATTTCCACAGAAATTTTGAAATGAATGATGTGAACTTTCAACTCCGATTTCTGATTGGTAACCATTGAATGTATGAAATTTGGTCTCCCAGTCGACCGTTCTTTTTCCAGGGTGTACTGTGCAATTTTTTTGCAGGACTTAAAGGTGGTGCATGAACGAAACGGTGGCCAGAAATTCTTTTTTTCTATGAAAAGATGATAATTTGTACACAATTAAAATTGATAAAAAATTTGAATTTTAAACAGAAATTTTCACTCAGCCAAAGAAGAATTAATTTGAGGTCATTCAGCATCAATTAGTTAATTTATCAGATATATTTATCAGTGTTTATTAACAATTCCTGTAATAAATATGGGCAAAAAATGTTTATTTTGTTCTCTGAAACAAAAATGAATTTCTTGAATAAGAATTACACTACATTTATTGAAACGTGTTCGGCTGTGGTGTATGAATTTTTTAAAGTAGTGATTCTTGTAATGTGTATTGCTGCTACTATGGGTTCACCATTTTCCTTGAATTTGTCTATGAAGAACTCTTTCACTTATTATTTGAAATGCTCACTTCTGAAGTTCAAAAATAGTTTTAACATTTATAGCATTGTTAACTAGTGTAGCATCCATGGTATCATGATATGATATGATATATTGTTTATCCTGATTACTCCTAGGTCTCCTGTGGAGACCCCTCTGAAATTACAAGCTTGAAGCTTATAACTTGTGCCGAGTTCGGAGTAAGCAGTTGTGTTCTGTGTAGGCTTTGTTACTGTGTCCTTACGCCACCTTAGGCACAGCACTGTTAATTTTTGACCCAACAGTGAGAATGGTGGCCCCTACCGAGTCTAGAAAATTTCTTTCCTAGCTCGGGATTGAACTTCGGACCTTTGGGTCCGAATTTCACCGCTCTACCACTGAGCCAGGGGCACTCCTCTCATCAAATGAAAGATTAACAGGAACTTAGACGTTTTCATTATCACAAAATTCTGCGTTTTCGGAGAGAGAAGATTTTTCTTAGAGTCTGTATTCAGATAATAATTTATGAGCTACTGTAACATAGCAGTTTTTACTTAAAATCTCCATACTAGCCCTTGAAGAAGAGAAATCCCCTTCGAAACGTCGGCTTAGTTGAAATTTTTTCATAATAAAAACGTCCAAGTTCCTGTTAATCTTTCATTTGATTTATAGCATTGTTATAAAACATGGGGCCATATCGAACTCATAGATGTTCCATTCAAGTATCTTCCTGGAACTCACAGAGTAACATGTCGATGACAGTTTCTTCTTCTTCTGTGAGTTCTGTGATGATGTGCTGGAGCCAGTTCAGTATTTCGTAAATTTGAACACCTAGGAATTTTGTATGCTGCTTGAGTTGAATTTTGTCATAATTTATTGAGGTGTATTCTAGGGTATCTGAATGTGCATTTTTGAAGAGTATATCATCTGCCTTCTCATGATTAGTTAATTAATTGTTTCTTATCCAGTCTTTTTCCAACCGCCTCGTCTGGCCCATAGTAAAAAAAAGGTATCATCAGCATATTTAAGTGACGATGATGCTAGGATTTGCTTCGGTAGTTTCTAAATTACTTCCATATAAGTTGAAGTCCTCAACCTCATTTGACACGAAAAAGTGAACGATAAAACCAAATTTTGAAACAGCAGACCAAACTCTTAAAATCAACAGTTCGGTGTGCTGAGACTTTCATGCAGAGATTTAGGATTATGTGCAGCCTAGAAATGGTAGTTTTGAAGATTGACGAAGCCATTTGAATTGAAATGAGCTTCATTACCCATAAGAATAATGGCTTCTTAATTCTCCTGTAGCAGATACAGCACAGTCTCCGAGAAAGCTCTCCCTTGTGCATGCATAACTGTTGCGTTGTAACTATTGAACTAGAGTGCAAGTTCATAAGAATTAAAAGTTGAGTAGCTATGCAAAATAGGCCTCGCATCATTTCAAGAAATGCGTAGACTCTGATGGCGCGTTTACATTAGTCAAGTGAGTTGATCAAGTCATATTAATAAACAGTAAAAAACACTGTGAAAAAATACACATTTAATTTTGTCAATCCACTATAAAATACTGATTTAAACAATTTGAACCGGTTTCGGCTTACGCCATCATCAGCAATTAAATAAATGAAATAAAATATCAATTATGGTTCAATTAAACTTCCACAAAATAAACAAAGAATCAATCCTTTTTATTTGATCAAGTCAGTTGAATTCAAGTGACTTGAAAGCGAATTGAATGTGTAAACTCCCCAATTCATTTCATGGCGCGTTTACATTAGTCAAGTGAGTTGATCAAGTCAGTTGAATTCAAGTGACTTGCATTCAATTGCCTGTTTACATTTCAAATTCTAATTGAATACATGCCAGTTGATTTAAAATGGCGAAACGAGTGGTAAAGAAAGCTATATTGCTAACACTTTTGAATTTAACCAAGGAATCAGCAGAAAACATGAAGAAAAAAGAACAAAGGAAGAAGAGAGTATGGATTAGAGAGTGGATTACTCGAAGAGGAATGCAAGGTGCCTCGAATAAACTTCTACATGAACTTAAATTGGAAGAATCGAGGGATTACAAAAACTTTTTACGGCTCAAAGACCAGCAATTCGAATATTTACTGGAAAAAAGTTACACCCAAAATCAGTAAAATGCATACGTCTATGCGTGAAGCTCTTTCGCCCCGGATAAAGCTGGAAATAGTTTTGCGGTATCTCGCATCAGGCGATTCATTTAAAAGTTTAGAGTATCTTTGCAGTGTACCAAGTCCACAATTTCATCGTTTTTCATCCACTTGAATCCACAAAGTTGACCGTGCTTCAACTGAGAAGCCGTTCAATTCAGCCGATCGAGTGACACGAATTGGGGGGTTTACACATTCAATTCGCTTTCAAGTCACTCGAATTCAACTGACTTGATCAACTCACTTGACTAATGTAAACGCGGTGTCACTCGATCGGCTGAATTGAACGGCTTCTCAGTTGAAGCACGGTCAACTTTGTGGATTCAAGTGGATCAAAAACGATGAAAGTGTGGACTTGGGTACTCTGTAAAGATATTCTAAACTTTTAAATGAATCGCCTGATGCGAGATACCGCAAAACTATTTTCAGCTTTATCCGGGGCGAAAGATCTTCACGCATTTTACTCATTTTGGGTGTAACTTTTTCCAATAAATATTCGAATTGCTGGTCTTTGAGCCGTAAAAAGTTTTTTTTAATCCCTCGATTCTTCCAATTTAAGTTCACGTAGAAGGTTATTTGAGGCACCTTTCGGCTTTCATTCCTCTTCGAGTAATCCACTATAATCCATATTCTCTTCTTCCTTTGCTTTTTTCTCTTCATCTTTTCTGCTAATTCCTTGGTTATATTCAAAACTGTTAGCAATATAGCTTTCTTTTCCACTCGTTTCGCCATTTTAAATCAACTGGCATGTATTCAATTAGAATTTGTAATGTAAACAGGGAATTGAATGCAAGTCACTTGAATTCAACTGACTTGATCAACTCACTTGACTAATGTAAACGCGCCATGAGCGTGATTGCGAATTGATCGCTGTCGGCTTTTTCGAATTGCCATCCCTTAATTCCAATGTTTTACGGAGCCCAAGAATTTCGCGTAGGAACAGGTGCTTTGACCTTGACCGTATGTTGAGGTATGGTGCTGTGACGATTAATATTGAAGTGCCGTCTGAACTTCGTCTTGTCAGCTACTACTAACTAAAATAGCTTTCGATATGCCTCTTCCTGCCGATATTCTGAAAATATCTTTTCCAGTGGCCCACCCTGTATAATATGATAAATAAAAATAGGTCAAGTTGATTTTCATTATGCAATTTTGCTGGTCAATGATTCAGGTGACCCTATTAAAATAAATTAATGTACCTAACTAATTAAATTTGGAGAATATACCTATCATAATGGATGTAATCGTAATAACCATACCTAATATTCTTCTTTTATGTGTTTTTTATAGTCCAATGCTACGAGCATTCGTTGACGCAAAGAACGAATCTGATTACCTGATAAATTTGATTATAATTAAGTAGGTAATTGTTGGGAAATCGTTGTTATGCATTGTACCATCTGAATCTCATAACCCTGATGGTTGAAATATGTCTTGATTTACAGCTACTATGAATTGACAAATAACCCAAGCGAATACATCAGGGTCATTTTTGTTGTTCTTCTTGGAGGGAATTGCATTATGATGGATGTCTCAGGTATCAGAGAATTAATCGCTAGTGTTTCCATTATAATTGAGCCAATAATTTTGTGGTTCTTCAGTGCTTACATTTCCCTTAAAATACCGGGCCTTTGAAGGGAAGGTACTATAAATCATCACGAAGTAACCTTATTCGCAAAGAGGATACTTACTCAAGCTGCCATTCCTGATTCTCGAGGTGAACTGTGATTACAGTAACCAGCAAGTGGTTCGCCGCAGTTCAGTTATTTCATACAATGCGAAACGAAAAAGGATCAGTTCTTTTAGTTTGAGTGAATGATAAAACCATGTTCTTGACATGGTTGAAGCTCCTGACATTCACAGTATCTTCACTGAGTCGATTCCAATTGTATACCACCCTATTTGGATAATAAATGAATGAACAAAACCAAAAGTAATACAATACAAATGAATCCTTTTCATATACAGAGTGTAACAGCCAAATAGAATAAATTCGATAACGAATAAATGAGGGGGTGTTAGGTTAGGAAAAACGCTCGGACACGTCGAATTGTAATTTTAAATAGGCATATTTTTCAAGAAAATAAAATTATATAGAGTGTTCTATGCGACCGTGGCCAATACCAACTTTCTTATTTCAAATGCAACCCCCTGTATATTATTTATTTTTTGGATTCTTCAGAAAATTCTAGACATAATTCATGTACAAAGTTCTATACATTGCTTCGACTTTTTCGGAAATATGAGTGTTTTCAGATTTTTCACAAAAATTAATATTTTGAATGAAAATTGTTTTATTCCACAAATTCGATACATTACACTCAAAACTTACTTCCCATTTACCTCTTGATATGAAGAAGGTAAGCAAAAACCATTACTGAGAAGAAATTAAACAAAATTAAATTCTAGTTCTACACCAGATTAGCATGTTGCCAAGACGTTCGCGGCGAGCATTTTGAACATTTCCTACATTTACTTGACATTGATGTTTTTTTTGTTTTTTTTTTCAATAATTAAGAAATAATCAGTATTACTTATTAGGTTTTGAGCGAATTTGTGAAATAAAATAATTTTTATTTGAAACGTTGATTTTTGCAATAAATCTGAAAACACTTAATACTTCCGAAATAGTTAAAGATAGGTATAGGACATTGTGCATGAATTGTGTCTAGAATTCTCTGAAGAATCCAAAAAATAAATAATATACAGGGGGTTGCATTTGAAATAAGAAATTTGGTATTGGCCACGGTCACATGGAACACCCTATATAATATTATTTTCTTCAAAAATATGCCCATTTAAAATTACAAATCGACTTGTTCGAGCGTTTTTCCCAACACGCCCTCATTTATTCGTTATCGAATTTATTCCATTTGGCTGTTACACTCTGTATATGCTCGCCATTCTCTTTCTTTCACAGAAACTTCGCCCCTCTACATCGGAATCAAATTATTGAACGCTCTTCCTAGAGACTACCAAATGATCACGAGCCTACCACTTTTCAGGAGAACACTCAAAGATTTCTTGATTGGATGTGAACCCTATACTCCCTGGTCGAATTCTATAATTATTGGGGAAATTACAAAACCATATAGAATCTAATATATTTTTCCGATTCGACGAATTTTCTTTTTATTTGTATTATTAATTTCTTGAATTCAATATTATTATTATTATTAAGTTTAGAACAACTCATTTTCTCTGATCAGACAAAGAGAAAAGATGTTGAGGTCACACCTGTAATAACCGCTAAGCACATAAACGGTTTCGATCAGGTCCCTTCTTACTTAGTCTGCGTTGTCTTCAGTAGTTTTTTGTTTTTTTATCTACTTCTTAGCGAAAGTAAGGCCTGGTCTAAAAAATTAACTGTTAGGTTGTGTTGAATTTGGTGAAAGGGAAATATCTGTTGACCAACAATACATCATATTCGAGAATTTATGGATCGATACGCTATATAGAAATCTCCTCTTTGTATTTTTCAATAATATTTTGTATACATTTTTTCAAAATTTTCCACTAAACTTAGAACAAAGTTAAAATTCTGAATGTTATGTTTTCGAAGATAAAGCGAGAAAATGAGGTTAAATTAATTTCATAGAACAGGCAAATTTCACTTGTCCATCCGCCCTGTATCCGTTCGTTAAATACCTTGCTATCCTGTCGCTCCGAAGTCACGTGATCGAATATCCTTTATACGCGTATCCACTTGCTCCGCTCAGGTTAGGAAATACCGAACGCGGTAATCGAACCAAAAAGTATAATTTCCACTTGAAGTTTAAACTATACCCTTACAAGTGAGCCATATCTCTGTGGTCTGCCTTTCGGTAATCTCCCCTGGACAAATTCTATTCATAGTAAAATGAAAGAAGAAGTAAGTTAAGACTGGAATATCGAATCTCGAAATTCCTGACAACGAATCGAAAATAGTCGATTCCTTTTGCAATTAGAATATGACCCATTTCACCTCTAGATATCCAGTCTATAAACTGTCAAAGGCATTTCGACACCAATGGAGCAACACATATAACATTAAAGATGTTTTGTTCATATTTCTGCTTCAAAGTTCTCTTGAACTATCAAAATCACCCTAGAAGAGTTATTGCCCTTTTCATTGAACATAAAACCTTGTACAGATCCACCTCTTACTTTTTGCCGCCTCAACAACGCCGTAATTACAGTATACAGTATGTATCTTCGTCGAAGATAAATATTCCCACTGTCCACCTGTAATTATTTAGGAATGAAAGTCAAACAAGTTTCGTTTTATAGGAACATCAACAAAAAAATTGAGCAGATTATCATGCCTTAAACCAAGGCTAACGAGACGGAGCTCCGGGTTGACTCCATTTCTATGGCCACCACACCCCAAATTGACAATAGGAATCCGATTATGGTACCAGTTTTTTCCTTCAGAAAATGAAATAATATCGGGGAATATTGCATAATTCCGCAGTTCTTTGTAGGTGGATTATAACAGGGTGGTAGGTACTGTACCATCAATTTAACATTAGGTAAGTACAGTTCTTGGTTAGAATTAACCTTTGGTTTGATAAAACTGTGAGATATTCAACGAGTTTACTGAATAAGTGAACGATTAAAATTTATTCAAGGCTTCTAGGGTTGGTTCAATCGAAGGAATTCTTAGGAAATTGTTCGATTCCGCTGATTAAAGTTGGGCAACTTCATTCTCTTCGGTGCGATGGTATTATTTGCCTATATATCATTTAATAAAATTTTATTGGAAGCTGATTTATTGTGTACTAGCCGTATCATTTTGCTTGAATTCGCTATTTCTGGTAGACTAAATGGTGATTCATTGTAACCTACTTTTACAATTGTTTTCATCACCATTGTATCATAGAAATACTAACGGAGAGTCTAGAGAGAAATTTAAAGCTAGCCTGAAGTCATTTTTGTTTGATAAAGCGTTTTATAGTGTTGAGGAATTTTTTTGCTTGTAGTTTCGCTGATTTTTATGTTTTTTGTATTATTCTTCGTTACTTTATTCTATCCATGCTGTAATCGTTACATTTCATTGTTTTGTGTAGATTATTCTATTGTTATTGTTCACTTAGAATGTTGTTTTTTGACATGTACACGCTGTTTGTAAATAGCCTTGTACTAATAAAGAATCTATCTATCTATCTTGTGAGCCCGCGGACTCGACGTACTCATTCAAACAATGCTGAATACGCAAAAGTAGTCACCGACTCGCCTACTTTTGCGTATATTGCATTATAAGAATGCCCAAATCTCGCCTGCTTGCACAAGTTTAAAATTAAACTCCAAGAAAATATCACGAATATTCCACAAATTAACACTCCTGATGAATTAGATGAATCAGTCATAGGTTTGGAGAGTGCGATTATGAACTCCTATGATGAGAGCACGGCTAGAAAAACTAAACCTACTCCCAAACATCCATATGACGATACTCCAAAAGAGGTGAAAGAACTGATAAAAGTCAACCGAAGACTAAGAAAGAACTACAGGATGTATAAAACAGATAATGATAAAATCAGACTGAACAGACATAGTCAAATACTTAAAAACGCACTAAGGGAGCTCAGAACGAATAGATAGAATGAGAAAATCAGTGAACTCAAAACAGAAGACCACTCTGCATGGAAAATGCAAAAAAATTGCGTAATGAAAAAACTCAAATTCCACCACTTCATGGAATGCATGGAAAGGCATATGCAATAAGCGATAAATCTAACGCTCGCCGATACTATAGAAAGAGAGTCAAGAATAATTTATTGTGAAGAAGACGATGAGGACCTAGAAAAATTAATTGCAGATAATGAAGAAGAAATGAAAGAATCACCACCGGATGGCAAAATCCCTCACCCAACATCTCCGGCAGAAATCAAAGAGATAATCAATAATTTGAAAACAACAAAGGCTCCTGGAAAAGATAAAATTACAAATCTCATGCTGAAGAAAATGTCAAAGAAAGGAACGGCAGCTCTCACTAGCATAGCAAATGGCGTGATGAGAACAGTGCACTTTCCAAAAAGATGGAAATCTGCCGAAGTGATTGTTTTCAATAAACCAGGGGAAGACAAAAAGTTCCCACAGAACTAAAGACCGATAAGCCTGCTCCCAGCCCTAGGAAAAATTGTGGAGAGAGTCTTAGCCAGGCGTCTTAGTGAAGGAACAGAAGCCCTGGCAAAGATACCGAGTGAACAATTTGGGTTCCGAAAACAACATTCAACTGAACAACAGCTCCTAAGAATGACTGAGTATGACAGTTCATTCCACAATCAGATACTTAGAAGCAGGAGTTCCCCAAGGATCCATACTAGGACCGCTACTCTATAACATATACATACATGACTACTTGCTCTATACACAGACGATACGGGCATAGCAATTAGGCACAGAAATACAAAAATAATTCACAAAAGACTTCAAGAAGCTGCAGATGATATCAGTCAATGGTGTAACAGATGGAAAATCAAAATCAATGGAGAAAAGAGTCAAGCAATACTCCTTCAAAAGAGGAGACTGAAGATGGAATCGAAGATATCCATAGACAATAATGAAATTGAATGGAAGAATGAAGCTAAATACCTACTTAGGAGTAATATCAGACAAAGGACTAACGTGGAAACAGCACATTGAGTATGCAGTGGATAAAACGAATGTAGCAATGAAAAGACTATATCCGATTATAGGCAGAAGAAGCCAAATGAACAGAAACACGAAATTGAGGATCATAAAAGCAGTCGCCAGACCGCAGCTAACATATGGATCAACAGCATGGGGATATGCAGCGAGAACCCATATAAAGAAGATACAAAGTACAGAAAACAAATTAATAATCGACTTTGTTGAAAATGGGTAGTAAATTCAATTTACCTATATCATTTAAAAGAATACAACTTGCATCAGGTGAGAATTTGTCAAGGTTGTGTTTAAATAAAAGTAGGTATTGTCAAAACAATAATTTTTCATCATAGAAACAGGATCTTTCTCAAAAAATTCTCCGAATTTCAACATTGGGCGACCGTGATAGCACTCCTCATTCTCCATCTGAATGCAAAATTTCGTCTCGATCGAATATGTTGTTTTGAAGTTATAAGGAGAAAAAATAGAACGTCCAGATTTATGGAACCCCTAGTCGAATTTCACCCATTAACGAACTCAACCGCATTTGAGATCCGAACGTATCCTGAAAATTTCCAGATTATAGATTTTTGCGTTCGAGAATTATCACGTTACGGTCAGACAGAATTGAATCAAAAAAATTGAAAGCCACTGTAGTCGAAATCGTGCATTAACTCGGACCTGGCGTAAAAGAAATATTCGGAATTTTTTTTCAACATCCTAGATGGGCTTTCAATAACTAGTGTGATGTTACTAATTTGAACAAGCGCGTAAAAGTGACAGACTCAGCTTCATATTATAGCTTCTATATCAAACCATACTTATACATATTTATAGGTAATGCAATTCATGAATGCCGCCTTTTCCAAATGGTATGGAATAAAATATTTCATTCACGTTTTATGTGATAATTTATGGAAGTTCATGCAGAAAGGAAATATTCTCTCATTTTCCGATTTTTTCTAAGGTTATTTCTTCACGGTTACTGATAACTACGAAAAAAGAGATCAGCATTTGTTGAGGAATTATATCGATATGGCAGTGGACCCGCATAACTTAATTTCCACTTTGAGTTCTCGAGTGATAATTTTCATTGAATCCATTATTATTTATTCGCATTGCACAACAATGAGGTGCTAATACCGCTCATAATACGAGAAGGAATACATTAGTTTAGAGAAAATAGTAGCACAAGGTAATTTTCCCAAATGAAATGTTAATGATGGATGGAAAATCCTTGGTCAGACACATTGAACATCAGAATGATTTGAACAGTATTATGGTTTGTTAGTTCATTTGCTGACAGAACAGATGGCCGATCTTCTGAACCATTGATTTCTAATCGGTTTGATTTTTTGTGGAATCTATCTCGAAATCTATTTATTTATACATATAAGGCATGTTTTTGTACCTTCATTTAACTAGTGTATAATTGGTGTATTTTAGCTGGGACACCTGAATACAGGTTGTTTTGTTGTTTATTGGTTCAAATCGGGACGCATTCTTTTATCGTCCAGTCAATTATTCATTCTATTATTATTATCCGAACAATGTGCATACTGTTTTATGAGATACCTTTATGAGATTTTCAAAATACCTTTTGGGGCAATTTGTTGGATGAATTAGTAGAAATACTTCATAGATTGATTCGAAGTTGAATAAGAACGAAATGTTTACCATTCTAAAAAAACATAAATGAGATGTTGACAACGCCAATGAAATAAAATATTCTACCTATAAAGATGAGCCACGAGGAACTATACATATATTCCTACCACAACTGGAGGCTACTCAGATTAATATTGAATGACTATTTAAAAGTGCCTTCTCCTCTTCATAAGTGTTATACAGAGTGAGTTTCGGGTTTCACCTGAAAATTTCGATCTGTTATAACTTTTGAACGGTCATCTGGAATGATTCGACATTTTCATGGAAAATTATATCGAAGAAACTCCAGAAGCCAGATTGTTCATTCAACTGCTAAAAAGTTTCAATCATAGTATTGTAGGATTCTTAATTGAATAACGAATTTCAGAAATTATTTTCGCATTAAATGACAATTTTATCATTGAATTCAGTTTAAGGAGCAAGAGTAAAGGTGGAAACACATTATCGTCACGTCACGGGAGCTCACGCATCACGTCATTTCGCAAAATGATAATGCATGGAAGTTTATGCGCTTAGAAACGCATTGTTGTGATTTACGCGGTCGCTAGGTTAGTATCTGCTGTCACATGACAGCACGCGAAATGTATAAATCTGCAAATTTACATTTTCTGACCGCACGTGATATCACGTCTGATATTTCGCTTCGTCACTGAATATTGCCGAATAGCTCATGACAGCGCGAATGTCAAATGGTGTGTCTCTAGCGCAATACGTTGAACCTGACCTCACGTGAGCTCCCGTGACGTGACAACAGTTTGTATCCACCTTAAGTGTCACCTCTACACATCATATAGTATACAAAATAATCGAATACTTTTCCGACAACCCTTTGTATACAGGGTGGCCACTTTTTCAATGGCATTGTATTGGTAACTTTCAAACCATAAGAGTACGAAGGTCGGTCAAATGGAGAAAAAGTTGCATTCATAGAAGCACTGTCGAGCCGTTCAAACCAATCGAGATTATCAGGGCCGGTTATTGAGATATCATAAGAAAAGTAAATTCTGTCATTTTGATTTTTATTTTTTTCCCACTTTATTTCAAATATTATCGAAAAATGTTACAGGAATTTTTTATTCGACAGTAAATTATCCTCAAAATGACATAATCAGATTTCGTATCCAACGTTTCGTACTTCTTGGGCCACCCTCAACCTTTTTTTTTTCAATACGGACCTGCATATTTTATGACACTTTTCGAAATAACTTTTGACGCTGAATTCAACGATATATCATACAATGTCATTCAAAGTTGATTTTACAAAATGGTGGACATTTCGAACACTTACGTCATTAATGTTCATCATTTACCTTCGAATAATCATTTCATTTGTCTTTCATTAAATGATAGTTTCGTTTAATTATTATGAATTAGGTTTTTCACCTAATGAAATTAGTGAATAATTATTACTTGTTTCTTGCTTTGATTCTGTTACGTAATAATTATTTACAAATTTCAAGAGGTGAAAAACCTAATTCATAATATTTAAACGAAACTATCATTTAATGAAAGACAAATGAAATGATTATTCGAAGGTAAATGATGAACATTAATGACGTAAGTGTTCGAAATGTCCACCATTTTGTAAAATCAACTTTGAATGACATTGTATGATATATCGTTGAATTCAGCGTCAAAAGTTATTTCGAAAAGTGTCATAAAATATGCAGGTCCGTATTGAAAAAAAAAAGGTTGAGGGTGGCCCAAGAAGTACGAAACGTTGGATACGAAATCTGATTATGTCATTTTGAGGATAATTTACTGTCGAATAAAAAATTCCTGTAACATTTTTCGATAATATTTGAAATAAAGTGGGAAAAAAATAAAAATCAAAATGACAGAATTTACTTTTCTTATGATATCTCAATAACCGGCCCTGATAATCTCGATTGGTTTGAACGGCTCGACAGTGCTTCTATGAATGCAACTTTTTCTCCATTTGACCGACCTTCGTACTCTTATGGTTTGAAAGTTACCAATACAATGCCATTGAAAAAGTGGCCACCGTGTATAGGTTTTTGAAAATAGTTTTTTTTTTAATTTTTCACATTCATAAATCTGATAATTTTTCAAATTAATTGTATTCGGAATCATTTGACCTATTTTATCCATTTATGAACTTAGTTAAGGAATTCAAACTCCAAATGTACCCTAAAAATTTCAATATTCTTGATTTTTTCTTCTGAAGGTTATCGTCGGACAGCCTATCCCACAGAATGAAAATTGACCTCGAATTCTCGATCAGTTAGCCTATCAAATTTTTTTGATCATTCCACTCTATTGATATCTTTGAATTTAAAAGATCCGTCTTTACTAATTGATAAATGTTATTATAGTGTGAAGGGATTCTCTGATGATGAATTCGATTGATCAGATATCATTCATTTTGTTGATCTATTTACTAATCAGTTGATTTATTTTTAATTTTGACATGTCCTATACGTGTTATGTCGTCGCAAGGGATGAATGAACATTATTATTATTAACATTTATATATTATTATTATTATTATCATTATCTAATCTAATCTTTTTCGGATCAAAATACCAGAATTATAGGTATTTGGACAAAATGAAAACGGTCTTCACAATCGAAAAATCAACGAATCTAAAAAGTTGTGAATTCGAAGTGAATCGAATCACTCAGAATCTAAATTTACTTATTCCCTATTCTCATACAATGAGAATGAGATTTTTCAACTCGAACATGCATTTCCTGTTGAGCATGGCTTTATAAATATTTATGAATATTCAGAGGGATGTAGATGAATATGATTTGGATTTTTGCTATAAATTAAAATTATTGTGCAATATTTTGGTACAGATGTTCAGTTGAGCCACATGACAAATAACTAATTGTAATGATAAAATAATAGTAGAGATATGTCAATCGGTCAGTGATTGATAAGTTTTCAAAATGATGAAATATTTAAAATGAAATTATTTGAAGAAACTATCGGATATGTCACAAGAAAAAACGATAATTCGTTCATTTGTTAAGATGAGAAAATTAACATGGATGTTTCATTCAATGCTATATTACTTAATTCAATTTTTTTATCATCGTCGTACTCACA
Organism: Adalia bipunctata; assembly: GCA_910592335.1. Classification (NCBI taxonomy): domain Eukaryota; kingdom Metazoa; phylum Arthropoda; class Insecta; order Coleoptera; family Coccinellidae; genus Adalia; species Adalia bipunctata. The sequence continues at coordinate 52,026,052 of OU342950.1, read as the reverse complement.
GTTCTTTCGAAAATCCTTCGCATACTAATTTTCTGCAATATTTCGGTATTTTGAATATTTGTAATGGTGCCTTATTTTTTTTCAATTACAGCCTCATCCTCATAATTCATCTGTGCGTAATACGAATATGAACGCATGTTAAAGAAAATATATTTTTAATTTTAAAATTTCCTTGGTACTCACGTTATCTGGTACAAAACTCTTATTTTCCATTTTATTTTCGAATTGTTAACTTCGACACCTAGATATCATCCACTACACACCACTCTCTGGGTTCGCTAATCTTTTCGTCGTCCTACGTAAGTTGCCCAGCAACTGCACTGACTACGTTTCGCGGTGTACTGAGTCCAGCATCCGGTTCGCACTTTCTTAAGAGGATCACATCAAAGCGATCTTGATTCTTGATTGCCGCCTGATCAGGATTTACCTGCAAGAACCGAGACGGATCTTGAGACGCCCATGTGTGGGGTGATCTGGATTGAGGGATTAATTCAAATTATTGTAACTATATGATGGGAATGCATGGAGCAATTGAAAAGCTATAATATGTTACCATTAGAATGCGGAATACGTTGAATATGAAGTCGAAGAGAGAAATTACACTCAAAGAAGCATATACCGGCAGTTTTCCCAGTTAATTCGAGTAACGTTTACTCCACCGTTAAATAGCGTCATATGATGGTATGTTTGGAAAAATTTCTATATGAAAGAGTAGAAAACCATTTTCGAAATTCAGCCCACATTAGGTTACAACAAGAAAAAGAAGAGATTTGATTTGTTAATGATAAAAAAAATTACTTTCCGTTATTTTTACCTTACTCTTCAATGTCGTATTCAATTTCAATCTCGACCTTCTCAAAAAGTTGATTATTCCTCCATATTAACGATTTCCACATCAAAGATGTACCTACGTGAAACTTATGAATTTCCAATAATAAATCAAAATGATAATAATAATCAGAATAACGACATCAAGTTGGAATGATTGATATCTGAAACAGAAGCTACACACCACCGAAAATCTAAATCTAAATGCTGTCACCATCTAAAAGAAAACCGTTCAATTTCTATTATCAATCTATTACTGAGATAAAGTAGACGTTCAAAGACTTATCTTATATTTCCTCTCATTTGAAATAGAATTAACTTTTCTCTCAGATCTCAGAATTTTAAGAAATTACTAGTATATTTAATTTCCTTTCCACTTTTTAACGGCACATACCATTTCCAAAAGCACAAGAAATAGTAGTCATTATATGTCTTCGAATGGACAGTTCGTTCACAGAACGATGTCAGCAACGCCAACATCGCATTATCTCCTCACAATATAAGTCCCTCACTAGTCAATTATTCGAAGAGCCTTTTGTTTTATACAGGGTGGAATTTTTACTCCCACCATATACAGGGTGTCCCGTAAAGACCACGTCAAACGAAAACGGAAAGTAGATCAGGATGTGCTCTACCTGATGTGAAAAAATCGTTCATATGAAAGTCTCACAGTTTTCGAGATATTTGATGTTTTATGAAAATGTTGAATTTTTACACTTAAGATGCTTTCTCTCTTGCGGAAGCTACAATTGAATACTTTTTGAATCATTTTTTTCCTTAACTATTGTTGAATGATTACTTCAATTCATGCAATGAAGAATAGCACAAAATATTATACAGGGATTCTGAAAAAAAAATCAAAATACATGTTCTGAAGGAAGTGTTTTTTTGTACTGAATTCTATCTGACGTGGTATAAAAAAAAGACACTAGGACTAGACCTTTTCTGCATATTACGTTGAAAAGTTGCGCATTTTGTGAGGATTCCGAAAAGGTAAAATACAGGTAATAACCTTCTTCACGAAAAAAGATATTTGAAAATGGAGCATTTCTGTGAAAAACTGATTCTGTCACCTTTTCCACAAATCCTTTCATTTTGCAGATTCTGCTGTAACATAATGAATAATTCTCTTGGAAAAAGTCAGTTAGTCCTTAAATTACTTATAAAGTGAAATTATTCATTAATATACCACTGAAAATGCAACGTTATCTATGGTTTCAACACGACGGGTGTTGTAGCACACTACATCAGTCGTCATGTTGGGGAATATTTAAACCAAACATATCCTCACCGGTGGATCGGAAGGGGCCGTGAAATTTTGTGGCCTTCCCGTTCACCAGACTTATATCCTCTGGATTTTTTTTACTGGGGTTTTTCAAAAAATGAAATTTATTCGAATCCCATAAGAGATGAAGCACAACTAAGGGACCGCATTCGTATTTCAGCAGGGAGAAGTTTGTATGGTTTGAAAAAGTCATTTCTCAATAGATGCAGGGCATGTATTAGCGAAGGGGGTGGTCATTTTGAGCATTTGCTCCAATAAGAATCCTGAATTTTTATTATTGATATTTTTCTAAAGTTTCTTCACGATAGATTTGTTGATGTTGAAGGTCCAGTGCGTTATTACATTATATCATTGCAATTAATGAATAATTTCAGGACTAACTGACATTTTTGAAGCAATATGTTACAGCAGAATCTGCAAAATGAAAGGATTTGTGGAAAAGGTGACAGAATCAGTTTTTCACAGAAATGCTCCATTTTCGATAAATATTCAAATATCTTTTTTCGTGAAAAAGGTTATCACCTGTATTTCACCTTTTCGGAATCCTCACAAAATGGGCAACTTTTCAACGTAATATGCAGAAAAGGTCTAGTGTCTTTTTTTTATACCACGTCAGATAGAATTCAGTACAAAAAAACACTTCCTTCAAAACATGAATTTTAATTTTTTTTTTCAGAATCCCTGTATAATATTTTGTGCTAATTTTCATTGCATAAATTGAAGTAACCATTCAAGAATATTTACGGAAAAAACTGATTCAAAAAGTATTCAATTCTAGCTTCCGCGAGAGAGAAAGCATTTTAAGTGTAAAAATTCAACATTTTCATAAAACATCAAATATCTCGAAAACTGTGAGACTTTCATATGAACGATTTTTTCACATCAGGTAGAGCACATTCTGATCTACTTTCCGTTTTCGTTTGACGTGGTCTTTACGGGACACCCTGTATATTGAATAGATCCATTGGTTAAGTTTTGTTTCTGTCTTGATCTTGATCTATTACAGATTTCCCAATCCATTCACAATGCAGTAACGTGCTTCAAATTATCAACTAGATTTTTTCGGTTTAGCGAATATTCACACAGATTCACACGCTGGTAATCGTATGTGATAATTGGGATTATTTTCATGTTCAAAGTTCCTTACTTTGAAAAAATATCGTTCAATTTTTAGGTTATTTCTATATCTACGATGAAAGCACAGAAAGTTTTTAGTTACTTTTTTGTAACTAGAAATAAAGCTGCGACTGGACTTTCAAGGCCTGCTCTGATGTCAATCATTCTTGGATGGACTATATAACTATATATGTTTACCTCGTAGGAAAAGCCACATTCCTGGACTCTGTGTTGTCTCTAAACAATGTACTATTACTGTAGTTCGTATTTCGAAAACATGTTTCATAATTGTTCCGCCAAATTTTGACAAAATTCAGAAAAGGCTGTGAGTGCGAAATGTTTAATGGTAGAACTGCACCGGTATCGTGTAGATCCTTTTATTCAGCACGTGCCTTCAAGAGTATAATTGGTTCATCATTATCGACTTTCAAATGGCTTATTCAAAAATTGAAAGGAGAATCATCGAAGTTTCTCAAGGTTAATTAATCTATAGCAGAAATCACGAGGATATCATACAACCAAATCGGTTTGCAACGTTTTATCTGAATAAATGAATAATCATTCGAAGTTAATTGTTCTTTTTTTATAGGCTAGTTTATGCAGGGTATTCCTAAACTGGAGGTACAAACTGAGAAAAGAAATGCCTGAAAATTGGCATATACATTACAATGTGGAGTTAACCAATAATTTATTTATTCACTGCAGCTCACTAACCAGGTTTTTTTGAGACTTTCGATTTTTCTGAGGATTTCGAGAAAATCGTTCAAATTTTTCTTCTTGAAATCGGTAGTAAATACCAAGGCCGTAGCTAGAAAAAATTTTGGGGGGGTCCGTCCGAGCCGTAGCTAAAAAAAAATTTCGGAGGGAGGGGGGGTGTCCGTTGAACTAAGCTCTAGAAAAAATTTCGGGAGGGGTCCGGACCCCATCGGACCCCCCCCTGGCTACGGCCTTGGTAAATACGACAAACCAACAAGAGTCCATAAAGCTTCATTTTCCAATTAACAGTGGCTCACAAAAAAAAAAGTTCTGGGGGAAAACAGGGAGTTCCGGAAAGAATATTACACTGTAGATCCGCAATCTTAATTGGCATATAACACAGTTTAAACTAAAAATTCTTATATATATATATAGGGTGATTTTTTCAATTGTTTAATGAGACGTGGAATTTTGATGCAAATTCAAGATTCCATATTTTTGTTTTAGAGTAAGGGAAATACTTACAAAACGACATATGGACAAAATGACAGCAGACTGAAGTCCAAAATCTTCAGATTAACTGATAAATGTGTGAGCAACTCCGATCAGCAGCCCAACCCAGATAACCAATTACACATTGTGGATGTGCGACTTCACAATGTTGATCCGAAAAAGATCATCCAGTACTTACTGGAGAGTGCTTAATGTCCGCAACATCGCATATCGCGAATAATTACTCAAGACATCACATAGTAGATGTAAAAAATGTACCATGGATAACAACATTGCGACTTCTCATGTTGGCACTTTTTGGAAAGATTATTTAGCGAAATAAACTATCAGACTGCAACTTCCATTAGAGTTATATATAGGTTCAAATTGTTAAGTAGCAATGTGCACTCTTTATTTATGCACAAAGCGAATCGAAATAAAGTTGATTTTGCAACTTCCATGGACTTCACTCATGCGAAGTAAATAGAATATCTTTTGAAAGCTTGGATACATTGCATATTATATAAAATACCAGCTATATTGTGACCCTTATGAAATGTACATAGAAAAATTAGTGGGTTTTGTACACGGTGTACCTACAGATTGAAATTCTCAAGAAACATGAACTTTTTTTTTGAGATTTTCCAAAAGGTTCTTCATAGGTATTTTTATATTTATAATATAATGAACCTTTTGGAAAATCTCATAAAAAGATTTCCCAAATTCCAAAAGGTTCTTCATAGGTATATTATATTTATAATATAATGAATCTTTTGGAAAATCTCAAAAAACGGTGTTCCTGTTTCTTGAGAATTTCAATCTATATACCGTGTAAAAAATCCACTTATTTTACTATACGTAGGTACATTTTGAAAGCTCTACAATAGAGATGTTATTTTATATAACAGGCAATGTATCCAAAGCTGCAAAGCTCTGCATGGGAAAAAAGTAATGGTTGAAAGTTGAGAAATAACTAAAACTCACTGAATGTTTCTATTTTCACATACGCATCACCTTATCATTAAACAACAATAAAATGCAAATTTTATATTGTATAACTAGTTTGGGCCCAGCGATCTACCTTTTAAGTAGATTCGCCTTGTTGGTGGATCTCCCTTTGAAGATAGATTCGCATTTTGAAAAATCAAAAGGAAAAACGCAACCTCCAAACGGTCATCTATGCGTCGCGTCAAACTTTGACTGCCGTTGTGAAGAACCCTAACCTATGTGTAACTTCACCCGAGACGTCTCGAAATGTCGAGAAAATCCAACCTCCAAACGGTCATCTATGCGTCGCGTCAAACTTTGACTGCCGTTGTCAAGAACCCTAACCTATGTGTAACTTCACTTGTGACGTCTCGAAATGTCGAGAAAATCCAACCTCCAAACGGTCATCTATGCGTCGCGTCAAACTTTGACTGCCGTTGTCAAGAACCCTAACCTATGTGTAACTTCACTTGTGACGTCTCAAAATGTCAAGAAAATCCAACCTCCAAACGGTCATCTATGCGTCGCGTCAAACTTTGACTGCCGTTGTCAAGAACCATAACCTACAATATGTAACTTCACCCTTGACGTCTCGAAATGTCGAAAAAATACAACCTCGAAACGGTAATCTGTGCGTCGCGTCAAATTTTGAATGCCGTTGTCAAGAACCCTAACCTATGTGTAACTTCACCCGTGACGTCTCGAAATGTCGAGAAAATCCAACCTCCAAACGGTCATCTATGCGTCGCGTCAAACTTTGACTGCCGTTGTCAAGAACCCTAACCTACAATATGTAACTTCACCCTTGACGTCTCGAAATGTCGAAAAAATCCAACCTCGAAACGGTAATCTGTGCGTCGCGTCAAATTTTGAACGCCGTTGTCAAGAACCCTAACCTAATTCTAACGTCGAAAGTCAACCGAACGATCCAAATTCTCTGGCGATATCGATGTTCGCTAGCCGATTCGAAAATTTTCGCAGTTTTCAAGAAACGTCACAACTTTAAGAATTTTTCGCGGAGACCCGGAGGAACGTGTCGAAAAACCCTTCGAGTCCATGTAAAATAGAGGATATGCCGCTTCGTTTGAAAAAAACTCCCGAGGTCTAGGTGCCCCCGCAAAAAATCCTTATGCCCCGCAAATCGGGTCTATCCGGCGATTTCGACCATTTTCGCGAATTTTTTTAAAATACTTCCCGGGGTCCTAAAAAAAATCCGAAAACACCCTCGCGTGGCCCCGTTCTTCTCCTACCCGACGCCCCCATCCACTCGCCCGTAGGGGGTCGCAAGCGACGGGGCGATCGGCTTCGCCGATCGCCTTTAGAGCCCCTGTCACGAAACGTCAAAATTTCTATGTTTCCTTACAGAATTATTATATAGGACAATTTGTTGTATAGTATTTTCACAACCAAAAGTATAAATTCAATAAACAACTATGTGAAATACTAATATAGGTTTCATATAAACATATATTGAACACTTAAAAAAACAAAAATAATGAAATATAAAAGAACAAAATCAAAAAAATCAATATAGACCATTTCGGGAGCGGCATTGTGGTCTGGCTGAAAGATAAAAAATAGGTCTGTAGTAATTATTGGCAGTGATGAATTGAGATTTCAATTTCAAGAAGATTGCAAAAACCTCCACTTAAAAATTACTGTTAGACAGAGACAATTTTCACTGGTACATTATTCACCCGAAACAGAAAATATTGGATATCCTTCAATTTTGGACAGAATCTTTGTTTTTGAGCTCAAAGGCCTCCATAGATGGCCTTTATCAGCTATAAAAGCTCCCTTTAATTTTAAGCAATTTTGCATTGGCAATTAATAGGAAATAAGTATATAAAAATTTGAAAACTTCATGTTCTCCAATTCGTTTAAAGACCTTCAACTATTATAATAACAATAAGTTCTCACGATGCTTAAACTCAGCCAAAATAATTGATATGTGATAATAAATCCGATTTTTTATTCAATGATGGGAGTGAAATTTGTGTAAATCAAATCATTTTGTATGATATGAATTATGTCGGAATATTCAAGGTTTAAAAAGTCGAAAATGGGCAAAGCGAGAACAAAAAAAATATGAAAATTAACAATGTTTAATACTTACTTAGAATATAAATGTCCCTGAATATATTTCTACTTCTACACTCAACACCAATCAACATAAAATGTACTGTCACACCCAAACTCAAAGAGTTAACCTTACTTCACACCTCGAGACCACAGTTCACATATATCTATCCTTAAAATAAAATGTCACCATGTATACGTTTTGTATTTTCCATTATATTTTGGATTAATATTTCAATTTTCTAAAATTCAGGCCCGGGCCCCCTGTCCCCCCCCTATATACGCCACTGGTATCGAAAGAAGAATATGAATGTTCTTTGTATATTTCCACTCATTTTTTCCTTGAGATTTCTATTTCACATAAAACAATAATTGTGTTTAGGGATATTTCCATATTATTTATCGGTCTAACCAGAAAGAGTAAAAATGATGGCATTTACTAATTACCTACGTAGTTATTCAATCCATGAGTACCTTCATCTGAAATATGTCTGATGTCACCTAGTATGGAATTTTTCTTTTTGTCATTAAACGTATGGCTCCGAAGCCGCCTCATTTAAGTAATATCATGAATGGTGTGCGGTGAATTACATAACTGGGAAATACAAGATTTGCAGAGACCAATACTTCAAATACCTCTTACATTACTATCGGCAGTTTTGCCAAGAGATAAATACCTAATAATTGAAATCTGTAGAAGGTAAATATGTACTAGCAGTATAACAAATTATGACAGCTGACGTATTTAACTCATGGATATAACTTATGATAATTGGTAATATATCGTATGCGGCTATTCAAACAATTTAGCAATTGTTTGATGACATTGAAAGATCAAGTGTATCCTAGTATATTTGTGTAACATTATGCGACTTTATGAAATCCCTATTTTGCAACCGGTTATGATATGAAGGAAATTTCGAGATATATTTGAATACGTCCCGCATGTGCTTCCTGATATGGATCTCATGGTTCTTGAAGGGTGGTTGTACGCTAACAAGACACGAAACTGCAGTTTCGAAACCAAAAAGTTTTTCTCAGTCTCAGTCTCCCGTTGTTGGAATCATGGTTTCAATTCATTCCCATGTTTGAGTTTCAATGTGTCTGAAATATGTATACATATATGTATTCAAAATGTCTTCATTTACTGCCTCAAAATGAGAACCGCGTCTGGGATGGGCCACCGGTACCTATATATTATACGGTGCTAAATTTTTTTGTGGTTATCGACAATTGAAACCATAGAAAATATTGAGACTCAGATGAAAATATGTTTTTGACCATTTTCTATACTCTATATGTATTCATATTGATACAAACCATACGATGTTATATATTTTTGAAATCAGAAAAAATTAAGTGTTCCCATTTAAAAAAAAAAACATAACTTTGGATCATAGCCTCGTAATTAAAAATGGTGCAAAAAAAGACGAGCACGTCACTGGATTCTACGTGAAAAAGTGCATGATTTATTTTTTAATTCCAGAGCTCTATCATCAGTTTTAGCGGAGATAATTTTTTTATTTTTTTTTTTTGATATGGCCATTTTTCCAATTCTGGCTTATAACTCGAAAACAGAAGATGGTAGCCAAAAATGAATATAACTCTTGTTAACTTCTCCAAAAAAGAGATCGAGAATGGGGTATCAGATTTTGTCTATCTCCGCCCGTCCTCCGGTTTGAAAGTTTCAGTGCAAAAACATCGAAATATGCTCACCCTGTAAATTGATATTGAAACTACACTTTTTCGAAATTTCAATTTCCTCAAACACAAATGAGACTGGTGTTGTTTATCGATTCTTTGAAAATTGAATGCTTTCCCTCAAATTTTTGAACTTGTTTCACTATTAGCATTGGTAAAACTTCGGGGTCACTCATATTTGAACAAATAGAATTTTTATATTGGATTATATTAGAATTGGTGTGAACGCCAATTCTACTTCAATGTGAACATAGCTCAATTCATTGAGAAACGCAGATGCCATGAGGAAATCACTTTCAAAGCATTCGAATTTTAACACCCAGTATATCGAAAAGATACGTTTGCGGAACGGTACATACTTTGCCAAATGATCAAAATCTTTTTTTTTTCATATCAAACCTCATTAGTGATTTTTACGCCAATATCGATATGGAAAAGGCATTGAAACAATCAACATAGGATTATAATGTTAACCATAATTTATAATTTACTAGCATTACTTGCCACATTTTATCACATTCACGCAATTTGATTCAAATAAAACGGCTAAACGAAGTCAATGAAATTTACGATTAGCGAAATATGAATTATAATAACATTAGCTTTCTCACAGATAGGTAGAGTAATTTTCAGGACGTTAAACGATAAGAATAACGTCAAATTTACATATCGCGTGCTCAGCACAGAACAAAAACACGGTTCTATAAGTTCGGATTGACAAATATAACGGATACTACATTACTTTGGACACGTTACATTGTTCTTCGCAAGGAGATGCAATTCATTGGATAACTTTGGAATGAATGTTATCTTCAAAATGATGTTGTTTTTAATAACATTATCCTTGTTCGAATGAGTAAATGTTAACAAGCTGCAGCACCTGATGATAAGTTTTGCATGAACGTATACAGGGTTACTGCCCGAGAACTTACCGATATACTTAGCAGAAATTTCGACGTTCCTGAAATTCTGCAGGTAACTGAATATCGAAAGATGACATATCATAGTTCCAAAATTTGAAGTATGTTAAGTTTACGTCTTCGATCGATTTTGCTAGCTTCATCTCATAAATGGAGCCATGGAGAAGACGCGAAGCATCTTCCGAAGGTTTTCCTTTTGACAAGAATATAGCATCGAAGCGGCTGTCTCAGGACATTCTTGAGACCTGGGGCTACGACCAAGTCGAATAGAACATGGTTAGTGAAAAAATAAAAAAAATGAAGGTGAATATCAAATGATCTTCTGAAATTGCCTTCCCTTCTTGATAAGTTTCAATCATACAGATTTTCGGTTTTCACATGTGAAAACCGAAAATCTTTCAAAAGTTATGACGGATATATTTTCCGCAGAAAACTTTTGAAACGTCAACTTGAATCAATTGAAATATTCAGAGTTTATCGTCTTGTTTGATGTGGAATACTTAAACCTGTGTGAATAAGAAAAAAACTGGCAAAAAAATTTTTCCTAAAACTTTTGTTTGACTTAATTGAATGATGATTTTTTTTCACAACACTTTATTTGAATTTACAATCTACTTTTATGAAGTATTGAGTAAATTTCATGTATGTACAGGGTAAGTGATTTCAAACTACTGTTTCCTTAAGAAAAAATACAACTTTATGTCTACCTCTTAGAAAAAACCAGAGTACGCCACTGGATTGTTATCAGAAAAGTGCCTGTATAATGTTTTTATTTCAACATCATAGTATAAACAGAAACGGAGATAATGACCAAAGTTGAAATCGTCCAAATTTCAATTTTGGCCTATAACTCGGAAACGAAAGAAGATAGAGGATAGAGGAATGCAGTTGATGGCATTAACAGTTTCTCGAAAAAAGAGTATTTTGAGGTACCATTCATTTTTCTCGGGTTCAAAAGTTTTAGTTCATGTAGCACCAATTTTGCCCACCCTGTACAGACTCCATAATATTACTTCAAATCAAGTTGTTTGGCCTGATTCGTTGTAAGCATCGAAAAATGAATGAATTTTTTGTCAGTTGATCAATCAACTGGTTGGCATTTTCTTGCTTCTGGTGTTATTTCCTTGCAAGGGCGTAGCCAGGATTCATAACAGGGGGGCAAACCATGATCATGGTCCATGGTCTTTCAAAATTTCAACATGTAAAATATAAGAATAAAAAATAAGGCAAATTTAATTCAATTTTTCTTTCAGAGAATTCTCGAATCATTATTTATAGTGCGATTACTGATGAACGTAAGATTTTCGATTGAAGTTTCTCTATAATTTGAACATTTGATGTTTTAATGCTACCCCAGAATTGGATGCCATATGTCCATATTGGTTTCATGTATATAATGTTAGCAGTGCCACTTGCGAGAAAATCAATAAAACCTATTCCATTAATTGTCGAGAATTTGTCGTGAAAGAAAAAAAAAATTGTCACGTCCTTAGTTTTTTTTCTACGGGGTGGCTTTGCTAACTTAACTCAATATCTACGAAATATCATGAAAATGGTTATAAATAATTGTCGATTATTTGTTGAAGTCCATATGAAGTGAAAAAAAAATGCATTCCTCCTTGTTTATTTTACGTCTTTTTCCCGCGAGTTCGAGATATTTCTGCAATTATCGCATTTCTGGCAACAGCGCCTTCGTAATTGACTCTTTTTCTATTTCATCAATTGTCGAATACTTGCCTCGAATTTGTCGTGAAAGAAAAAAATGTGTCGCCACCCTCGTTCTTTTTTCTACGGGGTGGCTTTGCTAACTTTATATTAATTTAGCAACTAGTATATATATTCTTAGGAACTGGAGCTGTACAGATTTGTTTATAATTATGGCATGTGTCTCGAAAAGGCAACAAGGAACAGATCATTCAAACAAACATATTGATCCATTCCCCGCACCTAATCTCAGTAGTAGCAGAGGAATATCAAACGGGGCACCATACAGTTCTTCGTACGATGCAAGAGCACAGATAAAAACCTCAGCAATAACTCTGTCTCCCCGTATAAGTGTAGGGATATTGATGGATATGTTTTCAAATATTCATATTGGAGGGCATCTTCTTCTACGAATGTAATTCTTTCTTCATTTCTTCAAAGGGGTTGACAAAGCATTTTTAAATAATCTGAAACAAAAGCCAAAAGGAGAAAAAACGGAAAAGCAAAATCGACAAATATATTCAAATTGTTTTGAAGGTACTAACCCATCTCAAAAATGAATCAGATAGTGATCGAATATCATCACGATGATCTTTAATGATAGTCGAGTAATTGTCGACGTTCAAATAAAGTAAAAAACACAAAAAATTTGATCTTTCTAGCAATTTTCACCACATTTTCTCGCGATTTCCCTATATTTCTGAAAATATTTTCGGCAACAGAGCATCTTTATTGCCTTTTTTCTATTGCATGAATTGTCGAATACCTGTCTCCAATTTGCCGTGAAAGAATAGTATATTTCATTACTAGTCCAGAAAGTAAGCTTTTTCCGTGCGCGCGCGATGTGTTCCCGTGTGAGGCGGAGCCGAACACAGGAACTCGTGCAAGCACGGAAAAAGTCTTTCTGGACGTGTAATGAACGATATTTTTCATTACACCTCTCTGAAAACAATAACACGGAAAAATTTTCAGCAGAAAGCATTTCGATATTGTGAAACAATAATTATTCAAAACACTGACATCTACTGTCACGCAATCGTTGCTCTGTGTCTCAGCATAGGAATAATAGGATGCATCTATGCCTCAGCGCACCGTAAAACTTTTTGCGGTGCGGCCGCACGGAAAAGAGTCATTTTCGATTTTCTAAATCTACATGTTATGATAGGGTTTTCAGTGCGGTGTAATGAAAAAAAAATTGTCGCTTCTTTAATTATTTTCTACGGGGTGGCTTTGCTAACTTAACGTTGAGTAAGAACCTTTTTCTCAATATCGAACAAATATCATGAAAATGGTTTATAAATAATTGTCGAAGTCTATATGAAGTAAACAAAACACAAAAAATCCATTCCTTTTTGTTTATTTTACGTTTTTTTTTTCCGCGAGTTCGAGATATTTCTGGAAATATCGCATTCTTGGCAACAGCTCATTCGTTATTGACTTTTTTTCTATTGCATAAATTGTCGAATACCTGTCTCGAATTTGTCGTGAAAGAAAAAAAATTGTCGCGTCCTTTATTTTTTTCTACGGGGTGGCTTCGCTAACTTAACGTTGAGTTAGAACCTGTTTCTCAATATCGAACAAATATCATGAAAATGGTTTTAAATAATTGTCGAATAATTGTCGAAGTCTATATAAAGTAAACGAAACACAAAAAATCCATTTCTTTTTGTTTATTTTACGTCTTTTTTCCGCGAGTTCGAGATATTTCGGGAAATATCGCATTCTTGGCAACAGCTCATTCGTTATTGACTTTTTTCTATTGCATGAATTGTCGAATACCTGTCCCGAATTTGTCGTGAAAGAAAAAAAATTGTCGCGTCCTTAACTTTTTTTCTACAAGGTGGTTCTGCTAACTTAACGTTAAGTTAGAACCACTTTCTCAATATCGACCAAATATCATGAAAATGGTTATAAATAATTCTCGAAGTCCATATGAAGTGGAAAAAATACAAAAAATCCATTCCTTTCAGTTTATTTCAAGCCTTTTTCACGCGATTTCGTGATATTTATGGAATAATCGCATTTTTAGCAACAGCGCATTCGTTATTCACATTCTTTCTTCTGCATTAATTGTCGAATACCTGTCACGAATTTGTCGTGAAAGAAAAAAAAATTGTCGCGTCCTTAATTTTTTTTCTACAAGGTGGTTTTGCTAACTTAACGTTAAGTTAGAACCACTTTCTCAATATCAACCAAATATCATGAAAATGGTTATAAATAATTCTCGAAGTCCATATGGAGTGTAAAAAATACAAAAAATCCATTCCTTTCAGTTTATTTCACGCCTTTTTCACGCGATTTCGTGATATTTATGGAATAATCGCATTTTTAGCAACAGCGCATTCGTTGTTCACATTCTTTCTTCTGCATTAATTGTCGAATACCTGTCCCGAATTTGTCGTGAAAGAAAAAAAAATTGTCGCGTCCTTAATTTACAAGGTGGTTTTGCTAACTTAACGTTAAGTTGGAACCACTTTCTCAATATCGACCAAATATCATGAAAATGGTTATCAATAATTCTCGAAGTCCATATGGAGTGTAAAAAATACAAAAAATCCATTCCTTTCAGTTTATTTCACGCCTTTTTCACGCGATTTCGTGATATTTATGGAATAATCGCATTTTTAGCAACAGCGCATTCGTTGTTCACATTCTTTCTTCTGCATTAATTGTCGAATACCTGTCCCGAATTTGTCGTGAAAGAAAAAAAAATTGTCGCGTCCTTAATTTACAAGGTGGTTTTGCTAACTTAACGTTAAGTTGGAACCACTTTCTCAATATCGACCAAATATCATGAAAATGGTTATCAATAATTCTCGAAGTCCGTATGGAGTGGAAAAAATACAAAAAATCCATTCCTTTCAGTTTATTTCACGCCTTTTTCACGCGATTTCGTGATATTTATGGAATAATCGCATTTTTAGCAACAGCGCATTCGTTATTCACATTCTTTCTTCTGCATGAATTGTCGAATACCTGTCCCGAATTTGTCGTGAAAGAAAAAAAAATTGTCGCGTCCTTAATTTTTTTCTACAAGGTGGTTTTGCTAACTTAACGTTAAGTTAGAACCACTTTCTCAATATCGACCAAATATCATGAAAATGGTTATAAATAATTCTCGAAGTCCATATGGAGTGGAAAAAATACAAAAAATCCATTCCTTTCAGTTTATTTCACGCCTTTTTCACGCGATTTCGTGATATTTATGGATTAATCGCATTTTTAGCAACAGCGCATTCGTTGTTCACATTCTTTCTTCTGCATTAATTGTCGAATACCTGTCACAAATTTGTCGTGAAAGAAAAAAATTGGCGCGTCCTCAATTTTTTTTCTACGGGGTGGCTTTGCTAACTTAACGTTAAGTTAGGATAATAAGTCTATGGTTCGTATACCCTAGTACTCCCGAGTACTCTCATAAATCTCTTGATCTCCCTTGGAGCAATCACATCGTGAGTATCAAGAATCGGCTTACCAGGTGTGTATTCCTGAAGCAAGCAATATCCGAAATGGCGGTATACAGCAGTAGTCGTATAGGCTTGAGGATTGTTTTATTGCCTATGGATTCCAGATAGTTAAACGTTGATTTTCAGATTTGGATTTCGAGCTTTCAAGTTGATGGCTTTTACGATACTGAAATACGAAGTACGAAATTCTTTTCTCCACGACTGCCACAGAATACAGCTCTTCCAACATCGAATTTGACCATAGAATGTCAGTATTCCATCACTTGATATGTAATATTCATTCTACAACACTTTTATTGATTTCAAGTAAATAACCAGTTATGACCGCGGTTGTTGTTCAGTTTGGTCCTTGGTTTTCGCCCTTTATAGATTACCACCAATAACCAACTCGAGCTTGAGTATAATCCTTGTTTTTTAAGCATTTCGACTGAATTTCATTCTCGCACAGTGTGTGAGAATATTCATTCCGTAACATAGAGAATAAATCTATGTGTCAGCCGCTCTGATTGTCATATTTATTGCGGTTTTCGAAACGTCATAATTCATCTTAGTATTAAAAGATTAATTATCTAGCTTCGAAACAGTCGTGGAGAAAGTATAGTCTGTTACTCGGTTAGAATGAATATCCGATACTCGTGATTCCTCAGGCTCGCCTCCGGCTCGCCCTCGGAATGATTCACTCGTATCGGATTTTCATTCTGCCCTTGTTACAGAATATACTATTCTCAGATCTGATAACTGAAAAGGAGAGAACACCAGCTAAGAAATTGATTTTACTGAAACATGATAGATCCTAGGAAATATAAGTTTCAGTGTGAATTTGTGATTTTTCGAAATCGTATGACTAATCGTTGCCTACGTGCTTTTCTACATAGAAACACGCGATGGAAGTTATGCAATTCGAAGATATTATGCAGTGTTACACAACTTATCACCGAATTTAAATTGACATTGTAGATTTGACATTGAGATCCAGCACGGATATCCCTTATGTTTGGTGCTATCGATTTATTTATTCGTCATTTAGTTGTAATTATTTATGCATGAGAACGTTGCTGAGATTGTGTTAGGAGATTATACATTTGTATCGACTTTGTTTGAATTATTATTTTGATTCTCATTGATCGATAGTATACCTAGTATAGATTCTATACTATCTTAGGCAGAACGATTTTTTCTTCATCGGCGAATAGATGCATAGAATACCTAGTGTTGACTGTTGGAATTGATTGGATTTTGTTCAAGACTTTCCTGTCGATCGAAAATCGGAGTATTTGTTCTGCTTTCATTTCTCTCGAAAGGGGTCGCGCTATTTTGCATTGCGGCAGTAGCGCTACGACCGCAAAATATTGCGGATTATTCCGGAAGTAACACCAGAACTGAAATCTAGGGTGCCGTTTTGTTCTACAAATTTTGGTCACGACTTTCAGTGAGGAGTCGTTACACCAGGTTTTCAATGCATCTTCATCGGCGATAATTTCAGAAACTATTGATTTGATTCCGAAAATGTTTACACTCATGAAAAGATCTTTGCCATGTTTATTATACAGGGTCTCGTAACTGTGGCGCGGTGACCCATATCTCTAGTTAGGAAACAGATAGGAATCTATTTTTCAGCAATATTATCTTATTACTTGTGATCGATGAATCAAAGATAATTTTGATGAGAGACAACCTGTTTTATCAGTATTTATTTTCTGTTGTTTCATCGAAGATGAAAGATACTTTATGTATATCGTGAGAAATGGACTAGCAGAGATCTAAATTCCGAAATACACCACCAGGTGGCATCACCACAGCAAGACAATGACATACCGGTTTCTGGCTTCTTTGCCATCATCAGTGCCATATAGCCTTATACTGCGGTAGTGACCAATTGACTTTATGTATATCTTCACTTAGAAAATATTAATGGTTTGCGAGATAATGAGGTTGATATGTCTTTTTTCTCAATACTTATATATTCGTCAAACTATATTGGATTTCCTTTTTTGATATTGAACATTGATTACTCTCTGAAATGGTATACATATCTGAAATTGACCTGTGCTATAGAGGATATGAGAAACAGCTTGCTTCATATTGTAAATGAATTTGCTGAATTTTCCTTATTCCATATGGAACCCCCTGTATCCATAAAATGCGTCTACAAATTTAGTCTGGCATTTCTTAGGGTTGAGATCACTAGTTTTGCATAAATAAGTTAAAATTTTACGGAAGTCGCTTTCCTATAACTTCGGAGAACGACATATTTATGAGACGACTGATGATAAGCAATAATGGATATCTGGTTCATTGAATGATATTTCTGTTTTATGTAAAACCCATATTTGACGGATATGCTCAAAAGATATGTTTGTAACACATTTCTTTTTATGTACTCTTCGCATGTGCGCATAATTTGCGTACAACTCCCTCATTGAAATACCGATACAATTCCATCAAAATATTGATTTCAAACACTGAAATGATTGATGCAATTTTCATTCTAGGTGAATCATCAGATGGGAATTGCTTATTGACAACTATTCATTCTGACCGGTTTCCAGATAGATATAGAATGCTATCCAGATGAAAGCTCTTTCCGAATGACAGTGGCGGCTAATCAGAGGAGCCAAGGAACGTTAAGCCTCCCCTGAAATACTTATTGCTTCAGTTCTCTTTACAATCAAAATAATTTCAAATGCATACATGATTTGACTGAACTCATCACGTACTTTGTATCTTTGTATTCAGATGTGAATGGAAGCTATATGTTTATATCAGGTTCATGGTTCATCGTCTGTATCAAATGCGTAAAAATGATTCGAACTTACATCTCACATGCAGACATTAGTGCTAAACCCATACCACTTGATGCCATTGCGCACTCAGAAGAACCGCCGCTATGTTACTTGCCAACAGTGGTGCAAGTGTACTCCAATTAAAAAAGCTGGGAAGATGGAAATCTAGTGCTGTGGCAGAAGGTTATGTGGATGGTTCAATAGATAATAAAACGAAAACTGCCACTATGCTGTCCCAACTCCCAATGTGCTACGTCTTCTGCAAGTAGTTCACATGAAAATAATTTGTCGCCCAAAGAGACAACTGTAAGAGGGTCCAGCGCTGGTACAGACCTAAATATTTCAATAAACGCTTGAAATAATTCAAATTCAACGATTAATATCAATAAGTTGTTTGTTGTATTTTAGTTCATTGTTGTTTTTTTATTGTTTGCCATTGAATAGGTATTATAAAATTGGTCAGAAAATGTGTTATTTTTTCAAATATAAAAAATATTCATTTAGAAAAGATGGAGGAGTTTCAGAAATGGAAAATTCATCATCACTTATCATTTTTCACTGTTTTGTATTCGAAAAGACTAGCAATTTAATTTATATTCGTCAAGTTTGACAATTCAGCATTAATACGTGTCCATAGGAATGCAACCAATTCCATTCCGAATTTCATATCTCCATTTAATTATAAATGGAATATGAAAGAAGAGAAAAAAAGGTCCTTAAATCCCACAATCTTTATTTTTTGACGACTAGTTTCGAGACTTTAGATTAGTCCCATTTTCAAGTCTTCTAAAGATACAAGCTACTACTTTAAGAAAACACAAATAAATATATATTCTTAAAGTAGTAGCTTGTATCTTTAGAAGACTTGAAAATGGGACTAATCTAAAGTCTCGAAACTAGTCGTCAAAAAATAAAGATTGTGGGATTTAAGGACCTTTTTTTCTCTTCTTTCATGATGAGTCACCCCCATTTGTCAATCTTCAATTTTATATAAATGGAATAATTCGCGATTTTTTTCAAAATGAAAATAGTATGTCCACCTCGTAGGAAAAGCCTCATTCCTGGACTCTGTGACTCGGCTCACGCCTCGTTTTAGCAATCTTCACAATCGTCCAGGGATGTAAGGCTTTTCCTACCCGGTAAACAATGTACTCTTATCTTCTCCCATAGAATAATGTGTCCATTATTCTACTGACTTTGAGCTGTAATAGTATCTATAAACCAACCCCGATATTATAATAATTCACGCCTATAACTCACTCCAATACGAATAGGAAAAACAGCTTACGAAATGAATAAAAAAAAAATCGGATCGATCAGGAACCAGGGACGGGCCGAAGCCAAATTTTTGGGGGGGGATAGCTTCGAAAATTTTCCAACTGTGCATTAAAGGATTAGAAAACCAACGGTTGAAGGGGGGAGTGGTATTTTGGATTGCGTGTCAATGTTTTTTTTTCCCGAGAACATTGAAAATATTTAGAAAATTTTGTAGTGTAGTTTTTTAATTCTGCATTACTAGATTAACACACTCCACACTCTACAGGATTATACAGCATCTGTTATCATTATTTTGTATGTTTCGATTTTTAAGTTCAATTCCGAAGAAAAATAAATGATTTATTCAAGTGAACTGAAAAAAATCCACATACTTCACTTTGAATCTTTTTCGGTCCATTTTTGCAAAGGGGCCGTTATACTTCGGCCGACGGCTACGGCACCGATTCTCCATTCAAAAAGTGCCTTTCATTTTTCCAAGTTCACGCCCTCAATTTTTCACCAAAAAGCTTGATTTTTTTTAAATTGAAGATGAAGGATGTCTTGAGGGCACTCCAATTCCTTCTCTTTGATAAAATTATTTTTTCGCGTGAAGAAATCGGCTACGGCACCGATTCTCAATTCAAAAAGTGCCTTTCATTCTTCCAAGTTCACGCCCTCAATTTTTCACCTAAAAGCTTAATTTTTTTTTTTTTGAAGTTGAAGGATGTCTTGAGGGCACTCCAATTTCTTCTCTTTGATAAAATTATTTTTTCGCATGAAAAAATCGGCTACGGCACCGTTTCTCCATTCAAAAAGTGCCTTTCATGTTTCCAAGTTTACGTCCTAAATTTTTAAGCTAAAAGCTTGATTTTTTTTTTAATTGAAGTTAAAGGATGTCTTGAGGGCACTCCGATTTCTTCTCTTTGAGAAAATCATTTTTTGGCATGAAAAAATCGGGTTGAATTTGAGAGTCTATGAAAATTGACTTCATAATCGTTTTTCGGCGGTTGTTCATCCATTTTTTCTAGAAAATTCATTGGAGTGCCCTCGACAAATCAATTTTCTATATTTAAAAAAATCCATTTGGATATACGCTTAATTAATGCAAAAAATTATGGAAATACTGAAAAGACTTCCAGAAACTGTGAAATCGCAGAAAACTGTCTGAAGTTCCAGGAGAATTAAAAAAAATCAAGCTTTCAGGTGGAGATTTTA
Source organism: Adalia bipunctata (assembly GCA_910592335.1). Lineage (NCBI taxonomy): Eukaryota > Metazoa > Arthropoda > Insecta > Coleoptera > Coccinellidae > Adalia > Adalia bipunctata. The sequence continues at coordinate 52,005,525 of OU342950.1, read as the reverse complement.
GGACGTGAAAAATTAAAATGGAAAAATGAAAGGCACTTTTTGAATGGAGAATCGGTGCCGTCGGCCAAAGTATAACGGCCCCTTATCAGATTTACGTGTTGAACGGAGATTTGATAGAATAATTAAGAATGAGAAAAAAATACTGCCTACTGCCCTACCGAGAGAAATAGCGCAAATTGGTACCAGATGGACTGGACACAGTCGATGCGGCCAAACTGAGAAATTCACAACTACCTGCTGAGGGATAACGTAAAAGATGAAAAATTGTTCATCCTTTCAAATACTTGGTAGCAATTCGGAATGAATCTGCCAAATACTCTAAATATATTCTAACAAGAATTTGTATAATTGTCGCTATTCTCTGCATGCTAAACGTGGGCTTAGTTCTACCGGTTTATTAAACATTAATTTAAAACTTCATTTAAAAAAAGTCAAATTCATTCACATTTTAAGAAATATGTATTCCAACTCCAATGAAATCTCTCCAACTGCTTTAAAATTTTCCCAACTGCTTCGGAATTTTCCCAACTTCTTCGAAACTTTTCCAACTGCTTCGAAAATTTTTCAACAGCTTCGAAAATATTCCAACTGCTTTTAAAATTTGCCAACTCTGTTCAACATTGGGGACTCTTGTAGAAATATGTATTCCAACTCAATTGAAATCTTTCCAACTGCTTCAAAATTTTCCCAACTGCTTCGGAATTTTCCCAACTTCTTCGAAACTTTTCCAACTGCTTCGAAAATTTTTCAACAGCTTCGAAAATACTCCAACTGCTTTTAAAATTTGCCAACTCTGTTCAACATTGGGGACTTTTGTAGAAATATGTATTCCAACTCAATTGGAATCTTTCCAACTGTTTCAAAATTTTCCCAACTGCTTCGAAATTTTCCCAACTTCTTCGAAACTTTTCCAACTGCTTCGAAATGTTTCCAACCGCTTCGAAAATTTTTCAACAGCTTCGAAAATATTCCAACTGCTTTTAAAATTTGCCAACTTTGTTCAACATTGGGGACTTTTGTAGAAATATGTATTCCAACTCAATTGAAATCTTTCCAACTGCTTCAAAATTTTCCCAACTGCTTCGAAATTTTCCCAACTTCTTCGAAACTTTTTCAACTGCTTCGAAATTTTTCCAACCGCTTCGAAAATTTTTCAACAGCTTCGAAAATATTCCAACTGCTTTTAAAATTTGCCAACTCTGTTCAACATTGGGGGGGGATCAAAATAATTCTTTTTCGTTCTGCATACAAATTTCATATTTTGTATTTAATTATATAGCACCTTTGAAGTTATCTAGATAGTCTTTGGTCTCCGAATAAATTATGGAAATAATAATATGTGATCACAAATTATTATTTCCATAACAATTATATCATTATGTAATTTCATTCGATCCAATTTTTTCAACGTGGATTTTGGTGAATCCGTATTATCATGTAGAGTAATAGAACAATTTATTTCAATATTTTAATTCGAAATATTAGACAAGGCCAAAGAAATACACTTTCCTGAGAGGCTGCTCTGATAAATATGGAATAAAAAATTATGGAATTCATTTAAGTTCTTTGTGCTCCAATGAATTATTCACATCACACAGAAAATCAATAAAAGGTGAACATGAAGAACCTTCCTGAAAAATGTAAAAATTCTTGAAAAATGTAAGGTTTATTGAATTCATGTTACCGTAACTACAGTATGAATATGCAGGAGTTTTTTACGAAATTATTCGATTAATTGATCATAATACATTAAGGGCGGGTTGTAACTCAGTAGGTTAACCTCTGGTTTCCGTTGACCATTGGTTAACGTTGATTGGGTTGTTGTATGACAGAAATCTTGAAGTTAACCAGTCAGTGAACTTTCGATTTTGAAACCATCTAGTTTTGAGAGTTTAACCTAAGAGAGTTTAAAAAGCACAGAAAATGCTTTTAGATTGACATACTACATGAATTTTCAAACGATCAACTTTCAAACTAATCTAAACTGAAAATAATCTATCCTATGTGTGTACTGTGTTGATTAGAAATTGCTCTGCTTGTTTAGTTATTCGAAATGAATATGCAAAGAGAGAATCTGCGTGAGTTAAATCTCACTGATGATGAGGACTTTATGAAACTTGTCGAATTAGAATCATTTCCCAGGAAAAAACGAAATTGAAAGGTGTTTTGGTGTTCCAAAAGAAGATTTCCAGTACTAGCGTTGGGTATTCGACTTGATGTTGCTAAAGTGGAAGCAATTGTCATCACATGTATCTACTGTGCTTCACAATATTGCTTGTGAAAAAAATGAACCTGAACTACCCATCGATGAAGAAGTGGCAGCACTCATTGAAGAGGCACAAAATATAAATATACAAGTAACAGAAATATCTAGGTTCAATATGAACAATCTTATTAGATACAATATTATTACGCAATATTTCCAGGCACTCCTGTAACTCATTTAAAAATTTTCAGGGCTCATATTTTTAATGTACAGAATGAAAATAAAACTTTTACCGAATTAATTGTTCATTTCATAGCTGAATTCTCATTATATGACTCGAGGAGAAAAGCTACATCTTGAATTTCATACTTGTGTTATGTTTATGTACTGAATAAACAGTCTCTGAATCTGAATTCTGAATAAAATCTTACAGTCAGAGTGTCACAGATTACAGTTAGATTATGACAGAATTATAAAATTATTCAATGGATTCTGTGATCTGGGTTCAGTGTGGCCAATGAAAAGACAAAAAAGAAACGTTTACTTGACCATCATCTGATTTTTCATGTTACAACAGAAATTGACTTAACCTTACTTGGCAGGTTAACCATTGGTTTCAAGACCAACTGGTTAACCAACTGAGTTACAACCCGCCCTAAGTAGGTATCACATTTAATTGAGCTAACTTTTATGGTTCGGAAAAATGTATGTGATTAGGTATTGAAACTAGCAGAAACATTTTTTTCACCTTAATCTTCATGAAAATGTTTGAATGCAGATAATGAATTCCAATATGTTCCACTTGAACATATTCACACAATTGCGCATCGCAGTACGAAGATTTTATCGGTTTGTTCGTTTTCCAATAGCGATGATACAATTCAAAAATAAAAATTCATGGAGACACAATTTAAGTTTTATTTGAAAGCTTACATCATGCCATTATGTATTGAAAATAACATCAATCAAATTACCACCAGGTGTTAGAATTTATTTGTACATTATAGTTCACTTTCATCATGTATGTAGGATTATGATTGTCAGTTGAATTTGTCAAGAATAAAAAGTCAGATAAAATCACGAAATATCGCATCTATTGCCTGAAAATAAGAATATTTCGGAAAGAGAGCTAACATTTTGGTCCTTCGGGCCGGATAAGAACCTGTCCATGGATGATCTACGGAGAAGTTCGCGAAAAAATGCGGGGGAAAATAAGAGTTTGCCCGCTGACTTTACATGGCCTAAAAAATTTGGCGAGAGAAATTCGATTGCATTTTCCAATAAATCCAACAATAGTTCGCATAAGTCTCAGGTGAGCTTGGAACGACATCGAATTGCCATCGAGATGGAAAAGAAACGGCAGTCTTTGGAGAAACAGAAACTTGAGATAGAGAACAATATGCGGTTGTTGCAGATGGAAAATGATTTGGAAAATGCTAGACTTGATGCAATCGAAGAAGTAAGGAGTCACAGAAGTCAGTCGAATGGTACAAATGAAAAAACTACCATTAGCATTCGACAACGAAACGATATATCCCATTGTTTACATCCTGAAGTTATCGTAGCAAAAGATAAATCTTGTTCTTCAGATCATGATCAATTTGATCGGGAGGTAACTTCAAAAGATGAGTTTGTGAGTGAATGGGTAAAAAAATCCACTCAACAGTGTCAAGATGTAAATCATCAGGAAGTTCTCAGCATAGTAGAAGATGAATCGATACATCCTCCAGGAAATTATGAATCAGCTAGAAAAAAATCAGAAATTGAGATATTGTGTCAAACCATAACTGATGTGATAAAAACAGTTACGAAAAATGTTCCTGCTGCTTCAAATGAACACAATCAAAATATGTTCCTAAGACGACAGGTCGTCGAAAAAGATTTTCCTAAATTCTCAGGGAATCCTGCTGAGTGGCCACTTTTTCATCAACAATATCAGAGAATTTCCAAATTATGTGGTTACACTAACGAGGAAAAGATGTCAAAGCTACAAAAATGCCTAACAGGAGAGGCCAAATCTGCCGTTGCGGGAATGATGCTTACATCAGAAAATACTGATTTGGTGATGGAAACTTTGGAACTTCATTTCGGCCGACCCGACTATATTATTGAAGTGATTATTTCTAACATCAAACAACTTCCAATTTTGAAAGAGAGAAATGTCGATAAACTCATTCAATTTTCCAACGAGGTGAACAATCTTGTAGCAACTATGGATACCTTGAACTCCAAAGGACATATGGAAAATCCACACTTAATAAGAGATTTGGTCTACAAACTTCCTGACATGTTGAGACTGAAGTGGGGTGAAACAGTTGCGGAAAAATGTGGAAGAATAAATCTGTTAGATTTTTCGAAGTGGTTGAAAGGTTTAGCTAAAGCAGCATGTTATGTTAGTTTGCCAAATGAGATGAATCCACCTACTCAGCCTGAAAAACATAGTCAAAGAACAGTTCCAACCAAAAAACATGAACGAGTATTCAGTACGAGTGAAATAACGAAAAAAGTTTGTTGTTATTGCGGGCTTGAACATGAAAGATCCTGTTCCAAACTTCAATCAGATGATGTTGACGAAAGATGGAAAATTGTTACAGAAAAAAAGCTGTGTTTCATTTGCCTTAAGGGAAAACATCAGAAATTCAGATGTAATAAGAAGAAAAGGTGTCTTGTGGATGGTTGTCAAAGCTTCCATCATCCACTTCTCCATAAGAGTTCAGTATTGACACAGTCAAATACAAATATGCATACTGATTCGATTCTTGCAACACATAATGACAGAAAGAAGATTTTGTTGAGAACAATTCCTATAAAAATTCATGGTCCTAAAAAAGTGATGAAAATTCTCGCTCTTTGTGATGAAGCCTCCACTGTTACAATAATTGATAAAGAAGTGATAAGAAGCCTCGGATTAAATGGAACGAAAGAAGCTCTTTGTTTACAGTGGACCAATGACATCATCTCAAGACAAGAAAATTCCGAAAAACTGGACTTGAAAATCTCAAAAAATCAGGATGGTGCCGAAATATTCACAATGGAGGGTGTTCATACTATAGAAAATCTCTCTCTACCACCTCAGACAGTAAATATGGATCAGTGGAACTCATTTCCTCATCTAAAGAATATACCTATCGAAAATATACAAAATGAGAAACCACTTCTTCTTATTGGCCAAGACAACATAAAATTCATCGCTCCAAACCAGGTTAGAGGTGGCCCAGAAAATACTCCAGTGGCTACAAAATGCAAATTGGGTTGGTCACTTCATGGTCCTGTTCTGGAGGATGGAGATATGAAAATTGGAGCTCATACTTTACATATCTGTGAAAGAGATGCTGACAATGAGCTGCATGAAATGTTGAAAAGTTCATTTGCCAATGAAGATTTTGGAATAAAGCCAACCCAGAGTTCCAGAGATCCTGAAGAAAATAGAGCAGTCACCATCATGAATAAAACAATCAAACGCATTGGTGATAGATTTGAGATTGGTTTACTTTGGCAAAATGATGAGACTACATTACCCAGAAGTAAATACAATGCCATCCAACGTTTGATATGTATGGAAAATAAATGTATGCAAAATGATGATTTCGCTAAGAAGTATCAACAAAAAATAGATTATTATATTGAAAATGGTTTTGCCAGAAAATTATCTAAACATGAAGCTTCGATTGAAGGTCCTCGAACGTGGTATTTGCCACACTTTGGTGTCGTCAATCCTAAAAAGCCTGGAAAAATGAGGCTAGTATTTGACGCTGCTGCCAAATCCAATGGATTTAGCCTCAATGATTTCCTATTACCTGGCCCTGATCTACTGCAGTCATTGGTGGCGATTCTTTGGAAGTTCAGGAAGAGAAGAATTGGCTTTTGCGGAGATATTAAAGATATGTTTCACCAGGTGCTGATTCGTGAAGAGGATAGGTGTGCACAACGGTTTTTATGGAGAGATTTGCATCGAGAAAAACAACCTGATGTATACGAAATGATGGTAATGATATTTGGCTCCAAATGTTCTCCAGTTTGTGCTCAATTTGTGAAAAACTACGTTGCCCAAGAACAAGCAGAATCTCCAGATATCTTGACTGCAATAAATAGGAAGTTTTACGTGGATGATTACCTTGACAGCAAAAATTCCGAAGAAGAAGCCATCGCAACTATACTCGAAGTTCGCAGAATTTTGGCCACAGGGGGATTCAACATTGTGAACTGGATGACGAACTCGCCGAAAGTGAGAGAAATGCTGGGTTCTGATTTAGTTGTCAAAAATTTAGATGAAGAGAACCTACATCGAGTACTAGGCCTCTGGTGGGACAGTGAAAAGGACGAATTTCTATTCAAAATGAATAATGAAGATACCTCGGATAAATCTTTCACCAAAAGGGGAGTCCTGAAATCTTTGATGTCCATTTTCGATCCTATTGGTTTTCTCTCATCATTTACAATCGAAGCAAAGATTTTGCTACAGGAAATATGGCGTTCAGGAATCAACTGGGACGAAAAACTTCCTGAGGAATTGATGAAAGTCTGGTGTAGGTGGATAGCTAGTTTTCGGCAAATTGAAAAAATAAGGATTCCCAGATGTTATTCGGTGAATATTCCAAAGGCTGATAACATTGAAATTCACTCATTCTGCGACAGCAGCCAGAAAGCTTACGCCTGTGTCGTTTATTTGCGAGTTTCAAGAGGCCTACAAACAGAAGTTTCTTTCATTGCTGCAAAAACTAAAGTTGCACCTTTGAAATTGCTTTCTATTCCGCGCTTGGAACTTCAGGCAGCAGTCATGTCAAGTAGACTAACAACTACAATCAAAAACGAACTGAAACTGTCAGTGAATAAAACATTCTATTGGACAGATTCAAAGTGCGTCCTATGTTGGATACGAGGGGATGTTTGGAAGTACAAACAATTTGTTGCTCATCGAGTCGGCGAAATACATGATTTAACAGAAATAAATCAATGGAGATGGATTCCCACTGACATGAATGTTTCAGATGAAGCTACGAAAATAAATACATCCAAACAAAAATCGATTTCCGAGGAATGGTTCGCAGGCCCGAGTTTCTTGAAGAGAACCGAAGAAGACTGGCCAAAAGAAAAAGAAATGGGTACATTAGATGGCGTCGAAATGGAAATGAAGAAGACATTTTCTGGTACTCACTACGTTTATGCTATGAGCAATTATTCGGAATCCTTACCAGACATCAAACGATTCTCAAAGTGGCTTCGACTCATCAGAAGTACAGCTTGGATGTTACGATTTATAAAGCGAACAAAAAAAATTACACCAGAGAGACAAGAGCTATCCGTTGAAGAGTTGAATGAAGCTGAAAAATTATGGATCAAGAAAACCCAACAAGATTTTTACGAGGATGAATTGAATTGTCTGAATGATGGAAGGAGAATACGAAGAAAGAGTAAGATTGGAAGTTTGTGTCCAGAATTAGTAGAAGGATTCATAGTAGTTGGCGGCAGGATAGACCTGGCAGATTCCCTAGAAGAGCGAACTAAGAAACCTATCATCCTACATCCAAAACATGAATACACCCAACTACTCATTCGTCATTTCCATGAAAAATTCAGACACCAAGGGGTTAACCTTGTTCTCAATGAGCTACGGCAAAGATTTTGGATTGTTAATGGAAGAGCAGCAGTAAAGTCCACATTTTTCAACTGTCAAAATTGTAAGAATAGGAAAGCTAGGCCAGTTCCACCAATTATGGGTCAACTTCCAAATGCCAGAGTAACTCCCAATACGAGAGCATTTGTGAACGTAGGCTTGGATTACTTCGGTCCATTTTATGTCACAGTGGGAAGAAGAAAAGAAAAAAGATGGGGTGTTTTGTTTACCTGTTTAGCAGTCAGAGCTATTCATTTGGAAATTTCACATTCTCTAAATTCGGATTCTTGTATAATGGCGATAAAAAGAATGATAGCGAGAAGAGGTAAACCGAAAAGTATTTTCTGTGATAATGGGACAAACTTCCGAGGAGCGGATAATGAAATTCAAAAAGCGAAGAAAGACCTCGATAATACCTCATTCATCAACTCTGTGACCTCAGATGGTATAAACTTCAGATTCAATCCTGCAGCAGCACCTCACATGGGGGGTGTGTGGGAACGACTAATTGGATCTGTGAAAAAGGTTATAGGAAAAATTCTATACGGACAATCGTTGAAGGATGAAACTCTCCAAACACTTTTCGCTGAAGCTGAGAATATTGTTAATTCTCGCCCCCTTACCATTTTATCAACTGATCCCTATGATCTCGCACCACTAACCCCAAATCATTTTTTGGCTGGGTTTGCAAACAATGATAGTTCCATAATAGAAATGAATCCAGATAGTAATTGTTTGAAGCGTGAATGGAGAAAGGCAGAAATGTTGAGGACATCGTTTTGGAACAGATGGATAAAAGAATATCTTCCCACCCTTAATAGAAGAAATAAATGGACGCTTCATCAGGCACAGATTGAAAAAGATGATATTGTCGTAATGGTAGACGATGATGTACCGAGACATAAATGGAAACTTGGTAAAATAGTACAAACCTTTCCAGGACCTGACGGAAGAATCAGAGTTGTCGACGTTAGAGTTGGTTCTTCTGTTTTTCGGCGACCAGTCGTCAAGATATGCAAGTTGGAACTGGAGGGATAGTGAAATTCTTCACCAGGGGGGAGAATGTTAGAATTTATTTGTACATTATAGTTCACTTTCATCATGTATGTAGGATTATGATTGTCAGTTGAATTTGTCAAGAATAAAAAGTCAGATAAAATCACGAAATATCGCATCTATTGCCTGAAAATAAGAATATTTCGGAAAGAGAGCTAACACCAGGACTTCTCGACTTTCCCGTACTTACTGCATTCTTTAGAACCAATTTCTTTGAAAAATTGGGCTGTATTTCATCAATAGTTCGTTACTTCGTTCTAGCATAAACTTGAGACATCACATACATATACCTACCCGTAGAAAGAAATCACAAGGTGTTGAATCACACGACCTGGGACTCTTGAGTCTTGGGAGAATAATTCACTGAATCACTTTTTGATATAATAACATAATTACCAAATTGAGATTTCAATAAATCGATTGTTAGATGGCTGTGTGACAGGTGGTACCGTCTTTTGGAAACCACATATCCTCCAGATTATTCTCAACAACAGCAGGAAAAATGACGAAATTCAAAATTGTTCTGTCCTCTAGTGACTGTTACTCTTCGAACATTTTATTCGAAGAAATATTGTATTGATCACTTCACAGCATGAATGGACCACCACACAGTGACTATCTGGATGTAATGGTGTCTGAACAGTTCCGATGGATTTTATCCACTCAAATTCTGCAATTCTTTTTGTTTACATGGCTATTCAACCAAAAACAAGCTTCATCACTGAATGAATTTCAAGAGTTCAAGAGCAGAATCAGAAAATGAACATCGTTTATGGTGGTCTTATCACTAATGTATTCAGTTCTTGAACCCGTTGAATTTAGCAAGGATGTCAACCCAAATCTTTACTCAAAATACCCCATGTCGTTGTTGTGTGAAATATTTTCTTTTGTTGTCTACAACATTGTAAAAAGAAAATATTTCACAAAATTGAAAGACATAACTCCTATCGAAAAAAGGTCAGAAGTAGTGTACAAGATTGATTGCCAAAATTGCGAGAAATGCTATGTTGGTCAGACGAAACAACTATTAAAGGATAGAGTAAGACAGCACATGTACGACACCAAGAAATTCGACAACACGCATAAGACTGCACTAACCGCACATACACATATACAGAGGGACATAAGTTCAAATTTGACGATGTCAGCATTTTGGACGTTGAACCACACTACAGCAGAAGACTGATAAGTGAGATGGTCCACATCAAAACAAACAACACTGTAAATTTCAGGGAGGACACTCAACATCTTAGTGTGATATACAACAATTTAATAATAAAGAACGATAGGGTTACGTAGAAGATGTGGTATATTTGAACCAGACTGTGGTTATATCACCTCTTCAACTCAGTTATAAAAGGTATGAACTGCACTATATTTTATTCCATGACTTTCAAAGTATTTTATATTTTATTGACTTTAGTCATATGTATTTTCAAAAAATTTTAAAAGATTTTTATGTGAACTGTGACTGTTTTGTGAATGTTGATTATGACCGCCGAGACCATTTATTGTGAGAAAACATATTTTCCGAGCAACAGACATAAGTTTGATAATATAAACAAAATAACCCTACTTTCGGCTGAAACTGCTAAGCAAGATTTATTGTAGAAGAGAATATATTTTTGATATTGTAACGAGGTGAGTGTTAGATCTGCCCATTTTTATTTTTATTGTGTATCTTGATTCATGCCATTGCAGCCTTGAGAAAGGACCAATAGTGTCCGAAACGTTGGCAAAGTTATAAATGGTTTGAACATCTATACACGGATTTTTATTTTCCAAATTCCTGTAATCATTTTAGAATAAAAGATAATACAGTGTTGCATTATATAATTTTAAAATTTTATTATTAACATTTCATTCAATTTAATTACAGATTCATGTATTTCTAACTTTTCACTTTACTATGCTGGAGAAGGTACCTACCATCCGCCAGATCTGATGTTCTCGTTCTCGCCCTCCGATCTCAATTAGCACTCGCGTGTCTCTCCATATTTATGGCTTCTTAAGTAACACGTGGATGCCTCTTTCCTTCCCACCAAGATTTCATCCTTTTTCTGATCTTTTATAATGGATAGAGAAACATTCTTAAATCGAAATATAGATGATATCTGATGAAATACGAGTGGAGCACTTCTATTCCCCTTCGTCCCAAGTCCCCTCACCAAGCTCGTCTTACGTAAATTAGAAAATGAATCATATGGGTTCAAGCGAATCTGAAAAATCCCTACGAATGATGTTCATGATATATTTATCATATTTGGTTGCCCTTGTTTTTTGTAGGTATATTATAGTATATTTCATTACTAGTCCAGAAAGTAAGCTTTTTCCGTGCGCGCGCGATGTGTTCCCGTGTGAGGCGGAGCCGAACACGGGAACTCGTGCAAGCACGGAAAAAGCCTTTCTGGACGTGTAATGAACGATATTTTTCATTACACCTCTCTGAAAACAATAACACGGGAAAAATTTTTAGCAGAAAGCATTTCGATATTGTGGAACAATAATTATTCAAAACACTGACATCTACTGTCATGCAATCGTTGCTCTGTGTCTCATCATAGGAATCATAGGATGCATCTATGCCTCAGCGCATCGTAAAACGTTTTGCGGTGCGGCCGCACGGAAAAGAGTCATTTTCGATGTTCTAAATCTACATGTTTTGATAGGGTTTTCAGTGCGGTGTAATGAAAAAAATTTTTCGCCACAACTGCAGAAACTGATCCTCAGGATTTCCAGCGAATTTTTTTGTTACAAGAAGGAAGAATGGAAAATTGTCCGACACTTAAATCGGCGTCAATAAGGATTCATTTACGGCTTATCTTAAAATTTTCACCTTTCTTTGAGTTATTCTATTCAAGTCTTGAAAGTACAAAGTGGACCACTCTGGTATAATATAGCCAGTGCCAATACATATTTTTTTAACTTTACTTAAGACCCTTGTGTACAAAAAATATATGGGGACATAAATGACCATCCAACAGAAAATTGACCAGTTTCACTGTGATTCTGAAGTGATATAAACCAAAAAACATGACATTTTATTCTTGTGATTTCATTAATGATTCCAATGTATTTTTCTGTATGAAGCCTTCTCTATGAAAAATGAAAAAATTATATTTCTTCGAATAAATTTCTCCAAAAACTTGTTGATAATAATTGCATGTTCTCCTAATTTGACTTTACATAAATCCCATAAAAGCTTCCTTATAATCTATTGGTGGACTTCTACATTCTTCATTCATCTGAATCTTTATTCATTCATCTAACTCATTCTGTTGTCCTTTTCTTCATAAGTTCAAGCTGAAAATTCATTTTTAATATTTGTAGTATAAACTTAGTACCTACTCAGTTCTCTCTAAAAATTTAAAAAATAAAGTTCAATATAGAGCATGGCCTCCTTGAACAACTTTTACAGACCGACAACGCTCTGCATACATTCAATCAGATTTTTCAAATAGCCTTGATCAGTTTCTCTCCAGAGTGGCGGTAAAAGCCGTCCGATTTCTTGAAGTTTATGTGGAGGAGATTTAGGAGAATCCAAAGCCTTTAATAGCTGATTCGAAGCGTGTTCAATGGGATTGAGATCTGGCCACCAACGGGGCATGGCTAAATGCAGCATGAAACAAAGGAATAATATTTTAATCACACCGCTCTGAAAACCCTATCATAACATGTCGATTCAGAACATCGAACACCTTTTTCCGTGCGGCCGCACCGTAATAGCTATTTATGTAACAACTACATAAATTAAAGCCATATTTTCGCGTGACAATATTTCAGAACTATTTCGTCCGTTTCGAAATATTCGTGTTTTCGCGTCGAACTGGTGACGTCACGCACCAAATGTTTCGAAATACACACAACCAAACTTATATGGAATCACCCTGTTATTCGGAAAAAACGAATTTTAATTTAAAAAAAGTCGCTGAAAAGTGAAGAGCAGTTTTCCCAAAACAAGTTTATTACAAAAATAATATAAATTATTAAAAGATTATTTTTATAATAGAACAGAAAATCAAAAGTGTAAATTTCTCTAAAAATAATTTTTATGTAACTGAGAATTGAACAACAAATAAAACGATTTTAACAAATCAATAATCAGTATTACCACCCCTGGCATTGATACAAGCTTGAATTCGACGAGGCATGCTTTCTATTAAGTTGTTAATTTCTTCTTCTGTACCATTTGCCCATTCCTCTAAAGCCGCTTGTATAAATCGCTCTGCGTTACCAGGATTATTTTGACGAGCTCTAATTTTTCTTTTGATCCTATCCCACAAGTGCTCGATAGGATTAAGGTCCGGTGAACAAGAAGGCCACTCTAAAACAGTCACACCTTCTGTTTCGAAAAATTTTTTTGCAACTCTGCTGGTATGTGGAGGTGCATTATCCTGCATAAATAGGAAATAATCTCCAAAAGCACCTCGTCAGAGCCTCACTACAGGTTGTAGCACTAGATCAACATACCTAGGCCCTGTCAGAGATTGTCTAATGGGAATTAAAGGAGTTTTCTCACCTAACATAATTCCGCCTCAAAACATTACAGTACCTCCTTTGTATTTAGGGATCGGTCTTGCAGCTTGGAGCCTAGCTGGCCTCCCTCTACCTCTAAAAATGCGAACACGCCGGTCGTCTGATCGTAGGCCAATTCTGGTCTCATCCGAAAATAAGACATTTTTCCAATCTTCAATAGTCCAATCTTCATGCTCTAAACACCAATTAAAACGGTCAACTTTATTTTGCCTTGATAGTTCTGGAACTCATAACGCTCTTCTCTTGAATAATTCCCGACCGCGAAGTCTTTTTCTGATAGTTTCGACAGAAACACTAACACCTGTAGCTTGCAAAAATTGCCTTTGAAGCTCTGAATGAGATACTGCGGGATTTCTTCTTGCTGTTTGGGCTAAAAAGCGATCCTGCCTTTCTGTAGTTACTCTTCCACGACTTCTTCTCGGCCTATTCTTCAGGTTTCCTAACTCCAGAAACCTTGCATAGGTTTTTGAAACAACCCCTTGTGTAACCCCTACCGTTCTTGCAATTTTCATTGTGACATACCTTGTTCTGCCATAGTAATAATTCTTTCTCTCTGGACTGCCGATAACCCCACATAAGGCATTTTTTTTTAAACTTCGCAAAAAAACAAAATATAAATTCACTGCGACATTCGAAAGAAATGGTAAAATCGACACTGCAAAGCCAAATCTTATCGAGTGCTTATAAACCACAGAAATATAATAAATAATAATAATAATGTGTTATAAACCTAACTGTTTTTGTGAGTAAACACATGCACTTTTTATTTGCTTCTAACGAAAAAGATATCAAAATAATATTTCATCTTAATACTGGGTGATTCCATATAAGTTTGGTTGTGTGTAATTTGCAGCGGTTTGAAAGCAGGTAGTGGAATAGTTCGAACTGAAGTTTGAAGTTTGGAATCAGCCGATTGCACCGTAGACAAAACTGTAAATTAAATCTTAAACCTCGATTAGTGTCTATGATAATCAATAGACACTAATCGAGGTTTCGGATTTGATCTACAGTTTTGTCTACGGTGCAATCGGCCCTAAATCATCCGTTTTCAGAGGGGGAGAAAGTGTTTTTCGCAACAACTCACAACTACACCCTTATTTTTCTGCAAATTGGATGATTTTTATAGATATTGTGTCCTACCCATTCCACATCTTGAATATAATACCGAATACAAGAAGTCATCAGTATGAGAGTTCCTGAAGTCTAAAACTTGGATATTCCAGATATTCTAATACCAAAAAAGTACTCCAAAATTTCTAAGACGAACATTTGGTAAATCAGATTTGCATAAAAGTAATTTATGAAAGCCATTGATGTGATCTATTTGAACCTCAAGTTCGGAGGATGATGAATTATCAATGCTATTTTTTCTTCACTTGAATTTGTTCGCGAAACTTTACAAATTCCATTGAGACTACTTTCGTGAACTCATAATTCTATATTTTGTGAAACAAGGTATTAATATCTTTTTGTGCTGATTTGAAAAACGAATTTGTGCCTTCTTGTGATTTTATTAAAATTTCCTTTTAGTTGACCTGTATTGTAGTCTTCACCACAGCATTCTTGTGATGTTCTGAGGAACCCAAAGATGAGATGTGTTTAGTCATGCCAAAACCGGTAGTTTTCCGAATAAATTTGTGAGAAATTAGACTCATGGATTTTGAATTTTTCCAATATCTTTTTGCGTATTTTTTCAACAGCTCCTTCAAATGTGGAAGAACTAGTTGCCTGTACAATGACAATTAACATTATGAGTACATTTAATATTGTTAGTGATGTGACAGCAAAAGGCAACATGCAGTAATATTTGTTAACATACCATATTGTACGCCCATGGAAGCGGTGAAATTTCAAAGGAAATGCGTGTGAGAGTTTCTATACTCCATTCACTTTTATAAAGTATCGCGGTTAGCCATGATTTAGGTTTATCAAGTTTTTCTACTTAAAACAGACGCAGGTTGGCACTCGTGAAAATCAAGCGACATTGCCAAGTCTACTTTCTATTTACTGAGATTCTATTTACTCTTTTTTAACTTTGTAAATGGAGTTAGTTCTTCTAATGTTAAACTGTGGCGCAGGTTTCGTAGAACTGCTACATTTACATTCTGGAGTATTTCAAGTTGCGCAAAAATGTATTTAAATGTCTTCTGAATTAACATAATATTTTCTCAAATTCATTAATTTCCCAAAGTGAATGAACTTTTTGATAAATAAGTAATAACTACGATTTTTTAGCAGAAACGACAACGTTGTGGGCGTATCTGACAGTGCAATGCCTAACATTTTCAAAATATACGCGGTGAATTGTGTCAGAATTTCATGACAAACCGCGATACCTTATAAAAGTGAATGGAGTACCTATACAATGACTTGTTCAAGTAATATTGAAAGGACTATTCGCGATTCAGGGGTAGGCTGCGCCCTCTACAACACGTGTAGGTATACGGGAGTGGGTAAGATTTGTAAACAAAGGACTGACATAAGGCTATTTGCGGGAAAAAAATGAAATGGAAAGTGAAAAGAGCGTGTTTCTTAGCATAAGCGAATATTTCCGATATTTGAAAGCAACTCCAAATAGTAGGAAGGCTCTTTGGGTCTGAAGGAATGAGTAGCGTTGAGATTATAAAAGAATTCAGATAGCTGTATTTCATAAGGTTTTACTCTCTATTAAGAAATATAGGTGTATAATATTAATATTGCACCAAATATTTATGAATAAAATTTATGTTCTATTCTATAAAAACTTCTAATCATATCCTGATAAATTGATTACATTGGACTAAAAAAAACAATAGAACATAGTTAATAGGTACAATGAATTTATACATGGATATTGAAAACTAATCATTAGTGTAATATAAACTTATGATATATATACCTACTGCGCAAAGAAATTAACGCACATTGTGGAAATATCAAATTTATTCTACAACTGAACGTGTTCTCAATGATAATTATTTTTATCAGAATTATACATGCATAATGTTATCCACTTTCAATGTTTTTCTTCAATACAGATGTTTTCTTCCAGCAGGAAAGAAAAACGATGATATTATCAGATTTTGAATGTATTGGCTCCATTCTAAAATCAGTTGTTCTCGATCAGTTCTAGTGATCAATAGTTTTTCTTTCGTTTGATTTTCTACACTCGATCGCTATGCAACGCGAAACACGAAATTTGACCCAAGAGGAATGTGCCCAAGCGGTAGTTTTGCGAGAAGAAGGGTGGACATACACAAGAATTGCAGAAAGGTTTGGAGTTTCCCATACAAGTGTGTCCAGAATGTTGCAGCGATTCAGGGAGACAGGTATGAATGTCCGAAGACCAGGACAGGGTAGACCACGGGTAACAATTGCCATTCAAGAACGTTACTTGAGAGTTTCTTCGTTGAGACAACGGTTTGCAACCGCTCGCCTCCTTCTAAATCAGCAAACTCATGAGGTGCAAATTAGCACTCAGACAATAAGAAATCGCCTCAGAGAATATGATTTAATTTAAGGCCTCGTGTTGCGGCAAGAGGCCCAGCTCTTACCCCAGCCCATCGAAGGGCGCGTTTGGATTTTGCGAGAGAGGCCGATTGGGAAAGAGTTCTCTTCACAGATGAGTCTAGATTCTGCCTCTACCATTGAGATGTTCCCTTGTATACAGACGTCCACATGAAAGATATGCTCAGTGCAATTTCCTGAATACTACTGGTTTCGGGGGAGGATCGATTATGGTATGGGGTGGAATATCTTTGACTGCTCGCACAGACCTAGTGGTCGTTGATAATGGAGCTATGAATGCTGATAAGTATATAAGGAACATTCTTGAAGAGCATGTAGTGGCATTTGCCCCATACATTGGTGAAAATTTCATTTTTATGGACGATAATGCCAGACCCCATCGTGCGCGCATCAAGGAGTCCTTGAAGAGGTTGAAGTCTCTCGAATAGAATGGCCAGCAAGAAGTCCAGATCTCAATCCGATTGAGCAGGTTTGGGACAACCTCAATAGAAGGCTGAGAAGTTCAGAAAATCATCCAGCTACTCTTAATGACTTAGGAATCCAACTCGGAGAAATCTGGGAAGGATTAGATCAGAACATTTTAAGATCACTCATTTTGAGTATGAACCGTCGTTGCCGAGCTGTAATTAACGCAAGGGGTGGAAATACCAAGTATTAAATCACTTATCAGCGTTTCAGTATTTTGAAAATTGTTCATTTCTCTTTTTTCACAAAAGATTCGGTGAAATCCTGAATTTTTCTTCCATTTAATGTGTCTTGTTTCGCTCAAAACCTTCCCGAGAAAACATGAAAAATAAATTATAAAATCCATGTAGAGTTAACTTTCATTAAAATTGAGATTTTCGGAATGTGCGTTAATTTTTTGCGCAGTGTAGTAATGGTGAAAAGGGATTACAGTCCACTACGACATTAAGGTCTATTGTGCTACTTAACATAATAGTATATCGAAGTATAAGTGGATATTCAGGTCTTTAGAGACGGAAATAGAGAAAGTGTTTTAAAGACCAGTTATCCACGAATACTTTACACAATTCATTTTATTGGTAGAATTTGAAATCATTTAAATACCTACTGTAAAAAATGCAATTGACATATCGTCGGCTAAAAGCGTTAACCGGCTAACTCCATTTTTAACGATTTTGGGTTTTTTTTAGATTCAGTAACTAGATAGTTTCCGACATATATCTGTAAACCATTCAACTCCCTATTTAGAGCAGAAATTGTATAAATCTCGTCGCACGTATACCGGCTAACTAAATATTCGGGGCTATTCACTAAGAAAAGTTGCTATGGATAGCAACTGTAAATCGTCGTTATCCCATGCTTATTACATTGGATAACGACGATTTACAGTTGCTATCCATAACAACTTTGCTTAGTGAATAGCCCCGATTGTCCAATGTGCGAAGAAGAGCTGCTATCTCCCGCAAATTCTACGTAACAGTTGCCTACAAAAAGCAAGAATCGACGAAAACGATTTCAGGTGCAAGTAGCATCGTGGTTTTCCGAGAAGAATAAGAATTTGAGAGAAATAGGAAAGCGATACTATGAAAGAAATAAAATAAATGGAAAATGGTCCTATGATGTAGAAAGAGAACCAAGAAAACTGAAAGAAAGATGCCGGTGTAGAGATAGGAATGAAATGTAATGTTATAACAGAGCAGCAAAGAGAAGTTATTTTTAATTACTTTTGGGCCTTAAGTTGGGGAGAAAAAAAAAGTTTTTATGGACAGTACTGTGATTTTTTGAAAACAGGTGATCAAGAAATAAGAAAGTGTAAATCAATGTATTCAAAAACAGTCGGATCATGTCGTTGGAGTCAAGGGCGGATATAGTTCTTTTTCATGGGAGGGGTAATAACAATCATGGGAGGGGGGGATATAAAGATTGGAAACCATTAAATCAGGTACACAAACCACCTTTTTCTCAGGTTTTGGATACTCATGGGGGGTAGTTATTCCCATAACCCCCCTCCCTAGTAAATCCGCCCTTGGGTGGAGTATTCAAAATTTGAAAAATTAGTTTTCAGATTTCGAAGAAACTAGTGGCGAGGAAACAAATTGTGAAAAAATACCCACGCAGTATAGAAATAAGAGTAGAAATAGAAAAAAACCATTTGAAGAAGAGAACCTCAGCATAAAAGAGTTGTTATTTTGTGTCATCACGGGTTTTGTTATGAAAATAATAAATTGAACATACTGCTATCTCCTAGTTTTTATTCCTCAACGAAAATTTCAAACCTGCTAACTCCATTTTACGGCTGTAGAAAATAAACTAAGAAAAATTTACAAGTATTTCGTTCTGTTTTGTTCAAAGCAGTCATCGTATAAGCATCTAAGTAGGAATTAATGCGGTTTTTTGTTCCTCCTGAAAAACTGACTCTATGTGAGTTAGCAGCTTAACACATTTAGCCGACGATATCAATAATTAATAATCGACGTTGAGATTTCACATTGTTTGTGATGATATTAACCATGGCACAACTTTAAAACACGTTATTATAATGAGCAAAATAAGGTACCTACCTACCTATAAAATTACAGTTATTTCTAGTTTACAACTTTTGTACTTGGGAAAATAATGAAATGAGACTGGACCCCTTTTGGCTTTACTATTGCATCCATAAACCGCATAAACGCAACAAAGCGCATATGATTTCGACATTTCAGTATATATAAAACAGAATGTGGAACACAATTCTTCTGACTCACTTCACTAAAATAGAATAATTAACTGGTAATTAATGTAGAAATCGAAGTTTTCCATATACTAACCTACAAACCACTCCACTCCCGTTAATGCTGTTTCTGCCGCAAGGTGGCTTGGGAGATGAACTTGAATAGCCAATACCAATAATTGATCATTTGAAAGCCTGTTTAAAGGGACTGTCATTACTCCTTTCTTCGTTGGCACAACTTTCCTCTATACTCAGTACTCACGTGGAATGTTGCACGTTATATGTCATTTAGTTCGTTCGCCATGTTCATAATTGATCTTGAATGAATTTGGAAGCTCTTAAAAAAATACAACGGAGAATTCTTTTCGAATTTTGCAGTGCAAATAGGATTTGGTATGCGGAAGTACTGAAAATGTTACATGAGGCCTACGGTTTATCGATTTTGATCGAGAGACGTGCGTTTAAGTGGTAATTTGCATTCCAAAGCGGTCTAGTGAAAGATTTGACTCGCTTTGGCAGGCCATCAGTGTCTTCAACTTACCTTTTTAAAGTCAAGAATAGGTATGCTAGGGAATCGAGACAAAGCCGGTGAATATCTCACGAAACGAATCTTTCCATTTTATACTATTTTTGAGCGCTCGTTCCACTTGAACGGGGCTATATCATTTTTTCAGAATATCTGTATTTCTCGAACCATACTCCGGCGTCCGAAAATTCACCACCCACCAGGCATCTTAGCGGGCACCACAGTCGGCCTCAAAAGCCCGACCCCCTCAGTTGAGACTCACAAAACAGGCATCGACTGCCAATTTTGGGTGCCTGTTCGCCACTCACAGGGCATCTCGGGACTCAGGAGTCCAAGTACCTGGAGTCTCGAAGGCCGAAGGGTAGTCGGATCGGCCATATACGGGGACTCTTTCCGAGCATTCATGCGATGCTGACTTCCCGAAAGTCCCGAAAAAGGTCCTCGTGAGTGGCCTTCATTTGATCTTAAACATGATAACTAGATAGATACTCGAAATCTTTAGGCAAGGTTTGAATCTTGAATGCCATGGTTGAGTTCATCAATTAATAAATTTCGATCAGGGGACCCAGGGGTTACGTAAATAGGGCGATTCGGAATATTGTCCTCCTGATAATTCCGAAACCACAGATTCAATCGAGATGAAATTTAGCATTAAGATGGGGAATGTCGTATTCGAGCTACCAATTTTGTCCAGATCGAGTAACCAGAACTATACAGGGTGACAAATTGAAAACTTGCTAGTCCAATTATGTCATGACAAGGATGATTTCTGAGAAAATGCCGAAACATTTCTATTCGGAGGAGGGAATATTTCGAGTAGAATTGTAAGCAAAAATCTCCTCAATCCTAGGTGTAGGAGCTATCATCCCTAAATTCTCTATAGGGAATAGGGAGTGAATTGGAAAATCATTTGACCCTCTACTTGAATGGTATGGTTTGCAAATTTTTATTGAGGTTTAGCTCACCCTCTATTCCCTATGAAGAATTTTGGGGCGATAGCCCCTACACCTAGGTTTGAGGAGATTTTGGCTTACAGTTTTGCTCAAAATATGTCCTCCTCTCTTCAAAAATCGACCTGTTCCGGATTTTTCGTTGAAAACATCCTTGTCGAGACATAATTGGCCTGGCAAAATTTCAAATTGTCACCTCCAGTAACTACTTCAAGGAATCTATAAAAATTTGCAAACCATTGTATTCATGTAGAGGGACAAGTGATCTTTCAATTGAGGTTAATCTCACCCCCTATTCCCTATTAAGAATTTAGGAATTGAGAACTTTTCCTCCCGCTTTTCGTTTCCGGAGATCTGGCATCCCTTTACTGCTTCGAAAATATTCCAACTGCTTTTAAAATTTGCCAACTCTCTTCAAAATTGGAGGGGGGCAATTGTGGAGTGTGGCCCCTAATTGACTCAGGGCCCCTAGGCTGTTTCCTTTTGAATTAATGCGAAAAATTTTAAAGGGTGATTTCTTGTTCAAAATGAAGGGTACGTAGTTACGAGAAGAAGTATTAAAAGGGAAACACACTTTGTTCTATGTAACTATATATTTCGACGATCGATTTCGGCACTAGGCCATTATCAAGTCAGCTGGAACAAATTAATTTCGCTTATATTGAGAGCATGGTAGAGAATAGACTTATACAAAACATTAAACATTTTTCAAAAACATTTCTTTAGGAGATGAACACGTGAGACAGGCTTTAGGTGTAAAATTCTTTTTTCTAATTTCTAGGTTATCTTCGTATAACCACTACTCACCGTCAATGTAATATGTG
This sequence comes from Adalia bipunctata, assembly GCA_910592335.1. Taxonomy (NCBI): domain Eukaryota; kingdom Metazoa; phylum Arthropoda; class Insecta; order Coleoptera; family Coccinellidae; genus Adalia; species Adalia bipunctata. The sequence continues at coordinate 51,983,629 of OU342950.1, read as the reverse complement.
CTATGTGTTAGGTTCAATATCGTCATCAATCGGTAACAGTGTTAAAAACCTTTGAAGAGGTATAATAATCAAATCTTTTAAATTCTGAAATTAGATCTTCTATTCGCTCGGTTAATGCGTCTCTACAATCAGTGGGAAATAGGTAATGTCAATATAGGTTAATGACAGTGACTTGCATGTCAACTGTCATGAGCAGAATTTTATGGTGTCGAGTTCTATTTGTTCTATGTACATATATAGGGGGTCATGGAAAAGAAGGAGTTGTAAAAAGCACCCTCTTGGTGATTGGACAGAAGAGCGGCTTTCCACCAATCAAGGGTGTTATTACTTAAAGAAAAATAAAAGATGTTAATTAAAATTTTGAAGTTCTTTCTTCCGACGGAAGAAAGTGTGGGATCGGCCCAACGCACTTGGGTCAGGTCTTGGTGTTTAAAATTATTTTCTAGGGAGAGGGATGGTAAATGAAACCTTTTAGATTAAATTTAAGACGTATATTAAATTCAAATCAAACCCAAACAAATTTACACTGGTTAGTTATATGTGAATTCCAAATCATATAAAAATGAATTCAAATTATCAACAAAAATGAAAAGGGTTTGTCAAAATGACCCCAGAAATAATGATCATGAACAATCTCGAAAGAATTTACAGTATAAGGTAAATTTTCTATACCCAAATGATATGACGGAAAATAATCCTTCTTAAACTTTAATTTTACAAGGGGAAACTCAACAATAGTTTCCACGTGATCTTTCAAATGAACCTGAGTTTTCTCAACAGAAAACTCCACTTAGACCTTCGACTACTTAAGGGTGATTACAAAAATAATAATACGCTTTAACGAGGATACAAAAAATTATGAAACTATGACTTGTAGAAGATTTCAGGACTCTGGACTATAAATATAATTTGGGCGGGCATGCGGCTGTCTACTAATTCTCAAGATAAGCTAAGCATAAACAATTTATCTGACCTTTTTCCGGTACCAATAATCCCAAGAATGATGAACCTAGGAGGATGATTCTACGACGATGTTTCTTTCCTGAAACAGACAGATTAGGTGCGAACACGACACCCACACGTTTTCGCCAAATTGACTTTCACTCCCGAATATACCGACGATACGCGATCTAAATAATTCCAAATAATTTAGAAACTTTACTAACTTCGACTTAACACTTCTTATATATGTCCCAGCTTGAGACTGACTTATCAAAACTTTTAAAAGAAACCAAAAAACCAACGAGTTATCCAATCGCCGTCTTCCGAATAACTACGAAACTAAATTAATTCTTAAACTTTCCTTAAAACCGTATCAAACACATATCAAACGAGTCAACTCAGAATCTCCCCGTTTGAGACTTCTGCAGTTACTCCGCAACTTCCAAATCAACTTTTATTATTTTCGTTTCCACTTTGAAACCGTACTTCCACTCAAGTACCTAAACTGAAACCGTACTACCCTAGTACCCGAACCATATTCGCGAGCCCTGGCAACCTATCCCGTTAAGGTTTAACCAGCAACTGCCGTTCTCGTCTCCCGAATAACTGAACTCACTTTCGTCCGAAACTTCCCCGACTACCTTATTCTTTGTTCCTTTTAGAAACCAATTAAATTAAAGGTTTTTCTTTCGTCAGTACTTCAAAACCAATCAAACCAAAACTTCTTCCATCTTTGTTTTTATGAACCAATCAAATTAACGATTTTTTTCTGCTTCCCACCTTGGGAAATGCTACGTGGCAATTCTCAACAATGCCTGCGTTGAATTTTATCTCTGTCATCGTGTGCAGTAATTGCAACCAAATTCGTGGGACAATTATAATTTATCATTTAGTTCTCTAAATAAACTTAAACTGAAAATCAACAATTTCGGTCGTTAACGTCTCGACAGAGATCCTGTGTGGGTTTGATAAACGATCCAATAATTTTTCTAACACAAAGCTATTAAATTTCAGAAGTTTAAATCGATCAATTAAATTATTGCGCGTTCTCTCGGGAGATTTCCCGAATAAAATGAAGGGTGTTGAAAATACCGGTGAATTATTACGGAAAAGAAAATGTACAAGTCCTAATTTTAAAAGGATATTCATTTTATTACTTCCAAGTTATCTCTCCTATTACAGAGTCAATAGTCGAGGGGCAAAATCCGTTTGAATAAATTGGGTGTTGGGAAGTCTTTTACTTCGTTGAGAAGATGTTCGTCGTCTTTGTTCCTCAGAATCTCGAGTTGTTCTAAGAGAGTGAGTTTATAGAAATTACTGTGAGTATGAACTATAGAAAGATTATTCAGTGAGGTGGTGTGTCCGAGTTCAAGTAAATGTTCTCCCATGGCAGAGTGAGGTCTATTTTTTATATGTTCGTTGAATCTAATTTTGGAAGCTCTAGTGGTCATACCTATGTAATAGGCGGGACAGTTGTTGCAGGTTATCTTGTAAATACCGCTTCTTTGGCCGGTTTCTTTCTTGGGTTTATTATTGACAATCATGCGTTCTAGTGTGTTGTGTGAGGTGTTGACTAGATTGAGGTCAAAATCGGCAAGGAGGGAATGTAATCTGCGGTCGAGTGTACTGAAATAGGGGACTGAAATATAAGACTTCTTCACATGGGTGTGTGGATATATTTTCTTGAGGATCTTTTTATCTTTTATAGAGTTCAGGATATTATTAACAAATTGGGTGGTGTAGGCATTGTTGACTGCAATCTTATAAATATTTTGAAGTTCTTTTCGGTAATTGTCGGGTGAAAGAGGGGTGTTGAGCAGACGATTTAAAAGAAAGTAAAAGGCTGTTTTCTTGATCTTAGGTGAATGGTAGGAGAATCTGGGAATTATAATGTCAGTCTGAGTTGGTTTCCTATATATGTTGTATTCAAATGAGTTGTCCGGTCGGAGGGTAATGTTCAAATCTAAAAAGTTTATGTTGTTGTCATTGGAAATTTCCAATGTGAACTTTATCTTGCAAAGGGAATTGATGAAAGCAAGGAACGTAGTTAGTTATATAAATGTTGGGTCAAGTCCAACGTTAGGGGGATATCAAAGATGGTGGAAAAATTAAATTTAAATAACAACTTACGCCACGACTGGGATAGAATTAAATCCGGATAGCCTTGTTTGTTTAAAAACTTTTCCATCTCTTGTATTTTTCTCGTAAAATGTACCGTTTTGCAAAAAAAAATAAAATGTGAATCATTGCGCGTCGGAAAAGGGCGATTTGTTTCAGAACTGATTCACATTTTATTATTTATTTCAAAACGGTACATTTTACGAGAAGAATACACAAGATGAAAAAGTTTTCAACCAAACCAGGCTATCCGAATTATCCAAGTCGTAACGTAAGTTTCTCCTCACATTTAGTTAACGAAAATGATGGAGGTTGTCTACTCCAATCCCTACCACTCATTCTAGAAATATGAAAAAATATCAAGAAAGTGGAGTGTGTTTTTATGATAGTAATACTTCCATAAAATATTATTTTTCTATCGCTTTTCGTTTTTAAGATACGAAATAAGAACATAATTTTTCCGCCATCTTTGAACCGTGATATCTCGCTTACGTTAAATTTATATAACAAACTACCCTTCATTTGAAACCCTTTCAAATTTTTCGCATCAATTCAGAAACACCCTGTATATTTTCATATCTCGAACTTTGTTCAATCAACTGAAAATAAAGAAAATTTCAAACACATACTTCATGTACCAGAATTGTTTTTGTGTTTTAACAATTCTTAAGGATAGAACAATTTCTTCTGATAGATGCAGTCAATTTTGACCAAAGCTGCGATCTTCGAATCGACAATGAAAATTCAGGAACCAAAACTTTGAGCATCAAGCTAAAAATAACCGTCAGAGCGTGATGTAAATCTCGTTCAGGGCTAACGCAATAACCATAAGCAAATTGAGCAAAAAAACGACCTCAAATTTCTAGATCGGCGTATCAATTTGAATGCGAGTGTGACTTACATTCGTCGCAACCTACACATAGGAGAGACTTCGAGTTTTGCAGAAAAATGATCGACATAAATTATTTCAACGGTTGGAGAATATTAATCACGAATTAGATAGCCTTCGGAGGCGACGCGTGAGTGTTCATTACGGGAAATCCGGTACATAAAGATTTGACATCTACAAGTAGTCCGAAGAAGTTTGATTTCTGAAGAACGAAACTTACGTCAACTGATAACTTCGAGGATAGGTGAGAGGAATAATACTTTACTCCTTCCGTACACATTATTCACTTCTCGAGCATTTGGGTATATCTTTTTTTTTCAAAAATTACTGGAATCAATGGTTCACGATCAATTTGATCAATTTCATTTCTCATGCGTAAGAAAACTACGCGGGACGTGCAAGCCTGCGACAACGATGTGATATTAGGTACTACTAACATTTCATAAAAGATGTTTCTTTATTTTCAGGTAACTAGCTGCGGCATCTCGATTCTTCGTAGAATACGATACTATGTAGAAAAATGTGTCAAGAACCAAATTGAATGGTCTGATTTCAGAAATATCGATTTTTTTACTAGAACTCTAGACCTCTGTTTCCTCTTTAATGTGACCCTGAATTCAGGAAGTATCATTTTCATTTGGTTCGAGCTTTTGTCTCATTTGTCACAACTAAAGCTCTATCACTTAATCGGCGATTCGAATTCTATCACTAAAAATCGTTCAAGACAGATAATTTTCTGTGGTTTTCAACGAAATCAATCGGTAATCTCAACAGTTATCTCCTCAAATCAGATTAAAATGTTTGGTGAAACCCGGCCTGATTGTGCTACAAAAACTTAAAGGCGACAAATTTATTCTTGAATAAGTGCCCTGTTAATTTGTCATCAATTTAGTAGGACACGTGATGTGTATTTAAGAACAGCGGCAAAATTTTCCTCTTCGCGGATAAATAAAAACTACGTCGTTTTTTCAGATTTCATCAATACAGCATGCACGGTATTCGAGAAAAATGTCTGATATACGTTTCTTCGGTATCGGCTGTGCTACAAAACCTTGAAGGGCCACACCGGCCAAAATTCTTGACGGCTGTCAAAAAAAAATTGACAACAGATGTCAAAGCAATAATCGTCCATGATCCTGGATACGTTATTACAGAAATATTGGGAATTGCTTGCTATTATTTTACATGTTTCTGGTTGAGCGATCGGGACAAAATGTTATTTGCAACTTAAATAAATATATCATTCTTCAACTAAATGTAGAATTTCATTATGATGGAATCCATAGTTTTGAAATTATCAGAAGAACAAATTGATTTTTATTTCAATTGTCCAAATTCCTGCGATACATTGCTTCAATCCCAACTAATGTTCAATATCTTTTGAGTTTGGGTGAAAAATTCAATTTGCCCTATAACAGTTTCAATCCTCCACCCTTTAAACAATTACTGGTTTACAGTGAGTATGTTCTTTCCTTTTGTGTAGACGGGAGTGAATCGGTTGAGAAAAGAAATAAATTCATCAATTTAACAACTAATTATCTCAAAATAATAGGTATGCATAATTTTCACAGCAGTAATGATTTCATTACCAAGTGCATCGAAGAAACAAAACAAGATGAGATAATACATATTTGAAGAACTGTTTTGAATTTGTCAGCAGTATTCGTGGAATTTAATCAAATCAAATTTATTTATCCAAATGATACACAAATCGTATACAGGGTGTCTGGGGAAATGTGGGAAATCTCTAGGATTAAGATAGAACATAAAAAAATAAGATGACAAGTTCCCATTATTTTTTTTCCTAACGGACCTCCCTATGGAGATACGACCTCCTAAATGACGTCAATGGAAATCCATTTTACTGGAATAAACTTCAAATTACTTGATATCATTTAAAAAAAATTGATATTATGAACAGTAGTAAGGACCTCAACCCAACCAAGACCACATTAATTCCGTTTACTCGGAAGAGGAAACTTCCAGCCATGAAAACGTTAGCTTTAAACGGAAATATCTTGGAGTGGGGGTCTGAAGTCAAATACCTAGGAATAACCCTAGATAGCAAACTTCTGTGGAATAAGCATGTTGATAATGCTACTGGCAGAGCTACAAGAGCTCTGATGGCGTGCAGGCGTCTATGTGGCAGGAATTGGGGCTGTAACCCAAAAATACTGCGATGGATGTACGTCATGATTGTAAGACCTATAGTCACATATGGGGCAGTAGCCTGGTTTGCTAAGGCAAATCAGGCAAGTACGAGGAAAATGCTCGACAAAGTACAAAGGCTTGCCTGTGTGTGCATCACGGGAGCTATGAGAACGTGCCCAACCAGGGCACTTGAGATCACCACAGACCTCACACCTCTACATCTAGTGATTGATAGGGTAGCCCATGAGGCCATCCTCAGAGTATCTAGAGAAGGAGCAGGCAATGAGAGAGTCAGGTTTCAGAGAGCTTGGTCCTCTCTAAATGACTACACCTCATCTGCAAACCTTCCTAGTGATGTAATGATCAAGAAAGTAAGCACTGAGAAAAACTTCAGTACATTGCTAAGCAAAAGAGAGGACTGGGAAAGGGAATACACCAACTATAATCTCAAAGAAAATACAATAAAATGGTATACAGATGGTTCCAAAACCGCTACAGGAGCTGGCGCTGGGATTTACGGGTCAAGTACCAAGTGTGCACTATCGTTAGGCTCCTGTACAAGCGTCCTTCAAACGGAAATACTTGCAATCGGAAGATGTCTAGATATAAATCTAGAAAGAAACTATCAGAAGTGCGATATAGCTATTCATACAGATAGTCAAGCTGCTATTAAAGCACTGAGCTCCTACGTCATTGACTCAAAGCTGATTTGGGAGTGCCGAAACGAACTCAATGAGGTAGGCAAGAAGAATAAGGTCTTTTTAATCTGGGTTCCCGGTCATTCGGGGATCGCAGGGAACGAAGAGGCCAATACACTGGCCAGAAAGAGCGCACAAACGCCTCTCACTGGCCCAGAACCCTTCTGTGGTATAGGAAAATGCACCTATAAGAAGGAGTTTATGCTGAAGGAGAGAACCGAAAGAGAAAAACTCTGGCGGAATCTCCCAGGGATGGATCATTCCAAAAAGTTCCTCAGGAACTTTGAAACTGCTAGATCCAAAAAATATCTGGATCTCAGTAAAAACCAACTTCACATACTCACTGGCTTTCTCACAGGACATTGTCGCCTGAAGAAGCATCTGTTGAGAATGGGTTTATCGGACACTGATGAGTGTAGATTCTGTGGGGAGGAGGAAGAAACTCCTATTCACCTGGTTACGGAATGCTATGCCATTGCAAGCCAAAGGAAAGAGTGCTTTGGACAAGAAACTTGTAGAAGTGGGGAGTTATTCTCCTTGAAGCCATCCCAGATAATGGATTTTATCAAATCTCTGGAACTGGAGGGCGAGCTGTAGGAGGCGTGATGATGACAGCTCTGATAGGGGGCACAATAGACCTTAAGGTCGCAGTGAACTGTAACCCCTTTTCACTATAACTATAACTATAAGGACCTCTTGAAATAGGCCCTTTAAATTTGAATTATCTCTTTTAGTTTGCTTTTCATTCGCTGTTGTTAAAACCCTGACAAGTCAAAGGTTGTTATTTTTGGCGGTGATTGGCAGCTGGAGAGGGTGAAGAATACGACTGCAGTTAAGTTGAATGGTTGTCCTCTTTCGTATTCTGACTCTGGCAGGAGTTTGGTTCTTATTTTGGACTCAAAATTGCGTTTCAGGGGTTATGTTACGTCGAAGCTTAGGTCTGAATATGGTGGTCTGAAGGGTATATACAGTCACAGGCACTTTCTCCCAATGAGAACAAAAAAGATACTTCTGGAGTCACTGGTTCTGTCACATTTTAGTTTTTGCAGCTCGGTTTATTTTCCGTGCTTGGATTCGTCTACAGAAGGTGCAGAACTCCTGTGTTAGACTTTTGTACGGTGTCAGACGGAGAGAACATATATCGCCCTTCGTTCAGAAAGCGGGTTGGTTGAACATGTCGAACAGGGCACTTTTGCATGCGAGTTGCTTTTATTACAAGATTTTGAAAAACCGAACACCACCCTACCTCTGTAACCTTAGACCATACTATGGTCTAAGTCTGTAACAGAATAAAATTTCGTACGGATGTAGGTACACAACCTGAACCTGAGAAGAAGGGACCTGTTGACTATACCTAAACACAAAAAGGAGATTTTCAAGAGATCGTTTTCATATAATATTGCTCACGGTATGAATGCTCTGGGAATTTTAGAATTTGGTCGGTCCACCTTGTCCTTCAAATGTAATCTGAAGCGCTCTTTACTTCTTGATCAGGGTCAACACTGATTAGTATTATTCTTATTCTATAATGAAAATGTGTTATTCCTGCCTTTTTTGCTTCCTTTTGCTCCCTTCCATCCTACATCCTTTCTTCCTTGTAATAAATTTAATTGTGAAATTATGATATGGTATATTGTATTAAGGATTAAGAATTTATTCACCGATTGTGACGAAACTCCCAGCCGGAACAGAATCTGGTATTCTAGAATTCTGACACACCAGAGCCTTTTGTTTTTCACTTGTATTCTAATTGAAAGAACGATGATTAGTTGTACTTAGATTGTTGTGATTTGGACAATAAATGTATTATTATTAGTTCACTAGGGGCGGACTAGGTTGTACTCACATTTTCAACACCCTGTATGATAAGGAGTAGAAAAAAACAAATTTGGATAGCTTGAACGTTAAGCTGAAAATAAGGTACTCTTATTTATGGTCGATAAAATGAACCGTTTTCGAAAATAGATTCGAATAAAAATGTCAGTTAACAATTCGAATCATTCAATTGCAATTAAAATCAATAGTTTTATTTCAATAATAATCGAAGGAATATTCTGAAACAAAACCATATTTTCAAGTGTTTTTTTGTCCGACTGAGGATTTGCCGCATTTTTTATGATGAACAGTTGTTTTTTCTATGAAACGAATCTCTCTAAAATATAAATTCATTCTTGTCCGACAAATTATATTAATGAATTCAAAAACACAAAAAAAAGTCGTTTTCGATTTGTCGGACAAGAAAAACGCCACATTTTTTTGTCGGACAATTGCATTTTCATATTTCATATGGTTATATCAACCTATACTGAAAAAATCAGGAAAGTATGTATATAATTTGAAAAAATGCGATTTTCAGTCATGTTCATGTTGGTAGACACGCTCAAAGCCACACTATTTTTGGTCGGATAATCATGTTTTCCCATTTCTCCCAGATTGTTTTCATGATTGCATTTTACAAAAAAGTGTATGTATGATTTAAAGAAATTGAAAATACGGTCGACTTACGAGAGGTTTGATGAAAAAAAAGCCGCCACTACAAAAATTTTCACATGTGGTAGACTCTACCTAATAAAGCTATACAGAAAGTAAGAAAACTTTATTAATGATTTGCAATTTGTCCCACCGGCACCCAGACTATATCATCAATACGACCTCTTCAGAAAATGTATACTTACAACGCCTTGGTAAATGAAATTACCAACAAACTTCAACAAATAGAGAATTTATGTATAACTATTATTACATTTCTTTATACCTCCTCGCACACTGGAAGTGATGGATACACTAAAGCAGACTCAGCGGCTGAATGGTCATCAAAGAATGTGGATAGATTAATTCATGTCCATACGAGATATAAAAATCACTGCAACTTATAGTGTTGGATGTTTATAGAAATCAGATTGGATACAAAAAAGTACATTTCTAAAATTTTACCCAATAATAATCGTCTAAACCTCTGAACCAAGTCAAAATATCTGGATTACGACTAGGCCATACCAGGCTCACTCACGCCCATGTCTTGAACAGAGAAAATGCTCCAGTATGCAGCACATGTGATCGAACTATGACCGTCAAACAAATTCCTCAAATTCCTGTTGACTGCCCCAACTTCAGACCTCAAGGAGAGCAAACTGGTATGGTGGATTCCTTACAACAGGCCCTAGGACAAGAAGCCGAAAAATTGGTAAATACCATCAAATTTCTGCAAGTCATTAATTGGATCAACACAATTTGAATTCTACATTCTATTTGATATAATTTTTTGACAAATTTAAGTGTAAATGTTAATGAGATGTAACCGTCCTGTAGTGCTAATGATCTGCGAAATCGAAACACAATAAACTTGAAAAAAAAATTATTTGGAACAACCTCTAAATTCATAAATCATCGATATTACCTCAGGAAAAATACAATTCAACTTCCGACGGTGATCCATAACGACAAAATATCCATTAGTTTACATACCTTTTCGGTAAATTAATTGAATATACCTATAGAACATGAGTTCAAGAAGTTGTGTATCCTCAATTATTCAACCCATATTCGGAAAGAGGGTAGGGTGTTTTTATTTGTATCGCTCAAAAATTACATTTACTAAACATGTTTTACAATTCGACACCTTCATAAAGAAAGGTTACATCCACTTACTAGTGCTTTAAATTTGAATATTGAATCCTTAAAAGGTTAATTGATCACAAATTGAGGATTTGCCACACTCCCATATCTAAATACGGAAACTGTTGATTCGATCTCTGTTCTGAAAAAACCCAACGTTGCGGTCCTTGAAAGTTCTCTTGGAAAGTGTTACACCGCGTGATATCTGATTCTCTTGACTGAAAATCAGACTGTTCATTATCCAAAGAGGGAAAGATTCGTATTTGAATTTCACCAACTGCAAAATCTTCTCTGTTGACATCATCCAACTGATTCGTGAAAAGTTGTGGGAAAATTTTCAAGTGCATCGGTAGTAAACGATTAGATATGACTTCTTTATTATTTTGTCGTGATCGATAAGCTATAGATATCTTCTTCTTCTTCTTCTTCAGCCCGTGTCCATCCACTGTCGGATATAGGCCTCTTCCAGGTTTTTCCATGCTAGACGATCTGTTGCCAATCTCATCCATTGTCCTCCCGCCACCTTCCTGACGTCATCGATCCATCTCTTTTTAGGTCGGCCCACACTTCTTGTTGACCCTCTTGGTCTCCACATTATCACTCTCTGGGTCCATCTGTCCGGCTCCTGTCTCGCCACATGGCCGATCCATTGCCATTTAGGCTTGCCACTCTCCTAATAACATCTGTTACCTTGGTTCTCTCCCGTATATGGCTATTTCGTATTTTGTCCCTCAAGGTGACCCCCAGCATTATTCTCTCCATGGCTCTTTGTGCGACTCTCAGTTGTTCTGCTGCTTTTTGGGTTATTGCCATTGTTTCCAAACCATAGGTGAAAACAGGCAAGACGCAGCTGTCGTAGGCTTTTTTCTTTAGGTTGATGGGTACCTCTTTGTCTTTGAATATGTATTTCATATTTCCGAATGCCACCCACGCCAACTGGATCCTGCGATTTATTTCCACACTTTGATTTTCCTTGCCTAATTTGATTTTATGTCCCAAATATATATAGTGATCCACATTTTCTATGGTTACGTTGTCGATGGTGATTTTATATTCATTGTTGCTCATTATCTTGGTCTTACTAAGGTTCATTTTTAGGCCTATTCGCTTAGATTGTTCGTTCAACTGATTTAGCATGGTGTTCAGTTCTTGGATATCAGTGCTCAGCAAGACTATATCATCTGCGAATCTAAGATGATTGAGGAAGGCGCCGTCGATGTTTAAGCCCTTTTCAGTTTTCTTCCCATTCGAGCATCTTGAAGACATTTTCCAGTGCTAAGGTGAATAACTTGGGAGAGATGGTATCTCCTTGTCGTACGCCTTTGCCAAGTTGTATTTTATTTGTTTTGAGATCGTCATCTATTTTAACGTGGAATGTAGCCTTATCGTAAATATTCCTGATAATGGCAGAATATCTCGAATCGATCCTCGCGTCCTCCATTGCTGTTAAAAAAGACCAGGTTTCAATGCTATCGAAGGCTTTCTGGTAATCTACAAACGCCAGATGTAGGGGTATATTGTATTCTGTTGTTTTTTCAATGACTGTTTTAATTGTTTGTAGATGGTCGTTGGTGTTGAAGCCCTTTCGAAAACCTGCTTGCTCTGGTGGTTGATAGGAATCCAGCTTTTTAGTTAGACGATTGTTGATAATCCTAGTGAAAAGTTTATGCAGGTGTGACAGCAGGCTTATTGGTCTATAGTTTTCTAAATTTGTGTGATCTCCCTTTTTGTTACCTAGCACAACTACTGCATTTTTCCAAGCTATAGATATAACTTGCTTTAATTTCGTGTACCACATGATAATTGTGTTTTTTTCTTAATTTTTACCTTTGAAAATCAATATTCGTCCATTTGACATACATTTCGTCCTTGGATCACCAAACCAATTACCTACAAACTTACATATATGATTCAAATAACTGTTGAGCTCGTTTCACTTCATGGAGAGCAATCATTTATTGAAGATGCCTGTATTTTCGAATTTTTGAGCCAGAAATGGTCTCAATCAACTGCGGTAGCCTCACGAGTCCGTGATGAAAAGTTATGTCCGACCGTAAACGCGATAACCACCGAACGGAAAAAATTTTGCTGTTCGATATTTTGCTCTTCTGGTTATTTTAAAACTGCGGATTCAATCGAGATACAATTTTGCATTCACATGGAATTGAAGCTACATGCCAAATTTCGTCGAGATTGCCGTACCAGAACCAAACAAAATTGTAACAAATTTTTGAAAAAAACCTAATATTTCTGTCATAACATATTATAGGAGATTCCTTCGAAAGCTACTGGATACACTATACAAGCGCTGAAAACCTCCTGACTTAAATTCAGTGCATTTTTTCAGAGTAGATTTGGAGGAATTGACACTAGAGATTTTACAATGGGTCAGTTTTTTTATCGGATTCACTGATCCATAATGATAACGGGAAAATGAATAAGAATAATTTATAATCTTGAAAATTTTTACAGTTTTCTCGCCCAATGTCTGTAACACCCAACACCCAATAAATAGTAGGTATATCATTTCATAAGGAGCAGAAGTGTCACTTATCATGGCGAGCTTTAGTTTGCCCGCCGAACGTTGTGTTGTGAGGAGGGTGATTTTAAGCGAGTTATGAAAAGTCACTTTACCTTCGAATGAAATATGTTATTTCATCTTCAAATATCTCAACAGTACAAACAAACTAAGAGGGATTATGATCAACAGATAACAAAAATTAAGCAGGAATATATTGGGCGTAAAATCATTAAGTCAGATAATAAAACAAAAACAACTTGGAGTCTTGTAAAATCTTTAACAGGCAAACATAATTCTAAACAGCGAATATTTCCTTCGGGTGATCCACAGGTAATAGTGAATGATTTCAACAATTTTTTTGGGAATGCAGCTTCAGAAAATATAACTGACTCTTCACAAGGTCAATCCAATTCAAAATTAAAACGTTCACAAAAGTCTTTTTTTGTATTTGACATAGAAGCCAGGGAAGTTTTAGGAGCTGTCGAAAAATTAAAAAATTCTTTTTCATCAGGATATGACCAAATACCTAGCACAGTTATAAAAAGGGTTATACAGGGTGAGTCTTTGACTTGTACATATATTTTAACTGTAGATTCTTGAGGCCTAAAGAAACCTTTTTTTCATTTTCCATTTTTCCGAATTCGGCTCGGTTAAAGAGATATAGCCATTTGAAAAAAAAAATTGGGCTAATTACGTCTCTGATATTATTCTCTACAAACACCTCAAAGTTCATATTTTTCAATTGAAATTGATGTGATTATTAGATATTCTGGGTGATACATTTAGAAAATACTCAAGCACTAACCTTATTTGAATAAGAATGTTACAAACACGATATTTCCTAACAAAAACGCTAAGTTTTGTTCCATCATTTCTGCAATTGAAATGCCATATTTTTCACACCAAAATAAGTTCCTTCTTCGATTATCCTGAAGATTAGTTTGTAAACACTAATAATTTGTTCATATTTGCCTCGATACCCTGAAACTATCTTATAAAAATTAGTTTCTCACTAACCTATCCTAACTCCATTAATCAAAGTCATATGATTCGAGGTCAATGACCTAACCTAATCCATTCCTCTGTGATAGTGATCACAGAATTCTAGAGAAGACGATGCCAGATTGTGTTGATTTTCTCAGTAAAAAATGGTATAGGCGAACTCAAGAAAGCAGAACGTCCCCTATCGTTAACGGAAGAACTAGTTTTGTTTACTTTTCGCTAAAGGCTTCTACGCATTGCTCTTTGGAAATGCCAAACGAGTAGTTCTGATTCTCGCCGATCTAAATTTCAGTCGTGGTGCGCTGCCGGCTGCGATGTAGCCGCCACGCAAGACAAGCCGTTATTCTGTGTCTCATCACACTATCACAGGCCAGCTAGTCTGTGATAAAATGAACGACGCCTAAACGCGATAACCTTTCTACATGGATTCAATTCATTTATTTATTTACTCGCAGAGAATAAAGCAAACAGGTGTGAGGTGATGCTTGTGATTTGTGATGTGAAAACCGTGTAGGGTCGATTAAAAATTCCAAGAGGATATTGTTAAGAAGATAGATATTTTCCTGAAGGACTGGTATCAATAAATTTTTAATAGAAACTTGCTTATAAACTGTGTAATTTCATGCTTCTCGGAATTCAGTTGATAAACATTGACAACATTGTTAATTTGTTAAGAGACCAGAGAAGAAACAATATTCGATGATATTTAGTCCAGGGAAGCATTCAGATTTTTTATGAAATTCATGGTTTTTTCCTCAAATTTCTTCGTACACATTTAGGAATAACTCGAAAACGACGCGTTTTATTGAAAAAATATAGGAATACTTTTATTCTCTAAAATGGTTGATTCTTTCGAAAATATGAACCGTTTATCCTTTTCAAGTGATTTGATAGTGTTTTTGCATGAATTTATGAGTCGACCAACCTGTAACTTTCGAACTAGGAGAGATATTGAATAAGTTTCGATTGAGGAATATGCACCATGAATAGAGTAAAGAATCAACCAAAATTCAGTTCATTTGAAATAACGGTTCCGAAGATATGAACAGCAAAGTGTTTTTTTCGTGGATTTTTGACACCCTGTATCTCCCAAACCAAACCGAATTTTGAAAAATGGCATGGGAAAAAAGTGTTTCGTTTGATGAGAGGAATCTACAGTTAAAATATATGTACAAGTCAAAGACTCACCCTGTATATATTATAGTTGAACCTCTGAGATATATTATATACAAAGCATTTGTAGCAGGGAAATTTCCTTCTGCACTCAAATTGTCAATAATAACACCTTTGTACAAATCAGATTCCGTGGATGATTTGGGTAACTATAGACCCATAAATCTGCTAACAACTTTTTCAAAAATTTTCGAGAAAATTTAATTTTTTCAAAAAACATGAATTGTTCTGCTCTTCTCAGCATGGTTATTTGAGTAATAAAAGTACAAGCACAGCTATTTTTGAGCTTACACAGAGGGTATTAGAAGCGATAGAAAAAGGAGAAATACCGATTGGTTTGTTCCTGGATTTATCCAAAGCATTTGACTGTGTAAATCACGGTAAATTGTTGGCGAAACTAGAAGCATATGGCATAAGAGACAAGCAGCTTAAACTTATTCAAAGCTACCTGGAAGGTCGAAAACAGAGGGTGTCGGTTACAGTCAATACTGAAACATTTTTATCGAATGATATAGAAGTTCTTTCTGGGGTGCCTCAGGGCAGTGTGTTGGGTCCGTTATTGTTTATAATATATAAACGATCTTCCTCTAAATGTAAGTAGGTTGCTGTATCTGATCAATTATGTTGATGATACTAATATTATAAAGATCATAGATGATATCCTGAACTTAATGCAAGAATTGAATAATGCTTATATGGATGTGAAAGAATGGTGCTCGGTAAATTGTTTGAAATTAAATGCCAAAAAAACCGAATGTATAATGTTCCAAACTGAGAGATCGAAAATAATGCCTCCTAATAACGTTTCACTGGATGGTACTCAGATTGAGATAACAAACTGTGTAAAGTTTCTTGGGGTTTATGTTGATTCTAATCTGAAGTGGAAAAATCATGTAGACTACTTGAACAGAAAATTAAATTCTATAATATATACTTTCAATGTGTTGAAAAAGTCAGTTGATGTATCCATCCTGAAAATTGTATATTTCTCTAATTTTCAGTCCATCTTGTCTTATGGTATTGTGTGCTGGGGAGGCAGTTCCTGTTCTGAATGCCTGTTTGTAAAACAAAAAATGGCCTTAAGATCTATGCTAAACATGAAATACAGGCAGACGTGCAGGGGTGTTTTTCGGGCCCATAATATTCATACTTTCACAGGACTTTATGTTTACAATTGTATAAAATTTCTAATACAACACAGAGAGTTGTTTGATAAGTTTAAGAACAAAAATACCAAAACTAGGCGGGTGGATCAATATATGTATCCCATACACAATCTCACACTCACAGAGAATAATGCAATGTATATGTGCATAAAATTGTTTAACGCTTTACCAGTGAAATTCCATTGCATAACCAATGAAAAGATTTTTAGTAAAAATTGAAATTCCTTTATCATGAATTGTGAACCATATAATGTGCGTGAATACTTTGACTACTGCAAATGTAATCAATAATGGCTATATTTAAGATTATTGTATCTGACATTATTTCTTTGTATTGCATGATGTATACTATGAAATGAATAAACCTATCTATCTATCTATCTATCTATCTATCTTGAAATTCCTGGAAATCTGAATATCCTCTTTTGGATTGACATTTACGATCGTTATAATTGAGTGAAAAATGTAACATTTGTATAGTTGAAGGGCGGTCCTAGGCTGATTTCCTGGGGGGGGGGGAATAATTGAATGAACAATTGAAAAGACTATAAAACTTTTTTTTTTTAGTTTTTTTATAAATAAAATTTGAAAAATCGAATTGGTTGTAGTGCTCGGAGGGGGGGGGGTAATTACCCCCCGCCTAGGCGGAGAAATAGAACTTTCCGATGATCCTGTCAGTCAAAAAAATGACGTAGTTATCGTACGTTTGAAAATAAATAGTATATTGTTCTATGAGCGGTAATGTAAGTCATAACACAGGCCGATGAATTTTGCAGCCCGAGCCGTCAGGCGAGAGGTGTAATTTATCAAGTGTGTTATGACCATTACCGCGAATTGAACGCTATACTTTATCTTCGACTTCTTCAGTAAAATTCGAATTAATCTGCATTTTCAAAATTGACAACAGTTGCCAAGAACGATTTCTGTGGTCGAAAATCGAATCCCGTAGAAAACATCAAAAATTCACGTGTTCCAAATGCAATTTTTGGATATTCAGACCTAAGAAAATGTAGGAATGAAATAGAGTTCCCCATTGACCCGACCTTTTTATTCTTTTCGTAAGCTACATTTTTCCTATTTGTATTAGAGTGAGCTATAGGCGTGAGTTATTATCACCTCACACTATTGGTTTATAGAGACTTCAGTTGAATAATGGATATATTATTCTATGGGAGAAGATAAAATTGTTTATTTCCAAACGTTCGATAACAACGTCATTTATCGACTGACAGGATCATAGAGAAGTTCTATTTCCCCCCCTAGGCGGAGAAATAGTTGCTATATGGCTTACTTTTCCTTCCGACGGCGACGGCAGGAAAAGTGTAAAAAACGAACAAAACTGGAAATTAAAATATTACTAATGTAGAACTAGCTACGTTGTAAGCTAACGTTTCGAATCTAGACCATAGTCACAGTCATAAAATCAATATTTTCAAGTTTCAAGTGATGACGTCCATTTTAGCATTTTTGCAATTTAGAAGAAAAGTTCTTGAATGGAATTTATTTCCTATTGAATGCTGGAAATCAGGTGAGTTATACCATTTCAGAATCTCAATGAAACAGGCATGTTTGTTCCTAATTTTTTAAGTGACCATATTTTTTTTACACTACGTATGGTTGATCATTATTTCTTGAAAATATTTATTCTACAACTGTGGTATTTGAAAATGGAAGAAAACGGGAGAATTTAATAGTTTCCAAATATCGTTTTATCAAATTGAATTTCACAAAATCTGTTTCAAATAGTCACCATAAGCTTTATATACATGCTCCTACACCTTCTAATAAATGATTGCTATGTCAAATGGGTACCTACATTATTGGTGAAAATTTCAAAAACAGGGTTGGATTTAAACTAGGCCCTGACACATTGTGTTAGGAATTTATTTTCAAATGCTATATTGCTCCAGCACTTTATTTCCAAATAGAGTGAAAGTGAGATTATTGCTGAAAATGTTGATAAACCATATTGAAAACTATTACAAACACTCCTACAACACATACTAGACGTACATAATATTGAACCAGTTATTCATTGCCTATCAGTACATCCTACGAGACTTTATGATTTCGTTTCATCATGACAGAATGCTATTATACCAGTGGTGGAGAAGACGATTTTCATTCAAACAACCATGTAACGTCTTACCACGATTGCATATTGACAAACAAAACCAATATTTTTTTTCTCATGAAATGTGATGTCCTTTAAAAGGTTGAATACTGACCCTTATGACCATATGGGATCGGCCACTTGTAATATAGTGGTGGTAATATGCCCTGTTCTAGAATCCGTTTTCTTTGTTGAAGTATACCCTTCAGAATGATTTTTATATTATACCCTGATTGTTTTACCAGGATAATGATGATCTGTTCCTTCTATTTTTGTGAAATAATGGTTGCGCCGAAAGAGGAAGTAGATGCATATGCTTCAATCGATTCGCTTCCGATTCAACATTTTTTCTGAGGACTAAAATATTCGAGTATATTGTAAATATTGTTTCAAAATTCCTTTTATTCTTATCATAATTCTCCACCCTGACCGTCGAGTCATTTCAGGAGATATTATGAATTGAGTATCACTTCTGTTTATGATACATAACAATATTCCTTCGTAAGGTTTATATTATCTATCTATAAATTCATAACTTTAACTGTTTGCGAAGCAGTTACCCTATTCATTTGATATTTATGAAGTCGATTCAATTTTCAAGTGACTCAAACTGTCTTGATTCTCAGTATCGTGAATGAATTGGTTGAATATATTAACAATTTTATTAACATGATACAGTTATATTAAATTTGATTTGTTGTTCAAACGGGAAATAAACTGCTCCACATGAGTTAGGGATATTGACTTAAATTGCAGAAAAATATAGTTGAAATCTGTAGCTTTCAGCACTTTCACAACCCATTAAGATAAGCATGCTATAGGTACTATGTAAAAATAATCAAGAAATCCTTCTAGAACGTGAGTGCGCTCCAGCAAAACGGTTCTAATACACCGAAATTTGGTCAGTCAATACAACCTTTCCCTTGTTAGTTGCCATTCCTGTTGATTGCTTGGCATTTTGATAGCACTAGAATACTTTTTGATAATGTCCAAAGTTCTAGACATTTCACAGCTTTCTGACTTTTTTCTGATGTGGATTTATGTATACCACAAAAATCTTCGAAAATATAAACAACTCTGAAAAGATTCAGCTTATTCAGAGTAATTTCATCTACCTGATAAAAGATTTTTTTTATTTGACCAGAATCTCTTCTTCATGCCATCTTCGAAGAGGTCGAAAAGAAATGTGAAATCATTCAATTGGTATCTTTCTTATTCACTATTGTTACTATCTTTTGAATGCCTTGCAGTTATTTCATTATTATCATAACTAGAGTCATTTTCGATATTACATTCGCACAGGAACCTGGCAGTTCTATCCCTCGAAGATAAGGCACAAAAATTCAGTTTCAATTTAGGAATAATTTCCCAAACACCAAAGATGAATAATTAATACATAGCAAACCTACAGAAGACTGTGATTGATATCAGGCATTCTATCAATATAATATCATATAATATTTTCGTTCCAAGCACAGAAATATAATAAACACATAAATATTTATTATATTTCTGTGATTCCAAGCAACTTCAATGTGCCGAAACAAAATGTTTTGTTTTTAACATAAAGTGAGGTTAGTTGTCGGCCATCTAGAAACGTCAAACGTTTCAATCCTCGGTTCAAATCTCAAACGGAGCTATATTCACCGGTTGAGTCAATCCAGGGTTGAACCCGAGATTGGATGTTTATAATACGGAAATCGATATTCGACGGCGGATTTGGGCTCAACCGAGGATTGAAATTCTTTTATAAAACCGGCCCTTAGACCATCAATACAATGTATGGCCTCCACGGGCATCAATAAGAGCTTGACATCTTCTTTGCATACTACACACGTACACGAGGTTGTTGAACATTTCTTGAGGAATTGGGTTCCATAAACGGGGCAGAAGCTCTCTCAGATCATTTAAGGATTCTGCGGTAGGTTGATGATTATCTAATCTTCTTTGGAACATATCCCAAGCATGTTCTATGCAATTTAAATCTGGTGAGTGCGGAGGTATTGGTAAATGTGGAATACCAAGCTCCTCGCGCGCATTCTCAACTATGGCTGCACGGTGCGGTCTAGCGTTATCGTCTAAAAATTGAAAAATTTCACCCATAGTAACGTGAAAATTCGCCACAACATTGTCAATGACATGCTCCCTATAGTGTAAGGCGGTCATATTCCCAAGACAAATGTGTAGATCTGTGCGCCCGTTGAAACATATTCCCGCCCATAACATAACACTACCCCCTCGGAATATGGATGGACTTCTTCGACATAGCGACGATTACGGAGTATGCGTGGGATTGTCCATACTTATTCATTACTTATTCTTCGAGAATCTGATAATCGTGCATATCTGGATTCATCAGTGAAAAGGACATTACGCCATTGATGGTTCCAATTGATTTGTTGCCTTGCCCATTCCAGTCTTTGACGCTTATGGTCACGTGTTAATGGAACTCTGTCAAACGTCATCTGATGGTTTCGATGGGAACTTGGACCTCATCTTCATTTTGAAGAGTATTCCGTAGCATTCTACACGTAGATGTAGGGTTTCTTCTTTCTTCTCGCCGAAGCAGTGATGAAACGATCCTGAGCAGGTGTTGTTTTTCGTCGCCCACCAAGCCTTGGTCTTTCCAACACGGAACCTGTCTCCCTGAATCTATTCCGAAGTCGAGATATCACTCTTTGGCTGACTTGGAGCCTTTCCGCTACAACAACCTGAGTGAGGCCATACTGTAGCATTCCGATAGCTCCATCAGCCTCAGCGTTTGTTAATTTTCGTCTTGGATTTGCCGAAAACTGGTTTCAAATCGAAGCCGTTGATAAACTGACTTCATTTCAAAATAAGAACATACATGCAAAGAACCAAACTTCAGAAAAAAGGCGACCAGATTGACGAAATGTCTCATACTGATTTTTATTGGATCGAGTCAAGTTGTTATTGAGTTATGATTTTACAGCGATTTTCTCGAAGATTACATACTTTTAAGAACGATTGATTACGATATCCCTAACTCTTGTGGAGCAGTTTATTTGACTGATTATCGAATGCTGACTTCAAAATTATATTCAGATTGATGGTACAATACCATAGACTTAGGATATTATGTCTATGTACAATACCAATACGTACCCATCGCGAAAATAAAAATTGAAGATGAGGTTTTTTTCATCAGTGTCTGACAAATGGCCCACATAAAATACTCCAACCGGATATTTCCGAAAATATGAGATTTTCTAGAAAATGCCAAGACAGATCAGCTCTCATTTGGAGGGGAACATTATTCTGTTCAGAATTCGTGGGGTGTATGATCATCTCCCTAAGCAGGTGGACAATTAAAGTCGAGAAATTCCTATTTAGAGTTCGTTCCTGTAAAAAATCACGTTGATAATGATAGGTGAATCAAGTTGTCGAGTTTCTACTTTCAAGACATTAATTGGGATGTTATGTTTTTATTGATATTTTGACTTTTGAGGCACTTTAGGTGTGATCAAAAGACCAACAATAACAACTTATTAACTGTCGATCATTTTATTTGATCATTGACGCTAAAAATTTGAACATGAGAAATCTTTTTTATTATATCAATTGAGTTCATTCAGAAATCACATATTGAGATACATCATCACAATTAACTGTCTCTATACATATCTACTATAAATGAGTCTATATTTCTTTGTTGAATTATAAAATTCACAAATGAATTCTTCATTATATTTTGGAATTCTGATAATGGACAAAACGTTGTTCGAAGATAGATGAAACAAAGTGGTTATTATTCATTATGTATAAGCCATATCACCCTTTACGGAAACAGAGCATAGAACTTATACGAGTAATGACATAGAATGCTATTACCAGTTCAAAAACAGCGGGATTTTCATGTTTCCATGGATATGACCTGTTGAACAGAACAGAAACACAGAAATTTGTTAGCAAAATGTGAGATGTCTATACATACTCCATTCACTTTTATTTAATCACATAGGAGGTCATGGTTTCGTTTTCAGGAGTTGGTTCACCTGATGAAAAGTCTGTGCGCGTACAGAAAATATCGTTAATGACAAAATGACGTTGGCAGTTTCTCTGTTTACATCAAAGTAAAAGTATCAAAGATATTCCACATTTTGTTAGTTCGAATCGATCGGCGATTTTGGGGCGAAATATCGATAGGAAATCGCCTATTTTTCCGTTCTTCGTCGTCCAAAAGAAGTTTCCCGTCGATTTCGTGCAAGTGTCATTTTTTCCTTTCACGACTTTTGGCGTGAGAACGAACGGCAAATTTGAATTGGACCAAAAATCGATTTATAAGCATAAATAAAGCGAAAGTAAGTACTAATCGACCTTTTTACACTTGATAACGAAGTTTTTTTAGGTATCTGGCCGTTTTGAAAGATTTCAAACGAAATTCCGGTCCCCCAGAAGTTTGGTTAGTTTCGGTATCGTTTTTGGTGCTCAAAATTTATTCGGAATGTGTAAATGGACAAAAAAGGCTTTCTTATACGATCTTCTAACAAAACCGACCGGAGAATATGGTTCAGGTAGGATTTTCGAGGAATTATGAGGAAAGAACTTGCAGAATGAAATTGCACGATTTTCGTAAGTAAACGGGTTCTGGATGGCCATCATCGGTCTCTAAATGATAATTGTTGATCGTTTTCAACTTTACAGAAAAAAAAAACACGTCGAAAAAGCTAAAAAAAAAATTCAACGGTAGATTCCGATGAATTGAAATGTGTCACTGTAGCTTTCATTCCTTTGCCGAAAGTAGAAATAGGCTATATTGAACCAGAATACATCGGTTCTTTCCATATTCCAGGAGTTTGTGTCTTATTTTAGAACAGGTGAATGATAAATGTGAAGCATATGTTTGACCTATTCCATTTTATTTGTACAAACCTAGTGTGGTTGTAATGTATGAATATTTTTTAATCCAATAAATTACTATACAATCAGAATATTTTACTCCTTGTTCTGATCAAATAAATAAAATGTCGTCAAGTCTTGAACTTTCAGTTCAAGAGAATAATAAACATTAAATCTTCACAAGCATGCATATGAAAATGATGTGAAAGCAATGAATTTTTCTTTCATGGCGAAAAATAATATATTTCAACAGTGATCTCTTGTACTTTTCAAGCAAATAACTAGAGAAGGAATCCTTTCTATCAATTCATATAACGTTAATTATTTTCGTCCATCACATCTTTTCCAATTCATTCACATTCTGAGAAATACCTACGCTAAGAATGTAGAAAGGGCAACATAGTGTTGACTTGGAACATAAAAATATTTTGAAAAACGTCATAACTTCGATACAAAGTGGAATGTGTTAAATTTCCAAGGCCAGAGTTGTGATTTTATAATTGTGAATGGTGTATAGAATAATGTGTTCACCTAGTCATCGAAACAAAATGTAAGATCCCAGCAAACACTGAAACGCAGGAACTGTACAAAATTTGTACAGCGTTGCTGCACTTCACTGCAGTGATGGTAATGCAGTAACTGTATCAAAACGGACCGTATATGTCCCGCTGAATTGTACAGTCACTGTACAGTACCAACTGCATTCATATACAGCCATTGTGCAGCGTTGCTGCAATTCATATGAAGCGAGGTTTTGTAGTAACTGTACAAAAACTGTTCAGCCTCGCTGCATTTGAAATGCAGCAACGCTATACAATTGTTGCATACCATATACCAAACGCAGTTTGTACTGTACAGCAACTTTAAATTTGATTAGGAATTCAGTATGTAAAAGTTTTGAAAAAAGTTGAAAATTCAATAATCTCGATCCTATTATTTTCGGTTTTGGTGTAAAATCCATTGAAAAGTTAGCTTAAAAAGAAATTCTATAGTAAACAAAAAATTTATAACTGAAACAGGAATATTCATACAAAATATAAAATGAAATATGTACATATATGTATAAATCAAAATATAATAGATAAAAAAAAATTCTTCGGAGGTTTATACATTATACTGATCCTTACCAGAACGAACATAAAAAGAAAAAAATGTGATAATGTGAATATGAGATGGAAAACTATACCATAAAGTAATCACCAAAAGAATGGTACTCACGGTTTATACTGGCTTGAGAGATATATCTGCTTGTCTGCTGGCCTCGTGTATGTGCTGTACGAATTGGAGTCCTTTTTATGAAAACACGTGGTTTCTAACTAAGGTTGTGCAGGCATGTGCTTCGTTCTGATTCGAAACTAACTTGCGAGTACTTACATACTGGTTGGGGCTTGCGAATTGCATAGAACTGGGGGGTCGTACCGATTCTAGCTCGGCTCCTTTTTTGCAGACCTGTAGGTGTAGACCTCAGTGTCCGAGAGATTGGGTTAACCACTGATGACCGGATTTTCTTCGTTACCGACGAATTTCATTCGCTGTATCAACTTTGTTGAATTTAGTATCAACAAAATTAAAATGAGAATGCGGAACAGTCACTAAATACGTAAAGTTTGAGAATATCTGCATGACCAGTTTCCAGGAAGATCGATTACCATTAACTGGTCTGCAAGATCTCCCGACCTCACAAAACTTGATATTACTCTATGGGAATACGTCAGAGATTTAGTATTTCGGGTACCTACAACAACGTTGGAAGATATGAAAACTCTAACTGGTGTGAGTAGACTCGGCCACCCGAAAAATACGACATAACGAACATATTTTCTAGACTCTAGACTCTAGAGGAACTTGGATTATTTTATTCTGTTTCATTCTGAAAAATGAAATTCTTTTCAATCATGAACAAATTAGTTTGAGTTTTTGTGAAAAGTATTTGGATTGTACCTACCTATTGTATGTTGATTTGAACTACGTGGAAATTTCCTAGGACAATCCTCTTAATTTCTAACTTTATGCGGTTCAATTTTTTTTAAATTTATAGTTTATGGTATCATGTGAAGTCAAAATGGCTAATTGAGTAATTTTTCATTTCTTCGATATATATGCATGCATCATGCACCGCTAATGCGAATCATTAAAAGAACTATCAATTTAAGGAACAACATTTCTTCACAAAAATGAAGAGTATCCACGAGGGTATCCACCAGACAAAGCAAATCAAGGCTAGCCATTTGATATGTGGACTTATGGACATTTGTCAACTGTCATTATCTAAAATTTGCAGTGTTTTACGGACCACCTGTAGAGTGGTTCGTGAATTTATATGAGAATTGCAAACTTTCCGGAAATTTAATAAAAAAAATCGTACAATTATGTCGAACGAGATATGATCTCTAGTTTGAACAATTGAAACCATCAGAATAATAATCAGAATTTAAGGGAGATTACGAGTATGATATAAAAATCGGGCATTATCCTATGAAAAAAATCGAACAGTATCGTTTTTTATCACTTTTGGAACAGACTGTTCGCAATGATAATATCATTAGAACTCTATTTATGTTATAGTCAAACTTAAACCTTCAAATAACCACGAGGGTCTAATTACAATATGGATCCATATGTGAGACTTCATTATAACTCATGCTGGCCATACACGTTACGGTTTACCGGAGAGGTATACCTGCGCAGGCATGCCTGTGCAGGTCAACCGGAGCGTGTGTGGGATTAAACTTGTGCGTGTGTTTGTGGGATTGAACCTGCACAGTCATGCCAGCTCAGGTATACCTCTCCGGTGGACCGTAACGTGTATGGCCAGCATTACACATATTAGATAGGGTTTCAACACATATTTATTAATCTCGTGGAATGAACTATGGGCTTTTCAAAACGAAACAGACGAGATAACGGGCGGAATAAATTTATTTCGAAAAAATGCTCGGACACGTCGATTTTTGTTCCGAGGGGGACAACTTTTAAGGTCAAATTCACAACTATATCACTTCAACCCTTAGTGTTAGAACACCAACCCCTAAATTTTGAATAGGAAAGATAGGGTGAGTGATACCTCATTTGAAAGGCCTTTTTATTATAAATTCAGCGCAATAATTTTTTTCTCATTTAACGCATTCGTTTTCGATAATATTAATATAATAACTTATCTATGGATGTCCATTGTGAGGTTGCGGCATTGAGGCTGGTTGTTTCTAACGTAATGGTTTTATCAGTTTATTCGTCCCCTCTTAAAAATTTTAACATGTTTATTGAATGTTTGGAATCTATTTTGAATAGTATTAATGTTCACAATCAAGTGATAATATGCGGTGATTTTAATGTTAAATTTGTCACTGATCCTAATGCAGTGTATGTTTCAGATCCAGAAGCAGCAGCCCTCTGTGATTTGTTCAGTTCTTTCGGTTACAATCAGAAAATTTTTGAACCAACCAGAAAACAGAATTGCTTAGACAACATCTTTATGAATTTTGAATATGATCGTTCTGATGCCAAGGTTATAAAAACTGAGTTCTCTGACCATTATGCTCAAAGGGTGACTCTGGATGTTATTGCACAGTCAACTCGATCAACTGATAAAATAAAAATGATAAGGCCCTTAAGTGAGGTAGGTTTTAATATAATGTACAATACCCTTGGGGCACAGGATTGGGCCGGTACCCTGCATGATGGCCTTGATTGTAATTTGGCATTTGCTGTTTTCCATCAGCTCTTCGTTGACACTTTTGAAGTTTCATTTCCGAAAAGACAGGTCTGTGTGGGTGCTGGGGGGTCTTGTGGTTCTTGGTTTAATGACAGCTTACGTCAGATGCGCTCTCAGCTCCAATTGATCGTGGATATGTTTGATGTATATCAAACTGATAATCTGCGTATTGCTAGGAATCAACTTAGGCGTATGTATAGACTTGAGATTAGTAGGGCCAAACAGAACTATTATGGTAACCTGATAAATAACTCAAGTAATAGGTCGGGGACAGCATGGAAGATTGTAAAAGATCTTAGAGGTAGCAATGGCGGAAAAATTCCGAGTACCTTGGGGGCGGAACAATTTAGCTTACATTTTGAGGAAGCAACTATATCAGTGCTGAATAAAGTACATAAAGTTAATCTTGATGCTGATGATGTCTTTAATATATAGGTAATGGTTCCCTGGGTGGGTTTCGCTTTAGGGAGGTTTCGTGCATTAAAGTCAGGGACGTTATTATGAATTTAAAAAATAGTCGAGCAACTGATTATTATGGCCTTTCTACTATCATTATAAAAAGGAATATTGATACAATTATCTATCCTCTCACCAGGCTGGTCAACAAGTGTCTTATGCAGGGAGTCTTTCCTGATTGCCTTAAGGTGTCTAGGGTGATCCCAGTACACAAAAAGGGTGAT
This sequence comes from Adalia bipunctata, assembly GCA_910592335.1. NCBI lineage: Eukaryota > Metazoa > Arthropoda > Insecta > Coleoptera > Coccinellidae > Adalia > Adalia bipunctata. The sequence continues at coordinate 51,955,989 of OU342950.1, read as the reverse complement.
ATGGGAGATATTAACAATTACCGTCCTATTTCCCTGGTACCAATATTTTCGAAAATACTGGAGAAGTTGATATGTCTCCAACTTGTTGATTATTTTGAGGGGAATAAATTGTTCACAGATAGGCAATTTGGCTTCAGAAGGGGACGCGGCACATGTACTGCCATCCTTGATCTGGTACTAGAGTATATGCGAACTTTTGCGTATCTAGGTTGCGACTGGGGCAGCGGGTGAATTAGCACTGAACACTTGAGCAGGTAGAAAGAGGGAAGATTCCGGGTTTTTCGGTGAACCACAGAAGAAATGGGTAGAGTCATAGACCTGTTCTTCTTTGCAACCGACCGGGAAAGCCCATTCCAGTAGAAAACTTTGTGGTATAATAAAATAAAAGATATGAATTTTGAACACTGCTTGAAGAAATAGATACGTCCCTGGATTGTTTTGTGCTCGGCGAAACTTGGTTGATACCGGATATTACTTTATTCAATTTAAATGGTTATAGAACACTCTACAATTCGGGGAAAATCAACCAGAATGATGGAGTTGTGATTTTTATTAAATCGGAGCTTTACCAGTTTCATGAATTGAGGGAAGTTGGTGGTACTTATCTGATACGCCTCAAAGCTATACTGGATAATGAAGAAATCATCATAAATGCATTCTATAGATCTCCATCAACCTCTGTCGACATATTCATAGAAGAGCTTAGTATAGTACTTAACGAACAAGAGAAAAATTGTAGTTATAATATTCTGATTGGAGACATGAATATAGATATTTTAGAAAATAATAATAATTCTCAAAACTACTTAGACACCCTCTATGAACACGGATTCAATTCAGCTATAAACGCACCAACGCGATGTCAGGAACAATCTATCACTTGTCTAGATCACATTTTCGTACATGCTAAAAGCGGCACATATGATACTTTTCTCCCAATGACATGACAATACAAACTTGCATAACTGATCACTTCACGATCCTACTACAATTTGTTCCCCCTGGAGTAAGAAAACTAGAACACACCCACAGAGATAATACAGAATACCATAAAATTTTAGATGACAAAACATTAATAAAAAATATGGAAAAAGTGAATTGAGAACAAGTCTTCGAGGCACTAGATCTTCAAGTGGCGACCGAGGAGTTCATTGGTTTTGTGCAGGATGCGGTGGAAATGTCTACTAGATACATAAAAATTAAAGGAAGCGAGAAAAAAAGTGAAAATTGGATAACAAAATCACTGGTGAAATCGACGAATAAAAAGAATACAATTTATCACAAATTAAAAAAAGATCCGAATAATAAAACATTCCAATTAGAGTACACAGAATATAAAAAAGTTCTAGACAAACTTATTAAAAAAACAAAAGTAGACTTTTACAAAAATAAAATTCAGACAAACAAAGAGAACTCAACGTTATTGGGGGAAACTGTCAATGAAATAATCGCAAGTCTCATTTCAACAGACATAAATTGTATAAAATTGAATGATGGAAATGTGTCAAATGACCCATCAGACATATCAGATAATTTTAATGTTCATTACACCAATGTCGGACCAGAATTAGCCAAAAAAATTGGAAAAATTAACGGATATAAGAAGAATAAGAAAACTAATAATGCATCACTCTTTCTTTTTCCAACTGATGATATAGAAGTGAAACATATGATTTCACAACTGAAGAACAAAAAATCGGCGGGACCCGATGGATTCAAAGCAGACAAACTGAAAATTATTGCAGACTACATCACTTCTCCTCTAGTTCACATCATCAATAAGTCATTCGAAACTGGCATCTTTCCTTCTGTACTTAAGAGGGGTCTATACCATACCGTTCGCATTTAGACATTCCGTACGGCACCAAGCGCAGGTAGCCAAATGGAATAAATTCGATAACGAATAAATGAGGGCGTGTTGGGAAAAACGCTCGGACATGTCATTGTAATTTTAAATGCGCATATTTTTCCAGAAAATAATATTCTATAGGGTGTTCCATGTGACCGTGGCCAATACCAACTTTCTTTTTTCAAATGCAACCCCCTGTATATTATTTATTTTTTGGATTCTTCAGAGAATTCTAGACACAATTCATGCACAATGTCCTATACCTATCTTTAACTCTGGACCTCAGAGCCAAACGGTATTAAGTCCATTTTTTCAGTTTTTAAGGTTTCAATTGCCCCTATATTATTTCGTTTCACGCTTTCCAATGGCGACGAGTATTAAGTCCAGTTCCTCACAGTTTCTGAGATACTTGAAGATTAAATATATTATGTCCTATTGTGATTAGAACCAAACAGTATTAAAGATCCTTGATTCTGTTTGGCTCTGGAAGCTATTTATTATTTTTATATTAAGTCCAAAATTGAGGTTAGGTGCCTGGACTTAATACTGTTTTATTGGTTAGCACATGTGTATTCATAATATTAAGTCACATCATTTTATTCTTGAAGTGAATAGGAATACACGATAATTTTAATATTTCAATAATGTATCGGTGCTTCTATGAAGATTGCATTGAAAACCAAATTCCTGAAGGAGATATTCCCAAGCAATGGCTATATAACGAAATTTTCAATTCAGAATTTAATTTATCATTCAAAGAGCCAGCGAATGATACATGTGACACATGTGATGGATTTGTCATAAAACTGAAAGAAGCTGTATCCGAGGAAGAGCGTCTTGAATTGCAAACTAACTATGACGCGCATCTTCATGATGCCGATAATCGGTATCAACTAAAGCGAAAGGATAAAGAAATTCACAAAACCGAGGCGAACACGACAAAAGTACTTTCAGTGGATTTACAGAAATGCTTACCCACTCCTCTACTAACGAATGCTCAGAGTTTCTTTTCTCTAAAACTCTGGACATTTAATTATACAGTGTATGATGCAACAGAAAAAATAGGATATTGTTTCGCCTGGGACGAAACTATTGCCGGACGTGGTGGCAATGAAATGGCATCATGCATTCTGAAATATATTAATTTACATTTGAAAGAATCTGTAGAGAAAATTATCATATGGAGCGATAACTGTCCATCGCAAAACAGGAATATTCAGATGATTATGTGCTATCTTACGATTATTATCTGAAACCTTCCATAAAATGCATTGAACATAAGTATCTTTTACGAGGGCATACGCACATGGAGGTTGATATAATTCATGCACGTATAGAAAGACAAAAAAAAGCAACACCCCAATTCTCTCTAATAACTCCATGGGATTGGCAACAGCTTTTCAAACTAAGTGGCAACAATATTAAAGTAACCGATATGGAAACCTTGGACTTTAAAAATTTTACCCTTTTATCTGAAGAATCCGGATCTTTATTTCACAATAACAAAAAAACAAGCAAAAATCAAAATTTTTTTATATCTAAAGTGGTTCATATGAAGATTTTGACAGAAACACCTGGAATTTTGTATTTTAAAACAGACTTTAATGAAGAAAACTTTGAACAAGTTGATTTCAATGATGGTTATTATATTAATTTTACTTATATAGCTTTTACTTTTAAGCAGTAATAAAACGCAGCGATTTTTAACAACTTTATTCTGCTAACACGCCCTTACAACATCTATATCCCAACTACTGTACATGACATACGTCATACGTCAAGACAGTAAAACCATAGAGTATTCTACAAACAATTGTCATGTCATCCAATTCTGGACATTATTAACACACATTACAATATCTTAACACCTTCTCCTAATAATAACAGAATTGGATAAACCAAAGAAACTATTTACAATTGTCACACAATAACAAGTTTTTGAATCTTTCAAACTTATTCACGTTTAAAGGTTTCGTGAATATATCAGCAATCTGCTGTTCAGTTGGACAATATATAATACTTATCAATCCTTCCTTTACCTTTTCACTTATGAACTGAAATCTAACATCTATATGTTTAGATCGTTTGTTACACTGGTTATTCCTAACAATTTTTATGGCACTTTGGTTATCAACGTACAAGTTTATTTTTATTTTGACATTAGTTAGTTCTTCAATCAATGATTTCAAGTATAACAGTTCTTTAACACATTCCGCAGCAGCAATGTATTCTGCTTCAGTACTCGACAACGACACAATCGGTTGTCTTCTGGAACACCATGCAATAGGTCCACCGCAGAACATTATTACATAACCGGTAGTACTTTTACGAGTTTCACTATCACCGGCAAAGTCACTATCACTGTATGCAGTTATTTCATTCACTCCACAGTTTCCATGAAATTCTATACCTTGAGCTTTAGTTCCTTTCAGATATCGAATCACTCTCTTCATGTTTGTCACGTCTCTACAAGTTGGTTTCTCCATTTTTCTACTTCCATATCCAACAGCATATGATATATCAGGACGAGTTTTATTCGACAGATAAAGTAGTGTTCCTATCAACTCACGATAGGGATAGTCCTTGTTGAACTCACTCTCGTCTTCTGTGTCAACTGTCAATGGTGTTTTCGCTATCTTCGCTTCTTCCATGCTGAATGATTTCAAGATATTATTCACATATTTCTCTTGACCTATAAATATTGAATTAGTCTTCTTCTGAATTTCTAAACCAATGAATGTCTTTGGATTGTCTTCTGAAATAGTTTCAAAATTTTGTTCCAAATTTGTTAGTAAATTGAACATTTCTTTTTCATCTTTTCCAAACAGAATTCCATCATCAACATATATGGCAAGAAGAAGTGTACCTGTGTCATTCACAAATATACAGTTTTCAGTTTTAAGATTTTTAAGTTTGTTTGATTTCAAGAAATTGGTAAATGTTTTATTCCATTCTAATGGTGCTTGTTTAAGACCATATAAAGATTTACTGAGTTTACATACCTTATTTTTCTCTGAGTATCCTTCAGGTATCTCCATATAAATATCTTCAGTCAATTCTCCATACAAAAACGCAGTCTTCACATCAAACTTTTTGATAAAGTAGTTATGATGAGCTGCCAGGGCAAACAAAACTCTTAGAGAACTCATATTCAATACTGGACTGAATGTTTCTACGTAGTCGTATCCATATTTCTGTCCACAACCACGTACAACCAGCCTTGCCTTATACCTTCCATCATCCTTTACCTTGAACAGCCATCTACTTGACAAAATATTCCTGTTCCTAACACTCTGTTCATCCACATAAACCCAAGTATTGTTCTTTTTCAAAGATTCCTTCTCCTCTTCTATAGCTTCCAGCCATTTTTCCTTTTCTTTACAGTTTATTGCCTCTTCGTATGTCAAAAGTACATATTCATCATATTTCCTTGGTGGTCTTATTCTTCTTCCTCTACTTGTAAACTGTTCTTCAGTGTCTGTTGCACCCACATCTTCGTCCATCTCATTGTCATCTATTGGTTGTAATTCATCCTCATCATCATGTGTTCTAACCCCTCTATCTGTTACTTTTACCTCTTCATCATCATCCATCCATTTGAGAGTACCCTCTAACTCATCTTTATTCATTACGTCTTCAAACACTACATCTCTTCTTACTATAATCTTGCATTTTTTACTGTCCCATAATCGATAGCCTGTTGGTGAATAACCAATAAACGTATATTCATTACTTCTTGAATCTAATTTCTTTAGGTATCCTAGGACTTTAGCATGTGCCCTGCAACCAAACAAGTGCAAATTTGACAAATTTGGTACCTTCTTTGTCCATTTTTCATATGGGGTTACATCTAGAGTTTCAGTGGGGCATCTGTTCATCAAATAGGCCGAACATCTAATTGCTTCTCCCCAAAATTTTTTACTTGAGCTGGAATCAAATATTAGTGCCCTTGCCTTCTCCATAAGGGTTCTGTTCAGTCTCTCAGCTCTACCATTAAGTTGCGGTGAGTGAGGTATTGTTGTGTCCACTACTATTCCTCTACTTTTATACCACTTTCTGAGACTGTTATTGACATATTCACCTCCATTGTCGCATCTAATTTTGTATACCTTTAAGTTGTGAAAAGCTTCAACTTCTAAAACATACTCTTTTATATATTCTGCCACCTCGAACTTATTTTCCAGCAAATAAACCATAGTATAATGTGTATAATCATCAAGGAAGGTTAACACATACCTTTTATTATCCCAAGTTCCTGGATCAATGGGTCCACATAGGTCGGTATGTACAATTTCAAGTGGTCTGGTTGCTCTCGATCTAGTTTTGTTAAACGGAAATCGAGTTTGCTTGGCTTCTAGGCATGTCTTGCATATTTGGTTTGCTTCATCACAGTCTGCTTCCCTGATATTAATTCCAGTTGACAGATTTCGCAGCTTCTTAATACTTTTCATACTCAAGTGACCCAACTTCCGGTGCCACATTTCCGCATTATCTTCCTTTGTGGTGAGGAAACTTTCCAGGTTATTATCCAAACTTACAACATAAAGTCCATTTTCTTCTCTTTGTCCTACCAGCACTTCCTTTTCATTCTTCATTATGGTTACCTTTTCTTTTTCGAATATCACCTTTCCTTCATTTTCTGTAATTGCTTTAACTGATATTAAATTTTTACTTAAGTCAGGGACGTAAAGAACATTTGTCAATACACATTTCTTTCCTTCAACTGACCCCTTACCAATGCTTCTCATGTTTTCACCTCTCTTTGCTACTGAGATATTCGATGTGCCTTTTTCTAGACCATTAAACATTCCAACATCATTGCACATATGACTTGAGGACCCTGAATCTACAACGAAGCTTTGAAATTTATTAATTTTTGTTTCTGTTTGTGTTAAAAATGCAACCCTGTTATTATTATTCTTTCTGAAGTAACAATCTTCTTCTGCATGATTGTTCTTCTTGCAGATCGTGCATCGTTTATTCTCAAAATTCTTAGAACATGATTTAGCAAAATGACCATAGTTGTTACATTTAAAACATTTTACCTTCTTAAAGTTTTTCATTCTCTGATCCTGGGGCTTGTATCTGCTTCTTTTCTCTTCACTACTCTTGAATGCAACCACTTCCTCATCTTCATTGTTCTTTCCTCTTGATTCCTCTGCAATGAGTCTTGATGTCAACTTCGTTAGGGTTCTGTCTGAACTCGGAGCGGAGTCCCATGCAGTGCCGAAATATCTGAATCTTTCAGGTAACGTAGACAAGATTTTTGACATTATCATCTCATCATCGATGTCCTGTTTTAAGTTTTTGAGACGATATGCTAGGTTTTCAATCCTGCTTATATGAAGTGATATATCGGTACCTTTTACATATGAGAAATTGAAAAATTCTCTCAACAGTGTACATTTCTGATCTTCAGATTCTTTTTCGTAGATACTGCACAGTTTTAGATACATTTCGCATGAATTTTTGCAATTAATTATGTGCATTAGTATCTTTTTATCTACCGTCGTGATGATGATCTTTTGACCTCTGGCATCCTTTCTCATCCACTCGGCTTTACTTGCTTCTGTTGTCAAAGTTTCTACTCTTAAATCTCCATTGACTATTTCCCAAATGCCCTGTGATTTAAAGATTATTGTCGTCTGGAACTTCCACAGTTGAAATGATTCGCCATCAACCAGTTTTTCAATAGACGCCAAATCCTCCATGTTCGTCGTAGCCATTTTGTAGCGATCTCCTGATGTCTGAATTCTTTTTCAGGTTTTACTTTTCCAATCTTCTCGGGATCAACGTTGATATTTTACTTTTACAATTCCTCGAGCATCTGGCCCCATAACCTGATGGTTATTATATTAATTTTACTTATATAGCTTTTACTTTTAAGCAGTAATAAAACGCAGCGATTTTTAACAACTTTATTCTGCTAACACGCCCTTACAACATCTATATCCCAACTACTGTACATGACATACGTCATACGTCAAGACAGTAAAACCATAGAGTATTCTACAAACAATTGTCATGTCATCCAATTCTGGACATTATTAACACACATTACAATATCTTAACATTCAATAGAGCCACTAAAAGACTGACACGGAAAGAGAAACTTAATAATATTAATTCTAAGGACGTTCTTCGTAATGCTGAGTTAATGCTGCCGAAAGTAATAAGAGAGATTCTTAAACCAATTTCAAAAAAAAAGTATGATGATTTACAGAAGTTATTAACCTGGGTACCTAAACGATTCCATGAATACTTTAAAAATCTTCCACATGGTAACCTTGAGGAAGATGACTGAATCAATCATTTTTCTTTATTAAGCATTTTCTCTTTAATTAATTAAGATGTATCCATTAATTTCGTTGTGATCTTCACCTGATTTTAGAAAATATACTAATTTTTTCTTATCCTTCAGGCTTTTCTCACCCTTTATTAATTATGTACAACCAATATTATTTAACTTTGTCTCCACTTTGCGCTGATTTACTATTGATCAAATAATAATTCTGTATCAAGTACCATGTATCAATGAATCCCTGAGGGCTAAACCGTATTAAGTCACCAAATACAGTATTAAGTTACAAAATATTAAGTCCATTGCTAGAACCAGATAGTATTATGTCCCACAATTAATTTAGAATGATTCTAATGAATTAATGTGCTTTGCTGGTTGATATCACTCTACATTAATTTTGAAAATCATAATTGAGTAAATAATAACCTAAAATCTTTTATTTGCAACAATCATCAGTTTGAAAGATATCATTGTTCAAAATCTTCATATTGCTCTCCTGGTAAATGTAAAAAATATGACTTAATACGGTTTGGCTCTGAGGTCCAGAACTATTTCGGAAGTATTAAGTGTTTTCAGATTTATTGCAAAAATCAACGTTTCAAATAAAAATTATTTTATTTCACAAATTCGGTACATTACACTTAAAACCTAATAAGTAATACTGATTTTTTCTTAATAATTAGAAAAAAAAAACATTAATGTCAATGTAGGAAATGTTCAAAATGCTCGCTGCGAACGTCTTGGCAACATGCTAATCTGGTGTAGAATTGTCTTCTAACGTTACTCAACATTTCAGGCGTTTTTGCTTACTTTCTTCATATCAAGAGGTAAATGGGAAATAAGTATTGAGTGTAATGTATCGAATTTGTGAAATAAAATGATTTTCATTTAAAATGTTAATTTTTGTAAAAAATCTGAAAACACTCAATATTTCCGAAAAAGTTGAAGATAGGTATAGGACATTGTACATGAATTATGTCTAGAATTTTCTGAAGAATCCAAAAAATAAATAATATACAGGAGGTTGCATTTGAAATAAGAAAGTTGGTATTGGCCACGGTCGCATGGAACACCCTATATAATTTTATTTTCTTGAAAAATATGCGTATTTAAAATTACAAATCGACGTGTCCGAGCGTTTTTCCTAACACCGCCTCATTTATTCGCTCGTTTATTCGTTATCGAATTTATTCCATTTGGTTGTTACACTCTGTATGTATTATTTGTGTAGGAAATCGTTGATACCGAAAGTAGTTATAAGTGATTTGAGAAAAAGTTATTTTTAAGGTCGTTATTTTTCATAGGTTCTCGACTTGTCTAGGGCTTGTTGAAAGAAACACAACTATTGCTGTTCTTGGTCTATATTTCGGACCTTTATTGGGTCCTCCTTCAAGACATGAGCAACTCGCTGAGAAGAAAACAGCCAAATATCAGCTAATGTTCTGTAGAAGGACCTCATAAAGGTCCTAAATATAGACAGAGAACAACAATAGTTGTGTCTCTTTCAACAAGCCCTAGACAAGCCGAGTGTAAGTGGGTAACGGTATTTTATGAAATAATAAAATATAATGAACATGTACGTATATGTGGAGGAAATATTTAGTATTTCGCCTTTGAAGTGTGATTGGTTTCTCAGTTCGAGTTCGTCGGGCTCGCTAATGGCATAGCGCTACTCGCGTTTGGTGCCGTACGTGAGTACGGAATGTGTAAATGCATACCGTTCGACGTTCAGTTCAAAACGCGATTCGGGATTTCTCACGATAGAGACCACCCATTTATATGAGGTTTTCACTATTATTTGAGAGAGGTGAATCTAGGTTCTAGACGTCCATTAAGAGAAGTTCCATTAACAAGTGACCATAAGCGCCAAAGACTGGAATAGGCAAGGCAAGATATCAATTGGAACGATCAATGGCGTAGTGTCCTTTTCACTGATGAATCCAGATATGGACGATTTTCAGATTCTCGAAGAATAAGGGTATGGACAATCCCACGCATACTCCGTAATCGTCGAAGAAGTCCATCCATTCCGAGAGGGTAGTGTTATAGGCCTACCACACGCTCAAGCTTCACGACAGTTTGGCTTGCGCAAACCGGCTTGAACACTGAACACTGAGGGAAACTGTATATAATTCTCCCAACCACACGCTCAGTGTTCAGTGTTCAATCCGGTTTGCGCAAGCCAAACTGTGGTGAAGCTTGAGCGTGTGGTAGGCCCATTATGGTATTCAATTTCTAGGCGATAACGCTAGACCGCACCGTGCAGCCACTCACCAGATTTGAAATGCATAGAACATGCATGGGATATGCTAAGATGATCATCAACCTACTCCAGAATCCTCCAATGATCTGGGAGAGCTTCTGCCCCTTTTATGGAACCAGATCAAGAAATCTGTGTAGTATGCAAAGAAGATGTCAAGCTGTTGTTGATGCCCGTGAAGGCCATACATTGTATTGATAGTCTGAAAATGCTTGAATTCTCTAGGAATGAAATTTTACTCGATTTTTCTTGACCACCCTGTATACTCTGCAGACCTACAGGCTTTAATTAATTTGCGCAACTTGAAATCAGATTAATTTATGAATTTTCATCACAAAAATCTTATTTTAACCATATTTTTCTGCAATTTATGTCAATATACCTAACTCATGTGGAGCAGTTTATATGAATGTTGGTAATGAAACAACTTTTCAATTATACGAAAATAATACTTAGTTTATTATTCAACGGGCGGTAATGCAAGTCATAACACACGCAGATGAATTTTGCAGCATCAGGAGCCGTCTGGCGAGTGGTGTAATTTAGCTGTACAAAAATGGAAAATAAATAACGCAGGGACATCACGAAAATAAGATCAATGTGACCCAATATATTCCTTGGTATAGGACGCGAAATTTGTGGATGAAGAAGTGCATATTTTCCAAAACGGATTCCTGAAGAACACCGAACAGAAAAGGTTTCGAGGTTGAAATACATTTTTTTGTCAAAGCGAAAGATTCACCTTTTTTGATTACTGATCACATGGGTGAATGTTGTACCATTGAATCATAGACGCATAGAATACCTAGTGTTGACACTGATCATTTTATGTTTAAGACATTCTTCTCGAATGAAAATCGGAAAATGGGTCCTACTTTTTGTTTCTCTCGAAAGGGGTTGCGCGATTTTCCGTTGCCGCAATGCACCACGACCGTGAAATATTGCGGATTATTCCGGAACTAGGACTTGATCTACAATCTAAATGCCGATTTGTTCTACAATTTTTGGTCACGATTTTTAGTTTGTAGTCGTTAGACCAGGGTTGTGCCATAACAGACATTTTCTCATCCATTGAATCTAGAACTATTACCATTGTTTGTATTATTATCTCATTGGTTAATTGACAGTATTGACCTGAGCCGGCACTGCAACCGGAAGGAAGATCATCCGATCATACAGATCAAACATCCGATTGACCTACAGTATAGGAATTTCTACGATTTCCTTTTTGAACGATAACTCTTCTGCAATCGACTAGAACATATATGTATAGGAATTCATTCTAAATCTCCTTCTCGATCAATGTCTCTGAGTTGATGTCAGTTGTCAATGAAAGCAATATTTCGTATTGGGTGCTAATCCTACTAATTAATATATGACCGGATTCATTACTGAGGTAACAGATTTCAATCAATATTCAGTAATGAATACTGCAAACCTTGAGCCCGTTTAATTTTCTTTCCTGGTCTTTGTGTGGGACTTCGATGGCATCGACGATGACGTCTTTGCAACAGTTAAATCGCGAACAATCATTCCAATCTATTTTTTCTGATATTTATTCGTTTCTTAATCTATATGTCATAAAGTAATAAAATTTTGAGGGTCAGTCAGAATGGAACTAATGGTCCAAGAAAGCAGCATCAAGTAGCGAACTTCGGACATAACTGTTCTCAGAAAATATGATCCTGCAAGTGAATTTGATCGTTACTGTTATCTTTCAGGAAATTTCAGAGAGGAAAACAATTCGCGAGATTGTTTAAGATATAATAAACATTATTTCGGTAAAAAGTTGCTTTTATTGAGAATATTCGAATAAAGTGAACATGTTGAAGAACACATTCCTTGAAGACTGAAGTGAATGACATCACTCTAAGTCATACGCAACACAAGGTGAATCTATAGTTTGGAGAAACGACTTTCATGCACAATCATCTTCTCGTCTATATCACTGATTGAACAGCAACCTGGAAATGAACAAAGCGATTTCAGTGTATTCCTTGAATGATGGATCCTATTTGAAATTCGACAATTTTTTTTCTTACCGCTAAGAGAAAGTGCAGTATCGAATTCACGTTTCAAAATTTCCAAAACATTCTTTACTCCTTCTTCTCCATCGAAGGCCAGACCCCAGAGGATTGGTCTTCCCACAAACACCTGAAAATCATATAATTCACAATGATTAGATGATTATTTGACAAACATAGGGGTTGTGGAACATTTTTGTAGGGAAAACGTTCCCTTGCGCTTCCCAACGGCGACCCCCAAGTGGAGGAAGTAGATGTTACGAAATTCTTATATGTACAGGGTGGGCAAAATTGGTGCTACATGAACTAAAACTTTTTAACCCGAATAGATAGAGAAAAATGAATGGCACCTTATAGACCAGTCCAACAAAACAGCTGATCACCTTTTTTAAAGATGGCTGCTGGAACAAACATTTCTGCTATAGTGTTACTCTATTACCTATAACTATCATTTTACATGGCATAATTGAAGACATTGAAGTTGAAAATTGAGAAACCAACAGAAACTACCCTGAAACACGTACCTCGTAACTGAATATCCTCGGTTTGTTCCAGCAGCTATTTTGAAAAAGCTGATCGTGACAGATCGCTGGACTGGTCCATAATCCTCTTTTTTCGAGAAACTGATAATGCCATCAACTGCATTCCTCTATCTTCTTTGGTTTCAGAGTTATAGGCCAAAATTGAAATTTGGGCGATTTCAACTTTGGTCATTATTTCCGTTTCTGTTTATGCTAGGCTAGGATGTTGAAAAAAACATTATACAGGCACTTTATTGATAGCAATCCAGTGGCGTACTCTGATTTTTTCTAAGAGGGTTATTTGCTGAGTTATAACATGAAGTTGTGTTTTTTCTCATGGAAACAGTTGTTTGAAATTACTTAGAAAGAATCGCCATTTTTTCCCGTTTCAGAAATGTATCATATGTTATACATCGCCCTCAAATTCGTTAAGATATTATGAAAAATATGGTTTGTATTTATGGAATTCAAATTATTGAGTATTAAGAGTAGGCTGAATCATAGAATTATGTGTCTCTACGCATGGTGTAATTATTATTTCACAGTTGAATATGTGATGTACCCAGCTAGGGTAGGTTCGACCAATCGTTATGCAGTTAAGGATGGTGAAGAATAATACCAGGCAGACTCATCAAAGGGGTTTAATTCACTGAACTTACATTGAATACAATATGTTTACTACAGATTCTCGCTGTTGACTAACAAGCGGTCAAACGTATACACTTCTGAATCAATCACTGAATCTCTCTCTGAATGACTCTCCCTAGCCAATTGTTATATATATTTTATAAATGTTTACTTGTTTTAATAACATTATATTTGATAACATAACTGGCAATGATGAGACCTAGAGCTCTGGCTTCACGTGCCGCTGTAGGTCTTGAAGGGAGGTCGCACTAATCTTATTACAGTGAAACCTGAATAATTGGGACCTGGATAAATGGGAAACCTCTATTATTGATAATTCCAATGAGGACCCGGCACTTTCTCATCGAATTACCTCTGTTAATGGGACTTTTCGAACCTGGTTAAATGAGATTTGATTTGTAGTATTTTTCCCACATTTACCTCTATAATTTGGACTTCGCAGCGCAATTCCCTGTATAAGTGAGACATTTTATCAGGTTTTCGCAAGATTCGACACGTTTGCTCGCAAACATTTCAATTTCTTTCGCACGTGGTTTGTTCGCCAGTATCATCTCCGGTTTGGACTCCAAACAAGGGAGTTAAAGCGTACAAAATGTCCAAAAGGAAATATAGCACGTCATCGGCATCTGAAGAGACTCCAGTAAACATTTCAAAGCGTGAGGCGATGGAAGCTTTAGAAATTTTACACAAGTATTTTGAAATGTCAGATATTCATCATTTTATTTTTTATCAAATCTATTTCATCGAGAAACAGGTTTTAGCAACTACCAAACAAATACAAACAAACGTAACAGATTACTTTGAGTAATAAACTCATCTATGTATGTAGGTATGAACGTATATTGTATGTATTGAATAAATATCTACATATCCAAAAGAGTGATTTTTAAACACATTTCCACCCCAACCCCTCTATAAATGGAATAACAGTACATTTCGACCTCTATAAGTGGAGCCTCTGTAAATGAGACCACTATGATTTTGAACCTTTCTAATTGGAAAACTGGATAAATGAGAACCTCTTTAAATGGTACGAAAACTTTGGTCCCTTGAGATCCCAATTAACCAGGTTCCACTGTATATCACGTACGAAATATACAGTGTGTTCAACATACTACACCTTCCCTCTTTGAGAGAAAAAAATTTTTTGCTATACAATGTAAAAATATTTTTTTTCGACTTATCTATAGCTTAATATCTATATCTATAATATCAGTCTCAATGGATCTTAAATCTACAAGTTAAATACGATATTTACCTAAATTAATTTTTACATTACATTTTTTGTCGAAAATTTCTTTCCTTTCCGATTTTACCAAGTTTTCTCTAGCATCTTTCTATGCCGTTTGCAACCTATATATTAATCCAAGAGTTGTCAAAATTGTAAACTGGATCTACACGGCTTTTTAAATTTTGAGGAAATAATCTACTAGGTTTCTGAAAATTAAACTAAACATGTCTGGATGTCCACCGGTTGGAAGCATGTGAACATCGTTCAGAATGATTTGCCTTGATCTTTTATACGCGTTACATCTCGTATTACATTAATTTTTCAGTATCTTCCTAGAATTTCATTCTTATAATTTGACAACATATTCAAAAATTTTATATTGCTAGCTAGCTTTATGAGGAACAATTCTAATATATTATTTTCTGCGCATAAATTTTCCAGTTTCCTCAACGATGTACCTAAGTCTTACGCCGATCGGATGTCCTGGTTATTGAAAATAATTTGTGAATTCACATCATATATTGAATTCTCATTGTAATCCTCTGAATGTTGATTTTTCAAATTATGAAATTCTTTTTCTGAAAGTGGTCTTTACTCAATAATTTTCACTGGACGTTTCAAACTTCGACAACAACAAGGTGATCAGTCCTTGCCATCGGGCATTCGTCTCTACGTTATTTTTAATACGCGATAAGGCATGTGCTGAAAAAATTTTCTGAAACTTTTACATAATGAACCCTGAAGTTACTTTTCTGAAATCAAACGGAATTCGGTCGATAATCATATTGAACAAATAATTCCGAGGTGTTATTGTTTTCGGAATGATTCGTGAACTGTTAACATTGACCTTGTCCGAACTTTTTTTTCGCTGACGTGAAATTTTGTCCGCTAGGATTTTCCTTGCGGTCACGACCTCGATTTGAATGGTACGAATTTTCTTTCTGATTAAAATTACTATGATTCATTTGCGATGCTTTGAGAAAATGTGGTTCCGACTTGACAATTTACATAATTTGTTAAATTTAAAATCTTGATTAATTCATTATTTACACTATCGGCCCGTTCACTATGGTGAACTCATTTTTGATGTTTTCACACCAATCAAGTCAGCAATTAGTTCATCACTTTTCACTTCACGAAATGACATATCAGGGGAAAAGAAATAGTTCTTACACTACAATCTCCTGGTGGCTTCTCCTTGCCTCGAGTTGTACAGTCGGCTCCATAGCTTCTTGGATCTCTGGCCAATGATGATCTCGTCTTGCTTGGACTGGCCTAATCCCATCTAGCTTGTTGGTTGAACTACTTGGAATTACATACCCATATCCAAATCCTGATGAAACCCTTCTGGACCCTGGACCTTCAACTGCATCGAACTGGCAGGATCGCCATGTGATGTACCCAGCTAGGGTAGGTTCGACCAATCGTTATGCAGTTAAGGATGGTGAAGAATAATACCAGGCAGACTCATCAAAGGGGTTTAATTCACTGAACTTACATTGAATACAATATGTTTACTACAGATTCTCGCTGTTGACTAACAAGCGGTCAAACGTATACACTTCTGAATCAATCACTGAATCTCTCTCTGAATGACTCTCCCTAGCCAATTGTTATATATATTTTATAAATGTTTACTTGTTTTAATAACATTATATTTGATAACATAACTGGCAATGATGAGACCTAGAGCTCTGGCTTCACGTGCCGCTGTAGGTCTTGAAGGGAGGTCGCACTAATCTTATTATATCACGTACGAAATATACAGTGTGTTCAACATACTACAAATACTTGATGGTGTGATCTCTGTTTGAAACAACTGTCAGTCATTACAATTTGAAATAATCGTTGGCAGGATTATGGAGATATTCCAAAATTACGAAAAATATGATATGTTGAAATGTTTCAGTTTATCGAATGAGCATAGTGGGACAGCAAGTGATTCAACTGTGAAATAATAATTACACCATGCGTAGAGACACATAATTCTATGATTCAGCCTACTCAATACTCAATAATTTGAATTCCATAAACAAACAATATTTTTCATAATATCTTAACGAATCTGAGGGCGATGTATGACATATGATACATTTCTGAAACGGGAAAAAATGGCGATTTTTTCAAAGTCATTTCAAACTACTGTTTTCATAAGAAAAAACACAACTTTATGTTTTAACTCAGCAAATAAACCTCATGGAAAAAATCAGAGTACGCCACTGGATTGCCATCAGACAAGTGCCTGTATAATGTTTTTATTTCAACATCCTAGCAAAAACAGAAAGGGAGATAATGACCAAAGTCGAAATCGCCCAAATTTCAATTTTGGCCTATAACTCGGAAACCAAAGAAGATAGAGGAATGCAGTTGAAGGCATTATCAGTTTCTCGAAAAAAGAGGACTGTAAGGTGCCATCGAGGGTGCCATTCATTTTTCTGTATCTCCTCGGGTTAAAAAGTTTTAGTTCATGTAGCACCAATTTTGCCCACCCTGTGGTGAGAAAGTGCGACATTCCTCAAAAGGCGATTAATTCTACATGAATAAATAATGACAACTCGCTATACTTATAATTTTTTTCCGCAAATGCTTCCTTATCCAATATACAGGCTTGATGTTTTTCTTAAAAACTGACTATTTATTTATTGCTCTCTGAAACCAGCAGGAATATGAAAATTAAATTCGGTGGATTATTGATTATTTACATGTTATTAAAAATTTTTTTTCCAACATTGGCGCCCATCGTACGCCACTGGGATATTTCCATCTCATGATCATTTTTGAATTCCTCCTTCAATTTGTGGCAACAAATGTATCCTATCTTTTGTTCGTATGGCGCGCCGTGTGTATGCAAAAAGAAATGGGAAAAATGCATCAAAATGTTCCATTTTTTGCATAAAAACGTTGCTTCATACGATAAAAAAGGCATGGAAGATTTTTTGTCATATAATGAAGGAGGAATGAGGAAATAATTTCAAGTTTGAAATGAAGCAGTGGCGTAACATTTTCTTGTTTCAAGAAATTGAGATCAAAATCATTTTCTCAGTATCATCTACACGGCTATACAGGGTGACTCATCCTCAATAACTCAACAACGAATCAGAATTTGTGAAAACACTCAGACAGGTCGATTTTTGATGACAGGAGGACATGATCTGGGAACAAAGCTTGCTTCTACTAGCAATCCCATCATCAGGAATTTGAATAGGGAAAGTGCGTGGTTTTGTAGCACAAATGTATACATGGATTCAAATTTGTATGAACCTGCAGTTTGTGTTCTTATAAGTGAATTTTCACAAACTTACAGGGTGTTTTTTATAGAATTATGGTACTTATATAACTTCGATTATAATTGAAACAGAAATGTTCTATTTGATCATAATATATGTTTTGTGCTACAAAACTACTTGATGGGGTTGCAACCCTCGCCTGTATCAACGATGACAGAAAGATATCATTTGGGAAAATTGAAAGTATTCTTCAGTGCAACCTGTGCACGGCGCTCAAGAATAGCCAAGAATATTGCGGCTGTAGCCGAAAGTGTTGAAGAAAACCCATGTTTTTCCATTTATCGTCGTTCTTAGGTATTCCACAAACGTCATTACACCGTATTTTGCATAAAGATTTGGGTCTTGAGGCTTATACGAGGGCTTATATGGAAGGAAATAGTCGGATAAGGACAGTTAATAGAAGGCCGATTGAATACTACGCCGAGGTTTCGCCTTTAATGTTTAAGGGCATCTTCAGAGCTAAAAAACAGTCAAAAAATCAAGAAAACAATCAACGAACATAAAAACTCGTACAATTATTATTATTTGGCCAATACAAACATGAGTGAAGGATTTCAGGATATCTTAATATAATCTTAGGCAATCGTAAAATTATATCATGGAAACAGCTACTTATGAAGGACAATTGACAGATGTACAAATCCAAAAAAAATTCACATGAACAACATGAAAAAAGAAAAAACAACAATCAAACAAAAAAACTGTAATAAATATACAAATTCAACAAATATTACAATTTCATCTCTTTATCCAATTCCAATAGAGGGCATTCAGATTAGCGGTATCTGTTTCGAAATTCACAGTGGTGTTATTATATTTATCGTTGTGGAGCATCTCGAGACTAAAATCTTTATGTAAAAAGCACCCTCTTCGTGATTGGACGGAAGAGCGGCTGCCGGCTTTCCACCAATCAAGGGTGTTATTACTTAAAGAAAAATAAAAGATGTTAATTAGAATTTTGAAATTCTTTCTTCCGACGGAAGAAAGTGTGGGATCGGCCCAACGCACTTGGGTCAGGTCTTGGTGTTTAAAAATTATTTTCTAGGGAGAGGGATGGTAAATGAAACCTTTTAGATTAAATTTAAGACGTATATTAAATCAAATCAACTACACAAATTCTCACCAAATTAAATATGTGTTACTTAAATCAAATGATTTAAATTATTAAATGTTCGGATATTTCTTAAATCGAAAGGAAATAATCCCATCAAGTAAAACTGTTATATTAGCTTTAAATTACAAAGGCAGATCTATTCATTGAAATTAAATCAACATCAGTGTGAATTCCAAATTATAAAATATTATTATATTCAAGTTATCGACAGAAATGAAAAGGGCTTATCAAAATAACCCCAACAATAATAACCATGGATAATCTCCAAAAGAATTTACAATACAAGGTAAATTTACTATACCCAAACGGGAAAACGGAAAATAATCCCTCTTAAACTTCACATAGAAAAGGGAAAACTCAACAATAGTTTCCTCATGGTCTTTCAAATGAACATGAGTTTTCTCAGCAGGAAAACTCGACTTAGACCTTCAACTAATTAAGGGTGATTACAAAAATTATAATACGTTTTAAGAAAAAAAATACGAAAATGTGAAACTATGACTTGTAGAAGATTTCAGGACTCTGGACTACAAATATATTTTGGGCGGGCATGCGGCTGTCTACTAATTCTCAAAATAAGCTAAGCATAAACAATTTATCTGACCTTTTTCCTGGACCAATAATCCCAAGAATGATGAACCTAGGAGGATGTTCTACGACGATGCTTCTTTCCTGAAACAGACAGATTAGATACGAAACACGACACCCACACGTTTTCGCAAAATTGACCTTCACTCCCGAATATACCGACGATACGCGATCTAAATAATTCCAAATAAATTTAGAGACTTTACTAACTTCAACTTAACACTTCTTATATATGTCCCAGTTTGAGACTGACTTATCAAAACTTTTAAAAGAAACCAAAAAAACCTATGAGTTATCCTAACGCCGTCTTCCGAATAACTGCGAAACTAAATTAATTCTTAAATCTTCCTTAAAACCGTACTTCTTAACACTCAAGTACCTAACCTGAAACCGTACTACCCTAGTACCCGAACCATATTCGCGAGCACTGGCAACCTCCGCGTTTAAGGTCCAACCAGTAACTGCCGTTTTCGTCCCCCGAGCGAGTCGAAGATTTTCCCCTCTTCGTCTCCTCCAAAAACCAGTCAAATTAAAGGTTTTTCTTTCGTTGATGCTTCAAAACCAATCAAATCAATACTTCTTCCATCTTTGTTTTTATGAACCAATCAAATTGAAGACTTTCCTGCTTCCGTGTCGCGGATGGGTAGTGCCTCTATGGAAATAAAGTGGTTCTCACGCAATGTTTTCGAAAAATGCTGCATCGTAAAAATATTATGGTTCCCAGCAGACGTAGCATATACCAGCGCTGAGTTAGTGGAACCCTAATTTCCTTATCTTCACTGTTACAAATGAAATTTGAACCGAAAATTAACAATTTCAATCGTTAACGTCTCGCCCGACGTCCTGTGTGGGCCTTGATTGCCGTCTCAATAATTTCTCGGCACAAGGGTATCAAGTTCCCGAAATTTAAATTGATCAATTAAATTATTAGGCTTCCTCTCGGGAAATCCCCGAGTAAAATAAAGGGTGTTAAAAAAATATCGCTGAATTATTTCGGAAAAGAAGAAACGTTCAAGTCCTAATTTTAAAAAGGGATATTCATTTTATTACTTCCAAGTTATCCCTCCTATTACATTTATGATGGAAAAATGTCGGATGTAGAGATTCGTAATAACGAAAATACAAATGTGGGAGATTAAATTGAATTATTCGGAGCATGAAATTATACATTTTATACGAACAGTTCAGTTCCTACTGAAAATTGATTGTTACCGGTCTATCGGTCAGGAAGGCGCGATGATGACAGCTCTGATAGGGGGCACAATAGACCTTAAGGTCGCAGTGAACTGTAAACCCTTTTCACTATATCGGTCAGGAAAATATCAAAAATAAATACCGATAAAATACAAAATTTAGATTTATGTTACAAAACAAATATTCGTCGAGTGTACAAAGTTTATTTTCAACTTAAATACAATTTGATAAGAAGTTCTAGTCCGTCTGTCCCACTTATGAGTCGGTTGTATTTAAGTTAAAAATAAACTCTGTACCTTCGACGAATATTTGTTTTCTAACATCAGAAGTGGGATTAAAATTTCTTCGTTCATTAACCGAGGAAATCGAGAACCTGCATTAAAACTTCTTGTAGTTTGGTGAAAGTGAATATAAAATGATTTAAATGAGTGCAGCAAAATTTTATTTGAATTGGAAACCTTTCACAAAAGAAATTGGTTTACATTTCCTAGAGATTTAGAGATTGCGTTTCCGGAAAAAGAAACACCAGCCACTAGACCAAAAGCTTGTATGACCATTAATAGTTCAACCTAGGAGCATAGAATAAATTCTATGCATAGAATAAATTCTATGCTCCTAGGTTCAGCATATAATTCGTTCGTAGAATATGGACACGCTAAACTAAACTCAATCAATAGTTTATTATGCAACGATTATGTAATGATGGTCATTAATATACGAGCATAAACCGGGATACGAAATGAGCCGGAGGCGAATTGATGAAAACTATAAATACTATATTTATTCCTTTCCAAGGCTATACCTAACCTGAAATGTAAACAATTCGGTCTTGCTTCCAATTCCAAAAATGATTTATCGGGCTGGAATTGTGAATGAAAAGTAACAATATACGTTAATCATCGATAATCGACCGAATACTTACCTCCAAATAGCGATTAAATTTGAAAAATATGCATCTTAAATTACGTCAGACCTCGGAAATATCGAACGTCAACGCGATAATTCGAATTCTCTGGCCAGGTCTATGATGCCAAAAATTTGGCGATTTCGGCGAAATTCGCGATTTTTGTGAATTTTTTCAGAATACTTCCGATATTGCAGGAAAAATCCAAAAGCATCACCATGGAGCTCCGTTCTTCCCCTTCCGACGCCCCCTTCCCGTAGCGGACGGGGGTCACTTGATTGGATAATAATGGATTTCTATTGATTAAAAATCTGTATCGTAATGAAAATCTGTATCGTAATGGATATTATTACGGAACGGATTATGTATTATTATAGTACGGGTGTAGATAATAGATTTTATGCAAACTTTCCGTGGGAAATAATTTTAAGTCGAAGTAAATGTGATAGAAATTTCATGTGTGGTAAATAGACTTAGTAAGATAGTGATTTTGTCAATTTATATAACATGTCTGGGAAATCCTAGATTATTTTTTTTTTGAGTTTGAACAAGTTCTGGGTAAATTAGGTGAATTGTTTATGCCGTATAGCATTGTAATATGTGGAGATTTCAACATTAATCTTTTAGATGATCACATTGTAAGAACACTTTTTCTTGATCTACTAATAAGTTATAATTTTGTACAAACTGTTTTTGAGCCCACTCGTGTTACAAAAACTTCTATTTCATTGATAGATAATATCTTTGTTAATGTGGATAGTTACAGAGATAATAAAAACATATCATCTTCTCTTTCAGACCACAAGGCACAATTCATTGAAGTAGAGCTCAGAGATAATGAAGACTTGGAAATTAAGAGTGGATTTATTGAGAAACGATTGTTTACTAATAATAGATTTCAACAGTTTTTCAACAGTTTGTCTGACTGCGCATGGGATGATGTGTTGGCAGAAGCAGAACCGGACAGAGCTTATCAGTGTTTTCACAGCAGAATTCACATACACATAAATCAAATATTTCCAAGAAGAAAAATACAGATAAAGAAGAGGGGTGCCAGAATGTGGATTACTAATGGAATAAGAACCTCCAGTAAAAATAAAAGAAGGCTCTATGAAGAAATGTTAAAAGGTACAGTATCTTCAGAATATTATCAAAAATACTCGAACATTCTGAAGCAAGTGGTTAAAGAGGCAAAAATAATCTCAGCTCGAGACTACATTGGAGATGCTGAGAATAAGGGTAAAGCAACATGGACTCTTGTTAATAACATATTAAAAAGATCGGATAATTCTGTAATAGGAGGGCTAACTTGAAAGTAATAAAATAAATATCCCTTGCTAAAATTAGGACTTGAACGTTTCTTCTTTTCCGTAATAATTCAGTGATATTTTCAACACCCTTTATTTTACTCGGGAAATCTCCCGAGAGAAAGCCCAATGATTTAATTGATCGATTTAAACTTCGGGAACTCAATACCCCGGTGATAAAAAATTATTGAGACGGTTATCAAGGCCTATACAGGATATCTGGCGAGACGTTAACGATTAAAATTGTTACTTTTTCGGTTCGAATTTCGTCTGCAACAGTGAAGATAAGGAAATTAGGGTTCCGCTAACTAAGTGTTAGTTTATGCTACGTCTGCTGGGGGACCATAATATTTTTACGATGCGGCATTTTTCGAAAACATTGCGTGGGAATCCCTTTTATCTCTATAGAGATACTACCCATCCGCGACACGGTGGCAGGAAAGTCTTCAATTTGATTGGTTCATAAAAACAAAGATGGAAGAAATATTGATTTGATTGGTTTTGAAGCATCAACGAAAGAAAAACCTTTAATTTGACTGGTTTTTGGAGGAGACGAAGAGGGGAAAATCTTCGACTCGCTCCGGGGACGAAATAGGCAGTTTCTGGTGGAACCTCGAGGCGGAAAGGTTTCCAGTACTCGCGAATATGGTTACGAAAAAAATTTTAGGTTGATTTGGAAGTTGCGGAGTGGAGTAACTGCAGAAGTCTCAAACGGGGAGATTCTGAGTTGACTCGTTTGATATGTGTTTGATATGTTTTTAGTACGGTTTTAAGGAAGGTTTTAGAATTAATTTAGTTTTGTAGTTATTCGGAAGACGGCGTTGGAATAGCTCATAAAAAGTTCTTGGTTTTATGTTTGAAGTTTTGGAAAATCAGTCTTGAACAGGGACATAAAAAGTGTTAAGTTAAAAGTTAGTAAAGTCTCTAAATTATTTGGAATTTTTTTAGATCGCGAATCGTCGGTATATTCGGGAGTGAAAGTCAATTTTTGGAGAAAAACGTGTGGGTGCCGTGACTTCGTACCTAATCTGTCTGTTTCAGGAAAGAAGCAACGTCGTAGAACATCCTCCTAGGTTCATCATTTTTTGGGATTATTGGTCCAGGAAAAAGGTCAGATAAATTGTTTATGCTTAGCTTGCCCGCCCAAATTATGTGTTTAGTCCAGAGTCCTGAAATCTTCTAAAAGTCATAGTTTCATAATTTTTGTATCCTCGTTAAAGCGCATTATTATTTTTGTAATCACCCTTAAGAAGTCGAAGGTTTAAGTGGAGTTTTCTGTTGAGAAAACTCAGGTTTATTTGAAAGATCACGAGGAAACTATTGTTGAGTTTCCCCTCGTGAATGTAAAGTTTAAGAGGGATTATTTTTCCGTTTTCTTGTTTTGGGTATAGAAAGTTTACCATATATTGCAAATTCTTTTGAGATTATCCATGGTTATTATTTTTGGGGTTATTTTGAGAAGCCCTTTTATTTCTGTCGATAACTTGGATATAATAATTTGATATAATTTGGAATTCACACTGATGTTGATTTAATTTCGATGAATAGATCTGCCTTTGTAATTTAAAGCTAATTTAACAGTTATACTTGATGGGATTATTTACTTTCGAATTGAGAAATATCTGAACATTTAATAATTTGAATCATTTGATTTAAGTGACACATATCTAATTTGGTGAGAATTTGTTTAGTTTGATTTGGTTTAATATACGTCTTAAATTTAATCTAAAAGGTTTTCATTTACCATCCCTCTCCCTAGAAAATAATTTTAAACACTAAGACCCGACCCAAGTGCGTTGGGCCGATCCCACACTTTCTTCCGTCGGAAGAAAGAACTTCAAAATTTTAATTAACATCTTTTATTTTTCTTTAAGTAATAACACCCTTGATTGGTGGAAAGCCGCTCTTCTGTCCAATCACCAAGAGGGTGCTTTTTACATATGGTGACAGCGGTGGGATTGTTTAATTTTTCGGGGGAGAGTTTTTTTTTTGTGTAATTTTAAATTTGTTGAATTTTCCGGTAGATAAAAAGTCCTTTTGGTTTTGTGTATGTTGCATCAGTGTGAATATAAAGCTTACTAGAGTTAAATGTGTTAAATTTTCCAAGGGAGGTTTTTAGAGAGATTTTTGAGAAATTTAGAGAAATTTTGAGGTATAAGGAAATTTTATCCTGTTGTTTTATGGGTGATTGACGTAGTGTGTATTGACTTGTTGGAAGATTTCCGGATGAAGGTTTTCAGGTACTCATTGATTTTAAATTGAATTGGATTGTTTTCGTTTGAATGTATACTTATGCCTATGAATTCGAGTTTATGTTTTAAGAATTGCGATTGGTAGGAACAGAGTTCAGGTTTGAATTAAAGTGAAGTAAAATTATTGATCTAAAGATTTTTGTTTTTGAGATATTGAAGAATTGAGTAAATGCAGTTGGTTTTCTTTGAATAAAGTCAAGTTTTTTTTTTGGAATTATTATAGAACAGTTCATATTTCTGTGATGTTCTATCATTTTATGTGAAGGATTTTTGATAGAGCCAAGTTGATATCGAGGTTTTAAGACTTTAAAGAAGTATTAGATTCATTGCGGTTTTATAAGGAAAGAAGGCATAGGTTTTTCTCTTCCAGGACGTTTCTTTTTCTTCCAGGACATTGTTTTTCTTTCAGGACATTGTTTTTTTTTTCAGGACGCTGAATTTTTTTTTGATTGTTGAATGTATATGATAAAGTTTTCTGTTTCAGGAGGGTTATGAATTTTTTTTGAATTTTGCTTTAATTGATTGCTTTCAGTGAAAATATTGATTGAAATTTTTGATTGATTTTATTTCAGGGCGTATTATATGAAAATTTTTCTTTTGGTTATTCTATTCATTTGTTTGATTTTGGTTGAAGGTGTTGGTTTTTTTTATTGGTGATATAGCGGATCAAATTTTGTTTCAGGAGGGTTATTTTTGTTATTTGAAAATTATTGTGCTTTTATCGATTGATTGAAATTTTTGATTGATTTTCTTTCAGGGCGTATTGCGTGAAAATTTCTGGTTATTCTATCCATTGTTCCAATTATTCGCGATTTCGTTGGACGATTGAAAGGTTTCCTTTTATGGGATAATATCATTCGGTTTTGTTTTGAGTCTGACTTGGAGAATAATTGAACTTGGTTTTCTTTGCTCTAAGTCGAATTTGAAATTTTGGAAAACATTTTGATAGAAGAAAAATTTTGAATTTTTTTTAAGTTGGGTTATTTTGATGGTTCAAGAATCGGGAAAAGTTTAAATTTGGTTAAAATTTTAGTAAAAGAGCCGCTGATCGTGACCTTTTGAGTTCCAGAAAAGTTGAATAGAATTATTCTTTATTTCAGGAGGTTTTGTGTATTTTTCTTTTTCAAGAATCCGACACTTGGTAATTTTCTCGTTTTTTTTTGGGGTTGCATCAATTTTTTTTTCAGAGTTTTCTTTTGAGTTTTTTTTGGTGTGTTGGTCTGTTTTTGAACTCGTTTTCAGGTGATTTGTTTTATTTTGGGTGTTTCGAGTAAGACTGTATGAATCGGAATTATTAGGGTATCATTTTGCTATTTTTTTTTTATTCGAGAAATTTAAAGTCGTGATCTTGAGTACATTTCAGTTCTGTTGGAGTTTGAGGTTGAGAATTTGAAATTATTGTATGATTTGAAAAGTAAATAATTTATTGAGTACATTGAAAAATCATATTTTGGTTACGATAATTGGGTTCTGGTTAAATTTTTGAAAAATGGCTCAACCAGTTGGTGCATCCAACATGAATGTTCCCGCGGGTCACATAATACCTAGGTACTCGCCAGGTATGCTATCGACTACTTTAGAGTGTTTTTATGGGAAAGACGCAACGAGGTATTTTGAACAATTAGAATTGCTGGGAAAATTATACGGATGGGATGAAAAGGTCTTGCTTATCCTTCTCAAACTTAAGCTCGAAGGCGAGGCTTATAACTTTTTCAAATCCGATGCCACCTTTGACATCCTGAATTATAATGATTTAAAGAATAGGTTTGTTAAGAAATTTACGAAGATTAGGTTGCCGGGAGAAAATCAATGGATTTTGAGTCAATGCTATCAGCGTCAGGACGAGGATGTGTCCTCGTTCTGCACTAGATTACGCACGGTGGGAGCAAATTTATTGAGCGAGGATCTGGCCGGAGCGTTAAGGGATGAAGAACCTGGAATAAGGAAGAAGAACCGGGACTTAATATTGAATCAGTTCAAGATAGGACTGAGAAGGGACGTAATGAGGGAAATTGGGATTTACTTATTGAAGGAGGAAAACTTGGACCTGGAAAGGGCAGAGGAATTAGTTAGGCTACAAGAGACCACCAGTAGAATGTTGCAAGGGAGGTCGGTAAATATGAGGGTATCGACAGTTGACACCGAAAAAGTGTGTCAACTGTGCGATAAAGAAGGTCACACCGCGAAGGGGTGTGTAAGTATTAGGCAGAACCGAAGAAATGGGGAAAGAGACAGCTGGAGGACATGCCATTCTTGTGGCCAAACAGGCCATTTCGCGAGGGATTGCTGGAATATCAATCAAGAAGGAAAAATGACACAGGGAGTGTGTCATAATTGTAACAAGCAGGGACATTGGGCAAGGGAGTGCCCTAACAAAAGTACGGATAGAGGACAGGAGCCAAAAACGTACTTTGGCATCCAATTAGTGAGGAAGAAAGATAAAGAGGAACAAACCTGTATGGAAGGTAAGGAAATAGAGGAGATTACCGAAGTGGTACAACGAGGAAGTACAAGTTTAGGAGACCACTATCCCAGGAGAGACTGTCACGAGGACAGTGGAAAAATGGAACATTTTTATGTTCAGAGGAGAGTCCAGGAGGACATTAAGGAAAAAGGAGTAAGGGTCGAGGTTGATGAGGCGTTCAGGGATAACAGTGTTAGCACCCAGACGGAGGGTGCAGAGGGAGCCGACAGCAATGGACTGTCGAAGGGTGACACCATAAGGGAATGGAATGGTGACGTCACCGGGTCAAACGAGAATAACGAAGGGGAGCTTCGTTGGGATCGCAATTCACCTTCGACTCTAGGAATAGATAGGAACCGGAAGGAAAGTGGAGATGGTACAGACGAATTAGGAAAAAAGGTACATATCAGGAAGGAATCAACCATTGAGGAAGATGGTACCTGGGAAACCGGCGTTGTGTTGATATCAGCGTTTAATATTCCCGCACGTTCGGAAATGGTGATAGAGGCCAAACTGAGGAAGGAGATAAAGGGGACGGACATAGTCTGCGAACCCACGGATTTGGGTATCGGTCAGATTTTTGGCACAAATTACGTGGCGACTTGCGAGGAGAAGGGAAGATCGGTAATGGAAACCATACCATTACGACGATCTTCTAGGACAAGGCGCCCTCCGGACCCAGGGAAAAACTGTCTAGGAATACGGGTAGCGAGAAGGCAACTCTTCAATTGCCTTCCAGGAGAAGTGAGTCGACTCCTGCCCATTTCGTTAGATTCTAAGGACTCACTAGTCAGGAATTCGGGTAGCGAGAAGGCAACTCTTCAACAGCCTTCCAGGAGAAGCGAATCGACTCCTGCCCATTTCGTTAGATTCCATGGATAAATTGGACCGGAATTGGGTAGCGAGAAGGCAAGTAATCGACGGCCTTCTAGGAGACATGAATCAACTCCTGCCCATTTCGTAGATTCCAGGGGCTCACTGGCCCGGAGAGCCATCGTCTGAAAAGGGTCCCTGTTCTGGGTTACGAACACCCCCCCCCCCCAAATCATTTTTAATTTTCGAATTTCGCAACAGTTGAATTAAGTCTTTAAGTTTTTTTTATTTTTTTTTGAAATCTTTCTCTTCTAACAGATTTTAGTGATATTCAATAGATTTGAGGAATGAGCTGAAGTATAAACTACGGGTTGCGGAAATTGTTTTAGAGAAATTCTTGGTAAAATATTGCTTTTTGTGTTCCACAACAAAAAGCAGATCTGATTGTATTATTTGTGGTATTCTTCCTCGGATGATTAGGAATGAATCATGTAACTTATCATAGGAGGACGAATAGGGAAGAAAAAGGGATTCATATTTATGTTGAGTTATGTCTTGAGTTGTGAAAAGGATTTCGTAATACTAATTAGCAAAATTGTGGAAGTTTTAATTTTTGTTGATGTTGTTGTATTTGTAAATTTTATGTAAAACAGGTTTCAAGAAGATCCAAATCAATTAGCAGTATGGGAAAGGTACTGACCTAAGCCAGAGGAATGACCTTATTCGTAAAAGTAAACAGTGCTGAGACGCTAATCGCGTACGCGTGTGCGAAGATAAACGACGAAGTAACAATTAAACAATGTGTCGAGATAACTTGAGTGATTCCGCATTGCGGGATGCATAGACGTAGCTTAATCGTGGCCGAGGGTATAATTAACTTCATTTACCGGTTGAAAGCCGTGGAAAATATTATCGTCAGACGAGTAGCAGGAGTGGAGACCACTGATCAAGGCTTCTCAACGATTCACATGTTCAACTCAGAAGAAAAAAAAAATGGCCCACAACACAGCCAGACAATTATGGGGATGATTCACTTATATCACCTGTTCATGAGCGGACTCATGGGTTTCTATGCGACATTCCGAATCATAAAGTACAGGATAGGAATTACATCAAACGACTGCACCTATATTATGAGGTATTTGGATATGAAATGATCCTCTTGGCCAGCCTGTGGAATACTTTGACATTTATTGGTCTGTGCTTTAACTACGTGGATTAGGAATCGACACAGGACCAGACAAGGGGACTTGGGAAGAAGTGAGGACGCAGAGGCGGACGTAGGCTACGACAACAAAGACGTACTACCCTGAAAGTGAAAACGGAAATATGTGCAATGTAAGGGACATTTCTCGCGATATCAGATGGGCTGTGCTCTACGCTAACGTAAATATTGATGTCGAACTCAAAGTGCGAATCGCTGATTACGGTAGACTATATAGGCCGTTGTGTATTTTTGGAAGGTCGTTCTCGAGGCGAAGGTCAGTTCCGATTTCAGAGAAATGAAACATATGGAAATGGTCAGAGCCGGACTAAGGAAATTTTGTTGTGGCCGCGGGTGAAATTTTGAAATTCGAGCAATAGACACTTATAAACTCCTTGGGAGAAGTGAAGTGAAAGGCAGGATTTGCTTAATTTTTCTTTTTTCTTTGACTTGAATTATGAGCATTATGTTATGCTGCATCGAACTTTGTATTTTTTTTTCTTCTCTTTTTTTTGATATTGTTTATCTTGAACTTGGACTAATAGTTGAGTAAGAATGATATTTAATTTTAATGCATGCTGCATGAGATTTAAGAGTTCTGAGTTTGGTAATATTCGAGTTGTATAACTGTTAGAATGTTTTTAATGGAAGACAAGGGACTATTGGACTATTGAGGAATGAGGGTAAGGGAAAAGTTATGGCAACCGATGCCAAAACTTTTTCAAAGGGGAGGATATTTGTAATAGGAGGGCTAACTTGAAAGTAATAAAATAAATATCCCTTGCTAAAATTAGGACTTGAACGTTTCTTCTTTTCCGTAATAATTCAGTGATATTTTCAACACCCTTTATTTTACTCGGGAAATCTCCCGAGAGAAAGCCCAATGATTTAATTGATCGATTTAAACTTCGGGAACTCAATACCCCGGTGATAAAAAATTATTGAGACGGTTATCAAGGCCTATACAGGATATCTGGCGAGACGTTAACGATTAAAATTGTTACTTTTTCGGTTCGAATTTCGTCTGCAACAGTGAAGATAAGGAAATTAGGGTTCCGCTAACTAAGTGTTAGTTTATGCTACGTCTGCTGGGGGACCATAATATTTTTACGATGCGGCATTTTTCGAAAACATTGCGTGGGAATCCCTTTTATCTCTATAGAGATACTACCCATCCGCGACACGGTGGCAGGAAAGTCTTCAATTTGATTGGTTCATAAAAACAAAGATGGAAGAAATATTGATTTGATTGGTTTTGAAGCATCAACGAAAGAAAAACCTTTAATTTGACTGGTTTTTGGAGGAGACGAAGAGGGGAAAATCTTCGACTCGCTCCGGGGACGAAATAGGCAGTTTCTGGTGGAACCTCGAGGCGGAAAGGTTTCCAGTACTCGCGAATATGGTTACGAAAAAAATTTTAGGTTGATTTGGAAGTTGCGGAGTGGAGTAACTGCAGAAGTCTCAAACGGGGAGATTCTGAGTTGACTCGTTTGATATGTGTTTGATATGTTTTTAGTACGGTTTTAAGGAAGGTTTTAGAATTAATTTAGTTTTGTAGTTATTCGGAAGACGGCGTTGGAATAGCTCATAAAAAGTTCTTGGTTTTATGTTTGAAGTTTTGGAAAATCAGTCTTGAACAGGGACATAAAAAGTGTTAAGTTAAAAGTTAGTAAAGTCTCTAAATTATTTGGAATTTTTTTAGATCGCGAATCGTCGGTATATTCGGGAGTGAAAGTCAATTTTTGGAGAAAAACGTGTGGGTGCCGTGACTTCGTACCTAATCTGTCTGTTTCAGGAAAGAAGCAACGTCGTAGAACATCCTCCTAGGTTCATCATTTTTTGGGATTATTGGTCCAGGAAAAAGGTCAGATAAATTGTTTATGCTTAGCTTGCCCGCCCAAATTATGTGTTTAGTCCAGAGTCCTGAAATCTTCTAAAAGTCATAGTTTCATAATTTTTGTATCCTCGTTAAAGCGCATTATTATTTTTGTAATCACCCTTAAGAAGTCGAAGGTTTAAGTGGAGTTTTCTGTTGAGAAAACTCAGGTTTATTTGAAAGATCACGAGGAAACTATTGTTGAGTTTCCCCTCGTGAATGTAAAGTTTAAGAGGGATTATTTTTCCGTTTTCTTGTTTTGGGTATAGAAAGTTTACCATATATTGCAAATTCTTTTGAGATTATCCATGGTTATTATTTTTGGGGTTATTTTGAGAAGCCCTTTTATTTCTGTCGATAACTTGGATATAATAATTTGATATAATTTGGAATTCACACTGATGTTGATTTAATTTCGATGAATAGATCTGCCTTTGTAATTTAAAGCTAATTTAACAGTTATACTTGATGGGATTATTTACTTTCGAATTGAGAAATATCTGAACATTTAATAATTTGAATCATTTGATTTAAGTGACACATATCTAATTTGGTGAGAATTTGTTTAGTTTGATTTGGTTTAATATACGTCTTAAATTTAATCTAAAAGGTTTTCATTTACCATCCCTCTCCCTAGAAAATAATTTTAAACACTAAGACCCGACCCAAGTGCGTTGGGCCGATCCCACACTTTCTTCCGTCGGAAGAAAGAACTTCAAAATTTTAATTAACATCTTTTATTTTTCTTTAAGTAATAACACCCTTGATTGGTGGAAAGCCGCTCTTCTGTCCAATCACCAAGAGGGTGCTTTTTACATATGGTGACAGCGGTGGGATTGTTTAATTTTTCGGGGGAGAGTTTTTTTTTTGTGTAATTTTAAATTTGTTGAATTTTCCGGTAGATAAAAAGTCCTTTTGGTTTTGTGTATGTTGCATCAGTGTGAATATAAAGCTTACTAGAGTTAAATGTGTTAAATTTTCCAAGGGAGGTTTTTAGAGAGATTTTTGAGAAATTTAGAGAAATTTTGAGGTATAAGGAAATTTTATCCTGTTGTTTTATGGGTGATTGACGTAGTGTGTATTGACTTGTTGGAAGATTTCCGGATGAAGGTTTTCAGGTACTCATTGATTTTAAATTGAATTGGATTGTTTTCGTTTGAATGTATACTTATGCCTATGAATTCGAGTTTATGTTTTAAGAATTGCGATTGGTAGGAACAGAGTTCAGGTTTGAATTAAAGTGAAGTAAAATTATTGATCTAAAGATTTTTGTTTTTGAGATATTGAAGAATTGAGTAAATGCAGTTGGTTTTCTTTGAATAAAGTCAAGTTTTTTTTTTGGAATTATTATAGAACAGTTCATATTTCTGTGATGTTCTATCATTTTATGTGAAGGATTTTTGATAGAGCCAAGTTGATATCGAGGTTTTAAGACTTTAAAGAAGTATTAGATTCATTGCGGTTTTATAAGGAAAGAAGGCATAGGTTTTTCTCTTCCAGGACGTTTCTTTTTCTTCCAGGACATTGTTTTTCTTTCAGGACATTGTTTTTTTTTTCAGGACGCTGAATTTTTTTTTGATTGTTGAATGTATATGATAAAGTTTTCTGTTTCAGGAGGGTTATGAATTTTTTTTGAATTTTGCTTTAATTGATTGCTTTCAGTGAAAATATTGATTGAAATTTTTGATTGATTTTATTTCAGGGCGTATTATATGAAAATTTTTCTTTTGGTTATTCTATTCATTTGTTTGATTTTGGTTGAAGGTGTTGGTTTTTTTTATTGGTGATATAGCGGATCAAATTTTGTTTCAGGAGGGTTATTTTTGTTATTTGAAAATTATTGTGCTTTTATCGATTGATTGAAATTTTTGATTGATTTTCTTTCAGGGCGTATTGCGTGAAAATTTCTGGTTATTCTATCCATTGTTCCAATTATTCGCGATTTCGTTGGACGATTGAAAGGTTTCCTTTTATGGGATAATATCATTCGGTTTTGTTTTGAGTCTGACTTGGAGAATAATTGAACTTGGTTTTCTTTGCTCTAAGTCGAATTTGAAATTTTGGAAAACATTTTGATAGAAGAAAAATTTTGAATTTTTTTTAAGTTGGGTTATTTTGATGGTTCAAGAATCGGGAAAAGTTTAAATTTGGTTAAAATTTTAGTAAAAGAGCCGCTGATCGTGACCTTTTGAGTTCCAGAAAAGTTGAATAGAATTATTCTTTATTTCAGGAGGTTTTGTGTATTTTTCTTTTTCAAGAATCCGACACTTGGTAATTTTCTCGTTTTTTTTTGGGGTTGCATCAATTTTTTTTTCAGAGTTTTCTTTTGAGTTTTTTTTGGTGTGTTGGTCTGTTTTTGAACTCGTTTTCAGGTGATTTGTTTTATTTTGGGTGTTTCGAGTAAGACTGTATGAATCGGAATTATTAGGGTATCATTTTGCTATTTTTTTTTTATTCGAGAAATTTAAAGTCGTGATCTTGAGTACATTTCAGTTCTGTTGGAGTTTGAGGTTGAGAATTTGAAATTATTGTATGATTTGAAAAGTAAATAATTTATTGAGTACATTGAAAAATCATATTTTGGTTACGATAATTGGGTTCTGGTTAAATTTTTGAAAAATGGCTCAACCAGTTGGTGCATCCAACATGAATGTTCCCGCGGGTCACATAATACCTAGGTACTCGCCAGGTATGCTATCGACTACTTTAGAGTGTTTTTATGGGAAAGACGCAACGAGGTATTTTGAACAATTAGAATTGCTGGGAAAATTATACGGATGGGATGAAAAGGTCTTGCTTATCCTTCTCAAACTTAAGCTCGAAGGCGAGGCTTATAACTTTTTCAAATCCGATGCCACCTTTGACATCCTGAATTATAATGATTTAAAGAATAGGTTTGTTAAGAAATTTACGAAGATTAGGTTGCCGGGAGAAAATCAATGGATTTTGAGTCAATGCTATCAGCGTCAGGACGAGGATGTGTCCTCGTTCTGCACTAGATTACGCACGGTGGGAGCAAATTTATTGAGCGAGGATCTGGCCGGAGCGTTAAGGGATGAAGAACCTGGAATAAGGAAGAAGAACCGGGACTTAATATTGAATCAGTTCAAGATAGGACTGAGAAGGGACGTAATGAGGGAAATTGGGATTTACTTATTGAAGGAGGAAAACTTGGACCTGGAAAGGGCAGAGGAATTAGTTAGGCTACAAGAGACCACCAGTAGAATGTTGCAAGGGAGGTCGGTAAATATGAGGGTATCGACAGTTGACACCGAAAAAGTGTGTCAACTGTGCGATAAAGAAGGTCACACCGCGAAGGGGTGTGTAAGTATTAGGCAGAACCGAAGAAATGGGGAAAGAGACAGCTGGAGGACATGCCATTCTTGTGGCCAAACAGGCCATTTCGCGAGGGATTGCTGGAATATCAATCAAGAAGGAAAAATGACACAGGGAGTGTGTCATAATTGTAACAAGCAGGGACATTGGGCAAGGGAGTGCCCTAACAAAAGTACGGATAGAGGACAGGAGCCAAAAACGTACTTTGGCATCCAATTAGTGAGGAAGAAAGATAAAGAGGAACAAACCTGTATGGAAGGTAAGGAAATAGAGGAGATTACCGAAGTGGTACAACGAGGAAGTACAAGTTTAGGAGACCACTATCCCAGGAGAGACTGTCACGAGGACAGTGGAAAAATGGAACATTTTTATGTTCAGAGGAGAGTCCAGGAGGACATTAAGGAAAAAGGAGTAAGGGTCGAGGTTGATGAGGCGTTCAGGGATAACAGTGTTAGCACCCAGACGGAGGGTGCAGAGGGAGCCGACAGCAATGGACTGTCGAAGGGTGACACCATAAGGGAATGGAATGGTGACGTCACCGGGTCAAACGAGAATAACGAAGGGGAGCTTCGTTGGGATCGCAATTCACCTTCGACTCTAGGAATAGATAGGAACCGGAAGGAAAGTGGAGATGGTACAGACGAATTAGGAAAAAAGGTACATATCAGGAAGGAATCAACCATTGAGGAAGATGGTACCTGGGAAACCGGCGTTGTGTTGATATCAGCGTTTAATATTCCCGCACGTTCGGAAATGGTGATAGAGGCCAAACTGAGGAAGGAGATAAAGGGGACGGACATAGTCTGCGAACCCACGGATTTGGGTATCGGTCAGATTTTTGGCACAAATTACGTGGCGACTTGCGAGGAGAAGGGAAGATCGGTAATGGAAACCATACCATTACGACGATCTTCTAGGACAAGGCGCCCTCCGGACCCAGGGAAAAACTGTCTAGGAATACGGGTAGCGAGAAGGCAACTCTTCAATTGCCTTCCAGGAGAAGTGAGTCGACTCCTGCCCATTTCGTTAGATTCTAAGGACTCACTAGTCAGGAATTCGGGTAGCGAGAAGGCAACTCTTCAACAGCCTTCCAGGAGAAGCGAATCGACTCCTGCCCATTTCGTTAGATTCCATGGATAAATTGGACCGGAATTGGGTAGCGAGAAGGCAAGTAATCGACGGCCTTCTAGGAGACATGAATCAACTCCTGCCCATTTCGTAGATTCCAGGGGCTCACTGGCCCGGAGAGCCATCGTCTGAAAAGGGTCCCTGTTCTGGGTTACGAACACCCCCCCCCCCCAAATCATTTTTAATTTTCGAATTTCGCAACAGTTGAATTAAGTCTTTAAGTTTTTTTTATTTTTTTTTGAAATCTTTCTCTTCTAACAGATTTTAGTGATATTCAATAGATTTGAGGAATGAGCTGAAGTATAAACTACGGGTTGCGGAAATTGTTTTAGAGAAATTCTTGGTAAAATATTGCTTTTTGTGTTCCACAACAAAAAGCAGATCTGATTGTATTATTTGTGGTATTCTTCCTCGGATGATTAGGAATGAATCATGTAACTTATCATAGGAGGACGAATAGGGAAGAAAAAGGGATTCATATTTATGTTGAGTTATGTCTTGAGTTGTGAAAAGGATTTCGTAATACTAATTAGCAAAATTGTGGAAGTTTTAATTTTTGTTGATGTTGTTGTATTTGTAAATTTTATGTAAAACAGGTTTCAAGAGGATCCAAATCAATTAGCAGTATGGGAAAGGTACTGACCTAAGCCAGAGGAATGACCTTATTCGTAAAAGTAAACAGTGCTGAGACGCTAATCGCGTACGCGTGTGCGAAGATAAACGACGAAGTAACAATTAAACAATGTGTCGAGATAACTTGAGTGATTCCGCATTGCGGGATGCATAGACGTAGCTTAATCGTGGCCGAGGGTATAATTAACTTCATTTACCGGTTGAAAGCCGTGGAAAATATTATCGTCAGACGAGTAGCAGGAGTGGAGACCACTGATCAAGGCTTCTCAACGATTCACATGTTCAACTCAGAAGAAAAAAAAAATGGCCCACAACACAGCCAGACAATTATGGGGATGATTCACTTATATCACCTGTTCATGAGCGGACTCATGGGTTTCTATGCGACATTCCGAATCATAAAGTACAGGATAGGAATTACATCAAACGACTGCACCTATATTATGAGGTATTTGGATATGAAATGATCCTCTTGGCCAGCCTGTGGAATACTTTGACATTTATTGGTCTGTGCTTTAACTACGTGGATTAGGAATCGACACAGGACCAGACAAGGGGACTTGGGAAGAAGTGAGGACGCAGAGGCGGACGTAGGCTACGACAACAAAGACGTACTACCCTGAAAGTGAAAACGGAAATATGTGCAATGTAAGGGACAATGTAAGGGACATTTCTCGCGATATCAGATGGGCTGTGCTCTACGCTAACGTAAATATTGATGTCGAACTCAAAGTGCGAATCGCTGATTACGGTAGACTATATAGGCCGTTGTGTATTTTTGGAAGGTCGTTCTCGAGGCGAAGGTCAGTTCCGATTTCAGAGAAATGAAACATATGGAAATGGTCAGAGCCGGACTAAGGAAATTTTGTTGTGGCCGCGGGTGAAATTTTGAAATTCGAGCAATAGACACTTATAAACTCCTTGGGAGAAGTGAAGTGAAAGGCAGGATTTGCTTAATTTTTCTTTTTTCTTTGACTTGAATTATGAGCATTATGTTATGCTGCATCGAACTTTGTATTTTTTTTTCTTCTCTTTTTTTTGATATTGTTTATCTTGAACTTGGACTAATAGTTGAGTAAGAATGATATTTAATTTTAATGCATGCTGCATGAGATTTAAGAGTTCTGAGTTTGGTAATATTCGAGTTGTATAACTGTTAGAATGTTTTTAATGGAAGACAAGGGACTATTGGACTATTGAGGAATGAGGGTAAGGGAAAAGTTATGGCAACCGATGCCAAAACTTTTTCAAAGGGGAGGATATTTGTAATAGGAGGGCTAACTTGAAAGTAATAAAATAAATATCCCTTGCTAAAATTAGGACTTGAACGTTTCTTCTTTTCCGTAATAATTCAGTGATATTTTCAACACCCTTTATTTTACTCGGGAAATCTCCCGAGAGAAAGCCCAATGATTTAATTGATCGATTTAAACTTCGGGAACTCAATACCCCGGTGATAAAAAATTATTGAGACGGTTATCAAGGCCTATACAGGATATCTGGCGAGACGTTAACGATTAAAATTGTTACTTTTTCGGTTCGAATTTCGTCTGCAACAGTGAAGATAAGGAAATTAGGGTTCCGCTAACTAAGTGTTAGTTTATGCTACGTCTGCTGGGGGACCATAATATTTTTACGATGCGGCATTTTTCGAAAACATTGCGTGGGAATCCCTTTTATCTCTATAGAGATACTACCCATCCGCGACACGGTGGCAGGAAAGTCTTCAATTTGATTGGTTCATAAAAACAAAGATGGAAGAAATATTGATTTGATTGGTTTTGAAGCATCAACGAAAGAAAAACCTTTAATTTGACTGGTTTTTGGAGGAGACGAAGAGGGGAAAATCTTCGACTCGCTCCGGGGACGAAATAGGCAGTTTCTGGTGGAACCTCGAGGCGGAAAGGTTTCCAGTACTCGCGAATATGGTTACGAAAAAAATTTTAGGTTGATTTGGAAGTTGCGGAGTGGAGTAACTGCAGAAGTCTCAAACGGGGAGATTCTGAGTTGACTCGTTTGATATGTGTTTGATATGTTTTTAGTACGGTTTTAAGGAAGGTTTTAGAATTAATTTAGTTTTGTAGTTATTCGGAAGACGGCGTTGGAATAGCTCATAAAAAGTTCTTGGTTTTATGTTTGAAGTTTTGGAAAATCAGTCTTGAACAGGGACATAAAAAGTGTTAAGTTAAAAGTTAGTAAAGTCTCTAAATTATTTGGAATTTTTTTAGATCGCGAATCGTCGGTATATTCGGGAGTGAAAGTCAATTTTTGGAGAAAAACGTGTGGGTGCCGTGACTTCGTACCTAATCTGTCTGTTTCAGGAAAGAAGCAACGTCGTAGAACATCCTCCTAGGTTCATCATTTTTTGGGATTATTGGTCCAGGAAAAAGGTCAGATAAATTGTTTATGCTTAGCTTGCCCGCCCAAATTATGTGTTTAGTCCAGAGTCCTGAAATCTTCTAAAAGTCATAGTTTCATAATTTTTGTATCCTCGTTAAAGCGCATTATTATTTTTGTAATCACCCTTAAGAAGTCGAAGGTTTAAGTGGAGTTTTCTGTTGAGAAAACTCAGGTTTATTTGAAAGATCACGAGGAAACTATTGTTGAGTTTCCCCTCGTGAATGTAAAGTTTAAGAGGGATTATTTTTCCGTTTTCTTGTTTTGGGTATAGAAAGTTTACCATATATTGCAAATTCTTTTGAGATTATCCATGGTTATTATTTTTGGGGTTATTTTGAGAAGCCCTTTTATTTCTGTCGATAACTTGGATATAATAATTTGATATAATTTGGAATTCACACTGATGTTGATTTAATTTCGATGAATAGATCTGCCTTTGTAATTTAAAGCTAATTTAACAGTTATACTTGATGGGATTATTTACTTTCGAATTGAGAAATATCTGAACATTTAATAATTTGAATCATTTGATTTAAGTGACACATATCTAATTTGGTGAGAATTTGTTTAGTTTGATTTGGTTTAATATACGTCTTAAATTTAATCTAAAAGGTTTTCATTTACCATCCCTCTCCCTAGAAAATAATTTTAAACACTAAGACCCGACCCAAGTGCGTTGGGCCGATCCCACACTTTCTTCCGTCGGAAGAAAGAACTTCAAAATTTTAATTAACATCTTTTATTTTTCTTTAAGTAATAACACCCTTGATTGGTGGAAAGCCGCTCTTCTGTCCAATCACCAAGAGGGTGCTTTTTACAATTCAGGAGAGTCTATATTTCAACACTTTGAGGGAAAAACTGAGAAGCAATTACTTGACGAAATGAACTCATTCTTTCTGGAGTTGCCTGCAAACGCGGATAATGGAATAAGTACGGATCTATCTCATATTATACAACTCAGTGAAACTATATATTTGAGCCCTGTTGTTGAAGAAGATGTTTATAGATACATTAAACAGCTGAAAAACAAAAAAACTGTAGGTAAAGATGAAATACCAGTTAACTTAATAAAAGCCACTGATCTTGGCTAAACCCTTGACATATATAATAAACCTAACACTCCAAACAGGAGAATATCCAAGACCCCTTAAGGAAGCATATGTGAAACCAGTATACAAGAAAGGAAGCAAGAAGGATTTCAACAACTATAGACCTATTTCATTACTGTCTAACATAAACAAGATATTTTAGAGAATAATATTTGATAAATTGATTAGCTTTTTTGAAAAGAACAACATCTTTGTAAAACAACAATGTGGTTTCAGGGAGAAAAAGTCAACAATAAATGCTATTTACTTAGCACTGAATTCAATAATGAAATCACTAAATGAAGGTCACACCACAGCAGCAATATGTCTTGACCTTACTAAGGCCTTTGACAACGTGAACCATCACACCTTATTACAAAAAATGGAGAGATCGCATTGAGGCTTCTTCGATCATACCTGACGGAAAGAGTTCAATATACGGCCGAAAGAGGGGAAAGAGGTAGGCTTATAACGTCCAAGCCTTTGTATATACGAAGAGGGGTGCCTCAGGGTTCTATACTGGGTCCCCTTTTGTATATACTATATGCAAACGATATAGTGGAAGTCCCACATAATGATGTGGTAATGTTTGCTGATGATATTTCTCTTATATGTCATGCTCCCGATAAGAACATATGCAAAAAGAGCCTAGAAGAAGATCTAAACAGGTTGAATACTGGAAAAACAAACCTCATGGTGTTTAGAATGCGTAATCAAGATGTGAAATAAACTTATAAGTGCTGAATTTCATGAAAATACGTTCAGTAGTTTCCCGTATAAATATGGGTGAGGTTCCTCGTGAAAGACCCTGTATACCGATGGCTCGAGAACCGAAGATGGACGAGTGGGAGCCGGCGTACACGGTCCCTTGATCCAATTAGCCATACCTATGGCTTCTCGCCCGGTATTTCAAGCAGAAACATTTGCCATTACTCATTAGGGAATGCGTTGCGCTGTGTACAAGACGCAACTAACGGAGGGCAAGAATATACATAATATCGGATAGCAAAGCAGCCAAGTCATTTCTCTCCTACTCGACGAGCTGGACTAAAAAAGTTCTCTCACTCAGTAAACAGGAACTGAGGAAACTCAGGCGCACTCACGGGACACTGTCCCGTGAGGTATAACCTGAAGAACATAGGTAAGACGCATGTCGTTTCTGCCAAGAAGCTACTGAGACAGCCAAGCACTCATTATGATTATGCCAATGTGAAGCTGTTCATCGAAAAAGACTACAACAACTTGGGATTCTGGTTACTAAAGCCAGAACAAGTGATGATGTAGCCCCCAGAAAGGTGATAACGTTCATGGAGACACTATTGCCTGACTGTTAACAGCGCGGGTATGAACAATAGATGTTTAGGTCAAGGTGCATGCGAGTTCAGATGATCTTTCGCCCCTCCTCTAATTTAATCTAATCTAACCATATAACTACTAATATTTATTAGATATATGAATCTAACTCATGGTATAGAGAATGTTGATGTAAAAAATAGAGTTGCGCTCCAATCACCGGAGAACGAAACGGAATTACTGAAATTGCTTTCCCCCTTTGATGATGATACAATTATTTCGTCAACAACTTCAGTTGCAAATGGGAAAAGACCACATAGTTCCAAAAATGAAACATTCAATGAAAACTGTAGAAATTGCGGTAAATATGGTCACGAAGCATTTGATTGCAAATCATCAAAGAAACGTGCCTTCAACCAATACAAACGCTTAAAAATCCAAAGTGTTTTGTAATTTGTGCAGAAGAAAGGGGCACACCACAGAGAATTGTTTTTTCAAACAAAAAGGAAAAAGCTTTCGAAATATCACTTATAAGTGAGTTGGCAGCTTTCACCCTGAACTTAGGTGCTCTAGGAGCGCAGAGCCTTCGGCGCATATGTGACATACTGCCTTTATAGACAAATTTGGTCTCAGTATTGGACATTGAATATTTATAGAGATATAATTTTATATTATATATATTTTTTTGAAAGAGATAATTACATAATGTTTTCTTAAATCAAACAATACATGGCATATGGCACGTGTGAAGAAATGGCGACAAGGAACAGATTATATAAGAATAAAATCTGTTTCCCACTCGAAATCTAAGTGTTAGCAGAGAGAATGTAAACGGAGTACCATACAATTCTGAGTATGATACACGAGAACAGATAAAAACCTCTGAAAAAACTCTGTCTCCCCGTGTATGTGTGGTGATAATGAATTTGTTCAAAAAATATGCTGCTATCCAGGTTACA
Source organism: Adalia bipunctata (assembly GCA_910592335.1). Classification (NCBI taxonomy): domain Eukaryota; kingdom Metazoa; phylum Arthropoda; class Insecta; order Coleoptera; family Coccinellidae; genus Adalia; species Adalia bipunctata. The sequence goes on along the minus strand of OU342950.1, from coordinate 51,913,315 downwards.
GAGCTCCTTGTGCTTGAAAACAAGCTTTTTCATTGAACTGGATGCAAATATCTTGAAATTATGTCGGTAACAGGAAAAAAAGAAGAAAAACGAGAAAGAAGCAGTAAAAAAATACTTCACCTGCTAAAAAACCTTTTCACAAAGTCCTAACTCTCTTATGGATCGGGAGGATCAAGTCCGATCTTCCGAGTGATGATTCTTCTGCTCTTCAGGTGTTCGAGGAACGCTACAGGCCCCTTATGTTGGGGATCATCTCCCATAGATTAGAGTGATTGTTTTTAGCGAAAAATCAGCAAAAAAGCAAGACCAAATTCAAAAAACTTCTGACACTTCATTGTCATTTCTGTTTTTTCTTATAATACAGGGTGTAACTGAATAAGTGTAAAACATTTAAGGAGGTGATTCCTCATCGAAAAAAAGATAGGATCTTTCATATAAAGAAACTTCATTGGAGCATCCCTTGTTAAGATACAGCCCCTTAAAGGGGGTACATAAAATTTGTATAACAATTTTTTTCACAAGCACTGAAAAAGTTACAATATTGAAATTAACCTGACGTTTTGTACTACCAAAAAGACACTTAGCCAGTAATTTATTTGGTACTAACTACAAAATAACAATAAATCCAGTTCGCATTTATGACGATGTATCTCTGTAGTTGTTCGTAAAATAATGTTTTGCTGCTTACTGGTTTATTTTGGGCAAAAAACCCAAGAGACAATTTTTGTTTAGAATGAAACAGGCTATCGGAAATAAATTTTTAAATGGTAAACAAATAATAAGACAAAAAGTTACATTGGAAATAAATTTTAGGGGTTGCGTTTTTCACCCCTTACAACCATGGGGTAAACCAAATAAATTACTGGCTAAGTGTCTTTTTGGTAGTACAAAACGTCAGGTTAATTTCAATATTGTAACTTTTTCAGTGCTTGTGAAAAAAATTGTTATACAAATTTTATGTACCCCCTTTAAGGGGCTGTATCTTAACAAGGGATGCTCCAATGAAGTTTCTTTATATAGCCCGCTCCACACTCATGGCAAGAACGTCGGCCAATACCACGAACGCGAGTGTGGATAACTTTCTTGTGTCACGTTCGCGCTTCGCGGCGTTCTCCGTTTCGTTGCGGTCTCCTGTCCCGCGACAAAGGCTTCGCGCCTAAGCACAAATGTTCCATCCACACTCACAGGCGTTCGCGGTACCAGCGCAGTAATGATTTAATGCTTGTTCACTGACTTTATTTGCTTTTGAAATGAATGGTTTTCTTGTAGCAATGAAGTTGAATTAGATGAGATTTAAAGGTGATAAGTGAAATGAGAATTTCTTGATTATTATCAGAATGAACCTTTTTTATAGGGCGGAAAGTCTTCGCAGACAGCGAGGATGCCGTGAACCAAAGTGCGAATATTTGTGTGAGTGTGGATGACTTATTTGGCCGCGAATTCTCGTCCAGGTTCACGGCAAGAATTCTTGGCAAGATTCGCGCCATGAGTGTGGAGCGGGCTTATGAAAGATCCTATCTTTTTTTCGATGAGGAATCACCTCCTTAAATGTTTTACACTTATTCAGTTACACCCTGTATAATGAAAATTGCTAACATATATGAATGATGAATATCGATACAGACCACGTATTAAATCAAAATCAATTGGGAGAATTACTTATGTAGTCCCTAAAGATATTAACCCATTTTTATTTAATTTGATGAAAAAACTTCTACACGAAAAAATAATTATTTCATAAACTCGACACAACACGGTTTGTATGGCATTAATTCGCCAAAAGTGTTCTCGAGATCGAAGAAAAACACCTATAATAATCACTTTTCTCTTTCATATCAACAAAGCTCTAGAAAAGATTTTCTCCATGTTCGTTTACAGTTCGCAAACAGAATTGCTAATGTAGTAGAGGTCTTTTGGCATACCTCTACGCATACACGTGCCACTAAGAGCAGTGGAAACCAATATGTTTTTGTATGAAACATTTTTCCCTAGGGTAGACAATTCTAGAAATAAAGGAAAGTCGCACTTTGCAGACTTACCCTGAAAATTCTCTTCGTTCATGCGATTAGGAAATCGTGGTTAATTTCGTTGGGTCAAGGCGTAATACTAAATTATCCTTCTTCCTTCCTATAACGTACAATTTTTGATTACGAAATCGTTCACTTGAATTTATGGACACTTCTGCAAGTGTTGCTCACCTTATAATTTAGTCACACTTCGAATAAACTATGAAATGAACTGTATTATTGGAAGAACGGTGAAGCAGGAGAATCTATCGTTCATCCAGATAACTTGTCTCGTTTTCCACCTACTTACAAGCTACGGTAGTTTCAAGTTATGATACACTCATTGGCTCATTTGTTCAGAATAGTTTAGGGATCAACTCAGTCGTTTTAAAAAGAATAGGCGAAGTTAAATTATTCCAAAATTCATATGATTATCTTAACATGCTCATAGTCGCTCAAAGTCTCCGATTCCACTGTGCTGAACACTGAACATAAGCAACAGGGTCAAACAAATTCTGGAATATCGGTTATACAGGCGGGCTATTCGAATCACTCCCATGTACGTTAATCGATTTTTCACGGTTTTCGAGTTATGACTTTTTTTATGAACTTTGAGAATTTTCGACTTGACCTTCTTAAAAAAGATATTAAAGAAAAAGTACGAAACTTCTCTGTAAAATTATTTTGTAACTTAATCTCCATGAATTGTACTTTTATACATAAAATAACCAGATTCATAACTTTGATAAAAATTTTGGAAATGTTGTTCTCAAGTGAAAAAGTTACGTGAATTGGATTATGATCTGAATTTTCGAATCAAAATTGAAAATATGAAAAGGCTAATTCACGGTTTTTTAGTATGCTTAAAAACTGCAAACAACAGTCAGCTTTTAGAATCATTGATAAAAAATGGTACTTAACACTCTACCTCTGCTAGAATTAGCCTTCAAAGTCATCGAGGTGGAAAAAATCAAAGAACTAGACATTTACTACAAAATTATTTTTTGCCATTTTAAGATTTTTCTGATCAAGTTATGATAGAAAATGCTGAAAATTTATGAAAATTAGCTTTAGTTGTTGGTCAAAAAAAGTTCTAGATGAAAAAAAGAAAAAGGTATGGCAATAAATCACACATCATAATGTAAATAAAAGAAATTTATTTATAAAATTCACAGTAGGTTTTCAAAGTGGCCACCTCTAGCCTCAATACACAATCTACACCTTCTTAGAAAATTTTCTTTCAATCGCATAAAACCTGCCCTGTTCTCTCTTAGGACACGTTCGGCTTCTCTTAACTTCAGTCGCAGCTCGTCTTCACTCGAACATTCTCGGGCGTAAACAATTTCTTTGAAATAACCCCAAACGAAAAAATCGATGGGATTAAGGTCAGGTGAACGTGGGGGCCACTTGATTGGTCCGATGCGTTAACTTGTGGTCTGGTGTCCTCAATGGTGAACTAATTGGTCCATATGAAATGAAGTCCAGACTTGATGGAGAAACGTACATAAATATCCTCCAGCATGAACTTCCTTTGCTCCTGGAAGATGTGATTCTTCAGCTTCGTCGAACTATGATATTCCAAAACGACGGCGCCCCGTGTCACTACGCAACGCAAGTCCGTAATCACTTGGATGAACGATACCCGAACAGATGGATCGGACGCAGCGGACCAATCAAGTGGCCCCCACGTTCACCTGACCTTAATCCCATCGATTTTTTCGTTTGGGGTTATTTCAAAGAAATTGTTTACGCCCGAGAATGTTCGAGTGAAGACGAGCTGCGACTGAAGTTAAGAGAAGCCGAACGTGTCCTAAGAGAGAACAGGGCAGGTTTTATGCGATTAAAAGAAAATTTTCTAAGAAGGTGTAGATTGTGTATTGAGGCTAGAGGTTTGAAAACCTACTGTGAATTTTATAAATAAATTTCTTTTATTTACATTATGATGTGTGATTTATTGCCATACCTTTTTCTTTTTTTCATCTAGAACTTTTCTTGACCAACAACTAAAGCTAATTTTCATAAATTTTCAGCATTTTTTATCATAACTTGATCAGAAAAATCTTAAAATGGCAAAAAATAATTTCGTAGTAAATGTCTAGTTCTTTGATTTTTTCCACCTCGATGACTTCGAAGGCTAATTCTAGCAGAGGTAGAGTGTTAAGTACCATTTTTTATCAATGATTCTAAAAGCTGACTGTTGTTTGCAGTTTTTAAGCATAGATACTAAAAAACCGTGAATTAGCCTTTTAACATTTTTAATTCTGATTCGAAAACTTTTTCCCTTGGGACCAACATTTCCATAATTTTTATAAAAGTTACGAATCCGGTTATTTTATATACAGTAAAAGTACAATTCATGGAGATTAAGTTACAAAAGAATTTCACAGAGAGAAGTCTGGTACTTTTTTTTTCAATATCTTTTTCAAGATTGTCAATTCTAAAATTCTCGAAGTTCATAAAAAATTCATAACTCGAAAACCGTGAAAAATCGCATAACATGCATAGGGGTGATTGGAATAGCCCATGACACGAGGGACCTGTTTTTTTCTTTTTGATGTCAATCTCTTGGCCACCCTGTATATTGCTTCTATAATAACATAAGATCATTCTGGTATGAAATAGTTCATAAAGCTCTTTCGTTACAATTCAATTCTGTCCAGCCGTAAACCGATAACTCTCGAATCAATAAATCGAGAGCGAAATTTTGAGAGTAGGTTCAGATGCCGGTGTTAAGTTTGTTAATGGACAAAATTTGGCCAGACATAGTAGTTCGAAATTCTGTTTTCCTGATAACTTCAAAATTACCGATTCGATAAAGATGAAATTCTGAAGTTAGATGGAGATTGATGTACTCAAGTAACTTCTTGTTAAATTTCTTCGAAAAGTTCTTTTATTGCATTCGTGAATGGCTGAATGCGAATACAACTACAACATAGATTTACTCACAAGATGGATGACGAGCCCTCAAAGCTCCTGACTTCACGTCAGTGCTTTAGGGGACCCAATTTTTTTGCCTTTTTTTGTCTGGAATGATTCAAAATACAACAGGCAATTTGCAATAATTGTATTTGATGTTGATAACAATGAACAGTTCAAACATCTTGTTCACTTGTTCTATGATTTTAACAGATAAGACTAGCGCTGGGACTATTTTGCCTTTTTGTATTCGAATATTCATTCTTCAATGTATTCGATTATTCGAAATATTCATTCAAACAATTATTCACGATGGATTATCCATGAGTATTCATGAATATTCAACTATTCATGAGTATTCGTGAATATTCAACTACCCATGAGTAGTCATGAATAGTTATTCAGTGATTATTCAATTAATATTCAGTGAATATGTTTTCGAATATTACACATGAAAAACCTAAATGATATGAATAGTTAGGTATTTATTATACTCACAGGGAAAAAAGTTTTAGCTTCAGGGAGATAGAATCGAGAGCTTAAATCTATTATGTTTCCCGTCTATAATTCACTATTTTTCTCAGTGATTGGAAAACTGACGATTGAATACTAAGAAATTATATTTCAATAAAATGAAGTCAGACAATAACCGATGTGACATTTGAAGTTTTGAACTGGTAGACTGTTTGGAGACGATAAGACCTGCGTTGCTAAGGAAACCTTCGAAGTAATTAAATGCCGGTCAATTTAATTCTGTGATTTGATTCGAAAATTGCGAACTCGGGGATATTTCAAAATATGTCAAATTAATTACATTTCTGAAATTAAATAGGAAAAATAACAGTCCCAAGAATGCTGCGATTTTCATGAGTACTTACACAAATTAATGATTATTCAAATAGTGCTGCCGACGAAGTTTATTTAATGGCCAAGGATGTTGTGTTTGGGATTGCAGGAGCTTGTCCAATTTAAATCAGCCAGGTAGTATTAGATGATATTGTTCACCTTTACTGGAGTGCAGGTGGCTTCGTTCATCAGGTGAATTTTAGTTTTCACCTGATCCCAATCAGAGCCTTTTGATTGTAGAGAAACTGATGTACAAAAATTTTAACGTTGACAGAAATTTCATGAGCTTGAAAGGAACCTAATAAAATCTATTCATATTAGACTTTTGCCGCCTGGAATATCCAATCTATCGGAAGATATTCAACATTCAAGATATTCAACATTCAAAAGAATATATTGGAAATTAGGTTTACCTATTTCGGATGATTAAATGAAATAAAATGTATGTACTCCTATTCAATAAATTAATAGAGTGAATAATTTGAGTTCAAACTGTATAACATAAATTTCAATGAAACTTTCGGTAATGTTGGCATTATATTACAGGTTAGGTTAGTGTGAATAACTTATGGATTTAATTCTGATTTGTAATTTGTATTTCCTAAAACCGGTCAACACATATTTCAACAAATGGCAAACATGAAACATATAAATATACTTGGAATTATATTAAATCATGAAGCCGTTAATTATTTGAGAATAACACGATTATATGGATATTATTTCTAACTACCAATTCGAAAATTTCAAAAGACTGTAGAATGCAGATAGAAATAACAATTTTCAAATTTCGACATATAATTAATCTGTGTACCTGAACCTAACATCCATCAAGTGAAGATCAAGTCAATCAAATATCCAAATATTAAATGCTTTCAATTAAGTGATGCATAAACTAAAATTCACCAAAAATGTATCTTTTTCACTACTATATCAAATTTTACAACTTGAACCTTCATTATTTTTTATCACTCTTTGTATCTGAACATATTAACATAGGTATATCCTCTGTAACATTTGTTGACTTTCCATAGTTCAGATGTGAACATAATATGAATATCAACAAATTTGTTCGTCGTAAATCACAAAAACTTGTTTTGATTATTTCTGAATAGACAGTTGAATGATCATTCAAACTTTTATTTGTAACATCAAGAATGATGGATTACTCAGCTCAGTCCTGAATAAATGAATTCATACAAATTTGTAGAGTATTCAATGATTAGTTGAATATTCAGTAAATATTTGACTATTCACTCAATATTCGACTATTCACTGAATATTCAGCTATTCACTGAATATTCAACTATTCACAGAATATTCATGAATATTCATGAATATTCATGATATTCAAATCATTCATTCATGATTCCCAGCCCTAGATAAGACCCTTTAACTCCATATTAATAAATCCGTCCTGCAAAAATCTAACCATCTTCGATCAATTCAGAATAACACAATTGATTTTTCTGAATCCCTTCACGTGTTTTGACCAAGATTCAACTTTCAACCAGAACCAGTAGGCTTAGAAGTTGATCGATAAAATCCTTGAATAGGAAGGACACGCGAGTCAAGTAGCACATAAAGCTATATTCAAGCATGGTTTAGTCGTGGCCAATCATGAAAGAGTAGCTTCGGAGGTTGATGTTGTGGAAGTAAAATCCTCATCACCACACATCCTCTCAAAGGATAATTGAGTGGTAATAGAGGTTTTCGAGGAGTTATTGAGTGTGGCGTGATTAAATTATGACATTCTGTCTACGATCTTTGATTTAACACAACGGGAATTTACCTGTTTTGCACCTAATGCAAGAGCCTTGAAAACATCAGTCCCATCTCTAATACCACCATCCATGTAAATCTCCACCTCGTCACCAACAGCTTGAACTATTTCTTTGAGGACATCAATCTGAAAGAATTAAACTTGGAATATTTAAATATGAACGGAGTGCTGAAATTCTTACAGTAGCAAATGTAGTGTCAAGTTGTCTTCCTCCATGATTCGATACCCAAATACCGTCAACATTAGCCTTCAATGCTAAAATTGCATCTTCAGCGGTCATAATTCCCTTCACGATTATGGGTAATCTTGTCATTTTCTTCAACCATTCTATATCCTTCCACTGCAAGGAAGCGTCAATTATACTATTTATATAAGCTGGCACATCAGATTTTGCATTCTTCATGCCTTTGGAAATTTCTACGAAATTACCATACCTGAAAGTTGTAAACTATGCATAATTGAGTCTGTATACTCGTGAACTGAACACATTTTTCTGGTCGATTAGAGGACAACATGCAAATAGTCTTTATAAACTCATCATTATTTGAGCTTGCCATTCAATTTTTTAATTCATATATAGGGTATTACATTGAAAAAGTGTAACTATGGTCTATATCTTTGTTATCGAACACCCTGTATATGTGAAAACAATTTTAAATTGTGCATCTGATTGCCCTTCACATTTCACGAAGAAAAAATTTTCAAAATGTCTTCATATACTGCCTCAAAATGAGAAGCGCGTCTAGGGTGGGCCACCCTGTATACATATGTGCAAGTCAAAGACTCACCCTGTTTAATGGTTTAAACTAGAGATCATCGGGGCTATTCACTAAGCAAAGTTGTTATGGATAGCAACTGTAAATCGTCGTTATCCCATGTAATAAGCATGGGATAACGACGATTTACAGTTGCTATCCATAACAACTTTGCTCAGTGAATAGCCCCGAATATCTTGAAAACCGTTCAAGATGATTGTATGATTTTTTATTGAATTCCCGAAATGTTTTGAAGTCTTTTGCAATTTTACGAATAACTCTACAGGTGGTCCGAAACTCCGAAAGACACTGAGATTTTCAGAAAATGGACTGGAGAAAATGTCAATGAGTCCATTCATTAGAATGGCGTCTCATATAATTCTTCTGATTGGATTAGTATCATCTAGAAAGAATCTAACTGGATTCAAATTGAAAACGAGGAAAAAATGGAAAGTTTTTTTCTTTCATTTTCCAGAGTACTAAAACGAGAAACTTCGATCGAGCAAATTCAACAAAAAATATATATTTTCATAGAACTGTGTCGAAAATGATATTACCAATTTTTCCTCATTTAGATATGTCGCATTTCTACAAGGTGCGGCACGGAGGGCGGACGTTTTTCAGATGGGCATAACTTTCCCCCACTGAGGACGAGAGAAGTGGAGAAGGTGCCGTTAGACTCGTGTGTTCCTAGCATTTATTTACCAGTTGTCGTCATGGAGCCTTGGACGGTGGAGCATCGTGTTTTCGCCTATGATAGTTTCGTCCGAAATAATGAGTCAGTCACGGTCGTTCAGCGTGAGTTTCGTCGCCATTTCCACATTCATCGGAATAGAGCTATTCCCTCTCGAAACACCATCCTTCGTTGGGTTGAATCACTTCGCAGACGTGGTGAACTGATCAACAGAAGACCAAGAGGACCTGTGCGAACAGTTCGAACGCCTGAAAATGTTGAACGCGTTCGACAAGCCATTCTTCGCAGTCCCCAGATTTATCCATATGCGATTTTTTCTTATGGGGACACCTCAAGGCTAGAGTATACGAGACCAAGCCCCGAACTTTGGACGAATTGAAAAGGGCTATTCGCGTGGAAGTTGCCCAAGTTGAGAGAGCGATGTTGGAAAGAGTCTACGCGAACTTCCAAGAGCGCCTCCAGCACTGCATCACCGATTTCGGCCACCACATGCCTGATGTGATTTTCCACACTTGACTGTCTCAAATGCTATTTCCTTGAGAATCTGATTCCGTCAATAAATGTGTTTTTGAGTAAAAATTAACGCTTTTATTATTTTTTTAAAACCATCCATCCTCCGTGCCGCACCCTGTATATAGAAAATTGAATATTTATTTTGTATTATTATTTGTTATCAAAAATGGAAGATCACGTCCCATAGGACCCATTATTTGTTATGTCTGAATAATAACGTAGATACGTACTATACGTGCTCTCGATCATTTAAATAATTCATTTTGCCCCCAACAAAACGGGATCCCCACTTAACAAAAGTTCTGAAGAAACAATAATATCATCATTATTTTCTTGTGAAAAAAGTACCTAAGTACCTACTTAAAATACATTTTCTCAATTGGATGCTGATTATTCAAGAAACATAATTTATTTTTGATGAAATTTTTCATAGTTATAATCATTTATTCAGGAAAAAATACATCTTCATCACGAAGTCGTTTATATTCGATTTTATAACATGAAGTATGAACATTAATTGATTGATTCATAACATTGTATACAGACAATATTTAATGCAAGGGCGGATATAGCTGTTTTTCATGGGAGGGGTAATAATGATCATGGGGGTTATAACTAATAGGTAACGGTTGAAAACCATTAGATCAGATACATAATGTGTGAAATATTTTATGTGCACCCCTTTTTTCTCAGGTCTTCGTTACCCATGGGGGTGGGTAGTTACCCCAGTACCCCCCTCCGTGAATCCGCCCTTGATATAATGTTGTCTTGATAGTATGCTTCCAGAATATTTTTGATCTACAATAATTTGCCTTTTATTCTACCGCAAATTTCTGTTGACAATCTCTTAATAAACTATTGATCTTAATTCAAATGAATAAAACTCTACTCACTCTAAATTTGATGGCAGTGCGAATTTGTTCCTACAGTCTGAACGTCTGATGCCAATCACCGGTAAATCAACGGTGACAACTAACGCTTTGAAGCCAGCTTTTTCAGCTCTTTCGATCAAATTCTTGGTCACATTTCTGTAATGAATATGGAGTTAATATTCATTAACGATTTAAATTTCTGTCATTTACCTGTCTTTGAAGACGTACAACTGGAACCATTTGTTACATTTCGGTGCAGCCTCAGCTACTTCTTCTATTGTGCAATTTGATGAAGTGCTGAGTGTGAAAATGGTTCCCAAAGCTTCAGCAGCTGAAAGGTACAGTTCTTTTTGAAATTGGCAAAATAAATTTGAATTTTTTATGAGTAGAACAGCAAACTCACGAACAAAAATAATTCTCCGAATTTCAACATTTGGCGACCGTGAAAGGAATTGGACCCAATTGAAAATTACTCTCAACAACTTGCAGGGAGAGAGATGATAACCCATAGAACTTATATTACATGGAATGCTATTACAAGATCAAAAAGTGGGTAAACATCTCAAGTTGGAGGAATCTCTAAATTTCCATGTTCCCATGGATACGACCCGTCACACCGAACAGAAACACAGAAATGTTTGCCGAAATTCCGGATGAATCGGATCTTGACGATTAAATTCATGGTATTTCTGTGTTTCTATTCTGTATGACAAGTCGAAACCATGGCAACATGGAAATTTCAGTATTCCTCCAACTGGAGATGTTTATCCACTTTTTTGAGCTGAGCAGCAAGGCGAATGGCATTCCATGTACTATAAGTTCTATGTGATAACCTTATGAAGACTGAGGAAACCTCAAATCAAGGTAATATTGATATTTCATCTGAAACCCACATTTCTCAGGCACAATATTCTTACGGTTCCTTGTACAGGGTTCCCCATAATATGGTACCCATTGTAATATTTGAATTGGAATTTTTTTAGTAAAAAATCAGTTATCGCCTGTTTATCAGAGAATCCAGTTTCATAACCACCTTCTTGTTGAATTCGATAACTCACGTGACGCCCAGTTTAAAAATGCCATAAAAAGTTTGTTACTGTTAAAATGGTATTGAACCATATATTATATATTTTTATAACCTATGTAGATATATCTTGTGTATTCTGTTTATAATTTCTTCATTCTCAACATTTACTCTTTAATTATTGTATTTTCTGATTGTGTAATCTAATATACAGAAGTTGCGCACCCCATTGAGGGGATCGAAAGTTAAAAATCTTCTAAGCCCAAAAATCCATGTTTGAAATTTTTTGATAACGTAGGTAATTAGTAATTAATTAATGAAAGTGACCAATCAGGGGCGCCATTCAGAAGAATAAGTAGGCAGTGGGGACGCGAGAGTGAGACGCCAGTCTCGGTTTACTGCGTGAAAAGCCGGTAGCAGCTCTGGCATCTCACTCTCGCGTCCCCACTTCCTACTTATTCTTCTGTAGGTCGCTCCTGATTGGTCACTTTCATTAATTTATTATTAATTACCTACGTTATCAAAAAATTTCGAACATGGATTTTTGGGCTTAGAATATATCAGGGTTACTTTTAGAATGCGCAGATTTCAATTCTACAATTCTAAATAGCACTTCCTGATACTTTGCCTCTGTTTTTTCGAAACTTCCTTCGGCATTCTTAGTTTCCACGCTTGATAATTAATAATGAAGAATGAACGTCCGCAACGTCTACGAGATTCATTAATTGACGTAATGCCATTCACAAGTGCCAACCTGCGATTTTAACAGGTAAAAAAACTTGATAAACCTAAAACTTGGCCAACCGCGGACTTTATAAAAGTGAATGGAGTATACTGTAATAAACTTTCAGTAGTGATTCAAGAGGAAACAGTTTTTTAATTTTATTGATTTTTACAAAGAGAATCTATATGATTTTTCCACTGCAAACCATCATCGATATAGATACCCAATAACTTGGTAGTGTCTTCAGAGGGAATGGAAACACCTTTGTGAGATATCAAAAGAATATCCTTTGTATCATTTCTCAGAGTGAAGAGAACTGAAACAGTTTTTTCTACATTGACGATGATGCCATTCCCATCAAACCAGTTGGCAATCAATGAGGTATCTTGCTTCAACTCTTCGGGATTCTTTGATGTTATTAAAAATGACGAATCATCAGCAAATAGAGTAATTATGGTAGCATTAACATGCTCGGGTAAATCGTTTATAAACAACAAGAATAGAAGTGGCCTAAGTACTGAGCCTTGTGGAACTTTTACCTCAACTTCAAACTCATCGGAGTAGGTATCATTCGATTCTAAATATAACTTTTTAGCCAATCAAGAAAGACTCTAAAGACTAAATCCCAAGTTATAATATTCACTAAGCATAGAGGAGAAATTCAAGGAGTCAAACGCTTTTATAAGATCGAAGAACAATCCAGCCACGCACCTTCCCCTATCCAAGTTTTCATAAACACCTTGGACGAATGTGAAAGCCGCTGTTTCAGTGGAATGTTCTGGTCTGAAACTATGTTGAGAGTTGGTTATGAGTTTGAATTTATCTGAATATTAAGTTGAGCATTCTATCGAAAACTATTCTTTCAAATACCTAAGAGAAACAGCTTAGAACCCATATAGGACGGTAATTTAAAATATCATGTGCATCCCCTTTTTTACAAGCTTTTATTTAGTTTCACCTGTCCCGGTGTCTGTCTGTCTGTCTGTCTATAATCAAATCTTGCAAGTTGAATATGACACACTTCTAATGGTCCGATTGATTTGAAATTTGGCAGGTGTATATAATTCTGGTGACGATGCATCATGAAATATTTGTTATAAAAAAAACAAAATGGCGGATGAGTTTTGTGATTATGATCCCATTCCTTTCAAAATTAGTATCTGGGGGTTTTGGGTTCGACAATGATGATTCTTTGGTCAAAATTGGAAAATTCAAGATGGCGGCTACAATATGGCGGACGAGTTCTGTGATTATGATCCAATTCTATTCAAAATTGGTATCTTGGGGTTTTCTGGGTCGGAAATTACGATTCTTCAAATTTGGGGAATTCAAAATGGCGGCTTCAAAACGGCGGATGAGTGTTGCTATCATAAAAGCTTGTCTTGAAAAATGTTTTTTCATTAAGATTGTTTTGAAATAGGAATGACTGTGCCCCCCTTCATAATAGCAGGAAATACGCCGGTGCCGGAACATACCGATTGGTTAATCAGGAATCGTATATTATTCCGATCTTGTCCAAAACCAACTTCCAATGTTTACAGTATGGAAAGATTTTGATAGTCTATTGTTTATCAAAAATCTTTTGATACTCTACAGGGTGGGTAAAATTGGTGCTACATGAACTAAAACTATTTAACCCGAGGAGATAGAGAAAAATGAATGGCACCTTATAGTCCTCTTTTTTCGAGAAACTGTTAATGCCATCAACTGCATTCCTCTATCTTCTTTTGTTTCCGAGTTATAGGCCAAAATTGAAATTTGGGCGAATTCAACTTTGTTCATTATCTCCGTTTCTGTTTATGCTAGGATGTTGAAATAAATACATTATACATGCACTTTTCTGATAGCAATCCAGTGTCGCACTCTGATTCTTTATGAAAGGTTCATTTGCTGAGTTATAACATAAAGTTGTGTTTTTTCTTATGGAAAGAGTAGTTTGAAATAACTTAGAAAGAATCTCCATTTTTTTTTCCGTTTCAGAAATGTATCATATGTTATACATCGCCCTCAGATCCGTTAAGATATTATGAAAAATATGGTTTGTATATGGAATTCGAATTATTGAGTAGGCTGAATCATAGAATTATGTGTCTCTACGCATGGTGTAATTATTATTTCACAATTGAATTACTTGCTGCCCCAATATTCTCATTCACTAAAATGAAACATCTCAACATATCATATTTTTCGTAATTTTGGAATATCGCCATAATGCCGCCAACGATGACTTCAAATTTTAATAACTGACAGTTGTTTCAAACAGAGATCGCACCATCAAGTATTCAAACGTGAATTTATAATTACACCATGCATAGAGACACATAATTCTATGATTCAGCCTACTCAATAATTCGAATTCCATATACAAACCATATTTTTCATAATATCTTAACGGATCTGAGGGCGATGTATAACATATGATACATTTCTGAAACGGAAAAAAAATGGCGATTCTTTCTAAGTTATTTCAAACTACTGTTTCCATAAGAAAAAACACAACTTTATGTTATAACTCAGCAAATAAACCTTTTATAAAAAATCAGAGTGCGCCACTGGATTGCTATCAGAAAAGTGCCTATATAATGTTTTTATTTCAACATCCTAGCATAAACAGAAACGGAGATAATGACCAAAGTTGAAATCGCCCAAATTCTAATTTTGGCTCGGAAACAAAAGAAGATAGAGGAATGCAGTTGATGACATTATCAGTTTCTCAAAAAAAGAGGACTATAAGGTGCCATTCATTTTTCTATATCTCCTCGGGTTAAAAAGTTTTAGTTCATGTAGCACCAAATTTGCCCACCCTGTACAAGCGTGAAAAGATGTCATATTTCACATCTCGAGCTCTCAGAACTTGGACACTAAACAAAACCTCTCTTGTGCCCAGAGCGTTACTGAACCCAACCGAGTCCAGCTGATGTGTTACTTGCATATTCGATGAATTCTATGGTGGAATAGCTCTAATACGTGGATCATTCGACTGATTTACGAAAATCACAATACTGCTTGGCATCAGATTTTCTTGGATTAGGATGAATGTAGATTTGATCCAGTTTCGTGCTCTCTCACCAGACTTTCAAGCCACTTGGAAGATGTAGGTAAGCCACTCCACGAGAATTTTCAAAAATTCGCCACAAGCGAGAGCGTACCCAGGGGGGGGGTATGGATTCCAGCTGTTTAACGAATTCTTTTGTGCATATTGAAGAGGTCCTATTTCTTCTCTTATAGTTTTTTTTTTTGGTACACTGTTTCGCTTTCCAGGTCCCTTTAGCTGCTTTCATGTTGGATCATCCGATATATTTCCTGATCTCTTTCAACCCTCTTCGATGCCATATGAGTTGTATAATATCTTCCGTAATTGCTTTCTTCTATTTCATGTTACATGTCCTGATAATACTGGATGTCACGTTGTCGGCATGCTCATGATTGGATTAACGATTGTAAGCAGCTGACAGGCATGAATGTTTTCGAGAACTAATGTCCAGGATGGATGATAGAAGTCCAATATGTGCACTCTTGATTAACGTAAAAAAGATATGAAAATCAGTAAAAGAAAAATTAATAGAAATAAGCTACTCATAGTTAATCACCCAGTTGAACATCTTCATTCATACACATATCTGAGAACAACAATGAATGCGTGCTGGGATCACTTCGAAGAAATGAAATGTCGACTTGAGAAATCTACAGTAGACATTCTGAGAATAGCATTTTTTTTTATGCCAATACTTGTGCCAGAATATGGAGGTGAGACGTGAGACTGCTGAGATATTATGTCTTTTCTGTTTTACAGTACGCTGTCAAGCCTTGGACTAATAAAATCTGAATCCCTTCGCCAAAAAATCGAAGACGCATTTTACAAATTCCCAAGATTATCCTTGTCATCCCTATCGCTATACTACAAAGAGTACCAGAAACCCTGCTGAAAGTGGAAACCAAAAGCTGGAGTATCTGGAGCATGTCCTGAGAAGTGACCGGAGATATGAACTATTCTGCAAGGAAAGATAAATGAGAGGGGAGGACCTGGCAGAAGAAGAAGATCAAGGCTGAAGGTCCTTCGATCATGGTTTGATACAAAAATAATTGGTCTTCCTAGAGCTACTGTTAGTAAAGTACGAATTACCATTATGATCGCGAACATTCGGAACGGATAAGCACTGTGTGAAGAAGAAGGGGTATGAGTGTAGGGGAAATACGTACAAAATGACATAATATGGACAAAATGACATAGGCATCATAATTAGAGTTTCTCTCTCTCTCCGTAGCGTTACAAACCGGGGTGGGTCTTAGCTGACTTTACAATTTGCCTTCATTTAGTCCGATCCATCATAAGTTCGTTCGCCTGATCGATGTTTAAAATTCGCAGGTCTGTTTTAATATTGTCTTTCCATCGCATCCTTGGTCGTAATTAGAGTTTGGAGGTATCAAATGCGGAACTGCCTACCACATCACACGACCCGAGGGGCTTCTATTATAAACCTCTGAAAATTAGCAAGCGCTACTCTACCTAGTTCATTCGGTCGTTATGAGTGATAACAGAAATCAGTAGGTCACGAGTTTTTTTTCATTGCGCCAAACTTTCAGAAGAAATGGCCATCAGTAGGTATTCACATTTTTTTTTTCATTTATATTGCATTCAATAATTCAAACTTTACTTATTTGTCATTGTATTCACGAAGCTTTTTTTAAGTTAAATATACTTCTTGTATTAATTCGATATATTTCGAGTTTAATATCGCTATATGGAGAAAATGACATATAGAGTGAACGGACAAAATGACATAGATATTTCAGCTGAATTAACAGTATCAACCGGATAACACCAAGACAATTAATTCTAGGCTCCATCAGCAAACAAAGAACCAGGACTTATCTTGACATATTCATAACAAAATATTTATCTGCGGCTAATAAAGGCAATGCATCTTAACCTACTCTTGCTGATCCTATGAGGAGGTTTCTCCGATCCCTAAAGGACGATTCGTAAGTGGACAAGGCAAACGTGAGCCGAAGACTCGATAAACTTACCTAGTTTCAACTATGATTGCAATCAAATCAAAAAAAGAGCCCATACCTCCTCCAAAGACAAGGAGACAAGTCCCTAGGGTATTATTTAAAGAAGACAATGAAGAAGAAAATGTTCCTAGCAACTTTCGAGATGATGAAGACGACTGTCCTTCTATCTATTAAGATTTAGATCTTCTCCAGGATTAGCCCGGGAGAAGACTGGTTACGATGCATGCATTGCTTGCATTGGGCTCACGCATCTTGTGCTGATGTTTCTAGAAGAACCAAGCGTTTCACTTGTGAACTTTGTCAATAGTTTTGTAACTATAAGTAGAAAACTACAGATGCCTGTTGCCGGTATGTCATTATGTCCATAGCATGCGAACAAAATAAATTTCGTTTATCCCAATTTATCTAAGAATATTTTATTTCTTGGTACTTTTATTCCATAATGGTTGACTATATTTGATAAAGAAAGGACCAAAGATCATAGGTGTAGAATATGACATTACTGTAATTCACTACTAACAAGGTAAGTATGCCTCCGAAATAAAACCCTATGTCATTTTGTACGTACTTCCACTACTCGTTAGTTATTGTGTTTTGATGTGAACAGTAGCCGAAGATCAGCACCAGTACACCAGAATATCCATGGATTGCCGGTAAATTATGATGAGATCGCCGCGCTCTGGAAATGACCAGCAGTTGAAAAATGAAAAAAATTGCGCCCTGTTCAGACCAGGCAATGGAAGAGTTTTATCCCCATATCTATTTGATATGAGTGATTTTTTTGTGAAATATTCAATTTTGATGAGTTCCACCTACTCACCCTTTGAAAACACCCTCTATTGTGTTTTATTGATGCATGGCAGTGTTTTTCCACATCCTGCGGGAGGCATTTTTCCGATCCCTATGTGGTTACAGCTACTAGGAGCGCTAATCATGGGACTTGTTAAATTATAAACGTTCATCATGCGTTTCCTATTAGGCCAACGCACAAAACTAAAATAAATGCGTTCATTATGTTTTTTTTTACACCAGGCGGTGATTACAGTTCGTACAATTTAGATATCTTGAAAACTGCATGACTTTTTACATTGGGTTGGTTTGTAGTACTTAATTAATAAAACGCCTTAAAGAGTTAAATGACTTTCATTAAATTATTTGTTATTGATGATCTGAATGACTTTCACCATTCGGTTGATTTGCCAAATTGTTAGAGATGATGACGTCTTCTTTGTTACTTTACTAAGTAATTTTTCGGCATTGGATGGTCTGCCTACTTGTATTGTTCTAGAGCCTGCATGTAGCCCTCTCCTCTCTCTGCACGACGTGCAATCGAAGGTTGATATACTACTCTGTCAAGAAAGTACCGGGATTTTTCAATTAAAACAACATTTTTACATTAAATCGTCAAAATTTTTTGGGTCGCCTTCAAAAAAGGCTCCATTTGCTCCAATACATCTATGCCAACGGCACTTCCAATTATCGAAACATTTGTTATAGGCGCTTTCCGGGATGGACTTTAGCTCTCGCGCCGAATTTTGTTTTATGGCTTCAATCGACTCAAAACGGGTGCCGCGAAGGAAGTTTTGGAAAGAGGAAAAAGTCAAATGGAGCCAAATCCGGCGAATACGGTGGTTACTGAAGCACGTTTGTTGAGTTTTTGGTTTTTGGCGAGAAATTCAGTCGCAATCGTAGCTCGGTGAGAAGGCGGCGTTATCGTCATGCAAAATCCATGAGTTGTTCGCCCACAAATTTGGCCGCTTCTTACGGATACGCTCACGCAAACGTTTCATAACGCCTAGGTAATACTCCTTGTTTACCGTCTGACCCTCTGGAACGAATTCGTAGTGCACCACGCCACGGATATCGAAGAAAACAATGAGCATCACCTTCATTTTCGAGCGGCTTTGGCGTGGTTTTTTCGGTTTCGGCTCATTTTTTGCCACCCATTCCGATGATTGCTGGCTTGTTTGCATATCGTACTCGTAGACCCAGGTCTCATCACCAGTTATAATGCGTTCCATGAATGTAGAATCGGAATTACAGCGATCCAGCATGTCTGAAGCAACCTGTTCGCGATGACGTTTTTGAAGAAAATTCAGGTCTTTCGGTATGAGTCGTGCGGCCACCTTTCTCATGCCCAAAATATCAATCAAAATCGTACGTGCGGACTCGTGGGATATCTTAAGATCATGTGCTATCTCTCTCAAGCTGGTACGACGGTTTTCAAGCACCCTTCACTTAATTTTATCGACGTTATCTTCGGTCGAAGCCGTCGATGGGCGTCCGGAACGAGGCAAGTCTTCGACCACTTCACGACCGTCCTTGAAGGCTCTGTACCACTGATATGCACGAGTTTTCGATAGAGCATTATCACCAAAGGCCTTTTGCAACATTTTCAATGCATCGGCACACGAAAATTCATTGGCAACACAAAACTTTGAACAAATTCTTTGCTCAACGTAATCACCCATAGTAAAAATCGGCACGCACTCTGACATCGACTGACTTAACCAGCTGTTGCAAACACACTAGTTGACAGATCCCGCTCAAGCTTGGCATAGTAATTAAGGACAGTGGTACCCACCTAGGAAAAAAAAATTTTACCTGCCTCATTGCCCCGCCAGATTTGAATCGATAATTCCCGGTACTTTCTTGACCTAATGTACTTTGATTCGGCGTCCTTGTTTTTTTTTCTTGCTACAGCGAAACAAATATCATGAAATCCCTGTTCATGTTCAACATTATTAATTTCAGCATTCAGTGCATTTATGTTTTTAGGCATAATGTTTGGATGGATGGGCTTGTACAACTTGGTGCAATTTTTTGAAGTTTTCTTCTAATATCTTTAATTCTTCGCTATATCCTGCGATGATATTTTCATTTATATAATTTTCCCCTTGATACTTTTGTATGCTCCTGAGACGACTGGAGATTGGAGTTGGAAGGCTCGCAAATGATTGTTATTTTAGACTGCATAAGCTCATTAAAATCCTTCTGATCTTCTGGTACAGAATCGGAATTCAAATCAATATTCATAAAAAAAGAACTGTTAACATTATTCCCCATTGCTAAAGAAGCAAGATCAACGCGATCTTGAAACAACAAATGAGGTTTAGTGATCGAATTGACACCTGATTTATTAACTGCACAAAGGTGCTTGCAAAATTGACCCCCTGCTCCTGCAGGAACCTACATGAACTTATTGTCTTGTGAAGATGAGACCATAAACAGTATATCAGTTTTTTTTATTAGTTCTAATAGATAAGTTTTATAACAAAACCTTTTGAAATAGTGTTGAAGCTTCATATCTCTACCATTTACAAATGGAATTATTTTTCGTTCATTGAACTCTTCTAAAGAAAAGCATACAAAATCTGCCAATGAGCTTTGCATCTCTGTAACATCTGATCTTCCAATATCCTTATGGATACCTCAACAATATTGTTGGTATTGTGACCTCTGTTCCGCTGGATCACATGGCATGTGCGCTGGCCTATAATAGGAAACGCAACGTCTGTTATAATTTTTAACAAGTCCTATACGATTAGCGCTCCGTGTAGCGGTAAACACATAGGGATCGGAAAAATGCCTTCGGCAGTGTCTGCATAGAAATACCAACGAGGTATGGTGTCCGGCTACTAAAAGGCATCCACTAGGAGAGTTCTTTATGCGACAGTGGTAATTGGTAATGGCAATCATTGGATACCAAAAAGCTATTTATAGAAATTATATTTGACGCAGACAGCTGTGATGCGCATGAAAGAATAGTTGTGCTTTGGAGATAACAGGGTATGTTAGTCGTACTTCATTCGATTTGAGCTAATCTGCTTTTATTCGTTCTATTGATAAGGGTAAGGCAGATAGTAACCCTGCCTAATGATGCGTATTCTCATTCCTTCAGCGTTCTTTTCATACTTAATTCATATTCGCCAGAATCAAGAATTGAAACATCAAAGAAGTGGATCATTATCAGTTGGAACAAACCTTCTTGTGATTATTAAGTATGTACATATATTTCCAAATTCTAAATGCAGATATCTCCGAATAAGTTGAATGTTAAATAATTATTTCTTTGCTGAGACTAAAAACACGTTGAGATGAATCATTTGGATGGGAGAATGACGTATTGAAGGTACGTGCAAAATTTTGTCCAGAGATCTCAGATCGTGTACAGGTACAAGCGGTATCTTCGAAAATCATACAGTTAGAGGCTTCGACAATGTTCGTTTCTACCAACGAAGGATCAAATTATTCTGCAATCGTACAAAGTTCCTTTAGGTATTGGGTTTATTGGGAAGGCAGTCAAAAAAACAAGGGGGACTCTTTTTCCTTTGGCTCGAGCTTTCGGAATATGTTTATTCCTTCATCAAGAGCGAGCAGCTACAATACAATAAAAATACACATTATGTTCGTGGTACTTATAAGAAAAGGAACACATATTTTCTGTTAAACTTACGAGTTGAGGTTTCGTTCTAGGTGTAATTTAGAGTTGGGAGAAATCGTACAATCTCTTGAATCGAGTAAAATCGATAAGACTTTTTACGAGAAGCACCACTTTGGACGGCATTAAGTATATAGAGTATTTATATCAACAATTTATCACATTCATGTTATTTGTTACTAGGTTAGGTTTGGCGCGTAAAAAGTCTCACCGATTTTACTCGATTCAAGAGGTTGTACGATTTCTCCCAACTCTAAATTACACCTAGAACGAAACCTCAACTCGTAAGTTTAGCAGAAAATATGTATTCTTTTCTTATAAGTACCACGAACATAATGTGTATTTTTGTTGTATTGTATCTGCTCCTGATGAAGGAATAAACATATTCCGAAAGCTCGAGCCAAAGGAAAAAGAGTCCTCCTTGTTTTTTTGACTGCCTTCCCAATAAACCCAATACCAAATCATAATAAAACAGTCGATAACCAATCTATTATACAATAGTATATTGTTCAATGAGCGGTAATGTAAGTCATAACACACGCAGATGAATTTTGCAGCCCGAGCCGTCAGGCGTGGAGTGTAGAATAGATTTGGGATTTCCATAATGTGCGTTAATTTTTTTGCGCAGTGTATTATGGAAATATTGAGTATTTTCAGATTTATTGCAAAAATCAACGTTTTGAATAAAAATTATTTTATTTCACAAATTCGGTACATTACACTTAAAACCTAATGAGTAATACTGATTATTTCCTAATTATTAAAAAAAAAACAAAAAAAACATTAATGTCAATGTAGGAAATGTTCAAAATGCTCACCGCAAACGTCTTGGCAACATGCTAATCTGGTGCAAAATTGTCTTCTAACGTTACTCAACATTTCAGACGTGACTGATCTAATCGTAAGCGTGATTCGGTTTTTTAGGTCGTCTGAGTTTAAGGGTTTCGTTTCGTATACAATACTTTTGACATATCCCCACAGAAAAGTGTCTAATGTAAAATTGTAAAAAATCTGAAAACACTTAATATTTCCAAAATAGTTGAAGATAGGTATAGGACATTGGACACGTTTATGTCTAGAATTTTCTGAAGAATCCAAAAAATAAATAATATACAGGGGGTTGCATTTGAAATAAGAAAGTTTGTATTGGCCACGGTCGCATGGAACACCCTATATAATTTTATTTTCTTGAAAAATATGCGCATTTAAAATTACAAATCGACGTGTCCGAGCGTTTTTTCTAACACCCCCTCATTTATTCGTTATCGAATTTATTCTATTTGGCTGTTACACTCTGTATGATCCGCGACAGACCAGATCGGCGGAAGCGATCCGATCTGCAGTCCAGACCTGAAACAGATCTGGACCGCGGATCAGATCTCACAGATTTCCCTTTCGTGTATGCCTAGCTATTGAGATATCTTTTGTATCCATGGTACCTATACATAAATGTTCATGTAAATTATGATAATTTCACAGTCAGTATCGATTGTAAAGTATTATTGAATTCATTAACAGAAAAATCGAAAAGGAATTCAAGTGAAATACATTAATTATACAGAGTGGGCCATCCATAACTTTCCACCCCGAATTTTGAGCTTTTGGATGAAATAACGACAAAACGCTCGGACAGGTCAAATTTTGATGAAAGGGGGACAAATAAGGGTGTTCGAATGAGTTTGATATCACTACCCCTCTAGCTGCAACCCCTAACAGCTCTCATTTTTTAATAAGGAAAAGATTTGTCCCCCTTTCAACAAAATTTGACCTGGCCGAGCGTTTTTTTGTTATTCCATCCCAAAGCTCAAAATTCGGGGTGGAAAGTTATGGATGGCCCACCCTGTACAAACTAAGTCTAGTTGAAACTGTTAATGTGTCACGGCCAATGCGATCAAACAGTATCGAGAATATTGAGATTGTTTGGTGACATACATCCTAACTTTGAACTAATGGACTCAAGGAACTTTATCTACTCCCATAGAATAATATATCCATTATTCAATTGATTTTGATCTGTAATAGTCTCTATAAACCAATTGTGTGAGGAAATAATAACTCACGCCTATAACTCACTCTAATACGAATAGGAAAAATGTAGCTTACGAAATGAATAAAACAGTCGGGTCAGTGGGGGAACTCTTTTTCAGACATCAAGGTAACATTCTCGCCATCCATTTCTACATTTTTTTAGGTCTTAATATCCAAAAATTGCATTTGGAAAAAGTGAATTTTTGACGTTTTTCACGGGATTCGATATCGATTCGATTTTCGACCACATAAATCGCTCTTGACAACTGTTGTCAATTTTGAAAACGCAGATTGATTCGAATTTCACTGAAGAAGTCGAAGATAAATAGTATAGTGTTCAATTCGCGGTAATGGTCATAACACACCTGATGAACCCACGCCTGACGGCTCGGGCTGCAAAATTCATCTGCGTGTGTTATGACTTACATTACCGCAACCGCTCATTGAACAATATACTATTGTATAATAGATTGGTTATCGACTGTTTCATTATGATTTGGGAGAAATGGACTCGCAAAGATCTAATTCAAGAAGTAAATCGCCGAAATGTCCCTAGTGGACGGTCCTAACGGACGCGAATTTTCCTATTTTTATTATGATTTGGTATTGGGTTTATTGGGAAGGCAGTCAAAAAAACAAGGACTCTTTTTCCTTTGGCTCGAGCTTTCGGAATATGTTTATTCCTTCATCAGGAGCAGCTACAATACAACAAAAATACACATTATGTTCGTGGTACTTATAAGAAAAGAATACATATTTTCTGCTAAACTTACGAGTTGAGGTTTCGTTCTAGGTGTAATTTAGAGGTGGGAGAAATCGTACAACCTCTTGAATCGAGTAAAATCGGTAAGACTTTTTACGCGCCAAACCTAACCTAGTACCAAATAACATGAATGTGATAAATTGTTGATATAAATACTCAACATACTTAATGCCGTCCGAAGTGGTGCTTCTCGTAAAAAGTCTCATCGATTTTAAAAATATACCTTTTATTATTATTTGACAAATAAAGTAATGAGTGTATATTGTTTGAAGATCATTTCTTGGCAGAAGAAAAATTTTGTCTTCATGATTTTTCCTCAGTTTTTTATTTTCCACAACCAAAACAAATTAGTATAAAATTCACAAGTGTATAGATGATTGCTCATTTATAGTTCACTCCAAAAGGTTAGAAAATGTCGAAAAATTATTATTGTATTATCAATATACAGAGAATCATAAACTGGCTGATTTCTTGGTTGATAATATGGATTTTTCAATAAATTTTTTCAATTACCTACGTTTCCAACCGAAAAACCTTTGCTATTAAACAATAAAACGTCACGATCTTAGTAATCGCGTAAGAATGACGATAACCGTCCAAAAAGGTCCTAAACAGTGTCCGTGGCGCGAAAAAAAGGAAGTTTCAGGTTTCAGGACTTCAGGTGCTTCTGAATAAAATGTTGCTCGAAAGAAGATAACAATAAACGACAACTTCTGACATCAACTCACCTCTAGCACTTGCCATTTCACCATCTGGGTGGGCCATTTTTTGCAAAGCTGTTGGGGCAATACCAATGGGAATTGAAACCGTCTGGTTCAAAACTGTTGTAGACAATTTTCTCTTCGAAACATCCCTCAGGATCCTTGGTCTTATTTTATACCTGAAAAATTAAATTTTATAATAGAAAAAATTGGATCGATTTCGATTCATTACTGACCTCGAATATGCCACCGTGTTGTCCTTGAGTGTGAGTTCCTCGCATGCACCCGATCTGTAGAAGTCCAAACTTTTCTTCGGCAGGATAGAATATGCATATTTCTCATAATCATCAACACAAACCATAGAAGCCATTTTCAGTGTCTTGATGCCAAGAAATTCTCTCTCTGGATTGTTTGGTTAATGTAACCGATAAGCGTGAACTGATAATTTTAAATACTTCAGAGACGTACCCATCGAAGCTGTAAATGGTGAATAGTCATTTGAGTAATTGATAAAGCTCTCGTTCATCAAAAAGGATATAAGAAGTATGAAGAATCTGCATTGAAGGTGTTGATGTCTATTGTCGCTGTGAAAATATTGGGCATTTGATACTTAAAATAGAAATCTGAGATGAATTATCCTCTTATAATGATTATTTAACCCGATAATTTCACACATCTGAATTATCCTCCTTAGTGCTACACAATTTCTCCACTTGGCCTTAGTTTGATTTCCCGCTCTCATCTCCTTTCTTTTTCTATCCTCCAAGGCCTTACTCGAATGAATGATTTCGGATAAATTCCCGAGCCTAGTCAACTAAATGAATACACAATTATAGATTCGTGCTACACAGGTTTTAGAAAAACAGAGATGATTAATTATCTCAGTTCTTCTAAAAATATGATACAAAGAATTTAGGTTCAAAGTACAATGCGATTATGAATATTTTTACTCACCTGGTTTCACTGGTGCTTGTATCTCTATCGACTGCCTGACTTGTAATGCGATTGTTTCGTGTATTCGAGCTTGGGGGTATGCGCACATACTTGTTGGTCTTTGGTATGATAGCATAAATTATCGCACCACAGAATGGCGTTGTTCTTTCCTCGATTTTTGACCGTGAGGTTGATCAAGGAAGCAATCGAGAAAGATTTGGGTGATAAAACGAATTTGATAGAAATGATACACATTTCCAAAGATAAAATTTCTGTTTTTTAATCAATTTTCATGTCTTCGTATTGGAATGTGGATATGTATAATAGAATAAAAACCAAGTTCCTGAACTGGTTGCTGCAGCTCCTGGCATTTACAGTATCTTCTTTTCTGAGTTTATTCCAGTTGAATACCACCCTATTCAATTTGGAAGTTCCTTATGCGTCGTCTTAGAAATAAGATCATGAGGTCACACTTGTATAAGCACCTTGAATGTTTCGATCAGATCCTCCTCTAAAGGCCCATTTCGTAATGAACTTGTTGCATTTTCGAAAAATTGTGAAGGAGCATTCAACTGATTTCATAATGTCGTTTCGATGTTGAATGCCCTTATTTGAATACTCAATATTTGTATTTGTCGTTGAAAATGTCTGCATACCCATACTTACCTACAGAATTTTGGTAATTTGCTCACAAAACTAACTAATAAAAATATATACATAATGTATAACCAATCAATTCACAATAAATCCTTTTGTCTACCACTCACCTAAGAAATCACCATCGTTGACACATTACTTCAATGAAAAACAATATTTCCCAACCACAAGGGCGGATTTACGGGGGGAGGGTACTGGTGGTAACTACCCCCCCCCATGAGTATCCAAAACCTGAGAAAAAGGTGGTTTTTGTACCTGATTTAATGGTTTTCAATCGTTATTACCCCCCCCATGATCGTTATTACCCCTCCCATGAAAAAGAACTATATCCGCCCTTGCCCAACCACGATGAATAATGATAACAAAATATATTATGGTGAATAATATTCTGGATGAAAGAACAGGATAAGTCAGTTTGACAAATGACTCCCATGTGAATGAATGTAAAAGATGAGTAGAAAATGTTTGTTATTTTGTCAAATCAAATATGATAATATATCAGTCTTTGTAGTCAACTATAATTTCCCTCGACTTAATTTCCACCAATCAGAAACGCGCAATTTTGAGTTACAAGTGGTTTCTAGATGGAAAAACTGTATGGCAGCAACTGTCAGCAGTTTTCTCGAGTTCACCCGCGGCAAAACATGACAGCTGTTGTCACCAAAAAATCATAATAATTAAGTTTGTAGTATTTTGTGATGAAATAAATTACCGGTGTTTTAGTTTTCAAATTGATACCTAATCATAATGCATGCAGTATAATCTATTACTCATTAAAAGAATACCATTCGGGCATCCAATTTAACCCGTAGAAAAAATCGAAAAAACAAAATGTCAAGTAATATTTTTTTTTTCTGATCGGAACAATATTGAGCAATATCGCCTTAGTTACCATATGTCATAACACACCAATATTTCCCAAGGGAAATATGAAACGTCAAGTCATATTTCCCTTGGGACAATATGATATATTTATATTTTACTATAAAAAATCTTTCATTTATTTATTGGAAAAAGAAAAGTGCAATTCATAAAATTTCAGCTAAAGGTATTGTAACCAGATGCAAAAGATGAAATATCTTTTTCGAAATTCGTCATTTGGAGCTTCTCTCAAGAATTTCTTGATCTCCTCCCGAGCCAACACTGCTGATTGTTTGGGAAAGTATCCTTTATTTTTGTTTTCAACAAATGCTTCCACTTCATCGAATATTTTGACTTCAGTTTTTTCCTTCAAATGTAACATTGACCTTAGCATCGATAATTTTGGCCATAACATGTTTGGTGAATATTTCTGCAAGTAGGGATCGAACAAATTAGTATTACATCGAAAATATCAAGAATCAGAGCAACATACCAAATCTTCAAAATATGCTAACAAAATATTTTCGTTGACACCGTCCACCAAATTTTTTCTTCTCCACTCCTGAAAGTCTTTATACGCTTTATTGTACGTAGACAATGTTAGATTTCTCCGGAACCAAACATTCACGGGCTTTTGCCGCTTGAGCTTCCACGTATTTTGACATTATTTCAGCAATTTTATTTTTGACAAGACATGAAAATCAAAACAGTCAACTATGATTTTCACAAACACTGCCCATAGCAACGTTTAAAATCCAATGAATTCAAAAATTTGAAATCTAATATTAATTTTTCCATTTTCAGAACAATAATGCGTTTCAATCAGAAAAAAACTATTGATTACAACACGGGAAATATGAATATATTTCCTCGGTTGTCTATACATCCCTCGGGCTTCGCCCTCGGGATGTATCTTTGACAACCTCGGAAATATACTATTCATATTTCCCTTGTTGTAATAATAGCTATAAAAAAAGCATTCGTGCAGGTGCAAAAATCTTCGTCTTCGACTCGGATTTTTGTTGCCACCAGCACTTATGTTTCTTGTTGAAATATTTCTAAGCAACGTATTTTTTCCTTTTTTTTGGGACAATTAGATGCCCTTATGATATTACTTACGAAAATTCTATATACGGCAGGTCGTTCATTTAATTTCATTTAAATTAATTCATACAGTAGTAGGTAATACATGTATAAAATATTTAATTCGACTTGCATTGACTTGCTCAATTGCACATATTGTATTTGACGGTACAGGGTAGAGAGGAATCTACTGAACGAAACTCTTTCTCACTTTTCTCAAAATTCTGCTTCGTATAATTTCTGGTTTCAAAGATACAGACGACTCATGAATTCTGGGAAGAATACTTGAGTTTAATTGAAAATTATAAACGGTTTATTTCTCTGAAAGAACCGATCATTCTGGAAAACAGTGAAACGGTGAAAATTCGAACATTTTGAAACTGACACCGATATAAACATGAACTGAAATTACGAGTATTTCAACCTTGCAATACTAGATGGTTTGATCGACCTCTAGTTAGATGATACGTATATTTACGGCCCCGTTATAGTTATACAGGGTGTCCCATGATACTAAAACCCACAAGGTGAACTCACGCGCATGTCGTCTGCTATCTCTCTCGTATAACGCCTACGTCATCGGGAGACAAACATTCAAATTCGCTTTGTTTTTGTCCGCGTTTAGATTATTTTGGATTGAATTGTGTTGAATTTTGGTGGATAAACTTATTTTTTATTGTTTTCTTCCGTATTCTAGTTAAAGATTATGGCTCGACAAGGGCCTTAATATGGAAAATATTTCCGAAGGACCGTAAAAGATAATTTTTCGTATGTTGGAAAATCGAAAATTGCCTACCGTTAATAAATGAAAATCCTTGGTAGCTTCTTGGCGTTCTGTCGGTCACTCAATTGAACTGGTTCGTTTCCAGCACCATACACCCACACACAATAGTGTCTACAGTTTAGAGTTTTATGAAAGTTCAGAATAGAAAATTCACAAGCATGAAGAAATGCAAAAACGAGCGAAAATGCAGCGAGCGATTACTTTTATGTAATGTGCCAACCTAGTCAAAACTCGTTCACCAAGTGATCATACCTTGTGGGTTTTAGTATCATGAGGGTGTCCCAAGTTCGAAGGTCTATTAGACGTTTCTGGAGAACTGGCCATATTTGAAATTTGAAAATTGAGATTATAAAAGTGTCCGAAATTCTTTACTGAGCTTGAATATTTTTCAAGCCTGAGCACTTCTGGTTACACAAGGAGTGAATATAAATTTATTCAAATTTTTTTTAATTTTTGCGCCTCTGCTATGCTGAATACATTACTACTGTATTCAATCAAATAGTTTTCAACATATCGAAAAAAACCTGAAAAACCGTAAAATACCCACATAATTCTATACCTATAATTTGATCCTTGAAATTAAAAGTGAAGCATCTAGACTCTAGGTCTAGAGGGCTCTGCCTAGGGTCAGTGAGGCACATTGAGCATGGGCGATAACGGAGAATGGGACATTAGGGGCATCGTGGCGATCAGCGGATACAGTTTCATTATTTGTCTCTGTTTGTATTGGGCCATATATGGTATCCATGGATACATGATTACATGTTCCTTCTCTTCTCCCTAGGCATGCGTATAGCGATGACTGACCCTGGATTCAAGGGTTTTTGTGCAAACTTGCTTATCCACTATTAAACTTTCTCTCAAAAAATTGGTCACAAAAGTACTATAGTCCGTTCAAATATAAGAAGGAGCTTTGTAAACAAACAAAATCGTTTGGTTTGCGCACAATAAAGCTGCTATTGGTTGAATCATCATTACCACGCTCCCTTCGACCGCCCTAAGAGACGTACTCGGACTGTGGATGGTACTGGATAGAAATGATTCAATAAGGCCCTCCTACCGATGCGCGAAACATGTTATTATTGCTCCTTCTTTGATTTGAACAGAGTACAGCATTTTATATGGTTCTGGTTGAGCAATCTGGACAAAATTCTACACTTAGCTTGAACGCCTCATTCTCCATCCAATTCAACATTTTCGATGCATATCTTCCGAATAATTTTTTAGGATTCTGCCTTTCATTTTGTTTTTTCTATTGATTTCATAATACCCAGTATTATCCATTTTTTTCGTTTCTTCTCATTATAATTTGGAACTGAAGATTGTGTTCTGCAGGACTCGTCTCAGTAAAAAAATATGGTCATGAATTTGTTCATTGCCCCAATTGGTTTGTTGCAATTTGTTATTGTTGTAATTTGTGTATTTATATTAATTTCTGTTTTCTTTTTCAAGATGTCTATGTGGTTGTTGTTATAGCCTGATGTTGATATACTCCATTCACAATTATAAAATCACAACTCTGGCCTTGGAAATTTGACACATTCCACTCTGTATCGAAGTTATGACGTTTTTCAAAATATTTTTATATTCCAAGTCAACACCATGTTGCCCTTTCTACATTCTTAGCGTATTTCTCAGAATGTGAATGAATTGGAAAAGATGTGATGGACGAAAATAATTAACGTTTATATGAATTGATAGAAAGGATTCCTTTTCTAGTTATTTGCATGAAAAGTACAAGAGATCACTGTTGAAATATATTATTTTTCGCCATGGAAAAAAATTGCATTGCTTTCACATGCTTTCATATGCATGCTTTGGAAGATTTAATGTTTATTATCCTCTTGAACTGAAAGTTCAAGACTTGACGACATTTTATTTATTTGATCTTATGAACAAGGAGTAAAATATTCTGATTGTATAGTAATTTATTAGATTAAAAAATATTCATACATTACTACCACATTACTTGTACAAATAAATTGGAATAGGTCGAACATATGCTACACATTTATCATTCACCTGTTCTAAAATAAGACACAATATCCTGGAATATGGAAAAAACCGATGTATTCTGGTTCAATATAGCCTATTTCTACTTTCGGCAAAGGAATGAAAGCTCCAGTGACACATTTCAATTCATCGGAATCTGAATTCACCAACTGTGGAATGCAATATAGTAATATTTCTTCTTTTTTTTTAGCTTTTTCGACGTGTTTTTTTCTGAAACGTGAAAACGATCAACAATAATCATTTACAGACCGATGATGGCCATCCAGAACCCGTTTAGGTACTTACGAAAATCGTGCAATTTCATTCTGCAAGTTCTTTCCTCATAATTCCTCGAAAATCCTACCTGAACCATATTTTCCAATCGCTTTCGTTAGAAGATCGTATAAGGAAGCCTTTTTTGTCCATTTACACATTCCAAATAAATTTTGAGCACCAAAAACGATACCGAAACTAACCAAACTTCGTTTGAAATCTTTCAAAACGGCCAGATACCTAAAAAAACTTCGTTATCAAGTGTAAAAAGGTCGATTAGTACTTACTTTCGCTTTATTTATGCATATAAATCGATTTTTGGTCCAATTCAAATTTGCCGTTCGTACTCACGCCAAAACTCGTGAAAGGAAAAAATGACACTTGCACGAAACTTCTTCTGGACGACGAAGAATGGAAAAATAGGCGATTTCCTATAGATATTTCGCGCTAAAATCGCCAATCGATTCGAACTAACAGAATGTGGTAAATCTTTGATACTTTTACTTTGATGTAAGCAGAAAAACTGGCATCGTCGTTTCGTCATAAACGATATTCTATGTACGCGCACAGATTTTTCATCAGGTGCACTAATTCCTGAAAACGAAACCATGGTCAGAGTTGTGATTTTATAATTGTGAATGGAGTATACGCATGAGAACTTTTTGGACGGAAATATGGTGTAGACAGCTTGAGGAATTAGGTCTTGTGATGAAATTAATAAATAGTCAATAGCCAAGCTGGGCTAGGCTAGCTAAATATTCAAATTTCATATTGCCAAAATGGTAACTCTGCGGAACGGTCCGAGGGAATCTGTCGAAAAGTGGATCCGGAAGAATCTTAAAATCGTAGCAAAGCTGCAATACAATGAAAAAATTTTTATACGGTCGAAAAGAGGAATAATCGATTCATACGTGGGTGAAATTTCGATTCGCTAGGCGATGTAGAAATATTTTTATAAATAAGAGAAAATTATTAATCGGTAAACAGACAATTTTCGAATTCCGGAAAAATTTTCACTTCGAGCGGGAGTCGAATTTCCGGTCCAACGTGATAACCAACTACACTACCGAAGTTACTCATCTTCCCGAAATTATCACGTTGGACTGGAAATTCAAAGACGCGTTCGACTCCCGCTCGAAGTGAAAATTTTTCCGGAATACGAAAATTGTCTGTTTACCGATTAATAATTTTCTCTTATATACATTTCACAGACGCTAATTTCCAAATTAAATTTACATATATAAAATTCGCGGAAAAATGCGGCTAATTAGCATTGGTGGTGGTCTGTTTTAGTATGTGAGCTAAAAAAATGAAAATGTTTCAAATCCTTAGCTCTTACACATCTTGGTGGGACACTATCATGCTCTCATTCAGTAAGATGGAATGATTGCGAAATTAAGCAAAAATCTCAATGACAAGTGTCGGGAAATATGCACTGTAGTGCTAGATAGAATTAGTACATTGTTTACAGGGTAGGAAAAGCCTCACATTCCTGGACGAATGTGAAGATCCAGGAGTCCAGACTCCAGGAATGTGGCTTTTCCTACGAGGTAAATATACTATTTCTCCGCAAATCGTTTGAAATCGATAGATTTCGATCTACATAAAATAATGAAAATTGAGCTATTAATAGTACGAGAGATGACGACCAAAACCATGTTTCATAGCGGTCCGGCTAAAACCGTGTAAAATCGATAGATTAGATGACCCTAGAGCCGACTGGTAAGTAGTAATACTCAGAAGTGTAGCATCTTCGCGGGAGGGCATTTCTGCTATGTGTAAAAAAAAATGGTCGACGGTCGTATAACGGCCCGTCTGATATTGAAAATGTACATAGATTTTGTTATTTTATCACTAAAAGTTGTGTTTTCAGACATTTTGTGCGTAGCGTTTGACCTGAGTGTCTTTTCAAAAATGTCAAAAATCTGACCTAAGTGACTCATAGCGGCTCGGTTCATTTTTGTTTTGAATCATTCGTATGGATGCCCAAAATACAAAAATACGGTTTTCAGACATTTTGAGTGTCGCCTATAACGAAAAAATGTGCTGGAGTCGCCCGGCAAAAACTCCGGCTACACTAGTAAGAGAAAGATGCGATCTTATCGCAAAGAAAAGAGATGAACCAAGTGTGAAGTCAACTATTTTTTTTTATATTTCATTTGGAATATATCTATTTGGTGTTACTGACTATAATCAAAAGAACTTCTGTGAAGTATTTCGGAAATTTCTCAAATTATTTTACGGACTTGGATCAGGAATATATTAGAAATGATTTGAGTTGAACGTTGAACTAATTCATAATATCTAAATAAATATAATGCATATATTTTTGCTGAATAATTAATGTTCTATTGGCCACAAACTACAAAAGTACGTATTATCATTTCATTCTTCCGAATTTTCAATTAGTAAATTTGGTAGCTACCTCAATTTCATGTTCAGTGCTAGTATTTCTATAGGATTGCGGCTGTTCAGCAGTGATTTCTGGTGCTTGAGGAAAGAAACTTGAATTCAGAAACATATTAGATAAATGTTTGATAAATATGTGTATGACAAAATTGAACGATACCCCTGAGGTAAATTTACTTCACGTTCATGCAACCGGCTGCATATTTCCGTTCCCTATACAGTCAGCGCGACAGGTCGCTCTCACCGTATATAGGAAACGGAATGCACAATGGAACACTCCGTTTCCTAGCAGATATGCGCGATGTGCTCACTGTCCTGTTAGTCTTCTGCGGGTGCCGATGGGACAAATTGCAAATTATTAATAAAGTTTTCATACTTTCTGTATAGCTTAATTAGATAGAGTCTACCGAATTTTTCCTCTGTGAACATTTTTGTAGCCGCGCATTTTTTTCAGAAAACATCTCATAAGTCGACCATATTTTCATTTCTTTTAATCATACGTACCTACTCTTTTTTCGTAAAATGCAATCATAAAAACAATCAGATGAAAATCGACGATTTTTTTGAGTTTTTAAATTCATTAATATTTATTGGACAAGAATGAATTTATATTTTAGAGAGATTCGTTTTATAGAAAAAACAACTGTCCACCATATGAAATGCGGCAAATCCTTAGTCTAGTTGAATATAATGGTTTTGTTTCAGAACCTTTTTTCGATTATTATTGAAATGAAACTATTGATTTTGATTGAAAGGGTATAATTCAAATTATTTACTGACATTTTCATTCAAATCTAATAAAAAAAAACAATGAAAATACCTCGCATTGAATTCATTGTAACAAGATGAATGGTATCCAGTAAAAGTATCACACCAATCGTCAGGTAGAATGACATCTTTATATTTGTGATTATGATGTTCTCTTGATGCCAAGAATATTTTGCACAGTTTAAGGATGTCACTTCCTCCTTTTTCGTTTTAAAGCCATTGAAATTTTTCAAATGTTTGCGAAAAAAAACACTACTGAGAATATTATATCGGCAACAACTAAAATTGCCGAACTTTATTCGTCGGACAGCTGGATGATAGTATTCAGCACATCCTTCTTGAATGGTCCTCAAAAAATCAAATGTTTATTTGTAACATGAGCAAAGTTATATCCGATAAACGCATTTAGTCTATTCATAACCAAATTAGAGCAGTGAATTCTTTAATTTTTGAATGAACGCGAGGTATCTTCAAGGTTGAGAGAATAAGAAAAAAAAGACATTGTTCATAATTTTTTATCCCAAAAAATCTTCGTTTTTCATTTGTCGGACAAGGAAATCGTAATCGCCACTTTTTTTTTGGCGCACAATTGCATTTTCATATTTCATATGGTTGTATCAACCGATTCTGAAAAATTCGGAAGGGTATTAATACTTCGAAAAAATGCGATTATAAGTCATGTTTATGTTGGTAGACAATCATATTTTCTCATTACTCCAAGATTGTTCTTACGATTGCATTTTACAAAAAAGAGTATGTTTGATTCAAGAAAAATGAAAATATGGTCGACTTACGAGAGGTTTGCTGAAGAAAAACCGCGACTAAAAAAATGTTCACAGAGGAAAAATGTGGTAGAATCTACCTAATAAAGCTATACAGAAAGTGAGAAAACTATGAATAATTTGCAATTTGTTCCATCGGCACCCAGAAGACTAATAGGCCTACCACACGCTCAAGCTTCACCACAGTTTGGCTTGCGCAAACCGGCTTGAACACTGAACACTGAGGGAAACTGTATACAATTCTCCCAACCACACGCTCAGTGTTCAGTGTTCAAGCCGGTTTGCGCAAGCCAAACTGTGGTGAAGCTTGAGCGTATGGTAGGCCCATAACAGGACCGTGAGCACATCGCGCATATCTGCTAGGAAACGGAGTGTTCCATTGTGCATTCCGTTTCCTATACGGTGAGAGCGACCTGTCGCGCTGACTGTATAGGGAACGGAAAAATGCAACCGGGCTAAGTACTGCAAATTGAAAAGTTATCTGATTAGTTAAATGCTACATTCAATTTGTCTGATATCATTTTTTCCACATCTGGGGAACGTATTGACGACAAATTTCAGACAGGTCGCTATGAGTCACTTAGGTCAGATTTCTTGACATTTTCGAAATGCTATAAAAATGTAAGGCGACATGTTTTTTGTCTGAAAATTGATCTTTCCACATCAATTGACACGGCTTAACCTATAAAAATCATTTTCAGACGGGCCGCTGTAAGTTTTTTTTTTCATTTTTTACTTTTTTTTATTGGTCTCCTGGGTACGCGCTACAATCTTGGTGTCTGAAAACTGTGTTATAGGTATCTCAGGGCTATTATCTAACTACATTCCGGGAAATCAGACGGGCCGCTATGAGTCACCCATGTTGTTTTTTTGACATTTTTGAAAATGCGCTCAGATTATACGCTACGCGCAAAATGTCTGAAAATCGCATTTCTGGGTACAGGGTCATATAATCTATCGATTCCGTGCGGTTTTAGCCGAGCCGCTATAAGTCAAAAATCTTGGTCGCCACCTCTCGTACTATAAGGCAGCTACCCAGATGAATGAAACAAATAAGACACAAATCATTTGCCAATATAATTAATGACAAAAGTTGACATTGGACTATTCGGTCTGGTGGGGTGAACAGTGTGGAGGAACGTATTCACATTTCATTTGTCATTATTTATATTGGCAAATGATTTGTGTCTTATTTGTTTCATTCAGATATCGATATAAAAAAAAATGGCGAATTATCACATTCATGAATAAATGGAGCTTTGAATTTCTAAATGGATTAATATTGAATTGTCAAACTTGACGAATATTCATTGAATTGCTGTTTTTTTTCGAAGACCAAACAATATTTAATGATAAGTGATGATGAATTTCGCATTTCTGGAACTCCTCCATCAGAGCTGGTTGAGGCAGTAAATACTACTTCTATAGAATTATTGCCAAAGAAATCTAGAGAAAAGTACGAATATGCTTATGTAGAACACTGACAACTGTAAGGAAATATCATGTCCTTACAGTAAAGAATAGTAATTTACGTAACAAGTCCGGAAAATAGGGGTTTTTTGGACGAATAGACAAAATTCTAGGACGAGCCGGAGGCGAGTACTGGAAGTCTGTGAGTACAAAAAAACTATTTTCGGGCTTGTTGCGTACAATTTTTTTTCGGCAACCTTGTAGGATTACAAATCAATGAGACGACACATTTCTTTATTATACATTTTGATTCTTATTTGAATTGAACGAAACCGAACTGTCATCCGTTATTTCGTTGCTATTGTGATGATCATGACAATGACTACAACGACGTGATTTTTTCCGGCCTAGTCCGGAAAGTGTTACTCATTGATTTGTAATTCTACACAGTTGGCGAAAAAATATTGTACGCAACACGCCCGAAAATGATATTTCCTAACAGTTGGGAAATCTTGACTTTTTCTATGACAAATTTTGTTAGGAATGTAAAAATTTCCTAGCGATTCGCGGAAAATAGAATTATTTCATAATATTGAAGTGATATCCAAAAATATAAATGCAGCACCATTAAGGTTTCGAAAGAACAAGAAGTAGATATCAACTTGTAGTGAGTGGTTCACTGGTTCACAAAAATTTCATTTGAATGTGATTTTTATCCTTCGTACGTGACGACAACATACCTACATACTTGTATATACCAACACGGCAGTGCGCATTTTGATGGGTGAGGCTTTCGAGATTATTTCTATCCCGAATTCGTTATTACGAGGAAGAGAATCGTTGAACATTGGAGAGAAAGGTGTTGAACTTGATACTGAAATATCGATTTTTCGTGTAGTTACCATTGAAAATCAAGTTGCTGACGCATTATTTGTCATTCAGCAAACCTAATGTTGGTTTGATATTTTTACCGTCGAAAAATGTCTCAAATCGAACAGTTATAAAGAAAAGTCAGTCTATAACTACTTAGGTGTCTAGGTTCTTAAAAGTATATATTTATCGTGTATTTTCTGGAAATAAAAATCATTCATTGATTGAAAATAAACTTGAGTAATTGAAGCAGTTTGAGAATGAATAACATTCTAGAGAACTGAACTATCAGAATATTGAAGATTATAAAGGGACTAATAATTTTTTTGTATGTAGGTATTTATCGTGTATTTTCTGCAAATAGTAATCATTGATTGATTGAAATGAAATTGATTGATTGAATTTAAGCAAGCAGTTTGGGAATAAATTTTTATTTTAGAGAACTGAACTATAACAATAACGAAGATCATAAAGGGACTAATAATTTTTTTGTATGTAGGAATTTATCGTGTATTTTTTGAAAATTAAAATCATTAATTGATTGAAATGAAATTGATTGAATTTTTATGAAGTAGTTTGAAAATGAATTTTCATTTCAGAGAACTGAACTATAACAATACTGAAGATATAGAGGGACTAATAATTTTTTTGTATGTAGGAATTTATCGTGTATTTTTTGAAAATAAAAATCATTGATTGATTGAAATGAAATTGATTGAATTTGAGCAAGTAGTTTGAAAATGAATTTTCATTTAATAGAACTGAACTATAACAATACTGAAGATTATAAAGGGACTAATAATTTCTTTTGTATGTAGGTATTTATCGTGTATTTTCTGAAAATAAAGATAATTGATCGATTAAAAATGAAATTGATTGATTGAATTTAAGCAAGCAATTTAAGAATAAATTTTTATTTCAGAGAACTGAACTATAACAATATTGAAGATTATAGAGGGACTAATAATTTTTATTTTCAAACTTACGATAACGACGTCATTTTTCGACTGAGATGATCTTATCGGAAGAAAATCTGAGATGGGATCTTACTTTTCATTTCTCCCGAAGGGCTCGTGCTTTTTTTCATTGCCGCAATCGAGCCACACCCGTGGAATATTTTACCGCCCTTTCACCTTGGTCTTGCAATTTGTGCATTATTCGTTTTCACACTTGATGATTTCTCTCTGAGCGGAGTTTCATTCTATTTTAGATATGTTTAAGTGTGTTGTTAATGGTTGTTATTTTTTATGCATTGATCAGTCCTCATACCGTTGTTTTAATTTGTGTGTGATGTTAAAAGGGTTAGTGTCGTTGTTCTGACATTTCCTCGATATTATATTTCAGCCCTGAAGAAGATCATAATAAAGTGATCGAAACGTTGGCAATTTACTAAGAATAGTTTTAGTTTATTTACCTGTCCTTCCACTGCAAAAACAGTAACCTGAAATTTTCAAAATGCTTTGCATTTCATGTTCTGTACGGAGGCTGGCATTATACTTTTCACGCATACCTACAGTTTCAGAGGGATGAGATTACTCAACTGTGATTAATACCTTGTAATGAGATCAATTCAGGATAAACCAAATCGAAGAAATCATCAAAATATTTGGATATGAACTGCATGAAAGCGTTCCACGATACTCCTCTATGAATGCTCCTTTTATTAGTCCCGTTTGAAGTTTACCGCAGTTGCAATCCTTAGGATCTGTCCCAGTTTTTGTGTAGGTCGATAGACTGTTTTGATCATTCTTTTCAAAAGCATGCGTATTTTTACTGTCACCAATGAAATGAAAGGTGAACAGGTATGCCATTTCTTTGGAAATAATTTCATATGGTTTATTTTCCTTTGTTGCCTTGAGGCTCCATCGATCTCTTCAGAGTTGTAACCTTGGAAAAGAAATAATTTTGAACGCTCGTTCATCCAACTTGTAAATGAATCCCCCTTGTCCGTAGATTCGCATTCATGAGTTCAATGGAAAAAATTTTGAAAGCTATCATAAAAAATTTTGCAGGAGGTTTTTACAGAAATATGAGAATTTTTTCGAATGATTTTTAAGAATTTCATATGGTTCTGATCATGTGACCTGGGCAAAATTTTGAATAAGGCTTAAATACGTCATTATAAATCGAATCTGTAGTTTTGAAATCAGCCGCAGAACAAAATTTCGAACGACCATATTCAAGGAATTCCTGGTCGAATTTTGCCCATTATCTAGGTTTTCCTGTTCGACAATTATTGTGTTTACAGCTGGGCGACAGAATTGAATTCACATAAAGACCATTCACGACTCAAAATCCGACAAGTAAAGACATCGGGAAGAAATTATGTCGTTTGGGTAGAATGAAATGTAGAACATTTTTCTTCTGGACCAGTTAATCCTGATATTTGTGCGAGAACCTGTCAGAACTTGAATTACTGCATCTAGCAATATTTCCTTGTATGCATCAGCTGTTAATGAAGATAAACCATGATAGGATATAAGTACATTCATGATCATGAAGGACAACTAAATACACTTACCGACTTAAAATTCGATCCATTCAAAACAATGATTTATTTGAAAATGCTATAACTTTCAAATGCGGAGGCTGATTTATTTGAATTTTTCAGCAAGTTTCAGATGAAATACTGTAGTTTTAAGGTTATCATTGGGACATCTAAAAGTAATTCAGTTTTCGCTGGATATACAGGGGAGAAGAGAAATCAATTTTTTCCTCTCCTTTTGACACACCTTTCTGGTGGATCTGCACACAATTAACTTCATCAAGAAAACTGCTTTGTTTCCAACATTATGTTTTTTTATTTATCCCGATATCTTGATTTGTTTGTGAAATGTGACGGTTTGAAAAAAATGCAACAGTCTTTCGCGAACATCGTTTGATGGCCGAAATGCTCGAAACAAGACCAGATGTCATTTCAAAAAAGGTCATAATTTAAATGACGGTAGATGGCTAGTGAAAGAATATACCGAAGAAGAGGCGAAAGGTTTGAAATAGCAAATTTTTCCACAAGACTCAGTTATGAAGGAGGATCGGTAATGGTTATGGGCGGCATAAGCATGGAAGCTAATACTGATTGAGTCATTGTTGGCGGCGGAACAATGACAGCTAACCGATATATTCGTGATGTACTAGATCCACATGTAATTCCATTTGCACCGTTTATAGGAAACAAATTCATGTTTATGCTCGACCACATATTGCGAGGATTGTATCTCAATATTTGGACGAAACAGAAATTCAAAGGATGAACTTGCCATCACGTAGCCCAGACCTCAATCTAATTGAGCACGTCTGGGACATGATGGGCAGACGAGTTCGTGACCGAGTTCCTTCTCCAAGTAATCTAAATTTTTTGAGAGATGCTTTGGTCCAAGCATGGGAACAGATCGACCAGATGGAGATTCGACATCTAATAGAGGGTATGCCACAACGCATTGAGGCAGTTATTCGCGCTCGTGGGGGAAATACCCGTTATTAATTTGTAATAATTATTAGTTTATTTGTTGTTTGATTTGTTCATGAAATTACGTATTACTCTGCTAAAACTGAATAAAAAAAATTAGAATGTTGCATTTTCTTTAAACCGTCACATTCCACAAACAAATCAAGATATCGGGATGAATAAAAAAACAAAATGTTAGAAACAAATCAGTCTTCTCAATAAAGTTAATTTTGTGCAGATACACTAGCAGAATCAACCTACAGGGTGTGCCAAAAGTAGAGGAAAAAATCGTTTTCTCTTCTCCCCTGTATATACAGCGAATACTGAATTACTTTTATATGTCCGAATGATAACCTCAAAACTACAGTACTTTATCTACAAGTTGCTAAAAAATTCAAATAAATCAGCCTCCGCATTTGAAAGTTATAGCATTTTCAAATAAATCATTATTGTGAATGGATCGAATTTTAAGTCGGTAAGTGTACCTATATTCCTGTTTGACCGGGTGTGTGAGGGTGAGAAATATGACTTTAACGCTCGAGTACCTACTACGGGTTGGATTTTGAAGGTCAATACTTGATGTTGAATTTAAGTGTTATTCCGTCCATAATATTCAACGATAAAAGCAACGATTTCAGTATATAGAATGGCAAATTTTTATTAGGCCGGGGCGCCATTTCATTGAATATAGGTACGCCACTGCGAAGTTTTGATTAGAAAAAATTTCATTAAACATGGAGTAGGGGAAATACATACAGAATGACATATATGGACAAAATGACATAGGCATCATAACTTGAGTTTGGAGGTATCAAATGCGGAACTGCCTACCACATTACACAACCCGAGTAGCTTCTATTAACCTCTGAAACTTAGCAAGAGCTACTCTGGTTCATTCGGTCTTTATGAGTGATAACAGAAATCAAAAGGTCACGAGTTTTATTTTATTGCGCCAAATTTTAAGAAGAAATGGCCAGTTTTCACCATTTTTTTCATTCAAATTGCATTCAATTCAAACTTTATACTTATTTGTCATTGTATCCACGGAGGTTTTTCTATGTTGAATATACTTTTTTTATCAATTCGATACATTTCTAGTTTCATAACGCTATATGGACAACATGACATATACAGTGAACGGACAAAATGACATAGGTATTTCAGCTGAATTAACCGTATCTACCAGACAA
The DNA here is from genome assembly GCA_910592335.1 of Adalia bipunctata. NCBI lineage: Eukaryota > Metazoa > Arthropoda > Insecta > Coleoptera > Coccinellidae > Adalia > Adalia bipunctata. The sequence goes on along the minus strand of OU342950.1, from coordinate 51,870,776 downwards.
CACCAAGACAATCCATCTCAGGCTCCAAAACAAGGAGACAAGTCCCTAGGGCTTTATTCAAAGAAGACAATGAAGAAGAAAATGTTTCTAGCAACTTTCGAGATGATGAAGACGACTATCCATCTATCTATTGTTATGAGACCTTTTTTCCCGATTCAGATCTTCTCCAGGATTAGCCCTGGAGAAGACTGGTTACGATGCATGCATTGGTTGCATTAGTCTCACGCTCACGCATCTTGTGCTGATGTTCCTAGAAGAACCAAGCGTTTCATTTGTGAACTTTGTCAGTAGTTTTGTATAACTATAATTAGAAAACTACAGTTGCTTGTTGCCGGTATGTCATTTTGTCCATAGCATGCGGATAAAATGAAATTTCGTTTATCCCAATTCATTTGAGAATATTTTATCTTTTGGTACTTTTATTTTATAAAGGTTGATTAGATTTTATAAAGAAAGGACCAAAGATCATAGGTGTAGGATATGACATTACTGTGATTCACTACTTACAAGTTATGCCTCTGAAATAAAACCCTATGTCATTTTGTACTTACTTCCCCTACAAAATAATTTCATCAGCATTTTTCTCATTTCTTATTATGCGATGGAATGCGAATAATTACTCTCAATGTTATAGCTTTAATGATCTATGGGTTCCATTTCGAATTTTTACCTACATGTGAAATATATTTCATTTCCAACGCCTACTTAATTGAAAACAAGACAGATCTCGGCAGAATTTTTTTTAAATATAAAAGTGAGAGATTATGATTTATTAAACCTGATTACCCTGAGAGTATATTAGCACAAAAGATAAAATAATTTGTGGAAGGACGAATTATCAGTTCCTTTCAACGTTATGCTTCATATTCATTTAAATTTTTCAGATGTGCAAATTCAGATGCTGAAAAATATTCTGGATCCGGTCCTGACTTGAGGTCACGTTCAAGGTACCTGTTATTCTGATAAGTTCAACAGTTTAATCAGTTCTTGAAAGTTTTGTCACATCGAATGATTCTTAAATTTCTGTGCAGCTCGTTACGAAAGACGAATATTGGAAAATGTGTGAAAATCTGGCTTCAGTAGACGATTTCGAGAAATATGCCTATAAAGTTTTACCAAAAAATGCTCTGGACTACTACAGAAGTGGCGCTGGTGCGCAAACTACACTCGCCGATAACAAGAAGTCATTTTCAAGGTGAGGGAGTGAAATATTTTTATTGAATGGCAAGGAATATACTCTCAAGTCTCGCGGTATTTTTTTTTGAAAACCGGCAAATTTGTATCTATTCAATTAGTGGGAAATTTTGTTCAATTCAAATAAGAATCAAAAGATATAATGAAGAAATGTGTCGTCTCATTGATTTGTAATTCTACACGGCTGCCGAAAAAATATTGTACGCAACACGCCCGAAAATAGTTTTTTTGGACTCGCAGACTTCCATGGAATTTTGTCTATTCGTACAATAAATCCCTATTTTCCGGACTCATTACGTAAATTACTATTTCAATCGATCAAATGCATATCATTGAATGTTTCGCGAATTTTTCTGTGATATAAATGGAATTGAATCAATTAAGATCCAGAAGTGTTTAATTTATTGATTCTCAGTATCCCTTTTTGTATTCCAAATTATTTCCGATTGAATCGTGATTTTTCAACGTTTGACGTAGTGAATCTGAGGAATAATCACTCTTCTTGATGCTTTAGTGGTTTGAAAAATATCAGTATGATAGATTGCAATTGACAATATTTTATTGACTCGAAACAAAATTATGTATGAGCATTCGATACTTTCCATCTGTTCCGCATTTTCAAAATTGGATCTGCATTCCGAAATTATTGTGAACCTATAATTTCGAAAATCTCAAACAAATAATTCGAGACGAATCATGAATTTGCTGAGTGTCCAAAAGTACTATCCACAGCAACAACTCTACGCAAAAACTGTCTGACAACCCAAATTGTGTACCTATATCGAGATATGTGCTGCAAGTGTCCTCCATATTCGACAGCATCTTCTCATTTCTATTGTTAGTTTAGAGATAAGAGCAACTTTTATACGATTTTCAGAATGGATATCTGTAGCAATGAATAGATATAATGATTTCGTTCGAATAGTATACTGCGATCGGAAGTTTTTTAGTCCACAAAAGTGTTTTCAAACAACTGGATTTAAACGTTGGTTAACCAGCAGAATCTGCTAAGATTGAAGGTTCAAATGAGGAGGGACAATTCATTTCATGATTTTTATAAAAAATGTCCCATGAACATATACAGGCATATACAGGGTGTCCCAAGGTCGAGTGCCTATTAGACGTTTCTGGAGAACTGAACATACCTACATATTTGAAATCTGAAAATTGGGATTATGATAGTGTTCGAAATTCTCTATACAGACCTAAAATCTTTTTGGATCTTTTGTTTTCGATTTTCTCGTTTTTGATACATTTCTGTTGAAACAATTGTATTCATTCAAATAGTTTTCAAAATATCGAGAAAAAACCTGAAAAAAAGTCGAATATTCAAAGTCAGTATTATGTCAGTATCACAACGTCAAAGTAGAAGAATGTGAAAAGGTTATGCATCTAGTGAATTTCATAAATATCATCACAGGGTGTTTCCAAATTTGTGTAGAAAACTCTGATCGAAAATTGGCCATAACTTCTGTTTTTCAAATAAGAACGCTATCTTTTTTATGATTACTGAATTTAGGAGCAAGAGAATCTGAGTGTTATCATTATTTTTCTTCGCAGAATCTAACACAATCACAATAAAATTGGGTTCTAATTTGAAAAACAGAATCTATGGCCAATTTTCGATCACAGTTGTCGACACAAAATTTGAAACACCCTGTGATGATATTTATGAAATTCAAGAGATGCATGATCTTTTCAAATTCTTCTTCTATGACGTTGTGAGAACGGTTTACACTTGGGATGTTCAGAATAAGGAAAATGAACATAACATAATACTGACTATGAATATTTGTTTTTTTTTTTTCAGGTTTTTTTTCGATATTTTGAAAACTATGTGAATAATATCAAAAACGAAAAAATTCAAAAATAAATTTTTGAACCAATTTATTTTCACTGCTTGTATAACCGGAAGTGCTCAGGCTCCAAAAATATTTTAGAGCTGTGGCGAATTTCGAACAATATCATAATCCCAATTTTCAGATTTCCAATACATATGTTCACTTCTCCAGAAACGTCTAATAGGCACTCGAACTTCGGACACCCTGTATTGTGTCAAAGCTTGAATTTTTCTCATGTTTTTCTCTCATAGTATTTGCACTTTACAAGATATTCAACTTCTCGGCATAGATATTAAAATTTAAATTTTTTTTCACCATGTGAGATGCCAATTTCGATTGCAAATCTACAGGGAGATATTTTTTTCTGGAACACTATCCCCAGTTTCACTTTTTTTTCGGTAAGCCGCTGTAAGTTTGAAAAATTGTAACAAGGAGCTCTGTTGTTCTATTAAAGTTTATGGTTTCCTGCAGTGATGTCGTATCTGCTACCATTTTGAGCTGGGAAGTGCCCCAAACAATAAAATCCGACGGATCCAATGTCCTATTCAATTCGGTCTGTCCGTCTGGCCGACCTCAAACACAGAAAAACCACTTGAAATTTTCAGGCAAAGTTCAGATCTCCGTAGAGTTCGTTTATGAGCAAAATTCGATATCATGCAATTTATAATAAGAAGAAGTGCAGAAAATCATAAAATAGTTGACTTGTACCTGACAAAATTATGTCTACTGAATAAATAAACCTTGTCTGAGTCTGAGAACCTTTCAAGTTTAATATGGATTCGATTTTTCTCTTGAAAGCTATGGTATGAAGTTTGTGCGTTTATAATGTACCTATATTGGATACAAATTGATATTTGTATCTTTTATATTTTCAACTGGGAGTGGTCTCAGACAAATGTGGACAAGCAAGAAGCTTGAGTATGTCATTCTTTATGTGACTAAAAAATTTCATCTCGATTGAATCTGTAGTTCCGTAATTATCATACAAACAGTATTCCATATTTCAACCATATTCTCCAAAACCATTCCTACATTTCGTAAGATCCTACTATGGATCCGTCCTTATGCGCTTCCATGGCGGAAACGAAATTAATTAGCACCAGATGCAAATCCCCTTATAACATCTGCATTCATTCATCACAGTACCTAATATGAGTAATAGAAAGAGGAGAGAGCACAATTATAAAATATCAGGAAATTCAATTAATTTCAATTTCTCTGCTGCACAGGTACAAACTGAGACCACGTATTCTGAGAGATGTATCCAAAAGAGATTTGTCAACAATTGTTCTGGGCGGGAAGATATCAATGCCTATTGGGATAGCACCTACAGCGATGCAAAGGATGGCCCATCCAGAAGGAGAACTAGCTAATGTTAGAGGTAATGATTTCGAAAGCGAATCGAATGTGTTTCAGGTTGGGGAATAACTTTTGAGTTTTTCGGAAATTCAATTAATTCATTAAGGTTGTAATGTTATCCAAAACCTAGGCACAAATGGTTTAAAGAAATATAAAGAAACCTACTGAATTTTCTGAAAACTACATTACTGGCCTTGGAGTAGCCACTTTTATCAACTACTGCTCCTGCTCTCTAGTATCCAGTCTATATTATGATACCTTTCCAACTTTGGTACTAACAGGAACAAGCCCTAGCTTATGCACCGCGCCAAGCTTAGTGCTTAGCCTAGTTGTCCATACGGGCATAAAGAATCGTTTTCAATGCATAAGCGAGTTACAAGGTGCTTAAAGTTATTTTTGAGGAATATTTTTTGAGTATATGTGAGCTGTTGAATAGCGTTTCACATCCAAATATTAATTATTTTTTATTTATTTGGATCAATTCAAATATGGTCTTGAATTCTAGCAGAACCTTCAGAATGGCGGAAAACCTGCAAAGATTTCGATTTTAATTCTCCGTTACCAAATTGGATTTCATTCTTTCAGTGTACACGGTTTTCTAGGAATATTATCATCCGGGACGATCCAGAAGCCTTAAATTAATATTTGGCATTCGTAGAAACCTCAGCTGTCTTGATGTAAACTGGACAAACATACCCATATAGCCGTGTAGATGACATCGGCGGAGAAGTCATTTTTGCCTTATGACATAATATATCCGTTTTCGAAGCATAAGCGAGATACAGGGTGTTTAATGTTAACTTTGGGCAATATTCTGATAAGTTATGCGTAACCTCACCAGAAACCCTTATTTCAAGGGTTTCTGGTAAGATCTTAGTATGGTCAATTCAATTGTAGCATTTTCGATTGCCGAATTGGATAGTATTATTTCAACGTACTCAATTGTATAGTTGAAGTCTTTCAAAGTTGAACGATCCTTCATTCTAAACACTGAAGATAGAAGAGTACTTTCATAATTTGTATTTAAAAAACTGGTGACCTTACGAAGTCCAGAATTATGCTTATGGGCTGTCAGAATGATTCGGATGGAAATATAAATTTATAAACAAAAAAAGATTTCTCAAAAAACTTTGGTGGGAATCAAATTCTCTCATTGAAAATGTTTCATTGTTTAAACAAATAAATCACGCATGGGCTTGCACCTAAGACGCACCCATACTAAATAATTGATATCCACAAGCAAACAAAGGTATACAAACGGAAAGGGGAAATTCCTTGAATATTTTCGGGAAAAAATTACCATAAACATTGTAATGTAAAAGTTTCGGTATTCAAGATACAGGGTGTTAAAGTTTGAATATTTTTCATGTTTTTTTCTCATAGTATCTGCAATTCACAAGATACTCAACTGAAATTTGGCAAAGATATTCAACTGAAATCACACCATGTGACATGCCAATTTCTATTGCAAATATACAGCGCGATATTTTTTCAGGAACTCTGTCTTCTGTTTAACACCAGAATTTTTATTTGAGCCACTGTTAGTTTGAGAACTTATAGAAGAAGCTTTGTAGTTGTACTGAACTCTATGGTCTCCTGTTGTTTTATCGTATCTCGATTCTCTCGAAATCCTCAGAAAAATCAGAATTGTCATAAAAATACAGTACCTAAGTAAGCTGCGGTGAATAAATTCATTATAAGTTTTCATGGTTATTTTCCCGATCTGTAGCAATAATTCATAAAGATTCGATAAACTCGTATAATCATCACAAAATATGTATTCGAACTTAACGCTCTGTATATCTAGAAGAAAACGTTTGCGGTTCCATATTTATGGAACTTTTTTTTTCGAAAATGAATCAAGGAATCTCTCCTCCTCATTTGTTCATCGAATTTAGGATTACCTTGTATTAATGTAATGAATTTGGTAAGTCTTCTGAATTCCACAATCATTTTTTTCTGATACAGCTGCGCAAGCTATGGGTACTATTTATGTATTGAGTTCACTTGCAACCAGTAGCATAGAAGAAGTAGCCGAAGCAGCACCAGATTGCACGAAATGGTTTCAGCTGTATATTTTCAGGGAAAGGTCTGTACCCATATTAATTTCGAACGTTCAATTCAATTGATGAGCTTTTAGATCTGTCACAAGAGATTTGGTTTCACGGGCAGAAAGAGCTGGATTCAAAGCATTGGTCTTGACTGTCGATGCTCCAATTTTCGGGATAAGACTGGCAGATGTTAGAAATGGTTTCAATCTTCCCAATCATCTTAGGTAGGTACTAAGTGTATGAGGGTTCAGATCGAGCGATTAGTGAAGATGGAAAAGCTTCATTTTCGATTAATTTCAAACTTCCAATAAGATTAAAATTATTTTTCCGTCGACCATAGAATAAAAGCTCATTTTAACGCACTCAAAATCATCCATTAATGACCTATTTTAATGCATGATTTCTTATTAATGCATGATTGTCATGGCAACCGAACATAAAATTTTCAGTCAGAGCACTATCGAGCTTGGTTGGAAATCAACTTCTGTCACAGAAGGGTATATTGACAACTCCATTCAAAATAAAATAGACTGCAGAAGAAATTTCAGGTGATACAAGTTGCAAAGTAAATAATACTTCAACCTCCACTTTCTCCACACGTTCATGGGATATCATAGGTAATGATATGAATGCAAACTAAATGTGAACTATTCAGAATGTCACCAACATGTTGAATATTCCCTCTGAATTTTTCGAATTGTCCCATAGGGAGCATAAATATTAATTTATCGAAATGAACATAGAAATTTACATTATGTCAAATTTGTCTATTCTGCAAAATAAAAACTCATTTCAATCGAGAATTCCTATTCAATTCGTGATGAGGTCGACGAAAAAATCTTGTAATCAACTCGTTTATTAATTCAGCGATTAATGGCCTCAAACATTAACGCGCTCGCTCCGCTCACGCGTTAAAATATTTCGACCATTATTCGCTGTCATTAAAAAACTAGTTGATTAAATAACTATTTGAGGCGTTTTCTGGCGTTGAAGCGTATTCAATCTTGTATTTGAATGAGATTTCTATGTATTACTCTCTTTCAAAAGAATAAATATATATATATATATATGAGACGTCATCAATGTCATGAACCGCGAGAATGCTTAATTGCAAATACGTTCAATAATAAAAATAAAATAAACATAAACATAACCCTATTTATTATTCAATATTTGTACTTTTCCTTGAATGAAGTTCTTATACATTTCTTAAAACTTAAAACTGATTGGTCAATGTTTTCAGATTGGCTAACTTCACAGGTGCCAACTTGGACAAATTCGATGACAAGGCTGATGGATCAAAACTTACAGCATATGTTTCATCATTATTCGACTCCACATTGAACTGGGAGGACATAAAGTGGTTGAAGTCAATAACAAAATTACCGATCATTTTGAAAGGTATATTGACAGCTGAGGATGCTGAAATGGCCGTAGACGCCCAAGTCGATGGTGTGGTTGTTTCAAACCATGGTGCGCGACAGTTGGATGGAACTTTTTCTACTGTATGTATTAGAATAGGTTATCGCTTTTTTATTATTAAAGCATATTAATTCTCAATGAATTGATTTCAGATTGACGTATTGGAGGAAGTCGTGAAGGCAGTCAATAACAGGATAGAAGTTTATTTAGACGGAGGTGTAAGAGATGGAACAGACGCACTCAAAGCTCTAGCTCTAGGAGCTAAAATGGTAGGCACTGATAAGTTCAGGGAATAATTTTTTGTCCATCAGCAACTTATAGGACAAAGCAAGAATCAGCACAAAATTTCGGAATGCATAGAAATTTAATGATCTAACCTTTCGTATCTTCCGTGTAGCAAACAGAAAAAACTTCCATAACAGGATAACTCTGAATTTAAACAGAATGAGCGCTCGAAAGCTCCTGACTTCGCGGCAGTGCTTTAGGTGACACATTTTTTCTAATAGCTTCGTTCGTCCGAGATCTTCCAGTTTTTGGGCGTGATGTGAGATTCTATTCTGAATGCAAAATAATCGGAAATATTTCACTCTTATTCATGAGTTCTAACAGAGTAACTATACCACCGATCATCATTGAAATTTCAATTTCATTTGAAAAAACTATTCTTAATCGTAGTCGTCAGTTTGGCAACAGTTAACTACAGTTATTAGCACTTATGTATTTCTTACTACATTTTATTACTTCATTACAACCAATTATCGAAAAACAAGTGTTCACGTGTTTTTATTCTCATTAGTCTAACTGAATTTAAAGTGAATAAATCAAGGAGGTGATGCTCACGGCGAGCATTTTGCACATTGGAAGTGATTTCGTTTAAATTATTATTCTCATTTGTCTAATTGCAATAAATTAACATATTCTTCAACTGTGAAAAAATATCAAGGCAATTCAAAATCTGCATACAGATAGATCAACACATTTAAATTGAAAAAGTTGAAGGTATGTCAGGTGGAACCAAGAGTACAGTAGTGATGAAAAATATGCCATCAGATGCGTTATGCCTTATGGTTTTTGCCTGCAGATTTTTACAAATTTCTTCATTTTCATTTTGAAGATATTTACTTGGTTCCATACTTCAACTCGTTTCTATATCCTAGGTCATTTAAGGTATGGAAATAACGGACTAGATATTGACAAAAAAAATTATTTATTAAATCGTCCAATCTGTATGCAACAAATTTCTGAATATTTCGACTTCTCAGGTTTTCGTAGGAAGACCAGCCTTATGGGGTTTGGCTCACAGTGGAGAAGAAGGAGTCAAAACGGTTCTTACAATTCTTCGACACGAGTTCGACACTGCTCTTGCTCTATGCGGTGAGTTCCGGTTTATTTTAACGATTTACCTCAAGCGATAAATTGTTCGTTGAATTTGTTCGTAGGTTGCACAAACATTGAAGAAATACGAAGATGCATGGTAATCTGTGATTCTAAACTGTAGATTGATCGGGTATATTCATTGGCGCACGCACGAGATGAGAGTCTCAGGGAGCATTAAGACACATTCATTATTCTCGAGACTACCGTGGCTCAAGAAAATGTCGAAACATTTTACGAAATCCCAGATAACACAGATAATTCTCAAATCATCCACGATAATATTGTATAAAAGTTTATATAGACTCTGTAAAAAAAATAATTTCATCCATATATACTTTATTATAAAAATATACTCATTTACTGTATTGCATTTTTGATTTCACAAACAAATCCATGAAATACTTATTTACAAAATCGGAATGAAAATAGGTCTTAAGAAAATCACGAAATTAATTACGTTTTCGATCTCAATGTTTGATTGTTTTCTCCAATTGCTCGGCAATTGCTTCGAGAAAATCTTGTGTATTCAGATACATTCCAGGTTTAACGTTGCTTATACCTCCATGTATAGAAGCAGCTAAGTCTTTGGTGACTTTTCCTGATTCAACACAATCAACGCAAGCCTTTTCCAATGTTCTTGCGAAGTTCACAAGATCAGGGGTGCCATCTAGTTTGCCTCGGTGTTCCAAACCTCTCGTCCAGGCGAAAATGGAGGCAATTGGATATTGGATTGGTCGATGTCTGATTTCCCTTATGGTGTTCCCTGTTGAAAAAGAGGGTTAACAATTTATTCTTAATAATTAATTTCTATTTCAAGCGATTCTGATAATTCACTACAAAATATCTGTGAATTGAGACAATAGAAAAAAAAGTTAATTACTACTATAAATAGTTGATGAGATTGAAACCCCAGATTAGAAAGTGTCAAATAAAAAAGATAGTCCACATTGTAATAGCAGGACTGCTAAAAACCGATTCGTACCATTGATTCCAAACGATTCGAAAAACTAGTATGATCATGCTGAAAGATTATTTGGGCTGTTTCCATTATCTGGCCATGAAGGCTGCTTCTTTCAATTTCCTCCTTCTCCATCCTTCTTCCTTTGATATTATGGAAGCTTCATCCCATCTGATGTTGTGGTTCTCGTTCCAGGCTTGTTGGACTAGCTTAGACAGTGGCGGCTGCTTAATAAGTGCACATGTGCACGTGTACCCCCAAATTAACTTCATCTAAAGGAATTTACTTTTGTGTTTGACATAAACGTAACGTATTTGGGTATTCAATTTTTCATTTCCGATGTTCCGGTCCATGGTTCTGTATTTCAGACTCCAGACGGCGGGCGAACTTCGAACGCCAATGCAAATATACGCGTAGAGTCGTAGACGCTAGACGGTTTTAATTTATTAGGTAAACAAGATATTCGACAACAATTAAACAGTGCTTACCGACTTACTTTCGAGAAATATTATGAGCAAGTAAAAAAGAACAGATACATTTTATCGAAAATCATAAACTGTATTAAATTTTGTGGTGCTTTCGAATTAGCATTACGTGGCCATTATGAAAGAAATTATTCGATAAATCCTGGTATATTTGAAGGTCATATCAATTTTCCGGCCCAATTAGATTTAGCACTCAGGAATCATTTGGATGAATCCACAGTATTTGAATATAAGGATGATGAAACAAGTGACATTTCAAACATTTTCCAAATGGTTATAGTTTTCCATTATACTTTAATAGACCGTACCCCTTGTACTTACAATTTCAGATTTTTGCGCTAACCCCTTTTCTGAATATTATCCCAAGATAAGGCGAAAGAACGTCACAAACTGCTCTAAATTCGAGTTCTGAAGTTTGGTTTTCAAATTTTTTTCTTCCCCCGAACTCCCACATGTGCACTCCCAAAATAAAAATCCACGCGCCGCCACTGCTCTGCAGAGATCCATTTTCATACTATGTATACTCCATTCACAATTATAAAATCACAACTCTGGCCATGGTTTCGTTTTCAGGAATTGGTGCACCTGATGAAAAATCTGTGCGCGTACATAGAATATCGTTTATGACAAAACGACGATGCCAGTTTTTCTGTTTACATCAAAGTAAAAGTATCAAAGATTTTCCACATTTTGTTAGTTCGTATCGATCGGCGATTTTGGGGAGAAATATCGATAGGAAATCGCCTATTTTTCCGTTCTTCGGCGTCCAGAAGAAGTTTCGTGTCATTTTTTCCTTTCACGAGTTTTGGCGTGAGTACGAACGGCAAATTTGAATTGGACCAAAAATCGATTTATAAGCATAAATAAAGCGAAAGTAAGTACTAATCGACCTTTTTACACTTGATAACGAAGTTTTTTTAGGTATCTGGCCGTTTTGAAAGATTTCAAACGAAATTCCGGTCCCCCAGAAGTTTGGTTAGTTTCGGTATCGATTTTGGTGCTCAAAATTTATTTGGAATGTGTAAATGGACAAGAAAGGCTTTCTTATACGATCTTCTAACGGAAGCGACCGGAAAATATGGTTCAGGTAGAATTGAAATGTGTCACTGGAGCTTTCATTCCTTTGCCGAAAGTAGAAAAAGGCTATATTGAACCAGAATACATCGGTTTTTTTCCATATTCCAGGAGTTTGTGTCTTATTTTAGAACAGGTGAATGATAATGTGAAGCATATGTTTAAGCTATTCCATTTTATTTGTACAAACCTACTGTGGTAGTAATGTATGAATATTTTTTAATCCAATAAATTACTATACAATCAGAATATTTTACTCCTTGTTCATAAGATCAAATAAATAAAATGTCGTCAAGGACGTCAAGTCTTGAACTTTCAGTTCAAGAGGATAATAAACATTAAATCTTCACAAGCATGCATATGAAAATTATGTGAAAGCAATGCAATTTTTTTCCATGGCGAAAAATAATATATTTCAACAGTGATCTCTTGTACTTTTCATGCAAATAACTAGAAAAGGACTCCTTTCTATCAATTCATATAAACGTTAATTATTTTCGTCCATCACATCTTTTCCTATTCATTCACATTCTGAGAAATACGCTAAGAATGTAGAAAGGGCAACATAGTGTTGACTTGGAACATAAAAATATTTTGAAAAACGTCATAACTTCGATACAGAGTGGAATGTGTCAAATTTCCAAGGCCAGAGCTGTGATTTTATAATTGTGAATGGAGTTATATGCAACATTTCTGTGCTTTGATTTTCAAATTGACAGTTTGTTCAATAATTTTTGATTTGCTTCTTGTATTTTGTTCATGACATTCATATAATTGATAATTTTTATTTTGATGATTGTAGGGTAGGGGCAGCCATATTTTTTCATGGCTACACAAGTTATCTTTCATAATGCAGGCCAACTATTACCGAAAGGTGATATGTAAGATATGTTCATATGATAATAATGATCAAAGTTGTATAATCAGCAAAATGATAAAATTGAACCTTCCACATGAATGTCTAGGAGTGAATTTTTATGCTATTTCGTGTTTTCGAGCCTAAATTTTAAACCTGCAATCGGCTTACTGAAGTCAAAACCGAGATAAGACCATGGAAGGCTTTAAACTTTGGTTTACCTGATTTTACTAATCCTCTGGAGTATCTATGACTTACTCCTGTTTTTCAATGAATTTGCTTCAGGTCAGAATTCTTACTCGGAGAAGTATTTCAAGTAATGAGCATTCATAACATTTCAAGGTCTAGTGGGCAGTGGAGTTATGCTGACTTGAAGTTTCAGTACAAGACCTCGAATTTATTCGATTGAATATTTTCTGCATAAATATTCGATGAGCTTCAAGTATATCCACAGATTCCCCTTCAGAACTCCTATTATAATTTATATTATAGATGAAAGTAAAATATTGAAATCAACGATTAAATTAAAGTTTCATCAATTGATATTGTTCTCCTGAAAATCATAAATCTCTTCTTTTGGTAATGAAACGGTCATTATTTTCAATAAATATATTTTGAATACTAAATGATGAATACTTACCTGTGAACATCAGAATACCTCCTCCCTGGACGATACCTCCGCCTGAGTTCAATACTCACCTCACTCAATATCCAAAGGTTAACACTCCGGCAATTCTGATAAGAAAGAAATTTTCTGAAGGCGCATCCAAATACGTACATAAATGCAACATCTACACAGATGCATCTAAAACTGAAGAACACGTGAGAGCGGCAGTAATCACAGATGTTGGAAACAAATGCTACGATCTACCTCCTGAATCAAGTGTCTACACGGGAGAACTCTATGCTATAGAAAAAGCTCTTGATTACTCCATTAATCAAGAAAAAAATGCTGCAATCTTTACAGATTCCCTTAGTGCTATAGAAGGTATTAAAGAACTCTACCCCAAAAACGCGCTACTACGAAAAATCAAATCGAAACTGTGGGAACTGACACAGAAGGGCAAATGTGTCGCTTTTGTCTGGGTTCCTTCTCACGTTGGTATAAGTGGAAATGAAACAGCTGATGCCATAGCCAGAGACACAAACTCAGGAAACCCGAGTCACCGGTTTCTTCGAGTGCCGCATGAAGATTTTTCCTCAAATATCCGACTATATTGCAGGAACATATGGAGGGAAAGATGGCAATCTATACAGGATAATAAACTAAGGACTATTAACCACAACATGCTATGAAGAGATGCCACGAAAACATCAAGTTACTCTGACCCGCCTCAGAATCGGCCATACTAGATATACCCACCAATATCTCCTCAAAAATGAAAACCCAAAACGATGTATATCGTGCGGTGACGTGATGACTGTTATGCCGGCCATACACGAAGCGTTTTTATGAGACTTTCGAGCTACAAGCTTTGCCTGAAAGCTTGTATAAAGTCTCCGTGTGTGTCCGACCGGGCTACCGAAGCTACCGAAGCGTTTCGAGCCTCTACGTTCCTGGTCGCATGAGTCCAGAGAAGCCTAGTCGGTGGTCGCCGGTACTTTCGGGGTGCTATCAGTTATCAGTCGATACCTGTTTTTTCTATCACACCTCCGTCCGAAATTCTTCCATTGGTTCCAGTATGTATATATATAAATTATAAAGCACTAGCAACAGTTTTCTTATCCATTTGAAACATCGAGAAAGACTGAACTGAATGCCAGTGAATGCTAAACTCGAAGCCGGCTACCGAAGCTAGCTTGGTAGCTTGCATGGTCGCTACATCGGTGGTGGATTTTACGATGCTCAAAGGCCCGGTTTGAAGCTTGCAAAGGCTAGCGACTAGATCAGGTAGAAAAAAGCTTGAAACGGTCGCTTCGTCAGTGGCCTACATTATGCCGGCCATACACGAAGCGTTTTTATGAGACTTTCGAGCTACAAGCTTCGCCTGAAAGCTTGTATAAAGTCTCCGTGTGTGTCCGACCGGGCTACCGAAGCTACCGAAGCGTTTCGAGCTTCTACGTTCCTGGTCGCACGAGTCCGGAGAAGCCTAGTCGGTGGTCGCCGGTACTTTCGGGGTGCTATCAGTTATCAGTCGATACCTGTTTTTTCTATCACACCTCCGTCCGAAATTCTTCAATTGGTTCCAGTATGTATATATATATAAATTATAAAGCACTAGCAACAGTTTTCTTATCCATTTGAAACATCGAGAAAGACTGAACTGAATGCCAGTGAATGCTAAACTCGAAGCCGGCTACCGAAGCTAGCTTGGTAGCTTGCATGGTCGCTACGTCGGTGGTGGATTTTACGATGCTCAAAGGCCCGGTTAGAAGCTTGCAAAGGCAAGCGCCTAGATCAGGTAGAAAAAAGTTTGAAACGGTCGCTTCGTCAATGGCCTACATAATGCCGGCCATACACGAAGCGTTTTTATGAGACTTTCGAGCTACCAGCCTTGCCTGAAAGCTTGTAAACAGTCTCCGTGTGTGTCCGACGGGGCTACCGAAGCTACCAAAGCGTTTCGAGCCTCTACGTTCCTGGTCGCACGAGTCCGGAGAAGCCTAGTCGGTGGTCGCCGGTACTTTCGGGGTGCTATCAGTTATCAGTCGATACCTGTTTTTTCTATCACACCTCCGTCCGAAATTCTTCCATTGGTTCCAGTATGTATATATATAAATTATAAAGCACTAGCAACAGTTTCCTTATCCATTTGAAACATCGAGAAAAACTGAACTGAATGCCAGTGAATGCTGCTAGACTTGAAGCCGGCTACCGAAGCTAGCTTGGTAGCTTGCATGGTCGCTACGTCGGTGGTGGATTTTACGATGCTCAAAGGCCCGGTTGGAAGCTGGTAAAGGCTAGCGCCTAGATCAGGTAGAAAAAAGCTTGAAACGGTCGCTTCGTGAATGGCCTACATAAGACACCTCATGATAGAATGTCCCGATTTCGGAGAGAGGCGTCAATCCTCAGGACTTCCAGAAAACCTTAAAGATGCCTTAAGGTGTCCACTCACGAGGCTACCGATCCGAGCGTTTTATGGCCTTTTATGACATTTAATGAGCCCCCGACCAATCACAAAGACTCTTTTCGCACGTGGTCTCATAAAATGTCATAAAAGGCCCGGATCGGTCGCCTCGTGAGTGGACCCCTTTAGACCCAGTGTACATTGAAGCATTACTGAAATTCCTTAAATCTGTTGATGTTTTTCATGAAATCTAGAAACTATTTCTGTTATTTTTTTCTTCAAGGTATTGTATACTGTACCACCGCTAATAACCTCCGTGGTTGATGCGGATTTTTTAATAAAAAAAAAATACTTTCCGACGAAAAGTTAATGACGGGAAGTTACTGAGCTATGAATCATGATAGCAAAATATGTTTCTTGGTTATCTGAGGTAATGACACTCAAACAGATTCAAAAATAATTTGCTCTCCCATTCTTTCGCTGTTTCAGCCCATTAACCTACAAAACGCGAAAAAATTGAGGTCTGAATGTTGTATGCAGTACCACACACGGAAAAAATTCTCCTATAATAGTGCATAGCAAGAAAAATATGATAACGTGTATAAATATTTTCACATGATTTATTATTTCTTTATAATTTTAATCATTCTTTTTTTCTAATAGAGGATCAGGAAATATTCAAAGAAACTCACAATAAAAGATGTTGAAATTTATTACCATACTGATGCTTATTATGAAATAAATTATATCGTTTTTTTGGAATGAAACCTCCATATAACAAGTTCCATCATGAATAATAAAACTGGTAATTAACTGGTATTTCAAAAATGTGCGATCGTAGCTTTATTCAAATTTCGAAGAAACTTCTGAAACTTTTGTTTCATGATGATTGGTCTAAAAGTAGTACTTCTTATTCCTTGACCAATAAGGGCGCTGATGCTGAATATTACTCACAAAGGGGGATGATTAGCCCCCCCTCCACTGGTACGAGAGCTGGTAGGTTTAAAAGGCTTGACCAATTGACCATGCCAATTTTCTTCACTTCTTAAAGTACTGTGAATGCCTTTAGTGATCACTAAAAGTCTTTCGTATTTCTTAGCGTTCAACATAACTGAACAAAATCAGCCCTTTTATAAACGACATTATATTGTGAAGTGTGTGCAAGTAGAATTCTGAAAAGGCCTTAAGTTTGCCTTTAGTGTTAGATCTATTTTTGAATTTAATTAAAAACCATCGAAAATGTCTGTTGGAGAAAGTATCAGCATTTTCAACCCAGAAAAATTTTCGTCCGATGAAAGTGAGTTGAGAGCGATGTAGAATCCGTGGCTGACTTTGATGATGGCGATTCAGAATATGTTTCTGATTCAGAATCTGATGAAGATTCAGCAGACGAACAGCAGATGGATGATGATGAATTATTCACTCGATACTCTGAGGATTCTTCTGATGAAGCGGATGAGTCCTTTGAATCTACGACTGAAGAAGATGACGAATTTGACGGTCTCGTGAAGTTAGCCACGCTTTTCCAGCCACGGTTTCTGACGTGAAGACTGTCGAATGTGGGATAGAGGAATATTGGCTCACAGTGTTGCCATATCTACTCGCTAACAGAAGATTTGGACTTTAACGGCGTCAGGGCCAATTTTGCGAATAGATACGATGTATGATGAAATAATATATTCTATATTCGAACCTTATTGTGCTGAACAAGAATTCGCAGAAATAGGGATGAATTAAGTTGAATTAAATTCAGAAATTCAGATATGATTCCACTGAAGAACATAAATTCAGTATACTAAAATCGCGAGAACTTCTTTTTGGATGGCCGTCGAAGTGCCAGAAAAAATAAAATATGTCACTGGTAGTGGGAAAATCCAATATGGAGTCGCGGTGCCGCGAAAGAAAAAATGTATTTGAAATAATCATAAATCTAGTATACTAAAACCGCAAAAACTTTTTTTTGGATGGCCGTCGAAGTGCCAGAAAAAAAATAAAATCTGCCACTGGTAGTGGGAAAATCCAAGATGGGGTCGCGGTGCCGCGAAACAAAAAATGTATTTGGAATGATCATGAATCTAGTATGATAAAACCGCAAAAACTTTTTTTTGGATGGCCGTCGAAGTGCCAGAGAAAAAATAAAATATGTCACTGGTAGTGGGAAAATCCAAGATGGAGTCGCGGTGCCGCGAAAGAAAAAATATATTTGAAATAATCATAAATCTAGTATACTAAAACCGCGAAAGCTTTTCTTTAGATGGCCGTCGAAGTACCAGAAAAAAAATTAAATCTGTCACTGGTAGTGAGAAAATCCAAGATGGGGTCGCGGTGCCGCGAAACAAAAAATGTATTTGGAATGATCATGAATCTAGTATGATAAAACCGCAAAAACTTTTTTTTGGATGGCCGTCGAAGTACCAGAAAAAAAATGAGATATGTCACTGGTAGTGGAAAAATCCAAGATGGGGTCGCGGTGCCGCGAAAAAAAAATGTATTTGGAATAATCATAAATCTAGTATACTAAAACCGCAAAATCTTTTTCTTGGATGGCCGTCGAAGTGCCAGAAAAAAAATGAGATATGTCACTGGTAGTGGAAAAATCCAAGATGGAGTCGCGGTGCCGCGACTCCATCTTGGATTTTCTCACTACCAAAGACAGATTTTATTTTTTTTCTGGCACTTCGCCGGCCATCCAAAAAAAAGTTTTTGCGGTTTTAGTATATTAGATTTATGATTATTCCAAATACATTTTTTCTTTCGCGGCACCGCGACTCCATCTTGGATTTTTCCACTACCAGTGACATATCTCATTTTTTTTCTGGTACTTCGACGGCCATCCAAAAAAAAGTTTTTGCGGTTTTATCATACTAGATTCATGATCATTCCAAATACTCCATCTTGGATTTTCCCACTACCAGTGACAGATTTAATTTTTTTTCTGGCACTTCGACGGCCATCCAAAAAAAAGTTTTTGAGGTTTTAGTATACTAGATTCATGATCTTTTTAAATACATTTTTGGTTTCCCCATCTTGGATTTTCCCACTACCAGTGACAGATTTTATTTTTTTCTGGCACTTCGACGGCCATCCAAAAAAAAGTTTTCACGGTTTTAGTATACTAGATTTATGATTATTTCAAATACATTTTCTCTTTCGCGGCACCGCGACGTACTCCATCTTGGATTTTCCCACTACCAGTGACAGATTTTATTTTTTTTTCTGGCACTTCGACGGCCATCCAAAAAAAGTTTTTGCGGTTTTAGTATACTAGATTTATGATTATTTCAAATACATTTTTTTTTCGCGGCACCGCGACTCCATCTTGGATTTTTCCTCTACCAGTGACAGATTTTATTTTTTTCTCGCGATTTTAGTATACTGAATTTATGTCCTTAATTTCTTCAGTGGAATCAAAGCTGAATTTTTGAATTTAATTCAACCTAATTCATCCCTATTTCTGCGAATTCTTGTTCAGCACAATAAGGTTCGAATATAGAACATATTATTTCATCATACATCGTATCTATTCACAAAATTGGCCCTGAAGCCGTCAAAGTTCAAATCTCCTGTTAGCGAGTAGATATGGCCACACTGTGAGCCAATATTCCTCTATCCCACTCCCACATTCGACAGTCTTCACGTCAGAAACCGTGGGTGGAAAAGTGTGGCTAACTTCACGAGACCGAATTTGACCCAGATTTCACCGATGAGGATAACGAATATTTGCAACGATTTGAGTCTGAATACCCGAAGACAGGTGAGTGAATTTTTTTGTTTAAAGATTTCCCCGAATTCTTAGAAATGTGAAGTTACAACTTATCAGTTTAGTCAACGGTTTAGAAGTCACAAAATATTGAGTGTTTCTTCTCGTTATCCTTCTTCGAAACCATCATCATTGATTCTTCCTTTTCGAGTGATCAATTCTTATCTTGAAAAGCAGAGAAAAAATAAGAAATAATCATTATCTCTCCAAAAAACCTCAAATCATTAAATCAATTGGTTTTATTGTTTCAGATGATATGGAAACCCCAGATGGGCTCTTTTACGGTAAGTGTTTTCTGCTTTCAACTAGAATCTGAGTATTTTTCTCACGAGTATTGAATATTTATCCGATTAGTAGTTTCAAATGATTTCGATTAGAAAGATGAAAGATTTCCATGTGAATTTGTATCTATTGTGTCATCTATTCTTTGCCCTTATGGGTGGAATAAAAAATATTCTTCTACTATGTGATACATATAATTTCTATGCAAAATTTCAGCTTTTTGGTTTCATGACTAACTTGAAGGGGAAGTTCTCAGTGCTTCGAAAACTATTTGAAAAAAATATTAAAAAACTTCAATTTCCACCAAATTTAATATTGTTAAAAATCATTTCTTCGCACATCTTTGCACCTGTACCACATTCGATTGCAAATAAAAATATCGAGAAAAGTATATTTGTGATTAATCTTTCTTTGATTTCAGAAAAATTTACCAATTTTGGTTCTGATGTGTTGATGGAAGATCCTACCAAATTCGACCAACGACCAACTTAATGATTTACTGCGGGAATTGAACATCTTCATCATCCGAACGGAGCCTTCTTTGTCGGAAAAACTGACAAAAAAAATTCTGAACGTGATAGGGATGTTCGAATTGAACGGAGAGGATTCTGGGGTAAGTTTGATTTTTTCAGAAACATTAACCGAACTCAGAAATATTGTATTTGTAGATCGGAAATTTTTGCTTTCGGGTTTCATTTTCCTTAGATCGAATCGTATATAAATTCTATGATGGAAACAAATTTGTGCCATCATCTACCTACTGAGAATTATTAAATCGATAATAAATCTATTCGAAAAAGAAACTGTAACTATATTCAGAAACTGCAATCAAATGAAAAAGTATACATAGTGTAACAGACAAATGGAATAAATTCAATAACGAATAAATGAGGGGGTGTTAGGAAAAACGCTCGGACACGTCGATTTGTAATTTTAAATGCGCATATTTTTCATGAAAATAAAATTATATAGGGTGTTCCATGCGACCGTGGCCAATACCAACTTTCTTATTTCAAATGCAACCCCCTGTATATTATTAATTTTTTGGATTCTTCAGAAAATTCTAGACATAATTCATGTACAATGTCCTATACCTATCTTCAACGTTTTCGGAAATATTAAGTTAATAATAATAATAAGACGTTCGCTCCGAGCATTTTGAACATTTCCTACATTGACATTAATGTTTTTTTGTTTTTTTTAATTAAGAAATAATCAGTATTACTTATTAGGTTTCAAGTGTAATGTACTGAATTTGTGAAATAAAATAATTTTTATTTAAAACGTTCATTTTTGCAATAAATCTGAAAACACTAAATACTTCCGAAATAGTTGAAGATAAGTATAGGACATTGTGCATGAATTGTAGAATTCTCTGAAGAATCCAAAAAATAAATAATATACAGGGGGTTGCATTTGAAATAAGAAACTTGGTATTGGCCAAGGTCACATGGAACACCCTATATAATATTATTTTCTTGAAAAATATGCGCATTTAAAATTACAAATCGACGTGTCCGAGCGTTATCGAATTTATTCCATTTGGCTGTTACACTCTGTATATTTGGCAATTGAATATATCTATCCGAGTATCATCTATCCCTACTACTTCTCGTTTACACATTTGTCTGGTACTACACTGTACAGCATGATTATACGAAACTTGAAACTAGAGGCAGAAGAATTTCACTTATCTTTTATATTTTCCCTTCATCTAAAACAAAAATCACTTGATATCCATCCATTATAAAAGGATATTTCTTTGTGCCATTAAGAAAAATGTTTGAAAATGGATTTTAATTTTGAGATTCCTTTACACTTTCAGAAAACTTTGGAGCTTCTGATGCGGAATATTAACCCTGCAGTCAATTTACAAACCAAGTTAATAGTACTTACCTGTTTGATGCCATATGAAACCAATTGCCTAGTCAGGAAGATAAATCCTCTCATCTTGAGGATGTTCTTGGCAGACTTGGTAGGCAATGTGACTCAGGAAGATGATGAATCGAGGGATTCGAAAGAAATGTCCTATGAAGAGGATTATGCACATGTTATTCTTCATCTGCATAAATTTTTTGGTCAGTTGGTTGCTAAATCGGAAACGTATTTATCAGAATCCATGATCTCCTCTCGTTTCATCAGTTCATTATTCATGATCTTCGAAAGCACGTGCTCGGAACCTGAGATCCCGTTTAAAGTTCTGGAGATACTGGCTGTGATTTCTGCCCATAGCAGACTAGCATCCGAGTATCTCCTGAGGTCTCATTTTGACAAGTACTTGTCTCAATAGGGATGTTGACTATTTTCTGGAAATAATTTTAATTTGTAGATAAGCCCTATACAAACACGAAAAAAATATTTTCATGGAAAAAATATAATAAATACCAAGAAAAAATGCGTAAATAAAAATCGTTTTCAAAATTGCCACTGAAACGAAGTGATTATGATGACGTCACCATACGGTAAACAGACTTCGCCGTCTGTCAAATCGAACTGATCTTGCGTGATTTCTCGCGAACAAATCGTTTGCGTAATAACAAATAATTGTGAAATAGTTCGCTGGTGATACGTTTTACACTCTTCTGTTCTTCCTAAGTTCGTACTCGTGATGATAGTAAGGTTATAGGTTAGCTTGTTTACCGAAAAGTGACGTCACGTATTCTCATTCGTGTTTGCAGTCACGTGATAAACTGTAATAGATTACACATTTTAAATCGATTCTATTTAATTTAATGAGAGTAATTAGATCACTTAAATATTGTTTCAGTATTTCAAAAACTACCTTCAATGTGGAAAACCTCAATTTTCATGAATTTGTAACATGTGTCAACATCCCTATTCTCGGAAAATATGATGTGGTAAGTCGACTTTAGTTTATTATTGGTAGAAGTAAATAAGTTGTATATATGTCTGCTAACTTCCAGAGACCATTTGTCTGAAATAAGCTTAAAGATACAGGGTGGGGCAGAAGAACCTATCCGATTTCAAATTCCTTTTTCTCAGAAGAGAGAGCAGGTAGAGTAGTGGGGTAAAAACCGTTAGAAAGCTGGTTTTATGCCATTTGTCAGTAGTCAACATGCCTTGGTCTGGTGAACATCGTGCTTTTGTTATTGAGCGGTTTATCGAATGCGGCGGTTCGATAATTGCTACACAACGTGCTTTTCGAATTCATTTCGGACTCGGGCGTCATGATCCTGTTCCACATCACGCTACGATTAAAGTGTGGGTGTCAAATTTTAGACAGACGAGTTCAGCATTGAAAAAGAAGTCGCCTGGACGTCCCAGGACAGCAACAGGACCCAGGACCTGAAAACGTGGCCAATGTGAGAGCCGCGATTGAACGTTCCCCGCGTCGTTCGGCGCGAAAACATTCGCTCGCTTTGGGGATTTCCAACCGCAGTATTCGGCGAATTTTGCACCGGGACCTCAAAATGCATCCCTACAAAATGGTTGTTGCACAGAAATTAAGTGAAAGGGATTTTGAAACCCGTACGAACCTGTGTCGCGATCTCCGAGAACTGCCAAACGACGATGTTGTGCTCTTCACGGACGAAGCCCATTTTCACCTTTGTGGCGCCGTAAACAGGCAGAATTTGGGGTTACCTCAAATCGAAGGTTTACCAGCATCGACCAAGGACCCTTCTTGCTTTACGAAGGGAAATTGCTCGGGCAATTGAAGAAATTCCTGTGGAAATGACGGTGAAAGTCATGGAAAGCTACCGCGAGCGCCTAAATAAGTGTATCCGCTCCCAAGGACGACATTTGAGTGATGTGCTTTTCAAAACTTAAATTTAAAAATGGCATAAAATTTGCGATATGTTAATAAAAAAAATTTTTTGACAAGCTGAGTGGTTTTAATTTTATAACGTTTTGAAATCGGATAGGTTTTTCTGCCCCACCCTGTACTATCGAATTTAGGTATATACTTAAGTACCCTGCCGCTTGAGATCGCATAATTTCATTAAATGAAAACAAATTGGCAATTTCAACAATATTGGCATTTTTCAGACATTTTCACAATGATAATGATGAAATCATTTAAATTTTCTATTCATCATCATCATCATATTTCAATTTTATAGGCCATTAATGTACCTCTGTGATTTTAATTATCATTATAATATATCATTATACAGGGTGTTTCACCATAAACTGGACAAACATATATTGCCGTGTAGATGACACCGAGGAAGTCCTTTTTGCCTTATGACATATACCCCTGTGGTGAGTTATGCGTGACATTCGAAATAACGGTTACTGGTCACATCTTAGTATTTTTAGGGCTCAATTCAATTGTAATTTAGAATTCTGAAAAAAATAATTCAAAATGGCGGAAAGCCTGCAAAGTTGGAATTTTCTTTCCTCGGCTGCCAATTTGAAAAGCACTTTTTCAACGTACTCGATTTTCTTAGATTTTCCGTGGGAAAATTTTTTCAAAATTCGAGCTCAACTTTTTTTTACATCAGTGAAAAAAAAATGTTGGCTGAAATTGTTGAAATTTTCCATGGTTGAACTATCTTCTATTCTGAATACTGAGGTTACAACAGAATGAAATAAAATCCATTGGTTTTTTTTTGTAGCCTTCCAAAAATTACGCTCTGAGAACTTTCATAATTTTTATTTCAAGAAACTGGAAGCCGTACGAAGGCCAAAATTGTGCTTATGGGCTGCCAGAATGACCCGGACAGAAATATGAATTTATAAACCAAAAAAAATTTTTTCAAAAAACTTTGCTAGGATTCGAACTCTCTACGAGTGTGAATTGGGTTTATTCTTATAAATTTCCGTTACCAAAGCGACGCTAGTAAATCGGATGTGGAGAATTCGATTCCCATCAAAGTTTTTTGAAAAAAATTTTTTTGGTTTATGAATCCATATTTCCATCCGGGTCACTCTGGCAGCTCAAAATTTGGCCTTCGTCGGCCTCCAGTTTCTTGAGTAGAAATTATGAAAGTTCTCCGAGCGTAATCTTTGGAAGGCTACAAAAAGAAAACCAATTGATATTTTTTAATTCTGTTTTCACCCAAGTATTCATAATTGAAGATAGTTCAATCATAAAAATTCCAAAAATTTTGATCGAAATTTTTTTCACTGAAGACATGTAAAAAAGAAGTTGAGTTCGAATTTTGAAAAAATTTTTTCACGGAAAATTTTAGAAAATCGAGTAAGTTGAAATAGTGCTTTTCAAATTGGCAACCGAGAAAAAAAAATTCAAAGTTTGCAGGCTTTCCGTCATTTTGAAATTTTTTTTCAGAGTTCTACACCACAATTGAATTGAGCCCTAAAAAATACTAAGATGTGACCAGTAACCGTTATTTCGAATGTCACGCATAACTCACCACAGTTATCAGAATATTGCTCGAAGTTGACATTAAACACCCTGTATCTCGCTTATGTGGCTTATGCGTCGAAAACGGGGTAGGTATATATCATGAGGCAAAAATGACTTCCCCGGTGTCGTCTACACGGCTATATATATTTGTCCAGTTTATGATGAAACACCCTGTATATTTATATAAATATGAATAATATAACCTCAATTGAATGGTTTATCAATGAATCCAAGCATATCTAGATAATTTCCATATTTTGTGTAATATTTAACATTTTGAATAGTTTAATAATATTTTGTCAAGAAATTGCAAAGTTCATCGTAACATCTGCTCATTGATTTCCATAATATGATATCATGATTGTTATCCAAATGATATTTTCCTACGTATTCGCAACTGAAAAAATATAATTATGAATTAATTTCAGCGACGAGACCGAGTGTCGTCCAATTGTTTTCCTCATTTGGTCCATCCTGCCTCCATTGCCAAAACTAGTAGCTACGAGCTCAACGATGACATTCGTAAGAGCATAGTGGAAGGCAGTCATGAAATGACGTGGCAGAAGGAAGACCGCGAAGGCAATTATTGGATTCAGTTTGAGAGGAAACTGAATAAGCATATGCAGATCATTCAGGAGGATGGAAGAGCGATACACTTTCATCGATGGGTAGATTCTCAAGATCATCGATTTCTGCAAAATGGTTTTGATTAATGAGGCTACTCTGAAGAAACAGTGAGTATAATAAAAACATTTCATTTATTGTATACAGGGTGTCCGGGAAAATGTGGGAAATCTCTCTGATTCAGACCTATCGCTCTGTTATCTATTATTTCAAAGGTCATGGAAAAAGCCATCAACATTGAGCTCATGAAACATCTGGAACACTCAGGAATTATCAACGATAGACAATATGGTTTCCGTCATCAGAGATCCACTGGTGACTTGCTCGCTTACGTCTCACATATATGGCAGCTATCTACCGAGAAATATGGTGAAACCCTAGCCGTAGCACTGGATATCTCCAAGGCATTCGATCGAGTCTGGCATCAGGGACTCCTCGCCAAGCTTCCATCTTATGGCGTGCCCCCAAAGCTATGTTCTCTTCTAGCCAGTTTTCTCTCAAACAGATCTCTCCATGTAGTGGTCGATGGAGTTTCGTCTGACTCTCTACCCATAAATGCTGGTGTTCCGCAGGGATCAGTTCTGGCTCCAACGCTGTTTCTGCTTCACATCAACGATTTGCTGGAAGCAACTTCGTGTCCAGTGCACAGCTTCGCGGATGATAGTACCCTCCATACCGCCTTTTCTTCTAGGGCTCCAATACCAGCCCGCCAAATCAAAAACGAACGAGGAAGAAATGTTAACAACATAAATATGGACTTGGCAACAATTCTTGAATGGGGATCTAATAACTTGGTAGAATTCAACGCAAACAAAACACAAGCATGTCTTTTCTCTAGAAAAGCCGATCTTACTGTGCCCAGCATAAAATTGTCGGGAGTGACCATACCATTGAAGTCATCCATTTCGATGCTTGGCATTACTGTCGGCAGTAACCTTTCCTGGGAGAATCACGTGAGATCCATTGCTAAAAGTGCATCCCAAAAACTTGGTTTTCTGTTTCGTGCCAGGAGCTATTTCACCTCGAGTCAGCTGCTTGTGATCTATAAGGCACAGATTCGACCTGTCCTGGAATACTGTTCCCATGTTTGGAGTGCTGCACCTAAACACACCCTAAAACTCTTGGATTCCGTACAAAAAAGGGCAATTCGTCTCGTCGGTGATGCATCGCTTACAAGCTCGCTCACTTCTCTGGAACACCGTAGAAAAGTGGGCGATCTGTCTCTATTTTATAGATATTTCCATGGGCGATGCTCTTCTGAATTGTCAGCAATCGTTCCCCCTCTGGCAGTCTCTTCCAGACTAACCCGTCAAGTTAAGTCTTCACATCCCTTCGTGGTAACTTTGGAGACCTGCAGAACATCTCTCTTCAAGGACTCGTTCATCCAACGAACAGCGAGGCTTTGGAACACATTGCCTAGGGAGGTGTTCCCCGAGGCATATAACCTCCAGAAATTCAAGAAGAACACCAATTCCTACCTGCTTGCCCTTGGTTCTCACGATGTTCTCTGAACATTACAGGATATTCCTTTTCGTGAAAATCACAACATTTAAAAAAAAAAAAAAATAAAACATAAAAAAATAAGATGACAAGTTCCCATCATTTTTTTTTCCTTGCGCTCCTCCCTACGGAGATACGCCCTCCTAAATGACGTCACTGGAAATCCATTTTACTGAAATAAATTTCAAACTACCTGAAATAATTCAACAAAAATTTGATATGAAAAACAGCCCTTAAATTAAAATTAGCTCTTTTATAGTTTACCAGGGGCGGACTAGGTTGTATATTTTAATGCTTACATTTTCAACACCCTGTATGATAAGGAGTAGGAAAAACAAATTTGAATAGCTTGAACATTAAGCTTAAAAAAGGTACTCTTGTATATTGTCGGTAAAACGAACCAGTTTTCGAGAAGTCTGGCATTTTATGATCAGAAACAATTTGCCTACGCATTGTAAATTTCTTGTAATTGGAAAAATGAGAAGTGATAATTAACAAGTTTACTAATTTCAACAAATTCGACAACTAGGTTTTAAAGTTTAGATTGCAAAGTTATTTTTCATTATTTTTAGCGACCATAGTTAACAAGATTACAAGAATTTTTTCAATTACAAGAAATTTACAATGCGTTAGCAAATTTATTTTGATCATACAATACCAGTTTACTCGAAAACGGTTCGTTTTATCGACAATAAACAAGAGTACCTTTTTTTTCAGCTCAATGTTCAAGCTATCCGAATTTGATTTCTTGTACTCCTTATCTTACAGGGTGTTGAAAATGTAAGCATTAAAATGTACAACCTAGTCCGCTAAAATAGCTAATTTGCACTGATTTGTGGTCAGGCGCTCTTGAACTCTGGTTCATCTTTAGTTCAACCTATTCCAAAGATTGGAAGTTCTATTTGGGACATCAATTTGACGGTGTCCCTTATATTTAAATTTGATGATCCAAATTCTACTAAGTTATGTTCATTTTGATTTTATGCAAATGTATATTGTGAATTTGGTGGCCGTGGAGAATTCGAGAAAACAACTTAACGATTTAAAACAAATTAAAATTTGGAATTCTTTTTACAAATTACTGTGTCAGCTCAATTTGTGAGATATCTCGAGTTTTTGCCAATTTTTATGATTTCTATGCACTTTTTCCTATTCTCAGACTCTTCGTTCCTAATATTACTTTTGTGTGAAGTTAAATACTGAATCTCATACAATTGATTATTGTGCGTTATGAGTCTGTGAGACTCCCTCCGAATATTTCAGATTCCTTGTTTAAATTACCACTTAGTTTCATGTTACTTAATAAGTTTATGATAATTTATTCCCATACAATAATTATTAACCATTTTTTGAAATTTTTCAGGAAAATTCGTTTTGAAAATGTGAGAAGCCAGGCAAATCTTCCAACGATGAAAACGAAAATCAATCAGACGAATGAAATACCAATGAGGTTTGCCGGACTAGCACTCAGTATCTTGATTAAAAGATTTTCTGAGACCACTGTGGCAGCAGAGAAGTTCTACTGCTTCGAAGCCATAGTGTCGCTGTATTTATGGATGCCTGAGGAATTAGAACATAATTCCTCTGAATACAAAATTATCAGTTTGATGGCGTTGCTATTGGGGTCAGATAATGCGCTACTCAAACTGATGTCCGTGTAGATTCTGAAAGTCCTTCAGAAATCACCTCGCAATGAGATGATCTTCAAGGACCTCGGAATCAGTCACCTCATCTCGAATATCGCACAAATACTGAGGTAGGTTGTTTCAAAATACCCGTGTTATGTCAAAATACTTCTGTAAGTCTACCACAACTGACAACAGTACTTAAGATGAAAACAAATTATGTTTACTTGTAGTATCTAATTTTTTTTCTTATAGACCTATGAAGGAATACATCGTCTGATTGACATGAATGCGACCAAAGAGCATTCATGGATTTCGATCGATACCACCACCGATGATGATGATGCTGCTTTAACAAATGGGAATACGGAACTTAAGGTAAGATTCCTTCCAGTTTTTTTGTATATAAAGTACTGAATATACGGAAAATCCAAATAAGGACATAACATGAACATAAAGAAAAAGTTTCATGCACAATAGCGATTTCCAGGTTTGCGAAGCTTAATTGTACTTGAAAAACTTGATAGGGTGCCAAATCATTTCATTTAATTTCAACCATCACTTTAACGTGTCGATATAATGCATCTTTATCACTCAACTAAGACACGAAACTATTTCTGATAAACCTCAGACCCTTAGAACGATTCGGTTTTTTATCAATTTATTTGGGAGTTCCTGAATAGGCCAATTTCAAATATGATCTTGAATCATCGCCTACTTTTGTATTCATCTAATATTTTATCGTAATTGTAGGATGCTGCTACACAAGTCACCCTGGCAGATAGGATCGGGATTTGGTTGAGGAATCAGGTGAGTTCACTTACTTTGAAACTTGATCGTCAATTAAAAAACATATATTTTTTGCAGGCTCAAGGATCTACACCCGATATTTTCAGTCGACCAGATATTCTGAGGATTCAAGCTTTGACGACGAGAAAATCCTCGAGTCTATCACTGCCTGAACCTCAGTCGGAGTTCATCATCCGCTGTGAAGCAGTCAATTTCATTCTGAAATATTTGACTGAAGCTGAGCAAGCGGATGAGAAAATATCAATATCAACATTTTTGAATATTTTCGGGAATGTGAAGGAGCAACCAGATTTGGACCAGGAGCTTGACAAAGCACCGTTGAGGCGACTACTGGATGTCATAAAAGGAGTGATGTCCGGTGTCCGCTTCAACGAATCATCCAATATGAGCTCTGATGAGAGGTATAATTTCGGAGCGAATACGATCGCAAAAATTGCAGACAAGCGGTTTCGTGTAAGTATTCATCAGAAATGTCTTCTGAGTGTTTGATTAAGGACAATATCATGTGATGATATATCATTTCGAAACTTCAATTTCGTACCAATCAATATAGTCCATATTCTTATAAATTTATATGAGACTGTCCCCAAAAATCTCCTAGACTTCGCATTCAGTTCTTATGCTAAAACTTTGTTGTTTAATTCTCTTTTTCACTTCCAGATTCAATTCATGGACAATGGCAGCGGTAAAATCGATTTATTTAAAGTACTCCCTTTCACGACAATCGATTTTATGGAACAGTTCATCTCATCAGAGCTCGTGTTCCCGTATGAAAAATATGAAGGATGGACGAAGGATTCAAGCTGCCAACTCGTCGTCGCCATTTCCTTCAATGGACACCGTCTGAGTTCGGACATGACGGTATACGAGGCCATCCGGAAGTACGCCAGATGCAATGAAAGATTCATAACAAGAGAAATTTATACCTTTCATTATGAACTAGTGGAAGCAACCGATGTTACCAACAATGGTGAGCACATCCTCAGTTGATGATTTTAGAAGAGTACTAAAGGTATTTCGATATTTAAATTTCAGTGTCCTTGAACATTGCTTTAGGAGAAGAAAAACATTCTCTATCGAAAATTCTGAGATAGCTTTGAATGTGCAGAATGCTCTGCACCTTGCAGACATTCTTTTTGGCGTAAATTGCTATTGGACTGCAGCTTGTCCTGCTTACGAATGCCTTGAGCATCAGCAGCTCCCCGACCCTCAAGAGTTTGTGCAGGATGAGCTCGACAACGCAGTCCAGTGCCATTTGAAGGACCCATTCAAAGCTATGATGGGAATCTCGTCGCCTGCCGTGAAAATTTTGATAGAGAATAGTCCGAACCTCTTCTCACTGGAAACGAGGAAGTTCGTTTTCAGAGTCTTGTATTTGGACAGGTTCAGAAACATGGAGACCATTCTGAAGCTGAATGAAAAATACCAAGACGCAATGTTCATGGAGTCCGTAGATGCCAAGCTGGAAATTCGCCGAGATGATATTATGAACTCCTTAACGAAGGTAAGAAAGAACACATTCATCAATAACATTGAAATTTCAGAATTCTGAGCGACCGAACAAATTCCATTTCTAGCCAAAGAAATGCACTAGCTTATAATTGCAGGAAAAAATATTATAATGAATTCAAATGTCTTGGAGTTTGCATTTCAGTGGAATATTTCAATGAGAAAAGAATGGTTTTAGTCGAAATCTAACGAAATATTATTTCAGCAAATTGTCCGATCACGTCCGTATGCGCCATGGGAAGTCCAGTTCAACAACGAAGTTGGTAAAGGAGACGGCCAGAAAAGGGAACTCTTCACCATGGCAGGCAGGGCCCTTCAAGGAGTCGAGCGTGGTATCTGGTCATCGACAGATACCACTGAGACCGGTTTCTTGTACCCTGCAGCATACCCGGACGATGTGGAACGTGCCGACCGCCTTTTCTCCCACATTGGCATGGTTTTGGCAAGAGCCATTATTGAGGGATATTTGGTAGAATTGCTGTTATCCCCAATATGCTTCCAGGGCCGGATTAACCCCAGGGCAAAAAGGGCAATTGCCCAGGGCGAATTCAGAATTGGGGGCGAATTCATCTACATACGGAAATCACTGAAATCGAGAAAAGCGATTCCAAACAATAGATTTGATATAACAAATAAATCCCTACGAAAAATTTGCACATACTTCTTGTGGTAAACCTCTATAGTTCATTGATAGGATATTTGAATAATATTAGGAACAACTTTGAATCTTATGAAACTATTGGAAAAAATTTGATAAAATGCCTGGTGTATGAAAGCGATATCAAAAGAAAAAGAATTGTAAAACTACCTAACCTAGTGGTGAAACGAGGAAAAATGCTGTCGAATTTACTGGCGCAAGTCAAATGAAGATAACTGTTTTTTTCACTATCATTGATACCATGATTGCAGAGTTGAGCAGAAGAAAATGTGCCTAGACAAGTCTGTCTGATAAATTTGGATTTTTGAATAATTTATCAAGCAAAGATGATGATGAAATAATATCTGATGCCAAGCAACTTCGTGATATATATAAGAATGATTTGAGTCCTTATTTTCCAGACGAATGCATTCAGTTCAAATATTTTATCCGAGGCATCGAAAATCAGAAAGTTTCGAAAAATCCAGAAATGATCGACCAGGAAAATAACATTCATGGTGAACAGGAATTTGAGCCGGAAAGTAAAAACACCAATTTGGAAACAATTTTCAAATTAATTCGAAGAGAAAAAATTATTTCATTGTTTACAAATATAGATACCATTCTGAGAATATATCTGTGCATGCCATCAACGAATGCTTCCGGTGAAAGATCATTCTCAACCCTTAAGAGAATAAAAAGTTTTTTTAGAAACTCAATTGGAAATGAAAAATTGAGTGACATTTCACTATAAAATGTCGAAATTGAATTGTTGAATTCTCTTGATGAGACATGTATCATTGAAAAATTCCTCTCGCTCAAGGCGAGAAAGAGAGCTCATTAACGTTTCCCACTTGTTATATTTTTTTATTTGTGCTTGTTGCCGAATGTATGTTCCTTATCGTTGTGATGATTAATAATGTTGATTTCTATTTTTTCGTGACTTACCTGTTCATCATGTATTTAACTTTTTAAGAATATTTGTTGCGTTCGTGGATTTTTTATGTCCCTTATTTTTTTGTTGTTGAATATACATATATACAGGGTGTTTCACCATAAACTGGAATTTTTTCATAATTCGAACTTTTTTACATGTCCTCAGTGAAAAAAAAATTTCGCCCAAAATGTTTGGAATTTTTCATGGTTGAACTATCTTTCATTCTGAATACTGAGGTGAAAACAGAATAAAAAAATATCAATTAGTTTTCTTTTTGTAGCCTTCCAAAGATTACGCTCGGAGAACTTTCATAATTTTTATTCCAAAAACTGGAAGCCGTACGAAGGCCAAAATTGTGCTAATGGGCTGCCAGAATGAACCGGACAGAAATATGAATTTATAAACCAAAAAAATTTTTTCAAAAAACTTTGGTAGGATTAGAACTCTCTACGAGTATGAATTGGGTTTATTTTAATTTTATGAATTTCCGTTACCAAAGCGACGCTAGTAAATCGAATGTGGAGAGTTCGATTCCCACCAAAGTTTTTTGAAGAAAATTTTTGTTTGTTTTTCAATTCATATTTCCGTCCCGGTTACTCTGGCAGCTCATTAGCCTAAATTTGGCCTTCGTACGGCCTCCAGTTTTTTGAATAAAAATTATGAAAGTTCTCCGAGCGTAATCTTTGGAAGGCTACAAAAAGAAAACCAATTGATAGTTTTTTATTCTGTTTTCAACCAAGAATTCAGAATTAAAGGTAGTTCAAACATGAAAAATTCCAAAAATTTTGGGCGGAATTTTTTTTTCACTGAAGACATGTAAAAAAAAAGTTGAGTTCGAATTTTGAAAAAAATTTTTCACGGAAAATCTCAGAAAATCGAGTACGTTGAAAAAGTGCTTTCCAAATTGGCAACCGAGAAAAAAAATTCAAACTTTGCAGGCTTTCTGCCATTTTGAAATTTTTTTTTCAGAATTCTACACCACAATTGAATTCCGCCCCAAAAAATACTAAGATGTGACCAGTAACCGTTATTTCAAATGTCACGCATAACTCACCACAGTTATCAGAATATTGCTCAAAGTTGACATTAAACACCATGTATCTCGCTTATGCGTCTAAAACGGGGTATGTGTCATAAGGCAAACATGACTTCCTCGGTGTCATCTACACGGCTATATATGTTTGTCCAATTTATGGTGAAACACCCTGTATATAAGTTTTTTTTTCATTCCCCTTTTTTTCCAACTGCCTGTATGATATATTCGTATTTATTCATAATTTTTGTTGGCTGTTACTTTTCGATGAAAAAAACTCTTCATCATGAAGATATCCCTGTTCGTTTTTTATTAAATGATGACATTTTTGTAATGGGGGGGGCGAAAAAATATAGTGTGCCCCGGGCGCCAAGTGGTCTTAATCCGGCCCTGTAGCTTCAATTGGCTCTTGGGAACTGAGAGTGTGTTGCAGCTGGACGATCTCAAAAACGTGAATCCAGCTGTACACAAGGTCCTGAAGGAGATGGAACGTGCCATAAAAGAGAAGGCTTCACTGTAGAGGATTATGGCCTCTATTTTGTGTTGCCTGGACAAGACGATATAGGTGAGTAAAATGAACCGATATTCAAAGTTGGGTCAGGAGGAAATTTTAAGAGATCGTTGAGCTCTCCAGAACGTAAATCAGTTCATAAAATGAAAACCTGTAAAGATCCTAATTGATTTTACATTTTCTTAATATGTTGATTCGTTCTTTCATTCAATTGAGAAAGCTTCATCGTTTTTTCCTTATGTCAGTATTTGTGAAAGTTTGAGCCACTGGTAAAGTATTCGTGTTGAAATTATTTTTTTTTTGTACAGAATTGATGCCTGGTGGAGGAGACATCATGGTGACTTCCGAGAACGTGGATTTATATTGTCGAAAAGTCGTGAAGATGTTTCTGGGAGATGGTGTCAAAAGCCAAATGGAAGCATTCAGGAGAGGGTTCAATAAGTTCATCCCGTTGAATAAACTCCGAATCTTCCTCCCGGAAGACTTATCGACAATATGTTGTGGAGAAAACAACGACGACTACTGGACAGTTGTGAATTTCAGGAAGTTTATCACCTTAGATAGACTGACACCTGATCTGCCGGTGATTGCTGAGCTTTTCGATGTAATGAAAGCGTTCAGCAAAGATCAGAGACGCAGTTTCTGGAATTCACAACAGGAAGTGGCCGTTTGCCAGTAGGAGGTAAGAATCTTAGATTATTCCTTTCGAACAAAAAACGAGATATGTTTACTATACCTCAGCATTCTGATAATTTATGAAAAAAAAACTATACAAATTTTTTTACAACATCCCCCTTCATTTTGCCCGAAAACAAAGGGATTGGGTGATTTATTTCACAAAAAACTTATTTCATCACGTATTAATAAATATTGTCGGTGACCCCAACAAACGTTAGTTCATTTCATTTGGAATGGCAAAAAATATTCGTTCTTCAGACTTTCCAATGATTTTCCTACAAAAATTCACTCTCGAACAAATTCCTTATTACATGTCATGATTTGTAACATTTATATCAGGCTTTAGGAGTCTGCAGCCACCGCTCTGCTTGTCTAAATCCACGTGGAAGTACCCCACAACTCACACGTGTGCAAACACCTTGAAAGTCCCAGAGAACTATGAGAGGAAGGATTTCGAGGAATTTTTCTCCTACGCCTTGACCGAAGGCCTCAGTTTCTTTGGGTTTGTGTGAGTTGTCGGACAGATCTAACCACCAGTAATTCAAGAAGTTTATGGGTCATTTTGGAAAACGATGGCATCACGTTTCCAGCATCTTGTGATATGGGTAATTATTCGATCAAAATATGACTAATTCCATGGTTATATTTATTGTTTCAAAAATTTTTAGAATTAGAGACGAATCAATGGCGCCAAGGAAGATGTGTATTTCATCAGACCAAATGCTGTTCGCTTCTGAAGGTAGTACCAAACATTATCTAATGGAAGTGATTGTAATTGTATCTACTGCAATAGTGATGACTTCTTTTCATGCATTATTAACTGATATTGTCCCCTGGTTTTACATTTTCATTATTACAGATTGGATTCAAATGTGACAGATATTGATGAGGAGTCATGTTATGTATCAAAGAGGAAGGGACCGAGAAATATTCTATTCAATGGAAAAGATCGTGGATTATGCCTACCGGGGATACCACGTTAAAAAAAACGCGCCATGTACACTACCTCTCAGGTGGTGCGGAAATGTGTGCATATAATATAAAATGGTACTTCCTCAACTTTTCAAATGATGATACCTCATGAATGGTATCAAAAGAGGAAATACAACACAAAAATATCATGAATCGGCATCAAGAACAAAGGAGAAAGACGAGAAAGAAACTGTAAGAAACATTTCAACCGATAAGAAATCCTTTCACGAAGCTTCAACTATATATTTTGAGAGTAGGTATCTTTTGACCAGTTTTGATCTTTTAGCAATGATTCTTCTGTTCCTCAGGTGTTCGAGGAACGCTACAGGTTCCTTATGTTGGTAGATAATTTTTCATAGATATTGAGTCAGGGGCGGTTTTCAGGGGGGGGCGACAGGGGCGATCGCCCCCCCCTAGACTTCCTGCTTAATTAATTTTTATTAGGTTCACATAATAATCGAATGAAATAGGTCTGACTGGCATGACATGTTTTAGGATTAGAAGTTCCGAGAAAGGCATTGCAGGCACTGGAAGAATGTAATCATTCACTTTTCCCAAATATAAGACAAATTTGAACGATTGTTGCGACATTACCCGTCAGCGTTGCATCGGCTGAACGCAGTTTTTCCGCTCTGCGTAGGCTTAAAACATGGCTTCGCTCACAAATATGGGGCAAAACAGATTAACTGGTTTGGCTCTGTTGCATGTCCATCGAGGCATACCGGTGTCTCCAGATAATATTATAGAAAGATTTGCCTCAATTTGCAGAAGAAATATTGATTTAATTTTGAAACATATGGACTTTTTTATTTCAATATACATGGTGTTTCACCATAACTGGCCAAACATATATAGCCGTGTAGATGACACCGAGGAAGTCATTTTTGCCTCATGACCTATACCCCGTTTTCGACGCATAAGCGAGATACAGGGTGTTTAATGTCAACTTTGAGCAATATTCTGATAACTATGGTGAGTTATGCGTGACATTTGAAATAACGGTTTCTGGTCACATCTTAGTATTTTTTAGGGCTCAATTCAATTGTGGTGTAGAATTCTGAAGAAAAAATTTCAGAATGGCGGAAAGCCTGCAAAGTTGGATTTTTTTTCTCGGTTGCCAATTTGGAAATCACTATTTCAACGTACTAGATCTTCTGAGATTTTCCGTGAAAAAATTTTTTCAAAATTCGAACTCAACTTTTTTTTTACATGTCTTCAGTGAAAAAAAAAATTTCGGCCGAAATTCTTGAAATTTTTCATGTTGAATAAAAATTATGAAAGTTCTTCGAGCGTAATTTTGGGAGGCTACAAAAAGAAAACCAATGGATATTATTTCATTCTGTTTTCACCTCAGTATTCAGAATGAAAAATAGTTCAACCATGAAAAATTTCAACAATTTCGACCAAAATTGTTTTTTCACTGAAGTTGAGTTCGAATTTTGAAAAAATTTTTCAACGGAAAATCTTAGAAAATCTAGTACGTGGAAATAGTGCTTTCCAAATTGGCAACCGAGAAAAAAAAATTCAAACTTTGCAGGCTTTCCGCCATTTTGGAATTTTTTGTTCAGAGTTCTACACCACAATTGAATTGAGCCCTAAAAAAACTAAGATATGACCAGTAACCGTTATTTCAAATGTCACGCATAACTCACCACAGTTATCAGAATATTGCTCAAAGTTGACATCAAACACCCTGTATCTCGCTTATGCGTCGAAAACGGGTTATATGTCATGAGGCAAAAATGACTTCCTCGGTGTCGTCTACACGGCTATATATGTTTGTCCAGTTTATGGTGAAACACCCTGTATATTTTTATTCGCCTTATTCAGCATTTTTGTTTGAGCATTATCATTGTCGCCCCCTTGAAAAAAAAATCCGCACGAACTGTTGCTTTTTATTTTTTCTCTTCGCCCCCCCCTCAGTAGATAAATAAAACCGCCACTGTATTGAGTCGATATTTATTCGGAAAAATGTGATTTCATAGGCAGTTGTGGGATCGCTTCATTGAAATTTAATAGAGTATTCTGGTGATTGGATTATTAATTTTTCGATGGCGTATTATTTGGGTGAAATAAAACAATAGCCATGGTATAATTAATAATAAAATCATCAAAATATTTTTTAAACGCATTTCAAAGTCATTTCGCTCCAGCGTTGCGAGATCCGTTGAGACACGGCATATGAGGATAAAATTGAACAACCGGCAACGCAACGTTACCAAAAAAAATACTCGGTGCGTGGTACTAAATATGTGAAAGATGGGACATTACATTGTCTTTGTTCTGAATTATAAATTATTCGAGATAACTGAATGATAAACGTTCGTTTATAATATTTTTTGGGGTATCCAGAAAAATATCAATCAATTATTTTCGTTTCTAACTGAGCTTGAGGAAAATCGAAAACATTCATTCTAGAGGAATTACTCCATTGGCTTTTGGATCAAAAACATAATCGAACAAAACTTGTGTTATTGCGACGAATTTTTTTTGTTGAAAAATTTTGCTTCAATTAGGTAAGTTCAAGAGTGTGTCCTAAATGTATTGAATTTAATCCGTTTCAATCCAGAAATAACAAATTTGAGGTGTTTACAATGCTAACATCCATAGCTAAGTTCGGAAAAATGAAAAAACAAAGGTTTTTTTTGTCGTCAAGAATCCATAATTGAAATAATTTATAAGTCAAAGACTCACACAGTTCATATTCTATTCAGAAAATTATTTCAAATTCAACTTTTTTTCCATTAAAAAAAAATTGATGTTTTTTGGCTGCAGCTTTCATTTTCAAAGATATAAATGTTAATTCAAAGCACATTGAATTCCAAATTTGAGGAATGGAAGAATATCTGGGTAAATTAAAATATCAAGCTCATCATCATATCATGCAAAGCTTGACAAATAATTATTGATATTCTATTTTGAACAGAAATTTGGCAAATTTTATCTCAATAAAACATAATAAACGACATAAACTGGAATTGCGAGCATTTCAACTCTTTTAGTTTGAATTTTAACTACGCCTGACGGCATGGGCGCCCGCAGGGGGGGCCATGGCCCCCCCTGAGATTTGTATGGCCTTATCGTTTTTCAGCTTAACACCCTCAATATTTCAATAATTTTCATTTTGCCCCCCCCCCCCCTGAGAAAAATTTTGGCCCCCCCTGAGAAAAATTTCTGCGGGCGCCCATGCCTGACGGGCGTAATGATAAATAGTTTAGCGGACAATTTAGAGCCTTCTTTGAAACGGGCGTGTTTTTATGGACAGTGCCACAATGTTCTGAAATCATCTACGTGAAATTTAAAAGAATCCTGGTGATTGGATTATTAATTTTTCGATAGTCGATGTATTATTTGGTTAATTTTACCCAAATAATGCACCATAATCGCCATCGTATAATTAACACGTTGTGTTGCAAGCTCTGTGAAAACCTGGCAGTAGAGGATAAAATTGAACAACCGGCAACGTTATCAGAAAAAATACTCAGTGCATGTTACTGAATATGTTGAAGATACCTATTGCATTGTAGTTGTTCTGAATTATACGAAATAACTGCATAAAAAACGTTAGTTTATAATATTTTTTGGGGTATCCAGAAAAATCTTAATTATTCATTTTCGTTCACCAACTAAGCTTCAGGAAAATGAAAGAGACGTATTCTAGAGAAATAAATGTGGCTTAAATCGAAAACATAATCGAACAAAACTTAGTGTTATTGTGACAAACCTTTTTCGTTACAAAATTTTGCTTCAATAAGGATAGTATAAAAGTATGAATGTATTAAATTCAATCTGTTTCAATTCAAAAATAACAAAATTTGGAGTGTTTATAAGTATAACCATTGAGTTTAAATATACATAGAGACACATCCCGGTTCAGCGATTTGAAGCTGAATTTAGTGTAGTTCCTTCACCGGTTCATAGATGGATAAGTGTGTTTCAGAGAAGCAAAAAATTTTCTCCCGCATCTGGCTATGAGTAGCTGAACTATGAAGCACTATTTCCGAAGCCGAATGCGATGATGATCAGGACCGGCGCGGGCGTAAGAAATATTGGATGTTCAGTATTTCATCACCTGATTTTTTGGATGCAATAAAACGAAAATTATTCTTGATCTTTCATGAATATAAAATACTGATGTATGAAAAAATAAGGAACTGAATAAAACTCTTTGGACTCTAAAGCGACGTTTTGAAGTTATAATTCGTCTCAGGCTACAATGAAAACGGAATGAACAAATTAAGTGTACCTATATGTGTATA
Source organism: Adalia bipunctata (assembly GCA_910592335.1). Taxonomy (NCBI): domain Eukaryota; kingdom Metazoa; phylum Arthropoda; class Insecta; order Coleoptera; family Coccinellidae; genus Adalia; species Adalia bipunctata. The sequence continues at coordinate 51,830,685 of OU342950.1, read as the reverse complement.
TAAAAGTGATGTGTACGAATCCAAAGAAATGTTTTTGAAAAGGACTATATAAAACAATTAAAGATTCAACAAGAATACACTTCGTGCCGAAATTCCTTGTTTGAGGACTGACTAGACCAGGAGTCGGCAACCTTTTGAGTCGGAAGAGTCAAAAATTTATAATATTTCCAAATTTTTTTTCAAAGAGCCACAAATTTTTTTCTCGCCAATAAACAGTATTGGCAAATACAGAGTGATTCTTAATTGGAGGTTAAAATGAAGAGGGGAGATTACATGAATAATTTTAAGTGAAAAAGTCTCATAAAAATGTGTCCGAAAACATTAAATTTCGTTTTCGAAATACAGGGTGTTTTTTCCTCATGGTATCTGCCTGTGGTATACCAATTTCGATTGCAAACCTACCGGGTGAAATTTTTTCTGGGATACTATCCCCTGGTTTCCTCCGAAACCTTTCTCTATGGATTCACTGTTAGTTTGATAAATAGTGGAAAGAAGCTCGGCTGTTATACTAAACTTTATGGTCTCTAGTATTTCGATTTCGAAAACTAATTCTGGTCGATTCCTCATAAAAATCCAGTTACTATAATCAGAACTTTTCAAGTCTGGGGATCTGGCAGGCTCTGACTAATGTCAGGTTTTCGAGAGAATCGTTTTTCTCTAAATCGATAGCAGATACGATTAAACTATAAGAGACCATAAAGTTTAGTCTAACAACAAAGCTTATTTTTACAATTTCAAACTTGCAGTGTCTCACAAAAAAAGTTCTGGAGGAAAACAGGATAGTGTTCCAGAAAAAATATCCCGCTGTAGATTTGCAATCCAAATTGGCATGTCACATGGTGTAAACTCTAAATGGTAATATCCATGCCAAATTTCAGTTGAATATCTTGTGAAATGCATATACGTTCTATGAGAAAAAAACTTGAAGAAAATTCAAATTTCAACTCCATGTATCTCAATACGAAACGTTTGTGATCCCATATTTATTGAACTTCTTCTCCCGAAATATGTTTGTACATTATAAGATGATGATCAAATAAATAATACTGGCGAATGGACTTGAAGATCCGCAGCTTCACGTCCAAAGACTAAAGAGCCGCAGGTTGCCGACCACTGGACTAGACCATTTATGGTTCATTTTCACCCCTCATTTCCTACCTGAGAACACGCTTTTGGAGAAATTCATGGCTAATAATTCATCATTATTGATTCATACCGTTATTAACGAAGATATAGAATTTGGATGAATCCGACCCTGCCTACGATTCATAGAACTAGAGGAAAATAAATATCCCACAGATTTCTGTAATTCAATAGTGACAAAATGGATCGGCAGTAATAGTTCCTTCAGCAGCAACTATGTGCCGCCACTAAAGTTGGCAAATTGGCAAGGAAACTGCCAAAAATGTATGCATCAAATCGTTGAACTGCGTTGTGTCTCTATGTATATTTAAACTCAATGGTATAACTTATAGAACAAAGCAAGAATCAGCACAAAATTTCGGAATGCATAGAAATTTATTGATTTAATCTTTCGTATCTTCCGTGTAGCAAACAGAAAAAACTTCCAGAACAGGATAACTTTTAATTTAAATAGTATGAGCCCTCGAAAGCTCCTGACTTCGCGGCAGTGCTTTAGGTGACACATTTTTTTCTAATAGCTTCGTTCGTCCGAGATCTTCCAGTTTTTGAGCGTGATGTGAGATTCTATTCTGAATGCAAAATAATCGGAATTATTTCACTCTTATTCATGAGTTCTAACAGAGTAACCATACCACTGTTCATCATTGAAATTTCAATACGAACTTTATCATTTGAAAAAACTATTCTTAATCGTAGTCGTCAGTTTGGCAACAGTTAACTACAGTTATTAGCACTTATTTAGTTTTTACTACATTTTATAACTTCATTACAACCAATTATCGAAAAACACGAGTTCACTTGTTTCTATTCTCATTAGTCTAAACCTGAAGTGAATTAATCAAGGAGGTGATGCTCACGGCGAGCATTTCGCACATTGGAAGTTATTTCGTTTAAATTATTATTCTCATTTGTCTAATTGAAATAAATTAACATATTCTTCAACTGTGAAAAAATATTAAGGCAATTCAAAATCTGCATACAGATAGATCAACACATTTAAATTGAAAACGTTGAAGGTATGTCAGGTGGAACCAAGAGTACAGTAGTAATGAAAAATATGCCATCAGATGCGTTATGCCTTATTGTTTTTGCCTGCAGATTTATATCCTAGGTCATTTACGGTATGGAAATAACGGACTGGATATTGAAATAGTTATTTAATCAACTAGTTTATCAATGACAGCGATTAATGGTCGAAATATTTTAATGTTTGAGACCATTAATCGCTTAATCAATAAACGAGTTGATTACAGGATTTTTCCGGCGACCTCATCACGAATTGAATATGAATTCTTGATAGAAAAGAATTTTTATTTTGCATAATAGGCAAATTTGACATAATGTAAATTTCTATTTTCATTTTCCGATATATTCATATTTATGCTCCCTATGCAACAATTCGCAAAATTCATAGAGGGAATATTGGACATGTTGTGACATTCTGAATAGTTAATATTTAGTTTACATTTATATCATTACCTATGATATCTGATAAGGAACGTGTGGAGAAAGTGGAGATTGAAGTACAGGGTGGGGCAGAAAAACCTATCCGATTTCAAAACGTTATAAAATTAAAACCACTCACCACTTTTTTTATTAACATATCGCAAATTTTATGCCATTTTTAAATTTAAGTTTTGAAAAGCACATCACTCAAATGTCGTCCTTGGGAGCGGATACACTTATTTAGGCGCTCGCGGTAGCTTTCCATGACTTTCACCGTCATTTCCACAGGAATTTCTTCAATTGCCCGAGCAATTTCCCTTCGTAAAGCAAGAAGGGTCCTTGGTCGATGCTGGTAAACCTTCGATTTGAGGTAACCCCAAAGGAAGAAGTCACATGGAGTGAGATCCGCTGAGCGCGGCGGCCAGCCAACATCACCTCTCAGAGAAATGAGGCGACCGGGAAACAGTTCCCTGAGAATGTCCATTGATCGTCGCGATGTGTGGGCGGTTGCACCATCCTGTTGAAACCACACATTTTCCACGCCATTTTCTTCCATTTTGGGTCTTAGAAAATTTTCCAGCATGAAACAATAGCGCTCGCTGTTGACCGTTACGGTTTGCCCATTTTCTTCAAAAAAGTAGGGCCCCCAGACGCCTAGCCGGGAAAGAGCACACCACACAGTCACTTTTGGGCTATGGAGGGGTTCCTGATGGATTTCCCGAGGATTTTTGTCACTCCAATATCGAAAATTCTGCCTGTTTACGGCGCCACAAAGGTGAAAATGGACTTCGTCCGTGAAGAGCACAACATCGTCGTTTGGCAGTTCTCGGAGATCGCGACACAGGTTCGTACGGGTTTCAAAATCCCTTTCACTTAATTTCTGTGCAACAACCATTTTGTAGGGATGCATTTTGAGGTCCCGGTGCAAAATTCGCCGAATACTGCGGTTGGAAATCCCCAAAGCGAGCGAATGTTTTCGCGCCGAACGACGCGGGGAACGTTCAATCGCGGCTCTCACATTGGCCACGTTTTCAGGTCCTGTTGCTGTCCTGGGACGTCCAGGCGACTTCTTTTTCAATGCTGAACTCGTCTGTCTAAAATTTGACACCCACACTTTAATCGTAGCGTGATGTGGAACAGGATCATGACGCCCGAGTCCGAAATGAATTCGAAAAGCACGTTGTGTAGCAATTATCGAACCGCCGCATTCGATAAACCGCTCAATAACAAAAGCACGATGTTCACCAGACCAAGGCATGTTGACTACTGACAAATGGCATAAAACCAGCTTTCTAACGGTTTTTACCCCACTACTCTACCTGCTCTCTCTTCTGAGAAAAAGGGATTTGAAATCGGATAGGTTTTTCTGCCCCACCCTGTATTATCTACTTTGCAACTTGTATCACCTGAAATTTCTTCTGCAGTCTTATTTTATTTTGAATGGAGTTGTCAATACACCCTTCTGTGACAGAATTTGATTTCCAATCAAGCTCGATAGTGCTCTGACTGAATATTTTATGTTCGGTTACCATGACAATCATGCATTAAAATGGGTCATTAATGGATGATTTCGAGTGCGTTAAAATGAGCTTTTATTCTATGGTCGACGGAAAAAAAAATTACTTATTAAATCTGCCAATCTGTAAGCAACAAATTTCTGAATATTTCGACTTCGCAGGTTTTCGTAGGAAAACCAGCCTTATGGGGTTTGGCTCACAGTGGAGAAGGAGTCAAAACGGTTCTTACAATTCTTCGACACGAGTTCGACACTGCTCTTGCTCTATGCGGTGAGTTCCAGTTTATTTTAACGATTTACTTCAAGCGATAAATTGTTCGTTGAATTTGTTCGTAGGTTGCACAAACATTGAAGAAATACGAAGATGCATGGTAATCTGTGATTTAAACTGTAGATTGATCGGGTATATTCATTGGCGCCCGCACGAGATGAGAGTCTCAGGGAGCATTAAGGCATTTTCATTATTCTTGAGACTACCGTGGCTCAAGAAAATGTCGAAACATTTTAGGAAATCCCAGATAACACAGATAATTCTTAAATCATCCACGATAATATTGTATAAAAGTTTATATAGACTGTAAAAAAATGATTTCATCCATATATACTTTATTGTATAAAAATATACTCATTTACTGTATTGCATTTTTGAATTCACAAACAAATCCATGAAATACTTATTTACAAAATCGGAATGAAAATAAGTCTTGAGAAAATCACGAAATTAATTAAGTTTTCGAACTCAATGTTTGATTGTTTTCTCCAATTGCTCGGCAATTGCTTCGAGAAAATCTTGTGTATTCAGATACATTCCAGGTTTAACGTTGCTTATACCTCCATGTATAGAAGCAGCTAAGTCTTTGGTGACTTTTCCTGATTCAACACAATCAACGCAAGCCTTTTCTAATGTTTTGGCGAAGTTCACAAGATCAGGGGTGCCATCTAGTTTGCCTCGGTGTTCCAAACCTCTCGTCCAGGCGAAAATGGAGGCAATTGGATTGGTCGATGTCTGATTTCCCTTTTGGTGTTCCCTGTTGAAAAAGAGGGTTAACAATTTATTCTTAATAATCAATTTCTATTTCAAGCGATTCTGATAATTCACTACAAAATATCTGTGAATTGAGACAATAGAAAAAAAGTTAATTACTACTATTAATAGTTGATGAGATTGAAACCCCAGATTAGAAGGTGTCAAATAAAAAAGATAGTTCACATTGTAATAGCAGGACTGCTAAAAACCGATTCGTACCATTGATTCCAAACGATTCGAAAAACTAGTATGATCATGTTGAAAGATTATTTGGGCCGTTCCATTATCTATGCGGTTAGTTGTTTCCGACGTTTCGGCAAGCATTCGCCTGCCGTCTTCAGTCCTGAGAAGGAACGGTTTTTGCCAAACTTGGTCTGTCTGGACCATACTTTTTCGATTGTGAATTATGGTGTTGGGATTCGAACGCGGGTTATTAGGTTGCAATTTCGGAATTATAGTTTATGAAGTATTATTTTCTTGGTAGAGGTCACCTTGACCCGATCAGTATGCGCAGTTGATATGCGCAGTAGGTTAGGTTTGGTTAAGTTAGGTTAGGTTAGGTCTGGTTAGTCTGGTGTTAATTGCCACCTTGAGCCGAGTCGTCCTCCTCAATTCAGATCCTATAATTGGTGCCCAGACATCCTTTATTTCCACAGAGGGTGTACTAATTGGGTTGGGAGTTATGGCCATGAAGGCTGCTTCTTTCAATTTCCTCCTTCTCCGTCCTTCTTCCTTTAATATCATGGAAGCTTAATCTCATCTGATGTTGTGGTTCCCGTTCCAGGCATGTTGGACTAGCTTAGATTAGATTTTTCAGTTTCTTTCAGTCGAGTTTTTTTTTGTTCTAGAAGAGGTGAATCTTACATCAGACACTCAGTCTTTCTGGGTAGTGTCGGATTCTTACCGACTAATCACCTCTCCTGCGGTTGGTTCCGGGCATAGGCCTATAAACCTTCCATCATCTTATCTGTATTTTCTCTTTCGCATTCTTTATGCTGAGTGTTTGTGTTCATCCTTCAATTGGATATCTCTCATTAGTGTGCAGTTCTATATCTTCATTTTCGCAATTGGTCTCTAGGTCTTTCGCGGTAAATTTTCGCTGTTTTTTCATCTTCAGCGGGGTCATAGTCAACTAACCCTCTAAGGTAGTCATTTGGATGTTCACTAGCTCTTTCATAGGCTTTTGCAGCATTTCGTTTGATGAATGTAGAATGGACTCCCATTTTATGACTTTTCGGATTTGTTCATTTCTAACAAACCAGGGGGCGTCTAATGCCTATCTCAGAAATTTGTTTTCTGTACTTTGTATCCTCTTTATATGGGTTCTCGCTGCATAGCCCCATGCTGTTGATCCATATGTTAGCTGCGGTCTGGCGACTGCTTTTATGATCCTCAATTTCGTGTTTCTGTTCATTTGGCTTCTTCTGCCTATAATCGGGTATAGTCTTTTCATTGCTACATTCGTTTTATCCACTGCATACTTAATGTGCTGTTTCCACGTTAGTCCTTTGTCTGAAATTACTCCTAGGTATTTAGCTTCATTCTTCCATTCAATTTCATTATTGTCTATGGATATCTTCGTTCGATTCCATTATCAGTCTTCTTTTTTGAAGAAGTATTGCTTGACTCTTTTCTCCACTGATTTTGATTTTCCATCTGTTACACCTGTTAAACACTCGGAAGAATGATGAAGAAAATACTGAGGCCATCAAACGGGAACCACAGAAGACGAAGATGCCCCACCATACTCAACCGACAGAAACCGCCCTTCTGGAGGGGATTCATGGATAAATAGGGATGTTTCTGTTAGAACCTTCCTTCTTGATCTACGCTCCGTCTTGACCATCTTAAGCTTTTAAGATCACGCGTCATTTTCTTCGATTATACTTCGACACTTGTAAATATACGGACAGTCATTGTCCCCTTTTAGTAAATAAACATATTAAAAATCTCTCGTTGATTGTGATTATTTTGTAGTTAAAATATAACCGCGGTATATACAATACGGCAACAAATTACGCTACATAACATGGTCCTTCGAGCCGGATTTGAATCAGTGAACTCAAAATAAATCCAGTCAACATCGTCGAAGCAGCAACATTCCAGGGACGTACCAAGAAGCCACCTACAATACAAGCAATCAAGTCTGTGCTAGGAAACCCAGACATTGGACTGCACAATACCAGGTGATCATTCCTTTTTATTCCTTAAAACTCGTTCCGTTTTTCCATTTCTATATATTTGTGGCAAGATTTTATATAAAACTTTGTGTTTCTTATAATCTAGTTGGAAACTTTCGTGTGTTTATCGAATAGTTTCAGAGACAAATATTGTATTTCGTTGTAAATTGTTTTGCTCTATTGATAGCAATCCAGTTTGCACATTCTCGTACATATATTCACTACATATTTGTTTATTCTTTTGAAAATTACAATAATTTAGCTTTCAATTCGTAAAGTATAGTGAAACACATTGATATCCCTTTTTGCAATTTTATTCTCATACTCAATCAAGTTACAACATAGCAATGGAACAATTAATCCGCAAACGCGCCACGCTTAAAGCCCAGCTTAGTCGGTTTGAAACATTCATAACCAAAAAAACCATCGATGAATCAACCTTGAACACAACCCAGGTACAAAAAAGGCTAAAAGATGTAGAACCGCTATTGACCCGTTTTCTCGAAGTTCAATATGAACTGTAACTCATCTCGTCAGATGATCCGGAAACCCTAAAGGCTGTACAGGTAGAAACTGAGTCGTTTGAAAATAAATTTTATGAGTTGACCTGTTTTGCAGAAGACTACATTACGGCAAATTCCAAAACGCTTTCGGCTAATAACTCAGTCTCGCGTCAAACCTTTCCAGATCTCAATATAAAGTTGCCGGTACTAAATCTGCCAATTTTTAACGGCCAATACAATGAATGGTTATTTTTCAGAGACACTTTCAAATCTGTTATACATGATAATACGTCATTATCACCAGTTCAAAAATTCCATTATTTGAGATTGTCTTTGAAAGATGATGCCGCCAACGTGATTAAATCATTGGAAATATCTGACGGCAATTATGAAATCGCGTGGACCTGTCTTTTCGAAAGATACGAAAATAAATCTCTCCTTGTGTCTAACCATGTAAAAGCTCTTTTCAATCTACCATCAATAACCAAAGAATCACACATTAACTTACGTCAATTGCTTGATGGGACGTATCAACATATGAGAGCTTTGAAATCATTAAAGTTACCGGTGGAACATTGGGATTCTTTGATTATCCATTTAATCGCATCCAAACTCGATTATAACACCAGGCGAGAATGGGAATCGAAGAATACCAGCTCAGAATTACCAACTTTGGAATATTTTCTTAATTTCTTGAAGGAAAAATGTCGTTTGTTGGAAACATTAAACATCGATAAACCCGCAGCGCCTCCAAGATCCGTTAAAACATTCGTATCAACCAATAATGTAAAATGTGTCATTTGCGCCAGAGATCATTTATATTATAATTGTCAAAAATTCCTTGAGTTAGATCCAAACGCCAGGTATGATGAAGTAAAACGTTTGAAATTGTGTTTAAATTGCTTGAGAAAAAATCATTCATCAATACAATGCTTAGCAAGTAAATGCCGGAAATGCGGAAAGTCACATAACACATTATTACATTTCACCAATAAACGTGAACGGTCTTCTTCCTCAACCAAAAACGATGAAAATTCATGCATTGATAGTAACAACGATTCCTCATCTGAAGATTGCGAAGCACCAACGTCATTTTCCGCATGTTCCACGCAAAACAGAAAGCATACACTTCTGTCCACCGTCATAATAAACGTCTTGGACTCTAATGGAAAATCGCACAGTTGCAGAGCATTATTGGATAGCGGCTCCGAGAGTAATTTCATAACTACGAAACTATGCGAGAGACTAAACTTAAAAATTAACAAATGCAAAATGATTATAACTGGTTTAAACCAAGCCTCATCTTCTCTTGACAAACGAACAAATATCGAAATCCAATCCAGGCTCAATTCATTTCGGACTACATTACCTTGTTTCGTGATATCGCGGATAACTGGAAATATTCCTTCATTATCATTCGATGCGAGTCAACTCAAAATTCCATATAAACTTAAATTAGCAGATCCAACATTTAACACAAGTAATTCAATAGACATGCTCATAGGGAGCGAACTATTTTACGACTTGTTGTGTAATGGACGAATAAAATTAGGCCCTAGTTTACCTATATTACAAAAAACACGTTTCGGTTGGATAATTTCGGGTCCCTTACATCTGGATGAACCCTATCGTCAAACTCATTGTAATATAGGAAGAATAACAACTCACGAACCCAATGACCAAAATGAAAAATGGAAAATTGAGGAATTGCCATCCCGACAATTTCAATCACCCAAAAAGGCCTTTCGTGAAGAACACTTCAAAGACAGTACCATGCGAGATCGATTCATAGTCAGTCTTCCAATGAAAGAACCCACTACCAAATTCGGAGATTCACTTAAAACCGCGGAAAGGCGATTATATGCATTGGAACGCAAACTGTCAAAAAATATTGATGTCAAAAATCAATATATCAATTTTATGGACGTATACATTGCTCAGCATCATACCATTCCATTAAATATAATTTTTTCTAAAGATGAATTTACGCATCATCATATTCTGAAAGATACAAAAGCGACACCGAAATCCACAACGCGTTCTTCCCTCAATGATATCTCAGCAGTACAAATAGAATCTTGCCTCAACATTAGACCTCTATACGCTTTCTCCAACAATCCTTTACCCTTAACACCTGCACATTTCCTTATAAGAGACAGATTGAATTCTGTTTCTGATCACAACTGGTTATCATCAATCGGTCGACTTAGTCAACACAATACAGAAGACGATGCAGCATCTCAGGTACAGGTGGACCAACGACTATATTTTGGGTTTGCAAGTCCGATCCAAATGGAAGGCAAACCACCCACAATTATTAAAGGAAGACACACTTGTACTCGTGAAAGAAGATGGACTACCCCCCTCGAAATGGCTTATTGGAAGAGTCGTAGAGATGTTTCCTGGAGCCGATGGCGCAGTCCGCACAGTGGACGTAAAAACTGTCAACGGAATTTATCGACGACCAGCATGCAAACTTTGCATATTACCAGCACCTAATATCGAAACTTCGGATCCCAATCTTTCTTGTTGAAAAGCTGGTGCTTTTCAAGGAGGCCGCTATGTTAAACACTCGGAAGAATGATGAAGAAAATACTGAGGCCATCAAACGGGAACCACAGAAGACGAAGATGCCCCACCATACTCAACCGACAGAAACCGCCCTTCTGGAGGGGATTCATGGATAAATAGGGATGTTTCTGTTAGAACCTTCCTTCTTGATCTACGCTCCGTCTTGACCATCTTAAGCCTTTAAGATCACGCGTCATTTTCTTCGATTATACTTCTACACTTGTAAATATACGGACAGTCATTGTCCCCTTTTAGTAAATAAACATATGAAAAATCTCTCGTTGATTGTGATTATTTTGTAGTTAAAATATAACCGCGGTATATACAATACGGCAACAAATTACGCTACATAACAACACCATTGACTGATATCATCTGCAGCTTCTTGAAGTCTTTTGTGAATTATTTTTGTATTTGTGTGCCTTATTGCTATGCCTGTATCGTCTGCGTAGACGAGCAAGCAGGCATCTTGGATTTCTTGGTATATGTATGTATATGTCATAGAGTAGCGGTTCTAGTATAGATCCTTGGGGAACTCCTGCTTCTAAATATCTGAGTGTGGAATGAACGTCACCTATTTTCACACAAAAGTTCCTATCCCTCAAATAATTTCTTATTATTCTGCATAACTTGGGTGAATACCTGCGGTAATCATTTTATATGCTAGTCCTTCATGCCATCTCTATCAAAAGCTCTGGTTACATCTAGGAGCAGTAGTCCTGTGGCTTGTTTATTCTGGAATCCCTCTGTGATATACTCGGTCATTCTTAGAAGCTGTTGTTCAGTTGAATGTTGTTTTCGGAACCCAAATTGTTCGCTCGGTATCGTCGCCAGGGCTTCTGTTTCTTCATTAAGTGGTCTGGCTTCTGGCTAAGACTCTCGGTCTATAGTTCTGTGGGAACTTTTTGTCTTCACCTGGTTTGCTGAAAACAATCACTTCGGCAGTTTTCCATCTTTCTGGAAAGTGCTCAGTTCTCATCGCTCCATTTTGCTTTCTTTGGCATTTTCTTCAGCATGAGATTTGTAATTTTATCTTTTCCAGGAGCCTTTCTTGTTTTCAAATATTGATTATCTCTTTGATTTCGGCCGGAGATGTTGGGTGGTGGGATTTTGCCATCCGGTGGTGCTTCTTTCATTTTTTCTTCATTATCTTCAATTAATTCTTCTAGGTCCTCATCATCTTCTTCACAATAATTTATTCTTGACTCTCTTTCTATAGTATCGGCAAGAGCGTTAGATTTATCGCTTTTTGAATATGCCATTCTCAGTCGAGCTAGTCTTTGGTGCTCTTCGATTCTAACCTCAAGGGGGCGTTTAGTCTCCCCAATGTAGGACCTGCGCATTCGCATGGAATTTCTTAGACGCAATTTTTCGTTATCTGATTTTTGTTGTGTCTGTTGTGTTCCACCTTCGCGAGTTTACTCCTGACCGAAGGTGAAACCTAAAGATCCTATTTCGATCAGAAATATGAACATACGTATTTGCAAAATTGAAAAGACTGTATCTGTATTAAGTTGTTCACAATTATTATTTTCAAGCATTTATCATTGGCCGATTTCTCCAGGAGATTTGTTATCGGTTGGGATTGTGTTTGAATGCTTAGCATAATGACTCTCTTTACATCTGAATATATACCAGACCATAATAAGCTTTTTCGAATTGAGAATCTCTCCTCGCACTTGTCTGCATACCGGGTCCTGCAATAGTGCGTTAAGCTTCTGTAGCTGCTAAACCAGACGTTTTAGGAATTAAGTTGAAAAGCATTCCCTTGATACTTGCAATTCATCATCTCATGAAATTATTTTATGATATAAAGTACGATAAAATTATTCAACAAACTAGTGATTTTTCAAATGGAACACCCCTTATATTTTTGCATATTTTCAATGCTCTTCAATACCTCTACCATGATGCAAAATATTAGGGATATTTTATGAATGATTTTATCGTCTGTGAATTCAATAAGAATGAAAGATTTTAGCGGCATGCAGACAATTTTTTGAAATTCCGGAAAAAGTTACACACCGTGCAGGAATTGAACCTGCGTCTCCTACTTTCCGGGTCGGTGCTCTTACCAACTGAGCTAACAGTGTGTATGATACTTTTCAGTTGGTAAGAGCACCGACCCGGAAAGTAGGAGACGCAGGTTCAATTCCTGCACGGTGTGTAACTTTTTTCCGGAATTTCAAAAAATTTTCTGCATGCCGCTAGAACCTTTCTTTCTAATAAGGGATATTTTTCCAACAGTACGGATCTCATTAAGAAAAAACTGCAAAATTTCGACGAAACAGTAGTTCGGTAAAAGCCCTTTACATACAAATTAATGTTTTTAACGCTTCTGGAAATCGTTCCAGAAGCGTTAAAAACATTAATTTGATCAGGATTGCTTTCAACACAAGAATTTGCCTAGTCATCGTTCCTGAATGATCAACCTCTCTTATACAGCGTGTCCAGTATCAATGTCCAAATATGAAGAATTTCGAATTGTTTTTTCTCAACTTTTCGAATGTAACACCCTGTATTTTTTTCATTTTTATCTATGTGAAAAAACGATTTTTTGAAAGAGAATAAATTTGAATGCCCTCAAAACATCCTTCAACTTAAATTTTGAAAAAATTAAGTCTTCAGGTGGAAAATTTAAACCGTGAACTTGGAAAAAATGAAACAAACTTTTTGAATGGAGAATGTGTGCCGTCGGCCGGAGTATAAGGTCCCCTTAACTGTACCAAAATTGCACCAATAATACGATTTCTCAGTTCGTCTACGGTGTTCACTGTGGCAATATAAACTAGAGATTTCGGATGGCCCCACAAAAAGAAATCAAAACGACTTATGACTGACCAATCTACCTATTTTCACAATTTTCGTTTAAATACCCCCTAGCCAAAACTGAAAAATGAGCAGGAACACCGTCGTGCTTGAGCCACTTTTCACGTCGTAGCATATACTACGACCTCTTATATAAGGTGTAAATCATCTAATAACAATGTAAAAACGTTTTTTAAGAAATCCCTATATGACCTGGCAAGAAGAGAGGACCAATCAAATCATCGCCAATGTTACGACTCCACACATTTAATTGAATTTGCTCCTAAAAACGAGCTACTACAGTTGTGCCTTGAGAAAATTTCACGTTTTACCAGACTCTCCACTTAACACAATGGTCTTTTTTATCCAACAACATATCTTTACTAAGTTTAGTGATTTGTGCGACTTCATTTCGATATTTTATCAAATTGCTCCCAATATATCGGGTGTTTTTTATAGTGATAGAACTTTGAATTGAAATGAAAAACATTTAAATTAAAATAGAAAAAAAGATAGAAGCCAAAACTTTTTTTTATTTGAGACATAGTTTTATGACATTCATGTTTTGAAAATTATCTCCGGCATAATATGTCCACCACGAATAGCTCTGAAGCTAATGTAACAGTAAATGGTGCTACCTTAACAATTGATTTATTGAAAGAAAGATTTGGCGATAACATTATTTCGAGATATGTTCCAAATAACTGGCCTCCAAGATCATGCGACATAACTCCAATGGATTATTTTCTTTGGGGTTATGTCAAGTCATTAGTTTATGCTAATAAACCAGTCAATAGACGCTTCGGAAGTCAACATAACTCGTGTTATTGCTGGAATAGGGCATGAATTATTCGAAAAAGTTGTCCAAAATTGGTCTAGTCCAATGCGGTTCCTCAGAGCTAGTCGTGGTGAACATATGCTGGAAATTATTTTCAAAACATGAATGTCATAAACTTATCTTTCAAATAGAAAAAACTTGGTTTCAGTCTTAATTCAAATGTGTTTTATTTCAATTTAAGGTTCTATCACCTTGAAAAAACACCAGATACAACGAATCATCATCACTTTCGCAGTAGTATATCTTCCCAAACAAATGAGTTACCTGTAATGCCTAGTAACAGTTCCGTGAGCAGCCTCGGATTCGATTGTTTTTCCGTCGGGACACATTAGCACTGAAGTCATCATTCCCAAGGAGCCATAACCTTGTGCTATAATATCTGATTGTACATCTCCGTCGTAGTTTTTACAGGACCATACGAATTTCCCAGATGATTTCAAAGCTTGAGCTACCATATCATCAATAAGGCGATGTTCATACCATATTTTTTTGGCTTCAAACTGAGATTTGTATTCCCTGCAAGATATTTAGCACTTCTATTGATTGAGAACCTTAATATATATTACTATTGAGTAGTCATCCAATTTAGGTGAATACTCAATGATAATCTAATTTAGATAGATGAATACTCAATGATTAGACTGAGGACAGAAAGGGGCTAAGGGGTACTTGGGGCAATTACCACTTCCCTGACCATCGAAAATTCATCATGGAAAGCGGATAAAATAATGTCGCCCTTGGCAAAATCTTAGAACGATGAGGATCATCACATTGAGTACTACTCACTTCTCGTATATTTCTTGGAATATATCCTTGAATCTACCATCGTATCTTTTCAAGATAGTATTCTTTGTGGATAGATATAGGGGCCATCCTTTATTCAAAGCGACTTGGAATGATGAATGAGCAAATGCCTTTATACTTTCATCTGTATTGTACATTCCTAAAGCGACACCGGGTCCTTTGAAGTTGAAGAGTTCATATTTTTGTACTTTGCCATCAGTGGAAGTGTAAGTCATTTCAACCTGAAATTAAACATTAACAGACGAACGTCCAACTGTTTGAAATTGTTTGGCTGATGGTTCAGTTTGATTAAATTGTTTTGTTTGTGTTTCTAAGAACTTTTCGGTAGTATCCGAAGAACTTAATTTTTATTAAGTAGCATATGTCCGGAAATACTTTCTTAAGAAAGTATAAATAATAAAAGTCGTCTGCCCATCAGATCAAGGTTCTGTTTATATTCCGGAGTACAAAATTTGAAAAAATACCTGCCTCGTTATCTATACTTCTGATTATAAAGAGTGAGTAAAAAGTAACGCAAAGAATTCCTAACTATCGGTATTTACTATTTAGAAAAATGCTGGAACTGGTCACTTTCTATTTCGTATGGCTCAATTTGTTAAATATAATTGTGTAATAGGAGAGATAACTTGGAAGTAATAAAATGAATATCCTTTTAAAATTAGGACTTGTACATTTTCTTTTCCGTAATAATTCACCGGTATTTTCAACACCCTTCATTTTATTCGGGAAATCTCCCGAGAGAACGCGCAATAATTTAATTGATCGATTTAAACTTCTGAAATTTAACACAAGGCTATTAAATTTCAGAAGTTTAAATCGATCAATTAAATTATTGCGCGTTCTCTCGGGAGATTTCCCGAATAAAATGAAGGGTGTTGAAAATACCGGTGAATTATTACGGAAAAGAAAATGTACAAGTCCTAATTTTAAAAGGATATTCATTTTATTACTTCCAAGTTATCTCTCCTATTACAAATATCCTCCCCTTTGAAAAAGTTTTGGCATCGGTTGCCATAACTTTTCCCTTACCCTTATTCCTCAATAGTCCAATAGTCCCTTGTCTTCCGTTAAAAACATTCTAACAGTTATACAACTCGAATATACCAAACTTAAAACTCTTAACTCTCATGCAGCATGCCTTAAATCTACATATCATTTTTACTCAACTAATATGTCCAAGTCCAAGACAAACAATATCAAAAAAATTCAAGGCTCAATGCAGCAAAACATAATGCTCATAAATCAAGTCCATCAAAAAAGAAAAATTAAACAAATCCTGCCTTTCACTACACTTCTCCCTAGGAGTTCATAATTGTTTATTCGAATTCCAAATCCCACCGCTGTCACCATATGTAAAAAGCACCCTCTTCGTGATTGGACAGAAGAGCGGCTTTCCACCAATCAAGGGTGTTATTACTTAAAGAAAATTAAAAGATGTTAATTAAAATTTTGAAGTTCTTTCTTCCGACGGAAGAAAGTGTGGGATCGGCCCAACGCACTTGGGTCGGGTCTTAGTGTTTAAAATTATTTTCTAGGGAGAGGGATGGTAAATGAAACCTTTTAGATTAAATTTAAGACGTATATTAAATTCAAATCAAACCCAAACAAATTTACACTGGTTAGTTATATGTGAATTCCAAATCATATAAAAATGAATTCAAATTATCAACAAAAATGAAAAGGGTTTGTCAAAATGACCCCAGAAATAATGATCATGAACAATCTCAAAAGAATTCACAGTATAAGATAAATTTTCTATATTCAAATGATATGACGGAAAATAATCCTTCTTAAACTTTAATTTTACAAAAGGAAACTCAACAATAGTTTCCACGTGATCTTTCAAATGAACCTGAGTTTTCTCAACAGAAAACTCCACTTAGACCTTCGACTACTTAAGGGTGATTACAAAAATAATAATACGCTTTAAAGAGGATACAAAAAAATTATGAAACTATGACTTGTAGAAGATTTCAGGACTCTGGACTATAAATATAATTTGGGCGGACATGCAGCTGTCTACTAATTCTCAAGATAAGCTAAGCATAAACAATTTATCTGACCTTTTTCCTGGACCAATAATCCCAAAAATGATGAACCTAGGAGGATGTTCTACGACGTTGCTTCTTTCCTGAAACAGACAGATTATGTGCGAAACACAACACCCACACGTTTTCGCCAAAATGACTTTCACTCCCGAATATACCGACGATACGCGAACTAAATAATTCCAAATAATTTAGAAACTTTACTGACTTCGACTTAACACTTCTTATATATGTCCCAGCTTGAGACTGACTTATCAAAACTTTTAAAAGGAACCAAAAAACCAACGAGTTATCCAATCGCCGTCTTCCGAATAACTACGAAACTAAATTAATTCTTAAACTTTCCTTAAAACCGTATCAAACACATATCAAACGAGTCAACTCAGAATCTCCCCGTTTGAGACTTCTGCAGTTACTCCGCAACTTCCAAATCAACTTTAATTGTTTTCGTTTCCACTTTGAAACCGTACTTCTTAACACTCAAGTACCTACCCTGAAACCGTACTACCCTAGTACCCGAACCATATTCGCGAGCCCTGGCAACCTATCCCGTTAAGGTTTAACCAGCAACTCCGTTCTCGTCTCCCGAATAACTGAACTCACTTTCGTCCGAAACTTCCCCGACTACCTTATTCTTTGTTCCTTTTAGAAACCAATTAAATTAAAGGACTTGCTTTCGTCAGTACTTCAAAACCAATCAAACCAAAACTTCTTCCATCTTTGTTTTTATGAACCAATCAAATTAACGATTTTTTTCTGCTTCCCACCTTGGGAAATGCTACGTGACAATTCTCAACAATGCCTGCGTTGAATTTTATCTCTGTCATCGTGTGCAGTAATTGCAACCAAATTCGTGGGACAATTATAATTTATCATTTAGTTCTCTAAATAAACTTAAACTGAAAATCAACAATTTCGGTCGTTAACGTCTCGACAGAGATCCTGTGTGGGTTTGATAAACGATCCAATAATTTTTCTAACACAAGGCTATTAAATTTCAGAAGTTTAAATCGATCAATTAAATTATTGCGCGTTCTCTCGGGAGATTTCCCGAATAAAATGAAGGGTGTTGAAAATACCGGTGAATTATTACGGAAAAGAAAATGTACAAGTCCTAATTTTAAAAGGATATTCATTTTATTACTTCCAAGTTATCTCTCCTATTACAATTGTCTCTATGAGGAGTGAAGGGTTATTTCCTTTTGTTATCGATAATGATTTGGTCATTGATACGTTGTTTATAAGCCTGTTCATAATTATAGGGATGACATCGTTGAACCCCTTTTTTCATGTATAGTGAAGTAAACCCCAAACATTTGTAGACATCTTATTATCATTAAGCAGAATAATTCTTTGAAAATCAAATAAAACGAGTCGCATATTTTGCCCACGACCGGAAATTGTACCTATATAAATATTTTGCTTGAAAGTGTGGCAGATATCTTTCGCCCTTCAGTTAGCAACATACTGAAGAAAGAAAATTAATCAATCCTATAAAAATTAAACGATTCGTGCGCTTTAAATGCGTAAATGAATAGAAAATAGAAAAGATATTATGAAAATCCCATTTTCTCTCGAATATAATTTTTCCGATGAAGCCACATTTTGCCTGAATGGAAAACGGAAATTCGAAAATTTTTCTTCCATACAACTCAGAAATTATTTTCTCTATTTCAGTATCATAATGAGTTCATTACAGTACTAAAAACAGTGCTGTAATGAACTCATTACAGCACTGTTTTTAGTAATATTTTTCGTTTCGTGGTGGGCAGCACTGGCTTCCGATCCTATCAATTTTCAACACACGTCAATTTGAAAATGTCAATCTGAATTTTTCATTGAATTTCAACGAAATTTGACTGAAATAGAGAAAATATCGTCTAATACTCGTTGCAGAATGCAATTCCAACATTCATGCGTTAGGAAACTCGCTCCTTCGTCGCTCATTTCCGAATTTCGCATTCGTATTGGACTAGGAGTCCATTATACAACTAGTTTTAGAACATGTTAACAGCAATTAACAAACGGAATTAGCGTGACACCCCGTATACTATATACAGGGTACGTAGGAGAACTTTGTTTCTTCTTGACCATTCCTCACCTTTCCAGGTCCAGGTACCAAAAAATCTGTCGCTTTGTATTGATCTCCAAAAGCGTGACGTCCAATCACAATTGGATTTATCCAACCAGGCACCAGCTTCGGAATGTTTTTGCAGATAATGGGTTCCCTAAAGACCGTTCCTCCTAAAATGTTTCTTATAGTTCCATTTGGAGATAGCCACATCTTCTTCAGTTTGAATTCTGTAAAAGAATCACCCTATTTGTGCTGAACAATTCAATATTAGTAAGGCACACACGAAAGGGAAATCTGTGAGATCTGATCCGCAGTCCAGATCTGTTACAGATCTGGACTGCGGATCGGATTGCTCCCGCCGATCTGGTCTGTCGCGGATCAATAGCAAGGCACACACGAAAGGGAAATCTGTAAGATCTGATCCGCAGTCCAGATCTGTAACAGATCTGTTTTTAAAACAAAGATCTAGCTTAAATTTTATGTTTTAGGTACTTATTGTTGCCCCAGTTTAACCTTACGTGGTATAATAAAATATGATCATCTGATTGCCAAATTACAAAAAAAAAACATGCCTGTTTCCTTGTTCTTAAAATTTTCATCAACAAAGTACATACTTCATAGCCATTCGAATAAGGCGATCATTCATGAGGATGAAATTTAATTTGACAGAACGATATTTTAAAATTGTTATTTTCTCTCATTTTTCTTTTCATAATTGAGTTATAAAATCAATATTTTGCTTTTCTAGAATATTCATCCAATGAAATAATCTGATGCAATCCTACCTTCGACTCTCTGTTCATCTGGAGTAATGGTAGCACATTTAATTCCTACATTATGCTTCAAGATGGCATGAGCAGCATCGATCGTGACTTGGTCAGCGGTCTGATCTCGATAAGGGAGTCCTAAATCGTAATACAGACAATCAAGCTTCACATATGGGAAAATGAGTCTTTCCTTGATTTTTTCCCAGATGATTCTGGTCATCTCGTCACCATCCATCTCCACCACTGGATTCTTGGCAACCACTCTGTGTTCGGATCCATCTGAAATTCATAATTCATAATAATTAATTTGAAATTTTATAATGGCGTCTGTGCATTATAGAGCTCTTATTCCTCTTCAGAAAAAAATTATTAGATGAGTCTGCGGTCGTAAGATTGGGAGAAACAAAATTATATCCAGAAGAATTTTTTTCTACTCAATTTCCTAACTTAGCTAGAGCTATGAAATTTTGGTGCATCATAGCGCTTTCTTCTCTCTTCAGAAAAAAATTAATTCCAAACGTGTTTCCTCATCACTTGGTTCTGAAAGGAGAGTGAACAGTGACAATCGCATTTTGCAGAAGACCAGTCTAACGATCCATAAACCCGGTTGCAATATCTTTCTGACAATGACTTAATTTCTACTTGTACGAATACAGCGATAGCCCCCAAAATATTACTAACACTTATTTCCAACGACGATATAATATACATATTTGTGAATGTTTTATAGTCTGTATTTATGAGAGATTATTTCTTTTTATTATTTTCTCGAAAAACTTAATATTCTTAAGGTTGGTTTTTGGAGGCTGTCTTTGTTATTGTTTTGTTAAGTGTTCGTTTGTCTTTTAGCCCTGAAGAAGGAGGAACTCGCCTCCGAAACGTCGGCACATTGAATAATATTTGAGAAAATAAAGTATTGTCCCAATTCCTGAAAAGTTTTCACTTATAATACCACAAGAGCTTCAAAATTATCGGGTATTTCCCGATAGGTTCGTTGCAAACAAATGAAGGAGTCAAGTTTTTCAGGTTAAAAAATCACGAGCGCGAAGCGCGAGTGATTTTTCCTGAAAAACTTGACGACTTTATTTGTTTGCAGGGAACCTTGAGGGAAATGCTAGATAATTTTGATGCTCGTGTGGTATTCGGGGGATTTTTTTTCCGTCCCAAATGTCGGCCAATAGAATTGCACCATGAGACGAAATGTACAGTTAACAAATAAGAATTTCATAATGAATAAAACAACATTTAATTAAGATAAAGACTAGTGCAATTAAAAATACAATTGTTGTAAACATTGGTGCATGTTTTCTTCAAGTCAGAGTTATCGGTAATGGTCCCAGAAGAGGTAGATGGCATGAGGTTTATGCTGTTGATGGCATTTTCTGCAGTAGGCTCACTCCTTCGCAGTTTCTTGACAATTAATTCGTGGTGTTCCTGGTCGAGTTGGAGATACGGCTTGATGGAGTTACTGTTGGCATGTCCAGTTATTTTGATTATCTGCTGCTCTCCCAGGCCCGATTTCGCTAGATTGGAGACGGCTGTTGCACGACTGGAGTGATTGGTGATTTTTTTGTTACCAAGGTCAAGCCCAGCTTTTTGTGCTGACTCCTTAACCCACTTTGAAATCGTGTTTTGGCCTACTGGGGAATCCTTGTACCACCTAGCGCCTGGAACTTTATTCCAGAATGGATTTTGGGTCAGGAATAGTCTGTCGCTCTTGATATTGGCATCTCTCTTCTCTCTCAATTTCTGGAACAGTCTCACTGGGCACTTGTCAGGGATTTCCCGATTCTCCACCAGCCACTTGCTGTCTGATAATTTTTTATCACCACCTTGTGTGGTCTTGCTGAAAATTGGATTGTATTCAATTCTCCCAGTTGTTTCCCCGTCATTTCGCTGTTCTGCCTTGAAGTGATGTATTGACGCCATGCTGCCCTCACCACCTCTCCAAGCCAATTCCACTGATATTATCATGAATAATTTTTTCTGGAGGCCATCAGGAGTTTCCTCGTCCCAAACAGTGGTCATTGCATCCCAATCTTTTTCCTCCAACGCTGCTGCACGTGCCCTCCGTTTTTCCGGAATAGATTGTAAAGCCTTACGCTTGGCATCACGAGCTCCTCGAGCGGTCTTGAATGCAGCATCCGAAAATGGGTTGATTTTGATGTCGAAATCGTTCAAATACTTTTCTTGAAGTAATTTTGCAGTCTGATTCCACATTGTTTTTATTGTACCTTCCTTATAGTCTTCTCCATCCATTTTCTTCATATTGTAAGCGTAATCTTTCATAATGTTTGCCAATTGCGCTTCACTCGTTTCAGCACTCAATGTGTATTCCCTCTCAGTACAAAAAGTAGTAAATTGGTTTCAAACTGTTTTTTTTTGACTTCTCCGTATTAATGGGAACATTTCCTTTGACTTTTTTATCGATGGTGGACAGAGAACAAACTCCAAATCGACTCATTTTCATGCAAAATCTCCAATTTTCACAATTGAATTCAACCTGTCAGTTTGACGTGTGATTAATTTGACTGGATCATGTTTTGTTTTTTATATACAGTAATGTATGGATAATCCGAACTCCCGATAATCCGAAGTATCCTATAATCCGAACGCCCCCACTTGGTAAAATGATATGTATACTCCGAACAGCCTGAACTCTGCAATCCGAACGCCCGCCATCTTGTTTTTTCATGCGAGATGTACTCCTCACATATACAGTTGAAATAATGGCTTCTAAAAGAGAACATTCCTCTCACAAAATTTCCAGTGAACTTAAACATCATCAAATTTTACAGCAAAAAGGTACTCTTGGTACAACTCGATACTGCGCACCGTTTTCGTAGTAATATCATTTTAATAACCTCATAGCTGACTTCCAACCGTTTATAAGCAATGGATTATTTAGAAAAAAGTATAGTCTTAGACATGTGTATTCGGAAAAACGGAGGACATTCGAACACCTACTCTAATTGAATTCTATTTTATGTTACTTTCTTTTTCTGAATTCTTATTTGTGATTTTTTGTTTAATTAATACATTTATCATTACTTCATACCAGCATCGGTTATTACTTCATAATTTTCGAATCAAAATACTCCGAATACGGTACACAGTTTTACCAAGAGTACCTTTATGTGTAAAATTGAAGGATGTTCAAGTTCATTTGAAATTTTGCTCAATAAATCTAATATTAAAAAAGTTATGTTCAATACTACTTGCTACGAACCATATAACAAGCGCGCTCTATGAGAGTGAAACATACAAACAAATTCATTGGATGTATCAGCTTCCAAATCATATTCCATTCGTATAAAATTTCATTACAATGTGGCCCGTAGTTTCTGCAAAATCGTAAAAATTCAATTACTTTTTTTTCTTCAACAACCTTTTCTTGAATAAATGGCGTAACGAAAGTTCTTCACGAAGCAAAAACCAATTATTTTTCAGTTTTCTACCTATCCTAGAGACATGGTCACATTTTTTTAAACACCCCCTATAATCCGAACGTGTTCGGATTATAGATATCATTCAGTATGATTTCTATAATCCGAATGATTTGATAAACCGAACGGGTCCCGACAACTTTCTGTTCGGATTATTCATACATTACTGTATAGCAACTACCAGAGAAAATTTTCAAAAAATTATCGGAGGTAATATCACAAGACTATGACAAATAGCCGACTATTATTTTCGGCCTAATTCAATCGAGAGCGCCTTGTATTTCGACAATTCAATAAGACCATATGAACATTAATAATCTGAATAACTCCCGAGAGCTTTAGCTCGAGGGAGTTATTCTTTGATTATTAATGTTCATATGGTCGAATTGAATTGTCTTGAAATACAAATTGCTCGAGATGAATTAAAGAAAATAATAGTCGCTTTTTGTCATAGTCGAGTGATATTCAGGAAGATTATTTCATGAACACGTTCAGACAAGGGCAGAAGAAGGCATCTCTATTTATTTTATTCAATGTTCAAATGTTTCGCTAAGATTCCTGTCACTTTCGCTGAAGTGAAAGCAAACCAATTCATAAACTTCTATCATTTAATTACACTTACTTTTTACAACTACGAATTAAATTAATCATCAACAATAACTAAAACTCAAATATATAATAATGGATTACTTGAAATTGCAAACGCATCAATTATTGTAAGTGATATTTGCACCAGAACCATAGATAATTAAGTCCTGTAGGTGTCGCCTTTTCTATTTTTTCTTGTATGACCTGTGCTGCTGAAGTTGAAGGCTGTGTTTCTTCAAACTGTCGCATTCTATTCATAATTTTGTTGTGGTGTTCCTCATCGAGCTGAAGATAAGGTTTTATGGATGATGTATTGCTGTAGCCCGTTATTTCAATCAGTTCCTGTTCCTGCACGCCAGCCTTTGCTAGTTGTGAAACGGCTTCAGAGCGACTTGAATGATTGGTTATTTTTCTTTTCTTTTCAACCAAACCAATACGTTCTGCACTTTTTTTCATCCATCCCGAGTATTCATTTTTCGTGATGGGACAATTTTTGTACCATGCAGATTCCTGTTTCTGAACTTTCCTTCCTCTTTTGAGGACAACTATGCAGGGTTCGCCTTTTCGCATTACGCGCATCTCTGGCACCTTGGAATTCGATATATTCGAATGGATTCACCTTTCTATTATGTTTGGTGAAGTATAATTCCTGCAGAGATTTCGCTACTGAATTCCACAATCAATTTAACTGTATACTCTTTATATTCTTCACCATTTTCTTTGCGTATATTCCATGCCCAATCTTGAAGAATTTCGGCTATTTTGGAAGTTGGGGTAGTCGCACAAAATTTGTTATTTTTCTGCCGACGAAAAGACATAAATTGTCTCCAGACAGACTCCTTACTTCTTTTTGTATTTTTCGGAATGGATTTAGATACATTTTCACTAATTCCCGTAGTGGAACATGAACGAAAACGCGACATTTTCAATTTTGTATGAATGTTATGTCAAACTTCGACACTTTATCATAGCACACATATGCAATCGAAATAAATAGCCGCTGATATTTCTTTGTTTACCTGAATATCCGAAAATACTGCATATCGCGTGACTTAATTCGTGACTTTTCATTGGCGGAGCTATGTGTGAATGAAATAATCAGTAGTAATATCACAAGAGATTGAATTTCCGTGATAAGTCTATCGATTTATTTTCAAACGAAAATGAGTTGCTTGGAAACATCACGAGTCCGAAGGACGAGTGGTGTTTCCTTAAAGCAACTCATTTGAGTTTGGAAATAAGAGATAGACTTATGAGGTAAATTCAATCTCGTGTGATATTTTATAAGACTATTTCACGAACAAAATGAAAGGTCAGAAACTTCACATTCGAGAGGAAGCATTGAAAAACATGCAATAATAATGAATTTATTCCAAGAAGGTATCACAAACTGAAATAATTTGTAACAATTATTATGCGATATGCTTAACAATAAACAATTTTCATAAATACGAACAAAATACCTTATTCTCGACTATAATTATTATAAATTGTGCAATTGTAAAAATTTTGAATAGTACTAGCAGCATTAGGTGGATGGTTGTTGCTTGATATGTAGTTGGAGTATTTCTGAAAGTATTCACTATATTTTGATGATGTTCGGTACTCAGCTGTATATACGGTTTCATTGAGTTCGAATTTCCATGTCCAGTGATTTTCATGGTTTCTTGTTCACTTACGCCAGATTTTAGTAACTGACTTACTGCAGTGGCACGATTAGAGTGATTTGTTATTTTTACTTTTTTAGTGTCCAATCCTATCTTTTCTGCAGACAGTCTTGTCCATTGCGATATTTTATTAATGCCGATCGGACAATTTTTATACCAGTTACTACCATTATATTTATTCCACTTGCCATTAACAGTGAGAAAAAGCCTGTCATTAGCGATAACACCCCTTTTCGATATTAGTTTTCGGTATAATCTCACAGGACACAATTCAGGATTTTTTAAATTTTGGGCCAGCCATTTAGTATCTGCACAGTTTTTATCTCCACCTTGGCGAGTTTTGGAGAATATAGGGTTATATGCAAGCCTATTCGTCAAATAGCCTTTGTTGTCCAATTCTTCTTTGAAAAAATGCAACATGGCGAAAGCTGCTTCGTTTCCTCTCCAAGCTAGTTCAACTGCAGCTATATGATAAAACTTTTTTTGAAGTCCCTCCGGCGTGTCCTCATCCCATTGCAAACACATATTTTTATGTTCGTCGGAAGTCAGAGCTACAGAACTAATCTTCCGTTTTTCGGGTTGAACTTGTAAAATCTTTCTTTTACTATCACGAGCCGCTCTCGCCTCATTGAACATTATATCTCTAAAAGGATCCAGAATTCTCTGGTATTCCTCGAAATATTTTTCCTGCACCAATTTTGCAGTGGTATTCCATATAGTTTTGATTACACTCTGTTTGTAATCAGTGCCATCAATTCGTCTCATATTGAATGCCCAGTCCTTCAAAATGAACGCTAGTTTTTCATTAGTATTATCTGCATCTAGCTTGTAGTTTCGTTCCCCGCAGAATGTCATGAATTGTCTCCATATATAAGATTTTGATTTTTTTGTATTTCTTGGTATATTTATATCGATATTTTGGTTGATATCTTCGTTCGAAATCTCACCGAAGCGACTCATGTTGACGTCTACAATTTATATTTATTAGTTGTCAAACCGTTTCCATAGTTCCATCACATCATAGAACTTATAGTTCTATTGGTTGAATCGTTGAAAACACCGAAGCTGTCAGGCCAATCAAAATTCAGAGACAGTTGGTATTATCGCGATAATACGAGCTGTCTTTGGACTGTGATTGGTCAGTTTTTAAAGTGAGTGGAATAGTCAGTATAATACCATGTAGGTTGTACCATGTGACGTCGAATGGTGCAATTCTATTGGTCGATATTTGGGTCGCAAAAATAATCAACTGAAATTTGGCATAGATCAGGAAAATTTCCATAAAATCTAATAATGAGTTCATTCACCACAGCTTACAAACTGGCCTTCGTATCATAATTTGGATTTTTCCCAGGATTTCGAAAGAATCGTTCAAACTTTTTTTTCTTGAAATTGGTGGCAGATACGACAAAACTACAAGAGACCGAAGTTTAGAGTAACAACAAAGCTTCTTTTTAATTTTTTTTTAAATTAACAGGTGCTCACCAAAAAAAAGTTCTGGAGGAAAACAGGTGACAGTGTTTCAGAAAAAATATCACTTTGTAGAGTTGCTATCGAAATTGCCATGTCAAATGTAATATCTATGCCAAATTTCAGTTGAATATCTTGTAAAGTGTAGATACTATGAGAAAAAATTCAAACCTCAACAATGTTCAAAACGAAACGTTTGCGACCCCATGTTTATGGGACTTTTTTTCTTGAACCTACTTAAGGTGACTTTATACTTTGGCCGACGGCACCGATTTTCCATTCAAAAAGTGCCTTTCATTTTTCCGAGTTCACGCCCTCAATTTTCTACCTAAAAGCTTGATTTTTTATTTAAACTGAAGTCAAAGGATGTCATGAGGGCACTCCAATTTCTTCTCTTTTTGAAAAAATTTTTTTTTCGCATGAAACGATCGGGTTGAATTTGAGAGTCTATGAATTCATTGGAGTACCCTCGACAAATCAATTCTCTATATTTAAAAAAACTCCATTCGGATAGGCGCTTGAATAATGCAAACAATTAATGTGTGTGAAGTTGGCCCAGCACTTTTTGATTTTCGAAAAAAAAAATTTGTGCTGAATTGTGCTCGGTTTGTGCTGCTTTGTGCCGTTGAAATTTTTTTT
This sequence comes from Adalia bipunctata, assembly GCA_910592335.1. Taxonomy (NCBI): domain Eukaryota; kingdom Metazoa; phylum Arthropoda; class Insecta; order Coleoptera; family Coccinellidae; genus Adalia; species Adalia bipunctata. The sequence continues at coordinate 51,803,150 of OU342950.1, read as the reverse complement.
AATTCCATTTGGTTCTCAAGATATTTCGAAAATCAATAAAATGGGTTAGCCCAGCACTTTTCGAAAAATTGGGTTTTAATGACTGAAATAGTTTGTGCTATACATGTGCTGAGTTGTGCCGTTCAAATTTTTCTGAAAGTACCTCTAATTTTCCAGAAAATCGAGATTCAAGAAAAAAGTTAGCCCAGCACTTTTGTTTTTTCTTTTCCCAAATATGTGGAAAATTTTGTGCTACATTTGTGCTGTCTTGTGCCGTAAATATTTTCACGAAAATTCCCCGGATTTTCCGGGAAATGGCGAAAATGATAAATAAAGTCAGCCCAGCACTTTTGAATTTTTCCAATTTAAACCTGTTTAAAAAATTGTGCTATACGTAGGCAAAGTTGTGCCGTTGAAATTTTCACGAATATCCTGCTAATTTTCCAGAAAATGAAGAAATTAAAAAAAAGTTAGCCCAGCACTTTCGGTTCTTTTCGACCAAAATTGTTTTATCTGATTGAACTACATTTGTGCTGACTTGTGCTGGTCATATTTCTAGGAAAAACTGTCAATTTTCCGTTTAAATGGAGAAAATATGAAAATTCAGTGGACTTCCTGAAAAATAGGATATGTGGCATCAGTGTGCGTGAAGTTGGCCCAGCACTTTTTGATTTTCGACAAAAAAATTTTTGTGCTGAATTGTGCTAGGTTTGTGCTGCTTTGTGCCGTTAAAATTTTTCCATTATCTCATTCGGTTCTCAAGATATTTCACTAAATGTGTGAACCGGCCAGCTTAGCTCTGTTCAGAAAATTGGGTTTCAGCAGCTGAAATCGATTGTGGTTTACATGTATGAAGTTGTGTATTGAGTTGTGCTGTTCGAACTTTCCCGAAAGTTCCTCTAGTTTTCAAGTTTTCCGTAAATTTGAATAAAAAAAAAGTTGTAACAGCAATTATGATTTTTCTTTTCCCAAATTAATGAGAAAAAAATTGTGCTACATATGTGCTGACTTGTGACGTTCGAATTTTGGGAAGAAACTTCAAATTGTCTCTTCAAATCGAAAAAATTAAATAAATCGATATATTTGGCGGGAAATCGGTTATTAATGGCAACACGTAGCAACAAACTACGTACATGACCGTTGAGGATCGCAACAGTGTAAGCACAATTTCGCGGGCTTCAATAACGCTGTTGCCGGAGTTCCACTTTCAGAACAGAATATCGATTCTGAATATCCCATTCGTAAGTTTGAAAGTTTAAGGAGGCGAAAATCACTTTCAAAAGCTCGATGATCGAACTTGATGTACAGGGTGATTTTTTATAATGTCACCCCCCCTTAACTTTTTCAGGCCACTCTGTAGAAAACTTTGTCAAATATGAAAGTTATAGCATTTGACATGCAGTTTTTGCACAATATATTTTTTATTATACAGGGTTTCCCAGAAAGTGTGAAAATCCAAAAACAATTTTTTTTTAAATGGGACACCCTATATGTATATGAATATATGATTCTATTTCTGAACATTTTTTATAATATATCATATCCCTAATTCTATTACTTTTTAACATATTTACGCTTAAATGTTCGTATTTTTTCAATTAAGCTAGAAAGATTAAGAGGTCTTAAGATATTTCATTTCTACAGAATGGCCTAAAAAAGTTAAGGGGGGTGACATGGGTGTTTTTTTATAATGCCTTGTTATAAAATATTTAGGTCATGAGTTTTGTAAAAAAAAATTATTTTCGCCTCCTTAAACATTTCACACTTACGAATGGGATATTCAGAATCGATATTCTGTTCTGAAAGTGGAACTCCGGCAACAGCGTTATCGAAGCCCGCGAAATTGTGCTTACACTGTTGCGATCCTCAACGGTCATGTACGTAGTTTGTTGCTACCTGTTGCCATTAATAACCGATTTCCCGCCAAATATATCGATTTATTTAATTTTTTCGATTTGAAGAGACAATTTGAAGTTTCTTCCCAAAATTCGAACGTCACAAGTCAGCACATATGTAGCACAATTTTTTTTCTCATTAATTGGGGAAAACTTGAAAACTAGAGAAACTTTCGGGAAAGTTCGAACGGCACAACTCAATACACAACTCCATACATGTAAACCACAATCGATTTCAGCTGCTGAAAACCAATTTTCTGAACAGAGCTAAGCTGGCCGGTTCACACATTTAGTGAAATATCTTGAGAACCGAATGAGATAATGGAAAAATTTTAACGGCACAAAGCAGCACAAACCTAGCACAATTCAGCACAAAAATTTTTTTGTCGAAAATCAAAAAGTGCTGGGCCAACTTCACGCACACTGTTGCCACATATCCTATTTTTCAGGAAGTCCACTGAATTTTCATATTTTCTCCATTTAAACGGAAAATTGAGAGTTTTTCCTAGAAATATGACCAGCACAAGTCAGCACAAATGTAGTTCAATCAGATAAAATAATTTTGGTCGAAAAAAACCGAAAGTGCTGGGATAACTTTTTTTTAATTTCTTCATTTTCGGGAAAATTAGCAGGATATTCGTGAAAATTTCAACGGCACAACTTTGCCTACGTATAGCACAATTTTTTAAACAGGTTTAAATTGGAAAAATTCAAAAGTGCTGGGCTGAGTTCATTTATCATTTTCGCCATTTCCCGGAAAATCCGGTGAATTTTCGTGAAAATATTTACGGCACAAGACAGCACAAATGTAGCACAAATTTTTCCACATATTTGGGAAAAGAAAAAACAAAAGTGCTGGGCTAACTTTTTTCTTGTATCTCGATTTTCTGGAAAATAAGAGGTACTTTAAGAAAAATTTGAACGGCACAACTCAGCACATGTATAGCACAAACTATTTCAGTCATTAAAACCCAATTTTTCGAAAAGTGCTGGGCTAGCCCATTTTATTGATTTTCGAAATATCTTGAGAACCAAATGGAATAAAAAAAAAATTTCAACGGCACAAAGCAGCACAAACCTAGCACAATTCAGCACAAAATTGTTTTTTTCGAAAATCAAAAAGTGCTGGGCCAACTTCACACACATAAACAATGTTGGAAATACTGAAAAGACTTCCAGAAAGTGTGAAATCGCAGAGAATTGAAAAAAATGAAGCTTTCAGGTGGAAAATTGAGGGCGTGAACTTGGAAAAATGAAAAGCACTTTTTGAATGGAGAATCGGTGCCGTCGGCCAGGGTATAACGCCCCCTTAAGGAATCTCCCTTTTCGTAGGTATACGTTTAATTTAGGAACACCTGTATGGGGAAATTTCTTCAATAATTCGCTAGCATTTCATATATGGTATTGTATTTATCAGGAAAACAAAATATCGAACGGGCATATGAACGAAACTCCTGGTCCAAATTCCAGATCCGGACATACTCTGAAGGTTTCCAGTCTCTAGGTTCATCCTTTCGAGATTTATCGTAAACAAGATATCGAGCGCTCAAAAACACTTATGTGACCATTTAGAGTTCCATCGTAAATGTGAACATCAAAATTTTCCTTATTAGCTACACACAAACATTGAAATTTGAAACTTCCGTCCAAATGACATAGTGTAAAAAGTTTCAAAATTCTGGAACACGAATCGATTACATTCGCCATGAATGAGATTCGAGTTATTTTAATTCGTGAATTGAGACATTTTGTAGAAACAAATGCGTAAATTACCATTGAAACTTGTTATCTCGAAAATGGTCCATTTTAGGCATATGATCAATATCTAGTAATAACTATTAAATGAGTGAAATGGACTAGTAATATTGAATGTCAATTTAAGGAACATTAAATTAAAACACTTATTTTATCATCGACGTTTCGGGAATTTCATTTCCTTCATCAGGCTACAACAAAAAGAAATATATTTAAATATTTGCCAAGTAGGTATTTGGATGTTTTATTCGACACTCCTTTCTACATCACATCACCGAAGTTTCGGTCGCAAATCGGACCTTTATCAAGGCTAAAAATTCAGACATTTGAAACTCAGACATGAAAAAACTTTGATGAACTCACATGAATGATTTTACAGAAGTTGAGTTACATTTAAAAATATCATCAATCTGCAGAGAGTAGGCTTTTTAAATTTATTAATACTATTAATAATTGTTCTCGCGTTTTTGAAATTTTTGAATTCAAAGAAGCCTATACTATCTGCAGATTGATGATATTTTTAACTCCTGTAAAATCATTTATGTGAGTTTATCAAAGTTTTCTATGTCTGAGTTTTAAATGTTTGAATTTTTAGCCTTGATAAAGGTCCGATTTGCGACCGAAACGTCGGTGAAGGAGTGTCGAATAAAGAATCCAAATACCTGACAAATATTTCAATTATTGCTGAACATGGATGAAAGTATGAATCCAAAAAAAGAAATATGTTACGAAGCATTCACGTTGGGTCCAAAAAGAACAAAAGGTTCAGAATATAAAAGCAAGAAGTCAAAAATATAAAAACTGATTTACAAAGAAAATTTTTATATTTTTGACTTCTTTCTTTTATATTCTGGACCTTTCGTCCTTTTTGGACCCAACCTGAATGCTTCGTAACATATGTCCATGCATCCGTCATCCGATGAAACGATCGTCCGATCGTCGTTGTGATTGGCAGAAATTTTCAATTTTGAATATTTCTGCCAATTACAACGACGATCGGACGGTCGTATCATCGGATGACGGATGCATGGAAATTCAGCTTAAGTGTTTCATAATAAAAAGGGTTTTCGGGTTTGGAGTTCGAAAAACTACTATTACTATTAAGTGTTTCCATTCAATGTTCCTTGTGCCGATATTCACATTTAATATTATTGTTGGAACGAGAAACATATTACTATTAATAGAGCACTATAAAGATAGGTATGCTAGATACACCTGGCTCTATGGTTGCTTGGGTCCAACCATAGACTTGAAAATTACAGGACTCGCAACATTTTCATCGCCATCTATCGGGGTGATACACCAACATAAACAATAAATTATTATAAATTTGACTACCAGATGCCGCGGCATTATTCTAACACCACTACAGTGACTAGATAACCACAGTGACGACAATAGACTGTCCTATTTTTGATTGGTTGTCGCCGTCACGTGGGATTTTCCGCCATGTTGCATCTAAAAGTTTGTTGATTTCTATGTGTTTACTTGTTGATTTGAGGAGTTTTCGTGGTTTTTGTGAAGATAAAGCTTTATTTCACTGTAAAAGACTAAAATAACGTAATATCGATCTTAGTTTATTGTATTGGATATAATCATAACAGAGCAAAACACGATTTCGGGATAAAAATGCCTGGTTGTGCAGCAGTCGATTGCAGTAATTCCTCTGAAAAAAGTTTTTCAATGAGGAGATTTCCAAGGGATCCTGAGAGAAGAAAACTCTGGCAAATTAAAACAAGTAGGGATAAATGACAATCCACATTTATGTGAGGTATGTTACAAGAAAAGTTGATAGTACATATTAGAGGTTATGTTATATCAACCGAAGAATTAAATTGATCATAATATAATTTTAGGTTCACTTTGCACCTGAAATGTGGGAAAAACCTTTAGATAATGGTACAAGAAAACTGAAGATGAATGCTATGCCCACTAAATTTTCATTTTCATCAGAAATAAAACCATCAATAGAACCCCTGAAACGGAGAAGTATGCCAATTCTAGAGGAATTTTATTTCAATGAAATGTCCTCACTTTGTATTGACTTACCTAATTGTCATACATTGAAAGACAAAATTATTAATCGATTCATTGTGTTCCGCTTGAAAATGAATAAGAGAAAAACTGAGACCTCAGCTATACGATTAGCCAGTAAATCGATATCTGGACATTCAGTATGAGAGATTCATTCTTTCCAAGAATCTGTGAATATGGTTTTTTCTCAAGATGATCACCTGTCTTTCTATAATTGTATGTATAATATATTTTTTTACCATAAGCTTTCAAATTTCACTTGTATAAAAATAAAGTAAAATGTACAATAAAGATATAATCTAAAAAAAAGTGTTCAAATGTATATTACATTTCCTAATAACCAACCCATTCCCTTCGTTTGAAAAGAAAAGGTCTGTTTATTTAAAAGCACTGTCAATTTTTTTACGATCGAAAGTTCATACTCCTTGAAATTTCATAGTGTCTGTCAGTCCCATATACTTAAACTTCTATACCGCTAGCATTGTGCAAAAAATTGCGTAAAAATGAAGCCAAGACCTGGACATATGATGGCTTATACGCATGCGCTATAGCCGCCATATTGCCCCTACCCTGCTTAGAATCCTACTCCAAGGTACTTCCCCTTATTCGCGCATGAGCAGTAGTCTCCATATGCCTAGGTCGACGGCTTCAAGGAAATCCACAAGGATCAAGTTATAGGTATAGAATTATTTGGTCAGTCCCAAAGTTCTTGTGGTATTCTTGAAAAATTGTTCAGGAAACATTTATGATAAATATTCTAATTCTCAGAAGTCAAAGCATCTTGTTATCTAATAAGAATGTGTCTATTGTTTTCATGCTATATTGTTATTAGAAACAATTTTACCTTGAGAAATTCTCCTGTTTTTGCATTGATTTATCTATCATTCGAATTTGAATAGTTGGTTTATTAATTTACAGTGCAATCTCTATACAATACTCATTCCATTTAAGAAAAAAATCAAAATATCAAGAAAGTGCGATCAGGTATTGAAACGGTCGCAGTTAATTTATTTAGATACCTAGAGGCCCTAGAGCTTGAATAATGTGTTTATTGAGTAATTATTTCAATAATGAGAGGATTTCACAATAAATATTCCAAACCTTTCATTTTATATATTATTTATTAGATATTTTATAACAAAACTCCGGTGTTCTAGTACTATTTCGTTTGAATTTAGATGCAACATGGCGGATGGGCGGGGCTTATATCCCTATTGTCGTCACTGTGGTTATCTAGTCACTGTAAACACCACGAACCTAACCTATTTCCAATGCCGGAAAAAGTCACCGCAAGATCTCTCATTCCGAAAATATGCTCATTCGATTACAGATTTCATTTCTTTCGATTGCAGATTTCATTTCTTTCGATTACAGATTTCATTTCATTCGAAGGGATCTGTAATTTTCGAGTCTATGGTTGGACCCAAAATGACGGTTTCTGGTATACTCCCCTTTATAGAGCCTTACTATAAATAGTAATATTATTTATTTATTTTCAGGAATAGAATATATAAAATATAATTCTTTAAGCAAAATGTTGGTTTTCTTTCCAGTTGGTAACAAGGAAATTTTTGTTGAAAACTCGAATCGAAATTTGCCATGTTATTGTGAACTATTCTCGTCAAAATCATAGAGAAAAACTTACATCAAGGCCTAAATAACTTGTTTTTGATTATTTCAAATAGAGAGAATATTTATCTGAAATCTCGAACGATTCTGGAAAGCCTCGGAATACCATTATCATGATCCAAGTCACATGACGATAACTTTGTGCGATTTATTTCTCAAAGCCCATAACTTTTTTATTATTATAATGTCACGTATTTTAGGTGATGCTGAAAACTTGATTATTCGACTTAACTGTGATAATAATAATGATAACCGTCCTTATTGATTAAAAAAATTCAATGACAAATAGGCGATATTCAGCTGCAGTGCTTCTCTTACATATATAATAGATATTATACCGCCAATTTTCCAATATTTGCTTGAACCACTGATACTTGGATTCATTTGTATGAACGATCTCCCACCGCTGATCCCAGCTAGCATAATATTATAAACTAGGAAACAAACAAGTTACATATTATTCGGGATAACAAATGTGGACCTTTGAGTTCGGATTTAGGCTCAATGAAAAAAGTGAACTACGTAAATAATTATAGGTTATCAGTACGATTCTGAAGTCAATATAATATAATATGGTGATACATGACGCACTAATTATTTAATATATTAAAGTATATTTCGAATTTAAATTTTCATCAACTCCTTATTCTTCCGATTTTAAATGTGATCTTATTCCTTTTATTGAATGAATGATATTACTCATTGAACCTCATTTTTATTTTATTTATACAAAGAAATCAACATGCTTCTATATTACGTATACTTTCATCTACCTGTTAGAGGTCAATTTCTAGTAAACATACAGGACAGGAATGATTCGCGTAGGCATAATAGAAACATTTCAGGTGTCTCACTGAATAGATAATAGTAGAGAGACCCCTAATAAGTATTTTTGTCAAAAATTCATTAAACTATTAAATTTCACATTTTCAAAAATATCATTCTTTTTAAAGTTTTCAAGATGGAAAAGAAAGAGCGGGATAAAGGCGAAATTTTCAAGTTTCAGGTTCACGAGGGTACCTAAATTCTCGAATATAGATATGCACTGTGCAATGGGTCAGAACCTGTTTTTCCAGTTAATTCGCCAATGATGAATTGAATGATGCATTGAACTCTTCTCTGGGTCGAATGCATCAGTACATTTTCAGAACGTTTTTTGCTGAAGAAAGCTTTCGAATTAGTGTAAAGCTTTTTTTATTTATGCCTTGCTGCAGGTTTCAGGGCATATTTTTTGTCATTTAATCGAATTGCATTGTATTTCGTGATTGTTTGAATAATATTTTGTACACACACAACCAAGTTAATTAAAAAAATCAATCGTTGAGCTTATAATTCCTAGCGCTCATAAAAATTCGAGCTGATTTGAAGTTTTGTGTTTGAAAATAGTATTCGGTGAATGTTCACAGCCCACTATATAGAATGTAAAATTCTTTATTCTCAGGCCCATTAGACCAAAAATTTATTTTTGCGCTCGTAACATAGATGCATATCTATCTCGTTAATAAAGATCTATGGAATGAATATACAAATATATTAATTTCGATGGGATATCTTTGACGCAAAATAATGTCAATATGGAATTATATTCCTGATGTTAGAACTGTACCAGAAAATGAGTTCAAAACTTCAAATTGTGTCCATCGAGCTCGAGCCTCGAACATAAATGTTCACGTAGAACAAGGATATTTGCTGCAAGCTGCAACCAACTTTACTCCAGAACAGAACGAGAAGCAGCTAGCAGCACATTCGGATTTAAGCAGAAGAATCGATAAAAAACAACTACTTACAATAGCAAGCTGGTGCAGTTTTGAGAATTTCTCTACGTCTCGTGATTTTTACAGCGGTTTTAGTGAATTTGGTCAATACTCCTGCCATTCTGATAAATTCAGTTTCTTAACCTCAAAACTGAACTATTGTTGATTTTGACGTCCCAATAAATCAACCGGTTTGAGTTCACATCCAAGCACTGCACCGACTCTGCATAAATGTCTAGACTGAGCAGTTCAACTGGTTCAAAACAGCCGATATAGCCGCAGGCAAAGCGAAACATTTTCATTTTCTTCCCACTGCTGGAATCCTCGGAGATAACAAACTACACGTTGTCAGATTTATTGGAAATAATGATAAATCTGTCCGATAATAAACCACTATAATTTGGAAAATTCGTAACTCGGGATGAATTGGTTTTTGTACCTAGATAATCGAGAATTAGTACCGAAATCCTAGTTTCATATAACTAGTGTGAAAGAAACGTGGCCAAATAGGCTATCAGTTTTTCAAAGTAGGTACGGCTTAGTTTGCAACATACAGAGTGTATCAGCCAAATGGAATAAATTCGATAACAAATAAATGAGGAGGTGTTAAGAAAAACGCTCGGACAAGTCGATTCGTAATTTCAAATGCGCATATTTTTCAAGAAAATAAAATTATATAGGGTGTCCCATGCGACCGTGGCCAATACCAACTTTCTTATTTCAAATGCAACTCCCTGTATATTATTTATATTTTGGTTTCTTCAGAAAATTCTAGACATAATTCTTGTACAATGTCCTATACCTATCTTCAACTTTTTCGGGAATATTATGTTGATAATAATAATAAGATGTTCGCGGCGAGCATTTTGAACATGTCCTACATTGACATTAATGTTTTTTTTTTGTTTTTTTAATAATTAAGAAATTATCAGTATTACTTATTAGGTTTTAAGTGTAATGTACCGAATTTGTGAAATAAAATAATTTTTATTCAAAACGTTGATTTTTGCGATAAATCTGAAAACACTTAATACTTCCGAAATAGTTAAAGATAGGTATAGGACATCGTGCATGAATTGTGTCTAGAATTCTATAAAGAATCCAAAAAATAAATAATATACAGGGGGTTGCATTTGTAATAAGAAAGTCACGGTCACATGGAACACCCTATATAATATTATATTCTTGAAAAATATGCGCATTTAAAATTACAAATCGACGTGTCCGAGCGTTTTTCCCAGCACGCCCTCATTTATTCGTTATCGATTATTCCATTTGGCTGTAACACTCTGTATAAGCTAGGGACTGATAATTATGTTGATTTGGTACAATAGGAGCTCAGTTCGTAAAAGGACATTAGTCTACATAAGTTTAATACAGGGTGATCATATGTTTCAGTTTCATCCATGATTAATCAATAATTAAAACGTTATCAGGCAAGTGGACTATTATTTATTCTTCTGATTCTTCTAGATACCAACGTTTCGGCAGCATTCGTGCCTTTATCAAGGCTCATTATTTTGTCCTTTAAGAAGTCACAGATATCGTCAATGTTCGAGGATGTGACATGAATTGATTTTATGTGGACAATTTTCGGAAATTTGTACAAACTTTATTGATCATCAGCGTAATCAAGAAAACAACAAACTCATCCCGAATTTGAAAAATGATAATTATATATCGACCTGCACTGAAACGAGATTAGTCTCCGGTCCACTTAATATGTCGACCCTTGTAATAATGGCATTAAATCGCGGAAATCTGGAGCCACAAGAACTCTGCAGTCTGAAGGGAATCTGACTTTCCTCTGTCAACTCCAGTTTTAGCATCCTCTGGCCTCAAATAGCAGGCTCCCAGATATCTCATCCAGACATTCGAATGAAAATCGCTTTTGGTGCATTGTTGACCTGTTTCCGTTCATACCGTAAAAATAGCAACATGAGCAGATGCGGTGTTTTTGTTTGAATACACTGTGAACAATGTGTTAATATCTGATAATTGATTAATTCATTCATTTGCAACCGCAGAGCAACAAAGTTTTCCAACCGACCATATCTCATAAATTAAGGCTGCAAATGGAAATATTTTTATAACGTAATAAAAATACACGTGTCCTTGACGAAATATAAGACCCAGAGCTCTCCTGAAGTTTCCGGAAACATCTAATTCCACGTGAGTGTGTGTATTTTGGTGTTTCCGATCTTCACTCTTCAAGATTTCCTCGACCTTAGTTTCTCCAAATTTCGTTGCTGTTCAATAAACTCGTAAGTCTTACTGGACGTCCTATGCCATTCAAATAATTTGATGTTTGGGGTGATTCTTAACTTCGCGTGGAGGTGAAAGTAGAAGTGGAGGTGGAGGTGAAAGAGTTCGACCATTCAATTGAAAATCGACAGGTCTAAGAGCTTTTGTCTGAAAGTAGTCCTGTATCATTTTCAGTTAGCCATCCTGTATTTAAAGCCCCCCATATAGCAGACATCTGTTATCCAACCTATTTTCGTCTTTAACTCCTTCGGGTTATCATATCTAATATATTCGTTTTCATAATATGGCTAATACGGCCTTAGATATTATAACAATTTTTTTGGAAGATCACATTTCATGTGCGATTAAATCGTTAACAAAAGTAGTTGAATTTTACGATTTTGATTGTCGACATGAATCCGAAATCCGAGAGTGATAAGTGAGATTCATCTTGCAGGAATTGCTTATCATCACTAACTACAATCACAAAGCTACTGTTTCCACAACTGTCCGAAAAAAACAAACCATAGCATTACCACCACTCCAAAGTGTTACAGACTACAACCTGAAAACAGAGCTCGTCGTCAACATTGGGTCCAAAAGCACGTGGCTAAGCCTGAACCCATCGCACTGGAGCAGTAAACGAGTATCTTGAAATTGAAAGCACCAATCTTTTGGACTGGTCCGCTCTATCTTCAGACTTAACTCCCATACAATACCACAGTATAGACAGTGTCTATACTGTGACAATACTCAGGGCATGCTTGGTAGGTCAGTAGCCGCTCTCAGGAATCATCAGAAGTTTACAGGATCCTGTTCTAGCCGCTCGAGACGAATGACTTCATAAACCTCAGCAGCAGCTTATCTAGTGAATAGTATGGGTAGGCGTATCCGAGTCTGTATACAGGGTGTGGCGCATTGAATGGATAATTTTTATACACTCAGCATAAAGAATGCGAAAGAGAAAATAACAGATAAGATGATGGAAGGTTTATGCCCGGAACCAACCGCAGGAGAGGTGTTTAGTCGGTAAGAATCCGACACTACCCAGAAAGACTGGGTGTCTGATGTAAGATTCACCTCTTCTGGAACAAAAAAAATGGATAATATGGTACCTGTGGTCCCTGGGGATAGAGGACTTTGTGGCTGTTCAGAAAAATATGTTTAGTTGAAGCTCGTCGGTTGTCCAGAATTCGAAAATTCAGAAAAATTAAATACTTTGCCATTCTTTTTGGTGGCAAGACTGCAAATGAAGGAATTTGTTTCAATCTGTTTTTAGGATAGTATTCCTGGATAGATGCATTATCGACTGTGAACTATGATTTTTGAGGCGTAGTTATGATCATCTTTATGCAGGGACGGGCCTAAGGGGGGGGGACGATCCCCACCCCAATGTTGAACAGAATTGGCAAATTTTAAAAGCAGTTGGAATATTTTAGAAGCTGTTGAAAAATTTTCGAAGAAGTTGGAAAAATTTCGAGGCAGTTGGAAAAGTTTCGAAGAAGTTGGGAAAATTTCGAAGCAGTTGGGAAATTTTCGAAGCAGTTGAAACAAAACAGTTGGGAAAATTTTGAAGCAGTTGGAAAGATTTCAATTGAGTTGGAATACCTACATATTTTCACAGAAGTTTTTTTTGAATGTGAATGAATTTGACTTTTTTCAAATGAAGTTTGAAATCAATGCTTATTAAACCGGTAGAACTAAGCCCACGTTCAGCCGGACAAAAGCATGCAGAGAAAAGCGACGATTGTACAAATTCTTGTTAGAGTATTAGGGTATTTGGCAGATTTGTCCCAATGTGCAATGTGTATAACAAGCAATAAATGGTATTTATTCCGATATTGCTACCAAGTGTTTGAATTTTTGAAAGATGAACAATTTTTCATCTTTTACGTTATCCCTCAGCAGAGATGTGAATTTCTCAGTTTGGCCGCATCGTGTCTGTGACTGTGTCATAAAAAACCATCTGGTACCAATTTGCGCTATTTCTCTCGGTCGGGCAGTAGGCAGTATTTTTTTCTCATTCTTTATTATTCTATCGAATCGCCGTTCAACACGTAAATCTGTTAAGGGGCCGTTATACTTTGGCCGACGGCACCGATTCTCCATTCAAAAAGTTCCTTTCATTTTTCCAAGTTCACGCCCTCAATTTTCCACCTGAAAGCTTGATTTTTTTTCTCCTGGAACTTCAGACAGTTCTCTGCGATTTCACACTTTCTGGTAGTCTTTTCAGTATTTTTTGCATTAATTAAGCTCCTGTCTAAATGATTTTTTTTTTAAATATAGAAAATTGATTTGTCGAGGGCACTACAATGAAATTTCTAAAAAAAAAACCGCCGAAAAACGATTATGAAGTAAATTTTCATAGACTCTCAAATTCAACCCGATTTTTTCATGCGAAAAAATAATTTTTTCAGAGAGAAGAAATCACCCTCAAGACATCCTTCAACTTCAATTTGAAGAAAAAATCAAGCTTTTAGGTTTAAAAATTTAGGGCGTAAACTTGGAAAAATGAAAGGCACTTTTTGAATGATCGATTTTTTATGCGAAAAAATAATTTTATCAAAGAGAAGAAATTGGAGTGCCCGCAAAACATCCTTCAACTTCAATTTAAAAAAAAATCAAGCTTTTGGGTGAAAAATTGAGGGCGTGAACTTGGAAAAATGAAAGGCACTTTTTGAATGGAGGAATCGGTGCCGTAGCCGTCGGCCGAACGCCGAAGTATAACGGCCCCTTAAGTACGCAAAAATGGACCGAAAAAGATTCAAAGTGAAGTGTGTAGTATGTGGACTTTTTTTAGTACACTTGAATAAATCATTTATTTTTCTTCGGAATTGAACTTAAAAATCGAAACATACAAAATAATGATAACAGATGCTGCGAAATCCTGTAGAGTGTGGAGTGAGTTAATCTAGTAATGCAGAATTAAAAAACTACACTACAAAATTTTCTAAATATTTTCAATGCTCTCGGGAAAAAACATTGACTCGCAATCCAAAGTACCACCCCCCTTCAACCATTAGTTTTCTAATCCTTTAATGCACAGTTGGAAAATTTTCTAAGCACTGGCGTATTTAGGGGGGGGGCCAGGGGGGGCCAGGCCCCCCCTGATGTACCTCTGGCCCCCCCTGAAAGATTATAATTCAAAAACTACGTATAGGTATCACAAATATACCAGGGGCCGCGGCCCCCCCTGAAAACTGAGGCTAGATACGTTGATGTTTCTAAGCTATCCCCCCCCCCAAAAATTTGGCTTCAGCCCGTCCCTGTTTTTCTGAGCATCCCGAATAGAGAGCTCAAATAACCCTGGAAAGCTTCGGAATATGGTGTCTCCGAAAATTGTGCCCATTGAGCTTGCCATTTGAAAAAATTTACAATTTCAGGGCGGTTTCGCAACCAGGTTTGTTATGACACTTTGACACATTGAAATGTTTGTGATCGCAAACGGTTTGTTTCGGAGATACAGGGTGTTGAAGTTTTAATCCTAATATTCAATTGGAATTAGGCATAGACATAACGATTTTGAGTTTATTAGCATGTGACATGCCAATTTCGATTGCAAATCTACAGGGTGATATTTTTTTGGAACACTGTCCCCTCTGTTCCTCCATAAATTATCTCATGTATGTTGAACGATTCTCTCGAAATCCTCGAAAAAATCAAAATCCAGTAAATATAGAGAGAAATCTAAACTATTTAAGTCTGGGGATCTTGTGGGCCATGACTGCTGTGCAGCACCCCGTCCAACCCACCTGTTTTCATACTTTTCGTTCAAATACTCCCTAGTAGGTACACCTTGTATCACGAAATCGAAACTTTTGCGATCCTATCATCATGGGACTTTTTTTTAATTATGCAAGGAATCTCCTCTCATCGTTTGTACCTAGAAACATCCTATACATAGATAGAGAATTCGGTTAATCAAACGTAAGAGGTTCTTCGAATATAGAAATGAAACCGGCACTTCCTGTAACTCTTGTAGGAGGCAATTCATCGGACATACTTGTTTACATGAGCCCTATTCGGTACAGGAAATTCTGCAGATATAGTACGTAAATATTGCAACAGCGCTGGAGTACCATATCACAGACGCGTTCATGTGAACCGTTAAATATATGCAATCTTCACGGACAAGGACGTAAATTATGTGGGTGGTTGCAGCTTCAACGAATGACTTCGTTTATGTTTATGTTAAATGAATCCTTCGAGAATGATTCTTTCATATGTGGAAAATGAAATGAGTTGTATCTATATACATATTTATTTGATCTGGTTATCATTTACCTATATGCTCAGAGATTTTTGATAAAATTCATCTGTAAATATTAAAAACTACTTCAGATAAATACTTATATAATATCAAATCCTCCTTTACAGTTTCATTGTTTATCATGACATTTGCAACCACTTGTTTTTACATAATAATGGAATTTAAAAACATAACAGAAACATTAGCTATAGGCTAATGTAAGAAGTTTTTTCGTGCTTGTCCATTCGAAATCTTATTTATACAACATAAAAAATTTCAGCCGAATTGGGCAACTGATTCCGGAGATATTGAATGTATCCTAAATTACTTTTTCTTCTTGTATTCACTCAGACACGATTTTTTTAAGGCTACTTTGTGGCATTATATATTGAAAATTACATCATTGAAATGACAACCACGACTCCTCCGTACATGCTGTATTTTGACTGTTGAATATACATAGAGCTCTCTTGGAGGGAAGAATGGCTGATATATCAATTCGTATCAAAACGAAAATAAAAGAAGAAAATGTATGTATGAGATTGAATGATATTCTACAGAGTAAACACTGAAAGAATGGTATTCAGCGTTGATACTTGATCCTGGCTTGAGAGATTCACGTATCTGCTTGTCTTCTGCACTCGTGTATAATCAGCGTCTTTTCTCGCACGAATCGATTTCACTTCAGGGACACACGTGATACGTGGAATTTCAAATAAGGTTTTGCAGACGAGTGCTTTATTCTCTTCTGATTCGACACTTACTTGTTCGTTCTTGCTGGTTCGGGTTCGCGAAATGAATAGATTTGTATCCAGCCGGGACTGGTTCAGGTGGTTCTTGGAAACTGTACACCACAGAGTCGAAGAGAGTGGGTTAACCACTGAGGTTCGGATCTTCTTCGTTACAGACGAACTCCATTCGCAGAATCAAATTTGTGATATCAACTTAACGGAGAGAACATTTTCAGTCAGATACAATGATCAAAAATCCAACTTCCAGTTCATTCAATCAGGCGTTCCTCAAGGGAGTGTACTTGGACCACTTCTCTTCTCAATCTACACTGCTGATATACCCGAAACAACCAACACAACCATAGCAACTTATGCCGACGACGTAGCTGTTTTATCGAAGTCTAGGGACCCTCAAACTGCCTCTGCAAATCTGCAAAATCACCTTAACCTACTAGCGAGATGGTATAAAAAATGGAGAACTGAAATAAACACCACCAAATCAGCCCAAATAACCTTCACCAACAGACTCACTACTTGCCCAGCCGTGAAAATCGATAACTCTCCGATTCCAATCAAAACCTGTGTGAAATACCTGGGCCTTCATCTTGATCAACGCCTCACCTGGCGGAAGCATATCGAAGCCAAACGAAGACAGCTTGATCTCAAGTCTCGACAAATGTACTGGCTCATCGGAAGGAAGTCAAAACTTTCATTGGCTAACAAGCTTTTACTTTACAAGAGCATGTTGAAACCTATATGGTGCTACGGACTTCAACTCTGGGGATGTTCAAAAACATCAAACTTGAATATAATTCAAAGATTCCAGTCAAAAATACTGAGGGTGATAGCAAATGCACCTTGGTACGTCAGCAATCAGACACTCCATAATGACCTTCGCATAACATTTGTCAAAGAAGAAATACAGAAAGTCTCAACCAACTACAGCTATCGAATAACGAACCACAACAACATACTTATCGAACAACTATATGAAGGGGGACCTGAAATAAGAAGACTCCGCAGAACGTGGCCACAAGACATATTACAGCACAACAATAGTTCGTAAAGTGCGGTATCAGTGGATGCCCACTTTCCATGTCTAACTTAGTTAACATATTTACTCAATGCTCCTTTGGAAGTAGATTGTAAATTTCTGTGTATAATAAAAAAAAAAAAAAAAGTATGAATATAAATAAAATACGAATTCTGAACACTGTGAACCAAATTTTTCATCACTTTTTCACATAAATTTGACGTCATTTCATCAATAGCACATGCGATATCGATTTTTAATAACTCAGTTGTTGTTGTATTATCAACAGAACCTTGTGACTCAACATATCCTCAAAGAAAGAAATCATAAGGTGTTGAATGGGGGGATTTTTTCCACTCAAAGCTATTGGCAAATAGTGATCATCACTTTTCTCCACTTATTTCACTCGAATGATCTAAGTTTGTACTATTTTAATATTCTGGGAAATCTTGACTCAAACTCTTATGCCAAGTGACCAAATAAAAGCTAGGCCAATACAAAACATCCAATGAAATTGCATAATCATTCATTTGTACGAAAATGTAGTTATATTTAGGAAGTACAAATCATTCTTCTTTGACTGAGTAGGTACATGAAATACACATTGAATTGAAAGATCACATTCATTTCATGATTAACTTCCTCTTTATTCAAGTTCATGGGCGCCCGCAGGGGTGGCACAAGGGCGGTCCTAGGCTGATTTCCTGGGGGGGGGTAATAATTGAATGAACAATTGAAAAGACTATAAAACTTTTTTTTTTTTCATGAATAAAATCAAGAAAAATCGAATTGGTTGTAGTGCTCTGGAGAGGGGGGCAATTACCCCCTTTACCCCCCCGAAGGACCGCCCTTGGGGGGCAGGGGGGCCATGATCCCCCTGATATTTTGATGGCCTTCTCGTTTTTCAGCATAACACCCCCAACAATATTACAATAATTTTTATTTTGCCCCCCCTGAAAAAAATTTTGGCCCCCCTGAGAAAAATTTCTGCGGGTTCAGGTTCAGAGTCATGAATAGGATTAGTGTACTTCATTTCTATAGTAATATTATGCAGGACTCCTCGAGCCACAAAAATAATCGTAGTTTTCAAATGTAATCAAATCCCGAATCAAAAAATTGGGAATGTTCCACAGAAATATAATACAATATTATATTTCTGTGGAATGTTCTTTTACACGCCAGAGAGTCTTTGAATTCAATTCCTAGTTCATATGTGAGTTTCATTCATTATACTAGAACGGTGTGTGTGCTCCAGCAACACCGGTCTAGTAAGTACACCGAAATTTGGTCACTCTTTTCAAGCTTTCCCTTGTCAGTTGTAATTCTTGTTGATTGTTCTCAAAAAATGTGCCCCCGAACTAACACCTGTCCTCTGCAAATTGTTCAACCACTCTTACGAATTGGGTGTTTTTCCATCCAACTGGAAAACTGCAAGAGTACAACCAGTACCTAAAAAAGGCAAAAAGACCCTACCTAGCAACTACAGACCTATCGCTCTGTTATATATTATTTCAAAGGTCATGGAAAAAGCCATCAACTTCGAGCTCATGAAACATCTGGAACACTCAGGAATTATCAACGATAGACAATATGGTTTCCGTCATCAGAGATCCACTGGTGACTTGCTCGCTTACGT
Source organism: Adalia bipunctata (assembly GCA_910592335.1). NCBI lineage: Eukaryota > Metazoa > Arthropoda > Insecta > Coleoptera > Coccinellidae > Adalia > Adalia bipunctata. The sequence continues at coordinate 51,784,211 of OU342950.1, read as the reverse complement.
CTCACATATATGGCAGCTATCTACCGAGAAATATGGTGAAACCCTAGCCGTAGCACTGGATATCTCCAAGGCATTCGATCGAGTCTGGCATCAGGGACTCCTCGCCAAGCTTCCATCTTATGGCGTGCCCCCAAAGCTATGTTCTCTGCTAGCTAGTTTTCTCTCAAACAGATCTCTCCATGTAGTGGTCGATGGAGTTTCGTCTGACTCTCTACCCATAAATGCTGGTGTTCCGCAGGGATCAGTTCTGGCTTCAACGCTGTTTCTGCTTCACATCAACGATTTGCTGGAAGCAACTTCGTGTCCAGTGCACAGCTTCGCGGATGATAATACCCTCCATACCGCCTTTTCTTCTAGGGCTCCAATACCAGCCCGGCAAATCATAAACGAACGAGGAAGAAATGTTAACAACATAAATATGGACTTGGCTACAATTCTTGAATGGGGATCTAATAACTTGGTAGAATTCAACGCAAACAAAACACAAGCATGTCTTTTCTCTAGAAAAGCCGATCTTACTGTGCCCAGCATAAAATTGTCGGGAGTGACCATACCATTGAAGTCATCCATTTCGATGCTTGGCATTACTGTCGGCAGTAACCTTTCCTGGGAGAATCACGTGAGATCCATTGCTAAAAGTGCATCCCAAAAACTTGGTTTTCTGTTTCGTTCCAGGAGCTATTTCACCCCAGGTCAGCTGCTTATGATCTATAAGGCACAGATTCGACCTGTCCTGGAATACTGTTCCCATGTTTGGAGTGCTGCACCTAAACACACCCTAAAACTCTTGGATTTCGTACAAAAAAGGGCAATTCGTCTCGTGGGTGATGCATCGCTTACAAGCTCACTCACTTCTCTGGAACACCGTAGAAAAGTGGGCGATCTGTCTCTATTTTATAGATATTTCCATGGGCGATGCTCTTCTGAATTATCAGCAATCGTTCCCCCTCTGGCAGTCTCGTCCAGACTAACCCGTCAAGTTAAGTCTTCACACCCCTTCGTGGTAACTTTGGAGACCTGCAGAACATCTCTCTTCAAAGACTCGTTCATCCAACGAACAGCGAGGCTTTGGAACACATTGCCTAGGGAGGTGTTCCCCGAGGCATATAACCTCCATAAGTTCAAGAAGAACACCAATTCCTACCTGCTTGCCCTTGGTTCTCACGATGTTCTCTGAACATTACAGGATATTCCTTTTCGTGAAAATCACAACATTAAAAAAAAAAAATAGGCACAAGAATAATTTTTGTTATTGTCAGGAGTTCTAGACATTTCACAATTTCCTGAATTCATGATCCAGCTATGTCAGAGTAATTTCATCCTTCCAATAAAACAATTTTTTCATTCAAACAAAATCCCATTCTTAACTCTTCTTCGTGTCATCTTTGTTCGAAAAAGGAAATATGAAATCATTCAAAGCTCTTGGTATCTTTCTTATTCACTCTCGTTACTATGTTTTGAAAGCCTTTCAGTTATTTCATTATTATTACAACTAGATAAACATTCAATCTTATTTTCACAAAGAAACCTGCCAGTTCTAATCATCGAAGAAAAGGCAGAAAAACTGTAGTTTCAATTTAACAATATCTTTCCGTTTCTTTCTTTTGGGCGTAACCGACGGTGAAAGTTATTTCATAATACCGGCTGCCCTATATCCTATATCGAACCACTGGTCTCTAGACCTTGGTTAAATACTGTCCGTTCTTATTATTCTTATTCTACCAACCTTCCCAAAGTAAACTCGAAGATGCTAGCAAACTATTGAAAAATTTTTTTGTGACAACATGTTCAAGATAATGGACAGCTGCTGTTAAATATTTTTACGACTATTGATTGCAAATCTACAATCTATAAGATGGATCGACTTTCAAAATGGATCTACTCACAAGATGGATTAACGAGCGCTCAAACGCTCCTAACTTCACGTTAGTGCTTTAGGCGACCCATTTTTGTCGATCTCATATCAGACACATACAATCTTTACCATCATATTCAATTTAGACAATACGAATTATTTTGTTTCGGATATAGGCAATTTTGGTGGGTTCTTCATTAATAAACTATATTGGTATTCTCAAACCAGTCCCATCACATTAGTGAATATATTTCGAATTTCACCATACATCCGGTTTATCCAGAGACCCACTCAACTTGTATTCGAAATGTGCAATGCGCCTTATATAAACAAACAGCTGACGACGAATTTTGACCTATGTATTGTTATGTTCCAAAGTGGATGATTTACCGGATATTTGGTACACATGTTTCTCATTCAGAGTCCAAATGAAAATGCCAAAATCGCAACACCAATCCAGGTAGTATCAACTTAAAATTCTAAAGCAATCGAGAGTTGAAACAGCACCCCGTATATTGAAATGGTCAAAATGCGTTTGCACAATCGAAAAGATTACAAAACACAATAAGGACAAATTATTGTGCTAACAGATTTTGAAAACTTCAACATATACAGGGTGGCCCACCCCAGACGCGGTTCTCATTTTGAGGCAGTAAATGAAGACATTTTGAAATTTTTTTTTCGTGAAATGTGAAGGACAATCAGATGCACAATTTAAAATTGTTTTCACATATACATCGTGTTCGATAACAAAGATATAGACCAAAGTTACACTTTTTCAAATGGAATACCCTATATATGAATTCAAAAATTGAATGGCAAGCTCAAATAATGATGAGTTTATAGAGACCATTTTATGCCTTATAAGAACCATTGTAGAGAAAATGGCGAAAAATCGAAAAAAAGGAGTATTTTTAATTTGCAATTAATGAATAAACTCTTCAAGCCAACGAGACCAGTGGCGGCTCGTGACAGTTTAAGGTGGTGAGGCACAAAAAAAAAAAGATTCCTTGCCGTGGCGTTGCCGAGACAAAGGATAAAATATGAGAAATTTCATTGGGGAATAATTTCAAATGGTTCGCCTCATATATACGTAATTTGCTCATTCGATAGTGTTCTTTCATCCCTCCAAAATTCGTTTTAATATATACCTACCTATCCTCAAAAATTTAAAGTGCTCGATTAATAATTCTTTGTCGCTAGCATACTTGAGGTCATTTATTTCGATGAACTTTTTGCTTCGTAAAATATTTACTTGGGAGTGTATAAAATCTGATTTTTGCGGGTTGAAAAGGCTGTAGTAAATGAGCGAATGGAATACCTATATTATGGTCAGACATTTTGGAAAAATAATCTTATTTGCTGAAATACTTCAATTTTGAGACCTTCTCAAGAACATCCTCTTCAAGGGAATCGATTTCCAGTATATCATCAAACTTGAAACACCCATTAATCAGAAAATTCTACTTTACGTTACTCTGATAATGAAGTGAAAGATTTTCTATTTCATTGCACTGTACTATGAGTTTTCTCGTGAACTCTCTTCTTCGCCTGTTGCGTAATAATCTAAAATCATCAAATTCCAAATAGACACTGCTCGTCATATAATCATTATGGCTGCATTGTTAAATTTGTTTCTATCTTTCGTTTGAAAAAATAGGCCCTTGGTAGTAACACTCCATGAGATGGAAGTAGCTATATCAAAAATATTCTAGGTAGTTGAGCTTATTTCACGATCTCCTTTTTATAAATATACTGATTGCTCTAAATTTGGAAATCGGGTTGTATTTGAAGATGGTAAAGAAACGAAAACGCTTATTTCAGTAGGAATCACTGATCACACGACACGGAGTATTCAAAAAGTATGTAAAAATAATTCAGTAAACGTCCTGATTAAGTGCAATTTTCCCTGTACCAATCGAAATTTCAATACCGTCTCTACGAGCCGATTCCTGAACGTATATCATCCAGACGAAAGGGCGAGAGGCTAGCCTCACATCTATCTTTAAACGCGCCAAGTTTTCTCCTACCAAAGCGGACCGACGCACCAGTCGATGCTCGAAGCGTACGTGCTAGACAAAGAAACACGTGAGGCTAGCCTCCAACCGTTTACTTTTTAAAGAGGAAGTGAGATGGAACATAGGAAGGGAGAGATATGAAACTCGGAACCTTTTAGCGCGTTCGGCAAGAATAAATCCTGGCTTATAAGCTAAATATAACATGGGACGGGGTAAATATTAAATAAGCGATCGGGTATTTTTTGCCGAACGCGCAATCATTCATGTTGAATTCAATTGTGACAGGAATGATAGTGATGAGGAATGATATAATAAAATATTCGATTAATACAATTATTTTTTCAAATTTATTGGTGAGGCACTGCCTCACCTGCCTCATAGGACAAGCCGCCACTGAACGAGACAGACAATGTTTTTTCGTGTAGGCATATTGGCTACCCTTATGCAGAAGAAAAAAATTTAACTCTGGAATATACTGAGTGATCATAATTAATGTTCAAACATCAACTACAAACAATGGTCAAAAACTTTCTTATTTCAAATGGCACACCCAGTATTTCTTTACCTTGTTGAACGTAAAAATTAATATCGAAACTATCTTCATTGGGTTGCCCTATACCTAAACCTAATAGTTTTCAAGTAATTCTCGATTTTCAATTCAACTAGTTATTAGCGATATTCATAGAAATATTTGGAAATATTTGTGGGGAAATGCTCACAATATTCTTTGAAATCTGAAAAACTCATATGAAGATCTCAATGATGGTGTTGCGGTCACACAAGATTTATTATTCCTTCATAAATGATTAGGTATCTACTGTTTTTCTGAATATCAATTCTTTTTTCAATTATTTTCAAATCAATTTCGCCTAGAAGGCATTAAGTGTCATTATCATTCAATCTTTTCCGGTACATGACCTTAAATTTTTCTTTATTCCGATCGTTTTGTTTGATTTGAAGTTAAGCCATACGTTCAAAGAATCATGTAACAAACGATTCATTTAAAAAAATATTTGTTCAGGCGATGAACCTGTGCTCCAGTCCAACATTTCCCTATTCTTCACATTTTCAATATTTTGAAGACTTTTAGAGATTTTCATCTGTGATAGTGAATCTCTGGCCAGAGAGTGAGTTGAGTACCGAGTGGAACGAGTTTCACCAGCATAAGGACATTCAGTTCAGAAGTAGGGTAGTATTTGAAGGTATTTTGTGAACATCTTTGAAATTTTGAGTCTACTAATACTCAATTCAAGAATTGGAGATAACAAGTATGAAGAATCAAAGGTTCATCGCCTGAGCGAATATTTTTTTAAATGAATCGTTTGTTACATGATTCTTTGAACGTATGGCTTAACTTCAAAACGATAAGAATAAAGAAAAATTTAAGGGCATGTACCGAAAAAGATTGAATGATAATGACACTTCATTCCTTCTAGGCGGAATTAATTTGAAAATAATTGAAAAAAGAATTGATATTCAGAAAAACAGTAGATACCTAATCATTTATAAAGGAATAATAAATCTTTCGTGACCGCAACACCATCATTGAGATCTTCATATGAGTTTTTCAGATTTCGAATAATATTGTGATCATTTCCCCACAAATATTTCCAAATATTTCTATGAATATCGCTAATCATAATAGTAGGTTAACTAGTTGAATTAAAAATCGAGAATTACTCGAAAACTATTAGGTTTAGGTATAGGGAAACCCAATGAAAATAGTTTCGATATTTATTTTTACGTTCAACAAGGTAGAGAAATACTGGGTGTGCCATTTGAAATAAGAAAGTTTTTGACCATTATTTGTGGTTAATGTTTGAACATTAATTATGATCACTCAGTATATTCCAGAGTTAAATTTTTTTCTTCTGCATAAGGGTAGCCAATATGTCTACACGAAAAAACATTGTCTGTCTCGTTGGCTTGAAGGGTTTATTCGTTAATTGCAAATTAAAAATACTCCTTTTTTTCGATTTTTCGCCATTTTTTCTACAATGGTTCTTCTAAGGCATAAAATGGTCTCTATAAACTCATCATTATTTGAGCTTGCCATTCAATTTTTGAATTCATATATAGGGTATTCCATTTGAAAAAGTGTAACTTTGGTCTATATCTTTGTTATCGAACACCCTGTATATGTGAAAACAATTTTAACTTGTGCATCTGATTGTCCTTTACATTTCACGAAAAAAAAATTTTCAAAATGTCTTCATTCACTACCTCAAAATGAGAACCGCGTCTGGGGTGGGCCACCCATAATTTTGTTTCAGGGTGAAATTTTTTTATAATTTGTTTGATATGTGATATCACCCTGTATATTTCCAAGTGCAATTGACATGTAATCTGACGTGAACCCCAAAGTTTAATATCTTCACTGAGCTACAGCTGAACATATTGAGGACTGAAGAGAAAAACTTTAAAATTTTCAACATCAACAACCTGTAACTCGAAAACGGAGCTTTTGTCGAGGCTTTTGTGGATTTATGTTTATGAGACTTTGATATTATCCAAGTGATCACTATTTTTCGTTTTTATCTCCAATTTGGCCGAACCCTGTATAAGGAGGAACTGAGTAATTTTTTTCGTGGATACTTTTTCTGGTTGAATGGCCTTCCTCAACCTGAACAAATAAACAATTATAAAGGATATGGAACTAAGTAAATATCTTCAAAACGAAAAGGACTTTGCCGGCAAGTGCAATGACGGATAACGTAACTGATGCCATTTCCTCAATCCAAATGGAAGTGGAATTCATTTGTGAAAACAAGAAAACCATCAATTACGAGTATAATAAAATAAATTAATCAATTATAAAAAAAACAAAATAACTTCCGAGCACATGAACCTAGAGACTTGAAATTTTCAGGGTATGTTCGGATCTAGAGGATGCGTGAATATGTCCGTTTGAAATTTCGTTTTCTGATCATTTCAACGCCGCAGATCTGATCCAAATATTAGATGGAGAATTACGTATTCAAGCTACATGCATAATTTTTTTCAGATCCCCTCACCAGGACCAAATGTAAAAGTATTCCCAGTATTTCTGTAATAACATATCATATCATAACATATCATGAATGAATTCTTTGAAAGCTGCTGTCAAATTGTTTGAAACCTGCGGAAACATTTTTTTACGTTGAATTCTCGTTTTTTTGCCGAGAATGGTAATGGATTGTAATTTTAGCTGGCTACTAGCGCGCCCTAAATTGCACCAGTCGCAAATCGCAAGCGTGCGTTAGTAATTTCCAACGCTGGAATTTCTGCTAGCAAACCTAGCAAATTCATAACCCAAACGATCTGAATTGCCCATTCGAAAGTTTTCGGCATTATACAGAAAAAAAAATCTTTTTCTTCGCATAAAAAAGTGACCTCCAAAAAAAGATTTTTAAGGTGAAGTAGTGCTCTCCAGTGGCGGCTCGACGGAGGAGGTAAGAGAAGCTTAAGTTTTCTTCTAAAATCTGCAATGATCAGTTCTCTCTTCACTCAGACTATTTCAAAATGCCTACAAAACTTTTCAGAAAATTTTGATAAGCAAAAATTCCCGATTTGATTAAATTTGCCCTGGACTTTGTATTCAGATCTGAATGGAAGCTACTCCTCTCAGGTCTACCCACTGCATCAAATACGTAAAAATGAATACATAGCAGCCAAACTGCTAAACTTCGCGTCCATCCACATCCAAATATGTATATCCTATTCATAATCTTCTCTCTTCGACTACCATCACAGGTGACAGGCCAGTAATCATAGAGAGAAGTGTTTCAAGTGATATGAACATGCACCCTGTATCTTACAAACGAAACCGAATTTTGAAAAATGGAATAGGAAGGAAGTGTTTCGTTTGATGAGAGGAATCTACAGTTAATATATGTACTATGTACAAGTCAAAGACTCATCCTGTATAATCGAGAATCGTCGAAATGAAGATTGTTGATTGATATAATAAATGTATCCTATCTATTGGTCCTGCTTATTATTTTCGTTGGTTCTTGAAGGACAATGAGATATGCGTTTGAAAATAATGTATGAAGATGTATCATAACACCTCCTCGATCGATCAGTATAAATGATCACGAGCCGCCACTGGTGCTTTCAACTGTATGAATTTCGGATACTTTATACGATGGGAACATTGCAGAATGAGTTACCTTCTCGGATGTACAAAAAAGCAGCCCTTATTGAAACAATCCTGGGTTAACTGTTAAGGGAAAACAGGTACCGAGACCCTATTGATAGCGAAGTGAACAAGCAATGCACAAACTCTACCTGAAAATACTTGGCAGTTCTCATCATAGCCTGAGACAACCCACCTTCTCGCCACATGTGTGGAACATAGATTAAGCCATAGACTGATTAAGCTAATTCGATATGAGTGAACGTAAACCGCAGTGAAATCGTTGAAACGAAGTAGGTACTGCTCGCGACTCCTGAAAAGTAGAATTGGGCTCAAGTCAAGCTTTAGGATTACTTTGGCGCTGAAGTCATAAAATGATTAAGTCTGAATCAACCATTGGACCGCATCATGACAGAATGAACCCATTTGGCCATTTATATATTTTCAATTCTAGTACCATCTGAGGCTCAGCGCTGTTGTCGGACTTACTTTGCGATTCCGCACGTTTTACCACTTACAATCAGTAACTCGTGGCGCTCGGTACGAGTATATGGCTGTGATTTACCTATAATGTGAATTGGGGGTTGTTTTTTTAATTTCTTAGTGCTTAGTATCAACTGGACAGTTACTGAATCACTGCTTCGAAACAGCATCTTCTAGGACTGATTTCAGGTATTGAAATATTAATTTTTAAGAAGTTAAAATAAGATAATTTGTAGATTGTAGCTACTATAAGTTTTTCAGTACTTGGAGCCCTCTGAAATACATGTTGTTATTCGAATTTTTTTTTATAGATTTCGCCGGATGCAAACCTACTAATGAAAACAAACAGGTTTCATTTATATACCGGTGCAATGTAAGTTTGTTGGCACTGAAGTGATTTGTTTTTGCGGTTTCGTTTTATCGATACCGGCTCCGAAAACTTTCAAGTATCCAGTATGTTTTCCCTCATTTCTTCCGTTCGAACTGTGAAGCACAAGAAAATTAATTAGCTATTAATTTGTCTGGTTTCTTTGGCGTCGTCTTTGCGACATCAAGTTACATTTCACCAACTGGTGGCCTTATTCTCGCAATTTATAAATAAGTATAGTTGAACCGGTGATTTGCACAAATTTCAATAACATGTTTATTGTTCGAAAATGAAAGTATTTCAAAAAATTCGTCATATTTTCCTAATCAAGAATTAGGATACAATGTCCGGCATTGAAGACGTGATAAAATTTTATACAGGGTGAGTAAAAAAGTGCTCGATTGATCCATAACATTTGAAAATTTCGAATAGGAGATTCAGATTTTGGCGGTATCGACTCAGCACAGCACATACGCTGTAATTATTTTTGATTCTATATAGTAGAAAGTAGAAAGTAGTGAAACACAATAACACCATTAATATCATATTCTGAATATCCATATGAAATTCTGATTTCGAAATACCCCGCTTTGTAATTTATCTGTAATACTTGACGTAGGCCATTTATCAGAGATATTTTTTAGGGAAATTATTTTGTAAACAGTGAAATTGTATGAAATTTTTATTGAATTCCTCAAGTAGTCTGCAATTTTGGAGGTAATCTGAAATATTTTCGGAAAATGACTCTTAATAAGGTCAACAAGTCCTTATATTCAAGTGGCATCAACCAGAACCTTTTTTTCTGTGATTACCCTTGTGAGCAGTCTTAATTTTTTTTCAATTCTTCAATGTTCATTTTCGAAAATTTGAAGTGTCTTCCGGACCTGCTGTAGATAGTGACCCTTGAAACTGCATATTTCTAAAAATTCAGAAGACGCCTGTAACTTTGGTGTGCATTTTAGGGCGTATTTTGATTTAACAGGTTCTTCAGGGTCGATTTCAAACACATAATAATTTATTTATTCCATTTAAGAATATGGAGGACGATCTAAAACCCAAGAAAATATCTCTATAGAAAATAACTAACTTCTTAAAGGAAATCATTTATATTCCTTATAATATAATGCTCAATATGCCGATATGAAAGTAGCAGGATGAATAATATGGCATAAATCAAATCTGTCACCACACACTTTAGTTTGAAGTAGGCATACTCCAAATAACGAATAAATGATGAATCTTATTAATATCCTTATGATTAGTGAGAAAATAGTGATTTAGTTTTGATGTGGTTATTTCATTAAAGTATTTCCTATTTTCGACGTCTAGAATTGCGAAGTGAAATATTTTGCGTTAAGTCGTCAATCATTTATATGGGCGCCCGCAGAAATTTTTCTCAGGGGGAGCAAAATAAAAATTATTGAGGTATTGAGGGTGTGGTGCTGAAAAACTGATATAAGGGGGGCCATGGTCGTCTATAATATCAATAAAAAATTTCAAGTTATTGAAATAAAAGAAAGCTGTGAAGTTGGGAACGTTTGTCATCGTGGCGTCGGCTATTTGTTTATATCGTAATTTGAATTGTATAGGAGGAATAATCTGAAATTTTCGCCACTAAACAATTCTTTATTCCTCTATTGACAATATATAAATTTATTTCAATGGATGGAATAAGTTATAATTGAATGATTACGATAATGCATATTCTTCTGAATGAGAGCAGTATAGAAACAATATTGTACGTGAAAAAAATGGCGAAAAGAAGCATGTCGAATAATTAGAAAATCAAACTATTTTCCGCCCCGAACTGAGTATTAGCAGAGAAAAAAAACATGTTTGAAGACAAGCTTTCATAATAACAAAACTCATCCGCCATTTTGAAGGATAGGTGAAACTAAATAAAAGCTTCCATCTCCCATAGTTTCAAGGTGGTTATTTCTTTAATAACAAAATGCAGGATTAAATTCATAACACTTCTGAAGAAGTGAAATCTTATTTCGAGCGCATTAGACGGATAGACTTCTGAAATGAATAAATAGAATGAAATTTGGTGAAAAAGTTACGAGTATCTACTCGAATAATGTTTCGACAGTTTTTCATTTGTTGGATTGGTAGAAAAAATTTTTTGATATTCAATGTGCTATCGAATATAAACCATGATTTTTGGGGAGCATTTCCAAATTTTTTTTAACGAAGAATTAGCTCAAATTTCATGTTTCGCATGTAACGATTTAAAATTTCAAAATCGTGCCTGAGTGATTTAGCATAGATACTTTTCTACGAAGAAATAGAAACTGCTGATTTAAAAAAATATCATTGCCACCTGAGAATGTTCTCAGATAGAAATAGGACCAAACATTTCGATTCATAATCTGGGACAACAATATTTTAAATTATAAAAATCCAGGTAGAAATGTTGCAAATTTATTTGAACTTCAATTTGCATCGGCATTTTGTTGAATAATTTGAACAAAATTCAAGAGTCATCTGAATAGATTCCTCAAATAGATCGGCAAACAACTTCGAAACCCCAATGATCAACCAAATATTTATCATCATTATCTTGTTGTTGTTAGAATCATTTGAATCCTGAGCATTTTATCAACAATCGGAACGCAGAAGTATTTCAAATTAATTTTTCTTCAATGGCCTAGGTACAGCTGATAATTTTATTTACAATTTAGAAGTTTATGCGGATGGTTGTGACTCGTTCATTTGGAGATTTATGACTAAATCCACATCGTTTTATCTATGTCTATTGGATTCTTCACTGTTTAACGAATAATTTTATCTCTCATTGTTAGTTCATGCAATTTGCGATTAGCCTATGAAAGCGAAAGCGTTTCTGTATGATGCAAATATTTAATTGAAATTTGTGTTTGCAATATTAAATTGGCAAAACTTATTTTTCTGCATTAAGTATGATATGTTAAGTGATCATCGAGAAGAAATCCGATATTAAATTGGTTCCAAAAACTGCATGACAAATTTTGTGAGTATAAGTTCCTCAAAATTATAGCAGCTCCTTTAGGAAGAATCATTGATCAATAGCTAGGCATGCATGCTTACTTTATCCCCTTCGGTTTTTGCAAATAGGAAATCAATAACTTCTTCAATTCAAAAGGAAACCAATTATTTTTGTATTCAATAATGATTCTATTGACTATTCCTAACAATTAATTACTGATGTCCTATCAAACATATGGGTCAAATTGTCAATGTTCGTGATATTCCAAGTTTCTAAGCATCGGTGTGACATAAAAATCATTCCAATGACGATGATTGAAAATAAATGGGCAAATTGATCAAAGGCCGATAATGTCAAGGCATTTGTTCATGCGTCTCAGAAATGTGCGGCTCTCCTCTTATCTTGGAGATCTGCAATGGTGTTCTAATTAGTGCATAAATTTATTATAATACAGAACGAACCTCAACGCACTTGTAACGAGTTGCGTGCAGTATTGTATTCTCCAAGCATTATGATCTAAGGCCGTTAGATCTGGTGAACGTGGTGGCCAAAGATGAGGATCATTGTTTGAATTCTGCACAATCAGACATTAAGGAATACAAGCTGAATGTGGCTAACGTAATGATTATTTTCCTCGTTCTAATATCGACTTTTCTGCTTGAAATGTACCTACCAATCAGGTCAGTCCAAATGATACGATTCAGAAAGTTCCTATCTTTCTGAAATCTGATCAGCACCAAACTGAATCCTTTTCACAAACTCAGTTTGCTTCACATGCTGACTTGAATTGAATTTGTAGCGAGGGATCTTAAGTTTTTTCATCTTCCGTTATTTTCGTCTTTCACAATATTTCTCTGTTTTCTGACTATATTGTTGTGTAAGGCACCAAAATTCTTCATGTTATCCGTCATTCTAATGTTGATATCTCTTAACGGCGGTTCGCCAGAGAAGGCAAGCGTGGCTAAGCCTCCCATAAAATCCATATTGCTCCAGTTCTCTTCTCACTCGAAACATTTAATAATGCTTACAATTTTTCACAAAATTCTCATGAGCAAGTGGAAGTGAAATATTCGATTCGACTGAAATTATCACGGAATAAATAGAAATTATTCGAACACGAAGACATTGAAGATAAACGACCACCATCACAGGTGACAGGCCAGGAGTCATATTGAGTGGAAATAAGAGTAGATTTTCAATTGCAACAAATAAAACATGCAGGGATGAAGGCAACTAGTGATGGCAGGCTACCATCCCTTGATGTTGGTGTTGCATAAATTCAGCAGTGGTTGGAACATCGTGAAATTCGTTCATTGTTTTGATTTCAACTCGAATGCTTTTGACGTGAATTCTGGATTGTTTTGATTATCTTGATCGATTGAATTGAATAACTTATGTGACTTTACGGGGTGTTTCACCATAAACTGGACAAACGTATATAGCCGTGTATAGATGACATCGAGAAAGTCATTTTTGCCTTATTATATACAGGGTGATCTTTTTAAGTGTTTCATTAGACGTAAATCAAGAATTATAATATCGATTTTATATGCTTAATATTGCCGCTCCATTCCCAGGAATACTGAACACTGAATGCCTTTTAACATCTCGAATTGTTCTCCCTGAAGATGGTCACAATGATGACCGAAAGCTAGGATTGATACAATAAAGAGATTGATCTGAATTATATGTGATTACTGCACCCGATACCTAATGCCGGGTTTCCACCAAGAGGACTGGACAAAAACAAAACACGAACTCGGTCCGTTTGTGACAGTCCGCGAACTGTTTGCGGACTGTTCTAGAACTTGTGGATTGTTTTCCGGACTCGAGAGTCCGCGAATTGCGTTTTTACGGACACAAACAGAGTCCCATCCAATGTCGGTAAACTTCAAAGGATTTACGAGTTCGGGGACTGTTTGTCAGCTTGGTGTAAACGCCCAGTTTGTTTTTATTTACGTTGTTGCGATCTAGTTGTAGTTTGATTCGGTACGTGAAGGGAAGAACTATAATTTGAACTCCTTACTGTTATTATATGCCTACCTTAATTGTATACTTTAAAACTTCGATCAGTGCGTTACATACTTCTGGCACAATTCTTGATATAGATGGTACCGAAACTTTGAATAAATAATCTCCTCTTTGTAGGAACCTCAGTATGATGGCAAAACGTTCCTGTGCTGGGATAGAGTCTCTGTAGTTGGTGTTGTTCTTGTTAATGATAGGGCCAATTAAACATAGCAGATTTTCAAAATCTGATCTCGACATTCGCAAAAAGTTCTTAAAACTTGATCGAAGTTCACCTCCTAAACTAATATCATCTCCTCTGAGATCTTGTAACAGTTTAGACGTCACATTTCCTCCTTTTTGCCTTAAGGATGGCCTAATCCAAAACCGACGTTTAGTTTTGTTCTTTTGAATAATGTAAAATGTAACTGCCAGCAAAAATAAATTCTCGTCGGCTTGTTCTTTCAAGTTTGCAGCGCGACACAATTTCACAACTACATGTCCGGTGTCTCTATGGAAACTGAATGAAACTTAAACAAAACACGAACAGTTTTCATTCGTTTCTGTCCGCGACTGGTGTAAACAGAAAGTCCGTTGGGAACCCCAACAGTCTTCGAACATTTTCCGAACAAAACTGTTCGAAATTTCTGTCCGAACGAACAGTTCGTGTTTTGTTTTGACCTGTCCGCTTGGTGGAAACCCGGCATACCTAAAGCATCAATTCATTAGACGTATTTGAGGAAGGAATTTTGATACAGATTCGAGACTCTGTATTTTTGTTTTAGAGTACATGAACTCAATTTGTGAAATATTTTCAAGCGGAATCCGGTTCTACCGGAAAAGAATCTTATCTTCGTTATTTCAAATGTAACACCCTGTATATTCATACATATTTGAATTATTTCTTCAATCTGCACTGATTTGATGTATGATATACGCAACCACTCCAAGTGATTGTTGAGTTATTAACTGTTTGTCAAATTTGTTGACAGAAAGAGTGTCACAAATCAGTGTTAAGGGGCCGTTATACTCTGGCCGACGGCACCGATTCTCCATTCAAAAATAGCCTTTCATTTTTCCAAATTCACGCCCTCAAATTTTCACCTGAAAGCTTGATTTTGTCAAATTCTCCTGGAATTTCAGACAGTTCTCTGTGATTTCAAACATTCTGGAAGTCTTCTCAGTATTTCCATAATTTTTTTTATTATTTGAGCGCCTATCCAAATGGATTTTTTTCAAATATAGAAAAATGATTTGTCGAGTGCACTTCAATGAATTTTCTAAAAAATTGATGAAGAACCGCCGAAAAACGATTATGAAGTAAATTTTCATACACTCTCAAATTCAACCCAATTTTTTCATGCGAAAAAATAATTTTTTCGAAGAGAAGACATCGGATTGCCCTCAAGACATCCTTCAACTTCAATTCAAAGAAAAAATCAAGCTTTCAGGAGCTTTGAGAGCGTAAACTTGGAAAAATGAAAGGCACTTTTTGAATGGAGAATCGGTGCCGTAGTCGATTTTTTCATGCGAAAAAATAATTTATCAAAGAGAAGAAATTGGAGTGCCCTCAAAACATCCTTCAACTTCAATTCAAAGAAAAAATCAAGCTTTCAGGAGCTTTGAGAGCGTAAACTTGGAAAAATGAAAGGCACTTTTTGAATGGAGAATCGGTGCCGTAGTCGATTTTTTCATGCGAAAAAATAATTTATCAAAGAGAAGAAATTGGAGTGCCCTCAAAACATCCTTTAACTTCAATTTAAGAGAAAAATCAAGCTTTTAGGTGAAAAATTGAGGGCGTGAACCTGGAAAAATGAAAGGCACTTTTTGAATGGAGAATCGGTGCCGTAGCCGTCGGCCAGAGAGTATAACGGCCTCTTAATATCTCCAAAATCCCGCATTGTGAGAATCTCGTTTTGCAACAGTGGAACAAAACAGAGTACGCTGATACTGTTTCTTGTATAAATTATAAGGAAATATTATACAGGGCATCAATAAAACTGTGAAATCTCATTTGTAGAAAATAATCTGGGGGATATGTGGTTTCAATAAGACGGTGCCATATGCCCAACAGCCACCTGAATAATCGAATTATTGATTATAAATTTTGGTGCCGAAATTATATCAAGAAATGTTCCAGTTGATTATCCTCCCAGATCGCGTAATTTAACGTCTTGTCCTTTCTTTCTTTGTATATAGGGGAAATACGTACAAAATGACATATTATATGGACAAAATGACATAGGCATCATAATTAGAGTTAGGAGGTATCAAATGCGGAACTGCTCACCACATCACACGACCCGAGGGGCTTCTATTAATCTCTGAAAATTAGCAAGAGCTACTCTAGTTCATTCGGTCGTTATGAGTGATAACAGAAATCAGTAGGTCACGAGTTTTTTTTCATTGCGCCAAATTTTTAGAAGAAATGGCCAGTTTTCACCATTTTTTTCATTTACTCGTATATTGCATTCATTTCGAACTTTACTTATTTGTCATTGTATTCACGAATCGTTTTTTATGTTAAATAAACTTTTTGTATTGATGCGATATATTACTAGTTTTACTACGCTATATGGACAAAATGACATAGGTATTTCAGCTGAATTAACCGTATCTACCGAATAACACCAAGACAATCCATCCCAGGCTCCATCAGCAAACAGAGAACCAGGACTTGTTTTTATTCATAACAAAATATTCATCTGCGGCTAATGAAGTCAATGCCTATTTTTGCTGATCTTATGAGGAGGTTTCTCTAATCCCTAAAGGACAAGGCAAACGTGAGCCGAGGACTAGATAAACTTACTTATTTTCAACTTCTACACCTGATATGATTGCAATCAAATCAAAAAAAGAGCCCATACCTCTGAAGTATATTTCCCACCACAAGTAAGTGTTCAATAAACGTTTAACATTTACGTATTTTCATACGAAGACCTCGACGAAGACTACCTCGAAATCCTATACCTCCTCAAAAGACAAGGAGACAAGCCCCTAGGGCATTATTTAAAGAAGACAATGAAGAAGAAAATGTTCCTAGCAACTTTCGAGATGATGAAGACGACTGTCCTTCTATCTATCCATTTGGATCTTCTCCAGTTAGCCCTGGAGAAGACTGGTAACGATGCATGCATTGCTTGCATTCGGCTCACGCATCTTGTGCTGATGTTTCTAGAAGAACCAAGCGTTTCATTCATACCATAAGTATAAAACTACAGTTGCCTGTTGCCGGTATGTCATTTTGTCCATAGCATGCGAACAAGATGAATTTCGTTTATCTCAATTTATCTAAAAATATTTTATTTTGTCGTTCTTTTATTTCATGACGGTTGCTTAGATTTTATTTTATAAAGAAAGGACCAAAGATCAGAGGTGTAGAATATGTCATTATTGTGATTCACTACTAACAAATTATGCCTCTTAAATAAAAAAAAAAATTTGTACGTACTTCCCCTATATGTTAAGTCACAAGTTTATGCATATAATCCAACAAGCAAAAAAAAACAACATTGAAATTGCTATTGGTGAAACTCAGCCAAATTTATGTGAAAAAGTGATGACAATTTGGGTTGACAGAATGCAGTACGTTTGGAGTAGTCGATGATAAAGTTTATTGAGACACTATTGTCTGACTGGTGAAGAGTGCGGGGATGCACAAAAGATTTTAAGGTCAAGGTGCATGCGAGTTCGGATGATCTTCCGTCCCTCCTCTAATCTAATCTATTGGAGTAGTCGTGGTGGTTATTTGAATGATGTTATTTTCCATACATTATGGCATAATTCACAAAAAAATTGTATCTCACTGAATATTTTATGTGTTTCTTATTGTTAAATTTTATCATCGCTTAAAAATCCATTACCTAGGTCATAGAGTATTGTATTATTTTCGAAAGCATTTCTTATTTTTTTATATACAACATACAATGCAATCAAAGCTGATAGTAGAACACCCTCATTTCGTCGAGGTATGACTCTTTAATTTTTTTCCAAAATTGTCCCCAAGTCCCCATTCTGGGTATTAACAAACCATATGAGGTTTTCATTTAAAAAAAACATAATATAAGAGGAATATATTGTACCCTATCATTGTCATTCCTTCCCATATTCATTTCCGATTTCAAGTTATATACAAGATTTGCAAGATTGAAGTCTCAAGATCCTTTGTGGATCAATGATTTCCTCTATTCTGTAAAAAGTGGTAATGAAAATTTTGAGTTCGGAATGGACGTCATATGATTTTTTCAACATAAGTCCAATTCTTGAATCATCTGCAGAAGTTCCTGTCCATCTGTCCAGGAAAATTTAGCGTTTTTTGAATTGTCTCAGGACAGGCCATGGTGCACGGTCGTTGCATTTTTTAATGGAGTTTCATTGATAGCCCTAGATTTGAGTGTAGTGAAGAAGGGCAGGCTTTGACTATTTGGTCAATAATTAATCAGTTTATAAAGTTCCTGTTGGCTTTGAGGCTACCCTTTCAGTATATCTGATTCGTTTTTGGGATGATGAGACGGTACCTTCTAAAGAATTCGACAAGGAATATCTTAGTTGATTTTCCTCTCTTGTTTGTCTCCTTCTATTTTTGGTTTCCGATTATAACAAAATTCTTTATCAACCTCTTTGGAAAAATTATGAAGGTATTCTCAGAAAAAGATGCCCAAATTCAATATCGAGGGACTTTTTTATCTGTGCTCTTGCGTCATACTGTATGGTACCAAGTTTTACATTTCCTCTTCTTATACTGAGATAAAGAGCGGGAAAAAGATCGATCTGATTGTTGACTATCGAATCCTGTGTTCATAATCCATCTGTTTCAACAAGCTTTATGACATCCACAAATCACTTGTGATTTATGAGCCATGAATCAATTGTGATTTATCGTTTTTCAACCTTCAATCAGACAACCACAGAATATACAGGGTGGCCAAGAGATTGACGTCAAAGTCAAAAAGAAAAAAACAAGTCCCTCGTGTCATGGGCTATTCGAATTACCCCCCCCCATGTATGTTGTGCGATTTTTCACGGGTTTCGAGTTATGAATTTTTTTATGAAATTTGAGAATTTTCGACTTGACCATCTTAAAAAAGATATTGAAAAAAAGTACAAGACTTCTCTGTGAAATTCTTTTGTAACTTGATCTCCATGAATTGTACTTTTATACATAAAATAACCAGATTCGTAACTTTGATAAAAATTATGGAAATGTTGGTCTCAAGTGAAAAAGTTACGTGGATTGGATTATGATCTGAATTTTCGAATCAAAATTAAAATGTTTAAAGACGAATTCCTGGTTTCTGAGTATGCTTAAAAACTGCGCTCAACAGTCAGCTTTTAGAATCATTGATAAAAAATAGTACTCAACCCTCTACTTTTGCTAGAATTACCCTTCAAAGTCATCGAGGTGGAAAAAATCAAAGAACTAGACAGTTACTACAGAATTTTTTTTTGCCATTTCAAGATTTTTCTGATCAAGTTATGAAAAATGCTGAAAATTATAGAAAACCATTTGCGTGTATATGTATGTATATATGGCAATAAAAGACGGTTACTACTACTACTACTATTGAAAACTAGCTTCAGATGTTGGTCAAGAAGAGTTCTAGTTCTAGATGAAAAAAAGGAATAGGTATGGCAATAAATCACACATAATAATGTAAATAAAAATAAATTTATTAAAAAAATGTACAGTAGGTTTTTAAAGTGGCCACCTCTAGCCTCAATACACATTCTACACCTTCTTAGTAATCTCTTGAATGAACGATACCTGAACAGATGGATCGGACGCACCGGACCAATCAAGTGGCCCCCACGTTCACCTGACCTTAATCCCATGGATTTCTTTTCGTTTGGGGTTATTTCAAAGAAATCGTTTACGCCCGAGAATGTTCGAGTGAAAACGAGCTACGACTGAAGTTGAGAGAAACCGAACGTGTCCTAAAGGTCTCCACTCACGAGGCTACCGATCCGAGCGTTTTATGACATTTAATGAGGCCCCGACCAATCACAGAGACTCTTTTCGCGCGTGGTCTCATAAAATGTCATAAAACGCCCGGATCGGTCGCCTCGTGGATGCCGGCATAAGAGAGAACAGGGCAGGTTTTATGCGATTTAAAAAAAATTTTCTAAGAAGGTGTAGAATGTGTATTGAGGCTAGAGGTGGCCACTTTGAAAACCTACTGTAAATTTTATAAATAAATTTCTTTTTATTTACATTATGATGTGTGATTTATTGCCATACCTATTCAATTTTTTCATCTAGAACTCTTTTTGACCAACATCTGAAGCTAGTTTTCATCAATTTTCAGCATTTTCTATCATAACTTGATCAGAAAAATCTTAAAATGGCAAAAAATAATTTTGTAATGAATGTCTAGTTCTTTGATTTTTTCCACCTCGATGACTTTGAAGGCTAATTCTAGCAAAAGCAGAGTGTTAAGAACCAATGATTCTGAAAGCTGACAGTTGGGCGCAGTTTTTGAGCATACTAAGAAACATTGAATTCGCCTTTTTACATTTTTAATTTTGATTAGAAAATTCAGATCACAATCCAATTCACGTAACTTTTTCACTTGAGACCAACATTTCCATTTTATCGCAGTTACGAATCTGGTTATTTTATGTATAAAAGTTCAATTCATGGAGATTTAGTTAGAAAAAGAATTTCACGGAGAAGTCTTGTTCTTTTTTTTAATATCTTTTTTAAGATGGTCAAGTCGAAAATTCTCAAACTTATAAAAAAATTCATAACTTCGAAACCGTAAAAAATAGCATAACATACATGGGGATGATTCGAATAGCCCATGACACGATAGGGACCTGTTTTTTTTCCTTTTTGACGTCAATCTCTTGGCCACCCTGTATAAAAAAAACTCAAACTCTATTGAATGTCATATAAATTTGAAACGGAAAGTTGTTCGTAGAAATGAAAATGATTTCAAAAAGTATTATTCAACAGTTGTGGACAAAGATGGGTATCCCACTCGCATATTATGACTATTATTCACTTGGATGATTTACCAAACTTTACTTCGTTTCTTCTGGAAAACCTCATCCTCGTGAATAATAGTCACCAAAATATGCTCGTTGAAGAATATAGGTACTATTAACGCTGTCTTCATCCGAAACATTCATTTGATTTTTCGTTTTCCTGAAACAAAACTTTTTTCAGATTTCAAAAGAGAAGATAGGCCATGGCTAAAGGATTATTTCAAGGAATCGCCCAATCGAGAGCTATTTACAAAATATATGGAAATCAGTACGGCTATTCCAGTAGAACACATTCCTTTCACAAGCAAAGAACCGATAAATTAGGCACTAAGAATTTCTCTACCACAAATAAGGAGACTTTGGGAATTCGTTGTGAAAAATTATCAATTGGTGTTCCTAAAGAAATTTGGAAAAATGAGAGGAGGTAAGTGTCCAGCGCAGTAACAAAATTTATTCTTTCCTATGTTCTTTATTGAGCAGATGCAGGTTGATTAGAATGAAAAATTAATATTAAGTGATATTTTCTTTTTTTTAAAGTTCTCAATTGGTCTATTTAGAGAAAATGGAGAAAGTTTTTATACAGTCCCTTCTCATCTTAATGTTTCATATTGTAACGTTTTCTTCGTTATTAAAACGTCCGGGATAATTAAACTATTTATTTACACTACTTATAACACTAATAATTAATAACTAATGAACTTATTCTAACAAAAGTCTGTACAATTTATTTGGCACTATTTATTTTAACTGGTCGCTTGTCTCTAACTGAATGAATGCCTCATCCGTCGATGTGCTCCTTATATGTATAACGCCGATTGTTTCTCGCTAAGTCCGGGCACGTCTAGAAACTTCGCGAATCATTGGCGGCTTCTATGTCGTGCACGCGTTTCCAGAAACTTCTCGATCGGGCCGTAGCGCACAGGGCCGTACTTGTCACACTGTCCCCTCCTTAAGCCTGTTCTGTCCCAGAACAGATCGCATGGATTCTTCAGAGGACCGTGGCGAAATCTGCAGTCGGCTCCTTCTCTACAGTAGCCCCTTTGATGGAAATAGTATTCTATAGTTTTGCCGGGGAGCTCGACACGATTTGGGTAGAAACTGCATACTAGGATCTGTATACCTGCCGTCTGGAAAATTACTTCAAGCATGCTTCGTACTACCCTCCAATTCAGTAGATCCAGTCCACAACCAAGCTTGGGAACTGCTGAAGATCTTCTTTCAAGCCATGCAGCGAGGTCCATGAGTTCTGGTAGGTGGGCTTCTGGAAAGAGTGCTGCTTGGTAACCAAATAGTAAATGAACCGACCTCTAGACTTCAATCTCAAACATTTCCCGATTCTGGGCTGCTGTCCCATTAGTTCCTCTTGCCGACCAAATTTGTTTTTGAATACTCTTGTTATTTCCTTACTCATACGTAAATCGGCTGCTACACAATGAGCAAGCGAGTATTCCTCGGGGACTGTGAACAGGTCCTGATGAACTTTCTGTGTGACGCCAAACCTTACAATGCGTGTTCCCCCATAGGTGTTCATAAATTCCTGGAATTTGCAGCTTTCCCTTGCCGGAACCTCGACGAGACTTACTTCTTCTTCATCCTGCGTGGACGCATACGGAGCCAATCGGTTGAAATGGACGACTTTCGGTTTTCCTCTGGGGAGCTTCCGTATTCGGTAAACTACATCATTTATTCTCTTCACAACTTCGTACGGTCCTTCCCAATGTCTCTGCAGCTTCGGTGAAAAACCTTTTCTTCTTTGTGGGTTATACAACCATACCAAAACTCCTGCGGTAAACCCACCTTCAATGGCCTTGATGTCATAGCGCATTTTCATCCGGTCACTTGCTTGCTGCATTTGATTACGCACCTTATCATGGATGTAGTCTAGCTTGCTTCTGAGATTACTAACGTAGTCCTCCCCAGCGACATCTTCTCCAGGCTTACACTCAAACTCGAGGTCGCAAGGTAATCTTATTTCTCGGCCAAACATTATATTGGATGGAGTCTTCTTGGTAGATTTTTGAACCGAAGATCTATAGGCCATCCTGAATAAATGCAAGTATTCATCCCAGTCCTTTTGATGGTCAGAGACAACTTTGGCCAAGTGTTTTCCCATAGTCCGGTTCATTCGTTCTACCATGCCGTCTGACTGAGGATGCAGAGGTGTAGTTCTGGTCTTACGTATCCCCAATGTTTTGAAAACTTCCTGGAATAACTTCGACTCGAAGTTTCGGCCTTGATCACAATGCAGCTCAAGGGGGATTCCAAATCTGCAGAAGAACTCTTTGACCAATTTGTCAGCTACTGTGCTTGCCTCTGGGTTAGGAATACCGTACGCTTCCACCCATTTGGTAAAGTAGTCCATCGCTACCAAAATGTACTTGTTTCCATTGCCTGTTTCTGGAAAAGGGCCTGCGTTGTCGATAGCTACTCGTTCCATGGGGGATCCGACGTTATATTGCTTCATTGGTGCCTTTCCTTTACCGTACGGTCCGTTGGCCGCAGCACAAACTTTACATTTTCTACACCAATCTTTAACGTCGTTCTTACAGTTGATCCAATAAAATCGCTGCCTAACCTTCTCCAGAGTCTTAGTAATCCCAAAATGGCCACTCGAAATTCCATTATGTAGTCTGGTCAAAATGTCCGTTACCCTACTTTTGGGCACAATTAACTGAAGCCTCTGCTGAGATCCATCTTCATTTTCCCAACAACGTTTCAGAAGACCTTCATCAATCTTCAACGTTTCCCATTGGGCCCAATACGACTTGACATTTTGGCTAAGTCTGGATACTTCTTCCCAAGTAGGTCGTCTGCCACTCTTCTTCCAATTTAGGATTACTCTCAAATCTTGATCTTCCTCCTGTGCCCGTCGAATTTCTGGGGGTAGCCAGTCATCTTTGATTACCGTGGTCCGCCTCAAATCGGCCTTGTCTTCCACACGAGAGCAGTGGCTGCCATTATCGGGGCAAGGACTTCTTGTCAAATCTTCGGACGTGATTCTACGGATTATCACGTTAGAGGAATTTTCAACCTGGTTCGATTTATGCCCCTTATCACCAACCCTTTTAAGTTTACCTGCTGTGTCTCTTTTTCCAATCCTTGGGCCATTTCGCTTAAAATGCCCACTCTTGTTGCAATACCAGCACACAGCATCCTTTTTCTTGGCATTCAATAACCTGCTAACTTCTTCTCGGATGATTTCCTCAACCGGTCGGTCTATTTCTTGGACTTGTCTCACACGAAATTGTCCTCTATGCGACGCCTGTTTCGCTGCCTCGAATTCTAAAGCATGAGCTAAAGCATCGTCGATGGTTTTAGGCCGGGCAAGTCTCAAGGCTTGTTGAACTTCGCTGTCCTTGATCCCGTCGACGAACGTCTGGATTGATAGCTCTTCAAGGAAGCTGTCTGGAGCAGATGGATAAGCCAGCCTCACTAATCTGGCAACATCGGCCTCGAATTCCTGGAGATTTTCTCCTATTTTCTGCACCTGGTTCTTTATTTGAGCATGGTAAACTTGCTATAGGTGAGCATCGCCATATCTCATCTGAAGTTTGGATGTTAAAACTTCATAACAGGCCTGTTGACTCTCCGGTATTGTCTGCAGAATGTTAAGTGCATCTCCTCGTAGAGCTATTATTAATGCTGTGGCTTTTTCGTTATCGCTCCAACTGTTTGCCAACGCAGCATCTTCAAAATTTTTTTTGATATGTCGACCAAGGAACTTTTCCATCAAATGTAGGTGGCTTGATCTTCATTTTACCACTTTCTGTGTTGTTTTCCGATTTCACGAAGCTATAGGATGGTGAAGCTTGAGTTTCTTTCCTATTTGATGTTCTTTTCAGGGACTCTATCAGCTTGGTATGCTGTTAAATTATTCCTGATATTTCCTCAAATTTTCCATTAACCTCATCAACTACTTCGTCAAATTTTTCGTCAACTTTATCAAATTTTTCATTGACTTCTTCAAATTTCTCGTCGACCTTATCGAATTTTTCATTAACTTCATCTATTATTACTTCCTTGATGGTTTCCATTTTCTCATCCAATGTACTAGCGATTTGACTCACCAATTCATTACAATTGTTCATTTTTTTCTCCACCTTATTTTTCATTTTATCTATTTTTTCCTCCACCTTATTTTCCATTTTATCCATTTTCAAGCTCATTTGTTCAAAGGCTTGCTTGAAAACTTCCATACTCGCCTGGTCCATTTTCTGTTTTTGCGATCTGGTTATCGGCATTCAAATCCACCCCACACCTGACACCAATGTAACGTTTTCTTCGTTATTAAAACGTCCGGGATAATTAAAATATTTATTTACACTACTTATAACACTAATAATTAATACCTAATGAACTTATTCTAACAAAAGTCTGTACAATTTATTTCTATTTATTTGGCACTATTTATTTTCACTGGTCGCTTGTCTCTAACTGAATGAATGCCTCATCCGTCGATGTGCTCCTTATATGTATAACGCCGATTGTTTCTCGCTAAGTCCCGTCTAGAAACTTCGCGAATCATTGGCGGCTTCTATGTCGTGCACGCGTTTCCAGAAACTTCTCGATCGGGCCGTAGCGCACAGGGCCGTACTTGTCACACTGTCCCCTCCTTAAGCCTGTTCTGTCCCAGAACAGATCGCATGGATTCTTCAGAGGACCGTGGCGAAATATTATCACAAGACCTATCTAATTGATGAATCGAAATATTTTAAGCTTGAAGAATAGTCTTCTCCTCTTGAAAACCAATGAAATTCGTGACACCGATTCTTGTTTTTCCATATAACGATCGATGGAGTTTTTCTTGGTCATCCTATATACCCGGCTAGGCTTTAAATATTTGAAATTACGTACCACGTATATTCGTTTCGTAATGATGTTCTAATAAAAATATGTAGGTATTTAATCCAATTATCACCTTCGGCATGCATATCGACATTGAATGCAAATTAGGCAGGAGTAATAACTAATAATTGTTTTGTTTCCTTAAGATAATTCGTAACTACCTGGATTCTGAATTGAAATCCACAATTGAAATTCATGAATTATGTTTTGTTTATAATTATCAATCGGAACAAGGTGAAATTCATGAATATGTCAAGTATCCCAGACTCTAGTTTAATCAGAAATAATTTATTTCAGGGTAGCCCTCACACCATCCGTTGCTGCGACGCTTATCAAAAAAGGATTCACTGTACACGTTGAAGAAGACGCTGGTATTGAGGCAACATTCAGAAACGAAGATTATCAAAACGCCGGGTGCTATCTGAAAGATAACTCAACTGTTTTTCAATCAGGTAAAATTTACTATCCACAAAAAAAAACCGTAAATGACCTGTGTCGGTATTTTCTCTTCACTACTGTATCATTGAGATAAGCAGTCCCTCAACCATAAGTGATAACATAATTTGGATGAATTCGTTGTTGTTGTATATCGAAGAAAAAAGCCATTTTGCGTCTACCGTTTTCATCTGTTTCTAAGATTACTCTTTTCAAACCTCAAGGTAACGGACCGAGTTCGTTATTGGGGTTAGTGGAAATTTTCAGCGTGTACAAAATATAAAAATGTCGATTATCGAATTCAATGTACGAATTGAAAAACTTGCTGATGGAGCAAAGTGGTTCTGATGAGGAAGACAAATTTTGCTTCTTCTTCGATTGGCTATTGAAGAGCCTTTCAGAACTGCGACCAAATTGAACATTTGTTCATAAACCCTATTTTAGTCAATTCCCGAGGAGGTCATTCATCACCATCATAAATCGTATGATCTCCGCTGTCACACGTGAGGTGCAAGAGTTGGCTTGCCTAGGTGCAGAGTCCTGAGGCAAGATCTATTACCTTCGATTCACATAGCCTGCAAGCGTATTCTGACACGCCTATCCGATACAAGAGGTACTTACCTACCGATAGTGGCGAGCTCTTTCTGAAGTCCGACAATACACCGAAGCTCTGTCTGCGGAAACTGAATGAGCAAGAACTCTTTTCGCTTATTGTTTTAATCCTAGAGATCTTCTCCAGATGAGTTTCATGATTTGTATCTCCCAGTGCTGTAACGATGCTCTGAAGTGGTCCTTTCTAAAACCACAGAAGGGTTCAGATCCAACAAGTTTAACCTTCGATCACTTCATCAGCCTTCTTATTACTGTCAATGCCACAGTGCCTTGCCTTTCATAAGAGAGTTACTTTATTGCCTCTGGGACCAGAGTTAGCCGAAGAGCTCCTCCAGAAGGTAGGAGATAAGAGCAAGTAGGACAATATGAGAATTCTTTGAGAGTTCTTCGAAAAGCTACATTGGCACAACGATCCCAAAGTTGAGTTGAGGTACCTGCTACTTGTGATTCAGTCAGATAGAAATTTGGTCTGGAAAGAAATCTGAAAGTATTGACTATTCAGTTATTTCGAGAATAGAATGTTTTACACATGTTCCCAGAGAGAGAGATGAGGGAAAATTCTGTCTGTAGGACATTT
This sequence comes from Adalia bipunctata, assembly GCA_910592335.1. Taxonomy (NCBI): domain Eukaryota; kingdom Metazoa; phylum Arthropoda; class Insecta; order Coleoptera; family Coccinellidae; genus Adalia; species Adalia bipunctata. The sequence continues at coordinate 51,756,940 of OU342950.1, read as the reverse complement.
TGGAAAGAAAGATAGCTGTAGAGTTTGAATTTCAAGTGAAAATATAAGGTGACCAAAGGTGTTACCTTCAAACAAGTAGTCCTTGTATATAAAAGAGCTGAGTTGCTAATACAAAAATGTACATTCAACCTGTGAAGGATTATTGTTCTGCTATTCGATACTCGAAGATCTTGAAAGGGGTAAGATAGAGCAGGTCACCGATGAATACATCTCTGTAGTATGATCCAGACATGCTCAAATTGAATTTTGAAGCTGGAATGAATTCATTACACCACTGTTTTTAGTACTGTAATGAACTCATTACGATACTGGAATAGAGAAACTACTCCCATAGAATAATATGTCCATTATTCAAGTGATTTCGATCTGTAATAGTATCTATAAACCAATAGCGTGACTTATAATAACTCACGCCTATAACTCCCTCTAATACAAATAGGAAAAATGAAATTGCTTACAAAATGGATAAAGAAGTCGGATCGATCAGGAATTCTATTTCAGACATCAAGGTAACGGTCTCGCCATTCATTTCTACATTTCCTTTGGTCTGAATATCCAAGAATTGCATTTGGAAAACGTGAATTTTTGACGTTTTCTACGCGATTCGATTCTCGACCACAGAGGTTGCTTTCGACAACTGTTATCAATTTTAAAATTGCAGATAAATCCGAATTTTACTGAAGAAGTCGAAGATAAAGTATAGTATTCAATGCGCGGTAATGCTCATAACACATTTGATGAATTTCGCCACACGCCTGACGGCTCGTGCTGCAAAATTAATCTGTGTGTGTTAATTATGGCTTACATTACCGCTCGTTGAATAATATTAGTAGGTACTTTTTGAAAACTTTTATACCATTCAAAGACCTAATATTTCGATGGAGTCAACTGAATATTTTAATTCTCTTAATAAGAGTTTACATGGAGGAAACAATCTTATTTCACACCGTCTTCTTGTGTTAATATCATGAAAAGAGCAATTTATATCAGACCTACTCTTATTTTTAAGAGCACACAAACAAAATGAAACAATATATAGGCCCAAGATAAATGCAATTTCAACCCCTGCCTCTCTGCCTGAGTTCCTGTTATTCAAGGAAAACATGGTTGTAGGATAATGGGGCAATGTCTGAATCGAATCTGAAGTAAGGAAACCTATTGACCCTAAGTTTTTCATTAAAATCACCAAATTGATATACCTAATGTCCATGTCATTCCGAAGATTTTTGTATCTACTTATATAGAATAACCAAATTATTTTCTCCTGCAGATATCATTTTGAAAGTGAGGCAACCATTAGAAAATGAAATCGATAAATTCAAGGAATATGCCACGCTCATATCATTCCTCTACCCTGGAAATAACACTCCTTTGGTTAACAAATTAGCAGAAAGGAAAATTACAGCTTTTGGTAAGCCTCAAAAATGCAAGGTTAGTTCTCAAACTAAAACCGAATGAAATTTCAGCTATGGACTGCATCCCTAGAATCTCAAGAGCTCAAGTATTCGACGCATTGAGCTCAATGGCCAATATTTCTGGTTATAGGGCCGTTGTAGAGGCATCAAATCATTTTCCTAGGTTTTTCTCAGGTAGGTGAAAGGAACTTTATTTTGAGTACAGTCGGTGAATACAACAATTACACACAATCACTATCAAGGTGCATCTGACCATTTCTCATATGTACTTCATGAAGGCGTATAAACTATACAGGCTCTTTCACGAGGAACCTCACCCATATTTATACGGGAAACTACTGAACGTATTTTCATGAAATTCAGCACTTATAAGTATTTCACGATGCTGATGAAATCTTAAATATTTTCAAGGCATGAGCACCTCCGGTTTTTCCGGAAATGACGTCAACTTCCGTTTTTCAAATAAGAACACCATTTTTTTATTGCAGAAATAGATTCCTTAGAAAATTTCAAGTTATTTTGATGTAACATTTTTCAGTTTTGGTTGGAAAATTCTCTCTGAGCGGGAAAATTCGAAAAAAAAATCGAAAATAGAGCTCCGCTGAAACAAGAATAACTTCGAGGTTTTTGGATGGAAAATTTTCATTTTTGGGATTTTTCAAGATGTAAGATTGATGTATCCACTTTAAAAATCGAAATCGCGATTCATGATACAGGGGGTGAAAAAATCGCTTTCAAAGTTAGGGATGACAAAATCGTGAAAAATCAATTTTTTCAAATTAGAACCCCATTTTTTTATGGCAGATATTGAATCTACGTTAAAAAATAATGTGAGTGTATGCATCACACCCTTGCCCTAAAATGGATATTTTCTGAGTTAATATCCACTTTAGCCATCATCGGCTAAAAGAACAATCCAACGGAATGTTTTGACTGTCAAAAAAATTTACAACAGCCGTCGAAGAGATCTTTCATGATTCGGGTATTTTATAACATTTTGGAGAAATATTTAAAAGATAATTCTTAATTTCATGTTGATCTAACTTTCAATTCCATAGTTATAGAGAAATTGCACTGTAAAGTGATAGCTCGAATCATTTTCGACTCTATTTCATGAAGTTCCTGAAAAGCTAATATCTTGTGTACCTAAACTCGAATTTTTCAGATAGTAACCGGTATTTGTTCACAACACCCTTTGAGTATTAATTTAAAAAAATAAAAACTATTTATTCATGAAAAATAAAAATGAAATGAGCAATAATTACAAATTATAGGACAGATAACAGCAGCAGGGAAGGTTCCACCTGCAAAAGTACTAATTATTGGTGGAGGCGTTGCTGGATTAGCAGCAGCAGGTCAGGCCAAAGCAATGGGAGCAATAGTAAGAGCTTTCGATACCAGATCGGCAGTGAAAGAACAAATTGAATCTATGGGTGCAGAATTTCTCACAATTAATATTAAAGTAAGTACATTTATATTCGTCTACAGAAAATCATCTAAGCAGGGTGTTCCTAAATTGGAGATACAATCGGAGGGCAGATTCCTTGCATAATTTCAAGAAAAAAATTCAAATAAACATATCTTCAATATACATTTCCAAGATACAGGGTGTACTAGGCGGCATTTGAACCTAGAAGCATAGAATGAATGGAGGGAAGGCTCCGCTACAAAAATGAACTGCCAAAAACGTCCGCACTTGTCAGTTCGCCGCAAGGTTATGAGATGGCGCCAACGTCGTTCGTGGCTCCAGCATGGCTATAACGATACATATTCAAAATGAAATTCGTTTTGACAAATTTATTTCCGATCATAGAATTTCCATATAATTGCGCATAAATAATTGATTAGAATGCGGTGATATGTCAACAATATTGTTATGATTAATATTTGGTGTTATTTTGAAGGGTGAGACTTAAAAAAATTCTTTTATTTAAGTAACGTACAGGTCTTCTTCTAGAAGCTGAAAAAAACAGAGATGGAATTGTCGAATTTTAATGTAGTAAGAATTTGTTTCGATTTCTTCATATGGAACAACCGGACGTCATTTCAAGTCAATCAGAAGGCGTGATTATCCTTTCTTCAGAAATTTTGAATGCGTCATGATCCCACCGAGGCCTTTTTGGCTAAAATAGGTAATAATAAAATTGTTCAATATGTTTTGATACTTGTCAATAAAAATTCAAACTGTTTACCTTGTTTTTTCATTCAATAATTATATAGTAGGTACATAGCATAATAAATCACACTATATCAATTAAAAATATTATACTTAGCAACAAACGTTGAAATGAACAAAACCAACAGGTAAATTAGATAGTTGAAGCCGCAGAAATGTTTTTTTTTATCGAAGCCGATTCAATTCGTATATTATAGTAACTTCAAACAATATTCGAATTCAATACAATTTGTTTCGACCTCCTTTAGTCCTTTCAGTCAACAACAAAAAGTTTAATTATTCAATCACTTTGGTGTTGGTCGTAAAAATGTATCAATAAAAATGACAACCACATAATATATTCTTTGCAACTGTAGCGCCACAGAACAAGACATATGTGACATAATATAGCCCTATTTGCGATCACAGCGTTATCTATCGGGCGCCACACGAAACTCTAACCTCCGCCGAAATTGGAAGTTCAAAATGATCTGTCGAGCGTATGAAGCCTTCCCTCCATTTATTCTATGCTCCTAGTTTGAACGAAAACTGTGAAAAAAGATGGATTGGACGAGGTTGACATCAATTATCGCTCGCTGGATCCCCAGACTAAATTAGTTTGGATTTCTTTGTACACTAACTGGATTCTTATGACAATTTTAATTTTTCTGAATATTTCGAGAGAATCGATTTTTTTTCTCGAAATCAATAGCTAATACGACAGAACTATTAGAGACCATAAAGTTTAGTGTAACAACAAAGCTCTTTTTTCACAATTTTGTATTGGCTCACAGAAAAACGTTCTGGAGGAAAACAGGGGACAGTTTTCCAGAAAAAATATCACCTTGTAGATTTGCAATCGAAATTGACATGGTTTGAAATCTGAATTGTTATATCTTTGCCACAGTTTACTTCAATATCTTGTGGAATGCAGATATTATGAAAAAAATAAATGAATGTCTCTAATATTCTGCGACTTTTGAAAGACGTTATCAAGGTCATTGAAAATATGTGAAAATATATGGGGTGATCCATCAAAAAAATCATTCATTGGTTGAATAACATTTATCGGGGACATTCTGTATGGTCTGTATATCAGAAAATAATTTCCTGAGATGCAGAGATTAAGGTACAAGAGCTCTACTTTCCAAAGAAATCTCTGGGATGTCTGGTTCGGCAGCTATGGCAGATTTTTGCATGCACTCTTGCAGGACAGGGTGTCCCAGAAGTCGCGCACCCCATTGAAGGGATCGAAAGTGAGAAATATTCTAAGCCCAAAAATCCATGTTTGAAATTTTTTGATAACGTAGTTAATTAGTAATTAATTAATGAAAGTGACCAATCAGGAGCGCCCTTGAGAAGAATAAGTAGGCAGTGGGCACGCGAGAGTGAGACGCCAGTCTCGGTTTACTGCGTGAAAGGCCGGCAGCAGCTCTGGCGTCTCTCTCTCGCGTCCCCACTGCCTACTTATTCTTCTGTTGGGCGCTCCTCATTGGTTACTTTCATTAATTAATAATTAATTATCTACGTTATCAAAAAATTCCAAACATGGATTTTTGGGCTTAGAATATTTTTCACTTTCGAACCCCTCAATGGGGTGCGCGACTTCTGGGACACCCTGTATAGTACAGTCTACGGGTAGTACACAGACCTCGTATCATTTCCTTCTCAAATTCATGGGATTCTTGCGGATTTTCAAGATAGTGCAAATTTCAATTATTAATTCACTCTTTTCACTTGAATGAATGTTGATTCAATATTTTCAATTTATGACAGGAAGAGGGTGGAACTTCAGCTGGATACAGTAAAGAGATGTCTAAAGAATTTATCGACGCAGAGCACGCTCTGTTCGCCAAGCAATGTAAAGATGTTGATATTATAATATCAACTGCTTTGATACCAGGAAAGAAAGCACCGCTATTGATTTTGAAGGTAACAAAAAGCAACTTAATCAGAAATTTCATCATACCAATATAAATGTATTTTTTTCTCTCATAGGAACATGTCCTGGCTATGAAACCAGGTAGTGTTATAGTGGATCTTGCAGCTGAAGCTGGTGGTAACGTTGAAACTACTAAACCAGGAGAAATTTACAACTTCAACGGCGTAACACATATAGGATTGACTGATTTACCTAGTAGATTACCCACTCAAAGTTCCACCTTATATGCAAACAATGTTTCCAAATTTTTAATCTCGATGTGTAAGTTATACTAGAAAAATTAAAACTTTCGAATATGTAACTGATTATTTTGTCCTATAGGCGAAAAATCCGATTTTCATGTCAACTTAGAAGATGAAGTTGTCAGAGGTAGCATAGTATTAGATAAGGGAAAACTTATGTGGCCAGCGCCACCTTTATCTGTTTCCTTAACACCACCGCCTCCACAAAAACCTAAGAGTGCAGCTGGAATCTCCAAAGTAAAAGAGGCTAAAAAGAACCCACTTTTAGCAACTGTTCAAGAATCTCTGATGTGTACAACAGGTAGGAAACTAACGAAAGCAATTCTATACAGAAATTAAAAGTTACTTTTGATTTCAGGTCTTGGAACTGTCTTAGGTTTAGGAGTTGTTTCTCCAAATGCGGCATTTACATCGATGTTGACCACCTTTGGTTTATCTGGAATTGTAGGTTACCACACGGTATGGGGCGTTACTCCGGCACTTCATTCACCACTGATGTCAGTCACTAATGCAATCTCTGGAATAACCGCTGTGGGAGGTATTCTTCTAATGAATGGAGGATATTATCCTACTAATTCAGTGGAGGTAATTAGAATTTCCTTCTTTTAGGAATAGAACTCCAGGTGTTCAAGTTCGAAAAACCTTTTTCTTAAGGTTTGATTCATTTCACTAATTCATTAGGGTTTTACAATTCAATATTCGGTTGCTGTTTATAAACAATAATGCCGCATGTCTGACTACACAAAAAAAAGATTCCAATCACCATCTCCAACAAAAGCGATGTGTTATCTAAACACTTGCGTTGGTGTTTATAAAATACCTTGCGACTGAGGGAAGTTACATCGGTACTACCGAAGGGAGCATTCATACACGGATCAAAGAACACGAACGGTGTTATCAAACAGAGAAGTCTGCACTCGCGAAACATGTTTCGGATGGACATACGTTTGCTAAAGCAGGGGTCATTTCCAGTATTAAGAGTTATTATCCTAGAATGAATGTGAGATATCGAAATCTATAAGCACAAAAAAAAAACATGAACAAGAAAGAGGAAACTCGCATTGGTCATGGTGCTTGGTTACTAGCGATCTTCCATGCTAGAACTGAACCTGTCCGAAGCGGAGGAGATGAAATTGGATATATTTCATGTCCTACTGTTAAGTAGTCTCATTTTTCAACATTCGAATAATATAAATTATATATTCTCAGGGGGTGAGAAAGATCATGATAAATGTGTGTATTCATAAATAAAGATAGCTTGAGAAGGTACCTTCCAACACTGTATAAATATTATCTAGGATTGAGCTCATAAACGTATTTCAATATCAATAGGCCTTTCCAGAATACGTAGGACAAAGATGAAAGATGTGAACTAAACCAGAATGAGAGAGAAACAGGTATATTTCATGAGCAACTTGTGGTCAGCTTTAAAAGATGCGCAAACCTTAGTGCGAGAGAGAGAAGAGAAAGAGAGAGAGGGAAGCAATGAAATGAGATTCTACTGTTTTGATCGTACCGTGACCCTTACTTAGTAACACAACATTGTTGAGGCATAATAAAATTTTTATTTTCGATAAACAATACAACAAATAACATCCACCTCCAAAACGTCGACTACGTAAAATAATAATATCAATTGTCAAATGTCAACGATTTGAGGGGGGAAATTTTGACGACCAATAATTTTCATTCTTAGCCCACAAAAGACGCGCGCAACTCTCACCTGCACAGGTAATTCTGGAAAGGTCTATTTGCAGGCTTTGGCTGCTTCAGCTGCTTTCATCTCCTTCATCAACATATCCGGAGGATTCTTGGTTACCAAACGAATGTTGGACATGTTTAAGAGGCCGGATGATCCCAAAGAATACAATTTTCTCTACAGTATTCCTGCTGCAGCATTCTTGGGAGGATATGGCTATGCTTCTTTAGCAGGATTACCCGAAATACATCAAGCAGCCTACTTGGCAGCTTCATTATGTTGTGTTGGTGCTTTGGCTGGACTAAGCTCTCAAAAGACAGCAAGATGGGGAAACAATATTGGAATGGTGAGTGCTGTGAGAAGGATTCACTCATTTTCATTTTATAAGTCTCATCTCTTTCACTTTTCATAAATGTTTCGTATTTCTCAGATCGGAGTTGCCGGAGGTATAGCTGCTACCTTAGGTCAACTGAATATTGAACCTGAAGTACTAGCCCAAATAGCTGGATGTGCTTTGGGAGGAGGAGCCTTGGGAACGGTTATAGCGAAAAAAATTGAAATAACGGATCTACCCCAGCTAGTAGCTGCATTCCATAGGTGAGTGATCAATTCAAACGATGCGGCCACATTGAATACTGATTCTCTTGTTTATTTCAGTCTGGTTGGTCTTGCTGCTGTATTGACCTGTGGTGCCACGTTCATCCACGATTTTCCATCTTTCGCCTCCGATCCAGCTGCTAATGTAGTAAAAACTGCTCTGTTCCTTGGGACATATATTGGTGGAGTCACATTCAGCGGATCTTTAGTGGCATATGGAAAACTGCAAGGAGTTCTCAATTCTGCTCCTCTCCTTTTACCTGGAAGACATGCCTTAAATAGTACTATGTTGTTGGGAAGTTTGGGAGCAGGTGGTTATCTCTTTTACGATCCGACTCTGATGGGTGGTTTGGGAGCTCTTGGTACAACTGCTGCTCTTTCTGCTGCTATGGGTGTCACCTTAACATCCGCTATTGGTGGTCAGTGAAATTAGTTTCATTGAAAAAAAACCCAATCTTAACCATGCCGACCTTTTTTTTAGGTGCCGACATGCCCGTTGTTATAACTGTTCTGAATAGTTACTCTGGTTGGGCTTTATGTGCTGAAGGTTTCATGTTGAATAATAATTTAATGACAATTGTTGGTGCCCTGATTGGCTCCTCCGGTGCTATTCTATCGTATATCATGTGCAAGGTGATTACTACTTAACCTTCTCTTGTTGTTATATCCTAAATGTTGAAATGCGTTTCAGGCTATGAACCGATCGTTGCCAAATGTCATTCTCGGCGGATACGGTACCTCAAGTACTGGTTCTGGGAAGCCAATGGAAATAACTGGAACACATACTGAGGTGAATGTTGATGGAGCAGTTGAAGCTATTAAGAATGCGAAAAACGTCATTATTGTACCTGGTTATGGCCTTTGTGTTGCCAAAGCACAATATCCCATTGCCGAAATGGTCAATACACTGAAAAATCAAGGCAAAAACGTCCGATTTGCTATACATCCAGTGGCAGGTAAGAACTCCTTATTGTAAGCGTAGAATCATTATCTATATTAATAAAAGGCGATCTATGGTTGGTTCAAAACTTCGAAATGCCATATTGTTCAAACGATCGCACCAAATTCGACAATTTTTTTTTTGTTGTGTTTATTATTGTTAGGGCAAGGTTTATATATCAAAATATTCCCAAAAAAATCCTACAGAAAAGAAAAAAAGACATTCCTTTTTCTCGAGCAATCATAGAGAACTTATGTAGGTTTTGACAATTGGACAAAGGAGGTTAGTTTTTCTTCCACAGAATCGCATGTCAAGTGAATAGTTAAAAGTGCAGTAGGTCTCACCACAGAATACCTAACAACGGTATGAGAATATTCTATGGGGATTAATAGTGGTAGAACGAAGTTCCACGGTATTAAATAGAAATGCAATAATAAAATAGAACGAGAGAAATGGACTCGCTATTTTCGATAAAATAGAACGTTGTGAAGTTATAAGCCATGAAGTAGTCTGGCAATGGTGGATTTAATTTTCTTGAAGGGTAGGAAATTCAGAAATGGTATAGACTAGACTAGAGTATGAATGGCGATGTATACAATTATTGTGTAATTTGCATAGAACTTATAATAACATGGAAGGCTATTATCAGATCAAGTTGGTGGAACAGTGAATTTTTACCGGAATGTAAAGTAAATCGGATTGTGACGATCAGCATCAATCGTGAATTGACCATTTTCATCTTTTCTCTATATTTTTGAAATGTTTTTGATTTATGTTTGGGTAATAAATATATTTGCGGAAATAACAAAATTGCCCATAATTAGTAATTGACATATTATTTTTGTATTTCTGTTTTGTGTGACAGCTCATATCCATGGTTTGACAGATGACGTTTGACAGATGACATTTGACAGATGACGTTTGACAGATGACATTTGACAGATGACGTTTGACAGATGACATTTGACAGATGACGTTTGACAGATGACGTTTGACAGATGACAGATGACGTTTGACAGATGACATTTTACAGATGACGTTTGACAAATGACGTTTGACAGATGACGTTTGACAGATGACGTTGGACAGATGACATTTGACAGATGACGTTTGACAGATGACATTTGACAGATGACAGTTGACAGATGACATTTGACAGAACTCTTATTATGCCTAATTTATCTCCTGCTTGAAAAAATAGCAATGGTAAGTTTATACAACTTTAACGGGGGTTTCACAAAGCATATCACCGGTGATCAGAGCTTGATCTAGAATACTCGATTTGACAGTTCAGAAATCTAACCAAGCCGTTGATCTTCGATCACTGGTGATTACGTTGTGAAATCTACTGTAAGTATAGGCACGGCCTTCTTAAGATAAAGATGGCTATGGTATAGGTATTATTTAGGCGAAACAAAGTTCGCCGGGCCAGCTAGTAATAATATAAAGAAGGATAGCAATGCAACCAATGGGATCGAAATTCGATGGAGTGGTTTTCACCAATAGATGGCTATGGGGCGTTGGTATCCTCGACTCGTTTTTGCTTTCTTCAATTCGAAGTATGTCTTAGTTTGATTCAGTCTCGTTCTTAGTTTTGGGTCATGACGAAGTATCGCGGTTAGCCATGATTTAGGTTTATCAAGTTCTTTCACTTAAAACGGACGAAGGTTGGTACTCGTGAAAATCAAGCGACATTGCCAAGTTTACTATCTATTTACTCTTTTTTAACTTTGTAAATGGAGTTAGTTCTTCTAAGGTTTAACTCTGGCGCAGGTTCCATAGAACTACTACATTTTCATACTGGAGTATTTCAAGTTATGCAAAAAGGTATTTAAATGTCTTCTATAGGTATTTCTTGAGAATTTTGAAAAATGGGGAATTCCATAGGTTCGTCTGTTCCGTTCGTTTTTCTGTGTTATTGGAGTACTTTTATTCTTTTTCCGAATGAATTATCACAAAGTAACGAACTATTCTGTCCATTATTTTTCAGTAAAATTTCAATACTCGTTTCTTGATTTTCGTATAAGAAAATAGCATAACTGAATCTTCCAACCATTTTTATATACGTGAAATATTTCCAGGTTTAACAGAGAAAAAGTTTCTTCACTACTGAATTCACATAATATTTTCTCAAATGAAAACGTAATTACTACAATTTTTTTAGCAGAAACGACAACGTTGTGGGCGTATCTGACAGTGGAATGACCATAACCTAACATTTTCAAAATATACGCGGTGAAATGTGTCAGAATTTCATGGCAAACCGCGATACTTTATAAAAGTGAATGGAGTATATGTATGACGCCGTATTTCTAATGCAGATAAAAACCACCAGGGGCGGATACAAATGTGGGCGGATTTAAATCATCCATTGAATAAAAATGATTAAATAAAATCATCAAGCTGAGAAGGCAGCTACCTATATAATAGAAAGAAATAAGACACAAATCATTTCCCATTATAAAAAATGAAAAATGAAATGTGAATACGAACTAGGTCTCCGATACTGTTCACCCTACCAGACCGAATGGTCCAACGTCAACTGAGAATCACACCGACTGCAGTTTCGTCCTATTTAGGACTCATCAGGGTGGAATATCCCAAAGTCGACGCTGGATGGAAAATCTTTTCGTCAAGATATGGATATCGGCCGTGCATTATGTCGGATGACTATTAATGAGCGACATCTATCCACCTTCAGAAAAGACCCCCCTCGGTGATTGAATGAACAATAAAGGAAACTTTCTTCCAAATTGCAACACCAGATTGTGAATTTCAACGTTAGAGAATGCCATCAATTCACCTGAGATGCGCGGAGACGTTCGTAGTTAGTAGGTTATTAAAACCCAAAAAGATTGTTGAATAAAAATGATTAAATAAAATCATCAAGCTGAGAAGGCAGCTACCTATATAATAGAAAGAAATAAGACACAAATCATTTCCCATTATAAAAAATGAAAAATGAAATGTGAATACGAACTAGGTCTCCGATACTGTTCACCCTACCAGACCGAATGGTCCAACGTCAACTGAGAATCGGCAACACAATCTGGTGTTGCAATTTGGAAGAAAGTTTCCTTTATTGTTCATTCAATCACCGAGGGTCTTTTCTGAAGGTGGATAGATGTCGCTCATTATTAGTCATCCGACATAATGCACGACCGATATCCATATCTTGACGAAAGGATTTTCCATCCAGCGTCGACTTTGGGATATTCCACCCTGATGAGTCCTAAATAGGACGAAACTGCAGTCGGTGCGATTCTCAGTTGACGTTGGACCATTCGGTCTGGTAGGGTGAACAGTATCGGAGACCTAGTTCGTATTCACATTTCATTTTTCATTATTTATAATGGGAAATGATTTGTGTCTTATTTCTTTCTATTAAATCATCCAATTGAAAGAAAAACAAAGATTTCAATATCAGCTTTGAGCAATATTCTATTGTTATGCATTACTTCGAAATAACGATTTCTGGTAGCATATTAGTATTTTTTGGTGCTCAAATCGATTATGATGTGGAATTCTGGAAAAAAATTATTCAATAGGCCTGAATCCTACACTAGATTTAATTGTTCGTTCTGTCAACGCTTACTCCAATATTGTTCATTTGTGATTTGTAGTGTACAGGGTGGGCAAAATTGGTGCTACATGAACTAAAACTTTTTAATTCGAGGAGATATAGAGAAAAATGAATGCCACCTTATAGTCTTATTTTTTCGAGAAACTGATAATGCCATCAACTGCATTCCTCTATCTTCTTTAGTTTCCGAGTTATAGGCCAAAATTGAAATTTGGGCGATTTCAACTTTCATGCTAGGATATTGAAATAAAAACATTATACAGGCACTTTTCTGATAGTAATCCAGTGGCGTACTCTGATTTTTCCTAAGAGGTTTATTTGCTGAGTTATAACATAAAGTTATTTTTTATTCTTATAGAAACAGTAGTTTGAAATGACCATTGCCATTTTTTTCCCGTTTCAAAAATGTATCATGTTATACATCGCCCTCAGATTCGTTAAGATATTATGAAAAATATGATAAGGATCAATATTTTTGCTACAAGCGCTTTAAACGTTATCGATTTGATTTAAACACACTGATCAAATTCGATTTGATATATTCAAATAATTAGAGATAGATGCATAGAATACCTGGTGTTGCCACTGATTTGTTTCAGACTTTCTTGTCTATCGAAAATCTCAGTATTTGTTCGGCTTCTTATTTCTCTCGAAAGAGGTCGCTCTTTTTTACATTGCCGCAGTAGCGCCACGACCGTTTTGAAAAGACAACAAGAAAATAGATATCCAGAATGAAAATATGTCACGCAAAAATTTTCAGTTCAATTTAAGAATATGAATAGGAGTTAACAATATCATTAATGATATTAAGGACTCGAAGAAAACGGAATGAAGCGATTGAAACATTTGACATTAAATTGTGAGGTTACGATCGAAACTATTCACATGAAGTTAAGAATGACATGCGTTTCACAGCATAATACGATGTGTCAGAGAGAGATAGAATTAAAAAAATATTTTATTTTCAATATTGCCGCACAAGCGCAGATCTGGATTGTTACCAAAGCCCAGCTTCAGTTTTGAATGGATCATTTCTCATGTAGGAATTATTAGATATATGGATGCATTTATGGCAAACATAATTTTTGAAGAATGTCAAGTTCTCGTTGAAAATGCATTAATTTTCAAACGGAAATTTGCATTCATGATTAGTTTGACATAGATGAAACTGCATATGTAATTTGAAATATTTAACTAAAGATGTAATTCTACAAGTTTTTGCGCATAAAAAATAGAACTATGTACCTACTTATTCCATCAATCCTTGCGGGGAATAATAATCGAAATTAAATTTAGAAAATTCTGAAAATTCCCTCACTGTATGGCAGCTTCGCTGCGATTTTGAGATTCTTCTGGATCCACTTTTTTGACAGATTCCCACAAGTTACCATTTTAGTATAGTATAGAACGATATCCTCTGAGAATAATGAATAATCTATGAGAAGCAAACTTGTTCAGGAGTTAGATCAATTCCTTTCTTTCCACTTCAAATAACAACCATATGACACAACAGTTTTTATAGAAGATATATATTATCATCTTCATAACTCACTAGAAATAGATGAAGAGCTGTAATTCACGATTTGTTCTTTAGTACTTACCGTAACATGAAATTGATGAAAAAGTTGTTAAGCTTACACTATAGCACCCGTTCATAGCCTGGTGAAGAACATATGAAAGTACACTATAAAACCAATACGAAATATTGTATGTATACTCCATTCACTTTCATAAAGTATACCGGTTTGCCATGACACTCTGACACATTTCACCGTGTATATTTTGAAAATGTTAGGTTATAGTAATTTTCCCTTCAGATTCACTCGCAACGTTGTAGTTTCTACATAGAGATCGTAGTAATTACGTATTTATCAAAATGTTTATTCATATACTCCCATTGAATAATATTTCCATTATTCAACTGATTTTGAGCCGTAACAATACCTATAGTATAAACCGATAACTCAAGCCTATAACTCACTCTAATACAAATAGGAAAAATGAAATTGCTTACGAAATGAATAAAAAAGTAGCATAGATCGGGAACTCTATTTCAGACATCAAGGTAACGTTCTCGCTATTCATTTATACATTTCCTCTGGTCTGAATATCCAAAAATTGCATTTGGAATACGTGAATTTTTGATGTTTTCTACGCGATTCGCCTATTAGGAAATCAACTGTAAACTGAGAGAATGATTCACTCGTATCGGTTTTTCATTCTGCCCTTGTTACAGAATATACTATTAACTAATTCATAACATCTATAAATACTCTGAATGCCTTAGGTATGTAAACAAAACTAGAAAATGAAATTTAAACAACATAAAAAACACAAAGTCGATGTTGGTACCAGAATATAGATTTTTGGGAACGATGAATTTGATGAAAAATAATCCAAGGCTGTATCTAACATATTTTTAATTTTCATATGCGAAACTGAATTTTTTCGAAAATCGAAATGGTGCGCCAGAAAAACTAGCCAGGCATTTCTTGAATAGCCTTCAATAACAGGCTAGAACTGATGAAATAAACACAATTGGTGATTCTTTCTTTATTTCAGGTCGTATGCCAGGGCAGCTTAATGTTCTGCTTGCTGAAGCGGGAGTTCCTTACGACGACGTTTTCGAAATGGAAGAAATAAACGATGATTTTTCCTCTACCGATTTAGTTCTGGTTATCGGGGCCAACGATACCGTCAACAGTGCAGCTGAAGATGATCCCAATTCAGCAATTGCTGGAATGCCAGTTCTCAAAGTTTGGAACGCTGAACAAGTAATTGTGATGAAGAGGTCACTCGGGGTCGGTTATGCTGCTGTTGATAACCCAATATTTTATAAACCCAATACTTCTATGTTACTTGGTGATGCAAAGAAGACCTGCGATCAACTGCTGGCCAAAATAAAGGAAGAGAATGAAGCTTAGGTCCAGGCTTTCCAAGACTGAAACTACTTACAAGGTTCTTGATTCTCTTAAAGATAATGAAAATATTTTTGAACCGTTATAGACTGCCATATTGTTTTATAATTTTTAAGGTCTAATATAATTCGAATTCAGTAAATAGCGAATTTATTACGTAAAGTTTCATGGTGCTCAGAATTAAATGACCTTCTTGTGATCTTCAAATTTAACTAGGCACGTCATGTTATTGAAAAATAAACTATAACAGAATCCGTCACAAGAGCTTTCGTGATATAAAATTTCCTATATATTAGATACTTAGTTGGAAAGGAGGTGCATGTAGGTAAATACCTATACCTACTCGAATCATTTTCGACATCGACTACCCACTGTCGTTGCCAATTCTATTCATTATGCATAGTAGGAGGTAGGTCAGGGTAAGGAGGATTAATGGATAAATAAAGCTGAAAAATATGCAGCTCAAAATTATTTCTTGACTTGTGATGGATTCTCATTTTATTCATAATCAAATGATGCTCTGTGATTTCGGAAATTAGGAAATTTATTATGGGGTAAATTGAAAATCTAAAAATATGTATACAGGGTGTTTGGTAATTCGACGTGAACCTTGAAAAGGGATATACTAGACGTCATTTGCAGTGAATTGCGTCGAGTAAAGCATGGTCCGAAAATCTATGGTTACGAAGATATCGCGATTTTTCAATTTTCTTGAAATTTTCTGCTTCGTTATCGAAAATAATTATTTTTGTGGAAACTACTCGACTCTAAATATTCAATGAATATTTTTTTCAAAGCTAAGGAGATGGTCCTCATTTCTTGCGAAAAATTATTCTCTAAAAATTTAGATAACCCGAGATATACAGAGTCATAAATGGCTGCACCTGTTTTTCTCACAAAATCTTGATAAAACAATTGAGATTTACTCGAAAAAGTATTATGAACTTGATGTACAAATGTAAGGAAAAACTTCCCTGTTTCATCAGCTTTCCAAAAAGGTACATACGTCAATAATCCCTTCATGCAATCAAAAAATATGGCCGGAAAACATTCAGATATCGAACCATGGCCCGCTTACGGCTTACGAATCACGTCGAGTGAAATAAAGGATAATAGGATATCTGAATTACTCGAAAAAGTCTGTTGTCTGCTTGGTTTTCCGTCCATATTTTTAGATTGCATGAAGGAATTCCGAATTATTGACGTATGTACCTTTTATGGAAAGCTGATGAAACAGGGAAGTTTTTCCTTACATTTGTAAACCAAGTTCGTGATACTTTTCCCGAGTAAATCTCGATTGTTTTATCAAGATTTTATGAGGAAAACAGGTGCAGCCATTTATGACCCGGTAAATCTCGGGTTATCTGAATTTTTAGTGAATACTTTTTCGCAAGAATAAGGACCATCTCCTCAGCTTTGAAAAAAATATTCATTGACTATTTAGAGTCGAGTAGTTTTCACAAAATCAATTATTTTCGATAACGAAGCAGAAAATTTCAAAAAAGTTGAAAAATCGCCATATCTTCGTAACCATAGATTTTCGGACCATGCTTTACTCGACGCAATTCACTGCAAATGACGTCTAGTATATCCCTTTCCAAGGTTCACGTCGAATTACCAAACACCCTGTATACAATCAGGGTGTTTCAGAAAAAGGGACCGTGAATTCGGGATTATAGGTCCCTGACGCACTGTTTCTGAGATACGGAGTGTTGAAATTAAAAAAAAAATGATTTTATGAAATTATTTTCTACACCCTACACGATTTTTTTGCGTTTTGGTAGGTCATCAGTACCTACGCATTAAGACACATTTTTTTCAATACATTCTGTCCGAATAAATTCGGTGAAAAAATTGGTACGCCAATGATTTTTCTCGAATTTTAAATTATTTTCGTAATAACCACATAATTAACAATAAGAATGATTTCTTGAGTTTTTTTACCTGCGACGAATACTTTCTGAGAAAAAAAATAAAATGCAATTTCATCATGTGTTTAAAAGCGTACTCATTTTCATAATAAGTTTCCGTGAATTCGCTTTTCGAAATTATTTTCGGCACCGAATTTATTCGGATAGAAGTCTGTACGGACGCCACTGGTGAAAATTGAACATCATTTTGTATAGGATAAAATGTGCCCTAATGCGTACTCATAACCTACAAACACTAAAAAAAAATCGTGTACGGTTTAGAAAATAGTTTCATAAAACCAATTTTTTTTTAATTTCAACACCCTGTATCTCAGAAACAGTGCGTCAGGGACCCATTGTCCATAGGAACTCAATATCATAAAATCATCTGAGGATTAAGATCCCGAATTTACGTTCCCTTATTCTGAAACACCCTGTATACTAGATGCCGCAGCATAACGTTCTTTTTTCAAAACTTAATGAAACCCATTGTATGACAAATTGTTATTTGTTCTTTATAATTTGGGCAAATACCTGAAGTTAAACTCAGTTTTTGATGATCAAATCAGGTGGTGAGACAACATCGAAGCTCTCACTCCTTTAATGGGCCGAGGTATTCCAGTACCTACTTCGCATTGTTGCACTTGCAGTTTGTCTGAACGTAGTGATCTACGTAATCATTGATTTTGGGGCGGGACAGGGGCTCAATTCAAGCGATTCCGAAACGTGCGCTGAGTTGTGCAGAAAAATAAAGAACTCCATTGCAAAAGCATGCTCGATTTCGATGAAGGCTTTCACAGCCGGATTCAACTTCAAATTCAGAGTATTCCTATTGGACCACGGCTCGAAACTGGCTCCTGTTTCAACAGATAACGGCGTCTCAACTTTGGGGACCCACCTCTGAAACGAGATCACTAGCGCTCGGCTACGACATCAACCGACTGAATGATGCGTATTTATAAAAGGAAGTTATGCTGCTGCACCTGTATATACATGTACCTAACAAGGGCGTCGCCAGCCTTTGAGCTAGGGGGGGGTGGCAAAAAACAATCGGAATAGTAAAATTGAATTGATTTTCGTATATCATGCTATTATTTCAGAATACATAAAATAATGAGAATTAGCTATTAAGGCAGCTACCTATATGAATGAAACAAATAAGACTTATACGAACCTATACCAGACCGAATAGTCCAACGTCAACTGAGAATCGCACCGACTGCAGTTTCGTCCTATTTAGGACTCATCAGGGTGGAATATCCCAAAGTCGACGCTGGATGGAAAATCTTTTCGTCAAGATATGGATATCGGTCGTGCATTACATCGGATGACTTTTAATGAGCGACATCTATCCACCTTCAGAAAAGACTCCCCTCTCGGTAAGTGAATGAACAGTGAAGAAAACTTTCTTCCAAATGCACCACCTGATGTGAATTCCATCCAGCGTCGACTTTGGGATCTTCCACCCTGATGAGTCCTAAATAGGACGAAACTGCAGTCGGTGCGATTCTCAGTTGACGTTGGACTATTCGGTCTGGTAGGGTGAACAGTGTGGGAGACCTAGTTCGTATTCACATTTCATTTGTCATTATTTATATTGGCAAATGATTTGTGTCTTATTTGTTTCATTATTTCAGAAGTTTTTAAGAGATTTTTGGGCTCTAGGGGGAAAGCAGCTGCCCCCCAACCCCCCTGGCGACGCCCTTGGTACCTGATATAAATTTCGGAAACTCACAAAAAAAAAATGAATACGGTATTCGTATAAGCAGTACAATGAGGACGAATTCGGTTTCAATATTAGTATTTTCTTGAAAAATTTATGTACACATACATTTTTCTACCTCTAGCTATATTAAGTTTTCTTCGCTTTTCGTCGTTAGGCTTATTCTCATCCCAGCTAACCAATTTCGGTCGCAGGGAAGTTGTGAAGAATTCACATTGTGGATGTGCGACTTCACAATGTTGATCTAAAAAATATCCTCCAGTACTTACTGGAGAGTGCCTAATGTCCGCAACATCGCATATCGCGAATAATTACCCAAGACATCACATAGTAGATGTAAAAAATGTACCATTTATAACAACATTGCGACTTCTCATGTTGGCAGTTTTTGGAAAGATTATAAAGCGAAATAAACTACCAGACCACAACTTCCATTAAAGTTATATTTAGGTTCAAATTGTTAAGTAGCAATGTGGCAATCAATGTGCACTCTTTATTTATCCACATAGCGAATCGAAATAAAGTTGATTTTGCAACTTCTATGGACTTTACTTATGCGAAGTAAATAGAATATCTTTTGACAGCTTGGATACATTGCATATTATATAAAATACCAGCTATATTGTCACCCTTATAAAATGTATATAGGAAAATAAGTGGTTTTAAGACACGGTGTACAGATTGAAATTCTCAAGAAACTGGACCTCCCCTATTTTTTCAGATTTTCCAAAGGTTCTTCATAGGTATATTATATTCATAATATTATAATGAACCTTTATTTGGACAATCTCAAAAAAGAAGGGGTGGTCCTGTTTCTCGAGAATAATTTCAATCTGTACACTGTAAAAAACCCACTTATTTTCCTATATGTACATTTTAAAAGCGTCACAATTAAGATATTTTATATAACAGGCAATGTATCCAAAGCTGTATAGCTCATCTGCATGGGGAAAAAATTAATAGTTGAAAGTTGAAAAATATAATAACTTAATAATAACTTAAACCACACTGAATCTTTCTATTTCCACATACCTATACCCTGATCATTATCAACAAAAAAATTCACATTTTATAGCGTATAACAATTTGATATATATAATAAAGTATATTTTCACATCCAAAAGTACAAAGGAGAGATAATTAATAAACAACTATGTGAAATACTGATATATTTTTTTATTTAACATACATAATATATATTGAACACATAAAAAAAACAAAAAAATTAAAAAAAAATCAACACTTCGGGAGCGGCATTATGGTCTTCTGGCTGAAAGAGAAAAAATGGGGCTGTAATAATTATTGACAGTGATAAATTAAAAATTCAATTCCAAGAAGAATGCAAGAACCTCCACTTTAAAATTACTGTTACAGCAGAGAGACAATTTCCACTGGTACATCATTCACCCGATAAGAAAATAATGTATATCCTTCAATATTGGACAAAATCTTTAATCATAACGAATTTCATTGCAAAATTTTTTCTACAAATGTGAACGTTCCATCTTGGACAGTAACATAATTTATATGTGCAAATTGAAATCAATATCCAATTTATCCTTTTCAAGAAAAATATTTAAGAATTTAAGGTAACATAATAATATTAAGTATTCACACTCACAAAGATTTTTTTTCATATCCTCTCGCTCCTTCCGCTGCTTGGCATGCCTTAGCCAGTCTTTTATGTGCATTTCGAACTCTTTATGACTTATTTGATAATGTCTGGTTACTGACGCTGAAACACATTCACTTATAGGTATATATATATTTTTTTGACTAAACTAAAGAGAGAAAAATCGTACAAAAAGAATTTTATGATTCTTCAGAAAGAGAATAAGTAGAAAACCTCAAATTTTCTTTTCTCATAAAAAAACTGGGGTGTTTTCCAAACTGTTTACTATTTTTATGGGAGAAAAATAAAGATTGTTCTGTGTTAGGGTTATATAATATGCAATTGGATGAAAAATTCAGAACTAAAAAATATTTCTTCTACAACCGGGCCTAGAGGTAACTACTTTCCCGCATTGTTTTCGATTCGGAAAGTGTTACTTATTGTAAATATGTATTTGTTGAGTTTGTGAATAATAATACCTTTAACATGAAATCTCTTAATTTATTTACTTATAATTTATATCATTAATTAAATATTTCAAATTATGCAATTTCATCCATGTCAAACTAATCATAAATGCAAATTTCCGTTTGAAAATTATTGCATTTTCAAAGAGAACTTGACAGTTGACATACTTCAAAAATTATGTTTGTCATACACGCATCCTCAGAACATCTGCGTAGAAGAAGATCTGTGCATTCATTTCTATGTAATGGTCTATGATTTTCCACAGAAACCGGTTAATCAAAATGTCACAACCTCGTTGGTATTTCTATATTCTATGGTCACAACGAATATTCGCCAAAGTTTGTTCATCCTCATTAAATTATTTTCGAATATAATTTATAAAAATAAGATATTGATCTACACCAGAAGATATTCTAGAAGCAGTTAATAAGCCTGAAAAATCTAAAGAAAGGTATGAGAAGCAATTTGCAAGTTATATCCCGCATTTTTCCCACAGTTGTGTAGAAGTTTTTTTTGAATTTCATAATACGGTTGTAGAAAAAATATTGTTCCTATCTTGAGCGGAAAGTAGATAGGAAAATAACTATTTTATATACTCACTGTATGCACATTCAAAAATATTCAACTTTTGAAGTTCAAAATTGTGTTTGGCCCCAGTCCAACTACACAATTCTGCAACTTCATTTGTAAGGAGTTTTTTTAACAGTCTCTGTGTGAAATCTCTTCCTGTTGTTCCTCCTATGGAAGTCATAACACAGATCTGAAAATTTTAGAAACTTGGAATTTGTGTTTCTATAAAATGTATATAAATTGACAAGTTGAATGAATTATTTTGGATTATTTACCATACAACCAATTGAATATACTATTTCCTAACTGGTCAGTCGCGACTACCCTTACATTGTATATACCTAGAAGCTGTCAGAGGGACAACATTGTTTAACATTTAAACTTTCATTGCTCGGAATCAGTATCGTAGAAAGAAATTTTAAAGTCATATGGGAAAATAATCACCCAAAAAGATTCAAATTTAATATAATATGCTCACCAATGATTCTTTGAGTTTTTGGTTTTTGAAGATCATTGTTTCTAAATCTTCCAACTCTTCAATTGTTTTGCATGGTAATCTACTAGAGATAACCTCTAGTTGATCACCATGCAGTTGGCCTTGAAATGTTTTTCCAACCAACGATTCTTGCAGTTCCGCAACTTTTATGTTAAGTTCGGTCAACAACTGAATGATTGTGTCGGAATTTTTACAACAGCTGTGACCTATTTCTGAAAACCAAAATAACTTTTGTTTTAAATTTTTGCAGCATTTGTTTCATACACGAACCACATAAAGTTGCTTAATGTTACCTCAATATTTAAGTAACTTCAAAACTTTGTATACATATTCAACAAAATTGGAAACTATTGATAACTAAGCATTTATATTTAAACTCACCAGCATTTTCTTTATTTCGACTCCCAACAGATACTTCAGATTCTGGAGCTGCAGGCGAATAATTGGTGTTATAGTCCAAAACGTCAAGGATGATGGGCTCTGTATTCGTGGTTGAGGATGACCCAGTACCTACAATAAAGACACCTTAAGTACTCGGTAAAGAAAAATTAAGATTTAAAGAATCAATGAACAACAATTTAATATTAGTTTTCATATAATTTACCTTCACTTAAATCTTCTACATTGGAGGTATTAAGTAATCTCATTGAGATGGGAGCAATTGGAAATGACATCTCGCTGTTGTTGTTAGCTAGAATAAAATAAAAAAATTAACTGAAAATCATAGATTTTCAATCATATGACTTACTTTCATCGATAAAGTTCAATTCATATTGATCTGGATTGTATTTTCTGTTGGGCTTGAGAGTCCTTTCGTCATCACTTGAACTTATAGCCCTTACTTTTTTTTTTGCTTCCTGATATGTTTCTGAAAACAAATAGGTGAATTGAATAAATGAAATAATTGAAATAAGGTGGGCAGCCATACCACAAAAGCATTCAACATTCACTGGGTGAAGCTTCCAAGTATCTGGATCTGGCTTTTTTTGTCGAACAATGTAGATGCCAGTATTTCTTGGAGGCCACCAACACTGTTTCTGGTCATCTGTAAGCCAGGAAGCAGGGACTTCACTCACTGATAAATTGTCATCAGTTGACTCGGTGATGAATTGAACTACAGCAAACATTCTGAAAAAATCTGTCAGTTAGCAATACATTCCATTGAAACCTAAACCAAGATTATAAGTTAATTATTAAATTATAAGATACACGGTTATATGTATTATTTTTTTCCCTTGGTTGAATACCCAAAAAATCAATTAATAAAATATTATTTAAAAATTAAAAAAAGGATTTTTAAATTATGAAACGGCATATTAACTGACTTAAGATTTCTTCATGTTTATCAAATTACTACAGATTTGGTTTCAAGCAAATCAAATAAAAAATTATATTTACCGATAATACGCTTGTGAGTAGTGTGTAGTGTCATTGATGATACCCAGATGAGTTAGAAGTTGTAGAGGCCACATTGGTGAAATGGAACTATTATTTTGTATATCAACGTTTTATAAAGTAGAAGACTTGTGTACCTATATTGAGTTTTATATGTCAGATGAATTTTGATGAATAATTAGGATTTTTATTAGATATTGATTTAACATTTTACTGATGACCATGAATCAGTTCTATGCATATCCTCTGAGAATCTTTTGTTTTTAGAACCATACATTTGCTCAGGATTTCCTCTATTTGTATTTCCCTATTCCCAATGAAGTTTTCAGTCATTTCTTCTATTCCTATGAGTTTGGATTCCAAGGGAACATTGAAAATATTTTTTGTCTCATAAATTTTACCAAAAATATGAACATTATTTCCTTGTGAAATTCTGTCTATACTCATTATTTGTCCGGACCTCAATTTAACCATATTATTCGGTTCTTTTTCTGTTATTCTGCAATCTTTGAACAATACTGTGTTCAGCTTAGTTCGAGCTATAGTGCTTTTTGCTGTTAAATTCACAATATAACTTTCTTCAGTCAGTCTGTTGTATATTTGCTCCAATGGCCTAGAGGTGGTTTTCAGTTTTTTTTTAATAGCATACATAAAGTTTTCATATTTGAATGCGCTGAAATCATCCAGTGAGCCATGTAATTTTACATCATCTGCAAGATGTATCAAATTATGAACATTGTATGACATGTTCTTTGCACCATATAGTGCAGAATAATTTTGTACAAAATGTAGCAATAATTTCTTCGCGTATTGATTGTGTACTTCCGGCAGACTTTTTCTGCAAAGAATTCTAATAGCACTACATAATGTAAGGAAATGCAAATATTTGTCTCGAGGTAAAATTCCTGACAGAATACATGGTCCAGTGTACAAAAGAAATTGCCGAAACTCTGTTGCCTTCCATCTTTCCAATTCATGAAATGTTCTAGGACTACGAGCAAATTCCATTGGTATACAGGATTTTAAAGACAAAAACTCTTGTTCTAGTGCTTCCAAATTTGGTTTACTCATTCTGAGATCAGCTTTCCCTCTTATCCAAAATTGGAGGAGTTTCTTCATCACACCCAAACACACCAAGTGCATGTAATCCAAAGGAATTTGCGAAACCATGCCAATTTTCAGTTCTGTCAGAATAGATACACCTTTATGATGTTCTTCTTGAAGCTGCAGTCTGAATGATTCATCGGTTCTTAATGCATTATTCGTTTCTGGAAATGTAACATGGTCTTCCACATAATCACCTTCCTGAATACATTTACTACAACCGAAATAACCAGAATGGTTCTTCGTGATGGTGATGTATGCTTTTGCTGGAGCATCACAAATTATACAACCCAATACTACTTCAATTTTCCTGTCATTATATATTATACCCCTTTCAATCAATTCTTTAGCTTCATTAACAAATTTTTTCAAAAATTTGTTTGGGTCTTCAGGTTTTGTATTGCCATGAAAAATTCCAATTGTAAATGGTTCTGTATAAAATGAGTCTTTTACTGAACCTAAAATAGGCCAAAATTGACTGCCAGAAGATTTACTGACAGGCAACCCATCTATATTGACGTCATAAGTAATTTTACTCGGTATATCATTGGGATAATATTTCTTCAAAGATAATTTTATGCCAACTTCAATACCGATATGACAGTATGATCCCGAATCAATTTTCTCAATTGGAACTTTCCTTGGAGTATGCAATAATGTACGGGCATCACTTATATTCAACTCTGGTGAAGTCTCTTTCAGAATTTGCAGGAGTTTAGATAAAGCACAATGTGTGATATTATAAGTCACAGACCAAACCCTTAATTTCTCCAAGAGGTCTGCGTTATCTTTCTGTTGAGCCTCATTTGACCGATCAGGAATTTTCCAAACAAATTGTGAATCACTTGATGACTGAGTAAACACTGCAGATCCTTGACATCTTGCCCCAACTATTGGGGTTTCATAAGGGGTTTCAAATCCATTGTTATTATCAATATTTGATTCAATTACATTTGGTTCAATTACATTTGGTGTTTCAAGGATTACATGATCAAAATTTTCTTGATTTTTAGATGGAGATTTAGAACCTGCAAGGCTCAAATGATTTGATGAATCTTCACATCTAAAACGCTTAGACAGTTCTTGTTTTTGAATATTCCTTAATCGTCTTTTATGTCTATCAGAAATTTCTTTCAACAATTTGTGCCTTCTTTCCATTTCCGTAATTTTCTGATACTAACAGTTGTTTCTAGAAATCATAATAACAATAAGTTCTCACGATACTTTAACTCTGCCAAAATAATTGATATGTTATTATGTGATTATTTCCCTCGTCTTAATTTCTTCCAATCAGAAACGCGCAATTTAGAATTAGAATTAAATGGTTTCGCTAGATAGAAAAACTGTATGGCAGCCGCGGAAAAACCTGACAGTTGTCGCAGAAAATGAAATAATTCAGATTTTGTAGTATTTTTGTGATTAGATAAATAACCTGCTTTTCAGTTTCCAAATTATGATATACCTATGATATGCATCCAGAATAATCTGTTACTCATGAAATAGTATTTTATCAAATACTATATTCGGGCATCTAATTCTTCCTGTGAAAAAAATCGGAAAAACACAATGCAGAGTAATATATTTTTTAACAAAAAGCATTCGTGCAGGTGCAAAAATCCTCGTCTTAGACTCGGATTTTTGTTGCCATCAGCCATGCTTCTTGTTAAAATATTACTTAGCCATGTGTTCTATCGATTTTTTCGGATAAACTGGATGCCTTATTTATGACATTTTACCCACACGATAATAAATCTAATTCTTCATCCAATGAAAAGAGTGAAATTTGTATGAATCAAAATCATTCTGTATTTGTATGATTAGTAATTATGTAATATGTTGGAATATTCAACCTTTAAAAAGTCGCAAAATGGGCAAAGAGAGAACAAAAAATATGAAAATAAACAATGTTTAATACTTACTTTTAGAATATAAATGTCTCTTTGCTTCTACACTACACTTAAAATGTTCTGAAAACTAACTGAATCTGAAACCACACTGAAAGACTGAAACTGAACGCTGAACCTGGCCGAACGATTTAGATTTTCCGGGGGAAATGCGGAATGGCGCGAAACAGTGGAATTGGGAGTCACCTGCCACACCCAAATCACAGGTTAATAAACACATGTGTTTATTACACAGCTTAATAATAATCACGATACACTTTGGTGGGCAAGCTATATATCCCTCTCTGTTTAGTCTAAGCTCCAGATTGCTCCTCTCTTTTTATATGCGGGAACATGGGTAGAGATCGGGTGCCAGAGGGCACTGGCCCAAAGAGTTAACCTTACTTCACACCTCGAGACCACGTACAGTTTACATATTATATCAATGCTTCTGACTGTTTTTTAGGAAAATAATAAAAATGTTACCACGTATACGTCAATAGATACTTGTTGATATAATTTTTTCCATTATATTTGGGATTAATATTTCAATTTTCTAGAATTTAGAACGAAAATATATCGTATCGAATTATTATACGAAATTTCCGTATATCCGCGGCTTCGACGTGATGCTGAAACATTTTCGACAGTTACTTAAGGTTTTCTTCAGGAAGTCGCTGTGCTCTAAATAAGAGTTCAAAGGAGTATTATTCATTGTACATCATTATATTATTACGCTTTCTTATAACATCACAATTGAAACATTTAAAGAACATCAACAGAGATAAGTCGCAATGTAGTAGCAATGTGCACTTCACTTAAACATCCCGAATTAATGTTACATGCAACAACTAAATAAGTGAAATTGGGAACTTCACAAACTCAACAATATGTGGATGTTAATGTCCACAATGTGAAATACTTAGTACATCCATGATATGTCTCAAAGTTGTTCTTCAATGCGATATTTTTTGGTATTCCCTGCGACTTACTGTTACTACTCTGGTTGACTGGGATTGAACCTTAATATACAATAAATAATTATTTTTCTTTCATTAAGTGAGGCGGTCATACATACAAGTACCTACATGTGATTTTTTATTGTTGTCTTTATGACCTGCATATTCCAGTTAGTTATGATCGGAATATTCCTTAAATGTAAAGCTTCAATTTTATGGAGAAAATGTGAATGAATCATTGGTAATCTTAATTATGAACCGGAAAATATAATGTTACTCTTTTCTTGAAAATTGCAACTTTATATCCATATTCCCTCACATTCTCTCCATAACTGAATACCTAACTATGTACCTATACATAATTCTACAGGGTCGTCATTGATGTTCGATCGGTCGATAACTTTTGGAAATTTTGTGGTCCAAATGTACGTATAGGAAGTATAGGTACCACCTGTTTTTCAAATGAGACGACACAATTTTAGTATAATATTCTCAATAAATGTTGAATCGCAGGAATGTGGACAGAATGAAATACTAATCAGTTATGATTTTGCCGACGTTTCGGAACTATTTTGTTCCTTTCTCAAGGCTAGAAAAAGTATTTATTAATCATACATAAAAGACATACAACAAAGAATGTATACCTCATCATACAACTAATAAAACATGTATTTAAAAATAATAACTAATGAGTCAAGAACGAACAACGGATCTAACGTATGACAGTCAATTGAATAAAAACAATAAAAACAAAGCAATGAAACTGAAGTTACATACTCCGTGGTATGATATATGCTGACACATCTTCACATATTCAGTCTCAGCCAAATTAATTTACCCCAACAAGCTAGTATACAGTGTGGAATAAAAGATAAAATATAAGGTGAATACACATACGATGACAAACACGAAACAACATGTGGAGACAAACAATTCAGAAATGTTATCTGTTAGGTGTTTTCATTCTGGATATCATGTAATCATAAACAGCACTCAAGTTGTTTGTATCCTCCCTATAATTCACTGTATTATTCTTTCTTATATGTATCAATGTATTAGTTGTATGATGAGGTATACATTCTTTGTTGTATGTCTTTTATGTATGATTAATAAATACTTTTTCTAGCCTTGAGAAAGGAACAAAATAGTTCCGAAACGTCGGCAAAATCATAACTGATTAGTATTTCATTCTGTCCACATTCCTGCGATTCAACATTTATTTCAAACATGGACATGAATATTACAGAATATTCTCAATCTTCATGGAACTCTGATATCGAATTACCCCACTTGTACTAATTTAGGTATACAATGTCACTTTTTCACTATGACATTTTTTTTTCGACAAATTCCATGGTATAAACTAGAGATAATATCTCATATATCGATTTGAATATAAGTGTATGATTTAAAAAAAAAAATCCCGATGAGTTTCCAAATCTGCATTTTTATTGATCATTATTTCAAGTGGTCCGAAAGATACTGCGATTATTCGAAAATAACCTTTAGAAAATGTCACTGAGTCAATTTGTTCAAATGGAATTCCCCGAACTTTTTTGTCTATTGGGTACTTTTCATTTTAGGCACAACAAATGAGGACAACCCACTTGGGTATCAAATAGATAATTGAATACAAGGATCATTTAAATGATCTTAAAAAAAAAGGAAATTTACACAAATCGCTATGTCTGTCAGACCATCTGTCAGTTAAAAACGTACAAATTGATTGGACGTAAAGTTTAGAACTTTTAGAAGATATGACCTCTAGTTTAATAACGATGTCCATGAAATTTGTCGAAAAAAGTGGCCTATATGTCAAATTAGTACACAGATGAAAGCAGTATTTCAATATCATAATATCACAACTTTTCTAACCCAAAATTTTCAAAAGTTTTCCAATGATTCGACTTTTGACTTACCCTGTATATTTACTGTTTCAAACCGCTTTATTAAGATATGATAAAAAATTACTTCGAGTTTTTTCAAATTGAGTTTTTATATATATATATATATATATATATCTGTTGAATTATTTTCAGTAGACATATATGAATTTTTAATTCAAAGGACTGTTCCGATCACCAATAGGTATAGCTTCATTAACTCAGATTGAATATTTGTATGTTTAAATTTTTCGTTTTATTTCTATTCATTATTTTTATATATGTATCGTCATTGTATGACGATAATAGGTCAACATACAGTGATATAGTCAAATAAATCAGTGATTTTCGAAAAATATCAATTTTAAAATAAAGAAATTATCATTATACCTTCAGAGTTTCATTGCCTTTCACAGGCCGATTAAACAGTCCTATAGTTGTTACAAGATAAGTGCTCTTCAGACAGTGACAGCTATAGTCAGATGAGGCAAGGGAGGAAGGGGATGCAGAGTTGACCGAAGCGACAGTGAAAGTTCTGCAAACACTGAAATTTGCCATTTTTTAGCAGTAACTTGAAATATACTCACCTCACTGACAAAGAAACTGCAACACCCAGAAAAGCTGTGTTCCGTACCTTGATTAGTTTACCAGGATAATGGTTTTCTTGTACTGCTCCTAGTTGGTGGATGCTGGTGATCCTCGTAAATCTCGATAATTAACTGTTGTGACTGCACAACCGATGTAGGGGGCTTTACTTAACTATAAGCACCCTATGGTTATCTTGATGATTACTGCGATAAGTTGTTATCCGTACTTGGATAACAACTACGAAGAAGATGATGAAGTGGTGAAATTTGAACGCACTCTCAATAACAACAATAAACTGTATTTTTCTTGTTACCTCAACTTGTAACAAGCACGAAACGAAACATTTTATGTCTACAATTATGAACTTCACCTACAAATGAATCATCACTGTTCGATTACTTTAATCCTTCATCCTTGTTCGGACTAGGCCAGTAGATTAGTCGAGTGGAGAGTAGAGAGTAGCTAATCTACTCACTACTGTCACACAACTGTCAGGAAATCGTTCGCACTTTGGTCGAGTCGAGTTCACAAGTGAAGTGAAAAGTGAGTGATATTTCGAAGAACGAACAGCATGCAACGCAATAAAGTAAATAAACTGGTAAACCTCATCGTAATGGAAATTTTAGAAGAGGTGGATGAGGAAATATGGGAGATCCGTAAAAAGAAGCTTTGGGTACGGAAATGGATCAATAGAAGATACGAACTAGGAGCTACGAATTATTTTCTGAAGGAATTGGCATTAGAAGATCCCAAAGAATACCTCGAACTTTGAGAATGTCAGACAGTTGTATAAATTTTCTGTTAATGAAACTTTACAGACGTGAAATATAAGTATATAATTATACAGGGTGTTTCACCATAAACTGGACAAACATATATAGCCGTGTAGTTGACACAGAGAAAGTCATTTTTGCCTTATGACATATACCCCGTTTTCGACGCATAATCGAGATACAGGGTGCTTAATGTCAACTTTGAGCAATATTCTGTGAACTGTGGTAAGTTATGCGTGATATTTGAAATAACGGTTCCTGGTCACATCTTAGTATTTTTGAGGGCTCAATTGAATTGTGGTGTGGAATTTTGCAAACAGAAATTCAAATGGCGGAAAACCTGCAAAGTCGGAATTTTTTTTCTCGGTTGCCAATTTGGAAAGCATAATCTCAACGTACGCGATTTTCTAAGATTTTCCGTGAAAAAATTTTTTCAAATTTCGAACTCAACTTTTTTTTTACATGTCCTCAGTGAAAAAAAAATTTCGCCCAAAATTTTTGGAATTTTCCATGGTTGAAATATCCTCAATTCCGAATACTTGGGTGGAAACAGAATGAAAAAATTTCAATTGGTTTTCTTTTTGTAGCCTTCCGAAGATTACGCTAGGTGTACTTTCCTAATTTTTATTTGAGAAACTGGAGCCCGTACGAGGGTCAAAATTGTGCTGCTGGGCTCCCAGAATGACCCAGATAGAAATATAAAATTATAACGAAAAAAAAATTTTTTCCAAAAAATAAAAAAAAATTGAAAAAAAAAATTAATTTTTTTTTGTTTTTTCCAGAAAACTTCGATAAGGTTCGAACTCTACACTCTCGATTAACTAGTGTTGCTTTGGTAACGGAGATTTATAGGATTAGAATTAATCCAATTCATACTCGTAGAGTTCGATCCCTACCAAAATTTTTTGAAAAAAATTTTTTTGGTTTATAATTTCATATTTTCATCCAGGTTATTCTAGCAGCCCATCAGCACAATTTTGACCTCCGTACGGCCTCCAGTTTCTCAAATAAAAAATAAGAAAGTACACCGAGCGTAATCTTCGGAAGGCTGCAAAAAGAAAACCAATTGATATTTTTTCAATCTGTTTCTACCCAAGTATTCAGAATTAAGGATAGTTCGACCATGAAGAATTCCAAAAATTTTGGCCGAAATTTTTTTTTCACCGAAGACATGTAAAAAAAAGTTGAGTTCGAATTTTGAAAAATTTTTTTTACGGAAAATCTTAGAAAATCGAGTACGTTGAGATTATGCTTTCCAAATTAGCAACCGAGAAAAAAAAATTTCAACTTTGCAGGTTTTCGGCCATATTGAATTTTTTTTCGCAAAATTCCACACCACAATTGAATTGAGCCCTCAAAAATTTTAAGATGTGACTAGAAACCGTTATTTCAAATATCACGCGTAACTCACAACAGTTATCAGAATATTGCTCGAAGTTGACATTGAACACCCTGTATCTCGCTTATGCGTCGAAAACGGGGTATATGTCATGAGGCAAAAATGACTTTCTCGGTGTCATCTACACGGCTATATATATTTGTCCAGTTTATGGTGAAACACCCTGTATAAGTAACCGGGTAAATGCATTTCGGTTTCTATTTCCTGTAATGCGGGTTGTCGCATCATTATTTTTATAGTCATTCTCGACTTAATGTTCCATAAACATTCATGATCCTAATATTTCTGAACGAATCTATATGTTATACCTTCGCTCCAACGAAACATTTTTGAAAAACGACTGACTTTTCCTTCCGCCTGTGACAGTGCTGGCGTTCCAGTGGCAAGTGATGCGTGGGGGGGGGAAGCTACTCGCCCGAGAAAATAGAATAGAATGGATCGACTCGACTCGCCCACTGACTAATCCACTCTACAGTGACTAGATAAGAGACAGTGGCGACAATAGACTGTCCTATTTTTGATTGGTTGTCGCCGTCACGTGGGATTTTCCGCCATGTTGCATCTAAAAGTTTGTTGATTTCTATGTGTTTACTTGTTGATTTGAGGAGTTTTCATGGTTTTTGTGAAGATAAAGCTTTATTTCACTGTAAAAGACTAAAATAACGTAATATCGATCTTAGTTTATTGTATTGGATATAATCATAACAGAGCAAAACACGATTTCGGGATAAAAATGCCTGGTTGTGCAGTAGACGATTGCAGTAATTCCTCTGAAAAAGGTTTTTCAATGAGGAGATTTCCAAGGGATCCTGAGAGAAGAAAACTCTGGCAAATTAAAACAAGTATTGATAAATGACCATTCACATTTATGTGAGGTATGTTACAAGAAAAGTTGATAGTACATATTAGAGGTTATGTTATATCAACCGAAGAGTTAAATTGATCATAATATAATTTTAGGTTCACTTTGCACCTGAAATGTGGGAAAAACCTTTAGATAATGGTACAAGAAAACTGAAGATGAATGCTATGCCCACTAAATTTTCATTTTCATCAGAAATAAAACCATCAATAGAACCCCTGAAACGGAGAAGTAGGCCAATTCCAGAGGAATTTTATTTCAATAAAATGTCCTCACTTAGCTAATTGTCATACATTGAAAGACAAAATTATTAATCGATTCATTGTGTTCCGCTTGAAAATGAATAAGAGAAAAACTGAGACCTCAGCTATACGATAAGCCAGTAAATCGATATCTGGACATTCAGTATGAGAGATTCATTCTTTCCAAGAATCTGTGAATATGGTTTTTTCTCAAGATGATCACCTGTCTTTCTATAATTGTATGTATAATATATTTTTTTACCATAAGTTTTCAAATTTCACTTGTATAAAAATAAAGTAAAATGTACAATAAAAATATAATCTAAAAAAAAGTGTTCATCTGTATATTACATTTCCTAATAACCAACCCATTCCCTTCATTTGAAAAGAAAAGGTCTGTTTATTTAAAAGCACTGTCAATTTTTTTACGATCGAAAGTTCATACTCCTTGAAATTTCATAGTGTCTGTCAGTCCCAAAGTTCTTGTGGTATTCCTGAAAAATTGTTCAGGAAACATTTATGATAAATATTCTAATTCTCAGAAGTCAAAGCATCTTGTTATCTAATCAGAATGTGTCTATTGTTTTCATGCTATATTGTGATTAGAAACAATTTTACCTTGAGAAATTCTCCTGTTTTTGCATTGATTTATCTATCATTCGAATTTGAATAGTTGGTTTATTAATTTACAGTGCAATCTCTATACAATACTCATTCCATTTAAGAAAAAAATCAAAATATTAAAAAAGTGCGATCAGGTATTGAAACGGTCGCAGTTAATTTATTTAGATACCTAGAGCTTGAATAATGTGTTTATTGAGTAATTATTTCAATAATGAGAGGACTTCACAATAAAAATTCGAAGTTTTTCATTTTATATATTATTTATTAGACATTTCATCACTTAACTCCGGCGTTCTAGTACTATTTCGTTTGAATTTAGATGCAACATGGCGGATGGGCGGGGCTTATATCCCTATTGTCGCCACTGTCTCTTATCTAGTCACTGTAATCCACTCGACTCGATTGGTGGCGTTCGCATACGGCAAGTTACTAAATCACTCGCTACTCGACTAATCTACTGGCCTAGTCCGAACAAGCCTTTACTGACTGCTTGTCTTTGTACCATAGGGTTTTAAAGACAAGGTGGAAAATAAGGGAGGTTCATTTCCTCTGAATAAAAGTAGGAAAGATCAACAATTGATTTGGTGTTAGAATCGAAAAATGCCTCGCTAAGCCAACAAAGTGCTTTCATTTGCCATTTTTGACTACAGTGGGAAAAACAAACCATTTCTTGAATCTACAGACCAATGAAAGAAACCTTGGACGATTTGGTATTCGATCCTGCCATGTGTTTCCAAATGTAACTTGAAATACAATAAAAATGTCACCATATATTTCGTTTTATGAGCTTATACGAAGAAACTGAATGAAGGTTCACCGGACCTGGTTATTGTCTCAAAAAACCAGATGAATCTTCCAAACTTGACCTAAATTCTTGGGTTGAGAAATCTTTTCAATAGTTGACCAGTCGAAAAAGGGTATTTTCAAACAAGGAACGAAAATTGTAACTAAAGGCACATGGAACAAAATTGCAGTTTAAGGGTTCGATCTCATATGGTTAAAATCAATTTATCTATAAAACTTTTTTTAAAGGCGACAGCTTTATTCTGGTGGACAAAGGATATGGCATTTAATTTGTCCAGATGTTGCGAAGTAGGACGCAAGACAAGCTGTATCACTGTAATCACAAAAATGAAAATTTTCCATCCAAAAACCTCGAAGTTATTCTTGTTTCAGCGGAGCTCTATTTTCGATTTTTTTTCGAATTTTCCCGCTCAGAGAGAATTTTCCAACCAAAACTGAAAAATGTTACATCAAAATAACTCGAAATTTTCTAAGGAATCTATTTCTGCAATAAAAAAAATGGTGTTCTAATTTGAAAAACGGAAGTTGACGTCATTTCCGGAAAAACCGGAGGTGCTCATGCCTTGAAAATATTTTAGATTTCATCAGCATCGTGAAATACTTATAAGTGCTGAATTTCATGAAAATACGTTCAGTAGTTTCCCGTATAAATATGGGTGAGGTTCCTCGTGAAAGACCCTGTATAAAGATCCACAAACGGCACAAACCCGGTTGTAATATCCTTGTGGCAATGACTTAATTTCTACATTCTCGAATACAGCAATAGCACATGAAATGAAATATTACTTACACTGCCGGTTTCAGTTGCATCTGGTGAAAGATCCTTCTCGAAATTGAAATAAATTATCAAAAATTGTTTAAGATCGACAATGCTCCAGCAGAGACTAAGTAATTTAGCTATAGTTTCAATTTCGCGAATATGAAGACAAGAAGAGTGAAATTCTGTAGATAAATATTAGACTATGTATGTAAGTATACGATTTCATACTAAAGTAAAAAAATTCAGAGTACCTAAATAAATGTTCCATGTCCAATAATTTTTCTCCATTTTTTCCACAATGAAGAGGAAACATTAAATAGCCTTTTTTGATCAAACTCAAGGTATCTGATGAGTATTGCACCCGGGCGCTTAAGGTGGGCGTTCTGGAGTGTGTTTTTATTTCAAGTTGCATTTGAAAATGGTTTCACTTTGAGAACTGAAATTTTGTGGGTGAACTCAGAAAGGATTGGAGTACGTACTTTCCGGACTAGGCCGGGAAATGCTACTTTCTCAAAGAGAAAGCGTCCGGGAAGTGGGTACATCCCGGACGGTTGCCGAAAAAAAAGTTTTACGGTGCGCTGAGGCATAGATGCATCCTATGGCTATGATTCCTATGCTGAGACACAGAGCAACGATTGCGTGACAGCACATAATTCTATACCTATAATTTGATCCTTGAAATTAAAAGTGAAACATCTAGAAGTCTCTGCCTAGGGTCAGTGAGACTATTGCGCATGTGCGATAGCGGAGAGTAGGGGAATAGGGGCATCATGGCGATCAGCAATTGACAACAATCAACAATCTGTTTGTATTGAGCTTTATATGGTATCC
Organism: Adalia bipunctata; assembly: GCA_910592335.1. Classification (NCBI taxonomy): domain Eukaryota; kingdom Metazoa; phylum Arthropoda; class Insecta; order Coleoptera; family Coccinellidae; genus Adalia; species Adalia bipunctata. Next base: position 51,720,563 of record OU342950.1, on the reverse strand, counting down.
ATGGATACATAATGACATGTCCCTTTCTCTTCTCCCAACGCATGCGTATAGCGACAACTGACCCTGGATTTAAGGGGAAGGATTGCCACACTTGTGTATACTTATTAGCCACTACGCTCAAATTCTATATTTATAATTCTATGCGTGACAGCAGATGTCAGTGTTTTGAATAATTATTGTTTCACAATAAGCGCGTTCGGCAATAGCATCTGAGAGTGAGAGCGGACGGATTTTTTAGTCACGTGATCACAGATTTTACAGATTTTTCTGTAATAAACGAACGGTACGGAGCGTTTTTTCTGTTTGCCAGATATTAAATTAGTGCTTAAAGGTCTATTCGGCCGAAGAGGTAGTCTAGGCTCTATTTTAATTCTTTTGTTATAGCTCTCAACACTTCTACCCCTTGGTTGAGATGATTCAATATTTTGAATCAATATTTTTTTATCAAACGACATATTTTAACTACCACAGTCTGTCTTAGTGCCCAGTGGCGTATTCACAAGGGGGAAGGGTAGGATTTTTTATTGAGTTGACATTGGCTTCCATTCATTCCATTCATCATTATTCGCTTAATTGTTACACAGGTGTGTTATATTTTTTAATGGAGGTCCAGAAAAAAAATCATCATGACTAAACAAACTTCTATGGCGGACTTCATCAAACGTAAAAAAATTGATGAATGCGAAACAAGATCGACAAGTTCGGTTGCTGGAATCCGTTGCCATGATGTCTGTGTATACAGGGTGTTGCCAATTTGCGAATAGGAAATTATTGATAATCTTGCAGGAATACCAAGGCGACTTGACTTTGTTTTATGATAGCAAACCAAAATTTCTGATGAAGAATTATTCTTGTTTTGCAGTTAAAAAAATATTATTATTCTTTGTTTCATATATCTTCCCCCAAGACAAATGTCCTGGGTACGCCACTGGTCTATCTCCACTTGTTGCATATTGGGCGGAGTAGAATTCAATGAGACCTCTGGCGGAAAAAATTGTAATTGTAGCAACGAGTAAAATAATTCGTATTGCATTGTTTTTATTCTGTTTTTTGTCTTCATTGCAGATCAAGTTTGATTTTTTGTTGTGTACCTTTTTTAAAGTTTTATACTTTGAATTATGTCGCTGCATAATCGAAACTGTTCTGTATTTGGTTGCACCAGCCGTAAAGTGAAAAATCCCGATTTATCTTTCCATAAATTTCCTCCCATGGGAAGAATATTGAAAATGCGTTTGGAGTTATGGAAAATATATCTCAAAGAAAGGCGAGGGCAATGAAACTAAAAATGGGGAAACCAGTTATAGATAGTATGTCCGTGTGTTCCTTACATTTTAAAAGGAAAGACTAGTCAAGGTTAGTACCAAGTGTGTAATACATAGTTATAAGTTAATAGTGGATGGTATAGTTTATATTTCTGAAGGTGAACAATATGTAAATGAGTTACATATTCTTCAGGCCTTAGTAAAAAAATTATCTTCTTTTAAATGCAGTACCTTCCTTAAAACTACCACAGTCAAGCCACGAAGTATGTTCCAGAAAACGAAAAGAAAATAAGTCGGTATTAAAAATTTCAAATAATACTCAATACAAACGTACCTTCCCTGCAACTTTTGTAGATATGACTATATCAAAAATGAAATAAAAACACGAAATCAGACCTAAAACTAAACAGTTAATTGAACGCTTGTTGTATTTTTCACAAACATCAACCATACCTATTACTCCAAAAATAAAAATATTGGGAGTCAAAATTTAGATTAACAACACAAAGCACTAAAGCACAATCAAAGAAATACCAAAAGTTTTACAAAACACACACTGAAAATAACTAAAACAGCAAAATAAAACCACTTAAATATCAAAGGGCTCATACGACATCTGATTTGTTTTACTCGTTGCTAAGATGACATTGACATTTCAGAGCGCCAGCTATCGAATTCTACTTTTCCCAATTGCTGGAAAACCGAAAACTAAAGACCCATCTGTCCGTAGGTAGGTGGGTACTGTTCGCAAATAAAACCATAAACCAATTTCTCAAAAAGTTTGCCAGTTGAGAGCGATCAAGATTTTTATTGATATTGAAATTTCGATAAATCGTTTTGTATCTCTAGCTCCTATAATTCGTGTTCGAATCTTGGCAATGCAAAAATTGATGCAATCGTACATTATGTTCATTCATTTTGTGATGGGTCAATAAAATGTACATCGAAATAGGTGAGCCTCGGCACTTTCACCGGAATAGATTTTTGTATTTACCTACTCTATGATCCTCGTAACTTAAGTAGCACAACATCTGCTAGACTATGAGCTCAAAGAGCCGACATCCAATTTAATGGTTTATTGGCGCTCTTCAAAGATAAGGCTCGGGATTAAAGGGGCCGCATTCGACTATGGTGAAATCTCTTCAGGGTATTCAAAATTCCTATCATTGCAAAAAACAGACTGAAGAACGCATTTCATTTCAGTTTTGTTTTACCGTAATTCAACGTTTTCGAGTTGGCCAAGAAGCATTACGATGGTTCAAAGTGAGAAGCTGCATCGATATAAATATAGCATAGAGAAATTTTCAGGGTAGGTTCCCTGGTAATTTCAAAACTACATACTCGACCGAGATGAAAATTTCATGGACAAATTTTGTCCGAATCGCGCAACCAGTCCAGAATCATATAAAGGGTGTTTCATTAGTAAATGGTTTCATTGGTAACAATGGTAAATGAACATACGCTAACCTGAACTAGAGCTACCCTAGGTGAGTACAAAAAACCGATATGATAGGTCTAATAAAGATGTATATGGGATTCGGTATTTAGGCAAATGGTTTCTACTGTTAGGTTTAATGAATGGATCGGCAATATTGAAAAGAAACTTGATTTATTATCAAAAATGAATGAACGATACAAATGATACAATGGTTGTGTATTACATTAGAACTTAACCTTAAAAAACTATATCCACAGAACATTCATTTGTGTTGCAGGTTTGCCAACTGAAAAATATCTTTTACACTATTTTTAAAAATGTGATTTATTGCGCTACAGTTTCGGATCATCTATGGATCCTTCTTCAGGCTGAAAAATATTACAATTTTTTAAGTACTTAAGGAGGTTGAAAAACAGACACTCACCGAGATGAATCAATTAAAGCTAAAATGTACATTAACTGTGGAACATCATACAAATAACGGTAATCATACATCGATTTTTCAGAGTACAATCTCAAAAACCTTTAAAACTTTTAAAAACGTATTCTTCTCCTTTCTTCAAGCAATATATGATTATGATACAATAAGGTGACATACAAGCAAGATAAAATTCCAAATGTCTATATTTGAAAGGCAAGGTCGTAGCCAGTTATTTTTTGTTGCAGAGTAAATCTGTCATTTTGCACTCAAACCAACTTATCTCCAAAACTCTAGTTGAAATTATCAATTCATATCAGCAATATGGATGATATTAAAGTTTCATAACATCAAACACAAATGGATCCGTCGAACCAATAATTCCTTATTTATATTTCTTCTGGTGGAAATCGTACCGAACGCCTTACGGCCTTAAATACAACAACTTATTTTAAAATCAATTTCTTCATTCCATTTCTAGACCATACTATCCAACAATTAACTGATAGATTTTCTAAACACCGAAAATTAATAGCAGCCTTATCTGGTCTGCTACCCCAGAATTTTAACAGCGAATATGAATTAGAAGACGCCATATCGATGTATTCTTCACTACTCCCAGAAAAAAAGGAAAACGTAATTGAAGCAGAATTTGAAATATGAAAAATGTCAATGAACTCCACTTCAATATCGGTATTAGAATGCTTAGATGACTCAGACTGCAATCAAAATATGTATCCGAACATCTATATCCTACTACAAATTTTAGCTACGATTCCGTCGATTCCAATATCTACTACTACTCCAGAAAGAAATTTTTCCAGCTTGAGGAGAATTAAAAATTACCCGCGCAATTCTTCTAATGGAACTAGATTGAATGGGTTGGCGCTTATGAATATTCATAATAGTGTGAAAATTGATGAAAATGGAGTGGTTGACCACTTCGCTAGAAAAAAAGACGGATAAGTTATTAACTGAAGGAATTCATCATAATAAAATATTGTTTGAGTTTCGTCACTGTTTCATTTTTAAAACCTATTTATATGTTGTCGACACTATTTTGGAATAAAACATTAAAAACTCTATTTAGTTCCAATGAAAGCACACATACACACATTTCATATTGATTTATCCTGTAAGTATTGTTTGGGAAATAAATATTGTTTTTTCAATTTTTGTTTGAGTGAATAAGAATTAAATTCTGAAGCATATTTGAAAAATAGGTTAACCTAACCTAACCAGGAATATCTATGTTAAATATTGTTTCAGAATTAGGAAAAGGATTATTGAATTCTTAAAAACAACAAATAGAAAGCGACCCTCACAATTCCCGGCACTTACAAAGTCAATTGCCAAAATTTAAATTATTGTGACAAGTACGGCCCTGTGTATTCAGCGCTACGGCCCGATCGAGAGGTTTCTGGAAACGCGTGGAGTGTTCCATCCGGCGTTACGGCCGCGAATGATTCTGGAAGGTTCTAGCACAGTATAGGCAAAGAGTAGATAATCGGGGCTATTCACTAAGCAAAGTTGTTATGGATAGCAACTGTAAATCGTCGTTATCCCATGCTTATTACATGGGATAACGACGATTTACAGTTGCTATCCATAACAACTTTGCTTAGTGAATAGCCCCGAGTATTTACTCTTTGGTATAGGCACTAACCAGTAGTCGCACTCCCGATAAAATGAACTGAAATCTTTACTCTCTCGAGAATTCGCTCACCATTTCTGCGCGCAGTAGAAATTTAGAGGGACCTTTGAATTGACATTTTACCGCCAACCGGCAGTATTGTAAATTTTGGGCATAATGATGCGCACGGAATGACGGAAATGATCCGCGAGTCGGAATCGGAGTAAGAAAATCCACGAAGTGCTGCGACTACTGGTTGGTGTCTATACTGTGGTTCTAGAGTCTAGAGGCCAGAGGGTCCGGACTTAACTAGAAACAATCGACGTGATGAGGATACATTATGCCGGGTTTCCACCAAGAGGACTGGACAAAAACAAAACACAAACTCGGTCCGTTTGTGACAGTCCGCGAACTGTTTGCGAACTGTTCTAGAACTTGTGGATTGTTTTCCGGACTCGAGAGTCCGCGAATTGCGTTTTTACGGACACAAACCGTGTCCCATCCAATGTCGGTAAACTTCAAAGGATTTACGAGTTCGGGGACTGTTTGTCAGCTTGGTGTGAACGCCCAGTTCGTTTTTATTTACGTTGTTGCGATCTAGTGTTAGTTTGATTCGGTGCGTGAAGGGAAGAACTATAATTTGAACTGTTATTATATGCCTACCATACTTTAAAACTTCGGTCAGTGCGTTACATACTTCTGGCAGAATTCTTGATATAGATGCTACCGAAACTTTGAATGAATAAATTAAACTATGGTACGAATCTCCTGTTACTAGAATCTTCAGAGTGATGGCGAAACGTTCCTGTGCTGGGATAGAGTCTCTGTAGTTGTTGTTGTTCCTGCGAATGAATAATGATAGGGCCAATTAAACATAGCAGATTTTCAAAATCTGTGCTCGACATTCGCAAAAAGTTCTTGAAACTTGATCGAAGTTCACCTCCTAAACTCATATCATCTCCTCTGAGATCTTGTAACAGTTTAGAAGTCATATTTCCTCCTTTTTACCTTGAGGATGGCCTAATCCAAAACCACGTTTAGTTTTGTTCTTTTCAATTATGTAAAATGTAACTGCTAGCAAAAATAAATCCTCATCGTCTTGTTCTCTCAAGTTTGTAACGCGCCACATTTTCACAACTACAAGTCCGTTGTCTCTATGTAAACTGAATGAAACTTAAACAAAACACGAACAGTTTTCATTCATTTCTGTCCGCGACTGGTGTAAACAGAAAGTCCGTTGGGAACCCCAACAGTCTTCAAACATTTTCGGAACAAAACTGTTCGGAATTTCTGTCCGAACGAACAGTTCGTGTTTTGTTTTGACCTGTCCGCTTGGTGGAAACCCGGCATTAGAAGGAAAATAAGCACAAGAGTTACAGAATGCCGATGTAAGGCCAAACTTGACCTGCGCGCTGGCGGGTTTCTCGTCGCATCGCCAACATCTGATTTTGACATTGACACTTCGACCGCTTTGTTTATCTTTCGTCGGTCGGAAACATTGACCTAGAATATATTCGGATTCTACATCAATGGTCGGAAACGAAAGTAAGGATTATAAATATTTCTGAACTCTGAAATATCACCAGAAATGAATCAATCCGTTTATTATTGATCACTGAGGTCTTGGAAGAATTAAATTAAGAAAGTCACGTTATAAATCGTGAGCATTATTTATTGATAGTTCCAATTTTTCTGAATGTGAGAACCGATAACTGAAAATCATTTCTCAGCAGGCATTCTACAATGGTATACCTCCAAGCATTATTTTTGCTCCTTTCAAATCAGACAATAGAATTTTATATAAATGGATTATGATCAAATTGCCTTTTATTATTAAAATCTACCAGTAATAAAAGTATTCAAAATCAGAAATCTATTTAAATTCTCTCGAGAATTGGATCCAGAATTCGGTGAGGGTTTTTATGTAATTCGGGCACATTAATGAATATTTGAACTGTATATAAAATTTTAACATTAACACTGTTCAATTAAATATGACTGAAAGTACTGCATATTATTGAAAAATATAACAAATTGCCTGTGTTGAATCTCTTATCTACTTTCTATTAGAGCCTCCAATTTCATTCATTGGATTGTCATTATATTCTACATATTGACATAACAAAATATATGATTATATCTTAATCTGAATAATAACAAAGGAGCGGTGGTATATATTTATTCAATCAATTCAGCACATTATCTCATACATATCACTTCTATTGCTACATTATTCTTCCTGAAGCTATGAAATTATTGTAGGGTGACAAAATTCAATCATTACTACACCGAAATCTGCAAAGGAGTTCTTCGAAAGCATAATTACTTATGGATTTGAATGCCATTATGACCTACATGAATGCTTTGTGAAACTCTATACCACAAGCAAAGTGAATATTTACATACTAATTACATGTTACCTACAATTCTCAAATATTAACTTTTGCTATTTAAAATAAGGTTCAATCACTGAATTTGTCACCATTGTGCATTTTTGTCTACTCGTGTACAAATTTAAGTCCACTGTATAAATTCTAGCCATTCCATTAATCAAGCCAATATCAAACCTGACAGGTAGTAGGATATATTCATTGTGGAATATAATATTCGCCCACCTTTTTCATGAACGGTTTCTAAAACTCTACACGAAATATACCATGCGAAAGTAAATATCAATTATCTTGCGTCAAACGTTTGGAACTAAGTTCATCATAGTGACCCACATTAGTTTCAATATTCAACTGAATATATCGAGAGAGTTCGTTACAGCTGACCCCCATCTCCCTTCCTTCAACCTCTGGTCCTCCCATTATTTGAATGTCAATCCTAAAATTGAAGTAAATTTACTAATAAAACACTAACATGCTATATTAACAGTGAACAGTAACCACCAGAAGTACTAAATTTCACCGACATTCTTGAGTTGATGGACATAATCCATATATTTTTATACCTCGATCTTTCATGCTACGTTGATTACATTGACTCGTAGATAAATTATGTTCAAGTAAAATCAGCTGACATAACTCATAACATTAATAAACCAACCTGTAGTATTACTTCTTGTTCCTTAAAAAAATTATGCGTGCATTTTTCTCAAATGGATGAATAATTCTTCATGAGAGCCAAAAGATATTTAGTCCTGTACAGGGCAAAGTGGGCACTTCAAATGAATAGAATGTCTTTTTACAAGCTTTTATTTAGTTTCACCTGTCCCGGTGTCTGTCTGTAATCAAATCTTGCAAGTTAAATATGACACACTTCTAATCGTCCGATTGATTTGAAATTTGGCAGGCGTACATAATTCTGGTGACAATGCATTATGGAATATTTTTTATAGAAAAAAACAAAATGGCGGCTCCTAAATGGCGGATGAGTTTTGTAATTATCATCCGATTCCATTCAAAATTAGTATCTGGGGGTTTTTGAGTTCGACAATGATGATTCTTCTGTCAAAATTGAAAAATTCAAGATGGCGGCTACAATATGGCGGACGAGTTTTGTAATTAGGATCCGATTCTATTCAAAGTTGGTATCTGGGGGTTTTCTGGGTCGGAAAATACGATTCTTCAAAATTGAGGAATTCAAGATGGCGGCTTCAAAATGGCGGATGAGTGTTGTTATTATAAAAGCTTGTTTTAAAAAAAGATTTTTTTATTAAAGCTTGTTGATCAAATGGTACAGGTTCTTCATGATGAATTTTTCTCATATGCCGATTTCTTGTTGATTATCTTGAAAAATGCTCTTGGCATACGAGATACAGCAAACTTTCACTGAAAATTAATAATCAAAATGAAACCAAGTATAAATTTTTACTGATTAATGATATACTCACTCAACTTCGTCCATGCCTATTGCTTATTATAAAACAGAACTCCTTGTCAATATGATGCAGCAATTAAAATTGCTATTTGTAATAAAATTGAATTGAAATTCTGATGAGCAGAAAACAATGAAAATTTCTCAAACGTCAAAACAAATCATGGAAATAGAGAGAAGCACATTTGACGATTTTACATTAGACAAGGAAAGAGAACCGTGATGTCATGTGCAGATATTCCGTACTGTGATTGGTCAGAAATTCGGCACCGTTGGATCCTGGATCGACAGAAGTTGCAGTTGCCGGTTGCCGCTTCGGAGATTGCCGAACCGATACGAAATTTCCCGAAAGAATTTTCCTTCTAATGTATCCTGACGTGATGCATATAAGGGGCCCATCGACGATGAGAGCATTTATTCAGTTTTAGAGACAAGCGACGAGTGAAAATGAATACTAGTGCAAATAAATCAGTGGAAATGAATTGTTTGTACAGACTTTTGTTAGAATAAGTTCATTAGTTGGTAATTAGTTATAAGTTGTGTAAATAAATAGTTTAATTATCCATAATTAATAACCAAGAAAACGTTACAATATTTATGTCGTCCAAATCAAAATTAAAAAAATGTCCTGTTTCGAGGCAATGCTCAACTAATGCTGTTTATCTTACATGACGATTTGTGGTTTGAAACTCTACTGGTAAGATGTTGTTTGGTCGTGCCAACATTGCATTTCTCACAATGACAACATTTAATTCTGTAAACGATGTTTGATTGGGACTTTTTTGGAATCTTGTCTTCGAGACAACTTGATAATAAGTCTATGCATGGAATGCTATTATCAGGTCAAAAAGTTGGTATGGGTAATCATCTCAAGTTTGTGGAACAGAAAGATTTTCATTTTTACATGGATATGAGCTTTCATACAGTACAGAAACTCAGTAATTTTTATGGAGATTTTCTTCTCAGATTAGTATGTCGTCAAATTTTTGAAAGTACCGAAGTTCTCTGTGATTGGTCGGTTTTTGAAATTAGTGGAAGAGCCAGACAAATACCCTGTTCAATTCAATATAAATTATTGTTGATCGGAAAAATCAAAGGGTCAATTAATAAATATGAAAGATACTGTTTCATATCTCCGCCCCTCCATAACCGCAGTCGAACTAATAGACAAATCGTCTTTGAAAGTATCCCTTCCCTTCGCAAATATTTGTACCCGCCCTCGTTGAAAATGGTGGCAAGAAATCAAGAATATGATATTATAATAGAGTGTGTAATGAGAGTGTAATGTTGGTTCAGTTTTGAGCTCCTCTATATTAGTGTAGTACTATTTATTTAAATATGTATGTCATGTGTTGAGAAGAACACTCAGTCTTCTATGACATTTCTGAATGTTCTGTGTCTCGAGGCCAAAACTCGAGGAGAGGTGGAGAGAACAGGTCAGTTTTACAGTTTTTACGTTTCAGGGTTCGGTCGCAACAGGTAGTAGTCGTTGTGGTAACGGTTGTTTGTCGGGTTCGGTTCCAAAGTCACTGTTGCTGTATACAGTTACCTGAGAGCACAGACCAACCTGAGAGGGCTCAGGCATTTATAGCTTGATTTGGACCGCGTGTCGTATTTATGTGTGTAAACTATTATATAGTATATCTGTGTGTATTGAACTTTCTGATAATAAACTATATTAACTGTGAATAGTGTGAATGAAGTCTTATCTCAACTCACGTATCCGTCCATCATCCATCCTACATTAGAGAAGTTTATGTAGTGAAAGTGAAGTGTTTCTGTGTATTTAAGGCTTTTTAATTTTTTTTAGTTTTTATATATTTTTTTCAGTATTTTTATAATTTTTTTTAATACATATTTTCATATTTGTTGCAGGTTTTTTCAAGTGTTTCTTCAGGTTTAGTCGGAGTAAGATTTCTGTGAGTACCTACTTATAGTGCGTTCCACTTGGCGCTCACAACGATCAAAATGCTCCATTAGCCGTTCCACATGGCGACTGCGGTCGTTGTGACCGCGGCGAATACGTCACTCATGACGTCATTGTTTTAGCTCACGCCAAGCCCACAACGACCCATCCGAAGACGTGGGTGTTTGCGGTCGTTCGAGGAGTGGGGATGATAATTGGGCATTCGAGATCCAGATTCAGAGGTTGGGTTATTTATTTTATTATTTTCAGAGAAGTTAGAGAAATACTAAATTTTCTAAAATTGCATTATACTCTTCATCCGAACTTGACGAAGTACTTTCTGAATCGTTGCGACTCATCAAATATCCCACAACGGCATCGTAAGACATTTCAGGTTGCATTCGATTTTGAGTTTATCAGAAAATTCACCAAAAGATTTTATAACTGAGTTTTTAATGAATAAAAAACTTCAATATCAAAATCCTGAAATTCATTTCGATTGACAATGTCATAAATTTGTCTCATGTCTGGATTGCGCTTGTGCAAAGCTTTTACACAATCTAGCCCCTGCTAGCCCGTTCCACTTGTAGGTTCGATTGCAACGATCACAAGCAGGAGGAATGGGAAAAACAGCGGTCGTGAGCGTGAGCATTGTGAGCGCCAAGTGGAACGTACTATTAATATATTATTCTCCTTTTCATAATTGAAATATTATATAGATACATTTCTCATTTCGATATCTAAAATATTTTTGGTAATGTTAGTCATGTCCAGAAGATCATGTAAATTTCCATCGAATGAATTAGCTGATTACGTCAATGAACATTATTCAGATGTAACCTTCGCAAAATTGCAGTCTTTAACAGTAAATAACGAAATTGTAAGGAATGCAGCTCTATTCATATTCTCATCCGATAGCGCAAAAGCACGGGCGACAATTCAAAAAAATTTTCTCCGTGACACTAATAAATTCAGTGAATTATTGGTCGGAAATCGAAAGGAGAATCTACTTAACAAGAAGATCCGCAGTAGATCACAAAGAGTTCATAATCAGATTGAATTATCCAGTTTCAGTGAGATTATTTTAAAAAATGGCATTTCGAAACAAAATATTACAATAATAATACTCATGCAAATCCATCTATTCTAAAGTATCTAATCAACTAGGATTGAAAAACAATGAAAATAATCGTAGAAAAGTTTATTATTTTACGAAAAGACACATATCTGAAATTCGATTCGAAGAAAGTGTGAATGAACCCAATGCAAGTTATTTAAACGAAGCTAATGCTTCGAATAAAACTGTAAATGTAAAAATGGACGAAAGCAACATCCATCATGATCCATCTCCGGATAATAAATTTCATTCCACTCCCACTATCGACAAATTGTCGTCGTCTTCAAATGATTCATTATCAGTGTCTAGTGAAAAATTGGCAAAAATTCAAACGTCATTTTATCTTCAGAAATAGAGGCTTCGGCTTCAATAATTTCATCGGATATATCCGTAAATCTTTCGAGAAAAGGAAATGAAATAAGTTCTGATTTTTACGCTATTTCGCCTTATTTGAAATATATGCATGAGAATACTAACAAAACCTTGTGAAATGTTGCCGATAGGTAGGTACAATAAATTTGAATAATGCTGAGTCCAACTGTAATTCCTTCGGAAATTGTTCTTATAAGGAAGCTTCTTATGTATTAAATGCCACCGAATTTTCTATCTTATGTAAGGATGGCAAATTAGTTCGTGTATAACTATATTTTGAACGAAAAGTTTGATACGGTCCATACTCCTGCAAGTTATATTACAAATCCTACCGTTACTTGAAGAAATATAAATCATTCAAATTATATGCATATTGTTACCATCAGGACACTTGTAAAAAATTCATTCTAACTATTAGTCCAATTTTGGATACTAATCCGACAGAATATAAAGTCGAGGTGTTCAGTTCTGGTCGAGATTTCAATCATGTGTGCAAATTGGCAAATCAATTGAGAGGAATTGAGAGAAAAATGGTAAAAAATGTTATGTTGAATAATAAGACTTTAGAACAGCGTCAAGATGATGTTCTATATGCAAATGATGATAGTTTCAGAAGAAAGAATTTAGGCAATATCAAATCAGACTTTGTTTACAGTAAAGTTCGTTCTGAAGCGTTATCAAAAAATGATAGAGATAATGATGATGTAATTGATATAATAAAAATGCGTAGCGACCATCCAAATTACATTCGGAGTGTAGGAGTCCCTTTTCATACTTATTTTATAGTATCGAACAATTAGCATTGCTCCCTTCGCAGAAGGGTTCGGTACTTCACATAGACTCAACAGGGAGTTTGAAATACAGGGTGTCCCACGGTCGAGTGTCTATTAGACGTTTCTGGAGAACTGCACATATTTGAAATGTGAAAATTGGGATTATGAGATTAGGAGTGAAAATAAATTTGTTCAAAAATTTTTTTTCCAAGTTTTTCGTTTCTGATATGATTGAGTATTCAATGCTGAATACATTTCTATTGAAACCATTGTATTCATTCGAAAAGTTTTCAAAATATCGAAAAAAAACCTGAATAAATGTCAAATATTCATAGTCACTATTATGTTCATTTTTCTCATTCTGAACATCCCGAGTGTAAACCGTTCTCACAATGTCAAAGTAGAAGAATGTGGAGAGGTCATGCATCTTTTGAATTTCATAAATATCATCACAGGGTGTTTCAAATTTAGTATCGAAAACTGTGATCCAAAATTGGCCATGACTTCTGTTTTTCAAATTAGAAACCCTATTTTTTTATGATTGCGTTGGATTCTGCGAAGAAAAATAATGATAGCACTCTCAGATGCTCTTGTTCCTAAATTCAGTACTTCCCGAGTTATTTGAGCTTTTCTGGATTCATGTTGTACGTAGAGTCAAATTCATCGAATCTGAAGAGATTCGATGAATATTCTTATGAAACCATAGTAACAACTAATAATTAGACCTGTCACCTGTGAATTATAAATGAGATAATTTATCTTCTATGTTCACAGAATATTCTCATGCCAACAGATTCGATGACTATTCTTATGCAACCATAGTAACCATTGAAGTGAAATCGAGAAGTAAGGTTAAGGCCTAAAATTAGACCGGTCACTTGTGAATTATGGGATGATTTATCTTCTATGGTCACAGAATATTCTCATGCGAAAGATAAGATGAATTTGACTCTACGTAGAACATGAATCCAGAAAATCTCAAATATTTCAGAAACTACGTAATTTAGGAGCAAGAACATCTGCGAGGGAGAGGGCTATCACTGTTTTTCTTTGCAGAATAGGGTTTCTAATTTGAGAAACAGAAGTTATGGCAAATTTTCGATCACAGTTTTCGACACAAAATTTGAAACACCCTATGATGATATTTATGAAATTCAAAAGATGTATGACCTTTCTACATTCTTCTACTTTGACGTTGTGAGAACGGTTTATACTCGGGATGTTCAGAATAAGAATAATGAACATAACACTGACTATGAATATTTGACTTTTTTTCTCGATATTCTGAAATCTATTCGAACGAACACAACGGTTTCACCAGAAATGTATTCAGCATTGAATACTCAATCATATCAGAAACGAAAATATTGAAAAAAATATTTTTTGAACAAATTTATTTCCACTCCTGTTATAACCGGTAGTGCTCTGGCTCAAAAAATATTCATTTTCAGATTTCAAATATGTCCAGTTCTCCAGAAACATCTAATAGGCACTCGACCGTGGGACACCCTGTATTGTCCAATTATAGATGTAAATTTATAAAATTCTATTCGAACTTGGACGCTCATTGTCATTTGTACCTGTCTGCGAACGGCTATGACCACTCGTTGCAAAAAGCGTATAATCGCACAGGCTCCGAACGCTCAAGAATACCCAGACAAGGTATCATTCGCAAAATCCCAGGTAATTCATGAGATGCGCACGAATCTGAATTTTGCAAGAATAGCACCCCAGGTCGTGCAGGTAATATAAGGTGTATTATTATGCTGGGGTCAAGTAGACTCTGCCCTGTTGTAGAAATGGTCTCCTGTGAACATGATGCTGGTTGTATAGGTGCATGGCAAATTCAAAGCTTTCTATTTATCTCATAAAAAGTGGCCTGCTTTCCAGAAAATCGTGACTGATTTCAGTTTTGCTCTTTTAAACGCATCAGTTATAGCATTTAATTCAATGGACTTGAAAGAACATCTTGATATGACTTTTCGTTGTTTGGCAAACCATGAAACGTTTCCTCGGAATAAAATTCAAATGCATCTCTGCTGTAATTCTCATTTGTTCAAGTTGATGGCTCGGGATGTTGATACGTATTATCAGGAGCCCGAAGTGCGAAAACATCTAAAAGATGCGGCATATAATATCAATGATTGGGAAATGTTTTGTGCTTGGTTGCAAAATCTTTATATCATTACATATTCAGAGAGTAATAATATAGCGTTCGAAAAATCTTTTCAGGATATACTAAAAATATGCACAAATTATGATAAATTTGTCGTTGAAAAAGATTCGGGTAAAGTTGGGGATTCGTTTAGAGACAATAAGAATGATTCAGGAGGTTTTGAATCCACTTTAATTTGTCAATATTTGAAACAAACTATAATATCCACCTCTTTAAATTCCGATCCCGGTAATTATAGCGCAAATGAATATAAGAATCGGGAATTCTTAGAATATTTTTTCAAAAATTTTATTCCCTTTTCCCCTCTCTGGAGTCTGGAGTGGACTTTTATTGAGTGATAAAGAAAGACTGAGCAATGCTCCAGTTGAGAGATGGTTTGGATCTAATTGCGAAGAAAGTAATGCGTCAGAAAGGTAGTCGCGTAATAAGAAAAATCAGGAAGTACGTATTAGCTACATATAGAGAATGTCCCGCAAATATTCCGAGAACTAGATGCACAAAAGTTCGGTTGGAAAAAGATGACGGACTATGTTCACAGAAATTTTGGAAAAAAAGGAAAAGGCTATGCATAACAACTTTTTAGGAACGTCCCCCGGTGACAATGCTGTGGACCTTGAATCTTTATGTGATCGGTTTTTCGATAATCATTATAAAAAATCTGTAGAAGAATTACAACGCATTGTGGAAAGTACAAGAGACCAAAGACTCTCCCAAATATGGTTCGAAGAAAGAAGTACTTCTTAAAGGTAAAACAGCTTCCAATTTCGGTAAGATTTGCAACAGCAAAAGATGTGAAAGTTCAATCAATATTTTAAAACGAATTCAAAATTCAGCGAAAATCTGTTCAGTTGCGATTGAACATGGAATAAAGCACGAAAAAAAAAAGCTGCCGCGGATTACGAGCTCATAATAAATGTATCACTGCTGGTTTAATTATACATAGGGTAGATCAATTCCTTGCCGGTTGTCCAGATGGATTAGTTGGTGACAAAGGCTTGATCGAGATCAAGTGTCCACATTCATGTAGGAATTTGAATCCTGTTGAGGCGATTTAACAAGGCAAAATGAAGGGATTCGTTATCAAAACTGGAAAAATTTCTAAGACCCACCAATATTATTATCAGATACAGGACCTCCTTGAAATAAGTAATATCTAGAGACTGGTGAGACTTGGTAATTTGGACATTCGAAGGAATTAAAATAGAACATGTGTTGAGAGATCGCACATTTTGGAAGAAAATGTATCCGAAATTAAAAAGTTTTTTCTATCATGTTGCATTACCATTCTTTTCACAGAATTCAGCAATGCCGTCTTTTGTAAAATGGCGTACACTAAACGACTTATCCCTTTTACCGAATGGATTATTATCGAGTCCAAATTATTATAAAGACTAGCGTAGCGACCCGCCCCGGCTTCGCACGGAAGCAATGCAATCTTTATAAACAACGGTAGTGCCGGCCGCAGGCCCGCATATTTGTAAACAGAAGACGCGTCCGCCGAAGGGTGCGAGCCGAAGTAGCAGTGTTGCCGTTCCAGATTTTTTTTCTGTACTAGATAGTCCTTCGAAAATGTACTAAATTGTACTAAACTTAGAACATAGAATACCTTGATTCTTTTTTAGAACAGCGGGGGAAAAACTTCTCAATTCCCATCAACCCCCCCCCCAATGGCATACAATGGCGAAAGAGCACGTAAACGTAATCCGTCCATAAACGGCATAAACGTAATGAAATATGTAATAGAATCCTTTATTTTCTTCATATTTTGGGCTCTTGTGCGGTGCACGCCAGCTTACAGCGGACCTGGGCCCATATTCTTGACAAATGATCTTACGTTTTCTGTGGATTACGTTCATTAGAAAGTTGAAGTGATGCCATGAACGTAAACGTTAACGTACGAATTGACATCTACGCATCTTCCCTAGTACGGGTTTACGGGCTCACGAGAAAAATCTCTGTCATGACAACCACAGAACACAATAATAATAACAACATCCGACAGCCGTTAGATAGGTATTATTTTGAATTCTGTCAGTTTCAGGTTTCGGTTCTTCCTGCGCTTGCGTTAACCGGCTATTTAATTTTTTGTACTAGATTCATATGAATCGTACTGACGTACTAAATGCGAATGAAATGTACTAGAAAAGTACAATTGTACTAAAAACGGCAACGCTGCGAAGTAGAGTGGTATATAGCAGATTAGCAGATGAGTCAGCCAAAACCAATTGGTAAACGGCAGACACGTTGCAAAAATGTGCGGAATAAAGAGCTGTATATAGTATATAGCAGGAGAGTGAGATGGATTTCTGCCTGAAGTCACTGTAATTTACTAAATAAAAGGTCTTAAGGTCTTCACTTTTGTATAAATATACAGGAATGTTCCATTGAAAAAACAGTATCTATAGTCCATCCAAGAATTATTGACATCGGAGCAGGCTTTGAAAGTCCAGTCGCAGCTTTATTTCTAGTTACAAAAAAGTAACTAAAAATTTTCTGTGCTTTCATCATATAGCAATAGAAGATATAGAAATAACCTAAAAATTAAATGGTATTTTTTCAAAGTAAGGCACTTTGAGCATGTTCCCAGTTTTCACATACGATTACCAGCGTGTGAATCTGTATACCAGCAGTAAATTATTTTCATCTTGTATTGATACATTTTCGATCTTACGATCAATTGTAGGAGCATAAAGCCTAGAAATTCTTGTTCGATAACGAAAAATATCGGGGGTGATGAAAAAGCATGTTCCTTTCCATAGTTCGATATGAATATTCGCTAAACCAGAAAAATCTAGTTGATAATTTGAAGCGTGTTGCTGCAAAGTGAATGGATTGGGAAAAGACCCCGCACTTTTTATAGGTAAAGTGGCGACCGGTCAAATTTTCTGAAAGTTTGGTATGTTGTTGTACCCGACTCAGTGACCAAAAGTGTCAATGGGTCCAACCCAATCCTATGGCTAGTTTTCTAAATACGGGGTGTTAAAGTTTAAAATTGCCCAAATTTTCGGATTTATTCTTTGATTATTAAGAGTTGAATTGGATTTCTGTTGCATATACACGTTTACTACATGTTCTAGTAATGCATTTAGTGGATACGTATGATTAAAAATATTCATATTTATAGGGTGATTCACGAATATTATGACGGTAGTTTCTTGCCAAAATTCACTTTTTCTACTGTGACGTCAGGAAGGCATATTTTTGAAATGTTCTTTTCGATTTAGTATTATGACGACCAAATATTGCACAGTGCATATTTTTTATACAGGGTGTTTCACAGAGAGAACCACTAGACATAATAATTTTTTTTTAGAATTAATTCGAAACCCTGTATTTTTGAATTGATTTTTGGGAAAAGTAATACCACAAAAATATGTGTTTCTCTAATCTCCAAAATATTCATGGTGGTTTATTCATAGGAAGGTATTCCATTTTGGGAAAATTTCGAAAAACATGAACACCCTGTATTCGAAAATTTCCTCGCTCAAATGCAACTATTTTCTCACTATATATTGATTTCTACAACATCTCCAGAGGCAGGCCCGCCGTAAGCGGGCGTGCAAGGCGTGCCCGGCACAAGGGCGGCACGTCCAGGGGGGCGGCAAATCCAGTGAAATTGAAATTTTTTTTGGAGGGGACAAACAACGTGGTAAGCGGGGGGGGGAGAAAAAAAGGGGGGGCGGTTGTCCAACTCCAACTGCTTTAAAATTTTGCCAACTGTCATAGAAACATAGAAATTTTGCCATATGCGATCGATACTTTGCCAACTGCTTTGAAATTTCTCCAACTCCGTTCAACATTGGGGGCGGCAAGGTCTCCCCATCCCCCTTAGAGAGACTTTTTCTCTGAAGGATTGGGAGGACAGGCGGCCAACATCGATAATTTCCGTATATCCACGGAATTCAGTGAATTCACTGCAGTGTTTCTTTCAGGTATATTTCCGGGAGGGGCACTGCCGCCCCCCGAAGTTCCGCAGGTGCCCCCCGGCGAAATACTGAGAGCGCCCAGATCCAGTTATGGCATAAAACTTCAAGATCGAAAAATTCACATAATCCGATAAATTGCCCTCCCGGAACTTCGAATTGCGCCCTCGGGAAAAATTTTCTGAAAGAAACATCGATTCAGAAAGTTCCTACGGCATCTTGATTTTGTTGAATATTCTACGAGAAAAATTTGCAGATGTTCTTTTTCCCAATATTACAACCAGGTAGTAGTAGTAGTTTTGAATATTTTCAGTGTCGCCGTATCGTTTATGCCAATTATTGCATGTCATAAAAAACCCTCTGTTACCAAATTGCGCCCTTTCTACTAGCCGAGTTTAGGTAGATACGTGATTTTGAAGAGAGAATTACGAAAATAAAGATAAAAACAGAATGAAGGTCTTTGTCGGAATATACACCCCCTAGGATCAGTTGCATTTTGCATTCGAAATTGAAACTTGTCTCTTGTCTATGATTCGATTCGAACAGTTCCGTGGTGTATGAACAGTAACGATCAAAAATTAAATTCCAATTATTTAGTGAATCTGAAGCTTAAAGATGATGCTACTAATGAATCAGACATTGACGGTATTGATTTGTTTAATGAAATTATTGCACTAAAATCGCATTTTGCAGAACTCTAATCGAAGGATCCACAATCACTGTTACAATATATTTTTGGCAATGACTTAATTTCTACATTTCCGAATATAACAATAGCACTAAGAACACTACTAACATTGCCGGTTTCAGTTGCATCTGGAGAAAGATCTTTTTCAAAATTAAAAATTATCAAGAATTATTTAAGATCCACTATGCTCCAACACAGATTAAGTAATTTAGCTATATGTAATTTCAATTGAACACCAAATTTTGGATAGATTATATATGACTAAGATTATAGAAGATTTCGCAAATATAAAAGCGAGAAGAGTGAAATTTTCTTAGATAAATATTTGAGTGTGTATATATGATTTTTCTCGCTAAAAGTTGCCACTACCCCCCCCCCCCAAATTGCTCTCTGATGTAGCGCCCTATTGGGGGCGGCATAACAGTATTTGCACGCGGGCGCTCAGACAGCTAGCGGCGGGCCTGTCCAGAGGTATGAATTCTGAATCCGATACTATGACCAGTTTTCGAGATACATGGCGTTGAAGTGGAGAATAAATGATTTCATCAGTTTTTTTTCCAATTGAAAAGGCGGATCGATTTTATATTGTGCCCATGAGTTCAATATGAGTACAGATAAGATGCGCATTTATTCCTATGAATAAACCACCATGAATATTTTGGAGATTAGAGAAACACATATGTTTGTGGTATTACTTTTTCCAAAAATCAATTCAAAAATACAGGGTTTTGAATTAATTCTAAAAAAAAATTATTGTGTCTAGTGGTTCTCTCTGTGAAGCACCCTGTATAAAAATTATGCACTGTGCAATATTTGGTCGTCATAAAACTAAATCGAAAAGAACATTTCAAAAATATGCCTTCCTGACGTCACAGTAGAACAAGTGAATTTTGGCAAAAAACTACCGTCATATACTCGTGAATCGTCCTGTAAATATAAATATTTTTAATCATACGTATCCACTAATTTCACTACCAGAACACCTAGTAAACGTGTGTATGCAACAGAAATCCAATCTAACTCCTAATAATTAAAAAATAAATCCGAAAATTTGGGCAATTTTCAACTTTAACACCCCGTATTTAGAAAACTAGCCATAGGATTGGGTTGGACCCATTGACACTTTTGGTCACTGAGTCGGGTACAACAACATACCAAACTTTCAGAAAATTTGACCGGTCGCCACTTCACCTATAAAAAGTGCGGGGTCCTTTGTAATACTTAGATATCAAGACAGAAACAAAACTTATCGAATGGATCTTAATATATGAAGAATTTTGTCATGAAATTTTAACTTTCAATATTGTGATCAATGAAGGTGTAAAATATGAAATATAAAAATGTGAATATTCCTATTATATTCTGTTTCAACAACCACAACTGTTATTATTTCCTCATCTGGGCAGACCTCGTCATGTTCATAATGAAAGGTTTCGTCATTCCATATATTCAAAAACAGAGGATAATTTTAGGGACGTTATCATAGCATAATCACATTCCATCTATTTTGACTAATCTTCTCTCATTTCTTTTTCTACGTGCTCTGTGCAGGCTTTCCATTTATTAGCGGCACACTCTTCAAGAGCCTCATTCCAAAGATATTTATTTCACTTGCTACTTGCTCAACTATTTGCCGAATTTGTTCGAAACATTAATGACAAATGTCAATGTTATTTCCAATACGAACCTGAA
Source organism: Adalia bipunctata (assembly GCA_910592335.1). Lineage (NCBI taxonomy): Eukaryota > Metazoa > Arthropoda > Insecta > Coleoptera > Coccinellidae > Adalia > Adalia bipunctata. Next base: position 51,699,346 of record OU342950.1, on the reverse strand, counting down.
TTCCGCAACTCAAAATATAACTGATGAATGGGCATTACCAACATATACTCCATTCACATTTATAAAGTATACCGGTTGGCCATGGAATTTTGACACATTTCACACTGTATAATTTGAAAATGTTAGGTTATAGTCATTTTTCCGTCAGATGATTGGGCAATGTTGCCCTTTCTTCATAAGGGTCGTAGTAATTACGTATTTATCGAAATGTTTATTTACTTTGGGAAAATAATGAATTCGAGAAAATATGTGAATTCAATAATTCCAAAGACCTGGCGAATGTTGAGGAAACTTTTTTCTCTGATAATACTGGGAATATTTCACGTATATTAACATGGTTGGAAGATTTCGTTATGCTATTGTCTCGTACGGAAGACAAGAATCGAGTGTTGAAACTTTACTGAAAAATAAATGGACAGAATAGTCCGTTACTTTGTGATAGTTTATTCGAAAAGGGAACAAAAGTACAATGGAATGAAATAAGATATATACAGTATATTTGTGATCGAGATATTCTTGATAATGGAATATTTGTTGAAAGATTATTTGGGCTGTTTCCATTATCTATGCATAGATAATAGAAACATCCCAAATAATATACAGTATAATTCATAATGTAATTTCTTTACATAATTTCAATGGCATGATAAGTAATTTTTTAACAACTATTCAATTAGTAATTTTTCAAGAGAATTGTTTATACTTCAGGGTATCGTAGGGAATTGGACGAGAACACAGCAGAATTGCTTATACTGTTATCCAATTAGAATAACTTCACTAATATAAATGAGATTGAACACATGGAAGAGTTCAGGTGAAAACTTCTGATGTAAGCAGTAATATTAAATTCAAAAAAGTCTACTTATGAATACAATCATTAAAAAAGATTTTTCTTCAAACTAGCATATAATGATTGGATACAAAAACTTGAGAAAATGGCAACACAATAAAGAAATTGGTTTTGAATATATAAAACTTCCATAATTTTCAATCACGAAACATTATTTTCTAACATCGTTACATGTATATGTTTTTTTGAGAAAGAGCATCAGGTTATTTGATGCATCAAACATTATAGCATGTTCAAAGCAATTACAGTATTAGCAAAACAAATTCGAACAGGACACCATACATTTTTTACTATGATACAAGAGCACAAAGATAAAAACCTCTGAGTAAGTATAGAGATTTTGTATTTTTTTTCAAAGAATCGGCTGACATATTTATAACGGACAGAATCTTCTTCAGGAACAAAATTTCATCTTCCTTTTGGATTAAGACTGACAAAATATCTTGAAATCTGCAACAGAAAGGAGATAGAAAATCATCAGGAAATAATAAATAATACCTATACATTTGGTCCTTGACAACAAAGGTGTTCCGATCATATCTGGTCTTCCAAGCAATTATTTTTCAGATCCTCAGGTTTACGAAGAACGCTTCATGTCCCTTATAATGAGAAATTATTTCCCAAAGTTTCCTAATTGGTTATTTTTCTATCTAGGCGATTTGCAGCAACTTCCTCTTCTATAATATAGACTTTTTTTCATTTTGTTTGGTTCAGTTGAACCTCCTTGATCGTAGAAAATCTTCGATACAGTACTAGTTGAATAAGGATGGGATTCGACATTTTTGAAATGCTAGAAAACCTAAATGTTAGGTCTTTCACACTGCGTAGAAGGTTCTGTTGAAAAAGGAAGCTCTATCGCTTAGGAGATCAGATGTTCTACACTAGTGATCTTTCTTTCGGAGTTGTTGAAGCTCCGTCCATTTTGAATTTCCCCATTTTAAGTTGAAGAGACGGGAAAGAATTTCCTCTACATATTATTCCATATCCATTAGATCATTGTTTGAGTCAGAGTCATCCTCAGAAAATTCTGAATCTAAATCAGATTCCCCCAATGAAATAATGAATGGAGGAATATCTGCTACTGGAAGATTACCCATGTGTTTCGTCCAGTCCTCTGTGATAAGTCTTTCACAATGTAGATAAAAATTTTGCCACATATCTGATGTACATTTTGAAAGAGCCTGACTCCATAAATTCAACACTCTATCCTTTGTATAGGGATGTGAATTTATGTTTTTGTTATAGAAGTTCTTACAAAACGCCCATGCCATTTCAATAGGATTGTACTGACAATGGTATGGGGGTAATCTAAGAACCTCATGTCCATGCTCCTTCAAAAGGTCATCAACTACATATCGTCTCTGTCTGTCAGTTCGATGAGGTAATATCAAATTCCAAAGTTGCTTCTTGGTAAAATTTTGATTAAAATCAATCTTGTTTTTAATCAACCAATCCTGCATCTCACTTTTTTTGCTGGAAAATGTGGGTGGTTTATCCAATTGAACCGAATGATATGGTGCATTGTCCATTACCACCACACATTTCACAGGAATCTTAGCTAAAGATGGAATCAGTTGATTAATAACCCAATTTTGAAAAATGTCACTGGTCATTGTCTTGTGATAGTCACGGTCATTGTTTTTTGAATCTAAAATGAAATCACATCCCTCTAAAACCCCAAAATTACTTCCTGCGTGTAGAACCGTGAAACGTTTTCCTTTTGGATGGATTGCTCATCATATCAGATTCATGTGTCCAGCGACGAACTGATGTGCCGTTTTGATAAATACAAGTTTCATCTAGAAACACAAATCTGATATTTTCATCTAAAGATTTATACTGTAAAAATTTGCGCAGGAAAGTAATTTTGGCTGCAACAACATGTTTTTGTTCACATAAAATTTTGCGTTCATTTACCCTTTTGTATTTGTTACCCATTGATTTTATAATTTTGAAAAGTGATGTCCGTCCTCCGTTATATTCCAAATGTTCCTTTGCAGAAGTGAGTAGAGTATCAATCGAAAAGTGTTCATTTGTCAAATTATAATTCCAAATTTGTCGATGCAGATCTTTTTTCAAAATAAAGTCTTCCGTCAGTGTCTTTTTGGGTGCCCCAATAGAAGGAAATTCTTTGTCGTCTCTTTCACTTAAAATGCTCCTAATTGTGTTTATGTGCAGCTAAAAAATGAATATCTATTCATATAAAATGTAAAACCTTGGTTTTCACTCACATACGTCGAAAATGTTAGATTTTTAATTCCAAATAGCACTTCCTGATAGTTTTCCTCTGCTTTTTCGAAACTACCTTCGGAATTTTGGTTTCCAGGCTTGATAATTAATAATTAATATTTAATAATGATAAATAAACATCGGCAACCTCTCTGAAATTTATTCATTGACGTAATGTCACTAATGTCATTTAGAAGTGCCAACCTGCGATTTTTTCGGGTAAAAAAACTTGATAAACCTAAAACTTGGCCAACCGCGATACTTTATAAAAGTGAATGGAGTATAATTTCGATTTTCCAAAGCCCCCCGAGATGTCAATGATTCTTGGATGGACTATAACATTGATTTGCCATACTTTTTTTGTGTGTTCTGTATAACGTTTTCTCGATTTGTAAAAAAAATATTTTTTTGGATGTACAATCCATTGAAAAATTCAGGTCCAAAAGAAAATAAATAGTTAGAGGGGGGTTAAAATCCAATAAAAATTTCTGTACTTTATTTCTAAATGAAATCTATTTTATTGAGCAAAATAAACCTACATATATTATTGCACACATGAATGTATGTAAAGGTACACAAGAGTAAAAAACAACCATTAATTTCTTACTAAATGAAATATAAAATATCACGTACATAATCTCCAAGTGTTATTTACTTTATTGCTTATAATGTATGTGCTATTGATTGCAGACGTAAGTGCAGTCGCAATTTTTTTCACTTTTTAAATTCATTAGCGCCCAGTGCAATATTTTTATTAATGCACTCTTGTAGTGAATGAGGTGCTTTCTGCCTCTTTTTAACATCAGGGGGCATTCTTCCCGATTTTGCCTTTTTGCTGCCGCATGAAACTTTTCTGCGTCCGGCTGATGTTGGTTGTACTGGTATATTTTGTACCCTTCGACGACATTTAACACCGGAGCTACTTTTTCTGGCAGCCCCCTTATATTTGAACGCTGTCTGAAGACTAGACAGTAGAGATGTTTTGGAACAAGCACGTCTTTTTAAATTATTTAAATATGCTTCCACAGCAGGACAAACATTTTCAGGGTCTTTTATTTAGGTACGTAATTATTGGGTAATTCACGCATTTTTGTTATGTTACATGCAAAGCTGAAACAGTGAAAATGCCGACGTGTCAGGAAGACAATTGACGTCTCATCTGAATATGAAAATAAAAATTGCTATGCCACTTACTTCAGTAAACAGCAGACGTATCAGGCGGACTCTGGCGGACGCATCTGCTAAATATCAACATTCTTCGGGCATGCCGAAATTTACCGAAGGGATAACGCGTCTGCTGTTTACAAATATGCGGCCCGCACCGCTAAGTCCCTGCATTTTGAATCCGTAATATTCATTTAAATTACATGCTGTAAAGGGCCATATTAATGAACAATATACAGGGTCTTTCACGAGGAACCTCATTCATATTTATACGGGAAACTACTGAACGTATTTTCTTGAAATTCAGCACTTATAAGTATTTCACGATGCTGATGAAATCTCAAATATTTTCAAGGCATGAGCACCTCCGGTTTTTCCGGAAATGACGTCAACTCCCGTTTTTCAAATTAGACACCATTTTTTTTATTGCAGAAATAGATTCCTTAGAAAATTTCAAGTTATTTTGGTGTAACATTTTTCAGTTTTTGTTGGAAAATTCTATCTTAGCGGGAAAATTCGAAAAAAAAATCGAAAATAGAGCTCCGCTGAAACAAGAATAACTTCGAGGTTTTTGGATGGAAAATTTTCATTTTTGGGATTTTTCAAGATGTAAGATTGATGTATCCACTAAATCGAAATCGCGATTCATGATACAGGGGGTGAAAAACTCGCTTTCAAAGTTAGGGATGACAAAACCGTGAAAAATCAATTTTTTCAAATTAGAACCCCATTTTTTTATGGCAGATATTGAATCTACGTTACCGTAGTCATGGTCGTTGTCCTTAACAGCTCTCCCCCCGGCGCAGCTCGCGTAGCCTTCCTTTCCTAGGACGACGACGAGCTTGCTCACTGGTCGCCGGAAGACGCCGGATGGCCTTAATTATAGGCCGGCCTGTCCGGACGCGTTCCAGCTCATCCGGAAAGCTGTCTTCTTGAATCCGTCTCATCAGTTCCTTTTCCGCTCATTCAATGTGGCGGTGTTCCAGCTTCTTTGCTCGTCGTAGACAGATGTCCACAAATGCCAGAGCTCTCGCCACACTCCTCACGAGTACTTCATATTTGGAGAAGCGTGCGGCGTCGGGTAGCCAGTCAACCTGCTTTGGCTTCTCGGTCACATGTAGTAGGTACTTCCTCATCTGTGTCCTCGCGCGTTGTTGTCCCTGGCCATTTGCATTCCGGAAGAAGGAGGAAATCTGGTCCCTGGAACCACCGGTCGGTCGAGCTGATGGGTGTGTCGGTGAGTCGTGTGGCGTCGTCAGCCACGTTGAAGTCGGTGGGCAGCCATCTCCATTCTTCCTTCTGGGTGAGCTCCGCGATCTCGCCGAGCCTGTGTGCCACAAAGGGAGTGTATCTTCTGGTGTCATTCTTTACCCAATGAACCACCGTCGACGAATCTGTCCAGTACGTCGTCGGGCCTATTTCGACGTCATGCTCTCTCTTCATGGTTTCAGCGAGTCGTGCTCCCATCAACGCTGCCTGGAGCTCCAATCGAGGAATCGTCTGGGCCTTCTTCGGTGCTACCTTTGCCTTTGCTGCTACAAGGATCACTTGAATAAGTCCGTCGTTCCTTTTGATACGCCAGTACGCTGTTGTTGCGTACGCCTGCTCAATCGCATCACAGAATATATGGAGTTCCTGCTGTCTGTGCTCGTTCAACGTGTAGCAGCGTGGAAGTCAAAGCATCGCAATCTCAGGAAGTTGCGCTAACCACGATGCAAAGAGCACGTTTTCCTCTTCCGGGATTGGCTCGTCCCAGGTCGTCTGGAGCCTCCACAAGCTCTGCAGAATGATCTTCGAGCGGATGGTGTAGTGGCTCAGCAAGCCCAGCGGGTCATAGATGGACATGACAGCGCTGAGTGCTTCTCTCTTGGTAGGTGCTCGTTTTCTCGATCTCACTTCTGCAGGGACTCGGCTTATGGAAGTGTTGAATCCCAACTCATCTCGATTGGCGTTCCAATACATATTGGCCAAGGATCTTGCTTTCGGGTTGATCTCCCCCCAGTTGCGTAGGGACCTTGGCGTGTAGCTTGGCAGGGACGTCCTCCAGATTTTTTTGATGGTTGGAGCTCCATTCCCTCAGAGTGGAGCCGGCTCCACCGTGCACTTCCATCGTTTCCTTGACCGCCTTTCTGGCCTCTTCGATGTTTTTAAAACTCGCTACCCAGTCGTCCATGTAGTGTGCATTCTTGATGGCTTTCAGGGCACGTGGAAAGTCATCGCCATGGACATCCGCATTGTGGTTACGGATATAATGTGCGATGTATGGAGAACTGACAGCACCGAAGATCACACTGGTCATCTTGTATTTCTTCGGGGGCTTCTCACGCTCTTCTCCTCTCCATAAGGACTGTTGGGCTGGTTGGTCCTCAGGTCGTACCTTGATCCGCAGGAACATCTCCTGGATGTCCGCTATAATAGCCACGGCCCCTTCTCGGAATCGGAACAGAACTCCCGGTAGTGATAGTAGCAAGTCAGGTCCCTCCAGCAGTTCGTCGTTTAGGCACACACCAGAGTTTCGTGCAGCTGCGTCGAATACCAGTCGACACTTTCCTGGCTTGTTCGGGTTCATTACGGCGAAATGGGGCAGGAACCACTTGACCAGGCTGTCTTCTTCCGATCCATCGCACGGCACTGCGTAACCTTTTTCCAAGAGGTTCTGGACCTGCCGAGAGTATTCCATCTTGAAGGCTGGGTCTGCGTACATCTTTGTTTCGACGTTCTTGAGTCTTCGCAGGGCCTGGCTGTAGCTGGGTGGCATAACGACATCGTCCCTTCTCCATGGTAGTCCTACCTCGTAGCCGTCGCCTACCTTCTTTGTGGTTCTCCCGACCATGGTGTTTGCGCGGAGATCTGCTTCGTTCATTTTGGCTTAAGTTTGCACGCCCAAAGCCTCGATTTTGAAGTGTGCTTCGACTAGATCGTGAAGTTCTTTGTCGCCTGGTTGGACACATTTCTTTGGCTGGAAAATGTGTAGTACGTCATCTACTTCGCAGATTGTGCTGCGGGGTGTGGTCCCATGCAGTACCCATCCCAAACGAGTTTTCGAGGCAGCTGGTTGGTTAGGTTCACCGATGCGAAGCTCCCTCGAAACGATACTTTCCCAGTGATCTGTGCCAATCAATATCCCCGGACGTACCAATTCGTAACACACTTCCTCCTTGCAAAGATCGTTGAGGTGGTCGAAGCTCAACATAGTTTCGGGAATGCTCTGCTGATGTAGCCTCAGGTCCTTTTTTTTTTTTTTGTTCTAGAAGAGGTGAATCTTACATCAGACACCCAGTCTTTCTGGGTAGTGTCGGATTCTTACCGACTAAACACCTCTCCTGCGGTTGGTTCCGGGCATAAGCCTATAAACCTTCCATCATCTTATCTGTTATTTTCTCTTTCGCATTCTTTTATGCTGAGTGTTTGTGTACATCCTTCAATTGGATATCTCTTACTAAGTGTGGAGTTCTATATCTTCATTTTCGCAATTGGTCTCTAGGTCTTTTGCGGTAAATTCTAGCTGTTTTTTCATCTTCAGCGGGGTCATAGTCAACTAACCTTCTAAGGTCGTCATTTGGATGTTCACTAGCTCTTTCATAGGCTTTAGCAGCTTTTCGTTTGATGAATGTAGTAATGGAATCCCATTTTATGTCTTTTTGGATCTGTTCATTCCTAACAAACCAGGGGGCGTCTAATGCCCATCTCAGAAATTTGTTTTCTGTACTTTGTATCCTCTTTATATGGGTTCTCGCTGCATATCCCCATGCTGTTGATCCATATGTTAGCTGCGGTCTGGCGACTGCTTTTATGATCCTCAATTTCGTGTTTTTGTTCATTTGGCTTCTTCTGCCTATAATCGGATATAGTCTTTTCATTGCTACATTCGTTTTATCCACTGCATACTTAATATGTTGTTTCCACGTAAGTCCCTTGTCTAATATTACTCCTAGATATTTAGCCTCATTCTGCCATTCTATTTCATTATCGTCTATGGATATTTTCGATTCCATCTTCAGTTTTCTCTTTTGAAGGAGTATTGCTTGACTCTTTTCTCCATTGATTTTGATTTTCCATCTGTTACACCATTGACTGATATCGTCTGCAGCTTCTTGAAGTCTTTTGTGAATTATTTTTGTATTTCTGTGCCTAATTGCTATGCCCGTATCGTCCGCGTATAGAGCAAGCAGGCATCTTGGATTTCTTGGTATATCATGTATGTATATGTTATAGAGTAGCGGTCCTAGTATGGATCCTTGGGGAACTCCTGCTTCCAAATATCTGAGTGTGGAATGAACATCACCTATTTTCACACAAAAGTTCCTATCTCTCAAATAATTTCTTATTATTCTGCATAACTTGGGTGAATAACCTGCGGTTTTCATTTTATATGCTAGTCCTTCATGCCATACTCTATCAAAAGCTCTGGTTACATCTAGTAGTAGTAGTCCTGTGGCTTGTTTATTCTGAAATCCTTCTGTGATATACTCGGTTATTCTTAGGAGCTGTTGTTCAGTTGAATGTTGTTTTCGGAACCCAAATTGTTCACTCGGTATCGTCTGCAGGGCCTCTGTTTCTTCATTAAGTCGTCTGGCTAAGACTCTCTCCACAATTTTTCCTAGGGCTGGGAGCAGGCTTATCGGTCTATAGTTCTGTGGGAACTTTTTGTCTTTACCTGGTTTATTGAAAACAATCACTTCGGCAGATTTCCATCTTTTTGGAAAGTGCTCTGTTCTCATCACGCCATTTGCTATGCTAGTGAGAGCTGCCGTTCCTTTCTTTGACATTTTCTTCAGCATGAGATTTGTAATTCTATCTTTTCCAGGAGCCTTTCTTGTTTTCAAATTATTGATTATCTCTTTGATTTCTGCCGGAGATGTTGGGTGAGGGATTTTGTCATCCGGTGGTGATTCTTTCATTTCTTCTTCATTATCTTCTATTAATTCTTCTAGGTCCTCATCGTCTTCTTCACAATAGTTTATTCTTGACTCCCTTTCTATAGTATCGGCAAGAGCGTTAGCTTTATCGCTTTTTGAATATGCCATTCCATGCAGTGGTGGAATTTGAGTTCTTTCATTACGTAAATTTTTTTGCATTTTCCATGCAGAGTGGTCTTCTGTGTTGAGTTCACTTATTTTCTTATTCCATCTATTCGTTCTGAGCTCCCTTAGTGCATTTTTAAGTATTTGACTATGTCTGTTTAGTCTGTTTTCATCATTATCTGTTTTATACATCCTGTACTTCTTTCTTAGTCTTCGGTTGACTTTAATCAGTTCTTTCACCTCTTTTGGAGTATCGCCATAGGGATGTTTGGGAGTAGGTTTAGTTTTTCTAACCGTGCTCTCTTCATAGGATTTCATAATCGCACTCTCCAAAGCTATGACTGATTGATCTAGTTCATCAGGAGTGTTAATTTGTGGAATACTCGTGATATTTTCTTGGAGTTTATTCTTATGGTCGTCCCAATCGGTATGTTCTCGTGTTTGAGTCACTTCATTTCTAGGTCCATGTCCTAAAATGAACTCTATCGGGTTGTGATCAGATGTTCCATCCTCTATCGTTTCAAGAGCAAAATCTTGTTTTATATTTTTCATTATAACTATGTCTAGCACATCAGGGGTTCCATTGCCACTAGGTAAAAATGTCGGTATTTCCGGTCCCATGATTATAGCATCTTCCTTTACGGCATATTCTTTCAATTTCTTGCCATTTGCATTCTCTATTTTAGAATTCCATTGTTGAGATTTACAGTTGAGATCTCCAAGTATTATTCTTGGAAAAAGACCCCCTAATAAAATCTTCATCTCTTCCTCTGGCAGATTTATTTGCGGTGGTTTATATACAGAGAATACCTTAATGCTTTCTCTTCTTATCTTTACTGTGATCGATAGTGCCTCTATAGTTGCGTCATTGTTCTCGTGATTTACAACCGCATTCAGGTAATGATTCACGTCTCTTTTAACGAGAATAGCAACCCCTCCACCGTTTCTTTCATTTCTGTCTCTTCTGTATATTTCGTAGTTTTCGAAGGATATTTTATCTTTAGGAGTTAATTTAGTTTCCTGAAGCGCCATAATATCAGGATGTCTTTCTTCTAACAATTGTTCAATATCTGATTTACGGGCTCTGATTCCGTTAATATTCCAGGAAACTATCTTCAGATTTTCTAGCTGTGATTGCATGTTCATAAATTATTTATTTCCAAATAAGTTTTGAAATTTCTTCTCGAATTCTTTTTCAAATTTCTGCATTATTCTGCTGAATATTTTCTCAGTGAGTTTGTCAATTTCATCTTTAGGGTCTTCCCTTCTGGTTTCAATTGGTTTTGTGGACGAGTTCTTTGTTTTTTGTACCTGTGGTTTTTCAACAGTAACAACAGTCTCTATTTTTTCAGCGATTTTCTTGGGGGGGGCTTCTTTTTTTGTCGGTGTTTTCTTCTTCGTAAGATTTTTATATGCGCTGCAGCCTTTATAACTGGCGGGATGTCCACTTTGGTTACATAAAACGCATGCCGCGTTCCTTTCACCTTCTTTTTGCGTCAATGCACACTCTTTTATGCAATGTGCCCCTAAACATTTTACGCATCTCCACGGAAATGTGCACTTATTTTGTGCATGTCCATATCTTTGGCAGCGATGGCACTGTCCTAGGCCTTCAGGCTTCTTTTTTGGTTCGATTTCGATACAAAGGCTGTAGATCTTTTTGATTTGAAATATTTCCTTGTGCTGCGTTTTCACAAGGTAGACAGGTATTGCCTTTTTTGTTTTATTTGACGTCATTCTCGTCACTTCGGCATCTTTGATACCTTGGAGTCCTAAATCGTTTTTAATGACTTCAACATCCGCGTCAAGTGGCAAGTACCTTATAACGGCATATATTCTTTTTTCTTCCTCCATTTGGTAAGTAAAATATTCCTTACCTTGTTGATCTAGGAACTTTGTGAGTTTCCTGAAATCTTCTGGAGACGAGGCGATAATTTTAATGCCGTCTTTAACAACCGTTGCCCGGCTATAATTTATCTTTTTGCTGTAGAGCGTTTTGGACATTTCCGTCCAGTGGGAAGTCCCCATCATTGTTATTGGGGGAATTTTCTCTTTAATAGGTGACGAAGACGTCACCGTTGATTTTTTTGAGTTGTTCTCAATTGACGACGAACTCTCTTTTCTGGCACGCTTGGCTCGAGGTGCTCCTAGAGTTTGGGGGGCTTTATTGCTCTCCTCAATATTTGAGGCTATCGTTTTGGTAGGGACAACAGTTATATTTTTGGGAGGGACAACCGATATAGTTTTGGTAATAGATTGAGCTGATGTTCCTGGTTCGGAAGTCAAAGCCTGAGAGTAACTTCTTACCTGGATATTTGGGGATTTCCTTTCGGAGAGTTCTTCTCTCAGGAGTTTCAACTCGCTGGTCAGATTGGTCATGCAGGTTGATAGAGCGGCTAAATTGGCTTTGAGCTCATCATTCTCCTGTCGAAGCCTGACGAGTTCCTTCAAATCTTCACTCTCTTCTTCAGAGGACGAGTATCTATCCTCCATTTCCATGAAGGATTCATCGTTATCCGAATATTCACTCATGTTTCAATTCGTGATAGGCACTTCACTCCTTTTTTAACTTCACTAAAAGTCCGTAAATCACTGACGCACGGAACCAACGATCCTTTCGGACCTGGACTCGACGCACGGGAAAACAAAAAACTTTTTATAAGCACTAACTTGGATGCGCATCAAAGTTGCGTTCGGCGCACTGAACTGGTTTACACACAAACTCAACTCTCGGTACGTGTACACTAGTCGACGTCTCGGTCAGTACTTGTAGCTGTAAATGATGAACATATACGGAAACGACAGGTCCTTTATTGTCCCTGCCCGGACTTGATACTCGTCGTTCTCATTAACACCCCGGATCTTGTCGAGGCTCCCTATTGGCCAGGATCGGTCGTCCGTGGCCCCGCCCTCTCCGGTTGACCGTAGTCATTCCGCAGTATAAAAAACATGGTCGTTGTCCTTAACAAATATCCAACCGGTATTTTCAACTTCGACTTCTGAAATTCGATATCTCTGTGCCAGAAAATTATTGAATCATTTATCAGACCACAGAAGAGGTCTGGCGAGACGTTAAAGATCGAAAATGTTGATTTTCGGTTCAAGTTTCTTCTGGATCTGATACGATAAGAAAATATCGTTCTGCGAACTCGGTTGCAGTATATGCTTACGACTGCAGAAAAACTGTGGGATTTTTCGACGCTGCATTTCCCAAAACAGTTACATGAGAAACTACCTTATCTCAGGCAGGCCCTACCTACTGTGGTAGGAAGCAGGAAAGTCTTCGATTTGATTGGTTCGTAAAAACGAAGATGGAAGAAGTATCGGTTTGATTGGTTTTGAAGCATCGACGAAAGAAAAACCTTCAATTTGATTGGTTTTTAAAGGAAACGAAGAATAAGGTAGCCGGGGAAGTCTTCGACGAAAAGGAGTTATTCGGAAGACGGTGTTAAGGTAACTCATAGGTTTTGGTTCTTTTTTTTAAGTATTGAAAGGTCAGTCTCAAACAGGGACATAAAAAGTGTTAAGTCGAAATTAATAAAATATCTGAAATTACTTGGAATTATTTTAGATTGCGTATCGCCGGTATAATCGGGAGTGAAGTCAATTTGCGAAAAGCGTGTGGGTGACGCGTTTTGTGTTTAATCTGTCTGTTTCAGGAAAGATTCACCATCCTAGATTCATCATTTTTCGGATTTTTGAACAGGAAAAAAGTCAGATACTTTTGTTCGTGCTTAGCTTATTTTGAGTATTGGTAGAAAGCTGCATGTAAGCCCAGAATATCTTTATAGTCCAGAGTCCCAAAATCTACCACAAGTCGTATTTTCTTCAAAGTGTATTATTTTTGTAATCACCCTTGAGTATTTGAAGGTTTAAGTGGAGTTATTTGTTGAGATAACCCTTATTTATTTGAAAGTTTATGGGGAAATTATTGTTGAGTTTTCCCCTTGTGAATATGAAAGTTTAAGACGAATCATTTTTCTTCATCTCTCTTGAGTATTAGAAAGTTTACCTTACATTGTGTTTTTTTTAGATTATCCCATGGTTATGATTTTGGGGTTATTTTGACAAGCCCTTTTTTATTTTGTTGATAACTCGAATTTATTTTCATAATTGGAATTTAAACTGATGCTGATTTAATTTCAATGATTAGATTTGTTTTTTGCAATTTAAAGTTGATGTAATAATTTTACTTGGTGTTATTAATTTCTTTCGATTTAAGAGATATCCGAACATTTTGATAATTTAGATCATTTGATATAAGAAATATATACGTAACTACTGTGAGATTGTTTAGCTTGATTTGGTCTCAATGTACATCTTGAATTTACACCAAAAAGGTTCATTTATCATCCCTCTCCAGTCTCCCTGAAGAATATTCTCAAACACTAAGTCCCGACCCTAGTGCGTTGGGCCGATCCCACACTTTCTCCCTTCTGGAGAAAGAACTTCAAAATTTTAAACAACATCATCTCTTTTTCTTTAAGTAATAACACCCTTGATTGGTGGAAAGCCGCTCTTCCGTCCAATCACAAAGAGGGTGCTTTTTACATATGGTGACAGCGGTGGGATGTGTTTAATTTTCCGGGGGAGAGTTTTGCTTTTGTAAAACGTTGAATTTTCCGGTAGATAAAAAGTTTTTTTTGGTTTCTGTATGTTGCATCAGTGTGAATGTAAAGATTACTAGAGTTAAATGTGTTAAATTTCCCAAGGGAGGTTTTTAGAGAGATTTTGAGAAATTCAGAGAAATGTTGAGGTATAAGGAAATTTTATCCTGTTGTTTTATGGGTGATCGAAGTATTGTGTATTGACTTGTTGGGAGATTTCCGTATGAAGGTTTTCAGGTACCTATTGATTTTAATTTGAATTGGATTATTTTCTTTTTAATGTATACTTATGTCTATGAATTCGAGTTTACGTTTCAAAAATTGCGATTGGTAGGGACAGAGTTCAGGATTGAATTAAAGTAAAGTAAAATTACTGATCTAAAGATTTTTTTTTTGAGATATTGAAGAATTGAGTAAATACAGTTGGTTTTTCTTTGAATAAATTCAAGTTTTCCTTTTTTGGAATTATTATAGAACAGTTCATATTTCTGTGATGTTCTATCATTTTATGTGAAGAATTTTTGATAGAGTCAAGTTGATAACGAGATTTTGAGCTTTTAGAAAGGTTTTGGACTCATTGCGGTTTTCATAAGGGAAGAAGGCATAAGTTTACTTCCAGGACATTTATTTTTCTTTCAGGACGTTGAATTTTCTGATTGTCGAATGTGTATAATCTAGTTTTCTGTTTCAGGAGGGTTATAATTTTTTTTTAATTCTGCTTTAATTGATTGCTTTCAGCGAAATATTGATTGAATTTTTTTTCAGGGCGTATTGCATGAAAAGTTCTCTTTTGGTTACTCTATCCATTTTCTTGATTTTGTTTGAAGGGCAAAGCGGACCAATGACACAGGGAGCGTGTCATAACTGCAACCAGCAGGGACATTGGGCGAGGGAATGCCCTAGGAAAAGTGTGGCCCGAGGACAGGGGCCAAACCCACATTCTCAGAATGGGTCATGGAAAAGAGAGGAGGCAAATGCATCCTGGGGTTAACGCCCGGGTGAAAATAGGGGTCCGAGGTACTCCAACAATAGAGAACACCTCGGTGCCTCGTCGAACGGACCGTCTACCGGCGCAATTCCAAAGCAACCGCGACCGTCGAATAATTTTCGAACGGAAAATTTAAACTTCGCGGGCCAGAGTCCAGCTGTCGGGGCGAAGGCCGGAGATTGCTAGAAAGACAGAGTAAGCGAGAGTCACCAACAAATAAAGTACAAGAGGGGGATTCCAGACAGCGTTCGGTCACGATGATCCCGGAGGTAAATTCCGTAGGATTATATAACGCAGCACATATTTTAAGATTGAATATCAATGGGAGGACGAGTTTTTGTTTGGTGGATACAGGGGCAGCGGTGACTCTCGTGAAAAGGGGACTGATTCTGGAGAATCAGGTGAATGGAGACGACATAGGATTAAAATTGACTAGCGTATCAGGATATAATTTAAGTACTTGGGGTACGGTAAATTTATTTATAGGACCAGAAGGAGAACGATTAGGATCGAATTGGACGGCGGTTATATGTGATGACTCGACGTTAGGGAACGTCCAAGTCATCCTGGGAAGGGATTTCCCTAGGGCCAATCAGGCCCACATGAAGAAAACCCATCAGTCTGGATATGGGGGAGAAAATTTGAATTGTTGAGGAAGGAGGATATAGAGGAACAAACCTGTATGGAAGGTGAGGAGGTAGAGGAGATTACCGGAGTGGTACGACGAGAAAGGCCGAGTTTAGGAGGCCACTATCCCAGGGAAGTCTGTCACGAGGACAGTGGGAAAATGGAACGTTTCTACGTTCAAGGGAAAGTCCGGGAGGACATTAAGGAAAAAGGAGTAAGAGTCAAGGTTGACAGGGCGTTCAGGAAGTTCGGTACCTAAACCGAAGGACCCTATGACGTTAGGGATCTCATTAGGACTGGAAGGAAGAATGCCAGTGTTAGCACCCAGACGGAGGGTGCCGAGGGAGCCGGCAGCAATAGACTGTCGAAGGGTGACACGATGATTGGATGGAATAGCGATGTCACCAGGGATATAAAGTTGACGAATGAGGAGAATAACGAAGGGGAGCTTCGTTGGGATCGCAATTCACCTTCTACTCTAGGAATAGATAGGAACAGGAGGGAAAGTGGAGACTGTACTGATGAAATAGGAAATAAGGTACATATCAGGAAGGAATCAACCATTGAGGAAGATGGTACCTGGGAAACCGACGTTATGCTGATATCGGGGGTTACTATCCCCGCACGTTCGGAAATGGTGGTAGAGGCCACATTGAGGAAGGAGATAAAGGGGAAAGACAAAGTCTGCGAATCCATGGATTTGGTTATCGCTCAGGTTTATGTCGCAAATTGTCTCACGAAAAATAGGGAACGGTGGAGGTGAAGGAAGAAAGCCAGGGTACACTTAGGATCGAGAAAATATCGTTCGAAAACAAGGACTGGGGTACTACCGGGTTTTGTTTCGATCATTTGGACGAAATCACATGGGATATCCTGAAAAAACTTATTCAGGAATATAGCGATCTATTTATAGAGGACGATACACCACTGACCAGCACAACAATGGTAAAGCATGGTATTTCGTTAGAACCAGGAACACAGCCGATCTGTAAGGCACCATATCGGATTCCATATCATCAAAGGGAAGTTTTACAAAAAGAAATCGACCGGCTTATGAACGCAGGCGTCATTCGTCCATCGTTTAGCCCTTGGTCAGCGCCGGTCGTCCTCGTAACAAAGAGACGGCCTAATGCAAGGAGAAGATGTGCATCGACTACCGAGGCCTGAATAACGTAACAAAAAAGGAATACTACCCCCTCCCCAATATATCAGATCTGATTCAGGGTTACAATACTGGAAAGGAAGTTTTATTTTCGGTAATCGATGTGGCCGAAGCCTATCATCAAATCGACATGGAAGAAAAGGACGTACCTTTAACAGGGTTTAGTACCTTTCAGGGGCATTATGAATATCTGAAGATGCCTTTCGGCCTTAAGAATGCGCCCTCAATGTTTCAGCGATTCATGAATCTCACGTTAGCAGGTCTAATTGGGGATTTATGTATGGTATATTTAGACGACATTATTATTTTTGATTCGGAAGCAAAGAAATACCACATCGAGAAATTACGACAAGTGTTTGAACGATTACGAAAGGTTAACGTAAAGCTGAAACCCAAAAAATGTAGCTTCCTACTTACAAAAGTTAAATATTTAGGACATATGATTACCCAACAAGGAGTTTTTCCGGATCCAGAAAAAATAGAAAGCATTCAAAATTTCCCCATCCCTAAAAATATTAAGGGTGTGCGCTCATTCTTAGGAATAGTAAATTGGTATCGAAGATTTATTCCGAACGCCGCTGCACTGACAGCACCGCTAACTAACTTAACGAAGAAAGGTGTTAAATTCGAGATAACGTCAGAAGTACTCGGCGCAATAGCACACCTGAAAAAGACCCTGACCTCGGATATGGTACTTATACTCCATTCACTTTTATAAAGTATCGCGGTTTGCCATGAAATTTTGACACATTTCACCGCGTATATTTTGAAAATGTTAGGTTATGGTCATTGCACTGTCAGATACGCCCACAACGTTGTCGTTTCTGCTAAAAAATCGTAGTAATTACGTATTTATCAAAATGTTCATTTACTTGGGGAAATTAATGAATTTTAGAAAATACTATGTTAATTCAGAAGACATTTAAATACATTTTTGCACAACATGAAATACTCCAGCATGAAAATATAGTAGTTCTACGAAACCTGCGCCACAGTTAAATCTTCGAAGAACTAACTCCATTTACAAAGTTGAAAAAGAGTAAATAGAAAGTAGACCTGGCAATGTCGCTTAATTTTCACGAGTGCCAACCTGCGTCTGTTCTAGGGGAAAAAACTTGATAAACCTAAATCATGGCCAACCGCGATACTTTATAAAAGTGAATGGAGTATATATATCCGGACTTCAAGCAACCTTTTGTGGTCGCTACGGACGCATCGGGACTTGGGATAGGAGCAGTATTGAGTCAGGTAAGGGATGGATATGAACGCCCGCGAGTCGAAATTTTAAGAAAGCGGAATTGAACTATTCAACCACGGAGAAAGAACCTTTAGGATTCGTTTTTGGAGTACAGACGTTCAGGTGCTATTTATATGGGAAGAAGTTTACGGTTGTTTCCGATCATAGACCGCTCAAATGGTTGCTTAGCTTAAAAGACCCTGGGTCTAGATTAGCCAGATGGGCTATGACTCTGGCCGGAAGGATGAACAAATTGTTTATGCCAATAGGTTGAAAAGATATGTCACGAGGGAAACAGTAAGCGATAGACAAAGGAGGCCAGGGGGGAATACAGGACGAGAAAAGGACATAGTGTCCGAGTCTGAAGAGGCTCCGGAGGAAATAGATACATTCCAACCTTTGATATTCCCGTTACTATGTCGGGAATTGGAAGGAGACACCGAAGAAGAAGAAACCAGTGATGATGGAAGTGAGGAAGAAAGTATTGATGAAGAGGAGGAAAGATCGGTAGTGGAGACCATACCGCTACGATGATCTCCAGATCGATACGGATATTCCTAAAGAATATAGCCATATTCGGGTAGCGAGAAGGCAACTCTTCAAAAGCCTTCCAGGAGAAGTGAATCGACTCCTGTCCATTTCGTTAGATTCTAGAGACTCTCTGCCACCTGAATATAAAGTCCATTATTTTTCGCCAAAATGTTCCTGGGTCTGGAGGACGCTTAAGCCTTGATCCCAGAGACTCATCAGCCTACATGCTCGGGTAGCGAGAAGGCAACTCTTCAACAGCCTTCCAGGAGAAGTGAATCGACTCCTGCCAATTTCGTTAGATTCCAAGGATAAACTGGCTCGGAACTCGGGTAGCGAGAAGGCAAGTCATCGACAGCCTTCCAGGAGGCATGAATCGACTCCTGCCCATTTCGTAGATTCCAGGGGCTCACTGGCCCGTAGAGCCACCGTCTGAAAAGGGTCCCTGTTCTGGGTTACGAACATCCCCCCTCCCCAAATCACTTTTCGTTTTCGAGTTTCGCAACAGATGAATTGAAGTCTTTAAGTTTTTTTTATTGTTTCGAAATCTTTTCTCTTTAAGCACTAACTTGATTCACTCTCCAGTGAATATTTGATATATTTGAGAAATGAGCTAAAGTATAAGCTACGGGTTGCTGAAATTGTTTTAAATCAATCGTTGAAAAATTTTGCGTTTTGTACTCCACAACAAAAGGCAAATATGTATGAAAAATTTGTGGTATTCTTCCTCGGATGATTAGTAATGAATTGTGTGAGCGATCATAGGAGGACGAATAGGGAAGAAAGAGGGATTTATTTTTTTATTTTGAGTTGTTTCTGTGAATAATACTATGTCATGTAAAATTGTGGAAATTTTATTTTTTTTGTTGTTGTTGTTGTTCTACTTGTACATTTCCCAAAACAGTTTTCAAGAGGATCCAAGCCAATTAGCAGAATGGGAAAGGTACTGACCCTAGCCAGAGGAATGACCTTATTCGTAAAAGTAAATAGTGCTGAGACGCTAATCGCGTACGCGTGTGCGAAGGAAAACATTGAGATAATCGCGGTGTCTATGTATACGCGAAGCCGCGAAGTGTATTTAGAACACCTACCGAAGTGAAATCGTCAATGGGATAGTGTTACCGAAGGACAAAGTAACAATCAAAACAACATATGGATCGGCAGTGTCGAAAATATTATTATCAGACGAGTAGCAGAAATGGAGACACCGAAGATATGAGAGAGCACGACAATTATGGGGATGGTCAACTTACATCACCTGTTCATGAGTGGACTCATGGGTTTCTATGCGATATTCCGAGGTATTTGGATATGAAATAACCCTGTTGGCCAGCCTGTAGAATACTTTGACCTCTATTGATCTGTGCTTTAACTACGTGGATTAGAAATCGACACAGGACCAGACAAGGGAACCTGGGATGAAGTAAGGACGCAGAGGCGGACGTAGGCTACGACAACAAAGACGTACTACACTGAAAGTGAAAACGGAAAGATGTGCAATGTAAGGGAATATCGCGATATCGGATAGACTGTGCGCTAAGCTAACGTAAATATTGACATCGGACTCAAAGTGTGAATAACTGATTACGGTAGACTATATAGGCCGTTGTGTATTTTTGAAAGGTCGTTCTCGAGGCGAAGGTCAGTTCCAATCTCAGAAGAATGAAACATATGGAGGTAGTCAGAACCGGAATAAGGAGATTTTGTTGTGATCGCGGAGTGAAATTTGAAATCCGAAAATGAACTCCATGTAGGAGAAGTGAAGTGACAGACAGATTTTTTTAAATTTTCTTTCGAAGAATTTGAGTTATGAACGTTATGTTTTGCTGTATTGTTCATATTTTTTTTTAGTTTGATTGACCCTGAATGATATCGTTTAGTTTAGACTAGTTATTGTAGTTAGTAGGGAAAGTTACTCAATGTGTGGGATCAATCCAGAATTCCCATACCCATAAATTAAAAATTTCGACGGGCGGAAACAGTTAAGAGCTTTGATAAACAACTTCAAGGGTCTTGTATTCCAAGGGGTCGTGATCCACGGGAGAGCAAGCAACGGTTTTTTTATCGTCAGATTTGACAGCTTCTTAACCAATAGTGTAAGACCACGTCGTCTCAAACAAATTCCTTCTAGAATATTCCAAGGGGAGAAAGAGGCAGGGGGAATTTGATTCAAATAGGCAAATTTTCAGGAACTGAGGGGGTTCGACGGGAAAGTGGTTTGAGTTAGCATCGATCAGTATTTACGGTTCTTGAAGTAGAGTACTAGAGATCAATTTTTGTCTGAAACGTATCAGTAGATGATTTTTGTTCGATTAGAAGCAAGTGGGTTTTTGTTTTGTGAGTGTAAATTGGGAAAGAAAGATATTTTGGTTTTTTATAATATAGTTGTGAATTTCATTTCGTTTTTTTTTTTGGTTGATTTTGCAACTAACCACGGTACTACTTCGCTCTCCAACTATTTTTCAAGTTTCTCAATAATTAATATTTTTTTGTCTGTCTGCTAATACAAACGGTTGGTTCGATATTTGTGAAACCGGGGAAATATAATCTGTTTGGTTTTTGTACGTATAACTGTAGAGGAACAATTTTCGTGAACTTATACATAATTACCATTTTTTTTATTGTTCTCAAATACAAACTGTTGGTTCGGTACTTGTGAAACCGAAGAAAGATAATCCATTTTTTTTTGTACGAAATACTGTTGAGATAATAATTATTTTTTTTGGATTTAATATAAAATTAATTTTTAGTAAAATAATTGTTTTATTTTGACTCATCCAAACTCTCAGACAAGGATTTAATTGTTCATAGACCTTGCGTCTGCTCAAGGCACGAGTCCAGGTTCCCTTTCGGCTGGAAAAGTGTGCAGATTTTAAGAGGTAAGATCTCATATTTTATTTGCGGTAACAGGTGTGTTTAGAAACACCCCCGCAGATATTACAATTTGGTGACAGCGGCGGGATAGAATATATCTGTTTTATGAGAGTGGGTATTTTACAGTTCTTTTTTTAATTTTGATAGAGGGAAAAAGTGGAAACGTAATTCAAAAATTTTTCATTTTGTTTACTGGCGATTTAAAGTGAATTAAATTACGCATGACATGCAAATAGGTCTGAGAAAAAAAAAAGAGAGAGTTGAGACGTTAGTCCATCGGTAAATGAAAATTTTTGTCAGAGATTTTTTTTTGTGAAGGTTATTGAATTTTGGTTTTTTTTGTGCTAATTACGAGTACTTGTCTTCCAGGAATAATAATTTTTTTTCAGTAGTAAATTATTACGGTTCTGATTGACCTTAAGTGATTTTTTTTTCCTACTCTCTGCTTTGTGTGTTGATTAATTTCCAGGGTTAAAAAGAATTTTTTTTCAGGGTAGAAAATTCTAATTTATTTAAAGTTTCAGATCGCTCAGACTGCAGTAAGACTAGGGTTTTCAGGTCTACGAGAAACATCCGGGAAAGGTAGGAATTCTTTTTTCTCTCTTTTCGTGTTTTTGTGCGCAATAAACTAAAATGGCAACCACTCCCCAACCTACAAATACCATCGCAACTGAGGGTCCAACAAAATATTCCTAAGGTGTTATTGCGACAACTTTGCCGGAATTTTCTGGTAAAGATGTGGCGAAATATTTTGACAAATTTGAAATGAGGGTACAATTAGATGAGTGGGCGAAAGAAGAAACGCTTAAATTAATTAAATTTAAACTGAGTGGTGAAGCGTACAATTTCTTCGAATCGGATATATCTTTGGATAAATTGGGTTCAAAGCAAAATTGCTGAAGAAGTTTACTCCATCTAGATTGCCAGGAGAGAACCAATGGAACCTATCTAAGTGCTACCAGAGACATGATGAAGATGTCTCCTCATTTTGTACGAGGTTGCGAATTATAGGGGCCAACCTATTACAAGAAGATTTAGGTGGGGCGAAAAAGGAAGAAGAAGCGGGCATCAAGAAGAAAAATAGCGAGCTGGTTTTGAACCAATTTAAGATAGGGCTTCGAAAGGACTTGATGAAAGATACGGGGATTTTATTGTTGCGAGAAGAACGGTTAGACTTGGAGAAGGCAGAGGAATTGGTGAAATTACAGGAAACCACTCTGATGATGATGCAAGGACGATCATCAAACATGAGAATTCTGAATTTCTACTGTGGACACCGAAAAACAGTGTCACTCATGTGGAAAGAAGGGCCACGTATACAAGGATTGTCGAAGTACTAACCACGGACGAATGGAACCAAGGGGGAATATGGCGAAAAATTGCTATAATTGTGGAAAACCCGGGCATTTCGCTCGAGAATGCAGAGGTTCCAGAAGGATAGGACCTCCAAAGGACAGCAGCTGTTTTTTGTGTCGAAGGACGGGACACTGGGCGAAGGACTGTCCACAGGGGAACAATGGGAGAGTCCATTCGAACCCGCCAAATTGGAGGCCACAAATGGGCAACTCAAATAATAGGGCTACAGGTACGCTACCGCTTAACCAATCACAGTACTCTAATAGGTTCCAATACAACAGAGAACAACATTTAAACGAGAACGGCCAAAACTCCACTGGAATATTGCTTAAAGTTGACATTAGACACCCTGTATCTCGCTTATGCGTCGAAAACGGGGTATATGTCATAAGGCAAAAATGACTTCCCGGGTGTCGTCTACACGGCTATATGTTTACCAGTTTATGGTGAAACACCCTGTATATGAAATTAATAAGGAAGAAAAAAATCTCGTTTCTTCTTATTATTTTACTCAAATAATTGAAAAGTGAAAATGTGACTTGTGATTCGATTCGTTCTGTTTCCAAAGATTGTTTAAATTTATTCTAATCAGCCAATTCGGTTTTCTCCAAGAGTAACCTACCAGTTATGAAGGAGCAAAATTAATTTCAATAGTTCCATCTGCAATGATATCAAAATTTTCAGAATCGACAAAAGTTCTAGATTATTAGATGCTTCTGAACCATTTGGAACATTCGCAGGTGCATACGTTACCTATTATTTCTATACAATACAATTCTGTACATAATTCCCCGATAAAGAATTGAATAACATTTATATACTCCATTCACTTTTATAAAGTATCGCGGTTATAGCCATGATTTAGGTTTATCAAGTTCTTTCACTTGAAACGGGCGCAGGTCGGTAGAGAAAGGAGAGGACGCGTAACGGCATGCGTCTTTGTGATTCAATCTAGCACATAATGGGATACACCAGTGGCGATATTCCTGGTTCCTTTTTCTCTCTCCTGCTCTGGCACTGTTAAGCGCAACATATAACCATTGTATTTAGATGAAAATTAACTTGAAAAACAACTTAAAATCACAAAAATCGACAAAATATTCTCGCACTCCACTCGGTTTGTTGGTACCATAAACAATGGCGGCCACTCTGAAATGAGCTTCACTTTCGTCCTTTGCGTTTAAGCTATGCGCGGTATCCTCTCCCCTCCTTTATCTAAGGTGAAATGTGTCAGAATTTCATGGCTAACCGCGATACGTTATAAAAGTGAATGGAGTATACTCCATTCACTTTTTTAGGTTTATCAAGTTCTTTCACTTTAAACGGACGCAGGTTGGTACTCGTGAAAATCAAGCGACATTGCCAAGTCTACTTTCTATTTACTCTTTTTTAAATTTATAAATGGAGTTAGTTCTTCTAAGGTTTAACTATGGCGCAGGTTTCGTAGAACTACTACATTTTCATACTGGAGTATTTCAAGTTGTGCAAAAATGTATTTAAATGTCTTCTGAATTCACATAATATTTTCTCAAATTCATTAACTTCCCAAAGTTAAGGAACATTTTGATAAATACGTAGGGGGAGTCCGGGAGAGTTGACCCGCTCTTCACTAAAATACCCATATTTTTTTTTAGGGTAACATATACCAAGTTTTTGTCGATTTCATTTGAAACTGCACTATTAAGCTACATTTTGTCCTAAGAACGGCTAGTGTACCTCAAATAATTTGACAGTTATATGCGAATTCTCGCAAAAACAATTTTGGCTAATTTGTCCCGCCTGGGTGGGACACTCTACCCTCCTTATAGGGAGACATTACTCAAATTCAAAAATGGGTGAAATAATGATTTAAAATGATGACTTTTTCAAAAAAATATAATATTTTTGTTAAGGCACAAGTATAACGTAAAAAAAAATAGGAAACTATCTATATATATATATAACTATAACTAACTATCCCTCAGATAATGTGTTTCTATCGGTTCCATATTTCATGGCCGCACCTTTTATAGATTTTCCCCTATCTATAGCCTTTTTTATCATTGTTGCATTTAAATTACTCCTCTGTCTTGTTTTTCTTTATATTTGAAGGGCATCTTGGGTGTTTGTTTATCTGAAAATGTAAAAAATCATTTTGAAAGCGAATTACGGGAGAGATTACGTAAAGTCTCCTTTCTTCATATGACTAATGTCTCCCACCCCACATCTATCTGTTTGTTGTTTAATTTTGAAAAAAATATATGCGACATTCATAAAAGCTCTATTCTGTTAGTGCTAGTAGGATACATACACTTACCATTTGCATAAGTTATTTGGATGAATTTATAGATACAAGAAAACAGCAATGAAATTTTAAAAAACGAGAAAATTCACTTTCCAGACGCAAAATCACGTTATCACTTCGCACTCCTAAATCTACCTGACGAACACAATGGTGTCGCGGGAGGATGAAGGGGTGGCCAAAGGGCATCCAAGAAGTGGAGACCCCGTCTTATACCTAGTGATACAAAGTATTAATGAGCCGTGGTTATAGTCTCCCCCCTGGTTAACTCTCCCGGACTCCCCCTAATTACTACGACTTTTTAGCAGAAACGGCAACATTGCTCGTTCAACTGACAGAAGGAGAAGAATGACTATAACCCAACATTTTCAAAACATACACGGCGAAATATGTCAGAATTACATGGCAAACCGCGATACTTTATGAAAGTGAATGGGGTATATACTCTCTATCTGAAAAACAACGAAATCCGCATACAATTATTCATCTTCGCTCTCTTTCACCAAATTCGCATAATCTCATGTTTCCATCTTGTTTGAGGTTAGTTTTTTCTTCTTCTTTCTCTGCATGCACTCCCCCGAAGCGGAGAAAACTGGCACCAAAGAGTAGATCTACTCTTTTTTGCTGGCACCATGGTGAGGATTTAGCCGGATTTGGCCGATGTCAGATATAGAACGTAATCTGTCAGACGCTACACGCGATTGATGAGATTTTCTTGCCGAACGGTCCAGATGTGTACTCCCCTCAATCTGATTGTAATAAACGAACGGTTCAGATCAATCCGAACAGTCAGATGTAATTGCCGAACGCGTAATTTATGCCCTCCTGCCATTCGCGATTCAAGGGTAGGTGGCGCCCTCTACACCACGTGTAGAGTGGGAGTGGGTAAGATTTGTGAACATTATTCTGACATAAGGTTATTTGAGGGGAAAAATGAATTGGAAAGTGAAAAGTGTGTGTTTCTTAGCATAAGCGAATATTTCCGATATTTGGAAGCAACTCCAAATAGTAGAAAGGCTATTTGGGCCTGAAGGAATGAGAAGCGTTGAGATTATAAAAGAATTCAGAAAGCTGAACGAAGGTTTACTTAGGTATTTTGTATTGCATAAGGTTTTACTATTTATCAAGGAAGTATAGGTATGTAATATAATATTTCACCAAATATTTATGAATAAAATTTATGTTATTCTATTCTATAAAAACTTTTATTAACATATCCTGATAACTCGATAACATTGGATTGAAGAAAACAATAGGACATAGTTAATAATACAATGAATTTATACATGGATATTGAAAACTAATCATTACACTTGGCAATATAAATTTATGATATATAGTTATGGTAAAAAAGGGTTACAGTCCACTACTACATTAAGGTCTATTGTGCTACTTAATATAATAGTATATTAATGTATAAGTGGATATTAAGGTCTTTAGAGACGGAAATAGAGAAAGTGTTTTAAAGACCAGTTATCCACGTATACTTTACAAAGTTTTTTTATAGGTAGAATTTGAAATCATTCAAATACTATAAGAAATGCAATTCACAGATCAATAATTAAAAATTGACGTTGTGATTTCCCATTTTTTGTGATGATAGTAACCATGACACAACTTTAAAACACGTTCTTGTAATGAGCAAAATAAGATACCTACCTATAAAATAACAGTTATTTCTAATTTACAACTGTTTGCCTTGGGAAAATAATGAAATGAGACTGGATCTCTGTTGGCTTTACTATTGCATCCGTAAACGCAACGCAACAAAACACGTGTAATTTCGACATTTCAGGTCAGTAATCACTTATCACAATGTTTAAAACTATATAAACAAAATCAGGAACACAACTCTTCTACTCACTCCACTAAAATAGATAAATTAACCGGTAATTAATGTGGACATCGCAGCATTCCACGTGCTAACCAACAAACCTACCCACTCCCGTTAATGCTGTTCCTGCCGCAAGGTGGCTTGGAAGATGAACTTGAATCGCCATGTCAACGATTTCACAAAGAAGATTTTAGTTTGTTGTGGTTGGACTAATGGACTGGTTGGTCTGTGGTTTTAGCGCGGAGGGAGGTGTTTATTTCAAAATATTGATCAAAATATTGAGAAAGATCGAAAGATGTCAAGTCAAACAAATCTGACATCTCGTAATAATGTTGACCACTTCCTTGCTTATGATATGAATTTGATGTCTACAGTTGAATAAAAATGTGAAGAACAGAAAATTTGGGTTTTGTACTTTTATAATCCGCCAAAAACATGGGACGTGTAACTGCCTCACTGAAACTTCGACAGAATGCAACGAAAACGAGGAAGGAACTAAGAACTAAAGATACAAGAAGAGGTTCTAAACAACAAACGTAATGATTGAATTCTTTCTTTGTGTTAATATCGAAACAGATATTTTGGTTTCAGAAAACCACCAGAAACTAACCGTTCCTCTCTTCTATTTCCTGCTGGAGATACAGCTTTCAAAGCAATATTGTCAGCAAGATTTTGTGCAGCAATTTGGTCTCATATCACTGACTGTGATGAAACTTTTAACTACTGGGAACCAATGCATTTTTTGAGTAAGCGATTCCAATACAAATTTTAGTAAATAGCTGTAATCTACACTCTCTTTCAGTATTTGGAAAAGGATTACAAACCTGGGAATATAGTCCAGAATATGCTCTGAGGTCATATACCTACATACTTTTTCATGCTTTACCTGCTCTCATTTATCAAAAAATTTTCCAACCTAATCCATTGCTCATATTTTATTTCACAAGATGTCTCTTAGGTTTACTTGCTGCATTTTTTGAAGTTTATTTCTACAAGTAAGTTTGGTGTCTACAAAATTTATTGGTCAATAATTCTTTTTGATATTTCTTGACCAGCAATTTCAACTACGTTTTGTTTTTTTTTAGGGCTGTTTGTCGGGAATTTGGAATTCATATAGGAAGATTATGTTTAGCATTTCTTCTATTCTCACCAGGCATGTTCATTTCCAGTACAGCATTTTTACCATCATCGTTTGCTATGTATATGTTTATGGGAGCATGTTCAGCATGGTGGGGGCGAAATTATAACTTAGCTGTATTTTTCACAGCTCTAGGTTCCCTTTTAGGTAATAGTTATAAATATCCCACATCAGTTGAGACTCTCATCAACTTATTTTTCAGGTTGGCCTTTTGCTGCCCTATTAGGTGTTCCAATTGCATACGATATGCTATTTAGACGAAAGCTATACAAAGATTTTATAATGTGGTCAAGTATTTCAGCAATGGTAATATTACTACCTATGGCTATTATAGATTCAATGTACTATGGAAAGTTTGTTGTTGCTCCTCTTAATATCATTAGGTATAATGTTTTGGGAGGCGCAGGACCTGCACTTTATGGGACTGAACCATTCTCTTATTATATCATAAATGGATTCTTGAACTTCAATTTTATATGGGTAAATATTCCAACTAGGTACATTACATTGAAATTATATACAGTGCGGTGGAATAAGTGTTAACCCCCCAATTACCTACTCTATTTTGATATCTTAAGAAAAAAGCTCAAACAGGTTAAATTTTTTATTAAACATAGTATGTTATGACAAAAGTTTCGAGCCTGACATAATCCCTCTTCATGTCACCCCTTCGATTTTTTTAAATGAGAAAGTGCATCATGCGACACCTCATTTGAAACCTATTGAAACACTGATTTAAAAAATGTATAACACTTTGGTTCAAAAATTAACGGAGTCTGGGTTATTGGAGTTTTAATCTTACCTTGCAAGAATTCAATGAATTCTGTTGGCTTGACGGTAGGTTTTTTCATTGGAGGGTTGGAAGTGTTTTGTCTTTTAATAAATCTTTCCTACATTGTAAATGTTGGTAACTGAATTTAATCATTTAATGTAATAAATTACAAGTAACAACTAAGGGCGTACTGAAAACTAGATAAATTTTAAACTTCAACAGTAACCAAAGTGTTATACATTTTTGAAATCAGTGTTTCAATAGGTTTCAAATGAGGTGTTGCATGATGCACATTTTCTAATTAAAAAAAATCTAAGGGGTGACATGAAGAGGGATTATGTCAGGCTCAAAACTTTTGTCATAACATACTATGTTTAATATAAAAATTGACCTGTTTGAGCTTTTTCCTTAAGATATCAAAATAGAATAGTTAATAGATGGGGTTTTTGAAAAATGCAAATCGAGTTAACTCTGAATAATTGTTAAATAGTGCACTGAATTTATTAAGATTTTCACTGACTAAAGTACTCACTACGTCTTCTGATGGGATGGACGCCAATTCACCTTTTCTAGAAAGTTTTGTGTCACCATCGACCAACTGTTCCCTCTTCAGATCGACGATTAGATAGAATTTTGTTAAAAAATCAGCACCCAAAATGCCTGTTGAGGTTTTGGCTATGATGAATGGCCATTTGAAGGAACGTCTCAGACCTAGATCTATCTCCATGATTTTTGTACCATATGTGGGTATTCAAGTACCATTAGCAGCATACAGATAGTAGTTGTCATCAGAGTTTACCATGGATTTGTGGTTATATGGAACAATTGACACATCTGCACCGCTGTCTACCAAGAATTGCAATCCCGTGTTCCTGTCTACCATGAATAAACGAGAGTTGCAGCAAGTGACTGAATCAGTAGTAGGAGTTGCTGCACTTTCCACTACTGACTGAAGTTTTCTGTCTTTTTCCATGCACAAAGATCAGTACATTTTTCGGGTCGGCATTTTTTACCAAATTTGTAGTGAAAATAACAATAATATCCCCGGCTAATGACCACAGCAGTCGATGCCGTCAAATGAATAAAAAAAAAAAAAACAATAATATCCTTCGGAATTGTACTTCCGTCTTGATTTCGATCAATCTCAATTTCTTCCAGGTGTTAGACTACGCCTAGTAGGTCTGTTCCCATAACATATGCCAAACTGTTTGATAACTTTACTTAGCTCAGCAACTTTTGATTTCAATTCTTTGAGATCATTTGAAGTACTTCTACTGATTTCAGGAGAATCCTGATTGCCTGTAGTACTTTGCTCTTCTGTAATTGAAATTATAATTCCTTCTCAATGGTATACGGAATTTTTTGACTCTCGTCGGCTCTGCCGAGATATTACGAAAAATATATAAAATTTTTTTACTTTATTGTCAGAGTGGTATAAACTTTAAAATTTTAGAACGAGAAACTAATTACAAGAAACGTAATCTCAGTGAAATGATGCATAATACATATGAATGATACGGTGAATCACCGCTCGGACACACAGAGTCTCAATATTATCTAATGTTCTTTGTTAGACATATTCAAAGAACGTATGTTGACGTAGACATCACATGTCGTTTTTCATTGCTTGGTTTGTCTGATATGGTTCCGCTGAATTGTGTACTTTCATTTGATTCGATAGATTGTTATTATTCATGTACTCTTGATTAATTTATTTATTCTCGAGCTGTATCTTCATTGTTTTTACTCTTTTTTTATTTACACAACATATTTTTGCAATATTTATTCAGGGAAAGTTTGCTGAATCTGTGATATTTTGTCTTGTCTCATTGTACTTTTTGTCTACTTTACAGTCCTGATGAAGTCTGTAAATTCAGACAAAACGTTGACTTTTGAATGAAGTTTGCTTTATACACGATTTGTCCTCGTTCCCGTGAAATCTACTTTTTAAATTCAATATTCACAATTTTCTCAATCGTTTTTGATAGATGGAATGACACAGGATGTTCCCAATCTGATCATTTGCTGGAAATCGATTTCCTTGTAGGGGATGTTTTCTTCCCAAACGGAATTTCGCAACAACTCACTTTGGAGTTTTATGCAGTGTACCGAGGGAAATCGAACACACCACCTGGTGGTGTATTTCGGAATTTAGATCTCTGCTAGTCCATTTCTCACATTTATTTTGTTGGTCCAACTAAAAGACGTGATCTTCATTTCCATTATTATTACTTGCGGGCTCGGAAACCGTATGAACGGGCGTGTTCGATTTCCCTCGGTACACTGCATTAAACTCCAAAGTGAGTTGTTGCGACATTCCGTTTGGGAAGAAAGTGAACGTACGTATAGATCTTTTCTTTGAAAGTACCCCAGGATGAAGCGTTTAGACATTTGCCCGCTAGGTGGAACTCAACGTACTCCAGTGTTCCTGCTAGTACGTAATACAGGGTGGGGCAGAAAAACCTATCCGATTTCAAAACGTTATAAAATATATAAAATTAAAACCACTCAGCTTGTCAAAAAATTTTTTTTATTAACATATCGCAAATTTTATGCCATTTTTAAATTTAGGTTTTGAAAAGCACATCACTCAAATGTCGTCTTTGGGAGCGGATACACTTATTTAGGCGCTCGCGGTAGCTTTCCATGACTTTCACCGTCATTTCCACAGGAATTTCTTCAATTGCCCGAGCAATTTCCCTTCGTAAAGCAAGAAGGGTCCTTGGTCGATGCTGGTAAACCTTCGATTTGAGGTAACCCCAAATTCTGTCTGTTTACGGCGCCACAAAGGTGAAAATGGGCTTCGTCCGTGAAGAGCACAACATCGTCGTTTGGCAGTTCTCGGAGATCGCGACACAGGTTCGTACGGGTTTCAAAATCCCTTTCACTTAATTTCTGTGCAACAACCATTTTGTAGGGATGCATTTTGAGGTCCCGGTGCAAAATTCGCCGAATACTGCGGTTGGAAATCCCCAAAGCGAGCGAATGTTTTCGCGCCGAACGACGCGGGGAACGTTCAATCGCGGCTCTCACATTGGCCACGTTTTCAGGTCCTGTTGCTGTCCTGGGACGTCCAGGCGACTTCTTTTTCAATGCTGAACTCGTCTGTCTAAAATTTGACACCCACACTTTAATCGTAGCGTGATGTGGAACAGGATCATGACGCCCGAGTCCGAAATGAATTCGAAAAGCACGTTGTGTAGCAATTATCGAACCGCCGCATTCGATAAACCGCTCAATAACAAAAGCACGATGTTCACCAGACCAAGGCATGTTGACTACTGACAAATGGCATAAAACCAGCTTTCTAACGGTTTTTACCCCACTACTCTACCTGCTCTCTCTTCTGAGAAAAAGGGATTTGAAATCGGATAGGTTCTTCTGCCCCACCCTGTATAAGTTCTACCGTTTCAGTTGGTTGCTACCGCAGTATAGGGCTATATGGCACTAATGACGGCTAACAAGCCAGAAATCGGTATGTCATTGTCTTGCTGTGGTGGTGTATTTCGGAATTTAGATCTCTGCTAGTCCATTTCTCACACGTAAAATTTCCAGTTTTCGACTGAAATCAAAGCAACTGAAGCTCATTAGAAAGAAGGCTTTGAGTTCATAGAACAATCTGGTTTATAAAATACATACTACAGTGGCGACAATAGACGTTCACGTTTTGATTGGTCGGACTGTTTTCGACCACTAATGGCGGACTTTCTTTAGTCTAATTTTTGCGTGTTACCGTGTTACAAACGGTTATAAACGGTTACGAGATTTTTATCTTTTTTGTATTTTTTCATGAGCGGTAATAGAGGGGAAGGTGTTATAACGTAATAAGGCTACGTCAAAATACCTTTCCCTTTATTACCGTTCACTAAAAAATACAAAAAATATCAGAAACTCGTAACCGATTGTAACACGGTAACACGCAAAAATTGGACTATTGATTTGTTGTCATGTCATCATAGTGTATAAATAAAGCTCAAAATCGAGTCAAATGTCAGACAGCACGACACTCAAATGTAAACAAATATCCGCCATGTTTGTGCAAAAACGTGTTCTATGACCCTATTGTCGCCACTGTCTTGTATAAAGCCACTGTAATACATATCGTCGTTCTAAGATGCAAATTGCCTAACTCACAAAATGACAGTTTTGCAGGAGAGCTAAAAAACGTTGTAAATTTGAATTTTAATTAGAAGCAAACCAAATTTAAATATGTTTCAGCATTTCTTGTCTTTCATATGAACTTATTACTTACATTATATGTAACTTTATTGAACTTTTCATTTTTCTTCACTATTAAATGGATATAGGCAATTTGGATTATATATATTTTGACTATATTCTTTCTATGGAATTATGGCGCGTAAACGTTAAATTTGGGACCTGGGCGCGTATTGGCATTGTTTACTACGGTGCAACGCATACATGGTGTTGGAACGCGGTAAAGAATGGCTCAACCAATGCTCTCTCTACCCAGACATATCTTACTACGACTCAGCGCAGCGGGGTGTTCAGGCGTAGTAACTATTGTATTATGGATACGATTCGTGAAAATTATGATCATATTCTAAATAATTACATTTTAAAAAAATATGATTATTTTCAAGCTCATATAGCCAATTATTGGGATCGAAGCCGAGTGGTATTTGGCATATAGAAGTCATTCATTTACACGAGGAAATAATACGAACAATTATGTAGAAGCTATTATTCGCATTTTTAAAGACATTGTTCTACAAAGATAAAGCGTTCAATGCTTGTGCCTTGGTTGCCAATGTTTACGAGTTCTATCAAAGACGCCACTTGCTGTAATTTGGCAATTTCCTCAAAGAATGGGATACTCTTTAGAAAAATGTCACATTGTGCTTATGTCTCTGTTGAAAGAATCGACGAAAATGCCTTTTTGGTTTCTTCGGAAACCGGTGATAACATGTTTTATACTGCATATGTAGATATTGCATTTTGCGACTGTGTTTTTGGACAGGGTGGAAGGTATTGTAAGCACCTTTGCGCCATACGAAATAAGTATGGACCTGTATGCAAATAAACGATGGAGACAGAAAAAAATTAGCAAAATTAGCTCTAGAAGAAAATATATCCTCAGAATTTTATGACGACATGTCAACTGATGTGGGTATAGAAAATGACTTGCCAACTACTTACTACAAAGCAACAGAGTAATGTTTCCACCCAACAAGATAATTTTTCTGTAGTACCAATAAACACTGTCGAGAATGCCAATGAAACAAATTTAGGAGAAAAACATTCCTCAGCTGCAGTAGAACTGATAGAAAATGTTGAACGCATTACTGAAATAGCCTGCGAAAATGAAACGGTTTATATGATTAATGCCATGAAAAAATTTAATCAGGCTTTTAACAAAATTGTTACACCATCCGACTCATTAAATTTCTGTCTTGCATCAAAAAGTATCCCACGAAAAAAGAACATTAGGTACTGTTCAGCCAACATCAGTGAGCCGAAGAAAAATTAGACGTGGTTTATCATGCGGCGCAAAACGCATTCAAGCTGGTAGGCCATCCAACAATAAATGACAAAAAATCCTAAAAGGCAAAGATCTTTGAAGAAAAATATTTATCTTAATAGACCGAATGCAAAATCACATGGAAATGCACACTAGGATTATACTTAGGTTGATTTTGCATTTTATGTAGTTGTTTTCAGCGATACTCACATTTATACTATTGTTATTTTTATGTACCTATAACGTTATGTTTGTGTATTATTTTCTATTTATTATTATTTTTTATTTTAGTGTGGTTCAATGAACTATTTTTGGCGGTAGTATCTTCATGAACGCGGGTTGCAAAATTGCGAAAGAAATCAAATTTGAACGTAGTTGAGTTGGAAAGCTGTGAACAATGACCGAGAATAGACGCGTATCCATAATATTCACAATAGTTACTACGCCTGGACACCCCGCTGCGCTGAGTCGTAGTAAGATATGTCTGGGTAGACAGGGCATTGGTTCAGCCATTCTTTACCGCGTTCCAACACCATGTATGCGTTGCACCGTAGTAAACAATGCCAATACGCGACCTGGGCCGCTGTCAGATCATTAGTTTGTGCGTTTGTCACTAGAAGGCACTAAAACCTTGGTTTTCATCAAAAATGGACTTGGGCAATTTGCATCTTAGAACGACGATATACTCCATTCACTTTTATAAAGTATCGCGGTTTGCCATGAAATTTTGACACATTTCACCGTATATATTTCGAAAATGTTAGGTTATGGTCATTGCACTGTCAGATACGCCCACAACGTTGCCGTTTCTGCTAAAAAATCGTAGTAATTACGTATTTATCAAAATGTTCCTTTGGGAAATTAATGAATACATTTCTGAAACGGGAAAAAAATGGCGATTTTTTCCAAGTCATTTCAAACTACTGTTTCCATAAGAAAAAACACAACTTTTTGTTGTAACTCGGCAAATAAACCTCTTAGAAAAAATCAGAGTACCCCACTGGATTGCTATCAGAAAAGTGCCTGTATAATAATTTTATTTCAACATCCTAGCATAAACAGGAACAGAGATAATGACCAAAATTGAAATCGCCCAAATTTCAATTTTGTCCTATAACTCGTAATCGAAAGAAGATAGAGGAATGCAGTTGACGGCATTATCAGTTTTTCGAAAAAAGAGGACTATAAGGTGCCATTAATTTTTTTCTCTCCTCGGGTTAAAAAGTTCTAGTTCATGTAGCACCAATTTTGCCCATCCTGTACGTAATAATATTAGAAAAATGGTTCATTTAACAGAAATGCACAAAATAACCATTCTTCAAATGATTGGTTATGGAGATTACACACGGACACAAATGGAAGTTTCTCGCTATTTCACGAAAAATTTCCAAAGGACCCCGCACACTTACTTAGGAAAAGCGGGTCCAGTGAATTTTCCCCATTTTTACATATTATATTTATATCAACCTTAAGAACAATATATCAGATTTTCACGTAGGTCTTACATCCGGTTTGGTCTATAGGGCGTTCCAAAATTGCAGCTACGGAAAAATGAATCTTTGAATTTTGATGATAATTCTTCTAATTTTCAGAATTTCATCATGATGCTTTGGGTTCTGAATGACAAGATATCACAGATATCCAAACACCGCCCACCACGTTAAGTTTCGTTATACAGGCTGTTCCATGAAGCTATATAAGTAACTGAATGTTACTTTGTTAGTGACTCTGGGACCACCCTGAGTTTTTCAAAATATGATACTATGATGTATGTCCACCTCTGTAAGAAGTTTCATCAATGTACAAAGAACAGTTGCAAAATTATTCAGGTTTAAATTCGGATTTCATACAATTTTTCTTTAAAACTATCTGTAGTTGAGATTGCTGTCAAGGAATATAGGTTTTCATTCAGTATAATTATTATGATAGGTATTGACGGTCGGTCCAAAGGTGTTTTTATTCAGGAATGTACAGGATGGACATAATTCGGTGTCACTAATCTCCTCATTTGGCTATCTCAAAATCTGTTTATATAGAAAAACAGTATTATTATTCCAGTTTGTTGTATCTTCGAGCACTCTAAGGATGCATATTTTTTTAAATATTATACCATAAAAGTATGTCGACCTTTGTGAAAAATTTCACTCGTGTATAAATAATTGAAAGATTGTTGCCAAATCATTCAGGTTTTAGTTCAATATACACCATTACTTGAAATAATAATTATCAACAAATTACATAAAAATGTATTAGCACAAAATATGAAATCTATTAATTCCAATCTTAAAATAGGGTTATTAACACGACTGATTAAACAATTGAAAGACTAAAGATTTTAGCTTTATATTTGTTACACCATTATATAATCTAGGACAGTTACTAAAAAAAGTCACTCCTGCATTCAAGATAAAATTCAAGAGTTGAGTAGAGGGGTACTTAATATTTCGCATATGTCGTATCCAAGAAACCAGAGTACGCTTGTTATGTGAGAACATGTCCCCAGGGTTCTGACTCCAGTAATGGTGTATAATGAACTAAAACCTGAATGATTTTGGCAACAATCTTTCAATTATTTATACACGAGTGAAATTTTTCACAAAGGTCGACATACATTTATGGTATAATATTTAAGAAAATATCCATCTTTAGAGTGCTCAAAGATACAACAACCTGGAATGATAATACTGTTTTTCTATATAAACAGATTATGAGATAGCGAAATGAGGAGATTAGTGACACCAAATTATGTCCATCCTGTACATTCCTGAATAAAAACACCTTTGGACCGACCGTCAATACCTATCATAATAATTATAATGAATGAAAACCTATATTCCTTGACAGCAGTCTCAACTACAGATAAGTTTTAAAGAAAAATTGTATGAAATCCGAATTTAAACCTGAATAATTTTGCAACTGTTCTTTGTACATTGATGAAACTTCATACAGAGGTGGACATACATCATGGTATCTTATTTTGAAAAACTCAGGGTGGTCCCAAAGTCACTAACAAAGTTACATTCAGTTACTTATATAGCTTCATGGAACAGCCTGCATAACGAAACTAAACGTGGTGAGCGGTGTTTGGATATCTGTGATATCTTGTTATTCAAAACCCAAGGCATTATGATGAAATTCTGAAAATCAGAAGAATTATCATTAAAATTTAAAGATTCATTTTTCCGTAGCTGCAATTTTGGAACGCCCTATAGAACAAACCGGATGTAAGACCTTCGTGAAAATCTGATATATTGTTCTTAAGGTTGATATAAATATAATATGTAAAAATGGGGAAAATTCACTGGACCCGCTTTTCCTAAGTAAGTGTGCGGGGTCCTTTGCCGCCTATATCCCAAGGAACGATTAGCAAAATAGAAAAGCAGTTTCGAGAGCTTGGACATGTAAGACAAATAAAAAAATTGCTGCCAATGCAGTAAGTGATGATACGAAATTGGATATTATGCTTGAGTTTCAAGAAAGCCCACATATTCTGTTCGAAAAGTAGCCCCGCTGTTCACCGTCAGCCACACGTCAATATTTCGAATATTAAAGGAAAGTAAGATGCATCCCTATAGAATGATGGCAACTCAGGAACTCATAGAAGACGATTTCGATAGGAGAACGCATTTTTGTGAGCAAATGATGGCAATGTTAGATTTGTTATCTAATTGTGATCCAATCAGAAAATGTTTTGTTTTCTGATGGGAGTACATTTAGACTACACGGTCATGTTAATCGTCAAAATTGCCGCTATTGGTCTGATGAGAATCCTCACTGGTAAGAGAAGAACATACGCAATATCCTGAAAATGTTAATGTTTGGGCAGGAATTGTTGGAGATCATATCGTAGGTCCCTTTTTCATTGACGGCAACTTGAATGGAGAAAAATATTTAGAACTACTCCAAAATAATGTCGTACCAACTTTGATAAACTTGAATCCTGATCCAGCAAATCCACAAGTTCCTGCCAATATAATATGGTTTCAGCAAGATGGAGCACCGCCTCATTAATCAATGTCCAGTACTTGAACCAAATTTTTCCAAATCGGTGGGTAGGGAGGCGCGGATCGAAAGAATGGCCAGCACGATCTCCTGATCTGACACCATTAGACTTCTTTTTGTGGGGATATGTCAAAAGTATTGTATACGAAACGAAACCCTTAAACTTAGACGACCTAAAATACCGAATCACGCTTGCGATTAGATCAGTCACGCCTGAAATGTTGAGGAACGTTAGGAGACAATTCTACACCAGATTAGCATGTTGCCAAGACGTTCGCGGCGAGCATTTTGAACATTTCCTACATTGACATTAATGTTTTTTTCAATAATTAAGAAATAATCAGTATTACCGAATTTGTGAAATAAAATAATTTTTATTGAGGAAAGAAATAACAGCATGCAGACAATTGAATATTTTTGAAATTCCGGAAAAAGTCACACACCGTGCAGGAATCGAACCTGCGTCTCCCTACTTTCCGGGCGGGGGCCTTACCACTGGGCTAACGATGCATATGATACTTTCTCCGGAATTCAATATCCTGAGGTTCACCTCATATGTTGGTGAGAGGGGGTTCCTAGGTAATTTTTATTTAAAACGTTGATTTCTGCGATAAATCTGAAAACACTTAATACTTCCGAAATAGTTAAAGATAGGTATAGGACATTGTGCATAAATTGTGTCCAGAATTCTCTGAAGAATCCAAAAAATAAATAAAATACGGGGGGTTGCATTTGAAATAAGAAAGTTGGCATTGGCCACGATCACATGGAACACCCTATATAATATTATTTTCTTGAAAAATATACGCATTTAAAATTACAAATCGACGTGTCTGAGCGTTTTTCCCAACACGTCCTCATTTATTCGTTATCGAATTTATTCCAGGTTCACCTCATATGTTGGTGAGAGGGGGTTCCTAGGTAATTTTTATTTAAAACGTTGATTTCTGCGATAAATCTGAAAACACTTAATACTTCCGAAATAGTTAAAGATAGGTATAGGACATTGTGCATAAATTGTGTCCAGAATTCTCTGAAGAATCCAAAAAATAAATAAAATACGGGGGGTTGCATTTGAAATAAGAAAGTTGGCATTGGCCACGATCACATGGAACACCCTATATAATATTATTTTCTTGAAAAATATACGCATTTAAAATTACAAATCGACGTGTCTGAGCGTTTTTCCCAACACGTCCTCATTTATTCGTTATCGAATTTATTCCATTTGGCTGTTACATTCTGTATATACAGGGTCTTTCACGAGGAACCTCACCCATATTTATACGGGAAACTACTGAACGTATTTTCATGAAATTCAGCACTTATAAGTATTTCACGATGCTGATGAAATCTAAAATATTTTCAAGGCATGAGCACCTCCGGTTTTTCCGGAAATGACG
Source organism: Adalia bipunctata (assembly GCA_910592335.1). NCBI lineage: Eukaryota > Metazoa > Arthropoda > Insecta > Coleoptera > Coccinellidae > Adalia > Adalia bipunctata. Next base: position 51,659,788 of record OU342950.1, on the reverse strand, counting down.
TCAACTTCCGTTTTTCAAATTAAAACACCATTTTTTTATTGCAGAAATAGATTCCTTAGAAAATTTCAAGTTATTTTGATGTAACATTTTTCAGTTTTGGTTGGAAAATTCTCTCTGAGCGGGAAAATTCGAAAAAAAAATCGAAAATAGAGCTCCGCTGAAACAAGAATAACTTCGAGGTTTTTGGATGGAAAATTTTCATTTTTCGGATTTTTCAAGATGTAAGATTGATGTATCCACTTTAAAAATTGAAATCGCGATTCATGATACAGGGGGTGAAAAAATCGCTTTCAAAGTTAGGGATGACAAAATCGTGAAAAATCAATTTTTTCAAATTAGAACCCAATTTTTTTATGGCAGATATTGAATCTACGTTAAAAAATAATGTGAGTGTATGCATCACACCCTTGCCCTAAAATGGATATTTTCTGAGTTAATATCCAATTTAGGGCAAGGGTGTGATGCATACACTCACATTATTTTTTAACGTAGATTCAGTATCTGCCATAAAAAAATGGGGTTCTGATTTGAAAAAATTGATTTTTCACGATTTTGTCATCCCTAACTTTGAAAGCGATTTTTTCACCCCCTGTATCATGAATCGTGATTTCGATTTTTAAAGTGGATACATCAATCTTACATCTTGAAAAATCCCAAAAATGAAAATTTTCCATCCAAAAACCTCGAAGTTATTCTTGTTTCAGCGGAGCTCTATTTTCGATTTTTTTTCGAATTTTCCCGCTCAGAGAGAATTTTCCAACCAAAACTGAAAAATGTTACATCAAAATAACTTGAAATTTTCTATGGAATCTATTTCTGCAATAAAAAAATGGTGTTCTAATTTGAAAAACGGAAGTTGACGTCATTTCCGGAAAAACCGGAGGTGCTCATGCCTTGAAAATATTTAAGATTTCATCAGCATCGTGAAATACTCATAAGTGCTGAATTTCATGAAAATACGTTCAGTAGTTTCCCGTATAAATATGGGTGAGGTTCCTCGTGAAAGACCCTGTATTTGTCCATTTTATGGTGAAACACCTTGTAGAGTCTTCTTACTGAAAAACCACAAATTTTGAAAGAACAGAAACGAATTTTCAAGAGCTGAGAGAACTCTTATTGGATTGGTGTTCAGGATGTAGTGTGCAATTTGAAAAAAAAAAGATTTTTTGCTTAAATTACTGAATTTATGGACCTTGTCAAGAACATCTCCTAAATAGAAAGCGCTCTTCAAGATATCATCTCATTGGTAACAGCCTTTGTCCTCCCATTTATCGAAAATTGTTTAGAAAATTGTCATTACTGAAGTTTATATCACTCTGATAATGTTCTGAAAGTTGGCATGAGATGGTTTTGGTACCTGAACCTGAAGTTGCGCAACTTCCAGTTATACTGTAAGGTGGACATCACTTCGTTATTCCAAATCAATCTGCATGTATGGAGTGAGATATCATTGATATTTACTATTGTGTAAGAAAATGCTTGAACAACTCTACTAGGGGTGAAGAGTACTTGAGTTTTTCAAAGGGTAACACCAACTTCATGTGCCAAAAATGGATGGTCCTTTTGTTGATGAGGATGATTTGGTTGGGTTTTTTTATCTACCCTTGCATTATTATAGGGTTGAAATCTTTCAAACTAAACTAATTGATTTCGAATTTTAACTTATTGTGAGATCCATCACAATTTCAACATTTCCAGTTTTCTTATTTTCTCTGAGCAGTTCAATCTTTGAGATTCGAATAAGAAAATGACAAGTCCCATATTTTGATCACCTGTTTTATTCAATCTTATTTACATTTTAAAGTGGGATCACAGGGATAAGGACAAAACCAGTGAAACCACTTCTTCAATAGCCGACGTTTCGCATATATATTTATGCTTCCTCAAGGCTAGAAACATACAAATATAAAAACATTTTCAACGAAGTCAAGGATACATAGAAAGACGACAACTTACCACCACATCGAATAGCTGTTAGGTTAAATAAATATTAGGCGCATAGCAGGTACATACAGGTGAAGTCTGCATGGAGACTTTACGGTTCAAAAACTATAGTTCAAATATTAAAATTATTAAAAATTAAAAGGATTAAATAGTCCACAGGTAACTAAAAACAGAGTCTACAAAAAGTTTTTTTCATATAGAATACCACTAGAGATGAAATTTTGCCGGCAAAATTTCTCGATTGTAAAATGAAAGTTTGTTGCTTTCGGCAATTTCGTGAATGACATTTGTATCAAAATCACGAGCCGTTAGGCGAGTTACCTAGTTGTACCCCTTGTTACAATATGAATACTTAATTGTTATACTGATGAACGCTTTCTTTACAGATTTTGGCTCTATTGAGTCCTTTGGCTATAGCTGCTTATTATTTATTTGTACCAACAAAGCAACCAACAACCTTTACTCTACCATACTGGATTTCATTGAGCCCCATTTTACTGTGGATGGTGATATTTTTATTCCAACCACACAAAGAAGAGAGGTTGTTATTGAAAATATATTATCCTATGGTGTTCTGAATGTTTTCGTTTATTTCAGGTTTTTATTCCCCATCTATCCCATGATATGTTTATGTGGTGCCATAACACTGGATGTGATACAGAAATTAGTATTCCGAATTTGGTCTATATTCAATTATATGCCACCAGGTACTCATTACTTGGATAAGACAATGTTCGTAGTGTATTTCACCATTATTATTACCAGTTTGTTGGGTAAGTAGAGAAGACAGGATAAGTCAAATTATAGTCTTTTATAATTGAGAACATCAAAATGAAAAATCAATTCTATTTTTTCAATTTTTGTTTCAGGAATATCCCGGATTTGTGCTTTGTACAGATATTATCATGCCCCCCTGGATCTACTGATGGAGGTCAACAAATATCCTCTTGATTTCAAAGTACCTGATAAGTCTAATATCAATGTATGCATGGGGAAAGATTGGCACAGATTCCCAAATTCCTTTTTCTTACCAAATACACAATGGGATCTACGTTTTATCAAATCAGAATTTGACGGAATGTTACCTGCACCCTATGCCACAACAGAAAATGCCACAAGAATCGTCCATGAATATTTCAACGATCTTAATATGGAAAACCCTGATGTTTACATCAACATCAATAAATGCCATTTCTTGTTAGACTTGGATTTGGGAAAAGAGACTGTTCTGGAGCCTAAATACAGTTCTATGACCAATAGGTGGAAACTTATATCGTCTTACAGTTTTCTGAATAATGAAAAATCGAATCAGTTTTTTAGAGCCTTTTTTATACCATATTTGAGTTATAATTATATCGAGTTTGGAAACTTTAGTCTCTTGAGAACGAAATATATATGGAAGTGATTGAATGGTTTTCATTTCCCGTTTTAGCTCTTTTTTTAACTAGAACATGTATGAAAAATTTTAGTGGAATTATAGAAACATGTCTAATTTCTATGAAAAATTTGAGTTTGTTATGATAAATCCCAAAACAGAATGAACTTAATTCAGCATTCCATCATGTGATTGAAAGTCATATTAGAAAAAATGCTGTTCGTATTCAGTTTCAATCAATGATGAACTTTTCGAGGTTCGATATTCATTGAGGAAAATTATTTAGAAAACATTTGTGATCAATTTCAATTAATTGCGGCTTTCAACGGACAGAAAACAGATTTTCCGTAAAAAAATTCTTTCAAAATTCGAACTCAACTTTTTTTTACATGTCTTCAGTTAAAAAAAAATTCGCCCAAAATTTTTGGAATTTTTCATGGTTGAACTATCTTTCATTCTGAATACTGGGATGAAAACAAAATAAAAAAATCGAATGGTTTTCTTATTGTAGCCTTACGAGGCCGTACGAAATTTTTTTGCAATTTTGAAGGATTTTTGTTGTACCTGTGCAATCTCCATCAACCCTCTAAATTTTTTGAATCGGGAAAAAGGGTCATGTGGTACTGTTTTGGTAAGGTCTCTTTATCTTCAATACAAGCGTGCGGAAATGTTCAAGAAAAAATTCTTCATGATAACATCAATTCTTCCAAGTATTGTGAATAGTATAACGATTTCAAACAAACGGATCTCAATCGCGCATCCACCAAAATTATAATGACGCCGCTTTCATTACACAGTGAATTGAAATTGTTATCTAAATTATCGGAGGTATGATAATCCGTACATTCAACATTGACATGTAACTGATAAAGCATTCATGAAAGTCTTCACACAACGTAATCAGCGATAAAACCTAAGGCTAAGTCATTTTCCAGATTTCCCAAGCCCTGACGGCATCCCACAAAAATCGGAAGGTGGTATCTTGTAGAGCATGTAAAAACACATATTCCCGCAAAAATTTATTTTCGAACACGATCATCTCTGGAAAATATGAAGGTTTTAAGTTGAAGAAAAACCGTTGCTGGGTCGTTTTTCGAATTTGCCAGGTCCCAGACGGTATCCCAAGAAATTTGGAAAGTGGTATCTTGTAGAGCATGCAAAACCACATATTCCAGCAAACAAATTTTTCCAAACACGATCATCTCTGGGAAATATTAAGTTTTTCAGATCATTTTCCGGATTTCCCAAGCCCTGACGGCATCCAAAAAATTCGAAAGGTGGTATCTTGTAGAGCATGTAAAAACACATATTCCAGCAAAAAATATTTTTCGAACACGATCATCTCTGGGAAATATGAAGTTTTCCAGATCATTTTCCGGATTTCCCAAGCCCTGACGGCATCCAAAAAATTCGAAAGGTGGTATCTTGTAGAACATGTAAAAACACATATTTCAGCAAAAAATATTTTTCGAACACGATCATTTCTAGAAAATAATTATGAAGGTTTTAATTTGAATAAAAACCGTTGCTGGGTCGTTTTTCGAATTTGCCAGGTCCCAGACGGCATCCCAAGAAATTTGGAAAGTGGTATCTTGTAGAGCTTGCAAAACCACATATTCCAGCAAACAAATTTTTCCGAACACGATCATCTCTGGGAAATATGAAGTTTTCCAGATCATTTTCCGGATTTCCCAAGCCCTGACGGCATCCAAAAAATTCGAAAGGTGGTATCTTGTAGAACATGTAAAAACACATATTCCAGCAAAAAATATTTTTCGATCACGATCATTTCTGGAAAATATGAAGGTTTTAAGTTGAATAAAAGCCGTTGCTGAGTCGTTTTTCGAATTTGCCAGGTCCCAGACGGCATCCCAAATAATTTGGAAAGTGGTATCTGCAAAAACACATATTCCAGAATAAATTTTTTTTTCGAACACACTGTATTTCGGAAGATATGAGGTTTTATTTGACACTCAATATACACTTCGAAAGAACACTAAATTCGAGCGTATAACCCGTTTCACAATAGATGAAATATGCTCAAATGCTTCTTTACTGATCGAATTCCATTATTCCTTCAAAAATAATACGATATTGCAGAAATACAAGCAATACACTATGGTCTATAATAATGGAAACGGTTGATCGGGTAAGTAGTCTATTGTTTTTTAGCTCTTTAGTCTTTATTGTCTCAGCCGAGTCTCTGGCTAAAACCCCATGTCGGTCTGGCAACGCTGCACGCTTTTCGACCGTCGCGTCAGAAACCGTTGGTGGGAATCCGTGGCTAACTTCCATCATATTCTGAACACTGGAAGCCGAACCTGTTCTCCGTCATTCTGTCTCACTCTGTCCGAATACTATCCTTCTTCAATACAGCAACGTTCCGCCGTTTAACATAGATAAAAATATAAATGAACTGACTATTCAAGATAATTCTCACATTCGTTGTAGTCATAAGTAAGTTTTCTTCCTTGAATTTTCACCATTTTTCTCCTTTGATTGACTAAAAATGGGTAGCTTTTCTCCTACAACTTTCGTGGATGGCTTTCATGATGACAAATTCATAAGAAATATGAAGTACAAAAAACTGGGAAATACGGATTTGATGGTTTCAAGTCTGTCTCTGGGAACTGGCGGATTCAGTCATTTTTATGGGTAATGTTAAATGTATGATTTTTATGGATTAATATTAGTGATAGAGATTGACACGCGTTATCATCATGGCCATGGTCAATGGCCTTCCGAAAAGTCCAACATTAAAGACTGCTCTTTGCCAATACATAGGAACCTAGGTACACTGGCGGATACAGACCGTTTTTCAGGGGGAGGCGCCATGAATTATTGAATTGATAGAAATTTTCTACTTACATTCTAGGAGTTAAGACTTAAAATGATTTTTTTATTGAATATTTCCCTCGTCTTAATTTCTACCAATCAGAAACGCGCAATTTGGAATCACAAATGGTTTCTAGGGGTTCATAAACTTCTCAGTGTAAGGATAGTTTACTCCGAAGCGTTCATAAATTTACTCTACCAGTATAGAGTAGAGGAAAGTCACCAAATATTAAATAGTATCCTAATATGGAATACCTTCATTTCTCCAACACTATAAGTAATAAACGCAACACTCGCCCATCTTCTGTTTCATTCGGTGTACTAACTATCGCACTCACACCATCGAGTCAGTTGCGCGAACACTTAACGTGTGGCAGGCGCGTGTTTTGTTTTGTTGTCGTGAAGAAAATTTTAAAGGTAAGTATTAAATGAGTATTACCAGCTGTTATGTTTGTATACATAGGTAAGTGTTTTACTATTTAGTATATCAGTATTATGTTTTTTTCACCATTCTGTGATCTTTTGTCATTGAAATATTGTGACTTGAAAAAATATTTAGAAGAGTTTGAACTAGTATAAAAATCCAAATATGTATACGTATACGCACCGATCACTTGTCGAGAATAAGGGCCCTGGGCACAATATGATTGTGCTGGTCCAGAGTTTGATACTTGGAACTGTGACTTTTGCAAGTTATTATGAAACTTCTTTCATTTATCACAATATTATGTTATATTCATTTAATTGATCTCAAAGATATTAATGTCCATTTTTGTTATTGTTATGTTGATTTATGCTTATACTTATTCCATATATAGGTACTTATTCCATATTTGGTTACTCATTTGTGATTTTGTTTTTTTGTGCTAGATTTTAATGTGATAACTAATATATTTGATTCAAGGCTGTTAATAACTACATATAAATGTATGACTGATTAGTAAATACATACATTAAACTGATTCAATCAATATGAAGTTTTTTTATATCCCAAAAACAAAATGGTATTTCATATTTGGTGACTTTCCTCTATGCTTTTATAAACGTTCAGAAACCTACCCGGAGTAAACTCTGCATACTCCGCTTTTTAATGGAGTATTATATACTTTGACAGTTATGACAGTTTGGCTTATATCACTTCATATTACTCCCAGGTTATTTTTATTGTTATTATTTGATTTCGATACAAATTAATAGATATATGGTTACAGTTATTATATTAATATTATTAATATTCAACTCATCCATGGTTAATTAATTTCTATTTTCGAAATAAAAAATATAACCCCAAATTCATACACAACACAATGACATTTGATTTGCCTCCGGCCAGTGTAGCTTCTGAACCTTAGAATAAAGAATTTTATATTCTATGTTCTGAACGGTTACTCCGAAGAACCCACAGAAATATAATATTTATTATATTTCTGTGTAATATTTATTATATTTCTGTGGAGGAACCATCAAACATACTTTTCTAATCACGTGATCATACTCTTCTCTACTCACTGGAGTAAGTTTATGAACGTATAGCCTAGATGGAAAAACTGTATAGCAGCAGCTGTCAGCAGTTGTTTCGGGTTTACCCGCGGCAAAACTTGACAGTTGTTGTCAACGGAAATAATGCATCCAGAATAATCTGTTACTTGGCTGTTCCATGGCGCCAGTATTCTCCGCTTTGGGGGAGTTCAAGTGGTGAAATTGGTGCAGAGAAGCAAGAAAGAATAATCTGGTACTCATGACATCGTCTTGTCGAATACCATTCGGGCATCTAATTTTTCCTGTGAAAAAAATCGAAAAAACAATGCAAAGTAATAATTTTTCAACAAAAAGCATTCGTGCAGGTGCAAAAATCCTCGTCTTCGACTCGGATTTTTGACGTCGTCAGCACACATGCTTCTTGTTAAAATATTACTCAGCAACGTGTTTTTTCGATTTTTTCGAAAATATTAGGGATCGATTGAATTCATATAAAGGGATTATTGTCAATTTTGAGGTGCAAAGGGGGCGGCTATGGCCCCCATGGCCCCCTTCTGGATCCGCCAATGTAAACATGAATGCACGAAATTTTGTTCTCCTGATAATAACCTATGGGTTCGAGCGAGAACTTTGGATTTTGATGGAAAATGACGTATTGACGTACTTACGCACTACTTGCTAACTCATAAACTTCTAGCGAATTATCGAAATATTTTTGTCTCAACAGATCTGATCGGGTTGAGATTCTTTCCAATTTCAAAGAAGATCGTATCATTAAAATCTACATTAACTAACCGCCACAAATAAAATCATTTTATGTTTCAGGTCCATATTTGTCAAAAGAATAAAAATTTATTATACCACCCATCATTACATTTCATTGTTAATTCACTCGAAAACGTAGAATTACCTCTTTTTGATATAAGCCAATTAAATTGGCTGGATTACGTCAATATCGTGAAAAATTCTGCTGTTGGCTAGTGATTTTTGCAATAAAGAATACGCGACACTTCATGTGTGACAGATCGGTTTCTGGCTTGTTATGCCGCCATGTCCCTCATTCATTATGTTGGTCCTAGGGACTTTATCCTATATTTTGGTCAACTTCAAATGTAGAAGTTTTAATACCTTGTATGCGCATTGAAGAAAATAATGCAATAAAAAAATATTTTGACAGCTGTCAAATAAATCGTCCATAATTCCGGATCTATTATCTCTACAGAATTTCATCTCGATCAAATCGGTAGTTTTAAAATTATTCCATACTTCACTAAAATAGTAAAATGGTAACTCTGTGGTCCGGCCCGACGGAATCTGTCGAAGAAGAATCTTAAAATCGCAGCGAAGCTGCGATACGGTAAAGAAATTTTTATACGGTCGGAAAGAGGAATATTCTCTTGACGAAGTATTTTAAAAAAATTCGCGAAAAAATCCGGCAAAAAGGGCAATTTTAAACTCGATAAAACTTTTTTCACGGATATCCTGGCCGTGATGTAAATATACGGATCGAAAGAGAAAAAGTCAATGCAAATTGCAAAATAGTTTGGTATTGATATTTTCCATATTCTTCCCATTTTTCCAGGAAAATTGATCAACGTTTGACATTTCTTCCATAAAATCACCCGAGTTCTACCGATGAGGATAACTATTTGAAAGATCGATCTGCTGGCCCATACTAGTAAGGATACTAAATTTCGAACATCAGTCCCATATTTTTCTAGTACGAACCTTACTTTTGAGTAAGTTTAAAGATGAATCGATGGACATGAGGAATGCTCCCAATATCACTCGATCATACTGGCTTCAAAAGTTTTGAGAAATTAAAAATATTGGTGAATACATACACCAACGTGTATCTCGAAAATGGAGTTGCCTAGACCTATTATATAAGTGCAGGTTCAGCCTTACAGTCAAACATTGTATAGATAGACCATCTATATTTGTTTTTCAGATATCTTGAATTTTTGAAAATGAAATCCATTGTTTTCTCATTCAGGGACTATTCTTTGGAGGAGTGCAAATTGGTGGTTGAGGAAGCTTTAAAATCAGGCATCAACTATATCGACACGGGACCATGGTATGGCCACGGCACGTCAGAAAAAATATTGGGAGAAGTGAGTTTTTGGTCCTTAATTTTCCAAATTGAATGCTTTTTATTTCTAGTGTCTACAAAAAATACCTAGGAAAGCATATTATATCGCAACGAAAGTTGGAAGGTATGAATCTGATCCTAAATTAATGTTCGATTTTTCGGCGGAAAAGACGAAGAAAAGTGTACTACAATCTTTGGAGAGGCTTGGTTTGGATTACATCGATGTGATGCAGGTAAACGAATGATTTTTATTTGTGAGGATGTCAAATGTTATGAGTAGGTACTTCAACATACAGGTGAATTCCTCTGGTCTCTGAGTGTTTCGTGACAAATCTTGTTCAAACCCTTGATGTAGGCAAGCTACCATTAAATTTCTCATAACTTATTTTTCCGTTTAAATAAGCATAATATTTTGTCTTGAGTATTGAATTAATCCTGGCAACTCCAACCGTGGGATATAAAACTGAATCTCATGTGTTCCTGGCTATTCCGCTATTCCAATATCGTAATTCCAATATTGGAATAATGTTTCCATATATGGTTTCAACGTAATGCTTGAATTCTATTCTACCTAACGTAACGAGAGTTCATGCTTTGTCACTTTGTGACACAATTCATTCTTCAAAACAAATCGAAATGAACTTTATTGGTAATGTGAGAAATGGACACTAGCAGAGATCTAGCTTCCGAAGTACACCACCAGGTGGCACCACCACAGCAAGACAATGACATACCGGTTTCTGGCTTATTAGCCGTCATCAGTGCCATATAGCCTTATACTGAAACGGTAGAACTCAATGTTCTACCGTTCTCACATTTATTCTGTTGGTCCAACTAAAGAACATGATTCTCATTTTTCCTTATCGGTAATATCAAATATATATATTTTACATTTTCACCTAATTATGAATTTTGGCATGAAAATAGTATATTCTAAAACTAGTTGCAGAATGGGCTCCTTCTGCAACGAGTATTAGACGATACTTTCTCTATTTCGGTCAAATTTCGTGAAATACTGTTGAAATTCAATGAGAAATTCAGATTATATATCCTAGTGACTTTTATGTTGTGTCTTGGCAGTTGGTGTACTGACGAAAATTGACATTTCCAACTTGACGTGTGTTGAAAATTGATAGGATCGGAAGTCATTGTTGACAACAACGAAACGAAAAATATAACTGAAAACAGTGCTGTAATGAGTTCATTACAGCACTCTTTTTAGTTCTGTAATGAACTCATTACGATACTGAAATAGAGAGAGAAGTTTTATATTTGGGTATTCATTTCCTGAATCAGTTTCCATATGGTGTTTCCTATGTGGTCTTCTTTGCCGACCTCTATTTGTTCAAAATCTCCTCAAGATTTCCACATAATCCTCTCGCTGTGAAAATCTCTTTTACAGGCCCTTTATAACCGTTGTTCGAAGCTGTTTTGAGTTAATTCCCAAGTTTTTGTAAGTCAGGCTGCGGAAGTATTCACTTCTCGAGGTGCATATATTCTTATTGATGTTGATGATTGCATTAATTCTGAAGGGAAGCTTGTGTTAACATGAGCGCCCGCAGAAATTTTTCTCAGGGAGGGCCAAAATTGTTCTCAGGGGGGCAAAATAAAAATTATTGAAATATTGAGGGTGTTGTGCTGGAAAAAGATGAGACCATCAAAATCTCAGGGGGGGGGGCATGGCCCCCTCGCCCCCCTGCGGGCGCCCATGTATGTTGACACCAAGATATTCCACAAAGTTTTGAGTTTTGTTGTTTTCGAACTTCAATTTTGGGGAATAATGTGTAATTTTTTAGTTGAAAACTAGGAATTAATTTGAAGTCTCCATGTTTTGAACTTCACAGTTTTCATGATGTTATTGTTAGAAATCAAAGCTGTATCATCCGCATTTAGTTTTCTATCAAAATGTGTGGCGATTTTAGAGTATACCTATGTCGTGACAGTACAATTTGTAAAGGAGAGTCGATAAGGGAGATTCTTATGGAACACCTTGTTCATTGTGAAACAGCGAGGATACCTTGCAAAAACTGTTTGCTCAGATTTGAGAGGTACGGCCTATAGACTTATCAAAAGGATTGGATTTTTCCGAGGATTTCGAGAGATTTTTTTTCTCGAAATCGGTGGCAGATACGACAAAACCATAAGAGACCGGAAAGTTTAGTAGGTATAACAGCAAAGCTCCTTTCTACATTTTTCTAAATGAACAATTGCTCACCAAAAAAAAATTTGGAGGAAAACAGGTGACAGTGAAAAAATATCACCCTGTAGATCTGCTATCGAAATTGCCATGTCAAGCGGTGAAAACTCTCAAATGTAATATCTATGCCAAATTTCAGTTGAATATCTCATAAAGTGTAGATACTATGAGAAAAAAACTTGAAAAAAATTCAAACTTCAACACTCTGTACCTATCCCGAAAACGGAACGTTTGCGACCCCATGTTTATGGGACTTTTTTCTTGAACTTACCTAAAGAATCTCTCCTTTTCTATTGTACGTTCAATTTAGGAACCTGGAACACCCTGTATATGGCGCTACTATTCTCGTTTCATTTGGTTGCGACAAATAATGATCAGTTTAGGTATGTTGTTTTGTTGAAAATAGAACTGTGGTAGTAGGAAACTACTGCAATAAAACCAATTTTGTTCAGTATTATATAGATGGCGCAGTTGCCAATTTAGTGCATAATTTCTATAACATTCTAGCAAGATATGTAATTTGTTGTAGGTTGTTAAACGAAGTTGATTCAAGTTATTTTCCAATATAAAAACTAAAATCTAAGTGGTGTTTTATTAATATAAAAAACATTAGGTTACGGGCCGAGACTCGCAATCCGCAATAAAGAGCAACGTCAAGAAAAATAAAGTGGTTCGTGAAAATTATTGGAATTCATCCACCTGAATCTGGAAACGAAGAATAAAATGGCGGCATCTGTAGAAGAAATCATGTTGATTGAAAAACTCAAGGACAGCGAAAGTTTCGAAATATGGAAATTCCAAATAAATGTCTTGTTCAAATCAAGTGGCGTTTATGAAATTGTTGAAGGCGCTAGGAAATTCGAAGATCTGACCAGCGAGAGTGATAAAAAGGATTGGAAACGAAAAGATGCCCAAGCTCAGAAAGTAATTATAACATCAGTTGATAAAAAGCTTATGGTTCATCTTCTGAATTGTTCGAGCTCATATGAAATGTACAAAAAATTGTGTAACATATTCCAAAACGAGAGTGAACAACAGAAATGTAACTTATTGCAGGAATTTTTCAATTTAAATTTTGATAAAAATAGTGATATGAGCTCACACATCAGTAAATTGGAAAATTTAAGATGTAGGTTGAAAACATTGAATCAATCAATAGATGATGAAATGCTTATATCCAAATTGCTTTCCACACTGCCGGACAATTATAAACATTTTTGCACTGCATGGGAGTCGGCACCGATAGCTGAAAGGAACCTAACCAATTTGACTGCAAGACTAATGTCAGAAGAACAGAGGACTAATTGTAAAGTTGAAAGGGAAGAAACGATAGCCTTTAGAACTTCACATAAAAAGCCAGAAAGAAAAGAAAGAAAATGTTATTCCTGCGGAAACGCAGGTCATTTTGCAAAGGACTGTCGAGTAAAGAATAAACAAATGTGCCGAATATGCAAGAAACACAACCATAGAGAGGAGAATTGTTTTTTTAGAAACAAAGGGGGTGAATCTTCCAGTTCAAAGACAAGTAACCATAAAGAACATGACAGAGTGGCATTACTAACACATGCACCTCAAGAGATAAGTGAAAGCTTCATAGTAGATTCCGGATGTAGCAGTCACATGACGAATAATAAAAACCTACTGAAAAATTTTGAAGAACAAGAAAGTAATATTTTGGTAGCAAAAAAGAATGAAAAAATGAAAGCCCTTGGAAAAGGTAACATTGTTACTGAAAACTGTATATTAAAAAATGTTTTAATGGTACCAGAACTGACAAAGAATCTTTTGTCTGTAAACACTATGGTAGAAAATGGAGCAGAGGTATTGTTCAAGGAAAATAAAGTTATCGTGAAGAAAGGCAACATGGAAGTATTAACTGGTGAGAAAGACAAGAATGGTTTATATGTAATAAAGTTTAGCAACAAGACTGAAACTAATCCTACACAAACTCAGTGTTATGCTGTAGAAACATTAATGAATTGGCATAAAAAAATGGTCCATGTTAATTATGATCAGATAAGAAAAACATTGAAGAAACACTCAATTATATATAAGGATCAGGAAAGTCCGCAATGTACTGATTGTCTCTTGGGAAAACAACATCGAGAACCGTTTCAACCAAGTAATACAAGAGCGAAGGAAATATGTGAGTTGATGCATGCAGATCTTTGTGGCCCATTCGAAGTAGAGTCTTTAGGACGAGCAAAGTATTTCTTGTTGATTAAAGATGACTTTTCTGGTTATAGATTCGTTTTTTACTTGAAAAATAAATCTGAAGTTATTGATCATTTTAAAAAATTCTTTGCACATATCAAAACACAAACTGGCAAAAAAATACAGAAGTTAAGAACAGATAATGGTTTAGAGTTTATCAATAAAGATTTTAAATCGTTGTTAGACAGGAATGGAGTTGTACATGAAACAACTTGTCCATATACACCAGAACAAAATGGTAGAGCAGAACGTGATATGAGAACCCTAGTAGAAGCTGTAAGAACGATGTTGCAAAGCAAAAACTTGAATAAAAATTTGTGGGCTGAGGCTTTGAATACTGTTGTATTTGTACTTAATAAAGTTGGTTGTAACTCAACTAGAAAGGAATCCCCACAAAAACTCTGGTTTAATAAAGATTATGATATATCGTGTTTCAGAGAATTTGGTTCCAGATGTGCAGTACATATACCAAAGCAAAAAAGAACAAAATTAGATGCAAAAAGTAACATTGGAATTTTTGTGGGTTATGGAGGTACAGTCAAGGGATATAGAGTGTACTTTCCTAACAGAGAAGAAGTCAGTATCCATAGAGATGTGGTGTTCATTCGTGACGATGGGAACGAAGAAGAAGATCAAACTGAGAGTCCAAACTCAACGAACTTAAGAATTTCAACAAGCATGGGGGATAATGTAGATGAAGATATCCAAACAGATCATGCACAAAGAGATGAATATACAGAAAGTGAAGAAGAAGAACAGACCATACAAGAAGTGGGACGAACAAGAGAAATTAGAAAACCAAGTTGGATGAGGGATTACGATATGACATTCTATACAGAGACAGAAGAAAACATAACATTTGAGGAGGCAATGTCTAAGGACGATTCTGAGAAGTGGCAAGAAGCAGTTGATCAAGAGCTAAATGTTTTGAATCAAAGCAAAACATGGACAGAAGTACCATGGCCAGAAGAAAAGAAAGTAATTCAGAGTAAATGGGTGCTTAAAGAGAAACAAAATGGTGAATACAAGGCGAGACTGGTTGCTAGGGGTTTTCAACAGGAGAATGAATCCCAGATCTATGATTTTTATGCACCAGTGGCCAAGCTGACAACTTTCAGAATGCTATTAGTAATAGCAAATATCATGAAACAACCCATATATCAGATGGATGTCAAAGGAGCATTCTTATACAGTGACATACAAGAAGAGGTTTACATGTCACTTCCAGGTACCAATAGAAATAATTCCAAATTTGTTTGCAAACTTAATAAATCAATTTATGGCTTAAAAAAATCTCCAAGAAATTGGAATAAAAAATTTGATGTAATGATGAAAAATATGAATGTTTTGCTAGATCTAAAAATGACTATTGTTTATATTCTAAGTGTACTGACAAGTCTAAGCTCTATTTGTTAATTTATGTTGATGATGTGTTAATTTTAGGAACTGATGATTCTGAAGTTGAAAATTTAAAGAAATTGTTGAACACTAATTTTCAAATGAAAGATTTAGGGACAATTTCACAATATTTAGGGATTGATATAGAACAAAATCTAGAGCAAAGTTTCACAAAACTAAGTCAGGAATCGTATTTGAAAAATGTTTTGAAAAAATTCAAAATGAATGACTGTAAAATGATAAGTACTCCACTAGATCCAAATATTGACGTCAGAATATTTGAAACTGATGAAAATGATTTGGAATTACAGAAATTATGTCGTAAAATAATAGGTAGTTTGATGTACGCAGCATTAGCTACACGACCTGATTTATGTCAGTGCATAAGTTGCTTAGTAGATTTCAATCAAGGGCTAACATGAATTTGTATAAAGCTTTGAAGAGAGTACTGAGATATATCAAAGGAACAATAGAATTTAAGTTAGTATTTCAACCAAAGGACGAAATATTAATGGGATATGTAGATTCAGACTGGGGAGGAGATACAACTGACAGGAAATCAACATCGGGTTATATTTGTGGTGATAAAAGCGATTCGACACAGTGTACGTGCCGAACCAAGTTTGTCATCCCCATAATTCAGAAGATACCTGCACATTGTAACAATGGCATTCTTGGACTTGACCCTCAACTTTCTCTACCGTCAAGGAAATTCTTTAATTGCAATAACATGAAACCTTCAAAGAATATCTGCCACTTTCAGGTACAAGAATGACTAGAAAGATTTGGCAGGCGCAAGTCCACGGAGCCCATTGGGCAGGTATATAAATACCTCAGATAGGTAAAACCAGACAGTTGTTACTTAAACTGGTTAGCAGTTATCGACGACAGTCGAAACATTCTTGTAACTAGAACCGATCTCCTGATGAATAAACATATTCCTTCGTTTCCACAAGTGTTTTAATGTCTCCCGTAAACGCATACACCTCAAACTGGTGACCCCGACGTGATCCGCGTGTAAAAAACGAGGTTTGCGTTCACAAAAATTTCGATACGGAAATGTGTGTGTTGAAAATGGCTTCTGAAACCACCAACGAAATCACCGACGTGGAAACGACCGAAGATTCCAGTGAAATTAGTGAATTGCGGGAAGGAATAAGACTGTTGAGTTCGCTAATTGAAACATTGTCGCTAAACAGGCGACGCTCACCTTCGCGAAGACGCGGACGAAGTTCAAGCCGTGGTCGATACCAAAAGCAGGATGGTCTCTGTTTTTACCACTCTAGGTTTGGAAATAAGGCCAAAAAGTGTAACCCTCCGTGCAACTGGTCGTCGGGAAACGACAAAAGTCGTCCGTAAACGCGACTCACGATGACGACTCGAAAGCTCGCCGCATTTTCGTTACCGACAGACAGACAAGAGTATCTTTTCTTGTCGATACGGGTGCGGACTTGTGTGTTTACCCGCGAAATCGCCTAAAGGGACCGATGCAAAAACACACGTACGAACTTTCTGCAGCGAACGGCACACGCATCAGTACATACGGCACTATCGCGTTGAAATTGGACCTTTCCCTTCGACGAAGTTTTGGGTGGAAATTTGTAGTGGCGGACGTTAACACACCTATTATCGGTATAGACTTCTTGTCGTATTATGGATTATTAGTGGACGCGAGAAACCGACGGTTGATCGATTCAATAACAAACTTTTCAACGAACGGTAAACCAGTGAAAACAGACGTTTCTTCCGTGAAAGTGGTAAATGGCGAATCAGTGTATCATCGACTTCTAGAAGAATACCCTGAACTTACTCGGCCACCTGTATTCAGAAAGGAAGCAATTAAGCATGGAACCAAACACCATATAAAAACGACACCTGGTCCACCAATCCATTGTAAAGCACGACGACTTGCCCCTGACCGTCTTAAGCAGATCCAGACGGAATTTGAAGTTATGATGGAACAAGGAGTCATTCGCCCATCGAAGAGTCCCTGGTCATCTCCACTTCACAGCGTTCCCAAGAAAGACGGCACTCTACGTCCATGTGGAGACTATTGCGCCTTAAACGCTAGGACGATACCCGACAGGTACACACCACCTCATATCGAGGATTTCTCCCAGAAATTGTATGGTAAGACAGTATTCTCTAAGATCGACCTAGTGAGAGCCTACCATCAAATTCCTGTCGCGGAAGAAGATATCGAAAAACCCGCGATCATTACCCCGTTCGGTCTTTTCGAGGCCGTTAACACAATGTTTGGATTACGTAATGCTGCTCAAACCTGTCAAAGATTTGTCGATGAAATAATTCGTGGCTTAGATTTTGTTTATGCGTACATTGACGATTTTTTAATTGCTTCGGATAACGAGACACAGCATTACGAACACCTGAACATTTTGTTCAAACGTTTAAATGAGTACGGCGTTGTAATCAATCCGGCGAAATGTGTTTTCGGAATAAACGAAATAACTTTTCTCGGATATACTGTTAATTCACAAGGCATAAAACCTTTGGCAGAACGTGTAGATGCTATCGTAAAATTTCCCAAACCAGAAAATATCAAACAACTTCGCAGATTCTTAGGCATGGTAAATTTTTATCGACGATTCATTTCCAACGCAGCTGAAATCTTGCAACCTCTAACCGACCTATTGAAAGGTAAAATGAAAAGAAACGCGCTGATATCGTGGAATGAAAGCGCACTTAACGCTTTGAACTTGGTAAAGCAAGCTCTAGTTGACGCAACTATGTTAGCGCATCCTATCCCTGGCGCACCAATCAGCATTGTGGTAGATGCCTCCGATTACGCGATAGGAGCCGCTTTACAACAATTAACAAATCATGCATGGCAACCTTTAGCGTTTTATACAAAATCTCTATCTACAGCTCAACGTAAATATAGCGCATACGACAGAGAACTATTAGCAATGTACTACGCTGTAAAACGTTTCAGATACGCCGTGGAAGGTCGAAACTTCGTGATATTCACCGATCACAAACCACTCACATACGCATTCAGTCAAAATTTGGATAAATGTTCCCCTCGACAATTTCGGCAACTCGACTATATTGGCCAATTCACTACTGATATACGGTATATCAAAGGCCAGGACAACAGTGTAGCCGACGCATTATCGCGAATCGAAGAAATTTCCGAGGTAGTTGACCATCGTACTCTCGCAGTCGCGCAAGAAATCGACGAGGAATTACGCAAAATCCTCGAATCCGGAAATGAATACTCCCTCAACATAAAGAAAGTTTATTTTCCCGATTTCAATGTCCAACTTTACTGCGATTTAACCAATGAAAGCTTTAGACCATTTGTGCCAAAACAATTTCGCCGAAACATTTTCGACTCTTTGCACAACCTTTCACACCCTGGCATAAAAGCCACAAACAAATTGATAAGTTCGCGTTTCGTGTGGCCATCGATGAATAAAGACTGTCGCGAGTGGACGCGCTGTTGTGTCCCGTGTCAACGAAATAAAATAACTCGTCATGTTTCCACGCCAATCAAACAGTTTGACAATTTAGCTGGTAGATTCGAACATGTCCACATTGACATTATCACAATGCCATATTCACAAGGCTACCGATATTGCCTTACATGTATTGACCGTTTTTCAAGGTGGCCGGAGGTAGCGCCAATCGAAGATATGGAAGCCTCCACTGTGGCCTCAGCCTTTTTGTCTACTTGGATTTCGCGTTTCGGTGTTCCGCTCAGAATAACATCGGATCAAGGTCGACAGTTCGAATCCAATTTATTTAGGGAACTATGCAAGCTACTCGGTACAAAACACATACGTACAACAGCTTACCACCCTCAAGCTAACGGTATGGTCGAACGGTTTCACCGCCAACTTAAGGCAGCAATAAAGTGCCACGCCACGGACAATTGGTTGAAAACGTTACCAATAGTTCTTTTAGGAATTCGATCGTGCATCAAAGAAGATTTGAATGCAACTTCTGCCGAAATGATTTACGGTTCAAGTCTTCGACTACCTGCCGAATTTTTTGCCCCTTCGAATCAGAAAGCAAATTCGGATTTCGTAGAAAAATTGAAGGTACGGCTCAACGATGTCAAGCCAAACGCCGTTATTCGGCATGGTTCTAAACCAACCTTCATTTTCAAAGACCTGTCTACTGCTAAACACGTTTTTGTTCGGCGAGATGCAGTTCGCGCGCCCTTGCAATCTCCGTATGACGGACCATACGAAGTAGTACATCGCCATGATAAATATTTCGTAATCAAAATAGGCGACAAAAAAGCGACCGTCTCATTAGACCGACTAAAACCAGCCTTTCTTTTGACGAAAGACTGCGAACCCGAAAGCGAGTTTAATTCTCAATTCGTAGTTGTACCCGATCAAACTTTTCAACCCGAACATACTGAAGGAAATAGTAATCGCGAACATTGCACTACACGTTCAGGTAGAAGAGTACGTTTCCCGGATAGAATACAAGTCGGATTAGATTAAGCCAATTACATTCACCATATATATATATATATTTTTTTTCAGCATTTATCTAATACTAATTTTTTTTTTCTTCTCTCAAAAATTTTCCACAATAATGTAAAATACAATTTTTTTTCTCTGTCATAATTTTCCAGAGTAATAATGTACAAATATAAATTGTTTCATCTTTCATCGTAACGTTATTACTGGTAAGGGGGTATGTGGTGATAAAAGCGATTCGACACAGTGTACGTGCCGAACCAAGTTTGTCATCCCCATAATTCAGAAGATACCTGCACATTGTAACAATGGCATTCTTGGACTTGACCCTCAACTTTCTCTACCGTCAAGGAAATTCTTTAATTGCAATAACATGAAACCTTCAAAGAATATCAGCCACTTTCAGGTACAAGAATGACTAGAAAGATTTGGCAGGCGCAAGTCCACGGAGCCCATTGGGCAGGTATATAAATACCTCAGATAGGTAAAACCAGACAGTTGTTACTTAAACTGGTTAGCAGTTATCGACGACAGTCGAAACATTCTTGTAACTAGAACCGATCTCCTGATGAATAAACATATTCCTTCGTTTCCACGAGTGTTTTAATGTCTCCCGTAAACGCATACACCTCATATTTTTAAAATGTTTGATTGCCCAATTTCGTGGATCAGTAGAAAACAACAAAATGTATCAATTTCATCCACTGAGTCTGAATACGTAGCTTTAAGTTTGGCTGTAACAGAAGCTTGCTGGCTGAAAAAGATCATTCATGATTTTCAGTTGAAGATAGAAAAACCCATTAGGATTTATGAAGATAATATAGCAGCTATATGTTTAGCTAATAACCCTGAAAATAATAAAAGAATCAAACACATAGATATAAAATTTTATTTTATTAAAGAAAAGATAGATGAAAATGTGATCGAAGTTTGTCATATTGGAACAGAATACCAATTGGCAGATATGTTCACAAAGCCATTATGTAAAACTAAATTTCAAGATTTTTGTAGCCAATTAGGATTCTAATATTGTTGTTCCAAATAAGAAATTAAGTTATGCTGTTGAAATGTTATCTATTTCTTTAAGTTAGAAAACAAAATGATTTTATTGAGGGGGCGTGTTGAAAATAGAACTGTGGTAGTAGGAAACTACTGCAATAAAACCAATTTTGTTCAGTATTATATAGATGGCGCAGTTGCCAATTTAGTGCATAATTTCTATAACATTCTAGCAAGATATGTAATATGTTGTAGGTTGTTAAACGAAGTTGATTCAAGTTATTTTCCAATATAAAAACTAAAATCTAAGTGGTGTTTTATTAATATAAAAAACATTATGTTTCTTTCGATGGTGATGTTCATGAGTCCTTGGGGTGTAATTATTGAGGTTGGCATACATAATTTTGAGAGCCGACATGAACCTTCATGCTATTGTTTCTATGAATGGGTTGTATGGGTGAAGAGGTCGAAGGATTTTCCAAGTCAAACATGAGTAGGAACAGTCTGTTCCTAGAAAAATGTGCAGCTGTATCAATGGAATGTTAAGCAGCAAATCGAATTCTCAACTTCCTTATTAGTTCTTCTCTGTTGGTGCTATTGATCTTGTTCAACTTGAAGATATATATGTGTCGATGATGTCGTGAATTGTCACGAGAGAATAAATTTTCGCGAATTTTGTTGAGTAGGGTCGATTTCTCTGAATTTCTTGTTGAGAGGTTTGATTTGGCTGTTCCTATGCTTTTAAAGAGTTTAGTTGGTTCATAGGGAATTTCAGAGGCTCTTTGAAGCTCAGATCCACACGATGCACACTTTGGTGTAGTGATGTGAATTCTCACATTTGGTTCATTTTATACTTAATGTTTAAGCAATTTTCCCGAGTGTGTTCATACGATTAATGATCGAGAGCGAGGTTGTGGACTCGGTGCTGGAGGATAACTTGGATAGACTGGATAATACCTGTGCCTCTAGAACATGCCTTCATGATTATCCATTCGAATGATTTCGAACAAGGTGTTATGACTCGAAGCATCAGTGTTGGTCTGTCGGTAGCCTTTGAGATGATACGCTTACAGTATCGATGTTCAACTTTTATTTGTTTGAGGTGTTCGCTGACATCATTTTCTAGTTTTCGAATTATAAACAATAATGCATTTTATCCACCGCATCATCTATGGGGAAATGAAGGCACCTAATGTCTCGTATCATAATTGGTCGAAGATTTCGGCCTCACTCATTTCATTTCAGGTACATATTAACTGCTAATGACTAGACCTCTGATAATGTAGCGAACTATTCAATGCGATATTGAAACCATTTATATTGTATTCCGAAAAGAAAATATGTCGAATTGAGAAAATGTAGCAGTATTTCTGAATTGAGTATATCGATATGAAATTCAGCATGTTCCCATATTCAATGAAAAATAAGACCAATTAGAAATACAATTATCATTACGTACCATTATCATTCCCCTTTCTTTTTGGGTAGTGGCAAAAAATATCAAACGTCAAGAAACAAATGCGTGCCAAATTATCATGGCGGCATTAGAGCGGATTCTTAGTTCTTATCCGTTAGTTTTTTCTTTAGGACGTTCCGATATCGCATCTTCGGCGTTTTCCTTGATGATTTGACATTACGAAAATTTAAAGGTGAATTCATTTCACTTTGGTAATTCATGGCCCTTCTTAAGTAATTGAATTGAACTGAGTACTTGTCTGGGCATAGTCTAGTAGCGCCTTATCGCGATTTGTGTTGACTGAGACCAGCTCCCACATTACTGCAAAATCTCCAATTTACATTATGCAACCCTCGAGATTTCGCTGAAAGGAATTCGAGTGATTATTACGATCAGTTCTTCTTCTTCTTCTGTGCGTCGCCTTTGGTCGGCAGAACGTAGGCCGTAGGTGTTACAGACAGTAACCATCTACTAATTCAATTATTTTTCAGGTTCATGATTGTGAATTTGCACCCTCCATAGATATCATCATCAATGAAACTCTTCCTACCCTACAGGAATTTGTTAAAGAAGGAAAAATTCATTATATCGGTATAACCGGTTATCCGAATTCAGTTCTGAAGGAAGTTATTGAAAATTCCCAAGTGAAAATCAGTACAGTACTTTCTTACACTAGACTCACCATGATAGATCAAAGTCTGACTGAATTCATTCCATTCTATAAGGTAAGATTGTTTACATAGGCTGAATTTTTCAGTTACAAATTGATGAATTCTACTTCAAATGCACCATAATACACTGCGCAAAAAAATTAACGCACATTATGGAAATCCCAAATTTATTCTACAACTGAGGGTGTTCTCAATGATAATTATTTTCATCAGAATTATGCATGCATATGTTATCCACTTTCAACGTTTTTCTTCAATACAGATGTTTTCTCCCAGCAGGAATAAAAAAAGATGATATTATCACTTATCAGATTTTGAATGTATTGGCTCCATTCTAAAATCAGTTATTCTCGATCAATTCTAGTAATCAATAGTTTTTCTTTCGTTTGATTTTCTACACTCGATCGCTATGCATTGCAAAACACGCAATTCGACCCAAGAGGAATGTGCCCAAGCGGTAGTTTTGCGAGAAGAAGGGTGGACATACACAAGAATTGCAGAAAGGTTTGGAGTTTCCCATATAAGTGTGTCCAGAATGTTGCAGCGATTCAGGGAGACAGGTATGAACGAATACCAGGACAGGGTAGACCAAGGGTAACAACTGCCACTCAAGAACGTCACTTGAAAGTTTCTTCGTTGAGACAACGGTTTGCAACCGCTCGCCTCCTTCAAAATCAGCCTGAGCAAACTCATGAGGTGCAAATTAGCACTCAGACAATAAGAAATCGCCCCAGAGAATATGATAAGTAGGGGAAGTACGTACAAAATGACATAGGGTTTTATTTCAGAGGCATAACTCTATCTTGTTAGTAGTGAATCACAGTAATGCCATATTCTACAACTATATGATCTTTGGTCCTTTCTTCACAAAATCTAATCAACCTTTATGAAATAAAAGTATCAAAAAATAAAATATTCTCAGATAAATTGGGATGAACGAAATTCATTTTGTCCGCATGCTATGGACAAAATGACATACCGGCAATAGACAACTGTATTTTTCTACTTATAGTTACAAAACTACTGACAAAGTTCACCAATGAAACGCTCGATTCTTCTAGGAACATCAGTACAAGATGCGTGAGCCCAATGCAACCAATGCATGCATCGTAACCAGTCTTTTCCAGTGCTAATCCTGGAGAAGGAGAAGACTGGTTTTTTCCCAATCTGAATCGGGAAAAATGGTCATAACAATAGACAGTTGGACAATCGTCTTCATCATCTCGAAAGTTGCTAGAAACATTTTCTTCTTCATTGTCTTCTTCACATATTGCCCTAGGGACGTGTCTCCTTTTCTTTGGAGGAGGTATGGGCTCATTTTTCGATTTGATTGCAATCATATTAGGTGTAGAAGTTGAAACTAAGTATACGTTTATCGTGTCTTCGGCTCACGTTTGCCTTGTCCACTTATGAATCGTCCATTAGGGATTGGAGGAACGTCCTCATAGGAATCATAGGATCATCAATGCATCTTAATCTATTAAGATGCATTGCCTTTATTAGCCGCAGATGAATATTTTGTTATGAATATGTTAAGACAAGTCCTGGCTCTTTGTTTGGTGATGGAGCCTGGGATGAATGGTCTCGGTGTTGTCCGGTAGATAATAGATAGTTAATTCAGCTGAAATACCTATGTCATTTTGTCCGTCCATTGTATATGTCATTTTGTCCATAAAGCGTTATAAAACTAGAAATATATCGAATAGATACAAAAAGTATATTCAACATGAAAAAAGCTTCGTGAATACAATGACAAATAAGTAAAGTTCGATATGAATGCAATATAAATAAAAAAATGGTGAAAACTGGTCATTTCTTCCAAAAATTTGGCGCAATAAAAAAAACTCGTGACCTATTATTTTCTGTTATCACTCATAACGACCGAATGAACTAGAGTAGAGCTTGCGAGTTTTCAGAGGCTAATTGAACCCACTCAGGTCTTGTGATTTGGTAGGCAGTTCCGCATTTGATACCACCAAACTCAAATTATGATGCCTATGTCATTCTGTCCATATATGTCGTTTTGTACGTATTTACCTTATATGAAGAACATGCTTAAAGAGCATGTAGTGCCATTTGCCCCATACATTGGGGAAAATTTCATTTTTATGGACGATAATGCCAGACCCCATCGTGCGCGCATCGTTCAGGAGTACCTTGAAGACGAAGAGGTTGAAGTCTCTCGAATGGAATGGCCAGCAAGAAGTCCAGATCTCAATCCGATTGAGCAGGTTTGGGATAACCTCAATAGAAGGCTGAGAAGTTCAGAAAATCATCCAGCTACTCTTAATGACTTAGGAATCCAACTCGGAGAAATCTGGGAAGGATTAGATCAGAACATTTTAAGATCACTCATTTTGAGTATGAACCGTAGTTGCCGAGCTGTAATTAACGCAAGGGGTGGAAATACCAAGTATTAAGTCACTTATCAGCATTTCAGTATTTTGAAAATTGTTCATTTCTCTTCTTCCACATAAGATTCAATGAAATCCTGAATTTTTCTTCCATTTAATGTGTCTTGTTTCGTTCAAAACCTTCCCGAGAGAACATAAAAAATAAGTTATAAAGTCAATGTAGAGTTAACTTTCATTAAAATTGAGATTTTCAGAATGTGCGTTAATTTTTTTGCGCAGTGTAGTTTTGTCCATGGCTATTGGATAGTGTTCATAATCCATCTGCCAATTCAGTTCGAAAGTTTGAATCGTCAGCAATTTGTTCGGATAGATGCATAGAACTCCTGGTGAGGACACTCTTCAGGGGGGGCCCGGGGGGCCAGGCCCCTCCAAACCATATAATAACAGGAAAGAAATTCTGAAAGTCTGAAGGCTTAGGATAGTATTGAAATTCAATTTTCCTCATACGGGAAATCTCGCCCTCTCCCCAAACTGAAATCTTGGATACGCCACTGACACTCTTGATGGTCAAAAACCAGCGCTATAGTTCTACTTTCTCGCCGATAGTCATCCCTATTCTTGTTCTATATCTAATAATGCCGATATACTAGGGATTGCATTCCCGGTTTACCGATTTACCACCCTTAATGTTCTTCAAATTACCGACGAAGAAACCGACATCTTTTACCGGTAATTTCGATAAAAAAATGCCAGCGCTGATCCGTTGTTTCTGTAATGCACGGGCAGGACGAGATGGATTGTAAAATATTCAAGTGTGTAGATGTGTGAAAAGGAAATGCAATATTTTTGGAAAGAGGGAATTCAGGGGAAATACTTAAGGTGAATACAGACTATTCTGACGTGACGTGATTTCACGTCACTGAAAAAATTCCACTGAATGTGAATATTTTTACCTCGATTTTTAGTTCGCTTTAACTGAATAGCATCTTCAGATAGGTTAGAATAAAATGTTTATCCCCGCCTCTTCACCATAACTTACTGGTTTCTGAAAAAAATGGGCCCTTGCATCAGCATGCAGTCATTATACCACAACAGTTTTCATTGAAATTTGAGTGAAGTCATAATCTCGAAGACGAAACAAATGTAGAGGTTATATATATTCCGAAAGACGACAAGAAAATAGATACCTATCTATCGATGATGAAATTATTATGCCACTGAAATATTTTCAGTTCAGTTCCGAGATATGATTGAGAATTAACAATGATTTGCTGGACTTTGTAAAAGGTTGAAATCAATTCGTAGACTTCGGCAGTAAGATCTTTATTGCATCGACTCTTGATCAATAATAATGTAACAATGGAAAAGAATCATATCAGGTGCTTTCGTAAGTGGGCCAGTTCTATGAACGGCAATATGATAACTCGTCAAAATGGTGACATACCTACGTGCCATTGCAATATTGTGAAATTACATATAAATATTGAGCATCAGCAATCTGCCCTACAACTTGAATAAAACGTAGATAATAAAGCGATTGAAAAATTTTCCAGATTCAATTTTTGGCTGATGATATATACAGGGTGTTTCCAATTGAATGTAAATATTTATGGAGGTGAGTTTTGGACCCATTTTGAGTAAAAAACCTGAGGCGCGTCGCCAGCGAGGGGCAGGGAGGGGCAGCTGCCCCCCCTCCCTAGAGCTCAAAAATCCCTTGAAAACTCATGAAAAAATAGCATAAAATACGAAAATCAGTTCATTTTTTCTATTCTGATTGTTTTTTGCCCCCCCTAGCTCAATTGCTCCCCCCTAGCTCGAAGGCTGGCGACGCCCTTTAATATGTCATGTCCTAAACGTTCTTCCTTCTGCATTTTTCAATGTACCACTTTGTTTCCAATTTCCACCAGTGGCCTTCGTACGTATTTGCACCTGCCTATTTTGGCAGACATTAATAGCACAGATTTTTCCTGAAATAGAAATTATTTTTGAAATTCCCAATTATTTCTTACCAAAGTTGATCATATGAGTGTTTTCAACTGATGCACAGTTTTCGCTTGAAAAAATGAAATCTTCGTAGGTCTCTGCATGGTGATATTGTCATATGTATGAATTGAAGATATTGTTATGATCATGCAGAGAAACGGTTTTGATTTTTTTAAGCGAAAACCGTGCAGCGGATTGAAAAAAGTGATCAACTTTGGAAAGAAATGATTGGTGGTTTTGTAGATAATAATAAATGATTCATTTTTGAAAACTTTACCACCCTGTATCTTAAAATATGAGACGTTTAGAATATAATATGTTCATATAAAGTTTTTTCCTTAAAATGGGCCCAAAAATTATCCCCATAAATATTGACATTCAATTAGGAAACACCCTGTATTTCGAAATTATCAAATATATGCCCTAGGGCCTAGGTCTTGCGTTCTACCAATATGCATTTCTATCAAATCGACTTGAGTGCCATCGTTGTTTACAGAGTGAAGTAGAACAATGCTTGATAATTTTAGGTCCATGTTTCGTCCGAAAATTTTGATGGGTAATGAGAATTGTCGGCACCTGCTATTCTATGCATCTTCGATCATACGAATAAAAATGGTGGTTATTTTGAAAAGGATTATTCAAGAGTCATAATGTAAAAATTTCAAAATCTTCTTCTCTGATATTATGGCTATTGAATGAAAACTATCATAATATTCTTGTTGAATAATATACTATTCTTAGTAGAAACTCTTCAGTTCATTATTCATGGCATTATTCTCAGTGATCATTTCATTTTTTCAGTCCCATGGTATCGGAATTATAAACGCTTCCGTACATGCAATGGGGCTTCTTACCAATAATGGACCCCAACTGTGGCATCCAGCATCCGATAATTTGAAAGAAATCTGTTCCAAAGCTGCAAATTATTGTAAGGTAGTAGATGAATTGCTATGATATGTTATACAATATTTCATTCCTAATGATGGTGAATCATATTAGCGAGGGAGCAAAGCACTTTTCGGGTAAAAGAAATCCATTTTGGAAAACTCAAAGCTGATTTTTTTCTGTGTTGAGTACCTACCTAATCTTCTCAAATAAAATAATTCTCACATTATTTCAGCCATTAGCCCAGTAAAACCAACGTTCTTAAGGTGGGCGTTCAATGTAGTGTGTTTTTATTTCAAGTTGCATTTGAGAATGTTTTCACTTTGAGAACTGAAATTTTGTGGGTGAACTCAGAAAGGATTGGAGTTCTTAATGAGATGATTGAGATTTATTTCATTTCAACAGTTCTTTTTTTTTCTTTCATATAGAAGAAAATAAGTCAACTCATGCTTCTGTTTTATTTCAAACGAAAGACCCATGAAAATAGTTCAACTTCCGATTAAAAGTGAATCTACAGATAATTTCGTTCAGAAAAACAACTTGAAATGCGGAATTGGCAGAGAATGGCCAAATTCAAAATATGGCGGGAAAAAGTTCCTGTTTTACCCACATATTCACTAATTTCATAATTCAGCTATTGTCGGATAGAGAGCGCCATAGTACATTTCATTCATAATTAGAGAGATATTCATAGAACTCATAGAGATAATGTAAGTTCTATGGAGATATTCCATAAAATGCACGGTGGCGCCTCTATCGGTCGACTTGTCCTACGCGCATCAAACGGCGACCTTAATCTAATTGGGAAAAAAAATCTTGCAGTATTGCACGATCAAGAAGCGATTTTAATTTTTGTGAAATCTGCTTATTCGTTCTCGATATATTTAATTTTTGATTTATCAGTGCAGTTTCCTCTATTTTTCATAAAAAAATTTACATAAAACTGTTCCGCATAATTCGAGAAGTAGATATTCAATTTTCAAAATGGAATATATCTAGAACTAATAATCAAATATCCTCAATAATGACCATGAGAGTTTACTCTACATGGAAATCTTCCATAGCTGCCGAACCAGACATCTCAGAGATTTCGTTGGAAAGTAGTATCTTGTACCTTCATTTCTTCATCTCAGGAAATTATTTTTTGATATACAGGGTGTTCCCGATAAATTTTAGTCAACAAATGGATGATTTTTTCAATGGATCACCCCATATATTTTCACATATTTTCAATGACCTTCATTACCTCTTTCATGACGCAAAATATTAGGGACATTTTTTCAACGGTTCAGATCTTCCAAGAAAACTGCAAAAACGTGAACAGTTCAGGAAAAGTCTTCTGACGATTTCCAGAAGCGACAGTAACATGAATTTGATCTGAAAGTTTTGCAATTGAAGGATTTGCCTTGACACGGTTCCTAAACGATCAACCTGTCATATACAGGGTGTCCGTTATTAAGGTCCAAATATGAAGAACTTAAAATTATTATTTCTCGATTTTTTCAACAATAATGTAGGCAATTGAATACCTTACATTTTCTCAGAAGTAACCTTAGGATTATTTTAAACCCCGCATCCAGCAGACACGAAAAATGATATCGCAATATCGAAATTTTATTCAAATAATAACATAGGTAATAAAACTAACGGACTTTAAAAAGAGATCAAACAATGAAATGAATATTTGTTTCCTATCGGGATATTGGGCAGCATAAGTTCAACTTCCTTGAAAAAACAGGTTCTGTGGCACTGCCCTAACATGAAAATAATATCAACCATCCTATTTTTTTCAAAAATTCAAACTGATTAACTGTATTCGAAAGTATTTTTGAGCTTTAGTAGCAATACCTTTTTTTTGGAAAGCCGATAAAAACTGATATAATTGGTTGAATAGGTGATCAATATGTTGCTCGTACAGAAAAAATATCATTTTCATGTTGATCCTCAGGAAGTCTGATTCTGGGAAGGTTTTGAAGTTTGTCAATAATTATTCATTTAGTTTTTATTATGTTATTATTTGAATAAAATTTTCAGTTGCGATATAATTTTTCGTGTCTGCTGGATGCGGGAGTTGAAATAATCCTGAGGTTACTTCTGAGAAAATGTAAGGTCCTCAACTTCCTACATCAAAGTGGAAAAAATACAGGGTGTTCTATTTGACAAATAATTTTAAGTTCTCCATATTTGGACCTTAATAACATCTCGCACCCTGAATAGAATTTCGCTCTTAGATTTCTGATTGTCTTCACGCCCGTTTGCGCCCTCATTCCACCTCGAACTCCGTTCGTGACCTGTATGCATCCTTTTTTCGAGTGAAACTCTCTTCACGCTCTCTAGGCACCTACTCCTCACAATTAAATTCGTGTTTTTCATGAAATACTTTTTTTCTCTGACTCTATTTATGTTTCCATTATCATTTCTTCTCAGAATTTCTCCTTGAAATTATTCGCCGCTAAACCAACTTTCCACTCAAACTATTCCAAAAGGGTTAAGGAAGTTCAGAAATTTTGAGACTGTTCCATTTTTTCTTCACCAATTTTTCAAATATGAGAAATCTAAATATTTTCTGGGGAAAATTTATTTCGAGTATTTGTAGTATAAACTCAGTTCACTCGAAAAAATTAAAAAAAGAAGTCCATTAAAGAGTATGGCCTCCTTGAATATCAACCATATCCTGCCAACGCCTTTGCATGCTTTCTATCGGTGTATGAGGAGCTAAACTTATCGAGAAGGAGACTAGGAGGAGGCAAGAAAGAGGAAAAAGACGAAAAAAAGAAACCGATCAAAAACGACAAATATGAAAATCTTTAAAACTTAGGGAAAATTTGAGATACCGCCTACTATGAACGAAAGATCTTCTCATGAGAGACATGAGAGTGGGTTCCACCAAGCGCTATATCAACGCTGATCGGAGAATCACGGGCCTGAATAGGAAAAATTCGAGAAGATAAAGGAATTATTGATAAAAAAAATGAGACATAAGAAAATCTTCAAAACATGCTTAACTTCGAGATTTCGCACACTATAAATGAATCAGCTTTTCGTGAGAGACTTAATGAGTTGGAAACAAAAAATCAATAGTGGAGTCGAAGAAAACCAGTGGAACAAAATCGTAGACATTCGAGACAAATAATTAGAATACTTGAAAATGGATGTTCCAATATAAGAAAAATGATAGAAACAGGTAAACGATAGTCAACTGATACTGATGCACCGGCAAATAGTAATCATTTAGCTATGGAATGAAACTGTACCAATTGAAATTAAAGGATTACTTAATAGGTTTAAGAAGAACGTAATGAGAGTAAATTACTAAAATTAGTTTTAGAAAAACCAAGAAACCAAATATTCGAAGGACGAACAAGAAATGGATCTCAGGAATAATTCAGCAGAATGGAACGGGGCAAAACATTCAATTCGATTTCGATAAGAGGATGAATTATAGACTTGAGGCCGCCCTACAAAATGAAAAATGGGAAAAAGTATATAGTTTCTGCAGTATAGACGAGATTACAGTTGAATTAGTTGGAAAACTTAATACCTACCTTTTTCATTCAGTTCCTTATACCGAGATCCATTTTTGTTCATGAAATTCTGGAGGGAACGAGAATAGTCCATCAATATTAATACCTGCATTGAATAGAGTAAAAACATTATTAAATTGAAAAAACAAAATATAGGGTGTTTCACCATAAACTAGACAAACATATACAGGGTCTTTCACGAGGAACCTCACCCATATTTATACGGGAAACTACTGAACGTATTTTCATGAAATTCAGCACTTATAAGTATTTCACGATGCCGATGAAATCTAAAATATTTTCAAGGCATGAGCACCTCCGGTTTTTCCGGAAATGACGTCAACTTCCGTTTTTCAAATTAGAACACCATTTTTTTATTGCAGAAATAGATTCCTTAGAAAATTTTAAGTTATTTTGATGTAACATTTTTCAGTTTTGGTTGGGAAATTCTCTCTGAGCGGGAAAATTCGAAAAAAAATCGAAAATAGAGCTCCGCTGAAACAAGAATAACTTCGAGGTTTTTGGATGGAAAATTTTCATTTTTGGGATTTTTCAAGATGTAAGAATGATGTATCCACTTTAAAAATCGAAATCGCGATTTATGATACAGGGGGTAAAAAATCGCTTTCAAGGTTAGGGATGACAAAATCGTGAAAAATCAATTTTTTCAAATTAGAACCCCATTTTTTTATGGCAGATATTGAATCTACGTTAAAAAATAATGTGAGTGTATGCATCACACCCTTGCCCTAAAGTGGATATTAACTCAGAAAATATCCAATAGATAAAGTGATTCAAGAGGAAGGTTTATATGTATGATACATGCATGATATTGTAGAGAAACGCCTATGAATTTACAGGTTTCTAATGTGATGTAAATAAACGCGCTTACATTTCAAACGCTGACTGAACCCCACGAGATAAATCAAAATAATTTACTCGGTATTGTACTCCTAAAAAAGGTCAACAAAAAAGTCCGCGACGGTATATGTCTATCTCTCAAGGATAACCCACAATAACCATTTTTTATCCTTTACATTTTACGGGAAAAATGGCTTATTTAGGAAGTTATTTCAAGCAATACAACATCAATCCTTTTCAATTGAGTACCTTAACTACATTGTCCATTCAATATACATCAATATGGCCCTTTACAGCATGTAATTTAAATGATTATTTCATTCACACATGGCTCCGCCAATGAAAATTCACGAATTTGGTCACGCGATATGCAATATTATCGGATATTCAGGTAAACAAAGAAATATCAGCGGCTATTTGAAGTGTCAAAATTTGACATATGTAACATTTATTCAGAATTGAAAATGTCCCGAGTTCAAAACTTGGTCTCGATAGCAATTTTTTTGCAAAATAATTATAAATAAGTCCGGATCGCTCGGTCGAAAATACAAAAGACTGCAGATCCGAGCGTTTGGACCGTTTTCATGAAATAATCTTCCTGAATATCACTCGACTATGACAAAAGCGACTATTATTTTCTTTAATTCATCTCGAGCAACTTGTATTTCAAGACAATTCAATTCGACCATATGAACATTAATAATCAAAGAATAACTCCCTCGAGCTAAAGCTCTCGGGAGTTATTCAGATTATTAATGTTCATATGGTCTTATTGAATTGTCGAAATACAAGACGCTCTCGATTGAATTAGGCCGAAAATAATAGTCGGCTATTTGTCATAGTCTTGTGATATTACCTCCGAATATTTCCGAAGATATTACAGATTCAGAATGCAGGGACTTAGCGGTGCAGGCCGGCACTACCGTTGTTTATAAGGAATAAGGATTGCCATTACATTCGTGCGAAGCCGAAGCGGGTCGCTAGTTTCTTAAGGGTCTACATCCTTGAAAAAAAAGGGAGTCAGAAACGATTTATTTTTTCCGATTGATGAAGGGATGTATGAGTGTATAAAGATAAAAATAATAAAAAAAAATTTTTATAATTATTAAATGAATGAAAGAGATATTCCTCATCATTTTTGGTTATTTTTCAACATTTCCACCATCAAAACTAACAAATATTTTTGTGTTTTTTCATTTCAGTATTGAAGTCTTTTATTTAGTTAATGCAATGTCTATCTCCTTTTTCTTTTAGAATTTACCGTTTTTTTGTAAATGATAATACAAGAATGTGTTGTTTTCGCAAAATTTATTTCCTTGAATTTTTCTATTCGGTGTGATAAATATCCATTTTTCTCAAAGACATGTCATTAAGGTTTGTTTTAGCCGTCGATTAGTGAAAAT
Organism: Adalia bipunctata; assembly: GCA_910592335.1. Classification (NCBI taxonomy): domain Eukaryota; kingdom Metazoa; phylum Arthropoda; class Insecta; order Coleoptera; family Coccinellidae; genus Adalia; species Adalia bipunctata. The sequence goes on along the minus strand of OU342950.1, from coordinate 51,625,661 downwards.
CAATTGTTAATAACAATTATGGATTTCAACATGGAATTGAATTTCTTTTAAATGACACGCCCCGCAGGTATTTCCTCCCAGATGACTGAAAAAGGAAAAATAGAGTATTATAACAAATTATACAGGCAGTATAATATCTAGTTCAGGGTAGTATTTCTAGTTATATTCCCTGTGTCCCAACATTTGTTCTATTAAGCTGAATAATCCGAAAAATAAAAATTAATGCAATGCACTGCCATCTGGCGGTATACGTTTGTTACATTGAAGGCGATAGACTCTTAATATATTGAAAGAACCTCGAATTCAAACTAATAATTAGGTAATATCGTCGCCATCTTGAAAGTTTTATATTGGCCATATTTGGCGTAACGGTTTATGTTAACCAATTGTATCTTCTGTTGAAAAAAATACCCACTTTTAAAAACAGATGATGAAAGAATGAGCAATGTGCAGGATTCAGAAAAACCTCAATTTTTGTTTCAGGAAAATAACGCCGAACTCGGAAAATTAGCTGTATATTTTGGCTTACATCAGAATGGTCCAAGTACAGTTCTCACTGGAGTAAATACACGTGTGTTATTGAGATTTAATTTGGATGTTGTTCGAAATGGATTGAGTGAAAAAGAATTACAGGTTTTCGAGGAAGTCAAGGGCCGGTAAGGTTATATTCTGTTGCCACTATTTCGTTAATTTTAAATTTCACCCATCCCTAGGATAAAACTGTAGGGGTACTGGTAATGTGGGCTGAATTTGGACTGTACTTGATTATTTTTGCAATTATAAGACGTTGTTCTCTTGTGAAAATTTTCATTTTGGAAAATTATTATTGCGTCCTTCATTCCTTCTTACAATGGAAAACATTTTTTCATTTATTTGTAGGTATGCGTTTGGGTGTATCCAGAAACGAAAATGAATGAGTTTGTACATCTTTGAATGAAGAAAATAAAATTTCATGAAAAATTAGAAGATTTGAGATATAGACGATATTTAATTTATATTGCATATTATCAATTTATAATAGAAAAACAAAATTCTCATTTAGATTTTTGAAGTATATGGACCTATTTAAATGGCTGAAGACATTTACCTTTGAAATTGATTTGAAAAAAATCTTGCCACGTGCATGGCCTTTATGAGTTTATGGTTTATGTAGGTATATTTATTTTCATATTCGCTTTGTTGAGAGAATCGGCTGCAAGAATGTTAAATTGTTATAATTGGGAACTATGGAAGAATCTGCAGTGGTAGTCCACAAAGCATTTGTAATTAATTTATTATTTGAAAATAAAACAACAAATTTTCTTTGAGAAACTGCTTCAAGGTCTTTGGCGAGTAGTCCATAAACTGAGTATGGATTTTTCTCATATTCACTGGCATACGTCTGTCCAAATTCACTCTACCTCCAGATTATTGAAATTCTTCCATTATGAAATCCGAAATCAAGTGCCACAATGTCTTGATAATCGGTGTTTATTGACTGGGATTGCAGACACAGAAGTTCATTAAACTTCTATAGTTCGATACAAAATAACCTATATATTTATAGAAAATGGCCAAAATCAACAAATTATAGGAACCTTGAAATAGGGCCACGTGAAGTTGGCAAAAAAATGTCGGCACAAATTCTGAAATAATAATAATAATAATTTTCTGATTTCGAAAAAAATTTCAATACCAATATTTAGGGCCCAATTTGTGCCCATTTGAGCCGTTCAAATGACTTCATTATCACTTGTAGTTTCCAAGTTATTTCAGATTAAATATCTTAGTACACTTGGCTCAAACATATTCCAACTTTGAAAAAATTTTGACTAATATTTTGTGCCCAATTCGTGCCCATCTGTGGCGTTCGAATGACATCTCTGCCATTTGTAGTTTTGAAGATATTGACTGTTATTTTTTAGCCGGCGTGGGGCGTGAAGTTAGCACCAACATATTCCAACTTCAAATAAATTTCAATGCTAATATTTTGTGCCCAATTTGTGCCGTATAAATGACATCTCTACCATTTGTAGTTTTTGTGATATTGACTGTTGTTTTTTAGCCGGCGTGAAGTTGGCACCAACATATTTCAATTTTGACAAAAATTTTCAGCCACTATTCAGTGCTCAATTTGTGCCGTCAAATGGCTTCGATATCTTGAATAGTTTTCGTGTGATAAACAATAATGTGTTTTATTTACGTTCCCATCTATGGAAAGCTTTCACAATAGGTCAAAGTAGAGCACTATAAACATAGGTATGCTAGATAGACCTGGCTCTATGGTTGATTGCGTCCAACCATAGACTCGAAAATTACAGGACTCGCAACATTTTCATCGCCACCTATCGGGGTGATACACCAACATAAACAATAAATTATTATAAATTTGACTAATAGATGCCGTGGCATTATTCTAACACCACGAACCTAACCTATTTCCAATGTTTTTCATGCGAGCATGACGAAAAAAGTCACCACAAGTTCTCTCATTCCGAAAATATGCTCATTCGATTACAGATTTCATTTTTTTCGAAGGGATCTGTAATTTTCGAGTCTATGATTGGACCCAAAATGGCGGTTTCTGGTATACTTCCCTTTATAGAGCCTAAGTCAAAGATGTCGACCTCACATAATATGTGATTTCTGTTACATACCTACTTACTTCTCATGTACCTACTTATATAGATAGAATAGACCTTTGATTATTTAGCAAACAATTCCTTGCTTTAATCGAACAATCCATCGTTTTCGATGGTGAAAATATGTTAAATAAGGAAAATTGTTAAGGAATATTATTTCTTAATAATGTTAGGTATATAGGGTGGCCCACCCCAGACGCGGTTCTCATTTTGAGGCAGTGAATGAAGACATTTTGAAAATTTTTTTTCGTGAAATGTGAAGGAAAATCAGATGCACAATTTAAAATTGTTTTCACATATACAGGGTGTTCGATTTCAAAGATATAGACCATAGTTACACTTTTCCAAATGGAATACCCTATATATGAATTCAAAACTTGAATGGCATGCTCAAATAATGATAAGTTTATAAAGACCATTTTATGCCTCAGAAGAATCATCGTAGAGAAAATGGCGAAAAATCGAAAAAAAGGAGTATTTTTAATTTGCAATTAATGAATAAACCCTTCAAGCCAACGAGACAGACAATGATTTTTCGTGTAGACATTGGCTACCCTTATGCAGAAGAAAAAAATTTAACTCTGGAATATACTGAGTGATCATAATTAGTGTTCAAACATTAACTACAAATAATGGTCAAAAACTTTCTTATTTCAAATGGCACACCCAGTATTTCTATACCGTGTTGAACGTTAAAATTAATATCGAAACTATCTTCATTGGGTTTCCCTATACCTTAACCTTATAGTTTTCAAGTAATTTTCGATTTTTAATTCAACTAGTTAACCTACTATTATGATTAGCGATATTCATAGAAATACTTGGAAATATTTGTGGGGAAATGCTCACAATATTATTTGAAATCTGAAAAACTCATATGAAGATCTCAATAATGGTGTTGCAGTCACGCAAGATTTATTATTCCTTTATAAATGATTATCTACTGTTTTTCTGAATATCAATTCTCTTTTCAATTATTTTCAAATTAATTTCGCCTAGGAGGTGTCATTATCATTCAATCTTTTCCGGTACAAGCCCTTAAATTCTTCTTTATTCTTATCGTTTTGAAGTTAAGCTATATACGTTCAAAGAATCATGTCACGAACGATTCATTTAAAAAAATATTTGCTCAGGCGATGAACCTTTGATTCTTTCTATTTGTAATCTCCAATTTTTGGATTGATAAATAGTAGACTCAAAGATTCAGAGATGTTGACAAAATACCTTCAAATACTACCTTACTACTGAATGCTGGTGAAACTCGTTCCACTCGGTACTCAACTCACTCTCTGGCCAGAGGTTCACTATCACAGATTTCTTTTGAAAATCTCGAAAAGTCTTCAAAATATTGAAAATGTGAAGAATAGGGAAAATGTTGGACTGGAGCACAGGTTCATTGCCTGAGCAAAGCGAATATATTTTCTAAAATGAATCGTTTGTTACATGATTCTTTGAACTTATGGCTTAACTTCAAATCGAAACGATCGGAATAAAAAAAAATTTAAGGGCATTCACCGGAAAAGATTGAATTATAATGACACTTGATAGTAATTTGAATTCACGACACTAGCAGATATTGGAATGGTCAGCCTTCCAAATGCATAGACGAGGGGCAAAGGATATGTGGAAGTATTCTTAAGATATAATAATAAAAAATAAAGATATAAATAATTGGATGAAGCTGGGTCCATCCTGTCATTCCTGTCCAATATTTTCGAAGTGAATTTTGATTTTAGCAAATCTGGGTTTTCATGAAATTGGCTTTAGTTAAAAGGATTCAGCTTTTACTAAAATTCATGAATCCTATATGTACTCGGATCAACTATCATCGGATGAAGCTCATAACATCCAGTCCAATATTTTCGAAGCGAATTTTTATTTTACCAAATCTGAGTTTCCCCGAAATTGGCTCGAGATGGAAGGATTCTGTTTTTACTGAAATTCATGAATCTTACATGTACTCGGAGTAAACATCATCAGAAGAAGCTGAATCCACCTCGTCGAATATTTTCGAAGAGAATTTTTATTTCACCAAATCTGAGTTTTCTCGAAATTGGCTTGAGATAGAAAGAATCTGTTTTCACTAAAATTCATGAATCTTATATGTACCTGGATCAACTCTAATCAGATGAAGCTGAGTCCATCCTGTCCAATATTTTCGAAGCTAATTTTTATTTTGGAAGGATTCTATCACTAAAATTCATTAATCTTATATGTACCTATATATGGGCAAAATTGGTGCTACATGAACTAAAACTTTTTAACCCGAGGAGATAGAGAAAAATGAATGGCACCTTATAGTCTTCTTTTTTCGAGAAACTGATAATGCCATCAACTGCATTCCTCTATCTTCTTTTGTTTCCGAGTTATGGGCCAAAATTGAAATTTGGGCGATTTCAACTTTGGTCATTATCTCCGTTTCTGTTTATGCTAGGATGTTGAAATAAAAACATTATACAGGCACTTTTTTGATAGCAATCCAGTGGCGTACTCTGATTTTTTTAAGAGGTTCATTTGCTGAGTTATAACATGAAGTTGTGTTTTTTCTTATGGAAACTGTAGTTCGAAATGACTTAGAAAGAATCGCCATTTTTTTTTTCCGTTTCAGAAATGTATCATATGTTATACATCGCCCCCAGATTCCAATGATATTATGAAAAATATGGTTTGTATAATATGGAATTCAAATTATTGAGTAATAAAGTAGGCTGAATCATAGAATTATGTGTCTCTACGCATGATGTAATTATTATTTCTCTATTTCAGTATCGTAATGAGTTCATTACAGTACTAAAAACAGTGCTGTAATGAACTCATTACAGCATTGTTTTTAGTTATATTTTTCGTTTTGGGTTGGCAGCACTGGCTTCCGGTCCTATCAATTTTCAACCCACGTCAATTTGGAAATGTCAATTTCGTAACAGTCACCAACTGCCAAGATAAAATACAAAAGTCACTAGGATGTATAATTGTATAATCTGAATTTTCCATTGAATTTCAACGAAATTTGACTGAAATAGAGAAAATATTGTCTATAATACTCGTTGCAGAATGCAATTCCAACACTCATGCGTTTTGCATTCGTATTGGAATGGGAGCCCATTCTGCAACTAGTTTTAGAATATACTATTCACGATTGAATAATTGATGGTGCGATCTCTGTTTGAAGCAACTGTCAGTTAATTTGAAGTCATCGTTGGCGGCATTATGGAGATATTCCAAAATTACGAAAAATATGATATGTTGAAATGTTTCATTTTAGCGAATGAGAATAGTGGGGCAGCAAGTGATTCAACTGTGGAATAATAATTGAACCATGCGTGGAGACACATAATTCTATGATTCTGCCTACTTTAATACTCAATAATTTGAATTCCATATACAAACCATATTTTTCATAATATCTTAACGAATCTGTGGGCGATGTATAACATATGATACATTTCTGAAACGGAAAAAAAAATGGCGATTCTTTCTAAGTCATTTCAAACTACTGTTTCCGTAAGAAAAAACACAACTTTATGTTATAACTCAGCAAATGAACCTCTTAGAAAAAATCAGAGTACGCCACTGGATTGCTATCAAAAAAGTGCCTGTATAATGTTTTTATTTCAACATCCTAGCATAAACAGAAACGGAGATAATGACCAAAGTTGAAATCGCCTAAATTTCAATTTTGGCCTATAACTCGGAAACAAAAGAAGATAGAGGAATGCAGTTGATGGCATGATCAGTTTCTCGAAAAAAGAGGACTATAAGGTGCTATTCATTTTTCTCTATCTCCTCAAGTTAAAAAGTTTTAGTTCATGTAGCACCAATTTTGCCCACCCTGTACAGGGTATCCCATTTTGGGCACTTTTACGGGATATCTCCGTTATTTTTAACGTTAGCGGGATGTGGTTTTCGCGACAGTGTGCTACTTTTTTGTGAAACTAAAGATGGCGCAAACAGTTTTTGCATAGCCCTCTTAGTTTTTGCTATACAGGCTGGAAATGAAAAGTATCACTTTTTAATCACCCCCCGTATCTCAGTTGTGCTTAAACTTGGAGAAATGGTTTGAACGCATTCCTATACATTTTTTCCGTAGAATCCAGTGGCGTAGTCAGTTTTTCAATTAAACTTTCCGTTTTTGAGTTATTGAGCAAACATATGTTTTTTTAAATTGGACATCCTGTATATTATTTTTTATTCTTATTAAGCACAATCTCAGCTTTTCAAAAACATTATTTAATGCATTTATTCTCAAAACCAAGCTCAGAATTCAAGATTTTGTAATTCAATTGTCAATAACTAAGTAGAAGGCTATGACTGTTTATCATAAACAAAAAATAAATGTCAAGATTTCGTTAGAAATCGAAAATAATGTTAACATAATATCTACATCACATGATATAATATTTAACCCAATTTAATTTGCAATTTTTTGAAAATTTAAATAATTGATTACCTATAAATACCAATTATTGAATGTTTATTAGGGAATCCAAAACAATAACAAAATTTCGTAATTTTGTTTTATAGATGCTGTTCAAAATGACGGCCATTTTCCCGTATACAAAATCTGCAGAGTTTCGTTATTCTTTTAATGGCGTTCAAAAGAATCATGGGCCTTCTTTGCAAATTTTCAAAGGCCAAAATAATTGCCGCACGAAGCTCCGCTACTGAATATTATTTTGTTTTATGAATTGTATTTTGCATATACCCCCATAAAAAAAATCGAAAATTGAGAGATCCGGAGATCGAGGGGGCCATCTTACAGGCCCGTGTGTACCAATCCATCTTTGCGGAAAGTTATGATCTAGAAATGGCCTTACAAGTCAAGAGTTGTGGCTTGGAGCACCGTCTTGTTGGAGATAAACGGCACCGTAATGGGCCAACGGAACATTGTCCATCAAATCTGGAATAACTTCCTCAAGGATTTCTGGATATCGACGAGCTGTAAGACCCCCTTCAAAAATTCGATAAGCAATTCGTCTCCCCAAAATAGAAAAAGATACCCCAACCCCAAAGCGTCCTTGTTCTGCCCTCTCAAAAATTAACTGATGATTTTCACTAGACCAGGTTCTTGAATTATGACGATTAAGGATTCCAGCACTTGAAAAGAAGCATTCATCAGACCAGATAACAAGTCTCCCAAAGGTGTCATTGGTACGGATTTGCTGTAAATACCTACCATTGGCAAAACACCAATCGGCGCTCGGCATCACCGGGGTGTAAGTGTTGAACTATATGAAATTTATACGGATGATACTTATATTTTTTTTTAATTCTTTGGTCATTGGATTTTGACACGCCAGTTGCTTCCTCTATCTGGTTACATGACGATGATGGGGTTGCTTCTACATAACTCAATACATGCCTTTCATTTATCTCTTTCTCTTCTTTCGTGTATATTTTAGGACGGGGCTTAGTGAATGATCCGTTTTCAATCAAATTTAATTTAAGGCGGGCAAATGTGTCATGAAAAAGTTGTCTTCTCTCTGGATATCTAATATTTAAAAAAACAAATAAGATTAGAACGTAACCATAGCGCTCCTAAAGGTTACTTTTGAAAGTCTAGTTCCGATGCCTCTTGGCAGTTTTCATTGCTGTGGATGAAACAAACAAGCATGTCATATTCCTCGTAATTTTCGTAAGCAGCTATAATGAGAAAAACTTAAAACTGAATCATTAATATAATATAATGAATAATAAAAACTGAGAGAACCGTAAACTTTCAAACCAACCGACAAAGCTGTTATTTTTTGTTTTCAATAAACAGACATAGCCTACTACTTAGTTATTGAGAATTGAATTACAAAATCTTGAATTCTGAGCTTGGTTTTGAAAATAAATGCATAAAATAATATGTTTTTGAAAAGCTGAGATTGTGATTAATAAGAATAAAAAAATAATATACAGGGTATCCAATTTAAAAAAACATATGTTTGCTCAATAACTCGAAAACGGAAAGTTTAATTGAAAAACTGACTACCCCATTGGATTCTAGGGAAAACAATCTATAGGAATGCGTTCAAACCATTTTTCCAAGTTTAAGCACAACTGAGATACGGGGAGTGATTAAAAAGTGATACTTTTCATTTCCAGCCTATATAGCAAAAACTAAGAGGGCTATGCGAAAACTGATTACGCCATCTTTAGTTTCACAAAAAAGTAGCACACTGTCGCGAAAACCGCATCCCGCTAACTTCAAAAATAACGAAGATATCCCGTAAAAGTGCCCAAAATGGGATACCCTGTACTCGGAGTAAATATCATCGGATGAAGCTGAGTCCACTCCGTCCAATACTTTCGAATTGAATTTTGATTTTACCAAATCTGGGTTTTCGTGAAATTCAATTTAGATAGAAAGGATTCTGTTTCTACTAAAATTCACGAATCTTATATGTACTCGGATCAACTATCATCGGATGAAGCTGATTACATCATCTCCAATATTTTCGAAGCTGATTACATCCTGTCCAATATTTTCGAAGCGAATTTTTATTTTACCAAATCTGAGTTTTCTCGAAATTGGCTCGAAATAGAAGGATTCTGTTTTCACTAAAATTCATGAATCTTATATGTAGGGGAGGACGGGGGAATTCCACGCACCTAAGGGAAAATGCTCACAAAAACCTTCCTATGTACACACAAACTTTCATAATTTAACTGCTGAATCATGAACCCATTTGGAACTTTTTCATCACAAGGAAAAGGTTCAACTACCTATACCAATTGAGAAAAAAAAATCTGAAAACTGTCTTTTCGCGGTATTCCCCCACGTACTGGGTAATACCGCGCATGCGATGGTATAATTATGCGCATATAGTGAACAGCTGAGAAACTCGAAAAAATATTTCATTATTTCGGTAATAACCAACTACAATGTAAATTAAACAAATTTCCATGAATAGGTAAAAAAAATATCATCGAAGAATTACCCCGTTACAGCTGCGCGTTATTCCCCCAGTGTGAGTCACCTAACTCACCAGATCTCACTTCATGAAACAACAATATGAACACTCGAAGTGCTAAGGAAGGAAGTGAAACAATGATCTCTCCTTCAAATACAGGAATAATTGCCCAATCTGGCAACGTTGCGGCGAATTTGGCGTATCTCTCACCACGGCTCACTGGTCGCCGATTCTCGTATGCTGGCCCAATACACGTATGTTAATAAATGACGCGATAACTTTCCAATGCTTTTTTGTTCCACTGGCGACACCTTTGTCTTTTGACCTCAAACGAAAACTCGTAACTTGCCTGTATTATACGAACATAAACATTTCCAATGTTAAAAAGCAAACAATCAGTCAAGTTTGCATCAGTAATGATCTTATTGCATTGCGGTGTAGAGACGAGATAATCGACGATGATGTCTTGAGAGAATCCATTCTTTGATTGAAATACATATATGAGTCAATCCACGGTTATTGGCGTGATAAGCTAAAAGATAATTCATCACAATTAGGGCAAATCCAGAAACAACCCAAATTCTTTGCTGAATGAATCATTTGACCTCTTGGGGATGTTTAACAACTTGGTATCAACAAGAAAATACCACATGTCATACAGCTCCCGCCACTACAGGAGAAGATTAATAGTGTGGCGACACGTAGCCCAGCAGTGTGTAGAACCCCGTGTTTTTATTTCAAGTTGCATTTGAAAATGGTTTCACTTTGAAAACTGAAATTTTGTGGGTAAACTCAGAAAGGATTGGAGTTCTTAATGAGATAATTGAGATTAATTGCATTCCAACAGTTAATTTTTTTTTCTTTGAAAAATAGAAGAAAATGATCCTACTCATGCTTCTGTTTTATTTCAAACGAAAGACCCATGAAAATAGTTCGACTTCCGATTAAAAGTGAATCTGCAGATAATTTCATTCAGAAAAACAACTTGAAATACGGAATTGACAGAGAATGGCCAAATTCAAATTTTAGCGGGAAAAAGTTCCTGCTTTACCCACATATTCACTAATTTCATAGTTCAGCGAGTTTCGGATAGAGAGCGCCATTGTACGTTTCATTCATAATTAGAGAGATATTCATAGAACTCATAGAGATAATGTAAGTTCTATGGAGATATTCCATAAAATGCACGGTGGCGCCTCTGTCGGTTGACTTGTCCTACGCGCATCAAACGGCGACCTTAATGCAAGGATCAAATGCAAAATATTTATGCTCATAAATATCTTCTTATTGCAGATTTTTCACACGATTGGAGGATACTCATTGGGAAGGCGTTGAACTGAGAAGATACAAGAATAACTCATATTCAGCATTTTTGTAGAATGTCATGGAATATATAATTTTGTATAATACATACATGTATATTGTGATATTTTGGAAATTTTCCAATAATATGATGTATCCACTGTCACAGATATGTTTTTCATTGAAAGGATGTCGATATTTTGCATTTATCATGTTGAACTTCACACAACGCATTGTAATGAAGCCCAATTTCCTAGTCTAGAAATTCGTCTTCATTCTAAATTAATTATTCCGAATTCCCATTTTGTATACCTGCATTTTATTTCTGTTCAGAATCAAATCGCTATAATGGGAGAAGATCGAATATTGAGCGACCGATTTTGTTTTTTATGCAAAAAACACAGTAAAAACGTTCACAAGAACAACGTACATTGCAGATACCGCCGTTTTTCTTACTCATACGTACGATAAACCAGATATGAAGAAGTTTTTACCGAAGTACTTTTCTGGAACTTTAGCATTTGTGCGCCTGCCGTTTCAACTCCCCTCAGAGAGATTAAAAAAGGCGATTTTCCCCTCATCTGGGATTCACTTTTGATTGAGTACATATCACTTGTGAATTATGATTCATCCTTAGTTGAGTATCGATGACTTTTGATTCATTCTTGATTCAGTATTGCTTCATTCTTGATTAGTACAATATTCAATTCCGTATCCGATTATTACTGTTCTTTTTATAGTGAGTGCTTGTGTAATAGGCCGGAAATGTACACTAATTAAAAATGCTTGTGAACTAGAAAAAGAACGTCAGTTCAACAATTTATTGCAAGTGATTATTTGGTAGAAAAATAAAGTTTTAAATTTCAATCCCTAAAGGTCCCACGGTACTGGGAATTCAAAGAAAAACCATAAAAATGTGATATTTCTGTCACCGACCACACTAAAGGTCCATTCATATTTACCGACACCGTACGTGCCAGACACGGACCAGCACAGGCGAAAAATATGATTGCATACATTTCATATGGACGTATTCATATTTACCGCGTATGAACGAAGCGTGGCCGCGCCGGCACAGGCCAGCAGTGAGCGACATTCTCGGCGAGAATGTTTTGTCGGCGCCGGTCCTTGTCGCCGATGTATCTGCGTGTCTGTGTGGTGTTGAATTCAAAATCAAAACATCGCTCATCTCATCAGTCGTGTGTACACGGTGCGGACAGACTGCGAGCGTAAAGTAGGGACATTCGGAGTCGTAAGGAAAATGAATAATGAGAAATTAATCGAATTAGTTCGAGATTATTGATATGATATGAGTGATCGTTTCGTAGGTACAGTGACAACAAAAAAAAGTAACGCATGGAAGGAACTTGCAAAAGCACTCCAAATAACAATATAGAATTAGAATACGAAATTCAAGGCCTCGAAAGCCCCCATGATGAAACTGCAGAGGATAAGTTTAACGAACACGATTATTTTTCTGGATGTGTAACGAAATGAAAAAAATGTATATCATAAAATATCATCCTTTTAAGAATATACTATAATTTCTATTTTTCTATTCCAAAAATGAAAACTAAGTGCCTCAAACAGACAGTTAATTTTTCTCGAGGCGATAAAGATTGTTTCAACTACGAATCTAGTTTAGATATGACTGGTTTCACAAACAATAGTTTCAAATTCATATCTGCTCATTATTAAATAATTGAAAAATCTATCTTCATCATCCACGAGTTCCTTTCATAATGTGTAAAATTATCGCTCTTTTTTTCGCTTGGTGTTCATGGGATGTACAGTAAACCTTCTTTTTCTCGGTTGTTCCTTCCAAGGAATTCGATTCATTTTCTAAAAGAATTGCCATTACGGCTAGTTCTTCTATCGACATATCTTTACCTAGGGTTACCTAAGACCTTGTTGGTGTCTGTCACGCTAGGTGCTGGCAATGTAGCTGCTGGTAAATATGAATACACTTGTCGGTTTACTGTCGGTGCTGGTCCGTGCCTGCCACGCACGGTGTCGGTAAATATGAATGGACCTTTAAGCAACATCCGTTTGCCATTTTGGAAAGTTCTACTCAAATTGCATCGGCAAATTTGAATAAAGCCAAAAAGGCTCAGGTTTCACGAAGAGGGTTCCAAGTTTCGATCGCACAAAGGAATAAGTCAAGAAAGTCACACACATGGTCCTTAGGACCATTTTCAATGCAGGTCGTTGGAAAAGCTATAAACATCGAATTATAGCTTCCGCACCCAAAAGGCCGAGGGTAGGATGTCATCGATGAAACGTCTTTTTTTTTCTCGTGGGGTGTTTTGCTGAGACCACCAAATTTTTCTGTGCCCTCTCAAGAGGGGAGGAATAGGAAAACGTGAAGAGGGGGGTTTACCCCCTAGGTTCAGGGAGTATCTACTTGATAAAGCGTGAATGTGGACGAGCGCGAGGAGACCGGCTTAAGATCGCGTGGAGAGACCGTCTCAAGATCGCGTGCGGGGGTGCCAATTGAGGGCGCAGACATCGCGAGTAGGGCGCGATGTTTAAGTAAGTTCCAGCAGTATGTAGAAAGATACTTAGAGTCCGAAAACGTTTGAAGTTGTGATCGTAGAGGAAAGTGTTGGTGTCGTTTAAGGTATAATTAAGGGGAGACCGTTTTTAGATCGCGTGGAAGAATGTCGGTAGTACGGCGAAGGGTAGTAATTTTGGGAATTTGGTAGAGTCCGACAAGGGATAATTAATTGAAAGCAAAGTTGAGAAACGGCGAGAAAAGTGAAAGTTTAAATACAGAATTAATTGGAAGTGAAGTTGAGAAACGGCGAGAAAAGTGTTGGTTCGAATTCCGAACTAATTTGAATTAACGATTCGAAACGGCGAGAAGAGTGTTGACTCAAAATTTCGTTTGGTTTAAATAAAAAGAGACTTTGTATTTGAAGTAACGTACCGTGACGTGGTTCGTGGTATCGTCTGAAGGTGTGGATTGAAATTTAACTAAAGTAAGAGGTTTAGAAGATCAGTAGATATCTAAGAGGGCGAATAGTTGACCATAGCAATTTTTAAATTTTTTTCTGTGTGTATTTGTCTATTTTATCGGGTGTCGGAATTCATCACTCTCTTCCTTACCAAATATCATTTGGAGACTGCTGTAATAAGTGTTTTGTTATAACAGGTATTAACGAAATTGATTTATTAATTGAAATTTATTCATGACTTCAATGTTATTCATTATTTGAAATTTATTCATGACTTGATAGTGATTTATGACTCGAAGTTCATTCATAGTTTTGAATTTGATTGATAGTAAAAAGGCTAAATAAAACTATTTGTACTATTGTAGCCATTGTCGAAATTCAGTAATTTTTGTTTTGTTTCATTTTCTAATATAGATTTATGTATTAACCTGTGTTTTTAAATTCTAATACCTCACCCCTCTCAAAAGAAAATCTGAAAATCAAAGACTTCTCATTAGCTTGAGGCACGAACCTACATGCAGACAGCCGCTCGACTGCAATAGGATCGGAATTTCCACCTTTTCTTCATTTTTCTATCTAATAATAATTTCCAACCTCGCGTGAAAATATTTATACGAGGGCGGTGGTTACAAATGGTGACAGCGGTGGGATATTTTTAAAAGATTTTCGGAGGGGAGGTAGCAGATTTGATTTGTGTAGAAAAATTCGAAGCGCATCGAATAATTTTTAAAAGATTTTCTGAGAGGAGCTATCCGGTTTGTTTCTTTTCGAAAAATTTGAGCAGTTGTTAGAATCACGATTCTGTATAAATTGAAAAATAACAGGTATTGATTGGATTAGTCTATTATACGTTCATTGGTCATACATTTTTTGCGTTCAAAGGGTGATGTTGAAGTATTTGAGAAATTTTAGGTGGAAGTTTTTATTCATGACATATCTTAGTTACTTTAGAATTGGTACGACGAATTATATTGATACATTGATACATAGTAAAGTCATCATGGAATTAGTCAGAATTAATAATAATTCTTACACTAAACAATTTTAGTTGTAAGAGTTATACTTTCGTGTGGTTGGTTTTTGATTAGTTGAATGTTTTTTTTTTTCAAAAAAAAATTTCATTTTTTTTTGCCGGTCGTAAGATAGGGTTTTCAGAGTAGGTGAACGAGAGAAGCCAAATGATGGTAGGTGCCAGTTTTTTTTTTGTTACTGGTAGGAATCAAATAGAGTAATTAGTAAAATGGCAACTACTACCTCTGGTACTAACACCAATAAAGTGTTCCCGTCAATGATGTATTCTCTTGGTATGGTAGCAGGTACTTTAGATAACTTCACAGGAGAAGGGGCGGTCGAGTATTTCGACAAATTGGAATTACGGTCGAAATTAGATGGGTGGACGGAAGAAGTCACGCTAAAATTACTCAAATTCAAACTGAGTGGTGAAGCGTATGATTTTTTCAAGTCAGACATATCCTTCGATAAATTGAGTTATGCGGACTTCAAAGCAAAACTTTTGAAGAAATTTACTTCATCTAGATTGCCAGAAGAGAATCAGTGGAATTTATATCGGTGTTTTCAAGGACAAGATGAAGATGTTTCTTCATTTTGTACTAGGTTACGGATCATAGGGACAGATCTTTTGCAGGATGATCTCATTGGGGCCACTAAGGAAGAAGTAGCTGGGATCAAGAAGAAAAATAGGGATATGATTTAAGATCAATTTAAGATAGGGCTTCGGAAAGACTTGATGCAGCATACGGGAATCTGGTTGTTGAGGGAGAAAAATTTAGACTTGGAAAAGGCAAGAAATCACCCTTTTGATGATCCAGAGAAGGGATTTTATCATGGAAAATTCCACGATGGACACTGAAAAACAGTGCCACTCGTGTGGAAAGGAGGAGTACTTGTCGAAGGAATGTAGAACTGGTGGCAATGGACGACATGATCCGAAGAAAAGGTGTTTTTCCTGTGGTCAGGCAGGACACTTTGCCCGGGAGTGTCGAAATCAGCGATTAGCAGGTAATGCTAAACAAAGTCGTGTAGTCATCCCGGAAGTGAATGCTTAGGAAATCGACGAAATACCGCATATTATTGAAAAGCAGGTAAATGGCAAAGTATGCGATTGTTTAATCGATACAGGGGCGGCGGTTACTTTGATCCAAAAGGGTTTGGTTCAAAAGAATGTGATTTATGAGGCCGAAACGATTTCTGGTCATTTAACAAGTGTGACGGGGCACGCTTTGCGGACATATGGCATGACCCAAGTTTCGGTGGACCCGAAAAATGGTGAATGGAGCACCTATTGGAAGGCCGTTGTTTGCGACAATAACATTCTAGGGAATGTTCAGGTCATATTGGGAAGGGATTTTCTATATGCAAATCAGGCGCATATAGACTATTCGCACGGCCCAGCCATAGCAATAAGGGGGCATGTTTTTGAACTCAAGAGCCCAAGGACGAGGTGGACAACAGTTCAAATCAAATTTCCATGAACACAGGGGGAATTACTAGTGAAGAGGACAGGGGTCCAGGGGTAATCAAACGGAAAATATAAATAGGACAATAGAAATTTCGGGAAATTCTGCGGTTAAAAGGAAAATGAATATAGGGAAGGTTGGTGTGGACGCTTGTACTCAAACGCAAAAGGAGAAAAACTGGGAACACAAGGCAGAAATGATGGAAACTAATATCACAGGGCACATGATGTCTGTAGTGGATATGAACTGTAATGAAAAAAGCGCTACTGGGGTAGAGGAACCAGCGGAAAAGAAGGAACCAAAAGTTGGGAGGACTGTGAAGACGCGAAAATAAAAAGTGGGCAGGTGAGGTCGAAACCAAAAGTGGAGGAAAAGCGACATGAAACGGGGCGTCAGAAGAACAAAATTTCAAAGGGGTTTGAGAGCAAGTACCTTGTGTCGGATCACCAATTCGAGTTGGGAGACAAGGTATACGTAAACACAAGGCATGGGTCGTCAAAGACAATGGGGGAAAACTGGATAGGACCATATCGAATTATGGGAATCAGTAGTTATGGGACCTGCAGAATAAAGGAATGTAGGGGATCTGACGAAAAATTCGTCCATGCAGATAGACTGTCGACCGAATTCGTAACTGATTCCGATGAGGAGTCAGATATCGATGTGGCGGAAAAGCCTATTTTAGCGCTGGGGAAGTCCAGCAGGCTTAGACGTCCACCAGACCGATGGACCCAAAATTGATGAAGAAAAAATCATTTTTCTCGCAGGGAATGGTGTTTGGGGTGCCATTGGGGATTGACCACCCCACGATCCGAGTTAATAGCTAATCGTTGAAAGTAACAGTTGATCGTAAAATAGTAAATAAGCTGATAGTTGATCGGTAGAGTAATAGTTGATCGAAAAAGTGAATAGTTAATCGTTAGTAGTTAAAAACTCAATTTTCATTAGTTTTTTTTCCATGAAATAAAGATGCTATTTTTATAAGTGAACCCCGATTACGCGGATCGTAATCACAATTCAATCAGTTTGAAGGAAAAATCCGGAAGGGATAACTGGGACCGTTGTGGTCGCTGCTTAAGGCGAGCACAACGAAGTTATATAAAAAAATGATTGTAACGATTTTTTTTTGCATGCATATGTTTAAGTGAGACTATGATGGGATTTTTTTCACTTGTGTTTAGTTATAGTCACCGTGTGAATTGATGTAATTATGTTGCATGAATGATGTTTTTCGTATGTGGAAAATTAATTTTATCCAAGGCCGAAGAAGACGTGAGACAGCAAGGGACCAGAACCATGGCGAGTAGTAACCAGCGAGTTCTGATTCGGGGTAACCTTTCTCATGACCATAAATCTACATGCTCAGGCGCTAGCGATAATCGCGTACGATTGTGCGGACAAAAATGCATAGACAACGGCGGTATCTATTCGGGATGTCGCGGAGTGCCCAGAAATAAAAAGGACATATTCGAGTGATCCGGAAATGTGAATACCTTGCAGAGAAGAAATTGTCTTTCAATGTGTGTGGACTTGTTGTGTGGAGGAGGTAACGCGCTTAATAACTCACCGTGGTACGCGCAGCCATATTTTGGTTGTAGCCGGGCTAATCTAGAACATTATAAACCTTATAGGTGCCTAGGAATGTCGATATATGCACCGCTTCAAATCCCTTAAGATTTATGGGCAAACCATAGAAGAAAATGGACAAACCATGGAGATATTGTTATCATCACCACGATGAAAATAAGAGTTACCTACTGACGACGAGGCCAGAAGAAAATTGTTTTGGGACCACTTGAGAGACGGCTGAAATGGATTAATGCCCATTGTGCCTGTCAGATGACCAATGGATGACTCCTGAGGCAAATGCTGAAAGTCCAGTATGGGGATGGTTGGACGCAGCTGAAGTAGATGAAGCGAACACGAACGAAAAAACCGATAATTGAAACACCTACCAATGAAACTGGCACGATTTCGAAGTTATATCCCGTACTCACCCCTAAGGCAACCCATTGGACTCAAAAGGAATAGTGGCGCTCAAAAATGAACATCTGTGCTAGGAAAGTGACCGACGGAAACAATAAAACCATCATCGGTCGGGATAAATACTTGTGTTGTTGGGTTAGCGGCCTTGCGGTAAAGGAACGCACAAACTAATAAACAATCGACAATAGGTGACATTATTGCCATCAGTGGCGCTAACCACTCTGGAGCAGGTAGTCGGAGGTCTTTGAGAAAAAGGTTTACCCCGGAAGAAGATGTCTGCCTGTGTATATGGGGCAGTAGCCTGGTTTGCTAAGGCAAGTCAGGCAAGTACGAGGAAAATGCTCGATAAAGTACAAAGGCTTGCCTGTGTGTGCATCACGGGAGCTATGAGAACGTGCCCAACCAGGGCGCTTGAGATCATCACAGACCTCACACCTCTACATCTAGTGATTGATAGGGTAGCCCATGAGGCCATCCTCAGAGTATCTAAAGAAGGAGCAGGCAATGAGAAAGTCAGGTTTCAGAGAGCTTGGTCCTCTCTGAATGACTACACCTCATCTGCAAACCTTCCTAGTGATGTTATGATCAAGAAAGTAAGCACTGAGAAGAACTTCAGTACACTGCTAAGTAAAAGAGAGGATTGGGAAAGGGAATACACCAACTACAATCTCAAAGAAAATACAATGAAATGGTATACAGATGGTTCTAAAACCGCTACAGGAGCTGGCGCTGGGATATACGGGACAAGTACCAAGTGTGCACTATCGTTAGGCTCCTGTACAAGCGTCCTTCAAACGGAAATACCTGCAATCGCAAGATGTCTAGATATAAATCTAGAAAGAAACTATCAGAAGTGCGATATAGCTATTCATACAGATAGTCAAGCTGCTATCAAAGCACTGAGCTCCTACGTCATTGACTCAAAGCTGATTTGGGAGTGCCGAAACAAACTCAATGAGGTAGGCAAGAAGAATAAGGTCTCTTTAATCTGGGTTCCCGGTCATTCGGGAATCGTAGGAACCGAAGAGGCCAATACACTGGCCAGAAAGGGCGCACAGACACCACTCACTGGCCCAGAACCCTTCTGTGGTATAGGAAAATGCACCTATAAGAAGGAGTTTATGCTGAAGGAGAAAACCGAAAGAGAAAAACTCTGGCGGAATCTCCCAGGGATGGATCACTCCAAAAAGTTCCTCCGGAACTTTGAAACTGTTAGATCCAAAAAATATCTGGATCTCAGTAAAAACCAACTTCACCTACTCACTGGCTTTCTCACAGGACATTGTCGCCTAAAAAAGCATCTGTTGAGAATGGGTTTATCAGACACTGACGAGTGTAGATTCTGTGGGGAGGAGGAAGAAACTCCTATTCACCTGGTTACGGAATGCTATGCCATTGCAAGCCAAAGGAAAGAGTGCTTTGGACAAGAAACTTGTAGAAGTGGGGAGTTATCCTCCTTGAAGCCGTCCCAGATTCTGGATTTCATCAAATCTCTGGAACTGGAAGGCGAGCTGTAGGAGGCGCGATGATAACAGCTCTGTCAGGGGGCACAATAGACCTTAAGGTCGCAGTGAACTGTAACCCCTTTTTTACTATTACTATTACTACTGCCTGTGTATGAAGTGACGTCGTTAGTGGGACGATTATGTGTTTTTTGTTTTATGACTATATCATTTAGGTTTTAATTTTAGAGTAGTTATTAAATAACTTGTCAAAGGTGCATGAGTTATGTCGATGTATTTAGGGATATTGGAATCCAAGATTAGAATAATTTTTCTTTTTAATTGCAATATAGGTCAGGGAAAAGTTTTTGCATTTGAGCGAAAAACTTTTTCTATGGAGTGAGTGATGTAATAAGCCGGAAATGTACACTAATTAAAAATGCTTGTGAACTAGAAAAAGAACGTCAGTTCAACAATTTATTGCAAGTGATTATTTGGTAGAAAAACAAAGTTTTAAATTTCAATCCCTGAAGGTCCCACGGTACTGGGAATTCAAAGAAAACCCATAAAAGTGTGATATTTCTGTCACCGACCACACTAAAGCAACATCCGTTTGCCATTTTGGAGAGTTCTACTCAAATTGCATCGGCAAATTCGAATAGAGCCAAAAAGGCTGAGGTTTCACGAAGAGGGTTTCAAGTTTCGATCGCACGAAGGAATAAGTCAAGAAAGTCACACACATGGTCCTTAGGACAATTCTCAATGCAGGTCGTTGGAAAAGCTATAAACATCGAATTATAGCTTCCGCACCCAAAAGGCCGAGGGTAGGATGTCATCGATGAAACGTCTTTTTTTTTCTCGTGGGGTGTTTTGCTGAGACCACCCAATTTTTCTGTGCCCTCTCAAGAGGGGAGGAATAGGAAAAAGAAGATTTGTAAATTAGACGTGAAGAGGGGGGTTTACCCCCTAGGTTCAGGGAGTATCTACTTGATAAGGCGTGAATGTGGACGAGCGCGAGGAGACCGGCTTAAGATCGCGTGGAGAGACCGTCTCAAGATCGCGTGCGGGGGTGCCAATTGAGGGCGCAGACATCGCGAGTAGGGCGCGATGTTTAAGAAAGTTCCAGCAGTATGTGGAAAGATACTTAGAGTCCGAAAACGTTTAAAGTTGTGATCGTAGAGGAAAGTGTTGGTGTCGTTTAAGGTATAATTAAGGGGAGACCGTTTTTAGATCGCGTGGAAGAACGTCGGTAGTACGGCGAAGGGTAGTAATTTTGGAAATTTGGTAGAGTCCGACAAGGGATAATTAATTGGAAGTAAAGTTGAGAAACGGCGAGAAAAGTGAAAGTTTAAATACAGAATTAATTGGAAGTGAAGTTGAGAAACGGCGAGAAAAGTGTTGGTTTAAATTCCGAATTAATTTGAATTAACGATTCGAAACGGCGAGAAAAGTGTTGACTCAAAATTTCGTTTGGTTTAAATAAAAAGAGACTTTGTATTTGAAGTAACGTACCGTGACGTGGTTCGTGGTATTGTGTGAAGGTGTGGATTAAAATTTAACTAAGGTAAGAGGTTTAGAAGACCTGGTTTTATTCAATTAACCCAGTAGATATCTAAGAGGGCGAATAGTTGACCATAGCAATTTTTAAAATATTTTTTTGTGTGTATTTGTCTATTTGTCTATTTTATCGGGTGTCGGAATTCATCACTCTCTTCCTTACCAAATATCATTTGGAGACTGCTGTAATAAGTGTTTTGTTATAACAGGTATTAACGAAATTGATTTATTAATTGAAATTTATTCATGACTTTAATGTTATTCATTATTTCAAATTTATTCATGACTTGATAGTGATTTATGACTCGAAGTTTATTCATAGGTTTGAATTTGATTGATAGTAAAAAGGCGGAATAAATGTATTCGTACAGATTCCAAAAAATTCATTTGTAGCTATTGTCGAAGTTCAGTAATTTTTGTTTTGTTTCATTTTCTAATATAGATTTATGTATTTACCCGTGTTTTTAAATTCTAATACCTCACCCCTCTGAAAAGAAAATCTGAACATCAAAGACCTCTCATTAGCTTGAGGCACGAACCTACATGCAGACAGCCGCTCGACTGCAATAGGATCGGAATTTCCACCTTTTCTTTATTTTTTTATCTAATAATAATTTCCAACCTCGCGTGAAAATATTTATACGAGGGCGGTGGTTACACTTGTGTGACAGAATCGTAAGTACCGAGCCGATTTATTGCAGGCCAATTTTAATCCTCGTTGAGCCTACTAAAATAGCTGTTCCGTCGAACTCTGTACAATACCTTCCCTAGCTTGTCCAGGTGTCCGGCGGCAGTATGTCTTTCATGGCGTGAATACTCATGATCAGACCTGAGGACTCGACCGAACCAATGCTATAGTACGTTTATCCGAATAATAGGTGTCCGTAGTTAGTCTGTTCTTCCTGGCGTGAATACTCATCATCAGACCTGAGGACTCATGCAAACCAATGCTATAGTAATCCTTAGTGCCCGTATTAGTCTGTCTTTCATGGCGTGAATACTCATGGTCAGACTCGAGGGCCTGATCGAACCAAGGCTGTAGCAAGTTCGACACATCCCGTTTAACCCTCTAATTTATTCTGGCCAAACCCGCCCCTTTTAGACGTGAAACAAGCAAAGTTGTGGACAACAAAACTTTTTTGAGTTTTGGGACTAAAAGAAAATCGGACAAAAATAACTGTTGCGCACACTTATACTGACCCTTTTCATGTCCGTTCAGAGGATAGCGACTGTACATTTGAATTCGCCGTTTAATTCCAATCCCCCCTTCTATTCTGGCTGGCTTTTTTTTTTTTTGTTCTAGAAGAGATGAATCTTACATCAGACACCCAGTCTTTCTGGGTAGTCTCGGATTCTTACCAACTAAACACCTCTCCTGCGGTTGGTTCCGGGCATAAGCCTATAAACCTTCCATCATCTTATCTGTTATTTTCTCTTTCGCATTCTTTTATGCTGAGTGTTTGTGTACATCCTTCAATTGGATATCTCTTACTAAGTGTGGAGTTCTATATCTTCATTTTCGCAATTGGTCTCTAGGTCTTTTGCGGTAAATTCTAGCTGTTTTTTCATCTTCAGCGGGGTCATAGTCAACTAACCTTCTGAGGTCGTCATTTGGATGTTCACTAGCTCTTTCATAGGCTTTAGCAGCTTTTCGTTTGATGAATGTAGTAATGGAATCCCATTTTATGTCTTTTTGGATCTGTTCATTCCTAACAAACCAGGGGGCGTCTAATGCCCATCTCAGAAATTTGTTTTCTGTACTTTGTATCCTCTTTATATGGGTTCTCGCTGCATATCCCCATGCTGTTGATCCATATGTTAGCTGCGGTCTGGCGACTGCTTTTATGATCCTCAATTTCGTCTTTTTGTTCATTTGGCTTCTTCTGCCTATAATCGGATATAGTCTTTTCATTGCTACATTCGTTTTATCCACTGCATACTTAATGTGTTGTTTCCACGTAAGTCCCTCGTCTAATATTACTCCTAGATATTTAGCTTCATAGGAGAATAATGTAAGACTCTGTGTTTTAACAGACATCGAAATCTGTTTTTCAGCACACCGTTGCACCTTTCTATGGTAGCTCTAATACTAGAGCACTATAAACATAGGTATGCTGGATAGACCTGGCTCTATGGTTATTGGGTCCAACCATAGACTCGATCATTACAGGACTCGCAGCATTTTCACCGCCATCTATCGGGGTAATACACCAACATAAACAATAAATTATTATAAATTGGACTATTAGATGCCGCGGCTTTATTCTAACACCACGAACCTAACCTATTTCCAATATTTTTTTATGTGAGCATGCCTAAAAAAGTCATCACAAGATCTCTCATTCCGAAAATATGCTCATTTGATTACAGATTTCATTTCTTTCGATTTAAGATTTCATTTCATTCGAAGGGATCTTTAATTTTCGAGTCTATGGTTGGACCCAGAATGGCGGTTCTGGTATACTCCCCTTTATAGAGCCTTACTAATACTGTCATTATATCTTTGTTCTGAGCCAGCAGCGGGATTTTGATGTACATAAAGTTAGCAAAACAACTCTCACGAATCAAACTCGGAATAGCTCAAAATTTTGGCGTTATTTATCCGTAATTTATCCGTGAAAAAATAAATTTTGCGCTCTTATATTTAAAAAGATATGGGATGTGTCGCTAAGTTGAAATCAACCTAGCGAAACAACTTTTCAAAAAATGCCGGAAAAAAAGTAGCTCATTTTTTTCAGTGATTTATCCGTAAATTATCCGTGAAGAAAAAAACATCGCCACTAATGTACATAAAGTTAGCAAAACAACTCTCACCAATCGAACTCGGAATAGCTCAAAATTTTGCCGTTATTTATCCGTGAAAAAATTAATTTTGCCACTCTTATATTTAAAAAGATATGGGGTGTGTCGCTAAGTTGATATCAAGTTGGCGAAACAACTTTTCAAAAAATGGTTTCAGCGAGAAAAAAAGTAGCTCATCTTTTTCAGTGATTTATCCGTAAATTATCCGTGGAGAAAGAAACATCGCCACTCTTGTATTTTAAAAAATATTGGGTGTTTCGCTAACTTGATATCAAGTTGGCGAAACAACTTTTCGAAAAATGGCTTCAGCACGAAACAAAACAGCTCATCTTTTTGAGTGATTTATCCGTAAATTATCCGTGAAAAAAGAAATTTTGTATCATTCAAGGTTTCGAAGAAAAATGACAAGATCGGATTGATCTATAAGGAGCCGACGGAAAATAATTTATGCATTTTTCTCGAAAACTAAGGGAGCGATATTGTTGAAATTTGGAGAGATGATGTAGCTTTACATCTTTGATTTATCCGTGAAGAGAAAAAATTTGCCGCTCCTGTTTTTAACAAAATATCACGTGCACCGGTAAGTGTACATCAAATTACCAGGTGAAATATTGAAACATCATTTCAGCAATCAACAGATAATTTAATTTATTTCAATTATTTATTCGTAAATGATACGTGAAGAAAAAAACATCTCCACTCTTGTATTTTAAAAAATATCGGATGTTTCGCTAACTTGATATAAAGTTGGCGAAACAACTTTTCGAAAAATGGTTCCAGCACGAAACAGAATAGCTCATCTTTTTAAGTTATTTATCCGTAAATTATCCGTGAAAAAAAAATTTTGTATCATTCAAGGTTTCGAAGAAAAATGACAAAATCGGATTGATCTATCAGGAGCCGACGGAAAATAATTTATGCATTTTTCTCGAAAACTAAGCAAGCAATATTGTTCAAATTTGGAGGGATGATGTAGCTTTTCATCTTCGATTTATCTGTGAAGAGAAAAATTTTGCTGCTCATGTTTTTAACAAAATATCACCTGCACCGGTAAGTGTACATCAAATTACCACGTGACATATCGAAAAAATTATTTTAGCAATCAACAGATAATTTACTTTTTTTCAGTGATTTTTCCGTAAATTATCCGTGAGGAAAAAAACATCGCTACTTTTGTATTTTAAAAAATATTGGATGTTTCGCTAACTTGATATAAAGTTGGCGAAACAACTTTTCGAAAAATGGTTTCAGCACGAAACAAAATAGCTCATCTTTTTAAGTGATTCATCCGTAAATTATCCGTGAAAAAAGAAATTTTGAATCATTCAAGGTTTAGAAGAAAAATGACAAAATCGGAATGATCGATCAGGAGCCGACGGAAAATGATTTATGCATTTTTCGCGAAAACAAAGAGAGCAATATTGTTCAAATTTGAAGAGATGATGTAGCCTTTCATCTTTGATTTATCCGTGAAGAGACAAATTTTGTCGCTCCTGTTTTCAACAAAATATCACGTGCCGGTGTACATCAAATCATCAGGTGACATATCGAAAAAATTATTTCAGCAATCAACAGATAATTTAATTTTTTTTAAAATACAAGAGTGGCGATGTTTTTTCCTTCGGGATAATTTCCGGATAAATCATTACAAAAAATTAAATTATATGTTGATTGCTGAAATATTTTTTTCAATATGTCACCTGGTAATTTCATGTACACTTATCGGTGCACGTGATGTTTTGTTAAAAACGGGAGCGGCAAAATTTTTCACTTCACGGATAAATCGAAGATGAAAAGCTCCATCATCTCTTCGAATTTCAACAAAATTGGTTTCTTAGTTTTCGAGAAAAATGCATAAATTATTTTCCGTCGGCTCCTGATCGATCAATCCGATTTTGTCATTTCTCTTCGAAACCTTGAATGATACAAAATTTCTTTTTTCACGGATAATTAACGGATAAATCACTTAAAAAGATGAGCTATTTTGTTTCGTGCTGAAACTATTTTTCGAAAAGTTGTTTCGCCAACTTGATATCAAGTTAGCGAAACATCCAATATTTTTTAAAATACAAGAGTGGCGATGTTTTTTTCTTCACGGATAATTTACGGATAAATCACTGAAAAAAAGTAGATTATCTTCTGAATGCTGAAATAATTTTTTCGATATGTCACGTGGTAATTTGATGTACACCTACCGGTGCACTCGATATTTTGTTAAAAACGTGAGCGGCAAAATTTTTCTCTTCACGGATAAATCGAACATGAAAAGCTACATCTTCTCTCCAAATTTCAACAAAATTGCTTCCTTAGTTTTCGAGAAAAATGCATAAATTATTTTCCGTCGGCTCCTGATCGATCATTCGGATTTTGTAATTTTTCTTCGAAACCTTGAACGATACAAAATTTCTTTTTTCACGGATAATTTACGGATAAATCACTTAAAAAGATGAGCTATTTTGTTTCGTGCTGAAACCATTTTTCGAAAAGTTGTTTCGCCAACTTGATATCAAGTTAGCGAAACATCCAATATTTTGTAAAATACAAGAGTGGCGATGTTTTTTTCTTCACGGATAATTTACGGATGAATCACTGAAAAAGATGAGCTACTTTTTTTCCGGCTGAAAGCATTTTTTGAAAAGTTGTTTCGCTAGGTTGATATCAACTTAGCGACACATCCTCGGACACATCTCATATCTTTTTAAATATAAGAGCGGCAAAATTTATTTTCTCACGGTTAAATTACAGATAAATAACGGCAAAATTTTGAGCTATTCCGAGTTTGATTCGCGAGAGTTGTTTTGCTAACTTTATGTACATGAATAATAGTTTTAAATATGGAATATTTCCTGAAAAACTCAGAATAAGTGTGATAAAACCAACTTCCAAAAAGAATGATCCAACAGATCTTCGAAATTATCGACCAATTAGTACTAGACAGTTTCTCGAAAATATTCGAAAAAGTTCTATACAATAGATTATGTAGTTTTTTCGAGAAGTTTGGTGTATTCAATTGTCGGCAACACGGTTTCATTTCTGGTAAAAGTACCGAAACGGCCATTTACAAACTGATTGAGACACTGACTGAGGGCCTGGAGGGAGATGATCTATTGTTTTTCATTGACTTCTCTAAGGCTTTTGATTCAGTTATTCATGATATTCTCATATACAGGGTGAGTCTTTGACTTGTACATATATTTTAACTGTACATTCCTCTCATCAAACGAAACACTTTCTTCCCATATTATTTTTCAAAATTCGGTTTCGTTTGGAAGATACAGGATGTCGAAAATCCATGAAAAAAACACTTATCTGTTTATATCTTCGGAACCGTTATTTCAAATGAACTGAATTTTGGTAAAGTATTCACTCTCTTCATGATGCATATTTCCAAATCAAAACGTATTCAATATTCCTCCCGGTATAAAAGTTACAGCGTAGCCAACTTATGAATTCACGAAAAAATACTATAAAACCACTTGAAAAAGATAAACGGTTTATATTCTCGATCAAGAACCAATCGGTTTAGAAAATAAAAGTTTACTTTAATTACAATAAAACGCGTCGTTTTCGAGTTATTCCCAATTTTACCCGATAAAATTCGACGAAAAAATCGAAAATCATAAGAAAAATTTAGATGCAACCTCTTGCTTTTCAATATCACAGAATGGCTCAAATTAATAAACTCTATAAATACAATGTTGTCAGAATGTTTATAAAATTTTGTCAATGGAAGACAAAATTCGGACATTAATGATGAATATTCCATACAAATCACGTATTAAATTGAAATTAATGAAAAATACTATGATAGGTACCTGATAATCTGTATCGATGTTTCTAACAATATCCTCTTGGAATTCTATAAACTCACTTCACGGTTATTATCACATTAATTCACTTTCACTGATAATCTTTTCACATCTCCAATCTCCACTGTGAATAAACAAATCGACAAATCTCCATCAAGCCGCTTCACGCATGCTTACTTCAACAACCACAGATCAACGGTCTTGCGTATAAGGATCGTAGCGCTCTATCGGCGAGAATCAGAACCTTTCTGAAGAGGCACGACAAGACGCCATTAGCATCAGCCAAAAGTAAACAAAACTGGTGCCTTTGCGGTAGTTCATCCGTTAATGATAGAGGACCATTGCTTCGTTGTGGAGAAAATCAACACAATCTGGCATCGGCTTCTCAAAAGTTCTATGATAAGAGTTCATAGAATATGGGTTAGATGGGTTAGGTTAGGTTAGGTTATTTGACCTAATTTAATGGAGTTATGTTCGATTAGTGCAAAAACAATTCTCTTTGAGATAGTTTTGGGAGAACGAGGAGAATATAAACAAGTTATTAGTGCCCACAAACTAATCTTAATGTAAATCGAAAGAAGGAACTTATTTTGGAAGGACAAATAGGATGGATTGTTAAGTGCAGATATAATCGAATGAAACTGTTTGTGTAGTTATTTGTATCAAAATCACGAGCCGTTAGGCGAGTGATTTTGGAAAAATATCATCAGCTAAATTAACAAACTCGAATATTACAAGAGAGAAATTTTACCTGCTTAAATTTCATCTCTGGTGGTATTATATATGAGAATATCATGAATAACTGAATCAAAAGCCTTAGAGAAGTCAATGAAAAATATATTAGGCGGAACATATACTGTTCACGTGCGACAATCTCTCTGTACTGAGGTCAACACACCTAGGGAACCCTACACCTTCCATCTTCTATGGTGAGAGGGACTCCTCCTTGTCGGCTCGCGGCATTCTTGTCAGCGTGCCTTCGGGTCTGAGTCTCTCTAGTATCAGAAGATGCGGACTGAACAATGGGCCACAAGGCCTACGTTCTGCCGACAAAAGGCGCCGCACAGAAGAAGGAGGGCTGCCATGAATGTTGAAGCATCTACCGGGACAAGGTTAAAATAACGAACAAAAAAAGCTCATCTCATAGGTGTTATACATATTCAGGGTGTTCCTAAATTGAACGTACAAACGAAAAGGGGAGATTCCTTGAGTAAGTTTAAGAAAAAAAGCCCCATAAATATGGGTTCGCAAACGTTTCGTTTTCGAGATACATAGTTTGAATGTTTTTCAAGTTTTTTTCTCATAGTATCTATGCTTTACAAGATATTCAACTGAAATTTGGCATTACATTTGAGAGTTCTCACCACGTGACATGACAATTTCGATAGCATATCTACAGGGGGATTTTTTTCTGGAACACTGTCACCTGTTTTCCTGCAGAACTTTTTTTTGGTGAGCAACTATTAATTTGAAAAAACGTGAAAAAAAAGCTTTTTTTTATTTCTCAAAATCGGTAGCAAATACGACAAAACTACACGAAATAAAAATTTGAACGATTCTCTCGAAAGCCTCGGAAAAAACTAAATTATCATAAGATTCAGTTAGTAAGCGATGGTGAATTAATTCAGTGTCAGTTTTCACACATCAAATTATTGAACGTTTGTGTTTTGAAGAGTAAAGGTGGTTGCATTTGTGGCCATTCATTTTTTAAATGAAAAAAAATTCAAACTTCAACACTCTGTATCTCGAAAACGAAACGTTTGCGACCCCATGTTTATAAAACTTATTCAAGGAATCTCCCCTTTTCCTTTGTTTGTTCAATTTAGGAACATACTGTATACAGGGTGTTCGGGATCATATGGGAAATCTCTCGGATTCAGATAAAACATAAAAAATAAGATGAAAATGAGAGCGACCCTCCCTACGGAGATACGGTCTCCTAAGTGACGTCACTGGAAATCCATTATAGTGGAATGAATTTCAAACTATTCAATATAATTTGAAGAAAATTTGATATGATGAACAGTAGTAGGGACCTCTTAAAATACTGCCCTTTAGTTTACCAGGGGCGGACTAGGTTGTACATTTTAATGCTTACATTTTCAACACCCTGTATGATAAGGAGTAGAAAAAAACAAATTTGGATTGCTTGAACATCAAGCTAAAAAAAAGTTCTCTTGTTTATTGTCGATAAAATGAACCGTTTTCGAAAAACAAAATTACATACAAAGATTCTCAACTATGCAGTTTTGGCACAGAAAGGCACGTCAACAGAAATTTTTTTTTAGAAATATTCTCTCACTAAAGCTTGCAACGATTGAATATAAATACGCTAATTAACGAAAAATTAAAAACTTCATGAGAGTACATTTCTGAAAAATAGTTTTTGTTAACGTACCTACCTTTCTGTGTCAAAACTGCATAGTTAAGAATCTTTGTAATTTTTTTTTCGAAAACGGTTCATTTTATCGACAACTAGCTGGCCCGGCGAACTTTGTTTCGCCTAAATAATACCTATTACCTATACCATAGCCATCTTTATCTTAAGAAGGCCGTGCCTATACTTACAGTAGATTTCACAACGCAATCACGACGGCTTGGTTAGATTTCTGAACTGTCAAATCGAGTATTCTAGATCAAGCTCCGATCACCGGTGATATGCTTTGTGAAACCCCCGTTAAAGTTGTATAAACTTACCATTGCTATTTTTTCAAGCAGGAGATAAATTAGGCATAATAAAAGTTCTGTCAAATGTCATCTGTCAAACGTCATCTGTCAAACGTCATCTGTCCAACGTCATCTGTCAAACGTCATCTGTAAAACGTCATCTGTCAAACGTCATCTGTCAAATGTCATCTGTCAAACGTCATCTGTCAAATGTCATCTGTCAAATGTCATCTGTCAAATGTCATCTGTCATCTCTCAAACGTCATCTGTCAAATGTCATCTGTCAAATGTCATCTGTCAAACGTCATCTTTTCCATGGATATGAGCTGTCACACAAAACAGAAATACAAAAATAATATGTCAATTACTAATTATGGGCAATTTTGAATTCAGTTATTTCCGCAAATATATTTATTACCCAAACATAAATCAAAAACATTTCAAAAATATAGAGAAAAGATGAAAATGGACAATTCACGATTGATGCTGATCGTCACAATCCGATTTACTTTACATTCCGGTAAAAATTCACTGTTCCACCAACTTGATCTGATAATAGCGTTCCATGTTATTATAAGTTCTATGCAAATTACACAATAATTGTATACATCGCCATTCATACTCTAGTCTAGTCTACCATTTCTGAATTTCCTACCCTTCAAGAAAATGAAATCCACCGTTGCCAGACAACTTCATGGCTTATAACTTCACAACGTTCTATTTTATCGACTATTTCCCTCGTCTTAATTTCCACCAATCAGAAACGCGCAATTTTGAATCACAAATGGTTTCTAGATGGAAAAACTGTATGGCAGCAGCTGTCAGCAGTTTTTTCGGGTTTACCCGCGGCAAAACTTGACAGTTGTTGTCAACGAAAATTGATAATACATACATAGATGCATCCAGAATAATCTGTTACTCATGAAATATTCTTGCCAAATACCATTTGTGCATCTAATTTTTCCTGTGAAAAAAATCGAAAAAACACAGTGCAAAGTAATATTTTATTAACAAAAAGCATTCGTGCAGGTGCAAAAATCCTCGTCTTCGACTCGGATTTTTGTTGCCACCAGCACTCATGCTTCTTGTTAAAATATTACTTAGCAACGTGTTTTTTCGATTTTTTTCGGAAAAATTTGATGCACTTATGATATTACTTATGAAAATAGCGAGTCCATTTCTCTCGTTCTATTTTATTATTGCATTTCTATTGAATACCGTGAAACTTCGTTCTACCATAGAATATTCTTATACCGTTGTTATGTCCGGAATTGGCGAACGCTAGTTTTCCGATCCCTGATCGTGGTCACGCCGCTGTTATACGACGGGATTGGGGGAATATGTTTTATTGTCTGTTGTATCGCCTGCGGTGTGGGAACGAGATGGATTTTGGAAATTTCGAATTGTGGGACAAGGATGAGGGTATGTTGTTTTGTGATTTTATTTGAGATTGTCGAATCTGAAATACGGTGTTAGGGAGATTTAACTCACGTGATGACTTGGGATGGTTTCTTTTCTGCGCATTCT
The DNA here is from genome assembly GCA_910592335.1 of Adalia bipunctata. Taxonomy (NCBI): domain Eukaryota; kingdom Metazoa; phylum Arthropoda; class Insecta; order Coleoptera; family Coccinellidae; genus Adalia; species Adalia bipunctata. Next base: position 51,593,618 of record OU342950.1, on the reverse strand, counting down.
TCAGTTAAATGGTGGTTTTCGAAAGTCGAGGAGTTTTAATACTTACCTGATTGAGGGATTTGAATTTCGAAAACGTTATATACAGTGGGGTTATTTTCGTTTAGCTTCAGAGCTTATTTGGAGGATTTTGTGAAATCTTACTGTGTACCTGAAAGGGGATTTACCATATTGAGAGGTGAGATTAACCATTCCTTCGATTCTGCCTCGTGCAACTTGTGCTTTCTATTTTAGAACCAGGATAAATATTCTGCTGGAACTCTATTTCGGTGAAGCATTCTCATTTGTAATCATTGAGGAAACCGTGCCTAATTTGGTACTGAGAGAACCCTCTGAAAGAGGTAGGTATTTCTGACTGGCGAGTTCGCCATTTTGATTTCTTTGAATTTGTGTTCATAGGGTCCTTGTTCCGGGACATTTCAGTGGTTTCGCTGGAATATCTGCAACATCAATTGTCGATTTATAAGTCACCGGGTCGAATCAGCCCCAGGAAAATCAGTACTGCTGCCGTCAGTTACCTTTTGGTAATTTCAACATCGTGGAGGTTCTAGATCGTCACTACCTTTCCCCTTTGGATCGAGGAACTTTATTAAGGTCGTACCATCAATTTCTGGGATTTGTCAGCGCTAATATCGAGCTGTATTTATTAAGTTTCAGTCAGATAATATTTGCATTATTATTAAGTATCATCGATAATAGGTTAACGTATGAGACCTATTTAAGCTATTTTGATAGGAACCTCATAAGGTTTCTGTGCATTATTTCACGCATAATTCACTATTGTTGTATGATCTATTTATGTATACAGTGTGAGCCATATATAGCGCTATATAAGGACCTCGAGGTAATTACTCCCCCTTTAGATTTATTATTAGAGATCATTTATCTAGATTTATTTAGTGATTTTTCGGAAACTAGAGCAAGTGTGCTGGATGTGAATATTAAATCACTTGGCGCCCCCTTAATATATCGTTTTTGTATAACCCACTCCCATCTTCAACTGAGCTTTGGGACCATCCAGCATATAAGCGAGATTTTGAGTCCTAAGCGCTTATAAAGAATAATATATCGTGGCACCGTTGTTAGGTATTCTGTGGTAAGACCTACTGCACTTTTAACTATTCACTTGACATGCGATTCTGTGGAAGAAAAACTAACCTTCTTTGTCCAAATGTCAATATGGCATTTCGAAGTTTTGAACCAACCATAGATCGCCTTTTATTAATATAGACTAAAAAAGAAAAGGGCTATTTTTAGGGTTTTTCCAGCAATAATTCTAATTTTTCTCGCCGTAAAAACCATCCTTGAACTTCAACGAACATTTTAAAAAGAGATTTGGCCAAATTGGTCGAGGCGTTGTTGAGTTATGCGCTTACCAACACATTTTGTGATTCATTTTTATATTATAGATAAACAGGACTACCTTCTTTCAGCTAAATGGTCAAGCTATCAAATTTTGTATTTTTCTACTCCCCATCATACAAGGTATCGAAAATGTAAGCAATAAAATGTACAACCAAGTCCGCCCCTGGTAAACTAAAAGAGCTAATTTGAATTTAAGGCAGTGTTTCAAGAGGTCCTTACTACTGTTCATCATATCAAATTCTCTTCAAATTATATTAAGTAGTTTGAAATTTAAATAATTGATATTTTAATCGACCGTAAAAAGGATAATATGTGGAAATTTTCAGGTGTTGCGGTCTGTTTGAATAAAAACAAGTTTTTCTCAGTTACTCAATATTTCGTCATTTATTTATGACTTCATCAGGAGTTGTGCTGAAAGGAAATTGGATATTACAATGAAACATGACTCACAAAAGAATCATCAACTTACAGAATTACAGTCAATACATTAAAATTAAAACAAACATTCAGAATTATTTTAACATGTTATCGTGGTCAATTTCATGAAGGAGAATGAATACAGTAAGACATCTGTGACGTCTATACAAATGTCACTCCGATATAGAGTATGGTCTTTTTTAATACATGTTTACTTTAATTACTTGTTAATTATCACTAAAATCATCAAAATTACATTGCGTCTAAAATTCCACAATATATACTACTGAGTTGGTTGGTATCAGATTTATAATTTACACAATTTTTATTTTTTCTTATTTCACACATTTCGAGAAACAATCTACTTCTATATTTGTCTTCTTGTTCCAATATTTTGACGTTGTCGAAATCAAAATTATGACCGGTCGCAAGTTGGTGATGAACGACGGCGCAAGAATTCTTTTCTAATCGACTGTCGCTTTTGTGTTTCGAAATTCTTTGTTTCAGCCATTGCGATGTTTGTCCAATATATATACCCTGACATCCCAAACATGATAATTCGTAGATGACGTTCGTTCTTAGAGGGTTTGGTGTTTTATCCTTAGTTTTAGAAAATAGATGTGCATTTGTCTTTACATTGTATTTCGCTATTTTGATCTCTGGAAAATTCTTGAAAAAGGGGATGATTCGGTTGGTCAGACCGTTCACCTGTGGCAGTTTCCTATATTTAAGAGTCTGTCCAATTTCTTCATCTGTCGGGCCATCGAAAAAGTTTGAACCATATATAAGGGTTGTTAGGGTGTGTTTTGGGTATACATTATTAAGAAATATGTTGTAAAGTTTCTTCAAATTATTACTCAAGAATCTTTCGTCACTTATATGGCTCACCCTATTTTTCATGGCAACAATGGTATTGTATTTTTGATTTTGGGGATGGTTGGAATGAAAATTTATGAATCTTCCGGATGAGGTTGGTTTTTGGTACCAATCTAAAATTATTTCACCATTTTCTAATCTCATCACATTTGTGTCGAGAAAGGGTACACAAAAATTGGTTTCACCCTCCATTGTAAACTGCATGGATGTATTGAAACTATTAAAAGTATCAAGTGTTATTTGTTTCTTATCAGAAGGTACAGCGCATATTATGTTTGAAATTTATTCCTGTAAAATGGATTTCCAGTGACGTAATTTAGGAGGTCGTATCCCCGTAGGGAGGGCCGCTAGGAAAAAATTTATGGAAACATTTTCCCGGACACCCTGTATATATGACTTAATTTATTCTTCAGCATTCCATCGGAGTAGGATTAGGGGTCACGCAGTCGCAGACCAATGGTACTGACCGGGACAATTAAATAACTGACGGGGACACCGGGACTCAATGCTTCAAACCGGGACATGTCCCGGCGTACCGGGACGTATGGCAGTATGGCATTGTACAATTTGATACACATATAAGTCTTATATGTGTATCAAATTGTATAATGCACTTCCAAGACGCATAAGAGAGATTGACAAATTTGGAAAATTTCGCAAGGAGATTCACAAACTTTTAATACAACATGAACCCTACAGTATTTTTGATTTTTTGTCAGGAATATGTTGAACTTAACAGAAGCACTGTTATGTAATTTCTGTTTTTCTTTTCTTGACTTTTCCCAACTTGTTCGATGATTCTTGGTGAATAAAGTTTATTATCATAATTTTTTTTTTACGTCCGTGTGAGGAGAAAACCCTTTATGGGCACCGAGAGGGTCCGCACTCTCGGTAGTGTGAGAATCCAAGATCTTGTTTGGTTACTCACTAAAAACCCCTCACACTTAAATGGAGGAGTTCTTCATCCTGCCCTCGTAGCGTCCCTTAACAAAAGAGATGAGCTGCAAGTGGCTTCTAGAGTTCATGGGACCTGATGATATGAAGTGACCCGAGCAACACTGCTTTCTGCATTCTGTGCGCCAATACCTCGGCCAGTGATCTAAAGGCCGGGATAATCTTCAGTTCATCCACGTAGTTGGCTCTCATTCCACCGAGACATCCTATGATTAGTACGACCATCCTAACTTTCTGAACTGGGTATAAAGTTCCAAGCTCGAACATAAGATCTTTGTACTTTTGCCTCTTCTGTTCTTCTTTCATCACAACATTATTTTCAGCAGGGGAGGAGAATTCCACGACAAATAACTCCTTCAGCTCCTTGTCCAGCAGAAGTATGTCTGGCTTAACAGCATTGATCTGTCGTGTTGTTGAGACAGGATAGTTCCAGCATATGCGAGCTCTTTCGTTCTGGACCACCGCTTCAATCTCCAGAGGCACATATGGTAGCACCGGTTCCTTGTCTATCTCATACGCGGCTCTCAGATGGAAGTATAGAATTCGTAGAGCCGCGTTGGGTCTCTCTACATACCCTGATGGAGCATGGACTCTGCAGGCGGAAAGGATGTGCATAATCGTTGGCAAGCCCTGCAAGTTGTTGGGGTGTCCATTTTCATGATGTTCTTTTTATACCATCTTGTATTCAGTACTCCATCTTGACACGCCATCACAAATCCCTCTGTCTCTGACTTGAGGCTAGCGGACTAGCTAGGTCTTTTAAACTCCTGAAATATATGGAGTGCAAGTTTTTACTCATATGATGTTCGAGTAATTTATCCGCCTGAAACTTTCGGATCAGTCTCGCTAGGCTTCTTTGTTCCGCCTGAGTGATCCGTGTTCCAGCGAGCTCAGGATTGATCGATAAGCCGGTTATGCTGAGCTTCTCCACGGCCCTTTGTGCAGCTCGGAAAAGGAAGGCTCCATTGTTCGCAATTTCATGCTGAGCAACAAATTTCAGGAGCGGATCTTGACTTCTTAGAATCCTTACTGCCATTTCCAATGTTTGTTGATAGTGTTGATATTCCAAACATTGCAATCCTCTACCCCCTTGGCTTCTCGGAAGGTATATTTATTATTATTATTATTATATATATTTTAATTCTGATTTGAATTAAACAGAACAAAACGATATTTCGTTGCTGTGATAATGATCAAGAATGACATCAACGAATTGAAGGCATTTCCTGGCCTAGTCCGGGAAAAAGGTACTTCCCGGGAAATTCTACTTTCTCAAAGAAAATGCGTCCGGAAAGTGGGTACATCCCGGACGGTTGCCGAAAAAATAATTCTTCTTCCTGATATTTCTCACTTGATCTTGAATAGTTGTCATTTGGATGATATTATTTTCAAGGCATAGATTTGATTATGTATAGGCATTAAAAAAACAAGAATTTTTTCAATATCGTCCAAGTTCCTGTTAATCTTTCATTTGATTTTTCAATATCCTTTTTGGAATTTTTAACAGCTCCTTCAAATAAAGGAGAACTGTAGCTATACGTAGAGGCCAGGGTTATGTCGGTCAGAAAACTCTTCACTTTTCAGTTTATTCTGTGTATGCGAAGAATTGATCGAAAACCCCAAAATTCACACACGAATTAACGATACCACCCTACAAAAAAGTGTTTTACTATAGACCCAAATTTTTTGATTTGTGGCAAGTTGGTGTTACTGGTTCTTCGAGTGGGGTGAAATTAGGAAAAGGAGAGTTTTGTCGAGTAGAATTTTCTGTTTTTAGAAGAATATTTCTCAATGTTTACCACTTCCAATTTTTTTTGTTGCAACAATGTATTTGAAACTCAAATATTACAATAATAAAATGGGATACTTTAAGCGTTTCACGAATACACTGTACCTATTTAGGTAACACGTGAACATTCTTTGTACAGGGTGCATGGACAGATTCCTAGACTATAAGAGAGAAAAAGTAATATGACTGTCATGTCCTCTTTTTCACTTCTTTCAGCGGTGCTATTGGATTTTTTGTATTATATGCTCAAATTTTGGAGCAATAACAATTTTTTTTCAAATGGAAACCATAATGGAAAATGATATTTCCAAAGTGATCTGTCGACAACGATTTCAAAAATATACAGGGTCTTTCACGAGGAACCTCACCCATATTTATACGGGAAACTACTGAACGTATTTTCATGAAATTCAGCACTTATAAGTATTTCACGATGCTGATGAAATCTAAAATATTTTCAAGGCATGAGCCTCCGGTTTTTCTGGAAATGACGTCAACTCAGTGGCGGATTTACGACTTCAGGGGCCCTACGCTTCAAAACTTTTGGGGCCCCCTCTGAAACATTTTCGATTTTTTTCAAAAGAATTTTTTAATTAAAACTCACTTCTTCAAAAACAAAACATAAAGTTGATTAATAAAATACAAGGTATATTCAAATACGAAATATCTCTAGAATATCATATCTGCGAATTTTTTATTGCGGCATCGATATTAACGAATGAATAAAATCATCATAAAAGATACAAGTATCGTAAAGCTGTAAATCAGTTACCTACAACATGAAATTCCACTTAAAAATTGATTCTTTCTTATTTTAATATCAGCAAATTTTTTTATTGCAGAATCATAATCGAGACTGCTCGTTATATATCACTTTCGATAGAAAGTATTCCTAAAAACTGTAGTCTATTTTCTGTCATAACAGTCCTATATTTATTTTTTATCAATGACAGTTTGGAAAATGAGCAAAAAATTCTGTCAATTTTGGATGCTTAGCTTTACTCTGCTCTTTACTTTCCTTGAGCTTTCGTTTTTGGTAGCCGCTCATATAGATGCATCTATCCGCTCATATAACGTCTGTCTGACATGGTGTCACGTCAATATTACATATGCAACTAGCAACTGTAATGATAAGAAAATGTTAAATTTTATTTTATATTCTGTGAGCACTAACACAGAAATTCATTGAAGTATGAAATCCGAACCGATGAGCTAATATATGAAAAATTATTATCTAAGTGATACAACAAAAGAATGGTAAAATATGAACATATTATTGAACTGAACATAGTGAATGAGTCTATGGGAAGTAAAAAAAATTGCAACAATTAATGATAAATATCTAAATATACATCCATATTTTTGAAACGAAATTATTTGTTTTGTTTGTCATTTCGTCGTACAAACAGGTAGGTACAGGTTGAATCAAATAATTCCTGTAAATCGTATTTTGCATTTCCTTTTCCCGGTAGGTATTGAACCAATATTATGTCGTATGCCTTACATATATCGAAAATGAATTTGACTGGTCTGCCTCATCATCGCTCGAATTATGTTTATGCCGAATTGACGAAAAATTGAAAGAATGTTATTTCTAGCATATGAAACTGCACTGTGAAGCTTACCTTCTAAATCAATTATATCGTCGAATGAGAGTACAAGGATTGAAGGATTTAAAAGTCCAAACACAAACAGAAATAGTTCAATTCACCAACACTTCTCAGTTTTTCACAAGATTTGAATCTTACACGTTACACGAAACTCGCCCGTCACTGTCAACACTTTTCGAATCTTGTGAAATGAATGCGAGAAAAAAATATGCAGACCTAAGAACTTCTGCACAAGTATTTTTCACTTTACAACCCTAAACGAATCAACATCTGGTCGGCCGTTCTGTAGCACATTCCTAGATTTTATGCCGGCCATCCACGAAGCGACCGATCCGGGCGTTTCATGACATTTTATGAGACCACGAGCGAAAAGAGTCTCTGTGATTGGTCGGGGGCTCATTAAATGTCATAAAAGGCCATAAAACGCTCGGATCGGTCGCTTCGTGGATGGCCGGCATTAGAGGAAATGTCGACAAATTTATTGAATTATGATGTAGGTTATTGTAAATATTGGAATTCGACCGCCACTCTTGACTGAATTTATTGCAGGCAGACAAGATAATTAGGGACAGTACGCTGAATCGCGGATGGTGTGTTTTTTCCAACATCTGAGTTTTGCTCTGAGGCTCTTGTTATTCAATTGCGTCTCGTGTGAATGTAATAATTCATAATTCGTAAGTTGCCTCTGAGCTTCTTGTAAAATATAGTACAGTCTGACTATTTTTTTCACACTTACAGACTGAATTTCCATTCTAGAAAAAAAAATTCAATTCGATCGCCCTATGGACCTTGGGGCCCCTATGGACCTCGGGGCCTCTATGGACCTCGGGGCCCTACGCTGCAGCGTACTAAGCGTACCGGTTAATCCGCTACTGCGTCAACTTCCGTTTTTCAAATTAGAACACCATTTTTTTATTGCAGAAATAGATTCCTTAGAAAATTTCAAGTTATTTTGATGTAACATTTTTTAGTTTTGGTTGGAAAATTCTCTCTGAGCGGGAAAATTCGAAAAAAAAATCGAAAATAGAGCTCCGCTGAAACAAGAATAACTTAGAGGTTTTTGAATGGAAAATTTTCATTTTTGGGATTTTTCAAGATGTAAGATTGATGTATCCACTTTAAAAATCGAAATCGCGATTCATGATACAGGAGGTATAAAAATCGCTTTCAAAGTTAGGGATGACAAAATCGTGAAAAATCAATTTTTTCAAATTAGAACCCCATTTTTTTATGGCAGATATTGAATCTACGTTAAAAAATAATGTGAGTGTATGCATCACACCCTTGCCCTAAAATGGATATTTTCTGAGTTAATATCCACTTTAGGGCAAGGGTGTGATGCATACACTCACATTATTTTTTAACGTAGATTCAATATCTGCCATAAAAAAATGGGGTTCTAATTTAAAAAAATTGATTTTTCACGATTTTGTCATCCCTAACTTTGAAAGCGATTTTGTCACCCCCTGTATCATGAATCGCGATTCCGATTTTTGAAGTGGATACATCAATCTTACATCTTGAAAAATCCCAAAAATGAAAATTTTCCATTCAAAAACCTCGAAGTAATTCTTGTTTCAGCGGAGCTCTATTTACGATTTTTTTTTTCGAATTTTCCCGCTCAGAGAGAATTTTCCAACCAAAACTGAAAATTGTTACATCAAAATAACTTGAAATTTTCTAAGGAATCTATTTCTGCAATGAAAAATGGTGTTCTAATTTGAAAAACGGATGTTGACGTCATTACCGGAAAAACCGGAGGTGCTCATGCCTTGAAAATATTTTAGATTTCATCAGCATCGTGAAATACTTATAAGTGCTGAATTTCATGAAAATACGTTCAATAGTTTCCCGTATAAATATGGGTGAGGTTCCTCGTGAAAGACCCTGTATATCATGGTATACTTCGGAGTTCACGTTATATCGAAAATTTCGAAAAAACACTTTTCGTTCAACCAAATCGGAGCAGGCTTTGATTCACTTCCATAGAGAAAGGAAACTGTTCCTCTTCACTCCCGCCCATCTGAGGTGGCCATAGAATTCGATGTCCCACAATTATTGTAAGCTGCCAAATTGATTTGGGAAATATATAAGCTTCATTATTACTGAGGGTTTCGAGAAACTTGTTCACTCTAGTATGATATTTCTCACAGAACGACTTCATTCGAGAGAAGCTTTTCATACAACATAGCAAATGCCTACAACTCGCAGCATTGATCTGCCGTGTTGTTGAGACAGAATAGTTCCAGCATATGCGAGCTCTATCGATCTGGACCACCGCTTCAATCTCCAGAGGCACATATGGTAGCACCGGTTCTTTGTCTATCCCATACGCGTTGTGTGTCTCTTCATACCCTGATGGAGCATGGGCTCTGCAGGCGGAAAAGATGTGCATAATCGTTTCCTGTTGCCTATGGCAAGCTCTGCAAGTTGTTGGGGTGTCTATTTTCATGATGTTCTTTTTAAACCATCTCGTATTTAGTACTCCATCTTGACACGCCATCACAAATCCTTCCGTCTCTGACTTGAGGCTAGCTGACTTTAGAAAGGCGAAAGACAATCCTTCAGATGGGTCCTGATCTTTTAAACTACTGAAATATATGGAGTGCAAGGTCTTACTCATGTGATGTTCGAGTTATATGTATCTGAATGAGACTTTCGGATCAGTCTTTCTAGGCTTCTTTGGACCGCTTGAGTGATCGGTGTTCCAGCGAGCTCAGAATTGATGGGTACTCCGGTTATGCTGAGCTTCTCCTGAGCCCTTCGGGCCGCTCGGAATAGGAAGGCTCCATGGTTCGCAATTTCATGCTGAGCAACAAATTTCAGAAGCGCATCTTCACTTCTAAGAATCCTTACTGCAATTTCCAATGTTTGTTGATAGTGTCGATATTCCAAACATTGCAATCCCCTACCCCTAGCTTCAGGGCAGGTATATCCTCTGTATTGAACTCTTGGGATGTAGGCTACGAATCATGTTAATCGTTTTCCTTGTTGACCTATCAAGATCGAGGAGTTCGTTTACCGTCCAGTTCACCACCCCGAAAGAGTAGGTGGGAATCGGGATGGCTAGCATATTTGCAAGCGCTAAAACGGTGAAAAAGGAGTAAAGTGGTGTGACCAGTTTGTAGTGTGTCGAGTCCAGATCTCAGATCGTTGGTTCCACAATGGAGAAGGTCATTGCTGAATTTATCTACCTAGCGGAAGTACTGGCGAAAAATGATTACGACATGGAAGATTTATTCGGTCAACTCAAGAACCGATTAGTGAAAGTTGGTGAAAGTGACAATAAGTGCAGTGATAGTGTGGACAAAAATGACGGACCGGCTTTTCAGAAACCGAAGAAAACTGTGAAACGACCAAGGCTAAACAGTGAGGACAGTGATAATAGGAAGACCGAAGTATCTAACCGATACGATATATTATCCGACGACGAGATGAATATCGAAGAGGACCAAGAGAAGACAAAGGAAAGTGACCAGGATTCAACCAGGATTGACCAGGATGTGCCCAAAGAAAAGAAGACTTTGGAGAAACCTACACCTCAAATGGATCGACCAGTGAAAAGTGAGCGAATAGCTCACTTGATAATCAGAGATCCCTTGAGGTGGGGTCAAATAAACGAGATGATACAGAGGAGAAATATACAAGTGAAAAAGTCGAAGGTAGTGGGTCACGGTGTTCAACTTGAACCCAAAACAGAAGAGGATTATCGTAACTTGTACAGAGCCCTTAAAGAAACAGAAGAGCAATTTCATGCTTACGAGCTTAAGAGTGAGAAGAAATTAAAAGTAGTTCTCCGAGGTGTTTTGATCCAAATCACCGAAGAAGAAATTAAGAATGATTTGGCCAAACAAGGTTACCCCGTAACGAAGGTAACTAGGATGAAGGGGCAAAAGGGATTCCCTATCCCACTTGTCCTAGTGGAAATTGACAAGGCTTATAAAACCATATTCACAAAACTGGAATTTTGTTGTGGGCTATCCGTGCAAGTGGAAAGCCTAAGATTAAGAACTGAGATCATACAGTGCCACCGATGCCAATTGTTTGGACATGCGCAGAGGATCTGTCATGCTGCGTTCAAATGCATGAAATGTGGAGATGGGCACATGAGTTCAGAAAGCCCGAAACCAAAAACGACGTCACCGAAATGCGCGAATTGTGGTGGGACCACCTTTCGTCATATATTAAATGTACGAAGAACCCCAACAACCCGGAAGTGTCGAAGAAGAAATTCAAGGAAGCACCTTTGCCCAAAGACAATATCTGGGCAAAACGAAACATGGAGCACAAAACAACAAATAACGAAGAAAATAACCAAAAACCACCGCAAAAAGAGATTGTTCCTGAGAAAAAGGAAACCAAAAAAGAAGAGAAAAACGTGAAAGCCAAAGAACCTAGGCAAACCAAACCAGAAGACGAACTAGCCGTCATTCTAGGAAGAATGACGCTCACACTGTGTGCAACGAACTCCACAATTGAACAGAAGATCGCCTTAATAAATGAGCAGGACAAACTGATCAAATTATTTAAACGAAAGTAAATGGATAGTAAGCCGTATAAATGTTTGAATATTGCGTTCTGGAACGCAGAATCCGTAAATCAGAAAAAACAGGAATTAACCCTCTTTTTGGAGGAAAATAAAATAGATATTCTACTGTTAGGTGAAACCTGGTTGAAGCCGACGAAACTACTCAAGATTAGGAACTATGAATCCTACAGAAGTGATAGACAACACGGAAGATGCGGAGGTACAGCTATCTTAGTGAAAAGGGGTTTAAGTCACCAGGAACCACCAATCACATCTAATAATATAGAAGAAAAAGGTGTGAGTGTAAAAACAAAAGAAGGTGAAATTTACATTTACTCTGTGTATAAGCCTCCAAAGAGCAAATTTGATGAAGCAGATATAACTGCTTTCTTCAAGAGTAACAGACCAACAATAATTGCAGGAGACCTTAATGCGAAACACCCCGACTGGAACAGCATAAAAACCAATGAAAGTGGGATGAAGCTTAGAGGAATAACGGACAAACACAAATTGGTAGTTGTAGGTCCAAAAGATCCCACGCATATTAACAGAGCCACCGGAACGATGGATTTGTTGGATATAGCAATAATGAAAAACGTCTCGATGAACTTCGAAATAGAAACCATGATGGACCTTTCTTCGGATCACGCCCCAGTGATCCTGACCCTGGACATCAAAACAGATAAACTACCTACCGATAGAAAATCTATAAATTGGAGCAAGTTCAAAGAAGTTTTCAAAACTAGAAATTTGAAAATAAGCAATAAAGGACAGATAGACGGAGCAGTTGAAGATTTAGAGACAAGAATTATAGAAGCACAAGCACAGTCGACTAAAGTGCAACAAATACCGAAGAAGACTCCTCTACCTGTAGACGTGAAAGTACTATTAGAGGAAAAAAGGAAAGCTAAGAAGCAGTATAGAAAAACACTACACCCAGATGACAAAACTATACTGAACAAACTAACGAACGAAGTGAAATCCAGAGTTCGAGAATTATTTACGGAACAATGGGACAAAAAATTAGAAGAATTGGACACGGAAGATCAGTCTTTATGGAGAATGGCTTCAGCATTAACCGGAAAGAAGACGAAAACGAAAATACCAATATTGAAGAAGGGAAACAATGTTGCAGCAACAAACGAAGAAAAGGCAGAGATTTTCGCGGATTCCTTAGAAAAAAATTCAAGCCTAACCTGAAATGTGATGACGAAAATTTCAACAAACTGGTAGAAGAAGTAGCGAAAACGGAAAGCCCGGATAAACCAGATGAACAACTACATAATAAATAAATAACCAAAGAAGAAATAAGCGACATTATCAGGAACCTAAAAAATAGAAAAGCACCCGGAGCAGACGGAATAATGAATCAAGCGCTCAAAAACCTGCCAGAGGAAACGCTCGAAGAAATTGCAGAAATAGCCAGGGCTCTAATGAAAACAGGATACTTTCCAGAAAGATGGAAAACAGCAGACACAATTTTGATGAGGAAACAAGGAAAGGACAAAAATGACCCAGCAAATTACAGACCAATAAGTCTACTATCGGCTTTAAGCAAAGTCATAGAGTATATATATAGTATATTCTGTAACAAGGGCAGAATGAAAATCCGATACGAGTGAATCATTCCGAGGGCGAGCCGGAGGCGAGCCTGAGGAATCACGAGTATCGGATTTTCATTCTAACCGAGTAACAGACTATACCTTCTCCACGATTGTTTCGAAGCTAGATAATTAATCTTTTAACACTAAGATGAATTATGACGTTTCGAAAACCGCAATAAATATGACAATCAGAGCGGCTGACACATAGATTTATTCTCTATGTTTTCAAAAGTGTTACGGAATGAATATTCTCACACACTGTGCGAGAATGAAATTCAGTCGAAATGCTCAAAAAACAAGGATTATACTCAAGCTCGAGTTGGTTATTGGTGGTAATCTATAAAGGGCGAATACCAAGGACCAAACTGAACAACAACCGCGGTCATAACTGGTTATTTACTTGAAATCGAAAAGTGTTGTAGAATGAATATTACATATCAAGTGATGGAATACTGACATTCTATGATCAAATTCGATGTTGGAAGAGCTGTATTCTGTGGCAGTCGTGGAGAAAGTAATTTACAGAAGACTGGCGGAATTCGCAGAAACCAATAAGATTATACCTGATCACCAGTTTGGCTTCCGCAAAAAGCATTCTACAACACAACAACTGGTTAGAATAATAGAAGACATAAAGGAAAAAATGAATTTATCTACTAACACCGGAGCCGTTTTTCTGGATATAGAAAAGGCTTTTGACAAGATGTGGCATCAAGGATTGATATTCAAAATGCACAAGATGCACAAATTTCCGACCAAATTGATCAAAATCATTCAATCATACCTGGAAGAAAGAAAATTCCAAGTAAATATAGATGGAACAAGATCCACAAGAAGAAAGATTGAAGCCGGCGTACCACAAGGATCGGTCATAGGACCGTTGTTATTCAACATTTTTATGTCGGACATACCAGAAATGATACGATGCAAGTTAGCCCAGTTCGCAGATGATACTGCCGTTTAATATTCTTCAAGAATGTGTAAATCGGTTACGAAACAATTGCAAACAGATATAGACCGAATGATGAAATACTTCAAAAAATGGAGAATTAAGATTAATACAAAGAAAACAGTGGCAGTCTTCTTTAACGGAACGAACTCGAAGAAAGAAAAAGCTGGAAATCTCACGATAGAAAACCAGAACATTGAATGGAAAGAAGAAGTGAAATATCTAGGAGTAATTCTAGATGAAAAACTAAGCTTCAGTAAGCAATTGGAAGAAAACAGGAAAAAGACTAGGCAACTTCACGGGTGTTTATACCCGCTCCTAAATAAAAGCAGCAAACTGTCTCTGGAAAATAAACTGAAGATAATTAAAACAGTGCTTATACCAAGCATAACGTACGCAGGCGTCTCCTGGTACAATGTTGAAAATAATTATAGGAAGAAAGAGCTACAAGGAACATTGAACAGAGTAATAAGGACAGCAATAGGTGCCCCATGGTATATGAGTAATATACAGATCAGAGAAGAACTGAAAATCGAAACTATAGAGCAAGTAGTAAACAAACAAGCCAAGAAGATGATCGAAGATATGAAAGAGCATGATAACAAGGAAATAAAAGCGATATTGAAGAAACCATACAGAAAGACTGACAAGAGGAAGTACCTCGGGCAGTACCAACTACCGATGGATCCAGAAGCTAACAATAAATGAACGAGAAGTGAACTTCTCAATTAAACACAGTAGAAAAAAGTGGAAAATGAGATGAGAGGCGAATGGAAGCAATTCCGGTCCTCATACAAAAACAAATGATCAATGGTAGCATATTTGTAGCAGATACTTTGTTCTTTCCCGACAGCTGCGATTTCCAAATGTCTCTCAGCTTTTTTTGTAGCTGGCTGTTAAGTCATCCTTTATCTGAATTGATATTTTAGGTATCGGGTGCGGTAATCATACAAGTCAGATCAATCTCTTTATTGCATCGATCCTAGCTTTCGGTCATCATTGTGACCATCTTCAGGGAGCTGAAACATCACATATAAAACACTACAACAACGCAGTTCAAGACACTTACAACAATTCGAGATGGTAAAAGGTATTCAATATTCAGTATTCCTGGGAATGGAGCGGCCATATTAAATATAATTAAATTTCAAAGTACGCTGGTAAAAAGGAGTGAAAGGACGGAATTAAAAATGACACAATGTCTTCAGATAACCTCAATCTTAAGTGGGATCGTCATCGAAAGATGACATTTCATTCTTCTTCTTTATGGTGTGAATCAGATATGTGTAGATTGGGTTTAGTCTATATGAATTTGTCATAATATTGGGTTGTCTCCAGTACACCCCTCTGTTTCATCGCAAGAAACTTGTAAGTTTCTCTGTTCTTCCTGTATCTTCAGCTTTTCCCCGCGCAGATGAATTACAGCACACTTGTCCAAACCGAATGACATTCCTATTGCTGAGGTGTAGTCTGAAACGATATTCAGTAGTTGCTGTAGTGCGGACACGGAGGGAGCGTAGAGCTTCAAGTCGTCCACGTATAAGAGATGAGAGATCAGGTGGTTCCTTCTGCCTGGTGGTCCGGCCTTGTATCCTATTTTGCTCTCCCTCAACTCAATTGTTAGTGGTATGAGTGTTATGCAGAATGAAAACTGACTTAGCGAATCTCCCTGAAGAACTTCTCTCCTGTATCTCACCCATCCCGTATATACGGTTCGAGCCTCTGCTCGGATGGCAAACTTCGTTTTCCACAGCACTATGATGTTTTCTATCGCGTGGATGATGTTAGGGTGGACTTCCAGCATTTTTAATAGCCGTATTATCAGTTCGTGCGGCGAGGTGTTATATGCTTTCGCGTAGTCCAACCATGATGTGTGTAGGTCGCGCTTGTAGTATCTGGCGTCTAGACGTACGCTCTTGTCCATGAGCAAGTTCTCCTTGCATCCTTGCACTCCTTTCTTTTCTCCCCTCTGTTCGTAGATACTGTCCCACACTGGTACAATTACCCTCAGAATTTGATATTGAATTACACTTGTGAGGATCTTATACAGTGCATTGAGGCAAGTGATTGGGCGGTAGTTCTCGGGTTGCCCTAAATCACCTGATTTCGGTATCAGCACTGTTCTACCCTCTACCAACCATGACGGAATGGGCTCACGGCGAGTCAGCATCCCGCTGAATAATCTTACCAGGTGTTGATGTGTAGCTGCAATCTCTTCCACCAGTAGTCTTGTTTCGAAACAACCTGTAAAGTGAACTCGGCAGTTTATCATGATATACAGGGTGAGTCTTTGACTTGTACATATATTTTAACTGTAGATTCCTCTCATCAAACGAAACACTTTTTTTCCATACCATTTTTCAAAATTCGGTTTCGTTTGAAAGATACAGGGTGTCGAAAATCCATGAAATTAACACTTTTCTTTCTATATATTCGGAACCGATATTTCGAATGGACTGAATTTTGGTTGATTCCTTACTCTATTCATGGTGCATATTCCTCAAATGAAGTAACTTATTCAACATCTCTCCTAGCATAAAAGTTACAGGGTGATCGACTCATAAATTCATGCAAAATCACTATCAAATCACTTGAAAAGGATGAACGTTTCATATTTTCGAAAGAATCAACCATTTTAGAGAATAAAAGTATTCCTATATTTTTTCAATAAAACGCGTCGTTTTCGAGTTATTTCTAAATGTATACGAAGAAATTTTAGGAAAAAATCATGAATTTCATAAAAAATCTGAATGCTTCCCTGGATTAAATATCATCGAATATTGTTTCTTCTCTGGTCTCTTAACAAATTAACAATGTTGTCAATGTGTCAATGAATTCCGAGAAGCATGAAACTACACAGTTTATAAGCAAGTTTCTATTAAAAATTTATTGATACCCGTCCTTCAGGAAAATATCTATCTTCTTAACAATATCCTCTTGGAATTTTTAATCGACCCTACACGGTCTTCACATCACAAATCACAATCATCACCTGTTTGCTTTATTCTCTGCGAGTAAATAAATAAATGAATCCTAGAATGTTGTTACGTGTATGGAAGACTTTCCTTCTGGGAAAGATGTGACGTAATGATTTTTGTTTCCTCTCGATTGGTTCGACAGGGCGCATGCATATGTGATCGAAATCTACTATTTTTCGTTGTTAAATCTGACAAAGAAGCCATCGTGAAATCGATACCGATTTATTGGGATTTTTCTTTGATTGAGATTATTAAATACGATAAAATTTGAGTAGCTGTTATCATTGAGGATAGAGGAGAGCTCTATAATCATATTTTCCTGAAAAGGGATTTGAAAGGACGAATTTTCTTAACGTGGGTCCCAGTACCATATTGATCCTCGTTCTAATACCAGGACCGTTTGTCTTGAGGATACCGGGAAATTTAGCGGTTTACATAGTACATACCTAGTCAAGGATACTTCAATACCACCAATCAAAAGGGGACTGTAGGACAAGTTCTGTTTCAAATCTGAGGATTGGTATTGGATCAAAAAAAAAAAAGGTCGTAGTTCAGTTATTATATTGAAACATAATTTAATTTCACATCATCACTATATTATATCCATAACATCGAGGCCTGTGGCCTGTGAAATAGTTTACCCTAAAGGAGGTAATAGACTCCAAGACTTGTGAAACGTCTGTGTACACATTCGCCCATCAACTTGTCTATTATTTTTACTTGCAATAGACTGGAACATAATTTATATGTTCATGTAGATGTGTGCAAATCGAATAGATTTTTAAGCGGAATTTTGAATTCGAACTTTGTTCATTTCTCAGATTTATTTTTCCAGATTTTCAGTTATTAACATTTACCATCTTTATTACCTACCCCTGAGTGTATTCAAAATCTGGTGGCGCCCATTACCATCCGTTTATTATATTTTTTTTATGTACCCACTCCCTTCTTCGACTGTTAGCTTTGGGACCGCTTAGGGTGAAACCGAATACAATTCAATAAGCCAGAGAAAGGTAACAATGTAGAAAGGTTATCTCGTTTAAGCGTCGTTCATTTTATCACAGACTGGCCTGTGATGAGACATAGAACAACGGCTTGTCTTGCGTGGCGGCTACATCGCACTCGCAGCCGGCAGCGCACCGCGACTGAAATTTATCGTAGCGCTATATCGGCGAGAATCAGAACTACTTGTTTGGCATTTCCAAATAGCAATGCGTAGAAGCCTTTAGCGAAAAGTAAACAAAACTAGTTCCTCTGCGATAGTTCTTCCGTTAACGATAGGGGACGTTCTGCTTTCTTGAGTTCGCCTATACCATTGTTGAAGAGAAAATCGGCAATCTGGCATCGTCTTCTCTAGAATTCTGTTGAATATCATATCACAGAACTAGAACATGGATTAGGTTAGGTCATGGACCTCGAATCATATGACTTTGAATAATGGAGCTAGGATAGGTTAGTGAGAAACCAATTTTCGTTTCAGGATATCGAGGAGAATATAAACAAATTATTAGTGTTTACATGTTTACAAACTAATCTTCAGGAAAATCGAAGAAGGTACTTATTTTGGTGGGATGATAAATGGTTTTTCAATTGCAGAAATAATCGGACAGATGTTTTCGTTAGGAAATATCGTGTTTGTTACATTCTTATTCAAAAAAGGTTAGTGCTTGAGTATTTTCTAATTGTATCACCCAGAACATCTCATAATCACCTCAATTTCAATCGAAAAATTGAAAAATATGAACTTTGAGGTGTTTGCAAAGAATTGTTCCAGGCGCGTATTAAGCCCAACTTTTTTTTTCAAATGGCTATATCTCTTTAACAGAGCCGAATTCGAAAAAATGGAGAATGAAAAAAAGGTTTCTTAAGATCTCAAGAATCTACAGTTAAAATATATGTACAAGTCAAAGACTCACCCTGTATATTTTTGAAATCGTTGAAAAAAGCTCATTTTCGAAATATCATTATCCATTAAGGTTCCCAATTGAAAAAAAAATTATTTTTCAAAAATTTGAGCGGATACAAAAATCCAATAGCACCGCTGAAAAGCAGTATAAAAATTGTGCCCAGGAGATGTGTTCATTTCGAGAGCGTAGATCCTACTGGGGTCTGTACAGCGATGAGGAAGGCGAGGGGAAACCACCTAATTATTTTTCCCTAGTAAAATCATGATGGCATCGACATATGATAGAAAAAGGGTTACTGACTGGGACATGAGCAAAGAAGTAAAGATCCGTATAGAAAGAGCCAGAATCGCCTTCTTCAAATTAACATGATGCTACATATTCTCCACATTGCTATACGGAGTAGTGAGTTAGATGCTGACCGACTCATTATTGAAGAGGCTACGAATAAGCTGGATTGGATGGACCGGATAAAAAATGAGGTGGTTCTACAACAAATGAAGAAGAACACAGAAATAATTGATACTATAAAAAGCCGGAAACAAGAATACTTCGGCCACGTGATGAGACACCCGAGAAGTATCACCTCCTTCATTTAGTGATGCAGGGTAAGATCACCGGAAAGAGAGGTCCAGGACGAAGAAGAACATCTTGGCTCCGAAATCTTCGAGAGTGGTATCGCAAAACATCCGCCGAATTATTCCGAGCTACGATAAACAAAGTCATGGTAGTCATATAGGCCTACCACACGCTCAAGCTTCACCACAGTTTGGCTTGCGCAAACCGGCTTGAACACTGAACACTGAGGGAAACTGCATACAATTCTCCCAACCACACGCTCAGTGTTCAGTGTTCAAGCCGGTTTGCGCAAGCCAAACTGTGGTGAAGCTTGAGCGTGTGGTAGGCCTAATAGACATAGTTCATGCCAATATGATTGCCAACGTTCGATAAACGGACAGGGTACCGGAAGAAGAAGAAGTAAATTATAATCATGGACCAAATACCGAAACCGCCCTGTAGCTCAGAAACTAGGCGTGTGCAGCAACTTGGGGATTTCAGCAATTCATGTTCCTCGAAAAAAAGAGGGCATGACATTTATATTACTTTTTCTCTTAGAGTTCTAGTACTAAACCATCGAAATCTGGCCACCCTGTAGATGAATAAATACTATTGAAATTTCTCACTTGATGAAACTCCATTTCATAATAATTATTCATTTCTGTGATTTTTGCTGAATAAATCGAAATAGACTGAATCAGATCACAGAGTTTCTGGCTGAAAAATCGTGATCATGGAAAAATTTTTGAATATGTGTTGAAGTTAGACCTCAGGCGTCGATTTTCGATTGATCTATTTTCATCCTGAGAGTCGAAAATAATAGAAGTGCATAATCTGAGTACTTATGTTTGGGTATATTATCAGATAGGTGGAGATCATGCTATCGAGAGCACGCATTATGATATGCAGAATGTATTCATTTATTATTTGTAATTATTCAACTGTTTTTGTGTGATAGAATGTTGGAGTGCCTACTTACTCGAATAATTCATTCAAATATTGATTCCTGTGTAATTATAATCATGTGATAAAGAGACTCATTCATAATCATCTTCAACGTACTCAACGTATTCGATTGTTCTGATGTACTTTATTTTTAGATATTATCTTTATTTATATGATCATATCAATAGTTTATTCCGAGTTATAATTCCGAATGCAATTTTCTCTTCCGTTTATGGTCCCATCTAAATTTCGATATCATGAAATGAGGTATAAAATAATTAAAAGACGAACAATGGAAGGTTTCGACGAAAAAACGTGTGAGAGGAAATATCACATACCTATAAGAATTACAAAACATATATAGGGTCACACGAATTTCGTTCTTTTGAATAATTCCTCAAGAATAACTTCAAGAATTTTCATTGAGAAATTCTCGCTTTCAGGCTTCCGTGGGGAATGAAAATATTGTTTTTGTAGTCAAGACTACAAATCATGATACAAATCGTTGTCAAAGTTAGCAATTTCGAAAACGTGAACATCATTCTTCATATATTATGGAATTTACGTTGGAAATAATGTGGGTGTGAAACAAACGATTGCCTTCAAATGAATATTTTCTGAGTTATTCAGAAGAAAGCATTTTTGCGATCACAATTATAATTTTATTCCTTTCAGAAATACACATATTGACGGTGTGACTTCATTTACCTGATATTATTCAGTCAACGACATTTCAAGATTTTTGGTTGATTATTTTGTGCTAATTTTTGTTTTTATTTTGCCTTGTCAAAGCTTTGAAAGGAATGTCAAAGCTCTGTTGATATTTTTGTGTTTGAGTATATCTTATGGGATTTATATGACTAATTTCTAATTGATGATATGTATAGAGGATGGTTCATTTTGAACAGTTTCTCTGGGTGTAATCGGAATTAGTAAAAAACATGCTCAGGTTAGCTCATTTAAATATGAGAACTTTAATTGGACATTTCACGGATTTTCAGAAAATGCTATTGTTTAACAATTTTAATGTAATGGTTCTCAATTGAACAAGATTAGATAGCACTATTGAAAACAATACAGTTAGCAGGAATGGATATGATTTTGTTGGATGTGATCGTAATAGACAGGTCGGAGGTGTTGGAGTGTAGGTATATGAAATCCATTTTGGATTACACTATTCTGAGGGTTGGCAAATCTAGCTCTAGATTGGCTCATCTAGTGGTGATGTAGTGGGCGTTATCTACAATCCAGATTTCGGTAATAAAACATGCTGGAAATTATTTGAAGATGAATATAAATATACAGCATCACACTGTAGTAAAATGATTTGTACGGGAGATCCGAATACAAATTTGAACGTGTCAGATAGTGGAGCAAAATACATAAAACAGAAAATTGATTCCCTTGGTCTTTATGAGATGTTAGATCAACCAACAAGACTTACTCATCAATCTGCAACTCTAATTGACTACATATTGACCAATTATTATCACAGCGTCTCTAAAATCAAGATTGAGCCTATTGTCGTCGGTAAGGATCACGAACTCGTAACCTGCAATCTTCTTATCGGTGTGAACATGAAATGTCCTGTATTTGGACTGCTAGAGACTTCCGCTTTTTGATAATGATCAGTTCAGTTCAGATCTCCAATTGATACCCTGGAGGAATTATCGATGACGTTGACAAAAAGGTTGATTTCATAAATTGTATCATAACAACGTTACTGGATCTGCACGCTTCCTTTGCTACTATAAGAATAATGAGAAAGTATGCACTGTGGCTCACCGATAGTTGAGGCAAATGATGAAATTGGGAGAAAAAACCCTCGTCCGTTTGAAAAATATGAAAATAAAAGTGATTGAGTCTTATACAAACAAATTCGGAATGTGGTTTCTTTGGCGGTGAAAACAGAGAGAAAAGATTATTGTCGGGTAGCCCTGAATAGTAAAAATACCAAGGAGCTCTGGTCGGGTCTTAAGGGGCCGTTATACTCAGGCCGACGGCTACGGCACCGATTCTCCATTCAAAAAGTGAATTTAATTTTTCCAAGTTCACGCCCTCAATTTTCCACCTAAAAGCTTGATTTTTTTTTAATTAAAGTTAAGGATGCCTTGAGAGCACCTCAATTTTTTCTCTTTGACAAAACTATTTTTTCGCATGAAATAATCGGCTACGGCATTCATTCTCCATTCAAAAATTGCCTCTCATTTTCCAAGTTTACGCCCTCAATTTTTCACCTAAAAGGTTTTTTTTTTAATCAAAGTTAAAGAATGTTTTGAGGGCACTCTAACCTCTTCTCTTCGAAAAAATTATTTTTTTGCATAAAAAAATTTAATTGAATTTGAGAATCTATGAAAATTGACTTCATAATCGTTTTTCGGCGGTTGTTCATCAATTTTTTTCAGAAAATTCAGTGGAGTGCCCTCGACAAATAAATTTTCTGTATTAAAAAGACTTCCAGAAAGTGTGAAATCGCAGAGAACTGTCTGAAATTCCAGGAGAATAGAAAAAAATCAAGCTTTCAGGTGGAAAACTGAGGGCGTGAACTTGGAAAAATGAATGGCACTTTTTGAATAGAGAATCGGTGCCGTCGGCCAGAGTATAACGGCCCCTTGAATCTCTCAATATTGTATAAATTATATCTCGAAAACAGAACTTTCGTTGCCAGCATTTTACCGAATATTTTGTTGTACCAATCAATGTTTTTGCTCCTCAACTGTTATATGCTATAAGTCATCAATGAACAAAATACACACTCATTGAAAAAGATGAAAGCTCCCAATAACTCCAGTAATTACCCTGATGTTTGGACACATCCTAATGTTTAGCACACCTTTTCAGTCCAAGTGATTAAATCAGAATTTTTTGCACCCGCCAAGACAGAACCCAAGGTCATATCGTGATTCAATAATACACATGGATTTTTGAGGGTACACTCAAATGATATGAAATTCAGGTTTGTGTCAAAAGAAATTGTATGAACTAGATAATTTCTCCCACTACAAATTTCTGGTAATAATCTGAAAATATTCAGTTATGATGCAGCTCCAACCGTAAACAGGTGTTTTTGATATCGTTTGAAATTTTTTGGGTGAGTTGATTATGTTATTATTCATCCTATCATTTCATAATCACCATATGATTAACGTTTTTCATTCCAATAATTTTACCACTCTGATATTGAGATACTTCAAATTTACATATTCTAATGTTTTTATAAAACCTGATTCAGTTGAGGTCATCTTCAGGGAATTCTCAGTTAATGAAAAAGTTTCGTACAAACCGCGATTACAATCTACTTACTTTCTTATCTTAATTATCATATAATGAGATGGTGCAATCAGTTGTTCGAGGAAATGTGGTCCAGTCATTCCAGAAATACTTCTGTCAAGGAGAAAGATAAATAAATGAATCAACCTGTCGAAAACGCTTTATTCGATAATTTTTCTTGCACTAAACATCAATGGAATTTGAAATTTGATCTGACCTTACCATCATTATGTGTGAAATTATTCATTATTCAATAATTTCGAATTGCGTTGATTTCATTCAACGTTACCATGCGTGTTCATGGAATCATTTCATGACATTTTTGAGATAATTTTGAAATTGATTAGGTTTCATAATTGCATTGATAGAATTGTGCACATCGAAATAGAGAAAAATGCAAATTTTTTCATCAATAACCAATTCACTCTTTCACTATATCTTAAAACATTGAATTTCATACCTCTGTTGTTACATTGAAACGTTAACTCTTCTTTCTATTTCACACATATCAGCAGTAGATTGGGTTACCTTGGTCCTTGGGTGTTATGAATATGGTTCATCGACATTCAAGACCTGCGTAAAATATAGGTTGTTTTATAGTAGTCGTTTGAAAATATATTAATAAAATATATTTTTATATGAATTGACTTCTACATTCTCATGTATTACCTTCATCAGGAACACTAAAATACAAAAAAAACATTAAGAAGACAATATTGAAAGACGTTAATTCAAATTAACTGAGTGTGGAAAGACAAACTCACAGGAATTGTTATCATTAGAGAAATCTCTTCCTCTATCAGAAAGGATTGTTAGATTTCTTTACATGTAAATCAATGGTAGAGGAAGAGATTTCTTTAATGTTAACAACCCCCTCGTGTGGGTTTTTCTTTTCACCCTCAGTTAATTTAGATTAACGTCATTTTATCGTGTATTCTAAATGTTTCTTTTTGTATTTTAGTGCATCTGATGAAGAGATAAAAAATAAATATCGAAAGCTCGAGCAGAAAAAAAAAAGAGTTTTTCTTAGCGGAGGCTGATACCCCAATAACCCTGAAACTTTGAATGTAGTTGTGTTCAGATGTCCATGTCAAAGTTATCTTCTTATTCCGAAACTAAATGAGACACCCAGACAAAATAAGGGAACCCATCTATAAAACGCAAAGTCGCTGACATACCGATTTAATGATGTGGGTTTGCACAGGATTAGGTACAAAAAAGGCCACTCCCCTTAATTGAAGGTGACAGATTAACTGACTTGTGAATGCAGAAGTTGTGATTTCTGCTTCTAGTAGGTACCTGCTCTTACCCGTCAATTACACTCAGCCCACTTCCACGGCAGGGAGCAGGGAAGTGAGCAGGGAAATGAGCGAGGTGAGAATGTAATCACCTCACTTCTGCTGCCACTCGCGCTGCCGGTCACTCCCTGAATTAGCGGTTTTTCGTGCGGCAGTCAAAGGACCGGCAGTGCAAGTGGCAGGGAGTGATCACATTCTGCCCAGTTACTGTCGTGCGAACGTTGCGTACGTTGTTAATTGTTGCGAAAAATGTCGACGGAGTGGAGCAACGAAAAAATAATATCATTTCTAGAACTCCTTGAGATCGAAAGAGTGATATGGGATTCTTCTGATGAAAACCATGAACTTTTGCACAAAGAACAAGATGTATTGATATCATCCACCATCTTCTACGACGACGAACTTTCTTTTGGAGTTTATATGTTTTCGAGACACTCACATATTTATTTAAATGAAACAGACAGATCGCTGAGGCTGCAATTTCGTCGTCCGCCATTGCCAAAACTTGATCGCGAGAGAAATGTTTGAGCTGAGTGTAAATACTCGCTGCCTTTCCATACTGCCGCAGAAGTATTCCGGGAAATATTTCTGGCAGCGCGAGTAGCAGTGGAAGTGGCTGAGTGTAATTGAGGCATATGACTAGAGAAGGGAGAGGACGCGTAACGCCATGCGTCTTTGTGATTCAATCTGGCACATAATCGGATACACCAGTGGCGTATCTTAGATAAGGAGATAAGGTACCTCATATTTACGCAAATATCGAAATTACTTATATTTTACAGAGCTAATAAATAAAATATATTAAGAATTACGCAAGTTTAAAAAAAAAATTTTGAATAGAAAGAAAACTTTAATATCATGATAAATTTATATCACATTCAAAACATACTTAAGAATGAGAAGGTTTCATTATAGTCATAAAAATAATAAAATAAATATACAGTTATTCAACAATTTATTCGATACATAATATGAAATTTCACTGCCCACTGAATAAAATAAGTTTTGTATATTTATTTCTTATATAAGATTTATTATTTGTTTTAGAATTAGAAATGAAGTGGAGTCTAATATTTAAATATTTTTCACAAATACATTTCGTTAAAAAATATAGGTACATGATTAACAGGGGAAAAATTGTGGCAAACGCCTCATTCAGCAAACGAACTCTCAGTTGATTAGCACTTTTATAAAACCACTGCCCTTCGAAATGCTCGGACAGATCTTATGATTTTTAGTTGGTGACCAGTCTTTTAGTTTCATGTTATTCACCCAAATCTTACATCTTTCATAATATTTTGGAAAACTGAAAAAACATAATTGACGAATAATTTCTTGCAATCCCCATTGACTTCATGATGAATAAGTATACCTGTACTTGAACCTAAGATATTTATTCTTTATTCAATAAATTAAAATCGAATAGAGTACAAAATTTGGTAGTTCCTAGCATTAAAGAAAAACATTTTACTCACATTCACTAAATTAAATTATAAACCAAAATATTAAAATGCATATCACTCATTGACCTAGATTCTACATCAATGATATCACTTACGAATAACTTTTAACTACGCCACTGGTAAAATGGTTCCTTGAAAGGAAACCTGCATTGAAATTTATGAATTTGAACATTGAAATGGGCGATTTGCAAACTCAAAAACACATAATTGTACAATTTAATTATTCTATATTCGGATATTCAAACGATTTCAACTATATTTAATTCCAACTATGAGAAATAAAGGGAAATTTTTGTTCATAAAAATAACCATATTCTATATTGCCTGTGAAACGATATTCCTGGTTCCTTTTTCTCGCTCCTGCTCTGGCACTGATAAGAGCAATATATAACCATTGTATTTAGATGAAAATTAATTTGAAAAACAACTTAAAATCACAAAAATCGACAAAATATTCTCGCACTCCACTCGGTTTGTTTGCCACATAAATGATGGGCGGCCACTTTGAAATGAGCTTCACTTTTGTCCTTTGCGTTTAAGCTATGCGCGGCATCCCCTCCCTTCCCTTATCTAAGTACCTGCTAATCACCCTCTAGTCCTCTTTTGTGGGCCACCCGATATATTCGAAAATATTTTTAGGTTGTGCTCTTCTTGAAGTATATCGAGACAGCATCAAAAATTTTTGTCAAACTCAGACCGTTACGCGTATATCGTCCGCTGCGGCACTAGTGGGACACCCTGTATATCCAAATTGACGTAATAATTTTCAAAAATCATTTGATTTCGTACAATTTTCGTTTGGAGTGTTTTTACGCACATTCGTATTGAAAAGCCTGCCCAATTTGGAGACGAATACGTAACCCGGTGTACCTTTTACTTCACTTATCTGAAGCATTTACTTGCAAGGAAAAGGTGAAGATTTTGAATACGAATTGAAGCAAAACCTTCAACTTCTAACTTATGCTTCTTCTAACTTTTTCTTATGTAAATGCTTCATTTTTATAAATACGGACTATTATGTTTATCGGAATGATGCTATGGACAAATTAGAAGTAGTCAGTAGTATTGTCTTTTTGGAATTTGTATTGAGACCTTCTCGGAGACACCACTCGCCACAGTCGGCACCGTTGCCGTCGCCACACCCCTCCTGACCAGCGCTCGATGAATTATTGAAATGGAGCATTTACTTACAAGTAAAAGGTAGAAGCAAAAAGTAAAAGTAAGAGTTTTTGCTTTAATTCTTTTTTCATATTCTTCATCTTTTCCTTGCAAGGAAATGCTTCGGATAAGTGAAGTAAAAGGTACAGCGATTCACTTATTCGTCTTCAAATTGGGCTGGCTTTTCAATACGAATGTGCGTGCAGTAACAACCCCAATAGCTTTTCGTCCTGGTCAACCACTTCTCTTCGGTCTCCATGATCAGATTTGATTAAAAAAAAGTTTTTCTCCATAAAAAGTTGTAGTATGCATATTACCATTCAACAACTTGAATGTGAAATTACGTTTTGAAAATAATGTCAGGAGATGAAGACCGTTTTTGGCGTGTCCGTGAAGTTAGCACCCACATTTTCGAAAATGAAGAAATTTTTTTTTGCATTCGTTAGTAACTCGTTAGTAACTATTTGTAACCTCAAAATTTTCGTTTGTACCTCAAGGGAACTCGTAGAAAAACGCCGCATTCCGCTGGGTGCCAACTTCACGGGTAACCACTACTCGATTTTTTGCGAAAAAAAAATACGATCGGAAAGTCCTTCGTTAGAAACTATTTGTAACATAAAAATTTTCGTTTGTAACCTAACCCTTACTGGAAAAATGACACCCCTAGAATGCGAAGTTAGCACCCACATTTTCGAAAATATAAAAATTTTATTTTTCATTCGTTAGTAACTCGTTACTGCTAACTTCGCATGTAAGTTGAGTCATTTTTTCAGTAAGGGTTAGGTTACAAACGGAAATTTTTATGTTACAAATAGTTACTAACGAGTTACTAACGAATGAAATATAAAATTTGTGAATTTTCGAAAATGTGGGTGCTAACTTCGCATTCTAGGGGTGTCATTTTTCCAGTAAGGGTTAGGTTACAAACGAAAATTTTTATGTTACAAATAGTTACTAACGAAGGACTTCCCGATCGTATTTTTTTTTCGCAAAAAATCGAGTAGTGGATGCCCGTGAAGTTAGCACCCAGCGGAATGCGGCGTTGTTCTATGAGTTCCCTTGAGGTACAAACGAAAATTTTGAGGTTACAAATAGTTACTAACGAGTTACTAACGAATGCAAAAAAAAATTTCTTCATTTTCGAAAATGTGGGTACTAACTTCACGGACACGTTTTTGGCATTGCACTGCTGTAGTCGTTCTTCAGAGTTACGCATCACCCTCGCATACAAGTCGATGTCAATTGCCCCAATGTCTGCTGTAATTGCTTCTTTCAACTTTCAACAAAATAATCAGCAGCTGAGAGATCAGGGGAATAAGGGGGCCATGGCACATCACCGAGGCGGGAGAATACGTGTCCAGGGAAAATGCTCGGAGTTTACAGTTGAGCTTTCTCCCTGTGCATCCTCGAGGAAATAAGGACCGATTACTCCAAGACGACTCATTGCACACCAAACGGTGACTTTTTCACTCTGAAGTGGGCGTTGATGCAGTTCACGGGGGTTTTCTGCTGCCCTGCAGCCTGCTGCCCAATATCGGCAGTTCTGCTTATTAACAGAACTGCACAAATGAAAATGAGATAACCATTGCGACTGACTAACAAATGGAAAGTTCTCCTGAATCGAACGATGTCAACCGCAGCCCTCAACCCCCACCCGTTCGCGTATTCGCATTGCTTACTACGGTGCAACGCATACATGCGGTGTTGGAACGCGGTAAAGAATGGCTGAACCAATGCTCTCTCTACCCAGACATTGTTGGGGCGAGTTTCAGTTAACCAACTGAAGTGTGGTTCAATTATTTTAATTTTATTTTTCGAAATATAATTTTTTGAGTGAGAAAGAGATAGAGCTGTGGACTGTATAATATATATGTAATTAATTGAAACCCAACACAAATGAAAGGATAAATGCACTCAAAAATAACAAATGAAATATAGTTACCTATATATCAGCAAACAGGATCCTGTCGATGATTCCTATTCCAATAAGATTGATCGAGCTCGACAATAGTATATGGAATGAAGTTGACGTGAAAATCCGTTGCTAAAAATGTCAAATTGTTCACACTTATCCTTGTGGTATTATAAAATAACCACGCCACTGGTAACAGTTTTTTTGTTCGAAATAATTCGCACAAATGAAAGTTTTAAAAGAATGTAATTCGATTGAATCGAAATCACTAAAACTTGCGAATCACAGGAAAACTAAACTTTTCCGAATTCACGAAAAGGAAGCAGAAAATTTGGAATTAACAGATGCAGAATTATTCATGAAGTCAATCAATGAACTGAAATTAAATATGAGAAGGAAACAAATATACGACATCTGTGCTCCACAGCTGACGCGAATTCTTTTCGCACCTAAACAATGATAAATCCATATGGGGATTCCAAGCATGAAGAAATTAATTTAATTATTTGAATTTTGAAAATTCTGAATATTTTATTTCAACCGTTCACTGGCGTGAACAGACATATCTTACTACGACTCAGCGCAGCGGGGCGTTCAGGCGCAGTAACTATTGTATTATGGATACGATTCGTGAAAATTATGATCATATTCTAAATGATTACATTTTTTTAAAATATTATAATATTCAAGCTCATATAGCCAATTATTGGGATCGAATGGAAGAGTGGTCTTTGGCATATAGAAGTCATTCATTAACACGAGGAAATAATACGAACAATTATGTAGAAGTTATTATTCGCATTTTCAAAGACATTGTTTTACAAAGATGTAAAGCGTTCAATGCTTGTCCCTTGGTTGCCAATGTTTTCGAGTCCTATCAAAGACGCCACTTGCTGTCATTTGCCAATTTCCGGAACTCAAAGAATGGGATACTCTTTAGAAAAATGTCACAATGTGCTTATGTCTCTGTTGAAAGAATCGACGAGAATGCCTTTTCAGTTTCTTCGGAAACCGATGATAACATGTTTTATACTGCATATGTAGATATTGCATTTTGCGACTGTGTTTTAGGACAGGGTGGAAGGTATTGTAAGCATCTTTGCGCCATACAAAATAAGTATGGAATCACTTTCAGGACCTGTATGCAAATAAACGCTGAAGACAGAAAAGAATTAGCAAAATCAGCTCTAGGAAATAACATATCCTCAGAATTTTATGACGACATGTCAACTGATGTGGGTATAGAAAATGACTTGCCAACTACTACAAAGCAACGAATGTTCGTACCCAACAAGATAATTTTTTTGTAGAACCAATAAACACTGTCGAGATTGCCAATGAAACAAATTTAGGAGAAAAACATTCCGCAGCTGCAGCAGAACTCACAGAAAATTTTGAACGTATTACTAAAATAGCCTGCGAAAATAAAACGGTTGATATGGCTAATGCCATGAAAAAAATTCAATCAGACTTCAAACAAAATTGTTACACCATCCGACTCATTAAATTTCATTCTTGCATCAAAAAATATCCCACGAAAAAAGAACATTACTGTTCAGCCATCAGTGAGCCGAAGAAAAATAAGACATGGTTTATCATGCGGCGCAAAACGCATTCAAGCTGGTAGGCCATCCAACAAAGAAATGACAAAAAATCCTCTAAAAGGCAAAGATCATTGAAGAAAAATATTGATCTTAATAGACCAAATGCAAAATCACATGGAAATGCACACTAGCATTAAATTGCTTCGGTTGATTTTGCATTTTATGTAGTTGTTGTTAGCGATACTCACATTTATACTATTGTTATTTTTATGTATTACGTTATGTTTATGTATTATTTTCTATATATTATTTAAATTTTTTTTAGTGTGGTTCAATACACTATTTTTGGCGATAATATAATATTTTTATCTTGTAAGAATCGTTTTACTTCGTATTTCAGAAATGATACTCTCAGAGGAATCAAAACTAAACTATATTTGGTATTCGACTACGTAATCCACTGTTAATGTTTATATTATAATCTACACAACTTTCTCTCGAAATGCCCGTCGTAGACTGCCTCTCTTCCCCGTTGCCACCAAGGGCCAGGCGTCTGGTCGACCACTTGAGACACTTCAGCCCTGAGTCAGCTTTACGTACGTCTCAACCGTTCCTAAATTCCACTAAATTAATGCGTCTTACAATCTTTATGGACGCGGGTTGCAAAATTGCGAATGAAAGCAAATTTGAACGTAGTTGAGTTGGAAAGCGGTGAACAATGACCCGAGAATAGACGCGTATCCATAATATTTACAATAGTTACTACGCCTGAACACCCCGCTGCGCTGAGTCGTAGTAAGATATGTCTGGGTAGACAAGGCATTGGTTCAGCCATTCTTTATCGCTTTCCAACACCATGTATGCGTTGCACCGTAGTGAACAATGCGAATACGCCACCCGATCGCGTGTACTAGCCGCTCTAAAAACGCCCGTCCATTATGCCCCACCCTGTATTGTTATTATTATTCTTTTGAAAGGGAGCAATACATACGTTTTTTTTAATCAAACAATATATGACATATAGCACGTGTGAAGAAATGTCGACAAGGAACAGATTGTATCAAAGACAAAAATCTGTTTTCCGCTCCAAATCTGAGTGTTAGCCGAAGGAACGTAAACGGGGTACCATACAATTCATAATATATGACAAATTAAGGATAAGGTTATTTCAACCTAACTTCCATGATTTCATACGAATGTGCGATAAAGTTGAATAATAGCAACTCTTGGGACGAATTACAGAATTCGGACTCACAAGAATTCACCTGAAATATCTCATTGTCGATGGAAATTAGGAAGTCGTTGGGGGTTTTTATCATAGCTGAGTTGAGTCTCGAAACTGACCATTAAGTATACCTACTTAATACAGAAACAATAGAGTAAAAACTCAATATCATCCGACAAATGAATCGAACAAATTTGGAAATGTATATATTTTTTTATTCTTCAGATTTTGTCTCTACTATAAGTAAATGGCCCTTCCGAAAAGTCTGTTATTATATATATGGCCATTGATAATTTTTCCTTACATTTGGACGTGTGATGATTCACCTATAGTGAATACCCAAAATGGGCATGTGAGGGGAACTTCTTCATTTTCTAGACATGGACGACCTTTTTACATATTCAGAGGTATTCCTTATGCAAAACCGCCTATAGGAGATTTGAGATTCCAGGTAATGATTCAACAATT
Organism: Adalia bipunctata; assembly: GCA_910592335.1. NCBI lineage: Eukaryota > Metazoa > Arthropoda > Insecta > Coleoptera > Coccinellidae > Adalia > Adalia bipunctata. Next base: position 51,560,806 of record OU342950.1, on the reverse strand, counting down.
AGAACCCACAATGAAAGAGAATTCCTTCAATTCGTAAAAATCTTATAATAATTATATTTTACTTCTAGGCACCACAACCAGTGGACAAATGGGACCATATCCGAAATGCAACAGAGGATGGCCCAGTTTGCATTCAGAAGAACTATCTTTTCGCGAATGCTGAAGTGGAAGGAGTTGAAGACTGTCTATATTTAAATGTTTATGTGCCTAAGGTGAGATTGAGCATATTTGTATGTGTAGTATGTCATTGAATCATGAATAATAAATCAAACTTGTTGCTCAGCCAAATAATAAGGAGTGGCCAATGCGAATATCATCGGCAGAAATACCTCGATCTGTCATGTCCTTCCACAAAACGCAAGCATGTCTTTTCTCTAGAAAAGCCGATCTTACTGTGCCCAGCATAAAATTGTCGGGAGTGACCATACCATTGAAGTCATCCATTTCGATGCTTGGCATTACTGTCGGCAGTAACCTTTCCTGGGAGAATCACGTGAGATCCATTGCTAAAAGTGCATCCCAAAAACTTGGTTTTCTGTTTCGTGCCAGGAGCTATTTCACCCCAGGTCAGCTGCTTATGATCTATAAGGCACAGATTCGACCTGTCCTGGAATACTGTTCCCATGTTTGGAGTGCTGCACCTAAACACACCCTAAAACTCTTGGATTCCGTACAAAAAAGGGCAATTCGTCTAGTGGGTGATGCATCGCTTACAAGCTCACTCACTTCTCTGGAACACCGTAGAAAAGTGGGCGATCTGTCTCTATTAAATAGATATTTCCATGGGCGATGCTCTTCTGAATTATCAGCAATCGTTCCCCCTCTGGCAGTCTCTTCCAGACTAACCCGTCAAGTTAAGTCTTCACACCCCTTCGTGGTAACTTTGGAGACCTGCAGAACATCTCTCTTCAAAGACTCGTTCATCCAACGAACAGCGAGGCTTTGGAACACATTGCCTAGGGAGGTGTTCCCCGAGGCATATAACCTCCATAAGTTCAAGAAGAACACCAATTCCTACCTGCTTGCCCTTGGTTCTCACGATGTTCTCTGAACATTACAGGATATTCCTTTTCGTGAAAATCACAACATTAAAAAAAAAAAAAACAAACCTTAATACAGAATTAGAGAATGCATACTTACTTTTAACTGTAGATGCTCGGGATATATATCTTCGCTCTATAGCGCGTTCTTCTCCTTGCAGTGCCCAATCTCCATTTTTCTCGGTCCTCCCAATCCCCTGGTCTGAGATCCATCGACGACATTGCCTCGCTCACTCCTTTTATCCAGATCATTATCGGTGATCCTCGTTCACGGATTCCAGTGGGTTCCAATTCATTATTTGTTTTGGAATCCTATGCTCAATCATCCTCGGAACATGGCAATATCAGCTGAGTTTCTTTTCCTGTATTAGTCCTGTATTAGTCCATACGGTTGATCCACCACTTGACCGTTCATTATTGCCCGTATTGTAATATTTGGGATATGATGGAGTCCAGAAATTCTTGATGCTCGCCACCAGAAATCCATTTCTAGAGCTTCATTCTTGATGTCCGCTGCCACGTTTCACATCCACCTAAAACCACGCTCTTGAAAATTGTGCTGAATATTTCATGTTTCATTCTTTAGAGATTTTACTGGATTATTGAACGGAATTCAGCGCTCCAATATTTTTTTCCTTTTATTATTCGTTTTTCTATTTCTGGTATTTGTCTTCCGTCTTCGAGACGTAAATCCTCTGTTTCTGAACCGACGAAGAAATATTTAGTTTTTTGCATATTAACCTTCAATCCCCATCCTTCATACTCTTATGTTAGTCGACGAGTCAGAAAGTCCAACTTGTCTTTGTCTTGAGAAATTATTATCTGCAAAATGCAGTGTGTACAAAGTTGTATGATCACGTTGTCGAAAATTCCGTGACACGACGTCCTCCACTGTCACAAAGCTTCATCTAAATAGATTTTGAATAGTGTTGGCGATAGGCTGCAGCCTTGTCTCAATCCCTTTGTTACGCTGAAGCGAGTTAATTTGAATTTTGAGTTGAAGTCTTCATAGGGCTTCTGTCCTGCTCGAATCACAGTCACGTTTAGAGAAGTCTTATCAAGTCCCTGCCAGAGTCTACTAAGAGGAACATAGACTTTGGTTAGGTTAACAAACAGCAAAAGAGTGTTCCTACCAGTTGCCATTTTTTTCTTAGTCAACTGATTTAGTGCAAAAATATGGTCTGTCTATACATGATCGTCCTACTCTTAACCCAGCCTGTTGTCCCAATTCATACTGCTGATATTTTTTTCGATAAGACATTTTCATAGTCACTGACACGCATCCATAGTTATTGCAGTCGGTCTCACTACCTCTTTTATGTATAGGAAAATAGGTTATCCAAGCTTCTCTCCATTCATCTAGAATATTTTCTCTATTCAGGTATTTATCAAACGAAATGCCCAGAATATGCTTTAATTTCTTTGTTTCATTTATTTATTAGCTCTGCTGAGATACCCCCAGGTCCAGCAGCTCGTTTGTTTTTCATGGGCATAATTCATAACTTGTTCTTCAGTGACTTTTTCTTCTGTACCTTAAACTGTATATTGTTTGAGAGACTGAGTAATAGATGATTCGTTTCTGTTTTCTCTGAGTTCCTTCTCGTAATGTTCTTTCCATTCCTTTATTGTCATAGGTGGTATATTATATTAGTTCTTACTGTCTGTTCTCTTCTCAACCTTTTGATGAGTTTTCATGCTTCCGAAGATCTTTTTCATCCATGTAAGTCTCCATCTCGATACATTTACGTCCCCAGGTTTCATTTTTAGTATTTATTATCATTTTTCTGAAAATTGTTCGATTGTTCTTGGCGATGATATATTCGATCTTCTTCATTTTTAGCATTTAGCCAGGTATGGTATGTTCCCTGTTTTATTTGTCATGAATAGAGTAACCAATGAACCAAAATTCAGTTCGTTTGAAATAACGGTTCCGAAGATATAAACAGAAAAGTGTTTTTTCTACAACCGGGCCTAACTAACTACTTTCCCGCATTGTTTTCGATTCGGAATGTGTCACTTTCCCACACTAGTGCGGGAAAGTTACTTTTCCGCACTAGTGCGGGAAAGTAGATATGTGTTGAATTTGGGTATAATAATACCTTTAACATGAAATCTCTTAATCTACTTACTTATATATTTAGTTAAATATTTCAAATCATGCAGTTTCATCCATGTCAAACTGATTATTAATGCAGATTTCCGTTTGAAAATTATTGCATTTTCAATAAGAACTTGACATCCTTCAAAAATTATGACTGGCATACATGGATCTGTGTATTTATTTCTATGTCACGGTCTATGATTTTCCGCATAGAAGCCCAAACTGCTTAATTAATGTGTCAAAACGAATATTCGAAGTTTTTTTCATTTTATAATACGGTTGTAGAAAAAATATTGTTCCTATCTTGAGCGGAAAGTACTTTACTACTTTCCCGCACTCGATTGCTTGCCCGAACTCCGCTCCGCGTCGTTCGGGCAACGGCAATCTAGTGCGGGAAAGTACAACTTTCCGCCCTTGATAGGAAAATAACTATTTTTCATGGATTTTCGACACCCTGTATTTTTCAAACCAAACCGAATTTTGAAAAATGGTATAGGAAGAAAATGTTTCGTTTGATGGGAGGAATTTACAGTTGAAATTTATGTACAATTCAAAGACTCATGGTATATAATTACAGTGTCAATAATCAAAACGATGGTCTTGTAGTATTTGTTAAAAACAATTCAGAGTATGATTATAATATTGTCGAACTTGGTGCGGTGAAGGTGGTTGTGTTAAATGTGAATATACATGGGAAAAGGATTCAAGTTAATCACGTATACAGGGTTCCAAGCTTGCCATCCAGAGACTTCGTTATGGACCTGGGGGAGTACCTGGAGGCCTGCAACAGAATTTGTGAGATTGAAGTTGTGTTTTTTTTGGGAGATATAAATATCGATATTTCGGAGAAAACAATTGAGTCGGAGTTGTACCTCTCGACTATAATGGAAAATCGTTTCTCATCAATGATTAACGGAGTAACTAGAGTAACTTCTGATTCCTCATCCTGTAAAGACCACATATTCTTGCAGAGTATGCTCAGAAAAGAATGCTTTGTTCCTGTAATAGTCCGCTCAGCTGTTACTGATCATTATTCGATTTTCATTGAGGTGACAGTGGAGACGACCACCAGGCCTGTGGTTCAAGTAAGAAACTATATTGAAGAAATAACAAATTATAATGAGTTAACTGAGAAGTGAAGAAACGAAAAATGGGAAACCCTATATAAGATTGAGGAGACGAATCTAGCGTGGAATTCATTCATTGCACATTCACAAGGAAAGCTTGAAGAGTGTACTAAAACAATCAAATTGAGGAGATTAGGAAGAAAAAGAAATCCTTGGATTAAGAAAGAACTAATCAAATCTGCAATTAAAAAGAATAGATTATATAAGAAGATTTCTAGGAATCCAGGTAATGTTGAAATTCTGAATAAGTTGGAAAAATTCAAAAATAAACTCGAATTATTGATAAAACATGCCAAAAAAATGCTATTACAGGCGAGAAATCGAAAAAAACAAAAATTACTCAAAAGGACTTTGGAATTTTGTGAATCGTTCTAATTCTGGAATCGAAACCATCACTAGAATAAGAGATGAAAATGAAGCCATCTTGATAGAAAAAACGTTGATATCCAAAGAATTCAGTAAACATTTCACGAACACACCTTCATGGACAATAAATGCTTGAGCGCCAGCCACCATAAGTTTAACAAGGTTGTGGCGCCTTGAACTCTTCACTTCTGCCAAGGTAGCTTTTATAAAGTGCAGAAGGGTTCGGTTGAATCTAGGAAGTTAGCTATTAAAAGTTCTGTTTCTATCGTAAATGCTGCCAAAGATAAAAGTTCACTCAAAAACACCATAATGGAGTTTACAAAGTTTACTGATCTCAAACAGAAATAACAATGCATGAGTAAAAAATTAAAACTGATCCAATTAAAAAAGTGAGCATGAAATTAAAAGAAAAGACTTAAATATCGGTAAATATTTTACAGTGATTAATGAATTCAAGAATAAACGGTGATCGGGTGAGCACGACGGTAAGGCGAGGTGAGCGAATGCGAGAATTGGACGATGAACAGGGAAGTGAGGGAGTAACAAGGCAAAACTTCAAAATTCGGCAGGCCACGGAAAATATCATATAATCTAACTACTTGCAATGAGGTGTTCCACACTCAGATATTGAGGAAAAATTATCGGCTAATAATTAGACTGTGGCGGATATAACAGGGGAAACAAGGGCAGCTGTGGCAGCAACGACGCCCGGACAAAGGACTCCAGAGAATGGAACCTCTCGACCTGACGGAGCGATTCTAGTAAATCCGCAAACGTCCAGCGAGTTGACAAGCGCGGCCGTGACCCCGTTGTGATCTCGCCGATGTCAACTCACAAGGACGTCGCTTTGAAATATAAATCTTCGATCACCGCTAAGTGGAGGAGGAATCAGGAACGGTGGAGAACCAACCACGCCCAGACAAGTAGCCCCAGGAAAATGGAGCTCCTCGACCTGGCGAAGTCTCTCTTATTTTCGTCAACCTTTAGCGAATTGAGAATCAAATCAAATCAAATCGAATTTGATTAATCCTTTAGAGTACATCGATCTTCACAACTCAAAAATATCTCAGGCACAGAATGAAAGTGCAGAGCATTATGCCTAGGCACAGCCTGTACTGCCTTATGCTCTACCCGATCATATCTGCAAAAATTGTACAAATACACTTAATGCGAGTATGTGCTACAAAAAAAAATTCTCCAAAAAGCAAAAAAGGCCATCTCATCCCAAACATGAAAAGGAAAGAAACAAAAACCAAAAATACACACACAGACGCCACTTTGCCGTTACCAAAGCACATAAAGCTGGCAGACTACTGTGACAATGTCACGAGGAATTGCTCCGAATTTTAATGGATAAATTTCTTAATCTCATCCTTGAATTTTCTTTGCTGAGCTGTTAGTTTTAACTCTCTGGGCAACATATTGAAAAACTTAGGTCCGAAATAGAAGAATGATCTTTGAGTGACGGATTTCCTGAAAAAATACACATACAAGTCGCGATCAGCTAAGGAACGAGTCGCCCGGCCATCTCTTATATCCGAAACTTGATACGTTTTATGAACCCTAATCAAGCATCGATAGACGAAGAGCAATCTCACCGAGAGAACATTTACCTCATCGAATAGCGCCCTCGTCGAAAATCGTCTTCCCTTCTTGGCTATTATTTTTAGCAGAGTATTTTGTGTAACCTGTATAACCTTCATGGTAGTACTGAAAGCTCCACCCGAAGCTGGGATACAGTAACCTATGAGGGATTCTGCTAGAGAAATGTAAACCATCAATAGGGTTTTCCTCGACAAAATTCTTCTCAACATATAAAATTTATGAATTAGCATTCTCAGACGCCGATTGAGATGCAAAATATGTTCATGCCATCGCAAACGTTGATCAACAATAATCCCCAGGTACTTAATGGAGGAAACTCTCTCCAACTCAGGGCACAGGCAACGATCACCGTTGCAGAATGGAAGATGCAGACGTAGCCGACTTAAGGTTGGCTGATGAATAATATTAGGGGCGAAAGTCAAATATTTGGTTTTCCTGATATTCAAGGAAAGTGAGTTATCACACAACCATAAATAAATCTCACTCAGTTCACGTTCCGCCAACATATTAACTTCCTCCCAAGATTTACCTGTAAATACGGCCACAGTGTCATCAGCATAACAAAACATGTGTCCATGAAAATTCTCCATTTCAGACAAACCATTTATATAAATGAGGAAGAGAATTGGTCCCAGCACCGTTCCCTGAGGTATACCCATTTCCACCACTGATTCATCGCTCAATTGTCCAGCCACCCTTACCCTCTGTGTTCTGTTTCCAAGATAATTCGCAAACAGGTTCCCGGCCACACCTCTGACTCCACACCCCTCTAATTTCTCGAGTAAGAGGTTGTGAGGAATAGTGTCAAAGGCCTTTGCAAGATCTAAAAAAATTGCCAGGCACTTGGAAGAACTATTCAATGCCCTGACCGGATGCTGTAAAAACTCCATCACGGCATCTTCGGTACTTGAGCCTTCAATGAACCCAAATTGATTTCCAGACAGAACACTGTTGGCACTCAGAAAATCAATCAACCTCGTCTTCACCGTCTGCTAGAAGATCTTTGCTAGATTATCTATAAGGGATATCGGTCGATAATTACCCATCTGAGTTGGATCTTCTGCTTTGTATATTGGCGTTACTAGACAACGCTTTCACTGCAATGGCATATCTCCATTTAGGAGGCATAAATTGATAACATGAACCAATGGACCCGCTATATATGCGTGAATACTTCTCAACAAAGCCGTCGTCAGGGTATCCGGACCAGGAGAACAACCGCGCTTTAATTTGGAGAAATAGACAATAATCTCATTTTTGTTAACCGGTTTGAGAAACATGGTCTGAGAGACCAAACGATTTTTTGAACTTTTTCCTGGTTGGTGAAGCGCGGCCGTAACCCGTTGTAATCTCAATCCTCGAAAGGTCGCTTACAAATACAGAGATTAAGGCCCCATAAGGGAATCAAAATACAAGATGAAATCTTGAAAGTAAAATGGGGTCGAAAATGAGTCGGGTAGGTACGGTAGTGAACCAGCAATGTCCAGACAAGTGGTCCCAGAAAATGGAAGCTTGACGAAGTCTCTTGGATTTCTGTCAACCTTCAGTAAATTGAGCAAGGGTGAAGCACGGCCGTGACCCCGTTGTGATCCCGCCGAACTCAATCCTCAAAAAGGTCGCTGATGAATCTAGAGATGAAGGAATCAAGAAGAAATGATAATACAAGATATGAGATGAAAAGCATGTGAAATATTAATCGGGTACGGTTGTGAACCAACAACGCCTCGACAAGTAGTTCCAGAAAAATGGAATCTCTCGACTTGACGAAGTCTCCGATATCCGTCAACCTGCAGTGATCTGAGAAAGGGTGAAGCGCCGCCGGTTTCCCGTTGTGATCTCGCCGAACTCAATCCTCGAAAAGGTTGCTGATGAATCCAGAGATTAAGGAATCACGAAGAAATATGATACAGTATGAAAACGAGAAAATGATGTGGATAAACTACAGGCAGGATACGGCGGTGACCAACAACGCTCAGGCGAGTAATCCCAGCGAAAGGGTATCACTCGACTTGAAGAAGTCTCTCATATATCCGTCAACCTTCAGCGAATTGAGAAAGGGTGGAGCGCGGCCGTGACCTCGTTGTGACCTCACCGAACTCAATCCTCAAAAAGGTTGCTAATAAGTACAGAGATTAAGGTACCACCAGGCAAAGTGAGTTATAACACAGATAAGAAATGAAGAAAAATGGTTTGAAAGTCGTGAAACACACAATGATTCAAATGTTAGAATGATATTTAACGGATGATGCCAAGTAAGATATATAAACGGGGCCTTACCGTTTTTCCGAAGTATGAGCTGCACAAAAAGTACTGGGAGTCCTGTCTGGAATTTTCCTCGCACTGATTTTATTTTTCATGGAAAATCAAATCGAAAAAACCAATGTCAAAATTTTAAAATCAAAAGATCAGAAAGAACACAGGTCGAATTAAACTGGCAAATTACTATCCAAAACGAGGAGAAGCTGAGTCCAACAACGTTCAAACGAGTGTAAAGAGCAAAAGAGGCCTTCCGCAGGTTGTTTCGCTTTATAAAACCTTCGGAAATGGTGGGATCATGACGCACTGAAAATTCGAAATTTTTGTTATCAGAATTTTTTGCGCTGCACGGTTGGTGACGTATATCCACCTAACGGTAACGGTAACGGGAATGGAACAAGAACGGGTCAAACGATAGGAACGGTAACGGGTAAAACGTAGTATAACAAAAACTGCCCATCTATTGCCTCTAAGGCAATATTGGCTCTAAGTTTACCGGGACAGCTATCTATAAAAGGAAATATGAAATGAAATCATTGATGGTGTTTAAGGCAGCAACCCTCTTCAATTGATAAGGAATAAGACTCAAATCATTTGCCAATAGAATTACAGTTTCATCAACAAGAGGATTATCTGTTCATAGTACCACCAATTTATTCAGCATTGCTTCTTTTTCGATTATGGACTTTTCCAAGGGCTCATAAAAAATTTATCAAAAAATGAGGAAATTTTGGAAGTAGTAATTCAGAAAGGGACGAGTAACTCGATGTCTCGAATGAGTAAAGGAGTGACTTATGGCTCGCGGTTCGATTTGAAAGCGCAGAAAGCATTGATGCTTTATTTTTCGAGTAATGTTACGACTATTCGACAGGTCGTACAGCTGCAGTACAGAGTATAGGGTGTTGAGGAACGATGCGCGAGAGATGCCATAAGGGACATTATCAACGATGTATTTTCGATAGGATTCACGTGATGTACACGATACGATTGCCCAACGACTTCGGTTGAGGCGAATTTTTGATAGCCGAAACGACCGAGGATCGAAAAGGAACAATCTTGAAGTTTAGGACCGACCATAGTCGCTTTGTTAGGAGGAATGTTCGAAGTGACCGGCTTTGATTTATTGCTATTGAAAGGTGGACGTTGGACGTACCAACCTTTCGTACCTCTTTGTGAATTAACCACAATAGGGTTCATTGAGTGAACATGATTTTGTAGAAGCTAATTCCTCTGTCTTTCGAAAGCTCTCCAGATTTGTGTCGGTGGGATCAGATTCTGAATCTTGCGACGTCGATGCACCAATGCTGTTCGACGCACTCGTACGTTGGGAAAAAAGGTTGCTGGCTGCAATATATATTTTGGCATATTTCAAATTCATCACAATAGCTTTCATGCTCATCAGTTTCTTTTAAGACTATTTCTCATTCAAGCTGAATCTGATCAAAGTTATCGCGAGTGGTATCTATTTCGCTAAAATAGCGGATAGTGACAAGAAGCATCGAATTTGTTTAGGAAACTTTGGAAGATTGTGAGCATTGACACGTTTAAGCTTCAGAGTTTTGATTTCTATGGACGACATTTTCAAATTTGCGATTAATTATACGAGTAGAAGCAATACAAAAATAGAGAATTCGAATAGATGGAATTTACCAATGTTTCCTACCTTGATTAGTTTACCAAGGTTCTTCTGTTTTAATTTCAGTACCTTGATTGTTTAACCAGGATAATGGTTTTCTTGCACTGCTTCTAATTGGTAGGATGCTGGTGATCCTCGTTAATCTCGATGATTAACTGTTGTAACTTAACTACCGATGTGAGGGGGTATACTTAACTATAAGCATAATTGATTATTTACTTTACTCACTGCTTGTCTCTGAAACAAAGGGTTTTAAAGACAAGCTGGAAAATTCATTTCCTCTGAGTAAAAGTGAGAAAGATCAACAATTGATTGGGTGTCAGAATCGAAAAACGCCTCGTTAAGCCCAAAAAGGGCTCTCATTTGCCATTTTTGACTTTGAGTGGAAAAAACAACCCATTTCTTGGATCTACAGACCAATGAGAATCTTTGGACTTGGTGTATTCGATGTTTGGTATGTGTTTCCTAATGCAACTTGTTCTGCAAAAATGTGTCACCATAAATTTAATTTTATGAGCTTATACTGAGGAACTGAATGAAGGTTCACAGGATCGGGTTTTTGTCTCACAAAACCAGATGAATTTCCCAAACTTAACCTTCATTCTTGGGTTGAAAAAATAGCTGACCCATAAATCAATCCGAATGGTTATTTCAAAGAACGAGAATTGTAAGGGCATATGGAACAAATATTGCAATTCAAGCGATCGATCCCATTTGGTTAAAATCAATTTATACATATTTCAAAGGATACAGCTAAATTCTTGTAGACAAAGGAGATGGAATTTACCTGGTCCAGATGTTGCGTAGTGAGACGCAATAAATACAGGGTTGGGATAAAGTATGGAACTAAGGTAATATCTTTTAAACAAAAAGAACGATATTTATGAAAATTTGCAGTTGAGTGCAATGGAACAAAGTGCATCTGATGTACATTTTTTGTTAATAATTTACTTCCGGTTTAACTGGGAATGCCATCAACTTCTTTAATTTAAATTGGACACCTTATCTATATTCACAGATTTTTGAAGAGCTTGTTATTTTGAATTCATACATAATGAGTTCAATGTGAAAAATTTGTGGAAACGAGAAATATAGCTTTCACAGAAGTTAAATTGTCGCTTATAGGCTCATTTTTTAACGACTTGAATGTTGACAAGTACCTATTTGGATCTACTAAAAAGAGAAATTATTCCTGCGCGCACTACAACAGAATGGACAATTACCACAAAATGATTGGTTTAAACAAGGTGGAGCTCCACCCCACTATGATAGACGGGTTAGGGATTTTCTGGATGCGAATTTTCCAAAACGATATGGATTGTACGTAGAGAATTCATGGAGTGGACTGCTCGTTCTCCGGATCTTGACCCGTTGAGTTTTTTTCTTTGTGGTTATCTAAAATCACGTGTTTACGTTAGACGACCAACAAAATTACAGGAATTGAGACAAAGAATTATTGGTGAATGATAAAAAATGGGCCTATAAGCCTATTTTCGACAATTCCTATCCAAACATTGAACTTCTGTGGATGCTATATTTCTCGTTTTTACAATTTTTTTCACACTAAACTCAGTATGTATGAATTCCCAATAACAAGTTCTTTCAAAATCTGTAAAAATATAGGGCGTCCCATTCGAATTAGATAAGTTGATGGCATCTCCGGTTGAACCGGAAGTATATTATTACCAAAAAAATGTACATCAGATGCATTTTGTTCCATTGCACTTACCTGCAAATTTCCATAAATATCGTTCTGTTGAAAGATTATTTGGGCTGTTTCCATTATCTATGCGGTCTGTTGTTACCGTCGTTTCGGCAAGCATTCGCCTGCCTTCTTCAGTCCTGAGAAGGACCGTTTTTTGCCAAACTTCGTCTGTCTGGACTTGTACGCACCATATACTTTCTCGATTATTGAATTACAGTATTGGTATTCGAACGCGGGTATAAAGTTGCAATTTGGAAAATACCAGTCACTCTAACCACTAACTAAGTCACTCTACCGGAGCAGGTAATTATTAGTCCCCTTCAAGTTATATATTAAGTATTATTTTTCTTGGTAGAGGTCACCTTGACACGATTAGATGCGTAGATGATATGCGCAGTAGGTTAAGTTTGGTCAGATCAGGTTAGGTTAGGTGTGGTTAGTCTCGTGTTAATTCCCACCTCGAGCCGAGTTCATCCTCCCCAATTCAGATTTTATAATTGGTGCCCAGAAATTTTTTATTTCCACAGAGGGTGTACAAATTGGTTTGGGAGTTATGGCCATGAAGGCTGCTTCTTTCAATTTCCTCCTTCCTCCTTTGACATTAGGAAAGCTTCATCCCATTTGATGTTGTGGTCTCGTTCCAAGCATGTTGGACTAGCTTAGATTTTTCGGTTTTTCCCAATCGAGCTAGTCTTTGGGCGTTTAGTCTCCCCCATGTGGTAGTGTAGGACCTGCCGCATTCACATGGAATTTCATATACACAATTTTTCGTTGTTTGATATTTGTTGTCCAGTTTAACCTTCGTGAGCTTACTCCTGACCGTATTCCTGGTCTTGAATGCTGTTCTCACATTGTATCTGTGGCCAATCCTTCTTATCTTCTCGGATAGCCCCTTAACATATGGTATGACACAGGTTATCGAGTCGATAGCATCATTGTCTGTTTGTTGAGGCTCTTTTCTTGTTTCTCTTGGTTCTCGCAACCTGGAGGATCTTCTTGGGGTAGCCATTTTTCTTGAGGGTTTCTGTGATGTTGTTGAATTCCTCATAAAGATCTTCTGCATATCCTGGTTGCTCTGTCGTACAAGCATCTGGCTACTCCATTAATTAAGATGCTTGTAAGACAGAGCAACCAGGATATGCAGAAGATCATTATGAGGAATTCAACAACATCACAGAAACCCTCAAGAAAAATGGCTACCCCAAGAAGATCCTGCAGGTTGCCAGAGAACCAAGAGAAACAAGAAAAGAGCCTCAACAAACACACAATGATGCTACCGACACGATAACCTCTGTCATAAGAAAGAAAGAAAGAATTAATTAATGATTACTTTGACAGCTGCGGTAATTTTTTCAACAGATTCGCAAAAAATATTTCTATTGGTTTCTCGAATGTGAATCTACACACAACGTGGATCAAGTTACAAAGTTTTGAACGAGCTCCCGACTTCATGTCGGGGCTATTAGTGATCCTTTTTTAAATAGTCCACGCTAGTATGCATTTCCATTGATTGAATTTTCTAGGTTTTTGACCAAAGTGAACTATTACCAGTAATGGTATCTATTCACTGGGGTGGATTCATTGCCGGCAGAGGTACTGAAGACTATTTTGGGCCTGAAAAAATAATGGACAAAAATGTGATTTTGGTGACCTTTAACTACCGACTAGGCATTATGGGTAAGAAGTATTCTTCTGTCATTTTCATAAAAACAGAACATAAATAGGTAAGTGCATATTTTCTGGGGGGATACATCCTTGCGTGAAGTATCGATTTCCATACAATATTGTTGTTCGCACATATGATTCAAACAACCAGTGGGGGATCCACTTCCCCTCCGTTTCACGATTGGTTATTCAAAATATGCTTACTCATTTCTCTCACTCAAAAAGCAAAGAGTAGATACAAGAGAGATCACTTAGGCTTGGCGCGAAATATTGGTTCGTCGACCTTGAATTTTACTACAACAAAGAGGATCAATATAATACTATCAAATCTTGGGGTGTCATAAATGCGAATACTCTTTGATGGTGAAAAATAACCTCTCTAGAGATTCAAATTGTCAACAAAAGAAAACGTCGAAATCTGAGTTCAAATGCAAGGAATCGTTTATATTCATGATCCGTTGATATTCAATGAAACTGGTCGCTTTAATTAACTAATCCGTAGTAACCCAAATGAGGAATTTTTGCAAGTTCTTATGTTTATAAGACTTTCCGCTTGAAGAAATTATGTGTCCAGGTCAAAAGCACCATCTTAAAACATATTCTCACAAAAATCAAATTAAAGTGAGCTGAAGGTAAAAATGAAGTGAAAAATGTATGAACGAAATCTTGAAAAAGTATTTGTTTCAGGCCGAGTCCTTTATAATGAGAAAAATGGTTAATTTGAAGTGAATAACTCGCACAAAGAATTGGATTTAGACAAGGAATACAGTAACAATCTCTTTCCCTAATGTTTTTGGAACCACAGCTGGACTTCCTTGTATCGGTGTTTTCTTAATAAAAACCAGAAGACTTCAAGATATTCTTTCTTGCAAGCTACATGTATATTTCAACATTTTCAACTAATAGGAAGTGATACCGATATTCAGATATATATTGTAAAATAAATCATTTAATATATTTATCATCCTCAATATATATTATTACAAATCTGAAGTTTCTATTGCATGATCCAACAATTAATTGATCACTTGATGAACACAGTTATCACCTCATTGATTGAGCTTCTTCAGAAGTTTAAATATAACTGAACCTGCTGAATATTCAATAAAATGCAAGGACACCAAAGGATTGTCAAAATCTACGATATTGATGTGAATAGATCATATACCCGGAAGATTAAATTTTGGTAATCTGTTATTTGTCAGTTCCACAATTTTCTCTCCTAGTAAAAAAGGATAGAGCGTTTACTCAAAAATAGATTCATCACTACCGAATGGCAACACAGAAATAATACATATACCAAATTATACACTGTATACATTCCCTTTGTTGCTTTGACAGTGCTACTCACACTACGGCTTCTTCTGAAAAACAAGAACGTCTAATATTATATATTCCCTAAAGTTCAGAAATTCTTGAAAAGCAATAAGAACAACTTCAATGTCACATGTTTATTAATTATATAGATTTTCTATTTGTTAACTTCATGTGTAAGTTACACGATATACATGTACCTAAAATACAA
Organism: Adalia bipunctata; assembly: GCA_910592335.1. Classification (NCBI taxonomy): domain Eukaryota; kingdom Metazoa; phylum Arthropoda; class Insecta; order Coleoptera; family Coccinellidae; genus Adalia; species Adalia bipunctata. The sequence continues at coordinate 51,545,780 of OU342950.1, read as the reverse complement.
ATTTAAAACATCTTGACATCTTCATAACCTTGTCAAGTGTGATCATGAGATCAGTTTTTAGACTGAAAAACCTGTTACCTTAGTTGAACATAACTGCAGGTCTGCAGAAGATTATGCTTAGCAATATACCTTTTAATATGAACAGGAAGACCTTTGTTGATAGGATTTTAGAAGTTTTATATTAATGAAATTGCTTTCTCTATATCTATTTCCTCTGGAATAATATCAGTCAGTGTACTGGACATAAATTCTGTTGATTTTTACCAGCAAAAGAGATACCTGAAAGATGTTTCGATATTGAAAATAAATATTTGTTATTTTGTTGACATAACATAACCTAATTGTTCCGTCAATTTCGTTCTTCTCGGACAGCTCGAATCTGATTGGACCAGAGAAAATACTGGGCTCCTATTGGCACCCCTCGATTAGACCTCGTCATTCACAAATCACTTTCAAGGTCAAACAAACGATGTTCGCGATTTCATTCATAAATAGGGGGAGTGAGGTCTCTTGTATTTACTATTTGCAAAAAGTGTGGATAGTATATGGAAGTGTTGTACACAGGCCGAATGAGCAAGGTATACCCCCCGTGGAAGTTTTGAACGTTGTTTGACGTCCTATATCGAAAGGTTCAATATAAATTTTGTTCTCGAGTTTTCGACCCTACCTCAGTCGAGCGGCTGTTTGCATGTAGCTAATGAGTGGTCTTTTATGTTTAGTCTTTGATGTTAAGAATTTCTTTTCTAAGGTTCGTGGTATTAGGATATAGAAAGAAATTGCATAATTCAATACATAAATTTATATTTTCAAACTCCGAATTTGAACTTTTACAATCGCCCAGTATGACGAAAAAGTTCATGAATGAAAAACTCATGAATTTCTAAAAACTGTCACGTCGATAAGAATATCAATTTATTTATATATTTTACTAGCGACCCGCACCGGCTTCGCACGGATGCAATGGCAATCCTAGTAGTACAGTCAATCTGTCGAAAAAAATATAAAAATGGGCTAATAATTTCCAAGTGGATGAAACTTGGTAAGTCGTTAGAGACTAATGAAAGGAAGCTTACCTGTGACTGGCCAGGGCCACCTATTTGGGGATTCAAAAAAAAACTCAAAAATATTTTGAAATGCATTTTCTCGAAAACTATGCATTTCACAGAAAAATTCATTGAACAAAAAATGTAGAGGACATCTTTATCTACGATTAATGTCATTGGTGCTATGTTGTAAAACAAAAAATGTGCGCAGTAGGTGGCGCTAAAGTTCCCAAAAAAGTGTTTTTTCAATTTTTCGTCCAGAAATTTTCATTTTTCAGTTACGATTCAAATGGAAAAATTGTTCCTTTCAATTTTTTAAACAACTTTTATATCAAAACTTTTTTCGTACGACTTACCGTTTCAAAGTTATAGTGGCATAGTATTAACAAAAGGGCCGAATCATAGAGGTACATTTTTCAGTTGCTATGTAAGTTTCGGAGAGTAGTGACAGCAAAACTTTGCTCTGTGAAAATGAGTGAAAATATTCCTGTTTGTTTTATTTGTGATAAGTTTGTTGTGGATGATGTGCGTCATGTGGGTGTCCGAGGTCGGCAGACGTTATTAGAATCAGCAACACTTAGAGGCGATTTAAAAATTCAAGAACTACTGGAAGACGAGAGCATCCCAGTCCCAGACGTTCACAGCAAATGCTATCGCCCGTACACACAAAACGAACGCTTTGTAAAAAGGATCGAGAAAGAACGCACATCGTCAAGGTATTTTTAATATTGTTTGCTTTATAAGATATGATTTCAATTTTTTATTTGGTTTTCAATTTTTCATCATTAATTGTTATATCACTTTTACTCTTTTGTAACTGTAAAAAAAGTAAAATTGTCTCGTGTTTTTTAGCAATCAAACGGACGATGACACACCGGATACCTCATCTAACCAGGAAGAAGCCACACCGGAGTTCGATTGGAAACATTGTTGTTTTTATTGTGGTAAAGTAAGAAAATCATTGAAGATGCATAAGGTAACTGGATCTTGTGTTAAAGAGAGAGCATTGGAAATGTTGCAATATCGAACAGAACCTGAACTTGTGGAAGTTAGATCTAGAATCAGAAATGAGGATTTAGTTAAGAAGGAAGCTTGTTACCACCCGAAATGTCATGACAAATTTAAAAAAAAAACGTTATGAACCTGTTGTTCGACCTGTTGGAGGCAGCACGGAGCGTGTAGATCGCGCCATGGAATACGTCTACGCTTACATCGATGAACATGCGGATGACTGTTGTCAATTTTCCTTGTCGCAGCTCGCTAAACTCATTCCTGAGAATCAAAGAATTCATAACGACACTTTACTCCAAAGAATTAAGAAACACTATAAAGAAGAAAACCTTGTTATTCATGGCAATCCACCCAATGGGACAATTGTGTGCTTCAAAAACGTCTCCGAAAAATTGCTGCAGGAAGCGTGGAAGAGGCAGGAGTTAGATGACACTGCAGATGAAGATATAAAAAACACTCGCAAAACAGCTCGTCGAATCAGAGAACAAATTCGATCCAGGGAATATGAAAAAGACCTTGACAAGTACCCACGGACTAATACGTTCACGGAGGATGCTGAAAAAGATGTCCCTGATTTACTAAAGGTTTTCCTAGAAGAAATCATACTGGTGAACTGATGGCTATATATCAAGCACTACTCCACATTCTGAATGAAAAAACTCCGTTTAAGAACTGTTGTCTCTGCACTGATTCACTATCATCAATACGATCTCTTCAGAAAATGTATACCAACAACGCCTTGGTTAATGAAATTAACTATAAACTCCAAGAAATAGATAATTTATGTATAAATATTATATTTATTTATACCCCCTCGCACACTGGAATTGATGGTAACACACAAGCAGACTCAGCGGCTAAATGGTCATCAAAGAATGTAGATAGACTAATTCACGCCCATATGAGAGAAGATATAAAAATCACTGCAACATATAGAGTTGGATGTTTGTGGAAATCAGATTGGGTACAAAAGAGTACATTTCTAAAACAAATCAAACCTGACCCGCTTAGAATGATGACCCTTCCCAATAATCGTCTACACCAAGTCAAAATATCTCGATTACGACTAGGCCATACCAGGCTCACGCACGCCCATGTCTTGAACAGAGAAAATGCTCCAGTATGCAACACTTGTGATCGAACTATGACCGTCCAACATATTCTTGTTGACTGCCCCAACTTCAGACCTCAAAGAGAACAAACTGGTATGGTGGACTCCTTACAACAGGCTCTAGGACAAGAAGTCAAAAATCTGGAAAATACCATCAAATTTCTGCAACTCATTAATTTAATCAATACAATTTGAATTCTTTATTTAGTTAGATAAAAGTTTTGACCTACACTGTAAATATAAATAAGATGTAATTGTCCCGTTGTGCTAATGATCTGCGATATCGAAGCACAATAAACTTTAAATAAAAAAAAAAAAAAAAAGAAATCATACTTGCAGGCAAAAGGCCAAGTTGTACTGCTGCATGGGAGAATACTGTGACGACAATTGCACACATGATCATAAAAGCTGCTCGTCCACGATGTTTCTTGTCCTCAGTTCTTCTCGGTCTTGGATGCTTTTTAAAGAAAAAATTTGGATCAAGACTTCTTATAGATAGTTTAGCTGCGATCGGTTTATCTACTCCTCACAGTCTAAAACTAATTAGTATAGGCGTCAGCGTAGGCCGCGTGAAGTTAGCGAAAAGTTGGTGGAACAAATTCTGAAACCAAGCTCAATATTTAGTACTGAATTTGTTCTAATTTGTTCTGTATGAATCATCCCCAGCACCCTTATGGTTTTCGAGTTATTCGCATGTCTTTGATTTAGTGCTGACTTCACGCTCAGCACCAACATGTTCGAATTTGGAAAAAAATTTTATGCCAATAATTAGTCCCGAATTTGTTCCAATTTGTTCTGAAGAAAATTCTCCGATATCATTTTTCGTTGAGGAGTTATTCACATTCTTAACATTCGGTGGTGACGTCACACCCAGCTCCAAAGCTTTTTGTTCTCCAAGAAATTCGAAGAAATTTTGATGCAAATATTTAGTACCCAATTTGTTCCAATCAGTAAAAGTTGTTTTGTTGGAATACCATTGTTAGTTTTCGAGTTATTAGCAATTGTTTTAAGCGAGCGTGAAGTTAGCGATAAAGTTTCAAATTATCCCTTTTTTTTTTCAACATATATTAGTACTCAATTTGTTCCAATTTGTTCTAAAAAGAACGAATCAATTTCATTATTAGTTTTCCAGATATTAAGGATTTAGGAAGATTTGATGACGTCACAATAGGTGTAGCGTGGAATCTCCATTCGAGTCTATTCGAGACCATATCACTGTCGGCAGTTTTGACTCATACAAAGCCATCTGTAATTGGTCATAAATCAAACATGCAAAGAGCCGTTGTCTCTTTGATCATGCGCCGCACGCAGCCGCTCTTATCACGTTTGAATGCAGATTTGGATTCAGGACCAATTCGTTTCTTATTCTCGCTTATTAAATTGTTAGGAAATAATTATTTATATCAACAACTTCTAAATTCGTAATTTCCGTTATTTGGACTCATTGAAATCCTCTTTATACGGAGACAATTTTTCGGATTGAAGCAAATTATTCAGTTAGATAAATCGTTTGTTATACAGGGCGAGTCTTCGACCTGAACATAAAAATTGCCTGGTTTTTTTCAAGAATAAATAAAATATAGATGGCGCATTGAATTCGTATGGGTATTTTGGCATTCAAGAAGTGTGATTTATGACATTTATAAAAATGGCTTCGTACACTATATGTACAACAACGCGAAAAAATTGTTGAATTATTTTATGGAAATCAGCGTACTGTGAAATGGTGTTAAGCCGGCCATAGACATCGTTATTTTTCATCCGTTTTCCTCGCCGCGATTCGAACCGCCGAGTCATATCGCAGAACTGTTTTGCCCACACACTTCGGTAAATTCTTCCCGTTATTTTACTGTCGTTCACGATTAAGCACGTCATGAAGAGGAAACATCTCTTAGCAGTGGCGGCCGCGGTTTCGGTGCTGAATAAAAAAGAATCAAATTTATTCTTCACTGTTTTAATATCAACGCCTTCCTTCCAATTCATGATATTTTTTCAATAATATTACATAACCTTCCCTCTTCTTGTTTCTATACCTGTATTCTGCTGATTTAATTCGCCATAGACAAGGATGCAACCTGTCCAAATGGATGAAATCCATAATAAATTGTTTATTCGCCGTCTTCTGATCCATCCCGGTCAAAAATAGTGATAGAAGAAGTGATTAAGAAACAGCAGAAGTAGACGCACTTGTGGAAAGGACGCGACTTGTACTACGCTAATGGAAAATAACCGCCGATTCTCGACGAAATCCCCACACACAGTCGGTATGGCACGACAACCGATGAACCGTCGTGACAAAAATCAAGCATCGGCAGATATTTGTACCGACGATTCGTACCGACGGTTTTTCGCCATACACATCGGTTTTTGGCGCTTTTGCCGGGACGGTTCGTATCGCGGCGTTATAAACGGATGAAAAATAACGATGTCTATGGCCGGCTTTAGGTACCATCGGATGATATTGATGATAATCGAATTTATGTGGCCTGAATTAATGAATATTGATCTAGAGGATATTTGGTTTCAACATGATGGCGCTACACCTCACTTTGCAAATGACACAATTGTTTTTTAGACAAAATTTCCTGGACGAATTATCTCCAGAAACGGTATGAGTTAGCCAGTTGATCCGAATTTGATGTTTCAAATTGCGTGTTTTTTGTTTAAGAATGAATAAAATATAGATGGCGCACTGGGTACGTCTGGGTATTTTGACATTTGAGAAGTGTGATGTATGACATTAATAAAAATGGCTTCGTACACGATACAACGCGTTCAAATTGTTGAATTATTTTATGGAAATCTGCGTTCTGTGGAGAGTGTTTTCGAAAAATTACGTGAATTTTATGGTTTACATAATCGTCCATCTAAAAGCACTATTAGTCGAATTATTGAAGAATTTCAAGAGACCGATTTGGTGGAAGATCAAAAAAGTGAAAAATACAGTCGTAGCGGTTGTTCACAAGGAAATATTTGGTTCGTGAAAATGTCGCAGAAGACCCTGAAATGTCCATTAGACGAATTTTTGTAGCCTGAATTAAGGAATATTGCTCTGGAAGATATTTGGTTTCAACAGAATGGCGCTACACCTCATTTTGCAACTCACACAATTGATTGTTCCTGGTTTGTCGCAAGAAAATTCACTGCTTCCCGAATCAACAGTGTCTTCAGACAAGCAACTGGAACAATAATTAGTGGACAAACAGTTAGGTAGAAGAAGATTGCATGCTGTTAATTTGAGATCTAATAATAATAATAATAATAATAGTTCTTTATTCCCAATCACATTCATACATATACAGTTACATATAATAATATGAACAACGAAATGGAATAGTGTCAAGATACAAATTACATGGGGGACATATAGTCCTCTAAACAGTATGGTTCTAGCTCAATTAGATATTTAAATAATTTTTTTTTGAAACATTTCATATTTTTTATTGTTTTTATATTTTTGGGAAGAAAATTATATATTTTGAGGCATCTATATTCCGTCTGCTTTTGAGAGATTGTTAAATTATGTCTGGGATAAATATAGGCTTCATTCCTGGTTTCGTAAAAGGTTCTTTTATTTTCATATTTTTCAAATAGTTGTTCATTATTTCTGATGAAGAGGACACATTCCTGAATGTAAAGTGCATATATTGTCAATAATTCATTTTTCTTGAATATATTTCTGCAGGATTCATTATACTTCATGTTGTTTAGTATTCTAATTGCTTTTTTCTGTAGAATGAACAATGATTTTATATTTCCTGATCCATAAAATACTATGCCAAATCTCAGTTTTGCTTCTATTATTCCATGATAAACCATTTTTAGGTAATTACTATGGATATATCTACTTATTATTCTTAGCCCATAAATCGATGATGTAATTTTCTCACATAGACAGTTTATATGTTCTTTCCAATTGAGGTTTTTGTCTATATGGATTCCCAAGAATTTTGTTGTTTCTTGTATTTGGTATCTTTCTTGATTCAAATGAATTGCTACCTTTCCTTCAAAGTTTGTTTGTGTTGGTGTGAAAAGTATGAACTTTGTTTTTTCTTTGTTGAGAAGCAAATTATTATTTTTGAACCATTCATCGGTTTTATCTAGTGTGATTTCAGATAGTCTCTCTAACGTTGAGAATAGTTTTTCAACTAGAAGTAAATTTGTGTCATCACAATAATTAACTGTATTTACTTTTTTGGGACATATTTCCATATCTGGTTTGTAGTCATTGATATATATTAGGAATAGTAAGGGTCCAGCTATACTTCCCTGTGGTATGCCTAAAAGTAATTCTTTTAAATTTGATCTTACAGTTTCCTCATTGATTTCGATTTCTACCATTTGTTTTCTTTGCATAAAATATGACTTAACCCATTCCAGTGCTGGTCCTCGAATTCCATAACGTTCTAATTTTCGAAGTAACTTATTTCTATCCAAACAGTCATATGCCTTGGTTAAGTCAAGAAAAATTCCCATGGATAACTCTTTGTTTTCAAAAGATTCTACTACTTTATTGACGAATTCATAAATTGCTGTTTTAATTGATTTTCCTTTAATGTATCCATGTTGGTTCTCTCTTAATATTTTATTCATTAGTAAATATTCCATTATTTGTCGGCAGTAGGCCATCTCTATAATCTTAGAAAAGCTTGGTAGAATACTTATTGGTCTATAGTTGTTATGGTCAAAGATATCCCCTTTTTTGTGAATTGGTTTTACGATGGCTACCTTGAGTTTGTCTGGGAAGATTCCATATTTTAGGGAGTTGTTAGTGATGTATGTCATTTGTGGCGTTATTTCTTCAGATGTTTGTTTTATAATATGATTAGAGACTTCATCATATCCACTTGAATGTTTATTTTTTAAAAATTTTATGATTTCTTCTGTTTCAGATTGAGTGATTTTTTTTAAGCGAATTGATTTATCAACTTCTTGGAAATTGTTTACTCTTCCTGCTTCTTGAATATTCTTCGTAAGGTTAGTTCCCGCTGTTATAAAGAAGTTGTTCATCTCATTTGCTATTGTCAACGGATCTCCAGTTAATTCAATTTTCCTTGTGTTCTTATTTTTCAGTGAATTTATCATGTTCCATACTGTTTTATTCTTGTTGTCAGAATTCTGAATCAAAGTGTCATATTTTTCCTTTTTCTTTTTCAAAAGTAACTGATCATACTCCATTTTTGTTTCACGGTATATCCCCTTATATTTTTCATCATAAGTACTCAGGACGAACAGTATGTCTAATGAGCTTTTGATCTCTCTAATTGTAGGATCAGTATTATCTGGTCTCTGTTTTTTGTTTATTGACACTCTCTTCAGTGGAAAGGCTTTGTTGAATTGTTGTGAGTATATGCTATGAAACATATCAAACTGGGAATTTACATCGTCATTAGGTATATCATAAAATTCTGTCCAATTTTGCACTTTCAATAATTCTTTGAAATATTGTATGTTTTTCTGTGAGAATATACGTTTATAGGTCTTCTTTTCTTCTTTTTTCTTTATTATAAAACTCATCTTCTGCGCTAAATGATCCGAAATGTGGGTTTGTATAGTGCTACCTTCATAATGTTCCTCAATATTCGTGAAAATGTTGTCAATGCATGTTGCTGTGGTGGATGTTATTCTTGTAGGTTCGTATATAGTTTGATGTATATTGTAAGTTCTTAACAGGTTCACCAGTTCCAATTTTTTTTTCGAATTTTCAATAAAATTAATATTGAAATCTCCAGCTAGAGTGATTTTAATATTTTCACTTAACAATTTTTGTAATATTGGTTCTAAAACCTCCATCAATATATCCACATTGCCATCATTATATATTGCAATACAGACATGTGTACTACCATCTAGGTTATACTCTACTCCAATACATTCACATTTTCTTTTCTTTGACATTTTCTTGATATCCTTCCTTTCTTTGACTTGCATCTCATTTTTAGTATAGATGGCTACTCCCCCATGCTCTTTTAAATCTCTACAGAAAAAGGTTTTTAATGAGAAATTCTTGATTGCATTGGCTTCCAACTGTTTCTCTGTTTTCCAGTGCTCTGTTAAGCATAGAATTTTGACATCATCATGTTTACTTAATGTTTCTTCTAAAAGTTCCCTAGCATTTCCTAACGAGCGTATGTTTTGATGTAGTATGCTAAATTGTTCATAGTTCTTTCCTATTTTTCCATTTTGAAGTTCTTTTCTATTTTTTAGTTTGTTGAGGATTTTTTCTTCTCTAAAAAATGTTCTCCTCTTTTGAAATCAAATCTTGAATATTTGATTCCTGTTGGCCAAAAATCATTTTTGTAAATATCCTCCTTCATTTTTAAAGGAACACTGACCAATACACATTTATAGGTCAAATTTTCTTGGTTTTTAGTGTTTAATTGTTTTACATTTACTTCATCTTCTTCTAAATTACCGTGTCTTCTTATATATTCTTTTATTGCTTCATCTTCTACATTTGCTTTTATTTGGGATATAAACAGCCATAATTTTTTCTCTTGCTTGTCTGCTTTTATAGATTTAAATGTTGTGTCTTCCAATGGTCCAGTACCAACATTTTGTTTCTTATTTCTTCTTGACCTGAACGTACTGAATTCTTCCGATGTGGGTTTAGTAGAGAGTTTTATTTCATGTTTTTCCATATTTGTTTCTGGAATCAACATAATTGGATTTCTGACATTCTTTGTAGCAGTTTGTAGGTTATCCTTGTTTCTGTCGTCTATGTTCATAGGTGGTAGATCAGATGTCTCATTGTCTTCTTTGGATGTTTCTGCAGTAGTTCGTTTTGTACCATTATTATTTAACCTCTTTGTGACTTGTTGTTCTTTGTTTTCATTTGACGATTTAGTTTTTTGCGTTGCTTGCGAATATGTTTTCATTTCTTGTTTTTTTTTATCCTCTAGAAACTCAATTTTTTCTGATAAAAGGATATTGTTTTGCATCAGGATTTGGTTCTTTTCGGTCATTTCCGTGATTAATTGTTTGAGATAATTGTTTTCCAACTCCAGCATTTTATTCTGAACAATAACATCTTTCAGTTCTGTTGAATTTTCATGAGTTTCTAACCTCTCATGTTTACATGGTGCATTTTCCAAATTGCTAGCTCGTGCAAGACATGATTTGTGGAAATTATTATAACACTTTCCACACTTCACATAATCCTTCACTTTTTTATTACAGTATGTACATTTTACATCATTAATTTCCCCGTCTTTTTGGGAGTTCGTATCCGTGTCACTTTCATTCGACATCGCGCATGAATGCGCGTGACCTTCCACACAATTTTTATTTCAATACTGATTAATCTTCTCAGGAAACAAAAAAGACTCTCAAATATCCCTCAAGAATACCTGGATATAAAACACAGCTCAAAAGCACGTAAAATAATAATAAACTATAATAAGATCTAGACGACCAGCTAGACGTCCTAGATTGACGGCGCAGCAGCATGCGTGCAGATTGCAGTGGGCAAGAGAAGACAGAAACTGGAATTTTGAAAATTGCAGGCATTGTCTATTTACTGACGAATCAAGATAACGTTCATATACAAACATTGGACGCATATTGGTATGGAGGGAAAGAAATCAACGAAACAATGAGAGTTGCATACTTGAAAGCACATCTTTTGGAGCAGGATCAGTTTTTGTTTGTGGAGAAATATGTTTTGATGGCCGCAATGACTTATTAATTCTCATGAATGATAACATTGATAACGCTCGTCCCCATCGAGCGAGAATTGTAAATGACCGCATATAATATCATGGGATCACAAGAATGGATTGGCCACCTTATTCACCAGACATGAATTGTATTGAATATGTTTGGGCCGAAATGTCGAGGCGGTTAAACCAAATCTCTCGCCCTCCCCAAATATTAGAAAATTCAGCTAATAATTGCGGGCAATTTGATTAGCTATACCGCAAGATTTTCCGAATAATTTAACAAGGAGTCTGTCCAATAGTAAAAATACTCTGCGAAGAACCAGAGGAGGTCCTACTCGTTAATAATTTTGAAGTCTAATTGATTTTTCATTTTTTGATTTCTATAAATGAACCTTGTTTTCAAAGAATAATTGGACAATCCTGTTCTTCAACAGGTACACAGAAGTAGGTATTTAAAAAATTTCATGTCAAAACATCAGGTATGAACCTCTGGATATGAGCCACATATCTTGTACAGGTACTAACTGTAATGGTTCATGGTTGATATATTTCTTCTTATCAAATTTTCCGTTCTTTGAAGACGAATTTCTGCCTGTGTTATGTTTCCATTGCATACCGCAATTACCTGCTTTTTCTTTGAATCTGCAGCTTTCTTCTTTGTATAAGGCATGATTATGAAAAAGAAAGTGTAGACTTATCGTTCGTTACTTACTTCGAACAAATTTGAGAGTTAAGGCGGACTCCCACTACTCGTATATTCGGCAAGTACGCAATTATTTGCGTACTTGGCAAGGAGATGAAGTTTCGAATTTGAATGACAAGATTGACAAGTATTGGCCGAGTAAACCACTCCCACTACATGCCAAATATAGGCAAGTGGCAAATATTTGCCAAATACACGAGTAGTGGGAGTCCGGCTTTAATTACATATCGAATAATTCAAAGATCTGATTCACACGGATGTCATTCCAATGTGAAATTTATTATTCCCAATCTGATTTTGATTATTCCCAATTTGAATATGTTAGTTCCAAATTTGATTTTGATAGTACCCAATTTGAAGTTGAGAAGGTATAGATTGAATGCATGGGTTGGTGCCTATGAATATTCATTATAGTGTGAAAATTGATGAAAATGAAGTGGTCGACCAATTCGCTAGAAAAAAGAAGGATAAGTTTTTAACTGAAGGAATTCATCATAATGAAATATTGTTTGAGTTTTCTCACTGTTTCATTTTCAATACCTGTTTAAATGTTGTTGGCACTATGTTGAAATAAAACATTTAAAAACTCTATTTAGTTCCAATGAAAGCACACATCCACAGTAATTTCATATTGATTCATCCTGTAAGTATTGTTTGGGAAAAAAATATTTTTTTTAAGTTTCTGTTTGAGTGAATAAAAATTAAATTCTGAAGCATATTTGAAAAATAGGTTAACCTAACCTTACCAGGAATATCTATATGCTGAATATTGTTTCAGAAGTAGGAAAAGGGTTACTGAATTCTTAAAAACAACAAATACTTGCTACAGAAAGCGACCCTCACAATTCCCGGCTCTTAAAAAGTCAATTGCCAAAATTTCAAAACCCCCCCGAAATTAATTCCTGGCTACGCCCTTGCTGAGTCCAAATAACGGAAACTACAAATTTAGACATTTTTGATATAAATAATTATTTCCTAACAATTTGATAAGCGAGAATAAGAAACGAATTGGTCCTGAATCCATATCTGCATTCAAACGTGATGAGAGCGGCTGCCGCAGTGGTATGGTCTCGAATTGACTCGAATGGAGATTCCACGCTACACCTATTGTGACGTCATCAAATCTTCGTAAATCCTTAATATCTGGAAAACTAATAATGAAATTGATTCGTTCTTTTTAGAACAAATTGGAACAAATTGAGTACTAATATATGTTGAAAAAAAAAGGGATAATTTGAAACTTTATCGCTAACTTCACGCTCGCTTAAAACAATTGCTAATAACTCGAAAACTAACAATGGTATTTCAACAAAACAACTTTTACTGATTGGAACAAATTGGGTACTAAATATTTGCATCAAAATTTCTTCGAATTTCTTAGCGAACAAAAAGATTTGGAGCTGGGTGTGACGTCACCACCGAATGTTACGAATGTGAATAACTCGTTAACGAAAAATGAAATCGGAGAATTTTCTTCAGAACAAATTGGAACAAATTCGGGACTAATTATTGGCATAAAAATTTTTTCCAAATTCGAACATGTTGGTGCTGAGCGTGAAGTCAGCACCAAATCAAAGACATGCCAATAACTCGAAAACTATAAGGGTGCTGGGGATGATTCATACAGAACAAATTAGAACAAATTCAGTACTGAATATTGAGCTCGGTTTCAGAATTTGTTCCACCAACTTTTCGCTAACTTCACGCGGCCGTCAGCGTAACCCATTCCCTGCAGCATTCGCAACACTTGAAAAATTGTTTTTATTACATAACCAAGATTCAAATCATTATATAACAATAGTTTAGATACAAAACCATAGAGCTTATCTTCAAAAACATAAATTATAATAAATTTGAGAAACAATTACAATTGTTATTGCAAGAAAAAAAAATGTATTGCAAAATTTTTTCAATTTGAACATGTACATCACGAATCCGTAAAAAAGTTATCACAAATTTGTCTCCTTTAAGCTACTGCAGGTAATGGGATAACCAAATTGTAATCAAGTGAAACCTCAGCATTACTTAATTGTTATAAAATGAAAACACGTACATTATAAAAGAAATATTAGTGTGTTTAGCAATAACATGTATGAAATCAATTTAAATAATTTATCGACCTAATTCAAATTTGACAAAACATCCATAAAATCATTGTAAGTTTCAACATTTCTAATTAATTATTGAATATTGAATTGTTTTTTGTATCAGAATAAAAATAATAATTTTACAACTAATAATTCCGCTCGAAGAAACAATTTATATGACAATTTCATGAAAAGGTATCCATGAAGATCTAATATTGATAGTAATTTTGAATAGTTATATGTTATAAACAATATAGATTATTACTTCATCTTCATTAAAAGAATCAAAATACATCTATTATATGCTACATAGCTATCTTCATACTTTGTGAAAGCGTAATAGTCAAATTTTCACTTCAACAAGCTGCAGCTATGAAACGGTAAGTCATACGAAAAAAGTTTTAAAATAAAAGTTGTTTAAAAAATTGAAAGAAACAATTTTTCCATTTGAATCGTAACTGAAAAATGAAAATTTCTGGACGAAAAATTGACAAAACACTTTTTTGGGAACTTTAGCGCCACCTACTGCGCACATTTTTTGTTTTACAACATAGAACCAATGACATTAATTGTAGATAAAGATGTCCACTACATTTTTTGTTCAATAAATTTTCCTGTGAAATGCATACTTTTCGAGAAAAATGCATTTCAAAATATTTTTGAGTTTTTTTTTTGAATCCCCGAATAGGTGGCCCTGGCCAGTCACAGGTAAGCTTCCTTTCATTAGTCTCTAACGACTTACCAAGTTTCATCCACTTGGAAATTATTAGCCCATTTTTAGCCAGATTGACTGTACTATACAGGGTCTTTCACGAGGAACCTCACTCATATTTATACGGGAAACTACTGAACGTATTTTCATGAAATTCAGCACTTATAAGTATTTCACGATGCTGATGAAATCTAAAATATTTTCAAGGCATGAGCACCTCCGGTTTTTCCGGAAATGACGTCAACTTCCGTTTTTCAAATTAGAACACCATTTCTTTATTGCAGAAATAGATTCCTTAGAAAATTTCAAGTTATTTTGAAGTAACATTTTTCAGTTTTGGTTGGAAAATTCTCTCTGAGCGGGAAAATTCGAAAAAAAATCGAATATAGAGCTCCGCTGAAACAAGAATAACTTCGAGGTTTTTGGATGGAAAATTTTCATTTTTGGGATTTTTCAAGATGTAAGATTGATGTATCCACTTTAAAAATCGAAATCGCGATTCATGATACAGGGGGTGAAAAAATCGCTTTCAAAGTTAGGGATGACAAAATCGTGAAAAATCAATTTTTTCAAATTAGAACCCCATTTTTTTATGGCAGATATTGAATCTACGTTAAAAAATAATGTGAGTGTATGCATCACACCCTTGCCCTAAAGTGGATATTAACTCAGAAAATATCCATCAATCTTACATCTTGAAAAATCCCAAAAATGAAAATTTTCCATCCAAAAACCTCGAAGTTATTCTTGTTTCAGCGGAGCTCTATTTTCGATTTTTTTTTCGAATTTTCCCGCTCAGAGAGAATTTTCCAACCAAAACTGAAAAATCTTACATCAAAATAACTTGAAATTTTCTAAGGAATCTATTTCTGCAATAAAAAAATGGTGTTCTAATTTGAAAAACGGAAGTTGACGTCATTTCCGGAAAAACCGGAGGTGCTCATGCCTTGAAAATATTTTAGATTTCATCAGCATCGTGAAATACTTATAAGTGCTGAATTTCATGAAAATACGTTCAGTAGTTTCCCGTATAAGTAGTATAGCAATCGGGGTCCTGGGACTGAGGATGGCCATGTCCATCCGGAGCCGAAGAACTTTGAGGAAATTAGCTGAAGAATTGGTCAATGACCAGAAGGGGTTGTAGAAGAAGATGTCACCTATCGAGAGCGGTGAAAAAAAACCTTCGAGAGGTCAATGACCGGAAGCAGTAGTAGACGTGTAGATGACGTCAATCTGAAGAATTGGTCAATGACCAGAAGGGGTCGTAGAAGAAGATGTCGCCTAAAAGTGATAAGGACCTATTGCCACCTGTCATACTGATGTCACGTGATGGACCTGTCAAATAGTACCTGTCAAAAATGACAGGTGTCAAAAATGACAGGTTTCAAACTTCAAAAGTGATGAAGGTCCTATTGCCACCTGTCAAACTGATGTCACGTGATGGACCTGTCAAATATGTTTCGATTAACCTGTCAAGACCTGTCAAATTTGGCCCGTCAAGACTACCCAGATATATCAAGACTTGCCACACCCTATGACGTAACAATGACCACACCCAATACAAATATGAAAAATCGATTCTTCATCGGGATTCGAACCCAGCTACCTTTAAATAAATAAAATCTTGAAGTCAACGATTCTCAGCATGACCCCATCAGAACTTATTAGATTTTAGCCGGAAAAATTGGTATAGATACAGTTGTTTCGAACTTGATATGAATCGCAGGTTCAAGGTTGAGAATTATGCAATTTTTGCTGACAATAGCAAATGCGAATATGACGGAGGTGAAAGAGTATCTTGCATTTTATTTTGACGAATTCGAAACACAATATGAATAATCAAGTTATTGGATATTATGTGATCGGAAATCAATTGAAATATTAGATATCCTATAGCATTCAATGGATTCATTCTTTTATTCGAATATAGGTACACATGGAGGAATTCAAAAGAAACTTCAATGTTGAAGAAATATTTTGTTTTATTTACATGTATGAATAAACGATAGGTGAGATAATAGGTAGGTACATTTTTGTGTGTATGTGTGTGAGTGTTGAAACAATTCCATTAAATGATGGTTTGTTGGGAGAAAAGAATAAAAAACTATCTTTGATAAAAAATTTATTTTTTGTTCGAAAACATTGATTTTCTATTCTTTCTCAAATATTGATAAATAATACAATCACAACGACAATCCCCAAAGGATTCACATTTAGAACAGACCATCCCATCAACAGAATCTTCAGTTGGTTTTTTTCCCATACATTTTAGTGGACAACAGTAGTATAAACCATCGATGAAAAATTTTCTCTGATTTCTCAATTTAATACATTTCGATTGAATATTATTCGCCAAACAATATACAGTCAACCCACAACTTGAACATTCAACATGATTTTTATGAAATATATATTTCTCGGCATCACCAACAACAGCAGATGATTTCTTGAGTAGATCATAATAACACTTCATTATTAAAACAAAAGTAAATGATATTATTTCACTCAAAGACTTCAAGAGAACGCGACATCTCTCAAAATTGATCCTAGTAGGTTTGTGAATTTCATCAACAACTTGTCTCTTGATACTATCAGCATCATTAAACACAACAGTTTGTTTTTTCTTCATTCTATAATACTAGCTTCTTTCACTTCTTCTATAAGACTAATAATTTCATTCCTATTGTTACCGGCTTCGATTCAATCAGTCACGCAACCAAACAGGATAAGAATTTCCCTAAAAATGGTTCGGAATGCATCGAAGTGTATGATAAGGATCATATACAGTTTGATGCTCAAAAATATTCGAAGTAGTATTCACTGTCTCAACCAGCTCTGGAGGAGTCCCAGAAATGGAAAATTCATCATCACTCATCATTTTACATTGTTTTGTCTTCGAAAACACCAACAATTAAATAATTCATATTCGTCAAGTTTGAGAATTCAACAATAATACTTTTCCATTGTAACGTAACCAATTTCATTCCGAATTTCAAAGCTCCATTGATTTATGAATGGAATAATTCATGATTTTTTTCAAAATGGATTAAAATCTATCGAATAGGAACACCTATAAGGAATATAAATAATCAGGTTAGGTATAATATAGGAATTTGTATCTATTTTATCATATGCAACAAGATGAAAAAATACCATTGATAAAGCTTAAGATTTATAAGATTCAAATGAGGAGTAGCCACATCCATTATCGGAGGTGTTTTCTGGAAATCTCGATCTGCTTATCCATTTGTAGGAATATAATTATTGGCTGTAGGTTGGAATTAAATATACGCTCCTTTGAAATTTGTAGAATTCAACATTATCTTTTATAATTTCAAATTTCTCCATCAATGATTGAATAGAGAAATTTTCCATACAATATAATCTTTGTTAGCTTTTGTACAATTCAACATTATCCTCTATAATTTCTAATTTCACCATCAATGATTAAATAGAGCTTTTTATTCGTTTTATATCCGTTTTGTATCTTCGGCTTTCTTCGGCTATCTTCGGTATTCTTAGGCTATCTTCGGGAATCTGTGAATATATAAATTTAAGATAAAACTTTCTGTTTTCCATTTGACGAAGATCTATCTCGTATTAACCTCGGTGTAATAAATAGGATATTGTGTCAATTAAGCCTCGATTTTGAAAATG
This sequence comes from Adalia bipunctata, assembly GCA_910592335.1. NCBI lineage: Eukaryota > Metazoa > Arthropoda > Insecta > Coleoptera > Coccinellidae > Adalia > Adalia bipunctata. The sequence continues at coordinate 51,527,795 of OU342950.1, read as the reverse complement.
CAGGCTTAGCGGTTTCGATTTATTGAGTTCGTTATTTAATCGAATGCTTGAAGAGTTAATCAGAGGACGTAGAAGATGATGATGAGAGATTCACGTGGGACATTTAGAATTCAACATTATCTTTTATAATTTCAAATTTCTCCATCAATGATTGAATAGAGAAATTTTCCATACAATATAATCTTTGTTAGCTTTTGTACAATTCAACATTATCCTCTATAATTTCTAATTTCACCATCAATGATTAAATAGAGCTTTTTATTCGTTTTATATCCGTTTTGTATCTTCGGCTATCTTCGGTATTCTTAGGCTATCTTCGGGAATCTGTGAATATATAAATTTAAGATAAAACTTTTTGTTTTCCATTTGACGAAGATCTATCTCGTATTAACCTCGGTGTAATAAATAGGATATTGTGTCAATTAAGCCTCGATTTTGAAAATGCAGGCTTAGCGGTTTCGATTTATTGAGTTCGTTATTTAATCGAATGCTTGAAGAGTTAATCAGAGGACGTAGAAGATGATGATGAGAGATTCACGTGGGACTTTTTGCTTCGACGTCCTTGGTACGAAATTCGGAAACGGACGCTTAAAAATGTACCTACTAGTTCGCATTGATAATAATTATTAGATAATATAAAGAGTTTTCCAATAAGAGGTGTTTCTTTGAATTGTCCGCTATTTTGGAAGATGTCACTCTACAAGCTGCCATTTTTTAAAATTTGACAAGTAGAAACTACGCCATTATTAAAAATGGAACGATACACGCTTCAATAACACATTGAAATTATTAAAGCGAATTCGAAAGAAATTTCAATGTTGAAGAAATATTTTGTTTTATTTACTTGTATCTATAAATAAACGAAAGAATATTGACATGGAAATGAAAGGTGATTAGGTATTCAATAAATTCAGCTTTCCTCTTTTTTATTTTCGTCTTTTCAATTGACCTCCTTCTCAGCGAGTTATTTGGAGATTTGTTACCTAAATTCAATGGTAATTCAAACGAACTCCAATCATTTATTGTAGGGATAGAAAATTATATTTCCAAATTCGGAGGCACGAATAATGCTCGAATTAATTATTACTGCTTTGCGATGATAAAATCTAAAAGGATTGATAAAGCAAGAATAATAATAAATTCAGGCCCCATCCCTAACAATTGGTTACAATTAAAACAAAATTCAATTGATATGTTTGGATTTATAATCAATTTTGATGTCTTACAAGACGAATATCAAAACGTGCGAAGAGCTTATGAGGAACCTCTTCTAAATTTCTTGGAAAGAATTAAACAAACCAAATTGCATTTTTGATTATCAATTGCAGATGCAAGGAGTCAATAAGAACCAACTTGTGATTTATAGTAATATTTCAGAAAGAATTGGGCAAAGAGTAATTTATAATAATGTTGATGAAAATGTCAGAAATTTGTTAGAAAAACAATGAAAGAAATTTCAATGAAACATGCAAGATGTCAGAAAATAGAGAAATAAAGGGACAACAACCAAATGTCACTCCAAATTGTAATTCATTTTCACAAACTCCTCATACTAGTAGAGAGAAAATTACCAATTCCTCTTATCATTCCACTCATAATCAAAATTCTTTCAAACAGAATACGCGTCCACATATCAATTATATTCCGAATCAGAATTTTCCAAGTCAACCAATACGTATGCAACCAACTCAAAATTCAAGTCAACCAGAATATTTCACTAATGAGCAAGTATTTGGAAAACCCTCAAACGTTTTCAAACCCAATCCTAATCATAAACCCACCAATAAACCAAAACCGATGTCGATAAGAACACGAATTTTACCTCAAAAACGTCCTAACGAATCATCAAGTATTCGACAACCAAAACCAAATTTCTAACCTAGAGAAAATTATTTTTCACCAAGAGCACCTCCAAATTTAATATCTGAAGAATTAACGAATACAGAAGAGTAAAATGAATTTCAATCTGAGGAACAATTTACCGAAAAGTATGGTGAGAATTATGAGTCAGAATACTTAAATTCAAATGAATTTCAATCTCTAGAAATCGAGAACGAAAATTTTCAGGAAATTCCTCATCAAGCACCCATGACCTAAATTTTAATGATGAAAGAATATCAAGTCTTCCATATATTGAATTACAGAATCTTCTTTGTAAATTACTAGTCGATTCAAGCAGTTCAATTTCAATTATTGATTCAATAATTGCTTATAACTATATAACACATATTTTACAACAGCTATAGGAAAAGATTCATGTAACAATAAAATGCTATTCCTCTTGACATATTTGGTTAATGCACATCCTACCCGTTTGTTGTTTATAAATTTCACCCCCAATATGATGGTGTTATCGGTTATAATTTAATGAAAGATCTACAACTTACTGCGGATATGAAAAATAATGTTTTAACTAATGGAATCGTTTCCCATAACCTTCATTTACAACAGATGGAACCGAGAGAAGAATTACCATTAGATTTGAATCACGTAGACAAAAATTTGAAAAATCAATTAACAAAAATTTTGCAGAGTAATAAAGCAGTTTTACAATTTCCCGGAGATCCATTGAATTTTACAAGCAAGATCAAACATAATATCAAAACTCTTGATGATAACCCAGTCTACATTAAACGTTATCGATAGCCGGAAATTCACAAAGAAGAAGTCCTAAATCAAATTGAAGATCTTTTAGATAAAGATGTGATTAGACCAAGTATCTCACCCTTTTTCCTATTGTAAAAACGTATAAATCAGGTAAACAAAAGTGGCGAATTGCAATCGATTACAGGAAACTGAACGAGAAAACTATCGGTGACAAATTCCAAATTCCGAATATTGATGAAATGTTAGATAATTTGAAAGGAGCAAAATATTTCAGCACTATAGATTTAGCATCACCAAATTGAACTTGACAAAGAATCCATAGAAAAAAACTGCTTTTGCTACGGATGATGGACATTTTAAGTTTTTGCGAATGCCTTTGGGTCTCAAAAATGCTTCATCTATACATTTCAGAGAGTAATGAATGAAGTTGTAAGACCCCTTTTAGGAAAATTTGTGTAGTATACATGGACGGTATTTTAATATTCTCCAAAGATCCTGATAAACACTTAGTGGATATTCAAACTGTGCTAGAAGTACTAAAAAAAGAAAATTTTAAAATTCAATTAAATGAATCATATTATTTTAGAACTGAAGTTATGTTTTTAGGATTCAAAGTTTCTGATAAAGGGTCTAACCTAACCCAGAAAATAAGAAACTATCAAAAATTTCCCAATTCCGAAAAATCCTAAAGAAATAAAATCATATTTAGGCATAATTGGTTATTACCGGGAATTTATTCCAAATTTTTTCAAGCTTACTACACCTTTAACACAATGTCTAAAGAAAGACGCAAAGATAAACTTAGAAAATCAAGAATATCTGGAATCTTTCAATATTAGCAGAAATATGTTGATAAATCATCCTATTCTTCAATTCCCAGATTTTCATCAACCTTTCATTTTAACGACAGATGCTTCGAAATATGCAGTCGGTGCTTTTTTATCACAAGGAAATCCACCGAACGACTTGCCCATAGCTTATGCTAATCGTACACTCAATACAGCAGAAATAAACTACTCAACTATTGAAAAGGAATTACTGTCTATTGTTTGAGCAACGAAACATTTTCGATCCTATTCATTTGGAAGAAAATTCATTATCTATACCTACCGATCATCAACCTCTTACTTGGTTATTTTCACTGAAAGAAGCCTCTTCAAGATTGATGCGTTGGAGAAAAAAACTCGATGAATTCAATTTTGAAATGAAATATCGGAAAGGTGTGAATAATAACGCAGATGCTCTATCTAGAATTAAAAATGATGAGTTCAATATTACTAAAAAGGAACAATTATTATCGAATCTTGATTCAATTATTCCACAAATATCACATAAAGATTTAGAATTGAGACGAGAAGAATTCGAGGAATTAATGTCAATAGATGCAGATAATGAAACAGTACATTCGAACCAAGAAGACCCAATTCTAGAAATTCCTCACACTGAACGAACCATTAATGTTTTTCAATACCAAATCATTATCAAAAGTGGCAATCATTTCAATGTTACTGAAATAAAATTATATAATCAAGTAGAATTCAGATTAATTTTATTTATTTCGAAAGAAAATCAATTTACCAAATTTTCGGAAGAATTTATTTCCCCAGAAAAAACGTATGGAATATTCATCCAGGATAAACATATCGAAACGTCATTTATTCATTATACACATAAACTTTTCCATTCAAGAAGTTTCACATTCCAAATATTTCGTTGAAATATATGGATGATGAAGAAGAGCAAATTGAAAATATCAAGCTGTATCATGAGACTTAAACTATTCATAGAGGTATCCAAGAGAATGTGGAAAGCATTAAGAGAAAATTTTATTTTCCACAAATGTTATTGAAAGTTCAAAGCTATATAATATATGAATAGTTGTAATATTTGTCAACGTCAAAAATATGAACATCAACCGAATAAATTAATATTCAAACAAAATCCAATCGATGAAAAACCTTATGAACATTTATATGCGGATACAATGAAGATTTTGAAAACACCCTGTCTCACATCAGTAGATTAATTCTCAAGACACGGACAATGTTTCATTCTGAAAAGTAAAACGTCAGTAGAAATTGTAGAAGTACTTATTTGTTATTTCCTGAATAATGGAAAGCCTAGAAAGATAACAATGAACAATGGAACAGAATTTAAGAACGTGATAATCCAAGAATTCGCTTCCACTCATAATATAGAGTTACACTACATCACAAATTATAATCCCACATCAAATTCCATTGTTGAAAGATTTCATTCGATATCAGTGAAACAAATAAGGGTGATCGAAGTTCGAAGATAAAAATTTAAGTTGAAGAGAGAAATTAAATAGAACCCTTAAATATGGTCCTCTCCAAATTATAAAATCGGATTTGAATTATAGCCTTTCCCGTTTTTTCAATTAACCTCCTTTTCAGCTTCTTCTGTTTCTCAACATCGATCCTACTACCTCTCTCTATCAAACTCTCCATTTCGAAATGGTTCTTCAAACAGCTCATCAACAACAACAGGTATTTAACTGGTACTGAACAGGTATTGAACAGGTACTGAACAGGTATTGAACAGGTACTGAACAGGTATTGAACAGGTATTAAACAGGTACTGAACAGGTATTGAACAGGTACTGAACAGGTATTAAACAGGTATGAACAGCTTTTGATCAAATGAATGAAATGATCAAAACCCACTCTATAACGGCCTTTATCAATACCACAGTCTTTCAAGATAAACAAAAATCCAAACGGATGTTTCCAGCATACAGAACAAATTTTTTTTTTTGAACTGTTTGATAGTCATGTTAGCATTAACATGATCGTTATAGATGTGACGTAGATTAAGATCATCTTGTTTGAATACAGCAAGAGCATTAGCGTTGTCCCTTAAAAGATGTTTGAATATTCGAACAAAACTTTGCACTTGAAAGAAGCAATCGATTTGATTGTGTCTTCCCATACTGAAATAATCCCTCATAATATTCTGCTTTTCTGAAGCAACATCATCGAAAATGGAAAATGGAAGAGCCTCTGAAGGTTTCATAAGTTCTTCTCTGTTACTGCAAATACACTTGTAGTTGGCTTTCACGAAGGTGGTTTCATTAGTCTGTTTTGTGGACACAGCATCCATTTTTCCACTTGCTGGCATTCTTTGTATAAGGACCATATGTTTTCTTCTTGTTTTACAAACAAATACTTCGGTTGATCTATTGGGTAGGTATTTAGGAAGGGAACAAATTTCTACTCAAAAGTATTATAAGGAATAGCATTTACCAAAGGCACTTTTATAATGAATGTAATCTGCGATTTCTCAATTTTAACTGATGTGATACAGACTGAGTAAAAATCCTTCAAGTAGACTGAATTTTTCAATAAATTATCATCTTGAATATAATTCCTGAAATAACTCAATGACAATATTGATTCATGTAGTAGGTGAAGTTTAGCAAAACTAACGGCTGTATTTATTTCTGAATGAATTCAGGATATTTTATTCTGTTCAAACTGCAAAAGGAAAACTTTATCTAAGATTTGCTGTAATGTCATGAATTTATCAATTTGTTTTATCATGATATTGGTTTGATTGTTTAATCTATCAGATATCGATTTCACTATACTGACAACTCGATTTTGATTTATCTTTATCGTATCTGCATCGTTTCTCAATGTTCAACAATATTCTTGATAAAGAGTTTCGTCTTCATCATCAAAAGTGTCAAAGAGAAATTTCCTCCTATATTAACGAAGCCTCTTTTCTTCCTTGATGGAATTAATTCATATAAAATTTGTTTATTTCTAAATATTTGATTTGATGTCAAATCACATAAGTATTTCGATGCTTCATCCCTTGGTTCATTCTTCTTAATTACATCATTTAACATTTCTTCATGTTTGTTAAGGATTGAACTTATTCGTGAAAGGTCATAATGATACATAAGAACATGGTCTTTTTTCAATTATGAATGTTTTAGGACCACTGAATGCAATTATATTATTTAGGATTTCTTTCGTTTCCAGACAGAATTGTGTTTTAAGAAAAAGAAGGATTATCGATATGTAGAAAGGAGGCATTCTGAAACAGATGATTATTATTTTTTTCGTTGTTTGATTTTACTTTTATGATAAACATGTCCTTTATTTGCTTCTTTAACGAGGACATTATCCAAAATTTTGATATTTACTTCTTTGAATCTTGGTTTCAATTTAGCGTCTGCCGATAATTTGAAAAATATCAGACCAATTTCATTTAAGTCAACTGTATAATGTATAATGCAGCTAAAGCATCAACGATATGAACATGAGAGTTTTTCACGATATGAAGAATGATCATTTCCAGTAGATAGCGCAAATATCTGAAAACCTACCAAATTGGACATACGAGGTTTTGTGAATTTCCGGCTATCGATAACGTTTAATGTAGACTGGGTTATCATCAAGAGTTTTGATATTATGTTTGATCTTGCTTGTAAAATTCAATGGATCTCCGGGAAATTGTAAAACTGCTTTATTACTCTGCAAAATTTTTGTTAATTGATTTTTCAAATTTTTGTCTACGTGATTCAAATCTAATGGTAATTCTTCTCTCGGTTCCATCTGTTGTAAATGAAGGTTATGGGAAACGATTCCATTAGTTAAAACATTATTTTTCATATCCGCAGTAAGTTGTAGATCTTTCATTAAATTATAACCGATAACACCATCATATTGGGGGTGAAATTTATAAACAACAAACGGGTAGGATGTGCATTAACCAAATATGTCAAGAGGAATAGCATTTTATTGTTACATGAATCTTTTCCTATAGCTGTTGTAAAATATGTGTTATATAGTTATAAGCAATTATTGAATCAATAATTGAAATTGAACTGCTTGAATCGACTAGTAATTTACAAAGAAGATTCTGTAATTCAATATATGGAAGACTTGATATTCTTTCATCATTAAAATTTAGGTCATGGGTGCTTGATGAGGAATTTCCTGAAAATTTTCGTTCTCGATTTCTAGAGATTGAAATTCATTTGAATTTAAGTATTCTGACTCATAATTCTCACCATACTTTTCGGTAAATTGTTCCTCAGATTGAAATTCATTTTACTCTTCTGTATTCGTTAATTCTTCAGATATTAAATTTGGAGGTGCTCTTGGTGAAAAATAATTTTCTCTAGGTTAGAAATTTGGTTTTGGTTGTCGAATACTTGATGATTCGTTAGGACGTTTTTGAGGTAAAATTCGTGTTCTTATCGACATCGGTTTTGGTTTATTGGTGGGTTTATGATTAGGATTGGGTTTGAAAACGTTTGAGGGTTTTCCAAATACTTGCTCATTAGTGAAATATTCTGGTTGACTTGAATTTTGAGTTGGTTGCATACGTATTGGTTGACTTGGAAAATTCTGATTCGGAATATAATTGATATGTGGACGCGTATTCTGTTTGAAAGAATTTTGATTATGAGTGGAATGATAAGAGGAATTGGTAATTTTCTCTCTACTAGTATGAGGAGTTTGTGAAAATGAATTACAATTTGGAGTGACATTTGGTTGTTGTCCCTTTATTTCTCTATTTTCTGACATCTTGCATGTTTCATTGAAATTTCTTTCATTGTTTTTCTAACAAATTTCTGACATTTTCATCAACATTATTATAAATTACTCTTTGCCCAATTCTTTCTGAAATATTACTATAAATCACAAGTTGGTTCTTATTGACTCCTTGCATCTGCAATTGATAATCAAAAATGCAATTTGGTTTGTTTAATTCTTTCCAAGAAATTTAGAAGAGGTTCCTCATAAGCTCTTCGCACGTTTTGATATTCGTCTTGTAAGACATCAAAATTGATTATAAATCCAAACATATCAATTGAATTTTGTTTTAATTGTAACCAATTGTTAGGGATGGGGCCTGAATTTATTATTATTCTTGCTTTATCAATCCTTTTAGATTTTATCATCGCAAAGCAGTAATAATTAATTCGAGCATTATTCGTGCCTCCGAATTTGGAAATATAATTTTCTATCCCTACAATAAATGATTGGAGTTCGTTTGAATTACCATTGAATTTAGGTAACAAATCTCCAAATAACTCGCTGAGAAGGAGGTCAATTGAAAAGACGAAAATAAAAAAGAGGAAAGCTGAATTTATTGAATACCTAATCACCTTTCATTTCCATGTCAATATTCTTTCGTTTATTTATAGATACAAGTAAATAAAACAAAATATTTCTTCAACATTGAAATTTCTTTCGAATTCGCTTTAATAATTTCAATGTGTTATTGAAGCGTGTATCGTTCCATTTTTAATAATGGCGTAGTTTCTACTTGTCAAATTTTAAAAAATGGCAGCTTGTAGAGTGACATCTTCCAAAATAGCGGACAATTCAAAGAAACACCTCTTATTGGAAAACTCTTTATATTATCTAATAATTATTATCAATGCGAACTAGTAGGTACATTTTTAAGCGTCCGTTTCCGAATTTCGTACCAAGGACGTCGAAGCAAAAAGTCCCACGTGAATCTCTCATCATCATCTTCTACGTCCTCTGATTAACTCTTCAAGCATTCGATTAAATAACGAACTCAATAAATCGAAACCGCTAAGCCTGCATTTTCAAAATCGAGGCTTAATTGACACAATATCCTATTTATTACACCGAGGTTAATACGAGATAGATCTTCGTCAAATGGAAAACAGAAAGTTTTATCTTAAATTTATATATTCACAGATTCCCGAAGATAGCCTAAGAATACCGAAGATAGCCGAAGAAAGCCGAAGATACAAAACGGATATAAAACGAATAAAAAGCTCTATTTAATCATTGATGGTGAAATTAGAAATTATAGAGGATAATGTTGAATTGTACAAAAGCTAACAAAGATTATATTGTATGGAAAATTTCTCTATTCAATCATTGATGGAGAAATTTGAAATTATAAAAGATAATGTTGAATTCTACAAATTTCAAAGGAGCGTATATTTAATTCCAACCTACAGCCAATAATTATATTCCTACAAATGGATAAGCAGATCGAGATTTCCAGAAAACACCTCCGATAATGGATGTGGCTACTCCTCATTTGAATCTTATAAATCTTAAGCTTTATCAATGGTATTTTTTCATCTTGTTGCATATGATAAAATAGATACAAATTCCTATATTATACCTAACCTGATTATTTATATTCCTTATAGGTGTTCCTATTCGATAGATTTTAATCCATTTTGAAAAAAATCATGAATTATTCCATTCATAAATCAATGGAGCTTTGAAATTCGGAATGAAATTGGTTACGTTACAATGGAAAAGTATTATTGTTGAATTCTCAAACTTGACGAATATGAATTATTTAATTGTTGGTGTTTTCGAAGACAAAACAATGTAAAATGATGAGTGATGATGAATTTTCCATTTCTGGGACTCCTCCAGAGCTGGTTGAGACAGTGAATACTACTTCGAATATTTTTGAGCATCAAACTGTATATGATCCTTATCATACACTTCGATGCATTCCGAACCATTTTTAGGGAAATTCTTATCCTGTTTGGTTGCGTGACTGATTGAATCGAAGCCGGTAACAATAGGAATGAAATTATTAGTCTTATAGAAGAAGTGAAAGAAGCTAGTATTATAGAATGAAGAAAAAACAAACTGTTGTGTTTAATGATGCTGATAGTATCAAGAGACAAGTTGTTGATGAAATTCACAAACCTACTAGGATCAATTTTGAGAGATGTCGCGTTCTCTTGAAGTCTTTGAGTGAAATAATATCATTTACTTTTGTTTTAATAATGAAGTGTTATTATGATCTACTCAAGAAATCATCTGCTGTTGTTGGTGATGCCGAGAAATATATATTTCATAAAAATCATGTTGAATGTTCAAGTTGTGGGTTGACTGTATATTGTTTGGCGAATAATATTCAATCGAAATGTATTAAATTGAGAAATCAGAGAAAATTTTTCATCGATGGTTTATACTACTGTTGTCCACTAAAATGTATGGGAAAAAAACCAACTGAAGATTCTGTTGATGGGATGGTAGTATAGCAAGCGGGGTCCTGGGACTGAGGATGGCCATGTCCATCCGGAGCTGAAGAACTTTGAGGAAATTAGCTGAAGAATTGGTCAATGACCTCTCGAAGGTTTTTTTTCACCGCTCTCGATAGGTGACATCTTCTTCTACAACCCCTTCTGGTCATTGACCAATTCTTCAGCTAATTTCCTCAAAGTTCTTCGGCTCCGGATGGACATGGCCATCCTCAGTCCCAGGACCCCGCTTGCTATACTACTCGTATAAATATGGGTGAGGTTCCTCGTGAAAGACCCTGTATATTAATGTCCAAATTGCACAGCCATTCAACTGCATCTTGAGAGCATTCTGCAAAATTTGTGGGTTTCCGCCGTAAGCACGGTTTGGGCAGTCTGAAACGATATGGCAGATCGTTTGTCTCGGTGCTGGGTATCATAATCGATTTCAAGCGGTGGACCAGTAATAACCGCGGTTATGTCTGATCCTACCCTTGGTTATAGCCCTTCAGCCAGAACCGCGAATAACCAACTTGCGCTTGAATGTAGTTATCTGAATCGCGCGGAAATTAAGACTATTTAACCTCACTTCTTATAACCACAATCTCAACCCAGCTCCCAAGTACGGTTATCTGCGGTCCAAACGATGACGTTGAAGGGCTAATTCATGACGTCACATGATTATAACCAACAAGGACCAAAAGCGCTTGAATGAAGTTGGTTATCAACGGTAATTACCACTTAGGACCAGGTTATCCGCTTGAAATCGACACATGTGTCTTGAGTCTCCACACCTTCGCTGATGGAAGCTTCGTGGAGATATGATTGTGGCGTTTCGAACACTGAAGGGATTCTTCGGCTTGGATCTGTCTCCTTTCAGTTGAAAACTAAGCATCTCAGAGGGAATGCCTTGACTTGAAGCTGGTGCGAGAGATTCCATACGAGAACCTGTCAGCATTTTCTGGGCAATCGAGTGTTCGCTTGTTGGAATCGTCTTACACCCCATGTTGTTGGAACTCCGTCAGTCAATGCTTTCAAGGATTGATTTGACATCTGGAGGTCTTGTGTGTAGTGATGGTTGCTTTTCAGTATTGGATTTTTTACCTATTTTTTTTTTTCATTCTCATTAGATACTGCAATTCTCAAATTGGCTTTTATATTAGTTTTCTCATTGGGATTTTAATGGATTTTTATTTTTCAAGAGTTTAATAAATATATTTGTACTCAATTCTGTATCTGTTATAATAATAATGATAATATTTTTTTGAAATCTAGAACATTACTTTTCTGTTTCGCAGGGCTCTTTTCCACTCTCGATGACGAAGCTCCAGGGAACAATGCAATGAAAGATCAAGTGGCAGTTCTTGAGTGGGTTCAGAAGAATGTGAAATATTTTGGGGGAAATCCAGACAAAGTTACCCTGTTCGGCAACAGCGCAGGAGCAGGTTCTTCACAATTACATATGTTCAGCCCGCTCTCTACAGGTTATGATAATACTGTATTTTCTTCTATTGCATATACAGGGTGGCCCACCCCAGACGCGGTTCTCATTTTGAGGCAGTGAATGAGGACATTTTGAAATTTTTTTTTTCGTGAAATGTAAAGGACAACCAGATGCACAATTTAAAATTGTTTTCACATATACAGGGTGTTCTATAACAAAGATATAGACCATAGTTACTCTTTTTTAAATGGAATACCCTATATATGAATTCAAAAATTGAATGGCAAGCTCAAATAATGATGAGTTTATGAAGACCATTTTATGCCTTTGAAGAATCATTTTAGAGAAAATGGCGAAAAATCGAAAAAAAGGAGTATTTTTGATTTGCAATTAATGAATAAACCCTTCAAGCCAACGAGACAGACAATGTTTTTTCGTGTAGACATATTGGCTACCCTTATGCAGAAGAGAAAAATTTAACTCTGGAATATACTGAGTGATCATAATTAATGTTCGAACATTAACTACAAATAATGGTCAAAAACTTTCTTATTTCAAATGGCACACCCAGTATTTCTGTACCTTGTTGAACGTAAAAATTATTATCGAAACTATCATCATTGGGTTACCCTATACCTAAACCCAATAGTTTTCAAGTAATTTTCGATTTTCAATTCAACTTGTTAACCTACTATTAAGATTAGCGATATTCTTAGAAATTTAAATTGGAAATTAGCGTCTGTGAAATGTATATAAGAGAAAATTATTAATCGGTAAACAGACAATTTTCGAATTCCGGAAAAGTTTTTCTCCTCAGGCGGGAGTTGAACCCGCGTCCTCTAATTTCCGGTCAGAGATGTTAACCAACTACACTACCGAAGCTACTCATTTTTCCGGAATTCGATGTTAATGATGCCACGCAGACTGAGATGTCTGCGCGGGTGAGAAAGTTAATAGGTGGGGGGGAAACTCATTCGCTATCATCGGTCAAAGGATCCCCACTCTACCCTTCTCCTTTGCGTCATCGATATTTTGTCGACATCAGCAGGGGTCGGATTTCGGGTCTCCGACCGATGAACAATATAAACCGAAATTTGTAAATTTAAATTGGAAATTAGCGTCTGTGAAATGTATATAAGAGAATGAGTTTCCCCCTCACCTATTAACTTTCTCACCCGCGCAGACATGTTAACATCTCTGACCGAAAATTAGAGGACGCGGGTTCAACTCCCGCCTGAGGTGAAAAACTTTTCCGGAATTCGAAAATTGTCTGTTCACCGATTAATAATTTTCTCTTATTCTTAGAAATACTAGGAACAGGGATGTTGCGGATATTCGCATACGCATCCGTAAATGCGGAGTTTCCGCATAAATTTAGACTTCTGCATCCGCATCCGCAATAAATCAATGCGGATTTTTATGCGGATGCGAATATAATAATAGGTGCGACAGTCGCACCTAAAACAAATTGTTTACACCGGTGACTGAGGAAAAGATTAAGGACGACATTCTGCTGATTACAACGACCAATTCTGAGAATTACAATTTCGGTTCTTTCAATGCCAAACTAGGACCTGGGCCATCAACTTTAGTCAAAAAGTCTTGCCTAAAAAACGATCTTGCTATGATGCTAGATTCATCAAGTGAGGATGAGAGTGAAGAAGTCTTAGAAAATAGTAGCACTGAAGCTCTTCTCAAAAAAGAACTAATTTCATACAGATCTCAAAAAAGAATAAATGTGGATGAAAATCCTCTTAATTGGTGGAGTGTTAATCGGGAGGAATTCAAAATGTTATCACAGATAGCCCGAAAATTTTTATCCAGGCCACCAGGCTCTGTTCCTAGTGAACAACTATTCAGTAGCGCGGGTTTAATTTACGAACCCTTGCCTAACCGCCTGGAATCAGAAGAGGCTGCAATATTACTGTTCATCAAATATAATGCTCCCATTTTCAACTTTAATTACTAGTATGAAAATTACTTAGTGAAAACAAATTGCTGTATCATACTAAATACCTACTACTTTTCACTAATAAGAATGTCAATAAATACTTCATAATTGTTTTAATTCTTCATTTATAGATTATATTTATATTATTGATATAAGATTTTGAACATCCGCATCCGCGGATGTGAGCCTTCAAAAATCCGCATCCGCGGATGTGAAAAAATCGGCATCCGCAACATCCCTGCTTGGAAATATTTGTGGGGAAATGCTTACAATATTATTTGAAATCTGAAAAACTCATATGAAGATCTCAATAATGGTGTTGCAGTCACGCAAGATTTATTATCCCTTTATAAATGATTATCTAATGTCGATCCATTCAAAACAATGGGTTATTTAAAAATGCTATAACTTTCAAATGGGGAGGCTAATTTCTTTGAATTTTTCAGCAACTTTCAGATAAAATACTTTAGTTTTAAGGATATTATTCGGACATCTAAAAGTGATTCAGTATTCGCTGGATATACAGGGGAGAAGAGAAAACGATTTTTTCCTCTACTTTTGGCACACCCTGTAGGTTAATTCCGCTAGTGGATCTGCACACAATTAACTTCATCAAGAAGACTGATTAGTGATTTGTTTCCAACATTTTGTTATTTTATTTATCCCGATATCTTGATTTGTTTGTGAAATGTGACGGTTTAAAGAAAATGCAACATTTCAAAAAAGGTCATAGTTTAAATGACGGTAGATGGCCAGTGAAAGAATGTACCGAAGAAGGGGCGAAAGTTTTGAAGCCAAGGGCGGATATAGCTGTTTTTCATGGGAGGGGTAAAAACGATCATGAATGGGTATAATAACGATTGAAAACCATTAAATCAGGTACACAATGTATGAAATAATATGTTATTTGCACCACCTTTTTCTCAGGTCTTCGATACTCATGGGAGGGTGGTAATTACCTCCAGTCCCCCCCCCCCGTAAATCCGGTTTGGGGCGGCATAAGCATGGAAGCATAAATCATTATTTTGAATGGATCGAATTTTAAGTCGGTGAGTGTATTTTTATGAATATCGCTAATCATAATAGTAGGTTAACTAGTTGAATTAAAAATCGAAAATTACTTGAAAACTATCAGGTTTAGGTATAGGGAAACCCAATGAAGATAGTTTCGATATTAATTTTTACGTTCAACAAGGTACAGAAATACTGGGTGTGCCATTTGAAATAAGAAAGTTTTTGACCATTATTTGTAGTTAATGTTCGAACATTAATTATGATCACTCAGTATATTCCAGAGTTAAATTTTTTTCCTCTGCATAAGGGTAACCAATATGTCTCCACGAAAAAACATTGTCTGTCTCGTTGGCTTGAAGGGTTTATTCATTAATAGCAAATTAAAAATACTCCTTTTTTTCGATTTTTCGCCATTTTCTCTAAAATGGTTCTTCTAAGGCATAAAATGGTCTTCATAAACTCATCATAATTTGAGCTTGCCATTCAATTTTTGAATTCATATATAGGGTATTCCATTTAAAAAAAATAACTATGGTCTATATCTTTGTTATCGAACACCCTGTATATGTGAAAACAATTTTAAATTGTGCATCTTATTGTCCTTTACATTTCACGAAAAAAAAATTCTCAAAATGTCCTCATTCACTGCCTCAAAATGAGAACCGCGTCTGGGGTGGGCCACCCTGTATCTATATATTGCATATTGTATTTTATTGAAATAAGGGACACTTTCGTGTCGGCACTTTGATACATCATATATGCCAATTTCGATTTCAAATCCACAGGGTGATGTTTCCTCTGGAACACTATCCCCTCTTTTACCCCAATACTTTTTTTTGGAGAGCCACTGTTAGTTTGAAAAATTGTGAAAAAGGGTTTGTAGGTATACTTAACTTCATGATCTCTTGTAGTTTCGTCGTATCTGCTACCGATTTCGAGAAAAAAAATTGAACGATAGATACTCTCGAAATCCTCAGAAAAATCCAAAATAAACATCCAGTTAGTAAACGAAACGTTCGTCGTTATTTCTTGAAAATATCCAAAGAATCTCCCCTTTTCGTTGTACGTCCCATTTAGGAACACCCTGTACAGGGTGGGCAAAATTGGTGCTACATGAACTGAAACTTTTTAACCCGAGTAGATAGAGAAAAATGAATGCCACTTTATAGTTCTCTTTTTTCAGTTTTTTTGAGAAACTGATAATGCCATCAACTGCATTCCTCTATCTCCTTTCGTTATCGAGTTATAGGCCAAAATTGAAATTTGGGCGATTTCAACTTTGGTCATTATCTGGTTTATTTGCTGAGTTATAACATAATTACATAAAGTTGTGTTTTTGTTATAGAAACAGTAGTTTGAAATGACTTAGAGAGAATCACCATTTTCTTCCCGTTTCAGAAATGTATCATATGTCATACATCGCCCTCAGATTCGTCAAGATATTATGAAAAATAAAGTTTGTGTATGGAAATCAAATTATTGAGAACTAAGTAGGCTGAATCATAGAATTATGTGTCTCTACGCATGGTGTAATTATTATTTCACAGTTGAATCACTTGCTGTCCCACTATTCTCATTCGCTAAACTGAAACATTTCAACATATCATATTTTTCGTAATTTTGGAATATCTCCATAATGCCGCCAACGATGACTTCAAATTTTAATAACTGACAGTTGTTTCAAACAGTGATCGCACCATCAAGTATTCAATCGTGAAATAATAATAACACCATGCGTAGAGACACACAATTCTATGATTCAGCCTACTTAATACTCAATAATTTGAATTCCATATACAAACCATATTTTTCATTATATCTTAACGAATCTGAGGGCGATGTATTATGAAACGGGAACGCGATTCTTCCTAAGTAAATTCAAGCTACTGTTTCTATAAGAAAAAAACACAACTTTATGTTATAACTCAGCAAATGAAACTCTTAGAATAAATCAGAAAAGTGCCTGTATAAAGTTTTTATTTCAACATCCTAGCATAAACAGAAACGGATATAATGACCGAAGTTGAAATCGCCCAAATTTCAATTTTGGCCTATAACTCGGAAACGAAAGAAGATATAGGAATGCAGTTGATGGCATTATCAGTTTCTCGAAAAAAAGAGGACTATGAGGAGGCATTCATTTTTTTTCTATCTCCTCGGGTTAAAAATGTTCAGTTCATGTAGCACCAATTTTGCCCACTCTGTACATTTCGAAACAGGGAGCACTGATTTTTATCAGTTTCTCTTCAAATTAGGTCTAACATTTATTTTCTCTCCTTTACTACACAAAACATTGTTTCATTTGTAGGCCTTTTCCACCAGGCTATTACCCAAAGTGGATCAGGGTTAGCTCTTTGGGCTACACCTCTGAACGCTATCCAAGAACAAATATTGCCTCTACAAGCCGGATATTTTAACTGTGACACAAATAATACCAAGGCGATAGTAGAATGCCTAAGAAGAGTAGACGCTAAAGAATTGGTGGATTCTGGAGATATTTTCAAAGTGAGTTATAACAAATTCTTCATTTTTTCAGGAGATTTCTTGATAACTGAAAAAATGGAATCATTCGGATTTCTTTGTGATGTTGATTGAAATGTACTGTTGGGGTGGCTCTTCAGCTTTTGTGATGAGCAAGATACAAAACTTGCTATCATCAGAAAATTTTTGAGGAAAAGGGATATAAAAGATAAAACAAAGATGACAGTGTATAAAACTATATTCAGACCCGTTTTGACTTACGGCTAACATGGGTTACTTCACAAAGGAGCAGGAGCAAGTTACAGGCGATGGAAATGAAGTATCTAAGGGGTGTTAAGGGTATAACGAGATTAGATAGGTGGAAGAACGAGGATGTTAGGAGAGATTTGGAGATAGAGTCGATGGAGGATTATGTAGGAAGAAGACAGATGGGATGGTGGGGGCACTTAATTAGAATGGAGGAAGAGAGTCCTGCAAGACAGATATGGGAGGCGAGATTGGACAAGAGGGAAAAAAGAGGAAGACCAAGACTAAATTGGGACGATATGGTTACAAAGGAAATTACAAGAAGAGGGAAAAACATCACAGAAGCTAGATCGTTGGCGGCGAACAGGAAAGGATGGAACGAGTTTATTGATTTTAAGTTTTAATGGAATGTTAAATATGTTATGTTATTTTGGTATTTTTTTTTTGTTATTTTGGGACCCAAACACCGAAAGGTATAATTGGGAAATAGATTATATATATATATACAGGGTGGCCACTTTTTCAATGGCATTGTATTGGTAACTTTTAAACTATAAGAGTTAGAAGGTCGGTCAAATGGAGAAAAAGTTGCATACATAGAAGCATTGTCAAGAGGTTCAAACAAATCGAGATTATCAGGGCCGGTTATTGAGATATCATAAGAAAAGTAAATTCTGTTATTTTTATTTTTTCCCACTTTATTTCAAATATTATCAAAAAATGTTACAGGAATTTTTTTTTCTACTGTAAATTAACCTCAAAATGACATGTTCAGATTTCGTATCTAACGTTTCGTACTTCCTGTGCCACCCTCAACCTTATTTTTTTCAATACAGACCTGCATATTTTATGACACTTTTCGAAATAACTTTTAACGCTGAATTCAACGATATATCATACAATATCATTCAAAGTTGATTTTACAAAATGGTGGACATTTCGAACACTTACGTCATTATTGTTCATCATTTACCTTCGAATAATCATTCAATTTGTCTTTCATTGAATGATATTTTCGTTTAATTATTATGAATTATGTTTTTCACCTCTTGAAATTAATGAATAATTATTACTTGTTTCTTGCTGTGATTCTGTTACGTAATAATTAATTACAAATTTCAAGAGGTTAAAAACCTAATTCATAATAATTAAACGAAACTATCATTTAATGAAAGACAAATGAAATGATTATTCGAAGGTAAATGATGAACATTAATGACGTAAGTGTTCGAAATTTCCACCATTTTGTAAAATCAACTTTGTATGATATATCGTTGAATTCAGCGTTAAAAGTTATTTCGAAAAGTGTCATAAAATATGCAGGTTCGTATTGAAAAAAATTTGGGTGAGGGTGGCCCAGGAAGAACGAAACGTTGGATACGAAATCTGATTATGTCATTTTGAGGATAATTTACAGTAGAATAAAAAATTCCTGTAACATTTTTTGATAATATTTGAAATAAAGTGGGAAAAAAATAAAAATGACAGAATTTACTTTTCTTATGATATCTCAATAACCGGCCCTGATAATCTCGATTTGTTTGAACTGCTTGACAATGCTTCTATGGATGCAACTTTTTCTCCATTTGACCGACCTTCTAACTCTTATGGTTTAAAAGTTACCAATACAATGCCATTGAAAAAGTGGCCACCCTATATACAGGGTGGGGCAGAAGAACCTATCCGATTTCAAATCCCTTTTTCTCAGAAGAGAGAGCAGGTAGAGTAGTGGGGTAAAAACCGTTAGAAAGCTGGTTTTATGCCATTTGTCAGTAGTCAACATGCCTTGGTCTGGTGAACATCGTGCTTTTGTTATTGAGCGGTTTATCGAATGCGGCGGTTCGATAATTGCTACACAACGTGCTTTTCGAATTCATTTCGGACTCGGGCGTCATGATCCTGTTCCACATCACGCTACGATTAAAGTGTGGGTGTCAAATTTTAGACAGACGAGTTCAGCATTGAAAAAGAAGTCGCCTGGACGTCCCAGGACAGCAACAGGACCTGAAAACGTGGCCAATGTGAGAACCGCGATTGAACGTTCCCCGCGTCGTTCGGCGCGAAAACATTCGCTCGCTTTGGGGATTTCCAACCGCAGTATTCGGCGAATTTTGCACCGGGACCTCAAAATGCATCCCTACAAAATGGTTGTTGCACAGAAATTAAGTGAAAGGGATTTTGAAACCCGCGATCTCCGAGAACTGCCAAACGACGATGTTGTGCTGTTCACGGACGAAGCCCATTTTCACCTTTGTGGCGCCGTAAACAGGCAGAATTTTCGATATTGGAGTGACGAAAATCCTCGGGAAATCCATCAGGAACCCCTCCATAGCCCAAAAGTGACTGTGTGGTGTGCTCTTTCCCGCCTAGGCGTCTGGGGGCCCTACTTTTTTGAAGAAAATGGGCAAACCGTAACGGTCAACAGCGAGCGCTATTGTTTCATGCTGGAAAATTTTCTAAGACCCAAAATGGAAGAAAATGGCGTGGAAAATGTGTGGTTTCAACAGGATGGTGCAACCGCCCACACATCGCGACGATCAATGGACATTCTCAGGGAACTGTTTCCCGGTCGCCTCATTTCTCTGAGAGGTGATGTTGGCTGGCCGCCGCGCTCACCGGATCTCACTCCATGTGACTTCTTCCTTTGGGGTTACCTCAAATCGAAGGTTTACCAGCATCGACCAAGGACCCTTCTTGCTTTACGAAGGGAAATTGCTCGGGCAATTGAAGAAATTCCTGTGGAAATGACGGTGAAAGTCATGGAAAGCTAAATAAGTGTATCCGCTCCCAAGGACGACATTTGAGTGATGTGCTTTTCAAAACTTAAATTTAAAAATGGCATAAAATTTGCGATATGTTAATAAAAAAAATTTTTTGACAAGCTGAGTGGTTTTAATTTTATAACGTTTTGAAATCGGATAGGTTTTTCTGCCCCACCCTGTATAAGATATAAAACTTTAATACCAGAGCTTCACAAATCGCTATAAAAATAATGGGCATCAATGGGAAATTGGCTTTAGGTGAATTTGAATTTGCTCGAATTTTTCAGGGTCTTTCACCCTAAAATGGATAAACATACATAAGTTGCGTTTGGATATTGCACATCCGTCTACTGCATTCTCTGAACTTGCTACGTAGGCGTTCGATAATTGGACCTATCCTCTCCGTCTTCTCCGATCCTTGTTCGGATATTGCAATGGTCGTGAGTAAATCGATATATTTTCACAAGATGGAGTGAACAGATAAACTATTGAAGACCTTGGAGAGACTGGTAGAAAGACATATTAGGGATACATCACTAGTGGCTTGGCCATTGCATCCCTCTCAACATGCCTATGTGCTTGGTAAATCTGTAGACACCGCTCTTCACTCAGTTGTAAATTACATTGAGGACGGGTTGCACTACAAAGAATATACCCTAGCTATATTTTTAGATATAGAAGGAGCTTTCAACAACACTGCATTCGGTGCAATGAACAACGCTGTCGTAAGACACGAAATCTCGCCTACACTTTGTCGCTGGACGGGATCGCTTCTCGAGGCTCGCAATATCGTGGCTAAGCTGGGCTCCTCGACCATAGGGGGAACACCAGGGAGGGGTTGTCCGCAGGGAGGTGTTCTCTCACCGCTACTGTGGGATCTCGTCCTGGATGGGCTTCTGGTTGAGTTGGCGGATGCGGGCCACGTTGCAGTAGCCTATGCGGACGATCTTGTCCTGCTGATAAGAGGTAGGATACTCAGCGTTGTCGTCGATTTGATGCAAAATGCTTTGCGGATAATCGAGCGGTGGTGCATAACATACGACCTTTCAGTAAACCCTAAGAAAACCGAAATGGTTCTCTTTACGAGGAAAAGGGTGCCTAACGACATTAGACTTCCCAGTCTGTTTGGAATGAGGCTCACCTTATCTGACCAGGTCCGTTATCTCGGTGTTATATTGGACCGCAAACTTCTGTGGAACAAACACATCGAAGCTCAAGCGAATAAGGCCAATATAATATTTTGGTCTACACGTAAGGTGCTCGGCAAGGGGTGGGGCTTCGGACCACATATTATACACTGGCTTTATACTGTGGTAGTGAGGCCTATCCTCACCTATGCATCTGTGGTATGGTGGACTTCCTTAGAGAAGGCCAACAACCGAAACATCCTTAATAGATGCCAGAGGAGAGCTTGTCTCAGTATAACAGGCGCTCTAAGATCTACTCCCACAGTATCAATGGAATGCATGTTGGGCATCCCTTCCATACACCTCACCATCACTGAGGTGGCTATGAAAACATCGCTCAGAATCTGGGAACAGGGACAATGGCGTGATCGTGGGGGATTCAGGGGGCACGCCATGGCTCTCAAGATGGTGGAGGACATTAGCCCGTCCCTCCTCCGCAGAGGGGACCGTGCGTGCGCCCGATTCTGCTTCGACGAGCCCTACAAAGTAGTTGTCCCTGACAGAGATCAGTGGTGTAAACCAGACAGGTTACTCAAACCTGAGGGCCCCACCTGGTTCACCGATGGCTCGGTTTGCAACACGGGTGCCGGTGCTGGGATTGTTGGACCCAGAACAAAGTGGTCCATTCCCCTCGGAAAAGACTGCTCAATAGCACAAGCAGAGCTATATGCTGTCTTGGCATGTGCGGTAGAGAGTATCCGCAGAGGTTACTCTGGTAAACACATATACATATGTTGCGACAGTCAAGGTACACTGAAAACCCTCTCTGAAATAAAAGTAACCTCTAACTTGGTTTATGAATGCAGAGAGGCTCTGCGCGCGCTAGGCTCGAATAACACTCTCAAGGTTATCTGGTGCCCGGCGCATGCGTCTATCTCTGGCAATACAAAAGCAGATAACTTAGCCAAACAAGGGGCTCGCTCGACTTTTATTGGGCCGGAACCCGCGCTTCCTATCTGCCCCACATTTATCAAAAACCTCTTCAAGAGATGGATTGATGGGAAATTCTCCTCTGAATGGAACATGAGAACGGATCTCAGGCAGTCGAGACTCCTCATCAAGGGGCCTTCTTCTAAGCCGGAGGTCAAAAAACTCTTGATTCTCGAGAGGAAGCAATTATCTCTGGTGACTGGTGCTCTAACTGGCCATCTGTTTAACAAACATTTATATAGAATGGGACTAACAGAGTCTTCCCTGTGCCGTTGGTGCAGGAACGCTGATGAAACGGCGGAACATATACTGTTCACGTGCGACAATCTCTCTGTACTGAGGTCAACACACCTAGGGAACCCTACACCTTCCATCTCTATGGTGAGAGGGACTCCTCCTTGTCGGCTCGCGGCATTCCTGTCAGCGTGCCTTCGGGTCTGAGTCTCTCTAGTATCAAAAGATGCGGAATGAACAATGGGCCACAAGGCCTACGTTCTGCCCACCAATGGCGCCGCAGAAGAAGAAGAAGAAGAAGATTGAAACCATAGATCCAGAAAGCAATCATTGGATTGGATTGGATTCGTAATTTGCGAAGAAATACGGATTGTATTGCTAATTTATAGTATAGGGTGCAGCAACTTTAGTTCTCCCACATTTGAAGGAGCTTTTAGAAAAATAAGAAAAAAATATTGGAAAAATTTTCCTTTATTTTGAGAGCCTACATAATCAAGTTCATTTTCATTTATGTCCTGAAAATAATATCATCCAAATGACGTCTCAGCGAGCGACGTACTTATGAAGTCTTTCGCGGAAGTTTTTCATTAGTCTCTTCAGCATAGCGGTTTTAATTTAGATGATTTCCTCCTTGATTGCCTCTTTCAAGTCATCAAGAGTCCTAGGGAGATGTTTGAAGACTTCTTTCTTGAGGTTTCCACATGTGCGTCGCTCGCCGAGGTCGTCTTTTGGATGATATGAATGAAAAAAAAAATTGATTATGTAGACTTTCGAAATGAAAAATTATATTCTGGTTTTTTTTCGAAAGCTCTTTCAAATATGGAAAAACTAGTTGCCGCACCCTGTATATATATATATAGGTTTTTTTTCGGTCGTCTAGAAATATAATCGTTGCTTTGGCTGCCAAACCAATATTTTACGTCTATCGTCTTCCTGCTGTTCTCTCAAAAACCAATAAAACTTAAACTGTCTATATACAGTTTATTTACAGTACTTACACAATAATCTACACTTGTAGTTCATACGTCTTATACTAATTACTTTACTAGACACACGTTCAATTACGATTTATCCGCATTTACTGAACTTCGTGAGATAGAAAACGTCTTTACGCCGAACAAATCAATGGATCTTGTACCGCCAATATGGTACCATCTTGAACATCTAATTCCGTCTCTAATGGCAATAACTACCTCCGTCTTAACTATTTACCGACTCCCCTAGGAACTCTGTACTCAACTCACCGCTAACTGCCTTCACTGCCCCAGTTATACCCTAAACGTTATCTAATTCTCGGTTCCGCCCCCAATTTCTATGTTTACATTGTAGAAAGTATATTATATATCCATTTAAAATCTCTCATAACTCCATGTTGAGTAGCGTCAATCTGCAAAGATTGTCAACTAGAAGAGACATATACTCCATTCACAATTATAAAATCACAATTCTGGCCTTGGAAATTTTAATGACGTTTTTCAAAATATTTTTATGTTCCAAGTCAACACTATGTTGCCCTTTCTACATTCTTAGCGTATTTCTCAGAATGTGAATGAACTGGAAAAGATGTGATGGACGAAAATAATTAACGTTTATATGAATTGATAGAAAGGATTCCTTTTCTAGTTATTTGCATGAAAAGTACAAGAGATTACTGTTGAAATATATGTACCTATTATTTTTCGCCATGGAAAAAAATTGCATTGCTTTCACATAATTTTCATATGCATGCTTGTGAAGATTTAATGTTTATTATCCTCTTGACCTGAAAGTTCAAGACTTGACGACATTTTATTTATTTGATCTAATGCACAAGGAGTAAACTATTCTGATTGTATAGTAATTTATTAGATTGAAAAATATATGTACATTACTACCACAGTAGGTTTGTACAAATAAAATGAAATAGGTCAAACATATGCTTCACATTTATCATTCACCTGTTCTAAAATAAGACACAAACTCCTGGAATGGAGAAAAACGATGTATTCTGGTTCAATATAGCCTTTTTCTACTTTCGGCAAAGGATTGAAAGCTCCAGTGACACATTTCAATTTATCGGAATCTGAATCCGTTGAATGCAATAGTCATATTTCTTCTTTTTTTTAGCTTTTTCGACGTTCGACGTGTTTTTTTTTTCTGAAACGTGAAAACGATCAATAATAATCATTAAGAGACCGATGATGGCCATCCAGAACCCGTTTACTTACGAAAATCGTGCAATTTCATTCTGCAAGTTCTTTCCTCATAATTCCTCGAAAATCCTACCTGAACCATATTTTCCCGTCGCTTTCGTTAGAAGATCGTATAAGGAAGCCTTTTTTGTCCATTTACACATTCCAAATAAATTTTGAGCACCAAAAACTATACCGAAACTAATCAAACTTCTGGGGGACCAGAATTTCGTTTGAAATCTTTCTAAACGGCCAGATACTAAAAAAAAACTTCGTTATCAAGTGTAAAAAGGTATATTAGTAGATACTTACTTTCGCTTTATTTATGCTTATTATTCGATTTCTGGTCCAATTCAAATTTGCCGTTCGTACTCACGCCAAAACTCTTGAAAGGAAAAAATGACACTTGCACGAAACTTCTTCTGGACGACGAAGAACGGAAAAATAGGCGATTTCCTATCGATATTTCGCCCCAAAATCGCCGATCGATTCGAACTAACAAAATGTGGAAAATCTTTGATACTTTTACGTTGATGTTAACAAAAAAACTGGCATCGTCGTTTTGTCATTAAAGATATTTTATGTACGCGCACAGAGTTTTCATCAGGTGCACCAACTCCTGAAAACGAAACCATGATCTCTCCTATGTGATTAAATAAAAGTGAATGTATAAGCGATTCTTTTCATTTATTACGTACTGAATTCCATGAACTACGGAAATTTTTATTTCATAAAAATAATGTATTCATTTCAAAATACCAAAGGTCTGGTTGATTTGCTCCAGTGTGGATCTGTTTCATGTGGTTGTAAATGGTTTGTCGCCTTTGAATCATACTTCGAATACCTGGCTAAAATGAACAGTGATAGGAATTTGGATTTTTTCTTTAATAATTATCGCAAAGACTTGATGGCTATCTTGTCAAATTCGTTATAATTCAAGTTTTTTCATTTATGTTTCTAAGAGTTTTGTTTTTTGTCGGAATTAATAGGTTTCTTCCTTTTTTCTCTTAACTTCAACATTAGCATTAGTATTAGCATAGCTACTCAAAATTTTCACTAGCGTTAAGCACATTTGTGAATGAAGTAGAGTCCGACCGAACATTCGGTTTTAGTTTCGGTTGCGGCCTAGTTTCGGTGAAAATACGGCTTTCGGCTTCGGTTGCCATCCAGCCAAAACTAAGTCGGCCTTAGTTTAGAAACTGAATTCTAGCGCTTTCTCGCTGCGATCGGAAATGCTCGGTGCACTGGGCTACGATCGACAAAGATCAAAGTGTCATTCTGCCGTGTCCACGTTCACAGACGTGTCTCAGCTTGTTTGAGGAAAAACTATTAATTTTAAAAAATTTTATACATCAGGTATTATTTTCATTTTATTTGCATTGAAAACATTTCGTTGTTGTGTTGTTGAACTTTGCTTCCCTTGATTTCACTCTAGTTGATTAATAACAGTGTTTCGGTTTCGGCCCTAAAATGTTGTTTCGATCGGACACTAGAATGAAGTGCCTGTTTCCGTTGGGTTTACTTCATTTCTGTCTTTGTAATTACTCTATATGTATACAGATTACAGGGTGAGTCTTTGACTTGTACATATATTTTAACTGTAGATTCACCTCATCAAACGAAACACTTTTTTCCCATATAATTTTTCAAAAAACGGTTTCGTTTGTAAGATACAGGGTTTCGAAAATCCACGAAAAAAACACTTTCCTGTTCATATCTCCGGAACCGTTTTTTCAAATGAACTGAATTTTGGTTCATTGGTTACTCTATTCATGGTGCATGTTCCCCAATCGAAACTTATTCAATATCTCTCCTAGTTTAAAAGTTACAGGGTGGTCGACTCATAAATTAATGCAAAAACACTATCGAATCACTTGAAAAGGATAAACGGTTCATATTTTCGAAAGAATCAACCATTTTAGAGAATAAAAGTATTCCTATATTTTTTCAATAAAACGCGTCGTTTTCGAGTTATTCCTAAACGTACACGAAGAAATTTGAGGAAAAAAATCATGAATTTCATAAAAAATCTGAATGCTTCCCTGGATTAAATATCATCGAATATTGTTTCTTCTCTGGTCTCTTAACAAATTAACAATGTTGTCAATTAACAATGTTGTCAATTTTTATCAACTGAATTCCGAGAAGCATGAAATTATACAGTTTATAAGGAGTTTCTATTGAAAATTTATTGATACCCGTCCTTCAGGAAAATCTATCTTATTAACAATATCCTCTTGGAATTTTTAATCGACCCTACACTGTTTTCACATCACATTCATCACCTGTTTGCTTTATTCGCTGCAAACTGCAAGTAAATAAATAAATAATAAAACGAATCCATGTAGAAAGGTTATCGCGGCGTCGTTCAATGTAATCACAGACTGTACTCTGGAGACACAGAAGAACGTCTTGTCTTGTCTTGCGTGGCGGCTACATCGCACTCGCAGCCAGCAGCGCACTTAAATTTAGATCGTAGCGCTGTATCAGAACTACTCGTTTGGCATTTCCAAAGAGCAATGCGTAGAAGCCTTTAGGGAAAAGTAAACAAAACTAGTGCCTCTGTGATAGTTCTTCCGTTAACGATAGGGAACGTTCTGCTTTCTTGAGTTCGCCTATACCATTGTTGAAGAGAAATCTGGCATCGTCTTCTCTAGAATTCTATGATATATCACAGAGGAATGGATTAGGTTAGGTCATTGACCTCGAATCATATGACTTTGACTAATGGAGTTAGGATAGGTTAGTGAGAAACTAATTTTTATAAGATAGTTTCAGGGTATCGAGGCAAATATGAACAAATTATTAGTGTTTACAAACTAATCTTCAGGAAAATCGAAGAAGGAACTTATTTTGGTGTGAGAAATATGGCATTTCAATTGCAGAAATTATGGAACAAAACTTAGCGTTTTTGCTAGGAAATATCGTGTTTGTAACATTCTTATTCAAATAAGGTTAGTGCTTGAGTATTTTCTAAATGTATCACCCGGAATATCTGACAAACACATCAATTTCAATTGAAAAATATGAACTTTGAGATGTTTGTAGAGAAAGAATAATATCAGGCACGCATTCAGCACGATTTTTTTTCAAATGGCTATATCTCTTTAACAGAGCCGAATTCGGAAAAATGGAAAATGAAAAGAAGGCTTCTTTGGGCCTCAAGAATCTACAGTTAAAATATATGTATAAGTCGAAGACTCACCCTGTACATGCAAAAAAGAAATAAATTTATCCGGGAACCTGTGCTCCCTACGATCGCGATTCACGAAAAACCATTACCCAGGAGGATAGATATAAGAGAACAGTATTCTAATAGTATATTGTATAATTAGTGGGAAAAGCATAATATTCCCAAACGACTGTGATAATTACCAGACGAGGAGCGTAGCGACGAGTCTGGTAACACAGGAGTTTGGGAATATGCTTTTCCCACGAATTATACATACTATTTTTTCTCCGATCGTCGATTTATATTTGAAAAAATTATTAAAAAATATTTCATTCAAGATGTAATCAAGTACGTTTACATAGGTTTCTCTATGTTCATATTTAAATATAGAAGTGGTAACTATGGAAATTACTTCGTTATGACAGAAGTAAAATAATTTTCAAGCCGATTTTGTTCGATTCGTTGTATTTTATAAGAAATTAAAAAAACAGTAGTAAACATGGACACTGATGGTGATTATTCGTTACCTTGCACGCCTCCTGAACTTGTAGAAGCAGCGAACGCGGCTTCACTTGATTTACTTCCGGCGAAATCCAGAGAGAAGTATGAACTTGCGTACCAACGCTTCATGGATTTTTGCAGAAAAAACAACAGTGTATCCTTTTCTGAGAATGTACTGATGGCGTATGTTGCTGAATTGGCTAAAACAATGAAATCTTCGACGTTGTGGGCACATTATTCCATGCTTCGATCAACTTTGTCTATTAAAAATAATATTAATATTGCCCAGTACCATAAACTGAGAGCATTTTTGAAACGTCAAGCTATAGGATACAAACCGAAAAAATCTAAAATTTTAACCCAGGAACAAGTTCAGAAATTCATTTTAGAGGCCTCAGATGACATATTTTTATCGACGAAAGTAAGTAGATAAAGATTAAATAGTATTACTTAAATTAAATAAAATACGAAATATACAATGTTCGATTAATTTTTAGGTGGCTCTGATATTTGGAATAGCAGGAGCCTGTCGACGAGATGAGCTTGTCCGAATAAAAGTTCAGGATATAGAAGATTTCGGTTCAAAAATACTGGTGAAAATACCAGAAACAAAAACAAATAGACCTAGATCATTCATCATCAACGAAACCTATTTAAATGTTTATAGAAAGTACGTATCATTCAGGCCTAATGATTTTGAAAATCCTAGATTTTTTTTTAAATTCAACAAGGGAAAAGGATGGAAGACAGTCATTGGAATTAATCAATTTGGAAAAATGCCGCAAATTGTTGCAAGTTATTTACAGTTGCCAAATCCGACAGAATATACAGGACATTGTTTCCGAAGATCATCGGCAACACATTTGGTAGATGCTGGAGCTGACATTCTTTCTTTAAAGCGCCACGGAGGATGGAAGTCTTCCCATGTGGCGGAAGAATATATTGACGAATCACTTAATAATAAAGTAGAAGTGGCTAATAAAATATTCAACACCCCTGCCTCGACTTCAAATGAAAATGATCGAAACGAGATAAACCAAACAACTAGCCATGCAGCTTCAACGTCTATAAATTCTCGTTGCCCTCCAGTACAATTTACAAATTGTACAAACTGTACAATAAATGTAAATATTAACAACAATTAATTTGTGTTCAAGAATATCGTTATAAATTAGATGTTTCTTTTATTTATTTCATACCAAATTTATCAATATTAAAATGAAAACCATACTTTGTTTCATTTCATTGTAATAATCCATTTGTAACATTACCGCACGCTACAGCAGTGCGGTAATTATTACCGCACTGTTATTTTCTAATTGCTTAGCAACTGCCCACTGTTCTGGAATGTTGAGCTTTGCGCATAGAAATCAGGTCAAAATAGTGTCACTTTTCCTACGATCGGAGAAAAAACTAGTTTGCAGTATGAGCTCCTATTCCAATACGAATGCGAAATTCGAAAACGAGCGACATTAGTGTTGGAATTGCATTCTGCAACAAGTTTCGGACGATATTTTCTCTATTTCAGTCAAATTTGTTGAAATTCAATGAAAAATTCAAATTATACATCCTAGTGACTTTTTTACTGCAGTTGGTGATTGTTACGGAAATTGACATTTCCAATTTGACGTGTGTTGAAAATTGATAGGATCGGCAGTCATTGTTGCCAACCACGAAAGGAAAAATATTGCTGAAAACAATGCTGTAATGAGTTGATTACAGCACTGTTTTTAGTACTGTAATGAACTCATTACGATACTGAAATAGAGAAAATCATTTGTAATCGGTATTCAGACGAATTTCGAATTGCGGAAACGTTTTCACTTCCGCTCCTCTTATTTTATTCACAGACGTTAACTTTAAATCTATAATCAAGATATCTTTGGGGCTCGCAACGTGAATTTCATTTTATGGTTTCAGTCAGGACCTCTCTCGGATCTCGCAGAGGGCATTTCTTATTCTGATTGTATTAGAGCGTAATAGGAATTTCTATTTTGGTAACAATCTTTATATCTTTGAGATCTCACAAAGAGTATTTTTTATTCTGATCAAATTCGGGATATTCCGAAACATGCAAAAAATTAATTGAGAATTTCGCTTGGAACCAAACAACACATGCTGATCTCTGGGAACTCGCAGTGGGAGTTCGCATAAGAGCCGTATTTGAACCTTCCAGGGATCTTGCGGAGAAGTCTATGTTCAGTGGGCAGAGTCCACACTTTATCTAAAACTCAAGAATACATGATCGTAAAAGAGGTTG
The DNA here is from genome assembly GCA_910592335.1 of Adalia bipunctata. NCBI lineage: Eukaryota > Metazoa > Arthropoda > Insecta > Coleoptera > Coccinellidae > Adalia > Adalia bipunctata. The sequence continues at coordinate 51,496,821 of OU342950.1, read as the reverse complement.
ATAGTTGAAAGGATTGCTAAATCAATAAAAATCTAGAGAAAAGTATGAAATGACCATGAGAGAATAGTATATTATGCAACGATCATGTAATGATGGTTATTGATACACGAGCATAAACCGGGATACGAAATGAGCCGAAGGCGAATTTTGTATGGTTTATGTGAGTGTATTTATAACCATTTCATGAGAGTTGCATACGCTATTTCATCTACAACCGATAAATGATGAAGAACTATGAAATTGTTTATCCATTTTCCGTTTCAAGGCTATACCTAACCGGAAATGTGAACAATTCGTCTTGCTTCCAAAAATTATTCATCGGGCTGGAATTTCATCTGAAAAGTAAAAATATACGTTAATCTTCAAAAATCGACCAAATAGCGATTAAATTCGATAATATGCATCTTAAAAAATTATCTCATACCTCGGACATATCGAACGTCAACGCGATAATTCGAATTCTCTGGCTAGGTCTATGACGCTGAAAATTTTGAGATTTCGGCGAAATTCGCGATTTTCGCAATTTTTTTTCAATACTTCCTGATATCGCAGAAAAAATCCAACCCTGCTCCGTTCTTCCCCTTTCCGTAGCGAACGGGGACAGCTTGATTGAAAAATAATGGATTTCTATTGATTAAAAATCTTTTTTCTACTAGCGTGCGCTTTCAACCCTTTTCCCGGACGCATTTCAATTCGTGAAGAGTTACATTTCCAAACATTGCGGGAAAAACCCCTGCTAATCCATTCCCGCACACTTTCCGTGCGGGAAAAGGATAGACAGCAGGGATTTTTCTCGCACGCTTTTAATATGAATAAACTGAATTATGGTCTCTATGCACCAAACGCCACCGACGACGTTGCTATGGAAACGACATGCGAATTGACATTTTGTCATTAGTATGAAATTATTTGAATATACCAAATCGAATTTGATCAGTGTGTTGAAATCAAATCGATATCATCTAAGTGTTTGTAAAAAAAATATCATTTCTAACTCGTGCGGAAAGTGTCTTTCCCGCACTCAACTGCTTACCCGAACTCCGCTTCGTGTCATTCGGCAGTTTCGTGCGGGAAAATATCACTTTCCGCACTTGTTAGGAAAATAACTATTCTCTACAACCGGGCCTAAGTGACTACTTTCCTGCTTTGTTTTCGATTCGGAAAGTGTCACTTTCCCGCACTAGAGCTGGGAAAAAAAATATTTGTTGAATTTGTGAATAATACTACCTTCAACATGAAATCTCTTAATCTACTTACTTATATCTTTAGTTAAATATTTTAAATTATGCAGTTTCCTTGATGTCAAACTAATTATTAATGCAAATTTCCGTTTGAAAATGATTGCATTCTCAAAGAAAACTTGATATACTTCAAAAATTATGATTGTCATACATGCATCTGTGTATTTATTTCTATGTCATGGTCTATGATTTTCCATAGAAACTGGTTAATCAATGTGTCAAAACGCCAAAGTTGTTCATTCTCATTAAATTATTTTCTAACATAATTTATGAAAATAATAACATCTGTCGTCGCAAATTTTACCCTCAAATTTTCTTACTTTTTTTACTTATTTATACATGTATGTTTAACCTTCATTTTATGTTATTTTGTACTTTGTTTTTTTTAATTTTATAATAATAATAATAATAATATACTTTATTGTTCCCTCGGAATAATATTCCATGAACATAGTATTCAGAAAAAATTAACAAAGAGTAACTAATCACCAAATTACAAGGCTTTAGTATACCTAACCCACAGAAGTGAAATAAACATAAGTACTGAAGGATAATAACCTAAACAAAAATAATACTTAATCAGTCCAGAGGCAAAAATCTGAAAATTAAATACATCTACTCGCTAAGAATGAAAGATCTCGTCCTCAGCACATTGCATACAACCGAAACAAAATCACGGACTTCCCTTATTGTCACTTTCTGCAAAAACAGTGCAATTTCATAGACACTACTAAATCGGTAGACTGGATTGAGAGGTCTAAGCGGAGGACAATCACATATCAGATGAATCAGAGTCTGCTGGCAGGACAGATTGCACACAAGACAAGTATCCTCAAAGTTAACATTGTAATATACATCTTTCCTGAAAATTCTTAGATTCTTCCTTGAACCCAATCTCACCTGAGCAAGAACTCTTACAAAATCAAAAGGCAGTTTGAAACTGAGATACTCAACTGCCAAGTCCCCATAACTGAACAGATTGGCGAAAAGAGGATATGTAGAATCCCTAGCGCGACCTAAATCCTGCTGGGAACAGAGTGATCTAAATGTCGACTTGAATTCCTTTCTCCGCCTGATCAACTCTGTCAAGGGAGAATTGCAGATATTCACAGGAAAATTAACAGAACCCACACTGAGAGAAATCTTCATTTATATTTAATGAATTTTATTTATACTTAACAAATAACTGTTTCAAATATGGACTAACTTACCTGTATTAATATTCAACATATGATTTCTTACAGTGCATTTCTTTAATGCGAACAAACGATTATTTTTCATTAAAAAAATATTATTTACTGGGCATACTTATATATTTTCTTAGTGAATAAATATTTTATAATATTCAAAAAACATTTTGTAATTATGATCATATATTTGTTATAATTAAAGCAGCAGTATCATTATTTCAAATAAGTCATTTTGTTATTTAACTTATTAATTTTTAATACCTTAAGTCCATTCTTTATATATAAAATTGACATTTTAAATGATGCCATATAATTGTTAACTGGTTGCTATTTGATTATTGATTATTAAGATGTATATAATAAATAACAAATGAATAAAAAAACAATTGCTCTCATCTATTTATTTCAGAACTCAACAATAAACACAATACATGTTTAGTATATAACAAAAAAATATTATTTATTCTGTTTTGTGAACATTTATAGCACACAGGCCATTATATATAAAGTTTCCAACCCGCGGAATTAATTCATTTAGTGCAGTCTTGCTCTCCAACAATACTTCGAGAGTGACGCCTTCATCTGAAAACACGTTTTTTAACATTTTCTTATTGATGAAGAATTATCTTCCAATCAAAAAACTTAGTTTTGAGTCAAGAAATTTTAGTGGATATCAAATAGTTTCTTTTTTATTAATAAATATTTTAACAGTCAATATGCTAGGGAAGACGCTTTTCAGAACTTTCCAATTTCGATAATAATGTATTATTATTATCTAGTCCTCTAGTAAACATGAATGTGAATCAAATCAAAATAGCTATATCCCAGAAGGACCGAGGTCTTCTGGAAATACTGAAGTCTAATGTACATAATTACAAACCTCTGAATCTCTCCACATATTCACCCATTTCCATTTGTAAATTCTAATCACTGTAAAAATACACTGTTCGTTTCACCGAAACACGACGCTATAGATATTACATTAAAAGCGTTAATCTTTAATATCTATGTATAATGTAGCACTTACTCAACATTGAATCTCTGAATCTGAAACAGTGAAACTGCAGTCAGTCGCAGTCGCAGATCGCCACGCCGAGGAATAAACCGCGAAATGAAACGCATGCGCCAAACCAAGCCACAGCACCACCACACATTTCAGAATAATCTGAGCACCACTATAGACACTCTTTTCTTGTATTAGCCAGGCGCCAGACTGACACAGTTGGCCGACGTCATGCGTCATGTTGAACGAACTCCTTCAAACCCACCCCACCACTGCCGAATTCGTTGATTATAAACTAATTTTGAATAACAATAAAGGAATATGGGGAAAAAAAATCAAATATGTTATGGTTTAAATAATAAATTTTCGAATATTTCCAAGGAAAATGTATTTTTCATTGTTAGAAAGAATTTATTGACAATCAAATGAATATATTGACTACTAAGAAATTTGTTCTACTACATTAAATGTTGCTATAGAGAACCATTTTTTCACATTTAGCCTGTGTTTTTCGAAAGCTTTATTTACTGTGAAGAAACTTTCTTTTCAATAAACAAATCTGCCGCTAATAAATCAATATTAGTCATTTTGGCTATTATTTCTCTCAGTGCAGGAAATCATTTACCTGCGCACACCAGTTGTATCTGCCATCCACCCCGTCATTCTGCGACAACTGAAGCATCCTCAGAAAACACAGCTTTGGTAGTCTGTCGCAACTCATCTTATTTAATTTGATGAGGAATTCTAGAACCTGATCAAAAATAGTGCAATGAACCATTCTAACTCCCACCTCCAAGCGTACTAGATAATCCGGAACGTTAGAGGGCAACTGCAGGACCCGCTTGTAATACTGCACCTGAGCCCTCTCCAAGTCATCAGCATATCTCAAACTCCACACAGGTGCAACATGCAACAAAGTGCTGCGAATGAGAGAATCAAAGAGTCTGATCTTCAAATTCCACTCATTATGCCCAATACGGTTGTAGAAAAAATATTGTTCCTATCTTGAGCGAAAGGTATCTTTCCCGCACTCGATTGCTTGCAACGGCAATCTCGTGCGGAAAAGTAAAACTTTCCGCTCTAGATAGGATAATAACCAGATCGTAAAGGATTTCTTCACGAAACGGATTATGGGCATATATGTGAGTGTATTATTATAGTACGGATGTAGATAAATAATAATGAACAATGGGGTCATCAAAAGATTATACAAGAGTATACTCTAGAAATAATCTCAATAGATCTAAGATCTAGTAGTCCTTTTTAAGATGCATCTTGGAAATAAAGCTTCGAATTCGATATGCCGGCGAATTTCTCGATAACGGAAATATTGGTAAACATTTAATAACGTGTTTTCGACGCTAATAAGACCGTATTACGGCCGAAGGTAAGGGTAAGAGTGTCCGCACCATGTGCTCCATGTATCTTGGGATGCACTGTGATAAGAAAGCGATCAAAACCACCTACATTAATTAAGTCCTTTTTCGGATTTTTTTCTATGCCCTTCAAGCTTCCATCATGACAATGCACTGTCCTCCTTTGAATTTGTTGTAAGCTTTGGATTTCTGATAAAGCGACTTCCGACCAAACGCACATTCTCAGAAAAATTTCTAAATGAAATTTTCGGAGTTGCATTTGAGCACATACAGGGTGTCCCACGGTCGAGTGCCTATTAGACGTTTCTGGAGAACTGGACATATTTGAAATCCGAAAATTGGGATTATGATATTGTTGGAAATTCTCTACAGACCTAAAATATTTTCAGAGCCTGAGCATTTCCGGTTATACCAGGAGTGGAAATAAATGTGTACAAAAAATATTTTTTTCAATATTTTCATTTCTGATATGATTGATTATTCAATGCTGAAAACATTTCTGTTGAAACCATTGTATTCATTCAAATAGTTTTCAAAATATCGAAAAAAAAACCTGAAAAAATGTCAAATATTCATAGTACGTGTTATGTCCATTATTCTTATTCTGAACATTCCGAGTGTAAACCGTTATCACAACGTCAAAGTAGAAGAATGTGAAAAGGTCATGCATCTTTTGAATTTCATAAATATCATCACAGGGTATTTCAAATTTTGTGTCGAAAACTGTGATCGAAAATTGGCCATAACTTCTGTTTTTCAAATTAGAACCCTATTTTTTTATGATTGCGTTGGATTCTGCGGAGAATAGTGATAGCACCCTCAGATGCTCTTGCTCCTAAATTCAGTAATTGCCGAGATATTTGAGCTTTTCTGGATTTATGTTGTACGTAGAGTCAAATTCATCGAATCTGAAGAGATTCGATGAATATTCTTATAAAACCATAGTAACAACTAATAATTGGACCTGTCACCTGTGAATTATTAATGGAATCATTTATCTTCTATGGTCACAGAATATTCTCATGCCAACAGATTCGATGACTATTCTTATGAAACCATAGTTACCATTGAAGTAAAATCGAGAAGTAAGGTTAAGGCCTAAAATGAGAGCTGCCACTTGTGAATTATTAATGGGATAATTTATCTTCTTTGGTCACAGAATATTCTCATGCGAAAGATAAGATGAATTTGACTCTACGTATAACATGAATTCAGAAAAGCTCAAATATCTCGGGAATTACTGAATTCAGGAGCAAGAGCATCTGAGAATGCTATTATTATTTTTCTTCGCAGAATCTAACGCAATCATAAAAAAATAGGGTTCTAATTCGAAAAACAGAAGTTATGGCCAATTTTCGATCACTGTTTTCGACACAAAATTTGAAACACCCTGTGATGATATTTATGAAATTCAAAAAATGCACCTTTACACATTCTTCTACTTTGACGTTGTGAGAACGGTTTACACTCGGGATTTTCAGAATAAGAATAATGAACATAACACTGACGATGAATATTTGACATTTTTTCAGGTTTTTTTTCGATATTTCGAAAACTATTCGGATGAATACAATGGTTTCAACAGAAATGTATTCAGAATTGAATACTCAATCATATCAGGAACGAAAATATTGAAAAAAATATTTTTTGAACGAATTTATTTCCACTTCCGGTATAACCGGAAGTGCTCAAGCTCCAAAAATATTTTTGGTCTGTATAGAATTTCCAACAATATCATAATACCAATTTTCGGATTTCAAATATGTCCAGTTTTCCAGAAACGTCTAATAGGCACTCGACCGTGGGACACCCTGTATAATTCAAGCCAGCTTGTACAGGGTAACACAAATTGCTTTATTTTGGCTGTTTCTGGTACTTCTAGGCAAGATAGGTTAAAATGTTGATATTAGTTCTGGGCTCGATTTTCGTGAAAACTCCATAACTGAAAGACGTTTCACGATATCTTCATTGTTTTGAAAATGTACCATAAATTTCGTTATTTCTTCGAAACAAATAAAGACATCCTGAAACGGCTTTCAGTTATGGAGTTTTCACGAAAATCGAGCCCAGGACTCATTTCAACATTTTCACCTATCTAGCTTAGAAGTACCAGAAACAGCCAAAATCAAGTACCTAATTTTGTTTACCTTGTACATAATATTCTTTTTTTTCAGTATTTTTCAGTAGACCCACTATCAGTCTTCACTATGGTAACGGAAAAACAGACTGAGAGAAATCCTAAACCATTCTTGACGCAACTCCCGAAAGAATCCATCCTATCAGGAAATTTCTACAGCGTCCCTTGGATAATAGGAACTGTCCAGAATGAAGGCAATCTTAGAGCAAGTCGTAAGTAGACTTCTTAAGACTAATTTTCACTGTTTTCTCTTGGCTGATTATGGCATATTGGTAGATATTTTGGCTTGACCATCGTTGATAGGATTGATGCTATCGAATTTAGCTATAGCACCGGAAGAATCCAAAATATCAACAAAAATCCTTCTATGTGGATCAGCACTATTATGTTCTAAGTGAATATTAAAATCACCTGCAATAAAGTACAGAACATTTATATCATTTAATTTCTGCAGTAATGAATTGAACCTTTCGAAGAAAACAACGGAATCTGATTTGGATGGATGATTTGATCTATAAATTGAAAATATAAATATAACCTTATCACTCTTAACGATAACTTTCATCAAATAAAATGTGAACAGTAACGATATTGAAATTTGAGATTCGTGGGATTCCGATGTGCCCTAGTCGATAGAGCTATTCACTTTCTTCGTACAAATTCCTTACTATTGCTTCGTCGTTTTTGCGGCTTTCTTCGAATTTTCACTAGCTACGGAAATAGTGAACCTAGATATAATTCAAAAACCATATCCTTTCAGCTCTTGTGAGGCAAACGAAATCGAGGGAAATGTTGAATCAACAATTTGCGAAATTAATGGTGCAAGAGATGTATTATGGTGTGAGTGTTCCAGAAAATGAAACAACGGATTTATATAAAAAAGCTCAAGATCTTTATATGGGAGGAGAGGAATTTATAAATGTGACCAATATGAGAAATATTCAAGGATTCGTCGATGTGAGTAGAGCTGTCAAAATACCCAAGTTTTCATCCAATGTAATAAAATTGCAACGAATTTCTGAGTTTGTTAACAACATAATACAGAGAGTATTTTAAGGCGAGGCTTTTTTCGTGACAGATGGTAGAACTCATCAAAATAAGTCATTCCACCAAACATTTTCTATATGAATTATGCCCGTTTCAAGAAAATGAAACAGAATATTTTCTAGTTTCTAGGTGAATCTGAAAATTCCTCAGTCTGAACCTGCTCTCTCGCCTGCTCCTCCGTAGATATCAGCATCTCTCATTTTCTGTCTTCTCATCTAACAAATTTGCAAAAAATTCATAATGCGTAGAACAGATCATTTTGCCATATGCCGCTTTTTTATAAATTGAACATTTCATATAAGAAATTTCGGATAAAATGACTTATTTTGATGAGTTCTGTCACCTATCAAAAAAAAGCCTAACCTTAAAATACACCCTGTATAATTGATCCTACTGGTTATATATACTGCTTCACAAAAGTTATGGGAATTCAGAAATTTTGTGTCCCTTTCAGAAGTTGCTGAATTCACCAATAATTCAATTATGAGAAATCAATAATGTTTACTCTCTCATTACTAAATGGTTATTTTGCTCCTCATTCGATAAATTTCTCAGTTCCAGGCAAGTTCTTGTCGTTTGCGTTCTTGAAAATTTTGGATCATTGAATATTGTTTCACGTATTCACAATCGACTCTGATTCAAAATCTGAAAATTTGTTTTGCAATATTGCCAATAGGACTATTGATGTGATCGAAGCGGGACGTAATCAGAGACATGTTTTGAATTTCTCTCTAGTTAGTGAAAGCATAGTTTCTCGGCTCGCCCATCGAAATAATGAATCATGATCGGAAGACCGAGAGGTGGACGACCCAAGCCCGCTCCACACTCATGGCAAGAACGTCGGCCAATACCGCGAACGCGAGTGTGGATGACTTTCTTGTGTCACGTTCGCGCTTCGCGGCGTTCTCCGTTTCGTTGCGGTCTCCTGTCCCGCGTCAGAGGCTTCGCGCCTAAGCACAAATGTTCCATCCACACTCACAGGCGTTCGCGGTACCAGCGCAGTAATGATTTAATGCTTGTTCACTGACTTTATTCGCTTCTGAAATGAATGGTTTTCTTGTAGCAATGAAGTGGAATTAGATTAGATTTAGAGGAGATAAGTGAAATGAGAATTTCTTGATTATTATCAGAATGACCCTTTTTTATAGGGTGGAAAGTCTTCGCAGACAGCGAGGATGCCGTGAACCAAAGTGCGAATATTTTTGTGAGTGTGGATGACTTATTTGGCCGCGAATTCTTGGCCAGGTTCACGGCAAGAATTCTTGGCAAGATTCGCGCCATGAGTGTGTAGCGGGCTAAAGATTGGTTTATGATTGTGTTCAACTGTAGAGAGCGTTTGTGTACTTGTCGAATGCAACAGCGGTTTTTGAACGCTTCTGGTGGTTTGGTTTCGTTTTTGACTGTTCGAAGACTTCGAAACATTATCGACGACTTTTGAGAAGGATTCCACTAACTCAAAATTTACAGATTTCGCAATCCTTGCAACCATCAGAGACATTGGAAATGATAACACCACATGTGAATATTACCAACATTTATTTGCATTTGAACTTAAAATAAAATAGTATTTTCAATAATAATAATGAGCAATAATAATTGCAAGAAACAATCAACATTCCCAATTCCTAACATAAACATGTGAGAGGAAACTTGTCACCGTATTTTAAAACAAAAATGTTCTTTCTAAAGTGAGTATTCTTAAGATATAATAATAAAAAATAAAGATATGAATAATTGGATGAATTATCCTGTCATTCCTGTCCAATATTTTCGAAGTGAGTTTTGATTTTAGCAAATCTGGGTTTTCATGAAATTGGCTTTAGATAGAAGGATTCAGTTTTCACTAAAATTCATGAATCTTACATGTACTCGGAGTTAACATCATCAGAATAAGCTGAGTCCACCTCGTCCAATATTTTCGAAGAGAATTTTTATTTTACCAAATCTGAGTTTTCTCGAAATTGGCTCGAGATAGAAGGATTCTGTTTTTACTAAAATTCATGAATCTTATATGTTCTCAGATCAACTCTCATCGGATGAAGCTGAGTCCATTCTGTCCAATATTTTCTAAGCGAATTTTTATTTTACCAAATCTGGGTTTTCATGAAATTGGTTTGAGATAGAAAGTAGAAAGATTCTGTTTTCACTAAAATTCAGGAATCTTATATGTACCTTCTCGGAGTAAACATCATCAGAAGAAGCTGAGTCCACACCGTCCAATATTTTCGAAGAGAATTTTTATTTTACCAAATCTGAGTATTCTCGAAATTGGCTTGAGATAGAAGGATTATGTTTTTACTAAAATTCATGAATCTTATATGTAGGGGAGGACGGGGGAATTCCACGCATCTTAGGGAAAATGCTCACAAAAACCTTCCTATGTACACACAAACTTTCATAATTTAACTGCTGAATCATGAACCCATTTGGATCTTTTTCATCACAAGGAAAAGGTTCAACTACCTATACCAATTGAGAAAAAAAATAATTCTGAAAACTGTCTTTTCGCGGTCTTCCCCCACGTACTGGGTAATACCGCGCATGCGATGGTATAATTATGCGCATATATTGAACAGCTGAAAAACTCGAAAAAATATTTCATTATTTAGGTAATAACCAAGTACAATGTAAATTAAACAAATTTCCAGGACTGTACAAAAAATATTATTGAAGAATTACCCCGCTACAGCTGCGCGTTATTCTCCCAGTGTGAGTCACCTAACCTAACTAATCACTGACATTAGATGACGAAATACAATTATGTAATTGTTCTTTTGCATTAAATAATCTACACATATGAAGGAAAATAGTCATGCAATAGATTCATTAGAAATTAATAATAGAAGTACTTTCCACGATTCCAATTTCTCTCGAAAATTAGATCATAGCATCGTGAAACGAACAATCGGCTCCCTGGTCTAAAATAAAAACACGAATATCTTTAAATTACGGGAGGATGTTGGCAAGGCAAATACGAGATGGTGCGCTGTATCCACAGAAATATAATAAGATATTTATTTATTCATATGTTTATTATATTTCTGTGGCTGTATCTAAATTTTGAAATAACTGAACTGAGTTGTAGAATATCAATGCGCAGAATTCCTCCGTGCGCGGAATTCCCCCGTCCTCCCCTACTCGGAGGAAATCAAATGAAGCTGAGTCCACTCCGTCCAATATTTTCGAAGTGAATTTTGATTTTAGCAAATCTGGGTATTCATGAAATTGGCTTCAGATAGAAGGATTCTGTTTCTACTAAAATTCATGAATCTTATATGTACTCGGATCAACTATTGACCTATTCTTCAAATACCGAAATATTTGCCCAATCTGGCAACGTTGCGGCGAATTTGACGGACCACTCACCGCGGCCCAGATCTCACTTGATGAAACAACAATATAAACACTCGAAGTGATCTATCCTTCAAATACAGGAATAATTGCCCAATCTGGCAACGTTGCGGCGAATTTGACGTACCTCTCACCGCGGCTCACTGGTCGCCGTCGCCGATTCTCGAGCATACATTAATTCTCACGAATTCCTAACCAATCAGATTCACTCGATTCCGAGTGCTTCCGAATGCACCCGAGAGGACGATCGTGAGAAGAAGCCGTTGCCCGTTATTCAGATCGCGCGTTTTGTCTTTTGTCGTTCTTCATAAACGAATCTGATAGTGAAATAGTTGAAAACGGTTGGAACTTGGAACTTCGAACAGTTTGATTTATATTATGGTAATTACCCCCCATGAGTATCAAAGTCCTTAGAAGAAGTTACGCAATGTGGTGCACATAAAAAAATTTCATAAATTGTGAACCTGATTTTCAATAGTTATTACCCCCCCCCATGAAAAAAAGCTATATCCGCCCTTGCATTTAGAACAAGCTATAATAAAAAAATCATTCTTTAAAACAATCTTTTATAAAAACAACCCTCATCCGCCATTTTGAAGCCGCCATCTTGAATTCCTCAATTTTGAAGAATCGTAATTTCCGACCCAGAACACCCCTAGATACACATTTTGAATAGAATCGGATCATAATTACGAAACTCGTCCGGCCTATTCTAGCCGCCATCTTGAATTTTTCAATTTTGACAGAAGAATCATCATTGTCGAACCCAAAAACCCCTAGATACTAATTTTGAATGAAATCGGATGATAATTACGAAACTCATCCGCCATTTTGGAGCAGCCATTTTGTTTTTTTCTATGAAAAATATTTCATGATGCATTGTCACCAGAATTATGTACACCTGCCAAATTTCAAATCAATCGGACGATTAGAAGTGTGTCATATTTAACTTGCAAGATTTGATTAGATAGAGACAGACAGACAGACACCGGGACAGGTGAAACTAAATAAAAGCTTGTAAAAAAGCACATATGCGCTTACAAAAACCTCAAAAGTGAGAATTTAAGTAGGTAATTTAGCATATGTATTTTGAAATATGGCAATATAACTGTGTGTTGTATCATAGTTTTCTTGGATGGCGGATGGGGGAAATGTAAGAAATATCAATCATACAGAACACCATGAATTATTCTCAAATGATCATATGTAGAAAACGTTTCCTGGTTTTCATCAGTAGAACAAAGAGAACACAAAATATATTGCTTCTTCACCACTCTAGCGGAATCATCATTATGTATTGGAACTTAAGTCTAAGTGGTACCTAGCAACGAGGAACTTTTAAGGGTAAGCGGTGCAAACAGGCGTTAGAGGCCGATTTGAGCATGGGCGAACAGTGTCATAAGCGGATTTTGTTGCCAGACTGTGCAAATCCGTTTCTTCAGTGGATCAAATAACGAAATAATTGCCCAATCTGGCAACGTTGCGGCGAATTTGACGGGCCGCTCACCGCGGCCCAGATCTCACTTGATTAAACAACAATATAAACACTCGAAGTTCTAATGAAGGAAATAAAACAATGATCTATCCTTCAAATACCGGAATAATTGCCTGCGACGAATTTGACGGGCCGCTCACCGCGGCCCAGATCTCACTTGATTAAACAACAATATAAACACTCGAAGTGCTAATGAAGGAAATAAAACAATGATCTATCCTTCAAATACCGGACTAAGTGCCCAATCCGGCAACGTTGCGGCGAATTTGGCGGACCTCCCACCTGAGTCCCACCTCGGCGCAGTTCGCCGATTCTCGTATGCTGGCATATGCTGGCCCAACACACCTACGTTAATGAATCACGCGATAACTTTCGAATGCTTTTTTGGTCTACTGGCGACACTTTGTCTTTTGACCTTGAACAAAACCTCGTAATTTACCTGCAATATACGAACATAAACATTTCCAATGTTAAAATCATATGCGTCTTCCATTGGAATGAGCTAACGAGTACGTGATATTGAAACGATCAATGGAGGCCTGTCAGTATTGTTCACAGATGAATCGAGATATGGACGGTTTTCGGATAGACAGCGTTTTCGAGTATTGACACATCCTCTGGGGCCCGGAATTCGAAGATTTATTATTCAGGAAGTTCATTCGTTCAGAGGTGGTACAGTTAGGGAAGGCATTTGTTTCAAGAGACGTACAGAATTGTTGGTGCTTGATGCTACCATGAATGCGAAGATTAACATTGAGAAAGTTATCGACAATAATATTCCTCAGGAGAAAAATTGATACACGCTTCTTCAACAATCTGATAGAAAGTATTCAAAGGTGTTGTCAGGCTGTGGTTGATATTCGAGGAGGCCATACTCTTTAATGAACTTTTTTGAGTAAACTGAGTTTGTACTATATATGCTTAAAATGAATTCTCACATAAAACTGAGAGAGTCATGAAGAAATTAACAAATGAATGAGTTAGTAAACATTTATTCGTTAAAAAATTTTGAGAAATTTTCAAAAGTTTACATTTTTTTAAATATGAGAAATATTAATGAACATTTATATTTCTCATATTTAAAAAAATGTGAACTTTTGAGAACTCAAAATTTTTGAACTTCCTTAACTTTTGTTATTTTCCTACACAATAGAAACACACTCGATAAGCTTTGAAAGGACCACGCACCTTATCTATGGGAAACTGGCTCTTGGTGAATTTCCCCGAATATTTTTTTTCGGCTACCGTTCGGCTACCGTCCGGAAAGTACCTACGTACTTTCCGGACTAGGCCGGAAAAAATCACGTCGTTGTTGTCATTGTCATGATCATCACAATAGCAACGAAATAACGGATGACAGTTCTGTTCTGTTTAATTCAAGTAAGAAACAAAATGAAAAATAAAGAAATGTGTCGTCTCATTGATTTGTGATTCTACACGGTTGCCGAAGAAATATTGTACGCAACATGCCCGAAAATAATTTTTTTGGACTCACAGACTTCCAGAGAAGATTCCTAGAATCTTGTCTATTCGTCCAAAAAACCCTATTATCCGGACTTGTTCCGTGAATTACTTATATATTACAGAACTCCTAATGTTGATCAAATCTATGCACTTCGATTTGAATGATATCGATCAAATAGCTGACAAAGTGAGAGATCTAGACAACTAAATGCAAATAAAACAGTGCTGAGTGAGCTAGAGATCCCCAAAAAAATCATACATATATTCGTTGATGACACTCGAGTCGCGAATATCTATAGTTGAGTCGGCTAGGAATTTGTGCTTACAAGTCGCCGGCATATAATGAATTTGATGAGAGATTCTTTTAGGTATATAAATCTGCTCTCGGATAGACATGTGTTGAGCCAAGCATTGAAGAACGCTTGCGAAGGGTCGAAATAGATCGTATGCAGAGGGTACAAAATAGCAGTTGCCAATAATTTATATACGAATTTCGTAAAGTTACCACATAAGTGAAGCATTTAATTCTACAGGTTGGATCAAAATGGACAGCGGGAGAAAGTTGCTTCTTGCTAGCTCTAAGATTAAGCTGTTGAAGTCGTCGGATTATATCAGTTGAGTCAAGACATGGTAGAAATCTGGTATGGTGATAGTTTCTCCTGCTGCATAGTCGGTTTGCTATGTTACGTGGATATTTCATCTACTGTGCTGTGTCACTTCTTAATTCGTTTCCGGACAAACTAAGAACTGTGGAAATAAGAAACTTTCAGCTCAAAGGGAAGGACTTTATTCGATGGACTCTTGACAGAATAAAGTACGTTGTTATTTTGGCTCAAATATAAGCTGAATCTTCTCATTTCTCAAAATGCAATCAGTCCACATGCCTGATATGTTTGAACTTCAAGATTTCGATTTATAGTTCGATTATCTTGCACAGATGATCGTTGTTCGGTGGGGGAGGTTCTACATGTATTTCTCTATAATTTGCTGTGGTTGAAGAGGAATGCTTGACTTCCCTACGTCATCTTTATTACAATACAGTACAACTTCAATAAGTTCGGACACTCGCTAGCCCGGACACTCCAGTAATTCAGGCTCTGTTATGATTCATTTGCATTTGGTGTGGCGGACCCAAAGGCTCTAATTAAACGAACACATAAGACGCATTAATTTTCAGAAAAGGCTGAAATACTTGATTTTCTCGATGCAGGAAAAAGCTGTAGTTGAAGAGATTCAATTGAGCAACGGGCAAGTATACAGGGCGAGTCAAGGTGAAAGCCTCGGACTCTCGTGACAAAATGGTACATATAATAAGTAAACGGTCTGAGGAAGTAGGTATATGTAAGTCGATTTACACTACATTTTAAAAATATGACTTTCATACAGGAGCGTTACATATCAGAGTTATGTTTTTCAAATGGAACCCCCTTTATTTTCTTGCATTTTTGAATTCTTTGAGGAAATATTGGTGGACTTCGCAAAAGTATCCATATACCTAACTCTCTCCGTTTGCGAGATATTCAACTTTTCCTCAAAAAGTAATGTTGTCAAAGAAATTCAATATCATTGGAATTAGAAACGGCAGGTGTACCAAATTTTGTCCGGCCCCTTAAATCCCTTTCAGCTAGCAACTGTGCCTTGAGTAGACGATCAATAGAAGGTATACAGTGTGTTTTATATTGCCAAGAACATTTACCGCATATTTGAACTCCAATAACTTTGTTATTTCAAATGGAACACCCTATATGTTTCCACATGACAAGATTCGCCTTGTCAATTCCTTTCGAACCATATATCACTTCCCCTAAATGTGCTGCTACAGGAGTTATCGAAGCCTTTTCGAAATCCGATTAATTTTTTTGTTTCATTTACCTGAATCTAGTATTTTGGGGTTACTGATTTTTAATGAAAAAATAAACTATTCAATGATTACAGTTTAAGGAAAAATTCAAAAGTCTTCGACATGACCAACATCTGCTTCAATACAGCGTGTAATTTTTTTATCGAATGATCTTCTAACATTTTTCAAAATATTTGGAGTAACTGTTTGGAAGGCATTTTTAATCCACACTTTCATATCATCAGGAGTAGTTGGTGGTAGGTATACGGTAAACAAGATTCTTGATATATCCCCATAAAAAAAATCTAATGGTGTGAGATCAGTGATCTCGCTGGCCAGTTATGAGGACCACTCCCTATCCATTTATCTGTAAATTTTCTGTCCAGATAGTTCCTTACAACACGTTTGAAATGTGCCGGAGCACCATCTAATTGTAGCCACATCTTCTGTCTCACATACAAAGGAATATTTTCCAGAAGATTCCGAAAATCTGTCTATGATTCCACCGGTTCTGGCGATCGACGATCCGAAACAAATGTCTGTTTTCGGTGCCATAATAATGATAGTTATGCCATATATGTATTGTTTGATTTAAGAAAAAAGTATGTATTGCTCTTTTTCAAAAAAATATACCTACAGGGTGTCCCACTAGTGCCGCAGCGGACGATATACGCGTAACGGTCTGAGTTTGGCAAAATTTTTTGATGCAGACTTGTTATACTCCAAGAATAGCACAACCTGGAAATATTTTCGAATATATCGGGTGGCCCACAAAAGAGGAATAGAGAGTGACTTCGTTTTTTCAAGTGGGACACTTGTGTGTAGTGTTTTCAATTCTCTGAAACTTCCTGCATGCTTTCGTATACTTTTCACATATTTTTATTCGACAGTTTTCGAAATATTGGCCATTTTGACAAAAAAGATGATACTCGTAGAGGCTATGTTATGCCATTATATTTCACGAACCCTTGCACATACCAATAAGAGCTTTATACAAGGCCGTAGCTAGAAAAAAATTTCGGGGGGGGGTCCGTCCGAGGCCGTAGCTAGAAAAAAATTTCGGGGGGAAGGGGGGGTGTCCGTTGAACTGAGCTCTAGAAAAATTTCGGGGGGGGGTCCGGACCCCATCGGACCCCCCCCTGGCTACGGCCTTGGCTTTATATGGATTGAAGAACAAGACTTCAAAGTATACTAGCCAGCTATAATTAAGCAGTTCCAGCATATGGAGTGTCCACAAAAGACAATCAATATGACGAATTTCAAATCGATTTTTCTTCATTTTCTCAAATTTTTCATAATTGTAATCACCATTCATTTTACATACATTATATGCATATTTTCAACAGAATAGGATTTTAAAGAGCTTTTTCGAAATGTTCCCCTGAAATTCACATATACCTTCGAATTCAAATAGCAGATTTAGCTTGTCTGCGGTTATTGAGAACTGTCAAATCATTCCACTGAGAATAAGCATCATTAAAGCTGCAATTCATATTTTAGCGAAATGAGGAACTATAAAGTTTTGATGTATCTTCTCAAATATGTGATGAAATCAGTTACTGAAGACGAAAACTTGCTTTCTGTACCCATTTTTTAAAATAAATTTTTGATAATTTTATGTTTCTACTTGAAGAGTCGAATCTTGCAAAAATTTCACACAAGCTTCAAGCTTGGCAGCTTTCAGATCTGCGTACGTGCTTGTGAAACTTATGAATATAATTTTTTCGAAGAGAATTGTATAAGGATAAGAGCGGGCACTTTTTGTATCCTGAAGTTTCGAAACTCGTTTTTTTTTGTAGCATTCATAACTTGTATCTATATTCAAAGTCATTGGTATTTTTTTTTAATTTTTACATCATTGTATGAGTATTCATCCAATCCGTGAAAACTTTAATGATATGAATCGAAGCTGCAATGATGTTTATCCTAAATAGAATAATTTGACAGTTCTCAATAACCACACAAAGGCCAAATCTGTTTTTGAATTCGGAAGTAAATATGATTTTAGGAGGAAAACTCTAAAAAATCATATTCTGTTAGAGATATGCATATCATGTATTTGATAAAAAAATGAAGTAAATTGAATGGTGATTACAATGATAAAAGGAATTATATGCATTGCATCTGAAAAAATGAAGAAAATCGATTTGAATTTCGTCATGTTGATCGTCTTTTTTTGTTGTAGACACTCCATATGCTGGAGATGCTTTATTATAGCTGGCTAGGAAACTTTGAAGTCTTGTCTTTCAATCCATATAAAGCTCTCATTGGTATGTGCAAGGGTTCGTGAAATGTAATTGGATAACCAGGATTGGATTATTTCGTGGTGCTCTTTATTGAGATACCTAAGCTTTCGCTTCCACTGTGAAGCTTCTTCAGAGGTGCAATGTGAGAATAATTATTAAACTTCGCTCCATACGCAGATGGAATCAGAATCGACACTATAATATGATTACACTTATTTATATTCTCAACCAAATCTACAATATTCAAAAAACTCTTAAACTTCATGAATAAATTAGTCGTAATAAAAATAAAAAGGACCTGTTTAGACTCCAATACAACCCGATATGCAATCCTGATTAGTTGTTGAGTCGATAACTTGCCATAGTAATTGGATAACATAGCCTCTATAAATATAATTTTTTTATATCAAAATGGCCAATATTACGAAAACTGTTGAATAAGAATATGTGAAAAGTATACGAAAGCATGCAGGAAGTTTCAGAGAATTGAAAAACACTATTGAATATAGGGTGTCTCATTTGAAGAAACAAAGTCACCCTCTATTCCTCTTTTGTGGGCCACCCTATATATATGAAAATATTTTAAGGTTGTGCTCTTCTTGGAGTATTACAAGTCTGCATCAAAAAGTTTTGACAAACTCAGACCGTTACGCGTATATCGTCCGCTGCGACACTAGTGGGGCACCCTATATATACGGAAATATTTTTAGGTTGTGCTCTTCTTGGAGTATAACAAGTCTGCATCAAAAAGTTTTGACAAACTCAGACCGTTACGCGTATATCGTCCGCTGCGACACTAGTGGGGCACCCTATATATTCGAAAATATTTTTAGGTTGTGCTCTTCTTGGAGTATAACAAGTCTGCATCAAAAAGTTTTGACAAACTCAGACCGTTACGCGTATATCGTCCGCTGCGACACTAGTGGGGCACCCTATATATTCGAAAATATTTTTAGGTTGTGCTCTTCTTGGAGTATAACAAGTCTGCATCAAAAAGTTTTGCCATACTCAGACCGTTACGCGTATATCGTCCGCTGCGACACTAGTGGGGCACCCTATATATACGGAAATATTTTTAGGTTGTGCTCTTCTTGGAGTATAACAAGTCTGCATCAAAAAGTTTTGACAAACTCAGACCGTTACGCGTATATCGTCCGCTGCGACACTAGTGGGGCACCCTATATATTCGAAAATATTTTTAGGTTGTGCTCTTCTTGGAGTATAACAAGTCTGCATCAAAAAGTTTTGACAAACTCAGACCGTTACGCGTATATCGTCCGCTGCGACACTAGTGGGGCACCCTATATATTCGAAAATATTTTTAGGTTGTGCTCTTCTTGGAGTATAACAAGTCTGCATCAAAAAGTTTTGACAAACTCAGACCGTTACGCGTATATCGTCCGCTGCGACACTAGTGGGGCACCCTATATATACGGAAATATTTTTAGGTTGTGCTCTTCTAGGAGTATAACAAGTCTGCATCAAAAAGTTTTGAAAAACTCAGACCGTTACGCGTATATCGTCCGCTGCGACACTAGTGGGGCACCCTATATATTCGAAAATATTTTCAGGTTGTGCTATTCTTGGAGTATAACAAGTCTGCATCAAAAAGTTTTGATAAACTCAGACCGTTACGCGTATATCGTCCGCTGCGACACTAGTGGGGCACCCTATATATACGGAAATATTTTTAGGTTGTGCTCTTCTTGGAGTATAACAAGTCTGCATCAAAAAGTTTTGACAAACTCAGACCGTTACGCGTATATCGTCCGCTGCGACACTAGTGGGGCACCCTATATATTCGAAAATATTTTTAGGTTGTGCTCTTCTTGGAGTATAACAAGTCTGCATCAAAAAGTTTTGACAAACTCAGACCGTTACGCGTATATCGTCCGCTGCGACACTAGTGGGGCACCCTATATATTCGAAAATATTTTTAGGTTGTGCTCTTCTTGGAGTATAACAAGTCTGCATCAAAAAGTTTTGACAAACTCAGACCGTTACGCGTATATCGTCCGCTGCGACACTAGTGGGGCACCCTATATATACGGAAATATTTTTAGGTTGTGCTCTTCTTGGAGTATAACAAGTCTGCATCAAAAAGTTTTGACAAACTCAGACCGTTACGCGTATATCGTCCGCTGCGACACTAGTGGGGCACCCTATATATACGGAAATATTTTTAGGTTGTGCTCTTCTAGGAGTATAACAAGTCTGCATCAAAAAGTTTTGAAAAACTCAGACCGTTACGCGTATATCGTCCGCTGCGACACTAGTGGGGCACCCTATATATTCGAAAATATTTTCAGGTTGTGCTATTCTTGGAGTATAACAAGTCTGCATCAAAAAGTTTTGATAAACTCAGACCGTTACGCGTATATCGTCCGCTGCGACACTAGTGGGGCACCCTATATATACGGAAATATTTTTAGGTTGTGCTCTTCTTGGAGTATAACAAGTCTGCATCAAAAAGTTTTGACAAACTCAGACCGTTACGCGTATATCGTCCGCTGCGACACTAGTGGGGCACCCTATATATTCGAAAATATTTTTAGGTTGTGCTCTTCTTGGAGTATAACAAGTCTGCATCAAAAAGTTTTGACAAACTCAGACCGTTACGCGTATATCGTCCGCTGCGACACTAGTGGGGCACCCTATATATACGGAAATATTTTTAGGTTGTGCTCTTCTTGGAGTATAACAAGTCTGCATCAAAAAGTTTTGAAAAACTCAGACCGTTACGCGTATATCGTCCGCTGCGACACTAGTGGGGCACCCTATATATACGGAAATATTTTTAGGTTGTGCTCTTCTTGGAGTATAACAAGTCTGCATCAAAAAGTTTTGATAAACTCAGACCGTTACGCGTATATCGTCCGCTGCGACACTAGTGGGGCACCCTATATATACGGAAATATTTTTAGGTTGTGCTCTTCTTGGAGTATAACAAGTCTGCATCAAAAAGTTTTGACAAACTCAGACCGTTACGCGTATATCGTCCGCTGCGACACTAGTGGGGCACCCTATATATTCGAAAATATTTTTAGGTTGTGCTCTTCTTGGAGTATAACAAGTCTGCATCAAAAAGTTTTGACAAACTCAGACCGTTACGCGTATATCGTCCGCTGCGACACTAGTGGGGCACCCCCTATATATTCGAAAATATTTTTAGGTTGTGCTCTTCTTGGAGTATAACAAGTCTGCATCAAAAAGTTTTGACAAACTCAGACCGTTACGCGTATATCGTCCGCTGCGACACTAGTGGGGCACCCTATATATACGGAAATATTTTTAGGTTGTGCTCTTCTTGGAGTATAACAAGTCTGCATCAAAAAGTTTTGACAAACTCAGACCGTTACGCGTATATCGTCCGCTGCGACACTAGTGGGGCACCCTATATATTCGAAAATATTTTTAGGTTGTGCTCTTCTTGGAGTATAACAAGTCTGCATCAAAAAGTTTTGACAAACTCAGACCGTTACGCGTATATCGTCCGCTGCGACACTAGTGGGGCACCCTATATATTCGAAAATATTTTTAGGTTGTGCTCTTCTTGGAGTATAACAAGTCTGCATCAAAAAGTTTTGACAAACTCAGACCGTTACGCGTATATCGTCCGCTGCGACACTAGTGGGGCACCCTATATATTCGAAAATATTTTTAGGTTGTGCTCTTCTTGGAGTATAACAAGTCTGCATCAAAAAGTTTTGACAAACTCAGACCGTTACGCGTATATCGTCCGCTGCGACACTAGTGGGGCACCCTATATATTCGAAAATATTTTTAGGTTGTGCTCTTCTTGGAGTATAACAAGTCTGCATCAAAAAGTTTTGACAAACTCAGACCGTTACGCGTATATCGTCCGCTGCGACACTAGTGGGGCACCCTATATATTCGAAAATATTTTTAGGTTGTGCTCTTCTTGGAGTATAACAAGTCTGCATCAAAAAGTTTTGACAAACTCAGACCGTTACGCGTATATCGTCCGCTGCGACACTAGTGGGGCACCCTATATATTCGAAAATATTTTTAGGTTGTGCTCTTCTTGGAGTATAACAAGTCTGCATCAAAAAGTTTTGACAAACTCAGACCGTTACGCGTATATCGTCCGCTGCGACACTAGTGGGGCACCCTATATATTCGGAAATATTTTTAGGTTGTGCTCTTCTTGGAGTATAACAAGTCTGCATCAAAAAGTTTTGACAAACTCAGACCGTTACGCGTATATCGTCCGCTGCGACACTAGTGGGGCGCCCTATATATTCGAAAATATTTTTAGGTTGTGCTCTTCTTGGAGTATAACAAGTCTGCATCAAAAAGTTTTGACAAACTCAGACCGTTACGCGTATATCGTCCGCTGCGACACTAGTGGGGCACCCTATATATTCGAAAATATTTTTAGGTTGTGCTCTTCTTGGAGTATAACAAGTCTGCATCAAAAAGTTTTGACAAACTCAGACCGTTACGCGTATATCGTCCGCTGCGACACTAGTGGGGCACCCTATATATACGGAAATATTTTTAGGTTGTGCTCTTCTTGGAGTATAACAAGTCTGCATCAAAAAGTTTTGACAAACTCAGACCGTTACGCGTATATCGTCCGCTGCGACACTAGTGGGGCACCCTATATATTCGAAAATATTTTTAGGTTGTGCTCTTCTTGGAGTATAACAAGTCTGCATCAAAAAGTTTTGACAAACTCAGACCGTTACGCGTATATCGTCCGCTGCGACACTAGTGGGGCACCCTATATATTCGAAAATATTTTTAGGTTGTGCTCTTCTTGGAGTATAACAAGTCTGCATCAAAAAGTTTTGACAAACTCAGACCGTTACGCGTATATCGTCCGCTGCGACACTAGTGGGGCACCCTATATATTCGAAAATATTTTTAGGTTGTGCTCTTCTTGGAGTATAACAAGTCTGCATCAAAAAGTTTTGACAAACTAAGACCGTTACGCGTATATCGTCCGCTGCGACACTAGTGGGGCACCCTATATATACGGAAATATTTTTAGGTTGTGCTCTTCTTGGAGTATAACAAGTCTGCATCAAAAAGTTTTGACAAACTAAGACCGTTACGCGTATATCGTCCGCTGCGACACTAGTGGGGCACCCTATATATTCGAAAATATTTTTAGGTTGTGCTCTTCTTGGAGTATAACAAGTCTGCATCAAAAAGTTTTGACAAACTAAGACCGTTACGCGTATATCGTCCGCTGCGACACTAGTGGGGCACCCTATATATACGGAAATATTTTTAGGTTGTGCTCTTCTTGGAGTATAACAAGTCTGCATCAAAAAGTTTTGACAAACTCAGACCGTTACGCGTATATCGTCCGCTGCGACACTAGTGGGGCACCCTATATATTCGAAAATATTTTTAGGTTGTGCTCTTCTTGGAGTATAACAAGTCTGCATCAAAAAGTTTTGACAAACTCAGACCGTTACGCGTATATCGTCCGCTGCGACACTAGTGGGGCACCCTATATATTCGAAAATATTTTTAGGTTGTGCTCTTCTTGGAGTATAACAAGTCTGCATCAAAAAGTTTTGACAAACTAAGACCGTTACGCGTATATCGTCCGCTGCGACACTAGTGGGGCACCCTATATATACGGAAATATTTTTAGGTTGTGCTCTTCTTGGAGTATAACAAGTCTGCATCAAAAAGTTTTGACAAACTCAGACCGTTACGCGTATATCGTCCGCTGCGACACTAGTGGGGCACCCTATATATTCGAAAATATTTTTAGGTTGTGCTCTTCTTGGAGTATAACAAGTCTGCATCAAAAAGTTTTGACAAACTAAGACCGTTACGCGTATATCGTCCGCTGCGACACTAGTGGGGCACCCTATATATACGGAAATATTTTTAGGTTGTGCTCTTCTTGGAGTATAACAAGTCTGCATCAAAAAGTTTTGACAAACTCAGACCGTTACGCGTATATCGTCCGCTGCGACACTAGTGGGGCACCCTATATATACGGAAATATTTTTAGGTTGTGCTCTTCTTGGAGTATAACAAGTCTGCATCAAAAAGTTTTGACAAACTCAGACCGTTACGCGTATATCGTCCGCTGCGACACTAGTGGGGCACCCTATATATTCGAAAATATTTTTAGGTTGTGCTCTTCTTGGAGTATAACAAGTCTGCATCAAAAAGTTTTGACAAACTCAGACCGTTACGCGTATATCGTCCGCTGCGACACTAGTGGGGCACCCTATATATTCGAAAATATTTTTAGGTTGTGCTCTTCTTGGAGTATAACAAGTCTGCATCAAAAAGTTTTGACAAACTCAGACCGTTACGCGTATATCGTCCGCTGCGACACTAGTGGGGCACCCTATATATTCGAAAATATTTTTAGGTTGTGCTCTTCTTGGAGTATAACAAGTCTGCATCAAAAAGTTTTGACAAACTCAGACCGTTACGCGTATATCGTCCGCTGCGACACTAGTGGGGCACCCTATATATTCGAAAATATTTTTAGGTTGTGCTCTTCTTGGAGTATAACAAGTCTGCATCAAAAAGTTTTGACAAACTCAGACCGTTACGCGTATATCGTCCGCTGCGACACTAGTGGGGCACCCTATATATTCGAAAATATTTTTAGGTTGTGCTCTTCTTGGAGTATAACAAGTCTGCATCAAAAAGTTTTGACAAACTCAGACCGTTACGCGTATATCGTCCGCTGCGACACTAGTGGGGCACCCTATATATTCGAAAATATTTTTAGGTTGTGCTCTTCTTGGAGTATAACAAGTCTGCATCAAAAAGTTTTGACAAACTCAGACCGTTACGCGTATATCGTCCGCTGCGACACTAGTGGGGCACCCTATATATTCGAAAATATTTTTAGGTTGTGCTCTTCTTGGAGTATAACAAGTCTGCATCAAAAAGTTTTGACAAACTCAGACCGTTACGCGTATATCGTCCGCTGCGACACTAGTGGGGCGCCCTATATATTCGAAAATATTTTTAGGTTGTGCTCTTCTTGGAGTATAACAAGTCTGCATCAAAAAGTTTTGACAAACTCAGACCGTTACGCGTATATCGTCCGCTGCGACACTAGTGGGGCACCCTATATATTCGGAAATATTTTTAGGTTGTGCTCTTCTTGGAGTATAACAAGTCTGCATCAAAAAGTTTTGACAAACTCAGACCGTTACGCGTATATCGTCCGCTGCGACACTAGTGGGGCACCCTATATATTCGAAAATATTTTTAGGTTGTGCTCTTCTTGGAGTATAACAAGTCTGCATCAAAAAGTTTTGACAAACTCAGACCGTTACGCGTATATCGTCCGCTGCGACACTAGTGGGGCACCCTATATATTCGGAAATATTTTTAGGTTGTGCTCTTCTTGGAGTATAACAAGTCTGCATCAAAAAGTTTTGACAAACTCAGACCGTTACGCGTATATCGTCCGCTGCGACACTAGTGGGGCACCCTATATATTCGAAAATATTTTTAGGTTGTGCTCTTCTTGGAGTATAACAAGTCTGCATCAAAAAGTTTTGACAAACTCAGACCGTTACGCGTATATCGTCCGCTGCGACACTAGTGGGGCGCCCTATATATTCGAAAATATTTTTAGGTTGTGCTCTTCTTGGAGTATAACAAGTCTGCATCAAAAAGTTTTGACAAACTCAGACCGTTACGCGTATATCGTCCGCTGCGACACTAGTGGGGCACCCTATATATTCGAAAATATTTTTAGGTTGTGCTCTTCTTGGAGTATAACAAGTCTGCATCAAAAAGTTTTGACAAACTCAGACCGTTACGCGTATATCGTCCGCTGCGACACTAGTGGGGCACCCTATATATACGGAAATATTTTTAGGTTGTGCTCTTCTTGGAGTATAACAAGTCTGCATCAAAAAGTTTTGACAAACTCAGACCGTTACGCGTATATCGTCCGCTGCGACACTAGTGGGGCACCCTATATATACGGAAATATTTTTAGGTTGTGCTCTTCTTGGAGTATAACAAGTCTGCATCAAAAAGTTTTGACAAACTCAGACCGTTACGCGTATATCGTCCGCTGCGACACTAGTGGGGCACCCTATATATTCGAAAATATTTTTAGGTTGTGCTCTTCTTGGAGTATAACAAGTCTGCATCAAAAAGTTTTGACAAACTCAGACCGTTACGCGTATATCGTCCGCTGCGACACTAGTGGGGCGCCCTATATATTCGAAAATATTTTTAGGTTGTGCTCTTCTTGGAGTATAACAAGTCTGCATCAAAAAGTTTTGACAAACTCAGACCGTTACGCGTATATCGTCCGCTGCGACACTAGTGGGGCACCCTATATATTCGAAAATATTTTTAGGTTGTGCTCTTCTTGGAGTATAACAAGTCTGCATCAAAAAGTTTTGACAAACTCAGACCGTTACGCGTATATCGTCCGCTGCGACACTAGTGGGGCACCCTATATATACGGAAATATTTTTAGGTTGTGCTCTTCTTGGAGTATAACAAGTCTGCATCAAAAAGTTTTGACAAACTCAGACCGTTACGCGTATATCGTCCGCTGCGACACTAGTGGGGCACCCTATATATTCGAAAATATTTTTAGGTTGTGCTCTTCTTGGAGTATAACAAGTCTGCATCAAAAAGTTTTGACAAACTCAGACCGTTACGCGTATATCGTCCGCTGCGACACTAGTGGGGCACCCTATATATTCGAAAATATTTTTAGGTTGTGCTCTTCTTGGAGTATTACAAGTCTGCATCAAAAAGTTTTGACAAACTCAGACCGTTACGCGTATATCGTCCGCTGCGACACTAGTGGGGCACCCTATATATACGGAAATATTTTTAGGTTGTGCTCTTCTTGGAGTATAACAAGTCTGCATCAAAAAGTTTTGACAAACTCAGACCGTTACGCGTATATCGTCCGCTGCGGCACTAGTGGGATATCCGTATATACCGGTGGCCCACCACTGACGCGATGCTCGTTTTGAGGAAGTCAAAGGAGATAATATTTTGAAAACCTTTGTGTGGGGTAATCAGAAGCACAATTTAAAATTATTTACATATACAGGGTGAGTCTTTGACTTGTATATATATTCTAACTGTAGATTCCTCTCATAAAAAAACACTTTCTTACTATACCATTTTTCAAAATTCGGTTTCGTGTGGAAGATACAGGGTGTCGAAAATCCATGAAAACAACACTTTTCGGTTTATATCTTCGGAACCGTTATTTCGAATGAACTGAATTTTATTGAAGTATTAACTTCCTCTTTGATGCATATTTCCAAATCAAAACTTATTCAATATTCCTCCCGGTATGAAAGTTACAGAGTAGCCATATCATAAATCCACGGAAAAATACTATAAAACCACTTGAAAAAGATAAACGGTTCATATTTTCGAAAGAACCAATCGGTTTAGAAAATAGAAGTATTCCTAAGTTTTTTCAATAAAACGCGTCGTATTCGAGTTATTCCCAATTTTACCCGATAAAATTTGACGAAAAAATCAAAAATCATAAGTAAAATCTAGATGCAGCCCTGGCTTTTCAATATCACAGAATGGCTCAAATTAATAAACTCTATGCAAGGTAACAATGTTGTCAGAATGTTTATCAACTTTGTCAAGACCAAAATGTCAATGGAATACAAAATGCGAATATTAATGATGAATATTCCATACAAATCACGTATTAAATTGAAATTAATGAAAAATAATATGATGCCTGATAATCTGTAGCGATGTTTTTATCTAAACAATATCTTATTGGAATTTTATAAACTCACTTCACGGTACTTATCAAATTAATTCACTTTCACTGAAAATCTTTTCATATCAACTTTTCGCATTCTTCACTGTGAATAAACAAATAACGAATCGACAAATCTCCATCAAGCCGCTATACGCATGCTTACTTCAACAACCACAGACCAACAGTTCGGTCTACGGAACAACGGTTGGTCTTGCGAATTAAGATAGAAGCGCTCTATCGGCGAGAATCAGAATATTTCCAAAGAGGCACAACGAGACTCCATCAGCCAAAACGTAAACAAAACTAGTGCCTTTGCGTTAGTTCATCCGTTAATGATAGAAGTCCTATTGCTTCTCTGTTCAAGGAGAAAATCAACACAATCTGGCATCGTATTCTCAAACGTTCTATGATAGAGTTCATAGAATATGGTTCAATGGGTTAGGTTAGGTCATTGATCTCGAATCATTCGACCTAATTTAATGGAGTCATGTTCGATTAGTGTGAAAACAATTCTTTTTGTGATAGTTTTGGGAGAAAGAGGAGAATATAAACAAGTTATTAGTGCTCACAAACTTATCTCCATGAAAATCGAAGAAGAAACTTATTTTGGTGGGAGATATATGGCTTTTTAGTTGCAGATATAATCGAATGAAACTTACTCTTTTTGTTAAAAGATATCATGTTTTTAACATTCTTATATTATTCGAATAAGGTTAGTACTTGAGTATTTCCTAAATGTATCAACTCAATTTCAATCGAGAAATATAAACTTTGCATCAATTCCAGAGAGTTATATCAGATACGTAATCAGCTCAATTTTTTTTGATGGCTACATCTTTTTAACAGAGCCGAATTCGGAAAAATTGAAAATGAGAAAAAGGTTTTTTTTGACCTCGAGAATCTTCAGTTGAAATATATGTACAAGTCAAAGACTCACCCTGTATACAGGGTGTTCCAATACAAAGATAAAGACCGAAGTTACACTTTTTTCAATGTAACATCCTATATATTACCTCAAAAATGGAAAGGCAAGCACAAATTATGATGAGTTACTTCAGATCACTCTGCACATTCGATGCACCACCCCCCAAGAAAAAACAGGTCCCTCCTGTCAAGGGCTATTCAAATCACCCCCATGTATGTCATGCGATTTTTCACGGTTTTCGAGTTATGAATTTTTTTATGAACTGAGGATTTTCGACTTGACCATGTTAAAAAAGATATTGAAAAAAGTACAAGATTTCTCTGTGAAATTCTTTTGTAACTTAATCTTCATGAATCGTACTATTATACATAAAATAACCAGATTCTTAACTTCGATAAAAATTATGGAAATGTTGGTCTCAAGTGAAAAAGCTACGGTAATTGGATTATGATCTGAATTTTCGAATCAAATTTAAAAATGTAAAGAGGCTAATTCGCGGTTTCTTAGTATGCTCAAAAACTGCGCTCAACGGTCAGCTTTCAGAATCATTGATAAAAAATGGTACTTAACACTCTTCTTTTGCTAGAATAAGACTTCATTGAGGTGGAAAAAATCAAAGAACTGGACATTTATTACAAAATTATTTTTTGCCATTCTAAGATTTTTCTGATCAAGTTATGATAGAAAATGCTGAAAATTAATGAAAATTAGCTATCGATATTGGTCAAGAAAAGTTCTAGATAAAAAAAAGAAAAAGGTATGGTAATAAATCACACATCATAATGTAAATAAATAGGTACATTGTTTACCGGGTAGGAAAAGCGTAACATTCCTGGACGATTGTGAAAATTGCTGAGTCGAGGCGCAAGCTGAGACTTGGCAACATAGAGTCCAGGAATGTGTCTTTTCCTACGAGGTGAACATACTATATTTCCGCAAATCGTTCAGAATTCGACAGATTCCAATTAATTTTGATGAAATCGGGAATTATTTAATTTATAAATAAATGATGCTTTGAAATTCGTATTGAAATTGGTTACGTTACCATTGAAACGTACTCATGTTGAATTGTCAAAGTTGACGCATATAATTAATTTAATTGCTAGTTTTTTCGAATTTGAAACAGTGTAAAATGATGAGTGATGATGAATTTGCTATTTCTTGGACTCCTCAAGAGCTGGTTGATGCAGAGAAAATACTGCTTTTTTAGAATAAGTGCAGAAGGAATCATGAGAAAAGTTCGTATATGCATAATATGTCGAACCAACTGTAAGGAAAAATCATTTCCTTACAGTAAGGAAATAAATATTTCCTAACAATTAGGAAATCTTGACTTTTTCTATGACCAATTTTGACTGGAATGTCAAAATTTCCTAGCGATTTGCGGAAAAAGAAATTTATTTATAAAATTTACAGTAGGTTTTCAAAGTGGCCACCTCCAGCCTCAATACACATTCTACACCTTCTCAGAAAATTTTCTTTTAATCGCATTTTTTCGTTTGGGATGATTTCAAAGTGATTGTTTACGCCCGAGAATGTTCGAGTGAAGACGAGCTGCGACTGAAGTTAAGAGAAGCCGAACGTGTCCTAAGAGAGAACAGGGCAGGTTTTATGCGATTAAAAGAAAATTTTCTAAGAAGGTGTAGAATGTGTATTGAGGCTAGAGGTGGCCACTTTGAAAACCTACTGCAAATTCTATAGATAAATTTCTTTTTATTTACATCATGATGTGTGATTTATTGCCATACCTTTTTTTGTATCTAGAACTTTTCTTGACCAACATCTAAAGCTAATTTTTATTAATTTTCAGCTATTTTTATCATAACTTGATCAGAAAAATCTTGAAATGGCGAAAAATAATTTTGTATTAAATGTCTAGTTCTCTGATTTTTTCCACCTCAATGACTTTGAAAGCTAATTCTAGCAAAAGTAGAGTGTTAAGTACCATTTTTCATCAATCATTCTCAAAGCTGACTGTTGAGCGCAGTTTTTAAGCATACTAAGAAACCGTGAATTAGCCTTTTTACATTTTTAATTTTGATTTGAAAATTCAGATCATAATCCAATTACCGTAACTTTTTCACTTGGGACCAACATTTCCATAATTTTTATCAAAGTAAACGAATCTGATTATTTTATGTACAATTCATGGAGATTGAGTTACAGAAGAATTCCACAGAGAAGACTTGTACTTTTTTTTAATATCTTTTTCCAGATGGTCAAGTCGAAAATTTTCAAAGTTCATAAAAAAATTCATAACTCGAAAACCGTGAAAAATCGCATGAAATACATGAGGGGGATTCGAAAAGCCCATGACACGAGGGACCTGTTTCTTTCTTTTTGACGTAAATCTCTTGGCCACCCTGTATATGGAAGGTTGATTCGTTATTGTGATTGTGAATAGATTATGGTCAAAAAAGCTAATATCTTCGCAAAATCTTTCAAAATACCATGAACAGAAATCTAGCCTGCGTTCGAAGTCATTTCCATACAGATATTGTAAAAAGCACCCCCTTTGTGATTCGACGGAAGAGCGGCTTTCCACCAATCTAGGGTGTTATTACTTAAAGAAAAATAAAAGATGTTAATTAGAATTTTGAAGTTCTTTCTCCAGACGGAAGAAAGTGTGGGATCGGCCCAACGCACTTGGGTCGGGACTTAGTGTTTAAAATTATTTTCTAGGGAGAGGAATGGTAATGAAAACTTTTGGATTAAATTTAAGACGTATATTAAAACCAGATGAAACTAAACAATTTTACAGTAGTTACGTAAATGTTTCTTAGATCAAATGATCTAAAATCTAAATTATCAAAATGTTCGGATTTTTCTTGAACGGAAGAAACAAATCACATCAAGTCAAACTATTATATCAACTTTAAATTTCAAGAGCAGATCCAATCATTGAAATTAAATAAGCATCAGTGTCAATTCCAAATCATGAAAAAAATATGAATTCAAGTTATCAACAAGAATGAAAAGGGCTTGTCAAACTAACCCCAAAAATAATAACCATGTATAATCTTAAAAGAATTTACAATATAAGGCAAACTTTCTAATACTCAAGAGAGATAAAGAAAAAAAATTGATTCTTCTTATCTTTACATTCCCAAGGGGAAACTCAACAATAGTTTCCTCATGATCTTTCAAATAAACAAGAGTTTTCTCAACAGATAACTCCACTTAAACCTTCAAAATACTTAAGGGTGATTACAAAAATAATAATACGCTTTAAAGAGAATACGAAAATATGACTTGTAGAAGATTTCAGGACTCTGGACTGTAAATATATTTTGGGCTTGCATGCGGCTTTCTACCAATTCTCAAAATAAGCTAAGCATAAACAATTTATCTGACCTTTTTCCTGTACCAATAATCCCAAGAATGATGAACCTAGGAGGATGATTCTTCGACGATGCTTCTTTCCTGAAACGACAGATTAGACACGAAACACGACACCCACACGTTTTCGCAAAAGTGGCCTTCACCCCCGAATATACCGACGATACGCAATCTAAATAATTCCAAGTAAATTTAGAAACTTTACTAACTTCGACTTAACACTTTTTATGTCCCTGTTTGAGACTGATTTTCCAAAAACTTCAAAAAAAAAACCAAGAACCTATGAGTTACCCTAACACCGTCTTCCGAATAACTGAGCTTACTTTCGTCCGAAACTTCCCCGGCTACCTTATTCTTTGTTCTCTTTAGAAACCAATTATATTATAGGTTTTTCTTTCGTCAGTACTTCAAAACCAATCAAACCGATGCTTCTTCCATCTTTGTTTTTGTGAGCCAATCAAATCGGAGACCTTCCTACCACCGTGTCGCGGATAGGTAGGGCCTCTCCGGAGATAAGGTAGTTCTCACGCAATATTTTTGGAAAATGCAGCATCGTAAAACTATTATGGTTTCCAGCAAACGCAGCATATACCAGCGCTGAGTTAGTGGAACCATAATTTCCTTATCTTCACTGTTACAAACGAAATTTGAACCGAAAATCAACAATTTCAATCGTTAACGTCTCGCCAGACATCCTGTATGGGCATTGATAACCGACTCAATAATTTCTTGGCACAGGGGTATCGAGTTCCCGAAGTTCAAATCGATCAATTAAATTATCGCGCTTTCTCGCAGGAGATTTCCCGAATAAAATAAAGGGTGTTGAAAATACCGGTGAATTATTACGGAAAAGAGAATGTTCAAGTCCTAATTTCCGAGAGGATATTCATTTTACTACTTCCAAGTTATCTCTCCTATTACATTATTACTCAAGGAAGAAGAAATTATGTTATTGAAAATTTTGAATTTAAATTTGAGACGTATATTAAGACCAAGCCAAATAAACAACGATCTAAATTATCGAAATATTCGGAAAATTTCTCAAATCAAATGAAATTAATCACACCAAATCGAATCACTACATCAACTTCAAATCACAAAAGAAAATTGAATAATTGAAACCAAATCAATTCGTCAGCAATAATGACAACCATAAAGGTAAAATCGAGCTATCAAAAATTGAAGGGTTTGTCAAAATAACCCAAAATCATAAACATGGGATGATCTCAAAATAATACAATTTAAACTTCCTAATACTTAAGAGAGACCTCCAAAATAATTCACTAAGGGCGGGTTTCACAAAGATGCGTTGATTGCACGATTAACAGATTCCTCCGTCAAATTTGACAATCCGATCAACTACAATCGGGTTTCACAAAACTTGATCCCACAATTCGACGACTCCGTCAGTTGACAGTTGAAAACAATCCGACAACGTTGCATTTACTTAGAAAAACGGCTGCAAATGTGTTCTCGTTGATCACGCGATCAATAGCGTTTTCTGCTTGTTGTACTGGTGCGCACTGGTGCTGCACCTTTTGCATTTTCAGTGCTAGCATTTGCTGCTTACGCCTAAATTGCTCCCAGTGTGCAGTGTGCACCTATGAGTTTCCCTAACATTGGACCCGAGACAACTCCGAAACTAAATTACTTCTTACAACTTCCTTAAAACCGTATCAGAAACGTATCAAACGAGTCAGCTGAGAATCTTTCCGTTTAAGATTTCTCCAGCTACCCCTCAACTTCCGATTCAATCTCAACTGTTTTCGTCTCCATTTTGAGACCGTTCTTCTAAACACTGAATTACCTACCGTAGAACAGTACTACCCTTAGTTTCCGAACCGTATCCCGAGCCAACTGGGAACCTTCCCGTTGAAGGCTTCA
The DNA here is from genome assembly GCA_910592335.1 of Adalia bipunctata. Classification (NCBI taxonomy): domain Eukaryota; kingdom Metazoa; phylum Arthropoda; class Insecta; order Coleoptera; family Coccinellidae; genus Adalia; species Adalia bipunctata. The sequence goes on along the minus strand of OU342950.1, from coordinate 51,462,547 downwards.
CCAATTACTGCCTTTTTCGTCTCTAGAGTAATTATAAAGATTTCCCTTCTTCGTGTCCTCTAAAAACCAATCAAATAAAAGGTTTTTCTTCGTCGATGCTTCAAAACCAATTGAATCAAAACTTCTTCCATCTTCGTTTTTACAAACCAATCAAATTAAAGACTTTTCTGCTTCCTACCTCTCGTAGGTAGGGCGTTATTGAGATAATGCGGTTTCCCATGAAACGGTTTGGGAAATGCTGCGTTGCAAATCCCACGATTCTAACTTCGGAATTTTTCTGCAATCACACGCAGTTAATGCAACCGATTTCGTGGAACGATTTTCTCTTATCGTTTGGTCCCATAAGAAACTTATAACGAAGATCAATAATTTCAATCGTTAACGTCTACCCAGACATCCTGTATTGGCGTGATGAACGATTCAATAATTTTCTGGCACAGGGGTATCAAATTTCAGAAGTCTACACCGATCAATCAAAACATTACGATTTTCTTTTTATTCAGGGTAAAATTAAAGGGTGCTGAAAAGAACGATTGAAACATTATAGGAGAGGAAACCTTCAAGTCCCAATTTTCAAAACATATGGGGGGTCAATTCTCGGGATTACTCGTTCGACGAACGTATACGTTCGCGAACGTATAAAATCGAACGTATAGTTTGAATACTGTCATTATCACCAACTAATCGTTCCGACGAATGCATATGTTCATTTCGAACAGATAATACTTAGTGTACAAACACAGTGCAAGCAGGTTTCTGCTTGCCGATAGCCAGCGCCGACTCGCGCTTATAAGCTGTAAAAATTAATACATGTTTTCATATTGAGCAGAACACAGTCAAAACAGGTCGCGACGGTTACCAGCGTTCTCGCTTTGATCGGAATTAAAATTTAGTTGTTTTCCTGCTTTTATACGCTCGGGTCGGTCCTGTGATGGTCGATGGATAATGGATAAGGAAACACTCATAGCAGCAGTTTTTCAAAAAACATGCCTTTCTTCCGGCAAAATAGGCTGCTTATGTAGATTGCACCAATTTTTGACTAACCGATATTTCACTTTCTCCAAAATGTAATTAAAAGTCTCTGGAGTCATTCTAGCATATTGAAAGAATCTTTCATTATCATTTTTTAAACTTTGAAATGAATGAATTTTAAGAACATGGACGAGAACACAGCAGAATTCTCCATATAACTTTCTTTCGCGATTAAGAGTATGTATACCAATTTTTCTTTTTTTAATTTGGTAAACACAGAATCTAAGGCAATGAATTCATCATCCGAAGAAGACGTCATATTTGGTGGAAGTTAGACACCACACTGGCGGGTTTTAAACTATTTTTCTCGCTTTTATCGTATTCACTGTGTGATACATCTGCGCGAGAAAATAGCGCAGATCGGCGCTGGCTACCGGTAAGCGAGAAACCTGCTTTCACTGTGTCCGTAGACTAAACTTGGCATCGTGTCAAAATTCATAGAACAATGTGTGTTTTGATCATAGATCTATTATTTATAAAGAAATTATGATATTAATCGTTCTATGATTGAATGAGAATTTTGAAAATACGTCGAATCATAGATGATAGAAATATTTCTATGCATCTATGTCGAATCGAATTCATTTCGTTTTGGATCAATCGAAAATATAATTCTTGTGTGAAAAGCAGTTGCAAATAAAGAAAAAGAGAAATAGGCCAATGTCATTGGAACAAAAAAATATTCTCATTGGGTTTATTCGCTGAAATCCTCAACTAAAGGAACAATTTTCTTCAACTTTTACCCTAGGAGAAGTGAGAAAAGGGTCCAATTTTTCTAACAAATCTCCTACCATTCGTTTGTTGAAACGAAATAAACGAACAAACATTTTATCTGATAAATTATCAAATGGATTTCTCCTGAATTGATCATAATAATGTCTTTCGCGACCTTCTTGCACTAACATTTCGGCCTCATCCACAATATTATTCATATTTTGTAATACAAGATCCTCTAAATTCATTTTTGAATAAATAATTCACAAGCTCAATGAATAACTAAAACATAAACTTCAAAATATGTGCTTACGTCAATTCTTGAGATCATTCGTTCGATGAACGTATACGTTCGCGAACGAATAGAATCGAACGTTTTACCATGGCAAAATATTTCCGCTTATTACAATATTAATGTAGCTGAAAGTGGTATGGATGATATTTGTGTCTTTTAATAACTCTGCTAACACTCGATTGACCTATACCTGTTGCATTAGCGATTGTATTTTTTTGAATCAAAAACAAGTGACCCCAAAATAGTAGATTCAGGTAGATGAAACAATTAATAATTAATTAATTAAAAAAATTCATCGGATTTCGAAAAGGCTTCGATAACTCCTGTAGCACAGGAGGAAGATCAAGATTTCAGAGTAATCCTAAATTGAAAGAAGAGTGGCAGATGACCTTCTAGGGAAGAAGTATCCAGACTGAGCCAAAATGTCAAGTCGTATTGGGCCTAATAGGAAACGTTGAAGATTGATGAAGGTCTTCTGAAACGTTGTTAGGAAAATGAAGATGGATCTCAGCAGAGGCTTCAGTTAATTGTGCCCAAGAGTAGGGTAACGGACATTTTGACCAGACTTCATAATGGAACTTCGGGTGGCCATTTTGGGATTACTAAGACTCTGGAGAAGTTCAGGCAGCGATTTTATTGGATCAACTGTAAGAACGACGTTAAAGATTGTTGTAGAAAATGTAAAGTTTGTGCTGCGGCCAACGGACCCAATGGCGAAGGAAAGGCTTCAATGAAGCAATATAACGTCGGATCACCCATGGAACGAGTGGCTATCGACATCGTAGGCCCTTTTCCAGAAACAGCCAGTAGGAACAAGTAAATTTTGGTCGTGATGGACTACTTTAGCAAATGGGTGGAAGCGTACGGTATTCCTAATCAAGAGGCAAGCACGGTAGCTGACAAATTGGTCAAAGAATTTTTCTACAGATTTGTGATCAAGACCGAAACTTCGAGTCAAAATTATTCCAAGAAGTTTGCAAAACATTGGGGATACATAAGACCAGAACTTCACCCCTGCATCCTCAGTCAGACGGCATGGTGGAACGAATGAACCGGACTATAGGAAAACATTTGGCCAAAGAAGTCTCTGACCACCAGAGGGTCTGGGATGAATATTTGCATCTATTCACGATGGCCTATAGATCTTCGGTTCAAGAATCCACCAAGGAGACTCCTTCCAATATAATGTTTGGCCGAGAAATAAGACTACCTTGCGACCTCGAGTTTGGGTGTAAGCCTGGAGAAGATGTAGCTGGGGAGGACTACGTTAGTAATCTAAGAATCAAGCTAGACTATACATCCATGACAAGGTGCGTGATCAAATGCAGCAAGCAAGTGACCGGATGAAAATGCGCTATGACATCAAGGCCATTGAAGGAGGGTTTACCTCAGGAGATCTGGTGTGGTTGTATAACCTCCAAAGAAGAAAAGGGTTTCTCACCGAAGCTGCAGAGATATTAGGAAGGACCGTACGAAGTTGTGGAGAGAATAAAAGATGTAGTTTACCGAATACGGAAGCTTCCCAGAGGAAAACCGAAAGTCGTTCATTTCAACCGATTGGCTCCGTACGCATCCACGCAGGATGAAGAAGAAGTACGTCTTGTCGAGGTTCCGGCTAAGGAAAAATGCGAATTCCAAGATTTCATGAACACTTATGGGGAAACACGCATTGCACGGTCACACAGGAAGTTCCTCAGGACCTGTTTACAGTCCCCGAGGAATACTCGCTTGCTCATTGTGTAACAGCTGATCTACGTATGAGTAGGGGAATAGCAAGAGTATTCAAAAACAAATTTGGTCGGCAAGAGGAACTAATGGGACAGCAGCCCAGAGTTGGGAAATGTTTAAGATTGAAGTCCGGAGGTCGGTTCATTACTATTTGGTTACCAAGCAGCACTCCTTCCAGAAGCCCACCTACCAGAACTTATGGACCTGCATGGCTTGAAAGAAGACTATCAATGTTCCGGCGTTAGGAAACTAGCAGTTCCCAAGCTTGGTTGTGGACTGGATCTACTTCATTGGAGGGTAGTGCGAAGCATGCTTGAAGTAATTTTCCAGAGGGCAGATATTCAGATCCTAGTATGCAGTTTCTACCCAAATCGTACCGAACTCCCCGGCAAAACTATAGAATTTCCATCAAAAGGGCTACTGTAGTAAAGGAACCGACTGCAGATTTCGTCACGGTGACAAGTACGGCCCTGTGCATTCAGCGCTACGGCCCGATCGAAAGGTTTCTGAAAGCGCGTGGAGTGTTCCATCCGACATAGCGGCCGCGAATGAATACTAGTGCAAATGAATCAGTCAAAATAAATTGTACAGACTTTTGTTAGAATAAGTTCATTAGTTGTTAATTTATTAGTGTTATAAGTAGTGTAAATAAATAGTTTATTGAACCCGGACGTTTTAATAACGAAGAAAACGTTTCAATACCTAAATTTTGTGCGAACAATTCAAATAAATAAAGAAAGCAGGTATCCCAACAGGTCATGAACAAATAACGAAAACGTCAATCAGCCCAAAATGTTTACTGGTATCCCCAATTACAACCTCTTAAATATAGCAGTGAGAAAATTGTTGAGGTTAACTTGAGCATTCACGTAGCCGGCGTGTAGACCGATTTCGCGAACCTTTTCAAGGTCCTCAAAAAGATTCATCTTGATATTAAACCTATTACTTGTGATGTTATGTTATTACATAACATCATAATATTTTTTGGAGTTTCTGTTGGAGCTGAATTGATGTTTGGAGAAATTAAGGTGGTGGCCAAACGCTGACGATTGGGGTCTGCTCGAGTGCTCCTTGATACGTGTCTCGAGCTTTCTCCTAGTCTGACCAACATGAGAGACGTCGCAATCACTGCAGTGGAGTTTATATATGTCACTACAATCAAGCTTGTTAACCTTGTCTTTAGAGTTCAGCAAGAATGAGCCCAGTGAACGCACACCCGATTAGGAGACCCTCACACCCTCTGTAGAACGTTCGAGGATATGGGAAATACCATCTGAGAGGTAGCCTATGTAGGTACGGCAGAGGAAAGTATCTCACGGTGCCGTCATCTACATTAGAGTGGTATGCTAAGGCCTGTCGTTGTCTGATCAGTATGTTTTTCTTGATTGTATTCACAACATTCGGGTCATAACCATTATTCAAGGCTATTTATCTGATTACGTTGAGCCCCTTTTTTAGTTTGTCGTTATGTCTATGGACATAACATCGTAGAGCTGCCAATTTATGGCCTCTAGGGTACCAAGAGCTCGAAGGGATAATATGGTCGGTTTGTGTGTTCTTTCTATAAATATCGAAATCCAAGAAATCACCACCTGATCTAGTTATCCCTCTCAACTCAAGCTCATTATTCAAGAGTAAATCTTATCCTTGGATGTATTGTGTTGATTAAGTTCAACAAATACTTGGAGGAAATAAGTATATAAATTGCATCCTCACGAGAACCGTCGAGTATGACAAAAACGTCATCCACATATCTATCTATACCAGCGTGGTACGCTCCGGCTATGCGATATGGAATCTTCAAGTTTTTCAAGAAAACAGTCAGCCAAAAGCGAAGACAAACCCATTGTCAGTCCATCGACTTGTCTATATTTCACATTGTTGAAAATAAAAAAGTCTTTTGATAATGCAAGCTTCGGCAGTGTAAGAATGTTGGTGCGCTCTGAGTCCGAAACACGATAGAACTATTGTGTTCTCCTTTATTTAGGGACGGTGTACAGGTTGGCCAGAGTTCGAAGATTCAGTACTACAACTCTTAAACTATAAGAGATAGAGAAAAAGTAATATACATGTCATGTTTTTTTTTCGAGAAACCGCAATTGCTGAAATCCCGAAGTTGCTACGGCGTCTAGTTTCCGAGCTACAGGGTGATTTTGGTATTTGGCCAATTATTATAATTGACTATAACTTATTCCGTATTACAGAATCTACGCTCCCGAAATAAACACATCTTCAGGGCACTTTTCTTACTGCTTTTCAGCGGTGCTATTGGATTTTTTGTATCTGCTCAAATTTCGGAGCTATAACAAATATTTTTTTTCAAATGGAAACCATAATGGGAAATGATATTTCCGAATAGATCTTTCTTCAACGATTTCAAAAATATATGTCATGAAATACTTCCGAGTTCACTATATATCGAAAACTTCGAAAAAACACTTCTCGTTCAACAAACTCCAAGCAGGCTTTGATTCACTTCCTTCAAAACTGGGGCGGTCATAGAATTTCATGTCTTATTTATTTTCACATGTCAAATTCAATTCAGTTTCATCATTGTTGTATCGTCTGGCTCTTCTAAAATTCTCATAAGGTCATAGAATTTTCTCACATTTATTGTAAGCTGCCAAATTAATTCAGGAAATATTAGCTTTATTACTACTCAGACAAATAAAGGGGCTCCGCCAAACTTGTTGATTCTAGTATGATTTCTCTGCTTAATTGAAAAATGAAAAGCATTTGAATACTTATGTAACACGTTGATAGTAATAACTAATGTTTCCATGAGGGGCAAAAAAAAAACTCCTTCAAGAAAAAATATAGATTTATTTGAGAAAAGTATATTTACAACAAATGTTCAAATCGTTGTCCATTGGAGCGAGCCATTGGAGGAAATAGATAAATTGCATGATGTGATATAAATGAGAACTTCAGAAGCACCAGACGATACAACAATGATGAAACTGAATTGAATTTGACAAGTGAAAATAAATAAGACATGAAATTCTATGACCGCCCCAGTTTTGAAGGAAGTGAATCAAAGCCTGCTTTGATTTTGTTGAACGAGAAGTGTTTTTTCGAAATTTTCGATATATAGTGAACTCGGAAGTATAACATTATACATATATTTTTTTGAAATCTTTGAAGAAAGATCTATTCGGAAATATCATTTCCCATTATGGTTTCCATTTGAAAAAAAAATTCTTCTGTTTCAGCTCCAAAATTTGAGTAGATACAAAAAATCCAATAGCACCGCTGAAAAGCAGTAAAAAAGGGCCCTAAAGATGTGTTAATTCCGAGAGCGTAGATTCTGTAATACGGAAGTTATAGTCAATTATAATAATTGGCCAAATGCCAAAATCGCCCTGTAGCTCGGAAACTAGACGCCGTTGCAACTTCGGGTTTTCAGCAATTTCGAAAAAAGAGAACATGACATGTATACAGGGTGTTTCACCATAAACTGGACAAACATATATAGCCGTGTAGACAACACCGAGGAAGTCATTTTTGCCTTATGACATATACCCCGTTTTTGACGCATAAGCGAGATACAGGGTGCTTAATGTCAACTTTGAGCAATATTCTGATAACTGTTGTGAGTTACGCGTAATATTTGAAATAACGGTTTGTAGTCACATCTTAGTATTTTTGAGGGCTCAATTGAATTGTGGTGTAGAATTTCGCGAAAAAAAATTCAATATGGCGGAAAACCTGCAAAGTTTGAATTTTTTTTTCTCGGTTGCTAATTTGGAAAGCATAATCTCAACGTACTCGATTTTCTAAGATTTTCCGTAAAAAAAAAATCTTCAAAATTCGAAGTCAACTTTTTTTTTACATGTCCTCAGTGAAAAAAAAATTTCGTCCAAAATTTTTGGAATTTTTCATGGTTGAACAATCTTTAATTCTGAATACTTGGGTGAAAACATAATGAAAAAATATCAATTGGTTGTCTTTTTGTAACCTTCCGAACATTACGCTCGGTGTACTTTCTTAATTTTTATTTGAGAAACTGGAGGCCGTACGGAGGTCAAAATTGTGCTGATGGACTGCCAGAATTATCTAGATCAAAATATGAAATTATAAACCAAAAAAAATTTTTTCAAAAAATTTTGGTAGGAATCGAACTCTACGAGTATGAATTGGATTAATTCTAATCCTATAAATCTCCGTTACCAAAGCAACACTAGTTAATCGAGAGTGTAGAGTTCGAACCTTACCGAAGTTTTTTGGAAAAAATAAAAAAAAAGGAAATTTTTTTTTCAAATTTTTTTTTTATTTTTTCGAAAAATTTTTTTTCTGGTTATAATTTCATATTTGTATCTGGGTCATTCTGGCAGCCCAGCAGCACAATTTTGACCTTCGTACGGCCTCCAGTTTCTCAAATAAAAATTAAGAAAGTACACCTAGCGAAATCTTCGGAAGGCTACAAAAAGAAAACCAATTGATATTTTTTCATTCTGTTTACACCCAAGTATTCAGAATTAAAGATAGTTCAACCATGGAAAATTCCAAAAATTTTGGGCGAATTTTTTTTTTCACTGAAGACATGTAAAAAAAAAGTTGAGTTCGAAATTTGAAAAATTTTTTCACGGAAAATCTTAGAAAATCGAGTACGTTGAGATTATGCTTTCCAAATTGGCAACCGAGAAAAACAAATTCCGACTTTGCAGGTTTTCCGCCATTTTGAATTTTTTTTTGCAAAATTCTACACCACAATTCAATTGAGCCCTCAAAAATACTGGGATGTGACCAGGAACCGTTATTTCAAATATCACGCATAACTTACCACAGTTCACAGAATATTGCTCAAAGTTGACATTAAGCACCCTGTATCTCGATTATGCGTCGAAAACGGGGTATATTTCATGAGGCAAAAATGACTTTCTCGGTGTCAACTACACCGCTATATATGTTTGTCCAGTTTATGGTGAAACACCCTGTATTACTTTTTTTCTATCTCTTATAGTTTAGGAGTTGTAGTACTAATTCATCGAGATCTGGCCACCCTGTACATCGTTGGACCCAATTCATAAGCAAACCAAAATTCATGAATCACGATCAAACATAAATGAACAGAAATGATTATACAGGGTGCGGCACGGAGGATGGATGGTTTTAAAAAAATAATAAAAGCGTTAATTTTTACTCAAAAACACATTTATTGACGGAATCAGATTCTCAAGGAAATAGCATTTGAGACAGTCAAGTGTGGAAAATCACATCAGGCATGTGGTGGCCGAAATCGGTGATGCAGTGCTGGAGGCGCTCAATGGCTTGTCGAACGCGTTCAACATTTTCAGGCGTTCGAACTGTTCGCACAGGTCCTCTTGGTCTTCTGTTGATCAGTTCACCTCGTCTGCGAAGTGATTCAACCCAACGAAGGATGGTGTTTCGAGAGGGAATAGCTCTATTCCGATGAATGTGGAAATGGCGACGAAACTCACGCTGCACGACCGTGACTGACTCATTATTTCGGACGAAACTATCATAGGCGAAAACACGATGCTCCACCGTCCAAGGCTCCATGACGACAACTGGTAAATAAATGCTAGGAACACACGAGTCTAACGGCACCTTCCCCACTTCTCTCGTCCTCAGTGGGGGAAAGTTATGCCCATCTGAAAAACGTCCGCCCTCCGTGCCGCACCTTGTATAAATCGAAAATTTTGGTACATTGGTTTCGATGTTATTTGAAACAATTCAAATTCCAAGCGTGCTACCAGAATTATTATTATTATTATTATAAAAGAGTACAGAGTTGAGGCTTTGCCTATAAACTCAAACGAAAAAAAACAAAAAAATATGTCAAGTCAGAAATGCTGCCGCAGAGAATAAAATGAGCAAATACAATCATACAAAAAAAATGGAAAAATATGCACTTTCACAACCCCACAGTAATCTGCGAGGCCCACAAGTCAAATCTGTTTTTGAAACTATTTACACTGGGTGCACAAGCAATCTCGGACGGTAATCGATTCCAAACTTCGAAAATCCTGTTCGATAGGAAATACTGCCTAGTGATGGTGAAAAATCTCTCACGAGCGAGCTTCAAATCGTGCCCTCTCAGGCTATTCCTGCTGAGCACAAAAAGTTGACTCAGGTCACAACCGATGGGACCATGCAGCAGCCTGTAGGCTATTATGAGATCGCCTCTCAACCTCCTCAAAGAAAAACTAGTGATACCCATGAGAGCCATTCTATTTTCATAGTCCGGACGTACAAGGCCATATGGTATTCTGGTTGCTCTCCGGCCTCCGCTGTACACTTTCTAAGAGATTTGTTTTTCTGACGAGCCAGGGATACCAGACAGGTATCTCCAGGACCGGACGAATGTACGTCCTGTAAATTTGCGCCGCAGTCAAAGGATCGCAACCAGCGAAGGACTTCCCGAAGAGATAGAGAAGCTTTCTTGCCTTACCAGTGCAGTGTGCCACATGCTGACTCCATGAAAGATCCTCCGCCATGATTACACCCAGATCATTGTGATTAGTTACTTCATCAATCCGCTGTCCCTCGATGAAGTAAGAAAGTCTCGGATTCCTCCTGTCCAAATGCAACACTTTGCACTTTCCAATGTTTAACGGGAGCACCCAGTCACTGCACCACCCCGCGAGACAATCGAGATCCTCGTGTAGAAAGGAATGATAGAGGGGAAGCCACCAATGCAAGCCACCACATTACCCCGAACACCCACACGTCGCAGCTTATGCAACGATCTCCTCAGAGGAACACGGTCGAAGGCACGGGCGAAATCGAGGTAGATGTCATCCACCGATTCACCAGTATCAGCAGCTCTCGTCCACACTACAGCAAATAAGACCCGTTTCACATGCGACTGATGGTCGGTCGGGGCCCGCGTTTGAACTGGAATCGGTCGACTGATGATACGCATGCATGTGAAAGGATTTCAAAATCCAGTTCAAACGCCGGCCCCGACCGACCATCAGGACCGACTATCAGTCGCATGTGAAACGGCTCTAAGTGATGATAGACCTACCCGGAATGAATCCATGCTGCCCCTGAGGCAAAATATTATTAGATAACAAAAAGGAAAGCAAGGCATTAGAGATTATCTTCTCCATTATTAACATTGGAAATGTTTATGTTCGTATATTACAGGCAAGTTTCGAGTTTTCGTTCGAGGTCAAAAGACAAAGGTGTCGCAAGTAGACCAAAAAAGCATTCGAAAGTTATCGCGTGATATATGTGACAAAGGTGTATTGGGCCAGCATACGAGAATCGGCGACGGCGACCAGTGGACCATTGGTGGGAGGTACGTCAAATTCGCCGCAACGTTGTCAGATTGGGCATTTATTCCTGTATTTGAAGGATAGATCATTGTTTTATTTCCTTCATTAGCACTTCGAGTGTTTATATTGTTGTTTCATCAAGTGAGATCTGGGCCGCGGTGAGTGGTCCGTCAAATTCGCCGCAACGTTGCCAGATTGGGCAATTATTTCGGTATTCGAAGAATGGATCAATAGTTGATCCGAGTACATATAAGATTCATGAATTTTAGTAGAAACAGAATCCTTCTATCTAAAGCCAATTTCATGAATACCCAGATTTGCTAAAATCAAAATTCACTTCGAAAATATTGAACGGAGTGGACTCAGCTTCATCTGATGATATTTCCTCCGAGTAGGGGAGGACGGGGGAATTCCGCGCACGGGGGAATTCTGCGCATTGATATTCTGCAACTCAGTTCAGTTATTTCAAAATTGAGATACAGCCACAGAAATATAATAAACATATAAATAAATAAATATTTTATTATATTTCTGTGGATACAGCACACCATCTCGTATTTGCCTTGCCAACATCCTCCCGTAATTTAAAGGCATTCGTGTTTTTAGTTTAGACCAGGGAGCCGATTGTTCGTTTCACTACGCTCTGATCTAATTTTCGAGAGAAATTGGAATCGTGGAAAGTACTCCTATTATTAATTTCTAATGAATCTATTGCATGACTATTTTCCTTCATATGTGTAGATCATTTAATGCAAAAGAACAATTACATAATTGTATTTCGTCATCTACTGTCAGTGATTAGTAAGGTTAGGTGACTCACACCGGGAGAATAACGCGCAGCTCTAGCGGGGTAGTTCTTCAATAATATTTTCTGGACCTATTCATGGAAATTCGTTTAATTTACATTGTAGTTGGTTACTACCTAAATAATAAAATATTTTTTCGAGTTTCTCAGCTGTTCAATATATGCGCATAATTATACCATCGCATGCGCGGTATTACCCAGTACGTGGGGTAATACCGCGAAAAGACAGGTTTCAGAATTATTTTTTTTCTCAATTGGTATAGGTAGTTGATGAAAAAGTTCCAAATGGGTTCATGATCCAGCAGTTAAATTATGAAAGTTTGTGTGTACATAGGAAGGTTGTGAGCATTTTCCCTAAGGTGCGTGGAATTCCCCCGTCCTCTCCTACATATAAGATTCATGAATTTTAGTGAAAACATAATCCTTCTATCCCAAGCCAAATTTCAAGAATACTCAGATTTGGTAAAATAAAAATTCTCTTCGAAAATATTGGACGGGGTGGAATCAGCTTCATCCGATGAGAGTTGATCAAAGTACATATAAGATTCATGAATTTTAGTGAAAACAGAATCCTTCTATCTCAAGCCAATTTCGAGAAAACTCAGATTTGGTAAAAAAAAAATTCTGTTCGAAAATATTGGACGAGGTGGACTCAGCTTATTCTGATGATGTTAACTCCGAGTACATGTATCTAAGATTCATGAATTTCAGTAGAAACAGAATCCTTCTATCTCGAGCCAATTTCGAGAAATCTCAGATTTGGTAAAATAAAAATTCTCTTCGAAAATATTGGACGAGGTGGACTCAGCTTATTCTGATGATGTTAACTCCGACTGTAAGATTCATGAATTTCAGTAAAAACAGAATCCTTCTTTCTCGAGCCAATTTCGAGAAAACTCATATTTGGTAAAATAAAAATTCGCTTCGAAAATATTGGAATGGATGTTATGAGCTTCATCCGATGATAGTTAATCCGAGTTCATATAGGATTCATGAATTTTAGTAAAAACTGAATCCTTCTATATAAAGCCAATTTCATGAAAACCCAGATTTGCTGAAATCAAAATTCACTTCGAACATTTTGGACAGGAATGACAGGATGGACACAGCTTCATCCAATTACTTATATCTTTATTTATTATTATTATATCTTAAGAATACTTACTTCAGAAAGAACATTTTGTTTTAAAATACGGTGACAAGTTTCCTCTTACATGTTTATGTTAGGAATTAGGAATGTTGATTGTTTTTTGCAATTATTATTGCTCATTATTATTATTAAAAATAATATTTTATTTAAAGTTCAAATGCAAATAAATATTGGTAATATTCACACGTGGTGTTATCATTTCCAATGTCTCTGATGGTTGCAAGGATTGCGAAATCTGTAAATTTTTTAACAGCTATCGATGTTAACGAGATAGGACTACAGTGCTAGTCAAAATTCCCTTCCCCTCCTCGTATCTTTTGAACGGGTATACTTATAATAATGAAATTTGGAGGGTGGAAATAAACGGATGTAGGCTTCTCAACTGGTCATAACAGGTGACCATTTAAAATTATTGGTCACAGTGGCCTTGTGACGTCATTTATGACTATTGCGTCACCTGTTATGACCAGTTGAGAAGCCTACATCCGTTTATTTCCACCCTCCAAATTTCATTATTATAAGTAGGTATACCCGTTCAAAAGATACGAGGGGGGCAGGGGACTTTTGACTAGCACTGTATAATTTTCAGTAGATCTTTGAATGTACGACTTTTTTGACTTATGAGATGAAATTGAGAAATGATCAGTTTTTTTTATTAAAAAATAAAACTGAAACGTTCGTTTTCGAGACATCTTTTGCCATCGGTATAATCTGAACTGCTGAATTTAGAGCGGTCGTGCGATAAAAACATTCAATCAGTATCACGAGTTCTGCAATTAAATAAAAGTCGAGCAAATTCAACGAAAGCCAATTTCCCATTGATGCAGTGCGTGGTCCTTCGAATCGGGGAAGTGAATATTCAATAGTTTGTTCACACCAAATAATAATTTGAAGAATCACTACTACAAATAATATTTCAAGGACTTATTTCCTTCGACGCAGAGAATTCATTGGTTTATAGATAATTTTCGTACCTAAATATTTTCCGCAATATTCTGGGATTGTCAAATCTATCATAATGAGTCTCTTTCAGTTATGGAGTGATCGCTCGATGAAATATCCATTTTACCAATCAGTTATGATACATGCAGCTCTAGGTAGTCAACCTATATGGGCTTACAGTTTCGAATACAAAGGGAGACAATCCTATGGAGATATATGGGCTGCAACGAATGAATCTATAGATTTCGATTGGGGTAATTATTATATTAATTCTTTATTTGACCAATAATGATAATATAGGAAGATTCACCTACAATTTATCCAATAAATGTTTATAGAAACCTAAATCAACCTGAAATTTCTTGATGCTAGTGTTATATCCATTCATCGCGATATCTGTGTTTTTTTAATTTCGAAACAGAAATATTTTCAAACGATTAGATTCGACTCACAGGTGATGAATATGCATCCGGATCATCTTCGAATTTACGACTTTTTTGACAAACCTTATCGGATAAAATTAGGATTTACTCGAAAATGGTGCAAAAAATTAGGGATGACTTCTATTTTCCAAAACGATCGTCTCCTTTGAGAATATGAGCTGTTTATCGTTTGACAGTATTGAATTGAAGTATCCCGCACCGTTTACGAATTATTCTCTATATTATCTGATAATATCGAAAAAGTCGTTAATTCGAAGATACTTCTAGATGCAGCGCAGGAATAATGATTTTATGAATTATTATCGAAACTGAAACTTCAGTTTGATTTTCGAATTATTATAATCAATACTCACAGATAATGGTAACCTATATTAGATAATTCATAAAATATTCTTTTCGAAACTATTGCATACACACAAAAAAAGAATTACTTGAAATAAAGGAGGCTGTTTGATTCCAAGGAAATTATTCTGTTATACAGGGTGGCCAAGAGATTGACGTCAAAAGGAAAAAAACAGTTTGCTCTTCTCAAGTTTTCAAGTTAATTATAAATTTTCTGTTTTTTGTTGTCTCCAAAACTTATTAACCGTAATTATGCATTTCATTTTGTTCGAATAACGATTATACATAATTAGATAGATAATGTAAAATAATGAATTCCACACCCAACAATAAATTAATTATTAATTGAAATACTTCAATAAAGCTTATATAAAAGCTCAATTCGAAAATCTAATATATATATAATTATCGTGTCACGCTGTTAGTAGTTGAACTCCTCCGAAACGGCCAGACTCGCTAGACCGATTTTCGTGAAATTTTGTGTGCTTATCGGGTAGGACTGAAAATTGGCCAACATCTATTTTTCATCCCCCTAAATGTTGAGGGGAATCATTTTTTTAGCAAAATATTTTATTGTAATTTTTTTATGATCTAGCACACAAAAATACATACAACCCTTAATTTTCACCCCTTTACGGTCAACTCCTATTTCTTACACAACCTAACCCAAACTCTTTCAGGCAAGATTTCCATTTTTATATTGGCCAACATGTATTTTTCATTCCCTTAAATGTAAGGGTGGTCCACCCCTAATATTTTTTTCAATTCTTTTGGTCAAAATTTTCATTTCATATATTTTATGATACAGCATACAAAAATACATACAACCCCTGTACGATTAACACTTCTACGATCAACCCCTCTACCTTATATCTCGCATTACTCTATAATGGATCGTTTGACGACTCAAATTGGCCCTTTCGCATTTTTCTGCCATTGCTGACTGAACACTGTGTCCCATTTTGGTTGAAATCGCACTGTATTTCAGCTATTACGAAAGATTGAGACATGCGGTTTTCGCAACCCTTCATCACTTTGTAATACCTGCGGTGGTGTTTCCAAACACACCTGTAACCGCAAATAAAATTAGAAATCTTACCTTTCGAAGCCTGCACACTTTTCCAGCCGAAAGGGAATCTGGACTCGTGCCTTGAGCAAACGCAAGGTCTTATGAAAAATTAAATCCTTTTCTGAGAGGGGATGAAATGAAAAGACCTTCTCATTAACATTAACAATATATTAAATTACAAAAAAAAATTGTCCCTTCTCCATTCAATGAAAAATAACAGTGTTAATACTCTACCTTTTCAAGAACCGAACAGTAAATAAAAAAACAATAGAACAAAAACAAATAGAAATGATGGAGAGTGACGTAGTACCTTTTTGTACGTTCCTACTTCAAATCTTTGAAAATTTCCTTTCAATTATAAAAATTTCTCTCTTACCAGACCAAACACTCACGAAAACACTTGCTGTTAATCACTTAAAAAATGAATCACTTACAAATTACTCTTAAGTTACATTGAAATATTTTGGAGAACCGACCGAACTTTACTTCTATTCAACACAGGTACTTCCTACGATTCAATTCGCATTTTCCCTTCTCATGCACACGTCGCTTGCTTCTGTACTTCACGCCACTGTCGGAACTCTCTTAATTCCCGAAAATTTCCCTATTTAAAGCGATGTCTCCCCTGCCTCTTTGTCCCCTTGGAATATTCTAGAAAGAATTTGTCTGAAATGACGCGGTCTTACACTATTGGTTAAAAAACCATAAAATCTGTTGATAAAAAAAACCGTTGACTACGCTCCCCGTAACCTCTTGAACTGCTTATCAGCTTCGCCCTTCAAGTTTTAATTTATACTCCATTCACATTTATAAAGTATCCCGGTTGGCCAGGTTTTAGGTTTATCAAGTTTTTTCCCCTAGAACAGACGCAGGTTGGCACTCGTGAAAATTAAACAACGTTGCCAATGTTAATTCGCTAATTTATCCCCTCAATATTCTTGAAGTGATCTTGAACTCTTCAAATTATTTAATTAGTGTGCTGATAAGAGAAATGTCAAGTTTGATTAATAAACAATAAAAGTCTGATTCACTTGAAAGATATTTCGCTTTCTGAAATAAAGAACTATAAAAACTGTTCGGTAAGGGTTGATCACATTTACTTTAACAAATATAAATATATTCATCACGCCAGGAAACTAAATATGCCGAAGGTAGTGACGAAAAAGCAGAGACAAACTATGAGGAAGAATTGAAATCGGCTCATTCAAAAAGTATCAATTTGGAATCAACACTTTATCATACCAGCTATCCAACATTTTTAACGTATGTGTGTAAAAACCAAGGTATTATATTTTATGAGAATAGATATTTATTTTTTAGCTGCACATAAACACAAACAGGAGGATTTTAAGTGAAAGAGACGACAAAGAATTTCCTTCTATTGGTGCACCAAAAAAGACATTGACTGAAGACTTCATTTTGAAAAAAGATCTGCAACGACAAATTTGGAATTATAATTCGAAACATGAACATTTTTCGATTGATAATCTACTCACTTTTGCAAAATAACATTTGGAATATAACGGAGGACGGACATCACTTAAATCATGAAATCAATGGGTTACAAATACAAAAGGGTAAATGAACGCAAAATTTTATGTGAACAAAAACATGTTGTTGCAGACAAAATTTCTTTCCTGCGCAAATTTTGATTTGTGTTTCTACATGAAACTTGGATTTACCAAAACGATACTTCAGTTCGTCGCTGGACACATGAATCGGATATGATGAGTAATCCATCCAAAATTGAATCAGAAGGAAAACGTTTCACAGTTCTACACGCAGGAAGTAATTTCGGGTTTTTAGAAGGTTCTGATTTCATTTTAGATTAAAAAACAATGACCGTGACTATCACAAGACAATGACCAGTGAAATTTTTCAGAATTTGGTTATTAATCAACTGATTCCATCTTTAGCTAAGATCCTGTGAAATGTGTGGTGGTAATGGACAATGCACCATATCATTCGGTTCAATTGGATAAACCACCCACTTTTTCCAGCAAAAAAAGCGAGATGCAGGATTGGTTGATTAAAAACAAGATTGATTTTAATCAAAATTTTACCAAGAAACAACTTTGGAATTTGATATTACCTCATCGAACTGACAGACAGAGACGATATGTGTTGATGACCTTTTGAAGGAGCATGAGGTTCTTAGATAACCCCCATACCATTGTCAGTACAATCCTATTGAAATGGCATGGACGTTTTGTAGGAAACTTCTATAACAAAAACATAAATTCGCATCCCTATACAACGGATATAGTGTTGAATTTATGGAGTCTGGCTCTTTCAAAATGTACATCAGATATGTGGCAAAATTTTTATTTACATTGTGAAAGAGTCAAAAACTTATCACAGAGGACTGGACGAAACACATGGGTAATCTTCCAATGGCAGATATTCCTCCATTCGTTATTTCATTGGGAGAATCTGATTCAGATTCAGAATTTTCTGAGGGTTACTCTGACTCAAACAATGATCTAATGGATATGGAATAATATGTAGAGGAAATTCTGAGAACTCGTCTCTTCCACTTAAAATGGGGAGTTCAAAATGGATGGAGGTTCAAAAACTCCAAAAGGAACATTACTAGTGTAAGTTCAACAGAACCCTTTATCCGGCAGTGTGAAAGACCTAACGTTTGGATATTCTAGTAGTGCAATAATGTCGAATACCCTCCTTATTCAACTAGTACTGTATCGAAGATTTTCTACGATCAAGGAGGTTCAACTGAATCAAACAAAATGACAAAAAGCCTATACTATGGAAAAGGAAGTTGCAGCAAACCACCTAGATAGGAAAATAAACAATCAGGAATCTGGGAAAGAATTGCTTGGAGGGCCAGATCTGGTCAGAAGACCTTCGTTGTCAAGGACCAAATGTAGGTTATATTATTTATTATTTCCTGATGATTTTCTATCTCCTTTTCTGTTGCAGATATGATTTCAAGATATTTTGTCAGTCTCA
The DNA here is from genome assembly GCA_910592335.1 of Adalia bipunctata. Taxonomy (NCBI): domain Eukaryota; kingdom Metazoa; phylum Arthropoda; class Insecta; order Coleoptera; family Coccinellidae; genus Adalia; species Adalia bipunctata. The sequence continues at coordinate 51,443,810 of OU342950.1, read as the reverse complement.
ATCCAAAAGAAAGATAAAATGTTGTTCCTGAAGAAGATTCCATCCATTATAAATATGTCAGCCTATTCTTTGAAAAAATTCCAAAACCTCTATACTTACTCAGAGAGGTTTTTATCTTTGTGCTCTTGTATCATAGTTAAAAATGTATGGTGTCCTGTTCGAATCTGTTTTGCTATTACTGTAATTGCTTTGAACATGCTATAATGTTTGATACATCAAATAACCTAACCTTTCTTTTCTCAAAGAAACATATACATGTAACAATGTTAGAAAATAATGTTTTGTGATTGAAAATTATGGACGTTTTATATATATTCAAATCCAATTTCTTTATTGAGTTACCGTTTTCTGAAGTTTTTGTATCCAATCATTATATGCCAGTTTGAAAAAGAATCTTTATTAATGATTGTATTCATAGCCTCCATGAGTAGACTTTTTTGAATTCAATATTAGGTACTGCTTACATCAGAAGTTTTCACCTGAACTCTTCCATGTGTGCAATTCTCTTGAAAAATTACTAATTGAATATTGTTAAAAAATTATGTCTTAAGCTGTAATGCCATTGAAATTATGTATGGAAATTACATTATGAATTATACTGTATATATCTTATTTCATCCCATTGTACTTTGATTTTTTTTTCGAATAAACTATCACAAAGTAACGGACTATTCTGGCCATTATTTTTCAGTGAAATTTCAACACTCGATTCTTGTCTTCCATACAAGTAAATAGCATAACTGAATCTTCCAACCATGTTAATATATGTGAAATATTTCCAGTATTAACAGAGAAAAAAGTTTCTTCAACATTCGCCAGGTCTCTGGAATTATTGAATTCACATAATATTTTCTCAAATTCATTATTTTCCCAAAGTAAATAAACATTTCGATAAATACGTAATTACTACGACTCTTATGAAGAAAGGGCAACATTGCTCAATCATCTGACAGAAAAATGACTATAACCTAACATTTTCAAAAAATACACGGTGAAATCTGTCAGAATGTCATGGCCAACCGGTATACTTTATAAATGTGAATGGAGTATATGTGTCTGACTCTATTCCACACGTTTGGAATATTCTTACATGAATTTTAATTTTAAGATGAACTAATTCAATCCCATTACCTAGGGTACTACAACTTTTTTGTAAAACTTTCAAAGCCACAAACAGAAATATTCCAACCTCATTTGTTCCTGAAATACAGGGCGAAAACGAAAATGTTGACTTTTTGAGATGTTATTATTTCTCAGGCCCTATACCAGATAGAAAAAAAAATGAAAACTGTTTATAATAGATATTTTTACATAAAAGTCAGTGGCGTATTTGAAATTTTTTTGGCACTGTTTTCAAGATTGGGCACAAACTTGATAGTTTTTAAAAGAACACCCTATATATTTCAACGTCAAATTTTCGCATTTTTTTTTCGGAATACTGATGTATCACAACCTTTCTTTAAGAAGTTCTGAGCGCGTTGGAAAAGTAATCCGATAAAGGAGCCACCGTTGATTTTATGGAATATCTCCATAGAACTCTGCTCTGCCAATTCCGTATTTCAAGTTGTTCTTCTGAACGAAATTATCTGTAGATTCACTTTTAATCGGAAGTTGAACTATTTTCATGGGTCTCACGTTTGAAATAAAACAGAAGCATGAGTTGGTTGATTTCTTCCAATTTTGAAAGGAAAAATGAACTTTCAAAATGAAACCGATTTAAATTATTTCATTAAGAACTCCAATCCTTTCTGAGTTCACCCACAAAATTTCAGGTCTCAAAGTGAAACCATGTTCAAATGCAACTTGAAATAAAAACACACTAATACAGTGAACACCCACATTAATAAATTTCAGCTTCAAAAATCAGAGAAATCCATTTTTATATTTCTTTATTCAAATGCATGAAAGTCGAACATGTATAAAAAAATGTTTTGTTTATTGCACTCATGAAAACTAAGTCACAAACAGAGTCAATACAAATCAATGATGATGGCTGACGGTGCAAACATTGAATTTTTGAATTTTGAAAAGTATGATATTATCAAATGTTCAAACCTTTCTGACGAAAATTTCGATGCAATTATATTTCAACATGACGTTTTAAAAAAGTAGTAATTAAGTGCATGTGTGAGAGAATTCATGGCCTACTATTTAAACACAAACATAAATATAGATTTTTCTCAGTTCTCAAGCTGAAATTTATTGAAGATTAGGTGGTGATACATCAATGTATTCAAAAAAAAAATTGCAAAAATTACAGGATGTTCCATTTAAAAAATACCAAGTTTGTGTTCAATCTCAAACAGTGCTCTGAAAAAAATTTTGAAAACGCCACTGACGTTTATGTAAAAATATTTATCATAAGCAGTTTTCATTTTTTATATCTGATATAGAGCCTGAGAAATAATAACATCTCAAAAAGTGAACATTTTCGTTTTCGCCGTGTATTTCAGTAACAAGGAGTATTTGGAATATTTCTGTTTGTGGCTTAGAAAATTTCACAAAAATGTTATAGGTACAGGTTCGCGAAAACCGCATGTCTCTATCTTCAATAATAGTTAAAATTAAAAATACTTGAACAGATAGAAAGATTTGTTTATATTTGATAAACCGAACCTAACCTAACGGAACGGGAACGGAACGGAAACGGGACGGGAACGGGAAAAACGTGGTATAACAAAAACTGCCTATTTATTGCCTCTAAGGCGGAACGGAGTTCGCCGGGTCAGATAGTATATTATATTGAAATATTGGGATTCTTCTAAAGAATACAGTAAAATATTTCGTTGAATAAATTATAGAATTTGAAAATTAAAAACTAATGAATTATTTATCGTTTCATTTTCAATATTCAATTCGAATTCAGATTCAAAAGCTACCTATACCCTATATTGAATATAAAAAAACATATGAAAGGAACATTTTATTTATTCACAAAAATTAGATCATTATTTCATTGTGATATCTGTATTTACTCTCACATGTGAAACATGGAATGTCTTGATTCTTTATCGCAGATGAATCTACCGGTTCCATAAAGAAAAAGTGAAATTTTAGGGACAATTTCTTTTCTTCCTCTCCTAGGTCTTTTTCATTCCTTGAAAAAGAAGCGAAAATATCCACTGGTTGATGAAGAAGCGTGTATCATTAATGATAATGAATTTTCGTGGAACAATTATTAGGTGTCTTCTACTGTTTCTAAAATTTTGTTTTGATGCTTTGCTGAGCAATAAGAATTAATAATAATCTTTATTTTTGCGATACCTTATGCATACAATCACTGTTCCTGTAGATATAGTTTCCTGTAGGCATTATTGAATATTTGACATCTACATAATTTCAATTAATCTCCCCATCAATTCCTTGGAATTACAAGTTGATGAGCGACATGGAATGAGAACTGTGATACATGAATCTGAACCCTTAGAAAAATGAAGAGCAGAATAACCTGCATCTATAGTGCAGAAACTCTTGGAAAAATTATAGCTATTCCGATAGCCTTTCTGTTTGAATAAGTTTCAGATGATTTGTGTTGAAAAATTAAAAATGAACATACCTCGAAAATTCGCGATGAACAAAAAAATTTCCATTTTAAAATTCTGAATGAACCTCTCCATACCTCATACACCTCACAACCCACCAACGCTTCTGCAAATTATGCATCAAATGATCATCCCTCTAGATTTCAGAAGATTCTCTTCTGCAAGATGTGTTCGTTTCGATACGAATATCAAGAAACAAACCCGATGTGGTATAATCCAATGAACCGTTCCGATGCGTAACAGCCCCAAGAAATTCATTTTCTTGAGAGAAGAGAATATATTGAAATATTTTCTTGGCTCTTAGACGAGGATGAACCGTTTAACAATAATTGCAATAGAATTCTTGTTTATGTTGTATCCGGTTCAAATCTTTCACTTCACTGAGGAAAAAATATTTCTTTAAAAAATTTGTAATTCGAACAATCCAAATCTTGTTATCTGTACATATCCAGCGGTAGATTCTAAAGCTGAAAGCGACATGGTATTCAGAATTGTTTAAAGTATTAATGGACTATTGAATGTCTGAACAAGTGAAATTTCTTCAAACGATGTTGCCATTGAAAAACTCGTTGTTCTGGAAATTTTCCCAAATAATCTTCATTCATATAAGACATTCTGACCTATTGATATCAGTTATGTCAAAAATCCACAAACCCAGAACTTTTCATGAAAGGGTTCTCTAATTTCATTAATTTATTCACATGAGGTTGTACTTACTAATAGTCGAAATTATTCCATCGTATATTATGTAGATTGATAAGTGGAACAAATGAAATTCATAATTCAAACAAGTGAAATACATCCCAGCTAACCAATTTCGGTCGCAGGGAAGTTGTAAGGAACTCACATTGTGGATGTGCGACTTCACAATGTTGATCCGAAAAAGATCATCCAGTACTTACTGGCGAGTGCTCAATGTCCGCAACATCGCATATCGCGAATAATTACTCAAGACATCACATAGTGGTTGTAAAAAATGTACCATAGATAACAACATTGCGACTTCTCATGTTGGCAGTTTTTGGAAAGATTATTTAGCGAAATAAACTACCAGACTGCAACTTCCATTAGAGTTATATATAGATTCAAATTGTTAAGTAGCAATGTGCACTCTTTATTTATGCACAAAGCGAATCAAAATAAAGTTGATTTTGCAACTTCTATGGACTTCACTTATGCGAAGTGAATAGAAGATCTTTTGAAAGCTTGGATACATTGCATATATTATAAAATACCAGCTATATTGTGACCCTTATAAAATGTACATAGAAAAATTAGTGGGTTTTTTACACGGTGTACAGATTGAAATTCTCAAGAAACAGGAACTTTTTTGTTGAGATTTTCCAAAAGGTTCTTCATAGGTATTATTATATTTATAATATAATGAACCTTTTGGAAAATCTCGAAAAAAGATTTTCCGAATTCCAAAAGGTTCTTCATAGGTATATTATATTTAGGTATAATATAATGAACCTTTTGGAAAATCTCAAAGAAAAGTGTTCCTGTTTCTTGAGAATTTCAATCTATACCGTGTGAAAAATCCACTTATTTTCCTATATGTAGGTACATTTTGAAAGCTCTACAATAGAGAAGTTATTTTATATAACAGGCAATGTATCCAAAGCTGTAAAGCTCTGCATGGGAAAAAGTAATGGTTGAAAGTTGAGAAATAACTAAAACTAACTGAATGTTTCTATTTTCACATACGCATTACCTCATCATTATCTATATTAATAAAAGGCGATCTATGGTTGGTTCAAAACTTCGAAATGCCATATTGTTCAAACGATCGCACCAAATTGGACAAGTCTTTTTTTGTTGTGTTAATTATTGTTAGGGCAAGGTTTATATAACAAAATATTCCCAAAAAAATCCTACAGAAAAGAAAAAAAAGCCTTCCTTTTTTTCACCACCCATAGAATTATGTGTTACCACCAATCGAGCAATCATAGAGTACTTATATAGGTTTTGACATTTGGACTGAGGAGGTTAGTTTTTCTTCCACAGAATCGCATGTCAATTGAATAGGTAAAAGTGCAGTAGGTCTCACCAACGGTATAAGAATATTCCATGGGGATTAATAGTAGTAGAACGAAGTTCCACGGTATTCAAAAGAAATGCAATAATAAAATAGAACGTTGTGAAGATATAAGCCATGAAGTAGTCTGGCAACGGTGCATTTCATTTTCTTGAAGGGTAGGAAATTCAGAAATGGTATAGACTAGAGTACGAATGGCGATGTATACAATTATTGCGTAACTTGCATAGAACTTATAATAACATGGAAGGCTATTATCAGATCCAAAGCGGGTAAAGATCTCAAGTTGGTGAAACAGTGAATTTTCACCGGAATGTAAAGTAAATGTGACGATCAGCAATCGTGAGTTGTCCATTTTCATCTTTTCTCTATATTTCTGAAATCTTTCTGATTTATGTTTGGGTAATAAATATATTTGCGGAAATGGCTGAATCCAAAATTGCCCATAATTAGTAATTGACATATTATTTTTGTATTTCTGTTTTGTGTGACAGCTCATATCCGTGGAAAAGATGACAGTTGACAAATGACGGATGACATTTGACATTCGACAGATGACATTTGACAGATGACATTTGATAGATGACGTTTGACAGATGACATTTGACAGATGACATTTGAAAGATGACATTTGACATTTGAAAGATGACATTTGACAGATGACTTTCGACAGATGACATTTGACAGATTATATTTGACAGATGATAGATGACATTTGACAGATGATATTTGATAGATGACATTTGACAGATGACAGCAGACTTTTGGCAGATGACATTTGACAGAACTTTCATTATCCCTAATTTATCTCCTGCTTGAAAAAATAGCAATGGTAAGTTTATACAACTTAAACGGGGGTTTCACAAAGCATATCACCGGTGATCGGAGCTTGATCTAGAATCAACTCGATTTGACAGTTCGGAAATCTAACCAAGCCGTTGATTTCCGATCACTGGTGATTACGATTTGTGAAATCCACAGTAAGTATAGGCACGGCCTTCTTAAGATAAAGATGGCTATGGTATAGGTATCATTTAGGCGAAACAAAGTTCGCCGGGCCAGCTAGTTAACAATAAAATTCAAATTTTATATTGTATAACAATTTGTTGTATAGTATTTCCACAACCAAAAGTATAAATTCAATAAACAACTATGTGAAATACTGATATAGGATTTTATTACATTTCATATAAACATATATTGAACACTTAAAAAAACAAAAATAATGAAATATAAAAGAACAAAATCAAGAAAAATCAATATAGACCATTTCGGGAGCGGCATTGTGGTCTGGCTGAAAGAGAAAAAAATAGGTCTGTAGTAATTATTGGCAGTGATGAATTGAGATTTCAATTTCAAGAAGATTGCAAAAACCTCCACTTAAAAATTACTGTTAGACAGAGACAATTTTCACTGGTACATTATTCACCCGAAAAGGAAATGTTGGATATCCTTCAATTTTGGACAGAATCTTTATTTTTGAGCTCAAAGGCCTCCATAGATGGCCTTTATCAGCTATAAAAGCTCCCTTTAATTTTAAGCAATTTTGCATTGGCATTTAATAGGAAGTATATATACTGGGTGTCTCGATATACCTGTACCAATGGATTATCTCAGCCATTCAGAAATATAAAAATTTGAAAATTTCATGTTCTACAATTCGTTTAAGGAACTTCAACTATTATAATAACAATAAGTTCTCACGATGCTCTAACTCAGCCAAAATAATTGATATGTGATAATAAATCCGATTTTTCATTCAATGATGGGAGTGAAATTTGTGTAAATCAAATCATTTTGTATGATTAGTAATTATGTTGGAATATTCATCAACGTTTAAAAAGTCGGAAAATGTACAAAGCGAGAACAAAAAATATAAAAATTAACAATGTTTGATACTTACTTAGAATATAAATATCCCTGAATATATTTCTACTTCTACACTCAACACCAATCAACATAACATGTACTGTCACACCCACACCCAAAGAGTTAACCTTACTTCACACCTCGAGACCACAGTTCACATATATCTATCCTTAAGATAAAATGTCACCATGTATACGTTTTGTATTTTCCATTATATTTTGGATTATTATTTCAATTTTCTAAAATTCAGGACGAAAATATATCTTATCGAATTAGTATATGAAATTTCCGTATGCGACGCTCTCGAACGTTACTTAAGGTTTTCTTCGGGAAGTCGCTGGGATCTAAATAAGAGTTCATAGGAATTTATCCATGGTACATCATCACGCTTTCTTATAACATCACAATTGCAATTTTTAAAAAATATCAACAGAGATAAGTCGCAATGTAGTAGCAATGTACACTTCACTTGAACATCCCGAATTAATGTTACATGCAACAACAAAATAAGTGAAATTGAGAACTTCACAAACTCAACATTATGTGAACGTTAATGTCCACATTGTGAAATACTCAGTAAATCCATGATAAGTCTCAAAGTTGTTCTTCAATGCGATATTTTTTGGTATTCCCTGCGACTTACTGTTACTTCTCTGGTTGACTGGGATTGCTAATGGCCATTCAAAATATTTCATTTAACTCAAATATGAAACTTTACGAATGCAAAAGTCATTTACTCAATTCGATTTTCCAATTTACTCATTTTTTATATCACAATTAACAATATTTATAAATTCAATCGATTACTCGATCAAAAAATTCGGAGCATGATTTTGCTTGGAAAATAGTTGAATTCAGGTACAATATTTCATTGAAATGAAGCTATTTTTCGAAAAACAAAATCATGCAAAAAAAAAATAGTTCAATTCAATCATATATTCGTAGGCCTAGTGATACATTGCAGATTATTTCCTACAAAAGATCCATGATGAAACTGTTGCCAAGAATAATGAAGAATCAAGATATGTGAACCCCCTACTTGATAATGGAGAAAATAATCGTAATTGAAAAATTTTATTGAATTGAAATCAAGAAATTGAAGTTTTAAATTGAAATGAAACAATATAAAGAAACATTTACATCGGAATTAGAAAACAGAAGTTCCCTATTCAAGGTCAATTACTCATTTCGATATTTATATTGGTTCCAAACAAAAAAATGCCTAATCGATTTGAAAGGATTTAAATTTCGAATTAATATAATTATTTACTTTATGCAATATACTAATTACCTCAAAATAAGGAAATATTGTTTTGAATCAAAAGTAACAAACATTGTCGGATTAAGATTATTCATGTCCTGTCTTCATAACATTGTTTGTTACCCTTGGAATATTTATTTTCTGAGGCGAAGAAAATTTTCTTATAATAAGAAAATGACCTGAGAAAATGAATTTCTCGATTTGAAATATTCAATTTGTGCGAATATTTTCTTGATATAAATCGTTATTATTTTCATCTTGAAAAATATATTCAAGAAAATTCATATTCTGATTTCAAGTAAACTTTTTTATGTGTATGCAATTTGGTCGAAATATTCCCCAAATGGATTGACCATCTCATCTCTCACTATTCTATTTGGAAACAGTTATTTGCAAAATACAGAGATAAACACTGACATAATCATAAATTTGAAGCACCAGCTACTAATACTAGTTATATGGCTTCAATGAGGTTAGAGCATTAGAGTATTTCCTAAATGTCTTCAGTCTGTATAAATAATGTCTGGCACCCACTTCCCTAGATGTTCTCGTGAAATATATTCATCTCATTTTCCTGAATTCCCTCAAGAATATTGTGAAATATTTTGTTGAAATTATATGCTTTTTTTAGGTGTATCTCACTGTGATGACGTCAACTATCTGTTCAATTCTCCTGCCCTATTTCCCGAGAATAATGATTCCACTGATGAGAAAATGAGTCGACTTCTCTTAGATAGGTGGACGAATTTTGCTATCAAAGGGTAGGAAATAATTCCTTGCCGACAAGGAGTCACTCAAACTGAAATAATTTTTTTCAGCAACCCTCAGAGGAGTTCCGAGGTGAATTTCTGGCCGAATGTTAATATCACTGGACTCAATAATATGAAAAATGATAATTTGTATATTTTGAACATCACTGGGTCTTCTACAGAAGGACAAATTCGAGAAACTGTACAAAAGGGATTCCTCAAAGAAAGAATGGGATTTTGGGCGTCACAGAGGTTGTGGGAAAATTTCGAAGGTCTAGAGTGATTTTGAATAATACCAGTTGATGAAGATTATGACTCGTTTAAGTTGAATTTTATTGATAATATACATATGTAGGTTTGTGTTGTGATGTACTTAATTGCTAAGATCAAAGACACAAAAATTTAAATTTGATAAACTTTAAATCCATATTTTACTCTGACATGCGTGTAACGTAACTGTATCTAAAAAGGAGAATTTTTAAATACAGAATGTTTCCGAAGGAATTTTGTTTTTTTTTTGTAAAAGAAAGTAGAACACGTCCAGATAAACCATAATGATAATAAAGTTATTATTTATTTAATTCTTATCCGATTTAATGACATGATAAAAATACATAATAATATCACTTATTCCCAAAGAATGTTCGATAAAATGGAATGTATTCTCATGTAAAATGTGAAGATCCCTTATTTACGGGGATTACTTGAAGGGCGCAGTCACCTTGAGCGCCAGCCACAATAGGTTTAACAAGGTTGTGCGCCTTGACTAGAACTCTCTACTTCTACCAAGGTAGCTTTTATACAGTGGAGACGGAGTTAGTTCGGTTTTGATCTATGAAGTTAGCGATTAAAAGTTAGGTTTCTTCCGTTAATGTTGCCGAAGAAAAAATAAAGGTTCACTTAAAACACCAAGGATTTTATAAAATTTACTGACCTCAAACAGAAATTATAGTTGATTGATGAAAATTGAGAATGAAAAATGAAAACGGATCTTATTTACAAATTGAACATGGAATAATGAAAAAATAACTTGAGTATCGGTAAGTACTCTACAGTGGTAATCAAATACAGAAATGAACGGAGAACGGTTAAGCAAGACGGTCGGGCGTGGTGAGCGAATGCGAGAATTGGGCGGTGAGCAGAGAAATATGGGAGTAACTATACAAAACTTCAAGATTCGGCAGGCCACGGAAAAATATCATATAATCTAACAAACTGCAATGATGTGTTCCACGCTCAAATATTAAAGAAAAATTATCAGCGAATACTTAGACCTTGTCGGATAGGAGAAGGAACGGGGGGAGCTGTTGCAGCACCAACGTCTGGACAAGTGACTCCAGAAAATGAAACCCCTCGACCTGACGAAGTTATCCTAGTAATCCGCAACCGTCCAGCTAGTTGACAAAGGGTGAAGAGCGGTCGCAATCTCGTTGTGATCTCGCCGATGTTAACCCACAAAGACGTCGCTGTGCAACACAAAACGTTGAGCACAGCTGAGTGGAATAGGAATCAAGTACGGTTGTGAACCAACAACGTCCAGACAAACAGCTTCAGGAAAATGGAACCCCTCGACGTGACGAAGTCTCTTGTGTTGGTAGTAAATCACCATTTATTCATCATATTCTATGATCTACCATTGGCTCCATCTATGTTGTACTAATAGTACCATCTACGTCATAATCTATGGGAACAACCTCGTGTTCCGATGTACTGAATAAAGTTAGTCTTAAGTTGAATCTCAACGAGTGTATTTCATTCCCTTATGAGTTCCTTACAATAATTCTTCCACTATAAAAACATCAGGTTATTGGCCCAGATACCTCTTTCATTCAGTGAAGAATAAAAAGACAATTATCGTTCGTGCTTTAGAACAAGGGAAAGTGAGAAATTTAACATTCTGAAAGTTGTTGTTTTAAGACTGTGAACAGTAAATCCAAAATAACTGCTAACGTTAACTACATGTCGAGCGTTCCCAGATTACTCGGTCGCGAAAATTACGCGGAGTGGTGTTTCTCTATTGAAAACTTTTTTGTGCTTGAAGGACTTACTGATTGTCTATCCGGCACACAAAAGGACACAGTGCTAGTGGCTAAAGCAAAAGCAAAGTTGATCCTGACTCTAGACCCGTCTATACAGGGTGTCCGGTAAACCTTGTACAATATTGAAACTGGTGATAGACCAGGTCATGACTGTTCAGAATTTAAGAATTTCACCTCAGTAAGAATATCACCATTTTCGAGGTAATGGGCATTTTCTAAATATCTAGAAAATCACTACCTCACCTTCGTTTTTTGAGTGCTATGTCTACAAATTGAGACTAATTCAAATATCTTTGTTGCTGAAGATTAATGATGAGTGATGCTTTCAGACGTACAAAACAGTTTTTCAGAACTTGATACATTAGATATAGCAATCAAAAAACGAAGGTGAGGTAGTGATTTTCTAGATATTTAGAAAATTCCCATTCTCTCGAAAATGGTGATATTTTTACTGAGGTGAAATTCTGATATTCTGAAGAGTCATGACCTGGTCTATCACCAGTTTCAATATTGTACAAGGTTTAATGGACACCCTGTATATGTTCATATCAGGAACAAGGAAACGTGCTTGAAGTTTGGGATACTCTGAGAAATATGTACGAGGATAACGGATTTACACGTAAGATTGGCATATTGAGAACTCTGATTTCCCTTCGTTATGAAAATTGTAGTTCAATGGAGTCGTACGTAACTCAAGTCATCGAAACCTCAAGGAAATTGGACAGGTCGGGTTTTCAGATAAGTGAAGAGTGGATTGGTTCTCTTCTTCTCGCAGGGCTACTAGATCGTTTCAGTCCAATGATAATGGCTTTGGAGCACTCGGGAATAACGATATCTTCAGATCAAATTAAAACCAAGTTACTGGACATGGATTTAGATGGCGACGCGCGCAGTACAGTAGCGAACGCTTTTGCCAGTAAAACAAACTATCGGAGATATCCGAAAGGTGGCAACACAAGTTTCGGACAAAGCTTCAAAACGGAAATTGGCCGATCAAATCGAAATGAAATAGTTTGTTACAAATGTAAATAGCCTGGGCACTACAAAAATAAATGTCCTAATCTGCATCAGGAAGATTCAAAGAAAAAGGAAACTACGTCGGATGCATTCAGTGCTGTCTTCCTGACAGCTGAATTTGATGACAATGATTGGTATGTTGATTCTGCAGCAACTAATCATGTAACCACAAGAAAAGATTGTTTAACAAACATTGAAACAGCAAATATTCATGAGATAACGGTTGCCAATAGTGAACATATAAATGTAGATTGCATTGGACAAATAAACATAACAACAGAAGTAAACAAACATAGGTATGGCATCGTTGTTAAAGAAGTTCCATATGTCCCAAAGCTCTCGACAAATCTTGTGTCTGTTTCGCAACTGACTGAGAAGGACAACAGAGTAGTATTTACCGATCAGGGTTGTGAAATATACAACAGAGAAGGTGTAATGATTTCGACTGCAGAATAACCTGTATAAGCTCTGAATGTGAACCAACCTGAACAATTTTTTCTAGCCACTGCAGTGTCAGGGGATATTTGGCATAGACGGTTTGGACATATCAATTATAAGGACCTTTCGTCAATGCAGGACGTTGTACAAGGAATAGATGTTAAGGGAAAATTAAATAGCCCTCAACCATGTGACATATGTTGTGAAGGAAAGCAATGCCGTTTACCCTTCAAGAATGTAGGTACCAGAGCGACAAAAGTCTTGGAAACAGTTCATGCTGATCTGTGTGGATCGATGGAGGTAAGCTCTTTGGGATGATCAAAATATTATTTTCTCCTTGAGGATGACCTTCATTTATTTCCTGAAACACAAGAATGAAGCTTTCAAATACTTCAAAACATTTAAATCATTAGTTGAGAACCAGACAAAAAATAAAATAATAATAATAATAATAATAATATCGTTTATTCCAAGAATTTGTATCATGTTTACAACAGTAAAATACAGAAACTGAAAATCGTCATCTGAAATGAATATTTCAGTATACCAGAAAAAAATGAATTCTAAATTCTACATCCAATTTGAATCAAAAATCACATCTGATCCAAAACTCCCTTCCCTCCTACACAAGCTCTACACTTTTTCTGCAGTACTCAAAAAACTCCTCACGCATATATGGCTCACAGTCTATCACGATTTGTCTTGCCCTTGCTTTGAATGTTTTGAGAAGTTGTATATTTTGTACTGATTTTGGCAAGGCTGTAAAGAACCTCATGCACATATAGTGTGTATTATTTTCTGTTAGTGTCAAGTGATGTACATAGGAAATACATAGGGTTGCATTTGCCTAGTATTATTTATATTTTTACATTCTATAAAGTAATTTCCATGTTTATGTATAAAATTTAAACATTTATATATATATATAAACCAGTTACTGTCATTAATTTATGCCTTTTAAAGATTCCTCTACATGATTCTCTGTAGCCCATACCAAATATATATCTTATAACCCTTTTTTGTATCAAAAATAGTCTATTTACTTGATTGCTGCCACCCCATATGGTAATTCCATAACTCAACACCGACATAAAGTTCGCGTGGTATAGTATCAACAACGTTTCCTGATAAAGTTGTCTTCTTAGTACATTGAAGGTATACCCTACAGAACTCAAGCGACCATCCAGGTATTCTATTTGTTCCCACCACTTCAAATTTGAGTCTAAGTAAACCCCCAGGAACTTCATCGATTCCGCTACCGTTACTTCTGTTTTCCCTATTGATATAGTTTTTGGGTACATTTTCTTAGCTTTCCCAGTTTCAAAGAAAATGCATTCAGTTTTGTTTTTATTTACCACCAATTTATTTGCTATGCTCCATGTTTCCAATTTCTCTATAGCTGTATCCTTTTCTTGTATAACGTTCTGTAGTGTTTTATCCCTTATAAGAATGTTTGTGTCATCTGCATAAATGAAAACTGACTTATTTTCTGAAATTAATTGTTCAGGGAGGTCATTAAGGTATACTATGAACAGTAAAGGTCCCAGTATGCTGCCCTGTGGTACTCCCAGGATAGGTGTGTTGTCTGCTGATACATATTCTATTCCATCCTCTTCCATCATTACCCTTTGCTTTCTATTGGTGAGATAGCTTTTTATGAATTTCAGAGTATTACCTCTTATACCGTATCTCTCAAGATAACTGATAATGGTGGAGAATTTCGTTCCTCAGTATTCGAGAAGTTCTTATCTGAACATGGCATCATTCATCAGAAGACAAATCCTTATACACCACAGCAGAATGGAATATCAGAAAGAATGAACAGGACCATAGTAGAAAAGACACGTTGCTTACTTTTCGATGCAGGACTAGAAAAATGTTTTTGGGCAGAAGCAGTAAACACTGCTGTGTATCTACAGAACAGATCAGTTGTTACAGGTTTGAAGAAGACACCTTACGAAATATGGACAAAGAAGAAACCCAATATCAGCGGGATAAGAATCTTTGGAAACCATGTCATGATGATGATACCTGTAGAAAAAAGGAAGAGGCGTCCATTTCAGTATGGGAAAATATGGATTCCACCCTTGAAACTGAAGAGTCATTGATTTGTGTCGATGAATATGATCCACAGGAAGATTCAATGAACAGTTGTGACTCATACCTTCAAGAAAGTATTGATGACACAAATGACAGCTTACCAGTAGGAAGAACAGAAAGGGTGAGAAAACCAAAAGTTTTTGACGATTATGTTACATACACAACACATGTGTAGCGAACGAGAATATAGAGGACTTACCAACAAATGTCACAGAAGCTCTTTCTGGACCTGATGGGGAGAAGTGGAAAAAGGCCATTGATGCAGAGTTGAACTCTTTTGAAGCCAATGACGCATGGGAGCTAGTAGAGAAACCACAGAACGCGAGTGTTGTGCAGTGCAAGTGGGTATTTAAACAAAAGCTCGATAGTGCGGGAAACATAATTTATAGAGCTCACTTAGTGGCGAAGGGTTTAACGCAAAAACCAGGTGTGGACTATGATGAAACTTTCTGTCCAGTTGTGAGACATTCTAGTTTAAGATTTTTAATAGCCTTGTCTCTGCATTTAGATCTAAAAATAACTCATTTAGATGTTACCACAGCTTTTCTATATGGATCCTTTAATGAAACAGTTTACATGGTACAGCCTAAAGGTTTCAATGAAGTTAATGATGATAATTAAGTGCTCAATTTTTTCAATTGTGACAAGGAAACAGATAGTGTTAAGGAAAAAACACCAATTTCCCTTATCAGCATTTAATAGGGGGTTTAATGTCAGTTCGATAATTGTTTTAATGAGACACATTGGAAAGGTGCAAAAAGAGTACTGCGTTACATGAAAGGCACTAAGTGTAATGGACTTGTCTTAAGAAAATCAGACGATTTGAAATTAGAAGGTTTTGTTGATGCTGATTGGGCAGCAAACATTGTAGATAGGAAATCATATAGTGGTTACTGTTTAAACTTTCTGGTGCGATTGTGTCTTGCGAAAGTAAGAAGCAATGCTATGTATCTCTTTCTAGTACTGAAGCAGAATACATAGCGATTTCTGAAGCATCAAAAGGAGCTATCTATCTGTACAATATACTTGGAGAGTTAAAAGGAAATTTTGAGTGCATATCATTTTGCAATGATAATCATGTTGAATGAATGAGAATTTCGTAGGTTATTGCTTTGGTTTTTCTAGTGAGTTAATGTCATGTTGAAGTTGAAGAAGTTCTGTGATTTGTAAAAATAAAATAATAACGTCAGTCATGCAGTAATTTCATTTATCTCAAAAAGGGGTAGAACCAAAAGATTTAAAAGTAAAATCCATCAGGTTATGGGCTCAGATGCTCCAAAAGCAGTTTGAGGTAAAAAGTTCCGATAAAAAAAGTGAATCGTAAAAATACTGAAAAGTAAAATCCATCAGGTTATGGGCCCAGATAAGATAAAGAGAAATAAATGAAAAGATAAAAGTTCGAAAGTCATGAAGTGAAAAATGAAAGTCTTGAATTAAAAGAAGACAATCAGAAAATGAAAATCGAAGGACACAAAATGAAAGAAGATCAGAAAGTTGATAGTCATAAAATGAAAGAAGAAAATGAGTCACTCGACAAAAATGAACAGAAGAAATCACAAGTACAAGAAAGATTAGGAGAAATTGAAAAGTACAAAAATTAAAAAGAGTTGAACGAAATGGCAGGTAACAACACAACGATGGAAGAGTTGGCGTCGATTGAAAAGCTGAGTGATGGTGAATCGTTTCAACTATGGAAATTTCAAACAACAGCTTTCTTCAAGTCACAAGGAATTTGGGATATGGTCAATGGACAATTATTGGAAGAAAGCATTACTGACAAGAAAGAAAAGGCTGACTGGATGAAAAAGGATGCCAAAGGTCAAAGAGTAATCATAACAACAGTTGACAAGAAAATATTGATGCATATAATAACTTGCACAACCTCACATGAAATATATCAAAATCTATGCAGTATCTATGGAAACGACTATGAAGATGAGAACCTCCGACAGAATAAAATGTTATAAGTGTAATAATTTTGGACACTTTGCTGAATCGTGTACCAAAAAAACTGAGAATTAGCGAAAAAACTGTTCCATCTGCAAGAAAAATAATCATGTTCGGGAAGATTGTTTCTTAAGAAAAAAGAAAGAGGACAAAAGAGTTGCATTTTTGCCAGAAGCAGAATTAAGAACAAAACCAGCATCGAAAAGTTTTGTCGTAGACTCAGGTTCTTCCAAACACATGTGTAACGATATTCAAATATTTAATGATTTGGAAGAAACTACATCTAGGATATTGGTTGCCAAAAAAGGTGAAGATATGGAAAGTTTTGGTATTGGCTCCATTGAAGCAAATGAATGTGTTTTGACTGATGTTCTTTACATACCAGAACTAAGTAAAAACCTTCTTTCACTGAAAAAGGAGGAAAAGTTATATTTGAGAAGGAAAAAGTAACCATAATGAAAGACGACAGAAAAATTCTTGAAGGACAGAAGAAAGAAAATGGATTTCACATAGTGAACTTGGACGACAATTCAAAAAGTTTTTTTGCTGAGACAGAAGGAGAAGCTGAACTTGACGAAATGAAAAGATTAGGAGAAGGCCAAATTACTACCAGAGGAAGAGAAGTAAGAGCATATGATGTTTACGTTTTATTGACTTATAAAGAAGTAATAAATAGTGAAGAAAAGGTCAAATGGATAGAAGCAATACAAGAAGAAAAGGAGTCACTCGACAAAAAAGAAGTCAATCGACAAAAAAGAACAGAAGAAATCACAAGTACAAGAAAGATTAAGAGAAATGGAAAAGGAAAAACATAAAAACCCTGAAGAGAAATCGAAAGATGTGGATCGTGAATCTAAGGAATCCAAGAAAAAAAGAACATAAATCTGAAGACAAGCATCGCAAACATAAAGAGAAATATCATAGTTCCAAGAAACCAAACTCTAAAAAGAAAGAGGATTTCAAAGGTGAAGATAGTAAATTGAAAGCAGAAGAATATAAAACGAAGGATGAGGATCATGAATCGAAAAACGAAGTTCAAATGAAAAATGTAGATTATCAATTGAGAATTGAAACATGAGGATCCTAAGCCTAAGGAAAAAGAACATAAAGTAAAACACAAAGAGAAGAAATAAAAAAAAAACGCCACAAAGATAAAGAGAAATAAATGAAAAGATAAAAGTTCGAAACTTCAAAGATCAATTCATGAAAAAGTCATGAACTTTTTTTGTGCTAACCTTGAAATTTGGAGAAGGTGTTGAATGAATGAAAATTTCGTAGGTTATTGCTTTGGTTTTTCTAGTGAGTTAATGTCATGTTGGAGTTGAAGAAGTTTTGTGATTTGTAAAAATAAAATAATAACGTCAGTCATGCAGTTATCTTATTTATCTCAAAAAGAGGTAAAACCAAAAGATTCAAAAGTAAAATCCATCAAATCAAAGTGCACAGAAGTTGTGTCTCAACCCGACTTTCCACAAGCGAACCAAGCACATTGATTTCAGTTAAAAAACGTTAAATATATTTTCAGTTGAATATTTGCCTAGTAACGATATGCCAGAAGATGTACTGACTAAAGGCTTATGTTTTGTTGAGCATGATAGATTCTCTAAGGAATTGGGTGTATTTGATGTAAAATAAATTTGATTCAGTGGGGGTGTTGGTAGTAAATCACCATTTATGTACATACATGTATCATGTACCATCTACGTCATAATCTATGTGAACAACCTCGTGTTCCGATGAACTGAATAAAGTTAGTCTTAAGTTGAATCTCGAGGAGTGTGTTTCATTCCCTTATAAGTTCCTTACAATAATTCTTCCACTATAAGAACATCATCTTGTATTTCCGTCCACATTTAGCGAATTAACATAGGGTGAAGCGCGGTCGTAACCCCTTTGTGATCTCGCCGACCTCAATGTATCAATGTATCTCAAAAACTAGTCATAGGATTGAGTTGGCGTCATGAACACTTTTGATCAGTAGGTCGAGAACTACATCATACCAAAAAATTAGAACATTTGACCGAACGCCATTTGCCATAAGAATGCGGGGTCCTTTCATCTTGTTTTGTATTTGTTATCACAGTTTGTCAAAACATTATCTAAACATAATTTACTTCAGTGATTTATTATTGTTTACTTATTCACTGTTAATGAAAATGAATACCCGTTTTAGAGCTGTTCCATTTTATGGATATATTCACAACGTTATCTTCAAGATCGATATTAAAGTCACCAGCGATAAATGTTATATCACTTTTCATCACTAATAGATCCAGCACAGTCTCAAGTCTTTGGTAGAATTCGTTCAAGTTTTTTTCTATTGGTGATCGATATATACTTACGATTATATAGTTTTCATTGCCAATTTTGCATTGAACACCTGTACGTTCAAATACTCTTTGAAAATTTCGAGAAATTGAGTTGATTGTAATAGACACGATGAAGATTTAATATTTGTTCTCATTCTACTATTAATTTTATATACAGGGTGTCCCACGGTCGAGTGCCTATTAGACGTTTCTGGAGAACTGGACATATTTGAAATCCGAAAATTGGTATTATAATATTGTTCGAAATTCTCTACAGACCGAAAATATTTTTGGAGCTTGAGCACTTCCGGTTATACCGGGAGTGGAAATAAATTTGTTCAAAAAATATTTTTTCAATATTTTCGTTCCTGATATGATTAAGTATTCAATGCTGAATACATTTCTGTTGAAACCATTGTATTCATTCGAATAGTTTTCAAAATATCGAAAAAAAACCTGAAAAAATGTCGCATATTTATAGTCAGTGTTATGTTTATTATTCTCATTTTGAACATTCTGAGTGTAAACCGTTCTCACAACGTCAAAGTAGAAGAATGTGGAAAGGTCATGCATCTTTTGAATTTCATAAATATCATCACAGGGTGTTTCAAATTTTGTGTCGAAATCTGTGATCGAAAATTGGCCGTAACTTCTGTTTTTCAAATTAGAACCCTATTTTTTTATGATTGCGTTGGATTCTGCGAAGAAAAATACTGATAGCATTCTCAGATGTTCTTATTCCTAAATTCAGTAATTGCCGAGATATTTGAGCTTTTCTGGATTCATGTTGTACGTAGAGTCAAATTCATCGAATCTGAAGAAATTCGATGAATATTTTTATGAAACCATAGTAACAACTAATAATTAGATCTGTCACCTATGAATTATTAATGGGATCATTTATCTTCTATGGTCACAGAATATTCTCATGCCAACAGATTCGATGACTATTCTTATGCAACCATAGTAACCATTGAATTAAAATCGAGAAGTAAGGTTATGGTCTAAAATAAGACCTGTCACTTGTGAATTATTAATGGGATAATTTATCCTCTATGATCACAGAATATTCTCATGCGAAAGATAAGGTGAATTTGACTCTACGTACAACATGAATCCAGAAAAGCTCAAATATCTCGGCAATTACTGAATTTAGGAACAAGAACATCTGTGAATGCTATCACTATTTTTTTCCGCAGAATCCAATGCAGTCATAAAAAAATAGGGTTCTAATTTGAAAAACAGAAGTTATGGCCAATTTTCGATCACAGTTTTCAACACAAAATTTGAAACACCCTGTGATGATATTTATGAAATTCAAAAGATGCATGACCTTTCCACATTCTTCTACTTTGACGTTGTGAGAACGGTTTACACTGAGAATGTTCAGAATAAGAATAATGAACATAACACTGACTATGAATATGCGACATTTTTTCAGGTTTTTTTTCGATATTTTGAAAACTATTCGAATGAATACAATGGTTTTAACAGAAATGTATTCAGCATTGAATACTCAATTATATCAGAAACGAAAATATTGAAAAAAAAAATTTTTGAACAAATTTATTTCCACTCCCGGTATAACCGGAAGTGCTCAAGCTCCAAAAATATTTTCGGTCTGTAGAGAATTTCGAACAATATCATAATACCAATTTTCGGATTTCAAATATGTCCAGTTCTCCAGAAACGTCTAATAGGCACTCGACCGTGGGACACCCTGTAGTTCTCCTCATTCCAAACACCTCACACCATAAAAATGGATTCAATTGAATTCATAAGACCTAATTGCTTCTTTAGGGACCCACCAGATCTACTTTTGGCTGTGAAAGTGTGAATAATAATAAAAATGATTTCATTCATCTCATAGAAAATATACATTTGCATAGGAAACGTCAAGAGAAAATGAAAATAAATAAAAAGAAAAAAAAACATCAATGACTTTCTACAACAAAGAAATATGTATACAAGATCTAAAGTTGAATACCCACTTTACACCATCAGAGAACATTTAGAACAACTACAGCTAACTTCAAACTAATTTCCAGAAGACACAACAAATTTATAAGTACTTGTATGTTTTTTTTTACAACCAACTGTATAACATACCAAACCTTACTATTTTTTTTATATATATATGTATACAATAATGGAATGTAATGAAGTAATAATTGTTAATATTTCCTGGCTGCAGGACAAACTTTCTCGATTGCCAATTGGCCTTTGGTCAATAAAATGCTGTTATTATTATTTACTATTATTATTAAAATTCTTCTTTAAAATTTTAACTATGAACTTATAACCTCATTATACACATTCAGATGATCATAAAAGCTTGTCGCGAGGTTTGAGTTAGTACCTACTCAATTGAGTGACTTAATTTGCTAATTTTGTTTTTTAAATTTCAGTTTGATTCAATACTTATAGCTACTAACCCAAACCTCGCGACAAGCTTTTATGATCATATAAATGTGTATAATGAGGTTATAAGTTCATAGTTGAAATTTTAAAAGAAAATTTTATTTTCTTCTTTTAAAAGCATTTAAATGAAAGCTTTTTTATTCATTTTTTACTTTTAGTTATTGCTGGCTAGGTTTCTTAGTTATTCTCAACAAGCCCTTCATTTGATACCCATATTGTGGAAGTGCATGAAAAATAACTATTCCGTCATCTTGGATGTTCCGCCATATGGGATTTGGAATGAAATTTCAGCTCAATCGGTTGAAGATATCTGCTTAAAATTGGCAAGATTCCACCCGAACAAACAAACAAACATACATACATACATACCTACATTGCAAGTTAAATAAAAGCTTTTAAAAAGTTTACGAAGACCAAACAAACAACTGCATTCTAATATAAAGCTGCCTCAAAATACTCATCTTCGCCTAAGAAGCACGTTTCGAGTAGCAATATCGTTCTTGAATCTTCAAACTCCAAGACCTTCAATCTCTTAGGCAGATGGTTGAAGAATTTGATGCTACTATACATAAATAATTACTGAAATTTAGAGGTTCTCGGTGTTTTGGAATACCTACAGACAGTTTCTTAAAGCCACGTGAAAATCAGAACATTAATTCAATTGAAATATGTTTTTTCCAGTATACAATAGGCAGCTGAGATTATGAAGGCATGAAAAGCATATTATTTTATTATTGATGAAATAGGTGCTACTTGAATCCCAGGAGTCCTCCTGGGATTCAAGTTGAAAATTAAACGGATTACCTTCTTCGGAGCAATAAAAACTGCATTACTGAATGATGTTTTTCTCCAAAGAACAACATTGTAGTAGAGGTGAGCGTACACTAGTGAGTAGTATGCATTTATCAGAGAATTGGGTAGGTACTAGCTTTATGGGTCTCAGAACCCTTCTGTGGTATAGGAAAATGCACCTATAAGAAGGAATTTATGCTAAAGGAGAGAATCGAAAGAGAAACACTCTGGCAGGGATGGATCATTCCAAAAAGTTCCTCCGGAACTTTGAAACTGCTAGATCCAAAAAATATCTGGATCTCAGTAAAAACCAACTTCACTTACTCACTGGCTTTCTCACAGGACATTGCCGCCTAAAGAAGCATCTGTTGAAAATGGGTTTATCGGACACTGATGAGTGTAGATTCTGTAGGGAGGAGGAAGAAACTCCTATTCATCTGGTTAGGGAATGCTATGCCATTGCAAGCCAAAGGAAAGAGTGCTTTGGACAAGAAACTTGTAGAAGTGGGGAGTTATCCTCCTTGAAGCCATCCCAGATAATGGATTTCATTAAATCTCTGGAACTGGAGGGCGAGCTGTAGGAGGCGCGATGATAACAGCTCTGATAGGGGGCACAATAAACCTAAAGGTCGCAGTGAACTGTAACCCCTTTTCACTATAACTATAACTATATGGGTCTCAGAACTCTCAGAGCGAAGAACGAGCTACTTAGTTATCTGCAAACAAGATCCGCGTGATCCCTCCAGGATAGGTTTTCATGGACATGCTGAGGAACTTTATACAGTTAGAGGGATTCAAATTACCCGATTCAAGGTGTCTCTTACTCGAAAATTGACTAGTTCGGTTTTCTTCAATTCAATATGAGGAAGTTTTGGAAATACCAATTAGAGAAGCACTGTTCCAGCAATTCACAATATGACCTTGGTGCGCCTAAAGTTCGTGCAGAAATGATGAACGAGGTATCATCGGCAAATAGGACAATGTTGATAATTAATGCTGATAAGAAATGGTTCATGATGAAATCCGGCAGGTCATTCATGAAAAGGTGAACGAAGGGGGTCCCAAAACCGAACCCTGAGGAACACCCATTTCTATCGGATACTTGCTTGAGCTGTGTTGATCAACTTCTGCAATTAACCATCGATTGATTAAAAAACATCAAGGAAAATACCTCTGAATCCTAAACTGAATAATTTAACCAATATGAAGTTGAAATTTTAAAAATCGAATACCCAGAATTGGTCAAAAAAAAACCTCGCCACACAAAGTCCATCGTCCAAACTTTTGTAAATGAAATTCCGCGGACTTCGTCGACCTAGCAATTCGAAAACCGTGCTGGCAGTTCGCTCATTATAGGCGAGATACTGCACTTCCTCAGTCTAATAGGCCATCCTGTATATAGTAGGTAGATAATCGCACATGGATTTTTGAAAATCATTTGAATGATTTCATATTCTGGTTTACACCGAAAGAAATTGTCAAACAAGATGATTTCTCCCACTATTAAGATCCAATATTATGGGTATAATATGTTCAGTTATGAGCCAGGTTCAATTGGAAGCGAGTGTTTTTAATATCGTTTGATTTTTTTGTGTAAGTTGATAATGTCGATATTTACTCATCTTCTTCTTTCTTGGCGCAATCTCTCAAATAATTGGAATATAAGTGACTTAATTTCGTACGAGGATCTTCAAGCAGACACCGATGTGATTTTTTTATTATTTTATGGTATTCCTAATACGAAAGTGCGATAATTTTAACTCGTCTGAAGAATTTATGTCTCATAATTACTTCCCAGTCCTACAAAAATATTCTTTCTACTGAAATATCGCTAGTCGACGATGTATATCTGGTTTCGGTCGAAAACTGGTGACCTATTTCGTGGGTGTACGATTATCCTAAAAACGGGGTGGCAACCCTTCAAGAATCTGAAATGACACTATAAGTCGTGTAATATATCATTTTACAGGTTTTGCGTTTCTATTTATGATTATGCTGAACGAGTTCTCTTAATTGAGATGTTGGAATTATTCATCATTTTCTTTTAGGCTTAAATTGAATTTTTACTGAATTTTTATACATTGTATCACATTATGAACAATTTCTTATAGTTTTTAAGTTTGTTTTATTGTTGATCCTCAAACCACAATTGGAGTGCTGAATAATTCTGATGTAATCATTAAATGAGAATTCAAATTCTGTCTGTAAGCCATTGATAAACAATTTCAACATCTCAATACTTGATTCAGTAACCCGACCACTCAAGGCACTTCGACTATCATTTCTAACGAGTTTTTTCACTCCGAAACAAACACAAAATTTATTTTTGTAGAATTGCAGAGCTTCCGAAAAGAAGGGTCAGTCGACTATTTTAGGTGCTTGAGGGTGTGCAACCTCGATCAGCGGGGGTGGACGGTTTGGTCGTACACCCAAGAGTTGGCAATCAAAAGATAATTATTGCTTACGAAAATATCCGGCTGGATCTTTTCATTTATGTGCACGAGGAAACTATAGTTCTTCTTATTTTGAATCAAGTTAATAATACAATTCGTAGATTTATTGAAGCAGAAATAGGAAGATATGAAAATATTCGAAATTTCTTCAAAGTTGGAATTATTCAAATTTCACAAAATAAACTATAATCGAATAATTATTTTCTCGCAAACTTATTTGATTGTTTCGACGAATTGGCTGGAAATGCAATAATTAAATATTTTGCTCTGTTGTTCCATGAAATCATTATACCATCTTATATCTCCTCCACAAATGGGAATTCAAATATCTAGTTAACTCACTCCATGTAAAAAATTATATTCACGTGCTATAAATGTGTCTATTTGACTATTTTCATTGGGAGAAAATTGTATTTATTTGTCTGGTATTTGTTACAGAATTTTGTTATCGGATGTGTTTTGAAGGGGGTACCTTAGATTGAAAACGAATATAATCAATTTTTTATGTAGGTATGTATTTAATTACAAGTTAATACAGAGTCTACAAAAATTCAACCAGATTGGTACAATTGGTGGATTCTTCTATATAACTTTCTTTTACTTTTAGTCAGAATCAAAAATCCACTGAGGTTTAGGACAAAATAGTTCAGCCTTCCATGAAGTGAAAAGTATTCACTTTTTTATTTGAATATAGTATTCACTTTTTTATTTGAATATAGTATTCAAATAAAAAAGTGAATACTTTTCACTTCATGGAAGGCTGAACTATTTTGTCCTAAACCTCAGTGGATTTTTGATTCTGACTGAAAGTAAAAGAAAGTTATATAGAAGAATCCACCAATTGTACCAATCTGGTTGAATTTTTGTAGACTCTGTATTAACTTGTAATTAAATACATACCTACATAAAAAATTGATTTTTACAAATACCTATATAATATTTCAGAGAATATGGCTCCTACGAATGTTGTTCAGAGTCACAAAGTGAAGCCGAGTCTTTGGTAAGAATTGAGTTGTATGCATGTGTCAGTTCACATGAAATCGTTAGGTTATGACAGGAGGTTCTCACGTAATTGATCAATAATCTCTAATAATAATATTACTGCTCATGCGCAGATCTCGATTCTTACCGAAGACCAGCAAGTTTCATTAGCTCATTATCTATACAGGGTGTACCCGGTACCGGGTGTCCTAAATCAGTTGTCTAGTGAGGCGATCTCAGAAACCCGATAAGCTAGAACAAAATGAGTGGCACATTTTCGGGCTAAATTTTTTAGGGAATTATGTTGGTGAAAACCGCAACCTTCTAAGTCAAACCGTTTCCGAGCTATTAGAGAAAATTGGCTACTACATAATTGGTTACTTCTCGAGTTAAATACAAACTTGTGTTTTTCTGAATGTAAATCATACAAATCTCTGTGACAGATAAAATTGTTTTTTTTTTCTTTTTCAAAAATATATAACATGATATATAAATTTCTTATACAACTATGAAAATCATCAAAAGTTTCATTTTCACACGAAAAATCAACCAGGTGCCTGTCTATGATGATCTGTAAACTGATAATAAATTATAATATTCGATGATGGAGAGCAGAATTCGCTCTTCTTATGGTTCACGGTGTAAGCTTTTGCTTTCACCACAACGGACTTCATTTCGAACAATATTTATGATTATTTATATCTATTTTTCACCTGTAGTTCAAGTTTCGACAATCTATGATCATATTTTGTACTAGTTTTATTGTTTATTCGTTAATTAATTGTTAAATCAATGCTTTTCATGAAGATTCAGAGAACTCAAAACAATCTGTTTTTTGCAATCCCATGTATGCATTATTTCATTATTTGCTGACACATGACTTGAGAAGGTCGAATATTTTTGCGTGCGAATCGAGGAATCATTTTCGAAATATTTCTAATTGAAATAATTAACTTAAAAAGCTTTGTTATACGTATACGTGAACCACAGAATATGAGAGCATGAGAAAATTGAATAACCAAGGTTTCTGCTCTCAACCATCGAACATTATAATTAGCTATATCTTACAGATTATCATAGATAGGCACCTGGTCGATTTGTCGTGTGAAAATGAAGCTTTTGATGATTTTCATAGTTTGATAAGAAATTTATATATATCATGCCATATATTTTTGAAAAAGAAAAAAAAGCAATTTCTTTTACCGAAGAGATTTGTATGGTTTACATTTAGAAGAACACAAGTTTGTATTCAATTCGAGAAGTAACCAATTATGTAGTAGCTAATTTTCTCTAATAGCTCGGAAACGGTTCGATTTAGAATGAAAAAAACAATTTTATCTGTAACAGAGATCTGTATGGTTCACATTTACAAAAAACACAAGTTTATATTATAACTCGATAAGTAACGGCAATGAGAATAAATTGGTAATACTAATGGATTGTGCCTATTGAAATATGTCATGTTGAAGGTTTATGTTTCAAGTCGATAGCTTCAGGGTCGCCGTTTGAAGCGCGTAGGAAACATCAACCGATAGAGGCGCCACCGTGCATTTTATGGAATATCTTCATAGAACTTACATAATCTCTATGAGTTCTATGAATATCTCTCTAATCATGAATGAAATGTACAATGGCGCTGTCTATCCGAAACTCGCTGAACTATCAAATTAGTGAAAATGTGGGTAAAGCAGGAACTTTTTCCCGCTAAAATTTGAATTTGGCCATTTTCTGACAATTCCGTATTTCAAGTTGTTTTTCTGAATGAAATTATCTGTAGATTTACTTTTAATCGGAAGTTGAACTATTTTCATGGGTCTTTCGTTTGAAATAAAACAGAAGCAAGAGTTGGCTTATTTTCTTCTATTTTTGAAAGAAAAAAATTAACTGTTGAAATGCAATTAATCTCAATTATCTCATTAAGAACTCCAATCCTTTCTGAGTTTACCCACAAAATTTCAGTTCTCAAAGTGAAACCATTTTCAAATGCAACTTGAAATAAAAACGGAGTTTAGTTATGAGAACTTTTCATTTGACGTCATCTTCAAATTTTCTCTATTAGCCCGGAAACAGTTTGACCTAATAGTTTGCGATTTTGACCGAAATAATTCTCTGAAAAATCGAGCTGAAAGATGTGCCACTCATTTTGATCTTGCACATCGGGTAATCGTTTTTTCCTCCAAATCGGTAGCGTATATGACAAAACCACAAGACACTGTACAGTTCGGTATAACAAAGCTTCTCTTGACAAAGCTTCAAACAGACAGTGGCTCACAACAAAAATTCTGGAGTAAAACTGTGTACATGCAGTGTTTCAAAAAAATATCACGCTGTATATTTGCAACCGAAATCACCATATCACATGTTGTAAACTCTTTTTGCAATTTATAGGTATGCCACATTTCAGTTGAATATTGTTTGAAGTGATATGAAAAAAAAAAACATGAAAAAATTCAATCTAAAACACCCTATATCTCAAAAACGAAACGTTTTCGGTACCACATTTATGAAACACTTTTTCAGGTTGTGCAGGAAATCTCTCCTTCAATTTGGGAACAACCTTCACGTAGTACTTGAAATTCATTTTTGAAATGACCAGTATTCATATTCATTAATATTTATTCATTTATGTTTTTGTACCCGACTCAGTGACCAAATGTGTCAATGGGCGCAACCCAATCCTATGGCTAGTTTTCTAAATACGAGGTGTTAAAGTTGAAAATTGCCCAGATTTTCGGATTTATTTTTCAATTATTCAGAGTTAGATTGGATATCTGTTTCATACACACGTTTACTAGGTGTTCTGGTAATGCAATTAATGGATGAGTATGATTAAAAATTTTCATATTCACAGGGTGATTCACGAATATATGACGGTAGTTTTTTGCCAAAATTCACTTTTTCTACTGTGACGTCAGGAAGGCATTTTTTTTAAAGGTTTTTTTCGATTTAGTATCATGACGACAAAATATTGCACAGTGCACATTTTTTATACAGGGTGTTTCACAGAGAGAACCACTAGACATAATCATTTTTTTAGGATTAATTCGAAACACTGTATTTTTGAATTGATTTTTGGGAAAAGTAATACCACAAACATATGTGTGTCTCTAATCTCCAAAATATTCATGGTGGTTTATTCATAGGAAGGTATTCTATTTCGGGAAAAGTTCAAAAAACATGAACACCCTGTATTCGAAAATTTCCTCCATAGGATTGGGTGGCGCCCATTGACTCTTTTGGTTACTGAGTCGTGTACAACAACATAACAAACTTTCAGAAAATTTTACTGGTCGCCACTGTACCTATAAAAAGTGCGGGGTCCTTTCTGTAATGACAATATTTATTTTCTTGTAATAATCGAATGATTATTTGCATACCTTGTAGAATGATCGAATGAAATTGTTTTCTATTATAATAATTATTTGGACTTGATAAAGGTTTTTTAATGAGAATACATGAATAGCATCTACTATACCCGGTAAGCCTCTCGGTGTTCCATGAAATTCATTTTACCTACTCTTATTAAACATTTAAACAATATGATTATTAGCCAAGTTATGTAGTGAGACATCAAAGTGATATTTTTTCTGAGACACTGTCCTCTGCTATCCTGCAGATTTTTTTTTCAGAATCATTCGAAGAATCTTCCCTCTTCGTTTGTATCTTCAATTTAGGATCACCTTGTATACCATTAGCTGAGGTATTTATATTATTATATTGAGTGGGATCAAAAGAACCGTACGAAATAGTACGGAATAACATTCTAGGGATTGGTTGTCTTGAACAGTCCCTATTAATGTCGTTGAAATCGGCCCCAGAAAAATCTGGAACGGCCTTGTTTTTCACCATGAACTTCAAGTGTACTTAAGTGGTTTCATGAATGAATTCATTCGTTAAATTGAAGTTTAACGGATACTTGGTATTTGAGCAAGAAGTGGGCCTAGGAATTTTCTGAATACCATTTTCAAGACTAAGTCTCACACTCTCAGCAAGACTTCACATCAAGAGAGAAAATAGATTAAAATTAATTGCAAGGATGGACCCAGTGAAAATTATTGATATCTATGTTACGTCTATTTTACGTTAGAATGGATACCCAAAATCTCTGGTCAACAGTATTTTTCGCGGCTCCAACCAGTCTCTTGTGTCATCCAGTCTCGTCAACCCAGACAATGCAAATATTAGATTTTTCAAGCTGATATATATCCCTAATTTGAGTCAAACATTAACTAAAATAATGAAAAATACAACATGCAAGGTTATATCGTATTATAAGAAAACTGTGGGGACTCTGTTTTCCAGATTGAAAGACAGCGACCCCCTAATGAGGAAGTCGGGGTTAGTTCACAAAATTGACTGTTCTGACTGTGACGGCACATATATTGGACAGACGAAACAATATTTCGGTTCTAGACTCAGACAACACCAGGCTGATTGTGGAAAACGTTCCGAGTCAACCGCTCTTTCCCAGCATGCAAAGAACGAAGAGCATAAATTTGACTTCGACAACGCTAGGATTTTAACAATGGAAGATAATTGGTTCAAGCGAAATTTTAAGGAAATGTTATGCATAAAAAGTCATCACAATTCTATTAATTCAAGGACCGATAAAGGTTCACTAAATATGACATATTCGGGCCTGATAAGGGAAATTAATGTTTAGTTTTTCAAAGATACATATTTCGGTGTTGTGGAGTTAATTGCATTGCTCCCTTTCATTCATGAGCCAGTATCGAATACCTATACGTCAGGAGAATTTGTGGGTCCCTAAAATGTTTTTAACACCAATTTATAATGACAAATTTGAACTGTTCAGGTTGCTGATTTAGTTGATTATTCATAAGGTGGGTTGGTGAAATTGTTCTTTTGATTGTTTATGTTTTTTTGGTGGATTCGCTGCCAACAATTAGATAGTTTACACTATTGTGTTCCAAGTTTAATAGTTTTGTTTGTTCCATGTAGTAGTAATGTGTTGTGAATGCTCATACCTGTATGTTATTTTTAGCCTGAGGAAGAGAACAAAGTATCTCGAAACGTCGGTGCTGTGAATAAGTCTAATAAATTAGTTCCTCAAGACTGATATTATTATTTCAATACTGAATATTTGGGAACGATATTATACATATCTATATCTATGTTACTTTCTATTTGGAGTATGATTTCTCAAAATACTGGCAATTTATTTATGTAAAGTTTATTTTAATACATGGGATGATTATTGCCTTCGCTAACACCCTTCCGACTAAGGCTCATCTGAATCCAAATTTCAATATGGTCACTTAACTGAGGGCGAAAAATGGAAAGATCAGAATTTTAAATCGGTTCACTTGGAGTAAACAAGACTGATGTGAAGCTTTGGAATATAAGTGAAGCTATATGATCAAAGTTACGCAAAAATTCGATGGGAAATCCCAAAATGTGATAATTTAATGAGCATTCTATTTGAAAAACTGAAGTTGATACTAGTATCAACTTGATAGTTACTTCTGATATTTCAAAACTAAAGAATATCTTTATTTTCAGGATTGGTGACAAAACGTAAATGGCTCGTCCAAAAACTTTTTTATTTTATTTATTGTCACTAATAGTTTTGGTATATTCAACTTCCGCTGATGATGATAGACCCATAGTTGAAACTCAGGATGGACATGTGAGGGGTACTTCTTCCATCTCTAAAAGTGGACGACCTTTCTCTATATTCAGAGGTATACCTTATGCCAAACCACCTGTAGGAGCTTTGAGATTCCAGGTAATGATTCGTCAATTAGCTATTGTAACGTTTTCCTAATTATTAAAACGTCCGGGATGAAAAATAGTATATTCTGAAACTAGTTGTAGAATGGGCTCCTATTCCAATACGAATACGAAATTCGAAAACGAGCGACGAAGGAGCGAGTTTTCGAACGCATGAGTGTTGAAATTGCAGTCTGCAACGAGTATTAGACGATATTTTCTCTATTTCAGTCAAATTTCGATGAAAAATTCAGATTATACATCCTAGTGACTTTTGTATTGTATCTTGGCAGTTGGTGACTGTTACGAAATTGACATTTCCAAATTGACGTGTGTTGAAAATTGATAGGATCGGAGGCCAGTGCTGCCAACCACGAAACGAAAAATATAACGGAAAACAATTAATTCATTAAAGCACTGTTTTTAGTACTGTAATGAACTCATCACGATACTGGAATAGAGAAACTATTTATTTACACTAATTATAATACTACTTATCAACAACGGAAGAACTAATCCTAGCAAAAGTTGTACAATTTATTTCCACTGATTTATTTGCACTAATATTTATTTCAACTCGTTGCTTGGCTCTGAATAATCCCCCTTCGCCAATGTGCTCCTTATATTAGATTAGATTAGATTAGAGGAGGGGCGGAAGATCATATGAACTCGCAAGCACCTTGACCTAAAGATCTATTGTGCATCCCCGCGCTGTTTTCCAGTCAGGCAATAGTGTCTCCATGAACTTTATCACCTTTCTGGGGGCTACATCCATCACTTGTTCCGGCTTTAGAAACCAGAAGCCAAGGTGTTGTAGTCTTTTCCGATGAACAGCTTCACATTCGCATAACAAGTGCTTGGCTGTCTCAGTGGCTTCTTGGCAGAAGCGACATGTGTCTTCCAGCGACTTACCTATGTTCTTCAGGTGATACCTCACGGGACAGTGTCCCGTGAGTGCGCCAGTTAGTTTCCTCAGTTCCTGTTTACTGAGTGAGAGAACTTTTTTAGTCCAGCTCGTCGAGTAGGAGAGAAATGACTTGGCCTGTCTTTGGCCATTGATCGTTTGCCAGAACGTAAGCTTTCTCTTTTGTTCCCATTTCTTAACTGCCATCGCTTGATGGCTGGCTGGGAAGCCACAGAATGGCTCTGGACCGGTGAAGGGAATAGACCCCCCTTCCCTGGCAAGTCGGTCTGCCGCTTCATTGCCATCTATCCCGGAGTGGCCAGGTACCCAAATAAGGTTGACCTGGTTTCTTTCTCCGAGTGTGTTGAGGGACGTTTTACATTCCCAGACTAACTTTGACCTAACTATTGGAGAGTCAAGCGCTAGCAGGGCTGCTTTGCTATCCGATATTATGTATATTCTTGCCCTCCGGTAGTTGCGTCTTGTACACAGCGCAACGCATTCCCTAATGGCAAATGTTTCTGCTTGAAATACCGAAGGGCAAGAACCCATAGGTATGGCTAATTGGATCAAGGGACCGTGTACACCGGCTCCCACTCGTTCATCTTCGGTTTTCGAGCCATCGGTATAGAATACCGCAGACCCTTTGGGGAAAACCACTTCATTATTAGCCCATTGTTCACGACTTGGAAATGTCGTGTTGAAGTTTTTCTGAAACTCGAGTCTCAGTGGTAGGTTATCTGTGACCACATCTTGGAGCCCCTTGCACTCATTAAGAATACGAAGGTGTCCTGAGTAGTCGCCAGTTTTCAGTTCTTGTTCTTTTGCCATCCTGAGAGCCCACCTGGCCGCCTCACCTTCCAGAATGATATCTAGGGGAGGCAGGTCCAAGATGACCTGCATGGCAGCAGTTGGACAAGAGCGTGTTGCTCCTATGATAGATAGGCACGCTGTTCGTTGTAGTTTTTCCAGGGCTAATTGCCCTGAAACTAGTTTTGCTCTCGGCCACCAAATGAGAGCTGCATAGCTAATGATTGGCCGAACGATGGATTTGTAGATCCAGTTGGTCAGTTCTGGTTTAAGCCCCCACGTTTTTCCGACCATTCTCTGGCATGTGAAGAGAGCTTGCTGGCCCTTACTGATCACAGCCTCGAGGTGTGGACTCCAAGAGAGTTTTTGATCGAATATAACACCTAGATATTTGGTCTGGTTCGTTGGGGTTAGGGCAGTCCCGTTCATTATTAATGCCTTGAGAGAAAATTTCTTTCTCCTGGTAAATGGCACTAGTATTGTCTTTTTGGGATTTATATTGAGACCTTCTCGGATACACCACTCGTGAGTTAGGGTTAGAGCGGCTTGCATCCGATCACTGACCGTGTGTGCTCCTTATAGGTATAGAGTGGCCACTTTTTTAATGGGTTTGTATTTGTAACTCTTAAACCATAAGAGTTAGAAGGTCGGTCAAGTAGAGACAAATTTGCATTTATAGAAGCATTGTCAAGCAGTTCAAACAAATCGAGATTATCAGGGCCGGTTATTGGGATATCTAAAGAAAAATAAATTCTGTCATTTTGATTTTTCTTTTTTCCTCAATTTATTCAAAATATTATCGAAAAATGTCAAAGCAATTTTTTATTCGATAGTAAATTATCCTCGAATTGACATACTTAATCAGATTTCGTATTGAACGTTTCGTACTCTCTGGGCCACCCTCAAACTCATTTTTTTCAATACAGACCTGCATATTTTATGACACATTTCGAAATAGCTTTCAACGCTGAATTCAACGATATATCATACAATGTCATCTCTTGTTATGTTCTTTTTTATCCACGGCCTACTACTTGAAAATAATACATTCAATAAACCTAAAGTTGCGTGTATGTAAGAAAAAACAAGTCTATCAACGATATCAAATGTTCTTATGGAAATGTATTGCATGTTGTTAATCAAACTAAAGGTAAATGTTATACAGATCCGACCCAAAGAAATTCGGACAAGGGTCGAAATCACCCGAAAACTTTGATTGACATTGTATAATATATCGTTGAATTCAGCGTTGAGAGTTATTTCGGAAAGTGTCATAAAATATGCAGGTTCGTATTGAAAAAAAAGAGAATCAAGATGAAAGAATTTACTTTTCTCATGATATCTCAATAACCGGCCCTGATAATCTCGATTTGTTTGAACTGCTTGACAATGCTTCTATGCATTTTTCTCCATTTTACCGACCTTCTAACTCTTATGGTTTAAAAGTTACCAATACAATCCCATTAAAAAAGTGGCCACTCTGTGTTTCCTAATTTGATGTCAATATTTAAGGGGGTGGTTTTGGGTCCATTTTAAGAAAAAATTTCCACCAGTGTCGTTCGTACGTCTATTTTGGCAGACATTGATGTAGACTACAGGCCCGTGTCGAAAATTGATGGGTCATTTGAACCAGAAGATGACCTATCTAGAACGATAGAAGGACATAAAATAATAAGATTCAGCACTATGCCGTCACTTGTAAGCTGTCCAACTGAGTACAGGTGGCAATTCAAAAGGACAGGTAGACTGGGTACATTTGGGTCATATGACTTTTGACGGCATTCTTACCATCAATAGCTCCATGGAAAATAATAGGAAAACGGGCAGTGCCGTACAAAAATGATGCGCCATATATTCGGAAATTTTTTTTGATTTTCCGAAAATTTCCATGGTAAAATAGGTCATTTGACTTTGTACGGCATCAGTTTTATACGGTTGCCATACATCTTCTAATCCATTATTCAGCAACGCCGTACAAAAATCATGCGACAAAGGGAAAAAATCGAGGGTTGCAACCCCCTCTCTTGCCGTGCTCCAGGGGGTCATTTGAAAAAGTACGGCTTCGGTTCCAAAACATTATCCAGCACTCAAAATGACTATTAAAAATAAGGCCGTCAAAAAAAAATTGTTCATTCTGATGTTATATCAATAATTATCTTAATTTCATCTTATGCTTGACCCATAAAGCTCTAAAGTCATTTGACCCAGTACGGCAACTTCTTTTTTTACATGATACTTTAAGATACAATTCTTATATTATATTGCCGTTCAAAAGAGACTGTTCTAAAAAAAATTATAGAGAAATACAAAAAGTGAAATTTTTCATATTATTGTAAAAGTTTGGAACTCATAGATTAATGATATATAACAATTTTCTACATTTTATCCCTTGTTTGGAATAGTATTAAGGTAAATAAATTAGGAACAAATGATGCCGTACATTTTTATCCAGACCATCATTTAGGATGATGAAAATTGCGCTACCATTTTAAGGATACTCTATGGTCATTTGATACTGTACGGCATCAACATATTTTTGAAGAGAATAATTGAAAAAATGACAAAATCATTATACCGTCTGAAGTGTCTATATCATACCCAACAAGTGAAACCGTCAATCCAAGTATCAACAGTTTTGTATACTTTTTGGTTTAAAAAAGGTATACTTGAAACATTATTGATACATATATAATTGATTGTTCACTGTAATAATGTGAATGAATAAATCAACTATTCTCTAGAAAAATTGTATATATTTATAACTATCAATGGTGATAATAACACAAATTTAATAACTTAAATTATTCGCTATCCGAATCAGCCTCTGAGTTGTTATCAGAATCAACGTCTTCATCAGCTTCCGAATAATCTTCTTTATCATGACATGGTCTGGATAAAAATGTACCGCATCATTTGTTCCTAATTTATTTACCTTAATACTATTCAAAACAAGGGATAAAATGTAGAAAATTGTTATATATCATTAATCAGTTTCTTTTGACCGGCAATATAATATAAGAATTGTATCTTAAAGTATCATGTAAAAAAAGAAGTTGCCGTACTGGGTCAAATGACTTTAGAGCTTTATGGGTCAAGCATAAGATGAAATTAAGATAATTATTGATAAAATCAAAATGAACAATTTTTTTTTGACGGCCTTATTTTTAATAGTAATTTTGAGTGCTGAATAATGTTTTGGAACCGAAGCCGTACTTTTTCAAATGACCCCCTGGAGCAAGAGAGGGGGTTGCAACCCTCGATTTTTTCCCTTTGTCGCATGATTTTTGTACGGCGTTGCTGAATAATGGATTAGAAGATGTATGGCAACCGTATAAAACTGATGCCGTACAAAGTCAAATGACCTATTTTACCATGGAAATTTTCGGAAAATCAAAAAACATTTCCGAATATATGGCGCATCATTTTTGTACGGCACTGCCCGTTTTCCTATTATTTTCCATGGAGCTATCGATGGTAAGAATGCCGTCAAAAGTCATATGACCCAAATGTACCCAGTCTACCTGTCCTTTTGAATTGCCACCTGTACTCAGTTTGTTCAGCTTACAAGTGACGGCATAGTGCTGAATCTTATTATTTTATGTCCTTCTATCGTTCTATAGATAGGTCATCTTCTGGTTCAAATGACCCATCAATTTTCGACACGGGCCTGTAGTCTAATGGTACGGCACAGGCATCTCCTGAAATAAAAATTAGTTAACTAGTTCCTTTGCGTCAGTTCATTCGTTAATGATAGAGGACGTACTGCTTCCTCGTTCAAAGAGAAAATCAACACAATCTGGAATCGTCTTCTCAAACGTTCCATGATAGCTCTGTCACAGAAAAAGGTTAGATGGGTTAGGTTAGGTCATTGACCTCGAATCCTATGAAGAACCTAGGTTAATGGAGTTATGTTCGATTAGTGTAAAAACATTTCTTTTTGAGGTGGTTTTGGGGGATAGAGGAAAATATGAACAAGTTATAAGTGCTCACAAACTAATCTCCATGAAAATCGAAGGAGGAACTTATTTTGGTGGGAATAATATGGCTTTCCAATTACAAAATAATCGGACAAAACTAAGTGTTTTTATTGAGAAATATCGTGTTTTTAACATTCTCATTCGAATAAGGTTAATACTTGAGTATTCCCTAGATGTATCAACTCAATTTAAATCGAGAAATATGTACTTTGCATCAATTCCAGAGTCCAGAGAATCATATCAGAGACGTAATTAGCCCAATTTTTTTTCAAATAGCTATATCTTATTAACAGAGCCGAATTCGAAAAAATGGAAAATGAAAAAAAGGTTTCTTTTGACCTCAATAATCTTCATTTGAAATATATGTACAAGTCAAAGACGCACCCTGTATACAGGGTTTTCAAGTGAACATGCAGATTAAATTGAAGAGGTTATTCCTTGGACTATTTTCAGGATATTTTATCCTCTGATTATTTATGAAAAATCGCTCTGTTGCGAAGATATAGGACGAAAAAAATTTTCAACAAATCACCGTTTATTACTGAAAATTTACTCAACCTACAACAATTCAAACCTCCAACTCGGATGCAATCATCCAATCTTCCCCTTATAGACTGCCGAACTCCGGGTTCGTTTCTTAGTGAGTTACACCCAGCAATTATCCGATCTATTGAATCGTCCATATTTTCCACGGGCCTATTATAGACTGATGACTTCAGATGGCTCCAAAGGAAATAATCCAAGCAACAACACTCAAAATGAGCTGGTGCACCTTCATGCATAGACCACATTGCCTGTCTTGTAGCCAATGGTACATCCTCCAGAAACTGATGTAGCGTTTGTTCAAAAAAGTACTTCGCCGGAAAGTCTTCCTACCGGTCCAATTAGCCAGTGTTAACGCCAAAGGTGGAATTCTTTAAATTTCGTATTTTCGTTCATTCAATTTGTCAAATATTGCAGCTGATGTCGTGACACTGAATTTGAATATTATTATCGATGTCACGACAATGTGTTGAACTGAATGAAAAAAAAAGGATCAGAATAATATATACTCCATTCACAATTATAAAATCACAACTCTGGCCATGGTTTCGTTCTCAGGAATTGGTGCACCTGATGAAAAATCTTTGGGCGTACATAGAATATGGTTAATGACAAAACGACGATGCCAGTTTTTCTGTTTACATCAAAGTAAAAGAATCATAGATTTTCCCCATTTTGTTAGTTCGTATCGATCGGCGATTTTGGGGAGAAATATCGATAGGAAATCGCCTATTTTTCCGTTCTTCGGCGTCCAGAAGAAGTTCCGTGCAATTGTCATTTGTTCCTTTCACGAGTTTTGGCGTGAGTACGAACGGCAAATTTGAATTGGACCAAAATTCGATTTATAAGCATAAATAAAGCGAAAGTAAGTACTAATCGACCTTTTTACACTTGATAACGAAGTTTTTTAGGTATCTGGCCGTTTTGAAAGATTTCAAACGAAATTCCGGTCCCCCAGAAGTTTGGTTAGTTTCGGTATCGATTTTGGTGCTCAAAATTTATTTGGAATGTGTAAATGGACAAGAAAGGCTTCCTTATACGATCTTCTGAAGGAAGCGACCGGAAAATATGGTTCAGGTAGAATTGAAATGTGTCACTGGAGCTTTCATTCCTTTGCCGAAAGTAGAAAAAGGATATATTGAACCAGAATACATCGGTTTTTTCCATATTCCAGGAGTTTGTGTCTTATTTTAGAACAGGTGAATGATGAATGTGAAGCATATGTTTGACCTATTCCATTTTATTCGTACAAACCTACTGTGGTTGTAATGTATGAATATTTTTTAATCCAGTAAATTACTATACAATCAGACTATTTTACTCCTTGTTCATAGGATCAAATAAATAAAATGTCGTCAAGTCTTGAACTTTCAGTTCAAGAGGATAATAAACATTAAATCTTCACAAGCATGCATATGAAAATTATGTGAAAGCAATGCAATTTTTTTCCATGGCGAAAAATAATATATTTCAACAGTACAGATCTCTTGTACTTTTCATGCAAATAACTAGAAAAGGAATCCTTTCTATCAATTCATATAAACGTTAATTATTTTCGTCCATCACATATTTTCCAATTCATTCACATTCTGAGAAATACGCTAAGAATGTAGAAAGGGCAACATTGTGTTGACTTGGAACATAAAAATATTTTGAAAAACGTCATAACTTCGATACAGAGTGGAATGTGTCAAATTTCCAATGCCAGAGCTGTGATTTTATAATTGTGAATGGGGTATAGATTTGCTCTCGAGATTATTTGATTTCGATTTGCGTGATTTTTTGAAGTTTTCTTTGTGCCTCCGAAACTAAAATAATAACTCAGTTTCCGGGTAATTTAAAATGGTGAAGTTTTGCTATACTTACCTTCGTTTCCGTTCAATGAGAAACGAAGAACCATAAAAATCCATTAAAATAGGAGATTTGGGCCTGCTCTCTATACAAGGAGTTCCTTGTGCAAGACTCCCGTCCTCTGGCCAGCTGAATTTCGGAGAATTGTAAGTTTCTACGCAGCAGCCCGACGTTTCAAGATAGGAAATTTATTTTTCTCTATTTCAGTATCGTAATGAGTTCATTACAGCACTGTTTTTAGTACTTTTAGTTAATTACAGTACTGAAAACAGTGCAATGAACTCATTACAGCATTGTTTTCAGTTATATTTTTCGTTTCGTGGTTGTCAACAATGACTTCCGATCCTATCAATTTTCAACACACGTCAATTTGGAAATGTCAATTTCGTAATAGTCACCAACTGGCAAGATACAATACAAGAGTCACTAGTACTGTACAATCTGAATTTTTCATTGCATTCCAAGGAAATTCAACTGAAATAGAGAAAATATCGTCAAATACTCGTTGCAGAATGCAATTCCAACACTCATGCGTTCGAATTTCGCATTTGTATTGGAATAGGAGCCCATTCTGCAACTAGTTTCAGAATATCTTATTATTGGGAGTTCTCTAATTTCCGTTAGAAATGAATTCTGCCTCCGAACCAAGAGCAAAAAATAGTTTACTCAATTCTTAACAGCCAGTCACTCGAAATTCCAACCCAAACGTTCAACGAGAACTGATGTTGAAACCGATTTTTCGTCAGCCCACTCATGGTTATTTTGGAATTTCCCTATTGCATTTCGCGCGAAACTGGCTTCATCGGTTGAAAGAATCAGGGTGAGCAGTTGAGGAATTCCAACCATTGTGTGCAAAAGCCATTAACTAAAAGGAAAATTTCCCTAAAATAATCCAAGAAACAACCCCTTCAATTTTTTCCGCTTGTTCACCTAACACCCTCTACAAGGTGGATGAACGAGCGCAAAAAAAAACAGATTTCACGCCAGTACTTGAGTAGCTGACCCATATTTTTGTATTTTAGGCACCACAGCCAGTTGACAAATGGGACTTTATCCGAGATGCAACAAAGGATGGTCCAGTTTGCATCCAGAAGAACTATCTTTTCGCGAATGCTAAAGTAGAAGGAGAAGAAGATTGTCTTTATTTGAATATTTATATACCTAAGGTAAAATGAAAAGCATTTGTGAATGAAGGTATTCTATAATCACAACAAAAATTCTATTTTTCGTATCGCTCATGAGTTTTGAATTTCATATACTTAAGGTGGGCGTTCAATGTAGTGTGTTTTCATTTCAAGTTGCATGGTTTCACTTCGAGAACTGAAATTTTGTGGGTGAAATCAGAAAGGAGTACCTAATGAAATCATTCAAATCGATTTCATTTCGAAAGTTCATTTTTTTTTTCAAAATTGGAAGAAAATGAGCCAGCTCTTGCTTCTGTTTTATTTCAAACGAAAGACCTATGAAAATAGGTCAACTTCCGATTAAAAGTGAATCTTCAGATAATTTCGTTCAGAAAAACAACTTGAAATACGGAATTGGCAGAGAATGGCCAAATTTAAATATATGGCCGGAAAAAGTTCCTGCTTTACCCACATTTTCACTAATTTCATAGTTCTGCGATTTTCGGATAGAGAGCGCCTTTGTACATTTAATTCATAAGGATAGACATATTCATAGAATAAGCAGAAATTGAAAAGAAAAACACACTATATTTCAATATATTTTAATTCTTAGGCTATCGATTTCGGATATTTATTCCATCATCAGGCCAGCTGAAAACACACAAGGATACATATATACATTTAGGATTTCTTTTATATTATTCTACATTTATTAGTTTCTTTTCGAGGATGGATATTTTTATAGGTTAAGAGTATGCAACTTATAAGACTTACTGTCGTATGGAAGTCAACATGGATTGATCATTCTTTATTATTTATTATTTTCTGATATTTTTCGGCTAAATGTCTTGTCTGTTCTCTAGATGTTTCAACCAATCGAAATTATAAATGATTATTTCTATTTTTTGTTCTCAGTAGCGTGGTGTCAGTCGGACATGGACAGGAAAACGGTTATGGTCTGCTCTCAACGTCATATTCGTGTATATGCTCTGCGAGCGGGAAATTCAATTTTTGTTTTCGTTATTTAGTTATCTATAAGCTTGAATATATTTCTTTCATTGAATTCGATGTTATCATTTAATAAATATCGGTTATCTTTATTTTTTATGATTTCGTGTTGTTCTAGTAAGGTCATTTTGTAATATTTATTTTCTCTGTGTAGTATTTTCAGGTTGTCGTAGTTTATTATATGTTTTGAATCTTCAATATGTAAACCTAAGGCTGAATGAGGTCTATTTTTTCTATGTTCGTTGAATCTTTTTTCTACGCTACGTGTAGTCATTCCTATGTAAAATGAGGGACAATTTGTGCATGTTATCTGGTATATTCCGCTCTGTTGTTCTAGTTTTGGTTTTGTTCTGTTGTTAATTAATATGTTCTCCAATGTTCTATGTCGTCTACTTGTAAGCGTATAATTGTATTTTCTTAGAGTTAAGTCTAGTCTTTCGTGTAAATTTTTGTAATAAAGTGTGGATATGAAATATTTCTTAGTTGTTATGTGGGGATATATTTTATTTATTATCTGTTTTCTTTTTATTGAAGTAAAGATCTCATTCATGAACTGTATTGAATATTGGTTATTGATTCCTATCTGTTGTATAATTTTGACCTCTTTTTCATAGTTTTCTTGTGTTAATGGTATATTCATTAATCTGTGAAAGAGAAATCTGAATGCTGCTCTTTTCATTTGGGGTGCATGATATGAGCCATTTGGAATAATGGAATCTGTCTGTGTTGGTTTTCTGTATATGTCAAAAGAAAAAGTGTTATCGTTGTTTCATGTTATTTTTAAATCAAGGAAGTTCAAATTGTTCGAAATGGAATGTTCTAAGGTGAATTTAATTTTGAATTTAGTGTTAATTTTTTGAAAAAAGTCTTCTAATTCTATGTCTGTTCCTGACCATATACAAAAAATGTCGTCGACGTATCTTTTCCAAAAGACTATGTGTTCATTGAGTGGTAATTGCATTATTTGTATGTGGTCGTTTTTAATCCGCTAGATGGTGAACCCATTCATAGAAAATACTATGGAAGAATTTATTTCTAAAATATTCATAGAACTTATACCTAGTGATAATGTAAATTCTATGGAGATATTCCATAAAATGAACGGTGGCGCCTTTATCGGATTACTTTTCCTACGCGCTCTGAACGGCAACCTTAATGCTGAACTTATGAAAGTCTCAATACCTGCCGAATTTTCGAATGATTTTGAAGTCCTTGAATTTCTGTTGTAGGTTTCTGGCACGATTGGATTATTACCCGTTATGGTATCTATTCACTGGGGCGGATATTTCGCTGGCAGAGGTACTGAAGACTTTTTTGGTCCTGAAAAAATAATGGACAAAGATGTCATTTTGGTGACTTTCAACTACCGACTAGGCGTTATGGGTGAGAAGTGTTTATTTATATTATATTGTATCGAATGCATTCATCCCGTTTTGAAATTTAAAGAAGTTGAATCATTATTTCTCTCGTTCTAAATTTTCAATGGCAAATATCAAACATACGAAAAAG
Source organism: Adalia bipunctata (assembly GCA_910592335.1). Lineage (NCBI taxonomy): Eukaryota > Metazoa > Arthropoda > Insecta > Coleoptera > Coccinellidae > Adalia > Adalia bipunctata. Next base: position 51,400,395 of record OU342950.1, on the reverse strand, counting down.
ATACATGCAAATTTACTACGTTGATAAAAGTGAGTTCATAATCCTGATGTTTTTTTGTTTCAAAGGACCTCACCAGCTTTCTCTTGCCTCCGACATGTATTCACGAAAAATTTTAATTCTTGAATTTTGGTGGAGAAATATCCATAAAAAATTGCATCGTATCATGAATCGCGATTTCGATTTTTAAAGTGGATACATCAATCTTACATCTTGAAAAATCCCAAAAATGAAAATTTTCCATCCAAAAACCTCGAAGTTATTCTTGTTTCAGCGGAGCTCTATTTTCGATTTTTTTTTCGAATTTTCCCGCTCAGAGAGAATTTTCCACCCAAAACTGAAAAATGTTACATCAAAATAACTTGAAATTTTCTAAGGAATCTATTTCTGCAATAAAAAAATGGTGTTCTAATTTGAAAAACGGAAGTTGACGTCATTTCCGGAAAAACCGGAGGTGCTCATGCCTTGAAAATATTTTAGATTTCATCAGCATCGTGAAATACTTATAAGTGCTGAATTTCATGAAAATACGTTCAGTAGTTTCCCGTATAAATATGGGTGAGGTTCCTCATGAAAGACCCTGTATAGGGTGTCCCAAGATGTTCCAAACAGCCAATATCTCGGCTCTCAGATAAGGAAGAAAGTTCAAACAAGTATTTCAAATGGCATCAAAAACTCTACCAGAATCCGTCGTTCTGTTTCAAATTACCACCCCTAAAAAAACTACCCCCAAATAGTGTTTTCAAATGGCACCCTTATATTTTTCTCACTCTAAACGTTTATCCAGTGAAAGGAGAAATATGTTCAAACAATTTGTCATCATTTTACGTAAATTCAACTCTTGAAAAAATTATTATAATTTCTCTATTTCAGTATCGTAATGAGTTCATTACAGTACTAAAAACAGTGTTGTAATGAACTCATTACAGCACTGTTTTTAGTAATATTTTTCGTTTTGTGGTTGGCAGCACTGGCTTCCGATCAAGCGCGGATCCAGGGGGGGGGGGGGCATGGGGGTCATGACCCCCCCCTGGACTGGACGAACCCTCAAATCAAATCAATTGGCGGGTATGTAATCCACCTGACCGTGACCCCCCCTTTCTCGAGAGCTGGATCCGCCACTGCTTCCGATCCTATCAATTTTCAACACATGTCAATTTCGTAACAGGCACCAACTGCCAAGATTCAATACAAAAGTCACTAGGATGTATAATCTGAATTTTTCATTGAATTTCAACGAAATTCGACTGAAATAGAGAAAACATCGTCTGATACTCGTTGCAGAATGCAATTTCACCACTCATGCGTTCATTCTGCAACTAGTTTTATAATATACTATTTCGGCACATTCACCATTTTTCTCAGTCCATTCTCTATGTCTATGAAATACTCTATAACAGTTCAGGCATTGTTTTCGTTTTTATAGAATAGTTATAGAGTATAGAACATAGGCATAGAGGAATGTGACTCCTGCGAAGGGGTGATTTTATTAAATCTAATGGGCGAATAAAGCCTACATGTTATCAAGCAAGCGTTATTTCCTCTCTATCGAAACCAGGTTGGGAAGGAGCTTTTGGTTTAGGGTGTTGTCTGTCCTTATTAGGGGAGATGGGATCAGAGTATAATGGTTTAGGAAGTGAAAAAACTTCAGCATAAGTTTCATTATGGAGTCTAATCGTATGAGAAGTTGTCATGTTGTCGTCTGATTAGAGAAGGGAAGTCAGATGACAAGGCGTAATTTGGCTTCTAGGTACAAGCTTTATCAGATTCATAAAGAGAATGATTATGTAAGGCCATCATTTCTCTCATCTTAGTTTGTCTCAAATACACCGGTCAACGTCTGTTAGTGGTCTCATGATTCTGTCTACAAAATAAACAACATCCACATTTACGACACCTAAATCTACCTTCAGAGAGATTTCGTATGTAACCCAATCGCAAACATTCAATGCATTGTATCACGTGAGGATTTATAATTTTCCTGGCGTATCTATCATAAGTAATTGTTTCCTGAATATGGATTGATTCTGTGCGGCCATTGGACACTTCCTTTGGTGAAGGGAGTTAATAGGCGAGGTGAGCTGCTTTCGTTAACGAATTCTGTATCGAACATATTCTTGTCTTATCAGAGGAAAACACCAAATTTCAAAATTCTCCAATGAAATCTCTGAGCTCAGGTTGAGACGGGCTATTTTTTGTGGTCGACGACGACGTCTTAAACTTGTCGTAAGTATTCGTCTCCGTAATTTAGAGAGCAATACTCGAATTCCCAAGTCATGTCTCATAACTCTTTGCAGTGCTTGTTATGCTATGGTCTGGTTCTCTGTTCAGATAAAAGGATATAGTTGTTTTTGTAGTTGATTAGTGACAGGAGTAGGAATGGTCTGGAGATAGAGATTACATGTCCTACATACGTCACATTAGCGGCCCACACACGACCACTTCGGAGCGAAGGTTTTATGCGCGCCGTTCCAAACTTCCATGTAAAAGTTTTGGTTAGTTCGATCAACGCTACAAGGTTAGGCGTTTCACTTTGGCGCGGCGCTCTGGCGTGTCGCTCTGACGTGACGCTCTGGCGTGACGCTCCAAAGTTTTAAAATTTCTAAAACTCAACGAGCCACTCCAAACCTTTCAATTTTTGAAACTTCTACCCCACTTTTGAACGTGACATTCTATACTGTCACATCAGAATCAAGATATTTTGTGTACGTTAGTGGGCAAGCGACACTCCTGCGTGTATCGTTCAGGAGTGACGCTCCGGAACGCCAAATGCTTGATGTACGCTCCGAAGTGGTCGTGTGTGGGTCGCTATTGCGAAATATTACCTCTATTAGCCACGAACTTTCGATTAGAACCACAATTCTTGCACGGTCGATCTCGGTTATCACTCATGACGACACTGGAAATCGTTAAATTCAACTACTTTTGCTAACGAAATAATCCCACTAAAGATGTTATCTTCAAATAAAATGTGACGATTAGGAAAGATAAACATTGGTAATCGAACTCACAAAAATTGTTTAAATCAAATAATTTCATGATATAAGATATAAGAATTGTATAGTATGTATAGGTATACTGAATTCCCATCAGTGCACGAAAATTCCTATATTACAATTGTAATAGTAGTTAATGAAAATATTTTATTTTCCTTTTCATTATGAACCCTCTGTGAAGTTTCATTTTGGAATTTTTTATTGAAAAAATATTTGTCAATCATAGAACAGGTATTTCTTTTCTATTTTCGCAGGACTCTTTTCCACTCTCGATGACGAAGCTCCAGGAAATAATGCAATGAAGGATCAAGTGGCACTTCTTGAGTGGGTCCAGAAAAATGTGAAATATTTCGGAGGAAATCCCGAGAGAGTAACTCTGTTTGGTAACAGCGCAGGTGCAAGTTCTTCACAATTGCACATGTTGAGCCCGCTTTCCAAAGGTAACAATAATTCTCAAGGGTCTTTTCTATCTATCTTATAAAAGGTGTTTCAAGTTTAAATGAGGGCGCAAGTTCTCAGTGTTCAATAAAACATAGTTTTCTGTAGCAAACTATTGAAATAAATCGATTTAGAAAATATACATTTGGGGATTATGTATGAAACAAAATATCTTATAAATGGCCGCCACAGCTTTACTGGCATATGAGCATCCTTTTGACCAAATTTTCAATAACGTTATTGAATACTTGTGGTGGTATTTCATCGATACAGTGTCTAATTTCGGCCTTAATGCTTCGATGGTTGCAGGCTCATTGGCAGATACTTCAGATAATCCCACATCCAGAAATCTGAAGGCGTAAAATCCAAAGATTATTGTGAAATATCTTTGGATTTGTTACTTTTTTTATTCTTTGGATTATTTTATTTTTTCATATATAATACCACAAGAGATGAAATTTTGCCGGCAAAATTTCTCGATTGTAAAATGAAAGTTTGTTGCTTTCGGCCTGACGGCTCGTGATTTTGATACAAATGTCATGAGCGAAATGGCCGAGCAGCAACAAACTTGAATATTACAAGAGAGAAATTTCACCTGCTCAAATTCCATCTCGAGTGGTATTCGACATGACTATTTCACGAGAAAATGTGTCTGAAGATGGTCACATTGGGCTTGTATTGCGCAAATAAGTATTCATCATAGATCAACTAAACGTTGTTTGTTTTCTCTATGCTATTCATTCCCGAAGCTATCTATAAATTTGAGAAACGTCAAAAAATTGTCGCTGAAATACCAACTTGTTGGTTTTGCCGATGCGAATGTTTTATCGATGAGAAACGAGTGTTGCTAAGGAAACTTCCTCACTAAAAATGGAATGAGCGGAATAGTCAATGGAAAATACGTTTGTTGAATATCTTCATTTGAAAACATCATGTATATTGGATAATAATAGAAAAACAAGAAACCTGTTTCCGAAAAAAATTTCTAACCCGTCAATTACACTCAGCCCACTTCCACGGCAGGGAGCAGGGAAGTGAGCCGGGAAGTGAGCAGGGAAATGAACAGGTTGAGAATGTTCACCTCACTTCTGCTGCCACTCGCGCTGCTACTCGCGCTGCCGGTCACTCCCTAAATTAGCGGCAGTCGAAGGACCGGCAGCGCAAGTGGCAGGGAGTGATCACATTCTGCCCAGTTACTGTCGTGTGAACGTTGCGTTCCATCCACCATCTTCTACGACGAGGAACTTTTTTTTGGAGTTTATATGTTTTCAAGACACTCACATATTTATATACATAAATGAAAGTGTAATAAGAGACATAGCGCTGAGGCTGCAATTTCGTCATCCGCCATTGCCAAAACTTGATCGCGAGAGAAATATCTGAGCTCACTGCCTTTCCATACTGCCGCAGAAGTATTCCGGGAAATATTTCTGGCGGCGCGCGAGTAGCAGTGGAAGTGGCTGAGTGTAATTGAGGCATTAAGATGTCTGATTCGGCAGCTATTGCAGTACCCTGGACAAAATTTGTGTGGCTTGAATACGTCTTTTTCCATCCAACTGCAAAATTTCATCTCAATCGAATTCGAAATAATGGGAAAAACAAAATTTCGAACGGCCATTAACGAACTCAACCGAAGCATTCGAGATCCGAACCTACTTTGCAAATTTCCAATCTCTAGATTCATCCGTTCGTGAGTTCTCGTTTTTACGGCCGTTCGAACGAACAGACCTGAATTTCAACAGGAATTCGTGCAACCTAGTGGATTGTGGCCATTCTGGACTCAGAATTCGAAAAATACAGACATCGTGAGAGAGAGAGAGAGAGAGAGATTTATTGATGATTAATACAAATGTTACATTGCTTTCACAGGTCATAAAAGTAATTCTAAAAAATAAAACAGGAAATGCTAAAAATGACATGACATGACAACATGATAGAGCCCGAATTTCAGTGGAACGGGCGCTCAATAACACAGAAGTTACTTTTTCAAATCAATGAATATTATATTATAGAAGAGAACAGAATAAAATCTATGATTCAAAATTATACAACTCATACATAAAATTGAAACATGTAATTGGACAAAGTAGAGCTACTATGCTCAGGAATGAATTATCATGCCCCCGCATGATGCTGTCCTTAAAGATAAATAACTATTTCCACACTTCACAAAATCGAAAAAGGTTTCAGAATAATAATTCCTGATTTGTATTAAGTAGTGTTATTTCCGAACTAATACAATTACAAAATCTCTAAATTTCATATGTACTTACTTGTTTTTCCATAATTCATCGTTTCGCTTGCAGGCCTCTTCCACCAAGCTATAAGTCAAAGTGGATCAGGCTTAGCTCTTTGGTCCACACCTCTAAACGCTATCCACAAAAAAATATTGCCCCTTCAAGCAGGATATTTACATTGTGCAACAAATAACTCCAAAGTGATAGTGGACTGCCTCAGAAAAATTGATGCTAAACAATTGGTGGGATCAGGAGATATTTTCAAAGTAAGTTATAATTTTAGATCCATATCTTCGATAATTTTCTCGGGAGATTTTATGAAGATGATAAAAACATGTACTGAAATTATTGAATTAGACACATTCAAAGTGGAAACAACTTCACTGTTCCATAATGAAGATAATAGAAAACCAAACGATAAGAAATTCATTCATAATATTCATTGGTATTCGTTCACATTTGTTCATTAAAAAAAATCGTTGTTTGTGCTTTTTTGCCATATGAGTCTAGTGACTTCACCTCTCATAAAAGTAGTCATCATCTATTTCGACGACTTTAGAACATAGATGAGAAAAAATCGATTTTCTAAATCTGTGGTTTCTGAGGATCCTATTCTGTAGGGATCAATATGAATTATTGAAATTATACAAGATCTCACGACAGGGGCGCGTTGATTCAGACCTCCTATTGGGAAACATATACAGGGTCTTTCACGAGGAACCTCACCCATATTTATACGGGAAACTACTGAACGTATTTTCATGAAATTCAGCACTTATAAGTATTTCACGATGCTGATGAAATCTAAAATATTGTGACGAGTGCGGCCCTGTGCATTCAAAGCGCTACGGGGCCGATCGAGAGGTTTCTGGAAACGCGTGGAGTGTTCCATCCGACGTTACGGCCGTACCGATGATTCGGGAAGGTTCCAGACGGGCCCGGACTTAGCGAGAAACAATCGGCGTTATACATATAAGTAGCGAATCGACGGGAGGCATTCATTCAGTAAGAGACGAGCGCCGAGTGAAAATAAATAGTGCCAGATAAATCAGTAGAAATAAATTGTACAGACTTTTTGTTAGAATAAGTTCATTAGTTGTTAATTATTAGTGTTATAAGTGGTGTAAATAAATAGTTTGTTGAACCCGGACGTTTTACTAACAAAGAAAACGTGACATTGGTGTCAGTGTGGAGTGGATTCGAATGCCGATAACCAGATCCCAAAAAGAGAAAATGGACCAGGCGAGTATGGAATTTTTCAAGCAAGCCTTTGATAAATTAAGCTTAAAAATGGAAGAAAATTCTCGGGAAATGAGCTCAATGAGTTTAAAAATGGATAAAATGGAAAATAAGGTGGAGGAAAAAATGGATAAAATGGAAAATAAGGTGGAGGAAAAAATGAACGATTGTAACGAATTGGTGAGTCAAATTGCTAGTACATTGGATGAGAGAATGGAGGCTGTCAAGGAAGTAATAATTGAAGAAGTTAACGAAAAAATTGAAGGAGTCGTTGATGAAGTTAACGGAAAATTTGAAGAAATGTCAGAAATAGTTGAACAGCATGCCAAGTTGATAGAGTCCCTGAGAAGAATGTCGAATAGGAAAGAAACTGAAGCTTCGCCATCCTATAGCTTCGTGAAATCGGAAAACAACACAGAAGGTGGTAAAATTAAGATCAAGCCACCTACATTTGATGGAAAAGTTCCTTGGTCGACATATCAAAAACAATTTGAAGCTGCTGCGTTGGCAAACTGTTGGAGCGACAGCGAAAAAGCCACAGCATTAATAATAGCTCTACGAGGAGATGCACTCAACATTCTGCAGACAATACCGGAAAGTCAACAGGCCTGTTATAAAGTTTTAACATCCAAACTTCAGATGAGATATGGCGATGCACACCTACAGCAAGTTTACCATGCTCAAATAAGGAACCGGGTGCAGAAAACAGGAGAAAATCTCCAGGAATTCGAGGCCGATGTTGCCAGATTAGTGAAGCTGGCTTATCCATTAGCTCCAGAGAGCTTCCTCGAACTGCTATCAATCCAGACGTTTGTCGACGGGATCGAGGACAGCGAAACTCAACAAGCCTTGAGACTTGCACGCCCTAAGACCATTGATGATGCATTGACTCAAGCTCTAGAATTTGAGGCAGCGAAACAGGCGTCGCATAGAGGACAATTTCGTATGAGACGAGTCCAAGAAATAGACCGACCTGTGGAGGAAATCATCCGAGAAGAGATTAGCAAATTATTGAATGCTAAGGAAAAGGATGCTGTGTGCTGGTATTGCAACACAAGAGTGGGCATTTTAAGAGAAATGGCCCAAGGATTGGAAAAAGAGACACAGCAGATAAACTAAAAAGGGTTGGTGATAAGGTGCATAAACCGACCCAGGTTAAAAATGCCTCTGACGTGATAATCCGTAGAATCAAGTCCGAAGATTTGACAAGAAGTCCTTGCCCCGATAATGGCAGCCACTGCCCTCGTGTGGAAGATAAGGCCAATTTGGGGCGGACCACTGTGATCGAAGATGACTGGCTACCATCAGAAATTCGACGAGCACAGGAGGAGGATCCAGATCTGAGAGTAATCCTAAGTTGGAAGAAGAGTGGCAGACGACCTTCTTGGGAAGAAGTATCCAGACTGAGCCAAAATGTCAAGTCGTATTGGGCCCAATGGGAAACGTTGAAGATTGATGAAGGTCTTCTGAAACGTTGTTGGGAAAATGAAGATGGATCTCAGCAGAGGCTTCAGTTAATTGTGCCCAAGAGTAGGGTAACGGACATTTTGACCAGACTACATAATGGAACTTCGGGTGGCCATTTTGGGATTACTAAGACTCTGGAGAAGGTCAGGCAGCGATTTCATTGGATCAATTGTAAGAAGGACGTTGAGGATTGGTGTAGAAAATGTAAAGTTTGTGCTGCGGCCAACGGACCCTACGGTAAAGGAAAGGCACCAATGAAGCAGTATAACGTCGGATCCCCCATGGAACGAGTAGCTATCGACATCGCAGGCCCTTTTCCAGAAACAGGCAATGGAAATAAGTACATTTTGGTAGCGATGGACTACTTTACCAAATGGGTGGAAGCGTACGGTATTCCTAACCAAGAGGCAAGCACAGTAGCTGACAAATTGGTGAAAGAGTTCTTCTGCAGATTTGGAATTCCCCTTGAGCTGCATTGTGATCAAGGCCGAAACTTCGAGTCGAAGTTATTCCAGGAAGTTTGCAAAACATTGGGGATACGTAAGACCAGAACTACACCTCTGCATCCTCAGTCAGACGGCATGGTAGAACGAATGAACCGGACTATGGGAAAACACTTGGCCAAAGTTGTCTCTGACCATCAAAGGGACTGGGATGAATACTTGCATTTATTCACGATGGCCTATAGATCTTCGGTTCAAGAATCTACCAAGGAGACTCCATCCAATATCATGTTTGGCCGAGAAATAAGATTACCTTGCGACCTCGAGTTTGGGTGTAAGCCTGGAGAAGATGTAGCTGGGAAGGACTACGTTAGTAATCTCAGAAGCAAGCTAGACTACATCCATGATAAGGTGCGTAATCAAATGCAGCAAGCAAGTGACCGGATGAAAATGCGCTATGACGTCAAGGCCATTGAAGGTGGGTTTACCGCAGGAGATCTGGTATGGTTGTATAACCCACAAAGAAGAAAAGGTTTTTCACCGAAGCTGCAGAGACATTGGGAAGGACCGTACGAAGTTGTGAAGAGAATAAATGATGTAGTTTACCGAATACGGAAGCTCCCCAGAGGAAAACCGAAAGTCGTCCATTTCAACCGATTGGCTCCGTATGCGTCCACGCAGGATGAAGAAGAAGTACGTCTCGTCGAGGTTCCGGCAAGGGAAAGCTGCGAATTCCAGGAATTTATGAACACCTATGGGAGAACACGCATTGCACGGTTTGGCGTCACGCAAGAAGTTCATCGGGACCTGTTCACAGTCCCCGAGGAATACTCGCTTGCTCATTGTGTAGCAGCCGATCTACGTATGAGTAAGGGAATAGCAAGAGTATTCAAAAACAAATTTGGTCGGCAAGAGGAACTAATGGGACAGCAGCCCAGAATCGGGAAATGTTTGCGATTGAAGTCCGGAGGTCGGTTTATTTACTATTTGGTTACCAAGCAGCACTCTTTCCAGAAGCCCACCTACCAGAACTTATGGACCTCGCTGCATGGCTTGAAAGAAGACCTTCAGCGTTCCGGCGTTAGGAAACTAGCAGTTCCCAAGCTTGGTTGTGGACTGGATCTACTGAATTGGAGGGTAGTACGAAGCATGCTTGAAGTAATTTTCCAGACGGCAGGTATACAGATCCTAGTATGCAGTTTCTACCCAAATCGTATCGAACTCCCCGGCAAAACCATAGAATGCTACTTCCATCAAAGGGGCCACTGTAACAAGGGTGCCGACTGCAGATTTCACCACGGTCCTCTGAAGAATCCATACGATCTGTTCTGGGACAGAACAGGCTTAAGGAGGGGACAGTGTGACGAGTGCGGCCCTGTGCATTCAAAGCGCTACGGGGCCGATCGAGAGGTTTCTGGAAACGCGTGGAGTGTTCCATCCGACGTTACGGCCGTACCGATGATTCGGGAAGGTTCCAGACGGGCCCGGACTTAGCGAGAAACAATCGGCGTTATACATATAAGTAGCGCATCGACGGGAGGCATTCATTCAGTTAGAGACGAGCGCCGAGTGAAAATAAATAGTGCCAGATAAATCAGTAGAAATAAATTGTACAGACTTTTTGTTAGAATGAGTTCATTAGTTGTTAATAATTAGTGTTATAAGTGGTGTAAATAAATAGTTTGTTGAACCCGGACGTTTTACTAACAAAGAAAACGTTACAATATTTTCAAGGCATGAGCACCTCCGGTTTTTCCGGAAATGACGTCAACTTCCGTTTTTCGAATTAGAACACCATTTTTTTTTTGCAGAAATAGATTCCTCAGAAAATTTCAAGTTATTTTGATGTAACATTTTTCAGTTTTGGGTGGAAAATTCTCTCTGAGCGGGAAAATTCGAAAAAAAAAATCGAAAATAGAGCTCCGCTGAAACAAGAATAACTTCGAGGTTTTTAGATGGAAAATTTTCATTTTTGGGATTTTTCAAGATGTAAGATTGATGTATCCACTTTGAAAATCGAAATCGCGATTCATGATACAGGGGGTGAAAAAATCGCTTACAAAGTTAGGGATGACAAAATCGTGAAAAATCAATTTTTTCAAATTAGAACCCCATTTTTTTATGGCAGATATTGCATACACTCACATTATTTTTCAACGTAGATTCAATATCTGCCATAAAAAAAATTGGGTTCTGATTTGAAAAAATTGATTTTTCACGATTTTGTCATCCCTAACTTTGAAAGCGATTTTTTCACCCCCTGTATCATGAATCGCGATTTCGATCTTTGAAGTGGATACATCAATCTTACATCTTGAAAAATCCCAAAAATGAAAATTTTCCATCCAAAAACCTCGAAGTTATTCTTGTTTCAGCGGAGCTCTATTTTCGATTTCTTTTTCGAATTTTCCCGCTCAGAGAAAATTTTCCAACCAAAACTGAAAAATGTTACATCAAAATAACTTGAAATTTTCTAAGGAATCTATTTCTGCAATAAAAAAATGGTGTTCTAATTTGAAAAACGGAAGTTGACTTCATTTCCGGAAAAACCGGAGGTGCTCATGCCTTGAAAATATTTTAGATTTCATCAGCATCGTGAAATACTTATAAGTGCTGAATTTCATGAAAATACGTTCAGTAGTTTCCCGTATAAATATGGGTGAGGTTCCTAGTGAAAGACCCTGTATAGGAAACCAATTTCCTGAAATGTTACCTTATTGGTTCCATGCTTCCTTTTTCTGAGCATTTCTGAACCTTGCATTTTTCCAAGGCAACTATATCACTATTATCACCTTTTCGATTTCTACATGAAAAATAAAAGATACCTCATGTCTATTCTTACAACGAAAATATTTACTTTCCTTTATTTCAATATTTATCATTCAGAATATTCGAGACTGTTGAGTTGTGCTAGCCTATTTGGAATTTATTTTTGGTTGAAAATTGTGTACCGGATACTATCTCAAACTGTGTGTCCGAAATATACATAATTATGTGTTATTATTGTGTATTATTTTGTGTTGTTTTTTTCTCTTGCTAATTTGATGGTTGACTTTAAGAGGCTGCAATTAATCATTATTATGATTCTGATAAAGAGTTTTCCACATATTGCAAATAAAATTTGCTGTTGAATCCTCCATATTTTAAATGGAATGTCCTGTACTTAATGGATTCATAAGAAGCGCCAACAAATCCTCTAGAAGTTTCGTGCAGTACTCCTCACCGTTCATCAATTTTTTCTGAATCAGCTTCTGTCTTCAAAAAATGTTCCTCCCCTGTGAACTGCAGTGACCCAAGGACCGACCCTTGAAGCACGCCGTATTTGATTTCACGTAAGTCAGGTAGCTTCTGGTTATCAGAGACACATTGAGTTCGTCCTGTGAGATAAGATTCTATTAGTTGGAGAGGTGGACCTCTGATGCCATAATGTTCTAGTTTTCTCAGTAAAAGATTGTGAGAAACACAATCGAACGCTCTAAGTAGTGCTAAGCTACGAGAAAAACACAAAATTTCAAGTGTATCTCGAAAACGAAACGTTTGCTCAACACGTTAATCGCCCGCGGTAATTCCAAAAATATTTCCCTCTGGGCCTTGGAATTGTGATTAAATAATTCAGATCCTCAAACTGAAAGAAATGAAATGCTTTATTGCAAAACAAAGCTAAATATTTCGGAAACACGATAGTTTTTGTGTCAACCCAATATGACTGACATGGCATAGCATAAATAGTATATTGTATAATTAGTGGGAAAAGCATAATATTCCCAAACGACTGTGATAATTACCAGACGAGGAGCGTAGCGACGAGTCTGGTAACACAGGAGTTTGGGAATATGCTTTTCCCACGAATTATACATACTATTTTTTCTCCGATCGTCGATTTATATTTGAAAAAATTATTAAAAAATATTTCATTCAAGATGTAATCAAGTAAGTTTAAATAGGTTTCTCTATGTTCATATTTAAATATAGAAGTGGTAACTATGGAAATTACTTTGTTATGACAGAAGTAAAATAATTTTCAAGCCGATTTTGTTCGATTCGTTGTATTTTATAAGAAATTAAAAAAACAGTAGTAAACATGGACACTGATGGTGATTATTCGTTACCTTGCACGCCTCCTGAACTTGTAGAAGCAGCGAACGCGGCTTCACTTGATTTACTTCCGGCGAAATCCAGAGAGAAGTATGAACTTGCGTACCAACGCTTCATGGATTTTTGCAGAAAAAACAACAGTGTATCCTTTTCTGAGAATGTACTGATGGCGTATGTTGCTGAATTGGCTAAAACAATGAAATCTTCGACGTTGTGGGCACATTATTCCATGCTTCGATCAACTTTGTCTATTAAAAATAATATTAATATTGCCCAGTACCATAAACTGAGAGCATTTTTGAAACGTCAAGCTATAGGATACAAACCGAAAAAATCTAAAATTTTAACCCAGGAACAAGTTCAGAAATTCATTTTAGAGGCCTCAGATGACATATTTTTATCGACGAAAGTAAGTAGATAAAGATTAAATAGTATTACTTAAATTAAATGAAATACGAAATATACAATGTTCGATTAATTTTTAGGTGGCTCTGATATTTGGAATAGCAGGAGCCTGTCGACGAGATGAGCTTGTCCGAATAAAAGTTCAGGATATAGAAGATTTCGGTTCAAAAATACTGGTAAAAATACCAGAAACAAAAACAAATAGACCTAGATCATTCATCATCAACGAAACCTATTTAAATGTTTATAGAAAGTACGTATCATTCAGGCCTAATGATTTTGAAAATCCTAGATTTTTTTTTAAATTCAACAAGGGAAAAGGATGGAAGACAGTCATTGGAATTAATCAATTTGGAAAAATGCCGCAAATTGTTGCAAGTTATTTACAGTTGCCAAATCCGACAGAATATACAGGACATTGTTTCCGAAGATCATCGGCAACACATTTGGTAGATGCTGGAGCTGACATTCTTTCTTTAAAGCGCCACGGAGGATGGAAGTCTTCCCATGTGGCGGAAGAATATATTGACGAATCACTTAATAATAAAGTAGAAGTGGCTAATAAAATATTCAACACCCCTGCCTCGACTTCAAATGAAAATGATCGAAACGAGATAAACCAAACAACTAGCCATGCAGCTTCAACGTCTATAAATTCTCGTTGCCCTCCAGTACAATTTACAAATTGTACAAACTGTACAATAAATGTAAATATTAACAACAATTAATTGTGTTCAAGAATAACGTTATAAATTAGATGTTTCTTTTATTTATTTCATACCAAATTTATCAATATTAAAATGAAAACCATACTTTGTTTCATTTCATTGTAATAATCCATTTGTAACATTACCGCACGCTACAGCAGTGCGGTAATTATTACCGCACTGTTATTTTCTAATTGCTTAGCAACTGCCCACTGTTCTGGAATGTTGAGCTTTGCGCATAGAAATCAGGTCAAAATAGTGTCACTTTTCCCACGATCGGAGAAAAACTTTATTTCTCCGATTTTAAGCCCACATTTTGTTGAATTTTCAACGCATTGTCTATGAATTTGTACATAGCGTCATACATAAATGACTCGGCTTTCAATAAAATATCTATTAGAAGAGGTCTTTCAGGAACCAGAATTTCAGGACAATAATCTACTCAGACTCCGTCCTTACAGTCCAATGCTGAACCCTATAGAATTTGCGTGGTCAAGTTTTAAATCTGGAGTTACTTCAGAACAATTCTCTTGAACTATGGAATAAAACGGAAAATGACTTTTTCCGCAAATCGCTAGGAAATTTTGACATTCCAGTCAAAATTGGTCATAGAAAATGTCAAGATTTCCTAACTGTTAGGAAATATTCATTTCCTTACTGTAAGGAAATGATATTTCCTTACAGTTGGTTCGACATATGCTTATACGAACTTTTCTCATGATTCCTTCGGCACTTAGGTATTCTAAAGAACGAGTATTTTCACTGCATCAACCAGCTCTGGATGAATCCCAGAAATAGCAAATTCATCATCACTTATCATTTTACACTGTTTTAAATTCGAAAACACTAGCAATTGAATTAATTATATGCGTCAACTTTGACAATTCAACATGAGTACGTTTTAGACCAGGGTCGATAATTTTTGAACCAAAAAAAAATTACAGTAGGATGAAACCCATTAAAAAAGGAGGGGAATATGGTCAAAATGAAAGGAAAAATAAATTACGGTCGATCCGAGTTCGGGAAAAGGGAGGGGTGAGTTTTTAAGGGTGAAAAATGGTTTTCCTTGATTTCCGGCAAAACTCCAAGTCCTATGGAAAAAAGTTAAATGGCAAAGTTGTAGGTAATGAAAAGATCTACAACTTTTGTATTTGCAATTGTTTCACATAACCTCAAAATTTAGGTGAAAAATTCAAAAAACCAAGTTTTTGGTTTTTTATTTATATATTTTTCAAAAAAAATTTTTTTTCTACGAAATTTTGTGAAAACTTACCTTATTATGTCCCAAATACACTGTAATTTATTTGATTTGAAATTTTTATGTTTTCGTCTTATTTTAACTTAATATCAAAAAAGCACCCTAATTTTCAATCGAAAATTCTGACGTCAAAATATCAGCTTTTTTCAAAAAGTTTGGGGGCTTTTTGTTCGTTGAAATATCTACTCTCTGATGGTGTGAAAAAAATATACATTACTATAAGGAGTGTTCTCAGAAAATGCAAAAAATTGAAAAAACTCAAATTCGAAATTTTTTTTTAATCACCATGTACAATTTCATCAAAAAAATGTGATTGCTGCATTTTTTTTAGGATAAAAAGTTTATTTATTTAATTCGAATTACATTCATGTCATAGAAAATCTTATACAACATAAACATACATACAGGTAAATCGTACTATTGAAATACTTAATTCTGATTACGGATTTTATTTTTTTTTTTCAAAAACGTTAATCTTGTTATTCATAAATACCTTATCTGAAATTCTAATCAGTTATTTATTAGTTTTTGTCTCTTCGAAGGCATTTCTTCATCGTCATATTCGAAAAACCTTTCCAACTCTAGTTGATCGTCGAAATCTTCAAGACCATCATTTTCGTCTCATTTATTTCCCCATAGATTTTTTCTTCTATATTGGAGCAATTTTCAGAACCATGACAATTAGTGCATAAATTTGTGCATTTTAAACCATGTTTTCGGCAGCCACATTTCAAACTGTTACATCCAGTTTCACAGCTGCAGCAAATAGTTTTGAGCAATACCTACTTCCGGACTTAAATCCTTTTCTGTAATTTTGGGCATACTGCCACGCTGATGTTGCTTCCAGCCCCAATCTGTTGCTGTCAATTCGTTACCCAACCAAGTTTGAAGTTGATAATATGCTCTGTTACAATGTTGTTCCGCTGCTCTTTCTGTGGGTGGGAGGTTTGCCAAAGTGAAAGATGAGTTAATTTTTGCCAATTGATATTTTTGAAACCTCAATTGATTTAGTGTTATTTTTTCTTTTTTACATTTATAAATAGATTTTATTAATTGTAATTCACTTTTTTTATATTTTCTTTACTTTCATCTTTAATATAAAAAACATTGGCCAAATTTGACAAATTTTTCGCATCTAATAACGAATTAACGATACTTTTCTTTCCTTTTCCGGCAAATCCAGATGTTGAATCGCAACCAGAAAAACAATGCAGAAATGCAACAATATTTTTGAAGGATTCATGTTTGAAACTATTAGACGTGAAAAATAGATCCTTTCCATTCCAAGAGCCTGGTTTGAGAAAATAAAAGTCATGATTATTTGAATTTAATTGATTTAAAAGGACCAAAATATCAATATCTTGACCCACAACTATGACAGTTTTATTAGTATCTCTGGCAATCATTTTTTTGATGAAATTGTACATAGTGATTAAAAAAAATTTTCGAATTTGAGTTTTTGCAATTTTTTGCATTTTCTGAGAACACTCCTTATAGTTATGTATATTTTTTTCACACCATCAGAGAGTAGATATTTCAACGAACAAAAAGCCCCCAAACTTTTTGAAAAAAGCTGATATTTTGACGTCAGAATTTTCGATTGAAAATTAGGGTGCTTTTTTGATATTAAGTTAAAATAAGACGAAAACATAAAAATTTTAAATCAAATAAATTACAGTGTATTTGGGACATAATAAGGTAAGTTTTCACAAAATTTCGTAAAAAAAAATTTTTTTTTAAAAAGATATAAATAAAAAACCAAAAACTTGGTTTTTTGAATTTTTCACCTTAATTTTGAAGTTATGTGAAACAATTGCAAATACAAAAGTTGTAGATCTTTTCATTACCTACAACTTTGCCATCTAACTTTTTTCCATAGGACTTGTAGTTTTTCCGGAAATCAAGGAAAATCATTTTTCACCCTTAAAAACTCACCCCTCACACTTCCCGAACTCGGATCGACCGTAATTTATTTTTCCTTTCATTTTGATCATATTCTCCTCCTTTTCTAATGGGTTTCATCCTACTGTAATTTTTTTTCATTTTTTACCATTTTTGAAGGTTTCGGCCCTGGTCTATTTACATAGTAACGTAACCAAATTCAATACGAATTTCGAAGCATCATTTATTTATGAATTAAATAATTAGCGATTTCATCAAAATTAATTGGAATCTGTCGAATTTTAAACGATTTGCGGAAAAATAGTATGTTCACCTAGTAGGAAAAGACACATTCCTGGACTCTGTGTTGCCAAGTCTCGGCTTGCGCCTCGACTTAGCAATTTTCACAATCGTCCAGGAATGTTACGCTTTTCCTACTCGGTAAATAATGTACTATTCTCAATATGAAATTGTTTAGTGTCAATATTAATGTGTTTATTCCCAATTCGATTGGGTTTACCATTTTGAAGTTGCTTATTCTCATTTTGAATTTTTTTATTCCCAATTCGATTTCGTTTACCATTTTGAAGTTGCATATTCTCATTTTGAATTTGTTTAATCCCAATTTGAATGTGATTAGTCTCAATTTGAAGTTGAAAAGGTATAGTATCGGACACCGGTGTCTGACATAGTGCAGGGAGAAACTGACATATCGATCAAACTGTTGAAATTGAGCAAGGAATCTCCCCTCTCCTTTTGTATCTCCAATTTGGGAACACCCTATATAATTCGATGGAACTCAATAATTATTGCTTTGAACTGTACCTGTAATACTACACATTTATTGGAAATAAACCTACAAAGCTATCTCTTGAAGTGAAGGTTGAGTTTGTTATAGCTCCAACTGTAATAACAATATTTCATGATTTTTTCTGTCTGGAAAAAATTATGAAACGACAATAACATGGTAATCAGCTACTTCTTCGTCCGTCCACTAGAATTTCTCGTTATGCTAAATGAAATATATTCACATAAAGAAACAAAAGCAGTTCACTGAACCGGATGAATACAGAAGACGAACCTTGTGATAGACGTCTTCAACTACTGATTTCCTTATTCTCAGTAATGAATTTATCGAATAAGACTCACGCAGACTATATTTGTGGGGTCTGCGATACAATCTGATTTATTTGATTCGGTCGGTACTTGATGGAATGACCAACAAAGAAGACAATCCATTAGCGAAAGGAATGAAAGATGAAAGGATTCATATTTAATTTACATAATTTCTCACATGAATCTCAGTAGTAGATACAAAAAAAGCCATCAGATCCACATCTGATAATGACTAATCTTTGATTTTCGATAGGCATAGGTCCGATTATGACGACTGAAACAAATGGTATTTCGAAACCTTAATCACGTAAATTAGTCGAATCAATAAATGAAAAAAAGCAAGACAAATAATTTAGTGTTGACCCGAGCTGATGAATTAGCATATTCGACATATTATGTCGCAATATGTCGATAAAATAATAATATTATCTCACTCCAATAGAAGAACCGAAGATATTGCTGAGTATTATGAGAATAATTCTAAATGACTCTCAGAACAGAATCTATAATAATCTGGAGTCTACAAGCAGTACAAGCTAATTAAGGAAGGGAGAAGGAAAGAGGAAAAATGCTTCTAACAAAGCAGAACTGAAAAAAACAGGAAACAAAAGATGAGAGGCGAATGTTCCTAATGAAGACAAAGATCTGAGAGAGATGTAGAAAAAAAATGATAAGGTGAAATAAAGTAGAAGGATGAGTGCTTCTATCGAGGTACATTTCGTCTTTTCAACTGGTAGGGAAGTATGTTGATTTTCAGACCCAATAACATGAAAACAGCAAAATTCGCAAAGATATGCCATATATGGTCGGTATAGCCTTTTTGTACAGAGATCCTAGACGCTACTTTAATGAACGGATTGCTTTGACGATTCCAGACATTGGGCATTTTTCACGACAAATTACAAATTAGATAGAATATTATATGATATTAATCGAACAGCTCCTCGATCGTGATCCTGTTTCGATATTTCCATATATTTAATAATACCAATATATCGGGTGTTTTTTAGAGTGACTTTTCCACTCATTCCATTTTTAGTGAGGAAGTTTCCTCAGCAACACTCGTTTCTCATCGATAAAACATTCACATCGGCAAATTTTCAGCGACAAAATTTTTGACGTTTCTCAAATTCATATATAGCTTCGGGAATGAATACCATAGATAAAACAACGTTTAGTTGATCTATGATGAATACTTATTTGTCAAATAGCGCGATACAAGTCCAATACTCCAATGTTCTGACCATCTTCAGATACATTTTCTCGTGAAATAGTCATGTCGAATACCACTAAAAATTCCTCTCTTGTAATATTCAAGTTTGTTGCTTCTCGGCAATTTCGCTCATGACAAACTTTCATTTTACAATCGAGAAATTTTGCCGGCAAAATTTCATCTCTGGTGTTATTATATATGATAAAATTCTCGATAGGGATAACTGTGATTTGACAGAAGGTAGAAACAATGTTATTTGACATTTCTGTTCAGTAAGCATTGACAAATTCAAAATCAGTGTTCTATTCGCTAAACTCATAGAGCACTTCGTGAAATTTATGGTTGACATAATCGTCCAAAAGAGCAGCTTATTCGTAGAACTATCGATAGATATCGGGCATTTTCTCTGCACGATGCAACAACAACAACAAGACAAAGAACTGTACGTATAGAAGAAAATATCGCTGTTGTTAGTTGGACTTTTTTAATCCACCACATAAAAATTTTTGCATGAAGATCTCGGTCTACTCCCATACAAGATCCAACTGTTCCTAGAACTAGAGCCACTTCATCATAATAAGCGTCGTCTGTTGGCTGATTGGGCCCTAGAACAGCTTAACTCCAATGGATTATTTTCATTGGGGTTTTGTCAAGTCATTGGTTTTTGCTGAGAGAACCGAATCAATAGACGCTTTGGAAGCCAACAAAACACGTATTATTGCTGAATTACTCGAAAAAGTGGTCCAAAATTGGTCTGGTCGAATGCGGTTCCTCAATCCTCAGAGCTAGTCGTTGTGGACATATGCTGGAAATTATTTTTTCAAATAAATGTCATATCATAAAATTATCTTTCAAATGAACAAACTTGGCTTATATCTTAATTTGAATGTGTTCTATTTCAATTTTAATTTCTATTACTCCAAGAAAAGTGCGTCCATCTTATGAAGAAAGATTACGATTGCTCAACATACCAACTTTCGAGAACAGGAGATTGCGAGGAGACCTGATATTTTCTTTTAGAGCCGTTCATGGTCATTTCGGATGAGGGATCTCTTCACTTTGAATCGGAATCATCTTCGTGGCCATTCGTTCAAGCTAGCTAGAGAGAAATTTCGAACATCTGAGAGACAGTGGTTTTTGCCCAACAGAATATTTCATTCTTGGAATCGTCTACCCGACAGCGTGGTCGCGGCTGCTAGCACGAATGCCTTCAAGAATGCATATGATCGCCTGTAATTGGGTATTCTTTTCTTTTACTAATTGATATTAAGGATGTGATCATTTTATTTTTCAATTATTCACTTCACACATACATGTACGCTTTTTTTTTCTTAGATTGAGTATTATAGGTTTGTACCTCTACTCTTATTGCAATTATAATAATAATAATAATAATAATAAAAAACACCCTTTAAATAATCATCCAATGAAAATTGAAGCTGGGCTGGTGAGAATCCAGATCAGCTTATGAGCATTAATATAACTTATTCATTATATCTTAATCAAAAAACAGCGGGAACTTAGTTGAGCTCCTTAAGGTGGGCGTTCAATGTAGTGTGTTTTTATTTCAAGTTGCATTTGAAAATGGTTTCTCTTTGAGAACTGAAATTTTGTGGGTAAACTCAGAAAGGATTGGAGTTCTTAATGAGATAATTGAGATTATTGCATTTCAACAGTCATTTTTTTTCTTTCAAAAATAGAAGAAAATGAGCCAACTCATGCTTCTGTTTTATTTCAAACGAAAGACCCATAAAAATAGTTCAACTTCCGATTAAAAGTGAATCTACAGATAATTTCATTCAGAAAAACAACTTGAAATACGGAATTGTCGGAGAATGGCCAAATTCAAATTTTAGCGGGAAAAAGTTCCTGCTTTACCCACATATTCACTAATTTCATAGTTCAGCGAGTTTCGGATAGACAGCGCCATTGTACATTTCATTCATGATTAGAGAGATATTCATAGAACTCATAGAGATAATTTCGATGACTGAACACATTTTGTTTCGATCAAATTGAGAATATCGGCAAGATTTCGTTTTTTCCACTTCAGGTGGCGCTTTTCACTAATTATGACTGATTTTTATTAGTTATTTCGAATATTCGAATTTATTCTGGTGAACATGTTGTGTCAATAGCCGATAATTTTGTCAAGCAATAATTTGGGAATATATTCTTGACATTTTAATTCATATCAGGAAAAGTATAAGTATTTCACCATATAAAAATGTCATTCTATGGTCAAGTCATAATCACGTCATAATTGACTTTGGCAGATCAGCTGTTGATTAATCAATCAAATCGATCGAGGGAAAAAGGACCGTAATGACGTTGTATGACATAATTACAGTGGCTTTATACAAGACAGTGGCGACAATAGGGTCATAGAACACGTTTTTGCACAAACATGGCGGATATTTGTTTACCTTTGAGTGTCGAGCTGTTTGACATTTGACTCGATTTTGAGCTTAATACACTATGACATGACAACAAATCAATGAAAGTCCGCCATTAGAGGTCGAAAACAGTCCGACCAATCAAAACGTGAACGTCTATTGTCGCCACTGTCCTGTATAAAGCCACTGTAGACATAATTAGGGAAGAGCGCCACCTGAAGTGGAAAAAACGAAATCTTGCCGATATTCTCAATTTGGTCTAACGTCATTCCATTCAAAATTTGACGAGTGCTTACACCAGTATTCTAGGCATCTTAGAGATAATGTACGTTCTATGCAGATATTCCATAAAATGCACGGTAGCGCCTCTATCGGTTGATTTGTAAATTATGCTATAATTATGCGAATCTACAAAGATATAAACACAACTGCATTAACAAACCATTCGGGATCCTACTGCATGATGGTACCCATCATGCATGGAGATTTGGAATGTTTGAAATGTGTTTGATGATCTTTGAGATACACAGCAAAATCATGAATTTTTATGAATGGAATAAAAATTATTTGAGCAATTTTTATGTGTGGAAAAACTTATATACAGAATGTCACACTAGTGCCGCAGCGGACGATAAAAGGGTAACGGTCCGAGTTTGGCAAAATTTTTTTTGGAAACTCGATATAGGTACTCCCAGACTAGCACAACCTCAAAATATTTTCGAATATATCGGATGTCCCACAAAAGAGGAATAGAGGTCGACTTGGATTTTGCATAATATGGAACACCCTATATTTTCATTTCTAATGTCTTCTAACTCTAACTAATATCTTTGATTGTGTGAAATGTTAGAGATATTTTTCCAGCGGTGCATATCTTATTGGAAGAAAATTGTAAAAAGTTGAGGGCATAGCCGTCCGCTAAAAGTCCTTAAGCTTCAAGAAGAAGCAGAAGTAACTCAAATTCGATCATGAGTTTTTTCAACTGAGATTTTTGCTGAGTTAGCGAAATATATATCCTACCTTCTACAAGATGACCGTTATTAACTGTCAAATATGGAGAATTTCAAATTGATGTTTTTCGATTTTTTGAAATGCAACACCCTGTATGTTTTTTCATGAGAATGAAGATTATTGAATTCTTCACATTTTTGCGCAAGTGACATTTCAGCTATTTTCACGTTTGCGCCTAGCAGACACGAAAAATGCCATCAAAACTGAAATTTTATAATGAAAAAGCGTAAAAGTGTCGGAAAAATGAAACCAATGATGAAAATCATTCAGATGATATTTCGTGCGGCGTTACTTCATCATAAATATCTCTAATATACAGGCTGGCTGGAATTTATTGCTATTCATCTGAATACCGCATGAGAATAATTTCTTATATTTATTTCACGTTGCACTTCATATCAATATTTGAAAAAAATATTCCCAAAACACCTAGTATATATCCTTTTTCCAGTATTTTTCAGTGGACCCACTATCAGTCTACACTATAGTAACGGAAAAACAGACTAAGAGAAATCCGAAACCATTTTTGACGCAACTCCCGAAAGAATACATCCTATCCGGAAATTTCTACAACGTTCCTTGGATAATAGGAACTGTCCAGAATGAAGGAAATCTGAGAGCAAGTGGTGAGTGCCTGAATATCATAAAATAACAAATTATTGAATAGAAAACAAGACATATAACGACTGCAAAGACATATAACGTGAAAGAAAAAAAGGCCTTTACCAAATCGAGGAAAGGTTGGGTGAGTAGGTAAAATGGATGCACTATGCAATGTGTTCTGCGCTAAAAGTTAAGATGTTCAAGTAAAATAAATATTTCCTTGCTTTTAATTAATTGCAAGTGTTTTTGTAAGTGCTTGGCTTGGGAAGTAACTAAATTTCGATCATTCATTGTGATTTTTTCTTGGTTTGATCTGATAACGTAGCAATTTCATTTTTGAATTATATTCTTATTTCGGTTTCGCTGAAAAATTCGAGAGCAATTTTTTTGAACATTGATTGTAGTGAAGATAATTTTCAAGGTTCAATATATGTTTAATGGATTTTATTGAAAATCATCTTCTGTTTTCATTCACCTGAACTCTCAAAAAAATATTCAATAATTATTCATAGACTCAAGGCCTGCTCTAGGCACGACTTCAAGCTCCTTTCTGAAAATGTTCAGACTTTCGAACGAAGTGAAATTAAGTTTTTCTCCTCATTGTGGTGACAGGTTTCGACTAAACGCACAAACAAATTATCACATAAACATAAATATGTATAGAGAATGCTCTAATGAATTGCAGGCAAGGAGAAGCTGATATACATACACCTATTTAAATTTTCACAATATGTCTCGTACTTTTCATTTGTCCCCGCCTGCAATACATTATAGTATTCATAATATTTCCAGCTCTTGTGAGGCAAACAGAAGCGAGGAAGATGTTGAATCAACACTTTGCTGCTTTGATGGTGCAAGAAATGTATTATGGTGTAAGTGTGCCAGAAAATAGAACTAAAGAACTATATAAAAAAGCACAAAAGCTTTATATGGGAGGAGAAGAATTTCTCAACGTTACCAATGCAAGAAATATTCAAGGATTTGTGGATGTGAGTAGAGTTGAATGGAATAAAGTTTTTTTTCATTTTTAATCGCAGTGAATTACAAACGCGACAGCATATCTAAGTATATCTCCTAGGAGTATCTCACAATACACTTCAGTGCTCTAAGTGACCCAATTTTTCAAATCTCCTCGGTTTCATCGTAATGTTAATACTGGCTTTCTGAAATATCCATTACAAATTTGGCTCTAGGTATACATTTTTTTTCAGTTATGGAGTGATCGTTCGATGAAATATCCATTTTACCAGTCAGTCATGGTACATGCAGCCCTAGGTAGTCAACCTATATGGGCTTACAGTTTCGAATACAAGGGAAGGCAATCCTATGAAGATATTTGGGCTGCCACTAATGAAACTATAGATTTCGATTGGGGTAATTATCGAAAGTGATATTTCAATTCCTAACCCAAGAGCAGTCATAACTGTAGGAAATAAAAGATTTTGAAATCGTGTTGATTGAAAAGAGTCCGATTCCGTACCTAATAAACACACACATTTCATACAGGGTTGGGATAAAGTATGGAACCAAGTAAATATCTTTTAAACGAGAAGAACGATATATTAACCAGAAACGCCATCAACTTCTATAATTAAAATGGGACATCCTATATATTTTCACAGATTTTGAAAGAGCTTGTTCCTTGTTATTTTTAATTCATACATACTGAGTTCAGTGTGGAAAAAATTTGTAAAACCAGGAATTTAGACAAAGAATTATTGATAAATGTGAACAAATACGTGGAGAAGTCTTGGAAAGAGTAACTCAAGAATTTGTTAATAGGATGGCATATTGTCAGCAAGTAAACGGCGAGCATTTTGAACATTTGAAGTAATTTTGTTTCTCATTATTCTGAAATGAAATATACACCTTTTGTACAACTAATAGTTTTTACAATTTTTTTCACACTAAACTTAGTATGTATGAATTCAAAATAACAAATAAATATATATGGGGTGTCCCATTTGAATTAAATAAGTTGGTGGCATTTCCGTATAAACCGGTGGTATATTATAAACAGAAAAATGTACATCAGATGCTTTCTCCTCCATCGCACTTACCCGCAAATTTTCATAAATATCGGTTTTTTTCGTTTAAAAGATATTTACTTGGTCCCAACCCCGTATACCGTTGCTAGGTTGATTAGACGTAACTTGATGAATTTTCTAACATCACTTTTGAAACTCTGAACACTTTTCTGTATTGGGTACATCATTTTCTGTAAATTTGAACTGAAGTGCTGATGAATTTTATTTAAAAGTGAATATTGGTAAAAATAAACTAAACTAGAATCAGTGCACTATGAATATATAGTATGGTGCAAATAAAAGAAATAAATCCGTTATTTCGTAAACCGGCGACTTTAAAGAAAAATCCTGAAACCCGTCGATTTTTATTTTAAAACGGGCTATTCGTAAGGATATGGTTTTATTTTTGACGTCATCTATGCGAGCGTGATGACGTCATCGCTTAAATTTTTGAATGGAAATGTTAGTGTTGTAATACATTATTTGAAAGGTCCTTTAAATACCTATTCAGCCATATCAATATGTACATTAATTGATTTTTGTATTTGTTTTATGATATATTCTTAATAATTTATATTTGGAGATAGGAAAATGAAAAAAACATGAATCGTGTCTCAACTTTACTTGACAACTGACAATTGACACAATACATTTTATAGAATAATATCATCGGAGATTGTTGACAGATAACATGGTATGTTCCGTTATTATCTAAACCTTGTTTCACATAACACATCTTTCCCCTAAGATATTTTCCAACATATTTTTCATACTTATCCTAAATTTCACAAATTAAGGCGTCTGGGAGGACGTATAGTTCTACCTGACCTTGATCTCTCTATTTCTGGTTCATAGACTGCATTGTTCATTTCTGATTCACCCGAGTTATTATGAACGTTTCCGGACTGTGTAGTTTTTAGTTTATCATTACCACTGGCATGAGTTCAGCTTGTAGATTGATATCAGAATATTTTAACATTGTACTTGATTTTCGCATTTGTTGTGAGTTTCTACGAACGATGTTGTTATTGCTATGTTTCCGTATCCTTGGTTCTCGTGCTTTTTCTGTTGCTTTCTCCCATATTTTATCCTTACTTGTTCTTGTTACTACTTCATCCCCCCTTTTGAACTGTTCACACCTTTTCCGGGCTTTTTCATCATATTTTTCTTTCATTAGTATCTTTTGTTCCTTCATTCTGTTATATATATGTTTTTGTATTTTTGGTTTCAACTTTATCATAGATATAGGCAGGTAGGTTTGCAATCTGCGGCTTTGTAGAATTTGAGCAGGTGACGCTTTTAATTGAATAAACAGTAAGGGTAGTGGCTAAGAGGACTGGGGAAATGAAATCCTTTATTAGATGCCGACGTTTCGACCTTTATTTCTGGTCTTCTTCAAGGCTAAAATAGAATAAGACTTAGAACATAGGGCGCAACATAGGTACACTCAAGTCAACATAGATGTCATAAAAGCTTTTACAGTAAAAACAACTAATAAAGTATAAACAGTAAAATCTTAAAAACAGGCAACCGTACATGACAGGAAGCGACACATTAAAACCCACTATATACAGCAACGCCTACCTATTCATATGGAGTGCCCCCTATAATATCATGGAGCAGACATCAAATTGTGTCGTCAAATTAATAATTTCCAAGGTATTCATAAAAGGAGTAAATAACGTCCAGTCATAAACAATGAAACAAAATATGTTATTTGATCTGACATGTTGACATGTACCTACAGAGCATGGAATTTCATATGGTGATCTAATATCACAGAAACGGGTATGTTCCCGAGGTTCCATCAAGAGCACATTATCCGTCTATATCTCTCTAAGATGTTGTGGTATATCGAACTCAAATTTTGTACGTCGGTCCTCAAGTTTACCGTCTCGTTCAAAGAAATATGCACCATTTCCGCGATACATCTCTTCCTATAGGCCTTTTCCCTTTCCAAAATGGTGACGTTCCCGAAATCGAAGTCGCATGATTCTCAACGATGTGATGGGCAGCCAGGGCGGTTTTTTCGTTTTTATCTTTATTGATGGGTCTACAGTCATATTTGTGCTGGTAGATTCTGTTCTTGAGGTACTGTTTAGTCATACCTATGTAGCATTTGTCGCAATTACTACATGGAATTTTGTATATTAATTCCGACTGTAGACCATCTGGGGTTTTATCCTTCAGTCTTGAAAAGAGGGAACCGAAGCACTTAAGTGGGTAGAAGGCCAATCTGGCGGAAGGGTTAGCTTGCTCTAATGCTCTACCCATGTTTTCAGATAAACCTTGTATATAGGGAAAACGGTAATATCTATGTAGTGCGTTCAACACTATTCGAGTCCGCACCGTTAGTGGGTGTTTTATTCTTATACCGACAAAAGACACTCTTAACCAAGGATGTTGGGTAATTATTTTTTGTTAGCAGTTTTATTATTCTCCTTTCATTTTCCCTATGAAACCTTTCATCGCCCTAATGAAAAGCACGAAACATCAGGTTAGTAATCGTCGCCATCTTTTGAGATGTGGGGTGCTGTGATCGGTAGTTCAAAATTCTACCAGATGAGGTGGGTTTCGTATACCAGTTGGTACTTATAGTGTCATCTCCATTTCGAACCAGAAGTACATCCAAAAAGGGTATTGTTGCTTCGGACTCTCGTTCAATGGTAAACTGCAGTTTACAATGGAATTTGTTGAACTTGAGGAGCAATTCATCAGATTTTCCTTTTGGTATCGAGAAAAAAGTGTCATCCACATATAACTTGATGAAATGTACATCAAACTTCAGTGCTCTCAGGCTCGCTGTTATAACCTCGTCCATGGCCAGGGAGGCCAGTGTACCGCTTGCCGGGTTTCCCATAGCCGCGCCATCAATCTGCAAATATATCACGCCGTTGAAAGAAAAATAACTAGAGTCGAAAACGTACTCCACCATCCTGCAATGTATGCAGATATATATTGCCATCTTTTCTTTATAATTTGCAAAACTAGGGCTTTAGGAATATTGGTATACAAAGACACCACATCAAGTGATACCAACTCGCTATCCTCGGGCACCCTGATCCCCCTGACGAAATCCACGAATGTTTTGGAATTCGATATATTGTATTCGAATGATGTGGTGACAGGAGATAGAATTTCATGGATTTACTTCAATAGGTTGTATGATGGAGCACCTATACAGCTGACCACAGGTCTAATGGAAATATTTTCCTTGTGGGTTTTTCTAAGGCCATACAACTTTGGAACAACGGAGTTATGACATTTTAAGTTTCTAGCCCTCAGTTCATCAACAGCGCCGATATCCTTAAGTTCTCTCACGTTTTCATTCGCTAATGTTTGGAACCTATTCGTTGGGTCACTGGACGTCACTTTTTTTATGTTCCTGTGTCGGATAGTAAGTCCTCCATATATGAGATATATTCATCTTTATACATAAAGACGGTAGAGTTTCCCTTGTCAGCTCGCATAACAATGCATTCAGGATATTGTGATATTGTCATGTACCTATGTATCAACGATATTGTTATAATCATGCAGAGAAACGGTTTTTATTTTTTAGAGCGAAAACCGTGCATCGGATTGAAAAGAATCAGGTGATCAACTTTGGTAAGAAATGATTGGCAATTTCGAAAATGATTTTTATTTCAGGAAAAATCTGTGGCGTACCATCGATGCCAAAATAGGCAGGTCAAATTACGTACGGACGCGACCGGTAGAAATTGATAAAAAGATACATTAAAAATGCCTCTTGATTCATAGTACATGTATGATAAATTTCATTACAAAATCTGAAGTGGTATTGTAGATATTAATACTGAATGATTTATTTTTGAAAACTTCACCACCCTGTATCTCAAAAGGTAAGACAATTAGGACATATGTTCATATGAAGTTTTTTTCTTGAAATGGGCCCAAGAATCACCCCCAAAAATATTGACATTAAATTAGGAAAATGTTGGGTAGAGTTTCAGTTAACCAACGGAAGTGTGGAGTTCAGTATTATTTAAGTTTAATTTTTCGAAATATCATCTTCTGAATGAAAATAAAAATGAGGCTAGTGGACTGTATATGTATATGAAATTAATGGAAACCCAACACAAATGGATGCATAAATGTACCCAAAATAACAGATTAACAGAAGAAATATAGTCTTACCTTTATCAGCAGAACAGTCAACAGGATCCTGTCGATGACTCCTATTCCAATGTAAAGATTGATCGAGCTCGACAAACGAACATGGAATGAAGCTGTCGTGAAAATTCGTTGCTAAAAATGTCAAATTGTGTACCTACACTTATCCTTGTGGTATTATAAAATAACCACTCCACTGGTAACAGTTTTTTTTTGTTCGAAATAATTCGCACAAATGAATGTAATTCGATTGTATCGAAATCACTACAAACTGCGAATCACAGAAAAAACTGAAATTTTCTGAATTCACGAAAAGGAAGCAGAAAATTAGCAATTAACGGAAGCAGAATTATTCACGAAGTAAATCAGTGAACTAACGAATTATTGAAATGAAAGAAATATGCAACATATGCCGCACTCCTCAGCTGACTCGAGTTCTTTTCGAACCTACATAATGACAACTCCATATGGGAATTCCCCAGTATGGAGAAATTAATTTAAAGGAATCAGAATTTTGAAAATTCGGAATGAAATTTGAACCGTTCACTTGGCGTGAACAGAAACACCCTGTATTTTGAGTCTTCAAACTCAGAATGAATGAAAGTATTCGAAGCAGAAAATAATTCGATCCCGTGAAATAACAATTTTTGGAAGCAGATGTATTCATGTCCAATCTTGTATGATATGAGTTTTATCAATAGAAAAATGAAGGGTTTCAAAGATATTGATGTGTTGAAGACGGTTCATCTCACTACAGTTAGGAGCAATTCAGAATATGCATCAATTAATAACTTGGTCACCCTACTATCAAATACATCAAAACAATATCAAACGGGTACAGCGCAAGTTTTTAAAGTGGATTTCTTACAAAATGGGTGTTCCGAATGACCTGATAGATTATGATATTTTGTATGAAGCCCTAAAATTGAAGAAGTTGTCAATTAGACGATTTCGATTTAATGTTTATATATAAGTTGATAAATAACTTCATTGATAATAGGTATTTGCTTTCAAGGATCAAATTCAATACAAATAGCACATCGCTCAGAAATAGGGATTTATTTAGCATACATTTCAACCCAACAAATTATGATCTGAATAATCCTGTTGAAAGGGCCATCCGAGAGGCAAACTCAATAGAAATAGATCTTTTTAGCGTTTCAATTTTCAGTTCGAAAAGGCATTTTGCGAGGTAGATAATACCCATATATAATTATAAAAGTTTTGTTTATTTGCGAGATAAAACATGTCAGAATGAAACATTTTCGGGTGTAATTAAGTTTGTTTTTTTTTATTGTTCGAAAGAATATAAAGAGATGGATTAATATGTATAAGAGTTATTGTATCGAATCAGCATGTCATTTATTTGATTTGAATTTGTAAATTTAGTTAGTTCTCACTGATGAGAGATGTCTATTGTATTTTCAAATTAATAGATAGAATTATTTGAAATTACTTGTTAAGTAGTGGTTCAGCCGTTTATAATAAATAAATAATAAACAGTACGATACACTTGTAAAATAATTCTTTTTTTTTAGGTGTAACACACTGTGATGATCTGCCCTATCTGTTCAATTCTCCTGCACTGTTCCGCGAGAATTATGATCCCGTAGATGAGGAAATGAGTCAAATTCTCTTAGATAGGTGGACGAATTTTGCTATCAAAGGGTACGAAATATTTTATTGCCGCAGACGAGTCACTCTAATTGAAATTATCCCTTTTTCAGCACCCCTCAGAGGAGTTCCGAGGTGAATTTCTGGCCGAATGTTAATTTCACTGGACTCAATAATATGAAAAATGATAATTTGTATATCTTAAACATCACTGGGTCGTCTACAGAAGGACGAATTCGAGAAACTGTACAAAAGGGATTCTTCAAAGAAAGAATGGGATTCTGGGCGTCACAGGGGTTGTGGGAAAATTTCAAAGGACTGGAATGACTGGGGATAGTTCCTGCTGCTTGACATTGTGACTGACTCAACTAAAACTATATATTTATGATAATATTCATGTTGTGTTGTATCTATTTGTTGGAATCAAGGAAATGAGTAAAAAATTGAGGGTGTTGATTCCTTTCTTTTAATTGTATGTTTTAATTATATCATAAAATGAGAGAACAATGTACGAAAATGCCAGTTAACCTTTTGAATTAAATTGAATTTTAACAGACACTGTTCAACTCATTCAACCCAATGATTTCTAAGGAAATTTGTTCTTAGGTCTTAATGTAAGTATTTTCGAATATATTTAAGTTATTGAACCCATCAGAGTATAACGCTATGAAATTAGATCATTCTCTTCTCTAGAGAGTACCAGGCATCCTAGCTCCGAGCTCACATATCAATCAATATATAGTATACAGGGTGTTTCACCATAAACTGGACAAACATATATAGCCGTGTAGTTAACACCGAGAAAGTCATTTTTGCCTTATGTCATATACCCCGTTTTCGACGCATAATCGAGATACAGGGTGCTTAATGTGAACTTTGAGCAATATTCTGTGAACTGTGGTAAGTTATGCGTGATATTTGAAATAACGGTTCCTGATCATATCTTAGTATTTTTGAGAGCTCAATTGAATTGTGGTGTAAAATTTTGCAAAAAAAAATTCAAAATGGCGGAAAACCTGCAAAATCGGAATTTTTTTTTCTCGGTTGCCGATTTGGAAAGCATAATCTCAACGTACTCGATTTTCTAAGATTTTCCGTGAAAAAATTTTTTCAAATTTCGAACTCAACTTTTTTTTTACATGTCTACAGTGAAAAAAAAATTTCACCCAAAATTTTTGTAATTTTCCATGGTTGAACAATCTTCAATTCTGAATACTTGGGTGGAAACAGAATGAAAAAATATCAATTGGTTTTCTTTTTGTAGGCTTCCGAAGATTACGCTAGGTGTACTTTCTTAATTTTTATTTGAGAAACTGGAGGCCGTACGAAGGTCAAAATTGTGCTGCTGGGCTGCCAGAATGACCCAGATAGAAATATGAAATTATAACAAAAAAAAATTTTTTTTCGAAAAAATAAAAAAAAATTGAAAAAAAAAATATTTTTTTTTTATTTTTTCCAAGAAACTTTGGTGAGGTTTGAACTCTACACTCTCGATTAACTAGTGTTGCTTTGGTAACGGAGATTCATAGGATTAGAATCAATCCAATTCATACTCGTGAGTTCGTTTCCTACCAAAATTTTTTGAAAAAAAATTTTTTTGGTTTATAATTTCATATTTTTATCCAGATCATTCTGGCAGCCCATCAGCACAATTTTGACCTCCGTACGGCCTCCAGTTTCTCCAATAAAAATTAAGAAAGTACACCTAACGTAATCTTCGGAAGGCTACAAAAAGAAAACCAATTGATATTTTTTCATTCTGTTTTCACCCAAGTATTCAGAATTGGAGATAGTTCAACCATGAAAAATTCCAAAAATTTTGGCCGAAATTTTTTTTCACTGAAGACATGTAAAAAAAAAGTTGAGTTCGAAATCTGAAAAATTTTTTTTACGGAAAATCTTAGAAAATCGAGAACGTTGAGATTATGCTTCCCAAATTAGCAACCGAGAAAAAAAAATTCCAACTTTGCAGGTTTTCCGCCATTTTGAATTTTTTTTTGCAAAATTTTACACCACAATTCAATTGAGCTCTCAAAAATACTAAGATGTGATCAGGAACCGTTATTTCAAATATCACGCATAACTTACCACAGTTCACAGAATATTGCCCAAAGTTGACATTAAGCACCCTGTATCTCGATTATGCGTCGAAAACGGGGTATATGTCATAAGGCAAAAACGACTTCCCCGATCTCTTCTACACTGCTATATATGTTTGTCCAGTTTATGGTGAAACACCCTGTATAGTATATAGTAAAAAGGGGTTACAGTTCACTGCGACCTTAAGGTCTATTGTGCCCCCTGACAGAGCTGTTATCATCGTGCCATATCAATCAATAAGTGTCGAAGTGGTGTCGCAAAAATTTCTTGATCAGATGAGAGTAGTCCGTAACACTCTATCGAAAACCAAATTGAAGCGTTCATTTCAAAATAGTACTTTTTATTTAAACATTACATATTATTTCCTGGACAATTCTCATAAAAAAATTCCTTTTATTGATGTGTTAAGTTGTGGAAATAGTCATTAATCAATTGGGTTCTGAAGGAGTTGCTGGTATTCAGATGATTTTGTTCTATTTCTGGATTATTTTCATTCATTAAATTATTCAATTCAGAGTTATCAATGTCTTCTGGCTGAGGGGGTAACTCTTCGTTCTGCATTATCGCAATATTATGCAGAGATGCAGTAGCTATAATTATGTGCATAATGGTTTCAAGTTTCAGTCTCAACCCATATGCTAGGACAAGCAAATCTCCGTTTCTAAATACCAAAGCATCGTTCGATGGTGTTTCTCGTTCTTACATGAGCTTCGTTATATAATCTTTCTTCAAAATTATCCATTTTGTAGTTGAATCGACTTTATGCAATTGCGCGATTAAATCTGAATATTCAAATATTCCAATGTCAGTCGTTTTTGACATTAATCGAGCTCTAAACGAGCAAATTTCTATGTTTAGTTCAAACGATGTTAGATGGCCATTTAATCATTCGTTAGGAACGGTGCAACCCGATTAGAGACTAAAACGTTGTTTATGAATTTAATCATTGTTTTGACAAACGGTGCAAACGGGCATAAGAGTTAGGTCGGTCAAATGGAGAAAAAGTTGCATTTATAGAAGCATTGTCAAGCAGTTCAAACAAATCGAGATTACTTTCCCCGGAATTCAATCTTGTTTGTTGTTTATGGTAATTGTACAAAGAAATATTCGATTTCTACCCATCAAACATATATGGGGTGTCATTAACAGTAAATATATTAGAACAACTAAATAATATCTAATATAAAAATATAAATAACAATATTGGTACATAGTATATGCAGGGTGTCCCAAGTTCCAGTGTCCATTAGATGTTTCTGGAGAACTAGACATATTTGAAATCAGAAAATTGGGATTGTGATATTATTGTTCGAAATTCTCTATTGAGCTAAAATATTTTTGGAGCCTGAGCAATTTTTTCGTTTATGATATGATTGAGTAAATAATGTTGAATACATTTCTGTTAAAAGCGTTGTATTCACTCGAATAGCTTTCAGAATATGGAAAAAAAAACCTAAAATCAAATATTTATAGTTAGTATGATGTTTAATTTTCTTATTCTCAACATCCTGAGCGTAATCCGCTGTCATAACGTCCAAATAGAAGAATGTTGAGAGGTGATGCATCTTTTGGATTTCATGAATATCATCACATCAGGGTGTTCCAAATTCAGTGTCGAAAACTGAGATCGAAAATTGGCCATAACTTCTGACTCCTTTCAAGATATATTTTTCTCCGTTTGAGAAAAGATTTATTTGAACTGAACTATTTATATTACTGATATTCGAATGAATTTGCTCTACTGAAGTTTTCGAGTGAATTATCAATTTCTTGTTTTTTGTCGAAAGGATCGCGCCGAAGACGCGAGGGCCGTCGCGTGCGACGGCCTACGGCCGTGGGGAGGAGGGCGTCAGAAAGTTGAAGAACGGGAGCACGCGTGGGTGTTTTCGGATTTTCTCTAGGACCCCGGGAAGTATCTTAAAAAAATCGCGAAAAGCGGTAAAATTCGCCCGAAAGAGCGAATTTCCCGAAAATAAGGCTTTTTTCCGGAGGCACTTGGACGTTCGGGGATTTTTTTTAACAAAGCCCCATATCCCCGTTCACCTTAGTACGCAAAGCGTTTTCCGACTCGTTCCTCCGGGTGTCCGAAATAAATTCGAAAAGTTTCGACATTTCACGAAAATGGTAAAAATTTCCGACTCGGCCAGAAAATATCGATTAAACCAGAGATTTTTTGTTATTTCGATGACTTTCGACGATAGAATTAGGTTAGGGTTTTTGACAACGGCATTCAAAGTTTGACGCGATGCACAGATTACCGTTTCGAGGTTGGATTTTTTCGACATTTCGAGACGCCACGAGTGACGTTACTATACATTTTTAGGTTAGGGTCCTCATAGAATTATAAATATAGAATTTGAGCGTAGTGGCTAATAAGTATACAAAAGTGTGGCAATCCTTCCCCTTAAATCCAGGGTCAGTTGTCGCTATACGCATGCGTTGGGAGAAGAGAAAGGGACATGTCATTATGTATCCATGGATACCATATATAGCTCAATACAAACAGATTGTTGTCAATTGCTGATCGCCATGATGCCCCTATTCTCCTACTCACCGCTATCGCACATGCGCAATAGTCTCACTGACCCTAGGCAGAGCCTTCTAGATGTTTCACTTTTAATTTCAAGGATCAAATTATAGGTATAGAATTATGTGAGGGTCCTTGACAACGGCAGTCAAAGTTTGACGCGACGCACAGATGACCGTTTGAAGGTTGGATTTTTTCGACATTTCGAGACGTCAAGGGTGAAGTTACATATAGGTTAAGGTTCTTGACAACGGTAGTGAAAGTTTGACGCGACGCATAGATGACCGTTTGGAGGTTGGATTTTTTCGACATTTCGAGACGTCACGGGTGAAAATACACATAGGTTAGGGCATATACTTAAACTTCTATACCGCTAG
This sequence comes from Adalia bipunctata, assembly GCA_910592335.1. Lineage (NCBI taxonomy): Eukaryota > Metazoa > Arthropoda > Insecta > Coleoptera > Coccinellidae > Adalia > Adalia bipunctata. Next base: position 51,364,114 of record OU342950.1, on the reverse strand, counting down.
CATTGTGCAAAAAATTGCGTAAAAATGAAGCCAAGACCTGGACATATAATGGCTTATACGCATGCGCCATATTGCCCCTACCCTGCTTAGAATCCTACTCTGAGCTTGTAAGCTCTCTTTCCGAAATATTCTCATTTTCAGGCAATAGATGCGATATTTTGTGATTTTATTTGACTTTTTATTCTTGACAAATCAACTGACAATCATAATCCTACATACATGATGAAATGAACTATAATGTACAAATAAATTCTAACATTCTCCCCCCTGGTGAAGAATTTCAATATCCCTCCAGTTCCAACTTGCATATCTTGACGACTGGTCGCCGAAAAACAGAAGAACCAACTCTAACGTCGACAACTCTGATTCTTCCGTCAGGTCCTGGAAAGGTTTGTACTATTTTACCAAGTTTCCATTTATGTCTCGGTACATCATCGTCTACCATTACGACAACATCATCTTTTTCAATCTGTGCCTGATGAAGCGTCCATTTATTTCTTCTATTAAGGGTGGGAAGATATTCTTTTATCCATCTGTTCCAAAACGATGTCCTCAACATTTCTGCCTTTCTCCATTCACGCTTCAAACAATTACTATCTGGATTCATTTCTATTATGGAACTATCATTGTTTGCAAACCCAGCCAAAAAATGATTTGGGGTTAGTGGTGTGAGATCATAGGATCAGTTGATAAAATGGAAAGGGGGCGAGAATTAACAATATTCTCAGCTTCAGCGAAAAGTGTTTGGAGAGTTTCATCCTTCAACGATTGTCCGTATAGAATTTTTCCTATAACCTTTTTCACAGATCCAATTAGTCGTTCCCACACACCCCCCATGTGAGGTGCTGCTGCAGGATTGAATCTGAAGTTTATACCATCTGAGGTCACAGAGTTGATGAATGAGGTTTTATCGAGGTCTCTCTTTGCTTTTTGAATTTCATTATCCGCTCCTCGGAAGTTTGTCCCATTATCACAGAAAATACTTTTCGGTTTACCTCTTCTCGCTATCATTCTTTTTATCTTAATTCATGAATCTTATATGTACTTAGATCAACTCTCATCGGATGACGCTGAGTCCATCCTGTCCAATATTTTCTAAGCGAATTTTTATTTTACCAACTCTGGGTTTTCATGAAATTGGTTTGAGATTGAGAGATTCTGTTTTTAATGAAATTCAGAAATCTTATATGTACTCGGAGTAAACATTATTTAGAAGAAGCTGAGTCCACCTCGTCCAATATTTTCGAAGAGAATTTTTATTTTACCAAATCTGAGTATTCTCGAAATTGGCTTGAGATAGAAGGATTTTGTTTTCACTAAAATTCATGAAGATGACGAAATACTTACATTTAATTGTTCTTTTGCATTAAATAATCTACACATATGAAGGAAAATAGTCATGCAATAGATTCATTAGAAATTAATAATAGAAGTACTCTCCATGATTCCAATTTCTCTCGAAAATTAGATAAGAGTCAGGCACGTAGCGAGGGGGGGAGCCCGGGGGCCCGGGCCCCCCCCGAAATATCAAAAAAATCAGAAAATGCCTGTATATTTGACAAAATTTGCAATGTTTACTTTTTGTGGGCCCCCCCGAAAGTTGTGGGCCCCCCCCGAAACAAAATCCTGGCTACGTGCCTGATAAGAGTGTAGTGAAACGAACAATCGGCTCCCTGGTCTAAACTAAAAACACGAATACCTTTAAATTACGGGAGGATGTTGGCAAGGCAAATACGAGATGGTGCGCTGTATCTAAATTTTGAATAACTGAACTGAGTTTCAGAATATCAATGCGCAGAATTCCTCCGTGCGCGGAATTCCCCCGTCCTCCTCTACTCGGAGGAGGCTTTAGATAGAAGAATTCTGTTTCTACTAAAATGCATGAATCTTTTATGTACTCGGATCAACTATTGACCTATTCTTCAAATATCGAAATAATCGCCCAATGGCAACATTGCGGCGAATTTGACGGACCACTCACCGCGGCCCAGATCTCACTTGATGAAACAACAATATAAACACTCGAAGTGTTAATGAAGGAAATAAAACAATGATCTATCCTTCAAATACAGGAATAATTGCATAATCTGGCATCGTTGCGGCGAATTTGACGTACCTCCCACCGCGGCTAAGTGGTCACCGATTCTCGTATGCTTGGCCAATACACCTATGTTAATAAATAACGCGATGACTTTCGAATGCTTTTTTGGTCTACTGGCGACACTTTTGTCTTTTGACCTTGAACGAAAACTCGTAACTTGCCTGTAATATACGAACATAAACATTTCCAATGTTAAAACATCAAACATATTGAAATATTTTTTTGGCTCGAGACGAGGATGAACCGTTTAACAATAATTGCAATAGAATTCTTGATTATGTTGTAACCGGTATAAATCTTTTAATGCACCGAGGAAAAAATATTTCTTTCAAAAATATGTTATTCGAACAATTCAAATCCTGTTAACTGTACATATCCAGCGGTAGAGTCTAAAGGACCCAGCACCTTTCTTATGCAAAGTGGCGACCGGTCAAATTTTCTGAAAGTTTGGTATGTTGTTGTAACCGACTCAGTAACCAAAAGTGTCAATGGGCCCAACCCAACCCTATGGCTAGTTTTCTGAATACTGAATAAATTTGAAAATTGCCCAGATTTCCAGATTTAGTTTTTATTTATTGAAAGATTAATTGGAATTCTGTTGCATGCAGACGTTTACTACATGTTTTAGTAATGAAATAAGTGGATACGTTAGAATTATTGAGCAGTGGTGCTTGTCAGTGGGGCTGAACATCAACCCAACCAAGACCACATTAATTCCGTTCACTCGGAGGAGAGAACTTCCAGTCATGAAAACGTTAGCATTAAACGGAAATATCTTGGCGTGGAGGTCTGAAGTCAAACACCTAGTTATAACCCTAGATAGCAAACTTCTGTGGAATAAGCATGTTTATAATGCTACTGGCAGAGCTACAAGGGCTGTGATGGCGTGCAGGCGTCTATGCGGCAGAAATTGGGGCTGTAACCCAGAAATACTGCGATGGATGTACGTCATGATTGTAAGACCTATAGTCACATATGGGGCAGTAGCCTGGTTTGCTAAGGCAAGTCAGGCAAGTACGAGGAAATTGCTCGACAAAGTACAAAGGCTTGCCTGTGTGTGCATCACGGGAGCTATGAGAACGTGCCCAACCAGGGCACTTGAGATCATCACAGACCTCACACCTCTATATCAAGTGATTGATAGGGTAGCCCATGAGGCCATTCTCAGATATCTAAAGAAGGAGCCTGCAATGAGAGAGTCAGGTTTCAGAGAGTTTGGTCCTCTCTAAATGACTACACCTCATCTGCCAAACCTTCCTAGTGATGTAATGATCAAATGATCAAGAAAGCGGACACTGAGAAAGACTTCAGTACAACGCTAAGCAAAAGAGACGATTGGGAAAGGGAATGCACCAACTATAATCTCAAAGAAAATACAATTAAATGGTATAAAGATGGTTCCAAAACCGCTACAGGAGCTGGCGCTGGGATTTACGGGACAAGTTCCAAATGTGCACTATCGTTAGGCTCCTGTACAAGCGTCCTTCAAACGGAAATACTTGCAATCGGAAGATGTCTAGATATAAATCTTGATAAAAACTATCAGAAGTGCGATATACCTATTCATACAAATAGTCAAGCTGCTATTGAAGCACTGAGCTCCTACGTCATTGACTCAAAGCTTATTTGGGAGTGCCGAAACAAACTCAATGAGATAGGGAAGAAGAATAAGGTCTTTTCAATCTGGGTTCCCGGTCATCGGGAATCGTAGGAAACGAAAAGGCCAATACACTGGCCAGAAAGAGCGCACAAACGCCAGTCACTGGCCCAGAACCCTTCTGTGGTAAAGGAAAATGCACCTTTAAGAAGGAGTTTATGCTGAAAGAGAAGAACTCTGGCGGAATCTCCCAGGGATGGATCACTCCAAAAAGTTCTTCCAGAACTTTGAAACTGCTAGATCCAAAAAATATCTGGATCTCAGTAAAAACCAACTTCACTTACTCACTGGCTTTCTCACAGGACATTGTCGCCTAAAGAAGCATCTACTGAGAATGGGTTTATCGGACACTGATGAGTGTAGATTCTGTGGGGAGGAGGAAGAAACTCCTATTTAGCTGGTTACGGAATGCTATGCCATTCCAAGCCAAAGGAAAGAGTGCTTTGGACAAGAAACTAGTAGAAGTGGGGAGTTATCCTCCTTGAAGCCATCCCAGATAGTGGATTTCAAATCTCTTGAACTGGAGGGCGAGCTGTAGGAGGCGCGATGATAACAGCTCTTTTAGGGGGCATAATAGACCTTAAGGTCGCCCCTTTTCACCTAAAACTATAACTATGACTAAAAATATTTCTATTTACAAGGTGATTCACGAATGTATGACGATAGTTCTTTGCCAACATTCACTTTTTCTACTGTGAAGTCAGGAAGGAATTTTTTTGAAACGTTCTCTTCGATATAGTATTTTGACGAGAAAATTTTGCACAGTACACATTTTTTATACAGGGTGTTACACGGAGAGAACTACAAGACATAATTATTTTTTTAAGGATTAATTCGGAACCTTGTATTTATGGATTGATTTTTGGGAAAAGGAATACCACAAACAAATGTGTGTCTCTAATCTCCGAAATATTCAAGGTAGTTTATTCATAGGAAGGTATTCTATTTTGGGAAAAGTTCGAAAAACATAAACAACCTGTATTCAAAAATTTTTTCGGTCAAAATGTAGATAACTATTTTCTCGCTATACAGGGTGGCCATTTGAAAACGAAACAGACGAGATTACAGACGAAATAAATTTTTTCGATAGAAATACTCGGACAGGTCGATTTCTGTTTCGAGGGGGACAATTTAAGATGTAGGTTACGGACGCATAGCGCTTCAACCCTTGCTACTACAACCCAGACAGATGCTGCACAGGGTTGTCAACTTTTAACATTAGGTAGAATATACAATTTCTTGTGCCCATAGTCATTGAAGGTTGTGTATTTTCTCATAATTTATGAATGCCGGTTCCTGATTGCACTTAACCCATCATTGCACTTACCCCACAGAGTGAATGTTTTCAAAAAACTACCGTCATACATTCTTGAATCACTTTGTAAATATAAATATTTTTAATTATAAGTATCCACTAATTTCATATTTAACTAAAACATGTAGTGAACGTCTGTCTGCAAGCAATTGAAATCCATGCTAACTTGTAATAAATAAAAAATGAATCCGATAATCTGGGCAATATTCAACTTTAACCCCCCGTATTCGGGAAACTAGCCACAGGATTGGGTTACTTTTGGTTACTGAGTCGGGTACAATGACATATCAAACTTTCAGAAAATTTGACCGGTCGCCACTCTACATAAAAAAAGTGCGGGGTCCTTTGAAAACGCCATGGTATTCAAAATAATTCAAAGCAATAATGGACCATTAAATGACTGAAAAAATGAACATTCTTCGAACGATGTTGCCATTGAAAAACTTATTGTAGGACTGGGAATTTTCCTAAATAATCTTCATTCATTCAATATATACTGACCTATTAATATCAATATCAAAAATCCACAATACAAAGAACTCTTTATGAAAGGGTTCTCTAATTTCATTTAATTTATTCACATGAGGTTGTACATACTTACTCGAAATTATTTCATCGTTTGTTATGTAGATTATTGATAATTGGAACAAATGAAATTCATAATTCAAACAAATGAAATACATTGTTAATGACCTTTCAAAATATTTCATTTGACTCAAATATGAAATACGAAACTTTTCAAATGAAAAAGTCATTTACTCAATTCGATTTTCCAATTCACAAGGTTTATAAATTCAATCGATTACTTTATCGAAATATTCAGAGCATGATTATGTTTGGAAATATGTAGTTGAATTTAGATACAATATTTCATTAAAATTAGTGGGCCTGAAACTATTTGTCGAAAAGCAAAATCATGCAAAAAAATCATAAATAGTTTTATAGTTTTAAATTCGTCTATAAGTGATACTTTGCAGATTGCAGGTTATTTCCTCATCACAAGCAAAAACAATATCTAGTATTGTTCACCGGGTAAAAAATGCCTAACATTCCTGGACGATTGTGAAGCAACACAGAGTCCAGGAATGAGGCTTTTCCTTCGAGGTAAACATATTATTTTTCCGAAAATCGTTTGAAATTCGACAGATTTCAATCAATTTCGAAAAAAAACGAGAATTATTCCATTCATAAATAAATGAAGCTTTGAAATTCGGAATGGAATTGGTTGCGCTACTATGGAAACCTATTAATGTTGAATTGTCACACTTGAAGAATATTAATTTGATTGCTGGTCTTTTCGAAGACAAAACAGGGTTAAATGATAAGTGATGATGAATATTCCATTTCTGTAACTCATCCAGAGCTGGTTGAGGCAGTGAATACTGCTTCACTAGAATTATTGCCAAAGAAATCAAGAGAACACTTTTGAACACTTTTTAAATTTAAATGGGACACCCTAAGAAGTTGATGGCATTTCCGGTTAAACCGGAAGTATATTATCAACAAAGAAATGTACATCAGATGCATTTTGTTTCATTGTACTTACCTGCAAATTTTCATAAAGATCTTTCTTTTCATTTAGAAGATATTTACCACGTTCCATACTTTATCCCAACCCTGTATAGATGCATAAAATCCCTCGTGTCAAAACTCCTTACTAAAAATCGTGACCAAAAATTGTAGATCAAAACGGTACTCTAGATTGCCGGTCGGGTCCTACTTCCGGAAAAATCCGCAATATTTCACGGTTGTGGCGCAATTGCATCAATGGAAAATAGCACGATTCCTATCGGGAGTAATGAAGAGTAAGACCTCACCACAGATTTTCGATCGACAGGAAAGTCTTGAACAAAATCTAATCAGTGCCAACACCAGGTTTTTTATGCGTCTTTCTCTATATAGAACGTTTTTCCATCATAAAGATTTTAGTTTCGAAAAAGTTGGAAACATGTAAACATGCAACATGAACAGATAAAAAACTCAACCAAATTTCAGTTCATTTGAAATGACGCTTCGGAAGATTTTTTTATGAATTTTTGCCACCCTGTACCTTTCAAACGCAACCGAATTTTGCAGAATGGTATAGGAACAAAGTGTTTTGTTTGATGAGAGAATCCAAAGTTAAAATATATGTACAAGTCAAAGACTCACCCTGTAGGTATATTACTTTTTAATGCAGGATTTAGTTCAAAATGAATCCAGTACCCATGTCGGATAATCTATGTAGTATGTTATCCTGAACTCAGTTCGTTTTGATTTCAATTCCACCTTATCCTTATGAGAAAATTCATGGAACACGAGAGTTTTTTATTGGTTTCAGGGCACGTTTGACAGGTCTAAGAAATCGGAGGTGAAACAACCCACGTTTTCACATTTTTTCAATTCTTTGATGAATTATCAATGTTGTATTGTAGTTGGGTACAGAAGAAATTGCTCAAAAATGCAAATTTTTGGATAAGATATAGTATGTTGTTTTTGTATTTACCTACATTCCATCGGCTTTTAGACCGAAGAAGAGCTGGTGACAAAACAGTAATTATATTTCCTAGAATTTGTAATTTGTTTTGTATTATTTGATAATGTTGGACAATGATTGCCACAGATTATTCAGGTTCAGATAATTATCAGCATCAAAAATATGCAATTAAGAATAATTAAAGAAGAATGCATAATGAAATAAAAAACTCAACTGAAGAAATATTCAACTAAAGAGGAAGAACAAGAACTATTATAGGACTTGTTTTAAGTATAATAATCAATGTAGTGCCCTGGGTAATGACAGAAATACTTTTTACGTTTTGTTTCGTTTTCATATTCAGTCAATAATTATTTCCAGGCTTTTGTCGCACAATAAAAAATTGTATTCTTTAAAAATCGCACCTGCGATATAAATTATACACTTCTCATTATGGGCAGTTTTCTCGAAACAATGTTGCATAACAAACAAAGCTGGAACAGTACGACTGTAAAACTTATGAAAGTAAGATTTCGGTGTCAAGATCTGTAAAGATTTCAGATCATTTAAGTGTTGAAAACTATTCGAATATTGAACTTTGAACCGATTCTTCTCATTTTTTCTGAAAAACCGCGATCATATGGAATCACATCCAATGAATTGGGTAGTTCTGGATGTTTTATTTGTCGTTGTTCTCGATGATTTCATTCTTGTTTAGAATTCTTCCCTTCAAACTTATTACTTTTTGATTTATGCAGTGTCTCGGATATTGATTAGCTTAAAGAAAATCATTCATGAAATTAATCTCATTTTAATGAATTTCAAATGAAAATAATCTCAACGCGTGGATTTATACTTCACAGGCACATGAATCAAAATTTGGACGGGCGTTCAAACGAGATAATTAAAAATGCAGATAAGAGTTTCGGTGTTCGGATAAACCAACGGGGACCGCAATGAAATGGTTTTTAAAAAACATCAAGTTCTAGAGATATTTCCTTATAACTACCAATGGTTAACAACGACGTCATCTCAGATAATTTCCTTCTAGACATTTATAAAGGAACAATTTAGAGAAGAGGAGATTTGCAGTTCCCGCTGATCCGACAGGTGGAGAGATATGAAAAGGATATTTTCGTGGACGAGCTTAGCGTAGGAAAAACGACATTGCGAGGAAAGGATTTACGACGATCAGAATCGTAAAGAGTACCTCTGTAAACTGGCGATAGATTTCGGCCGGTTCTGGTTAATCTTATTCGAAGTTAAATTTGAGGTTTTCAAGTTAATTGAATCTCTCTCATTTTCGATTGACTGCAAGTGTTTTTGTGAGTGTTTGGCTCGGTAAGAAACTAAATTTCAATAATTCATTGTGATTTTTCGTTGGTTTGATCTGGAAACACACCAATTTTTTCTTATACATTTGTAACAAATATTTTGTTTTGGTATTGGTGAAAAATTCAAGAACAATTTTCATGAACATTTATTCTAGTCGATTAAATTTTCTGAGTTCAATATTGTATAGTCCATTTAATCGAAAAACTGTTTTTATTCTCATTCAACTAAATATTCCACTCGATATTAAATAACTTTTCATAAGAACTTTCAGAAGAATAGGTATCGTATCATCCTTACAATGTCGGCTTGTATCTATAAAGAATTTCATTATTTTCCCACAAAACAAGCAATGTTCTCAGGATCCTAAAAATACCAACGCTACACGAAGAATGCATGATTATGTTTTTCCCATACACAGATACTCTGTAACAGAAGAAAGCACTTTTTATATGAGTGTAAAATTTTTCAACTGCTCACCTACAATTGATAGAAGTATGAATGAATGAAAAATTTTCAAAAAGTCAGTATTCCCTATTGCAATTGAATGTGAACCTCACAAAATGTCTGAATTCGGGAGTTACTGTGATTGTTGTACTGGAGGTCCTCATTATTTCTCAATTGTTGTATATTCAGCTAGTTACCTCTTCTGCCGGTTTTTGAATGCATAATATGGTACCTACGAGTAGAGGACTTGGTGGCGGTACAGAAATAGTTATTTATACTCTTAGGGCCGGTTGTTCAATAGGAGATTAACTCGCGATTACCGGTAATCCGGGATTATGAATGAGGTTCGATTTTTCAATGAAGAATCAAGAGAAAACACCGGATTAACTCTGTGTTAAGTTAATACATGGAATTCGATGGATTGAGGAGATAATTCACTGATTATAACCTAACTCTTTTGACAGTTCCATCTTCTACGAATCTGTTGTTTGTTTTGATCTGAGTATCAAAGTATTTTTGGTGAAAATGTCGAATGTGGAGAATGAAAATTTCACAGACGATGAAGATTTTTTGGAGCTGATTGATATACTTTGTCCAATACGAAAGAGTCCGGTATTCAAGCAGCGTGAAACTTTGGGGAAGAACAGAAAAAGAATTTTTCAATCGATTCCGTTTACCTAAGGCAGTGTGCTATAGTATCGTTGATTTAATTTCCGATAGTATTAAGAACCCAACAAACCAAAATAGGGATTGATAAATCTACAGCATGTAGGATCATCCATCGTGTGTCTGAAGCCATTGCAAGTCTTTATGATTACCGTCAGTGCATTGGTTCTATAGATTGCACACATGTTAAATTACAATCACCAGGAAGAGAAGATGCTGAAATTTATAGAAACCGCAAAGGCTATTTCTCCATGAATGTTCAAGCTGTATGTGATGCTACTCTAAATTTTCAGAACATATAGTATGTCGTTGGCCTGGTTCGAGCCATGATTCCACTATTTTTAACCACTCAACTTTATCAGCTTCTTTTGAAAGTGGAAAATTAGCCAATTATGTAGGTACTGGTTGGTGATAGTGGCTATCCTATAAAGAAGTATTTAATAACACCATTGACACAACCAGCTGAACATTTATTCAATGAGTCGCAAATACGAACACGAAACCCTATAGAAAGATGTTTTGGTGTATGTCGCCACAGGAATTCTCCACAACATAACAAATAACTTGCGAATTCCTCTTCCTGATATCGATGAAGATTTACAATAATTGATTGAGAATGATCTGAGTACCATCAATGACGCAATTGCTCAGGTGCCAAATGTTCGATCAGAATATATCATAGATAATTCCACAAGATTGATGTTAATACAAAATCATTTTTCTAGAATTTAGAATTGTTCATGTAGCATATTATGAATATGAGAAGTTCAATAAACAAATCAATTTGTCTTGAAAATTTTATTCAAATTGAGATAATTTTTTTGTGTGTATTTCTTTCATTTGAGCCTTTTTTAACTCCCATTTATTAAAGTTTGAAGTTCTCTTCTCAATCCATTCCATTTTAATTTTTTTCAACACCGTTTTGACTTTCAACTACTCCCTCAAGATTTCGGAGAAAAGAAATTTTGAATTCGAAATTTTTCTCGTGTCGGCTTATCGACATAGATCATTGAATTAATAGAACTTAAATTCTTCTTTCAATGAAGAACGACGGCTCGATTCATCGGTTATAGCAGTGTAGCCAACATGCTTTCGAGAAAACAGCGAATTCCGAGATTAACACTGGATTAGGTAATCCGGTGTTAGTTTGTCATTGAACAACGTTCGACTTCTCTGATCCAGAGTTAGAAGTTAATCCTGGATTCAATAATCAGCGGATTAATCCTCAATTGAACAACCGGCCCTAAGGGATGCAAATAACATTTACCAGTCGAGGACGAGTTTGCGCCCGAGCTACAGCGAGGGCTGTCAAAAAAGTTCAAGACTAGTTAATGTACTTACATCCCATATAGTATTAACACTTTTTCCCCTCCCTGTATTGTATGTTTAAGTGCTGGTTTTTTTTTGGATTCTCATTATCATTACCATTAGTCCATTCAATTAAGCTTAAATTAGGTGAGAATCTTGAAATTCAAGATACCCATAGCTGTTAGTCTGTAAATACTTGTATATTGACACCTGAAGGTTGTCTCAAAACCTACATATTGTAGGGTGTGCGCAACTAATAAATTTCGAGATCAAAGGTCACAAAAATCGGTTTCTTGCGCTTTTTTTGTAAATATCTCATTTCCTATGGGTTTTTTGCTAATTGTATTCATTATCAATATTGAAGAATACAGAATTTTTTATACGGTGAACCGTTTTCAAAATACACCTCAAATATACCTAATTTTATCGACAAAAACACCCACATTGGGGAGGCAGTGGCCCTTATGACGACTTTTTTTGGGGCCCTGGAAATCAATGCAGTGTCTGCTCTTATTTCGTTTGCAACAGTCATTATTTGAATTATCCACAATTGGTGTTGATAGTAGGTTAAAATTAATTTCTTTCTCTTACGAACTGAGCTACTCATTGGATGCAAACGAATAAATTTTTTGATGTCCGAACCTAACCTGAAATTTTCAAGTTTCTAGGTTCTAAGAATTCATTGTTACCGGTTTTTATTGAATATGAATGTCAACGAAATACAAAATTCGAATATTAATGATGAATGTCGATACAAACCACGTGTTAAATTCAAATCAATGAAAAATTAAATGATATTCATCACTAAATAATCTGTGACTTTAACAAAATCCTCTTGGAATTTTTTGAACTCCATACTACACTGTAATTATTACATCGATTCACTGAAAGTATTCAGTATGTATTATTCTTCGTCATTGAGCCATTAACATCACGCCGGTTATCGCTATTGAGAAAAGTAGAATTCGATAGGTGGCGCTCTGAAACGCACTCTGAAACGAGTAAAACAAATCAGATGTCGTATGAGCCCTTTGATATTGAAGTGGTTTTATTTTGCTGTTTAAGTTATTTTCAGGGGGTGTTTTGTGAAACTTTTGGTTTTTCTTTGATTGTGCTTTAGTGCTTTGTGTTGTTAATCTAAATTTTGACTCCCAATATTTTTATTTTTGGAGTAATAGGTATGGTTGATGTTTGTGAAATGTACAACAAGCGTTCAAATAACTGTTTAGTTTTAGGTCTGATTTCGTGTTTTTATTTCATTTTTGATATAGTCATATCTACAAAAGTTGCAGGGAAGGTACGTTTGTATTGAGTATCATTTGAAATTTTTAATACCGACTTATTTTCTTTTCGTTTTCTGAAACATACTTCGTGGCTTGACTGTGGTAGTTTTAAGGAAGGTACTGCATTTAAAAGAAGATACTTTTTTTTACTAAGACCTGAAGAATATGTTAGTCATTTATATATTGTTCACCTTCAGAAATATAACCTACACCATCCACTATTAACTTATAACTATGTATTACACACTTGGTACTAACCTTGACTAGTCTTCCCTTTTAAAATGTAAGGAACACACGGACATACTATCTATAACTGGTTTCCCCATTTTTAGTTTCATTGTCTAAGCCTTTTGAGATATATTTTCCAGAACTCCAAACGCATTTTCAATATTTACCATTCTTCCCATGGGAGGAAATTTATGGAAATATAAATCGGGATTTTTCCCTTCACGGCTAGTGCAACCAAATACAGAACAGTTTCGATTATGCAGCGACATAATTCAAGGTATAAAACTTTAAAAAAGGTACAAAAAAAATCAAACTTGATCTGCAATGAAGACAAAAAACAGAATAAAAACAATGCAATACGAATTGTTTTACTCGTTGCTTCAATTACAATTTTTTTCCGCCAGAGGTCTCATTGAATTCTACTCCGCCCAATACGCATGCATTCGTTTGATACACAGAACTACAGATTTGAGATGGGTCGATTCATAGATCTTACAGTTCGTCTTGCGCATTGCGAGGTAGCGCACCGTTATACCATTTTTCAAAGAGAAAATCAACAATCTGGCATCGTCTTCTCAAAAGCTCTATAAAATATCATAGAAGATGGGTTAGGTTAGGTCATTGACCTAGAATCCTATGACCTAGGTTAGGTTAGTGAAATATCAATGTTTTCATGAGATATTTTTGAGATATCAAGGAAAATATGAACAAGTTTCTATAAAGCCTTGTTCGGACTAGGCCAGTAGATTAGTCGAGTGGAGAGTAGAGAGTAGCTAATCTACTTACTACTGTCACACAACTGTCAGGAAATCGTTCGCACTTTGGTCGAGTCGAGTTCACAAGTGAAGTGAAAAGTGAGTGATATTTCGAAGAACGAAGAGCATGCAACGCAATAAAGTAAACAAACTGGTTAACCTCATCGTAATGACCATTTCAGAAGAGGTGGATGAGGAAATATGTGAGATCCGTAAAAAGAAGCTTTGGGTACGGAAATGGTAATAGCAGATACGAACTAGGAACTACGAATTGTCTTCTGAAGGAATTGGCATTAGAAGATCCCAAAGAATACCTCGATACTTTGAGAATGTCAGAAAGTTGTGTAAATTTTCTGTTAATAAAACTTTACAGACGTGAAATATTCAAGTATATAATTATATGTATAAGTAACCGGGTAAATGCATTTCGGATTCTATATCCTCTGATGAGGATTGCCTCATCATTTTATGTTTGTAGTCTTTCGACTTAATGTTCTATAAACATTCGTGACCCAATTTTCTGAACTACATATATATATTTCGTATGATAAGCACACATAAAAAAGGACATTGTATACAAATAATAAAAGGATAAATGAACAACTTCGTAATATATCTAAACGCGAATATCCAGGCCTTCAACTCAGTCCACTGCCTCTGGGGAAGCGGAGAAAACCTCATGGATACCACCAGGATGGGATCTTATCGGGCATTCGTTCGAAATGTGGTCCATAGTCTGTCTCGTTGCGCCACAATCGCACCCCGCAGAGTCCACTATGCCCCATTTGAACATTTCATCACGACATTTCTGAACTAATCTTACTAATCTATATGTAATATCTTCGCTCCAACGAAACATTTTTGAAAAACGACTGACTTTTCCTTTCGCCTGTGACAGTACTGGCGTTCCAGTGGCAAGTGGCGCGTGGTGGGGGAAGCTACTCGCCCGAGAAAATAGAATGAAATGGATCGACTCGACTCGCCCACTGACTAATCCACTCGACTCGATTTTTGGCGTTCGCACACGGCAAGTTACTAAATCACTCGCTACTCGACTAATCTACTGGCCTAGTCCGAACAAGGCTTAAGTAGGTATTTACAAACTAAGCCCAGTGAATTATTTATAGAAGATCATTGTTTTGAATGAAAATTAGGTTAATTTAGCTTGATTGATCATAAAACGGAATTAAAACCTTTCTTCATTGAATATTTCTTGGGATATCGAAGGGAATATGAACAAGTGATTAGTGTTTACAAACTAATCCTCAGGAAAATTGGAGAAGGAACCTATGATGGTGGGAGAAATATGGCTTTTCAATTGCAAAAATAATCGGACAAAACTAAGAGTTTTTGTTAGGAAATATCGTGTTTATAACAATCTCATTCAAATAAGGTTGGTACTTGAGTATTTCCTAAATGTATCAACCCAATTTAAATCGAGAAATATGAAATTTGCATCAGTTTCAGAGAATCAGGCACGTATAGGTATACTCCATTCACTTTTATGAAGTATCGCGGTTTGCCATGAAATTCTGACACGTTTCACCGCGTATATTTTGAAAATGTTAGGTCATGGTCATTCCACTGCCAGATACGCCCACAACG
Source organism: Adalia bipunctata (assembly GCA_910592335.1). Classification (NCBI taxonomy): domain Eukaryota; kingdom Metazoa; phylum Arthropoda; class Insecta; order Coleoptera; family Coccinellidae; genus Adalia; species Adalia bipunctata. Next base: position 51,348,962 of record OU342950.1, on the reverse strand, counting down.
TTTTCGTAGTAATTACGTATTTATCAAAATGTTCATTTACTTCGGAAAAATAATGAATTTAAGAAAATATTATGTGAATTCAGAAGACATTCACAACTCGAAATACTCCAGTATGAAAATGTAGTAGTTCTACGAAACCTGCTCCACAGTTGAACCTAGAAGAACTAACTCCATTTACAAAGTTGAAAAAGAGTCAATAGAAAGTAGACTTGATTTTCACGAGTACCAACCTGCGTCAGTTTCAAGTGAAACAACTTATTAAACCTAAATCATGGCTTACCGCGATACTTTATAAAAGTGAAAGAAGTATATTTGGCCCAATTTTTTTTTCAAATGGCTGTATCTTTTGAACAGAGCCGAATTCGAAAAAAAGAAAAAGAAAGTTTCTTTTTGACTCAAGAATATGTCAAAATATATGTACAAGTCAAAGACTTGAAAGACTCACCCTGCATATGAAGTGATCACATATTTCTGCTCAAATTCTGCTGTCTATGAATACTTAGAGTAATTAAAGGAGGATGTGTTCAATGAATAGGTAGATACTTTACTTATTTACCATTTTGAATCACGAATTATTAAGATCCATTAAGTGAACACAGATAATTTGTTTTAATTATGTCTCATTACACTGATAAAAAGCTACACGTGTGACATTAATCATTTCGATATTTAGAAACGCCGACAAGACTCGACATTGTTTATCCACATTCATATTAATTTTCGTTTAATGTTCAAGATATAGTGAAAAACTCTTACACGAGGCAGGGGTCATACACTTTTCGAGGATGTTGAGAACTTCATCGGTTTAAAATAAAAGTTTCAAATGATAATAATCAATCGAAGAATGATTCAAGTCCAATCCTTGACATTTTTTCTCGGTGACTATTAATCAAATTGACAACCCTGAAATAACAAAAACAAAGAGTTTTTTGAGAAAATATCTTTTCCGGCAACCGTTCGCGATTTACCCACTTCCCGGACGCTTTTTCTTGGAGGAAGTATCATTTTCCGGACTATGCCGGAAAAAATCACTTCGTTCTTGTCATTGTTATGATCATCACAATACCAACGGAATAACGGATGACAATTCTGTTCTATTTGAGTCAAATAAGAATCACAATGTATAATAAAGAAACGTGTCGTCTCATTGAACCGTAATACTACACGGTTGCCGAAAAAATATTGTACGCAACACGCCCGAAAATATTTTTTTTTGACTCACAGACTTTCAGGACTCGCCTCCGGCTCGTCCCAGAATCTTGTCTATTCGTCCAAAAAAACCCTATTTTCCGGACTTTTACGTAAATTACTATTTTCAAATGGAATTTCTGTTTCTCGAAAAAAGAGATAATGACATGTATCTTACTTTTTCTCTTTCTTTTATAGTTTAGGAGTTGTCGTACTAAACCATTGAAATCTGGCCATCCTGTACTTGCAGCCTAGGTCTGCTCCAAAATTTGAAATGATCTTTAGAAATGTTTATTCAAACAAAATCAACAAACTTATTGCCTGTTTATCAAAAAGAAAATTAGAAGATATCCACATATAGAGTGATGCTGACAATATGCTTTATACTTTATAGCTTTTAGTAATTATTGAAATCTTGAATTATTAAGATATGTGTCGTCCTCTAAAGAAAATTCTGTCAACTAGTGTTATATGTATATGTTATTCGCAATAGCCGAAATCGGCCACTGTCCGAAATTTTTGCCCACAACGCGTTATGGGTATCCAAATCTACCCACGATGCGAATAGATGTTCTTTTTTCGAGCACTGAGTAAAGCAGAATACCCAGAACGCGTTGTGGGTAAATTGGATAATCCACAATGCGAATCCAATTTTAGCGCGCTTTCATTCTGCGTTGTGGACAATTCATTTTACCCACGTCGCGTTCTGGGCATTGCACTTTTCCCAGAAAGCGATGAACCATGAACCAGAATTTGTCGTCGAAGTCAGCCTGCTGTAGGTTGTATACTGACAGGTACGAGTAGCGAGTATTACGAGTAGCATGAATGGATTACTTACCACAGTGCCTGGATATACCTTGTGATTTCTTGAAATTGGTTTGACTGTGTTTTGGTTTTAGTGCGTGTTTTCGAAAATATTTCAATATGAAAGCTGAATTCGAACAAAGTGAACAGGTCGTTATTATTACCAGAAGGAGGTCATTTAGAGATTATGTATGAAACCAAAGTGACACTATAAAGAAAACAGGATGGACTTGAATTATCATTCACAAAATATCGTAGATCAAAACGGTTTGATCCATTAATTGGTGGAGAGAAGGATAAACTTGTTAACATAGGACGTTTAGCAAACCAATCTGGCCTAGATTTTTAATGTGCAGCAAATAAAATATATGATGTAATATTGATAACTCATTGAAAAATTGGACACAAAAGAGAAAAAGCTGTCTGTCCATTTCGCTTTACCCAAAATACGTTTCAAGTAAAACAATGATTACAAAAAACCTTATATTGAAATTAGAATAAGTTTAACGTCTGTGTATATAATTAAGAAGAGAAATAATTTTCAAAAAATATTCAATTGTCTGCATGCCGTTATTCCTCTTCTTACTTACATTGAAAGTTCATAAAGGTGAAACAAAACGATATATCAACAACTTATTAGAACTAAAAACAAATAGGTATTATTTATTTTCACAAGTACTTTTATGAAATCTTGAATTATATTTTATATTCAATTTCACACATGCACACGCCTTAGTTTGACATCCTTTCAAACAATTGCATTTCATAAAGCCAGATTGGTTTCCTGAACGTTCCTTGTTAACAAGTTTTTTTTTGGCCAACTGTTAATAAATCATATCTTTTCAATCTTCGATATTTTTTGGATGATAATTGAAGCCCATCCTGTTTTCTCTGTAGTGCCACTTTGATTTCATTTACTAACTCCAAACCAAATAACGTTCGTCCGATAATAACAATAACAACGACCTGTCTTTTTTTTCTAGCATACGTTCACTTAGTTTTTGTTCAAATTAGGTTTTCATATTGATCAAACTTGAGAATTTACAAGGTGCGTAATCTATTCACGTTAGATACTCATGATAATGGCTTCTTGTACTTGGCAATACTCAACCTACAGCACACTGACTTCGAATACAAATTCTGGTTCATCGCTTTCTGGGTAAAGTGCGATACCCACAACCCGTTGTGGGTAAAATAAATTGTCCACAACGCAGAATGAAAGCGCGTTAAAATCGAATTCGCATTGTGGATAATCTAATTTACCCACAACGCATTCTGGGTATTCTGCTTTACTCAGTGCTCGAAAAAAGAACATCTATTCGCATCGTGGGTAAATTTGGATACCCATAACGCGTTGTGGGCAAAAATTTCGGACAGTGGCCGATTTCGGCTATTGCGAATAACATATACAACAATAGAGATTCATACTCTGCCACTATACTGAAGGTTCTTAAACAAAATTGAACCGAAGCTCGAAACACGTGTGAACTGAAGTAAACAAAGGTTTCTCTGAGCTATAGTTATATTCATTCTTGGTAGGAGTCGTACTGCTTGGCTACGTTCGCGTATTTTACCTACACGTACCTAATTTCAGGAAAATTGCAACGTCTCTACTGAAAGGTCTATGAAATCAAAGGATTGTAATGTTTTGATTGTTTAGAATACAAAATAGATTTAGATTTATGCATCATAAATTGTTTTTCGGTTATCGAGGAAAAAATTAACGAACCCTTTGTGTTTTGAAAAAGGAGCTTATTTTGGCTTTTGAAATGCAGATATAATCGGACAAAACTAAATGTTTTGGTTGAGAAATGTCGTTTTATTCAGGTTGTATTTTAAGGTGAGGCTTTTTTTGACAGATGGTAGAACTCATCAAAATAAGTCATTCTACCAATTTTTTTTCATGAATTATGTCCCTGTTTCGCAAAAATGAAAATAGAATATTCTCTAGTTTATAGGTGAATCTGAAAATTCCTCAGTCCGAGCCTGCTCCTCCGTAGATATCAACATCTCTGGTTTTTTGTCTCCTTATCTAACAAATTTGCAAAAAATTCTAGTGCGTAGAACAGATCATTTTGCCATATGTCGCCTCCTCATATTTTTTTTTAATTGAACATTTCATATAAGAAATATAAATATGAGTCATTTTACGGAAAATTTCTTATATGAAATGTTCAATTTAAAAAATTTATAAGAAAGCGGCGTTTGGGGAAATGATCTTTTCCACGCACTAGAATTTGTTAGATAAGAAGACAAAAACCAAGAGATGTTGATATTTACGGAGGAGCAGGCGAGGGAGCAGGTTCGGACTGAGGAATTTTCAGATTCACCTAGAAACTAGAAAATATTCTAGTTTGATGTTCTCGAAACAGGGGCATAATTCATAAAAAAAATTGGTAAAATGACTTTTTTGATGAGTTCTATCACATGTCAAAAGAAAAGCCTCACCTTGAAATACACCCTGTATAGTTCAAAACCAACATGCTTTGAACAAAATAAATGAATTAACAACAAGGATATAATGGAACTAGTGGATCGTAGTGGTGTTCACCGACTTTCATGTAATGTTATGTGGGACGAACTTTTAGAAGTTTTGAAATGCATTCAAAAACATTCAAGGTGTACTAATCCAAGTTCGAAATGTTTTTTCTCATTTTGCTAAGCATCTTGCGGATCTAATGTTTGAAGAAGACACCAATTTAGAAATATTGCACCTGGTTAAGAAAGGCCTTTTGTTAGACAATTTGGAAAATACATATTTTATCTTGAAGTCTTCTAAAAATGGGGAAAATATTTTGAATAAACAAATTGGTTATAATTAAACAGCTGTCTATTCCTCATGACTTCGAACGGGTCTATTACTTGGGATCCGATTGTTAATTTTCATTTGAATGTTTTTATTCTGTTTTTGTTGTATTGTATAGATTCCTTCGTCTTTCATTGTTCTGCAGAAGCATGTTCCTGTCGTGGTTTGCCTTGTTGTTTTGTTTTTCAATTAGATGTCGCTTCATTGTTGGAATCTGAGAACATAATTTTGAATATATATTGTTCATCCGTCTTGTAATTCTTATTGTTTTATCTGCCTTGTTGCCCTATATTTGAAGATTACTTTATTATTTGACGCAAGATTTGTTTTCAATCACTTGATATTTGTAGCTTGTATATGAGTGTAATATGCCTTAATTCATTATCCTTTGGGTTTTATTGTGATTCTTCTTGTAGCTCTGTAGATCATTTTGAACAAGTTGTCATCCAATAAAGATTGAGGGACGAAAAGGAGTGTTTTCTCCGTATTCACAGTAAAACATATTTCAATTCTGGATACACATTCGAAAATGAAAATATTACGGGCTTTCCAGCCGCGGTTCACTAGGAATTTCACCTAACGTTTCACCTTCAACTGCATCTCCAGGGATTTTCTGTCGAAAATTGGTGATGTAACTGGATCTATCCCTTTTTTTTTGTTCTAGAAGAGGTAAATCTTACATCAGACACCCAGTCTCTCTGGGTAGTGTCGGATTCTTACCGACTAAACACCTCTCCTGCGGTTCGTTCCGGGCATAAGCCTATAAGGCCCGCCGCAAATTGAGCACAGGCCACGGACAGGCGAGGCCCATGCGATGTGCTGCCCATGCCAAGCAGCTGCACAGGTTTTTCAAGAGTAACACAAATTGAGCACAGGCGATGCCACGCTCGCATCCAGATATTCATTAGTTCCTAGGTCTTCCGATGTGCAATATGATGGATGAACAGCAAAAATTACTCGATCATCTCGATTCAGAATCTGAATCTGAGGAGGAGGAAAGATTGATGTTATTACACTTATTAAGCAAGAGAAGAAAAAGAGGTAAAACGAGTGCATATATACGAAAAAGAGAGAGTCATGGAGAGTTTAAGTTATGCAGTGAAGTTGCAGATAATGTATTTAGGGAATCTTTTCGGTTGAATAGAAGACAGTTTAGCGAGATTCACGAATTGATTGAACAATTTCGATGAATTTCTCCATTTCGTCCATCTATTTACATTATATGCACATAAACTAACAAACGTGGGCACCCACGGCTACAAAACTGTGTTGCTAGCACAGCGCGAGCCACGCGAAAATAAATTGGCACTGGCTTGGCCGTCGCCTAGGCTCAATATGCGGCACTCCATTGAAAACCATGTAATACAAAACAAGCCACGCGTCGCATGGGCCTCGCCTGTCCGTGGCCTGTGCTCAATTTGCGGCGGGCCTAAACCTTCCATCATCTTGTCATGTTATTTTCTCTTTCGCATTCTTTTATGCTGAGTGTTTGTGTACATCCTTCAATTAGATATCTCTCACTAAGTGTGGAGTTCTATATCTTCATTTTCACAATTGGTCTCTAGGTCTTTTGCGGTAAATTGTAGCTGTTTTTTCATCTTCAGCGTCAGTCAACTTCTAAGGTCGTCATTTGGATGTTCACTAGCTCTTTCATAGGCTTTAGCAGCTTTTCGTTCGATGAATGTAGTAATGGACTCCCATTTTATGTCTTTTTAGATTTGTTCATTCCTAATAAACCAGGGGGCGTCTAATGCCCATCTCAGAAATTTGTTTTCTGTACTTTGTATCTTCTTTATATGGGTTCTCGCTGCATATCCCCAACCCCATGCTGTTGATCCATATGTTAGCTGCGGTCTGGCGACTGCTTTTATGATCCTCAATTTCGTGTTTCTGTTCATTTGGCTTCTTCTGCCTATAATTGGGTATAATCTTTTCATTGCTACATTCGTTTTATCCACTGCATACTTAATGTGCTGTTTCCACGTTAGTCCTTTGTCTAATATTACTCCTAGGTATTTAGCTTCATTCTTCCATTCAATTTCATTATTGTCTATGGATATCTTCGATTTCATCATCAGTTTTCTCTATTGAAGGAGTATTGCTTGACTCTTTTCTCCATTGATTTTGATTTTCCATCTGTTTCACCATTGACTGATATCATCTGCAACTTCTTGCAGTCTTTTGTGAATTATTTTTGTATTTCTGTGCCTAATTGCTATGCCCGTATCGTCCGCGTATAGAGCAAGCAGGCATCTTGGATTTCTTGGTATATCATGTATGTATATGTTATAGAGTAGCGGTCCTAGTATGGATCCTTGGGGAACTCCTGCTTCCGAATATCTGAGTGTGGAATTGTTCACTCGGTATCGTCGCCAAAGCTTGTGTTTCTTCTTTCTTCTAAGACTCTCTCCACAATTTTTCCTAGGGCTGGGAGCAGGCTCATCGGTCTATAGTTCTGTGGGAACTTTTTTTGCCTTTACCTGGTTTATTGAAAACAATCATTTCGGCAGATTTCCATGTTTTTGGAAAGTGCTCTGTTCTCATCACGCCATTTGCTATGCTAGTGAGAGCTGCCGTTCCTTTCTTTGACATTTTCTTCAGTTGAGATTTGTAATTTTATCTTTTCCAGGAGCCTTTCTTGTTTTCAAATTATTGATTATCTCTTTGATTTCTGCCAGATCTATCGCTGCATCCATAGCCGCAATTCATTCGCCGGGGTGGCCAGTCGATTCATCACCACTCCTTCGGACAGGATTAGTTTCTGCCTTGTAGATCGCTGGCAACCACGCCCGGAGGACCGAAATACCTCTGAAGATGTCTACCGCAGTTGTAGGCGAAGAGATAGTTGGAATTCCTATGGGACCACGGCTAAAAAGCACAATAAATTCGATCGTGAGGGCATTCCAAATTGAAAAAAAATAGAGGGATTACCCAATGGTGGGGGCAAAATTGAGCAAACCCGAAACATAGATTTCCGAAACTGTTTTTTTTTCGCCGGAATCCATTCGTTTTGGTTTCCCCGAATGATTATCAAGCCAGCAACGAGAAGTGGAAACCGATATCATGACAGAAGATCGAAATGCCACTCCAACTGCTGGCTCGAACACCGTGAGGAGGACTGCCCGCAGGGGAGCTCGCAACGCACGCGAAATGAATATTGAGGTAATGCGAGCTTTTCATTACGTGAACAATTGCAAGGACAAACCACTTCCTGGATGGAGATACTCCCTCTAAAACGAGTTCACTGGGACGCATCCGGAACTTCAGCTGACGGAAGGGAATCATTCAAGAGAAATCTTCAAAGCATCGAATTATCCCAGAGGATCGCGGGATATGCACAGCAGGCTGTGGTTTTGCAAACCTGTCACATCGTGCGGAAATTCCTGAACTAGTGGAAGGAACTGAATTTTTTTTTCACTGGTTCATAGAAGTAATACCAGCTCAAACTGAGAACGGAAGACCGATGAAGAATAATAACAATATGTAGTGAGAGGTTCCTAGGTGGGGAGCACTGATTCGTCATCATAAGCCAGAGGACTCCTGTATCCTTCACTTTACTTCATCGAATTTCTTCGATTTCAGTTTAGTTCGGACGTTGGATTCCGACCAATTATGAAATACTGAGCCGAGAATTAATATATAATGAATGATTTTATCGTCTGTGAATTCAATTAGAAAGAAAGATTTTAGCGGCAGCAGACAATTTTTTGAAATTCCGGAAAAAGTTACACACCGTGCAGGTGCTCCCCACCTAGAAACCCCCCTATCTCACTACATATGAGGTGAACCTCATGATATTGAATTCCGGGAAAAGTATCATACACACAGTTAGCTCAGTTGGTAAGAGCCCCGACCCGGAAAGTAGGAGACGCAGGTTCAATTCCTGCACGGTGTGTAACCTTTTTCCGGTATTTCAAAAAATTGTCTGCATGTCGCTAAAATCTTTCCTTCTAATTGAATTCACAGACGATAAAATCATTCATTATTATAAATGAAAATAGTGTCAGTTGAAAAAAAAAAGTCATCAACCAATCATATACAATAGGGTTCTTTATTCAATAGAAACTTAAAAAACTCTTCTTTTGAATAATTTAAAATTAGTTTCACCCTGAATATCAACTGGCAAAGTATTGAACATTTTCAGGCATCTATATTCCATTCGCTTCTGTGTTGTAGTCAATTTAAATTAAGGAAGATTGTAATCTAATGTTCGTGTTTCATAATGTTGCTTTGAATATTCATATTTTCGAAATAACTGCTTGTTCTCATGCAAAAATAAGAGGCATTCCTATATAAAGACCAAAACTTCAGTACATTGCTAAGCAAAAGAGAGGATTGGGAAAGGGAATACCTACACCAACTATAATCTCAAAGAAAATACAATAAAATGGTATACAGATGGTTCCGAAACCGCTACAGGAGCTGGCGCTGGGATTTACGGGTCAAGTACCAAATGTGCACTATCGTTAGGCTCCTGTACAAGCGTCCTTCAAACGGAAATACTTGCAATCGGAAGATGTCTAGATATAAATCTCAAAAGAAACTATCAGAAGTGCGATATAGCTATTCATACAGATAGTCAAGCTGCTATTGAAGCACTGAGCTCCTACGTCATTGACTCAAAGCTGATTTAGGAGTGCCGAAACAAACTCAATGAGGTAGGCAAGAAGAATAAGGTCTTTTTAATCTGGGTTCCCGGTCATTCGGGAATCGTAGGAAACGAAGAGGCCAATACACTGACCAGAAAGGGCGCACCAACGCCACTCACTGGCCCAGAACTCTTCTGTGGTATAGGAAAATGCACCTATAAGAAGGAGTTTATGCTGAACGGGAGAACCGAAAAAGAAAAACTCTGGCGGAATCTCCCAGGGATGGATCACTCCAAAAAGTTCCTCCGGAACTTCGAAACTGCTAGATCCAAAAAATATCTGGATCTCAGTAAAAACCAACTTCACTTACTCACTGGCTTTTTCACAGGACTTTGTCGCCTAAAGAAGCATCTGTTGAGAATGGGTTTATCGGACACTTATGAGTGTAGATTCTGTGGGGAGGAGGAAGAAACTCCTATTCACTTGGTTACGGAATGCTTTGCCATTGCAAGCCAAAGGAAAGAGTGCTTTGGACAAGAAACTAGTAGAAGTGGGGAGTTATCCTCCTTGAAGCCATCCCAGATAAAGGATTTCATCAAATCTCTGGAACTGGAGGGCGAGCTGTCGGAGGCGCGATGATAACAGCTCTGTTAGGGGGCACAATAGACCTTAAGGTCGCAGTGAACTGAAACCCCTTTTCACTATAACTATAACTATACATGGTGGCCCACCCCAGACGCGGTTCTCATTTTGAGGCAGTAAATAAAGACATTTTGAAAATTTTTTTTTCGTGAAATGTAAAGGACAATCAGATGCACAATTTAAAATTGTTTTCACATATACAGGGTGTTCGATAACAAAGATATAGACCAAAGTTACACTTTTTTAAATGGAATACCCTATATATCAATTCAAAAATTGAATGGCAAGCTCAAATTATGATGAGTTTATAAAGACCATTTTATGCCTTAGAAGAACCATTGTGGAGAAAATGGCGAAAAATCGAAAAAAAGGAGTATTTTTAATTTGCAATTAATGAATAAACCCTTCAAGCCAACGAGACAGACAATGTTTTTTCGTGTAGACATATTGGCTACCCTTATGCAGAAGAAAAAAATTTAACTCTGGAATATACTGAGTGATCAAAATTAATGTTCAAACATTAACTACAAATAATGGTCAAAAACTTTCTTATTTCAAATGGCACACCCAGTATTTCTGTACCTTGTTGAACGTAAAAATTAATATTGAAACTATCTTCACTGGGTTTCCCTATACCTAAACCTAATAGTTTTCAAGTAATTCTCGATTTTTAATTCAACTAGTTAACCTACTATTATGATTAGCGATATTCATAGAAATATTTGGAAATATTTGTGAGGAAATTATCACAATATTATTTGAAATCTGAAAAACTCATATGAAGATCTCAATAATGGTGTTGCGGTCACGCAAGATTTATTATTCCTTTATAAATGATTAGGTATCTACTGTTTTTCTGAATATCAATTCTTTTTTCAATTATTTTCAAATTAATTTCGCCTAGAAGGTATTAAGTGTCATTATCATTCAATCTTTTTCGGTACATGACCTTAAATTTTTCTTTATTCTTATCGTTTTGAAGTTAAGCCATACGTTCAAAGAATCATGTAACAAACGATTCATTTAAAAAAATATTTGCTCAGGCGGTGAACCTTTGATTCTTCATACTTGTTAACTCCAATTGTTGGATTGAGTATTAGTAGACTCAAAGATTCAAAGATGTTCACAAAATACCTTCAAATACTACCTTACTACTGAACTGAATGTCCTTATGCTGGTGAAACTCGTTCCACTCGGTACTCAACTCACTCTCTGGCCAGAGGTTCACTATCACAGATCTCTTTTGAAAATCTCTAAAAGTCTTCAAAATATCGAAAATGTGAAGAATAGGGAAATGTTGGACTGGAGCACAGGTTCATAACCTGAACAAATATTTTTTTAAATGAATCGTTTGTTACATGATTCTTTGAACGTATGGCTTAACTTCAAATCAAAACGATCGGAATAAAGAAAAATTTAAGGGCATGTACCGAAAAAGATTGAATGATAATGACACTTAATACCTACTAGGCGAAATTAATTTGAAAATAATTGAAAAAAGAATTGATATTCAGAAAAACAGTAGATATCTAATCATTTATAAAGGAATAATAAATCTTGCGTGACCGCAACACCATTATTGAGATCTTCATATGAGTTTTTCAGATTTCAAATAATATTGTGAGCATTTCCCCACAAATATTTCCAAGTATTTCTATGAATATCGCTAATCATAATAGTAGGTTAACTAGTTGAATTGAAAATCGAGAATTACTTGAAAACTATTAGGTTTAGGTATAGGGAAACCCAATGAAGATAGTTTCGACATTAATTTTTACGTTCAACAAGGTACAGAAATACTGGGTGTGCCATTTGAAATTAGAAAGTTTTTGACCATTATTTGTAGTTAATGTTTGAACATTAATTTTGATCACTCAGCATATTCCAGAGTTAAATTTTTTTCTTCTGCATAAGGGTAGCCAATATGTCTACACGAAAAAACATTGTCTGTCTAGTTGGCTTGAAGGGTTTATTCATAAATTGCAAATTAAAAATACTCCTTTTTTTCGATTTTTCGCCATTTTCTCCACAATGGTTCTTCTAAGGCATAAAATGGTCTTTATAAACTCATCATAATTTGAGCTTGCCATTCAATTTTTGAATTCATATATAGGGTATTCCATTTAAAAAAGTGTAACTTTGGTCTATATCTTTGTTATCGAACACCCTGTATATGTGGAAACAATTTTAAATTGTGCATCTGATTGTCCTTTACATTTAACGAAAAAAAAATTTTCAAAATGTCTTCATTTACTGCCTCAAAATGAGAACCGCGTCTGGGGTGGGCCACCCTGTATATATATAAACACCATAGATGGTAAGAACTCCCCTCTGCTTGAAAAAACCACGACAAGATTGGTCATATCGTAGTGTGCATATTATTCTCATTGCCTTTTTCTGTAATACAAACAAGGAAGATACATTTCCAGATCCATAAAAACAAATACCATATCTGGTTTTCGACCCAATGGTAGCATGATACACTGTTCTGAGTACCCTGTCACTGATGTACTTTGAAATTATCTTTAGGGAATAGATAGAATAGACTGCCCTATTTTGATACCAAGTTGATGAATGTGATGGTTCCATTTGAGTTGTTCATCAATATGTAGACCTAGAAATTTAGAGGATTCTGATATTGAATATTTTGTATCTTGCAATTTTATATCTTTGGGTGGTACTATGCTAGAATTGGTTGGATGGAATAAGACAATTACTTGTTTTTTCATTGTTATTGATTAGGTTATTTTGTTTGAACTTTGAACCATGACTGGCAGTACTGCAGAGCCTAAATATAGCTATTATTACAACAAGGGAAATATGAATAGTATATTTCCGAGGTTGTCAAAGATACATCCCGAGGGCGAAGCCCGAGGGATGTATAGACAACCGAGGAAATATATTCATATTTCCCGTGTTGTAATCAATAGTTTTTTTCTGATTGAAATACATTATTGTTCTGAAAATGGAAAAATTAATATTAGATTGCAAATTTTCGAATTCATTGGATTTTAAACGTTGCTATGGGCAGTGTTTGTGAAAATCATAGTTGACTGTTTTGATTTTCATGTCTTGTCAAAAATAAAATTGCTGAAATAATGTCAGAATACGTGGAAGCTCAAGCGGCAAAAGCCCGTTAATGTTTGGTTTCGGAGAAATCTAACACTGCCTACAATAAAGCGTATAAAGACTTTCAGTAGTGGAGAAGAAAAAATTTGGTGGACGGTGTCAACGAAAATATTTTGTTAGCATATTTTGAAGATCTGGTATGTTGCTCTGATTCTTGATATTTTTGATGTAATACTAATTTGTTCGATCCCTACTTGCAGAAATATTCACCAAACACGTTATGGCCAAAATTATCGATGCTAAGGTCAATGTTACATTTGAAGGAAAAAACTGAAGTCAAAATATTCGATGAAGTGGAAGCATTTGTTGAAAACAAAAATAAAGGATACTTTCCCAAACAATCAGCAGTGTTGGCTCGGGAGGAGATCAAGAAATTCTTGAGAGAAGCTCCAAATTACGAATTGCGAACAAGATATTTAATCATTTGCATCTGGTTACAATACCTTTAGCTGAAATTTCAAGAATTGCACTTTTCTTTTTCCAATAAATAAATGAAAGATTTTTTATAGTAAAATATAAATATATCATATTGTCCCAAGGGAAATATGACTTGACGTTTCATATTTCCCTTGGGAAATATTAGTGTGTTATGACATATGGTAACTAAGGCGATATTGCTCAATATTGTTCCGATCAGAAAAAAAAACAATAAACTTTCAGAATGATATCGAGGGTAAATAATACATAATTTAACAAAAACTAAATTAAACAGTTAACTATTGAGTAAGACCCAAACAATCCCAACAAATTCAATATCCAAACATTCTATTGTATAAGTGGGCACAAAACTCGAACAGAATAACCGAAAAAATTGCCGAATACGACCTAGGGATCCGTAAATATGACCGTTCGAAATTTCGTTTTCCATTTACCCTTTGTTTCCAATTTTTGCTCAACGATGCCTGCGTAGACTGGACGGAAGGCGGTAGAAAATACTACGATAAAGTGACCTCTAGATTCCACATTTTTATCTCTGAGTGAAAATTTGAAATGCGGATATTCTGCCTCAGTTTATCGGTTTATTCGATCAAAATTCGAATTTTTAATTGGGTCTGTCGCCATTCGAAATGCATATTTCGGCACTGAGTATCTTCGATTCATACTGTCCAAATTCGGCGATTGCAACATAATTATATAATTACATTTTCGAAGTTTCCAAAAATATGCAAGTCCGAAGGCCGAAGGTTATCAGATACAGACACCTTTGTTATTTTGAAAACAATATCAGCATTGAACTTTTTTGGTGAATTTCAAGAATTTCCGAATAATCATTTATGTATTACCTAATTACACATTTTGGTAAGTAGTCTATATGCAATGGGACTAACAAAAATCATCGAAACAGTTTATCGAGTATTAGAGGGATCTCATGAATCAATCAGAAATCAGGATTGTTATGATTTGATGATTGGTGGTGAATTAAGGAATTTCCTTGGAAGTACAACCATTGTTCAAATAATGCTACCTTTAATAAGATTATATTATTTTAATGTAACGCGTGAGGATCCGAATTAATAGATATGAACGTCTTCCTTGTCGATCTGCTGAAAAGTTTAGAGAACTGAGTTCAACTAGCACAAAGTTTGGACCAACTTGTGGAAAAATTTGGTCAATAGGAAATAAGAAGAAATCCTACGTGCTGGGGAAACATACCGTCGTCCCCAAGATCACCAGACCTCAGCACGTGTGATTTCTTCTTATGGGGAATGGGGGTATCTCAAAGAACGTGTATACCCACACGGCCACACAAGCCCCGCACATTGACAGAACTGAAGGAAGCAATCAGAAGAAAAGAACTGTGTATAGTGTTCCCTTCAAAAACGTCAGATTACCGTATAACATTCAGCAAGTATGAAGCATCTTTACTACAATCAATTGGTAGAATATTATGTAGAGCATTCAGAGCATATAAGTAGGGGAAGTACGTACAAAATGACATAGGGTTTTATTTCAGAGGCATAACTTGTTAGTCGTGAATCACAGCAATGTCATATTCTACACCTATGATCTTTGGTCCTTTCTTTATAAAATCTAATCAACCTTTATGAAATAAAAGTACCAAGAAATAAAATATTCTTTGATAAATCGGAATAAACGAAAATCATTTTGTTCGCATTCTAAGGACAAAATGACATACCGGTAATAGGCAACTGTATTTTTCTACTCAGAGTTACAAAACTACTGACAAAGTTCACAAATGAAATGCTTGGTTCTTCTAGGAACATCAGCACAAGATGCGTGAGCCCAATGCAAGCAGTGCATGCACCGTAACTAGTTTTCTTCAGGGCTAATCCTGGAGAAGATCTAAATCGGGAAAAAAGGTCTCATAACAATAGATAGATGGACACTGGACAGTCGTCTTAATGATCTCGAAAGTTGCTAGGAAAATTTTCTTTTTCATTGTCTTCTTTAAATAATTCCCTAGGGACTTGTCTCCTTGTTTTTGGAGGAGGTATGGGCTCTTCTTTGATTTGATTGCAACCTTATTAGGGGTAGAAGTTGAAACTAAGTACGTTCGTTGAGACCTCGGCTCACGTTTGCCTTGTTCACTTATAAATCGTCCTTTAGGGTTTGGAGAAACCTCCTCATAGGATCAGCAAGAGTAGGTTAAGATGCATTGCCTTTATTAGCCGCAGATGAAGATTTTGTTATGAATATGTTAAGACAAGTCCTGATTCTTTGTTTGCTGATGCAGCCGGAGATGGATTGTCTTGGTTTTGTCCGGTAGATACGGTTAATTCAGCTGAAATACCTATGTCATTTTGTCCGTTCACTGTATATGTCATTTTGTCCATATAGCGTTATAAAACTAGAAATGTATCGAACTAATACAAAAAGTATATTCAACGTACAAAAAGCTCCATGAATACAATGACAAATAAGTAAAGTTTGAATTGAATGCAATTTGAATGAAAAAAATGGTGAAAACTGGCCATTTCTTCTTAAAATTTGGCGCAATGAAAAAAAACTCGTGACCTATTGATATTTCTGTTATCACTCATAACGACGGAATGAACCATAGTAGCTCTTGCTAATTTTCACAGGTTAATTGAAGCCACTCGGGTCGTGTAATGTGGTAGGCAGTTCCGCATTTCATACCTCCGAACTCAAGATATTATGCCTATGTCATTTTGTCCATATATATCATTTTGTACGTATTTCCCCTATAAGCCTTGTTCGGACTAGGCCAGTAGATTAGTCGAGTGGAGAGTAGAGAGTAGCTAATCTACTTACTACAGTCACACAACTGTCAGGAAATCGTTCGCACTTTGGTCGAGTCGAGTTCACAAGTGAAGTGAAAAGTGAGTGATATTTCGAAGAACGAAGAGCATGCAACGTAATAAAGTAAACAAACTGGTTAACCTCATCGTAATGACTATTTTAGAAGAGGTGGATGAGGAAATATGTGAGATCCGTAAAAAGAAGCTTTGGGTACGGAAATGGTAATAGCAGATACGAACTAGGAACTACGAATTGTCTTCTGAAGGAATTGGCATTAGAAGATCCCAAAGAATACCTCGATACTTTGAGAATGTCAGAAAGTTGTGTAAATTTTCTGTTAATAAAACTTTACAGACGTGAAATATTCAAGTATATAATTATATGTATAAGTAACCGGGTAAATGCATTTCGGATTCTATATCCTCTGATGAGGATTGCCTCATCATTTTATGTTTGTAGTCTTTCGACTTAATGTTCTATAAACATTCGTGACCCAATTTTCTGAACTACATATATATATTTCGTATGATAAGCACACATAAAAAAGGACATTGTATACAAATAATAAAAGGATAAATGAACAACTTCGTAATATATCTAAACGCGAATATCCAGGCCTTCAACCCAGTCCACTGCCTCTGGGGAAGCGGAGAAAACCTCATGAATGCCACCAGGATGGGATCTTATCGGGCATTCGTTCGAAATGTGGTCCATTGTCTGTCTCGTTGCGCCACAATCGCACCTCGGTGATTCCACTATGCCCCATTTGAACATTTCATCACGACATTTCTGAACTAATCTTACTAATCTATATGTTATATCTTCGCTCCAACGAAACATTTTTGAAAAACGACTGACTTTTCCTTTCGCCTGTGACAGTACTGGCGTTCCAGTGGCAAGTGGCGCGTGGTGGGGGAAGCTACTCGCCCGAGAAAATAGAATGAAATGGATCGACTCGACTCGCCCACTGACTAATCCACTCGACTCGATTTTTGGCGTTCGCACACGGCAAGTTACTAAATCACTCGCTACTCGACTAATCTACTGGCCTAGTCCGAACAAGGCAAGCCTTGTTGTGGGCGAGTCGAGTCGATCCATTTCATTCTATTTTCTCGGGCGAGTAGCTTCCCCCACCACGCGCCACTTGCCACTGGAACGCCAGTACTGTCACAGGCGAAAGGAAAAGTCAGTCGTTTTTCAAAAATGTTTCGTTGGAGCGAAGATATAACATATAGATTAGTAAGATTAGTTCAGAAATGTCGTGATGAAATGTTCAAATGGGGCATAGTGGAATCACCGAGGTGCGATTGTGGCGCAACGAGACAGACAATGGACCACATTTCGAACGAATGCCCGATAAGATCCCATCCTGGTGGCATTCATGAGGTTTTCTCCGCTTCCCCAGAGGCAGTGGACTGGGTTGAAGGCCTGGATATTCGTGTTTAGATATATTGCAAAGTTGTTCATTTATCCTTTTATTATTTATTATTTGTATACTGTATACAATGTCCTTTTTTATGTGTGCTCCTCATACGAAATATATATAGTTCAGAAATATTTGGATCACGAATGTTTATGGAACATTAAGTCGAAAGACTACAAAAATAAAATGATGAGGCAATCCTCATCAGAGGATATAGAATCCGAAATGCATTTACCCGGTTACTTTATAATTATATACTTGAATATTTCACGTCTGTAAAGTTTTATTAACAGAAAATTTACACAACTTTCTGACATTCTCAAAGTATCGAGGTATTCTTTGGGATCTTCTAATGCCAATTCCTTCAGAAGACAATTTGTAGTTCCTAGTTCGTATCTTCTATTACCATTTCCGTTCCCAAAGCTTCTTTTTACGGATCTCACATATTTCCTCATCCACCTCTTCTAAAATAGTCATTACGATGAGGTTAACCAGTTTGTTTACTTTATTGCGTTGCATGCTCTTCGTTCTTCGAAATATCACTTACTTTTCACTTCACTTGTGAACTCGACTCGACCAAAGTGCGAACGATTTCCTGACAGTTCTGTGACAGTAGTAAGTAGATTAGCTACTCTCTATTCTCCACTCGACTAATCTACTGGCCTAGTCCGAACAAGGCTTTATAGGTGACAGATATTAGTCAAGTCATTATCAGATCTCTAATGAGAAAATAGAAAGAGCAAGTTCGTGCTATACTTCAGTAAATCAGTTCATTCAGCCTCCAGAGTATAAATAATGCAACTTCCAACTGATATCTTCATTACGTTTAATTAATAACGCTATGATTGTGTATATCTACCCATGTCATAGACCGCATTTGCTGAACCGGGTAAGTCACGGTGCTCAGATCCTCAGGACTTTCTATGTCGGGCGTCCTACTGAAATCTACTAGCGAACCGCCCCGGCTCCGCACGGATGCAATGCTGATACTAAATAATATACCTACCTACTACAGAATGTCGTTATAAACAACGTTTACAGCTTTTTTGTTATTAGACAATAAAAACATATTTTGTTTAGAAGTTATTCTTGAAAGAGCGGCATATAATTGACCATGAGAAAACACTCAACGCTCAAATCTATAAGCCCGCAACGTTGGGAGAAACACGGCCTTCGACTCGCTATTTAAAGGCACAGGCCGCGATCCGGGTCGGTATAGTGCCGGCGCCGCACCGCTATGTCCCTGCATTTTAAAACTGTGAAGGGCCATATTGTTCTATATTGAATGGACACTGTATTTGAGATACCTTCTTAATTGGATAAGGATTAATGCTGTATTGCTAAGAATAACTTCCTAAATAAGCCATTTTTTCCCGTAAAATGTTAAGGATAAAAATGGTTATTGTAGGTTATCCTTGAGAGATAGAGATATACCATCGCGGACTTTTTTGTTGACCTTTTTTAGGAGTACAATACCGAGTGAATTATTTTGATTTATCTCGTGAGGTTCAGTCAGCGTTTGCAATGAAGGCGCAAAAAAATGTGTTTATTTACGACATCACATTAGAAACCTGTAAATTCATCAGTTTTTCTCTACAATATTTCGCATGTATCATACATTTATAAACCTTGCTCTTGAATCACTTTATCTAAAAAAGCGTTTTAAATCCGTTGCGTAGTTTTGAAGATTTAAGCTTACATAGGGACAGACAGCGATAGCGACTTTGTTTTATACTATGTATTGATACATACAGAGTGTGACAGCCAAATGGAATAAATTCGATAACGGATAAATGAGGGCGTGTTGGGAAAACGCTCAGACACGTCGATTTGTAGTTTTAAATGCGCATATTTTTCAAGAAAATAATATTATATAGGGTGTTCCATGTGACCGTGGCCAATACCAACTTTCTTACTTCAAATGCAACCCCCTGTATATTATTTATTTTTTGGATTTTTCAGAGAATTCTAAACACAATTCATGCACAATTTCACATACCTATAGTCCATCCAAGAATGATTGACATCTCAGGGGGCTTTGGAAAATCGGAATTATGTTGGTAATGCCCATTCAGTAATATTTTGAGTTGCAGAATTCAGGTTGGAGTTGAAAATAACACTGACATTTTGTTCTGTCATTAATGTTTCGATTCGAACAAATTTGGCCAAAAATTGAGCAAGTGGAATAAATATCTTTGAAACGAGGCTCTTGAACAGTGAACAGTTAAAAAATGGAAAGCCTGCACAGAGCACGTAGAAAAAGAAATGAGAGAAGATTAGTCAAAATATAAGGAATGTTATGATATATTGCTGACAAAACCTTTCATTATGATGAACATGACGAGTTCTGCCCAGATGAGGAAAAAATAACATGTTGTGGTTGTTTAAACAGAATAATAGGAATATTTATATTTTTCATATTTCATATTTTACACCTTCATTGTTCACAAATATTGAAAGTTACAATGTCATGACAAAATTCTTCATATATTAAATAGATCCATTGGTTAAGTTTTGTTTCTGTCTTGATAACTATCACAAATTTCCTAATCTATTCACATTGCAGTAACACGCTTCAAATTATCCACTATATTTTTTCGGTTTAGCGAATATTCATATTGAACATTGAAAAGGACCGTGCTATTTAATCACCCACGATATTTTTCGTCATCAAACCAGAATTTCCAGGCTGTATGCTCCTATAATTGATCGTAAGATCGAAAATGTATCAATACAAGATGAAAATAATATACTGCTGGTATACAGATTCACACGCTGGTAATCGTATGTGAAAATTGGGAACATTTTCATGTTCAAAGTACCTTACTTTAAAAAATATTGTAAAATTTTCAGGTTATTTCTATATCTTTGATGAAAGCACAGAAAATTGTTAGTTACTTTTTTGTAACTAGGAATAAAGCTGCGACTAGACTTTCAAGGCCTTCTCTGATGTGAATCATTCTTGGATGGACTATGTCTTTAACTATTTCGGAAGAATTAAGTGTTTTCAGATTTATTTCAAAAATCAACGTTTTAAATAAAAATTATTTTATTTCACAAATTCGGCACATTACACTCAAAACCTAATAAGTAATACTGATTATTTCTTAATTACCAAAAAAAAAACAAAAAAAAAACTTAATGTCAATGTAGGAAATGTTCAAAATGCTCGCCGCGAACGTCTTGGCAACGTGCTAATCTTGTGTAGAGTCTTCTAACGTTACTCAACATTTCAGGCGTGACTGATCTGATCGCGAGCGTGATTCGGTTTTTCAAGTCGTCTGAGGGTTTCGTGTCGTATACAATACTTTTGACATTATCCCCTCAAAAAGAAGTCCAATGTAAAATTGTAAAAAATCTGAATACTAACTTAATATTTCCGAAAAAGTTGAAGATAGGTATGGGACATTGTACATGAATTATGTCTAGAATTTTCTGAAGAATCCAAAAAATAAATAATATACAGGGGGTTGCATTTGAAATAAAAAATTTTGGTATTGGCCACGGTCGCATGGAACACCCTATATAATTTTATTTTCTTGAAGAATATGCGCTGGTAAAATTACAAATCGACGTGTCCGAGCGTTTTTCCTAACACCCCCTCATTTATTCGTTATCGAATTTATTCTATTTAATTTGGCTGTTACAGTTCCTTTAAAATTCACGATAACATTAACTTGCGCCTGTATCACCCAGCTTCAAGCAAGTAGGCAGATTTTTCTTTTCTTATTTTCAAGTGTGAAAAACGAACGAATTGCAGATGTGCGTCAAAGTAGGCGAAAATGAAAATCCAGTACTTTGAACTTCCAGAATGACTGTTCCCGACGATTGAGGGGTGCAGGTAGTAGTATCATTACTGGAAATAACCTGATAGCCAAACATACTCTCATCACATTGCTTCATTGCCAATGGTGTTAACCGATGAACTGATTTAGTATTTTGCAGTCCACGAGCCGAGTATTAAATTATCCGAGAAAAGTATTTCTCCTTTTGTAATGTTCGTTTTACAAAAAACTTTCATTGTGTTAAGCTGTATGGATAATATTTTTTCATAATAGTAAATTCTTTCAATAATCTTTCTCATTTTTTTAATATTTTGTTATCTTATTTTGATAGTTTTTTTCAGTTTATCAGATATGTATATGTATATCAGGTATACATTTCGATCTGTGATTTCAATATTATAAAATGAACTTATGAAATATAGTTCATTTCCCATAATCCTTGTACCTGATGTGAACGAAAAAGAACCTATTCTGAATAATTCAAAATTCATAAGAAGCACTTTTCATCTCCAATTCTAAGTTAGATCTTCAATTTGAGTTGATTCCTGATTCTTGGATTTCTTCAAGTTGAATATCTTTTGCCATACAACCGTTGTTCTTCGCACGCGATCTGAAGATTGTACCTATGGTATCCCTCCTTTCCATTACCCTTTTTGGCGTATAAAGCTGCGTATACATGTGCGAGCCGAACCTATTGCGAACCGCTCGCGAACCAATAGCGACAATTGTTTTGACGGCATGTCGAACTTCTATAGCCGCTCGCAAACCGCTCGCGCCGATCCATCGATAGTCGGATCTTTTCACGAACACAACGCGAGTCCAGTGTGAGTTCGTTAAGCCGTCGGTATTGGTTCGCGAGCGGATCGCAAGTGTGTACGTGAAATTAACGAACATGACACGAACACTTCGCGAGCGGTTGGCGATAGGTTAGGCTCGCTCATGTATACGCAGCTTAAGGTACCCTATGAATCCCGCGTGTACCACCACCCCTCGCGTCAAAGTCATAACCCCTCTTTGTTTCTATTTTCCTCGCATTGAGAGATAAAGTTTGAATTTGAAATTGGTTTTTTGCTCGAAACTCATAAAAGTACTGTGAAATTGAATGATTTTACCCCGGCGGTGTATTCTACAGGGTGCGGCACGGAGGATGGATGGTTTTAAAAAAATAATAAAAGCGTTAATTTTTACTCAAAAACACATTTATTGACGGAATCAGATTCTCAAGGAAATAGCATTTGAGACAGTCAAGTGTGGAAAATCACATCAGGCATGTGGTGGCCGAAATCGGTGATGCAGTGCTGGAGGCGCTCTTGGAAGTTCGCGTAGACTCTCTCCAACATCGCTGTGCAGCGGTCTTTCGTGTAAGTGTTGCGGATTTTCATTAGCCCAATAACGGCCATTCTGCCGGTTAACCATGCCGTTGAGGTGAAAGTGGGCTTCGTCACTCATGAACAAAATGAGGTTCTCATTTTGATCGATCAGTGCTTCCATCTCACGTGCGAAGTTCATTCGTTGTGCATAATCTCCGGGGTGTAACTGTTGCACAATGGCCAATTTGTAGGGGTGAAAGCGAAGATCCATATGCAAAATTCGCCTCACCGAACGATCACTGAGGCGAAGTGCAGCAGCATGTTTCCGAGCAGATCGCGACGGACTGCGAAGAATGGCTTGTCGAACGCGTTCAACATTTTCAGGCGTTCGAACTGTTCGCACAGGTCCTCTTGGTCTTCTGTTGATCAGTTCACCACGTCTGCGAAGTGATTCAACCCAACGAAGGATGGTGTTTCGAGAGGGAATAGCTCTATTCCGATGAATGTGGAAATGGCGACGAAACTCACGCTGCACGACCGTGACTGACTCATTATTTCGGACGAAACTATCATAGGCGAAAACACGATGCTCCACCGTCCAAGGCTCCATGACGACAACTGGTAAATAAATGCTAGGAACACACGAGTCTAACGGCACCTTCCCCACTTCTCTCGTCCTCAGTGGGGGAAAGTTATGCCCATCTGAAAAACGTCCGCCCTCCGTGCCGCACCTTGTATAACTCATATAACTCAATCTTTTTATAGCTTTTCCTTCGAAATGCATTCAATTGAGAATCTCCCTAATAATACGCCTGATCTTGTTGATTTTGGGTGGGCACAATTCGGAATCTTATATATATTCAAATTATTGCTTTTTCATCCCCTTATGTGAGTTTGAAATCGAGAATTTATGGGTTTACGCATATCTGAAAATGCACTTTGAATACTTATTGAAAATGGTACCTATTCGGATGATACATTTATCGCGTTTGGTCGGTCTTGGAATAATATTGTTATAAGGCTACATTTCCTAATAGCGTGACTTCTTGAAGTCGAGATCTGATATTTATGACTTTCTACCAAACGGTTGCTAACAATTTTTTCAGTTTTTTAAACCGGTGTCAATAAAAGTTCAATTATGACTTATGACAGCATTTTATTCATTCGGTGGGCCAGTGTTGTCAGGTGTACCCCAGGGTTCTATTCTAGAGCCAATACTTCTCTTCTCTACACATCCGACCTGGCACTCCATTTTGAATGCTGATAATGTTTAACTATATCATAATACATTAACTCACTATGCTACCCTTCGAGAGAACTTGGACACTTTGAAGAAATGGTGTGAAATATGGTTGTTTCTTCTCAAAACTAGCTGGATAGCTTCATTCACTCAGGCAGTCAGGCCTGATTCTCCAAATAGAAAAAAATCCTCGATTGCGTGTTATCATTTCAGAAGATGTCATTGTTTAGCACATATAAAATGTTTTCGCGCCAAAGTAAAATATCTCATGTCCTACAAATCCTTCAAGAGCACCATTCTCAAAAATAACGTTCTGCATTGGAGTATGCCTGTTCAGTCTGGTGGTGTTCCACGAGGGGTGCCAGAAATGTTTTAGAGTAGAGGAGACTAGGGAGGGTTGATACAACGGGAGGTTTGATACGCTTTCAAATTTGCCGCCTTAAATGTGAATTTCCCCCGTGATTTGGAATCAGTACAAAACTTCCTTATCAACTATCACTTGATATTCGTTTTTTGTCGTTTAAAGCCCGCTTACAAATTTGGACGGGAATTTTTGTTTTTCACAAGAAAATTGAACATTCGTTCAAGGTGAGTGTAAGCATTTTATCAGAAACGAGTTCAGATTGTCCTCCTTATGAAATCCAGATCATGGAGTGATGAGATTCAGCTATTATTTAAGAAAGAAAAGAACGCCAGAATGTGAGGTTATTTCTGGCGGTTCTTCGTTTATTAAAACATGTCATGCCAGGGAGGAATGATACAACCGAATTCGGGGATACATACCGAATTGGTCAAAAAATGAGAAAGCTTCATACGAATTGCTCCGGGGCTTTATGACTAGGAACCTGGAGTTATCTCAAGACTATATCGTCGGTCCCATGCCAAAACCATGAATGTGCAAAATTACAGTTTTGAGATAATCGCATTTGAAGTTTGTAACGATTGGGAAAAATAGGGTTTTTGTGTGACTTTAAATATTCTCTGCAATAAGTAGAAGTCGTATTGACCAATTTATTAGGTCTAAATTAATAATATGGGTCATTTCAAGACTTAGGATGCACTTATAGGTCAAAACGGTCAATTTTGCACATTCATGGTTTTGGCACGGAACCGACGATATGACAATTGCAGCACCACCAGGATCCAGAGCTGTGACACATCCCAGTGGCTGGATGACCAGTGATAACTTTGAACTTTATCTTTTGATTTGAGGAATTTGACTCAACTAGTTTTCCTTTTCTTCATGTAGTTAATTCAAACAATAAAAAAATGTTTTCGAAGTTATTCGTAGTCTTTTACAGTATCAGTTCCCTTTTGTATCAAGGCCCCCAGACACTGTATCAAACTTCATCTACTATGGGAGAGTTGATACACTTGGCAGTTTTTCGAAAAATTATCAGTATCTCGTTCCATGATCTGATATTATTCCTTATTTTATCTATGCATAATCATTTGTAAGTTAGTTGGTTGAGTAGTATACCACAAAGGCTCTTTATAAAACATTCGGTTTATTTCCTTTCTCAATTTGATATATTGAGTGTATCAACAACCCTCGCTAGTCTCCCCTACAAACTTAAAAGAACCAGTTATTTTTTTGGATTTGACAAGTGCGGAACTTAAAGTCACTTGCATTGACATGAAATAATATTGTAGCGAATATTCGAAAAAATCATTGATACGAACATACACATCTCACATAAAATATCTTGTCTCATTAACTTATCAGCCATTACATGCGAAATGAATCCATGGCACAGTAGTGAACTTGCACAAAATGTGTAATTTGTTCCAGAAACCCCGGCTGTAACTGTAACCCAGTTGCATCTTCCTGATAAAATCCTCATTTTATCCAACGCACGTGCAGTGTTGTTTAATATTTTTTTATCCGCGAATCGGGGTAAGGCCATTAGAGCACGCCCATGTAAAAACGAATACAAAATACAAGATAACCAATGTTAATTGGATCGGAATTATTGTTATTATTTAATACGAGCAATATAAGCTCCAAGTTCTGTGAGAGGAATCAGGAATCGTAACAAAGTGCCAAAGTGATACTAGTGCAACTTTAATGAACAGAAGATGGCAAATTTTACCAAGTTTTGGACCTCAGAGTGAGTTCTATTACTATTGTTTTTGGTGATATAGGGAGTTGAATGGAATTTCGTGTTTTCTATTTATAGGAATAAGCAACTTCGTTTTCTTATATCGCCCCTTTTATGCATCAGAGTGTCAAGTCATATGGATGTCATTCTAAACATATTCAATTAAAAAAAAATTATTTTGATAGGTAGGAAGCAAATATATTGAAATATTTAGGAATCCTTTCTAACTATCGAATACATTTCATAAGAATTTCTCACAAACACTATTTTTTCTGGTTACGAACTAAAATTTTCAGCTCTGCAAAAAGTTTCGAGGTAGGACATGAAACCTAGTCGCGAATTCAGCTTTTGGACATCGAATTGATACAAACTTCATGTCAAGTGTATAGCACTGTATTGCTCAAGTGAACGTTTTGAAATAAACTATCTTTCTTTCTTTTTCAACATGTATGTGATAATCTCAGGAACGCAAATAAAGTATAATTATCATTCGAATTTAACTCAAATTGCTAAATTTTCCTGAAAGAATTGACTTTTGTCTCGAAGTTCTCATCTGGAGAACCATTCAAGAAATTCAGATAAAATCAGTTGAAAAATTGATCCAATTATTAAGTAAAACTGTCAATATTTCATTTTCAGGGTCAAAAATACTAATTTCAATACATCCTTTTCTAAACGCTTGTTCTACTTATACGAAAGCTATTCCATGTCCAGGTAGATACCACTGATCATTCAATTCCTAATTCAAGAATTCTACACAACGAGATTTTCGGTAATCACTGAATGTTTCGATCTCGAAACAATTAAAATGTTCATAAAATATTGTTTTTATATTCCTAAACGAATTTAGAACTCCGAAAATCCTGGTCTGGTTCGGAAAATTCTGGTTGTTTCTGTCTTCTCCAAATTTTAACACTGTTGTGGTTTTATTTTCAATGTTTTATGAGGAATATTCAAACCTTAGTAATGAAAATTAAAACTACCAACATGATTTTTCCTTACGATCAAGTAGGATTCTCAATTAAATAACGAATGTCAATATCAATCTTGTTGAGTATTAAAAATAATTTTTTCATTGAATTCAGTGTAGCAGTACAATTTTCATTTGAACCATAAATACCCAAATTAGTCCATAGTACCATAATTACCACAAAAAATGCATGAAGGCAAGAATACTACAGTATTGCTCGAAACTTTTGAGAAATTTCCAGCTGAGAACTGATAGGTTCTCAATGAATTGCCAAACAGGATGTTCCAATACTAAGAACAAATTAAATTGGGAAATTTCCATGAACCGGATCTGGAAAGTGGAAACGGAAGGCAAATTATGAGAATGCTGTATGATATGTAGACGTGCAGATTTTTATTTAACGCGAAAATAATTATTGGAATTCATAATTCAATCAAAAAGCATACAAAAGTATTAGGAAAAATATGTTTGCCTCTTCAATCACTTACGATTGTATATTTTTCAATGACTCGAATGTTATCGTTGATTAACGTGCTTTTAAAATGAAATATATGAAATTGATTATGAAGAAGTAATTCGATCGAGAGTTTTCATAATTGTTACCTCTGTGGATGGTAAGTGGGTGATTGACTTTGTTAATATCAAAGCAAAACAATAATGAAAGTGGCCAAAATAAGATCAGAGCAGACAGACAGGACGGGCCTTGCGTTCGGATGTAGACATGGTCGTTCTGAGTGTTGTCGGAAAGATCAAACGAGAAAATAAACTGCTCCACATGATTTAGAGATATTGACTTAAATTGCAAAAAATAAGATTTTTGTAATGAAAATTTATATTGATATGATTTCAAGTTGCAAATTAATTTTAGCCTGTAGGTCTGCAGCATATACAGGGAAGTTAAGAAAAATCGAGTAAAATAACGAAATTTTATTCCCCGAGAATTCAAGCATTTTAAGACTATCAATACAATGTATGGCCTCCACGGGCATCGATAACAGCTTGACATCTTCTTTGCATACTACACACGAGGTTGTTGAACAATTCTTGAGGAATTTGGTTCCATAAACGGGGCAGAAGCTCTCTCAGAACATTTAAGGATTCTGGGGTAGGTTGATGATTATCTAATCTTCTTTGGAGCATATCCCATGCATGTTCTAGGTATGCAATTCAAATCTGGTGAGTGTAGAGCTCATTCTCAACTATGGCTGCACGGTGCGGTCTAACGTTATCGTCTAGAAATTGAAAAGTTTCACCAATAGCAGCGTGAAAATTTGGCACAACATTGTCAATGACATGCTTCCTATAGTGTAAGGCGGTCATATTCCTAGGACAAATGTGTAGATCTGTGCGCCCGTTGAAACATATCCCGGCCTATACCATTACACTATACCCCCTCGGAATGGATGGACTTCTTGGACATAGCGACGATTACGAGGTATGCGTGGGATTGTCCATACCCTTATTCTTCGAGAATCTGAAATTCGTCCATATCTGGATTCATCAGTGAAAAGGACACTACGCCATTGATCGTTCCAATTGATATGTCGCCTTGCCCTTTCCAGTCTTTGACGCTTATGGTCACTTGTCAATGGAACATCTCTTAATGGACGTCTAGAACCTAGATTTACCTCACTCAAACGTCGTCTGATGGTTGCGATGGAAACTTGGACACCATCTGCATTTTGAAGAGTATTCCGTAGCATTCTACACGTAGATGTAGAGTTTCTTCTCGCCGAGACGGCGATGAAACGATCCTGAGCAGGTGTTGTTTTTCGTCGCCCACCAATCCTTGGTTTTTCCAACACGGAACCTGTCTGCCTGTCTCCCTGAACGGCCTGAACCTATTCCAAAGTCGAGATAATAATAATAATAATAATAATAATAAACGTCTTTATTTGATAGATAGTATCTACTCAGGGGCGAAGTCTAGCAGAGCTATTCAACTTAATCCCCCGAGCAGAAGCAGAAAATAACAAAAAAAAATAACATATTCACTATAAAAACTTATAAAAATATTCAATATTTCAAATCTGAAAAAGAAAAAAAAAATAATTCTTTGATTAGAAAACGAAAACAAATAGGAATTATATATATAAAAATTTAAAATAATTCAACATAAGAACTGAAATGAACTAAGGGAGACGGCCTCTCGGAACACTGAACTCAGAACTCAATCACGACGATATACGGGCATTGCTTATTGAGACGATAAAAACAGTCTTTTGATGGCCAGTTTAAATTTAGCGGAAGAAAATGATTTAACGGAAGGAGGTAATTTATTATATTCCATAACAGCGTTGTAATGGAAAGATTTTTTGAAAGCAGATGTGAAATGTCGGGGGATGTGCAAAGTTGTTACATGTCTGATAGAGCGATTAGATAAGTCACCTCTGAAATTCAGGAGAAGGCGGAGGTAACTTGGCAATCCAGTACCAAGCACCTTATGAGTCAGATTTAGTAAGTGAACCTTCACCCTGTTCTCCATTCTTAGCCAACCAAGCTCGTTTATTCTTCGAGATATGTTGAGAGAATACTTCGGTAGGTCAAAAATGAATCTGCAACAATAGTTTTGCACCCTTTGAATCCGTCCTCTGTCCCATGCGTCAAGACAAAAACCATACACATAGTCACCATAGTTAAAATGGGACAATACAAGTGACTCAACCAATCTAACTCGAAGACTTCGACCAAGATATAACACTTTGGCAGGATACATTAGAAGGAAAATTCTTTCGGGAAATTTCGTATCGGTTCGGCAATCTCCGAAGCGGCAACCGGCAACTGCAACTTCTGTCGATACAGGATACATTAAAAGATCCAACGGTGCCGAATTTCTGACCAATCACAGTACGGAATATCTGCACATGACATCATGGTTTTCTTTCCTTGTCAATGTAAAATCGTCAAATGTGCTTCTCTCTATTTCCATGATTTGTTTTGACGTTTGAGAAATTTTCATTGTTTTCTGCTCATCAGAATTTCAATTCAATTTTATTACAAATAGCAATTTTAATTGCTGCATCATATTGACAAGGAGTTCTGTTTTATAATAAGCAATAGGCATGGACGAAGTTGAGTGAGTATATCATTAATCAGTAAAAATTTATACTTGGTTTCATTTTGATTATTAATTTTCAGTGAAAGTTTGCTGTATCTCGTATGCCAAGAGCATTTTTCAAGATAATCAACAAGAAATCGGCATATGAGAAAAATTCATCATGAAGAACCTGTACCATTTGATCAAAAAGACATTCTATATTCATTTGAAGTGCCCACTTTGCCCTGTACAGGACTAAATATCTTTTGGCTCTCATGAAGAATTATTCATCCATTTGAGAAAAATGCACTCATAATTTTTTTAAGGAACAAGAAATAATACTACAGGTTGGTTTATTAATGTTATGAGTTATGTCAGCTGATTTTACTTGAACATAATTTATCTACGAGTCAATGTAATCAACTTGCATGAAAGATCGAGGTATAAAAATATATGGATTATGTCCATCAACTCAAGAATGTCGGTGAAATTTAGTACTTCGGGTGGTTACTGTTCACTGTTAATATAGCATGTTAGTGTTTTATTAGTAAATTTACTTCAATTTTAGGATTGACATTCAAATAATGGGAGGACCAGAGGTTGAAGGAAGGGAGATGGGGTCAGCTGTAACGAACTCTCTCGATATATTCAGTTGAATATTGAAACTAATGTGGGTCACTATGATGAACTTAGTTCCAAACGTTTGACGCAAGATCAGCAAGATAATTGATATTTACTTTCGCATGGTATATTTCGTGTAGAGTTTTAGAAACCGTTCATGAAAAAGGTGGGCTAATATTATATTCCACAATGAATATATCCTACTACCTGTTAGATTGATATTGGCTTGATTAATGGAATGACTAGAATTTATACAGTGGACTTAAATTTGTACACAAGTAGACAAAAATGCACAATGGTGACAAATTCAGTGATTGAACCTTATTTTAAATAGCAAAAGTTAATATTTGAAAATTGTAGGTAACATGTAATTAGTATGTAAATATTCACTTTGCTTGTGGTATAGAGTTTCACAAAGCATTCATGTAGGTCATAATGGCATTCAAATCCATAAGTAATTATGCTTTTGAAGAACTCCTTTGCAGATTTCGGTGTAGTAATGATTGAATTTTGTCACCCTACAATAATTTCATAGCTTCAGGAAAAATAATGTAGCAATAGAAGTGATATGTATGAGATAATGTGCTGAATTGATTGAATAAATATATACCACCGCTCCTTTGTTATTATTCAGATTAAGATATAATCATATATTTTGTTATGTCAATATGTAGAATATAATGACAATCCAATGAATGAAATTGGAGGCTCTAATAGAAAGTAGATAAGAGATTCAACACAGGCAATTTGTTATATTTTTCAATAATATGCAGTACTTTCAGTCATATTTAATTGAACAGTGTTAATGTTAAAATTTTATATACAGTTCAAATATTCATTAATGTGCCCGAATTACATAAAAAACCCTCACCGAATTCTGGATCCAATTCTCGAGAGAATTTAAATAGATTTCTGATTTTGAATACTTTTATTACTGGTAGATTTTAATAAGGCAATTTGATCATAATCCATTTATATAAAATTCTATTGTCTGATTTGAAAGGAGCAAAAATAATGCTTGGAGGTATACCATTGTAGAATGCCTGCTGAGAAATGATTTTCAGTTATCGGTTCTCACATTCAGAAAAATTGGAACTATCAATAAATAATGCTCACGATTTATAACGTGACTTTCTTAATTTAATTCTTCCAAGACCTCAGTGATCAATAAACGGATTGATTCATTTCTGGTGATATTTCAGAGTTCAGAAATATTTATAATCCTTACTTTCGTTTCCGACCGACGAAAGATAAACAAAGCGGTCGAAGTGTCAATGTCAAAATCAGATGTTGGCGATGCGACGAGAAACCCGCCAGCGCGCAGGTCAAGTTTGGCCTTACATCGGCATTCTGTAACTCTTGTGCTTATTTTCCTTCTAATGTATCCTCACTTTGGCTGCCTTGGAGCCTTTCCGCTACAACAACCTGAGTCAGGCCACCCTGCAGCATTCCGATAGCCCTATTAGCCTCAGCGTAACAGCGTTTGTTAATTTACGTCTTGGCATTTTCAGAAAACTCGTTTTAAATCGAAGCCGTTGATGAACTGACTTCATTTCAAAATGAGAACATTCATAAAGCATAAACTCCATTCACAATTATAAAATCACAACTCTGGCCTTGGAAATTTGACACATTCCACTCTGTATCGAAGTAATGACGTTTTTCAAAATATTTTTATGTTCCAAGTCAACACTATGTTGCCTTTTCTACATTCTTAGCGTATTTCACAGAATGTGAATGAATTGGAAAAGATGTGATGGACGAAAATAATTAACGTTTATATGAATTGATAGAAAGGATTCCTTTTCTAGTTATTTGCATGAAAAGTACAAGAGATCACTGTTGAAATATATTATTTTTCGCCATGGAAGAAAATTGCATTGCTTTCACATAATTTTCATATGCATGCTTGTGAAGATTTGATGTTTATTATCCTCTTGAACTGAAATTTCAAGACTTGACGACATCAATTGTTGATTTCTAATCAAGAATTCATTAAAAAAAAATAAACCCAAAGATATAAGATGAATTGATGGGTAATTACAAGAATCAAGAATAATGGAACATCATATCCCTCTACTGGAATCCGAATATGTGATATGATTGTGAGGGTGCATAACATTTCTATTTCTTATATTTCTTTATTTCAAATAAATAACATAATAACTGAATTAACAAATTTGTTTACAGAGAAATTAATAATTTCAATGCAATATAAATTGATAAGCCTTCAGCTTTATAGATATACATTTCATTTATTTGATCTTATGAACAAGGAGTAAAATATTCTGGCTGTATAGTAACTTGTTAGTTTAAAAAAGATTCATACATTACTACCACAGTAGGTTTGTACAAATGAAATGGAAAAGGTCAAGCATGTGCTTCATATTTATCATTCACCTGTTGTAAAATAAGACGCAAACTCCTGGAATATGGAAAAAACCGATGTATTCTGGTTCAATATAGCCTATTTCTACTTTCGGCAAAGGATTGATAGGAATGAAAGCTCCAGTGACACATATTTCAATTTATCGGAATCTGAATCGTTGAGTGCAATATAGACATATTTCTTCTTTTTTTTAGCTTCTTCTACGTGTTTTTTTCTGAAACGTGAAAACGATCAACAATAATCATTTAGAGACCAATAATGGTCATCCAGAACCCGTTTACTCACGAAAATCGGGCAATTTCATTCTGCAAGTTCTTTCCTCATAATTCCTCGAAAATCCTACCTGAACCATATTTTCCGGTCGCTTTCGTTAGAAGATCGTATAAGGAAGACTTTTTTTCCATTTACACATCCCAAATAAATTTTGAGCACCAAAAACGATACCGAAACTAACCAAACTTCTGGGGGACCGGAATTTCGTTTGAAATCTTTCCAAACGGCCAGATACCTAGAAAAACTTCGTTATCAATTGTAAAGAAGGCGATTAGTACTTACTTTTGCTTTATTTATGCTTATTAATCGATTTTTGGTCCAATTCAAATTTGCCGTATGTACTCACGCCAAAAGTCGTGAAAGGAAAAAATGACGGGAAACTTCTTCTGGACGATGAAGAACGGAAAAATAGACGATTCCTTATCGATATTTCGCCCCAAAATCGCCGATCGATTCGAACTAACAAAATGTGGAATATCTTCGATACTTTTACTTTGATGTAAACAAAGCAACTGGCAACAACGTAATGTCATTAACAATATTCTCTGAACGCGCACAGATTTTTCATCAGGTGCACCAATTCCTGAAAACGAAACCTTGGCCAGATTTGTGATTTTATAATTGTGAATGGAGTATAGGTATGCAATGAACCAAACTTCAGAAAAAAGACGAAATGTCTCATACTGATTTTCATTGGATCGATTCAAGTTGTTATTGAGTTTTAAATGATTTTACAGCGATTTTCTCGAAGATTACATACTTTTAAAAACGACTGAATACGATATCCCTAACTCTTGTGGAGCAGTATATATTCGTTCGAATTTGGCCGACTTCTCATCAAAACATTCCAACTGTCTCGCGATTGCAGTGTTGATTCATTCGGGTTTTCACTATTCATTCAAGTTTGAAGATATGTACGATATTTCAATTGACTTTCATGACCCGCCGTAGGCAAACTCGGAGCAAATGTTCTGATTTGTACGTGGCTTCGAATAAGGGGCGCAATTTTTCAGGTAGCCAACAGTCGTAAATACCTAAGGTGGCTCAGGACGATGTTCAAAAATACTTTTGATTAACGATCTGAACAACCCAAGAATTCCTTTCCAAATAATTGATCATTCGATTTTGAAATCATTAAAGCATTATCCTATCAATAGGTCTATCGTAGAAACATGGTCCTACTAATATGATTTTGACGAATGAAATATTCGAATTATCGGGATTCCAAGTCGTAATATATCGATTCAGAATAACGAAACTAGTTCTGAAACCGTTCACTTCTCAGGCTCTTGAGGAGGATGAGGAAGTCCCCTCCTAATTTAACCATGCGAAATATACTGTTCGCATAAGGCTCTTCAAGGGAGATCAAGATTCGGTTGACCTATATCCGATGAGAAGCAATTCAAATTAGTGGTCAGTTGAAGTGAGACCGGATGATTAGTGTGGAGTCGTTCTTGGAAAAAATAATGTCTCTATAAAACAACTCATCTATGTTGACTTTGAGGTGAACGAATCATTCTATTTTGAAAGCACGGAAGTGAACATCCTTTGTATTTTTACTTGAAAGTAACAAAATATTTCGCGGTAAGTTAATATTTCCTTGATCAACATTAGTTACAGATTTCTAAGAAAATCATTTTTTTTTCGTGATTCTTGCCGAAACATCCATTCGAATTTTCAACCTCAACATCTGGCAACTGAATGTGAAATTAGCGGGAAAATCTTTTTCGAATATTATCCGGAATGATGAACAGTGAAATTATATTTCTGAAAATTAATCTTCACTTCACTTTGACATAAATCTATTCATGAATAGGTCCCTTAATATTAATATATTTTGCGCTTACCTGATAAGAGACCGATAGACTAGGCTCAAAGAAAAAATAACAATTTCTCAAAGTGGCCTGGGTACTTTTTATATGGGATTTTCCTCAGAGGATCATTTTGTATTCCCCCTAGACATTTTTCTTTGAGATCTCCAAGTATGTAATATTCTTTATATGTATATAAAATATTTCAACATATTATTGTAAGGAATGACGATATATGCAGTTTTATATGCCGCAAATGTTTGTTGAGAGACAGAGAATTCTTGTGGAAAACATCAATGAAATTGGAAAAAACAAAACGCTTCATCAGTATTCTATTTGTATGCCAGATTCACTATAAGTACGTCATGCTCTAACTTTTTTGATACAGCTTAATATTATGCTTTGGTGTGTTATTATTTGGGCTTCTTTCAATGCCTCTACTCTATGGAATTGATTCTGAATACTCAGGAACTCAGACTTCCAAAAAAGCTCTGAGAAGAACTAGAACTAGTTGAAACGGTGACAGAACCGAATTTTGAATTTTCGTCTACCTGGATTCAGCCCATTTGCTACCTTCAAGCTAAAGGTAGTCATGATCGAAAGAAGGAGACCCCAGAATTATATTTCAAATATTCTAGCAACAACAAAACTGTTTTCCCACTATCCTAACCTAATTTCATCAACCTAGGTCATAAAATTCGAGAGCAATGACCTAACCTAACCCATCTTCTATAGGCCTTTTCGGAAACCTACTCTGGGTTACTAACTCGATCCATTGAGGTCACGTGACGGATCTTCTTGGATCACAGACCCGGTCTTAAGTTTACGAACTATCAGGTTTAGGATTTGAAGTGTCAGTAGATCATAACATAACCAATAATTTTAAGATTTTTTTCCCAGTTAATTTTTGGAATTTAACACATTTCACATTGCGCCAAATTCTCTTCTCCTTCCATAATTATTGATTAATTGTAATGAAATTATTATAGAATAGAATATTATTACTATAAAGTGGAAGGCTTATTCCCGCGTTTTCCAGATTCGAAACTAAACTGCTGTGCGCATGCGGTGGATCTAGCGACCCTGCTTTCGAGTAGGGTTACGATAAATCAACCCGAGTCACTGATCGGGTTAGCAGCTCTGTACTTTCCGAACACGGGTTGGATGTTCGGATTAGGTAAACGAACGCAAAGGTTAGGGATCCAGTGAACCCGAGTAAGTTTCCGAAAAGGCCTTATGATATGTCACAGAGCTTTTGAGAAGACGATGCAAAATTGTGTTGATTTTCTCTTTAAACGATGATATAGGCGAAACCAAGGATGCAGTACGTCCCCTATCGTTAACGGAAGAACTATCGCAGAGGCACTAGTTTTGTTTACGTTTCGCTAATGGCGTCTAGGCGTTCCTCTTTAAAAATGCCCAACGAGTAGTTCTACTTCTCGCCGATACAGCGATACGATCTCAATTTCAGTCGCCCATAACGGTGCAATACTTTGTAATGCGAGGTAGCCGGCGTGCAAGACAAACCGTTATTCCACAGAACAACCAGTTGGTCTTCAGTTGTATAGCGTATGCAAAAAAGTCCGTGATAGCATTATATCTATCCCTCAAGATTGGCTTGCTTTTACCTGTTTATGGTAATCAAAGGTTTCCAAAATAATGCACTATTTGGGAGTGCGTTTTTTGAATAGGGTATCGATCCTAATCCGACTTAATACGGTATTTATTCCCAGTATTTTATTTAGAACGAAATTACCCCTTACATCATACAATTACAACGAGTACATCAAAAGATATGGCAGGTTGAAGTGATGAAGATGAAACCGCACGACCGGACCTAAATGCGTCTTCGTGCTAGATAGGCGGGTAGGAGAGGGCTCCGAAGTGTGATAGGCGGACATGCATAAAAGAGTAGCCGCGTGGATCAACTTTCAGACACGCAGTCGACTAATTAAGAAGCGGAAGCAGAAGCCTTTTTTCTTTTTCATAGCATAATTTGAAAATTTCGACCCGGGCGAAGCTTGGACGGGCTGCTTGTGTAATAATAACCGTGAAGTGTCGAGTTCATGAAATTCCAAGAGGATATAGAAACATCGCCTTAGATTATTTAGTGCTAAGTAACATTTTATTTTTCATTAATTTCAATTCAATATGGACCGGTAACAATAAATTTTCAATAGAAACTGTGCTTATAAAATGTATAATTTCATGCTTCTTAGGATTCACTTTTATCTCCTACATTTGTGGGATTTTATTATCACATATCTTTACTTCAAACGTTTTTTCATCATAATGATTTTAGTCTTGACAAAGTTGATAAACATTCTGACAACATTATTAACTTTGTATTCTATGTCAATGACTTGTATAGAGATCAGAGAGTTCATAAATTTCATCCATTCTGTGATATTATAAATCCAGGGAAGTATCCAGATTATCTTCATGGTTTTTGAGTTTCTCCGTCAAATTTTATCGGATGAAATTGAGAATGAGTCAAAAACGATGCGTTTTAGGAAGCTGCGCGTATTAAATATATAAATTCATGATCTTTCTCATTTGTTGGATTTTATTATTACTCATCTCTACATCAAACGTTTTTCCATCATTCAGATTTTAGTCTCGACAAAGTTGATGAACATGCGTACAAAGTAATAATATTCGATGATATGTAATTCAAGAGAACATCCAGATCATTCTTGAAATTCAGGATTTTTTCCTCAAATTTCATCGTATACAATTAGGAATAACTCGAAAACGATGCGTTTCATCAAAAAATCATAAGAATACTTTTATTCTTCGAAATTATTGAATTTTTCGAAAATATAAACCGTTCAATTTTTTTCAAGTGGTTATTGTATTTTTACGTGGATTTATGAGTCGGCTACGCTGAACTTTCATACTAGGAGAAATATTGAATAAGTTTTTATTGAGGAATATGCACCATGAATGGAGTGAACAATAAACCCGAATTAGGTACATAATTCATTTTAAGTAGCGGTTACGAAAATATGAATACAAAAGTGTTTTTTTCATGGATTTTCGGCACCATGTATGTTTCAAACGAAACCGAATTTCCAAAAATCGTATACGAAAAAAGTGTTTCGTTTGATGAGAGGAATATACAGTTGAAATTGTATATGTACAAGTCAAAGACTTTACCTGCATACAGGGTCGCCCACCCCAGACGCGGTTCTCATTTTGTGGCAGTAAATAAAGTCATTTTGAAAATTTTTTTTCGTGAAATGTGAAGGACAATCAGATGCACAATTTAAAATTGTTTTCACATATACAGGGTGTTCGATAACAAAGATATAGACCATAGTTACACTTTTTCAAATGGAATACCCTATATATGAATTAAAAAATTGAATGACAAGCTCGAATAATGATGAGTTTATAAAGACCATTTTATGCCTTAGAAGAACCATTGTAGAGAAAATGGCGAAAAATCGAAAAAAAGTATTTTTAATTTGCAATTAATGAATAAACCCTTCAAGCCAACGAGACAGACAATGTTTTTTCGTATAGACATGTTAGCTACTCTTATGCAGAAGAAAAAAATTCAACTCTGGAATATACTGAGTGATCATAATTAATGTTCAAACATTAACTACAAATAATGGTCAAAAATTTTC
Source organism: Adalia bipunctata (assembly GCA_910592335.1). NCBI lineage: Eukaryota > Metazoa > Arthropoda > Insecta > Coleoptera > Coccinellidae > Adalia > Adalia bipunctata. Next base: position 51,309,986 of record OU342950.1, on the reverse strand, counting down.
TTATTTCAAATGGCACACCCAGTATTTCTGTACCTTGAGAGAAATGGACTCGCAAAGATCTAATTCAAGAAGTAAATCGCCGGAACGTGCTGCTACCGCAGAAGGAAAATGACAGACCGGTTTCTGGCTTCTTAGCCGTCATCAGTGTCACATATCGCCTCTTACGGTAGCAACCAAATGAAACGGCAGACCTTATATTGCTCTCCAGCAGGAACTACTGAGTATTATGTAATACTACAGTGTCCCACCTGGCGGGTAAATGTCCACGTTTCATCCCAGACGTTCCTTCGAAAATTAGATCTCTACGTACATTCATTTCACCCTACGGTATTTCGCAAGTACTTACTTCTAAGTCTCATGCAGTCTACCGTGGGTGGTTGAATACGCCCGTTCGTACGGTTGGGATCCCGCAAGCATAACAATAAAAATAGGAAAATTTGCGTCCGTTAGGACCGTCCACTAGGAACATATAATAATGAGAGAAATGGACTCGCAAAGATCTAATTCAAGAAGTAAATCGCCGGAACGTGCTGCTCCCGCAGAAGGAAAATGACAGACCGGTTTCTGGCTTCTTAGCCGTCATCAGTGTCACATATCCCCTCTTACGGTAGCAACCAAATGAAACGGCAGACCTTATATTACTCTCCAGCAGGAACTACTGAGTATTATGTAATACTACAGTGTCCCACCTGGCGGGTAAATGTCCACGTTTCATCCCAGACGTTCCTTCGAAAATTAGATCTCTACGTACATTCATTTCACCCTACGGTATTTCGCAAGTACTTACTTCTAAGTCTCATGCAGTCTACCGTGGGTGGTTGAATACGCCCGTTCGTACGGTTGGGATCCCGCAAGCATAACAATAAAAATAGGAAAATTTGCGTCCGTTAGGACCGTCCACTAGGGACATATAATAATGAGAGAAATGGACTCGCAAAGATCTAATTCAAGAAGTAAATCGCCGGAACGTGCTGCTCCCGCAGAAGGAAAATGACAGACCGGTTTCTGGCTTCTTAGCCGTCATCAGTGTCACATATCCCCTCTTACGGTAGCAACCAAATGAAACGGCAGACCTTATATTGCTCTCCAGCAGGAACTACTGAGTATTATGTAATACTACAGTGTCCCACCTGGCGGGTAAATGTCCACGTTTCATCCCAGACGTTCCTTCGAAAATTAGATCTCTACGTACATTCATTCGAAGGAACGTCTGGGATGAAACTTGGACATTTACCCGCCAGGTGGGACACTGTAGTATTACATAATACTCAGTAGTTCCTGCTGGAGAGCAATATAAGGTCTGCCGTTTCATTTGGTTGGATATGTGACACTGATGACGGCTAAGAAGCCAGAAACCGGTCTGTCATTTTCCTTCTGCGGGAGCAGCACGTTCCGGCGATTTACTTCTTGAATTAGATCTTTGCGAGTCCATTTCTCTCATTATTATATGTTCCTAGTGGACGGTCCTAACGGACGCAAATTTTCCTATTTTTATTGTTATGCTTGCGGGATCCCAACCGTACGAACGGGCGTATTCAACCACCCACGGTAGACTGCATGAGACTTAGAAGTAAGTACTTGCGAAATACCGTAGGGTGAAATGAATGTACGTAGAGATCTAATTTTCGAAGGAACGTCTGGGATGAAACGTGGACATTTACCCGCCAGGTGGGACACTGTAGTATTACCAAAGAGTAAATACAAGAGACCTCACTCCCCCTATTTATGAAAGAAATCACGAACATCGTTTGTTTGACCTTGAAAGTCATATGTGAATGACGAGGTCTAATCGAGGGGTGCCAATAACAGCCCAGCTTGTTGTAGTTAAATTCAAGGTCGACGAACCAATGTTTCGCGCCAAGCCGAAGTGATCTCTCTTGTATCTACTCTTTGGTATTACATAATACTCAGTAGTTCCTGCTGGAGAGCAATATAAGGTCTGCCGTTTCATTTGGTTGCTACCGTAAGAGGGGATATGTGACACTGATGACGGCTAAGAAGCCAGAAACCGGTCTGTCATTTTCCTTCTGCGGTAGCAGCACGTTCCGGCGATTTACTTCTTGAATTAGATCTTTGCGAGTCCATTTCTCTCATTATTATATGTCCCTAGTGGACGGTCCTAACGGACGCAAATTTTCCTATTTTTATTTCTGTACCTTGTTGAACGTAAAAATTAATATCGAAACTATCTTTATTGGGTTTCCCTATACCTAAATCTAATAGTTTCCAAGTAATTTTCGATTTTTAATTCTACTAGTTAACCTACTATTATGATTAGCGATATTCATAGAAATACTTGGAAATATTTGTGGGGAAATGCTTAAAATATTATTTGAAATCTGAAAAACTCATATGAAGATCTCAATAATAGTGTTGCAGTCACGCAAGATTTATTATTCCTTGATAAATGATTATCGACGGTTTTTCTGAATATCAATTCTTTTTTCAATTATTTTCAAATTAATTTCGCCTAGAAGGTATTGAGTATCATTATCATTCAATCTTTTCCGGTACATGCCCTTTAATTTCTCATTATTCCGATCGTTTTGATTTGAAGTTAAGCCATACGTTCAAAGAATCATGTAACAAACGATTCATTTAAAAAAATATTTGCTCAGGCGATGAACCTGTGCTCCAGTCCATCATTTTCCCTATTCTTCACATTGAGAGAAATGGACCCGCAAAGATCTAATTCAAGAAGTAAATCGCCAGAACGTTCTGCTACCGCAGAAGGAAAATGACACACCGGTTTCTGGCTTCTTAGCCGTCATCAGTGTCACATATCACATCACATATATTAATTAGCGTCCTAACGGACGCGAATTTTCCTATTTTTATTCTTCACATTTTCAATATTTTGAAGACTCTTCAAGATTTTCAAAAGAGTTCTGTGATAGTGAACCTCTAGACAGAGTGAGTTGTGTACCGAGTGGAACGAGTTTCACCAGCATAAGGACATTCAGTAGTATTGTAGTATTTGAAGGTATTTTGTGGGGAGGAGGAAGAAACTCCTATTCCTGAGGAGACCTAGGATAAACAATATCAATTAAAATATTAATTCACCTGATAACGGAGTGCTATGCCATTGCAAGCCAAAGGAAAGAGTGCTTTGGACAAGAAAATGGTAGGAGAAGGGAGTTATCCTCGTTGAAGCCGTCCCAGGTACTGGATTTCATCAAATCTCTGGAACTGGAAGGCGAGCTGTAGGAGGCGCGATGATAACAGCTCTGTCAGGGGGCACAATAGACCTTAAGGTTGCAGTGGACTGTTACCTCTTTTTACTATATAACTATATCTTATTATCCATAGTTGAAAGATTTCTGTGAGAATAGATTGAGGGAACTTTGTTTATGAACTGTAACTAACTGACTGTCAGATAGACACGCGAATGTGCGATTCCTACCTACTGCGCCTGGCGCATTTGAAATCTTACTTGAGACCGTTTAAGCTCGATGTGCATATTATCTGCTACTGTAGTGATATTTTTAATCTTATTCATTGAAAGATTATGGTTGATTATTTTCCAAATTGCTGCACCATCTTGAATATTTTTCAACGCTGCCAATTACTATGTGTTAAACGGAGCAGTCTTTCTTTAGGATGGCGTATATAAGTCAATCATGTCAAATAATAGGTTCTTTCCAAAAAAAAATGTGATTTAGCGAAGGCCTCATTATGAACATTATCATAAATAAAGAAATGTCAGTAAAAATATGCAAAAAATTCACCTACTTTATAATGTAGATATATAAAATTCTTACGACGGTGGGTTTCACAAAGCGTAATCACCAGTGATCGGAGATCAATGGCTTGGTTAGGTTTTTGAACTGTCAAATCGAGTTGATTCTAGATCAACCTCCGATCACCGGTGCTTACGCTTTGTGAAACTCACCGTACGACTATATCAGACGTATACAGGGTTGGGATAAAGTATGGAACCAAGTATAAATCTTTTAATCGAAAAGAACGATATTTATGAAAATTTACAGGTACGTGCAATGGAACAAAATGCATCTGATGTACATTTTTTTGTTAATAATATACTTTTGGTTTAACCGGAAACGCCATAAACTTCTTTAATTTAAATGGGACACCCTATATGTCTTTACAGATTTTGAAAGAGCTTGTGTTTTAGAACTCATACATCCTGAGTTGAGTGTGAACAAATTTGTAAAAACGAGAAATATAGCATCCACAGAAGTTAAATGTTTGGATGGGAATTGTTGAAAATAGGCTTGTTGGCCCATTTTTCATCGACGGAAACTTGAATGGTGACAAGTATATGGATCTACTGAATAACGAAATTATTCCTGCACTTCAACAGAATGGACAATCACCACAAAATGTTTGGGTTCAACAAGAAGGAGCACCTTCCCTCTATGATAGGGTTAGGGATTTCCTGGATGCGAATTTTCCAAGTCGATGGATTGGACGTAGAGGATTCATAGAGTGGCCTGCTCGTTCTCCGGATCTTAACTCGTTAGATTTTTTCTTTGGGGTTATCTAAAATCACGTGTTTACGTTAGACGACCAAAAAACTTACAGAAATTTAGACAAAGAATTATTGATGAATGATAAAAAATGGGCCTATAAGCCTATTTTCGACAATTCCCATACAAACATTAAACTTCTGTGGATGCTTTATTCCTCGTTTTCACAAATTTCTTTACACTAAAGTCAGTATGTCTGAATTCAAAATAACAAGCTCTTTCAAAATCTGTAAAAATATATAGAGTGTCCCATTTAAATTAAATAAGTTGATGGCATTTCCGGTTAAACCGGAAGTATATTATTAACAAAAAAATATACATCAGATGCACTTTGTTCCATTGCACTCACCTGCGAATTTTCATAAAAATCGTTTTTTTCGTTTAAAAGATATTACTTTAGTTCCATACTTTATCCCAACCCTGTAACTATACATTAGACTACTAAGATATAACTACACATAACCGCTTAATTTGTTTCGTAATGATGTCGTAATTCAAACATTGTATTGTTTCCCTATAGGTAGATACAACATGAATCATTACAGAAAATTGTTGGCAAGAAATGCAATTAGTTTGAGTAATTGTTCTAAACTCCGAAAAGTGATGTGAATTACTTTTCACGGATGCAGAAATTTGACAGAATCAAAGTTTAAAAAAATTGACTCTGACTTTAGTTCGATCATTCCTCATTATCTGAAACTCCTATTTCGTTGCCTTTCTTTACTATACCTGACCTAATCCTTTACTCACCACCACTGATCAACTCGTTCATTAAAATGAAATTTAAAAGATTTAAAAAAATATAAAAATTATTAAATGAGAAACAAAAAACCCGACTGCAAAAACATTTACCTGGATAGAAAAAAGCAAGTACTTAACTTTATGAATACAGGGTGTCCCACGGTAGAGTGCCTATTAGACGTTTCTGGAGAACTGGACATATTTGAAATCCGAAAATTGGTATTATGATATTGTTGGAAATTCTCTACAGACCTAAAATATTTTCGGAGCTTGAGCACTTCCGGTTATACCAGGAGTGGAAATAAATTTGTTCAAAAAATATTTTTTCCAATATTTTCGTTTCTGATATGATCGAATATTCAATGCTGAATACATTTCTGTTGAAACCATTGTATTCATTCGAAAATTTTTCAAAATATCGAAAAAAAAACCTGAAAAAATGTCAAATATTCATAGTCAGTGTTATGTTTATTATTCTTATTCTGAACATCCCGAGTGTAAACCGTTCTCTTAATGTCAAAGTAGAAGAATGTGAAAAGGTCATGCATCTTTTGAATTTCATAAATATCATCACAGGGTGTTTCAAATTTTGTGTCGCAAACTGTGATCGAAAATTGGCCATAACTTGAGTTTTTCAAATAAAAACCCTTTTTTATGATTGCGAAGAAAAATAGTGATAGCATTTTCAGATGTTTTTGTTCCTAAATTCAATAATTCCCGAGATATTTGAGCTTTTTTGGATTCATGTTATACGTAGAGTCAAATTCATCTTATCTTTCGCATGAAGATATTCTGTGACCATAGAAGATTAATTAACCCATTAATAATTCACAAGTGACAGGTCCTATTTTAGGCCTTAACCTTACTTCTTGATTTCACTTCAATGGTTACTCATAGAATTAAAAATATAGAATTTGAGCGTAGTGGCTAATAAGTTCGATGAACACATGGTGTTTGCACTTATTAGATTTTGTTTCGATCAAATTGAGAATATCGGCACAATTTCGTTTTTTCCACTTCAGGTGGCGCTATTCACAATTTATGACAATTTGTTATTAGATATTTCAAATATTTGAATTTATTCTGGTGAACGTGCTGTGTCAATAGCCGATAATTTTGTCAAGCAATAATTTGGGAATATGTTTTTTACATTATAATAGGCGCGTTCGGTATGTACATATCCGTCAGCTCTTTTCTATCCGCTTGCTCCGTTGGCGTTCGATAATTCAGTCTGTTGACACGGTTGACACTTTCCTCTCTGTTCTGCGCTCCGAAGTCACGTGATTTTATATCCGTTTGTATCCGTATTCTCTCGCTCTACTCCGGGAACGAAATAACGAACCCAGTAAATACATATTAGTATGGAGGAAAAGTATAAGACTTTCACAATATAAAAATGTCATTCTGTGGTCAAGTCATAATTGACTTTGGCAGATCAGCTGTTGATTAATCAATCAAATCGATCAAGGGAAAAAAGACCTTATTGACGTTGTATGACATTGCGGCGCCGCCACGAAACATTGCCGATATTCTCGATTTGGTCGAACGTCATTCCATTCAAAATTCGACGAGTGCTCACACCAGTATTCTAGGCATCTTACTAATAAGTATACAAAAGTGTGACAATCGTTCCCCTTAAATCCAGGGTCAGTCATCGCTATACGCGATGGATATGTAATTATGTATCCATGGATACCATATGTGGCCCAATACGAACAGAGAGTTCAGAGACAAATGAAGAAACCGCATCCGCTGATCGCCACGATGCCCCTAATTTCCCACTCTCCGTTATCGCACATGCTCAATAGTCTCACTGAACCTAGGCTAGGCAGAGCCCTCTAGAAGCTTCACTTTTAATTTCAAGGATCAAATTATAGGTATAGAATTATGTGTGGTTACTATGGTTTCATAAAAATAGTCATCGAATCTGTTGGCATGAGAATATTCTGTGACCATAGAAGATAAATGATTCCATTAATAATTCACAAGTGACAGGTCTAATTATTAGTTGTTACTAAGATGCCTAGAATACTGGTGTAAGCACTCGTCAAATTTTGAATGGAATGACGTTCGACCAAATTGAGAATATCGGCAAGATTTCGTTTTTTCCACTTCAGGTGGCGCTCTTCACTAATTATGTCATACAACGTCATTACGGTCCTTTTTTCCCTTGATCGATTTGATTGATTAATCAACAGCTGATCTGCCAAAGTCAAATATGACTTGACCATAGAATGACATTTTTATATGGTGAAAGTATTATACTTTTCCTGATATGAATTAAAATGTCAAGAATATATTCCCAAATTATTGCTTGACAAAATTATCGGCTATTGACAAAACATGTTCACCAGAATAAATTCGAATATTTGAAATAACTAATAAAAATCAGTCATAATTAGTGAAAAGCGCCACCTGAAGTGGAAAAAACGAAATCTTGCCGATATTCTCAATTTGGTCGAAACAAAATCTAATCAGTGCAATCACCATGTGTTCAGTCATCGAAGTTGTTACTATGGTTTTATAAGAATTTGACTCTACGTACAACATGAATATCTCGGGAATTACTGAATTTAGGAGCAAGATCATCTGGTAGTGCTATCACTATTTTTCTTCGCAGAATCCAACGAAATCATAAAAAATAGGGTTTTAATTTGAAAAACAGAAGGTATGGCCAAATTCCGATCACAGTTTTCGACACAAAATCTGAAACACTGTGATGATATTTATGACCTTCCCACATTCTTCTACATTGACGTTGTGAGAATCATGAACATAATACTGACTATGAATATTTGACATTTTTTCAGGTTTTTTTTCGATATTTTGAAAATTATTCGAATGAATAGAATGGTTTCAACAAAAATGTATTCAACATTGAATACTCAATCATATCAGAAACGAAAATATTAAAAAATATATTTTTTGAACATGTTGATTTCCACTCCTGGTATAACCGGAAGTGCTCAGGCTTCAAAAATATTTTTGGTCTGTAGAGAATTTCCAATCATCATAATCCCATTTTTCGGATTTCAAATATGTCCAGTTCTCCAGAAACGTCTAATAGACACTCGACCTTGGGACACCCTGTATAATTTTTTGAGTAACGCGCTTCCTTCCTGAACAGTTAATAATATATAGGTTAAATATTCATATACAGGGTTGGGAGAAAGTATGGAACCAAGTGAAAGTTATACATACATGTATCTTGAATAATATGGAAAAGTGTCATATGGAAAAATGAGCCCATTGTGTGAGTTTCGAATACAGAACAAATAGATCTTGAGTAAGTTTATTCTGCGCTTACGTATTTAAAAACCGATAGGCTAGACAAAGTAAACAGATATATCGCATTCATTTAAAGAACTTGATAATAATGTGTGTACTCTTCTTCGTCTTTTAGCAGATCCTCTCTCTGTGCAACAGATAGACACGAAAAAATTACTATATTATTATTTTGTATCGGTTTTTCCCTAGTGTGGATAATCATTTTGTACCACTCTCTCATATGTTTTTTCTGAACACAGAAAATGTCGCGATGATGATGAATCTACAGAGTGTAACAGCCAAATAGAATAAATTCGATAACGAATAAATGAGGGGGTCTTGGGAAAAACGCTCGGACGCGCCGATTTGTAATTTCAAATGCGCATATTTTTCAAGAAAATAATATTATATAGGGTGTTCCATGTGAACGTGGCCAATACCAACTTTCTTATTCCAAATGCAACCCCCTGTATATTATTTATTTTTTTGATTCTTCAGAGAATTCTTGACACAATTCATGCACATTATTATTAGTATTAAGTGTTTTCAGATTTATTGCAACAATCAACGTTTTAAATAAAAAACATTTCAATTCGGTATATCACACTTAAAACCTAATAAGTAATACTGATTATTTCTTAATCATTAAAAAAAAAACATTAATGTCAATGTAGGAAATGTTCAAAATGCTAATCTGGTGTAGAATTGTCTTCTAACGTTACTCAACATTTCAGGCGTGACTGATCTAATAGCAAGCGTGATTCGGTTTTTTACGTCGTCTTAGTTTAAGGGTTTTGTTTCGTATACAATACTTCTGACATATCCCCACAAAAAGAAGTCTAATGTAAAATTGTAAAAAATCTGAAAACACTTAATATTTCCGAAAAATTTGAAGATAGGTATAGGACATTGTACATGAATTATGTCTAGAATTTTCTGAAGAATCCAAAAAATAAGTAATATATAGGGGGTTGCATTTGAAATAAGGAAGTTGGTATTGGCCACAGTCGTATGGAACACCCTATATAATTTTAATTTCTTGAAAAATATGCGCATTTGAAATTAGAAATCGACTTGTCCGAGCGTTTTACCTAACACCCCCTCATTTATTCGTTATCGAATTTATCCCATTTAGCTGTTACACTCTGTATAGTCCGATGAATTGTAGTCAGACATTCTAATATTACTTTGACGTAGAATATTCTTTGGAACAGAGATATCGCAAGTATCAATGAATACTCAAATAAATATATCACAATTAGGAGAAATTGATATTTAATGGCGGGAATCGGAATAATTTGTAGAGAATTTGATTGATTAATCTGAACAATGTAGTTATTTCTATTTTCAACATTTATATAGTATGCTATTAAAAATAAATTATTACTATTAGAAATACTTGATAATCGATAGATCATTGAAGAATTCTTGCAAATTTTATCTTTTCAGCACGTGCTGTTTGTTTGTGCAAAGGTCATGCCGAATATCGTTGTGATGTCCTTAGAACTTCAAAACAAATGTTTCAATCATAGAACAGGAATTGTGCGTCCAGAATATCTACCGAAATCACAAAAATTGAACCTGAACTCGATTTTGCCATCGACAAAGTAGGACTTTGTCGAACGCTTGTTGATCGGTTGAACCTTCCGAATTTTTCCTGGGACCAAGATTTTGAAATTAGAAAAGATTCTTCAAATAAACAACAATTCCATGAAAAAAATCTGATCCGCTCTATGTTGAAGAGATATGCGTATGGCTGTGTTGAAACAAAATGAAAGTATATTTGATTCCATAAATTTCATAATTCCGATCATTTTCTTCTTCTCTATTTTATTTCGAAAATCATACACGTTTTCACATAGGCGTATTTAGAATATAATCATGGGCACTTTCCTTCTTTGATTTTTCAAGTATCTATTGAAATTTAAAAAAAATATATTTGGTAATAATCAGAATATATGAATGTTCAAATTCGGAAAGATCGACAGTTTCAAGATTAATCATGAAATCAAAATATATGCGAATATTCGAATGATGTGAATTTTGTGATTTTTTTCACTCATCGGAAAATAATTTAAACTTCAGTCCCTATCGTTTCATTCAATAATTACCTAGAGCACACTGACGTGAAGTCAGTTGCTGACAGTCGGCTGGAAGTCGGAATTAAATTCCACCACGGATTCTGTATCAATGAGTCGAACCTCATCGTTTGAGACCATTTCAGGCTGAACACTCGAAAAATACAGATATCGTGACGAAATGATAAAGTCTCAGTGTTGGTAGAAAAAATAGGAAATGAAATGATATTCCGTATAGAAGTACGGCTGGAAATTTTTAGACAAAATGCGATATTACGTAGCGATCTACATTTGAAGAAATATAACAATACTCACGAGAACGTCTAAGTTTACAAGGCTCCTATGTTCATGGTTTGAAACTTGGTATTAAATATTCGTATGAGGAGGTTTCCAGGGCTAGATAATGAAATTCGGTCGCAATTCATTAAGTCAAGATAGCGTCTTTCATACGGCGGACGCGTTCCGTTTTCTCTTCGCAATTGGTATGTGGGAAATTTTGGGTTTGAAGACTTATGAATGTTTAATTTATGTATCACTTGGGAGATGTGCCAATGGCAGGTTTTTGAAAACGCTACACCCTGAATACGATTGATAACTACAAAATAAAAAAAAATCCGCACCTAACGTTTCGCCTTTAACTGCGGTAGGCATCTTCAGAGGTTTCTCGGTCGGACGTTGTAACACGACGAATGACTGCTCCAAACTGGTGAGGTCACCGGAAGTGGAAGTGGCCGGTCGGTTCATAGTTCATCCCCTCAGTTACGGACAGGTTTAGCAGATCGCTGGCAACCACGCACTATGAACAATGGAAGTCTCCTCTCTTCTGTTTATGTTGTTTTTGTACTTATAGTTATTACTATTAGACCAGGGCCGAAACCTTCAAAAATGGTGAAAAATGAAAAAAAATTACAGTAAGATGAAACCCATTAGAAAAGGAGGGAAATATGATCAAAATGAAAGGAAAAATAAATTACGGTCGATCCGAGTTCGGGAAGTGGGAGAGTTGAGTTGAGTTTTTAAGGGTGAACAATGGTTTTCCTTGATTTCCGACAAAACTACAAGTCCTATGGAAAAAAGTTAAATCGCAAAGTTGTAGGTAATGAAAAGATCTACAACTTTTGTATTCGCAATTTTTTCACATAATCTCAAAATTTAGGTGAAAAATTCAAAAAACCAAGTTTTTGGTTTTTTATCTATATCTTATTCAAAAAAAATTTTTTTTTTTACGAAATTTTGTGAAAACTTACCTTATTATGTCCCAATTTCACTGTAATTTATTAGATTCAAAATATTTATGTTTTCGCCTTATTTTAACTTAATATCAAAAAAGCCCCCCAATTTTCAATCGAGAATTCTGACGTCAAAATATCAGCTTTTTTCAAAAAGTTTAGGGGCTTTTTCTTCATTGAAATATCTACTTTCTGATGGTGTAAAAAAAAATATACATTACTATAGGAAATGTTCTCAGAAAATGCAAAAAATTAAAAAAACTCAAATTCGAACTTTTTTTTAATCATTATGTACAATTTTGAGGTATTTCTTAAAATTTACCCTTTAATTACTCAAAAAACGTAAGATTTCCTGTTTCATTTATAAACGAAAAAATTGCAAATTGAAATATTCTTCTATAATTAACAAAAAAATAAGTTAATAAAGTTAATATTTAATAAGACAACTACAATATTTTGAAAAAGTTGTAGAATCTTGTTTAAATAATATTTTTAGATGAGTATTTATTGCTGTTTTAAGATAATTCATATACCTGAGTGACCTTTGGTTAATTTTTAACCCATTGTAAGTTATTTCATAGAGAAGTGGGGACTGAGTTACTCTAATGGTGGGTTTCATAAATCGTTGATTGAACAAATCACAGAATTATTCGACGAAATTGTCAAATCAACCAATAGGATTTCTAATTTTCGAAATTTTTAGCATACAATTGCTTGATTGAGTGAGTTGTGAGAAATTTACTTTATTCAAAGAATTGTTTGGAATCTACATAGCAAGGTAAATACTATCTGTATTTTAATCTATATTTATCAACTTTAAATAAAAATAGAAATATTTTCTTTCATAAATAGTATGTTTAACGTAACTCAACCTAAAAAATTAAAATTGAATGATATTTTAGTACAAGAATAAAAACTAGTAATTTCGTTTATTTTGTACAAACAAATTTAGTTATACTCATGATAAAACTTTGAAGGCATTATTAATTTGATTTTGTCTTTTCAGATTGTCAGTATGGATGAATCTGTTTGTATAATCTGCAATAAGATAGGTGACAAGCAAGTGTATGAAATAAAAAAAAACAGCTTAGAATCGTTTAGTGTTTCACCATAAACTGGACAAACATATATAGCCGTGTAGACGACACCAGGGAAGTCATTTTTGCCTTATGACATATAACCCGTTTTCAACGCATAAGCGAAATACAGGGTGTTTAATGTCAACTTTGAGCTTTATTCTGATAACTGTCGTCTGTTATGCGTGACATCTGAAATAACGGTTACTGGTCAGATCTTAGTATTTTTTAGGGCTCAATTCAATTGTGGTGTAGAATTCTGAAAAAAAATTTCAAAATGGCGGAAAGCCTACAAAGTTTGAATTTTTTTCTCGGTTGCCAGTTCGGAAAGCACTATTTCAACGTACATGTCTTCAGTGAAAAAAAATTCGCCCAAAATTTTTGGAATTTTTTATGGTTGAACTATCTTCAATTCTGAATACTTGAGTGAAAACAGAATTAGAAAATATCAATGCGTTTTCTTTTTGTAGCCTTCCAAAGAATACGCTCGGAGAACAATTTTTATTCAAAAAGCTGAAGGCCAAATTTAGGCTAATAAGCTGTCAGAGTGACCCGAACGGAAATATGAATTTATAAACCAAAAAAATTTTTTTCAGAAAACATTGGTGGGAATCGAACTCTCCACTTTCGATTTGCTAGCATTGCTTTGGTAACGGAAATTTATAAGATTAAAATAAACCCAATTCATACTCGTGGGGTGTTCGAATCCTACCAAAGTTTTTTGAAAAAAAATTTTTGGTTTATAAATTCATATTTCTGTTCAGGTCATTCTGGCAGCCCATTAGCACAATTTTGGCCTTCGTACGGCTTCTAGTTTTTCGAATAGAAATTATAAAAGTTCTCCGAGCGTAATTTTTGGAAGGCTACAAAAAAAAAACAATAGATATTATTTCATTCTGTTTTCACCTCAGTATTCAGAATGAAAGATAGTTCAACCGTGAAAATTTTCAACAATTTCGGTCGATTTTTTTTCACTGAAGACATGTAAAAAAATTGAGTTGCTGCAATGAACTAATTACAGCACTGTTTTTAGTAATATTTTTCGTTTCGTGTTTGTCAACAATGACTGCCGATCCTATCAATTTTCAACACACGTCAATTTGGAAATGTCAATTTCCTAACAGTCACCAAGTGCCAAGATACAATACAAAAGTCACTAGGATGAATAATCAGAATTTTTCATTGAATTTCAACGAAATTTTACTGAAATAGAGAAAATATCGTATAATACTCGATGCAGAATGCAATTCCAACACTCATGCGTTCGAAAACTCGCTCCTTCGTCGCTCGTTTTCGAATTTCGCATTCGTATTGGAATAGGAGCCCATTCTGCAACTTGTTTTAGAATATACTAATAAGTCTTGTTTCGAATCACGGAACACGTCAACACGAATTATAGTGCAACCTACGTCTATTGCTCGTCGAACTGATAGAGCTTTGAGGGTCCACATCCCTGAAAAAAAAGGTACGATTTATTTTTTCTGATTGATGATGGGATGTATGATGTATAAAGATAAAAATAATAAAAAATATATTTAATAAGTATTAAATAAATGAAAAGGATATTCCCCATTATTTTTTGTTATTTTGTAACATTTCCACCATCAAAACGAACAGATATTTGTGTGTTTTTTCATTTCAGTATTGTCCATCATTTAGTTAATCGAAGTAATCAAACGTCTGTCTCATTTTTCTTTTAGAATTTACCGATTTTTTTTGTAAATAATATTACAACTATGTGTTGTTTTCGCGAAATTTATTTCGAAATGATAAATATCCATTTTTATCAACGACAATTTATTAAGGTTTCTTCAAGCCGTCGATCAGTGAAAATTAATTGTTTCTCACAATTGTGGATTCTAAGATGAAATTGAATTTCTTTTGAATGACACGCCCCGCTGGTATCTCCTCCCAGATGACTGTTAAAGGAAAATTAGAGTGTTATACAGCCAGTGTGAGATCTAGTTCAGTGTAGGATTTCTCGTTACATTCCCTGCGCCCCAACATTTGTTCTATTAAGCTGAATACTCCAATAAATAAAAATTAATGCACTGCACTGTCTTCTGGCGGTGAACTTTTCCTATTTTGAAGGCTGAAGACTCTTAAAAGCCGGCGTTAGAGCAATCCAAGTAGGCAGGCCATCGATGTTAGAGGGACTTCGCAAAAAAGGCCGAAAAGAAAAAGATCTCTCATGATGAAATTCTGCAAAATCAGCCCAACTCAAGCCATCAATAATTTTTTTTTAATGTACTTATAAGTAGAATTTCTATTTTCATTACAAATAAAGGCTATAAGTTAATTTGTGTTTGTACATCAATGCATAAATAATAGTTCTAGTTTTGTTACAAATTGAAAGCAGTGAGTTAATTTGTGTTTGGTTGACCCCGTTTTCCGAAATTACTCTTTTTGCACTGTACGAATATCACATAATTCTATACCTATAATTTGATCCTTGAAATTAAAAGTGAAACATCTAAAGGGCTGTGCCTAGGGTCAGTGAGACTAGTGAGCATGTGCGATAACGGAGAGTGGGAACATAGGGGCATCGTGGCGATCAACGGATGCAGATTTGTTATTTGTCTCTGTTTGTATTGAGTCACATACGGTATCCATGGATACAGAATAACATGTCCCTTCTCTTCTCCCTAGGCATGCGTATAGCGATGACTGACCCTGGATTTAAGGGGAACGATTGCCACACTTTTGTATACTTATTAGACACTACGCTCAAATTCTATATTTATAATTCTATGACGAATATGTACCTATACTCCATTCACTTTTATAAAGTATCGCGGTTGGCCATGATTTAGGTTTATCAAGTTTTTTCCCCTAGAACAGACGCAGTTTGGCACTCGTGAAAATTAAGCGACATTGCCAGGTCTACTTTCTATTTACTCTTTTTCAACTTTGTAAATGGAGTTAGTTCTTCGAAGATTCAACTGTGGCGCAGGTTTCGTAGAACTACTACATTTTCATACTGGAGTATTTCAGGTTGTGCAAAAATGTAGTTAAATGTCTTCTGAATCATCATGATATTTTCTCAAATTCATTAATTTCCCAAAGGAACATTTTAATAAATACGTAATTACTACGATTTTTTAGCAGAAACGGCAACGTTGTAGGCGTATCTGACAGTGAATGACCATAACCTAACATTTTCAAAATATATACGGTGAAATGTGTCAAAATTTCATGGCAAACCGCGATACTTTATAAAAGTGAATGGAGTATATGCAAGTGATCGCCTTGGCCGATGAGGGATTGGAGTTCACATTGCGTCACTGCAATTCCTAACTGGTAGCGACGAGCAATCGGTGTCACATGGGAGGCATTGTAAATGTGCTTACGGTTGTTTACAACCACAGAAATATAATAAATACTACACCATTTCCAAGTGTATTCCAGAAAGCGTCAATTGTATTTCAGAATAGTCAATTGTATTTCAGATGAGTCAATTGTATTTCAGATTAGTCAATTTAATTTCAGAAAGCGTCAATTGTATTTCAGATTATATCATATGTATTTCAGATTCCTGATGTCGAATGTATTTGACATCCAGATTTTATCATATTTTTTGACGAGTACTGAATTTACGTTGGCCAAACCTTCTGTCCAACGTATAGGTAATATCGATGCACGTGTCGCGCGCGCAGCTGAAAAAGAGCTATGCTGAAGTGTTGCGTTATTTCTTTATAATAATTGTATTCATGATTGACTGTAGGACTTTATCTTATTCTATCTTCGGTTTTTCGTTCGATATCTACCAGAGGCAATCCCCCTATGCTCCATGGATCATCCTCGAACCCCAAAGTCTTCCAGAAAACAGTTGTGGCGAATATTTGAAAAATGCTCGAATAAAAGTTTTCTACTGTTTCTTTTTTGTGCCATCTTAAAACGATTTTCCAAATATCACAGTCATCTCGCTTTCAGTCTCGGAACACGAATTTCCCAAATACAATTGACGATTTCTGAAATTAAATTGGCTGATCTGAATTACAAGTGATGTTTTCTCAACTGCAATTGATGATTTCTGAATTACATATGATATAATCTGAAATACAATTGACGCTTTCTGAAATACAATTGACTAATCTGAAATAAATTTGATTTTTTCTGAAATGCAATTGACTAATCTGAAATACAATTGACGCTTTCTGAAATACAATTGACTAATCTGAAATACAAGTGATGTTTTCTGAAATACAATTGACGCCTTCTGAAATACACTTGGAAATGGTGTAGAACGCTAATCCGGCTAATCAGATCTGCATTCCTGGCACCCCACAGCGCAAATTGACCTACTACAGAATTTGCGCAATATTCGAACGTGTCATCAGGACAGGCCTTAAAATTTTTGACTTCGAGAATGTGGTATGAATAAGTGGTCAATATCAACATTCGCAATAATAATAAAATAGCTGTAGTATTTTTCATATTCACATAAAATGGGTTTCTCCTTTATTTTCGCAAAAATGAACCATTTCTTCACTTCATTTTGTCTATAATTTGTCACAGCACTCGACTATCAAAATTAACTAGTGAAACTGAGATACAAAACTAAACCAAAGGAGAATCAGTACTACACAATGTTCAAGAAAACAACGAGGAAACACCGAAAACGGAGCAGAGAAGGCAAGCGAATTCATACGAATGAATAAACAGGAAAGCACACAGCAAAGGGAATCAACAAATCCTAAAATACGACACTGTTCTGTTTCTGATGTGACGTGTGTTTGTTTTCGTCGCGTAGCGGTGTTGCCGAATTCACTGGGTTTCACAATAAGATTTATTCCGAACTCCATCTGAAACCATAAAGCTTGGCAACGACGTGGCAAGAAAAGACGAGCTGCGCATGTACAAGTAGTAGGTGTTTATTCGCTATATGGGGTCATTTTACTGAATCTCGGACGAACCTTATAGCGTTCTAGTGTTTATTATATTTCTGTGTTTACAACATAGATGATACTAAATCTCGATACATGTAACCTGGGGGTTTCTTTCATAGAAATTATAGTACATGGAATGCCATTAGCCTTGCTGCTCAGCTTAAAAAAGTGGATAAACATCTCCAGTTGGAGGAATACTGAAGTTTCCATGTTGACATGGTTACGACTTGTCATACAGAATAGAAACACAGAAATACTATGAATTTAATCGTCAAGATCCGATTCACTTGGCATTTCGGCAAACATTTCTATGTTTCTGTTCGGTGTGACAGGTCGTATCCGTGGGAACATGGAAATTTAGAGATTCCTCCAACTTGAGATGTTTACCCACTTTTTGATCTGGTAATAGCATTCCATGTACTATAAGTTCTATGGTTTCTTTCGAACTATCAGGAACGGTGAAGGTTCCGTGGCAAATCAGAAGGATAAATCATTTATGAACCCACACAAAAAGTTGACCTTTATTATAATAAAATATAATAAACTTCTGTCCAACTAGTTATAAATTTTCATTATCTCGATTTCAGAACAATGATCTGGTCCTTTCTGCTCCTGTGCCTTCATATATCATCATCATTTGCATATAAGGAAGAAATGGATCCTACAGCGATGACAACCACCGGGAGAGTCGTTGGTATCAACATGTCATCGAGAAAAAATAGAACGTTCTCTGCTTTTCGCGGAATTCCTTATGCAAAACCACCCATAGGTTCTTTGAGATTTAAGGTAAATTTTTGAAGACCGGTTAATTATGAATCACTTAAGCTCTATTATGATTGTAGGAACCAAAAGAGCCAGAACCGTGGAATCATACTCTACATGCCAATAGGGATGCTCACAAATGTGCTCAAAAGAATTATCTTTTCGGAAACCAATTAGTGGAAGGATCGGAAGATTGCTTATATATTAATGTATACACGCCTATGGTGAGTGAAAAAAAATCGAATTTAGGACTTCAAACTGACCAATAGTTTAATGGAGGGGAAGTGGAGCCACTACTGGCTAATTGAATCATATGCTCGAACGTAACAAATCGATACCTTCGTTAGGATGTATTCCCAAGTAAGTTCTCAGAGCTGAGTAGTGTAGCTGGCGACAGCAAATGGCCATTAAGCCAATGAAAAGCTATCAACAAAACTTCCCCTGACTGAATCTGTCGCGGAACGTTCTATTTGAAGTTGAATATTTTCAACAACAGGCGATTCAGCGACATTGTAGGTACCTGGAAAATAGAATGAATGGGAATTGTAGCTGGCGACAGTAGGTACTGAGCTATCAGAACATAGGGTAAAAGAGGGTAATGGGGGTCATTTAAGAGAGAACTCAAATAAAATTTCAATCATGAACAAAATATGTCGTGAAACCGCCTTTAAACATCATGCACTCAATTAACTATCATTAGAAATAATAAGCAATCACTTTGGCAATGAACTTTGGATATTATAGAATAAAACAGAAAAAACAGTTATGACTCCCATCACACCAACATGAGGGTATTGGTGGTCAACCTTGGAAGCAATTAGAGTCACAGAAAATCTAGCATATATATCGTAGACATAGACATAACCCTCAGCTGTTTAACCCAGTGCATTTCTCGTGATCCTATAGTCCACATGAGGTGCATCTGAACCACATCTCGTAGTTTTTTTCAGAATCGTTGCATACCAGGCATCTGTGTCCAGCATCTTCTGCGTCATCATCCTCATCGTCCTTGCATAAGTCGTTAGTGCTTAGGGTGGATTTATACAGCAACTAAAATAAAATAAGAACTAAAATAAAATAAGAAATAAGAGCAGACAACATAGGTTTATAGAGATCACTGGAATAAAATAAGAAATAAGAATGAACCAATCAAATCGCAGATTTTTTGACAATTACTTCCGCCTTTTATTCAAGGCGATAATCGCAGTACTTGTCATCAATAACAACATCGCTCCCATTATGATTTCCTGGTCATCCATATTAAATATAATTATCAACAATGATTTGAAAAAATATTCATTAAGTTTTAGGTTAGAAAACTAGAACTTGTCAAAAGTGTCAATACGGAAAAGATTGGGGAGTGGATTTGGGTCATGCGCACTATCATTTTCCAAATAAAATAAGCGAAAAAGATAAAAGTTGACCATCTCTTATTCTTATTCCTTATTTTAGCTTATTTCCTGTATAAACGCTGTCATTGAAATGCATCAAGTGAACATTCTTATTTTCTTTTAGTTCTTATTTTATTTTAGTTGCTGTATAAATCCACCTTTACGTCTGATACAGAAGTTGCGTTCAGCCTTTTCAGTTGTTCTGACTCGTACTTTTGGTGTATAGAGAGAAATAAAACAAGACGTAATTCAACATGCACAGTTGTTGGGAGTCACCCGACCCCCATTAACACACTTACACTAATGAGAAAAAGAATTAAATAAAAATATTAAAATACCAACATTATCTGAACTGTATGAAGCCGGACTCCCACTACTCGTGTATTTGGCAAATATTTGGCATGTAATGGGAGTGGTTCACTCGGCCAATACTTGTCAATCTTGTCATTCAAATTCGAAACTTCATCTACTTGCCAAGTACGCAAATAATTGCGTACTTGCCAAATATACGAGTAGTGGGAGTCCGCCTTTACACAATGTCGAACTTCTAACTAAGTTCGTGTGAAAATATTAATCGTGTACTGCAAGAGATTCGACACTTACCTTCTAATTTACATTGACGTAAAATTATATCAGGAGAGCACAAAAACTAAATACCGTTATATTTGATTGGCGCGGGCGCAGACTGGCGCGAGTCGTTCCAGGCAGTTCTGGAGGACCATAGTGGGTGTAGTGACACCGTTTACGAGTCGCTGGCACGTACTGTTACTTGGAAAAGAGGGTGACTCCCATTACCCGCTGACTCCCATTACCCTTCTCTCCCCTACCTGTCTATTTACGTTCGGTGGTGAGCGATACGTCTAAATGACAATATAGAACATAACAAATTTAGTGATATCGTTGAGACCTCGAATCGATTTTGGTTCATCAGCGGACCGATTCAATTCAAAGGCAAATCAAGGATCAAATCCTAGAAACCACTATTAATTGATGTTGTAAATAGTCTTACCCATCAAACCCTACAAAGGAATGTGCCTACTATGCTGTCCCATATTATACAGGGTGTCCCACGGTCGAATGCCTATTAGACGTTTCTGGAGAACTGTACATATTTGTCCGGTCATAGGAATTGGATAAAAACTCTCAGCCGTATTGATGTTTTCATATCAAGTACAGTGGTGAAAGAAAACTCCCACCTCGTCGGATTCAATCTTGAAATAGAGGGTGATGAAAAAAAAAGGTGGTTTTTGGGTATTTTCGTGAGGTTCAAAGTTCATTTCATGATTGAATCACCCTGTATTCTTTGAAGTCCATGATGATATATTCTAAAAAAATTGAACTAACACCTTGAATCAACCCATAAATACAGGGTGTCCATTTAACCTTCCTTGAGAATAGTTTCTATAATAATGGATCATCCAGTATAAATTCTGGGTATTTCAGACTTTTTCGATGTAACAACAACATATCTAGTGTAATAGTTCATTTTGCGAACGTTTTCGCTCTGGAATTGACATTTTATACTTTCGAAATCGGGCATGCATTCAATTATGGATAACCCTGTATTCGTAACGATTTTCGGTCATATTCCTCTATATGCTTGCTCCTTGGGGATGTAATGGAATGTTTCTTGGGAAAAATTGAAGTTCATTCGATTCTGTTCCGAGATATGGGCGTAGTAAAAGTGGGTAATTCTCAACTTCAACGCCCTGTATCTCAAAAACTAGTCATAGGATTGAGTTGGGGCCATGGACACTTTTGATCAGTATGTCAAGTACTACATTATACCAAAATTTCAGAAAATTTGACGGAACGCCATTTCCCGTAGTAAAAGTGCGGGGTCCTTTGTTCAAAAAATATTTTTTTCAATATTTTCATTTATGATATGATTGGGTATTCAATGCTGAATACATTTCTGTTGAAACCATTGTATTCATTCGAATAGTTTTCAAAATATCGAAAAAAACCTGAAAAAAGTCACATATTCATAGTCAGTGTTATGTTCATAATGCTTATTCTGAACATCCCGAGTGTAAACCGTTCTCACAACGTCAAAGTAGAAGAATGTGGAAAGCTCATGCATCTTTTGAATTTCATAAATTTCATCACAGGGTATTTCAAATTTTGTGTCGAAAACTGTGATCGAAAATTGGCCATAACTTCTGTTTTTCAAATTAGAACCCTATTTTTTTATGATTGCGTTGTATTTTGCGAAAAAAAATAGAGATAGCACTCCCAGATGTTCTTGCTCCTAAATTCAGTAATTGCAGAGATATTTGAGCTTTTCTGGATTTATGTTGTACGTAGAGTCAAATGCTTTTATTAACATATCCTGATAAGTTGATAACATTGGACTAAAAAAAACAATAGGACATAGTTAATACAATGAATTTATACATGGATATTGAAAACTAATCATTACACTTGGAAATATAAATTTATGATATAGTTATGGTAAAAAAGGGATACAGTCCACTACGACATTAATTGTGCTATTGTGCTACTTAACTTAATAGTATATTGAAGTATAAGAGGATATTAAGGTCTCTAGAGACGGAAATAGAGAAAGTGTTTTAAAGACCAGCTATCCACGAATACTTAAAACATTTTTTTTATTGGTAGAATTTGAGATCATTTATATACTGTGAGAAATGCAATTGACAGATCAATAATTAGAAATCGACGTTGAGATTTCACATTGTTCGTGATAATATGACACATGACACATGACACAACTTCAAAACACATTCTTATAATGAGCAAAATAAGGTACCTACCTATAAAATTACAGTTATATCTAGTTTACAACTTTTGTACTTGGGAAAATATTGAAAATAATGAAATGAGACTGGACAAAACGCATATGATTTCGACATTTCAGGGCAGTAATCACTTATCACAATGTTCAAACGTATATAAAACTCACTTCACTAAAATAGAAAAATTAACCGATTATTAATGTAGAAATCGAAGTTTCCCATATACTACCCTACAAACCAACCCACTCCCATTAATGCTGTTTGTGCCGCAAGATGGCTTGGGAGATGAACTTGAATCGCCGAAAGGTAAGTAGCACATAGTCACACATCCTGAAATACAACCGTTCTCTTACAGCTTACTCTGTGGCCGACACAATTTGTCGTGTATATTCGCCTTCTCCCTCTTACACGATCATTTTGTATAAGGGTATCTTTGTCATCAAACGTTACTGACCGTTTAAAAACATAGACTCTTCTGTAACTCTTCAGTAGCTACCGAAAGGATTAATGATGATGAATACAGTAATGTATGGATAATCCGAACCCCGGATAATCCGAAGTACCCTATAATCCGAACAGCCCCACTTGGTAAAATGATATGTATACTCCGAACAGCCTGAACTCTGCAATCCGAACGCCCTCCATCTTGTTTTTTTTTTGCGAGATGTACGCCTTACATATTCAGTTCAAATAATGGCTTCTAAAAGCAAACATGTCTCTCACAAAATTTCCAGTGAACTTAAACATCACTCTTGGTCAAACTCGATACTGCGCACCGTTTTCGTAGTATTTTCATTTTAATAACCTCATAGCTGACTTCCAACCGTTTAAAAGCAATGGATTATTTCGAAAAAAGTATAGTCTTAGTCTTGTGTATTCGGAAAAACGGAGGACATTTGAACACCTACTCTAATTGAATTCTATTTTATGTTATTTTCTTTTTCTGAATTCTCATTTGTGATTTTTTGTTTAATTAATATATTTATCATTAGGTACTTCATACAAGCATCGGTTATTACTTCATAATTTTCAAATCAAAATACTCCGAAAACGGTACACAAGGTACCAAGAGTACCTTTATGTGTAAAATTGACGGAGGTTTAAGTTTATTTGAAATTTTGCTCAATAAATCTAATATTAAAAAAATATGTTCAATACTACACTGTACTTGCTACGAACCGTGTAACAAGCGCGCTCTATGAGAGTGAAACATAAAAACAAATTCATTGGCTGTATCAGCTTCCAAATCATATTCGTATAAAATTTCATTACAATGTGGCCAGTAGTTTCTGAAAAATCGTAAAAATTGAATTATTTTTTTTTCTTCAACACCCTTTTTCTTGAATAAATGGCGTTACGAAAGTTCTTCACAAAGCAAACCCCAATTATTTTTCAGTTTTCTACCTATGCTAGAGACATAGGTCACATTGGTCACATTTTTTTAAACACCCTCTATGATCCGAACGTGTTCGGATTATAGATATCATTCAGTATGATTTCTATAATCCGAATGATTTGATAAACCGAACGGGTCTCGACAACTTTCTGTTCGGATTATTCATACATTACTGTATACCCAAAACCACTTACAGGTTATCTGTAACTTTAACGATCAAGTAGTTAACGAATACTTCACAGAGAAGTTGAATAGACCGGCTCTTAGAAAGAGATAGGTACCCCTAACATAATTTTTCCTCACTTTTCGCTCAAGGCGGATCCATTCCAGACAGTGAACTCTATACTACCCGGAAAGGACCCGCCTCGGGCGAAAAGTGAGGCCAAACCACTGCATAGGCAACCCGCAACTGTTAGGGATACCTATCTCTTTCTAACTCATGTCGGTTATTGGAACCACCGCGCATTTTATTTTTTTAAATTTATTTTTGAACAAATCTGATTAGTTTTCTCAATTTTTTGTCAGGAAAAAAGTAATAATGCAAACAGTACAACGTTCATGTAAAAATTTTACTGTTCTTCCACGATATTGATAAATGAAATGAATTGAAAATTAGAAACGAAATTTATCTCTTTCTAAGTCATGTCGGTTAATGGAACCACCGCGCATTTTATTTTTTTTTAAATTTATTCTTGAACAAATTTGGTTATCGATTATGTTGGTTCTCATCGATAATGTTAATATCAAAGACAAATTATCAGGTAACTGGGTATTTAAATTTCATTATTTTTTCTCAATTGTTTTTCAGAAAAAAAGTAATAATGCAAACAGTACAACGTTCATGTAAAATTATCAGGTAACTGGATATCTAAATTTCGTTATTTTTTCTCAATTGTTATTCAGAAAAAAAGTAATAATGCAAACAGTACAACGTTCATGTAAAATTATCAGGTAACTGGATATCTAAATTTCGTTATTTTTTCTCAATTGTTATTCAGAAAAAAAGTAATAATGCAAACAGTACAACGTTCATGTAAAATTATCAGGTAACTGGATATCTAAATTTCGTTATTTTTTCTCAATTGTTATTCAGAAAAAAAGTAATAATGCAAACAGTACAACGTTCATGTAAAATTTTTACTGTTCTTCCACGATGTTGATGAATAAAATGAAAAGAAAATTAGAAACGAAATTTTTATTTTATTTCACAATACATTGCTAATACTATGAATCTAACAATTATTAAATAAAACAACTAAAACAAGAAGAAAATGATCCCCACAAAGTTTGCTACTTCTGGATGGAGTCCAATTCTTCCAGCGAACTGCCTTTATCCATAGCTTCAAGATATCTCGTCGTTTGAATAGAAAACTGTAGCAAATGAATTCACTCTTGCTAGCCAAATCGCTAATTATTCATTAAATAGCAAAATCCAATATTATCAATTCACCCGTGAAAAGATATTTTCCGATAATCGTACTCGTTTTGGCATCCAAATGCTACACAAGATATCACCATTGTTTTTAAAAGCTTTTATTTAGTTTCACCTGTCCCGGTGTCTGTCTGTCTGTCTGTCTGTAATCAAATCTTGCAAGTTGAATATGACACACTTCTAATCGTCCGATTGATTTGAAATTTGGCAGGTGTACATAATTCTGGTGACAATGCATCATGAAATATTTTTTATAGAAAAAAACAAAATGGCGGCTCCAAAATGGCGGATGAGTTTTGTAATTATCATCCGATTTCATTCAAAATTAGTATCTGGGGGTTTTTGGGTTCGACAAAGATGATTCTTTCGTCAAAATTGAAAAATTCAAGATGGCGGCTACAATATGGCGGACGAGTTTTGTAATTATGATCCGATTCTATTCAAAATTGGTATCTGGGGGTTTTCTGGGTCGGAAATTACGATTTTTCCAAATTAAGGAATTCAAGATGGCGGCTTCAAAATGGCGGATGAGTGTTTTTATTATAAAAGCTTGTCTTAAAAAATGATTTTTTTATTATAGCTTGTTTTATGTTCAAATTTCAAATATAGTTCAAATCAAAACTATTGCCGAAGCAATCAACAAATTACACCAACGCAATATGCTGCTTTTTAAACCACACACGAGGAAGGAAACGAAACTAATAGCACAGTAGAACACAAAAAATGTACATCTTCACTAATATTGTACGTATTTAACAAAAAGAATCCCCAAACTAATTAATTTTCACTTAAAATTTATGCATACAACCGTAATTCATTTGACTGAGTACGACAAAGACAGGTTACCCTAAATAAGGCTATCTCTGTTTCAGCTGCCCCTGCCTCACTTTACGTTCAAAAGCATACGGTCGGATCCGTTCCAGGTACATAAGTCCAATTTTTGCGTGTTACCGTTTTACAAACGGTCACAAACGGTTACGATTTTCTGATACCGTTTGTATTTTTGCGAGAGCGGTAATAGAGAGGAAGGTGTTATGACGTAGCCGTATTACGTCATCATTGTGCCCGTTGTTGAGAAATCTGTAACCTTGTTCCGAAGCAGGGTTACTGGAGCGGTTATAATCTAAATTCGCGCCAAAAACGAATATTTCGCATGTTGCTTGGTTTTTCATTTTGTATATCAAGGGTATGCAATTTTTTTGACTTATTCTATTTTTTATTCATCTCCAACAACAAATTAGCATGATGTGAAAGAAAGTCTTTAATCAAACAAAATAATAGATGTACTGTTTTTATATCCCCTATATTTCCTTATTTTCCAAATTTTATTCTTGCTTCACTTTTCGACCGATCTTTATGCATAATTTCAGAATTGCAGTTCTTCATAACGCTCCAACCACACGCTATGTGATCTGTCTGATCCATTTTTTTTGCAGATTAAGTGAATAATAAGTATTCTGAAAATGTAAAAATAATTCATAACTAGAAAATTAATATTGGTGCGAAAACCAACAAGAGAGAAATGTATTTTAGCGAGGATGCATAACCGTGTTAAGAACTTGAAATTGATGATAAGTGGGGGTAACCGCACTGTTACCATTAGTATAACCGGACTTGTAACAAGGTAACACGCAAAAATTGGACTTAGGTATAGAGTTCACTGCTCGGAATTCACATAACCTGTTAGTTTGTCTCAATTTTTGAATTGCCTGTTGACGCATGCTTGCATTTCAATCCTTACCAAAGATTTGGCTTCACTTTGTGATTGCGAATAGCAGGCATATTAGCGATATTGATAATATTAGATATATGCCGCCATTCATCCATACAGTTTTTTTTTTTGGCTTCCTCGATATGGCTTTTTCAGGTTAGTCTTTTGTCTGGAGTAATACCTACATATCTCGCTTTTCCTTGCCACTCGATTTCTTTTACATCAACTTCGAGATTGGAGGTTGTTCTCAACTTTCTCTTCTGAAGTAATATCGCTTGGCTCTTTTGTCCATTAAGCTTGATCTTCCACTTGATCCCGTCGATGGCTTCTCGATATCTTCTTTGTATGACCTCTGGATTACGATGACGAATAGCGATTCCATTGTAGTCAGCATAAAGTGCGAGCATGTTCCTTCGGAATATCATGTAGGTATACAGGGTGATTTTTTTAAGTGTTTCATTAGAAGTATTAGAGGAAATAATTTTGATACAAATTCAAGATTCTGCATTTTTGTTTTAAAGTACATAAACTCAAATTATAAAATATTTTCAAGCATCAGAATCTAATTCCGGTTCTACCGGAAAAGAATGTGAACTTCGTTATTCAAATGCAACACCCTGTATATTTATACATATTTGAATTCTTCGTTCAATTCTGCACTGATTTGATGTATAATATGCGCAACCACTTCAAGCGATTGTTGAGTTATAGCCTGAGTGTCACAAATTATTGTTTATGTTTATATCTCCAAAATCCCTCATTTTAAGAAATTTTTTACGCAACAGTGGAACGAAAGAAAGTACGCTGCTACTGCTTCTTGTATAAATCATGGGGAAATATTATACAGGGTGTCAGAAACAGGGCTTCGAAGTGAGCCTCAAGAAAACTATGAAATCTCATTGCTCGTCAAAAACTAGTTAGAGTGTGCCAAACATTTCATGTCAGTATTTTGCCGTTATCGAAAAAAATACGAATTTCACGACTAAAGCCAGGTTTCTTTGTCTAATAGGTAATCAGGTTTGTTGAGTGTTGAGATAATTTTCATATAGGCTATGTGGATAGTAAGAATTTGTCAGTTTTGAACTGGGATTTTTCATTTAGTCATCACTCATTATCTGCTTTATTTATTTGTCACATTCGACGCAAATAAAAAACAGACTCTTGATATATCATTCTAGTGTACCTTATCATTATTGCTTGTTTTGCATGGTGCTTGATCAATAGACATAAGTAAGAATGAGAATTCCTAATCCTAACATAGCCTACTTTGAATATACGAGCATACCACTGAATTTGACTAAGCCAATTAAACCGTGAAATTCGAATTTTATTCGATAACGGCCAAACTACTGATTTTAAAGACATGAAATGTTTTGCACACTCTAAGTAGTTGACGAGCAATTGATCGGAATTACAAAATTATATGGTTACCATATTATGGAAAAAATGAGATTTTATAGTTTTAGTGAGGCTCACATCGTCCATCGAAGCCCTGTTTCAGACACCCTGTATAATATTTGTTAATATGTTCCGGAGATTGAAGAATATGTGATAAAGTCCCCTAACCCTCAAAGTTGAACTTGTGACTCTCAGATTTGACATGTTGGGAAAGACCGTTGTCTCAGTTGTCTCCCCACATGTCAAATCTCAGAGTCACAAGTTCAACTTTGAGGATGCGGAAACTTTGACCAAGGAAAACAATTGGTTCAAAAGGAATTTCAAAGAGATGCTTTTCACCAAGAGACACCCAAATTCAATTAATTCGCGATCTGACATAGGTTCATTGAACATGAGCATAGCATATTCACACTATAATTTCGGGCTTTTTTCAAATGGAACTTCCTGTACCTCCTTTTTTCGTTCGAGAGCAACATTCATTACCTCTGAAAAATCATTGAGGTAGTCAGACATAAATCTTACGGTTTCCGATTCATTTGCAAGATTGTGAAATTTCTCATCTGTTTACATTCCCATGGAGGAGAAATTTGAAGTTTCTTATCCCCCATAAGCATGATTTTCATCGTTCTACTTTTTCATGTCTAAGAAACACCCCCAAAATAGGAAGAAAATTTATGGGAACTCCATTGAGTATCATCAGACTCCGAAAGATGATACAGGGTGCGGC
Organism: Adalia bipunctata; assembly: GCA_910592335.1. NCBI lineage: Eukaryota > Metazoa > Arthropoda > Insecta > Coleoptera > Coccinellidae > Adalia > Adalia bipunctata. The sequence continues at coordinate 51,280,640 of OU342950.1, read as the reverse complement.
AACTAGTTCACCCACATTTGAAGGAGCTGTTTAAAAAATACTGAGGAAGATATTAGAAAAATTATTTTTTATTTTGAAAGCTTACGTTGCGACGGCCTCGGCGAGCTTCGCACATGTAGAGTCTTTCGCGGAAGTTTTCCATTACTCTCTTCAGCATAGCGGTGTCAATTTGGATAATTTCCTCCTTGATTGCCTCTATCAAGTCGAGAATGAAGACCTCAAAAATGAGGTCTTCAAACATATCCCAAGGACCCTTGATGACTCGAAAGGAGGCAATCAAGGAGGAAATTATTCAAATTGAATCCGCTATGCTGCAGCGAGTATTGAAAAACTTCCGCCATCATTTGGATGATATTATTTTCAAGACATGAATGAAAAAAAAACTTCATTATTATACAGGGTGTTTCACCATAAACTGGACAAACATATATAGCCGTGTAGTTGACATCGAGAGAGTCATTTTTGCCTTATGACATATACCCCGTTTTCGACACATAATCGAGATACAGGGTGCTTAATGTCAACTTTGAGCCATATTCTGTGAACTGTGGTAAGTTATGCTTGATATTTGAAATAACGGTTTCTGGTCACATCTTAGTATTTTTGGGGACTCAATTGAATTGTGGTGTAGAATTTTGCAAAAAAAAATTCAAAATGGCGGAAAACCAGCAAAGACGGAATTTTTTCTCTTGGTTGCCAATTCGGAAAGCATAATCTCAACGTACTCGATCTTCTAAGATTTTCCGTGAAAAATTTTTTTCAAATTTCGAACTCAACTTTTTTTTTACATGTCTTCATTGAAAAAAAAAATTCGCCCAAAATTTTTGGAATTTTTCATGGTTGAACTATCTCTAATTCTGAATACTTGGATGGAAACAGAATGAAAAAATATCAATTGGTTTTCTTTTTGTAGCCTTCCGAAGATTACGCTAGGTGTACTTTCTTAATTTTTATTTGAGAAACTGGAGGCCGTACGAAGGTTGAAATTGTGCTGCTGGACTGCCAGAACGACCTAGATAGAAATATGAAATTATAACGAAAAACATTTTTTTCGAAAAAATAAAAAAAATTTGAAAAAAAAATTTTTTTTTTTTATTTTTTCCAAAAAACATTGGTAAGGTTCGAACTCTACACTCTCGATTAACTAGTGTTGCTTTGGTAACGGAGATTTATAGGATTAGAATTAATCCAATTCATACTCGTAGAGTTCGATTCCTACCAAAATTTTTTGAAAAAAATTTTTTTGGTTTATAATTTCATATTTTTATCCGGATCATTCTGGCAGCCCATCAGCACAATTTTGACCTCCGTACGGCTTCCAGTTTCTCAAATAAAAATTAAGAAAGTACACCGAGCGTAATCTTCGGAAGACTACAAAAAGAAAACCAATTGATATTTTTTCATTCTGTTTTCACCCAAGTATTCAGAATTAAAGATAGCTCAACCATAAAAAAATCCAAAAATTTTGGCCGAAATTTTTTTTTCACTGAAGACATGTAAAAAAAAAGTTGAGTTCGAATTTTGAAAAATTTTTTTTCGGAAAATCTTAGAAAATTGAGTACGTTGAGATTATGCTTTCCAAAATAGCAACCGAGAAAAAAAAATTCCAACTTTGCAGATTTTCCGCCATATTGAATTTTTTTTCGCAAAATTTTACACCACAATTCAATTGAGCCCTCAAAAATACTGAGATGTGACCAGAAACCGTTATTTCAAATATCATGCATAACTCACCACAGTTCAAAGAATATGGCTCAAAGTTGACATTAAGCACCCTGTATCTCGATTATGCGTCGAAAACGGGGTATACGTCATGAGGCAAAAATGACTTTCTCGGTGTCATCTACACGGCTATATATGTTTGTCCAGTTTATGGTGAAACACCCTGTATAGGTATGTAAGTTTTCGAAATAAAGATAATTTTTCCAATATCTTTTTCCGTATCTTTTTAACAGCTCCTTCAAATGTGGGAGAACTACTTATGGCTCCCTGTACAATTAGATGGTGCTCCTGCATATTTTGCTAAAGAAAAATTTCCAAATACGTCTCCTGACCTTACACCAAAGGTATTTTGTTGTGAGGTTATATTAAAAATATAGTTTCTATTTTCTATGTTCTTGTTGTATTCTCACTAAATATCCGGAAAAAACATATATTTTCTTCCTACCACATTCTTGAGACACCCTTCAAATTTCAAAACAATTTCAGAATATAGCCCCAATTGGCCTTAATGATTTCGAGTTGAAAAAACCGAGATAAGCGTCACCGGTGAATCACCCTCTATATGTGTATAATTCATAAACGACATTCGACTATTTGGTTCCATTCTTGTTTCTAGTAGGACGATATTATCATTTAATATGCTAGTCCTTCATGCCATACTCTATCAAAAGCTCTGGTGGATCTAGTAGTAGTAGTAGTCCTGTGGCTTGTTTATTCTGAAATCCTTCTGTGATATACTCAGTCATTCTTAGGAGCTATTGTTCAGTTGAATGTTGTTTTCGGAACCCAAATTGTTCACTCGGTATAGTCGCCAGAGCTTCTGTTTCTTCATTAAGTCGTCTGGCTTCTGGCTAAGACTCTCTCCACAATTTTTCCTAGGGCTGGGAGCAGGCTTATCGGTCTATAGTTCTGTGGGAACTTTTTGTCTTCATCTGGTTTATTGAAAACAATCACCTCGGCAGATTTCCATCGTTTGGAAAGTGCTCTGTTCTCATCACGTCTGTTGCTATGCTAGTGAGAGCTGCCGTTCCCCTCTTTGACATTTTTTTCAGCATGAGATTTGTAATTTTATCTTTTCCATGAGCCTTTCTTGTTATTGATTATCTCTTTGATATCTGCCGGAGATGTTGGGTGAGAGATTTTGTCATCCGGTGGTGATTCTTTCATTTCTTCTTCATTATCTTCAATTAATTCTTCTAGGTCCTCATCGTCTTCTTCACAATAATTTATTCTTGACTCCCTTTCTATAGTATTAGAAAGAGCATTAGATTTATCGCTTTTTGAATATGCCATTCCATGCAGAGGTGGAATTGGAGTTTTCATTACGTAAATTTTTCTGCATTTTCCATGCAGGGTGGTCTTCTGTGTTGAGTTCACTGATTTTCTTATTCACTTTATTCGTTCTAAGCTCCCTTAGTGCGTTTTTAAGTATTTGACTATGTCTGTTTAGTCTGATTTGATCATTATCTGTTTTATACATCCTGTAGTTCTTTCTTAGTATTCGGTTGACTTTTATCAGTTTTTTCACCTCTCTATCGCCATATAGATGCTTGGGAGAAGGTTTAGTTTTTCTAGCCGTGCTCTCTTCATAGGCTTCATAATCGCACTCTCCAAAGCTATGACTGATTCATCTAATTCATCAGGAGTGTTGATTTGTGGAATATTCGTGATATTTTCTTGGAGTTTATTCTTATACTCGTCCCAGTCGGTATGTTCTCGTGTTTGAGTCACTTCATTTCTAGGTCCTAAAATGAACCCTGTCGGGTTGTGATCAGAAGTACCATCCCCCATCGTTTCAAGAGCAAAATCTGGCTTTATATTTTTCATTATAACTATGTCTATATGTATAGAACTATTAACCTAGGTCCTACGATGAGCTCAATGTTCTACCTTCGAGTATTAATTTAGCAACATAAGGCTCCGCCCACCTATAGCTATAGTTATAGTTAAAGTAAAAAGGCCCACCTATAACCACAACTATCGAAATGATTGTATCTTGCTCCTCCAACATGGTTGGCAACCCGAAATAACACACCACAGACGAGCCACCTTGTCGCCAACAAAGCAGCCAAGCTTTCGGATAATCACTTATACTTCTTCGGGGCTACTGAAAAATTACACAACATTGTAAAGAAATATAAAAAAGTGAGCTTAATAAACTTACAACAATGTGAGACTTCAATATTAATAAAAAAGGTAAAAATAACACTATAATCTCCATATATGTATATCCAAGCGCGGATCCAGGGGGGGGGTCATGGGGGTCATGACCCCCCCCCTGGACTGGACGAACCCTCAAATCTTGTGTTTGATAAAAAAAATCAATTGGCGGGTATGTAATCCACCTGACCGTGACCCCCCCCTTTCTCGAGAGCTGGATCCGCCACTGTGTATATCATCAGGAAAATCTTTTTTCATTCTTAAAAACCAATATCAAGCAATTCAAAAGACACAGGAATGAACAATGTCAAAATTTAAACATTGAAAACACAAGAAACAAGAAGCGCAGAAATGAATGACAGATGGGGCCGAGTGACGGCACCAACGAGGAAACACCAGGCGTTTTATCGTGAGGGGATCATCTCATCTCACCCACATCAATCATTTCGACGATATTGCAGTAAATGGGCTTATTACATTCCATGCAATCTATGGTGTAAATTATTCCCGATTTGTTGGTGTTTCGTCCTTCATTTTTGAGAAAACGTATTTTCCTAAAGTGCAGGGCATGCGTGCAGCAGCTGTAAGATCTTGACTGCTGGGTATGTGTCTTCTAAGGGTTCTTACGATAGAAGGTGTGATGGCAAGGTGGTAAAGCATAGAAAAATTTTTTTTAGGGATAACTGAATTCTCTTTATCAATGGCCGGAAGAGTATCCTGTCCCACGTTCGAGTCAGATTCTGCGATACGACCAGGTGTGTTGAACAAACATTTACTAAGGAGTCTTCTGGGATAAGAATTTTTAGTGAGGAAGTGATGTAACCTATGTAGGCTTGATTGCAATAGATGAGGGCTCACCAATTTTTCTATTCGACTTTTTAAGCCAAGTATGAGGTTTATCTTTAATTGAGCTAGGGGGGGCTAAAAAAAACAGAATATAAATAATGAACTGTTTTTCGTATATTATGCTATTATTTCATGAGTTTTTAAGGGATTTTGGAGCTCTAGGAGGGGGGGCAGCTGCCCCCCTGAACCCTCCTGGGTACGCCTATGCCCCCAACTTCAAGCGGAAAATTGTTTTTATTTGGCGCGTTGTACAGCGATAAACGCATTGTGCAACCCATTCTTCGTGTCACATTCTCCTCTTATCTGTCATTGAATATTGGGGATAGTTTCTCTCTCCAGAAAGATTTAAAAAATATTCCTTTGCAAAAGATGCATGCATAATTGCTAAATCCTGTGCGTAATATTTCAGTTGGAGCTTCAGAAACACCCGAGAAAACGGCTGCCTGTCATGGTTTTCATTCACTGGGGTGGATTTTTCAGTGGTAGCGGTGGAAGCGATTATTTGGGACCAGAATATTTAATGGACAAGGACGTTGTGCTCGTGACCTTCAACTACAGACTTGGAGTATTAGGTATGATAATACGTAATAATAATGTTCTTCATTTCAAATCACTTCAAGTAACATACAGTGTGTAACACCCAAATGGAATAAATTCGATACCGAATAAATGAGGGCGTGTTAGGAAAAACGCTCGGACACGTCGATTTGTAATTTTGAATGCGCATATTTTTCAAGAAAATAATTATATATTGGGTGTTCCATGTGACCCTGGCCAATACCAACTTTCTTATTTCAAATGCAACCCCCAGTATATTATTTATTTTTTGGATTCTTCAGAGAATTCCAGACACAATTCATGCACAATGTCCTATACCTATCTTCAACTATTTCGGAAGTATTAAGTGTTTTCAGATTCATTGCAAAAATCAAAGTTTCAATAAAAATTATTTTATTTCACAAATTCGGTACATTACACTTAAAACCTAATAAGTAATACTGATTATTTCCTAATCATTAAAAAAAACAAGAAAAAACATCAATGTCAATGTAGGAAATGTTCAAAATGCTCGCCGCGAACTTCTTGGTGTAGAATTGTCTTCTAACGTTACTCAACATTTCTGGCGTGACTGATCTGATCGCGAGCGTGATTCGGTTTTTTAGGTCTTCTAAGTTCAAGGGTTTCGTTTCGTATATATACAATACTTGACATATCCCCACAAGAAGAAGTCTAATGTAAAATTGTGAAAAACTGTAAAAAATCTGAAAATACTTATTCAGAATAGTTGAAGTTAGGTATGCGACATTGTACATGAATTATGTCAAGAATTTTCTGAAGAATCCAAAAAATAAATAATATACAGGGGGTTGCATTTGAAATAAGAAAGTTGGTATTGGCCACGGTCGCATGGAACACCCTATATAATTTTATTTTCTTGAAAAATATGAGCATTTAAAATTACAAATCGACGTGTCCGAGCGTTTTTCCTAACCTAACACCCCCTCATTTATTCGTTATCGAATTTATTCCATTTGGCTGTTAAGGTGGATTTATACAGCAACTAAAATAAAATAAGAACTAAAATAAAATAAAATAAGAAATAAGAGCAGACAACATAGGTTTATAGAGATCACTGGAATAAAATAAGAAATAAGAATGAACCAATCAATTCGCAGATTTTTTGACAATGACTTCCGCCTTTTATTCAAGGCGATAATCCTAATACTTGTCATCAATAACAACATCGCTCCCATCATGATTTCCTGGTCATCCATATTAAATATAATTATCAACAATGATTTTAAAAAATATTCATTAAGTTTTAGGTTAGAAAACTAGAACTTGTCAAAAGTGTCAATACGGAAAAGATTGGGGAGTGGACTTGGGTCATGCGCACTATCATTTTCCATATAAAATAAGCGAAAAAGATAAAAGTTAACCATCTCTTATTCTTATTCTTATTCCTTATTTCAGCTTATTTCCTGTATAAACGCTGTCATTGAAATGCATCAAGTGAACATTCTTATTTTATTTTATTTTAGTTCTTATTTTATTTTAGTTGCTGTATAAATCCACCTTTCACACTACAGGGTCTTTCACGAGGAACCTCACCCATATTTATACGGGAAACTACTGAACGTATTTTCATGAAATTCAGCACTTATAAGTATTTCACGATGCTGATCTAAAATATTTTCAAGGCATGAGCACCTCCGGTTTTTCCGGAAATGACGTCAACTTCCGTTTTTCAAATTAGAACACCATTTTTTTTATTGCAGAAATAGATTCCTCAGAAAATTTCAAGTTATTTTGATGTAACATTTTTCAGTTTTGGTTGGAAAATTCTCTCTGAGCGGGAAAATTCGAAAAAAAAATCGAAAATAGAGCTCCGCTGAAACAAGAATAACTTCGAGGTTTTTGGATGGAAAATTTTCATTTTTGGGATTTTTCAAGATGTAAGATTTATGTATCCACTTTAAAAATCGGAATCGCGATCATGATACAGGGGGTGAAAAAATCGCTTTCGAAGTTAGGGATGACAAAATCGTGAAAAATCAATTTTTTCAAATTAGAACCCCATTTTTTTATGGCAGATATTGAATCTACGTTGAAAAATAATGTGAGTGTATGCATCACACCCTTGCCCTAAAATGGATATTTTCTGAGTTATTCACAAAAAACTGTTTTTCGTCTTGAATTTTCAGATATTTCTTTTCCCTTCACGCCAAAAAGATGAAATTTTCAGGAACTGTTACTCAAACCATGTTTTAGATTTTACTATCCTAATATGCAAGAGAAAAAAGTTACAGGTTGTTCCTAAATAGATGGCGAATTTGGATTCGAATTTGTATCGGAAACCTCTTTATTTCAACTAATCGGCCATCGGTTTTCTCTCCAGTGATAAATAAATAATTCCTTATGAACCACATGCAAAAACTTACCATGTTTACATAGTGATCGATTTTATAACTCAATACGAATTATCACCAAATTAATAGTAAACACAAAATGCTACTGAATAAAGAGGAATTTGGCAGATGTAATTAATGATATCTCTCATTAAAAAAAAGAATGTAAAACATGGTAAGTTTTTGCATATGGTTCATAAGGAATTATTTATTTATCACTGGAGAGAAAACCGATGGCCGATTAGTTGAAATAAAGAGGTTTCCGATACAAATTCGAATCCAAATTCGCCATCTTTTTAGGAACAACCTGTAACTTTTTTCTCTTGCATATTAGGGTAGTAAAATCTAAAACATGGTTTAAGTAACAGTTCCTGAAAATTTCATCTTTTTGGCGTGAAGGGAAAAGAAATAGCTGAAAATTCAAGACGAAAAACAGTTTTTTGTGAATAACTCAGAAAATATCCACTTTAGGGCAAGGGTGTGATGCTTACAATCACATTATTTTTCAACGTAGATTCAATATCTGCCATAAAAAAATGGGGTTCTAATTTGAAAAAATTGATTTTTCACGATTTTGTCATCCCTAACTTTGAAAGCGATTTTTTCACCCCCTGTATCATGAATCGCGATTTCGATTTTTAAAGTGGATACATCAATCTTACATCTTGAAAAATCCCAAAAATGAAAATTTTCCATCCAAAAACCTCGAAGTTATTCTTGTTTCAGCGGAGCTCTATTTACGATTTTTTTTTCGAATTTTCCCGCTCAGAGAGAATTTTCCAACCAAAACTGAAAAATGTTACATCAAAATAACTTGAAATTTTCTAAGGAATCTATTTCTGCAATAAAAAAATGGTGTTCTAATTTGAAAAACGGAAGTTGACGTCATTTCCGGAAAAACCGGAGGTGCTCATGCCTTGAAAATATTTTAGATTTCATCAGCATCGTGAAATACTTATAAGTGCTGAATTTCAATGGCATTGTACTGGTAACTTGTAAACCCTAAGGCCCGCCGCAAATTGAGCACAGGCCACGGACAGGCGAGGCCCATGCGATGTGCTGCCCATGCCAAGCACCTGCACAGGTTTTTCAAGAGTAACGCAAATTGAGCACAGGCGATGCCATGCTCGCATCCAGATATTCATCAGTTCCTAGGTCTTCCGATGTGCAATATGATGGATGAACAGCAAAAATTACTCGATCATCTCGATTTAGAATCTGAATCTGAGGAGGAGGAAAGATTGATGTTATTACACTTATTAAGCAATAGAAGAAAAAGAGGTAAAACGAGTGCATATATACGAAAAAGAGAGAGTCATGGAGAGTTTAAGTTATGCAGTGAAGTTGCAGATAATGTATTTAGGGAAACTTTTCGGTTGAAAAGAAGACAGTTTAGCGAGATACTCGAATTGATTGAACAATTTCGATGAATTTCTCCATTTCGTCCATCTATTTACATTATATGCACATAAACTAACAAACGTGGGCACCCACGGCTACAAAACTGTGTTGCTAGCACAGCGCGAGCCACGCGAAAATGAATTGGCACCGGCCTGGCCCTCGCCTAGGCTCAATTTGCGGCACTCCATTGAAAACCATGTAATACAAAACAAGCCACGCGTCGCATGGGCCTCGCCTGTCCGTGGCCTGTGCCCAATTTGCGGCGGGCCTAAATAGATGGACGAAATGGAGAAATTAATCGAAATTGTTTAATCAATTCGTGAATCTCGCTAAACTGTCTTCTATTCAACCGAAAAGATTCCCTAAATACATTATCTGCAACTTCACTGCATAACTTAAACTCCCCATGACTCTCACTTTTTCATATATATGCACTCGTTTTACCTCTTTTTCTTCTCTTGCTTAATAAGTGTAATAACATCAATCTTTCCTCCTCCTCAGATTCAGATTCTAAATCGAGATGATCGAGTAATTTTTGCTGTTCATCCATCATATTGCACATCGAAAAACCTAGGAACTAATGAATATCTGGATGCGAGCGTGGCATCGCCTGTGTTCAATTTGCGTTACTCTTGAAAAACCTGTGCAGGTGCTTGGCATAGGCAGCACATCGCATGGGTCTCGCCTGTCCGTGGCCTGTGCTCAATTTGCGGCGGGCCTTAAGCTGAATACAGACTATTCTGACGTGACGTGATTTCACGTCACGTCAGGACCGTGCAGTGCTCACATTGGCTCACATTGAACGTGAACGCACAGAACGATGTGTTGCATTTTTATGCATTTGAATATCACGCACAATTTTGACGTGGGCCCACATGTAACCACGTCAAGTCAGAATAGTCTGTATTCAGCTTAAGAGTTAGAAGGTCGGTCAAATGGAGAAAAAGTTGCAATCATAGAAGCACTGTCAAGCAGTTTAAACCAATCGAGATTATCAGGGCCGGTTATTGAGATATCATAAGAAAAGTAAATTCTGCCATTTTGATTTTTATTTTTTTCCCACTTTATTTCAAATATTATCAAAAAATGTTACAGGAATTTTTTATTCGACAGTAAATTATCCTCAAAATGACATAATCAGATTTCGTATCCAACGTTTCGTACTTCCTGGGCCACCCTCAACCTTATTTTTTTCAATACGGACCTGCATATTTTATGACACTTTTCGAAATAACTTTTAACGCTGAATTCAACGATATATCATACAATGTCATTCAAAGTTGATTTTACAAAATGGTGGACATTTCGAACACTTACGTCATTAATCTTCATCATTTACCTTCGAATAATCATTTCATTTGTCTTTCATTAAATGATAGTTTCGTTTAATTATTATGAATTAGGTTTTTCACCTCTTGAAATTAGTGAATAATTATAACTTGTTTCTTGCTTTGATTCTGTTACGTAATAATTATTTACAAACTTCAAGAGGTGAAAAACCTAATTCATAATATTTAAACGAAACTATCATTTAATGAAACACAAATGAAATGATTATTCGAAGGTAAATGATGAACATTAATCGTCATTAATGTTCATCATTCAGTGTTCGAAATGTCCACCATTTTGTAAAATCAACTTTGAATGACATTGTATGATATATCGTTGAATTCAGCGTTAAAAGTTATTTCGAAAAGTGTCATAAAATATGCAGGTCCGTATTGAAAAAAATAAGGTTGAGGGTGGCCCAGGAAGTACGAAACGTTGGATACGAAATCTTATTATGTCATTTTGAGGATAATTTACTGTCGAATAAAAAATTCCTGTGACATTTTTTGATAATATTTGAAATAAAGTGGGAAAAAAATAAAAATCAAAATGACAGAATTTACTTTTCTTATGATATCTCAATAACCGGCCCTGATTATCTCGATTGGTTTGAACGGCTCGACAGTGCTTCTATGAATGCAACTTTTTCTCCATTTGACCGACCTTCTAACTCTTATGGTTGGAATGTTACCAATACAATGCCATTGAAAAAGTGGCCACCCTGTATACATGGTGTATTTTAAGGTGAGGCTTATCTTTTGACAGGTGATAGAACTCATCAAAATAAGTCATTTTACCGAAAAATTTTTATATGAAATGTTCAATTTGAAAAATTCATAAAAAAGCGGCGTATGGGGAAATGATCTGTTCTACGCACTAGAATTCGTTAGATAAGGAGAGAAAAACAAGAGATGTTGATATCTACGGAGGAGCAGGCGAGGGAGCAGGTTCGGACAGAGGAATTTTCAGATTCACCTAGAAACTAGAAAATATTCTTGTTTGATTTTTTCGAAACAGGGGCATAATTCAATGAAAAATTTTGGTAAAATGACTAATTTTGACGAGTTCTACAATCTGTCAAAACAAAAGCCTCACCTCAAAATACACCCTAAATGTCTTTCAACAGGTGATAGAACTCATCAAAATGAGTCATTATACCGAAATTTTCTTATATTATGAAATGTTCTATTCGAAAAATTTGTAAAAAAAAGGCATATGGCGAAATGATCTGTTCTACGCTCTAGAATTTTTTGCGAATTTGTTAAATAAGAAGACAAAAAACAGAAGATGTAGATATCTACGAAGAATAAAAAAAATTCTCCTAGTAACTAGAAAATATTCTAGTTTGATTTTCTCGAAACAGGGGCATAATTCAAATAAAAAATGTTTGGTAAAATGATTTATTTTGATGAGTTCTACCATTTTTCAAAAGAAAACCTCACCCTAAAATACACCCCCTTTATACAGGGTGGCCAAGACATTGACGACAAAAAGAAAAAAATAGGTCCATCTTGGGCTATTCGAATCACCCCCATGTATGTTATGCGATTTTTCACGGTTCTCGAGTTATGAATTTTTTTATGAACTTTAAGAATTTTCGACTTGACCATCTTAATAGAGATATTAAAAAAAAGGTTCAAGACTTCTCTGTGAATTGGATGATGATCTGAATTTACGAATCATAATAAAAAATGTAAAAAGGCGAATTCACGGTTTCTTAGTATGTTAAAAAACTGCGCTCAACAGTCAGCTTTCAGAATCATTTATAAAAAATGGTACTTAACACACTACTTTTGCTAGAATTAGCCTTCAAATTCATCGAGGTGGAAAAAATCAAAGCAACTAGACATTCATATACAATACCTATACCACTAGAGATGAAATTTTGCCGGCAAAATTTCTCGATTGTGAAATGAAAGTTTGTTGCTTTCGGCAAATTCGGAAATTTGGAAAAATGTCATGAGCGAAATTGCCGAGAAGCAACAAACTTGAATATTATAAGAGAGAAATCTAACCTGCTTAAATTTCATCTCGAGTAGTATTCGACATGACTATTTCACGAGAAAATGTGTCTGAAGATTGTCACTTTGGGCTTGTATTGCGCTATTCGACAAATGAGTATTCATCAAAGATCAACTAAACGTTGTTTGTTTTCTATATGGTATTCATTCCCGGAGCTATCTATGAAACAACGAGTGTTGCTAAGGAAGCTTTCTCACTAAAAATGAAATGAATGAAATTAATAGTCACTACAAAATTAGTTTTTGGCATTTTAAGATTTTTCTGATCAAGTTATGATAGAAAATGCTGAAAATTAATGAAAACTAGCTTCAGATGTTGGTCAAGAAGAGTTCTAGATAAAAAAAAGGAGTAGGTATGGCAATAAATCACACATCATCATCATAATGTAAATCCTAAGAGAATATAGGGCAGGTTTTATGCGATTAAAAGAAAATTTTCTAAAGAGGTGTAGAATGTGTATTGAGGCTAGAGGTGGCTACTTTGAAAACCTACTGTAAATTTTATAAATGAATTTCTTTTTATTTACATTATGATGTGTGATTTATTGCCATAACTTTTTCTTTTTTTTATCTAGAACGTTATTGACCAACGTCTATAGCTAATTTTCATTAATTTTTAGCATTTTCTATCATAACTTGATCAGAGAATCTTAAAATGGCAAAAAATAATTTTTTCTCCAACCATCAAAAAATGTTGACATTTTTGTACAATTTCAGGTGCAAAAGCCATCAATTCCCTTACCGTATACAAAAATTTGCTCGTTCCTTAGCAACACTTTTAGGCTAGCCGCACATTGGGCGCAGCCGAGCACAGCACAGCCGAGCCTAGCCTAGCAGAGGATTTTGTAACACACGCAATTGAATAGAACGCCGCATATTGGACGTAGCAGTCCAATATGCTCGGCTGTGCTGTGCTGTGCTCGGCTGCGCTCAATGTGCGGCTAGGCTTAATCCTAGGATTAAAAACGCTACTTTTAATCCTAGGACTAAAAGTCATTGCATTTGAGCTCTCTAAATGAAATTTGAAGTCTACTGACGTCTACTTGACAATCAATATTTACCAACAATATCAGATATTTGACTAGGTTGGAGAAAAAATAGTATATATCATACAGACTAAAAGTGCCTATTTTTACTCGCAATTTTGCATTCGCTCGGCTGCGCTGCGCTCCGCCTCGCAACTGCAAATTTTGCTCGTAAAAAAAAATATGCACTTTTAATCCTTATAATATAATATACTATTGTAGTAAATGTCTAGTTCTTTGATTCTTTCCACCTCGATGACTTTGAAGGCTAATTCTAGCAAAAGTAGAGTGTTAAGTCCCTTTTTTTATCAACGATTCTAAAAGCTGACTGTTGAGAGCAATTTTTAAGCATACTAAGAATCCGTGAATTAGGCTAATTCACATTTTTAATTTTGATTCGGGAATTCAGACCATAATCCAATCCACGTAACTTTTTCACTTGAGACCAACATTTCCATAATTTTTATCAAAGTTACGAATCTGGATATTTTATGTATAAAAGTACCATTCATGGAGATTAAGTTACAAAAGAATTTCACAGAGAAGTCTTGTACTTTTTTTTAAATCTTTTTAAGATGGTCAAGTCAAAAATTCTCAAAGTTTATGAAAAAATTTATAACTCGAAAACCGTGAAAAATCGCATAACATACATAGGGGTGATTCGAATAGCCCATGACAAGGGGGACCTGTTTTTTTCTTTCTGACGTCAATCTCTTGGCCACCCTGTATATTGGCTCATTCACCAATTTATCATTCGTTTCAGGTTTTTTCTCAACTTATGATGATGCTTCACCTGGAAATTTTGGGCTGAAAGACCAGAATATGGCACTCCGCTGGATTCAGAAAAATATTAAACATTTCGGAGGCAACAAACATAATGTTACCCTGTTTGGACAAAGTGCTGGTGGAGCAAGTGTACATTATCATATGTTGGGAAGGACTGCAAGAGGTAAGTTTAAACAAATTTCAACACCTATGAATCAATTGGGTTTTAAAAAACTCAATCTCATGTATACTATGTGATTTATTGTAAAGGGAATGTTATATGGAAAAGGGAAGTACTCAGAAGAGTCCGAAAAAATCCAAAAGTAGTCAATATTGTGAGTAGAACAAGCGTGAAGGTGATCAAGGTGCAATCATTTTATCAACAGTAAAATTACAAGAGCTTCTTTCATCGGATGAAGTTTTTTTTGTAACAACAAAAACTGACATGACAAAATCGCGTCAAATGCCAGTTTATCGAACAAAATTACTGAGTTAAAAAAAAATTCATCCTTGAAAGAAAAGCTCGAGTGTTTCTTGGCAAGATGAATTAACGACCGAATATATGAATGAACAACAATAATAATAAATAAATGACGTAAACATACTAGATGTAGACGCTTAAGAGAAACAGGCGTTTTTATCGTGAGTAATATCATGAGGGAATCTAATTTTTTCGAAAATAATCGAAAAAACACGTTGCTTAGTAACAAGTATGAGTGCTGGTGGCAACAAAAATCGAGTCGAAGACGAGGATTTTCGCACCTGCACGAACGCTTTTTGTTAAAAAATATTGTGTTTTTTCGATTTTTTCCACAGGAAAAATTGGATGCCCGGACGGTATTTGACAAGACTATTTCATGAGTATCAGAATATTCTGCATGCATTATGTATAGGTATCAATTTGAAAACTCAGATACAGGTAATTTATTTAATCATAAAATACTACAAACTTAATTATTGTAATTTTTGGTGACAACAGCTGTCAAGTTTTGCCGCGAGTAAACTCGAAAACACTGCTGACAGTTGCCGCCATACAGTTTTTTCATCTAGAAACCATTTGTAATTCAAAATTGCGCGTTTCTGATTGGTGGAAATTAAGGCGAGGGAAATAGTCGATGATAAAAAACTATGCACCTTTTTTATCGCTGTCGAATTGACAAAACAGTCATCTTTAAATGACAGGACTTAAATTATCAACAGTAAAAACATGGGCAGGGGCGGATTAGCCATTAGGCAGAGTAGGCGACTGCCTAGGGGCCCCGCATCAGCTAGGGGCCCCCCGTGCCCTGCGTGCCTCGTGCACGAAAAAAATTGAATTGAAAAGGGGCCCCTAAATTGCACTGCCTAGGAGCCTCCCACATGGTTAATCCGCCCCTGAACATGGGACCTTTTTTTCATCATTCATTTGATTTTTTTCAAATGTCAGTAACCGAAAGAAACTCATCCGATAAAAAAAACTCTTGTGTTTTTACTGTTAATAAATTAACTACTGTATAAAATGTGTCATTGAAAGACAACAAAAATAACAAATAATTGAAGTAAGCATACTAGTTGTAGACGCTTAAAAGGAACAGGCGTTTTCATCGGCGATAAAAAACGATGCACCAGTCATCTTTAAATGACACATTTTATACAGGAGGAAATTGGAAAACCAACTTGTTAGTTTTGCCGGCTTGCATGATTTATCAATGAGAGCTGCTGTGGAATCTTCCTCACTAAAAATGGAATGAGTGAAACAGTCAGTGAAAATTTCACAACATTTAGGAAAATAATCAATTTGAGAAAATATAATGTGAATTCAATAATTCCAAGGATCTGACGAACTGTTTTCTCTGTTAATACTGAAAATATTCCACGTATATAAACATGGTTGGGACATTCACTTATGCTTTTTTCTTGTACGGAAATCAGGAATCGAGTGTTGAAATGCTACGGAAAAATAATTGACAGAATATTCCATTACTTTGTGATAGTTCATTCGAAAAAAGAATAAAAGTACTCGAATAACCCGACAGAAAAACTTCGAACAGACGGACCTATGGAATTTCCCACTCTTAAAAATTCTCAAGAAATAAGCCTACAGAAGACATTCAAATACCTTTTCGAACAACTTGAAATACTCCAGTATGATATTTCACGAGTGCCAACCTGCGTCAGTTTTAGGTAAAAAAACTTGATAAACCTGAATCTTGGCCAACCGGGATACTTTATAAATGTGAATGGGATATACAGGGTCTTTCACGAGGAACCTCACCCCTATTTATACGGGAAACTACTGAACGTATTTTCATGAAATTCAGCATTTATAAGTATTTCACGATGCTGATGAAATCTAAAATATTTTCAAGGCATGAGCACCTCCGGTTTTTCCGGAAATGACGTCAACTTCCGTTTTTCAAATTAGAACACCATTTTTTATTGCAGAAATAGATTCCTTAGAAAATTTCAAGTTATTTTGATGTAACATTTTTCAGTTTTGGTTGGAAAATTCTCTCTGAGCGGGAAAATTCGAAAAAAAAATCGAAAATAGAGCTCCGCTGAAACAAGAATAACTTCGAGGTTTTTGGATGGAAAATTTTCATTTTTGGGATTTTTCAAGATGTAAGATTGATGTATCCACTTTAAGAATCGAAATCGCGATTCATGATACAGGGGGTGAAAAAATCGCTCTCAAAGTTAGGGATGCCAAAATCGTGAAAAATCAATTTTCTCAAATTAGAACCCCATTTTTTTATGGCAGATATTGAATCTACGTTAAAAAATAATGTGAGTGTATGCATCACACCCTTGCCCTAAAATGGATATTTTCTGAGTTAATATCCACTTTAGGGCAAGGGTGTGATGCATACACTCACATTATTTGTTAACGTAGATTCAATATCTGCCATAAAAAAAATGGGGTTCTCATTTGAAAAAATTGATTTTTCACGATTTTGTCATCCCTAACTTTGAAAGCGATTTTTTCACCCCCTGTATCATGAATCGCGATTTCGATTTTTAAAGTGGATACATCAATCTTACATCTTGAAAAGTCCCAAAAATGAAAATTTTCCATCCAAAAACCTCGAAGTTATTCTTGTTTCAGCGGAGCTCTATTTTCGATTTTTTTTTCGAATTTTACGCTCAGAGAGAATTTTCCAACCAAAACTGAAAAATGTTACATCAAAATAACTTGAAATTTTCTAAGGAATCTATTTCTGCAATAAAAAAATGGTGTTCTAATTTGAAAAACGGAAGTTAACGTCATTTCCGGAAAAACCGGAGGTGCTCATGCCTTGAAAATATTTTAGATTTCATCAGCATCGTGAAATACTTATAAGTGCTGAATTTCATGAAAATACGTTCAGTAGTTTCCCGTATAAATATGGGTGAGGTTCCTTGTTAAAGACCCTGTATGTCGCCAAATATATGCGTTTCACCTCTAAAGCGTCGATATTTGAGACGATACGATTTGATTTAAAAAAAACATAACTGAAAATTTTGTTATAATAATGACAAACTTCAATTTCCATAAAATTCTAAATTTGCTAAACAACAATTGTTTCGGCACAATGTGGCTTCATCAGGTTAACATCTTGAACTGATTCAGATCTTAAAATGATCTTAAAACCCAAATAGACCTGAAATTTCTTGTTGTGAATTTCAATAATGAATGTCATAGATTACGGCTCAAATGAAGACTTTTTATATTCAAAATTTTTTTGTGTACTTATTATTCACAAGAAATTGAAATTTGTGGTGTTCTTAGGAACGGTAGGTTTTCGAGGAACTAAATTTCATTGTGTGAAAAATGAACATTAACTATTGAATTTAATGTATGGTAATTATAAAAGCACTCTTTTGGAAATACAGCTATTTTACACTACATGCATATTAAATATGAGTTTTTATGGCACACAAACGTGTTTTTTATTCTGTTGAACTGATCAAATGGTCTAATCCATCATATTACTTTGATGGTCCCGTTTTTGTTGTTTTCCTTTGTGTATCCAGAAATCCGGATGCAATTACTGGCGGATACGGGGAGGGCATGGGGACCATGGCTTATATTTTCAATAAAAAAATTTTCATTTTAAGTCCTATGGCGGTTTTCACAAAGCGTAATAACCGGTGATCGGAGGTTGATCTAGAATAAACTCGATATGAGAGTAAAAATCAGATAATCAAGCCGTTGATCTTCGATCACTGGTGATTACGTTTTGTGAAACCCACCGTTTAACTCCTACAATGTTTTTAGGCCCTCTTGAAAAATGTATGCCTCCCCCCCTAAAAAACTGTCTGGATCCGCCAGTGGTTACATTGCTTTTTCACAATGATAGCTGATTCAGTAATCACTTTACTACCATTTGTGCGATTGAGCTGCGTTTTGAACGGCCATGTCCAGGCCGTGTGCAAAAAGTGGGAAATACCATTTTTTGCACCTTATCGAAATACGATTCAAAGCCATATTCTGATCGGATCTGTCAACATCTCCCATAATTTCATTATAATGTTGAATGAGTTTCGGTTGATCAATATGAAAAAATACAGGGTGTCCCACGGTCGAGTGCCTATTAGACGTTTCTGGAGAACCTGACATATTTGAAATCTGAAAATTGGAATTATGATATTGTTCGGAATTCTCTACGGACCGAAAATATTTTTGGAGCTTGAGCACATCCGGTTATACCAGGAGTGGAAATAAATTTGTTCAAAAAATTTATTTTTCAATATTTTCGTTTCTGATATGATTGAGTATTCAATGCTGAATACATTTCTGTTGAAACCATTGTATTCATTCGAATAGTTTTCGAAATATCGAAAAAAAACCTAAAAAAATGTCAAATATTCATCGTCAGTGTTATGTCCATTATTCCTATTCTGAACATCCTGAGTGTAAACCGTTCTCACAACGTCAAAGTAGAAGAATGTAGAAAGGTCATGCATCTTTTGAATTTCATAAATATCATCACAGGGTGTTTCAAATTTTGTGTCGAAAACTGTGATCGAAAATTGGCCATAACTTCTGTTTTTCAAATTAGAACCCTATTTTTTTATGACTGCGTTGGATTCTGCGAAGAAAAATAGTGATAGCACTCTCAGATGTTCTTGCTCCTAAATTGAGTAATCCCCGAGATATTTGAGCTTTTCTGGATTCATGTTGTACGTAGAGTCAAATTCATCTTATCCTTCGTATGAGAATATTCTGTGACCATAGAAGATAAATTATCCCATTGATAATTCACAAGTGACAGCTCTAATTTTAGGCATTAACCTTACTTCTCGATTTTACTTCAATGGTTACTATGGTTTCATAAGAATAGTCATCGAATATGTTGGCATGAGAATATTCTGTGACCATAGAAGATAAATGATCCCATTAATAATTCAGAGGTGACAGGTCTAATTATTAGTTGTAACTATGGTTTTATAGGAATATTCATCGAATCACTTCAGATTCGATGAATTTGACTCTACGTACAACATAAATCCAGAAAAGCTCAAATAACTCGGAAATTACTGATTTTAGGAAAAAAAGCATCTGAGAGTGCTATCATTATTTTTCTTCGCAGAATCCAACGCAATCATAAAAAAATAGGGTTCTAATTTGAAAAACAGAAGTTATGGACAATTTTCGATCAGAGTTTTCGACACGAAATTTGAAACACCCTGTGATGATATTTATGAAATTCAAAAGATATTTGACCTTTCAACATTCTTCTACTTTGACGTTGTGAGAACGGTTTACACTCGGGATGTTCAGAATAGGAATAATGGACATAACACTGACTATGAATATTTGACATTTTTTTAGGTTTTTTTTCGATATTTCGAAAACTATTCGAATGAATACAATGGTTTCAACAGAAATGTATTCAGCATTGAATACTCAATCATAACAGAAATGAAAATATTGAAAAAAATATTTTTTGAACAAATTTATGTCCACTCCTGGTATAACCGGAAGTGCTCAGGCTCCAAAAATATTTTAGGTCTGTAGAGAATTTCCAACAATATCATAATCCTAATTTTCAGATTTCAAATAAGGCCAGTTCTCCAGAAACGTCTAATAGGCACTCGACCGTGGGACACCCTGTATATATTTTTCTTTACGTGAAGATCTTATCACTTTGTTACGGATACTAAATTTGAAGCTGCACAAGCAATAACAACATATTCACGTATTTTCAAGGATAGAATAAGTCATAATCCTACCGTTCCTTCAAAAGAACGGCGGCCTCATTTACGTTGCAAAGGTTGGGATTCGAAATTATGTACAAAAAGAATTCTACCCTAATATCATGTATTGAAGTATAAACATAATAATTTTATTCGGGAACGCGATGAAATATATACATATAAAAAAATTTATATCTGAACATAATGAGGTATTGGAACGACTTATACAGGGTCTTTCACGAGGAACCTCACCCATATTTATACGGGAAACTACTGAACGTATTTTCATGAAACTCAGCACTTATAAGTATTTCACGATGCTGATGAAATCTAAAATATTTTCAAGGCATGAGCACCTCCGGTTTTTCCGGAAATGACGTCAACTTCCGTTTTTCAAATTAGAACACCATTTTTTTATTGCAGAAATAAATTCCTTAGAAAATTTCAAGTTATTTTGATGTAACATTTTTCAGTTTTGGTTGGAAAATTCTCTCTGAGCGGGAAAATTCGAAAAAAAAATCGAAAATAGAGCTCCGCTGAAACAAGAATAACTTCGAGGTTTTTGGTTGGAAAATTTTCGTTTTTGGGATTTTTCAAGATGTAAGATTGATTCGAGATCCAGACTGAGAGGTTGGGTTATTTATTTTATTATTATCAGGGAAGTCTATAGAGCTTTCCTTTCAGTATGGAGAATTTCATATATTTATTGTGTCCGAATTCTTTCAAATGGTTCGCACATGTTGAATGGGATGTTTCTGAAGAATAGGTTCTTTGTTGTTCGTAATTTCTTATTGGAATCTTCCGGTTCGACCAATATAAACCAGCATAGGGCACTCAAAGCTAGACTCCAGATTCATTGTTTCTATAAAAATCACAAGATTATTGATGGTTCCATAAGATATAGGTATTGAATTGGAAATTATCTTCAAGTTACTTAACAATAACTTTGGATGACGTAAGTTGATGACACAAATTTTGTAGTCTATATTTTGTCTGTTAAACAAGAGAAACTTGCTTTGAGTGTTACATACTCACGTCAAAAGATGAGCCTACAAAATTCAAATCATTAAATTAAGTCAGTAAAAAATCCGAATATAATGCAAAATATTTTGAAAACATAGGCTGAAGGACCTCGGTCGATTGCCTGTTGATACCTGTTGTCAATAAAGATCAGTTATTATTATTATTATTATTTTGAAAACAATTTTAAATTCAATAATCTGGATATTTCAATGAAAATCATTGAAGACAAAATAAATATCAACACATCTAGAGTCTACAAGCTTAATTGTCATGATATAGTCGTATGGTTCATATTGTTCAAATCGGAAGTTCTTTCGAGACAAGATTGACGAGAATACATAAACATCAATGAGGTTAGGTATATTTCAAAAAACTCTCATTCAACACGTGCGAACAATTTGAAAGAAATCAGACACATTTCCACAATAACTACGAAATTCTGCATACCGAAAATGAGAGCGCTAGATTAACTTTTCTGGAATCACTCGAAATTAACAGGTTAAATATCCTGAAAAAAATTTTAAATCTAAATATCTTCAGATAATTTGAGAATCCCAGCGGCAGACCCCAATATGACTCATTCCCATTTCATTGTCTTTTTATTTTTCACCTGTTTTACATGAAAAGTGTTTGTATTCTTAAAACCCAAATGAACCTACCGTTCCGTATAAGGAACACGTATCTGAAAGTTCTCTGTTCGTGCTCATAATGAAAAAACACAGATGGCTTCAATGTAATCACTCGAAATAATGCAGATTTCAACTGGATATAACATAAAAAGTTAGTGATTAGATTGACTATGAAGCCCAATTATATTCGGAAATATACAGGGTCTTTCACGAGGAACCTCACCCATATTCATACGGGAAACTACTGAACGTATTTTCATGAAATTCAGCACTTATAAGTATTTCACGATGCTGATCTAAAATATTTTCAAGGCATGAGCACCTCCGGTTTTTCCGGAAATGACGTCAACTTCCGTTTTTCAAATTAAAACACCATTTTTTTATTGCAGAAATAGATTCCTTAGAAAATTTCAAGTTATTTTGATGTAACATTTTTCAGTTTTGGTTGGAAAATTCTCTCTGAGCGGGAAAATTCGAAAAAAAAAATCGAAAATAGAGCTCCGCTGAAACAAGAATAACTTCGAGGTTTTTGGATGGAAAATTTTCATTTTTGGAATTTTTCAAGATGTAAGATTGATGTATCCACTTTAAAAATCGAAATCGCGATTCATGATACAGGGGGTAAAAAAATCGCTTTCAAAGTTAGGGATGACAAAATCGTGAAAAATCAATTTTTTCAAATTAGAACCCCATTTTTTATGGCAGATATTGAATCTACGTTGAAAAATAATGTGAGTGTATGCATCACACCCTTGCCCTAAAATGGATATTTTCTGAGTTAATATCCACTTTAGGGCAAGGGTGTGATGCATACACTCACATTATTTTTTAACGTAGATTCAATATCTGCCATAAAAAAATGGGGTTCTAATTTGAAAAATTTGATTTTTCACGATTTTGTCATCCCTAACTTTGAAAGCGATTTTTTCACCCCCTGTATCATGAATCGCGATTTCGATTTTTAAAGTGGATACAGATCTCTGTTGAATATCTTCAGATAGTTTTGGGTATCCAGCGGCGGACTCCGATATAACATACTTCCATTCTATTGTCTCTGTATGTTTCACAATGTTTAGTGTTTGTATATTTGAGACAATGTACCGCTCATAGGAATCAGTTCCAAATGAAATCCTGAAGAAGACACATTGTGGCGAAAAAATTGTTGTTTAGCAAAATTGAAGTTTTTGTGAAAATTCAACATTGTCCTTATTATTTAAAATGAATTTTTATCAGATAAAGACCGAGTCTATTGAATTTATATATCTTTATGTCAATGATTTGATTCGAAATATCTTATCCACAGATCTGTTTCAAAGAGCAATAAGTGAAAGTGGAACGGCACTTGCATTATGGGCGCAGCCAATCGATCCAGAGATAGGAAAAGAAATTTTTCAAATACACGCCAAACTGGTAGGGTGTGGAGGGACAATAGCAAATTCTTCAGCTTTAGTTGAATGTATGCGAAAAGTTCCCGTAGAAACTTTATTGAAGACTGGTGATTCGTTTAAGGTGAATAATAGTTATTTTGAAAAAATTTTATTATTGAGTTGAGAAATTAATTTTCGCCATCTTTAGTAGGCGCGTTGTATTCAATAGCTGTCACAAGGAATATTGGAAAAATCGAGAAAATAAAAAACCAGCGCATACGTCTAATGTCTTATTTTTCAGTTTTTCTCTGTCGATCCTCTCTCAATCTATCAACCAGTTGTAGAAACGAAAACACACATGAATCCAAATCCATTTTTAACCAAGCATCCCTTAGATCACATATTAGATGGAAACTTTATGAGAATCCCTTGGATAGTTGGGCTCGCATCTGATGACGGATTGGTCAGATCCTCAGGTAAGGATATTTCGTGCTAAACCGAACATAAATATTCATATTAATGGAAAGAAGATTCAAACAATCTCCATGACCATTTAAAAGCTGTAACAAATTGTTCCTATGAACAAAATTGACGGGTCCCGAGCGATGTTACAAAATCTCGATTATATTATTACTTTAAAAGACATCTGAATCCTTTTCAATGCCACACTGTATGGAACAGTAAAACGTTACGAGTTTTTTGGGGGTGGGGTTATTTATCTTGTCTTCGTCTGGTGCTTTATTATTTTTAAAGGAGTTTATGACGATCAATCCATCATTAGAGAAGATTCCCCTGTCGTTGAACAATTAACTACGCAATTCGTAGGTTTTCATGAATCCAAAACACATAGATATTATTAATACAAGAATTATACTCCATTCACAATTATAAAATCACAACTCTGGCCTTGGAAATTTGACACATTCCACTCTGTAGCGAAGTTATGATGTTTTTCAAAATATTTTTATGTTCCAAGTCAATACTATGTTGCCCTTTCTACATTCTTAGCGTATTTCTCAGAATGTATATTTCATTTTGGAGAACACAACAGAAAATTGTGAACAATATTATAGATAAAAAGGAGTTTTTGGATTTATGATTGTGAAGATTCATCGATGTGCTTTGTATTCATCATGATATTGTATGTGATATGATTGTGAGGGTGCATAACATTTCTATTTCTAATATTTCGTTTTTTCAAATAAATAACAGTTTTATCCATTCATCACAAAGAAAATAAACATAATAACTAAATTAACGAATTTGTTTACAGAGAAACTAATAATTTCAATTCAATAGTAATTGAGTTTTCATTTTTTTTTTGGTTATAAATCAATAAGCAAGAATGTCAATTCCTGAAAGCTTTATATATATGCATTTCATTTATTTGATCTTATGAACAAGGAGTAAAATATTCTGACTGTATAGTAATTTATTAGTTTAAAAAATATTCATACATTACTACCACAGTAGGTTTGTAGGTACAAATAAAATGGAATATATATATATGCTTCACATTTATCATTCACCTGTTCTAAAATAAGACACAAACTCCTGGAATATGGAAAAAACCGATGTATTCTGGTTCAATATAGCCTATTTCTACTTTCGGCAAAGGATTGAAAGCTCCAGTGACACATTTCAATTCATCGGAATCTGAATTCAACTACCGTTGAATGCAATATAGTCATATTTCTTCTTTTTTTCAGCTTTTTCGACGTGTTTTTTTTCTGAAACGTAAAAACGATCAACAATAATCATTAAGAGACCGATGATGGCTATCAAGAAACCCGTTTAGGTACTTACGAAAATCGTGCAATTTCATTCTGCAAGTTCTTTCCTCATAATTCCTCGAAAATCCTACCTGAACCATATTTTCCGGTCGCTTTCGTTAGAAGATCGTATAAGGAAGCCTCTTTTGTCCATTTACACATTCCAAATAAATTTTGAGCACCAAAAACGATACCGAAACTAACCAAACTTCTGGGGGACCGGAATTTCGTTTGAAATCTTTCTAAACGGCCAGATGTGTCCGTGAAGTTAGCACCCACATTTTCGAAAATGAAGAAAATTTTTTTTGCATTCGTTAGTAACTCGTTAGTAACTATTTGTAACCTCAAAATTTTCGTTTGTACCTCAAGGGAACTCATAGAAAAACGCCGCATTCCGCTGGGTACTAACTTCACGGGCATCCACTACTTGATTTTTTGCGAAAAAAAAAATACGATCGGAAAGTCCTTCGTTAGTAACTATTTGCAACATAAAAATTTTCGTTTGTAACCTAACCCTTACTGGAAAAATGACACCCCTAGAATGCGAAGTTAGCACCCACATTTTCGAAAATTTACAAATTTTATATTTCATTCGTTAGTAACTCGTTAGTAACTATTTGTAACATAAAAATTTCCGTTTGTAACCTAACCCTTACTGAAAAAATGACTCACCTTACATGCGAAGTTAGCACCCGCATTTTCGAAAATGAAGAAATTTTTTTTTGCATTCGTTAGTAACTCGTTAGTAACTATTTATAACCTAAAAATTTTCGTTTGTACCTCAAGGATACTCATAGAAAAACGCCGCATTCCGCTGGGTATGCTAACTTCACGGGCTCCCTAATTTTTTGCGAAAAAAAAATACTATCGGAATGTCCTTCGTTAGTAACTATTTGTAACTTAAAAATTTTCGTTTGTAACCTAACCCTTACTGAAAAAATGACACCCCTTTAATGCGAAGTTAGCACCCACATTTTCGAAAATTTACAAATTTTCTTTTCCATTCGTTAGTAACTCGTTAGTAACTATTTGTAACCTCAAAATTTTCGTTTGTACCTCAAGGGAACACATAGAAAAACGCCGCATTCCGCTGGGTGCTAACTTCACGGCATCCACTACTCGATTTTTTGCGAAAAAAAAATACGATCGGAAAGTCCTTCGTTAGTAACTATTTGTAACATAAAAATTTTCGTTTGTAACCTAACCCTTACTGGAAAAATGACACTCCTAGGATGCGAAGTTAACACCCAAATTTTCGAAAATGTGGGTGCTAACTTCGCATTCAAGGGGTGTCATTTTTTCAGTAAGGGTTAGGTTACAAACGAAAATTTTTAAGTAACAAATAGTTACTGAAGGTGAATACAGACTATTCTGACGTGACGTGATTTCACGTCACGTCAGGACCGTGCACTGCTCACATTGGTCTAATATGAACGTGAACGCACAGAACGATGTGTTGCATTTTCATGGATATTTATATCACGCACAATTTTGACGTGGACCCATATGTAAACATGTCACGTCAGAATAGTCTGTATTCAGCTTAACGAAGGACTTTCCGGTAGTATTTTTTTTTCGCAAAAAATTAGGATGCCCGTGAAGTTAGCACCCATCGGAATGCGGCGTTTTTCTATAAGTATCCTTGAGGTAAAAACGAAAATTTTGAGGTTACAAATAGTTACTATCGATCTACTAACGAATGCAAAAAAAAATTCTTCATTTTCGAAAATGCGGGTGCTAACTTCGCATGTAAGGTGAGTCATTTTTTCAGTAAGGGTTAGGTTACAAACGGAAATTTTTATGTTACGAACAGTTACTAACGAGTTACTAACGAATGAAATATAAAATTTTTATATTTTCGAAAATGTGGGTGCTAACTTCGCATTCTAGGGGTGTCATTTTTCCAGTAAGGGTTAGGTTACAAACGAAAATTTTTATGTTACAAATAGTTACTAACGAAGGACTTTCCGATCGTATTTTTTTTTTCGCGAAAAATCGAGTAGTGGATGCCCGTGAAGTTAGCACCCAGCGGAATGCGGCGTTTTTCTACGAGTTCCCTTAAGGTACAAACGAAAATTTTGAGGTTACAAATAGTTACTAACGAGTTACTAACGAATGCAAAAAAAATTTTCTTCATTTTCGAAAATGTGGGTGCTAACTTCACGGACACCGGCCAGATACCTAAAAAAAACTTCGTTATCAAGCTTTATTTATGCTCATAAATCGATTTTTGGTCCAGTTCGAATTTGCCGTTCGTACTCACGCCAAAAGTCGTGAAAAGAAAAAATGACACTGGCACAAAATTTCTCATATCGACGGGAAACTTCTTCTCGACAACGAAGAACGGAAAAATAGGGATTTCCCATCGATATTTCGCCCCAAAATCGCCGATCGATTCGAACTAACGAAATGTGGAATATCTTTGATACTTTTACTTTGATGTAAACAAAGGAACTGGCAACGTCGTTTTGTCATTAACGATATTTTCTGTACGCGCACAGACTTTTCATCAGGTGCACCAACTCCTGAAAACGAAACCATGACCTCCTATGTGATTAAATAAAAGTGAATGGAGTATATCCGTTCAGAAAGATTTGAAAGAAATTCCGATCCCCCAGAAGTTTGGTTAGTTTCGGTATCGTTTTTGGTGCTCAAAATTTATTTGGAATGTGTAAATGGACAAAAAAGGCTTCCTTATACGATCTTCTAACGAAAGCGACCGGAAAATATGGTTCAGGTAGGATTTTCGAGGAATTATGAGGAAAGAACTCGCAGAATAAACCTGCACTATTTTCGTAAGTACCTGAACGGGTTCTGGATGGCCATCCTCGGTCTCTTAATGATTATTTATATATTTATAATAATTTATAACCAAAACTCAGTTACTATTGCAGTGAAATTATTAGTCTCTCTGTAAACAAATTCTTTATTTTAGTTATTATGTTTATTGCCTTTGTGATGAATGAACAAAACTGTTATTTATTTGAAATAAAGAAATATTAGAAATAGAGGGATATAATGTTCCATTATTCTTGATTCTTGTAATTACCCATCGATTCATCTTATATCTTGGGGTTGATTTTTTTTAATGAATTCTTGATTAGAATCAACAATTGATTTCGTCAAGTCTTTAAATCTTCACAAGCATTTATGTGAAACTAGCAAATTATGTGAAAGCAATGCAATTTTCTTCCATGGCAAAAAATAATATATTTCAACGGTGATCTCTTGTACATTTTATGCAAATAACTAGAAAAGGAATCCTTTCTATCAATTCATATAAACGTCAATTATTTTCGTCCATCACATCTTCTCCAATTCATTCACATTCTGAGAAATACGCTAAGATTTTAGAAAGGTAACATAGTGTTGACTTGGAACATAAAAATATTTTCAAAAACGTCATAACTTCGATACAGAGTGGAATGTGTCAAATTTGCAAGGCCAGAGTTGTGATTTTATAATTGTGAATGGAGTATATGCATTCGATTTCATTTGTTGATATTTATCTTGAAAAATGATCTGTATCTATTTCTTTGTTCTACCTCAATATTCACAATTCATCATTCGATTCATCTGGGTTGTTGAATTATCCATAATTATGGTTTTATCTTACATAAAAGTTTTATGGAGAAGGAATTTATATTTCGTTTTTCACTGTCTTTTATGAATGAGATGTTCTGAAATGTAATTTAGGTAATTGCAGACAGGATCAATTTCAGTTTCATAATTACATTACTAAAATATCTCCTTGACTTAGGCTCTACCTTTCATTTTAAACGCAATTACCACTATTCTCCTATTCTCACGAACCAAATACCCTTTTCGCGGTCTGCAATGTCGACATTTGTTCATTATTGATTCGTTATTTGGCCTATGGGGGCGGCTCTAGAATAACCCCAGGGTAAATCCTGCCTGTCGTAAAAGGCGACTAAAAGGATAACCATAGGTGGTAGATGGTCTCATCGCCCGGTGAAATACCACCATATCGACTTTGTGTGCTGTGAAATGGATCACTCCATGTTTCAGTGTTCGGTCGATACTTTCCGGTCTCCCCTTTTCCCCTCTTCCCACCTCTCCACCACATTTTATGCATAAAGATGATGAAGTCTCCTAGAGTAAAACATTCCGGAAGCAAAATACCTCTCCATTCGGATTTCCGGGCGAGAGGTACTCGAGGGGACTCATCTCTGAAGATTAACTTCTGTAACATCCGCGGACTCAACAAGAACATCAATGACGTCCACCATCACCTACAGACGGAACAACCAGATATTCTGGCGCTGACAGAAACACAAGTGAACTCGTCCACCAACAATGTCCATATGCTCTGTCCTGGTTACGAATTCCATTCTCGATTCAGGTTCAAAGGTGGAGTCTGCCTCTATGCCAAGGCTAATCTTTCATGCCAGCGTGTAGAGAGTTTGGAACCGAAAGACTTCGATGTGATGTGGTTCAAGCTAGCCAATACCAAACTGACCAAGTTCCTCTGTTGCCTTTACCTGTCGCCAAATGAACCGTTATATGGGAGCCTTTTTGAGTTTTTATCACTAAAACTGGATTTTATCCAGGAGAACCACCCAGCAGCTGAAGTCATAATCATGGGAGACTTCAATGTTCACAACGCAGCCTGGCTCAAATTCTCCAACAAAACAGATGATCCAGGTCGTCAAGCTGAGGCCTTCGCAATCACTCATGGCCTAGAACAACCCGCATCCCAGATGTCAGCAACCACTCTGCCAATATACTGGATCTCTTTCTCACTACCAATCCTGATCCATATAGAATAGAAGTTTGCGCCCCACTTGGAAACTCGGACCACACCCTAATCTCCACAACTTGCTCTTTTCATGTACCATCAAGCCGCACAATACCACCCCGTCTCATGTGGCATTACAAATCGGCCGACTGGGAAGGGCTTCGTATGTTTTACTCAGCGTTCCCATGGAAGAGAGCTTGTTTCTCCTCAGAAGATCCAACAGAATGTGCCGAGACAATTTCTGAAATAATTATGTTGGGGATGCAAACTTACATACCGAACACAGCAAGGAGAACATTATCCGATAAGACCTGGTTTAACAAGAACTGCTCTAAAGCTGTCGCTTCCAAACAGGCAGCATTCCATCGATGGCAAAAAAATCCAGGCCCTGAGACTAGAGCAGAATATGTGGAGGCTAGAGGCATATGCAATGAGACGATCAAATCTTCAAAAGATGCTCACAATGCCAAAATAAGATCTAGACTTGTTGAATGCCCTAACGGATCCCGTTCATTTTGGTCCTTCGCCAAAGCTGTAGGAAGAAACTTCACTTCCAGCTCGTTTCCCCCTCTAACCAAGGAAGATGAAACACTAGCAACGACTGCCCTGGAAAAAGCCAACATCTTCGCGCATTTGTTCGCTGAAAATTCCACTCTAGATTCATCGGGAAAACAACCCCCGAATATTACATCTATTGACAGCCATATGCCCGAGATAACCTTTCGCCCACGTACTATCAGAAAGATTCTGTTGGGTCTCAACACCAACAAAGCCAGTGGATCCGACGGAATCCCACCGATTGTTCTCAAAAAATGTGCCCCCGAACTAACACCTGTCCTCTGCAAATTGTTCAACCACTCTTACAAATTGGGTGTTTTTCCATCCAACTGGAAAACCGCAAGAGTACAACCAGTACCTAAAAAAGGCAAAAAGACCCTACCTAGCAACTACAGACCTATCGCTCTGTTATCTATTATTTCAAAGGTCATGGAAAAAGCCATCAACTTCGAGCTCATGAAACATCTGGAACACTCAGGAATTATCAACGATAGGCAATATGGTTTCCGTCATCAGAGATCCACTGGTGACTTGCTCGCTTACGTCTCACATATATGGCAGCTATCTACCGAGAAATATGGTGAAACCCTAGCCGTAGCACTGGATATCTCCAAGGCATTCGATCGAGTCTGGCATCAGGGACTCCTCGCCAAGCTTCCATCTTATGGCGTGCCCCCAAAGCTATGTTCTCTGCTAGCTAGTTTTCTCTCAAACAGATCTCTCCATGTAGTGGTCGATGGAGTTTCGTCTGACTCTCTACCCATAAATGCTGGTGTTCCGCAGGGATCAGTTCTGGCTCCAACGCTGTTTCTGCTTCACATCAACGATTTGCTGGAAGCAACTTCGTGTCCAGTGCACAGCTTCGCGGATGATAGTACTCTCCATACCGCCTTTTCTTCTAGGGCTCCAATACCAGCCCGCCAAATCAAAAACGAACGAGGAAGAAATGTTAACAACATAAATATGGACTTGGCAACAATTCTTGAATGGGGATCTAATAACTTGGTAGAATTCAACGCAAACAAAACACAAGCATGTCTTTTCTCTAGAAAAGCCGATCTTACTGTGCCCAGCATAAAATTGTCGGGAGTGACCATACCATTGAAGTCATCCATTTCGATGCTTGGCATTACTGTCGGCAGTAACCTTTCCTGGGAGAATCACGTGAGATCCATTGCTAAAAGTGCATCCCAAAAACTTGGTTTTCTGTTTCGTGCCAGGGCCCGTATTCTCGACGAGTGATCTTTCGGTGCGTATACGTTTTCTGTGTTATTATGTATGGCAAACGTATACGCATCGAAAGATCACTCGTCGAGAATACGGGCCCTGTCTCTATTTTATAGATATTTCCATGGGCGATGCTCTTCTGAATTATCAGCAATCGTTCCCCCTCTGGCAGTCTCTTCAAGACTAACCCGTCAAGTTAAGTCTTCAAACCCCTTCGTGGTAACTTTGGAGACCTGCAGAACATCTCTCTTCAAAGACTCGTTCATCCAACGAACAGCGAGGCTTTGGAACACATTGCCTAGGGAGGTGTTCCCCGAGGCATATAACCTCCAGAAATTCAAGAAGAACACCAATTCCTACCTGCTTGCTTGGTTCTCACGATGTTCTCTGAACATTACAGGATATTCCTTTTCGTGAAAATCACAACATTAAAAAAAAAAAAAAAAATTGTTTTGGTCCATTAGGTTCGTATAATCACATGACCGTAGTTCTTTATTTCCTCATTGCAAATACTTCTGAGTTAACCTAGCATGGAGCCTGTTTTTTTTAAACCAAAGTCACGACATCCAACAAATCTGTACGTATGAATGAAAATTTCTTTCAGCGTTATGGTCCCAAGAAGAGGTCTGGAGTGCCCTGGCTACAAGATTCGATGAGTTGATGCCAAAAATGATGGCTCTAGATTTGAGCGTTCACAATAAGAGTATTGAATGGATCTGGAAAAAGATAAAGAACTTTTATTTCACGGATAAAGAAGGAGAGTATAATAACCGATACGATATAATGAGAGGCTTAACAGATGTAAGGAGAAATGATTTTTTTATTTTCACAAGTTGATGACATGTTATATTTTTTCAGTTATATAGCGATAGATCGTTTCATTATTCCACATATCAATCAACACTACTACACTCGAAAATGGGTCATAAACCAATTTGGTTCTTCAATTTCCGTTATACGGGACAGCATAGCTATAAATCCCTTTTTTCAGGGGTCAATGACACAGATACCAATTACACCTACAGTAAGTTCATCATGTTTCAGTACAAAAATGCCGGTTACCCACACGCCTACGACAGGCAGTGTATGTAGCCGGCTTAAGGCCCAACAGTATTCAGAATTAATGAAAACCCATAATTCGAACAATTTATGTAGTTCAGAAACCTTTATTTTGTTTCAAAAATCAAAACGTTCCTTTTGACCTTCGTTTCTCAGATAGAGGGTTTCAAATGCTTCTCTGAATTTGGGGAATACTTTCTCTTTCTAGAAAATCTTCAACTACTTCTAAA
The DNA here is from genome assembly GCA_910592335.1 of Adalia bipunctata. Taxonomy (NCBI): domain Eukaryota; kingdom Metazoa; phylum Arthropoda; class Insecta; order Coleoptera; family Coccinellidae; genus Adalia; species Adalia bipunctata. The sequence continues at coordinate 51,247,679 of OU342950.1, read as the reverse complement.
ATTCTACAAAAAACATGTTCGAATAGGTTGCATAACAATGAAAAACTGAAAACTGAAATAATTCTGTCCTTTCTTGTTTCTGCCATAATATAAATCGTTGTGGAAATATAAAACGTTTGATGCGGGCCACTCACAGAATGTTTTAGTTTCTCACGAAGATTAATATTCTGCATCGAAAAATACATATTCTCTATTTCAAAAATTTTATCGACCTTGAAATCAAACTCCAAGGTCAGATAGAACGTCTGCATTCGATGTCTCCCTAAAAACTAAGAAACTTCCATTTGAAACATTGTTTGATCCAGGCTCTTCCTAGGGAGTTATTTCAGTGGATCTTTTAAAATGAGTCTCCCTGTATAGTATGTATACCAGTAGAGCTCCTAGATCTACCTAGCAGTTATCCTCATCGGTAGATCTCTGCAAATCGGTTGTTTTTATAGGCAAAATGTCAAAGTTTGATCAATTATACTGAAGAAATGGAAAAATTATAGAAAATATGAATACCAAGCTATTTGGCACTGACCCTTCCTCTTTCGATCCTTATTTTCACATCACCGCCAGGATATCTCGCCTATAGAGAATCGAAATTTCACCCACGTATGAATCGATTATTTCTCTTTCCGACCGTATAAAAATTTCCTCATCGTATCGCAGCTTCGCTGCAATTTTAAGATTCTTCTGAACCCACTTTTCCGGAAGATTCCCCCGGGTCCGTCCACAGAGTAACCATTTTATAAAAAAAAATAGTAAGTATATTATAGAATAGAAATATAATTATTTAACTAGCATGATGAGGTTTATCAGGCGTAATGAGGTTGACTTCGGTGAATCACCCAGGTAAATAATAGCCATAATATGCGAGTAGAAGAGTCTACTTTGTTTCCGAATCTTGAGTTATTAATGTTAAATTATTTTTTTTTTTTCATTTCTACGAACAAATTACAGTTTCAAATTGAAATTGCTTAGCATTCTCTGCTCGAAGATAAACTACTAATCGCAAGTGAATTATGGCTCATAAATCTCAAGTGATGCCATAATAATCGTTGAAATATTTGATCTATTCGATAGATCTTAAATTGAAAAATATCACTTGAAATTGTAAGGTTGTGATCTATAATATTTACATAAAGTAATAAAGATATCCGTTTCACGATTTACAATTTGTCAGAATGAAATAGAATTATTAAATTATATACATTCTTTATTTTACTGCACATGTGCAGATCTGGATTCTCCCACAATCCAGCTTTACATCGGCTGATTTTCTATATACAGGGTGTTTCACCATAAACTGGACAAACATATATAGCCGTGTAGTTGACTCCGAGAGAGTCATTTTTGCCTTATGACAAAAAAATATTTTTTTTTAATTTTTTTTAATTTTTTCGAATTTTTTTTTTGGTTTATAAATTCATATTTCTATCTGAGTCATTCTGGCATTCAAAAGGCACAATTTTGGCCTCCGTTCGGCCTCCAGTTTTTCAAATAAAGATTATGAAAGTACTCCGAGCGTATAATCTTTGGAAGGCTACAAAAAGAAAACCAATTGATATTTTTTCATTCTGTTTTCACCCAAGTATTATTATTAAAGATAGTTCAAACACGAAAAATTCCAAACATTTTGGGCGAATTTTTTTTTTTCACTGAATACATGTAAAAAAAAAGTTGAGTTAGAATTTTGAAAAAATTTTTTGACGGAAAATCTTAGAAAATCGAGTACGATAAGATGATGCTTTCCAAATTGGCAACCGAGAAAAAAAATCCAACTCTGCAGGTTTTCCGCCATTATGAATTTTTTTTTCTGCAGAATTCTACACCACAATTATATTGAGCCCTCAGAAATACTAAAATATGACCAGTAACCGTTATTTCAAATATCACGCATAACTCAGCACAGTTCACAAAATATTGTTCAAAGTAGACATTAAACACCCTGTATCTCGCTTATGCCTCGAAAACGGTGTCATCTACACGGCTTTATAATATGTTTGTTCAGTTTATGGTGAAACACCTGTACATTGGTATTATTAGATACATACAGGGTCTTTCACGAGGAACCTCACCCATATTTATACGGGAAACTACTAAACGTATTTTCATGAAATTCAGCACTTATAAGTATTTCACGATGCTGATGAAATCTAAAATATTTTCAAGGCATGAGCACCTCCGGTTTTTCCGGAAATGACGTCAACTTCCGTTTTTCAAATTAGAACACCATTTTTTATTGCAGAAATAGATTCCTTAGAAAATTTCAAGTTATTTTGATGTAACATTTTTCAGTTTTGGTTGGAAAATTCTCTCTGAGCGGGAAAATTCGAAAAAAAAATCTAAAATAGAGCTCCACTGAACCAAGAATAACTTCGAGGTTTTTGGATGGAAAATTTTCATTTTTGGGATTTTTCAAGATGTAAGATTGATGTATCCACTTTAAAAATCGAAATGCCCTAAAATGAATATTTTCTGAGTTAATATCCACTTTAGGGCAAGGGTGTGATGCATACACTCACATTATTTTTTAACGTAGATTCAATATCTGCCATAAAAAAATGGGGTTCTAATTTGAAAAAATTGATTTTTCACGATTTTGTCATCCCTAACTTTGAAAGAGATTTTTTCACCCCCTGTATCATGAATCGCGATTTCGATTTTTAAAGTGGATACATCAATCTTACATCTTCAAAAATCCCAAAAATGAAAATTTTTCATCTACAAACCTCGAAGTTATTCTTGTTTCAGCGGAGCTCTCTTTCCGATTTTTTTTTCGAATTTTCCCGCTCAGAGAGAATTTTCCAACCAAAACTGAAAAATGTTTCATCAAAATAACATGAAATTTTCTAAGGAATCTATTTCTGCAATAAGAAAATTGCTTCTTTTCTAAATTAAAAAGCACTACACCCAAAGAACTCCGTTCTAATGTCATATATAGGATCCCATGTTCAGAATGCGAAAATGTTTATATAGGACAGACAGGTAGATACCTGAAAACAAGGTTGGCTGAACACAGGAGGGACGCAACAAATATTATTAATCCCACTAAAAGAAAGGAAACAAACACTGCTTTAGCGGAGCATACACTTCAAACATCGCATTCGTTCAATTTTGAGGAAACAAGAATTTTGGGTACTCAAGCCTTTCTGAACAGGAGACTACTACACGAAATGATAAGTATCAAAAAGGAGAAAAATGCTGTGAATAAAAGATCAGATATTGAAAATTTGAATACATCATATTTCAATCTGATTGATAAAATAAGGGATAAAACTTGAGAGGGTGTGATGGGTAAATTATTATTGTTTGTATGTTTTGCCGACCAGTTATGTTCCCCTTTTTTCTCGCCATTCTCTTCTTGCAGCATCTGATATTCCATTCAGTTGCCGACATTGCCAGGTGAAATGAAGGTTTGCAGAAGTATGCGTTTCCTTGAATTCTTAATTTATATATTAACACGGAGAACTGACTGTTGATGTGAGTGGTTGATGATTTTTATCATTTTTATTTTAATTTTAATTTAATGACTATTTGGTAAATTTCATACCGCACAAGAGTTCATGATAGTCAGATTTCAACTTCTAAGTTTCCTATTTACATTCACAAAGTAGATTCCAGAAGAAATTCATTTACAAGGATTATTTTATTTTATTGCATAGTATACAGTTTACCTACTTGTTTATTTATTTATAATTTTTAATTGATTGTTTATTTATTCATTTATTTATTTATTTATTTATTATTAGATTATTCACTTATTACCCCAACAGTTCTAATTACTTGTTGTCAAAAGATACTTTTACTTTTTACATAATTCCAGTTGCAAAATTTGTCCAATATTTTAGTTGTATGCGTTGGAGATATTCTGGCTTCCACTTGAAACTGGGTTTTTGTATCGTTTCAGAGCCCTGAGGAAGATATTAAATATATCGAAACGTTGGCCTTTCAATCCTAGCAGTTTTCTTTAACCAAAGACCTACACCTGTTATTTGTACAGCTTAATCACATTAAAGGTCGTCATACATCACAATTAAAAAAATTGTGTTCTAATTTGAAAAACGGAAGTTGACGTCATTTCCGGAAAAACCGGAGGTGCTCATGCCTTGAAAATATTTTAGATTTCATCAGCATCGTGAAATACTTATAAGTGCTGAATTTCATGAAAATACGTTCAGTAGTTTCCCGTATAAATACGGGTGAGGTTCCTCGTGAAAGAACCTGTATATGCACATTACGAACAGTTGATTTTTCTGCAGGTGCCAGTCATTGTGATGAACTGTTATATTTGTTCAAATCGAGTGCTTTCTTCCCAGCTCTGATGAATTCAAATGATCAAAAGATGATCGACACTATGGTTGAAATATGGACGAATTTTGCAATCAATAGGTGAGTAATTCATTTTCTGATCTTGATAAGCGAACATTCCCAATTTGGAAATATATTCGGGGAAAGGGCGTGGTTGAGCTTCCTGGCTACAAGGGATTTGGAAGGAAACTTTCAAGTTCCTTTTTCGAAGCTAAAGAGATGAGAGTTTAGTGTTGTGAGCAAAAAGATTCAAAAATTTCATTAATGCAATTCAAGGAACAGGAAAATACGAGATTTTTATTGTTTGAAACATTTAATGGGAGTTTAGGTATAATTCAACAATGATCGTTATCAGTAGTATCATTTTTATGAAATTTAGGACGGCAATGTTCCAATAAGGATGTAACAAACGTGTATTCGAATGCAACAAAAGAATATCTGAGATATTGGGCCGAAAGTTATTCCGAACACACTTGTTACATTTCTTCACGACTTGTTTTTTTACGCAATTATTTCCTTACCCAATTATTTACCTTACACCATCTTAGAAGTGTATCTGTACGTTTGTTACCATTATTGTCACTCATGTTTATCAATTCACTAGCTGGCCCGGCGAACTTTGTTTCGCCTAAATGATTCCTATACCAAAGCCATCTTTATCTTAAGAAGGCCGTGCCTATACTTACTGTGGATTTCATAAATCGTTATCACCAGTGATCAGAGATCAACGGCTTAGTTAGATTTCTGAACTGTCAAATCGAGTTGATTCTAGATCAAGCTCCCATCACCGCTGATAGGTATGCTTTGTGAAACACTGAAACCCCCGTTAAAGTTGTACAAACTTACCATTGCTATTTTTTCAAGCAGGAGATAAATTGAGCATAATGAAAGTTCCGTCAAATGTCATCTGTCAACTGTCAATAGTCATCTGTCTATTGATAAATGTCATCTGCCAAATGTAATCTGTCTAATGTCATCTGTCATATGTAATCTGTCAAATGTCATCTGTCAAATGTCATCTGTCATATGTAATCTGTCAAATGTCATCTGTCTAATGTCATCTGTCATATGTAATCTGTCAAATGTCATCTGTCAAATGTCATCTGTCAAATGTCATCTGTCAAATGTCATCTGTTCTACTTGAACCCAACCAGGCTATCCAAATTTAATTCTTTCCAAGTGGTTGCGTAAGTTTTTCTTCAGATTGAGTTGACAGAAATGATATGGGTAGTTTACTTCAACCCCCTCCACTCATTCTGAAAACATGAAAAAATATCAAGAAAGTGTGTTTTCATAATAGTAATACTTCTACGAAATATCTTCATTCTATCGCTTTTCGTTTTCAAGATACAAAAAAAAACTCAATTTATCCGCCATCTTTGAACCGCGATTCTACCTAACGTACCACTTTTGGCCCAACATGTATATGACCAACTGCCCTTCATTTTGAACAAAGAATCACCCCTTTCGTTTTTTTTGTTATCATTCAGATACACCCTGTATAACAATTGGCTAGAGATATTCATTCAGAGTCTATTGATTATTAGTCAACAGTCATTGACCCGTTGTAAATAGTGTTGATTTGTTTTCATTCATTATTGAATCCTCAATGTGAGTTATATCATCTGTGATCTGTTCAGTATGGCTAAGTTAAAAACATCCTTTGAGGTGTCTGCCGAGTATTATTCGCCATCCCTCTACTTCTACTGTATAAACGATTTACCGAACCTACCCTAACGCGGTACATCACAATTGTGTCCTAAGCTTCAAATGTAACCAAGCAATTTTTATTGATTTTATCTGTTACAGAAATGCTACCCCAACAGCGAGCCATATGAAGTGGGATCCGATATCGAACTGGAAAGAGCAAGAAAATTACGAAATCATGAAGAATATCAATTATCTTGATATAGACGGAATCTACTCGAACGACAGTTCTCTTTCTTTCCAAATGAAATCCGGTATCCATAATGATAGACTGCAATTTTGGGAAAAACTGCCTCTCTCTGAAAATATCCAAGCTCTTGACCAGAACCATCTGAATTCATAACTGTAGAATTGGTCTTTTTCATTTGCAAAAACTCTTAGTTGACAAACTCCCCCTGACGGCTCTTATGATAGTGCTTTTCGTTCCAAAATTTAATACGGATGAACAAATATCTATTATAGTTTCAAAATGACGATTAATTGGTCAAAAATATTACCTGAAATTGAGAGCGATAATTTCCATTTGATAGATAAAAATTACACATAAATGTTCATTTGCACTGCTACTGATTTCTCAGTTCGAATTTACAAACAACTTAAATAAACCTGATATTAATATTTCTGGTAAATAGCATGCTATTCAGCTTAGGCTCGTTATGTCATCTTTCAAAAAAATTTGGATATGCAAATAAAATTAGGTACAAATGTTTGATCAATGAAATTAGACGTTATGGATAGCTAAGATAGCTTACTGCTTACTGAGTTCTACCGAATAGAAATACGTTGTCAAGGAAGCTTTGGCCTTTTGATAGTTTAGGGCTCAGCTGGTATCGAATGAAATATGATAAATTCCATCAATATAAACCTCGATTGACACAAATATAATGAAATATGGTTAGGATACAGGCCGGTGGCGGCTCGTCAGAGGAGGCAAGGGTAGCTAAACCTTCCTCAAAATACTTCGTATTCGTTTCACGTCCTTCAGTAAACATAATGAGGTCTGATTCACAGGAATAGGACTATTGTAATTGAAGCGACCCACTTGAACGAAGCCGACGTTTCGTCTTTATATTTAGACTTTATCAAGGCTACAGAGAAAATGAAATGTACATTAGTCAAAGCACAACAATTATGTATAAATAGATGAAAATAGTGTAATTAAAGGTGGATTTATACAGCAACTAAAATAAAATAAGAACTGAAATAAAATAAAATAAGAAATAAGAGCAAGTTTATAGAGATCACTGGAATAAAATAAGAAATAAGAATGAACCAATCAAATCGCAGATTTTTTGACAATGACTTCCGCCTTTTCTTCAAGGCGATAATCGCAGTACTTGTCATCAATAACAACATCGCTCCCATCATGATTTCCTGGTCATCCATATTAAATATATTATCAACAATGATTTAAAAAAATATTCATTGAATTTTAGGTTAGAAAACTAGAACTTGTCGAAAGTTTCAATACGGAAAAGATTGGGGAGTGGATTTGGGTCATGCGCACTATCATTTTCCAAATAAAATAAGCGAAAAAGATAAAAGTTGACCATCTCTTATTCTAATTCTTATTCCTTATTTTAGCTTATTCCCTGTATAAACGCTGTCATTGAAATGCATGAAGTGAACATTCTTATTTTATTTTATTTTAGTTCTTATTTTATTTTAGTTGCTGTATAAATCCACCTTAAGCAAACATTAATCTTACCAAGTTCTTCAAGTCGAATATATGTTTAAAAACTGAGTGTACAGTGTACACAATTAGGAATGATACATTGCCAAACAATCGAAAATTCCCAGAGATATTTATTGTTATTATTGTTGTTGGAGTAAACATAATGAGGTATGATTCATAGGCATAGGACAATAATAATAACAATAAATATCTCTGGGTACTCTCGATTGTTTGGCAATGTTTCATTCTTAATTGTGTACATCCCACAGAAATATAATAAATACTAGAACGCTAATCAGATCTGCATTCCTGGCACCCCACAGTGCAAATGGACCTACTACAGAGTTTGCGCAATATTCGAACGTGTCATCAGGACAGGTCCTAAAATTTTTGACTTCGAGAATGTGGTATGAATAAGTTGTCAATATCAACATTCGCAATAATAATAAAATAGCTGTAGTATTTTTCATATTTACATAAAATGGGTTTCTCCTTTATTTTCGCAAAAAAGAACCATTTCTTCACTTCATTTTGTCTATAATTTGTCACAGCACTCGACTATCAAAATTAAACTGAGATACAAAACTAAACCAAAGGAGTATCAGTACTACACAATGTTCAAGAAAACAATGAGGAAACACCGAAAACGGAGCAGAAAAGGCAAGCGAATTCATACGAATGAATAAACAGGAAAGCACACAGCAAAGGGAATCAACAAATCCTAAAATACGACACTGATACTTTTTCTGATGTGACGTGTGTTTATTTTCTTCGCGTAGCGGTGTTGCCGAATTCACTGGGTTTCACAATAAGATTTATTCCGAACTTCATCTGAAACCATAAAACTTGGCCACGACGTGGCAAGAAAAGACGAGCTGCGCATGTACAAGTAGTAGGTGTTTATTCGCTACCTATATGGGGTCATTTTACTGAATCTCGGACGTACCTTATAGCGTTCTAGTGTTTATTATATTTCTGTGGTACATCCTCTGTAGTATAGTTTTTAAACATATATTGTATTCGACTTAAAGAACTTGGTAAGATTGATGTTTGTTTATATACACTATTTTCATCTATTCATACATAGATAATTGTTGTGCTTTGACTGATGTACATTTTATTTTCTCTGAAGCCTTGATAAAGTCGACGAAACGTCGGCTTAGTTCAAGTTGGTCGCTTCAATTACAATAGTCCTATTCTTGTGAATCAGAGAATCAGACCTCAAAAAAAATTATCTTACAGCATTAACACATTTATTAATTCGAAGAAATTCACTCTACTGACCAAAAATAGTTGACTTCATAATCCGAGCCTCCTTAGTCCAAATGACCACGAGCTGCCACTGATACAAGCTCCAAAATTCAGTGGTATACAAACTTGGCCATTTTCTTTAATCGCTCATTCTATATCAGTGAATAACTGAAGATCTCATGATATCTGTGATTATAGTAATATTATTAGAGATTAAAAAGAATTTGATTCGAACTCATAGCACCCTCGTTAGTTGATATTCAATCTATTGTCATCATTCCATATTAAATGTAATAATTCTATCATGTAAATAACATAATTATTAAATAAGCAAGAGTTGAAAGAGTTTTTAAATCCACAAGTGCGTTATTTATTCAATTGTTGAGTTTTCTTGTATGCTCAGGTTCGTAACCAGAGGGGATTGCAAGAGCGAAAAATAACTGGAGTCCTGGAAGCATTTTTAAACCTTCATAACATACGTAAACTGCAGACATACAAATGACTAATGCCGGCCATACACGAAGCGTTTTTATCGGACTTTCGAGCTACCAGCTTTGCCTGAAAGCTTGTATATGTTATTCGCAATAGCCGAAATCGGCCACTGTCCGAAATTTTTGCCCACAACGCGTTATGGGTATCCAAATTTACCCACGATGCGAATAGATGTTCTTTTTTCGAGCACTGAGTAAAGCAGAATACCCAGAACGCGTTGTGGGTAAATTAGATAATCCACAATGCGAATTCGATTTTAACGCGCTTTCATTCTGCGTTGTGGACAATTCATTTTACCCACAACGGGTTGTGGGTATCGCACTTTACCCAGAAAGCGATGAACCAGAATTTGTCGTCGAAGTCAGTGTGCTGTAGGTTGAGTACTGGCAAGTATGAGAAGCCATTATCATGAGTATCTAACGTGAATAGATAACGCACCTTGTGAATTCTCAAGTTTGATTGAAGGGCCTGTTTTCGAAATTATATAAATATGAAAACCTAATTTGAACAAAAACTAAGTGAACGTATGCTAGAAAAAAAAAGACAGGTCGTTGTTATTGTTATTATCGGACGAACGTTATTTGGAGTTAGTAAACTAAACCAAAGTGGCACTACAAAGAAAACAGGATGGGCTTCAATTATCATCCAAAAAATATCGAAGATTGAAAAGATATGATTTATTAACAGTTGGCCAAAAAAAACTTGTTAACAAGGAACGTTCAGGAAACCAATCTGGCTTTAGAAGACGCAATTGTTTGAAAGGATGTCAAACTAAGGCGTGTGCATGTGTGAAATTGAATATAAAATATAATTCAAGATTTCATAAAAGTACTTGTGAAAATAAATAATACCTATTTGTTTTTAGTTCTAATAAGTTGTTGATATATCGTTTTGTTTCACCTTCATGAACTTTCAATATGAGTAAGAAGAGAAATAACGGCATGCAGACAATTGAATATTTTTTGAAAATTATTTCTCTTCCTAATTGTATTCACAGACGTTAAACTTATTCTAATTTCAATAATAAGGTTTTTTGTAATCATTGTTTCACTTGAAACGTATTTTGGGTAAAGCGAAATGGACAGATAGCTTTTTTTCCTTTGTGTCCAATTTTTCAATGAGTTCAATGAGTATTATATCATACATTTCATTTGCTGCACTTTAAAAATCTAGGCCAGATTGGTTTGCTAAACGTCCTATGTTTACAAGTTTATCCTTCTCTCCACCTATTAATAAATCAAACCGTTTTAATCTACGATATTTTTTGAATGATAATTCAAGTCCATCTTGTTTTCTTTATAGTGTCACTTTGGTTTCATACATAATCTCTAAATGACCTCCGTCTGGTAATAATAACGACCTGTTCACTTAATTTTTGTTCCAATTCAGCTTTCATATTGAAATATTTTCGAAAACACGCACTAAAACCAAAACACAGTCAAACCAATTTCAAGAAATCACAAGGTATCCAGGCATTGTGGTAAGTAATCTATTCATGCTACTCGTAATACTCGCTACTCGTACCTGTCAGTACACAACAACACAACCTACAGCAGGCTGACTTCGACGACAAATTCTGGTTCATCGCTTTCTGGGAAAAGTGCAATGCCCAGAACGCGACGTGGGTAAAATGAATTGTCCACAACGCAGAATGAAAACGCGCTAAAATTGGATTCGCATTGTGGATTATCTAATTTACCCACAACGCGTTCTGGGCATTCTGCTTTACTCAGTGCTCGAAAAAAGAACATCTATTCGCATCGTGGGTAAATTTGGATACACATAACGCGTTGTGGGCAAAAATTTCGGACAGTGGCCGATTTCGGCTATTGCGAATAACATATACAGTCTCCGTGTGTGTCCGACCGGGCTACCGAAAACCGAAGCTGCCAAAGCGTTTCCAGCCTCTACGTTCCTGGTCGCACGAGTCCGGAGAAGCCTAGTCGGTGGTCGCCGGTACTTTCGGGGTGCTATCAGTTATCAGTCGATACCTGCAGTTCGAAGCGCTTTGAGATAGATCTTCAAAATGGGCGAATTTTTAGCAGGCTTCATTGAAATATATAGACGGAAAACCTGTCTATGGAAAAAAAAGCGTAGAGTATGCAAACCGAAATAAAGCATACGAGGACCTTTCAAATTATTCAAAAGAAAAAAATAATAATCAGGTGATAAATTTGAATTGGGTGAAGAGAAAAATAAAAACACTCCGTGACGCGTTTAGGAGGGAGTTCAAAAAAGTTGAGGATTCGAAACGGTCAGGAGCAGGTCACGATGACATTTATGTATCGAATTTATGGTACTATGACCTGCTTCTATTCACGAAAGACCAAGAAGAATCTAGAAAAGGATTCGATACTCTGAACGAAGATCAGGTGAATACGCAGGTGAGGATGAATAAACACAAATTTTCGAAAAAGATCTTTATTTGAATTTATTTTAATGAACAGAATTCATGTATCTATTATTGCTTCCTGCCAATGAACTTTTCCAATACCGTTGAAGTATTCCTTGTATTCATTCCTCACTTCTTTCGCAGTTTGGCGAGGGTTTCTATTTTGGGATTGTTCCAAATTTTCTAAAAAACTCTGAGATTCCCTCCACTGACCTCTACAAATAGAACCACTTCGAATGTACTCTCTGTCAAACATTTCCAATGGTGTATACGTCTTTCCGCTAGTTCTTCGTAAAAAATTATGTAGAACGCAACAACCCAGTATAACTTTGTCAAGTTTTTCTAACGATAAGTTGATTTCTGTATGGAAAATCCGGAATCTTGATCCTAGTATACCAAATGCATTTTCAACTACCCGCCTTGCCCTCGAAAGACGATAGTTGAATATACGTTTGTCGTGGTCCAAATTTGAGGCTGCATAAGGTTGCATCCGTTTTCGCTTCAAACGATTTATCACAATGATAGCACTAGCAACAGTTTTCTTATCCATTTGAAACATCGAGAAAGACCGAACTGAATGCCAGTGAAAGCTAGATTCGAAGCCGGCTACCGAAGCTAGCTTGGAAGCTAGCATGGTCGCTACGTCGGTGGTGGATTTTACGATGCTCAAAGGCCCGGTTGGAAGCTTGTAAAGGCAAGCGACAGATGAGGTGGTAAAACGCTCGAAACGGTCGCTTCGTGTATGGCCTATATTAGGGTCTGGGGATGGTGCAAACTACAAAAGAGTACTAGAGTATTCTGGGTTTTCTGCCCGTGATCCAAAAGGAATCTCACCACGTTCTGAGCGGTCATTCGTCGAGGTACAACCTATACGACCGTGAAATCTCTGAAGATGCTGTAGGCAAAACGTTAGGTGCAATTCCTATTGGACCACGGATTACTCTAGATTTGAAGTTTAATCCGGCCGTGAAAGCCTTCACAATATATTAAAAAAAGTTATTATGCAGATATTATGCAGACGATCTGGCTCTTATCTTGAAGCCCACTACATTTATTTACGTGAACTGGAGTCTTTAACGTATGGAGTTTATGATGGTAGAAAAAATATAGTGCTCCACAAGAGTTAGGGATATCGTATTCAATCGTTTTCAAAAGTTTGTAATCTTCTAGAAAATCGCTGTAAAATCATTTGAAAATCAATAACAACTTGAATCGATCCAATAAAAATCAGTAGGAGACATTTTGTCAATCTGCACACGCAAAGGACAAAGGACTAACCATGGGTATTTTTTCAATACTCCTCTGTTACATTATGAGGGGTTGAAATTAGCCAACCTTACTTTATTTCATATCAAAACCTTTCTATTGAGATGAAGTTTCACGAAATAAAAGTATAACTTGAAATCCTTATTTTATTCAAAACAATTTCTTATTCCTAAATTTTTATCCAAAACCATAATACCTCAAGAGAAAAAAAAAATAAAAATTCAATTTTAATCTCCACCTTAAAAGGTGGGTTGAGGAAATTTTGTTACAGGAAAGACCCATCTTAATTTCACACAAGCAATCATCTCCTGAATTTTTTCGAATGAATTTAGAAACACCCTGTAAAGTCTAAGGTATACAATATGAATGAGTTATTCTAGTGAACTCTCTTCTTCGTCAGTTGCGTAATAATCTGAAATTTTTCAATAAATTGAATTACATATTGCTCGTGATTTTATCATAATGGCTGCATTATCAAAGGACCCCGCACACTTACTTAGGAAAAGCGGGTCCAGTGAATTTTCCCCATTTTTACATATCTATTATATTTATATCAACCTTAAGAACAAAATGTCAGATTCTGACGAAGGTGTTACATCCGGTTTGTTCTATAGGGCGTCCCAAAATTGCAGCTACGGAAAAATGAATTTTTGAATTTTGATGATAATTCTCCTAATTTTCAGAATTTCATAATGATGCCTTGGTTTCTGAATAACAAGATATCACAGATATCCAAACACCGCCCACCACGTTAAGTTTCGTTATACAGGCTATTCCATGAAGCTGTATAAGTAACTGAATGTAACTTTGTTAGTGACTTTGGGACCACCATGAGTTTTTCAAAATATGATACCATGATGTATGTCCACCTCTTTAGGAAGTTTCATCACTGTACGAAGAACAGTTGCAAAATTATTCAGGTTCAAATTCGGATTTCATACAATTTTTCTTTGAAACTTATCTGTAGTTGAGATTGCTGTCAAGGAATATAGGTTTTCATTCAGTATAATTATTATGATAGGTATTGACGGTCAGTCCAAAGGTGTTTTTACTCAGGAATGTACAGGATGGACATAATTCAGTGTCACTAGTCTCCTCATTTCGCTATCTCAAAATCTGTTCATATAGAAAAACAATATTATCATTCCAGGTTGTTGTATTTTTGAGCACTCTAAGGATGCATATTTTTTTAAATATTATACCATAAAAGTATGTTGACCTTTGTGAAAAATTTCACTCGCGTATAAATAATTAAATGATTGTTGCCAAATCATTCAGGTTTCAGTTCAATTTACACCATCACTTGAAATTATAATTATCAACAATTTACATAAAAATGTATTAGCACAAAATATGAAATCTATCAATTCCAATCTTAAAATAGGGTTATTAACACGACTGATTAACAATTGAAAGATTTAATAGTTGAAAGACTGAAGATTTTATAGCTTTATATTTGTTACACCACTATATAATCTAGGACAGTTACTAAAAAGAGTAATGGAATAATCACTCCTGCATTCAAGATAGAATTCAAGAGATGAGTAGAGGGGTACTTAATATTTCGCATATGTCGTGCGTATCCAAGAAACCAGAGTACGCTTGTTATGTGAGAACATGTCCCCAGGGTTCTGGCTCCAGTAATGGTGTATATTGAACTGAAACCTGAATGATTTGGCAACAATCTTTTAATTATTTATACGCGAGTGAAATTTTTCACAAAGGTCGACATACTTCTATGGTATAATATTTAAAAAAATATGCATCCTTAGAGTGCTCAAAGATACAATAACCTGGAATATACTGTTTTTCTATATGAACAGATTTTGAGATAGCAAAATGAGGAGATTAGTGACACCGAGTTATGTCCATCCTGTACATTCCTGAGTAAAAACACCTTTGGACTGACCGTCAATACCTATCATAATAATTATACTGAATGAAAACCTTTATTCCTTGACAGCAATCTCAACTACAGACAAGTTTCAAAGAAAAATTGTATGAAATCCGAATTCAAACCTGTATAATTTTGAAACTCTTCTTTGTACATTGATGAAACTTCCTACAGAGGTGGACATGCATCATGGTATCATATTTTGAAAAACTCATGGTGGTCCCAAAGTCCCTAACGAAGTTACATTCAGTTACTTATACAGCTACATGGAACAGCCTGTATAACGAAACTTAACGTGGTGGGCGGTGTTTGGATATCTGTGACATATTGTTATTCAGAAACCAAGGCATAATAGTCGCGTTCGGCATTGCGATCAGATTCGTCTGACATAATTTTATCGTTCGATAATTACGTCTGGATGTAGGGGAGGTAAATCTGTTTCGTTCGGCAATTGACGTCTGAAGTATCCGGATGAAATCTTTTTGCTCGTCCTCGAAAGACGGATCGAACAGATTAATCGGTTAATGTCAGCAGATGACAGTTTTGGTTCAGGTTTTTATTTGTTTGCTGGGTATTCTAGTTTCTAACTATTGATATCGAGATGTCTCTTCAAATATAAATATATACTTTTGAAAGAGAGTAATACAAATCGAACAATATATGGCATAAGGCATGTGTGAAGAAATGGCGACAAGGAACAGATGGTTTTAAAAAAATCTTTTTCCTGCTTTGAATCTATGTGTTAGCAGAGGGAATGTGAACGGTGTACCATACAATTCTGCGTATAATACACGAGAATAGATAAAAACCTCTGAAAAAACTCCGTCTCCCCGTGTATGTACTGCGGGATGAAGAGCAGCTTTTGAGGGTAGACAGAAACTAAAAAATCGTCGACCTCGCCAATTGCCACTAGCATTTTATTCCCAATTCAATAAATTAAAAAAAAGAAAAATATGCTTTTGGCTATCAGCCAACAACAGAGTAGCCCTTTTTTTCAATTTATTTTTAGTTAGTAGATTTATCATCTCTCACTCACAATCTGAAATTTTCATGAGTTCAACTTTGTCACTTTTTGTTTTTCTGAAGCATTTTTAAAGATTGCTAAGAAGAGATTGTTATTTTTGGGCATTCAAGTACTCAACTTTTCATCCACTTAACCAACCTTATGCCAATAGCTTCATAAAACATTTATTTAATTCTAGATGTGTTTGAAACGCCATATATTGGCAGTGTAGAACTGTCTCTGATAGAATGCCCAAGCCCTGCCAGTTCAGCAAAATTATTGACTTTCTCTTTAATATTTACATCATCTTCATCATCATCAAACAAAAAATTGCCATTTGCCACTGTTGGCAAGTTTAAGATCTCTTTTAATTCCACTTCCAGCCATAATACAATAAAAACCTCATATAACAAGACCATCCCGGGAAATCTTTCAAAATGACGTTTGTAGTTGTAAACAAATACTTGTCAATTTTTTATCTAGATCGTTCGATTATTCCAAATTTGTCAGACATATCTGCAGTCACGTGCCAAAAAATCTCTCTGATCTGTGATGTCAATGCCGAACGCGGCTCATGATGAAATTCTGAAAATTAGAAGAATTATCATCAAAATTTAAAGAATCATTCTTCCGTAGCTGCAATTTTGGAACGCCCTATAGAACAAACCGGGTGTAAGACCTTTGTCAAAATCTGACATTTTGTTCTTAAGGTTGATATAAATATAATATGTAAAAATGGGGAAAATTCACTGGACCCGCTTTTCCTAAGTCAGTGTGCGGGTCCTTTCTTTCTATCTTTCCTTTGAAAGAATCAGTCCCTTGCTAGTAACGCCCCAACAGATAGAAAGTCTGTATTAAAGCTATTCTAGGTACCTAGATCTCTTTTTCGAGATATGCTCATTGCTTTAAATTTGAAAATCGGGTTGTATTCGAATCAGGTCAGAAAACGAAAATGCTTATTTCAGAAGATATCGCAGATCACACGACACAGAGTATCCAAAAATTATTATCAAATATGATAATAATTCTTTAAACGTCCGAATTGAGAGCAGTTTTCGCCGTGCCAGAACAGCCAGACAACAACCGAAATTTTACTACCGTTTCTTCGAGCCGACTTGAGGCCGAATTGAGGCTAGCCTCCATTTAGCCTCATATCGGTCTATAAACGCGCCTACCACAGCGGATAGACGCAGCAGTCGATTCTCGAAGATTACGTGCTAGACAAGGAAGCTCGTGAGGCCAGCCTCAAACCACAGCCTTCGTAGAGATACAGAAGGTTATGCTCAAACCGTTTACTTCTTGAAGAGAGAGCAGGGCCCCCGCTACCATGTGTGCAAAGTGTGCAATGCACACGGGCGCCATCCTTTTAGGGGCGCCAAAATCCTGGGTCAAAAATCGCAATAAAATTTTCGCGGATAAAAAAAAACAAAAATTAATGCTAAAATAAAAATGCTTGTATTTGATGCGTCTCTGTAAACGTTCTTCAACGCACAAGTACGCTTTTTTCGGACTGGACGTCGAACGCCGCATCCACGCCGTCAATCTCGTTTCTACGAATTTATCCAACCAATGTAGTTGTTCTCATTACCTGATGATACTGCCCCGTTAAGTATTTTACCATATATATTTGAAAACACATTAATCTCGACCCTTTTAAACCTAAGCATTTCACTAAGAATTCTTCTGACATTGCCTGTATCTGTAGCTTCTGGCGAACGATCTTTCTCAAAATTAAAAATCATTAAAAATTACTTAAGATCGACAATGCTTCAAGAAATATTGTCTGGACTAGCAATATTAGCAATTGCACAAGAAATTCTTGATGGTATCAATTTAAGCGATGTAATTGAGGAATTTGCAACAGCCAAGTCTAGGAAAATATTGCTATTATAATAGCTATTTTTATTTTTCTACTGTACCTAGCTTTCATTTTTGATTTCATGAGGAAGTTAACTGGGTATTTTTTAAAGAAGTACCTGCATATTTTTCAAAATACCTAAGTATAAGTAGAAAGTGATACCTACTTTTATATGAAAAGAGTGTAACAGCCAAATGGAATAAATTCGATAACGAATAAATGAGGGCGTGTTGGAAAAAACGCTCGGACACGTCGATTTGTAATTTCAAATGCGCATATTTTTCAAGAAAATAATATTATATAGGGTGTTCCATGTGACCGTGGCCAATACCAACTTTCTTATTTCAAATGCAACCACCTGTATATTATTTATTTCTTGGATTCTTCAGAAAATTTCAGACACAATTCATGCACAATGTCCTATACCTATCTTTAACTATTTCGGAAGTGTTGAGTGTTTTCAGATTTATTGCAAAAATCAACGTTTTAAATAAAAATTATTTTATTTCATGAATTCGATACATTACACTTGAAATCTAATAAGTAATACTGATTATTTCTTAATTATTAAAAAAAAACAAAAAAAAACATTAATGCCAATGTAGGAAATATTCAAAATGCTCGCCGCGAACGTCTTAGCAACACGCTAATCTGGTGTAGAGTTTTCTTCTAACGTTACTCAACATTTCTTCTCAGTAATGGTTTTTGCTCACTTTCTTCATATCAAGAGGTAAATGGGAAATAAGTATTGAGTGTAATGTATCGAATTTGTGAAATAAAATAATTTTCATTTAAAATGTTGATTTTTGTAAAAAATCTGAAAATGTAAAAAGCACCCTCTTGGTGATTGGACGGAAGAGCGGCTTTCCACCAATCAAGGGTGTTATTACTAAAAAAAAAAATTTTGATGTTATTTTAAATTTTTAAAGTTCTTTCTCCAGACGGGAGAAAGTGTGGGATAGGCCCAACGCACTTGGGTCGGGTCTTGGTGTTTAAAATTATTTTCTAGGGAGAGGGATGGTAAATGAAACCTTTTAGATTAAATTTAAGACGTATATTAAATTCAAATCAAACCCAAACAAATTTACACTGGTTAGTTATATGTGTTACTTTAATCAAGAGATTCAAATTATCAAATGTTCGGATATCTCGTAATTCGAAAGGAAATAATCCCATCAAGTAAAACTGTTATATTAGCTTTGAATTACAAAGGCAGATCTATTCATTGAAATTAAACCAACATCAGTGTGAATTCCAAATCATATAAAAATGAATTCAAATCATCAACAAAAATGAAAAGGGTTTGTCAAAATGACCCCAGAAATAATAATCATGAACAATCTCGAAAGAATTTACAGTATAAGGTAAATTTTCTATACCCAAATGATATGACGGAAAATAATCCTTCTTAGACTTTAATTTTACAAGGGGAAACTCAACAATCGTTTCCTCGTGATCTTTCAAATGAACATGAGTTTTCTCAACAGAAAACTCCACTTAGACCTTCGACTACTTGAGGGTGATTACAAAAATAATAATACGCTTTAACGAGGATACAAAAAAAAATTATGAAGCTATGACTTGTAGAAGATTTCAGGACTCTGGACTATAAATATATTTTGGGCGGGCATGCGGCTTTTCTACCAATCCTCAAAAATAGCTAAGCATAAACAATTTATCTGACCTTTTTCCTGTACCAATGATCCCAAGAACGATGAACCTAGGAGAATAATTCTACGACGATGCTTCTTTCCTGAAACAGACAGATTAGATACGAAACACGACACCCACACGTTTTCACAAAATTGACCTTCACTCCCGAATATACCGACGATACGCGATCTAAATAATTCCAAATAAATTAAGAGACTTTACTAACTTCAACTTAACACTTCTTATATATGTCCCAGTTGAGACTGACTTATCAAAACTTTTGAAAGAAACCAAAAAACCTACGAGTTATCCTAACGCCGTCTTCCGAATAACTACGAAACTAAATTAATTCTTAAACCTTCCTTAAAACCATATCAAACAATCAAACACATATTAAATGAATCAACTCAGAATCTTCCCGTTTAAGACTTCTGCAGTTACTCCTCGACTTCAAAATCAACCTTAATTGTTTTCGTTTCCACTTTGAAACCGTACTTCTTAACACTCAAGTACCTAACCTGAAACCGTACTACCCTAGTACCCGAACCATAGTCGCGAGCACTGGCAACCTATCCCGTTTAAGGTTCAACCAGTAACTGCCGTTTTCGTCTCCCGAATAACTGAACTCACTTTCGTCCGAAACTTCCCCGGCTACCTTATTCTTTGTTCCTTTTAGAAACCAATTAAATTAAAGGTTTTTCTTTCGTCAGTACTTCAAAACCAATCAAACCAAAACTTCTTCCATCTTTGTTTTTATGAACCAATCAAATTAAAGATTTTTTTCTGCTTCCCACCTTCTTCTTGAGATATTGCAGTTTCCCATGCAATGGTTTGTGAAATGCTACGTGACAATTCTCAACAATGCCTGCGTTGAATTTTATTCCTGTCATCGTGTGCAGTAATTGCAACCAAATTCGTGGGACAATTATAATTTATCATTTAGTTCTCTAAATAAACTTAAACTGAAAATCAACAATTTCGGTCGTTAACGTCTCGCCAAACATCCTGTGTGGGTTTGATAAACGATCCAATAATTTTTCTAACACAAGGCTAATGAATTTCAGAAGTTGAAGTGGAAAATACCGGTTAAATATTACAGGATATAAAATGTTCAAGTCCTAATTTCAAAAAGGATATTCATTTTATTACTTCCAAGTTATCTCTCCTATTACAAATATCCTCCCCTTTGAAAAAGTTTTGGCATCGGTTGCCATAATCTTTTCCCTTACCCTCATTTCTCAATAGTCCAATAGTCCCTTGTCTTCCGTTAAAAACATTCTAACAGTTATACAACTCGAATATACCAAACTTAAAACTCTTAACTCTCATGCAGCATGCCTTAAATCTACATATCATTCTTACTCAACTAATTAGTCCAAGTCCAAGACAAACAATATCAAAAAAAATACAATGCTCAATGCAACAAAACATAATGCTCATAAATCAAGTCCTTCAAAAAAGAAAAATTAAACAAATCCTGCCTTTCACTTCTCCCAAGGAGTTTATTTTTTCGAAATTTCAAATTTCACTCGCGGTCACAACAAATTTTCCGGCTCTGACCATCTCCATATGTTTCATTCCGGTCCAATTTATCCATGGAATCTAACGAAATGGGCAGGAGTCGATTCGCTTCTCCTGGAAGGCTGTTGAAGAGTTGCCTTCTCGCTACCCGAGGTCCTGACTAGTGAGTCCTTAGAATCTAACGAAATGGGCAGGAGTCGATTCACTTCTCCTGGAAGGCTGTTGAAGAGTTGCCTTCTCGCTACCCGTATTCCTAGACAGTTTTTCCCTGGGTCCGGAGGGCGCCTTGCCCTCGAAGATCGTCGTAATGGTATAGTTTCCATTACCTTCCTCAATTTGGCCTCTACCACCATTTCCGAACGTGCGGGGATAGTAACCCCCGATATCAACAAAACTTCGGTTTCCCAGATACGATCTTCCTCTATGGTTAACTCCCTTCTATCGTGTACCTTTGTTCCTAATCCATTGGCGCAGTCTCCGCCCTTCTTCCTGTTCCCATCGGTGCCCAGAGTCGAAAGTAAATTTCGATCCCAACGAAGCTCCCCTTCGTTTTTCTCCTTCGTCCTGGTGACGTCACCATTCCATTCCCTTATGGTGTCACCCTTCGACAGCCCATTGCTGTCGGCTCCCTCGGCACCCTCCGTTTGGGTGCTAACACTGGTATTCCTCCTTCCAGTCCCAATAAAATCCCTAACTTCATAGGGACCTTCGGTCTGAGTACCGAACTCCCTAAATGCTTTGTCAAACTTGACCTTTTCTACTTTTTCCTTAATGTCCTCCCGGACTTTCCCTTGCACGTAAAAACGTTCCTTTTTCCCACTGTCCTCATGACAGTCTTCCCTGGGGAAGTGGCCTCCTAGAGCCTGCCTTCCCCATTGTATCATCCCGGTAATCTCCTCCACTTCTTCACCTTCCATACAGGTGTGTTCCTCTATATCCTCCTTCCTCAACAATTCAAATTTCCTCCCCCACATCCAGACTGATGGGTTTTCTTCATAGCTGATGTGGGCCTGATTGGCCTTAAGGAAATCCCTTCCCAGGATGACTTGGACGTTCCCTAACGTCGAATCATCACATATAACCGCCGTCCAATTCGCTCCCAATCGCTCTCCTTCTGGTCCTATAAATAAATTTACCGTTCCCCAAGTACTCAAGTTATGTCCTGATACGCTAGTCAATTTTAATCCTATGTCGTCGCCGATCACCTGATTCTCCAGAATCATTCCCTTTTTTACGAGAGTCACCGCTGCCCCTGTATCCACCAAACAAAAACTCGACCTTCCATTGATATTCAATCGTAAAATATGTGCTGCGTCATATGATCCTACGGAAATTACTTTCGGGATCATTATGACCGAACGCTGTCTAGAATTCCCCTCCTGTACGTTGTTTGTTGGTGACTCTCGCTTGCTCTGTCTTTCTAGCAGTTTCCGGCCTTCGCCCCGACAGCTGGACTCTGGCCCGTTTTTTCGGTTCTGCCTAATACTTCCACACCCCTTCGTGGTGTGACCTTCTTTGTCGCACAGTTGACACACTTTTTTGGTGTCAACTGTCGATACCCTCATGTTTACCGACCTCCCTTGCAACATCCTACTGGTGGTCTCTTGTAGCCTAACTAATTCCTCTGCCCTTTCCAGGTCCAAGTTTTCCTCCTTTAGTAACAAAATCCCAATTTCCCTCATTACGTCCTTTCTCAGTCCTATCTTGAACTGATTCAATATTAATTCCCGGTTCTTCTTCCTTATTCCAGGTTCCTCATCCCTTAACGCTCCGGCCAGATCTTCGCTTAATAAATTTGCTCCCACCGTGCGTAATCTAGTGCAGAACGAGGACACATCCTCGTCCTGTCGCTGATAGCATCGACTCAAATTCCATTGGTTTTCTCCCGGCAACCTAACCGTCGTAAATTTCTTAACGAGCCTCTGTTTTAATTCCTTGTAACTTAAGGTGTCGAGGGTGATATCAGATTTGAAAAAACTATAAGCATCCCCCTCAAGCTTAAGTTTGAGAAGGATAAGCATATCCTTCTCGTCCCATATTCATTTTATTACTTCCAAGTTATCTCTCCTATTACAAATATCCTCCCCTTTGAAAAAGTTTTGGCATCGGTTGCCATAATCTTTTCCCTTACCCTCATTTCTCAATAGTCCAATAGTCCCTTGTCTTCCGTTAAAAACATTCTAACAGTTATACAACTCGAATATACCAAACTTAAAACTCTTAACTCTCATGCAGCATGCCTTAAATCTACATATCATTCTTACTCAACTAATTAGTCCAAGTCCAAGACAAACAATATCAAAAAAAAATACAAGGCTCAATGCAGCAAAACATAATGCTCATAAATCAAGTCCTTCAAAAAAGAAAAATTAAACAAATCCTGCCTTTCACCTTTCACTTCTCCCAAGGAGTTTATTTTTTCGAAATTTCAAATTTCACTCGCGGTCACAACAAAATTTCCTTAGTCCGGCTCTGACCATCTCCATATGTTTCATTCCTCTGAGATCGGAACTGACCTTCGCCTCGAGAACGACCTTCCAAAAGTACACAACGGCCTATATAGTCTACCGTAATCAGCGATTCGCACTTCGAGTTCGATGTCAATGTTTACGATAATACGAGAAATGTCGATAACACTGTACATATCCAGTTCGCGACCTAGAGCACTTTCACTCATTTCTTCTGACCAGTGCCGTTCGAATTCAAATATAATCCAGTCATTGCCGTTATTGTAGTTACGTCCGCCTCTGCATCCTTATTTCTTATCACGTTCTCTTGTCTGGTCCTGTGTCGATTCATAATCCACATAATTAAAGTATTCCATAGGCTGGCCAACAGGGTTATTCCACATCTAATATACGTGTAGTCCATTCAATTCAATATAACTCCTATTCCATACTTTATGATTCGGAATATCGCATGGAAATCCCATGAGTTCGTCCATGAACAGGTGATGTAGGTAAACCATCCCCATAATTGTCTGGCGATGTTGTGGGCCAATTCTTTCATTTCGTCGGTGTCTCCATTTCTGCTACACGTCGATGACGTTTTCCATTCATTGATTGGTGTTCTCCACGACTTTTAAACGGTAAATAAAGCGTATCGTACCCTCGGCCATGATTAAGCTTCGTCTATGCATCCCGCAATGCGTAATCACTCAAGTTATCTCGAAACTGCCGGTCTACAGATTGTTTAATTGTTACTTCGTCGGATTCGCGTATAAACGCCGCGATTATCCCAATGTTTATCTTCGCACACGCGTACGCGATTAGCGTTTCAGCACTGTTTACTTTTACGAATAAGGTCATTCCTCTGGCTTAAGTCAGTACCTTTCCCATATTGCTAATTGGTTGAGATCCTCTTGAGACCTAAATAACGAACCGTACAGTAATTCATACAATAACAATTTAAGACAAATATTACATTTTTCCACTATAGTTTATTATCATTAGGAAGATCCATTCACCCTTAAGCCATAACTTAACATACAACATAAATTCCTCATTTGTCCTCCTATGATAAGTTACATGATTCATTCCTAATCATCCGAGGAAGAATACCACGAATTTTTCATACATTTTTTGTCTTTTGTTGTGGAATACAAAGTGTTCACGCCAACCAAAGTGAACGCTTATAATAAAATATTTTGAATTTTCAAAATTCGAATATTTAAATTAATTTATCTACAAAGGAATTCCCATGTGGATCCTCCTTTATGTATAAGAACAATTCGTCAGCTGTGGAGTGCCGCATATGTCGTATATTTGTTTCTTTTCATATTTAATTCAGTTCATGGATTGACTTTGATCGTGAATATTTCTGCATCCGATAATTCTTAATTCTGCTTCCTTTCGTTAATTCCGGAAAACTTCAGTTTTTCCTGTGATTCGTAGTTTTAGTGATTTCGATTCAATCGAATTACATTCATTTAAAACTTTCATTTGTGCGAGTTATTTCAAACAAAAAGACTGTTACCAGTGGCGTGGTTATTTTATAATACCGCAAGGATAAGTGTGCCCAATTTGACATTTTTAGCAACGGATTTTCACGTCAGCTTCATTCCATATTCGTTTGACGAGCTCGTGCAATCTTTATATAGGAATAGAGGTCATCGACAGGATCCTGTTTTGCTGATATATAGGTAACTATATTTCATCTGTTATTTTTGAGTGCATTTATCCTTTCATTTGTGTTGGGTTTCAATTAATTACATATATATTATACAGTCCACAGCTCTATCCTTTTTTTCACTCAAAAAATTATATTTCGAAAAATAAAACTTAATAATTGAACCACACTTTCAGTTGGTTAACTGAAACTCGCCCCAACACGTTTTGGTCCTTCGGGCCGGATCTTAAGCTCAATTTCAAGCTCATTTTCTTAAAATTTGAGACTTTCATTCAAAAATTCAAAAATCCTCATTTTTTAGCGGCCATTTTATATTCAAATATACGACGGTCATCACAATCTGGCAATATCGTCGCCACAGCTGACAAGTCTCATACATCTGTTTCCATCGAGATATTCAGTTTCATCACTTTTTAATTTGCTTTTTTCTCTTTGTATCTGTTTCTTATTCAATTTCTTCGAAACAATGCCACCGAAAACAGATACAGGCATTAAAGCATTAGATAAGTTGGTCGAAAAAAGGGCCAACATATTTTCTACTATCACCGGAATTTGGCACAGAGTGAAAGATTACGATGGTACAAAATTGTTTGAATTACAAGCATACCGAGAGAAAATTTCTGGGTATGAGGCTAAATTTGAAGCTATACAGGAGGAAATAGTTGAGTTCAATTGCGAATTATCGGCCGAAGATCGTATAGATACGGCGAAGTCGGAGTTGGCGTTTGCTGAGATAACAGCTCGAATAACAGGACTGTTTTTGTCTTTAAAACGACAAGAATCATTGTCAACGCCTACGTCAAATCCAAGTACTTCGAATTCCAACTTAGAATCCTTTTTGCTTCCAAAAATAAATATTCGCCCTTTTTCTGGCGAAAGCGCGGAATGGCCGGAATTCTTTCAGTTATTCAATTCTTTGGTTCACGAAAATAATAGTTTAGCATCCATTCAAAAATTCCAACTTTTAAAATCATATCTAAGAAATGATGCTCTCTCGGTCGTATCGGGGCTACAACTGTCAAATGACAATTATGAGTTGGCATATCAGGCATTGAAATCACGCTTTCAGAATCCTCGTATGTTAGCAACAATGTACCTGAACGAAATTCTGAATTTCAAATCTGCAAGTAATAATTCGGTCTCGCATCTTAAAGAATTCTTAAACTGCCACCAAAATTCTGTAAATGCAATGAAAGCGTTGAACATAAAGGACTTATCAGATTTTCTTCTATTTTCGATAACATTGCGTAACGTAGACCCATATACAAGAAAAGCTTTTGAGAGTCAACTCAATTCATCTGAGATTCCCGAATATAATGCCTTGATTGAGTTCGTAACGCAGCAGTTAAAAGCTCAGGAATTTTGTGAACAAAGTTCTCCCAAATCTGCAACCAAATCAACACCATTCAATTCATCACATTCAAATTCGAATAAAACAAAAAATGTTTTACTCACAAATTCTGCATCCACCTCTCAAAGCTATAATGATTCACGTAGATTCCCGAATTCCAGAACGTTTCGTTGTCCGAAATGCTCTGATTCGCATCCATTATTCGCCTGTGCCTCCTATTCAAAATTGTCAAGACAAGACAAATTCGAATTTTTGAAAAATTCCAAGCGCTGTTTCAACTGCCTTGGTCTACACCATTTCAAAGATTGCGCTTCCAAAAATTCGTGTAGATTGTGTAACTCAAATCGGCATCACACCAGTCTCCATCCCGATAACGAATCTTCTTCCAGTAACGGATCTGCCAATCAATCTAGTGGACCATCTCAAATTCCAAGTAAAACAAATCACGTTGAAAATCAGCCTTCAACGTCTCATTCCATTCCCTCAAATGATGTGATTAATTCCTATCACATCAATAGGAAATCGGTCTCCGTAAACCAAGTACTTCTTGGTACTGTTCAGGCAAGAATAGAATCCGCTGACGGTTCGATGATATCTATAAGAGCTGTTTTGGACCCTGGATCCCAGATTTCGGCCATAAGTCAACCCCTTGTCGAAAGATTAGGTTTAAAACTTGATCCTGTCACTGTATCAATTTCTGGCATTGGTCAATCAAATGCTCGACCGTTAGGTTTGGTAGAATGTAAGTTGTATTCTAGATTGGGATCCGAGTTCTTACAGGTGGATGCCGTTGTATTGCCGGCAATAACCAATAATATTCCTTCTGTTCCCGTGTCACAAGAAGTGTTGAAGCACTTTCAACATTTGAATTTGGCTGATGAAAATTTTCATCTTTCTCAACAAATAGATGTGCTGTTAGGTGCTGATATGTATTCGCTGATTTTCGATCGCGACGGCCGAATTTCATCTTCTGGATATCCTACAGCCGTTAATACATTTTTCGGTTGGACTATCATAGGTCCTATAAAGGAATCCTATTCGTCATACAAATCGGTTCTTTTCACCCAATCTGTCCTCAATGATCAGTTACAGAAATTGGAAGAGATTCCAGATACCTATGTTAGAGATCCTATAGATGATTATGTAGAGAAACATTCCCTATCCCCTCATTCTTGTGATGGAAATGGCCGATATATAGTTTCATTACCTTTAAAAATGGAGGATACGCCTCCGGATCTTTCTCATAGTTCCAATTCGCCATCACCTTTCATCGGTTATGATCTGAATTCAGATCCTTCAATTGAATTCAAAACTAATGTCAATGTTGTAATCGCAAACGAGCCTCCAGTAAATTCATTTTCAGTGTTGATAGAAAAATTTTCAAATTTAAATACAGTAGAAAGAGTATTCGCCTATATCAAAAGGTTTATTTTCAATTGCCTCCCTAGAGATAATTCAACGACAAGATTGTCTGACCCAATTTCTCAAGATGAGTTGGAGGAAGCTCTCCAATCCATAGTGTTAATAACACAACATCATTATTTTAATCAAGTGCGCCAGAATTTATTCAAAGAAAAATCATTTTCAACATCAAATCCTTATAGCGATTCTGCATTACTGATTAGGTTGGGAGGCAGACAACAATTCTCTTCTTTACCGCGGTATGCTAAGCATCCAATTTCGCCTCCGAAAAACTGTGCGTTGTCGCGTTTAAAATGTGTCCATTTTAATTCAATCTCGCTTCATTCCAGTCCTAACACGACTTTGACTTTAATTCGGCAGAATATTTGGATTTTGTCTGTACGAAATCTGTCTCGGGAATGCATTGGAAGATGCATCACATGCACAAAATTTCGAGGTACAACCTTTCAACCCTTCATGGCTCCTCTACCTGCACCCAGAGTCAATATTTCACGTCCGTTTAGTAAGGTGGGTGTGAACTTTGCTGGCCACTTTACCTATCGGTCAGGTCGTTCGCGAAAATCAGCGAGAATAAAGGCATTTCTTGTTTTCCTCATTTCTTTCACTAAGTCAGTTCACCAAGAACTAGTCCTTTTCCTCACCGTGGAGGTTTTCTTATCGACTTTGGAGCGATTTATCGTTGGACGAGGCCTACCTCAAGAAATTTGGTCCGATAAAGGAAGCAATTTCATCGGGTTTTCGCGCTATTTTGATATGGATTATGAGTTCTTGAAATCCAATAATGTCAAGATATACGACAATTTGTCGAAGAGATCCATCGAATGGAAGTTCATTCCTCCATATGCGCCCCATTTCGGAGGTTCAGCAAAGTGTCTGCTTCTCGAATCTCTCAATATTTAATTCTGTTTTCTGTACGATCTTTTCAAATTTTCTCGGTTTTAATTCGTTAAGTTGAACTCTACTGTTTCCAAAGTTCTGTAAAATTCACGCAATTTTACGGCGGCCTGTTTTGTTCACGCCAACCAAAGTGAACGCTTATAATAAAATATTTTGAATTTTCAAAATTCGAATATTTAAATTAATTTATCTACAAAGGAATTCCCATGTGGATCCTCCTTTATGTATAAGAACAATTCGTCAGCTGTGGAGTGCCGCATATGTCGTATATTTGTTTCTTTTCATATTTAATTCCGTTCATGGATTGACTTTGATCGTGAATATTTCTGCATCCGATAATTCTTAATTCTGCTTCCTTTCGTTAATTCCGGAAAACTTCAGTTTTTCCTGTGATTCGTAGTTTTAGTGATTTCGATTCAATCGAATTACATTCATTTAAAACTTTCATTTGTGCGAGTTATTTCAAACAAAAAGACTGTTACCAGTGGCGTGGTTATTTTATAATACCGCAAGGATAAGTGTGCCCAATTTGACATTTTTAGCAACGGATTTTCACGTCAGCTTCATTCCATATTCGTTTGACGAGCTCGTGCAATCTTTATATAGGAATAGAGGTCATCGACAGGATCCTGTTTTGCTGATATATAGGTAACTATATTTCATCTGTTATTTTTGAGTGCATTTATCCTTTCATTTGTGTTGGGTTTCAATTAATTACATATATATTATACAGTCCACAGCTCTATCCTTTTTTTCACTCAAAAAATTATATTTCGAAAAATAAAACTTAATAATTGAACCACACTTTCAGTTGGTTAACTGAAACTCGCCCCAACACAAAGTGCAACTCTTCTGTGATTATTCTACACCAACTTGTGAGTTGGGCTTATTTCAGTGCTGAATGAAACCATAAAAAAAAACTTAGAGACCTCGAACTTCTAAATCGAAAAAATAATTGGGGGGGGGGATGTTCGTAACCCAGAACAGGGACCCTTTTCAGACGATGGCTCTCCGGGCCAGTGAGCCCCTGGAATCTACGAAATGGGCAGGAGTTGATTCATGTCTCCTAGAAGGCCGTCGATGACTTGCCTTCTCGCTACCCGAATTCCGGTCCAATTTATCCATGGAATCTAACGAAATGGGCAGGAGTCGATTCGCTTCTCCTGGAAGGCTGTTGAAGAGTTGCCTTCTCGCTACCTGAGGTCCTGACTAGTGAGTCCTTAGAATCTAACAAAATGGGCAGGAGTCGATTCACTTCTCCTGGAAGGCTGTTGAAGAGTTGCCTTCTCACTACCCGTATTCCTAGACAGTTTTTCCCTGGGTCCGAAGGGCGCCTTGCCCTCGAAGATCGTCGTAATGGTATAGTTTCCATTACCTTCCTCAATTTGGCCTCTACCACCATTTCCGAACGTGCGGGGATAGTAACCCCCGATATCAACAAAACTTCGGTTTCCCAGATACGATCTTCCTCTATGGTTAACTCCCTTCTATCGTGTACCTTTGTTCCTAATCCATTGGCGCAGTCTCCGCCCTTCTTCCTGTTCCCATCGGTGCCCAGAGTCGAAAGTAAATTTCGATCCCAACGAAGCTCCCCTTCGTTTTTCTCCTTCGTCCTGGTGACGTCACCATTCCATTCCCTTATGGTGTCACCCTTCGACAGCCCATTGCTGTCGGCTCCCTCGGCACCCTCCGTTTGGGTGCTAACACTGGTATTCCTCCTTCCAGTCCCAATAAAATCCCTAACTTCATAGGGACCTTCGGTCTGAGTACCGAACTCCCTAAATGCTTTGTCAAACTTGACCTTTTCTACTTTTTCCTTAATGTCCTCCCGGACTTTCCCTTGCACGTAAAAACGTTCCTTTTTCCCACTGTCCTCATGACAGTCTTCCCTGGGGAAGTGGCCTCCTAGAGCCTGCCTTCCCCATTGTACCATCCCGGTAATCTCCTCCACTTCTTCACCTTCCATACAGGTGTGTTCCTCTATATCCTCCTTCCTCAACAATTCAAATTTCCTCCCCCACATCCAGACTGATGGGTTTTCTTCATAGCTGATGTGGGCCTGATTGGCCTCAAGGAAATCCCTTCCCAGGATGACTTGGACGTTCCCTAACGTCGAATCATCACATATAACCGCCGTCCAATTCGCTCCCAATCGCTCTCCTTCTGGTCCTATAAATAAATTTACCGTTCCCCAAGTACTCAAGTTATGTCCTGATACGCTAGTCAATTTTAATCCTATGTCGTCGCCGATCACCTGATTCTCCGGAATCAGTCCCCTTTTTACGAGAGTCACCGCTGCCCCTGTATCCACCAAACGAAAACTCGACCTTCCATTGATATTCAATCGTAAAATATGTGCTGCGTCATATGATCCTACGGAATTTACTTCCGGGATCATTATGACCGAACGCTGTCTAGAATTCCCCTCCTGTACGTTGTTTGTTGGTGACTCTCGCTTGCTCTGTCTTTCTAGCAGTTTCCGGCCTTCGCCCCGACAGCTGGACTCTGGCCCGTTTTTTCGGTTCTGCCTAATACTTCCACACCCCTTCGCGGTGTGACCTTCTTTGTCGCACAGTTGACACACTTTTTTGGTGTCAACTGTCGATACCCTCATGTTTACCGACCTCCCTTGCAACATCCTACTGGTGGTCTCTTGTAGCCTAACTAATTCCTCTGCCCTTTCCAGGTCCAAGTTTTCCTCCTTTAGTAACAAAATCCCAATTTCCCTCATTACGTCCTTTCTCAGTCCTATCTTGAACTGATTCAATATTAATTCCCGGTTCTTCTTCCTTATTCCAGGTTCCTCATCCCTCAACGCTCCGTCCAGATCTTCGCTTAATAAATTTGCTCCCACCGTGCGTAATCTAGTGCAGAACGAGGACACATCCTCGTCCTGTCGCTGATAGCATCGACTCAAATTCCATTGGTTTTCTCCCGGCAACCTAACCGTCGTAAATTTCTTAACGAGCCTCTGTTTTAATTCCTTATAACTTAAGTTGTCGAGGGTGATATCAGATTTGAAAAAACTATAAGCATCCCCCTCAAGCTTCTCGTCCCATCCGTATAATTTTGCCAGCAACTCTAACTTTTCAAAATACCTGGTCGCGTCCTTCCCATAAAAACACTCTAAAGTAGTCGATAGCATACCCAGCGAGTATCTAGGTGGTATTCGACCCGCGGGATCTTTCGTGTTGGATGCACCAACTGGTTGAGCCATTTTTCAAAAAAATTTAACCAAAACCCAATTATCTTAACCAAAATATGATTTTTTAATGTATTCAATAAATTATTTACTTTCCAAATCGATGAATAATTCCAAATTTTCAACTTTAAATTTCAACGGAACTGAAATACGCTCAAGATTACAACTTTGAATTTCTCGAATAATAAAAAGAATTAGCAAAATGATACCCTAATAATTCCGATTCATACAGTCTTACTCAAAACACCCAAAATAGAGCGAATCACCTGCAAAAAGAGTTCAAAAAAAAATAATTCATAACCCTCCTGAAACAGAAAACTTTATCATATACATTCAACAATCAGAAAATTCAACGTCCTGAAAAAGAAAAACAATTTCCTGAAAGAAAAACAATGTCCTGAAAGAAAAAGAAACGCATTGGAAAAGAAAAACTTATGCCTTCTTTCCTTATAAAACCGCAATGAATCTAATACTTCTTTAATGTCTTAAAACCTCGATATCAACTTGGTTCTATCAAAAATCCTTCACATAAAATGATAGAACATCACAGAAATATGAACTGTTCTATAATAATTCCAAAAAAAAATAAAACTTGAATTTGTTCAAAGAAAAACCAACTGTATTTACTCAATTCTTCAATATCTCAAAAACAAGAATCTTTAGATCAATAATTTTACTTTACTTTAATTCAAACATGAACTCTGTTCCTACCAATCGCAATTTTTAAAACATAAACTCGAATTCGTAGGCATTCAAAAGAAAATAATCCAATTCAAATTAAAATCAATAGGTACCTGAAAACCTTCGTCCGGAAATCTTCCAACAAGTCAATACACACTACGTCGATCACGCATAAAAACAACAGGATAAAATTTCCTTATACCTCAAAATTCATCTAAATTTCTCAAAAATCTCTCTAAAAAACCTCCCTTGGGAAATTTAACACATTTGACTCTAGTAATCTTTACATTCACACTGATGCATCATACACAAAACCAAAAAGACTTTTTATCTAACGGAAAATTCAACAAATTTCAAATTACACAAAACAAAACTCTCCCCCGGAAAAATTAAACAATCCCACCGCTGTCACCATATGTAAAAAGCACCCTCTTGGTGATTGGACGGAAGAGCGGCTTTCCACCAATCAAGGGTGTTATTACTTAAAAAAAAAAATTTGATGTTATTTTAAATTTTTAAAGTTCTTTCTCCAGACGGGAGAAAGTGTGGGATAGGCCCAACGCACTTGGGTCGGGTCTTGGTGTTTAAAATTATTTTCTAGGGAGAGGGATGGTAAATGAAACCTTTTAGATTAAATTTAAGACGTATATTAAATTCAAATCAAACCCAAACAAATTTACACTGGTTAGTTATATGTGTTACTTAAATCAAATGATTCAAATTATCAAATGTTCGGATATCTCGTAATTCGAAAGGAAATAATCCCATCAAGTAAAACTGTTATATTAGCTTTGAATTACAAAGGCAGATCTATTCATTGAAATTAAACCAACATCAGTGTGAATTCCAAATCATATAAAAATGAATTCAAATCATCAACAAAAATGAAAAGGGTTTGTCAAAATGACCCCAGAAATAATAATCATGAACAATCTCGAAAGAATTTACAGTATAAGGTAAATTTTCTATACCCAAATGATATGACGGAAAATAATCCTTCTTAAACTTTAATTTTACAAGGGGAAACTCAACAATCGTTTCCTCGTGATCTTTCAAATGAACATGAGTTTTCTCAACAGAAAACTCCACTTAGACCTTCGACTACTTAAGGGTGATTACAAAAATAATAATACGCTTTAACGAGGATACAAAAAAAAATTATGAAACTATGACTTGTGGAAGATTTCAGGACTCTGGACTATAAATATATTTTGGGCGGGCATGCGGCTTTTCTACCAATCCTCAAAAATAGCTAAGCATAAACAATTTATCTGACCTTTTTCCTGTACCAATGATCCCAAGAACGATGAACCTAGGAGAATAATTCTACGACGATGCTTCTTTCCTGAAACAGACAGATTAGATACGAAACACGACACCCACACGTTTTCGCAAAATTGACCTTCACTCCCGAATATACCGACGATACGCGATCTAAATAATTCCAAATAAATTAAGAGACTTTACTAACTTCAACTTAACACTTCTTATATATGTCCCAGTTGAGACTGACTTATCAAAACTTTTGAAAGAAACCAAAAAACCTACGAGTTATCCTAACGCCGTCTTCCGAATAACTCATAGAAATCATAATATATATACTTACTCTAGAATGCTAATCAATTGAACAAAAGTGTTGTAAAAATTGCAGTGTGGTCCATAATGCGCATGTGTGCCATTAGGTTATTTCTGAACAGGGTCGGCTTCAATGAAATTTTATGCTGTTATTGTTGCAGTTGAATTTATTCAATTCATAATAGTATTCGACACTAGTTGTTTTGAACATATTGATAATCTTCAACAGTTATTCGAATGGTAAATTTGGAATCATCAGCGACTGGAAAATAAGCTGAAAATCCTTCATTATTCCAAAACCTCTTCAGGCGTTGAAGAAACCCGGTTTTTGTAAAAAAAATAATTCAAGGATCAAGGAAGACAAATTCTGGTTAACAAACAACGAATATCTTTTGGTATAGTACAGAAGAAAAATCAAATGAGCAGAATATACTAATATATCCCTAAAGGACAGTTCTATTCTTCGTGTTCCTGAAGATAGTGGAAACATGAAAATGTATTGGAGATCTGCCAATGCATTACTCTGCATCGTTTCATGAGTGAATTCTGATACCTACATTCATTCTTCGAGTCATTTGTCTTTTTGAGTTCCGAGTATATTCCAAAATCAATCTGATATCTGAATGAAACTGCAAAGTTTTACTTCAATATATTTTATTTTTGAGTTCGAATTATCCAATAAAAGATGGTTTACTCACAAGATTTCATCATTTTTCATAATGAATTGCGTTCTTTTTCTATATAAAGAACCAATCTCATGGTGCGAGTGGATAGATATGTGTCAATCGAATGAAAAGCAAAGCGTAAATCATAAATGTTTAACAGTTCATATGATGAATGAAAAGGTGCACATAGTTTACATACTTAAGTGGGAAATGAACAGGTCAAGACAAGGACACTACAGCATTGGAAACAAAAATAAATAATAATAATAACTGTTATTTATTGCAGAGCAAATGGCCATCGACCTTGGGTCCTTCAGCCAACAAAAATATATTATCCAATTTTATACATAGTTCATTCTAATCTAAACAGTGGACTCAAAAGAAAATCTATACTAATATTATAACTATTTGTATTTTTGTGTTTGATACGAATAGGCTCAAAAACTACTGGGCCAATTTCAGAAATTCTTTCACCCTTTAGAAAGCTACATTATCCCTGAGTGACATAGGCTATACTTTTCACCCGAAAAATTAAGGATACCTACTATAACTTCAATAATTACAAAAAATAAGCCATAATCAGCTATTTTCATGTGCACTGCAAAAACCGTAAGACCTACGTGGATACAATGTATGACGGAAATGTACCTTTTAAGTAGTTCTACAAAAAAGTCAGCGATAGCATATATCTATCTCTCAAGATTGACTTGCTATTACCTGTTTATGGTAATCAGATGTTTTCCAAAATTATGCACTAATTGGGAGTGTGTTTTCATTAATTGGGTATTGATACTCATCTAACCTAATACGTTATTTATCCCCAGTATTTAATTTAGAACGAAATTGCCCTTCACATCATACAATTACAACGAGTACATCAAAAGATATGGAAGAGCACCATCAAAAGTATTTCTTACATATAAATAAGCCTTTGATGATAGGAATTGTAATGTCATAGCAAATTTTTGATGTCATTTCCAAACGTATGTTTATATTGTTTCCCTTGAGATTTTTTCTTCCTAACTTCCATGGACCTTTTCAATATGAATAACTGTACTCCTGCGATCGATTTTTCCATGAGATGAATACCATTCTCAGAAAGCAAATTTTTTTTCTTCACATTCCATAAAACTTGTTTTAAACTTGAAACTCTTCTTTTCGAACGTCTAGCCTTCACTTTAATCTATTTCAATTTTTTTTGGGCCAAAGTTTTCCTAACATTGGCAGCCTTTAGCTGACGAAGAAGTTTTGAAGGTGATGCACTGAAAAATTAATAATTAAATATATCTCTAAATATAGCTCTAATGATTCTGCAGCTTATCATAAAAAAACCTATAGTTTTCCACATCTATAATATTAAATTAATACATAAATGTAAATTTTCAGGTAGGAATGTTTTTTTTGATACTGTGTGATAACAGATATGGTTTTCAATAGGTTTTATATAGATTTTTATGGGAACATTTGGAGTTCAAAATTTAATTTAATTATAATACTAACCAATAGTTGTGTCGGATTTTGATCTCTCGTATAATCATTTTTGTTTCTCTCTTATTACCCTCACTATCAGTTGAGGCATCTTCTCGAGTTCTTCTCAAACTTATAGGAGAATCTGTAGAGGAAGTGGTGAAACTAATGGGTGACCTGAAATAAAATGATTGTTTTTATCTCAAAGTATTACTCGTTTTAGATTGTCATTTGATACTGAAGACTCCTGTTAGCAAATTGGATATATTGATAATTTGGTGAAAGTCATACAACTTCGAACTTTACTTTAGAAGTTGACATAATATTACAATTTGTGAAGTTAGTAACTGAATTCATAGAAATGATTTTGGTTTGAAAATTCAATATTGTTCTGGAAAATATATAAGTTTTGAAACTGGGGATTGATGTTAGTACCTGAAATATCTACATACAAAACTAGAAATATTTATCAATAGATAAATAAGTTCAGTATAAAGCAAATTCCTGATTTTTTTCCACAAAGGAAAAATAATATGGTAGACACTAACTTATGAGAGCAGAGTAGTTATTTGCCCTTCTACACTCATTTCTCAAGTTGTGGAAGGTCTTATTCCCAACATATTCCAAAAAACACATTGCTATTCCACAAAAAATACTTTCTGGCTGGAATAACTGAAAAAATTCAATTCAAACAACCTAGACTCTATTATTCATATTGTCTTACCTTTCTGCATTGCAAGAAATAGTAACTCCAGGAGTATTTTCCTTACCATCAAAAAAACATAATTCCATTTCATCCATACTTCCAGCA
Organism: Adalia bipunctata; assembly: GCA_910592335.1. Taxonomy (NCBI): domain Eukaryota; kingdom Metazoa; phylum Arthropoda; class Insecta; order Coleoptera; family Coccinellidae; genus Adalia; species Adalia bipunctata. Next base: position 51,210,472 of record OU342950.1, on the reverse strand, counting down.
ATTTCCTGTGAGGAATCATTAATTGGGATATTTCTGTTTTGAGGCATTTTTTGTAGGACCCTAGAACTATACAATAAAAAATTAGAACACATTCTGGCCTTAAAAATATTACAGTGTATGAGAAAAAATTACATATTTCTCAGAATATTTCAAATTAGGGCATCATCCAAAACCTTATACAGTAAAAAATGGATGTATAGGTATTGTCTGATTCATATTTATTCCACTTCTGCAGATCCCTTCAAGGATCATTGGGATTGTAGTTACAAATATGAATTATTTTCAGCTAATGATCAAGTGGCAGAATATTTTCAGCAATAGTGAGTTTCCTACCTTTCTTGTTGAATGATATGATCACATTTTCGTAAATACAGTTTTGGAACTGCATTCGGTCTCAACTGGATTCTTTTGCCTTCTCTACATACATCTTCTGTAGAAAAAAGTTTGCAACATATTACATACTTCTCACTCAAATGTTCTACGATGGGATTCCTTCCCAAAGCCGACATCCAAGCATCATGCCTCTTTTATGTCAAGCTGAAAATGATAGGCTCCTTGAGTAACGTAGAGTTTATACAACAAAAATACAAAAACTTATTAAATACGTCCCCAAAATAATTAATTCCGGGAATCTTCCCTTTGTTATCACACCACAACAATATACAGTTCATTGTTAATCTGATACGAAAAAATCCAAATCGAACACAACACACAACAAAACCAAAATGCACACGAAGAATATCAAACACGAAGATAACAGTTTATAGTGTTTATACTGTTATACAGGAACTAAAGCACCAGTAAACTGTGACTGAAACCGTCCCTGCCTAAACTTTCACTGAGGTCATTTCAAAGTCATTTGCCGTGAGGAAGAAAAAGCGGTGTTGTACGATCTATATGTTTTCAGTAAAACCTGCTACATTACTGCTATAATATTCTCAGCAATTCCACAAATATTGCAATTCACTTATGATATTAATGTGTCTAATAGTCGTAGGAAGTCGCGCGAGAGCTATAAAATAAGTTTGTTACTCAATGGAATATTTTTATTGTTTAATTATATTGAACTCAAAATAGGACCGACAAAATATTTAGGGACTTGGCATCGTTCTACGTGAAATAACCTAATGGTGAGCATGCGCACATTGTGCATCAGTTGCCTATGCGGAACGTTTTTCGCAGCGGAACTCGAAGGAATTAGCATTCTAGAGTAAGTATATTATGATTTCTATGGAATAACTACGAAACTAAATTAATTCTTAAACCTTCCTTAAAACCATATCAAACAATCAAACACATATTAAATGAGTCAACTCAGAATCTTCCCGTTTAAGACTTCTGCAGTTACTCCTCGACTTCAAAATCAACCTTAATTGTTTTCGTTTCCACTTTGAAACCGTACTTCTTAACACTCAAGTACCTAACCTGAAACCGTACTACCCTAGTACCCGAACCATAGTCGCGAGCACTGGCAACCTATCCCGTTTAAGGTTCAACCAGTAACTGCCGTTTTCGTCCCCCGAATAACTGAACTCACTTTCGTCCGAAATTTCCCCGGCTACCTTATTCTTTGTTCCTTTCAGAAACCAATTAAATTAAAGGTTTTTCTTTCGTCAGTACTTCAAAACCAATCAAACCAAAACTTCTTCCATCTTTGTTTTTATGAACCAATCAAATTAAAGATTTTTTTCTGCTTCCCACCTTCTTCTTGAGATATTGCAGTTTCCCATGCAATGGTTTGTGAAATGCTACGTGACAATTCTCAACAATGCCTGCGTTGAATTTTATTCCTGTCATCGTGTGCAGTAATTGCAACCAAATTCGTGGGACAATTATAATTTATCATTTAGTTCTCTAAATAAACTTAAACTGAAAATCAACAATTTCGGTCGTTAACGTCTCGCCAAACATCCTGTGTGGGTTTGATAAACGATCCAATAATTTTTCTAACACAAGGCTATTAAATTTCAGAAGTTGAAGTGGAAAATACCGGTTAAATATTACAGGAAAGAAAATGTTCAAGTCCTAATTTCAAAAAGGATATTCATTTTATTACTTCCAAGTTATCTCTCCTATTACAAAAACACTTAATATTTCCGAAAAAGTTGAAGATAGGTATAGGACATTGTACATGAATTATGTCTAGAATTTTATGAGGAACCCAAAAAAAAATAATATACAGGGGGTTGCATTCGAAATAAGAAAGTTGGTATTGGCTACGGTCGCATGGAACACCCTATATAATTTTATTCTCTTGAAAAATATGCGCATTTAAAATTACAAATCGACTTGTCTGAGCTTTTTTCCTAACACCCCCTCATTTATTCGTTATCGAATTTAATCCATTTGGCTGTTACACTCCATTAGCCAATATTTCTGTTTTGTGTTCCTTAAAGATGTGATTTTTAGTTTTTGGTTATTATTATAGTATTTATCAACAGAGTATCTGTACCCTACTAGTCAAGGAAATACTTCAAAGTGGTTGTGACCAAGAATTTATTTCGAGTTATTTATTTCGTTATGATTTTATTCTGTTTTTTTTGTGTTTCGTTTGTTTTATATTTCAGTCTACAAAGAAATATCTAATTTTTGACTTCTAAAGTTCAGTTTTCCGATTAATTTCAAGCACCTATAGCTACCTACGCACCTAAGAAATAAAAAGATCCAAAATGCCTTAAGGGGCGCCAAAATTCTTTTTTGCACACAGGCGCCAGAAGCACTTGCGGGGGCCCTGAGAGAGAGTGAGATGGATACACAGGAATGGGGAGATATGAAAACGCGGAGCCTTTTAGCGCGTTCGGCAAGTGCATATCTCGTCTTATAAGCTTAAAAGGAACGGGGTGTAATAAGTGAACGGATATTTGCTTTCAGATGAATGCATGGATAAACATGAGAATTTAATTATTGTAACAGGAATGATAGTGATGATGGAATGATATAATAGAATATTCGATTAATACGTGTATTTTTTCAAATTTATTGGTGAGGCACTGCCTCACCTGCCTCATAGGACAAGCGGCCACTGGTTCAGGGAGACAGGTTCCGTGTTGGAAAGACCAAGGCTTGGTGGGCGACGAAAAACAAGACCTGCTCAGGATCGTTTCATCACCGTTTCGGCGAGAAGAAACCCTACATCTACGTGTAGAATGCTACGGAATACTCTTCAGAAGGCAGATGGGGTCCAAGTTTCCATCGAAACCATCAGACGACGTTCTAGAGAGGTGAATCTAGGTTCTAGACGTCCATTAAGAGGAGTTCCATTAACACGTGACCATAAGCATCAAAGACTGGAATGGGCTAGGCAACATATCAATTAGAACGATCAATGGCATAGTGTCACTTTCACTGATGAATCCAGATATGGACGATTTTCAAATTCTCGAAGAATAAGGGTATGGACAATTCCACGCATACCCTGTAATCGTCGCAATGTCCAAGAGGTCCATCCATTCCGAGGGAGTAGGGTTATGGTATGGGCCGGGATATGTTTCAGCGGGCGCACAGATCTACACATTTGTCCTGGGAATATGACCGCCTCACACTATAGGGAGCATGTCATTGACAATGTTGTGCCAAATTTTCACGCTGCTATTGGTGAAACTTTCCAATTTCTAGACGATAACGCTAGACCGCACCGTGCAGCCTTAGTTGAGAATGCGCGCGAGGAGCTTGGTATTCCACATTTACCAATACCTCCGCACTCACCAGATTTGAATTGCATAGAACATGCATGGAATATGCTCCTAAGAAATTTAAATAATCATCAACCTACCCCAGAATCTGAGAGATCTGTGATCTGAGAGAGCTTCTGCCCCGTTTATGGAACCAAATTCCTCAAGAAATGTTCAACAACCTCGTGTGTAGTTTGCTAAGAAGATGTCAAGCTGTTATTGATGCCCGTGGAGGCCACACATTGTATTGATAGTCTTTAAATGCTTGAATTCTTTGGGAATAAAATTCCGTTATTTAACTCGATTTTTCTTAACCACCCTGTAAACGCTGCAGACCTACAGGCTAAAATTAATTTGCAACTTGAAATCATATTGATATGTATGAAATTTTTTATGTGCACCACATTGCGTTACTTTTTCTAAGGACTTTGATACTCATGGGGGGGTAATTATTACCCCCCTCTACCCCTTGCACTACTCCTGCATTTGGCAAATATGCCTATAGTTCTGTACTTGTACTTGGCAAGTATTTCGAAAAAACTTTAGAAGAACACAAGCACCACGAACACTCGACGGAAGACGAAAACAGAATAACTGCAGAAATCAATTGCGGCCAAGCCGGCTGCTTTGTACCTAGGTTAGTTTACCTAGGTTGTTCTGGTTTTATTTTTGTACCCTGATTAGTTTATCAGGATAATGGGTTACCTGCACTGCCTTTGGTTGGTGGATGCTGATGATCCACGTAAATGTCGATGATTAGCTGTTGTGACTTCACAACCGATGTAAGGGGGTTATACCTACTCAATTATAAGCACCCTATGGTAATCTTGGTGATTACTGTGATAAGTTGTTATCAGTACTTGATAACAACTACGAAGAGGATGAGGAAGTGGTGAAATGTGAAGGCACTCTCAACAACAAATAAACTGTATTTTTCTTGTTACCTACCTCAACTTAGGTAACAATAGCATGACATGATTATACGAATATTATGTATTACTCCATTCACTATTATAAAGTATCGCGGTTAGCCATGATTTAGGTTTATCAAGTTCTTTCACTTAAAACGAACGCAGGTTGGTACTCGTGAAAATCAAGCGACATTGCCTAGTCTACTTTCTATTTACTCTTTTTCAACTTTATGAATGGAGTTAGTTCGTCTAAGGTTTAATTGTGACGCAGGTTTCGTAGAACTACTACATTTTCATATTGGAGTCTTTCAAGTTGTGCAAAAATGTATTTAAATATCCTCTGAATTCACATAATATTTTCTCAAATTCATTAATTTCCCAAAGTAAAGGAACATTTTGATAAATACGTAATTACTACGATTTTTTAGCAGAAACGGCAACGTTGCTCGTTCAACTGACAGAAGAACGACCATAACCCAACATTTTCAAAACATACACGGTGAAATGTGTCAAAATTTCATGGCAAACCGCGATACTTTATAAAAGTGAATGGAGTATTATACAAGTATGAATTGTAATGAAGCGCCCTTCATTTTAAGCAGTAGCGGATTAACCGGTACGCTTAGTACGTTGCAGCGTAGGGCCCCGAGGTTCATAGAGGCCCCCGGCGATCGAATTGAATTTTTTTTCTAGAATGAAAATTCAGTCTGTAAGTGTAAAAAAAATAGTCAGACAGTATACTATATTTTATAAGAAGCTCAGAGGTAACTTGTGAATTATGAATTATTACATTCACATGAAACGCAATTGGATAACAAAAACTTCAGAGCAAAACTCGGATGTTGTAAAAAACACCGATATTCAGCGTACCTACTGTTAGTACTGTCCCTAATTATCTTGTCTATCTGCAATAAATTGGGTCAAGGGTGGCGGCCGAATTTCAATGTTTACAATTACATCATAATTCAATAAATTTGTAGGCATTTCCTCTAAAATCTAGGAATCTGCTACAGAACGGCCGACCAGATGTTGATTCGTTTAGGGGTTTAAAGTGAAAAATACTTGTGCAGAAGTTCTTAGGTCTGCAAATTTTTTTCTCTCGCAAAATAATATTGATGGGGAGAGTTTTCAAAACAAAACGTAAAGCTTATAAATAAAATACAAATACAAAACATCTCTAGAATATCATATCTGCAAATATTTTTATTGCGACATCGAGATTGAGTAATAAATAAATAATAAAATCATCACGAAAGATACAAGTATCGTAAAGCTGTAAATCAGTTACCTACAAAATAAAATTCCACTAGAGAAATTGTTTCTCCATTTCAATATCATAATGAGTTCATTACAGTACTAAAAACAGTGCTGTAATGAACTCATTACAGCATTGTTTTCAGTTATATTTTTCGTTTTTGGTTGTCAGCACTGGCTTTCGATCCTATCAATTTTCAACACACGTCAATTTGGAAATGTCAATTTCGTAACAGTCACCAACTGCCAAGATACAATACAAAAGTCACTAGGCTGTATAATCTGAATTTTTCATTGAATTTTAACAGTATTTCACGAAATTTGACTGAAATAGAGAAAATTGTTTATCTACTCCCATAGAATAATATATCCATTCATTATTCAACTGAATTTGATCTGTAATAGTCTCTATAAACCAATAGTGTGAGGTAATAATACCTAACTCACGCCTATAACCCACTCTAATACAAATAGGAAAAATGTAGCTTACGAAATGAATAAAAAAGTAGGGTCGATGAGGAACTCTATTTCAGATATCAAGGTAACGTTCTCGCCATCCATTTCTACATTTTCTACGGGATTCGATATCGATTCGATTTTAGAGCACAGAAATCGCTTTTGAGAACTGTTGTCAATTTTGAAAATGCAATTAATTCGAATTTTACTGAAGAAGTCGAAGATAAAGTATAGTGTTCAATTCGCGGTAATGGTCATAACACACTTGATGGATTACACCCCTCGCCTGACGGCTCGGGCTGCAATATTCATCTGCGTGTGTTATGACTTCGATGACTTAACACATGGTGTTTGCACTGATTAGATTTTGTTTCGACCAAATAGGGATGTTGACACATGTCATATAAATTGAGGTTTTCCACATTGAAGGTACCTAGTTTTTTAAATACTAAAAAAATATTTTAGTGATCTAATTACTCTTATTGAATTAAATAAAATCGATTCAAAATGTGTTATCTATTTCCGTTCATCACGTGACTGCAAACACGAATGAGAATACGTGACGTCACTGTTCTGTAAACAGCTAACCTATAACCTTACTGTCATCACGAGTACGAACTTACGAAGAACAGAAGAGAGTAAAACGTATCACCAGTGAACTATTTCACGATTATTTGTTGTTACGAAAACGATTTGTTCGCAAGAAATCACACAAGATCAGTTCGCTTTGACAGACGGCGAAGTCTGTTTACCGTATGGTGACGTCATCATAATCACTTCGTTTCAGCGGGAATTTTGAAAACTATTTTTATTCCCGCAGTTTTCATTGGTATTTGCTATATTTTTTCCATGAAAATATTTTTTTCGTGTTTGTTTAGGTCTTATCTACAAATTAAAATCATTTCCAAAAAATTGTCAACATCCCTATTGAAAATATCGGCAAAATTTCGTTTTTTCCTCTTCAGGTGGCACTATTCACAATTTATGACGGATTGTTATTAGTTATTTCAAATATTCGAATTTATTCTGATGAACATGTTGTGATAGATGCATAGAACACCTGGTGTAACGACTCCCTACTAAAAATCGTGACCAAAATTTGTAGATCAAAACGGCATCCTAGATTTCAGATTTTGGTCAAGTTCCGCAATAATCCGCAATATTTTGCGGTCGTGGCGCTATTTTTTGTATGACATAGGTTATGTTATGTTTTTAGAGAGATGACAGATGTTTTCATTGTGTCATGAATTCCATCAAAACATGGATATTAATTTCGAATGTCATATAAGATTGTGGTTATGGAAGAAAAGCGTGACATCTCTTGGGAGAAATGAAAAGCCGCACAAAATATCAGATGATCAGTCGAGAAGAAAGTCTTCAACAAAATCTAATCAGTGCCAACATATTTCTATGCATCTACATAGTGACACTAACCAGTAGTTGCACACCCGATAAAATGAACTGAAATCAGTGAAATCTTTATCTACTCTCTCGAGAATTCGCACACCATTTCTGCGCGCAGTAGAAATTTAGAGGGACCGTTGAATTGATATTTTACCACCAACCGGCAGTATTGTAAACATTGGGCATAATGATGCGCACGGAAATGATGCGCGAGTCGGAATCGGACTAAGAAAATCCTCGAAGTCCGACTACTATCTGTGGTCCGCGTCCGGGCCAGCGGTACGCATACAGGTGGTCGAGGGTTTCGATCCAAGGTCGCCCGGTTTTCGCCGCCCGGTCTCTCGGTCCTTTAGAAATTTCCGTGAATTTTGACTTGTCTATTCGCTTATTGGGAAGTGTTGTACCCCTTATTTCTTCAGCGCATTAGTTTGATCGTACCCCTCGAGGTGCGACACCCAGTCGGTGCGATTGACTATAGCTGTTGGAGTCATTCTGGGGTGAATCTCGGCTAGCATACATTAATTGTCCAATGTCACAAACCAATGGGAGAGAAGCTGTTTCCGCGCATGCGTTACGAAGTGTTTACTGTTTACCAAAGATTAGAGAGTAACCTAACACTTTGATGTTTGTACGAATGTCAAAATGATAATGATCAATTATAAACAAAGTGGAGAAAGAAAATACAAATGTTGGATCTCGCCCTGAACTGAGTTCGATTCTATATCTACATGATATTCTTTGATAACGAGGAAATCACTCTTGGATTTGACATTTATTCAGAAGGTTCTATTCTCTTGCTTTAAGCAGATTTTCAACATCAATTCCTTAATAGTTTCAATATAGCTGCCAGAAGAATAGATACGAGTCCAAATTGCTCTCGAATCATAATCTGTTAAGAAAATGTCCAAAATATCAGAGGGAGTAGGTGCCTTTATTAAAAAAAGGAAGTTCTTGTTTCGGAAAGCTATACATCAAGTCCTCTCTTCATGTAGGTAGCAAGGATTCTACATAGAATAATATATATTTATAATCAAGAAACTGAATAATTTAAAATATACTAATATATTTAACTGACAATTCAATTGCGTTTAGTAATTATTGAAATATCCATCATATATTAACGTCCTTGCTGTTATATAGCAAAATTTTTCTTAATGGGATATAGGACTGCAATTTAAATACGCATCTATTTGTTAAGCGACGTTTCGACCATATATTTGATCTTCCTCAGGCTAAAAAAAAAAAAATAATCACAGAATGTTCAATAAATCGAGACCACAGCATACATGTAAAAACAGACAAATTACTATGGTATGTACAATGAAAGCAAACATATCAAATGTAAAAATTGACAATTAAAATATAATAATCTTGTATATAATTATATGAGACAAACCTACCTTCCAAACATTACGAAATTGCATACACAGTATTATGGTATAATAGAGACATCAAAAAGAAATGCATAATCGGATGAAAAACCAATAAATTAGAAGGATTGAAAAGATAAATATTGGCAATGTGAAATGGTTAATTAGAATTTCTGATATATAAGAGCTGTAGGCGGTCACTGAACTGTCAGGTGGAATCAATTTAAAAAAAAAACAAGTCTTACATACGGAAACAGATCGAGTTTACGGGCTGCGATCGGAAAACAAAACAAACTATCGGCCCCCGAGCTCTCGTGTTTTTCGTAATATATTATTATATACATTACTTAGATTGGCCACATCGGTTCTCAGATTGATATTATTTGTCGTCTGTATAAAGATCATCTCACTTATACATCGTTTCTTGTAACCAGATTCTCTATCCAGAACCCCAACATTGTCAAAATCAAAAATGTGCCCTGTATCGAAATGATGTTGAGCTAGGGCAGTTTTTTCCTTTTTTATTCGGTTTATTTCACAACAGTCATACTTGTGTTGTCGTATTCTATTTTTTAATTTTTGTTTGGTCTGACCTATATAACTTTTTTCACATGAACATGGAATTGAATAAATTAGGTTAGACTGTTCTAAGATTGGTGTGGGATCTTTTAATTTGGAATAAATATTATTAAGGGATTTTGGATTATAAAACGTTATTTCAGTATTTTCGTTTTTAAACAGGTGTTTTAATTTTGATGAAATTTCTGATATAAACGGTAACTTCAAATATTTCATTTCAACATCTATGCTCTCATTATTGTTGGATATATTGTCCGTATTTGATCTTTTTTTTTGTTGTAGTTTGTTAATTATTTGGAGTATGAAATGTTTCGGATAATTGTTCTGAAATAATAAACCAGTGAGGATATCCAGATTCCTACTGTGAAACGACTCATGACTTAGTTCTGTTGCTCGGTGAAACAGATTTCTTATCGTATTGATTTTTTGTTGAATCGGATTATTTGACCGAAAATTTAGAAGTCTTCCTGAGTTCGTTGGTTTTCTATACCAGTCAGTTTTTAATCCGCCATCATTATCTCTATGAACCATAACATCCAAGAAGGGAATCATACAGTCAGACTCAAGCTCGACAGTGAATTTCAACTTGTCATGATAAGAATTGAAATATTCCATGATCGAAAGTGTTTCTGATATTGGTATAGCTAGTAAGGTATCATCCACATAAACTTTGATGAATGAAATATAATAAGGGATTTTCTCGCATACCTCTGTTATTAGATCATCCATAACTATCGAAGCTAGAATCGGACTTGCCGGGTTCCCCATAGCCGTTCCGTCAAGTTGTTGATAAAAATTGTTATCAAAGCTAAAATAGCTTGTGTCAAAACAGAAATTAATTATTTTTATCATAAGCGATTTAGGAATATCAGTATACTTATGCACTAATAAGGTGCCACCTCTTTTTCACTATTTTGACAACTTGTTCTTTGGGGATGTTAGTGAATAACGAAACCACATCCAGAGATACCAGTATGTAATCCCGAGGCAACACGATATCCTTAATGAAATGTGCAAATTCAAATGAATTTTTAATATTATAGCGTGAAACAGTAGAAATCGGTGAAAGAACTTCGTGTAAGAACTGGGCAATATTGTAAGATGGCGAATTTATGCAACTGACTACTGGTCTTAAATTCAACGTGTTTTTGTGTGTTTTTCTTAACCCATAGAGTCTAGGAGGCAGAGAATTGTGCCTTTTCAGATGTTAACTTTCATAATCAGAGATGTATTTATCCTTACACAGTTCGGAAACAATGGAGTTAGCCAAACGCTCATATTTGTCTGTAGGATCCGATTTTAATAGTCTGTATATATTTGTGTCTCGCAACATCATGTGCAATGCTTCTAAATATTCATGTTTATACATTAACACAGTGCTGTTGCCCTTGTCGGACCTACAGATCAAAATTTCTGGATGATTACCTAGAAATATCCTCGTCTCATTATATTGTTTTTGGATTAAACGATCTCTTCCTCTTCCCGAACTATTATTATTTAGAAAGTTAGTTATTATATTCGTGGACACTGCTCTTAACTCGTTTCTCCTATTTTCATCCGCAGAAGCTGACAAAATGCAATACTCCACATCTTTAATTATTCTAGGTATTGAAATGTCCTTCTTTCTTAAAGGCAAACAAAAGTTAGGTCCTAAACTTAAAATATTACTAACACTGCATGGAAGCACAACGTCAGTATAATTAAAAATAGTTTTTTTGTAATTGTCTTTATTATTCATGAGTAAAATTTGATTGTTTTCAGTGAGGTTTTCTAATTTCGCGATATTTGACATTTTAACTTTATTGAAATATTTTTTATAGTTTTTTTGTACTCTACTCATAAAATTTTCGTAATAAATGTTTGGAAGGAGCTGTCTCACCCTAGTGTCGTTGTCATTCAATCTTCTCTGCATCTCCCTTAGCTTCCAAAACGTTATTTTGATCTCCAAATTTAAAATTGATCGGTGAAATCGTTGTTTAATCTTTTCGGTTTCGGTCTTGTATGGGTGATCGTCATTCAAAAGTAAGTCCAAACCCTTATTGTTGTTGAAGATATGGTTTGGAATTATTCCCCTATTCCTACATTGAAGTAAGAATACCCGCCGATTCCTAAGGGATTACATATTGGTATCTCTGGATGTGGTTTCGTTATTCACTAACATCCCCAAAGAACAAGTTGTCAAAATAGTGAAAAAGAGGTGGCACCTTATTAGTGCATATACTGATATTCCTAAATCGCTTATGATAAAAATAATTAATTTCTGTTTTGACACAAGCTATTTTAGCTTTGATAACAATTTTTATCAAAAACTTGACGGAACGGCTATGGGGAACCCGGCAAGTCCGATTCTAGCTTCGATAGTTATGGATGATCTAATAACAGAGGTATGCGAGAAAATCCCTTATTATATTCCATTCATCAAAGTTTATGTGGATGACACCTTACTAGCTATACCAAAATCAGAAACACTTTCGATCATGGAATATTTCAATTCTTATCATGACAAGTTGAAATTCACTGTCGAGCTTGAGTCTGACTGTATGATTCCCTTCTTGGATGTTATGGTTCATAGAGATAATGATGGCGGATTAAAAACTGACTGGTATAGAAAACCAACGAACTCAGGAAGACTTCTAAATTTTCGGTCAAATAATCCGATTCAACAAAAAATCAATACGATAAGAAATATGTTTCACCGAGCAACAGAACTAAGTCATGAGTCGTTTCACAGTAGGAATCTGGATATCCTCACTGGTTTATTATTTCAGAACAATTATCCGAAACATTTCATACTCCAAATAATTAACAAACTACAACAAAAAAAAAGATCAAATACGGACAATATATCCAACAATAATGAGAGCATAGATGTTGAAATGAAATATTTGAAGTTACCGTTTATATCAGAAATTTCATCAAAATTAAAACACCTGTTTAAAAACGAAAATACTGAAATAACGTTTTATAATCCAAAATCCCTTAATAATATTTATTCCAAATTAAAAGATCCCACACCAATCTTAGAACAGTCTAACCTAATTTATTCAATTCCATGTTCATGTGAAAAAAGTTATATAGGTCAGACCAAACAAAAATTAAAAAATAGAATACGACAACACAAGTATGACTGTTGTGAAATAAACCGAATAAAAAAGGAAAAAACTGCCCTAGCTCAACATCATTTCGATACAGGGCACATTTTTGATTTTGACAATGTTGGGGTTCTGGATAGAGAATCTGGTTACAAGAAACGATGTATAAGTGAGATGATCTTTATACAGACGACAAATAATATAAATCTGAGAACCGATGTGGCCAATCTAAGTAATGTATATAATAATATATTACGAAAAACACGAGAGCTCGGGGGCCGATAGTTTGTTTTGTTTTCCGATCGCAGCCCGTAAACTCGATCTGTTTCCGTATGTAAGACTTGTGTTTTTTTTTTTTTTAAATTGATTCCACGTGACAGTTCAGTGACCGCCTACAGCTCTTATATATCAGAAATTCTAATTAACCATTTCACATTGCCAATATTTATCTTTTCAATCCTTCTAATTTATTGGTTTTTCATCCGATTATGCATTTCTTTTTGATGTCTCTATTATACCATAATACTGTGTATGCAATTTCGTAATGTTTGGAAGGTAGGTTTGTCTCATATAATTATATACAAGATTATTATATTTTAATTGTCAATTTTTACATTTGATATGTTTGCTTTCATTGTACATACCATAGTAATTTGTCTGTTTTTACATGTATGCTGTGGTCTCGATTTATTGAACATTCTGTGATTTTTTTAGCCTGAGGAAGATCAAATATATGGTCGAAACGTCGCTTAACAAATAGATGCGTATTTAAATTGCAGTCCTATATCCCATTACGAAAAATTTTGCTATTATTGAAATAGATACGCCACAGCAAACAATTCTTTATTGTGAATTTGACTCTGTTCTTTGATCTGATTTTTTTTCAAATAAATGCTAAAAATTAGGTTGTTAAGGAAAGGAGAAGAAAAAAGTGTTTATTTAAGTATCTAACATTTATTCTCATTACTGCATGAATTCTTCACAATTTTTGAGCATTCAATGTAAGATCAATGTTTGATTTTTATTCACAATACAAGATACCACCATCATACAAAATCTAGATCTTTAAACCTTCACATAAAACTTTCATGCATTATCTATAAAGATGGAATTTCGTAGTATCACAATTATTGATAAGCTTTCTTCTCGACATAAATAAAGATACCTTTCTTTGTCTACTTTCATCGAGAGAAACATGTTATTAATTCAAAATCATCCAAATCTCAATCTGAAACAGACTCGCTTCTTTTTTCGACCAATTATTGGGAAGTGTTGTACCCCTTATTTCTTCAGCGCATTAGTTCGATCGTACCCCTCGAGGTGCGACACCCAGTCGGTGCGATTGACTATAAGCGCGTTCGGCATTAGCATCCGAGAGCGGACGGATTTTTTAGTCACGTGATCACAAATTGTACAGATTTGTCAGATATTTCTGTAATAAACGAACGGTACCGAGCTTTCAGAGCGTTTTTTCTGTTTGCCAGATATTAAATTAGTGCTCAAAGGTCTATTCGGCCGTAGAGGTAGTCTGGGTTCTATTCTATTTTAATTCTTTTGTTATAGCTCTCAACACTTCTACCCCTTGGTTGAGATGATTCAATATTTTGAATAATTATTTTTTTATCAAACGACATTTATTATTTATTACTACACAACAAATAACATAAGACACGAAATTTCAACAGACTGTTCAAGAATATTCGAAGCAGGAAACTCATAAATGCAGATAAAATCCATTGACAAAGGCAGAAAAGTAATTTCTGTTTCTGTTCTGTGGAAAAAATCCGTTTGATCCGGCGAAATACATCGAGCAAAAAGATCTACATCCGATTGATCAGATTTTCTTGCTGAACGGTCCAGATGTGTACTCCCCTCAATCTGGATGTAATAAACGAACGGTTCAGATCAATCCGACCAGTCAGATGTCATTGCCGAACGCGCTTTATAGCTGTTGGAGTCATTCTGGGGTGAACCACGGCCTGTGAGCTCCGTGACTGGCCACGACATTTTGGCGGATGCGCCGCGCTGTCTTCCGGTTTCCCGTGAATTTTGGCTTGTCCCGTCGCTGGTTAGGCAGTGTTGGGTCCATTGTTTCTTCCGCACATTAGTTGAGTCGCACGGCGCGCGGTGCAACCCAGTTGTTGTGGCTGGCTATTTGGTGGGGATATTTTGGAGCAACACACAACCTATAAGCTTCGTGTCTCGCCTCGACATTTTGGTGGATGCGCTAATCCCTCCAACCGATCGAATTCTCGGTTATCTATTCGACCACTGATTATTCGTTCGAGTAGGAAACATTGTAGTGTAGTCTTTTTCCACGAGCATCCAGACATACAGTTGTGGTTCGGAAACCGTAGCCCATTTCATTTTTCTATACAATTTTTCGATTTACATGCTCACTGCTTTGCTCCTTCACGGCTGCTTCGAATGCTCTCATTGTTCATTTGTTGCAATAAGATTGTCATTTTCTATCACCGCTTATTTTCCGTCTGTCTCACCTGCTCACCCCGTTAACCCGCAACCGTTTTCATCTCTTTTCATAATATCAGTAAGGCTTTTGAAACTTTCATACTTGCATTTTAATTGTTTAATAATTAATCTTTGGAAACAGTTAAGTACTTTGATTTCGGCTGTTGCATACATAATTTAGTTGAGTTTACATTGTATTACATTTTAGTTTCACATTTTAGTTGTTTAAGTTTTTACTTGTTTCATTATCCCAGCCACAGTTAAAAATATCTAATAAGAACATACTTATCAATCGCTAACACCTTAGATTGAGTCGAACCCTTCTCCAGTTATCTAAAAGCTACCCAGGCAGGGGCTCGAAGTGAAACTTTTTATGAAGGAGTCACAACCTTTTAAAACCCATTGTGGCTGGCGCCCGAGCGATTATATTTCCGCCGACAATAGCCAATAGGTGAAGAAAGCCCGTCACAGAATCTACCTTTCTATACGATGTACTTCATAGCAAGGGAGCAAAGTGTTACAAAAGTTGGAACTTTACTGATCGAGAATTATAAACTTTACTGGTAATTGACCGACGATTATAAACTCCTCCCTAGCAACGAGGAATTATGGTGACTTATACAAAAACTTTACTTTACTGATATTGCTTGTCTCTCTAACATGGGTTTTTAAAGACAAGCTCGAAAATAAGGGAGGTTCATTTTCTCATATTAAAAATGGGAAAAATCAACAATTGACCATATTCATTGGCTATCGGTTGCAGCTTTTTGAGCATCTTTGGGTTGGTACCATTGGTACCAATCTGTCATCAATGTTCAATGTCAAACCTCATAAATGTCAATTGTCTTTGATTTGTTTACAATTTTTGAAGTTTTGAACGTGCTATTTATTTTGAATTTTGATAGAGCAAAAACAATTTTTGGTTAAAATGGATGCTAAAAAGGTGTAAGTACATCTTGTGTACACCTAAATTTTATAAATAATATAATGAAACCTAAATGTTAATGAATTGGCGGGCTTATTTCAAATCAGTAATGACAGTGATGACATATTATTATTATTGCTGCCAACCCAAAAACGCTCAAAAAGCTGCAACCGATAGCTTATGAATATGGTCAATTGACCATATTCATCAGCTATCGGTGGCAGCTTTTTGAGCGTTCTTGGGTTGGCAACAATAATAATAATATGTCATTACTGATTTGAAATGAGCCCGCCAATTCATTAACATTTAGGTTTCATTATATTCTTTATCAAATTTAGGTGCACACAAGATGTACTTACACCTTTTTAGCGTCCATTTTTACCAAAAATTGTTTTTGCTCTATCAAAATTCAAAATAAATAGCACGTTCAAAAGTAAACAATCAAAGACAATTGACATTAATGAGGTTTGACACTGCACATTGACATTGATGACACATTGGTACCAACCCGAAGACGCTCAAAAAGCTGCAACCGATAGCTGATGAATATGGTCAATTGATTGGATGTCAGAATCGAACAACGCCTCGCCAACCCAACAAAGTGCTCTCATTAGCCATTTTGACTGCGGTGGGAAAAACAACCAAATTTCTTGAATCTAGGCCAATGAGGGCGCTTCGACGATTTGCTACTCTCTCCTGACATGTACGTACCTATTTTCCAGATGTGATTTGAACCGCCATAATTCACCACATGTTTGAATTTATGAGCAGTGGCGGCTCGTCAGGGACGGCAGGGTCGGCAATGCCGACCCTATATGTCCAGCTATATGTCCAGCCAAAATTTAAATTACTCTTTCTTCTGTTGAATTACCAAATTTATTATAATTATTGTATTTCCAAGACCTGTGTAAATAAAATTCTATAAATCATATTTGTATATCACTGATTGACTGATATATTTCAACTTCTTGGAAATACGCTCTTCCAATCTCAACGCCGCGCCGTTTCCGTCTACTCAAATCAGTCCGAGACTCCGAGAATTGAAATATGTACGGGAAGACGAAAGCGCCAAGCATCGAACGCTTTCTAGCGACCAAGTACGGCTTGCCGGTCCTGATTCGACGTTTCAATTAAATGCGAATACGAATGAGGCGAAATAATTTTAACTCGACTGTTTTCTGTTGGAATTTTATTCAGATAATGATAAATATTATATTCGCCTCCTAGTTAATGCTTTTTCAAAATCGAAAATGCGATGTTTTCGTTGTTCGTTCCACCTCACAAATTTTAAGAGATGAATAATAATAATAATAATGTCGCCTTTATTGAAAAAATGATACAATCATTCTACAGGTGTTAGGTACCAAACTGAAGCGAAGTTTAGTCTAGGACTACTCTTACACTTAACTCCACTTATAAATGTTGCTTAAAACGAATTTTTGTCGTATTTTGTACTTTTATAGACGAGGATATCGAATATGATAGTACTTATATGAATTTCCGCCCATTTCCACTATTTCCCGAAATTTTTAGCCGAGAAACAAAATGCTGAACAGTAGCCGCTAAACTCTTATAGCAGGCTCAACACATCTCAGGGTCGGCAAATGGGATTATGCCGTACCTGAAATGCCTCGACACGAGGAACGATCGAATCGGGGATTGTTTTCGTTTGTATTGCGGGATGCGGATACAGGACAGGAGCCTTCAGTGTTCGTTTGTTTGGTTCTTAACGGGGTGAGTGGTTGGATCGTTTCTTCCAGGAAATTAATTATTTTACGCGAACTCAAAAAATTCCTATTCTGTTAGAGATGTGCATAAATCATGTATTTGACAAAAAATGGAGTAAAATGAATGGTGATTATAATGCAGATAAAAAATAATATGCAAGGCATTTGAAAAAATGAAGAAAAATCCATTTGAAATTCGTCATGTTGATAGTCTTTTTGTGGACTCTATATGCTGGAGATGCTTTATTATAGCTGGGTAGGATACTTTGAAGTCTTGTCTTTCAATCCATATAAAACTGTTATTGGTATATGCAAGGGTTCGTGAAATATAATTGGATAACATAGCCTCTACAAGTATCATTTTTTGTCAAAATGGCCAATATTTCGAAAACTATCGAATAAAAATATGTGAAAAGTATACGAAAGCATGCAGGAAGTTTCAGAGAATTGAAAAACACTATTGAATATAGGGTGTCCCATTTGAAAAAACAAAGTCACCCGCTATTCCTCTTTTGTGGGCCACCCGATATATTCGAAAATATTTTTAGGATGTGCTCTTCTTGGAGTATATCAAGTCTGCATCAAAAAATTTTGACAAACTCAGTCCGTTACGCATATATCGTCCATTGCGGCACTAGTGGGACACCCTGTATATCTGCCGACCCAAGATAAAAGTTTACGAGCCGCCACTGTTTATGAGCCTCTACTGCGAACTAAATGAAGGTTCATCCGACATGATTCCTTTCATCAAAAAACCGGATGAATCTCCTGAACTTGACTTAAATGTTTGGGTTAGAGAAACCTTCAAACGTATGAACATAATTGGTTGAAAAAGGGTATTTTGAACAAAGAACGGAAAATTGTAACAATAAAAGATATGGGATTATGCCGTTTCAAGGGTTCCATCTTTACGGTTGAAACAATTCATCTAACAATTTTAAAATTCGACAAGTCCTTTCTGGGGGACAAAGAAGACTAAATTTATGAGTTCCACATGTTGCTAAGTGAAACGCAACACCGTCAAGTAATGGGAGAGCATCGACAAGTATGAACTTGTCAAATTCGCAAATAATTGAAATCCCTCTGACTCGTTGCATTTTTACTGACCACTGGCGGGACTTCGCCAGTGGCAAATAATTGTACAAGTAATGGCTGGAGTGAACCACTCCCACTCTGTACATTGTACATGCCAAATATAGGCAAGTGTCAAATATTTGCCAAATACACCAATGCACGAGTAGTGGGAGTCCGCCTTAATTGACTCGTTACATTTTTACCGACAACTGGCGGGACTTCGCCAGTGGCAAATAATTGTACAAGTTATGGCCGATTGAACCACTCCCACTACATGCCAAATATAGGCAAGTGTCAAATATTTGCCAAATACACGAGAAGTGGGAGTCCGCCTTCATGTATAGATATTCTTCCACCATAACTCGGCGTCAGTGTTATATTGATATTGTTTATCCTGATTACTCCTAGGTCTCCTGAGGAGACCCCTCTGAAACTACAAGCTTCGAAGCTTTTAACTTGTGCCGAGTTCGGAGTACGCAGTTGTGTTCTGTGTAGTGTTTGGGGTGACTCATTTCATTTGGCGGAATTCGACCAGATTCTCGAAAAATGTATTCAATAGTTATTTCAGCTCGCGGCGTCCTCAAATGGCACATTTTACAATTCGTTCCACAAAGTTTGAGCGCGCAATGTATCATTATGATATCTGCTCCAGTTGATTGAAAGCGATCTAATATCAAGCGCGAGAGGTAGCTGCTCCAATCAAGGATCAGTTCGAGAGAGCAGTGTACGTCTACGAGTAAAATTGTATTGGCGTTCAAAGTTGTCAAGTTCGCTCGCCGTCTGGAGTCTGAAATACATCGGAAATGAGAAATAAAATTAAATACCCAAATAGAAAACGTTACGTTTACGTCAAACACAAAACTTAATTCCTTTAGATGAAGATATCAGTTGGGGGTACACGTGCACATGTGCATTTATTGAGCAGCCGCCACTGGCGCGAATTAGGTTATTAGGTAGACCAATTTCACGGACCGAAATCTAGGACGAAAAGAGTGGTAATTTAAATAATTGTAGTATTACATTAAATAATGAAGTGACTCGAAAAAATAATAATTTTGAATATGAAAGTGTAGAGATATAGTAATGTGGAAGGGAATGAAGTGGTGGTAATGAATTCAAATTTCCTGAAAAAACTTTAATGAAAAAGACCAAATACCAATAAAAAGTTATAATAGTTACACATTATGTATTCATTATACACAATAAATATAAATACTGAACATATAGATAAAATCAAAATTGGCAGAGTGAATTCACCACATGATAAATTCTATCTAATGATTAAAATACGAAATATAAAATTTTGAATAATTGAGAATGTATAAATTTAAATTTTTTTAAATCTAATACATCAAAAAGCTTAAGAGTGTATAGATCACTTAGGCACATGTAGTTAGAACACTTCCAGTTTTATTTTATGTACGCGTCTCAAGTGGAATGAAATATGCAGCATTGGCAAAAGTTGAAGAATTAATGTACTTAATGAGGTATGGATTTATTTATCTTGGGCATATGTAACCTATGCATCCTTATGCTAAATATTTCATGATTTTTCCTTAGCCGTTTGTGATTGAATTTATTATTTCATTCCTTTTTTTTACGATATGAGTTTAACTAGACATGTAAATTACTGGGAATGTTGATTACATTTATGGAGTGAAAGTTGGAAAATTTTTTAATTTTTCTTGAACCTCTGGCAAGGCATCGTTTACAATCACAAGACTATGACTGTACCCCATGGTTACACCGAGAACTTTCAAACCACTGAGTTTGTTTACCTAGAAATACAAAAAAATGAGATTTCAATATAATTCATGAAATGTTGAGGCAATTCATTCTCAGATTCAAATTGTCGACCCAGTCTAATTTGACTTGCTTGGATTTCTTTTCGTTTTATTCAAATTTACAACACATACGACAAATTTACAAACTGCAGCAAATAATTACATCATATTGAATATATTCATGTTACGATTTCACTGAATGAACATAGATTCCATTTCATGAGGAGTACTTTTGAAACTTGTCACCTGGGCTTTCAGAATGAAAAGAAAACAAGAATAAACAAGAAAATCCAACTGCTTGCCTTCTCTTTTCGGCAAGGTCTTTGTTCTTTACAGGCGTGCAAAAATTTTCAAGAAAATTTTTAATTTGTTAGTTCAAAGGGGTTTTTCAGTATGTGCACTTTGTCATGGCTCATTCACTTTGAGACGATGGTACCTGATGAAATTTGTCACCGAATGAAGGTCGACCATTACAGTTTTGTTCAAGCACAACTTTCAATCCCTTTCAACCCCCACACGTACAATTAACATACCTACTTCAGATCATAACTGAAGCGCAGTGTTTAACACAATCTAATTTGTCACGTGAGGGAGTTAAAAGTTGTGCATGAACAAAACTGTAATGGTCGACTTTCATTCGGTGACAAATTTCATCAGGTACCATCGTCGCAAAGTAAATGAGCCATGACAAAGTGCACATACAATTAAAAAAAAAAATTTTTCTTGAGAATTTCTGCACGCCTGTAAAGAAGATACAAAGACCTTGCTAAAAAAGTAAATACCATATGACCCACTTTCCCTATTCAAAAAATTTAGAGGGTTGATGGGGACAGCACGGGGTGCAACAAAAATCCTTCAAAAATGCATGAAAATTTGGTAAAAGTGAAACAAAAATTGACCTGTTTCAGGATTTTGTTGCCAAATATTTCTTCTGAGAAAATGAATTTTATCCATATTTTTGACGCGCACTGTATAATCACAACTGTCATTCATCAGGGTTAATTTCATTGACATTCATTTCGAATTCGTAAAAAAACTCTAACAATTATGATCAGAATCATCGAAAAGCATACAAACAGAAATGTTAGATATGAAAAATCTGATCTTCAATAAAATGAAACTTACCTCTTTTGGAACAGTGCTGGACTTCTGCATGTCACCAAATCCTAGTTCTCCATAAGTAGGAGATGCACCCCATGCAATAATGGCATCATCTGCATGGACCATGATGGATGTAAAACCCGCAGCGATGTGGTGAATATTCCATCCATTAAGATCTTGAATTGGCTTAGGGTACATGTTGGCCTCACCTGTCCTTTTGGTCTGACCAAACATGAACAGAATTCCTAAATCTGATAGGGCTAGGCTGTATGTGGAACCACATTGTACAGCTCTAACACCTTTTCCTTGGAAATCGAAGAATTTGATAAGGCGGGGCACCTACAAAATTCACTCCATGTAAAACGAAAATGGACTACAGGATACTTTTAAATAATCATTGATACTACATTCTGTCACATATCTTTTTAGCGCAACTAATTTCGAATGGTCTTAAACAACAGTAAACATCATAACTCTCGAACGGAAAAACCTAGCAACTTGAGATTTTCAGGGTGGGTTCGGATATCGAATAGCGGGTTCAAGTTCGTAATGGGCCAAATTCGAACAGGGTTGCATCAAAATGGCTGTCCAAAATATTGTTTTCCTGGTAATTTCAAATTTACGGATTCGATCGAGATGAAATTTAGCAATTGAATGGATAATCACATATTCAAGGTAGACGCAGAATTTTGTTCAGATCGCGTAACCAGAACCATATAAAATTCCAGCGAATTATTCAAAAAATCACGAATATTCTGTGATTAATTTGACAGCTGGCAAAATTTTTCCGTTGGATTTTTGAATGCGAAACTACCTACAAGGTGGATCCGACTTCAGGTCAGTGCTTCAGGTGTTTTTCTACATTATAATAATTAGTGTAACCATTATTCACTTTCTTGTTATTTTGTAATTATTTTATTTGGGGGAATATGTACTTCAAATCAATATTTAAATAGTACGTTCCACTTGGCGCTCACAATGCTCACGCTCACGACGCTCACGCTCACGACCGCTGTTTTTCCCATTCCTCCTGCTTGCGATCGTTGCAATCGAACATACAAGTGGAACGGGCTTGATTGTGGACAAGCTTTGCACAAGCGCAATCCAGACAAATTTATGACATTGTCAATGGAAATAAACTTAGGGATTCTGATATTGAAGTTTTTCATTCATTAAAAACTCAGTTATAAAACCTTTTGGTGAATTTTCTGATAAACTCAAAATCGAATGCAACCTGAAATGTCTTACGATGCCGTTGTGGGATATTTGATGAGTCGCAACGATTCAGAAAGTACTTCGTCAAGTTCGGATGAAGAGTATAATGCAATTTCAGAAAATTCAGTATTTCTCTAACTTCTCTGAAAATAATAAAATAAATAACCCAACCTCTGAGTCTGGATCTCGAATGCCAAATTATCATCCCCACTCCTCGAACGACCGCAAAGACCCACGTCTTCGGATGGGTCGTTGTGAGCTTGGAGTGAGCGAAAACAATGACGTCATCAGTAACGTATTCGCCGCGTTCACAACGACCGTAGTCGCCATGTGGAACGGCTAATGGAGCATTTTGATCGTTGTGAGCGCCAAGTGGAACGCACTAAAAATGAAACTTTTTCTTCACCCTACAATACTTACCATCTCATCCTTTTGTTCATTATGGCCCAATCGGCCAAACCCTCCAAAACCCCACGAAAAGGCTCTTTTTTTACTATCTATAGCAACAGTGTGATTCTGACCGCAGTTGAAGTCGACTATCTCGGGAAAATCGACTGGGGAAACATGCCCGTCCTTAGTTCTTTCGATGTATATCAGAATACGCTTTGGACTGGTTTCAAAATTGAAACACAACTTTGTGCTAGTTTTGAAGAACTTTCCATCAGTATTATGACCCAACTGGCCATACTCAGGAAGTCCAAACGTCCAAAGTCCGCCCTTGATGTCTAGGATGGCAGAAAAATCTGCACCACACCCAACCTAAAAATATAATATTAGAAATACGATTAGTATTTTGAATGAACTCATGCTGCAAAATCCAAATTTTATTAATCTCAACAAGGAATCATTTGCAACCTCAGACAAATCAGAATGAGTTTTAATAACCAGATAACAAAAAAGAAAGGAAAACAATTTATACGAAGAGGACAAATCGACCAATCATCATGAAAATGGAATGAATCATCCCAACTATTACAGAAACCTACAAACTCAATAGAATATGGGTCACAATATTTGAGATACATATTTATTATTTATTTATTTATTTATTTATTTGCCGCTTCGACATCTTGGTCATTAGCGGTAATGGAACTTTTTACAAAAATTCGTTAAAATAATATTTTGGTTAGGATAGTATGTACAATGATTGTTTGCTACCTAAATTTTCACACTGATGGATCTTACAAATGCTAGGGTATTTAGGCACACTGGTGAGTCAATCTTGAGGGCTTCCTTCAATGAGCTGCTTACGTTGAACTTTGCTCTCTGGGACTGGTATAATGGGCACTCCGTTATTATGTGTTGCACTGTCACCTCACTATTGCATGTACTACATCTTGGCACTGTTTCTCTCGCAAGTAGGTGTTGGTGTGATACTATGCAATGTCCTATTCGGAGTCGTCTCAGGGTAACATGTCTAGTGTTAGCATTAGTGTTAAACAAACACCTATTTAGAAGTTTCCTGGGAAACTAGTTTTTTAAGCAGACGGTGCAACCTGTGAAGACCAGCTTGCAAATATTGAGGTGTCACCAATTTCTCCAATCGGCTCTTCAAGCCCATTATGAGGTTTATTTAATGCTTCAAGTCGTGGGAAAATTTAAAATTGAGATAGATAAATAAAATATGGAACTGCACCAACAAAGGACAAGGTTTCCAAGGAATAGGGAAAAGGATATTCATTTTTCTAAACCGAATAATGAATCATGTAACTAACGAAGACATTCACAATTACATAGTAACCAAACCAGGTTTTGCAAATGCCCTAAAGTGGATATTAACTCAGAAAATATCCATTTTAGGGCGAGGGTGTGATGCATACACTCACATTATTTTTTAACGTAGATTCAATATCTGCCATAAAAAAATTGGGTTCTAATTTGAAAAAATTGATTTTTCACGGTTTTGTCATCCCTAACTTTGAAAGCGATTTTTTCACCCCCTGTATCATGAATCGCGATTTCGATTTTTAAAGTGGATACATCAATCTTACATCTTGAAAAATCCCAAAAATGAAAATTTTCCATCCAAAAACCTCGAAGTTATTCTTGTTTCAGCGGAGCTCTATTTTCGATTTTTTTTTCGAATTTTCCCGCTCAGAGAGGATTTTCCAACCAAAACTGAAAAATGTTACATCAAAATAACTTGAAATTTTCTAAGGAATCTATTTCTGCAATAAAAAAATGGTGTTCTAATTTGAAAAACGGAAGTTGACGTCATTTTCGGAAAAACCGGAGGTGCTCATGCCTTGAAAATATTTTAGATTTCATCAGCATCGTGAAATACTTATAAGTGCTGAATTTCATGAAAATACGTTCAGTAGTTTCCCGTATAAATATGGGTGAGGTTTCTCGTGAAAGTCCCTGTATTCTCGTGATGGGTTAGTCTTAAAGGTTAGAAATGATTTATTCAAAGTATTAAAATGCTCTGCAATTGAATGTTTTACAGATGGCTTTAAACACGTAATCATTTGTATTTATCGACCAATAATCTCCATATGCAGATTTTAATCTCTTTCTTGAAAAGTTTAACAGTATTCTGCAATTAGTCACTGAAGAAAAGGCGCACTTTATTGGGATATATTCGAAGTAACTGAAAAGGAAGTTAGTGACGTAATTTCAAAGATGACAGAAAAGCCATCCAGTGGATTTGATGGTATTCCTATTAAAATTATCAAAAGATCTAAACAATTTATCTCAAAACCTTCATATTACCTTATGAATAAATTTTTTGTAAATTGTGTTTCCCCAAATGCGCTAAAAATGGCTGTGGTAAAGCGGGTAAAGCAACTGTATAAGAAAGGGAACACTGAAGATCAGTTTACTTTCGGGCTTTTCTGAAATATTTGAAAAAGTTCTATCGAAACTCTTAAATTTTTTTCATGAATTTAAGTTCTTTACAACATGTCAACTTGGATTTATGAAAGAAAAGAGTACAGAAACCGCTATCTTTAAACTAGTTAATACAATATTGGGTGCATGTACCTGTAGTGCTATTTTTGACCTTTAGAAAGCCTTTGACTGTGTCGAATAAGATATTCTGTTTCGTAAACTTGAGTCAACGGGTGTAAGAGATAAACAACTTGAACTTATCAAAAGCTATTTCAGCAACTGTAGACAGAAGCTAATTTTATCTATAGACGGTGTTGAATATGTCTCCTCGGAACAGGAAGTTAAGTTGGGTGTTCCGCAGGGTAGCATATTGGGACCGTCGCTTTCTGCAGTCTATATTAACGACCTTCTTAATGGTGTTCAAGGCTTGTCAACGATGCTTATACTCCATTCACTTTTATAAAGTATCGCGGTTTGCCATGAAATTCTGACACATTTCACCGTGTATGTTTGGAAAACGTTGGGTTATAGTCATTCTTCTGTCAGTTGAACGAGCAACGTTGCCGATTCTGCTAAAAAGTCGTAGTAATTACGTAATTATCGAAATGTTTCTTTACTTTGGGAAATTAATGAATTTGAGAAAATATTATGTGAATTCAGAAGACATATAACTACATTTTTGCACAACTTGAAATACTCCAGTATGAAAATGTAGTAGTTCTACGAAACCTGCGCCACAGTTGAACCTTAGACGAACCAACTCCATTTATAAAGTTGAAAAAGAGTAAATAGAAAGTAGACTTGGCAATGTCGCTTGATTTTCACGAGTAACAATCGGCGTCCGTTTCAAGTGAAAGAACCTAAATCATGGCTAACCGCGATACTTTATAAAAGTGAATGAAGTATATGTACGCTGATGATACCAGCATTTTGTCATATAATAGTGATCTCAGGACTACTTTGTCGCAGGTTGAAGATATAGTTAGTCAAGCTAGTGGCGTAGAGAAATGGTGTAGGTAATCACACTGCTTAATATGGAAAAAACTGATGCTTTAGGTTTCCGTACTGATAAGTCGAAGATAGCTATGCCAGAAAACATCCAGGCAAAAGGAACTGCAATAGTATTCAAGGAGTCCATCAAGTTCTTGGGTTTACACATTGACTGTAATATGAAATGGAAAAATCAAGTGGAGATATTGAGTAAGCGCCTGCACACCGTTACTTATTCTTTGAGTGTTCTTAAGGAAAGTGTAGATGACCAGGTGTTGAAGATAGTTTTTTACGCGAATTTTCGGAATTTCCAGTCTATCCTTTCGTACCGGATAATTTTTTGGGGTAATTCCTCTTTTGCTTCAAGAATATTCAAAGATCAGAAACGAATGATATTCAGTAAAGGTTACCGGCAGACTTGCCGTGGACTATTCAGATGCAATAATATCATGACGCTTTCGGGGCTTTATGTATACAGTTGTGATGTTGCGATTATATTATTGAGTGGAATTTTTTTCGTCAGTGTTGCTTCAGGATATTTTTTGATATTTCAAATAATAAAAACTCACTTGTTCACTCATGAAATGCCTAAGATAATAAAATTCCTCATATTTACTGCAAGCCAGCGACCTGTCAGAAACGTTTCGAGGTTGACAATGGTGGAAAAAACACGTGGTTTGGATTGCCTAATAACATGTCATCTATGAATGTATGGTTAGAATTCGAAGTATATCATTAATCTTTAATCGATTTCAAGCGGATAACCACTAATAACCGCGGTTATCTCTGGTCCTGCCCTTGGTTATAGCCCTTCAGAAAGAACCGCGAATAACCAACTTGCGCTTGAACAGGAGTGGTTATGTTCTCGTTGATGTTTGTAAACAAAACGAACACATAACCAAATTTTATATTTATCGTCTTTCTGAATGTGGTTTCAAGAACTCAAAATAGAATAAAGAATTGTGGGTAAGTGTTTAGAACTGTGTATTACTATCTCATATTTGTTTCAGATTTAGCTACTAGTTAATCATGTCACGTGAAGAAGATTTGTTAATTACATCTGTAGCAGACTGTAGCCCTAGCTAGTGAAATTATATTTGAAAGTGATATTATTAATTTATTCATGTATAATTCACAGATAATATAATAATAATCTTTATTTATTTAGCATAGCTAGTACAAAAAATATAGAAATTTCTTTCATCACATAATTAAGTTGAATCATCAATGAAATGTATTATCCACTTTCAAATACAAGTACAGCAACTTATTATATGACATAATCGATGATGCATTTTTTATTGCAGTTGGTAAAGCATTGTACAAACGAATACCTGCAAAAAATAGAGTCTTCTGCATAGCAGTAGACTTGACTTGTCTAATGCTAAAATTCCTTTTGGATCGAATATCATAATCGTAAAATTTCTCCCTTCTCTCTAAGAAATCCACTGAATATTTCGGCAAGAGACCATGTTCAATATTGTATATTAGTGTTAAATTGGCTCTCTTGATGATTTTTTCAACTGATAACCAATTCAGTGTATCAAGCATATTATTTATTGGGGTATATTTATTACACTTCAAAATTATCCTCATTGACTCATTCTGCTGTAATTGGAGTCTGTATATATCTCCTTGAGTGCACGAGATGCACCTCCAAACATTATTAATCTATATTCCATTTAACGTAATGATTTAGAAAATAATTAAAATAAAAGAACAAATAACCGTCCGAATCAAATGTATTTATATTTAACCCCACTTCTTTAAAACCGCTATCATAACCCAGCTCTCAAGTACGGTTATCTGCGGTCCAAACGATGACGTTGAAGGGCTAATTCATGACGTCACATGATTTGAACCAACAAGGACCAAAACCGCTTGAATGAAGTTGGTTATCTTTGGTAATTACCACTTAGGACCAGGTTATCCGCTTGAAATCGACTTTTGATTTAATTTCGTCAATTCGGGTGGATTTTATTTAAGAGCTAGTTAAGGTGGGCGTTCAATGTAGTGTGTTTTTATTTCAAGTTGCATTTGAAAATGGTTTCACTTTGAAAACTGAAATTTTGTGGGTAAACTCAGGAAGGATTGGAGTTCTTAATGAGATAATTGAGATTAATTGCATTCCAACAGTTAATTTTTTTTCTTTGAAAAATAGAAGAAAATAATCTAACTCATGCTTCTGTTTTATTTCAAACGAAAGACCCATGAAAATAGTTCAACTTCCGATTAAAAGTGAATCTGCAGATAATTTCATTCAGAAAAACAACTTGAAATACGGAATTGACAGAGAATGGCCAAATTCAAATTAAGCGGGAAAAAGTTCCTGCTTTACCCACATATTCACTAATTTCATAGTTCAGCGAGTTTCGGATAGAGAGCGCCATAGTACATTTCATTCATAATTAGAGAGATATTCATAGAACTCATAGAGATAATGTAAGTTCTATGGAAATATTCCGTAAAATGCACGGAGGCGCCTCTATCGGTCGACTTGTCCTACGCGCATCAAACGGCGACCTTAAGGATTACGACTCTGTGCAAGAGAACCATATCTACAAATCGAGGTTTCGGACCTAATCTATGGTTTTGTATTACGGTGCAAATGGACCTGAAATAAAATAACCTGAAAAGATAAAAGTTGGCTATCTTCAATGCTTATTCTTATTCCATATTTTGCACGTTCGGCAAATTTATATCCGTGCTAAGCACATGGGACGTAGAGAATAAAGACCGATATGTATTTGCCGAACGCAATACGGGCAATGAATTGAAGCTGCGCTTTGGTAAGAATCCAAATCTGCGCTTTTGCAAAAATATTCAGAATATGTGAGTAATTCTGTCTCTCTCTGATACATTGTATTATGTCGTTAAACGTATGTCATCCATAACTTCATGCGAATACATTCGATCATAACCTAACAATTTGATGTGATAATAATGTGTGCTGCCTATCACCCAATCACAATATTCCTATCGCACATGCGCAATAGCTCTCACTGACCCTCGGAAAGCCCACTAGTCACTAGATATTGCATTATTAATTTCAAGGATCAAATTATAGGTATAGTATAATTTGTTATTTTCGTCCCTCGTTATACGCATAACCTCTACGTTTTCCGCGATTTTTGAATTTCCAGTTGACGCATGCGTACAATTCAATTTTTACCAACGATTTGGCTTTACTTTGTGACTGTGAATAGCAGGCGCATAAGCCATATTGTAGTTATGAGATATATGATTATTAGCTTCAAATATACCCTGACAAGATCATATGTATCCCAAACCAAAAATATCCTGCATTCACATAATTCTATACCTATAATTTGACCCATGAAATGGGTTTTGTCCGGCTTCCGTGACAACTAATGCGCATGTGTGGTAAAGGAAAGTGGGTTTGAGTAGGACATCAAGGAGAACTAAATTAAAATGGCAAGTCTGTTTATAGTTAAATAAATTAATAAAATAGGTGCAATATGGCGATTATGTAATCAGCAGCGGCTGGAGAAAAATCTCATGATAAACTCCACATAAGGTAACAATGGATACTAAATGAACTTCTCTTCACCTCTAAAGAACATGAGGCAAGAATATAGAGCCACAGGGAACTGGATTCAAGTGAAAAGAACCCACAACGCTGACGTTCTATATTTATAATTCTATGACCACACTGCTCTTTACGGAGTCCATAAATTATCAAACACTGAAGACGAATTTCTCCAGATAATGAGACCATACATTTGAAATATCAATTGCTTAGACAAAAACAAAATATTTCACATTACCTTGATGATAGGTGGCCCTCTATAATTGATTCTTGTGGGAACCATGATTTTTGGTTGTACATTTCCAACACCACACTGTCCAGATCTATTGTCACCACATGCATATACAGTACCCGTATCAGTGAGAAATAGAGTATGATGCCGTCCGCAAGCAGCGCCAATGACATTTTTATCTTCCAACCCAGGTACTATTGTTGGGGCATACCTTGTCTCCGTATCATCCAAACCCAACTGGCCATATGGGTTACGTCCAAATGTCATGCATTTGCCTTCTTCAGTAACAATTACATTATGAGCAGCTACACAGCCACTTACAGCAAGTCGCACCTGACAGGAATAAAATTTCAAGACATGCTCCGATTTCTAGAATGCATCACAAGAGTAATTGAGTAAAAACAAATTCAAACCTTCAAATCAGTAAAGATATTTGGATAATATAAGTTGGGGTACATCTTTGGAGTAGGCTTTATTTCTCTTTTGCCAGCATTATCCCAATGAACTTGTCCAAAAATTAACAATTGACCGGCAGGTTTGATAATTGTTTTCAAGAGTTCTTCAGGAAGCTGAGTAAGATCATCCAATGTATCCCCATGTCCAGCAATGAGAACTTCATCTGGTTGAGTTGCATTCTCATTATCACTTCTATCAGATAAATCGGAGTCAATATCACTTTCTTCCTTCCTTTTACCTCTTTTCGCAGTTTTTTTTACTGGTGCTCTCTTACGTTTAGTTGACATATTGAAGATATGTTAAGATTCCAACAAAAGGGCCTCTGATTTATTGAGCAACTATGAAAATCCACGAAAGCGAGATCACAAAGAGAATGTTTTATACCAGCTGACTGAACAGTAATTCGAAGAGACCGGTGTTGTCCCGCTGATGCACATAAAAGAAATTTTTGTAGAATTCGAAAACAGAGAACAATTAAAGCTTGCCTTCTTACAAATAATATCTATTTGAATTAATAAATTACTTGTTTATGCCCAAAAACAAATTACTCCAGTTTTCTTTCTTTAATTAATATTATATTATTACCAACATTATTACAATCATTCCCGACACGAGAAATAAAATAATAACGGACTAAACGGAGTAAACGGACCCGGAAGCCGGAATTCACACAACAAAGCAAGATGCGAAGAATATAGAAAAGACGAAAAGAGTGATAATTATTATTCTTCTGTGGTTTTAGTAATTCATATTTATATTATTCGTGTTTCTTAATAATTACCTATTAATTATAAAATACGAACTGTATTATTCGTGTTTCTTACTAACTTATCAATTATTATTATCGAAACCTAAGAAACATTTGAAGTAAATCTTCCAAGAAAAAGAAATCATCGGTGAATTGACAACTAACTGCAGTATTTGACATTTAAAAAAATATCGTTCGGGAGCTCGTCCGTACGTCCGTTTTATTTCATGAACGTCAAATAGAAAAATGGATTTCGAATTAACAAAAGAAAACATTCAGCCGCTTAGAGGCGGAAGAAATCCAATACAGTTAGGACTAGCTTTACAAGCAGAAACAAATCCAGAAATTAGAAGAGAATTGCAGCTTCAAAGAGAGTAATGTTTGTTGTACAATGCTATTTTTCAACCCTTAATTTATGTTTTTGCAGAGCTTTCGAAAATGCTATAAAAAACTATCAAGGGGATGATCCTCTAGAAAATTGGTATCAATTTATTTCCTGGGTTGAGCAGACTTATCCAAAAAATGGTCATGAAGGAAATTTAGTTCAGTTATTAGAGCACTGCCTTAGTTTATTTGAAAATGATAAACGTTACATACATGATAGACGTTTTTGTAGATTGTGGATAAAATATGTGAGCAATATCTACATTTCATTGTATGATTATTTTGAAATTCTCAATTTTTCCTATAGGTGGATTATCAACAAAATCCTTTAGAACTTTATCAAATGATGCATGCTAGAGGTCTTTCAGTAGGTTGTGCTGATTTATATAAAGCTTGGGCTTACTATCATGAGGCAGCAGGAGATTATAAAAGTGCAAATGCTATTTTTGAACTAGGAAAGCAAGCATTAGCCCAGCCATTTGAAGAACTGGAGATGGCTCACCAAAATTTAGTTATGGCAGCTGGAAAACATGTAAGAAATCGAGAAGCATGTTTTCATTAGACTGATTGTTTTGAATTCTTTTAAATATCAAATTCTGTTATCATTTTCAAAGGATTATAAAATTAGGTTATGAATTCAAATATTCATATTTTGGTCAGTATCTTAACACGTTCACTGCGGCACGTATCCCCGGCGGCATGTGTTGTGCCTTAAGTTCAGTGCGACACCAAAAACAGCTGGATTATTTCAGTGCGAAATCTCTGAATAATTTGTTTTTTCACCGATTTACATGATACAAGTAGCAATTGATTTCTTTTTCAAAATTCTACCTATTTGAATAATTATCATGACACATGCCCCCGGGGATACGCGCCGTACACAACTAATTTTTCATTAGTTCAGTGCCGCACAGTAACATGCACAGTAACGTGTTAATGACCAAACATGAACAATATTATTTTTCATCTTGATGATTGTTTCAATGTGTAGAAGGAGTTATAGGGAGTCTGATCCAAACTTATAAACTGGCTAAAGATTTCTATTTTTGATATAGAGAGTCTTTTGTCAAACACCTGACTCGAAAATTGTTAAATTTATCTTCTACCAATTCTGTAGGAGGGTTTGTTAGTTCTGTCCAAACCAACATATCGAAATATTAATCCAAGATTTGAGGGCAGTACAGAAAATGAGTTTGCCAAACACATAATTTCTTTAAAAACAGGGTATCACATTAACTTGTTAATTGACATTTCAGTCATATATGTCTGACACTAACTGTTTCTCCCTGCGCCATGTCAGACACTGGTGTCCAACACTCAATATTATATTGATAGCCAAGTCATTTATGTCCGACTCTATGTACAAATTACCTTTACTTTTTGAATTCATGCATGTCCTACTAGAAACAAAACAAAAATGGTTTGGCTTTCTAAGGAAAAATAGATCAAATAGACTTGGTTATACATATAAAAAAAAAATCAGGTTGAGTATCGAAATTATCTAATAAAATTTCTATGGCCCAGTGGAAATATTCTTGAAATTACAGTGGCGATCAACCTGTTAAACAGCATACATAAATATATCAGGGTCTTCCTGAAAAAATGTGTTTCTATCAGATTCATTCGAGACTTGTAAACATCCTCTACATGATACATCCTGTAGATGATTTTTCAATGAAACGGTTATCACTTTGAAAGCAGCAGTAAACTTACTTTATTACTGGACATTTATAATAATTCATACTCAGCTAGCAAAACTGATATTCGAAGGGCTTGATATTAATTCAAAATCGTAATTCAGCATAAATCAGACTATGGTATGTTATCAAATTTGCAAAGTGAATTTATACAGGGTGTTTCTGAATGGATGCTTAAGACTCCAAAGGATGATTCCTTGTTCAAAATAAAAGGTAGTTTGTTATATAGTTAAGTATCCCGAATCACAGGAAACCGCCGATACATGGAAAGTGCCAAGACTGCAAGTCAGCGTTCCTCTCCACGTGTCAGTGCAATAAGTGCAACGATCTTGCGACGCGATCGTGAAAAGTGAAACAGACACTTATCTTAGGATTAGTTCCATTCTAGCTTTATACAAATTCACTTGTATCAATTAGCTCTATTTTTGGTAACTCCGTATTCGAAAGCTGTAGAATCATAACGTCATTTATTGTCTAAATCATTGTGACTTATAGTTCGAAGGAAATAAAATCTTTTTTAAAAACAGTCTTTTCGGAACGAATTTCATAACTATATAAATATTCAATGATGGCGGAAACATGAAAATTGAAAGAAGAACTTACGCAACGACTTGGATAGAATTAAATTCGGATGGCCTGATTTCGTTAGAAAGTTTTTCATCTCCTGTATTTTTCTCCTAAAATATACCGTTAGGAAATAACAAAATGAAATATAAATCATTACGTGTCAGGAAAGGGCAATTTATTTGAGAACTGATATACATTTTTTTTTTTTATTTCAAAACGGTACCTACATTTTAGGAGAAAAATTAATACAGGAGATGAAAAAGTTTCTAACCTAAACAAACTATCCTAATTTTATTTCATATAGGTACTCCATTCACTTTCATAAAGTATCCCGGTTGGCCATGATTTAGGTTTATCAAGTTCTTCTACTTAAAACTGACCCAGGTTGGCATTCGTGAACGGTGAAAGTCAAATAATTCTGAGAGGCCTCTCCAGAGTCCAGACTCCTATGCCATTGAGTGAGATCAGCCATTTATTCGTTGTCGTATCGCGCCCCGAGGGTTTCGATTATTTTATTGGTCCACTAGACAATATTCATCCATTCGTTTAACGCTGTAGTGGCCATGTTCACTACTTTTATTTTCGAATCGGTATATATGGCTGAGGGAGTTATATTATATTAAGCCTTGTTCGGACTAGGCCAGTAGATTAGTCGAGTGGAGAGTAGAGAGTAGCTAATCTACTTACTACTGTCACACAACTGTCAGGAAATCGTTCGCACTTTGGTCGAGTCGAGTTCACAAGTTAAGTGAAAAGTGAGTGATATTTCGAAGAACGAAGAGCATGCAATGCAAAAAAGTAAACAAAGTGGTTAACCTCATCGTAACGTAATGACTATTTTAGAAGAGGTGGATGAGGAAATATGTGAGATCCGTAAAAAGAAGCTTTGGGTACGGAAATGGTAATAGAAGATACGAACTAGGAACTACAAATTGTCTTCTGAAGGAATTGGCATTAGAAGATCCCAAAGAATACCTCGATACTTTGAGAATGTCAGAAAGTTGTGTAAATTTTCTGTTAATAAAACTTTACAGACGCGAAATATTCAAATATATAATTATATAAGTAACCAGGTAAATGCATTTCGGATTCTATATCCTCTGATGAGGATTGCCTCATCATTTTATTTTTGTAGTCTTTCGACGTGATCCAAATATTTCTGAACTATATATATTTCGTATGAGAAGCACACATAAAAAAGGACATTGTAGGTATACAAATAATAAAAGGATAAATGAACAACTTTGCAATATATCTAAACGCGAATATCCAGGCCTTCAACCCAGTCCACTGCCCCTGGGGAAGCGGAGAAAACCTCATGAATACCACCAGGATGGGATCTTATCGGGCATTCGTTCGAAATGTGGTCCATTGTCTGTCTCGTTGCGCCACAATCGCACCCCGCTGAGTCCACTATGCCCCATTTGAACATTTCATCACGACATTTCTGAACTAATCTTACTAATCTATATGTTATATCTTCGCTCCAACGAAACATTTTTGAAAAACGACTGACTTTTCCTTTCGCCTGTGACAGTACTGGCGTTCCAGTGGCAAGTGGCGCGTGGTGGGGGAAGCTATTCGCCCGAGAAAATAGAATGAAATGGATCGACTCGACTCGCCCACTGACTAATCTACTCGACTCGATTTTTGGCGTTCGCACACGGCAAGTTACTAAATCACTCGCTACTCGACTAATCTACTGGCCTAGTCCGAACAAGGCTTTATCGCTTTGCAGTGACATATGTCATTTTATTATAGCTTGGATTAAAATATACACTGCGCAAAAAAATTAATGCACATTATGGAAATCTCAAATTTATTCTACAACTGAAGGTGTTCTCAATGATAATTATTTTGATCAGAATTATGCATGCATATGTTATCCACTTTCAACGTTTTTCTTCAATACAGATGTTTTCTCCCAGCAGGAATAAAAAAAAGATATCAGATTTTGAATGTATTGGCTCCATTCTAAAATCAGTTGTTCTCGATCAATTCTAGTGATCAATAGTTTTTCTTTCGTTTGATTTTCTACACTCGATCGCTATGCAACGCGAAACACGCAATTTGACCCAAGAGGAATGTGCCCAAGCAGTAGCTTAGCGAGAAGAAGGGTGGACATACACAAGAATTGCAGAAAGGTTTGGAGTTTCCCATACAAGTGTGTCCAGAATGTTGCAGCGATTCAGGGAGACAGGTATGAATGTCCGAAGACCAGGACAGGGTAGACCACGGGTAACAACTGCCATTCAAGAACGTTACTTGAGAGTTTCTTCGCTGAGACAACGGTTTGCAACCGCTCGCCCCCTTCAAAATCAGCTTGAGCAAACTCATGAGGTGCAAATTAGCACTCAGACAATAAGAAATCGCCTCAGAGAATATGATTTAAGGCCTCGTGTCGCGGCAAGAGGCCCAGCTCTTACCCCAGCCCATCGGAGGACGCGTTTGGATTTTGGGAGAGAGCATATCCATTGGGAAGAGGCCGATTGGGAAAGAGTTCTCTTCACAGATGAGTCTAGATTCTGCCTCTACCATTGTGATCGACGTTCCCTTGTATACAGACGTTCACATGAAAGATATGCTCAGTGCAATTTCCTGAATACTACTTGTTTCGGGGGAGGATCGATTATGGTATGGGGTGGAATATCTTTGACTGCTTGCACATACCTAGTGGTCGTTGATAATGGAGCTATGAATGCTGATAAGTATATAAGAAACATTCTTGAAGAGCATGTAGTGCCATTTACCCCCATACATTGGTGAAAATTTCATTTTTATGGACGATAATGCCAGACCCCATCGTGCGCGCATCGTTCAAGAGTACCTTGAAGAGGTTGAAGTCTCTCGAATGGAATGGCCAGCAAGAAGTCCAGATCTCAATCCGATTGAGCAGGTTTGGGACAACCTCAATAGAAGGCTGAGTCCAACTCGGAGAAATCTGGGAAGGATTAGATCAGAACATTTTAAGATCACTCATTTTGAGTATGAACCGTCGTTGCCGAGCTGTAATTAACGCTAGGGGTGGAAATTTCAAGTATTAAATCACTTATCAGCATTTCAGTATTTTGGAAATTGTTCATTTCTCTTCTTTCACGTAAGATTCGGTGAAATCCTGAATTTTTCGTCCATTTAATGTGTCTTGTTTCGTTCAAAACCTTCCCGAGAGAACATAAAAAATAAGTTATAAAGTCAATGTAGAGTTAACTTTCATTAAAATTGAGATTTTCAGAATGTGCGTTAATTTTTTTGCGCAGTGTATATTATAGCATCGTCCGCGGTGCTTGATTCATTTTCATCAGGAGCGATATTGGTGTAATATATGAGATATAATATATATTATATTATCGCTCGTCGTCCGTTGCGGCCTTTATTGTTGCTGTTATATAATGGCACAATATAAAAATTTGCCATATTCCATGTCAATATATTTTTCAATCTCACAGATGTTGTTTGGTACAAGTGAAGACCAACTTGTCGAAAGAAGACAAGCTCTCACATCTCTGCGTACTTATAAAGGTGGAAAAGCAGTAGGTAGTGTTAGAATTCCAGCAGCAGCAGGTCCTGGTATATATCCTACTACTTCAAATGAAAATATTAGACCAAATGCCCCGGTTACCGTTTACCAAGATGAGGGAGATGAAGTAAGAGGTGCTGCTGCTCCACCTGTTAGTATTTTGACAGTAGTAAAAAGGCAAGAAGCTCCAAAAGAAAATTTACTAAAGCCAGGACCTTGGTCGCTTTATCCATCAAAGAAGAAAATGGCTGTTGGACCAAGGAAGCCTCCGCCATTCACTGGTAAATTTTATTTCTGAATAACCTCAATTTAAAATGTCGAATTTTGCTTTTGAGACTGCAAAAGGATTAAAAAAATGAACCGAAAATTTTGAATATTTCAGAACAAGTATGAATTATTCTTTATCTAATTTTATAGTTCATATAGACGATGAGGATGAAGTTCCTACAAGTTCTTCCACAATAAATATTAATAGGCCTCCACCTAATTTTCCTCCAAAAACCAAAGAAACTTACGTTGGCTGGGTGGTTAACTTGACAATGCCTGAACCAGTTGATAATCGCTTACTGCCTATGTATCCTAAATCGAGAGTCTATGCAGATCCTACTACTGAATACAGCTTGGAAGAACTTGCTGCTTTGAAATATCCCAAAACAGTGGTAAGTGAAAAAACTTTTCCGAAATTTATTATAATGTGCTACTCCTATGAAATAATGGGGCAATTTAATATATCGATAGAAAACACAGATTTTTATAGGATCAATAGCGTGTCTGTGTCACTGTCAATTTTCTCTTAATCAAATCGACATAATATGATTGAAATTTGCATTTTCTTGACCGAATGACGAACTCAGGGAAAGGACCCTGCACAAATCAAATGGAAAATGGATCCCAGTCGAATTGGCTGAAATTTGGATATGTTGTAGTTTATACTTTTCTGATCATGGGCCCGAGACCTAAAAATGGACAGTTTTTCCAGTATCGAAGGTACTTTGGGCGTCGGCATGCATACGTAGAAATTAAAATATGATGTATTCAAATGTGAAGTACTGCAGGGTTTGAATTTTCTTGTTGTGTTCTCTTTCTGGCATCTAGCACTGATTGAATTAGTATAGTTGAAGGGTAGCGAGTAGCCTGATAACGTGCGTAATATAGATGGGAATTCATTTTTGATGGCGCACTAGTCGCAACTTTCGACCTTCGATACCGAAAAAACTGTCCATTTTTAGATCTCGGGCCCATGGAGACTATTGATCAGAAATGTATAAACTACAACATATCTAAATTTCAGCCAATTCGACTGGGATCCATTTTCCATTTGATTTGTGCAGGGTCCTTTTTGGGTAAACTTGAAAAATTAAAGAAATAAGATTTTTCAAATATTGGTGTATCATATGAAGGTTTCCATTGTAGACATCTAATAATTTTTTAATTCATAAAATATATACTTCCGAAGAGATTGAAGAAAATTGGGCATATTGAGAGATATTCCGAAACATAGGAATGCATTTGAGAAATTCATACTTTTTCGCATTGATCTAAAATTATGAAATGATATCCTCAAAGAGAATATAAAAAATATTTCTACATAACTGAAAATAGGCAAATGAAGAATAATGAATGGAAATGAATGGTTTTTTATTATATCATTTATTATAATGGTGTGCATCAATAGTTAAGAATGACAAAAGGATATTGTGCCATTTGCCAGATGTCGAGAAGAATCAAATTCGTTCAAAAAGAATAACATTATTGGCGGTAATTCAAGATAGGTTTCCCAATTTAAACTGTGCGTGTTCTGATTTTCTTCCACTACAATTCTTTGTAGCTGGAGTTCAATTAAGCGTATTAGATAAAGAATTGTGATTGAAAAGAGCACTAACTTGAAGTCAAGAGCTCCCGATCGCTCGTTCTTCGTAAATAGATCGCATTCAAGAATTCAACGAAAAAAAATTCGACAGTTATCTAACAAATCGTCCATGATCCCGGATCCGTTATTACAGAAACATTGCTTATACAGGGTTGGGATAAAGTTTGGCACCAAATTAATATCTTTAATCCGAAACAAAGTGCTCTTTCAGAATCTGCAGAAATATACAGGTGTCCCATTTAAATGAAAAATATTTTTGTCATTTCCGGTTAAACCGGAAGTATCTCATCAATGAAAATATGCTCATCAGATGCATTGTGGTCCATTACACTCAGCTGCCAAATTTCAAAAATATCGCCCGTTTCGTTTTAAAGATATTAATTTGGTGCCAAACTTTATCCCAACCCTGTATACTCCATTCACTTTTATAAAGTATCCCGGTTGGCCAGATTTTGGTTTATCAAGTTTTTTTTTACTTAAAACTGACGCAGGATGGCACTCGTGAAAGTCGAAATAATTCTCAGACGTTGCCAATGTGACACAGGTTTTGATCTCTGTGGTCGTCGAGAATCGAATAGCGTAGAAAACGTCAAAATTTCACGTTTTCCAAATGCAATTTCTGGATATTCAGATCAGAGGAAATGTGGAAATGAATGGCGAGAACGTTACCTTAATGTCTGGAATAAAGTTCCCGATCTATCCGAATTTTTATTTCATTTCGTAAGCAATTTAATTTTTTCTATTTGTATTGGAGTGAGTGCTCATCATACGAAATATTTATTAGAGTGAGTTATAAGCGTGAGCTATCATAACTTACGCTATTTCTTTATAGATACTATTGCAGCTCAAAATCAATTGAATATACTATTCTATGGGAGTAGATAAATAAACATTTTGATATATGCGTAATTTCTGCGAGCTTTATATATGTAGAGAGGGCAACGTTGCGTAGGTATCTGACAGAATGATGACTATAACCTAACATTTTCAAAATATACACGGTGAAATGTGTCAGAATATCATGGCCAACCGGGAAACTTTATTAAAGTGAATGATTTTCGTTTCGTATTTCATTTAGTTCTGTCGAGCAGATTGGGAGAAAACTTAATGAGTTCAATAACGGTCCTTTTTACGTGTTGAATTGCGCGCGACAAACAAATGAATAACCTTGCTTTCTAAATCAGACAACAGAGTTTTTCATATGACTATTTGTTGATTGATTCGAGTTCTGTATACCCAATAAAAAATGCCCGCTTACGAGGTGTATGACACGTTAAATTGCGAGCGAATAAAGCGAGCAAAATTTGCAATGTTTAAACATTCGTACGTACGCTTTATTCGCTCCCAATTTATCACGTAACCCTCACGAGGTATCGTAAGGGTGCAATTTTTATCGGATATACGGAACACTAGTTGATCAACAAATAGACGTATAAAAACTGTCCATTACCTGATTTAGAAGGCAAGGTTGTTATCAATATAATTTATTAAAATGTTAGTCAAAGAAGTTTACCTTACTTTTCAACTGTATGTGATTCTGATCATGCTTTTCTACAAGAAGTATGTTCTTAAACACCAATTACATTCCCATTTGAATATTGTAGCACATTAATTGCCCTCTTCTCGGCTGGTTCAGGCTGAACATTCTTAGAGAATAGCCTGATATAGCAGTTACATGTGTAGGGCATTGAACATCGAATTATTTTTCAGATACAACAAAATAGTATAATGTCAATGTCAGTGGAAAAACCTAACATAAGTAGTTATATGTTTGGAAGTTCCTTCAATACTTCTCATTCAAGAGAAATTCAAACTTCTGAACAAAGGCTCCAATTATCCCATCGAAATGGAAAATCTCCAGAAGTTCCAATGCAGACTGGTGAAGTAATAGATGTTGAGCAATATTCTCATCAGGACTTTGTCGATTTGAATCCTGCACCTAGTTCTATTTGCTTTGAAAATACCGCATCGAATATTAGTATTAGACAGCAGGTTCCACAGAAAAGTTTCTTGAAACCGGCAACTCCAATAGGTAATCATGGAAGGGAAGCTGTTTTGCTGGATCAATCTTCTCTGGGAATGGAAAGCACTAAGGTACTTTTTTATTAATGATTTCTGTAGTATACTCATTAGTCATTGACAGGAGTGTAACGCAGAAGGAATAATTCTTGAAATAACAATGCATGCTATGATCACAATATCAATGTTTTATCTTTGATATTTTGTGTAAAAACAACGTTTTATGTCTTAGTTTTTTGGGAAGGCTTACCAGAACAGATATTTTCAATTATTCCGCTTCCGTATATTTTTGTAAAGCTCAACAAAGACATCATAATAATCTCCATGTTAGCTATTTTGACAAAGGTAGAATTTGTTGCCTGTTGAAATAATGGTTTGACCTATCGCTAAATAGACCGCCGTGTTGGGGTCCTTGTTAAATATAGAGCAATGTTGCTGCTGCTTGGTGAAAATTTAGTTTGGCGTATATGTGAATGATATTTATTATCATGATGATTTGAATGATGTTCATGAAACAGTGGCGGCTGCTCGATAAGTGCACATGTGCACGTGTACCCCAACTAATATCTTCATCTAAAGGAATTTACTTTTGTGTTTGACGTAAACGTAACGTTTTATATTTGGGTATTCAATTCAATTTTTCATTTCCGATGTTCCGGTTCACGGTTCTGTATTTCAGACTCCAGACGGCAGGCGAACTTCCAACGCCAATGTGGCCAATGCAAATATACGCGTATAGTCGTAGACGCTAGACGGCCGTCGGTACACTGCACATCCGAAGTGAGCCTTGATTGGAGCAGACACTGGTACACATATCCATAATGTATACGCGAAGGCTACGTCATAGATAAAGAACTACGATGTACCGATGTACGTCGTATGTAGATGAGATAATTTTTTTACTTATGGGTGAGATGCTGTCTACCGTGTTTGTTGTATTCGCGCAATCATAGCCGAAAATTTGGAGAATCTGATTTGCATTAGCGTACAATATTTAAAAACCATTTGTTTTTCCTTGCTGACATCAGAAGAAAAATAAAAAATCAAAAGTGCCGGTCGTCCAAAACTGAATTCATCGATCACGCATGTAACAAAATGTGTAACAGGCGATTATAAAAGAACCTTTAAGATAGACACTTATGAAAAAGCCGAATCGTTATGTGGTTGTAAAATAAGTAACACTCTTTATTGTTTTCCTTGTTTGTTATTTGCTGGTGATGATCAAACAGAATGGACCAGATCCGGTGTCAAAAAACATCAAAGTTCCAAGACACCTCTCTGCCATGCAAATTAGGTTTTAATTTATTAGGTAAACAAGATATTCGACAACAATTAAACAGTGCCGACTGAATATCGAGAAGCATTATGAGCAAGTTAAAAAGAACAGATACATTTTATCGAAAATCATAAACTGTATTAAATTTTGTGGTGCTTTCGAATTAGCATTACGTGACCATTAAGAAGGAAATGATTCCATAATTCCTGGTATATTTAAAGGTCATAACAATTTTTCGGCTGAATTAGATTTAGCACTCAGGGATCATTTGGATGAATCCACAGTATTTAAATATAAAGATGATGAAACAAGTGACATTTCAAACATTCTCCAAATGGTTATAGTTTTCCTTTATACTTTAACAGACCGTGCTCCTTGTACTTACAGTTTCAGATTTTTGCGCTAACCCCTTTTCTGAATATTATCCCAAGATGAGGCGAAAGAACGTCACAAACTGCTCTAAAATGCGGGTTTTGAAGGTTAGTTTTCAAATTTTTTTCCACCCTCGAACACCCACAAGTGCACACCCTAAATAAAAATCCACGCGCCGCCACTGTCATGAAACATTATACTAGACAGTGGTAGTGTTTTTTGTAGTAACGATAACATAATCCTAATATAAATTACGATGAATCAGTTTGTGTGCTTCTAATCTGGCAATATCGCAAGAACCAAAAGTGAAACTCAAAAGTCACTGGGTATCAATTTTTCTGTGATTTGCATGCAGATGTGAATCTCGAATGAATGGAAAAAAGTTTTAGATTGAAACATAAATGAATTGGTTAGTTCCAAATTTGCCGAATCTAGCGAAAATGTAGTAACCGTGTCAACCCTACGTACTCCAAAGTATTGAACCTAAAACCTATCGTTGACACTCACGCATGGATTCTAGCGCAGGAATGTTCCTTTTCTCTACGCCCCGCACCTACCTACTTAATTTTCTCAAATGGGAATATATGGATTGTGATGCATCAAATGAATGGTAATTTGATTACCTACTCAACGGAAAATTGGTTTTGCCGTTTTTTTATTGAAACATTAGAAAATAATCAATTGGGAATTGTTACTCGCTTTTTGAAATCGATGAGTTTCCTATTCCAGCATGGAAAATAATTTTCATGTATTAAATATTCGTATTGAGCACCGTTGACTGCTTGACAAAGTGTTCAAACTCCCTAATGAATTTTTCATCGCAGCAACAGGTATTCTTCGGATACTCTCTGAATTTTAAGTCGCATGTATCCGAAATTATCTGGCCGATTTTGGTGAACAGTACTCTTCAAATGGCCCCACAGAAAAAGGTCCGAGAGGGTTCAAATCTGAAAATCGGGGTGGCCATTCAACTGATCCTCTCCTACCAATTCATTTCTCAGGAAATGTGCCATCAAGATACCTCCTCACTTCAATTCCATAATGCGGAGGCGCACCAACTTGTTCAAAGCAAATACTGTCAGCTACTTGTTGACCATTCACACCGGGAAAGAGATCAATGACTGAAGGTTTTATTTGATTCCCCAGTCACTCTAGGAAAGAGTCACTAGTCAAATTTCCTGCTATGGAAAAAGGTCCAATAATATGAAGGCCAATTGTGCCCAACCACACATTTAATTTTTCGGGATGATGGGTGTGAACTGTTTTCACCTAATGAGGATTTGCTGTGGACCAGAAGTGACAATTATGTCAATGGACAGACTCACTCAAGTAAAACGTAACTTCATCCGCAAAAAGAATTTTCGATGAAAAGTTATGATTCTCATTGCAGCACTCCGAATGCATTACTTCACAA
The DNA here is from genome assembly GCA_910592335.1 of Adalia bipunctata. Lineage (NCBI taxonomy): Eukaryota > Metazoa > Arthropoda > Insecta > Coleoptera > Coccinellidae > Adalia > Adalia bipunctata. The sequence continues at coordinate 51,165,519 of OU342950.1, read as the reverse complement.
AACTGCGCTCGTCTGTCGAAATCGTCATCAGATAATTCTTGTGTGCTTTGAATCCTGTCTGGGTGGAACCTAGTTTTTTTAAGAAGATTACCAACTGACTATATATTCTTTTGAAAGAGAGTCCTATATAATAATTCTGTAAGGAAACATAGAAATTTTGACGTTTCGGGAGGGGGCTCTAAAAGGCGATCGGCGAAGCCGATCGCCCCGTCGCTTGCGACCCCCTACGGGCGAGAGGAAGGGTGCGTCGGAAAGGGGAAGAACGGGGCCACGCGAGGGTGTTTTCGGATTTTTTTTAGGACCCCGAGAAGTATTTTGAAAAAATTCGCGAAAAGCGTCGAAATCGCCGAATAGACCCGATTCCCTTTGCACAAGGATTTTTTCCGGGGGCACCTAGACCCCGGGAGTTTTTTTAAAACGAAGCGGCATATCTTCCTTCGGAGCGGTACGGAAAGGGTTTTTCGACACGTTCCTCCGGGTCTCCGCGAAAAATTCTTAAAGTTGTGACGTTTCTCGAAAATTCCGAAAAATTCTCGATTCGGCTCGAAAACTTCGACCGAACAGAGAATTTCAGTTATTCCGATGACTTTCGACGTTAGAATTAGGTTAGGGTTCTTGACAACGGCATTCAAAGTCTGACGCGACGCACAGATTACCGTTTCGAGGTTGGATTTTTCCGACATTTCGAGACGTCAAGGGTGAAGTTACATATTGTAGGTTAGGGTTCTTGACAACGGCAGTCAAAGTTTGGCGCGACGCATAGATGACCGTTTGGAGGTTGGATTTTCTTGACATTTCGAGACGTCACGGGTGAAGTTACACATAGGTTAGGGTTCTTGACAACGGCAGTCAAAGTTTGACGCGACGCATAGATGACCGTTTGGAGGTTGGATTTTCTCGACATTTCGAGACGTCACGGGTCATAGGTTAGGGTTCTTGACAACGGCAGTCAAAGTTTGACGCGACGCATAGATGACCGTTTGGAGGTTGGATTTTCTCGACATTTCGAGACGTCACGGGTGAAGTTACACATAGGTTAGGGTTCTTGAGAACGGCAGTCAAAGTTTGACGCGACGCATAGATGACCGTTTGGAGGTTGGATTTTCTCGACATTTCGAGACGTCACGGGTGAAGTTACACATAGGTTAGGGTTCTTGAGAACGGCAGTCAAAGTTTGACGCGACGCATAGATGACCGTTTGGAGGTTGGATTTTCTCGACATTTCGAGACGTCACGGGTGAAGTTACACATAGGTTAGGGTTCTTGACAACGGCAGTCAAAATTTGACGCGACGCATAGATGACCGTTTGGAGGTTGGATTTTTTTCGACATTTCGAGACGTCACGGGTCATAGGTTAGGGTTCTTGACAACGGCAGTCAAAGTTTGACGCGACGCATAGATGACCGTTTGGAGGTTGGATTTTCTCGACATTTCGAGACGTCACGGGTGAAGTTACACATAGGTTAGGGTTCTTGACAACGGCAGTCAAAGTTTGACGCGACGCATAGATGACCGTTTGGAGGTTGGATTTTCTCGACATTTCGAGACGTCACGGGTCATAGGTTAGGGTTCTTGACAACGGCAGTCAAAGTTTGACGCGACGCATAGATGACCGTTTTGAGGTTGGATTTTCTCGACATTTCGAGACGTCACGGGTGAAGTTACACATAGGTTAGGGTTCTTGACAACGGCAGTCAAAATTTGACGCGACGCATAGATGACCGTTTGGAGGTTGGATTTTTTTCGACATTTCGAGACGTCACGGGTCATAGGTTAGGGTTCTTGACAACGGCAGTCAAAGTTTGACGCGACGCATAGATGACCGTTTGGAGGTTGGATTTTCTCGACCTTTCGAGACGTCACGGGTGAAGTTACACATAGGTTAGGGTTCTTGACAACGGCAGTCAAAGTTTGACGCGACGCATAGATGACCGTTTGGAGGTTGGATTTTCTCGACATTTCGAGACGTCACGGGTCATAGGTTAGGGTTCTTGACAACGGCAGTCAAAGTTTGACGCGACGCATAGATGACCGTTTGGAGGTTGGATTTTCTCGACATTTCGAGACGTCACGGGTGAAGTTACACATAGGTTAGGGTTCTTGACAACGGCAGTCAAAATTTGACGCGACGCATAGATGACCGTTTGGAGGTTGGATTTTCTCGACATTTCGAGACGTCACGGGTGAAGTTACACATAGGTTAGGGTTCTTGAGAACGGCAGTCAAAGTTTGACGCGACGCATAGATGACCGTTTGGAGGTTGGATTTTTTCCGACATTTCGAGACGTCACGGGTGAAGTTATATATAGGTTAGGGTTCTTGACAACGGCAGTCAAAGTTTGACGCGACGCATAGATGACCGTTTGGGGGTTGGATTTTTTTCGACATTTCGAGACGTCACGGGTGAAGTTATATATAGGTTAGGGTTCTTGACAACGGCAGTCAGAGTTTGACGCGACGCATAGATGACCGTTTGGAGGTTGGATTTTTTTCGACATTTCGAGACGTCACGGGTGAAGTTATATATAGGTTAGGGTTCTTGACAACGGCAGTCAAAATTTGACGCGACGCATAGATGACCGTTTGGAGGTTGGATTTTTTTCGACATTTCGAGACGTCACGGGTCATAGGTTAGGGTTCTTGACAACGGCAGTCAAAGTTTGACGCGACGCATAGATGACCGTTTGGAGGTTGGATTTTCTCGACATTTCGAGACGTCACGGGTGAAGTTACACATAGGTTAGGGTTCTTGACAACGGCAGTCAAAGTTTGACGCGACGCATAGATGGCCGTTTGGAGGTTGGATTTTTTTCGACATTTAGAGACGTCACGGGTGAAGTTATATATAGGTTAGGGTTCTTGACAACGGCAGTCAAAGTTTGACGCGACGCATAGATGACCGTTTGGAGGTTGGATGTTTTTCGACATTTCGAGACGTCACGGGTGAAGTTATATATAGGTTAGGGTTCTTGACAACGGCAGTCAGAGTTTGACGCGACGCATAGATGACCGTTTGGAGGTTGGATTTTTTTCGACATTTCGAGACGTCACGGGTGAAGTTATATATAGGTTAGGGTTCTTGACAACGGCAGTCAAAATTTGACGCGACGCATAGATGACCGTTTGGAGGTTGGATTTTCTCGACATTTCGAGACGTCACGGGTGGAGTTACACATAGGTTAGGGTTCTTGACAACGGCAGTCAGAGTTTGACGCGACGCATAGATGACCGTTTGGAGGTTGGATTTCTTCGACATTTCGAGACGTCACGGGTAAAGTTACACATAGGTTAGGGTTCTTGACAATGGCAGTCAAAGTTTAACGCGACGCATAGATGACCGACGCATAGATGGCGTTTTTTTTTATAATTCAAATTGCGAATCTATCTTCAAAGGGAGATCTACCAACAAGGCGAATCTACTTAAAAGGTAGATCTGCGGGCCCAAACTAGTAATACATACTTTTTTTCTTAAATCAAACAATATATGGCATAAGGCACGTGTGAAGAAATGGCGACAAGGAACAGATTGTATAAAAAAAACAATCTGTTTCCCGATCCAAATCTTAGTGTTAGCAGAGGGAATGTGAACGGGGTACCATACAATTTTGCGTATGACACACGAGAACAGATAAAAACCTCTGAAAAAACTCTGTCTCCCCGTATATGCGTAGTGATGCTGAATTTGTTCAAATGATATCCATGTTACAGAGCTTCTTGTACTTGATGAAAACAAGCTTTTTCATCGATCTTACTTACACCGAATTCATCGGTCACATAAATGAATTGGTCATCGAATGACCTCTGATGCAATCTATCACAAGCAAGTAAAAGAATAATGGTCTGATTGCAGTACTCTCCAATCACGAATTGTGAATTATTTCCTAATAATTAAAAAAACGGCACAACCAATTCTACTTTTAGCCACATCGCTGAATAGGTAATCAAATCACCTTTCATTTGATGTACCACAAACCATATATTCTCATTTGAAAAAAAAAAATAATTTAGAGGGATGCGGGGCGTAGGGGGTGAGAAATATCATATTCAAAAAAGCACACGATGAATTACTTATGAAATTAAAAATCGGCGGATGCAAGGATTTTCCTTAATAATTCTCTGTACAAGAATTATTGACGAGTTACGTTACTTTTTTGGCAAGCTGTATTATTGAATTGAACCACACAACAAATAGTGTTTAATATCAGTGGCGGCTCGTGACCTCGTGAGCTGGTGAGGCGATTATATAAAAAAAAATTTATACATAGTGGTTGACTACAACATAATTTTCATATCTAACTACTGAGAGAGAACAGTATTATTCAATGTTATTCAGCATAATAACAGTAACTTTTTTATTGAGAAATCCTCAGAGGTGTACTCAGTAGTAGATTCAATTTAAAAAAATAAAAGGTGAAAAATGAGAATTTCGGAAATGCGCCATAATATCACTTTTTATGAATTAAATTTATCTATGTCTTCAAAAAATTGACCATTATCTTCGCTGATGGCGACAAACAATGCCTTCTCTATAACCTCCGAAAATACTGAAACCATATTTGTCAATTTGAGGGTGCCGTATATACCTTATGAAATTGTTCATCTTTATAAATTATATTTAATTCATTTCTCAATCGGTCCTCATCAAATAAGTCACGATAATTCCCTGTTGATGAATTCATCAACGTGGAAGGAAACTCTGATGAAAATAATTGATATTTGGTCCTATCAAGTAATCCTAAAAATTTAATCTCACTCAGATTCTCGAACCTAATTTTTATTTGGTGAATGATACAATATAAAATTTCATAAAATAAACGTTTATCTTTTTCAAATAGTTCAACTGCGTTCAAATTATATTTTTCTCGGTCGAAAAGTATTCTTGTGAGTGCCTTTGATTATTCGAAAATCTGCTTCACAGAATTTTCATTACGCTTTCCTTGTAACCTCTCAAGGGCAATATTTATTTGGGTTATGCATAACTCAATATTCAAACTACTCAACTGTAGGATTATCGCTCAATTACACTCTTAATTAAACCACAACGAAAGTAATATGAGATAATTCAAAGAAATAATCGAAATATCGAACGATATGAAATGCTGTAACTCAACTGAACATGAGCAGACGATGTTGCAAGTTGCAGGTGGATTACATAAACAAATCAGCAGATGGGGAGTGGCGACATCTATTGAACCTATCCTCGAATCCTGTAGAATCACGGAAAGGTCCGATCGGCGATAGTTGCGTCGCCTCAAAAACCGAATAATACCGACAACTTCGCGCTCCTTCGCGTTCCTTCGCCGTCACTCGGATTCGGTTGGCTGCTTCGAATTTGGACTGGATAGAGACGATGTGATCGTCGCCTCAAAGATCGAAAAATAGCGACACCTTCGAGTTCCTTCGGATTCCGTCGGCTGTTTCGAATTTGAACTGGATGAGACGATGTTCATCGTCGCCTCTGCGTCCTCATGGGATGTTATTGAGCAGTGGCGGCGAAGAAAATTATTGCTGATTTTGATTAGATATGGTGCATATTTTAATATTTTGGTGTTCGCTCCCTGTTCTTTTATTTTTCTGAGATTGTGAGGAAAATGATAGGTGAGGCGCCGCCTCACTTGCCTCACCCGACGAGCCGCCACTGCATTTAATTTTTCGGGATGTTGGGTGTGAACTGTTTTCACCTAATGAGGATTTGCTGTGGACCAGAAGTGACAATTATGTCAATGGACAGACTCACTCAAGTAAAACGTAACTTCATCCGCAAAAAGAATTTTCGATGAAAAGTTATGATTCTCATTGCAGCACTCCGAATGCATTACTTCACAAAACTGCGCTCGTCTGTCGAAATCGTCATCAGATAATTCTTGTGTGCTTTGAATCCTGTCTGGGTGGAACCTAGTTTTTTTAAGAAGATTACCAACTGACTATATATTCCTTTGAAAGAGAGTAATACATACTTTTTTTCTTAAATCAAACAATATATGGCATAAGGCACGTGTGAAGAAATGGCGACAAGGAACAGATTGTATAAAAAAAACAATCTGTTTACCGATCCAAATCTTAGTGTTCGCAGAGGGAATGTGAACGGGGTACCATACAATTTTGCGTATGACACACGAGAACAGATAAAAACCTCTGAAAAAACTCTGTCTCCCCGTATATGCGTAGTGATGCTGAATTTGTTCAAATGATATCCATGTTACAGAGCTTCTTGTACTTGATGAAAACAAGCTTTTTCATCGATCTTACTTACACCGAATTCATCGGTCACATAACTTTCACATAACTGAATTGGTCATCGAATGACCTCTGATGCAATCTATCACAAGCAAGTAAAAGAATAATGGTCTGATTGCAGTACTCTCCAATCACGAATTGTGAATTATTTCCTAATTAAAAAAACGGCACAACCAATTCTACTTTTAGCCACATCGCTGAATAGGTAATCAAATCACCCTTCATTTGATGTACCACAAACCATATATTCTCATTTGAAAAAAAAATAATTTAGAGGGATGCGGGGCGTAGGGGGTGAGAAATATCAAATTCAAAAAAGCACACGATGAATTACTTATGAAATTAAAAATCGGCGGATGCAAGGATTTTCCTTAATAATTCTCTGTACAAGAATTATTGACGAGTTACGTTACTTTTTTGGCAAGCTGTATTATTGAATTGAACCACACAACAAATAGTGTTTAATATTATGTATTATTTTCGGCTGCAACCGAAGGTATACTAAGAAAAGCGAATAATTCCTGTAATCTTCATAATTAACAAATTGCAAGAGAAAAATATGGAAGAAAATTATTCAAAACATTCTGTTTCTTTGCTCCTCTGGGTACAATGTATCAGCCATTTTTGAGAAAAGACTTCCCTGCTGTCCTCCATGTCTGCTTCATCACGTCTGGAAGAATGAAAATGACATATACAGTAATAAACTTTTGTAAGATCAGTTGTTAATACATTAATCAAAACGCGAAAGGTTATTGTGTCAATTTCTTCTGGAAATAGGATTTCAACAAAAAAAAAATTAATATGCCCATTCATATAATATCAGCTTGAAATTAAATGAGATATCAATCCAAACAGTTCCTGTGAAAGTTTGAAATCATCACAATTCTCTTGGAAGTGTTTTGTTTTATTACTATTGGAGTTGCAACAATGGTTCTTGGGTCCAAAGAACTCATAAAACACTTTATTAAAACTAAACAAACTCGAAATTTCTGCTCTCATCACCCCATTTCCATATTCCACACATGCGTTTCTAACAAAGTTTGAAGAGTTTGATTGTCAGACTCAATATTAAGATTTTGTCCTTGAATGCCCATGCACAATTGGCGCCTTTTTTTACCGTTTACTCAGATATCTGAATCGCTTATATCCTGTTTCAGACATACACTTTACACTACTAAATGCTAAATACCAACTTCTGATATTAGTTATTACACTTATCTTTATTCTTGATGAACATAAATATCCTGATCACCAATACACCAATAAGAAGTAGAAAGTAGTTAAATGTAAATTGATCACTTCCGTTATTGTCGGTTGCTGAATTACTCGGATGAACAAAAATAGCCGTAAATGTAATGTTATATGTTCGAACTTATGGGTTGAAACTCAAGAACTTCGTAAAGCACAGTAACACTCAAACTATCTGCAAAACCCCTCTTGGTAAACTCGTTGTTTATACACTGCGATTTGAGAGCCAAATTGCGCATGTGTGGAAAGATTGACTCAGTCAATCGCATGGTGTGCTCTCCAAGGCATCGTATGGAGAGGTCTCAAAGATATCGCATGGCGAGGTCTCCAAGAGGCTCAACAACATCAGCGACTGGACAAATCTGGACGCCCATGCACTATTTAGAGCCGCACAGAACCGGGAACATTTCGCTGTATTTGTTGTCAACATTCATTGTGATGGATACGGCACCTTAAGAAGAGAAGAAGAGGTCTCCAAGAAATCGCATGGGCACATCAGTGGGAACACCGCTTAGTAATATCACAGATCTCTGGAACCTCGCAGTAGGAAGTCGCATAAAAGCCGCATTGTAACCTCTCAGAAATATCCCGGAAAAGTCTGTGTTTCCTGGGATGGTTCTCGCTAAAAATAACTGAGATCAATATACAGGCTGGCCAAGAGATTAACGTCAAAAAGACAAAAACAGGTCCCTCGTGTCATGGGCTATTCGTATCACCCCCATGTATGTTATGCGATTTTTCACGGTTCTCGAGTTATGAATTTTTTTATGAACTTTAAGAATTTTCGACTTGACCATCTTAAAAAAGAATTTGAAAAAAAGTACAAGACTTCTCTGTGAAATTTTTTTGTAACTTAATCTCCATGAATTGTACTCTTATACATAAAATAACCAGATTCGTAACTTTGATGGTGTCCTTAATGGTGAACTTATTGATCCATATGAATTGCCGTCCAGACTTGATGGAGAAACGTACAAAAATTTCCTCGGGCATAAACTCCTTTTGCTCCTGGAAGATGTGAGTCTTCAGCTTCGTCGAACTATGATATTCCAAAACGACGGCGCCCCGTGTCACTACGCAACGCAAGTCCGTAATCACTTGAATGAACGATACCCGAACAGATGGATCGGATGCAGCGGACCAATCAAGTGACCCACACGTTCACCTGACCTTAATCCCATCGATTTTTTCGTTTGGGGTTATCAGTGGCGGTTTTATTCATCTACTGAGGGGGGGGCGAAGTGAAAAAATAAAAAAGCAACAGTTCGTGCGGATTTTTTTCAAGGGGGCGACAATGATAATGCTCAAACAAAAATGCTGAATAAGGTGAATAAAAATATACAGGGTGTTTCACCATAAACTGGACAAACATACATAGCCGTGTAGACGACACCGAGGAAGTCATTTTTGCCTCATGACATATAACCCGTTTTCGACGCATAAGCGAGATACAGGGTGTTTAATGTCAACTTTGAGCAATATTCTGATAACGGTGGTGAGTTATGCGTGACATTTGAAATAACGGTTACTGGTTACGTCTTAGTATTTTTTAGGGCTCAATTCAATTGTGGTGTAGAATTCTGAAAAAAAATTCCAAAATGGCGGAAAGCCAGCAAAGTTTGAATTTTTTTTTCTCGGTTGCCAATTTGGAAAGCACTATTTCCACGTACTAGATTTCCTAAGATTTTCCGTGAAAAAATTTTTTCAAAATTCGAACTCAACTTTTTTTTTACATGTCTTCAGTGAAAAAACAATTTCGACCGAAATTGTTGAAATTTTTCATGGTTGAACTATTTTTCATTCAGAATACTGAGGTGAAAAACAAAATGAAATAATATCCATTGGTTTTCTTTTTGTAGCCTTCCAAAGATTACGCTCGGAGAACTTTCATAATTTTTATTCAACATGACAAATTTCAAGAATTTCGGCCGAATTTTTTTTCACTGAAGACATGTAAAAAAAAGTTGAGTTCGAATTTTGGAAAAATTTTTTCACGGAAAATCTTAGAAAATCTAGTACGTGGAAATAGTGCTTTCCAAATTGGCAACCGAGAAAAAAAAATTCCAACTTTGCAGGCTTTCCGCCATTCTGAAATTATTTTCTCAGAATTCTACACCACAATTGAATTGAGCCCTAAAAAATACTAAGATGTGACCAGAAACCGTTATTTCAAATGTCACGCATAACTCACCACAGTTATCAGAATATTGCTCAAAGTTGACATTAAACACCCTGTATCTCGCTTATGCGTCGAAAACGGGGTATATATCATGAGGCAAAAATGACTTCCTCGGTGTCATCTACACGGCTTTATATGTTTGTCCAGTTCATGGTGAAACACCCTGTATATTGAAATAAAAAAGTCCATATGTTTCAAAATTAAATCAATATTTCTTCTGCGAATTGAAGCAAATCTTTCTATAATATTATCTGGAGACACCACTATGCCTTGATGGACATGCAACAGAGCCAAAGCCAAACCAGTTAATCTGTTTTGCCCCATACTTGTGAACGAAGCCATGTTTTAAGCCTACGCAGAGCGGAAAAACTGCGTTCAGCCGATGCAACGCTGACGGGTAATGTCGCAACAATCGTTCAAATTTGTCTTATATTTGGGAAAAGTAAATGATTACATTCTTCCAGTGCCTGCAATGCCCTTCTCGGAACTTCTAATCCTAAAACATGTCATGCCAGTCAGACCTATTTCATTCGATTATTATGTGAACCTAATAAAAATTTATTAAGCAGGAAGTCTAGGGGGGGGCGATCGCCCCTGTCGCCCCCCCATGAAAACCGCCCCTGGGGGTTATTTCAAAGAAATTGTTTACGCCCGAGAATGTTCGAGTGAAGACGAGCTGCGACTGAAGTTAAGAGAAGCCGAACGTGTCCTGAGAGAGAACAGGGCAGGTTTTATGCGATTAAAAGAAAATTTTCTAAGAAAGGGGTATTGAGGCTAGAGGTGGCCACTTTGAAAACCTACTGTAAATTCTATAAATGAATTTCCTTTTATTCACATTATGATGTGAATTATACAGGGTGTCCCACTAGTGCCGCAGCGGACGATATACGCGTAACGGTCTGAGTTTGGCAAAATTTTTTGATGCAGACTTGATATACTACGAGAAGAGCACAACCTAAAAATATTTTCGAATATATAGGGTGGCCCACAAAAGAGGAATACAGGGTGACTTTGTTTTTTCAAATGGGACACCCTATATTCAATACTGTTTTTCAATTCTCTGAAACTTCCTGCATGCTTCCGTATACTTTTCACATATTTTTATTCGACAGTTTTCGAAATATTGGCCATTTTGACGAAAAAATGATACTTGTAGAGGCTATGTTATACAATTATATTTCACGAACCCTTGCACATACCAATAAGAACTTTATATGGATTGAAAGACAAGACTTCAAAGTATCCTACCCAGCTAAAATAAAGCATCTTCAGCATACAGAGTGTCCACAAAAAGACTATCAACAAGACGAATTTCAAATCGATTTTTCTTCATTTTTTCAAATGCAATGCATATAATTTTTTTTCATCATTGTAATCACCATTCATTTTACTTCATTTTTGTCAAATACATGATATGCATATCTCTAACGGAATAGGATTTTTAAGCGCTTTTTCGAAATGTTTCCCTAAAATTCACATACCTTCGAATTCAAATAGCAGATTTGGCTTTTCTGTGGTTATTGAGAACTGTCAAATTATTCCACTCAGAATTAGCATCATTGAAGCTTCAATTCATATTATCGCGAAATGAGGAACTAGAAGGTTTTGATGTATCTACTCAAAAATGTGATGAAATCAGTTACTGAAAACAGAAACTTGCTTTCTGTACCCATTTTTCAAAATACATTTTTGATAATTTTCTATGTTTCTACTTGGAACGTCGAATCTTCCAAAAATTTCAAACAAGCTTTGAGCTTGCGAGCTGGAAGATCTGCATGCGTGCCTGTGAAACTTATGAATATCATTTTTCGAAGAAAGTTGTATAAGGATAAGAGCGGGCACTTTTTTGTATCCTAAAGTTTTGAAACTCGTTTTTTTTGAAGCATTCATAACTTGTACATTCAAACTCATTGGTATTTTTTGAATTTTTACATGATTGTGTGAGTATTCATCCAATCCGTAAAAACTATGATGATTTGAATTGAAGCTGCAATGATGTTAATTTTGAATAGAATAATTTGACACTTCCCAATAACCACAGAAAAGCCAAATCTGCTTTTTGAATTCGAAAGTAAATGTGAATTTGGAGGAAAAACTCTAAAAAATCCTATTCCGTTAGAGATATGGATATCATGTATTTGACAAAAAATTAAGTAAAATGAATGGTGATTACAATGATGAAAAAAAATTATATGCATTGCATTTGAAAAAATGAAGAAAAATCGATTTGAAATTCGTCATGTTGATAGTCTTTTTGTGGACACTCTGTATGCTGAAGATGCTTTATTATAGCTGGATAGGATACTTTGAAGTCTTGTCTTTCAATCCATATAAAGTTCTTATTGGTATGTGCAAGGGTTCGTGAAATATAATTGTATAACATAGCCTCTACAAATATCATTTTTTCGTCAAAATGGCCAATATTTCGAAAACTGTCGAATAAAAATATGTGAAAAGTATACGGAAGCATGCAGGAAGTTTCAGAGAATTGAAAAACAGTATTGAATATAGGGTGTCCCATTTGAAAAAACAAAGTCACCCTGTATTCCTCTTTTGTGGGCCACCCTATATATTCAAAAATATTTTTAGGTTGTGCTCTTCTTGTAGTATATCAAGTCTGCATCAAAACATTTTGCAAAAGGCAGTCCGTTACGCGTAAATCTTCCGCTGCGGCACTAGTGGGACACCCTGTATAATATAATATTGCCATACCTTTTTCTTTTTTTTTATCTAGAACTTTTCTTGACTAACATCTAAAGCTAATTTTCATTAATTTTAAGCATTTTCTATCATAACTTGATCAGAAAAATCTCAAAATGGCAAAAAATAATTTTGTAGTAAATGTCTAGTTCTTTGATTTTTTCCACCTCGATGACTTTGAAGGCTAATTCTAGCAAAAGTAGAGCGTTAAGTACCATTTTTTATCAATAATTCTAAAAGCTAACTGTTGAGCGCAGTTTTTAAGCATACTGAGAAACCGTGAATTAGCATTTTTACATTTTTGATTTTGATTCGAAAATTCAGATCATAATCCAATTCACGTAACTTTTTCACTTGAGACCAACATTTCCATAATTTTTATCAAAGTTACGAATCTGGTTATTTTATGTATAAAAGTAAAATCCATGGAGATTAAGTTACAAAAGAATTTCACAGAGAAGTCTTGTACTTTTTTTAATATCTTTTTTAAGATGGTCAAGTCGAAAATTCTCAAAGTTCAAAAGAAAACCGTGAAAAATCGCATGACATACATGGGGATGATTCGAATAGCCCATGACACGAGGGACCTGTTTTTTTTTTTATTTTGACCTCAATCTTTTGGCCACCCTGAATATTGTACGCATCTTTCAATTGCGATTCTGAGTATTTTATTCTAGGCCCGAATAATCCGGCTCCTGTTCTTGTGGATCGGCTCTAGTAGTAATAATAAATTTTAATTCATCAATCAATTACAATTACAGCCGCAACTGTAGCCTATTTTGAAGCCAAAGGCAAATTGTTCAATGAAAAAAGCATCGAAAGTTCAGAAAAACGTTGGAAAGATGAAGAATGAAGCAAGTGGAATTTCTTGCAGAAAAATAATGTGTTTTTTCTGCTTAGGCCCGGGACTTAACGGCTCATGTGTTATAATGTTAGTTGTGCTGGCCATTGCATAATAATAATAACCGTCTTTATTCATGAAAAAAAAATCACTGACAAATAGGAGATATTCAGCTACATACATACCTACTATAAAACTGTATATCTATTGGCTACCCTGCAAGATTCTTACCACCGCTGCAAAATAGAATGTTTGTTTCGCCACTTTATTATTATAAGTTTGTGATTCTTTCAGGATATGATAAATGACGTCCCAACTATTGCACCCTTACCCAGTTGTAACTTCGTCATCTGGACTTCACCTTCAGCCGAAAACATGGAGGCGCCCAAGCCAAGTGCCCTAAAATTTTATGAACAGGACCAACCAAGAGGTACAGTTTCCATTATTCAATCTCATGTATTAGTCAAATTCTTCCATGTTGTCTCTAGGTAGTGCTATGAAGACTCCCTTTAAGGTACTAAGTGCAGATGATTTAGCTGAAACAGGTTCAAGAGGTAGTGCAGACACAGGCAATGCTGCTCAACCAATGGATAGCGCCAATGTGAAGCAGATTTTCGACGAGGATAGTAACTCTTCGTTTGATGAAATAAAGGCAAACATTGTATATTCGGATCTGAATAACAGCTGTAATACCCAAATGTTCAATTTCAATTTGAATGCAATGAAGGTCAGCACTCCACAATCGAAGCAGCATGCTCCACAAAATTGTTTCGAACAAGTCAAATCCACCAAGAAGCAACTTTTTGAAAATGAAAATGAAACAAAGAAGAATGATAATGCTCTATCGATAATCTTTGAAGAGAGTAGCGGGTAAGTGAAGATCAGAGTAGAGTATGGGTGCATTGTGTCATTACCACAAATTCCGTTCATCAGAATAAAATTAAAGGAAGACATAGTTCCTCCTGGATTTTTGATTATACACTCCTTCCCAGATTTCTACGAGTTGGATTCCTAAGTCATTAAGAGTAGCTGGATGATTTTCTGAACTTCTCAGCCTTCTATTGAGGTTGTCCCAAACCTGCTCAATCGGATTGAGATCTGGACTTCTTGCTGGCCATTCCATTCGAGAGACTTCAACCTCTTCAAGGTACTCCTGAACGATGCGCGCATCTGTGAAGAGAACTCTTTCCCAATCGGCCTCTTCCCAATGGATATGCTCTCTCGCAAAATCCAAACGCGACCTTCGATGGGCTGGGGTAAGAGCTGGGCATCTTGCCGCGACACGGGGCCTTAAATTATATTCTCTGAGGCGATTTCTTATTGTCTGAGTGCTAATTTGCACCTCATGAGTTTGCTCAAGCTGATTTTGATCGAGGCGAGCGGTTGCAAACCGTTGTCTCAACGAAGAAACTCTGAAGTAACGTTCTTGAATGGCAGTTGTTACCCGTGGTCTACCCTGTCCTGGTCTTCGGACATTCATACCTGTCTCCCTGAATGGCTGCAACATTCTGGACACACTTGTATGGGAAACTCCAAACCTTTCTGCAATTCTTGTGTATGTCCACCCTTCTTCTCGCTAAGCTACCGCTTGGGCACATTCCTCTTGGGTCAAATTGCGTGTTTCGCGTTGCATAGCGATCGAGTGTAGAAAATCAAACGAAAGAAAAACTATTGATCACTAGAATTGATCGAGAACAACTGATTTTAGAATGGAGCCAATACATTCAAAATCTGATAATGTCATCTTTTTTTATTCCTGCTGGGAGAAAACATCTGTATTGAAGAAAAACGTTGAAAGTGGATAACATATGCATGCATAATTCTGATAAAAATAATTATCATTGAGAACACCTTCAGTTGTTGAATAAATTTGAGATTTCCATAATGTGCGTTAATTTTTTTGCTCAGTGTATTTTAAACTACACTCAGAAGCAGTATATCCATAGAACTTATAGTACATGGAATGCCATTAGCCTTGCTGCTTCGATGACTGAACACATGGTGATTGCACTGATTAGATTTTGTTTCGATCAAATTGAAAATATCGGCAAGATTTCGTTTTTTCCACTTCAGGTGGCGCTTTTCACTAATTATGACTGATTTTTATTAGTTATTCCAAATATTCGAATTTATTCTGGTGAACATGTTGTGTCAATAGCCGATAATTTTGTCAAGCAATAATTGGGGAATATATTCTTGATATTTTAATTCATATCAGTATGGAGGTAAAGTATAAGACTTTCACCACATAAAAATGTCATTCTATGGTCAAGTCATAACTGACTTTGGCAGATCAGCTGTTGATTAATCAATCAAATCGATCAAGGGAAAAAGGGCCGTAATGACGTTGTATGACATAATTAGTGAAGAGCGCCACCTGAAGTGGAAAAAACGAAATCTTGCCGATATTCTCAATTTGGTCTAACGTCATTCCATTCAAAATTTGACGAGTGCTTACACCAGTATTCTAGGCATCTTACTTGCTGCTCAGCTCGAAAAAATGGGTAAACATCTCCAGTTGGAGGAATACTGAAATTTCCGAGAATTTCCATGTTGCCATGGTTACGACTTGTCATACAGAACAGAAACACAGAAATACTATGAATTTAATCACAGAATACCTAACTACACAGAAGCGTCACTCCGCCTTCCCGCCAAAACTTGATTTGATGACGTTTGTGCCATGCTAGGTAGTACATATGTCAAGTTGAAATTCAAACTTCCCGCTGGATCACTCAAAAGTGACATATGTACTACCTAACAGAGAATCAAGGTCACGAAAATTTGCCCCATGAATATCAAAGTGCCGACGCTTACTGACGCTTCTGTGTAGATGGGTATTCTGTGATTTAATCGTCAAGATCCAATTCACTTGGCATTTCGGCAAACATTTCTGTGTTTCTGTTCGGTGTGACAAGTCGTATCTATGGGAACATGAAAATTTAGAGATTCCTCCAACTTGAGATGTTTACCCACTTTTTGATCTGGAAATAGCATTCCATGTACTATAAGTTCTATGAGTATATCACACGTTCTCAAAATGATTCGTAAGAGCCAGCTCAATTTTTGTTTTGAAGAATTACAATGTCATATTGGCTTGACACTTCTTCTTCAGCCTGTTGACGTCCACTCCAGGACATAGGCCTCTTCCATATCGATCTTTGATGGGCTTTCTGAATCCAGTTTCCCCCCGCGTGGCGTTGGATGTCATCTCGCCATCTTGCTTGTGGTCTTCCAACACTCTTGGACTGTCTGGGTCTCCATTGTAAGAGGGTTTCAATCCACTTAGTCTTGTCTCTTGCTACGTGGCCTGCCCACTGCCACTTGACACAAGTATACTCTATTTAGTTTTAGAGTACATAAACTTAAATTTTAAAATATTTTCAAGCGGAATCTACTTCCGGTTATACCGGAAACGTATGTAAACTTCGTTATTTCGAATGTAACACCCTGTATATTTATACATATTTGAATTCTTCGTTAAATTCTGCACTGGTTTGATGTATAATATGCGCAACCACTTCAAGCGATTGTTTAGTTATTGCCTGATTCTCAAATTTTTTGACAGAAAGATTGTCACAAATTAGTGTTTATATCTTCAAAATCTCTCATTGTAATTTCATAAGGAAGATATATACGGCACCCTCAAATTGATAAATAACCTTGGTATGGTTTCGGTATTTTCGGAGGTTTAAAAGCTTGCAACATTTATTGTGACTATCCCTATTACAAGAGTGCTCAAGCTGAAAGAGATTTTTCATGTTTGAAACGCGTTAAAACATATTTGCGGAATATGTTATCCCAGGATAGACTCTCGGCTCTCGCAATGTTGTCAATAGAGAAGGCATTGTTAGTCGCCATCAGCGAAAATAATGGTCAATTTTTTGAAGACATTACCTATAAATAAATTCGCGGCTTTGACGGATAAACGGATAAATTTAATTTATGAAAAGTGATATTATGGCGCATTTCCGAAATTATCATTTTTCACCTTTTTTTTTTAATTGAATCTACTACTGAGTACACCTCTGAGGATTTCCCAATGAAAAAATGTCTGTAATTATGTTGAATAACATTGATCATAATACTGTTCTCTCTCAGTAGATATGTTAGATATGAAAATTATGTTGTAGTCAACCACTATGTATAATTTTTTTTATATAATCGCCTCACGAGCCGCCACTGAAGGGGACCAACATTTTGAAAATTTATTTTAATAGCTATTATTAAATTTCTGTCAAAGTTTTTGCTGTTAGGAAAATTGTTGTGATAGTTTTAAACTTAGTTTTTTTCATTTAGTCATCATTCATTATCTGCTTTATTTATTTGTCACATTCGCCGCAAATAAAGAACAGACTTTTGATATTTCATTCTAGTGTACCTAATTATTATTATTGCTTGTTTTGCATAATTAAAAACAAATCTGTAACAGCTCCATTTCATAAGAATATATATATATAATAAAAATAAGTGACTGACAATTCCTTACATGGCCTACGTAAAAAAAGACGAGCATACCAATGAATTTGACTGAGCTAAACCAGGGTTAAGTCGTGAAATCCGGATTTTATTCGATAACGGCCAAACTACTGATTTTAAAGACATGTTTGGCACACTCTTAACTAGTTTTTGAAATTCTATAGTTTTATTGAGGCTCACTTTGAAGCCCTGTTTCAGGCACCCTGAATAATATTTCCTCATGATTTATATGCCTCAATTACACTCAGCCACTTCCACTGCTACTCGCGCTGCCAGAAATATTTCCCGGAATACTTCTGCGGCAGTATGGAAAGGCAGTGAGTATTTACACTCTGCTCAAATATTTCTCTCGCGATCAAGTTTTGGCAATGGCGGACGACGAAATTGCAGCCTCAGCGCTCTGTCTCTTATTACACTTTCATTTAGGTTTATAAATAATATGTGAGTGTCTTGAAAACGTATAAACTCCAAAAGAAAGTTCGTCGTCGTAGAAGATGGTGGATGATATCAATACATCGTGCTTACGTTTATGGTTTTTATCAGAAGAATCCCATATCACTCTTTCGATCTCAAGGTGTTCTAGAAATGATATTATTTTCTCGTTGCTCCACTCCGTCGACATTTTTCGCAACAAAACAACGTACGCAACGTTCGCACGACAGTAACTGGGCAGAATGTGATCACTCCCTGCCACTTGCACTGCCGGTCCTTTGACTGCCGCACGAAAAACCGCTAATTTAGGGAGTGACCGGCAGCGCGAGTGGCAGCAGAAGTGAGGTGATTACATTCTCACCCTGCTCATTTCCCTGCTCCCTGCCATGGTAGTGGGCTGAGTGTAATTGACGGGATACAAGAAGCAGTATCAGCGTACTTTCGCTCCACTGTTGCAAAAAAATTCTTAAATTGAGGGATTATGGAGATATGAACACTAATTTGTGACACTCTTTCTGTCAACAAATTTGACAATCTGGCTATAACTCAAGGATCGCCTTTAGTGGTTGCGCATATCATACATCAAATCAGTGCAGAATTAAACACAAAATTCAAATATGTATAAATATACAGGGTGTTACATTTGAAATAACGAAGTTTACATTCGTTTTCGGTAGAACCGGAACTAGATCCCGCTTGAAAATATTTTACAATTCAAGTTCATGTACTCTTAAACAAAAGTACAGATTCTTGAATTCGTATCAAAATTCCTTCCTCGAATACGTCTAATGAAAATTCACCCTGTATACGTGAAATATTCTTAGTATTAACAGAAAAAAAGTTTCTTCAACATCATTGAATTCACATAATGAAAATAGGGTTCTTGTCCGTCTAGGACCGTCCACTAGAGACATACAATAAATGAGAGAAATGGACTAGCAAAGATCTAATTCAAGAAGTAAATCTCCGAAACGTGCCGCTAACGCAGAAGGAAAATGACAGACCGGTTTCTGGCTTGTAAGCCGTCATCAATGCCACCTTGCGGGTGGGACACTGTACTATTACATTGTACAGGGTGGGCAAAATTGGTGCTACATGAACTAAAACTTTTTAACCCGAGGAGATAGAGAAAAATGAATGGCACCTTATAGTCCTCTTTTTTCGAGAAACTGATAATGCCATCAACTGCATTCCTCTATCTTCTTTTGTTTCCGAGTTATAGGCCAAAATTGAAATTTGGGCGATTTCAACTTTGGTCATTATCTCCGTTTCTGTTTATGCTAGCATGTTGAAATAAAAACATTATACAGGCACTTTTTTGATAGCAATCCAGTGGCGTACTCTGTTTTTTTCTAAGAGGTTCATTTGCTGAGTTATAACATAAAGTTGTGTTTTTTCTTATGGAAACAGTAGTTTGAAATGACTTAGAAAGAATCGCCACTTTTTTCCCGTTTCAGAAATGTATCATATGTCATACATCGCCCTCAGATTCGTTAAGATGTTATGAAAAATATGGTTTGTATATGGAATTCAAATTATTGAGTATTAAGTAGGCTGAATCATAGAATTATGTGTCTCTACTCATGGTGTAATTATTATTTCACGGTTGAATACTTGATGGTGTGATCTCTGTTTGAAACAACTGTCAGTTATTGAAATTTGAAATAATCGTTGGCGGGATTATGTAGATAATCCAAAATTACGAAAAATATGATATGTTAAAATGTTTCATTTTAGCGAATGAAAATAGTGGGGCAGCAAGTGATTCAACTGTGAAATAATAATTACACCATGCGTAGAGACACATAATTCTATGATTCAGCCTACTTAATACTCAATAATTTGAATTCCATATACAAACCATATTTTTCATAATATCTTAACGAATCTGAGGGCGATGTATGACATATGATACATTTCTGAAACGGGAAAAAAGTGGCGATTCTTTCTAAGTCATTTCAAACTACTGTTTCCATAAGAAAAAACACAACTTTATGTTATAACTCAGCAAATGAACCTCTTAGAAAAAAACAGAGTACGCCACTGGATTGCTATCAATAAAGTGCCTGTATAATGTTTTTATTTCAACATCCTAGCATAAACAGAAACGGAGATAATGACCAAAGTTGAAATCGCCTAAATTTAAATTTTGGCCTATAACTCGGAAACAAAAGAAGATAGAGGAATGCAGTTGATGGCATTATCAGTTTCTCGAAAAAAAAAGGACTATAAGGTGCCATTCATTTTTCTCTATCTCCTCGGGTTAAAAAGTTTTAGTTCATGTAGCACCAATTTTGCCCACCCTGTACTCAAGTGTTCCTGCTAGGGCGTAATATGAGCTCTGCCTTTTCATTTGGTTGCTACCGTAAGCGGGGATATATGGTACTGATGACTACTACCAAGCCAGAAACCGGTCTGTCATTTTACTTCTGCGGTAGCGGCACGTTCCGGCGATTTACTTCTTGAATTAGATTTTTGCTAGTCCATTTCTCTAATTCACATAATATTTTCGTAACTACGTAACTACCACGACCTCTATATAAAAGGTCGCGTTGCGTATTTATCTGACAGGAAAATGACTATAACCCAAAATTTTCAAAATATACACGGTGAAATGTGTCAGAATGTCATGCCAACCGGGATACTTTATAAAGGAATGGAGTAGTAGTGAAATTGTGGCTAGGTCGACTAGGAGAATGATTAACATTGTGGCGGATTCGTCTACACTCGATGCATAAGATCAAATTAGTTTTATCTGAAATTTGTAATGTTATAGCTTTGTTTATGTTCAAAAATTTTGGGTGTGTCGATAATCAGGGCTATTCACTAAGGGCGGGTTGTAACTCAGTAGGTTAACCTCTGGTTTCCCTTGACCATTGGTTAACGTTTGATTAGGTTGTTGTATGACAGAAATCTTGAATTGACTTCACCTTACTTGGCAGGTTAACCATTGGTTTCAAGACCAACTGAGTTACAACCCGCCATAAGTGAAGTGATTATCACAGTTGCTAACCATAGTAATTCTGATAACATCTTTTGATAACCACTGGTGACCACTTTCAGTATTCTCTAATAAACGGTTGGCAACTGTTGCTATCATGACAACCTTCCGTGAAGATAGACGTGGCAGCACCGCAATAGTTCGAATGTCCTGATCGTAGATCTAAAATTACTATAATAGTATGTATGGTGCGGATATATAGCGGAAAATTGGTATATAACCTCTAAATGTTCAATGTTTCGGCTTTCGGCACTGCTCTAAATATTTCGATCAGGATTGAGTTTTTTTCTTTACGTGTTGATTTATTCTATTTTATTACTTGGGTTTGTTTAAATATGTATATACCCAGAGTTAGCAATAAAACTTACAAATTTCCAATAGTATTTTATTTTGTGAATTTGAAAACTAATTAGAATAATTTAAAAATAGAATAGAATAGAATACATCTTTATTTCTAAATACTACAAATAGTAGAAAGAAATAGTGTCAAACAAAAAAACAAATCAAATATTATTGAATTCTTCCATATCGTAGGGTTCCAATTCCATCAATACTTCATGCACTGCCTTCTTGAAATTTTTTAAGTCAGATTCTCTCCTGATGTGGTTGGGTAGCTTATTGAATATCTTCAGGCAAGAATAGTGGCAATTTTTCTCTGTTACTGTGAGGTTATGTTTGGGATATATGTACTGTGTATCTCTAGTTTTATATTTATTTCGACTCAGTTCATTTTCAAATAGGTGTTTATTACGGAAAACAAAATTTGAGCATTCTTGAATATATACAGCATAAGTTGTGAGAACTTTATTTTTTTTTGAATAGACCTCTACAAGACTCCCGATATTTGAGTCCAAGGATGATTCTTAGGGCTTTCTTTTGAGTTATGAAAATGTTTTTCATATTCCTATTTGCTCCATAAAAGATTATTCCATATCTCATTTTGGACTCAAAGTTTGCAAAATAAACAGTTCTCAATAGTTCCATGCTTACGTATTTGGATAAAACCCTGATTGTGTAGCATACTGAGTTCAAGCTGTTGTTTGTTTTTTCTATGTGTTCTCCCCATGTAAGGTGTTCATCCAATGTTATTCCAAGAAACTTCGCGGTTCTTTGAAGTTTGAAAGTTGTTTCATCAAGTTTTAATTCTTCAGGTATAATTTGAGTCGACTGTTTTGTTCTGAAGCACATGACACTAGTTTTTAGTGTGTTCAGTGTGAGCTTGCGTGATTTCAGCCATTCTTCTATTTTCTTATAAATGTTTGAAGTCTTAGTTAATAGATCTTGAAAGTTTGCATCCGAAATCAATACATTTGTATCATCAGCAAACAATACAATCAATTCTTCTGTTGTGATCCCTGTTAATTCATTTATATACAACAGGAATAGGATACATCCTAATATACTTCCCTGCGGTATACCTTGCTTGATGATAGCCTTGTTCGACTTTATTTCTCCACCTCTTTCTGTTATCAAAACCCTTTGTTCACGGTGTGTCAAATATGATCTGAACCAATCCAATAGCTGTCCTCTTATTCCATATTGTTCCAATATTTCTAACAGTATCTCGTGATCAACGCTGTCATATGCCTTTGAGAGATCAAGAAATATAAGATTACATTTGCTACTATGTTGAATAAGATGATTCATTATGATATATGACATGTACAGGAGATAGCCAGAATCTCCTCAAAGCCATATATTTGTTATACCTTCAAAATATTTCTGCTCCATATTTTCTCTGATAAAGGAAATTTCGACATATTTTGTCATATTGCGATATAGCAGCATCATGATTTGACCCTGGGTAACGAATATTTATTGAAGTTATTCTTATACTAGCATACCCCTTTCGGTTATAATAAACAGCCCCAGGGTGAATTTCATTATTCTCTGGAGGATTAATGATTGCAATATGGGTACTATACAGGGTGTCTCAGAAGTCGCGCACCCGATCGAGGGGATCGAAAGTGAAATATATTTCAAGCCCAAAAATCCATGTTTGAAATTTTTGGATAACGTGATTAATTGGTAATTAATTAATGAAAGTGACCAATCGGGAGCGCCCTACCGAAGAATAAGTAGGCAGTGGGGACGCGAGAGTGAGACGCAAGTCTCGGTTTACTGCGTGAAAAGTCTGCAGCAGCTCTGACGTCGCACTCTCGCGTCCCCTCTACACAAAAATCAAAAATCCAAAACTTTCCTCTTCATAAAATTAGTATGGTTTTCACTCACATACGTCGAAAATGTTGGATAGCTGGTGATAAATTATTGATTCCAAATTATCAGGCTTACTATCAGAATAAGCAGATTTCAATTCTACATACTTTGTCTCTGCTTCTTCAAAACTACCTTTGGCATTTTCAGTTTCCAAGCGTGATGATTATATTGAGAGTATAAATCAGCATTGGCAACGTCTCTGAGAATTATTTAACATTCACAAGCGCAAACCTGCGTCAGTTTTAAGTAAAAATACTTGATAAACCTAAATCATGGCCAACCGGGATACTTTGAAAAAGTGAATGGAGTATAATAACTGTTAGTCTCAGGTGAATCTCTCCAAGATACTGAGAGAATTTCGAAGTTAAAGGGATTGATTAGAATAATGTTTTCTCTGATCATATACAAATAAATTATAGAAAATCTACATTCTGAATGCCCCAATGACTTATTCATTTACATATTATTTTCGCAGATCCAGCTCTAGTTCCAGCGCTGTAACTACAAAATCATCTGTCTTGGGTACCACCAAACAAACTGCCATGACAACAATTTCCGAAGAACATAATAGTTACTTGGCTCAGAACCTTATGGCCAATGAAGCTTTGAGAAAAAGTTTATTAGGCGATCTTCTACCTTCAAAAGAAACTTCTGCTGTGACCCGAATGGAAGATGAACCAATGTCATGTTCTAGTCCACCAGCTACAAATACACCACAAACATTATTGGACATCGCTCCTTCCGATCCCTTTAAGTCAACAGAAATTGAAAAATTATTGAATCTAGTAGATTTTCCAGGACCTCATATCCCAGAATTTCATACAGTGTCTACGATACCAAGAATAACAGGAAAAAAAGAGACTATATGTGTAGGCAGAGATCTCTTTACAGTAGAAAAAGTTCTGGGAAGAGGTACATTTGGAACAGTTTATAAATCTATGGATTTTAAACATGGAAAAACCGTGGCTTTAAAATATCAGAAACCTGCCAATAAATGGGAGTTTTATATATGCAGGGAGATACAATTGAGGTTACAAAATAATCCACTCAGGGAACGCTTCATGGATGTGACTTCAGGCTATTTCAGTGAGTAAAACGTTTCCGTTTTTTTTCCTATTTCGTTGGTTTCTCTTTGTATAAGAAATCAAGAATGGATATTTATCCCAGTAGCATAAGCATGCCTTGGACACACAGGCAAAAAAATATTCTGATTGTTGTAATGGTTTACCATATTATCACTGTACTAACAGAACAGATGACAGAATAACTTATATCAAGGACTAGACATATAATGTATACAGGGTATCCCATTGAAAAGGAAACAGAGGGCGCCATTTGAAAAAAAATATCTGGGGGTAGTTTTTTCAGGGTTGGTAATTAGAAACAGAATTTCAACAACGGATTCTGGTAAAGTATTTGGTGCCATTTGAAAAACTTTTTGTTTGAACTTTTCACCTTGTCTGAGAGCCGAGTATACAGTTTTCTTCAAACATGCAAGCTGATTATGAGAATAACATTCAAAACCCATAAATTGAGAAATTATTTTTTTTCCAGGTGATCAGGCATCAATACTAGTATACGCTTTCATGCCTCATGGTTCACTTCTGGACTTGGCCAACCAAGTGAAATTGAAAACAGGTAAACCTATGCAGGAATGTCTTTGTTTCTATTTTTGTATACAGATGCTGAGAATAGTGGAAGCTATGCATCAAATCAAAATTATCCATGCAGATATAAAACCTGACAACTTCTTGATTCAGTTAACAGACAACAGTATAGATTTACAGCTTATTGATTTTGGATGTAGTATTGACATGTCCTTATATCCACCAAATACAAGCTTCACCAAAAAAGTACAGACAGAAAGTTTCATATGCTGCGAAATGTTGGAGAACAAACCATGGAATTATCACACGGATTTATTTTGCATAGCTGCAACCACTCATGTTTTACTTTTTGATAAATATATAGAGCTTCAAAAAAAATATGATGCATGGAGCATAAAAGAGAAATTTCCAAGATACATGAAATCAGACTTATGGAACAAATTTTTTGATACACTGTTGAATCATCAGAATGAATCTGGACACCTTCAAGTTGCTTTAGATGAAGCTTTGAGCACGCAGTATGATAAATATTTAAGTGGTATGAAAACGTTGGTGAATTTGATTAGGAATCGATAGCATACAGGGAAAAAAAGGAAACGTTAAAGTAAGAGAGTATGAATCAAAAAAAATTTATAGTTCTCTATGAAGGATTATGAAATGTGTTGAAAAAGAGGAATATTTTTTTTGTCAGTTTCACACAACCCTCTATATTAATTTTGAAATAATTTATTCCAAATGTTTGAATATAACGAGAAATAGTTCATAAATGAATTTGTTTAGGGAGAAAATTGTTCACCTCTATCCTTAAGGAATTTTAATCATTTCTTTTTTGTATAAGATAATTTTTCAACATATTTATGACTCTTTGATCGTAAAGCTTGAATACTCTCGAATCTCAACATATAAGATGTTTCCTTTCACCATCTATATCGTATTGTAACTAAATTATCAAACTGATAGTTTTAAAGTTTCATTGTTCATTGATCTTATAGGATGTTTATATAAGTTAAGAATAGTATTATGTGATTTAAAAGATTATTAAAACTTTCATGTAAGTCTTTTCAAGTTTTATTATAACCAAGTTTCCATTTTCTCTCAAAGTATTTGGCACTCGTTATTTGATTTGCAAGTTTTTGGTATTGGTTCTCCTAATGATATGTTTTTGCAAATTCGACACAAGTCTTCACAATCTGGTGTTGCTAAAGATGCAAGCCGCGAATGTATCAAAGTGTCGTTTATTTTAACTTCAAAAGAACCTAAAAATATTGTTTTAAGCATAGTTTTTTCTCCAATCTATTATTTCAACCTCTTCTTCCTTCATGTCCAACTATTTCAACATTCGGACATCCTTCCTTCAGAACAGAGTATACATTTTGGAACTCTTGATATAAGCCACATTCTGAACTACAAATGATTTTTGAACTTTAATAGGTACATACTTTGTGAAATCTCACCAATATTCAACGTCAACTTGAACTTTTTGTGAAGCCATACTGAGCCATTGACTTAGAATATTCTAGGTCAATGTACTGAGCCTACTATGGATATATTCTCAGGGGCAATCTAAATTTTCAAACATACAGTATTTTCAGTTTATATGCGCTGCAATAATTTTGAAGGTGAGACATCCTAATCATTTCCAACAAATAGGCATTAATATGCAAACTGGCATTGTATACCACAAGTGATTTTGAAACAAAAGATTTATTATTATTTATTTTTAATAAGTAAAAATAGAGATAGGTATGCTAGATCATAGAATATAAAATAATGTTATTTTATATTCTATGTGCTAGATAGACCTGGCTCTATGGTTGATTGGGTCCAACCATAGAGTCGCAACATTTTCATCGCCATCTATCGGAGTGATACACCAACAAAAACAATAAATTATTATAAATTTGGCTATTAGATGCCGCGGGATTATTCTAACACCACGAACCTAACATATTTCCAATGTTTTTCATGTGAGCATGCAGAAAAAAGTCACCACAAGATCTCTCATTCCGAAAATATGCTCATTCGATTACAGGTTTCATTTCATTCGAAGGGATCTGTAATTGACTGTTGGACCCGAAATGGCGGTTTCTCCTCTTAATAAAAACATGTGGGCTGAAGGACCTCGGTCGATTGCCTGTTGATACTAGTTGTCAATAAAGATCAGTTATTATTATTATTATTATTATTAAAAACATGTGACACAGACGTCTTTATAACAAGCATGAACAGAAATATGGCATCACCGCATTTTATTTCACGATTCTTAAAGTCTTAAACCAAATGACAAGAGGATACTCCCTATACTCCATTCACTTTTATAAAGTATCGCGGTTGGCCATGATTTAGGTTTATCAAGTTTTTTCCCCTAGAACAGACGCAGTTTGGCAATCGTGAAAATTAAGCGACATTGCCAGGTCTACTTTGTATTTACTCTTTTTCAACTTTGTAAATGGAGTTATTCTTCGAAGATTTAACTGTGGCGCAGGTTTCGTAGAACTACAACATTTTCATACTGGAGTATTTCAGGTTGTGCAAAAATGTAGTTAAATGTCTTCTGAATTAACATAATATTTTCTCAAATTCATTAATTTCCCAAAGGAACATAAATACGTAATTACTACGATTTTTTAGCAGAAACGGCAACGTTGTGGGCGTATCTGACAGTGCAATGACCATAACCTAACATTTTCAAAATATATACGGTGAAATGTGTCAAAATTTCATGGCAAACCGCGATACTTTATAAAAGTGAATGGAGTATATATGTATGTAGGTAGAGTGTAGACGAGACGGTTTTGAGCTATATGGTTTTCGTGAAACAATGGAAAAAATTGTTTCAACATCTATAGCAGAAGATTCAGTTCTTCATTTTGATAGGAGAAGATTCTGAATTCATGTAAATGAATGAAAATGACTAAATAAGTACGATATTTCGATATATCTCTCTACATCACTTCAAAAGGAGTTTCGTTTTTATGTATATGTACATTTATTGGATAAAGATCTGTTAAATGAATCTCATCGTCTTTCATTCGAGTTGATTTCGAGATTTTAACATGAAAAGAAATAAACTCTACCTCATTCCTCTTAGAGTGTTGCCTTGTTGATTTCACCGTTCACGAGTAGTCACAGAACAATTAAGTTTATATGTCAAAAGAATCTATGAATATTTGATATCTATGGTTTCCATTGAGTTTGTCGATGGTTATAAACATTGGTTATAAAAGTTATTATCTGTGGTTCTGACGTTGACACTTACCAATTTTAATAACGGTTACGAAAAAGAAGGAATAGTGAGATTGTATTTACGTTTTAATGAAAAATACTTCAATTAATTGAAATCGAACTTCTTAATATGAGTGCGCCTATTCTTTTTGCATGTTCGCGTTGCTTCGCTCGACATCCTTTCGAAGAGCTTTCTGCTGGGCAGCAACTTTGTAAGGTGAGCTATCTTATTAACTATTATAACATAACCACAAATTGGTTTTTTCAATATTTGTAGCAGAATTCGTATTCATATTGCTTGAAATTCAAAATTAAAAAATGGATAATTTATATTATCTTTGTGTACTACATCTATTCATCATAGACTCATAAACAATGTCAACTAATGTTGCTTCGCTCAGCAATTTTACATGAAATGCAAGGTAAAATGGATATAAGCATATTATTTGAACAAATTCAATATCACTACACATATATGGGAAGACAGAGTGTTTTTGAGGTTTTTATCTGAGCTTGTGTATCAATGGTTGAATTCTATGGTGCCCTGTTTCCATTTCCTCAGCTTGGAGGGGTAAACATTTCTTTCTTATGATCTGTTCCTTGTTTCCATTGCTCCACAATACATGTGCCATGAGCCACATATTGTTTGTTCGATTTCAAAAAGAATATTTGGCTCTATTTCTAGAGAGTATATATGTATATAAAATATTATGATAAGTATAACTTAGGTATTTAAGATTTTTTGAGAATGAACCTACAATGATCCATGGATAGTGAACTCATACAGACAATCTTGTCGAATTACACTTTTTTAATTAATGAGAACTACTGAAAACTATCGATTCCATGTCAGATCTGATAATTTAATTTGACAAATGAAAATTTAATTTTCTGAGTGAAAATGTAAATTTGTAAAATTTGATATCCCCCAATTCGGGACTGTTACTAATTGATTTTTCATCAATAACTATATATACATACATTGTCTTAGGTATAAATAATACAAAAGCATTCCACTATAGCAAGCCTCACTATTCTCGTCTGATTTTCCAGTCTGCCCAAGACCACCTAGGATGACCTCTCTTCCTATTCTCTGGTGGCATCCCCACCATATGTCCAAATCATAGCAGACTTCTATCCACTACATCCACTCATTTGTCTCCAAAGCCACCATTTGATCCTGTGTTTCCTATGATTCTAGAAAAATATTTTGAACAGGATTCTGGATCACATTTCTTTGATGGATTCATCAGTTACAAGAAGTCTATGTGTTTTCAATTAGCTTCAATATAATAAAGGTTTTCTCAGGTTTAAACGAAATTTATATGAAATGAAAGACTTTCCCCAAAATTCTTCCACTGTTCTACATAAAGTAGTGTTTTTTGCATAATTCATCATCAGTGTTAGAGATTAGTACTTGGTTACCATTTTCATACTATGTTTCATATTAGTATTGCATGAAAGAATCTACTATTGTTAAAACACTGAAAAATTGAAAAGAGAAAATTCGAGAAATTAGTCTACACACTATGAGACAAAAGTAAATCAACTTTATTGAGGTGTATTCCTTTCAAATATCTGTCCAAATGAAATATTTGAGATTTCTGAAAATTTGCCTATTGAAAAGTTGCTATAGATTTGTCTAAAAGTATATATCAAGAGTGATAATTGAAAGTATACTACGCACAAGTATTCAATACCACAAGTGAGTAATTGCTTTACGATTCAGGTTTTGTTTGCATTTTCGACAATTCCATAAATTATCAGAATTTCGGAAATTGAGCGATCGTGTTTACGAGAAATTGATGGAAGAACAATAGAGACAAAACAAAAAATTTTTATCACCAACAAATCTCAAACATATGGAAAACCAATTTCATGTTCATGAGGACAAACAAGCACAGAAATGCTGAATAATATACACCTCAAATAACACTGAGATAAAACCTGTGGCCATATTTTTATAGATGAGCACGATTAGTGGAGTAAAAAAAATAATAATAACATTTATTGGTTAATACTTTATGACATTACAAAGTAACATCAAATGTAAACAAGTCAAAAATCAAATTATGAATCTCACAGCGCTGATTTAAAGTTCAAACAATTTACAATAAAATCTTTAACACTGTAGGGTTCAGTGTCTATAATGAAGTTAGTCACATTCCTTTTGAAAATAGCATAAGTTCTCAGCCCACGAAAATCTGACGGTAGTACATTCATGAACTTCAAACACATGTACTTCATGTTATCCTGTGTCATGGTTAGTCTATGGCGAAAGTACATGTACGGATGTGTCTGCCTTGTATTGTTATGGTTTTCTTGACTCTCAAAAAGGTGCTTGTTTTTATAACAAAACATGGGACATTTAAAGGCATACAACCCATAAAATGTCATCAGATGGTTCTTCCTGAAAACTCCCCTACATGAATCCCTGTATCCCACACCTAGCATCGATCGCACAGCTCTCTTTTGCATTCGAAAAATCATTTCGCCCTGTGTTCCATTGCCCCAGAGGGCAACACAATATGCCATCAGCGAAACAAAATTTGCATGATACACAATCTTAAGTGTGTCAAATGGAATTTGTGTTCTCAGTATCTTTAGAGTGTATACAACAGTGCTCAACCTACTACCTAGATTAATAGCATGTTGTTCCCATTTCAAATTCTCATCCAGAAGTACACCCAGAAAATTAGCACTCTTTTGCACCGCTAACTTCACCCCGTCAACCTCCAAGAAATCTGCAATGGACTGTTCTGATCCATGAACAGCATAGGTATTAACGATCTCATCAATATTACGAAAGTAATGAGGTACAGATTAATTATATGTGGATGTGTTGAGGATATGAACAGAATCCTCATACAGCAGAAAATGGGTATGTTCAAAAAGAATGACATGCTCATAGTGCAAGAAACATATATACAGGAGGGGCTTCTATTTGTCCGTAAGAACAAGGAATTACCTGAACATAGGTTAACATTATTTGAAAAATAGCCATTATACAGTTGCATTGTATAATGTTTCAAGATATTACGAAATGCTTTGTCAACCTCTTTGAAGAAAAGAAAAGAATTGTATTTGAAGAAGATGCCCTTCAATATCAGCTTATTCTGTAAACAAATCCAATATCCCTACACTCAGACAGGGAGACAGAGATTTTTGCTGATGTTTTTATCTGTGCTCTTGCATCATAGGTAGAACTGTATGATGCCCGTTCAACATTTCCTCTGCTAATACTAGTAAGGAGCAGGGAATGGATCAATCTGTTCTTTTAATGATCTGTTCCTTGTTGCCTTTTCATTACACATGCCATGATGTTTGATTTTTTATTCAAAACAAATCTGTACTGCTCCCTTTCATAAGAATATACAGGGTGAGTCTTTGACTTGTACATTTTCAACTGTAAATTCCTCTCATCAAACGAAACACTTTTTTTCCATACCATTTTTCAAAATTCTGTTTTGTTTGAAAGATACAGGGTGTCGAAAATCCATGAAAAAAACAATTTTCTATTCATATCTTCGTAACCGCTATTTCAAATAAACTGAATTTTGGTTGATTGTTTACTCTATTCATGCCGCATATTCCTCAGTGAGAATTTATTCAATATTTCTCCTGGTGTGAAAATTACAGCGTAGTCGACTCAAATCCACGCAAAAATAAAATCAAACCACTTGAAAAAGATAAACGGTCCAAATTTTCGAAAGAATCGGTCATTTTGAAAAATAAAAGTATTCTTATATTTTTTCAATAAAACGAGTTATTCCAATTTTACCCGATGAAATTTGACGAAAGAATTAAAAATCATAAGAATAATCTTAATGCTTCCCTGGATTCATAATATCACAGAATGGCTGAAATTTATAAACTCTCTGATCTCTATACAAGTTGACGATGTTGTCAGAATGTATATCAACTTAGCCAAGACTAAAATATCCATGATGGAAAAACGTTTGATGTAGAGTGTAGAGATATGTGATAATAAAATACCTCGAATGTGGGAGATGAAATTGAATTCTAAGAAGCATGAGATTATACATTTTATACGCACATTTCCTATTAAAAATTTATTCTTACCGGTCCATTTTGAGGAATAAATGTCAATGAAATACAAAATTCAGATATTAATGATGAATGAAACCACGTATTAAATTGAAATTAATGAAAAGTAAAATGATACTTAGCAGTCTTAGCACTAAATAATCTGAGGCGATGTTTCTATCTTAACAATATCCTCTCTATTTCAACTCGACACTACACGGTTATTATTACATTAATTCACTGAAAGTCTTCACATAATCATCACCTGTTTGCATTCTTCTCTGTAAATAGATAAATCGTAGTGTCCATCACGCATTGCGGCATCCGCTCTGTCTAAGAAGACTTTTGGCCTGTTCAGACAGCCATAAAGGGGGTTAACTCTGATAACTTCTGATAATAATCAAGAAATTCTAATTCAACTTCATTACTACATGTAACATTCATTTTGAAAGCTAATAATAATTATTCAACGAGCGGTAATGTAAGTCAAAACACACGCAGATGAATTTTGCAGCACGAGCCGTCAGGCGAATTGTACAACGGAATGAAAGATATGATAAAATAAGAAGTTACAAACTGAGGAATGAAAACATGGCAGAAGAGTATAAGGATATAGTGACCAAAAAACTAAATGGAAATGAATGTTTGAGTGTTATGGAACAATTGTAATTCAGAAAACGTAAAATGTTATTCAGAAAATGGAAATTGTAATTCAGAATAGTATATGATATTGCGGCATGCAGACAAATTTTGTGAAATTCCGGAAAAAGTCACACACCGAGCAGGTGTGTGACTCGGTGTGTGACTTTTTCCGGAATTTCACAAAATTTGTCTGCATGCCGCAAAATCTTTCCCTAATTATTCACACAGACAATAAAATCCATTTATAAGTATATGATATGTATCAACTTACTATTCTGAATTACAATTTCCATTTTCTGAAATTCAATTTGCTTTTCTGAATTTTGGAAAAGGTGTAGAAACAGGCGAGGAAGTATGTGGTATGTAGCATGAAAATCAATAGAAACAAAAAATTTACATCATGGTGGAACACAAGCGTGCAAAATCACATGAGAAAAAAAAAGAGTTGGCATAAATACTTACAGGATATAACACTCAATAACTACAAGAGATATAAAGAAAAAAGGGAACTTGTGAAGAAGGCTGTAAGGGAAGAAAAAAGTAGTAGTAGTTGTAAGGAGTTTGGAGAGAGAATGGAAAGAAATGCAGAGGCAATCAAAAGTTATTTTATAGAGTATTGGGGGACATTAGAGAGGGTAAGCAGATTGGAAATGCATCTGTCAGGTCCAAAAAATGAACTTTATTGACTGAAGATCAAGAGATAATGGGTAGGTGGAGGGAGCATTTCATAGAATTACTGGGGGAGAAGAAATTGGGAAGGATATAATGAGATTTCCTGATGAAAGAACGAATGATCAGTGTGAAGGCGAAGAGGAAGATCAAATAGAAAGTGATGAGGTGAATGAGGCATTAATGGGCCTACCACACGCTCAAGCTTCACCACAGTTTGGCTTGCGCAAACCGGCTTGAACACTGAACACTGAGCGTGTGGTTGGGAGAATTATATACAGTTTCCCTCAGTGTTCAGTGTTCAAGCCGGTTTGCGCAAGCCAAACTGTCGTGAAGCTTGAGCGTGTGGTAGGCCTCTAAGGAGAATTGAAAATAGAAAAGCATCCGGAAAAGATCAGATAACAGCTGAAATGAATATGGGGAAAAAGGGCATTGACATTTTCAGGGAAATTTGTCGAAAGACGTGGTCTGCAAAGAAGATACCAGAGGATTAGAAAATGTCATTGGTTGGACCGATATTTACGAATAGTGATAAGGAGGAGTGCAACAACTGTAGGGGAATAAATCTAATGAGGGCAGCCCAGAAAGTATATGAAGGCATTTTAGAAAAGAGACTCAGAAAGTGTATCGTTTAGAGTGGATTCATGAAAGGCAGAAGTGTTGTACAAGACCATGTATATTCAATCAAACAGATTATACAAAAAACGAAGAAAACTGGTAAAAAAGGACATTTCGTTTTATTAGACCTTGTGAAGGATTTCGATAAAGTGAAGGAGTATAGCGAAAGCTTGAATAGTGATACAAGAATATGAGGTCAGAATGTTTCCCGACCAAAGAAGGACTGGTGGAGGGTGCAGTTTTGAGCCCGGCACTTTTCATCATTCCTCTGGATGAGATCATGAAGGAAACGAAGGGAAAAATGAAAACTCTGGTAGGAGGGTAGGTCTCAATATTTGCTTTCGCAGATGATATAGTTTTGATGGCAGGATCGAAAATTGCAATACAGGAGAATGTGGATATTTGGGGCGAGGCTTTGAAAAAGCATGGTAATAATAATAATAACTTTATTTCCATTGAATGTTGGGATACATTGTGGAAAAGGTCAGATTAACAGCACATATAAGCTAAACTATATTTTCCGTCGACCTCATCTCGAATTGAATATGAATTCTCGATAGAAATGAATTTTTATTTTGCTTAATCGACAAATTTGACATAATGTAAATTTCTATGTTCATTTCGATATATTGATATTTATGCTACCTATGGAACAATTCGAAAAATTCATAGAGGGAATATTGGACATGTTGTGACATTCTGAATAGTTCACATTTAGTTTGCATTTATATCATTACCTATGATATCCCATAAGGAACGTATGAAGAAGATGGAGGTTGAAGTATTATCTACTTTGCAACTTGTATCACCTGAAATTTCATCTGCAGTCTATTTTATTTTGAATGGAGTTGTCAACATACCCTTCTGTGAGTCTGTGACAGAAGTTGATTTTGAACCAAGCTCGATAGTGCTCTGACTGAATATTTTATGTTCGGTTGCCATGATAATCATGCATTAATAAGAAATCATGCATTAAAATAGGTCATTAATGGATGATTTTGAGTGCGTTAAAATGAGCTTTTATTCTATGGTCGACGGAAAAATCTTGTAATCAACTCGTTTATTAATTCAGCGATTAATGGTCTCAAACATTAACGCGCTCGCTCCGCTCACGCGTTAAAATATTTCGACCATTAATCGCTGTCATTAATAAACTAGTCGATTAAATAACTATTATCTATCCTTCAAAGAAAAAAATTCTTCGATGCTATAGACGCATTTATCAACTAAAAAAGATTCTAATCTTTTTTTAAATAGGAATTTATTTTGCGAGTTCTTCATTTCCTCACTCAAATTATTATACACCTTCATTCCCAAATACATTGGTGATTGACGTCCTATCCTATACTTGAATGCCGGAATAATGAAATCATTACGATTGCGAGTGAAATACTGGTGGTAATCACTGTTTTTGTTGAATGTACTATTATACTCATATATCAAGGTAGCCAATTCCAAAATAAAAATTGACGGTAAAGTAAGGATATTCAGAGATTTGAAAAATGGTCTACAAGATTCTCTCTGTTTAATTCCCGCTATACATGGAAATAAATAAAAAAAGTTAAAGGTTATGGCGATCGCGGAAATGAAGGAGGATGAAGATGTACAGATATCAATAGATATTGAACAAATTGAGAAGGTCAATAATTCCACATACTTAGGAGTGTAAATAGATGGCAGCGGGAGTCAACAAAGCGATATTGAAAAAAGAATAGAGAAAGAAAATAAATTATTTTATGCTATAGACAGAAATTTTTTGAGGCAAAGGGAAATAAAAGATAAAACCAAAATGACAGTGTATAAGAGTATATTCAGACCGGTTTTATCTTACGGCTGTGAAACATGGGTTTCTTTGTTAAGGAGCGGGAGCAAATTACAGCAAATGGAAATATAGTATCTGAGGAGTGTTGAGGGTATAACAAGATTGGATCGGTGGAAGAATGAAGATGTTATGAGAGAATTAGAAATAGAGTCAATGGAGGATTATGTAGGAGGAAGACAGATGATATGAATATGAAATTAACTCCCCTACTGTTGTGATCATTGGTGTGTCTCAGGGAAAGGTCTGGGCCAATTTTAATAATATATTTAATAGCACATTTAGAATACAAAACTTCGAAGGATATTATTTGTTCCGGTTGTTACTGTGAATGTTAAAGAGATCCAATCTCTTGAACATAAATTTAAAAAAAAACTGGATATATTCTTGTAACATTGTTGAACATTCGAGCCGGAACTACGACTACGAAGTTTCTGTATGATTCGACAGTTACATAGAGCTTAACGTGGTGGAATTTCCTGTTAAAGATTTGAGGGTTCTTCAATGTGAATTAGCAGAATTTCAAGATACGTTATGATGGTGTGAAGTGGTGGCTAAGATAGCACACCGTGAGTAGGCTCGAAATTGTCAAAATACTCAAATGCATATACAGAGTATCAGTCACAAGACAGGAAAAGACAACAAGAAACAGAGCGTTTGTGAAAATCCATTCCGTTCTTCAAATCTCAGCGAAGGAAATGCTAATAGGGTGTTTCATGGCACCCTATTAGCATGGACATCTTTTTTTTTATTTATTTACTTTTTTGACGTCGAACTCTACACTGACACTTCTCATAAGTCATTGTTCGTTGATATGGTATCGCAATATTTTGTTTATGCATGGAACTTAGTGAATATGTGGTTAAAGCAGGAACTTTTTCCCGCCATATATTTGAATTTGGCCATTCTCTGCCAATTCCGTATTTCAAGTTGTTTTTCTGAACGAAATTATCTGTAGATTCACTTTTACTCGGAACTATTTTGATGGGTCTTTCGTTTGAAATAAAACTGAAGCATGACTTGACTCATTTTCTTCTATTTTTGAAAGAAGAAGATCTTTCGAAATGAAATCGATTAAAATTATTTCATTAAGAACTCCAATCCTCTCTGAGTTTACCCACAAAATTTCAGTTCTCAAAGTGAAACCATTTTCAAATGCAACTTGAAATAAAAACACACTACATTGAACGCCCACCTTAATGTTCAAATCTTGAATATTCCGGAATCTAAAATACACACAACCAAACTTATATGGAATCACCCAATATTAAGATGAAATATTATTTTGATATCCTTTTCGTTAGAAGCAAATAAAAAGTGCATGTGTTTACTCACAAAAACAGTTAGGTTCATAAGCACTTGATAAGATTTGGCTTTGCAGTGTCGATTTTACCATTTCGTTCGAACGTCGCAGTGAATTTATATTTTGTTTTTTTGCGAAGTTTTAAAAAAAATGCCTTATGTGGGGTTATCGGAAGTCCAGAGAGGAAGAATTATTACTATGGCAGAACAAGGTATGTCACAAAGACAGATTGCAAAAACGGTAGGGGTTACACAAGGGGTTATTTCAAAAACCTATGCAAGGTTTCTGGAGTTAGGAACCCTAAAGAATAGGCCGAGAAGAAGTCGTGGAAGAGTAACTACAGAAAGGTAGGATCGCTTTTTAGCCCAAACAGCAAGAAGAAATCCCGCAGTATCTCATTCAGAGCTTCAAAGGCAATTTTTGCAAGCTACAGGTGTTAGTGTTTCTGTCGAAACTATCAGAAAAAGACTTCGCGCTCGGGAATTATTCAAGAGAAGAGCGTTAAGAGTTCAAGAACTATCAGGGCAAAATAAAGTTGACCGTTTTAATTGGTGTTTAGAGCATGAAAATTGGACTATTGAAGATTGGAAAAATGTCTTATTTTCGGATGAGACCAGAATTGGCCTACGATCAGACGACCGGCGTGTTCGCATTTTAAGAGGTAGAGGGAGGCAAGCTAGGCTCCAAGCTGCAAGACCGATCCGTAAATACAAAGGAGGTACTGTAATGTTTTGGGGCGGAATTATGTTTGGTGAGAAAACTCCTTTAATTCCCATTAGACAATCTCTGACAGGGCCTAGGTATGTTGATCTAGTGCTACAACCTGTAGTGAGGCTCTGGCGAGGTGCTTTTGGAGATTATTTCCTATTTATGCAGGGTAATGCACCTCGACATACCAGCAGAGTTGCACAAATTTTTTTCGAAACAGGAGGTGTGACTGTTTTAGAGTGGCCTTCTTGTTCACCGGACCTTAATCCTATCGAGCATTTGTGGGATAGGATCAAAAGAAAAATTAGAGCTCGTCAAAATAATCCTGGTAACGCAGAGCAACTTATACAAGCGGCTTTAGAGGAATGGGCAAATGTTACAGAAGAAGAAATTAACAACTTAATAGAAAGCATGCCTCGTCGAATTCAAGCTTGTATCAATGCCAGGGATGGTAATACTGATTATTGATTTGTTAAAATCGTTTTATTTGTTGTTCAATTCTCAGTTACATAAAAATTATTTTTAGAGAAATTTACACTTTTAATTTTCTGTTCTGCTATAAAAATAATCTTCTAATAATTTATATCATTTTTGTAATAAACTTGTTTTGGGAAAACTGCTCTCCACTTTTCAGCGACTTTTTTTTAATTTAAATTCGTTTTTTCCAAATAACAGGGTGATTCCATATAAGTTTGGTTGTGTGTACATCAAACATATGATAGGGGGCCAGAGGGGTTCGCGAAAACGATCGAGGGGTCACTATAGTCGGACATAATTTCTTCAAATTGTTTCATAATATACGACATGTCAATATAAGCCCGAACACTCTTCTGTGGATCTTTATATGGAAACCAAACTTCGCACTGCAATAACGTCATATTAAGCGGTTGGTCAGTATAGCCTGCGTCATTTTAAACGGATTCTGCTATATATATTTATATACAGGGTGAGTCAAGTTGAATGCCTCGGACTCTTGTGGCCAAATGGTACATACAGTATGTGTAGGTCGATTTGGACTACATTTTAAAAATAATGACTTTCATACAGGGTGCTTGAAGAGATCGTGACATATCAAAGTTATGTTTTTTAAATAGACCACCCTGTATTTCCTTGCATTTTCGAATTCTCTGAAGAAAAATAAATGGACTTAGCAAAATTATCCATATACCTAACTCTCTCCGTTCGCGAGATATACAACTATTTCTCAAAAAGTAATGTTGTCCAAGGAATTCAATATCATTGGAATTAGCAACGGAACGGCAGGTGTACAAAATTTTGTCCGGTTCCCCAAATCCCTTTCAGCTAGTTACTGTGCCTTGAGTAGACGATCAGTAGTAAGTTTCCTCAGAGAATTCAAGAATGCAAGAAAATACAGAGTGTTCCATTAAAAAAAACATAACTTTGATGTGTCAGGCTCTTTTCAAACATCTTGTTTGAAAGTCATTACAAAACAAAAATACATATGTATATGTATATTATTATGAAGGAGAGCAGTACATATTGGTAAAAACCAAGAGAACAAAAACAATCCTAAGCAAATACTCTCTGTCAAGGGCGTAGCCAGGAATTAAGTTCGGGGGGGTTTGAAATTTTGGCAATTGACTTTGTGCCGGGAATTGTGAGGGTCACTTTCTGTAGCAAGTATTTGTTGTTTTTAAGAATTCAATAATTCTTTTCCTACTTCGGAAACTATATTCACAATAGATATTCCTGGTTAGGTTAGGTAAACCTATTTTTCAAATATGCTTCAGAATTTAATTTTTATTCACTCAATTAAAAACTTAAAAAACAATATTTATTTCCCAAACAATACTTACAGGATGAATCAATATGAAATTAGTGTGGATGTGTGCTTTCATTGAAACTAAATAGAGTTTTTTAATGTTTTATTCCAAAATAGTGCCAACAACATGTAAATAGGTATTAACAATGAAACAGTGAGAAAACTCAAACAATATTTCATTATGATTAGGGATTGCAATTTTACCGCATTTGAATTTACCGGTTATTCGGTAGATTATTTGAAAAATTACTGGTTTTTTTCCGACATAAAAGTAATAGCCACAAAATAACTAACAGAACTTTAATTCTTATCAAATAATAATAGAAAATTAAAACTCTAGGTAAAATTGAAAAAATAATAATATACCTAACTTAAAGACTTGTTACGGGCCCTAAAACATTCGAAATAGTAATTTGAATAGAAAAATTCATTTTTCTATTTATTCTATTTATTTCTTACATTCCAACGACTCTTGCGATTCCTTTTTTAATGAAGAAGGCCCTGAGAAACCAACCTACAATACTATTATCACTTAGCCGCGACCTAATCTTAGTACAAATTGTTCCTGCTGCAGTACAACCGGGCCCAAGTAACTACTTTCCCGCATTGTTTTCGATTCGGAAAGTGTCACTTTCCCGCACTAGTGCGGGAAAGTAATTGTTTGTTGAATTGGTGAACAATAGTACCTTTTACATGAAATCTCTTATATCTTTAGTTGAATATTGCAAATTTTGCAGTTTC
Source organism: Adalia bipunctata (assembly GCA_910592335.1). NCBI lineage: Eukaryota > Metazoa > Arthropoda > Insecta > Coleoptera > Coccinellidae > Adalia > Adalia bipunctata. Next base: position 51,125,022 of record OU342950.1, on the reverse strand, counting down.
ATCCATATCAAACTAATTATCAATACAGATTCCCGTTTGAAAATTATTGCAATTTAAAGGAGAACTTGACATCCTTCAAAAATTATGACAGGAACACATGGATCTGTGTATTTATTTCTGTCATGGTCTATGATTTTCCATAGAAACCCAAACTTTTCATCAATGTGTCAAAATGAATATTCGTCAAAGTTGTGTAGAAGTTTTTTCCGCCCTTGATAGGAAAATAACTATTTTGTACTCCACACTAGTAGGCCGTATTGTTATGAGTGCTACAAAATAAGCCATTTCAAAGAATTTCCCCTGAATTCCCTCCATTCGAAAATATTGCATTCCTTCTTCATACATTCACACACTCTAATAGGGCCCCTACACGATCATTCGGAATGACAATCAGAGCGAAGATTGACATTCCGATTGAAAGTGTAAGGTCTATACTGAAGGAATGACGAATGGACTGACGGATTTCCAAATATTTTTAAATCCGAGGTTCAATCACGTCGAGTGGAGGGGAGACTGACAGTCTGAATGGTGGTGTAGTGATTCTATCATTCTTTTCCTCAGTCTTATTAATGCAATCAAAGGGTTGACGATCGAAACTGCCTTCAAAGGTTCAAAGTGTTTATGAATCTTTCCCCGAACTGTGGAATAAATCCCATCCTAGTTACATGAATAAATTAAAAAAAAAAATTTGCATTGGAAAAAGTCCTCAACATATAAAAAGAAATCAAGCCGAATGCCACAGTGAAAGACGTTTTATTGTCTTCTTGGTGCCCAATGCAAGGATAATGGCCAAACAAGCCGTATCTTTACTGTTTTCATTTGGAGACATTATACTAATAATAATTAGAAGCGTACTATTTGGTGTTTAAATTTCAACTGAGCTGAAGTCATTTCAATCAGACTGTCAGTTTGAATGATATGTGTAGGGGCTTCAAGATTGAAGGCAGGATTGACAATCTTATTGTTAAGTCAGACTGTCATTCATGATTGACCGTCTAGGGGCCGCTTAACATTTCATCTTCTCCTAAAAAATTATATATCCATTATCTATAAAGCAATATATATACAGGGTGAGTCTTTGACTTGTACATATATTTTAACTGTAGATTCTTGAGGTCTAAAGAAACCTTTTTTTCATTTTCCATTTTTCCGAATTCGGCTCGGTTAAAGAGATATAGCCATTTGAAAAAAAAAATTGTGCTAAATGCGTCCCTGATATTATTCTCTACAAACACCTCAAAGTTCATATTATTCAATTGAAATTGATGTGATTATTAGATATTCTGGGTGATACATTTAGAAAATACTCAAGCACTAACCTTATTCGAATAAGAATGTTACAAACACGATATTTCCTAGCAAAAACGCTAAGTTTTGTTCCATCATTTCTGCAATTGAAATGCCATATTTCTCACACCAAAATAATTTCCTTCTTCGATTATCCTGAAGATTAGTTTGTAAACATTAATAATTTGTTCATATTTGCCTCGATACCCTGAAACTATCTTATAAAAATAAGTTTCTCACTAACCTATCTTAACTCCATTAATCAGTCATCTGATTCGAGGTCAATGACCTAACCTAATCCATCTCCTCTGTGATAGGGATCACAGAATTCTAGAGAAGACGATGCCAGATTGTGTTGATTTTCTCAGTAAAAAATGGTATAGGCGAACTCAAGAAAGCAGAACGTCCCCTATCGTTAACGGAAGAACTAGTTTTGTTTACTTTTCGCTAAAGGCTTCTACGCATTGCTCTTTGGAAATGCCAAACGAGTAGTTCTGATTCTCGCCGATCTGAATTACAGTCGTGGTGCGCTGCCGGCTGCGATGTAGTCGCCACGCAAGACAAGCCGTTGTTCTGTGTCTCTGGTCTCATCACACTATCACAGGCCAGCCAGTCTCTGATAAAATGAACGACGCTTAAACGCGATAACCTTTCTACATGGATTCAATTCATTTATTTATTTACTCGCAGAGAATAAAGCAAACAGGTGTGAGGTGATGCTTGTGATATGTGATGTGAAAACCGTGTAGGGTCGATTAAAAATTCCAAGAGGATATTGTTAAGAAGATAGATATTTTCCTGAAGGACGGGTATCAATAAATTGTTAATAGAAACTTGCTTATAAACTGTGTAATTTCATGCTTCTCGGAATTCAGTTGATAAACATTGACAACATTGTTAATTTGTTAAGAGACCAGAGAAGAAACAATATTCGATGATATTTAATTCAGGGAAGCATTCAGATTTTTTATGAAATTCATGGTTTTTTCCTCAAATTTCTTCGTATACATTTAGGAATAACTCGAAAACGACGCGTTTTATTGAAAAAATATAAGAATACTTTTATTCTCTAAAATGGTTGATTCTTTCGAAAATATGAACCGTTTATCCTTTTCAAGTGATTTGATAGAGTTTTTGCATGAATTTATGAGTCGACCACCCTGTAACTTTCGAACTAGGAGAGATATTGAATAAGTTTCGATTGAGGAATATGCACAATGAATAGAGTAAAGAATCAACCAAAATTCAGTTCATTTGCAATAACGTTTCCGAAGATATGAACAGCAAAGTGTTTTTTTCGTGGATTTTCGACACCCTGTATCTCCCAAACCAAACCGAATTTTGAAAAATGGTATGGGAAAAAAGTGTTTCGTTTGATGAGAGGAATCTACAGTTAAAATATATGTACAAGTCAAAGACTCACCCTGTATATAAAATGAAATTGCCCACCAATTGAAGAAAAAAGTTGGATCGATCGGGAACTCTATTTCAGACATCAAGGTAACGTCCTCGCCTTTCATTTCTACATTTCCTTTGCTCTGAATATCCGAAAATTGCATTTGGAAAATTTGAATTGTGACGTTTTCTACGAGATTCGATTCTCGACCATAGGGATTGCTTTTGAAAACTGTTTCCAATTTTGGAGGAACAGATTAATTCGAATTTCACTGAAGAAGTCGTAGATAAAGTATTGTATTCAATTCGCGGTAATGGCCATAATGCCGGCCATCCACGAGGCGACCGATCCGGGCGTTTTATGATATTTTATAAGACCACGTGCGAAAAGAGTCGCTGTGATTGGTCGGGGGCTCATTAAATGTCATAAAAGGCCATAAAACGCTCGGATCGGTAGCCTCGTGAGTGGACACCTTAAAATTCATCTGCGTGTGTTATGACTTTTACCGCTCGTTGAATAATATACTATTTATAATCCATCCCGTCCGCGCTGTCCGTGTAACAATGGATTCGCGCTGTTGTCAGCTTTGCATTTTTTACCGAAATTACCGGTAAAAGATGTCGATTAACCGTCGGTAATTTGAAGGACTTTCAAGGCGGTAAATCGGTAAACCGGTAATGCAATCCCTAATTATGATGAATTCCTTCAGTTAAAAATTTATCCGTCTTCTTTTTCTAGCGAATTTGTCAACCACTTCATTTTCATCAATTTTCACACTATAATCAATATTCATAAGCACCAACCCATTCCATCTAGTTTCACTAGAAGAATTGCGTAGTTAATTTTTAATTCTCCTCAAGCTGGAAAAACTTCGTTCTGGACTAGCAGTAGATACTGGAATCGTAGCTAAAATTTGTAGTGTAGGATGTAGATGTTCGGATACATATTTTGATTGCACTCATCTTAGCATTCTAATGCCGATTTTAAATGGAGTTCATTGACATTTTCCATATTTCAAATTCTGCTTTAATTACGTTCTTATTTTTTTCTGGGAGTGGTGAAGAATACCTCGATATGGCGTCTTCTAATTCATATTCGCTGTTAAAATTCTGGGGTAGCAGACCAGATAAGGCTGATATTAATTTTCGGTGTTTAGAAAATTTATCAGTTAATTGTTGGATAGTATGGACAGAATGGTCTAGAAATGGAATAAAGAAATTGATTTTAAAATAAGTTGTTGTATCTAAGGCGGTATGATTTCCACCAGAAGAAATATAAGTATGTATAAATAAGGAATTATTGGTTCGATGGATCCATTTGTGTGCGATGTTATGAAACTTTAATATCATCCATATTGCTAATATCTATATATATACAGGGTGAGTCTTTGACTTGTACATATATTTTAACTGTAGATTCCCCTCATCAAACGAAACACTTTTTTTCCATACCATTTTTCAAAATTCGGTTTCGTTTGGAAGATACAGGGTGTCGAAAATCCACGAAAAAAACACTTTCCTGTTCATATCTCCGGAACCGTTATTTCAAATGAACTGAATTTTGGTCCATTGGTTACTCTATTCATGGTGCATATTCCTCAATCGGAACTTATTCAATATCTCTCCTAGTTTAAAAGTTACAGGGTGGTCAACTCATAAATTCATGCAAAAACACTATCAAATCACTTGAAAAGGATAAACGGTTCATATTTTCGAAAGAATCAACCATTTTAGAGAATAAAAGTATTCTTATATTTTTTCAATAAAACGCGTCGTTTTCGAGTTATTCCTAAATGTATACGAAGAAATTTGAGGAAAAAACCATGAATTTCATAAAAAATCTGAATGCTTCCCTGAATTAAATATCATCGAATATTGTTTCTTCTCTGGTCTCTTAACAAATTAACAATGTTGTCAATGTTTATCAACTGAATTCCGAGAAGCATGAAATTACACAGTTTATAAGCAAGTTTCTATTAAAAATTTATTGATACCAGTCCTTCAGGAAAATATCTATCTTCTTAACAATATCCTCTTGGAATTTTTAATCGACCATACACGGTTTTCACATCACATATCACAAGCATCACCTCACACCTGTTTGCTTTATTCTCTGCGAGTAAATAAATAAATGAATTGAATCCATGTAGAAAGGTTATCGCGTTTAAGCGTCGTTCATTTTATCACAGACTGGCTGGCCTGTGATAGTGTGATGAGACATAGAACAACGGCTTGTCTTGCGTGGCGGCTACATCGCAGCCGGCAGCGCACCACGACTGAAATTCAGATCGGCGAGAATCAGAACTACTCGTTTGGCATTTCCAAAGAGCAATGCGTAGAAGCCTTTAGCGAAAAGTAAACAAAACTAGTTCTTCCGTTAACGATAGGGGACGTTCTGCTTTCTTGAGTTCGCCTATACCATTTTTTACTGAGAAAATCAACACAATCTGGCATCGTCTTCTCTAGAATTCTGTGATCACTACTATCATAGAGGAGATGGATTAGGTTAGGTCATTGACCTCGAATCAGATGACTGATTAATGGAGTTAGGATAGGTTAGTGAGAAACTTATTTTTATAAGATAGTTTTAGGGTATCGAGGCAAATATGAACAAATTATTAATGTTTACAAACTAATCTTCAGGATAATCGAAGAAGGAAATTATTTTGGTGTGAGAAATATGGCATTTCAATTGCAGAAATGATGGAACAAAACTTAGCGTTTTTGTTAGGAAATATCGTGTTTGTAACATACTTATTCGAATAAGGTTAGTGCTTGAGTATTTTCTAAATGTATCACCCAGAATATCTAATAATCACATCAATTTCAATTGAAAAATATGAACTTTGAGGTGTTTGTAGAGAATAATATCAGGGACGCATTTAGCACAATTTTTTTTTTCAAATGGCTATATCTCTTTAACCGAGCCGAATTCGGAAAAATGGAAAATGAAAAAAAGGTTTCTTTAGGCCTCAAGAATCTACAGTTAAAATATATGTACAAGTCAAAGACTCACCCTGTATATATATAAAACAGAGTTGTTGGTTACACCATTTATAACTCGAGATAGGATGGACTGTTTGTCATGAAACTTCATTTATGGATTCGTCTACGGCCTGGTTATTATAAAATACATTAAAACTCTGAAAAATTCGATGAAAAAAAGTAGTAAAATGCTTTTTCTCCTTTCGAATGAGGCCGCTAGTGTCGCTACGGTTTGCTTATGTAGGAAATGCTTTCTCTCCTTTTGAATAAGGCCACTAGGTGTCGCTACGGTTAATGGCTCTTAACTAGACACTGTAGCGTAGTCGTGAAGGTACTATATTTGATATTATCGCCACTAGATGGCGATGTATACAATTACTGTGTAATTTGCATAGAACTTATAATAACGTGGAAGGCTATAATCAGATCAAAAAGCGGGTAGAGATCTCAAGTTGGTGGAACAGTGAATTTTTACCGGAATTTCAAGTAAATCGGATTGTGACGATCAGCATCAATCGTGAGTTGTCCATTTTCATCTTTTCTCTATACATATTTCTGGAATGTTTTTGATTTATGTTTGGGTAATAAATATACATATTTGCGGAAATAACTGAACCCATAATTAGTAATTGACATATTATTTTTGTATTTCTGGTTTGTGTGACAGATCATATCCATGGAAAAGATGACAGTTGACAGATGTCATTTGACAGATGACTATTGACAGACATTTGACAGAACTTTCATTATGCCTAATTTATCTCCTGCTTGATAGCAATTGTAAGTTTATACAACTTTAACAGTGGGTTTCACAAAGCATATCACCGGTGATCGGAGCTTGATCTAGAATCAACTCGATTTGACACATCATAAATCTAACCAAGCCGTTGATCTTCGATCACTGGTGATTAGGATTTGTGAAATCCACCGTAAGTATCATTTAGGCGAAACAAAGCTCGCCGGGCCAGCTAGTGTAGTGCAAAATGGGGGGCCCCCCACCTGGCTATGCTCTTGCTCTCTGTCCGTATAATGCTGGATTTCCATGCATCCGTCATCCGATGATACGATCGTCCGATCGACGATCGGACGGTCGTATCATCGGATGATGGATGCATGGAAATTCAGCTTAAGTGTTGGGATATTGAATTTGTTCACAGCATAAGCTGACATTTATGTTGAAGGGTATCTTTTTTTAGAACCAATTTTTTTTTTGCTTTATCCGAAGAGGTTGACAGAGCATTCTGCATTCTGAAACAAAAGGAGGCGAATAAGAAATAAGAACAAGCTACTGACCTATCTCCAAAACGATTCAAATACTGAATGGGTAGCTTCGAAACTATGTATCTTGAAATTGAAAACCAAATACATACTTTCTTTTTCCCGATTGCTACACTAGTTACACAGGGTATCCCGAAATTAATAACACAAAATTGGATCACAGATTCTCGAGACAAAATTAGGAGACCCATTTTTTATTTTTGCCATGAAGCCATCTCTTTCGGAGTTAGAGCTCACCAAATTGGCTGCTAAAAATAGTCTTTTCTATTTATCTCAGAATCCGGTCATATGAAAATCACTGAATTTGGTATACAGAAGTTTCATGATATGCTTTATTTCATATTGTCAAATTATACTACATATTTTTGTTTTTTCTGTTATTTTTATTTTGCTCAATATTCGTTATCTCTCTGTTTAGGAATGCCGAGGTTCTTTTCCAGTAGTGAAATGCACATACTGTCGTTCTGAATTCCAACAAACATCCAAAGGAAATACCAGTACCATCTGCAAAAAATGTGAACAGAATGTGAAAGCTTATGGAAAACCTTCTGCTTGTGAATATTGCAATATAATAGCTGCATTCATAGGGAATAAATGCCAAAGGTGCACTAACTCAGAATTGAAGTATGGACCCCCTGTAAACTGTGAACAGTGCAAGCAGAAATGCGCATTTGATCGGCATGATGATGACAAAAAAGTAAGAAGATTTAGTGATTATTTTGTATCAAATTTCAAATCAATCTGTTTGAACTTTAAGTCATATTTTATTGAATTGATGTTGACAATTGTTCTTCTGAATTTCTTTTGTACGTAAAGATGAACTTTTTTGCAAAGTCGAAACATGAATAAATAACTCAAGTCTTATGTTAAAAAAATTGGAAATGTTATTTAGTTTCAGCATATCAGATGATATTTTCACTTATAATACCACAAGAGCTTCAAAATTATCGGGTATTTCCCGATAGGTTCGTTGCAAACAAATGAAGAAGTCAAGTTTTTCAGGTTAAAAAATCACGAGCGCGAAGCGCGAGTGATTTTTCCTGAAAAACTTGACGACTTTATTTGTTTGCAGGGAACCTTGAGGGAAATGCTAGATAATTTTGAAGCTCGTGTGGTATTCGGGGGATTATTTTTCCGTCCCAAATGTCGGCCAATAGAATTGCACCATGAGACGAAATGTACAGTTAACAAATAAGAATTTCATAATGAATAAAACAACATTTAATTGAGATAAAGACTAGTGCAATTGAAAATACAATTGTTGTAAACATTGGTGCATGTTTTCTTCAAGTCAGAGTTATCGGTAATGGTCCCAGAAGAGGTAGATGGCATGAGGTTTATGCTGTTGATGGCATTTTCTGCAGTAGGCTCACTCCTTCGCAGTTTCTTGACAATTAATTCGTGGTGTTCCTGGTCGAGTTGGAGATACGGCTTGATGGAGTTACTGTTGGCATGTCCAGTTATTTTGATTATCTGCTGCTCTCCCAGGCCCGATTTCGCTAGATTGGAGACGGCTGTTGCACGACTGGAGTGATTGGTGATTTTTTTGTTACCAAGGTCAAGCCCAGCTTTTTGTGCTGACTCCTTAACCCACTTTGAAATCGTGTTTTGGCCTACTGGGGAATCCTTGTACCACCTAGCGCCTGGAACTTTATTCCAGAATGGATTTTGGGTCAGGAATAGTCTGTCGCTCTTGATATTGGCATCTCTCTTCTCTCTCAATTTCTGGAACAGTCTCACTGGGCACTTGTCAGGGATTTCCCGATTCTCCACCAGCCACTTGCTGTCTGATAATTTTTTATCACCACCTTGTGTGGTCTTGCTGAAAATTGGATTGTATTCAATTCTCCCAGTTGTTTCCCCGTCATTTCGCTGTTCTGCCTTGAAGTGATGTATTGACGCCATGCTGCCCTCACCACCTCTCCAAGCCAATTCCACTGATATTATCATGAATAATTTTTTCTGGAGGCCATCAGGAGTTTCCTCGTCCCAAACAGTGGTCATTGCATCCCAATCTTTTTCCTTCAACGCTGCTGCACTTGCCCTTCGTTTTTCCGGAATAGATTGTAAAGCCTTACGCTTGGCATCACGAGCTCCTCGAGCGGTCTTGAATGCAGCATCCGAAAATGGGTTGATTTTGATGTCGAAATCGTTCAAATACTTTTCTTGAAGTAATTTTGCAGTCTGATTCCACATTGTTTTTATTGTACCTTCCTTATAGTCTTCTCCATCCATTTTCTTCATATTGTAAGCGTAATCTTTCATAATGTTTGCCAATTGCGCTTCACTCGTTTCAGCACTCAATGTGTATTCCCTCTCAGTACAAAAAGTAGTAAATTGGATCCAAACTGTTTTTTTTGACTTCTCCGTATTAATGGGAACATTTCCTTTGACTTTTTTTATCGATGGTGGACAGAGAACAAACTCCAAATCGACTCATTTTCATGCAAAATCTCCAATTTTCACAATTGAATTCAACCTGTCAGTTTGACGTGTGATTAATTTGACTGGATCATGTTTTGTTTTTTATATATAGCAACTACCAGAGAAAATTTTCAAAAAATTATCAGTATAATACCATGTAGGTTGTACCATGTGACGTCGAATGGTGCAATTCTATTGGTCGATATTTGGGTCGCAAAAATAATCAGTAATAATTGAGAAAATAGACGTCTTATTCGGTTCACTCTATCTTTATTTGAATTTATTGAGCAAAGTGCTTTTGAATAACAGTTCGTCATCAGTGCTCATGTAAAGAAATAAAACATTAGATTCATTAGAATAAAATTGAAAATGATGAAAAATATCGAAAGAGATTTCATCATAAATCTGCTCTACAGGGTGTCCCACGGTCGAGTGCCTATTAGACGTTTCTGGAGAACTGGCCTTATTTGAAATCTGAAAATTAGGATTATGATATTGTTGGAAATTCTCTACAGACCTAAAATATTTTTGGAGCCTGAGCACTTCCGGTTATACCAGGAGTGGAAATAAATTTGTTCAAAAAATATTTTTTTCAATATTTTCATTTCTGTTATGATTGAGTATTCAATGCTGAATACATTTCTGTTGAAACCATTGTATTCATTCGAATAGTTTTCGAAATATCGAAAAAAAACCTAAAAAAATGTCAAATATTCATAGTCAGTGTTATGTCCATTATTCCTATTCTGAACATCCCGAGTGTAAACCGTTCTCACAACGTCAAAGTAGAAGAATGTTGAAAGGTCAAACATCTTTTGAATTTCATAAATATCATCACAGGGTGTTTCAAATTTCGTGTCGAAAACTCTGATCGAAAATTGTCCATAACTTCTGTTTTTCAAATTAGAACCCTATTTTTTTATGATTGCGTTGGATTCTGCGAAGAAAAATAATGATAGCACTCTCAGATGCTTTTTTTCCTAAAATCAGTAATTTCCGAGTTATTTGAGCTTTTCTGGATTTATGTTGTACGTAGAGTCAAATTCATCGAATCTGAAGTGATTCGATGAATATTCCTATAAAACCATAGTTACAACTAATAATTAGACCTGTCACCTCTGAATTATTAATGGGATCATTTATCTTCTATGGTCACAGAATATTCTCATGCCAACATATTCGATGACTATTCTTATGAAACCATAGTAACCATTGAAGTAAAATCGAGAAGTAAGGTTAATGCCTAAAATTAGAGCTGTCACTTGTGAATTATCAATGGGATAATTTATCTTCTATGGTCACAGAATATTCTCATACGAAGGATAAGATGAATTTGACTCTACGTACAACATGAATCCAGAAAAGCTCAAATATCTCGGGGATTACTCAATTTAGGAGCAAGAACATCTGAGAGTGCTATCACTATTTTTCTTCGCAGAATCCAACGCAGTCATAAAAAAATAGGGTTCTAATTTGAAAAACAGAAGTTATGGCCAATTTTCGATCACAGTTTTCGACACAAAATTTGAAACACCCTGTGATGATATTTATGAAATTCAAAAGATGCATGACCTTTCTACATTCTTCTACTTTGACGTTGTGAGAACGGTTTATACTCAGGATGTTCAGAATAGGAATAATGGACATAACACTGACTATGAATATTTGACATTTTTTTAGGTTTTTTTTCGATATTTCGAAAACTATTCGAATGAATACAATGGTTTCAACAGAAATGTATTCAGCATTGAATACTCAATCATAACAGAAATGAAAATATTGAAAAAAATATTTTTTGAACAAATTTATTTCCACTCCTGGTATATCCGGAAGTGCTCAAGATCCAAAAATATTTTCGGTCCGTAGAGAATTCCGAACAATATCATAATCCCAATTTTCAGATTTCAAATATGTCACGTTCTCCAGAAACGTCTAATAGGCACTCGACCGTGGGACACCCTGTATAGTTGTGGGATGAACTAGCTAGATGATTCGGAACTGAGTACAGTTTTAAGTTCATATTGGAAATTCACAGGTTGATGGAAAACTTTTGTGTTGGCTGTGTACCTTGTCCTTCAAAAGAGCTCTGGCCAAAACCAAACAAGGAAATGCTGATAGAAAGGCTCATCTGAAGATGGTTAACCACAGTAAAAGTAAAAGCAAAGAAAAGTAAGTTCTCAGTAAGGATCTTGGAAAATAAGCAGTTATCTTTCTCACATATTTCAATGGTTTGATTAATCAGGAGATTATATTTATATTATACAATCTCGATTAAGATATCCTTATAAGGGAAATCTTCCTTAAAAGAAGTACATCTTCAGTTTTTGAATCCTTTACTTTTGCCGACTTCATGAACATTCTAATAATTTACGAGTAATTTTCGGCAAGAAATATAAAAAAAATTGATTATCATTCAAAGAAGCGATACCCTAATTATCATCGAAAAATTCTACCAAATCAATAATAATGAGAAAAATTCAATCTCGAAGATCTAGATCACACAAGAGGCCACAAAGGGAAAGACTAGATTTAGAAACACTCAAAGCGAACATGGAACAAGCAGAACAAGGACCTTCGCCTCCCAAAGTTGCAAAGAACAATGCTGGAGCCAGATTAGATTTGGATCCAAATAGTTCTGATCATGTAATTGCAATGACACAATTGAAAGAGAAGATTGCTAGCTTACAGAAACAAGTCTCAATAAAAGATTCACAGCTCTTGAATAAGGAAAAAATGGTGAGTTCGTGTTTCTTTTTTGACAGTTTTTGCATTTTCAAGAAATCATAGATAGATATGTACTATGCAAAATTGAGAGATGCGGCAATATTACTATACATGACTCTTTTCTGCACGTCAATGTTCATCTGAAGCTTACTCTTTGGCTCATTCAATATCATTGAATTGTGAATGACTGTGCTTGAAAATGCACACCTGATTAACGGAGTGCACAGTGTTGTGTGGTTAGCTGTGACTACAGTGCACTCTGTAGGTATTGTGCATTCTCAAACGCAATTAGGTCAACGTTATGACGTGAGCCAATCAGAATGCAAGGCAACAACGGACACTTTAAAGCTGGTTTTCCTGCTTAGACTAGACTCCCTTCCCTTATCTAAGTTTTCCTGCAACACTGATGTCGCATCGGTCAGGTAGTGAGAGGCGACAGAGAGCGAGCTATGAAAAGTCATTTCTCCTTCGAATTGAGAGGGGTTTATAGTGCGAGGCTTCCTCGGCGTACGTCAAACTCTACCTACTTCTTACCCCTCACCTCCCCTAAGAAACCATCGCTTTTCAGGACTTCTGAAGATTCCTCATATTTACCGTCCTTTTCTTTCACACACGCGAGATTTCTGTTACGTACAGCATTTACCAAGGGGAGGGCGGAAGTTTCCGAATGCCCTCGTATATACACGAATGAAGTGGAATTATTTAGGAAACTTCTGACAACACTGTAAATTCATAGAAAAGAGACCTTCTTGTCTCTGACTCTGTACCGTAGAACCCTTACGTTTCACCAGATGGGAAGAAATAATTGGGAATTTCTTGAAACTCGGGGAATTCCCACTTTCCAGGTGGCGGTCTATAATATTGATTTTAGCTGAATGACAACAGACAGGAATGTTACCTGTGTTGGTAGATGTGAAGGAAAAAAATAAGAATATATTACAACTTCTTAGTTGAAGTGACTTTTCATGGCTCGCTCTTTCAATTACCCGCCTCACTACGTTCGACAGGTAAACGCAAGCTCGCCATGAACACTTTTCCTTATAAAATAATATACTTTTATTTCCAAGATTATTTCACAGAGGTTTTTTTGAATGAACATTGATGAACAAGTTTTTAAATTACGTTATAAAAAAAATTATATAAAGAATTTTTTAGCACTACTGTCAATCTCTTAGTTACAGATGTCAAACATAATTTGAACTCTTTACTTTTTTTTCAAAATCCGACTTTAGCTGAATAGCATATAAGACACAAAATCTAATGCAATTAGCTTTCACTAACTAGAGGGTTCCACCACAGCCTTCTGTAGAGAAAGCCCGGAACACAATCTGACAACTGCGCTCAGATTCCGCGACCGGAGGCCTACTTGTATTCGAATACGTAGCGCAGGATATATGATTTTCAAATGTATAACACTATTTCATACGTTTTCAAAATCATTGATCGAATTTCCTCTGATGGGATACCTATGAAAAGACCACATAATGCCCTACTTAGTCAATAAATCGAATAAATAATGTTTTGAAAAGTTCCAATTATCTTATTATCATGCAATAGTGTTTGAATGGAAGCTTGTTTTTATGTTTGTTATTCGATTTATCGTTCAGCAAGAACCACGAGAAGGTGTAGGGCCATCTCTTGCCTTGCCCTAAAAATGTTTGAATGAAATTGTTAAAATGATTTAACATTAGTGAGCGAGAATGATAGAATTGAGATAGAAATTATGAAATGGATAGTTGGTAGCCCAAGTTAATTCATCCATTTCTTTAAATAAACTCAAATAAAATTTCTATTTAGTTCACATAAAATAGGTTTTTGATTAACGTTTTGTTAAAATTTTGAAAAAGTATGTTGATCGTTACGAATGCACTTGAACACATATGTACGAAAATGAAATAAACAGAATCGGTGGCTATTGATGAACCATTTCTCTGAAGATTATCAAAATATACATCAAGTCGTCGAAATCCTTTATAATGTCGGAACTCAAAAAGTGTTCAATTTCATCGTTATTCCTATTGAAAATTGCATCTCTTCTTGCTTGAGGATCGTTCCTCTTATTGGAAGTTGACGTTGAATGATATTTTAGTGAATTTGGAAAAATTTTCGGAACGGCGGTTTCTGTTAGTTTGGGGTTTTTTAAAAGCAAAAGTTTAATTGTTCCATCCGGTTGTAAATGTTTATCCAATTTAATTATTTCGTTTTCTTCAAAATGTTCTTGGCAAACTACATTATTCACGGTGGGAATGAAATTTTTGCGCGGGTTGGATTTCAGCCATAAAAGCTTCCGTTCTTCATTTTCGGGAAATCTAAAATAACTCACATAGCCATCGATTGCCAAAGAATAATTACTATTACATGAAGGCACACAACATTTCCTAACCATGATTGAAAATGAATTCTTCAATATTATGGTCTCGATGTTACTTTATCTACTCAACTCACCAGATTGCAAAGTAATCCAAAACAAACCAATAATTCAGACTATAATGGATATTTTCTAAGTTAATATCCACTTTAGGGCAAGGGTGTGATGCATACACTCACATTATTTTTTAACGTAGATTCAATATCTGCCATAAAAAAATTGGGTTCTAATTTGAAAAAATTGATTTTTCACGATTTTGTCATCCCTAACTTTGAAAGCGATTTTTTCACCCCCTGTATCATGAATTGCGATTTCGATTTTTAAAGTGGATACATCAATCTTACATCTTGAAAAATCCCAAAAATGAAAATTTTCCATTCAAAAACCTCGAAGTTATTCTTGTTTCAGCGGAGCTCTATTTTCGATTTTTTTTCGAATTTTCCCGCTCAGAGAGAATTTTCCAACCAAAACTGAAAAATGTTACATCAAAATAACTTGAAATTTTCTAAGGAATCTATTTCTGCAATAAAAAATGGTGTTTTAATTTGAAAAACGGAAGTTGACGTCATTTCCGGAAAAACCGGAGGTGCTCATGCCTTGAAAATATTTCAGATTTCATCAGCATCGTGAAGTACTTATAAGTGCTGAATTTCATGAAAATACGTTCAGTAGTTTCCCGTATAAATATGAGTGAGGTTCCTCGTGAAAGACCCTGTATTGTTCACATAAAGCTAAGAATTCTTCGTAGGCTTTATTCTTTAGTGATCTTTTCGAATATTCTTTGCTCTTAATCATCCACAAACACTTATTCTTCTTAAATAGTTCAATAAAATTTGTAATGAATTCTTCTGAATGTGCAAATCTTGCATGATTCTCTGCCATTCTAGACGCTCTCACACACACACAAGCGTTTTTCATGCGTTTCGCCGGGTATCTTGACGCTAAAATCAAACACGTTTGATCTTGGCGTCCGGCGTTGCGTCCGGCACGGCGACTCGCCACCGTGACAGCAGATGGACATACACAGGCGTTTTTCGGGCTACTTTTAGGCGTTTTGGTCGCTTGCGGTGACGCTAGCTGCCTGAACGCTGAAAAAGTAGCTTGTGTATGGGCCGCATTATACTGGTATACTGCGCGTACTGGAACGGCCAAAATTAGGAGTAGTTTACTCCCGGGGGGCCTTGGTGAACGAAAATAGTATATTATTTCATAAGGAGGAGAAGAATAGGCGTATCTAGCCTCAGTTTTCAGGGGGGGCCGCGGCCCCTGGTATATTTGTGATACCTATACGTAGTTTTTGATTAGAAACTTTCAGGGGGGGCCAGAGGTACATCAGGGGGGGCCTGGTCCCCCCCTAAATACGCCAGTGAGGAGAAGTGTCAGTTTTCATGGCGAGCTTGAGTTTACCCGACGAACGTAGTGAGGCGGGTAATTGAAAGCGAGCCATGAAAAGTCACTTCTCCTTCGAATGAAATATGTTATTTTATTTTCAAACATCTTGAATTTCCTGGAAATCTGAATATCCACTTTTGGATTGACATTTACGATCGTTTTAATCATTCACTTTCATAAAATATACCGGTTGGCCATGGAATTCTGACACATTCACCGTGTATATTTTGAAAATGTTAGGTCATTCTTCTGTCAGTTGAACAAGTAACGTTGCCGTTTCTACATATATGTCGTAGTAATTAGGTATTTAACAAAATGTTCATTTACTTCGGGAAAATAATGAATTTAAGAAAATTATCAGGGTTACTTTTCGAATGCGCTGATTTCAATTCTAAATTGCACTTCCTGATACTTTGCCTCTGCTTTTTCGTAATTTCCATTCGGCATTCTTAGTTTCCAGGCTTGATAATCCATAATTAATAATGAAAAATAAACGTCGGCAACGTCTACGAGATTCATTCATTGACGTTATGTCAAGTGCCAACCTGCGATTTTTTCAGGTAAAAAAACTTGATAAACCCAAAACTTGGCCAACCGTGATACTTTACAAAAGTGAATGGAGTACCTATAGTTACGGTTGTCTTGCAAAATTCATGTTTAGCATAATAACACTTTTCCTGCCGCCGGAGGGAAAAGTAAGCTATATCAACTATTTCTCCGCCTAGCAGTTTGAGTGCTAATTATTTATGAAATTGCCTTACATTTTGAGGTATCACAAAGACTGGATCACTATTCGAAAAAAGTTGGAGTGGGGGGAATTCAATTCCAACCTAAAACATGAATTCCCAAGTCCAGTTTCCCAAACGCAAATTGACGTGTTTCAGAAATTTCTTGAGATATCCTCATAAGATCGCTCATAATGTATTAGACAACTGAATTTGGAAATTATTCAAAAATACAAAAAAATCCCATGAAACCATTTTAAATTTCAGATTACCGAACTCAAAGCAAAACATTTTACCAGTGAGAATGAAATGAGAAACAAACTGCAGAAAACCATGAAGGAACATGAAGAAAAAGTGGATTTTATGAATTCGAAAATATCCAGTTTGTTGAAGGAGGTTGCTTCCTTATCAAAAACTCAGAATAGGAAGAAAACTGGCAACAGTGCTGCAGGATTGGCTGCTGCAGCCATACTAGCTACAGAGAATTCGAACAGTGGTAGCGGTACAGACAGTCCAGGTCTAGCATAAATGATTCAATTCAATTTTAATGAGTGTGAGGTGAGTAGATAAATTTTTGAAGAAGCAGGATTGAGGAGGATCAGTTGATATTGTCAGGAATATTTCCTTCAAATTGTTGTGCTTGGATGCATCAAGTTTTGAATTTAGGTATTTGTCAGATATCAAGTGGAATTAAATAATGTTTGAAAATTTTATTCTTTTATGGTTTTGATTCTAGTAATTTACTGTATATTAATTCGAAATACATGTTTGTGACTATCGTGCATCATCAATTTCACTTTATTCCTCTATACTTTGTTATTCGCCGATCATAACATGGTGGAATTTGTCCATATATGGCATTAGTAGCTATTACTACATGTTATTTCATGTCATTGAATTTCAAGCTTATTCCAAACATGATCAAATTTTCTGGAAATGTTTTATGTACTGAAATTTTTTATATTACTGAGAGTTTCGTTAAAAGAAAAAAAATTATATATTGAAGTCGTGGATAGCAGATATCGTTTAAATTTTGTTATGCGCTATTTTGAGATCTCTCTCTCTGATTACAGTGTCATTCTTTCTCAACCATACCCAAAATTGCACAGAGACCTTTTCAAGGTATTTTCAGTGCTGAGGAAATCTGAAATATTTTCATGGCTTTTTGGCTTCCGGTTATATTCGGAAGTACCGATCTACTTCTTGTTTTCAAATGGCATGCACAATAAATTATCACATTTTTGGATTCCCAATTGAATTTTATTGTGACTTTGATCATATGACCCCACTGATATTCCGAAGATTTCCAGAGTTAATTGAGCTTTTAGACAAATTTTCTCTATTCAGGATGATTAGAAAGATGATCATAGCTAGTTTCCTTTTAACGTTAGAAGGATGAACTTTTCAGAAACTGTTCATGAAGATATTTTCCACGTTTTTCAGTCTGATTTTGACGAAAACATTTCACAGGGTATTCGCAAAAATAAACCTAATTTCCAATCAAGTTTTCATGAAAATCCTACTAATTTCGAAAACTCTATACTTTTTTTATCCAATTATGATTCTATTCCTTGAAACAAATAGTGTCCTATCAATCATATAAGACATCTAAGAAATAAATAGGGTACTTAATCCAATTGTTCATGAGTCGCAGAAATGCTTCAAGCGCTGCTCTCCTAATATCCTCAGGAGAAAGAGATCTGCAAAGGTGGATGCATTCCTAAAGAGGTTTGATATTTAAGTAAATAATTACAACTGAATGAGTTGGCTACCTTATAAACATGTATTGTTCTTGAATATCACGGGAATGATCAATTTTACACATTTTTTATTTGTTTTTGTTGAAAACTCGACTCGAAATTTGGCTTGTGATAATTTAGTGATCGTGCCATTTGAAAGTTGATAACTATTTCCGGTATAATCGGAATTGGGAAGAACATGAAAATGTCCATATAATTCTGGATGAAGTTGACAAAGTGAACCCTAAATAAAGAGGGTTTTCAAACAAAATGAGAAAGTGTATTGATATGATCTGAGGATTCCTTTTCCATCTCGTTTTTTTGTATGCAGAACATTCAGTATTCACATAACTAGAAATACTACAATCTGTTTCAGAATAATGAAGCCAAATAATTAATAAGCCTTAGTTCCTTGATGAGGCTTAACTTGACATCATTTTGTTAAACCAGGTTAAAATTAAATGCCAACAATCATCAGACCCGATTGGTTTTATAGAAAAATATGTTTGTCACATCATCTATCTTGTTTAGAATATTTGTTTTGGTGGTTGACACATCCCTAAGGTATCTTGAAATTTTTATGGTTGATGTGACTAAGACATATCGTCGGTCCCATGCCAAAACCATGAATGTGCAAAATTACAGTTTTGAGATAATCGCATTTGAAGTTTGTAATTAGTGGGAAAAATAGGGTTTTTGTGTGACTTTAAATATTCTCTGCAAGAAGTAGAAGTCGTATTGACTAATTTATGTTGTCTAAATAAATAATATAGGTCATTCCAAGACTTAGGATGCACTTAGGTCAAAACGGTCAATTTTGCACATTCATGGTTTTGGCACGGGACCGACGATATGTAATGAAATTTTTGTGATATCTGCTAACAGTTGAATATTTTATTTGCACTTAAATTCGTATCAATGCATTGTTGAAATTTCATCTCCTATTGTTGATTAAAAACAATTCCAGCCTACTATTTCTCATCTGAATTCATTCAGATTAATATGAAAAAAATTAAACTTTTGAATTTATATGAACATGTATCTTTACACTTAGGTTCTAGGATTACTTAGATATTTATTATATAGTATACTGAAATATTTTTGTAAAATATGTTAAATAATGTGTCTGAATAAAGAAATGGAAACAAAAATTGTTTCATTGAGATATTCAAAGTCAACAGTGAAGAGTACATTTATTATATCTCTAATATTCTTCATAAAATATAATGTAAAATCAAATGCAACAAAAAAGCATATATTGGACCACACCCTGGAAGACTTTAAAAGTTTATCTCTTAAATACAGTTATTCATAAGTACACAATCTGGAACTACAATTTGCAAAAAGGGTCACTTTAGGATCTTCAATATCCTTCTTACTTTGTATGAGTTTGAGCTCCAAATTTTCTGGTGTCTGGGGTTTTCCTGAAAAAATACGCAAATACAGTATAATCCAATTTCAAGAAATGAAGGCATCCATTAACGATAAATCCATAAACTTTCAATGTCACATAATCTTTCAAGAGGGATAGTTGATTAGTTACAAAATGAGGGATAAACAAAGAAAGTCTTACCTTCAACAGATACCAATGTTCTGTCTAAAATAGCTTGTAAACTGGCAATGGTGTTTTCCATTGAAACTTTTAAATCATTATTAGTTTTATGCATCCAAGCCAACATCAACGCAGCAAAGATATCTCCTGTTCCCACAAAAATTGCTTGTTTTTTCTTCAATGTGATGGATACTCTTTGGCAAGATTGACCTGAAATTTTTTCTGTTTTAGAATCATGAAGTTGAAGGACAGAGTTATACATGAAGGCATAACTTGTGAGTATGTTTCTAAATTTGACAAAAAAAATAGTTTTAGGGTTTAAAGCAACATTTCATCAACCGAATTCTCCGTCATAAGAATATACTTGGTGCTGAATTTGAAATACATACCTATCTTAGTGCTGCCTAATGCAAGTAAGTCGCCATTTTCTCCTAAATCTGATGAAGAAATCACCACAATTTTGCATCCTTTAGAATGTAATTGCTCTATGGCATCCCAGCAGTTTTCAACATTGTTGATTTTCAAGCCTGTTAGTGATTCCAATTCAAACTGATTTGGAGTGAGTATATGGGCATGAGGCACTATACATTCACTATACAGAGGAACCAGTTCCTTCGGTACATAAAGTTGGCCATTATCACCCATCACTGGGTCACATACTGAAACTTCAACTGTAATATGCATACAGCCTTTTTGTGGTTCAATTGCTTACCAAATACAATATTTGGATTGACAGACTTCAAATGCTGAAAAACTGTCAGAATTTCTTTAAGGAATGAGGGAGAACCAACATAACCTGTTAGTAAGTAATCATATTTATCTAATCCGTTCTCTTTCAGTCCATCAAACAAATCTGATAAATCTTTTTCTTTCAGTATTTGGCCAGTCACTTTTTTGTACTGAGTATGTGTACATAGTTGAACAGAATTGATAAAATCCACTTCGAAACCCAATAGCTATTGAAAATGCATTGTTTACTGAATTCGAAGTAGAATTAAAAGAGTCTATTACCTGTAATGGAAATACAGCGCTTCTGTTTCCAACATATCCGTGGACAACATGGCTTTGGATGGACAAAACTTTAGGGGAGGAATTTTCTTGAGCCATTTCTTATCTTTTATGAGTTTCTGAGTGTTATATCATTACCAAACGGATAAAATAGCAGGATCTATTCAAATAGTTCTTATCTATATTATTGTAACTTCATTGGTTCTTATCAATCACAGTCATTACTCATTCAAGGTCTTTGAAATTCAGTTTACCACTTTTAATTATTTGATTGAGGATCTAATTTTTTCATAATTTAAGGCATAGAATATCATAAAATATAAATTGACAGTAAGGAGTTAGAGGTTAAGTTGTATGTCAATAGTGGAACACAGAATTGATGTTCTTCTCTTTTATGGATTACAGGAGGGCATAAATGCAGGATACCCACGGATACTCTAACTAGAGTATCCGCACCTCGCTTCGGGTCACGGAGTATCCGTGGCTTCGGGTATGCTTCGGTGAATATCACGGATACTCTGTTAGAGTATCCGTGGGTGAATATCTTTGTTCGGTAGTTCGTACATGGTCGGAAAGTCGATTGAGCGGGAAATTCAAACTCGTAATGGCTTGAAACTTCCAACTAATAGCAGATATTCCACGAAATCAATTTTTAATTTAATAAAAGGAGAAATAAAATAATTTCTTCCTTGTATTTGCATGGTCAATTAAATCAATCCATTTGAAGTTATTTACTTACATCATATTTTCAAGTATAAATCTCCTCTATCTAATTAATTGAGAATCCACATCATGAGATAAAAATAATTTTGAGATCTATACCTACTGTACATAACATACTACCATTACGAATTTGAATTCTGAGTCATCCAGAGAATGAGAAAAGTAATTTCGTTAGAATATCTCAATGAATAATCTTCAGTTCACCCTGGTGTAGAGAAATTTGAAATTTACAGTATTTGAATATTAGAAAAGAGCATGTTGCTGGGTTTTCCCTGGAATTTAAAATGAGTTTACAAAATATTCGACGAGTATATTATTTTGGTGGAATATCACAATCGCCATCGAATAATCAATAATCCTATCACAATAATACTTTAAATTTTAAGGAGTCCATAACACGCCAGCGATTCTATTAACTGTGATAATATTCTGCTGTTTGTTTTTAGTGCCGATAATGGACTTAACCCGATTTTGAGAAAACAAACCTGTTCTCGACCAAATATTTGACTGTGGATTCCTGTATAGAAAGCAACGTAACTGGAATCTCATTAACAGTTTTGATATTCTTTTGTGATATATATTGAAAATATATACGTTTCTTCGAATGTATTTATATGTATATTGCTGTGAGGCTAAATAAATAGATTAAAATAATGAATCTTATATTTTATTCCAAATAAATGATTTTAGCAAACAATTCATTTTCCATGAATTTTCAATACCATTGGAAATTTACAAAATCTTATTTTTTCTCATATTTCCGAAAGTTCTGAGATTTTGATGGCCTTATCGTTTTTCAGCACAACACCCTTAATAATACTTTCTTAATCCAAAGGACAAGGAAAAATGTATTATCTTGCCCCCCTTGAGAAAAACTCCTGCGGGCGGGCGCCCATTTTTAGTTTCCGATGTGGAAAAACGCTATTTGTTAGCGACAGTTTCTTTCATCTCCAGTTTTTGTCATATAATAACTATAGGAAAAAAAATTATGAAGAATCGTGAAATAAATTTTGAGGCGGAGTTCAGGTGGTATACAGGGTGGGGCAGAAAAACCTATCCGATTTCAAAACGTTATAAAATTAAAACCACTCAGCTTGTCAAAAATTTTTTTTTATTAACATATCGCAAATTTTATGCCATTTTTAAATTTAAGTTTTGAAAAGCACATCACTCAAATGTCGTCCTTGGGAGCGGATACACTTATTTAGGCGCTCGCGGTAGCTTTCCATGACTTTCACCGTCATTTCCACAGGAATTTCTTCAATTGCCCGAGCAATTTCCCTTCGTAAAGCAAGAAGGGTCCTTGGTCGATGCTGGTAAACCTTCGATTTGAGGTAACCCCAAAGGAAGAAGTCACATGGAGTGAGATCCGGTGAGCGCGGCGGCCAGCCAACATCACCTCTCAGAGAAATGAGGCGACCGGGAAACAGTTCCCTGAGAATGTCCATTGATCGTCGCGATGTGTGGGCGGTTGCACCATCCTGTTGAAACCACACATTTTCCACGCCATTTTCTTCCATTTTGGGTCTTAGAAAATTTTCCAGCATGAAACAATAGCGCTCGCTGTTGACCGTTACGGTTTGCCCATTTTCTTCAAAAAAGTAGGGCCCCCAGACTTTAATCGTAGCGTGATGTGGAACAGGATCATGACGCCCGAGTCCGAAATGAATTCGAAAAGCACGTTGTGTAGCAATTATCGAACCGCCGCATTCGATAAACCGCTCAATAACAAAAGCACGATGTTCACCAGACCAAGGCATGTTGACTACTGACAAATGGCATAAAACCAGCTTTCTAACGGTTTTTACCCCACTACTCTACCTGCTCTCTCTTCTGAGAAAAAGGGATTTGAAATCGGATAGGTTCTTCTGCCCCACCCTATACAAGATGACACGTCTGTTTTTTCACTCAACTCTGTTAAAAAAATGGAATTCAACATTAAATTGATATTCATATTTAAAAGGATCCAAGAAGTTTTTTCTCGTGTCTGATGCCTACAGGATTTTAGAAAGGAGTAAGCCGACAATGTGCGTTTTCTTGGATTTGGCGAGGATGTTCGGTGGTGTAAGCTACACACAGTGGTTGGAGACATTGGAGGACGTAGGTTTGAGGGTTACTGTGTCTGATGAGAAGCAATTTGTTGGAAAGACAGCAGTTTGTCGAAATAGGGGGATGCTCTTTCACCGTTTTCACAAATTATATTAATAAAATAGTATCTATGGTTTACTTCAAAATGCTTTATTGTTTAAACACTTTAAACGATCGCACCAAATTGGACAATTCTTTTTTTGTTTTGTTTATTATTGTTAGGGCAAGGTTTATATAACAAAATATTCCCAAAAAAAATCCTACAGAAAAGAAAAAAAGGCATTCCTTTTTCTTACGATATATAGGTTTTGACATTTGGACAAAAAGTTAAGTTATATCGAGTAAATCGAAAATTTAAAAATTCAATCAGAAATAACGAGTAAATGACATATAGAATAATTTTATAATAATACTAACAATTTTTAATTATGATGTATGAATGTATTTCTGGTTGCCTGACAAAAAGTAGACTAGATGGCGATGTATACAATTATTGTGTAATTTGCATAGAACTTATAATAAACATGGAAGGCTATTATCAGATCAAAAGCGCGTAAAGATCTCAAGTTGGTGGAACAGTGAAGTTTTACCGGAATGTAAAGTAAATCGGATTGTGACGATCAGCATCAATCGTGCATTGTCCATTTTCATCTTTTCTCTATATTTCTGAAATGTTTTTGATTTATGTTTGGGTAATAAATATATTTGCGGAAATAACTGAATTCAAATTTCCCATAATTAGTAATTGACATATTATTTTTGTATTTCTGTTTTGTGTGACAGCTCATATCCATGGAAAAGATGACAGATGACATTCGACAGTAGATACATAACTCTTAGACTAGAGAAGGGAGAGGACGCGTAACGCCATGCGTCTTTGTGATTCAATCTGGCACATAATCGGATACACCAGTGGCGTATCTCAGATAAGGAGATAAGGTACCTCATATTCATGCAAATATCGAAATTACTAATATTTTGCAGAGCTAATAAATAAAATATATTAAGAATTACGCAAGTTTAAAAAAAATTTTGAATAGAAAGAAAACTTTAATATCATGATAAATTTATATCACATTCAAAACATACTTAAGAATGAGAAGGTTTCATTATAGTTATAAAAATAATAAAATAAATATACAAATACAGTTTTTCAACAATTTATTCGATACATAATATGAAATTTCACTGCCCACTGAATAAAATAAGTTTTGTATATTTGTTTCTTATATTAGATTTATTATTTGTTTCAGAATTAGAAATAAAGTGGAGTCTAATATTTAAATATTTTTCACAAATACATTTCGTTAAAAAATATACATGATTAACAGGGGAAAAATTGTGGCAAACTCAGTTGATTATCACTTTTATAAAACCACCGCCCTTCGAAATGCTTGGACAGATCCTATGATTTTTAGTTGGTGACCAGTCTTTTAGTTTCATGTTATTTACCCAAATCTTACATCTTTCATAATCTTCTGGAAAACTGAAAAAACATTATTGACGAATAATTTCTTGCAATCCCCATTGACTTCATGATGAATAAGTATACCTGTACTTGAATCTAAGACATTAATTCTTTATTCAATAAATTAAAATCGAATAGAGTACAAAATTTGGTAGTTCCTAGCATTAGCTATAGGCACACACGAAAGGGAAATCTGTGAGATCTGATCCGCAGTCCAGATTTGTTACAGTTCTGGACTGCAGATGGAATCGCTCCCGCCGATCTGGTCTGTCGGGATCATTAAAGGATCCCCCACACCAACGCGGGACAGCGGGAGCGGGAGCGGTAGCGGGAACGACGCGGGATCAAAACATGTAGCGGGATATAGAAGTATACTCGCACTCAGGCGTTCCACTTGGCGCTCACAACGCTCACGCTCACGACCGCTGTTTTTCCCATTCCTCCTGCTTGCGATCGTTGCAATCGTACCTACAAGTGGAACGGGCTAGATTGTGGAGAAGCTTTGCACAAGCGCAATTCAGACAAATTTTAAATTTATGACATTGTCAATCGAGATAAATTTCAGGATTTTGATATTAAAGTTTTTCATTCATTGAAAACTCAGTTATAAAATCTTTCGGTGAATTTTCTGATAAACTCAAAATCGAATGCAACCTGAAATGTCTTACGATGCCGTTGTGGGATATTTGATGAGTCGCAACGATTCAGAAAGTACTTCGTCAAGTTCGGATGAAGAGTATAATGCAATTTTAGAAAATTTAGTATTTCTCTAACTTCTCTGAAATTAATAAAATAAATAACCCAACCTCTGAGTCTGGATCTCGAATGCAAAATTATCATCCCTACTCCTCGAACGACCGCAACGACCCACGTCTTCGGATGGGTCGTTGTGGGCTTGGCGTGAGCGAAAACAATGACGTCATGAGTGACGTATTCGCCGCGTTCACAACGACCGTAGTCGCCATGTGGAACGGCTAATGAAGAATGTTGATCGTTGTGAGCGCCAAGTGGAACGCACTATAAGATATATGATCCGCGACAGACCAGATCGGCGCGGGCGGTAGCAATCCCATCCGCAGTCCAGATCTGTAACAAATCTGGACTGCGGATCAGATCTCACAGATTTCCCTTTCGTGTGTGCCTTGCTATTAAAGAAAAACATTTTACTCACATTCACTAAATTAAATTATAAACAAAAATATTAAAAAATGCATATCACTCATTGACCTAGATTCTACATCAATGATATCACTCACGAATAACTTTTAACTACGCCACTGGTAAAATGGTTTCCTGAAAGGAAACCTGCATTGAAATTTATGAATTTGAACATTAAAATGGGCGATTTGCAAACTCAAAAACACATAATTGTACAATTTAATTATTCTATATTCGGATATTCAAAGGATTTCAACTATGTTTAATTCCAACTATGAGAAATAAAGGGAAATTTTTATTCATAAAAATAACCATATTCTTTATTGCCTGTGAAACGATATTCCTGGTTTCTTTTTCTCGCTCCTGCTCTGGCACTGATAAGCGCAACATACATATAACCATTGTATTTAGATGAAAATCAATTTGAAAAACAACATAAAATCACAAAAATCGACAAAATATTCTCGCACTCCACTCGGTTTGTTTGCCACATAAATGATGGCGGCCACTTTGAAATGAGCTTCACTTTTGTCCTTTGCGTCAAGCCGCGTTCTCAGAGCTCTGAGAACGCAGCTTAAGCCTAGTTCTCAGAGCTCGGTGCCGTCGCCTGCGACACCTCTTCAACCAATCAGAGCATGTAAACAAAACTTCCCCTTACCCCTTCCTTTCCATTTCTGGTTGTCAAAATGTGTCGCGACACGCCCCTTTCGTCGTTGAAATATTCCAACTTCTGCCACAAACAAAACCAATTTGAGATCTCCGCTGTCGTAAACAGCTGATTGTCAAACACTCAATTACCGATTGAAAAATCAACGGGTATGAGGAGGAGTGGGGAGCGTCGCAGGCGACGGCACCGAGCAACTATTATCCCCTTATCTAAGACATAACTATTGACGGATGACATTTGACAGAACTTTTATTATATATATATATATATGTCGGTTTAGAACGTCCTACGCCGTTTTCCGACACCTAACCTCCACTCGTCTCTGTTCAACCATAGTTCGTCTGGTAGTTCTCTCTCCCTCAGTTCCTTATCTATCCCTTCTCGCCAGCTTGTCCTGGGTCTGCCCCTTTTATTCTTTCCTTGCGGTGTCCACAGTAATACCTGTTTTGGGATTCGATTTTCGGCCATTCGTTGTACATGCCCAAACCATACAAGTTGCTTAGTTTTGATATCGTCGAGGATCGTATGTTCGATACCCATTATCTCTCTTATCCTCGAGTTTGTGACCCTTTCCATCCTTGATCTTCCAGCGGATCTCCTCCAATAGTCCATCTCGGTTGCCAGTAGCATGTTTTCCGTTCTCTTCTTCAGCGGCCATACCTCACATCCATAAGTAATTATGCTTTTTATTACTGTATTATATATGGTTTTTTTATTAGCTTTCGAGATGCTTCGGTCCCACAAAATTCCGTTTAACATGGAAATCGCTCTCCTCGCCTGTATTATTCTTTCCTTGATCCCTTCATCCAGTGTTCCCTCACGTGTCATCTTCAGTCCCAGGTATTTGTACTCCCGGCAGTCTTCTATAATTCGTCCGTCCTCCAACCTTATATTCTCAGGTGTTCCTCCTACCGTCATATTTTGGGTTTTCTCAACATTGATCTCCAAACCCCATCTCTCATACTCCTCCACCAGCTTTCTCGCCATAAACTCTAGGTCATCATGATCTTGGGCTAGAATTATTTGATCGTCCGCAAAAAATAGCGTGTATAATATGTTTTCTTCTGTTAGCGGTATTCCCATTCCTTTGCAACTATTCATCCATTTTCTGAGGGCTTGCTGTAGGTATATCTTAAACAGCACAGGGGAGAGGCAGCATCCCTGTTTGAGACCCTTTGTAATTGGTATATTCTCAGAGAGTGTGTCATGTATTTTGACTCTAGCGGTTATATCTTTATAGAGGTTCTTAACAGCTCTTATCACATTTACATTGATGTTTGTTTGTTGCATGGCCTCCCATAATTTTTCCAGGGGTATGCTGTCGTATGCTTTTTGAAGATCAATGTATAGAAGATGAATTTCTTGATTTTTTGCCATTTTTTTCTCCAATACCTGTGTCACCGTATATAAATGATCCACAGTCGATCTTCCAGCTCTGAATCCCGCTTGCTCTTCCATTTCTATGTCATTGTATTCCGCTTCTATTTTCCTTTTTAATAATTTTCCATATACTCTATTTAGGGAACTTGTCACTGCCAATCCTCTGTAATTCGAGCAATTCTCTCTATCTCCCTTTTTAAAAATGGTCGAAATATACGATGTTCTCCAGTCGTTCGGTGTAGTAGCCCCGTCTATGCACATCTGAAATAATGTTGTTAAATGGTGGTAGAGTTTTTCCGTTCCGTACTTTATGAGCTCTCCTGGTATTTCTCCTGGTCCAGCGGCTTTTCCTTTTTTGAGATTTTTACATATTTCCTTTACTTCCCTCATTGTTATTCTCAATGGAGATGTCATAACTGTTATCTGTTCATTTTCGTTATTGGTCTTAAATTCAGTTCTATTCTCTGTGAGCAGTGTTTTGAAATATGTCTCCCATCTGTCCATCGTTATTGTTGAAATTATATCTTTCTTTTGGTTTTGTCTAAGTTGTTTTATCAACCTCCAGCTCTCTGTACTCTTTGTTCCACCCATATAAGTGTTGATTTTTGAACAGTTTTTTTCCCAGGATTTATTTTTCATTTCGGTTATTTTCTCTCGGACTAGTCTTTGTGCTCTTTTATATTCCGCTTTATCGTTTTCGTTTTTTGTGTTCAGGAATCTCTGATATTTTTCTCGCTTTTCTTTTATATCTTTTTCTATACCTGGGTCCCACCAATATGGTTTTCTATTTTTAATGGGCTCGTACATACCTAGTGCTTCGTATGCAGCTGAGTGGATACATGTTTTCAAATATTCATAGTACTCTTCAGGGTTTGGAAATCTCTTTTCTGTTAATTTTTCGTTTAGACGTTTCTTGTAGAGTTCTTTCGTACTTTCATGATCTAGGCTATCTATGTTAAACCTTTTTGGTTTGTGGATTATATGTTGTTCATGCTCTGGTTCATGGTGGTCTCCTCTTGTTTTATGCACTACTATAGTTCTGAGGAGATGGTGGTCACTACCACAGGTGGCTCCTCTGTGCACCCTGACATCTTGTATATTCCATTTTGTTTCTTTCCTCACTATTGCATAATCTATTATTGATTTTAGATTTCTTGTAGGTTGTATCCATGTGTATTTGTGTATATCCCGGTGTTGATAGAAGCCATTCATTATTTTCAGGTCATTCTGTTCGCATAGAGTTATTAAGCGGTTTCCGTTATCGTTTCTTGTGTCTTCTCCATACGGGCCCACTGTCTGGTTGTTTTTATGTTTTCCCACTCTGGAGTTTAGGTCACCAAGGATCATAATCTCTCTTGACTTTCCTACTTTTATAATCTCGTTGTTCAGATCTTCGAAGAATTTATCTTTTGTGTTCACTGGGTAGTCATCATTTACTCCATACACTCCTATAATGGTTGTTCTGTGTCCATATATCGTCAAGTTCATTTTGATTATTCTTTCACTTATGGCTTCCCAGGATTGTATGTATTTTCTAAGATTTCTTCTTATCAGTATGGATATTCCCTGCTGGGCTCTTCGATCCTTTGTTACTCCACTGTAGAAATGGTCGTAGTGTCCCATGCTTTCCGATCCTTGTCCCTTTCTTTTCGTCTCCGTAATGACTGCAATATCTAATTTGAGGGTTTTGATTTCTGTAATTACTTCGCTCATTTTGCGGGTAAGACCCTGGGTATTCCATGTTCCATAGTTCATTGTCCTTTTCCGTTGCTTATGTCGTCTTTGGTTTTTCCGTCCGATTCCGAGGCTTTGGTTAGGTTTTTTAGCATTTGAATTTTTTACAGGTGATAGGGAGCTGGCTTATCGCCCCAACCCTCCTCCTTTATCCGGGCTTGGGACCGGCAGTGACCCCTTTAGAGCTACTCAATTCACCCCTTAGGGGCCACAGGCGGAGTTAACTTTTATTATGCCTAATTTATCTCCTGCCTAAAAAATTGCAACGGTAAGTTTATACAACTTTTATTTCACTTGCTCAAATTTTTGCCAAATTTGTCGAAACATTAATGACAGAACAAAATGTCAGTGTTATTTCCAACACCAACCTGAATTCTGCAACTCAAAATATTACTGAATGGGCATTACCAACATAGTTTCGATTTTCCAAAGCCCCCCGAGATGTCAATCAATCTTGGATGGACTATATACAGATGTTACACTCCTCCGTTCTTAAGTGTTTTATCATAATCTTAAATTATAGATTCAGACGATCGGGTGCTTTGATCTGTCTGTTGAATCTACTCAAATTTGTTGGTGAAGTTATCTTGATCTAAGAGTTTTCAGAATTACTTTTTGATGATAGATTGTCCGATATGTCTTTTTTACATTATTTCTGAATTTTCATTAGCATAAAAACTTCCAACTTTTATGATCTGATCAATATGTCTTCTCCACTCCAATCTTGACTCATCTACAAGCCTACAAAGATAATTTTCTAAACCCAATTTCGAAACAATGATTGCTTTTGTCCAAAGGGACTTTTGTGGATTTATATAATCTCTTACATATACTATCTCTTCTTCCTCAAAAGAAGTCATTCTTTCACCATGATGATATCTAATCTGTATATACAGATGTTACAGTAACCAAAAAGAGGAAGACAGCATACCTGGGGCATATAATACGAAACACCAAATATCAGTTCTTGCAATTGCTGATTTTGCGCAAGATCGAAGGTCGTAGAGGAATCGGACGGAAGGAAATGTCTCGGCTCCGAAATATCAGACAATGGACAGGACTACAATATACAGGGTGTTTCACCATGAACTGGACAAACATATATAGCCGTGTAGACGACATCGGGGAAGTCGTTTTTGCCTTATGACATATACCCCGTTTTCGACGCATAAGCGAGATACAGGGTGTTCAATGTCAACTTCGAGCAATATTCTGATAACGGTTGTGAGTTACGCGAGATATTTGAAATAACAGTTTCTAGTCAAATCTTAGTATTTTTGAAGGGTCAATTGAATTGTGGTGTGGAATTTTGCGAAAAAAAATTCAATATGGCGGAAAACCTGCAAAGTTGG
The DNA here is from genome assembly GCA_910592335.1 of Adalia bipunctata. Lineage (NCBI taxonomy): Eukaryota > Metazoa > Arthropoda > Insecta > Coleoptera > Coccinellidae > Adalia > Adalia bipunctata. Next base: position 51,093,575 of record OU342950.1, on the reverse strand, counting down.
AATTTTTTTTTTCTCGGTTGCTAATTTGGAAAGCATAATCTCAACGTACTCGATTTTCTAAGATTTTCCATAAAAAAATTTTTTCAAAACTCGAACTCAACTTTTTTTTCACATGTCTTCAGTGAAAAAAAAATTTCGGCCAAAATTTTTGGAATTTTTCATGGTTGAACTATCTTCAATTCTGAATACTTGGGTGAAAACAGAATGAAAAAATATCAATTGGTTTTCTTTTTGTAGCCTTCCGAAGATTACGCTTGGTGTACTTTCTTAATTTTTATTTGAGAAACTGGAGGCCGTACGGAGGTCAAAATTGTGCTGATGGGCTGCCAGTATGATCTGAAAAAAAAAATTAAATTATAAACCAAAAAAATTTTTTTTCAAAAATTTTTGGTAGGGATCGAACTCGAGTATGAATTGGATTAATTCTAATCCTATAAATCTCCGTTACCAAAGCAACACTATTTAATCGAGAGTGACGAGTTCGAACCTTACCAAAGTTTTTTGGAAAAAATAAAAAAAAAATTATTTTTTTTCAATTTTTTTTTATTTTTTCGAAAAATTTTTTTTTTGGTTATAATTTCAAATTTCTATCTGGGTCATTCTGGCAGCCCAGCAGCACAATTTTTACCCACGTACGGCCTCCAGTTTCTCAAATAAAAATTAAGAAAGTACACCTAGCGTAATCTTCGGAAGGCTGCAAAAAGAAAACCAATTGATATTTTTTCATTCTGTTAACACCCAAGTATTCAGAATTAAAGATAGTTCAACCATGGAAAATTCCATGAATTTTGGGCGAAATTTTTTTTTCACTGAAGACATGTAAAAAAAAGTTCAGTTCGAAATTTGAAAAATTTTTTTCACGGAAAATCTTAGAAAATCGAGTACGTTGAGATTATGCTTTTCAAATTGGCAACCGAGAAAAAAAAATTCCGACTTTGCAGGTTTTCCGCCATTTTGAATTTTTTTTTGCAAAATTCTACACCACAATTCAATTGAGCTGTAAAAAATACTAAGATGTGATCAGGAACCGTTATTTCAAATATCACGCATAACTTACCATAGTTCACAGAATATTGCTCAAAGTTGACATTAAGCACCCTGTATCTCGATTATGCGTCGAAACCGGGGTATATGTCATAAGGCAAAAATGACTTTCTCAGTGTCAACTACACGGCTATATATGTTTGTCCAGTTTATGGTGAAACACCCTGTATACAGTCTTTAATACACACCGCAAGGAATAGAGAGGAAAAGGAAACTGTTATCGCAAACATCCATTAATGGATATGCATTAAAAGAAGAAGAAGTGTCCACAGTGTGTGTACCACCACGCTTGAGTGAGTGCTCAGCAGAGGGAGCCACTCAAAAGCGATACCGGGGTACCGCGGTCCGAAGCCACGTCTTTCAACTCGGTACCCTCGATCTTTTCGAGCATGGCAATTCAAACACCTATGTCATTGACAGGCTACTCTCATAATAGCCAATCAAATTAGTCTGTGTGTTTTGGCGCTTATCCAAACTAAACGAGGGCTTTATCATTTCGTCATAATGTCAGCATTTTTCGAATTTTGAGCCGGGAATAATCTCAGTCGATTAGGTTCGACTCACTGATCACGAATCCGCGGTCAAACTTAATTCGGTCCGTCCGAAGTAGGACAATGGAACTCGTTTTTGACTATATGGAAAAATATGGATTGCTATCAGAGTGCCTGTACATATAATGTTTTTATTTCAAAGTTGAAATCGCCCAAATTTCAATTTTGGCCTCTAACTCGGAAACGAAAGAAGATAGAGGAATGCAGTTGATGGCATTATCAGTTTCTCGAAAAATGAGGACTATAAGGTGCCATTCATTTTTTTCTATTTCCTCGGGTTGAAAAGTTTCAGTTCATGAAGCACCAATTTTGCCCACCCTGTACACAACAGATAAGGCTGTTGAATACATGGTTGATTTGATATTCTATGATTTTCATCTACGTCAGTTGGTCCAATTGAAACGTCAATAAATAGTTATTACCCAAAATGGGCATTGACTATTATGGAATTCTACAGATACCTCGTACCAGCACAAGTCTCGATATAAAAAAGGCGTAAAAGTTACTCAATCAAATCCCGTCTGCATATTGATAATGAATTTTTAGGTACCGGGGATTAGCTTTGGAATTCCACCCTGAAAGATTGAAGCAGCCCAACGCAAAAGAGGTGTTCAGTTTAATCTGCGAAGCATACGATGTTTTGGGCGACCCTTATCGACGAGCTATATTTGACCAATATGGAGAGGAAGGACTTAAAGCTGGGGTTCCCACGAAAGATGAGTTTATCCACCCATATCACTATCATGGTGATCCACTTTTAACATACCGGTGGGTGTTTGTTTTTCAGTAACAACTATTAATCGTCAGCAATCATATGTAGGTCGCTTTCCCCCTTTTACTCAGAATTCTTATTTTTTTTTGTGAATCACAAACCTCCGGTTCGATCTCATTGCAGATGAAATTCTGATAAGATTCGTTTTTTATAGATCGGAATAAGATTCAAAATAACAAAAACATGTATACGAAACAACACCACAAATTATTTCATGTGTGTAGTTCTTCGTAGTTCTATCAAATTCTATTTTCAGTAGTAATAACCCAAGGACATTGATAATTGTTCGAAAAAATTCTATGACAGATTTCGAAAGCTTGTTGCTTGGAAACAGACCGACGCCGTAGGCGGAGGTCTGTTGTCTACAAGCAACAAGCTTGAGAAAGTTGTCATAGAATTTTTGAGCATTTATCAATGTCCGAGGGTTATTCGGATAGAAAATTTTTTGCTAATTATAGAAAAAATACAGAGCTAAAACAATTTATTTAAAGGTGCAATTAACAAAGGAACAATTAGAAAAGTTAAATGAAGATCCAGACGTGTTAGTTTCTATAACTGATGAAGATGTATTTCCACTACGCATGCTGTTAATAATTTGATTATGATGTTCTTCGTCAATATTCAAGTAGGGATTTATTGAGTTGGCATTGTTGTGACCCGTAATTTTTATAAGCTGTTGTTCTTGTACACCACTTTTGGCCAATCGACTAACCGCGGTCGATCTATTGGAATGATTAGTAATTTTTTTTCCTTTGTATTCAATCCAATCGCTTCGGCAGACGATCTTGTCCAATTTTGAATCGTATTTCTTCCAATGGGCATATTATCATACCAGTGATCATTTTCGGATTTCCATTGATGATTTGGTCTGACGAATTTTCTGTTGGTTTTAATATTTGGGCCCCTTTTCGGCATCAATTTTTTGAATAATCGGACAGGACAAACGTTGCTGTCATCGTTTTCTATTAAAAACTTGCTTCCAGTACACATTCTTGAACCACCCTGGCAAGTCTTGCTGAATACAGGGTTATATTCCACTCGGTTGGTTACAGAACCATCGTTGTTTGATTCGATACAAAAAAATTCAGTCAAGCAAGCAGCAGCTTCCCCACCTCGCCAAGCTAATTCTACCGCGGCTATGTGATAGAATTTCCGTTGCAGCCCTTCAGGAGTATTTTCATTCCATAAATTCACCATTTTTGTTATTTCCACAGAACTTAATGCTACCGAACTTTGCTTCCTTTTACTTGGGTCTGATTGCAGTTTTCGTCGTATAGAATCACGGGCAGCTCGCGCTTGTTGAAATACAACACTTTTGAATGGGTCAATAATAACTTTCATTTCTTTATAATATTTTTCTTGTAACAGCTTACTTGTTATATTCCACATGGTTTTGACCGTACTTTCTTTGAACTCTTTACCATCTTTTCTCCTCATGTTCACAGCCCAATCCTTTAAAATCAACGCCAATTCTTCCGCCGTCCGATTTCCATCTAATTGATACTTTCTATCGTTGCAAAAGTCTATAAATGCTTTCCATACAAATTTCTTACTGTAAACGGTGTTTTGTGGTATGTTCGATTCTATAATTTCATTAATGTTATCGTCAGTATTGCAACCAAATCGTGACATTTCGAAATATTAAATATTTGAAACTTCAAAATCGAAATAAATCAATATGTGTCCATTGCAACGTGAAAATAGCCCATGGTCTGTTATCGATGTAATGTTGACATGATTGGGTGAAATTGTTCATCTGATATCAAATGAGGAAATTTAATTGGTTGTTGGAACTGTCAAAAAATTTTCTAGATAACAGTCGACAATGGAAGTATTTTATCCCCAGAATCATTTCATTCTCTTTCTTGAACTATGATTTGATAATATAACTGAATAGTAGAGACTTTTTTGGATTCTATGTAGATTTATCAAGAGTTTGGTAAATGAGATAGTCGGCCCTCTTACGAAACGGATGAATTTGTGTATAAGGCGGCTCGCACACCGGAGCAATACGCAACTATCAATAATAAGCAATACTTATTATCGTCAATATGTACACTGCGCAAAAAAATTAACGCACATTATGGAAATCTCAAATTTATTCTACAACTGAAGGTGTTCTCAATGATAATTATTTTTATCAGAATTATGCATGCATATGTTATCCACTTCAATACAGATGTTTTCTCCCAGCAGGAATGAAAAAAGATGATATTATCAGATTTTGAATGTATTGGCTCCATTCTTAAATCAGTTATTCTCGATCAATTCTAGTGATCAATAGTTTTTCTTTCGTTTGATTTTCTACACTCGATCGCTATGCAACGCGAAACACGCAATTTGACCCAAGAGGAATGTCCCCAAGCGGTAGTTTTGCGAGAAGAAGGGTGGACATACACAAGAATTGCAGAAAGGTTTGGAGTTTCCATACAAGTGTGTCCAGAATGTTGCAGAGATTCAGGGAGACAGGTATGAATATCCGAAGACCAGGACAGGGTAGACCACGGGTAACAACTGCCATTCAAGAATGTTACTTGAGAGTTTCTTCGTTGAGACAACGGTTTGCAACCGCTCGCCTCCTTCAAAGTCAGCTTGAGCAAACTCATGAGGTGCAAATCAGCACTCAGACAATAAGAAATCGCCTCAGAGAATATAATTTAAGGCCTCGTGTCGCGGCAAGAGGCTCAGCTCATCGAAGGGCGCGTTTGGATTTTGCGAGAGAGCATATCCATTGGGAAGAGGCCGATTGGGAAAGAGTTCTCTTCACAGATGAGTCTAGATTCTGCCTCTACCATTGTGATCGACGTTCCCTTTTGTTTACAGACGTCCACATGAAAGATATGCTCAGTGCAACTTCCTGAATACTACTGGTTTCGGGGGAGGATCGATTATGGTATGGGGTGGAATATCTTTGACTGCTCGCACAGACCTAGTGGTTGTTGATAATGGAGCTATGAATGCTGATAAGTATATGAGGAACATTCTTGAAGAGCATGTAGTGCCATTTGCCCCATACATTGGTGAAAATTTCATTTTTATGGACGATAATGCCAGACCCCATCGTGCGCGCATCGTTCAGGAGTAGGTACCTTGAAGAGGTTGAAGTCTCTCGAATGGAATGGCCAGCAAGAAGTCCAGATCTCAATCCGATTGAGCAGGTTTGGGACAACCTCAATAGAGGGCTGAGAAGTTCAGAAAATCATCCAGCTACTCTTGATAACTTAGGAATCCAACTCGGAGAAATCTGGGAAGGATTAGATCAGAACATTTTAAGATCACTCATTTTGAGTATAAACCGTCGTTGCCGAGCTGTAATTAACGCAAGGGGTGGAAATACCAAGTATTAAATCACTTATCAGCATTTCAGTATTTTGAAAATTGTTCATTTCTCTTCTTTCACATAAGATTCGGTGAAATCCTGAATTTTTCTTCCATTTAATGTGTCTTGTTTCGTTCGAAACCTTCCCGAGAGAACATAAAAAATAAGTTATAAAGTCAATGTAGAGTTGACTTTCATGAAAATTGAGATTTTCAGAATGTGCGTTAATTATATGGCAACTCGTACACCGCCGCAACGTGATATCGTTATTGCCTGTACTTCAGCAATATCAAGGTAGAATTGTCTACACCTCTAGGATACAAACGCTTTTGAGTATAGTTCTGTAGTCATTTGGAAATGTAATCGATAGTTTCTCCTGAGGGGCGAATGCATCCCTGATTCCCTATAGTTAGTATCTTGTTTGGTAATACAGGGTGCGGCACGGAGGATGGATGGTTTTAAAAAAATAATAAAAGCGTTAATTTTTACTCAAAAACACATTTATTGACGGAATCAGATTCTCAAGGAAATAGCATTTGAGACAGTCAAGTGTGGAAAATCACATCAGGCATGTGGTGGCCGAAATCGGTGATGCAGTGCTGGAGGCGCTCTTGGAAGTTCGCGTAGACTCTCTCCAACATCGCTCTCTCAACTTGGGCAACTTCCACGCGAATAGCCCTTTTCAATTCGTCCAGAGTTCGGGGCTTGGTCTCGTATACTCTAGCCTTGAGGTGTCCCCATAAGAAAAAATCGCATATGGATAAATCTGGGGACCGGGGAGGCTAATGAACATCGCCAAACCTGGAAATAAGGCGACCAGGGAAGAGAGGGCGAATAACGTCCATTGATGCTCTGGCTGTGTGGGCGGTCACCCCATCCTGTTGGAACCACACACGTCGGATTGGAACACGTTGCCGTCGTAATTCGGGGATAAAGAAGTTGTTGATCATTTCGACGTACCGCTCTGAGTTCACGGTAACAGCACGACCATTAACGTCTTCGAAGAAGTAAGGGCCATGACGACAACTGGTAAATAAATGCTAGGAACACACGAGTCTAACGGCACCTTCCCCACTTCTCTCGTCCTCAGTGGGGGAAAGTTATGCCCATCTGAAAAACGTCCGCCCTCCGTGCCGCACCTTGTATAAGGTGCTAACATCTCCAGTAGTATTGAAAAAGTACCTCGACTCATCCGATAGCAGTTCTGAAACTGGGTGGGATGGGCACATACACTTGCGCCATGATTCTTGAGCACAGAGATAGTACTTCTCCAAGAATATTCAAAGTGGCAAGGGTTGTTCACGTTCACAAAAGGGGTTCACTTCAGCAGGTCAGCAATTATAGACCGATATCGATTATCCCTGTTTTCGCTAAAATGTTCGAGAAAGTTCTTCAAAACCACATTTTGAGAATAACTGCCTATTTAATGGTTCTCAATTTGGTTTAAAAAGCTCCCGATGTACAAAAACAGCCATTAATGAACTAATGAAAGTAATCAATAAATCAATGAAGGGTTCCATTGCATTTTTTTTCGTGAATTAGGCAGAGTGTTCGATTGCTTGTCTTCGGAAAACCCCTGTTTATAAATTGACTAGCGACCCGCCCCGGCTTCGCACGGATGCAATGCAATCCTAAAGGTGTGACAACGGTAGTGCCGGCGACGCACCGCTATGTCCCTGCATTTTAAATCTGTAATATCTTCGGAAATATTTATTCATTTGAATTACATGCTGTAAGGGGCCATATTGATCTATATTGAATGGACAATGTATTTAAGGTACTTAATTGGATAAGGATCGATGCTGTATTGCTCAAAATAACTTCCTAAATAAGCCATTTTTCCCGTAAAATGTAGAGGATAAAAAATGGTTATTGTGGGTTATCCACACATATACCATCGCGGACTTTTTTGACGGCCTTTTTTAGGAGTACAATACCGAGTACATTATTTTGATTTATTTCGTGGGGTTCAGTCAGCGTTTGCAATGTAAGCGCAAAAAATGTGTTTATTCACGCATCACATTAGAAACCTTTAAATTCATCAGTGTTTCTTTACAATATTATGCATGCATCATACCTATAAACCTTCCTTTTGGATCACATATACAGGGTGAGTCTTTGACTTGTACATATATTTTAACTGTAGATTCCCCTCATCAAACGAAAAACTTTTTTCCCATACCATTTTTCAAAATTCGGTTTCGTTTGGAAGATACAGGGTGTCGAAAATCCACGAAAAAAACACTTTCCTGTTCATATCTCCGGAACCGTTATTTCAAATGAACTGAATTTTGGTCCATTGGTTACTCTATTCATGGTGCATATTCCTCAATCGGAATTTATTCAATATCTCTCCTAGTTTAAAAGTTACAGGGTGGTCGACTCATAAATTCATGCAAAAACACTATCAAATCACTTGAAAAGGATAAACGGTTCATATTTTCGAAAGAATCAACCATTTTAGAGAATAAAAGTATTCCTATATTTTTTCAATAAAACGCGTCGTTTTCGAGTTATTCCTAAATGTATACGAAGAAATTTGAGGAAAAAATCATGAATTTCATAAAAAATCTGAATGCTTCCCTGAATTAAATATCATCGAATATTGTTTCTTCTCTGGTCTCTTAACAAATTAACAATGTTGTCAATGTTTATCAACTGAATTCCGAGAAGCATGAAATTACAAAGTTTATAAGAAGTTTCTATTGAAAATTTATTGATACCCGTCCTTCAGGAAAATCTATCTTCTTAACAATATCCTCTTGGAATTTTTAATCGACCCTACACTGTTTTCACATCACATTCATCACCTGTTTGCTTTATTCTCTGCAAACTTCAAGTAAATAAATAAATAATAAAACGAATCCATGTAGAAAGGTTATCGCGGCGTCGTTCATTGTAATCACAGACTGTAGAGTGTAGACTGTACTCTGGAGACACAGAAGAACGTCTTGTCTTGTCTTGCGTGGCGGCTACATCGCACTCGCAGCCGGCAGCGCACTTAAATTTAGATCGTAGCGCTGTATCGGCGAGAATCAGAACTACTCGTTTGGCATTTCCAAAGAGCAATGCGTAGAAGCCTCTGTGATAGTTCTTCCGTTAACGATAGGGGACGTTCTGCTTTCTTGAGTTCGCCTATACCCAAATAATTCTATACCTATAACTTGATCCTTGTGAATTTCCTTGAAGCCGTCGACCTAGGCATATGGAGACTACTGCTCATGCGCGAATAAGGGGAAGTAGCTTGGAGTAGGATTCTAAGCAGGGTAGGGGCAATATGGCGGCTATAGCGCATGCGTATAAGCCATCATATGTCCAGGTCTTGGCTTCATTTTTACGCAATTTTTTGCACAATGCTAGCGGTATAGAAGTTTAAGTATATGCCTACCATTGTTGAAGAGTAAATCGTCAATCTGGCATCGTCTTCTCTAGAATTCTATGATATATCACAGAGGAATGGATTAGGTTAGGTCATTGACCTCGAATCATATGACTTTGATTAATGGAGTTAGGATAGGTTAGTGAGAAACTAATTTTTATAAGATAGTTTCAGGGTATCGAGGCAAATATGAACAAATTATTAGTGTTTACAAACTAATCTTCAGGAAAATCGAAGAAGGAACTTATTTTGGTGTGAGAAATATGGCATTTCAATTGCATAAATTATGGAACAAAACTTAGCGTTTTTGCTAGGAAATATCGTATTTGTAACATTCTTATTCAAATAAGGTTAGTGCTTGAGTAGGGGAAGTACGTACAAAATGACATAGGGTTTTATTTCAGAGGCATAACTTGTTAGTAGTGAATCACAGTAATGTCATATTCTACACCTATGACCTTTGGTCCTTTCTTCATGAAATCTTATCAACCTTCATGAAATAAAAGTACCGAAAGATAAAATATTCTTAGATGAATTGGAATAAACGAAAATTCATTTTATCCGCATGCTATGGACAAAATGACATACCGGCAACAGGCTACTGTAGTTTCCACTCAAAGTTACAAAACTACTGACAAAGTTCACCAATGAAACGCTTGGTTCTTCTAGGGACATCAGCACCAGATGCGTGATCCCAATGCAAGCAAGGCATGCATCGTAACCAGTCTTCTTCAGGGCTAATCCTGGAGAAGATCTTAATCGGAAAAAAAGGTGTCAACAATAAGATGGACACTGGACAGTCGTCTTCATGATCTCGAAAGTTGGTAGGAACATTTTCTTCTTCATTGTCTACTTTGAATAATGCCCTAGGGACTTGTCTTCTTGTTTTTTGAGGAGAAATGGGCTCTTTTTTGATTTGATTGCAATGTTATTAGGTGTAGAAGTTGAAACTAAATATGTTTGTCGAGTCCTCGGCTCACGTTTGCCTTGTTCACTTATAAATCGTCCTTTAGGATCAGCAAGAGTAGGTTAAGATGCATTGCCTTTATTAGCCGCAGATGAAGATTTTGTTATGAATATGTTAAGACAAGTCCTGATTCTTTGTTTGCTGATGGAGCCTGAGATGGATTGTATTGGTGTTGTCTGGTAGATACGGTTAATTCAGCTGAAATACCTATGTCATTTTGTCCGTTCACTGTATATGTCATTTTGTCCATATAGCGTTATAAAACTAGAAATGTATCGAATTAATACAAAAAGTATATTCAACATACAAAAAGCTCCGTGAATACAATGACAAATAAGTAAAGTTTGAATTGAATGCAATTTAAATGAAAAAAATCGTGAAAACTGGCCATTTCTTCTTAAAATTTGGCGCAATGAAAAAAAACTCGTGACCTATTGATTTCTGTTATCACTCATAACGAACGAATGAACCAGAGTAGCTCTTGCTAATTTTCAGAGGTTAATAGAAGCCACTCGGGTGGTGTGAAATGGTAGGCAGTTCCGCATTTGATACCTCCGAAATCAAATTATGATGCCTATGTCATTTTGTCCATATATGTCGTTTTGTACGTATTTCCCCTATTTTCTAAATGTATCACCCAGACTATCTGATAATCACATCAATTTCAATTGAAAAATATGAGCTATGAGGTGTTTGCAGAGAATTGTTTCAGGAGCGTATTCAGCCCAACTTTTTTTTTCAAATGGCTATATCTCTTTAACAGAGCCGAATTCGGAAAAATGGAAAATGAAAAAAAGGCTTCTTTAGGCCTCAAGAATCTACAGTTAAAATATATGTACAAGTCAAAGACTCACCCTGTATAGCGTAGTTTCGAAGATTCGCATACATAGGGACAGACAGCGAAAGCGACTTTGCTTTATACTATGTAATGATGATGTAACTGTTTTTGTAACAGAGTTAGAGGGGAGGTCAATTTAAAGTGAAGAACCCGGTACATAATTAGATTACCTAATGCTGTATTGCTTAAAATAACTTCCTAAATAAGCCATTTTTTCCCGTAAAATGTAAAGGATAAACAAGCTATAATGAAAAAAACATTTTTTAAGACAAGCTTTTATGATAGCAACACTCATCCGCCATTTTGAAGCCGCCATTTTGAATTCCTCAATTTTGAAGAATCGTAATTTCCGACCCAGAAAATCCCAAGATACCAATTTTGAATAGAATCGGATCATAATCACAGAACTCGTCCGCCATATTGTAGCCGCCATTTTGAATTTTCCAATTTTGACCATAGAATCATCATTGTCGAACCCAAAACCCCCCAGATACTGATTTTGAATGAAATCGGATCATAATCACAAAACTGATCCGCCATTTTGAAGTCGCCATTTTCTTTTTTTCTATAACAAATATTTCATGATGCATTGTCACCAGAATTATGTACACCTGACAAATTTCAATTCAATCGGACCATTAGAAGTGTGTCATATTCAACTTGCAAGATTTTATTACAGATAGACAGACAGACAGACACCGGGACAGGTGAAACTAAATAAAAGCTTGTAAAAAAAATGGTTATTGTGGGTTATCCTTGACCTTGAGAGATAGACATATACCATCGCGAACTTTTTTGTCGACCTTTTTCAGGAGAACAATACCGAGTACATTATTTCGATTTATCTCGTGACGTTTGTAATGTAAGCGCAAAAAAATGTGTTTATTTACGACCTCACATTAGAAACATGTGAATTCATCAATGTTTCTCTACAGTATTATGCATGTATCATACATACAAACTTTCCTCTTGAATCACTTTATTTATTGAAAAAAACCTTTCAAAATCCGTTGCGTAGTTTTGAAAATTTAAGCATACATAGGGATAGGGTAGGGACAGACAGCGAAAGCGACTTTGCTTTATACTATGTAATAATGAAGCAGTACGAGTTCGACAACAGCTCAGTAGTCGTCATACGCTGATATCTGGATGATAGAGAGCAGTGTGTTGATCTTGGGGGAGATCTATCATGTTGGATATTGAATACGGTGTAACACAGGGATCAGTCCTCGGACCGCTTTTCTTTATAACATACATAAATGATATCGATATTTGTGACCCAGTCGCGGATTTTGCCATCTTTGCAGATGTCGCAACAGTACTAAAGAAAGCCCAAACACGTGAACTAATAATAGACAAAATGAAAGAGGTATTAAGAAACGTGTCAGAATGGTTCAACAGCAACCAACTCAGTTTAAACAAAACGAAAACTGAGCTCAGATACTTCTATATGTGAGATCTAGAGGGAATGAATTCGCCCGATCAAACTAAACTCTTTTTTTTATAGACAGTAAACTGGGTTGGTATGCGCATATACAGGGTGTTTCAAAACAAAACTGGAAAATTTTAGAGGGTGATTCCTCGTCCAAAATAAAGGGTAGTTTGTTATAAAAATGTTGGGTCAAAAGTCAAACGTTGTAGAGATATCGCGGTTCAAAGATGGCGGAAAAATGAAATTGAGAGGAAAACGTACGCAACGACTACAACGGATAGAATTAAATTGGGATAGCCTTATTCGGTTGGAAACTTTTTCATTTCCTTTATGTTTCTCGTGGAATGTAGGTACCGTTTTGAGATGAAAAATAAAATGTAAGTCATTATGTGTCGTTCTAAACTCTTTTCCGACACGTTATGATGAACGAACAAACGAAAAGGGGAGATTCCTCCAGTAAGTATAAGAAAAAAAATGTCTCATAAACATGGGGTCGCAATCGTTTCGTTTTCAAGATACAGATTGTTGAAATTTGAATGTTTTTCAAGTTTTTTTTGGTGAGCATAGTGTTAATTTGAAAAAATGTAAAAAGAAGCTTTGTTGTTATACTAAACTTTTCGGTCTCTTGTAGTTTTGTCGTATCTGCTACCGATTTCGAGAAAATAATTCGAACAATTCTCTCGAAATCCTCGGAAAATTCCAAATTATTTCCAGAGAATCGTTCGAAATTTTTTTTCTGGAAATCGGTGGCAGATACGACAAAACTACAAGAGACCGAAAAGTTTAGCATAACAACAAGGCTTTTTTTAACATTTTTTCAAATTAACACTATGCTCACCAAAAAAAACTTGAAAAACATTCAAATTTCAACAATCTGTATCTGGAGGAAAACAGGTGACAGTGTTCCAGAAAGAATATCTGCTATCGAAATTGCCATGTCACGTGGTGAGAACTCTCAAATGTAATATAAATGCCAAATTTCAGATGAATATCTTGTTAAGTGTAGACTGTAGAGACTAGGAGAAAAAACTTGAAGAAAATTCAAATTTCAACACTCTGTATCTAGAGAACGAAATGTTTGCGACACCATGTTTATGGGACTTTTTTTCTTAAACTTAATAAAGGAATCTCCCCTTTTCGTTTGTACGTTCAATTTAGGAACACTCTGTATATTTTGAGTATACCTACTATTGGCCATTCTATCTTGACGAGATTGGCATTACATTCGACCGGCGTTTAACCTTCGTCCCTCACATAAACTCTGTTTTATCTTCTGCATTCAAAATTTATGGTTTTATTGTACGCAATGCCAGATGCCTCTTGAATACTGGAACACTTCTGAAATTATTCGAATAGATAGTTCAAAGCTGAATGATTTTTGGATGTTTTATTTGGCACTCTATTTATGATATCCGTCGTCACCATTTAGAATCAGTGCAGCGAAAATTTCTAAAATATTAAGTTTGGAGGGAGGATGGTGTTTACCCGGTAAGGGGCTTCGATCAGATCCTTTTGCTGAATAGGTTTGGGGTCAGGTCACTTGAAACCAGCATTAAAAATTTATTTACAGTCTTCCGCATGGTAACATAGATTGTCCTGATCTTCTTTCACCTGTAGATTTTCTGGTTCCAAGGTTGAAATCTAGATCTAATCAAGTATTTGAGTACTCCCAGAACGAGTTCTATCCAGTCAACTATAGGGCATATGTGTTCATTGTTCAGTGGGGTTTCGGGTTGTTGCGATATAAATTTTGACAGTTTTGCTTTTGTAAGTATGATGTTTTTGGAATTTTTACTTGATCAAAATGAGCAGTAATGATTGGTTCAAGAAAGGGAAGAAAATGATATTTTTTTGTTTCAAAATTGGATGTTCACTCAATTGAGCTATGAATTCTACCTTTCAACTTCCATGAGGTTTTTTCTCTTTTACACAATGAATATTAATTATAAGTATTTCTGTAACTGGGTGTACACCCGTAGAGAAAAATGAAGAATCTTATTATAATATATGGCGAATAAGCATCCAATGAACCATGCTTCAGAGCTAACTGCTGGTGAACAACACAGAACACAATTTTTGCCACTTGGATATGTCGGACTCAGAGCTGTGACGAGCACTAAAGAAAAGTGCTTCGAGCACTAATAGACCAGGGTCGATAATTTTTGAAACAAAAAAAAAATACAGTAGGATGAAACCCATTCAAAAAGGAGGGGAATATGATCAAAATGAAAGGAAAAATAAATTACGGTCGATCCGAGTCCGGGAAGTGGGAGGGGGTGAGTTTTTAAGGGAAAAAAATTAATAAATTTTTGGCAAAACTACAAGTCCTATGGAAAAAAGTTAAAGGGCAAAGTTGTAGGTAATAAAAAGATCTACAACTTTTGTATTCGCAATTTTTTCACATAACCTCAAAATTTATATGAAAATTTCAAAAAACCAAGTTTTAGGTTTTTTATTTATATCTTTTTAAAATAAATTTTTTTTTCTACGAAATTTGGTGAAAACTCACCTTATTATATCCCGAATACAATGTAATTTATTTGATTTAAAGTATTTATGTCTTCGTCTTATTTTAACTTAATATCAAAAAAGCACCCTAATTTTCAATCGAAAATTCTGACGTCAAAATATCAGCTTTTTTCAAAAAGTTTGGGGGCTTTTTGTTCGTTGAAATATCTACTCTCTGATGGTGTGAAAAAATATACATTACTATAAGGAGTGTTCTCAGAAAATGCAAAAAATTGTTGTTTTGTTTTTGAATATGCTGTAATATATTATCTCTTGTATCGTTACTTTAAACAGTTGAAATTTTATCTTTTGAAATATTACCGAAGAACCCACCGCAGAGAAAGCAATGAGATTGAAAATTAAATGTAAGAGCGACCTTATTTATTCCTTTTCCTTCCTTTGATTTCTTACGTCTTGAGCTACAGAATGTAGCTATTTGCAGTCTCATCATTATAGTGAATTTGACAAATTCGATGAATAAAAGCTGATTTTAAAACTTCAAATTTTTTGTATTTATTGTCGATTCTCTTGTTGATAGACGCCACTAAACGATTCAAAGCTGTTTTTTTTATTTCAAACACTTGCTTGTCACCTATCTTATTGCAGATTATACAAAAAGATTCATCCATACTGACAATCTGAAAAGACAAAATCAAATTAATAATGCCTTCAAAGTTTTATCATGAGTATAACTAAATTTGTTTGTACAAAATAAACGAAATTACTAGTTTTTATTCTTGTACTAAAATATCATTCAATTTTAATTTTTTAGGTTAAGTTACGTTAAACATACTATTTATGAAAGAAAATATTTCTATTTTTATTTGAAGTTGATTAATATAGATTAAAATACAGATAGTATTTACCTTGCTATGTAGATTCCAAACAATTCTTTGAATAAAGTAAATTTCTCACAACTTACTCAATCAAGCAATTGTATGCTAAAAATTTCGAAAATTAGAAATCCTATTGGTTGATTTGACAATTTCGTCGAATGATTCTGTGATTTGTTCAATCAACGATTTATGAAACCCACCATTAGAGTAACTCAGTCCCCAGTTCTCTATGAAATAACTTACAATGGGTTAAAAATTAACCAAAGGTCACTCAGGTATATGAATTATCTTAAAACAGCAATAAATAGTCATCTAAAAATATTATTTAAACAAGATTCTACAACTTTTTCAAAATATTGTAGATGTCTTATTAAATATTAGCTTTATTAACATATTTTTTTGTTAATTATAGAAGTATATTTCAATTTGCAATTTTTTCGTTTATAAATGAAACAGGAAATCTTACGTTTTTCGAGTAATTAAAGAGTAAATTTCAATAAATACCTCAAAATTGTACATAATGATTAAAAAAAAAATTCGAATTTGAGTTTTTTCAATTTTTTGCATTTTCTGAGAACATTTCCTATAGTAATGTATATTTTTTTTTACACCATCAGAAAGTAGATATTTCAATGAAGAAAAAGCCCCTAAACTTTTTGAAAAAAGCTGATATTTTGACGTCAGAATTTTCGATTGAAAATTAGGGGGCTTTTTTGATATTAAGTTAAAATAAGGCGAAAACATAAATATTTTGAATCTAATAAATTACAGTGTATTTGGGACATAATTAGGTAAGTTTTCACATGATTTCGTAGAAAAATTTTTTTTTTTTAAAAGATATAAATAAAAAACCAAAGACTTGGTTTTTTGAATTTTTCACCTAAATTTTGAGGTTATGTGAAAAAATTTCAAATACAAAAGTTGTAGATCTTTTCATTACCTACAAAATTGCCATGTAACTTTTTTCCATATGACTTGTAGTTTTGCCGGAAATCAAGGAAAACCATTTTTCACCCTTAAAAACTCACCCCTCCCACTTCCCGAACTCGGATCGACCGTAATTTATTTTTCCTTTCATTTTGATCATATTCCCCTCCTTTTCTAATGGGTTTCATCCTACTGTAATTTTTTTTCATTTTTACCATTTTTGAAGGTTTCGGCCCTGGTCTATAAGCACTAAGCACTTGAATAAAAAGGCTCCCGAGTCTCGAGCACAAAGCACTTATTTTCACAAAAGGCTCGCGAATACTAAGCACTTTGTGAAAGTAATTCGACATTTCGAGCACTAAGCCCTAAGCACTTTTTTTAAAGGAAATATTGAAAGTGAGGTTATTTTAATCGGAAAAGAAATTGTTGGCATAGGTGTATGTGATATTAAAAAATTTGAATTCGATTCAATATAATATGTAATACATTCTTATTGGTAATGAAAGAGAAAAATGCTATTCGCTCCTGGATCTCTCTGTTTGATAATATTCATAAATATACTGAATTTTTCGAGTTTACTTTTTTTCTGAAAACGCCCAGTCCTTGAAACAAAATTACATAAAAAATTCAAGGAAAAATGGAAATGTTCCTCTGTCAATTCTTGCACTGATTTGTCAGGAGCAAACCAGTTGCAAAACATTTTTGCGCGCGGTGACAAATAACGAAGAAGTATCAAAATTAAAACTCAATGAACTATGTAACAATGTAACGTTTTGATTTTGTCTATATGTATAAGAATCTTTGGTCAGATGAAAACGAAAAAAAATCAGAATATTGGCTTTTGCTTTTTCTATTGATATTAATAAGTTGTCAACGCACAAATTACCATTTTACAAAATACACATGGGCCCTTCAATTTTCCTTTCATAATGATCAAGTTTACTCATTATCATCTCTCTGTAATTGTAATCCAAACAGTTTTGGGATTTAACTGTCATGTAAGGAAAATGGAAATGTTGATTTAATATTTTATTGATGTAAAAACAAATTCGTACAACATTGGCTCAGGGCTTAGTGCTTAGTAATCCTAAAAGTGCTCCCGAGCACTTTTGGGATTACTAAGCACTAAGCCTTTGGACGAAGCACTCCAATTACTAAGCACTAAGCACTGCTTTTGAAAAGTGCTTGGGAGCACAGTGCTCGGGAGTCGGGAGCACAAAAGGGCTTCGAGTGCTTTCACGAGCACAAAGCACAATGCTTTGGCACAGCTCTGGTCGGACTAGATATGCGTTGTCGGCAATGATTCGGCAACCGGCGATTATATGTTCAATAGACTCGCCAACTGCGCCGCACTTCCTGCATTTGTCCTCCATATTCAGCTTCAAACAGTGTTTCCGAGTTGTTATTATTAATCATTATTAAATTTTATATCAGAGTCAGTTCGAACATCTTCAGAAGTTGAAGATTTCAACGACTATTTCCCTCGTCTTAATTTCCATCAAGCAGAAACGCGAAATTTTGAATCACAAATGGTTTATATATAGATGGAAAAACTGTTTGACAGTTGTTGTCAACGAAAATTAATAAGGACTGAACGAGAATATATAGAAATATTATTTCAGCGATCGATTATTTCAATCGTAGAAGCATAGAGTTCCCGAAAGAGAATGCATATTCAACGGTCTCCATGGCAACGCCAGCCTGCTTACAATTCAACAGTGAATCGAAAAGCAGGAAAAGTATTATAATTTTTTTCTCATGTGATACCTATTAATATGAATTGTGATATATGATAAATTTTCGAAATCAGCAAAAAATTCGCAGCAAGATAAAATAACTTTCGACAATAGTTTACATATGAAAAATCAAAAATCCTTCTCATTTCTCGAAAACAGCTGGATGAAAAAAAAACAATTGATTCATACAAATGCTGATTATTTTGCATATAGATTGATCCTTTGTGAATCAAAAAAACCTATTTTCATCCATCAGAGTAGGACAGTTTAGATTTTCTGATCTTTTCGCGAAGGTCCAAAATTTTCCGCCAATTTTCCACTCAAGGTCGAATATTTCCCGAACCAAAAATTTCCCGAAAAAACTAATTAGCGCGTAATCTACGACCTCGAATGAGTAAATGAAATGACCCGGGTCGATATACTACAGAAAAAAAATTTTAGATCGGACTTGGAAAAATTTTGATCTCGACCACTCGACTCCGCCATCTTGTTCGACATTCTTCAGAGTACAGGTTGGGCAAAATTCGTTGTCTACTGAGGGGATCTCGAGAACTAGAGCAGCTAGAAGAAAATGGAGAACACATTCTCAAGCTCTTTTTTGCTGAAAATCCAAATCTGAAAACAGACCTGACCTATCATTCAAAGATTTTGAGTTATGAGCGAAAATTGAGAAATTGTCATTTTCAATAATGCTGAATAACTCTCTCGTTTGAACTTCTATTGGAAATCTGTTGTTACATTCTACAGGCACTTTTTTAGGAGTAATACAAATATAATATGATTGATTTTTTCATCCAGCTGTTTTCGAGAAATCAGGAGGATTTTTGATTTCTCGAATGTAAACTATTGTCGAAAGTTATTTTATCTTGCTGCGAATTTTTTGCTGATTTCGGAAATGTATCATAATATATGTCACAATTCACATTAATATCACATGAGAAAAAAATTATAATACTTTTCCTGCTTTTCGATTTACTGTTGAATTGTAAGCAGGCTGGCGTTGCCATGGAGACCGTTGAATATGCATTCTCTCACATAATTCTATACCTATAATTTGATCCTAGGGTCAGTGAGGCACATTGAGCATGTGCGATAACGGAGAGTGGGAAATCGTGGCGATCAGAGAATCCGGTGCTTTATTTGTCTCTGTTTTTATTGAGCCACATATGGTATCCATGGATACATAATTACTTGTCCCTTCTCTTCTCCCAAGGCATGCGTATAACGATGACTGACCCTGGATTTAAGTGGAACCATTACCACACTTTTGTATACTTATTAGCCACTACGCTCAAATTCTATATTTATAATTCTATGCATTCTTTTTCGTAAACTCTATGCTTCTATGATCGAAATCATCGATTGCTATTTTCATTCGATTGGACTATAGCCATACAGGGTCTTTCACGAGGAACTTCACCTATATTTATACGGGAAACTACTGAACGTATTTTCATGAAATTCAGCACTTATAAGTATTTCACGATGCTGATGAAATCTAAAATATTTTCAAGGCATGAGCACCTCCGGTTTTTCCGGAAATGACGTCAACTTCCGTTTTTCAAATTAGAACACCATTTTTTTATTGCAGAAATAGATTCCTTAGAAAATTTCAAGTTATTTTGATGTAACATTTTCCAGTTTTGGTTGGAAAATTCTCTCTGAGCGGGAAAATTCGAAAAAAAAATCGAAAATAGAGCTCCGCTGAAACAAGAATAACTTCGAGGTTTTTGGATGGAAAATTTTCATTTTTGGGATTTTTCAAGATGTAAGATTGATGTATCCACTTTGAAAATCGAAATCGCGATTCATGATACAGGGGGTGAAAAAATCGCTTTCAAAGTTAGGGATGACAAAATCGTGAAAAATCAATTTTTTCAAATTGGAACCCCATTTTTTTATGGCAGATATTGAATCTACGTTAAAAAATAATGTGAGTGTATGCATCACACCCTTGCCCTAAAGTGGATATTAACTCAGAAAATATCCATTTTAGGGCAAGGGTGTGATGCATACACTCACATTATTTTTTAACGTAGATTCAATATCTGCCATAAAAAAATGGGGTTCTAATTTGAAAAAATTGATTTTTCACGATTTTGTCATCCCTAACTTTGAAAGCGATTTTTTCACCCCCTGTATCATGAATCGCGATTTCGATTTCCAAAGTGGATACATCAATCGTACATCTTGAAAAATACCAAAAATGAAAATTTTCCATCCAAAAACCTCGAAGTTATTCTTGTTTCAGCGGAGCTCTATTTTCGATTTTTTTTTCGAATTTTCCCGCTCAGAGAGAATTTTCCAACCAAAACTGAAAAATGTTACATCAAAATAACTTGAAATTTTCTAAGGAATCTATTTCTGCAATAAAAAAATGGTGTTCTAATTTGAAAAACGGAAGTTGACGTCATTTCCGGAAAAACCGGAGGTGCTCATGCCTTGAAAATATTTTAGATTTCATCAGCATCGTGAAATACTTATAAGTGCTGAATTTCATGAAAATACGTTCAGTAGTTTCCCGTATAAATATGGGTGAGGTTCCTCGTGAAAGACCCTGTATATCTAATAATTCCTATATGGGAAAAGAGCCAATCTAAACTGACTGAAGCTGGGCTTTGGTAACAATCCCGATCTGCGCTTGTGCGGCAATATTGAGAATAAAAATATTTTTTTAATTCTATCTCTCTCTGACACATCGCATTATGTCGTGAAACGTATGTCATTCTTAACTTCATGTGAATAGTTTCGATTGTAACCTTACAATTCAATGTCAAATGTTTCAATCGCTTTATTCCGTTTTCTTCAAGTCCTTAATATCATTGTTAACTCTTATTCATATTTTGAAATTGAACTGAAAGTAGTTAAGTGACATATATTCATTCTGGAAATCTATTTTCTTGTTGTCTTTCAGAATAAACATAACCTCTAAATTTCTCGCAATGTTTGAATTTCCAGTTGACGCAAGCGTGCAACTCAAGCCTTACCAAAGAGTTGGCTCCACTTTGTGACTGTGAAAAGCAGGGGTATAATCCATGTTGGTATTAGTACATATATGACTATAGCACACCAACATATCGAATTTTTCATGATTTGGAATATTTCTATAGCCATTTTGGATAATGAATTTAATAGATAAACTATTTCTAATCTTGTGAATAATCGCTGACACATTAACTATACATTCGCTATCACAAAAACGCCTATATCTCTTGAACCAATTCAGCAAAAATCAAAATTTGATCATAGTTAGCTTTGTTATGAACGTCAGAAACATTTGGAACATTTACTTCATAGAAATCCAATTCTCTGTTGCAAAATGTCAAGCGAAGTGAAAACAAGAGAATTTATAGTGGTACTTTTTCAAAATAATCGAAAATGGAGCTTCAAAAGAATCGCAAAAGAGGCTCGCGTTCGTCGGGAAACAGTATCAAGAGTTGTTAAGCGCTTCAACGAAGATCTTACAATTAACCGCAAGGAAGGAACCAGGAGGAAAAAGGGGTTTCATAGCCCAAAAAAGTGAAGAAAGCCATGAGCCTTTTTCAGAAGAATCCTAACCTTTCAGGACGGAAAGTGGCCCAAATAGTGGGTTGTTCGCAGTCAACCGTTCAGAAAATCAAGTCGAGTTGTGGGCTAAGAACATACACTTGAGAGAAATTGAAGAAAGATTTCTGGAAAAATTTTTCCTGTTGCGTGATGGACGACGAAACCTATGTCTTGGCTGATTTCTCGCAACTTCCTGGTCAGGAATTCTATACTGCAGATTCTCGTGGAAATGTTGACGAACAATTTCGTGTGAAGAAACAAGCAAAGTTTCTTAAAAAATTCCTGTTTTGGCAAGCAATTTGCACTTGTGGGAAAAGGAGCAAATTTTTCGTTGGCCAAGGCTCTATTGACTCGAAGATATACATCGAGGAATGCTTGAAGAAGCGACTTTTACCATTTTTACGTGAGCACGATGTGTCAACAATCTTTTGGCCAGATTCAGCTTCATGCTTCATGAGGTAGTTGACTGGATTATGAATAGGTTGAAATTTATTTGGGATATCAGTCTATTTAGTGAGTGTACTCTTTTTTCCTTACGTCTCGAGCTTTCAAGATATAGATACCGGTTGGCCATGAAATTCTGACACATTTCACCGTGTTTATTTTGAAAATGTTAGGTTATAGTCATTTTTCTGTCAAATGATTGAGCCATGTTGCCCTTTCTTCATGAAGGTTGACGGTCGTAACTAGTAATTACGTATTTATCGAAATGTTTATTTATACTCCATTCACTTTTATAAAGTATCGCGGTTGGCCATGATTTAGGTTTATCAAGTTTTTTCCCCTAGAACAGACGCAGGTTGGCACTTGTGAAAATTAAGCGACATTGCCAGGTCTTCTTTCTATTTACTCTTTTTCAACTTTGTAAATGGAGTTCGAAGATTTAACTGTGGCGCAGGTTTCGTAGACGGTAGAACTACTACATTTTTATACTGGAGTATTTCAGGTTGTGCAAAAATGTATTCGAATGTCTTCTGAATTAACATAATATTTTCTCAAATTCATTAATTTCTCCAAATAAAAATAAACATTTTGATAAATACGTAATTACTACGATTTTTTAGCAGAAACGACAACGTTGTGGGCGTATCTGACAGTGCAATGACCATAACCTAACATTTTCAAAATATACGCGGTGAAATGTGTCAAAATTTCATGGCAAACTGCGATACTTTATAAATGTGAATGGAGTATACATTAGGAAAATAATGGATTTGAGAAAATATTATGTGACTTCAATCATTCTGAAGACTTGGCGAATACTGAGGAAACTTTTTTCTCTGTTAATACTGGGAATATTTCACATATATTAACATGAATTTGTTGAGGCTTTCGCGGCTATCGTTTGATGACATCTGTTCTTGTTTCGAGCATTTCGCCGACCGAAATGCTCGAAACAAGAACAGATATACAGGGTGGGGCAGAAGAACCTATCCGATTTCAAATCCCTTTTTCTCAGAAGAGAGAGCAGGTAGAGTAGTGGGGTAAAAACCGTTAGAAAGCTGGTTTTATGCCATTTGTCAGTAGTCAACATGCCTTGGTCTGGTGAACATCGTGCTTTTGTTATTGAGCGGTTTATCGAATGCGGCGGTTCGATAATTGCTACACAACGTGCTTTTCGAATTCATTTCGGACTCGGGCGTCATGATCCTGTTCCACATCACGCTACGATTAAAGTGTGGGTGTTGTTTAGTTTTGATTTTATATTTTGTACATTGTTTCATTGTGATCTTGTTGACCTTGCATTTGAGAAAATAAATTATACGACAGTTGTTCTGACAAGAAAAAAAGTGACACAAGTAATTTCAAGATACAGTCCAAATAATAGAAATAAAGGGATTTTAAAGCTAATCCAGACATTATTTTGGTCCTTCGAGCGAAAATAGAACTAAAACTATGGAGTCGAATAGAATGCAGACCAGGGGCCGTATTCTCGACAAGTGATCTTTTTGACGTATACGCTTCGAAACGAATGGTTCTAGTGCGAATACTTTTCAGAAGTCGTATTCTCGACAACCATTCGTTCCTTCAAACGTATACGTTTGAAAACGTGCGATCGCAAACTCCGGCAACCCTGCAAATCTTCGTTCTGTGATCGATTTAAATTTGAAAATACCTAAGATCTGTGATGAGTTTTCAAAGTACTGTCAAAGTGAAAAATAGTGTGGTTAAAACATATTTCATTGAAAATGAACATGTCTCGAAAGAGAAGCCCAAATACGAATAGCCAGGAAGAGGTTATCATAAAAAATTAAAATAGAACATTGATCTTCAATTAAATCATCGAATGAAATTTTCGAATAATTTCACATAATATAGACTAGGGTCAGAAACCTAAATAGGCATGCCAGAGAAACAGGCGGTGGACCCCAACTGCTCGCGAATTATCCAAGATGAATAAAGAAATAATTGACATAGTGAAAGTTGTGTCTATTGAGGGGCGCAAAATGTATGCTGAATCAGCATTCGATTTTGACTTTCAAAACCAAGAGGAAAATGATATTGAAGTGGAGAAAGAAATTAATGAGCAGCCAGTTGCAGAATCCCGAAGGAGCCCTAATCATATTGCAACCAGAAACCCCATTCCAAAAAGGAAAAACTATTTCAGCAAGGCAAACATTAGATTCAGTGAAGGACTTTCAAAGTGGAATGGACACAAAAATGGAAATAAGAAAAAATACTATGAAGAAAAATGATCATTAATGGGACGAATTGCTAGTGCAAAAGAGAAAATAGCAAATGCTAAGGAGAGGATTGCCTATAAAAAAATCGCTGATAGCTTGTCATGATTATTGGCATTCCAATTCCACTTTTTAAGACCTTCACTGCATCTAATCTATCACTTACTGAGTTTTTTTTTGGTTTTATGTTCTTCAATGTTCTTTGTTGTTAATAAATATGTATTAAAAATTTTGTGTATTTCAATAGGGCAAGAAAACATCAAGTAATTTATATGTATATTATTTATCGAAAATAAAGGAAGACAAGTATCAATCAGCATTCAGATTGTACATTATAGTTGTCCTTAATCTCCTATTGAGGTTATTGTTGAGATATTGAACCAATTCCTCAGAGAGCCGATGAGCCGAAACAACTCAAAAAATTGTTAACACTCAAATTATTCAATGTATTTCCACGTTTTCTATACAGGGTGTCCCACTAGTGCCGCAGTGGACGATATACGCGTAACGGTCTGAGATTGGCAAAATTTTTTGATGCAGACTTGATATACTACAGGAAGAGCACAACCTAAAAATATTTTCGAATATATAGGGTGGCCCACAAAAGAGGAGTAGCGGGTGACTTTGTTTTTTCAAATGGGACACCCTATATTCAATAGTGTTTTTCCATTCTCTGAAACATCCTGCATGCTTCCGTATACTTTTCACATATTTTTATTCGACAGTTTTCGAAATATTGGCCATTTTGACAAAAAAATGATACTTGTAGAGGCTATGTTATTCAATTATATTTCACGAACGCTTGCACATACCAATAACAGTTTTATATGGATTGAAAGACAAGACTTCAAAGTATCCTACCCAGCTTTAATAAGGCATCTTCAGCATACAGAGTGTCCACAAAAAGACTATCAACATGACGAATTTCAAATCGATTTTTCTTCATTTTTTCAAATGCAATGCATATAATTTTTTTTCATCATTGTAATCACCATTCATTTTACTTCATTTTTTGTCAAATCAATAATATGCATATCTCTAACGGAATAGGATTTTTTAGAGTTTTTCCTCCAAATTCACATTTACCTTCGAATTCAAAAAGCAGATTTGGCTTTTCTGTGGTTATTGGGAACTGTCAAATTATTCTATTCAAAATTACCATCATTGCAGCTTCAATTCAAATCATCATAGATTTTACGGATTGGATGAATACTCACACAATGATGTAAAAATTCGTAAAATACCAATGATTTTGATTAGTTTGAATGTACAAGTTATGAATGCTTCAAGAAAACGAGTTTCAAAACTTCAGGTTACAAAAAAGTGCCCGCTCTTATCCTTATAGATACAACTTTCTTCGAAAAAATTATATTCATAAGATTCACAGGCACGCACGCAGATCTTCGAGCTCGCGAGCTCAAAGCTTGTTTGAAATTTTTGAAAGATTCGACGTTCCTAGTAGAAACATAGAAAATTATCAAAAATGCATTTTGAAAAATGGGTACAGAAAGCAAGTTTCTTTCTTCAGTAACTGATTTCATCACATTTTTGAGTAGATACATCAAAACTTTCTAGTTCCTCATTTCGGTATAATATGAATTGAAGCTTCAAATATGCTTATTCTGGGTGGAATATTTTGACAGTTCTTAATAACCACAGAAAAGCCAGATCTGCTATTTGAATTCGAAGGTATATGTGAATTTTAGGGAAACATTTCGAAAAAGCGCTTAAAAATCCTATTCCGTTAGAGATATGCATATCATGTATCCGACAAAAAATGAAGTGAAATGAATGGTGATTACAATGATGAAAAAAAATTATATGCATTGCATTTGAAAAAATGAAGAAAAATCGATTTGAAATTCGTCATGTTGATAGTCTTTTTGTGGACACTCTGTATGCTGAAGATGCTTTATTATGGCTGGATAGGATACTTCGAAGTCTTGTCTTTCACTCCATATAAAACTGTTATTGGTATGTGCAAGCGTTCGTGAAATATAATTGAATAACATAGCCTCTACAAGTATCATTTTTTTGTCAAAATGGCCAATATTTCGAAAACTGTCGAATAAAAATATGTGAAAAGTATACGGAAGCATGCAGGATGTTTCAGAGAATGGAAAAACACTATTGAATATAGGGTGTCCCATTTGAAAAAACAAGGTCACCCGCTATTCCTCTTTTGTGGGCCACCCGATATATTCGAAAATATTTTTAAGTTGTGCTCTTCTTGTAGTATATCAAGTCTGCATCAAAAAATTTTGCCAATCTCAGACCGTTACGCGTATATCGTCCACTGCGGCACTAGTGGGACACCCTGTATATTTGCCTATCTACTACTGTACAAATTCGTCCTCCATTAGGTCTATCTTTTTGACAATCACATGAAAATATCCACAAATGTAAATATTTTCCCAACTAACGTCAACGAAACGAATGCTTTACTGAAAACGAATGATAAAAAGCGCTCGCTGTAAACACTCGCTTTCAAAACGTATACGTTGAGATGTTCATCCGTCAAGAATACCAAAACGTACGATATCACAGAAAAACGTATACGCATCGAAAGATCACTCGCCGAGAATACGGCCCCAGAAGCATGACGAAAAATGCAGTGCACCCTGACGCGGGAGAGAGAGACTCGAGAAATAGTTCGAATAAAAGTGTGAAGGAATCGAATGAAGATGCGAATAGCAAATTGTCCACACAAAGAAAAAGCTCTTCAAGCAAGAAATCGAAAGCCAGTAGCATTGCAACAAGACTTAAGATAGAAGCTCAAGTGAAAGCAGATGAAGCCTTGGCGAGAATACTGGAACAAGAAAAAATGATAATTCAAAATCGTTTGGCATACGAAAAAGCCCAAATAGATGCAACATATCTCGAACAATCTGAGGTAGGAACCCAAGAATCAGGAAACATTGCTGATGTGAAATTAGACGAAATTTCATCTTGTACAAAAGTTCGGAATTGGGTTTCTACCCAAAGAATAGATGAACTCAGTAAAGGTCAAGAGCCCCAATACAAACCAAGAAACGGAGAAAGTTCTTTTGAAGACAAATTCGAGATATTTTTTTCAAGGCAAACGATTGATAAAGAACTCCCAATTTATTCAGGTGACGTGAAAGAATGGCCTTTATTTTTTATGCAGTATAAATCCACGACTGAAATGTTGAAACTTACAAATGAAGAAAATTTGTGTCGTTTAAGAAAATGTCTTACCGGTGATGCCAGAAGATGTGTAGAAGGACTTTTACTATCTGCAGCATCGTTAGAAAAAGTATTAGAAATACTGAAAAATCGTTTTGGTAGACCTGACCTCATAATAAAATCCATGGTGAATGACGCCGAAATGTTACCTTTTGTTCGAAATAACGACTTCAAAGCACTGATACATCTATCCGAAACAATCGCCAATCTTGTAGAGACATTAGACGTGTTGAATATGAAAAACTACCTTGATTGTCCTCAGTTACTGGAAAAATTATTGCAGAAGTTACCTTTCTCCATGCAACTATCTTGGGGAGAAAAAATATCATCAAGTAGTAATCTTCTGAATCTGAAAGATTTCAGGGATTGGATATGGAAGAGATCGCAAGCGGCAAGCTACGTTCAAGCAATCAACAAACCTTCTACTAGCCTCATAGACAAATCAAGACATTCTGGTTCTTCCAAAACAAAACACGCATTTGTTACCACCCATAGAAATACTCAGGAGAAAAGACGTATGCATTGTAAATTCTGTAACTCTGAAAAACACAGAATTGACGATTGTGATCAGTTTTCGAAACTTCAATTAGACGGGAAATGGAGTTTTGTCATGAAGAAAAAGTTATGCTTTTGTTGTTTGAAAGGAGCACACAGAATATCAAACTGCTTGCGAAAAAAGATGTGTGACATTGAAGGTTGTCAAAAATATCACCATAAAATATTGCATTCTAAAGAAAAAGTTCCTGAATCCAATATTATTCAGTCTGAAGAAATGGTAGCTTACACAAAAGACTGCGACAAAAATCTAGTTCTTCTAAAAGTTGCCCAATAAAAATAATAGCAAATGGACAAGAAGTAGAAACGTATGCTTTATTTGATGAGGCAGCAACAGTAACTCTCCTGGACGAAGCAATTGCAGACAAGTTGGACCTGAAGGGTGATCCAACCAATCTTGGATTGAGATGGACTGATAGAAATTCATGTAAATCCATGACCAGCCGAAAGGTGAACTTCATCATAAGTGCTAGTGATGGACAAGAATATGGGTTGAAAAATGTCTACACCATGAAAGATTTAGATTTACCTGGGCAAAATATTAATATGAAGGCATTCAAAGACAAATGGCCTTATATGAAAATTATGAACCTCCCAGATATGAGTTTCATGAAGCCGAGACTTCTGATTGGCCAAGATAACTGGGAATTAATAGTGAGCAGAGAAATCATTGAGGGCCCCAAAAATGCTCCTGCCATTTCGAAAACCAAATTGGGTTGGATAGTCCACGGTAATGTCGAAAATTTCAGAGGAATGGTCGATAACACAGTGCTTTTCATGACAAAACAAGAAGATGAAGATCTGAAAGATATCCTCGAACAAGTGAAAGACTTTTTCTCCTTCGAAAGTTATGGTTTGAAGAAAGAAGATGGAGAATATTGTGATGAAGACAAACAAGCAGAAAATTTGATGGAAAATATAACCAGAAAAACGGAAGATCAATGGAAAACTGGATTATTGTGGAAAAACACAAATCTGAATTTACCAGACAGTAAACCCATGGCACTTCAACGACTCAAATATATTGAGAGAAAAATGGATAAAGATGATGAATTTGCAAAAAAATACAAAGCAAAAATTGACGAATACCTTGAGAAAAAATACTGTCGACTACTGTCACCTGAAGAAATAAAAAATACCCCTGGAAATAGAAATATATGGTACATTCCGCATTTTGGCGTAGTAAACGAAAATAAACCCGGTAAATTTCGATTTGTTTTCGACGCCGCTGCCAAAGTTGAAGGGAAATGCTTGAATGATTTCCTCCTAAAAGGACCTGACTTGTTCAATTCTTTGGTTGGCATAATTTGGAAATTCATTTGTCCTGCGAGTCCACATATGGGTGGAGCATGGGAGAGAATGGTGAGAGCTGTTAAACAGTCTTTGAAGATAACTCTAAAAGAAAAATCGACAAAACCCGAAGTTCTAGCAACTTTGATGGTGGAAGCAGAAAATATTGTCAACAGCAGGCCGTTGACTTATGTTTCAAATAATCCGGATGATCCTGAGAGTATCACTCCCAATCATTTCTTAATCGGAACTTCAAGTTCAGCGAAACCACCTGGTGAATTTGAAGAAAAAATTGATATGAGGAAGCAATGGAGATATTCCCAAAAACTCGCTGACAGTTTCTGGAGTCGTTGGGTTCGAGAATATCTTCCAACTTTGACGAGAAGGACGAAGTGGCTCAAGAAAAGTGTTCCTGTTGAACCAGGCGATTTGGTTATTATAACTGATAATAGATTCCCAAGGAACAATTGGCCTCTTGGAAAAATTATTGCTACATACCCAGGAAAAGACAATCAAGTTCGAGTTGCTGATGTGAAAACCAAGACTGGTACCTATCGACGACCCGTTGCGAAACTTGCAAATTATCACTGCTGGAGAACTTTGACGAAACCCCGGAAGATAGCATACCTTCTTGAGGGGGAAGAATGTTTAGTTTTGATTTTATATTTTGTACATTGTTTCATTGTGATCTTGTTGACCTTGCATTTGAGAAAATAAATGATACGACAGTTGTTCTGACAAGAAAAAAAGTGACACAAGTAATTTCAAGATACAGTCCAAATAATAGAAATAAAGGGATTTTAAAGCTGATCCAGACAGGTGTCAAATTTTAGACAGACGAGTTCAGCATTGAAAAAGAAGTCGCCTGGACGTCCCAGGACAGCAACAGGACCTGAAAACGTGGCCAATGTGAGAGCCGCGATTGAACGTTCCCCGCGTCGTTCACCGGATCTCACTCCATGTGACTTCTTCCTTTGGGGTTACCTCAAATCGAAGGTTTACCAGCATCGACCAAGGACCCTTCTTGCTTTACGAAGGGAAATTGCTCGGGCAATTGAAGAAATTCCTGTGGAAATGACGGTGAAAGTCATGGAAAGCTACCGCGAGCGCCTAAATAAGTGTATCCGCTTCCAAGGACGACATTTGAGTGATGTGCTTTTCAAAACTTAAATTTAAAAATGGCATAAAATTTGCGATATGTTAATAAAAAAAAATTTTTGACAAGCTGAGTGGTTTTAATTTTATAACGTTTTGAAATCGGATAGGTTTTTCTGCCCCACCCTGTATTAACATGGTTGGAAGATTCAGTTATGGAACAGTATAATTCATAATGTAATTTCCTTACATAATTTCAATGGCATGACAGCTTAAGACATAATTTTTTAACATTATTCAATTAGTTATTTTTCAAGAAAATTGTTCTTACTCTTATCCAATTAGAATAACTTCGCTAATATAAATGAGATTGCACACATGGAGGAGTTCAGGTGCAAACTTCTGACAAAAACTTGAGAAAACGCGAAAACGGTAACACAATAAAGAAATTGGTTTTGAATATATTATATACCTTCCATAATTTTCAATCACAAAACATTATTCTAACATCATATTCAGCGTTCGTGCGTCCTATTCTTCAAATACTTTCTAACATCTTTACATTTACCTATATGTTTTTTTGAGAAATTGCATTAGGTTATTTGATTTATCAAACAATAAAGCAGGTTCAAAGCAATTACAGTATTGGCAAAACAAATTTGAACAGGACACCATACATTTTTAATTATGATACAAGAGCATAAAGATAAAAACCTCTCTGAATGAGTATAGAGATTTTGGATTTTTTTCAAAGAATAGGCTGACATATTTTATTATGGATGGATTCTTCTTAAGGAACCACATTTTATCTTTCTTTTGTATTAATACTTGTAATCTTGTAATCTTGTAATCATATCTGCAACAGAAAAGGAGATAGAAAATCATCAGGAAATAGTAAATAATATAACCTACATTTGGTCCTTGACAACGAAGGTCTTCCGACCAGATCTGGCCCTCCAAGCAATTATTTTTCAGATCCTCAGGTTTACGAGAAACGCTTCATGTCCCTTATATTGAGAAATTCTTTCCCAAGTTTCCTAATTGGTTATTTTTCTATCTAGGTAAAATTTGCGCAGGAAAGTAATTTTGGCTGCAACAACATGTTTTTGTTCACATAAAATCCTCCTTATTGTGTTTATGTGCTGCTAAAAAATAAATATCTATTCTCATAAAATATAATACCTTGGTTTTCACTTACATACGTTGAAAATGTTGGATAGCTGCTGATAAATTGTTGATTCCAAATTATCAGGGATACTTTTTGAATGAACAGATTTCAATTCTATGTAGCACTTCCTTATTATTTTTTTTTAATGTTGTGATTTTCACGAAAAGGAATATCCTGTAATGTTCAGAGAACATCGAGAGAACCAAGGGCAAGCAGGTAGAAATTGGTGTTCTTCTTGAATTTCTGGAGGTTATATGCCTCGGGGAACACGTCCCTAGGCAATGTGTTCCAAAGCCTCGCTGTTCGTTGGATGAACGAGTCTTTGAAGAGAGATGTTCTGCAGGTCTCCAAAGTTACCACGAAGGGGTGTGAAGACTTAACTTGATGGGTTAGTCTGGAAGAGACTGCCAGAGGGGGAACGATTGCTGATAATTCAGAAGGAGAAGAGCATCGCCCATGGAAATATCTATAAAATAGAGACAGATCGCCCACTTTTCTACGGTGTTCCAGAGAAGTGAGTGAGCTTGTAAGCGATGCATCACCGACGAGACGAATTGCCCTTTTTTGTACGGAATCCAAGAGTTTTAGGGTGTGTTTAGGTGCAGCACTCCAAACATGGGAACAGTATTCCAGGACAGGTCGAATCTGTGCCTTATAGATCATAAGCAGCTGACCTGAGGTGAAATAGCTCCTGGCACGAAACAGAAAACCAAGTTTTTGGGATGCACTTTTAGCAATGGATCTCACGTGATTCTCCCAGGAAAGGTTACTGCCGACAGTAATGCCAAGCATCGAAATGGATGACTTCAATGGTATGGTCACTCCCGACAATTTTATGCTGGGCACAGTAAGATCGGCTTTTCTAGAGAAAAGACATGCTTGTGTTTTGTTTGGGTTGAATTCTACCAAGTTATTAGATCCCCATTCAAGAATTATTGCCAAGTCCATATTTATGTTGTTAACATTTCTTCCTCGTTCGTTTTTGATTTGGCGTGCTGGTATTGGAGCCCTAGAAGAAAAGGCGGTATGGAGGGTACTATCATCCGCGAAGCTGTGCACTGGACACGAAGTTGCTTCCAGCAAATCGTTGATGTGAAGCAGAAACAGCGTTGAAGCCAGAATTGATCCCTGCGGAACACCAGCATTTATGGGTAGAGAGTCAGACGAAACTCCATCGACCACTACATGGAGAGATCTGTTTGAGAGAAAACTAGCTAGCAGAGAACATAGCTTTGGGGGCACGCCATAAGATGGAAGCTTGGCGAGGAGTCCCTGATGCCAGACTCGATCGAATGCCTTGGAGATATCCAGTGCTACGGCTAGGGTTTCACCATATTTCTCGGTAGATAGCTGCCATATATGTGAGACGTAAGCGAGCAAGTCACCAGTGGATCTCTGATGACGGAAACCATATTGTCTATCGTTGATAATTCCTGAGTGTTCCAGATGTTTCATGAGCTCGAAGTTGATGGCTTTTTCCATGACCTTTGAAATAATAGATAACAGAGCGATAGGTCTGTAGTTGCTAGGTAGGGTCTTTTTGCCTTTTTTAGGTACTGGTTGTACTCGTGCGTTTTTCCAGTTGGATGGAAAAACACCCAATTTGTAAGAGTGGTTAAACAATTTGCAGAGAACAGGTGTTAGTTCGGGGGCACTTTTTTTGAGAACAATCGGTGGGATTCCGTCGGACCCACTGGCTTTGTTGGTGTTAAGACCCAACAGAATCTTTCTGATAGTACGTGGGCGAAAGGTTATCTCGGGCATATGACTGTCAATAGATGTAATATTCGGGGGTTGTTTTCCCGATGAATCTATAGTGCAATTTTCAGCGAACAAATGCGCGAAGATGTTGGCTTTTTCCAGGGCAGTCGTTGCTTGTGTTCCATCTTCCTTGGTTAGAGGGGAAACGAGCTGGAAGTCAAGTTTCTTTCTACAGCTTTGGCGAAGGACCAAAATGAACGGGATCCGTTAGGGCATTCAACAAGTCTAGATCTTATTTTGGCATTGTGAGCATCTTTTGAAGATTTGATTGTCTCATTGCATATGCCTCTAGCCTCCACATATTCTGCTCTAGTCTCAGGGCCTGGATTTTTTGCCATCGATGGAATGCTGCCTGTTTGGAAGCGACAGCTTTAGAGCAGTTCTTGTTAAACCAGGTCTCATCGGATAATGTTCTTCTTGCTGTGTTCGGTATGTAAGTTTGCATCCCCAACATAATTATTTCAGAAATTTTCTCGGCACATTGTGTTGGATCTACTGAGGAGAAACAAGCTCTCTTCCATGGAAACGCTGAGAAAAACATACGAAGCCCTTCCCAGTCGGCCGATTTGTAATTCCACATGAGACGGGGTGGTATTGTGCTGCTTGATGGTACATGAAAAGAGCAAGTTGTGGAGATTAGGGTGTGGTCGGAGTTTCCAAGTGGGGCGCAAACTTCTATTTTATATGGATCAGGATTGGTGGTGAGAAAGAGATCCAGTATATTGGCAGAGTGGTTGTTGACATCTGGGATACGGATTGGTAGCTCGACCAGTTGTTCTAGGCCATGAGTGATGGCGAAGGTCTCAGCTTGACGACCTGGATCATCTGTTTTGTTGGAGAATTTGAGCCAGGCTGCGTTATGAACATTGAAGTCTCTCATGATTATGACTTCAGCTGCTGGGTGGTTCTCCTGGATAAAATCTAGTTTGAGTGATAAAAACTCGAAAAGGCTCATATATGACGGTTCATTTGGCGACAGGTAAAGGCAGCAAAGGAACTTGGTCAGTTTGGTATTGGCTAGCTTGAACCACATCACATCGAAATCTTTCGGTTTCAAACTCTCTACACGCTGGCATGAAAGATTATCCTTGGCATAGAGGCAGACTCCACCTTTGAACCTGAATCGAGAATGGAGTTCGTAACCAGGACAGAGCATATGGACATTGTTGGTGGACGAGTTATTCACTTGTGTTTCTGTCAGCGCCAGAATATCTGGTTGTTCCGTCTGTAATTGATGGTGGACGTCATTGATGTTCTTGTTGAGTCCGCGGATGTAACAAAAGTTAATCTTCAGAGATGAGTCCCCTCGAGTACCTACCTCTCGCCTGGAAATCCGAATGGAGAGGTATTTTGCTTCCGGAATGTTTTACTCTAGGAGACTTCATCATCTTTATGCATAAAATGTGGTGGAGACGTGGGAAGAGGGGAAAAGGGGGAGACCGGAAAGTATCGACCGAACACTGAAACATGTGATCCATTTCACAGCACACAAAGTCGATATGGTGGTATTTCATCGGGCGATGAGACCATCTACCACCTATGGTTATCCTTTTAGTCGCCTTTTACGACAGGCAGGATTTACTCTGGGGTTATTCTAGAGCCGCCCCCATGGCTTATACTTCGTATCTGCTTTTTCAACACTACCTTCGGCATTTTCCTGGCGTGATGATAATATTTATATTTGTTAAAGTAAATGTGATCAACCCTTACCGAATAGTTTTTATAGTTTTTTTATTTCAGAAAACGAAATATCTTTCAAGAGAATCAAACTTTTATTTTCTTATTAATCAAACTTGACATTTCCCTAATCAGCACACTTACATAAAAACAATAGTACGTCGATTTAAAGACTTTAAGAGTTCACTTCAAGGATATTGAGGGGATAAATTAGCGAATTAGCATTGGCAACGTCTCTCAAAATTATTTGATTTACACGAGTGCCAACCTGCGTCTGTTTTAAGTGAAAAAACTTGATAAACCTAAATCTTGGCCAACCGGGATACAGAATAATCTGTTTCTCATGGAATAGTCTTGTCAAATACCATTCGAGCATCTAATTTTTCCTGTGAAAAAAATCGAAAAAACACAATGCACTCTAAACTATGGGAGATGATCCCCCAACATAAGGGGCCTGTAGCGTTCCTCGAACACCTGAAGAACAGAAGAATCATCACTTGGAAGATCGGACCTGATCGAAAGATCCTCCCGATCCATAAGAGAGTTAGGACTTTGTGAAAAGGTTTTTTAACAGGTGAAGTAATTTTTTTTACTGCTTCTTTCTCGTTTTTCTTCTTTTTTTCCTGTTACAGATATAATTTCAAGACATTGCATCCAGTTCAATGAAAAGGCAATTTTCAAGCACAAGGAGCTCTGTAACATGGATAGCAGCATATTTTTTTTTGAACAAATTCAGTATCAGCACACATACACGGGGAGACAGAGTTTTTTCAGAGGTTTTTATCTGTTCTCGTGTATCATACTAAGAATTGTATGGTACCCCGTTTACATTCCCTCTGCTAACACTTAGATTTGGAGCGGGAAACAGATTTTATTCATTTTATATAATCTGGTCCTTGTAGCCATTTCTTCACACATGCCATATGCCATGTATTGTTTGATTCAAGAAAACAGTATGTAACTCTCTCTTTCAAAAGAATATATATATATAATGCAAAGTAATATTATTTCAACAAAAAGCATTCGTGCAGGTGCAAATATCCTCGTCTTCGACTCGGATTTTTGTTGCCACCAGCACTCATGCTTCTTTTCAAAATATTACTTAGCAACGTGTTTTTTCGATGTTTTCGGAAAAATTGGATGCCCTCTTGATATTACTCACGATAATTTCTTTCTCAAAATATTTCTATCGATCATTTAAGTCCATGTAACATTGAGTGGAAATATGGTGTGAATTATCAATTTGAAAATTTCACATCCGATACCTTATTTTTGGTAAGCCTGAAGGACAATCTC
This sequence comes from Adalia bipunctata, assembly GCA_910592335.1. Taxonomy (NCBI): domain Eukaryota; kingdom Metazoa; phylum Arthropoda; class Insecta; order Coleoptera; family Coccinellidae; genus Adalia; species Adalia bipunctata. Next base: position 51,056,990 of record OU342950.1, on the reverse strand, counting down.
CACATTTTTTTCAACAGGGAGTTTTTTGGTACTGATTCGCCGTATGCTGACCTTCTTGATTACTTGAAAAATCCGCCGGCCATTTACGAAACAACCGAAAACAAAGCGGTAAAGGAAAAGAAACCCCCCATCAAACATCCTTTGGTACTAAGTCTCCACGAAATATTTTTTGGAGGCGTCAAGAAAATGAAAATACACAGATTAACTTTTGTGGACGAGAAACAGACCAGAACGGAGGTGACAGAGAAGATTCTCTCAATCCCAATTAAGCCTGGGATGAGACCTGGCACTGAAATCGTATTTTTCGAGGAAGGCGATCAGCATCCAGCCTACGAACCGGGTATGGTATTACATATTTGATTCAGAACCGCAATTCAGTCTTCTTCATTATTGGGGTTGTCAACTTCTATAGAATATGACTAGTATGTATGGACTTCAATACATTTTTCTAGCTTTAAAGACAGAATCAAACTATCGGATATTCCTTGACGGTAACATTACAAGTTCGGACGATGATAGTTTTTCATAATTTATCTTCCATATTATCGATATTCCAAGGCGTCGAAATAGCGAAAATCACAAAATTATCACTGATAAGTATAGTAGGTATACAGGGTGAGTGATGTACATTTTGTTGAACTATGCAGAATCCTCTCGCCATTTTTCAAAATTCAAAATACAGGGTGTTGAAAATTCTTGAATTGAACACTTTTCTTCCCATATCTTCGGAACCGTTATTTCCGAGGCAATTACGAGTGAACTGAATTTTGTAGATTTATTACTATTACTTCAGTTATGGTTCATTATAACGGGGAGACAGAGTTTTTCTGAGGTTTTTATCTGTGCTCTTTAGTGGAGTGCCTGGAGCATTCAAAACCGTCAAACCTCGGATTAGAGTTATAGTGAATGAAATAATATGATCGATGTGGGATATTGTTTTTTAAACTATAAATTGCAATGTTTACCCATTATTTTTTTGTGCAATCCATTTTTTCATTGTTTAAACAAATTATTATAAAAAATTTATGTTTGACCATATATTTTCATTTTAAACAGTGATTTTTTTGTATTTATATGTTGAATCTCACCTGAGTAGACATATAGGAACATTTTTCAAAGATACCTGTGAATAAAAATACCAGTAGGCATCTCGAACGTGGAGGGGAGAGCGGAGCGACAACTGCTATGTACAATGAAATTTCTCGGCCAGTTTAATTATAAATGAAACGTACTCCATTTAAAGAAATAATGTAATTAATTACGACCATGAAAAAAAAGTATTAGTACAAAAACCGTTTATTTAAATATATAACATTGTTGTCAACATCAAATATTTTCTTCTACTTCATCTATCTGTATAATGGGTGAAGTATTGGAACAACTATTTTCGCTGCACTGTAGACGTGCTACACTGCAGTATAAACCACTTTTTCTGCATCCACACGCAGCTCCACATCCCTTTTTGCAATTACAAAACAACATTTGCAATAAATTATCCGGAGCAGGTAATTGATTCATTGTTATTGGGATGTTCATGTTATTTGAATACTTCCATCCCCAATTTTCAATAACTACGTCATTTCCTAGCCATATCTGAATTTATAGGTACAGGCATCAGTTGTTGGAGGCAGTGATGACAAAAGAACACTTGTATTTTTGGCTGTTGCTTTTATGAAAGAATTGAACCTTAATGTAATTAAATCATGAGTGTTAGACGGAGCGCCATATAAACTACATGCCACACTTGCTTGCAGTATAGTATTGGGGTCTTCATTGATATTTTCAAATATTTTTACTGAGTCGTGTAAATCAATCCGTTTCCCAAAATTTTTGGCAAACTTAATTTTTCCTTTATTGAAAAATGCAGAAGTAGTGTGACAACCCGTCAAGGCATGTAAAAAAAGAATATGTTCTTTACAGTTTGGTAATGATTTTTCTAAACATTTCGATGAAAATATCTTCTGTTGAACTTTGCCTCGGGATGGTTTTAGAAAATATATTTCACGATCTTTATCTACCAATGCCGTTAATATCACCAAGACATCGATATCTTCTGAAACTATAACAACATCGTTTGATTCCAAATTCATTGCCGTCTCAACAATTTATTTGTCGGCATCGCTTTCCGCTTGGCATGTAAATATATTGTTGTCAGCTAAATTAACTCTCAACATTTCTATCAAGCGAATTTTATTTTTACTATTTGTCAAAAATTTATCGTGAGCAATTTTTAAAGGTATCTATATGTTCATCAAATTCAATATCTGCACATTTATTTTATAATGCACGACGATTCCGCTCGGCTGATTTAATACTATCTTTTTTATATCCATCAAATACCCTTCCCGTTAGGTTTTAATCCGTTTGAGTATTTTAACTTGATTTATTTATATGTTCTATGTATAGTCAGCAATGCCAAAAAAAGCAAAGGGGTCAATTTGAGTCGTCAAACGATCCACTCTAGAGTTTTTGGATTATATGTATTTTTGTATGCTGTATCATGAAAAAATTAAAATAAAAAATTTTCACCAAAAAAATTGAAAAAAATAATTAGGGGTGGACAACCCCTAACATTTAGGGGGATGAAAAATAGATGTTGGCCAATAAAAATAAAAATCTAGCCTGAAGGTGTTAAATTTAGGTTAGGTTAGGTTGTGTTAGAAAAAGGGGTTGATCGCAGAGGGGTGAAAATTTAGGGTTATATGTATTTTTGTATGCCGAATCATAAAAAAATAAAGATAAAAAATTTTGTCCGAAAAAATTTAAAAAAAAGTTAGGGGTGGACCATCCTTATCATTTAGGGGGATGAAAAATGGATGTTGGCCGATTCCCAGTCCTACCCGATATGCACACAAAATTCACGAAAATCGGTCCAGCCGTTTCGGAGTAGTTCGGTAACAAAGATGCAGAAAGGAGAATTTTATGTATTAGAGATAATAGCAGCTGTCGCTCCGCTCTCCCCTCCACGTTCGAGATCCCTACTGGTATTTTTATTACAGGTATCTTTGAAAAATGTTCCTATATGTCTACTCAGGTGAGATTCAACATATAGATACAAAAAAATTACTGTTTGAAGTGAAAATATATGGTCAAACATTAATTTTTTATAATAATTTGTTTAAACAATGAAAAAATGGATTGCACACAAAAAAAATGGGTAAACATTGCAATTTATAGTTTAAAAAACAATATCCCACATCGATCGTATCAATTCATTCACTATAACTGTAGTCTGAGCTTGAATGCTCCAGGCACTCCACTACTTGCATCATACGTAGAGCTGTATGGCGCCCAGTTTGACATTCCTCTGCTAATACTGAGATTAGAAGCGGGGAATCGATCAATGTGTTTGTTGAATGATCTATTCCTTGTTGCCTTTTCATTACATATGCCGTTATGTTTGATTTATCTTGCAAAACAAATATGTAGGGGAAGTACGTACAAAATGACACAGGGTCTTATTTCAGAGGCATAACTCGTTATTAGTGAATTACAGTAATGTCATATTCTACACCTATGATCTTTGGTCCTTTCTTTATAAGTAAAATATAATGAACTTTTACGAAATAAAAGTACCAAAAAATAAAATATTCTTAGAGAAATTGGGATAAACGAAATTCATTCTGTTCGCATGCTATGGACAAAATGACATACCGGCAATAGGCAACTGTAGTTTTCTACTTATAGTTACAAAACTACTGACAAAGTTTACCAATGAAACGCTTGGTAATTGGGAACATCAGCACAAGCTGTGTGAGCCCAATGCAACCAATGCATGCATCGACCCAGTGCTATTCCTGGAGAAGACTGGTTTTTTCCCGATTTAAATCGGGAAAAAAGTCATAACAATAGACAGATGGACAGTCGTCTTCAACATCTCGAAAGTTGCTCGGAACAATTTCTTCTTCATTGTCTTCTTTAAATAATGCCATAGGGCATTGTCTCCTTTTCTCAGCCCGCCCCACACTCATGTCAAGAATCTCGGCCAATACCGCGAACGTGAGTGTGGATAACTTTCTTGTGTCACGGTCTCGCTTCGCGGCCTTCTCCGTTTCGTTGCGGTCTTAGTCTGGGTGCCGGTGGGAGAAATCGCAAATTATTAATAAAATTTTCATACTTTCTGTATAGCTTAATTAGGTAGAGTCTACCACATTTTTCTTCTGTGAAAATTTTTGTAGTCGCGGCTTTTTTTCAGTAAACCTCTCGTAAGTCGACCATATTTTCAATTTTTTAAATCATACATACTCTTTTTCTGTAAAATGCAATCATAAGAACAATCTGGGAAAAATGAGAAAACATGATTGTCCGACCAAAATAGTGTGGCTTTTAGCGTGTCTACCAACATGAACATGACTGAAAATCGAATTTTTTCAAATTATACATATACTCCATTCACAATTATAAAATCACAGCTCTGGCCTTGGAAATTTGACACATTCCACTCTGTATCGAAGTTATGACGTTTTTCAAAATATTTTTATGTTCCAAGTCAACACTATGTTGCCCTTTCTACATTCTCAGCGTATTTCTCAGAATGTGAATGAATTGGAAAAGATGTGATGGACGAAAATAATTAACGTTTATATGAATTGATAGAAATGAGTCCTTTTCTAGTTATTTGCATGAAGAGTACAAGAGAGCACTGCTGAAGTATATTATTTTTCGCCATGGAAAAAAATTGCATTGCTTTCACATAATTTTCATATGCATGCTTGTGGAGATTTAATGTTTATTATCCTCTTGAACTGAAAGTTCAAGACTTGACGACATTTTATTTATTTGATCTTATGAACAAGGAGTAAAATATTCTGACTGTATAGTTATTTATTAGTTTAAAATATATTCATACATTACTACCACAGTAGGTTTGTACAAATAAAATGGAATAGCTTAAACATATGCTTCACATTATCATTCACCTGTTCTAAAATAAGACACAAACTCCTGGAATATGAAAAAAAACCGATGTATTCTGGTTCAATATAGCCTTTTTCTATACTTTCGGCAAAGGAATGAAAGCTCCAGTGACACATTTCAATTCTACCTGAACCATATTTTCCGGTCGCTTCCGTTAGAAGATCGTATAAGGAAGCCTTTCTTGTCCATTTACACATTCCAAATAAATTTTGAGCACCAAAATCGATACCGAAACTAACCAAACTTCTGGGGGACCGGAATTTCGTTTGAAATCTTTCAAAACGGCCAGATACCTAAAAAAAACTTCGTTATCAAGTGTAAAAAGGTCGATTAGTACTTACTTTCGCTTTATTTATGCTTATAAATCGATTTTTTGTCCAATTCAAATTTGCCGTTCGTACTCACGCCAAAACTCGTGAAAGGAAAAAATGACACTTGCACGATACTTCTTCTGGACGCCGAAGAACGGAAAAATAGGCGATTTCCTATCGATATTTCTCCCCAAAATCGCCGATCGATACGAACTAACAAAATGTGGAAAATCTTTGATACTTTTACTTTGATGTAAACAGAAAAACTGGCATCGTCGTTTTGTCATAAACGATATTCTATGTACGCGCACAGATTTTTCATCAGGTGCACCAATTCCTGAAAACGAAACCATGGCCAGAGTTGTGATTTTATAATTGTGAATGGAGTATACATTCCTGATTTTTTCAGAATCGGTTGATCTAACCATATGAAATATGAAAATGCAAATGTGCGACAAAAAAATGCGGCGTTTTTCTTGTCCGACAAATCGAAAACGACAATTTTTTTAAGAAAACAAAAAGGATACATAATCAAAAAGTTTAATTCCATAATAGTGTTATTTAGCGTAATTTGTTGCCGTATTGTATATACCGCGGTTATATTTTAACTACAAAATGATCACAATCAACGAGAGATTTTTAATATGTTTATTTACTAAAAGGGGACAATGACTGTCCGTATATTTACAAGTGTCGAAGTATAATCGAAGAAAAATGACGCGTGATCTTAAAGGCTTAAGATGGTCAAGACGGAGCGTAGATCAAGAAGCAAGATTATAACAGAAACATCCCTATTTATGCATGAATCCCCTCCAGAAGGGCGGTTTCTGTCAGTTGAGTATGGTGGGGCATCTTCGTCTTCTGTGGTTCCCTTTTGATGGCCTCAGTATTTTCTCCATCATTCTTCCGAGTGTTTAACAAATAGAATAATCGATTAATCAGATACACCGCGTTCATTGATATAAATATCAACAAGTCGGATCCATGGCGGTTGTTGATATTTATATCAATGAACGCGGTGTATCTGATTAATCGATTATTCTATTATACATAGTGTTTTTTTAATTCTCTGTTTACCTTGAAAATACAATGTAGTGCACCAGTTGTCCGACAAAAAAAATGTGACTTTCATTAAATATTCAATGCTCTAATTTGGGTATGAATATACTTATGCATTTATCGGATATAACTTTGTCGATCGTCCACAACGATCGACTTTTCCTGCCGGCGTATTTTATGCCCTTGTGTGGACTGATTGTAGTTCTTTGGGTCTGATGATGCTCGTAAGGGCGAAACACGTTTAACCACAACCAATAAATTTTAATATCATATGAGGCTTGGACTTTGTGTTTTCTCGATTTCTCCTATTGAAAATTGGAAAGTCTCTTTGAGAAAAAATGGATGTTTATTTTAAATTAGTTTCTAACGGTATTCCCTAACGTAAATCATATCCGTTTCTATAAGCTATTCCTGTGTTGAATGCTGTCTTTTTCTTATTCCTACGAAGTACGAGGATTTATAAAGATCTACAGTTTTCAAATGTAGTTTTCACACATAGACATAATAGCTACCTACCTTTCTGATGTGTTTTTACACATAACTTATATCTGTTTTTGTAAGCGATTCCTGTGTTGAATGCTGTCTGTTTCTATGAGGACTTTTAACGATTTACAGTTTTCAAATTGAAATATGGTTATCACACATAATATCTATCTGATTCTAACGTGCATTTACACAAAACCCATATCCATTTCTATAGGAAGGAGATTATTGTATATTTCTATGAGGACCTATAGTTTGTATAAGAATACTAGCTGGCCCGGCGAACTTTGTGTCGCCTAAATAATACCTACCTATACCATAGCCATTAGGGTGGAGTGAAAAAAAAATTTTTTTATTTCCATAATGTAATAGTAACAAAAAGTTGTGTTAAGAATCGCATATTAACCATACCAATTTTTATTGTTATCGCTTTGATTATTCAGGGTCCGCCAGACCCATTAATTTTGATGAAAAGCTAAAAATTTGAACTTTTTGAAATTTTTATATGCCTTGAATTTCTTTTCGATTGCATAATGTAATAGTTACTAAAAGATGTGTTAGGAATCGCATATTAACTATACCAATTTTTATTGCAATCGCTTCAATTCTACAGGGTCCGCCAGACCCTGATTAATATTGATGAAAAGCTGAAAATTTCAACTTTTTTAAATTTCTATATGCCTGCATTCTTTCCGTCTTAATTTTAAAATAGCAATGAATTTTATACTATGGTTACTCGTTTCAACCCTACTACTAAAATTGATAACCTTGTTTGATTCCATTCAATCGAGGCTCACATCTTAGTCCGTTCCTGTCCTAAGTGAAAGAGTGGGAGTAAATAGACGCTATCGCGGGACCCTGTCTTCTTCTTATTCTTCCTCTTTCAATAGGACCTGGTCCTGTTCAATTCTGTACGTTTGGCCAAAGTGTAAATATCTACTCTTTGGTTTGGCCCCCTTCCTGGATCTTCCTGAGAAGCTGAACTCCAGCTCTCGTACCATCTCTTTGGTGGTCTGCCTACAGGTCTGCGTGTGTTCGGTCTCTGAGTTTTAGCCCACTTCCCCCATCTGTCTTCTGGCATTCTTTCGACGTGGTCCCTCCAGAATCTTTTTCGTGCCCTGATCCATCTCACCACGTCCACATCCTGCACGCCCAGTTCTTCTCTTATGTCATCACTCCTTATTTGATCCCTGAGGGTGACTCCCTTGATGGTTCGCAGTATTTTCATGGTTCTCATTATTCTTATTGTCGTTGATGTCTCTGGTTTCTAGGACATAATGTGAGAATATGTCTCACACACGTTTTATAGATTCTGGTCTTGCTCAGTGAACTCATCGCTTTATTCCTTCCTCCACACTATATCTCTCAGACTGCCGCTGACTCTTGATGCTTTCATCGCTTGTGTTCGTGCCTTCTCTGTCAGGTTTCTTTCGCTAGATATATTCACTCCCAGGTAATTGAATCTTGATACCTGCTGTATAGTTGCATTATCGACTACCAATTTGCATCTGACAGGATCCCTGGATATTACCATTGATTGTCTTGTTGACTGCAAGGGACCCTGTCTTGTCTTTTATTTTCATTAGTACCGATTAGCTTTCCGTGATGTGAAGATCTCGTATGTTTCATCTTCTGCTGTTTACGTACTTGAGGTGTATTGATTGTTGCCAAAAATTAGAGACATTTCAAAGTGAAAATGGCTGGTGCGGTAAAAACTCGAACCAAAATTTTGTGTCCTATCTTTGGACCAGGCAAAGACTTTGATGAACGCGTTTTGCCCACATATTTCGATGTTATGAAGTGCTAAATCAAAGCCAAACTGAAGTCCCAAATTTTAATGCCAACTTTTGAAACCAAAAGAGAATATAAATTTTAAGGGGACATGTAAAATAGCTATTTTCCTGAATATTGTTACTTTTGGCGGACCCTGTGGATGTTAATGTTTCTTTAAAACTCTAATTTTGCTATGTAGCGATGTTCATTTTCTATGGGTTTTCTACTATTAAAAAACAAAAATAAGTAAAAACATGTTTTCTTTCGTCTGAAAAGAAATAACCTTTTTTTCTCAAAATATGATTTTTCAAACCGCTGGCGGACCCTCAAAAAATTTTTATTTTTTTTATTTTCAAATCTTGTTTTTAAGACCATACAACGAAGCAACTTTTTATAACTATTAGAAATCAGAAACAAAAAAATATTTTTTTTCGGCCGTTTTCGCTCCACCCTAATAGCCATCTTTATCTTAAGAAGGCCGTGCCTATACTTACTGTAGATTTCACAACGTAATCACCAGTGATCGAAGATCAACGGCTTGGTTAGATTTCTGAACTGTCAAATCGAGTTGATTCTAGATCAAGCTCCGATCACCAGGTCCAGTGATATGCTTTGTGAAACCCCCGATAAAGTTGTATAAACTTACCATTGCTATTTTTTCAAGCAGGAGATAAATTAGGCATAATAAAAGTTCTGTCAAATGTCAACTGTCAAATGTCATCTATCAAACGTCATCTGTCAAATGTCATCTGTCAAACGTCATCTGTCAAATGTCATCTGTCAAACGTCATCTTTTCCATGGATATGAGCTGTCACACAAAACAGAAATACAAAAATAATATGTCAATTACTATTTATGGGCAATTTTGAATTCAGTTATTTTCGCAAAATATATTTATTACCCAAACATAAATCAAAAACATTTCAGAAATATAGAGAAAAGATGAAAATGGACAATTCACGATTGATGCTGATCGTCACAATCCGATTTACTTTACATTCCGGTAAAAATTCACTGTTCCACCAACTTGATCTGATACATGTTATTATAAGTTCTATGCAAATTACACAATAATTGTATACATCGCCATTCATACCCTAGTCTATACCATTTCTGAATTTCCTACCCTTCAAGAAAATGAAATTTACCGTTGACAGACTACTTCATGGCTTATAACTTCACAACGTTCTATTTTATCAAAAACAGCGAGTCCATTTCTCTCGTTCTATTTTATTATTGCATTTCTATTGAATACCGTGGAACTTCTTTCTACCACTATTAATCCCCATGGAATATTCTTATACCGTTGTTAGGTATTCTGTGGTAAGACCTACTGCACTTTCAACTATTCACTTGACATGCGATTCTGTGGAAGAAAAACTAACCTCCTTTGTCCAAATGTCAAAATCTACATAGTACTCTATGATTGCTCGAGAAAAAGGAATGCCTTTTTTTCTTTTCTGTAGGGTTTTTTTGGAATATTTTGTTATATAAACCTTGCCCTAACAATAATACACACACCAATTTGGTGCGATCGTTTTGAACAATAAGGCATTTCGAAGTTTTGAACCAACCATAGATCCTCTTTTATTAATATAGATATAGTTTTCACACATATTACCTAACTGTTTCTAATGTGATTTTACACATAACTCATATCCGTTTTTATGAGTTTTTATTAAAATCTATAGTTTTCAAATGTGGTTTTCACACATAATGTTTCTAATCTGTTCTTACACATAATTCGATAATTCATATCTGCTGTGATTTGATGATAATAAATGAGAATGTACTTATAGGATTTCATAGCAATTAGTGGAGTGCCTGGAGTATTCAAAACCGTAAAACCTCGGATTAGAGTTATAGTGAATGAAATAATATGATCGATGTGGGATATTGTTTTTTAAACTATAAATTGCAATGTTTACCCATTTTTTTCTTGTGCAATCCATTTTTTCATTGTTTAAACAAATTATTATAAAAAATTAATGTTTGAGCATATATTTTCACTTTAAACAATAATTTTTTTGTATTTATATGTTGAATCTCACCTGAGTAGACATATAGGAACACCTTTCAAAGATACCTGTGAATAAAAATACCAGTAGGCATCTCGAACGTGGAGGGGAGAGCGGAGCGACAGCTGCTATGTACAATGGAATTTATCGGCCAGTTTGATTGTAAATGAAACGAAACGTACTCTATTGTGTACATTTAAAGAAATAATGTACTGAATTACGACCATGAAAAAAAATATTAGTACAAAATCCGTTTATTTAAATAAAGGTTGTCAAATCAAATATTTTCTTTCACTTCTATCTGTATAATGGGTGAAGTATTGGAACAACTATTTTCGCTGCACTGTAGACGTGCTACACTGCAGTATAAACCACTTTTTCTGCATCCACACGCAGCTCCACATCATTTTTTTGCATTTACAAAATAACATTTGCAATAAATTATCCGGAGCAGGTAATTGATTCATTGTTATTGGGATGTACATGTTATTGGAATACTTCCATCCACAATTTTCAATAACTACGTCATTTCCTAGCCATATCTGAATTTGTAGGTACACTCTTTTAAGGAGCTCAAAAGCTGCATCAGTTGTTGGAGGCAGTGATGACAAAAGAACACTCGTATTTTTGGCTGTTGCTTTTATGAAAGAATTGAACCTTAATGTATTTAAATCATGAGTGTTAGACGGAGCGCCATATAAACTCAAAATACATGCCACACCTGCTTGCAATATATTATTGGGGTCTTCATTGATATTTTTGAATACTTTTACTCAGTCGTGTAAATCAATCCGTTTCTCGAAATTTTTGGCAAACTTAATTTTTCCTTTATTGAAAAATGCAGAAGTAGTGTGACAACCCGTCAAGGCATGTAAAAAAAGAATATGTTCTTTACAGTTTGGTAATGATTTTTCTAAACATTTCGATGAAAATATCTTCGGTTGAACTTTGCCTCGGGATGGTTTTAGAAAATATATTTCACGATCTTTATCTACCAATGCCGTTAATATCACTAAGACATCGATATCTTCTGAAACTATAACAACATCGTTTGATTCCAAATTCATTGCCGTCTCAACAATTAATTTGTCGGCATCGTTTTCCGCTTGGCATGTAAATATATTGTTGTCAGCTAATTTAACTCTCAACATTTCTATCAAGCGAATTTCATTTTTACTATTTGTCAAAAATTTATCTTTAGCAATTTTTAAAGGTATATGTTCATCAAATCCAATATCTGCACATTTATTTTTTAATGCACGACGATTCCGTTCGGCTGGTTTAATACTTTTTTTTATACCCATCAAATACCACATACTCGTATGTGTTATCTACTATTATAGTTATTTTTCAAATATCCTACATAATGGTCATATATCATTGCAAACGTTTCATTTAATTGCCATTTACAACGATATCATTCAGGGGGATGAAAAATAGATGTTGGCCGATTCCCAGTCCTACCCGATATGCACACAAAATTTCAGGAAAATCGGTCCAGCCGTTTCGGAGGAGTTCGGTAACAAAGATGCAGACAGGAGAATTTTATATATTAGAGATAATAGCAGCTGTCGCTCCGCTCTCCCCTCCACGTTCGAGATCCCTACTGGTATTTTTATTTACAGGTATCTTTGAAAAATGTTCCTATATGTTTGCTCAAGTGAGTTTCAACATATAAATACAAAAAAAAATACTGTTTGAATGGAAAATATATGGTCAAACATTAATTTTTTATAATAATTTGTTTAAACAATGAAAAAATGGATTGCACACAAAAAAATTGGGTAAACATTGCAATTTATAGTTTAAAAAACAATATCCCACATCGATCGTATCAATTCATTCACTATAACTCTAGTCCGAGCTTGAATGCTCCAGGCACTCCACTAAATCGCTTATAAGGATTTATAGTTCTCAAATTTGGTTCACACAGATAACACATACCTATGAGTTTCTGATGGCAATTCCCAGAATGACTGCTATATGGTTTGCATGTGTTTAACGAAGTGGATAATAGTAGAGATTGTATGACATTGTAGTAACGTATGGTCCTAAAGTTTTGGGAAAAATTTCACCTGGTCTGATTGAGAAGAGAAGCAACGTGTCAGGGGAATTATTAGGCAAATCGAAAATAATGGTCCCTTGTCTGTTATTTGAATTTTGATTCATAATAAGGATAGTTAAGTTAAATTGTTGAATAATTTGATAAAAATATAAGATTACATATTTAGGTCAGAGTTATATGATTTTGAAATTTTTCCCAAAACTTTAGGACCATACGTAATGACATATTCGCCAGAAATCATTTTGATTCACAGATAATTATTTTAGTGGTATCTATCTAACCGCTGATGAAAATTTCACAGTAACATTTACAGTTTCAAAGTTTACTAAAATATCTTTTATATGTTTCTAACTTAGGTAAATTCCTAGTATGAATATCATGTTTTTATATGGTTTCATATGTTCCTGTTATTATTGGTTGATGGATTTATACAGGTAGAGTGAGAGAGTTCATAGCGTGTTATAAATGTATACTTCTGATCCGTTTTTATGAGAGGCTTATAAATAATGAATTATTTTTGTATCTGACTGACCACAGTGACACTGACATTTCATAATTTCTTACATCGTTGAGGACAATATCTGAAATAATTTTACAGAAGTAAGTTACAGAGTTAGTCATACTTTTGTCCTTTTCAAGCTGATGTGATCTTCATTACGGAAGATAAGGAGCATGAAACATTTGTTCGAGATGGAAATGACTTGATAATGGTTGTTGAAATTACGTTAGAGGAGGCCTTATTGGGTACTATTGTAACTGTTGATACCATTGATCATAGAACTATAAGAATACCAATTACAGATGTTATTGAGTGAGTATCCGATAGAAATAGCTCTGTTGCTCTCATAAAGGCGGACACCCACTACTCGTATATTTGGAAAGTACGCAATTATTGGCGTACTTGGCAAGTAGATCAAGTAGACTTGTGGCGGGAATTTGTATTTGTTGAATTCGAAGTTTTTTCTATTCCCTTTTTGATGTCCATTGCATTCAGGAATAAGAAAACCACAAGTCTCAGGAGTCGAAATGTCATGAATAGTACATTGTTTACCGGGCAGGAAAAGCATTACATTCCTGGACGATCGTGAAGATTGCTAAGTCGAGGCGTAAGCCGATTTAAAAAAAATTCTACTTATTGTTTTTTCTAGCAACAACTACGAAAAACTCGTAGAAGGTGAGGGCATGCCCATCCTGGAGAGGTATCCCGAAAAAGGAGATCTTCGAATTAGGTTCAAGATTTGTTTCCCCACCTATCTACCGAAAGCTAGCAGAGAATTGCTATCGAAAGGTTTTCATTTGGCTAAACTGGGAGGTGGATGCAGGCAACATGAAACTATCAATAAACTGGTACTGGCTGATAAAATTTTACGAGTTGGGCCAGATGAAAGGATGCTTCCTGTTTGATAGACATAGACGTTCGACATCGATTTATTATAGTATAAAATATAATATTTTTAAAATGATATTTCGAATAAAGTGAACTATTTATTACTTCACTCTTTTTCATTCAGTGGCCGATCGTGACAGTTTAAGGTGGTGGGGCACATCAAAAAAAAAAAGATTCCTTGTCGTGGCCTCCCTGCCAAAAATGTCTCATAGAAACTGATAGAAAATGTGTGTATGAGAACTTATGAGATCCTAATTGGATAGTGAAACCGCAAATCCGTATAAAACCATATACGATATTCATCAGTATTTAATGGAGACTACAGATACACATTGCTTCAGTTTCTAATGGCATTTCCTAACGTAAATCATATCCGTTTCTATAAGCGATTCCTACATTGAATTGCCTTGTTCCTACGAGTTTTTATAAGACTCTATAGTTTTCAAATGTGGTTTTCACATAACTCATACCCGTTCCTACGAGTTTTGATGAGAATCTATAGTTTTCAAATGTGGTTTTCACACACAATACCTACCTGTTTCTAATGTGTTTCCACAGATAACTCATATCTGTTTCTACGAGTTTCTATAAGAATCTATAGTTTTCAAATGTGGTTTTCACACACAATACCTACCTGTTTCTAATGTGTTTCCACAGATAACTCATATCTGTTTCTACGAGTTTCTATAAGAATCTATAGTTTTCAAATGTGGTTTTCACACCCAATACCTACCTGTTTCTAATGTGTTTCCACAGATAACTCATATCTGTTTCTACGAGTTTCTATAAGAATCTATAGTTTTCAAATGTGGTTTTCACACACAATACCTACCTGTTTCTAATGTGTTTCCACAGATAACTCATATCTGTTTCTACGAGTTTCTATAAGAATCTATAGTTTTCAAATGTGGTTTTCACACCCAATACCTACCTGTTTTTAATGTGTTTTCACAGATAACTTATATCCGTTTCTACGAGTTTCTATAAGAATCTATAGTTTTCAAATGTGGTTTTCACACACAATACCTACCTGTTTCTAATGTGTTTCCACAGATAACTCATATCCGTTTCTACGAGTTTCTATAAGAATCTATAGTTTTCAAATATGGTTTTCACTCTTAATACCTACCGGTTTCTAATGTGTTTTCACACATGCTTAATATCCGTTTCTATGAGAATCTATAGTTTTTCAATGAGTTTTTCACACGTAATACCTACCTGTTTCAAATCTGTTTCTACACAAAATTAATTTCTGCTATATGTTTTACGAGTTAATGAGGTTTGAAAATAAATGAGAATGTTTAAGATTTAATATCAGTCACAAGTTATAAGGATCTATAGTTCTCAAATGTGTTTCTTATGGCAATTCAGAAAATTAGTAGATACAATTAGATAATAGAACGAATGTATAACATTGAAGTTAGAGTGAAAATGTAAATTCATATCGTACCCGAGATCTTACCATCACTGATATTCGCCAGAAATCATTATAATTCACAGTTAATCATTAGCTGATGAGAATTTGACAGTTTAAACGTTTAGTTAAAATATCTTCCATATGTTTCTGACTGAAATTCCTAGGATTATAATAAAACGTTTCATATACCTGTATGTTCGAACTATTGGTTGGTGGATTTATACAGTTGGAGTGAAAGAATTCATAGCGGCTTGAAATGTTTATTTCTGATCCGTTTTGACATTTCATAATTTCATTGAGATTGAGGACAATATATGGAATAATTTTACAGAAGTAACTTGAGAAGAACACATAATTACGGAAAACCATACCTATTCATATAATTTCCACCATATTCCAACTTGTTTCTGCAGAATAACCTCACTTAACACAAAATACAATGTTCTCTTTAGACCGAAAACACATAATAGTCTTTCATAAAGGCACTGATCCATCACATTTTTCTTCTAGAAAGATATAATTCACATCAGATTCCAGCTTGTTTCTAGTTTTCTACAATATAACATTATAACCCCACTTCACACAAAAACATCAATGTTCTCTTCAGACCGAAAACACATAATAGTCTTTCATAAAGGTACTGATGCATCACATTTTTATTCTAGAAAAGTGAAATTAATTATTATTGCAATTTCCCAACAAATAAGAAATAATTCGTCAATTCTCAACACACATTCACACGTGTTTTACGTCCACGCAGTCACGCGTCCGCGCACGCGCAGTGCCCTGCCCTGCCACCCGATCTTTCTGCATTCGAAGCTTAGGTCCCCGGATACAGAGAGAGAGGGGCAATCTGGAGGCTCTGACTAAACAGAGAGGTATATAGTTTGCCTACCAAACTGGTAGGCAAGAAGCAATTTGGAAGGCATCAGTGTTGCCGCTACAACAGAATTATCGTCAAATTTACCGAATTGTTCTGTTACCAGTTTCCACTAATTTTTTCTTTACTTTACTTTGTTGATTTCGTGTGATTTTTATGAAATTACTAACTTTTGCGAATTTGTTGAATAAATGTTCAAATTGAAAATTTATGTTTGAATGGTTCTTTCATACAATTTTCATAACATTTAAACGAATCTCAGAAAGTTGGGTTTAATTTATTGGTAAAAGCGGCAACATGGTTGTAAATCATATGACAAGGATGACGATACATCAGTCTGTACTCTGTATGCTGGGACCTAGCATTTTTCCGAGTGGCTCGTCCATTTTGTATTATAAGTCTATGCGTCCGCGTCGACCGCGTTATAACCTGAACTTTCCGATGCCCGCGCCGTCTGTCGAATCCTGAAATGACTGTCCACTCTGTAGGTACACAACAACATTCTCATTTCAATTATTCAATTGAACCTGTGAATTTCTACACATTAGAAACAGGTAGGCAGGGGCGCAGCCAGGGAGGGGCCCGAGGGGCCCGGCCCCCCCCCGAGATTTTTCTGCATGCAAACTTCTCTACCTGTATATCAGTAGATACAGTTGAATATTCGCGAACAAAAATTCTGTTGAATATTCGCGTCGGGCCCCCCCTCGAACAAAAATTCTGGCTGCGCCACTGCAGGTAGGTATTGTGTGTGAAAACCACATTTGAAAACTATAGATTCTTATAGAAACTCGTAGAAACAGATATGAGTTATCTGTGGAAACACATTAGAAACAGGTAGGTATTGTGTGTGAAAACCACATTTGAAAACTATAGATTCTTATAGAAACTCGTAGAAACGGATATAAGTTATCTGTGGTCTGTGGAAACACATTAGAAACAGATAGGTATTGTGTGTGAAAACCACATTTGAAAACTATAGATTCTTATAGAAACTCGTAGAAACGGATATGAGTTTTCTGTGGAAACACATTAGAAACAGGTAGGTCTTATGTGTGAAAAACACATTTGAAAACTATAGAGTCTTATAAAAACTCGTAGGAACAAGGACAATTCAATGTAGGAAACGCTTATAGAAACGGATATGATTTACGTTAGGAAATGCCATTAGAAACTGAAGCAATGTATATCTGTAGTCTCCATTAAATACTGATGAATATCGTATATGGTTTTATACGGATTCGTGGTTTCACTATCCAATTAGGATCTTATAAGTTCTCGTACATACATTTTCTATCAGTTTCTATGAGACATTTTTGGCAGCCCCCCACCCCCGTAAATCCGCCCTTGCGGCTTGATACAGACTCTTATAAACTCGACATTCCTCATTGACACTTGTGAATTCTCAGTTAATTCGAGCCACATTGAAACTCATAAGATCCGCATAAAATTACATGAGGAATTCCTGATACATTCCACATATTTCTCATAGGCTTTCAGGCTCGTGAATGAGGATGAAACATAATAATGATTGAAATTGGAATACACTATTGAATCTCGTAGCCGCCTAAATCTAACAATGCCTGATACAGACTCTTATACTTCACAGCCGAGCTTCCTCACTGAAACTTGTGAATTCTCAGTTAATTTGAGCCACATTAAAACTCATAAGATCCGCATAAAATTACATAAGGAATTCCTGATACATTCCACATACTCCTCGTAGGTTTTCAGGCTTGTGAATGAGCATAAAACATTATTATGATTGAAACTGGAATACCGTATAGAATCTCATAGCCTCCTCAAACGAATCCTACCTGATAGAAACTCGTACACCTTGTATTCGGGTATGCTTATAAATTACATATACTTATAAATCCTCATAAAAACTTATAAGAAGTTTACATGTCTTGAATAACGTACGTATAGGATACAGTTTCTTCTCATTGATCCTTATGAAATCTCATAAATTGTCTATATGTTCTTATGAGATTTCATGCGGTATTTTTGGCAGGGGCTTGCCGAGAAAAAAGCTGTTGCAAAACTGATGATTAGAATAATTCTTTATCGTTAGCATAGTCAAGATCATCTATTTCGAGGAACATCATGCTTTGTAAAATATTTACTTCCAGCGATGAAGAATTATCTTACTCGAAAACTTAACATTTAAACGGGTGTGTATAAAAAGTAATTTGAAGCCATTAAAAAAAAATAAGCATCCTTGTTGAAATTCTTCAATTTTCAGACATTGTTAAGAACATCGCTTATTTCCATCATATCATCAACACCCATTAACCAGAAAATTGAGAATTTTGAAGTTACATCACTCTGATACTGAAGCAAAATCTTCCATTTTTCCATAATTTTTTCGTGATATGTCGGCAACGCCCGATAAATCAAGAAAAATTTTAATGCCAATAAATAGAAATACTAATTTGGCACTAAACGATGAAATAATACGAAGATGTTACCATTAGAACAAATCGACCCAATTCTAATACGAACACCCTGTACTATTATTTAAGGCTGTTATATCAGTGCAAGAGGCAAGAGCAACCACATTTGCAGTAAAATTATTCCATAACTGACGTAAGTAATGAGATTTTTTACTTCATTGCACTAATGGGACACTCTGTATATGTACCTACATATAGCTCGTATGCTCCGTATCCATGAATGCCTTTGGTTGGCCACATTCGGACGCTTTATATTTTAAGCTAGGCTTATGTAGACATCATAACGTCACTTTTTTGAAGTTGTCAAAAATATTAGTATTTGCCCTTTGGGTATCAGAAGGTGAAGAAGTATACCAATGATGGAATTAGATTTTCGGATTTCCAAACTATTTCGGGGTGATGGATGATATGGCCTTTTATAAAGGCTGTTTTTTTAGAGGTATAGAACCAGTGGCGTAGCTAGATAGTCAGGGGCCCTGGTGCAAAAATCGGAGAAGGGCCCCTTAATGAATTGTTTGGTTTTTAACAAGTCGAAATATAAATACTTCGAAGAAGCAGAGCTACTTACTGAAGGTACAATTGAGGAGTATACTTGAATAAATGATGTTGTCATTAGGTAATGAAAAGAAATAGGTAGTTCGAAATGTTTATTTATGCAGTAGTAGGTATATTAAATTAATTATATTTAGGAGGATGAAAAAAAACTTTGAAAACAATTTTCATTTTATTGATATGTTAGATTATTTGGCAAAATAACAATAAGAATAACTTATTTAAGGAATTCATTTAAATTAATTATTGAGGATTCAAACATGGAGGTCCATCAAGTGTAAATTTGAAGTCATTGATTTCTTCGGGAAAAATATGTCTACAACCTTTGAGACTCATTTTTTTGCAAAAGATTCATTGACTTCACTCAAATCTAGACTTGACTTGATGCAGCTTCATTTTTGATTGATTTTTTTTTAATTGTCGCAGTCGACATAGTGTTCCTCAAATAATTTTTTATTATTTTTAATTTGCTGAAAGATCTTTCGACTCCTACAAAGATGACCGGAATTTTATGGAATAGTAATATTGCTGTAAATACCTCTGTTGGATCGCATTTCGTGATTCCTTATTATGTATTTTCATACAGAATTCGTGAATTGTTCATGCCTTATTCAATTCAAGTAGAAATAGGTAATGAATATTAAGAAATTGAATCTAAAAATTGGTCCCTATCATATCGCAATATTTACTTTGAAATTTGTCGCAGCTTTGAATGACAGTTTTTTCCCGTACATCTATCAGAAATGAGGGTGATAGAAAATTAAACATTTTGTTGACTGCAGTCATACCCTCGAAACGTGTATTTAAGGGGCCGTTATACTCTGGCCGACGGCACCGATTCTCCATTCGAAAAGTGCCTATCATTTTTCCATGTTCACGCCCTCGATTTTTCACCTGAAAGCTTGATTTTTTATTCTCCTTGAATTTGAGACAGTTCTCTGCGATTTCACACTTTCTGTCTTTTCAGTATTTCTATTTTTGCATTAATTAAGCGCCTATTCAAATGGATTTTTTTTTAATAAAACTAAAAAAATTGATGAACAATCGGCAAAAAACGATTATGAAGTCAATTTTCATATAGTCTCAAATTCAACCCGATTTTTTTATGCGAAAAAATAATTTTCTCGAAGAGAAGAAATGGGAGAGCCTTTAAGACATTTTTTAACTTCAATTTGAAGAAAAAATCATGCTTTTAGGTGAAGAATTGAAGGCGTGAACTTGTTAGCCGTCATCAGTGCCACATAGCCCTTCCTGCGGTAGCAAACAACTGAAAAATGAATGTACCTACGTAGAACGTAGAGATCCAGTTTTTGAAGGAACCTCTGGGCTGAAGCGTAGACATTTACCCGCTAGGTGTGACACTGTAGATTGAAACTCTACTTAATTATTCCTGCTCGGGCGTAATATAAGTTTCAGTTGTTGGCTACTGCAGGGAGGTCTATGTGGCACTGATGACGGCTAACAAGCCAGAAACTAGTCTGTCATGGTACTATTGGTACTCCTTTGGTGGCGGAACCAGTGGTGTACTTCGGAAATTAGATCTCTGCTTGTCCATTTCCCTCATGTATCTGTATCAGAGTAAACTTGGAAAAATGAAAGGCACTTTTTGAATGGAGAATCGGTGCCGTCGACGATTTTGTCATGCGACAAAATAATTTCATCAAAGAGAAAAAATTGGAGTGCCCTCAAGACAAATCAATCTTTAAGTTGAAAAAGAGGGCGTGAATTTGAAAAAATTAAAAGCGATTTTCCAATTTGAAAAAATTAAAGGCACTTTTTGAATGGAAAATCGGTGCCGTAGCCGTCGGCCAGAGTATAACGGCCCCTTAATTGTGAAATTATTGTATCGAGCACTCTATAGAAAATATTCATTTCGAACAATTCTTCCCTACTTCGAAATCGGTGATCAGAAGGAAGCTAATTCATCGAAATGTTTTTGAACTTTTTTGTCTCTTTTCTTCGAAATGGGTATCTATACCATATGCTATGGCATTTTCTCTAGCCTTGCATTTGAAGGACTCGAAGTCACTGCTATAAATTTTTATCTTTGTATTCGTCTCTTCTAAGCTCTGCATGCGTCGTCCAAATTGATATCGCATATTTGTAATACTTAAGATGCATAATTGATATCAATAAGAATGTGCATAAAATCGCAGAGAAAAGTAAATTCAAAATTCAACATTTTTTGTTATTATTTCTGCTTGGCTTCGCTCATCTTTGCACGAATTTTTCATAACTCTTTCTGATAATGCACGAAGTTTAATTGCTAAAATTGTGTTGACCCTACTGGACTATCTAGTCGGATGTAGTTTTTTCAGAGAGGTGTCCGATTCACCAGTGAATTTTGACAATACCAACGTTTGATGCTATTTCCGAAAAAATTATACAAATCTTGTAACGTGGTAAAATCGGTGGTCAGCGCTTGGGGCCTTGGGGACCCCTAAGGGCGGGGGTCCTGGTGCACTGCACACCCTTGCACCCACGTAGCTACGCCGCTGTATAGAACTTTAAATTGCAATAAAACAACTATGGATTATTCGATTGACATGAAATTTTATTTATCCGAAAGATAATCTTGTGGCATTACATTTTGAATATGAGTTCTGGCATATGACCGCCACGGCTGGCTCGGATGTAGTCCAATCTGGACGTCCAATTTTCGATTACTTTTTCCAACATTTGTGGCCGTATATCGGCAATAACACGGCGAATGTTGTCTTCCAAATGGTCAAGCGTTTGTGGCTTATCCGCATAGATATACTAATGACTTTACATAGCCCCACAGAAAGTAGTCTAGATGTGTTAAATCACAAGATCTTGGAGGCCAATTCACAGGTCCAAAACGTGAAATTAGGCGGTCACCAAACGTGTGTTTCAATAAATCGATTGTGGCACGAGCTGTACGACATGTTGCGCCGTCTTGTTGGAACCACAGCTCCTGGACATAATGGTTGTTCAATTCAGGAATGAAAAAGTAAGTAATCATGGCTCTATACCGGCACCATGGACTCATTCGGGTCTTCCTCAATGCTACGCTCTACAGTAGCAATAGCTTCTTCTGTACGCACCGTACGGCGTCTCTATGGATGCGATTTATCAATAAGAGTAAACGTGGTGCGAAAACGTTCCATGGTAAATCGAATTAACTGCTCTGATGGACGATTTTTTCGACGATTAAATGGACGTAGTGCGCGATGCGTATTCGCACAGAACCATTATTTTCGCAATAAAATTGCACTATTTGCAAGCGTTGTTTAGGCGTGAGTCTATTCATGATGAATTGCCAAACCAAACTGAGAATAAATCACTTGACAGCTGTTAAATCGGTCGTCATCTTGAATAGTTATGCCCACTGAAAGTTCTATACCTCGAAAAAAAACACCCGTTAGAATAAGATTCAGACTGACAAAGCCCACAACATACAGGGTCTTTCACGAGGAACCTCACCCATATTTATACGGGAAACTACAGAACGTATTTTCATGAAATTCAGCACTTATAAGTATTTCACGATGCTGATGAAATCCAAAATATGTTCAAGGCATGAGCACCTCCGGTTTTTCCGGAAATGACGTCAACTTCCGTTTTTCAAATTAGAACACCATTTTTTTATTGCAGAAATAGATTCCTTAGAAAATTTCAAGTTATTTTGATGTAACATTTTTCAGTTTTGGTTGGAAAATTCTCTCTGAGCGGGAAAATTCGAAAAAAAAATCGAAAATAGAGCTCCGCTGAAACAAGAATAACTTCGAGGTTTTTGGATGGAAAATTTTCATTTTTGGGATTTTTCAATAAGATGTAAGATTGATGTATCCACTTTGAAAAACGAAATCGCGATTCATGATACAGGGGGTGAAAAAATCGCTTTCAAAGTTAGGGATGACAAAATCGTGAAAAATCAATTTTTTCAAATTAGAACCCCTTTTTTTATGGCAGATATTGAATCTACGTTAAAAAATAATGTGAGTGTATGCATCACACCCTTGCCCTAAAGTGGATATTAACTCAGAAAATATCCATTTCTTCATTATACATTTTGATTCTTATTTGAATTAATCAGAACAGAACTGTCATCCGTTATTACGTGATTTTTTCCGGCCTAGTCCGGAAAGTACCTACGTACTTTCCGGACTAGGCCGGGAAAAGCTACTTTCTCATAGAAAAAGCGTCCGGGAAGTGGATACATCCCGGACGGTTGCCGAAAAATGCTCAATTTTCGATAAATATTCAAATATAATTTTTTTGAAGAAGGTTATCACCTGTATTTTAACCTTTCGGAATCCTCACAAAATGGGCAACTTTTAAACGTAATATGCAGGTCTATTGTCTTTTTTTATACCACGTCAGATAGAATTCAGTACAAAAAAACACTTCCTTCAGAACATGTATTTTAATTTTTTTTTTCAGAATCCCTGTATAATATTTTGTGCTTTTCTTCATTGCATGAATTGGAGTAATCATTCAACAATATTTACGGAAAAAACTGATTCAAAAAGTATTCAATTGTAGCTTCCGCAAGAGAGAAAGCATTCTGAGTGTAAAAATTCAACATTTTCATAAAACATCAAATATCTCGAAAACTGTGAAACTTTCATGTGAACGATTTTTTCACATCAGGTAGAGCACATTCTGATATACTTTCCGTTTTCATTTGACGTGGTCTTTACGGGACACCCTGTATATATACTTAATTAATATACGAGATGCTTGCGCAAGCCAAACTGTCGTGAAGCTTGAGCGTGTGGTAGGCCCATTTTACAACGTGTAACGAACATAAAGAAGTGAATGAACGAGCGTACAAAAAAATGAATGTAATTTTCGAATTTTGAGCCTGCATTGGTCTCAATCGACTAGGTTGGACACACTGATCACGAATCCTTGGTCAAATTTAATTCTGTCTGTCCGGTTCAGAAGGGAATGACTTATTTGCGTTACTCTTCTTTTCACATTTTGTCCATATCGTTCAGCCAAAACCATATAGAATGGTATAGCGGATCATCGATAAAAAATTTCCCAATATTTCTGTAATAGTTCATTAAGGAACAGCAACGATTTCTTTGACAGCTGCTGACGATTTTTTTGTGACAGCTGCTGTCGATATTTTTGACAGCTATCAAAAATTTTTTTCGTTAGACTCTGAAATGTGGATCTACTTATAAGGAAGATTAACTTACAAGATGGATGAACGAGTGCCCAAAACCTTCTGAATTCACGTCAGAGCTTTTTCTTTATTTCTATGAAACTTTCATTTTCTGAATATAGAATATCTAGGTTTTTTGGTCGCTCTTTTTCGAACTTTTACCTGTATCATCATAGCCTCATGAAATTCCTACCTCACACCATTTAATATAGAAACAGGACTGATTTCATAATGAAACACTGAAACACTATAACAAAATATCCTTGGAAATTATGAGACCATTTTTGTTTGCCCGTTTGAATACATGGGAAATTGGGAAGATAGATAGAAGAATTTTATCTACACATACGATTCCAAAAACGAATAAAAAGTGGACATTGCAATCCAGAACCTAGTCAATAAATCCAATTGGTCAAATGTTTTCAAGTGGTTCAACCATTCCCCATATAGGTAGGTATTCATCAATATCTCACAACAATGTAAGTCATCCGAATCCCTTGAACTAGATGAAGTAAGATATTCCATAATACAAAAATTATAACACAATGATTAGAGTTTTATGAATTTGTTTTGTGCGCGAATACACCGTCAACTAGTAGGTACTAGCAGGTATACCTACGTGGCTTAGCAGGCATTCAAAAGACTAATTATAGTATATTTGAAATTTGAATAGGGATAAAAAATAAGCAAAGTACTTTTAATCACAAAACAACATTATAAAATCGAATAACAAGTTCCCATAAATTTAAAAAAAAGCATTTTACTTCATCATGAAATCGGTCCCAGGTTTTCTCTAAATTTCACTATATAAAGTGCGCGGCTAAACTATGGAACAAATTCGATATTTCCCAAAAGCAATGTACTTTTGACAAAAATCCTGAAAGAGGACGATTTTTGTTTTTAAATAATAAATACCGGTTTCTGAATGTCTATTCTGAAGAGAGGTTATGTCACTAGTTTTGACGTAATTTTTCTAAAATTGAAATAGATGTCTTGAGATACTCCATCTGGAAGGTCTTTCACTACATTCAATGATAATAAATAATTTGATTTGTTTGTACCCCGTGTGAAGAAAAATTAATATTTTATTTCAGTATTCAGTAGGATAACTTCAATTGAGTTGTACCTATATCCGACAAAATATCAAATTTGATTGAGATGTTCAAAATGCCATCCACCACAAGCGTAAAATCTCCAGATCTTACACCCCTTGGATTTTTTCTTGTGCGGGGTTATTTGTAAAGCGTGTTGCTACCAATTGTGAATCGGGATGGGGCTACGTTACGTTTCGTCCCAGCCTCGCTTACGATGGACTCATCAGATTGGCTAATGTAAGCAAGGCCTGCCAATGACGTAGATGTTACAGCTGCCCTGCTCGAAGCGAGCGAGGGTACCGGTTATAAGACGTGGTCGGTCTATAAAGGAAATTGTTCCGAAGTACCCAGGCTGCTTAGGGGGAGGTGCCCACTGCTGTGCATGTGCTGAGGCGCGGGCTGCGTGTGAAAGGCGTGAGCAGATTTCTACACGCGTGGCATTGAGTCGCCACACTTGAAATCGAAGGTATAGAAAGGCCGCAAAATCTACAGGAGTTGGAAAATCGAATTAGGATCGAAATCAACAGAATTACTCCAGGAGTTATTCGCAATGTACAAGAGGAATGTGTTTTGCTTAATGTCAAGAAAGTCAAGAGACTGGTGGATGGCATATTGAATATCTCATTTGAATGTTGTATTTTGTTGGACATAATTAAAGTTATTCTCGTACTGAAATAAAATATTAATTTTTGTTCACCCTGAACAAATAACAAATCAAATTATTTATTATAAAGACCTTCCAGATGAAGTATCACAAAAGACATCGTCGAACTTCGATAAATCAAATGATAACTCGAATCAAATTGGTTGGCAACAGCGCCAAGATTGAATACTTATTAGTGTTTTTCAATAACTCGAAGTCTTGATAACTCAAATTTTTTTTGGCAGATCATGATGATTCGAGTTATCGAAGTTCGAATGATTTCAATTTGAAAAAAATACCGATTACCTTACTTCACCACGTCAAAACCAATCACATAACCTCATTAACCTCTTCAGAATATACATTCAGAAATCGGTGTTTGAAAATAAAAATCGACCTCTTTCAGGATTTTCGTCTCAATCTACCGATCTACCGAAAAAGCACATAAATCTACCGAATTTTGATGGAATGTATGTTCTGATATTCTAGGAAATCATTACTTTTACGATATTATTTTGAAGGTTCCTCACCATAACATAATTTGATACATATTTTAAGTTATACGTTGACAAATATAAAGAAAAGCAATAAAAGCATACTTCACGTAATAAATTCTCTGCAGGAATTGATGAAATACCAACTTCGGTTGTCAAATATGTTTCAAAATATATAAGCATTCCTATTTCTCACATGATTAATTCATGTTTCTCCAGTGGGAAATTTCCGAAGGGTCTCAAATGTGCTAAAGTGGTACCGGTCTATAAAAAGGGTGAAAAATATGATAGTACTAATTACAGACCTGTCTCTTTACTGCCAGCAGTGTCGAAGATTTTTGAAAGGGCCATATATAATCGTATGCATAGTTTTCTGCTCAGATTCGAGATTCTAAGCAACCGACAGTTTGGTTTCAGACCTCATTGCTCCACAGATCATGCGATTTATAATACATTAGAATTTGTATACAGAAATTTGGATATGAAAAATAGTGTGGTGGGCATATATTTTGACCTTTCGAGGGCATTTGATACCTTGGATCACAATGTCCTTCTCTCAAAGTTATACCGGTATGGTATTCGTGGGATTTGTCATGACCTAATAAGATCGTATCTTATGGACAGAACACAAATAATTTCAGTTCGCAAGGAAAGCAAAGCGTATTTTTCAAATAAGCAGCGCATAACGCAGGGAGTACCGCAAGGATCGATTTTGGGACCTCTGTTATTTTTACTGTACGTAAATGATCTACCACTTGAACTATCACGTGGCCTGGTTTGTCAGTATGCAGATGACACATCTGTAATGGTGGCGGGGGGGTCAATAGCGGATGTTTCCGAGGGTGCTACGAACATCTCGAACCGTATGGCAGAATGGTGTGGACGGAATCTTCTACGGTTAAACCGTCACAAAACTGGTTTGATATTTTTCGCCAAGAGGGGATTCGATTCACTATCGGTGCTGGTAAGACAGGACCATACATCGATTCCAATATCTGAACATGTGAAGTTCTTGGGTCTTCATTTGGACCCACAGCTGAATTGGGATGCCCACATCTTAAGTCTCAATGCACGACTAAACAGCGCATGTGCGGTAGTCAGACGATTGAGAGATTGTGTTTCTCTGGCATGCATGCGACAATATTACTTCGCATATATACAGGCAATCATGGTTTATGGGATTGGTTTTTGGGGATCTTCTAGTAATGCGGTTAAGATTTTCATAACTCAGAAAAGAATTATCAGATGTATGCTGAAATTACACCCGAGGGTATCCTGTAGACCTTACTATTCAATTTTGAACATCATGAGTGCACCATCGTTGTATTTTGTGTCTCTGGTAATGCTGGTGAGGAGAAATCCCAACTTATTTATATCAAATCACCAGAGTTACAATAATTTGCAAATTATAACCAGAAACCGAGAGGATCTACGTATTCCAGCTCATAGCAGCTCTTTTTATGAAAGAGGATGCCATTACATGGCGGTTCAGGCCTATCGCTCACTTCCTTCAGAAATTAAGGAAATTTCAAATATTGTGAAATTCCGAAAGGCAGTGGTCCAATATTCGAGGGATAAATGTTTTTATTCTTTCAAGTTAGATTAATTATCTAGCTTGTATTATGTAGCTTGGTGTCGAATAGAATTTATTTTGATTTTGTTATTGTAGTTATGATATTGAAAGAAGCTAGCTCTTCCAATGTATGACGTTGCTTTGTTTCTGTAAAGGGATTTTGTTGGCAAATAAAGGATATTATTATTATTATTATTACAGATCTATGTATCATAGGATTAGGATGCCGCTTCCTAAAATTGATAAATTCCTTGCTGAGAACTGGGAGCTTTCGTTGAATTAATGATGCTTATCTGGGAGTAAAATGTTCCTTTGAACATTAGGGAGTGACATTTAAAAGACTGATATATTACACATGTGATTAATTAATTTTTGTTTCAAATGTTTATTTTTTCCTACAATTCATTTTTTTTAATATAGATAGTTTTTTAGTATATTTATTTTTCGTTAAAATGTTTATTCCATATTAATATATTATATGTATTATTTTGAATATTTTTTCAAGCAATTTGATGTACATGTGTTTTTTTGCAAATTTCTTTTCAATAGGCGTTAATCTTTGGAATTATCTATTTATTTTGTTAAAATTTTTTTTTGCTGAAAAGTTCAGTTTTCCAAATATAAATTAAATCTATTTTCAATTTTGCTTCATTCGCAATAAACCTCAAGTAGGTACAGTATTTCCGATAAATGGTATTTAAACTCTCGAAAAACCCCATAAAATAGGTGAAAAGGTATTTTTTCAAAAATCTATCGAATTTCTACCGAATTTTTCCGAACTTTCTACCGAAAACGGAGGTACGGAGGGTGGCAACACTAATCGTTCCATAATTTAGCCGCGCACTGTATAAATATACACTGTGTCCGTAGAGTATGGAACAAATTCATTTTTAGCTAAACAGGTCATTTTAAGGAACAATCCTGAAACACATCGATTTTTGATGTTAATTTACCGTATTTTAAAATAATAATCTAATATACAGGGTGAATTACGTTCGAGTAATGACGTCACCGTCATTTTTTTTGAATGGGACACCCACATTTTGTCTCAATTTTCGGATTACTCTAGCTGAGCTGATTCCAAAAATTATCACATGTTGATTCTAATCGGTACAGAGTGGACAAAAATACAATAGTTTTGTGTGTGCTTATAAAGTAACGCGTAACATTCTTTATGAGGTAAATTAACAATATAATCAAAAATACTTATTGTCTAGCGGACAGAATATGCTGGGAATACATGACTTTATAAATGTTCGAACTGCAGCCCTTGCTGTATAGACAGACAGTAACCCAAACGGTGTACAAATTCTTGTTGAACCTTGGGTATGGTTTCTTGCGTAATATTTTTAATTTCTGTTCGAGTTTTCTCTTGTATATCTGCAATATTTGCTGGTTTCGTGTTATAAATAACATTCTTCAGATGGCAATAAGTATTTTTGATAATATTGTTAATTTAACTAATGAAGAATGTTACTTTATGAGCACACACAAAACTATTGTATTTTTGTCCACTCTGTACCTATTGGAATCAACATGTGATAATTTTTGGAATCAGCTCAGCTAGAGTAATCCGAAAATTGAGACAAAATGGGGGTGTTCCATTTAAAAAAAAATGACGGTGACGTCATTACTCGAACGTAATTCACCCTGTATATTAGATAATTATTTTAAAATACGGTAAATTAACATAAAAAATCGACGTGGTTCAGGATTATTTCTTAAAATCATCTGTTCAGCTGAAAATGAATTTGTTCCATTCTTTACGGACACAGTGTATGCAGATTAATTATTGTAACGTTGTTTAAGCACTACGTTACTTGTGTTGTACCTAGTTAAAAAAACACAATTTCAATTATATCTATTATAATTCTATCTAATATCTCCAATTGTCATTCATTGAGAGCAGCATGGGCATGTACATATATGTTCAAATTTACAGTAGATACCTAAGTTTTCTCAGATAATGAACTGCAAATATACCCAAAAATATCCAAAATCATATAATAATAATAATAATAATAATTACCTTTATTTCCATAATCAACTCATACATTGAAAAGAAAATACGTCAACTTAACCAACATTGGTTAATGCCCCTTGGTATATCTCCAACCACACCATTCATGAGGATTTGAGAGTCCCATATGTCACCACAGAAATAGAAAATTACTCGAGAAAATATCATCAGAAGCTGGAAGGACATGCCAACCAACTGATCGACCAACTGACAGAAGATCCATTCAATTCACGAAGGCTGAAAAGGACCTGGCCAAACGACCTAACTGGCTAATCATTACTATGAATTTATCAATGTTCAATACTTTCTCTTGGTCTCTACATACAACACATTTACTTAATACTTTTGAAAGTAGATTGTAAATCTCAATAAATTCCATTAAAAAAAAAACTTAACCAAAGCAACTAAACATAAACGCTCAGACTTGAAAACTGGAACTTAGGTACTCATCAACACTATATGGTTCCAGGTCTACTAGTAGTTTCTTAATTAGAGTTTTGAATTTTTTTGTATCTCTGAGATCCTGAATATCCTTCGGAAGCTTATCAAACAGTTTCACGCACATATACTCCACATTCCTCTGTGTCAGTGTGAGTGAACACCTGGGAAAGTGAAAAGGGTGGATGTGCCTTGTCCTGTTGGTGTTCTCATACATCCCGAAGTAACTATGATTGTTCCTCAAAAAAGCAGGCATCTCAAAACATAAGTTGCGGCAACAGTTAGTATACCCTGGTTTCGAAAATGTCCTCTACAAGATGTTCTCGAGGTTAAACCGAGCATGGTACTCAGTGCTCTTTTCTGAACCACAAAGATCCCCGAAACATCGGAGCCATTACCCCACGCTATTATTCCATACGCCATAATTGAATGAAAATTTGAGAAGTACACTGTCCTAAGCAACTCATAGTCCGATTGCAGCGCCAAAATACGAATTGTATAGAGAACAGAGTTCAATCTATACTCTGCAACGAGCTTATGTGCTCAGACCAATTGAGCTGATGATCCATAACAACACCTAGAAAACTGGTACTAGGGGAAACCTTCACTGCTTGTCCAGAGAGAACAACATCAGTAGGCTTGTCAACTGTAGAATGCGAAGTACCGAAAACAATACATTCCGTTTTGTTTGAGTTTATGGTAATTTTATTAGAAAAACACCAGTCAGAAATATTATGGATTCCTTTATCAGCCAACTCAATCACCTCAGAAATACAAGGTGCAGCAACCAGTAAATTAGTATCATCCACAAACATGACGACCTCCGCGCTCGTCCTCGAACCAATCCCACGTGATCCAGACTCCTCTATTGCATCGATGCCTCCAACCGACATCATAATCTCGCCAGGTAGCAACAAAATGTTTTCTGGAAGATCATTTATATAAATCAAGAATAGAAGGGGTCGAAAATGCCTCCCTGAGGCACACCCACCTTCACTTCAGCATCTGACGATACATATTGAGTACCACAGACTTCCAGAGCAACCCTCTGTCGACGATCCTGCAGATAGCTCCTCATGAAATCTAATTGCTTATCCCGGATTCCATAGAGATTCAGTTTTCTCAACAGTTCTTCGTGGATGACGCAATCGAAAGCCTTTGAAAAATCGATGAAAAGGCCAGCAGGAACCTTTTTATCCTCCAGATCATGAAGAACAGAGCAAATTAGCTGATAGACGGCAGTCTCTGTATTTTTGGATTTTAAATATCCGTGCTGGAATCTCGAGAATATTCGATGTTTATTGAAAAAAAACTTAAAAGCCTATTGACGATTACCTTTTCGAAAACCTTTGAGAATGATGTCAACAAGCTTATGGGTCGATAGTTACCAAGATCTTCATGATTTCCTCTCTTGAATAGGGGCTTCACCACAGCAATTTTCAAGGACTTTGGAAAAATGCCCTCTCTAAAAGCCATATAAATAATATAGGCCAATGGCTCAGCAATGAACTCAACCGACCTCTTAATAACCGATATTGGTATACCATCATGCCCAGAAGAATTCTTATTTTTCATTTTCTTAACCGTAGTAATAATCTCGTCTGGTGTAATTTTAAAAAGGAAAAACGTGTTTGGGTTGCGAGTTCTCTAATTGAAGGAATAAAAAATAATATATTTGAGGTTATTACAAAAAAAATATGAATGAATTTTGAAATGAATGTGTCAATTAACAAAAAATAATTGAATAAAAAAAAAGACGAAGAAATAGCAATTCTCAGTAATTTAAATGTGAAGCAACTACTTAACTTAACAAGGCACAATGCACTCGGTCGACTTGGCAGTGTGAAATCCAGGATTCAAGGATAATTTCCAATTTCTTGAAATTCGAGGGGAATCCAAAGATCTCATAAAACAGCTGACTTCAGCGTCAAACCAGCAAAATTCAACTCTAATTCGTGAATTTTCAGAATACAATTGGGGTTGATAAATCTAAAGGATAGGAGTATATTCGATACTTATTTCAGTTATTTCTACATTTTTTTAATTGAAATTTCTTACCCTCAGTCTTTCAAAAATCCAACAAGGCCAATCCGGCATAAACCGTAACAATCTGGCAAAAGCAATCGGAATTCTCGGCTTACCAAAATCTCTACAAACTACAACCGTTATTCACTCCGAATTCTTCAAGTTAATTTTCTAAAAGAAAGAATAATTTGCGACACGCGAATATAAACCTGATTTCAACCATAAAAAATTATCCTTCGTATCACATGCGCATCGACATTCGATAACCACGTACCATGGAATATTAAGGAATTATAATAATCTAAGCATGATGAAAAAAAAATGTAAACAAATCTATATAACATAATTATGAATGATTTAGGAAATGTTTTGAATTAACAACTTGAAATTCTATACCGTAACATTATTGAGGAAAGCAGTTGAATTGTGAAAATTATAAATATCACCATTCAATTACGAAATTTGATTCAAATTTCGTATGAACAGTTTTCCTAAGCTCTCGTTCAGATTTTATTCTGAAAGAGTTGAAAGTCACGAGTCCAATATTTTACCTCACGTCATTGATAAAATGGGTATACAAGTAGAAAACTTTTTAACGTCGAGTACGAATATCAATAGCAGAAAAGAGGGCGTACTTGCATGGGACTCAATTTTGTCAAATGTTGTACTTGCTTGTGCTTGCTCGGACACTTGTGGGATCGCTCTGTACTAGTACAATTAATTCGAGTGAACTAGTACACCTTAATAGTACTATTAGTACCTACTAAGGGCATCTCCGGCATGTACGTACCCTAATAGTAGGTAATATTACGTGAATGGTTCAGTCAGACATTCGTTTTGCATTTCACTATTATATATTACATACTTTTGCATATGCAATGGAGTTAATTGATTATTAATAATTGAAAAAAAAAATTTATAAGTTGAATAATTGAAAAATTGTATTTGTTTCAGAAATATTTCATAATTCTACGTATGGGTTATCAGTGGGGGTGAGGTACCGGAATAATAAAAAAATCAAATATCACATTTATTTGCTATATATAAAATGAATCAAAAAATTTACTAGTAGAATATATTACATATTGTCATGTAAAAAAGCATTTGCTGTACTTTCGTTGGTTTCAGCAACTTCCTCCTATTAGAAATGACTTGCCTAGCACTAGAAAAAATTCTATCGCATGAGACTGATGTTGCCTGGATGCATAACCTTTTGAGCATTAGTAAATATAAATGAGGATATGTATGTCGCCTATCGTGTCACCATTTTAATGGATCTTTTCTATTAAGGAATTCTTCACTAAGATATACATATATCCAATTCCCTTATTCCGGCAGCTATGGAATTTTCCGGACGCGTAGTTTTCTTCATGTCAGCATCGAAGTCTTCCCAAACGCTGCCGGTATCGACAGAGGACGATGTGGATGGCTCTTCCATTACGAGTGGCTGAATATTATCTTCATTTTCCTCATGAATACGGATTTCGGCTACCCGGCGTTTCAAATTTTCAACCCCCTTTTTAGAAGATTCTGGAGTCTTGAATCCTTTCTGTTCGAATCGCGGATCAAGAATAGTGGTGTCTGCGTACAGGGGTTTTGTTTCCAGATCGTGGAATCGGTTTCTCATCTGGATACTGACTTGTTTCCAAAATCAGCAAAACCTCCCCCTCATGGCAGGGCGCACCCCCTGCCCCATTACTGAGTCGACTCGAAAAATCATTTATTTCTGCCTGATGCGGTGGATGTTGGTTTTGGCATTTCACAATATGCTTTGATAATACAGGGTCTTTCACGAGGAACCTCACCCATATTTATACGGGAAACCACTGAACGTATTTTCATGAAATTCAGCACTTATAAGTATTTCACGATGCTGATGAAATCTAAAATATTTTCAAGGAATGAGCACCTCCGGTTTTTCCGGAAATGACGTCAACTTCCGTTTTTCAAATTAGAACACCATTTTTTTATTGCAGAAATAGATTCCTTAGAAAATTTCAAGTTATTTTGATGTAACATTTTTCAGTTTTGGTTGGAAAATTCTCTCTGAGCGGGAAAATTCGAAAAAAAAAATCGAAAATAGAGCTCCGCTGAAACAAGAATAACTTCGAGGTTTTTGGATGGAAAATTTTCATTTTTGGGATTTTTTAAGATGTAAGATTTATGTATCCACTTTAAAAATCGAAATCGCGATTCATGATACAGGGGGTGAAAAAATCGCTTTCAAAGTTAGGGATGACAAAATCGTGAAAAATCAATTTTTTCAAATTAGAACCCCATTTTTTTATGGCAGATATTGAATCTACGTTAAAAAATAATGAGAGTGTATGCGCATCACACCCTTGCCCTAAAATGGATATATTCCCTGTATCATGAATCGCGATTTCGATTTTTAAAGTGGATACATCAATCTTAAATCTTGAAAAATCCCAAAAATGAAAATTTTCCATCCAAAAACCTCGAAGTTATTCTTGTTTCAGCGGAGCTCTATTTTCGATTTTTTTTCGAATTTTTCCGCTCAGAGAGAATTTTCCAACCAAAACTGAAAAATGTTACATCAAAATAACTTGAAATTTTCTAAGGAATCTATTTCTGCAATAAAAAAATGGTGTTCTAATTTGAAAAACGGAAGTTGACGTCATTTCCGGAAAAACCGGAGGTGCTCATTCCTTGAAAATATTTTAGATTTCATCAGCATCGTGAAATACTTATAAGTGCTGTGTTGTGGTAAACAGGTGATTTTAGGTAATAACAAGTCTTTATTATTAATAACGTGTATTGAATGAAAATGATCTAAGCTTGAGCATAGCCGGACGTCTGTCCCTCACGACTACAACCGGAGTACTAACTACGTGACTACATGCACATGCCTAGAATATCGGGAGACTACCGTCTCATAGAGAAATTAAACTAAGAAGGGCCACGCCCATATATAGATATCTGCAACTCTCATAGAGCAATGAATAAAAGACTGTGCGAGGGTAGGTGGCGCCACAAGGCTCTAACTGAATATAATAATTCTCAAATGTAATTTTGTTTATATTCCAACATGCTGAATTTCATGAAAATACGTTCAGCAGTTTCCCGTATAAATAAGGGTGAGGTTCCTCGTGAAAGACCCTGTATAGTGAGAAGTAACAGCTTTACAGCTTTGATTGGCACTAGATGTCCAAGCGTCGATGCATATGCAAACTGCATAAGCTTCCAAAATTTTTTTCCTACAGTTATCATATATTTTCTTGTTGGAAGCTTATACCCAGGAGAGTTCCCTATTAATTCAACGAGTTTTTTTAATTCTGGCTCTTCAACAATTCTTAATGAATGATGACCTTTTGTAACCATTGCGACTACTTGCTCATCTATTTTATCTATTTTTTGTTTTGGCAGCGGTTTCCGAATGAAATTGACAATGCTTGTTTGGCTAGAGGTAGATGGTGCAGTTTCCTGGATATTGATGTTCCTTGTTGGTATAGGCAAATCTCTGGATGAACTGGAAGATATAACTTCAGGTCGACTGTACAGCATGGAAGTAATGGGTTGTCGTGAGTCCGTAAAAGGAATTGTAGGATGTTTATTGGACATATGTCTTCTTAAATTTCCTAACGAACCGCTTTTTGTGCTCAAGTTGAGAGAACAATATTTACATTTGGCCTGATTTTGACCTTCTGTGAAATGGGACCAAATTTCACTCCTTTTGGTTCTTCTCGAAGTCATTTCGAACGAAGGCTCGTGAAAATTTTCCAAAACAAAAAATGTTCTTACGTTTACGTGGTGGTGGTATTTGTTTCAAACGTTATTTCCGCAGCACAACACAATATTCTTTGATTGATTTTCTCAAAATCGTACGACACAAATGTTCAATGAAAAATAAAAAACTGCACTGATAAATCACTCATACATTCCACACGAAAATTGTCTATAAATCTGAATCAACTTCAAAAAACTTCTTTCTTATAACTTTAAACTCCTCTGGGATAACAGAAAAGGAATGACTTGCTATACCTACAATTTGTTGGATTGTAGGGCTGACATTTCCAATTCTTTAGAATACTTGCGCATAAGCATATAAAAAATATGGCCTGCCTTGATTCGTCGCAAGGAAACCTAGAGCAAAATTCAGCTGTAAGTAATAAAAAATAATATAAAATCGAAGGTTCCACTTCCGCATGTTTTCTCCAATTATTCTTATCTGCAAACAATAGTGCAATAAATGCAGTAAAGTTGTCGGCATCCCTTTGAAAATCTACTAAATCCAGGTAAG
Source organism: Adalia bipunctata (assembly GCA_910592335.1). NCBI lineage: Eukaryota > Metazoa > Arthropoda > Insecta > Coleoptera > Coccinellidae > Adalia > Adalia bipunctata. The sequence goes on along the minus strand of OU342950.1, from coordinate 51,019,986 downwards.
GAACGTGACACCGTCCATATTTTGCGTGAGTAGAGGTTGTTTGGCCATTATCCTTGCATTAGGCACCAAGAAGACAATAAAACGTCTTTCACTGTGGCATTTGGCTTTATTTCTTTTTATATGTTGAGGAATTTTTCCAATGCAACATTTTTTTATATTAAGAGGGGTTTATAGTGCCCAGCTTTCTTAGCGTCCGTCAAAGTCTGCCTTCTTCTCACCCCTCACCTCCCCTAAGAAATCGTCGATTTTCAGTACGTCCGAAGATATCTCAGACATTCCTCGTATTTACCGCCCTTTTCTTCCACATGCGAGATTTCTGTTACGTACAGCCTTTACCTAGGGGAGGGCGGAAGTTGTCGAATGCCCTCGTATATTCACGAATGAAGTGGAATTATTTACGAAACTGCTGACAACACTGTAAATTCATAGGAGGTGGACGTTTTGCCAGATGGAAATAAATAGTTGGGATGGGCCCCCAATAAATTCGTACACCCTTCTTGGTTGTACGAATTTATTTAGATTCGAATTTATTTAGATTCGGAAAAAATCATCCACATCTACAGTAAAAAAAAATTTGATTGAGACTCAAAACCTAAACTAATTTTTTTTATGAATTTAAATTTGTTTTTTGTATGAGATGCTGTATCAGAGGAATTGTATATACAGTAGAGACTCGATAATCCGGAGAACGATAGTCCGGATATCTCACTAGTCCGGATTGTCGTCGAGATTGTATTATATGTACCTTATAATCCGGATCTCAAGACTCAATAATCCGAATTTGCGATCGTTGCATACGTAATTATTAGTTCTAACTTGTCTAAACTTGATTTTTTAACGGTAAAGTCAATAAAACACATATTTCACATTGGGATTACAATGGGCAGAAGAGTGTAATATTGGAATTACTGATATTCTGCTCCTGAAAGAAAAACAGGAATAAGCTATAGTTGAGCATTCACTTACTCTCACAGTTGAAAAACAACGTGAAATATCTTATTTCAAATAATATATTTGTTTTGTGATTTCGAGATTGAAGCCTTTATTTATTTGAACCGTTTTTTGAAATGCATCTCTACTAAATTGCAAAACGCGATATTCCGGATTCCTCAATGATCCGGATTAGCCCTAGCATTAATTGATCCGGATTATCGAGTCTCTACTGTACATACTCTATTTTTTATGATTGCGTTTGATCGTGCGAAAAAAAAGATAGTTCTCTAAGTTTTTTTCATTTTTTTATTGGAGTAAAATCATAATTTTTCTTTGCAGAATCCAACGCAATCATAAAGAATATGGTTCTAATTTGAAAAATATAAGTTATGGCCAATTTTCGATCATAGTTTTCGACACAAAATTTGAAACACCCTGTGATGATTATTCTGAACTTCACAAGATGCATGGCCTTTCCACATTCTTCTACTCTGATGTTATGAGGACTGTTTACGTTGAGGATATTGAGAATAAGAAAAATGAACATTATACTGACTACGAGTATTTGAGTATTTTACTTTTATTCCGGTTTTTTCTCGATATTTTGAAAACTATGGTTTTAACAGAAATGTACTTATTCAGAATTGAATACTTAACAAAGGGAAAAATTGAAAAAAAATCTTTTCAACAAATCTATTTTTTTCACTTGTTATATAACCAAGAGCGCTCATGCTCCAAAAATATTTTAGCTCAGTAGAAAATTTCGAACAATATGATCTCAATTCTCAGATTTCTAATATGTCCAGTTCTCCAGGAAGGTCTAATAGGCACTCGAACTGGATTATAGTCAGTTTTTTTTGATATATGTAATTCATTTGAAATAGCTTTTTTTGATGTTAGTGACTATAATATCAAGAATTTCGGAAAGTTTTTGAAATTGAATGAGTTTTTTCATGAACTCAGATCATGGATCAGAAAATATCATTTTATAAAATTGAAACGATAAGGTAATTCAAGAAGGAGGAAGGATTGTATGAAATTCTAGAAGATCTCGAGAATTTTCTGATCCCATCATAGCTTGTTATATGTAAAAAAATTTTATGTAGGATAAACATCACATAACAAATGTGCGCAAAGATTTTTGCGTTTATCACTAAATTTCCTACTCATCTTCAAAGTAATTGAAACAAATAACACAACACTTCCAATCACAAGAAAAAAAAAATCAAGTGAAAATTCACGACCCTCGTCTCTCGTCACAAGATCTAAAAACGTAGGGACCGAACGAATTTGCTTTCGGCTTGCCTGTCCAACAGAAGTAATAAAGAACATGTTTTTACACTTTTACTTTTCACTGATAACAGACGCCTTACAATAAAACAATAAATATTTGCCACTGGGATTTACCGAAAACCCCAAAGTGCAACCTAAAATGTGCAGTATTGCCAGATAGATGGAACGATCAGTAGAAGATGGAAATAGCCAAGTTCGTCGATTAGGTGGCAGCACTTTGCGATCGTTTGATTTTAATTTTACTGAAATCGGTTTTTGAGCGATTGGAGAAAACTTTTTGTGTTAAATTTTTCGTGGGAATTCATAAAAAAAAAATAGTCTAGGTTGGAAAGTTAGAATTATGCATATAAAGTCACTAAGAAGGAAAAAAAAAATTTTATTTTTTTTTTCACTCGACGAAAAAAAAAATTATGAACTTTCCAACTTGAAGAACTCTTCAAATTGAATAACAGTGAAAACCCCATATAAATCGGTAGTCTCTATCGTGAGTAATCTCGAATCGCGTTTTGAACTGAACGTCAGAACGGTATAGGCCCCTCTTAATTCAAGTAACTGGGATGGGATTTATTCCACAGTTCGGGGAAAGATTCATAAACACTTTGAACCTTTGAAGGCAGTTTCGATCGTCAACCCTTTGATTGCATTAATAAGACTGAGGAAAAGAATGATAGAATCACTACACCACCATTCAGACTGTCAGTCTCCCCTGCACTCAACGTGATTGAACCTCGGATTTCAAAATATTTGGAAATCCGTCAGTCCATTCGTCATTCCATCAGTATAGACCTGCTTACACCTTCAATCGGAATGTCAATCTTCGCTCTGATTGTCATTCCGAATGATCGTGTAGGGGCCCTATTAGATATATGTCCTCCGATGACGTCGGCACTGTTTTCGTCATAGAAATACTGGTTTTCGTTCTATTCAAACGAGGGTATGGGCCATAGAACTTATAGTACTTAGTATAGAACTTATGTACTATAAGTTCTATGGTATGGGCTCCAGCAGATTTATATGGCCTTATCGTTTTTCAGCAGTTGGGTTGGGTAAGTTCAAGTTAGGCTTTAGACATTTATCCCCTTGTCTGCCGATGACGTCGGCACTGTTTTCGTTCTATTCAAACGAGGGACATGGGCTCCAGCAAGGGGGGTTCAGGGGTGGCTACGCCCCTCCTGAGATTTTTATGGCCTTATCGTTTTTCAGCAGTTAGGTTAGGTTATGTCAGTTCGTTATGGCTTAATTTAATACATACTGCAATAATAACATAATTCAACTGATATTATGATGTAAACCTCGAGAAAGCAACGTTACATTCGGGAAATGACGTTTGAATAAAATGTGTCCAATCTATTTTCTACATCTCGTTCCATTCCTACGAGATATCGAATATATAATAATAACATATTTAAATTCAACATATCGTTGATGGGTTTCGTTTAGGTAGAAAACTTCGGTTACAAATTTTGAGCAATAAAGATGCAATGATTCAACGTGGCAACCAGCATCGTACGCTGAATTCAATTCAAACAAAATTTTCAAGTTAGTAGGTAATCGTTACTACGGAGATAAAAAAAAAATAATTCGACTGTTGAAAATTAAAAATTCATTCGAGATATTCATTCATCTTAGATTATAAAATAGTAATTTGTGAGAATTTCTTCAAGTGTGGAAGAAGAGGAAGATTTGAATGTGTGTGTTCCAAGTTGCGGTTACTATACAGAAAAGAGGATACCGAAAATGTGATCATTGTCTTTCAAGCATTCAAGGTACGTTTTTGGAGCAATCGCATCTAGATTTGATGAAAATAGGCTTCCTGGTCGTCATATTTTTATCAACGGATACTGTCGGAGAATTTCGAAAAAATAAATTATTCTTGAAATTTTCAGAAACTATAGACTCGAGAAAATTTGAAATATTCATTGATTCGCGCTAATGAAATTGTACATTTTTCAAATGATTTTGAATTCTCTTCAAGGTCATGTCCTTGAAAAAATAGGTCAATGCCCTAGACATTCTTGGCAAATTTTGATCTTTTTAGACTATGCAAGACTAATTCTTTTCGTAAATTGTCGTTTTTTTAAGAAAATCTCTAAGAATCTCAACCACCCAGCACCCCTATTCACTCCAGATCCCGTTGAAAAAACAGCAAAATTACTTGTTTGCCAGCATCGAAACTAGTAGTAAATCATACCAAATCACTTGTTTTTCACGAAAAAAAATTAAAACATCGAAAATTCGAGGGGGACCTAAACTAGAAAATTACTCAGAGAATGCATTGATGAATCTGATGAATCCAAAATGGAACTTGGAGATTCGCAAGATGTTTCTGGAACATTCAGGAGGCTCAGTGTGTCACAAGGATTCCTGATGTTGAGAATATTCTCGTCCAAATCAGGGTTAGAACCAGCATTTGCACCTTTCGGGGGTCACATAAGATTATGATATTTGAAGGTAGCTTTGAAAGATTTCACAGTAGGATTCCTGTTGTACCCTCCTTTCTGACTGTAGACAGAAAACTAATTTTCCAGGGGGTCCTGTATCAACCAACCAGTAAACAAATAAGAAAATCCTTTCTGCCTTTGCTCTGATGCAAATTGCATCACCGCATTGATTGTTATAAGAAATCCATCAAATGAATCAGGCCTTGTTTCTTTTCCTTTTTTGTTTTTTTTTGAGTTGCTTGAGTACATTGAAACCTTTATTTAGATTTTGCTGAATGTATACGAGTGCTGTTGAGTGCATCAAATAAATTATTCATATCCTCAACAAATTCAGCCGTATCCAAAGCAGTGTCGGAACTAATTCGCCCAGTAAGGACAGCAGTTCGGATGGCTGCAGCAACACTCTTTAAACAATGTCATTACAGTCTTTTTTCCCTTGATCGATTTGACTGATTAATCAACAGCTGATCTGCCAAAGTCAATTATGACATGACCACAAAATAACATTTTTATATGGTGAAAGTCTTATACTTTTCCTCCATACTAATAAGAATTAAAATTTCAAGAATATATTCCCAAATTATTGCTTGACAAAATTATCGGCTATTGACACAACATATTCACCAGAATAAATTCGAATATTTGAAATAACTAATAACAATTTGTCATGAATTGTGCCACCTGAAGTGGAAAAAACGAAATTTTGCCAATATTCTCAATTTGGTTGAAACAAAATCTAATCAGTGCATTCACCATGTGTTTAGTCATCGAAATTTCTCACTTCTTGAAAATCATTTTCAGAATCTCAGTGACTTAGTTTTAAAATGTCAGCTTCCTCATTTTGCAAGGTCTTTTCCACGGTTTCCACACCCATTTCATTGGATCCATGTTTATAGCAATTTCCTTTGATTCAGCGAGGACTTTTATACATCTGAATTCACATGACAACAGAAAATTGGCACTGCAAATGTAAATAATACACAAAAACATGAAAATCATTACAGTTATATTTACATAGACAATATATACAAACACCAGCTTCATGATATGCATCAATTTACATTGATAAGGTAGATGGTATGCTCTGGTTGTCTCCAAATGCAGCATATTCCACACACTTTGAAGGATCGGTAGGAAAATATTCTTGACATTTTGTCATCAATCTTTTCAAGGCTTGTATGTATTTCCTCTGAGTCTCATCATTCATTACATGAGCTACATTCTTAGAAAAAATCTTTTCTCGACCTGTCCTAGCATGTATACCAACCATTGTAACACCAATGGGCCAAGGAGCATTGCCAATTGCCATTTGGAGATAGGCACCACTAGCTTTCAAATAATTTCTGTTCAACAAATGCACAACGATTTCTGTCAAACTATCCAAGATGTCGTCAGGTACTGAAAATGATTTCAATTTTCGAAGTAAAGGCTTCAAATACACTTGTGTCTGGGTGTATGTGGCTCCTCGTAGCTTGCCTTTAGTACCCATTTTTTCTTCTTGTGTTCTATTTTGCAACTGATCATTCCATAGTTTTAGTATTAAATTTATGAAATGAACTATCACTGTCATGTCATGTTCTTTGTTACCACGTCCCATTTTTTTCGACAGTTCAACTATTTCCTCATGACTCAGATATTTTTGCTCCTTATTATTGGAAGACTTTTTTTCATCCCCATCTTTAGATGATTTGAGTAAATCTTGTAGGTAATCCTGGTCAACTTTCTCCATAGCTTCTTGAAAATCGTTTCGGAAACCTCTAGCTTCTGGTTCTAACAATTCCACTTTACGTAACCTCTTGAATGCATCAAGTTCAGTTTCTCCAAAGAGTTGAATTGGTTGTTCCCTATCTCTCAACCTGTTGATAACTTCTTGACGTGGTAAAAGGTGATCATCTACATTACTTTCGGCGGAATCATTCTTGTCTTCAACTGAAGCTATTTCTTCTTGTATGGGGAGACCGTACTTCTTTATATACTCTTCTCGTTCTTTAGCTAGGAAGTCACCTTTACTGAAATATTTTTTGCCAGGCTGTATCTTGTTCATTTCCTCTACGATTTTCCGTTTACGAGCAATTTCTGCTTTTAAAGCCTCCATTTTAAATAGGATAATATGCAAAACAGTGTTTATTGCATGAAAAGATATGAAAGCTGACAGTTTTCTTATAGGTTAACTTATCTTTCTGTGGTGACAATAGTTTGCTATGGTCACCATAGTTTGTCTATGGTCACCATAGAGAAAATATATTAGTGGCGAATCCAAAGATCAAAGCGCCCTCTTTCGGCACAAATTCCAAACTACGGAACAAGTAATGCTTTGAGATCTTCTATGTTTCGCGTGCTTTTGAGCTATAATATTTTGTTTCATATCCAGGTATTCTTTAGTAATATTTCGAAGTTTTTATAGTGATTTGAACAGATGAATTAGTATTCAAATAAAAATTGTTGAGAAGGTATTTATATCAGTGTTATTCATTTAAAAAATTATTCACAAAGTTATCATGTTTTAGGTTACAAGGCGTGTTGTTTGAGTCTAAATTTCTGGTGCAGTTTTAACTGCTGAGGAAGGTTAATATACTATAATAATCAACAAGATGATTATGATATTGATCATCGTAATTCAAGGAACTGAGTTGTGCCTTTAAATTTGTGTAAGACAGAAATTAAAATAGGGTGAAATATCTATGAGCAAAGGGATTAATGTTTTAATGCTAATGTTATATATAATTTTAGGTCAGTGGATTGATTATAGAACACTGAGTAAACTAAGTACTAGTACTGAAAGAAATTGTTTTCAATTGTAACTGCAGTGATTTCAATTGCTATTCAAGGACAAATAAAAACTGGTCTGTAAGTTTTCATGAATTTTGTAAGAAAGAGGCCTTAACGCTATGTATCACTAATGCCTTCGCTATATTGGAAAAATTGGACTGAAGAAGCGTTTCTCGAACAACTGCGAACAATATTTTTAGTGAATATATTAAGTATATAGCAAATATTTTGGAAGGTTGTATTCAGTGGCCAAGTTCTGAGGTTGATGAATTTACTGCTTAACATTTTGGGAATATTCAAGTAAAAGTAATACTTGATTATAAGGATATACCATACGTAGATCTTCATGTTTGTCATGTCGCATCATAACTTATTCACATTCTGATCATAGTTTAGGCAGATGTGAATCTTTTTGTGTTGCCATTTTGTAGTTTATTCCTATGAAAATAGAGAACATTCAAAACAATAATTTATTTCCATCGAATACCTCGTGAATTGTCGATCCAATTAGAAGGGAAAAAGCCAATTTGTATAACAAAATTTTATAAACTCGACTCTGCACCCGTCAATAATACATTAATTCACTGAAATTGTCCACAAAATCATCACGAGAACTAAAAAAATCACTTAAAATGATCTGTTTTACATATCAAAATAACGTAGCTTCAAAAGAGGTTACTAGAATTCCGCCATGTTTGTTTACAGTCAGCAGCGCCCTCATCGGTGGTTGAAATCGCCAATAAAGTATACCGGTTGGCCATGGAATTCTGACACATTTCACCGTGTATTTTTTGAAAATGTTAGGTTATAGTCATTCTTCTGTCAGTTGAACAAGCAACGTTGTCGTTTCTACATATATGTCGTAGTAATTAGGTATTTAACAAAATGTTCGGGAAGATAATGAATTTATGTAAATATGTGAATTCAATGATTTCTGAGAACTGGCGAGTTTTTTTCTCTGTTAGTACTGCAATGTCTTCGCGCGTACGCGTTGCTTTGTGAATATAGGAAAATGCAATTCAAAATTACAGAATGTAAATTGATTTATTGTTTATAATATTATATACCTATACACATAAAAAAGTTTGGTTTGGGTATATACATACTTTGAGGACATTTTAAATTAGAATACAAAACTCACAAATATCAGGTACCTGTAACTGTTATAAAATGTTTTTAACATACAATAGTATTTTTTCAATCAGCTCTTCAAATAGCTTATAAATATCTCCTCAACAGGCAGTTTATTTAGTTGTATTTTATGGGTGAAATTGAAGTAGCCGGAATTCTATAGAATTCCACAATGCCAAGAGATCTTTTACTTCCCCGATTAACCACAAAACAGAATAATAGCATACTTTTATAAGACAAAAATGAAGCAATTGCATAAAATAACACAGAGTTTTATTGTTTGTCCCAGCAGCCATTTTAACAGCTGATCGTGTGGGATCGTTGGATTCAAAGATATTCTTTGGTTGGATTGGTCTGTTGACGTGAACCAGGAGATCCAACACAACTTTCAGCCAATCAGAGATGTTCTTTACAAATATCGATATTTTGCTCCAATTACCTGTTTTCTGTTTTGCAATGCCGAGTCGAAGTTTACGGATATTTATGAATAATGTGAAGCTGATCATTACAAATTTGTTCTGAAATTTGCCTTCCCCATATTGGTAGAAAAAAAGCGGAATTTTGGTGTTGGCAACTTGGACCGAAGTCTCCCTGGGAGTATGTTAAGAATAAAAAGAAAAGGGTGCGGAAACCGCTGACAGTAGGGTGTTTCTCTGACTCAACTAATGTTGTGGGCAAAGATTATAGAGAAGGAAGATTGGAAACGAAGCGACAACATTGACGTGAGCGCCGTCTGGTGAGAAGAAAGTCCTGAGATAGATAATAGGTGGCTAAGAGATGTTACCATGGTTACCACATATGGTACAATTCAAACAGACAAATTCAAATCAAATTTAGATTATTCTCCAGTTGAGTTCGTTTAGATTAGATCTACAAAGAATAATTAATAGTTGTATTCGTTAAGTTTAAGTTTAATTGAGTTTTCATATTGTATTTGAGTCATATATCGTGTATTGTTTGAGTTTTCGTTTAATATTTGTGTTTTCGTTATAATTTAGTTTGATTCGTGCTTAGTATTCGTTCCTGTGTTTCGGTTGTTAAATATTTGAAGACAAGATGCCATCCGGAGCATGCTGCATGGCAAAGCAGTGTACTAATAATAAAAGGAATAATCCGAAATTATCCTTCTTTAAATTACCGAAGAAAATGGAAATGTAAGTATTGAAACTCGAAAGGGGTAACTCTGTTATTCATTGCATTAATTTTCAGTGCTCTGAAATGGATAGAGTTTTCTGGGCGAGAGGATTTAGATCTCAGCAGAACTTATACTATGTGCAGTGAGCATTTCTCTCCAGAACATTGAGCGACGCGGGCATGGCGTCTGAATGGGATCTGATTAGTCCTTATACAAGTTTTACACCTCTACAAGATGTTTTTTAAATTGTGATTTTGAATATTCTGTAAAAAATATGTTCTAATAATTCTGTAACTCAGATGTAAAGATATTTTTGACATGTATTCCAATTTAAAATTGTATGTATATTTTGAAATAAAAATATGTAAGCAAATCTATTTCGTGTGTTTAATCAGTATCAATTGAATTAATATGTAAATCAAAAATATAATCCTGAGCAGAACAGAAGCCCTGCTTTTGTTGTGTCACCCTGTATATTATTGTCTGGGCTCGATAGGTGGAAATCAAAATTATTATATACTTATGGTGGTATTCAAATTTCGCGCTCTTTCCAGTAACAGTAATCTGTAATGAAAAAAACTACAGTCACTGTAATCTGTAATGAAAACGCCATCTCGTGAGTAAAAAGTCCCGATATATATATGCATAAAACGTAGTCGGTTTTTAGTACGAGAGATATGAGGGAGTTTCCTATCTTTGAACTCTATAATCTGTGGTTGTGGGGGTGTACAGGCTTGAAGCCCTCCACGTTTCAAACCTTAGACCTGGAACTACGTCGAAGGATTTTCAAGAATTTTTTTTGACTAGATTTTCAGGAGCTGAATGTGAAATTCCGAATTCAAAGTATCCGAATATAGCTATTCGTCTTTCAAGGTACTCATTCCAACCAGCGAATATGAGAAAGGGAATTGGCCTGATAGGGCAAATGTCAGGCAGTTTTTTCAACGAAGAAAAATAAATCAGCGTCCGAATTGATTCCTGCTGAATCGATTTTTCCTGTAATAGCTACAAACAACTCTAGAACATTGAAACTGATTCAACTGAATGTGCAGTGCATATCTAATAAACTGAATAGTTTGGAATTTTATGTTGTGGAGGAATCGCCGGATGTACTGAGTGTTGATGAGCACTGGTGTAGTAGTGAAAGTTTTTCATATGCCACTTTATCTGGCTATACTCTAGCAGCTCATTTCTGCCGTCCAACTGGCTGCCACGGGGGTTCTCTTGTTAACGTTGAAACAGATTTGAAATTTAAAAACTCACAATACTCTTCACTTTGTATAGCCAAGTTCACTGTGATCTTTGTGCTGTAAAACTTGAATTGAATAAGAAATCTGTATCTATAATAAGTGTATACAAATACAGATCACATTTTTTTGGAATATACACTCACACTGTGATTTTTTTTAGAGTTTCATTAGAAGTATTCGGGAAAGGAAATTTGGAAAGGAATTCAAGATTCTGTATTTTTGTTTTAGAGTTTATGAACTTGAATTATTGTAGAATATTGTCAAGCGAAATCTACTTCCGATTCTACCGGAAACGAATGTTAACTTCGTTATTTCAAATGCAATACCGTGTATATTTATACATATTTGTATTGTATTCTTCGTTTAATTCTGCACCGATTTGATGTATGATATGCCGGATATGCGCAACCACTTCAAGCGATTGTTGAGAATTGCCTGATTTATGTCAAGTTTGTTGACAGAAAGTGTGTCACAAATTAGGGTTAATATCTCCAGCATCCCTCATTGTTAGGAATAGATTTCGCCACAGTGGAACAAGAGAAAGTACCCTGATACTTATCCTTGTACAAATTATGAGGAAATAATATACAGAGTGTCTGAAACAGGGCTTCAGAGTGAGCCTCAATAAAACTATGAAATCTCATGTTTTTCAAATGAGAACCATATAAGTTTGTTATTCCGATCGATCTTTATATAATTATTATATATATACGTTGAAATTTATTTGGGATATATATATATATATATATATAATCTTGCTGATGGAGAAAACGAGAGATATGCCATCTATCGTCTTCTAGAACTACGAGAGGGAATTGGTTGTCTGACTCTTAACTAGATGTCGCCTTTACGTACACTGTACCTTAAAGACTTCGTCTAGTTTTGTTAAGAGGACCTCCGTTCCACTTCAATTCTCATCGTGGTAGGGTTATGTTGTCCTGATGAGATCATTAAAAAGATCGAAACCTAGGTCGACATCTACCCACTTCGATGAGATTGGAACTTTCGTTAGTTTCTGGATGATGATATGTGGCAAGTTCGAGTCGGATCCATGGCGATGGTTGATATTTATATCAATTCTCGCGATATATCTGATTAATCGAGAATATATTTGATATATTATAATTTCCCTCTGGGATACTTCCTTCTGGAATAAGCCTAGCCGCACATTGAGCGCAGCCGAGCACAGCACAGCCGAGCCTAGCCTAGCAGAGGATTTTGTAACACACGCAATTGAATAGAACGCCGCATATTGGACTGCTACGTCCAATATGCGGCGTTCTATTCAATTGCGTGTGTTACAAAATCCTCTGCTAGGCTAGGCTCGGCTGTGCTGTGCTCGGCTGCGCTCAATGTGCGGCTAGCCTAAACCTTCGTTGATATATATATATATATATCTTTATATATATGAAAATTAGCTATCGACCGTAATTGTTAGAATTTGAAAGTTTATTAGGATCTCTCGGTCAAAGGATTAGTAATACACTTATATATTATCCAAGCTTTCGGTAATGTTTATTACCTTTCTCAAGGATCTGTAACAAATATACATGTAATAAAGGACTAAAGAGACAAAATTTATACATACATTATGGTGTGATTTTTATCCTAGTAGTTACAGAATTATTTCGTAATCTCACTCTCACTGAGATACAAAATTTTATGTTGCCTCTAATACATAAAATATGTGGAATTATGGTTAAGATCTTCCACGAATATTCAATTGATAATCACATTTGACAACTATTAGTCATTTCTAGAATTTAAACAACAGATTTTTATTTTTCTTATTCTTCATTAATGCTGTCTTGTATTGTCAAATCACGAAATGGTGCATGTGTTTTCTTCGATAGTTCAATTAAGTATGAATATATATTATTTAGATTGTTAGTGTCTTGCTTAGTGTTCATTGTATTTTCAGAAGTTGTTATGGCCAACACTGGAATGAAATTTCTTCATACACACAAATGACATTTAATGAATTAATAGAGTCACATTTATATTCAATAACACTTATTTTTCTTTCGAACAACGTTTCTACAAACAAATCTTTGGAACCCCAATGGGAGGAAATATATCTCCCATCCTAGCTCAATATGTAATGGATGATTTAATTACTGTAGTTCTACGTAAAATTCCATTCACTATACCTTTTTTGAAAAAATTCGTCGATGATATCATCTGCATGATTCCTAAAGGATCTATTGACATTGTTCTCAATTGCTTCAATAGTTATAATACCCATCTACAGTTCACATTTGAGGAAGAGGTTAACAACAGTCTACCGTTCTTAGATATGAGAGTTATAAGATCGGAAACAACATTAAAAACAAAATGGTACATGAAACCTACTAGCTCTGGTAGATACCTACATTATAAATCCTGCCACCCATTCAACATGAAGATGAATTTAGTCAAAGGTATGAAAAATAGAGTTTTACAACTAACACATCCAATTTATCAAAAAGAATGCATCCAGAAAATTAAAAAACTATTCATATTGAGTGGATATCCCAACAGACTTCTTAACCAGATATTGTACAACGTAGCCTCTTCTCCACCTATTACTGATGTCGTCACTGTTAACAATAATGTTAATGAACAACCTACCCATCCCGTCTACACTACACTACAATACATTCCCTCTGTTTCTAATAAAATTTCGGTAATTTTCAAAGATTGTATAAATATAAAGATAGTTAACACTATGAAACACACCTTACACAGTCTTGTGTTTAACAGACTCAAGGACAACGAAAAAGAAGAATATGAATCTGGAGTTGTTTACAGTATACCCTGTGGAAATTGTGAGAGAGTTTACATTGGGCAAACTTCTCATTGGATTAAATCTAGAGTCTCTGCTCATAAAAGCGCTATTAGAAGAAATCTAGTAAACTGTGCCTTAGCTATACATGCAAATAATCATGACCACGTAATAAACTATTCAGGTGTCAAACTACTTTTCAAAGAACCCCATTATACCAAGAGACTTTTTCTAGAAATGTTGGCCATAACAACTTCTGAAAATACAATGAACACTAAGCAAGACACTAACAATCTAAATAATATATATTCATACTTAATTGAACTATCGAAGAAAACACATGCACCATTTCGTGATTTGACAATACAAGACAGCATTAATGAAGAATAAGAAAAATAAAAATCTGTTTTTTAAATTCTAGAAATGACTAATAGTTGTCAAATGTGATTATCAATTGAATATTCGTGGAAGATCTTAACCATAATTCCACATATTTTATGTATTAGAGGCAACATAAAATTTTGTATCTCAGTGAGAGTGAGATTACGAAATAATTCTGTAACTACTAGGATAAAAATCACACCATAATGTATGTATAAATTTTGTCTCTTTAGTCCTTTATTACATGTATATTTGTTACAGATCCTTGAGAAAGGTAATAAACATTACCGAAAGCTTGGATAATATATAAGTGTATTACTAATCCTTTGACCGAGAGATCCTAATAAACTTTCAAATATCTTTATATAATTATTATATAAAGATGAAATTCGAAAATGGTGAAAATTTGAGATAATGCTTTTTGGCTTAGGACGGCAGTATACCTAGTGTTCCATACATTTCATGTCTTTAAAATCAGTAGTTTTGCCGTTATTGAATAAAATTCGAATTTCACGACTGAAGCCAGGTTTATTTGTCTAAACATCCGAAACTACTGAATTTAGGAGCAAGATCATCTCAGGGTGCAATCACTATTTTTCTTCGCAGAATCCAACGCGATCATGAAAAAATAGAGTTCTAATTTGGAAAACAGAAGTTATGGCCAATTTTCCATCACAGTTTTCGATACGAAATTTGAAACACGGTGTGGAAATATTCATGAAATTCAGAAGATGCATGACCTTTCCACATTTTTCTACTTAGACGTTATGAGAACGGTTTACACTCGGGATGTTCAGAATTAGAAGAATGAAATTAGTGCTGTCTATGAATATCCGACGTTTTTCAGTTTTTTTTCGATATTTTGAAAACTATTCGAATGAATAGGTACAATGGTTTCAACAGAAATGTATTCAGCATGGAATACTCCTTGTACAACCTTGCTCAGGCTCAGCCCGCTCAGCAGTCAGCCTCCGAAAATATTTTAGGTCTATAGAGAATTTCGAACAATATCATAATCCCAATTTTCAGATTTCAAATATGTTCAGTTCTCCAGAAACGTCTAAGAGGTACTCGGACTTGGGACGCCGTGCATTCAAAAAAGTCTTCTCTTTTTATTGATAGGAAAAAAACTGTACATATTGGATTTAAGGAGGGGATTACCCCGTTACTTTTTCCGTAAATATTTTGATGATCCTTCGGCCCTTTTCAAATTTTCTTACAGTCTTACACAATAAAATGCAATTCGTGTTCTAGATGATGAATCAGGTACTAGATACATGATACATGCATGCAACAAAATAAAAAATATATAATATAGGAAAGAAACACGAACTAAATTTGAAAAAAAAAACTTATATGTCACAAAACACTATGTGCACAAACAGGAACTACTACATTATCTCTACGATATAATTCTGAACTAGTTTCCCTAAATGCCAAATTCTGACTGGCCAAAAATTGTATTACAATAATAATTCTTTCAATGATGGCACGCCATCGATTTTTCTCTCGATTATAAACATTTTGCTGTTCCGCATCAATAGTACAATTCTATCCCAATCTCAATTTTGACTCGCACCAAGATCCCACAGAATTTACAGTCTAAGCGCAATTTCATGTTCATTTCAGTTCATTGAATGTTTTTTGTAATCAACATTTAAAATAATTATTTGTTTAAGATTTCTTGAAAATCATATTTCTTACAAACTGACAGATAAAGGTGGCGGCCTGCGGCCGCCCCTTGAATTTGGCCGCTCGCGTGCGGGACACGCGCTGCACACCTGCTAGGATCGGCTCTGGATACATTAAAAATTGCGTCTTGATTCATAGTACATGCTAGAAGCATAGAATATATATATATTATTATATATATATTATATATATATGCTCCTAGGTACATGTATGAGAAATTTAATTGAAATATCGGAAGTGGTATTGTAGATATCAATATATAAATGATTTATTTTTGAAAACTTTACCACACACATATGTTCATATTAGGTTTTTTCATAAAATGGGCTCAAAAATCACCCACATAAATATTGAAATTCAATTAGGAAACACCGTGTATATGATTTATCCTCACCAAGAATTATTATACTGCAAAAGCTTCGCTAATTAGCTGAAAAATTTTAAAAATCACAAGCATGTCGAGTGTTTACATTCAACTGGGGAATTTGTGACTACCCACTCGGTCCCGCTAACTCCATTTCGCCTTCGGGGCTCTTAGCGCTAAAATATTCATTTTAACCCTTTACCGCATAGCAAACCATATATGGTTTGACATCTTTACCGTTCATTTATTGTGAAAATATAGAAAACTAACATGAAGACCCTATCGGAGTTTATTTGTTATATCATCAACACAGGCCCGCCGCTAGCTGTCTGAGCGCCCGCGTGCAAATACTGTTATGCCGCCCCCAATAGGGCGCTACATCTAGTGTTGGGACTACTCGAGTAGAAAACCGCTCGAGTACTCGATTATCAAAATAACCGACACTACTCGATTATCGAGAAAAAACTGCTTGATAATATCGGTGTTAATGACGCAAGCGCAAGGTCCGATGTTTTCACTAATCGCGGAAACGAGTGACTGATTTCTGATTGAGTAGAAGTTAGAAATAGAAGTCAGTCAGTGGTCAGTTGGTGAGTTTGTTTAGAATTTGGCTGAATAATTATATTGCATTATCCTGATTCTCTCTATAGGTACCCAACGAAGTACCATTCAGAAGATTCATCACCTTGTGCGAGTTTTGAGAATCCGTTGTATTCTTACTTCTTACGTATCTGAACTAGATGAAAATCAAGGGATGTTTCCGAAGTATTTATTTATAGAATTATAAAAAAAACAAAATTAATCTTTTAACTGAAAAAGAAAAATATATAAGTTTCAAACAGAAATATGTGAACAATTTTATAATTAAAAAAAATCTACTAAAAAAGTAGTTTTCTACTAAATCTGGTCACTCTGAATTGAATGAGCGTCGAGCGATGAAACGGTTCGCGGGTTCGCTCGTTGGAACTCGGTCACTCAGATAAAAGAAAAAAGGCGAATGACTGAGAGTGGGGGATCGAGCGAAAATTCGCTCGAGCGATCACTCGATTATTTGGATCGCTCGTATATCGAGTACTCGATTTTTAAAAGTACTCGATTTTTCCCAACACTAGCTACATCAGAGAGCAATTCGGGGGGGGGGGGGGTAGTGGCAAGTTTTAGCGAGGGACCTGAACTGATCTTGAGACGGGGAAAGGGGGGGGGGGTGTTAGATCGTTTCCAATCGAAGATTTAGTGATCCTAGGGGGTGTATATTCCGACAAAGACCTTCATTCTGTTTTTATCTTTATTTTCGTAATTCTCTCTTCAAAATCACGTATCTACCTAAACTCGGCTAGTAGAAAGGGCGCAATTTGGTAACAGAGGGCTTTTTATGACATGCAATAATTGGCATAAACGATACGGCGACACTGAAAATATTCAAAACTACTACTACTACCTGGTTGTAATATTAGGAAAAAGAACATCCGCAAATTTTTCTCATAGAATATTCAACAAAATCAAGATGCCGTAGGAACTTTCTGAATCGATGTTTCTTTCAGAAAATTTTTCCCGAGGGCGCAATTCGAAGTTCCGGGAGGGCAATTTATCGGATTATGTGAATTTTTTCGATCTTGAAGTTTTATGCCATAACTGGATCTGGGCGCTCTCAGTATTTCGCCGGGGGGGCTGGGGGCACCTGCGGAACTTCGGGGGGCGGCAGTGCCCCTCCCGGAAATATACCTGAAAGAAACACTGCAGTGAATTCACTGAATTCCGTGGCTATACGGAAATTATCGATGTTGGCCGCCTGTCCTCCCAATCCTTCAGAGAAAAAGTCTCTCTAAGGGGGATGGGGAGACCTTGCCGCCCCCAATGTTGAACGGAGTTGGAGAAATTTCAAAGCAGTTGGCAAAGTTTCGATAGCATATGGCAAAATTTCTATGTTTCTCCCCCCTCCGCTTACCACGTTGTTTGTCCCCTCCAAAAAAAAATTCAATTTCACTGGATTTGCCGCCCCCCTGGACGTGCCGCCCTTGTGCCGGGCACGCCTTGCACGCCCGCTTACGGCGGGCCTGCATCAACAATAACAAACAGCATCTACTCTGTTTATGGTCCGACGCCACTTGTAGAAAACCACCCTTTTCCAGACAAGGTCAGTGAATGTTTACATGCACGTGCGATTGTCAAATTTGAGAGAAGAAATAAGAATGAAAAGATGAGTTTTTGGGGGAACAAAAAATGTTTCGTTGTGTGACATAAACTCTAGTTTGTATGTACTATAATAGATTTTCACTTTCAATTCGATTCCACCGATTTTCGTAAGTAATATCATAAGTGCATCCAATTTTTCCGAAAAAAATCGAAAAAACACGTTGCTAAGTAATATTTTAACAAGAAGCATGAGTGCTGGTGGCAACAAAAATCCGAGTCGAAGACGAGGATTTTTGCACCTGCACGAATGCTTTTTGTTAAAAAAATATTACTTTGCACTGTGTTTTTTCGATTTTTTTCACAGGAAAAATTAGATGCACGAATGGTATTTGGCAAGACTATTTCATGAGTAACAGATTATTCTGGGTGTATTATTTATGTATTATTAATTTTCGTTGACAACAACTGTCAAGTTTTACCGCGGGTAAACCCGAAAAAACTGCTGACAGCTGCTGCCAAACAGTTTTTTCATCTAGAAACCATTTGTGATTCAAAATTGCGCGTTTCTGATTGGTGGAAATTAAGACGAGGGAAATAGTCGATACCAATTGTTTCGGAACCATATCTGGGTTCGTATGCATTCTACGCTTTTTCGCTTAGACATATGTGGTTTCGTATGCACTCAAGCAATATGTAAGTTGATGAATTACACTACTCGCCTAACGGCTCGTGCTGCAAAATTCATCTGCGTGTGTTATGACATTTACCGCGAATCGAATAATATGCTTTATTTTCGACTTCTTCAGTAAAATTCGAATTAATCTGCATTTTCAAAATTGACAACAGTTGTCAAGTATGTGGTCGAGAATCGAATCGCGTAGAAAACGTTTTCCAATTGCAATTTTTGGATTTTCAGACCAAAGGAAATGTAGAAATGAATGGCGAGAACGTTACCTTGATGTCTGAAATAGAGTTTCCGATCGATCCGATTTTTTTATTCATTTGGTAAGCTGTTTTCCAATTTGTATTAGAATGAGTTATAGGCGTGAGTTATTATAACTATCGGGGTTGATTTCTACTATTACAGCTCAAAATCATTTGAATAATGGGCACATTCTTCTATGGGAGAAGATAAAAGTAATTGTTTGATTAAGTTTCATCAATAAATTTGTATGACATTATTGATTACATAATTTTCGTCAAATATAATAATGTTTTGATAACACCCATCATATGTGCTTAGTATGCATACGAAACCATATATGTCCAAAGTGTTTGAAGCTTCGATGCATATGAACCCATATATGGTTTCTAAAAAAAATTAAACAAAAGTACTTTTTGATGAAAAAATATAATTTATAATTAATTTTGAAGCATCAATAAAACATTTTTCTCGAAAAAAAAATTTTTTTCTCCAATATTTAATATATCATGCAGTAAAGGGTTAAGAATCTACTCAAATGTCAAGTATCTCGGTTGCCTTATTATTTATACAAAATCCGAAAAATCGAAATATGGTGATTTCACACCACTCAACAGCTTGTCCTGTCTTGAAATAAAATAATTCCAAATCCCACTCCAGTGGTTAAGAAAACTTCCTTTCAGCAGTTATTTATTTCGAGGAGCACGAACAGCAAACGGAATAATAATTTATTTATTTATTTATTTATTCAAATTAAGGGACATTAACAGGAAAAAATCCCAAAATAAACATCCACAAATTACTTAAAACAAGAAAATAACAATCATGTACAGACTATATCCTTACACCTAATATAAAATAAAATGCAATGGTACACCAAAAAAAAAAAATGAAATCACAATTCAAAAACTCTACGGACTTCCCTCCTGAATGCAGATAAAGTTATTGAAAATGGGTCTAAACGAATACAATATTTATTAAATAAATCACATATCCTTACAATAGGGGAATTTCTGCCAATGTTGGTTCTAAAATGAGAGGCTGCAAGCAGTTGTTTGCTTCTAGTAAACCTCATGGGCACATGATAAAAAAATCAATGATACCAATTCTGAACAATTGTAGCAATAATGAACCGAGATCTGATGCCAATTCGACATTTTCGCTGGATTCTATATTGGTCGCCCTTGCGCATGTTCGCGCGGGTAATGTTCAAAATTGCCAGTTACAAGATGCATTGCCTTTATAAGCTGCAGAATTCAGAGCTGTGACGAGCACTGAAGAAAAGTGCTTCGAGCACTAAGCACTTGAATAAAAAGGCTCCCGTTTCTGGAGCACAAAGCACTTTTTTTCACAAAAGGCTCGCGAATACTAAGCACTTTGTGAAAGTAATTCGACATTTCGAGCACTAAGCCCTAAGCACTTTTTTTAGGAAATATGGAAAGTGAGGTTATTTCAATCGGAAAAGAAATTGTGAGTTGTATGTGATATTAAAAATTTTGAATTCGATTCGATTTAATATACAGGGTGTCCCAGAAGTCGTGAACCCCATTGAGGGGATCGAAAGTGAGGAATATTCTAGGCCCACAAATCCATGTTTGAAATTCTTTGATAACGTAGTTAATTTGTCATTAATTAATGGTCCTTCAGAAGAATAAGTAGGCAGTGGGCACGCGAGAGTGAGACGCCAGTCTCGGTTTATTGCGTGAAAAGCCGGCAGAAGCTCTGGCGTCTCTCTCTCGCGTCTCCACTGCCTACTTATTCTCCTGTTGGGCGCTTCTCATTGGTCACTTTCATTAATTAATTACTAATTAACTACGTTATCGAAAAATTTCGAACATGGATTTTTGGGCTCAAAATATTTTTCACTTTCGAAGCCCTCAATGGGGTGCGCGAATTCTGGGACACCCTGTAAAATAAATTCTTATTGATAATGATAGAGAAAAATGCTATTCGCTCCTGGATCTCTCTGTTTGATAATATTCATAAATATACTGAATTTTTCGAGTTTACTTTTTTTTCTGAAATCTCCCAGTCCTTGAAACAAAATTTGCAGGGGAGCAGGGGAGGAGAATTCCACGACAAATAACTCCTTCAGCTCCTTGTCCAGAAGAAGTATGTCTGGCTTAACAGCCTTGATCTGTCGTGTTGTTGAGACAGGATAGTTCCAGCATATGCGAGCTCTTTCGTTCTGGACCACCGCTTCAATCTCCAGAGGCACATATGGTAGCACCGGTTCCTTGTCTATCTCATACGCGGCTCTCAGATGGAAGTATAGAATTCGTAGAGCCGCGTTGTGTCTCTCTACATACCCTGATGGAGCATGGACTCTCTGCAGGCGGAAAGGATGTGCATAATCGTTTCCTGTTGCCTATGGCAAGCCCTGCAAGTTGTTGGGGTGTCCATTTTCATGATGTTCTTTTTATACCATCTTGTATTTAGTACTCCATCTTGACACGCCATCACAAATCCCTCCGTCTCTGACTTGAGGCTAGCGGACTTCAGAAAGGCGAAAGACAATTCCTCAGACAGGTCCTGGTCTTTCAAACTCCTGAAATATATGGAGTGCAGGCTTTTACTCATATGATGTTCGAGTAATTTATCCGCCTGAGACTTTCGGATCAGTCTCGCTAGGCTTCTTTGTTCCGCCTGAGTGATCGGTGTTCCAGCCAGCTCAGGATTGATCGATACGCCGGTTATGCTGAGCTTCTCCACGGCCCTTTGTGCAGCTCGGAAAAGGAAGGCTCCATGGTTCGCAATTTCATGCTGAGCAACAAATTTCAGGAGCGGATCTTCACTTCTTAGAATCCTTACTGCCATTTCCAATGTTTGTTGATATTCCAAACATTGCAATCCTCTACCCCCCTGGCTTCTCGGAAGGTATATCCTCTGTATTGAACTGTTGGGATGTAGGCTACGATTCATGTTCATCGTTTTTCTTGTTGACCTATCAAGATCGAGGAGTTCGTTCACCGTCCAGTTCACCACCCCGAAAGAGTAGGTGAGAATCGGGATGGCTAGCATATTTGTAGCAGAAACTTTGTTCTTTCCCGACAGCTGCGATTTCCAAATGTCCCTCAGCTTCTTTTTGTAGCTGGCTGTTAAGGCATCCTTTATCTGGGTTGTCACCAGTACACCCCTCTGTTTCATCCCAAGAAACTTATACGTTTCTCCCTCTTAGAGGTGTCGAATAGTCATCAATAGTTATTATTATTATTATGTTCTACAGTACGCTCGACACTACTATACAGGGGGTCCCGAGTTCGAGTACCTATTAGACGTTTCTGGAGAACTGGACATATTTGAAATCTGAAAATTGGGATTATGCGATTATGATATATTGTCCGAAATTCTCTACAGAGCTAAAATACTTTTGAAGCTTGAGCTCTTCCGGTTATACAAGGAGTGAATATCAATTAGTTCAAAATTTTTTTTTTCAATTTTTTCGTTTCTGATATGATTGAGTATTCAATGCTGAATACATTTCTGATAAAACCATTGTATTCATTCGAATAGTTTTCGAAATATCAAAAAAAACCCTGAAAAAAGTCAAATATTCATGGTCAGTATATTATGTTTATTTTCCTTATCCTGAAAAACATCCCTTGTGTTAACCGTTCTCACAACGTCAAAGTACAAGAATGATGAAAAGGTCATGCATCTTCTGAATTTCATGAATATTTCCACACGGTGTTTCAAATTTCGTGTCGAAAACTGTGATGGAAAATTGGCCATAACTTCTGTTTTCCAAATTAGAACCCTATTTTTTCATGATTGCGTTGGATTCTGCGAAGAAAAATAATGATAGCACTCTCAGATGCTCTTGCTCCTAAATTCAGTAATTCCCGAGTTATTTGAGCTTTTCTGGATTCATGTTGTACGTACAGTCAAAGTCATCGAATCTAAACAGATTCGATGAAAATTATTATGAAACCTTAGTAACAACTAATAATTGGACATGTCAAACTGCTTTAAAGTTTTTCCAACTGTTTTGTTCCAACTGCTTCGAAATTTTCCCAACTTCTTCGAAATTTTTCCAACTGCATTGAAATTTTTCCAACTGCTTCGAAAATATTCCAACTACTTTTAAAATTTGCCAACTCTGTTCAACATTAGGGGGGAGGATCGTCCCCAACATCCCCCCCCCAGGCCCGTCCCTGACCAACAAACAAAAATTAGCTATAGTAAATTCATATCGTGTATTTTTTGACCTGGTTCCGAATTCAGACGAAACTTCCGAAAACGATTCTCTTGTAGGCAAATAATTTGAAATCAGTATTGATCAATAGAACATCCAGCGGTGAAAAATAAAACACATTGTGTTTTGAAAATCGAAAAGTAAACATTAGACAAAGTGCCATAATGCTATCATAATAAACAGATATTTCATGGTCATGATCATTTTGAAATCAAACATACTTATCAAAGACTGTACGCAAGCGCCCGCTTCTCGTTTCCGACTCAACAAAGGCGGGCTTAACAACTTTTCGTTTTCATTCACTTATTCCCACGATTGCTAGTCGGTACTGTGGTGTTACGATAAGGTATGGTTTGACGGTTGACAGTTGGGAACACGTGGGACTCGGTATTTTTCGAAAAATCTGAAAATGGGCGCGAATAACCTGAATTCAAAAAATAGTGACAGTTCGTCGGACAAAGGGGCCATAAAATTGAAAAAGGAGTTAGGTTTAATAGATGGTATTGCTATAATTGTTGGTGTTATTATTGGAGCAGGAATTTTTGTGTCCCCCAAAGGAGTTTTACGATATTCTGGAAGCATAGGACAGAGTATTTTGGTATGGATTCTCTCAGGATTGCTGTCCATGATTGGGGCTTTATGTTACGCAGAATTGGGTGAGTTTTTGTACAAGTTCTGGATCCAAGTTTCATTTACTGATTTACTTTGGGTTGTTTCATAGACAATCAACATATGGTTTCCGAAAAAATATAATTCCAGATTATAATGAAACTATAGTTCCGTTTATTTTCCTGTAAGGAAATATCGAAATGTAATTCACTGTATAATAATATTTATAATCGACGGTACAGCCTCAATATAACATACTGTACTGAAGGCGAAAATATTTCGGTGATATTTTGCGTTCTTTATTTTTCTGTCATAGGAATCAGATTTATAGCATCATATGGGACTATGGGAGGGTGTTCATTGCTCATTCTTTTTGCACCTGAACGGAAATTGATAAATATATCTTCTTTGGGTTAGTAAAACTACCTCCAATCATTGGATTGTCTGGTTGTATACCCAAATTGAGGTTGGTTTGATGCATTGGCGTCTCTACGTTGCGGCTGATGTAATAATTACAGGAAAAAGGTAATCGAAATATTTCTTAGGGGCCTCAAGCTGTGTTTACTTCGCAGCTGCATGCATTGGTGGGTTCCAATTTTGGATAATCGTTGATTGGCATTCTCTTCTTTCATTCTTTGATATCACCATCGAGTTCCAAATGAACTGAACGATTCAATCTGAAATGTCTATATGGAGATATTGTGTATTTGCAAATGCAATACTTGGAAGCTGCAATTTTCATCTCATTGATAATACCTCTGTAGAGAATAAGTATTTGTTTTGATGAACGGAAAGACAACACTTATTGAATAAAAAATACTTATTCTTGACAATGAACGGTTATATTTCTGGTAAATAAATTCATACATATTCCACATTTTTATAACCGAAGATACAATTGGTACCTTGAATAAAATTTAGAGTTTCGCCAGTAAGGCTATAGTTTTCTACTGTTTTGAATGAATTCTTGGTGTGAAATTCATTCAATCTTATTCGAATTTTGAGCCGGCAACGGCCTTCTTTGACAGTTGTCAAATTTTTTTTCGAACTGAGATTTTTTACTAGCCAAGCGGTTCACTGAATTTTTATTCATTGAGCAAAACTAAAAAGTGAACCATCAATATGATGATCGCATTTATTTTAATAGAGAAAGAAATCTGCAAAATATGACAATCGAGTATTTCTAGAACCATGGACCATGTGGATATTTTCCGAATGTTGACTTTGAATTTTCATAGGGTGCTTATGTATGAACTGAAATGAAACCACCATTTTATTTACATGATATTTCAATTGAGAATCGATCGAGCATTCAGAAAGTATGGGAAAATTTCATGAAGTATATTGTGTAAGGAAAAATTGGGTTGGTCAAAAATGGTCTCTTTACCATTTGTTTTTGAAAACCAGTCGAATTTGCAGAATTTTTTTTTCAAAACGCTTTCCATAGCCATGCCTGATAGTTTTTCCGATAGCATATTTATAGATAGCCCCTGAGAAATACAACATACATCGATGGTTCAGTTTTTAATTTTGCTCAATGAATAAGTTACCAAATTCAGTGACCCGCCTACGTGTAACACGCTGCATAAGGGGGATCCTAGCTATTTACAAGGTGGATGAACGAGATTTCGGAAGCACCTTACTTCACGACGGAGATATTAGCAACTTTATTTCCAATAATTTCTCAAGTCAAAAATGAAATGATAGAGAAAAGAAAATGAACATTCAGGATTCCAATAGATATTGAATTGGCAGCATTTGTCACAAAAATCGTCTACGATCCCAGATCTTTTATTAGAGAAATAGTGGAATTTTTTTTGTCAATAATTAGCTAGAATTCAATATGATCTGTACAAAATTTCCAAAGTTCATTCCAATCGAATCTGTAGTTTCGAAATTATCAGGAACACTTCGGATTAGTGGAAACCTGATATGTATGAGACTTGGAAATGGTTCGGAGTGGAACCTACACTGCGCAAAAAAATTAACGCACATTATGGAAATCTCAAATTTATTCTACAACAGAAGGTGTTCTCAATGATAATTATTTTTATCAAAATTATGCATGCATATGTTATCCACTTTCAACGTTTTTCTTCAATACAGATGTTTTCTCCCAGCAGGAATAAAAAAAGATGATATTATCAGATATCTATGTATGTATTGGCTCCATTCTAAAATCAGTTGTTCTCGATCAATTCTAGTGATCAATAGTTTTTCTTTCGTTTGATTTTCTACACTCGATCGCTATGCAACGTGAAACGCGCAATTTGACCCAAGCGGTAGTTTTGCGAGAAGAAGGGTCGACATACACAAGAATTGCAGAAAGGTTTGGAGTTTCCCATACAAGTGTGTCCAGAATGTTGCAGCGATTCAGGGAGACAGGTATGAATGTCCGAAGACCAGGACAGGGTAGACCACGGGTAACAACTGCCATTCAAGAACGTTACTTGAGAGTTTCTTCGTTGAGACAACGGTTTGCAACCGCTCGCCTCCTTCAAAATCAGCTTGAGCAAACTCATGAGGTGCAAATTAGCACTCAGACAATAAGAAATCGCCCCAGAGAATATGATTTAAGGCCTCGTGTCGCGGCAAGAGGCCCAGCTCTTACCCCAGCCCATCGAAGGGCGCGTTTGGATTTTGCGAGAGAGCATATCCATTGGGAAGAGGCCGATTGGGAAAGAGTTCTCTTCACAGATGAGTCTAGATTCTGCCTCTACCATTGTGATCGACCTTCCCTTGTATACAGACGTCCACATGAAAGATATGCTCAGTGCAATTTCCTGAATACTACTGGTTTCGGGGGAGGATCGGTTATGGTATGGGGTGGAATATCTTTGACTGCTCACACAGACCTAGTGGTCGTTGATAATGGAGCTTTGAATGCTGATAAGTACATATATAAGGAACATTCTTGAAGAGCATGTAGTGCCATTTGCCCCATACATTGGTGAAAATTTCATTTTTATGGACGATAATGCATCGTTCAGGAGTACCTTGGAGTGGTTGAAGTCTCTCGAATGGAATGGCCAGAAAGAAGTCCAGATCTCAATCCGATTGAGCAGGTTTGGGACAACCTCAATAGAAGGCTGAGAAGTTCATAAAATCATCCAGCTACTCTTAATGACTTAGGAATCCAACTCGGAGAAATCTGGGAAGGATTAGATCAGAACATTTTAAGATCACTCATTTTGAGTATGAACCGTCGTTGCCGAGCTGTAATTAACGCAGTATAACCATACCCGAAAAACGCCAACAAAAGCATTATAGTAAGGTACATTCGGGTAATATGGCCCACTTTCACTTTAGCGGAGTATAAAACTACAAAAAAAAACAATTTAAACATTTTTATTTTTAATTATGAAAAAACATTTATCAATGAACATATAGGAACTCTTAAACTTTGAAAATAACAAAACTTCATATCATGTTAGGAACAAAACCAAAAACATCTGTTCAAAATCGAGGTGTAGTGACTTTGGCTAATTACTGTTGTGGACTGTTACCAGATAATTGAGTTAGAGATGGAAGTGTAAAATATTTATTATACATTATTTACAACATCATGAATAATATACTCGCATGAAGTTAACAATACAATAGATTTCATTATAAATATTAACAACATCTAAACAGAGATATAGTATTCACTAAAATAAGAATTCGTTCATGAGATGATACAAGTTCATTTATGAATGAAGTATGAATGATGAGTATGCTAAGAGTTTATAATCTAAACGAAAATGATTCAAAATTAAATATTATCTGAATATTTAAGAGTGTGAAATAATTCAGATTGTTCAAAAGAAAAGAAATGAATCATGAAATGGACTAAGTTTATCATTGAACACAACGTTTACAGTGATTAAGCATTTAATAGAATTATTAAACGACGATTGAGTCGATTTAACCAGAAAAACAGAAGGTTTGTATGATAAACTGTAATGAGAAATCTAGAGTTGTAATTAAGTATAGAATTCAAAGTGTGATTGTAATGTATGAATGTGTTCATGAAGTGAACATATCTATCAACCAAGTTAACATTTACAGTGATAGGGTGCTTAGGAAAATAAGCACGAGCAATTCTATTCTATCAGAAAAATAGGAAACTTGATTGATAAATCTAGAAATGTACCAAGTAAATTTGTATAAAAGAGATCTGAGTTTAACGTTAAGTGAAGAATGCAATACGTGTTCTCGAGCGAGTGAATGAAAATACATGAGCGAGTAAGTGAAAATACAAGAATGAATGAATGAATATATATGATTACAAGTAATAATTGAAATCTTATACCAAACGTAGAGATGGCATATCAGGTTGAACCCATGAAGCGAGGCAGCTGGCCAGACGTGGGAAAGAAGTGTGAACTGGAAATTCTCCAACGAGAAATCTGAAAATCCTATCGCCTGGTGCAGCTGGCCCACTCCAGGGTCCTTTTCCCTGGAGTTAAGAGGGCATAATTGATCTGAAACTCGAGAACAGTATTAGCACATGGTCTTATTGAGGTTAACATTATAAATTGAGTTGAAAATTCATATTAATTACAGAAAATATGGAGTGAATTGAAATGGAACAAATTAACAATCGAATGATCAACTCAATTGTACAGAGAAAAGCTAGAGTTAGTTTAATCTTGATAACACAACGTGGGCCATTCTGCACAGACTATAGAATTCATTATATTAATAAAATATATAAAAATATATATCGAACACTATGCAGAGAAATGAGTTGAATTGATATGGGCAATTTATGAATTGAAATATGATAGGATGTCAATTGAATTTAAAGGTTCAATTGACCACGAGATGACATGAATTCATCTATGATTAAAAAATACTAAGAATTGGTCAATAAGGCATTTAAATATTAATTATTACATACCGTTGAGATGGGCACTGGTTGGTTATCAAGATTAAACGAGATGAACACAATTAAAACACTTTTGTGGCGAGATTAACTTATATAGCAAGAGTAAGTACAACTTGTTCTTAACACAAGCAGGAAGTAATTCGTTCTGACAAAAATGCAACAGGTGAATTATAGCGAATTTTGACAATTAAGAGGTTAAGATCTTTATGTAACCTTGGTTTTCTATAAAATGTAACCTTGGTTGCATACCTTAATTATGTACTGGAGAGATGCAGCTGGGGCCATCTCGAAACGGAGAGGCGAACTGGACTGGACGATGAATTTTCAACATTCCGCCCGCCATAGCGAACAGAGTTGGCTATTGAGCTGAGTTGGAGTTGAAATCTTCTTGTGCTGATTCACTTGTAGAGGTGACTGGTAGGATGGCTTGATTGGTGGCTCTGGAAGTTGGCCCATGAGTTGTTGGGCTCGTATACCACGCTGTCTTGCACATATCACACACTTGAGTATGTGTAGGCCCAAGCCTAAATCACCAGAAGCAACCACCTCAGTATACACCTGTGATGATTGCAGAGGTGATCATTTTATCGCCTTTTGTCATCGATTCAAGCAGCGCTCCGCAGAGGAGCGCCACGAGATTGTCGAGCAGCAAAGTCTCTGTCTCAACTGTCCGGGTCGATACAACATACGGTCCTGCAGAAACTACCGTACTTGTCTCATCTGTGCATCCCGGCATCACTCGATGCTCCATAAATCATCTAAAAGCCACTGGGGCTCTTCCTCCAATGATCCAGTGCTGCTGACGAATGGTGGACAGTGTAAGCTGGGTACCTCCATGAAGAGTGCGGAGGTGAACTGCCTTGATTACGAGGGAGGTGAATTGTGAATTGCGAGGGAGTATTGCAGGATGAGTACTATCTGGGTCTAAATGAGCGTTGGTGATTCGTCCGCCTACACGAATAACACCATCGTGGTCAAGAAATGCTGTGAGTCTACTGAACGCATGAGATGATGATAGAGGTGTTTTAGATTGAAGAGCCTTGATTTCTTGAGGAAAATATACCTCCTGGGTGGTCTTAAGCCAAAAAAGACGTGATTTCTCCAAGTCAGTTGAAGAGAGAGGTGTGGACATGGTTAGATTAGAATGATATCTAAGTCGGGCGAGGACTCTTAAACAAATGGAAGTGATTCTAAATAATTTAGAAAGAGACGAATACCTGTATATAAGGTCCCATGGGTAATCTCGAGTTGTGGCCACGAGAAGATTCTGATTGGGCTTTGCTTCAGATTCGAGGTCGACTGTCGAAGCCGGCTGACGTGTTGGCCAGGAATCTGCTGACTTGGAGAGCCATGGTGGTCCCGTCCACCACAGCGAATTGTTCAGTAGTTGATTTGAAAGTAACCCGCGAGTTGCTAAATCCGCTGGATTTTCTTTGCCGGGGACATACCTCCATTTTGCATTTGGAGTCAGTTGTTGGATGAGCTCTACCCTGTTTCGGACGAAGTCTTTCCAGCGAGCGGGGTGAGAATTGATCCACGAGAGGGATACTGTTGAATCCGTCCACAAAGTCGTTGATTGTACGTGCATATCTAGAATATTGAGAGTGTAATGAGTAAGTTTGGCCAAAATGACAGAAGCAGTAAGTTCTAGTCTCGGGATTGTGAGTGGTTTTAGGGGCGTGACTTTGGTCTTAGAAGACAATAGGGTGACTTTGGATCCTGTGGACGGTGAGTGGGTAACGAGGTATAATACAGCGGACATTGCCAGCTGAGATGCATCAGAAAAGCCATGAAGTTCCACGGTTGATTGTTCTAGAGTTCCAACCCAACGTGGTACTCTAACATTGGCCAATGCTTTAAGATCTTCTCTGATGTTACACCATTTATGAGAGAGATGAGATGGGAGCTGTTCGTCCCATGACAGTTTCTGGAGCCAAAGTTCCTGCAATAACATTTTGGCCCTGATCGTGACAGGGGAAACAAAACCAAGTGGATCAAAGATCTGGGCAATATTAGATAGGATAATACGTTTAGATATTACCGACCCAGTAGATTCGGAGTTGATTTTGAAGGCAAAGTGGTCATCTTGGGGGTGCCAAAGTAGACCTAAGATTTTGGTTGAAGTAGGACAGTCGTCGAAGTTGATTGGAGATGGTATCATTTCTTCCTCAGTAACCATCTTGAGTACACCAGGAGTGTTTGATTGCCATTTTGCTAAGGGCAGGCCGCCCGCCATGCAGAGATGCTTTAAGTCCTTTGCGATTTCTGATAATTCCTCTTGAGTGTCAGCT
This sequence comes from Adalia bipunctata, assembly GCA_910592335.1. Lineage (NCBI taxonomy): Eukaryota > Metazoa > Arthropoda > Insecta > Coleoptera > Coccinellidae > Adalia > Adalia bipunctata. The sequence goes on along the minus strand of OU342950.1, from coordinate 50,988,810 downwards.
CCGCCATAGATGTCGTCAACATAACGGCCTTTGGTGAGTGGTTGAATGGCCAGTGGATACTTGTGACCTTCATCTTCAATGAGTTGGAGTAGAACACGAATTGCGAGGAATGGGGCTGACTTGGTTCCGTAGGTGACTGTTGTAAGATGGTACGTCGAAATCTTGTCTTCAGAGTCTAGCCAGAGGATGCTTTGAAGATCCCAATCGTCAGGATGGACCTGGATTTGCCTATACATCTTCGTGATGTCTGTGGAAAACACAAATTTGAATCGACGTACCCAATGTAAGACGTCAGTGACGTCCAACTGTAATTTAGCACCAGTGTGCATGATGTCGTTCAATGATTGGCCTGATGAAGTTGGACTGGAACCGTTGAAAACTACTCGCAACTTAGTAGTTAAACTGTCTGGTTTGAGGACCCCGTGATGTGGTAGGAAATATCTTGATTGTACATTTTGATTGGAGGCTTTCTTCATATGATGTAGGTGTTCATATTCAGTCATGAATTCAGTGTAGAGGTGGCCATATTCCTGGTCTTTGTCGAATTTTCGAAGCAGACTTTGGAGGCAACGAAAAGCACGCTGTCTGGAGGATCCTAACAGGCTGGAATCAGACTTCAAAGGGAGTCTTACCATGTACTTTCCGGAAGAAAGCCGGGAGTGAGTGGATTTGAAGTAATCTTCACATTCCTGTTCATCGGGGGTGAGTGATGTGGATGAACTGGGCTGGACTTCTTCTTGTTCCCAAAACTTTGCGAGGAGGCGTTGAAGGTCAGAGTCTCGAATGGCATGGCATACTGGACGCTGAGTTGAAGAAACTTCTTGAAATGGGCTTACAGGACCAAGGATCAACCATCCAAATATTGACAGAAGTGCCGTTGGAGATGTATCTTGCGATCCTTTTCGTTGGTGAGGAAGAATTACAGAGCCGTAGACATCAGCACCTAATATCATGTCTATTGGTCGAGGTGTGAGGAAATCTGGATCAGCGAGTTTAAGTTTTTCAAGATGTGGCCAATATTGACCATCACAGCAGGTGAAAGATGGTAGAATATTGAATGGAGTAGATAAGATATGGGCAGTTATACTTATTGTCCTGTTGTAGCGAAGAGACTTCAATGTGACGATCACTGTTCCTTTCGTTCTTGAGATGGTTCCACCAATTCCAAGGACGTCCACATTGGATTGGCTTCGTGGAAGGTTGAATTGTCTTGCGACGCCTTCTTGGTCAGAGCGAAAGAGGTCTTTCGTTCTGATATGATCGAGGGCATGAAATGGCAGTGGGCAGCTCCTCCTGGAGATGATTTGCTCGACGACTATCTTGAGTTTGATGTGTATATAATGCTGTAATTCCAACTCAATTATCCGGCCCGAAGGACCAAATGTTCAAAATCGAGGTGTAGTGACTTTGGCTAATTACTGTTGTGGACTGTTACCAGATAATTGAGTTAGAGATGGAAGTGTAAAATATTTATTATACATTATTTACAACATCATGAATAATATACTCGCATGAAGTTAACAATACAATAGATTTCATTATAAATATTAACAACATCTAAACAGAGATATAGTATTCACTAAAATAAGAATTCGTTCATGAGATGATACAAGTTCATTTATGAATGAAGTATGAATGATGAGTATGCTAAGAGTTTATAATCTAAACGAAAATGATTCAAAATTAAATATTATCTGAATATTTAAGAGTGTGAAATAATTCAGATTGTTCAAAAGAAAAGAAATGAATCATGAAATGGACTAAGTTTATCATTGAACACAACGTTTACAGTGATTAAGCATTTAATAGAATTATTAAACGACGATTGAGTCGATTTAACCAGAAAAACAGAAGGTTTGTATGATAAACTGTAATGAGAAATCTAGAGTTGTAATTAAGTATAGAATTCAAAGTGTGATTGTAATGTATGAATGTGTTCATGAAGTGAACATATCTATCAACCAAGTTAACATTTACAGTGATAGGGTGCTTAGGAAAATAAGCACGAGCAATTCTATTCTATCAGAAAAATAGGAAACTTGATTGATAAATCTAGAAATGTACCAAGTAAATTTGTATAAAAGAGATCTGAGTTTAACGTTAAGTGAAGAATGCAATACGTGTTCTCGAGCGAGTGAATGAAAATACATGAGCGAGTAAGTGAAAATACAAGAATGAATGAATGAATATATATGATTACAAGTAATAATTGAAATCTTATACCAAACGTAGAGATGGCATATCAGGTTGAACCCATGAAGCGAGGCAGCTGGCCAGACGTGGGAAAGAAGTGTGAACTGGAAATTCTCCAACGAGAAATCTGAAAATCCTATCGCCTGGTGCAGCTGGCCCACTCCAGGGTCCTTTTCCCTGGAGTTAAGAGGGCATAATTGATCTGAAACTCGAGAACAGTATTAGCACATGGTCTTATTGAGGTTAACATTATAAATTGAGTTGAAAATTCATATTAATTACAGAAAATATGGAGTGAATTGAAATGGAACAAATTAACAATCGAATGATCAACTCAATTGTACAGAGAAAAGCTAGAGTTAGTTTAATCTTGATAACACAACGTGGGCCATTCTGCACAGACTATAGAATTCATTATATTAATAAAATATATAAAAATATATATCGAACACTATGCAGAGAAATGAGTTGAATTGATATGGGCAATTTATGAATTGAAATATGATAGGATGTCAATTGAATTTAAAGGTTCAATTGACCACGAGATGACATGAATTCATCTATGATTAAAAAATACTAAGAATTGGTCAATAAGGCATTTAAATATTAATTATTACATACCGTTGAGATGGGCACTGGTTGGTTATCAAGATTAAACGAGATGAACACAATTAAAACACTTTTGTGGCGAGATTAACTTATATAGCAAGAGTAAGTACAACTTGTTCTTAACACAAGCAGGAAGTAATTCGTTCTGACAAAAATGCAACAGGTGAATTATAGCGAATTTTGACAATTAAGAGGTTAAGATCTTTATGTAACCTTGGTTTTCTATAAAATGTAACCTTGGTTGCATACCTTAATTATGTACTGGAGAGATGCAGCTGGGGCCATCTCGAAACGGAGAGGCGAACTGGACTGGACGATGAATTTTCAACAACATCAAAATTGGACCATATTTCCGACTTTGCCTGAAATATGGCCCGGAATATGAAAAAGAAGCAGAAATAGAACCCACGCATAATACTTCCATTAAGATGAGCAATCTGGGCACTGTAATTCTTCAGTATCTTCTGCGGTTAGTCCCACGCATATTTCATGCACCCATGTGCCACAAATCGCACACATACGCATGTCACTTTCAAAATCTTCATTACAAATGGAACACATCTAGCTTTCCTTAATTTTCTCGACCTTTGCTTTTGCAGCAATTGATGTGAGCTTGTTTTCTTCAAAAATGTCTCTCCTCAAAACCTGGGCTTTATAATTAATTGCCTTTCTTCGCACTGGCCCCGCATAAAATTTCCTGGGCCAAATTTCCGCCCGTGCACATTTACAGATTGAGGTTATTTTCTCATCGCAAATTCGAAATTCAACAGAAATTGTACCATGTCTAGAAGGCCTAATAACTATAGAATGAATAGATTCTATAGGCTTACCTGTAGCCTTATCTGGAGCTGAAATATTCGATGTTGAATATTCACTACTTCTATTAAGAAATTCGGTCCAAACACAAAATATCAAATAGGTAACGAAATAGGCGCGAAACTGCAAAGTGCGTTGTATCATATTTACAGATTTAGGACAACATATACAGTACTTAATCTTATAGTTCACAGATGTCATCTCACAGAAAAATAAGTCGGGTGGGCCTTAAACTTGCCCGGGCCATATTACCCGAATGTACCTTATATGACAATTCACAATATAACATTTCTCACAAACAATTAACTTGGTGAACAAATTATTTGTAACCATTTTCGTGATATTCGGTCGATATTGGGGGAGTGGTTCTGCTAACTTAGTATAAAGTTAGCGAAGCCACCCTGTAAAAAAATAATGACGCGACAAATTTTTTTCTTTCACGACAAATTCGGGATAGCTATTCGACAATTAATGCGATAAAAAAGTCAATTACGAATGCGCTGTTGCCAAAAATGCGATAATTTCAGAAATATCACGAAATCGCGTATATCATTGGGACTATTCCTCATCCATTTAATTCGATCTTGATTTATATTTGCATTCGTGGTGTCGTCCATCACAAGATGAACTGTGAAACATTAAAAACAAAAAGTTATATGTTCAACATTATCAGGTACATACTTACCGAGAATTCTTTTCATGTAAATAACAATGTTATCAAAATTGTGTATATTTTGAACTTTTATTATGCCTTATTTATATCACCTGCTTGAAAAAATATCAATGGTAAAGTTAAACAACTTTAACGGTGAGTTTCACAAAGCATATTACTGGTGTTCGGAGCTTGATCTAGAATCAACTCGATTTGATAGTTCAAAAATCTAACCAAGCCATTGATCTCCGATCACTGGTGATTACGATTTGTGAAATCCACAGTAAGTATAGGCACGGCCTTCTTAAGATAAAGATGGCTTTGGTATAGGTATCATTTAGGCGAAACAAAGTTCGCCGGGCCAGCTAGTATGATATAATAGCCCGGGAGCCAGTGATAGTTTTTGGTGACCAATTTTAACCCTGGCCATAATTTGTAACTAGCTTAATTTGTATTTGTCTTATAGCATAGTGACCGTCAGCTGGCGCACCAGTGGTGGGTTTGCCAACGGGAGCAACGAAAACACTTAAAAAAAATATTGAGTTTCAGTCATTTTAACCCTGCTGAAACTCACAGAGATGGTAGTTCATACAATTATTCGAATAAAAAAAATCGTCCGCTGGCTGTACGTTGGTGGAAAACCCGTCCGCTGGACATGAAAACTTGTTTTCCACCAACGTACAGCCAGCGGACGATTTTTTTATTCGACTATTTCCCTCGTCTTAATTTCCACCAATCAGAAACGCGCAATTTTGAATCACAAATGGTTTCTAGATGGAAAAATTGTTTGGCAGCAGCTGTCAGCAGTTTTTTCGGGTTTACCCGCGGCAAAACTTGACAGTTGTTGTCAACGAAAATTAATAATACATACATAGATGCATCCAGAATAATTTGTTACTCAAGAAATAGTCTGGTCAAATACCATTCGTGCATCTAATTTTTCCTGTGAAAAAAATCGAAAAAACACTGTGCGAAGTAATATTTTTTTAACAAAAAGCATTCGTGCAGGTGCAAAAATCCTCGTCTTCGACTCGGATTTTTGTTGCCACCTGCACTCATGCTTCTTGTTAAAATATTACTTAGCAACGTGTTTTTTCGATTTTTTTCGGAAAAATTGGATGCACTTATGATATTACTTATGAATAATTATCTAAACTACCATCTCTGTTAATTTCAGCGGGGTTAAAATGACTGAAACTCAAAATTTTTTTTACAAGGTTTCATGTCCAGGGGACGGGTTTTCCACCAACCTGCAGCCAGCGGACGATTTTTTTCATTCGTATAATTTTACGAACTACCATCTCTGTAAATTTCAGAAAGGTTAAAATGACTGAAACTCAAAATTTTTTTACAAGTTCTCATGTCCAGCGGACGGGTTTTCCACCAACGTACAACCAGCGGTAAATTTTTTTTATTCGAATAATTATACCATTAAACTACCATCTCTGTAAATTTCAGCAGGGTTAAAATGACTGAAACTCAAATTTTTTTCACAAGTTTCCATGTCCAGCGGACGGGTTTTCCACCAACGTTCAGCCAGCGGACGATTTTTTTCATTCGATTAATTATACAAACTACCATCACTGACATGACATATAGGTTTGTCCAGTTTAACATGTAACACCATGAAATGAAATGTGATGTAGGTAATACACATTCTTTATTCCAGTATAATTTCGTCAGTTATTAAATGAATACAAAATTATTGACATAAGCAGTAAAATTTCAGCAATAGTTTCTCAGTTTTTAACATATTTTGGGTCGACGAGTGTTCCATTCAAACCAGGGTATATAATTCAATTTGGCTGAAAATAAACATCGCATTCTCGAAAATTGTCTACGAGGTGGGCCAAATCTTCGAGAACTACCTGGCTATACACTGAGATGTGAACAACGATCCCCTACTGTTTGGTAACTCGCATATTTATTCAGTTAACGTCTTTTGTCCATTGTCCTTGACGTCGATGACCCTAGCTACTTCAGGGTCTATTCAGGCTTTATTAGTGTACCCATTCATGCAGTATCAAGTCCAAGTTAGTGTTAGTACTACTTGAATATACCTCTTCGAACCTAGTTTTTGATGGAATAAAATTTGAAATGAATTTAATGAACGGAATCCTGTAGTTGGCATAGGATAGACAACGGAAACATAATATTATAGACGTATATTTGACACCCACCGTGATAAAATGATTAAGACCTCGTCCCAGTAGGATGTTTTTCAAACAAAATAAATGGAAACTCAGAACTCACATTCTCGCATATTAGAAAAAGGTGTTATGCGTTTTCATTGTGAATTATTCAAAGGAGAAATATAATTCGAACGAGGTCTGGCTGAAGTTTTCTGACCACGCACAACTTATTTCCGATATTTGAATTTTTGATCAGAATCCAATACACATAAATATGAAATCGTCACATGAGTTATTCAAATTCCTCCATCAAGAAAATCAAAATACTCCAGAATTCACAAAGAAAGCACTTGAATTGAAACCATAACAAGGAGCGAATTTCACGATGTCCCCACCGGCCACCAATACTGAATTTATGCAACCCAAACACCTCCCATCGGTGGTGGCTTGCAGGGTTATTTCAACTGAAACTTTTCTCTCTTTTCCGCATAAATATATCTCCTGGCTTGTCGCCTGTGATGAGTTAGATTTTGAACAGGATATATTTTAATGTGGATGGGCGCAAAGTATCAACAAGTGGTAGGTATTGGTTTAGCTCTAATGTCTGTATGTGAGTTCGAATCATTTTTACGTATTCGATGCAGAAGGTGGACCTGAGAATAGAATGGCTTCCATTCACACCTGAATGCATACTGCGTGGTAAGTTCAGTGAAATCGGAAAAGAAGCACCCATTTGTTTATGAAAATTGTGCAAAAAAATCTAGTTTGTATTTCAAAATAATTTGTGAAGGCTTAGCCTCCATTGCCTTCTCTAACGAGCCACTAATTAATTGTATTACAAATTAATGATTTTTAATTCAATCAAAGCTTCGATACATTCATGATGTTTGTTGCAGGTACTATGATTCCAAAGTCTGGTGGAGATTATGCCTATATAAACGAAGCCTTCGGCCCACTTCCTGCTTTCCTGTACATGTGGGTGGCTTTATTCATTCTAGTTCCTACAGGAAATGCCATCACTGCTATAACGTTTGCACAGTACATTTTTCAGCCCTTCTGGGGCACATGTGAGGCGCCGTTCCTAGCAGTAAGGCTCATTGCCGCCGCAACAACGTGTCTTTTGACTATCATCAATTGCTATGACGTTAAACTGGTCGCCAGGTGAGTTAGGAAGGAGACAATCTCTTTGAAAAAAATATTATATGTCCTCACAATACCGATGCAACGATTTTATTCACCTCAACATCAGGGCTCTGGGATAAAACTATGTTCTTATCTCATGATAATCAATAAGAAATGATTATCAAACAAAATACCAAGGATTATTTTACAGCTGACGCCGTTTCTCCGTCCCCAACTTCCATATTTTTCTGTCGTGACATGTATCCTCTTCCAGATCTCTGGCTGACATCGCCTCTTCTACATCGTCCCTCCAACTTCTCCGTGGTCTTCCTCTCTTCCTCCGTTCTGGTGGTACCCATTCTAGAATCCTTCGGGGCCATCTGTCGTCTTGCATTCTCTTTACATGCCCGAACCAAATCAACTGCCTTCTTTCAATCTCCTCTGCTATTGACCGACCTATATCCATTTCTGCTCTTATAGTTTCATTCCTAACTCTTTCCAACCTTGATCGTCTGCAGCTTCTTTTAAGGAAATCCATTTCAGTTGCCATCATCTTTCTCTTATTTACCTGTGATACATCCCAAACTTCTGCCCCATATAATGCTACACTTTGCACCATACTCCTATAAACATGTTTCTTGGTACCCTTAGTTATATTCTTGTCCCACAGCAGGGAATTAAGTGAACGTGTAACGGTTCTTCCTTTATTAATTCTTTCCTGTATTTCGTCCTTACTGTTCCCGTGTTTATTCAGAATGGCTCCCAAATATTTGCACTTTTTTACTCCCTTGATTATTTCGTTATCTAGCTTCAAATGTTTGACTTCTTCATTGCCCACTATTAGATATTCACATTTTGACATGTTCAGGGTCAATCCTGCCAGCTCATATTCCTCCTTTAGTTTTCGGACCATATATGTGAGGTCGTCTTCGTCTTCGGCTACCACTATCTGATCATCAGCAAAGTACAACGTGAACAAGCTATCATTTCCCACTTTCATTCCCATATTCCTGCATTTTCTTGTCCATCTTACTAGGGATCTGTCCAAATGAATCTTGAAGAGAGTTGGGGATAAACAGCAGCCCTGTCTTAGGCCTTTTGAGGTTTCAAATGGGTGAGTCAACTTATTCCCGAGTTTTATTCTGGTATGGTTCTGTTTGTAGTAGTTTTTAGCTGCACTTATCAGATTTGCACCTATCTCCAGCTCCTCCATTGCCTGCCACATTCGTGATACTGGTACGCTGTCGTACGCCTTTTCAAGATCGATCAGTGCTATGCGTGTTTCTCGATTGCGTTGTACCCTCTTCTCTGTAGCGGTTTTTATTGTGAAGATGTTGTCCACTGTCGACCTTCCTGCTCGGAATCCAGCTTGTTCTTCGGGTTGTTTATCCTCTATCTCTTCCTCAATGAGTTTTTTTAAAATTCTGGAGTACACTCTTCCAATGGTAGGGATCACTGCGATTCCTCTGTAATTTCTAGGATCAGATTTTGCTCCTTTTTTGTGAATTGGTGAAATGTAAGATGTTCGCCACTCTTCTGGGGGTTCTTCACCATTAAGACAGCGTTCGAATATTTTTCTGAGCATTTCAAACAGTTTGGCAGGGCCGTACTTAACCAATTCCGGGTTTATCCCTCCTGGACCTGGTGATTTTTTGAGTTTTGTAGCCTTTATAGCTTGCTGAACGACCTCCATTCGGGATTCACCAGGGATGAAACTGTCTCTTGATTCTACCAATAAATTCTTGTAGTGTTGTACCCAAAGTGTCTCTGGTATGCTATTAACATACGCTGGGGTTCCGTTTCTGGTCATTGTTTTTATTGTCTTCCAAGCCTCCGAGCTCCTAGTGCCTCCCAGTTGATTATCGATATATTGGCATCTCTTATCCCATTCGTTATTTTTCTTCTTTATAACTTGTTGTTTGATTTCCCTGTTCATCCGTTGGTATTCCGCTCGAGTCTCATCGTCGTTTGTCTGTAAAAGTTTTAGGTATGTTTCTTTTTTGGCTAGAATTTTCCCTTCAATATCATTATCCCACCAGAACGGTTTATTAAATTTGTTTATGGCCATTCCTAGGGCTTCTTCGGCAGCTTTCTTGATACAATCTTTTATATGCTGGTATTCGTCTTCTATAGATCGACTTGAAATTGTTAGCTTACCGAGTAGATTTCGACTCGAAAAGTAGAACCGTTGACGCATGCGTAAAACTCACCGAAGATATGTCTCTACTCCATTCACTTTCATAAAGTATCGCGGTTAGCCATGATTCAGGTTTATCAATTTTTTTTACTTAAAACAGACGCAGGTTGGCACTCGTGAAAATCAAGCGACATTGCCAAGTCTACTTTCTATTTACTCTTTTTCAACTTTGTGAATGGAGTTAGGGCCGGTTTTATAAAAGACGAACCGAGGATTCAACCGTGCGCCAACTACCAGATAGTGAGGAATTTGGTTGTTGACGCAACGGTTGAATCCTCGGTTGGCCTTTATAAAACCGGCCCTTAGTCCTTTTAAGTCTAAGGTTTAACTGTGGCGCAGGTTTCGTGGAACTACTACATTTTCATGCTGGAGTATTTCAAGTTGTTCAAAAAGGTATTTATATGTCTCCTGAATTAACATGATATTTTCTCAACAAATTCATTATTTTCCAAAGTAAATGAGCATTTTGATAAATACGTAATTACTACGATTTTTTAGCAGAAACTACAACGTTGTGGGCGTATCTGACAGTGCAATGACCATAACCTAACGTTTTCAAAATATACGTGGTGAAATGTGTCAGAATTTCGTGGCAAACCGCGATACTTTGTAAAAGTGAATGGAGTATATAATCGATTTCAAGCGGAGGACCAGTAATAACCGCGGTTATCTCTGGTCCTACCCTTGGTTCTAGCTCTTCAGGAATCGCGCGAAAATAAATCCTATTCAACCTCACTTCTTATAACCACAATCTTAACCCAGCTCTCAAGTGCGGTTATCTGCGGTCCAAACGATGACGTTGAAGGGCTAATTCATGACGTCACATGATAATAACCAACGAGGACCAAAAGCGCTTGAATGAAGTTGGTTATCATTGGTAATTACCACTTAGGACCAGGTTATCCGCTTGAAATCGACTCATGTGACTCTGAATAGCAGGCGTATGATCCATATTGATTTTAATAGATGTATGGCTATTGCTGTTTGTTTTTCTATGAAGGTTATTGGAATAACGTCACTCGTTCAAAGAAAATAATTTTTCTCGGCAACCGTAGGTATGTACCTACCCACTTCTCGGACGCCTTTTTTTTTGAGAAAGTAGGATTTCCCGGCCTAGTCCGGGAAGTACGTACTTCCCGGACTCGACTCCGGCTCGTCCTAGAATTTTGTCTATTCGTCCAAAAAACCCTAGTTTCCGAACTTGTTACGTAAATTACTATATTCCATTGGAGCTCTCGTGTTTTTTCATTTTTTAAGAACATCAACAATATCGTTTTATCATTTCATATCGATGATCACTATTATTTATTCATCTATAGTTTAGGCATAACAAATGTACATAATTTTCATTTTTTTCAGAGTACAGGAAGTATTTACTTGTACGAAAATCTTTGCTTTGTGTATCATAGTCGGCGCTGGTATATATCATTTATGCAGCGGACATACCGAATATTTGCAATCGCCGATGACAGATACAAAATGGGATCCAGGATTCATTGCGCTAGCTTTTTATTCAGGACTGTTCTCTTATTCGGGATGGAACTATTTGAACTATGTTACTGAAGAACTGAAAGATCCTTACAAGTAAGTAAGTGAGGGGATATTAATCATTATTATCAAAATGTTGAATATTCATTCGGCTTTGATCTCTTTAGATTCACCGCATGTTCAAGTTAATCAAGGAACTGCTGAGCTACGCATTTTCAGTTACCAAACAGGGATATCCTGAGTACAAAGTAGTAGACTTTCATGTATATGTCGATTTTTTAAAAATTTTCTTCTATTAATTCTTTATTTGACTGATAACTTCAGCATAAGGATAACGTAATTGTTTTTATGATACTTTATACAACATCAGTTAATACTTCATCCTTTTTAAAGAAAAATATACCGAAAACTGACACAGTATCAGAGTTTCACCAATAGTGCCTTCTTATGTGTAGAATTGAATTGCTCCTAGATTCAGTAGTTTCTGAGTTATTAGAGATTTTTTGGATTTATGTTGTAGGTACGTAGAGTCAAATTCATCTTATCTTTTACATGAGAATATTATGTGACCATAGAAGATAAATTAATCCATTAATAATTCATAACAGGTTTTATTCAAATGTTGTATTTTGTTGGATAAAATTAAAGTTATTCTCGTGCTGAAATAAAATACTTATTTGGTTCATCATGTACAAACAAATCCAATTATTATTAATTATCATTGAATGCAGTATTGAAAGACCTTTCAGATGAAGTATCACAAGACATCTATTTCAATTTAAAAAAAATACCGATTACGTCACCACTTCAAAACCAGTGACATAACCTCTTCAGAATATACATTCAGAAATCTTATTCAAAAATATCGACCTCTTTCAGGATTTTTGTCAAAATTACATTGCTTGCGGAATATCGAATTTGTTCCATAATTTAGCCGCGCACTGTATACATACAGAGTGTAACAGCCAAATGGAATAAATTCGATAACGAATAAATGAGGGGGTGTTAGGAAAAACGCTCGGACACGTCGATTTGTTATTTTTAAATGCGCATATTTTCCAAGAAAATAAAATTATATAGGGTGTTCCATGCGACCGTGGCCAATACCAACTTTCTTATTTCAAACGCAACCCCCTGTATATTATTTATTTTTTGGATTCTTCAGAAAATTCTAGACATAATTCATGTACAATGTCCTATCTTCAACTTTTTCGGAAATATTTAGTGTTTTCAGATTTTTCAATTTTTTACAATTTTACATTAGACTTCTTTTTGTGGGGATATGTCAAAAGTGTTGTATACGAAACGAAACCCCTAAACTTAGACGACCTAAAAAACCGAATCACGCTTGCGATTAGATCAGTCACGTCGAAATGTTGAGAAACAATTCTACACCAGATTAGCATGTTTCCAAGACGTTCGCGGCGAGCATTTTGAACATTTCCTACATTGACATTAATGTTTATTTTTGTTTTTTTTTAATAATTAAGAAATAATCAGTATTACTTATTAGATTTTGAGTGTGATGTACCGAATTTGTGAAATAAAATAATTTTTATTTAAAACGTTGATTTTTGCAATAAATCTGAAAATACTCAATACTTCCGAAATAGTTGAAGATAGGTATAGGACATTGTGCATGAATTGTGTCTAGAATTCTCTGAAGAATCCAAAAAATAAATAATATACAGGGGGTTGCATTTGAAATAAAAAAGTTGGTATTGGCCACGGTCACATGGAACACCCTATATAATATTATTTTCTTGAAAAATATGCGCATTTAAAATTACAAATCGACGTGTCCGAGCGTTTTTCCCAACACAACATTTATTCGTTATCGAATTTATTCCATTTGGCTGTTACACTCTGTATATCTTTCTTATAAATCAAATCGCACCAATACAGACGGATTTTGACTAACCTAACTTCTTCGCGGACTGAACAAGGGAGACCCGTGTATTTTCGAAAATCTTGATCCATTTCCAAAGGCTATCGCCTTTTGGTGCATTACGTGTAGTCACTATTCAATCATCGTAACGATAATATGCTCGTTAGCAAACGTCCAACCACCATCGCCCATAGGTGATCTTGTGTATTGATAATTTTTACATAATTAGTTTGAAAACAGAATAGTATAATAGGTCCCTATTTCGATTCAAGGTGAAAAAGTTTATATATCTATAACTGAAAAATAAATTGGTAAAACTCGATATCAACTAACATCATAATCTAATAATTCTTGCTAGATTCGAAATAGTTCGGTATCACGTATTGAATGCATCAGATAATTCAGGCCTTTCTGGCTGATGGTTGTCGCACAAAATTCATTTATTTTTTGATTAATGCTGCATATAGGAAATGAATTTGTAATCAGTATTTCTCAAATACTTTTAGGAATCTTCCGAGAGCCATCATCATCTCCATGCCTGTAGTCACCACAATTTATGTGGTAACGAACATAGCCTACTTCGTCGTTCTGAGCCGTGAAGAAATTCTGTCATCGGAAGCTGTTGCTGTCACATTCGGTGACAAAATGCTGGGCGTATTCTCTTTGTGCGTGCCAATATTTGTAGCGATTTCCACTTTTGGATCTCTGAATGGGGCAATTTTTGCTTCTGCACGCTTATTCTTCGTTGGCGCACGGAATGGTCATCTGCCAAGAGCTATTGCTTTGATAGATGTCAAGAGGTTGACCCCAGTGCCTTCATTGGTATTCATGGTGAGTTGATTCATTTTTGTGAAATCGAATTAAAATACGTATGAAGTGGAACTTTGAGGTAAACTAGCCGGATTTTTTGCGAGATTGTTATTCCAAAAGTCATATAATGAATAATGATAATCACAAAAGTAGACTAAAAAAAATACAATAATACAATAACCGAAATAAATCGATGAAATTTTTTCAACGATGAAAATTCAACTGTTTTCTGACATTCCCTTCAATCAAGAGATCGAGTCCTCTGACATTCGAACCAAGAGGACAACGTTAAGATTCCATATTCCCCAAAAAAAATGTCTGCTGGACGAACGAGGAGGTATGTTGAATATAATTCACGAAATTCGCTTCTGCAATATGAAAGGTGAAAGGGGACCGAGTGTAGGCCTAGATGAGCCTTCCCCCTGTTTGTTGGTAGGTTTAGGGCATCTTTGTGCCCTTGAGGTTAGAAATAGCCTCGAAAGGCGGATAAACCAGTACTCAACAGGTCAACGGCGCAGGATCAGGCAGGCAAGGGAAAGCCACCTGGTTATGGAGATGTGAGCAACCAGGCATCGCGTGCCACTAGACGACATGATAACCTAGCTGCAATCACGTAAGCACATTAATATAGGCACATGGAACGTTCGAGGCTAATTATAAGCTGGAAAGCTATAATAGAGGCTAGAAAGATTAAACGTGCAAAACTGTGGAATTTCTGAAACACATTGGATGGACAAAGGACATTTTGAAACAACAAAGAACCGCACCGCCTACGTAAGCGGTATTTATAGACTGACAGAGTGACATTCATAGTGGTGTGGATAAGAAAATCAGTAAGTGGGTAAAATCTTACGAAGCAGTGAATGATAGAATACTGATATTCCAAGTCACATAACTGTCACATAGTATACAGGGTGGCCCACCCCAGACGCGGTTCTCATTTTGGGGCAGTAAATGAAGACATTTCGGAAATTTTTTTGTCGTGAAATGTGAAGGACAATCAGATGCACAATTTAAAATTGTTTTCACATATACATGGTGTTCGATAATAAAGATATGGACCATAGTTACACTTTTTCAAATGGAATACCCTATATATGAATTCAAAAATTGAATGGCAAGCTCAAATAATGATGAGTTTATAAGGACCATTTTATGCCTTAGAAGAGCCATTTGAGAGATAATGGCGAAAAATCGAAAAAAAGGAGTATTTTCAATTTGCAATTAATGAATAAACCCTTCAAGCCAATGGGACAGACAATGTTTTTTCGTGTAGACATATTGGCTACCCTTATGCAGAAGAAAAAAAATTTATCTGGAATATACTGAGTGATCATAATTAATGTTAACATTGACTACAAATAATGGTCAAAAACTTTCTTATTTCAAATGGCACACCCAGTATTTCTGTACCTTGTTGAACGTAAAAATTAATATCGAAACTATCATCACTGGGTTTCCTTATACCTAAATCTAATAGTTTTCCAGTAATTTTCGATTTTAAATTCTACTAGTTAACCTACTATTATGATTAGCGATATTCATAGAAATAGTTTGAAATATTTGTGGGGAAATGCTCACAATATTATTTGAAATCTGAAAAACTCATATGAAGATCTCAATAATGGTGTTGCACTGTTGCAGTCACGCAAGATTTATTATCCCTTTATAAAAGATTATCTACTGTTTTTCTGAATTCAATTCTTCTTTCAATTATTTTCAGATTAATTTCGCCTAGAAGGTATTAAGTGTCATTATCATTCAATCTTTTCCGGTACATGCCCTTAAATTTTTCTTTATTTTTATCGTTTTTAAGTTAAGCCATACGTTCAAAGAATCATGTAACATGCTCTAGCCCCCCAAGGCTTTCGCCTCAGGCGAAAGTCTCATTCTCATTCACCACAAAGAAATTTCAGGTAGTATGAGAAAGCCCACTAACTGAAAACTAGTCAACTCTTGCATGCTTCAATATTTTCTCATTTGTTTTTTATAATTTCATATAGTTGAACATTTCTTTCTTTAACTGGATAAATGCTGGGCCTCCTCCCAACACACCTTTCTGTGTATGCGCCTGACACAATACATGGGACTATAAGAATTTGATCACACTAAATAATGAAAAATACACTCAACATGTTGACTGCATTTCAATATCTTCATATGTATCATAAAATTATTCGTTTTCTCTTGCAGTGCATCATTACTTTGGTCTTAATTACAATCCCAGATGTATATGTTCTGATCAACTTTGTGTCTTTCGTGGAGGCCTTATTTATAACCATAAGTATCGTAGGACTACTTTATATGAGGTACACAAAACCAGATTTGAAGAGACCCATAAGAGTTAATTTGATCCTGCCATGTCTCTTCTTCGTAATTTGCGCCTTCTTAGTGACACTACCATGCCATAAAACACCCATGGTTGTTGGTATAGCGACAGGTGAGGCAAAAAATTAATTCACAAATAAATTCTGATTGAATGTCATTGTAGGTTTCATTCTGTGTGGAATTCCAGTTTATATGGTGACAATTTGGTGGAAAGGTCAGCCTGACTGGCTGAAGATGGCATTTACAAAATTCAACGATGGTTGTGCTAAATTATTTATGTGCGTTCCTGAAGAAGACTATAAAGACCAATGAAAAAATTGACGGAGTGTTAATGATACATATTATGCCGCAACGAGTGTTCAGACAACTATTTTTCGTTGTCGAAGCAATTAATTATTCATTTTATATTATGACTTTGAAATTTCTCAGTATTGCTCAATCAAAGGATAGTGCCTTATATGCTCAGATTCGATGTAGCATTTGCGATAGCTAATTTAATTTTTGAATTCTCGTAATTTTGAATACTTATACGGATACAGAACTCTGGCAAATTGCGTTGATGCAGTATTCTTGTTGTATTAATTTGTAGTAACTTATAGTAGAAGGTTTATTTATTTTTTATTTATGTTTGCTGAATCTCTCTGTATTGATTTATAGAAAGTTATCAAAATCCTTTTATTAATGTTAAAATTGGCGATTATTTCGTGATTTCGAATCTGCTTGTTGCTTTCAAACATCACATTTCTCTGTAATATGCATTTAACCAGTTTTGTAATTAATTTTCAATATTCTGATATGGGTTCT
Organism: Adalia bipunctata; assembly: GCA_910592335.1. Lineage (NCBI taxonomy): Eukaryota > Metazoa > Arthropoda > Insecta > Coleoptera > Coccinellidae > Adalia > Adalia bipunctata. Next base: position 50,971,771 of record OU342950.1, on the reverse strand, counting down.
CCCTCATATTGAGAAGATTCCTAATTTTGCAACTAGGATATTAGGAGAACTGGCTGTGAAAATATTTTGAATTAATTTCTGTTTTTTTTTTGACTGTCGTTTTTCGATTAATAAAATATAAAAAATGTCATTTTCGAAATTAACGACTCTGAAAACACTCATTACAATGAGTTTATTCTTCCATTGTTATTAGATGTGATAATCTATTTGATATTTATTTCGTTTTCATTCAAAATATCCATATTCTGGATTCCAAGAAATATATGATATTCAGTTTGTTCATATAAATCAATAGATGATTTTCGTAAATGGCTATTTTTCTCACTCAGTTGAGGGTTATTTTGTGAAGGTTGAATTTCCAGTTACACTTAAATTGGTTGAATTTTCATAATAAATTATTTAAATTACCAACCCCTTCTTGTCCTATTTAGTTTTATTGAATCCATTCTGACAAAGTCAACATTCAAGAGTTTATCAGATACATCGCGTTCATTGATATAAATATCAACAACCGCCATGGATCCGACACGAACTTGCCTTGTGAGTTTTTAGACGGTTCCTATTAAATCCCATTCAATATTTTGATCGGGCATGGAGGCCACCTTGAACACATAATGAATTCTTTTGGAAGATACTTTGGTCTTTTGTCTGATATTTGTAACAGAAAAAACCAGTCCCGGAAGAGTCTGTTGAATTCCAGGAAGAATAAGTGACAACATTGGTTTAAATCATATGATCGTATGATCCGTACCGTTCGTGGAAGAAATTTATTTGAAGTACAAGGAGCCCTTCAATATAATAGATACATATCTGCATATTCTTTGAACAAATTCAATATCACTACATGTGTACATAGAATTGTATGGTAGTATGGTGCCATATCACCATATATCTAATAACATTATTATTATTAATGATTATTAGATATATGCATATCACATTTCACTAGATACGAAGTTTAAATTTAATGTGAAGAAGATTTGATTGAAAGCGAAAAAAGTTCTAATGAAAAGTTTGCATCAGCGTGAAAAGTTCCAATCCATAGAGTTTCCTATTTTCTGGTTTAATTCAATGCGAGAACATTATACAGGGTATTCACAAAAAGTTAATTCTTATAGGAACTTCACACTTATATATCGATTAATCAGATACATCGCGATCATTGATATAAATATAAACATCGCCACTCATCTGAATCCAACTTGCTTCAAACCATCATCCAGAGACTTACGAAAGTTGAATCCCATCGAAGAGAGTAGATGCTGACCTAAATTTCGATCTGTTCAGATCTCATCAGAGCAATATTTCTCAACGTTGATGAGAATGGGATTGGAACATGTATTTGTAGGTGAGACTTTTCAACAGACATAGTGACTACTTGTTGATATAAAACAATTCACCAAAATAGCCAATAAGAAATGACGATATTGAAAATATTAACAATTTACATATCTATACTCCATTCACTTTTATAAAGTATCGCGGTTTGCCATGAAATTTTGACACATTTCACCGTGTATGTTTTGAAAATGTTGGGTTATAGTCATTCTTCTGTCAGTTGAACGAGCAACGTTGCCGTTTCTGCTAAAAAATCGTAGTAATTACGTATTTATCAAAAAGTTCATTTACTTTGGGAAATTAGGTAATGAATTTGAGAAAATATTATGTTAATTCAGAAGACATTTAAATACATTTTTGCACAACCTGCATGAAAATGTAGTAGTTCTACGAAACCTGCGCCACAGTTGAACCTTAGGCGAACTAACTCCATTTATAAAGTTAAAAAAGAGTAAATAGAAAGTAGACTGGGCAATGTCGCTTGATTTTCACGAGTACCAACCTGCGTCCGTTTTAAGTGGAAGAACTTGATAAACCGCGATACTTTATAAAAGTGAATGGAGTATAGATACTTATACTCCCAGAACAATGCTAATACCAATACGGTCTCGTATAGTAGAGATGGCGACCACGTAGGTATCTGAGCTGGATGGTGTGGCCGCAGTAGAGCATGCTATTCGAATAGATTTGATGGAAACAGATTCTGACTCCTGATTTCGTTCAGTTGAAGTCAACTTCAAAGGCAGATAACTTCGTCATCTTAAATGCTTTTGGTGTAATGGTTTATTTTGTTTAAAACGACTTATCTTTGAAAACCACCTATTTATCTAAGTCAGTTGAAATAGATTTTGATTAATAGATGAAATTAAAGTTCTAGTATATTGGATTAATTATTTATTGAAACGTGAAACATTATATTTCATCTCATTAAATAATAAATAGGTATAAAAATAAATCCAGTCTTGGTTTACAACAACTTGAGTATGAAGTATTCTTTGACTAGTATTTCCACTACGAAACAAAGAAATGAATACGTAATGGAAATAAAATAAATATTGAAATAAATTAGGGTAATAAATAGTGGTGATCACAAAAATCAACAATTCGTTCACAGGCCTCTTCCATTAGGTTCTGAGGAATAGTTAGTACCAATCTCATGAATCCAGGTACCTCGAAACACTGAAAATTTTGTCTGTTAGCATTATATACAAGAGTGGTAGAGAATAGTGTTATAAAGAGAAATTAAAAAGTTATAGGAGGCATTTCGATTATTGGAGATCTTTCTGATAGAGAATAATAATGAAATCAGCTCGGGGCGTTGTTTCCAAATTCAGAAGAAGAAATTGAAATAATTAGCAAGTCTTCGTGATATTCTAAAACTAGTTGCAGAATGGGCTCCTATTCCAATACGAATGCGTGTTGGAAATGCATTCTGCAACGAGTATTAGACGATGATTTCTCTATTTCAGTCAAATTTCGATAAAATTCAATGAAAAATTCAGATTATACATCCTAGTGACTTTTGTATTGTATCTTGGCAGTTGGTGACTGTTACGAAATTGACATTTCCAAATTGACGTGTGTTGAAAATTGATAGGAAGCCAGTGCTGACAACCAAACAACGAAAAATATAACTGAAAACAATACTGTAATGAGTTCATTACAGCACTGTTTTTAGTTCTGTAATGAACTCATTACGATACTGAAATAGAGAAAATACTTTTTTCAATCTGTTCAATTGTTGGGATTGATTTTTGTCGATGATATTATCATTATTTTGTGGTTCAGAAACTAACATTATACATGATTATGGAACAATAAATAAGGCAATTTGATTATGAGTAGGAATTTTGCTGTTCTCTTAGTTGTCCACCGCTGGACTTGAATTTAAAATAATGTCATGGTGTTGATATCTACATACAAATTTTTTTAATATATACCGGTAGATGATATTGATTGGAATAGTGTAGAAGTTGTGAAAATAAAAATTATCCTTACCTCTCCTGGAAGACAAAAAACTGATTCTTCTTCAATCATCTTCTGTCCAAATGCCATACCGTTAGCAAACTCTGGAAATTTTTCCAATTCGATTTCGATCATCATATACATGGTTCCTTGTGGTTTGTACGGTATAATTCCTTTTGCAGTCTTCAATATCTCATAACATATTTTGGCATTCTCTACTAAAGTATCGATGAGTCCTTTGAAAAAACTTTCAGGTGAAGCTTTCAAAATAGTTGGAATAGCTCCCTGTATCAGCGTATTACTTCCAATCGTTCGCTGACTCAATTTCACCATTCCCTGTCGCACACCGTGATCGAAGGCACCAATGGGGTCGTGGATGGCAACCCAACCAAGACGCCAGCCTGGCACTAGAAATCTCTTCGCTAGTCCTCCGCATACCAATATAGGAACATAGGAATTCAATGATGCAATCGAAACGAATTTGTGACCGGGAAATACCAGTCTGTCGTAAATTTCATCCGCTATAATCGGAATCTGGTAGTTGTAAGCTACGGACAATAATTTTCTGAGGTGGAACTCTGAGTATACAGAACCACAAGGATTCGATGGGTTGTTCAGCACGATGGCGGCGGTTTCGTGGTCGATCAAACTCTCGAGATGATCCAAATCGATTTCCCAGTTTTTTTCGGGGATGAGATCATAATATTTCACCTGGAAATTTTCGAAATAAGTAAACTTGATTGAAATTCCTATTAGATTCCAATCACGTGATATTATACAGGATCTTTCATTAGAAATAAAGTACTCGACGACCATTTCCAATGCAAACAACTGAAACTATTGTAGCTTATACTGATACACAATAATTTTCGGAAGACTAGGGCCAGTAGTTTTTCATATTAAACATATCGACTCTATTCCTCTTGAAACATCCTGTACTTTGAATTAATATATTGATGTGAAAAAATGATGAATAATTTCAATTCGCTATAAAGAGTGTTGAACGTACAAACGAAAAGAGGAGAGGAGTAAGTTTGAGAAAAAAGTCCCATAAACTTGGGGTCGCAAACGTTTCGTTCTCGAGATACAATTTGAATTTTTCTCAAGTTTTTCTCAAAGTATCTACACTTTAGTTTTGTCGAATCTGCTACCGATTTCTAAAAAAAATTTTAACGATTCTATCGAAAACCCCGGAAAAATCCAAATTATCATAAAATTCAGTTCGATGCGATGGTGAATGAATTCAGTGTCAGTTTTGACATATCAAATTATTGAACGTTTGTGTTTTGAAAAGTCAAGTTGGTTGCATTTATGGCTAATTATTTTTTTGAATGACTATTCCACTCATTCCATTTTTAGTGAGGAATTTTCCTTAGCAACACTTGTTTCTCATCGATAAAACATGGTAACGGGCAAAATCAACAACTTGGTTTTTCAGCGACTATTCCACTCATTTCATTTTTAGTGAGGAATTTTCCTTAGCAACACTTGTTTCTCAGCGATAAAGCATGGTAACGGGCAAAATCAACAACTTGGTTTTTCAGCGACAAAATTTTTGACGTTTCTCAAATTCATAGATAGCTTCGGGAATGAATACCATAGAGGAAACAAACAACGTTTAGTTGATCTATGATGAATACTTATTTCTCAAATAGCGGAATACAAGCCCAATGTGACCATCTTCAGACACATTTTCTCGAGAAATAGTCATTTTGAATACCACTCGAGATGAAATTTAAGCAGGTAAAATTTCTCTCTTGTAATATTCAAGTTTGTTGCTTCTCGGCAATTTCGCTCATGACATTTTTCCAAAATAACTCGCCTGACGGCTCGTGATTTTGATACAAATGTCATTCGCGAAATTGCCGAAAGCAACAAACTTTCATTTTACAATCGAGAAATTTTGCCGGCAAAATTTCATCTCTAGTGGTATTATATATGACAAAATTTTTGACGTTTCTCAAATCATAGATAGCTTCGGGAATAAATACCATAGAGAAAACAAACAACGTTTAGTTGATCTATGATGAATACTTATTTCTCAAATAGCGCAATACAAGCCGAATGTGACCATTTTCAGACACATTTTCTCGAGAAATAGTCATTTCGAATACCACTCGAGATGAAATTTAAGCAGGTAAAATTTCTCTCTTGTAATATTCAAGTTTGTTGCTTCTCGGCAATTTCGCTCATGACATTTTTCCAAATACAAATGTCATTCGCGAAATTGCCGAAAGCAACAAACTTTCATTTTACAATCGAGAAATTTTGCCGGCAAAATTTCATCTCTAGTGGTATTATATATGACTATTCCACTCATTCCATTTTTAGTGAGGAAGTTTCCTTAGCAACACTCGTTTACCATCGATTAAACATTCACATCGGCAAAACCAACAACATGGTTTTTCAGCGACTATTTCCCTCGTGTTAATTTCCACCAATCAGAAACGCGCAATTTTGAATCACAAATGGTTTCTAGATGGAAAAACTGTATGGCAGCAGCTGTCAGCAGTTTTTTCGGGTTTACCCGCGGCAAAACTTGACAGTTGTTGTCAACGAAAATTGATAATACATTCATAGATGCATCCAGAATAATCTGTTACTCATGAAATATTCTTGCCAAATACCATTCGTGCATCTAATTTTTCCTGTGAAAAAAATCGAAAAAACACGTTGCAAAGTAATATTTTTTCAACAAAAAGCATTCGTGCAGGTGCAAAAATCCTCGTCTTCGACTCGGATTTTTGTTGCCACCTGCACTCATGCTTCTTGTTAAAATATTACTTAGCAACGTGTTTTTTCGATTTTTTTCGGAAAAATTTGATGCACTTATGATATTACTTATGAAAAAATTTTTGACGTTTCTCAAATTCATAGATAGCTTCGGGAAGAAATACCATGGAGAAAACAAACAACGTTTAGTAATTAAATGATGAATACTTATTTGTCAAAAGCGAAATACGTGTCAAATAGAATTGAAGAATTCTAAAAATGAGCCTTCAAGATAGATTTGGAAATATGTCGTCGAATGAAATACATGGTAAAATTGCCAATCTGGTGCCTCTCAATACGAGAAAAACTAGGGCATCTGTGTGGAATCAATTCACGGAATTTCTGAGCAAGAGAAACTACACATTAGATAGAGAAACGACTCCAGAAAGGGTAGCAGAAATATTAGAGGACTATGCTTTTAATATGAAGAAAAAAACCGGAGCAGATTATAAAGAATCCTCTGTGAAGACTTTATGGAATATCACGGCACAGATCATTCAAGAAAAGTTCTTCAGAGAATATGAAAAAATGATCGATCCATTCCAAGGTGTAATTTTTAAATCAGCTCGTTTGGGATTCAAAGCGCAAAATGCTCCAAACTTTACCCGAGAAAAGAAAATCAAGTTCAAATGCTTTTTCGACAGAACAATTTTTGAGAATGGTCAACTGCTACGATGAGGACACGCCAGATGGGTTGCAAAAGAAATTTTTTCATCTATGCTCCTTCGAATTGGCTTGGCGCGGCAATGAGGCAGCTAATTGCTCAATCCATTATTTTCAAAAAGAATTCGATCTTCTGGAAAACTTCACTGGTCGGGTGGAATATAACCCAATATTTTCTAAAACTTTCCAAGGTGGTTCGAAAAACTTATCAACTAGTAAATGGTTAGTGAAGAATAATGAAACAAAAGATTTATGTCCTGTTCGCTTGTACCTTAAACTCATGGAAAAAAGATCGACAAATCCAAATGTAACAACTGACAGACTTTTTTTGACTCCACATCCAAACTGGGAAAGAGGAATATGGTACAAAAACATGCCTGTAGGAATCAATTCAATATCTAAATGGACAACAACATCTGCAGATAATATTGGAATGAGCACCAAAAAATTCAAAATAACGAACCATTCCCATAGAGCATCGGCCATTTCATCATTGGCCAAAAAACGAGTTAATGAACAAGAATTAATCAAAATTACGGGACATTCGAGTGCACACTCCTTAAAACCATATTTACAACTAGATGCAGAACATCACTTGAATCTTATTCAAAATCTTAGAGAGGACAATCATCAACCTGCCGCCAATCAAAATCAGCATTCAACAGAATCAGAAGCGTCAAATCTTTCATCAACTGGGAACAATCCCCAAATAATCAACTACAAAAATTGTAATTTCTACTTCAAAAATTAATGTTTCCAATTCATTATTCCAAAACATTGTTTTTCCCATGATTTGTTGTTTTCTTTTCTTTCACAAATGTGACCATAGTACTGTTAGCCATATTTTCTCGTGAAATAGTCATGTCGAATACCACTCGAGATGAAATTTAAGCAGGTAAAATTTCTCTCTTGTAATATTCAAGTTTGTTGCTTTCGGCAATTTCGCTCATGACATTTTTGCCAAAATCACTCGCCTGACGGCTCGTGATTTTGATACAAATGTCATTCGCAAAATTGCCTCAGCAACAAACTTTCATGTTACAATCGAGAAATTTTGCCGGCAAAATTTCATCTCTAGTGGTATTATACAGGGTGTCCCACTAGTGCCGCAGCGGACGATATACGCGTAACGGTCTGAGATTGGCGAAATTTTTTGATGCAGACTTGATATACTCCAAGAAGAGCACAACCTAAAAATATTTTCGAATATATGGGGTGGCTCACAAAAGAGGAATAGCGGGTGACTTTGTTTTTTCAAATGGGACACCCTATATTGAATAGTGTTTTTCAATTCTCTGAAACTTTCTGCATGCTTTCGTATACTTTTCACATATTTTTATTCAACAGTTTTAGAAATATTGGCCATTTTGACAAAAAAATGATACTTGTAGAGGCTTTGTTATCCAATTATATTTCACGAACCCTTGCACATACCAATAACAGTTTTATATGGATTGAAAGACAAGACTTCAAAGTATCCTACCTAGCTATAATGAAGCATCTTCAGCATACAGAGTGACCACAAAAAGACTATCAACATGACGAATTTCAAATCGATTTTTCTTCATTTTTTCAAATGCAATGCATATAATTTTTTTTCATCATTGTGATCACCATTCATTTTACTTTATTTTTTATCTAATACATGATATGCATTTCTCTAACGGAATAGGATTTTTAAGCGCTTTTTCGAAATGTTTCCATAAAATTCACATATACCTTCGAATTCAAATAGCAGATTTGGCTTTTCTGTGGTTATTGAGAACTGTCAAATTATTCCACTCAGAATAAGCATCATTGAAGCTTCAATTCATATTAAAGCGAAATGAGGAACTAGAAGGTTTTGATGTATCTACTCAAAAATGTGATGAAATCAGTTACTGAAGACAGAAATTGCTTTCTGTACCCATTTTTAAAAATACATTTTTGACAATTTTCTATGTTTCTACTTGGAACGTCGAATCTTCCGAAAATTTCAAACAAGCTTTGAGCTTGCGAGCTTGAAGATCTGCGTGCGTGCCTGTGAAACTTATTGATATCATTTTTTCGAAAAAAAAGTTGTATAAGGATAAGAGCGGGCACTTTTTTGTATCCTGAAGTTTTGAAACTGGTTTTTTTGAAGCATTCATAACTTGTACATTCAAACTCATTGGTATTTTTTGAATTTTTACATCATTGTGTGAGTACTCATCCAATCCGTAAAAACTATGATGATTTGAATTGAAGCTGCAATGATGTCAATTTTGAATAGAATAATTTGACAGTTCCCAATAACCACAGAAAAGCCAAATCTGCTTTTTGAATTCGAAAGTAAATGTCAATTTGGAGGAAAAACTCTAAAAAATCCTATTCCGTTAGAGATATGCATATCATGTATTTGACAAAAAATGAAGTAAAATGAATGGTGATAACAATGATGAAAAAAAATTATATGCATTGCATTTGAAAAAATGAAGAAAAATCGATTTGAAATTCGTCATGTTGATAGTCTTTTTGTGGACACTCTGTATGCTGGAGATGCTTTATTATAGCTGGCTAGGATACTTTGAAGTCTTGTCTTTCAATCCATATAAAACTGTTATTGCTTTGTGCAAGGGTTCGTGAAATATAATTGCATAACATAGCCTCTACAAGTATCATTTTTTTGTCATAATGGCCAATATTTCGAAAACTGTCGAATAAAAATATGTAAAAAGTATACGAAAGCATGCAGGAAGTTTCAGAGAATTGAAAAACACTATTGAATATAGGGTGTCCCATTTGAAAAAACAAAGTCACCCGCTATTCCTCTTTTGTGGGCCACCCTATATATTCGAAAATATTTTCAGGTTGTGCTCTGCTTGTAGTATATCAAGTCTGCATCAAAAATTTTTGCAAAACTCAGTCCGTTACGCGTATATCGTCCGCTGCGGCACTAGTGGGACACCCTGTATATGACTATTTCCCTCGTCTTAATTTCCACCAATCAGAAACGCGCAATTTTGAATCACAAATGGTTTCTAGATGGAAAAATTGTTTGGCAGCAGCTGTCAGCAGTTTTTTCGGGTTTACCCGCGGCAAAACTTGACAGTTGTTGTCAACGAAAATTAATAATACATACATAGATGCATCCAGAATAATCTGTTACTCAAGAAATAGTCTTGTCAAATACCATTCGTGCATCTAATTTTTCCTGTGAAAAAAATCGAAAAAACACAGTGCGAAGTAATATTTTTTTAACAAAAAGCATTCGTGCAGGTGCAAAAATCCTCGTCTTCGACTCGGATTTTTGTTGCCACCTGCACTCATGCTTCTTGTTAAAATATTACTTAGCAACGTGTTTTTTCGATTTTTTTCGGAAAAATTGGATGCACTTATGATATTACTTATGAAAATAATTCAAACTTCAACACTGTATATCTCGAAAACGAAATGTTTGCGACCCCATGTTTATGGGACTTCTTTTCTCAAACTTACTTAAGGAATCTCCCCTTTTCGTTTGTACATTCAACTTAGGAACACCCTGTATACTTAAGTGATAAAGATGCAAGGCATTCCTACATTCTTTCACTTTAAGAATATGAAGACAGATTGACAGATAATGCTGAGCATATTGAGAATTCGAATTATATACATAATAAAGACTAAACATATTTTCCTTTTTTAGTTTTTTCTTGATATTCTGAGAACTATCAGAACTAACACAACCGTTCGGACAAAAAGTTAAGGAAAATTCAATTCTTAAGAATATCAGAGAAATGAAAGAATGTCGAGGAAATTGATTACCATTTCCGTAGTAATCAAAAGTTCTGAAGCTCAAAAAATTTTCAAGCTGAACAGAGTTTGAGAACAATGTCATAATCCGAATTTTCTGATTTCGAAGAGGCCCAGTTCTCCAGAAATGTCTATTAGGCACTTGAACTTGGAACACCTGTATATTTTTATAATCAATAATGGGAATGTTTGAATCCGAAAATAATTATCCAATATCTACCTTAACTCCAATGCTTTCAGCAAGGGTTCTGTAAATAGGAAATCCAGGTCTTGGGACCAAAATGTTGTGCCTTTTCAAAGGATCTGCCAACACAGTGATGCACATCTCCAACGAAGATGAGCAACCGCTGCAGAGTATGATATCCTGGTAATTGTATTCTGCTCCATCGAAAGACAAATATTCGGCCACTGCTTGCCTCGCATTTTGGTAGCCAACTGCTGGGGCGTATCCATTGTAAGTCCCTTCCCTGGCTGCTTCTATCACTGCTGCAATAGTTTCATTGGATGTCTTCAAATTCCCGTAAATTGTGGGATCACCTGTAATGGGAAATCTTAAATTTTTTTGGATTCTAGATAGTGCATATTTTCTCATGACAAGCTTGTTCTTCAATTTTTTGTTTAATTCCCAAAAAGTACAAAAAATAGGAACAGAATTGAATTTTACCACTGACTCGTGATAAGTGAGTCCATACAAGTCAATTGAGATCATTCCTGCTTCAAAATTCGAAAATTACAGACATTGTGACGATGAAATAGCACTCGTTTAAGAAGAACGAGTGCACAAAAATAATATTTCTGAAATCATATTATGTTAGATAAAGAGTATATCTGCATTATTCTTATACCTCAGAATATGACAGGGTGGTCAAGAAATAGTTCTCTATCTATCTTTGCGAAGTGTATTTTCTCGTTCGCAGAAACAATATTAGTTTAATTAGAAATGTAAATTTCAACTTTTTTACGATTATTCGAAACAAAATTTAAAGCATGAATGCACTTCTCGTCGAAAATTTTTCGTGTCTGGATGTACCTATAGGTAGAATATTATGTGAAAAAATATGCTGAAAGTGTGAAAGCAATTTTGTTAGCTATTCCCCATAAAACGCATATAAAAAATTACTATAGCAATTCAAGCGAAAACATCGTCATCAAGAAATCCATTTTTTGAAACAAAAAAACAATTGGAGGATCCTGACGAATGTATAATGGTGAAATATAGATACCTTCCAATATATTTTCTCCTAGATACTAGAGAATAAACGAATTATAACTGTGCAACAAAGTATCCACTTGTGCAGTGTATCCCTTGGTTTTTTTTTACCGATTCGTGGAAAACTCAAATATACAATGTGTTGTTTGTGCATAATTCTACTTACTCATGAGGACGAAATGATTATTTTTTAGAAATTTTCCAAATCCAAAGACGCAGCTCCAAGTTCAAGGATTGTTTTGAATGAAATATTGATATTGTAGGAAATAACACAAGGCACAGATTAAAATTTCACCGAGGTGATTGTCATGGAAATTTAAAAGGCGAAAAAATTCTTTTTGCTTACCGATAGACAACGAAATGAGTTGCTTGTTGGGATTCGGCTTGATTTGTATGTTATCAACGATTTCCCTGATGAAATTCCTGGTGTTTTTCGCCGTGGAAGAAACTTCCACCTTCCAAGGACCGCTTTTGGAGTTGGAAACCTTAACTTTCTTGTTTCTCAGTATCTGATCTAACATGCTCACCAAAACTGTTATTCGATAATATTTCGTTCACGAAAAATTCAAACGATAGCTTCAAGTTATCTTGACTAGTATCAACTCTGTTCGCTATTAATGAAAGTGTTGTTACTGTAAGGGTTTATATAGGATGGGATCTGACGGCAGTATTCGTTTTGAAATATGTATGATGCTGAAGGCGGTCTTATCGAAATGTAGAATGACATCAGCAAACTTTGGCAGAATCAATGCCGTCAAAGAGATTCTTGGTGTCAAAGATTGCTTCGTTCCCTTCAAGTAGGGTGTTTCGAAATATCGGGAATTTCATTGAAAACAGGAAAAATAGAATTTCAGAATATCACAGGGACTGTTCCTATGACCTTCAGAGACACATCCTTTGATACAGGGTGTCCCAAGTTCGAGTGCCAATGAGACGTTTCTGGAGAACTGGACATATTTGAAATCTGAAAATTGGAATTATGATATTGTTCGAAATTATCTACAGAGCTGAAATATTTTTGGAGCCTGAGCACTTCCGGTTATACAAGGAGTGAACATAAATTTGTTAAAAAAAGAATTCTGAAATTTTTTTGTTTTTGATATGATTGAGTATTCAATGCTGAATATACTTATGTTAAAATCATTGCATTCATTCGAAAAGATTTCAAAATATCGAAAAAACCGGGAAAAAAGTCAAATATTCATAGTCATATTCTGTTTTTCGAATTAGAACCCTATTTTTTATGATTTCGCTGGATTATGCGAAGAAAAATAATGACGCTCTTGCTCCTGAATTCAGTAATTTCTGAGTTTTTTGAGATTTTCTGCATTTATGTATTATATCTGTTGCATGAGAATATTCACTTTCTATTCGTAGAAAGTTCATTATTTGTATAAACGTGCGGCATTTTCGATACATAAAATACAATCTACACCGTAACTCCGCCGTAACGCGATCGAAGATAAACTGATCACAATCGATATTCTGATCCTGTATGATAAGAAGACAAAAAACAATAGATGTTGATATCTACGAGACGAGGGAGCAGGTTCGGACTGAGAAATTTTCAGATTCACCTATAGAAACTAGAAAATATTCTAGTTTCATTTTCTCGAGACAGGGGCATAATTCATATGAATTTTTTTTTGTAAAATGACTTATTTTGATGAGTTCTACCATCTGTCAAAAGAAAAGGCCTGACCTTTGAATACACCCTGTGTAGTTTAGTTTATAGTTTCGTAAGGGGGTTGCATTCCACTGCTACCTCAAGGTCTATTTTGTGCCCCTCAAAACAGCTGTTTCCGGAACTGCGCTATCTACAGCTCGCCCTCCAGCTCCAAAGCTCCAATGAACTCCAGTATCTGAGAGGGCTTGAAGGATGCCATATCTGCACTCGTCAGTTTCTGTCAAGTACATTCTCATCATATGCGTCCTAAGGCGGCAATGGCTGTGGTGGTTCAGACCCCTAAGCTGGGACGCCTATGCCTCCGTTCCATACTAGGTGGGGATGGCTGCGCGGTCTTTGTTGCGACGGGCAGCGGAGTCAGTCGATGACGAGAGTTTGAAGCGCGAGGTCGCTCTGCTCGATCATTTTATATACCTGCGATAGTTTGTAGTCATCAATAGCTATTGCTTAGAATAGTAAGCATCCATTGTATTGTGTACCACAGTGAAGGAGTACCTGAATTATACACTGATTTTCCTACCGAGTTGTGTTATTCCGACCATTCCAGTTTCCCACGAACCCTGCGAGAAGAAGAGTCTCATCATCATCATCATACCACCTAGTGCATGGCGTATCTTATTCTTATTGAGATACAAACAATTTTTGGTTCTTACAGTTCCGAAACTCCGAAGGAGTTTTCTGAAATGATCCATTCCTGGAAAACTCCCCTAGAGTGTTTCCCTTTCAGTTTCTTCCTTCTGTAAAATCTCTCTTGTATATTAGAGAGGTAGACTTTTTTCCCACATCAATATTTCCATTGAAAAAATTTGTAAGAGAGAATCAATTTCAAAGTAGGTATGCAATTTTATTGAATTGATCAATCTTCTGTTCCTTCTGTTTGTGAATAAGAATAATATTGTTGAAGCCAACCAAGAAAATTAAGAGTCGTGTGTTAAGATTAAAACAACTAGTTATCGAAACTTTCCAAAAATATGCGAAGCCATCGCTGCCATTGAATTTGTTATCGAAGAACACATTGATGTTGTAAGTGAATATTCAATTGTCTAAGTTTTTATTTGAATAATAATTAAATATTTATGATTCCTTTTATTTGTTGTGAAAAACACTACTTATACATATAAGAATAAAAAAGTTTTTTTTCCTTGTTCGAATTGGACAGCAATTGAATGGAAGAAAAAACAATAGAGCGCACACAAAAAAACTGAGAATAGTCATAGTCGGCTAAAACAAACATAACCTCTACTCCATAGCCCTGACGAGACATACCTTGTTTTCCTGACCAACGAAAACCCACATGATTCAAAGAATCCGCTTCAAGAAAATTAAAATCGGCAATTGAAAAAACTGCCAAAGCTCTATATTAAGGCGGTGAACCGCAAACCTAAAAATAAATCGATTGAAAACTGAATCATGAATAAAGTGCTGTCAGCTGTCTAGGGACTTCTTTTTATCAACTATTGTCGGTGAAAGGAAGCAGAAGGCCCGCATCTGACAATTTCCACAAAATTCCGCAATAGCAAAATAACAATATTCGCATAATTCCTCAAATCAATCTCAACTCCCTAGTCCACATTCGCCATGCGTGCAATAAAGTGAGTAAGTACACTTTTTCGTTTTCAAATCAGAACATTTCCTCCAATATTTGAAAAATCGCCATAAGCTTCAATGGGAGAATTATGTAGCTCCAAACCTTCCTACGATTACCTTTTTCCTACTCGCAAACGGGGTAAATTCCATGGAACTGAATTTATTCCTTCCACGTATGGAGGCTGCTTAGGTGAATATTAAATTATCATTTTAAAGAACCTTCTCTAGAACTTTGGCTAAAGCCTCCACTGAAAGCCGTTACAATTTTAACAAGATACGACAAGCATAATGCCAGCCCTCATATTAGATATGACGGATCGAAATTTTCGGTGAAAACCGAAAATCACCCAGTATAAAACCTATGACGAGAAGGCACTTTTTAATGGTCATTTGATATTCACCTAAGTAGCCTCTATACGCGATAGGAATATTTAATTACAGTTCCTCGAGACTCACCCTGTATACAGAATGAGTAGGAGGGAAATTAATGGACATGTATCCTGATTTCTTCTTGCTGTCAGCATAAATAAGGGGTTATTAGGAATTCGTTGCCCAATTTAAAGTTGGGAAGGATCAAATGTTGATACGATAGTTCAAAAGGTTGATCCCTATCTCGCACAGTAGGTATAGAATAGAGAATATAATCGATCGGTGTGGGCGTATTTCCAATATATTTATACTATCTGAAAAGTACATTGCTTCGTTTTCAATGGATTACTCGAGAAAATCTAACTTGATGGTTACGAAATTCTCTGAGCAATTATAATTTTATATCGAGTTTCATTCTGTTTTTTTGTTTACCTCAACAGCCTGATCATTTCGTAATACCTATTATTGTTATTCAAAATCTGGATAGCATATGATGTATTTCGATTTCCTCATCATTTTAATTTAAATATCTCCTGAAAGTGCAAGAACGATGAGGATGAAATATCGAATGGAATAATTTGAGTTATTGATTCCTTATCAGAAACAGTTATCTAAAAAATTCCGTTTATACTATTTGTTTCCATAAGGAATTCCATATGGTCTATAATCCCAAAGCCATAAGGATAAAGTTATCTTAAAACATAAAGAAATCTCCAAGACTATTCCTCTCTGAAAATTTCATAGAGTTATACAGGGTGTCCCAAGTTCGAGTGCCTATCAGACCTTTCTGGAGAACTGGACAGTGGACATATCAAAAATCTGAAAACTGGGATTATGATATTATTCGAAATTCTCTACTGACCTAAGATATTTTTGGAGCCTGAGCACTTCCGGTTATACAAGGAGTGAACATAAACTTGAAAAAAAATTTTTTTTAATTTTGTTTGTTTTTGATATCATTGAGTATTCAATGCTGAATAAACTTATGTTAAAATCATTGTTTTCATTCGAAAAGTTTTCAAAATATCGAAAAGAAAACCAGAAAAGAAGTTAAATATTCATAGTCATATTCTGTTTTTCAAATTAGAACCCTTTTTTTTTTAGATTTCGCTGTATTCTGTGAAGAAATATAATGATAGCACCCTAAGACGCTCTTGCTCCTGAATTCAGTAATTTCTGAGTTATTTGAGATTTTCTACATTTATGTTGTCCTTGAGAGTCAAATTCATCAAATCTGTTGCATAAGAATATTCTGTGACCATAAGAGATGAATTATCCCATTAATAATTTACAAGTGACAGATCAAATTTAATTCAATAAGCGCGTTCGGCATTAGCATCCGAGAGCGGACAGATTTTTTAGTCTCGTGATCACAAATTTTACAGATTTGTCAGATTTTTCTGTAATAAACGAACGGTACGGAGCTTTCAGAGCGTTTTTTCTGTTTGCCATATATTAAATTAGTGCTCAAAGGTCTATTCAGCCGTAGAGGTAGTCTGGGTTCTATTTTAATTCTTTTGTTATAGCTGTCAACACTTCTACCCCTTGGTTGAGATGATTCAATATTTTGAATAATTATTTTTTTATCAAACGATATTTTTTATTTATTACTACACAACAAATAACATAAGACACGAAATTTTAACAGACTGTTCAAGAATATTCGAAGCGCAAAACTCATAAATGCAGATAAAATCCATTGACAAAGGCAGAAAAGTAATTTCTGTTTCTGTTCTGTGTAAAAAATCCGTTTGCTCCGTCGAAATACATCGAGCAAAAAGATCTACATCCGATTGATCAGATTTTCTTGCCGAACGGTCCAGATGTGTACTCCCCTCAATCTGGATGTAATAAACGAACGGTTCAGATCAATCCGACCAGTCAGATGCCATTGCCGAACGCGCTGAATGGTTACTATGGTTTACCGAATCGAATCTGTCTAGATTCAATGAATTTGACTCTACGTGCAACATAAATCCCTTGGATTAGGATAAATTCAGAAAATCTCAAATAACTCGGAGCATCAAGAGCGTCATTATTTTTCTTCGCATAATCCAACACAATCATACAAAAATAGGGTTCTTATTTGAAAAACAGAAGTAATGGCCAATTTTCGATCACAGTTTTCGACACAAAATTCGATACACCTTGTGATGTTATTTATGAAATTCAAAAGATGCATGACCTTTTCACATTTTTCTACATTGACGTTGTGAAAACGGTTTACATTCGGGATGTTCAGAATGAAAATAATATACCGACTATGGATATTTCACTTTTTTCAGGTTTTTTTCGATATTTTGAAAACCATTCGAATGAATACAATGGTTATACCAGAAATGTGATCAACATTGAATACTGAATCTCGAGTCGAATTTTAATGTTACAAAATCTGAATTTTCGGGTAAACTGCTGGGAATAATCGGAATTTCTTGGATGTTTTTACTTATAATTATTCAAACTATGACTTAAATTCATCATTCAACCGTCCTTTAGTTCAAAAAGTCTCGAGTGAAAATTAGACCAGTACAAAATCTCAATAATCTCGAGTCGAGTTTTAATGTTACGAAATCTCAATTTTTGGGTAAACTGCTGTGAATAATCGGATTTTTTTGATGTTTTTACTTATAATTATTCAAACTATGACTTGAATTCATCATTCAACCAAGCTCAGTCTCTCAGATCGAAAAGTCCCGAGTGAAAATTAGACCAATAAAGAATCTGAATAATGTCAGAAACGTTAAATTGAAAAAAAAATGTCAACAAATTTATTTTCACTCCTTGTATAACCGAAAGAGCTCAGGCTCCAAAAATATTTTAGGTCTGTGGAGAATTTCGAACAATATCATAACGTATTGTCCTAAAGTTTTGGGAAAAATTTCACCTGGTCTGATTGAGAAGCAAAATGCATTTAACGAAAAAGACCATGGAATTGAAATGTCACCAGTTATTGACATTTAATGAACAAAGCAGAATATTTTGGTTTGTGCTCTGTAAAATGTCTTATAACATTGATATTCGTCGAGGTGTTTATATTCTGGTTGGGCGAAGGGCGAAACGAGATATTGTTAATATTTATCGAGATCAAGCATGAGCAGATCGACAGTTTATCGCACAATCAGAGAATGTAAAGAAGCGATACCATGTGTTAACTTGCCTAAAAGTGGCCGACCGCGGATTTTGAACCAGATAAGAGAGGCAAGACTGATTGAAGCAGCTAAAAACAAAATCGGGATCTCACAGCGAAAAATGGCCAGAAGATTTAATGTTGGAAAGACTACAGTATTCAGGACCCTATCGAGTAACAATATTATCTACCGGAAAAGAAGGAAAGCTCCAAAATACACAGAGGATCAATTAGAGAGAATTCCGAGATGTTGCCGCGCGTTAAGGCGAGTGCATTTTGTTGATTGTGAGGGACGATGAAAAATATTTTATTTCCAAACGTTCGATAACAACGTCATTTCTCGACTGACAGGATCACAGAGAAGTTCTATTTCTCCGCCTAGGCGGAGAAATAGTTGCTATGGCTTACTTTTCCCTTCAGGCGGCGCGGCGGCAGGAAAAGTGTTGTTATGCAAGGGTCTGATTTTGCAAGACAACCGTAACTATACAAATGTTACATTTTTCACTCAATTATAACGATCGTGAATGTCAATCCAAAAGGGGATATTCAGATTTCCAGAAGTTTCAAGATGTTTGAAAATAAAATAACATAATATTTCATTCGAAGGAGAAGTGACTTTTCATGGCTCGCTTTCAATTACCCGCCTCACTACGTTCGGCGGGCAAACTAAAGCTCGCCATGAAAAGTGACACTTCTCCTCCTTATGAAATAATATACTATTACTTTGTCCAACTCTGAGATGAAGGGTAACGATGGGTTTTACACGGACGATTACGAAAATGTACCTGATGAAGTAAAATTAAAAAGTAAGAAAAAATTTGAGGACAAAATTTTGGTATGGTGTGCAATTTCTGAGGCTGGCTTTATCTCACAGCCCTACATTGGTGTTGTTCGAGGCGAAGCCTTAAACGCAGAGCTTTATATTCAAAGATGTCTCTCTAAATTGCTTCAGTTTGTGAACACACATCATGCAAATGATCAAATAGTGTTTTGGCCAGATCTTGCTTCATGTCATTACGCAAGAATCACAAGGGACTGGTACGAAACTAACAACATAACCTTTGAACCGAAAGCAGACTTAGCAGACAATCCCCCCAACCTACCTCATATCAGGCTCGCCCAATTGAAGAGTTCTGGGCAATATTAAGTCTGAAAGTCTATAATTACGGATGGGAAGCACAAAATGAGGAACAGTTGAGACGCCGCATTCATAGAAAAATTAGAGAAATTGACGCCGTGGTTCCTTGTCTGTTATTTGAATTTTGATTTATAAATGATAATGAGGATAGTTAAGTTAAATTGTTAAATAATTCGATAAAAATATAAGATTATTTAAGTCAGAGTTATATGCTTTTGAAATTTTTCCCAAAACTTTAGGACCATAAGTTAATGCCAATTTTCAGATTTCAAATATGTCCAGTTCTCCAGAAACGTCTAATAGGCACTCGAACTTGGGACACCCTGTATACAATTTACCTCCGCTACTTTCAGGAATCGAATCCCATGAAAATAATCCAGAATTTGCGAGCACACAATTCTTTACCTGTATAGTTTATAGAGAAAAGGGCTTAGAGTCCACTCTGACCCTAATGGGCCTACCACACGCTCAAGCTTCACCACAGTTTGGCTTGCGCAAACCGGCTTGAACACTGAACACTGAGCGTATGGAGGGTAGAGATAAGGAGAGCAATCTCTTATGGCGCATCTGATCGAAAAGTGTCCAGCGGAGTGGAACAAATAGAGTAGTTCAAGAAATCACCACCTGGCGCTAGTATAGCAAGAGTGTAGAAACCACGTTGAAACTCAGGTAGAAATCACGGACGAACTGAACGAATTGAAGATGACATGATATTTGTGTCTTTGTCAATTTTCAACCTTTTGCGACACCAGCGCCTCCTTATTTGTGTCAGTTTTTGGACACTTTCTAATACACGGAGTTACTTCTCCTTCCCTCTACCCTCCATAACTGAGCGTGTGGTTGGGAGAATTGTATGCAGTTTCCCTCAGTGTTCAGTGTTCAAGCCGGTTTGCGCAAGCCAAACTGTGGTGAAGCTTGAGCGTGTGGTAGGCCTATAAGGTCTATTGTGCCCCCTAACAGAGCTGTTATCATCGCGCCTCCCATAGCTCGCCTTCCAGTTCCAGTGATTTTATGGAATCCAGTATCTGGGACAGCTTCAACGAGGATAACTCCCCACTCCTTCAAGTCTCCTTCTCGGTTTCCTTCCAAAGCACTCTTTCCTTTGGCTTGCAATGGAATAGCGTTCCGTAACCAGGTAAATTAGAGTTTCTTCCTCCTTCCCACAGAATCTACACTCGTCAGTGTCCGATAAACCCATTCTCAACAGATGCTTCTTCAGGCACCTGTGAGAATCCAGTGAGTAGGTGTAGTTGGATTTTACTGAGATCCAGATAGTTTTTGGATCTAGTAGTTTCAAAGTTCCGGAGGAACTTTTTGAAGTGATCCATTCCTGGGAAATTTCGACAGAGTTTTTCCCTTTCGGTTTTCTCCTTCACCATGAACTCCTTCTTATAGGAAGTTATAGGTGCATTTTCCTTTAACACAGAAGGGTTCTGGGCCAGTGAATGGCGTTTGTGCGCTCTTTCTGGCAAATGTATTGGCCTCTCGTTTCCTACAATTCCCGAATGACCGGGAATCCAGATTAAAAAGACCTTATTTTTCTTGCCTACGTTTGTTCCAGCACTCCCAAAAAGCTTTGAATCAAATACATAGGAGCTCAGTGCTTCAACGGCAGCTTGACTATCTGTATGAATATCGCACTTCTGATAGTTTCTTTCTTGATTTGAGTCTAGACATCTTTCGATTGCTAGCATTTCTGCTTGAACAGGAGCCTGACGATAGTGCACACTTGCCCCGTAAATCTCAGCGCCAGCTCCTGTAGCGATTTCAGAACCATCTGTATACCATCTTATTGTATTTTCTTTGAGATTATATATTTCTCTTTCGCTTAGCTTCTTAACCCATATTTAGATCCTCGAACTTAAAACTGAAACTAATGGTTTCTGCCAAACGAAGAAAAATTCCTCCTATGTAACCATGGATACATAATTTCGGGTTCCTTTTCTATTTCGCAGTTCACTATGCATGCGTATAGCGACAACAAGAGCGGAATATACGAGGAACAAGGCCTACACTTTCGTATATTTATACTTATTTGGTACCTACTACACTCAAATTCTATATTTTTAGTTCGATGTTTGCGAGTGTTCAAAAATGCCTTACCTAATTATTAAATGTCCATGAGATCGAATTGAATTATCATGAAATCACAATGCTCGAGATGAATTATAGCATTGAGTTTAAATATTTTAACTCAATGATTATAGAAAATTATAGTCGCTATTTATACAGGGTGTTTCACCATAAACTGGACAAACATATATATGAAACAAATAAGACACAAATCATTTGCCAATATAAATAATGACGAATGAAATGTGAATACGGACTAGGTCTTCCACACAGTTTGTGCTTTATTTGTTTAATTCATCTAGGTAGCTGCCTTAATAGCTCAATTTTCATTATTTTATGCAAACATATATAGCCGTGTAGACGATACCGAGGAAGTCATTTTTCCCTAATGACATATACCCCGTTTTCGACGCATAAGCGAGATACAGGGTGTTAAATGTCAACTTTGAGCAATAGTCTGATAACTGTGGTGAGTCATGCGTGACATTTGAAATAACAGTAACTGGTCACGTCTTAGTAATTTTTAGGACTCAATTCATTTGTGGTGTAGAATTTTGAAAAAAAAAATTCAAAATGGCCGGAAACCTGCAAAGTTGGAATTTTTTTCTCGGTTGCCAATTTGTAAAGCACTATTTCAACGTACTAGATTTTCTAAGATTTTCCGTGAAAAAATTTTTTCAAAATTCGAACTCAACTTTTTTTTTACATGTCTTCAGTGAACAAAAAATTTCGGCCGAAATTGTGGAAATCTTTCATTCTGAATACTGTGGTGAAAACAGAATGAAATAATATCTATTGGTTTTCTTTTTGTAGCCTTCAAAAGATCACGCTCGGAGAACTTTCATGATTTTTATTAAAAAAACTAGAGGCCGTACGAAGGTCAAATTTAGGCTAATTAGCTGCCAGAGTGACCCGGACGGAAATATGAATTTATAAACCAAAAAAAATTTTTCAAAAAACTTTGGCGGGAATTGAACTCTCCACTTTCGATTAACTGGCGTCGCTTTGGTAACGGAAATTTATAAGATTGAAATAAACCCAATTCATACCCGTAGAGAGTTCGAATCCTACCAATTTCTTTGGTTTATAAATTCATATTCCCGTCCGGGTCACTCTGGCAGCTCATTAGCCAAAATTTCGCCTTCGTACGGCCTCCAGTTTTTCGAATAAAAATTATGAAAGTTCTCCGAGCGTAATCTTTGGAAGGCTACAAAAAGAAAACCAATTGATATTTTTTCATTCTGTTTTCACCCAAGTATTCAGAATTAATAAAGATAGTTCAACCATGAAAAATTCCTTAAATTTCGGCGTAATTTTTTTCACTGAAGACATGTTAAAAAAAAGTTGAGTTCGATTTTTGAAAAAATTTTTTCACGGAAAATCTTCGAAAATCTAGTACGTTGAGATGGTGTTTTTCAAATTGGCAACCGAGAAAAAAAAATTCCAACTTTGCAGGTTTTCCGCCATTTTGAATTTTATTTTTCCAAATTCTACAACACAATTTGAATTGAGCCCTAAGAAATACTAAGATGTGACCAGTAAACGTTATTTCAAATGTCACGCATAACACACCACAGTTATCAGAATATTGGTCAAAGTTGACATTAAACACCCTGTATCTCGGTTATGCGTCGAAAACGGGGTATATGTCAGAAGGCGAAAATGATTTCCTCGGTGTCATCTACACGGCTATATATGTTTGTCCAGTTTATGGTGAAACACCCTGTATATTAGAGAGATATTGGGAATTAATAATAATATTAATAAATAATTCACGGTGTAATCTAATGTGTCTGAATGACACTGCGTGCATTCGGCTTTTTAGTTTTCTCTTTGAGAATGTGTTTATTTCGATCTTACAAGTTTCACCAATGAACGAGTCGTTTAGTGGTAGTTGGTCAAAAATTAGTATATATAGGAAAGAAAGGCAACAAAATAGCAGTTTCAGATATTGACATGGGCGCCCGCGGGGGGGGGGATGCCCCCCCCCCCCCCCCTGTGATTTTGACGGCCTTATCGTTTTTCAGCACAACACCCTCAATATTTCAATAATCTTTATTTTGCCCCCCCTGAGAAAAGTTTCTGCGGGCGCACATGGATATATTGAGGGAAAGTGGTGCGCTGAGGAAATTTTGTTATATAGGAACAACCTTTGACTATACCTGATACAAATCGCATTCCCTTGTAGAATCATGATTTGTTTTGGCTCCCACATTGAAAGTCATCACAATGAGTGAAACAAGGATAAAAGATTGGATCTCTTTGTTCGGCCACGTTTTGTGGCAACACCGCATAAATCCTTAACTCTGGATGGACATGGGCGTGCGATTTTGAATCACTTCTGCCGCGACATTTATTCTTTTGCAAAATAAATCTTCCTTTCAATATATGTAATTTTATTGAAAATATTTCACAAATGAGAAGAATAATGAATTTTTCAGTGCTCAGCACTCTAAGCTTTGAAAATGTCCAATTTCAACTCTACAAAAATATTTAATACTGGATTGACTCGGTCTTCACTTGATGGAAATTCCTTTTTATGGGAATCAGATGACAGCGAAATAATTGTTGTGATAAATAAACGAATCGGAGTCCAACACTCAACAATTCAAAGTTGCTGAGAGAAAGAGGCGGAAAGCTTGTAAGTACCTACATTTTGTGACAAGTTCGAACTTGTATCAGCGCACACGAACCTTTGGAAAAAGCAGAAGAGTTCGCGTCTACTCTAAGCATGAAACATTTTGCGGCAAATTTCAGAAAGAGAAATTTGAAATCTGATCGAATCACTCCAATAATTTAAATCCTGTTGTAATTTTGCTATTGAATTATTGACAATATTGTGATACTCATTATTTAAAAAAAATACATCAATTCTAAGTTAATTTACCGAATATAAATGTTCAAAAATAATTATAGATATACTAATATTGTCTGATAGTAATCCCAACAAACTTGAATTTTTGGTCAATCAAGACCTTATTCTTTACGACGAGTGTTTATGTAACGACAAACTGACAATAAATGTAGCAGAGACTGTCTACATTGTTACAAAACAGCAAACAATCCTGACTGTGATATGAATTTGTAGGTACCTGAACAGATACAAGCTGAAAGCTACCTTATTTAAAGTTTCTACGCCACTGAAACATAAACAACCACCAAACTCCACAGAAGTTTCTCCTGTAATTCAACGGATTATTCCGGCAACGTTGGTTTATCTAGAACCACGTGTTGACCAAAGTATCTCTCCATCTCTGTTCAAACTGAAGTAGAGATAAGGGCGGTGTTGTCATAAATCTAACCTGAATTTCTTCGGTACAATATCCCTAGCATGAAATAGTATAATCAACTATATTCTTTGATTTACTCATTAATGATATATCCGAAAAGATTGTCTCAATTGTCTTAAAAATTACGACATGTTATATCCATTCAACATTGTAAATGAGATAAATAGTTTATGTGTATGATAATACGTCATCAGAGAAACCTTACAATCTGCTCATAGACTTATTGCAAACGATTCTAGCGGACCAGTATAAGGTACAATTGACCAGCTCTAAGTTTCAGATGCGATACATTTTAATGTAAATAAAGGGATCTCTACAGGGTCTTTCACGAGGAACCTCACCCATATTTATACGGGAAACTACTGAACGTATTTTCATGAAATTCAGCACTTATAAGTATTTCACGATGCTGATGAAATCTAAAATATTTTCAAGGCATGAGCACCTCCAGTTTTTCCGGAAATGACGTCAACTTCCGTTTTTCAAATTAGAACACCATTTTTTTATTGCAGAAATAGATTCCTTAGAAAATTTAAAGTTATTTTGATGTAACATTTTTCAGTTTTGGTTGGAAAATTCTCTCTGAGAGGGAAAAATCGAAAATAGAGCTCCGCTGAAACAAGAATAACTTCGAGGTTTTTGGATGGAAAATTTTCATTTTTGGGATTTTTAAAGATGTAAGATTGATGTATCCACTTTGGAAATCGAAATCGCGATTCATGATACAGGGGGTGAAAAAAACGCTTTCAAAGTTAGGGATGACAAAATCGTGAAAAATCAATTTTTTCAAATCAGAACCCCATTTTTTTATGGCAGATATTGAATCTACGTTAAAAAATAATGTGAGTGTATGCATCACACTCTTGCCCTAAAGTGGATATTAACTCTGAAAATATCCATTTTAGGGCAAGGGTGTGATGCATACACTCACATTATTTTTTAACGTAGATTCAATATCTGCCATAAAAAAATGGGGTTCTAATTTGAAAAAATTGATTTTTCACGATTTTGTCATCCCTAACTTTGAAAGCGATTTTTTCACCCCCTGTATCATGAATCGCGATTTCGATTTTCAAAGTGGATACATCAATCTTACATCTTGAAAAAACCCCAAAAATGAAAATTTTCCATCCAAAAACCTCGAAGTTATTCTTGTTTCAGCGGAGCTCTATTTTCGATTTTTTTTTCGAATTTTCCCGCTCAGAGAGAATTTTCCAACCAAAACTGAAAAATGTTACATCAAAATAACTTGAAATTTTCTAAGGAATCTATTTCTGCAATAAAAAAATGGTGTTCTAATTTGAAAAACGGAAGTTGACGTCATTTCCGGAAAAACCGGAGGTGCTCATGCCTTGAAAATATTTTAGATTTCATCAGCATCGTGAAATACTTATAAGTGCTGAATTTCATGAAAATACGTTCAGTAGTTTCCCGTATAAATATGGGTGAGGTTCCTCGTGAAAGACCCTGTATATAGTCTCTAAGGGAACAATCCGTCCCAATTTTACCGAGCAATCACCTCCTGAAAACTCTCTATCCCTTGACAATCTGATATTGACAACAGACAGAATCGTTTTTACAGGGTCCCAAAATTTTCCATTTTTTGAAATGGTGTTTTGATCACTCGGTATTAGATGTTTGGGTTTCAGATGTGCCTTAGTCGAAACAGGTATTTTTTGCTTTTTACATATAAAAATCTCTTCTTCGTTTGTGCGAGAGGGTTCATTACTATATTTATTACGAACACTCTATAACAGATAGGCCTATGATATTGCGTAAATCGATACAGCAGATGGTTCCTTATCCATTGAAATTTCAATATCGACAACAGACTCATTAGCCTTCACACAGTAACTCTCGAATATTCGATTTTTTCACATTTTTCGCACTCACGTTGTGAACACTCGGTGTAAGTTTCGATATTGAAAATTGGTATCAAAGAATACAGGAGTGCCTGGGACGATATAGCTATTCACGGTCTTCTTGTGGTATTCTTAGATATTTTAGTAGGATATGGTAAAGGGGAATCTGAAAATGATGCGTACCAGGATTCAGAGCTATTGGAGTATTATATCTAGAATATGTGGATCTTCCTCACTCAAAGTGAAATACACTTGAATTTGAGGACTTTGAATATCACTTTTCATGTACTGGAATTGTTCAAAATAGATTGGGGAGTTTTAATAGGAATAATGTCGATACATTTTTCTCATAAAGCGAAAAAGCATGTTCTTTCTTGGTTTAACGCATAGCTCTACCTACCACTTGTTTTCATTAAAAACATATTTAAATAACTTCTGATCCCACTATTCCATAGGTACATTACATAGCTTCGAATTCCCAAATAAAAAACTCACTTTGTATCGAACTATTTATTTCGGGTACAAATCATATATGAAATGTTGTTTGATAATGAACTTGAACTCTGTTACATAATATGTGAGATGATCCCATCTCAAACAATGAGAAATGCAGTTTATTCCTCCAATCAATAATAATATTCTGAGCCACCAGGCAGATAAACGAAAAGTTTTTTGCCTATAATGGGTTTGTCGGCATTTTGTAGACACCCTTCAGTATCATTAATTAATTATGCAATTTAACGACAAGAATGAATATAGCTCCCTCTATATGTATACAGAGTGCGTCAGCAAGGCGTACGGCTGAAATAGCGCCTAAACCATACCGTGTCGAAGAAAACTGATATGATATGGTTGTGAGGTTGACAAAAATCTACAAACTGAAATTTTTTTTTCAAAAGCAGGGTGCGTAAAAAAAAGTACTTACCGGAAAAATATGTAGTTTTTTCAAATTAAACACCCTATATTTTATAGCCTAATTCATTCGAGGTCAACAAGAGCTTTACACTTATACTTCATTTTTCGAATTTCACTACGGCGTTGCCACATAATTCGTATATGTATTTAAAATATTTTCAGTGTTTTGACGAGTTGATCAAAATTCTTATGGAAACCGCTGTTTTCAATCTAGATAAACGAAATTTTCACAGTATTCAGCTTGAGGGATCAGGTTCATCATTCGGTAAACGTCTGAAGTTTTTTCATACAGAGTGTCTAATATAAATTTACCGATTTACTCAAATTAAACATGCGATAACTCGATTTTTTCAAATAGATCACCCTGTAATTTTCTCTTTCATGAAATTTGTTTATCAAATATCTACATTTCTTACAAAGAATGCCCTATATCTAACTCGCTTTGTTTTTGAGATATTCCACACTTAAGTATCATACATACTTTGTAAAGAATGTGGACATTCGAAAAATGAATTTCATGAAAGAGAAAAATACAGGGTGGTCTATTTGAAAAAAACGAGTTATCGAATATTTAATTTGAGTAAGTTGGTGAATTCATATTTAACACTCTGTATAAAAAAACCTAAGACGTTTACCGAATGATGAAGCTGATGCCTTAAGCTAACTACTGTGAAAATTTCGTTTATATAGATTCAACACAGCCGTTGCTATAAGAATTTTGATGAACCCCCTGAAACACTAAAAATATCCCAAAAATACGAATTATGTGGAAACGCCGCTCGTGAGGAAATTTACAAAATGAGGTATAAGTGTAAAGCTCTTGTTGTCTTCGAAAGAATTTTGCAATGAAATACAGGGTGTTCCAAACTACTTATTTTTCCATAACTTTTTTTGACGCACCTTGTAGATGTAAAATTATTTTTATTTTGTAGATTTTTGTGAACTCGGTACAGTTTAGGCGCTATTTTAGCCGTAGGCCTCGCTGACGCACCCTGTATAGTTCACAAAATAAACAATAAATTAATTCTGTCACTTGAGATCAACGTATTTCTGAAATTATGTGGTTAAGTCAGTTTATGAAGTGAACATAAAATTTGAATTATGAAAAGTGCCGTAAATGCCTAGTAAAATCAGATCCCTTTGAGAAAAAACACTAAACGTCATTGCAAAGTGCAAAAAGAGTGCATTTTTCAGAATTATTCACACTAATTGTTTCACAAAAATTTCTTACATGAAATGCACTTCAATAGCATGGTAGGGCAAATGCATGGGTGTTCAAGTTTGAATTAAGAATAGTGACATATTGTCTAATCGGTTACAGGCCTCCAATTATGTCTATCATGTTTTCGTGAGCATTATGTTCATGAAAGATACCTATGCTCTTTATCCCTAGAAGTTCATCAAATTGCAATTCGTTTGTTAGGAAAAAAACTATTTTCCAAAAAAAAATGGTTTCTGACATTGTATGCAATAATTCATTCTGAATTTTTCACGAATAAAAATTACCTGATGAGTCGATGTTAAAACCGAAAAAACTTGATATACTCTGCAACACAATTCATCTCATTAATTTTCGTCTTTTAGTGACAGTTTGAACGTTCTTGTAACATTGTTAAACTTTCAAGCCAGAACCAAGGAAATCAAGAGGTACCGAGAACTCAAGGAGAAGCCTTTTGTTTACATGTAAAACCCTCTTTTATTATCGACAAGATATCATTCCCTGAAAATGTTGTACTCATTTGGTGACACCTTGTACCTATATTAGAATTTTCAAGCAGTTTATCGAGCACTACTGTAGGGTAGGGTAGGTTAGGAGAATATTGTCTGTGACAGAAAGACAATTATCCGAGTGATTCCATAAGGGTTCCATTTTTCATTGAATCCATAAAAACCTTTTTCTACAAACGTCAAAAAATGACAAGGTTCGCGCATTGACAACAATTTGCGGAGTGACCCTTTTTTTCATTTTCTTTCGTTACCATGATAACGGGCGCGAAGTAGTGTGCGAAATACTTACTTCGCACACTGCATGTAAACTATATGGAAATTTTTTAATTTAATCTTTATGTTCCTCAATCAAGCAAAAATCCAAGAAATCATTTATTTATATAACCATAATTGAGGCTTTCAAATTGTGAGAAAATTTAACACTACCTAATTTCATTTATTATTCACAATATCAACATCAATGGCGCAGCCGAGTTCTCTACCAAAAGTAGTAGGTTCGCTACCAAAGTAGCATTCTGCATTTCGCGCACTGGATACAAAAATAACTATTAAAACACCCTTTGCCATTCCATCAATCGAAAATTATTCAGAAAATTGTGAATATTGATGGTTATATTACTATGAAATTTTCAGTATATCGTAGGGGAAATGTGCACGAGTTGATCCCATAGGGTAAGATGATCCCTTTCGATTACAAGCTTATGAAAAATGCCATCTGGTTCCATTATACGCCAATACGTAGTCCTTAACACCCTCCCGCCTCATTCTTATTCTTACTTCGGTACAAGCGAACAGTCGACATTCACAGTGAAAAATATAAATTGTGACCGCTATATCTAAGATGAGGTTAACTTTAATATTATGCTACTGTTATTGTGAATGGGTCACAACAATGATTTTTATGTTTGTGGCTTCCTTATGTGTTTGTTTTTGATTATTTTTCTATTTGAAGACCATGAAATTCGTATAGGTTAGAATAGCGAATATTGAACGGAAAAGAAGAACTTGGGTAAAGATGATCCCCTAATTCGTGCACAAGATGATCCCTGGGGATCATCTTACACCTTCATTTTTTACATACTACAAACCCACTTAAGGGTTTAATAGTCGCCAAAAAAGTATACCTACCTATATATTTTTACAGGTTTTTGAGTCAAGAATAATGCCTCGTACCTAAATATATAAGATAAACCTCTCGAGGCGGGTGTTCTGATGCTCTTGATATAGTTAAAAATGATATTTTTTATCTACATAATGATTTTCAGTTATTTATTCAGTTGATAGTGTATATTTCATTTCATACCTCAATAAAACTATTTTTTCGGCAACCGTCCGGAAAGTACGTACTTTCCGGACTAGGCCGGAAAAAATCACGTTGTTGTTGTCATTGTCATGATCATCATAATAGCAACGAAATAACGGATGACAGTTCTGTTCTGATTAATTCAAATAAGAATCAAAATGTATAATAAAGAAATGTGTCGTCTCATTGATTTGTAGTTCTACACGGTTGGCGAAAAAATATTGTACGCAACACGCCCGAAAATAGTTTTTTTGGACTCACAGACTTCCAGTACTCGCCTCCGGCTCGTCCTAGAATCTTGTCTATTCGTCCAAAAAAACCCTATTTTCCGGACTTGTTACGTAAATTACTATTATAATCTCTGCAGATATTTGTTTTTACAGATTTCATTCTTGAAAATATGGGAGTTATTAAAAAAAGGGATAAGATGATCCCTGGGATCATCTTACCAATACCACAGGGATCATCTTAAACACCGGGGTGTGTAAGATGATCCTTTTGTACGGTTTTGGAAAATCGAGAATATTTGACAAAATCTTTTGCGGCTGACTATATAGTGTAAGAAAATAGAAAGATGGATACTTCTAGGAGAAGTCTTCATTTTCATTTTCACGCTTCTCGAAAAAACTAAAGAATTACGTCAATTCTTGCTTAAGGGGATCATCTTGGGCACATTTCCCCTACATATTGAATAGGAATTTCAATTTAGCACCAAACGGTGAAATAATATCGAGGGATTTCTATGAGAATAAAAATGACTTA
This sequence comes from Adalia bipunctata, assembly GCA_910592335.1. Classification (NCBI taxonomy): domain Eukaryota; kingdom Metazoa; phylum Arthropoda; class Insecta; order Coleoptera; family Coccinellidae; genus Adalia; species Adalia bipunctata. The sequence continues at coordinate 50,940,229 of OU342950.1, read as the reverse complement.
ATTCTCGTACTGCTTCAAATGACCAACCTGTATGATTGAAAATATTTCAGGCTGATATCGAATGCTAGAGCAACAACTTTTGCGTAGAAATTTTTTCGTAACTATCGTAATGTAATGTAATGAGATAATCTACTTTATCGCGCTAATAGGACTCCCTGTATTCCTGTATAACATAAACAACTTGAAGAGGAAGAAGGTGCACCAAAATTAAAATGAATATCTTGGCATCATTGAATACATATATGCATTTTATTGACCGTGAAAGTTAGATGTGAAATCTCGAAAAATTGTAAGGTGGACAAACATCAGTTACAAGTATTTCTTGGCATACATAATATTGAACCAATAAAATAGCTCAACTTAAATAAATTCCTAGAATTTCCTACTTCAAACTGATATTTGCTAATATTCAATTTTTGTTTTTGAATAAACCTACTTAAACTTTCTGATAAGGGTTTTGTTTTAATTTCACGAAACTGCTATCAACTTGTTATTTGTCCAATGTCTTGTAAAATATGAATTGGAAATACCTGATAGTGATATCAAGAAATAAGAATTATAAAAATAAATTGGTTGGATTATTTTCACTGAGATATGCAGTCACTCATCACTTAATTCTAGGGTAATAATATAAAACAGATGATCCTGCCAGTTGCCAATTGGATGCATGTAACTCAATCAATTGCAGTAAGGTCCTTCGAACAGCTGCTGAATTCGCCGTTAAAAAACCATCCCTCACACTAGCCAGTAACTGTTCGAGTTGCTGAGGTAGTTCGGATTCTAAATCTCTTCCTATGGAGGTGAGTACGAAGAACAAACACTCAGTTTCTGGTAAACATTTTATAGGAGGCGTGACACAAGCTTGGCAGCACTTTCCGAGAATTGATAGAAGGCTTATTTCAGGTTGCAAGTTTTCGAACTGTTCTTTCAATTGATGTCTTTTTAGCTGACCACACATTTCAGTCAGGAACCACATGAAAGATGTAAATTTAGTACCATCTCCTGCTTTTATGTCCCTCAATAGTTTATCTCGCTCTTGGTACCATTGTTGACATGTGTTCAAGAGGCTTTCCAGAAAAGTTTGATTTTTTTCTCGCTCTATTATGGCTATGCACAATTTGGCGCCTGCTTCACAATATTTGATACCCTCTATAACTCGCTCCATGATTACTTTCACTAAATCCATTAACGTTCTTGAAGGCAATTGATTCGGATCAACGATTGCCAATTTGAGATTTTTCTGATCTTCTGCGGAAAATATTCCGAGGTCTGTTTCGTCCTTAGCTAATCCTTTCAGTTTAGAGGCTAGATTTTGGGAGTCCGCGGCACCGAGACTTTTAGATCTTTTCAAATTTTGGATGCTGCTGGACTGTTGATTGCCATGAGCTTGTTGCGGAACGAAATTGAAAGGTTTGGTTTGATTATATCCAGTAAAAATGGGATGCTGCGTCAAAATTTCGCTATTGAATTGTGGGAAGTTCATACCTGAGTAATGGTGGTTCAACAATTGGGCGTGCGAAGATGCGTGCATTAAAGGTATGGGCAAAGCCGTTGGTATAAGTGGGATAATTCCGGGATGATTCAAATGCCTCAAGACATTCCCACTGGATTTAGAATGTTGTAAGTGTGGTAGGCGATGTTCTAGGAGTATATCACCGCTGCTCTTCGACGACTGAAGCCCGTATGGTTGTCCTTGATGATTCATTGTGAATTCTTTAGCATGTACGTTCAACTTGTTGGGAAACTGTAAATCACTGCGAACGTTTGGGGGTCTATAGATTTCCATAGTGGGCTTTCCACGTATCGCCGCCATCGTTTGACTTCTCCTATTCTGTACTTTGCTGGGCTTCACAAAACTTCTTTCTCTCATGAGAGCTGTGAAATCAGTTTTAGAACTACGTTTCAAATTGCTATCCTCCGACATGCTTACACTTCGACCGTATTAACTAAACACTGACATAATGCATCATTTAGACTGTTTGTATTGGCAAGACGTACCACGCGTTTACGAATTAGGATACACAAGGTTGGAACTATTTAACGCCTTCGTCACCCATCGAGTTTTCAAGAGCGTTTTTAATTCAATGGATTTCGGGCGTATTAACGCGAATACTTTCCGTTTTCACTCTTAACGAACGAACGATCAGAAAAGGCTGTTGCTTCCATTCAACTAACGTATGACTGAGGTGCAGATATATTTAGTTTTAGACACAAGTGATGTTCCGGATATAAATAGAGGCATCACGTAGACTTTTCATTGTCTGAAACGTATACCTAACTACTTGAGTCATTATGCAATTAATCCTGTCTTTGTTTAACGGAACCGTCATCAGAGTTCTAGGTGTGTCATTCGGTTGATTAGTTCAATCAGGAAGCGCATTTTCCGATTGAAATGTGAAGCTGCATGCTGGCGATGACGATCGGCTTGAACTTGAGTTCAGTGTATTCTTGATAATTTAAAAATAGTTTTCCACACGGAACACAACCATACAAACGAACTGAGTAGTCCCATTTCCGTTTGCACGATTTCAAGAATTTTTAGGAATTAATTCGAATCTGGAGGGGGTTTATTTTATACAATGCGCAATTGTTTCAAGGTTCTCAATTTCATTTGTTTATCAACAAATACAGGGTGTTCCGTTCGTCAAATTATAATATTCTTGGGACAGAATCGGAATTTTTTAATTTTCGCCGGGAAATTGATTCAAAGGGAAAATACTTCAAGGTTTTCTTTTCATTCGAAAAGTGTCATATTTAGCCATCCATGAAGAAAAATTATAATGATTTCGCCGCAAAAATTAAAAAATCATGATACGAAGGTCACGAAGACGTTGTCAAAGTTGGCATTCTCGAAAACTCAAATTTGTCGAAATAGAATTCAATTCTTTATAGCCCTAATGGTCAATGGAATATACGTTGAGAAAGATGTACGTGTTGAAATAGAACCATTGCCCATAAAAATACATATTTCTTAACCCTTTACCGCATGAATTTATATTTTGCGCTGAAAAAATGAATTTGTGAAGAACTCGATCTCTGGTTGGACGTAAAAACACCCAAAAAATGTATACTCAAAATTTTGAGATTTATTTCGAAAAAACTGGTTTGTGCCACATATGGAACATCATGCAACAAGAAAATATTAATGCGTATCGGAAAAATTTATTCAGTATGAAAACCTAGCAAGTAGTTCCTGTCTTCCTAATGACACAATGGAATTTGACATCTGAAACGAATTATGATAAGTTTATTTCCAAACGTTCGATAACAACGTCATTTCTCGACTGACAGGATCACAGAGAAGTTCTATTACTCCGCCTAGGCGGAGAAATAGTTGCTATGGCTTACTTTTCCCTCCGGCGCACAGTGGGGCAGAAACTATCTAAATGTGATATCAAATATATCATTCAAATCAAAGTGCCAGAATGCATTGAATTGATGATGATACGATAGATTGACTATTATGGAACCAAATTTATGCAACTTTTATGGAAATAGAAGGGAAAATTTGGTTTTCATAGGGTTTTATTAACATTAATAAAAAAACAGTCAGTTGAAAATACTCCACACAGTTTTTCGGCCAATAAATCTCATATTTCCCAATTTCCGTCATCTTCCTAATTTGGGGATAATTCACTATCAACAGAGACTGCCATGGGCGCCCGCAGGAGGGGGCCAGGGGGGTCCATGGCCATGAGAAAATGTAGGCCCCCCCTGAGAAAAATTTCTGCGGGCGCCCATGGAGCTTGCTATTTTTCTGGTGAAGGCAGCAGCTCGGGCAGTAGCAGATCCAAAACTTCCGCTGGAATTGTTTCCCTTCTTCTTTTTGGAAGTGATCTATGACTTGTTATAATCGGGTCAGATGAAATCAGAAGACGATAAAATATGTCTTGTTTGGTCTTGACTTCTTGAAAATGAGAACAACCAAGTCCATCCTACACATTTTCAGACTTTTTTTGGGTGAACCTGACACAATTTGAAAAAATTACTAACATCCTTTTGGACTACAGGTATCAATTTCATAGCTGATAATTCAAGAAGGGGCAAAAAGGGGCAGCTGTAAGGGAGCTGATCTTCTACTAGAAACTCAAGAGAATCGTTATTGAAAAAAAAAGGGAATTGGAAGCTCTTGGAAAGTTACTTTCGCATCATTATTTCATCTTTCAATGGCAACAAAAAAAATCCGAACAGGACAACATAATGTTCACTCTGAATGATGACGAACGTCTGCGTGGCCACAGATACAAACTGCGAAGGGAGAATTTCAGGACAACTCAGAGAGAACACTTTCTGTCCAACCGAGTATTTTCTTCATGGAACCGTCTACCGTCAGCCATTGTGGAGGCATCCTCTGTCAATTCGTTCAAAAACCGATTTGACAGGTGGATGCAGAGTTCATCGTCGCCAACTTAAGAAGAAATTCTTTTTTCCTTTATTGATTTTGTCATTTGCTTTTTATTTTTCAATTGTAATTCAAACTTTTTTTTGTCTAGTTATGTGCATCTGTATCTATTTTTAATTTTCTTTGAGTTTATAGAATTTTTCTTAACTCTTGTCATAAATATAATAATAATAATAATAAGAACTTTCAACGCAAATTATATCAGACTTTAAACAAAATATTATATTGACTATTTCCCTCGTCTTAATTCCCACCAATCAGAAACGCGCAATTTTGAATCACAAATGGTTTCTAGATGGAAAAACTGTATGGCAGCAGCTGTCAGCAGTTTTTTCGGGTTTACCCGCGGCAAAACTTGACAGTTGTTGTCAACGAAAATTGATAATACATACATAGATGCATCCAGAATAATCTGTTACTCATGAAATATTCTTGCCAAATACCATTCGTGCATCTAATTTTTCCTGTGAAAAAAATCGAAAAAACACAGTGCAAAGTAATATTTTGTTAACAAAAAGCATTCGTGCAGGTGAAAAAATCCTCGTCTTCGACTCGGATTTTTGTTGCCACCTGCACTCATGCTTCTTGTTAAAATATTACTTAGCAACGTGTTTTTTCGATTTTTTTCGGAAAAATTTGATGCACTTATGATATTACTTATGAAAATATATAAACAAAAACGAAGTACATAGGTTCAGATGAATCCTCCATAGCGTGCATTTGAATTTTCAGATCACAGCAGAAATTATGGTCAACTCGCGTCAGTTGAAAAAACTTTCAACACATAAGTTGAAAACGAATTTCAATTCAAAATTAGAAAAGAATAAAATACGTTAGAACTCTTTCAGTGCGTGAATTCAGTGGACTGATGTTTAAAGTCAATTGTAGAATAACAACTGACATTTCATGGGTAGTATGATTTTTGGAATTAATATCACATTTAGATGGTTTCTGCCCATAGAACTTATAGTACATGGAATGCCATTAGCCTTGCTGCTCAGCTTAAAAAAGTGGATAAACATCTCCAGTTGGAGGAATACTGAAGTTTCCATGTTGACATGGTTACGACTTGTCATACAGAATAGAAACACAGAAATACTATGAATTTAATCGTCAAAATCCGATTCACTTTGCCATTTCTGTGTTCCTGTTCGGTGTGACAGGTCGTATCCATGGGAACATGGAAATTTAGAGATTCCTCCAACTTGAGATGTTTACCCACTTTTTGATCTGGTAATAGCATTCCATGTACTATAAGTTCTATGTTTCTGCCCCACTGTGCGGCGGCAGGAAAAGTGTTGTTATGCAAGGGACAAATTTTGCAAGACAACCGTTACTATACAAATGTTACATTTTTCACTCAATTATAACGATCGTTAATGTCAATCCAAAAGGGGATATTCAGATTTCCAGGTATTTCAAGATGTTTGAAAATAAAATAACATATTTCATTCGAAGGAGCAGTGACTTTTCATGGCTCGCTTCCAATTACCCGCCTCACTATGTTCGGCGGGCAAACTCAAGCTCGCCATGAAAAGTGACACTTCTCCTCCTTATGAAATAATATACTATTTCCTGAGTAGCCTGGGTATTTACATCACATACGATCTGTTTCCTGCTAATGCGGTAAATGATCAAAACTATCCTTTCGCACGTCTTCTTGGGGGATTTCCTTTGTTGGTCCTGTCCTCCGCTTATCTTTGTACATCTGCTGAAGGTTTTCACTAGGTCTTCCCCTGTTCTGTGGACTTGGTTTGATTTCCTTGCCAAAGAGCATAGCTAGTTTTGTATCTTCATGGCCACTAAATTTCATATCGTTTGCAGATTCTGTCAGATATCCATCTTTCCATCCATTCTTCGAACTCGTATTTTTTTTTGTTTATTTTTTATGAAATTCTGTTTGTAGAATTTAGAGGGGAATTTCATCATGTGAGGAGTCAGTTTCAGGAATGATAATGTCACCATAATTTTTGGCAACTTCAGGCTGATCAAGTTCATCAAATTCCGATGCGAGTTTACTTCTGGACGTGTGTCATTCTCATCTGATGAATCAGATTCTTCATTGTCAAAATCCGAAATTCTTGCGGCGTTTATTTTTCCATAAAACAGCATTTGATTCATATCTACGACAAATATGCAATGTTATTTCAGATTCTAACACTGCATAATGCTCCATATATGGGACAATCTGTTTCGTTATATTCTCTATGAATTTTTGATGCAATTAGAAACTTCAAAATATTTTCGTTCGTCAACGAGCGTATGAAACAGACCGCTCGTTGTCGAACGAAAGTTTGAACGATGATTTTGAACAAATAGTTCATAGAGTCGTTCCCCGAGAATTGCAATTTCCAAACATCTGCAGGACCCCATCATGTCCAAACAACATCCCGCAGTCGAAACTTATTTGGAGCAATTTATTGTGAGCCAAATGCTTTCATTTTTCTATGATAACTGGTCTCTTATCCATTCAGTTAGTGTTAGAGGATTCGCGAAAGGAAAATAGGAAGGCTATAAAAATGCCATTTCAATGCCCAGGGGGAGCTGTCGAGAAAACTGACACAGAACATCTTATAAATACGGATCTCTCTCTCTTTCCCTCTTTCAGCCAGAGAGAGAGAGAGAGAGAGAGAGAGATCCGACTTATTAGATGTTCTGTGTCCGTTTTCTCTCGCTCCACTCCCGGATTGGTAATACCGAATGCGCCATTAAAATGCTGTTGAATGAGAATCATTTTTAAAAGCTTTTATTTAACTTGCAATGTATGCATGTATGTATGTATGTTTGTTCGGGTGGAATCTTGCTACACAATTTTGAAGCAGAAATCTTCAAGCGATTGAGCTGAAATTTTGTATACTTTCTCGCTTAAGGTCGCCGTTTGAAGCGCGTAGGAAAAATCAACCTATAGAGGCGCCACTAAGATGCCTAGAATACTGGTGTAAGCACTCGTCAAATTTTGAATGGAATGACGTTAGACCAAATTGAGAATATCGGCAAGATTTCGTTTTTTCCACTTCAGGTGGCGCTCTCCACTAATTATGTCATACAACGTCATTAAGGTCCTTTTTCCCTTGATCGATTTGATTGATTAATCAACAGCTGATCTGCCAAAAAAAATTATGACATGACCACAGAATGACATTTTTATATGGTGAAAGTCTTATACTTTTCCTCCATACTGATATGAATCAAAATGTCAAGAATATATTCCCAAATTATTGCTTGACAAAATTATCGGCTATTGACACAACATGTTCACCAGAATAAATTCGAATATTTGAAATAACTAATAAAAATCAGTCATAATTAGTGAAAAGCGCCACCTGAAGTGGAAAAAACGAAATCTTGCCGATATTCTCCATTTGGTCGAAACAAAATCTAATCAGTGCAATCACCAATCACCATGTGTTCAGTCATCGAAGGCGCCACCGTGCATTTTATGGAATATCTCCATAGAACTTACATTATCTCTATGAGTTCTATGAATATCTCTCTAATCATGAATGAAATGTACAATGGCGCTGTCTATCCGAAACTCGCTGAACTATGAAATTAGTGAAAATGTGGGTAAAGCAGGAACTTTTTCCCGCTGCCAATTCCGTATTTCAAGTTGTTTTTCTGAATGAAATTATCTGTAGATTCACTTTTAATCGAAAGTTGAACTATTTTCATGGGTCTTTCGTTTGAAATAAAACAGAAGCATGAGTTGGCTTATTTTCTTCTATTTTTGAAAGAAAAGAAATGAACTGTTGGAATGCAATTAATCTCAATTATCTCATTAAGAACTCCAATCCTTTCTGAGTTTACCAACAAAATTTCAGTTCTCAAAGTGAAACCATTTTCAAATGCAACTTGAAAACACACTACATTGAACGCCCACCTTAATTTGGATGACAATTCACGATAAGCTATACTCCATTCACTTTTATGAAGTATCGCGGTTGGCCATGATTTAGGTTTATCGAGTTTTTTTACTTAAAACAGACGCAGGTTGGCACTCGTGAAAATCAAGCGACATTGCCAAGTCTACTTTCTATTAACTCTTTTTCAACTTTGTAAATGGAGTTAGATTTAACTTTGGCGTTTGTTTCGTAGAACTACGTACTACATTTTCTACTGGAGTATTTCAGGTTGTGCAAAAATGTATTTGAATGTCTTCTGCATTAACATAATATTTTCTCAAATTCATAAATTTCCTAAAGTAAACGAACTTTTTGATGAATACGTAATTACTACGATTTTTTAGCAGAAACGACAACGTTGTGGGCGTATCTGACAGTGCAATGACCATAACCTAACATTTTCAAAATATACGCGGTGAAACGTGTCAAAATTTCATGGCAAACCGCGATACTTTATAAAAGTGAATGGAGTATATGTGACGTCATTCCATATCCAATATGGCGATTGGCGGACCATCCAAGATGGCGGAATAGTTTTTTTCAATGCATCTCTATAATATGGGTATCAAATGAAAGAGCTTGTTGAGAGTAACTCGAAAAATAATGTGACGTCATTCTGAATCCAATATGGCAAGACATCCAAGATGGCAAGAATATCTATTTTTTATGCACTCCTACAATATGGGTATCAAATGAACGGGCTTGTTGAGAGCAAATCGAAAATAATGTTGACGTTATTCTAAATCCAATATGGAGGAACGTCCAAGATGGCGAAATAGTTATTTTTCATGCACGTCTGCAATGTGGGTATCGAATGAAAAGGGCTGGTCGAGAATAACTCAGAAATCCAGCCAGCGATAACTAATAAGTAAAAAATAAATTAAAAGCAAAAAAACCTTTTTGAAGAAAGCTTTTATGTAAATGCTCTAAAAAAAAGAAAATAAAATTCATTATACACAAAAAACCTAGTCGCGCGATTTACTTGTGCGTATAAGCTAATACCTAGTTAATTCAGTTTAATTTTCAAATTTCAGTTTGATTAAATACTTATAAGTAATTACGCAAAGCTCGCGACAACCTTTTGTGATCATATAAATTGTGTATAATGAATTTTATTTTCTTCTTTTTAGAGCATTTAAATAAAAGCTTTCTTCAAAAAGGTTTTTTTGCTTTTAATTTCTAACATCTACGTTTCACCGATAAAAATCTAATTATTAGACCTGACAGAATTTCGCTTCAATCTATGTTTTAACCGTCAAAAAGACAGTAGGTGTGTCGAAATCTAATCGCGCTCAAAATTTCCGTTTCTATTTCGATAACTTAAAATTTTCGTGAATCGTCCACAATTTACGGTCAAAATGGGTATTGCAGATGAATTCTTGCAAAAGGAAAAAGAAGAGCTGGCTCGTCAAGCCGAAGATAAAGATGATGATGAAGAGGAGGAGGAAGAAGATGAAGAGGAGCTAGAAATATCGAGCGTTGAGGACGCACTCAGGGTGAAATTGGAGGGTGACGATGAAAGTTTTACCGACAAAAACAAGGAAGAGCAAGGAATTGAAAAAGCTTTATTTTTCAAGTGGTGGATCAAACCAAGCATTATATATGCGTAAGTACGACTTATTTCCTGATAACATATTTATGCTTGCAATAATGTAAATGTTTTGGAATAAGTAACTGCTGTAATACCTAGGGGGTGTTTCTAAACACTCCTGTTACCGCAGTTGAAATTAGAGAATTCACCGTCACTTCAGAAGCCTGCACACTTTTCCAGCTGAAAGGAAATCTGGACTCGTGCCTTGAGCAAACGCAAGGTCTCATGAAAAATTAAATCCTTTTCTGAGAGGGAATGGAATTAAAAGACATTCTCATTAAAATTAATAATATACAGGGTGCGGCACGGAGGATGGATGGTTTTAAAAAAATAATAAAAGCGTTAATTTTTACTCAAAAACACATTTATTGACGGAATCAGATTCTCAAGGAAATAGCATTTGAGACAGTCAAGTGTGGAAAATCAAATCAGGCATGTGGTGGCCGAAATCGGTGATGCAGTGCTGGAGGCGCTCTTGGAAGTTCGCGTAGACTCTCTCCAATATCGCTCTCTCAACTTGGGCAACTTCCACGCGAATAGCCAATTTGTAGGGGTGAAAGCGAAGATCCATATGCAAAATTCGCCTCACCGAACGATCACTGAGGCGAAGTGCAGCAGCATGTTTCCGAGCAGATCGCGACGGACTGCGAAGAATGGCTTGTCGAACGCGTTCAACATTTTCAGGCGTTCGAACTGTTCGCACAGGTCCTCTTGGTCTTCTGTTGATCAGTTCACCACGTCTGCGAAGTGATTCAACCCAACGAAGGATGGTGTTTCGAGAGGAAATAGCTCTATTCCGATGAATGTGGAAATGGCGACGAAACTCACGCTGCACGACCGTGACTGACTCATTATTTCGGACGAAACTATCATAGGCGAAAACACGATGCTCCACCGTCCAAGGCTCCATGACGACAACTGGTAAATAAATGCTAGGAACACACGAGTCTAACGGCACCTTCCCCACTTCTCTCGTCCTCAGTGGGGGAAAGTTATGCCCATCTGAAAAAGTCCGCCCTCCGTGCCGCACCTTGTATTAAATTCCACAAATTGTCTCGTCTAGATTCAAGGGAAAACAAAACTGTTATTTCTCAACCTTTTCACGGACTCAACAGTAAAGTAAAACAACCAATAGAACAAAAATAAATAGAAATGGAGACTGACTTTTAGTACCTTTTTGTACGTTCCTAATTCAAATAATCGAAAATTTCTATTTAGTTCTAAAAAGTTCTCTCTTACCAGCCCAAACAATCACGAAAACACTTGCTGTTAATCACATAATAGTTATTTATACAACAAGTGAGTTAAATGATTGTTTATTCATGAGGAGAAAGTTTAACCCACGAGCCCGTAGGGCGAGTGGGTTGATTTTTGCGAGTGAATAAACATTTTTAACTCACGTGTCGTATACAGAATTTTATCCCATTTTGATGAAAATTCAAATAATGAATTCTTTTTAGAGTAAATATTAGGTATAATCATTGAGTTTAAATATATTTAAACTCAATGGTATAATTCAAATTCATAACGAGATTTCCCTTCGATCCATGAAGCGCGTTCGGCAATGACATCTGACTGGTCGGATTGATCTGAACCGTTCGTTTATTACATCCAGATTGAGGGGAGTACACATCTGGACCGTTCGGCAAGAAAATCTGATCAATCGGATGTAGATCTTTTTGCTCGATGTATTTCGACGGATCAAACGGATTTTTTCCACAGAACAGAAACAGAAATTACTTTTCTGCCTTTGTCAATGGATTTTATCTGCATTTATGAGTTTCCTGCTTCGAATATTCTTGAACAGTCTGTTAAAATTTCGTGTCTTATGTTATTTGTTGTGTAGTAATAAATAAAAAATGTCGTTTGATAAAAAAATAATTATTCAAAATATTGAATCATCTCAACCAAGGGGTAGAAGTGTTGACAGCTATAACAAAAGAATTAAAATAGAACCCAGACTACCTCTACGGCTGAATAGACCTTTGAGCACTAATTTAATATCTGGCAAACAGAAAAAACGCTCTGAAAGCTCCGTACCGTTCGTTTATTACAGAAAAATCTGACACATCTGTACAATTTGTGATCACGTGACTGAAAAATCCGTCCGCTCTCGGATGCTAATGCCGAACGCGCTTATGGTTGCTATGTTATTAATTGTTTGCAAGTGTCAAAATTATAGAACCATCAAAGAATTATTGTTTCGAAAAAATGTCGAGCGGTGACGAGGAGGTTGTAGTTCCTGAGTGCATTAGACAAGAAGCAAATTAGGCAGCAGAGGCAGTAATTCAATTGAATCACAAATATTGTACGAAAAGCAATAATACGGCATTTTTTGCCTTAAGAAATAATAAGAAAGCCAAAGGTGTCAACGAAAAAATAATTTTGGCGTATATTTTCGGACGATCCAAGGAAGTTAAGTCGTCGTCTTTATGGTCCTACTATTCGCAACTTAAGAAAATGTTGGCTCTGAAAGAAAAAATAGACATCGGCAGATTTCACCAAGTCATCGACTTTTTGAAGCAACATTCCAGGGGATACGTAGCAAAGAACAGGGGGGTGAAGCGCCAGTTCAAAACCTGGCAACACGGATATACTAAGACATACGGTGCCACTTAAAGCAAATGTTGAAAGAAAACATATTTCCCTCTCACTCTAATTCAGAATCGTATGTCGTTGATTCGTTGGGACCGACAGACAAATGTCAAGATTGTCAGCCATTTGTAAATTGATTAAAGTGGCGATGTCGAAGAAGTTTTAGAGATGAGACAAATTTAAGTTAATGATGAAAAAATGAAGTGAATCTTAATACAAAATCACTGTTATATTATTCTTAAGGTAATATGTCAGTTATTTGAGGATACTATTTGTTGGAAATGCAATTTTTTCATGTTACCAATAATGTGGAACATCTATAACAATATTAATTTTTGTAGGACCTGATGAACAACATACAAATTTTGGGATGATGGCAATAATAGATCAGTGATGAGACGATGAGAGCATGATATTAAAGCATATTCGAATTCATTTCTGGTAATTATTATTACTCTTCATATAATCAAGTATGTATATTGAAAATACATAATTGAATTTTTTTGTAGGATCCAAAGGAAATAGGAAGACCTTTCGATGTGATCATTTTGCAGGGTAATGAAGATATAGGTGAGAACTGCATATCATCGGCTTACAATGAAAAATGCATGAGTCGAAGTCCAATATTCAATTTTGGGTAATCCAGTTGTTTATACAAGTGAGATTTGGAGGTCGATTTGCGCATGCGCGAGCAGTGTCAAAACCGAATTTTGTTGCCAGATTGTGCAAATACGTTTCTTTAGATTGAATTATAAATTATCAACTTCTTAAACTTTCAGGAATTGTAAGAGTAATTGTTATTGGCGATTCATTGGAGGGTAGCGCCACCTGAAAATATCTTCCGCATTTTTCGATTAAATTTGTCTTAACTGACGAACTCCAATTGAAAATAAATAATGAGTGTTAATAAATATTAACTCAGTCTGATGGAGGAATGTCGGCTTTTCTTTTATATAAATTAATCTATTTAAGTCTGAATTTCGAAATTTTTTATCATTTCTCAGACAATCTAATTTTTAGCCAAGTAGGACCTAACTCTCCTTCTCTACCAATGTATTCTTGGGGACATTCGTTGGCCCATCCATACATCACAATAAGAATTTGACTCAAAGTCAAATGGCTTTTCTCGAAAAACGACCCCTTCCTCAAACTCCTGCATTTTTTGCAAAGCTTACAAATCCATTGAAAACCATCAACCACTAATCTTGAATTACGGCAGAAAGTCATCGGGACACAGCAACCTTCACAATCGCAAGAATTCTTCAGGAGTTTTCTTCTAGCACACCATCTTATTCCAGCCATGTGAGTTGTGAATATAATTTTTCTCATTATAATATTATCTTGTCGAAAATCACCCATTTGCCGTTAGTTTAAATTACCGCCAAAAATCGGAGGCGGGAAATTAACGTCCCGTCAATTAAATGCGCTTCGATGACCTATTCTTCGAATGCCGGAATATTCACCCGATCTGGCAACGTTGCGGCGAATTTGAAGGACCGGCCACCACTTCGTCAAGGTCACTTGTATAAACAACTGGATTACCCAATTTTGCCATTTGCTGGCATCCGCTAGCTGTACCTCAATAGTTGAAAATTGAGTTTTCATTATTATCTCACTCCCCAAAATCTATAATAAAAAAAAAATTATAATTTGTTTCAAGTTCAACCTCATATGCAGTTTTTTATGTCTTCTGTAAAGTTACTCAATTTGGACTTACCTATGCATACCTATTTCATAGTAAGCTGACGATAAACAAATTCGAAAGTTGATGCTTCTTTGAAAGTTTTATTCTGTAAGTGTTTCAAATATCATTAGAAGAATATTCATTTTTTATGATCATTTTATTGAATTATTTTATTAAATATTCATATAGAGAAGTGAAACATTAATTTGTCCATTCGGCATGAAATTGCTAAATGGAGTTGCCTAAATTGTAGAATAAATAATTTGTAATACACCTGTTCTTATTCGAAATAAAGATATTAATATTTTGCTTATTGAATTTTTTCATAATTTTTATATTAATAAGTGAAAATAATAAGAAATTGGTAATTTTTCTTGAGGGGAAGGTTATAAAATTATTTTGGCGTCTATTGGAACAATATTGAAGAATAAGAAATCATTCAGCGACCCCCCCTGAAGGAATGGAATCGTCGACATCTGTCAAACTGTCATAGAATATTAGTGGCCGCCATTTGCCACTTATTTATGTAGTCTATGACCGCTGCAGAAACGTCACTGCCGTTGCCAAAGATTAGTGGGCAGGTTGCATTTCTTCTATTATATGTTCTGTGGCAAAGAAGTCGAAGGTATTCACAAGAGAGGAGTTAGAATACTTTTTAGATGCCGCTCCTGATGAGCAATATTTATTGATAAAGGTAGTTTTTATTATGGGTGTTGCTGGAGGATGTAGAATCGGCGAGCTGGTGACTATGACCGTAGATGACGTGGAAGATCGGGGCAGCGTATTCGTTATTCAGATTCCAGATACGAAAACTTATAAGAAAAGAGTTTTCACTGTGGTCAATGGTACTAATAAGGTTGCTGCACTCGATATATTCCGCAAGTATACCTACGAATATATGGGCCTTTCTGATGCTGAACAATCACAGGGCACAGTTTCAGGCGTTCTTCTGCAACCCTACTCGCAAATTCTGGGGCAGATTTGACAGTTTTGAAAAGACATTGGCGATGGCGCTCAAGTTCTGTTGCAGAAGTGTATATAAAAAAATAAATATTTCTGAACAAATACTTGGTGGGATAAAAAAAAACGGAGTTCCTGATGCAGAAATGGATATTCCAGCAGGGTCTGAGAAGTCCTCAAACACATGTGCTATAACTCTTGTCTCTTTGTCCCCTTGGAACGTTCTAGAAGGAATCGTGGTCTTACACTTATGGTTAAAAAACCATAAAACCTGATGATAATAAAAAAACCGTTGACTACGCTCCCCTTGGGTTACGTGACCAGCTTATCAGCTTCGCCCTTCGAAGTTTTAATTTATGTGTCTGCCTCTATTCCACACATTCGGAATAGTCTTAAGCGGCCTACAGACGAACAACTTAGTTGACAACTATGTTGTCAACACGCCGTGTTGACAACCAAGTTGTGGAGTGGAGTGAAAACATGAACAGTATAAAAAAATAAGGAAGGTTCATTTGCTCAGAATAAAAGTGGGAAGGATCAGCAATAGCGATGTTGACACATGTT
The DNA here is from genome assembly GCA_910592335.1 of Adalia bipunctata. NCBI lineage: Eukaryota > Metazoa > Arthropoda > Insecta > Coleoptera > Coccinellidae > Adalia > Adalia bipunctata. The sequence continues at coordinate 50,924,531 of OU342950.1, read as the reverse complement.
ACAAATTCATATAAATTGAGATTTTCCACATTTAAGGTAGTTTTTGAAATGCTAAAAAAATATTTTAGTGATCTAATTACTCTCATTAAATCAAATAAAATCGATTTAAAGTGTGTAATCTATTACCGTTTATCACGTGACTGCAAACACGAATGAGAATACGTGACGTCACTGTTCTGCAAACAAGCTAACCTATAACCTTACTGTCATCACGAGTACGAACTTACGAAGAACAGAAGGGAGTAAAACGTATCACCAGCGAACTATTTCACGATTATTTGTTATTACGAAAACGATTTGTTCGCAAGAAATCACACAAGATCAGTTCGCTTTGACAGACGGCGAAGTCTGTTTACCGTAAAGTGACGTCATCATAATCACTTCGTTTCAGCGGGAATTTCGAAAACTATTTTTATTTACACATTTTTTATTGGTATTTGCTATATTTTTTCCATGAAAATATTTTTTTAGTGTTTGTATAGAGCTTATCTACAAATCAAAATCATTTCCAAAAAATAGTCAACATCCCTATTGATTGGATGTCAGAACAACCCCTTGCCAAGCCAACAAAGTGCTTTCATTTGCCATTTTGACTATAGTGGGAAAAACAACCCAAATTCTTAAATCTAGACCAATGATGACGCTTCGACGATTTGCTATTCTCTCCTGACATGTATCTACTTCCCAGATGTAACTGTAACTGTAACAATAGTAATAGTAGTAATAGTAATAGTAATATTTATTCATCCTGTCAAGACATTTACAATGTATAGGATAAGTCAACAGAAAGCCAAAGAATAAACAAAGTGAGAAAAACAAAAATTGAATTCAAATGACAAGTAAAATTACAATGAACTATACACAAGATATTCATCAACACTATAATAACAATTCTTTAGTAACAATTTTTTTAATTCAGTATGGAAACTCTTCCTGTTCAACTCTTTTATAGAGTCTGGCAACTTGTTATAAACTCTTACACCCTGAAAGAATGGGGATTTTTCAAATTTAGAGGTTCTGTGAGGAGGAAAAGAAAGAGTTTCGGAACTTCTAGTGTTATAACTGTGGAATTCAGACAACTTTCTATACTTAGAAAGATTATCTCTCACATATGATAATAGCTTCAATATATAAATACATGGAGCCGTGAGTATTTCATTTTCAATGAATAGTGGCCTGCAGGAGTCGCGAGGATTCAAACTGAAAATACAACGTAAGATACGCTTTTGTGCCACGAACACCCTATTGAAATCAATAGAGTTTCCCCAAATTAAGATGTTGTATGACAAAATACTAAATGCTAAACTGTAGTAAATGTTGATAACAGAATGAAGGGGGAGTGAATCTCGAATTCTGCGTATGGCATAGAAGGAGGAATTCAACCTCCCACATACATAATCCACATGATCGCACCATCTGAGGTTGTTATCCACAATAATTCCAAGAAATTTGGTGCTTTCACTAAAAAGAAGAGTTTTACCGTCATGTGTTATCACTAACGGGGAGGTTTTCCTCAACCCGAATTTAATGAGCACAGTTTTCTCAACATTGACGATAAGTGAGTTTGCCTGGCACCAATTAACGAAATCTCCCAGCAATGATCCACAAATCTGCCGAAGCTCATCAGTACTCTTTGCCGATATAACAATTGAAGTATCATCCACAAATAGCAAGGCCGTAGCTAGAAAAAAATTTCGGGGGGGGGTCCGTCCGAGGCCGTAGCTAGAAAAAAATTTAGGGGGGAGGAGGGGTGTCCGTTGAACTGAGCTCTAGAAAAATTTCGGGGGGGATCCGGACCCCATCGGACCCCCCCCCCTGGCTACGGCCTTGACAAATAGGTTCATTCTGCCAATTTTGAGTGGGATCCGATGCACTACATCATTAATAAAAAGAATGAATAGGAGACAGTTTTTAAAAAATGGCAGCCCTTTCTGGTGGAGCATGTTATGATAGGGTTTTCAGAGCGGTGTCATGAAAAGAATTATTCAACAGTCGTGGACAAAGATGCACATAATGACAATTATTCACTTGCCTGATGTAGCCTTTGCTGTCCAGTCCGATATTGCGGCTGACAAATCGGAGTTTGTCACCCGCGGAATTCACAATTGTCCGTGAATATTCGTCCGTAGCCTCGATGCATATTCGTTATTCGGTATCGGGCAAAATCACTATTCTTATCCAAGATCGCTAAGTGGGGGAATGATTTATTTTCAATCACTCCTCCCGCGTGGCGAATTAATTCTTGGCTTTACTTCCGATAAAACTCGTGCATTTTTCACCTAGGCTTCGCCCAATTTCTACTGGAAAATATAAAAAGTTTTCAGACTGGATATTCCTGGATTAGTATCGAAATTGATTCTCATGACCCGGAAAGGAAGTAATTTTCACGTTCTAGCACTAACACACTCCGTCAATCAATGTCGAAACTTGAAATTGATATTTTTGTTCTCCGTTCGAAATTTGAATGTAATCAGCTGAATTCTCTCATAGTGAGCACCTACCTCGCAGTGTGTTTTTCGACATGTCGCATTTTCGGGAACTTATGCATTTACTGGTAGAGAAAGATCGTAAAAAATCCGATCGTATAGTCAATGACTGGATCGAGAGAATTTTCACTAGGCGGTGTGTCACGGTTATTGTCGAGTCCGAACAGTCCAAGTCTACTGACGTTATGTTCGGAAGAGATGATTCGATGGATTGTAGATTGATGGAAAATTTGGATGACAGAATACAAGAATTTTTGCAAACATTGAATTTACCGAAAGTAGAATGCAAGTAGGTACCTACAGTGCTATGATGTTTCAACTTTTTGATTTTGCGAGCTTGTTCCTACAATATTAAGTCTCAGTTTGAGGTGTAATGGATCCGGTAAATTACTCAAACGGACAAAATACGACCCCGTACTTCCACCTCCGAATAACAAAATTTATTTCACAGAAAATTTTATGCTAATAAGGTTTAGTGGTATCTCTTTACTTTCAGATAACGTAATCGATCAAATGAATAACCTTTATCCTCCGGATAAGTTATTCATCGATCCAACTAGCGAAGTTTGACAGAAATAAACATCAGTGTGATATTTTTGTTTGAGTGTTAATCGAATTCTCACGTTTTCTGATTTATGTTGTGCTTTTCGCAAAATATTTCAGGAGTATTATATTGTAATGAATTCACAAGACTTCTGCAGGTCCCCAGAGTATTAACCTACATCTACAACACTTTTATGAAGTATCGCGGTTGGCCAAGTTTTAGGTTTATCAAGTTTTTTTACCTGAAAAAATCGTAGGTTGGCACTTGTGAATGAATACGAATGAATACGTCAATGAATAAATCTCGTAGACGTTGCCGACGTTCATTTTTCATTATTAATTATCAATCCTGGAAACTAAGAATGCCGAAGGTAGTTTCGAAAAAGCAGAGGCAAAGTATCAGAAAGTGCTATTTAGAATAAAAATCTGCGCATTCTAAAAGTAACTAAGTAACCCTGATAATTTGGCAATTTCCCAAAGTGAATAAAGAATAAACATTTCGATAAATACCTAATCACTACCACCGCTATGTAGAGGCGGCAACATTGGTTGTTCAACTGACAGAAGAATGACTATAACCTAACATTTTCAAAATATACACAGTGAAATGTGTCAGAATTCCATGGCTAACCGGTATACTCAATAAAAGTGAATGGAGTATATATCATTTTCCAGAATGGATAGGAGTATGCGTACATACTGATCCACAGAGGCGGCCTTAGGGGGTGGCGAACGGGGCAACCGCCCTGGGCCTCGCTCTTGGAGGGGCCTCGCGCAACAACCCAAGCAAATTTTCTTTACAGTGAAAATTTTCGTTCGAATTGTTGAAGAAGTATGATTTCGCGATTAGTTTAGGCCAACTATCGACTGGCGTAGTGCTGCAAACAGTCGTACTATATGCTTTGACTAGAAAACAACTGTATCTGGTCACTGTAATGCCGGCCATACACGTTACGGTCTACCGGAGAGGTATACCTGCGCAGGTATACCTGTGCAGGTATACCGGACGTCGGTCGTGTCTCTGCAGCTTCTTTTTTGTCTCGATCATGGTACGCTTTGTTTTTGACTTGCGATAGGCATGAATGCGTTTTATATATTTCAATAAAATCTTCAAGGAAATTTTTAGTAGAATCTGTTGGTGCCATTTTTGCGTATTGATTTTTGATACAGGTGACAATACGATATCATTCACTACTCGACGTGGAGACAACTGACGGCGACAACGTTTATGACAGCAAATTACGTGACCTGCGCAGGCGACCGGTGTACAGGGTGGGCAAAATTGTTGCTATATGAACTCAAACTTTTTAACCCGAGGAGATAGAGAAAAATGAATGGCACCTTATAGTCCTCTTTTTTCAAGAAACTGATAATGCCATCAACTGTATTCCTCTATCTTCTTTCGTTTCCGAGTAATAGGCCAAAATTGAAATTTTGGCGATTTCAACTTTGGTCATTATCTCCGTTTCTGTTTATGCTAGGATGTTGGAATAAAAACATTATACAGGCACTTTTCTGATAGCAATCCAGTGGCGTCAGTTGTGTTTTTTCTTATGGAAACAGTAGTTTGAACTGACTTAGAAAGAATCGCCTTTTTTTCCCGTTTCAGAAATGTATCATATGTTTTAGTTCATGTAGCACCAATTTTGCCCACCCTGTACATGCACACATGCACAGGCACATCGTACGGTGTCACTCAAAAATATTGATTTTCGATCTTGCACCGGTCGCCTGTACAGGTTGAGAAAACTGCACAGGTCTAATCCCACACACGCTCCGGTTGACCTGCACAGGCATGCCTGCGCAGGTATACCTCATCGGTAGACCGTAACGTTCGCCTGTACAGGTTGAAAAAACTGCACAGGTCTAATCCCACACACGCTCCGGTTGACCTGCACAGGCATGCCTGCGCAGGTATACCTCTCCGGTAGACCGTAACGTGAATGGCCGGCATAAGTAGTACGTGTTTCGTACGTTTTGTAGCCGTCGAAAAAATCCCAGCTGAGAGTTTGGCTAGTTATATAATGACAGAAGTAGAACAGTTAGGTAATTAGGTATATCATTGCAAAACTGCAGAGGCCAAGGTTATGATAATGGAGCCAATATGCGTGGTGAAAAAAGTGGTGCCAAAAAAAAACATATTCTTGAAAATAATCCACTAGCTTATTTTTTACCTTGTGGGAGTCATAGTCATAGCTGGAATCTCATCTTGGGCATAATTTTGTGCCCAAGCAAAATCTTTTTTTGGTTTGCTGCAAAGGTTGTACACTCTCTTTGCCGGCTTTAGTCAGAGGTTGGCTATTTTAAATAAACATGTAAAATCGGTATAGCTGAAAACCACTTTCTGAAACTAGATGGGGGCGCAGGGTAGCACCTGTGAAGGCCGCTAAATACCAAGTGAGCGATAAATGTGATGCTTCACAAGATTTAGAAGAAAATACAACAGATTGTCATCAGTTGGTCAGTGAATGCCATTATATAGAAGAGGAAATAAGTACCTATGAATAAGTAGTTTCACTTGTCATATGGCATGACATTCTTACACAGGTAAATGTCATGAGTAAAACTTGAAGCATAAACATAAGCCACTAAGATGTGGCTGAACAACACCTAGATGCATTCACAAATAGGCTCGATAACTATCGAGAAAATGGTTTTCAGTCTTCCCTTGTAACAGCGGCAGAACTAGCTGAGCAAAATGATATTGAAAGAAAGTTCAAAGAAATTGGAAGACGTCGTAAAAAATGGCATATTGGTCTCAAAAAAAGCCGAAAACATCAATTTTGAAATTTAAAATTTATCTTCTCTGAATTTGTAAATCTTTCGAAGTAATATATTTTAAAACACAAATTTTATTTATTTGTAAAACTCTGGCAGTTTTCGTCAAACATGACAAAATACCTAAACCAAACGACCCGACTTAATTTCGAATCACAATAATCACATACTTTTCACGAAGGACAAAGGGCCTCGCAAAGACCTTTCGCCCGGAGCCTCGCAATGGGTAAGGCCGCCGCTGAATTCCAAACAAAAAACTGGAGAACCCGCACAACTGGGCACACCAGAATCACTCATGTAGCTGACGTAGCCGAGCTCGATATGATTTCAGACTACATGCAACCCCTATACTCATTCGATAAACCATTCAAAACACAGCTCGACTGGAACAGATGGGACTCGAGTATAGAATCACAATCATCTGCAGAAATATTCTGGTACACAGACGGTTCAAAGACAGATGAAGGAACAGGAGCGGGAATACATGGAGTGAGGCCAAGAAGGGATTACATGATACCTCTCGGCAAACACGCCACGATATTTCAAGCTGAAACATATGCGATTAGAACATGCATACAGAAGAACCTGGAAAGTGGCTACCAAAGAAAACACATCCACATTCTCTCTGATAGCCAGAGCGCCATCAAGGCCCCTCAACTCGACACAGATAAAGTCTAGACTCGTCTGGGAATGCCTCCAGGACCTTCAGGAGCTGGCAAAACACAACAAGGTCACTTTGATGTGGGTGCCAGGTCACAAGGGTATAGCGGGCAATGAAAAAGCTGACCAGTTAGCAAGACAAGCATCTGAAACGCCATTCACAGGGCCAGAACCTGTGCTTGGAATCAGCAAAAACCGATGCAGGACCCTGATTGAGGAGTGGATAAAACAAAGACACCGACAACACTGGGAACAGAGTGACGGACACAGCAAAGTCATGGTTAGGACACATAAGCCAAACCTTGACGGCTGACTTTTTGAATCTAAACAGAACAAAGGCACGCATAATAGTAGGTCTGCTGACAGGACACTGCGGCCTTAGGAAACATCTGAACACCATAGGAATAATTGAAGAACCTGTGGATTGCAGACTTTGCGGTGAAGAGGAAGAAACAGCCTCTCACATAATCTTTGAATGCGACGCCCTAGGAAGAAGGCGTCATAGAATCTTCGGAGAAATCAACCCAGAAATGGGAATGAATCCGAAAAACCTCATAAACAGGCTACTGAACCTGATAAAGGACACGAACCTATTCTCGTGAGGAACCACTGACCAAAGAGTGATACAATAGACCCAAGCTGGTCGTAGTGTCACAGGGAGGCCAAGTGCTAACCCGGTCTCTTGTCCGTCAGCAAATCAATCAATCAATCAATGAGTATTGAGTACTCAAACAAATGTTAAGGCTAGAAGGCTCAGAATACTAAAAATTTGAAGTTGAATCCGGCCGTGATGCCTACATTAGTACCATATGTATTAATAGTTTCTCATGAAATGGGGCTCTCTGACCTTATTTAGAGGAAAAGTCTTTGATTTGTTATTTTTTTCAGGTGTTGATTCTTGAGGTCAAAGGAAACCTTTCTTCATTTTCCATTTTTCCATTTTTGCTTACTATAAGATATGCATATAGTCACAATTATAGAGGGCTATGATCCGAAGTCAATAGATAGGTACTTGACACCATACAAAAATTTAAATTACAATTCTGAAACAAACAATCACATAAAGACAATTTGCTTGACACAGTGACATCCTCTTGGAATAGAGCTACATACATCCAAGCTATTCTAGAGGGTGTTCGATTCTTCAACCACAACCTCTGATGCCAGTTGGTTCCACTGGTGGAATACCCTATTTGGGAGAAATATCTGTGTGTGTGTGTGTGTGCCTGGTATGATTTTTTGGTATGGAAATAAATACCTCAAATTTTTCATTCATCAAAATCTCAAAGGAACAATTCACTTTTAAAGAGATAAGTTGAATATTTTGGTTGTATGTATGGTGTATTATCGCTATCGTGTCCACTGGCGTTTATGTTTTTCAGTCTTCTTACAACTGAAATGACCTATATGACTCGCTCATTTCGAATAAGTAAAAGGATTTTCAAACATTTTTTTGGATCTTAGAAGGGTTCTCTGACTGTAGGAAACTATGTTGGGGAAGAATTCATTATTTTCATTTGCTAAATTACATATTTCACGTTTTCATTGAACTTCGATGACAATTTCTCTATAATTTTTTTTCTTAACATTTAATTCATACATAATTTTCCAAGTTGCCGATGATTAATTTTTTTCGGCAGCAGGTATTTAATTTTAGGGGTTGGAATCGGATTCTTTCTTCTTGCAATATCAACACTTTTGATAGGAAAAGCAGCATTGAAGTATAAACTGACTTAGTCAGAAAATAAATTTCACGTTCCTCTGACACCCTCCGAAAATTGGTAAATATTTTTCAATCAGCACTCATTGTAAACGTTTGAAATTATCATGCCTTCCATCGTTATAAACTTTAATATCACTCCTAATTCTAGAATGAATAGATATCGATTCAACCTGAAAAATGAATTTTTCTTTGTATCATATTGTAAAAAGATTGTTGAGCCTTCTGAATTTTAAATTATGCCATTCAAACAATTGAAATAATCATTTATTTATTCATTTATTTAACACAGATACAGAGTGAAGGCAAAGCCTATAAAAGTCAAACAAATTCAATATATGTATACATACGAAAATGAAAAAAAAAAATGCATCGCAGCGCAACATCGAAGCTGTTCTTGAAAGCATCATCAATCATCATAGGTCAACTCCAAAAAGATCATACTCCATTCACTTTTATTAAGTATCCCGGTTGGCCATGAAATTCTGACACATTTCACCGTGTATATTTTGAAAATGGTATGTTATGTATGTATGTTTTCAAAACGGCATGGCCCCAACCAGCAAAGCCCCTGACGAGGTCAGCCGAGATATGGGCTCAGTAACTATAGGCTATGTATTGAATAACTTTGATGAGGGAAAGAGAGAGTCCAGCACACTCCCTCCAAAATTTAGCAGAGAAACCGTCAGCATCTGGCAAAGAGCTGACATTGAGAGTAGAGAGATGCACTCTGACGATCGAAGGAGGAAAACCTATGACGGTGATCACAGAAGAGTTGTTATAATATAAGGATCAATCAGTTCTTGAGGATTGCTAGTTCCTCCAGTGAAGGAGGAGGCAAAACAATCAGCCAACACATTTGCATACTCTTCAGGACCGGAGTGGTTTATTGTTTATCCTGATTACTCCTTGGTCTCCTGAGGAGACCCTTCTGAAACTTCAAGCTTCGAAGCTTGCAACTGGAATGTCTACTCTGGAGTTGAGGGTTGATCTCAGTGGCGTATCCAGGATTTCAGTTTGGGGGGGGCCCAAATTGAATTTTGATACTATCCTAAGCCTTCAGACTCTCAAGCAGAACTACTTTCTTTCCTGTGATTATATGATTTGGGGGGGGGGGCCCGGCCCCCCTGGCCCCCCCCAAAAAAAAGAAAATTAGAGAATCTTCGATTATCGTTGTAGTCCTCCATCCGTTCATGGCGTTGATAACGCTGCCATATTGACATCTTTTCGCGTCTCAATGATGTTTCGATCAATCCGTTTGGATGGAACTTGAATAATCTTCATGGGAGCATTCATCTAACAAATTCTGAAGATGTGAATGTGGTCCAGCACTCCTCAACATCGCAAGTAGGCGTTACGAATGTGTTCCAGTTGACCTTCTCAAGTTTATGGTTTTACTTGATTTTCCGGAAGTTGTTGGATATTGCAACTGAAGGGTAGTCATCAGAACGACATGATCAGATTTTCTCAAAAATGTACAAATTGCTCAATTTCAGAAACGAGATTAGATTGGTTAGAACTAGATCTAAGAGAGGAGGATTTTGTAAGTTAGGTACGGAAGCGCGATGGGAAATCGATCAGCTGAAACAAGTACTAGCGTGAATTAAAAATGAACGGTATTTTTTTTTTTAAATAAACTGTATGTATTTAATGATGAATGACAAATATAAATTATTTTTCCACGTAGTATACCGCTTCAAAAATACATTTTTTCCAGTGCCCAGGAGGGTTTTTCATTCCATCATTGTAAAACGAAACTGGTTGAGTCAGAAGCCTATTGAGAAAATACTCCTCCACACATTCGTCATCTTCAAACTGTTGCCCTAGATCTTAGTATCGTCCGCATGAATTGAACATGTCGACAAAAAACAACCAGAGAGATATATAGAAGGAACAGAATGGGACCGAGGACCGATCCCTGAGGGACACCACTTCGAACATGCCATTCGGAAGATGAGTAACTATCTCCAACCCTCACTCGAAAATTTTGTTGGTCAAAAACGCACGAATCCACTCAAGAAGACCTTTCCTCAACCCCATGTGGTCCAACTTATGAAGAAGACGATTATGTGGGACACGATCAATGCCCTAGAAAAATCTAGGTAGATCACATCAACTGGTACGTTCTCGTCCCATGCTTTAGTCCAATCGTTGAGACAACAGATCAGGTTAGTGAGGGCTGAAAGGCGAGATAGGAATCCGTGTTGTTGGTTGGGAAAAATCCTGTGAGCTGAGTAGAAATCGATCACCCTGTCACAAACTATTCTCTCCAAGACTCTTGCCAGGACCGATAGCAGACTTATTGATCTTTAATTGAGTGGGGACAGCTTATCACCCCTCTTATAAATGGGGGTTACAGAGGCGGATAACCAATCGGAGGGCAGAGTGCAGCTGAAGAGAGATTTCTTGAATATAAGAAAAACCGGAAGCGCTAAGACTCCAGAACAGCTCTTCAACAAACGCAGCGAATAACCGTGTCTGCCAGAGAAACTATCCACCTTCACCCTAGTGGCCCAAATAAATGAGTCGGGGCTATAGGGAGGATGTTCAAGTTGGGTCCAGTGCATTTCTTCCAGTTTTGACATTTTTATAGCTGCAGTATGGAGTCTGGCATTGTCGTGGAGAAGGACGACCTTTCGAATCAGCTGTTATCGTCTTATGTGGCGATATGCAACTCTAACCTTAGCCAATAGCTCGCAATAATTGGTAGCATTGATTGTACGTCGCTCGTGCGAAAAATCAATGAGCGAAATGCCTTGCTGGTCCAAAAACACTGTTGCAAGAACCTCGCCAGCTGATGACAGTCGAGTCTCGGCTTTTACTGCCTCCATACTTGCTTTTCTTTACTATGAAGTGTATTGGTTGACCCATATCTCGTCGCAGGTGACAATACGACTTAAACATGCATCACCCGAGAGAAAAATTTATAATAATGCGTTGCGCAGTGGAAAGGGGCACTTGCTGATTCGACATCGCGACGGCTACTGACTTACCGCCCTTACCTGTTTAAACTGCGAAACGACTGGCTCCTACAACTCCTAGTGACCCAAGCCAACCATACTAGGAGCGCGCGACTATTGCTACCAACCATACAGATATGGAAACGTTAGTTGGAAACGTGGATAAATATTATCTAGTGGACCAATAAAATGATCAAAACCCCTGGGCGCAATACGACAACGAATAAATGACTGATCTCACTCAATGGCATAGGAGTCTGAACTCTCTCGGGTCTCGATGCACTTCCTATGCCATTGAGTGGGGTCAGTCATTTATTCGTTGTCGTATCGCGCCGTGGGTTTTGATTATTTTATTGGTCCACCAGAAAATATTCATCCACTCGTTTAACGCTGTAGTGGCCATGTTCACTACTTTTATTTCCGAATCAGTAGACGTTCAGTAACAATAATCCCGTTTATATTTGATTCGCCCACGTATTATTGAGTTTTTCTAGCGGGTCCCTCATCTCAAGATTAAAGCTTTCAAAATTTATTGCAACATTTTAGATTTAGGTATTTAAGGAAGACATAATGTGAATATTGAAATCGCCTGCGACCATTACATTAACATTTTCTAAAAAACATTTGTCAAGAATCCACGAAAACAGTTCAAATTACAGTCTCGAGGGTAATGAATACATTTTGACTTTCTGCAAATGAAATGAATGAATTTGATTAGTCTCGAAAAAGACACGGAATCGTGTCAAACTGGTGGCAATAAATAATACAGTTATCGAAGAGATCGTTTTGAGTAATAAAATTCATGATATCTAAATTCTCAACCATAAATGAAAGGCTGTAAGGAACGGAAAATGAAAATTGAATATCTGATCAAAATTTTTCCCCCACTGTGGGATTATCGCCCTGTTATCACGAATTTGTTGTGTTTCGATATGTGGGGTAATTGTTGTTGCTAACAAGTTCCGAGTAATTCCGTTCACTTGCTTCATATCTCTTTCCAATCCAATTAATCTGCTTGTTTTGACTCATAATATCGCGTTTTTGTAACAAGGACGATAACATTTGCAATTCGAAAATAACTAACCTTCTGACACTGATGCTCCAACTGTTCAAGTGCGTTGGTGAAAATTTGCAATAGAGCTTAGGAGATGAGTTCACATAGTTGTATAAGATCCGTATTTTACGATACGAATAAAAATATATATCTTTTACTTTTGTCCAGATGCTTTGAAAACATCTGTTTTAATGGAGTTTTTTATCGTCTGGGACTAATATTGGGAGGAAGAATTATCGGCGTGCGGAAAAATTTTTGAAACTCCGGAAAAAGTTATGCCCCAAGTAAGAATCGAACCTACGTTTCTTGTTTGCCGGACAAGGGCTCTCTCACTAAGCGGAGTGTGTGGTACTTTTTCCGGAATTCATGAGCTAATGATGATGAATCTATGAACTCCCTCACACCGATAGCTTAGCGGTAGAATGAATCAAATAATTTACGAGTCAAATAGTGATTGCCAAGGCTCATACACTTATCGTTTATAATCATATTTATTTCACGGTGGATTATTTCTGGTTTGTATGTTTCTTCAACATTGACGTCTGATTTAGTTCTATGTTTTTGACGTTGCTCATGATTTTGGATGTTTGACAATAGTTGAAGCGTTGTTGATGGTTGTTCATGTTTGTTTATGAATTCTTGTGATATGTGCTCTTTTATCAAAATTATTTTATTTCTTTTTGTATTTTTAGCCTTGAAAATGGTGCTGTTTCGAAACGTTGGCTTAAAGAAATTTGTTAGGGAGAATTATATAGTCCGATTCCTCATATTTTGTTTTCATTATAATAGGAATATTTACATTTTTATATTTCATATTTTACAACTTCATTGTTCAAAAATATTGAAAGTTACAAAGTCATGACAAAATTCCTGATATATTAAATAGATCCATTCATCCATTGGTTAAGTTTTGTTTCTGTCTTGATTACTATTACAAATTTCCCAACCCATTCACTTTGCAGTAACACGCTTCAAATTTTCAACTATGTACACCTTTTCCAATTGTAATTCAGAAAACGTAAGATGTACCTAATTCAGAAAAGCAAATTGAATTTCAGAAAATGGAAATTGTGATTCAGAATAGTATATGATAAGTATCAACTTACTATTCTGAATTACGATTTCCATTTTCTGAAATTCAATTTGCTTTTCTGAATTACATTTTACGTTTTCTGAATTACAATTGGAAAAGGTGTAGATTGTTTCGATTTAGCGAATATTCATATTGAACATTGAAAAGGACCGTGCTATTTAATCACACACGATATTTTTCGTTATCGAACCAGAATTTCCAGGCTGTATGCTCCTATAATTGATCGTGAGATCGAAAATGTATCAATACAAGATGAAAATAAGTAATATACTGCTGGTATACAGATTGACACGATGGGTAATCGTATGTTAAAATTGGGAACATTTTCATGTTCCAAGTGCCTTACTTTGAAAAAATGTCATTCAATTTTTAGGTTTATTTCTATATCTTTTATTGCTATGATGAAAGCACAGAAAAATTTTGGTTACTTTTTTGTAACTAAAAATAAAGCTGTGATTAGACTTTCAAGCTCTGCTCTGATGTCAATCATTCTTGGATGGACTATAAGTACATAATATTTCCGAGGTTGCATCCAGCCCATAATTTACAGAGAAGAGAATTTTGTAAGGGACTTTTATTGAGAGTTCCAGAACACAATTTTTTCTTGAAAAAGCTCGTTGAGACTGACGAAGCGTAATTTACCCAACAAAGTGTATCTAACTGTGGAAATGAGCATTTTTGTGATGAAGACAATCCTTGGGATATCAAAAAAGTTGAAATTGATTATCGATTTCGTTCGAATGTTTTCTGCTTAATAATGGGTGACGAAATTTTCTTCACGAAAAAAACTCAAACACTGCGTATTTCCTCGGAGTTTAAGTGTAGGTACGTAGTCGAAAATTGCTTCTTGCAATAGTATTCAATGGATGGCGCTCCTGCCCATTGGTCAAGAAGGATCCGAAAGAAATTATCTCAATTATTCGAAGACCGTTAGAGGAAAAAGTTCACACAAACGTATTATAGAGCAGGAAATATCCGAAGCATTTCATAGTTTATATCCCCCCGAAATACGAAAGGCAACGCAGTCCAACTGTCCAAAATCGAATTTTGAAATGTCTCAGAATGGAGGATGTAATAAACACTTATTCTTAATTAGATTAGTAACAGTTAATTTTCACTTTTGGTTTTATTTTTGGGAAGGAGATTGATTCTTCTGAATATCTCAGAAAATATACTGATCCAAAAAAGTTAGGGATATCGTATTCAATCGTTTCAAATCTTCGAGGAAATCGTTGTAAAATCATTTAAAACTCAATAACAACTTGAATCGATCCAATAAGAATTAATGTAAGACATTTCGTCAATCTGGTCCCTTTTTTTAAGAAGCTTGGTTCTTTGCATATGCTGTGGCTAATAGGGCTATCGGAATGCTACAGGGTGGCCTTACTCAGGTTGTTGTAGCGGAAAGGGTCCAAGTCAGCCGAAGTGTGATATCTCGACTTTGGAATAGGTTCAGGGAGACAGGTTCTGTGTTGGACAGACCAAGGCTCGGTGGGCGACGAAAAACAACACCTGCTCAGGATCGTTTCATCACCGTTTCGGAGAGAAGAAACCCCACATCTACGTGTAGAATGCTACGGAATACTCTTCAAAATGCAGATGGGGTCCAAGTTTCCATCGAAACCATCAGACGACGTTTGAGAGAGGTGAATCTAGGTTCTTGACGTCCATTAAGAGGAGTTCCATTCACACGTGACCATGAGGGTCAAAGACTGGAATGGGCAAAGCAACATATCAATTGAAACGATCAATGGCGTAGTGTCCTTTTCACTTTTACCCCGTAATCGTCGCTATGTCCAGGAGTCCATCCATTCCGAAGGGGTAGTGTTATGGTATGGGCCGGGATATGTTTCAACGGGAGCACAGATCTACACATTTGTCCTGGGAATATGACCACCATACACTATAGGTAGCATGTCATTGACAATAGCGGCCCACACACGAACACTTCGGAGCGAAGGTTTGATGCGCGCCGTTCCAAACTTCCGTGTAAAAGTTTTGGTAAGTTCGATCAACGCTCCAAGGTTAGGCGTTTCACTTTGGCGCGGCGCTCTGGCGTGTCGCTCTGATGTGGCGCTCTGGAGTGACGCTCCAAAGTTTTAAAATTTCTAAAACTCAACGAGCCACTCCAAACCTTTCAATTTTGGAAACTTCTACCCCACTAACCATCACTTTTGAACGTGACATTCAATACTGTCACATCAAGATATTTTGTGTACGTTAGTGGGCAAGCGACACTCCAGCGTGTATCGTTCAGGAGTGACGCTCCGGAACGCCAAATGCTTGATGCGCGCTCCGAAGTGTTCGTGTGTGGGCCGCTAATGTTGTGGCAAATTTTCACGTTGCTATTGGTGAAAATTTCCAATTTCTAGACGATGATAACGCTAGATCGCACCGTGCAGCTATAGTTGAAAATGCTCGCGAGGAGCTCGGTATTCCACATTTACCAATACCTCCGCACTCACCAGATTTGAATTGCATAGAACATGCATGGGATATGCTCCAAAGAAAATTAAATAATCATCAACCTACCCCAGAATCCTTAAATGATCTGAGAGAGCTTCTGTCCAGTTTATGGAACCAAATTCCTCAAGAAATGTTCAACAACCTCGTAGTATGCAAAGAAGATGTCAAGCTGTTATTGATGCCCGTGGAGGCCATACATTGTATTGATAGTCTTAAAATGCTTGAATTCTCTGGGAATGAAATTTCGGTATTTTATTCGATTTTTCTTAAACACCCTGTATACGCTGCAGACCTACAGGCTAAAATTAATTTGCAACTTGAAATCATATTAATATGAATTTTCACTTATAATACCACAAGAGCTTCAAAATTATCGGGTATTTCCCGATAGGTTCGTTGCAAACAAATGAAGGAGTCAAGTTTTTCAGGTTAAAAAATCACGAGCGCGAAGCGCGAGTGATTTTTCCTGAAAAACTTGATGACTTTATTTGTTTGCAGGGAACCTTGAGGGAAATGCTAGATAATTTTGAAGCTCGTGTGGTATTCGGGGGATTATTTTTCCGTCCCAAATGTCGGCCAATAAGATTGCACCATGAGACGAAATGTACAGTTAACAAATAAGAATTTCATAATGAATAAAACAACATTTAATTAAGATAAAGACTAGTGCAATTAAGAATACAATTGTTGTAAACATTGGTGCATGTTTTCTTCAAGTCAGAGTTATCGGTAATGGTCCCAGAAGAGGTAGATGGCATGAGGTTTATGCTGTTGATGGCATTTTCTGCAGTAGGCTCACTCCTTCGCAGTTTCTTGACAATTAATTCGTGGTGTTCCTGGTCGAGTTGGAGATACGGCTTGATGGAGTTACTGTTGGCATGTCCAGTTATTTTGATTATCTGCTGCTCTCCCAGGCCCGATTTCGCTAGATTGGAGACGGCTGTTGCACGACTGGAGTGATTGGTGATTTTTTTGTTACCAAGGTCAAGCCCAGCTTTTTGTGCTGACTCCTTAACCCACTTTGAAATCGTGTTTTGGCCTACTGGGGAATCCTTGTACCACCTAGCGCCTGGAACTTTATTCCAGAATGGATTTTGGGTCAGGAATAGTCTGTCGCTCTTGATATTGGCATCTCTCTTCTCTCTCAATTTCTGGAACAGTCTCACTGGGCACTTGTCAGGGATTTCCCGATTCTCCACCAGCCACTTGCTGTCTGATAATTTTTTATCACCACCTTGTGTGGTCTTGCTGAAAATTGGATTGTATTCAATTCTCCCAGTTATTTCCCCGTCATTTCGCTGTTCTGCCTTGAAGTGATGTATTGACGCCATGCTGCCCTCACCACCTCTCCAAGCCAATTCCACTGATATTATCATGAATAATTTTTTCTGGAGGCCATCAGGAGTTTCCTCATCCCAAACAGTGGTCATTGCATCCCAATCTTTTTCCTCCAACGCTGCTGCACTTGCCCTCCGTTCTCCGGAATAGATTGTAAAGCCTTACGCTTGGCATCACGAGCTCCTCGAGCGGTCTTGAATGCAGCATCCGAAAATGGGTTGATTTTGATGTCGAAATCGTTCAAATACTTTTCTTGAAGTAATTTTGCAGTCTGATTCCACATTGTTTTTATTGTACCTTCCTTATAGTCTTCTCCATCCATTTTCTTCATATTGTAAGCGTAATCTTTCATAATGTTTGCCAATTGCGCTTCACTCGTTTCAGCACTCAATGTGTATTCCCTCTCAGTACAAAAAGTAGTAAATTGGTTCCAAACTGTTTTTTTTGACTTCTCCGTATTAATGGGAACATTTCCTTTGACTTTTTTATCGATGGTGGACAGAGAACAAACTCCAAATCGACTCATTTTCATGCAAAATCTCCAATTTTCACAATTGAATTCAACCTGTCAGTTTGACGTGTGATTAATTTGACTGGATCATGTTTTGTTTTTTATATATAGCAACTACCAGAGAAAATTTTCAAAAAATTATCAGTATAATACCATGTAGGTTGTACCATGTGACGTCGAATGGTGCAATTCTATTGGTCGATATTTGGGTCGCAAAAATAATCATCACAAAAATCTTATTTCAACTATATTTTTTTGCAATTTGAGTCAAAATCCCTATGTCATGTGGAGCAGTTTATATCTTAGGCTTAGGGCAATGGTGTTATTTCTACAACTATATTCTTTTAAAGTAGATGAAATGTCTATGACGAAATGGAGATCGCATTTCATGTTTTCAAGACGACAACGATTTTGTGGTCTTCTGTATCGTGTAAATTCGATTATTGCACGACAAAATTTTTCTGGTCCATAATTGGTATAAAACAAGTTATGGAGCATGTAAATACGTATCCTTGGGTCGCGCTGTACACGTTGATTAATGAAATCCTCCTACTGTGATATCAGTAACAGTTTTCTACGAAATATTCCGCAGTTAATCATTTTTGACATATATCCATTATCTTTCTCGCATTCTCCACTTTTTAATTTCTTGCGATTAATTTCTTGGAACTCAGCAGTTCCGCATGATAACAACATTTTCGGATAGGGAGACATTCCTCGCCTCCTCTTAATACGCTTCACGCTTGGTTCTGCCGAACTCAAAATTATTAGATTTTTCACGCCATCACAATGGAGTCTTAAAAAATTTAGATGAACGTTAGATATATGTTTCACGATGAGATGAGTCGATTTTTATATGAAGGTGTTTCTTAAAATGTGACCAAAATTCGACAGAGATACCCTCTCCGAAAACATGCATAATATTTCGTTAACAAAACATGGGGACGAATATACACCCCTTGTGGGATATGGGATGTCAAAAATGGAAGCTTTTCCCACATTTTCGTTGATGAAATGAAAAAAAAAAATTTCGGTAAACTTTGCGATATATTCCATTACTTCAAGCGGAATAGAAGGTGATCAGCGCACTGTTTGTTTCAGTGGTATTTCATTCCTTGCAACCACGTGAACTACTTCCAAGATGCAAGTTTGCAGCTGAAAACCTCTTTCCTGAAAACTTAGGGTTTATGTCGAAAAAGAGTAGGTACTAGTTTATTGCTCTGAACCTAACCATTTTCAGAAAACCACCCTGAAAAGGCAGAAAATACTGCTTGTTCAATGAATATGTATAAATACAGAGTGTTCCTTCATTGGAGGTACCTACAAACGAAGAAGAGAGATTCCTTAAATTATTTTGAGACAGGAAGTTCACTGAATATGAGACCGCAAACTTTTCGTTCTCCAGATACCCATAGTATCTGCATTTCACAAGATATCCACCTGAAATTTGGCATAGATAATACAATTTAGTGTTCACACAGTGTGACATGCAAATTTCGATTGCATATCTACAGGGTGTTTTTTTCTGTGACACTGCGTCCCCTGGTTTCCCCCAGAACTTTTTTTGGTGAGTCACTGTTAGTTTGAAGAATTGTAAAAAGAAGATTTGTTAATGTACTGAACTTTATGGTCCCTCGTAGTTTTGTCGTATCTGATACCGATTTCGACTAAAATTTTGAACGATTCTCTCGAAATCTTCAGAAGAATCAAAATTGTCATAAAGATCTAGTTACTTTGAAGAGAAAGCTAAACTATTCAAGTCTGGCGGGCCATGACTGATGTCCAATTCACCTGATTTCATAACTTTCAAATACTCCCTAATAAACCTAGTACACCCTGTATCTCGGAAACGAAAAGTTTGCGGTCCCATGTCCATGTCCATTTAGTTAAAATTATACAAGAAATCTCCCCTCTTCGTTTGTACTTCCAAATTAGGAACACCCTGTATAACTAATTGAACCGAAGTTGAATTTTAGAATTTCGATTAAGTTTTATCAACTATTTCTTATTTCGAAAGCAATGAAAACGGTTGGTTTTAATGCATTAGACCGGATGTACCTACGCTTTTCTTGAAAATACTTGAAGGTTTCATAAAATGAGGTTCTCACTTGCAAATTTTCATTTTGCGAGAATAAAGGGTTGTTCTGAGGGGTGGTTACCACCCAAATAACAAAACAAACAGAAGGCTATTGAAAATCGCAAATACGAAATAACTTTTCTCCTCTCAATTTTATCACCAAAACGCGAGAAAAGTTCCCATTTTTGACACCCCAAATCTCAGAAGGGATGCAAATTTGAACCCATGTTTCTTCACGAAATATAAACCTCCGACATTTTTGCTGCATCCCTAGTAAACAACCTGTAGGTTCATTTAAGACATCATAAGACTTAGAAGCCATAATTTTTCAGTTATTAACATCCTAGTGGACGTTTAAATGGTTTGCTACGACGCTTAGACCGCGTCTAATTGAAAATTATATTTCAACGACATTACGATGTTACGAATTTCAAATACAATATCGAAGATATTTCCAAAACTTGAAAAAAAAAACTAAAATTTTCATGAATTGCCTATAGATATATTGATTTTCGTTATAATAGTTCGAATTTATAGTTTTCGTCTTTGAAATAAATATTATTTGAACCAATATTCTGGAATCTCTCCCAAAAAATCATGGTTGAAATAACTGAAATACAATATCATTGATATCATAATACTCTTCAACTATATTTCCCTCTTTGATTGTTATACGGAAATGCAGAGCAATAGTGGATGACAGAAATGAGAAGAATGTTATAGTATTTTTCAGATGAAAATAATTTTCTAGAGACACTGAACTTATTTTCTGGCTGTGTCAAATAATGTTTTTTTCTATGCTCATAAAACGTCATAACTTCACGTTGCTATTATCGCCCGTGAGAAATAATGGAAAAGAAAGTGAAAAACGAGAAAATCATATACGGGGAACTCAAAATGGAGAGTAAGATCACAGAGAAAGTTTCCTTTTTAGAGAAACTGGAGAAACGATTCATTGGGTTGAAAATTCTTGCTGACACTTCTAGCGGACAGTTACAGAGAGCTGTCATGGAGCTCGACCAGGCAAACTTGAAAATTCTCGAACTCACCAGGGCATTAGAAATGTCCAAAACGAAACACAATTATTTGAACAACTCTTTAAGTTCACTCAAAAGCAGATTCGATACTGTGGAAGATGAATTCCAGAAGAATGAACAAAAATCGAATGAGGATGATCAGAGAATTTCAAAGATTGCATCAGAAAATTCAACTCTTCGGGAAGCAATACACAGGAGTCAAATCGACTGTATGGAAATTAAGAGAGGTTTGGACAATGTAAAAGTGCAAATAAAAAATAAAAAAGTACTTGCGAATGACTTGTCCAAGAGGGACATTTCCGCACAAGACACCGTGAAAAAAATTCAACAAGAACTGTTTATTTCAAGACAGGAATTATCTAAGACTGCGGACATTGAAAGGAATATTCAAAAATTGAAGGAAAAAATTAGAACTAATGAAACGAAAAGGCTGAAATGTGAGATAGCAGGAAATGAGAAATTTCTCATAGAGGAAGAGATGACGTTCATGAAGTCTACAGTACAAACACTAAAGCACTCAATGAAAAGTACCACTGAAAGGATGCTCGATCAGAATTTCGTTACTTCGATAATTTTGAAAAATTGCCAGAGGGTCAAATTGTACACTTCTGAAGGACTCAAGAGGAATAATGAGATTTTGACGGAAATCTCGAAACAATTGCGAGAGAAGGAGAGTAGCAATAAAAAACTCCTGTTAGAGTTAAATGAATACCAGCATCAAAATGAAAAAGTTGGGATCATGCAAGAAATTGATGAATCTGATTGTTAGAGTTGGAAGAAATTGAAAAACAATAGAAGATGATGTATATTTCTTTTCTGAATAGGTATAAAGGAAGTAAATGTCACAATGAAATTATTTGACATATTGGTCAATAAATGTTCTCATTATAAATTGACTTCGATAAGCATTTTTGAGCATTCATTCTACTTAAAACGTCACGATATCAAATTTTGAGCCTGGAATGGTCTCGAACGACTAGACTCGGCTCACAGATCGCGAATCAGTGTTCAACATCAATTCTGTCCGTCCATACGGTTAAAAACACGAACGGACGGAGGTAGAAATTTGAAATTTTCAGGATAGAGTCGGATCTCGAATGCTGCGGTTAAGTCTGTTAATGCTAGGAGCATAGAATAAATGGAGGGAAGGCTTCATACGCTCGACAGATCATTTTGAACTTTCAATTACGGCGGAGGTTAGAGTTTCGTGTGACGCCCGATAGATGAGAGCTGTGATCGCTTATAGGGCTATATGTCACATA
Organism: Adalia bipunctata; assembly: GCA_910592335.1. Classification (NCBI taxonomy): domain Eukaryota; kingdom Metazoa; phylum Arthropoda; class Insecta; order Coleoptera; family Coccinellidae; genus Adalia; species Adalia bipunctata. The sequence continues at coordinate 50,902,546 of OU342950.1, read as the reverse complement.
TCTTGTTCTATGGCGCTACAGTTGCAAAGAATATTGCTGACATATCACCGCATTCTAATCAACTATTTATGATTTATGCGCAATTATATGGGAAGTCTATGATCGGAAATAAATTTGTCAAAACAATATCCTCATCGAAAAAAGCGAACATTCAGGTAAGTTGGTAAGTATTACGGTGGATTTCCATGCATCCGTCATCCGATGTCCGATTCGGATATCGTATACATTTTGTCGGACGGATGAAACTGTCAATTTCCATGCATCCGTCATCCGATGTCCGATTCGGATATCGTATATAGTCCATCCATTGACATTTCGGGGGGCTTTGGAAAATCGAAATTATGTTGGTAATGCCCATTCAGTGATATTTTGAGTTGCAGAATTCAGGTTGGTGTTGGAAATAACACTGACATTTTGTTCTGTCATTAATGTTTAAAACAAATTTGGCAAAAAATTGAGCAAGTGAAATAAGTATCTTTGAAATGAGGCTCTTGAAGAGTGAACAGCTAAAAAATGTAAAGCCTGCACAGAGCACATAGAAAAATAAATGAGAGAAGATTAGTCAAAATATAAGGAATGTTATGATCTATTGCTGACAAAACCTTTCATTATGAACATGACGAGTTCTGCCCAGATGAGGAAAAAATAACATGTTGTGGTTGTTGAAACAGAATAATAGGAATATTTATATTTTTCATATTTTACACCTTCATTGTTCACAAATATTGAAAGTTACAATGTCATGACAAAATTAATTCTTCATATATTAAATAGATCCATTCGTTTTGTTTCTGTCTTGATATCTATGGTACATTTTTGTGAGAGATGGTCCAACAATACTCAATAATTTGTTGAATGTGATATTGCTCATTCTCAAATAAATAAAATACTGCCCACTATCGGACAATCGCATTTCTTGCACCAAGTTGTTATACATTCCTTGGGCCTTTCTGCTCTTAAAAATATCTTTCACCCATAATATCGGCGAACTGCGTTTTCTTTTCTTTCTTTTTAATAAAAGAATCGAGAGCAACAACAAATTCTTCATTGATACTTAATACCTATTTATATTCTTCTTGAAAAGAAGAGAACGCCAAACATTCAAAAAGTTATGTCAAACTGACACGATAACGGACAAAAGTTAAATATTTTTCAACTTTTTCCGATAACGGAAGAGAGTTGAATTTTTATGCATTTTTGAAGGATTTTTGTTGCCAAATATTTATTTTCTGAGAAAATGAATTTGTTCCATAATTTTGACGCGCACTGTATAATTATAGAATTATCAAATTACAAACCTTAAAGTCAAAGCTATAGTCTTTCACCCGGTGAGATGGGTTCTCGTATATGGTACATTTTTGTGAGAGATGGTCCAACAATACTCAATAATTTGTTGAATGTGATATTACTCATTCTTAAATAATTGAAATACTGCCCACTATCAGACAATCGCATTTCTTCAACCAAATTGTTGAATATTCCTTGGGCCTTTCTGCCCCTAAAAATATTTTTCACCCATAATATTGGCGAACTTCGTTTCCTTTTCTTTCTTTTTAATAAAAGAATCGAGATCAACAACAAATTCTTCATTGATACCTATATTTATATTCTTCTCCAAAAAGAAGAGAACGCCAAACATTCAAAAAGTTATGTCAAATCTGATACGATTAACGGACAAAAGTTAAATATTTTTCCGATAACGGAAGAGAGTTGAAACTTTCGGACGAATGTTTGGCGCTCTTTCAATTTTGAATATTTCCGCCAATCACAACACTTTCGGACGATCGTATCATCGGATGACGGATGCATGGAAATTCACCGTTATTATTATTATATGGGAAGACTGAGGTTTTATCTGTTCTCGTGTATCATACGCAGAATTGTATGGTACCCCGTTCACATTCGTTTGCTAACACTTAGATTCGGAGCGGAAAACTGATTTTTCTTCTTAGAATATTAAATCTGTTCCTTGTAGCCATTTTTTTACACGTTCTTTATGCATTATTTTGTCGAATTTACGAAAAAAAGTATTTAGTGCTTTCTTTCAAAAGAATGTACAATATAAGATATAGTAACAAATCGTACCTAATAAGTAATAACAACTAATGAGCATTGAAGATAATTTTATATAGGATAGCCATGCTGGAGCCACTAACGACGTTGGCGCCATCTCGTGACCTTGCGGCGAACTGACAAGTTCGGACGTTTTTGGCAGTTCATTTTTGTAGCGGAGCCTTCTCTCCAGTTATTCTATGCTCCTAGGTTAATGGGTGAATTTCGACATGGATTGCGTAAATATGGCCGTGTGAAAGTTTGTTTTCCCGATAATTTCGAACTACACATTCGATAGAGATGAAACTATGCGCTTGGGTGGTGAATGATTTATTCAAGCTACATGCAAAATTGTATCCAATTTTTTTGTGATAACACTGAATCATGGATGATTTATTTGACAGCTGCACTCACCTTTTTTTTAAATAATGGATGCTTATCTAGCTAAAAAGTGTATGTACTCATTGTACTCACAATGAGTGCCTCAATTAGGTGTCCCATTGTTTTGAATTGGTTTTCATGCTATTCCGTGTGAGGTGGGTATTCGAAGACGTCAAATAGCAAGAGTGGATCAAACAAAATTGTTCATTGATACAATTTCATCATATACCTTCTTAAATAAGGTCCAATTTTCTCTGGAAAAACAAAAAACTATCGCGAGAAATATGACGTTCTGTATACCAGCATATTTCAATAAACTGTTATGATCCTCGGGTTAAGTAAATTGTTTTAAATCACAAACTTATTTACATTCACTATGTACAACAACACTAAATTCAGGAATATTTATAATATGCACCCTGTATCTCCATTTATGAACCTGTCATTCGCTGCTCTTGCTTCTATCTTCTTGATGATAACTGTCATTATCATTAATCAGCCCATTGAATAACTTGAAATATCAAAATATGAGATGAAAACCGACACTCAAAGATATACGATCAAGTTAATAAATTACAAATCACAAAAATTAACATAAGGAGTAGAATTATAGAGAGTAATAGTAACTGTGTTTTATTGCAACAATGATTTCCTGATGGCGACCAACGAAGCGATCGACTACATTCGTCAACTAGATGTTAGCCTATGAACTTATTTCTTGTTTATATATACTTATGTTACGGGCAATGTAAATGATTGGGCATTGTTAATAATGTCCGGGCAATTTGGAAAGTGCCCGAAAGGATATGACAAAATGATAAATTATGTCGCAAATATTACATTGCCCCGTCATTATGTATAATGCTTCAAGTCAAGTGGGCAATTTAAAAATCATTTTTATTCATATTCCTTCTAAAAAATAACGAATTTTTACATGCCTAACTGAAAAAGTAACAAAGAAAAAATAACAAATAAAATTTCACATGCTGACAAACAAACGGGTGGCGATGAAATAAGTAGGTAAAAACAAAACTTAAGTCCAAATAAAAATAATGTATTAGATATGTACGTGATTACAAAATATTTACACAAAATGTCAATATGTAGCAATACATAGAGGGTCTATTTATTAGAGCAGCTTCCACATTTGACATTTCGAGTTACATAGCTTTTTTTCTTTAGGACACCTGCACTTGTCGGATTTACATCCACCGTTAAGTAGGCCACTCACGATGCGTTTTTACGGGATTTTCGAGCAGCCAGCTTCGCAAGAAGTTGTAAACAGTCTCCGTGGATGGTCGACAGGACTTTCCTTAAGCGGCCGAAGCGTCCGAAGCGTTTCGAGACTCTACGTTCTTGAACGCGGAAGCTTGAATGGACGCTACATCGCTCAAAGGTCCGGTTGGAAGCTTGAAAAGTCACGCGTCCAGATGAGGTCGTGAAACGCTCGAAAAAGAGGCTTCGTGGATGGTCGGCATTACAGCCACATTGACTATAGCCTTGGCCCCCTGTCTTGGATGACAATCTTGCACATTGCTACGAACAAAGCATATTTTCCACGTCCTGATTCGCACGTTCTACGGCATCCTGCTTTTGAGAGTGTCTGGGCTTCCCATGCACCATCTTCAACTCGGGCCACATGCTAAATGGTTCGCTAATAGTACTGTTGGAAAATTCTCTCCCATTATCCTTTGCAAAATACTGGGCGTACCAAAAATTGCAAAAATATCCAAAAGCACACCACACGCACGTGCTGTCAATTAATCAAAGTGCCCAAAGAAACAATAGAGGTATTTATAATGACCGGGCAATGTGGTAAATTATCGTGAAGTAATTCAAATTTATCAAATTGCCTAATTATAATGGTCATTATTCATAATAACCAAGCATTATGAATACTGACCCAAATAATTACATTGCCCGTAACATATACATGTGTTACTATGCCATACGATAAATAAAATAAATACAAATGGCCATCGAAATTATAGAGAAATTGTCTGCATGCCATTAACTCGTTCTTTATAATTATTTCACAGACGTTAAAACCCAATTATGAAGGAATATAATGTTCAAAAATTGAAAACATCTATTCTGCCGTCCTAAGCCAAAAGGCAGTATCTCAAATCCATACCTTTTTTCATAAGATTGTTTGGGGATTTCGAGGACAATATAAACAAGTTATTAGTGTTTACAAACTAATCTGCAGAAAAATCGAAGAAGGAACTTATTTATTTGGTGTGAGAAATGTGGCTCTTTAGTTGCAGATATAATCCGATGAAACTAACTGTTTTTGTTGAAACTATAGTGTTTGCAACATTTTTATTCCAATAACGTTAGTACTAGAGTATTCCCTAAATGTATAAACTCACTTTCTATCGAGAAATATGAACTTTGCATCAATTCCAGAAGATCATTTCAGAGGCGTAGTCAGCCCAATTTTTTTTCAAGGGGCTATATCTTTTTAACAGAGCCGAATTCGGAAAAATGGAAAATAAAAAAAGGTTTCTTTTGACCTCAAGAATCTTCAGTTAAAATATATGTACAAGTCAAAGAATCACCCTGTATAGTCAATTGTTGATTGTTGTCCGCGAGTATTTCGGAACGTATGTTTTTGTAATTTATCCTGAGGCCTATTGAGAAGCAAAGGTTGATCATGAGTTTTCCATTTCCGTTGAGTGTTTGTTCATTAAACTTTTGCATTACTCCGGGAATTGGTTCATTACCAATGCCACCCGAAAACGATAATGGAATCTTTAGATGGTAACGAGTCCATGATGCTTTCAAATTCATTATTAAATATTTCCCGTTCTAGCTTTGACTTATTATCCTCTGGGGCATAGATAGATATTATATTAAGAGGCTGAGAATCAGTCGTCAACCTAACCAGAACTATTCGCTATGATACGTACTGGCAGTTCTTCACTTGTTCAATATACTTTTTATGCAAAGCAATGGCGACGCCTTCTTTGACTCTCTTGCTCTTATGAACACCGCTGTATATATGACGATATAGTCTCCGTACTCTTTTTGACCTTTTCCAGTCTTCTGTGTTTCCTGTAGTGCAGCGATGTCTATATTATGATCTTTAAGCTCTTGTACAATTTTTGCTCTTTGTTATTGGGCGTTTTGACATTCCAAGATCCTACTCCCATAATATTTTTCCGTTTCCAATTCATTATCCTTCTTCGTGTATGGTTCGTTTTTGTCCTATTAACCAATTCTTGAGTCACTCTTTCCAAGACTTCTCCAAGTATTAGTTTACATTCATCAATAATTCTTTGTCTCCATTCCTCGTTTATACAAATTCTTTTTACACGAAACTCAGTATGCATGAATTCAACAGAACAAGCTCTTTCAAAATCTGTGAAAATATATAGGTGTCCCATTCAAATTGAAGTAGTTGGTGCCACTTCCGGTTAGTCGGAAGTATATCATTAACAACAAAATTTACATCAGATGCATTTTGTTCCATTGCACTTACCTGCAAATTTTCATGAATATCGTTCTTTTCGTTCAGAACTACCTACTTGGTTCCATACTTCATCCCTACCCTGTATGCAGCGGCGGCCTTACCCATTGCGAGGCTCCGGGCGGCAGGTGTTTGCGAGGCCCATGGGCGCCGGCAGAAATTTTTCTCAGGGTGGGTTGAAAAACGATAAGGCCATCAAAATCTCAGGGTGGGGGGCATGGCCCCTCTGCTCAAAAATAGAGAAATAGAGAAAATAGACAGGGTGTCCCAGAAGTCGAGCACCCTATTGAGGGGATCGAAAGTGAGAAATATTCTAAGCCCAAAAATCCATGTTTGAAATTTTTCGATAACGTAGTTAATTAGTAATTCATTAATTATAGTGACCAATGAGGAGCGCCCAACAGAAGAATAGGTAGGCAGTGGGCACGCGAGAGTGAGACGCCAGTCTCGGTTTACTGCGTGAAAAGCCGGCAGCAGCTCTGGCGTCTCTCTCTAGCGTCCCCACTCCCTACTTATTCTTCTGTTGGGCGCTCCTCATTGGTCACTATAATTAATGAATTACTAATTAACTACGTTATCGAAAAATTTCAAACATGGATTTTTGGGCTTAGAATATTTCTCACTTTCGATCCCCTCAATAGGGTGCGCGACTTCTGGGACACCCTGTCTATTTTCTCTATTTCAGTCAAATTTCGTGAAATACTGTTGGAATTCAATGGAAAATTCAGATTATACATCCTAGTGACATTTGTGTTGTATCTTGGCAGTTGGTGACTGTTACGAAATTGACATTTCCAAATTGACGTGTGTTGAAAATTGATATAGGATCAGAAGTCATTGTTAACAACCACGAAACGAAGAATATAACTGAAAACAATGCTGTAATGAGTTCATTACAGCACTGTTTTTACTGTTTTTAGTACTGTGAAGAACTCATTACGAATTATGATACCGAAATAGAGAAAAATAATTTATTTTGAGAATCTCTTCCGCATTCAATTCATTAGCTTTTTTTCACGACATCTTTCAACTTCTTTAAACTTTCTTTCAATATCATTCTCCTCAGCTATTTCAGTCGCTGTTACAAGGGATGACTGAAAACCATTTTCTCGAAAGTTATCGAGCCAATTTGTGAATTCGTCTAGGTGTTGTACAGCCAGATCTAAGTGCAGTTTTTCGCTTTGCTATATTTTACTTATGACATTTATCTTTCTGAGAATGACATATCATATGACAAGTGAAAATACAAATTCATAGGTATACTCCGTAGTTATTTCCTACGTACTGTTATGATTCCTTTTTTTTTATGTCTTTGTATTTCGAATGAAAAGGAATTTTGAATCTAACAAATTAAATGAAAATTTAAATTTTGTTTTTCCCGGTCATTCTCTTTCTCAATTGAGGATCCAACTTAAAATCAAAAATTTAGATTCATACAAACTTTATTTCTACTCTCAACTTTCTTATTCTAATTCATAAAACACAACTTATTCTATCTCTAAATAAAAAATCAAACTCACTTATTATCTATTTAAATTGTCCATAAATCTACTTCAATCCTGGTTTCAATTTTATTCAGTCGCACTCATACGTCGATCATTTCTTCTTATATCAATCTTTTCAATTCAGCACTCGTACCTTTCGTGTTCTTTCTTGTTGTATCTCTCTTAACAGCTCACTACTTCATATAATATTCCAATTTTCCTTATAATGTTGTTTTCAATTCTGATTTATCTCATTTATATCCATTTACCCTTAATTTTTCACAATTTTTCTTCTGACTTTTCTCTCTGATGTTTCTTCTCTAATTCCAATTTTTCGTCTCCCCGGTTTCGATACTTCAAAAATCTTCTCACATCCTTGATTTCTTAATCTAATCTAAACTATTTATATAAACTATTCTCTATGTACAAACTTCAAAAATGATGTTTCTGAATCTTTCATTTTCAACTTTAATTTGGCCTCAATAAATCTAAATTAATTTTGAATTTTGAAAATATATGTTGAACCATAACAAATCCCCTAAATTTTGTTTAAATTTGAATAATTTGGAAAATTAGGCAAATTAAAACTAATTTTATCAAATCTCTTGATTCATCGTTCTAATACTAAAAATACTTTCTATATTATATATTCCTTTTTTTTTTTTTTTTTTTTTTTTTTTCCTCTTCTTCCATTCCTCCTTTTTCTTTCTTTTCTTCTTATTCTTCCTTTTCTTCTTTTCCTTCCATTCCTTCTTTCTCCTCCCCTTCTTCTTTTTCTTCCTTTTCTTCTTCCCCTTCCTTTTCTTCTTTTTCTTCCCTTCCGTCATTTCCTTCCTTCTCTTCTTTTTCTTCCTTATCTCCATTCTTTTCAGATATTTCGTTGCATTTTCTTCCACTTTTCTATTGAATTCATTCACAATTTCTTGTCTGTTGTTTTCAAACTTCCAGTTCATTTCATTCCACTCATTTCTCATCATCAATATCAGGTAATGTTCGGTATTTGCATTTCTATTTCTATAAATCTTTTTCATTAATATTTTATTTTTCCCCTTTTGTTTCGTTTGAATATATTGATTTTTTTCTTCTTGTTTTTGTTGATTGAGTTGTTCTGTTGCTTCTTCTGCAAAATCTTGTTCTTCTTTCTTCATTTTATCTTCAGCAATAAATATTTTTATTTCTACTTTATTATTTGTTTCATTGATTTTATCTTCATTATCTTCTATTTTCGTTATTTTTTCATTCTTCTCATTTTTCTCTGTGTTCCTTAAATCTGCGATAATATTATCATATTTTGTATTCATTTCCTCTAATAATTTTATAATTTTATCCATTTTGCTTTCCCGTATCTGCTCTCTGGTTGTTCCTTTCTCATCAGCTACTGTTTCTTCATTTCTTGATTCCGTTTTATGGTTGGTCATTGTTTTGTTTTATTTTATTTTATTTTTTTTTTTTTTTTTTTTTACGAAATATATAATATATTAATTTCTAGACATGCGTAGAATCAAGAAACCTGATAAAACTCCATTGATACTATTAAATTTTGAATAATAAAAAGTTTTCAGCCCCACGTTGGGCGCCAATTGTTATGATTCCTTTTTTTTATGTCTTTGTATTTCGAATGAAAAGGAATTTTGAATCTAACAAATTAAATGAAAATTTAAATTTTGTTTTTCCCGGTCATTCTCTTTCTCAATTGAGGATCCAACTTAAAATCAAAAATTTAGATTCATACAAACTTTATTTCTACTCTCAACTTTCTTATTCTAATTCATAAAACACAACTTATTCTATCTCTAAATAAAAAATCAAACTCACTTATTATCTATTTAAATTGTCCATAAATCTACTTCAATCCTGGTTTCAATTTTATTCAGTCGCACTCATACGTCGATCATTTCTTCTTATATCAATCTTTTCAATTCAGCACTCGTACCTTTCGTGTTCTTTCTTGTTGTATCTCTCTTAACAGCTCACTACTTCATATAATATTCCAATTTTCCTTATAATGTTGTTTTCAATTCTGATTTATCTCATTTATATCCATTTACCCTTAATTTTTCACAATTTTTCTTCTGACTTTTCTCTCTGATGTTTCTTCTCTAATTCCAATTTTTCGTCTCCCCGGTTTCGATACTTCAAAAATCTTCTCACATCCTTGATTTCTTAATCTAATCTAAACTATTTATATAAACTATTCTCTATGTACAAACTTCAAAAATGATGTTTCTGAATCTTTCATTTTCAACTTTAATTTGGCCTCAATAAATCTAAATTAATTTTGAATTTTGAAAATATATGTTGAACCATAACAGTACCTACTACTTACAGTGACTAGATACAGTGGTTATCTAGTCGAAGCATGTAGTACGACTGTTTGCAGCACAACGCCAGTCTATAGTTGGCCCGAACTAATCGGAAAATCATACTTCTTGAACAATTCGAACGAAAATTTTCACTTGGAGGCCCCTCCAAGAGCGAGGCCCTGGGCGATTGCCCCGTTCGCCACCCCCTAAGGCCGCCTCTGCCTGTATGTATGTACAAGTCAAAGACTCACCCTGTACAGACCTAATTTTTCACTTATCGCCTTCTGATCAGTTCGTTCATTTATAAAAAGTTTGAAATAAACAAATCATTAGAGAAAAAACGGAAAACCCGACTGCTAAAACATTCAAATGAAAATGAAAATCGGTATGAGCAATGCATGGAATGCAATGTTTTGTCGCATCCTTCCTGAGCATTTTCTTTCAGTAAATATCTTTTCCGCAAATCGCTAGGAAATTTTGACATTCCAGTCAAAATTGGTGATAGAAAAAGTCAAGATTTCCTAACTGTTAGGAAATATTCATTTCCTTACTGTAAGGAAATGATATTTTGATTGTATATGCATATGTCGGACCGACTGTAAGGAAATGGTATTTCCTTACAGTTGGTCTATGTATGGAAATAGAAATAGAAAATAGAAAATATTTATTCACCATCACAGTCATTGCCCTGTACAATAAAACTATCTTACAAAACAATAAAAGGAAAGCATGTCAACAAAAAAATCTTCTTTAGCATATTTTATCCAAAAACTCCTTCACTGAAGGAAAAATTGAAAAAATGACAAAATCATTATACCGTCTGAAGTGTCTATATCATACCCAACAAGTGAACAATCAATTATATATGTATCAATAATGTTTCAAGTATACCTTTTTTAAACCAAAAAGTATACAAAACTGTTGATACTTGGATTGACGGTTTCACTTGTTGGGTATGATATAGACACTTCAGACGGTATAATGATTTTGTCATTTTTTCAATTTTTCTCTTCAAAAATATGTTGATGCCGTACAGTATCAAATGACCATAGAGTATCCTTAAAATGGTAGCGCAATTTTCATCATCCTAAATGATATGGTCTGGATAAAAATGTACGGCATCATTTGTTCCTAATTTATTCACCTTAATACTATTCAAAACAAGGGATAAAATGTAGAAAATTGTTATATATATCATTAATCTATGAGTTCCAAACTTTTACAATAATATGAAAAATTTCACTTTTTGTATTTCTCTATAATTTTTTTTAGAGCAGTTTCTTTTGAACGGCAATATAATATAAGAATTGTATCTTAAAGTATCATGTAAAAAAAGAAGTACTGGGTCAAATGACTTTAGAGCTTTATGGGTCAAGCATAAGATGAAATTAAGATAATTATTGATATAACATCAAAATGAACAACTTTTTTTTGACGGCCTTATTTTTAATAGTAATTTTGAGAGCTGGATAATGTTTTGGAACCGAAGCCGTACTTTTTCAAATGACCCCCTGGAGCACGGCAAGAGAGAGGGTTGCAACCCTCGATTTTTTCCCTTTTGTCGCATGATTTTTTGACGGCGTTGCTGAATAATGGATTAGAAGATGTATGGCAAACGTATAAAACTGATGCCGTACAAAGTCAAATGACCTATTTTACCATGGAAATTTTCGGAAAATCAAAAAAATTTTCCGAATATATGGCGCATCATTTTTTGACGGCACTGCCCGTTTTCCTATTATTTTCCATGGAGCTATCGATGGTACGAATGCCGTCAAAAGTCATATGACCCAAATGTACCCAGTCTACCTGTCCTTTTGAATTGCCACCTGTACTCAGTTTGTTCAGCTTACAAGTGACGGCATAGTGCTGAATCTTATTATTTTATGTCCTTCTATCGTTCTAGATAGGTCATCTTCTGGTTCAAATGACCCATCAATTTTCGACACGGGCCTGTAGTCTAATATACTGCTCTGATAGCAAGCTTCTGTACCAGGAATATTCGTTCCGCTGACGTGCTGTTACCCCACAGGGAGATACAATAATTCATCTTACTCTGGAAACATGCAAAGTACATAGTTTTCAGTATATCACGATTCACTTTTTTTCTTATTGCAAGTAGAGAGTAAACCACAGAGTTGATACCGCCACACAGTTCTTCGCAGTGGTTTTTCCATTTGAGTTGGTTGCCCACCATAACTCCCAGCATCTTGCATACATCAGTGACCTCAATAGGTTGTTCTCCGAAACTAAAATTCGATTGAAATTGTGAACTTGGCTACTTGGCTTGCTCTCAAAAATTATGCTCTTGGTTTTACTTGTGTTGAGTGAGAGTCCGTTAATCTGACACCACTGATCTACAGTCTCCATTGCCTCAATCAGCCTTGAAAGCAGATCTCCTTTTTCTTTTGCCGTCACTAAAATATTGGTATCATCAGCATATATATATATATGGGTCAAAAAATTTGTCAGCAAGCATGACTGGAAGATCATTGATGTATACGGTGAACAGTAAAGGAGACTATATCGTCATATATACAGCGGTGTTCATAAGAGCAAGAGAGTCAAAGAAGGCGTCGCCATTGCTTTGCATAAAAAGTATATTGAACAAGTGAAGAACTGCCAGTACATATCATAGCGAATAGTTCTGGTTAGGTTGACGACTGATTCTCAGCCTCTTAATATAATATATATCTATGCCCCAGAGGATAATAAGTCAAAGCTAGAACGGGAAATATTTAATAATGAATTTGAAAGCATCATGGACTCGTTACCATCTAAAGATTCCATTATCGTTTTCGGGTGGCATTGGTAATGAACCAATTCCCGGAGTAATGCAAAAGTTTAATGAACAAACACTCAACGGAAATGGAAAACTCATGATCAACCTTTGCTTCTCAATAGGCCTCAGGATAAATTACAAAAACACACGTTCCGAAATACTCGCGGACAACAATCAACAATTGACTATACAGGGTGATTCTTTGACTTGTACATATATTTTAACTGAAGATTCTTGAGGTCAAAAGAAACCTTTTTTTATTTTCCATTTTTCCGAATTCGGCTCTGTTAAAAAGATATAGCCCCTTGAAAAAAAATTGGGCTGACTACGCCTCTGAAATGATCTTCTGGAATTGATGCAAAGTTCATATTTCTCGATAGAAAGTGAGTTTATACATTTAGGGAATACTCTAGTACTAACGTTATTGGAATAAAAATGTTGCAAACACTATAGTTTCAACAAAAACAGTTAGTTTCATCGGATTATATCTGCAACTAAAGAGCCACATTTCTCACTAGGTCTCCCACACTGTGGGAGACCTAGTTCGTATTCACATTTCATTTGTCATTATTTATATTGGCAAATGATTTGTGTCTTATTTGTTTCATACAGATATTCATGATTGACATGATCAAAAGCTTTTGACAAGTCAACAAATAGAGCTGCTGGCAAATCTCTCCTCTCCAGCATCTGTATTACCCTCTGCGTGAGCTCAAATATTACCGTTTCCGTGCTTTTATCTTTAATGAATCCATGTTGTGATCTCGATATTATCTTAAACTTTAGTAAAAATTTCAGGGTTCTACTTGCCAGAATTTTTTCAAAGATTTTGGCAAATGCTGTAATGAGAGATATCGGCCTGTAATTGTTCAGATCATCAAAACTTCCCTTCTAATGGATAGGCCTAATCACAGATATCTTTAGACTGTCAGGAAAAACACCCCCAGTAAATGCACAGTTCATTATATATGACAAAGGATCTGCAATTTGTTCAATGCAGTGCTTTATCACAATTATTGGGATGTTGTCATACCCACATGACTTTTTGTTTTTCATTTGCTTTACCGTATTGATTATCTCACTTCATTCTATCTTGAACATATAAAATGACTTCATCGAAGATCGAACGCTCAATGTAATTGTCCCCTTTAGTGCTTGGAAATGTTATTATGTTACTACTGACTGCACTGGTAAAATGACTACTGAACTTGTTTGCCAATTCAACCATATCGCAGCCATCCGCTCTGACATTAGCCATCGATGGAAGATTTTGTGCCCCTTTCTTGCCACCCTTTAACTCAGACTCAGAAAATATCCATTTTAGGGCAAGGGTGTGATGCATACACTCACATTATTTTTTAACGTAGATTCAATATCTGCCATAAAAAAATGAGGTTCTAATTTTAAAAAATTGATTTTTCACGATTTTGTCATCCCTAACTTTGAAAGCGATTTTTTCACCCCCTATATCATGAATCGCGATTTCGATTTTTAAAGTGGATACATCAATCTTACATCTTGAAAAATTCCAAAAATGAAAATTTTCCATCCGAAAACCTCGAAGTTATTCTTGTTTCAGCGGAGCTCTCTTTTCGATTTTTTTTTCGAATTTTCCCGCTCAGAGAGAATTTTCCAACCAAAACTGAAAAATGTTACATCAAAATAACTTGAAATTTTCTAAGGAATCTATTTCTGCAATAAAAAAATGGTGTTCTAATTTGAAAAACGGAAGTTGACGTCATTTCCGGAAAAACCGGAGGTGCTCATGCCTTGAAAATATTTTAGATTTCATCAGCATCGTGAAATACTCATAAGTGCTGAATTTCATGAAAATACGTTCATTAGTTTCCCGTATAAATATGGGTGAGGTTCCTCGTGAAAGACCTTGTATAGTCACCATAATATTTTTGTTTGGCCTCCTTTATAGCTGCATCATATTCATATTTAGTTTTCTGTATTCGTCAGCATATGCTCTATCATGATTTGAAGCCACAAAAAGAAAGTCCAGTTTTGTCTTCAGAGAAATAATCAAAGGAGAACTTTTAATTTTGCCTGATGGGCGAACAATTTTTACCTTAGTGGGAAGCAAGCCTCAAAGATTGTATTTATTCGAGCAGAGAATATATTCCACATAAAGTTAATCTCGCTTTTAGGCGAGTCATAAACATCTAACCAATCAACTACATCAATCATCTTCCCAAATTTCTCATAAGCACCGTCATTGAACACTCTTACTTTCCTCGTTGAACCACAGTTAAAAGAGGTATGGCCAACTTGAAAAGTAAACTTCACACCAGAATGATCAGATATATGTCTTTCAACTACCCGTGTAACGTTAATCACATTAGATATAAAATTGTCTATATATGTGGCAGAAGTCCTAGTAACACGAGTGGGTTCCCTAGTACCAAGACTCACCCCAAATGATCGCAAAATCATCAAAAAATTTCTAGATTCTTTAGTGTCCTTTAAGATGTTAATATTAAAATCACCAGCAATTATGATTTTACATTCTTCTAGTAAACATTTGTCAAGAACTAATACCAACTTTTCAAAAAATACATCTATTTCACTCATAGGGTGGGAAGAAGGTCTATATAAAGAAACTATTATATATTTAGTATTTCCTTCCATACACTGTATAGCACAACATTCAAAAACTCCCATTATACTAATTGATTTGATATCCTCTCGCTCTATACATTTTGTTTCAGATCGACTGAAAATTGCAGTTCCTCCATGTCTACCTTTTTCGCGACAACAAGCAGCTACCATACTGAAACTTTCAAATTTATACGCTTTCAGTTCTTCCATTGATTTCCAATGTTCAGAAACACATAGATAGTCCACACAATGTTCGGTCAGCACTTCCTCCATCCTTAGAAATGAGGTCCCAATACACTGAACATTCTGATGAAATATATTGATATCTTTCAATTTTGGCTCTGTCTTACTTCTTTTAGTATATTTGGGGGTCTTTCCTGCCCCTTCCGGAAAAAAATTCTTGAATGAGAAGCTTCGAACAAGTAGGTACTCCCGCTGGCCAAAACTCAGGTTTGCAAACATCTGCATAAACTTTCTCAGATGCTACACCAATGCTAAATGCCGAGTTATTTCCCTTTGTATCTAGCTTTTTCACATCAAAAACATTCTTATCATTACTTTGTTTCAAATATTTGACCATCGTTTCCGCTGACACTTTTACTGACAATTTTACCAACATATATACAATGTTTTTTTTGTAGCTCCTTCAAAACCTATATCTCCATCTATTGCTCTAGTTCCGGTTCATATATTCCTGTTAACATTTCTATTTTTTCTCTTCCTATTTGTCATCCATTGGCCTTCATCTTCTTTTGAATTCTTTCTTTCTTTTTCATTCATATAGAGAGACTTTGATTCCCCACTTGTTCGTTCATCACTGGAAAGTCCATTGAAATAGTTATTTTCCTATCAAGGGCGGAAAGTTATACTTTCCCGCACTAGATTGCCGTTGCCCGAACGACGCGGAGCGGAGTTCGGGCAAGCAATCGAGTGCGGGAAAGTACTTTCCGCTCAAGATAGGAACAATATTTTTTCTACAACCGTATTATAAAATGAAGAAGTTTGGGATTCTATGCGGAAAATCATAGACCGTGACATAGAAATACACAGATCCATGTATGCCAGTCATAATTTTTGAAGGATGTCAAGTTCTCTTTGAAAATGCAATAATTTTCGAACGGAAATCTACATTAATAATTAGTTTGACATGGATGAAACTGCATAATTTGAAATATTCAACTAAATATATCAGTAAGTAGATTAAGAGATTTCATGTTAAACGTATTATTATACCCAAATCCAACACATATTTACTTTCACGCACTAGTGCGGGAAAGTGACACTTTCCGAATCGAAAACAATGCGGGAAAGTGGTTAGTTAGGCACGGTTGTAGAAAAAAATCTTTAACACTTTTCTGTATACCATCTTGAACATTCTCAGTATGTTCACTAACATTTTGACTCATATTTGGTCCATGGATCGTTATTGTTGGTTTTTGAATATTTGTGACACTTGCATTTTTGTTCATATTTGTTGGCATTAAACTTGAATGTTTATTTACATTTGTTGACGTCTTTGACCTCGACGACGCTCCTTCGATAGTATTTTCTGTCCCTCTTTGATTTTCTGCCGTTGTTTCCTGTGCTCTGCTTATCACGCTTGCATAACTTGGCTTGTTGTCACCTTTTTTTTTGTTAAGTCTTTAACTTTTTCTTCTAATAACCTAATAACTTTTCCATCAATAATAAATTATTCATTTTCATTACTTCGTTTTTGTCTTTTGACTCTTTCAATAATTCTTTAAGATATTCAATCTCTATGTTTTGTGTTTCGTTATTTTGCCCAGAATTGATCTCGTTAGACCTTTCACAACACTGCACCGCATTATTTTCCGAATTATCGGGAGGTGGTTCAAACTCAGCTTCACCATCCGACGCCATTTTTGCATATACGAACTTTTCTCATGATTCCTCCGGCACTTATTCTAAAGAAGCAGTATTTTCACTGCATCAACCAGTTCTTGTGGAGTCCCAGAAATAGCAAATTCATCATCACTTATCATTTTACACTGTTTTAAATTCGAAAACACTAGCAATTAAATTAATTATATGCGTCAACTTTGACAATTCAACACGAGTACGTTTCCATAGTAACGTAACCAATATCAATATGAATTTCGAAGCATCATTTATTTATGAATTAAATAATTCGCGATTCCATCGAAATTAATTGGAATCTGTCGAATTGAAACGATTGTTTTTTTTTCTTCGATAATTAGTTTATGGATAGAAGAGGCAACATCACAGCACTGAAAATTGTCCTAGCAATGGAACTAAGTTTCAAGAGACTAACAATCTATGTACTCCATTCACTTTTATAAAGTATCCCGGTTTGCCAAGATTTAGGTTTATCAAGTTTTTTCACTTAAAACTGACGCAGGTTGGCACTCGTGAAAGTCAAAATAATTTCAGAGACGTTGCCAATGTGACACAGGTTCCGATCTCTGTGGTCGTCGAGAATCGAATCGCGTAGAAAACGTCAAAAATTCACGTTTTCCAAATGCAATTTTCGGATATTCAGACCAGAGGAAATGTAGAAATGAATGGCGAGAACGTTTCCTTGAAGTCTGAAATAGAGTTCCCGATCTATCCTACCTTTTCTATTGTTTTCGTAAGCAATTTCATTTTTCCTTTTCGTATTAGAGTGAGTGCTTCTCATACGAAATATTTATTAGAGTGAGTTATAGGCGTGAGGTATTATAACTCATGCTATTGGTTTATAGAAACTGTTACAGCTCGAATTCATTGAAGAATGGATACATTATTATGGGAGTAGATTAATTAATATTTCGATAAATATACGTAATTAGTACGCCCTCCATGCAGAAACGACAACGTTGTGTATGTATGGGAAATGACTGTAACCTAACATTTTCAAAATAAGTGTACACGTTGAAATGTGTCCGAATGTCATGGCAAACCGGTATATTTTATAAAAGTGAATGGAGTATAGGTACACTGAAACATTCAATACGATACTGAGTAGAAAATAAGGTCGGGAAAGGGAACCCACAGCTGTCGAGAAGAATACCATCAAATGGTTCAAAACCACAACTGGCACTGGCGCTTGTTTAAGTGAGGAAGTAAGGTCTTTGAAGCCATTCCAGATACTGCAGCCCATAAAGCCGTGTCCACACTATCCCGCGATTGGCTGTTGGCAATGCCGGGTTGACAAAGCAAACGCGACAAAGCCGATTTTGGCTTGCCGTCTACACCTGAGTTGGCATTCAGTCGCAACATGTCATCCTTAGATTATATATCAGGGATATATAATCTAAGATGTCATCACACCACAACTGAACCACGTGCGTGCGAGCCAACAATTGGCTCGTCCCCACTACCGGCTCTCGCTGGCTTCCTTTGATGGAGACCGACACTAGAGCCACAGTATAAGGTAGAGACAGTAGTTTCACTCCCTGTCGGCACCTTTGATCTTGATGTCGCCCGATTTCGTTTTTTATATTCCCTTTGCGCATATATTCCTCCACGCCACGCGCATACTGTCATATTATACACAGCTCAACGAATGAAAAATATACCGAATATACGTACACTGCCCGACAATATCGAGAACTTTAGGGGAAACTAAGGAATGATTATTTTGATATCAAATCAAAAAAAGCATATATTTATGGCCCAATTATTTTTAGAATTGGTGCGGGTGTGTTTTTGTGAATGATGATGATGGATTTTGTGTTGAAATTTATTGAATTATTGTGTTGGATGAGATTTATATTCAACTAGCTGGCCCGGCGAACTTTGTTTCGCCTAAAATATGATACCTATACCATAGCCATCTTTATCTTAAGAAGGCCGTGCCTATACTTACTGTGGATTTCACAAATCGTAATCACCAGTGATCGGAGATCAACGGCTTGGTTAGATTTCTGAACTGTCAAATCGAGTTGATTCTAGATCAAGCTCCGATCACCGGTGATATGCTTTGTGAAACCCCCGTTGAAGTTGTATAAACTTACCATTGCTATTTTTTTCAAGCAGGAGATGAATTAGGCATGATAAAAGTTCTGTCAAATGTCATCTGTCGAATGTCATCTGTCAAATGTCATCTGTCGAATGTCATCTGTCAACTATCAGATGTCATCTGTCGAATGTCATCTGTCAAATGTCATCTGTCAGTTGTCATCTGTCGAATGTCATCTGTCAAATGTCATCTGTCAAACGTCATCTGTCAACCGTCATCTGTCAACTGTCATCTTTTTCAATGATATGAGTTGTCACACAAAACAGAAATACAAAAATACTATGTCAATTACTAATTATGGGCAATTTGGAATTCAGTTATTTCCGCAAATATATTTATTACCCAAACATAAATCAAAAACATTTCAGATATATAGAGAAAAGGTGAAAATCGACAACTTACGATTGATCCCGACAGACCAGATCGGCGGGAGCGATCCCAACTGCAGTCCAGAACTGTAACAAATCTGGACTGCAGATCAGATCTCAAAGATTTCCCTTTATTTATATATTTATATTTACTTTACATTCCGGTGAAAACTCACTGTTCCACCAACTTGAGATCTTTACCCGCTTTTGATCTGATAATAGCCTTCCATGTTATTATAAGTTCTATGCAAATTACACAATAATTGTATACATCGCCATTCATACTCTAGTCTATACCATTTCTGAGTTTCCTACCCTTCAAGAAAATGAAATGCACTCTTGCCAGACTATTTCATGGCTCATATCTTCACAACGTTCTATTTTATTATTATTATTGCATTTCTATTGAATACCGTGGAACTTCGTTCTACTACTATTAATCCCCATAGAATATTCTTATACCGTTGCTAAGACCTACTGCACTTTTAACTATTCACTTGACATGCGATTCTGTGGAAGAAAAACTAACCTCCCTTGTCCAAATGTCAAAACCTATATAAGTACTCTATGATTGCTCGATTGGTGGTAACACATAATTCTATGAGTATGGGTGGTAAGAAAAAGGAAGGCTTTTTTTTCTTTTCTGTAGGATTTTTTTGGAAATATTTTGTTATATAAACCTTGCCCTAACAATAATAAACACAACAAAAAAAGAATTGTCCAATTTGGTGCGATCGTTTGAACAATATGGCATTTCGAAGTTTTGAACCAACCATAGATCGCCTTTTATTAATATAGATAACATTGAAATTTGAATAATGCAGGGGATTTAGAGGTCGTGGATTATGTTTTTTTTGTCATATATATCTAGATTGAGGACGTTGAGGGGTTATGATACCGTTCTATTCAAAAAAATTCGTATTTAGGTTTATGAAGTCAAAGATATTGAATTTTTGGTCAATTATTTTGGAAATCATTGGATGAAAATGGCACATTTCATGTTAAAATGAATTTTTTGAATTAAAAATGGATTTACATGACAGAATGATCAGTACCTACGTAAGCTTTTTGAAAACCATATTCAAACTGAAATGAGAATTATGGAAGTAACTTGTTCTTAATTTCTTTTCTCCATTGCTATATTAAGAAATAAAATTGCTCTGTTTGCCATTCAGTAATAATTCGTTTAAAGGGAAGTTAAAAAAAAGTACGACCAAGTGAGTAGAACTCGCATGAAATAATTTTCTAGAAATTTGAGATTTTAACTTCACTTTCTCTGTTATCTATGAGTGGATCTCTATTAGCATTGTTTCCCAAACTTAAAGCTGAGAATATTTTTCCATTTTCTCTCTAGTTAACAATCATAATATATTTATTTAAATTAACGTGTCTTGACAACTATGGCCATGGACACAAGGTAACATTGGGGATAGACAATATTACATCAATATGGACTTAAATAATTTGTTTTTATCTTATATTCCGAATTTCTAACAATTCAGTCAAGTCGATGTTAAGAAATAATCAGGGAAAAAATATTTCAATGGATAAAACGTATTCTTTATTTACCTGGTTTTCAAAATACAAAAATATAAGTGACATATATTTTGACATAAGCCGATGAAATATTAGTCTGAATTTGAAATGTTTACATGCAAATGAAATATCTTCTGGATGACTGAAGAATTCAACCACTTCTCCTCCTGAAATTTAATGTTTGAAAGGAATTTTTTGCTTTCTCAAGGTAATAATACATGACGAGTTGTTGCTTAGCCATGTCGATGTCTGAGTACCCATGCACATCTGAAATTTTAAATCTAGCATTAATAAACTGAATTAACCTAATTATTTGAAGAGAACCCCTGGGCCTCTATTCTTGAAAACCAGGGAGTAGAACAATCGAGAGAACGGTGACATGGTTCTATAGATTATCAGTAGAACCACGTCACCGTTCTCTCGATCGTTCTACTCCCTGGTTTTCAAGAATAGAGGCCCTGGTGGTTTTCTTTTTGGAGATCGATGTTTGCAGTTCATATCAACCAAAAAGGACTTTGTATTTTTCTTATGATTCTCCAGAAATCAAAATACTTCTTGAAAAATGTAGCCTTGAAATCTCTCAATCTCAATTTCTCCTCTCCAACCTTTTGCTTAGTCTAATATTGGAACAGCATCCTAGTTCAGACTATTTGTTTGAATCTTGAAAACTCAAAATGTGCATTACAGACTCTGAACCTTTTGTAACATTGCTCTGAAGAATGGGAATCATGTCGCTATGTGTTGTGAATCATTTTCCACACGTTGCACCTAAAAAGAGCATAATATTGTATTCATCCTTCTTAAAATGTTGATCTTATATAAAATCATTCATATTCAATATCAATGAAGGCCTATTGAACTCACCTGTCATCGTCTGAAATAGCTGTATCCTAGACCGGCTTCAAGATAGGCCGGTGTATCCTAGGACCTAGATTGATCATGTTATTGTTGGAACCAACTACACAACAATTCTTTTGCCTTTCATTTCAATCATTTAAAACAAAATTCGATCAATAAATTGAGAACGCAATGCGAACGAATTGATATAGGTTAATTTGACAATTTAAAATGGACGTTGTGTTTACATTTGTCATTGGATGCGCTGGGCGCATCAAAATCGTCACCGCCAGGATTCGATTCGGCGTATAAAAACTTGGTAACAAGAAATCGGCCGAGTGAAACTACTGTCTCTACCTTATACTGTGCTAGAGCGATTTTCGTTGGCAAACCATATTGGCTCAGTGGCACATGCCAACGGCCACGTCTACATTGTATTGGTTTTGCCAAATTGGCAGTGCCGAAAGCCAACCGCGGCACAGTGTGGACGCCGCTTTAGAACTTTGGAACAAGAGGGCGAGCTGTAAGCTGCGTCCACACTGTGCCGCGTTTGGCTGTTGGCAGTGTTGGCACTGCCAATTTGGCAAAGCCAATACAATGTAGACGTGGCCGTTGGCATGTGCCACTGAGCCAATGGTTTGCCAACGAAAATCGCTCTAGTGTCGGTCTCCATCAAAGGAAGCCAGCGAGAGCCGGTAGTGTGGACGAGCCAATCGTTGGCTCGCACGCATGTGCGAGCAATTTTGCGACTGAATGCCAACTCAGGTGTAGACGGCAAGCCAAAATCGGCTTTGCCGCGTTTGCTTTGCCAACCCGGCATTGCCAACAGCCAATCGCGGTATAGTGTGGACGAAGCTGTAGACTACATAATGTCGATAACAGCTCAGATTGAGGGCACAATTTTCAATAAAATTGTAAGTCCCGTTCAGTCGAAGAGCGTTCACATTAAGTTATGACGAAAAATATGTATGAATCATATTATGTTATTAGTGGAGTGCCTGGAGCATTCAAGCTCGGACTAGAGTTATAGTGAATGAATTTAAACGATCGATGTGGGATATTGTTTTTCAAACTATAAATTGCAATGTTTACCCATTTTTTTTGTGTGCAATCCATTTTTTCATTGTTTATTGTTTAAACAAATTATTATAAAAAATTAATGTTTGACCATATATTTTCACTTTTAACAGTAATATTTTTGTATTTATATGTTGAATCTAACCTGAGTAGACATATAGGAACATTTTCCAAAAATACCTGTGAATAAAAATACCAGTAGGGATCTCGAACGTGGAGGGGAGAGCGGAGCGACAGCTGCTATTATCTCTAATATATAAAATTCTCCTGTCTGTCTCCTCCGAAACGGCTGGACCGATTTTCGTGAAATTTAGTGTGCATATCGGGTAGGACTGGGAATCGGCCAACATCCATTTTTCATCCCCCTAAATGATAAGGATGGTCCACCCCTAACTTTTTTTTAAATTTTTTCGGACAAAATTTTTTATTTTTATTTTTTTATGATACGGCATACAAAAATATATATAACCCTAAGTTTTTACCGCTCTACGATCAACCCCTTTTTCTAACACAACCTAACCTAACCTAAATTGAACTTTTTCAGGCTAGATTTTTATTTTTATTGGCCAACATGTATTTTTCATCCCCCTAAATGTTAGGGGTTATCCACCCCTAATTTTTTTTTAATTTTCTCGGTAAAAAATTTTTATTTTAATTTTTTCATGATACAGCATACAAAATTACATAGAACCCTAAAACTCTAGAATGGATAGTTTGACGACTCAAATTGGCCCCTTTGCTTTTTTTTGGCATTGCTGACTATACATAGAACATATAAATAAGTTAAAATACTTAAACGGAATGAAACCTAACCTAACGGGAAGGGTATTTGATAGGTATAAAAAAGATAGTCTTAAATCAGCCGAACGGAATCGTCGTGCATTAAAAAATAAATGTGCAGATATTGAATTTGATGAACATATACCTACCTTTAAAAATTGCCCAAGATAAATTTTTGACAAAAAGTAAATATAAAATTCGCTTGATAGAAATGTTGAGAGTTAAGTTAGCTGACAACAATATATTTACATGCCAAGCGGAAAACGATGCCGACAAATTAATTGTTGAGACGGCAATGAATTTGGAATCAAAAGATGTTGTTATAGTTTCAGAAGATATCGATGTCTTAGTGATATTAACGGCATTGGTAGATAAAGATCGTGGAATATATTTTCTAAAACCATCCCGAGGCAAAGTTCAACAGAAGATATTTTCATCGAAATGTTTAGAAAATACGTTACCAAACTGTAAAGAACATATTCTTTTTTCACATGCCTTTACGGGTTGTGACACTACTTCTGCATTTTTCAATTAAGGAAAAATTAAGTTTGCCAAAAATTTAGAGAAACGGATTGATTTACAGGACTCAGTAAAAGTATTTAAAAATACCAATGAAGACCCCAATAATATATTGCAAGCAGGTGTGGCATGTATTCTGAGTTTATATGGCGCTCCGTCTAACACTCATGATTTAAATACATTAAGGTTCAATTCTTTCATAAAAGCAACTGCCAAAAATACAAGTGTTCTTTTGACATCACTGCCTCCAACAACTGATGCAGCGTTTGAGCACCTTAAAAGAGTGTACCCACAAATTCAGATATGGCTAGGAAATGACGTAGTTATTGAAAATTGGGGATGGAAGTATTCCAATAACATGTACATCCCAATAACAATGAATCAATTATCTGCTCCGGATAATTTATTGCAAATGTTATTTTGTAATTGCGAAAAGGGATGTAGAGCTGCGTGTGGATGCAGAAAAAGTGGTTTATACTGCAGTGTAGCATGTCTACAGTGCAGCGAAAATAGTTGTTCCAATACTTCACCCATTATACAGATAGATTAAGTAGAAGAAAATATTTGATGTTGACAACAATGTTATATATTTAAATAAACGGATTTTGTACTAAAAATTTGTTTTTCATGGTCGTAATTAATTACATTATTTCTTTAAATGTACACAATAGAGTACGTTTCATTTATAATTAAACTGGCCGAGAAATTCCATTGTACATAGCAGCTGTCGCTCCGCTCTCCCCTCCACGTTCGAGATGCCTACTGGTATTTTTATTCACAGGTATATTTGAAAAATGTTCCTATATGTCTACTCGGGTGAGATTGAACATATAAATACAAAAAAATTACTGTTTAAAGTGAAAATATATGGTCAAACATTAATTTTTTATAATAATTTGTTTAAACAATGAAAAATGGATTGCACACAAAAAAAATGTGTAAAAATTGCAATTTATAGTTTAAAAAACAATATCCCACATCGATCATATCATTTCATTCACCATAACTCTAATCCGAGATTTTACGGTTTTGAATGCTCCAGGCACTCCACTATATGTTTAATATTAATTTCGCAATTAGTATAGATATGTATTTTGAGGCCTGTATTATGAATCGTAGGTAGATCAACTTTGAAATTTCCTTTCCAAAAGTTAGGGTGCATTTTGACTGCACCGACCCTGCTTGACTGATAGGATAGAGAACGCCGCGACGTGCGGCGCCAGGAACGGCGTCGCTTGGCACTCTAGACGTCGAGTACTGTTTGTCACGACACCCCTCCTGACAAGGGATCGGATCATTTGGGGTGAGATAGAGGCAAGGCAGGAAACTGGATCCGCAGGTGTACGGAGGTGATAAGTTGCGAATGAGGGCTCTACCGATACACAGTGATTCTTCAATACCCATATTTTCCGTATGAGCGAATTCGAAATGAAGTTTTCCTGTATATTAGAGTGAGGAAAGTTCTGGAACACCATCGAAATTGCTCAACAACGCAATATATATTGAACTATAATTTATCTTATATACAGGGTGTTTCACCGGTGACGCGGAGCTCGATTACGTTTAATCTGTGAAATTTTCATTAATTTTTTTGACGTGGAATTATTTACGTCAAAGTGGGCTATATTTTGAACTTATTTTGAAACATATAGGGTGTCTCAGAAAAGTGGTAGGAACCAAACATATGTTTTTTTTATGGAACACCCTGTATTTTACTGCAGATTTAGAAAGCAATGTAAAAATAACACTGACTTCATTTTTCATCTCATATGCTTAAAATTTGCCGTTTCTGAGATATTTCGCTTTTTTGGTAATTTGGGGGTCTGGGAAAATAATCGATAACTTCGACTAGAATGAATTTGCTGAAATGGGATTTTGGCCGTTAATACTAGAATAGTGGTAATAGATACTGCATCTATCATGATTATTCAAATTTCTACTGGGTGTTCAAAACGAGGCAGCTTATTGCCGACATATTCAAATTATGATTTCGGTCTTATTTCAAATGGCACACCCTGTATTTTATTTTTGCATTCGATAGCAAAATTCATTACCTTTTGAAAATTACTGAGGTTTGTCAGACCTAAATGTTACAGTTTCGGATTTATGAGCAAGTTTGTGATTTTCTTCATCTTTTCATCATTTCCCTGGGGATTTACCGTAATAACTAACACTGAAATGTATGATACTGTAATATCCAATTTTTCATGATGGAAAAAAAAAGAAAATATCAAATGATGAAAAGTAATGAGCTGGATATTCACTGACAACACAACAAAAACATGAAAAAACATGAAGTTCATCAATACTATAAGGAAATATGAAATTTTTCGGCTAAAAACACTGAAATTGTTCAATATGATGACCATCTTCGTTGACACAAAGTGTTAGCCTCTCCCTAAAAGATCTTCTCACGTTGAATAGTATGTAAGGCGCAATGGTTTGAAAGGACTCTTTATTCTCTCCTTCTTATTTGCCGCACTTGTAGGGGGATTACTATGGACTATATTTTCGATGTAACCCCACAAAAAAAATTGGCGTGAGGTCGGGAGACCTAGGTGGCCAAGCATGCGGCCCTCCTCTTCCAATCCACCTACTTGGAAATTTCCTATCCAAAAAGCTGCTCACATCTCTAGCAAAATGTGCAGGAGCACCATCTAATTGAATCTTCATGCGGGGTCTAATACTTAATGAAACGACTTCCGAAAGTTCCCATAAATTTTCTTCTAAAAATTTCAAGAACCTCCTTCCGTCCAAATGATATTCAAAAAAATATGGCCCAATAGTTTGGTTACCTAATATTCCTCCGAAAACATTCAAACTCCATCGTTTCTGACGATCTTGCGTATGGAACACGTGGCGATTTTCAGTTTCGTAATAATGAAAGTTATGGCGATTCACTCATTATTATCAAAGTGGCACCCGTCTGTAAATAATACATTATCGAAATAATCCCTATTTTCACTCAACCTCTCTAACGCCCAAGAAGCAAAATCTTTGCGTTTTTGAAAATCATTTTCATAATGAGTCTGGTGGATTTTAATGTGGTAAGAGTGTTATTTGTGATTCTTCAAAATCCTGAATACACTTGATGTGCTCAAATGATCGATTTCCTAAGACCTGAGTTATAGCTCTGGTGCTAATGTTCGGATTTTCGATAACTGATCCGAGTATCATTAACTGATTGTCTTCATTTTCGGTTATTGGTTTGAGTATTTTATTTTTGCGTATTCAACACCAACTACCAGTGTCACTGAATTTCAAATTTCTCCCCCATGGGAAAGTGAGCATATGAGAAATTTCCAATTTCCAATTTTCCAATCAATGAAGCGGCATTCGCAATCTGAAGAATACAATATAATAATAATTATTTACATCCCAACAAATTGCATATAAAAAATGTATATTCGAAGTTAACATCCGCTTGTCCTCTAAGATGGCAGGTTCATCGAAACGATCTCACCGCCCGTGACAGGTCTGCGTCACATTTCCTCTATTTTCTTGCGTTTTAAATTGAATTTCAGTTTTCTATTCCATACCTACTTAATTAAATAATGTATTAATTACTTAGTTTCTCTTAGCCATACCTCAACATTTCTTTTGTACCTACTCAAAATTTTTATCTTTCCTAATTCATTTGGTATGAATTTAAATATTTGCTGTGTTGTGCTGAATAATCATGACACCTCTCTCCTATTCCCTTGTTACATCTACTAGTTTTGCTTTCTATTTGTCTACTACAAGGTGTTAAAGTTTTTTCCTCTTAGTATTTGCCTTTCACAATATATTCAACTGAAATTTGACGCAGTTAGGTATTACAATTCAGAGTCCTATGTGATATGCCAACTTCGATTGCAAATCTACAGAGGGATATTTTTCTAGAACACTGTCTCTTTTTTCCTTTGAGAACTTTTTTTTGGTGAGTCATTGTCAGTTTGAAAAGTGGTAAAAAGCACCCTTGTTTTTATATTGAACTCTATATTTTCTTGTAGTTTTGTAGTATCCCCTACCGATTTTGAGTAGTTCATGGGACCAATTAAGGAACACCCTGTATACCAGGTTCGACGTCTGTACTATCGACTTTTTTTATAGTCTAAGGTCTGTTCATGAGATATGTTTGAACAAAAACGAATGTTCGGAGATATTATATGAGTAGTAGATGATGGCAAAGCAACCAATTTTATAATTTTCGTATGTCTATCCAAATGTAAATTCGTTTGCGTATCACGCAGATGATGGAACAGTATGCGATTTTTCAAGTTCTCTCCTTGAAATTCTTGCTTGAAATCTGGTGGATTCTTTTTTATCCTCCCTAGAAAGGTAAATCTGAAAAATGTATTAATTGATCCAATTAATTCTTAAACTATACCTTTTCAACTTCAAATTGAGACTAATCATATTCAAATTGGGATTAAATAAATTCAAAATGAGAATATGCAACTTCAAAATGGTAAACGAAATCGAATTGGGAATAAACAAATTCAAAATGAGAATAAGCAACTTCGAAATGGTAAACACAATCGAATTGGGAATAAACACATTCATATTGACACTAAACAATTTCATATTGAGAAAAGTCATTTTCCGTTTTATTTCA
This sequence comes from Adalia bipunctata, assembly GCA_910592335.1. Classification (NCBI taxonomy): domain Eukaryota; kingdom Metazoa; phylum Arthropoda; class Insecta; order Coleoptera; family Coccinellidae; genus Adalia; species Adalia bipunctata. The sequence continues at coordinate 50,873,772 of OU342950.1, read as the reverse complement.
TAGTTCAAGAGAATTGTTCTGAAGTAACTAAGAATTCAAATGAGGAAAAAATTTATTTTTATTTTTTTACAATGCAGAGGTGTTGATAAACTTAATATATAATGCTATTTTATGAACAAGTTGATAAATGTGAGAATCGATACGATAAATGAAAATATTTCTTCAACGATGAAAATCACACAACTATATCAACTAAGTTTGAAACATCAGGAAAATATCGCTGTATATGTGCTATATATCGCGCACAGTTGTTGATATTTATTATATTTATATGATCACGCAATATAATTTCCAATTCACGCAAGCGGAACTGGTTTTGAGGAAGATCTGTCCTTTCTTCACCAACCAAAATCTGTAGCATCCTTGTAGACATTGCCCTTTTAACTCCAGATTTAAAACTTGACCACGCAAATTCTATAGGGTTCAGCGTTGGACTGTAAGAACTGAGTCTGAGTAGATTATTGTCCTGAAATTCTGGTTCCTTAAAGACCTCTTCTAATCCTTCATGACGAGGAGCATTATCTACTACCAACACCACATGAGACTGGTAAATATTATCATATAGGCAGCACGTAAGCGGTTCCGCACAAATTCTTTTGCATCTTCTCTTCTAAATGCACCTCTTTATATTTCATACTTAATAAGTTATAACACAAAACACTCAAAATGATCTGATCAATAGGTACATTTATTATTTGACAATATTTTTGTATCAAATTTAAGTGGAAATGACTTTTCTCAATATGAAATTGTTTAGTATCAATATGAATGTGTTTATTCCCAATTCGATTTCGTTTACCAATTTGAAGTTGCATATTCTCATTTTGAATTTGTTTAATTCCAATTTGATTGTGATTAGTCTCAATTTGAAGTTGAAAAGTTATAGATAGCTCTAGGCAATCGAAATTATCGAGTCCTCTGTTGGCTCGATCGATAGAGCTCCTAGATTGAAAAGGGAGCTGATATTATGCCTCTCTCAATCCTCCATGATTTTTCAAAAATATGATTTGTATTTGATGTTAACTGCTGATCCCTCATCTTTATCGTAATATTAAGCCGGACTCCCACTACTCGTGTATTTGGCAAATATTTGCCACTTGCCTATATTTGGCATGTAGTGGGAGTGGTTCACTCGGCCAATACTTGTCAATCTTGTCATTCAAATCCGAAACTTCATCTACTTGCCAAGTACGCAAATAATTGCGTACTTGCCAAATATACGAGTAGTGGGAGTCCGCCTTTATGTTGTATTATGAAACTTCGAATGAATAACAATGATGAATATGCACATTTCACAAACACTCATTTATGGCAAATGATATTGGGAAAATGCGTGATTTCGTGTTCTTGCCTACCGAAAATTTGATTTTTCACATGAAGCAGCCTCAAAATTGCACTGAGTCGCCCCTGTCGTGGTTCTCAACCACCCCATATTCCAATATAATAAAAGACATACAGGTTTCGCAGGAATTCAGATATTTCGCGAAAGCTATCAAGAAAACCGTGTTGTCCTTATGTATCAAATTATGGAACCGGATAGTGGTTTGAGGCAATTTTTCGTCAAAACTAGTATCGTGCCCCCAGAAAACCGTCTATTTGGCCAATCATAAACAAGGACTGAAGAATTTAAGGTATTTATTTGATTTTTTTTCACATCTGCTATAGAAATGGACAGAACCACGTATTGAAGTTGATTAATGAAGTAGATACCGGGTTTTTCACTACAAATTGACCCCCCCTCTAAATCTGTTACAAAAACAGATAAGTACCTACATAAAAATATTTCATACAGAAATTTCACGAAATTAAATACATTTTTTGAAAATGATTACGTCAATTGAACTATATACGGGGTGAACAACATATTGAATGCAACTACATTTTTTCAAATGGGACACCCTGTTATTCTTTCATATTTTGATTGGTTATTCTTGTCTGATATCGTAATATCGAATATATATGCGTATGTGAGTCTGTCTTTTTAAATTTTCACAGTTTCAAAGTTTTGAAATGAAACTACGGAATAAAAAATACATTTATGTGAAATCATTCCGAAATTTTTTATATTTAAACAATTTACTTAAAAGCGATATGTTTTCAATGAATACCTAACAATATTCAATAAAAAATAATAAACTATGGCAGTATGGAATAAATAATATCAACTTAAGAAATTGGTTCTTAAATTTTGAAACTTTGTGTTCCTCAGAATAAGAGAGATAGACCAAACATATGTTGTATATTCGAAATAAGAGGAAAAACAGCTTGCCAAATATAGAATAGTACACCGGGACTTTCATTTGAAAAAAAAATTGCAACTCTGTAGGGGAAATACGTACAAAATGACATATATGGACAAAATGACATAGGCATAATAACTTGAGTTTGGAGGTATCAATAGCAGAACTGCCTACCACATCACACGGCCCGAGTGGCTTTTATTAACCTTTGAAAATTAGAAAGAGCTACTCTGGTTCATTTTGGTCATTATGAGTGATAACAGAAATCAATAGGTCACGAGTTTTTTTTCATTGCTCCAAATTTTAAGAAGAAATGGCCAGTTTTCACAATTTTTTTCATATAAATTGTATTCAATTCAAACTTTACTTATTTGTCATTGTATTCACGGAGATTTTTGTATGTTGAATATACTTTTTGTATCAATTCGATACATTTCTAGTTTTATAACGCTACATGGACAAAATGACATAGGTATTTCAGCTGAATTAACCGTATCTACCAGACAACACCAAGACGATCCATCTCAGGCTCCATCAGCAAACAAAGAATGAGTACTTGTCTTAATATATTCATAACAAAATCTTCATCTGCGGCTAATAAAGGCAATGCATCTTAACCTACTCTTGCAGATTCTATGAGGTCTATAAGGAGGTTTCTCCAATCCCTAAAGGACGATTAATAAGTGAACAAGGCAAACGTGAGCCGAGGACTCGACAAACGTACTTTGTTTCAACTTGTACACCTAAAGCCGGACTTCCACTGTTCCACTACTCGTGTATTTGGCAAATATTTGCCACTTGCCTATATTTGGCATGTAGTGGGAGTGGTTCACTCGGCCAATACTTGTCATTCAAATTGGAAACTTCGTCTACTTGCCAAGTACGCAAATAATTGCGTACTTGCACTTGCCAAATGTACGAGTAGTGGGAGTCCGCCTTAATACGATTGCAATAAAATCGAAAAAATACCACCTCCAAAAACAAGGAGACATGTCCCTAGGGCATTATTTGAAGAAGACATTGAAAAAGAAAATGTTTCTAGCAACTTTTGAGATGATGAAGACGACTGTCCATCTATCTATTGTTATGAGACCTTTTTTCCCGATTTAGATCTTCTCCAGGATCAGCTCTGGAGAAGACTGGTTACGATGCATGCATTGCTTGCATTGTTTCTAGAAGAACCAAGCGTTTCATTTGTGAACTTTGTCAGTAGTTCTGTAACTATAAGTAGAAAATTACAGTTGCCTGTTGCCGGTATGTCATTTTGTCCATAGCATGCGGATAAAATGAACTTTCGTTTATCCCAATTTATCTGAGAATATTTATATTTACTTTTATTTCATAAAGGTTGATTAGATTTTATGAAGAAAATACCAAAGATCATAGGTGTAGAATATGACATTACTGTGATTCACTACTAACAAGTTATACCTCTGAAATAAAACCCAATGTCATTTTGTACGTACTTCCCCAATATATTTCATTTTGGAAAATATCAGTCAATTTCGTGAAACTTTTGTGAAAAACATTCTTTGTACCCCTTTCAGTAACAAAGTGGAAGGGGGGGTCGAATTATGGTGGAAAACCCGGTACTTTGATATTTTGACATATTAATTCGTTTTTACCATCTTTTGTTGATTGAGTTACAACTCAATTTTCATTTTGGTGTTTTGTACAACTGATGAAGAAAACGGACCTTATTGAATCACTTTAGTACTTCTCTCCTTTTGAAAAATGGACTAATAAGGCTTCCCTTCTTATTTCCGAAAATACTGAGTTTCAAAAAAAAATCACCTCAGACCACAGGAGAACTGTTTCGACAATTCTCAGTATTCAAATTGTAGCGTTCAAAAATAACAATTCTAGGGTTGAAGTTATGGTTTTTAATAAAATATTGAAACATTGTCATTAACCCCATCTACCTTCGATTTTCCAGAATATGTTAAATTCATATCTCCGGCGTACAGGTGTTATTCTCCGTTTGGTGTTGTTGTCTTCTGTTTCCTCCAGATGCCGTGTTTATCAATTCAATATTTAAATTTTGTTATTTCACAGATTTCACTTCCATTTTTGATTTCACCTAGAGCAGAACCTGTTTAAGGGATTTGTTAGATTATCGTTCTTTGTGAATTCTTTCTCTCTTCAGTTTTCGATAAAAATAATAAAATTAGTATCTACGTTCATCATAGTTTTTTTGGAATTTAGCAAAACCACTTTTGAAGGTTCCTCAAAATGTCAAGCGGCCATGATGGCATTCAAAACCAAGTTCTTAGAACTTATTGTTTCAGGGTTTTTTTTATTACCATACAATAATAACCATTAATTCACCTCAACTGGTCGAAGCGGTGGATGATATCGTTGAGTAATATTACGAAGGAAATTTAATTTTAAAACAACAGTCAATACCTCTTCAACCCCCCTCACAGAAACAGTCTCCGGCAGCCTATCCTCCAAAAGAGAATTGGATGTACCTACATATGTGCAAGTGAACAACCCTCAAGATTAAACTGTTTGTTTAGTCTTCTTTTTTATGATTTTTATTTAACAACTTATTTCATTGTTAGTTATTGGTTAGTGGTTACTATCAATTGACAAAACTATACCTTTTCAACTTCAAATTGGGACTAATCACAATCAAATTGGAATTAAACAAATTCAAAATGAGAATATGCAACTTCAAATTGGTAAACGAAATCGAATTGGGAATAAACACATTCATATTGACACTAAACAATTTCATATTGAGAAAAGTCATTTCCAATTAAATTTAATACAAAAATATTGTCAAATAATGAATGTACCTATTGATCACATCATTTTGAGTGTTTTGTGTTATAACTTATTCATTATGAAATATGAAGAGGTGCATTTAGAAGAGAAGATGCAAAAGAATTTGTGCGGAACCGCTTACGTGCTGCCTATAATATTTACCAGTCGCATGTGGTGTTGGTAGTAGATAATGCTCCTCTTCATGCAGGATTAGAAGAGGTCTTTAAGGAACCAGAATTTCAGGACAATAATCTACTCAGACTCAGTTCTTAGCCTAGCCGCACATTGGACGTAGCAGTCCAATATGCGGCGTTCTATTCAATTGCGTGTGTTTCAAAATCCTCTGCTAGGCTAGGCTCGGCTGTGCTGTGCTCGGCTGCGCTCAATGTGCGGCTAGCCTTACAGTCCAACGCTGAACCCTATATAATTTGCGTGGTCAAGTTTTGAATCTGGAGTTAAAAGGGCAATGTCTACAAGGATGCTACAGATTTTGGCTGGTGAAGAAAGGACAGATCTTCCTCAACACCAGTTCCGCTTGCGTGAATTGGAAATTATATTGCGTGATAATATAAATATAATAAATATCAACAACTGTGCGCGATATATAGCACATATACAGCAATATTTTCCTGATGTTTCAAACTTAGTTGATATGGTTGTGTGATTTTCATTGTTGAAGAAATATTTTTTATTTATCGTATCGATTCTCACATTTATCAACTCGTTCATAAAATAGCATTATATATTAAGTTCATCAACACCTCTGCATTTAAAAAAAAAGAAAAATAAATTTTTTCCTCATTTGAATTCTTAGTTACTTCAGAACAATTCTCTTGAACTATGAAATGAAACGGAAAATGACTTTTCTCAATATGAAATTGTTTAGTGTCAATATGAATGTGTTTATTTTCAATTCGATTGTGTATACCATTTCGAAGTTGCTTATTCTCATTTTGAATTTGTTTATTCCCAATTCGATTTCGTTTACCATTTGGAAGTTGCATATTCTCATTTTGAATTTGTTTAATGCCAATTTGAATGTGATTAGTCTCAATTTGAAGTTGAAAAGGTATAGTTTAGAAATAACAACCAATTGGCGCCCACACATCAGAATACAGAACTCAAATTCTTTTAGAATCCACCCACATTTGCTCACCGTTTCAAAGCTGCCGTTTGCAGTGTGTATTCAAAATCTTTTTAACACCTTGAATTCAAAATACGTTACAAAATTACCAAAGGAAAAAATATGGTACGAACCAATCTCCACGCGATTTCGCTAGCACCACTGTTTCAAAAAACTTCGGCTTGCAGTTGAATAAGATTATATGCAGCTAGTATAAAGAAGAATATTAAGCTGATTACTCCGAACATACTAGAACATAGGTAAAGGTGGATTTATACAGCAACTAAAATAAAATAAGAACTAAAATAAAATAAAATAAGAATGTTCACTTCATGCATTTCAATGACAGTGTTTATACAGGAAATAAGCTAAAATAAGGAATAAGAATTAGAATAAGAGATGGTCAACTTTTATCTTTTTCGCTTATTTTATTCGGAAAATGATAGTGCGCATGACCCAAATCCACTCCCCAATCTTTTCCGTATTGACACTTTTGACAAGTTCTTGTTTTCTAACCTAAAACTTAATGAACATTTTTCTAAATCATTGTTGATAATTATATTTAATATGGATGACCAGGAAATCATGATGGGAGCGATGTTGTTATTGATGACAAGTACTGCGATTATCGCCTTGAATAAAAGGCGGAAGTCATTGACAAAAAATCTGCAATTTGATTGGTTCATTCTTATTTCTTATTTTATTCCAGTGATCTCTATAAACCCATGTTGTCTGCTCTTATTTCTTATTTTATTTTAGTTCTTATTTTATTTTAGTTGCTGTATAAATCCACCTTAACATATACTAATCAACAGTGACCGACTGAGGCCCAAAGGCCACTTATGTTTTCTTCAGAATTATGGATTATAATGAATCAGATACTATCTTTTTGAAATATTCTCAAATTCAATGTGATTGGTTGAGAGCACAATTGACACAATTGTCACAGAATGTGGACAAAAACATTTATTTGCATCGAAATAATATACATTTCCACTGGAAAAACATTCAATAGTTGGATGGCATCATACTTTATTGTAGTCAAGTAGATAAATTATAACGTCTTATCACTTTTGTGCTTGGCCATTTCGAGCATTCAATAAACTTAGTTCTAATACTCCAGAACCGGAGAACTTCAATTTAATAATTTATATTTAGGAGCATTTTTCTCCGGTGCCCAGCACAGCTCTGATCATCTGCCAATGAGTGAAATATATTTTTTTACATAAGAACTGCTTTTGTATTCCTTTCATCAATCAGTTGGACTCTTTTCAAGATTTCGCCATCCTGTGGTCACGTCGAGGCTGGAGAAATTGATGGGGTCCAATTGTGTGAGCCTCACAGATCGTGAGTTTATGCAGAAATTGCAGCAGAGGATATTGGTGGAATATGGAAACTCCGCTGAAAAGCGCATAAGATCTAGAGAGGTAAAATTATCATAGGCATAGTCGTAGGGGAAATTCGTTCAAAACGACGTATATGTACAAAATGACATAGGTATCAAAATTTGAGTTTGGAGGTATCAAGTGCGGAACTGCCTACTATATCACACGACTCGAATGGGTTCTATTAACCTCTGAAATCTCGCAAGCGCCACTCTAGTTCATTCGGTCGTTATGAGTGATAACAGACATCAATAGGTTCCGAGTTTTTTTCATTGCGCCAAAGTTTCAGAAGAAATGGACAGTTCTCAACATTTGTTTCATTTATATTGCATTAATTTCAAACGTTACTTATTTGGCATTGTATTCACAAAGCTTTTTTTTATGTTGAATATACTATTTTGTATTAATTCGATATATTTCTAGTTTTATAACGCTTCATGGACAAAATGACATATACAGTGGTCAGGACAAAATGACATAGGTATTTGAGCTGAATTAACCGTATCTACCGGACAACACCGAGACCATTTCTCCAAGGCCTAATCAGCAAACAAAGAGTCAGGACTTGTCCTAACATATTCCTAGCAAATATTCATCTGTGGCTGATGAAGGCAATGCATCTCAACCTACTCTTGCTGATCCTATGAGGAGGTTCCTCCAATCCGTAAAGGACGATTCATAAGTGGACAAGGCAAACGTGAGCCGAAGAACGTACTTAGTTCTACAGTTCTACACCTAATTATGGCTGCAATCAAATCGAAATATGTGCCCATACCTCTTCCTAAGGAAAGGAGACAAGTCCCTGAGGCATTATTCAAAGGAGACAATGAAGAAGAAAGTGTTCCTAGCAACTTTCGAGATGATGAAGACGACTGTCCATCTATCTATTGTTATATGACCTTTTTTCCCGATTTTGATCGCGAAAAAAACTTCTCCAGGATTCGCCCTGGAAAATAAAAGACTGGTTACGAGTTACGACGCATTAGTAGCATTGGGCTCACGCATCTTGTGCTAGAAGAACCAAGCGTTTCATTGGTGAACTTTGTCAGTAGTTTTGTAACTATAAGCAGAAAACTACTGTTGCCTGCTGCCGATATGTCATTTGGTCCATAGCATGCGGACAAAATGAATTTAGTTTATCTCAGTTTATCTGGAAATATTTCATTTTGTGGTTCTTTTATTTCATGAAGGTTGATAAGATTTTGTGAAGAAAGGACTAACGATCATAGTTGTAGAATATGACCTTACTGCGATTCACTACTAACAAGTTATGCCCCTGAAATAAAACCCTATGTCATTTTGTACGTTCTTTCCCTATTTTCAAAAGTTGATGAGAACCAGAAAACGAAACTATCATTGCCAAATATTGTTCTACTTTACTCTGCAAACGACGTTTGCTCTAGAGTCCATTTGACAAATGTTAAATGTAACATTATGTATAATTCATTTGCTGTCCTCTGATTTACTGATCAATTTTATGATGTTTTGATAGAATCTGTATTTAAGTATTACCTTTGGCTCACTTTCAGTACGGAAAACAAAACGTTGAATAACCAGGAATAATATTCACAAATAACAATATCGGACCATTTTGTAGAGAAACCGTTTTGCTGATGGAATATTAACAGGCAAAAATGACAAAGACAAAACGATCTGAATCCTGTCAACCAAATTTATAACCGTGATAGAGGAGAAACTAATCAACATACCCCAGATTTTCTCTCTCAAAAAAACACCACCATTTTGCTTCAGTATAAAACCTCTCCATTAATTGAGCACTCGTTCCACTTGAACGAGGGCTAAAATATCATATCGAATTTTGTGCCGAGAATTATTGTCTCAATCGACTAGTTTGTACTCACTTATCATGAATCTAGGGACAAATTCAATTCTGTCCATTCGTCCAGCCTTAAATTCTGGAACGGATGAACCTAGAGACTTAAAATTCCACAGTTGAAATAGATCGACTTACAAGATGAATGAACGAGCAGCCGAAAGCTGCTGACATTTTTTGCTATATTTTTACACTTTTCCAAACCAAAGAAGGCCTGGTACGTGCCTGAAGTATGAAGTATGCGAATTCAATTGAATTCCTTTCTGAGGTGTGAGTTTCATGAAATTAGAAAAGTTATCAAATTTTCATCATGATAAGTACTTACAATAAATAGTGAAAGGTAATCTAAATACAATAAAAATCGTTTACTGATTTATAAAAACCATCAATAATTTGAATTCAATCAGAAGAATATGGCTGAAATAAAACTAAACAATTGCTGTGTGATGTGCGTGTACGTACTCAGATATGCTTCTTTCAAACTACAATAATAATCAACAAGCCCAAGAATAATAGTCAATGTGTTTCCGAATTCACAGTTCGTTTAATTAACGATATTACGCTTCGTAAATAACTTCAGTTATAGTACGAGAGATGACGACCAAAACCCCAATGACATCCAACAAATAAGTTGGGAAATAACTTAAAATAAATTATTTCGAAGGCTAGAAAAAGGGTACTGCCCGAAACGTCGCCAATTACTATTATATTTTGAATAATATTAAACCCTGAATATCAAATACTGTTATTCTTTCATAAGTCACACAGGGTAAATACTTATCATTCGATATATGTATATAAGTTTATACAGATTTTATATTGCTCTACAGGGTATTTCACCATAAACTGGACAAACATATATAGCCGTGTAGATGACACCGAGAAAGTCATTTTTGCCTTATGACATATACCCCGTTTTCGACGCATAAGCGAGATACAGGGTGTTCAATGTCAACTTCGAGCAATATTCTGATAACTATTGTGAGTTACGCGTGATATTTGAAATAACGGTTTCTAGTCACATCTTAGTATTTTCGAGGGCTCAATTGAATTGTGGTGTAGAATTTTCCGAAAAAAAATTCAAAATGGCGGAAAACCTGCAAAGTCGGAATTTTTTTTCTCGGTTGCTAATTTGTGAAGCATAATCTCAACGTACACGATTTTCTAAGGTTTTCCGTAAAAAAAAATTTTTAAAATTCGAACTCAACTTTTTTTTTTACATGTCTTCAGTGAAAAAAAAAATTCGGCCAAAATTTTTAGAATTTTTCATGATTAAACTATCTTCAATTCTGAATACTTGGGTGAAAACGGAATGAAAAAATATCAATTGGTTTTCTTTTTGTAGCCTTCCGAAGATTACGCTCGGCGTACTTTCTTAATTTTTATTTGAGAAACTGGAGGCCGTACGGAGGTCAAAATTGTGCTGATGGGCTGCCAGCATGATTTGGATAAAAATATGAATTTATAAACCAAAAAAATTTTTTTCAAAAAATTTTGGTAGGAATCACACTATACGAGTATGAATTGGACTGATTCTAATCCTATAAATCTCCGTTACCAAAGCAACACTAGTTAATCGAGAGTGTAGAGTTCGAACCTTACCAAAGTTTTTTGGAAGAAATAAAAAAAAATAATGATTTTTTTCTTTCAATTTTTTTTATTTTTTCGAAAAAATTTTTTCTTGATTATAATTTCATATTTCTATCTGGGTCATTCTGGCAGCCCAGCAGCACAATTTCGACCTTCGTACGGCCTCCAGTTTCTCAAATGAAAATTAAGAAAGTACACCTAGCGTAATCTTCGGAAGGCTACAAAAAGAAAACCATTTGATATTTTTTCATTCTGTTTCCACCCAAGTATTCAGAATTAAAGATAGTTCAACCATGACAAAGTTCAAAAATTTTGGGCGAAATTTTTTTTCACTGAAGACATGTAAAAAAAAGTTGAGTTCGAATTTTGATGAAATTTTTTCACGAAAAATCTTCGAAAATCGAGTACGTTGAGATTATGCTTTCCAAATTGGCAACCGAGAAAAAAAAATCCGACTTTGCAGGTTTTCCGCCATTTTGAATTTTTTTTGCCAAATTCTACACCACAATTCAATTGAGCCCTCGAAAATACTAAGATGTGACCAGGAACCGTTATTTCAAATATCACGTATAACTTACCACAGTTCACAGAATATTGCTCAAAGTTGACATTAAGCACCCTGTATCTCGATTATGCGTCGAAAACGGGGTATATGTCATAAGGCAAAAATGACTTTCTCTGTGTCAACTATACGGCTATATATGTTTGTCCAGTTTATGGTGAAACACCCTGTATATGGTGCATAAAACTATCAGTTCGAGGACAGTATAAAAGGTTTCTATATACGATAAATGTCCCCAAAGTGATAGTTCGGCATACTTAAATATATATATATATATATACCAGGAACGAATAACTCCACTTGAAATGAATAGACAGGATTGATTAAGGGTCTTGTGGATAAATAAAGGGCCAAATTCACACGTTCACTCCTTTTATTCTTCGTCGACGTTTCGGCTCAATTTTGAGCCTTCTTCAGGACTCTAAAAAATTGTTAACATTGCAATTCTTTCCATTAACAAAATTCTATTAAACAACGACGAAGAATAAAAGGAGTGAACGTGTGAATTTGGCCCTTTATTTATCCACAAAGCCCCTTAATCAATCCTGTCTATTCATTTCAAGTGGAGTTATTCGTTCCTGGTATAGTTCAGCATGGGGTTTTATGCAGATATCAAACATCAATATGGAGAAGAGATCACTAGAGGTCTCAAACGATGGGCATCCTTGAACACCAAGCTAGCTTCATCAATTAATAGGAGGATTTTTCTACTGGAAAGTAAGAGACAAGGTCTTAAACCTGACCACATTTTGAATAATCTGCGGTACTTGTTCTCCTCAGTGACTGATGAATTAACTGCAAGAATTACGGAAAATGTGAAGTGTAAGGTGATTCACCAAACATTAACTTTAGAGATTAGGTTGACGAACAGGTTGATAGCAAAAATGGAGAGAGAGTTATCAGGTCTATGGCAAGGACTTGAGGATTCTCTTCCAGGATACATTTTGGTTGAGTTCAGAAGAAGACAGAATATTAGCTACAACAAAGTCTTTAATAGAGTTAAGAATAGAAACTTAAATAAAATCAATAAATTGCGTGTAAAGTGTTTAGATAAGGCCAATTACCAGACAAGCTGGTTTAAGAATGTAAGTTCTGCACCGATTCCGGACAGGGTTTGTAGGTTCCTCTCTCTGGGTCCAAAATTTTGCATGACTGTCCCAAAGGCAGAGTTGTCCCTCCAGAAGTTTCTGGCTGATATTGAATTCATTATACAATGTAAAAAAGATGTCAATGAGGAACAAAAAAACGTGATTAGATCTTTAACAACAAATACAATAACTAACTTCATTAGGGGGTCACCTATCAATGAGAGCGCCTTTCACAGGGAGTACTATCACTGCAAAAGCTATTTGAAGGATCATCCGGATGTCCTTATTTTACAATCTGATAAGGGTAATGTCACAGTTGCAATGGATAAGCAGCAATATAGCCAGTTAGCCTATGATATACTTAATGATGAACGTTACTATAAAGTTTTACAGCGTGATCCAACCTTAACAATACAAAATAAAGCCAATGCACTAATAAAGAACCTAGCTAACCATAATTACATCACACCACAACTGGCAAAGAAATTATATTCATATAATAGTGTTCCTGCACGTTTTTATGGACTGCCAAAGATTCATAAACCTACTTTGTCGCTTCGACCAATAGTTTCCAGCATTAATACTCCCACCTCGGCTCTGTCCTCGTTCATTGCTTCAATTTTGTCAGAGTCTGTACACAATGCCAATGACAGATATTTTGTAAAAGACAGTTTCGAATTTGCTGAGTTAGTTAATGATATGGAGTTGCCTCAACATAGTGTACTAATAAGTTTGGACGTTGTTTCGTTGTTTAGCAATATCCCTGTAGAATTGGCAATTACAGCAATAGAAAGTAGATGGGAAGATATTGCCTTACATACAGAAATTCCAAGAGATGAATTCATCATCATTGTACGGTTTCTTTTCAATTCAAATTATTTCATCTTTGAGAGTAGAATCTATAGTCAGGTTTTTGGTTCCCCCATGGGCTCCACCTTCAGTCCCATATTAGCCAGGATTGTTATGGACTTTGTTCTTGATGGAGTATTAGAGGATATTCCTTTTGATATTCCTATAATTAAAAAATATGTGGATGATATAATTTGTGCAGTGCCCCATGACAAGACTCAGTTTGTATTAGATAGGTTTAATAATTATAATGAACATATAAAGTTTACATTGGAGGAGGAAACAAATAGGTCAGTACCTTTTCTTGATACACTTGTAGTGAGAACTGATAATAACAGACTGATGGTTGATTGGTATAGAAAAAGCATGAGCTCGGGAAGATATATTAATTATTTATCTAGTCATCCTATGAAACAAAAAATAAACTTAATATTAGGTATGAAACAGAGAATTAAAAAGTTGTCACATCCGAATTTTCTTGCAAAGAATCTCAGAATTCTTCATGACTTGATGTTAAAAAATGGTTATCCGAGACCACTGTTGAGTAAGTTGATCCATAGTACATCTAATAGAGAACAATTGGTTGAGGTGGTTGATGGTTTGGCAGTTGTGTCGGATGAGGTGTCTCATGTGCAGGGTGAGGATAGAGAACATATTATATATACGTCCTTACCTTTAGTACATGGGGTCACAAGCAGGTTGATAAATGTGTTGAGAGATAATAGTATTAAGATAGCTGTAAAAAATCAATTTAATGTAAGAAAATTGTTTTCAAAGGTTAAAGACAGAATAGAATACATGAAAATGTCTGGCGTGGTTTACAAAATTTCTTGTTCATCTTGTGATGCACAGTATGTGGGTCAAACATCCCAACAACTTAAAAAAAGAATAGCACAACATAAAAGTGATATAAAGAATCCAAGTAAGAAGTGTGCGTTGGCGGTACATTGTCGAGCCACTAGTCATGTAATGAATTATGAAGAGGCTAGTATTTTGGAATATGAGAGGAATTTATATAAAAGATCTTTTTTGGAAATGTACCATATTAAAAAAACTCAAAATGTCATGAACTCTAGAAAGGATGTAGAAAACTTAAGCAATATATATTCTTACCTGATGTCATGTGATCTCAGGAATGGCCAACTGATGAATTCCCTTAGTGTAGATTAGTGGAAGTTGGTACTATACTCGCTTGTTGTCACCTAAAAAAAAAAAATTAAAAAGAAAAGAATTTTTGAATTTTATATTTGTCTATGATAATGTATGTGATCTGTGTTTTAACCTTAAATTTGTTTATTGCGTTTCACGTGTCTGACTCCAACTGAAAATTATTGTTGAAAGAAATTGATATTGTATACTTGCCTAAATTGAAGTTTCATGAGGAGAATACCCCGTTGCACGATTGGGTTCTCTGCACTGTTTGTGTATTCTGTAGATTTCGATTCCTTGGATGTTGGTTGGCTTTTTATATGACCTCTATATTCGGTGAGCTCTTGTTTAATAGAATTTTGTTAATGGAAAGAATTGCAATGTTAACAATTTTTTAGAGTCCTGAAGAAGGCTCAAAATTGAGCCGAAACGTCGACGAAGAATAAAAGGAGTGAACGTGTGAATTTGGCCCTTTATTTATCCACAAGACCCTTAATCAATCCTGTCTATATATATATATATATATATGAATTTTCAACTTAAACAGCACTGTAATATTCATTTCTTAACTTATATTTTCTGGGTCGTATTTCTTGAAGTAATGTCATCTGTCCTTCTGTCTAATCACCCATCGAGTGGGCCGTCATAGAATTCAGTTTCTTTTTCTAACAGATAGCTGTATATATTACTTAATTTTTTGGTGTCAGATTTTTTATTTATAGAGTTTTCTCTTTTATTTATTTGGATCATTTCGTGGATAAGTCTCTTGTGGTAATTGTTTTCAGTTTTTAAAATTTCTACGTTTTCAAAGTCAATTTGATTAGACAGGAGGACAGATGACATTACTTCAAGAAATACGACCCAGAAAATATAAGTTAAGAAATGAATATTACAGTGCTGTTTAAGTTGAAAATTCATGGAATGAACATACCCAATTGTATTTTAAAAAGAAAAATTTTTCCATAAAATGTTACACCAGTTTCAATTGTCATTATATAACCTCAATTTCGGTAATTTACGAGATGATTTTAATTTACGTAAATGTATTAATGTTTTGTATCTGTTTATTTTAGACACCCTGAAGAAGCAATAAAGTATTGCGAAAGCTTGGTTTTAGAAAAAAGAGTACTACATTTTTTTCTATCAAAAGTGAGCCTCTATTCCCTGAAACATATGTATTTATAGTTCAAAAGGCTCTTATCTCAGACTACTATAATATATATATATATATATATTCTTTTGAAAGAGAGAATTACATAATGTTTTCTTAAATCAAACAATGCATGGCATATGGCACGTGTGAAGAAATGGCGACAAGGTGACAAGGAACAGATTATATAAAAGAATAAAATCTGTTTCCCGCTCCAAATCTAAGTGTTAGCAGAGGGAATGTAAACGGGGTACCATACAATTCTGAGTATGATACACGAGAACAGATAAAAACCTCTGAAAAAAACTCTGTCTCCCCGTGTAGGTGTGGTGATACTGAATTTGTTCAAAAAATATGCTGCTATCCATGTTACAGAGCTCCTTGTGCTTGAAAACAAGCCTTTTCATTGAACTGGATGCAAATATCTTGAAATTATATCTGTAAAGGGAAAAAAAGAAGAAAAACGAGAAAGAAGCAGAAAAAAAATCTTCACCTGCTAACAAACCTCATCACAAAGTCCTAACTCTCTTATGGATCGAGAGGATCTTTCGATCAGGTCCTTCCAAGAGATGATTCTTCTGTTCTTCAGGTGTTCGAGGAAAGCTACAGGCCCCTCATATAATCTATCGATTACGTGCGGTTTTAGCCGAGCCACTATGAGGCAAAAATCTTGGTCGCCATCTCTCGTACTATTAGGTAATTTTAAAAATAACAAATCCTTCTCTAACTTATTGTATTTATTTTCAAATAATCGGTAATCTTCTCCTTATCAATCAATAACTGCGCCAAACTTTTGCATTTGCACCCTTATTTCGCGAGGAATCCTCTTCTCGCCCATTGTCGTTCATATTTTGAGCTGAACCCTGTTCACGCCTGTTTGCGCCCTTATTTCGCGTAAAATTTTTTCCATGCCCTTCGAGTGCTCCTCACAATTACAATCGTGATTTTCGTAAGAATCTACTTTCATAGAATAATATATCCCTCCAATAAATCGAATAAGGCTGTGATAACCATAAGGGGGAGGTTTAATGATAAGAACGGATTTCTGTCATTCATTGTTGTTGTTCTTTCAGGAATGTTCTTGCTCACTCCGAACTCGGCACAAGTTACAAGCTTCGAAGCTTGTAGTTTCAGAGGGGTCTCCTAAGGAGACCTAGGAGTAATCAGGATAAACAATATCAATATAGACTAATGCATTTCTTTTCATGAAAATACACTCTCTGGGAATTACAATTTTGTCTTAAAATAAAAATAACTACAATCAGAATCCAAGAACCAAACAAAAATGATACAAATAACCGTGAAAATGAATCCAAACTAACAAAATACTCGAAATTTCCGTGATGTTGAAGGGTGTCAAATTCTTGGTTTGGTCATATCTATTTCTTATAGGAAGTCAAACCGTTTTCTGAAATATCTAATTTCGGGTATTTTGTAGTTCAGTTTAAATTTTTCTTAGTTACTCTCTTGTGAGCCAAATGTTAGATATACTATAAACCAGATTCAATCATTGAATTGCTTAATGAATCTCATCTAGATCTATATCGAACTTACGCTAGAGATATTGGACATTTCTAGTTCTGTTTGTCGAACGAATGTTTTATTGGAAAATAGCATGTCGATACCTGGTAGGTACTCCGGGCGTCTTGGTTTCGGCGAAGGTGTAGATGGAAAGGAATAGGAAATGCATACTGAACAAAACTTGCATTTTCTAATTTATTCAATAGTTGGCCTCATTGCAATCTGGTGAAATCAAGTTATGAAATCTTATAATTCATTTAAAATTGCATTCAAATCTTTGCTTATTTATTGATGTGTCCCGGTTTCATTGAACGGTTTCACTGTTCTGTAGTCCTCTTTAAACTCCATATCGAATCCAAAAATATAATTCATTCTCCAGATGGATGAAATGGAAAGAGTGAAAAATTTAGTTCTGACCGGAAAAGTACCATTCTCCAAAGCACCTCCAGAGATGTTTGATCATCCAGTTATGGTAATAGAGCGATATTGTCAAAAGTTGATAGCAGAAAGGCGAGCAAAGGTGAGTGGTTTTTTCATGATTTTATTCTTTTACAAATGGAATATAACATTATCAAATCAGTAAAGTAAAGCCTCGTTTGGAAAAGTATTTTAGTCATATTCAAATTATAAAGGAACCATATTCATCAAATTCCGAATCTAAAATCGCGAAATAGGAATGGCGAATGCGGTTATTTAGCTGCTGAGCGGCATGTTACAATGAATCAGAAAATATGTTCGAGACAACTTTTGAAAAATGTTCAAAGGACTTATTGGGAAGTATTGGTAAGAAGGCCCGCAAATAAACCGGGTTTTTCGTAACGTTTATTATTCATTATTGTATCACAGTGAGATGGAATGAATAAATTATGTTTTTTCTAATATTACCGCACATGCTCAGATCTGGATTCTTACCAGAGCTTCAATTTTCGTTGGCTGATTGTCCATATTGGAATTGTTAGATATATGTATGACTTAGACCTATGAGCAAGTCAACTTAATTTTGTTGGAAAAACTTTATGTGATTGAAAACGAAAAGATGTGCCACTATTGAATTATGGCATGTAGACTTGACAATACAGTGCCATCCTTTTGGGCCGAATCCATTCTTGTAGATTTGAACCAGAAAATAATAAATTATTTATTTATTCTTATTACGTCCATTGATAATTTTTTCATGGGACTTGACCGAAACTTGCAAAACAAACAATAAAGTAGATACATACCGAATATAAGACTCCTGTTTATGTGTTTGTTAATTTCGTTAATGGGCAAAATTCGTAAATATGGCCTTTTGTTTTGCCTATACTCAATAAACACAAGGACCTCCAATGGATGTCCAAAATGTACGTCCTTCTATAGACAAAGGAATGTCCAACGACTGTCTCATGATTGTCCATTGTCCACCCAGTTGGACATCCAATGGATGCGGTTTTTTATTAGATATGGACATATTTTAAACATCAATTCCTTCCTTGGACATGTCTGGATCTCTGAACATCAACTGGACTTTGAATGGACGTTCAATTATATTCATAGATAGAAAGATTTATTGATCCATTTAGACACAATACAATGCATGGGACAAGTCAGTATAATGTTAATGTATATATCTACAGAGAAAAGAGGAAAAAAATCAAATCATTCTTATATGTGGCTGATGTTTCAAATTTTGTAGTTCTATGTTTAGGTGTAGAAAGAGTTTTATTATTTGCACTGTTATTATTAAGCTGGAAAGCGTGGGAGTATGACCTTCATTTTTCTTAATGAACAAAAGACATTTGTATAGGTATATGTATACAAGGTGCTGTTAGTATACCATGTTTTACAAATATTGCTATACAGGGTCGTCGTGGACTGAGACCGAATATCTTTCGAAGGATGCTCTTCTGGGCTATAAAAACTCTGACGAAACCCGCAGAGCAGCCACAGGCCCGCAGATCAAATTGATCAAAATATTATATGACAGGTGACAATACACCAAGCTATAATAAACATTCCAGACAGCAGTGAGTGGGAGAGAATCCTCTACTCGTCGAATTGCATAATAGGAAGAACTGAGCTTCCTGCTAACATATGAAATATAATCAGACCATCTCAAACACTGATCAATATAAATAGCTTGGAACATAGTAGACTCTTTAGAAATCGAAATTAGTCTCTAATGGTCATTTTTCAGAACTGAAGCTTCTCCCTACCTTAATCCAAATTTGATGACACATGTTTCATCAGTTTTGAGAACAAGTGCATTGTTCAATAGATAAACCAATGATAATAGTAACTATCTCTAACCCGTCAATTACACTCAGCCCACTTCCACGGCAGGGAGCAAGGAAGTGAGCAGGGAAATGAGCAGGGTGAGAATGTAATCACCTCACTTCTGCTGCCACTCGCGCTGCTACTCACGCTGCCGTGAGTAGCAGCGTGAGTAAATTTGCGGTTTTTCGTGCGGCAGTCAAAGGACCGGCAGCGCAAGTGTCAGGGAGTCATCACATTCTGCCCAGATTCTGTCGTGCGAACGTTGCGTACGTTGTTAATTGTTGCGAAAAATGTCGACGGAGTGGAGCAACGAAAAAATAATATCATTTCTAGAACTCCTTGAGATCAAAAGAGTGATATGGGATTCTTCTGATAAAAACCATGAACTTAAGCACAAAGTGCACGATGTATTGATATCATTCACCATCTTCTACTACGACGAATTTCCTTTTGGAGTTTTTATGTTTTCAAGACACTCACATATTTATTCAAATGAAACAGACAGAGCGCTGAGGCTGCAATTTTGTCGTCCGCCATTGCCAAAACTTGATCGCGAGAGAAATGTTTGAGCTGAGTGTAAATACTCACTGCCTTTCCATACTGCCGCAAAAGTTTTCCGGGAAATATTTCTGACAGCTCGAGTAGCAGTGGAAGTGGCTGAGTGTAATTGAGGCATAAGGAATTTTTATTTCACGTCATGAAGGAATCGCAAGCATATAATGAAAAGATTAAATGAATGTATTTTCAGTGTATGCAACTTATACTCCATTCACAATTATAAAATCACAACTCTGGCCTTGGAAATTTGACACATTCCACTCTGTATCGAAGTTATGACGTTTTTCGAAATATTTTTATGTTCCAAGTCAACACTATGTTGCCCTTTCTACATTCTTAGCGTATTTCTCAGAATGTGAATGAATTGGAAAAGATGTGATGGACGAAAATAATTAACGTTTATATGAATTGATAGAAAGGATTCCTTTTCTAGTTATTTGCATGAAAAGTACAAGAGATCACTGTTGAAATATATAATTTTTCGCCATGAAAGAAAATTGCATTGCTTTCACATAATTTTCATATGCATGCTTGTGAAGATTTGTTGTTTATTATCCTCTTGAACTGAAAGTTCAAGACTTGACGACATCAATTGTTGATTCTAATCAAGAATTCATTAAAAAAAATCAACCCGAAGACATAAGATGAATTGATGGGTAATTACAAGAATCAAGAATAATGGAACATCATATCCCTCTACTGGAATCCGAATATGTGATATGATTGTGAGGGTGCATAACATTTCTATTTCTAATATTTCTTTATTTCAAATAAATAACAGTTTTATTCATTCATCACAAAGAAAATAAACATAATAACTGAATTAACGAATTTGTTTACAGAGAAACGAATAATTTCAATGCAATATAAATTAATAAGCCTGAAAGCTTTATAGATATATTCTGGTTCAATATAGCCTATTTCTACTTTCGGCAAAGGATTGATAGGAATGAAAGCTCCAGTGACACATATTTCAATTCATCGGAATCTGAATCGTTGAGTGCAATATAGTCCTATTTCTTCTTTTTTTTAGCTTCTTCGACGTGTTTTTTTCTGAAACGATGGCCATCCAGAACCCGTTTACTGACGAAAATCGCAATTTCATTCTGCAAGTTCTTTCCTCATAATTCCTCGAAAATCCTACCTTAACCATATTTTCCGGTCGCTTTCGTTAGAAGATCGTATAAGGAAGCCTTTTTTTTCATTTACACATCCCAAATAAACTTTGAGCACCAAAAACGATACCGAAACTAACCAAACCTCTGGGGGAGCGGAATTTCGTTTGAAATCTTTCCAAACGGCCAGATACCTAAAAAAAACTTCGTTATCAAGTGTAAAAGAGGCGATTAGTACTTACTTTTGCTTTTTTTATGCTTATTGATCGATTTTTGGTCCAATTCAAATTTGCCGTTCGTACTCACGCCAAAAGTCGTGAAAGGAAAAAATGACACGAAATCGACGGGAAACTTCTTCTGGACGACGAAGAACGGAAAAATAGGCGATTCCTTATCGATATTTCGCCCCAAAATCGCCGATCGATTCGAACTAACAAAATGTGGAATATCTTTGATACTTTTACTTTGATGTAAACAAAGCAACTGGCAACAACATTTTGTCATCAACAATATTCTCTGTACGCGCACAGATTTTTCATCAGGTGCACCAATTCCTGAAAACGAAACCATGGCCAGAGTTTTGATTTTATAATTGTGAATGGAGTATAATTAGATAAGATGAGATAACAAACGAGAAAATATATAAGAACAAACAGTCAAAAATGCAGGTAAACAAACTAACAGATCCTACTCAATTATGAGGTGGCAAGTCACACGAAATCATTGTATTGGTAATTACCATCCAAGAACAGAATAAAAGGCTCTAGTTGACGAAAATTTTGCTACTAATTTTAATTTTTTTACTGACAAATCTCTAATTTCCTTGGGTAATTTGTTGGAAACTCTTACTGCTGTGTAATCAGGAGACTTCTCGAATGTAAAAGACCTTATTAAGTGACCATGTCTTGTTTTATAATTAACGTATGGTCCTAAAGTTTTGGGAAAAATTTCACCTAATCTGATTGAGAAGCAACGTGTCAGGGGAATTATTATACTCCATTCACAATTATAAAATCACAACTCTGGCCATGGTTTCGTTTTCAGGAATTGGTGCACCTTATTAAAAATCTGTGCGCGTTCATAAAATATGGTTAATTACAAAACGACGATGTCAGTTTTTCTGTTGACATCAAAGTAAAAGTATCAAAGATTTTCCACATTTTGTTAGTTCGAATCGATCGGCGATTTTGGAGCGAAATATCGATAGGAAATCGCCTATTTTTCCGTTCTTCGTCGTCCAGAAGAAGTTTCCCGTCGATATGAGAAAGAAGTTTCGTGCAAGTGTCATTTTTTCCTTTCACGAGTTTTGGCGTGAGTACGAACGGAATGTTTGAATTGGACAGAAAATCGGTTTATAAGCATAAATAAAGCGAAAGTAAGTACTAATCGACCTTTTTACACTTGATAACGAAGTTTTTTTAGGTATCTGGCCGTTTTGAAAGATTTCAAAGGAAATTCCGGTCCCCCAGAAGTTTGGTTAGTTTCGGTATCGTTTTTGGTGCTCAAAATTCATTTGGAATGTGTAAATGGACCAAAAAGGCTTCCTTATACGATCTTCTAACGAAAGCGACCGGAAAATATGGTTCAGGTAGAATTTTCGAGGAATTATGAGGAAAGAACTTGCAGAATGAAATTGCACGATTTTCGTAAGTAAACAGGTTCTAAGGATGGCCATCATCGGTCTCTAAATGATTATTGTTGATCGTTCTCAAGTTTCAGAAAAAAAACACGTCGAAAAAGCTAAAAAAAAGAGGAAATATGACTATATTGCATTCCACAGTAGCTGAATTCAGGTTCCGATGAATTGAAATGTGTCACTGGAGCTTTCATTCCTTTGCCGAAAGTAGAAATAGGCTATATTGAACCAAAATACATCGGTTTTTTCCATATTCCAGGAGTTTGTGTCTTATTTTAGAACAGGTGAATGATAAATGTGAAGCATATGTTTGACCTATTCCATTTTATTTGTACAAACCTACTGTGATAGTAATGTATGAATATTTTTAAATCTAATAAATTACTATACAATCAGAATATTTTATACTCCTTGTTCATAAGATCAAATAAATAAAATGTCGTCAAGTCTCGAACTTTCAGTTCAAGAGGATAATAAACATTAAATCTTTACAAGCATACATATGAAAATTATGTGAAAGCAATGCAATTTTTTTCCATGGCGAAAAATAATATATTTTAACAGTGATCTCTTGTACTTTTCATGCAAATAACTAGAAAGGGAATCCTTTTTGTCAATTCATATAAACCTTAATTATTTTCGTCCATCACAACTTTTCCAATTCATTCACATTCTGAGAAATACGCTAAGAATGTAGAAAGGGCAACATGGTGTTGACTTGGAACATAAAAATGTTTTGAAAGACGTCATAACTTCGATACAGAGTGGAATGTGTCAAATTTCCAAGGCCAGAGTTGTGATTTTATAATTGTGAATGGAGTTTTTTTTATAGGCAAATCGGAAATAATGGTTCCTTGTCTGTTATTTGAATTTTGATTTATAATAAGGATAGTTAAGTTAAATTGTTGAATAATTTGATAAAAATATAAAATTATTTAAATCAGAGTTATATAATTTCGAAATTTTTTCCAAAACTTTAGGACCATACGTTATGACTAGATGATACAGTTTGTAAGTCACATAAGAAATTTCTGAAATGTAGAACTGCTCTAAAAATAAAAATTGATGGAGCAGTCAGCAAATCATTTGATAGAAAAAATGGTCTACAAGATGTCATACGATCAATATTGAAATTAACCCTTCGTTCTCCAGATAAAAGTACCTAAAGTCAACATTCCGAATCATCTTTACTGGGATGACACAATAGACCCTCCGTCTGGTTTGTCGATAGAAAAGGGTCATATGTTCCGAGATTCCCTGGATAGAGTATGTATTCCCCCTGAACGATTCCTGGACATCGATGATGAAGAGGACATCGAACTCGGCTACATGTTGAACAATGCAGAATTCGAAACGTTGCGATATGAAGATCCGAATATAAGGAAATTGAGGGAATGCCAGGTAAGAAACAATTTGACTTCGCTTTTGAGAGACTTGCAAGTCCCACACTTGCCAAATCGCATGTTGAACCACAGATTACAGATTACAGAAAGGTAGGAAACTCTTCATTGTTAGTAAGTGGAGTTTACATCTTCACTCCATAGATTGAAGTTGATGAAGCAGGATTATGTGATGTTGAAGAAATATATTCTAGAGGAAAATATGTGCATTACAGAGACTTTTTGAATGGTAGTCATATTTATATCACAGCACAGCTAATATCATCATTTTGAACAAATATAACTTGCAAGTCAATAACGAGTGAAAATTTCGAATATAAATTGCGAAGTAAACTTATATTATGTTACCTTCGAACCGAACATAGCTCGTATTTCCCTAAAGCCGGACTTCCACTACTCTTGTATTTGGCAAAAATTTGCAACTTGCCTATATTTGGCATGTAGTGGGAGTGGTTCACTCGGCGAATACTTGTCAATCTTGTCATTCAAATTCGAAACTTCATCTACTTGTCAAGTACGCAAATAATTGCGTACTTGCCAAATATACGAGTAGTGGGAGTGGCAGAATTATCAAAAAAACCTAATTTTTCAATCAAATAGTATACGGACTTGCTCAATCAGCTGTGGTCTAACCTATTTCTTGCATTCATGCTGTTTCTTCAGTGTGAAAACATTATTCTGTGTGACTATCATGATTTTGGATCATATGCGAGACTACATGTCGCTTCGTTCCCTATCACCAGCAAGCGTGCATGCGACGTAGCATACTAAAGGTAGTGTTCGGATCTAGGCAGTCGTGACCCGCCAGCGACCGACTGCCGCGACCCATTGCCACTGCCGGGCGGCACAAGCTTTCGGATACCAGCGACCCGTCGGCGACTGCTACAGTGCAGAAGTCAGAAGTCAGCAAGAAACCAGGTGCGAACAGTTGTGCATTTCGGTCCTGTTTTGAATAGCAAAATTTTCATGAATCAACTTTGATTAATTAATTTCAACTATGTCTGACAATTTAAACAAACGAAAGCGAGAACTCGTGGAGCGGCTAATACAAGACGAAGAAGAGGATGATGAAATAATGTTGCTACTTTCTTCAAAGAGCAATTTTTTCCAATATGCTCCCATATATTATCTCGAATAAGATTATCCTTAAAAGTTTTAAGTCGAGAATCGTGAAGCGGTGGATTTTGGGCTATTAGTTCTACTAGGAACCCGTCATTTTCATCGGAAAACGCTGCCATACTATACAACACCAGAACACAATCACGATGAGTGAGCAGCGCGACCATACTGCCTCCAGAGCGGCTCGGCGGCGCGACCAAAGTCGCGCTGTGGTCACACCTCCCGGTCGCGCTGCACGCTCGCTTGTATCGGAAAGCAAATCCGTTTGAGAGGTGCGGAGCGACCACAGTCGTAGCTGCCGGGCAGTGACTGCCGGGTCGCGACTGCCTAGATCCGAATGCTATTATAAGGTTTCAGTTACGACTACATGGCTCAACATGAGACTTTCTAGCAATCTGTGGGTACAAAACCACATGCATTCATATTGTAAATATATAGACGTTAAGATGTTAATTGATCTACGCAGGAATCATTGTAGAGAAGAGGCTGAAGAGCCGTCATAAAAAAATAGGAGTAAATGACATAACAATATAAAAATACATATTTTAGTTCAAGTTTGCTATAACATGTCCAGTTGTATACTGTATAGTACATCACTTTACACGTAGAACAAACAAACACTCTTCCCGAACGTCCATTCCTCACTCGCCATCACAGTCGCGAACCGAACTGGACCGCGCACACGCGGACACAGTTAAGCGTGATCACTGAGTTATTGCAGTGAGACGATTACGAAGTCTTCGGACTCTGCGGGAGCTGCACCAGACGATGCGGTTGAACTGTTTGTGGATGATACATCCTCCCCTTAGGGCCGTGTGGATGATGTCGCCGATGTCTGCAGTAGTGGCTCCAACCAGCTCTATTAGGGCCCTGTTCTCTGGGCACCAACCTCCTCTGGCCCCGACGATCAGTGGCAAAACATGAATAGCTTTTCCTGGATGGATCTCTCGGACTTTATCAAGAAAGTTGGGTGCCGAGTAGATGGCTTTCTTGATGCCATATGCCATATTGAGTGGTTCCGGGGATTCCTAGCTCACGGATACGTCAGATATTATTAACTCGTTATCCTTTATGAGAAGAAGGTCTGGTTTCAATAGTCTAACTTCTCTGTCTCTGATCCGTGGCTCTCGGGTAACTTGCCATCCATTCCTTATAGCGGTCTTCTCAAGGCGTAATGCAACGTAGTTATGACGGGTGATACTCTCCCAGTGCATGATGCTGTAACAACCGCCCTCGTATGAATATTTTCACGCGAGGTTGGAAATTATTATAAGATAGAAAAAATAAAGAAAAGGTGGAATTTCCGATCCTTTAGCAGTCGAGCGGCTGTCTGCATGTAGGTTCGTGCCTCAAGCTAATGAGAGGTCTTTGATGTTTGGATTTTCTTTTCAGAGGGGTGAGGTATAAGAATTTAAAAATACAGATAAATACATTAATCTATATTAGAAAATAAAAACAAAACAAAAATTTCTGACTTCGACAATAGCCACAAATGAATTTTTGGAATTTATACAAATAGTTTTATTCAACCTTTTTACTATGAATCGAATTCAAAACTATGAATAAACTTCGAGTCATAAATCACCATCAAGTCATGAATAAATTTCAGATAATGAATAACATTTAAGTCATGAATAAATTTCAATCAATGAATAAATTTCGTTGATACCGGTTATAACAAAACACTTATTACAGCATGTCAGTGTATTAATAAAATAAAAAAACCTTATATTTTCTATAAAAGAAGTAATTAATACATTGACACAGCAGTCTCCAAATGATATTTGATGAGGAAGAGAGTGATGAATTCCGACACCCGATAAAATATACGAATACACACAGAAAAAAAATTATTATAAAAATTGCTATGGTCAACTTTTCGCCCTCTTAGATATCTACTGGGTTAATTGAATAAAACCAGGTCTTCTAAACCTCTTACCTTAGTTAAATTTTAATCCACACCTTCACACGATACCACGAACCACGTCACGGCACGTTACTTCAAATACAAAGTCTCTTTTCTTTAAACCAAACGAAATTTTAAATCAACACTTTTCTCGCCGTTTCTAATCGTTACTTTAAACTTATTCTGAATTCAAACAAACACTTTTCTCGCCGCTTCTAAACGTTATTTCAAATTAATTCGGAATTTAAACCAACACTTTTCTCGCCGTTTTTCAACTTTACTTTCAATTAATTCTGAATTTAAACAAATAATTTTCTCGCCGTTTCTCAACCTTACTTCCAATCAATTCTGAATTTAAACTTATACTTTTCTCGCCGTTCTTCAACTTTACTACCAATTAATTATCCCTTCTCGGACTCTACCAAATTCCCAAAATAACTACCCTTCGCCGTACTACCGACGTTCTCCCACGCGATCTACTAACGGTCTCCCTACTCGCGATGTCTGCGCCTTCAATTGGCCCCCCCGCACGCGATCTTGAGACGGTCTCTCCACGCGATCTTAAAACGGTCTCCCCGCGCTCGTCCACATTCACGCCTTATAAAGTAGATACTCCCTGAACCTAGGGGGTAAACCCCCCTCTTCACGTCTAAGTTACAAATCTTCTTTTTCCTATTCCTCCCCCCTTGAGAGGGCACAGAAAAATTGGGTGGTCTCAGCAAAACATCCCACGAGAAAAAAAAAGACGTTTCATCGATGACATCCTACCCTCGGCGTTTTGGGTGCGGAAGCTATAATTCGATGTTTATAGCTTTTCCAACGACCTGCATTGAAAATGGTCCTAAGGACCATGTGTGTGACTTTCTTGATTTATTTTCTTGGGCCATCCTAACTACGTGATACCCGAGCCTTTATGGGTCTATTCGAATTTGCCTATGCAATTTGAGTAGGATTCGCCAAAATGGCAAACGGATGTTGCTTTAGTGTGGTCGGTGACAGAAATATCACATTTTTATGGTTTTTCTTTGAATTCCCAGTAACGTGGGACCTTTAAGGATTGAAATTTAAAACTGTGTTTCTCTACCAAATTATCACTTGCAATGAATTGTTGAACTGACGTTCTTTTTCTAGTCCACAAGCATTTTTAATAAGGGTACATTTCTGGTCTATTACATCACTCTCTCCATAGAAAAAGTTTTTTGCTCAAATGCAAAAACTTTTCCCTGACCTATATTGCAATTAAAAAGAACAATTATTCTAATCTTGGATTCCAATATCCCTAAATACATCGACATAAACTCATGCACCTTTCACAAGATATTTAATTCTAAATCTAAGACTGAATCTAAATCTAAAACCTAAATGATATAGTCGTAAAACGAAAAACACATAATCGTCCCACTAACGTCATTTCATACACAGGCAGACATCTTCTTCCGGGGTGAACCTTTTTCTCAAAGACCTCCGACTACCTGCTCCAGAGTGGTTAACGCCACTGATGGCAATAATGTCACCTATTGTCAACTGTTTATCAGTTTGTGCGTTCCTTTACCGCAAAACCGCTAACCCAACAACACAAGTACTTATCCCGACCGATGATGGTTTTATTGTTTTCGTCGGTCACTTTGCACGCAAAGATGTTAATTTTTGAGCGCCACTATTCCTTTTGAGTACGGGATATAACTTCGAAATCGTGCCAGTTTCATTAGTAGGTGTTTCAATTATCGGTTTTTTTCGTTCGTGTTCGCTTCATCTACTTCAGCTGCGTCCAACCATCCCCATATTGGACTTTCAGCATTTGCCTCAGGAGTCATCCATTGGTCATCTGACAGGCACAACGGGCATCAATCCATTTCAGCCCTCTCTCAAGTGGTCCCAAAACAATTTCCGTCTGGCCTCGTCGTCAGTAGGTAACTCTACTTTTCATCGTGGTTATGATAACAATATCTTCCATGATTTGTCCATTTTCTTCTATGGTTTGCCCATAAATCTTAAGGGATTTGAAGCGATGCATATCTCGACATTCCTTGGCACCTATAAGGGTTACAATGTTCTAGATTAGCCCGGCCACAACCGAACTATGGCTGCGCGTACCACGGTGAGCTATTAAACGCGTTATCTCCTCCACACAACAAGTCCACACACGTTGAAAGTCAATTTCTTCTCTGCAAGGTATTCACATTTTCGGATCACTCGAATATGTCCTTTTTATTTCTGGGCACTCCGCGACATCCCGAATAGATACCGCCGATTATCTCTGCATTTTTGTCCGCACAATCGTACGCGATTATCGCTAGCACCTGAGCATGTAGACTTATGGTCATGAGAAAGGTTACCCCAAATCAGAACTCACTGGTTATTACTCGCCATGGTTCTGGTCCCTTGCTGTCTCACGTCCTCTTCTTCGGCCTTAGATAAAATTAATTTTTTCCGAAACGACAAACATCATTCATGCAACATAATTACATTAATTCACACGGTGACTATAACTGAACACAAGTGAAAAAAATCCCATCATAGTCTTACTTAAACATATGCATGCAAAAAAAATTGTTATAAACATTTTTTTATATGACTTCGTTGTGCTCGCCTTAAGCAGCGACCACAACGGCCCCAGTTATCCCTTCCGGATTTTTCCTTCAAACTGATTAAATTGTGATTACGATCCGCGTAATCGGGGTTCACTTATCGAATTAGCATCTTTATTTTATGGAAAAAACTAATGAATTTAATTTTCAACTATTAACGATTAACAAGTCAACTGTTACTTTTAACGATTAGATATTAACTCGGATCGTGGGGTCGTCAATCCCCAATGGCACCCCAAAAACCATTCCGTGCGAGAAAAATGATTTTTTCTTCTTCAATTTTGGGTCCATCGGTCTGGTGGACGTCTGAGCCTGCTGGACTTCCCCAGCGCTAAAATTGGCTCTTCCAGAAATTCCTCCTCCGCCACTTCGATATCTGACTCCTCATCCGAATCAGTTACGAATTCGGTCGACAGTCTATCCACATGGACGACTTTTTCGTCCCATCCCCTACATTCCTTTATTCTGCAGGTCCCGTAACTACTGATTCCATAATTCGATATGGTCCTATCCAGTTTTGTGTTTATGTATACCTTGTCTCCCATCTCGAATTTGTGATCCGACACAAGGTACTCGTTCTCAAACCCCTTTGAAATTTTGTTCTTCTGACGCCCCGTTTCATGTCGCTTTTCCTCCACTTTTGGTTTCGGTCTCACCTGCCCAACTTTTATTTTCGCGTCTTCACAGTCCTCCCCAACTTT
This sequence comes from Adalia bipunctata, assembly GCA_910592335.1. Classification (NCBI taxonomy): domain Eukaryota; kingdom Metazoa; phylum Arthropoda; class Insecta; order Coleoptera; family Coccinellidae; genus Adalia; species Adalia bipunctata. Next base: position 50,843,233 of record OU342950.1, on the reverse strand, counting down.
TGGTTCCTTCTTTTCCGCTGGTTCCTCTACCCCAGTAGCGCTTTTTCCATTCCCGTTCATATCCACTACAGACTTCATGTGCCCTGTGATATTGGTTTCCATCATTTCCGCCTTGTGTTCCCAAATTTTCTCCTTTTGCCTTTGAGTACAAGCGTCCACACCAACCTTCCCTGTATTCACTTTCCTCTTAGCCTCAGAATTTCTCGAAATTTCTATTTGCCTACTTATATTTTCTCTATGATTACCCTTGTCGGCCCTGTCCCTTTGACTAGTAATTCCCCCCATGTTCATGGAAATTTTATTTGAACTGTTGTCCACCTCGTCCTTGAGCAAGAGTTTAAAAACATGCCCCCTTATTGCTATGGCTGAGCCGTAGCAATAGTCTATATGCGCCTGATTTGAATATAGAAAATCCCTTCCTTATATGACCTGAACATTCCCTAGAATGTTATTGTCGCAAAGAACGGCCTTCCAATAGGTGCTCCATTCACCATTTTTCGGGACCACCGAAACTTGGATCATACCATATGTCCTCAAAGCGTGCCCCGTCACACTTGTTAAACGACCAGAAATCGTTTCGGCCTCATAAATCACATTCTTTTGAACCAAACCCTTTCGGATCAAAGTAACCGCCGCCCCTGTATCGATTAAATAATCGCATACTTTGCCATTTACCTGCATTTTAATAATATGCGGTATTTCGTCGATTTCCTCAGCATTCACTTCCGGGATGACTACACGACTTTGTTTAGCATTACCTGCTAATCGCTGATTTCGACACTCTCGGGCAAAGTGTCCTGCCTGACCACAGGAAAAACACCTTTTCCTCGGATCCTGTCGTCCATTGCCACCAGTCCTACATTCCTTCGATAAGTACTCCTCCTTTCCACACGGGTGGCACTGTTTTTCAGTGTCCATCGTGGAATTTCCCATGATAAAATTCCTTCTCTGGATCATCAAAAGGGTGATTTCTTGCAGCTTCACTATCTCCTTTGCCTTTTCCAAGTCTAAATTTTTCTCCCTCAACAACCAGATTCCCGTATGCTGCATCAAGTCTTTCCGAAGCCCTATCTTAAATTGATCTTAAATCATATCCCTATTTTTCTTCTTGATCCCAGCTACTTCTTCCTTAGTGGCCCCAATGAGATCATCCTGCAAAAGATCTGCCCCAATGATCCGTAACCTAGTACAAAATGAAGAAACATCTTCATCTTGTCCTTGAAAACACCGATATAAATTCCACTGATTCTCTTCTGGCAATCTAGATGGGGTAAATTTCTTCAAAAGTTTTGCTTTGAAGTCCGCATAACTCAATTTATCGAAGGATATGTCTGACTTGAAAAAATCATACGCTCCACCACACAGTTTGAATTTGAGAAATTTTAGCGTGACTTCTTCCGTCCACCCATCTAATTTCGACCGTAATTCCAATTTGTCGAAATACTCGACCGCCCCTTTTCCTGTGAAGTTATCTAAAGTACCTGCTACCATACCAAGAGAATACATCATTGACGGGAAAACTTTATTGGTGTTAGTACCAGAGGTAGTAGTTGCCATTTTACCAATTACTCTATTTGATTCCTACCAGTAACAAAAAAACCTTGCACCTACCAGTATTTGGCTCCTCTCGTTCACCTACCCTGAAAACCCTATCTTTCTACCGGCCAAAGGAAAAGTAAATTTTCTTGAAGAAAAAAATCAACCAGTTAAAAACAAAACCACACGAAGGTAAAACTTTCGAAACAAAAAAAAATTGTTTAATAAAAAAAATTATTAATCCTACCTAATTCCGTAATGAATTCAAATATGTGAATATGATTCGTCGTACCAATGCTAAAATAACTAAGATACTTATGTCAGGAATACAAACCTTCACCTAAAGTTACCAAAATACATCAACATCACCCTTTGAATACGAAACCTTTTGGCCAATAAACGTACAATAAACAAATTCAATCAACACCTATTATTTTTGAATCTATACGGAAACGTGATTCTAACAACTGCTTGGCTTTTTCGAAACGAAACAAACCGGATACCTTCCCTCAGAAAATCTTTTTTTTAAATTATTCGATGCGCTTCGAATTTTTCTACACAAATCAAATCCTCTACCTCCCCTCAGAAAATCTTTCAAAAATATACCACCGCTGTCACCATTTGTAACAACCGCCCTCGTATGAATATTTTCACGCGAGGTTGGAAATTATTATTAGATAGAAAAAATAAAGAAAAGGTGGAATTTCCGATCCTATAGCAGTCGAGCGGCTGTCTGCATGTAGGTTCGTGCCTCAAGCTAATGAGAGGTCTTTGATGTTTAGATTTTCTTTTCAGAGGGGTGAGGTATTAGAATTTAAAAACACAGATAAATACATAAATCTATATTTGAAAATAAAAACAAAACAAAAATTACTGACTTCGACAATAGCCACAAATGAATTTTTGGAATTTATACAAATAGTTTTATTCAACCTTTTTACTATAAATCGAATTCAAAACTATGAATAAACTTCGAGTCATAAATCACCATCAAGTAATGAATAAATTTCAGATAATGAATAACATTTAAGTCATGAATAAATTTCGTTGATACCGGTTATAACAAAACACTTATTACAGCATGTCAGTGTATTAATAAAATAAAAAAACCTTATATTTTCTATAAAAGAAGTAATTAATCCATTGACACAGCAGTCTCCAAATGATATTTGATAAGGAAGAGAGTGATGAATTCCGACACCCGATAAAATATACAAATACACACGGAAAATAAATTATTATAAAAATTGCTATGGTCAACTTTTCGCCCTCTTAGATATCTACTGGGTTGATTGAATAAAACCAGGTCTTCTAAACCTCTTACCTCAGTTAAATTCTAATCCACACCTTCACACGATGCCACGAACCACGTCACGGTACGTTACTTCAAATACAAAGTCTCTTTTCTTTAAACCAAACGAAATTTTAAATCAACACTTTTCTCGCCGTTTCGAATCGTTACTTTAAACTTATTCTGAATTCAAACAAACACTTTTCTCGCCGCTTCTAAACGTTATTTCAAATTAATTCGGAATTTAAACCAACACTTTTCTCGCCGTTTTTCAACTTTACTTTCAATTAATTCTGAATTTAAACAAATAATTTTCTCGCCGTTTCTCAACCTTACTTCCAATCAATTCTGAATTTAAACTTATACTTTTCTCGCCGTTCTTCAAATTTACTCCCAATTAATTACCCCTTCTCGGACTCTACCAAATTCCCAAAATTACTACCCTTCGCCGTACTACCGACGTTCTCCCACGCGATCTACTAACGGTCTCCCTAATTATACCTCAAACGACACCAACACTTTCCTCTACGATCACAACTTTGAACGTTTTCGGACTCTAAGTATCTCTCTACATACTGCTGGAACTTACTTAAACATCGCGCCCTACTCGCGATGTCTGCACCTTCAATTGGCACCCCCGCACGCGCTCTTGAGACGGTCTCTCCACGCGATCTTAAAACGGTCTCCCCGCGCTCGTCCACATTCACGCCTTATAAAGTAGATACTCCCTGAACCTAGGGGGTAAACCCCCCTCTTCACGTCTAAGTTACAAATCTTCTTTTTCCTTTTCCTCCCCCCTTGAGAGGGCACAGAAAAATTGGGTGGTCTCAGCAAAACATCCCACGAGAAAAAAAAAGACGTTTCATCGATGACATCCTACCCTCGGCCTTTTGGGTGCGGAACCTATAATTCGATGTTTATAGCTTTTCCAACGACCTGCATTGAAAATGGTCCTAAGGACCATGTGTGTGACTTTCTTGATTTATTTTCTTGGGCCATCCTAACTACGTGATACCCGAGCCTTTACGGGTCTATTCGAATTTGCCTATGCAATTTGAGTAGGATTCTCCAAAATGGCAAACGGATGTTGCTTTAGTGTGGTCGGTGACAGAAATATCACATTTTTATGGTTTTTCTTTGTATTCCCAGTAACGTGGGACCTTTAGGGATTGAAATTTAAAACTTTGTTTCTCTACCAAATTATCACTTGCAATAAATTGTTGAACTGACGTTCTTTTTCTAGTCCACAAGCATTTTTAATAAGGGTACATTTCCGGTCTATTACATCACTCTCTCCATAGAAAAAGTTTTTTGCTCAAATGCAAAAACTTTTCCCTGACCTGCATTGAAAATGGTCCTAAGGACCATGTGTGTGACTTTCTTGATTTATTTTCTTGGGCCATCCTAACTACTTGATACCCGAGCCTTTATGGGTCTATTCGAATTTGCCTATGCAATTTGAGTAGGATTCTCCAAAATGGCAAACGGATGTTGCTTTAGTGTGGTCGGTGACAGAAATATCACATTTTTATGGTTTTTCTTTGAATTCCCAGTAACGTGGGACCTTTAGGGATTGAAATTTAAAACTTTGTTTCTCTACCAAATTATCACTTGCAATACATTGTTGAACTGACGTTCTTTTTCTAGTCCACAAGCATTTTTAATAAGGGTACATTTTCGGTCTATTACATCACTCTCTCCATAGAAAAAGTTTTTTGCTCAAATGCAAAAACTTTTCCCTGACCTATATTGCAATTAAAAAGAACAATTATTCTAATCTTGGATTCCAATATCCCTAAATACATCGACATAAACTCATGCACCTTTCACAAGATATTTAATTCTAAATCTAAGACTGAATCTAAATCTGAAACCTAAATGATATAGTCATAAAACGAAAAACACATAATCGTCCCACTAACGACGTCATTTCATACGCAGGCAGACATCTTCTTCCGGGGTGAACCTTTTTCTCAAAGACCTCCGATTACCTGCTCCAGAGTGGTTAGCGCCACTGATAGCAATAATGTCACCTATTGTCAACTGTTTATCAGTTTGTGCGTTCCTTTACCGCAAAACCGCTAACCCAACAACACAAGTACTTATCCCGACCGATGATGGTTTTATTGTTTTCGTCGGTCACTTTGCACGCACAGATGTTAATTTTTGAGCGCCACTATTCCTTTTGAGTACGGGATATAACTTCGAAATCGTGCCAGTTTCATTGGTAGGTGTTTCAATTATCGGTTTTTTTCGTTCGTGTTCGCTTCATCTACTTCAGCTGCATCCAACCATCCCCATATTGGACTTTCAGCATTTGCCTCAGGAGTCATCCATTGGTCATCTGACAGGCACAACGGGCATTAATCCATTTCAGCCCTCTCTCAAGTGGTCCCAAAACAATTTCCTTCTGGCCTCGTCGTCAGTAGGTAACTCTACTTTTCATCGTGGTGGTGATAACAATATCGTCCATGGTTTGTCCATTTTCTTCTATGGTTTGCCCATAAATCTTAAGGGATTTGAAGCGATGCATATCTCGACATTCCTTGGCACCTATAAGGGTTATAATGTTCTAGATTAGCCCGGCCACAACCGATCTATGGCTGCGCGTACCACGGTGAGCTATTAAACGCGTTACCTCCTCCACACAACAAGTCCACACACGTTGAAAGTCAATTTCTTCTCTACAAGGTATTCACATTTCCGGATCACTCGGATATGTCCTTTTTATTTCTGGGCACGATTATCTCTGCATTTTTGTCCGCACAATCGTACGCGATTATCGCTAGCACCTGAGCATGTAGACTTATGGTCATGAGAAAGGTTACCCCAAATCAGAACTCACTGGTTATTACTCGCCATGGTTCTGGCCCCTTGCTGTCTCACGTCCTCTTCTTCGGCCTTAGATAAAATTAATTTTTTCCGAAACGACAAACATCATTCATGCAACATAATTACATTAATTCACACGGTGACTATAACTGAACACAAGTGAAAAAAATCCCATCATAGTCTTACTTAAACATATGCATGCAAAAAAATTTTTTTTATATGACTTCGTTGTGCTCGCCTTAAGCAGCGACCACAACGGTCCCAGTTATCCCTTCCGGATTTTTCCTTCAAACTGATTAAATTGTGATTACGATCCGCGTAATCGGGGTTCACTTATCGAATTAGCATCTTTTTTTTATGAAAAAAACCAATGAATTTAATTTTCAACTATTAACGATCAACAAGTCAACTGTTACTTTTAACGATTAGCTATTAACTCGGATCGTGGGATCGTCAATCCCCAATGGCACCCCAAAAACCATTCCGTGCGAGAAAAATGATTTTTTCTTCTTCAATTTTGGGTCCATCGGTCTGGTGGACGTCTAAGCCTGCTGGACTTCCCCAGCGCTAAAATTGGCTCTTCCAGAAATTCCTCCTCCGCCACTTCGATATCTGACTCCTCATCCGAATCAGTTACGAATTCGGTCGACAGTCTATCCACATGGACGACTTTTTCGTCCCATCCCCTACATTCCTTTATTCTGCAGGTCCCGTAACTACTGATTCCCATAATTCGATATGGTCCTATCCAGTTTTCCCCCATTGTCTTTGACGACCCATGTATTGTGTTTATGTATACCTTGTCTCCCAACTCGAATTTGTGATCCGACACAAGGTACTCGTTCTCAAACCCCTTTGAAATTTTGTTCTTCTGACGCCCCGTTTCATGTCGCTTTTCCTCCACTTTTGGTTTCGGCCTCACCTGCCCAACTTTTATTTTCGCGTCTTCACAGTCCTCCCCAACTTTCGGTTCCTTCTTTTCCGCTGGTTCCTCTACCCCAGTAGCGCTTTTTCCATTCCCGTTCATATCCACTACAGACTTCATGTGCCCTGTGATATTAGTTTCCATCATTTCTGCCTTGTGTTCCCAAATTTTCTCCTTTTGCGTTTGAGTACAAGCGTCCACACCAACCTTTCCTGTATTCACTTTCCTCTTAGCCTCAGAATTTCTCGAAATTTCTATTTGCCTTTTTATATTTTCTCTATGATTACCCCTGTCGGCCCTGTCCCTTTGATTTGACTAGTAATTCCCCCTATGTTCATGGAAATTTTATTTGAACTGTTGTCCACCTCGTCCTTGAGCAAGAGTTTAAAAACATGCCCCCTTATTGCTATGGCTGGGCCGTGGCAATAGTCTATATGCGCCTGATTTGCATATAGAAAATCCCTTCCCAATATGACCTGAACATTCCCTAGAATGTTATTGTCGCAAAGAACGGCCTTCTAATAGGTGCTCCATTCACCATTTTTCGGGCCCACCGAGACTTGGATCATGCCATATGTCCTCAAAGCGTGCCCCGTCACACTTGTTAAACGACCAGAAATCGTTTCGGCCTCATAAATCACATTCTTTTGAACCAAACCCTTTCGGATCAAAGTAACCGCCGCCCCTGTATCGATTAAACAATCGCATACTTTGCCATTTACCTGCATTTTAATAATATGCGGTATTTCGTCGATTTCCTCAGCATTCACTTCCGGGATGACTACACGAGTTTGTTTAGCATTACCTGCTAATCGCTGATTTCGACACTCCCGGGCAAAATGTCCTGCCTGACCACAGGAAAAACACCTTTTCCTCGGATCCTGTCGTCCATTGCCACCAGTCCTACATTCCTTCGACAAGTACTCCTCCTTTCCACACGGGTGGCACTGTTTTTCAGTGTCCATCGTGGAATTTCCCATGATAAAATTCCTTCTCTGGATCATCAAAAGGGTGATTTCTTGCAGCTTCACTATCTCTTCTGCCTTTTCCAAGTCTAAATTTTTCTCCCTCAACAACCAGATTCCCGTATGCTGCATCAAGTCTTTCCGAAGCCCTATCTTAAATTGATCTAAAATCATATCCCTATTTTTCTTCTTGATCCCAGCTAGTTCTTCCTTAGTGGCTCCAACGAGATCATCCTGCAAAAGATCTGCCCCTATGATCCGTAACCTAGTACAAAATGAAGAAACATCTTCATCTTGTCCTTGAAAACACCGATATAAATTCCACTGATTCTCTTCTGGCAATCTAGATGGGGTAAATTTCTTCAAAAGTTTTGCTTTGAAGTCCGCATAACTCAATTCATCGAAGGATATGTCTGACTTGAAAAAATCATACGCTCCACCACTCAGTTTGAATTTGAGTAATTTTAGCGTGACTTCTTCCGTCCACCCATCTAATTTCGACCGTAATTCCAATTTGTCGAAATACTCGAACGCCCCTTTCCCTGTGAAGTTATCTAAAGTACCTGCTACCATACCAAGAGAATACATCATTGAGGGGAACACTTTATTGGTGTTAGTACCAGAGGTAGTAGTTGCCATTTTACCAATTACTCTATTTGATTCCTACCAGTAACAAAAAAACCTTGCACCTACCAGCATTTGGCTCCTCTCGTTCACCTACCCTGAAAACCGTATCTTTCTTCCGGCCAAAGGAAAAGTAAATTTTCTTGAAGAAAAAAATCAACCAAGTAAAAACAAAACCACACGAAGGTAAAACTTTCGAAACAAAAAAAAATTGTGCAATAAAAAAAATTACTAATTCTACCTAATTCCGTAATGAATTCAAATATCGTCGGTCCCGTGCCAAAACCATGAATGTGCAAAATTGACCGTTTTGACCTAAGTGCCTCCTAAGTCTTAAAATGACCCATATTATTCATTTAGACATAAATTAGTCAATACGACTTCTACTGCTTGCAGAGAATATTTAATGTCAGACAAAAACCCTATTTTTCCCACTAATTACGAACTTCAAATGCGATTATCTCAAAACTGTAATTTTGCACATTCATGGTTTTGGCATGGGACCGACGATATGTGAATATGATTCGTCGTACCAATGCTAAAATAACTAAGATACTTATGTCAGGAATACAAACCTTCACCTAAAGTTACCAAAGAACATCAACATCACCCTTTGAATACGAAACCTTTTGGCCAATAAACGTACAATGAACAAATTAAATCAACACCTGTTATTTTTGAATCTATACGGAAACGTGATTCTAACAACTGCTTGGCTGTTTCGAAACGAAACAAACCTGATACCTTCCCTCAGAAAATCTTTTTTTTTTTAATTATTCGATGCGCTTCGAATTTTTCTACACAAATCAAATCCGCTACCTCTCCTCAGAAAATCTTTTAAAAATATACCACCGCTGTCACCATTTGTAACAACCGCCCTCGTATGAATATTTTCACGCGAGGTTGGAAATTATTATTAGATAGAAAAAATAAAGAAAAGGTGGAATTTCCGATCCTATAGCAGTCGAGCGGCTGTCTGCATGTAGGTTCGTGCCTCAAGCTAATGAGAGGTCTTTGATGTTTAGATTTTCTTTTCAGAGGGGTGAGGTATTGGAATTTAAAAACACAGATAAATACATAAATCTATATTAGAAAATAAAAACAAAACAAAAAATTACTGACTTCGACAATAACCACAAATGAATTTTTGGAATTATCAATCGAATTCAAAACTATGAATAAACTTCGAGTCATAAATCACCATCAAGTCATGAATAAATTTCAGATAATGAATAACATTTAAGTCATGAATAAATTTCAATCAATGAATAAATTTCGTTGATACCGGTTATAACAAAACACTTATTACAGCATGTCAGTGTATTATTAAAATGAAAAAACCTCATATTTTCTATAAAAGAAGTAATTAATCCATTGACACAGCAGTCTCCAAATGATATTTGATAAGGAAGAGTGTGATGAATTCCGACATCCGATAAAATATACAAATACACACAGAAAAAAAATCATTAAGATTGCTATGGTCAACTTTTCGCCCTCTTAGATATCTACTGGGTTAATTGAATAAAACCAGGTCTTCTAAACCTCTTACCTTAGTTAAATTTCAATTCACACCTTCACACGATACCACGAACCACGTCACGGTACGTTACTTCAAATACAAAGTCTCTTTTCTTTAAATCAAACGAAATTTTGAATCAACACTCTTCTCGCCGTTTCGAATCGTTATTTAAACTTATTCTGAATTCAAACAAACACTTTTCTCGCCGTTTCTAAACGTTATTTCAAATTAATTCGGAATTCAAACCAATACTTTTATCGCCATTTTTCAACTTTACTTTCAATTAATTCTGAATTTAAACAAATAATTTTCTCGCCGTTTCACAACCTTACTTCCAATCAATTCTGAATTTAAACTCATACTTTTCCCGCCGTTCTTCAACTTTACTCCCAATTAATTATCCCTTCTCGGACTCTACCAAATTCCCAAAATTACTACCCTTCGCCGTACTACCGACGTTCTCCCACGCGATCTACTAACGGTCTCCCTAATTATACCTCAAACGACACCAACACTTTCCTCTACGATCACAACATTAAACGTTTTCGGACTCTAAGTATCTCTCTACATACTGCTGGAACTTACTTAAACATCGCGCCCTACTCGCGATGTCTGCGCCTTCAATTGGCACCCCCGCACGCGATCTTGAGACGGTCTCTCCACGCGATCTTAAAACGGTCTCCCCGCGCTCGTCCACATTCACGCCTTATAAAGTAGATACTCCCTGAACCTAGGGGGTAAACCCCCTCTTCACGTCTAAGTTACAAATCTTCTTTTTCCTATTCCTCCCCCCTTGAGAGGGCACAGAAAAATTGGGTGGTCTCAGCAAAACATCCCACGAGAAAAAAAAAGACGTTTCATCGATGACATCCTACCCTCGGCCTTTTGGGTGCGGAAGCTATAATTCGATGTTTATAGCTTTTTCAACGACCTGCATTGAAAATGGTCCTAAGGACCATGTGTGTGACTGTCTTGATTTATTTTCTTGGGCCATCCTAACTACGTGATACCCGAGCCTTTATGGGTCTATTCGAATTTGCCTATGCAATTTGAGTAGGATTCTCCAAAATGGCAAACGGATGTTGCTTTAGTGTGGTCGGTGACAGAAATATCACATTTTTACGGGTTTTTCTTTGAATTCCCAGTTACGTGGGACCTTTAGGGATTGAAATTTAAAACTTTGTTTCTCTACCAAATAATCACTTTCAATAAATTGTTGAACTGACGTTCTTTTTCTAGTCCACAAGCATTTTTAATAAGGGTACATTTCCGGTCTATTACAATGCTGCATTTTTGGAGGACGTGGGAGAGAGATTCCCTATTATTGCATCCCGCTCGACACATCGCTTCCTCACCATGGGCCCATGGTAGCCCAGCCGTTGGTAGGCAGTTGGCTCTTAATTGGATGGCTCGTACGTAGTCCTCTCCTGACCAGTAGCGGGGTGGGGGGAGCTGTCAATGTAGGAGTTGCAGGCTCGATGATGTTTGAGTTCCCCCAGACCAACGCCATGAGAGGAGTGGTGTAGTTTTTCCGCTCTTCTGTTGTCCGCCATCTGACTGGTGGAATTAGATGGCCGGATCATTTTTATTAGCCATCGAGCAGCGTTTTCTATGACTATGTCCAGAAATTGGTTCGCACCTTCCAGCCTGTGCGCTCTGTTGGACAGGATGATCGGGATCTTATCCCGGAAGCAGAAGATCTCCCTTCTTCAATGGAGCATGAATAATGAATATAGGCGTCGCTAACGTGGGTTGGGAGATGTAGATCCCTCTTAACGCCCCACTTGATGGTTTTATCTGCTGACTTGAGGGTTTTGATGTGGATTTGTGGGGTCTGCAGGGAGTGTATATATCTTGGGATGAGGTGGAATTTGAGCAGCTCCAGTTTTTGATTGGGCCTGAGGGGGGCCTTACAGATTTTATCAACCTGGGTTCTTAAGGACGGAATTGAGCATTTCGATATCCCTGCAGGCGAGAATTCCTTCCCCAGGTATTCCATCATTTCTCTTACCCCTATTACTGGATTCACTTTTAATCGGAAGTTGAACTATTTTCATGGGTCTTTCGTTTGAAATAAAAAAGAAGCATAAGTAAGTTGGCTCATTTTCTACTATTTTTGAAAGAAAAGAAATGAATTGTTGAAATGAAATTAATCTCAATTATTTCTTTAAGAACTCCAATCCTTTCTGAGTTTACCCACAAAATTTCAGTTCTCAAAGTGAAACAAACCATTTTCAAATGCAACTTGAAATAAAAACACACTACATTGAACGCCCACCTTGAGAGATACAAGGCGATTTGGAAAATTTATGCTTTTCGTACTCCTCCTTTATCTCCGAAGTTATTAGAAATAATGCTGAGATAAAAACTACGCCTGATACAGAATTCTACGTAGAATCTATTGGCGTACTTTTAGAAGACTTGTTACCGGAACTGCAGGAAGATGTTTCTCTTGCTGTTCTCAATTCCATACACGACGGCGACCCTGATCATAATTCAAGATTGATTGGGCGCTTTTTAGAAAATAATTTTCAGGGTTGTTGGATTAGAACTCATGGACCCACCAGGTGGCCTCCAGAGTCACCTGATCTGCCTATATTGGACTATAGAGATATTTGAAAAATAAAATATACAGGAATATACACAACAGTCCCGAATAACTTCGTACATCAACAGAGGCAGCTTTCCAAGATTCACAAAACCGCCCTTTTATAATTTTAAATGCACTCAGGCGTATTGAAAAGGTTTGTCAATTATGTTTTAATGGACAGCAATTCAAACAGTTCAATAAGTAGGATATCATGCAATGTTGAATCTTTGTATTAATGATCAATATTTTATTGAATATTTCTTCTGCATCTAATTTGTATTATGAATTTTTGTATTATTTATTTGTTTCTTTTAGGTAGGTACCTACGTTTTGTTTTTCGTGTTAGTGATGAGTGTATTATCTTTGTTCGCTTTCTCTCCTATAAATAAAAATCACAAATGAAAATTATTCAATTTATTCTTCTTTTATATAGTTGATTCATGGTCGACTCACACAAAAAATCATCATTATGTGATGTTTTAGTGTTTTTCAGCTTTTCTGTATGGTATTATACATCGTTTTTAAGGAAAACCAATTCAACGAAGTGATAAAATACAGGGTGTTCCATTGAGGAAATGTAGGTTTGTGTCGTATCTTCAAAATCCCCGAAAAAAATTTAGAACGCAACTGGATTCTACGTAGAATTATAGTTTTCATCACAGCATTATTTATAATAACTTAGGAGATGAAGGAGGGGTCCGAAAAGTATTTCCAGAATCGCCCTGTATCTCTTATACGGAAATAGTTATGCAAAATCTGATTAGGCCAACTTGAGTTTCATAAGAAAGTATGAAGGAACGTGAAAACCTTCTTCAATAACAAGCGAGAAACATGGCTGTCCCACCCAAAATGGAATGTTGTGTAAATACGTTGAATGATTGATTGTAGATGATTCCCCGTCATCGCCAATTTCTCAATTTTTCATGAAATTATTTTTATTTCACAGACGGTGGAGGAACTCTACGAACTTTCCGACGAAGTTATTGGAAAGACGATGGAGGCAAAGCCGGATGAAGATACTGCTTCGAAGATGTCATCGCAAACAGTGTGAATTCTTCATCGAACACTATAGGTATAAGTTGTAAAAAAATTTTCAGTCATATAAATTAGGCAAAAAATCAGTAAAGTGTAAGCACGGAATATATTCATGCATTCTTGTTATCATGGTTACTACTGAAATACAATATATGACCTAAATTAGTTTTCCTGAATGAATTTGCATAGATACACAAAAGAATATATGAAACATATAAATAATAATCACAATAATAATTATTTATTATTTTTTCATCCCATCATTTTCACTTGATCAAAAGCCTTCCTAGATTCCTTGAAGGCAACAATTGACGGCTTCGATACATACCTATCCAGGGCCGGATTAACCATTAGGCAGAGTAGGCGACTGCCTAGGGGCCACTCACCAGGTAGGGGGCCCCCGTGCCCCATTGAATGGGGAGATTGCACGCATGATTAATCCGGCCCTGCCTAGGGGCCCCCAACATGGTTAATCCGGCCCTGTACCTATCACTACTTTTACGGGTTCTTGGGTAAACATGTTTTCTCTAAAGCGCTAAAGCCATACTGTGACTTCAACATTAGGTTGTTTCGAGCAACCCTAACCCATTTGACCTCCTCTTTATGGTCTTTAAAACTTTGGCCAGAAATTTGTTTACTATTACGTGTACGTAAATGGTTTGGTTATGTAGTCAGAGGCAAGTTTGGGAGTTTTTGCTTCAATATTCTCAAGTTGGGATATAATTTCCTTTATTTCACCTTCAGTTGCAAGATGCAGAAAAAACGAGGGATCACATGAACTTCTTTTCTACTTAGGTATAATCTAAATCTTTATGTTGTAGCGTTCAAATACGACACAAAATACCGGATCTCGTAATTTGGGTTGCCTACCCATATTTGCAAATGATTCTACCTACCCCTTTGTCTTTTTTCACCATATGTGGCCAGTAAGTGAAATTTCTTTTACGAGAAAGACGTTATTGTACCTCGAAATTTGTAAAATAGATATTTTGAGTATTTTCTGAGTAAAAATCCAATTGAATTTGGGATCAAGATATGTTCCTTATTTCCTCGAATATATTGCAAGTTGGTGATTGAAAGGTAATATAATACCCGTATTGGGGATAATTAAAGTACGGAAAAGGATTCTTTTTTTACTCTAAGGCCGCCCAATATCGAAGTAAGTTTCCTTCATTTAATTAATTTATGAGTTTCCTTCACTATTCATCTAGAAAGATTAATATCAGTTGTCAGTCAGTTGTTTCCATTATTCAAGGCCCTTTTTTTTTGGTTTGTGTTTCCAATTACATAATATTCATCTCCTGTTGGCGTTTTGAATATAACGTAGAATATAAGTGGGCTGACGACTGAGATTTTTGAATAACTCCTAACAACACCTCGGAGATTTAGGCCCGGTTGTACAGTCCTAGATCAAATCCAGGCTCAACTGAGCTCAGCTCACTCTTGAGCTAGGTTCAGATATGTCATTCGGTTGTACAGGTTATGTTTGATTCGAGTTCAACTAAACATTCCTTGAGTGCAATTTTTAGAAAATGGCAACGTCGCTTCCTTTGAGACATGCGTTTTCGACATAGAACTTATAGTACATGGAATGCCATTTGCCTTGCTGCTCAGCTTAAAAAAGTGGATAAACATCCACAGAAATATAATAAATACTAGAACCATTTATCTAATAATTCCTATATGGGGAATAGGCCAATCAAAACTGAAGCTGGGCTTTGGTAACGATCCAGATCTGCGCTTGTACGGCAATATTGAGAATAAAAATATTTTTTTAATTTTATCTCTCTCTGACGCATTGTATTATGTCGTGAAACGTATGTCATTCTTAACTTCATGTGGATAGTTTCGATCGTAACCTCACAATTCAATGTGAAATGATTCAATCGCTTTATTCCGATTTCTTCAAGTCCTTAATATCATTGTTAACTCCTATTCATATTCTGAAATTGAACAGAAAGTATTTAAGTGACATATTTTCATTCTGGATATCTATTTTCTTGTCGTCTTTCAGAATAAACATAACCTCCAAATTTCTCGCAATTTTTGAATTTTCAGTTGACGCAAGCGTACAACTCAAGCCTTACCAAAGATTTGGCTTCACTTTGTGACTGTGAAAAGCAGGGGTATAATCCATATTGGTATTAGTAGATATATGACTAGAACGCTAATCAGATCTGCATTCCTGGCACCCCACAGCGCAAATTGACCTACTACAGAGTTTGCGCAGTATTCGAACGTGTCATCAGGACAGGTCTTAAAATTTTTGACTTCGAGATTGTGGTATGAATAAGTTGTCAATATCAACATTCGCAATAATAATAAAATAGCTGTAGTATTTTTCATATTTACATAAAATGGGGTTCGCCTTTATTTTCGCAAACAAGAACCAATTCTTCACTTAATGTTGTCTATAATTCGTCACAGCATTCGACTATCAAAATTAACTAGTAAAACTTAGATACAAAACCAAACCAAAGGAGTATCAGTACTACACAATGTTCAAGAAAACAACGAGGAAACACCACAGAAATATAATAAATACTAGAATGCTATTAGGTACGTCCGAGATTCAGTAAAATGACCACATAGCGAATGAACACCTACCACTTGTACATGCGCAGCTCGTCTTTTCTTGCCACGTCGTTGCCAAGCATTATGGTTTCAGATGAAGTTCGGAATAAATCTTATTGTGAAACCAGTGAATTCGGCAACACCGTTACGCGACGAAAACAAACACATCTTCACATCAGAAAAAGAGCAGTGTCGTATTTTAGGATTTGTTGATTCCCTTTGTTGAGTGCTTTCCTGTTTATTCATTCGTATAAATTCGCTTGCCTTTTCTGCTCCGTTTTCGGTGTTTCCTCGTTGTTTTCTCGAACATTGTGTAGTACTGATACTCCTTTAGTTTAGTTTTGTACTTGAGTTTTACTAGTTAATTTTGATAGTCGAGTGCTGTGACAAATTATAGACAAAATGAAGTGCATGGTTCTTTTTTGCGCAAATAAAGGAGAAACCCATTTTATGAAAGTAAGTTTAGTTTAAGTAAGATACTACAGCTATTTTATTATTATTGGAAATGTTGATATCGACAACTTATTCATACCACATTCACGAAGTCAAAAATTTTAAGTCCTACCCTGATGACACGTTCACATATTGCGCAAACTCTGTAGTAGGTCAATTTTCCCTATGAGGTGCCAGGAATTGTGAACTGATTGGCGTTCTAGTATTTATTATATTTCTGTGGGAAACACCGAAAACGGAGCAGAAAAGGCAAGCGAATTCATACGAATGAATAAACAGAAAAGCACACAGCAAAGGGAATCAACAAATCCTAAAATACGACACTGTTCTTTTTCTGATGTGACGTGTGTTTGTTTTCGTCGCGTAGCGGTGTTGCCGAATTCACTGGGTTTTACAATAAGATTCATTCCGAACTTCATCTGAAACCATAAAACTTGGCAACGACGTGGCAAGCAAAGACGAGCTGCGCATGTACAAGTAGTAGGTATTCGCTATATGGGGTCATTTTACTGAATCTCGGACGTACCTTATAGCGTTCTAGTGTTTATTATATTTCTGTGTAAACATCTCCAGTTGGAGGAATACTGAAATTTCCATGTTGCCATGGTTACGACTTGTCATACAGAATAGAAACACATCAGAAATACTATGAATTCAATCATCCTGGATCCGATTCACTTGGCATTTCGGCGAACATTTCTGTGTTTCTGTTCGGTGTGTCAGGTCGTATCATAGACTAATAAGATAAGATTTTATTAGTCTATGGGTCGTATCCATGGGAACAGGGAAATTTAGTGATTCCTCCAACTTGAGATGTTTACCCACTTTTTGATCTGGTAATAGCATTCCATATGTACTATAAGTTCTATGGTTTTCGATAAGAATTGTGTCAAATTTTGGACAAATGGAAAGAAGAGTAACAAAATGTATGAAATTCTTCTATGACGACAGCGCGAATATAATTCTCAAAATTTGAATTGTTCCTTTTTGAAAAATTTCAGAGTGTCGAGAATCATGTCGGACGTAAAGCGAAGTGTTAATTTTACGTACCTATTCTGCAGAGAATATTTTAATTAATAAATAAAAATAAAAAAACGGACAGCAACGTGAATAGAATGAAGAATGAATATTGGAAGAGAATAGAACAGGAGTTCAATAACGAAAGTGGAGTAATATTCAGAGACTCCCTTTGTTTAAAAAGGACATATGACAACATGAAAGAAAGGACAAAAATTTACAGATTTCGCAATTCTTGCAACCATCAGAGACATTGGAAATGATAACACCACATGTGAATATTACCAACATTTATTTGCATTTGAACTTAAAATAAAATAGTATTTTCAATAAAAATAATGAGCAATAATATAATTGCAAGAAACAATCAACATTCCTAATTCCTAACATAAACATGTGAGAGGAAACTTGTCACCGTATTTTAAAACAAAAATGTTCTTTCTAAAGTAAGTATTCTTAAGATATAATAATAAAAAATAAAGATATAAATAATTGGATGAAGCTGGGTCCATCCTGTCATTCCTTTCCAATATTTTCGAAGTGAATTTTGATTTTAGCAAATCTGGGTTTTCATGAAATTGGCTTTAGATAAAAGGATTCAGTTTTTACTAAAATTCATGAATCCTATATGTACTCGGATCAACTATCATCGGATGAAGCTCATAACATCCAGTCCAATATTTTCGAAGCGAATTTTTATTTTACCAAATCTGAGTTTTCTCGAAATTGGCTCGAGATAGAAGCGTTAGCGTTATTCCCCCGGTGTGAGTCACCTAACCTAACTAATCACTGACAGTAGATGACGAAATACAATTATGTAATTGTTCTTTTGCATTAAATAATCTACACATATGAAGGAAAATAGTCATGCAATAGATTCATTAGAAATTAATAATAGAAGTACTTTCCACGACTCCAATTTCTCTCGAAAATTAGATCAGAGCGTCGTGAAACGAACAATCGGCTCCCTGGTCTAAAATAAAAACACGAATACCTTTAAATTACGGGAGGATGTTGGCAAGGCAAATACGGGATGGTGCGCTGTATCCACAGAAATATAATAAAATATTTATTTATTTATATGTTTATTATATTTCTGTGGCTGTATCTATATTTTGAAATACCTGAACTGAGTTGCAGAATATCAATGCGCAGAATTCCCCCGTGCGAGGGAATTCCCCCTTCCCCCCCTACTCGGAGGAAATATCATCAGATGAAGCTGAGTCAACTCCGTCCAATATTTTCGAAGTGAATTTTGATTTTAGCAAATCTGGGTATTCATGAAATTGGCTTTAGATAGAAGGATTCTGTTTCTACTGAAATTCATGAATCTTATATGTACTCGGATCAACTATTGACCTATTCTTCAAATACGGAAATAATTGCCCAATCTGGCAACGTTGCAGCGAATTTGACGGACCACTCACCGCGGCCCAGATCTCACTTGATGAAACAACAATATAAACACTCGAAGTGCTGATGAAGGAAATAAAACAATGATCTATCCTTCAAATACAGGAATAATTACCCAATCTGGCAACGTTGCGGCGAATTTGACGTACCTCCCACCGCGGCTCACTGGTCGCCGTCGCCGATTCTCGAGCATACATTAATTCTCACGAATGCCTAACCAATCAGATTCACTCGATTCCGAGTGCTTCCGAATGCACCCGAGTGGAAGATCGTGAGAAGAAGCCGTTGCCCGTTATTCAGATCGCGCGTTTTGTCTTTTGTCGTTCTTCATAAATGAATCTGATAGTGAAATAGTTGAAAACGGTTGTTGGAACTTCGAACAGTTTGATTCATATTATGGTAATTACCCCCCCCCCCATGATTATCAAAGTCCTTAGAAGAAGTTACGCAATGTGGTGCACATAAAAAAATTTCATGAATTGTGAACCTGATTTTCAATCGTTATAACCCCCCCTCATTAAAAAAAGCTATATCCGCCCTTGCATTTAGAAAAAGCACATATGCGCTTACAAAAACCTCAAAAGTGAGAATTTAAGTAGGTAATTTAGCATATGTATTTTGAAATATGGCAATATAACTGTGTGTTGTATCATATTTTTCTTGGATGGGGGAAATGTAAGAAATATCAATCATACAGAACACCATGAATTATTCTCAAATGATCATATGTAGAAAACGTTTCCTGGTTTTCATCAGTAGAACAAAGAGAACACAAAATACATTGCTTTTCACCACTTTAGCGGAATCATCATTATGGATTGTCCGGAGATGCCTGTTTCTAACAGATAGGTACGCTGGTAAACTCTTTTCCACATATGCCGCAAATGCAAATAAGTGGATTCACTCTGCAATAAAGTCGAGCATTTATTTGAAACGTCCATAATGAGAAATTGTAATAGATTTTGCTACATATTCTATTCAATAAAAATCAAACTGTTCGAAGTTCCAAGTTCCAACCGTTTTCAACTATTTCACTATAAGATTCGTTTATGAAGAACGACAAAAGACAAAACGCGCGATCTGAATAACAGGATACATTAAAAGACACCAACGGTGCCGTATTTCGACCAATAGGAGGGGAGCACGCTATCCCGTTCGATTTTCTCTTCACGTCATACGTCAGCATGGTTTACGTGTATAAAATCGATTCAACAGTTGTCAACGTGAAATACATTTTGGTTATGTTTATCGAAATTCATCTCTGTCGTAGAAAGGGTTGTGTGCTCTCTATCAGAATATTAATAATTGACTTCGAACTCGAACTATTGAATTGGTTGGAATTCATGCAAGATCTTTTTAAATGGAAGAAGACATTTGAAACTTCACGACTGCTATTTGATGAGAAAGAATTATTCTAAATAACACCAAAGAATCAGATAATTACATTTGTATACTTTCTAAAATCGCTGCCACATTTCGAAATTCTCGACTTTGAGAAAGAAAATACATTTGAAAGATTTCCATAGATGTTCATTGTTGCCTTACAGATTTTTCAAATATTAAAATCTACCAGTAATAAAAGTATTTAAAATCAGAAATCTATTTAAATTCTCTCGAGAATTGGATCCAGAATTCGGTGAGGGTTTTTATGTAATTCAGGCACATTAATGAATATTTGAACTGTATATAAAATTTTAACTTTAACACTGTTCAATTAAATATGACTGAAAGTACTGCATATTATTGAAAAATATAACAAATTGCCTGTGTTGAATCTCTTATCTACATAAGAGCCTCCAAATTCATTCATTGGATTGTCATTATATTCTACATATTGACATAACAAAATATATGATTATATCTTAATCTGAATAATAACAAAGGAGCGGTGGTATATATTTATTCAATCAATTCAGCACATTATCTCATACATATCACTTCTATTGCTACATCATTCTTCCTGAAGCTATGAAATTATTGTAGGGTGACAAAATTCAATCATTCACTACACTGAAATCTGCAAAGGAGTTCTTCGAAAGCATAATTACTTATGGATTTGAATGCCATTATGACCTACATGAATGCTTTGTGAAACTCTATACCACAAGCAAAGTGAATATTTACATACTAATTACATGTTACCTACAATTCTCAAATATTAACTTTTGCTATTTAAAATAAGGTTCAATCACTGAATTTGTCACCATTGTGCATTTTTGTCTACTTGTGTACAAATTTAAGTCCACTGTATAAATTCTAGCCATTCCATTAATCAAGCCAATATCAATCTAACAGGTAGTAGGATATATTCATTGTGGAATATAATATTAGCCCACCTTTTTCATGAACGGTTTCTAAAACTCTACACAAAATATACCATGCGAAAGTAAATATCAATTATCTTGCTGATCTTGCATCAAACGTTTGGAACTAAGTTCATCATAGTGACCCACATTAGTTTCAATATTCAACTGAATATATCGAGAGAGTTCGTTACAGCTGACCCCATCTCCCTTCCTTCAACCTCTGGTCCTCCCATTATTTGAATGTCAATCCTAAAATTGAAGTAAATTTACTAATAAAACACTAACATGCTATATTAACAGTGAACAGTTACCACCAGAAGTACTAAATTTCACCGAAATTCTTGAGTTGATGGACATAATCCATATATTTTTATACCTCGATTGAGGGTTGAGTGGAGCAGGATGTGTACCCTGGTATAGCATCACTGGACTTCGCCTTTTTTCACAATAGCAATGTAAATTGTAAAGTATTATGTATTATTTTGCCAGTTTGTATATTGTGAAAATAAAGACAATTATTATTATTATTATTATCTTTCATGCTACGTTGATTACATTGACTCGTAGATAAATTATGTTCAAGTAAAATCAGCTGACATAACTCATAACATTAATAAACCAACCTGTAGTATTACTTCTTGTTCCTTAAAAAAATTATGAGTGCATTTTTCCCAAATGGATGAATAATTCTTCATGAGAGCCAAAAGATATTTAGTCCTGTACAGGGCAAAGTGGGCACTTCAAATGAATAGAATGTCTTTTTGATCAAATGGTACAGGTTCTTCATGATGAATTTTTCTCATATGCCGATTTCTTGTTGATGATCTTGAAAAATGCTCTTGGCATACGAGATACAGCAAACTTTCACTGAAAATTAATAATCAAAATGAAACCAAGTATAAATTTTTACTGATTAATGATATACTCACTCAACTTCGTCCATGCCTATTGCTTATTATAAAACAGAACTCCTTGTCAATATGATGCAGCAATTAAAATTATTGCTATTTGTTGTCTCTGCTATTTGTAATAAAATTGAATTGAAATTCTGATGAGCAGAAAACAATGAGAATTTCTCAAACGTCAAAACAAATCATGGAAATAGAGAGAAGCACATTTGACATTAGACAAGGAAAGAGAACCGTGATGTCATGTGCAGATATTCCGTAACTGTGATTGGTCAGAAATTCGGCACCGTTGGTGTCTTTTAATGTATCCCCTGAATAACGGGCAACGGCTTCTTCTCACGATCTTCCACGCGGGTGCATTCGGAAGCACTCGGAATCGAGTGAATCTGATTGGTTAGGCATTCGTGAGAATTAATGTATGCTCGCTTCTCGTATGCTGGCCCAATACACCTATGTCACCTATATCACGCGATAACTTTCGAATGCTTTTTTGGTCTACTAGCGACACCTTTGTCTTTTGACCTTGAACAAAAAGTCGTAACTTGCCTGTAATATACGAACATAAACATTTCCAATGTTAAAAAGAAATTCTCTGAGGAGAAATTTTATGCGCTGGGCACTGGCGGAGGACCGTCAAAGGACATCAAATTGAATGGAGTTGATATTCAAATTAAAGAATTGTTAGGAGAACGAGTAGCTGGACGGAAAAGTGAATATGAAGGAGATTGAGGTATAAGTTATTGTACTATTGTTAGTGGAAATGAAAATATGATATTTTTTCTTCTAGAACAATTCTCATCCTTCGTAGAGAAAGCGGAAAAAATTGTTTTGAGCCCTGACCTGTTCAATAGCTCGAATTATTTCATTATTGAGGAACCAAGTGGTGAGATAAACTGATCATTTATATAAACATTGAAATAACCAAAATGGACTTTTCTTCAGAGGAGAATGCTTCACAAATTATGCCTGAGTCTGTAGATAATCGAGACGAAACAATATCCATTGTGGTTGGAGAAACAAAAGGTTTGTAAAGTACATTGAGTTCATATAGAACAGTGTTTTTCAACCTGTGGGTCGTGACCCCCTGGGGGGTTGCGAAGCTTCTGTAGGGGGGTCGCCAGAAGTTTCGGATTAATCAAATGACACGATTCTTCTCTCATGGAACACTCTCATTTCTCCGAGATATGATTTTTCATCATTTTTCATAAATAACCCCCCAAATCTCCAAACCTAGGGGCTAACAAACAATGGGGTTTTTTTGTATTTCATTCTTTCGGCATTCAAGAAACACATATTCAAAGCTGATCGTGAAACACTCTCATTTCGTCGAGATATGAATTTTTTTCATCATTCGACTTCATAAACAACCCCCCAATTCGCCAAACCGGGTGGCTGAAAAACGATGAGGTTTATTGTATTTTATTCTTTCGACACACATATTCGAATATGATTGTGGAATACTTTCATTTCGCCGAGATATTAATTTTTTTCATCATTTTGCATGAACAACCCCCCAAATCTCCAAACCTAGAGGCTAACAAACTATAGGGTTTATAGCATTTCATTCCTTCGGCATTCAAGAAACACATAATCGAATCAGATCGTGGAACACTCTCATTTTTTCGAGATATGAATTTTCTTTACCATTTTTCATAGACAACCCTCCAAATCTCCATACCTAGGGGCTAACAAACTATGGGGTCCTTTGTATTTCATTCTTTCATGGAATCATGGAACAATCTCATTTCGCCGAGATATTAATTTGCTTTCGTCATTCTCCATAAACAACCCCCCGAGTGTGAAAACCTGGGGGCTAACAAACTATGGGGCTTATTGTTTTTCATTTTTTCGTCATTCAAGAAATGCATATTCGAATCTGATCGTGGAACACTCTCATTTCGTCGAGATATGAATTTTTTCATCATTTTTTATTAAAAAAAAACCCAAATCTCCAAACCTAGGAGCTAACAAACTATGGGGTTTATTGTATTTCATTTTTTCGGCATTCAAGAAACGCATATTCGAATCTGAACGAGGAACACTTCCATTTCTCCGAGATATGAATTTTTTTCATCATTTTTTAAACATCCCCCAAATCTCCAAACCTGAGGGCTAACAAAAACTAAGGGGTATTGCATTTTATTCTTTCGGCCCTCAAGAAACACATATTCGAAACCAATCGAGAAACACTCCCATTTCGTCGGGTTATGATTTTTGTCAGAACCCACCCACAACAACCCCCATAACTCCCTCCCTGAGTCCTGAAAGTCTTCAAATGAAAGAGGATTGAATTTCTTATCAACCCATCGAGCTCAAATCTAAATCTGATTGCAATACCATCTCATTTCACTGAGTTATGAATTTTTTTCCATTAGCCATTTTTGATCTTTGAGTATATGTGTGGATGTGGCTAACTTCTTATCGATGTATGGAATGAATATTTGTAACACTGTTACATACATAACCATACATGATAAAGAAGCGAAGGGTCGGGGGGTCGTCAAATATTTTATCATACCAGGGGGGTCGCATCATGAAAAAGGTTGAAAAATACTGATATAGAATATAGATCATAGGCATTCAAATAATGAAGTTACTGATTTTTTCCTTTGTTTTGCAGATGACTGTCCTGAAAATAAAAATTTTAAATCTGTGCAGAACCTTCGTAAGAGAAAATCTAGTGTTTTCGATACAGGTGAGGCACTTATATTGTTTGTATTGATATCCTTATAACCATAAATAACCCAACATCTATATTTTTCATGAAACAAATGCTATTACAGCTTTTCAAGTTGATAATTTTGTTTAATCTATCAACCTTACATTGTAGGTAATTGCTACAAAAAACATTGCGAGTTTATATGAAAAAGTCCCAGAATGGGCAGCAACAAAAATAAATTCGGAAAAAAAAATAGTAGCTCTTTGTATTTTTTTGTTATTCTTTAAATATTCTTAAATTCAAACTTTTGTTCTTCAAAAGGAGTATTATATGAAAGTTCTCATTCAGTGGTATAAATTAATATTATTCAATTATTTTGTTTTATGAATTAAATCTAGAGAACATAAAAATTCGTGTAAGTTAGGAAATTTTTTGTAAATGGAAATCTGTTAGCTGACCTTGATCAAGTGAGGTATCCCTTCTTTTGAATTTTTTAAACATTATTCACAGCTTTTTCTGATTCAGAATTGTATACAGTTGGCACAGTGCGAATATAGACAAACTATTATTTGATTTTTTTTCTCTAATCCCTGCATTGTTTTCAATATATTTTTTTCCTTTAATTACTTAATTTGGTAGGGAAGAGTTCCTTTGAATTGAACAGTCCATGAACCAGACACTAAAGTCAGTGCGTTTTTTTTTGGAAAAACTATTCATGAGAAATGTTCAGAATAGGTTCTTGAGATATTTAGCTTACAGAAATAAATTAATCATCGTTGATCACAATTACACGATCATTCGACGCAGATTTAACATGATGAGTTTGTCCAATCGCAGACAGCTTACGGATGTGTTATTCGCGTGTAAAATCATTAGAGGACAGTTTTGGGCATCTGAAATTTTCAATTTTATATCTCTCAGGGTTCCAAATGTAGATTTGAGATCTTTCGGTACTTCCTATGGCACTAGAAACACTAATTCGGCGCAAAAGTCCCCACTCCATAGAGTTATGACGACATGTAATGCCCTTTGTGTGAACTTTGGTATTTTTCAAGATCCATTGGTAAGGTTGAAGAAAACTGTCAGGACCAACCTTGAGGCCTCGGATCGATAATTTTATGATTTAATGTAAGCCTGTTCTGTTAATTTTTTCGGGTTGGTATTTTTATGTTATTTTGCCTTAGATGGTAGGTTCTTGTTATTTTGTGCATGTATGATTTAGGAATTTCCTTTTGTTTGAAATAGTTTGTATATATGTGAATACTGTTTCTGGGCGAATGCCTGTATGTATTCTAATGTGAAATAAATAAATAAATAAATAAGTTGTTCTGTAAGAGAAATCCGAGCAGCATCTCTCCACGATCATTCCTGCCCTCCGAACCGAAATTTCCAAGAGCAGTCTCGGAGTTGGTAGACTTCAATCTAACTTCTGCGTTGAAATCCCCGCATAGGAATGTGAAGTGGGTTCTCTGATCCTCTCAAGCCTTGCTCACATCGTCAAAGAAGAGGTTCACTTTCTCGTCAGCCTAATTGGTGGTTGGTGCGTATACTTGGATAATCTTCATACAGTATCGCTTGTTCAATCTGAGTATCACATAACTTACTTGGATTATGACGTTTGTGAATAAGAAAAGCAGTGCCCTCGATCGAAGAGTTCCAGATTCCAGCATGGTTAAAATTAGTGGACATAAAAATATTTTTCGAAAAGCAAAATAATGCAAAAAAAATTTAAACAGTTCAATTCGTAGGTCAGTGATAAATTGCAGATTATTTCCTTATTAAAAGCAGAAACAGAGTTTTTTATTGCATTTCAGAAGCCTTTATTAAGTACGCATTTCTGATTTCGACATATTCATACGAAAGATTGATGATGAAACTGTTGCCAAGAATAATGGAGAATCACGAAATGAAAACTCCCTACTTGATAATGGAGAAATTAATCGTAATTGAAGAATTTTATTGAATTGAAATGGAGAAATTGTTTTCAAGTTTTGAATCGAGATGAGGTAGGTGTATATCCTCATTCCAATTATCTCAGATTGGTCAATTACTCATTTCAATATTTATATTGTTTCCAAACAAGAAAATGTCTAATTGATTTGAATTGATTTATTTACTTCATGCAATATTCTAATTTACTCAAAATAAGGAAATATTGTTTTGAATCAAAGATAAAAACGTTGTTGGATTGAGATTATTCATATTATAGGTACTGTTTTCAAAACATTGGTTTTCTTCGAAAAAAAGTATTAAAATAAGAAAACCATATATTTTGAATTGAAATGAGTCAGTTGTTTCCCTTGAAATTGTTATTTTCCCAGACGAAGAAAATTTTTTCATAGGTAATAAGAAAATGACCTGAGGAAATAAAATACTCGATTTGAAATAATCAATATTCTCTGAGTGAGAATATATTATTCTTGCAATGAATCGTTATTATTTTCATCCAAGAAAATACATATCTTAATTTCAAGTATTCTTTTTTATGTGTGCCGTCCACTTATTCTAAAAATATGAAAAAATATCCAAAAAGTGTGTTTTCATAAAAGTAATATATTCCATATAATGTCATCATTCTATCGCTTCTCGTTTCCAAGATACAAAATAAAAATATCATTTTTCCGCCATCTTTAAACCGCGATATCTCCCTAACGTACGACTTTGGACCCAACATGTATATAACCAACTACCCTTTATTTTCACAAGGAACAGCACCATTGATCGAAATGTACATAAACGATTATACCGCTCCAACAGACATTTTTTCCTTTTGAAAAGGCTTTTTATCCGTTTGTCTTATTGTCTTATAGGGTTTTCCAATCCATTAATTCCAATTCGTGGCCGCCTTTTTGAACTTGGGGAAAAAAATAAGATTCCTAAGGCGCTGATGTGAAGACAGGGGCTTATGAGCGCCCGTTCTTCCACCTTCTATGTAGATTCGCACTCAAAAGCATTCAGAGAATTTGAAAACAGCTATGTGAATAAATCCTTCATGATCTCAAATCGAATGTGAAAATTTTTTTTGTTTCTCTTTGTTGAATTTTTTTAATATCAGTGTAGTTAATGAGTTTGTCACTGGTTATTTCGCTCATTAGTGTAAACTGTGAATACTATTTATGGGTATATCCTGTTTGTATTTCAATGAATAAATAAATGAATGAATGAATAAATTTGTTTTCATCATTCACTTCAATTTTATATGGTTCTTGTAACGCCATCTGGACAAAATTTTTAGTGCAACTCAAAGACGTCATTCTTCATCAGCGCGTTATGAAATTTCAGTTTTTTTATGAACAATGTGACCAAATTTCAGTGAAAACATGCAGAATGTCCCATGAAATGTTTCCCGATGAAGCTATGTTTGGCACAAAAAAGCATAAATCGTTTTATTACTCAGAAACCGCGGAAGATGAGGAAGTGATGCCAAAATGATCATGTTGCTACGATGAATTGAAAAATTTAATAATATACACGGTGAGTCGTTTTAAATAACACTTAGGTACTACTTTTTGACATAATTGGCAACACCGCAGCACTGAAGATATTTTTTTTTATGTTGTGATTTTCACGAAAAGGAATATCCTGTAATGTTCAGAGAACATCGTGAGAACCAAGGGCAAGCATGTATAGGAATTGGTGTTCTTCTTGAATTTCTGGAGGTTATATGCCTCGGGGAACACCTCCCTAGGCAATGTGTTCCAAAGCCTCGCTGTTCGTTGGATGAACGAGTCTTTGAAGGGAGATGTTCTGCAGGTCTCCAAAGTTACCACGAAGGGGTGTGAAGACTCAACTTGACGGGTTAGTCTGGAAGAGACTGCCAGAGGGGGAACGATTGCTGATAATTCAGAAGAGCATCGCCCATGGAAATATCTAAAAAATAAAGACAGATCGCCCACTTTTCTACGGTGTTCCAGAGAAGTGGGCGAGCTTGTAAGCGATGCTTCACCGACGAGACGAATTGCCCTTTTTTGTACGGAATCCAAGAGTTTTAGGGTGTTTTTAGGTGCAGCACTCCAAACATGGGAACAGTATTCCAGGACAGGTCGAATCTGTGCCTTATAGATCATAAGCAGCTGACCTGAGGTGAAATTTTAGATCGATAGAACAGTTGTTCTTGTCTAAGAGACCAAATTTTCAATGAATTCTCGCTTTTCGTTATGAGTAATCATCTAACGTACCATCGACCATGAGAGACCCTGTATATACCTTGTGGAATTATGAAAAGTATTAAATCAAAAATGGAGGTCTCTACGTCTATGTATGGAATGATTGTTTCTACATTGCAATAAAAAAATACTCAAATGAAGCAGTGCAGAACGCGATGCGGGATTGTATTTATGTATGGCAAGGAAAAATGTTGGAGAATAAAACTTCAAGTGCTTTTTTCATTTTATATTGAGAACAATTTTGAGATGATATAATATTTGATCTATATGAATACATATGAATATCGATAAATCGATAGGGACAGAACCTTATCGACTCAACTGAGCTGGGGGTACTGAAATCGAAAAATGAAGGAAGTAAAAAATAAATTCAGTGATAAAATTGGATAACTTACACCGGCAACTAGTTGTATCTTGAAAACCCCTTATTCTGAAACCGGAACTGCTCTGTGTGTATTCGAAATCCTTATAAACTATTTCGACAGGAAAGTCTTCGGCATCAACGATAACTAGAGAAAAACGAAATTAGTTTGATTCCTGTTGAGGAATTGTGAACTCTACCTTCATTCCTTATCCGGTTGCCACAGTATGGTTTTCCATTGATTCTGAGAACTTCTGACTTGCAATCAATAGGAAATTGTTCGAACTTCAGGATCAGTTGGCAAATATCCTTGGGAAAAATTATAATTATGAAGACTTGGGTGACAAGTTTCGAAAAATCTCGACGCATTAGGTATAGAAATAATCTGAGGTCAATAGGAAAAAGCCTAACATTCCTGGACGATTGTGAAGATTGCTGAACCGAGAATTAGCAACACAGATTCCAGGAACGTGGCTTTTCCTACGAGGTAAACATACTATTTTTCCGCAAATTATTTGAAATTCGACAGATTTCAGTTAATCTTGAAAAAAATCGCTAATTACTTATTATTACGTTCATAAATAAATGGAGGTTTGAAATTCGAAATGAAATTGTTTGCGTGTTTGCGTTACTATGGAAACGAACTCATGTTGAATTGTCAAACATGACGCATATAAATTTAATTTATCCTGATTAAATTATCGACCAACTTGTAGAAAACAGTTCAAATTTGTATCGGTAAAAGTGAAAGTTTCGGTTAGAATTTCATTTATTGTATCTTGACCAAGCTTTCGGAAATCTTCATTTCCTTCTCCAGGGTCCTAGAAACAGTGACAAAATAACAAAGAGCTAGCTCACACATAGAGAATAGTGTATTCTAAAACTAGTTGCAGAATGGGCTCCTATTCCAACACGTATGCGAAATTTTCGAACGTGTTGGAATTGCATTCTGCAACGAGTATTAGAGGATATTTTCTCTATTTCAGTCAAATTTCGTGGAATACTGTTGAACTTCAATGAAAATTTCAGAATATACATTCAAGTGACTTTTGTGTTGTATCTGGGCAGTTGGTGACTGACGAAATTGACATTTTCAAATTGACGTGAGTTGAAAATTGATAGGATCGGAAGCCAGTGCTGACAACCACGAAACGAAAAATATAACTGAAAATAGTGCTGTAATGCCTGTAATGAGTTCATTACAGCACTGTTTTTAGTACTGTAATGAACTCATTACGATACTGAAATAGAGAAAACTCATAACAATCTTGAAATAACCACGTGCAAAAAATCATACAGCAACAGACGAAATACAAGTTTTCGTAAACATCCAACCAACATAAAACCAGCAGAAGAAATTCAGTACTAGTAATAAGTATAATATTGCTGAATATTCAAATTCAAAAAGGCCAAAAACAGTAAGTCCTTCTCACGTTCCAAAAACCAACAACGCATTAAAATATCAGTTTCACTTCAGTTTCATATTCATTTTCATCTGAAGATGATGGGTTATATTATACTCGATTGTTTTCTATTTTGTATTTTACTTTTTCTCAGTGAATATATCAATTAGAAAGATTTTCCTAATTATAATTCATAATTCTGGAGAAAAAATAAATGTGGCCTCTCCTAAAAACAATGGCCCTTGGTCTCCAAGTTGAGTGCCTATTAGACGTTTCTGGAAAACTGGACATATTTGAAATCTGAAAATTGGGATTATGATATTGTTCGAAATGTTTCACAGATTTCGAATATTGTCGGAACCTGAGCCCTCCCGGAAAGAAGGAGTGAAAATAGATTTGTTCAAATATTATTAGTTGGACATGGATGAAACTGCATAATTTGAAATATTTAACTAATGATATGAGTAAGTAGATTAGGTATTATTATTCACAAATTCAACTAATATTTACTTTCCCGCACTAGTGCGGCGGGAAAGTGGCACTTTCCGAATCGAAAACAGTGCGGGAATAGTATATTCTGTAACAAGGGCAGAATGAAAATCCGATACGAGTGAATCATTCCGAGGGCGAGCCGGAGGCGAGCCTGAGGAATCACGAGTATCGGATTTTCATTCTAACCGAGTAACAGACTATACTTTCTCCACGAATGTTGAAATAAAAGAAAAAAGAATGTTAAGATGAATTATGAAGTTTCGAAAACCGCAATAAATATGACAATCAGAGCGGCTGACACATAGATTTATTCTCTATGTTTTCAAAAGTGTTACGGAATGAATATTCTCACACACTGTGCGAGAATGAAATTCAGTCGAAATGCTTAAAAAACAAGGATTATACTCAAGCTCGAGTTGGTTATTGGTGGTAATCTATAAAGGGCGAAAACCAAGGACCAAACTGAACAAAAACCGCGGTCATAACTGGTTATTTACTTGAAATCGAAAAGTGTTGTAGAATGAATATTACATATCAAGTGATGGAATACTGACATTCTATGGTCAAATTCGATGTTGGAAGAGCTGTATTCTGTGGCAGTCGTGGAGAAAGTATGTACTACTTTCCCGCACTGTTTTCGATTGCCGTTGCCCGAACGACGCGGAGCGGAGTTCGGGCAAGCAAGAGATTTCATGTTGAAGGTATTATTATACCCAAATTCAACACATATTAGTGCGGGAAAGTGACACTTTCTGAATCGAATACAATGCGGAAAATTAGTTAGTTAGGCCCGGTTGTAGAAAAAAATGTTTTCGTTATTGGTCTAAAATTTGAGCAGATACAAAAAATCCAATAGCACTGCTGAAAAGCAGTAAAAAAGTGCCCGAAAGATGTGTTCATTCCGAGAGCGTAGATCCAATAAAAGTCAATTATAATGATGAACCAGATAACAAAATCGCCCTGTAGCTCAGAAACTAGATGCCGTAGCAACTTGAAAACATGACATGCAGGTGTCTTAATTTTAATCTTTTATAGTTTTGGAGTTGTATCTAGTACTAAACCATCGAAACCTGGCCACCCTGTACTTATTAGTCACAACGTTCACATTCTAAATATCATAAGAGTTATTCACATAGACCTTATAGTAACCGGTGGCGGCTGCTCAATAAGTGCACATGTGCACGTGTACCCCCAACTAATATTATCTTCATCTAAAGGAATTTACTTTTGTGTTTGACGTCAACGTAACGTTTTATATTTGGGTATTCAATTAAATTTTTCATTTCCGAAGTTCCGGTTCACGGTTCTGAATTTCAGACTCCAAACGGCGGACGAACTCCGAACGCCACGCTAATGCATAATCATACGCGTAAACGCCAGACCGTGCTAGACGGCACGTACACTGCACATCCGAAGTGGACGAAGTGGTCCTTGATTGGAGGAGCATCTACCCCTCGCGCCCCAAACGTCCCGTAACAGTCCACAATATTTAGCAGACACAGGTACACATCCAGACTGTGTACGCGTAGGCTTCGTCATAGATAAAGAACTACGGTGCTACGATGTACCGATGTACGTCGTGTGTAGGTGAGATAATTCTTTATTTATGGGTGAGATGCTGTCCACCGTGTTTGTTGTATTCGCGCAATTATGGCCGAAAATTTGGAGAATCTGATTTGCATTAGCGTTCAATATTTAAAAACAATTCGTTTTTCTTTGCTGACATCAGAAGAAAAATAAAAAATCAAAAGTGCCGGTCGTCCAAAACTGAATTTATCGATCACGCATGTAACAAAATGTAAAACACGCCATTATAAAAGAACCTCGAAGATAGACACTTATGAAAAAGCAGAAGCGTTATATGTTATCCTTGTTTGTTATTTGCTGGTGATGATCAAACAGAATGGACCAGATCCGGTGTCAAGGATTTAATCCATTCAAAAGAAAAAATGAAAAAACAAGACACACCCTTCTGCCATGCAAATTAGGTTTCAATTTATTAGGTAAACATTATGAGCGAGTAAAAAAGAACATACATTTTATCGAAAATCATAAACTGTATTAAATTTTGTGGTGCTTTCGAATTAGCATTACGTGGCCATTATGAAGGAAATGATTCGATAAATCCTGGGATATTTAGAGGTCATATCAATTTTTCGGCTGAATTAGATTTAGCACTCAGGGATCATTTGGATGAATCCACAGTATGAAGATGATGAAACAAGTGACATTTCAAACATTTTCTAAATATGGTTATAGTTTTCCGTTATACTTCAACAGACCATACCCCTTGTACAGATTTTTGCGCTAACCCCTTTTCTGAATATTATTCCAAGATAACTGCTATAAAATGCGAGTCTTGAAGGTTAGTTTTCAAAATTTTTTCTTCCCCCGAACTCCCACATGTGCACTCCCAAAATAAAAATCCACGCGCCGCCACTGATAGTAACATGGAATGCTGCTCAGCTTAAAATAATAATAGCTAAACATCTCAGTTGAAGGAACAGCGAGATTTTCATGTTACCATGGATATGAGGTGTCGCACAGAAGACGGAACATAAAAACTATGAAACATAGATGCATCTATTATGAAACTAATCGTCAAAATCCGATTCACTTGGCATTTCAGCAAAGATTTTTGTGTTTCTGTTCTTCGTGACAGGTCATGTCTATGGAAACAAAAAATTCCCGCTGTTCCTCCAACTTGAGATGTTTATCCACTTTTTGATCTGGTAATAGTAGATCACTATAAAGAAAGGTATGCTAGATAGTCCTGGCTCTATGGTTGATTGGGTCCAACCATAGACTTGAAAATTACAAGACTCGCAACATTTTCATCGCCATCTATCGGGGTGATACACCAACATAAACAATAAATTATTATAAATTTGACTATTAGATGCCGCGGCATTATTCTAACACCACGAACCTAACCTATCTCCAATGTTTTTCATGTGAGCATGCCGGAAAAAGTCACCACAAGATCTCTCATTCCAAAAATATGCTCATTCGATTACAGATTTAATTTCTTTCGATTACAGATTTCATTTCATTCGAAGGAATCTGTAATTTTCGAGTCTATGATTGGACCCAAAATGGCGGTTTCTGGTATACTCCCCTTTATAGAGTCTTTGTAATAGTAAGGCTCTATAAATGAGCATATTTTCGGAATGAGAGATCTTGTGGTAGACGCGAAAATTACAGATCCCTTCGAATGAAATGAAATCTGTAATCGAAAGAAATGAAATCTGTAATCGAATGAGCATATTTTCGGAATGAGAGATCTTGTGGTGACTTTTTCGGCATGCTCACATGAAAAACATTGGAAATAGGTTAGGTTCGTGGTGTTAGAATAATGCCGCGGCATCTAATAGTCAAATTTATAATAATTTATTGTTTATGTTGGTGTATCACCCCGATAGATGGCGATGAAAATGTTGCGAGTCCTGTAATTTTCGAGTCTATGGTTGGACCCTATCAACCATAGAGCCAGGTCTATCTAGCATACCTTTATATTGCTCTAGTGATAGCACAGAATACCTAGTTAGGTATTCTGTGGTGATAGCATTCCATGTTACTATAAGTTCTATGGTTATTCATCGTTTCGCGATTCGTTGATCCATTGACGACATCTATGAATCAGCACAGAACTATGATAGATTTTGTTAGATCGGGCTAGGAGCATAGAATGAATGGAGGGAAGGCTCCGCTACAAAAATGAACTACCAAAAACGTCCGCACTTGTCAGTTCGCCGCAAGGTCATGAGATGGCGCCAACGTCGTTCGTGGCTCCAGCATGGCTATAACGATACATATTCAAAATGAAATTCGTTTTGACAAATTTATTTCCGATCATAAAATTTCCATATAATTGCGCATAAATAATTGATTAGAATGCGGTGATATGTCAACAATATTGTTATGATTAATATTTGGTGTTATTTTGAAGGGTGAGACTTAAAAAAATTCTTTTATTTAAGTAACGTACAGGTCTTCTTCTAGAAGCTGAAAAAAAACGGAGATGGAATTGTCGAATTTTAATGTAGTAAGAATTTGTTTCGATTTCTTCATATGGAACAACCGGACGTCATTTAAAGTCAATCAGAAGGCGTGATTATTCTTTCTTCAGAAATTTTGAATGCGTCATGATCCCACCGAGGCCTTTTTGGCTAAAATAGGTAATAATAAAATTGTTCAATATGTTTTGATACTTGTCAATAAAAATTCAAACTGTTTACCTTGTTTTTTCATTCAATAATTATATAGTAGGTACATAGCATAATAAATCACACTATATCAATTAAAAATATTATACTTAGCAACACACGTTGAAATGAACAAATCCATCAGGTAAATTAGATAGTTGAAGCCGCAGAAATGTTTTTTTTATCGAAGCCGATTCATTTCGTATATTATAGTAACTTCAAACAATATTCGAATTCAATACAATTTGTTTCGACCTCCTTTAGTCCTTTCAGTCAACAACAAAAAGTTTTATTATTCAATCACTTTCGTGTTGGTCGTAAAAATGTATCAATAAAAATGACAACCACATAATATTCTTTGCAACTGTAGCGCCACAGAACAAGACATATGTGACATATAGCCCTATTTGCGATCACAGCGTTATCTATCGGGCGCCACACGAAACTCTAACCTCCGCCGAAATTGGAAGTTCAAAATGATCTGTCGAGCGTATGAAGCCTTCCCTCCATTCATTCTATGCTCCTAGGATCGAGTTTCATCTGATATTTGAGTACGGAAATTTCAATACAAATTAATTATCTACAGAGTGCGAAAATATCAGCTAGGATTAAGAGAAACATCGAATTTTCGACAAATATAGAACTTACCTCAGTAGATTTCTCCACAATGAAGATACATTCTGGCCTTCTTTCATCATTCGTTAGAGTGAAAATTTTCGCTTTCACCACACCTCCACACTGTAGCTTGGGTCTGTCGGTAGCAGGTGGCGGCACAGGCAATATTTTAGTGTTTGGTGGTGGTATGGGAGATTCAGTTGGGATTTCTTCGCACGGAAAATATTCATAATATGCGCTGAAGCCTTGGGCACATTTCGCAGCTGATGTGATGAAGTCGAGCTCCACAAAATCCTTGTTACGAAAATCCAGAGTAACTTGAAGAATACTTCAAGTTTATCATACACATTCAAGAATTCTTATTATGTGTACAAAGTTGGTCAAATTGGATACTTTCATATGAAATTCTGATTTATTAACTAGAAGGGCAAAAACTGATATTTGTATTTGTTTGATTGAAGGTGGATTTTCATGGAAGCTCCAAGGTGTGAGCTGCGTATCACTATTTGCCATCTTTTTGAAGGTTTAATTCGCGAATGCAATTCTTCGATTCATTGTCTCTGTAAAAAAATTCTGAAATATTTTCACTTATAAGCTTTGACCGCGAAGGGCCGATCGGGTTGGGTCTGGTACCGTTAGGTTAGTAGGGTCAAAGAATGAATGGTATGGAACAATTCGAAAAATTCATAGAGGGACATGTTGTGCCATTCTGAATGGTTTTACATTTATATCATTACCTATGATATCCGATAAGGAACGTGTGGAGAAAGTGGAGGTTGAAGTATTATTCACTTTGCAAATTTAACACCCGAAATTTCTCCTGCAGTCTCTATTCTATTTTGAATGGAGTTTTCAATATACCTACCCTTCTTTGACAGAAGTTGTCATGCATTGAAATAGGTCATTAATGGATGAATTCGAGTCATAGAACTTATGGTACATGGAATGCTTTCACCAGATCAAAAAGTGGATAAACATATCAAGTTGGAGGAATACCGAAATTTCCATGTTCCCATGGATACGACCTGTCACACCGATCAGAAACAAAGAAATGTTTGCCGAAATGCCGAGTGAATCGGATCTTGACGATTAAATTCACAGTATTTCTGTGTTTCTGTTCTGTATGACAAGTCCGTATCCATGGGAACATGGAAACTTCGGTATTCCTCCAACTTGAGATCTTTATCCATTATTTTAGGCTGAGCAGCAAGGCTTATAGCATTCCATGTACTATAAGTTCTATGATCCGAGTGCGTTGAAATTACAGTGTCTTTATACAAGACAGTGGCGACAATAGGGTCATAGAACACGTTTTTGCACAAACATGGCGGATATTTGTTCACATTTGAGTGTCGTGCAGTTTGACATTTGACTCGATTTTGAGCTTTATACACTATGACATGACAACAAATCAATGAAAGTCCGCCATTAGTGGTCGAAAACAGTCCGACCAATCAAAACGTGAACGCCTATTGTCGCCACTGTCCTGTATGAAGCCACTGTAGTTAAAATGAGCTTTTATTCTATGGTCGACGGGAAATATTTATAGAGGTTTATCGCCTTCGAACGATTTGATGCGAAAAATTCTGGCAGTTTCCTGCCAACTTTAATTCCGGCACATATAGGTACTCCATTCACAATTATAAAATCACAACTCTGGCCTTGGAAATTTGACACATTCCACTCTGTATCTCGCTCTGTATCGAAGTTATGACGTTTTTCAAAATATTTTTATGTTCCATGTCAACACTATGTTGCCCTTTCTACATTCTTAGCGTATTTCTCAGAATGTATATTTCATTTTGGAGAACA
Organism: Adalia bipunctata; assembly: GCA_910592335.1. Classification (NCBI taxonomy): domain Eukaryota; kingdom Metazoa; phylum Arthropoda; class Insecta; order Coleoptera; family Coccinellidae; genus Adalia; species Adalia bipunctata. Next base: position 50,805,529 of record OU342950.1, on the reverse strand, counting down.
CAACAGGAAATTGTGAACAATATTATAGATTTAAAGGAGTTTTTGGATTTATGATTGCAGAGATTTATCGATGTGCTTTGTTTCCATCATGATATTGTATGTGATATGATTGTGAGTGTGCATAACATTTTTATTTCTAATATTTCTTTATTTCAAATAAATAACAGTTTTATTCATTCATCACAAGCAAATTAAATATAATAACTAAATTAACGAATTTGTTCACAGAGAAACTAATAATTTCAATTCAATAGTAATTGAGTTTTGATTATTTTTGATTTTAAATTAATTAGCAAGAATGTCAATTCCTGAAAGCTTTATAGATATAGGTACATTTCATTTATTTGAGCTCATGAACAAGGAGTAAAATATTCTGAGTGTAAAGAAATTTATTAGTTTAGAAAATATTCATACATTACTACCACAGTAGGTTTGTACAAATAAAATGGAATAGGTCAAACATATGCTTCACATTCATCATTCACCTGTTTTAAAATAAAACTCATACTCCTGGAATATGGAAAAAACCCGATGTATTCTGGTTCAATATAGCCTATTTCCACTTTCGGCAAAGGATTGATAGGAATGAAAGCTCCAGTGACACATTTCAATTCATCGGAATCTGAATCAACTACCGTTGAATGCAATATAGTCATATTTCTTCTTTTTTTCAGCTTTTTCGACGAATTTTTTTTTCTGAAACGTGAAAACGATCAACAATAATCATTTAGAGACCGCTGATGACCATCCAGAAACCGTTTAGGTACTTACAAAAATCGTGCAATTTCATTCTGAAAGTTCTTTCCTCATAATTCCTCGAAAATCCTACCTGAACCATATTTTCCGGTCGCTTTCATTAGAAGATCGTATAAGGAAGCCTTTTTTGTCCGTTTACACATTCCAAATAAATTTTGAGCACCAAAAACGATATCGAAACTAACCAAACTTCTGGGGGACAGGGATTTCGTTTGAAATCTTTCTAAACGGCCAGATACCTAAGAAAAACTTCGTTATCAAGTATTAAAAGGTCGATTACTACTTACTTTCTCTTTATTTATGCTTATAAATCGATTTTTTGTCCAATTAGAATTTGCCGTTCATACTCACGCCAAAAGTCGTGAAAGGAAAAAATGACACTCGCACAAAATTTCTCATATCGACGGGAAACTTCTTCTGGACGACGAAGAATGGAAAAATAGGCGATTTCCTATCGATATTTCGCCCCAAAATCGCCGATCGATTCGAACTAACAAAATGTGGAATATCTTCGATAATTTTACCTTGATGTAAACAAAGGAACTGGCAACGTCGTTTTGTAATTAACGATATTCTCTGTACGCGCACAGACTTTTCATCAGGTGCACCAACTCCTGAAAACGAAACCATGACCTCCTATGTGATTAAATAAAAGTGAATGGAGTACAGTAGAAACTATAATATGCTAGCTATTCATTCACAGAAATCTGTAGGATCTTTATTTTCATTTAGATTATTCGAATTACAATAAGAAATGAATCAATATTGATGAACTTTCAGCGATGAATTTCTCCGAAGGAGTGTTATCAGGTAGGAAATGAGGGGTGAAAATGAACCATAAATAGTCTAGTCAGTCTCCAAACGGGGAATTTTCGGCGCGAATTGTATTTTTATTGAATCTGTGATTGTTTTGAATAGTGATTTCCAAGAAAATTTATTTTTGATTTGTTCACACCACTTCATCATACACATATATTGTTAATTTGTTCATTCCGTTTTCATTGTAGCCTGAAGAAGACAAATTGTATCGCCAAAACGTCGCTTCAGAGTAGGTACAAAAAGTTTTATTCAGTTCCTTAAATCGAGATCCGTTGTCGTTCATGAAGAAACAGATCACGAAAGATTACTTTTTCACGAGGTCATTATGAAAACTGAAATGATATTCCAAGAAATATGCCACTCTGATGTGTTAAATTTTTTATATAAAAATGAAATCATAGTTGTCATGAATAAACGGTAGCAAAAAACTTTTGAATGGTTCTGATGAAAACAATGCTTCTCTGTATAGGAGACCGAAAAATAGCAGAAAGAATCTCGACACAGAAGCATTCCGCTGCTAATAAAAATTGAATATTTTGAAAAATTCATAGGAAATCTATTCCCTACTTGTGAATAAAGGAAAAATTTCATGCATTTATTTTTTCATACATCAATATTTTATATTCATGAAAGATCAAAAACATTAAATAATTGTCGTTTTGTTGCATCCCAAAATCAGGTGTGAGGGAATACTGAAAAACCCACATTTCTCAAGCCGGTCCTGATCTTTCTCATCGCCAGATGTGAGGGAAAAAAATTCGATTGTCTGAAACACACTTGCCCCTCTAGGAACGGGTAGAAGAACTACAATACATTCAGCTTCAAATCGTTCAAGGGCGATGTTCCTATATGTATATTTAAACTCAATGCCTATAATAAGGGGTATGATAAAATGTTTCACATAAAAGTTAAATGGTTTACTTTGTTGCATTTTGTGAATGGGCTCAGCAACAGTTGCTACAATGAGACAGAGATTTTTTCAATTATGCTTTATTTTCCGATGAAGCAACATTTCATCTAGATGGGTTTGTAAATAGAAATATTTTTCGTTATTATTCAAAAAATAAACCCCATTTCTTTCGAACCGTGACGAAATTATTTACGCACCCTGAACCAGTTTACAAGCAACCGGTTACTATTATTTTAGCGTGATTGATTGAGCGTTTTTTACGGAGCAATACCAATGGAAAACTGTTCTTGAATTTGTGTGATGAACACGCTGTTCTAGTCGAAATGAAAATGCAAATTCCACAAAATCTGTCGATTATAGGATCTAAGTCGTACTAACAAAAATTGTAGAAATAAAGAAGTTCTTCAAAATGGTGACATAACATACTGGGTGTTCCATTCGAAAAAATCAAGTTTTTGAATTTTGATATTCGAAGTTTGTCAAGTTAATGCCTCTGTATAAAATGTCCCGTTTGAGAAATGTAATTTTCAATCCATACCGACATTTCATCTCACTCTTGGTGTTGCATGTCTGAAATAATTCTATACTTGAATTTCATCCATACGTTTTTTATGATGACATTTGTGGTGGTCTGTTTTGTATCCCCCTATGTAAGTCATTTTGCTCAATTGAATGCTTCGAAGGAACACTCTGTATATTCCAAAATATTTTTGAAATATGCAATAACGTAAACCATTCAACTTTTAAGCAAACATTTTTATCCTACTCCTCATTATATGCCAGATACTGCATACTGCACTACCTCACACTAAGAGGCCACCCTGTATATTCCTATTTGAAACCATTTATATGTGAAGTTTCAAGGAAACTCCCGACATCGTTAAATTATGCATAAAAAAGTTGCAGAAATGTTTTAGCAGAAACAACGAAATCTCAACGCGAAATTTTAGGCACGTCCGATTCTTGATGGTCCATGTATCCATTGATGGATTTCCTGGAAGCTCACCCTGTATTCGATTGATACAAGATTGACACTCAGCAAAATCTGACGTAATGTGTGAGTAGGTAAGTACAATAAAATAAAGATAGGGGAAAAAGTCGAAGATCATTCACTTACCTATTTTATTCCACAAATCCAAACCGCAATAGGGTCTCCCCTCTATAGCTAATCGATCTCGTGCACAGAATTCACTTCGAGTTATTCTGAAATCGAAAAATTTGATTCGAACCCCACAGCTTCTTGGAAATTTTTCGAACCTGAAATCAAAGTCTTCTTTTAGTAATATTCTTCTTCCTCAACAAAAAACTTATTTTTAATGAAATAGCTGAAGAATGCCTACTTTCTCGAGACAATCAGATCCCAAAATAGGATAATGAAGTATTTGATTCGGTTGAAGAGCAACGAAATCTCCCGGACTGAATTGTATCCTAGAAAATGTTCACAGTGATTGTTATGATGCATTCATTAAAAGTCCTTTTTCATCCATGATAATCTTGATTTTGATTTCACTGATTTCAGTAAGGGTACCTTGTAGTAAAACCACATTCCCTTAATTTCAATTGTCATCAACGAATGAATTTTTGTCCACTTCTATATGCTGTGAAGATCCCTTATTTAGGGGGAGTACTTCAAGGGCGCAGTCACCTTTACGGGAAATAAATGCTCGAGCGCCAGCCACAATAGGTTTAACAAGGTTGTGGCGCCTTGAACTCTCCACTTCTACCAAGGTAGCTTTTATACAGTGGAGAAGGGTTCGGTTTAATCTAGGAAGTTAGCGATTATAAGTTTTGTTTCTATCGTAAATGCTGCCGAAGAAAAAAATAATGGTTCACTTAAAACACCAAAATGGATTTTATGAAATTTACTGACCTCAAACAGAAATTACAATTGATTGATGAAAATTAAGAATGAAAAAGGATCTTATTCACAAAAAGAACATGAGAATGAAAAAACTTGAGTAGCGGTAATTATTGAACAAAAGGTAATCAAATACAAAAATTAACGGTGAACGGTTGAGCAATACTCGTCGATGTCAACCCACAAAGACGTCGCTGTGAAATACGAATCGTTGAGCACAGCTGAGTGAAATAGAAATCGGGTACGGTTGTGAACCAACAACGTCCAGACAAAAAGCTCCAGGAAAATGGAAACCCTGGACTTGACGAAATCTCTTGTATTTCCGTCAACCTCCAGCGAATTTAGAAAGGGTGAAGCGCGGTCGTAACCCCGTTGTAATCTCGCCGATCTCAATTCCCAAAAAGGCCGCTGATAAATACAGAGATTAAGGCCCCACAATGGAATAAAATCACAAGACAAAATCTTGAAAGGAAAAGGATTTGAAATATTAATCGGGTACGGTTGTGAACCAACAACGCCTCGACAAGTAGTTCTAGAAAAATGGAATCCTTCGACTCGACGAAGTCTCTCGTATTTTTGTCAACCTTCAGCGATTTGAGGAAGGGTGAAGCGCGGTCGTAACCCCGTTGTGATCTCGCTGATCTCAATTCTCAAAAAGATCGCTGGTAAATACAAAGATTAAGGAAATACAAAGGAATACAATAAAGTATAAAATCGTGAAAAATACGGGCAGGTTACGGCGGTGAACCAACCACGTGCAGACAAGCAGCTCCAGTAAAAAGGAATCACTCGACCTGACGAAATCACTCGTATTTCCGTCAACCTTCAGCGAATTGAGAAAGGGTGAAGCGCGGTCGTAACCCCGTTGTGATCTCGCCGATCCTCAAAGAGGATACTGATAAATACAGAGATTGAGGCCCCACAAGGAAATAAAATCACAGATGAAATCTTGAAAGGAAAAGGATGTAAAATATTAATCGGGTACGGTTGTGAACAATCAACTCCTCGACAAGTAGTTCCAGAAAAATGGAACCCCTCGACTTGACGAAGTCTCTCGTATTTTTGTCAACCTTCAGCGAATTGAGAAAGGGTGAAGCGCGGTCGTAACCCCGTTGTGATCTCGCCGATCCTCAAAAAGGGTACTGATAAATACAGAGATTAATGTATCACCAGGGAAATATAATTATAAATCAGATAAGAGATGAAAACAACGGTTTAAAAGTCGTGGAACACACAAATAATTCAATTGTTAGAATGATATTTGACGGAGAATGCCATATAAATAAATATAAACGGGGCCTTACCGGTTCTCAGAAGTATGCACTACACTTCACAAATAACTGGGAGTCCTATCTCCAATTAGTGTTGCAGAATTTGAAAATAAAAAAGAATTAAAACTTTGAGAATGAAAAAAACTTGAGGATCAAAAGAGAATTCAAAAAGCAACAAAGAATATCAAGAAAAACTTATAAGAGAGTAAAAGAGGCCTTTTGCAGTTCGTCTTCGTCTCGCCCTTTCAAACCTTTGAAAATGGTGGGGTCATGATGCGCTGAAAATTCACAATTAACGAAAGAAGGGAAAAATTACGTCTTCTAATCGGCTGGAATTGACGTCAGGTTGTTCCAGAAATAAATCGAAAAATTCATTTTACATTAATGCCTCAATTACACTCAGCCACTTCCACTGCTACTCGCGCTGCCAGAAATATTTCCCGGAATACTTCTGCGGCAGTATGGAAAGGCAGCGAGTATTTACACTCAGCTCAAACATTTCTCTCGCGATCAAGTTTTGGCAATGGCGGACGACGAAATTGCAGCCTCAGCGATCTGTCTGTTTCATTTAAATAAATATGTGAGTGTCTCGAAAACATATAAACTCCAAAAGAAAGTTCGTCGTCGTAGAAGATGGTGGATGATATCAATACATCGTGCACTTTGTGCAAAAGTTCATGGTTTTCATCAGAAGAATCCCATATCACTCTTTCGATCTCAAGGAGTTCTAGAAATGATATTATTTTTTCGTTGCTCCACTCCGTCGACATTTTTCGCAACAATCAACAACGTACGCAACGTTCGCACGACAGTAACTGGGCAGAATGTGATCACTCCCTGCCACTTGCACTGCCGGTCCTTTGACTGCCGCACGAAAAACCGCTAATTTAGGGAGTGACCGGCAGCGCGAGTGGCAGCAGAAGTGAGGTGATTACATTCTCACCTCGCTCATTTCCCTGCTCACTTCCCTGCTCCCTGCCGTGGAAGTGAGCTGAGTGTAATTGACGGGTTAAATTCAACAATTCGATCTCCGTTTTTTCAAAACACCGGCCGTTGAAAAACGCGAAATCAACCAGGATACGGGCCCCTTATCTCAATGGTTAGCATGTGTCTGGGTGTTCACAAAATTGAATTTATCGAATTAAATTTTCCTTTCTATCGAAATCATGAATATTTATTGGAAAAATGTATATGAGAACAGGAATTTTATGAATGAAAATTACGGACTTCATTACAATGCTAAACAGTGTTGATAAAAAGTATCCAGCAAAATTCATATCTTCCGTATTTACTATTTTGCGAAAGAAAGCTCGAATTGGTCAATGTTATTTCAAACTTCGCAACCTTTCATGTACAGGGTGGCCAGATTTCGAAGGTTCAGAACTACAAGTCCTAAGAAATAGAGAAAAAGTAAGACACAGGTCATGTTCTTTTTTTTTGAGAAACATTGCTGAAAACCGCAAGTTGCTACGGCATCTAGTTTCCGAGCTACAGGGCGATTTTGCTATTTGGTCTATTATTATTATTGACTCTAATTTCCGTATTATAGGATCTACGCTGTCGAAATAAATCTTTCGGGCACTTTTTTTACTGCATTCCAGCCTTAGACCATATGGTCTAAGATTCCAGCAGTGTATGGGCTCATATCACATGCAATTTAAGTAGTTCCTCGAATGGTCAACGATTTTAACATTTGTTGTGAATATTTTTTTTTAAATAAACCAATGTTTTTTCTTGAAGGAGTGTTTTTTGCCACTCGTGGAAGCATTCATCACTGTTATGAAGGGTTAAATGAAACTTTGTGTTATTGTTCTCATCAAATCATATCAGTATTTGAATGATAAATTTTAGTATCGTTCGGTAAAGGAACAAAATCGAAGAATACTATTCCTTCAGCGACGTTTCGGCTCCTTTATTAGGCCTTCTTCAAGCTAAAATAGAGCAAACTCATAAACAATAATTCAATATACAAATAGAAAATTAAAATGATATAAACAGTAAACAAGGAAACAATAAAATAAATAAATAGAATGAAATAACAGGTCGGCAAGAACAATCAAAGATGGACGGACATTTATGACCCAACATTATAATGTGAGTAGATAAATACAATTATGAAAAGAATACTGGAAATTGGCAATTCACAAAATATATTCATGAAAAAATTTGAATATTAAATTTTTCCGTTAAAAAAATAGGTTTTGACAGGTCGTTATCGACGATTTTCTTCAACAGCGAAATCAAATTTTTTAATTATTTCTCGTATTCCGATAGTAAGTTTGGTTATTACCAATTTTCGGTATTTATTTATCTTTTAACATTCATATGTTGAGTCATATAGATCATGTCCACCTTTGATTGTTCGACCTGCTATTTCATTTTATTTATTTATTTTATTGTTTCCTTGTTTATTGAAGTTTTTTATTTGTATATTGCATTTTTGTTTATAAGTTTTCTCTAGTTTAGCTCAAGTATTAATTGATTTCGTTGACCGATACCATTGATTTCATAAGTATTTGAATGCTTTTCATTTTTCAATTTAGTAGAGAAATCATACTAGAATCATTTCCTCCTATTAGTCTGAGTAAAAATAAAGCTAATATTTCCTATTTTTGGCCGCTTGAATTATTTGTGAGATATCGAATTCTATGGCCACCTCAGATGGGCGAAAGTGAACAGAGATAGTTTCCTTTCTCTATGGAAGTGAATCAAAGCTTGATTGGATTTTGTTGGACGAAAAGTGTTTTTTCGAAATTTTCAATATACAGGGTGTCCCAAGATGTTCCAAACAGCCAATATCTCGGCTTTCAGACAAGGTAGAAAGTTCAAACGAGAAGTATTTCAAATGGCATCAAAAAATCTACCAGAATCCGTCGTTGAAATTCTGTTTCTAATTTCCACCCCTGAAAAACTACTCCTAGATATTTTTTTTCAAATGGCACCCTTATGTTTTTCTCACTCCAAATGATTTCCCAGTAAAAAAAGAAATATGTTTAATTAATTTTTTATTATTTTACGTAAATTCAACCTTCAAAAAAAATAATTATAATTTTCGGCACATTCACCATTTTTGCCCAGTCCATTCTCCATGTCTATGTTCTATACTGTATAATTCATCCCATACAGCACACGACATCCATTGGACGTCCATTTTACGACCATATCAAGTCCAAACGTCCATGGACGTTGAATGGATGTCCATTGTACTTACAATTGTTGACGTCCATTGGTTGTTACGAACGTACGTCCATTGTACATACATATAATGTCCAAAAATTTACATGAATTTTCTGTTTGAATCTCATCTATTTTCCCTGTTCCAAATGAAAATCAATAGTATTTCCAAACACAATCTTCAAATAAAATTTGTTCAATGGTGCATTTTGTTCGTCCAGTTAAAGTACATTTCTGGACGTCCATTGTACATCCAACAGTGAACATTCATTGTACGTCCAATTCAGATACATTATTAATGGTGCATATTTTGTTCGTCCAGTTAATGTACATTTCTGGACGTCCATTGTAAATCCAACAGTGAACATTCATTGTACGTCCAATTCAGATACATATTATAGACAATTCGCAGATGAGCGCCATATCGGCCATGTTTCAGACCGAAACGAAAGTTAATTCCAGAAGAAATTATTCCAAAAAGAAAATAAATCAGTAAAACTAAGATAAATCAGATACCGCGTGCATTGATATAAATATCAACAACTGATATCTGATTAATCTCAGTATTACTGATTAATTTTTCCTTTTGGAATAATTCCTTCTAGAATAAACTTTCGTTGGATAATTATTATTTTCGGACATACCGATAACTATGTACGATTCTCACGCTCCCGCCTTTATGTTTCTTATGTGAAAACTCACATTCTTGCTTGCTGAGGAGATACAGTGACTATATTACCATGTAGTCACTGGAAGGAGAAAATGAGAGATATGCCATCTATCTTCGACCGCGTAACTACGAGAGCGAATTGTTTGTCTAATTCATAACTAGATGTCGCCATGCGGTAGTCTTTCCCCAGAACGATCTTCCGTTTTGTTTTAAGAGGACCTTCGTTCCGCTGCATAGATCCGCTGATCTGATCCGTACAAGATCATGAAATGATGTTGTTGGAACATTCGCTAGGTTCCTGGATGATGTTGTGTGGCATTGTGGCTTGACTGGCTTGTGGCAAGCTGATTAGAACGAGTCAAATCGTCAGATCCCATGGCGTGTCATGATTGATGATGTTATAGGTGTATCTACATCTACTTTTACTAACTACTAGATATACCTTTAACACTAGATATTATCTAGTAACGCCGTATCTGATTAATTTCAGTGTTATCTACTAAATAATTAACTGGATTTAAATTGCTTTGAATATTTCTTTATATTATGAACAAATGAACAATAATAATAAACATTGTTCATACAATGTACGTACATATGACATGCAATGGATGTCCAAGATAGGCACAATGTACATCCATTGGACGTTATCTGGACTTGAATTGTACGTCCAAAGTGGTGTCCTGGACGTCCCATGAACGTCCTTTGGATGTACTATGTACCAATTCTGGACATCCTATGGATGTCTCGAACATCCATAATAAATGTCCATTGTTCATCCAATGTACGTTCATGTGCATCCAATGTACGTACAATGGTTGTCCAAGATAGGCACAATGTACATCCATTGGACGTTATCTGGACTTGAATTGTACGTCCAAAGTGGTGTCCTGGACGTCCCATGAACGTCCTTTGGATGTACTATGTACCAATTCTGGACATCCAATGGATGTTTCGAACATCCATAATAAACATCCATTGTTCGTCCATTGTACGTACATGTGCTGTGTGGGATATATCTAAGAACACCAATATGGATTATACCCTTGCTTTTCACTCTCACAAAGTGAAGCTAAATCTTTGGTAAGGATTGAGTTGTACGCTTGCGTCAACTGGAAATTAAAAAATTGCGAGAAATGTATAGGTTATGTTTATTTTGAAAGACAACAAGAAAATGGATATCGAGGATGAAAATATGTCACTTAAATATTTTCAGTTCATTTCTAAAATATGAATAGGAGTTGAAAATGATATTCAGGACTTGAAAAAAACGAAATAAAGCGATTGAAACATTTCACAGGAAATTGTGAGGTTATGATCGAAAGTATTCACTTTAATTTATGAATGACATACGTTTCACGAAATAATACGGTGCGTCAGAGAGAGACAGAATTAGTAAATTATTTTCATTCTTAATATTACACACGCGCAGATCTGGTTTCTTACCTAAGTCCAGCTCCAGTTTTCATTGGCTCATTCCCCATATCCCCATATCGGAATTATTAGATATATGCTATAGTTATTTTTCTGGCATTGTTTTCGGTGGCAACCTTGGGTATAGAATAATTATTTAGTATTATGGTGAATGTGCCGGAAATTATAATTATTTTTTTGAGGGTTAAATAAACGTAAAATGATAAAAAATTGTTTTAACATCTTTCTTCTTCAACTGGGGAACCGTTTAGAGTGAAAAAAATATAAGGGTGCCATTAAAAAAATATCTGGGGGTATTTTTTTCAGGCGTGGAAATTAGAAACAGAATTTCAACGACGGATTCTTGTAGAGTTTTTGTTGCCATTTGAAAAACTTCTCGTTTCAACTTTCTACCTTGTTTGAGAGCCGAGATATTGGCTGTTTGCAACATCTTGGGACACCCTGTATAATGAACTCGGAAGTACCTATATCATAGATATATTTTCGGAATCGTTAAAAAAAGATCAATTTGGAAATATCATTTCTCATTATGGTTTCCACTTAAAAAAAATATTTATGTTATTGCTCCAAAATTTGAGCAGGTACAAAATCCAATAGCACCGCTCTATAGAAGAGGACCCATCGAGCGGCCTGCTCGATAACCTGATTCAATATCGGTAGATTTTTGTAAGGGGGTACGTGAAATGAAAGGCATCAAGACCCTCTACGTTAGAAGAACTGAAGGTAATGCCTCAATTACACTCAGCCACTTCCACTGCTACTCGCACTGCCAGAAATATTTCCCGGAATACTTCTGCGGCAGTATGGAAAGGCAATGAGTATTTACACTCAGCTCAAATATTTCTCTCGCGATCAAGTTTTGGCAATGGCGGACGACGAAATTGCAGCCTCAGCGCTCTGTCTCTTATTACACTTTCATTTAGGTATATAAATATGAGGGTGTCTTGAAAACGTATAAACTCCAAAAGAAAGTTCGTCGTCGTAGAAGATGGTGGATGATATCAATACATCGTGCACTACGTGCTTACGTTTATGGTTTTTATCGGGAGAATCCCATATCACTCTTTCGATCTCAAGGTGTTCTAGAAATGATATTATGTTTTCGTTGCTCCACTCCGTCGACATTTTTCGAACAATCAACAGCTTACGCAACGTTCGCACGACAGAAACTGGGCTGAATGTGATCACTCCCTGCCACTTGCGCTGCCGGTCCTTTGACTGCCGCACGAAAAACCGCTAATTTAGGGAGTGACCGGCAGCGCGAGTGGCAACGCGAGTGGCAGCAGAAGTGAGGTGATTACATTCTCACCCTGGTCATTTCCCTGCTCACTTCCCTGCTCCCTGCCATGGAAGTGGGCTGAGTGTAATTGACGGGTAAGGAAAAGGCAAGGCGTCAGAAGTTTACCCCTCGAAACACTGCCAAGGTCCACTCAGAGTGTTAAATTTCAAGTTGGGGCGATGTCAAATCGCTAATGGTGCTAAATTTGAACATTTAATATATTGACTGAAAAATGTATCAATTTCTTGTTCATTTATTTCTCTTATTGTGATCTTCAATTTAGAAATTTCATCAATTTCTACTCTTCAAAAAGCATGTTTCCGATAAGATCAAAAAAGCATCAATTACTTCTAAAGTGGATGTCATTGTCCCCAAAATATTTAAAAAAAATCGAATTCAACACCAGTCATCTTATTCCTCTAATAAAACAATCTTGTCAGTAGATGCACTCTGTAGGTAGATTCGCATTCAAGAATCCAAGGACCATTTGTTTACAAATAATGTCAAAAAACGAATTTGATAGCATGCGTCAAATAAATGATGTTCCAGAATCGGTTATTACAGAAATATTTATATCTACATTTTTTCGATAATTCGCTAGAATTTTATATGGTTTCGGTTATGCGATCTAGACAAAACTCTGCATGTAGCTTCGAAACGACATTTCCCATCTAAATTTTATCTAGATCGAATCTGCAGTTGTGGAATTTTCGGGACGAATGAATTTCGAAGTACATAAAAAAACCTAGGTACCTACTCTGGAAACTGCAACTTTCTCTGTCTATCCGATCGGGAGTTTTCGTGTCTACAGACGGACGGACGGACAGACAGAATTGTATTTCACCACTGATTATCGATGAGTCGAACCTAGTCGATTGAAACCATTTTTGGCTAAAAATTCGAAAAAAATTCCAACAGAAAAACTTTTAGACAGCTGTCAGAGCAATCGTCCATAATCCCAGATATGTTATAACTTATAACAGCAATATTGTGCTATTTTTGTCGATAATTCGCTTGTATTTCAAATGATTCTGATTACGCAATCTGCATAAAATTTCGCGGGTGGGTTGAATTTGTCATTCTTCATTCGAATGCAGAATTTCATCTCGATCGAATCTGCAGTTTCGAAATTATCAAGCAAACAAAATTTCGAATAGCCATATTTATACTCCATTCACTTTGAAAATATCGCGGTTTGCCATGAAATTCTGACACATTTCACCGTGTATATTTTGAAAATATTAGGTTATGGTCATTACACTGTCAGATACGCCCACAACTTTGTCGTTTCTGCTCAAAAATCGTAGTAATGACGTATTTATCAAAAAGTTCATTTACTTTGGGAAATTAATGAATTTGAGAAAATATTATGTGAATTCAGAAGACATTTAAATACATTTTTGCACAACCTGAAATACTCCAGCATGAAAATGTAGTAGTTCTACGAAACCTGCGCCATAGTTAAATCTTCGAAGAACCAACTCCATTTACAAACTTGAAAAAGAGTAAATAGGAAGTAGACTTGGCAATGTCGCTTGATTTTCACGGGTGCCAACCTGCGTCTGTTTTATGTGGAAAAACTTGATGAACCTAAATCATGGCCAACCGCGATACTTTATAAAAGTGAATAGAGTATAAGTAACCGTTCCTGGAATTTTGCCCATTAACGAACCTGGTTGATTGAAACCATTCTTGTCTCAAAATTCGAAAAATGCAGACATCGAGACAAAATGTAGAATTTGCGCTCAAAGAGGTTGATCAACTTCTCTCCACAGATCATGGAGAGTGCATTATAAACAAATGACTTATGAATGAGAAGTTGCATAATTTGAAAAAAAACACATGTTCGAGCATATTTCTACAGAATAGTAAATAACGTATGAATTTGGTGCACTACTTTTTACTCACTGTGTATATTGAATTATTTATGATCTAATACTTCTTATCATACCTATAACAAATTTCCAGATTTCCTGGATAAAAGAAAGGATATCCTGGATTGAAGAAATGCCCACTTTGGTCGATGAACCTTTTACAATTTCTTTCTTCGTAGTTTCTTTCCCTTGAACTTCGGCATTCAGATAATTTTATTTCTTTTCCATTAAAAATCTGATCGAATTGAGCCTGATTCCATCGAAGGCAGCTATCGAATATGTTTACTTCATTCCCTAAAATTCCACTTATGTCCTCAGTGTCCAGAAAATCGTTCATCTCTTTCTCCTGTGGTAGAATTTCTTCAGGATATATAGAACTGACATAATTTGTCTGCTCCTTCCTAAATGGAGTAAAGATTTTAAGTTCCTGTTTGTTATTTGGTAGTTCCACAACTGTACTGATATGTGGAATGGTAATGTTGGTCCTTATTTTTTTTGGACAATCGTCTTGAAAAATTTCCGCCTGAAACCCGCTGTAAGAGTTTCTCAGTAATCCAGTACTCCTAAATCTCAAAACTTTCAAATTTTCGTCGAATTTCGAAATTAATTTTAAATCTTTCTTGCATCCACAGATAATTTTTCCGTCAATCTGCAGGTAACCTTCACTGCATTCTAAGCTGTTGCCAAACCAAAAAAATCGAAATATCATTCTCAATCGGCAGACGTCAGATGATGCTTTGTGGATTTGCAAAACACAATCGTAGGGGTAACTCATACTTGCTGGGAAATTGGGAGAATTAATGGTGAAATGTCTGGATGATTTTGAATTAGTTTGGCAACATTCACTGAGGTTTGAATAAGAATGCTTCTCTACACCAAATGTCGTGAAGGTTTTTGATGAGGATGGAGGTTTGTTCGCACATTCTTCAATTCTTGTTACTAATATTTTATAACCTCCAGCAGAAAATGTGTCATCTGTTTTGAAATGCAACGTCAATGTCCCGTTATTCGCTAGATACTCTTTAGTGCCATTCTTTTTCCCACATAAGGCGTCTACCAAACCAACTTCCAATCTATCTTTCACACAACCGGGAGAATTCTCAAGGTTGAAGTCAATGAATCTCAAACTATAGTAGGTAGGGCAATCTTCACCTTTTATATTCAATTTACAATTCAAATCAGGTGGATAGGCCTCTGGATATTTCGGAGTCTGTAGCAGAAATCGGGATTCCGTTATAGTTTCGTCACAATTATTACCAAACTCGATGGTTTTTAGGTTTTCTTCATGATAATCACCACTAACATCCACTTTTGAATTAACACTAGATACTAGCGGTATATATAAAAGTATGATTATTGGTATGAAATTGCAAAAATGTAATTCATACATCTTCCCGAGATCACTTATTCAGTTATATTGATGTCGTCTTGGGTCATACTTAAATACTTGAATGACGAACCCAGGATATTACTGTTTGATCTTCGCGAAGAACAAACTTGGGATCTTCTTTAAATCACGACTGACGAATCTTTCCAAATATTATGTAGTATTTACTCGTCTATGGTTATTTTTATGAATATTGATTTCCTCTTGCAAAAGATGCGGCTAGGCATATCCGGTCTCGGCAAGAAGAATGATTATTAGTGAACAATTCACACAAACAATCAGATTTAATAAAATATCTAACTTGTCACGTTAAATAATTGTTCTTTTCTTTCAACCTCCATTACTTTTGTATACATAAAATGGTACACAGATGGTTCTAAAACTGCTACAGGAGCTGGCGCTGGGATTTAAGGTGGATTTATACAGCAACTAAAATAAAATAAGAACTAAAATAAAATAAGAATGTTCACTTGATGCATTTCAATGACAGCGTTTATACAGGAAATAAGTTGAAATAAGGAATAAGAATAAGAGATGGTCAACTTTTATCTTTTTCGCTTATTTTATTTGGAAAATGATAGTGCGCATGACCCAAATCCACTCCCCAATCTTTTCCGTATTGACACTTTTGACAAGTTCTAGTTTTCTAACCTAAAACTTGATGAATATTTTTTAAATCACTGTTGATAATTATATTTGATATGGATGACCAGGAAATAATGATGGGAGCGATGTTGTTATTGATGACAAGTACTGCGATTATCGCCTTGAATAAAAGGCGGAAGTCATTGTCAAAAAATCTGCGATTTGATTGGTTCATTCTTATTTCTCATTTTATTCCAGTGATCTCTATAAACCTATGTTGTCTGCTCTTATTTCTTATTTTATTTTATTTTAGTTCTTATTTTATTTTAGTTGCTTTATAAATCCACCTTTACAGGGCAAGTACCAAGTGTGCACTATCGTTAGGCTCCTGTACAAGCGTCCGTCAAACGGAAATACATACTAGCAATCGAAAGATGTCTAGACATAAATCTAGAAAGAAACTATCAGATATTCAAGCTGCCGTTAAAGTCCTGAGCTATTATGTCATTGATTCAAAGCTGATTTGGGAGTGCCGGAACAAACTCAGTGAGGTAGGTAAGAAAAATACGGTCTTTTTAATCCCGGTCATTTGGGAATCGTAGGAAAGGAAGAGGCCAATGCACTTGCCAGAAAGAGCGCACAAACGCCACTCACTGGCCCAGAAATGAAACAGTAAACTTGAGTTCCAGACTTATACTCCATTCACTTTTATTTAATCACATGGGAGGTCATGGTTTCGTTTTCAGGAGTTGGTGCACCTAATGAAAAGTCTGTGCGCGTACAGAAAATATCGTTAATGACAAAACGACGTTGTCAGTTCCTTTGTTTACATCAAGGTAAAAGTATCAAAGATATTCCACATTTTGTTAGTTCGAATCGATCGGCGATTTTGGGGCGAAATATCGATAGGAAATCGCCTATTTTTCCGTTCTTCGTCATTCAGAAGAAGTTTTCCGTCGATATAAGGAATTTCGTGCAAGTGTCATTCTTTCCTTTCACGACTTTTGGCGTGAGTACGAACGGCAAATTTGAATTGGACCAAAAATCGATTTATAAGCACAAATAAAGCGAAAGTAAGTACTTATCGACCTTTTTACACTTGATAACGAAGTTTTTTTTAGGTATCTGGCCGTTTAGAAAGATTTCAAACGATATTCCGGTCCCCCAGAAGTTTGGTTAGTTTCGGTATCGTTTTTGGTGCTCAAAATTCATTTGGAATGTGTAAATGGATAAGAAAAGGTTCCTTATACGATCTTCTAACGAAAGCGACCAGAAAATATGGTTCAGGTAGGATTTTCGAGGAATTATGAGGAAAGAACTTGCAGAATGGAATTGCACGATTTTCGTAAGTAAACGAGTTCTGGATGGCCATCATTGGTCCCTAAATGATTATTGTTGATCGTTTTCACGTTTCAGAAAAAAACTCGTCGAAAATGCTAAAAGAAAGAAATATGACTATATTGCATTCAACGGTAGGTGAATTCAGATTCCGATGAATTGAAATGTGTCACTGAAGCTTTCATTCCTATCAATCCTTTGCCGAAAATAGAAATAGGCTATATTGAACCAGAATACATCGGTTTTTTTTCATATTCCAGGAGTTTGTGTCTTATTTTAGAACAGGTGAATGATAAATGTGAAGCATATGTTTGACCTATTCCATTTTATTTGTACAAACCTACTGTGGTAGTAATGTATGAATATTTTTGAACTAATAAATTACTATACAGTCAAAATATTTCACTCCTTGTTCATAAGATCGAATAAATGAAATGTAGGGGAGAGTTCCTTTGAATTGGACGGCCCATGAACCGGACACTATAGTTTTCTACTACACCCGATAGTAATTGAGCATATTTTATGTAAATCCCATTTTCGCAACATTGAGCCACGTCTCTTGGAAAATGGCTGAATCTGTGGGTCGCGTCTTGTTGACGAGGCATGCATTGAAAAATCCGTTGCCGGTAAAGTAAATATGTACGTACATTTGCGAAGTGAATAGCTACGTTTCTAGTGACGATAAGTTGCCGATTTTTTCATATAAACATCAAGTGATTATCCCTCATCAGACAGATATGTTGAATCGTTGATATAACCATTTGTAGAAATTATATTTTCAGGTTTTTTAAAAAAACCACATATCCCATGAATCGGACATAGAAAAATGACTGGAAATTGACGTCCAGTTCATGGGCTGCAATGTTTCCGATTCAAGGGAGATGTGAAAGTATGTTATGTAATTCAATATTTAACATGGGAAATACTGTATGTTTTCTCTGTTTGGTGCTACTAAATGATTTCAACTATTCTCCTAGACCTTTATGACAGTATTTTCATGTTTTTGTACTATTGTCCACTTCATGGGAATGACTGTCCAAAACAAGGGCAACATCCCATGAAATGGACATTTTATGAAATAAACTTAGACCTATTTTTTCGAGTGACGAGCTTTTCTTTTTCTAGCTTTTTCTGAAAAAGTGAATCCACAAACCTTATGCTCATATTATGACGGTACAATTTGAAACTTTTTCATTTCAAATAATATTTCACGCCAATAATAATTAAATTGTCCGTTTCAAGGGAACTCTCCCCTATATCTATAATGCTTTCAGGAATTGACATTCTTGCTTATTAATTTATAACCAAAACTCAGTTACTATTGCATTGAAATTATTAGTTTCTCTGTAAACAAATTCGTTAATTTAGTTTTTATGTTTATTTTCTTTGTGATGAATGAAAAAAAATGTTATTTATTTGAAATAAAGAAATATTAGAAATAGAAATATTATGCACCCTCACAATCATAATCACATACAATATCATAATGAAAACAAAGCCCATCGATAAATCTTTACAATCATAAATCCAAAAACTCCTTTATATGTAGAATATTGTTGACAATTTTTTGTTTTGTTCTCCAAAATGAAATATACATTCTGTCAAATACGCTAAGAATGTAGAAAGGGCAACATAGTGTTGACTTGGAACATAAAAATATTTTGAAAAACGTCATAACTTCGATACAGAGTGGAATGTGTCAAATTTCCAAGGCCAGAGTTGTGATTTTATAATTGTGAATGGAGAGTATACATACATTCATATTGTCAACTGGCGAACTACAGGACTGCAATAAAAACTGTCAAATACATTTTGAAGCATTTTTGAAATATGCATGTTCAACATGTCTCACATTTTTTCCGAATGCAGAGCTGAAATATATGTTGGTAAGACTGTTCCATCCTGCGCATAATAAGCTTGTATAATTTTTCGATTTGAGAAAAGCATTCTTTATTTGATGTCGCATATTTAAGGAATAAGTTGGTGGTTCGACGTAAACCATATTTTTTTCTATTCCATGAGGAATAATTCGGTTTTGTCAAAACGGGTGACCTAGCCATCAGACACGCCCATTCCGTACTATCAATTTATCGGGAAATACTTTGTATCTTCTGCCGAAGAGTGAGCAGGAGCCCCATCATGTCGATTCCACATTTCATTACGAATATTAAAAGAAATTTGTTTTATTGAATTCAATTCCATATACAGAATGTTTCAACATACACTAAAACATATACATGTAAGCAACTTGAATTTTGTACCCCCTTATGAATTGACATAATAATATGCACCCTTGCCCTAAAGTGGAAATTAACTCAGAAAATATCCATTTTAGGGCAAGGGTATGATGTATACACTCACATTATTTTTTAACGCAGATTCAATATCTGCCATAAAAAAATTGGGGTTCTAATTTGAAAAAATTGATTTTTCACGATTTTGTCATCCCTAACTTTGAAAGCGATTTTTTCACCCCCTGTATCATGAATCGCGATTTCGATTTTTGAAGTGGATACATCAATCTTACATCTTGAAAAATCCCAAAAATGAAAATTTTCCATCCAAAAACCTCGAAGTTATTCTTGTTTCAGCGGAGCTCTATTTTCGATTTTTTTTTCGAATTTTCCCGCTCAGAGAGAATTTTCCAACCAAAACTGAAAAATGTTACATCAACATAACTTGAAATTTTCAAAGAAATCTATTTCTGCAATAAAAAAATGGTGTTCTAATTTGAAAAACGGAAGTTGACGTCATTTCCGGAAAAACCGGAGGTGCTCATGCCTTGAAAATATTTTGGATTTCATCAGCATCGTGAAATACTTATAAGTGCTGAATTTCATGAAAATACGTTCAGTAGTTTCCCGTATAAATATGGGTGAGGTTCCTCGTGAAAGACCCTATATATCTTCACTAATATTGTACATATTCAACAAAAAGAATCCCCAAACTAATTAATTTTCACTTAAAAGATAATTAATGCATGCAACCGTAATTCATTTGACTGAGTAGGACAAAGACAGGTTACCCTAAATAAGGCTATCTCTGTTTCAGCTGCCCCTGCCTCACTTTACGTTCAAAAGTATACGGTCGGCATTTTTCCGTTCCCTATACAGTCAGCGCGACAGGTCGCTCTCACCGTATAGGAAACGGAATGCACAATGGAACACTCCGTTTCCTAGCAGATATGCGCGATGTGCTCACTGCCCTGTTAGTCTTCTGGGTGCCGATGGGACAAATTGCAAATTAATTAAAGTTTTCTTACTTTCTGTATAGCTTAATTAGGTAGAGTCTACCACATTTTCTCTCTGTGAACATTTTTGTAGTCGCGATTTTTTTTTCAAAAAACATCTCGTAAGTCGACGATATTTTCATTTTTTTTAATCAAACATATCCTTTTTTGTAAAATGCAATCATAAAAACAATCTTGGAGAAATGTGAAAACATGATTGTCTACCAACATAAACATGACTGTGACTGATAATCGTATTTTTTCAAAGTATTAATACCCTCCCGAATTTTTCAGAATCGGTTGATACAACCATATAAACTAATATGGCGATTTCCTTGTCCGACAAATGAAAAACGAAGATTTTTTGGGATAAAAAAATTATGAACAATGTCTTTTTTCCTTATTCTCTCTCCACCTTGAAAATACGTCGCGTTCATTCAAAAATTAAAGAATTCACTGCTCTAATTTGGTTATGAATAGACTATATGCATTTATCTGATATAACTTTGCTCATGTTACAAATAAACATTTGATTTTTTGAGGACCATTTAAGACGGATGTGAATACTACCATCCAGCAGTCCGACGAATAAAGTTCGGCAATTTCAGTTGTTGCCGATGTAATATTCTCAGTAGTGATGGAGTGTTTTTTGTGAAAACATTCAAAAAATATCCGTGGCTTTAAAACGAAAAAGGAGGAAGTGACATCCTTAAACTGTGCAAAATATTCTTGATGGCATCAAGAGAACATCATAATCACAAAAATAAAAATGTCATTCCACCTGACGATTGGTGTGATACTTTTACTGGATACCATTCGTCTTGTTACAATGCAATATGAGAAAGAAAGTATTTTCATTGTTTTTTTTATTAGATTTGAATGAAAATGTCAGTAAACAATTTGAATTATACACTTTCAATCAAAATCAATAATTTCATTTCAATAATAATCGAAAAAAATTTCTGAAGCAAAACCATTATATTCAACTAGACTAAGGATTTGCCGCATTTTATATGGTGGACAGTTGTTTTTTTTATAAAACGAATCTCTCTAAAATATAAATTCATTCTTGTCCAATAAATATTAGTGAATTTAAAAACTCAAAAAAATCGTCGATTTTCATCTGTCGGACAAGAAAAACGCCACTTTTTTTGTCGGATGCATTTTCATATGATTATATAAACCGATTCTGAAAAAATCAGGAGTGTATTGATAATATAATAAATTTGTCTTCTTATAAGAGTCTATATATATATATTTAAATTAATATTTAAGGGTTTAACGACTCAATTTGGAGGGGAATAAACTACTCTTTATTCTTTGCCAAGCTTTCGCATTTATTTTAATGCTTCATCAGGGCTTCTACAATAAAGCTGTCCTTTGTCATGTTATATACCTAATTGTGAATTTTATAAAATGACCCTAAATTTTAATTCTGACACCCCATGTAATTTTTGATGGGTTATAATTGTTCACTGTACCTTATGTGCTTTTCAGGTGAATAAATATTATTATTATTATTATTATTATTAAAGTACATACAATTCTTTTACTATATTAAACATAAATATGTTGTTAACACTTACTGAATGCGAGGTTAGATGTTCCTTGCATCATGCTCAAAACTTCCGTCAAATAAAAATGAAATTCACAATTAAAATTTTTTACTTCCACAATTTCCATCAGTTATATCAATTTAAATTCTTTTTTATTTTTATTATTTTTACTGAATCTGGTCTTTGATGGTTTTAGAATGAATCTGAAATCTGAATGTTTTTACTTCTCCTCTCTCTTTTCCATTTGACCTTGTTTATGTGTCAATTTCTTCCCACAGGTTAAGTTTCGTTCTTCTGTGTTTTGTTCTGTTTTCCTAGCATCTTTGGTTTACGGATTTTTATTCATCTAGAGGGCCATCATAAAAGTCTTTCCATTT
Source organism: Adalia bipunctata (assembly GCA_910592335.1). Taxonomy (NCBI): domain Eukaryota; kingdom Metazoa; phylum Arthropoda; class Insecta; order Coleoptera; family Coccinellidae; genus Adalia; species Adalia bipunctata. Next base: position 50,783,012 of record OU342950.1, on the reverse strand, counting down.
TGATTTTTCCAATAGGAAGCTGTATATACAACTCAAATTATTTGTACAAATAATTTGAGTTGTATTTAGATAATATAATAAATGTGATTTTCAGTCATGTTTATATTATAGACAATCATGTTTTCTCATTTTTCTCGGATTGTTTTCATGATTGCATTTTACAAAAAAAGAGTAGGTACGTATGATTTAAAAAAAAATTAGAGGTTTGCTGAAAAAAACCGCGGCTACAAAAATGTTCACAGAGGAAAAATGTGGTAGACTCTAGCTAATTAAGTTATACAGAGAGTATGAAAACTCAGAAAACTGTATTAATAATTTGCAATTTGTCCCATCGGCAGGACACTAACAGGACAGTGAGCACATCGCGCATAGGAAACGGAGTGTTCCATTGTGCATTCCGTTTCCTATACGGTGAGAGCGACCTGTCGCGCTGACTGTATAGGGAATGGAAAAATGCAGCCCGGAAAGCGCCTATAAAAAATGTTTCGATAATTGGAAGTGCCGTTGGCATAGATGTATTGGAGCAAATGGAGCCTATTTTGAAGTGTCAGAATCGAAAAACGACTCGCTAAGCAAACAAAGTGCTCTCATTAGTTATTTCGATTTAGTGGGAAAACAACCCATTTCTTGAATTTACAGACCAATGAGAGTAACCTTGGATGATTTGGTATTCGATGCCTGATGCCATGTGTTCCCAAATGCTACTTGAACTGCAATAAAAACTCAGAAGTAGTGCTAACGACCTCAAAAATGAACAATGGGAAGTATGATAGGTTTGAAGGTCTCGTCTCTCGAACAAGAAAACCACTTGTGTACTAAGCCGACGTTTCGTTAAATATATAAACTTCTTCAGGGCACTAGAAGATAACAGTGTGGATAAAACGATATCATCAAACAAAATACATAATTAAAGAAAAGTAATTTTCTTTTGTAAATATAAAAAAATTTTTATGTTATAATTCTTCTTCACGGAAAACAAACAAGAAATGAAACAAACAAACGATAGTCAGTAGGAAGGTACCTATAATCAATATCTCTACTCAATGAGAGTGAACTATAGAACAATGATTCATCAGAAATTGTCGTGTGAAACAAAAATTATAATCTTCCAAAAATTTTTCTGGTTGTTAAAAATCATGACAATTTACATCGATGTAGTGGAAAAATTGAAAATTTACTCACGGTACTATGTAGTTTTCATTGTCAGAAGGTACATATTCAGACAAAAACACTGCATTGAAATCAAGAACATATTTCCTAGGTAAGAGACAGGCATCAACTAATGAGTTCAATAAAAATATGTAATTTGAATGGAAATCGTATGATACATCTTTGATATCAATAATAATAAGCGGTGTTCAACTTTTCAATATCGGTTCTCTTGTTAACTGTATTAACATCTTGTTCGGAGTATACTGTAATGTTGATGATTGTTTTCTGAACTTGATGATATCCATATAGGGAACGACTGTATAGTGTATATGTCTTGTCGCTTCCATTGTGTCCATATGTTCCCAAAAGGAGATGTGATTTATCGCGGACGACATAGAACGAAAACTACTCACACAGGTAGAACGAACGAAAAGAACGAGAGAAAAACATCAAGGTGGCCACCAAGTTCCTGAGAGCTGAGTTTGAAGGTTATTGCATCTCAAGCTTTTACCCAAATTACCCTTGCAAGATTCATACAGTCGATTTATTCTTAACAATCTCCTTTTATTTCAATCACCTCTTGTAAAAGCCTTTTTCTCAAGATTTGCTATTTTCCTAGGACTTCAAATTTCTCAAAATCGAATGCGAGCAAAGTACTCTTACTGTGTTCAGCTAATGCAGTATTATTTTCTTTATGTTTCAAAGGATTAGCACTATTTCACATATCTTCCAAATGTTTAGATAGTCTGACTTTCAGATAACGTCCTGTCAGGCACGTAGCCAGGATTTTCTTTCGGGGGGGCCCACAATTTCGGGGGGGGGGCCCACAATAAGTAAACGTTGCAAATTTTGTCAAATATGCATGCATTTTTTGATATATACAGTCATTTTTTGATATTTCGGGGGGGGGGGGGGGGGTGCACGGGCCCCCGAACCCCCCCCCCCCTCGGTACTTGCCTGCGTCCTGTCTGCCAATATAGGTTTTCGTACAATCTGAGCATGGAATTCTATTGAAATTCTGAGGAGTTCTAGCCTTCAACAGAGAATAAAATTTGCTCCCAATAGTGTTCTCTGATTTTTGAGCAGTGTCGAAGTGATCAGTTTTGAGCACTTTACGGATTTTCTCCGAGACGTTTTCAATGTAAGGTATTTTATAAAACCTTTTATCAACCTTAGGTATAGTACGTTTTCAATGTAAGGTATTTTATAAAACCTTTTATCAACCTCAGGTACAGCCTGAGAATTAGGAAAACGGAGAATTTTCTTCACTATGCTAGGTGGATAATCATTAGCCGTCAGGATATCTGTCACCTTCTTCAAATTATCATTGTGGTACATTGGGTCCGACAAACTAATAGCTCTATGTTTTAAGTTTCTAATAATGTTCAGTTTTTTTAAAATGGTTGTTGTGAATTGAAGTTAAGGACCCTATTAGAAGAGTTGGGTTTACTGTACCAATTGAATTTGATATGTCCTTGATGTCTAATAACTGAAGTGTCTAGGAAGGATATCAGTTCATCCTTCTCAACTTCAACATTAAACTGTAGTCTCGGATGTATCGAGTTAAAAGCTGTTAATATTTCATATTAGTACACAAGTAGTTTTTTTTGTTCGAGACCTTCAAACATATCATACTTCCCATAGTTGCAATAAAAATGTCACCATATATTTAGTGTTATGAGCTTATACCGGAGAAACTGAATGAAGGTTCATGTAGATTGTCCCAAAAAACCAGATGAATCTCCCAAACTTGACCTACATTCTTGGGTTAATAAATCTTTCAATAGCTGACCAATAAATCGTCGGAAGGAAACTATTGCAGTTCGAAGTGATCGGTCCCAAATGGTTGAAATCAATTTATCTATAGAACATTTTTTAAGGCGAAAGCTCATTTTTGGTGGACAAAGGATATGGCATTCAATTTGTCCAGATGTTGCGAAGTGAGACGCAACATAGCTGCCGGCTTCGAACTATCAAAGTTCAACACTAATGAGAAATTACAAAAATATTTGCATACCTACATAATAATACAATAAAATATGGCATGGTTACAGTATATACAATCACAGTTTAATCAACACATACAGTTTGGTCAAAGTACCACCAATTTATTCAGCATTTCTCCTTTTTCGAGATATGAAATTCTAAGTGAATTTTATTGTTGTCCTATTCCTGATCTGTTTTATCTTTATGTAAAACGAATCTCAGTAATTCACCCTGAGATTCAGAAAGCGATGAGATTGTGAGCTTCCTTTTGGCATTGGCACGTTTAAGCTTCAAAGTTTGGATTTCTGTGGACGACAAAATTTCAATATTTGCAATTAATTATACGAGTAGAAGCAATACAAGCATAGTGAATTCGATTAGATGGAATTTATTTGGTGGTTCAATGACTTACGGTTTTATGAAACTGATTATTCCTTTCAAGATATGTTGTGGCGAAACACGATTATTTCGACGCACTTGACACCAATTTTCGCACATTCTTTTCGAATTCGCGACACTCGACACTTTTTCAGCGAACTATCACGTTGTTATCAATAATTAGCACTTGTTGAACTCCAAGGATTGTTTCCTGGAACTGTTGTAACTGGATTGATGTGGATCTGCTGATTAAGTGGTTAACGATAAAGTACCAAAAATGTATTTTCGATAGTGGACCAATGTTTCGTACTCGATCAGTTTACTAAGATTGTTCTGTTTTTATTTTTGTACCCTGATTGTTTTACGAGGATAATGGTTTCCTTCCACTGCTTCTAAATGTTAGGATGCTGGTGATCCTCGTTAATCTCGCTGATTAACCTTTGTGACCGCACAACAGATGTGAAGGGGTACACTTAACTATAAGAACTTTATGGTAATCTTGATGATAACTGCGATAAGTTGTTATCCTTACTTAGATAACAACTACGAAGAGGATGAGGAAGTGGTGAAATTTGAACGCACTCTCAACAAACAATAAACTGTATTTTCTTGTTATCTCAATTTAGATAACAAGCACGAAACGGTTATACAAGTAATATGTATAGAATTATAAACTCTACCTCCTATATGAAAATGTATAGCAAGTGTTGTTGTGATTTACAACGGACTGTCTAAATTACTTCAATTTACTTCACTGACCGACGATTATAAACTCTACCTGCCATACATGAAAATGTATAGCATGGTAGTAAGTTGTTGATGTGATTTACAACTGAATAATTACCGACGATTCTGAATAACAACTAAATCATCACTGTGCGAATACTTTACCGATTGCTTGTCTGTAACATGGAGTTTTAAGGACGAGCTAGAAAATAAGGAGGTTCATTTTCTCTGAGTGAAAATGGAAAAGATCAACAATTGATTGGGTGTCAGAATCGAAAACGCCCCGCTAAGCTAACAAAGTGCTCTCATTTCCCATTTTTGACTATAGTGGGAAAAAACCCATTTCTTGAATCTACAGACCAATGAGAGAAACTTTGGACGATTTGGTTTTCGATGCCTGCCATGTGTTCCCAAATGCAACTTGAACTGCAATAAAAATGTCACAATATATTTAGTTTTATGAGCTTATACTAAGAAACTGAATTAACGTTCACAGGACATGGTTATTGTCTCAAAAAACCAGATGAATCTCCCAAACTTAAAACCTAAATTCTTGGGTTGAGAAATCTTTCAATAGCTGACCAATAAATCAGTCGGGAGGGTATTTTTAAGCGAAGAACCAGAAATGTAGAGGCATATGGAACAACTTTTGCAGTTCGAAGTGATCGATTCCATATGGTTGAAATCAATTATTTATCGATACAACATTTTTAAAGGCGAAGGCTCATTTCAGATGGACCAGGGATATGATATTTAATTTGTCCAGATGTTGCGAAGTGAGACGCAACACAGACTACAGAGACTACCTCCTAATGCTCTTCAATCACATTTTCATTAATGGCAATTCCCCTCCATTTTAGAATGTTGTAGCGTTATTGTAAATATTTTTGATGACATTCGTGTAACGATGGTCGATTCGACAAAAAAGTAACGTAACTCGCCAATAATTCTTGTACGAAGAATAATTAAGGAAAATCGTCGCACCAGTCGATTTTTGATTTCAGAAGAAAGTTATCGCGCCCCTGTACTCTATTTTTTCGAATGGGAATATAAGGATCGTGATACATCGAATAACAGGTAATTTGATTACTTACTCAACAGTATGAATGAAAGGCAAATTGGTTATGTCCTTTTTTTAATGAAACACTAGTAAAAAATCTATTCGGTATGGATGAAAGATAATTTCAATGTATCAAATATTGTTACTCAATGCAGCACCAGGTATTCTTCCAACTCCTCAATTCTAAATTATCTGACCGATTTCGGTAAACAGTACTCTTAAAATGACCTCACTGAAAATAGTCAAGAGGGTTCAAATCTGGAGATAGGGGTGGCCATTCAACTGATCCTCTCCTACCAATCAGTCAGCTACTTGTCGACCATTCACACCGGAAAAGAGATTAATACTTGAAAAATAATGAGCTATGAAGGCATCTACCTGAATAAATGAAACAAAATAGGACACAAATCATTTGCCATTAATGAATATTGACAAATGAAATTGAAATCTGAATATGAACTAGGTCCTAGGTCTCCCATACCTACTTTTCACCCAACCAGACCGAATGGTCCAGCGTTAACAGAGAATCGCTGCTTTAAAAGCCCGTTAAACCTTTCACAAATCACAAAGTTGACCGAAGCGACAATCAAAGTTTGACGGCGAGTTCTTCAAACACTGAAATAGGCCATCAAGCAGTAGCTCGAAATACCTATTATGGACTTTGACGAAGCAGATGGTTGTAAAGTAGAAAATCATTTCATCACGACCTTCCTTGTTTCCCAACATATGCGAATTAGTGTTTATTTCTCCCGAACCGTTTATTATTTTTTTATGTCAATATCGTTTAGGTAAGAGAGGCTGAAGAATAATTACTTCTTGAGCTGAATTTAGGTATTACATTTGCACTGCAGACGTGTCTCATGCGATGGAAGAACTATCCGGAAAGAACATGAAAATCCCCATACTTAGTTTATCTGATACTCATCAATTCGATAATTAATTTTTCAAATGAAAAAGTTATTATTCTGACTATTTCACTCATTTCAAAAACTGACCAATCACAGTCCGAAGACAGCTCGTATTATCGCGATAATACCAACTGTCTCTGAATTAGTGAATTATGATTGGTCTGACAACTTCGGTATTTTCAGCGATTGAACCACAGACTAATCTGTGATTGAACTATAGATACAACAGAATACCTAACTACAGTAGTTAGGTATTCTGTGTAGATACCAACGGTTTGACCACATAATAATTCTATACCTATAATTTGATCCTTGAAATTATTAGTGAAGCATCTAGAAGGCTCTGGCTAAGGTCAGTGAGACTATCGAGCATGTGCGATAACGGGGAGTGGGAAAACAGGGGCATCGTGGCGTTCAGCGGATGCGGTTTTGTTATTTGCAAAGAGTATTTACTCTTTGTTATTTGTATCTGTTTGTATTGAGTCACATATCTACGGTATCCATGGATACAGAATTACATGTCCCTTCTCTTCTCCCTAGGCATGCGTATAGCGATGACCGACCTTGGATTTAAGGGGAACGATTGCCACACTTTTGTATAGTTATTAGCACAGAAATATAATAAATACTAGAACGCTAATCAGTTCTGCATTCCTGGCACCCCACAGCGCAAATTGACCTACTACAGAGTTTGCGCAATATTTGAACGTGTCATCAGGACAGGTCTTAAAATTTTTGACTTCGAGAATGTTGTATGAATAAGTTGTCAATATCAACATTCGCAACAATAATAAAATAGCTGTAGTATTTTTCATATTTACATAAAATTGGTTTCTCCTTTATTTTCGCAAAAAAGAACCATGCACTTTTTTCTGTCTATAATTTGTCACAGCACTCGACTGTCAAAATTAACTAGTAAAACTCAGATACAAAACTAAACCAGAGGAGTATCAGTACTACACAATGTTCAAGAAAACAAAGAGGAAACACCGAAAACGGAGCAGAAAAGGGAAGCGAATTTATACGAATGAATAAACAGGAAAGCACACAGCAAAGGGAATCAACAAATCCTAAAATACGACACTGTTCTTTTTCTGATGTGATGTGTGTTTGTTTTCGTCGCGTAGCGGTGTTGCCGAATTCACTAGGTTTCACAATAAGATTTATTCCGAACTTCATCTGAAACGATAAAACTTGGCAACGACGTGGCAAGAAAAGACGAGCTGCGCATGTACAAGTAGTAGGTGTTTATTTGCTAAATGGGGTCATTTTACTGAATCTCGGACGTACCTAATAGCGTTCTAGTGTTTATTATATTTCTGTGGTAATTAGCCACTATACGCTCAAATTCTATATTTATAATTCTATGAGTTTGACAACTTCACATGTTTTTCATTGATTTTCTCGAATATGAAGTTTCTGACCTTTCATTTCGTTCGTGAAAAAATAGTCTTATAAAATATCACACGAGATTGAATTTACCTCATAAGTCTATCTTTTATTTCCAAACTCAAATGAGTTGCTTTTTGGAAACACCACTCGTCCTACGGATTCTTGATGTTTCCAAGCAACTCATTTTCGTTTGAAAATAAATCGATAGACTTATGACGGAAATTCAATGTGAAAATGTGAAAATTTTTTCACATGCAATTAGCTTCAAAAAAACGTTCACAAATCCAGGTTGGTTAAATTTATTATTTCATTCTCATTTGTTGAATAGAATTTTCATGATTATAACTTGAATAAGTGGGTGATCATTGAATATGATTATATTCATTTCAATCGTGAAAACTAGAATTCGCATATGCAATAATTTCAACATTGTACATATGAGAATATTTTATGAGTAACTGGAAATGAATTAGTGACATATTATGTAAACGGTTAATTGAATTCTAGAAAACTAATGAATTTCCATTAAAATTTTCAGGCTACAAAACTCCTATACCAGGTGTCCCAGTATACCTGTTCCAATCGATCATTTTAGCCATTTCGAAAGATAAAAGTTTGAAAATTTCATGTTCTCCAATTCGTTCAAATTCAAGGAAACTTCAACTGAGAAAAACAAAAATTGAAAGTCACTTGCGGTTTGACCGTAAATGAATCGAACTTTTTTATTTAAAATAGCTCCGTATATTTTTGCAATTTTTGATATTTGATATTTGAAGTGTAGTTTCCAAAACGCTGAAGTTCAACCTGTTTTTTTAATTGAAAAACTCATCAAATCGAAAAAAGAAAACTATTTGCCCTCGGGACGTTCTTCAACTTCAATTTAGAAAAAAATCAAGTCTACATCGTAAATAAGGGTAGTTACACGTGATATAAAGAGACCACTTCTTGAATGTAGATTTACCACGATTCAAAAGGTGATACTTCCCCTTAAGCCACATCGCTGAATATGTAATCAAATTACCTTTCATCTGATTGTATTCTTCGTGCAAGAATTATTGACGAGTTATGATATTTTTTAGCACGCTGTATACAGGGTGTTTCACCATAAACTGGACACACATATATAGCCGTATAGACGACACCGGGGAAGTCATTTTTGCCTTATGACATATACCCCGTTTTCGACGCATAAGCGAGGTACAGGGTGTTCCATGTCAACTTTGAGCAATATACTGATAACTGTGGTGAGTTATGCGAGACATTTGAAATAACGGTTTCTGGTCACATCTTAGTATTTTTTTGGGTTTAATTCAAAGTTGGTGAAGAATTCTGAAAAAAAAATTTCAAAATGTCAGAAAGCCTGCAAATTGAAATTTAATTGTTTCGGTTGCCAATTTGAAAAGCACTATTTCAACGTACTCAATTTTTTTAGATTTTCCGTGAAAAAATTTTTTCAAAATTCGAACTCAACTTTTTTTTTACATGTCTTCAGTGAAAAAAAATGTCGACCGAAATTGTTGAGATTTCCATTGTTGAACTATCTTTCATTCTGAATACTGAGGTGAAAACAGAATGAAATAATTTCTATTGGTTTTTTTTGGAGCCTTCCAAAAATTACGCTCAGAGAACTTTCATAAATTTTTTTCAAAAAACTGGAAGCCGTACGGAGGCCAAAATTGTGCTAATGGGCTGCCAGAATGACCCGAACAGAAATATGAATTTATAAATCAAAAAAATTTTTTTCGAAAAACTTCGTTAGGATTCGAACTCTCTACGAATATGACTAGTAAATCGAAAGTGGAGAGTTCGATTCCCACCAAAGTTTTTTGAAAGAAATTTTTTTGGTTTTTAAATCCATATTGTCCTTCGTACGGCTCCCAGTTTTTTATTACAAATTATGAAAGTTCTCCGAGCGTAATCTTTGGCAGGCTACAAAAAGAAAACCAATTGATGTTTTCTTATCATGAAAAATTTCAAAAATTTTGGGCGAATTTTTTTTGTTCACTGAAGACATGTAAAAAAAAAGTTGAGTTCGAATTTTGAAAAATTTTTTTCACGGAAAATCTTAGAAAATCGAGTACGTTGAAATAGTGCTTTTCAAATTGGCAACCGAGAAAAAAAATTCCAACTTTGCAGGCTTTCCGCCATTTTGAAACTTTTTTTTCAGAATTCTACACCACAATTGAATTGAGCCCAAAAAATACTAGGATGTGACCAGTAACCGTTATTTCAAATGTCACGCATAACTCACCACAGTTATCAGAATATTGGAAAAGGCGAATTAGTACAATATTTTTCTTGAGGAGAAAATGACCTGGTGGATGCGCCATCCTATCACAATATACCTTGAAACAGTAAATCATTCCAATTAGAAAAAACAACGCATAGGAGAAATTATAATTAAACACAAGAATTTATTCGCAAGTGGAGAGTATAGTGTATCTACGGTGTGATCAAAAATAGTGTGTTATACTCGGATTGGCCGAATATTATTTCAAGAAATCACCCCCGTGAATGAAACAGGCAGGAACGAGTTGGTTTCAAAAATCACATTCATCAACCCGAAAGGGTAACCATTTCTTTCTTAATGTGGATGCACTGTATACGAATGGTCACTTGTAATATTAAATTTCGAGACTTTCGACGAGGTATGTATTTATCGATTCAGGGTTGTCGAAAAGGGGATTTGGCTTGTCTCCAGAAACCCGTGATTCCTTAATCCTGTAAAGGATATTAACAACAGCTGTAACTGAAACGTGACGATGAGGAGTCGAAGCTAAGAAACTTGAATCTACGATATTCAGTTCACGAGCTTGGTGAGATAGGGTTTGTCCAAAGTGCTTCAGTGTACCGGAATTTCGCTGTGTTGGCCTCAAGGTTCGTTGAAATAATAAACCTATAAATATTTCACCGTAAAGTTTTTACAGATCCTTCCGATAATCTGTTCCTGTAATGTTTTGTTCTCAGTATTAAACAAACTTCGATTTCATTGAACTTGTGTTTTATAGCAAGTACCTACCAGTTAATTTGTGAAATTTGAAAGATTTTCTGCAATGATAATTTTTTTAACGAATGATACAATACCTACACCAGCACAGATCGTATCATAATTTTCGCTCCCCTCTGATTATTTTTTTGGGTGCTTCCAGAATATTGTCGAGGACACATCACTCATTTTTCCTATAATACCTTGTTGTATGCCAACTGCAAGTTCCTTTAGATTATATAGAATAAATGTTCAGTACCACTCAAAAAAAATTCTTGACATGATTGTCCCGATGTATTTCCTATCATTTTACTCTTTGAAAACTTCAGTCAATCTACAGTCTGTATCATCAGTGTGATCAAGTGAATTTATCTTACTAACGATATTTACTCCGATACCATAACTTCGAATTGTATCGTGTAAAAAACAATTTTGATCTGAGTTGAATGCCTGAAGTTTTGATATATTCAAGGACAATTATTGCTGTGTCAGTCCAAACATCTTTGAAAATGGAACATAGATTGATTTTGCAGAAAGGAAATTGGACATAAAGAGCTATCCTTAGGAGATAAATACATGCTGTCAAGGATTCCGATCTCTAGGACATAGAAAATTGTAGTGCATAATTTCAATTATACCGAACTGTTTGCTCTGCGTACGCCGATGAATCGGAAAATTCTTCAACTCAAATCACATAAACAGTATTTTCACACTGAATAAAATTTCTTCAGATAAATCACAAAGCCAATGTCCCTCCAGCAACTCATACCAATCTCGAGGGTGAGTCATATTCCTACCACGTATAGAGGATAGGTACTCAGATAAATATCAAAGGATCATTCAAAAGTGCCTTCTCCTCTTCGTGAGTTTTAGACAGATCAATTTTCGGTTTTCACCGAAAATTTCGATCCGTCTTAACTTTTGAACGATCATCTTGTATCTTGAATCAATGTGAATTTTCAGAGAATATTGTTTTGAAGTACCTTCAGGAAATAACTCGTTCATAATTCTGAAATCCAGTTCCGACTTCAAATATTGGTTGTTTTTGCTTTTTGCAAAAATTTCTTTCTGTGTTTGATTTTTTCCATGTTTGATAAGAAATATTGAAACCTTAGTAATAAGGGAGGAAAACTGCCAAAATGCTTTTTATCAACAACTAGCTGGCCCGGCGAACTTTGTTTCGCCTAAATAATACCTATACCATAGCCATATATATCTTAAGAAGGCCGTGCCTATACTTACTGTAGATTTCACAACGTAATAACCAGTGATCGAAGATCAACGGCTTGTTTAGATTTCTGAACTGTCAAATCGAGTTGATTCTAGATCAAGCTTCGATCACCAGTGATATGCTTTGTGGAACCCCCGTTGAAGTTGTATAAACTTACCATTGCTATTTTTTCAAGCCGGAGATAAATTAGGCATAATAAAAGTTCTGTAAAATGTCATCTGTCAAATGTCATCTGTCAAACATCATCTGTTAATAGTCATCGTCATCTGTCAAATATCATCTGTCAAATGTCATCTTTCAAATGTCGTCTGTCAAACGTCATCTGTCAAACGTCATCTGTCAAATTTCATGTGTCAAACGTCATCTGTCAAATGTCATGTGTCAAAAGTCATCTGTCAAATGTCATCTGTCAAATGTCATCTGTCAAATGTCATCTGTCAAACGTCATCTTTTTTATGGATATGAGCTGTCACACAAAACAGAAATACAAAAATAATATGTCAATTACTAATTATGGGCAATTTCGAATTCAGTTATTTCCGCAAATATATTTATTACCCAAACATAAATTAAAAACATTTCAGAAATATAGAGAAAAGATGAAAATGGACAATTCACGATTGATGCTGATCGTCACAATCCGATTTACTTTGCATTCCGGTAAAAATTCACTGTTCCACCAACTTGATCTGATACTAGCCTTCCATGTTATTATAAGTTCTATACAAATTACACGATAATTGCATACATCGCCATTCATACTCTAGTCTATACCATTTCTGAATTTCCTACCCTTCAAAAAAATGAAATGCACCGTTGCCAGACTACTTCATGGCTTATAACTTCACAACGTTCTATTTTATCAAAAATAGCGAGTCCATTTCTTTCGTTTTATTTTATTATTGCATTTCTATTGAATACCGTGAAACTTCGTTCTACCACTATTAATCCCCATGGAATATTCTTATACCGTTGTTAGGTATTCTGTGGTAAGACCTACTGCACTTTTAACTATTCACTTGACATGCGATTCTGTGGAAGAAAAACTAACCTCCTTTGTCCAAATGTCGAAACCTATATAAGTACTCTATGATTGCTCGAGAAAAAGAAATGCCTTTCTTTCTTTTCTGTAGAATTTTTTGGGAATATTTTGTTATATAAACCTTGCCCTAACAATAATACACACAACAAAAAAAAATTGTCCAATTTGGTGCGATCGTTTTAACAATAAGGCATTTCGAAGTTTTGAACCAACCATAGATCCTCTTTTATTAATATAGAAGATATTGCAGGATTTTTGATTGAATGAACAACTTCAACACGTATTTTCGCTTAGCATTAAATATTAATTTTTTTCATTTAATACAATATAGGTTTTAATATACGAAGAACAAATCAAATTGGGAAAATTTTATGAGGTGGTCCTGGAAACGGCACTTAATCATAAAAATACTGTATAATGTGTAGAGGTGATACTGACTCTTGATCCTTATCCCGAATTCAATTAAAACATTTTTATTCAATGCGGGGCGAAAATAATTACTGAAATTCATTACTCAATTGAAAACACTATAATAGTGTTAGAGAAAATCTTTTTGTTAGATTTCCGCCCTAAGTACTAAAGCTCAAATATTCCTCATCAATCATTGAAAAAACCATACACAGAGGGAAACTTTTGCGAAAGACAAAAACAACCAAAATTTTCAGAGCCAGAGCTGGATTTTCTGAATCATGAATGGAATGGTTCCTCAAGGTACTTCAAGACAATATTCTCCGAAAAATTCAATTGATTCAAGACAATCCTTCAAAAATTATGTCGGATCGATATTTTCGGTGAAAACCGAAAATACTCTGTGGGAAACTTATGAGGAGAAGGCATTTTAAATGAACATTTGATGTTGACCTAAGTAGCCTCTATGTGTGATATGAGTATACAGAGTGTAACAGCCAAATGGAATGAATTCGATAACGACTAAATGAGGGGGTGTTAGGAAAATTTGCTCACAAAAAATGCGTTCTCCTATCGAAATCGTCTTCTATGAGCTCCTGAGTTGCCATCATTCTATAGGGATGCATCTTACTTTCCTTTAATATTCGAAATATTGACATGTGGCTGACGGTGAACAGCGGGGCTACTTTTCGAACCGAATTATGTGGGCTTTCTTGAAACTCAAGCATAATATCCAATTTCGTATCATCACTTACTGCATTGGCAGCTATTTTTTTATTTGTCCTACATGATCAAGCTCTTGGAACTGCTTTTCTATTTTGCTAATTGTTCCTTGGGATAAAGGCGGCAAATTTGGAAATTTTTCGTGAAATAAGCTAGAAACTTCCATTTGTGTCCGTGTGTAATCTCCATAACCAATCATTTGAAGAATGGTTATTTTGTGCATTTCTCTTAAATGAACCATTTTTCTGATATTATTACGTACAGTTATCGAAATTCAAAAGACAATAGGTAGCACTCACACTGATCACTTAATGTCATGCAAACAGACAACGTGTTACTAAGGCTATAAGAATAAACAAATCTGTTTTTGTTTTTTTTTATTTCTTCTCAGTAATGGTTTTTGCTTACTTTCTTCATATCAAGAGGTGAATGGGAAAAAAGTATTGAGTGTAATGTATCGAATTTGCGAAATAAAATAATTTTCATTTGAAATGTTAATTTTTGTAAAAAATCTGAAAACACTTAATATTTCCGAAAAAGTTGAAGATAGGTATAGGACATTGTACATGAATTATGTCTAGAATTTTCTGAAGAATCCAAGAAATAAATAATATACAGGGGGTTGCATTTAAAATAAAAAGTTGGTATTGGCCACGGTCGCATGTAGCACCCTATACAGGGTGTCCCACTAGTGCCGCAGCGGACAATGTAAGCGTAACGGTCTGCGTTTGGCAAAATTTTTTGATGCAGACTTGATATACTTCAAGAATAGCACAACCTAAAAATATTTTCGAATATATCGGGTGTCCCACAAAAGGGAAATAGAGGTTGACTTTGATTTTTCAAATGAAACACCCTATATTTTTTCATTTATTTTCAATGTGTTCTAACTCCTCTTAGTCCTCTTTATCGGTGTGAAATTTTAAAAATATTTTTCCAGCGGTGCAGATCTTTTTGAAAGAAAACTGTAAAAAGTAAAGGGCATAGCCGTCCGCTAAAAGTCCTTAAAATTTTAGAAGAAGCAGAAGTAACTCAAATTCGATCATAAGTTTTTTCAACTGGAATATTTGCTGAGTTATCATAGCAAAATAATTATCCTACCTTCTACAGGGTGGCCGTTATTACCTGTCAAATATAGAGAATTTCAAATTGCAGTTTTTCGATTTTTTCAAATGCAACACCCTTGCCCTTAAGTGGATATTAACTCAGAAAATATCCATTTTAGGGCAAGGGTGTGATGCATACACTCACATTATTTTTTAACGTAGATTCAATATCTGCCTTCAAAAAATGGGGTTCTAATTTGAAAAAATTGATTTTTCACGATTTTGTCATCCCTAACTTTGAAAGCGATTTTTTCACCCCCTGTATCATGAATCGCAATTTCGATTTTTAAAGTGGATACATCAATCTTACATCTTGGAAAATACCAAAAATGAAAATTTTCCATCCAAAAACCTCGAAGTTATTCTTGTTTCAGCGGAGCTCTATTTTCGATTTTTTTTTTCGAATTTTACCGCTCAGAGAGAATTTTCCAACCAAAACTGAAAAATGTTACATCAAAATAACTTGAAATTTTCTAAGGAATCTATTTCTGCAATAGAAAAATGGTATTCTAATTTGAAAAACGGAAGTTGACGTCATTTCCGGAAAAACCGGAGGTGCTCATGCCTTGAAAATATTTTAGATTTCATCAGCATCGTGAAATACTTATAAGTGCTGAATTTCATGAAAATACGTTCAGTAGTTTCCCGTATAAATATGGGTGAGGTTCCTCGTGAAAGACCCTGTATATCTTCAAAATCCCTCATTGTAAGAATTTCTTTGTGCAACAGTGGAACAGAAATAAATACGCTGATACTACTGAACAAATTTTGAAGATATCTGAGTTGGTGTTGATTTTTGCAGATGACATTTCTGTGGCTATTTCTGCTTCGGATGCCTCTGAGCTTGCGGACGCCTGACAGCGCCTTATCAATACCTTTGATAGTTGATAGTGAGCTATTGACTATAACCTGTTCAGGTTTGTCGATAAGGTCGGATGAATGTATTAAATTTTTGGGTATCCACATTGACGAACATCTCAAATGGTGTCATCATATTGACATACTATGTAAAAAATTGAACTCTTGATTTTATGCAATATGTCGGGCGAAACATTGTTTCTCATCTGAATACCTATTGAACATGTATTATTGCCTCGTTTATAGTTATATGTCCTATAATATTTTAATGCGGGGAAGCTCCACGGATGTAAATAGAGTATTTGTTTCTCAGAAGAGAGTGTTGCGGTTGATCTATGGTATTGACTCGAGATATTCTTGCAAACCTATTTTTTTTCTAAGGATATAGTTCCGTGTATCTACATTTATAAGTCGCTTATGTTGATCAGACAAAATTATGGGACTATGGAAAAATTATCTAGTCATCATTCATACAGTACACGTAATAAAGAAATTCTATCTCTACCTAAGCATAAAATAACTAGATATGAACACTCTCCCACTTATCAGGGTATGAAAAATAAGTTACCAGATTGTTACAAATGTTCAAGTTTTTGTCCGTTTCAAGAAGGCTATTAGATTTATGTTGAGTCGTAAGGCTTTTTATGGTATTAGTGAATACATGTATGATCAGCAACTCGATTCAATTTTATGAGTGTATATTCTGTTTTTTTCTGCTGAGGGCTCAATTCAATTGTGGTGTAGAATTAAAAAAAAATTTGGAGAGCACTATTTCAAGGTACTAAATTTTCTAAGATTTTCCGTGAAAAATTTTTTTCAAAATTTGAACTCAACTTTTTTTTCACATGTCTTCATTGAAAAAAAACTTTCGGCCGAAATTGTTGAAATTTTTCATGGTTGAACAATCTTTCATTCTGAATACTGTGGTGAAAACAGAATGAAAAAATATTCATTGGTTTTCTTTTTGTAGCCTTCCAAAGATCCCGCTCGGAGAACTTTCATAATTTTTATTCAATGAACTAGAGGCCATACGAAGGTTAAATTTAGGCTTAATAGCTGCCAGAGTGACTCGGACGGAAAAATGAATCAAGAAACCAAAAAAAATTTTTTCAAAAAACTTCGGTAGTATTCGAACTCTCTACGAGTATGAATTGGGTTTATTATCTTATAAATTTCCGTTACCAAAGCGACGCCAGTTAATCGAAAGTGGAGAGTTCGATTCCTACCAAAATTTTTCGAAAAAAATTTTTTTGGTTTATTAATTCATATTTCCGTCCGAGTCACTCTGGGAGCTAATTAGCCTAAATTTGATCTTCGTATGGCCTCTAGTTTATTGAATAAAAATTATGAAAGTTCTCCGAGCGTGATCTTTGGAAGGCTACAAAAAGAAAACCAATAAATATTTTTTCATTCTGTTTTCACCACAGTATTCAAAATGAAAGATTTTTCAACCATGAAAAATTCCAACAATTTCGGCCGAATTTTTTTTCTCCCTGAAGACATGTAAAAAAAAGTTGAGTTCGAATTTTGAAAAAATTTTTTCACGGAAAATCTCAGAAAATTTAGTACCTTGAAATAGTGCTCCCCAAATTGACAACCGAGGAAAAAATATTCCAACTTTGCAGGCTTTCGGCCATTTTGAATTTTCTCTTCAAAATTCTACACCTTAATTGAATTGAGCCCTAAAAAATACTAAAATGTGACCACTAACCTTTATTTCAAATGTCACGCATGACTCACCACAGTCATCAGAATATTGCTCAAAGTTGACATTAAACACCCTGTATCTCGCTTATGCGTCCAAAACGGGGTATATGTCATAAGTCAAAAATGACTTCCTCGGTGTCGTCTACACGGCTATACAGGGTCTCAACGAGGAACCTCACCCATATTTATACGGGAAACTACTGAACGTATTTCCATGAAATTCAGCACATATAAGTATTTCACGATGCTGATGAAATCTAAAATATTTTCAAGGCATGAGCACCTCCGGTTTTTCCGGAAATGACGTCAACTTCCGTTTTTCAAATTAGAACACCATTTTTTTATTGCAGAAATAGATTCCTTAGAAAGTTTCAAGTTATTTTGATGTAACATTTTTCAGTTTTGGTTGGAAAATTCTCTCTGAGCGGGAAAATTAGAAAAAAAAAATCGAAAATAGAGCTCCGCTGAAACAAGAATAACTTCGAGGTTTTTGGATGGAAAATTTTCATTTTTGGGATTTTTCAAGATGTAAGATTGATGTATCCACTTTAAATGGATATTTTCTGAGTTAATATCCACTTTAGGGCAAGGGTCTGATGCATACACTCACATTATTTTTTAACGTAGATTCAATATCTGCCATAAAAAAATGGGGTTCTAATTTGAAAAAATTGATTTTTCACGATTTTGTCATCCCTAACTTTGAAAGCGATTTTTTCACCCCCTGTATCATGAATCGCGATTTCGATTTTAAAGTGGATACATCAATCTTACATCTTGAAAAATCCCAAAAATGAAAATTTTCCATCCAAAAACCTCGAAGTTATTCTTGTTTCAGCGGAGCTCTATTTTCGATTTTTTTCAAAATTTGAACTCAACTTTTTTTTCACATGTCTTCATTGAAAAAAAAACTTTCGGCCGAAATTGTTGAAATTTTTCATGGTTGAACAATCTTTCATTCTGAATACTGTGGTGAAAACAGAATGAAAAAATATTCATTGGTTTTCTTTTTGTAGCCTTCCAAAGATCCCGCTCGGAGAACTTTCATAATTTTTATTCAATGAACTAGAGGCCATACGAAGGTTAAATTTAGGCTTAATAGCTGCCAGAGTGACTCGGACGGAAAAATGAATCAATAAACCGAAAAAAATTTTTTCAAAAAACTTTGGTAGTATTCGAACTCTCTACGAGTATGAATTGGGTTTATTATCTTATAAATTTCCGTTACCAAAGCGACGCCAGTTAATCGAAAGTGGAGAGTTCGATTCCTACCAAAATTTTTCGAAAAAAATTTTTTTGGTTTATTAATTCATATTTCCGTCCGAGTCACTCTGGGAGCTAATTAGCCTAAATTTGATCTTCGTATGGCCTCTAGTTTATTGAATAAAAATTATGAAAGTTCTCCGAGCGTGATCTTTGGAAGGCTACAAAAAGAAAACCAATAAATATTTTTTCATTCTGTTTTCACCACAGTATTCAAAATGAAAGATTTTTCAACCATGAAAAATTCCAACAATTTCGGCCGAATTTTTTTTCTCCCTGAAGACATGTAAAAAAAAGTTGAGTTCGAATTTTGAAAAAATTTTTTCACGGAAAATCTCAGAAAATTTAGTACCTTGAAATAGTGCTCCCCAAATTGACAACCGAGGAAAAAATATTCCAACTTTGCAGGCTTTCGGCCATTTTGAATTTTCTCTTCAAAATTCTACACCTTAATTGAATTGAGCCCTAAAAAATACTAAAATGTGACTACTAACCTTTATTTCAAATGTCACGCATGACTCACCACAGTCATCAGAATATTGCTCAAAGTTGACATTAAACACCCTGTATCTCGCTTATGCGTCCAAAACGGGGTATATGTCATAAGTCAAAAATGACTTCCTCGGTGTCGTCTACACGGCTATACAGGGTCTCAACGAGGAACCTCACCCATATTTATACGGGAAACTACTGAACGTATTTCCATGAAATTCAGCACATATAAGTATTTCACGATGCTGATGAAATCTAAAATATTTTCAAGGCATGAGCACCTCCGGTTTTTCCGGAAATGACGTCAACTTCCGTTTTTCAAATTAGAACACCATTTTTTTATTGCAGAAATAGATTCCTTAGAAAGTTTCAAGTTATTTTGATGTAACATTTTTCAGTTTTGGTTGGAAAATTCTCTCTGAGCGGGAAAATTGGAAAAAAAAAATCGAAAATAGAGCTCCGCTGAAACAAGAATAACTTCGAGGTTTTTGGATGGAAAATTTTCATTTTTGGGATTTTTCAAGATGTAAGATTGATGTATCCACTTTAAATGGATATTTTCTGAGTTAATATCCACTTTAGGGCAAGGGTCTGATGCATACACTCACATTATTTTTTAACGTAGATTCAATATCTGCCATAAAAAAATGGGGTTCTAATTTGAAAAAATTGATTTTTCACGATTTTGTCATCCCTAACTTTGAAAGCGATTTTTTCACCCCCTGTATCATGAATCGCGATTTCGATTTTAAAGTGGATACATCAATCTTACATCTTGAAAAATCCCAAAAATGAAAATTTTCCATCCAAAAACCTCGAAGTTATTCTTGTTTCAGCGGAGCTCTATTTTCGATTTTTTTTTCGAATTTTCCCGCTCAGAGAGAATTTTCCAACCAAAACTGAAAAATGTTACATCAAAATAACTTGAAATTTTCTAAGGAATCTATTTCTGTAATAAAAAAATGGTGTTCTAATTTGAAAAACGGAAGTTGACGTCATTTCCGAAAAAACCGGAGGTGCTCATGCCTTGAAAATATTTTAAATTTCATCAGCATCGTGAAATACTTATGAGTGCTGAATTTCATGGAAATACGTTCAGTATAGTTTCCCGTATAAATATGGGTGAGGTTCCTCGTGGAAGACCCTGTATATGTTTGTCCAGTTTATGGTGAAACACCCTGTATTTACATTAGGATGTATGTACAACGTATGATTACTAGTTTTTTTATTCTTCTTTATTTTGACTTGTCCTATACATGTATATATGTCTCAAGGGATTAATAAAATTCCGAGTAAAATTCTTACTTACATTGATTTGTTAAGCTGCGTACAGATGTGCGAGCCGAACCTATCGCGAACAGCTCGCGAAGTGTTCGTGTCATGTTCGTTAATTTCACGTACACACTTGCGATCCGCTCGCGAACCAATACCAACGACGGCTTACGAATTTACACTGGGCTCGCGTTGTGTTCGTGTGTAAAAAGCACCCTCTTGGTGATTGGACGGAAGAGCGGCTTTCCGCCAATCAAGGGTGTTATTACTTTAAAGAAAAATAAAAGATGTTAATTAAAATTTTGAAGTTCTTTCTTCCGACGGAAGAAAGTGTGGGATCGGCCCAACGCACTTGGGTCGGGTCTTGGTGTTTAAAATTATTTCCTAGGGAGAGGGATGGTAAATGAAACCTTTTAGATTAAATTTAAGACGTATATTAAATTCAAATCAAACCCAAACAAATTTACACTGGTTAGTTATATGTTTCTTAAATCGAATGATTTAAAGTATCAAAATATTCGGATGCTGTTTCAATTGAAGGCAATTTAATTCTATCAAATAAAACTGTTACATTCACTTTAAATTACAAGAGCAGATCCAACCATTTAAATTAAATGAGCATCAGTGTGAATTCCAAATCATAAAAAAATGAATTCAAGTAATCAACAAAAAATGAAAAGGGTTTGTCAAGATAACCCCAAGCATAATAATCCTGAATAATCTCGAAAGAATTTACAGTATAAGGTAAATTTTCTATACCCAAATGATATGACGGAAAATAATCCTTCTTAAACTTTACTATACATTCACAAGGGGAAACTCAACAATAGTTTCCTCGTGATCTTTCAGATAAACCTGAGTTTTCTCGACAGAAAAACTCCACTTAGACCTTCAACTACTTAAGGGTGATTACAAAAATTATAATACGTTTTAAGAAAAAAATACGAAAATGTGAAACTATGACTTTTAGAAGATTTCGGGACTCTGGACTATAAATGTATATTTTGGGCGGGCATGCGGCTGTCTACTTATTCTCAAAATAAGCTAAGCATAAACAATTTATCTGACCTTTTTCCTGTACCACTAATCCCAAGAATGCTGAACCTAGGAGGATGTTCTACGACGATGCTTCTTTCCTGAAACAGACAGATTAGGTACGAAAACACGACACCCACACGGTTTCGCCAAATTGACTTTCACTCCCGAATATACCGACGATACGCGATCTAAAATAATTCCAAATAAATTTAGAGATTTTACTAACTTTAACTTAACACTTTTTATGTCCCTGTTCAAGACTGATTTTCCAAGACTTTTGAAAGCAACCAAAAACGAAACTATGAGATATCCTAACGCCGTCTTCCGAATAACTGCGAAACTAAATTAATTCTTAAATCATCCTTAAAACCGTATCAAACACATATCAAACGAGTCAACTCAGAATCTCCCCGTTTGAGACTTCTGCAGTTACTCCGCAACTTCCAAATCAACCTTAATTGTTTTCGTTTCCACTTTGAAACCGTACTTCTTAACACTCAAGTACCTAACCTGAAACTGTACTACCCTAGTACCCGAACCATATTCGCGAGCACTGGGAACCTTTTCCGTTTGAGGTTCCACCAGTAACTGCCGTTTTCGTCCCCCGAGCGAGTCGAAGATTTTCCCCTCTTCGTCTCCTCCAAAAACCAGTCAAATTAAAGGTTTTTCTTTTGTCAGTACTTCAAAACCAATCAAACCGATACTTCTTCCATCTCTCGTTTTTATGAACCAATCAAATTGAAGATTTTCCTGCTTCCCTACCCCTCTTAGTTCCCATGCATCGGTTTGGGAAATGCTGTGTCGCAAAAATATCAGGGTTCCCAGCAACCGCAGCATATACCAGCGCTGAGTTAGTGGAACCATAATTTCCTTATCTTCACTGTCGCAGACGAAATTTGAACCGAAAATCAACAATTTCAATCGTTAACGTCTCGCCAGATATCCTGTATAGGCCTTGATAACCGTCTCAATGATTTTTTATCACAGGGGTATTGAGTTCCCGAAGTCTAACTCGATCAATTAAATTATTGGGCTTTCTCTCGGGAGATTTCCCGAGTAAAATAAAGGGTGTTAAAAATATCGCTGAATTATTTCGGAAAAGAAGAAACGTTCAAGTCCTAATTTTGAAAAGAGATTTTCATTTTATTACTTCCAAGTTATCCCTCCTATTACACGTGAAAGGATCCGACTATCGATGGATCGGCGCGAACGGTTTGCAAGCGGCTCTATAGAGGTTCGACATGCCGTCCAAATAATTGTCGCTATTGGTTCGCGAGCGGTTCGCGATAAGTTCGGCTCGCACATCTAGACGCAGCTAAAGCTGCGTACAGATGTGCGAGCCGAACCTATCGCGAACCGCTCGCGAAGTGTTCGTGTCATGTTCGTTAATTTCACGTACACACTTGCGATCCGCTCGCGAACCAATACCAACGACGGCTTACGAATTTACACTGGGCTCGCGTTGTGTTCGTGAAAAGCTGCGTATACATGTGCGAGCCGAACCTATCGCGAACCGTTCGCGAAGTGTTCGTGTCATGTTCGTTAATTTCACGTACACACTTGCGATCCGCTCGCGAACTAATACCGACGGATTAACGAACTTAAACTGGGCTCGCGTTGGGTTCGTGAATGGATCCGACTATCGATGGATCGGCGCGAACGGTTTGCGAGCGGCTCTATAGAGGTTCGACATGCCGTCCAAATAATTGTCGCTATTGGTTCGCGAGCGGTTCGCAATAGGTTCGGCTTGCACATCTGTACGCAGCTTAAAGAATCCGACTATCGATGGTTCGGCGTGAACGGTTTGCGAGCGGCTCTATAGAGGTTCGAAATGCCGTCCAAATAATTGTCGCTATTGGTTCGCGAGCGGTTCGCAATAGGTTCGGCTCGCACATCTGTACGCAGCTTAACAATCTTTCTGTCGAAAAATTCGACAATCAGGCTATAACTCAACAATCGCTTGAAGTGGTTGCGCATATCATACAGCAGGGGAGAGTTCCTTTGAATTGGACAGCCCATGAACCGGACACTATAGTTTTCTACTACACCCGATAGTAATTGAGCATATTTTACGTACATCTCATTTTCGCAACATTGAGCCAAGTGTCTTGGAAAATGGCTGAATTTGTGGCTCACGTCTTGTGGACGAGGCATGCATTGAAAAATTTGTTGCCGGTAAAGTAAATATGTACGTACATTTGCGAAGTGAATAGCTACGTTTCTAGTGACGATAAGTTGTCGATTTTTCCATATGAACATCAAGTGATTATCCCTTATCAGACAGATATGTTGAATCGTTGATATAACGATTTGTAGAAATTATATTTTCAGGTTTTTTATAAAAACCACATATCCCATGAATCGGACATAGAAAAATGACTGGAAATTGACGTCCAGTTCATGGGCTGCAATGTTTCCGATTCAAGGGAGATGTGAAAGTATGTTATGTAATTCAATATTTAACATGGAAATACTGTATGTTTTCTCTGTTTCGGTACTAGTAAATGATTTTAACTATTCTCCTAGAACTTTATGACAGTATTCTCATGTTTTTGTACCATTGTCCATTTCATGGGAATAACTGTCCATAACAAGGGCAACATCCCATGAAATGGACATTTTATGAAATAAACTTATACTTATTTTTTCGAGTGACTAGCTTTTCTTTTTCTAGCTTTTTCTGGAAAAGTGAATACACAAACCTTATGCTCATATTATGACGGTACAATTTGAAACTTTTTCATTTGAAATAATATTCCACACCAAAAATAATTAAATTGTCCGTTTCAAGGGAACTCTCCCCCAAATCAGTGCAGAATGAAACGAAGAATTCGAATATGTATAAATATACAGGGTGTTATATTTGAAATAACGAAGATTACATTCGTTTCCGGTAGAACCTGAAGTAGATTCCGCATGAAATTATTTCACAATTTAATTTTATGTAGGCTAAAACGAAAATGCAAAATTTTGAATTTGTATCACAATTCCTTCCTCGAATACGTCTAATGAAACACTTAAAAAAATCACCCTGTATTCCTGAATACATACATTTACTCGAAAAAAACATGATTTCGCCTGCTCAAAAACCTTTTTTGAAGTTATATGCTCTTTGATCGCAACTAGTTATGTGTTAGAGAAAAATCACATGTACTGTTTATCATCGAAGTACCCACGCATAGAATCAAACAATTTCACGACTTGTAACTGAAAAATATCCTTGATTCTATCGAATCCATCTATTCCTGGATTCATGGTGCAAAAGACAACCCTTCTCGGATCAATAATTTCCACACAGCGCATGTGACATGGACAACATGATGATGGAGATGTCTTCTTCATTTAAATTTCGTAGTAATTCTCTGAGAAGCGAAAACTGCATGATTGCATCCTCGAATATTTCCCAGTGTCTTCTTCGTAATCATCTATTTGGAGAATAATGCTCGGTATTGATATACGCGCATTGCTGAATTCAACAAGTTGCAGTATTGAATGTATCAGAATGCGCTTGTTCAAAATTTTCTGGATTATGCTGGCTTACGGCATATTATCCCGACCCAATTCCGTACTGCATCTCACTCATCCGCACTCTACTTATACTTCAAATGTCAAAAGTTGAGCTGAAAGGGTGAAACCATAGCCATATTTTCGCCTGACAATATTTCAAAACTCTTTCATCCGTTTTGAAATATTCGTGTGTTTGCGTCGAACTGGTGACGTCACGCACCAAATGGTTGGAAGTTCGAACTGAAGTTTGAAGTTTGGAATCAGCTGATTGAAGAATATTGGTTATGTTTGTTGAATTTATTTTGTTTTCACCCTTTTTATTTTGAATATGACAGCTTTGTTTTTAGACTGCATTGTGACCTGTAAAGAAATGAGTCATTTCTAGTGGAGCAGACCTTCATTTGAGAATTCTGAAACATTGTTTAGTTCCAAAAATGTTTGTTCGAATTCTCAAAATTGATATTACGGTTTCTTCCTCTTGATTCTACCAATATGAATATTGCATTTTCCAACAGCAACTCGTTAATCAGGACGAGAACATTTGAATCATACATAAACTGATTGTAATCCATTTTAAAAATACAGGACTTATCCTGAGGAGAAAAATCATACCAAG
Organism: Adalia bipunctata; assembly: GCA_910592335.1. Lineage (NCBI taxonomy): Eukaryota > Metazoa > Arthropoda > Insecta > Coleoptera > Coccinellidae > Adalia > Adalia bipunctata. Next base: position 50,757,161 of record OU342950.1, on the reverse strand, counting down.
AAACACACGTAAAATTATAAATATTATTATAAATATGTGCGTGTATCGTGTTTCTGACTTATAAATTGAATTGACATTTCTGTTTCTTACCTTGATTAGTTTACATTGTTCTGTTTTTATTTTTGTACCCTGATCGTTTCTCCAGGAAAATGATCTTTTTGCACTGCTTCTAGCTGTAAGGATGCTGGTGATCGTCGTTAATCTCGATGATTTACTGTTGTGACTGCACAACTGATGTGAGGCGGTATACTTAACTATAATAAGCCCCCTTTGGTAATCTTGATGATTACCGCGATAAGTTGTTACCCGTACTCAGATAACAACTGCGAAACGGATGAGGAAGTGGTGAAATGTGAGCGCACTCTCAACAAGGTTAGGTTAGGTTAGCACGGTGGTTCGGGATGGAACCCACATAGGCTAGGGGCCCGTTGTGATGCCGTATTAGGGTGGTTACCACCCCCACCACTACCGTGAGAACCAGTAGCTGCTGTCAATGAACAGCATAAGGCTTTTGACACCAACCGACTGAAGATCGGATAGGTTGTCAAAATAGGCTTGTCCCAGAGCCGAGAATCTTTTCCTGGATAGGGCAGGACAGTGGCAGAGTAAGTGGACCATCGTCTCTTCCTCCTCCTCGTTTCGACAGCTTCTACAGAAGTCGTTGCGTTGAAGGATTCCCATACGTGCAGCATGGCATCCTCCAAGCCAGTGTCCAGTGATGGCCGCAATCGCGTTTCCAATGGAGTTCCTGGAAAGAGATAAAATATCTTTGGTGCGTCGCAGGTTAAGCTCCGGCCGTACCTGTCTTGACGAAGTGCAAGAAAGCTCCTCCCGCCACCTGAGGTTGGTTAGGGCGGAGTACTTCCTTCCGGAGGAGCAACCTCTGTTCAGCGATAGGTGCCCCTGGTCTAGTATTAGCGGATATAGCTGTGAGCGTTGTACCAGCTCTAGCTAACTCATCCGCCCTACAATTTCCTGCTATGTCCCTGTGGCCGGGTAACCAGACAACATTGACTCTTACTTTAGTCGCCAGCTCATCTAAGGCTCTACGGCATTGTATAGCCGCCTTTGAGGTCAGGTAGACTGAGTTTAGAGATTTGATGGCAGCTTGGCTGTCACTTAGAATAGATATTTCATTAGACTCAAGTCCTGTTTGAAGTACCCATTTGGCTGTTTCATTTATAGCTACCATTTCTGCCTGGAAAACACTACAGTAGTCCGGCAAACGAAATGATAAGTTGAGGGATGGGGACTCTGAGAAGACTCCACTTCCTACTCTTCCCTCTAGTTTTGAGCCATCTGTATAAAAGAGCGTCCCATTTGGCTTAACTAGGTTCGCTGTCCACTTTTCTCTGGACGGGATGTCCACTGAGAACTTGCGGTCGAACATCGGGGTGGGTTTAGTGTAGTCTGTGTTATTTAAGGTGAGGTTGAATTCCTTCAGAATTTTGGAGTGGCCGTAGTTTACCTTAGGCCATGGTGAGACTGCATTGAGTCTGACAGCGGCGCTAGCCGCGCACTCCTTCCCATATAGGTCTAATGGAGTCAGATGTAGGATCATTTCCAGGGCTTTAGTCGGGGTTGTCCTAAGACACCCCGTCATGAGAACGGCAGCTAGTCGCTGTACCTTTCCTACCCTTTTTCGGTTGACCTCCTTACACAGGGCTGGCCACCATACTAATGATCCATACATAAGTGTGGGTCTTACGACCGCCGTGTATAACCAATGGACAATGCTGGGTCTCAACCCCCATTGTTTGCCAATGGTTCTTCTGCAGGTGTATAGCGCAACTGTCGCCTTTTTCACCCTTTCCTCTATATTTTCTCTCCATAACAGCTTTCGGTCAAGGACAATTCCTAAGTACCTAGCTCGTTCGGAGAGTTTTATTTCTTGGCCCCCTATATTGGGAAAGCGAAAGGAGGGTATTTTGTGCTTCCTCGTGAAGAGAACTAGCTCCGTTTTGCCCGGGTTTATCCCTAGGCCGCATTTGTTGCACCAGTGCACGAGTTCATTTAGTGCCCCCTGTATGACATCCGACAGAGTCTCTGGAAATTTCCCTGAAACTATAATCGCAATGTCATCGGCGTAGGCCACAATTTTAATTCCTAGCCTTTCCATTCTCTGGAGAAAGCCGTTGAGGGTAAGTAGGGGTGAGAGCAGTCCCCCCTGCGGAGTCCCCCTATTGACCACTCTTTGTATTTGACAGCCAGAGATCTCTGCGTGAATCTCTCTGCTGCAGAGCATGTGGTTAACAAATTCGACGATTGACTAGTCGATTCTCAGATTTTTCATTTCCCCTGTAACAGCACTGGGGATTATATTGTTGAACGCCCCCTCAATGTCTGAGAAGGCTATCAGTGAGTATTCGTTGCAGTTTAAAGACTTTTCAACTTCTAGTACTAGCGCGTGGAGGGCTGTTTCTACTGACCTCCCCTTGCAGTAGGCATGCTGGGATTGGGAAAGAATTCCCTTCCCTAACAGTGAATCTCAACAACTCTCAACAAACAATAAACTGTATTTTCTCATTACCTCAACTTAGAAAGCAAGCACGAAATGATTATAATACCTACAAGTAATATCTATAAAATTATGAACTCTATCTTTTATATGAAAATGAATAGCAAGGGAGCAAAGTGATCTAATTACTGATTATTTACTTTACTGACTGTTTGCCTCTGTAACATAGGGTTTCAAAGACAAGCTGGAAAATAAGAGAGTTCCATTTAATCTGAATAAAAGTGAGACTTTGAAGCTCTCAGCTATGAATAAAATAGAGCACCGAAGAGTGTTGAAGATACCCTGGACTGATAAAGTGACAAATGAGGAAGTTCTCCGAAGAGTGAACATGGAGAGAGACCTGTTGAACACGGTGAAAAGGAGGAAAGCATCTTATTTCGGTCACATCTTCAGAAATGAGAAATATGCTTTACTTCAGCTAATAGTCGAGGGCAAGATCGAGGGTAGACGTGGTATTGGTCGAAAGAGATTTTCTTGGCTGCGTAATCTGCGTCAGTGGTTCAAAATTAAAGACGCAGCAACTTTAATCCATAAGGCTCGGGACAGAGAAGCTTATCAGATGATGGTCGCCAACCTCTGCTAGGAGAAGGCACTTTAAGAAGAAGAAAAGTGAGAAAGATCAACAATTGATTGGGTGTCAAGATCGAACGACGCCTCGCTAAGCAAACAAAGTGCTCTCATTTGCCATTTTTTACTATAGTGGGAAAAACAACCCATTTCTTGAATCTACAGACCAATGAGAGAAACATTGGACGATTTGTATTCGATGCCTGCCACGTGTTCCCAAATGCAACTGAAGGTTGACAGGACCTGGATATTGTTTTAAAAAACCAGATGAATTTCCCAAACTCGACCTTATTTCTCTGGTTGAGAAATCATTCAATAGATGACCCATAAATCACTCCAAAGGGTATTTTTAAACAAGGAACGAGAATTGTAAAGGCATATGGAACAAATAATTGTAATTCAAGTAATCAATCCCATATGGTTAAAATCAATTTAAAAATATTTTAAAGGACATAGCTCATTTCTTGTGGACAAAGGAGATGGAATTTATCTTGTCCAGATGTTGCATAGTGAGACGCAACAACTCCTATGATGACGTCACCGTTATGAAAATGTTGCATATTATGCACGAACTGGTGTCGCTTACTTCGAAATGTTTTCGAAATAGTTTTGAACCGTGATTCACGCGAAAAAATGGCTCATATATCTGATAATTCCAATATGGGGAATGAGCAATGAAAATTGAAGCTGGGCTTTGGTAAGAATCCAGATCTGCGCTTGTGCGGCAATATTGAGAATAAAAATAATTTCCCTCGTAATTTCGTAATTCTGTCTCTCAGTGACACATCGTGTTATATCGTGAAACGTACTATGTTATTCATAACTTCATATGAATACTTTCGATCATAACCTCACAATTTCATGTGAGATGTTTCAATGGCTTTATTCCGTTTTCTTTGAGTCCTGCTTATCATTGTTAACTGCTATTCATATTTCAGAATTGAACGCAAAATATTTAACTGACATATTTTCATCTTCGATATCAATTTTCTTGTCGTCTTTCGAAATATACATAACCTCTACATTTCTCGCAATTGAGTTGTAAGCTTGCGTCAACTGGAAACTGGGAAGTATTCAAATGAAGTTATGAATGACATACGTTTCACGACATAATACGATCTTATCACTGAGAGACAGAATTAGGAAATTATTTTTATTCTCGATATTGCCGCACAAGTGCAGATCTTGACTCTTGCCAAAGCCAAGCTTCAATTCTCATTGGCTCATTTCCCATTTTCCCATATTGGACTAATTAGATATATGGGTGGAACCCTGCATTTCATTGCAGATTTAAGGCGTCGTAAGTACGTAAGTTGTGAGTCACAAGTTTTCTTTCAATGAAGTTTCAAACATACAATCATTTTTGAATTCTTCGTTCGATTCATAATATTTCTTTTTATTTGTATGGAGCCCCGTTCTTATGCAAAACAATAAAACATCTGAACGCGTATTCGTCTTTAACACATTTTGTAGCGACGCTAGTAGGCTACTGTCTTGTTTTTTTCGTAAGTATTATCATAAGGCATCCAATTTTTCCGAAAAAATTAAAGAAACACATTGCTAAGTAATATTTTAACATAAAGCATGAGTGATGGTTTTGAACCTGCACGAATGCTTTTTGTTAGAAAATATTACTTTGCATTGTTTTTTTCAATTTTTTTTCACAGGAAGAATTGGATGCCCGAATGGTATTTGACAAGACTATTTCATGAGTAACAGATTATTCTGGTTGCATCATTTATAGGTATTAATTTGTAAACTGAAAAACAGTTAATTTATTTAATCACATAATACTACAAACTTAATTATCTTCGACTTTTTCAGTAAAATTCGAATTAATCTGCATTTTCAAAATTGACAACAGTTGTCAAAAGCGATTTCTGTGGTCAAAAATTGAATCGATATCGAATCCCACGTCAAAAATTCACCTGTTCCAAATGCAATTTTTGGGTATTCAGACCTAAGAAAATGTAGAAATGGATGGTGGGAACGTTACCTTGATGTCTGAAATAGAGTTCCCCATTGACCCAACTTTTTTATTAATTTCGTAAGCTACATTTTTCCTATTTGTATTAGAGTTATAGGCGTGAGTTATTATTACCTCACACTATTGGTTTATAGAGACTATTACAGATCAAATTCAGTTGAATAATGGATATATTATTCTATGGGAGTGGATAAACTTAATTATTGTAGTTTTCGGTGACAACAACTGTCAAGTTTTGCCGCGGGTAAACTCGAAAATACTGCTGCCTTACAGCTTCTTCATCTATAGAAACCATTTGTAATTAAAAATTGCGCGTTTCTGATTGGTGGAAATGAAGGGGAGGGCAATAGTCGCATAAAAACTACGCCCCATACAAAAAAAAGGCAAGAGAATTTTTTTAACACGAATGGAACAAAGAATTCAAAAATAATTGTTAGTTTGAATTATTTCAGTGGCGTTCAATTTTTTTCTTACAACAATTGAGACCCGTATGCGCTAATGATGTATGTGTTAGAAAATGCGTGAGAACTACCTCTTGAAACCCACCAAATTTCATTTGCATATCTCACATAATGAATTTATTTACCACTTCTCACCAACTTGATTTTTCCGAGGATTTCGAGATCACTAACAGTGACTCACCAAAAAAGAGTTCTGGAGAAAAACCCTGTAGATTTGCAATTTAAATTAGCATTTTGCAGGGTATGAACTCTAAATTATAATATACGAAGAGAAAAAGTTATTATTGATATAATTTCCTGGAATTCGTTTGAGGTCATATTGGAGATCTGCCCTTGATGTTGTGTTACCCTGAGCGTATTGCTATGATTCCCTTAAAGTTTCATAATTTTTCAACAACAACTTTTTCAATTTATGCTGCCTGACATGCGGAAGTGAACTTCCACCCCTATTGGTGCAAAACTTCTGTGCCCTGATGATCGATCGTCTGCTCCAGCAGCATCGCAACTCCCCAAGTTCCAAAACAGATCCCGACCTCGTCTCCAGTAGAAGCTCAGTCGGACGTGGGTGAGACAGCGCGAGTTTGTGAGTTTGAATCTGACGCGGTATCGAAATGCCTTGATGTGTTCCTCCTACCACACCTACCCTTGCAGCAGAGGGTCTCGCACCATGGTGTGGACCCACCGTGAAACTCAACCTAGTGGACAGAGATCGGTATTTCAACATTTTCAAGAATAGCTTTTTCAGAAAATAATTTCTTTGTCTTTGAGTTTTTCGAGATGTGATGTTTCTTCAGAATTTCTCAAAGATAAAGATACAATTATGATCTTTCCTCACATCCATATTGCATATTTCCGTGATCGAACATCTTTCTATTGAATTCACTATTGTATATTCCATTTCTTTTCTTCATTTTATTCGATGATGAAACACTGTACTTCACATTGGCTCCACATAGTTTCTAATTTTTGTTCGGAATGCAGAAACTGAATTTGAGTTTACTCCTTTGAAACGCATTTCAATGAATACCCATTAAAAGCATTCAGAAGATTCTCAACTTTTTTATCTGCTGCAATCTTCTTGTTCTTGGGTTTTGGGTAGCCTGTGCTTGACTCATATTGAATTTTCGCAAATTCATCAACATAATGTGGTTTTATCAGCAGATAAAGTGACCCACAGATTTGAATTTCGGACTGTTTCATTTCCTAGGATATTTTATGATTCGTGTAGTTGAATATACAGGTAGTTCCAAATTATGTATACAATACTCAATGACTTCTTGTTCAAACTGTTGCGTTAGTTTTAAGCAAATTTCTGTGGAATAAGAATATTGATAATGCTACTGGCGGAGTAACGAGGGCTCTGATGGCGTGCAGGCGTCTATGCGGCAGGAATTGGGGTTGTAACCTAAAAATACAGCGTCATGATCGTAAGACCTATAATCACATATGGGGCAGTAAGTAAGAGAAAAATGCTCAGAGTACAAAGGTTTGCCTGTGTGTGCACCACGGGAGCTATGAGAACGTGCTCAACTTGAGATCATCACAAACCTCACACCTCTACATCTATGATGGATAGGGCCAATGAGGCCATCCTCAGAATATCCAAAGAAGGAACAGGCAATGAGAGAATCGAGAGTCAGAGAGTTTGGTTCTCTCTGAATGACAACATCTCATCTGCAATCCTCCCTAGTGATGTGATGATCAAGAAAGTAAGCATTGAGAAAAACAGTACAATGCTGAGGAAAAGAGAGAATTGGGAACGGGAATACACCGACTGTAATCTCGAAGAAAATACAATAAAATGGTACACAGATGGTTCTAAAACTGCTACAGGAGCTGGCGCTGGTATTTACGGGACAAGTACCAAGTGTGCACTATCGTTAGGCTCCTGTACAAGCGTCCTCCAAATGGAAATACTTGCAATGGGAAGATGTCTAGATATAAATCTAGAAAGAAACTGTCAGAAGTGCCTTATAGCTAATCATACAGATAGTCAAGCTGCCGTTAAAGCCCTGAGCTCCTATGTAATTGACTCAAAGCTGATTTGGAAGTGCCGGAACAAACTCAGTGAGATAGGCAAGAAGGATAAGGTCTTTTTGATATGGGTTCCCGATCATTTGGGAATCGTACGAAACGAAGAGGCCAATACACTTGCCAGAAAGAGCGCACAAACGCCACACACTAACCCCTCCTCACTATAACTATAGAAAAGGGGGCAGATTCATTATCACTATCATTTGCATCCACAATAACTTCGTAATCTGTCTTTCTTGAGTAGAAAAATTCGGTTATGCCTGCATCTTGTGTAATTGGGGAGTCTCATTACAGGTTGTTGCTAATATTGCATCAAAACTAATGAACAAAATTTGGCCATAACTTTTGTTTTTTGTATTTTTTTCATGATATGGTTGGGTAATAAAACATTAAAATAAAATGATGAAATTCGAGAATGGCTGTGAAAAAGAATGGACAAATCAGTCGTCCATGATGTTACAGGAACGTTAGGAATTCATCGTTTTTTCATTGTTGCTCGGCATCATCGGCTTTGGTCATTAAACAATAATTCATTATTATTTACATATATCATTTTGGCCTTGAAATTTTTAAAGAACTGAAGGATCGATATTCTACGTTTCAGAAATAATTTTTTTCTGCGGCTTTTCATCATTGAAATGGTCACCATTTTGAAACGTTTCTTTATCGTTCCTCTTCCACGTGTATTCATTGAGAATTATAGAAAATTATATCAACGTTGAACACAACATTATTCAACAACCATAACGAACTAAGAAATCTATTTTTTCTACAACCGGGCCTGAGTAAGCACTAGTGCGGAAAAGTTTAATTTCCCGCAATAGTGCGGGAAAGTGAATATTTGTTGATTTGTAAATAATAATACCTTCATCATCAAATCTCTTAATCTACCTACTTATATCTTTAGTTGGATATTTCAAATTATTTCAGTTTCATCCATGTCAAACTAATCATTAATGCAAATTTCCGTTTGAAAATTATTGCATTTTCAAAGAGAACTTCATACTTCAAAAATTATGATTGTCATACATGCATCTGTGTATCTGTTGTTGTTCATCCTCATTAAATTATTTTCGAATAGAATTTATGAAAACAAGATCAAAAATGTATTCATCTGAAGAGGGGCTATACCAAAAGATATTCTGGGAGCAGTTAATATAGCAACTATGGATCTATCTCCTGAAAAATCTAAAGAAAGGTACGAGAAGCAATTTGCAAGTTATATCTCACTTTTTTCCTACAGTTGTGTAGAAGTTTTTTTAAAATTTTATTATACGGTTTTAGAAAAAACATTGTTCCTATCTTGAGCGGAAAGTATCTTTCTCGTACTCGATTGCAACGGCAATCTCGTACGGAAAAGTACAACTTTCCGCTCTTGATAGGATAATAACTATTCTACCTTTCAATAATTAGTTTTTCAACGATATATTGCCAGTATTATGAAACATCCTCATAGTGCTTCCTCAACGTATATTGAATAAGAATTATGAAACGTTTCACGGAAGTTGAAAATATCACTATTCAACAACCTGAAGTTTTCAGCAAACTGAGAAATCTTTTTTCGTTCGTGTTTGCCACAAGTAGCGAAGTCTACAATAGCATTATCCGAGCATTCGTCAATGAAATGCATTCCCTTTCAAGTACCGATGTTAACTTTTCGTTCCTATGGACTATGGCTCTCTGACGTATTGTTTCTGAGATCCGGGAAAATAAAAAAAAAATGTTTTTCGAAATTATTTTCGGCACCGTACACGATTTTGGTAGGATTCATGAGCACACAATAAAACACATTTTTTGAATCAAGTGAAAAAAGGTACGCCATTGCTTTTGATGAATAAAAGTTTAACCATTCACTTATGAAAACAGAACAGCCTACCTACTAACTAATAATGCAAAATTTTAAATTTAAGAAGCAATAAAAGATCTTCAAAAATGAACAAAATGAACCAAACCGAACTTATCACTATATCAGTTGTTGAAAATGACCACCACCAGCAAGTATGCATGTCTCAGCCAACCTTCCCATCGATTCACGTACTCTTTGAAAAATTCCTGTAGTACTTCGTATCTCTTCGCAGGAAGTTATCATTCGGTTATTCAACTCCTCTACAGATTGAATTGGAGCCCTATACACCAATGTCTTCAAATGTCCCCAAAGATAAAAATCCAAACAGTTTAGGTCTGGAGACCTAGGTGGCCATTCGCGTGGTCCTCCACGACCTATCCACCGATTATTATAAGTTTGGTCCAAATGACCACGTGCTAAAACACTAAAATGAGCGGGAGCACCGTCGTGCATAAACCACATCGCACTCCTTGTAAGAATTTCAACATCTTCCAACAAAATTGGTGAACTTTCTTCCAAACAGCGGCGATAAGAATCCCCATTTAATCTACTTGGCAGGAAGAAAGGCCCAATCAAATAGTCACCAATTATTCCAATCCATACATTAATAGAAAATTGGTCCTGGTAATGGGTTTCACTAATCTTGTGTGGATTTTCCTCTGCCCAAAAATGATTATTATAAAAATTCCTCATAGAATTTTTCTAAAAAGAAGCTTCATCAGAATATAAAATTTTACTTCCAAATGAAGGAGACAGTGGCGTAGCTAGATAGTCAGAGGCCCTGGTGCAAAAATCGAAGAGGGGCCCCTAAATGAATTGTTTGGTTTGTTGTCGAATTATAAATACTTCGAAGAAGCAAAGCTACTTACCGAAGGTACAGTAGGAGTATACTTGATGAAAAGTAATAGGTAATTCGAAAGGTATATTTATGTATTTACTATTTAATTAGGTATATGTATCACATTTTTTATATTTATGTGAATGAAAAAAGAACTTTTATTGATACTTCATATACATATGTTCAGAGTTCTACAAAAAAAAAGCAGTCGCCACAATATCCCTAGACTTATTTTTTTATTGATAACGATGTTAGATAAATCGGCAAAATGATAATAAGAATAAATTATTCAAGGAATTAATTTAAATTTATTATCAAGGATTCGAAACTAGAGGTCCATCAAATCTAGATTTGAAGTCATTGGTACCTTCGGGAAAAATATGTTTAAAACCTCTTTCTAGACTTGAATCTAGACTTGATGCAGCTTCATTCCAAGCGATAAATGTCACAGTAAAGCTTGGCCAAATATTTTTTCTCATTTATAATATGCTGAAAGAACTTTCAGCTACACAGAGGTGATAGGAATTGTATGGAACAGTAATATTGCTTCTGTTAGATCGCATTCCAGCATTCCGTATTTCCTTATTAGTTTCATACAGAATTCGTGAGTTATTATAATGTGATTATTATGTGACGTGAATTAATATAATATTAATCGTGTCGAGTTTATAAAATTCCAAGAGGATATTGTTTAAATAGAAACATAGCCACAGATTATCAGGTATCGTATTATTTTTCATTAATTTCAATTCAATGAGTAGTTTGTATCGAGATTCATCATTACATATACATACAGAATTCGTGAATTGTCCATGCCTTATTCAATTCAGGTAAAAATAGGTCACGAATATTAAAAAATTGAATTGAAAAGTTGTTCCCTATTATTCATATCCCAATATTTACTTTGGAATTGGTCGCAGCTTTGAATTACAGTTTTTTCGTCTACATCTAAGTAGAAATGATGGTAACAGAAAATTTCGATTACTGGCATTTTCTCTAGCTATGCACTTGAAGGACTCCTATAAATTTTATCTTTGTTTTCGTCTCTTCTGAAGCTTTGTATGCGTCGTTCAAATTGATATCGCATTTTCGTAATACTTCAGATGCATAAATAATATCATTAAGAATGTGGTGCATAAAATCGCAGAGGAAAATAAATTCATTTTTTTTTATAATTTCTGTTTGGCTTCGCTCATCTTTGCAAGAATTTTTTATAACTATTTCTGATAATTCACGAATGGTGTAAAAAAACGAAATTCATCAATTGGTGGAATTGTGTTACTGGACCATCTAGTCGGATTTAGTTTAGAGAGGTGTCTGTTTCACCATTGAATTTGTACAATAAATCCCAGCGTTTGATGCTATTTCCGATAAAACTATACAAATCTCGTGGTCATATGCTGCATAACATTTTCCTTTCGATATTGAACCTTATTTTCATTGAACAACCAAAAAAATTGCATCCTTACAGATGTAAGAGATAAATAGAAAAGAAATGTACAGTTCAATCTTCAATCTGGGTGGCAAGAAGAGCGAGCGGTAACAGCTAACAGATGGATTTTATGACACCCAGTACTACGAGCGTCGATAAACTGAAAAAGCACCTGATATAATATAAGATATAAGGAACAAAATAAAATTCAAAAGAATTGAGACCATTTTGAAATCTATGTAATGTAAAGTGACTAATATTCTAATGCAAAATTTATGATGTATACAACAAAAATTTTTCGACAACTGAATATAATGATAACGATGTTCGCTTTTATCACCACATATTCATCTAATAGATCACAAAAAAATCAAAGTATGTAATATGAATTTTTTCACCAAGTTCGAACGCAATTTGAGGGTTAGCGCTTGGGGGCCCCCTTAGGTCGGGGGCCCTGGTGCACTGCACACCCTTGCACCCACGTAGCTACGCCGCTGGAAGGAGAAACCATTGGCAAAAATACGCAAGGAAAAATTCCTCGGAAGCAGGGCCTGGACTCATGGAAAATCATGAAGAATCCTCCAAACTAGCACGTGGTTAATATTTGAATTATTGGCTATTTTTCTTGTACTCATTTCCGGGTCTTCTTCAACCATATTTAAGACAGCTTCCTCAATTTGTGGAGTTCTTGCAGTTGTTATTGCGCCTTTCAAATGATTATTTGGTTCAAAGCTGCCTTTTTCTGATAGTCTCAAATGGTGTTTGAGAAGGTTCTTGCCAATAGATTGTTGAAATTTTTTCGGAAATTCAATGTTTTTGTAAACTGCCAACATGGTTTTATGAAGGGAAAGAGTACTGAAACTGCTGTTTTTGAACTCACTTGCAAGATCTTGGAATCACTTGAGAAAGGTGAAGTTCCCATAGCTATCGTGCTTGATTTGGCCAAAGCATTTGATAGTGTAAATCATAAACTATTACTCTACAAGCTAAGTGTCTACGGCATAAGGGACAATCAACTTGAACTAATTGAGAGCTACCTTAAGAATAGAAAACAAAGAGTCCTTGTTTCTAATGGAAGTCGAGACTATACTCCATTCACAATTATAAAATCACAACTCTGGCCATGGTTTCGTTTTCAGGAATTGGTGCACCTGATGAAAAATCTGTGCGTGTACATAGAATATCGTTTATGACAAAACGACGATGCCAGTTTTTCTGTTTACATCAAAGTAAAAGTATCAAAGATTTTCCACATTTTGTTAGTTCGTATCGATCGGCGATTTTGGGGAGAAATATCGATAGGAAATCGCCAATTTTTTCCGTTCTTCGGCGTCCAGAAGAAGTTTCGTGCAAGTGTCATTTTTTCCTTTCACGAGTTTTGGCGTGAGTACGAACGGCAAATTTGAATTGGACCAAAAATCGATTTATAAGCATAAATAAAGCGAAAGTAAGTACTAATCGACCTTTTTACACTTGATAACGAAGTTTTTTTAGGTATCTGGCCGTTTTGAAAGATTTCAAACGAAATTCCGGTCCCCCAGAAGTTTGGTTAGTTTCGGTATCGATTTTGGTGCTCAAAATTTATTTGGAATACATCGGTTTTTTTCCATATTCCAGGAGTTTGTGTCTTATTTTAGAACAGGTGAATGATAATGTGAAGCATATGTTTAAGCTATTCCATTTTATTTGTACAAACCTACTGTGGTAGTAATGTATGAATATTTTTTAATCCAATAAATTACTATACAATCAGAATATTTTGTTGGTTTTATGTATTAAAAGTACTACTAACGCCATCTATAAACGTTTGTATGAAGCACAGCTGATGTAACGGTTGAAATAAACAAATGGCGTCAGTCTTATGGCAGATGCCGAAACGTTCAGGTCGTATTATTTATTCGTAAACTATCCACCATTTTTAACAGGTTTTGGACCCAAGTACGTATCAGTTAGTTTATTAGAAAAACGCGAACAGTTTCGAGTGCCAAGATGACGACAAGTTTCTTAACGTGTGTTCCAAAATTGATCGGTCGTGAGAACTACGCAGATTGGGCTTTCGCCCTGCAAAACGTGTTTGTTTTAGAAGGACTCACAGAGTGCATCAATGGTTCCCAAACGGACACAGTGTTGGTCAGTAAGGCCAAAGCAAAAATTATTCTCACGTTAGATACTTCATTGTATATTCATGTGAAAGACTGTAATACGGCTAAAGAAGTTTGGGACAAACTCAAAAAGTTGTACGAAGACAGTGGTTTCGCGAGAAAAATCGGTTTGCTACGGAAATTAATCTCGTTACGTTTGGACAATTGTGAATCTATGGAACATTATGTGAATCAGGTGATAGATACATCCCAAAAGTTGGACAGATCCGGCTTCAAACTCAGTCAAGAATTTATTGGAAGCCTGATGTTGGCAGGATTAACGGAAAGGTTTGAACCAATGGTGATCGCAATAGAGAACTCTGGAACAGATGTCAATGCAGATTCCATCAAGTCTAGATTATTGGATATGCATCTAGAAGGCGTTAAAGTTGCAGAAAACGCTACCGCTGGAGCATTCGCCAATAAAGGATTCAATAGAAAGTTTGACAGAAATCACAGAGATGGCAGCACACACAAGAAAGCGAACAAAAACAAAAATGAAGTTACTTGTTTTAAATGCCGCTTACCAGGACACTTTATGAACAAATGTCCGGAATTCAAGAAAAAAGAGGAATTCAGAAGCGCTTTCAACGCAGCATTCATAAGTGGAGCATTCAATAAATCAGACTGGTATATCGATTCAGGATGTAGCATGCATATAACTTCGAGAAAAGATTGGCTTAAAAACATCAAGAAAAATCCAGATCTAAAGGAAATTACCGTGGCTAACGATAATAAATTAAAAGTAGATTGCTCAGGTGATATTGAAATAACAACTGCAATCGATAAAAGGAAAAATAACATTACAATTCATAATGTTGTCTATGTTCCAGGCATGATGACAAATCTGTTATCTGTGAGCCAACTCATAAATGGCGGAAACAAGGTTATATTTCACAACGAAGGATGTAATATTTACAACGTCCGAAAGGAATTGGTAGCCACAGCGAGTCTGGTCAATAATGTGTATAAGCTGAATTATACTGAAACGCAATCGACCACTCTAGTACATTTGGCTGTTTCTGGCGAGACATGGCACAGAAGATTTGGTCACTTGAATTACAAGGACCTCAATTTGATGAGGAATGGTCTTGTAGATGGATTGTTTTTTGAAGGACCACTTAAGAAAAATGAAATATGTGAAGTCTGTTGTGAGGGTAAACAATCACGACATCCATTTAACCACCAAGGAAGTAGAGCAACTGCAGCTTTGGAATTGATTCATGGAGATCTATGTGGACCTATGGAAGTTACATCCCTAGGAGGTTCAAAATATTTTTTTATCCTGGAGGATGACTATACAAAGATGGTCTTTGTGTATTTCCTCAAGAGCAAAGATGAGGCCTTCAACAGCTTTGTGGAATTCAAAAATTATGTGGAAAATCAAAAAGGTTGCAAATTAAAATGTTTCAGAAGTGATCAAGGATCTGAATTCAACTCTAACGAATTCAAGACCTTTTACAAGAAACATGGAATTTTGCATCAGCAAACGAATGCATATTCTCCTCAACAAAATGGAATGTCAGAACGAATGAATCGAACAATTGTTGAAAAGGCTCGTTGCTTATTGTTTGATGCAAAAATGCAGAAGTTGTTTTGGGCAGAAGCTGTGGCAAATGCAGTATATTTGAGAAATCGTTCTGCAGTTTCAGGTATAGAGAAAACTCCGTACGAAATGTGGTTCAACAAGAAACCTGATGTTTCTCATATTAAAATATTTGGTAGTACAGCCATGACTATGATACCCAAAGAAAAGAGGAAGAAATGGGACAAAAAATCAAAAAAAATGATACTGGTAGGCTATAGTGACAATATTAAAGGATATCGATTGTACGATCCTATTGCTAAATTGGTTATTGTCAGTAGAGATGTCATCATAGAAGAATCTCCAACAAAATCAATGGATTTACTAGTTGAAACATTACCAGAACCAGTGGTGGCTAATGTTGAAGAAGAAGTTTCAAATGATGCACTACCAGAAACAGGAAGGAGAAAATCAACTAGACCACCTAAGCCAAAGCAGTTCGATGACTTTGTTACGTTCGCATGCCAAGGAGATTTTGATCCAGACGTTGATCCACTAACAGTGGAGCAAGTTTTTTCTTCAACTGACTCTGATCAATGGAAAAGGGCGATGTCAGAAGAAATGCAGTGCTTCGAAGTAAATGGTGCTTGGGAGCTGGTTGAGAGCATTCCAGAATCTGCAACGGTCGTTCCTTGCAAATGGGTTTTCAAGAAGAAGACTAGTGAAAGTGATGAAGTGAAATATCGTGCGCGGTTAGTGGCAAAAGGTTGTGTACAAAAGTTCGGGATTGACTATAATGATGTGTTCTCTCCAGTTGTAAGACATTCCACTTTGCGATTGTTAGTATCGTTAGCTGTTAGTTTGAACTTGAAAATTGTTCACCTAGATGTTAAGACTGCTTTTTTAAATGGTTCACTTGATCAGCCAATTTATATGAAACAACCAGAAGGTTTCATTGTGGAAGGTGAAGAACACAAAGTGTATAAATTAAAGAAGGCAATTTATGGCCTTAAACAGGCATCTAGAGCCTGGAACATTAAAGTCAATCAAACCTTATCAAAGTTAGGCTACAATAGGTCAAATCTAGAATCTTGTTTATATATCAAGAAAGATAAAGATTCAGTTAGCTTTGTTGCATTGTATGTCGATGATTTTTTAATTTTTTCTAATGATGAGAGTGAACTTCAAAATTTGAAATTAAAATTAGGTCAAGAATTTGATATTAAGGATTTAGGTGAAGCTAAACATTGTCTAGGAATAAGAATAACTAGAAATTATCAAGATAATACCATTCATTTAGATCAAGAAGAGTATATTGATAAGATCTTGTCAAATTTTGGTATGAAAAATTGTAAAGTTGTGTCAACTCCATTAGAATGTTCTTTAGACACAGATAAGCTTAAGGAATCAGGTAAAGACTTGAGTATGATACCTTATCAAAGATTAATAGGAAGTCTGATGTATTTGTCAGTTTTGACCAGGCCAGATATCACATATGCTGTTAATTATTTAAGTCAATTTAATAATAACTACTCGGAATATCATTGGCAATGTGCAAAAAGAGTTCTCAGATACTTAAAAGGTACGAAAAATTTGAAGTTGACCTATTCTAAAAATGAAAATTTGAATTTAGAAGGATTTGTAGATTCTGATTGGGGATCTAACAAATTAGATAGGAGATCATACACAGGTTATGTCTTTAAGTTATCAAGGGGTGCAATTTCATGGAAAAGTTGTAAACAGAAAACCGTAGCTTTGTCGAGCACTGAGGCTGAATATATGGCCATTAGTGATGCTTCTAAAGAAGCTATTTATCTACGAAATCTTTTGAACGAAATTTATGGCGGTATCAATTGTATCACAGTTTATAATGATAATCAGGGTGCCAACAAATTGTGTTACAATCCAGTTTATCATGAGCGTTCAAAACACATTGATATAAGGCATCATTTCATTAGGGATAACATTGAGAAAGGTATTGTAAAAATAGATTATTTGAGTACTAATGAAATGGTAGCTGACATTTTTACGAAGAGTCTTGGGAATGTCAAGCACTCTTTATTTATTGAGCAATTAGGATTAAGATTCTTTTAATAAGTGGGGGTGTTGGTTTTATGTATTAAAAGTACTACTAACGCCATCTATAAACGTTTGTATGAAGCACAGCTGATGTAACGGTTGAAATAAACAAATGGCGTCAGTCTTATGGCAGATGCCGAAACGTTCAGGTCGTATTATTTATTCGTAAACTATCCACCATTTTTAACATATTTTACTCCTTGTTCATAAGATCAAATAAATAAAATGTCGTCAAGTCTTGAACTTTCAGTTCAAGAGGATAATAGACATTAAATCTTCACAAGCATGCATATGAAAATTATGTTAAAGCAATGCAATTTTTTTCCATGGCAAAAAATAGTATATTTCAACAGTGATCTCTTCCACTTTTCATGCAAATAACTAGAAAAGGACTCCTTTCTATCAATTCATATAAACGTTAATTATTTTCGTCCATCACATCTTTTCCAATTCATTCACATTCTGAGAAATACGCTAAGAATGTAGAAAGGGCAACATAGTGTTGACTTGGAACATAAAAATATTTTGAAAAACGTCATAACTTCGATACAGAGTGGAATGTGTCAAATTTCCAAGGCCAGAGCTGTGATTTTATAATTGTGAATGGAGTATACTTATCTTCTGAGAGACTTATCGAGTTGGGCGTGCCACAGGGCAGTATCTTGGGACCACTGCTATTTATTATTTTCATCAATGACCTCCCTAGCATCTTCTTTTCTAGTTTCATCAGGTCTCTGTTGTTTGCGGATGATGCTGATATCATCATCTCTGCATTGAATATTCTGAGCGGTATAAGGGAATTTAAGGATGCTATGGATAAAGTAAATGAATGGTGTATTGAAAATCAGCTAGTAATTAATAATGATAAGACCCAATGTATTATTTTTAAGACTGATAGAACCAATCGTAGCTATCCAGCAAGCATAAACTACAGTAACAATGAAGTATCAATCAGCGAATGTGTTAAGTTTCTGGGAGTTCATATAGATAGTTTCATGAAATATCATATCCATGTTGAAGAAACTAATAAGAAATTAAAATCGGTTATTTATGCCTTGAGGGTTCTTAGAGATCAGGTGGATATTGATGTATTAAAAACGGTTTACTATGCTATGTTCCAGTCACAATTAAGTTATGGTATTATTTTTTGGGGAAGCAGTTCTGGATCGCATCAGATTATGAAAACACAAAAGTTGGCATTGAGAGTAATACTTCGTTTGGGTTTCAGAGAATCATGTCGAAATAAGTTCAAGCAAAATAACATTTTGACTATCTATGGACTGTACATATATAAGATCTTGATGTACATGCATAAACATCAGCATTATTTCTGTAGTCATTTAAATGTAAATAATACTAGAAGAAAGCACCCATTTGTTTTTCCGGTGCATTCTTTGTCTTTAACTGAAAAGGGACCATTGTACATGGGCATTAAACTGTTTAACAGTTTACCAGTAGAAATTCAAAGGTTATATGGTCATGTGTCTTTCGGGAAGACTCTATATCGTTTTCTTTTAATGCTTGAGCCATACAATATCGAAGAATATTATTGTAGGGATATTGTAGCGAATATTTAAAAATTTTTCTTTTTGGTTGACCTGTTTTCCTTTCTACATGTTTGTATATATGGGAAATCAATAAATTATTATTATTATTATTATTATTAATGAACCCTGTCAAATGTTTTCGTTCCAGGTACTACTCTATTAGGAAAACGCTCTTCATATAAACGTCTGGCTTTTGATGTATTTCCGTCAGCAAGACCATACATGTAATGTATGTCTGCAAATTCATTGTTTGTGAAATTTACCATCCTAGATATTCTGTGAAATCAGCAGTCGAAATCAATTTTGCAGACGTCAAATATGAAGGCGACTAAGCTGCCTTAATCTGTGTCCAGACGATTTTAGAAGTAATCAAAGAATTTCTTAACTCTCTTAGATGAAATTGCATTTTATTTTTTTTTCTCAGAAAGTATTCGTATTCGTTGAGGTAAAAAACTCAAGAAACCATTCTTATTGTGAATTATATGGTGATTACGAAAATAATTCAAAATTCGAGAAAAATTATTGGCGTATCAGTTTTTTCACCGAATTTATTCGGATAGAAGTCTGTACGGACGCCACTGGTGAACATTGAACATCATTGTGTATGGGAAAAATGTGTCTTTATGCGTACTCATAACCTATGAATTTACGGTCTCTTATTCTGAAACACCCTGTATATTTGTTTTTTCAAATCTACTATAGTGTAGACTGTAGAGCAAACTATCTTCTATGTGGAAGCAATAAATGTTTCAAAACAAAAAGGTCGGTTGGACATGAATATCTGAAAGATGACATATCTATAGAGTTTCATTTATTTCTTCCCGAAATATGCAGGTTGTCGATAAATAGGTGCAGCAAACTGCAGGAGTGATTCTGTATAACATAATATACTCCATAACTTTTGTCTGCAATTGCTTCGTTTTCCGAGATACAGGGTGTTAAAGTTTTTCGTAAAATAGACCATTTATTGCTCTGAAATCGGTCGAGATATGCAAATTGAATTTGATTCGTTCTAAGAGGTAGTTATTGCGCTTTATTGACATCCAATAAAAAATTCAATTTTTATTATGCTTACGAGTAATGATCTCCACTCAAAAAAGACGGTACGTAACTTATATATTTCAAACAGAAAAACATTTTTGAATTCCTCGTTTGTGACTAAATCAGGCTTTTTTCGAATCTTGAGAAACATTTTATACAAAAATATTGAGGTTGAACAATATCAGAAAATTACACTTATAATATATGTATATAAACGTTTCCCTTAGTTATAATAAATTTCACAGGGAATTGAACATTCTTTATTATCAATCTATATAGTTATAATATCGCCGGCGTTTCAGAACGATTTGTTCCTTTCTCAAGGCAGAAAATGATGACCGAAATAAACAAAAACAATAAAACATTTATTAACTAGGACGTGAACTCTGAGGAATCAGTTTCTCTTAGTGTTTGAGGAATTAAAGATATCTAAAGATTGTACACACAATCGAAAATGAGATTTATATGTAGAACTCCATTTAAAAAAAAATTATATTTGTCCATGCATGGTGCAATCGTGAAGGCAGAAGCAGTATTCAGAATGATAGATAGTTCAACCATGAAAAATTCATGGTTGTTCAATACTCCGAAAAACATTTTGTGCGGTTGAATTGATGCCGAAAGTGTTCGAGTACAATAACGTTTTGATATTTTGGTGTTTTGATATTTTTAATGGTTCAGCGTTGCGATATTTTGGTGGTTTAATAATTTGTATTTTGATGTTTTGTTGGTTACATTTTACAGTAAAAGTTAATTTTAGAATTTGTTTAACTGACCTTTGGAGGGGTTAATCGCATTTCTATCATGACACATTGTTTTTTTGTCGATTCCATAAAGTTTATTTTTATATCTTCGCATCGTTCAATAATTCTATCATAAGTGTTCATTATATCGTTGAATTAAGTAAATCTCCTAGTCATTTAAGCACGTTATTTTTGGGTTTTTATTTTACTATTCACGAATTTGCTTCACTTACGGTGAATTATATCATGTTATTGTTGCTGATGTCTATTTTATCCAGGAAAATTTTAGATTTAAAATTTTCTCAAATTCAATGTGTAGAGAGGAGAAGGACGAGCATCTCATGCACAAGGGTTATAAATCCTTTCGTGATTCTTGCCTTGTTTATTTTTCTCTTTATTATCTCTATACAGGTTTCATATTCATTCCCATTCTAGGATCCGGACAAAAATTCTGCAGTTCTCTCGGATCATTCTTTTTACTGTTCCGCAATTTTTCATTTCATATTGTTATTTCTATGTGATGTAACCTCGGTTGTAACTTCACTTCTGTGGCAATAAATAAAAAATAAAAAATAAATATGTGAAGAAAATCGGATGGATTAATATATTTCCAGGTGAATAAGTCACGTTGAATATACTGAACAGAAAATGCTGAGTTTTCGAAGTGGACAAATAGGAAATAAAATAGTGGCCTATAAATATCGATTTGTTTCATTTCAATATAATATTCCCGTCTCACGCAATGAAGTAATTCATCCGCAACCAAATTCACAGATTTACATACCTACTGGAGAACCTTGTAATATCAGTGATTTCTTCGGAAGTTGGCAGCTGTTGCAACATTTGCACTTTGCTTTCGTATTGTCAAAACACTAGGACCAGGAGGAACGCAAGTGGACCGACAGGTTGTAACATTTTCCGATGAAGATAAAAGGAAGTTCATTATATTGGATTATATTGAATATTTCCCTCCTGTCAAAAATCATATGTAAATAGAGTGCAATTACCTCATAATTACTCCAATAAGATGTGTTATTTCGAATTTCGGTAGATGTCCCTTTTGAAGCTGTCATTTTTTGACATTTGGCAAGTAGGAACTACGTCATTAATAAAAATGGAACGATACGGGCTTCAACAATGCATTCAAATTATTAAAATTCACTATGAAAATGGTGATAACTCTAACATTTTTGGGTCGTCGTGAAGAACCCTGTCAAACCGCGATACAGAAATTGGTGGAAAAATTTGAGCTCTACCTAGGGACAAGTTAGTGATGTGAAGAATGAGACCCGTGTACGTATCCGAAAGTGTTGAAGAAAACCCAGGTTTGTTCATTCCTCGTCGTTCTTGGAATGAGGCATTCCGAAAACGTCATTACACCGTATTTCGCATAAATTGGATGGTATTGATCTGGACAACGTAAACTTTCAACAAGACGTAGCTGCGTGCCACATAAGCAACGAAACCATTGATCTTTAACGGGAAAAGTTTCCGGACCGTGTCTCCCGAAGAGGTGATCTCAACTGGCCACCGAGATCTTGTGATTTAACGCCTCGCGACTTCTCCTTTCGGGCCATGTTGAAGAGAAAGTCTACGCCAAGAGCCTAGCGTCGATTCAAGAGTTAAGTGTTGAGGATCTTCTCAGACTCCATTTTGTGGATTCTTGAAAAGAATACCGTGATGTTGGTGGGCTTGGGAGTGGATCCCACTTTCCTGGCTCTGGCACATCTCCTCCACCAGAATATTTTCCAAGGAGGAAAGTTGCTCGGCCTCCACAGTAGCCTTAGGGTAGTCCTTGGGCATAATTCTCACCTCGGAGGTTTTCTCGGCTTTGACAGCTGCTGCGTAGCCAGTGTCTTGCTCAGTTTTCGCTGCACTTGTCTTCTGCTTTTTTGATGGAGGCCTCTGCGGAGGTTTTACCCCCAGAAGGTGTGATCTCCGGGGCCGGGCGCCAAAGCGTCGCAGGTACCGAAGCTCTCCCACCCCACTGAGACCCTTCCTGAGCGGGTCATCTCTGCCACCTGATTGTCCAGTGTAGTGTTCTCTAGATACTCTATGACATATAGATCTGTGATCAAGAGATAGAGGTTATATATAAGAACATGTAAATCCACGTCTTCGATACTGTCTCTAATAAAAGTGTGATAATCTTGAAACCTGTGTCTTATTATAAGTCAAATACATAACAGAATTTGGCGACGAGAAAAGGTCGTTCCACGTGCCGAAAAGTTGAAGTCAAAATATAAGTCGCGAGTCTACTATTCTCAAAAATGTCTCTTATTGGAACAATCGAGCATTTTAACCCTAAGGAGTCAGATGCAGAAGCATATGTTGAACGCTTGGAACAGTTATTTGTGGTAAACAGTATTACTACCGATGAAATGAAGGTCCCACTTTTTTTAACCTTAATTGGGGGTGAAGCTTACAATTGTCTAAAAGATTTATTAGCACCTAATTCTTTAGCCAGCAAAAAGTATGATGAACTCACCGAAGCATTGATAAATCAGTTTGGAACAAAGCGTTTGATAATCGCTGAAAGATATAAGTTTTGGACGGCAGTTCAAGAATCCGGAGAAGATCTAAAAACATTTTCAATCAGACTTAGAAATCTTGCTAAATATTGTGATTTCAAGTCATTTTTATTAGATGCACTGAGAGATAAGCTAGTCTGTGGTGTTAAGTCGAACTCAATTAAGCGGAAGCTGTTAACAATTGATCCTTTACCAAATTTTGATGAAGCTCTTAAGACAGCAATAGCTATGGAACTTACTGATGATCAACTACAGTTATTTGGTAATGAATCTACAGGAGCAGTCAACAAGTTGAAATATCAGAAAGGCAATAAGTCAAATTGGAGGTCGAATAATAAGTCGAAGTATAGTCAGTATAGTCAAAGTAATCAGACGTCAACAAGACCATCAAGTCAAAATGCAAGTTCATCTTCAAAAACAACAGATTGGTCGAACAAAAAACAATGCAAACGTTGCCTAAGAGTCCATTTTAATGACAATAAATGCCCAGCTGTCAATTGGAAATGTTTTTCATGCAATTTAATGGGTCATACAGCGAAGTCTATCCTATGTAAAAACAAGACAGGTTTCTCTTCCCCATTAATGCGATGACTAAGTACTGCTCCAACACCATACCCACTTGAGTCACAAGTGACATAAATAGGTAAGGTCGGGTTGAAATGCGTAAGAACGCTCTCAGAAGTGAGTGACTTTTTACTTGCCTGAAATACCTCTTCACATTGTTTAGTCCAAGTGAACTCGACACCTGACTTACACAATTCGTAGAGGGGTTTGAGTGTGCTAGAAAGCATTGGAATAAATTTACCATAGTAGTTTAGGAGACCCAGATATGATTTGAGCTGTGTTAGGTTTTTAGGAGATGGTGCTTTTTCAATACTCTCAATTTTAGATTTTGTAGGGTGTATACCGTATTCATCAATTTTGTGACCCAAGAATTCAATATCCGTCTCATAAAAAACACACTTTTTCTCATTAATTTTTACATTGAACTCCATCAACCTCTGCATGACAGATTCAACAATTCGATGACATTCATCCAGAGAGGACCCAAAAATCAAAATATCATCGATATAACATTTGACCCTTGACAAGCCTGACAAAATAGCTTCCATTACTGATTGGAAAATTCCTGGAGCGGAACTTATACCATAAGTTAATCTGTTGTAACGGAAAAGACCTAAATGGGTATTAATTGTAAAAAGCTCCTTCGAAGACTCACTTATTTCGAGTTGTTGAAATGCTCCTTTTAGATCCAAGACAGTGAAGTATTTGCTCCCACTTAAGCTTGCAAAAATGTCATCTGGTAAAGGTAAAACACAATGATCGCTATCAATGACTTTGTTAACAGTTTTTTTAAAGTCCACACAAATCCTTATATCGTTTGTGTTCTTTTTTGGAACTATGACAATAGGACTTGCCCATTGACTATGACCTACCTTGGTCAAAATCCCAGATTTTACCATATTTGATAACTCTTCTTCAACTTTGGACTTAAGAGAATATGGCATGTCATAAGCACGATGAAAAATTGGGTTGACCCCATCCCTTACAGAAATGTCAGCTTTGAACTGTTTTATGCAAGATTTTGAATTGTCCTGAAAATTGCATGCAAACTTACTTTTAATTTCCGAAATTAAGCCCAACCTTATACCTTCTACTTTCAAGATTGACTTCCCTTGACTGTTATTCGACTCATTTGACACAAGTTTACTATTTTTTACTGACTTTGACTCTACTAAATTGTTTTTCCATGTGGGATATATTACACTCAGCCAGTTACGGCCTAACAAAGGTGTGAACCTATTTATACTATCCAAAATGACCAATGGTAATTTGAATATCTTACTGGCATATTTGATTTCAACATTAATCTGACCTATGATAGACACATTCTGTCCAGTAACGGCTCTGAGCTTAAAATTAACAGGACTTATTTCAATATTGGGAAATAACTCATTAAAATCATCAATATGTAACACCGACTTACAAGCTCCAGTACTCTTGTTTGCTTCAAGCACCCTTTCAGCAACAGAAAAACTTTATTCAAATTTAGAAAGAGAAAGTTTGGCCATCATATTTGCTTTAAAAAAATTCCATAAGTATATTTTCGGCAGAAAATTCAGTATAATCACTGATCACCAGCCACTACAGTTTATATTTGGCAGAAATAAAGGTATACCAGTTACAGCAGCTTCTCGAATAACGCGTTGGGCTATTACTTTGGCTGCCTACAACTATGACATTCAATACAGGAAAGGTAAATTAGTTGCCAATGCTGATGGTTTATCACGCTTACCAATTCCTGGTGATACCAAAATTCCCAGTACCTTGTATTCATTTAACTTAATTGATGGTGTTCCCTTGCATTCAGATGATATCTCAATGGCAACAAATAAAGATTTAACGTTGGTGAAGGTGATAGATTTTACAAGATCTGGTTGGCCTAGTGTGGTTCAGGATGAGAAGTTGAAACCTTTTTTTCAGAGAAGACACGAATTATCTGTAGAAAATAATTGTCTTTTATTAGGCAGTAGAGTTGTTATACCAGCAACTCTGCAATCCGAAGTTTTACAGTTGTTCCATGAACAACACTTAGGCATTGTTCGGTCAAAGATGTTAATAAGGTGTTACTGTTGGTGGCCTAACATTAATGATGCTATTGAAAAATTTATAAGTTCGTGTGAAACTTGTCAAATGTCTCAGAATTTTTCAAATAGCAGTAATTTGTTGTCTTGGCCGACACCATTAAATAACTTCTACAGGGTCAATATTGACTTTTTTCATAAATTCAACCATACCTTCTTAATCTTGATTGATGATAAATCAAAATGGTTGGATGTAAAACTAATGGAACATGGTACAAATGCTAAGGAAACTATTTTGAGACTAAAGGAATTTTTTTCCACTTTTGGATTGCCTGTGGAATTAGTTTCAGATAATGGTCCGCCCTTTGGTTCAAATGAATTTCTTGCTTTTTGTCAGGCAAATGGAATCAAACCAGTCAAATCTCCACCTTACCACCCACAGAGCAATGGTCTTGCCGAAAGGAGCGTACAAACTGTCAAAAAGGGTTTAGAAAAGGCTTTAATTTTTGAGAAGAAAAGGGAAATCAGTCAATATTCCTTGAAAACCAAATTGTACAATTTTCTTTTTACCCATAGAAATACACCTTCTACGTCTACAAGTGTTTCTCCATCAGAAAATATATTCAAAGTAAGACCAAGAACTAGATTTGATCTTTTGAAACCTTCTTCTAATAATAAACATACTGACTTTGACTCATGTGCAGACAAATTTAGGAAAACAAAATTATATTCTTTAAATCAGCCCGTTTTTGTAAAAAATATTCAACTAAAAGTATGGCAAAAAGGAAAAATTGTGAAAATCATGAGTCATACCACTTATTTGGTTCAGGTTGATCATGGTATTAAGTTTGTGCATGCTAATGATATCCGAATGTGCCCAGATAGCTTTACCACTTCCTCTAGTACTCAAACTTTGCCGAAAAGAGACTTGCAGGATTTGTCTAAGGGTGTACCACAGAATAACGATGAATCACCACCTGATCTTGATACTGCTCCCAAAGCTAGTACATCTTTACAGGCTAGTCCACCAATTATGACTAATATTCCTAGCAAGAGCATGGAAGCTCCAGTAACTGAGCAGCTTAGTAAGCAATCACCAAAATTTACAAAAGAAGGTTATCCACCAAATGATGTTCATTCTGGAGCTCCCAAGTCCTTCGTCAGTACTCGTTCAGGTAGGACTATTAAGCCTCCGAACAAATTAGACTTGTAAATGTTTTGTATTTTTGAGTGGGGGAGGAAATGTAGTGTTCTCTAGATACTCTATGACATATAGATCTGTGATCAAGAGATAGAGGTTATATATAAGAACATGTAAATCCACGTCTTCGATACTGTCTCTAATAAAAGTGTGATAATCTTGAAACCTGTGTCTTATTATAAGTCAAATACATAACATCCAGTTGGGGCAACTGAAATGGCAGACGACTTTTTTAGGTCTGCTGACCTTCCTCTGTTGAGGGTGCGAAGGGCTTCTCCACCCCTTTTTCAGTGGTCTCTACTATGTTTGTTTTTTCTAATCTCTGTTTGGTCCCACGATAAGCAACATGAACAGTCCATCTATGCAGAGCTCCGCATGCAGAGGTAAGGACTTTAATACAGTGGAGTTCTCCCAGATGCTCCAAGGTTGAAGCCAGTGGAGACTAGTCTTTCATCTAGCCGCGCATCCTTTGGCCTGGTTGTTTCCTCTCGGTCTAGGTGGTCAAGCCAAGACCCCCCCCATTGGCCCGCGAGACATGACCACAGACAACCAAGGACCATTATTATTACAGGATGGTCTCGAAGTAAGCTCGGGATCCCATCTGGCATCGTGATCCTGGTGCAATCCCTTAGCTACGACACTACGGCCAGGGCAGGAGAAGTTGGTCGTTTTGATACATTGGTATTAAAAGGCTATCAGTTGAGTTTTTAATATAATAATGAACCGATTCTATTTCCCTGCAGGCCTCGTTCTCATATACAGAGTGTCCTCAGAAGTCGCGCACCCCATTGAGGGGATCGAAAGTGAAATAAATTTCAAGCCCACCTCACACCACTCAACTGCGAAATATTCAGTCGATCCTTCCCATTGAAAAATACAGATCTCAAATTCTTCTTATTGGTACATACAACATCAATTTCATTTTTTCTCTGATTGATGTTGTATGTACCAATAAGGAGAATTTGAGATCTGTATTTTTCAATGGGAAGGATCGACTGAATAATTCGCAGTTGAGTGGTGTTTATATGCTATCATGTGACGAGTGCCCTGCATTTTATATAGGTCAGACTGGTCGTTCTCTCGGAGTTAGAGTTGATGAACATAAAAGATCTATATTACAAAATAAATCAACAACAGGTTTCTCCACTCACTGTAATACTCTCAACCACTTCATTGACTTCAATAATATAAAAATTCTACATAAGGGTGATAAAGGTAGACGTTTGGATCTTTTAGAAATGTTAGAAATAGCCTTAGCTCAAAAACGAAATCTCCTAATTGTAAACGATCAATTAGATTTCCGTCTATCACCGATTTTAACATGTGTTACCTGATATGTGTATGAATGTATTCTTTCTGTATTGATATGTATTCAGTTTTGAAAATGGGATAAAACCCGAAACACGCGTGTCAACAAATATTTTAATAAAACTGTGAAACTTTGTCAAGTGTTTTTTATCTTCTTTTATTATTCAATCATGTTTCACCAAGGGTTATGTGAGGAATCAATTTCGATTTTTCAGTTTTGGTTGGAAAATTCTCTCTGAGCGGGAAAATTCGAAAAAAAATCGAAAATAGAGCTCCGTTGAAACAAGAATAACTTCGAGGTTTTTGGTTGGAAAATTTTCATTTTTGGGATTTTTCAAGATTAAGATTGATGTTTCCATTTTAAGAATCGAAATGGCGATTCATGATACAGGGGGTGAAAAAATCGCTTTCAAAGTTAGGGATGACAAAATCGTGAAAAATCAATCTTTTCAAATTAGAACCCCATTTTTTTATGGCAGATATTGAATCTACGTTAAAAAATAATGTGAGTGTATGTATCAAACCCTTGCCCTAAAGTGGATATTAACTCAGTGTTGTGAACCAGATTACTTTATTATTTTCTTTTGGGAAATTGTTTGGGATCAATTTTCGGATTTGTCGCGTTCATTATTAATGTGGAATGCTCCTATTTTTTGTGGACTGAAACAGGTGTTGCGTACGCAATGCCAGGGAACAGCCAGTATGAATCGAGATCCAACGAGAAATACAGCTATCAACGGCTTTTATGATTTTAATTCACGATTTTTATATTCCTGGTTGTGCTAATTTGAAGGTGAACAATATCGGCTGCAAACTAATTGGTGCAGTGCATAGTGAGAGCTCTCAAGGATTACGACACCATCAACGGGGTAAGTCCATGAAATTGAAGAGCATTTCATCGTCATATTTTGTTTGATTTCATATAGTAATAATCATTATTGAAAAATATAAAATACGGTCCTTCGAGAAAGTCTGGTTACGACATTTTGGCCCTAACGAGCCGGATTGAATCAGTGTTGAATCATTGATTTTCAGAAATTTCTGTTCCATTTAAGGCGGCCATTTTTAACGTTGCTGTAATTTTCCTTCGTACATTCTTTATTTCAATTATATTGCGCACATATTGTAATCAAACCGTAAGCGTGCGCGGTCTTATTCGGTAAATCGGTCTTTCAGATCAATCATCTCTCTGTCTCATTTGCGTATTGTCAACCACGGTGTCACAGTATAAGGTAGAGACAGTAGTTTCACTCCCTGTCGGCACCTTTGATCTTGATGTCGCCCGATTTCGTTTTTTATATTCCCTTTGCGCATATATTCCTCCACGCCACGCGCATACTGTCATATTATACACTGCTCAACGAATGAAAAATATACCGAATATACGTACACTGCCCGACAATATCGAGAACTTCAGCGGAAACTAAGGAATGATTATTTTGATATCAAATCAAAAAAAGCATATATTTATGGCCCAATTATTTTTAGAATTGGTGCGGGTGTGTTTTTGTGAATGATGATGATGGATTTTGTGTTGAAATTCATTGAATTATTGTGTTGGATGAGATTTATATTCAATAACATTGAAATTTGAATAATGCAGGGGATTTAGAGGTCGTGGATTATGTTTTTTTGTCATATATATCTAGATTGAGGACGTTGAGGGGTTATGATACCGTTCTATTCAAAAAAATTCGTATTTAGGTTTATGAAGTCAAAGATATTGAATTTTTGGTCAATTATTTTGAAAATCATTGGATGAAAATGGCACATTTCATGTTAAAATGAATTTTTTGAATTAAAAATGGATTTACATGACAGAATGATCAGTACGTAAGCTTTTTGAAAACCATGTTCAAACTGAAATGAGAATTATGGAAGTAACTTGTTCTTAATTTCTTTTCTCCATTGCTATATTAAGAAATAAAATTGCTCTGTTTGCCATTCAGTAATAATTCGTTTAAAGGGAAGTTAAAAAAAAGTACGACCAAGTGAGTAGAACTCGCATGAAATAATTTTCTAGAAATTTGAGATTTTAACTTCACTTTCTCTGTTATCTATGAGTGGATCTCTATTAGCATTGTTTCCCAAACTTAAAGCTGAGAATATTTTTCCATTTTCTCTCTAGTTAACAATCATAATATATTTATTTAAATTAACGTGTCTTGACAACTATGGCCATGGACACAAGGTAACATTGGGGATAGACAATATTACATCAATATGGACTTAAATAATTTGTTTTTATCTTATATTCCGAATTTCTAACAATTCAGTCAAGTCGATGTTAAGAAATAATCAGGGAAAAAATATTTCAATGGATAAAACGTATTCTTTATTTACCTGGTTTTTAAAATACAAAAATATAAGTGACATATATTTTGACATAAGCCGATGAAATATCTTCTGGATGACTGAAGAATTCAACCACTTCTCCTCCTGAAATTTAATGTTTGAAAGGAATTTTTTGCTTTCTCAAGGTAATAATACATGACGAGTTGTTGCTTAGCCATGTCGATGTCTGAGTACCCATGCACATCTGAAATTTTAAATCTAGCATTAATAAACTGAATTAACCTAATTATTTGAAGAGAACCCCTGGGCCTCTATTCTTGAAAACCAGGGAGTAGAACAATCGAGAGAACGGTGACATGGTTCTATAGATTATCAGTAGAACCACGTCACCATTCTCTCGATCGTTCTACTCCCTGGTTTTCAAGAATAGAGGCCCTGGTGGTTTTCTTTTTGGAGATCGATGTTTGCAGTTCATATCAACCAAAAAGGACTTTGTATTTTTCTTATGATTCTCCAGAAACCAAAATACTTCTTGAAAAATGTAGCCTTGAAATCTCTCAATCTCAATTTCTCCTCTCCAACCTTTTGCTTAGTCTAATATTGGAACAGCATCCTAGTTCAGACTATTTGTTTGAATCTTGAAAACTCAAAATGTGCATTACAGACTCTGAACCTTTTGTAACATTGCTCTGAAGAATGGGAATCATGTCGCTATGTGTTGTGAATCATTTTCCACACGTTGCACCTAAAAAGAGCATAATATTGTATTCATCCTTCTTAAAATGTTGATCTTATATAAAATCATTCATATTCAATATCAATGAAGGCCTATTGAACTCACCTGTCATCGTCTGAAATAGCTGTATCCTAGACCGGCTTCAAGATAGGCCGGTGTATCCTAGGACCTGGATTGATCATGTTATTGTTGGAACCAACTACACAACAATTCTTTTGCCTTTCATTTCAATCATTTAAAACAAAATTCGATCAATAAATTGAGAACGCAATGCGAACGAATTGATATAGGTTAATTTGACAATTTAAAATGGACGTTGTGTTTACATTTGTCATTGGATGCGCTGGGCGCATCAAAATCGTCACCGCCAGGATTCGATTCGGCGTATAAAAACTTGGTTACAAGAAATCGGCCGAGTGAAACTACTGTCTCTACCTTATACTGTGACGGTGTCTTCTGCTCCTCATTCGACAAACGCTCTTGACCTTCGCCTTCCTTGTTTACAATTGAAATAACCAAAAAATGTACCTTTCAATTTAATCACTCTTAACTTTCACGAATAAAACTGTTCTTCTGCTATTTAAACTTTGTGAAGTTTATGAAGAATTTCATTCCTGTCTAAAATTCTAAAGACTTGCAGTTGAGATACTCTAGCATATTTTAATTAATTTTTGATTCGATTTAGTTGATATACCAAGTTGAATAATGTCAGAGGAAGTAAAGAGATTAGTGCTAAAACGTAAAACGCCTTTAAATCGGTTGAAGGAAATTTATCAGTATGGAGTGGGTTCTTCGAATGATCAATTCTATGAACAAAATTTTTCTGCTAGGACAGAATTTGTGGAGATCATATATGATGAATTCCAGAACTTTCACAATCAAATTATTTCTTTGATTTCCGACGAAGCAGAATTTGATGAGGAAGATGAGATCAGAGTTTTGGCGGATAAATATGTGTACGGAATTAGAAGTAAAAAATTGGAATTATCAAATTCTTCCACCCCACATTCTAATAACAACCCAAATAATAACCCTTCTACTTCGGGCAATGGTTTGAGAGGCAAGTTACCTAAAATCAATTTGCCGGTTTTTGAAGGAAACCTTAAAATGTGGCCATCTTTTTTTGATTTATTTAATAGCATTATTCATAATAATTCCAGTTTGAGTAACATTGAAAAATTTCATTACTTATTGACATCATTGAAAAACGAACCGTTCAATTTACTAAAGGCTATTCCTATGGTCGAGGACAATTATCAAATAGCTTATGATGCACTCACTAGTAGATATCAGAACATACGTTTTTTAGCCACAACTTATTTTAATGAAATTTACCTGGCTCAACCTTTACAGAAACCTTCTTCTAAGGATTTGAGGAATTTACTCGACATATTTTCAGAAAATCTTGCTGCACTTAACGTTTTAAAATTTAAAACGGATTCATGGGATTTTGTAATGTTCAATATTTTGTTACAAAAATTAGATGCTAAAACTAGAACAGATTTCGAGCTTGAGCATAGCACTATTGATATGCCTACATTTAAAATTCTCACAACCTTTCTAACTAATCATTGCAAGGCCCTAGAATCTGTACAATGCATGATGCCATTGTCATCATCACATTTGAAATTTAGAGGTAATACCCCTCAGGTTACCAATACGGAAAAAAATAAAGTCCCTTTTTTCAAGAAGTCTCAAACGACCTCAGCTTATTTAACTTCTTCTGACTATCAGCAAAAATGTATAGTTTGTTCAGCTTCACACGCTCTACATAGGTGCCACATCTTTCTAGCCAAAACTCCTCATGACAGAGTTGCCTTTGTGAAACTTAATAACCTTTGTGGTAATTGCTTGCGTGGGTCACACCATGTCCGAAACTGCCCATCGTCAATTACTTGCAAAATATGTCAGTATCCACATCATACAACACTTCATTTAAATTCTCGTAAATCTGATTCATCAAAAACAGCTGCTCCTGTGGCAACTGCTTCGGGTTCAACAGGGGCAGTCGACAAAGATTCGAAAAACAAAAACACTAAGGTTCTGGATACATCGACATCACCATTTCCTAATTCTGGTCCTAATGACACAGTCGCACTGCAATGCAGCACTTCAAATTTCTCCATAAAGCAATCAACTGTCCTGCTTTCTACTGCAGAAGTTGATATTAAAGATGGCCGAGGAAACTTCCAGAAGGTTCGCATTCTTCTTGATACCGCTAGCATGGCTAATTTCATAAGCGAACGTTGTTTCAATCGTTTGGGGTTGAAGAGGCGACGTTGTTCAGTACCCATAGAAGGACTGAACAATCAAATCTCCAAATCAACTAAGGGCATCACCCAATGTTTAGTCAAGCCTTGTGGCAAGGATGGTCCTACCTTCTCCTTTGAATCGATCATTCTCCCTGAACTTTGTTCAAATCAGCCGAAGATGCAAGTCAATCCTCATGATTGGTCTCACATAAAAAATTTGACTCTGGCAGATAGTAGGTTTTCGACACCTGGTCCAATAGATATGCTAATTGGAGCTGAGCTCCTACCGTTCATCTTGGATTCAGGACGTATCTTTGGAAAACAGGGTACGCCAGCGGCCCTTGAGACAGTTTTTGGATGGGTTTTACAGGGAAAGACAGAATGTTCACCGGTTAACACATCACTTCTGAGTTGTCATGTCGCCATTGAACCCCAGATAGATTTCACACTTCAAAAATTTTGGGAGTTAGATCAGGTCCCTAACACTAGTTTCACATTATCTCCTGATGATCTCAAATGTGAGAATATATATAAAAACTTAGTTCGCCGAGACGTTTCAGGAAGGTTTGTTGTCCCCCTTCCATTCAAGTATACAGACCCGGACTTTGGAGATTCATATTCACAGGCCCTTCGACGATTTATATCTCTTGAGTCTCGGCTGGATAAAAACCCTCATTTATATACAGAATACTCAGAATTTATGAGAGAATACTTACGACGTCGATATATTTCGGAAGTTATCATTTCTGATTATAGGTCTTCATCAGCCTTTTATTTGCCTCATCACTGTATTGTAAAACCAGAAAGCACATCTACTAAACTTCGAGTAGTGTTTGATGCTAGTGCCAAAAGTACAAGGGGTATAAGCTTAAATGAAACGCTTTTTTCAGGTCCAAAGCTTCATCAGGATTTATCCATTATTCTGTTGAAATTTCGAATTCATAAAGTAGCCTTTATTTGCGATATTAAACAAATGTACTGTCAGATACTGGTACACCCTGAACATAGAAGATTTCAAAGATTTCTCTGGCGTTTCTCCAGAAATGAGGAAATAAAAGAGTATACTCTCGACAGAGTTACCTTTGGTATTTCGTCCGCACCATATCTAGCCATAAGAACTCTACAAGAATTGGCAGTTATAGAACAAAAAACTTATCCTGCTGCTGCTAAGGTGATACAGGAATCAATTTATGTTGATGATTTCTGCGCAGGCGCAAAATCAGTTGATGAAGCTCTTCATCTGCAAGCGGAATTAGTCGCCCTACTCAAACGAGGAGGTTTTGAGTTGAGGAAATGGGCAAGCAACCATCCCGATGTGCTCGCTGCTGTTCCAACATCAGATACACAAATGCCCCTCAATTTTGACACTGATGGTCCCAATTTCATAAAGGTTTTAGGCCTTCAGTGGAATCCCACTTTGGATGTGTTTTCTTACACTTTCTCCGAAATTAATTCTACCAACACTAAGCGAGGCATTCTTTCTCAAATCGCAAGGATTTTTGACCCTTTGGGCTTTTTATCACCGGTTGTCCTCCTTGCAAAACATATTATGCAAAAAATTTGGCTTTCAAAATGTGATTGGGATACTCCACTTAATGGAGACATTTTGGATGCTTGGAATCGCTTTAAATTGGAGCTACCTGAATTATCTAGCATACACTTACCTAGATGCCTGATTTCTGAGAACATAACTCGGTTGGAGATGCATGGGTTTTGTGACGCTAGTACAACAGGTTATGGCGGTGTAGTGTATTTTCGGTTCATCACAAATTCTGGGAGAATTAAAATTATTCTCATCTCTGCAAAATCGAGAGTGGCCCCCCTTCGTGTTGTCTCTTTGCCACGATTAGAACTTTGCGCTGCATATCTTCTATCAGATCTTATATCTTCTATAAAAGAAGCTTATTCAGATCTTCTCTCGTTCAATGCCATTTATGCGTGGTCTGACTCGCAGGTGACACTAGCTTGGCTTGCATCTTCACCACATAGATGGAAAACCTTCATTGCCAACAGAGTGTCTCATATACAGGATATCATACCCACCTATTCATGGAAATATGTTCCTACTGAATGTAATCCTGCTGACTCTGTAAGTAGAGGGGTATTCCCCGCTCAACTGTTGGAAAGTGTTTTATGGTGGCAAGGACCTAGTTTTCTTCAGGAGACCGAAGAAAATTGGCCTGAACAGCCTTTTCTTCTACAAAATAAAGAGGTTTCACAAGAGGAGAGGCCACAAACAGTTCTTCATGTTTCAATTCTGACTTCTCCAATCTCAACTCTACTCACAAGATTTTCATCTTTAAGAAAAATTCAACATATAGTTTGTTATATCCTACGTTTTACTGCAAGAAAAACTATATATACCTCAGTTGTTTTGAGACAGGAGGAAAAGTACTGTGCTTTCCAGACTATAGTTAAACATGTTCAAAACGAATGTTTTTCGGACATTCTTATGGCTTGTAAAAATAATACTCATCTGCCTAAACCAGTCAGAAAACTCGCTCCTTTTATTGATGAAGAAGGATTGATCAGGGTGGGTGGTCGGCTAAGAAAGTCAACTCTCCCCTTTGAGGTTAAACATCCCATTTTGCTACCCAAACGTCATAGGTTCACGGACCTTGTGATACAGCAAACCCATAATGAGAACTTACATCCAGGGCTGAAAACCCTGCATAATATTTTGTTACAGACGTTCTGGATACTCTCGCCACGTAGTGCTATTTATCGCTGTCTCTCCAACTGTGTTCAATGTTTTCGTACTAAACCGAAAACCTATGTACCCTTTATGGCTGATCTACCGTCTTTCAGGATTTCGCAAGTAAAGGCATTCTCTCATGCGTCATTGGACTATGCTGGCCCTTTCACTATCCGTTTAGGAAAGCATAGAGGTTCAAAAACCTTTAAGGCATATATTTGTCTTTTTGTTTGCTGCGCTACAAAGGCAGTACATCTCGAATTGTCCTCAGACTTATCGACTGACACATTCATAGCAAGCTTTCGTCGTTTTATTGCTCGGAGAGGCAGAGTCTCTAATTTATATTCCGATCAAGGTACTAACTTTAAGGGAGCTAATAATCAACTCATATTGTTCGCACAAGCTGCCGCTGAAAAATTGTCCATCAATTGGCACTTTAATCCCCCTGCAGCGCCACATTTTAATGGCCTGAGCGAGGCCGGAGTTAAATCCGTCAAGACACATCTTCGTCGAGTGGTAGGCGAGCAGATCATGACATATGAAGAGTTTTATACCCTCCTTACGCAAATTGAGGCACTTTTAAACTCGCGACCCCTTTCTCCCATAAGTGAAGATCCGAACGATCTTACCCCTTTGACACCAGGTCATTTCCTGACCATGGAAGCACTCACCAGTTTTCCGGAACCAGACTTGTCAAATGTTACAATGAATCGGTTGTCGCGGTGGCAAATGGTACAGAGAATGAATTCCGATTTTTGGAAACGGTGGAAGGAAGAGTATTTGCACACATTGCAGCAGCGTTCAAAATGGTTGAAGTCTGCGACCAATATCGAGTTGGGTATGCTTGTTGTAATAAAACATGAGTCTAAACCTCCTTTGGAATGGGCTCTCGGACGAGTCGTCAAGTTACACCCAGGTGAAGATGGAGTAGTTCGGGTAGTTACATTAAAAACTCAAAACGGGACATATCAGCGTCCTGTCGTGAAATTATGCCCCTTACCTGGCCAATTTTCATAAAATATTGATTTTCTTATTTTTTTTCTCGTTCTTTTTTTTGTAAATTTGATAGATTCAACAAATTCTAATTCTCATTTTTTTTTGGTATTTGGCAACTGGGAAAAACTAACAGGTTTTTGGTGGGTGGAAAATGTTGTGAACCAGATTACTTTATTATTTTCTTTTGGGAAATTGTTTGGGATCAATTTTCGGATTTGTCGCGTTCATTATTAATGTGGAATGCTCCTATTTTTTGTGGACTGAAACAGGTGTTGCGTACGCAATGTCAGGGAACAGCCAGTATGAATCGAGATCCAACGAGAAATACAGCTATCAACGGCTTTTATGATTTTAATTCACGATTTTTATATTCCTGGTTGTGCTAATTTGAAGGTGAACAATATCGGCTGCAAACTAATTGGTGCAGTGCATAGTGAGAGCTCTCAAGGATTACGACACCATCAACGGGGTAAGTCCATGAAATTGAAGAGCATTTCATCGTCATATTTTGTTTGATTTCATATAGTAATAATCATTATTGAAAAATATAAAATACGGTCCTTCGAGAAAGTCTGGTTACGACACTCAGAAAATATCCATTTTAGGGCAAGGGTGTGATGCATACACTCACATTATTTTTTTAAGTAGATTCAATATCTGCCATAAAAAAATGGGGTTCTAATTTGAAAAAATTGATTTTTCACGATTTTGTCATCCCCAACTTTGAAAGCGATTTTTTCACCCCCTGTATCATGAATCGCGATTTCGATTTTTAAAGTGGATACATCAATCTTACATCTTGAAAAATCCCAAAAATGAAAATTTTCCATCCAAAAACCTCGAAGTTATTCTTGTTTCAGCGGAGCTCTATTTTCGATTTTTTTTCGAATTTTCCCGCTCAGAGAGAATTTTCCAACCAAAACTGAAAAATGTTACATCAAAATAACTTGAAATTTTCTAAATAATCTATTGGTGTTCTGATTTGAAAAACGGAAGTTGATGTCATTTCCGGAAAAACCGGAGGTGCCCATGCCTTGAAAATATTTTAGATTTCATCAGCATCGTGAAATACTTATAAGTGCTGAATTTCATGAAAATACGTTCAGTAGTTTCCCGTATAAATATGGGTGAGGTTCCTCGTGAAAGACCCTGTATATGATAGGTACAACTTTCTTCCTGAAGGCACCAGAATTAAAATTTGTTCACGAAATGGAAAAAGAAATTCAGCTGCAATTCTCTTTTTGTGAATGAAGCCAAAACAAAACAACTTGCCATCAAAAGCAAAAAAGATAATACCATCAAATTAGTGGGAGTAACTCTGGATGGTGCACTGTCCTGGGAAACACATGTTGAGGAAATGAAGAATAAATTAGCAGTAGCCATCTACATGATATAAGCAGTGACAAAATTTTCAACTAGAGAAGCAGCTCTAACAACTTACTTTGCCAACTTTCACTCTGTTGCTTCATATGGAATCCTCCTTTGGGGAACATCCATATATGTGAAAGATCAGCTGACATACCAAAAGAGAGCAATTAGAGAAATCTTAAACCTGAAACGAACAGACAGTTGCCGAGGAGGTTTCCGTGGGCTCAAAACACTCACAATTCCTGCTGTGTATGTCCTAGAATGTGCTTATTATGTTCACAACAACTTGAACACATTCCCATCAAATAGCTCCTACCATTCTTTTGGAACAAGAAATAGAGAAAACTTGATAATTCCACACCACAGATATAAGTTTTCACAGCAGGGGGTGGACTTCTGGGGACCAAAAATTTATAATAAATGGCCATCAAGTTTGAAATTGCTGACAGGGAGAAAATTCGAAAAATGTGTGAAGGAACATTTGCTTTCCAATACGATTTACTCTATGAATGAATTATTCATGAATAGCTAAATACTCACTTAGATTCTGTTGACTTGGAATGTAATATTTTGATGCTGTAAATAAATTATTATTATTATTTCTTTCATCCGTAATATATCACTTAGGGTCAGTTCATAAATATGTTGTTCTGGTTAGAACCGCAGTTTACGAAGTTTTTAGCTCGATGATTTCGAACAGCAGAACGATAAATCAAAAAAAAAGATGGAACCCAGAATATAAAAATTATAATGTCTGTGAATAAAAATGTTATTTTATTGTTTGCGTTCAAATATCATAATTTCTTTACAGAGTCCTCTACTTTTCCAACGTCACAAACCAACAACAAAATATGGGTCCAAAATCTTAGGTACAACAAGTAATAAGCAGTTAAAGTCATCTAGAATCAAGTTGTCAGCATCTACATGCAGACTTGCTCAAACAGAGGTAAACTATCATCATTCATTATAGAATACTCAAGCGATAATATAATATACACACAACCAAACTTATATGGAATCACCCTGTTATTTGGAAAAAACAAATTTTAATTAAAAAAAGTCGCTGAAAAGTGAAGAGCAGTTTTCTCAAAACAAGTTTATTACAAAAATAATATGAATTATTAAAAGATTATTTTTATAATAGAACAGAAAATTAAAAGTGTGAATTTCTCTAAAAATAATTTTTATGTAACTGAGAATTGAACAACAAATAAAACGATAAATCAATAATCAGTATTACCACCCCTGGCATTGATACAAGCTTGAATTCAACGAGGCATGCTTTCTATTAAGTTGTTAATTTCTTCTTCTGTACCATTTGCCCATTCCTCTAAAGCCGCTTGTATAAGTTGCTCTGCGTTACCAGGATTATTTTAACGAGCTCTAATTTTTCTTTTGATCATATCCCACAAGTGCTCGATAGGATTAAGGTCCGGTGAACAAGAAGGCCACTCTAAAAGAGTCACACCTTCTGTTTCAAAAAAATTTTTTGCAACTCTGCTGGTATGAGGAGGTGCATTATCCTGCATAAATAGGAAATAATCTCCAAAAGCACCTCGCCAGAGCCTCACTACAGGTTGTAGCACTAGATCAACATACCTAGGCCCTGTCAGAGATTGTCTAATGGGAATTAAAGGAGTTTTTTCACCAAACATAATTCCGCCCCAAAACATTACAGTACCTCCTTTGTATTTAGGGCTCGGTCTTGCAGCTTGGAGCCTAGCTTGCCTCCCTCTACCTCTTAAA
Source organism: Adalia bipunctata (assembly GCA_910592335.1). Lineage (NCBI taxonomy): Eukaryota > Metazoa > Arthropoda > Insecta > Coleoptera > Coccinellidae > Adalia > Adalia bipunctata. The sequence continues at coordinate 50,716,689 of OU342950.1, read as the reverse complement.
ATGCGAACACGCCGGTCGTCTAATCGTAGGCCAATTCTGGTCTCATCCGAAAATAAGACATTTTTCCAATCTTCAATAGTCCAAATTTCATGCTCTAAACACCAATTAAAACGGTCAACTTTATTTTGCCTTGATAGTTCTGGAACTCTTAACGCTCTTCTCTTGAATAATTCCCGAGCACGAAGTCTTTTTCTGATAGTTTCGACAGAAACACTAACACCTGTAGCTTGCAAAAATTGCCTTTGAAGCTCTGAATGAGATACTGCGGGATTTCTTCTTGCTGTTTGGGCTAAAAAGCGATCCTGCCTTTCTGTAGTTACTCTTCCACGACTTCTTCTCGGCCTATTCTTTAGGGTTTCTAACTCCAGAAACCTTGCATAGGTTTTTGAAACAACCCCTTGTGTAACCCCCACCGTTCTTGCAATCTGTCTTTGTGACATACCTTGTTCTGCCATAGTAATAATTCTTCCCCTCTGGACTTCCATTAACCCCACATAAGGCATTTTTTTTAAAACTTCGCAAAAAAACAAAATATAAATTCACTGCGACGTTCGAACGAAATGGTAAAATCGACACTGCAAAGCCAAATCTTATCAAGTGCTTATGAACCTAACTGTTTTTGTGAGTAAACACATGCACATTTTTTTCGCTTCTAACGAAAAAGATATCAAAATAATGTTTCATCTTAATACTGGGTGATTCCACATAAGTTTGGTTGTGTGTATATTATGAGATATATTATAATATACAGGGTCTTTCACGAGGAACCTCACCCATATTTATACAGGAAACTACTGAACGTATTTTCATGAAATTCAGCACTTAAAAGTATTTCACGATGCTGATGAAATCTAAAATATTTTCAAAGCATGAGCACCTCCGGTTTTTCTGGAAATGACGTCAACTTCCGTTTTTCAAATTAGAACACCATTTTTTTATTGCAGAATAGATTCCTTAGAAAATTTCAAGTTATTCTGATGTAACATTCTTCAGTTTTGGTTGGAAAATTCTCTCTGAGCGGGAAAATTCGAAAAAAAAATCGAAAATAGAGCTCCGCTGAAACAAGAATAACTTCGAGGTTTTTGAATGGAAAATTTTCATTTTTGGGATTTTTCAAGATGTAAGATTGATGTATCCACTTTAAAAATCGAAATCGCTATTCATGATACAGGGGGTGAAAAAATCGCTTTCAAAGTTAGGGATGACAAAATCGTGAAAAATCAATTTTTTCAAATTAGAACCCCATTTTTTTATGGCAGATATTGAATCTACGTTAAAAAATAATGTGAGTGTATGCATCACACCCTTGCCCTAAAATGGATATTTTCTGAGTTAATATCCACTTTAGGGCAAGGGTGTGATGCATACACTCACATTATTTTTTAACGTAGATTCAATATCTGCCATTAAAAAAATGGGGTTCTAATTTGAAAAAACTGATTTTTCACGATTTTGTCATCCCTAACTTTGAAAGCGATTTTTTCACCCCCTGTATCATGAATCGCGATTTCGATTTTTAAAGTGGATACATCAATCCTACATCTTAAAAAATCCCGAAAATGAAAATTTTCCATCCAAAAACCTCGAAGTTATTCTTGTTTCAGCGGAGCTCTATTTTCGAATTTTTTTTCGAATTTTCCCGCTCAGGGAGAATTTTCCAACCAAAACTGAAAAATGTTACATCAAAATAACTTGAAATTTTCTAAGGAATCTATTTCTGCAATAAAAAAATGGTGTTCTAATTTGAAAAACGGAAGTTGACGTAATTTCCGGAAAAACCGGAGGTGCTCATGCCTTGAAAATATTTTAGATTTCATCAGCATCGTGAAATACTTATAAGTGCTGAATTTCATGAAAATACGTTCAGTAGTTTCCCGTATAAATATGGGTGAGGTTCCTCGTGAAAGACCCTGTATATAATATATTATATCTTAGTCTTAGTCGATGGCCCATTGCATAGGCAATAAAGAACAGTTATTATTATTATTATATCTCAAAAAATTATGATATTTCATGGAAGTAATACCATTATGAAAACACACTTTCTTGATATTTTCACATGTTTTTAGAACGAGTGGAGAGGATTGAAATGGACTACCACTATCATTTTTGTCAATAAAATTTGAAGGAAAACTTACGCAAGGACTTAGAATTAAATCCGGATAGTCTGTTTTGGTTAGAAACTTTTTCATTCCGTGTATTTTTCTAGTTAAATGTACCGTTTTTGAAATAAAAAAGTTGAAAGTAAATCATTGCGTGTCGGGAAAGGGGCAATTTATTTCAGAAACAGAATATAGTTGTTGTTGGCTTCTGTCAATTATTAAGATGTTTCCCATAATGCTTCGTTTGACATTACTCAGTAGCTCTTCGTTTTTGAAATACAAAATGAAAACATCATCGTTCCGCCATCTTCGAACCGCGATATTTCCCTAACATTTGACTTCTGATCCAACATTTATATAACAAACAACCCTTTGTTTGGAACAGGGAATCATCCCCTTGAATTTCTCGAACTTGTTTTGAAACACTTTGTATATTATTTCATCGCTGACCGTCCGTTGCCTACCTAAAAAAATATAATTTTATGTCCTATTACAAAGTTTTCTCTTGTGGAGCCTCAAATTTTTCGCACTCTCACTTTCCGCTCAAAATGATATAAAAAAATAAGCTGTTAACTAAATTCTCCACGCAATATACTAGATATAGATACAATTTTTTATTAAACTATACTTATCTGTTTATAATGTCTCAACTATTCGCAGTTTTATGTAGTTTCACCTAATATCATACATATTGCCAATTATCGTCATGTTGTAGACCAGCGCCATTCCAAAAATGTAATGGTAATGAACCCCGTATACCTTCATTTAGAGTTCACGTAATGCAGAGAAAATAGCAAAACGATAATAAAAAAAAATTGACGTGCATTGAACCTTTCGAGTCGCTTGAAATGTGCATGTTGTTGGTGATCAATATCGGTAATGAAAATTGCCGTCTGCGACATATTCCAGGTAACAGTCGTTGAATACATAGTTTATCACCAGGAAATACCCCTCTGGATGATATTTGGGATATTTATGGACTATTCTGCAGAGGTGACAGGATCAGCGATTGTTCCGGAATTGTTCAGAATTTTCATTGATTGACTTTGTTAGTTAAGGTCGCGGTTTAAAGCGCGTAGGACAAATCAACCGATAGAGGCGCCACCGTGCATTTTATGGAATATCTCCATAGAACTTACATTATCTCTATGAGTTCTATGAATATCTCTCTAATTATGAATGAAATGAACAATGGCGCTCTCTATCCGAAACTCACTGAACTATGAAATTAGTGAAAATGTGGGTAAAGCAGGAACTTTTTCCCGCTAAAATTTGAATTTGGCCATTCTCTGCCAATTCCGTATTTCAAGTTGTTTTTCTGAATGAAATTATCTGTAGATTCACTTTTAATCGGAGGTTGAACTATTTTCATGGGTCGTTCGTTTGAAATAAAACAGAAGCATGAGTTGGCTTATTTCCTTCTATTTTTGAAAGAAAAAAAATGAACTGTTGAAATGCAATTCATCTCAATTATCTCATTAAGAACTCCAATCCTTTCTGAGCTTACCCACAAAATTTCAGTTCTCAAAGTGAAACCATTTTCAAATGCAACTTGAAATAAAAACACACTACATTGAACGCCCACCTTAATAGGATTGAACAAGTTCATTTGTTCGCTCTATGTTTCAATATTTTCTTCAATAAACATTCAAAACTGAATGGGGGTAGAATTAGAACTTTTTTCGACATCATACTCAAAGAAGCTACTCATTTTCCTATTTTCCTATAATAATTTTATTATAGAAGCATACTTCGATGTACGATCATCGTTCCGAAGAATCGATGGTTTTAGGGTTACGGACGTCCTATTGAAAATATAATCTGGTCCGGACTGGCTCCTTTGGGGGCCTAGACTTGTTATAAGAAATGAAAACTTATCACTAAAAACTACATCAAGTCATTTTGCCACATATTGAGTAAAACAGATTGATCATTCACTTCCATAATACAGGGTGCGGCACGGAGGATGGATGGTTTTAAAAAAATAATAAAAGCGTTAATTTTTACTCAAAAACACATTTATTGACGGAATCAGATTCTCAAGGAAATAGCATTTGAGACAGTCAAGTGTGGAAAATCACATCAGGCATGTGGTGGCCGAAATCGGTGATGCAGTGCTGGAGGCGCTCTTGGAAGTTCGCGTAGACTCTCTCCAACATCGCTCACTCAACTTGGGCAACTTCCACGCGAATAGCCCTTTTCAATTCGTCCAGAGTTCGGGGCTTGGTCTCGTATACTCTAGCCTTGAGGTGTCCCCATAAGAAAAAATCGCATATGGATAAATCTGGGGACCGGGGAGGCCAATGAACATCGCCAAACCTGGAAATAAGGCGACCAGGGAAGAGAGGGCGAATAACGTCCATTGATGCTCTGGCTGTGTGGGCGGTCGCCCCATCCTGTTGGAACCACACACGTCGGATTGGAACACGTTGCCGTCGTAATTCGGGGATAAAGAAGTTGTTGATCATTTCGACGTACCGCTCTGAGTTCACGGTAACAGCACGACCATTAACGTCTTCGAAGAAGTAAGGGCCAATGATGCGAGTTTGCGATACAGCGCACCATACCGTAAATAAATAAATAAATGCTAGGAACACACGAGTCTAACGGCACCTTCCCCACTTCTCTCGTCCTCAGTGGGGGAAAGTTATGCCCATCTGAAAAACGTCCGCCCTCCGTGCCGCACCTTGTACATATTCATATCATTTCATATGCTTCTTCCAAACGTTATTATTTTAAATCCAATTTTTCACATCTAATTTCCACAAGAGTCAAGTTTTTAGAAAACATGGTCCATTCACTCGTTTGTAAATTCCTCGCCAACAAAATCGAAGCAAAAATTCACCTTACAATCCATCCTATATTTTCTAACCTTCAATCATATTTTCCGGCAACAATGATTCGGTAAGTAAAATTCAAATTAAACATTTAATCGACATCAACTGTGGAATATTTGGTGCCCAAACCAAATGAAATCTCATTAAACTTCTTGACTGTACTCGATTAAGATAAATAATCGGGGCTATTCACTAAGCAAAGTTGTTATGGATAGCAACTGTAAATCGTCGTTATCCCATGCTTTTTACATGGGATAACGACGATTTACAGTTGCTATCCATAACAACTTTGCGTAGTGAATAGCCCCGAATATCTGCTTTCATCTCTCCAATCCGAAATTAATAAATTTGTATTTTCCTTCAGTATATTTGATTGCATTTCCAAATCTTATATCTATCTTTCGAATTAATACCTCTCTCAGGAGCTTAGTTCGTGAATCTGATCTACGAGGCTGTTATCAAGAATGAGAATTCTTTCACGTTGGCAACTTTCTTACATGGAAAAGTTGACAAGCAATGATTTACACATTGTCGACATAAGTGGGGCGACGAACTAAATAAAATCTAGCCGAGCTTCAGGGAAACGGACTATCTGAATGTAAAATAATCATTTGAGTAGTGACATTGAGTTTGAATATACATAGAGGATTAGAGCTAAATTTATTGTAGTTCCTTCACCTGTTCATAGAGGGGCAAGTGGGTTTCAGACAATCAAAAAATTTTTTCCCTCGCATCTGGCGATGAGTAGCTGAACTAATAATAATAATCTTATTGCATCCTCTGAGATATTCTACATGTATAGGAAAAGTCAAACATCTAATTATTTCCTAAAAATAACCATGAAATTAGAAAAAGGAAAAAGAACACAAAAAGACAATAGAAAGAAATATAGAACTACCCACTTTCAACCCAATACTACTTCGAAATATTCACTCCAACTATAGAAGCACCTTCCTGAAGGAATTTTCTACTATTTCCTAAGCCGAATGCGACAACGATAAGGATCGTAAGAAATGTGAGATGTTTAGTATTTATTTCATCACAACTGATTTTTTGGATGCAATAAAACGACAATTATTTTCGGCTATGATTCATAGAACTAGAGGAAAATAAATATACAACAGATTTCTGTAAGTGAATATTTAGCCGCCACTAAAGTTTTTTGCATCAAATCGTTCGAAGGCAATTTACTTCTATGTATATTTGAACTCAAAAAGAACTATTTCATATTCGATTAACAATTAAGTTTACTCTTTGAAGTATTCGAAATTCCTTTTCGAATGAACGAACCGATGTGATGAGATCACCATTCACCCTTGTTGAATATCTTCAAATAATTCGATAATTCTAGCGGCAGAAAATATAACTTACTGCCATTTTATTGTCCCTGTATATTTTTCACCATGTATAGTATTTATCTATTCAAAAAGATGTCCTCCTTCATGTGAATCAGTTCGAATAGTGAACCTGGATGAAGTCACAGGTGGGCGACACAATTGTTGTTTAGCAATACTGAAATTTTGTGTTTTGTATTCACTCTTATAGGTAGGGACGAACTTATTGATTCATGCACTGATTTGTATTTTATGATTATTAATCCAATACTCAGCCTTTTAATGGGTCTGAATCCTACAGGGAAAATTCTCAATAAAATTTGAATTTTATCTACTTTCAGCTGCCACTGCCTGAAAGCAGAATATCTTCCTCACCCCGTCTCAACTTTGAACACGGTCATCAATCGACAGAAACTATGTCGCCTCTCATAGATTCATTTCCATTAATCAATAATAATCCGAAAACCCAAGAAGAGATGAGATCTTTTTCCAACAACAATGCTGATAGTATATATCCACTCACACCAAACGGTAAGTGAAAATCTAATAACACTTATATTTTCCGCAAAACTCAGAACTTTCGTGATTTGAAATATCAATTAGTAAAGCAAAAGTATTATTCGGATACAGGGTGATTAATTCAGAAACGGACATATCTGACCAGTAGATACCGATCACCATGACGGTTCTAAGAATAAACTGCTCGACAAAGTTAGAGGGGATTTCCAACACGTGGAGTACCTACCTACTGCGTAAAAGTATCTTTTTGAATTGCCGGGCTTCGATCTGAAAATTTAAAATGTGTCGGAGAGTGCCATATGCCAGAAATTTTGAAAAGAATTGAATGACTCAAACTTGATTTCGTATAGACTAACCAGCTTGAACAGGGTGTTCCTAAATTGGAAAAACGAGCAAAAAGGAAAGGATTTCGTGAATAATTTTAAGAAAACAAGTTCTATAAGCCTGGAACTGCGAAGGTTTCGATTTCGAAATACAGGAAGTTAAAGTTTCAATTTTTCTCACAGTAACTGCATTTCACAAGATATTCAATTGAAATTAGGCATAGAAATTATAATTCAGATTCCAGACCAAGCGACAGGCAAATTTTGATTGCACAGAATGATATTCTTTTGGAAACACTGTCCCCTGTTTTCCTCTAGAATTTTTCTTTGTCAAGTCACCGTTAGTTTGAAAAATTATAAAAAGAAGCTTTGTTGGTATACTTTATGATGTCCTGTAGATTTGTCGTATCTGCTACCGATTTCGAGAAATCTTCAGAAAAGTCGAATCATCACAAAAATCGATCATAACAAAAAACAAGATAACAACAAAGGAACTGAACTACAGCAATTGTTGAAAATGTCCTCCCCCAATCATTTTACAAACTTATGCTCTTCTTTTCATAGACTATCGAACTCTTTCAAACACTCCCACGGAATATTATACTTACTGCACAAAAAAATCAAACTTTAGCACCCTGTATATCGAAAACTGAACGTTTGCGATCTCGAGTCCATGCAATTTTTTCTTTATTATGAAAGGAATCTCCCCTCTTCGTTTGAACCTTCACTTCAGAAACACCCTGTATAATGAAAGTGTGAGATTATATTGGAATTGAGTTTAAACGTAAATTTACGAATATTTTATCTGATTTTGAAACATTTATCTCCACCACTACATTCTCAATGAGTTTCGATGAGGAAAAAGACCACTTTATGTTTTGGGTCGAAAATTGGGGAAAAAACCAACCAAAAAATGAGACGAACAAGCCGACAAGCAAGACAAACACAGATGAATGCGAATAAATACAAAAATTCATCAACAGAAAGAAAGAGAAATATAAACAATTAGAACAAAATGAACACATGAGAAGAGACATAAGCTAAAACAAATCGAAAACAAGAGAAACAAATCAGAAAAAAGAAAAAAGTTAAACAATTAGAAACCGGACAAAACAAACGAATAAGAATGAATACACAATACAATAATAAGTACAACAAATGCAAACTTACAAAACAAAAATGAACGAAAAAAAGACAATCAGAAACAACAAGAGAAAACAAGAGAACCTTACACTGCATGCTTCTGAAGATAAATCTTTTCAATAAGGCGTAGAACTCACCCAATTGAAACATTTCGCCAACGATCCCCCACATAAAAGTTTCGAGATGACAAAGTTGAATAATCCCCAGATGGGGTCCTAAAATTAACCTCGAAGCAGTCCGAGAGGTAGTGGTCGGAAACAGGTCCTTGTCAATTTTCACTGATTAGAAATTAGAATCGAATTCATTGGCCACTTACTTCGTTATGAGGAAGGTTTATATAGGCAATTTTCAGCGAATTGATTAATTTTTATCGAATTCTAACCCGTCAATTACACTCAGCCACTTCCTCGGCAGGGAGCAGGGAAGTGAGCAGGGAAATGAGCAGGGTGAGAATGTAACCACCTCACTTCTGCTGCCACTCGCGCTGCTACTCGCGCTGCTACTCGCGCTGCCGGTCACTCCCTAAATAGGGATGTTGACTATTTTTTGGAAATGATTTAAATTTGTACATAAGCCCTATACAAACACGAAAAAAGTATTTTCATGGAGAAAAATATAACAAATACCAATAAAAAATGCGTATATAAAAATAGTTTTCAAAATTTCCGCTGAATCGAAGTGATTATGATGACGTCACTATACGGTAAACAGACTTCGGAGTCTGTCAAAGCGAACTGATCTTGTATGATTTCTTGCAAACAAATCTTTTGCGTAATAAACAAATAATCGTGAAATAGTTCGCTGGTGATACGTTTTACTCGTGATGACAGTAAGGTTATAGGTTCGCTGTTTACCGAACAGTGACGTCACGTATTCTCATTCGTGTTTGCAGTCACGTGATGAACGGTAATAGATTACACATTTTAAATCGATTTTATTCAATTTAATGAGAGTAATTAGATCACTAAAATATTGTTTTAGTATTTCAAAAACTACCTTCAATGTGGAAAACCTCAATTTATATGAATTTGTAACATGTGTCAACATCCCTATTAGCGGTTTTTCGAGCGGCAGTCAAAGGACTTAGGACCGGCAGTGCAAGTGGCAGGGAGTGATTACATTCAGCCCAGTTACTGTCGTGCGAACGTTGCGTACGTTGTTCGTTGTTGCGAAAAATGTCGACGGAGTGGAGCAACGAAAAAATAATATCATTTCAAGAACTCCTTGAGATCGAAAGAGTGATATGGGATGCTTCTGATAAAAACCATGAACTTAAGCACGAAGTGCACGATGTATTGATATCATCCACCATCTCCTACTACGACGAACTTTCTTTTGGAGTTTATACGTTTTCAAGACACCCACATATTATTTATAAACCTAAATGAAAGTGTAATAAGAGACAGAGCGCTGAGGCTGCAATTTCGTCGTCCGCCATTGCCAAAACTTGATCGCGAGAGAAAGGTTCGAGCTGAGTGTAAATACTCACTGCTTTTCCATACTGCCGCAGAAGTATTCCGGGAAATATTTCTGGCAGCTCGAGTAGCAGTGGAAGTGGCTGAGTGTAATTGGGGCATATATTCTGTTAAAAATGAAGACAACTTTGAAAAGACCTTGTAGAAAGGTTCGAAATGAACCTTATTGTCAAAAGCACTTGGGAGAACGCTTTTCGATACGAAATGTCTGATACTCAGGTAACTGTCGATATTTATATCGATGCTTGTGATTTATCTGATTTCACATCATAATTTTTTCATCAGTTCTCCTAATGAAGGTCATTCACGGATCAAGACATCTGTAAGAATGTTACTGCTGTTCACAATGTATTATTGGTTCAATCTTCATTTTAGTTGATAATGAATTAAAATAAATTGAACGTAATACTTCCAGAGGCATTACGCTTATATGGCAGTTACCTTACGGATTACGAAAAGACTGAAATAGAAAAGTATTCCAAAATTTGGTATCTAGGAATTAAGGCTAGGAAAATTCAAGGGAACAAAAGTGGGACACACAACGGAGGATATGACGATGAGAGTGGGAGCTATAACAAGGTAAGAAAGTTTCTGAATTCCTTTGATTTGTTCGTCAGGAATTCTATACCAATTATAGGAAATCGATGAAAACATCAGATTATACCAATCGAATGAATGAAATATTTCGATCGAATTCTCCAAAGATAATGATGCTTACCAATCGGCTTTCTGCATTGATTATATAGGGTGTTTCAAATTGCGCTGTTTTTTTCTTGAATCAAATGAAATAAAATAGGCGCGATTTTTAATTTCAAAAGCAATTTATCCTGTGCTTTCTTGAATTTGATATTTCTTACTCCCCGCACCCCTCTACTCATGGGCGCCCGCAGGGGGGGGCCAGGGGGGGCCATGGCCCCCCCTGAGATTTTGATGGCCTCATTGTTTTACAGCACAACACCCTCAATATTGCTCTCTAATCTCTATTTGGCCCCCCCTGAGAAAAATTTTTGGGGATTTCTGCGGGCGCCCATGCCTCTACTCGACTTTATTTTTTCAAATGGGAATATATGGATTGTGATACATCAAATGAAAGGTTATTCGGACCTACTCAACGGTGTGAATGAAAGGAAAATTGGCTGTTCCGTTTTCTTATTAAAACTTAAAAAAAATGATCATTTATGTATTGAAATGATCCTCTCCTACCAATCCATTTCTCAGGAAATGTGCCATCAAGATACCTCCTCACTTTAATTCCATAATGCGGAGGCGCATCATCTTGTTGGAACCAAATATTGTCAGCTACTTGTCGACCATTCACACCGGAAAGAGATCACTTCAGGTTAAATTTGATTCCTCGATAACTCTAGATAAGAGTCACTTTCCTTCTATAAAAAATAGTCCAATGATATTATGGCACAAAACTGCACTCGTCTGACGAAATCGTCATCAGATAATTCTTGGGTGCTTTGAATCCTGTGTATGAATAAAGCTTAGTTTTTCTAAGAAGATTACCAATTGACTGCTTAATTTTTAGCAGATTTTTCAGAGACGTTATATCAACAGACAGTCAAAAGAAGCAATAAAATAACGCAAGTGGTGGGAACAACAATGCCGAATTGGATTCACGATGTAACACAATAGTTCTACTTATAGGATTCCTGTCTTGATAACGCTCATTAACCCTTTACTGCATGATATTTTAAATATTGGAGAAAAAAATTTTTTTTCCAAGAGAAATGTTTCATTAATGCTTCAAAATCAATTATAAAATTTTTTTTTTCATCAAAAAGTACCTACTTTTGTTCAATTTTTTCTCAGAAACCATATATGGGTTCGTATGCATCGAAGCTTCAAACACTTTGGACATATATGGTTTCGTATGCATCCTAAGCACATATGATGAGTGTTATCAAAACATTATTATATTTGACGAAAATTATGTAATCAATAATGTCATACAAATTTATTGATGAAACTTAATCAAACAATTTCTTTTATCTTCTCCCATAGGAGAATGTGTCCATTATTCAAATGCTTTTGAGCTGTAATATCTATAAACCAACCCCGATAGATATAATAACTCACGCCTATAACTCATTCTAATACAAATTGGAAAACAGCTTACCAAATGAATAAAAAAATCGGATCGATCGGAAACTCTATTTCAGACATCAAGGTAACGTTCTCGCCATTCATTTCTACATTTCCTTTGGTCTGAAATTCCAAAAATTGCAATTGGAAAACGTTTTCTACGCGATTCGATTCTCGATCACATACTTGACAACTGTTGCCAATTTTGAAAATGCAGATTAATTCGAATTTTACTGAAGAAGTCGAAGATAAAGCATAGTATTCGATTCGCGGTAAATGTCATAACACACGTAGATGAATTTTGCAGCACGAGCCGTTATCCGAGTGGTGTAATTCATCAGCTCACATATTGCTTGAGTGCATACGAAACCACATATGTCTAAGCGAAAAAAGCGTAGAATGCATACGAACCCAGATATGGTTCCGAAACAATTGGTATCGAAAATCGGTGGAATCGAATTGAAAGTGAAAATCTATTATAGTACATACAAACTAGAGTTTATGTCACACAACAAAACATTTTTTGTTCCTCCAAAAACTCATCTTTTCATTCTTATTTCTTTTCTCAAAGTTGACAGTCGCACGTGCATGTAAACATTCACTGACCTTGTCTGGAAAAGGGTGGTTTTCTACAAGTGGCGTCGGACCATATACAGAGTAGATGCTGTTTGTTATTGTTAATGATATAAAAAATATCAAAATGTCAAACCATATACATGGTTTGCTATGCGGTAAAGGGTTAAAAATTTCGCTCACTTGTTCATAGGTCCGCTTGCGATCCCCATGCCCAGAAATATCAAGATTTCCATTCGATGCTTTTCACTCAATTGCTTCATATCGAATGGAAAATTCTCAGGAGTTATGATATAATTCGCCTTAGGGCTTAGAGAGATCAGTTAGCAACTAAAACGATAACCAAAAATAATGGTCTGATCAAAACGGCACCTCAGATTTGAGTTCTCGTTTTACTTCCGGAATAATCCGCAATATTTCACGGTTTTGCCGCTACTCCCCTTTCGGGAGAAATGGAAAGTACTTCAAAAAATCCGATTTTCGATCGATAAGAAAGTCTTGAACAGAATCTAATCAGTATTGATGTTTTGCGCCCCAATATTATGATATGTGGCCAAATTAGTGGGCAGCTAGGACGTAGTGGTAGGTCAATAAAAATTCAGAGATAACCTGGGCCTCTATTCCTGAAAAACAGGGAGTAGAACAGTCGAGAGAACGGTGCCGTGGCTTATAGACAGGGCCGATCCTAGCAGGTGTGCAGCGCGTGCCCCGCACGCGGGCGGCTCAATTCAAGGGGCGGCCGCAACCTTTATATGCCAGTTTATGAAAAATATAATTTTCAACAAATTTCAAAAAAGTAATTGTTTTTAATTATTGATTATTTCTCTAATCATCCAAAATTTTAATGAGACGAAAAAAAATTCAATGAACTGAAATAAACATGAAATTGCGCTTAAACATTTGCTGTGAAATCTTGGTGCGAGTTGAAATTGAGATTGGAAAAGAATTGTACTATTGAAACGGAACAACAAAATGTTTATAATCGATAAAAAAAGCGATGGCGTGCCATCATTGAAAGAATGATTGTTGTAGTACAATTTCCGTTCAGTCAGAATTTGGCATTAAGGGGAAATAGTTCAGAATTATATCGTAGAGATAATGTAGTAGTTCCTGCTTATACACATAGTTTTTCGTGACATATAGGTTTTTTTGTTTAGTATTTAGTTCGTGTTTCTTTTCTATATTATCTACATATTTTTTATTGAATGTTTTTCATTTTGTTGAAATGAATGTATCACTTATATGGTACATGATTCATCATACACGAACACAGTAGTATATAAAAATATTATAAATGTGAAGGTGAATTCATCTCTGACAAATATAATAATTTGTACTCGTGTTGTAATTGGGGATTTGTTTCGAGGAAAAACGACGTTTTTAGCCGGTTTAGCCGGTTTTATCCGCAACGTACAAGTTTGATTCTTCAACTTATTAGAACTTTGTACATTGGGTTCAGTTTAGCAGTGTCAGTCTTGAAATTGCAGCTGTTTTTATCCCATTGAATCTCTAAAATTTCTAAAATCTCCCTCTTTTCTTGGACTTTCTCTGATGCAACGATTTTCATATTATCGAAATCGAATTCATGTTGGTAGTCTTTGGCATGTTTTGCGAGAGCTGTGGTTTCCTTTTTGTTCCTTACATTCATTTTCTTCCACTTCGGTGGAAGTGGCCTTCAGTAATCGGTGGCCCTATTACTTTCTATTTGAGGTTTGGTAGGTTGTTGAAAATCAATCGAGCGACGGTGCATTGCTATCTTTTTTTTGTTTTTCTTTTCTTTCTTCTCTCTAATTTTTATGATGTTGTCGAGTAAACGAGGATTGGTTAAGCACTATTGCCTTTGGCAATGTTCGACGGGTGTGCGAACAGCTAGCCGCCCCAAATGTTTTTTTTTTCTTCGGGTTTTGAGTAGATAGGAGATTGTGCGGTTTGTTCTTGGAGGGAGAAAGGAAGGAGAAAAAATTTGACCCTTCTGGTGAATTTTTTTTAAGGTAGGCGGGGAATTGTAACATGATTATTCTGCACCCTGAATTGGATTGTTGTTGTGGGATAGTTTATACATTTTGCGGCGTTGCCGATTGATTCTGGTTCATGGCTTGTGGTTGAGATGACTGTGGTATTGTATGCGGTCATAGAACTAGGAAGGGATTGTTTGACAATTGGCTGCTCTGTGAAAAGGAGTTAACCTCTTTTTGGAGAATTTTCGAAAAATTGTGGAAGATTTAAGCTGAATTGTATGAAGATTATTTTTCTTGAAGTTTTATCTGTAATCATCCTCGTTGTAGGCGATTATAATTTCAATTTGGCTAATTCCCTGGATAATTTAGAGAAAATTGGTTTTGATCTAAGGGTACGTTTCGCTCTGTATCAGCTGACTGAAGTCAACCAGAGAACTCTGAATAACAAAGAAATCGCCATTTATGCCTTCCTGGATGTATCTGGGGCCTTTGACAACACAACACACGTGTCTGTCAGAGATGCACTTGAGAGGCGAGGAGTGAAGGATACCATCTTAAAATGGATGTATGAGGTGTTAACGACGAGGATAGCTGAGACATCGATGGGTCTTCGTCAAAGCTACTCGTGGAACACCTCAGGGTGGGGTGTTATCCCCCCTCCTATGGAGCCTAGTAGTGGATGAACTTCTACACAGGCTAACGAAGCTTGGCTTCGAATGTGTAGGCTATGCTGACGACCTAGTACTAATAATTAGAGGCAAATTCGAAGGCACTCTCTGCGACCTATTGAAAGAACTTGTAGAAGTGGGAGTTATCCTCCCTGTAGGAGGCGCGATGATAACAGCTCTGATAGGGGGCACAATAGACCTTAAGGTCGCAGTGAACTGTAACCCCTTTTCACTATATAGTGGAGTGCCTGGAGCATTCAAAACCGTAAAACCTCGGACTAGAGTTACAGTGAATGAATTGATACGATCGATGTGGGATATTGTTTTTCAAACTATAATTTGCAATGTTTACCCATTTTTTTTGTGTGCAATCCTTTTTTTCATTGTTCAAACAAATTATTATAAAAAAATAATGTTTGACCATATATTTTCACTTCAAACAGTATTTTTTTTGTATTTATATGTTGAATCTCACCTAAGTAGACATATAGGAACATTTTCCAAAGATACCTGTGAAAAAAAATACCAGTAGACATCTCGAACGTGGAGGGGAGAGCGGAGCGACAGCTTCTATGTACAATGGATTTTCTCGGCCAGTTCAATTATAAATGAAACGTACTCTATTGTGTACATTTAAAGAAATGATGTAATTAATTACGACCATGAAAAAAAAATTATTTGTACAAAATCCGTTTATTTAAATATATAACATTGTTGTCAACATCAAATATTTCCTTCTACTTCATCTATATGAATTATGGGTGAAGTATTGGAACAACTATTTTCGCTGCACTGTAGACATGCTACACTGCAGTGTAAACCACTTTTTCTGCATCCACACGCAGCTCCACATCCCTTTTTGCAATTACAAAATAACATTTGCAATAAGGAGCAGGTAATTGATTCATAGTTATTGGGATGTACATGTTATTGGAATACTTCCATCCCCAATTTTCAATGAGTACATTATTTCCTAGCCATATCTGGATTTGTAGGTACACTCTTTTAAGGTGCTCAAACGCTGCTCAAACGTTGGAGGCAGTGATGACAAAAGAACACTTGTATTCCTGGCAGTTGCTTTTATGAAGGAATTGAACCTTAATGTATTTAAATCATGAGTGATAGACGGAGCGCCATATAAACTCAAAATACATGCCACACCTGCTTGCAATATATTGTTGGGGTCTTCATTCATATTTTTGAATACTTTTACTGAGTCGTGTAAATCAATCCGTTTCTCAAAATTTTTAGCAAACTTAATTTTTCCTTTTTTGAAAAATGCAGAAGTAGTGTCACAACCCGTAAAGGCATGTAAAAAAAGAATATGTTCTTTACAGTTTGGTTATGATTTTTCTAAACATTTCGATGAAAATATCTTCTGCTGAACTTTGCCTCGGGATGGTTTTAGAAAATATATTTCACGATCTTTATCTACTAATGCCGTTAATATCACTAAGATATCGATATCTTCTGAAACTATAACAACATCTTTCGATTCCAAATTCATTGCCGTCTCAACAATTAATTTGTCGGCATCGCTTTCCGCTTGGCATGTAAATATATTGTTGTCAGCTAATTTAACTCTCAACATTTCTATCAAACGAATTTTATTTTTACTATTTGTCAAAAATTTATCTTGAGCAATTTTTAAAGGTATATGTTCATCAAATTCAATATCTGCACATTTATTTTTTAATGCACGACGATTCCGTTCGGCTGATTTAATCTTTTTTATACCCATCAAACACCACATATGTGTTACTATTATAATTATTTTTCAAATATCTTACATAATGGTCACATATCATTGCAAACGTTTCATTTAATTGCCATTTACGATGTAGTAACATGCCTCCGTCAATAACATAAAAGAGATTTTCTGCCCTTTTTAAATTGATAGAAATTTCCGGAAATAGTTCGTAAAATGTTGATTTTTTTGTTTTTCGCAGTTCACCATCTTCAAATACAGCAAGTGGATATGGTGCCAATTCGTAATTCATATAATTTTTAAGTTCTTCGTCGGTTTTTTTTAAAACACAAATACGTTGAAACAGCAGTAATGGGTTATATGTATTTCTGTATGCCGTATCATAAAAAAATAAAAATAAAAAATTTTTCCTGAAAAAATTAAAAAACTAGTTAGGGGTGGACCATCCTTATCATTTAGGGGGATGAAAAATAGATGTTGGCAGATTCCCAGTCCTACCCGATATGCACACAAAATTTCATCAAAATCGGTTCAGCCGTTTCGGAGGAGTTTGGTAACAAAGATGCAGACAGGAGAATTTTATATATTAGAGATAATAGCAGCTGTCGCTCCGCTCCCCCCTCCACGTTCGAGATGTCTACTGGTATTTTTTTTCACAGGTATCTTTGAAAAATGTTCCTATATGTCTACTCAGGTGAGATTCAACATATAAATACAAAAAAAATACTGTTTGAAGTGAAAATATATGGTCAAACATAATTTTTTTATAATAATTTGTTTGAACAATGAAAAAAAGGATTGCACACAAAAAAAATGGGTAAACATTGCAAATTATAGTTTGAAAAACAATATCCCACATCGATCGTATCAATTCATTCACTGTAACTCTAGTCCGAGCTTGAATGCTCCAGGCACTCCACTAATAACTATATAACTATACGCATATTTCAACGATCTGAATAATCGAAATATTCAGATATTTCTTAAATCAAATGCAATTAATCACACCAAATCAAATTTATTACATCAACCTTAAATCACAAAAGAAAATCCGATCATTGAAATCAAATAAAGCATCAGTGTAAATTCCAATTATGAAAGTGAAATCGAGTCATCAAAAATTACAGGGTTTGTCAAAATAACCCCAAAAATCATAAACATGGGATGATCTCAAAATAATACAATTTGAATTTTCTAGCACTCAAGAGAGATCTCAAAAAACAATTCACTTAAAATTCCAAATACTCAAGAGAGATCTAAAATTAATTCCACTTAAACTTTCAGATAAACAAGGGAAAACTCAAAAATAATTTCCACATAAACTTTCAAATACTTAAGGGTAATCACAAAAATAATACACTTTAAAAGAAAATACGACTTGTGGTAGATTTTGGGATTCTAGACTATAAAAGGATATCTTAGCTTGCATGCAGCTTCCTACCAATACTCAAAATAAGCTAAGCATAAACAAAAGTATCTGACCTTTTTCCTGTACCAAAAATCCTAAGGATGATGAATCTTTCCTGAAGCAGAAAAAGAAACACAAAAAGACGTCACCCACTCGCTTTCGCAGATTAATCTCACTCCCGTTTTACCGACGAAACGCAATCTAAATAATTCCAAGTAATTTCAGAGATTTTATAATTTCGACTAAACACTTTTCTGTCTCCGTTCGAAACTGACCTTTCAAAAAATAAAACCAAAACCTATGAGTTTCCCTAACACCGGAGCCGAGGTAACTGACTCATTTTCGTTCAAGACTTCGCCGGCTACCTTCTTCTTCGTTTTCTTCTGAGACCAATTAAATTAAAGGTTTTCCTTCGTCGATGCTTCAAAACCAATCAAATCAAAACTTCTTCCATCTTCGTTTTTACGAACCAATCAAATTGAAGACTTTTCTGCTTCCTACCTCTCGTAGGTAGGGCCTTCTTGAGATAATGCAGTTTTCCATGCAACGCTTTGGGAAATGCTGCATTGCAAAATCCCACAGTCCCAGCTTAGAATTTTTTCTGCCGTCGTACGCAGTTAAGGCAACCGATTTCGTGGAACAATTTTCTCTTATCGTTTTAGGTCTCCGGAGAAACTTGAATCGAAAATCAACGATTTCAATCGTTAACGTCTCGCCAGACCTCTTGTGTGGGCTTGATAAACGATTCAATAATTTTCTGGCACAGGGATATCAAATTTCAGAAGTCTACACCGATCAATCAAATTATTACGCTCTCCTTTCTATTCAGGGTAAGATAAAGGGTGTTGAAAATACCGATTAAATATTACAGGAAAGAAAACGTTCAAGTCCCAATTTTCAAGACATATCCGTTTTATCATTTCAAAATTATCTCCCCTATTACAGTGCCGCACATCTCCATACCCACCACAACTGCACAGGGGCGAGTTTTTGACACCGATTCGTTCCAGGTGGGCTGGAGTCATGCAATGACCAGATCTCAGACGAGTATTTGTAGTGAAACTGCTTCTTGAGCCTTCAAGAGTTCTGAACCAGGTTTTTTTCGATATTTAGGTACTTGGCGTTATCCAGTCGGCGTAGGTTTTGCCCTTTGTTCGTCCCAGGGTTTCGAATTCCTAATCCCAATCTTTCCATACTTCCCCCAAAAGCCGGGCCACAGTTCGCGAGGATCACCACTGAGTATGGAACTCCATACTCAGTGGTGATCCTCGCGAACTGTGGCCCGGCTTTTGGGGGAAGTATGGAAAGATTGGGATTAGGAATTCGAAACCCTGGGACGAACAAAGGGCAAAACCTACTTCCCCCAAAAGCCGGGCCACAGTTCGCGAGGATCACCACTGAGTATGGAGTTCCCCGGTAGAAGTCTTCCCCGATTCGACAACATATCGACCGTGTCATTGTGAATAATGTACGAGTGACTAGGCACCCATATACAGGTGATACAGTGGCCCACAGCCTTGGCATGGGAGAGTCCCATAATGGTTTGAATGGTGCCTATATCGGTGTTGGCGTCTATTTTTCCCTTTTTTAATTTTTCGAGAACAATCAGATAGTCTGTCACAATGACAGCCTTGGCAATATGTCGTTCTACTTCCACCTGTATGGCTCCATTGATGGCGTACATTTCTGCAGAAAATATGGACCAATGGCCAGGAACGTTTCCACATACTTTCAACCGTAATGACGGAACTCACAGTGCGTATCCCACCGAATCTGGGTTGTGGTATTTAGAAGCATCCGTGTAGATATCGGTGCGTCCACTGAATTTTCCGCCCTGAACTTCTGCGTATTGTAAACGCATCCTTTGTTTAGCCCTGTTTTAGTTACTTCTATGCTCTCAGCTCTCATTTTGCCGTTGGTCTGTAAATATGGGAGGGTAGGAGCTCCTCCAGATGGTGGGTCGTTCATCCCCGGTCCTCTGAATGGCCTGAATATATCCGGGGACCGTATCGTTGAACCAAAGCTTTCTCAGTCTTGCTGGGTCGCGAACTGTCTCCAACAATGGATAATACAAGAACCTGTGTAACTTAGATACTACATTGTGAAATGGCCTTAGAACACATGTCGTCTATCTGTTTTTCCCATTTCAGTTTCTGATCTAGATTGACTCCCAAATACTTGACCTAACGTTTCCATGGAATGGGCTGGGAGTCAATCTCAATTGGCGATGGCGTTGGTGGAAGGATATGTTTGGAGAAGACTATTGCCGAGGACTTTCGTGCCGAGATGTGGAGATTGCGACTGGTCAACCAGCCTATCAACCTCTCGAGATTCACCTTCATGCCATCTATCGTGAGGGTCAGGTCCCCTCCCGGCCTCCGGAGCCGATCAGCACAAAATCATCCGCATATTGTATAAGCACTGTTTCATCATCGATCAGGCCCGGTGGACATCGGGTGTACAGGTTGAATAACGAAGGGCTCAGTACCGAACCCTGAGTTAAGCCGCTCCGAATCTCCGCAACAAATTCTTCCCCAGAAGCTCCCCGGACTGAGACCGTTCAATCGTAAAATAATTGGTACCTATATTAAATTGGCCATATTACGGGGGATGTTGCAGTCAATCATGTCTTCCCGTGGGATTTTCAAGTCGACGTGATCGTCAGCGCTAGTGATGTGAAAAATAGGGCTACGGTGAAGAATCCACTGTCAAATTCAGAATAAACACATATGGGCTGTAATGAGGGAAAGACATTGATAGATCTGCATTTTGTCCTCTATATTCTTCTTCCGATCTCTCCAAGAAGATGCCGGAGATAGATACGATCTGATGGTCCTTCAGAAAAGTTTCATTCAGACATATGATGTCTGGGTTAAGGTCCTTGATAAGGATTTTGAGGTCTTTGAAATTAGAATATGTATAATGATCTATTATTCCACTGTAAGATTATAATTATCAGTTGGTTGAGTTCCCGGGGGTGACAAATGTCTTCTTGAACTTGGGATGTGTTATGAAGGAAGTACTAATATAAACGAGTATGACCTGGATTTGGTAAACAAGTGACTGAAAACAATAACAAAAAAAGGGACAGAGCATTTGAACAGAGAGAATCTTCTTACTAATTTTGTGAGGGCTCATTGTAGGTGATCATTGATCGATAACGGTATCTTCTTCAATAATTGACGGTACGTTTGGGCTATACGCATATGAGCTGGCCTGTGAAAGGAGTTCTTCATATGAAGGAGAGTGGATCATTGCCTCGACAGTAATTTCATTTTGTGACAAGGATGCTGAGTGGGCATCCTGTGATAATACAGGGGAGCTACCTCCCTTGGAAAATGAGGGCCTGTATTGCATCAGGCATGAATCGTGTTTGGCTTTGTCGTATTCAATGATGGGGGCTGCTTTGCGCTTAAGTCGTTGTCTGCTATCAGAATTCTCCGATTCCTGAGGTACGTTTTTGAGGCACGAAAGTGCATTGCCATAGGTTTGTCCACGATTAATAGCTAGTGAAGTAACCTGATCTATTTTTCTATTGGGCAGAGATGGGAAATCTGATGGGGAGGGGGCTATTTGATTTTTGCACGACTTGTCTGCCTCGTAGAGAGATATGTTGTGTAACGCCATTATTTCCCTCATTCTGTACTGTCTTGAGTACTCCGGACATCGTCTATCTATCTGTAGCCTCGTGGTTTTGCCTACAAAAGATGCAACAAGGTTCAGCGTCACAAGCATTCTCATCCTCATGATGAAAACCACACTTCCTACACCTAAATCTACCCTTACACAGGTTTCTCACATGTCCAAATCTCAAACATTTGTTGGACTGTACAACAGGGGGGATGTACCTACGGGTAGCCTGATTGTGTACAACAGTTCAAAGACTTTTGGGAGGGTAGTACCTTCAAAGGTAGTAACACAAGTGGTAGTATTAATGTAAGTGTTACCACTTTAAGTGGTCTTTCTTCTGTTGAATTCTCTAACCCGTGTTACCTTGACGTTTGGGTTCAGTCCTCAACCAATTCTGATTATCTTCTCATCGGTTATATCCTGACCTATATCTCTCACAATATCCATCATAGAAACAAATCTGCCAGGAATAAAAATATCGTATACGCTAGGATCGAATTCATTATACAGGGTGGGCTTTTTAAAACGAAACAGACGAGATAACGGGCGGAATAAATTTATTTCGAAAAAATGCTCGGACACGTCGATTTTTGTTTCGAGGGGGACAACTTTCAAGGTCAAATTCACAACTATATCGCTTCAACCCTTAGTGCTTGAACACCAACCCCTAAATTTTGAATAGGAAATATAGGGTGAGTGATACCTCATTTGAAAGGTCCTTTTATCCTGAATTCAGGATATTGATTTTTTTTTCATTTGATTCATTGATTCTTGAGATATTGACATTTGAAGTTGAAACAAAGATGGTATAGTCGTCAAGCAAGCTGCCTGAATCAATCGAATTTATTATTCATTCATTCTGTAGATTTGATAAAACTCCAAAACTGCCATACACCAGACATCAAAATACAAAGTTAAAATTTTAACAATGAATAATTAGTCAAATAATTGATGAATTCACATAGCATGGTTAGCGGAATGAATGGTACTGTACGAAATTCAAAATTGAATATCTCGAAAACGAATGCGTTAAATGAGAAAATATTATTACGCTGAATTCATGATGAAGAGGCCTTTCAAATGAGGTATCACTCACCCTATCTTTCCTATTCAGAATTTAGGGGTTGGTGTTCTAACACTAAGGGTTGAAGCGATATAGTTGTGAATTTGACCTTAAAAGTTGTCCCCCTCGGAATCAAAATCGACGTGTCCGAGCATTTTTTCGAAATAAATTTATTCCGCCTGTTATCTCGTCTGTTTCGTTTTGAAAAGCCCACCCTGTATTTAACAAAGCTATATGCCTGTTCAGCGGACGTAAATCTAAAGGTACGATTCCACCAAAACCGTGTGCCGCACAAATGTTTACGAACATTTTGTACTGCACTCCAGTAGTTCGCGTACAAGCTGTGAACACATTGAGCGTCCGTTTTCACCGGTACAGCTGTGTGTAACTTTTGTGCGCGCACAGTGCAGCACACCGTATGCACGAACAAGTTCGCAGAGTTTCGCTTTCTGTCAATAGTTGAATATATGGAGGATCAAGAGAATGCTGTGCTTTATGTAGTGCAGCTGTACAAGGTGTCCCAAATTCGATGATCACTGAGAGCATCTCGGAAACCAAGGGTTGGAGAAAAAATATTCAAGGGCTCTTTTTTAAGAATAATCAATTGTCAGCAAACAGATCCGAGATATCTGAATTGGTTATCGAGTTACAGGGCGGTTCTAATAATTGCTGTTTCACATATTTCGCTATATCTCGTTTTCTGTTGGAGATATCACGAAAATTCCAAAAAATGTTCTTTGTAATTTCTATTGCCCTAATAAAATATCTCCAAATATAAGGAAATTATTATATACAAGCTGTCCCAATTCAAGTGAAGATGACAAACTTAATATCTCTGAAACGGATCAGATTTTCGAAAAACAGGATGATACTCGGTGAATCTACTGCTAAAAAGCAATGATGGAAAATATAGGGTGTCCCATATGAAAAAACGAATAATTTTTCGGATCAGATGGAAGCAGTGTATAGGCAATAGAAATAACAAAAGAATTTTTGGAATTTTCGTGATATTTCCAACAGAAAACGAGATATAGCGAAATATTTGAAACAGCAATTTTTCAGAAACGCCCTGTAACTCGACAACCAATTCAGATATCTGGGATCTGTGTGCTGGCAATTGATTATTTTGAAAAAAGAGATCGGAAGTCCTTGAACATTTCTTCTCCAACCCTTATGGTCCTCGAGATGCTCTCAGTGATCATCGAATTTGGGACACCCTGTACTGCGATAAAATTATTTTCCACTTTCGCAGAATCTTTGTCGAACCGCAGTCAATTTTTTTAGCCAACTCTTCAGCTGCATCATGTTTCTTATTTCTGTTTTTATAATCTTCATTATTACAATCCCACAATACAGAGTATATTTCTATTTCATTAATGAATTGGATTGTTTTCTTGTTATTTCAATCCATGTTCGCGCACACATAAATGTTTTCACTCTCGAAGCGGAAGCAAAACTGAGTTCGCAGAAACATGTGTGTGTGCGTCAACCTGAGTCCACCGCTGGAAGCAGTGTGCGACAAAAGTTTGCAACTGTGAGCTCTTTACTGAAGTAAAAGCATTGCATGTTTTCAATCTTCGAATGACCACCATATATTTTTTCGAGGAGGACGTCGATCTTCCCGACCATCTACAACTTTTTGTGCGATACTGCCTGAGACCTGATCAGTGTCAACTCCTCCTTTAATAAACCTATATTAATTGAGTTCCATTCATCCCTGTCCAGGGGCGGTTCCAGGATTTTCTTTTTGGGTAGGCCCGGCTCAGGAGAAACGCGACAACCAGGAAATGCCCCTTTGGTTTCAGGAGGTCCACTAGTATAAATATGAAATTTTTGGGTAGGCCCGGGCCTACCCGGCCTACCCGCTAGAACCGCCACTGTCCCTGTCCAGTTATTATTTTTATTATTTTTATTACATATCGGTAAGAGTTGATGCAGAGCCTATAAACTCACATAGAATCTAAAATAAGAAAAATATTCGAGATGTTTGGGCACAATTAAGAACTAACAAAAAAAGAAAAAAAATCAAGAAAAAACAAAAGAACAAGTGTTCCTATAAAAAAAACACAAAGACACTGTGCGCGCACTACTGCCCTGCGATCCATCTATCGTAGGAGTTCTTGAACCCGTTCACCGAACTGGAACAGACGACACTTCCGGGCGTTCAAACACGCGGTTTGGCAAAAACCGCACCGAAAAGCCCCCGAATAGCACGAAACGAAATTATCAGGTCTCCACGAGTCCTACGAGCTGCAAACGAAGTCAAGTCCATCAACGCGAGCCTCGTTTCGTAATCTGGTCGACGTAAACCGTAGGGCAGCCGCGTGACCCGCCTCTGAAACCTCTCGATCAGCTCCGCATCCCGACGCAACACCGGACTCCAGACCGGTCCAGCGAACTCCAGGATAGGACGGATATATGTAGAGAGCACTACATGTAGCTGGATCACACCTACCAAAGGCTCTTCGAATCAAAAACAGCGACCGCTTGGCTTTGTTGATGGCGTTCGTTATGTGCTCCGACCAGGTCAAATTCGCTGTTATGACCACTCCCAAATCACGGTGGCTGCTTACGGAGGAAATCTGCTGGCCGCAAAGAGTGTATCGTAGATGGGGGTTGTTGGCACCCATGTGAAGAACTACGCATTTATCAAAGTTCAGGGGCATCAGCCAGTCCTCGCACCAACGTCCTATAGAGTTCAAGTCTTGTTGCAGGGATTGATCCCTGGGAATTCCGTATATTTTAGTGTCGTCAGCAAACTGAGAGCAGCGTGATTCAATAACCGCAGGTAGGTCGGAGAAATATAGAAGAAAAAGTAATGGGCCCAGAACGGAACCCTGTGGCACGCCACTGGTAACCAATTTGGGAGATGAGAGGGAGTTGCCCACTCTAACCTGGAAGGAGCGGTTGGAAAGAAATGCAGCAATCCACGCAAGAAGGTCACCACGTAAGCCCAGATGTTCCAGCACGTGCAAAAGCCTTCCGTGAGGTACGCGATCGAAGGCACGAGAAAAGTCCAGGTAAATCACGTCTACAGGATCTCTGTTATCGAGCGCCTCCGACCAACAATTGACGCATTCTAATAAATTAGTGATAACGGATCGACCGGGAAGGAACCCGTGCTGGCAGTCGGGGATAATCCTGTTGTTCATAGCAAACTCGAGAACGCAGTCCAGTATTATCTTCTCACAAATCTTGGCCACGATGGGGACCAAGCTGATGGGACGGTAGTTCGATGGATCCAGCTTGTCGCCCTTTTTAAAAATTGGAATCACAAGTGCAGTGCGCCATGGTAGAGGTAGCGAGGATGACTGAAAAGATTTAGAAAAAATCTTAGCTAGCGGAGAGGCCAGGGAATGAGCACAGCACTTGAGCAATTTCGATGAAATCTTGTCTCCACCAGGGGCAGAACGCACGTCGAGGGCCGAGAGATGTTTCTCGACTAAATCAGTGCTGAAATTTATACCTGTCAAGTCGTAGTTGACTCGACCTCTGCTTAGTTGGAGTGGCGGACCAGTCTCCAGTGAGAAATCTGCATCGAATGAGTTCGTCAGGACATTTGCAGTCTCCTCGTGGTCTCTGCAAGGCTGTTTGTTGGAATTGTAAACCAGCGGCGTATCAACCTTGGAACTGAGCGATGATCTGACATATTTGAACAAGCGTTTTTGATCGTTGGACTGGACCAGTCCCGATTCAAACTCCTTTTTGGCAGCAGAAATTGTTGAGGAAAGCATGTTTGAATAGTTACGATGGGCACAGTAGTCGCTTTGCTGTCTTCGTCTGATATAGCGTTGCCATATCAATTTTTTGTGCCTGATCATCTTCAGAATCTCATTGTTGATCCACGGCTTGGATGTCACTTCCACGATACCTCTTAATGAAGAGCATTCATCAGTCAGGTTCCCCAGTACTCCCACAAAACGATCCCACATAACGTCGACATCGGTGGCGAGCTCAAACTCAGCATTCCAGTCAACAACACCGACACTGGCCTGCAACCTGGAGTAGTTCGTGATCTTTATTGTTCTCCTTCGTTTATTGGTGGAGCTGTAGAAGTGAAGACCAATATAAGATCCAGCAAAGACGGGTTCTGGAGACCTCGAAAACGTGTAGGACTATCAACCAACTGGACAAGGTTGGAATCACGAATGGAGTCTACATAAGGACTAGATGGAGAGGTGTAGACCCTAGAAGAGAGAGGTCAGTCAACATCGGGCATGTTGAAATCGCCAGCAACGAAAAGGTTTTTTTTTTGTCTCTGATAAATCTCCAAGAAATGTTGCCATGGCGAAGTCGGAGGCAGAAGGTCGAGGTCTATAGACACATCCGATAGTGAAACTGGAAGACCCTTCAATGAGGAGGTCAATGAAAACACTGTCGATACCGTGTAGCCTAGGGCTGAAAGAATATGTTGAGAAAGAACCGGAGATCTTGCCTGAGACATAAATACACACGCCTCCGTAACCCGCTCTCGTGATACTATCGCATCTGACAATGGAATAACCAGGTAGCGAGACTAAACTGTCTGGGATTCCAGGATGCAGCCAGGATTCGGTAACAAGAACAAATGTAGGCTGATAGGTTTTGGCAAATGCAAGCAGTTCCAGATATTTTGAGCAGAGAGACTGAGCGTTGGTGTAAGCGACCGACCACTCGTGCAGAATATTTAGTTTTTTGGGCTCACAGGAATTTTTATTATCGTGGGAACACCGGAAATGTACTTGATATCGATATTGGTCTCTCCCGCCTTCTTCCTACGCTTGAGCTCCTCACGCATCTGGTTAAGTTCACTCACTTGTAAAGGTGTTTTGTCATCAGAAATACTGAAATTCTTCCAAGCTGGTAAATTATTAATGACTTTTTTATTGCGCAGCAACTTTGTGACAACCATCGGATTAGTGAATGTTACTTTGAGCATTCTTGGGCGATCACCATCAGCTGAACGACCATATCTCTCAACAGAGATGCGATGGATGCTTGCTTCTGGAGAAACGTAATCAATTATCTGCGAAGCAACCGCTGTGTCCTCCGACACACTAGATTCCGGGATACCACGAATCACAATGTTATGTGATCTCCTCAGACGATCGAATATTTCAGTTGGTTTAGGTACATATTCTGTCTGTGTTGAGTCCTGAGCAGATGAATTGAAGGTCTTCTCAAAATTGGACAATCTTAAGCAGGCAGAATTCAAGTTCACCTTAAGCAGATCATGATTTGAAGAAAGATCGCGTATTTTATCGCCGCAGGATATAATGTCGGCAGTTGGTTGAAAGCACTGAAAGCAAGCTTCGCCCTAGAAGATAAAGCATCCAGTTCTTGAGGCCAAGACTCGGGATCTGTTGTACTCATGTTGAAAAAAAAGAAAGAAATAAGGAGTTTATTTATCGTAGCGTGAATGCGAAAAAAATCAACTAAAAAATGAAGTATGAAAACAAAGCTGTAAGACCAGCCTGGGGGGCCGTTATTAGCGAAAATTGTTCAGCACTATATTCTAGGGGGGCTTAAACTCACCGGGAAAGAAAAAACTTTCACGAAACAGCACAATCAAGGGAAAAATTCAGGTTTTCGAAACTCCACGAACCCAAATATGTTGCCCTGTCAACAGTCGACGCGTGAATCCCTATCCTCTTCTTCATTAGGCAATCCAACGACCTGTCAAATATTTTCTGAGGTTTATTTGCTTGAAAAATTGTTTTATGTGGAAATTTTTTTGATATTTCTAGTCAGTCTTACTCTTAGGAATATCAGACCAGTAAAAATTACCTATTCAAATTAAGTGCATTCTTATTGAAAAAATGGCGTGAATGCGTGTCAAGAGGATTTTCTGAAATACACTGTGTGTAACTTGGCATATTATCTACATATGAAACGATTTACCAGGAAACGAAAGAAACTTTGGTCAGCAGTCATCAAGACTTTACATAATCGAAGATGAGAAACTGACGTGAATATTTCTTCGTAGACACTGAAATAAGCAGTATTCAGTTCATGTTGAATGTAAAACAGATTTATATTTTCAAATATTATATCATACAAAGGAATAAAGAAGTTATATACAAGTTGCAGTGCCCTGATAAAAATGTCCTCTCAATACTTCCTCTACAATTTCTGCGGGCTGCCAATATTAAAAGTTGTCATTATATGATTTGAGTAAAATTTTCTCCGTCAGTGTTGTCTCAGGATATTTTTTTATATTACAAATCACAAAAGCTCACTCGTCCACCCATAAAATATTTGAAATAATAACATTCAATATAGGTAATATATATCGTTAATAAGCGACCTGTCAGAAACGTTTTAAGATGACAATAGTGGAATTATATTTTAACCAATTAAAGATGGCGCTTGAGTCGTGTGAGTAGCTTCGTTTCCCATCTTCTTCTTAAATATTTGCATCCATGTTAAAGCATAATATGTTGAATGAATTTAACAGAGAATGCACCTGAACCAACATTTATGAATTTCGTGTTGGCTTCTCAGAGCAAATTATTATAAAATCTACTTTATGTAAACAAGAGATAATCACGTAACTATAACCAATAATAGAACGTTTAACTATAAATTTGAGGACAAGTCTGTTGCATGTTTCTATATCCGATGCTTTAATTGAAAAATATATGCATTTCTAGGACATGAAAACGGCAAAATTCTCCCAAGGAAGCGGTGACAGCGTGTGCCATACTGCTAAGTTAATTTATTCAACCTAAAATGGGCTTTTAATTTGATTATTATATCAACATTCCAAACGCTTCTATCTACTATGTTTGATTTATTTTTTGTGGAAGTTCTGCGTGACTTGGGAGAGACTGTCGTAAGGAAGTCGTAAAATAGTATTAGACATTTCTAACCCCCCGTTTCCAACTTAATGTTCATCATAATTCATCTGTCTTTGAGTATATCTGTTGATGAAATTTTTCCGAATGAAATTAGAATTTGCTTATGATACTGAAACAGTTTCCCTGAAATGAAACAGTTGATATTCACGTAACTAAGTGGACACAACTGTCCTCTTCATTCGAAATATGTTCTAAGGACCATTTACATGACGCCAGTAGCCAGGACAGTAGAGTAAGCGAGTCTAGTACTGACCTCGTGTAAATGGGGGCAATCCCATATCCTATCAAGGGTCCACAAGCCATTCAAATAGCACTGACTGACTGAGGTACTGGACAGGTCAGAACCTACCTGAGTAATCCCTACATGAATTAACTCAATTCTAAAAAAGATGAATATGTATTTTCATTCATGCAAGAGAATGGTAAAATAGGTTTCTTTTGGCCTCAACAATCTACAGTTAAAATATAGGTATGTACAAGTCAAACACTCACACTGTATTGTCGAATAAATAAGAACAACTTTCAGAATCTTGTAGTGAATCTACACATACATCCGATTTGACTATGCTTAATTTTCAGTAAATACCAAATACCTATAAAATGAATAAATCTACATACGGGGCTATTCACTAAGCAAAGTTGCTATCCATAACAACTTTGCCATTGTTTCTCGTTTATTACAAAATATTTTCAATTCAGCTTAGCATATACCTACGAGTTCTTAATAACAAGGTCTTTGAAAATATGCGAAAATATACAGGGTGTACCATTTGAATAAAAAAGAAGAGGATATTTCCGGCGAAACCGGAAGTAGAGTAGTGGCAAAAAATATGGCATCAGATGCGTTATGCCTCATTGTAGCTGTATTCAAAATTTTAAAGATCCCCACATGGTTCCATACTCCATCCCAATCCTGTATATATTCATTGACTTGTTCAAATTGTGGATGGTTATTCACCCATAAAAAGCATCAAGTGAAAATAAGTATTAGATGGATATCTTGTAGCGATCTAACTCTCAATCTTGCAGGTGATGCATGACCATATCAGTTATCGATATGAAATACTCGAAGTTATAGGAAAAGGAAGTTTCGGCCAAGTAATTAAAGCACTGGACCATATGACCAATAAGCACGTAGCAATCAAAATTATAAGGAATAAGAAGCGGTTTCATCACCAAGGCCTAGTTGAAGTCAGGATTCTAGATCGTATAAGGAAAAAGGATGTAGACGATAATAACAACCTCATACATATGTTAGAATATTTTTTCTTCAGGAACCATTTATGCATAAGTTTCGAATTATTGAGGTGAGTTTGTAGAAGTATTAGAAAATGAATGTCAAAATTGAAATAATACCTGGTTTTGAGTTTATATATCATTCATGAACACAAATATATGACAATCTGTAACATTCACCATAGATGCATAGAAATACCTGGTATTGGCACTGATTAGATTTTGTTTAAGACTTTCTTGTCGATCGATCATCTGATATTTTGTGCGGCTTTTCATTTCCCCCGAAAGAGGTCGCGCTATTATCAGGCCCGCCGTAAGCGGGCGTGCGAGGCGTGCCCGGCACAAGGGCGGCACGTCCAGGGGGGCGGCAAATCCAGTGAAATTGAAATTTTTTTTGGAGGGGACAAACAACGTGGTAAGCGGGGGGGGGGAGAGAAAAAAGGGGGGGCGGTTTTCCAACTCCAACTGCTTTAAAATTTTGCCAACTGTCATAGAAACATAGAAATTTTGCCATATGCGATCGAAACTTTGTCAACTGCTTTGAAATTTCTCCAACTCCGTTCAACATTGGGGGCGGCAAGGTCTCCCCATCCCCCTTAGAGAGACTTTTCCTCTGAAGGATTGGGAGGACAGGCGGCCAACATCGATAATTTCCGTATATCCACGGAATTCAGTGAATTCACTGCAGTGTTTCTTTCAGGTATATTTCCGGGAGGGGCACTGCCGCCCCCAGAAGTTCCGCAGGTGCCCCCCCGGCGAAATACTGAGAGCGCCCAGATCCAGTTATGGCATAAAACTTCAAGATCGAAAAATTCACATAATCCGATAAATTGCCCTCCCGGAACTTCGAATTGCGCCCTCGGGAAAAATTTTCTGAAAGAAACATCGATTCAGAAAGTTCTACGAGAAAAATTTGCAGATGTTCTTTTTCCCAATATTACAACCAGGTAGTAGTAGTAGTTTTGAATATTTTCAGTGTCGCCGTATCGTTTATGCCAATTATTGCATGTCATAAAAAACCCTCTGTTACCAAATTGCGCCCTTTCTACTAGCCGAGTTTAGGTAGATACGTGATTTTGAAGAGAGAATTACGAAAATAAAGATAAAAACAGAATGAAGGTCTTTGTCGGAATATACACCCCCTAGGATCAGTTGCATTTTGCATTCGAAATTGAAACTTGTCTCTTGTCTATGATTCGATTCGAACAGTGCCGTGGTGTATGAACAGTAACGATCAAGAATTAAATTCCAATTATTTTGTTAATAGTGAATCTGAAGCTTAAAGATGATGCTACTAATGAATCAGACATTGACGGTATTGATCTGTTTAATGAAATTATTGCACTAAAATCGCATTTTGCAGAACTCTAATCGAAGGATCCACAATCACTGTTACAATATATTTTTGGCAATGACTTAATTTCTACATTTCCGAATATAACAATAGCACTAAGAAAACTACTAACATCGCCGGTTTCAGTTGCATCTGGAGAAAGATCTTTTTCAAAATTAAAAATTATCAAGAATTATTTAAGATCCACTATGCTCCAACACAGATTAAGTAATTTAGCTATATGTAATTTCAATTGAACACCAAATTTCGGATAGATTGGATATGACTAAGATTATAGAAGATTTCGCAAATATAAAAGCGAGAAGAGTGAAATTTTTTTAGATAAATATTTGAGTGTGTATCTATATGATTTTTCAATTTTATAAATAAAAATAACAATAATATAATATAATATAATATGTATAATAACAATAATTCAATAGGTTTTTTATTTTTTTCCCACCATAATGAGGGAACCCTTTCTAGAGAAGACTCAGCATATGTAGCGCAGGGGAGTATTTACGGGGGGAGGGGGGTACTGGGGGTAATTAACCTCCCCAGGAAAGATTTTTTCACACTAAATCTTCGAATGGAAACGATCTAACCCCCCCCCCCTTTACCCGCTCTCAAGATCAGTTCAGGTCCCTCGCTAAAACTTGCCACTACCCCCTCCCCCGAATTGCTCTCTGATGTAGCGCCCTATTGGGGGCGGCATAACAGTATTTGCACGCGGGCGCTCAGACAGCTAGCGGCGGGCCTGGCTATTATTCCATTGCCGCAGGACTGTGAATTATTGCGGAACTTGACCAAAATCTGAAATCTAGGATGCCGTTTTGATCTACAAATTTTGGTCACGATTTTAGTAGGAAGTCGTTACACCAGGTGTTCTATGCATCTATCATTTACCTCTATTTTCAGTAAAATGTATTTTTCAATTGCAGTTTGAACTTGTATGAATTGATCAAAAAGAATAACTATCAA
Organism: Adalia bipunctata; assembly: GCA_910592335.1. Classification (NCBI taxonomy): domain Eukaryota; kingdom Metazoa; phylum Arthropoda; class Insecta; order Coleoptera; family Coccinellidae; genus Adalia; species Adalia bipunctata. Next base: position 50,683,468 of record OU342950.1, on the reverse strand, counting down.
GGTTTCAGTCTCAACCTCACGAGAAGGTTTGCCAAGAGCCTACTCAAGTGTCTTCGATTATTAAATAAAGAAAATATCATACATTGTGATCTTAAGCCGGTAGGTATTTTCATATTCAAGCGCAATTAGTAATTATGTATGTAGTTTTGTGAGTTATTTCGTTTAAATAGTGAAATATTTCATCAGATCATGATGGCTCTCCCAAATAAAAGGAGCTCAATCAGAATATTGAGGCTTTTAAAATTTTATAATCTATAAATATTTTCAGGAGAATATATTGCTAAAACAGAGAGGAAGTACATCGATAAAAGTAATAGATTTCGGTAGTTCTTGCTACACGAATCAACGCATTTATACCTATATTCAGTCTAGATTTTATAGATCTCCAGAAGTTATTCTGGGCTTATCTTATGGAACTGCTATAGACATGTGGAGTTTAGGTAAGTGAAAGCTTTGTAAATTTCGACAAAATACCAAAGAACTCGTAGCTTTTGAAGTAGTAAAAGGTAGCATATTGGCTCATTACAAGTGTATGTAGGTACGTTATTGTTTAGTTTTTGACTTCTGCTTGTGTGATGGGGTATTTAGTGCAACTGCATATAAATTGATGCCAACAAATCTAATTTCACATTATCCGTCCATATTGGATGAAGGATTAAATTTTATCTTTATCTACTCCCATAGAATAATCATCCATTTGCAGTAATGAATTCTTTCATTAGTTTGATCAATAAAAAACAAGGAAATTGCAAAAACACACTAATTAAAAATGTGCCGAATCAGCTGAAATCGATAGACAAGAGAATATACATTTAACTAGGGCTCTATAAAGGGGAGTAGGTATACAAGAAACCGCCATTTTGGGTCCAATCATAGACTCGAAAATTACAGATCTCTTCGAATGAAATGAACTTGTAAAGGGAAGAAATTAAATCTGTAATCAAAAGAAATGAAATGTAATCGAATGAGCATATTTTCAGAATGAGAGATCTTGTGATGACTTTTTTCGGCATGCTCACATGAAAAACATTGGAAATAGGTTAGGTTCGTGGAGTTAGAATAATGCCGCGGCATCTAATAGTCAAATTTATAATAATTTATTGTGTATGTTGGTGTAGCACCTAGCACCCCGATAGATGGCGATGAAAATGTTTCAATTTTTGAGTCTATGGTTGGACCCAATCAACCATAGAGCCAGGTCTATCTAGCATACCATACCTATCTTTATAGTGCTCTAATTAAGATGCCTAGAATACTGGTGTAAGCACTCGTCGAATTTTGAATGGAATGACGTTCGACCAAATCGAGAATATCGGCAATGTTTCGTGGCGGCGCCGCAATTTCATACAACGTCAATACGGTCTTTTTTTCCCTTGATCGATTTGATTGATTAATCAACAGCAGATCTGCCAAAGGTTAGTCTTTGGCCAAAGTAAATTGTGTCATGACCACAGAATGACATTTTTATATGGTGAAAGTCTTATACTGTTCCTCCATACTAATATGACTTGAAATGTCAAGAATATATTCCCAAATTATTGCTTGACAAAATTATCGGCTATTGACAGAGCACGTTCACCAGAATAAATTCGAATATTTGAAATAACTAATAACAATCTGTCATAAATTGTGAATAGCGCCACCTGAAGTGGAAAAACCGAAATTTTGCCGATATTCTCAATTTGGTCGAAACAAAATCTAATCAGTGCAAATACCATGTATTCAGTCATCGAAGCTCTAATTTAACTACTCCCATAGAATAATAGGTATATTCATTATTCAACTGAATTTGATCTGCAATAGTCTCAATGAACCAATAGTGTGAGGTAATAATTAATAACTCACTCCCAAAACTCACTCTAATACAAATAGGAAAAAAGTAGCTTACGAAATGAATGAGTAGCATAGATTGGGACCTCTATTTCAGACATCAAGGTAACGTTCTCGCCATTCATTTCTACATTTTCTTAGGTCTGAATATCCAAAAATTGCATTTGGAAAACGTGAATTTATGACGTTTTCTACGGGATTCAATATCGATTCGATTTTCGATCACAGAAATCGCTTGTGACAACTGTTGTCAATTTTGAAAATGCAGATTAATTCGAATTTTACTGAAGAAGTCGAAGATAAAGTATTATAGTATTCAATTCGCGCCAATGGTCATAACAAACATGATGAATTACACCACTCGCCTGACGCCTCGTAGTACAAAACTTATCTGCGTGTGTTATGACCTAAATTACCGCTCATAATATACAATTTCAAATCATGTTATCAGAATTGTAGTGAATACTTTTGAGAATTATTATAGAAAATCTCAATTAATGAAAGCGTGTGTAAGTACCTAATTAATAAATCGGTTCTATCGATTGGTTAGAGTTTCTGTTTAGAAATCAGGGGGTGCAAGTTCGATATCTGCTAAAGTTGAAACTTTTCCCGAATTCAGAAAATTTATCTGCACGTCGTTAATTTTTTCCTTCATTGCAGTTGTGCTGATTGTGAATTCTTGGAGGCTAAAAAAAAGTTGGATTATCCAAATGAAATTTCGTGATGTAATCATAATTATTATTTATATCATATCAAATCTGAGTTTCTTCAAAAGTAATTTGTTCCAAAATAGATGTATAGAAACATAGATGATGTTCTAAAATTCACTTCGTTGTACTGGGAAGTCTTTTGAAATCATAAACAAACATTCGTAGGCATTACTTTCTTTCGCTAGATATCATACTATTATTGTATTATTGTAGGTACATCGTGAACGACATTATGAACCTATTAATTACATACCTACTGTTTAGTTATTTTGCCCATTACATGTAGTTACTAAAGAACCCGACTGCGGCGCTGCGACCGTTTTGTGGCAACCGCCGACACGGCTGTGATATTCTGTACTCTGTAGTTAGATTTAGATGTCATTGTCAATGTCATATATCGTAACCGGCGTTCGCGCCAAATTTCATTGTATTGTTGTATTGTAAATGCATCAGTGTATCAACATATCATCTATCAATATATCGTTTTTTTGGCGTGAACACACGCAGAGAATAAAAGGAAGTTTTTGTTCTTGAATATCAATCAGCGTTTTATTACCAAAACACAGTTCAATACAGTCCACTTCAACAACACGAAATCACAGCATCAACAACACCTACCTAAAAAAAATAGTATCATCAACATGAGATTGATGTATTTCACCATCATCGTGTGAAATGAAGTAGTAAAGAGTTTTTTGCCGAAATCGATAGAGATTTCAAAAATCAGTGTGTCTTACTCTTTACCACTTTCGATTTCCAATCCGGAGTGCAGCGATAGAAAACGGACACAATCTGAATTTTCAAGGAATCGACTTGGGATGGATGTTTTCACTAATATGAATGAACGTTGACATGATCCTCACCGTTTCTGCTCTGAAGTCACTCAATTATATATCCGTAACCGAATTAATCAGATGTTCTGTGTCCGTATCATCTCGCTCCACTCCGGATTGGAAATAACGAACGCGGTATTCAGGGTGTTTCACCATGAACTGGACAAACATATACAGGGTGTCCCACTAGTGCCGCAGCGGACGATATACGCGTGACGGTCTGAGTTTTTCAAAATTTTTTGATGCAGACTTCATATACTCCAAGAACAACACAACCTAAAAATATTTTCGAATATATCGGGTGGCCCACAAAAGAGGAATAGGGGGTGACTTTGTTTTTTCAAATGGGACACCCTATATTCAATAGTGTTTTTCAATTCTCTGAAACTTCCTGCATGCTTTCGTTTACTTTTCACATATTTTCATTCGACAGTTTTCGAAATATTGGCCTTTTTGACAAAAAAATGAAACTTGTAGAGGCTTTGTTATCCAATTATATTTCACGAACCCTTGCACATACCAATAACAGTTTTATATGGATTGGAAGACAAGACTTCAAAGTATCCTACCCAGCTATAATAAAGCATCTCTAGCATACAGAGTGTCCACAAAAAGACTATCAACATGACGAATTTCAAATCGATTTTTCTCCATTTTTTCAAATGCAATGCATATAATTTTTTTTCATCATTGTAATCACCATTCATTTTACTTCATTTTTTGTTAAATACATAATATGCATATCTCTAAAGGAAAAGGATTTTTTATTGTTTTTCCTCCAAATTCACATTTACTTTCGAATTCCGAAAGCAGATTCGGCTTTTCTGTGATTATTGGGAACTGTCAAATTATTCTATTAAAAATAAACATCATTGCAGCTTCAATTCAAATCATCATAGTTTTTACGGATTGGATGAATACTCACACAATGATGTAAAAATTTAAAAAATACCAATGAGTTTGAATGTACAAGTTATGAATGCTTCAAAAAAACGAGTTTCAAACGAGGATACAAAAAAGTGCCCGTTCTCATCCTCATACAACCTTCTTCGAAAAAATGATATTCATAGTTTCCCAGGCACGCAAGCAAATCTTCAAGCTCGCAAGCTCAAAGCTTGTTTGAAATTTTTGGAAGATTCGGCGTTCCAAGTAGAAACATAGAAAATTATCAAAAATGTATTTTGAAAAATGGGTACAGAAAGCAAGTTTTTGTCTTCAGTAACTGATTTCATCACATTTTTGAGTAGATACATCAAAACTTTCTAGTTCCTCATTTCGCTTTAATATGAATTGAAGCTTCAATGATGATATTTCTGAGTGGAATAATTTGACAGTTCTTGATAACCACAGAAAAGCCAAATCTGCTATTTGAATTCGAAGATATATGTGAAATTCAGGGAAATTTTCGAAAAATCGCTTAAAAATCCTATTCCGTTGGAGATATGCATATCATGTATTTGACAAAAAATGAAGTAGAATGAATGGTGATTCCAATGATGAAAAAAAATTATATGAATTGCATTTGAAAAAATGAAGAAAAATCGGTTTGAAATTCGTCATGTTGATAGTCTTTTTGTGAACACTCTGTATGCTGAAGATGCTTTATTATAGCTGGGTGTGATACTTTGAAGTCTTGTCTTTCAATCCATATAAAACTGTTATTGGTATGTGCAAGGGTTCGTGAAATATAATTGGATAACATAGCCTCTGCAAGTATCATTTTTTTGTCAAAATGGCCAATACTTCAAAAACTGTCGAATGAAAATATGTGAAAAGTATACAAAAGCATGCAGGAAGTATCAGAGAATTGAAAAACACTTTTGAATATAGGGTGTCCTATTTGAACAAACAAAGTCACCCGCTATTCTTCTTTTGTGGGCCACCCGATATATTCGAAAATATTTTTAGGTTGTGCTCGTCTTGTAGTATATCAAGTCTGCATCAAAAAAATTTGCCAAACTCAGACCGTTACGCGTATATCGTCCGCTGCGGCACTAGTGAGACACCCTGTATAGCCGTGTAGATAGATAGATATCTTTATTTGCAATCAACATTACAAATGGTGTCAGTATAAAAAAATAAACAAGTGAAATATTGAACAAACAAAACACAATTAAAAATACAAAGAAGGAGCGTCCTCTTTCATGCAAGTCCACATCTTGTACCTCCTTTCAGCTGACCAATCCATCACATCGCTCCGGTCGTTAAAAATTCTTCAACAGAGAATATATAGTCTCATTCAAAAGCAACCTCTTCACGTCTCTATTGAAGATAATCTGAGACTTGCTTCGAAACTCAGACGGAAGCTTGTTATATAATTTGTTATATAATTTTGTAGATGACAGCGAGGAAGTCGTTTTTGCCTTTTGACGTATACCCCGTTTTCGGCGAATAAGCGACATACACCCGTGTTCAATGTCAACTTCAAACAATATTTTGATGACAGTGGTAAGTTATGCTAGACATTTGAAATAACAGTTTCTGGTCACATCTTAGTAATTTTTTCAGCTCAATTCAATTGTGATGTAGAATTCTGAAAGAAAAATTCAAAATGGCGGAAAACCTGCTAAGTTGGAATTTTTTTCTCGTTTGCCAATTTAGAAAGCATTATTTCAACGTAGGTACTAGATTTTCTGAGAATTTTCGTGGAAAAAATTTTCCAAAATTCGTACTCAATTATCTTTCATTCTGAATACTGAGGTGAAAACAGAATAAAATTATATCCATTGGTTTTTTTTTTCAGACTTCCAAAGATTACGCTCGAGTACTTTCATAATTTCTATTTGAGAACTGGAAGCCGTACGAAAGCCAAATTTGTGCTAATGGGCTGCCAGAATTAATTCTGGCAGTTCGTTTCCCACGAAAGTTTGAAAAACGAACTCTCCACTTTCCATAAACTAGCGTTTGATTGGTAACAGGCAAAAGTGACATATGTACTACCTAACACAGAATGAAGGTCACGAAAATTTGCCCCTTGAAGATCAAAGTGCCGACACTTACTGACGCTTATGTGTAGTTAGGTATTCTGTAGTTCAACCATGAAAAATTCCAACAATTTCGGCCGAGTTGAGTTCGAATTCTAAAAACATTATTTCACGGAAATCTTAGAAAATCTAGAATGTTGAGATAATGCTTTCCAAATTGGAAACCGAGAAAAAAATTCCAACTTTGCAGGTTTTTCGCCATTTTGAATTTTTTTTTCAAAATTCTACGCCACAATTGATTTGAGCCCAAAAAAATAATAAGATGTGACCAGAAACTGTTATTTCAAATGTCAGGCATAACTCACCAGTCACCACAGTTAGCAGAATATCGCCCAAAGTTGACATTAAGCACCCTGTAACTTGCTTATCCGTCGAAAACGGGGTATATGTCATAAGGCAAAATTGACTTCCTCGCTGTCATCTACACGACTATATATGTTTGTTCAGTTTATAGTGAAACACCCTGTATAAGTAGGTACATATTAAGTTTCAACGATTTGGGATTTGGTAAATCATCGAATTCAGTTCGTCACTCGATCAATGTTCTTTGATCAATAGGTATCTCATCTTAAAAATATATGAAGTCAAAAATCGATTCAAGATGCAACAGGATAATCTGAAAAATCAAAGTTTTAATAGCCCTCTTCGGTCGACAGTGCATTGAGAATATTTTAGAGAAAAATTTCACATCTGTTTTCTTTGCACCCCTCAATTGTCAATTGCTTAATAACTGCAATAGAAATATTTCCAGGTTGTATCCTAGCTGAATTCTATACTGGTTATCCTCTCTTTCCTGGGGAAAATGAAGTAGAACAGTTGGCGTGCCTAATGGAGGTTCTAGGACCACCTCCTGATGATTTAATTACAGCAGCTACAAGAAGAAGACTTTTTTTCGGTGAGGACTAACAATAATGTGAACATAAAATTACTTATGCAAATTCGATTCAGTAATTTCCAAACCCCCTCTTCAATTCAACAAAAGCACTGAGAAGTGAGAACTAATTCTTCTTTGTTCATATCACTTTTTCTCCTAAACCCAGACTGTCCACCGCAAAAAAATGTTTTCAGTGTTTTCCAATTCCCAGCTGGCGACTGAAAAAAAGGGAGTCAGAAACGATTTATTTTTTCCGATTGATGAAGGGATGTATGAGTGTATAAAGATAAAAATAATAAAAAAAAAATTTATAAGTATTAAATGCATGAAAATGATATTCCTCATCATTTTTGGTTATTTTTCAACATTTCCACCATCAAAACTAACAAATATTTTTGTATTTTTTCATTTCAGTATTGAAGTCTTTCATTTAGTTAATGTAATGTCTATCTCCTTTTTCTTTTAGAATTTAACGTTTTTTTGTAAATGATATTACAAGAATGTGTTTTTTTTTGGCGAAATTCATTTCCTTGAATTTTTCTTTTCGAAATGATAAATATTCATTTTTCTCAAAGACAAGTCATTAAGGTTTGTTTTAGCCGTTTATTAGTGAAAATCAATTGTTATTAACAATTGTGGATTCTTAGATGGAATTGAGTTTCTTTTAAATGACACGCCCCGCAGGTATCTCCTCCCAGATGACTGATAAAGGAAAAAGAGAGTATTATACCAAATTATACAGGCAGTGTAATATCTAGTTCAGGGTAGTATTTCTAGTTATATTCCCTGTGCCCCAACATTTGTTCTATTAAGCTGAATAATCCAATAAATAAAAATTAATGCAATGCACTGCCATCTGGCGGTATACGTTTCTTACATTGAAGGCGAAAGACTCTTAAGAACGCAATCAATAACAAGAGTTAATTAATCGTTCTGAAGTCTCCCAAAACTGCAGATTTTATAGTTTTTGGCCTAGCAATTATATTCACCGTGCTCGTTATTTCCAATCCGGAGTGGAGCGAGAGAATACGAACACAGAACATCTAATTGATACGGATACGGATATATAATTGAGTGACTTCGGAGCAGGGCCCGTATTCTTGGCAAGTGATCTTTCGGTGATCGGTGCGTATAGGTACGTTTTCTATGGAATTATGTATACCACATCGAGAGATCACTTGCCAGGAATACGGGCCCAGAAACGGTGAGGAAAGTGTCAACGTTGGCGTTCGTATTTCATCTGTTGACACCTTCCTTAACGTTTCTGCTCCTTTGTCATATCCGTATCCGAATTAATTAGATGTTCTGTGTCCGTTTTCTATCGCTCCACTCGAACGCAGTACATACATATTTTCTATTGTAGAAAAAATGTTGTATTCAACAAAGTAGGTAATTTGATAATCCATGAGTTTATTTCAAAGTTATCTTATCTGTTAAGAAGTGGGAGTACGTTTTCCATAGAACTTATAGAGATAATGTAAGTTCTATTCTATGGAGATATTCCATAAAATGCACGGTGGCGCCTGTATCGGCTGAGTTTTCCTAGTCGCTCTGAACGGCGACCTTAACATTGTAGTTATGGAAGGTACTTTGATTGTTCAAGGTTACTGTTTGATATTGAAAAGAAATATTTTTTATTTTAATTCTGATTTATCTAAAATTTGTTGCTTTCGAAAATATATTCATTCTCCATCGTGTCCTGTCAAGGTCGGCAAATATTGATAATCGAAGAATTTTCTCACTAATGAAGGATCTTGCTAAATGAATTCTCAGATTATCAACCGACTTCATAGATGGAAAGAATCTCATAATTGATAATTATAATGAAGATTTTGAAGGATCTTTCATTACTCTGAGGTTTCCGCTTCTTTCATCATCTCTCTCTTGCACTATGAAGCTGCTTAGCGTTTTCTCTGTCATCGAATTGTACTGACTAAAGGTGAATACAAACTATTCTGACGTGACGTGGTTACATGTGGGCCCACGTCAAAATAGTGAGTGATATAAAAATGCATAAAAATGCAACACATCGTTCTGTGCGTTCACGTTCATATTAGGCCAATGTGAGCACTGCACGGTCCTGACGTGACGTGAAATCACGTCACGTCAGAATAGTCTGTATTCACCTTTAGTGTGTCATCGTTATCTGCTTCATAACATACGTTGAATATACCGGCCTTTTAAAAAATAAGTCTACTTAGAATTATGCGGCAGACACTAACATCCGATAGATTATAGCTCGAAAACAGCGTGAAAGCAAAGAACGAGAATGCTGGTTGCTGGAGAATTAAAACGAATTTAACATTGTCATCATTTTATAATTGACGATGACGATGACCGCCATGTGCATTCTTATTATTTATGCTTGGAAACTAACCCTATCTAAATAATGGCTCAGATCAGTTTTAAAATGAACTGCTCCACAAGAGTTATAACGTTATAAGGGATATCGTATTCAATCGTTTTCAAAAGTATGTAATCTTCGAGAAAATCGCTGTTAAATCATTTAAAACTCAATAACAACTTGAATCGATCCAATAAAAATCAGTATATGAGACATTTCGTCAATCTGGTCGCCTGGTTTGGCTCTTTGCATATGCTTCATGAATGTTCTTAATCTGAAATGAAGTCGGTTTATCAACGGCTTCGATTTGAAATGAATTTTCTGAAAATTCCAAGACGTAAATTAACAAACGCTGAGGCTAATAAGGCTATCGAAATGCTACAGGGTGGCCTTACTCAGGTTGTTGTAGCGGAAAGGCTCCAAGTCAGCCAAAGTGTGATATCTCGAATTTGGAATAGGTTCACGGAGACAGATTCCGTGTTGGAACGACCAAGGATTTGTGGGCGACGAAAAAAAAACACCTGCTCAGGATCGTTTCATCACCGTTTCGGCGAGAAGAAACCCTAGATCTACATGTAGAATGCTACGAAATACACTTCAAAATGCAGATGGGGTCCAAGTTTCCATCGAAACCATCAGACGACGTTTGAGAGAAGTGAATCTAGGTTCTAGGCGTTATTTCAAATATATTTTTTTGGAATTTAAGTCAATATCCCTAACTCATGTGGAGCAGTTCAGATGAAACTTATAAGAATTTCAATGAACAAACAGATATGGCTCAGCTTCCTTAAAATGTACCAAATTTGAGAATCTAGGTTTGACCGTCTCGATTGTCTCTGAAGTAGGTATACACTATGGTGCAAATGAAAGGAATAAATTGTTTATTACGTAAGCCGGCGACTTTAAGGGAAAATCCCGAAACCCGTCGATTTTTATTTTCAAGCAGGCTATTCGTAAGGATACCTTTTTATTTTTGACGTCATCTACATGAGCGTGATGACGTCATCGCTAAAATTTTTAAATGGGAATGTGGGTGTTGTAATACATTATTTGAAAGGTCTTTTGAATACCTATTCAACCATATCAATATGTACAGTAATTGATTTGCGTATTGTCACAAATATTATTGATGAAATTTCAACAGATTTCGTAAAAAAATGTAGTAATGAAATTTCATTAATTTTTCGAAAAAATACAAAAATCAATTACTGTATTGATGTGTCATCCGCATACCTACGGTATGCGGATGACACAGTCCTGATAGCAGACAACATGAATGACCTTCAAAGGCTCTTGGACATAATAGGAATGCACAGTCGGCTTTAGGGAATCAACATTAACACAAACAAGCTATAATAAAAAAATCATTTTTTAAGACAAGCTTTTATAATAACAACACTCCGCCATTTTGAATCCGCCATCTTGAATTCCTCAATTTTGAAAAATCGTAATTTCCGACCCAGAAAACCCCCAGATACCAATTTTGAATAGAATCGGATCATAATTACATAACTCGTCCGCCATATTGTAGCCGCCATCTTGAATTTTTCAATTTTGACGGAAGAATCATCATTGTAGAACCCAAAAACCCCCAGATACTAATTTTGAATGGAATCGGATGATAATTACAAAACTCATCCGCCATTTTGGAGCCGCCATTTTGTTTTTTTCTATAAAAAATATTTCATGATGCATTGTCACCGGAATTATGTACACCTGCCAAATTTCAAATCAATCGGACGATTAGAAGTGTGTCATATTCAACTTGCAAGATTTGATTACAGACAGACACCGGGACAGGTGAAACTAAATAAAAGCTTTTAAAAAGACAAAGTTTCTGATAATCACCCGTAAGCCAGATGAGTTCAGAATGCAAAACTATCATACAATACAGGGTCTTTCACGAGGAACCTCACCCATATTTATACGGGAAACTACTGAACGTATTTTCATGAAATTCAGCACTTATAAGTATTTCACGATGCTGATGAAATCTAAAATATTTTCAAGGCATGAGCACCTCCGGTTTTTCCGGAAATGACGTCAACTTCCGTTTTTCAAATTAGAACACCATTTTTTTATTGCAGAAATAGATTCCTTAGAATATTTCAAGTTATTTTGATGTAACATTTTTCAGTTTTGGTTGGAAAATTCTCTCTGAGCGGGAAAATTCGAAAAAAAAATCGAAAATAGAGCTCCGCTGAAACAAGAATAACTTCGAGGTTTTTGGATGGAAAATTTTCATTTTTGGGATTTTTCAAGATGTAAGATTGATGTATCCACTTTGAAAATCGAAATCGCGATTCATGATACAGGGGGTGAAAAAATCGCTTTCAAAGTTAGGGATGACAAAATCGTGAACAATCAATTTTTTCAAATTAGAACCCCATTTTTTTATGGCAGATATTGAATCTACGTTAAAAAATAATGTGAGTGTATGCATCACACCCTTGCCCTCAAATGCATACACTCACATTATTTTCATTTATTTTTCGAATTTTCCCGCTCAGAGTGAATTTTCCAACCAAAACTGAAAAATGTTACATCAAAATATCTTGAAATTTTCTAAGGAATCTATTTCTGCAATAAAAAAATGGTGTTCTAATTTGAAAAACGGAAGTTGACGTCATTTCCGGAAAAACCGGAGGTGCTCATGCCTTGAAAATATTTTAGATTTCATCAGCATCGTGAAATACTTATAAGTGCTGAATTTTATGAAAATACGTTCAGTAGTTTCCCGTATAAATATGGGTGAGGTTCCTCGTGAAAGACCCTGTAGTGAGGACATAGAACGAGTGGAAAAATTCAACCATCTGGGAACTTGGCTATGTGAAAACTGGTCTTCAGACTTGGAAATCAGGTGCCGGATAGAAAAAGCGAGGAACTCGTTTATGCAATTCAAAAACGTCTTTGCGAACTCGGACTTTGACCTCAACCTCAGAATAAGGTTCACAAAATGCTACGTATGGTCCGTGCTATTGTACGACATGGAAGGCTGGACACTGAAGGTTAATACCATGAATAGGCTGGAAGCATTTGAGATGTGGATCTACAGAAAAATACTGAAAGTTTCTTGGACAGCAAGAAAAACCAACGAGGAAATTCTGAGGAGGATAAGAAGAGAACGTGAATTGCTGCTCACGATAAAACGCAGGAAAACAGCATATCTGGGACATCTAGTACGCAACGAGAGGTACCATTTGCTCCAACTGTTGATTGAAGGAAAGATAGAGGGAAAAGGGGGCTGGCAGAAAGAGGGTGTCGTTGCTCCGGAATATCAAACATTGGACGGGGATTAGGACGACTGGGGAGTTGATCCACAGCATTAGAGACAGAGTTAAATGGTCGGAAATGATCGCAAACATCCATTAGTGGATAGCAGCGGAAGAAGAAGAAGTATAGTTGAAGCGTTTGTTAGCCTGTGATGTTCAAGAATGTAGATATTTCAATCAAAGTTCGACCAATTCTAAAATCAGGGTGAAGTTTTTAGCAATCGAAAACACCAACTACATATATACCTGTGGATGTGAACATAATGATAGCGTTATGTTGAAATGAATTTTTTCTACAACCGGGCCTAACTAACTACTTTCCCGCATTGTTTTCGATTCGGAAAGTGTCACTTTCCCACACTAGTGCGGGAAAGTTACTTTTCCGCACTAGTGCGGGAAAGTAGATATGTGTTGAATTTGGGTATAATAATACCTTTAACATGAAATCTCTTAATCAACTTACTTATATATTTACTTAAATATTTCAAATTATGCAGTTTCATCCATGTCAAACTAATTATTAATGCAGATTTCCGTTTGAAAATTATTGCATTTTCAATGAGAACTTGACATCCTTCAAAAATTATGACTGGCATACATGGATCTGTGTATTTATTTCTATGTCACGGTCTATGATTTTCCGCATAGAATCCCAAACTGCTTAATTAATGTGTCAAAAAGAATAGTTCGAGTGTAGAAGTTTTTTTTCATTTTATAACACGGTTGTAGAAAAAATATTGTTCCTATCTTGAGCGGAAAGTACTTTCCCGCACTCGATTGCTTGCCCGAACTCCGCTCCGCGTCGTTCGGGCAACGGCAATCTAGTGCGGGAAAGTACAACTTTCCGCCCTTGATAGGAAAATAACTATTTTCTACAACCGGGCCTAACTAACTACTTTCCTGCATTGTTTTCGATTCGGAAAGTGTCACTTTCCCGCACTAGTGCGGGAAAGTAAATATGTGTTGAATTTGGGTATAATAATACCTTTAACATGAAATCTCTTAATCTACTTACTTATATATTTTGTTAAATATTTCAAATTATGCAGTTTCATCCATGTCAGACTAATTATTAATGCAGATTTCCGTTTGGAAATTATTGGATTTTGAAAGACAACTTGACATCCTTCAAAAATTATGACTGGCATACATGGATCTGTGTATTTATTTCTATGTCACGGTCTATGATTTTCCGCATAGAATCCCAAACTCCTTAATTAATGTGTCAAAACGAATATTCGAGTTGTGTAGAAGTTTTTTTTCATTTTATAATACGGTTGTAGAAAAAATATTGTTCCTATCTTGAGCGGAGTACAACTTTCCGCCCTTGATAGGAAAATAACTATTTCATTTCGTTCTATTCACTCATGCACGAAAATCCCACGTAAATATGTATGTTCCTTGTTGGGAACACATGTGGAACGGTATATTTCATAACTTCACCTTTCTTGTTTGAATTGTGCTTGTGGTATATCTAATTTCATTTGTAAAAGAGCGCAAACGAGAAAACAATTCTAAGCAGAGCATTAAATTAAACACCCTCATACTCTGTACTTCTGGGGCATTGCCCAGAAACTTTTAGGGTGTGTTCCGAATTAAATTTTAATTTTATGTTTCAGATTCACAAGGAAATCCTCGTTGTATAACCAACTCCAAAGGCCATAAGAGAAAACCAGGCTCAAAAAACTTACAAATTGCTCTTAGATGCAATGATCACGCTTTCATTGATTTCCTCTCAGGATGTTTACAGTAAGTATTCAAATGCGTTTCCATGTCGTTAATTAGAATATTAAAATTCGACCCAATCATCAGTAGCTATATCAAGAGATTGAATTTCCATGACTATTTCACTCATTTCGAAAACTGACCAATCACAGTCCAAAGACGATAATACCAACTGAAGAGTATACAGGCTAAAAAGGGGGAATGTCCAATATTATATCATTTTGCGACATGAACGCCATCTTGTAGTATATTTCGTGCTCTATTTTCTGGCAAGGTTTCAACTACAAGAGAGCGAAGAGTCCCGAAATATACCAACTTAAATTTTTGCTACACAGAGCAAAAAGGGGAAATGTCCCGCATCACAAATAAAGAACGGGGAATGTCCCAATGTTTGAAGCGATTCTGCTGCAATCCGGAGGCCGATGAGTTTTATTCTACACTCCCCCATAATCAAAAAAGCAATAATTCCGACGTGGGAACTCGAAGAAAAAAACGCACTGGAAAAAAGCAAGACGATGACATTGTAGATTGAGTGAAAAAGTGGACATTTCCCCTTCTTGCAATTTACAAAATGTAGTAACGACAATAAAACATTTTTTATTAATTTTAATATTTCGCAAGGGTTTCTTTATGCAGTGTCGAATATTTATATTTATATTAAGAAAATCAAATCAATTTTTTTGACATTTGCACAGGTACTTTTGTTAAAGATACCTACAGGGTTTGAAACTTCAATTTTCCTCTCCTGCAAATTTAGGATTCTGTGACATTCCCCCTTTTTAACCTGTAGTCTTCAACTGTCTCTGAATTATGATTGTTATGACAACTTCCATATTTTCAGCGATTGAACCACAGACTAATCTGTGATTGAACTATGGATACCAAGGGTTTGACAACTAATAAATATTAATTGTAGACGTCAATATTACATGTTTTTCATTGCTTTTCTCGAATATGAAGTTTCTGACCTTTCATTTTGTTCGTGAAATAGTCTTATAAAATATCACACGAGATTGAATTTACCTAATAAGTATATCTTTTATTTCCAAACTCAAATGAGTTGCTTTTTGGAAACACCACTCTTCCTACGGACTCGTGATGTTTACAAGCAACTCATTTTTGTTTGAAAATAAATCGATAGACTTATCAGTATTCAGTAGTTATATCACACGAGATTGAATTTACCTCATAAGTCTATCTTTTATTTCCAAACTCAAATGAGTTGCAACCCATTTGAGTTTGGAAATGAAAGACTGCGTTGTTACTCTATGTACGTAGGTATATTATGACAGGAATGTTATAATATTTGCAGGAGGGGACAAACATCTATATATATCGATCGCTAAAATCAAAATCGAAATCCTGAAAGATTAGGGACCTCGTCAGAACATTAGTCCGGGAATCTGAAGGTGCGTGATTCGACTCCCGCTCGAAGAGAAAACTTTTTCAAGATCTCGAAATCCATCTGAATATCGATAAATAACCCTAATTCTCAATTAATATTTTTTAAATTTGGAAATCTTGCCATCTAGGACACTTTTCCACATAAACTATTTCATCAATAGCACGTTCGATGTAGATTTTTGATCGCTCAGTTTTTGCTGGATTAGCAGAGTGAACTTGTGACTTAAAATAACCCAAAAAAAAAGGAATCACAGGTTGTTAAATCACACTACCGGAGAAAAATTCACTGGACCATTTCTTGGAATAATTTCGTCACCAAATTTGTTTCCAATAAATCTATTATTGAGGGGGCTATGTGGCTGTAATTCCTTCTGGACCCACATAAATTATATTCACATTGAATGATATATGAGAGAGACATAGAATTCAAAGAGCCTCAAAACTTTGTTTCCACTTTCCAAAAGGACAAAAAACTCAATGAAAATTTTTTTCCAGATGGAATCCGAAGAAGAGGATGACACCAGATGAAGCCCTCAATCACAGCTGGTTCACCTCACTATCCACCTCAAACATGCATGACTACAATGATCTTCGCCATAGTCTCTCCGATCTTAATATTGGTGCTGACTTGCATTCTCCAAGCAGTACTTCCGGAAGCAGCCACTCTCATAGTCACGACAAATACAATGTAGCTCCTCAGAGGAATGATAGAATCAAGGCCAAAATGATAGATAATAAGTCACATGTCAAGTTTAAGTTGGACAAGAATGACACTGGTACCTTTCTTCCACCCATCCTATAGTTTTTGGAAGGTGTCAGCTCTTTGTACCTGAGCATTGGAAATGCTTTATGAATGTGAGGTAGAAAAACGCTTGGATCAGACTGGTGTTTGCTAACTGGGAGCAGCTGCTTGAAAATATTAATTCGAATAATTCTTCTTCTTCAAGAATGATGAGCTGACAGAAAACAAAATTTCCCTCCCACAGATAAATTTGAACCCAACCATAATTCCAAATACAATTCTATGGAAAGAAGCGAATTGATCGATATCTGTTGGCCCATGGATTGAATAATGGTGTTGATTTTTTCATTAATTCTACTAATAAGTTCTACAGAAAAAGAAAATTCAACAAATCTTCGTCGTTTATGGCGAAAAATCGATTAGATGCTCGTAGACAATAAGAATCCGTAACGGATATTCGACGAATCTTTATTGTAGAGAAATTTATGAGAAGTATTAAAAAAGTTCATTATGTTCAATGATGTCTATTGAGTGAATGATTATACAGGTACATATCGAAGTAATATATGTCAGGAATAATTATTGTTGTTCTGATTTTTAAAACATCTAATATCAGATGATTCTGGTTTTTTTTTTTTGGCGAAGTCCCAAATACAGGGCGAGTCTTTGACTTGTTTATATATTTTAACTGAAGATTCATCTCATCAAACGAAACCCTTATTTCCTATAACATTTTTCAGAATTTGGTTTGGTTTCGAAGATACAGGGTATCGAAAATAAAAAAAAACACTTTTTCATAACCGCTATTTCGAATGAACTGAATTTTGGTTGATTCTTCACTCTATTCTTGGTAAATATTCCTCAATCAAAAGTTAGGTATTCAAAATTCCTCATGGTATAAAATTTACAGCGTAGCCGACTCGTAAATCCACGCAAAAATATTATAAAACCACTTGAAGAGGAAACGTTTCATATTTTCGAAAGAATCAATCATTTTGAAAAATGAGAGTTATTCTTATGATTTTTTAATAACACGCGTCGTTTTCGAGATATTCCCAATTTTAACCGATAAAATCAAAAATCATAAACGTGATCTGGATGCTTTCCTGGATTAATAATTTCACAGAATGGCTGAAATTTATGAACTCTCTGATCTCTTTGCAAGTTAACAATGTTGTCAGAATGTTAATCAACTTTGTCAAGACTGAAATCTCTTTGATGGAAAAACGTTTGATGTAGAGATATGTAATAATAAAATCCCACAAATGTGGGAGAGAAAATTGGATTCTAAGAAGCATGAAATTATATATTTCATACGCTCCGTTTCTATTAAAAAATTATATTCATTTTAAAAATGAATATCAATGAAATACAAAAATCGGATATTAATGAGGAATGGCGATACAAAGCACGTATCAAATTGAAACTATTAATGAAAAATAAAATGATACTTAGCGATTATCTGTGGCGATGTTTCTATCTGAACAATATCCTTTTGGAATTTTATAAACTCGACACTACACGCCGGCTGCGAGGTGGCGCATTATCGGCGAGAATCAGAACTATTCGTTCGGCATTTCCTGGACGCCATTAGCTTAAAGTGAACAAAACTAGTGCCCTTGCGTCAGTTCATCCGTTAACGATAGGGAACGTACTGCTTTCTTGTTTAAAGAGAAAGTCAACTCAATCTGGCAGCGTCTTCTCAAAAGCTCTGTGAATTATAATAGAAATTGGTTAGGTTAGGTCATTGACCTCGAATCATATGATCTAGGTTAATGGAGTTAGGTTAGTTCAGAGTGAAAAAGTATATTTCATTAGTAGTCCAGAAAGTAAAGCTTTTTCCGTGCGCGCGCGATATTCTAAAACTAGTTGCAGAATGGGCTCCTATTCCAACACGTATGCGTGAACGCATGAGTGTTGGGATTGCATTCTGCAACGAGTATTAGACGATATTTCCTCTATTTCAGTCAAATTTCGTTGAAATTCAATGAAAAATTCAGATTATATATCCTAGTGACTTTTGTATTGTATCTTGGCAGTTGGTGACTGTTACGAAATTGACATTTCCAAATTGACGTTTGTTGAAAATTGATAGGATCGGAAGCCAGTGCTGACAACTACGAAACGAAAAATATAACTGAAAACAGTGTTGTAATGAGTTCATTACAGTACTGTTTAAAGTACTGTAATGAACTCATTACGATACTGAAATAGAGACACAATAATTATTCAAAACACTGACATCTACTGTCACGCAATCGTAGGATAGGGTTTTCAGAGCGGTGTAATGAAAACAATTTTTCATTTCATTTCGCTATTTTGAATTTGGATTTGATTCAAATCTGATATTAAAATGATTTATTGCCCCGCATATCCAGGGCCGATCCTAGGGTGTTGGCCGCCCGCGTGCAGAATCCTTATGTGCCGCCCCAAAGACAAAAAAATATATTTTTTCTTGACATTCTTATATGTATAAATACAGGGCGATTTTTTTAAGTGTTTCATTAGAAATATTCGAGGAAGGAATTTTGATACAAATTCAAGATTCTGTATTTTTGTTTTAGAGTACATGAACTTGAATAGTGAAATATTTTCAAACGGAATCTACTTCCGGTTCGACCGGTTCTACCGGAAACGAATGTGAACTTCGTTATTGCAAAAGCAACACCCTGTATATTCATACATATTTGAATTATTCGTTTGATTCTGCACTTCAAGCAATTGTTGAGTTATAGCATAGCCTGATTGTCAAATTTGTTGACAGAAAGAGTGTCACAAATTAGAGTTAATATCTCCAAAATCCCTCATTGTCAGAATTTTTTTTTGCCACAGTGGAACAAGAGGAAGTACGCTGATACTTCTTCTTGTATAAATTAGGAGGAAATATTATATAGGGTGTCAAAACATTGCTTCGAAATGAGCCTCAATAAAACTAGGAAATCTAATTTTTTTCAAATGAGAACCATATAATTATGTAATTCCGATCGATGGCTCGTCAGAAACTAGTTAGAGTGTTCATTACATTTCATGTAATTAAAATCAGTAGTTTTGCCGCTATTGAATAAAATTCGAATTTCATGCACGACTAAAGCCAGGTTTCTTTGTCTAAACATCAGGTTTTTTTAAGATTAAGATTTTCAAGTAGGCTATATCAATAGTAAGCATATGTCAGTTTTAAACTAGGATTTTTTCATTTAGTCATCATTCATTATCTGCTTTGTTTATTTGTCACATTCGCCGCAAATAAAGAACAGACTTTTGATATATCATTCTATTGTACCTATTTGTTATTGCTTGTTTTGCATAGTCCTTGATCGATAAAAATAAGTAAGAATGACAATTCTTAACATAGCCTACTGTGAAATAGACGAGCATACCACTGATTTTTGACCGAATTTCACGACTAAAGCCAAGTTTGGCTCAGTCAAATCCAGTAAATAGTATGCTCGTCTATTTCAATGTAGGCTATGTAAGGAATTTTCATTCTTACTTATTTTTATTGATCTAGCAAAACAAACAATAATAAAAAAGGTACACTAGAATGTGACAAATAAAAAAAGCAGATAATGAATGATGGCTAAATAAAAAAATCTCAGTTTGGAAGTGTCATATTTTTACTATTGTTATAGCCTACTTGAAAATTATCTTGAGAAACCTGATGTTTAGATAAAGAAACCTGGCTTTAGTCGTGAAATTCGAATTATATTCAATAACACTCTGAGTAGTGTTTGACGAGCAATCGATCGGAATTACAAAATTATATGGTTATCGTTTGAAAAAAATGAGATTTCATAGTTTTATTGAGGCTCACTTTGAAGCCCTGTTTCAGACACCCTGTATAATATTTCCCCATAATTTATACGAGAAGAAGTATCAGCGTACTTTCTCTTGTTGTTGTTGTAAAAGATTTGTTGAAAATCATATTTTTCAAAAACTGACATATAAAGGTGGCGGCCTGCGGCCGCCCCTTGAATTTGGCCGCCCTCGTGCGGGGCACACGCTGCACACCTGCTAGGATCGACCCTGCGCATATCTATATCTATACGTACTAATATTAAACAGAGGAAAGATTTGTATTTTTGTTTGTTCGATACGAATAGGCTCAAGAACTACTGGACCGATTTCAGAAATTCTTTCACCATCAGAAAGCGATCCCCCCAATGTTGAACAGAGTTGGCAAATTTCAAAAGCAGTTGGAATATTTTCGAAGCTGTTGAAAAATTTTCGAAGCAGTGGGAAAAATTTCGATGCAGTTGGAAAAATTTCGTTGAAGTTGAGAAAATTTCGAAGCAGTTGAAACAAAACAGTTGGAAAATTTTTTGAGCAGTTGGAAAAATTTCAACTGAGTTGGAATACATATTTCTAAAAAAGTTTTCTTAAAATGTGAATGAATTTGACTTTTTTTTAATAAAGTTCGAAAGCTCATTAAACCACGTTTAGCCGAACAAAAACATGCAGAGAATAGCGACAATTGTACAAATTCTTATTTAAGGTATTTGGCAGATTTTGCCCAATGTGCAATGTGTATAACCAGCAATAAATGGTATTCATTCCGATATCGCTACCAAAAGTGTTTGAAAAGATTAACAATTTTTCATCTTTTACGTTATCCCTCAGGAGGTAGTTTGAATTTCTCAGTTTGGCCTCATCGACTGTGTCATAAAAAACCATCTGGTAGCAATTTTCGCAATTTCTCTCGGTCGGGCAGTAGGCAGTATTTTTTCTCATTCTCAATTATTCTATCGAATCTCCGTTCAACATGTAAATCTGTTGAGGGGTCTTTATACTTTGGCCGACGGTACCGATTCTCCATTCAAAAAGTGCCTTTCCTTTTTCCAAGTTCACGTCCTCAATTTTCCACCTGAAAGCTTGATTTTTTTTTATTCTCCTGGAATTTCAGACAGTTCTCTGCGATTCCACACTTTCCGGAAGTCTTTTCAGTATTTCCATAATTTTTGCATTAATTGAGCGCCTATCCAATTGGAATTTTTTATAAAATATAGAAAATTGATTTGTCGAGGGCACTCCAATGAATTTCCAAAAAAAAATTGATGAACAACCGCCGAAAAACGATTATGAAGTCAATTTTCACAGACTCTCGAATTCAACCCGATTTTTTCATGCGAAAAAAAAGTTTTTCAAAGAGAAGAAATCGGAGTGCCCTCATGACGTCCTTCAACTTCAATTTAAGGAAAAAATCAAGCTTCCAGGTTGAAAATTGAATGGAGAATCGGTGCCGTAGTCGATTTTTTCATGCGAAAAAATAATTTTATCAAAGAGAAGACAACTTTCAACTTCAATTCGAAGAAAAAATCAAGCTTTTAGGTGAAAAATTGAGGGCGTGAACTTTGAAAAATGAAAGGCACTTTTTGAATGGAGAATCGGTGCCGTAGCCGTCGGCCGAAGTATAACGGTCCCTTAAGTACGCAAAAAAAGATTCAAAGTAAAGTCTGTGTGAATAAAATACAGGAGCTCTCTTGGAGAAAAGAAATGGAATGTTGTACCAGTTCTTGTCGCCACGAGAATTAAAGAAATAAAAATGGATGTATGAAAGAGAAATAAATACCACAAAGTGAACACTGTAGGGGTACTTACGGTTGTTCAGATTTAAAAGTTATATATCTGCTTCTGTCTGCTTTCGTAGGTGTTGTATCGCGTAGAGTCCTTATCTCACTTGACGAGTACACTTCGAGGTACGAATGTAACGAGGTCCGACTTGGGAAGAAAACTAGAGTATATGCGAACTTTGGCGTATCGAGGTTGCGACGTGGCAGCGGGTGAATTCGCACTGAACAGGTAGAAAATGGATGTTTCCGAGATTTTCGATGAACCACAGAAAAAGAGGGGGTAAAATCATAGACCGATTCTCAAATGTCTATTGGGTCAATGTCGAGGTCAATGTCGCATGCGACATCGCCATATTGTCGAATGAAATCAAAAATTGGTATTTCCAAATGTCGCATTAGACAAATTTCGATAGACAAGAAGACGAGTGGGTAGGAGCCACTCGACATTACTTTTATCATCCTGATTGTCAGAAAAAAGAATGAAGTGTCAGAAGTTATTTCAATTTGCTCTTGCTTTTTTGTTAATTTTCCCATGAAAACAACGACTTTGAATCTATGGGAGATGATCCCCCGACATAAGGGACCTGTAGCGTTCTTCGAACACCTGAAGAACAGAAGAATCATTACTTGGAAGATCGGACCTGATCAAAAGATCCTCCCGATCCAAGAGAGTGTTAGGACTTCGTGAAAAGGTTTTTTGAGCAGGTGAAGTATTTTTTTACTGCTTCTTTCTCGGTGTTTCTCCTTTGTTCTTGTTACAGATATAATTTCAAGATACTTGCATCCAGTTCGCTGAAAAGGCTAGTTTTCAAGAACAACAAGCTCTAACATGAATATTAGCAAATTTTTTGAACAAATTCAGTATCACCAGTTACACATACACGGGGAGACAGAGTTTTTTCAGAGGTTTTCATCTGTTCTCGTGTATCATATGCAGAATTGTATGGTACCCAGTGTACATTCCCTCTGCTAACACTTAAGTTTGGAGCGGGAAACAGATTTCTTTTAAACAATCTGTTCCTTGTCGCATTTTCTTCACACGTGTCTTATGCCATATCTTGTTTGATTTAAGGAAAAAGTATGTATTACTCTCTTTGAAAAGAATATATAATATGTTAGTTCTTCCTGTGTGTTTGTTTATTTTTTCACTGTCGACATTGTCATTTTCATCGAATAAAATAAACTTTGTGTTCATTGTACGTTCGCAAATCCTTTTGAAAATGATGGACGAAGAAATAGAAATTCTACAAGCCATTCAAAAACTGGGGAATAATGAAGAAGCTGCAGAATTTGTTAGGCATACCCATCGTTAATATGAGTGCTTCAGGACATTAAATGGTAACATGTTTGTAAAGAGATTTCGATTATCTGGAGATTCAGTAAGAAATTTAATAGATATACCCTATACCTCTTATGTCTGCACTAACTCTAGAAGAAATGGCAATAAGATCTATTTAATTTTGCAGTATCTGAATTAATTTTGATTTTTGTTTTGCCGAGCAATATGATTTCTTTGCAGTTTCCATCTCTAACGACTCCAACCTCGATTGCAGTGAAATTTTCTTCGAATTATTTAAACTTCAACGAACGTAATCTTCTTCTTTGATTCCCAATGCAGAGTTGCCAGATATACTTAATCGACATAATATGTCGAGTGACTTCCCAATGTCGAGTAGTTCCCGAGAATAGCTAATTCGAAAGTCAGTAGCCATTTACACACGACATATTCTCGCGTTCTACATTTTTGATAGACATTTGAGAATTGGGCCCCGGTTCTTCTTTGTAACCGACCCGTAAAGCCCATTCCAGTAGGAAACTTTGTGGTATAATAAAATAAAAGATATGAATTTTGAACATTCTCCGCCGGCAAAATGCATCTATGCATTTTAAGAAATGAAGATTAAGAAAAATGAAATATCGAGAGAAAGGAGAAATGGTTGTGAAATGAGACAGAATTAACAACAACAAAAAAAGAAAAGTAAAGCAAAAGTTAAAGTGAGTTTAGATTCTAACTGAGTTTTCCTATCTGCGTATGGGTGCATGTTTGGCTTATTGCGAAAGGGATGAGGAGGAGGAAGATATGAACCAATGCAAGCTGTTTCAAGGATATGTTTGGGAGGTAATTGTTCCAAATTACCGATCGAACGCCAACTGGTGTTTGGGTTCTGCACTTGTTTGCGTTTTGACAGGTGACACTGGTTCGAATTCAAATCCCGAGACCTCCAAGATATGGAGTTTGAACCAGGAGAGGGCCTATCATTCGATGCGTCCGTTAGAAAGGAGGCTGCCGATAGGATTGGCTGGACTTGTTCGATAGGCGACGATGGAGAACTGGGAGGTGAGGTGTTCTTTGAACGACCGACTTGAGTTCTCGAAAGGGACGTTTTGTCCACATGCAATAATGTGTGATGTTCAGTGGATCCACATTTCTTGCATTTATAGGCAGACTGACAGAATCGAAGTTCGTGAGATTTACTTAAGGCGGACTCCCACTACTCGTACCTATATTTGGCAGGTACTCAATTATTTGCGTACTTGGCAACTAGATGAAGTTTCGAATTTGAATGACAAGATTGACAAGTATTGGCCGAGTGAACCACTCCCACTACATGCCAAATATAGGCAAGTGGCAAATATTTGCCAAATACACGAGTAGTGGGAGTCCGGCTTTAGACAATTAAAACATAATTGTGATGTTTTACAGAAATCGTAGCGTTCACTTTGAGATTTCGCAGTGAACGCATTGCATCGGTAAATTGTATGTTTACCTTCGCAAAGGAGACAAGTGCGAGAATGTGAGGTGTTCGTAAAAAGCGTGGTGGATTGATGGTATGGTTTTCTGTCTTGCTAGAACCTTTGTTGCATGTTGGACGTATTGTTATGGGAATTCATATCCCCATGTGAGGAACTGATAAACTTCAAAGTTTCTAATGCTGTGCAGTGTCTCTCAAGAAATGATAGCAGTTCTCTATAGTCAGGAATTTCTATCGAATTCTTATTGAGCTCGAAACTCGTGACAGTCGCGTGGTCTAGACGCTTGATTAACATCATGGATAAGACAAAGTTCCAGCTTTCGACCGGAAAATTCATTTGGCTGAGGCCGGCAAGATTCTCGGAAAATGTATCTAGGAGTTTCCTCAAGCTCGCGGCGTTCTTGGATTCTAGAAATGGTGCATTTTCCAACTCGTTCCACAAAGCTTGAGCGTGCAATCGTTCATTCAGATATCTGCGTTTCAACTAATCGTATGCGATTTGATAATTGTCAGCACATAAACTGAGAGTTCTTACAAGATTCAACGGAGGTCCAGAAAGGGATGAAATGAGATAGTTGAACTTCTCAACTGCTGACAAGGAGCTATTGTTGTGCACTAATGCGTTGAATAAATCTATGTATGAAGGAAACGATTTATGATCTCCACTGAATTTTGGTAACCCTAGAGTTGGAAGCTTTATGTGCGAATGTTGATTTTTATCTTTTAACATATCGGATTTAGTATCTATATTTGACTCTACTAGATCGGCGTGGACACTTTAAATAAAGTAAAAAGATTCGAGGAAGTCATCCCGAATTTTGAATTCGTCCTCTAAACTTCCATCTGATTCGGTCATTAGTGCTGAATTAACCGCGTTATGGTGTTTCCAAAAATCATCTCTGATACCCTCTAAATCCCGAAATCTCGCTTTGAAACGGGAAAGAACTGAACTGTCTGAGATGGCTTTATCTGCGAGCGATTGCAGATTCGAAATATCACGGACACAAATTGAACGTAATGTCGCGTGTTTCTGTGTTTTAACCATCTTCAATTACTTAATTTGGTATGTTATTACAAAGTGCTGGAAATCTTCACCTGAATTACGACTGAGTCTGGACGTTGCGGAGACAGTGCAATTAAATATACAGAAAGGAATTTGGTAATGAAAGGAGCAGGTACTTGATGACTTGGTACTTGGAAGCGGCAGATATGCAGATAGAAAATAATTTGTATTTCAGTTTGAATGGACAGTGTTGAACATGAAATTTATGATTTTGATTTTTTTCAACTCTCAATATGACAATGAATTGATACCAATCCGGTTCGAAGGACCAATGAATAAAATACAGGAGCTCTCTTGGAGAAAAGAAATGGAATGTCGTACCAGTTCTTGTCGCCACGAGGATTAAAGAAATAAAAATGGATGTATGAAAGAGAAATAAATACCACAAAGTAAACACTGTAGGAAATGGTATTTACGGTTGTTCAGATTTGAAAGTTATGTATCTGCTTCTGTCTGCTTTCGTAGGTGTTGTACCGCGTAGAGTCCTTATCTCACTTGACGAGTACACTTTGAGGTACGAATGTAACGAGGTCCGACTTGGGAAGAAAACTAGAGTAAATTGGAACTTTGGCGTATCTATTCGAGGTTGCGACGTGGCAGCGGGTGAATTCGCACTGAACAGGTAAAAAAGGGATGTTTCCGGGATTCTCGATGAACCACAAAAAAAAGTGGCTAAAATCATGGACCGGTTCTTCTTTGTAACCGACCCGTAAAACCCATTCCAGTAGGAAACTTTATGGAATAATAAAATGAAAGATATGAATTTTGAACATTGTGGTATGTGGACTTTTTCAGTAAGCTTGAATAAATCATTTATTTTTCTTCGGAATTGAACTTAAAAATCGAAACATACCAAATAATGATAACAGATGTTGTGTAATCCTGTAGAGTGTGGAGTGTGTTAATCTGGTAATGCAGAATTAGAAAACTACAATACAAAATTTTCTGAATATTTTTAATGCTCTCGGGGAAAAACAATGACTCGCAATCCAAAATACAACCCCCCGTTCAACCATTGGTTTTCTAATCTTTCAATGCACAGTTGGAAAATTTTTGATGCTATCCCCTCCCAAAAATTTGGCTTTGACCCGTCCCTGAAGTTATGGCAGGTTGAAGTGATGAA
Organism: Adalia bipunctata; assembly: GCA_910592335.1. NCBI lineage: Eukaryota > Metazoa > Arthropoda > Insecta > Coleoptera > Coccinellidae > Adalia > Adalia bipunctata. The sequence goes on along the minus strand of OU342950.1, from coordinate 50,656,244 downwards.
GATGAAACCGCACCACTGGACCTAAATGCGTCTCCGTCCTAGGTAGGCGGGTAGGAGAGGGCACCGAAATGTGAGAGGGGGACATGCATATCTATATAACAGTAGCCGCATAGATCAACTTCCAGACACCCGGTCGATTTGTTAAGAAGCGGAAGCAGAAACCTTTTTCTTTTTTATAACATAAGTTGAAAAGTACTTTTCAGAACTATATTTGAATTGTTTTATTCCCAGAATTCAGAATAAATGTTGTAGATTTATCCTAAGTTCATCGCAAAATGTTAATGAAACAAATTTCTACCCAGGCGAAGCTGGGACGGGCTGCTTGTTTTTTAAATTGACCTATTATGAGAATGATTTCAATATTACATTCTATTTAATAACTGATTTTGCAGCAATATTACTGATCCTTCCATATTGAAAAAGACGTGGATTTGAATCTTGTCTTCTTTGTCTCGTGGAGTAGTTGATTAAAGTCTACTTAATTGATTGGGTTCAGTTCTCCAAGGTGTAAACTGGATCCCACCAAAAACGTTTTGTGAAAAATTAGCCAAGTCTCGATGGAGCTGCTTTTTTATCTCTTAAAAGTAATGAAATCCAGACAAAGTCGTGCCAAGTCCAAGACTCCTTACTGCGAACTGCGATTTCTTTATTATTATAGGTAATGTTGTGTGACTTGGCCGTTGACGTGTGCACAAGGGTACAAAAACAGGTGCTCCATGGCACCATTCCACCAATCTGTCGCCAGAACCGCTACCCATTGACGATGGAAATTTGCCACTTGGAAAACGTCGATTCAATAACCAGCAATTGTAAGCTTGATAAAGCTGCGTATTTCCAAAATACTTAAGTGTAGGCGAGCCAGAAACAAACAGTAGGTATAAAAAATTATTTCCAGTATACAGACGGACTTCTAATCATTGATAGAAGTCCGTCAGTACGTCTATTTTATGTTAGATCGGTGGTCGATTTGACGCTCCAAAAAGAAGAGAGCAGAAGTCAGCATTTCCAATGCTGAATGCATGTGTTGCATAGTCAACAATAGCCTAAAATGAGACACTAGCGTCTAATAACCCGTACCAGTATGGGCTATTAGGTATCTCGCACAACCAACATAGGTATAGTTACAACAGATATAACATTACGTGTAAACAAAATTGACTTGTATCTACCAACGAATAAAGAATGTTCAACGGCCAAGTCACACAACGTTAACTATAATAATAAATAAATCGCAGTAAGGAGTCTTAGACTTGGCACGACTTTGTCTAGATTTCATTACTTTTTAGTGATAAACAAGCAGCTCCATCGAGACTTGGCTTGTTTTTCACAGAATGTATTTGGTGGGATTTCACTTTTTTACAGAAACGTGGGCATATTGATTTATTTCATTAGATTTTCTTATTCGACACATTTTTTTTCTTTTTATGAGTAGTTTTTCTATAACAAATCTTTATTTTATTTTTTTCGAGTTCTGAACTATAATAGATAGAGCTCGGATTATTTTTTATTGAATTCAGCGTCCTCGAAAAACTATAGTTTGATAACAAACTTGTCCATATAGCCCATCTTTTACTAAATTTTTTTTCAGATTTAATTTTTTCTCTCCCAATCTCACCACCGCAGACCCATCTGATGATAATTTTTCTGAAGAGCAATTTAGACGTTCTATATTGCACCAAAATTTCATCGCTCTAGCTGGACCACAGACGGAATTAAAAATTTTCAAACTTTGCGATCTGAAAAAAAAATTCTGTTTCTACAACCGAGCCCAAGTTTCTACTTTCTTGCATTGTTTTCGATTCGGATAACGGCAATCTCGTGCGGGAAAGTATAACTTTCCGCACTAGATAGGAAAATAACTATTTTTTCGGATTAATTTTTCTCTCCCAATCTTATCATGGCAGACCCATTCCATGATGTTTTTTCCGAAAAAGAATAGACGCTCTATATTGCACCAGAATTTCATTGTACTAGCATGACCACAGAAGGAATTAGAAATTTACAAAGTTTCCAATTTGAATGAAAATTTTTTTTTCGGATTTAATTTTTTTTCTTCCAATCTTACCACAGCAGACTCATCTTATGATGGTTTTTCAGAAGAGGAATAGAATCTCCATATTGCACCAAAATTTCATCGCTCTATCTCGACCACAGAAGGAACTGAAAATTTTCAAAGTTTGAGAATTGAATAATTTTTTTTTGCGCTCGACTTGACGGGGGAACTGCCGTGCCCCCAAATTTACCCAACGGCACTCTAGAATGAAGTACGGGCCTTACTTCGGGAATAATGCGCAATATTACACGGTTGTGGCGCTATAGCGGCAACGGAAAATAGCGCGACCCCTTTCGGGAAAAATGAAAAGTAGGACCCCAGCTCAGATCCTACATTTGAAATAACGAAGTTTACATTCATTTCCGGTAGAACTGGAAGTAGATTCCGCTTGAAAATTTTTTACAATTTGAGTTTATGTACCTACTCTTAAACAAAAATACAGAGTCTCGAATCTGTATCGAAATTCCTTTCTCGACTACGTTCAATGAAACACTTAGAATCAACTTGTATACTGTGTAATACCTGCGGGGTATGTTTGGGTGTATTACTCACCTGTCACCCCAATTTAGATCAGAAATCTTACCTTCACTTCAGATTCAGAATTCGCTGCGCTTTTCCAGCCGAAAGGGAATCTGGAACCGTGCCTTTAGCAAACGCGAGGTCTTATGAAAAATTAAATCATTTTCTGAGAGGGGATGAAATGAAAACAAATGGTCATTAAAAATCAACAATATATTGAATTCAAAATAATTGCCTTTTCTACATTCATTGAGCAAACAAAGGTGTTATTTCTCAACATTTTTACGGACCCAACAATAAATAAAAAAAACAAGGACCGACCGAACTTTACTTCCAATTAACACAGGTAGGGGAAATGTGCACGAGTTGATCCCATAGGGTAAGATGATCCCTTTCGATTACAAGCTTATGAAAAATGCCATCTGGTTGCATTATACGCCAATACGTAGTCCTTAACACCCTCCCGCCTCATTCTTATTCTTACTTCGGTACAAGCGAACAGTCGACATTCACAGTGAAAAATATAAATTGTGACCGCTTTATCTAAGATGAGATTAACTTAAAGATTATGATGGTGTTATTGTGAATGGGTCACAACAATGATTTTTATGTTTGTGGCTTCCTTATGTGTTTGTTTTTGATTATTTGTCTATTTGAAGACCATGACATTCGTATAGGTTAGAATAGCGAATATTGAACGGAAAAGAAGAACTTGGGTCAAGATGATCCCCTAATTCGTGCACAAGATGATCCCTGGGGATCATCTTACACCCTCATTTTTTACATACTACAAACCCACTTAAGGCTTTAATAGTCGCCAAAAAAGTATACCTAGGTACCTATATATTTTTACAGGTTTTTGAGTCAAGAATAATGCCTCGTAAATATGTAAGATAAACCTCTCGAGGCGGGTGTTCCGATGCTCTTGATATAGTTAAAAATGATATTTTTTATCTACATAATGATTTTCAGTTATTTATTCAGTTGATAGTGTATATTTCATTTCATACCTCAATAAAACTATTTTTTCGGCAACCGTCCGGGAAGTACGTACTTTCCGGACTAGGCCGGAAAAAATCACGTTGATGTTGTCATTGTCATGATCATCATAATAGCAAAGAAATAACGGATGACAGTTCTGTTTTGATTAATTCAAATAAGAATCAAAATGTGTAATAAAGAAATGTGTCGTCTCATTGATTTGTAGTTCTACACGGTTGGCGAAAAAATATTGTACGCAACACGCCCGAAAATAGTTTTTTTGGACTCACAGACTTCCAGTACTCGCCTCCGGCTCGTCCTAGAATCTTGTCTATTCGTCCAAAAAAACCCTATTTTCCGGACTTGTTACGTAAATTACTATTATAATCTCTGCAGATATTTGTTTTTACAGATTTCATTCTTCAGAATATGGGAGTTATTAAAAAAAGGGATAAGATGATCCCTGGGATCATCTTACCAATACCACAGGGATCATCTTAAACACCGGGGTGTATAAGATGATCCTTTTGTACGGTTTTGGAAAATCGAGAATATTTGACAAAATCTTTTGCGGCTGACTATATCGTGTAAGAAAATAGAAAGATGGATACTTCTAGGAGAAGTCTTCATTATCATTTTTACGCTTCTCGAAAAAACTAAGGAATTACGTCAATTCTTGCTTAAGGGGATCATCATCATCTTGGGCACATTTCCCCTACCTACTTCCTACTACATATTTAATTCGCATTTTTCCTTGTGATGCACACGTCGTGCTTCTGTGTTCACGCCACTGTCGGAACTCCCTCAATTGTCGAAAATCACCCTATTTAAAGAAAATTTTCCCCTGCCTCTTTGTCCCCTTGGAACATTCTAGAAGGAATTTGTTTGGGATGCGTGGTCTCTCATTATTGGTAGAAAAACTATAAAATCTGATGATAAAAAAAAACTGTTGACCACGCTCCCCTTAGGCTACGTGACCCCTTGAACTGTTTATCAGCGTTCTTAATGGCAATTTATGTGTCTGGGATGATTCCACACGTTTGAATAACTTTCCTCTAGAATGATTTTAAAATTGAATTTTTAAGGCGGATTGATTTCTTTTCATTACCCAGGGTACTACAACTGAATAATAAGTAGGTATAACCGACGATAACCAACAGATATTGATTCAATTCGGTTCAAGAAATATTACACAATTTCAGGTAAGTGAAAAAGTCCAGTCACCGCAGAAAAATAGAAGTCTATGGGTAGCAAAAACGCATTTGAGCTTTGAGGGCAGAATGTTGATTTTTGCAATAAATCTGAAAACACTCAATACTTCCGAAATAGTTGAATATAGGTATAGGACATTGTGCATGAATTGTGTCTAAAATTCTTTCAAGAATCCAAAAAATAGATAATATACCTCAACCTTCCCAGCCACGAAGCCCAAAAAACTGAACAATCTTACCAACTGGCCAATTTTATACAACATACAGTAACTATCCTCCAAATACGATGAGCATCTTGCAAATGTCCAATTGCTTTCACCCTCAATTATTCTCATTACAGAGACTTGGTTACAGCCATCGATTCCAGAATCTATGTTTTCCATCCCGGGCTTTTCTCTCTTTCGCAACGACAGTTCTGAAACTATTGGGCATAGGGGTGTATGTGTCTATATAAGTGACAGTATTGCTGAAGGTTTCAAACTTGAAATCCTTCACAGCGATTGGCCTGGTATAGATAACCTTTTTGTGGTTATCTCCTCTCCCCAAACATCCCTCCTCATTGGCTGCGTATATCGTCCTCGTCCTTGCCCTTCCGACCTGGAGTGTATCAAATTCTTCAATTCAGCTGCGAGTAGATACCAAAATATTTCGTCTCTGGGGACTTCAACTGCCCCGATATTGATTGGACTTCTACAGCTCTACCCTCGCCGAACTCTCCTTCATTTCCTTATGCCGAGTTCGTGCACAATTCTGGTTTCCAGCAACTCGTTTCAAAGCCCACAAGATTCAGAACCGGCCAAACACCATCCCTACTCGATCTCTTCATAGTGTCTGACGCTAACATCATCTCTGAAATAAATTACCTTCCTCCTCTCGGCAAATCTGACCACATTGTTTTAACGTCAGAGATTCAGATAGAATTTTCATCCAACACAACCAATGTCAGGAAAGTTTTCAGATACGTTGACTATGCAGGGGTTTCTTCCTATTTAAATTCCGTCGATTGGGCTGGCATGCTTTTACCACCCCACTTCAAATCTTATTCTCTAAATCAGTCAGTACTTCCTGCATCCCATCTGATTGGCTTTCACCCCCATCTTCAAAAAGGGTGATAAATGCGATCCCTCTAATTATCGACCTATCTGTGTGCTTTCATCTGTTTCAAAGATTTTGGAGAGAATCATATGTGACACCTACTGCGATTTTGTTTCGAGAACGACATAATTCCAAGTTCCCAACACGGCTTTCTACCACAACGCTCAACCACAACAAATCTCCTTTCATGCATCGCGGATTGGACAAAAGCATTGGACTCGGGATTCCCGGTTGATGTAGTCTACCTAGACTTTTCGAGGGCGTTCGACCGGGTACCCCACAGACGCCTTCTTACTAAGTTGGAGCATTTGGGAATAAGGGGTGGACTGTTGGGTTGGATTGAAACATTTTTGTCCAATCGTAAATTTCGCGTCACAGTTGGCAATGCATACTCCTCAGCCCAGAGAAATGTACTATCTGGTGTCCCACAGGGCTCAGTTTTGGGTCCGATTCTTTTTCTTTTGTATATCTCCGACTTACCTCCTCTGTTGAAATCCATTTTATCTTCCTTCTGTGAACGCTTTTAAGAACAGGCTGGATGGATGCGTCGAAATTAATTTTTTATGTTGTTATTTACCATGTTTTATTTACACAGTACTTATAGTTCCTTCAGTTGCTTTATTATGAATGTATTTGAGTTGGGTTTATAGATTTAATAATCTCAACCCTTGTCATTAATTAAATAAATAAATAAATAAACAGGGGGTTGCATTAGAAATAAGAAAGTTGGTATTGGCCACGGTCACATGGAACACCCTATATAATATTATTTTCTTGAAAAATATGCGCATTTAAAATTTCAAATCGACGTGTCCGAGCGTTTTTCCCAACATTTATTCGTTATCGAATTTATTCCATTTGGCTGTTACACTTTAACATTACAAAACTCTATTAAGATTCAATGAAAGCACACATCCACACGTATTTCATATTGATTCATCCTGTAAGTATCGTTTGGGAAATAAATTTTGTTTTTTAAGTTTTTGTTCGAGTGAATGAAAATTGAATTCTGAATATTTGAAAACTAGGTTTACCTAATCTAACCAGGAATATCTATGTTGAATATTGTTTCAGAAGTAGGAAAAGGATTATTGAATTCTTAAAAACAACAAATACTCGCTACAGAAAGCGACCCTCACAATTCCCGGCACTTACAAAGTCAATTGCCAAAATTTCAACCCCCCCCCCTGAAATTAATTCCTGGCTACGCCCTTGGGTTAGATAGCTCATATTATGCAATCAGCAGGGTGAAAAATATTCTTCCTTTACAATCTATAATAAGTTTATACTATATGTAGTTTGGTTTATAGTTTTTCAAATCATAATGTTTTACTGTGGGGTAATTCAATTGAATCAAGTAGAGTTTTTTATGCTCAGAAAAGAATTATACTTCTCATTTTTAATTTGGATTCTCGTGATTCATGTAGGCCAATTCTCAGAAATTATGAACTTTTTACACTTTGTGGTTTGTACACATATTAATGTTTACTTTATATTTAAGATAATGAACATGATATTGTTAAGTTATAAGTTATCCGATTTTCATGATTACTCAACCAGAAATTCGGCGACACTGTGTATTCCTTCTCAAACAACTGCCAAATATGAAACATCCACTGTTTATCAAGCAATTATCTTGTTCAATCATGTACCACCAGATGTGAAAATATTGGCAATGAAGGAATTCAATTTGGTAGAAAGTGAACTGATATTAAAGTGTTATTATAGTGTTGAGGAGTATTTGGGCCTTGGGGGATGAAAGCTTCCTTTATTTCTTAAGGGATCAATAAACTTATTATTATTATTGGAAAATAATTTCTTGAGATGCAGAAATAGAAAAACAAGAAACCTATTTTCGAACTAAATTTCTGAGATGCCTAGTTCGACTGCTTTGGAAGAACGCACTATTGCAGGACCTGAATATAATTTTTTTAGTATAAAGTTTAACTTATGATGCCATAACTATTGTTATTTTTTATGAATTTCGAGTAAATAAATCAGAAAACATTTCCTTTATTATAACTCATAATTCTGGAGAAAAAAATAAATATGGCCCCTCACGAGAAAAAGTTGCTCTTGGTCCCCAGTCCGACAATGCATTCGACTTTCGCAAAGAAACAATTATTTTCATTTTCTAAGCTGAATCTCTTATCTTCTTCCACATCTTGATGCTGTTCTGTTGTCTAATGCAATCAGAATGATTTCGTCATTAACTGTTATTTGGATACCGATTTCGAGAAATCCATTTCATAATGCCGATAAGAGACCCGAGATCCACTGTTGGACCGGTTCTTGATATTGTTGGCAAGGTTGTTACGATATAAACGTAAACATTATTTTATTGCTTAGTTGGACTGAACTTGGTGTTGTGTGATATGTGGTGGTTCTAGTAGATTCGGTTTATAAGGTCCAAAATGCTTCGAAAGGGCATTAATCCGGGTTATGTTTTGGCGGAAAGAAACATCAGCAAGTTATTAACAAATTTAGGCTGCGGCTTAATTAGGTGCAATGGTACCGAATCTCATACCATGAAAGTTTCGGAACTGATAAAACACAAGAGAAATAATGCCCTCCTTGGGGGAGGAATAGATAGGATTAATGTACAACATAAAAAGGTAATCCAATTATCGCTCAGATAAAAATTTTGTTGCACAATTGAATTTTAACTTTATTCATTTTGTGAGACAAATTCTTTCATAAGATTATCTTACTTCTGTATCCTGGATTCATTATCGATGTATTATTTTGATAATCAGTACAGGGTGTCCCAAATTCGATGATCACTGACACTGAGATCATCTCGAGAACCATGAGGGTAAGAGAAAAAATGTTCAAGGACTTCCGATCTCTTTTTTCGAAATAATCAATAAGCAATTATGAAAAATATAAGGTGTCCCATTTCAAAAACACAAACTTTCCTCTCTAGCACTTGAACAGCGAATAATTTTCCGGGTCAGGTGGAAGCAGCGTGTAGACAAGAGAAATTGCAAAAGAAAACTTTTGGAATTTTCGTCATATCTCCATCAGAAAACGAGATATAGCGAAATATTTGAAACAGCAATTTTTCGTAAATGCGCTGTAACTCGAGAACCAATTCAGATATCTCGGATCTGTTTGCTGGAAATTGATTATTTTGAAAAAAGCGATCGGGAGTCCCTGAACATTCTTTCTCTAACCCTTATGGTTCTCGAGATGCTCTCAGGGATCATCGAATTTGGGACACCCTGTACATTAATTCTTGTTAGTTAATACTCGATTTCAAATAGAAATTCGAAAAATTCTCTTTGAGTGTAGAAAATTCTCGAAATTAATGATTTAATTTCTAAATCAAATATGTACTCGAATAGGAGTAGGTACTTATTCTACATCAACCAAAATTAAATACATGTTGAAACAAGTTTCATATACGTACTCCATTTACTTTTATAAAGTATCCCGGTTGGACATGAAATTCTGACACATTTCACCAAGCAGATTTTGAAAATGTTAGGTGATGGTCATTTTCCTGTCAGACGTTGTCCTTTCTACATAGATATCGTAGTAATTACGTATTTATCAAAATGTTTATTCACTTCGGGAAAATAATGAATTTGGGAAAATATGATGTGAATTCAATAATTCCAAAGATCTGTCGACTGTTGAGGAAGCTTTTTTTCCTGTTAATACTGGAAATATTTCACGTATACGGGGTCCTGCAATAGTGCGAAAATCTTCCATAGCTGCCGAACCAGACATCTCGGAGATTTCGTTGGAAAGTATACCTCTTATACCTTCATTTCTGCATCTCAGGAAATTATTTTCTGATAAAAAGGGTGTCCCCGATAAATGTTATTCACCAAATGGATGATTTTTTAATGGATCAAGCCATATATTTTCACATATTTTCAATGACCTTCATTATCTCTTTCATGACGCAAAATATAAGGGACATTTTTTCAACGATAGAGATCTTTTATTCGGAGTAAACTGCAAAAAGGTGAGGAAAGAGCAGTTCAGTGAAAGTCTTCTGACGATTTCCAGAAGCCATAGTAACCTCGATAGTAACATGAATTTGATCTAAAAGTTTTTTAATTGAAGAATTTGCCTTGTCACCGTTCCTAAATGATCAACCTGTCATATACAAGGTGTCCGTTATTAAGGTCCAAATATGGAGATGATCAAATTATTATTTCTCGAATGTAACACTCTATATTTTCTCCACAATAATGTAGACAATTGAATACCAAACATTTTCTCAGAAGTAACCTTAAGATTATTTTCACTACCGCATCCAGCAGACACGAAAAAATTTCATTCAAATACACTTTGCAAAAAAATTAACGCACATTATGGAAATCTCAAATTTATTCTACAACTGAAGGTGTTCTCAATGATAACTATTTTCATCAGGATTATGCATGCATATGTTATCCACTTTCAATGTTTTTCTTCAATACAGATGTTTTGAATGCATTGGCTCCATTCTAAAATCAGTTGTTCTCGATCAATTCCAGTGATCAATGGTTTCTCTTTCGTTTGATTTCCTACACTCGATCGCTATGCAACGCGAAACACGCAATTTGACCCAAGAGGAATGTGCCCAAGCTGTAGTTTTGCGGGAAGAAGGGTGGACATACACAAGAATTGCAGAAAGGGTTGGAGTTTGCAATACAAGTGTGTCCAGAATGTTGCAGTGATTCAGGGGGACAGGTATGAATGTCCGAAGACCAGGACAAGGTAGACCACGGGTAACAACTGCCATTCAAGAACGTTACTTGAGAGTTTCTTCGTTGAGACAACGGTTTGCAACCGCTCGCCTCCTTCAAAATCAGCTTGAGCAAACTCATGAGGTGCAAATTAGCACTCAGACAATAAGAAATCGCCTCAGAGAATATGATTTAAGGCCTCGTGTCGCGGCAAGAGGCCCAGCTCTTACCCCAGCCCATCGAAGGGCGCGTTTGGATTTTGCGAGAGAGCATATCCTTTGGAAAGAGGCCGATTGGGAAAGAGTTCTCTTCAAAGATAGGTCTAGATTCTGCCTCTACCATTGTGATCGACGTTCCCTTGTATACAGACGTCCACAAGAAAGATATGCTCAGTGCAATTTCCTGAATACTACTGGTTTCGGGGGAGGATCGATTATGGTATGGGGTGGAATATCTTTGACTGCTCGCACAGACATAGTGGTCGTTGATAATGGAGCTATGAATGCTGATAAATATATAAGGAACATTCTTGAAGAGCATGTAGTGCCATTTGCCCCATACATTTGTGAAAATTTCATTTTTATGGACGATAATGCCAGACCCCATCGTGCGCGCATCGTTCAGGAGTACCTTGAAGAGGTTGAAGTCTCTCGAATGGAATGGCCAGCAAGAGGTCCAGATCTCAATCTGATTGAGCAGGTTTGGGACAACCTCAATAGAAGGCAGAGAAGTTCAGAAAATCATTCAGCTACTCTTAATGACTTAGGAATCCAACTCGTAGAAATCTGGGAAGGATTAGATCAGAAAATTTTAAGATCACTCATTTTGTGTTTGAACCGTCGTTGCCGAGCTGTAATTAACGCAAGGGGTGGAAATACCAAGTATTAAATCACTCATCAGCATTTCAGTATTTTGAAAATTGTTCATTTCTCTTCTTTCACATAAGATTCGGTGAAATCCTGAATTTTTCTTCCACTTAATGTGTCTTGGTTCGTTCAAAACCTTCCCGAGAGAACATAAAAAATAAGTTATAAAGTCAATGTAGAGTTAACTTTCATTAAAATTGAGATTTTCAGAATGTGCGTTAATTTTTTTGCGCAGTATAAGTAAAATAACATAAAAACTAACGGACGATCAAAAGAGGTCAAACAATGAAATAAAACTGAATGAATAATTATTATCGACAAACTTTGAAACCTTCCCAGAATCATATTTCCCGAGCATCCACACTTTACCTCACCTTTTTGCAGTTTCCTTCGAATAAGATCTGTACCGTTGAAAAAATTTCTCTAATATTTTAGACGATATTTTCTCTGTTTCAGTCAAATTTCGTGAAATACTGTTGAAATTCAATGAAAAATTCAGAATAAGTATACATCCTAGTTACTTTTGTATTGTATCTTAGCAATTAGTGACTGTGATGAAATTGACATTTCCAAAATGACGTGTGTTGAAAATTGGTTGGATCGGCAGTCATTGTTGACAACCACGAATTGAAAAATATAACTGAAAACAATGCTGTAATAAGTTCATTAAAGCACTTTTTTTAGGGCCGGTTTTATGAAGGCCAACCGAGGATTCAACCGTTGCGTCAACCGAGGCGTCAACAACCAAACTCCTTACTATCTGGTAGTTGGCGCACGGTTCAACTGTCGGTTCGCCTTTTATAAAACCGGCCCTTAGTACTGTAATGAACGCATTACGATAGTGAAATAGGGAAAAGTTATTTCGAAAAGTTTCATAAAATATGCAGGTCCATATTGAAAAAAATGAGGTTGAGGGTGGCCTAGAGAGTACGAAACGTTGGATACGAAATCTGATTATGTCAATCTGAGGATAATTTACTGTCGAAGAACTGTTTGAACTGCTTGACAATACTTCTATGATTGCAACTTTTTCTCCATTTGACCGACCTTCTAACACTTATGGTTTGAAAGTTACCAATACAATCCCATTAAAAAAATGGCCACTCTGTATAATGTATATGATAAAACGTAATATCTTTCACAATTGGGCAATTCGACCACCTGAAAAACTAAATTCTAGTAGGCGGTGCTTGTCAAACAAGCCGAATTTACGAATTTACATTTGGCCTGATGATATAATTTGAATAATATTCTTTTCCGCCAATCGCTAGGAAATTTTGACATTCCTAACAAAATTTGTCAAAGAAAAAGTCAAGATTTTCCAACTGTTAGGAAATATTCATTTCCTCACTGTAAGGAAAAAAGTTGTCAGTGTTCTACATATGCATATTCGTACTTTTCTCTAGATTCCTTCGGCAATAATTCTAATGAAGCAGTATTCACTGCCGCAACCAGCTCAGGAGTTCCCGAAATGGGAAATTTATTCTCATTTATCATTTCACACTGTTTTGTCTTCGAAAAGACCAGCAATTAAATTAATATTCGTCAAGTTTGACAATTCAGCATTAATACGTGTCCATAGTAACGCAACCAATTCCATTCCTAATTTAAAAGCTCCATTTATTTATGAATAATTCGCCATTTGGTTCAAGATTGATCAAAATCTGTCGAATTTCAAACGATTTGCGGAAAAATAGTTTGTTTACCTCGTAGGAAAAGCCACATTCCTGGACTCTGTGTTGCAATCTTCACAATCGTCTGAGAATGTAAGGCTTTTCCTACCCGGTAAACAAAGTACTATTTGATTAAATTAAATGGACATAGGTATGTTGATTTTTGTGATGTATCATGTGGTCTGAACTTTGATTATATGATGATTTCCACAATGGTTATTTTTTAACCACGACAGGGGTTTATTTATATTAGAAGCATCTTCAGGCTGTGGAAATGAAATAATGGCTTATATTTATTTTCGTTACCTTTTTTTGGGTTAATCACCCTCCACATTTTACTCCTGCACAAAAGAATGAACTTTGAACAACATCTTGTTTCTCTATTTCACAGGGTAAACTGACTGCTAGAGAGAGGATCCACTTATTTTGCGATAATGATAGCTTCGTAGAATATGACATGTTTGTGGAGCACACTTGTTCGGATTTCGGAATGGAAAAGAGAAAAGTAAGTATTGATCAAAATACAGAAAAAACAGATGGAACTTGTTTAAAACAGGTTGGCAAAAATCATCTGATAGAATATTAAGCCGAGCATTCAGACATACAAGTTCGGAAATATAAAATGGAAACATAGCCAATTCAGCGTTAAACGAGTGGATGAATATTGTGGACCAGTAGAATCATCGAAACCCTCTGCTCGATGTAACAACGAATAAATGACTGACCTCACTCAATGGCATAGGAACTGCATCGAGACCACAGTATAGACATCAGTGTCTATACTGTGATCGAGACTCGAGAAAGCCCAAAACCCCCCCTCTCCAGGCTCCTATGCCATCGAGTGAAATCAGTCAATTATTCGTTGTCGTATCGCGCCGAGGGTATTGATTATTTTATTGGTCCACTAGATGACTAGATAATATTCATCCACTCGTTTAACGCTGTATTTTGTACCCATATTTTCAACTTATATTTCCAAACCGGTATAAGCATATAGCTAATTCAGAAGATTTTCCATGCCACAAGGTGGAACTAGGTAGTTTATCTTTGCTTTCAAACCATTCATCTTCACTCGTCCCCCCCCCCCCGAAATGTCAAAAAAAGTCAAAAAATGTCGGTATATTTGACAAGATTGGCAATGTTTACTCAATGTGGGTCCCCCCCGAAAGAAAATCCTGGCTACGTGCCTGGTTATCTCATTTCGATTATAGATTTCAGGAGACTCAGTCGTAACTGGTCACGGCCTAGTAAACGGACGACCAGTTTATCTCTTCAGTCAAGATTTCACCGTATTTGGTGGTAGTTTGTCAACGGTGCATGCCAAGAAAATTTGCAAAATAATGGATCAGGCCATGCTAGTTGGTGCTCCGGTGGTCGGATTGAACGATTCAGGAGGTGCACGAATTCAGGAGGGAATCGATTCACTAGCAGGCTATGCTGACATATTCCAGAGAAACGTGCTAGCTTCGGGAGTTATACCCCAGGTTAGTGTAATAAAAATAATACATGGTATTAGAATAGGTTTTTTCAGAGGAAGAAGATCTAGGGTTCAAACAGAACAGAACCCCTTTTTCAAAAACAACGCGAACCGTTTTCGACTTAATTCTAAAGTCTTCTTTAGGACTCTGAAATGGACAATAATGTAACAGCGACACAGACAAACAGCCAACATGGCATAATAACATGTGAAGCAACGTAGTAACAGAAAAGATATCTTTGTTTGTTGATTTATTTATTCCACCAGTATAAACTGGTGGAAAATTCCAGATGATCAATTAATTTAACACAATAATTGTGTTGAATTAATTGATCATCTGGAATATTCCTGACCTAATTTATTCAAAGTCAAATATAAGACGTTTCGAGTTCGGGCCCATTTTCAATCTAAAATAAACATTAAAAACACAGTTACATATACAATTGTTCGAGATAGAGATCGGTTACATTCATTTTAACAATTTCCAATACTTCTGCCTATAGTGCATGTATCTTCATTCTTCATTCTGTAATATAATGTGGCGCTAAGTCATTGAATTGTCAAGTTGGTGTCGATGTCACTCTTCTTTTTCTTCTGTTGTTGTTCTCTGCTGTCTTCTTTATAATCTTTGAATATATTTTGTTCAGACCATTTATATCATTCTGCTCAGTCGTTGATAGAGTTGAGATTTCGCTTTATGCTTATAAAACGTTTCGGGTTCGGGTCCTTTTTCAATCTAAAATAAACATTAAAAACACAGTTATATATACAATTCTTCGAGATGGAGATCTGTTACCTTTATTTTAACAAGTTCCAATTTGCCTAAAGCGAAATCCCAACTCTATCAACGACAGAGCAGATTTAAATGGTCTGAACAAAATATATCAAACGATTATAAAGAAGACAGCAGAGAACAACAACAGAAGAAAAAGAAGAGTGACATCGACACCAACGTGACAATTCAATGACTCAGCGCCACATTATATCACAGAATGAAGAATGAAGACACATGCACTATAGGCAGAAGTATTGGAAATTGTTAAAATGAATGTAACCGATCTCTATCTCGAACAATTGTATATTATTATGTAACTGTGTTTTTAATGTTTATTTTAGATTAAAAAAGGGCCCGAACTCGAAACGTCTTATATTTGACTTTGAATAAATTAGGTCAAGAAAATTCCAGATGATCGTTGAAAATCCATAAACCATTAATTTGTAATTTTCGATAATGAATGAAAATATTTTAAATTCATGAGTGCCAAGGAATTATTGCAATAACATATAGAGTAGTGTCTTACCAGGAAACGAAGGGAAATTTTGTCAGCAGTCATCAAGACCTGACGAAATCGAAGATAAGAAACTAATGTGAATATTTCTTCGTAGATACTGAAATAAGCAGTATTCAGTCCATGGTAAATGTAAAACTGATGAATATTAAAATTTTATATCATATAAAAGTATAGAGAAGTTACAGGTTGCAGTAATCTGATAAGTTTTCTGCTACACCTCCTCTACAATCTCGGCGGACTCCTAATACGAAGTATAAAGTTATGATGTTATGATTGACTATTGAGTGAATTGATGTTATTGCCGAACACGCTTTTTGTACGTGATATAACGTCTGTGAACGACAGATACGTATAGCGACCACCGGCGCGATCTCCAAACAAAAATGGAGGAAAACTCCTCTAAAGCTATGTTGTTATGGGAGGGGAAAGTAATTATTTTAGGTTTTTTTCTTCGATCTCGTGATGATTATGTGAAAACTTTCAGTGAATGGACGTAAAGGGTGTTCAAAATTGAACGGTTTTTTCTAAGAATAAATAAAATATAGATGGCGCACTGAATTCGTCTGGGTATTTTGACATTTAGGAAGTGTGATACTGTGATGTATAACATTTATAAAAATGGCTTTGTACACGATACAACAACGCGTTCAAATTGTTGAATTATTCTATGAAAATCAGCGTTCTGTGATGAAAAGTGTTTTTATAATATTACGTGAATGTTATGGTTTACATAATCGTCCAACTGAAAGCAGGAAATCAGTGCAAAATACAGTCGTAGCGGTCGTTCACAAGAAGATATTGATTTGGTTCATGAAAGTGTTGCTGAACTTAGTGTGTCTACAACATGGCGTGATTTACACACATGAATTTAGCTCTTAAGACATATAAGGTTCAAATAACACAGGAACTAAAGCCATTACATCATTTAAAACGTCGTTCATTTGTCCATCTCACCAAAGAATAACCAGCTGATTTTTCTCAAAAACTCATGTTTTTCAATGAGGCACATTTCGAACTTGGTGGATATGTTAATAAAAAAAATTGTCGCATCTGGGGTGAGGAAGATCCACGATTTATTCATGAGAAACTACACCTCACTTTGCAAATGACACAACCATGATCATGTGATTTGGCACCGTTGTACTATTTTCTTTGGGGTTATGTGAGAAGCCAGGTCTATGAGCATAATCCACAATCGGATGAAATTATTCGTGTCATTAGTGGGATAGAGCCTCAATTATGTCAAAATGTCATTGAATATTTTAACAGAAGAGTGAACGTCTCTAGAGCAGCAAGAGGAGGTCATTTGGCAGATATTATTTTTCGTACATAAATGTCTAAACGGATACTTCAATTAACAATAAAAAGTTTTTGAAAATGAATGCAAATTATGTGTTTTATTTATTCTAAAAAAAGCATGAATGATCTTGAGAAATATTTTGAGTAGATGGCACATCAGCTTATAGTGCGGAAGTCTTTGCACGATTTTGCATTGGTTTTCTTGGATAATGTAATAAAGGTGGATTCAAGCTATATTTCTGGAATTATGCCAGTATCATAAATGTTGTTGAAGAGTGCAGTTAGTGTTTCAATAGAATCTTCCAGGAGTTATTTGTCTGAACCGGCCTGTGACTTCTTTGATCTTATTTTGTGTATTGAATATGTCATGTTTTCTATTTAATTCTCTTATTTAATTGCACTTCAGCACTTCAGCTATCCATTTGGTTTTGGCTATTCGGATCTTTCTCCGAATATTCCTGTGAATTGCCCAGTATTGTTGAGTATTAGTCCGATTAGTCGATTTAACTCTCTGTCTTTCTTCCATTAGATTCATGATCTTATCAGTCATCCATCCTTTCTTATTTCTCTTGGTATCAGGTTTCAGAAAACGTTTGCTGACCTCCGTTATTTTTGTTTTCATTGTATTCCATGTCTTGTCTGGCTCAGAAACGGATGTAAGCCCTTCACTTAATTGAGAAGCCAAAGCATTCCTCACTCTCTCCTGGATTTCAGGGTTCTTGATTTTTTCGATGTCATATTTCTTGGACTATCTCTGTGACAGCTTCTTTTTGAGTTTTGTCTTTTGTTGACACACCAATAGGCTGTCATCGGAGGGAACATCAGCTCCCGGACATGTCCTGACTGAAGTTACTATTACGAAATCGTTCACAAATCAGAATGAAGTCAATCTGATTTCTTACTATATTGCCAAGTGTGCCTGCGGGTGATCTCCATGTATATAAACGTCTAGGTGGTAGTTTGTAAAGTGTGTTGCTAACAATAAGTTTTTCTTCTTTGCAACATTGAACCAGTATGTCGCCTCTTCGGTTCCTCTGTCCCAATCCGTACAGCTTATCTTTTGCTCCTTTACTGATTTTTGCATTGAAGTCCCTCATGATGATAGTGACATTTTTCTCTTCACGCTGACGGATCTTGGTATCCGAGATCCATGATCAGTAACTTCTTTCACATCTCTACAACCTTCCATGATGATTTACTTACGAGTCTGTAATGCAATAGTTTTTCGGTGCTTTCTGCATCCTCATGCCATTGATCATTGCTGATTCATCTGCCTGATGATTTCTCATTCCAGGGAGAGAAGAGTGCCCTGACCTTAGTTTGTTCTTCCACCCTGCGTATAGGATGCTGACAATACTGAGGGGTTCTGTTATTTATTCCGACAGAATTTCGGTCGCCATCGCCTCGTTGGTTTTCCAGCAGGGTGCACCGCGTGCAGGTGAGGTTGGCATTTGGGCGAAGCATATTAATACTGGTTTCACCCCTTACAATTATTAGAGGTCTCTTGTTACTTCATGAGAAAATTACATGTACCTGAAATCACTTATCTGGGAGAGTGAATATCTCAAAAACTGCAAATGGTAGAGGTGTCATTCAAGCGACTCAAATGGGCACGGAATATTGGAATCGAAATTTGATTTTGGAAAATGATGGTGCCAAGTGTGATGCTGGACCGAATTTTCCAAACTCGAATACCTTGAAAACTATAATGGTGCATAGTTTCTGGGTTTGCACCGAAATTTTTTCGCTAACTTCACGCGACCCAAAATATCTTGTTGATTCAACCGTTTCATCAACAAATTTTGCTCATTCTAGATTTCCCTCATAATGGGACCTTGTGCAGGAGGTGCAGTATATTCCCCTGCAATGACAGACTTCACCTTCATGGTTGAAGACACTTCGTACCTTTTCATAACTGGACCAGATGTAGTCAAGGTGGGTGGGATTGAAAGTTGAAACTAGCGTCTTTCAGAGATATTGAAAACCATTTTTATCACTTTTTTCTCTAAAAAAGGCAACTCTCTCAAATTTTTATTTTCAGTCAGTTACTAATGTGGACGTTACACAAGAAGAGCTAGGAGGTGCCAAAACGCATACGTCTATTTCGGGAGTGGCACACAAATCTTTCTCGAACGACGTGGAAGCTCTACTTCAGCTCAGAGATTTCATGGGTTTTCTGCCGCAATCGAATACTCAACCAGCCCCTTTAAGACTGTGCGACGAAAGATGGTATTGAGGATACACATCATTGGATTCAGTTTTTCATACTTTCTTTTTTACAGTGATTTGGATGTTCGAATACTCGATACCATAATTCCACCAGAAACAACAGCTGCTTACGATATGTTGGATGTCATAGTGAATATTGTTGATGAAAGAGAATTTTTCGAGATAATGCCAAAGTATGCGAAGAATATAGTGACTGGTTTTGGCAGGATGAATGGACGCTCGGTTGGAATTGTTGGAAATCAGCCAAAAGTGGCAGCTGGTTAGTGCAAAAATTCACATGAACTGAATAGGCTATCGACTTGAAAGTTGCATACACCTTTAAAGTCGATAAAACTGTTAGGTCGAGTTTTATGTTTGTCAAATTTATCCCCGAACATGTAAAATATTAAGTACTACCCACACAAATCATTAATTTTTTTTTTTTAATGTTGTGATTTTCACGAAAAGGAATATCCTGTAATGTTCAGAGAACATCGTGAGAACCAACGGCAAGCAGGTAGGAATTGGTATTCTTCTTGAATTTCTGGAGGTTATATGCCTCGGGGAACACCTCCCTAGGCAATGTGTTCCAAAGCCTCGCTGTTCGTTGGATGAACGAGTCTTTGAAGAGAGATGTTCTGCAGGTCTCCAAAGTTACCACGAAGGGGTGTGAAGACTTAACTTGACGGGTTAGTCTGGAAGAGACTGCCAGAGGGGGAACGATTGCTGATAATTCAGAAGAGCATCGCCCATGGAAATATCTATAAAATAGAGACAGATCGCCCACTTTTCTACGGTGTTCCAGAGAAGTGAGCGAGCTTGTAAGCGATGCATCACCGACGAGACGAATTGCCCTTTTTTGTACGGAATCCAAGAGTTTTAGGGTGTGTTTAGGTGCAGCACTCCAAACATGGGAACAGTATTCCAGGACAGGTCGAATCTGTGCCTTATAGATCATAAGCAGCTGACCTGAGGTGAAATAGCTCCTGGTACGAAACAGAAAACCAAGTATTTGGGATGCACTTTTAGCAATGGATCTCACGTGATTCTCCCAGGAAAGGTTACTGCCGACAGTAATGCCAAGCATCGAAATGGATTACTTCAATGGTATGTTCACTCCCGACAATTTTATGCTGGGCACAGTAAGATCGACTTTTCTAGAGAAAAGACATGCTTGTGTTTTGTTTGCATTTAATTCTACCAAGTTATTAGATCCCCATTCAAGAATTGTTGCCAAGTCCATATTCATGTTGTTAACATTTCTATCTCGTTCGTTTTTGATTTGGCGGGCTGGTATTGGAGCCCTAGAAGAAAAGGCGGTATGGAGGGTACTATCATCCGCGAAGCTGTGCACTGGACACGAAGTTGCTTCCAGCAAATCGTTGATGTGAAGCAGAAACAGCGTTGGAGCCAGAACGGATCCCTCCGGAACACCAGCATTTATGGGTAGAGAGTCAGACGAAACTCCATCGATTACTACATGGAGAGATCTGTTAGAGAGGAAACTAGCTAGCAGATAACATAGCTTTGGGGGCACGCCATAAGATGGAAGCTTGGCGAGGAGTCCCTGATGCCAGACTCGATCGAATGCCTTGGAGATATCTAGTGCTACGGCTATGGTTTCACCATATTTCTCGATAGATAGTTGCCATATATGTGAGACGTAAGCGAGCAAGTCACCAGTGGATCTCTGATGACGGAAACCATATTGTCTATCGTTGATAATTCCTGAGTGTTCCAGATATTTCATGACCTCGAAGTTGATGGCTTTTTCCATGACCTTTGAAA
The DNA here is from genome assembly GCA_910592335.1 of Adalia bipunctata. Lineage (NCBI taxonomy): Eukaryota > Metazoa > Arthropoda > Insecta > Coleoptera > Coccinellidae > Adalia > Adalia bipunctata. Next base: position 50,635,097 of record OU342950.1, on the reverse strand, counting down.
TAATAGATAACAGAGCGATAGGTCTGTAGTTGCTAGGTAGGGTCTTTTTGCCTTTTTTAGGTACTGGTTGTACTCTTGCGGTTTTCCAGTTGGATGGAAAAACACCCAATTTGTAAGAGTGGTTGAACAATTTGCAGAGGACAGGTGTTAGTTCGGGGGCACATTTTTTGAGAACAATCGGTGGGATTCCGTCGGATCCACTGGCTTTGTTGGTGTTGAGACCAAACAGAATCTTTCTGATAATACGTGGGCGAAAGGTTATCTCGGGCATATGGCTGTCAATAGATGTAATATTCGGGGGTTGTTTTCCCGATGAATCTAGAGTGGAATTTTCAGCGAACAAATGCGCGAAGATGTTGGCTTTTTCCAGGGCAGTCGTTGCTAGTGTTCCATCTTCCTTGGTTAGAGGGGGAAACGAGCTGGAAGTGATGTTTCTTCCTACAGCTTTGGCGAAGGACCAAAATGAACGGGATCCGTTAGGGCATTCAACAAGTCTAGATCTTATTTTGGCATTGTGAGCATCTTTTGAAGATTTGATTGTCTCATTGCATATGGCTCTAGCCTCCACATATTCTGCTCTAGTCTCGGGCCTGGATTTTTTTGCCATCGATGGAATGCTGCCTGTTTGGAAGCGACAGCTTTAGAGCAGTTCTTGTTAAACCAGGTCTTATCGGATAATGTTCTTCTTGCTGTGTTCGGTATGTAAGTTTGCATCCCCAACATAATTATTTCAGAAATTATCTCGGCACATTCTGTTGGATCCACTGAGGAGAAACAAGCTCTCTTCCATGGGAACGCTGAGAAAAACATACGAAGCCCTTCCCAGTCGGCCGATTTGTAATGCCACATGAGACGGGGTGGTATTGTGCGGCTTGATGGTACATGAAAAGAGCAAGTTGTGGAGATTAGGGTGTGGTCGGAGTTTCCAAGTGGGGCGCAAACTTCTATCCTATATGGATCAGGATTGGTGGTGAGAAAGAGATCCAGTATATTGGCAGAGTGGTTGTTGACATCTGGGATACGGATTGGTAGCTCGACCAGTTGTTCTAGGCCATGAGTGATGGCGAAGGCCTCAGCTTGACGACCTGGATCATCTGTTTTGTTGGAGAATTTGAGCCAGGCTGCGTTATGAACATTGAAGTCTCCCATGATTATGACTTCAGCTGCTGGGTGGTTCTCCTGGATAAAATCCAGTTTGAGTGATAAAAACTCAAAAAGGCTCATATATGACGGTTCATTTGGCGACAGATAAAGGCAGCAGAGGAACTTGGTCAGTTTGGTATTGGCTAGCTTTAACCACATCACATCGAAGTCTTTCGGTTCCAAACTCTCTACACGCTGGCATGAAAGATTAGCCTTGGCATAGAGGCAGACTTCACCTTTGAACCTGAATCGAGAATGGAGTTCGTAACCAGGACAGAGCATATGGACATTGTTGGTGCACGAGTTCACTTGTGTTTCTGTCAGCGCCAGAATATCTGGTTGTTCCGTCTGTAGGTGATGGTGGACGTCATTGATGTTCTTGTTGAGTCCGCGGATGTTACAAAAGTTAACCTTAGAGATGAGTCCCCTCGAGTACCTCTCGCCCGGAAATCCGAATGGAGAGGTATTTTGCTTCCGGAATGTTTTACTCTAGGAGACTTCATCATCTTTTTGCATAAAATGTGGTGGAGAGGTGGGAAGAGGGGAAAAGGGGAGACCGGAAAGTATCGACCGAACACTGAAACATGGAGTGATCCATTTCACAGCACACAAAGTCGATATGGTGGTATTTCACCGGGCGATGAGACCATCTACCACCTATGGTTATCCTTTTAGTCGCCTTTTACGACAGGCAGGATTTACCCTGGGGTTATTCTAGAGCCGCCCCCATAGCTTCAATTTAGAATATTTTGCAACAATCCGACAGTCATTCATTCATTTTTGAGCGCTCGTTCCAAACAGAGGTCTCTTCTTGTAGAAAAATAAGAATTTTGGAAAATCGCTCGGATCCGTCAATTTTTTTTTTCTTAGCGCTCGTTCCACTTGTACTTGAACGAGGTCTATATCTTCTCGTCGCGATGTCTGTGTTTGACGCATACTCAGTCGCGAATAGTCTCAATCAAATCAACTAGGCTAGATGACTCACTGACCACGAATTCAAGTTTTCACTATTTTCAGTCTGTCCCTTTTTTCAGGTGTTTTGGATATAAATGCCTCAGTGAAGGCAGCTCGTTTCGTTAGATTTTGTGATGCCTTCAATATACCTATTATAACATTAGTCGACGTTCCTGGATTTCTACCAGGTGTGAATCAGGAACATTCTGGAATAATCAGACATGGAGCAAAACTTTTGTACGCGTATGCAGAAGCTACCGTTCCAAAGTTGACTGTGATAACGAGAAAGGTAGGTACTGAAGTAATTCATCCCTAGGAATCAATTTCAACTGATCATATTCCACAAATCCTCTTCTAGATTGTCATATTGTCTAGATTATCATATTGTGTAATTTCAAAAACTGCGTATTGTAGGTTTTGTGACTCTGATCGTTATTCCCGTGTACTCTTCAAATATAAATCACGATCGAATAATAGGTATGGATGAGGAATAGTTCCAATAATGAATTACCGCTTATCACTGTAGAAACCAATTTACTTCTGCAAATATAACGCTGAAAATTCGAATTGAAGTACTTTGTCCATGGTACTTTCACTTCACTTCACAGAATACAAATACGCTAAGACGTTTTCTTATTCTTCTTCTTGACGTCTTGACTAAGACATTTTGATTTTGGTCCAAAGCAAAGAGTTGGAGGCAACTCAATTTACCAGAGAATTCGCATTATAATGGAATGATATTAGTAGAGCACTATAAAGATAGGTATGCTATACTCCATTCACTCCATTCAGTATCGCGGTTGGCCATGATTTAGGTTTATCAAGTTTTTTCACTTAGAACAGACGCAGGTTGGCACTCGTGAAAATCAAGCGACATTACCAAGTCTACTTTCTATTTACTCTTTTTCAACTTTGTAAATAGAGTTAGTTCTTCGAAGATTTAACTGTGGCGCAGGTTTCGTAGAACTACTACATTTTCATGCTGGAGTATTTCAGGTTGTGCAAAAATGTATCTATTTAAATATCTTCTGAATTAACATTATATTTTCTCAAATTTCCCAAAAGTAAATGAACTTTTTGATAAATACGTAATTACTACGATTTTTAGCAGAAACGACAACGTTGTGGGCGTATCTGACAGTGCAATGACCATAACCTCACATTTTCAAAATATACGCGGTGAAATGTGTCAAAATTTCATGGCAAACCGCGATACTTTATAAAAGTGAATGGAGTATAGATAGACCTGGCTCTATGGTTGATTGGGTCCAACCATAGACTCGAAAATTACAGGACTCGCAACATTTTCATCGCCATCTATCGGAGTGATACACCAACATAAACAATAAATTATTATAAATTTGACTATTAGATGCCGCGGCATTATTCTAACACCACGAACCTAACCTATTTCCAATGTTTTTCATTAGAGCATGCCGAAAAAAGTCATCATTTCTCTTTTCATTTTCTTTCGACTATTTAGACAACCCGTTAAACAGAAGAAATTCAAATATTCCAAATAACTGATAAAAATCAGACATAATTTCTGAACAGCGCTACCTGAAGTGGAAAAAACGAAACTTTTTCAATATTCCTAATTTTGGCTAATCAAAATCTAATCAGTGGTCACACTATTATTTTAGACATCTAAGCCTTGCTGCTCAGTTTAAAATAATGGGTAAACATCTGAGTCTGTAGAGCAGCGAGATTATCATGTTTCCATGGATATGAGCTGTCACTCAGAACAGAAACACAAAAATATACAGTTTTTTCCGCAAATATGTATATTTATTACCCAAACAGAAATTCAAAAACTTTTCAGAAATAAAGAGAAAAGATGAAAATGGACAACTCCCGATTGATGCTGATCGTCAAAATTCGATTAACTTGACATATCGGTAAAAATTCACTGTTCCGCCAACTTGAGATGTTTACCCGCTGTTTGATCTGATAAGTGATAATAGCCTTCCATGTTATTTTAAGTTCTATGCAATCATCGCGATCTAGTGGCGATAATATAGTACCTTCACGACTACGCTACAGTTTCTGGATCAGAGCTATTAACCGTAGCGACACCTATAGTCCATCCAAGAATGATTGACATCTCGGGGGGCTTTGGAAAATCGAAATTATGTTGGTAATGCCCATTCAGTAATATTTCAAGTTGCAGAATTCAGGTTGGTGTTGGAAATAACACTGGCATTTTGTTCTGTCATTAATGTTTCGAACAAATTTGGCAAATAATTGAGCAAGTGAAATAAATATCTTTGGAATGAGGCTCTTGAAGAGTGTACATCTAATTAGTGGAAAGCCTGCACAGAGCACGTAGAAAAAGAAATGAGAGAAGATTAGTCAAAATATATTGGATGTTATGGTATTGCTGACAAAACCTTTCATTATAAACATGACGAGGTCTGCCCAGATGAGGAAATATTGGAAATAATAACAGTTGTGGTGGTTGAAACAGAATATATTAATATATTTACGTTTTTATATTTCATATTTTACACCGTCATTGTTCACAAATATTGGAAGTTACAATGTTATGACAAAATTCTTCATAGGTATATTAAATAGATCCATTGGTTAAGTTTTGTTTCTGTCTTGATATCTATTACAAATTTCCCAATCCATTCATATTGAACATTGTAAAGGACCATGCTTTTTAATCACCCACGATATAATTTTTGTTATCGAACCAGAATTTCCAGGCTCTATGCTCCTATAATTGATCGAAAATGTATCAATACGAGATGAAAATAATATACTGCTGGTATACAGATTCACACGCTGATAATCGTATGTGAAAATTGGTGACATTTTCATGTTCAAAGTGCCTTACTCTGAAACTCATTCAATTTTTAGGTTATTTCTTTATCTTTTATTGCTATGATGAAAGCACAGAAAATTTTTAGTTACTTTTTTGTAACTAGAAATAAAGCTGCGACTGGACTTTCAAGGCCTGCTCTGATGTCAGTCATTCTTGGATGGACTAAAGTGGCCTTATTCAAAAGAAGGAGAAGCATTTCTTGCATAAGTAAAATTTTCATCGAATTTTTCAGAGTTTTATTGCATTTTATAATGACCAGACCGTATACGAATCCATAAATGAAGTTTCATAACAAACAGTCCATCCGATCTCGAGTTATAAATGGTGTAACCAACATCTTTGTTTTATATATAAAAAGAGATAGGGACACCTCAATTCTCATTTTTTACAACGTTCTCTGCATTTGAAGAGTAGGTACACGGGAATAAGGATCAAAGTCACAAAACCTACAATTCGCAGGATGTGATATTTAATCTCATCAGTTTGGTTTTCATCCATACTATTTATTTAAATTAAAGTACTTATCAGAAACGTGGACAGTTTATTTCTCTAATTAAATCTACAGAGCCAACGTTTCGGAGATAATATTTTCTCCTTCTTCAGGGCTACAAAAACAAACGGAAAACATTAGCAAAACAAACAAACAAACACAACAAGATGCGATAAGAACTAACCTTAAGATTATTAATTCTTCAGAGATTGAACATTTAGGTATCTGCAAGATCTACAATTCATAATAATTCCAAAATTTAAACACTTTCTAGCAACCAGCAACGACGCAAAAAATCTTATCATGAAAATAATTAAGACGGAAAACAGACATGTCAAGTTAATGTCAAATTTATAAAACAATCAATTCTTATTTTTCCCGAAAACATGGTCATAGTGAACTATACTAAGTTATGTCAAGTAAAAAATCATAAAAATAGCTCAGATTTTTCACGTCCTCTCTAAAATTCACCGTGTCATTTCTTCTGATGGAAATCATCTCGCTTATATTCCTTTTGTAACCATTGGTCTCTATGTCTAGTACACTAACCTCTTCGAAGTTGAAGTTGTGTCCCTCTTTGAAGGTATGATATGCCAGAGCCGTCTTTTCCTTATTGTTTATGTTTTTAGTGTCATATCTGTGTTGTCTAATTCTATCCCGCAAATATTGTTTTGTCTGTCCTATGTAGCTACTATTACAATTTGTGCAAGGTATCTTATAAACTACTGAGGATAATAGTTCTTTTTTTGTAGCTTCTTTCAGTTTTGTGAAAAATTTTTGGGTGGTTAGGATGTTGTAAAAGGCACAAATGCAGTTCAAGTCTTTCAAAATCTTCTGTATCCTGTAAGATAACCCTTCAATAAAAGGAAATCGATGGTATGTTTGTTGAACATCAGAGGCAGGTTGTGATACTATTGTTATTTCTTCCCTCTTATTTTTCATTTTGTTGATACATCTTTCTATAAGGTACCTAGGATAATTGTTTTGTGTTAGGATATTTTTAGCAATCTGTAAATTCCTTTCATGGTATTCTACATCACTCAACTTCAGTGCTCTGTTTATCAAGTTGTTAATAATATTGACTTTTTGTTTGGCACTATGATTGCTATAATAATTTAACAGTCTGTTAGAGTTACTCGGTTTGTAATACCAGCATGTTTTAAGAGTATGATTTTCATTTTTTATTATTAAATCTAGGAACGGAATTGAGTTGTCCTTATGTACCTCCATGGTGAATTTCAATTTGCTGTCATAAGCATTGAATAAATCGAGTAGCAATTGGTGGCTGTTATTAGGTACCACTAAAAAGGTATCTTCGACATATAGTTTTACCATCGGGATGTTGAAATTAACCCTTGCCAAAACCCAACCAAACAAATCATCCATAACAAGGTTTGCAAAAGAGGGACTGGATGGAGCACCCATGGCCGAGCCAGAGATCTGCTTATAGTATTTTCCATCAAACACAAAATAGTTATATTTGAAACAGATGTCAACCAACCTTAAAAAGCTCTCTCTGTCCAAAACTGTGAAGTTTTTTATGTAGTTCCAACGTTTTTTGATGACAGTTGTAACCAATTCATTGGATATATATGTAAACAGCGATACCACGTCTAACGATATTAGGTTGTAACCATCCGGGACATAGACATCCTGTAGATCCTTCTTGAGATCAAATGAATTTTTCACATTGTAAGGTGAAGTCGAAAGTACTTGGGATAGAATTTGGTGGAGGAACTTACCGATGTTGTAAGTTGGTGAATTAATATTGCTCGAAATTGGTCTCAAAGAGAGGGAGTCCTTATGGGTTTTTCTAAGGAAATACAATTTTGGAGATACACTATTATGTCGGATTAACCTTTTATATTCCTGATCTGTTATAGTCAAGTCCTTTTTTAGAGTCATTAGTGTTTTGTTTATATTATCTTGGATATTTAATATTCTTGTGATATTTAATATTCGTAGACTCATATCTTGCATTCATATTACGCTGAGACATGGATTTATTCATTCATGTTTTATGTTTTAGATTGTGATGTTGTTCATTAAAAACTAGGTTGGATTTTTATTGTGAAGTTGCGTGTGGACTATGATCGTTTTCGTGTAAACGAATGATTATTAAAACGTTTATAACTTGGACACTGAGTATAATTTCATAAATCGGTAAAAACCAAACGAAAGCTCTTGGAAAACTTCACCAGATGGTTTTTACCGTTTAGTTTCACTCAAAAATGGACCCTGAGCCCGTATTCTTGGCAAGTGATCTTTCGGTGCGTATACTCACTGAACACTTGCCAAGAATACGGACCCTGATCATTATTCCCGTGTACTCTCCATTTGTTGAAACCACATATGACATAATACCTAATTACAATTTGTAGGGCTATGGGGGTGCGTATGATGTAATGGCTTCGAAGCATCTCAGAGGAGATATGAACTACGCTTGGCCAACAGCAGAAGTTGCTGTAATGGGCGCAAAAGGTGCTGTGGCCATATTATTCAGGGGAAAATCAGATGTTCAGAAATATGAGGACGAATATATCGAGAAATTTGGAAATCCTTTTCCTGCCGCACAAAGAGGTAAGAAAAGATTTCATTGATAACTATTATGAATTGAATAAAGTATAAAAATGTGGAAATTGTATCAGAAGTCAAAGAAATCAATATTCATGCAAATTTTTTTATAGGTTTCATCGATGATATAATAGAGCCAAGGACCACTAGATGGAGATTGTGCCGGGATTTGGACGTACTAGAAACTAAAAACTTAAGCAATCCACCAAAAAAACATGGAAACATTCCACTTTGAAACAATTTCGGTTTATGAACGAAATGAAATATGTGAACTGATATTTGTTATTATTGGTCTTTTCCTTCCATCAAGAATATTTTTACTTATCGCAACGAATTAATAAATTAAACTTGGAATAGCATCTTGGCCGTTGATTTATACCAACATTCAATCTCTAGGTTCTAAGTTTGCTGAGCTGGTCTCCTATGTCCAATTACATCGTCCCTATATTGTTATGATCTCAGAATCATGGTTGCACCCTGGTATCAGCTCGAGTATATATGGAATTCCGGACTACACACTTTTCCGAGATGACAACATGGAAGCTGTGGGTTATAGGGGGGTATGTGTTTATTTAAGTGATCACATTACGGAGAACTTTTCAATAGAGGTGGTGCATGTGGGCTGGAAGGGTATAGATAATATCTTTTTGAACATTTCTAATTCAGATTTCGCGCTTACACTCGGCTGTATCTATCGTCCAAGGCCTTGTGCAGCTGACAATGATTTCACAAAATACCTTCTGGATCTATCATTAACAAAAACGAACTTGATAGTTGCTGGTGATTTTAACTGCCCTGATCTCAAATGGCCTCTAACCCGTATACCTTCCGATGACTCACCTTCTTGTGCTTACGCCAGACTTCTGTTGGATTCCGCCATGCACCAACTTGTGCATGAACCTACCAGATATAGGGAAGGGCAGAATCCCTCACTTCTAGACCTTATATTCACAACTGATAAAAATCTTCTGTCTGAATTGGAATACTAACCTCCGTTCGGAAAATCAGATCACGTTGTCCTGGCATCAGAGCTTCAGCTGAATGTTTGTCCATCACCACGTAACCAAAACAAAACATTACAGATAATTGATTATGCTGGGGTAACTGACTACCTTTGCGCGAGAGACTGGAGGGAAATGTTTGGCAGTGCTGTGGGTGTTGATAACATGTGGGATAACTTCATCGGTGAGATCAGGGGTGCTGTCTCTTGTTGTTGTCGATTGAGTGTCATTAGATGCAGCCCTCTGAAGCCATGGATAGATCAGGATATCATGAAAATGCTGAGGCGCAAAAAATCTCTTTGGCAGCGATATCTTCGCAGTAGATCCGTGAATGACTACCAAAACCACAGAAGGTACTCAAATTTCGTGTCGGCCTTCATTAGAGCTTCTAAAAGCTCCTTTGAATCTGACTTAGTTACGTCGAAAAACAAGAAAAAATTCTTTAAATATGTCAGAGCCAACATGAATTCCAAAGTTGCTATACCTCTTGTTAGAGGGCCTGATGGAGAGATCGCCCGAAGCCCTCTGGAGTCGGCTGATATCTTGGCGGGGGCATTTGAGTCTGTCTATGTCGTGGAAGCTGATGGTCCTCCACCCTCACTAGAAGTGCCGAGAACTCAAGCCTGCATAAATGAAATAAAAATGGACGAGGAGGAAGTGCTGCATCATCTGCTCAACATCAGGGAAACATGTTCGCCTGGTCCAGATGGCCTCTCTCCACTCTTGCTCAAGCGTTGTGCTTCTGCGATTGCTTATCCCCTGTCCCTCATTTTTCAAGAATCACTACAGGCTTCTATTCTACCAGCAGACTGGCTTAAGGCTTCGATCACGCCAATTTCCAAAAAAGGGTTAAATTATCACCTAATAATTATAGACCTATAAGTTTAACTTCCCCAGTATCCAAGATTCTTGAGAGAATTATATGCGACAGGCTTATTCACTTTGCACTTTCTAACAAGATCATTCCTGATGAACAACGCGGTTTTCTTCCGAAACGCTCTACCATCATCAATTTATTAACCTGCATCAATGACTGGACCGCTTCCGCAGATCGCGATATCCCCACTGATGTCATATACCTTGATTTCTCTAGGGCCTTCGATCGCGTACCACATCGGCGTCTTCTGGCGAAGCTCGATCATCTGGGCATTAGGGGCGAGTTGTTATCGTGGATACGGGCCTTCCTCTCCAATCGTACATGTCGTGTCAGAGTGGGTGGGACTTTTTCATCGTCGGATAGAATGGTTTTGAGTGGTGTGCCACAGGGATCTGTGCTCGGTCCCATTCTCTTCGTGCTCTACACGTCCGATTTACCAAGGCTTATCACTTCTCCATGTGCCTTGTTCGCGGATGACACGAAGCTGTACAACAATCCGACCATAAACTCCGGAGGTACCTTGCAGGAGGACTTGGATGTGTTGTGTAGATGGAGTCAGGATTGGCTTTTGCCACTCAACATCAATAAATGCTGCGTACTTCATATAGGCAAGAACAATCCTAGAATACCCTATACCATAGACGGTCATCAGCTTACCAGAGTTGATCAACATTGCGATCTGGGTGTGACTATAAGTAACGATCTCAGCTGGTCCCCTCATGTCGCATCCATCACCTCCAAAGCGAGGCAAATAACATACCTCATTAGTCGGACCTTCAGGGGCTGTAGTGTTTCCGTGTATAAGTCGCTCTATGAGATCTATGTTCGACCATATCTGGAGTATGCGGGTCCTGTGTGGTTTCCTTCTCTGAAAAGCGACCAGAATCTGCTAGAATCGGTCCAAAGATGGAATACGCGATTGCCATTTGGAATTGTGCGACCTGAATACCCCGACCGACTGGAAATGTTCGGGTTGACAACTTTTGAAGAACGCAGAAGAAGGGGTGACTTGATCGTCACTTACCGTGCAATGCACAATTTTTTTGGAGTCAACCTTCAACATATTTTCGAGAAAAATGTGAGTCATTTACGAGGTCACGAATTCAAGTTGGCCAAGGAAAGGTTTAGAACTTCTCAACGTCAGAACTTTCTGTGTAACAGAGTGTTTGAGGACTGGAATCGGCTACCAGCAGCGGTTGTGAGTGCGGAAAGTGTCAATGCCTTCAAAAATAGACTAGATGCCATATTTTGATGTTGTATGATCACAGAATATTTTTTTCTTTTCTGTAAGCAATATTGATTTTTTTTTCTCTTTTACATAATTAAGTGTTTTCCATTCTATTTTCAAAATTTTGTAATGAGTTTATAGGTTTAACCTCTACTCTTATCGAACAAATAATAATAATAATAATAATAATGTGAAATAAATTTGTCTACAATGAGAAAGGGTTGATTCTATCTGCACTCTTCAGTGTTAGTTTGCTGCGAGGACAAGTCCTCAATGTCAAAATACTATCGACGTGCAAAGATAGTAGTAGACAATGGCGGCTGCTCAATAAGTGCACATGTGCACGTGTACCCCCAACTTATATCTTCATCTGAAGGAATTTTTTTGTTTGTTTGACGTAAAGTTTTCTATTTGGGTATTTTTCATTTCCGATGTTCCGGTTCACGGTTCTGTATTTCAGACTCCAGACGGCGGGCGAACTTTGAACACCAATGTGGCCATGCAAATATACGCGTAGACGCTAGACGGCAGTCGGACGTACACTCTAGGAGCATTCTTCTTCTTCTGTGCGGCGCCTTTTGTCGGCAGAACGTAGGCCTTGTGGCCCATTGTTCATTCCGCATCTTCTGATACTAGAGAGACTCAGACCCGAAGGCACGCGGACAAGAATGCCGCGAGCCGACACTTTGGGAAATTAATGAATTTGAGAAAATATAATGTGAATTCAGAAGACATTTAAATGCATTTTTGCACAACCTGAAATACTTCAGCATGAAAATGTAGTAGTTCTACAAAACCTGCGCCACAGTTAAATCTTCGAAGAACTAACTCCATTCACAAAGTTGAAAAAGAGTAAATAGGAAGTAGACTTGGCAATGTCGCTTGATTTTCACGAGTACCAACCTGCGTCCGTTTTAAGCGAAAGAACTTGATAAACCTAAATCATGGCTAACCGCGATACTTTATAAAAGTGAATGGAGTATACGTAGTTTGTTGCTACGTGTTGCCATTCGACAACAATTAAACAGTGCTCACCGACTGAATATCGAGAAACATTATGAGCAAGTAAAAAAGAACAGATACATTTTATCGGAAATCATAAACTGTATTAAATTTTGTGGTGCTTTCGAATTAGCATTACGTGGCCATTATGAAGGAAATGATTCGATAAATCCTGGTATATTTAAAGGTCATATCAATTTTTCGGCTGAATTAGATTTAGCACTCAGGAATCATTCGATCATTTGGATGAATCCACAGTATTTAAATATAAAGATGATGAAACAAGTGACATTTCAAACATTTTCCAAATGGTTCAAGTTTCCCGTTATACTTCTACAGACCGTACCCCTTGTACTTACAAATTCAGATTTTTGCTCTAACCTCTTTTCTGAATATTATGACGAAAGAACGTCACAAACTCCTCTAAAATGCGAGTTTTGAAGGCTAGTTTTCAAATTATTTTCCTCCCCCGAACTCCCACATGTGCACTCCCAAAATAAAAATCCACGCGCCGCCACTGCCAACCTGCACTTCAACCCAGAAGGAAGGACGACCCACTCTAGGATGCAAATCTTGGTGTAAGTCCTATTTTCCCAACATCATTCCCAGTTTAATCATTTCTTGTTTCGATGACAGATTCACCCACACAATTAGAGGTAATTGCTGAAGACATCGAAATTTAAGAATCTTTAAACACAAATAATATTCAAGAACGATTATTGAGAAATAACCGATTTCGACCTCATTCCAGTATAGAGTTTTGATCGTCGAAATGAACCAAAACTCTTCTAACACATCTGTATTCGACACTATGTCTCGACAAGACATCCAATTATTATTAAATTCCATTCCAGAATTTTCACCAGGAAAAAATTTGTCAATTTTTATAAACGAAATAGATAATTTAATCTCACATTTACATGGCAGATTAAGGTGGGCGTTCAATGTAGTGTGTTTTTATTTCAAGTTGCATTTGAAAACGGTTTCACTTTGAAAACTGAAATTTTGTGGGTAAACTCAGAAAGGATTGGAGTTCTCAATGAGATAATTGAGATTAATTCCATTCCAACAGTTAATTTTTTTTCTTTGAAAAATAGAAGAAAGTGATCCAACTCATGCTTCTATTTTATTTCAAACGAAAGACCCATGAAAATAGTTCAACTTCCGATTAAAAGTGAATCTGCAGATAATTTCATTCAGAAAAACAACTTGAAATACGGAATTGACAGAGAATGGCCAAATTCAAATTTTAGCGGGAAAAAGTTCCTGCTTTACCCACAAATTCACTAATTTCATAGTTCAGCGAGTTTCGGATAGAGAGCGCCATTGTACGTTTCATTCATAATTAGAGAGATATTCATAGAACTCATAAAGAAAATGTAAGTTCTATGGAGATATTCCATAAAATGCACGGTGGCGCCTCTATCGGTCGACTTGTCCTACGCGCATCAAACGGCGACCTTAACTACGGATTCAGAATTTTGCTTAAATTTCTCGATTCGCTCGAAAATTCTGAATGAAGCAAGAGACTTCATCTCATTTCAAAATGCGACGGACTGGCCCTCCATCAGACGTGCTCTTTTACAGAGATACGGCGATCACAGAAATGAAGAATTATTAATTGCTGCAATCTCTCAATGCGTCCAAAGGAGAGACGAAAATTATTTAGATTATTATTGCCGAATTTCCAAAACTTCGAGTGATCTTTTACAACACCTCACTTTGAATATCCAAGACCAAAATCTGCTAGATTATAAGAAAAACGAGGCAGAAAAATTATCATTGAAAACATTTCAAGTAGGATTACTAGAACCCTACAGATCTTACATAAGTAATTTTGTGCTTAATAACTTAGAAGAATGCATCAATAAATATAAATTCTATGACAACAGAAAACATGAATGGGAATATTCCGAGTTTCTTCGTAAATCCCAAGAAACTAAGAAAACTTTGGCACAACCTCATTTCAAACCAATTCAAAATTACAATAATCAACAATCATCCGAATAGATTCTCAAATAACCATTTTAATCAAAATCGACCATAATCAACCTATACCTAAGAAATAATCAGAAATATTTCACTAACCAGCAAGTTTTCGGTACTAAACCAGGTTCAAGTATCAATAGAATCCAGAACCGACACCGATGTCAATTTCTACCAGAAATTCGAAATTTCCTCAAAACCAATATTTAATGTACAATCCAAACTTGATGAGGAGATTGACCACGAATTTGAAAGTTGCGAAACCGAATATCCTGAAGAAAATTTCTATTTTCCTGAAGAATATGGGAATAACTATGAAACAGAAAATTTTCAAGAACTTCCTCCAGAAAACCTAGGAACATAGACCTCAACTCATTGAAAATCAAGCCGAAAATACCTTACATTTACCTTCCAAAACTAAATTTAAAAATCTCAATAGATTCAGGCGCAACAAATTTAATGATGTCATAAATGAAAAACCTGCTTTCGAAAAATTTTTCCAATTTTTATACTAAGAAAAATTCAGTGTGTCAGGATTAGGCACTGCAATCAATGCAGAAAATAACCTCAAAATTCCACTTTTGCACGAATTAGGAATCCTCGATAATATTCATCTACTTACATGTCATCGACTGGCATATAAGTTTTGATGCTTTATTAGGAACATCTGCGGCACAAAGGAAGGCTTGGAGGAAGTTCTGTGAGGACATAGAACAAACCTCAGAAGGAGCAAGACTCCATCGCATCCTTTCCAAAGATCCAATCAACCCAATGGGGACTCTTAAGAAACCCAATGGCAATTATACCAACACTGGGAAAGAAACTATGGAACTTCTGCTCCAAACACACTTCCCAGGATCGACCGTAACCACATACCAAAACCCCAGTGACGAAATCCCTGTAAACCCTGAAATAAGGGCAAGGAGGCAAGACTGGGAGGTGGCAAAACGGATCGCAACTCACTCTAAAGTACTATGGGCAATCAACTCGTTCAACCCATACAAATCACCTGGTCCTGACGGAATATTCCCAATACTATTACAGCAGGGAATTGAAGATCTAGCACCAGAACTGTGCAGACTATACAGGCTGAGTTTAGCACTAGGATGGCTACCTCAAACCTGGAAAACTGTGAATGTGGTCTTTATCCCGAAACCTGGACGAGACTCCTACGACCAGGCCAAGGCATACAGACCAATAAGCCTATCTTCCTTCCTCCTGAAAGGCTTAGAAAAACTGATAGATAGAGACATAAGGGAAACCGCTCTCATAGAGCGGCCTT
Source organism: Adalia bipunctata (assembly GCA_910592335.1). NCBI lineage: Eukaryota > Metazoa > Arthropoda > Insecta > Coleoptera > Coccinellidae > Adalia > Adalia bipunctata. The sequence continues at coordinate 50,619,730 of OU342950.1, read as the reverse complement.
TACACCAAAACCAACATGCCTATCTAACAGGAAAATCCTGCGAGACAGCTCTTCACCATCTCGTCTCAAGGATTGAAGAGTCTCTGGCAAACAAGGAAATCGCACTATGCGTATTCCTAGATATCGAAGGAGCTTTCGATAACACCTCCTTCGAAAGCATGGTCTCTGCGGCTACTCGACGAGGCATTGATGAGACCACTTGCAGGTGGATACGTTCAATGCTTCACAACAGACTGGTCCAAGCCAACATGCTCGAGGAAAAACTGCGGGTTGAAATCGCCAGGGGTACCCCACAGGGGGGTATACTATCCCCTCTTTTGTGGGACATGGTGGTGGATGAACTGCTAACTTCCCTGAACAACCAAGGGTATTATTCTCAAGGATACGCAGATGACATAGTCATACTCGTCAAGGGAAAATACACCGGAATAACCTCAGAACTTATGCGAAACGCACTGAGAATCGTAGAGGAATGGTGCAGCAGAGAGAGCCTAAGGGCTAATCCGAACAAAACAGCACTCATTCCCTTCACTCGCAAAAGAAACATGGGAGATCTCATACCTCCCAGATTCTTCGACGAAACATTACAAGTTGTAGAACAGGTGAAATATCTTGGGCTGATTCTCGATAAGAAACTAACCTGGAACCCGCATCTACATCATGTGATCAACAATAGTAAAACGACACTTATGATGTGCAGGAGAGCTTTTGGAAAAACTTGGGGACTTAAACCGAAAGCCATGTACTGGCTTTACACAGCGGTTATAAGACCCAGAATCACTTATGGCTCACTCCTGTGGTGGCCAAAAACAAATCAGAGACAGGCAAAAACCAACCTCGGGAAAATCCAGAGGCTTGCCTGTCTCTGCATCACAGGTGCAATAAACAGCACTCCAACAGCTGCTATGGAGGTCATCCTTAACCTCTCACCCCTTGACATACAGGTCAAGGGAGAGGCCAGGATGGGCGCGTACAGACTGATCCAAACAAAAAACTGGAGAACCCGCACAACTGGGCACACCAGAATCACTCTTGTAGCTGACGTAGCCGAACTCGATATGATTTCAGACTACATGCAACCCCTATACTCATTCGATAAACCATTCAAAACACAGCTCGACTGGAACAAATGGGACTCGAGTATAGAATCACAATCATCTGCAGAAATAGTCTGGTACACAGACGGTTCAAAGACAGATGAAGGAACAGGAGCGGGAATACATGGAGTGAGGCCAAGAAGGGATTACATAATACCTCTCGGCAAACACGCCACGATATTTCAAGCTGAAACATATGCGATTAGAACATGCATACAGAAGAACCTGGAAAGTGGCTACCAAAGAAAACACATCCACATTCTCTCTGACAGCCAGAGCGCCATCAAGGCCCTCAACTCGACACAGATAAAGTCTAGACTCGTCTGGGAATGCCTCCAGGACCTTCAGGAGCTGGCAAAACACAACAAGGTCACTTTGATGTGGGTGCCAGGTCACAAGGGAATAGCGGGCAATGAAAAAGCAGACCAATTAGCAAGACAAGCATCTGAAACGCCATTCACAGGGCCAGAACCTGTGCTTGGAATCAGCAAAAACCGATGCAGGACCCTGATTGAGGAGTGGATAAAACAAAGACACCGACAACACTGGGAACAGAGCGACGGGCAAACGCACAGCAAAGTCATGGTAGGACACATAAGCCAAACCTTGACGGCTGACTTTTTGAATCTAAACAGAACAAAGGCACGTATAATAGTAGGTCTGCTAACAGGACACTGCGGCCTTAGGAAACATCTGAACACCATAGGAATAATTGAAGAACCTGTGGATTGCAGACTTTGCGGTGAAGAGGAAGAAACAGCCTCTCACATAATCTTTGAATGCGACGCCCTAGGAAGAAGGCGTCACAGAATCTTCGGAGAAATCAACCCAGAAATGGGAATGAATCCGAAAAACCTCATAAACAGGCTATTGAACCTGATAAAGGACACGAACCTATTCTCGTGAGGAACCACTGACGAAAGAATGATACAATAGACCCAAGCTGGTCGTAGTGTCACAGGGAGGCTAAGTGCTAACCCGGTCTCTTGTCCGTCAGTTAACAAATCGATCAATCAATCAGGAACATCTGATCTACAAAAACTAGGAGAAAAAATTGATTACCAAACTCATACTTTAGAAATCAATAACTTGAAAATACCTTTTACTCTCGAATATTCCTCTACTAAAATCAAACCACGTAAACTTACAGCAAGGAATGCCGTGAAAGTACCTGTTACTATGGAAAATGGTGATGTTTTATTACCCGAAATAAACTTTCAACAATTTTCTACCCCTTATTGCATTGCACACGCAAAAAATGGATTTTGTCTCATACAGTCATACCAATTGCCCAGCCAATCGAAAATGATGTAGAAATCAATTTTTCAGAAAGAATACCTGTTAAATCTCTCTTTGAAACTGAAATATCCACTCCTCCGTTAGAAACTCAAACTTTTAAACTAGCGAAAAATATCAGAACAACCCACATGAATTCTGAGGAAAAAAGAGAGATTTCAAAGCTTTGTAGTAAATTTAAAAACATCTTTTATAATGAAAACTGCGATCTTTCATTCAGTAATACAGTCAAACATAAAATTAGAACAAAAGATGAGGGAATCGTGTACGTCAAATCCTTCAGACACCCTCATCACATGAAAAAAATTATCCAAACACAAATTCAGAAACTACTTGACGATAACATCATACGTCCATCAATTTCACCCTATACAGTGCCCCAGTGTGGATTGTAGACAAAAAAAAGATGCGTCCGGTGAAAAGAAATATCGAATGGTTATAGATTACCGACGTCTCAATGAAAAAACTGTCGAAGATAAATATCTTCTTCCACGTATCGAAGAAATTTTGGACAACCTTGGAAAAAGTTGCTATTTTTCAACAATTGACATGGCCAAAGCATTTCACCAAATAGAAGTGGATCCTGAATCCATCGAGAAAACTGTTTTACAGTCAACAACGGTCATTATGAATACATACCTTCGTATGCCCTACGGTTTGAAAAACGGTCCAAGCACATTTCAACGTGTTATGGACGACGTACTTAAAAAATATCTGTTTGTGTACATGGATGACATTGTCATTTTTTCTAAATCATTACAACAACATGTTTACATTGTTTACCATTTGAAATTGATATTCGAAAAAATCAGAGAATACAATCTAAAAAGTGAACTCGATAAATGCTAATTAATTCCTAAGTAAAAACATAGAATTTTTGGGATTTGTCATAACCCCAGAAGGAGTATCTCCTAATTCATCAAAATTAAAAACTACTGAAAACTACCCCTTACCACGTACAGTGAAAGAAATTAAATCATTTTTAGGCTTGGTAGGTTATCACCGCAGATTCATACAAAATTTTGCACATATTGTTTCACCTTTCACAAAATGTTTTAAAAAAAGGCGAAGGGACGGGCCGAAGCCAATTTTTTGGGGGGGATAGCTTCGAAAATTTTCCAACTGTGCATGAAAGGATTAGAAAACCAATGGTTGCAGGGGGGCTGGCATTTTGGATTGCAACTCAATGTTTTCCCCGAGAGCATTAAAAATACATATTATTTGGGAAATTTTGTATTGTAATTTTTCAATTCTGCATTACCAGATTAACACACTCTACAGGATTACACAGCATCTGTTTTGTATGTTCCGAAGAAAAATAAATGATTTATTGGAGTGTACTGAAAAAAGTCCACATACCACACACTTCACTTTGAATCTTTTTCGGTTAATTTTTGCTTACTTGCTAACAGCCCCTTGTTATACTTCGGCCGGCGGCTACGGCACCGATTCTCCATTCAAAAAGTGCCTTTCATTTTTCCAAGTTCACGCCCTCAATTTTTCATCTGAAAGCTCGATTTTTTTTTAAATTGAAGTTGAAGGATGTCTTGAGAGCACTTCGATTTCTTCTCTTTGTTAAAATTATTATTTCGCATGAAGAAATCGGCTACGGCACCGATTCTCCATTCAAAAAGTGCCTTTCATTTTTCCAACTTTACGCCCTCATTTTTTGACCTGAAACTTGATTTTTTCTTGAAATTGAAGTCAAAGGATGTCTTGAGGGCACTTTGAAAAAATCGGGTTGAATTTGAGAGTCTATAAAAAGTGACTTCATAATCGTTTTTTGGCGGTTGTTCATCAATTTTTTTAGAAAATTCATTGGAGTGCCCTCTTTTAAAAAAAAATTCCATTTTGATCGGAGTTCAATTAATGCAAAAAATTATGGAAATACTGAAAAGACTTCCAGAAATGATTTTAACCATATGGGATCGACCAACCCTTGAACTGCAATATTGTTCCATATGCCTTTAGTTACAATTCTCGTTCTTTGTTTAAAAATACCTCTTTTCGACTGATTTATGGTCAGCTATTTAAAAGATTTCTCAACCCAAGAATTTGGGACAAGTTTGGGAAATTCATCTGGTTTTTTGAGACAATAACGAAGGTCCGGTGAACCTTCATTCAGTTTCTCCGTATAAGCTCATAAAATTAAATATATTGTGACGTTTTTATTGCAGTTCAAGTTGCATTTGGAAATACATGGCAGGATCGAATACCAAATCGTCCAAGATTTCTCTCATTGGTCTGTAGATTCAAGAAATGGGTTTTCCCACTATAGTCAAAAATGGCAACTTTGTTGAGCATTGAGCACTTTGTTGGCATAGCGAGGCGTTTTTCGATTCTGACACTCAATCAATTGATGATCTTCCCCACTTTTATTCAGAGGAAATAAACCTTCTTATTTTCCAGCTTGTCTTCAAAACCCTTTATTGCAGAGACATAGTAAAGTAAAGTAGAGAAAAGTTATCGAACAGTAATGAATCAGTTGTAATTCGAAATCGTCGCTAATAAATAAGTTGTAAATCGCAACAACACCTTGCTACCTTGCTATATATTTTCATACAAGGGCGGATTTACGGGGAGGGTACTGGGGGTAACTACCCCCCCATGAGTATCCAAAACCCGAGAAAAACGTGGTTTGTGTACCTGATTCAATGGTTTTCAATCGTTATTACCCCCCCCCCCCATGATCGTTATTACCCCTCCCATGAAAAAGAACTATATCCGCCCTTGTTTTCATATAGAAGGAAAATTAAATAATTCCTTCTTACTATACATTTTCATATAGAAGGTTGAGTTTATAATCGTCGGTCAATTACCAGTTGTCAATAAGTAATTAGTTATTTTTTGTAATTCACAACAACAATTTGCTCCCTTGCTATACATTTTCATATAGAGTGTAGAGTATTCGAATATGTGTTTCTTGAATGTCGAAAGAATGAAATACAAAAGACCTCATAGTTTGTTAGCCTCCAGTATCGGAGATTTGGGGTGTTGTTCATGGAAAATGATGACAAAAATTCATATCTCGCAGAAATGAGTGTGTTCCATGAAAGAAGAATTGTGTCATTTGATTAATCCGAAACAAGCACGACCTCCGCATGAGTCTTGTGGACATTCTCTTACTGAAGTTCTCTCGACCTCTTGCGACCCCCCTACAGTAACTTCGCGACCTACAGGTTGAAAAACACTGACCTAAGTAAACATGAAATTGCGTTTAAACATGTAAATTCTGTGAAATCTTGGGGTTGGGGAGAGTTAAAATTGAGATTGGAAAAGAATTTCACTTTAATGTTTATAATCGAGAGAAAAAGCGATGGCGTGCCATCATGGAAAGAATGATAGCTGTTGTAAAATTTTTGGTCCGTCAGAATTTGCGGCATTCAGAGAAACTAGTTCAGAATTATATCGTTAAGATAATGTAGTAGTTCCTGCTTGTACAAATTGTTTTTGTGACATATAAGATTGTTTTTTTTCAGTATTCAGTTCGTATTCCTTTCCTGTATTACATATTCTTTATTTTGTTGAAATGGATGTATCATGTATCTAGTTACTAGATACCTACTGGATTCTATTGGGTACATGATTCATCATCTAGTACACGAATACAGTAGTACCTATATAAAATATATATGCGTGTATGTAAATATCAATTTTATTGTGTAAAATAACAAAAATCTTCAGAGAAGATGTCTGGATCACCTAAATATTTACGGAAAAAGTAACGGGGTTATCCCCTCCTCAAATCTAATATGTACAGTTTTTTCCTAACATTAAAAGGAGGCCCATTGAAGATTTTATAAATATTATGAATATATGTCAAAAAAAAATTTTTTGTCTTTGGGGCGGCACATAAGGATTCTGCACGCGGGCGGCCAACACCCTAGGATCGGCCCTGCCTATACACGTTGCACTTTGGGCCAAATCTGCCAAATACCCTAAATATACTCTAACAAGAATTTGTACAATTGTCGCCGTTCTCTGCATGCTTCTGTCCGGGCGTCCGGCTAAACGTGAGCTTAGTTCTACCGGTTTAATAAGCATTAATTTCAAACTTCATGTTATTAAAAAGTCAAATTCATTCACATTTTAAGAAAACTTTTATAGGAAAATGTATTCCATTCCAACTCAATTGAAATCTTTCCAACTGCTTCGGAAATTTTTCAACTGTTTTGTTCCAACTTCTTCGAAACTTTTCCAACTGCTTCGAAATTTTTCCAACTGCTTCGAAAATTTTTCAACAGCTTCGAAAATATTCCAACTGCTTTTAAAATTTGCTAACTGTGTTCAACATTGGGGGGGAAATACTATTCAGAATAACGAAAACCAGAATTTGAACGAAGACGATGATTCGAATGCTACAATTCATTCTACTCAAGAAGATAACGGAAAAGTCATTCCTATCACTGAAACATCCGTGAATATCTACCCAAATAGAATAATTTTAAATTTTGGCGAACAGTACAATCTGAAGTTCACTAAGCCCTTCGAAAAAATTACATACAACGTATCAATACGACAGCACTGTATTGAAAATGATTTTTCAACTCTTTTCAAAGAAATTTTCAGACCAAATGAATCATACGGAATTTATTTTAGAGACAACAAATTACGTCTACCTCTGCAAAAAATCATTTAATTATTCAGTGAAACTTTTCATAAGTAATAATTTCCTATTGGATGTAATTCCAGAAGATAACCAAAAAATAATAATTTAAGAATATCATAACAAAAATCATAATGGTATTTCAGAAACACATAACCATCTGTCCAAAAGGTACTATTGGCCGAAAATGAAAAACAGAATAAAAGAAATTATAAATAAATGCGAATTATGCCTCCAGTCAAAATACGAGAGACACCCCTATAAACTGAAATTTTCAGGACCTCTCTTGGCGAAAAGACCTTTCGAAGTAATTCATGTAGACACATTTCCTTTTCAAAAGTTTTTGACGATAATCGATCTATTTTCCAAATATGCTCAGTCATATCTTGTTAAAGACGGTACCGGGTACGGCATTAACAATCCTTAATAAACTACGTCATTAATTTTCACATCATAATATTCCTCAGAAAATTGTATATGATGAAGAGAATTTCATAATAAAACTTTCACTGAGTATTGCGAATTGAACAAAATTGATCTACACTTCACCACCGTGAATAATCCAAGTCCAAATTCTCCTATAGAGAGATTCCATTCGACAATCACGAATTTTAAAATTGAATAATCCTAACGAAAATCCATCCAATCTTATGATTACTGCCACATTAATCTACAACCAGTCAATTCATTCAGCAACTGGTTATTCACCCCTTCATTAGTTCATTTACTTTACGGTCCTTATGACAAATTGCCAGAATCTGATCTAAATATGACTGTTTACGAACAGTATAATGAGAGAGATTTAGAACAGAGAGAAGTTTATGTAAAAAGAAATAGACCTAGAAAAACAGACCCTCCTTTCGAAAAAGTCACTGTTGAACAACAACAACAAAATAAGATTTGTGGTTTAACTCAAAAATCAAGAGAAACCACAGCTCACATCAAAAAAGTAAAAAAAAACTAAAAAAAAAAGGTTTGTTTTTTTCAGGATACCAATAATCCTCCTGATACAGACTCGAACCTTATATTAGACTATAGTATAGTATGGGTATAGTCTAAGACTCGAACCAACCAGGCCCTTCTACAAAATAACCGATAATGGATACTTCGGAGAACCGTTAGGCCTCGCAAAAATCCTTGATCATTATCATAATTTTCTCTTTTTCATAAACATAACCACTTTGCAAGATAATTATGATCAACTAAATTCTAACTTCAATGCTCTTCAGAAAAACCGCACTATAGATGAATTATCTCACAGAATTTATCTTCAATTGAAAACCAATTTAATTCAAATTGAACAGATTCTTCATAAATTTATTAACAGAAAAGTTAGAAGAGATTTGGCAAATTTCATCGGTAGAGGAATCAGGAATCAAATTTGTTACCGGAAATTTAGATGATGACGATTTGAAAACTATCAATGAGAACTTAGAAAGTCTCCATCAGTATAAAAATTTTGAAATCGAAACAATAAATAAAATTTCTTCGTTTGCTAATTATCTGACCCAAAGGTATGCAGAAGATTCATCCTCATTAAATGACAATACAGGGTCTTTCACGAGGAACCTCACCCATATTTATACGGGAAACTACTGAACGTATTTTCATGAAATTCAGAACTTATGAGTATTTCACAATGCTGATGAAATCTAAAGTATTTTCAAGGCATGAGCACCTCCGGTTTTTCCGGAAATGACGTCAACTTCCGTTTTTCAAATTAGAATACCATTTTTTTATTGCAGAAATAGATTCCTTAGAAAATTTCAAGTTATTTTGATGTAACATTTTTCAGTTTTGGTTGGAAAATTCTCTCTGAGCGGGAAAATTCGAAAAAAAAATCGAAAATAGAGCTCCGCTGAAACAAGAATAACTTCGAGGTTTTTGGATGGAAAATCTTCATTTTTGGAATTTTTCAAGATGTAAGATTGATGTATCCCCTTTAAACATCGAAATCGCGATTCCTGATACAGGGGGTGAAAAAATCGCTTTCAAAGTTAAGGATGACAAAAGACAAAATCGTGAAAAATCAATTTTTTCAAACTAGAACCCCATTTTTTTATGGCAGATATTGAATCTACGTTAAAAAATAATGTGAGTGTATGCATCACACCCTTGCCCTAAAGTGGATATTAACTCAGAAAATATCCATTTTAGGGCAAGGGTGTGATGCATACACTCACATTATTTTTTAACGTAGATTCAATATCTGTCATAAAAAAATGGGGTTCTAATTTGAAAAAATTGATTTTTCACGATTTTGTCATCCCTAACTTTGAAAGCGATTTTTTCACCCCCTGTATCATGAATCGCGATTTAGATTTTTAAAGTGGATACATCAATCTTACATCTTGAAAAATCCCAAAAATGAAAATTTTCCATCCAAAAACCTCGAAGTTATTCTTGTTTCAGCGGAGCTCTATTTTCGATTTTTTTTTAGAATTTTCCCGCTCAGAGAGAATTTTCCAACCAAAACTGAAAAATGTTACATCAAAATAACTTGAAATTTTCCAAGGAGTCTATTTCTGCAATAAAAAATGGTGTTCTAATTTGAAAAACGGAAGTTGACGTAATTTTCGGAAAAACCGGAGGTGCTCATGCCTTGAAAATATTTTAGATTTCATCAGCATCGTGAAATACTTGTAAGTGCTGAATTTCATGAAAATACGTTCAGTAGTTTCCCGTATAAATATGGGTGAGGTTCCTCGTGAATGACCCTGTATTGTACACACTTAATCAATTTTTCATAAAATCAAATCAACTGAAGAATTTAGAACTACAATCAAGTATGAAATACTTCAATCAGAAGAACTATTGAACAATCTTTTAATGCTTGAAAGGACCATTAGTTTTCGCAATGAAAGAAATACCGAATTTAGAACTCATTAAAGTCGACGAAAACTTGATTGGAACCTATCTTGAGAAAATTTATAAATCACAGCAATTATCTCCAATTGATCATGTGCATCTTTACCAAATCATTGAATTTGCAAAGATATCTGTCATAGGAACGGATGAAACCATTACATTCCTCCTTAAAATTCCTATTCTTAAACTTTTTACTGCAGACTATTTCGGAGTGTACCCTTTACCTAATCACCAAGATATTGCTGTTGTGCCTCCAAAGAAGTAGGTACTTGATTAAAATCAAGAATGAAGAATCAAAGAGTACATACTCTTTGGAAGAATACTGGACAAAAGAAGCCTGTTCCTCCACATTAGGCAATACCATTGTTTTATGCCTTCAACCACCAACCAAGGAAGTATGCACCCTGTCATCACCAGATCGCTGCCAAAGAGTTTACATTCAAAATGACTACAATATCATCCACATTCTGAAGAATAAAGAACTCATTACCAGCTGTTCAAGCATACGCAAACGATACTAGAGGACTGCCATGGTATAGTAGTCAAGAAATCTATCCAAGGAATAAACCTGTTGAATTCCGACTTCAACATCATCATCGAGAATGAAATATTCGACAATTCAATTCCAATTTTTGAAATTAAGTCACGGAATATTTCCAAAATTACTCCCGAATACAACCACCAAGTGGAACTTCAATGACAACACTTGATAAAACCAACCTCGATCCTCCAGGAAACCGAGAAACATCAGGACCAGCCCCTGTATCTACATAAAGCATCTCAAATTTCTCACTTATCAACGAGCGCAATTTTGCTTCGTTTCATAGTTGCAGGAATAATCATAATTATGAAACATAGGGCAAGAATTTCCGAGCTAATCTACAGTCCACGGAAAAGTCCAATTGACGTAGACGTGGATGAGGATTTTTCAAGGTCATTGGGAGTGAGGAGTGTTTGGTGGGAGGGTGTCAAAATTGACAGGTGTCAAAAATGACAGGTGCCAAAAATGACAGGTGCCAAAAATGATATATGTGAAAAATGACAGGTACCAAAAATGACAGCTCTCAAAATTGACAGGTTTCAAAAATGACAGGTGCAAAAAATGAAAGGTGTCAAAAATGATAGGTTTCAAAAATGACAGGTACCAAAAAATGACAGCTCCCAAAATTGACAGGTTTCAAAAATGACACGTTTCAAACCTAAAAGTGATCTGAAGGACCTATTGCAACCTGTCATACTGATGTCACATGATGGATCTGTCAAATAGTACCTGTCAAATATGTTCCGATTTACCTATCAAGACTGCCTAGATTTGTCAATACTTGCCACACCCTATGACGTAACAATGACCACACCCAATATAAATATGAAAAATCGAGACTTCATTGGGATTCGAACCCAGCCACCAGGCCATTAGAGCTTATTAGATTTTAGCCGGAAAAATTGTTATAGATACAGTTGTTTCGAACTTGATATTAATCGGACGGGTCAAGGTTGTGAATTATAAAATTCTTGCAGACAACAGCAGATTCTTTCTTTTATTCGATAAGGATGACGGAGGTGAAAAAGTATCTTGCATTTTATTTTGATGAATTCGCTTTCGCAAACAACAGAAAAATTGGTATAGATACAGGGATACAGCAGTCTGTATGTGTTTCAAACTTGATATTCATCGTAGGGTCAGGTGGAGAATTATGCAATTCTTGCAGACAACAGCAGATTCGCTTGAATAGTGGTTGACATTGTATTTTTTCATGAGATCATGAAAGGTCTGATTGAAAAACTCTTTTCCCATATCTATCTGTAGGTTTTCAGGTTTTTGTTCATTGACAACCATTTCAAAGTTATCAGACACTCCAGATGCAGTTTTATTTTTCGAAGGAAAAGCCCACAAATATTTCGAAAAGCAATTGATTACCATAAGTAGGTATACCTATACCTATTTGAAATCCTTGTTTTCTTTTGCATAAGGAATCATTTCCAATAAATCTTCTTGAAATAAATCTTCAAAAGACTTCAAGAGAACACGACGTCTCTTAAAATTGATCCTAGTAGGTTTGTGAATTTCATCAAAAACTTGTCTCTTGATACTATCATAATCATTATTAACCACAACAGTTGGTTTTTTCTTCATTCTATAATACTAAATTCTTTCAGTTCTTCTATAAGACCATATATTTTATAGGATGGTACTTGAGGTTTAGAAAACTAGATTTATTGCTATTAGAACAGTGAACACAAATGAATCTTTACATAGTATAAAGCAAAGTCGATTTCGCTGTCTGTCTTTATGTCCCTATGTCTCTATGTCTCTATGTATGCTTAAATCTTCAAAACTTCGCAACTGATTTCGAAACGCTTTTTTTAATAGATGAAGTGATTCAAGAGGAAGGTTTATATGTATGATACATGCATAATATTGTAGAGAAACACCTATGAATTTACAGTTTTCTAATGTGATGTCGTAAATAACTATGTATTTTCATATTCATAGTTTTGGTCCATGTAATAAGGCACCAATTCGCGTATCACCCATGTAATTCTTACGATAATATAGGAAAATGATCCTTATGGTTTTGGTTGATGTTATATGGATCGCAGTGAAATATCGAGTAGTACCTATATTTGGAGTGAATTGAATAACGAAATTCACCGTCCAAACAGATATCACGTCATTGTTGCTTTGATGCCAGTTACTTTGATCAAATCACGCTCTTCATTACTGGTACGGAACAAACAATGACTACCTGTGACTTTGAGATACCAGTGATTCAATCACAGTGAATGAAATATCGCTCATCCCTAATTTCACGTATATTATATTCACTTGCTTATCAAATTATAATTAGAAAAAAAGTAAAAAAAACAATAACAATTCAACTACTATACCGCGAAACCCCGCGGCGCGGGGGCCCACGCGAATGTGGTAACAATATACAGGGTGTTTCACCATAAACTGGACAAACATATATAGCTGTGTAGATGACACCGAGTTAGTCATTTTTGCCTCATGACATATACCCCGTTTTCAACGTATAAGCGAGATACAAGGTGTTTAATGTCAACTTTGAGCAATATTCTGATAACTGTGGTGACATTTGAAATAACGGTTACTGGTCACATGTTAGTATTTTTAAGGGCTCAATTCAATTGTGGTGTAGAATTCTGAAAAAAAAATTTCAAAATGGCGGGAAGCCTGCAAAGTTTTTTTCTCGGTTGCCAATTGGAAAATCACTGTTTCAACGTACTCGATTTTCTTAGATTTTCCGTGAAAAAATTTTGTCAAAATTCGAACTCAACTTTTTTTCACATGTCTCCAGAGAAAAACAAAATTCGGCCGAAATTGTTGAAATTTTTCATGGTATAAAGCAAAGTCACTTTCGCTGTCTGTCCCTATGTGCTAAAATCTTCAAAAATACGCAACGGATTTTGAAACGCTTTTTTTTAATAGATGAAGTGATTCAAGAGGAAGGTTTATATGTATGATACATGCATAATATTGTAGAGAAACACCTATGAATTTACAGATTTCTAATGTGATGTCGTAAATAAACCCCTTTTTTTTGCGTTTACAAAAAAGTCCGCGATTGTATATGTCTATATCTCTCAAGGATAACCCACAATAACCATTTTTTATACTTCACATTTTACGGGAAAAAATGGCTCATATAGGAAGTTATATTACAGCATGTAATTTAAATGAATATTACAGATTCAAAATGCAGGGACTTAGCGGTGCGGGCCGGCACTACCGTTGTTTATGAGGATTGCATTGCTTCCGTGCGAAGCCGGGGCGGGTCGATGGTATTCAATATATTTTAATTTGAACAACGATCCAACTCTATTATATCAAGATTGAATGAATAAAATTAAAATGGTTACATTATGAATTAATTAGAAGGTAGGTAGAATGTGAAAAGATTTAGAGGATCCATAGTAGGCGGGTTCTTGATGGTGACCTCGACTCGTGTTTGGGATACAGGGAAGCAGGACCATATATATACCTCCTCCATCCTCAGAGGATTCTTCAGGAGGTGAAGAATGGAACTCTATGTGGTTGAACTGCTTCGGTTTCCATCTGTTTCATTTCTATTGACTTATTTTTGGGTTTCCTCCTCCAGGATTGCTTCAATTTCTTGTAACAGAAGAGTACAAAAATAAGTATTAGTAATAAACCAGTATGAGCCAGCAAATCTACCTTTTAAGTAGTTATCCCATAGAACTTATAGTACATGGAATGCTATTAGCCTTGCTGCTCAGCTTAAAATAATGGATAAACATCTCAAGTTGGAGGAATACCGAAATTTCCATGTTCCCATGGATACTACTTGTCATACAGAACAGAAACACAGAAATACTATGAATTTAATCGTCAAGATCCGATTCACTTGGCATTTCGGCAAACATTTCTGTGTTTCTGATCGGTGTGACAGGTCGTTTCCATGGGAATATGGGAATTTCGGTATTCCTCCAACTTGAGATGTTTATCCACTTTTTGATCTGGTAATAGCATTCCATGTACTATAAGTTCTATGAGTTATCCTCATCGTAGAACTTGGGTGACTTTATAGGCGAAATGTCAAAGTTTGATCAATTTTCCTGAAGAAATGGGAAAATTATGGGAAATATGAATACAAAGTTGTTTTGCATTGTTCAAATCAGTTATTATAATTGGGTTAACTCTCAACTCAAGTACTAAAATATATATTTAAGTACATACCTATACTCCATTCACAATTATAAAATCACAACTCTGGCCATGGTTTCGTTTTCAGGAATTGGTGCACCTGATGAAAAATCTGTGCGCGTACATAGAATATCGTTTATGACAAAACGACGATGCCAGTTTTTCTGTTTACATCAAAGTAAAAGTATCAAAGATTTTCCACATTTTGTTAGTTCGTATCGATCGGCGATTTTGGGGAGAAATATCGATAGGAAATCGCCTATTTTTCCGTTCTTCGGCGTCCAGAAGAAGTTTCGTGCAAGTGTCATTTTTTCCTTTCACGAGTTTTGGCGTGAGTACGAACGGCAAATTTGAATTGGACCAAAAATCGATTTATAAGCATAAATAAAGCGAAAGTAAGTACTAATCGACCTTTTTACACTTGATAACGAAGTTTTTTTAGGTATCTGGCCGTTTTGAAAGATTTCAAACGAAATTCCGGTCCCCCAGAAGTTTGGTTAGTTTCGGTATCGATTTTGGTGCTCAAAATTTATTTGGAATGTGTAAATGGACAAGAAAGGCTTCCTTATACGATCTTCTAACGGAAGCGACCGGAAAATATGGTTCAGGTAGAATTGAAATGTGTCACTGGAGCTTTCATTCCTTTGCCGAAAGTAGAAAAAGGCTATATTGAACCAGAATACATCGGTTTTTTTCCATATTCCAGGAGTTTGTGTCTTATTTTAGAACAGAGGTGAATGATAATGTGAAGCATATGTTTAAGCTATTCCATTTTATTTCTACAAACCTACTGTGGTAGTAATGTATGAATATTTTTTAATCCAATAAATTACTATACAATCAGAATATTTTACTCCTTGTTCATAAGATCAAATAAATAAAATGTCGTCAAGTCTTGAACTTTCAGTTCAAGAGGATAATAAACATTAAATCTTCACAAGCATGCATATGAAAATTATGTGAAAGCAATGCAATTTTTTTCCATGGCGAAAAATAATATATTTCAACAGTGATCTCTTGTACTTTTCATGCAAATAACTAGAAAAGGACTCCTTTCTATCAATTCATATAAACGTTAATTATTTTCGTCCATCACATCTTTTCCAATTCATTCACATTCTGAGAAATACGCTAAGAATGTAGAAAGGGCAACATAGTGTTGACTTGGAACATAAAAATATTTTGAAAAACGTCATAACTTCGATACAGAGTGGAATGTGTCAAATTTCCAAGGCCAGAGCTGTGATTTTATAATTGTGAATGGAGATGTAATTCCATTGGTAGGTAAGCAATGATATAAATACGGTTCCTTTCTAAATGAGTGTCAGTAATCATGAAGTTCTCAGACTTCTTGCTTCTTCTATCAGTCGCTGCAGCATTCGATTTCGAAAATGCTACAAATTATCTACAAAAACATGGATATCTATTCGAAAATAAAACACTTATGAGTTTGAGTGATGCTGGTAGCGCTAGCACAGATGATTCTTATACACAAGCGTTAATCAATTTTCAAGATTTTTTCAAGTTGCTACAGGTATTTTGTATTTTAGATGATGATACTAAAAAGCTGATGCAGAAAAGTCGATGTGGCGTGAAAGATAGTCCACGGGAATTCAATATCTATTCAAAATGGTCTAAAAATATTATTAAATGGAAATTTTCATACCCTAAACCTAATGACAAGAGTATAGCTAAACTTTGTTTTGATTAGTGGTCGCGACATGCAAATTTAACTTTCATTCAAGATGAAAATACTCCTGATATAGTTATCAGCTATGGAAAACGATGACATAGTACTTTCCATAAATGTCATGGAAGTAGAACTTGTGGTTTCAACTTCAATGGAAATGGTGGTGTACTCGCTCACCGCTCACGCTTACTTCCCGGAAGGAAAAAAATGTATAGAACTCCATTTGGATGGAGATGAAAATTGGTATCGAGGTTCTGGTAATACTCCAATTGGTGAAGTTTCTCTCTATTGGACACTTTTACATGAAATAGGACATTCGCTCGTTTAGATCATTCGAACATGAAAGATTCAGTTATGTATCCATATTATAATGAATATCCACATTATCCCAAGATGATATTGAGGGGATTCAAGCAACTTAATTGAAATGAAAATGTCACACGTCACCCCCAGATACTACACGAATAGAAACTTCAAAAAGATACCTATAGATGTATTGAACCCCCCAGACTTATGTTGAATAAAACATAAAATACATAAACTGTTTGTGATGAAAAAAACATATACCGATACTTATTTTATGAAGGATGGGTGTGGATTAATTCGCTACCTAATTGGAAAAAAAAATTGAGAAGCCTGTTAGGGTATCAACTATGATTCCATATTTTACAAATATTTCCTTCTAAACTGATGGTCATATGTTTCATGAAGATGATATTATGTCAAACCAAATTCTCACAATCGATCCAATTGGTTATAATGTTGTAAGACGTGAGAATATCAATGCATTGTATTTGACCTCGAATACTAAGTACTATTAATGGTGCAGTTACCACCTATACAAGTCGAAGCTTCATATTTTATGATCATGGGCGTAGATAGGGGGGGGGCTGGGGGGCACGGCCCCCCCCAGAATCCACGGTGCCCCCCCTTACTGAAAAACACATTTGTTTTTCCTTGCTCGTTTTCCACTGTGCCCCCTCAGGCCCCCCCCAGGAAAAGAGGCTAGCTACGCCCATGTTTATGATAGCATATATTGTATGGAACTTGATAAGAACGGTCGAAGAAAGGGTGTGCATTACATTGAGCAACGTTTTCCTGGAATTCCGGCAGGTATTGATCACGTATTTCGATATATCGACGGATTGCTTCACTTCTTCAAAAATAGGATATTATATAAATAATGATGAATTTACTGACTGAATTGAAGGATCCCCAATTTTCAAGTTGGAAACATCATTTAAAATTCCATATCATTCAGAGTCTGTTTTGAAGCAATTGAAAGACTTGTTATCTACATTCTACGATAAAAGCTAAAAATCTAGTAATATCCTATGATGGAGATTCCGAATCAGTAGGTATGAATCAGATGCTACACAAGGAAAGATAACTGAATTATACTCATTAAAAATTTTCACGATTTGATTATGTAAAATATAAATCAACTGACTTCAGATAGCGATTAAAATATTGTACTTACCTTGATGATCTTATAAATATCTAATAGAAGACCCTAAAAATGTTCCACCACTTGAGATAAATTTAAAGTTCAAAATGAAAATTTCAAATGATCTTCATAAAATCAATTCAGAGTGCTGCTGTTAATTCATGAAATTTGGAATATAAAATATTCATGTTTTAAACTATTCATACATCTTTAAGGTAATCAATAAATCAATCAGAAATCAATATGTTTTTCATCTTCCTATAATTAATTCATAATGTTGTTGTCAATTTATGGAATTTGAAATATAAAATATTCATGCTTTAAGCTATTTATTTTATTTATTAAGCAATTTACAGCTGACCTTAAAACAGTTCCTGCGAACTGATGACAAGGCCTACAGGTACATCATATATTGGTCAGTTAACCACGAACTCCAAACGAAAAAATAATACATATATAAAAAACATACAAAAAACAAAACATATATCACAGAGCTTATTCTCAAAATTTAAATAGTCTCTTAATATCACATACTATTTACATAGTCCATAAGAACTTTACTAAATTTAGTCTTTTGTATCACAGACTTTACTTCTTCCGGAAGCTGATTAAACATCAGACTTCCAACAAATACTGGTGAGCGTTGAGTCAGGCTAGTTCTTTTCGATGGTCTTCTAATTAGGTCCTGAGATCTTGTTCCGTGTTCATGTGTTCCTCTATTATATTGAACCACTTGTGTTGTTTTGAAATATTCATTTATTATACCATGAATCATTTTAACCTCTTCTACGTGATGTATTTTACTGATGGGCATTAGGCCAGTTTCTTGATATATTATGTATGTGCTTGTGAGTCTTTCATATCCAAATATGGTTTTGATGGCTTTGTTCTGGACAATCTGCAAATGTCTCAGATGCGTAGCAGCTCCATTACCCCAACATGGGATCATGTACCTCAATCTGGATTCAATGAGTCCATGATAAACACTCTTTTTAGTGTTGGGGCTTAGAAGATTTGAGCACCTATACAAGGCTCCTATCAATGGCACTAATTTGTTCTTGACAGACATTATGTGGCTACTCCAGTTCAATTTCTCATCAATAGTCAAACCAAGGTATTTATATTCATTTATCCATACGTCTTTAGGGTAAATAAATCAAATAAATATTTCTCATTATCTTTTATTGGTTTTGTGTTTTATTATGACTAACTCATGAAGAATACACCCACACAACGGTGGCCTCATTGTTCGTTTGGAAGAACGCTTTAGAACTCCCATACCGCCCCAGGAAACGTTTCCTGGGACTTGAATGGCACCCTGAGGCCCTCCGACGAAAATTATTGGGTTTGACTGGAATATATCGATATATTGATCATATGAATTTAATGTTATGATAAACTTACTCTCAGATTTTGCGGTGGTACTCGAGCTAATTTTCTCTTCTATAGTATTCTTCTGTAAAACAATTCACATTAAAACCATATTAATTCGTATATGAACACAAATAACCCACCCATTTCAACGTATGATATGGAACTCTCATTACAGTTATCATAGAAATACCAACGAGCTGCTAACCCGATCAGTGACTCGGGTCTATTTGGTATTTGGTCTATTTATCGTCGTTACCCTACCTAAACGGCTAAACTTGGCTAAACCCACAGAAATATAATAAATATTTATTTATTATATTTCTGTGGCTAAACCGTAGTCTATGCTATGGCTAAACCCTACTCGAAAGCAGGGTCGCTAGATCCACCGCATGCGCACGGCAGTTTAGTCAAAGAGTAAATATCTACTCTTTGGTTTAGTTTCGTATCTGGAAAACGCGGGAATAAGTCTTCCACACCTTAGAATATAGAATCACTATATTCTATGTTCCATACTATAATGATTTCATAATAATTAATCAAAAAAAGATGGAGAGAGAAGAGAATTTGGCGCAATGTGAAATGTGTGGGTTCATTAGCGAAGCATCAAATTACCTGGGAAAAAAAATCAATTATTGGTTATGTTATGATCTACTGACACTTCAAATCTAGGAGCTCTTATATAGCTTCAAATCCTAAACCTGATAGTTCGTAAACTTAATGTTCGATTCACAATGAACGTAAACGTAACAATGACGTAAAGAGCACGTAAACGAAATCCGCCCATGAAAGGCATAAACGTAATGAAATATGTACATAATAGAATCCTTTATTTTCATCATATTTTGGGCTCTTGTGCGGTGCACGCCTTGCACGCCAGCTTACAGCGGGCCTGGGCCCGTATTCTTGACAAATGATCTTACGTTTTCTGTGGATTACGTCCACATTACGTTCAGTTACGTTCATTGTGAATCGACCATAAGACTGGGTCTGTGATCCAAGAAGATCCGTCACGTGACCTCAATGGATCGAGTTAGTAAACCAGTAACCCAGAGTAGGTTTCCGAAAAGGCCTTATGTCTCAACAGGATACAACGCAGATGTCACCGCCCATGCAAAACAAGTGTTGGGAATCTCCGAACAAGCCTTTATATTATACAAATAGGAAAAATTAAATTGCTTACGAAATTAATAAAAAAGTCGTATAGATCGATATTTCTGACATTGGTAACGTTCTCTCCATTCATTTCCACATTTTCTCTGGTCTGAATATGCAGAAATTGCATTTGGAAAACGTGAAATTTTGACGTTTTCTACGCAATTCCATTCCCGACGACCACAGAGATTAAAACCTGTGTCACATTGGCAACGTCTGAGAATTATTTTGACTTTCACGAGTGCCAACCTGCGTCAGCTTCAAGTAAAAAAACTTGATGAACCTAAATCACTTGGGCCACCTTTATAAAAGTGAACGGAGTATACATGTTTGTAATGGTTCAGGAAATAAATTTCCTTCCTTCATTTAATGTAGGGATTGAATATTCTTTTTTACAAAAAAAAATGAACCTAATTTAGTGTAGCTGAATAAAAAAATACAGTACAAGAATTACGATAGCTATACTATAGACTAGTAGAGCCCCTAGGTCTACTACCTATTAAGTATATGTAGTTATCCTTATCGGAAGATCTCTGCAAATAGGGTGATTTTATAGACGAAATGTCAAGGTTTGAATAATTTTCCTGAAGAAAAAGAAAAAATGAATACCAAGCTATTTTGCATTGACCTCTCCTCTTTCGATCCGTATATTTACATCACGGTCAGGATATCTGTGAAAAAAGTTTTATCGAGTTCAAAATGGCCCTTTTTGTCGGATTTTTTCGCGATTTTCACGAATTTTTATAAAATACTTCCACTTCGCCTAGAGAATCGAAATTTCACCCACGTAAGAATCGATTATTCCTCTTTCCGACCGTATGAAAATTTCCTCACCGTATCGCCGCTTCGCTGCGATTTTGAGATTCTTCTGGACCCACTTTTGGACAGATTCTCTCGGGCCGGTCCACCCAGTTACCGTTTTAGTATAATAAAGAACTAGAAGGAACCACAACTATTCTTCCAATGATCACAATCCCAAAAATTCACTTTAAAAAACCTTGAACTAATTCAGTAATATCTTTCAACATACCTCCTCTCAAAATACAAAAATTAACTGTTGAAAATTTATTTTATTTCGTATAACGAATTCAACATCAAGATGAGGAGAGTCATGTTTCATCAAAGTATATTTGCCTCATTAGAATTATATATATATCACTTGACTAAATCATACATTTCATGGAATTTATCAATAGAACATTTATACATCAAGTATGACTTCAGTATTTCATCATATTCCCTTCCACCTACAGTCTCATATTTCCTCTTGAGTTCCTTAAGTTTTTCAATACTGAACTCGCATTCTTCTTGTTGTTTCTTGATATCTTTGAGCAACTGATGATAGGCTTCTATAGCTTTGGGAACTTCCATGAAGATATCCAACTTCATTTTATATTCTGCAATTTTAGCTTTCAAATAATTACTTTCTATCATAGATTTACAATAACGATTTGTCTGATTACACTTTTCTGGTACTTTATTCAGCCTGAGGTCAAGCATTTCTTCTAATAATTGGTTCCTTCGGATTACTTTAGTCATAAATGATTCTTTTACTTTGATTAACTTTTCCTTGTAACTAAGGACCAATTGTTCTTGAGACGATGATATACCATGTAAAAGTGCAGATGGCTTAGGTGTTTTGACGATTTGATCCAGGTCCTTAGATGTAATATGTCTGAACTCTTCAGACACTTTAGTTTTTTTCTCTAACAGTTTTTTCTGAAGAGTGGATTTCAATTCCTCTGATTCTTGATAAGACAATTCTCCAATATTTGATGATATTCCCAATAAACTTTGATTTTCCAACTTCAAATACTGTTTCAACTTTACTGCCATCATAATACTTTCAAGTTTGTTTCCCATTTCAGGATCTAAATCGTCGACGCAATCTAAGAGGCATTCATATATAATCTTATTTCTAACGTATCTCCTGTACTCAATTTTTAAAATCTCTTCTTCATCAGTCTGTTGTGTATCTTCCCTGAATATGGAATTATCTGAATTATATGAAGTAACTACAGTATTTTTGGGGATTTCGGCAAAACAAGCCATCTTTCAGTTCTTATGTTTGAAATGAAAATTGAAAACAGAACCTTTTCAAAAAATTTGTCACCCACAGAACAACCTAAAGAAATGCCCCCTCCCTACTAAACCAAAGAGTAGATTTACGCTTTGACTAAACCACGGACCAAGTTGGTCTTTGCTTTGACTGTTTGACTGAACTTCGATGTCTAACGATCTGTCACGATCAGCTGTTTAAGTGACAGGGAGCAAACAAACAACAAACCGATTGTTTACTGTGTGTTTTTCACGCTTCATTTTTGTCGTATAAAAGCATGCTACTTTTTTGTTGTGTGGTTAATTGGGGAAGTAGAAGACGTCTTGGCATTGTGAAATTCTATAAAATTTCTATTTGTTATTTAATTGCTCCCAACAGCCATCTTGAAAAGGTGATCAGCTGTTTTGTTGGACTGGGAAAAAATTGGACTTGTTCCGAAGCAGGGTAACTGGAGCGGTTATAATCTGAATTCGCGCCAAAATCGAATATTTCGCATGTTGCTTCAGTTGCTTGGTTTTTCATTTTGAATATCAAAGGGTATGCAATTTTTTTGACTCATTCTATTTTTCATTTATCTCCAACACCAAATTAGCATGATGTGAAAGAAAGTCTTTAGTTAAACAAAATAATAAATGTATTGTTTTTATATCCCCTTTATTTCCTAATTTTCCAAATTTTATGCTTCACTTTTCGACCGATTTTTATGCATAATTTCTAGAATTGACCATATTCATCAGCTATCGGTGGCAGCTTTTTGAGCGTTCTTGGGTTGGCAACAATAATAATAATATGTCATTACTGATTTGAAATGAGCCCGCCAATTCATTAACATTTAGGTTTCATTATATTCTTTATCAAATTTAGGTGCACACAAGATGTACTTACACCTTTTTAGCGTCCATTTTTACCAAAAATTGTTTTTGCTCTATCAAAATTCAAAATAAATAGCACGTTCAAAAGTAAACAATCAAAGACAATTGACATTAATGAGGTTTGACACTGCACATTGACATTGATGACACATTGGTACCAACCCGAAGACGCTCAAAAAGCTGCAACCGATAGCTGATGAATATGGTCAATTGCAGTTCTTCATAACGCTCCAACCTCACGTTATGGTCTATGGTCAATCGGTGAAGGGGTTTTTGCCAATGTAAAATTTCCGAGTCGCTTGGGAATACAAAATAATTGAACATTCCATTCAGAGGAAAAAAAGATCTGTCTGATCAATTTTTTTTGCAGATGAAGTGAATAATAAGTATTCTGAAAATGTGAAAAAAAATTCAAAACTAGCAAATTAATATTGGAGCGAAAACCAACAAGAGAGAAATGTATTTTAGCGAGGATGCATAACCGTGTTAAGAACTTGAAATTGATGATAAGTGGGGGTAACCGCTCTGTTACCAATACTATAACCGGACTTGTAACACGGTAACACGCAAAAATTGGACTGAATCTGAATCGCGCGAAAATTAAGACTATTTAACCTCACTTCTTATATCCACAATCTCAACCCAGCTCCCAAGTACGGTTATCTGCAGTCCAAACGATGACGTTGAAGAGCTAATTCATGACGTCACATGATTATAACCAACAAGGACCAAAAGCGCTTGAATGAAGTTGGTTATCAACGATATTTACCACTCAGGACCAGGTTATCCGCTTGAAATCGACTTAAGTTAGGGGTAACTATCTCTTTCTAACTCATGTCGGTTAATGGAAGTAATGGAATCACCGCTATCTCTGTTTCAGTTGCTTGTTAGGGGTACCTATCTCTTTCGAACTTATGTCGGTTAATGGAACGACCGCTATCTCTGTTTCATCTGACCTTGACTCACTTTACGTTCAAAACTATACGGTCGGATCCATTCCAGGTAGTGTAGAGTTCACTGGCTAATATAAGCAAATAAGGAATACTCAATGGTCTACACTGAGTAGATAAAGCGATATTAAAAGACAGTTTTGAAATTATACATCATTTATGTACATCTTGATTGAATCACTATATTTACATATTATATATGTACAGGTGAAAAATAACGGTTTCTCACAGAGAACATCGGAAGTAAAAAAGAACAAGTTTGCTGTACCAACCAGCCATAAACTATGGGCGACCTTGTATCCGCAACAATTCACGAAAAATCGATTTAATACAACTGATGTCCTTCAATGATACCTCATATTCAATTTTTTCACTGGCATTCCTTTCACCGATCTCCGTACAGACTTCCTTTCAGCCAAATGCCTCTTCATTTTTTCTTCTCTGTTACCTTCTTGTTTTTTCTTTTTCACAGAGAATGTCATCTCCCTATTTCCAGACGAACCAATGAATGCCACTTTTGATTCCTCTTCCATTAACCTATCGCCTAATGGTACCCTGCAAATATGAATAATCGACTTGAACATGGTGAATTTCGATATAACAAAACTAACTTAGGTGTGTTCTGATGAGAACCAAAGTTTAAAGGTTTTTTGAAACTTACCCTTCCTCAACTGCATAGACATCCCTTTCTACCAGTTTTCGTTTCCTCTCAAGCGTCTTTGGTGGTTCCTTAAATTCTCCAACTTTTTCAGATTCTTCAACTTCCTCATCCGAGTTTTCTTCCTCAGTTTCCTCAAATTCGTCCGACGATTCATCTGAACTATTCTTTCCTGCAATAAACAAACAAAACTTATTACATTCATCCACGGAAGAGACAAATTTATGATCATCTACCTTCTAATTCTTCCTCCTCCTTTTCTTCTTCCTCCTCAGTCTTTCTCAATTTCTTCATTTTCGCTTTGTCCATTTTAGAAAGAACAGGGTTAATGAGTCTGTATTCTTCAGAGTTTTGATTTATTTCGTAATCTGGATTTGTGAAGAGGTCCTTGAACCTATCATCGTTCATCAAGTTAATTTCTTCTTTTTTGTTATTGTTTCCATTCATGAATCTGAGGGCGAGTTCTTTGTTCACTTGAGGAAGATTATTCACTTGTATCCTCGCTTTTCTGTCGTTATCAATCGTTTCCTTGATCTTCTTCTTGCGGTATTCTTCAAAAGCAAACGGCT
Source organism: Adalia bipunctata (assembly GCA_910592335.1). Taxonomy (NCBI): domain Eukaryota; kingdom Metazoa; phylum Arthropoda; class Insecta; order Coleoptera; family Coccinellidae; genus Adalia; species Adalia bipunctata. The sequence continues at coordinate 50,594,405 of OU342950.1, read as the reverse complement.
GAGATACAGATTTGGCTTTCCTGTACAATCTTGCATCCATGAAATATCTGGAAACGAAATATATGAAGTAATTGAAGCCTGAATATCAGAAAACTGTCTTCTAATGAAATTATGGTACTCACCCATGCATATATGCCCTCAATAAATTGTTCTTGATCAAATGATCCAAATCCAATCCCAAAGCGACAACTTCGCTCTTTGTAACGAACTTATAATCGTCGTAAATGTTTTCAATGTTAGATTCTTCAAGTTCTTCGGTGAGAGAATCCAAGAAGCTCGCGAATTTGGGCGCAGGTCCTATGCTTGGTATGTAATAAGTGAGCAGTTTAGGTTTTTCATTAGCTATAAATAAAAGTCCTGTCTCTGGTACAACACACAAATTGTTGAATTCAGTTGCAGCTTCAATGTTGGCATACGGTTTTCCCTGAGCAAAAATTATGTTAGAACCAGAATAATTTATTTTCAGGGCAAACTTACAGTGTTTTTATCCCACAATTTCAATATACTCCTGTTCATTGAAAACACCAAGTTTTGTTTACTATTAAATTCGATGTCCTTTATTGGTAATTCTTCCATGTGATCTTTAACAAAGTAAGGTTTGTTAGATCTGATATCATACAAAGCAACTAAACCATTCGCAGTTCCAACCCCCATGTGTAAAGGCCCATCGAAATTCAAAGCAGTTATGGAAGGAAACGTTTCTAACCTAAAAAACACCTTAGTAATGACAACAAAATAAAAATTAATAAAACTCACAGTCTATTCTCACTAACGCAATTGAATGCACAGTCAAGTTCACCAACCAAATTTCTACATCTTGGGTCCCAGCATTCAACTTTACCTTCCTTTGTTCCACACATTAATAAGGAATAAGCTGTATTCACTGCACATTTGTTTATTACTGATCCTTTGGAGGTGAAAGGTGTCATAAACTGACCTCGTTCTAAATTAAGCCTATAAATTTCAGAAGAAACTCCAACTATGAACAATTCAGCAGTTGGTGAAAATAGTTTCATGTCTCTTCCATATCTGGGTATTCTTAATCTGTAGTGTCTTCCGTGAGCTACATGGAATTCCAAATACCTATCGCACTGAAGGAAAGCTAACTGAAAGTAAAAGACATCTTGATTTTGTATCAGATATTGCAGAAATAATAATAATCTTGTATTCTATATCTATGCTTTAACGAGACTTTTCATGATTAAGGTTAAGTTTAACACTTACTTTACTATAGTCGTCACTCAAAATTTCAAATGTAATAGCCTCAGAGTCAAAACACCTATCGAATTTTTGCGATAAATTATTTACATCGAAGCACTTCACTCTAGGTTTATATATTCCTGTGGTTATTATGTACTGACCATCTGGTGTGACTTTCACTGTAGTACTTAGATCTGGCATGTCAAAATCTTGAATCAATTCAATTCTCCTTCGAAGATCTACATCTTTTTTGAGTAAAGCTCTACGTTTCGTTTCTGATAACCACTGCAAATTCAAATTTTATTTAGTAATGTGTACTCTGTCTGGATTCAAACGAATTACCTCTGGTAATGATTTCCCTGCACTCAAATTATACAATTTAACATTGTTGTATTCGGAAACCTGCATTTTGTATATGGATACAAAACACGATATGAATAATTGAATAATATTCAATATACAAGTTCAGTACATTCGGCAAGATCAACACGTAAAACACGTTATGAATGTTAGGTTAGAATGTCTTGACATCAACAAATAGTCATAGAACATTGTCTTCTTACCAAAGATGACTGATGTTGATGTTACGAAAAGAACGGAACGTAGCCTACGTAATCTAACAGGCCGGTATGATGACTAGGTCCGCGACGTTGCCGTTGTTGACAAAGGGGTGTCGCCAAAATCTGGAAAATATCAGGAAAATTTCGGGAAGCTGGCAACACGGCTAAGTTGCAGGTGGTTCGTTTAGTGTTTGGTGGTGCAGGGTGCAGGGCGTGCAGGCAGGGTGCAGGGCGTGCAGGCAGTTTGCTAGTTTCACTTTTCAGTAGTTTCTACTAGTTTGATCTAGTATTTCGGGAGTGTTTGTTGGGTAAAAGGGTTGCGTTCTTTAGATTTTCGATTTCTTCGATAGTGCTTAAAGTGACAATAAGTGTCCTTATAACGTGAAAAGTGTTTGTGTAGTGTGTGTGTGATATTTGGAATTGCAGAGTCGATATCTGAGGTAATCGCAACAGGTTGTTTACATATTCATTTTGGAAATCTTCGATTTGGGCTCTACCATGCCTCGTACGTGTTCAGTTCCTGGGTGTAAAAGCAATTATAAATCCACCCACGAGAATGTTTCGGTATTTAGATTTCCTAAAGACCCTATAAGAAGACGAAAATGGATTAGTGCAATACATAGGGAAAATAGTTTCAAAATTAAGGATGATACGGTAGTATGTATCAAACATTTTGTAGATACACATGTTTTAAAAGAGAACACTTTTCCAACTTCGGATGGTTCATTTATTAGTATACCGCGAAAAATTCCTAAGCTAACAGATGATGCATTCCCTTCAATTTTTCCAAATCAACCCAGTTATATGTCATCTTCAATCAACCCCAGAAGAACTGACCCGGAACAACGACGACAAAAACTAGAGTTTCATTATGATAATGTTTATAGTAACTGGGACCAAGAAGATCAGATTGATTCGTTTTCTCACTTTTGTTCTCATTTCAAAGACAAAGCAATTTCCAACTTCTCTTTCCACGTTAAAGAAAATGATTCCATTCTATTTTATAAGGTAAATTTCGAAAACGAATTTCCGGAAATAACGGCGGGGTTCAAAATTCTAAACGATTTGAGAATTGAAGTATTTAAAGACAAAGTCAGTGTACCCATTTCCAAATTCAAGTGGTTATTAGGTGACAGATACATATGTGATAGGTGGTCGAAATTTGAAAACTTGATTGTACAATTAAATAGAACCGACTCAGATTTATATTCCCCTGATAATGCCGGCAGTTCTTCAGATCAATGTGTTCTAGATGAAATTAAAGAAGAAATTAAGAAAATTCATGGAGCCCTCAAAAGATGTATTCAAAATCTAGAAGAAAACATACATGTGGATGACATTGACTCTTCTCAAATGATCAAAAAATTAACCTTTTTGAGTCAACAACTAAAATTAGCAATTTCACCGAAGCCCAATTATTCTACAGATTTATTTTTGTGGGCATCTTCGATTCATTTCCAATTTCCAGGTTCCTACAGGTTGATTAGAGATTCCCATTTGTTAACCCTTCCGCATCCCAAATATTTAAGTAATATCACAGCAGATATAAAATGTAGTGTAGGAATTAAAGCTAGTCAGATATTATATTTGAGAAAGAAATGTCAAAATTTAGAGCCCCATGAGAGAATAATCAATGTTTTATTTGATGAAATACATATAAAGCCTAAAATTGAATATCGCGGAGGTCGTCTGTTGGGGGCAACAAATGATAATGAGGTAGCTACAAAAATTCAGGCCTTCATGTTAACTTCACTTTTTTCTAAAAACCGAGATATTATTGCACTTTTCCCTGTTAAACAATCTTCATCTGTAGCTCTTAAAGATTTAACACTTAAAATCATTGAAACTTTGAATAATGTTGGTTACACTATTGTTTCTCTAATTTGTGATAACCACAGGATGAATAGATCCATGTATTTTTTACTCTCTGAAGAATTTTGCGCCAACGAACCAGCTATCACAAATGTTTCCAAAAAAACCTTAAGCCCATTCATACCAAATCCTTTTAATTCGGATGAAAAAAAATTTTTACTGTTTGACTCGGTTCATCTATTCAAATCTATAAGAAACAACTGGCTTAATCAAACGAATGCCGAAGAATCTCTAATTTTCCCACATTTCGATGATTTCAGTTTAATTTTACATGCTAATTTAACAGATTTAAAAAAAATTTATTCTAAAGAATGTAATAACATTTCGTCGGCTAAATGTGTTAAGCTGCTAACTCACATAGAGTCAGTTTTTCAGGAGGAACAAAAAACCGCATTAATTCCTACTTAGATGCTTATACGATGACTGATTTGAACAAAACAGAACTCAGTATTAGTTTTACCTTTTTTCAAACGAAATACTCGTAAATTTTTCTTAGTTTATTTTCTACAGCCGTAAAATGGAGTTAGAAGGTTTGAAATTTTCGTTGAGGAATAAAAACTAGGAGATAGCAGTATGTTCAATTCATTATTTTCATAACAAAACCCGTGATGACATGAAATAAAAACCCTTGTATGCTGAGGTTCTCTTCTTCAATCTGTTTTTTTCTATTTCTGCTCTTATTTCTATACTGCGTTGGTATTTTTTCACATTATGTTTTCTCGCCACTAGTTTCTTCGAAATCTGAAAACTAATTTTTCCAATTTTGAATACTCCAACCAAGGGCGGATTTACGGGGGGGGGGTACTGTGGGTAACTACCCCCCCATGAGTATACAAAACCTGAGAAAAGTTTTTTAATCGTTATTACCCTCCCCCATGATTGTTATTACCCCTCCCATGAAAAAGAACTATATCCGCCCCTCGATCCGCCCTTGACTCCAACGACTTGATCCGACTGTTTTTGAATACATTGATTTACACTATCTTATTTCTTGATCACCTGTTTTCAAAAAATCATAGTACTGTCCACAAAAACTTTTTTTCTCCCCAACTTAAGGCCCAAAAGTAATTGAAAATAACTTCTCTTTGCTGCTCTGTTATAACATTACATTTAATTCCTATCTCTACACCGGCATTCTTCTTTCAGTTTTCTTGGTTCTCTTTCTACATCATAGGACCATTTTCCATTTATTTTATTTCTTCCATAGTATCGCTTTCCTATTTCTCTCAAATTCTTATTTTTCTCGGAAAAACACGATGCTTTTTGCACCTGAAATCGTTTTCGTCGATTCTTGCTTTTTGTAGGCAACTGTTACGTAGAATTTGCGGGAGATAGCAGCTCTTCTTCGCACATTGGACAATATGTAGTTAGCCGGTATACGTGCGACGAGATTTATACAATTTCTGTTCTAAATAGGGAGTTAAATGGTTTACAGATATATGTCGGAAACTATGTAATTACTGAATCTACAAAAAAACCAAAATCGTTAAAAATGGAGTTAGCCGGTTAACGGTTTTAGCCGACGATTTGCCGACAAGCGCCTGCTTTATCAAAAAAAGTTCTATATCCATCTTCATTAGAACGTCAAAATGTTTCTCTAGTGGTCAAATTGTTTGATGAAAAAAATATCGCGGCCCTCCAGATGGGCAATGGGAACAACTCCAGCGAGAATGATATTTCTGGAACAGCAGAATTCATCAAATTAATTCTATCTTGGTGGAAAATCGTCAATGTCCGTTCGGCGAAAGCAGGTTTTTATTTGAAAGATCCTCTTAGATATCCAATCAATAATCCCTCGCATGACAGCCTTTTATTTTTATCAAAATTTGCGGATTTGTTAGATGTTTGGCAAAATAACGATTATAAAAACGTTACTCAAAAAGGGCATACCGGAAAGCTCACATCCGATACATTTTTCGCCTTAAAACATACCTGTAGAGGAACGGTTCTTCTTTCTGAATATATGTTTTCCAAATTTACCGATATGAAATATATTTTATTAGGAAAATTTCAAACGGACAAACTAGAGGAACGTTTTGGCACTTACAGGCAATATAGCGGCTCAAATTATCACGTATCAGTGAGTCAAATTCTCGAATCGGAAAAGAAGTTGAAAATTCTAAGTCTTCTGAAACTGAAATCGGCCAAATTCGGATCATTTTCGCTAAAAAATTTTTGTAATTTAGATTCTGAAGAAAGTACCTCCCCGAATGCATCTGTTAGTGATATTAGTCAGTTTGAAAATATATTAAATACATTCAATTGTGTTGTTATCGAAAGCAGCGAATTAACGTCATTATTTTTCGTCGCTGGGTACTGTACCCATAGTCTTATCAAATTTTTAAATCACTGTCCACACTGTACTGAGTTGGTAAGCTCAAACGAAGAATTTCAAGTAGAATTACCAGATCAAGATGTCTTTGTAAGTGATTATCTACTGAACTTAACACGCGGTTCATTAAAGAGTCCATCACAATTTTTATTTGAGTGTTCAATAGATTGCTACAAAATTTTTAATACAATTCTCACTGCCGAATATGAAATGAAATATGGTAAAGTAGATAATCAAAGAGACATTTTGAAGACTTTATTCATGAAATATTTTGAGGGTACTTGGGATTTTTATCACGACAAATGTTCATTATGCCAGCAACCTTCTAAAATTTTATTGGGTAAATTTTCTCAAATTTTGTGTAATATATTCCTCAACAATTATTCCAAAATGGTTAGTGATAGAATTCCAAGGACCTCTATTTCCGACAGAAAATTGCTGACTTTCAGTCGATAATAATTAAAATATTTCATTTTATTTATTCGAAGTTGATTTTCTGTTTTTTAGAATTTATTTTCAGTTTTATTTATGAAGAATTTATTTTTGTTGACATTTTGTTGTATAGAATTTATTTTAAGTTTAAGATCAACAGTCAGAGTATATAATCGTTTCGAGGGCAAAAATCTTTCTTGTTAATATTTCTCATTTTATCGACGTTTTTTGTTGAATCTGAATGCCTCAAGAAACCGAATACCTATTCTGATTGCAATCTTTTGGAACTCAATACTACAGCTACCTCCTCGTGGTGAGTTCTGGATTATTTGCGATAAAAGATTATGATACTAATCGCAAATAAACGAAATGCTGTATTCCTTTCAACCCCTCATATCGTTTTAAATGTTTTTGTGAATCCAAGTACTCCAAAATCACATCGCTAAATGCAAAATGCCTGCAATATCGATACTCGGTCCGTGCTTCGCTACACTCCGATGGTAACAACGGCAACGTCTAACCTTCCGGCCTGTTAGATTACGTAGGCTACGAACGGAAGTAACGGAACATGTTATTGGGAACAGGTATACGGAACTGTTTCATTAACATGTTATTTTTTTTTCGTAACATCTCTTGTTTGGTAGCTGTCAGAAGAAAAGAATAAATAGAGGTGTTCTGTTCTGTGGGCCTGTGGCAGATGTACTGTAAGGAACAGACCAGACCTGTCTCTTGTCATCAAGGAACTATTTTAGAATTAGAATTGTTGAAGAAAAATCAAATCGAAGCAGGATAAAAATTCCAAGTATTACTGTATAATATAATGCTGTATTATTCAAATTCAGGTTGAGAAACAAAATATTATCATAAGGTCGAATATTTGTTGTTAAGTGGTATCGATTATAAGCAAAATATTACCGTACAATGGAGGCCCTTATTCCTGTAATTAATAAACTTCAAGATGTTTTCAATACTGTTGGGTCAGATGCAATTCATTTGCCGCAGATTGTTGTATTGGGATCTCAGGTAAATTGAATGCAAAATCAAATTATCAATTTTTTATTATTTCCTCTTCAAGAGTTCTGGAAAGAGTTCAGTAATTGAGAGTCTTGTTGGAAAATCCTTTCTTCCAAGAGGCACAGGTATTGTAACTAGAAGACCTCTTATTCTGCAGTTGGTCTACTGCCCAAAAGAAGATAGAGAACACAGGAAAGCAACTGATGGTAAGTCAGTTCGATTCACTGCTATGTTCCTTTTCAAAGAAATTCTCTTTGAATGGATATGAATTACCTATTCCTCTTCAAATGATATGATCATAATTATTCTAGGAACTATGGAACTTGAGGATTGGGGAGTTTTTCTCCATGATAAAAATAAAATTTTCAGAGATTTCAATGAAATTAGATCTGAAATTGAGGCTGAAACCAATAGAATGGCAGGAGATAATAAGGGTATTTGCCCTGAACCAATAAATTTGAAAATATTCTCAACAAAAGTTGTCAATTTAACCCTGGTTGATTTACCTGGTATTACAAAGGTAATAATACTATGAAAAGAAATTAACAACTGATTGATCTTGGTATCGCATTTAATTTAAAAAAAATGATAATGTAGATGCAATTTTCTCAATTTCCTAATGCAGTCCCTCACTATTTAAAATGCGTTTCAAAATATACTACTTGTAGTGTAATGGAATGTTGTTGAAAAGCAAAAATAGGATTAACATCTCAGCTGGAATATGAGGGACTTTTCATGCTGAACCTAATTACACAGGGTGACCCACATTAAGCAGTATAGCTCAATATTTCCATAGATTTAGAATGACACCTGATTATTCCTCTCGTTTATATCTTGGGACAGATCCATTGACTTAGGATCCGTAGACTGAGTATAGGGAAAAATCATTGGTCCTCACATATAGAAGTCATCATTATCATATGATTGACATCAATGTTGCCGGTTTTTCCAAGAAATTAACCGACTTTCTGAGACGAATATTTTCAAGTTCGAGAGGATTTATCCAATTCCTATGCTTAAGAAATATTCAAGAAGTTCTTCTGAGAGCTATCCAAGTGAAAGTTTTGTGCAAAGAAGTTTTCCGGAATATCGAAAAATTTTCCGCATGTCGTGAATTCTCTTTGTATTGAAATGTTATGAACATTACATGAAAGGAACATACTACCCTAAATTCGATTTTATATTCATTCAGCATCTGAGTAAAATTTTATGATAGAGAAATGAAAAGAGCCTACCGCCTACCAGTCGAAATCGGCTGATTTGAAGATATTTCCGTTACAATGGCAACACTGATGACTTCCAATAATGAACTTGCCTCATAGAACTTATAGTACATGGAATGCCATTAGCCTTGATGCTCAGCTCGAAAAAATGGATAAACATCTCCAGTTGGAGGAATACTGAAATTTCCATGTTGCCATGGTTACGATTTGTCATACAGAAGAGAAACACAGAAATACTTTGAATTTAATTTCGATGACTGAACACATGGTGATTGCACTGATTAGATTTTGTTTCGACCAAATGGAGAATATCGGCAAGATTTCGTTTTTTCCACTTCAGGTGGCGCTTTTCACTAATTATGACTGATTTTTATTAGTTATTTCAAATATTCGAATTTATTCTGGTGAACATGTTGTGTCAATAGCCGATAATTTTGTCAAGCAATAATTTGGGAATATATTCTTGACATTTTGATTCATATCAGTATGGAGGAAAAGTATAACACTTTCACCATATAAAAATGTCATTCTGTGGTCATGTCATAATTTTTTTTGGCAGATCAGCTGTTGATTAATCAATCAAATCGATCAAGGGAAAAAGGACCGACGTTGTATGACATAATTAGTGGAGAGCGCCACCTGAAGTGGAAAAAACGAAATCTTGCCGATATTCTCAATTTGATCTAACGTCATTCCATTCAAAATTTGACGAGTGCTTACACCAGTATTCTAGGCATCTTAAATTTAATCGTCAAGATCCGATTCATTTGCCATTTCGGCAAACATTTCTGTGTTTCTGTTTGGTGTGACAGGTCGTATCCATGGGAACATGAAAATTTAGAGATTCCTCCAACTTGAGATGTTTACCCACTTTTTGATCTGGAAATAGCATTCCATGTACTATAAAGGCCCGTTTACACGAACAGTTTTTCTGGCAGTTTTGGAGCGTTCGCTCCATTTCTTAACTCCAATCTTGTGCGTGTGAATGCTAGACCATCGTGAGTCCAAAAGCGTCGATTTGATGCGACGTGCCAGATGTGCTGGTTTGTGATTTCAACGTCGTATTCACACGCACACTCCGATCTACCGAGAAATGTAGCAGCAGATCAGCAGATGCTCATCGTTCTCTCGAATTTTCGTTATGTCATCCATTCTTAAGTAATTTCTGTAGTCCTTGTTGATTTTGATGATTTTCGGGATCGATATTTCACTATATTATTAACTGGAGTATTCTTATTAATGTAACACAGTTCAATCTTATATTTTTATTGCGTCCATCTTATTATGACGTTAATTGACAACTATATTTATCATAGAATATTTTCTATATATTTCAGTCTTATCACTGAATCTAACACACCCCTCTAAGAGTGCAAATATATAATTACGAAAAATATGTGATCCAAACAAACATGAACTGTATCCAAAGTATTCTATCGATTTAAGAACATTTAACCATCACACTAGCAAATTTTGCAAACTTTGTGGCATTCAAGGATTTCGTCATCAGGTCAGCAAAATTGTTCTCCGTAGGACAATATATTATCTTGAACCAGCCTTTGTTATACTCATCATGGACGAAATGATATTTAATATCGATATGATTGCTCAGTCTGGACACTTGTCCACTTTTTATCATCTTTATTGTACTTTGATTGTCTATATACAATCTCACCTCTATTTTTCCATTCAGTATCTCTTCAATGAAGTTTGTTATTGCTTTCATTTGCTTGCAACAGTGGGCTGCAGCTATATATTCTGCTTCTGTCGAAGATTGTGCTACGACTGATTGTTTCTTGGTACTCCATGCAATGGGTCCATTTGATAAAAACATCACATAACCACTTGTACTCTTTCTGTCTTTCATATCTCCTCCGAAGTCGGAATCACAATAAACATCTAAAATTATTTCCTCTTGATTTGCTGTATAATTGAGTCCTTTTTTCATTGTTCCATTCAGGTATCGAAGTGTTCTTTTTATATTCATATAGTCTTGTTGGGTCGGTTGTGTTACTGCTCTGCTTTCGTAGTTTACAGCGAAACATATATCTGGACGTGTCTTGCAACTCAGATAGAGTAGACTGCCCACAGCTTCTCTATACGGAAAATCGGTATTTTTCATATCTTCAGTGCACTTAATATTCCGTTGATCAATTATCGGTGTATTCATTGGTTTTGACGTTTCCATATTATACTTCTTCATTACCTGATTGACATAGTTTTCCTGACTAATACATATTTTTCCTTCATTTAATATTAAATTCATTCCTAGGTAACATTTTGGAATTTCATCTACTTTGATATCAAATTCTTTGTTCAGCTTCTCCATTAAGTTTTCCATCATTTGTCTGTCATCTCCAAAAACAATTCCATCATCTACATGGAATGCAATTAGAAGAATTTTATTAGCCTCTATATATTTGAACACGCATTTATCTGATTTAATCTGTTCAAATTTTTCTTCCTTCAAGAAATTTGATAATTTTGTATACCATTGTAATGGCGCTTGTCTCAGTCCATATAACGCTTTCTTCAACAAACATATTTTTCCAGGATGGTTGTATCCTTCTGGTATTTTCATAAATATTTCCTCTTTGAGTTCACCATAAAGAAATGCTGATCTCACATCGAATGTCATAGTTAACCAATGTTTGTGAGCTGCAATTGCAAGTATGGTTCTAAGTGAATTCGTGTGAACTACAGAACTGTATATCTCTTCGAAATTGAAACTTGATTTCTTTTGTTGACATCCTCTTGCGACTAAGCGGGCCTTGTATATTCCATTTTCTTTCCTTTTGAATACCCATCGACTTGTTATTACTTCTTTCCCTTCTGCTTGTTTTTCATCTACTACTGTCCAAGTCTCATTTCTTCTAAGATTATTTTTCTCCTCTTCAATGGCTTTAATCCATTCATGATTATCTTTTCCTTCGGTACATTCCTTATAAGTTAACAATACTTCTTCTTCACTGTCAAAATCATCTACATAATCTTCAAATTTGGCAGGTTTTCTAATGTGTCTCTTTGGTCTTTCATTTTCAGTTTGGATCTGTTCATTATTCTCTTCTTCCTCTAATGTATTGTCTTCCATTTCCTGTGAATTTTCCTGTAATTCTACATTATCATCTTTTTCTTCAATCAGATTTTCAAAAGTTAAATCCTCATTTTCCAAAACATCTCTATCTTCGAACTTATTAGTGAATTTTATATCTCTTGATGTGTATACTTTTCCTGTGCTTGGATTATATACCCTATATCCATTTGGTGCATAACCGACAAGTATTCCCTTTTGACTTCTGTCTTCCAATTTTTTAAGATATCCTAAATTCTTTGTATATACTATTTGTCCAAATTCTCTGAGATTGGATAGATTTGGTTTTCTTCCATACCATTTTTCAGCGGGCGTTGTGTCTATTGCTGATGTAGGGCTTCTGTTGAGAAGATATGCTGCCGTCAATACTGCAAATCCCCACATTTGTTTGTTTTGTTTGCTCTGTAAGAGCATAGTTCTGACTTTGTTGAATAGGGTGAGGTTAACTCTTTCAGCTTTGCCGTTCAGTTCTGGTGAGTGTGGTATGGTGTAATCTAGTTGAATGCCCCTATTTTTGCACCACATCTTCAGTTCCTTGCCTGTAAACTCACCTCCATTGTCAAGCCTTATTTTTTCGGTATTCAGATTAAAATGTGCTTCACTTTCGAGTATGTATTGTTTCAGGTATTCCCCTGCTTCATCTTTAGTCTTCAGTAAATACACTTTCAGAAAGTGTGTATAGTCATCCATACAAGTCAAAATGTATTCTTCTTTATCGTATGTTGGCGGGGAGATTTTTCCACAAACGTCTGTGTGAATAATTTCTAATGGTCTTGTTGCACGAGTTCTTTCTGTATTGAAGGGTTTTCTTACTTGTTTTCCTTTGATGCAGGATTCACACAATTCTTCCTTACATTTATCTATTGGGTCGTTTATTCCATCACACAGTTTATGTAGCTTTTTCAGATCGTTAAAGTTCAGATGTCCCATTTTTATATGCCATTTCATCATGTTCGTCATTAATGCTTGTTCTTTATTATTTTCCATATCAACTACATAGAGACCATTATTTTGTTTCTCACCAGTAAGTACTACGTCTTTTTCTTCATAGTGAATTTTTCCATGAACGATAACAACATGATTGTCATCAAACACTGCGACGCCACCTTTCTTTGTTACTTCATTCACAGAGAGTAGATTTTTAGATAGTCCTGGGACGAATGAAACATTTGTTAAAATAACTTCTTCTCCTTCCACACATCCATTAGAAGTAGAAATGAGTTTTGCTCCCTTTTTTGCACAGCCAATGATATTTTGTTCCGTTTCTTTTACATTTGATAATATTCTCTTATCATGAGTCAAATGATGTGTTGAACCACTGTCGACCACAAAGGTTGAGTCCATTTGTTCAATATTATTCTCTGAAAGTTGTGCTTCGGTAAAGAAGCTCACTTTGCTATTATTGTTATTCCTTTCCTTGTTTGTTTTCTCATGTTCTGGTTTAAATATGCATCTTTCTTCAGGATGATTATTCTTTTTACAATATTTACAAGAACTGAATTTTTTTCCAGACCAGCATGTTTCAGCTGTATGTCCTTGTTTGTTGCATTTTTCACAATATTTATTATTATATTTTGACTTACAGTCTTTCTGGTAATGCCCGATTTTTCCACATTTGTGACATTTTCCTATTTTTCTTGCTTCTTTTCTATCTGTTCTAAATGCAACCTTGCTCTCTTCTTTCGTTCCGTATTGTTCTTCTTCTTTCACCAATCTTGATCGTAGATTCTCCAAAGTTCTCTCACTTGTAGCGGTAGAATCCCATGCACTACTGAAATACTTATATTTTTCGGGTAGGCTCACTAGAATTTTCGTTATGAGCATATCATCTTTGATATCCATTCCAAGGCTGTTGAGTCGAAAAGCCATTGTTTGTAAAGCCGATATATTGCCCATCACGTCTAGCGATTTATTGTAATTAAAATTGAAAAATTCAGCCAGTACTTGATTTTTTGTCTGAGCAGTATCTTTTTTATAAATTTTGAGGAGGGTAGAATACATTTCATTTGATGTACTGCAAGTGAGTATGTGGGATTTTGTGCTGGCGTCAATTGTTCTCAGAATGATGTGTTTTGCCACAGCATCATTTTTAAGCCATTCTTCTTTCTTCTTTTCATCTGTCAGCGACTGGAATGTTGTTTTTCCTTCGACTATTTCGCCTAAAGATTTTGCAGCAAACAGAATTGAAATTTCAAATTCCCACATTGGAAACGAAACGGCATCTTTCAATTTTGGAATGGACTCGATTTCTTCCTTTGATCCCATAGTGTTGCGTCGGTACGAAATGTTTCGTATATTTCAAGTCGTACGCCACTGGGCCCATAACCTGTTGATTTTGATGATTTTCGGGATCGATATTTCACTATATTATTAACTGGAGTATTCTTATTAATGTAACACAGTTCAATCTTATATTTTTATTGCGTCCATCTTATTATGACGTTAATTGACAACTATATTTATCATAGAATATTTTCTATATATTTCAGTCTTATCACTGAATCTAACAGTCCTCTGGATAATTTTCCCGGAGTTCCCTTAATAGAGGCATATGACCAAAACGCTTTCTATTCAACCTTCACTGCTTAACCCAAATTTTCCGAGGAGTTTTCTTCTCATCTTCATTGATGACATACAGCCCTAAACAAGCAATAGCCTTCATTTTTCTCGAATTCGTGTTCACTACACTGTCCACTTACGGGTATTCGATTCAACTGACTGGTATTTATAAGAGAACACGGAACGTGGAGTTTCCACCTCAACGGAAATTCCACGCTTTGCTCCAAAACTGTTGTATTTTGCATTCACACGGAGAGTTTTGGAGCGTACAGTAAAATCTGCCGCATCGATGCGCGATCCAAAAGTGTTGCTCTATTTGACGACCACGCATCAATTCTCACGCTCCTGGAACGCCGTTCCGGAGTGCCGCATCAGAGCGACGCTCCAGGAGCGTTGGTTCGGAGTGTACGTGTAAACGGGGCTTAAGTTCTATGCCTTGCCACCAAAGCATATTCTTCTCTCACTTTAATCTATGTCCCTCTCTTTCTTATGTAGGGACTGAAGCTTCAATGCTAAGATATTGGGATATAGTTATAGTGAAAAGGGAGATATTGGGATACCCGGGTCTATAGATTCTAAGTCAATGGACAGATCTTTTCAATGAAAATACTTGGGTTGTCCATTTCAGTTATTCTATGTCTATGAATATTTGCGTTAATATGAGTTTTTCTTAAAATGCCAAGATAGGTCAACTGTTATTTTGAGGACGACATTCCCTAAGAGAGATTTCTATCAAGGCACTAGGGGTCCAGTGGGACATCACTTCGAAAGTTGGGCAATTTCATGACATTGCTGAAAAAAATTCTGTTTGGGGTTCTGTTTGGTGTAAATAACTCATTGGTAGTGATGGGTGAAGTTTATTGAATAGATGAGCTTCTGCACAAAGTTCTATCTGTATGATGGCACAAGAGTCTCTTGCGAAAGTTAGAGCTCACCAGATGATAAGTGTTTATTGTGTTATGACTTTTGGAAGGAAGTCAATAAATCGAGAACTTGCCATAATTTCATCAATTATTGCTTGTAGTGTGAGCATATTTGGATGTTGCTAACTTGAAAATGACGCAAGCAACTTGCCAGTTTATCTGAATTTCTAACGGAAATTAGACAGTATGAATTACAAACATGGCAATCAAAGTGTTTGATAACATTCAACCATAGTTATAGCTAGGAGCATAGAATAACTTTGCTCCTAGTATGAAAATACAGAACAGAAACGTAGAGCCATACATCTGATATATTCAATATGGATAATAAGCCAATGAAAACTGAAACTGGGCTTTGATTGGAATTCTGTCTCACTCTGACATATTGTACATATTATAAAATTAGAGTTCAAAGTTATCTCGGTAGGTGGTTATTTCTCAATAATTGACTGCTTCGAATTAACAATGCTGCTGGTATTTATTTTGTGGTGCAGGGCTGGGCTGATAAGGGTGAGGTCTAGTGCCATCCGCCCTGATTCGCTACTCCCACCCCTTTAGTTGTAAGAAAATCTAAAAGGTAGTCACCTCTTTTGTTGATGTTAGAGCTCACCGAAACTGAGTGGTGTGCGTTGCTGTCACATCCTATGATGAATTGCATGTTCATCTTTTTGCAGTATATCACTAATTGGCCACCTCCTCGGGTGGTGATGCCTCCTCCTCATGGTGATTCGCTGAAACTATAACAACTTTGACGTTACCTCCGGCAAGAAGGACATCTATGATAACTGCTGCAATGTCGCGTTGTATAAATCTGGAAAGAGGCAGATATTGTATGTTCTTATTGATGTAGAGTGCCGCTCTAGGTGCAGACATTCCTTCATAATAAATGAGTTTACCTGGACCGTTCGGTAGTCCTTTGATTTTGGTTCCTGTGACCAAAGGCTCTTGGACTAACATTATTTCGAGGCCTTCTCTAGCTTGAGGTCGTATACCGCTAGGTTCTCTTTGGGATGTCCGGCTGGGACAAGTCCCACCTTTACTCCCTTGAGCATCTTGCTGTAGGTGGATTTAGTAGGCCTTGTGGCAGCTCGAGAGAAGTGCTGTCGAGAAGCCGATCTTCATCTGTTGAGGTTAGAACTGTGGGGTTCTGCACCTCAGGTGTTTTTTCGGTTTGGCCTTCAATACAATCTCCATGGGGATCCAAGGTGCAGTGGTTTCGCCTAGCGATTTCCCTGGAGATTGTTTTTCTTCTTTTGTTATTTTCAAATCTTCCATATGATTTATTTTCTGATGAGGAAATATCAGTCCACTACATCAGAGCCTCTTGACGTAGCAAGGGTATTGAAACCAGAGGTCCCCCGGTACCAGGAGTCCACATATTAACGATCAGCCTTCCCGATGGCCACGCAGTACTCGGCATATGTTTTCTAACCATTGGCTTGGAGGAAGGGTTTTGAGCAAATCGTAGAGGCTACTCAGGCGGATCCCCACCGCCCCAGCAATCCCTGCAGGGACATGACCTAATGGGGAGGCGTATGGATCAGTCTTGGTTTTCACCGCTCATCTTGGACATTATCTACATGGGATACCCTGCCGGAACCGGGTTCCATTGGCATCGCCCCAGCTACTTAAGGCCTCACACCAGCGACAAGGTGCCAATCCCAGTGAGAGAGGTAGTGGAATAGTTCGAACTGAAGTTTGAACGATTGGAATCAACTGATTGAAGAATATTGGTTATGTTTGTTAGATTTATCTTGTTTTCACTGTTTTTATTTTAAATATTATTTCAATATATTGTTCCTTAGACGCAAGGGTGGAGATGTGATGTTTTTTTCTAAGTTGATTTATGGGGCACTAAACTGCCCTGATCTGCTTGAGCTTTTTGGCCGTCTGGTTCCTCCTAGGCGAACCAGGGGTAGAACTCTTCTTCATATCCATAGTTATATACAGGGTGTTTCACCATAAACTGGACAAATATATATTGCTGTGTAGACGACACCTAGGAAGTCGTTTTTGCCTTATGACATATACCCCGTTTTCGACGCATAAGCGAGATACAGGTTGTTTAATGTCAACTTTGAGCAATATTCTGATAACTGTGGTGAGTTATGCGTGAAATTTGAAGTAACAGTTACTGGTCACATCTTAGTATTTTTTAGGGCTCAATTCAATTATGGTGTAGAATTCTGAAAAAAAATTCAAAATGGCGGAAAGCCTGCAAAGTTGGAATTTTTTTTTCTCGGTTGCTAATTTGAAAAGCACTTTTTCAACGTACTCGATTTTCTTAGATTTTCCGTGAAAAATTTTTTTCAAAATTCGAACTCAACTTTTTTTTTACATGTCTCCAGTGAAAAAAAAAATCCGCCAGAAATTGTTGAAATTTTCCATGGTTGAACTATCTTTCATTCTGAATACTGTGGTGAAAACAGATTGAAATAATATCCATTGGATTTCTTTTTGAAGCTTTCCAAAGATTACGCTCGGAGAACTTTCATAATTTTTTTATTCAAAGAACTGGAAGCCGTAGGAAGGCCAAAATTGTGCTAATGGGCTGCCAGAATGACCCGGACAGAAATATGAATTTAAAAACCAAAAAAATTTTTTTCAAAAAACTGCTAGGATTCGAACTCTCTACAACTATGAATTGGGTTTTTTTTAATCTTATAAATTTCCGTTACCAGAGCGACGCTAGTAAATCGAAAGTGGAGAGTTCGATTCCCACTAAAAATTTTTGAAAACAATTTTTTTGGTTTATAAATTCATATTTCCGTCCGGGTCACTTTGGCAGCTCATTAGCCTAAATTTGGCCTTCGTACGGCCTCCAGTTTTTTGAATAAAAATTATGAAAGTTCTCCAAGCGTAATCTTTGGAAGGCTACAAAAAGAAAACCAATTGATATTTTTTAATTCTGTTTTCACCCAAGTATTCAGAATTGAAGATAGTTTAACCATGAAAAATTCCAAAAATTTTGGTCCAAATTTTTTTTTCACTGAAGACATGTAAAAAAAAAAGTTGAGTTCGAATTTAAAAAAAAATTTTTCACGGAAAATCTTAGGAAATAGAGTACGTTGAATTAGTGCGTTCCAAATTGGCAACCGAGGAAAAAAAATTCAAACTTTGCAGGCTTTCCGCCATTTTGAAATTTTTTTTTCACAATTCAACACCACAATTGAATTGAGCCCTGAAAAATACTAAGATGTGACCAGTAACCGTTATTTCGAATGTCACGCATAACTCACCACAGTTATCAGAATATTGCTCAAAGTTGACATTGAACACCCTGTATCTCGCTTATGCGTCGAAAACGGGGTATATGTCATAAGGCAAAAACGACTTCCCTGGTGTCGCCTACACGGCTTTATATGTTTGTCCAGTTTATGGTGAAACACCCTGTATATAATTACTCTAAAAACTCTCCTGTTCCGAGGATTAGCAGTCACGTGAACGTTGCATCTGTCTCAGGAGTTGACTTTTTCGATCGGTCTTTGTCGGGGTTAAGGGAGGAAATATGTCGGGCGATCATAGCGTGAACTTTGTTTTGAATTTTGAGACTCGTTTATTCTTTTTTTCCTTTAGCTCTGCCTTTCGAGTTTCGCCTCAGGTTAAATTTAAATTTGAATTTGGTATTAAATGTGTTGTTTACTGCTTTTTGCTTATACTGAAATTTGTAAATCTTGTCCATTTCACTGTGTTGGACACGGTTATTCGTGTTATTTGTTATTATTGTATAAAAGGGGTATAACCCATTTATTTCATCAAATAAATGTCTGAAGATGGCAAGTTATCTTACCGAAATGCATTGCAACCTGTAAAGTAATAAATAATTTCGAGTGGAGCAGACCTTCAATTGAGAATTCTGAAATGTTATTTGGTTTCGAATTTGTATGTTCAAGTTCTTAAAATGGATATCACTGGTTCTTCCTCTCGATTCAACCAATAATCTGATTGGAATCCAATTTAAAAATACAGAATTTATCCAAAGGAGAAAAATTATAGCAATTAACACACATAAGTATCATATAAATATTATAATGATTATGTTCGTGTATCGTGTTTATAACTTATAACTTTGAAAATTGAATTGACATGATGACGTCACGGTTTGAAATTGTGGCATTTTGGCGATACACAAACCGGTGACATTGACTTCGAAATGTTTTCGAAATAGTTTTGAACAGCGATTCTCGCGAAAAAATGGCTCTCTAATTTTGTTTTTCTAATAACATTGATATTGTGTATTTTCATATCCGGTATTTTTCTCCCTGCAAAAATGGTGTTTATAAAATTCAAGAAATATAATACAAATAAATGCTTCAGAGCTTTGAGAAGTGTTCTTTTATTTATTTTTGAAGCATCGTCAGATCGGAGCAGTCAATCGTCATAATATAACCTCTGACCGAGCTACCTACGAAAATGTCTACTCCGGTTATGAAAGAAACGCCAATATAATTAGATTATGTCAGGAAATGGATATCTTCCATGATTTCATGTGAATCTTTTCGATCATAACCTAACAATTTTATGTGTCAATCGCTTCAATGCGTTTTCTCTGATTCAACTACATTGATACTTATCTTGGATATCTATTTCTTGTCTCGGACTATACTATATATGTTTCCGTAATTTTTATTTTACACATTTGGCGCAGGCGTGCAATTCAAGACCAGATATTTGGCTATACTTTTGTGAAGCACTTCAATAAACGATCACAAATTGCGTCATAACATAATTCCACTGATTCAAATTCATACAGAAAAACCAGGAACCTAACCCAATCTCAAAAATTGTCTGGCATAAGTCTGACATAATGGGGAAAATTAAAAATATACAGAGTGTAACAGCCAAATGGAATAAATGAGGGCGTGTTGGGAAAAACGCTCGGATACGTCGATTTGTAATTCTAAATGCGCATATTTTTCAAGAAAATAATATTATATAGGGTGTTCCATGCGACCGTGGCCAATACCAACTTTCTTATTTCAAATGCAACCCCCTGTATATTATTTATTTTTTGGATTCTTCAGAGAATTCTAGACACAATTCATGCACAATGTCCTATACTTATCTTTAACTATTTTGGAAGTATTAATGCCCACTTGCACCGTTTTATGCTTAGGACAGACTTTGCTAAGAGGTGCCTTAACTTTAAGTTGGTCTTATCCTCGCCTTTGCGCATCTAAGCTTGCACCGCGCTCTCACTAACAACGACTTAGTGAAGCACGTGTTAAGGAATGGTGAATCTGGCAACATGGCTCAGTTTGATGATTTTGTCGGTTTTCTACCTGAGAAGAGAACTGCTATAGCAGATTTGACAGAGAAATGATTGAAGAATGAAGTGGAGTCGCAAAAGAAGCAACTGGCATTGAAGGAGGAAGCGTTGAAAGTTGCAGTTTCAGTCAGATCTTGAGATCAAGATAAATAGATGTATTTTCTTCACAACCTCAATAAAATATTTTCAACATTTGTGTGATGGTTTCTAATCACAATATAATTTTGAAAAATTCATTGTACAGGGTGCGGCACGGAGGATGGATGGTTTTAAAAAAATAATAAAAGCGTTAATTTTTACTCAAAAACACATTTATTGACGGAATCAGATTCTCAAGGAAATAGCATTTGAGACAGTCAAGTGTGGAAAATCACATCAGGCATGTGGTGGCCGAAATCGGTGATGCAGTGCTGGAGGCGCTCTTGGAAGTTCGCGTAGACTCTCTCCAACATCGCTCTCTCAACTTGGGCAACTTTCACGCGAATAGCCCTTTTCAATTCGTCCAGAGTTCGGGGCTTGGTCTCGTATACTCTAGCCTTGAAAAGGGCTATTCGCGTGGAAGTTGCCCAAGTTGAGAGAGCGATGTTGGAGAGAGTCTACGCGAACTTCCAAGAGCGCCTCCAGCACTGCATCAACGATTTCGGCCACCACATGCCTGATGTGATTTTCCACACTTGACTGTCTCAAATGCTATTTCCTTGAGAATCTGATTCCGTCAATAAATGTGTTTTTGAGTAAAAATTAACGCTTTTATTATTTTTTTAAAACCATCCATCCTCCGTGCCGCACCCTGTATAAGTTTACATTAATTCGGTAATAATAATTTATTTTATTCATTTATAAAACTCACGAGTAATTTAATTTTCGTAATGGTTATGTGGAGATAAGAGAAAAATTCAGTTCAGTTCATGCGATCACACTGAATTTGTTTAAATAATGCGCTTTTATTGGCATCTTTTTTTTAAAGAATGTGAAATATTCCAAAAAAGAGCAGTTTAAGTATGGGACATATTTTGTAAAAAATATAGACATTTGAAAAACAAATTTCATGAAAGACAAAAATATAGGGTGTTTCATTTGACGCACCCTGTATATGTAAAATCATTTTTATTTTGTTGATTCTTGTCAACCTTATATCCGTGCCATGTAAGTTTTTTTTTCCACACGGTACAGTTTAGGCGCTATTTCAGCCGTACGCCTTGCTGACACACCCTGTATGTCGTAGATTTCATTGAACCTATTTATCATATGTGGTATTGAATACCACAAGTTCTTTTTTGGGGTTATGAATCCTCAAGACGGCCCTAAGTCTTCCCTAAGGACCTTAAGCCATGAAATATCACGGCTTTAAATAAGAAGGACTTTACCTGCACTTAATCTGTGGTGCAAGAGAATCTGTGTCTCAAACCCTACTTACATTTAAAGACATCCTTAAGGCAGGCAAGTGGGCATAAGTGTTTTCAGATTTATTGCAAAAACCAACGTTTTGAATAAAAATTATTTTATTTCACAAATTCGGTACATTACACTTAAAACCTTATAAGTAATACTGATTATTTCTTAATTATATGCCCACTTGCACCGTTTTATGCTTAGGACAGACTTTGTTAAGAAGTGCCTTAACTTTAAGTTGGTCTCATCCTCGCCTTTGCGCATCTAAGCTTGCACCGCGCTCTCACTTAAGGAATGGTGAATCTGGCAACATGGCTCAGTTTGATGATTTTGTCGGTTTTCTACCTGAGAAGAGAACTGCTATAGCAGATTTGACAGAGAAATGATTGAATAATGAAAGTTGCAGTTTCAGTCAGATCTTGAGATCAAGATAAATAGATGTATTTTCTTCACAACCTCAATAAAATATTTTCAACATTTGTGTGATGGTTTTCTGATCACAATATAATTTTGAAAAATTCATTGTATAAGTTTACATTAATTCGGTCATAATAATTTATTTTATTCATTTATAAAACTCACGAGTAATTTAATTTTCGTAATGGTTATGTGGAGATAAGAGAAAAATTCAGTTCAGTTCATGCGATCACACTGAATTTGTTTAAATAATGCACTTCTATTGGCATCTTTTTTTTAAAGAATGTGAAATATTCCAAAAATGAGCAGTTTAAGTATGGGACATACTTTGTAAAAAATAGACATTTGAAAAACAAATTTCATGAAAGAGAAAAATATAGGGTGTTCCATTTGACGCACCCTGTATATGTAAAATCATTTTTATTTTGTTGATTCTTGTCAACCTTATATCCGTGCCATATAAGTTTTTTTCCACACGGTACAGTTTAGGCGCTATTTCAGCCGTACGCCTTGCTGACACACCCTGTATGTCGTAGATTTCATTGAACCTATTTATCATATGTGGTATTGAATACCACAAGTTCTTTTTTGGGGTTATGAATCCTCAAGACGGCCCTAAGTCTTCCTTAAAGACCTTTAACCATGAAATATCACGGCTTTAAATAAGAAGGACTTTACCTGCACTTAATCTGTGGTGCAAGAGAATCTTTGTCTCAAACCCTACTTACATTTAAAGACGTCCTTAAGGCAGGCTTAGATTCGACGGTGCAAGTGGGCATAAAAAAACATTGATGTCAATGTAGGAAATGTTCAAAATGCTCGCCGCGAACGTCTTGGCAACATGTTAATCTGGTGTAGAATTGTCTTCTAACGTTACTGTTTTTGTTTTTTTTTAAATTCTTCTCAGTAATGGTTTTTGCTTACTTTCTTCATATCAAGAGGTAAATGGAAAATAAGTATTGAGTGTAATGTATCGAATTTGTGAAATAAAATAATTTTCATTTGAAATGTTAATTTTTGTAAAAAATCTGAAAACACTTAATATTTCCGAAAAAGTTGAAGATATAGGACATTGTACATGAATTATGTCTAGAATTTTCTGAAGAATCCAAAAAATAAATAATATACAGGGGGTTGCATATGAAATGAGAAAGTTGGTATTGGCCACGGTCGCATGGAACACCCTATATAATTTCATTTTCTTGAAAAATATGCGCATTTAAAATCACGAATCGACGTGTCCGAGCGTTTTTCCTTACACCTCCTCATTGTTTCGTTATCGAATTTATTCCATTTGGCTGTAACACTCTGTATAATGTTGTTAATACTAAGCTGCATAATATAACTAACCTGCATATACCCATTGAATAGATTTATAACAAAGTATAGATTAATCAATGTAACAGAAAGAGAGCATTTGCAACACATCGGTAATAAAGGACATAGCTCGCCAAGATGTGTCGAACCTATTAGTTGTAGTAGAAATTATAAAATGGTTCAGTTACAATGAGGTGCAAGTTCTCTGTTGCCAATCTGTGTTTGAAATTCATTCAATCTCTATTTTATAGGTTCCTGTAGGGGATCAACCACAAGATATTGAACTTCAGATAAGGGAACTCCTTCTGAAGTACATAGCAAATCCAAATTCAATAATTTTAGCCGTAATAACTGCAAATACTGATATGGCAACATCAGAAAGTTTGGCAATTGCTAAACAAGTCGATCCTGATGGTAGGAGAACATTGGCAGTAGTAACTAAACTTGATCTAATGGATGCAGGTAACTACAGTTTCAATTTGTTTCGCAGAAAATTGATATAACCGGCTTGAAATTAATATTGCACAAAGTTCATTTCCGCTCTGTATAACAATATCTGGGCCGGTATATTCACTAATCGTCAGGTAGTGATACAGACAGAATAGTGGTCAGTAACTACTCACCCTTCGTTTGGAGAAATTGATAGGTAAATCCGTCTTATCGAGTTGTCAGTAAATGCTTAGTTGAGAGATTCTCTAACTTGAAATTTAAAAGGATGGGATATTTAATAATAATATTGTCGTTATTTCCACATTATTTTCTACAATATATCATTCGAAGTACAATAATTTCTGGGAAAAAAAGACAAAGTTCAGAAATATGCGAACACAATCTGCTCTATTCAACCTTTCAGTTACAAGCAATAAAAGAAAATGTTATTTTCGATTATATGGCTTGCGAAAGAAATAGAATCAAAATATTAAAAACTATGAAAGTATTCAAGGGAAACGAAATCTCTGATTTTTCTTCAGTTCTTTTAAGCACTCATTTATATTCCTTATTAGTAATCACTTAGCTTTTGACACACTTTCATGGTCTATTCAGAGTGGTGAAATACATATACAGTATAAAATATTGTTGGTAACATGGTAACTTACTTAACTGAGAAGTTATAGTAATAACCGTGCTATACATCAACTCGTCCTCTTTTTATCACCTAGCAAGGAAACACCCAGCTGTAAAGTACAGGATGGAAGTACAGGATGATCCATCTAAAATTTAAAATTGTTCAACAAGCGCCTACAGATTTGAGTAATATGGCATTTCTCTGTAGAATTTTTAGTATAGCTGGAAATGCTGAAGCTTAATAATCATTCCAACTGAACAGAGAATTTTGAACAATACCAAATTTGCAGATTTCAAAAAGAACCTGTTCTCCAGAAACGTCTGCAGGCACTCGAACTTGAAACACCCTTTATAGTACTGATCTATAATTTGTGTTGCTTTTTATTGATGCTCGTAAAGAATGATTCGTTTTTAAGTGTCATTCTTCAATATAAAAAGTGAGGTGAATTTTCATCAAGTGAATGCCGAAACAATCGAAGAATGTTAATATTCAAACCGAAATCCGGTATTATTTTGTATGCAGAATCCCATGATAGAGTTCGGACATAATATCATTGAAGACACCCTGTATAAGCAGCATATTGATACTATTCAACTTTTCAGGTACTGATGCTCAGGAAATTTTGTGCGGAAGAGTAATTCCAGTAAAACTAGGTATAATAGGTGTTGTTAATCGATCTCAGCAGGACATTATGAACAACAAATCAATTAAGGATTCTCTCAAGGATGAGGCTACATTCTTGCAAACCAAATATCCTACATTAGCTACCATTAATGGTACACCATATTTAGCCAAAACTTTGAATAGACTTTTAATGCACCATATAAGAGATTGCCTGCCGGATTTAAAAGTGAGTGCATGCACATGTTTTTCTGAATAAAATGAAAGAATTTGTATCGGGTGCGGATGGATCTGGAGAAATAATATAATCTTTATATATAAAACAAAGTTGTTGGTTACACTATTTATAACTCGGGATCGGATGGACTGTTTGTTATGAAACTTCATTTATGGATTCGTCTACGGCCTGGTTATTATAAAAAACACTGAAACTCTGAAAACTTCGATGAAAAATATGCTCATGAAGGAAATGCTTTCCCTTGTTTTGAATAAGGCCACTAGGTGTCACTACGGTTAGCGTATTTCCGATTGCGTGTACAGTTGGAGACAGCACTGAATTCAAACGCACACTCACATTCTCAAACTCGTGCACAATTCAAGGCAGGCATCCTCCGATCATGCACGGGTTTGTAATACAAACTGTTCTTCCAAAAACGTGTCGAAGTCGAGGCCTGAAGCCACGTTCTCAGAGCTTCGTAGTGAGTGGTATTTTGGATATTTTGCAAAAAGATTCAAATCCGGCAAATACGAGAATTCTAACCAAATTTGGAGCTGATTTATCGAAATTGAAAACTCCATCGAGTATTATAGAATATATATTGTTGAGAAGAAGATCCAAAGAAAATCTAGAAAAATTCAAGTTCAATCTACGTCAATCGCTCGCCGAAAAGAAAGAGCTTTACCATGTAGTGGGAGGATTCAATCAGGACGACCAGTTAAGTCTGAAATGGTGAAGAGGAAACGGGTTCACAATATTTCATCAAATATTCATGGTAATGAACCCTCTGCGAAAAAACATTAATTTTGCTGATAAATATACCTCTGAAATTGAATGTAAATAAAGAATTAGATCCGTAAAACGAAAGAGTTTGATTTTTTTTTTGTCGAATGGAATCAAGATTTGTTTTAAACTTGGCATATGTTCCGTAAATCAACTTGGTTGGTTGGTTGGTGTTTCTCTCTTCTCTTGCGTAAATAGACTATTCTCGCTAGAGAGAAACACCAACTAACCAACCAAGTTGATTTACGGAACATATGCTCGTATTACGACGATCGTCCTGAAACATACAAGGGTTTGGAGATCTTATAAAGGCACTTGCTTATTACAAACCCGTGCATGTTCGGAGGATGCCTGCCTTGAATTGTGCACGAGTTTCAGAATATGGTTAGCGCAAGAAACCCGTGTGCGCAATCGGAAATACGCCTACGGTTAATGGCTCTTATCTAGACACTGTAGCGTAGTCGTGAAGGTAATATATTTGATATTATCGCCATCAGATGGTGATTTTTACAATTACTGTATAATTTGCATGGAACTTATAATAACATGGAAGACTATTATTACCAGACCAAAAAGCCGGCAAACATGCCAAGTTGGTGGAACAGTGAATTTTTACCGAAATGTCAAGTAACTCGGATTTTGACGATCTGCATCAATCATGAGTTGTCCATTTTCATCTTTTCTTTCCATTTCTGACATGTATTTGAATTTGGGTGATGAATATTATGTCCAACAATATTGGGTATCGAGAATTATTTTCATGTAAATAACAATGTCGTCAAAATTTTGTATATTTTGAACTTCAATTTCGCCTAATTTATCTCCTGCTTGAAAAAATAGCAACGGTGGGTTTCACAAAGCATTATCACCAGTTGATCGGTGATAGGAGCTTGATCTATAGAATCAACTCGATTTGACAGTTCAAAAATCAGAGAACCAAGCCGTTGATCACTGGTTATTACGATTTGTGGAATCCACCGTTATATTAGTATCATTTAGGCGAAACAAAGCTCGCCAGGCCAGCTAGTAAAAAATAACGGACATTCAAAAGAGGTCAAACAATGGAATGAAACTAAATGAACAATTATTGACAAACTTCAAAACCTCCCCAGAATCATATTTCCTGAGCATAATCATAAAAATGATACTTATTTTCCGTACAAAAAATATGTATTAATCAAGTTATTGCTACTAGAGCTCAGAGATACTTTCGAATACAGTGAATTAGTATGAATTTTTGGAAAAAATGGGATTGTTGATATGGTTTTCATGTGAGGGCAGTGCCACAGAACCATTTTTTTTAGGAAGTCGAACTTATACTGCCCAATATCCCGATAGGAAACATTCATTTCATTTTTTCCAAAAATTCATACTGATTCACTGTACTCGAAAGTATCTTTGAGCTCTAGTACCAATAACTTGATTAATATTTTGTTTGGAAAGCCGATAAAACTGATATAATTGTTTGAATACGTGATCATTATGTACCTATTTTTATGATGATGCTCAGGGAGTATGACTCTGGGAAGGTTTTGAAGTTTGTCAATAATTATTCACACTCTACCAAAGCAAAGTATACCATCTTTAAGGTACCTCTAGGTAAAGTGAACGAAAGAGTTCTCAGGGCAAAAACGTTATTGTTCAATCTTATAGTTAGGACATTCACATGCTACCCCCAAGTGAGTTTGGAGTCCAAATGGCTGAGCTGAGCTGGCCGGGTTGTATTGTTCACTCACAGTTTTAAGACTGAATATGAAATACTTGTTGGTTTATAGTCTTCAAGTCAGGGTGTCTGTTGGGTTGTCTTTTCATCGAGTAGATGCTCCCTTCCATTAGCAAAAATTTAGTATCATAACAAAATAAAGGAATTTTTTCTTGGTAATGCCTTGACACTAACTTATGCTGTTGCTGCATATATAGTTCATCCAAGAATTATTGACATCATAGCAGGCCTTGGAAGTCCAGTCGCAGCTTTATTTCTAGTTACAAAAAAGTTACTAAAAATTTTCTGTGGTCTAATCATAATAATGAAACATATAAATAAAACCTAGAAATTAAATGGAATTTTTCAATGTGAGGCAATTTGGAATTTTTGAGAGTGAAAATGATCTCAATTATCACATACGATTACGATCGTGTATACAAGCAGTATATTATTTTCATCTTGTATTGATGAATTTTCGAACTTACGATCAAGAGACATTGTAATATTTTTGAACAATGAAGGTGTAAAATATGTAATATAAAAATATGAATATTCCTATTATTCTGTTTCAACAACCACAACATGTTATTTTTTGCTCATCTGGGCAGACCTCGTCATTTTCATAATGAAAGGTATTGTGACAAGTACGGCCCTGTGCAGTCAGCGCTCCGGCTCGATCTGGAGGTTTCTGGAAGCGCGTGGAGTGTTCAATCCGACAAAGCGGCCGCATGTGATACGCGATGTTTCCAGACGGGTCCGGACGAGAAACAATCGGTGTGATACATATAAGGGGCCCATCGGCGGATGAGGAGATTCAGTCAGTCATAGACGAGCGCCGAGTAAAAATAAATAGTGGAAATAAATTGTACAGACTTTTGTTAGAATAAGTTCATTAGTTGTTAATTATTAGTGTTATAAGTAGTGTAAATAAATATTCCTATGGCAGAGGAAAGGCTCCAATGAAGCAATATAACGTCGGATCAGCGATGGAATGAGTTTCTATCGACATTGCAGGCCCTTTTCCAGAAACAGCCAGTGGGAACAAGTACTTTTTGGTAATAGTGGAAATGAATTGTACAGACTTTTGTTCTTTAATTGTTAATTATTAGTGTTATAAGTAGTGTAAATAAATAGTTTATTGAACCCGGACGTTTTATAACGAAGAAAACGTTACAGTATTATGTCAGCAATATGATAACATCAAAGAGTCTTCGATAACCAAAAAGGAACTTTTCACTAACATTCCATATTTTTTTGACTTATCTTCTCTTATTTCTTTTTCTACATGTTCTCTGCAGGCTTTCCAGTTATTAGCTTTACACTCTTCAAGCGCCTCATTCCAAATCACTGGCGCAATTATTTGCCAAAGGACTCCGCACTTTTTGTATGGGAAATGGCATTCCGTCAAATTTTCTGAAATTTTGGTATAATGCAGTACTCGACATACTGATCAAAAGTGTCCATGGCCCCAACTCAATCCTATGACTAGTTTTTGAGATACAGGGCGTTGAAGTTGAGAATTACCCACTTTTACTACGCCCGTGTTGTGTATGTAATGTATTCAGTGTAGATTTGGATGTAATAATCTTTACTATGGATTTTGGATTAATTTTATTTCCCAATATAAATTGAACAAACGATGTATGAAGGTAATTTCCGCCACTTATTGGCAGATGCGCCGTGGAATGTTTCAGCGTCACAGCACAGGGTGGTTATAAACAATTTAAGAACATAACAGCCCGTATCTCGGAACAGAATCGAATGAACTTCAATTTTTCACAAGAAAAATTTCATTACATCCCCAAGGAGCAAAGCATAGAGAGGAATATGACCGAAAATCGTTACGAATACAGGGTTATCCATAATTGAATGCATGCCCGATATTGAAATGAAAAAAATGTCAGTTCCAGAGCGAGAACGTTCGCAAAAAGAACTATTACACTAGATATGTTGTTGTTACATCGAAAAAGTCTGAAATACCCAGAATTTATACTGGGTGATCCATTATTATTATAGAAACTATTCTCAAGGAAGGTTAAATGGACATCCTGTATTTATGGGTTGTTTCAAGGTGTTTGTTTAATTTTTTTAGAACATATCATGATGGACTACAAAGAATACAGGGTGATTCAGTCATGAAATGAACTTTGAACCTCACGAAAATACCCAAAAACCACCTTTTTTTTCATCACACACTATTTCAAGATTAAATTCGATGAGGTGGGAGTTTTCTTTCACCACTGTACTTGATAAAAAAACATCAATACGACTGGGAGTTTTTATCCACTTTCTATGACCAGATTATTTTTTTATGTAATATGAAAATTATTTATTTATGTTATTCTATTCTTATTCCAGCTAAAATTCTGGTCATAGGAAGTGGATAAAAACTCTCAGCCGTATTGATGTTTTTATATCAAGTACAATGGTGAAAGAAAACTCCCACCTCATCGGATTTAATCTTGAAATAGAGGATGATGAAAAAAAAGGTGGTTTTTGGGTATTTTCGTGAGATTCAAAGTTTATTTCATGACTGAATCACCCTGTATTCTTTGAAGTTCATGATGATATATTTAAAAAAAATTAAACAAACACCTTGAATCAACCCATAAATACAGGGTGTCCATTTAATTTTCCTTGAGAATAGTTTCTTTAATAATGGATCACCCAGTATAAATTCTGGGTATTTCAGACTTTTTCGATGTAACAACAACATCTAGTGTAATAGTTCATTTTGCGAACGTTCTCGCTCTGGAACTGACATTTTATATTTCAATATCGGGCATGCATTCAGTTATGGATAACCCTGTATTCGTAATGATTTTCGGTCATATTCCTCTCTATGCTTTGCTCCTTGGGGATATAATGAAATGTTTCTTGAGAAAAATTGAAGTTCATTCGATTCTGTTCCGAGATACGGGCGTAGTAAAAGTGGGTAATTCTCAACTTCAACGTCCTGTATCTCAAAAACTAGTCATAGGATTGAGTTGGGGCCATGGACACTTTTGATCAGTATGTCGAGTACTACATTATACCAAAATTTTAGAAAATTTGACGGAACGCCATTTCCCATAGAAAAAGTGCGGGGTCCTTTGTTCGAATATTAATGACAGAACAAAACGTCAGTGTTATTTTCAACACCAACCTGGATTCTGCAACTCAAAATATCACGGAATGGGCTATTACCAACATAAATTCGATTTTCCAAAGCCGCCTGAGATGTCAATAATTCTTGGATGGACTATAGGTTATCTTCTATGTCATCTTTTATTGTTTCACCTTGCATATTCTCTTTTATTCCGGCTTTTTGATTTTCCTTCCACTTTCAAAATTATGTTTGATACAAAGTTGTTCCTATGTGTGTTACAGCTTTCAGTCTCTTCATCTTTCCTGACACTGTCTGAAATTCGTTTTGATCTGTTTCAGAACTCTCACTCCTTGATTCATGCTTCGATTCTTCTAGTGAATTTTTACTATGGTAATTGATAACTCTCTCTTTGGATCCAGAAGGAAGGCGTATTCTTTCATTTTGCATGGTGTTGATAACATTCCCTTTCACAATTTGTCTAATAGGTTCAGGTACCTTGAACGTGCTTTCCTTAATGAAGAAGCAGAAGTGTCGGTTATCTGATAACGATATCACTTCCGCAGCTACTCGCCAATCTTTAATATGGGCAGCTATATAATTGCTACACATAATTATTTCGAATACCTCACTTCCGGTAGAAGTGCCGAAGGTTTTGTTTAAGAGGACCTCCGTTCCACTCCAATTTTCATCGTAGTAGGGTTATGTCCTGAAGAGATCAAAACAAGATCGAAACCTAGGTCGACTTCTTCCCGCTTCGATGAGGTTGGAACTTCACTAGTTCCCTGGTTGAAGATTATGGCAAGTTCGTGTCGGATCCATGGCGGTTGTTCATATTTATATCAATGAACGCGATGTATCTGATAAATTCTTGGTGCCGAAGGTTGGCTCAACACCTCTATAAAGTGTAGATTCGTAGGGAAGAGAATGGCGGTCAGTACCTCGCCATCCCTGCTGCACTACAGTATGTGGTTCTTTGTTGGTCCTCTGTTACCATGAATTTGGACCGCTTCCAGATCTCTGAAACAGAAATGGGTTAGTAAGTGAGACCGGATGTTTGTGATGATCAATATGCTCGCCTTTGGATTCGTAACCTTCATCTTCTAGTAATAAATACTTTAAAGCCCAAAAGATCTCGCCACTTTTTCTAGGTCCTTCATATCAATCGACTCGAAACGCAGAACTTGGGCACGCTTAGTTCAACTAGGTGGCTGATCAGCCAGTCTAGACTTATGCTATAGCTGGCCCGGAAGGATCTTGTACCATAGTATAAAGAACTTTATACTATGCTTGTACATGGCTTCAACCTTTTCGAAATTCTCCACAGAAAAGATTCGGGAACGAGAGCCACTTTCAAGGACCCACTCGTCGACTCATTGCCGGGGGACTTCCCTTAAAGTTAATCATCTTATTCAAGGGCTAACCAAATTATGGGGTGTTTCTTTTCGAAGCACCTACCCGTGAAGGGGGAGATGTCGCGACTATTGCCTCACCGGTCCTTTTTGGAGGCATATCTATTTTTCGTTTTGTTGAGTCATTAAAGAGATTATGCACTAGTTTTACCTTGGTTCGGAAAAGGCAGTTTATGCACATACTAGGACCACATATATCAAATAACAGGAACGAAAATACATTAAAAAGAATATACAACAAAAATTCACTTAATAATAAAAAAATATAGAGAATTGAATAAATTGTGATTGATGAAGGTTGACACTGACGAGCCTCTGTTCATGTGGCTTGATGATGGTTGATTTAATACAGAAAGGCAGTTGATCGTTACAAATATTTTATTCGGTATATACCTACTTTTTTCGATTTGTTTATTCATTAATGTGATTTTTGACAAGTTTCACCATGTTTTATGGAGATACCATCAACAAACCATAATTTTTCTTTATTTCAGACTAGAGTAAACCTAAGGATGGCACAATTTCAATCATTACTTAATTCCTATGGTGAAGATATCTCTGATAAAAGTAAAACCTTACTACAAATAATAACCAAATTCGCTTCTGCCTATTGTTCCACTATTGAAGGGACTGCTAGGAATATCGAAACTACAGAGCTATGTGGTGGTGCTAGAATATGCTATATTTTTCATGAAACATTCGGAAGAACTTTGGATTCTATTCACCCCCTTGCTGGATTGACTAAAATGGATATTCTGACTGCTATAAGGTGAAATTTGTTGATTTTATTCTATTATTAAGTTATTATTGAATATTTTTCTAGACAGGTATTTAAGAAAACAATTTCCAATTTTATTACAATGAATTTAGGGAAGAACAATATACCTTTTTCTTAATGTGCTTCTTATCTATCAAAGTTTTCCTTTTTTGATATTACAGAATGGGGAGTTGATCCTTCATTATCGTGGACATTTTGAAGAAAAAGAAATGTTATTGTATATATGGCATATTAATTGTCTTAAATCGATGAGAAATTTCTGAAAAAGACAGGCGCAGTGTTTTCGACCGAAGCATTCAACGTTTATGCCTATCAGGTTTTTCTTTTTATAGACGGAACAGTTAAAAAATGTGTTTTGAAGGACCAAAAAAGACATCAATATTTCCATATGCGTTGTCACTCCCTGTTGAACGTGGACCTTGTATACTGTTGCATTTTTGAATTCCACTCAAAATTCTGGACCCACTGCATTTTGAATCGTTTTAATCTGCGTTCGTTAGAGATTCGATTTATATAAAAATTTTGACAGATGGAGTGACTGTATAAAATGCCTATTTTATCAGCAATTTTAATTATGCATTCTTATCATAAATTAACCATATATACGACAGCACTGTCCAAAACGAACCCTGGATGAAATTAGCGGGAGTTATTGCCACAGCTTCTTTATTCGTTGTTGTACCATCAGATTTCTATCTATACCGATCGCTACATCACTTTTTAAGAAGCAAGATAGGAGTTGCAATTAATTTGATTGGTTTTAAAAATGTCATCTCTAGACTTGTACTATGAATTCTTGGGGTCAAAAAAACTTTCCATTTTCTTCGAATTCGGCTTTGTTAAAAAGAATTTGCCATTTTCCCAAAAAAAAAACCGACGAGTCCGTGCCTGACGTGATTGTTCAGTATAAATAACTTCAGATTTCCCTCATCTAATAAATCGCTATTTTCCTTTACCATTCTTACAAATTCGGTTTCGGCTGATATACACAGGTGAGAAAATATTCTATATCTATGGTCGGTGAAATGATGCGAAATATTCAATGAATTTGGATGTTTATGTAAATAATCACCGCGTTCGTTATTTCCAATCCAGAGGGGAACGGGATAATACGGACACAGAACATCTAATTAATTCGGATACGAATATACAGTCACTTGACTTCGGAGCTGAAATGGAGAGGGAAGTGTCAACAGATGGAATTATCGAACGGCAACGTTACACTTTCCTTACCGTTTCTGCTCCGAAGCATTGAGTTTTAATATACATATGCTAAGTCTGAATATTCTGCTCGGCGCACACTTCTTGCTCTCAGCCGGTTTTTTATTATGCTCTCTTCGCTCATTTCACTCTGCATCGTGATCTTTTATTATCAGAGCGAGCAAGAAGATCGGATATATTCGCTCCCGCTCAGGAGCGAGAGCACTTCCAAATGTCATTTATTTCTAACCAAAGACGCAAAGAGCACGGATATCCGTGCGCAAAGAGTAGATTTGGGGCTTCTGCTCAATGAGCGTTCTTTTATTATTTTCGCTTTACAACAAATCTGATGACGTCACAAATACTCTTGCTCGCTCCGCAGATCATATTTTCAGACTTAGCAATAGAGGTACATCGCCTTTGAACGATTTGATGCAAAAAATTTTAGTGCCGGCACATAGTAGCTACTGAAGGAACTGTTCATTCACAGAAATCTGTAGGATATTAATTTTCTTCTAGTTCTATGAATCATAGCCAAAAATAATTGTCGTTTTATTGCATCCAAAAAATCAGGTGTGATGAAATACTGAACATCCCACATTTCTCACGCCGGTCATGATCGTCGTCACATTCGGCTTAGGGCCAATTATACCGTAGACAAAACTGTAGATTAAATCCAAAACCTTGATTAGTGTCTATTGACTAGTATGGGCCAGCAGATCTACCTTTTAAGTAGTTATCCTGATCGGTAGAACCCTGGTGATTTTATAGGCGAAATGTCAAAGTTTGATCAAGTTTCCTGAAGAAATGGGGAAATTATGGAGAATATGAATACCAAGCTATTTTGCTTTGACTTTTCCTTTTTCGATCTGTATATTTACATCACGGTCAGGATATCTGTGAAAAAAGTTTTATCGAGTTTAAAATGGCCCTTTTTTTCGGATTTTTTCGCGATTTTCGCGAATTTTTTTTAAAAACTTCTACTTCGCCTAGAGAATCGAAATTTTACCCACGTGAAAATCATTTATTCTTCTTTCCGACCGTATAAAAATTTCCTCACCGTATCGCAGCTTCGCTGCGATTTTAAGATTCTTCTGGACCCACTTTTGGACAGATTCTCTCTGGCCGGTCCACCCAGTTACCATTTTAGTATAGTAGTCGGAAAGAGGAATGATCGATTCGTACGTGGGCGAATGTAGAAGTATTTTAAAAAAATTCGCGAAAATCACGAAAAAATTCGGCAAAAAGGGCAATTTTAAACTCGATAAATTTTTTTTCGCAGATACCCTGGTCGTGATGTAAATATACGGATCGAAAGAGGAAGAGTCAACGCAAAATAGCTTGTTATTCATATTTTCCATTATTTCCCCATTTCTTCAGGAAAACTGATCAAAGTTTGACATTTCTCCTATAAAATCGCCCGATCTGCAGAGATCACAGAGAACTATTTGGGATTGTTGCTTGTAGCTGTAAGCTGTCAGAGTTTGGCCACAGCCCTCAATAGAGAAAGCCCGGAACACAATCTGACCGGAGGCCTACCGATAAGGATAACTGTTTAAAAGGTAGATCTGCTGGCCCATACTAGTTCTATACAATACTAAAATGGTAACTAGGTGGACCGGCCCGAGGGAATCTGTCGAAAAGTGGGGCCAGAAGAATTTTAAAATCGCAGTAGAAGTCTTTTTGAGAAATTTGCGAAAATCTCCAAAAATTCCGACAAAAAGGGCCATTTTAAACTCGATAAAACTTTTTTACAGATATCCTGGCCGTGATGTAAATATACGGATCGAAAGAGGAAAAGTCAATGCAAAATAGCTTGGTATTAATATTTTCCATAATTCTCCCATTTCTTCAGGAAAATCGATCAAACTTTGACATTTCGACTATAAAATCACCCGAGTTCTACCGATGAGGATAACTACTTAAAGGGTAGATCTACTGGCCCATACTAGTCATAGACACTAATCGAGGTTCAAGATTTAATCTACAGTTTTGTCTACGGTGCAATCGGCCCTTAGGAAATAGTGCTTTATAGTTCAGATATTCACTGCCAGATGCGAGGAAAAAAATTTTCGATTGTCAGAGACACACTTGCCCCTCTTTGAACGGCTGAAGGAACTACAATGAATTCAAGGGCAAAGTTCCTCTATGTATATTTAAACTCAATGTCCGAAGTCACTTATTGCATATCCGTATCCGTATTCTCTCGCTCCACTCCGGATTGGAAATACCGAACGCGGTTAATGTATGAGTTCAATTATCGAGTTTAATTATATTTAAACTCAATGGTTCAATGTTATCACTTGAGATGTCTAGAATATATACTCATTATCACCGATGCATTTAAATGGAATACGTTTGTTCATCACATATTTTTGGGCGAAAATGAACACATTATTAATGTTCCCAAACTGTGTTTTGTATAAATCGAAGAAGGAAAGAATTTGCAGGATAACTATTGCATTTCAATTGCAAACATTATCGAACAAAATGTTGTGCTTATTGTTACGAAATATCGTTTTTCATAAATTTATGACAATTAAGGTTAGAATTTCCTACTAGTATGGGCCATCAGATCTACCTTTTGTAGTTATCCTCATCGGTAGAACTCGGGTGATTTTATAGGCGAAATGTCAAAGTTTGATCAAGTTTCCTGAAGAAATGGGGAAATTTTGGAAAAAATTAATACCAAGCTATTTTGCATTGACTTTTCCTCTTTCGATCCGTATATTTACATCACGGTCAGGATATCTGTGGAAAAAGTTTTATCGAGTTTAAAATGACCCTTTTTGTCGGATTTTTTCGCGATTTTCGCGAATTTTTTTAAAATACTTCTACTTCGCCTAGATAATCAAAATTTCACCCACGTATAAATCGATTATTCCTCTTTTCGACCGTATAAAATTTCCTCACGGTATCGCAGCACGGTATCGCAGCTTCGCTGCGATTTTAAGATTCTTCTGGACCCACTTTTGGACAGATTCTTACGGGCCGGTCCACCCAGTTTCCAGTTTAGTATAATATAGAATAAGTATCAACTTATTTTGAATCTAGAAATAATACCTTTCAGTAATTTCAATTCATACTAAACAATGATCCAATTAATCATCTTAGGCACAGACTCCTCCGTTTTTTTTTTCGAAAATTGCTAAATCTTTTTGAAAAAGCTGGAAAAAAATGAAAAAAAAACTTTCGACCTCAAGAATTTAAAGTTGAAAGAAATGTTCTCAAAGACTCACCTTGTATATTTTGCATTGAAAATTTGCACACTGTGAACCATAAAGTTTCTAATAGGAAATAAATTAATAAAAGTTAAAATTCGATTAAATTCACGTTATTTATATAGCGGAGTAACTAGAATGTCACTCTGCGATATAAATAAATAATGAGCTAAGCCGATTCAACAAAAAGTGAATATAAATCCCTTAGACATAAATATGGTTAACGTTAGTGAATGAAATTGTGAAAAGTTAAAATGAACAGTTCAATTTACCAAAATCCTACCAATATGAAAGGAACAAAAACTAGATTTCAAATATGAAATTGTGAAAAACTCTTTGATACAGAGTTATTACTGACTACAGGTGATCTGTTTCAAAATGTTTCCATGCTGAATATTGTCTACAGCATATACAAATTTTTTTTCGATGTTCATTCTGAAGAAAAGCAATATGTTTTGTATCCTATAGAAATGCAAATGGTCCAAGACCAGCACTTTTTGTACCAGAAGTATCATTTGAATTATTGGTGAAAAGACAAATTCGTCGTTTGGGAGAGCCTTCTTTGAGATGTGTTGAATTAATACATGAAGAAATGCAGAGGATCATACAAGTGAGTGAAATGAAATTTTCGAGTGAATGATTTTGAGTAAAATTAAAATGAAAGTACATATTATAAAAAAATAAATCAAACATTTATTACAGCATTGTGGTAGCGAAGTCCAACAAGAAATGTTGCGTTTCCCAAAACTCTACGAAAAAATAGTAGATGTAGTAACTCAACTCCTAAGAAGAAGACTACCACCAACAAATTCGATGGTAGAAAATTTAGTGTCCATAGAATTAGCATATATTAATACAAAGCACCCAGATTTCTCTAAGGAAATCTCAATGGTGCCTTCGATGATCAAATCAAATGAGACTGCCCCAAAGCTGACCAGACCAAAGACAATGTATAGCAAACATCAGCAACCACATTTTACTGAACCCAAACCATTGGTGAGTTTATAATATCTAATATTTTAGTTGTTTTGATGCTTTACTGAGATGAATTATAATGTTGTATTTCAATAAATTAGCTAATTATTTTTAATTGTTCAGTTATATTTCAATGGTGATTGGTTGACACTACGAACAATAAGATCACTTGATTAAGTGAAAATTCAATATGTTCCTTTTTGAAATTCATTTTATCTGTTTTTCTTCAGAGACAACGAAATCCAGAGCAAGCTGATTTTTTCGATTATGTGTTCAAAATGTTGCCAGTTGCTAGTTATAATGACCTCATGAATGCTGTTCAGGTATTCTATTTTGTGTGTTTTGCTTTTCTACTAATACTTCATCATCATGTCTCTTAAAATTCATAACATGAAAATAAGGTATGTTCATTCCGAAGAGGAAAAAGGTTTCATACAATGAAATATATAAATAAAGCCAACATTTCGCCCTTTATGATGGTATTGAGGGCCCGGTTTACTTAAATGTCTTCTTCGTAAATTCAATTGATATTGTTGTCAGATTTCACACAGGTTAATTTGTTCAGAGTGTATGCATGTCTATTTCTTCTTCACGGACTGCAGCCTGAATGGATACAACGTATGAGGGGTCATTAGATTCGTGTTTTTCTCAGAAGAAACTTAATTCAGTGTTTATGTTATTGGAATCGAAGAATTTTCCGCTTTATCGGCGTGCTCAGATCAAACAGGTTTAATTGAAAATGGTGCACTACAATTTTTTTTTCTCTCCAAAAGTTATAAAAGAGAGTCAGCATAAGATCTTTATCTTCTAAGGATAGCTCACAATATCCAATTTTCTTTCTGCAATGTTTATTGATAAAAGTTCCATTTTCGAAAATGTTCGGACTGACACAGTAGTAATTTATCGTTATAATTTTGATACTCCAATATGAATATGTCGTGAATGCAGGGGGGCAAATGGAATGTACGAAATATGCTGTGAAAATTAATATAATATAATTAATATAGATGCCAGTTTGTCCTCGCTTGTAATACATTATAGCATTCACGACGACATGTTTATTTTATATACAGGGTGTATTTTAAGGTGAGGCTTTTCTTTTGACAGGTGACAGAACTCATCAACATAAGTCATTTTACCGAAAATTTCTTATATGAAATGTGCAATATAAAAAATTTTGGGCATCAATACCTTAATACTACTCTGGCCTGCATATCTCTACATATCTACACCAGGTTCATGAACATCTGCGAAGCTGTATAATTTCTTAGCGGAAATATTGTTCTGTACAATACGCTGAACTAGCATTCTGTTTTGATCCACCATAAATTAAAAGAATATCAACAA
The DNA here is from genome assembly GCA_910592335.1 of Adalia bipunctata. Lineage (NCBI taxonomy): Eukaryota > Metazoa > Arthropoda > Insecta > Coleoptera > Coccinellidae > Adalia > Adalia bipunctata. The sequence continues at coordinate 50,554,394 of OU342950.1, read as the reverse complement.
GTTCATTATTTGAATAAACGTGCGGCATTTTCGAAACACAATCGATATTCTGAGTGATGTATGATAAGAAGACAAAAAACAAGAGATATCTACGGAGGAACAGGCGAGGGAGCAGGTTCGGACTGAGTAATTTTCAGATTCACGTAGAAACTAGAAAATATTCTAGTTTCATTTTCACGAAACAGGGGCATAATTCATATAAAAATTTTTGGAAAAATTATTTATTTTGATGAGTTCTACCATCTGTCAAAAGGAAAGCCTCACCTGTAAATACACCCTGTAAGTATAAACTGTCCAGGTAGGAAACGAAAAAACTTTTCGTAGTACGTTCTTAACATAACTCACACAAAATTACATTGATTAAGTAGGTATATGACTTCTTTTTTACTTTTCAGTTGAATGTTTTTGTCGTCGCGTTTTTGTTTTTTTATATTCATAATCGATCAAGGCAAACTTCGGGGAATAAACTGTTGCATCTCAATGGTAAGGTATTAAATAAACCTGTCCAAAGTATTAAATAAAACGACAGGCGTTGACCATTCGTGTTCTCTCTTTATTGACTGACTCCCTATCTTATACATCTGTCCACTATCTCACACCTGGTACATCAACCAGGCATGATTGCTACAAAGTACAGACAATGATCCAACCTACTATGCATATTGATTACTACAATATCATAAACAATGTTGCCACATAGGTATGCAACATAAACTTCGGTTCATTGCATATTATTTCCATTCAACTCGAAAATTTATTTATTTATAAAATTTCCGCTTCGACAACTAGGTCATTAGCGATTTTGGAACAGTAAATTTTACATATAACTTAAAATATTCACTAATTTCATGAAGAAAGAGAAAAGATTAAATAAATTCAATGCAATTCGAAAATTGTATATGGCGGAATCAATATTCATTCCAATAATGTTTTTTGAATTATATTAAATTTAATCGAAATATTACTGTACTAAGTTAGTCCGTCAGGTGATATTTTTAAAGATCAGAAGAGAAAAATATAGAGATATTTAATGTAAGAAGCCCTTGTTACAGTGATAACAATATTATACGTGTTTCATGAATAACTTTACATGCTCCTAGTGCCAATGCAGGCCATTCAGGAAGTGTTCGAAATATGTCCTAAGCAAGAGGCATAAAATACTATGCATCTTCGTCCAAAGTATATCCGTTAAGCATTTAATCAGATGGTTGGAGCAATCGCTGATATGTTTCTTAATGTCCCGAAAACCAGTCTTTTATTATCTGTACATCTTCATCTTCTTTTGTGAGGCCGGAATAAATTTTGGATGCCTTCAGACTCCATTCACTTTTATAAAGTATCCCGGTTTGCCATGATATTCTGATTTCTGACATATTTTACCTTGTATATTTTGAAAATGTTAGGTTATAGTCATTTTACTGTCAGATACATACGCAACGTTGCCCTCTATACATATAGAGAGGTTGCAGAAATTACGTATTCATCAAGATCAAAATGTTTCACTCCCATAGAATAACATATCCATTATTCAACTGATTTTGAGCTGTAATAGATCTATAAACTAGTATGGGCCAGCAGATCTACCTTTTAAGCAGTTATCCTTATCGGTAGGCCTCCGATCACGGAATCTGAGCGCAGTTGTCAGATTGTGTTCCGGGCTTTCTCTATAGAAGGCTGTGGCCAAACTCTGACACCTTACAGCTACAATGTCAAATAGTTCTCTGTGATGTGATCTCTGCAGATCGGGCGATTTCATAGGAGAAACGTCAAACTTTGATCATTTTTCCTGAAGAAATGGGAAAATGATGGAAAATATGAATACCGAGCTATTTTGTGTTGACTCTTCCTCTTTCGATCCGTATATTTACATCTCGGCCAGGATATCTGCGAAAAAAGTTTTATCGAGTTTAGAATTGCCCTTTTTGCCGAATTTTTTCGCGATTTTCGCGAATTTTTCAAAAATAATTCTACATCTCCTAGAGGATCGAAATTCCTATTCCGACCGTGTAAAAATTTCTCTCCTGTATCGCAGCTTTGCTGCAATTTCAAGATTTTTCTGGACCCACTTTTTTGATAGATTCCCCGGGCCGGACCACAGAGTAGTGCTGGGAATCATGAATGAATGATTTGAATATTCGAATATTCATTGAATATTTATTCGAATAACTTGGTTTTGCATTATTCGAATATTCATGAATATTCAATGAATAGTTGAATATTCAGTGAATAATTGAATATTCAGTGAATAGCTGAATAGTCAGTGAATAGTCGAAAATTCAGTGAATAGCTGAATATTCAGTGAATAGCTGAATATTCAGTGAATAGCTGAATATTCAGTGAATAGCTGAATATTCAGTGAATAGCTGAATATTCAGTGAATAGTCGAATATTGAGTGAATAGTCAAATATTTACTGAATATTCAACTAATCACTGAATACTCCACAAATTAATTTTTATGAATTTATTTATTCAGGACTGAGCTGAGTAATCCATCATTCGTGATGTTACAAATAAAAGTTTGAATGATCATTCAACTGTCTATTCAGAAATAATTATAACAAGTTTTTGTGATTTACTACGAACAAATTCTTCGATATTCACATCTGAACTATGAAAAGTCAACCAATGTTACAGTACTATATATGTTCAGATACATAGAGTGATAAAAAAATAATGCAGGTTCAGGTTGTAAAATTTGAAATAGTACTGGAAAAGATACATATTCGGTGAATTTTGCAGCTATTAGGTTCAGTTCACGTATATCACTTAATTGAAAGCATTTAATATTTGGATATTTGATTGACTCGATCTTTACTTGATGGATGTTAGGTTTAGGTACACAGATTGATGATGTGTAGGAATTTGAAAATTGTTTTTACTATCTGCATTCTAGGGTCCATTGAAATTTTCGAATTGGTAGTCGGAAATAATATCCAAATAATCGTGTAATTAATTCTCAAATATTTTAACGGCTTCATGATTTAATATAATTTCAAGTATATTTATATGTTTCATTTTTGCCATAAAAAAAAATGTGTTGACCGGTTTCAGGAAATACAAATTACAAACCAGAATTAAATCCACAAGTTATTCACAGTAACCTTCATAATGCCAACATTTCTGAAAATTTTATTGAACTTATGTTATACAGTTTAAACTCAAATTCTTCATTCTATAAATTTATTGAATAGGAGTAGGTACATTCGTTTTATTTCATTTGATAGTAGAGAGACTGCTATTCATCCGAAATAGGTATACCTAATTTCCAATATATTCTTTTGAATGAACAATAAAATGCAAATTCATCCCCATTGTTGAATACCTTCCGATAGTTTGGAAATCCCAGGCGGCAAAAGTCCAATATAAAAAGATTTTATTAGGTTCCTTTCAGGCTCATGAAATTTCTGTCAACGTTAAAATTTTTGTACATGAGTTTGACTACATTCTACAGGCTCTGATTGGGATCAGGTGAAATGTAAAATTTACCTGATGAACGAAGCCACCTTTGCTTCAGTAAAGGTAAACAATATCATCTTATACTACCTGGCTGATTTGAATTGGTCAAACTACTGCAATCCCAAAAACAACATCCTTGGCCATCGAATAAACTTCGTCGGTAGCATTATTTGAATAATCATTAATTTGTGTGAGTAATATAATTTCTTAAAATTGAATCGTCGGTTTTCCAATCACAGAGAAAAATAGTGAATTATACACGGGAAATATAATAGATTTTAGCCCTCGATTTTATCTCCCTCGAGCTAAAAGTTTTTTCATTAAAAGTATGATAAATAACTATTTATATCATTAAGGTTTTTGTGTGTAATATTCAAATACATAATCACTGAATATTTATTGAATAATCACTGAATAACTATTCATGACCACTAATGAATAGTTAATATTCATGAATACTCATGAATAGTTGAATATTCATGAATACTCATGAATAGTAGAATATTCATGAATACTCATGAATAGTTGAATATTCATGAATACTCAATGAATAGTTGAATATTCATGAATACTCAATGAATAGTTGAATATTCATGAATACTCATGAATAATTGAATATTCATGACTACTCATGAATAATCAATCGTGAATAATTGTTTGAATGAATTATTCGAATAATCGAATGAATTGAAGAATGAATATTCGAATACAAAAAGGCAAAAAAGTCCCAGCCCTACCACAGAGTTACCGTTTTAGTATAATATAGAACAAATAGCGTGAGTTATAATAACTCACGCCTATAAAACAGTCTAATAAATATTTCGTATGAGAAGCACTCACTCTAATACAAATAGGAAAAAAGAAATTGCTTACGAAATTAATAAAAAAGCCGGATAGATTGGGAACTCTATTTCAGACATTAGGGTAACGTTCTCATTTCTACATTTCCTCTGGTCTGAATATCAAAAAATTGCATTTGGAAAACGTGAATTTTTGACTTTTTCTACGCGATTCGATTCTCGATGACTACAGAGATCAATACCTGTGTCACATCGGCAACGTCTCTGAAATTATTTTGACTTTCACGAGTGCCAACCTCGTCAGTTTTAAGTAAAAAAAAAATCGATAGACCTAAGTCTTGGCCAACCGGGATACATATAAAAGTGAATGGAGTGTACACAGTATTTTTAAAGGCGAGAAAAATTTTTTGAACGAAAACAATGTAACTCAATTAATCGTTTATGGGACAGGAACCGCCTGTTACACGTCATTCGATTACTTCTATTTTCAATTTGATCTGTTCAGATCAGCATGTCACACAAGACAGAGGAATTCGGCAATGGTTTTACCATATCGTGCCATTCGACGTCAGCGTGCACCTTTGCGAATAATTATTCAATAACAGGTCAGTTATGTCTAGAATCTAGATCAATCAGGTTGTAATGAATTCCCTCAGTATTCTTTTCGTGGTATTATATCTGGTACTTGGGTGAAAGAAATTCTAGAAACAATATCGTCATTACTTTTCACTTCTTTCAACGGAAAAAAATCAGCTTGTTCGGTGTGATCTGGTGGTTTGTTCAAAATATGTATGTTCTCTTACAGTCCAGATCGTCCAGTAATCCTCAGCTAAATGATGACGCTACAAATTGGGTTTCTGCATTAACACAACAAAACGGCGACGGAGAAAATAACATCGATTATATGCCAAATAACATAGATTCCATCAGAAATGAGGCTGAAAAGTCTGTACTCAGCCCTGTGAAACCTGTGAATCTCCTTCCATCGGTTCCTATTAACAGCAGTGGTTACAGAAAATTATCTGAGAATGAAGAACATGATTGTGAAATTATAGGTTGGTTATAATAACTTATTTATTCATGAACTTTTCGCAAATGGTAATGATTTTTTTCAGAGAGATTAATCAAGACCTACTTTTATATTGTTCGAAAATCAATTCAGGACACAGTGCCTAAAGCTGTAATGCATTTTCTGGTCAACTTTGTAAAAGATAACTTGCAGTCAGAACTGGTAACGCATCTTTACAAGGCAGACAATGCCGATCAACTCTTAGATGAATCAGAGCATATTGCCCAGAGGAGAAAAGAAGCAGCAGATATGTTGAAGGTAGGATATCCTTCAATGAATTTCGATAATAAAATGTTTTTCATTGATTTCTACCTCTTCATCTTGATAAAGAAAAGAGGTCTGACTTAGTGCTCAAACTATCGGTGGAGTAGTGGCACATCCCATTTCTTCAAAATGTTGTGAATGTCCGAAACTCTCTTTATAGTCATACATACCATTTTGATTTCATATGAATCGGCGCTCGTACAGGAGTTTTGGGCCAAGTGGAAAAAAGGAGAAAAAGTGAAATATCCACATCCTGAAGAGAAATCTTGTTTTGAAAGAAACTTTTGGTAGTCATAATAATAACTCGGTTCTATTCAGGAACTACTCATTCTTCCAATTCACACAAAAATGTTAAAAAAAATTTCACATGTACAGGTAGTACAAAATTGGTGCTACATGAACTAAAACTTTTTAACCCGAGGAGATAGAGAAAAATGGATGGCACCTTATAGTCCTCTTTTTTACGAGGAACTGATAATGCCATCAACTGCATTCCTCTATCTTCTTTCGTTTCCGAGTTTTAGGCCAAAATTGAAATTTGGGCGATTTCAACTTTGGACTTTATCTCCGTTTCTGTTTATGCTAGAATGTTGAAATAGAAACATTATACAGGCACATTTTCTGATAGCAATCCAGTGGCGTACTCTGATTTTTTCTTATAGGTTCATTTGCTGAGTTATAACATGAAGTTGTGTTTTTTCTTATGGAAACAGTAGTTTGAAATGACTTAGAAAGAATCGCCATTTTTTTCCCGTTTCAGAAATGTATCATATGTCATACATCACCCTCAGTTTCGTTAAGATATGAAAAATATGGTTTGTATATAGAATTCAAATTATTGAGTTTTAAATAGGCTGAATCATAGAATTATGTGTCTCTACGCATGGTGTTATTATTATTTCACAGTTGAATCACTTGCTGCCTCACTATTCTCATTCGCTAAAATGAAACATTTTAACATATCATATTTTTCGTAATTTTGGAATATCTCCATAATGCCGCCAACGATGACTTCAAATTTTAATAACTGACAGTTGTTTCAAACAGAGATCACACCATCAAGTATTCAACCGTGAAATAATAATTACACCATGCGTAGAGACACATAATTCTATGATTCAGCCTACTTAATACTCAATAATTGGAATTCCATTATATACAAACCATATTTTTCATAATATCTTAACGAATCTGAGGGCGATGTATAACATTTGATACATTTATGCAACGGGAAAAATATGCGATTCTTTCTAAGTCATATCAAACTTCTGTTTCCATAAGAAAAAATTTACAGATTTCGCAATCCTTGCAACCATCAGAGACATTGGAAATGATAACACCACATGTGAATATTACCAACATTTATTTGCATTTAAACTTAAAATAAAATAGTATTTTCAATAATAATAATAAGCAATAATAATTGCAAGAAACAATCAACATTCCTAATTCCTAACATAAACATGTAAGAGGAAATCTTGTCACCGTATTTTAAAACAAAAATGTTCTTTCTAAAGTAAGTATTCTTAAGATATAATAATAAAAAATAAAGATATAAATAATTGGATGAAGCTGGGTCCATCCTGTCATTCCTGTCCAATATTTTCGGAGTGAATTTTGATTTTAGCAAATCTGGGTTTTCATGAAATTGGCTTTATATACAAGGATTCAGTTTTTACTAAAATTCATTAATCCTATATGTACTCGGATCAACTATCATCGGATGAAGCTCATAACATCCAGTCCAATATTTTCGAAGCGAATTTTTATTTTACCAAATCTGAGTTTTCTCGAAATTGGCTTGAGATAGAAGGATTCTGTTTTCACTGAAATTCATGAATCTTACATGTACTCGGAGTCAATATCATCAGAAGATGATGAATCCACCTCGTCGAATATTTTCGAAGAGAATTTTTATTTTACGAAATCTGAGTTTTCTCGATTGGCTTGAGATTCTGTTTTTACTAAAATTCAGGAATCTTATATGTACTCGGAGTAAACATCATCAGGAGAAGCTGAGTCCACCCCGTCCAATATTTTCGAAGAGAATTTTCATTTTACCAAATCTGAGTATTCTCGAAATCGGCTTGAGATAGAAGGATTATGCTCACAAAAACCTTCCTATGTACACACAAACTTTCATAATTTAACTGCTGAATCATGAACCCATTTGGAACTTTTTCATCACAAGGAAAAGGTTCAACTACCTATACCAATTGAGAAAAAAAAATTCTGAGAACTATCTTTTCGCGGTATTCCCCCACGTACGGGGTAATACCGCGCATGCGATGGTATAATTATGCGCATATATTGAACAGCTGAGAAACTCGAAAAAATATTTTATTATTTAGGTAATAACCAACTACAATGTAAATTAAACAAATTTCCATGAATAGGTACAAAAAATATTATTGAAGAATTACCCAGCTACAGCTGCGCGTTATTCCCCCGGTGTGAGTCACCTAACCTAGCCAATCACTGACAGTAGATGACGAAATACAATTAATTGTTCTTTTGCATTGAATAATCTACACATATGAAGGAAAATAGTCATGCAATAGATTCATTAGAAATTAATAATAGAAGTACTTTCCACGATTCCAATTCCTCTCGAAAATTGGATCAGAGCGTCGTGAAACGAACAATCGGCTCCCTGGTCTAAACTAAAAACACGAATACCTATAAATTACGGGAGGATGTTGGCAGGGCAAATACGAGATGGTGCGCTGTATCTAAATTTTGAAATAACTAAACTGAGTTGCAGAATATCAATGCGCAGAATTCCCTCGTGCGCGGAATTCCCCCGTCCTTCCCTACTCGGAGGAAATATCATCAGATGAAGCTGAGTCCACTCCGTCCAATATTTTCGAAGTGAATTTTGATTTTAGCAAATCTGGGTATTCATGTAATTGGCTTTAGATAGAAGGATTCTGTTTCTACTAAAATTCATGAATCTTATATGTACTCGGATCAACTATTGACCTATTCTTCAAATACCGAAATTATTGCCCAATCTGGTAAAGTTGCGGCGAATTTGACGGACCACTCACCGCGGCCCAGATCTCACTTGATGAAACAACAATATAAACACTCGAAGTGCTAATGAAGGAAATAAAACAATGATCTATCCTTCAAATACAGGAATAATTGCACAATCTGGCAACGTTGCAGTGAATTTGACGTACCTCCCACCGCGGCTCACTGGTCGCCGATTCTCGTATGCTGGCCCAAGACACCTATGTTAATAAATCACGCGATAACTTTCGAATGCTTTTTTGGTCTACTGGCGACACCTCTGTCTTTTGACCTTGAACGAAAACTCGTAACTTGCCTGTAACATGCGAACATAAACATTTCCAATGTTAAAACACAACTTTATGTCATAACTCATCAAATAAACCTCTTAGGAAAAATCGGAGTACGTCACTGGATTGCTGTCAGAAATGTGCCTGTATAATGTTTTTATTTCAAATTAAAATTTCTATTTTTAATGTGTCAAGGCCATACGATAAATAAAATTTCAATATCGTAGCATAAACAGAAACGGAGATAATGACCAAAGTTGAAATCGCCCAAATTTCAATTTTGGCCTATAACTCTGAAACGAAAGAAGATAGAGGAATGCAGTTGATGGCATTATCAGTGTCTTGAAAAAAGAGAACTATAAGGAGCCATTAATTTTTCTCTATCTCCTCGGGTTAAAAAGTGTTAGTTCATGTAGCACCAATTTTGCCCACCCTGTACAGGGTATCCCATTTTGGGCACTTTTACGGGATATCTCCGTTATTTTTAACGTTAGCGGGATGCGGTTTTCGCGACAGTGTGCTACTTTTTTGTGAAACTAAAGATGGCGCAATCAGTTTTTGCATAGCCCTCTTAGTTTTTGCTATACAGGCTGGAAATGAAAAGTATCACTTTTTAATCACCCCCCATATCTCAGTTGTGCTTGAACTTGGAGAAATGGTTGAAACGCATTCCTATAGATTTTTTTTCGTGGAATCCAGTGGCGTAGTCAGTTTTTCAATTTCACTTTCTGTTTTTGAGTTATTGAGCAAACATATGTTTTTTTAAATGGGACACCCTGTATATTATTTTTTATTCTTATTAAGCACAATCTCAGCTTTTCAAAAACATATTTTATGCATTTTGTAATTGAATTGTCAATAGCTAAGTAGTAGGCTATGACTGTTTTTTGAAAACAAAAAATAAATGTCAAGGTTTCGTTAGAAATCGAAAATAATGTTAACAGAATATCTACATACAATGATCTAATATTTAACTTAATTTAATTTGCAATTTTTTGAAAATTTAAATAATTCGAAAATAAATGCATAAAATAATATGTTTTTGAAAAGCTGAGATTGTGCTTAATAAGAATAAAAAATAATATACAGGGTGTCCGATTTAAAAAAACATATGTTTGCTCAATAACTCAAAAACAGAAAGTGAAATTGAAAAACTGACTACGCCACTGGATTCCACGGAAAAAAATCTATAGGAATGCGTTTCAACCATTTCTCCAAGTTCAAGCACAACTGAGATATGGGGGGTGATTAAAAAGTGATACTTTTCATTTCCAGCCTGTATAGCAAAAACTAAGAGGGCTATGCAAAAACTGATTGCGCCATCTTTAGTTTCACAAAAAAGTAGCACACTGTCGCGAAAACCGCATCCCGCTAACGTTAAAAATAACGGAGATATCCCGTAAAAGTGCCCAAAATGGGATACCCTGTACAAAATGACACATCTCATTTTTTCCTACAATTTACCCCATTGAATGGTGTCACAACTGTTCCATGAAAGTAGAAAGAGAAGTAGAATTATTAAAAGAGTCAGTCCCCTTATGAAAAAAGCATGCCTTCTCCTCTTTGAAGTCACTATACAGGGTGTTTCACGAATGATACGAATGTACAAACTTGCAGGGCAGATGCAGGACATTTTGGGGAATCTGAAAAAGTGTTCGAAATAGCTCTTGAATGATCCTTCTCATCCTTACATCACCAGTCATTTCTGATAGAAGTTTTTGGATCACCACTTCATATTCTGAAATTCTTGTTGATAGCGTAGATCCGAGCTGAGAAAATTATATTCTTTATTCCACATCTTGTACATAAAATTTACGAAAAGAGAAATTTCCCTCAGAATTAACATTTGATACTCCATATACACTACCCTTACTGTATATTTAAGAATAGGACACGAACACTGAATATATTTGATACTCTTCCAAAACGAGCCTATTGGCAATAGTAGCACACTACTTTTAAATATTTTATGTACCATTTATTTTCAATGCTATATAGAAGATTTCCGTATACTCTCAATTAACTCATTCGAAAATCGCTGTGGCCCATTCTATGAATTTCGTCATTTAAAATAAGTGTTCATAATATACGAGTTGGATATTTTGTCGATGAGCGTTGAATAATTCTATTTCAAATATTTTTTTACTTCAACGAACAATTTTCCGTTTCAAATTGAGACTCGAATTGAGAAGACATTTGCTCAAAAGTATTTGAGTTTTCTATTGATATATTCTGTGGTTGTTAGATTGAAGTTCGATAAACCATAAATCACAAGTGATTTATTTCATAATTAAGATGTCTTGAACACTAGTGTTTCCACTGATTAGATTTTGTTTCGACCAAACTGAGAATATAAGCAGAGTTTCGTTTTTTCCACTTCAGGTGGCGCTATTCACAATTTATGACTACAGTGGCTTTATACAAGACAGTGGCGACAATAGGGTCATAGAACACGTTTTTGCACAAACATGGCGGATATTTGTTCACATTTGAGTGTCGTGCAGTTTGACATTTGACTCGATTTTGAGCTTTATACACTATGACATGACAACAAATCAATGAAAGTCCGCCATTAGTGGTCGAAAACAGTCCAACCAATCGAAACGTGAACGTCTATTGTCGCCACTGTCCTGTATAAAGCCACTGTATTCATGACAGATTGTTATTAGTTATTTCAAATATTTGAATTTTTTGGTGAACCTGTTGTGTTAATAATCGATAATTTTTTCAAGCAATAATTTGTGATTATAATCTTGACATTTTGATTCATATTAAGGCGGACTCCCACTACTCGTATATTTGGCAAGTACGCAATTATTTGTGTACTTGGCAAGTAGACCAAGTTTCGATCTTCAATGACAAATACGGCGCTCCCACTACTCCCGTAATTGGCAAATATGCGGCAAGTAATGGGAGAGCATCGACAAGTATATACTTGTCAAATACGCAAATAATTGTAATCCCTTTGACTTCGCCAATAGCAAATAATTGTACAAGTATTGACCAGTGAACCACTCCCACTACATGCCAAATATAGGCAAGTGTCAAATATTTGCCAAATACACGAGTAGTGGGAGTCCGGCTTTAGTATGGAGGAAAGGTATGAGATTTTCATCATATAAAAATGTCATTTTGTGATCATGTCATAATTGACCTTGGCAGATCAGTTGTTGAATTCAAATAGAAAGAAGAGCATGTAGGAACGTCAAATCATTCGACAATAAAGACCAAGAGGTCATCACAGAATTAAATTAATACAAAATCGATCTCTGCGCAATCTCTGAAACTAGGAAAAGTGGAAAAGGAACATCAAGGTATCAGAACTACATTCTTATCTATAGTGGAAAATCCAAAACGGAGGGTGCAAGTTATGGCATTGGCCTTCATGACTCATACGAAGACAACATCGAGACCATAGATTACATCAATGACCGCATACTAATCGCGAAGATCACTGTAGGTAATAAGCCACTACATATAATTTCAGTGTATACTCCATTCACTTTTATAAAGTATCGCGGTTAGCCATGATTTAGGTTTATCAAGTTCTTTCACTTAAAACGGACGAAGGTTGGTACTCGTGAAAATCAAGCGACATTGCCAAGTCTACTTTCTATTTACTTTTTTTTAACTTTGTGAATGGAGTTAGTTCTTCTAAGGTTTAACTGTGGCGCAGGTTTCGTAGAACTACTACATTTTCATACTGGAGTATTTCAGGTTGTGCAAAAATGTATTTAAATGTCTTCTGAATTCACATAATATTTTTTCAAATTCATTAATTTCCCAAAGTAAAGGAACATTTTGATAAATACGTAATAACTACGATTTTTTAGCAGAAACGGCAACGTTGCTCGTTCAACTGACAGAAGAATAACTATCCCAACATTTTCAAACCATACACGGTGAAATGTGTCAAAATTCCATGGCAAACCGCGATACTTTATAAAAGTGAATGGAGTATATGCACCGGACGCCAGCAAGCCAGACCAATTGGCGAGTGAATTTCACGAAAATCTACAGTCCCACATAGATAAAATCCCACAAGGGGAAAACTTTATCTTACTAGGCGATCTTAACGCCAGAATCAAGTATTCAAGAAAGAATTCGTAAACCAGCGAGGGGAGATGCTGGCAGAGTTCTGTGCTCTTAACGAACTCAGAATCAACAACACATTCTTCAAGCACAAAATCCAATACAAATAAATCGATAATTGACTACATTATAACCAACAGTACCATACACCCCAAACAGATCCTGGACGTTAGAAGCCTAAATTCAGCGAACATTGGTTCACACCATAGTCTGGTCCTTGGTAAGCTCAGAATGCACACAACACAGAAAAAGAGGAACGCCCCGATATAAGTAGAAAAATTTAACATTCAATCACTAGAAGACCAATCCACAAGGCAACTGTACGAAAATTGTTCGGAACACCACATAGCAAACAACAAAATCGAAGACAAAACTATTGAAATCAGCTGAGAAATACTGAGGAACAACATACACAGGACAGCTGAAAAAGCAATAGGAAAGAAGAAAGTGAGCATAAACGGCAAGCCAAACACGAAACCATGAATAACCGAAGAAGTAAAGGCAATAGCTGAAATAAAGAAGAAAGCTTTCCTGAACTCCAGAAGTGAGCAGACGAGAGAGGCATATCAAAACTACGTCACAGTGAGAAATGGGGTTATCAACAGAATTTGCGAAATTAAAAACGAATATTGTTCAGCATAGAGGTTTGAAAAAATCAACAAACGAAAATGTAGAAATAAAGAGCATAAATGAGGATAGGTGGATACAATATTTTCGGGAACTCTACGATGATGGTGACATCTCCGAGGGGGGCATGGACGCTGATGGCGGCGAGAGACATGGAAGAGACACAGATGAACAAATGCTGATCACATTCGAACAAGTAAGTGATAATGCGGTAAAAAAAAACTAAAAAACAGAAAAACACCGAGCGGGGATCAGATAGGCAATAAATTAATAAAATATGGGGGTAAAACGCTACTGCAAGAAATAACATCACTGTTTTGGAAGATATTAAAAACGGGTGAAGTACCGAAAGAATGGAAGCAAAGCATAACGAATCCACTCTTCAAAAAAGGAGACAGAAAAGAACCTTCCAACTATAGAGGAATAACCCTGTTAGGCTGCATATTGAAGTTGCTCACTAATATCATAGAAACAGCTCTGTCACACACTATTCCAATGAGCGAAGAACAGCAAGGCTTTCGGAAAAACAGATCCACAGTAGATGCCATATTCGTTTTTGGACAGATTGCAGAAAAAGCCATAGAGTACGACAAACCCGCATTCGTTTGCTTCGTGGACCTAACGAAGGCGTTCGATCGCATCCGGCTTGCGGATGTCTCGAGTATTCTCCAAGAAACAAAGATACCCAGATAATACATTAAATTAATTCAAGAGTTAAACACCGGCAACGCCACCAAATTGGGAGTCAATAAGAAATTAACAACATCAATAAGGACGAGCACGGGAATCCGCCAGGGAGACAGCCTGAGTCCGTTGCTGTTCAATATCGTAATGGAAAAAATCATAGAAGCAGTAAGGGAGCGCGGCCTTTGATACCGACTGGGACAACACCGAATACACAGCCTGCACTACGCGGATGACGCCCTCTTGGTCGCAGAATCTAAGGACGATCTACAACGCCTAATATGTACATTTAAAGACACCGCAGAGAAATATAACATGACAGTCCTCATCGCGACAACTAAATCTATGACAATATCAAGGGAGCCTTCAAGATGCAAACTTGGAATAGACGACATCACCATCATTGACCGAGTGATGACCAAGGAGTCAGAATTCATAGCGACGGTAATCTCAAAGAAGTGAGACAACACGTCAACAAGGCCGCCATCATATCAGGACACCTCAAACACGTAATCTGTAAGAATAAATATCTAAGCATAGTATGTAAGACAAGAATATACAGGGTCCTGCATTAGTGCGTTCTTCTTCCATAGCTGCCGAACCAGACATCTCAGAGATTTCGTTGGAAAGTAGATCTGAACTGTTGGAAAAATGTCATGAAAGAGGTAATGAAGGTCATTGAAAATATGTGAAAATATATGGGGAGATCCATTAAAAAAATCATCTATTTGTTGAATAACATTTATCGGGGACACCCTGTATATCAGAAAATAATTTCTTGAGATGCAGAAATGAAGGTACAAGTGGTCTACTTTCCAACGAAATCTCTGAGATGTCTGGTTCGGCAGCTATGGAAGAAGAACGCACCATTGCAGGACCCTGTATAAGACGTGCGTAAGACCCGTGATGACATACGCAGCGGAGACGAGACCTGACAGAGCCGTAACCAAAAGACAGATGAGAACAAATGAAATGAAAACATTGAAAACCCTCTGTGCTATATCCGGTTACACATTATGGCACAGGCAGTCAAATGCCCATATCAGGGAAGAATGCGGGCGCCGGTGACGTGGTAAGATGGGTAAGAGGAAGAGCATGGAATGAATGAACATGTCAATAGAATGACGGATACACGACTCGCCAATATATCACGAAATGGAACGCCGATAGGAAGAAGACCATCAGGCAGACCGCCAAAAATATGGAGAGATAGTTGGCAATCAATTTCGCAGGAGAGCAAAGATAACCCAGGCAAAACAGGCTAATGCCTTACTAAAGCAGAAGAATAAGATCAAGGGAAAAAAGTCCGAAATGACATTGCGGCGTCCCACGAAACATTTCTAATATTTTCGATTTGGTCGAACGTCAATCCATTCAAAAACGGACACTTCATTCGATACTCGTAGGACAACAGTGATTTATGGATGTCATGGTGTAATAAATGGGGTGTGTTTGGGTGTTTCAACACACCTGTTACCGCAATTGAAATCATAAATCTTATCCTCAGAATCCTACATACTTTTCCAGCCGAAAGGTAGTCGCTGGATTCGTGCCTGGAGCAAACGCACGGTCTATGAAAAATTTTGTCTTTTTCTGAGAGAGGATGAAATGAAAGAAATTCTCATTAAAATCAACAACATATCAAATTCCGAAAAATTGTCTCTTGTACTTACATTGAACGAACAAAATTGTATTTCTCAACCTTTTCACGGACCCAACAGTAGATGCAAACAAAAACAATAGAACAAAAAAACAAATACAAATGAAGATTGACGTAGTACCTTCTTTCGGCAAAGTCCAACACTCCAAAATGCTGCAGATGCCGAGAAAAACAGAAACAGATGACAAAGATATTAGAATAATAGCAAACCTATATTGGCAACAGAAAGCAAATATACGTCTAGGAGATCGAACATCAGATGAAGTAGAAATCAAACGAGGAGTTAGACAAGGCTGCATCCTATCTCCGTTGATCTTTCATTTATATGCAGAACAGATTTGCAACGAAGCATTGGATGATATCAATGAGGGGATACTGATAAATGGACAAATTGTGAATAACATCCGCTATGCAGATGACACACTGCTGCCAAAAATACGGCCTAGCACTAAACACCAGCAAAACCAAGTATGTATTGTATATGATTATAAAAAAGAGCGGTAACATTCGAACGTGTAAGTGAACTAACTTATCTAGGAAGCGTCATCAATGACAAATGGGACCCAAGTGATGAAATTGTATGTACACAAGACTTGAACATCGAACTGAGAATTAGAATGCTTAAACGTTATATTTTCCCAGTGCTTCTATATGGAGCTGAGGCTTGGACGTTAACGGACACCTTACTGAAAAGGATAGAAGCTTTTGAAATGTGGACGTATACTCCATTCACTTTTATAAAGTATCGCGGTTGGCCATGATTTAGGTTTATCAAGTTTTTTCCCCTAGAACAGACGCAGTTTGGCACTCGTGAAAATTAAGCGACATTGCGAGGTCTACTTTCTATTTACTCTTTTTCAACTTTGTAAATGGAGTTATTCTTCGAAGATTTAACTGTGGCGCAGGTTTCGTAGAACTACTACATTTTCATACTGGAGTATTTCAGGTTGTGCAAAAATGTAGTTAAATGTCTTCTGAATTAACATAATATTTTCTCAAATTCATTAATTTCCCAAAGGAACATAAATACGTAATTACTACGATTTTTTAGCAGAAACGGCAACGTTGTGGGCGTATCTGACAGTGCAATGACCATAACCTAACATTTTCAAAATATATACGGTGAAATGTGTCAAAATTTCATGGCAAACCGCGATACTTTATAAAAGTGAATGGAGTATATAGGAGAATTTTGAAAATTAGCTGGGTGGATAGAATAACGAAAACTTAATAAACCGACTGAATTAGATAATACCAGAAAATGCCGAAAACTAGAATACTTTGGACATATTATGAGACATCCTGAAAAATACGCTCTACTACATTTAATAATCCAGGGAAATATTATGGGAAAAAGAAGTGTGGGCAGAAGAACAACATCTTGGCTGAAGAACCTCAGAACATGGTTTGGTAAATCAACGGCACAACTGTTCCGGTCTGCAATGGACAAAGTTATGATAGTCAATCTACTAGCCAACATATTGGGAAAAGTAGAATTCGATAGGTGGCGCTCTGAAATGTCAATGTCATCTTAGCAACGAGTAAAACAAATCAGATGTCGTATGAGCCCTTTGATATTGAAGTGGTTTTATTTTGCTGTTCAAGTTATTTTCAGGGGGTGTTTTGTGAAACTTTTGGTTTTTCTTTGATTGTGCTTTAGTGCTTTGTGTTGTTAATCTAAATTTTGACTCCCAATATTTTAATTTTTGGAGTAATAGGTATGGTTGATGTTTGTGAAAAGTACAACAAGCGTTCAATTGTCTTCAGCGAAAAAAAAATTTCGCCCAAAATTTTTGGAATTTTCCATGGTTGAACTATCTTTAATTCTGAATACTTGTGTGGAAACAGAATGAAAAAATATCAATTCGTTTTCTTTTTGTAGCCTTCCGAAGATTACGCTAGGTGTACTTTCTCAATTTTTATTTGAGAAACTGGAGGCCGTACGAAGGTCAAAATTATGCTGCTGGGCTGCCAGAACGACCTAGATAGAAATGTAAAATTATAACAAAAAAAATTTTTTTTCGAAAAAATAAAAAAAAAATTTAAATTTTTTTTATTTTTTCAAATTTTTTCCAAGAAACTTTGTTAAGGTTCGAACTCTACACTCTCGATTAACTAGTGTTGCTTAGGTAACGAAGATTTATGGGATTAGAATTAATCCAATTCATACTCGTAGAGTTCGATTCCTACCAAAATTTTTTGAAAAAAAAATTTTTTGGTTTATAATTTCATATTTTTATCCGGATCATTCTGGCAGCCCATCAGCATAATTTTGACCTCTGTACGGCCTCCAGTTTCTCAAATAAAAATTAAGAAAGTACACCGAGCGTAATCTTCGGAAGGCTACAAAAAGAAAACCAATTGATATTTTTTCATTCTGTTTTCACCCAAGTATTCAGAATTAAAGATAGTTCAACCATGAAAAAATCAAAAAATTTTCGCCGACATTTTTTTTTTCACTGAAGACATGTAAAAAAAAAGTTGAGTTCAAATTTTGAAAAATTCTTTCTACGGAAAATCTTAGAAAATTGAGTACGTTGAGATTATGCTTTCCAAATTAGCAACCGAGAAAAAAAAATTCCAACTTTGCAGGTTTTCCGCCATTTTGAAATTTTTTTTTCAGAATTCTACTCCACAATTCAATTGAGCCCTCAAAAAACTGAGATGTGACTAGAAAGCGTTGTTTCAAATATCACGCGTAACTCACAACAGTTATCAGAATATTGCTCGAAGTTGACATTGAACACCCTGTATCTCGCTTATGCGTCGAAAACGGGGTATATGTCATAAGGCAAAAATGACTTTCTCGGTGTCATCTACACGGCTATACAGGGTGTTTCACCATAAACTGGACAAACATATATAGCCGTGTAGATGACACCGAGAAAGTCATTTTTGGCTCATGACATATACCCCTTTTTCGACGCATAAGCGAGATACAGGGTGTTCAATGAAAACTTCGATCAATATTCTGATAACAATTGTGAGTTACGCGTGATATTTGAAATAACAGTTTCTAGTCACATCCTAGTATTTTTGAGGGCTCAATTGAATTGTGGTGTAGAATTTTGCGAAAAAAAATTGAATATGGCGGAAAACCTGCAAAGTTGGAATTTTTTTTTTTGGTCGCTAATTTGGAAAGCATAATCTCAACGTACTCAATTTTCCGTGAAATTTTTTTTTTTAAATTCGAACTCAACTTTTTTTTTACATGTCTTCAGTGAAAAAAAAATTTCCGCCAAAATTTTTGGAAATTTTCATGGTTGAATTATCTTCAATTCTGAATACTTGGGTGAAAACAGAATGAAAAAATATCAATTGGTTTTCTTTTTGTAGCCTTCCGAAGATTACGCTCGGTGTACTTTCTTAATTTTTATTTGAGAAACTGGAGGCCGTACGGAGGTCAAAATTGTGGTGATGGGCTGCCAGAATGATCCGGATAAAAATATGAAATTATAAACCAAAAAAATTTTTTTCAAAAAATTTTGGTAGGAATCGACCTCTACGAGTATGAATTGGATTAATTCTAATCCTATAAATCTCCGTTACCAAAGCGACACTAGTTAATCGAGAGTGTAGAGTTCGAATCTTACCAAAGTTTTTTGGAAAAAATAAAAAAAAATTGTTAATTTTTTTTCAATTTTTGTAATTTTTTGGAAAAAAAATTTTTTTTTTATAAATTCATATTTATATCTGGTTCATTCTGGCAGCCCAGCAGCACAATTTTGACCTTCGTACGGCCTCTAGTTTCTCGCTTAAAAATTGAGAAAGTACACCTAGCGTAATCTTCGGAAGGCTACAAAAAGAAAACCAATTGATATTTTTTTATTCTGTTTCCACCCAAGTATTCAGAATTAAAGATAGTTCAACCATGGAAAATTCCAAAAATTTTGGGCGAAATTTTTTTTTCACTGAAGACATGTAAAAAAAAAGTTGAGTTCGAAATTTGAAAAAAATTTTTCACGGAAAATCTTAGAAAATTGAGTACGTTGAGATTATGCTTTCCAAATTGGCAACCGAGAAAAAAATTCCAACTTTGCAGGTTTTCCGCCATTTTGAATTTTTTTTTGCAAAATTCTACACCACAATTCAATTGAGCCCTCAAAAATACTAAGATGTGACCAGGAACCGTCATTTCAAATATCACGCATAACTCACCACAGTTCACAGAATATTGCTCAAAGTTGACATTGAGCATCTCGATTATGCGTCGAAAACGGGGTATATGTCATAAGGCAAAAATGACTTTCTCGGTGTCAACTACACGGCTATATATGTTTGTCCAGTTTATGGTGAAACACCCTGTATATGTTTGTCCAGTTTATGGTGAAACACC
The DNA here is from genome assembly GCA_910592335.1 of Adalia bipunctata. NCBI lineage: Eukaryota > Metazoa > Arthropoda > Insecta > Coleoptera > Coccinellidae > Adalia > Adalia bipunctata. The sequence continues at coordinate 50,534,100 of OU342950.1, read as the reverse complement.
CTGTATATATAAAAAATAGCGCGACACCATTCGAGATAAATGGCGCATCTCTAATGGGGGGCATAATAAATATCAAGGCTGTAGTGAACTGTAACCCCCTTTCAAACTGGTTAAAGGCGGGATTGCTGTATTAATGATTCATTGAGCGCAGCCCATTATTATTGTTCTTTGAAATTTATGTTTGTTGTTTTAACTATTGAATTATTGCAGTAAAATCTTTGATTCATCTAAATGGATTTATTTTTCAGGCATTACAGAGGGCAGCCCACATCATCAGTGAAATTCGGGAAACTCACATGTGGTAAACCCAGCATGAGTAATTGACTAGTCAGTTTAGATTTCCAAAAAGATTTTGTCTGTTTGCTAGGTTAAGCAATAATATATTGTTTTTACATTTCTATTGATAATTGTTGACATTATATAATGCAATCATTGTTGGAGTTGCACATGGAAAATCATGTTGAGGTTGTTAAAAAAAAGGTACCTATCATCAAAATAGAATTCTGAAATGCCAATTCCATGTTCGATCTTGTATTCTATTTATGCAATTTTTGTTACTTATATAATGTTTTTTGTTATATAAGATTGCTCACTAATTTTCAATATAATAAGTATTCATTTAATTTATCCGTACTATGGAACCATTTTTTATTTTTCTCTCTACAGATAATTATGTTTGTATGTCTAAAATATAGTGGAATATTGAAAAATAATACCGATTTCGTTGATTTCAAGATCCAAATGCATTAGAACAAAGGATTCAAATCACTATGAAGCAAAATATTAAATCATTTATTAATATCAAACCAATAAAAATATAAAACAAAATAATGTATTTCTTACACTTTCAACTTGAAATAAAATGAACAAGGACACTTATTTGAAAATAATATAAAAATTTTAGTATTCAAATACACCAAAAAATGCAGTATCACAAAATAATTAGCTAATTCTTTCAAGTATCCAACGAATTATCATTTAAACAGTAGCAGGTGAAATATTTCTATTGCATTCGATAACAGTTTTATCAATATCCCCACTTTCATCATCCTCCATCATATCTTCATCTGAAGGTTCTAAAGAAACTGTTGGGTCGCATTTAGAGAAGAGATCCTCAATGGCATTGATTTGAGATGCATGATTGATAAGAACATCACCTTTTCCATTATTCATGCCATTCACAAAATTGGTTGTTACTTGAGGTATTCTGAAAATAAAAATAATTTTATAATAACTCGCGCCTGTAATTCGCTGTAATACAAATAGGAAAAATTAAATTGCTTAGGAAATGGATAAAGAAGTCGGATCGATCAAGGACTCAATATCAGACAACAAGGTAACGTTCTCGCCCAAAGATTATAGAGAAGGAAGATTGGAAACGAAGCGACAACATTGACGTGAGCGCCGTCTGGTGAGAAGAAAGTCCTGAGATAGATAATAGGTGGCTAAGAGAAGTGACTGTTACCATGGTTCCACATATGGTACAATTCAAACAGACAAATTCAAATCAAATTTAGATTATTCTCCAGTTGAGTTCGTTTAGATTAGATCTACAAAGAATAATTAATAGTTGTATTCGTTAAGTTTAAGTTTAATTGAGTTTTCGTTTAATATTTGTGTTTTCGTTATAATTTAGTTTGATTCGTGCTTATTGGTATTCGTTCCTGTGTTTCGGTTGTTAAATATTTGAAGACAAGATGCCATCCGGAGCATGCTGCATGGCAGTGTACTAATAATAAAAGGAATAATCCGAAATTATCCTTCTTTAAATTACCGAAGAAAATGGAAATGTAAGTATTGAAACTCGAAAGGGGTAACTCTGTTATTCATTGCATTAATTTTCAGTGCTCTGAAATGGATAGTTTTCTGGGCGAGAGGATTTAGATCTCAGCATGGCGTCTGAATGGGATCTGATTAGTCCTTATACAAGTTTTACACCTCTACAAGATGTTTTTTAAATTGTGATTTTGAATATTCTGTAAAAAATATGTTCTAATAATTCTGTAACTCAGATGTAAAGATATTTTTGACATGTATTCCAATTTAAAATTGTATGTATATTTTGAAATAAAAATATGTAAGCAAATCTATTTGGTGTGTTTAATTATATCAATTGAATTAATATGTAGATCAAAAATATAATCCTGAGCAGAACAGAAGCCCTGCTTTTGTTGTGTCACCCTGTATATTATTGTCTGGGCTCGATAGGTGGAAATCAAAATTATTACTTATGGTGGTATTCAAATTTCGCGCTCTTTCCAGTAACAGTAATCTGTAATGAAAAATACTACAGTCACTGTAATCTGTAATGAAAACGCCATCTCGTGAGTAAAAAGTCCCGATATATATATGCATAAAACGTAGTCGGTTTTTAGTACGAGAGATATGAGGGCGTTTCCTATCTTTGTACTCTATAATCTTTGGTTCTCGCCATTCATTTCTACATTTTCTCTGCTCTGAATATACTAAATTGCATTTTGAAAACGTGAATTTTTGACGTTTTCTACACGATTCGATTCTCGACCACAGAGATTCCTTTTGATAACTTTTCTCAATTTTGACAAAGCAGGTTGAATCGAATTTTACTGCAGAAGTCGAAGATGAAGTAGTATTCAATTCGCGGTAATGGTCATAACACACTTGATGAATAACACCACTCGCCTAACGGCTCGTACTGCAAAATTCAACTGCGTGTGTTATGACCTACATATAATATGCTTTTCTTACAAGCATTGCCTTTGTAGTCCTCCCAAATTCATCGATGGTAAATGATTATATAATTTGTCCTGGTAAAAAGGCAAGGTTTGAAACTTACTCCTAGTGGCGTAACTGTGGAAACTTGAACAATTTTACAAATATATGGGCATTTTACCCCATATAGACGTATTCGAGGAAGGAATTTTGGTATGAATTCAAGATTCTATATTTATGATTAAGTACATGAAGTTGAATTGAAAAATATTTTCAAGCGGAATCTAGTTCCGGTTCTACCAGAAAACGAATGTAAACTTCGTTATTTCAAATGTAACACCCTGTATGTTCATACATATTTGAATTCTTCGTTTAATTTTGCACTGATTTGATGTATGATATGCGCAACCACCTCAAGCGATTGTTGAGTTAGAGCCTGTCAAATTTGTTGACAGAAAGAGTGTCACAAATAAGTGTTTATATCTCCAAAATCTCTCATTGTAGGAATTTTTTTTCGCAACAGTGGAACAAAAGAGAGTACGCTGCAACTGCTTCTTGTATAAATTATGAGGATATATACAGGGTGTCTGAAACTGGGCTTTGAAGTGAACATAATTTTGTAATTCCGATGGATTGCTCGTCGAAAATTAGTTAGAGTTTTCTTTCAAATTCACTCAGCTGGCGATAAATTCAGCGTACACGTGCTCTAGGCATTTAAACAACCAAAAATAATCGACTTTCGATTTGAAAAATCTTCAAAAAACGACTACAATATTTAGGTAACAAAAAATGGTAATCCAGTTGTTTATACAAGTGACCTTGACGAAGTGATGGCAGGTCCTTCAAATTCGCCGCAACGTTGCCAGATCGGGCGATTATTCCGATATTTGAAGAATAGGTCATAGAAGCGCATTTAATTGACGGGACGTTAATTTCCCGCCTCCGATTCTTGGCGGTAATTTAAACTAACGGCAGAAACCGTTGACGACTCATTTCTTTATTCTTTATTACATACGAGTTCTTGCTGAACAGATCAGAGTTTTTGTGTTGTAGTGAATTTTCAAAATGGGTATTCTAGTCCTTTCAGTTCAACCCAAATTGTGGATCCTGCACTCATTCTTGTGGATAATGATATTCGACAAAATAATATTATAATGAGTAAAATTATATTCACAACTCGCATGGCTGGAATAATATGGCGTGCTAAAAGAAAACTCCTGAAGAATTCTTGCGATTGTGAAGGTTGCTGTGTCCCGATGACTTTCTGCCGTAATTCAAGATTGGTGGTTGATGGTTTTCAATGGATTTGTGAGCTTTGCAAAAAATGCAGGAGTTTGAGGAAAGGGTCGTTTTTCGAGAAAAGCCATTTGACTTTGAGTCAAATTCTTATTGTGATGTATGGATGGGCCAACCAATGTCCACAAGAATACATTGGTAGAGAAGCAGAGTTAGGTCCTACATCTCACACCGTTTCTGACCGGTATAACTTCTGTCGAGAAGTGTGTGAAACCCATTTCATCCAAAATTAAATAGCTATTGAAGCGCTTAACGAAGATGGCACGTCGAATATCGTTGAGATCGACTTATCAAAATTCTTCCATAGAAACAGTGGCGGCTGGTGAGGGAGGGGCTGCGGGGCGCCACCCTCCCTAGAAAAATAACGAAAATAGAAAAACAATCAATTTCTATATTACCTATTCGTGGTTTTCTCCTCGAACAGGATATAATTAAATTTCAAAAATTTTTACCTATCCGTAGCGACCCCCGTATTTCACAATTAAGAGCGTAAAGCCAAAGACGAACGTAATCGGAATATGCTGGTCTGCGGTGCTGGGCTGAATCTCGAACGCCCGAGCGATATAGCAGGTTGCCATGGCAACGGGACGCGTCTCCAGTGAGAACCACGCGCGGTTCTCAGTGACCATTCGAGCCGTTGCGCTGTGTTTCGGGCGTAGAAAGATGAGCCCTTCGAAGGAATAAATGGAGTCTAATGGAGAGATTTTGAAGGTGCCAATTGTTCCGTGTGGTAAATTCGCGTTGAGGATTTAAGGACTGACAATGAGGGGGTGTTTTCCAACGAAATTCTACTTAATTTATTTGAGTTTGCGAGAGAAATCGGCGACAATATTATATTTCAGATTTAGGATTGTTTTGCTTTTAAACATCATCTCTATGGTGATATTTTCTGCAATGCAATTCATATGGTTCATAAGCCCTGAATTTGGAATTATCGATATTTTACTCGCGGCCAGAAATAACACAAGAAAACGGGAACTTGATCGTTATCTTAGGTACTTTAAATTTGATAGTGTCGTAAGGTTTGGATTCAACGTTTTGTGCGTTGTTAGTATTTCTATGGTTTTGTGGAATATATAAAGTTTTGTTTTGATGCCAATGACAGCCGCAGAAACTGAAATAGGCTTCTCTACTTTGAAATTGATCAAGTCGTTTCTAAATACGATGTCGGAAGAAAGACTGACGGCGCTCGCAATGTTTTCCATCGAACAAAATTCAGTTAAAGCCATTCCTGAATTCAACGAAAAGGTTAACGCAGATAAATTGCGACAAAACTCAAAGGATTGACTTTTATTTTCAGAAATAGAATATTGTTAAGTACCTACCTATTCAAAATCTATATACTTTTTTCAAGAGCGGATATAGCTATTTTTCCATTAAATTCGGTGCACAACATTTAATCACTTCAAATAAACTATGAAACGCATTTTTTTCAACACGAGGCTTTCGATTCTCATAGGGGGTATATCCCCCATTGCTCCCCCCCCCCCGTAAATTCGTCCTTTTTTATCTTGAATCAACGCCCCCCTGAACAAAATTATCACCAGCCGCCACTGCATAGAAAGTACCACCGAGGAAGATGGGTAGATGGCCACTTCGAACTAAGCAACTCTGAATATATTATTAGAAATCATAAAATAAAAAACAATAAGGTGCATTTGAATTTAATATTATTTCTCCTTCGCATTTTATTTCACGCCACTGAGGTAAAAAACAAATGGCTAAAAATTAGATTGTCTAAGAAATGATAAAAAATTTCAAAATTCAGACTTAAATAGATTAATTTATATAAAAGAAAAGCCGACATTCCTCCCATCAGACTGAGTCAATATTTATTGACACTCATTATTTATTTTCAATTGGAGTTCGCCAATTAAGACAAATTTAATCGAAAAATGCGGAAGATATTTTCAGGTGGCGCTACCTACCTTCCAATGAATTGCCAATAACAATTACACTTACAATTCCTGAACGAAGTATAAGTTGATAATTCTTATTCCTTTTCGACATTCGGGGCTATTCACTAAGCAAAGTTGTTATCCCATGTAATAAGCATGGGATAACGACGATTTACAGTTGCTATCCATAACAACTTTTTTTTTTTACACTGCTCGCGCATGCGCAAATCGGCCTCCAAATCTACAACTGGATTAGGGGGAGATCGTTACCCTTCGTACGCGGGGCAGGGGGCACATTCATACAGTCGAAATAAAACTTGAACGAAATGACGTACGGCCTTGCTTTTTTATGTGTGCTTGAGTGGGGGTACCAACTTTACGTCAACGTACTATCGCGCCATTAGCACTGGTGAGAGCGAAGTGTCAGGCAGGAACGTGTTTTCGCGGTCGCTAAGTAATTTTTTGATCAATGTTTTTGTCTATTGTTACCGTAGATAAAATAGGTTTTCGTGCAGAGAATTCTATCAGTAACTAGCAAAATATACTTAAGATACGTTTTCAATGATAAATTTATGACGTTTTCCTATCAATATTGAAAGAGGATATATTTTGCTGATATTTAGTAAGTGGGGTACTTTCGTACAGAACTAGATGGGGCACATTCGGACGCGTAAGAATGTGCCCCAACTAGGTACGATTTAGTGTGTTAGTGTACTAATTGCTAATTTTTGCATTAACTTCTTTCTTGGAGGTTCCGCCGTTCCGCGAGAACAAACTATTAACTCACCATCGATAACTTATGATGAACTACAAAGATTTAATTTAGATCCTTTGAATAATTCACCAATCCATCAAATAATAGTAGCTCCTTTGAAGTTTTGACACTAGAGGCAATTCGACCCTATCCAACTGTTGTGAGAAGTAATAAAACAAACAATAAAGGACGACGGCCAGGAAAATCACGTATTTATACTGACTGTATGTAGGTGCCCCGTTGTTGGGGCAGGTTCGTACATATTCCAGATTTAGTTTTGAATCATAATTATGGTTGAAATCATCTGTAATTTTTTTATATGAATCTCAGATAGTTAGACTATACATTCAAGCTGTCAGGTGATTGATTAATGAAAAAACAAAAAATAAAATGTTGAAACCGTACGAAGGGTCCCCACCTTCCCTACCCAAAAAATGTTTACATGAAATCACCTTCACGATTTTTTTCCCAAATTGTCATTTACTCCTTGCTATACTATCTATGTTTTATCAAAATATTTAAAATTTAACCAGCTCCTTCTTCTGGGTGTTGCAGTTTCTTTGTCAGTTAGTATATATACATTTTTTAGCCTTGCTCAGTTTCAATCGAATTTTCGTGAATTGGAAAACGATACCAAGTGAATTTTTTGGAAGAACTTGATCAGAAGTTTGACCATAGCAAGTGTCAGTGCAACAGGAATAATAGGAAATGTGAAAACTTACCCATTTAGTACATCGAAGTCACCGACTTTGTGATTCTCTCCTGACAAGCTGCTCTCCGTTTCAACACAGACACCATAATCTTTACAGTTTCTGAAAGTGCATGTATGCACATTTATCAACGAATTATCATATATTTTTAGACCATAATGCACATTGTGAATTTCTGTGTTCTGCATAGTAACTTTTGAGCCTGAGTTTCCTACTAGGGCTATGTAAAAGCCATATATTTCACAGTTGATCAGTTCTAGTTCGGCACCAGCCAGAACTATAATTCCTTGATGAATGGTTGACACTCCATCACCAATGATTTTGCAGTTGGAAAATGTAACCTTTTTAAAATTATATTGATTAGTGAGTTAGTTTAATCATAAATAAACAGGCTTATTTTAAATCTTTGGGTTATGTTATTGGTGCGAAGCTAAGTTACCGCTGTTTGTCAATAGATGGCTCCAGCAGTAGGTGCTGGTCGATTTTAACATATCAAAAACGTCATGAAACAAGCTTAGCTTTATTGTGAACAAGATGTATCAACACATTAGTGTTTTAGTTTAGGCGACTGAAGCGCATCGAGAGCTGAAAAAGTTCAAGGAGATACTGGTCTAAGTGAAACAACGTGAAGAAAGGCCAAAAACCTCCGGAGACGATGAATAGCTTCCTTCAGCGTGAAGAGTTTCACGTCAAGCCATTTCCATGCGACTCCATTGTTGGGAATGATTCAAAAACAGGGAACTTGGTTCTTTATGAATTGGACGTCGTTATTTTCGCCTGTGAATATTCACGCTGCGAAGTTCATACCGTGTATTTGGTGGGAGCAGACCGGTGTTATTCATTATGAGCTGTTGGAACCTAGTAACCTACATCATGACAACTCTGGTCCTCACGTTGCTGAAACCGTTGAATCCTATCTGGAAACGCTCAAATGAGACGTCCTACCACTCCTGACCCCAGATATTGCGCCCTCAAATTATTACTTGTTCGGGTCAATGGCACATGGTCTGGCTCATCAGCAGTTCCACTCATATGGAGACATAAGTAATGGCTCGATTCGTGGATAGTCGCAAAAGAAACGGTATTCGAACTCTAACAGAAAGATGAGAATGAACGATTCATTTTGGGAACTACGTTGCTCGCCTTAAATTATACAGGGTTGGGATAAAGTATGGAACCAAGTAAATATCGACCTTTTCGGAAACTTACTCGGGTTCACTCGATCCGTAAACGTAACCGTTATTTTACCCACTAAAAGTAAACAAGGGTTAGGGATCCAGTGAACCCGAGTAAGTTTCCGAAAACGCCTTATCTTTTAAACGAAAAGAACGATAGGTATTTATGAAAATTTGCAGGTTAGTGCAATTGAACAAAATGCATCTGATGTACATTTTTTTGTTAATAATATACTTCCGGTTCAACCGGAAATGCCATCAATTTATTTAATTCAAATGGTACACCCTATATATTTATACAGATTTTGAAAAGGCTGGTTATTTTGTTATACATACAGAGTTTAGTGCAAGAAATTTGTGAAAACGAGGAATATACAGGGTGGGGCAGAAAAACCTATCCGATTTCAAAACGTTATAAAATTAAAACCACTCAGCTTGTCAAAAAATTTTTTTTATTAACATATCGCAAATTTTATGCCATTTTTAAATTTAAGTTTTGAAAAGCACATCACTCAAATGTCGTCCTTGGGAGCGGATACACTTATTTAGGCGCTCGCGGTAGCTTTCCATGACTTTCACCGTCATTTCCACAGGAATTTCTTCAATTGCCCGAGCAATTTCCCTTCGTAAAGCAAGAAGGGTCCTTGGTCGATGCTGGTAAACCTTCGATTTGAGGTAACCCCAAAGGAAGAAGTCACATGGAGTGAGATCCGGTGAGCGCGGCGGCCAGCCAACATCACCTCTCAGAGAAATGAGGCGACCGGGAAACAGTTCCCTGAGAATGTCCATTGATCGTCGCGATGTGTGGGCGGTTGCACCATCCTGTTGAAACCACACATTTTCCACGCCATTTTCTTCCATTTTGGGTCTTAGAAAATTTTCCAGCATGAAACAATAGCGCTCGCTGTTGACCGTTACGGTTTGCCCATTTTCTTCAAAAAAGTAGGGCCCCCAGACGCCTAGGCGGGAAAGAGCACACCACACTGTCACTTTTGGGCTATGGAGGGGTTCCTGATTTTGACACCCACACTTTAATCGTAGCGTGATGTGGAACAGGATCATGACGCCCGAGTCCGAAATGAATTCGAAAAGCACGTTGTGTAGCAATTATCGAACCGCCGCATTCGATAAACCGCTCAATAACAAAAGCACGATGTTCACCAGACCAAGGCATGTTGACTACTGACAAATGGCATAAAACCCGCTTTCTAACGGTTTTTACCCCACTACTCTACCTGCTCTCTCTTCTGAGAAAAAGGGATTTGAAATCGGATAGGTTCTTCTGCCCCACCCTGTAGCATCCAATGAAGTTTGGATGGGAATTGTTGAAAATAGGCTTAAAGGCCCATTTTTTATCGACGGAAACTTGAATGGTGACAAGTATTTGGATCTACTGAATAACGAAATTATTCCTGCACTTCAACAGAATGGACAATTTCCACAAAATGTTTGGTTTCAACAAGATGGAGCACCTCCCCACCATGAAAGACGGGTTAGGGGTTTTCTGGATGCGAATTTTCCAAATCGATGGATTGGACGTAGAGGATTCATACAGTGGCCTGCCCGTTCTCCGGACCTTAACCCGTTTATCTAAAACCACGTGTTTCCGTTAGACGTCCAACAAACTTACAGGAATTGAGACAAAGAATTATTGATGAATGATAAAAAATGGGCCTACAAGCCAATTTTCGACAATTCCCATCTAAACATTTAACTTCTGTGGATGCTATATTCCTCATTTTTACAATTTTTTTTACACTAAACACGGTATGTCAGTGGCGGCTCGTGACAGTCAAGGTGGTGAGGAACATCAGAAAAAAATTTTTGGAATTTCAGGGGGGCAAAACTTCATAGTTTCGAATGGTTCGCCTAATACAGGGTGTTTCTACTCTCATGCGAAAAAATTCAGGTGATTGCTGGTATTAAATTAAGATGGGTCTTTTCTATACCAAAATTTCCTCATCCCACCCCTTTCCGATAAAGAACCCTTAAATGTGGTGACTTAATTCATTTTGTTTTTCTGAAATTTAAATTTCAGTAAAGCTAGAAACTTGATATTCTGTATTTTCGTGTACTCGCAAAGGACTAACCACGGGTATTTTCACAATACTCCTGTTACATTATACAGGGTTGGAATTAGCAAACCTTACTTTATTTCATATCAGGACCTTTTTTTTTTCGAGATGAAGTTTCATGAAATAAAATTACACCTTGAAATCCTTATTTTATTTAAAACAATTTCTTATTCCTACATTTTTTCCAAAATCAATATCTCAAGGGAAAAAAAATGAAAACTCAATTTTAGTCACCACTACTTAAGGGTGATATTTCGGAAAGAGGTGAGCTGAGGAAATTTTGTTACAGGCAAGACCCATCTTAATTTCACACGAACAATCACCCCCTGAATTTTTCGCATGAATTTAGAAACACCCTGTATAGTCTAAGGTATGCAATATGAATGAGTTATTCTAGTGAACTCTCTTCTTCATCAGTTGCGTGATAATCTGAAATTTTTCGATAAATTGAATTATTGCTCGTGACATTATGTATCTTTATGGCTGCTTTATCGAATATGTTTCTATCTTTCCTTTGAAAATAGTAATTTACGTAACAAGTCCGGAAAATAGGGTTTTTTGGACGAATAGACAAAATTCTAGGACGAGCCGGAGGAGAGTCCTGGAAGTCTGCGAGTCCAAAAAAACTATTTTCGGGCGTGTTGCGTACAAAATTTTTCGGCAACCATGTAGAATTACAAATCAATGAGACGATACATTTCTTTATTATACATTTCGATTCTTAGGCCGGGAAATGCTACTTCTTACTATTGCCATAGCCTACTTGAAAATTATCTTGATAAACCTGATGTTTAGACAAATAAACCTGGCTTTAGTCGTGAAATTCAAATTTTATTTCGATAACGACGAAACTACTCATTTTAAAGACATAAAATGTTTGGCACACTCTAACTAGTTTTTAACGAGCAATCGATCAGAATTATAAAATTATATGGTTCCTATTTGAAAAAAATGAGATTTCGTGGTTTTATTGAGGCTCACTTTGAAGACCTGTTTCAGGCACCCTGTATAATATTTCCTCATAATTTATACAAGAAGCAGTATTAGCGTACTTTTTTTTGTCTCACTGTTCCACAAACAATTTCTTACAATGAGGGATTTTGAAGATATAAAGACAAATGTGTGACTATCTTTCTGTCAAAAAATTTGAGAATCAAGCAATAACTCAACAATCGCTGGATAAAGTTGCGCGTATCATACATCAAATCGTTGCAGAATTGAACGAAGAATTCAAATATGTATAAATATAAAGGGTGTTCCATTTGAAATAACGAAGTTCACATCCGTTTCCGGTAGAACCGAAATAGATTGAAAATATTTTACAAATTGAGTTCATGTACTCTAAAACAAAAATACAAAATTTTGAATTTGTATCGCAATTCCTTCCTGGAAAACTTCTAATGAAGCACTTAAAAAAATCACTCTGTATAAGGTAAATGTATCATTAAATGCAAGCTTGCTCAAAAAATTTTCTAACATTACCTTTATAAGTAGAACAAAGAAAAATCAAGTGACTTACCTTTCCTTTACGAATAACAGCAGCACATTGAGATGCACTGGCATTGAGAGTTACATTTTCTACTAAACAATGATGTACTTGAAAATCCAACATGATATCATCTAGCATAGAATCAAGAACAATGTTATCCCTGTTACCGATACCTTTCAAAATCACTCCATTTTCTAAGGTGGTTATAACGTTAACTTCATATTTTCCCTCGCTCAGTATGAATGAATCATTAGGACCTCCATTTTCTAGAGTTTGGGAAAGATTTGGTTGCACAATAACTTTCTCAGTTGGATATAATAATTTAACTTGCTCTAAAAATCTCAAATAACTATCAACTTGACTATTTTCTTGGATAAGCCATATCCTAGGTTCTGCAAAAATTATTATTTGATAAGAAAAATTTCAAAACGAACTGAAAAGCTCTCAAACAAACCTGTAACATAATCCTGATTAGCCATTTGCAATTGATGTTGCCTTCTTAAGAATGCTTTTCTCAGCAATGGATTCTCCAATATTTCTACTTCACACTTGATTTCCATTAGCCTCAAATGAATATCAGTGAGTTCATCTATATGCTTTTTATTAGAATCTTCATCGATATCTGTTTCATCTACTTCTTGTTCAATTTGCTCTTTTTTATTTTGCATTCTGCGAGCTTCAGTAAGCAAGGAATTTAAACGTAATGATGTTGCCTTAGGAATAACTCCATTATTCATATCATAGTATAATCTCAGCCTTGATTCTAAATGTTTAGACTTCCAATCAGCAGTTTCATCCTCATCAAAATCCCACGGCATAAATAAATGAATATAGAAAAATCTTAGCATATCAATTGCATTAGCTGTAGAAGACAAATTCAATGCAACAGATTCATCTTGAGCTTTCGTGGGCCATAATTGTATCAAGGGCACATAATGTTTTTTAGGAATAACAAGACTTTCATCTTGTACTGCAATCACCCTTACTAGAGCTTGTAAACTGGAGAAATCTACATCTAGAACAAATACCAATACGACTGTTGGAAATGGTATTTTTAAGAAATCGCAGGTAGTTCTGGATATTTTCCACACTGCTTGCCACCCATTTGGATCCGATGTTAATTCCAAGTAAAATCCCCATTCCTTCATCAACCCCGAAGCAGGAAGTATTTCAAATCCATCAAAAACATCGTTGTATTCTTTTAGGCGTTGCTGTAAACTTTTATTGTAGTTGAATACTTGATCCATTTGAATTTAAAATATTGTAAGGCAGTTTTGGTGCTGTTGGCCGATTCAAAATTTCGAATTGAAATTTAAACCATTTTAACCAAAGACCAGGTGTTTTAACGTTCTTCCAAAGTTCTTCTGTGGGTTTTCAAATAACTTAACTTCACAGCCCTGAGCCCTCTGTCGTATTTTCAAGCATTGAAATCAGAAATACGCCACCTAGTGACAATAAGAATAACTGAAATACTGAAAACCTTGCAATGTGCTTGTGTGATTTTCTACAAATATTCATATTTTGAATAATTTCAATATCAATTTCCATACTTTCCTTCAAACTAGTGATAAATATTGTGTTTGGGTGGAAGAGAAATTGGGGAGAAAAGTGCTGATGGATCGACAAAAAGCTTGGCAAATGAAACTCAAAATCGGTAAACCAGTGACAAAAATTATGAAAGTATATTTAATATGTTCCATGCATTTAACCGATGATGATTATTTTTATCGATGTTAGCACGGATTACACATGAAATTTTAGGTTATATTTATGGGAATAATTATCGAATGATGATGTGCGCTACTCTGAAGACACAAAGTACAAAACTTGATTTTGTCAGGAGTGAAAAAATTTAACTTTCGACATAGTATTATGTGACCAGTATTTGAAACTTCTTCACTTTCATAAAAACTTCTATAAGTGTTTGTACCTTTAAGATACCCCAAGTATTCTACTAAACTATATAGATGTCATTTGAGTGTTGCATTATTATTGTGAGGTTTTGTAATGGTTTCTAAAGTTTGATGTTCAATTTTTAGTCCCTGAAGAAGTTCTAATAATAGAACGAAAGCTTGGAAATTATCAATAAAGAATACACAGATAAGTCCTGGTTTTTTGACTTCTTTCCCGAAATTGTTTACTTGATATCTATCCACATGTAAGACAGGATTCAGAGTGATTTTTTTAGTACCTAACCACATATATTGATACCGCCGTCGCTTTTTGTTTTTACAACTGGGACAATTGGAGTTCCCAATTGGTATGATACCATTGTTTAAGGAGAATCCTTAAACAATGATGATACCATGATTACCATGGTCAAAATGCCCTCATTCACCAGTCTCTCCAGCTCCCTCTCGACACCCTCACGCAACGCAAACGCGATAATGGTCGACATTTGAAGAACTTAGACTAACAATCATTAATTAATTCTTGATGTTTGGTGATCCTCTCCTAAACAAGGAGAAAAGAGATTAGGAAAATCGTTCATGAGCTTCTCTTTCAATTTATCTAATCAAACGGCTATTTATGCTCCCAATGTGATAAATCGATAATTCTGTAATACCTGGGGTGTGTTTGGATGTTTTACTCACACTTGTTACCGCAATTGAAATAGGAGATCTTACCTTTTAAAACCTGCACACTTTTCCAGCCGAAGGGGGATCTGGACTCGTGCCTTGAGCAAACTGCAAGAACCCTTTTTATTTCAGAAATGATACTCTCAGAGGAATCAAAACTAAACTTTATTCGGTTATCGACTACGTAATCCACTCTCAATGTTTATATTCTAATCTACACAACTTCCTCTTGGACTGCCTCTCTCCCCGTTGCCAACAAAGGCCAGTTGAGGCACTTCAGCCTTACGTATTTCTCAACCGTACCTAAATTCAACTAAATTGATGCATCTTACAGTCGGCCACAGCTACCCACTCCTGGTCCCGAGGACAGTTGTTTCTTTTCTGAAACAGAAAAACACATTATCTTCATCATCCACACTATGGTAACAGATACTGAAAATGAGGACGTTTCGCATTCAAAGTTTGTTACCAATCAACTTTTCTTACAAGCTTTTGTAAGCTTCGCCTAAGCGTGATCGTTCCACGTAAATCTTGATATCGAGCACGTTGCTCACGACCGACAGCACGTTGCTGTTCAAGAGCACGTTGCTCACGGCCATCAGCACGTTGCTGTTCGTTATCAGCACGTTGCTGATGAAGGGCACGTTGCCCAAGACCAACAGCACGTTGCTGGAGGTCAACAGCACTTTGCTGTTCGTTATCAGCACGTTGCTGATGAAGGTCACGTTGCTCATGATCCACAGCACGTTTCTGGAGGTCAACAGCACGTTGCTGGAGGTCAACAGCTCTTTGCTGTTCGTTATAGACCTTTCCAGAATACGTAGAACAAAGATGAAAGATGTGAACTAAACCAGAATGAGAGAGAAACAGGTATATTTCATGAGCAACTTGTGGGCAGCTTTAAAAGATGCGCAAACCTTAGTGCGAGAGAGAAGAGAAAGAGAGAGAGGGAAGCAATGAAATGAGATTCTACTGTTTTTATCGTACCGTGACCCTTACTTAGTAACACCATAGTATAAAGAAGGGATAGTATGCCAATCCCAGTGTAAATTTCATTTGAGGCGATTTTTGGGCGCCATCTGTTGATTTTAGTACTCGTTCCCCAAAATTACGACTCAGTTGGTGGTGCCCTCATGAAATATGAAATTATTTTTAAGAACTAATATATGCAGACTGATAACCTGATGAAGAATTCTGTAACTGAAGTAAAAGCCTAGTATATGGTAAACGTAAACTCTGAAACAAGGTAAATTCATACAGTGGCGTGTAATAATTGGGCTGTTTTATATAAAAGGAGAAAAATTTATTTATGAACGGTACGTTCTGAGCTTATATTATCTGAATAGGATAATAGGTATTCGTTAGAATTCCACTAAGAAATATGGAATTTCAATATTATTCAATTTAATTAGTAGAAATACAAGAGGAAGTGATGAACCAATCGTATCTTCGGAATATGTCGTTCATTATGCAAATGAGGTATTGGTATAAATTAAATCATATATTAGATAAAGAAAATAACAATAACAATTTATTTCAATCATAAGCATATTTTATATTTAGTATTTACATCAGTTATGTTGAATAATGGATAATTTTACATTTTTAGCAGTCTGCTTTGTTTTCATTGAAGTGGACCTAGATTTACAATATTTATATATTTGTGTCCGCAAGGAAAGATCTAAAATGAAGTCTCGGTGCTTAATACATTCCATTTTTGTAGTTGACCATTGTGGAAGTTTCTTTTCAATATTTTTTTTATTTTCCTTCTCAAATTATGCAGAATTTTGCTCAACGTATATATTTCTATATATTTGGTGAATCCTTCCATCACAATTGTAGTAAATTCTTGCATAAAATGAGTAGGATTCTTCAAACCACCTTGTTGATGTTTTAAGTTATAATTTTTGAAGAAAATTAGGAGTTCGCTCTGATTATCGATATTTTGAGAATCTTCCAAAATGTTCCTACAATCATTACATTCAAAATGATCCAAACATTTCTTCACTAAATAGCCTGCAAAATACGTAACTGCACATTTTTCTAATGTAACATCCTCCGTTGATATAACCTCATCATCTGATAGGTGTTCAGATGAGGTTACCGAAGAATCCATATCTGACGAAGAACTACCTTTATCAATATTCAGTTGACGAAGGACTTCGTTCCCGTTCGATAACAAAATATTATCGTCATCGTCAAGATGACTACCTGCGTTGGCAGTACTGGGAGGTCTCATAAAATTTGTGACTATACTGATTTTGAAAGAGGATCGAAAGGTTTTCACTGTTGGATTTCTATTATATCCGCCTCTCTGCCGATAAACAGAAAACTGATTTTCGAGGGGGTCTTGTATCAGTCTTCCAGTGAATAAATATTTGAAACCTTTTTTATTCTGATCAAGTGCCAATTGCTTTACTGCATTGATGGTGACTAAAAAAGCATCAAAACTGTTTGGCCTTGTCAGTTTTCCATTTGGACCAACTTTCTGGAGGTTTTCCAATAAGCCATAACCAGTATTTATTGCAATCAACACCTGTGGGTTGACATCACTTAATACACGATTACAAGGTTTTGACGAATGTAATCGGGTACTGTTGATAGCATCGAAAAGGTTATTCATCGTCTCTACAAAATGGGCTGTATTCTCAGCCGTTGAAGATAAAAGCTCACCAGTCCTCACCGATGTCATGATAGCGGCGTAAACGCTATGGCTGAATAACTGCGCTGCTAATTTTACTTTCATTTTCTCGAAAGCGTTCGGATTGAGGTGTTTATCAGTGAGTTTCAGCAATGCCCTCCCACTTCTGCTCTTCTTGTCGATTTCGTACACTTTTACAATATCTGAAAAGCATATGAACTTTCCGTTCATTAGGAAATTATTATTAAGAAAATTATTCCGAATACATTTCAGCAGATGAGGCACATCAAAAAATGCATAATATTTTTTCTCCTTGTGGAAGAAATATGGCCTCGATTTTTCAACTCCCAAGTCTTTGAAAAATTTTTGATTTGTACTAGACAAATCATAAACTACACCTAAAGTTTCCATTTTTGATTCTCCCAGTTTGTCCAGTGCTGTTTTAATAATGGATAATAATGAAGTGTAGGATACTCCATTATGTGAGACGAAGTAAGCTATAGGAATTTTCCAAGAACTATAAACTCCCCTTATCATTAAAACGAGGGCCTGGCTTGCAGGAAAAGGTTTCTTTCCCAATTCACCCAGGTCTTCGAAACCTTCGATCAAATCGGTTTGTTTATTGTATTCTATGCATTTCTTTATGCTCATTTCATCGAACATAAGAATACAATTTCTTTCACAAACCGTCATGGAATCTGCTTTCAAAGTCAGATTGGCAAAAAATTTTTTATTAAATCCAGGTTTACAGATAAAATTGTTGACCCATGATTTCAAAGTAGATATGCCTGGCAGTTTGATCCCCTTATGGCGTAAATACCTGTAAGTTTTCGGTCCTCTATAAAATAAGGATAAGGCGGTAGTTTTCTCATTCGGCAGCCATGGATTCTTCTTTTTATGTCGTATCTGCATGTTCATAAGGGATTTTGAGAACCCTGTTATAGAAGGTTCGTCGAAATGAACTTTAGTGAATTGCTGTACATTCACGAGTTTCTTTTTCGCACTTTTCAGTTGAACCTTCAAGTTATTGTTTTTTCTTCTGCTCTGTATTAATGCCCTTTTCAGACGTTCATTTTCCTCTCTCAGCAGCTTATTTTTTTCTGCACTTCCCATCGAGTGGGATGGAAGATTTTGAAGCTCTGTCAACCAAGTTCTATCCTCATCCTCATGCCCACTATTAGAATTTACATCAGATGAACTGTCGTCCTTGATGTTGAGGGTATTTTGGATGCTTCCCTCAACGTTAGAAGAACCCGCATACGTTTTTATATTTGAGACATCAAACATGATTTTCACTTAACGTTCTTCATCGGATAGATCCTCTGGTGACTCATCCTGAATATACCGTAGGGGCACAGCATTACGAGGCAGCTTTTTTGATTTAGTAAACATTTCACTAAAATGTTCACTGCAAATCCGCTTATTTCGCAATGATTCCGGTTCTAGATCTGCCAGAGCAGCATTTCCTGAATCCAATAAAACGGTCTTCATTTCCTTGGACAAATATTGTTGTCTCCAAACGGCTCAAACTCATCATAACATAACTTTCATTCTAAGTAAATCGTTTAAATAAAGCATAAAATTGTAGGTATGTTGATTAAAACAAATAGCTCACCTGAGTTTGAAATCCATCTTCTACATCTATCAGCATCACTTACGGTGGGAATATTTTATTGAAAAACAAAAGGTTTCGCTACTTTCTGATAACAGATTTGTTATCTTAAATGAAGAAAAGGAAAAATGAATGTTATTTCTTTTACGATCCTCCTACTCCGATTGTCAAATTCGGCCACCCTTTAAATACGCCACTGATTACCTACCTATATTTATGGCCGCTTTGCCCAAAATTTCCGAAAACTACAATCTAGTTAATCCTTTAAATTGGCATCGTACACTTTTACCTGAGTAGGTACGCCCGAAAGGGTACAGTTACATTTTTCTGAATTGGGAATGAGTTTGAAGATGAAATTAGGTACTAAATTTAATGACAGCACCATGGTTGTAAATTATGCAGATGATACAAACATTCTCAGCATAGGTAAGCAATGGCCTCAATTAAAAATTATTGCTGAAGAGGTGTTGGAATTGTCCACTATACATATTACAACAAAAACAACTTAGTTTTAAATAAAGACAAAACGAAGATGATTATATGTTCCACCATTTAAAATCAAGAATAAACTGTCCAGACATCCAGACAAAATAAAATTGAATGATGAATCATACAAGGTTAGTCAAAACAAGGGCGTAGCCAGGAATTAATTTCGGGGGGGGTTTTGAAATTTTGGCAATTGACTTTGTAAGTGCCGGGAATTGTGAGGGCCGCTTTCTGTAGCAAGTATTGAACACTTAAAACATTTCGGGGGGGGTTTGAACCCCCAAACCCCCCCCCCCTGGCTACGCCCTTGAGTCAAAATGTAAAGTTCCTTGGAATTTATATTAAGCGCATTCTGCAATAGCATCCGAGAGCGGACGGATTTTTTAGTCACGTGATCACAGATTGTACAGATTTGTCAGATTTTTCTGTAATAAACGAACGGTACGGAGCTTTCAGAGCGTTTTTTCTGTTTGCCAGATAACAGGTCTATTCGGCCTTAGAGGTAGTCTGGGTTCTATTTCAATTCTTATGTTATAGCTCTTAACATTTCTACCCCTTGGTTGAGATGATTCAATATTTTGAATAATTATTTTTTTATCAAACGACATTTTTTATTTATTACTACACAACAAATAACATAAGACACGAAATTTTAACAGACTGTTCAAGAATGTTCGAAGCAGGAAACTCATAAATGCAGATAAAATCCATTGACAAAGGCAGAAAAGTAATTTCTGTTTCTGTTCTGTGGAAAAAATCCGTTTGATCCGTCGAAATACATCGAGCAAAAAGATCTACATCCGATTGATCAGATTTTCTTGCCGAACGGTCCAGATGTGTACTCCCCTCAATCTGGATGTAATAAACGAACGGTTCAGATCAATCCGACCAGTCAGATGTCATTGCGGTGCCGAACGCGCTTATTGATGAAGAGCTGAACTGGAAATGCCATATTGACTATGTATCAAAAAAGATCTCGACTTCAATTTATGGTCTGGGGGTTATATGCAAGTATTTGAAGTTGAGATCTTTGAAAACTATAAGCGCGTTCGGCAATGGCATTTGACTGGTAGGATTGATCTGAACCGTTCGTTTATTACATCCAGATGGAGGGGAGTACACATCTGGACCGTTCGGTAAGAAAATCTGATCAATCGAATTTAGATCTTTTTGCTCGATGTACTTCGACGGAGCAAACGGATTTTTTCCACCGAACAAAAACAAAAATTACTTTTCTGCCTTTGTCAATGGATTTTATCTGCATTTATGAGTTTCCTGCCTCGAATATTCTGAACAGTTTATTAAAATTTCGTGTCTTACGTTATTTGTTGTGTAGTAATAAATAAAAAATGTCGTTTGATAAAAAAATAATGATATAATTATCAAAATTCTACCTCCGATTCATACCCAATAAACGAGCCTGAAAAATAAATGATTAGAAGAATACGGTGGGAATATTTTATTGAAAAACAAAAGGTTTCGCTTCTTTCTGATAACAGATTTGTTATCTTGAATGAAGAAAAGGAAAAATGAATTTTATTTCTTTTACGACCCTCCTACTCCGATTGTCAAATTCGGCCACCTTTTGAATACGCCACTGATTAATTTCCGCATCATTATGAAACCCGACCTAACGCCATCTGTATTGCATAAATTAGTGCCATCTATTATCGAAAAGCCCTGTTCTCCAACCGATGGATCCATACCGTACGAACTAAGACATACTTCCCAGCTACGACATTCGTTGGAGCCCATATCTAGTATCGCCATCTATTGATGGGATCCACGCCGTCAAATGATAACCCCGTAAGGTTGGCTTACTATCCCTTCTTTATACTATGGTAACACAACATTGTTGAGGCATAATAAAATTTCGATTTTCGATAAACAATACAACAAATAACATCCACATCCAAAACGTAGACTACGTAAAATAATGATATCAATTGTCAAATGTCAACGATTTGAGGGGGGAAATTTTGACGACCAATAATATTCATTCTTAGCCCACAAAAGACGCGCGCAACTCTCACCTGCACAGGTAATTCTGGAAAGGTCTATTAGCACGTTGCTCACAATCATCAGCTCTTTGTTGGTGGTCAACAGCACTTTGCTGCGGGTCAACAGCACTTTGCTGTTCGTCATCAGCACGTTGCTGATGAAGGGCACGTTGCCAATCAAAACAGTAAAAACAAGTGTACAAGTATGATATTGAATGAATGACTGGTTGCCTGCGTGTAGCAGGTGGCGTCATCTATCGGCTCCACGTTTTAACCGCTATAATATTCATGACAAAGTCTCTGTCGGAGTGTGTTTGTTTGACGTTTATGTTGATTTGTCCACTTTCAAAATTTCATACGTGGATTCTTTTTTCATTTCCCATTTCATATTCATCGAATTCAGTTTGGGCTATAAACTTTCATGTGAATAGTAGCGATAAAAAAATTAACCATCAAATTATGTTCTAAGAAAACGAAAGCACCAGTAATATGATCTTCAATAGAATGAAAAAAGTTACTCCTCGTATCAAAATATCAAATAGAAAAATCAATCTGACAACTGAGCATCAACTTCTGAAATTGTGGCGATAAAATATCGAGTATCGACCAGAAAGATGGCGCTCAAGTGTTATATGCAGGCAACCAGTCGTACATACAAGTCATGTTTTGTATCATTGTTTTCGATATTTTTAGGATTTATTTATTATTCGATGATAGTTTCTCATTTGGAAAGCTTTAAAATATCAGTATTATAATCTTCAACACTGCAGGACATTAAATTCCAGCATTTAGTGAACAGAATTTTTTAAATTCCGAAAATAAGGTGTTACATATAACTCAGTAGTGCCATCGCTTGTTCGACACAAATACAGCATCTATTTCAGTATTAAATGTACTCGCTTCGGCGGTACATATACTAAAATTGGAACGATACAGAGAAGATTAGCATGGCCCCTGCGCAAGGATGACACGCAAAATCGTGAAGCGTTCCACATTTTTTGAAAAATATTTCCTTTTATTTCGTCAACATAATTTGCAAGACAAGCTAAATGGCCCGGGGGCCAGTGATAGTTTTTAGAGGTCGTTTATACTGGCCCGTAACTTAAACTTTTCCCTTACCCTAAGAGTTGAAACATAGAAATTTCATGCTATGGTTTATACTCGAACTTTAACTTAGTTTAGTTTAACAAATTTTAAGGGCATAAGTTACGGGCCAGTATAAACGACCCTTTAAGTGCGGTGTAAACGACCCGTTAGTCTGTCATCTTAACCCTGGCCATAATTTGTATATAGCTTGATTCATGGGCGCCCGCAGGGAGGGGCCAGGGGGGGCCATGGCCCCCCCTGAGATTTTCATGGCCTCATTGTTTTACAGCACAACACCCTCAATATTGCTCTCTAATCTTTATTTGGCCCCCCTGAGAAAAATTTTTGCGGGCGCCCATGGCTTGATTTGGTTGTTTTCTTAGCCAAAGTGACCGTCAGCTGGCTCAACAGAGTGGTGGGTTCGCCAACGAGAGCAACGAAAACATGAAAAAAAAATTGAGTTTAGTTTCAGTCATTTTAACCCTGCTGAAATTTACAGAGATGGTAGTTTGTATAATTATTCGAATAAAAAAAATCGTCCGCTGTTGGTGGAAAACCCGTCCGCTGGACATGAAAACTTGTAAGAAACATTTTGAATTTCAGTCATTTAACCCTGCTGAAATTCACAGAGATGGTTGTTTATATAATTATTCGAATAAAAAAAATCGTCCGCTGGCTGTACGTTGGTGGAAAACCCGTCCGCTGGACATGAAAACTTGTGAAAAAAAAATTGAGATTCAGTCATTTCAACCCTGCTGAAATTTACAAAGATATAGTTTATATAATTATTCGAATAAAAAAAAGCGTCTGCTGGCTGTACGTTGGTGAAAAACAAGTTTTCATGTCCAGCGGACGGGTGTTCCACCACCAGCGGACGATTTTTTTAATTCGAATAATTATATAAAATACCATCTCCGTAAATTTCAGCAGGGTTAAAATGACTGAAACTCAATTTTTTTTACGTGTTTTCGTTGCTCCCGTTGGCAAACCCACCACTGGTGCGCCAGCTGACGGTCACTATGCTATAATAAAAATACAAATTAAGCTATATACAAATTCTGGGCAGGGTTGAAATTGGTCTCCAAAAACTATCACTGGCTCCCGGGCTAAAATGCTTCACGTGATAAGTGTGAGTTTACATACTGCAATGTGATCCTTGGTAGATTATTTGAGTTAAATCTTTTAAAAGATATAGATGAGAATCTAAAAAAAAGATCTCGAAAAAATACACCTATTACATATTGGGACAAATAGCATAGAGTACTGAAATTAATGGACAATTATGAAGGAAAAAATTACAATATTAATATTATAAGTTTATAGACATATGAAGAAAAGAATAAACGTTTATATAAATTTAGGATAATATTCAAAATTAAAGGAGTGTAAGAAATAATCGAATGACGCAGATTCATAGTCTTTCACATCGAATATCATGATAAAGCAAGAAGAAATGAATATGTATTACAAGGATCTTCTTCCATTCCAATCCTGTATCCATAAAATGAAATACACGTTCGCGCAAATAAGCAAGACACGAAAGGCATTCATTATTCTATCCATGCATGATCGATTGTATTTAAATGATTAGTAGTCATTTTCCTGATGGATGATGATTTCATTCCGCCATTCACGTCGTCGTATCTCATCGGAAAATCACAACAAAACATAATGGGAAAAATAAAGTTTTTAATACCAAAGACTTCCTCTTTGTTAATAAATAAGGTTCAAATGATGTTTTTTCAAAAAATGTGGAACGCTTCACGATTTTGCGTGTCATCCTTGCGCAGGGGCCATGCTAATCTTCTCTGTATCGTTCCAATTTTAGTATATGTACCGCCGAAGCGAGTACATTTAATACTGAAGTAGATGCTGTATTTGTGTCGAACAAGCGATGGCACTACTGAGTTATATGTAACACCCTATTTTCGGAATTTGAAAAATACTGTTCACTAAATGCTGGAATTAAATGTCCTGCAGTGTTGGATATCATAGTACTGATATTGTAATGCTTTCCAAATGAAAAACTATCATCGAATAATAAATAAATCCTAAAAATATCGAAAACAATGATACAAAACATGACTTGTATGTACGACTGGTTGCCTGCATATAACACTTGAGCGCCATCTTTCTTGTCGATACTCGATATTTTATCGCCACAATTTCAGAAGTTGATGCTCAGTTGTCAGATTGATTTTTCTATTTGATATTTTGATACGAGGAGTAACTTTTTTCATTCTATTGAAGATCATATTACTGGTGCTTTCGTTTTCTTAGAACATAATTTGATGGTTGATTTTTTTATCGCTACTATTCACATGGAAGTTTATAGCCCAAAGTATAAAATTCTGAAAGTGAACAAATCAACATAAACGTCAAACAAACACAGTCCGACAGAGACTTTGTCATGAATTATAGCAATAAAAACGTGGAGCCGATAGATGACGCCACATGCTACACGCAGGCAACCACTCATGTCTCATATAATCAAGATCATACTTATACAGTTGTTTTTAATATTTTGAAGATATACTAATAACCCCCTTATAGTTATTAATTCTAATTGCAAGAACATAATAGTTATATATTGGCCCTACGATAACAATTTATAATTCCCCATATGAAAGAAGGATATTGTTGAATTTTGGGAAATAAGGTGCTACATATAACTCAATAGTGCCATCCGTTGTTAGATTCAAATACAGCATCTACTTCGGTGTTAAATGTACTCGCTTCGGCGGTACATATACTAAAATTGGAACGATACAGAGAAGATTAGCATGGCCCCTGCGCAAGGATGACACGCAAAATCGTGAAGCGTTCCACATTTTTTGGAGAATTTCCATTTTGATCAACCAATTCCATATCTTTTACTTTCGCTTTTCAACGATGCCACAACTGTTATGAGTGTATACAGAGTGGGCCATTGAAAACGAAACAGCGGCTCTGTAGGTCGGCAGAACCGAGTTATATAAAAACGCTCGGACACGTCAACAACATTTTCGAGGGGGACATCGTTCGCGATAAACTTCATCCGAAATACATTCCATCCCTCGAAGCTGTGACCGCCACCCCTAAATTTTTAAATGGCACCATATGGCAAGTGATACCTCATTTGAAAGGTAGTTTCCTTCCTAATATCAAACAACAAAAATAAATTAATCCTATCGATTTGTTTTCGAGATATAGGTACTTGAAGTTGGGAAATAACATTTTATTCACTCAATCAATAAAAAAAAGATCTAACAATGCAACTGTTCAAAGATTATCATTGTCAATGAATCAAATGTTCAAACTGTCTACCACCCATTTCCATAAAATAGTACAAGTTCTGTTCAAAATGAGGCCTCACATTTCGTAGCATTTCCAGCGTAATTCGACGGCATTCTTCAATAATTCTACGTCGTAAATCTTCTAGAGATTCTGGTTCGGTTGTATAGATTTTGTTTTTCAAGTGACCCCACAGGAAAAAGTCGAGTGGGGTTAAATCTGGAGATCTTTAAACAGTTGCAATGTTAGATCTTATTTTTATTGATTAAGTGAATAAAAAGTTATTTCCCAACTTCAAGTTCCTATATCTCGAAAACGAATCGATAGAATTAATTTATTTTTGTTGTTTAATATTAGGAAGGAAACTACCTTTCAAATGAGGTATCACTTGCCATATCGTGCCATTTAAAAATTTAGTGGTGGTGGTCACAGCTCAGAGGGATGAAATGTATTTCGGGTGAATTTCATCGCGAACGATGTCCCCCTCGAAAATGTTGTTGATGTGTTCGAGCGTTTTTATATAACTCGGTTCTGCCGACCTACAGAACCGCTGTTTCGTTTTCAATGGCCCTCTCTGTATGTTATTCGCAATAGCCGAAATCGGCCACTGTCCGAAATTTTTGCCCACAACGCGTTATGGGTATCCAAATTTACCCACGATGCGAATAGATGTTCTTTTTTCCAGCACTGAGTAAAGCAGAATACCCAGAACGCGTTGTGGGTAAATTAGTTAATCCACAATGCGAATTCGATTTTAACGCGCTTTCATTCTGCGTTGTGGACAATTAATTTTACCCACAACGGGTTGTGGGGGTATCGCACTTCACCCAGAAAGCGATGAACCAGAATTTGTCGTCGAAGTCAGTGTGCTGTAGGTTGAGTACTGGCAAGTACGAGAAGCCATTATCATGAGTCTCTAACGTGAATAGATTACGCACCTTGTGAATTGTCAAGTTTGATTGAAGGGCCTGTTTTCGAAATTATATCAATACGAAAACCTAATTTGAACAAAAACTAAGTGAACGTATGCTAGAAAAAGAAGACAGGTCGTTGTTATTGTTATTATCGGACGAACGTTATTACTTATTTGGAGTTAGTAAATGAAATCAAAGTGGCACTACAAAGAAAACAGGATGGACTTCAATTGTCATCCAAAAATATCGAAGATTGAAAAGATATGATTTATTAACAGTTGGCCAAAAAAAAACTTGTTAACAAGGAACGTTCAGGAAACCAATCTGGCTTTATAAAATGCAATTGTTTGAAAGGATGTCAAACTAAGGCGTGTGCATGTGTGAAATTGAATATAAAATATAATTCAAGATTTCATAAAAATACTTGTGAAAATAAATAATACCTATTTGTTTTCAGTTCTAATAAGTTGTTGATATATCGTTTTGTTTCACCTTTATGAACTTTCAATGTGAGTAAGAAGAGAAATAACGGCATGCAGACAATTGAATATTTTTTGAAAATTATTTCTCTTCTTAATTATATTCACAGACGTTAAACTTATTCTAATTTCAATATAAGGTTTTTTGTAATCATTGTTTTACTTGAAACGTATTTTGGGTAAAGCGAAATGGACAGATAGCTTTTTCTCTTTAGTGTCCAATTTTTTCAATCTACGATATTTTTTGAATGATAATTCAAGTCCATCCTGTTTTCTTTAGGTATATTGTCACTTTGCTTTCATACATAGATACATAATCTCTAAATGACCTCCGTCTGGTAATAATAACGACCTGTTCACTTAATTTTTGTTCGAATTCAGCTTTCATATTGAAATATTTTCGAAAACACGCACTCAAACCAAAACACAGTCAAACCAATTTCAAGAAATCACAAGGTATCCAGGCACTGTGGTAAGTAATCTATTCATGCTACTCGTAATACTCGCTACTCGTACCTGTCAGTACACAACCTACAGCAGGCTGACTTCGACGACAAATTCTGGTTCATCGCTTTCTGGGAAAAGTGCAATGCCCAGAACGCGACGTGGGTAAAATGAATTGTCCACAACGCAGAATGAAAGCACGCTAAAATTGGATTCGCATTGTGGATTATCTAATTTACCCACAACGCGTTCTGGGTATTCTGCTTCACTCAGTGCTCGAAAAAAGGACATCTATTCGCATCGTGGGTAAATTTGGATACCCATAACGCGTTGTGGGCAAAAATTTCGGACAGTGGCCGATTTCGGCTATTGCGAATAACATATAAACTCAATTTAATTGTCTTCTTTTTTCAATTTTGTTCAATAGAATATATGTTTGTGAAATTACTTAAAATAAGGTCGTTCTCTCAATATAAACATTATTAATTTTGGAACAGAAGGAATTTTAAATACAATTCTTCAAAAAGTGCAAAAAGCTCTGATTTTGCGTTTCAGTGTTGTACCCTTATTGATTGTTGATCAAAAAATTCTTAAGAAGCAAATAATCGCAGCAATTTTTTCACGATAATACTGAATTATCACTCCCAATCAGTAGGTATATCACGATATTTTAAATAATAAAAACTATAAAAATTTTTTTTCTATTCCCACGTTTATTATCTGCCTCTTGACCATATTTTATTGTTGTTGCTGCTTCCTACTCCACTCGTAATATATTCAAATAGGAAAATTTTTATTAAATTTGGTCAACATTAAATTATATTCTTGATTTTGGAGAATAACGAAATTCTCGACACACAGCTATTCTTTTTGCTTATAAGGGAGAATAGCAAACCTACCAGAGCAGCTGCTAGTCGGAGACAGAGTCCCTTGATATCTAGGATGTTAGCGATAACTAATAAATCAGAAATAGAGTTATTTCACACAGTTTATTCAGTTGGTGGAAATATGAATACAAATAGACGGTAATACCAATAATAAATGAACTATATATATATTGTTGTAATACCAAAAACCCATAAAAGATACTAAAAATAGAAAAGCTGACACAGCAATTCATAAAATAATATAAAAGCAGTTAGAGCCGACCCAGAGGAACCCAACAAAAGCAAGTTCACCCACACAGAGGGAACAAAAGCAAGTTCACCCACAGGAAGGGAACAAATCAAGATCACCCACAGAGGGATCCAAACAAATTCAAACTCCAAGGGTTACCCAGAGGAATCTACAGGGATCGCCAGATAGGGATCACCTACAGCCAAGACGATAAACCACTACTTCCGGACGCAAGTCAGAGGAGCACCTCGACGGAAGGCCCTGCCCAAAGACCACAACAAATTTTCGGGAAATAAAGAGTAAGTTAATCTTATTGTAAGGTATATAATTCCTGCACAAATATGTCTTTTAAAGAAGAAAAACCAGGCATGTCGAATGATAACTTAAGCGATGATGAACCTTTTGAGGAACTTCCACTAACAGTTTTATTCAAATTTATAAAAACCTTCAACGGAGACAGAGCAGAACTCAACACATTTATCACTAACGTCAATTCAATTCAGCATTTTCCTTAGCTCAACCCCAACAAATTCCAAGTTTATTTCTTTTCGTTGTCTCACAGTTATCAACAAACGTCATAAATGAAATTGATATCGAAGAGATAAGTGATTGGACAACCCTAAAATCAAAATTAAAAACGTACTATAGCCAGACTAAACATGTTGCACAAACGCACGAGGAGTTAGAAACTCTTCGACAATATTCTAATGAGGGAATAACAGAATTCTTCAAAAGAGTCGAGAAAACAAAAAATGAATGCATACAAGCCGAATACCTATGTGTCCAACCAGATGAATTTACAGCTATTAAAAAAGTAATACAAAGAACAGCCTTGCGAAGATTCATAATCCACTGTAAATCCGAAATAAGCCAAATGTTAAGAGCGCGAGATATTGACAATTTAAATGAAGCATATAATATTGCACTTCAAGAAGAAAAAATTTTGAATTATACTAAACATAAATCCAGTAATCAAACAAATCTCTTTTGTAATTTTTGTAAAATGAAAAATCATACTACTCAAAATTGTAGAAAGAAAACTAAACAATTTAATGGAAAAAACGATCGTCAAAATAGTAATCAGAATAATCAGAGTCAAAGTACGTATAATTCGAATCAAAGTCACTCAAATTCATATAATCCAAATTATCGTAAAATTGAATGTAATTTTTGCAAGATTCCTGGACACACATTCGAAAATTGTAGGAAAAGACAAAATAGAAATAACCATTTCCATGATCCTAAGGTGAATCAATTAGGAAACGAATCTTTAAACTCGGAAGGCCAAACTCTGCCGAATGTCCCAGAGTCAGACCATGGCCAATATATGGAGGCATTCAAATAAATTATTGCGGAACACAATTTCAAATAGTTTCTTTCAATGTTGATAATTCACCCAGAAAAAAATTAAATTTTTAATTGATAGTGGAGCATCTATTTCTTTGATTAAGCATGATGCATTAATACCAAGTATTACTAAATTGAATCGAGAAAATACTGTTTTATTCAATGGCATAAATCCAAATCAACCAATTCTTTCCTTAGGCACAGTTGATTTGATCCTGAAATATGAAAATTTCCTTTTTCCTTTAACATCACAAGTCGTAGTCAGTCATGAAATTCGATTTGATAATTATGACGGAATTTTAGGTGTTGACTTTTTAAGAGAAAATAATGCCGTAATTGATTATAACAGAAATGCCTTAATCGTCAAAAATTTAATTATACCATTTGAAAACACAGAAGGACTTGAACGTATCAAGAAAATAACCTTGCAACCACGCAGTGAAACAATTATTCAGGTCAAGATTATTAATAATTTATCTGAAGGCATGATTAAGAATCGCGAAATTGACAAGGACGTATTTATTCCGAACGCACTTATTAAAAACAAAGAACAAAAGGCTTATCTACCCATTCTTAATTTAAGACACACCGCCGTAGAAATTGATGCTGACAAATTAAAATTTGAAATAGAGGAAATATTGCCTCATGTCATGATAAATTTCACTGAACAAATAACGCCCGAACAGCGGAAGGAATCATTATTCGAAAATCTACGTATTGATCATTTGAATTCTGAAGAAAAACAATCATTATTACAAATCTGCCATCATTACTCAGATTTATTTCATTTACCTGGAGATTACTTAACGTCTACGCAAACTTTGAAACATAAAATTCCTACAACGACTCAAGTTCCAATTTCAGCAAAAACTTATAGATATCCAAAAATACATGAGGAAGAAGTGAAAACCCAAATAGAAAATATGCTCGATCAAAATATTATTCAAAATTCTCATTCGCCTTATTCAAGCCCCGTATGGGTGGTACCGAAAAAAGCCGATGCTTCAGGAAGAAAAAAATGGAGATTGGTGATTGATTATAGAAAACTAAATGAGATGACCGTTGGCGACAATTATCCTTTACCAAATATAGAGTCAATTTTAGACCAACTAGGTAATTCAATTTATTTTTCAACTTTAGACTTAGCTTCTGGATTTCACCAAATAGAAGTGGACGAAAAAGATAAAGAGAAAACAGCATTTAGTACCCCTTCAGGACATTTCGAATTCAATCGAATGCCATTTGGTTTAAAATCTGCACCCAATACATTTGCAAGACTAATGAACATTGTATTGTCAGGACTTCAGGGAACAGTTTGTTTTTGTTATTTAGACGACATTGTTGTATACGGATCATCATTACAGGATCACAATGAAAAACTCAGAAAAGTTTTTGACCAATTACGATTTCATAATTTAAAACTTCAACCAGACAAATGTGAATTTTTAAGAAAAGAAATTACATACTTAGGACACATCATAACAGATGAAGGTGTCAAACCAGATCCGAAGAAAATTGAAGTAATTAAAAATTTAAAAGTACCTTCTAATGCAAAAATGATAAAAAGTTTTCTTGGTTTCGTCGGATACTATAGAAAATTCATTAAAAACTTTTCAGCGATTGCAAAACCTCTTACAACATTGCTGAAAAAGGACGAAAAATTCAAATGGGAAGAATCACAACAGAAAGCATTTGATGAGCTCAAAAATATAATAACTACCGATTCTTTATTAATTTACCCAGATTTTTCTAAACCTTTTATTTTAACCACAGACGCATCAAACGAAGCTATTGGTTCAGTAATTTCACAAGGAAAAATTGGAAAAGATCTACCAATTGCATATTATTCAAGAACATTATCAAATACTGAGAAAAATTATTCAACGACTGAAAAAGAATTATTAGCGATAGTCGATTCTTGTAAACATTTCAGACCATATTTATTTGGAACAAAAAAAATTGAGATTTATACGGATCACAAACCTTTAATTTACTTAAAGAATTGTTCAGACCCGTCAGGAAGATTAGCTAGATGGCAAACTTTATTAATGGATTATAATTTTGAAATTAGGTACAAAAAGGGAAAAGACAATAAAAACGCCGATTTCTTAAGTCGAATTCCAGATTATAACATAAATTCCATTGATGATGGTAATGAAGAAACAGAATCTTACACATTCAATGAATTTAAACAATTTCATCAAATGAATTTAAATATTCCAACCCCTAAAAGTATAAAGAAACCATTAAATAAAATACGAAATTTAATAATACCTTTCTCAACAGACAAATCTGAACGGAATGAATTTCACGATTACGTCTGCAATTGTTTTCCAAATATACTTCTCCAAAATAATAAAGTTGCAGAAGTGAGTCTTCAAAAATCATCCGAACAAACTCTATATATAATATTCATAAAAGAAGATGACTCAGAATCAACAACGAAAAATTATTTGAAACCCTATATAACTTACGAGCGTTACTGAAATTTAATAATTGCACTAAATTTGTAATAACCGATATTCCAAAAGATAATAATTTTATACTGAGAGAAACATTCCATAGCCTACTTTTCTATCTTTTCAAAGATTTCAAATATACTATCTTGGAAGAAGAGCGAATTCCGATAACGGATAGAAATATAATTAGACAAATACTTTACGATCATCATGATTCACCATTGTCAGGTCATCAAGGATTTGAAAGAACGTACCATAAAATCAAAGAAAATTATTATTGGGATAACATGAAAGAAGATGTTAGAAATCACATAAAAAATTGTCAAACATGTCAACTTTCCAAAACAGATTTCAGAAATAACAAGAGCCCAATGCAAATAACAACGACATCATCAAAATTCTGTGAGCAAATTGCAATGGATATAGTTGGTCCTTTACCAATAACGAGAAATGAAAACAGATTCATTTTAACCCTTCAAGATGATTTAACAAAATTTGTTCAATTTTACGCAATGACTAATCATGAAGCAGAAAACGTCGCGATATATTTCTTGAAATTTTGTACTAATTTCGGTTTTCCAGAAATCATCCTATCGGATCAAGGAGTAGAATTTACATCCAAAACATTAAAAGCACTCAATCGAATGCTAGGAATTAAACATAAATTGACATCACCATACCATCCACAAACAAACGGATCATTAGAAAGAACTCATTTAACTCTAAAAGACTATTTGAGATGTTATGTTAACAAAGATCATGATGATTGGGATGAATTTTTAAATTTAGCTTCTTATTCCTATAATACTAATACCCACAAGAGTACAGGATTAACTCCCTATGAACTTGTCTTCGGACAAAAATCAAGAATTCCAAATTCATTTCGTAAACCATCGGAAAAACCACATTACTCAGACTTAGCAAATTCAATCGCAAAAAAATTGAAGAAAGCAAGAAACGCTGCGAGAGAAAATCTCATTAAAGCAAAAGAAAAATCGAAAGAATATTATGACAAAACACATAACCGCACGTATAGCTTTAAAGAAAATGATCTTGTTATTTTACAAGATTCACGCGCGAAACAAACCAGTCAAAAATTGTCCAAACATTTCAAAGGACCATATAAAATAATACAGATACACAACAATGAAACCGCAACAATTGAAATAGAGAGAAATAAATTGAAAACGTATCATTTCAATCAATTGAAACCATTCAATATCATTTCAGACGACGAAATTACACAGGATGGACGTATTGAAGACATTACTATGTATGACCCTTCTATCGATGACCCCGGGCCTAGCAACAGAATATAAAATCACTCCAATATCATCTTCATCAGGAATAATATTTCACAATCTTGGATTAGCGAAAGTATCTAATGAACATTTTACTCTTTTATCATATATCAATTTAACACACATTAATGACAAAATTCAAATCATCAAAGAATTTTATACAATAACCCTTAGCACTTGTCATATTGCAATTAATGATCAATTAACAAATGAATGCTTCAATCAAATGAAATATATTCAGAAGAAACTGGAAACTGCTCAAAAATCTTTCAACATAATCACACACAAAATTAATTTAATTTCTCAACGGAAGCGCCGTGGCTTAGTTAACGCCGTCGGTACAGGAATAAAATGGTTATTTGGAACACCAGATAGTAATGACGCCCAATTTTACTCTGATTCAATTAACTCGTTAATTAATAATGAAAAACAAACAGAAGTATTATTGCAACAACAAGTTAATGTCATTTCGGATACAATATCGAATTTTAACAATTCTCTCACTAGAATGAACGAAAATATCAATATCCTCAATAAAAATTTGAAAAACTTCAATAAATTTCAAAATGAAATGATTACAATCAAAAATGGTTTTGAGTTAGAAATTGGATTATCCAATCATATTATCTTACTCATTGAAATGACTGATGAATTAACAAATTCTTTAACAGAATACGTAAATGATATTTCACTCATTTCCAATAATATCATCAGCTATAATATTTTACCCCCAGAAACCCTTTATTCAGAATTACACAAAATATCCAGAAAACAAGATCTTCCATTACCCCTGATCATTGAGAATATTTTCATCTTTTACAAATTATTAGAAATGAAATCTTTCATTAATAAAGGCTTATTGGTTTTATCATTCGATGTACCTATTGTCACTACGAGATCTATGAAGTTTTATCAGCACCAGTACCACACCATGAAGATCCAATGTTATTTTCTTTCATTGAACCTAGTACCCCATATATGATTATTTCCAAAGACAAAACAAGTTATTACAATTTGAATAATCTTAAAAAATGTTTTGAAATGTACTCAAATAATTACTTGTGCAAAGGATTATATACTATGAGGAACACAAACAATAATGATCAATGTGAAATAAAATTATTCAATGAACATTTGAACAAAATTCCAAAAACATGCAAGATCAAAAAATTTCATTGCGGAATTAGAAATTTGGCATAAGCTAAAAAATAATCAATGGTTTTATAGTCTATCTTATCCAACACAATTATCAATTGTATGTGATGATAAATCAACTAAAGTCGAAGAAATTTCTAATATTGGACTGTTTGAATTAAGCCCAAAATGTAAAGCTTTTACAAGAACTGTTGTTTTAGAAGTTCAAGGACAAATTGGCATAATTGAAATGATGAATATTTTACCATTCACCGATATAAATCAAGATGATTGTTGTAAGAAGTTGAAGAAAAACCGCACACTTGATGCAATCAAATTAGAACCATTAAAATTGAGTAATCTAGATCTTAAAGAATTGGAATATGCCAAACATAAACTTTCCGAATTTGATGAACAATTACAGAATCAATTGAATAAACCATTTATAATCAAACATTCGAATTGGTTCACAACTATTCTCACAATAATTGCTTCAATAATTATATTTATAATAATTTTTAAATGTTTAAAACTTTTTGGATTCATAGAATTATTGAAAAGACTTTGTTGCAGAACTAAAAAGCATAATGATGAAAAATGTATTCCTTGTCTTCAAATATTTAATCAATGTGTTACCAAAAAGAAACCAACTAATGAATTCAAAGTATCTTTTAGAAGTGATAAATCAGAATCAATAGAATCAGACTTAGATGATGAAACACAATCAGCAAGATCTATACGAAGATCACAGAGATTGAATAAAATTAAAATCCAAAGAAATTGATTGTACATATTAGTTTTATCTCAAATTTTTGTTTAATTAAGAAAACACAAAAATTTTAATTACCCCCGGAGGTGTTGTAATACCAAAAACCCATAAAAGATACTAAAAATAGAAAAGCTGACACAGCAATTCATAAAATAATATAAAAGCAGTTAGAGCCGACCCCGCTCCAGTTCTGTTAAATCTCTGCTCCGGTACTATTCTAACCTTGTTCTAATTAGTCATAACATCGTAGTGTAAAGTTAGTGAATAAGGAAGTTATTGTTAACCAGTATAGCTAAGTGAATAAAAGTGAACATCAACAAAGTGTTTTTATTTCTCATCAAGCCATCAGACGAGTTTCGGAGCTACTCTAAAAAGCTGCCCTGGTGTCAGAAACGTTTTTTAAAAAGCCAAAAGTTCAACAAAGGAATACGACAATATACAGGGTGTTTCACCATAAACTGGACAAACATGTATAGCCGTGTAGACGACATCAGGGAAGTCGTTTTTGCCTTATGACATATACCCCGTTTTCGACGCATAAGCGAGATACAGGGTGTTCAATGTCAACTTCGAGCAATATTCTGATAACGGTTGTGAGTTACGCGAGATATTTGAAATAACAGTTTCTAGTCAAATCTTAGTATTTTTGAAGGCTCAATTGAATTGTGGTGTGGAATTTTGCGAAAAAACTTTCAATATGGCGGAAAACCTGCAAAGTTGGAATTTTTTTTCTCGGTTGCTAATTTGGAAAGCATAATCTCAACGTACTCGATTTTCTAAGATTTTCCGTGAAAAAATTTTTTCAAAATTCGAACTCAACTTTTTTTTTACATGTCTTCAGTGAAAAAAAAATTTCGGCCAAAATTTTTGGAATTTTTCATGGTTGAACTATCTTCAATTCTGAATACTTGGGTGAAAACAGAATGAAAAAATATCAATTGGTTTTCTTTTTGTAGCCTTCCGAAGATTACGCTTGGTGTACTTTCTTAATTTTTATTTGAGAAACTGGAGGCCGTACGGAGGTCAAAATTGTGCTGATGGGCTGCCAGTATGATCTGGATAAAAATATGAAATTATAAACCAAAAAATTTTTTTTTCAAAAATTTTTGGTAGGAATCGAACTCTACGAGTATGAATTGGATTAATTCTAATCCTATAAATCTCCGTTACCAAAGCAACACTAGTTAATCGAGAGTGACGAGTTCGAACCTTACCAAAGTTTTTTGGAAAAAATAAAAAAAAAATTATTTTTTTTTTCAATTTTTTTCAATTTTTTCGAAAAAATTTTTTTTTGGTTATAATTTCAAATTTCTATCTGGGTCATTCTGGCAGCCCAGCAGCACAATTTTTACCCACGTACGGCCTCCAGTTTCTCAAATTAAGAAAGTACACCTAGCGTAATCTTCGGAAGGCTGCAAAAAGAAAACCAATTGATATTTTTTCATTCTGTTTCCACCCAAGTATTCAGAATTAAAGATAGTTCAACCATGAAAAATTCCAAAAATTTTGGGCGAATTTTTTTTTTCACTGAAGACATGTAAAAAAATTTGAGTTCGAAATTTGAAAAAATTTTTTCACGGAAAATCTTAGAAAATCGAGTACGTTGAGATTATGCTTTCCAAATTGGCAACCGAGAAAAAAAAATTCCGACTTTGCAGGTTTTCCGCCATTTTCAATTTTTTTTTGCAAAATTCTACACCACAATTCAATTGAGCTCTAAAAAATACTAAGATGTGATCAGGAACCGTTATTTCAAATATCACGCATAACTTACCACAGTTCACAGAATATTGCTCAAAGTTGACATTGAGCACCTTGTATCTCGATTATGCGTCGAAAACGGGGTATATGTCATAAGGCAAAAATGACTTTCTCGGTGTCAACTACACGGCTATATATGTTTGTCCAGTTTATGGTGAAACACCCTGTATATACAAATTGAAAAGTTGATCAGTTTTGTCTTATCGCGAGCACAGTACGTAATAAAATATTTCCCGAGTACGGGTCAGCCAGAACAGAAGTGGGAACTGCAATTGAACGGGTAATTTAAAGATACAGTTGCAAAATGTTATGAAAGGTGTTCAGTCTAAAAGTGTACAGCAGTTATTTTAACTTCGATTTTCTTTCAGTCCCAAAATTCAAAAAGAGTTATATTGTCTACTCAGCTTGTTTCACGTTTGAAAGGTACGGGTTTGACCAGATAAAATTATATGGTTAAATAGGAACGTCGAACTTGCTATAATGAATCGAGATTCGAGGATAAATCAAAAGTGAATCGCAGATGAGGGGAACAACGCCTTTTATAATCTCCCTGAGGGGGACGGAAACGGTAGGCGCACAAATGCTACTTTTCTAGAAGAGTACTTCGGCAAAAAGGGCAAAAACTTCTGCGAATCTGGCTTATCGGACGTATGAACTAGAAAAAACGGCGTTATCCACATTCTACGTGGTTCTTATGAATGTTTTTACTATGTTCTCTGTATGAAAACAATATCGAACGTACCATATTCGATCTTCTCGGTTTAATTCTGAACGGAAATGAATTGCAGGAATTTGAAATAAAAATTCGGAAGAGAACTAATTTAAAATGAAGATCAATTTCTAGACGGAGAAATTGAAGTTCATAATTTTTCAATGCAAGTTCCAGGGTAAAAACATCAACTTGATGATGTAGATAGATTTTTCCCAAAAAGGACAGAATAATAATAATGAACTCATGAGGTCCAGTACCGGGTGGGCAAAATTGGTGCTACATGAACTAAAACTTTTTAACCCGAGGAGATAGAGAAAAATGAATGGCACCTTATAGTCCTATTTTTTCGAGAAACTGATAATGCCATCAACTGCATTCCTCTTTCTTCTTTTTTTCCCGAGTTATAGGCCAAAATTGAAATTTGTGCGATTTCAACTTTAGTCATTATCTCCGTTTCTGTTTATGCTAGGATGTTGAAATAAAAACATTATACAGGCACTTTTCTGATAGCAATCCAGTGGCGTACTCTGATTTTTTATAAAAGGTTCATTTGCTGAGTTATAACATAAAGTTGTGTTTTTTCTTATGGAAACAGTAATTTGAAATGACTTAGAAAGAATCGCCATTTTTTTCCCGTTTCAGAAATGTATCATATGTTATACATCGCCCTCAGATTCGTTAAGATATTATGAAAAATATGGTTTGTATATGGAATTCGAATTATTGAGTAGGCTGAATAATAGAATTATGTATCTCTACGCATGGTGTAATTATTAATTCACGTTTGAATACTTGATGGTGCGATCTCTGTTTGAAACAACAGCTGTCAGTTATTAAAATTTGAAGTCATCGTTGGCGGCATTATGGAGATATTCCAAAATTACGAAAAATATGATATGTTGAAATGTTTCATTTTAGCGAATGAAAATAGTGGGGCAGCAAGTGATTGAACTGTGAAATAATAATTACACAATGCATAGAGACACATAATTCTATGATTCAGCCTACTCAGTAATTCGACTTGCATATACATACAAACTATATTTTTCATAATATCTTCACAAATCTGAGGGCGATGTATAACATATTATGATACATTTCTGAAACGGGAAAAAATGGCGATTCTTTCTAAGTCATTTCAAACTACTGTTTCCATTAGAAAAAACACAACTTTATGTTATAACTCAGCAAATGAACCTTTTATAAGAAATCAGAGTACGCCACTGGATTGCTATCAGAAAAGTGCCTGTATAATGTTTTTATTTCAACATCCTAGCATAAACAGAAACGGAGATAATGACCAAAGTTGAAATCGCCCAAATTCCAATTTTGGCCTATAACTCGGAAACAAAAGAAGCTAGAGGAATGCAGTTGATGGCATTATCAGTTTTTTTTCAGAGGACTATAAGGTGCCATTCATTTTTCTCTATCTCCTCGGGTTAAAAAGTTTTAGTTCATGTAGCACCAATTTTGCCCACCCTGTACATGCTTAGTTTTTTCCCATTTTATTAATCGAATTCAGTTTGGGCTAGAACTTCCACGTGAATAGTAGCGATAAAAGAATTAACCATCAAATTATGTTCTAAGAAAACGAAAGCACCAGTAATATGATCTTCAATAGAATCAAAAAAGTTACTACTCGTATCAAATAGAAAAATCAATCTGATAAATGAGCATTAACTTCTGAAATTGTATCGACCAGATAGATAGCGCTCAAGTGTTATATGCAGGCAACCAGTCGTACATACAAGTCATGCTTTGTATCATTGTTTTCGATATTTTTAGGATTTATTTATTATTCGATGATGTTTTTTCATTTGGAAAGTTTTAAAATATCAGTACTATGATATCCAACACTGCAGGACATTTAATTCCAGCATTTAGTGAATAGTATTTTCTAAATTCCGAAAATAAGGTGTTACATATAACTCAGTAGTGCCATCGCTTGTTCGGTCGGTGTCGGTCGCATAGGGATTCAACTTTCGAAAGAGCAGCCTGTAGTCGGAACCGGCAGCCGAAACAGCACGGCACAAAGGGGGCGCAACAAGTGGACGCCCGAGCAGCATAGCCTGCTGTCTGCGCTATACAGAAGATCAAGATCCGAAAGACGAGGATACATGAATAGGCTGCATGGTCTGTGGTGCGAAAATTATCCAGACCTTGACTTCATGACGCAGCAAAACCTTAGAGATCAGATCAGTCATCTCAAAAGAAGAGGAATCATATGGCGCTCTCAAGAGCAGGAAAGGACGGAACAACAAGATGAGGAGCAGGTGACAGATGCTTCGAACCAACATCAGCTATTGACGATTGACACAGCTGAAGAACAAGCTGTAGCCCTGGTGAGAAATATCGCGGGCCGAACTGGGACTGGTATACGCTCCAACAGGCCAATACGAGAACATGTGAGAGATGTATCCGAAATAGAAAACGGTGGAGAGCAGGTGACAGATGCTCCAAACCAACAACATCAAGCAATAGCCCTGGGGACAAGGCCAAGAACGAAACAAGTGAGAGATGTTCCAGAAATAGAACACGGTGAAGAGCAGGTGACAGATGCTCCAAATCAACAACACCAAGAAATAGCCCTGGGGACAAGGCCAAGAGCAGAACATGTGAGAGATGGTCCAGAAATAGAACACGGTAAAGAGCAGGTGACAGATGCTCCAAACCAACAACATCGAGCAATAACCCCGGGAGCAAGGCCAAGAGCAGGACAAGTGAGAGATGTCCCAGAAATAGAACACGGTGAAGAGCAGGTGACAGATGCTCCAAACCAACAACACCAAGGAATAGCCCTGGGGGCAAGGCCAAGAGCGGAACAAGTGAGAGATGTTCCAGAAATAGAACACGCTGAAGAGCAGGTGACAGATGCTCCAGACCAACAGCAACAAATGCCAAGAACGGTGACAGATGTTCCGAAGTTGATCGTCAATACAAGGGAAGCATTCGAGGCTGCCGTTAGGAACCCACTTGTCAAGGCCACCCGAATAAAAACAAAACAAAAGGCTGAAGATCTAGCCGTATTGGATAAAATAATTCAAGATCATCTTAACGAGACCTGTTCACTGAAAGATGTGGTGGCTGCAGTGAGAGCGGCCTCTTCACTTCTATGTCCACCGAAAAGTACAGCTACGAATAATGATAAGCATAGGTTGAGACTCAGTCGGCTCGACATCAAAATAAAATCAATGAGGCAGCAGGCATCTTGGTACCAATGTATCATAGATGTTCTGACAGGCAAAATCAAATCAAGCAAGAAAATGAAGGACATGATCGAGGAGCTTCGTTCCATACATCGTACAGTAGACTTGCCCACAGTCCATCTACTGAAGCAGAAAGCTGTAGATAGAATAAGAGCACTTGCTGCAGCGCGAAAGAAACTGATAAAAAGGCAAAAATGGATTGAAGATAACAACACCTTCACCGCAGAACCATCGAAATTATTTCAGTCCCCACAACAAAAGGCACAGAACCCACCATCACCTCAAGAGGTCGAAGAATTTTGGAAAAGCCTGTATGAGCAACAAGCAGAAATCAGGGATACTCCAGCACTCCTCAGATTCCAGCAAATGTGTGATCAAAACCAACAGCAGAACGATGAACCTTCTGAAATATCAACCGAAGATATAAGACAAGCCCTCAAGAACAAGCGTGATTTCACAGCACCTGGACTGGACGGTATTCAAAACTACTGGTGGAAGAAATTTCCAGCTACACACCAACACCTAGCAAGATTATTCAGCGGGATGCTGACTTGCCGTGAGCCTATTCCTTCTTGGCTGGTGGAGGGTAGAACAGTGCTGATACCAAAATCAGGTGATTTAGGGCAACCCAAGAACTACCGCCCAATCACTTGCCTCAATACACTGTATAAGATCCTCACAAGTGTAATTCAAGATCAAATACTGAGGGTTATTGGACCAGTGTGGAACAGTATCTACGAACAGAGGGGAGCAAAGAAAGGAGTGCAAGGATGCAAGGACAACCTGCTCATAGACAAGAGCGTATGTCTAGACGCCAGACACTACAAGCGCGACCTACACACATCATGGTTGGACTACGCGAAAGCATATGACACCACGCCGCACGAACTGATAGTACGGTTATTGAAAATGCTGAAGGTGTACCCTAACATCATCCACGCGATAGAAAACATCATAGCGCTGTGGAAAACGAAGTTTGCCATCCGAGCAGAGGGTCGAACCGTTTATACGGGATGGGTGAGATACAGAAGAGGAGTTTTCCAGGGAGATTCGCTGAGCCCGTTATTATTCTGCATAACTCTAATACCACTAACGATTGAGTTGAGGGAGAGCAAGATAGGATACAAGGCCGGACCACCAGGCAGAAGGAACCACCTGATCTCGCATCTCTTGTACATGGACGACTTGAAGCTCTACGCTCCCTCCGAGTCCGCACTACGGCAACTGCTGAATATCGTTTCAGACTACACCTCAGCAATGGGAATGTCGTTCGGTTT
This sequence comes from Adalia bipunctata, assembly GCA_910592335.1. Taxonomy (NCBI): domain Eukaryota; kingdom Metazoa; phylum Arthropoda; class Insecta; order Coleoptera; family Coccinellidae; genus Adalia; species Adalia bipunctata. The sequence continues at coordinate 50,491,416 of OU342950.1, read as the reverse complement.
GGACAAGTATGCTGTTTTTCATCTGCGCAGGGGAAAAGCTGAAGATGCAGGACAAGACATTCGGCTAGAAGATGGAATGACTTTCCGACACCTCGAAGACGGAGAAACTTACAAGTTTCTTGGGATGAAACAGAGGGGTGTACTGGAGACAACCCAGATAAAGGATGCCTTAACAGCCAGCTACAAAAAAAAGCTGAGGGACATTTGGAAATCGCAGCTGTCGGGAAAGAACAAAGTATCTGCTACAAATATGCTAGCCATCCCGATTCTCACCTACTCTTTCGGCGTGGTGAACTGGACGGTGAACGAACTCCTAGATCTTGATAGGTCAACAAGGAAAACGATGAACATGAATCGTAGCCTTCATCCCAACAGTTCGATACAGAGGATATACCTTCCCAGAAGCCAGGGGGGTAGAGGATTACAATGTTTGGAATATCAACACTATCAACAAACATTGGAAATGGCAGTAAGGATTCTAAGAAGTGAAGATCCGCTCCTGAAATTTGTTGCTCAGCATGAAATTGCGAACCATGGAGCCTTCCTTTTCCGAGCTGCACAAAGGGCCGTGGAGAAGCTCAGCATAACCGGCGTATCGATTAATCCCGAGCTCGCTGGAACACCGATCACTCAGGCGGAACAAAGAAGCCTAGCGAGACTGATCCGAAAGTCTCAGGCGGATAAATTACTCGAACATCATATGAGTAAGAACTTGCACTCCATATATTTCAGGAGTATAACCCTTTCAGCACCTGCCAACACAATTGTGTGGGTTAAGTTTACCATTCTATAATAACTAAAAATTCGCGAAATTTAACGTTCTGGACGCGCGACATCGTTTGTGTAGGTATCCTTTGCAAGTTGGAACCGGTGTCAAGTAACGTGCCTTTGTATGGGTTCTTCATTCTGGTGTTGGTGTTTGGCTAAATGGAAGGTCGAAATTTTCGCCGAAAATGTAAGTATTATTTTCTAGCAACAAACAATAATTATAAGGTGATACTGCATGTTTTGAATTCACAATTATGGTAGTTATTAACTATGTATTGACATTCAAATAAAAATTTTAATTTCATGTCGAAATTGAACGTTAAACATGTACCTACACAATTGTGTAGTTTAGTTTTTAGTACTCAATCTACTCCTATACATTTGTGCGGGCTAGATGTTTGCATATAAGTTCTTTTTTCAAGATTACAGCTGAGACAAACAACAAGATGTTGAAGAGATATTAGAATTATTAAATAACTATTCTGGATGGATGGCAGTGCCATTCCAGCAAGGGGTCTTGGTAAGATCGACTCAGATTCATCAGATGATTGCGAAGTAGAACGAGTACAGAAAACAGTGAATACCAAAATTAAATCGAAGATGACGAAGCCGATTCAAATCCTAAACTGCAAAACTATAGGGCTCCTCTACCTGGTTGAGATAAAAATATGATGAATATGAGCATTTTCCCATCGTCGATGCATTAACAACTGCGAGATTTTGCCGGCATGATGGTTGCAAAAGTAGGACCCGTAAAAGGTGCATCAAGTGCGAAAGATCAAAACTGTTTTGTACTGTTTCATACTAAATAATTTTTTTTTAATCACTATCTTGTTAAAAGTGTTTTGTATGAATTAAACCCCAGCATACACAATCGTGTTGGTACTTTTTTTCTGAACCCCCTGTAGTATAATTTTTCAGACCAATTTTTATCATCTACTTATGCCCTGATGGCCAAATAGAACGAGTTTCCATGAAATTGGTAAACTTTTTTTTCCTGGTGCTGAAAGGGTTAAAAGACCAGGACCTGTCTGAGGAATTGTCTTTCGCCTTTCTGAAGTCCGCTAGCCTCAAGTCAGAGACAGAGGGATTTGTGATGGCGTGTCAGGATGGAGTACTAAATACGAGATGGTATAAAAAGAACATCATGAAAATGGATACCCCAACAACTTGCAGAGCTTGCCATAGGCAACAGGAAACGATTATGCACATCCTTTCCGCCTGCAGAGTCCATGCTCCATCAGGATATGTGGAGAGACACAACGCGGCTCTCCGAATTCTATACTTCCATCTGAGAGCCGCGTATGAGATAGACAAGGAACCGGTGCTACCATATGTCCCTCTGGAGATTGAAGCGGTGGTCCAGAACGAAAGAGCTCGCATATGCTGGAACTATCCTGTCTCAACAACACGACAGATCAATGCTGTTAAACCGGACATACTTCTTCTGGACAAGGAGCTGAAGGAGTTATTTGTCGTGGAATTCTCCTCCCCTGCTGAAAATAATGTTGTGATGAAAGAAGAACAGAAGAGGCAAAAGTACAAAGATCTTATGTTCGAGCTTGGAACTTTATACCCAGGTCATAAAGTTAGGATGGTCATACTAATCATAGGATGTCTCGGTGGAATGAGAGCCAACTACGTGGATGAATTGAAGATTATTCCGGCCTGTAGATCACTGGCCGAGGTATTGGCGCACAGAATGCAGAAAGCAGTGTTGCTCGGGTCACTTCATATCATCAGGTCCCATGAACTCTAGAAGCCACTTGCAGCTCATCTCTTTTGTTAAGGGACGCTACGAGGGCAGGATGAAGAACTCCTCCATTTAAGTGTGAGGGGTTTTTAGTGAGTAACCAAACAAGATCTTGGATTCTCACACTACCGAGAGTGCGGACCCTCTCGGTGCCCATAAAGGGTTTTCCCCTCACACGGACGTTAAGAAAAAAAAAAAATAATAATAGTGCTTTATTTCAGAACATATTCATCACAAATTGCTCAGTACATGAAAATGAAATGGAATAGTGTCTAAAAGGAAAAAATATTAACTATATCCTATCATGCAAAATAATCTTCATTTCCATAAGGCTCCAACTCAACTAAATATTTATACAGTTTCTTTTTAAATTTTTTGATATCAGAGATCATAGATATATCTTTTGGCAAAGAGTTGTACATTTTTAAGCATCTGTACTCAGCTTGCTTCTGGCTTGTTGTTAAATTATGCCTAGGGTATATATAATTGTTATTCCTTGTGTTATAATAACATTTTTGATTTTCATATTTACGAAACATATTTGGATTCTTCTTGATGAAAATAACACATTCTTGAATGTATATTCCATATATAGTTAGTAATCCCAAGTTCTTGAATGTACCTCTACATGATTGATCATACCTCATGTTATTCAGTATTCTAATTGCTTTTTTCTGTAATACAAATAAAGGCTTTATGTTTCCGGATCCATAGAAGATTATGCTGAATCTCAGTTTGGCTTCTATTGTTGCGTGATACACCATCTTCAAGTTGCGTTGACAAATGTATTTCGATGTTATTCTAAACCCATAAATTGCTGTCTGAATTTTTGTACAAAGATTTGTAATATGTTCCTTCCAGTCCAGATGATTATCTATGTGAACTCCCAAAAACTTTGTATGCTCCACAAGTTGGTATTTACTCTGATTAAGTGTTATGGAATTAAGTTCTTCGATACCTGTACTACTTGGAGTGAATAGTACGATTTTAGTTTTTTCTTTATTCAAAAGGAGGTTGTTACCTTTGAACCATTCATCTGTTTCTTCCATTTTACTTTCACATATGTTCCTCAAATCTGGATATAAACTCTCTATAATGAGTAGGTTGGTGTCGTCTGCATAGTTAATTGTTGTTGTCTTATTATTTTCACTGTCATCGCTTACTGTGTAGTCATTGATGTATATTATGAAGAATATTGGTCCAGCAATGCTTCCCTGTGGAATACCCAAAAGCAGTTCCTCCATATTTGATCTTATTACTTCTTCCTCCATTTCCATTTCCACCATCTGTTTTCTCATTGTGAAATATGACCTCACCCACTGCAAGACAGGTCCTCTAATTCCATATCTTTCCAGTTCTGATGTTTAATCAGCTTCCGGAAGAAGTAAAGTCTGTGATACAAAAGACTAAATTTAGTAAAGTTCTTATGGACTATGTAAATAGTATGTGATATTAAGAGACTATTTACTTTTGAGAATAATCTCTGTGATATATGTTTTGTTTTTTATATGTGTATTATTTTTTTGTTTGGAGTTCGTGGTCAACTGACCAATATATGTTGTACCTGTAGGCCTTGTCATCAGTTCGCAGGAACTGTTTTAAGGTCAGCTGTAAATTGCTTAATAAATAAAATAAATAAATAAGTCAAAAAATTGTTGGGATGAGATTGTCAACATTGAAAACAAAAGACTTAAGGTTAAGTTAGACACTGGTGCCGATGTATCAATACTACCTAATAAGGTTTTTTCAAAAATTAATAGAAATTTCAAAGTTCGAAAAAATGATTTCATAATAAAGGGATTTGAGGGCACTCAAGCGAGAACTTTGGGTGTTGTAAATTTGCTATGCTCGTACAAAGATAAAAATGTGTTTGAGGATTTTGTTATAGTTGAAAATGTTGATAAGATATTGCTGGGAGGTCAAGCATGTGTAGACCTTGGCCTTTTAAAAAGAATAAATAAAGTTGATGTAGAGTTCTCAAATGAAAATATAGAAAGAGATGAATTTGTTCGGGAAAACCCTGAAATTTCTGCTGGTTATGGAAGATTTAACGGAAAGTTTAGGATCACTACAGTAGAGAATTTTGAAACTGTTAGTCACCCACCTTCAAAAATTCCATTTGCCATAAAGAATAATTTAAAACAAGAATTAGACAGATTAGTTAAACGCAAAGCCATCATGAAAGTGGACGAAATTGATCCCCGTGCAAGCATAAATCGTATGGTGATCGTCGAAAAAACTAACAATAAATTAAGGATTCGTTTAGATCCACAAGATTTAAACAGCCAAATTGTAAGGAAACCGAGGCTGGTCCCACAAATAGAAGAAATTTTTTCAAAAATGATAAATAAAAAGTTTTTTTCGGTGTTTGATCTGGCTGAAGGATACCACCACTTAGAATTAGATGATGACTCTTCCTGGAAGTGTTGTTTCTCAACACCCTTCGGTATTTATAGATACATTGTGTTGCCATGGTCTTTCAACTTCACAAGACCTATTCCAAGAACAAGTCGAAAATAAGTTCGGCGACATAGAAAACGCACAAATTTTACATGATGACATGATAATTATGGGAAAAGACAGAGAAGAACATGATAGAACAGTTGAACAAGTGCTCAAGCGAGCAAAATTTAACAAAGAAAAAATACAATATTGCAAAAAGAAGGTAAAGTTTATGGGCCAGATTTTCTCTGAAAATGGGATGGAGATTGACCCAGACAGAATAGAATCCTTGACAAAATTGAAGAGCCCTACCGATAAAAACGAACTACAGAGAATTTTAGGAAGTTTTAACTATGTTCGGAAATACATCCCTAACATGGCAAATTACATTCAGCCACTTACTGAATTATTGAAATCAAGTGTTGAATTCCAGTGGCTTCCTAGACACCAACAATGTTTTGAAACACTAAAGAAAATAATCACGAAGTCACCAGCACTCATTGCATATGATCCTAAAAGGAAAACGGTTTTACAGTGTGATGCTTCAAAAAATGGTATTGGTTGTTGCATGTTTCAGGAACATAACAATGCCCTAAAATTAGTTGCTTGCGCATCACGAAACATGAACGATCATGAAGTCAATTACAGCCAGACAGAAAAGGAGTTGTTGGCTATTTATTATGGTACACAGAAATTTCACAATTTTATATACAGTTATGAGGTAGATGTACAAACTGACCATAAGCCCATCATCGCCATAATGAAAAAACCCATTAGCAAAATTGGATCAGTTAGACTCCAGCGTTTAAAGATCAAACTCCTAAAGTACTCTCTTAACGCCTACTACGTCCCTGGTAAAGACATTCACTTCGCAGACATGTTATCCCGGTCCACTCTAAAAATTGAGACTAGTGACCCAGAAATGCTAGAGATGGTACATTCTGTTAGTAAACAAACTGAGTTAAGATTAGCCACTAGCAATGACTCAACTCTAACAAAAATTTTTGATTATTATTTCAATGGATGGCCAAAAGAAAAACACATCCCAGATGAATGTAAACCCTTCTATAAGATGAAAGACGCTATTTACGTTGAAGCAGGTATAGTTTTCTATGAGGACAAAATCATTGTACCAGAATCAATGCAGAAACAAATAATTGAAACACTGCACAACAAGGGCCATCTTGGTACCAGTAAGACCATAAACAAGGAAAGAAAACTTTTTTATTGGACAAATATGACCACCGACATCACAAACTACATAAAACTATGTCGAGTATGTGAAAAATATATGCCACGAAACCGCAAAGAACCTATGATGCCACACACAATTCCCAAACTGAGGTTTAACAAAGTAGCATGCGATATCCTCGAATATGGCAGCAAACCTTATTTAGTCACCGTTGACTACTTCTCCCATTGGATGGATCTTGTACCTCTTCAGGACAAAACCTCAAGGGCAGTAATTGATGCGTTTCAGAATCTCTTCACTAAGTTTGGATACCCACAATTTTTAATCACGGATAACCTGCCCTTTATTTCCCAGAGGTGTCGTAACTACTACAGAGAGAAAGATATCACAGTGTTAACGTGTACTCCAGATTTTTTTTTCGAATTTTCCCGCTCAGAGAGAATTTTCCAACCAAAACTGAAAAATGTTACATCAAAATAACTTGAAATTTTCTAAGGAATCTATTTCTGCAATAAAAAAATGGTGTTCTAATTTGAAAAACGGAAGTTGACGTCATTTCCGGAAAAACCGGAGGTGCTCATGCCTTGAGAATATTTTAGATTTCATCAGCATCGTGAAATACTTATAAGTGCTGAATTTCATGAAAATACGTTCAGTAGTTTCCCGTATAAATATGGGTGAGGTTCCTCGTGAAAGACCCTGTATATAACATTCGAACGCAACAATTTGGGTGTTGTGGATTTCAATTTCGAAAAAAACTTTTTCAGCGTGTTGTGGGGTTTGTATGGTATCTTAATGCCTGTCGATTTAAGCACCGAACCGACTCTCTCAGATAAACCTTTAATGTAGGGTATTGCGAAAAATTTAGTAGCGCCGTTTTCTTGATCATTATTCAGTGTTGTCTGATTCTGATTCACGTTATTATTTAAAATCCTTCTGATAATTGTTGTGGGATAGTTATTCTTTAAGAGATAGGATTTAATTTTTTCCAAATTTTCACGATGGAACATCCCGTCCGACAAAGATGTTGCCCTGTATTTGAGATTCTTGATAATGTTGACTTTATGTGACAGGGGGTGATGTGAATTAAAATTGAGAAATCTCTCAGAAAAAGAGGGCTCGTGGTACCAATCCGTTTTTATGCCGTTCTTTGTTCTCATTATTAATATATCTAAAAATGGGAGTTTGTTGTCATTCTCTACCTCAACAGTAAACTGTAGTCGTGGATGAAAAGAGTTGAAGGTCTTCAACATAACATCTACCCCATCCGATGGAATAGACGCAAAAATGTCGTCCACATATCTACGAAATAGGGGAACACTGAAAGGTACTTTATCGAGAGCAAACGTTTGTAACTTGGCCATAACAATGTCGGAAACGATTGGTGCTAAGCAATTACCCATCACCAAACCAAAAATCTGCCTATAGTAATCACTGCCAAAGGCAAAGAAACTATTGTCAACGGCGCCAACGCAATATCTGAACAACACCAAGAACTCAGAGAGCGGAAGTGTAGTATGTGGTTCAATTTTTTCCCAATCTGTTTGAATTATTTCGCATGCGAGCTCAACTGGTATGTTCGTGAAGAGCGATGTAGCATCTGAAGAAATAAGTATGTAATTATCGGGTAATGTGACATTTTTAACACTGTCAACGACCTGAAAAGAATTCTGTACGAACTTATCATCTCTATTCCAGAGCCCTGAGGAAGGTTTTAAATAGACCGAAACGTTGGCATGATATCAAATTGATAGTCCTTTTTCTTGGCCTTATCCCATCAATATACCCCCTACTCTGAGAATAAACAGGAGGCCGTGAACTTATCCTTCATCTTGAAATAAATATCTTTGAAATGAGGCTCTTGAAGAGTGAACACCTAAAAAATGGAAAGCCTACACAGAGCATGTAGAAAAAGAAATGAGAGAAGATTAGTCAAAATATGTATAAGGAATGTTATGATATATTGCTGACTAAACCTTTCATTATGAACATGACGATTTCTGCTCAGATGAGGAGAAAATAACATGTTGTGGTTGAAACAGAATAATAGGAATATTCATTTTTTTCATATTTAATATTTTACACCTTCATTGTTCACAGATATTGAAAGTAACAATGTCATGACCAAATTCTTCATAATTATATCAAATAGATCCATTGGTTAAGTTTTGTTTCTATCTTAGTGTCTTGATATTTATTAAAAATTTCCCAATCAATTCACATCGCAGTAACATGCTTCAAATTATCAACTAGATTTTGTCGGTTTAGCGAATATTCATATTGAACATTGAAAAGGGTCGTGCTAATTTAATCACCCACGATATTTTTCGTTATCGAACCAGAATTTCCAGGCTGTATGCTCCTATAATTGATCGTAAGATCGAAAATGTATCAATACAAGATGAAAATAATATTGTTTGAAATATGAAATGAAGTACGGCGAGCCGCTGCCGGTCCTGGGGAAAATATCACAGAGTCATCAATACGACAGCCGACAATCTCGGGCTTCGGTGATGTGATGATTATTATTCTTCCTCATCGGTCTCCCGGTCTCAGCTTAAGCTGGCATTATTTCCATGAACCAGTGAAAAAACAATTCAGTTCCTCCCACCAGTTCAGTAATTTCCGCACGATGTGACAGGTTTGCAATCAGGGCCGGACTGGTATAGTGGGGGCCCACCGGGAAAATTTTTTAAGGGGGCCCCAGAGCGCTTGTCGCGGGTGCCTCCAGAGGCTGAGGACCAGCCTACTGGTTCAGATTCTGAAAGAGCAACGTAATTTAAGGTGAACCCGGAAAAATGATTAGAAAAGCATCTTTTCTAAAGATGTGCACCATAGTCGAGTTCGAACATTGTACACTGGGAATTGGTTTTCGCCAATTTCAGAAAAATCGATGCGAATTTCCCGACTAAAGCCAGGTTCCTTTGTCTGAACATCAGGTTTATCACGGAAAAAGATGACTTTCTGGACTAGAAATGAAATAAACTATTTCGTTTTGAACGTTTTATCACCAAATGTAGACATGTATTGAAATCAAGGTACATTCCAGAAAATGAGAGAGATCGCTAACACATGTTTACTACAATAATGAGCATGTGCAACCCCACCATGAAATATATTAATATCCCCAAAACAGGGTGTCCTAAGATGTTCCATACAGCCAATATCTCGGCTCTCAGACAACAGACAATGTAGAAAGTTCAAACAGAAAGTTTTTTGAATGGCATCAAAAACTCTACCAGAATCCGTCGTTAGAATTCTGTTTCTAATTACCACCCCTGAAAAAACAACCACCAGATATTTTTCTCAAATGGCATCTTTATATTTTTCCCACTCTAAACGATTTCTCAGTGAAAGAAGAAATATGTTAAAACAATTTTTTATCATTTCATGTAAATTTAACCCTTAAAAATAATTATAAGTCCATTCTCTATGTCTATGTTCTATACATCTTTTCATAGATGCATAGAATACCTGGTGTTGGCACTGATAAGATATTTTTTAAGACTTTCTTGTCGATCGAAAATCTGAGATTTTGTGCTGCTTTTAATTTCTCCCGAAAGGGGTCGCGCTATTTCCCGTTGCCGCAATAGCGTCACGACCGATAAAGTATTGCGGATTATTCCGGAAGTAGCACAAAAACTTAAATCTAGAGTCCCGTTTTGATCTACAAATTTTGGCCACGATTTTAAGTGAGGAGTCGTTACACCAGGGATTCTATGCATCTATATCTATACTCTACAATTATTCTATACTCAAAGGTTGCCACCGGAAACAATGCGCGTTCTCAAAATAAAATGAGTTGTCTTTTCAACAGAATTTCAACGACGGATTCTGGTAGAGTTTTTGATGTCATTTGAAAAACTTTTTGTTTGAACCATTACTGGGTTATCATCCATTGTAATCAAATTAAATGAAAGTATCGGGAATTTTAGATTCTCTTTATTTATATTGTTAATTTGTAGCAAACGCCGACATTTCGAAACAACTTGTTTCTTCTTCAGGGCTCAAAATGAACACACACATATATATTGGGTATACAATGATATTAAATGAAAATACGTTACCTAGTCCCGGCAAAACAATATCGTACTGACGTACTGTTCTTAAAATGATAAAAAATTTCGGCCTGAAGAAGAAATAAGTTGTTTCGAAACGTCGGCGTTTGTTACAAATTAACAATTGAAATAAAGAGAATCCAAAAAATTCGATATTTTCATTTAATTTTTGTTTTTGAATTATCTACCTTGCCTGAGAGCCGAGATATTAGCTGTTTGGAACATCTTGGGACACCCTGTATATTACACTACTTATCTTTCATATTTTAGAAGTTGTAGTTCTAAACCATCGAAATCTGGTCACGCTGTATACGGTGAGAGAATAACTTGAATTAGGTATATCCAACAAAATACAACATTCAAAGGAGTTGTTCAAAATGCCATCGATAGAAAGGAATAGAAAAGAAATGAAATCGCACCAGAAACAAGAAGGTTGATCTCATGTAATGCTCTACAAGCAAGACCAGCATGTTGGATGAAACGTATGATTAGGTTGTTGTAAAGAAAGTGATTGAGTTTCAAAAAACTAGGTTTTGTTGAATTAGGGCTTGAAGGGTTAAGTGCAACAAATTTGAAGAATTGTCGTATGTAAGAATGTCATAAAAGCATCATTCATGGGAATGGGTAGATAAATAATAATCAAATTATTTTTCAATTTATATTTATTTCAAAAACAAAAGTTTTTGGGTATTCATTGTGCAAAGTATTCAACGATTACTATCACTGTTATAAAATATAGAACTGATCTGAAAATAAAATAAAATAACTCAAGGTTATAGTATGTACTAACCTACTAAGCTTAAAAATTTAACTCCAATATTCAGGGAGTTGATTCCAAGCATTATATATTTTTGTGTCTATGGAGACATTTATGTTGAAAGATAAAATACAATCAAGTTTCAGTTAATTCTTCATTGAACCGTTAACTACTATGAATCATAAAATGAGCTATCTATCCTAATTAGATAGAAAAAGTGCAAAAAAAAATTATGTTAAAAGCTAGTACAAATAATTATTGTGTGGACTTCAAGTATCAAAAATTAGTCTTCTCATTAATTTCTTCCATATGGATCTTTTCATACAGCAGTCGAACGCAGAAATTTATTGTATATTGCCTATTCTGAAGATATACCCAAATTCAAAAAGAAATTCAAAGAACCAAGAACTGAATTCCCAATTTGTATAATTCAGGTACTTTTCGTTACAGGCTTTTCTAATTCCAGTTGAAGTAATAAACCAGTTTTGGCTGAGAATGATTCGTTATATACGCATATGAAATTAAAAATGAAGAAATATCTTTCCTAAGTTTACTTATACTATATTCATATCACATTTATATTTTCAATGTTCCGCTAAACTATTTGCGTTGTGAAATAATACATATTCCTTGATTCTCAATACTTTCACATTTGACATTAAAAATTAAAATTCAGAAAAAAATGAGAAGAGTTCGGATAATCTCACTTACGGTTAGAATTTGTATCGGTTGAAAAATTATCACATCTATCGTTAGTATATAAGAGTAATTGATATATTTATGTAGTAGTTAGAACAATTACATATTGCTTTGCGATTATACAAGAGTTTTTGGTTGTGTCTTATCACCTAGAAATGAAGGTTTCAAAAGAAATAAATAAAAATGTTTCAAAAAATGTCAATTCTCATTAGTTTAAACATCGAGTCTAAAAATTAAAACACTCATTCAACAAATATAAAATGATTACAATTACATATTCGTTCCTTACACAAAAAGCATCCACAGCCTTGTCTCTATCAATTGAGAAAATAAACTAGTTACAACACCCTGTTTTTCAGTTAAAATTAAAATTTGATTAATACTGACTTCCTATGATCAACTCATCTTAAAATTATTTCACTCATTCTGAATATTCTCACATTTGCTGATGATTCATTTGGTCTGTACCTATATCTCTCGAATATGAAAATTCTAAATAAGTAATATATCAGATTTTTTTGAAGGCATTCCTGAAAAGCGTGACCGATATAACAAAAATACGAGAATGTGAATGCCATGTTCATTGATAGAGATATAGATATATCTTGTTCAGGACTTTTTTGCTTTCGTACAATAGCGAGTTTTCAACCACTGATAGATTTCGAGAACTGAAACTATTAAATCTTTCGTGAATAATTCTTAGCATGCATGTGTCACCGAGAGCAAAAGAGACATATTTATTTGATTACAGAAATTGATTTCTTTTCCGCTCTCATTGATAAGTGATCCAATATGAAATGAACGGCCTTGTTTGAATCCTATAAAGCAATATACAGTGGGAGCCATTCGTCAGAATTATGGAACAAACTCATTTTCTCGGAAGAAAAATATTTGGCAACGAAATCCTGGAGCAGGTCAATTTTTGTTTCACTTTTACGAAATTTTTATGCATTTTTGAAAGATTTTTGTTGCACCCTGTGCCATCCCCATCAACCCCCTAAATTTTTTGAATAGGGAAAGTTGGTCATGTGGTAATTTTTTGGCAAGGTCTTTGTATCTTCTTTACAGGCGTGCAGAAATGTTCAAGAAAAAAATTATTTCGTTCAAAGAGGTTTTCAGCATATCACCTTAGTGGTGTTTGATGTTTCCTGTTTTTTTGACTACAGTTCTTTTAGAACGCATTGTTGTGCCCCTGTGCAATTCACCTCCCAATTTTCTCAGTATTTGATAACCCTTTCATGTTCAGGAGGCTTACATGTTTTTCTCTATTCCTTCGTCTGTACATAACCTTTTAAAATGTCTAATACCTACCTAATATGAATCTCGTTTTGAAATCATTCAACAAAGACTTGAAGACCACAAAAGCTCTTCATACAGAAGATTTGAAACAATTATCCCCGTTTGAACTGCTAACCAATGTCGCTTTTCTGTTTTTCTTGCTGCTCAGTGTATTTTGGAGCCACTTAACACGAGGTAAGACCAAGTAGCCTTCAATAAAGGACTTACATTGAGAAAATGCCAAGGATAGACTTTTTGCTTTTCGTTTGTTTATTTCCTTTTTGTTCTGTTTGTGTTTATCTCCAATTGTGATCGTTTGAATTATTTCAGTGTTGAAGGAGATGGTTTTATCGATTATGAAAGTGTTGAAGTAGATTAAGCGTAGTATACAGGGTGATTTTTTTAAGTGTTTCATTAGAAGTTTTCGAGGAAGGAATTGCGATACAAATTCAAAATTTTGTATTTTTGTTTTAGAGAGCGGAATCTACTTCCGGTTCTACCGGAAACGGATGTGAACTTCGTTATTTCAAATGGAACACCCTATATATTTATACATATTTGAATTCTTCGTTTAATTCTGCAATGATTTGATGTATGATATGCGCAACCACATCAAGCGATTGTTGAGTTATTGCCTGATTCTCAAATTTTTTGACAGAAAGATTGTCACAAATTAGTGTTTATATCTTCAAAATCCCTCATTGTAAGAATTTTTTTTTGGAGCAGTGAGACAAATGAAAGTACGCTGATACGGCTTCTTGTATAAATTATGAGGAAATTTTATACAGGTTGCCTGAAACAGGGCTTTAAAGTGAGCCTCAATAACGAAATCTCATTTTTTTCAAATGGGAACCATATAATTTTATAATTCCGATCGATTGCTCGCCAAAAACAAGTTAGAGTGTGCCAAACTTTTCATGTCTTTAAAATGAGTAGTTTCGCCGTTATCGAATAAAATTCGGATTTCACGACTAAAGCCAGGTTTCTTTGTCTGAATATCAGGTTTATCAAGATAATTTTCAAGTAGGCTATGTCAATAGTAAAAATATATATATATAAGTAATATATTTAGTCATCATTCATTATCTGCTCTGTTTATTTGTCACATTCGCAGCAAATACAGAAGAGACTTTTGATATATCATTCTAGTGTACCTTATGATTGTTAGTGCTTGTTTTGCATAGTGCTTGATCAATAAACATAAGTAATAATGACTATTCCTAACATAGCCTACTTTGAAATAGACGAGCATACCACTCAATTCGAGAGAATTTCATGAATAAAGCCAGGGTTGTCCCATCAGTCAAATTCAGTGGAATGCTCGTCTATTTCAAAGTAGGCTATGTTAGGAATAGTCATTCTTACTTATTTTTATTGATCAAGCACTATGCAAAACAAGCAATAACAATAATAATGAAGAGAATGATATATCAAAAGTCTTTTCTGTATTTGCTGCGAATGTGAATGTGACAAATAAACAGAGCAGATAATGAATGATGACTAAATAAAGAAATTTTAGTTTAAAACTGACATATTATTACTATTGACATAGCCTACTTGAAAATTATCTTGATAAACCTGATATTCAGACAAAGAAACCTGGCTTTAGTCTCATTTTAAAGACATGAAATGTTTGGCACACTCTAACTTGTTTTTGGCGAGCAATCGATTGGAATTATAAAATCATATGGTTCCCATTTGAAAAAAATGAGATTTCGTAGTTTTATTGAGGCTCACTTTGAAGCCCTGTTTCAGGCACCCTGTATAAAATTTCCTCATAATTTATACAAGAAGCCGTATCAGCGTACTTTCATTCGTCTCACTGCTCCAAAAAAAAATTCTTATAATGAGGGATTTTGAAGATATTAACACTAATTTGTGACAATCTTTCTGTCAAAAAATTTGAGAATCAGGCAATAACTCAACAATCGCTTGATGTGGTTGCGCATATCATACATCAAATCATTGCAGAATTAAACGGAGAATTCAAATATGTATAAATATATAGGGTGTTCCATTTGAAATAACGAAGTTCACATCCGTTTCCGGTAGAACCGGAAGTAGATTCCGCTTGAAAATATTTTACAGATTGAGTTCATGTACTCTAAAACAAAAATACAAAATTTTGAATTTGTATCGCAATTCCTTCCTCGAAAACTTCTAATGAAACACTTAAAAAAATCACCCTGTAGACTAGAAATCTCCACTTCAGAAACAAACATAATTAGGTACTAATGAAACAAAAGAAACCTTTCTGAAGTGAAATATTTTGAACAGTACCATCGTCTTAAAGTAAATGAACCCTGAAAAAGTGCACATACTGAAAACCTCTTCGAAATAACTAATTTAAAAAAAAAATGTTTTCTTAAAAATTTTAGAGGGTTGATGGAGATGGCACAGGGTGCAACAAAAATCCTTCAAAACTGCATACAAATTTGGTAAAAGCGAAACAAAAATTGACCTGTTTCAGGATTTTGTTGCCAAATATTTTTCTTCTGAGATGAATTTGTTCAATAATTTTGGCGCGCACTTTTTAATAGGGATTTCAATGCAAGTATCGATTACGCCCAAGTTCTAGTTTGCTCAATTGATGCGTAACATCACAAATTATCCCTTATATCAGATCAAACTGATTGCACTGAGTGCATGAACAACATTCACTAAGATTCATTCATTTAATATAAACAATAATAAACAACACAGGATGTGTCGATAAGTTCAGACTGTTTAGTGACCTTCTTGAAAGACATAGTGAGTAACCTCTCTAACACTCGAACAAACAAATTAATTTAGAATTTTGAAGGACAGTTCTAAGTAGGTATGTAGGAACTCAAGTAGGAAAATCATCAGCATTTCAATTGTTTTGGAATATCATCAGATATTTTCAGGCTATACGGGTTGGCCACTTTTTAAATGGGATTGTATTTGTAACTTTCAAACCATAAGAGTTAGAAGTTCGGTCAAATGGGGAAAAAGTTGCATTCATAGGAGCATTGACAAGCAGTTCGAACAAATCGATATTATCAGGGCCGGTTATTGAGATTTCATAAGAAAAGTAAATTCTGTCATTTTTATTTTTATTTTTTTCCCACTTTATTTCAATCATTATCAAAAAAATGTTATGGGAATTTTTTATTCGACAGTAAATTATCCTCGAATTGACATAATCAGATTTCGTATCAAACGTTTCGTACTCTCTGGGCCATCCTCAACCTCATTTATTCGAAATCCGATTATGTTAATTTTTGAAATAAAATGGGAAGAACAGAAAAATTAAAATGGCAGAATTTACTTTTCTTATGATATCCCAATAACCGACCCTGACTCTTATGGTTTAAAAGTCACCAATACAATGCCATTAAAAAAGTGGCAACTCTGTATGTCTACCACATTTTTCCTCTGTGAAAATTTTTGTAGTCGCGGCTTTTTTTCAGTAAACCTCTCGTAAGTCGACTATATTTTCAATTTTTTTAAATCATACATACTTTTTTTCTGTAAAATGCAATCAATCTGGGAGAAATGAGAAAACATGATTGTCCGACAAAAATAGTGTGGCTTTGAGCGTGTCTACCAACATGAACATAACTGAAAACCGCATTTTTTTAAATTATACATACATTCCTGATTTTTTCAGAATCGGTTGATATAACCATATGAAATATGAAAATGCAATTGTCCGAGAAAAAAAAATGTGGCGTTTTTCTTGTCCGACAAATCGAAAACGACGATTTTCTGAGAAAAAAAAATGCATAATGTTTTTTTTTATTCTCTGTTTACCTTGAAAATACAATGTAGTGCACCAGTTTTCCTACAAAAAAATGTGGCTTTCATTAAAAAATTAAATATTCAATGCTCTAATATGGGTATGAATAGACTATACAGGGTGGGCTTTTCAAAACGAAACAGACGAGATAACGGGCGGAATAAATTTATTTCGAAAAAATGCTCGGACACGTCGATTTTTGTTTCGAGGGGGACAACTTTTAAGGTCAAATTCACAACTATATCGCTTCAACCCTTAGGGCCATTTGCACCGTAGACAAAACTGTAGATTGAATCCAAAACCTCGATTAGTGTCTATTGATTATCATAGACACTAATCGAGGTTTAAGATTTAATCTACAGTTTTGTCTACGGTGCAATCGGCCCTTAGTGTTAGAACACCAACCCCTAAATTTTGAATAGGAAAGATAGGGTGAGTAATACCTCATTTGAAAGGCCTTTTTAGCATGAATTCAGCGTAATAACTTTTTCTCATTTAACGCATTCGTTTTCGAGATATTCAATTTCGAATTTCGTACAGTACCATTCATTCCGCTAACCATGCTATGTGAGTTCATCACTTATTTGACTAATTATTCATTGTTAAAATTTCAACTTTGTATTTTGATGCCTGTTGTATGGCAGTTATGGAGTTTCATCAAATCTACAGAATGAATGAATAATAAATTCATCTTTGTTTCAACTTCAAATGTCAATATCTCAAGAATCAATGAATCAAATGGAGAAAAAATTAATATCCTGAATTTAGGATAAAAGGACCTTTCAAATGAGGTATCACTCACCCTATCTTTCCTATTCAAAATTTAGGGGTTGGTGTTCTCACTAAGGGTTGAAGCGATATAGTTGTGAATTTGACCTTAAAAGTTGTCCCCTTGAAACAAAAATCGACGTGTCCGAGCATTTTTTCGAAATAAATTTATTCCGCCCGTTATCTCGTCTGTTTCCTTTTAAAAAGCCCACCCTCAATGCATTTATCAGATATGTATAACTTTGCTTGTGTTATTAATAAACATTTGATTTTTTTAGGATCATTCAAGAAGGATGTGCTGGATACTATCATTCAACTCTGCTCTCTAATGTCATCTAATTCTATTGTTTTTTTTATTAGATTCGAATGAAAATGTCAGTTAACAATTTGAATTATTCACTTTCAATTAAAATCAATAGTATATAGGTATAGGGTGTTTCACCATAAACCGGACAAACATATAAAGCCGTGCATGAAAAATTTCAACAATTTTGGCCGAATTTTTTTTTTCACTGAAGACATGTAAAAAATGTTGAGTTCGAATTTTGAAAAAAATTTTTCATGGAAAATCTTAGAAAATCTAGTACATTGAAAAAACACTTTCCAAATTGGCAACCGAAAAAAAAATTTGAACTTTCCAGGTTTTCCGGCATTTGGATTTTTTTTCCAGAATTCTACACCACAAGTGAATTGAGCCCAAAAAAATACTGAGATTTCAAATGTCACGCATAACTGACCTCAGATATCAGAATATTGCTCAAAGTTGACATTAAACTCCCTGTATCTCGCTTATGCGTCGAAAACGGGGTATATATCATAAGGCAAAAATAACTTTCTCGGTGCCATCTACACGGCTATATCTGTTTGTCCGGCTTATGGTGAAACACCCTGTATTTCTGTAGATCTTGAAATAACCATTTCAGAAGTATTCCATACTTGCATAGGTACTTGATGTTTTGCACGAAGATGAAATAAGAAACTTTTTCACTGCAAAAATCATAAATTGCTAGCCTACTTGACCTTGAATTTTCATGCACGCTCTAAGTTAAATCATATATCGAAAATTATTATTTTATTCAGATCATTTTTCTGAGGTTAGGCAAACGCTATTTAATCTTGACGGATAAGTTGACACGCCGGACACGCGATACCTAACTTTTTTTATTACGATACTGGACACCTTCTTTTCAAAGCACATGCCTTGTGTATACAGGGTGTTCCTAAATTGGAAATAAAAACGAGGAGGGGAGATTCCTTGCATAGTTGAAAAAAAGTACCATAAACGTGGGACCTTGAACGTTTCGTTTTCGAGATACAGGATACAGGGTACTAGGGAGTATTTGAACACAGGTGGATGTTTATGGGAATTTTTCCTGAGGCTTTTGAGAGAATGGTAACAAATTTATTTCTCGAAATCGATAGCCGATAAGACAGAACTAAAAGTAACCCTAAGGTTTAGTAAAACAACAACGCTTCTTGTAACTTGTTACAATTTTTCAAACTAACAGCGGCTCACCAAAAAAAGTTCTGGAGTGAAAAAGGGGGCAGTGTTCCGGAGAAAATATCACCCTGTAGATTTGCAATCGAAATTGGCATGTTACAAGGTGTAAACTCTAAATTGGAATACCTTTGCCAAATTTCAGAATATTTTGCAGAGTGCAGGTAATATGAGAAAAAAACTTGAAATTAAATCAAACTTTAACTCTGTATCTCGAAAACGAAACTTTTTTTCTTATACTATATTCCTCCTTATACTATAAGGAATATCTTCTCTCTTCATTTGTACCTTCGATTTAGGAACAACCTGTATGTGAGATTTATTGGAAGAAGAATTTCATCATGCAAGAACCCTGAACAATATCAATTATTAAATAATTATGCTAAATATGATCAATAAAACGTGAAGCATTATTGAAGAGGAGAGATGAAGCGAGAAGAATCATGAGTTTGTGGAAAAGTCCATTTGAACTTAAAAATATATTTTGCTCAACGCGAACTGAGCGAGTGCGAAGAGGTAGTTTTTGATGAGCCAGAAGGAGACTCCAAGAGGTTCGTGGGTTCTGTGCTGTGAATCGATATATCGGTATTTACAGCAACATTCACAAATTTAGGGGCGTTTGATGGCGAAGGAGCATGTGGGTTTTGCATGTTGGCATTTTCTGTTATGTAGTGCGTTAAACGGCACATCAATGGTCCGAGGTTCACCGTGTAGAACTCAACTAACTGCAGGATATCGTAAAACTTCGTTTGACCATTATCTAACGTGTAAACTGTTATGTTTCTGTCCTTGTCAATCATCGGAACAATTTGTTGATGGGCTAGCTTCCCTTGACATTTGTAGGTCAGGACATATGTTCCTTCACTGGTCCGGCTGGGTCTCACAATGAACACCCTGTAAAAAAGAGATATTATCCAAATGATTCTATCAACGGAGATTGAGTTTTTATTGTTCTTCTCTGTGCAAAAATTATATAACTCAGTTAGTAAAGAAGTCAATTAATATGCGTAGAATTGGAAACTGAAACGTTACGTTCAAGTAGAAAATGAAAATTGATTGTTGTGTAATGAAATTACAGAAAAACGTGGAAATTTCAACTTTTCGGGGACAGTTTCAATTAATTCACCGTGTATCTGTATCGGAAATACAACCACTTGCTTGACAATCTGGTGTCCTGCAGCCTGAAATATTGCAAGATCTGAAATACTGAGGATCTCATGCAGCGTTCAAATAATAAATACGACCAGTTTTTACGCTCTAGTTTGTATGTTGAAAAAATTTCTGGTACCTAGTACGTAGTACGTATTCGAGATTAACGTTTTTTCCATTTTCGCTCAGTTCTTTTTTTGTCGAAAATGTTGAAATGGAAGAACCACTCACAATCACGATTGAGCTGAAAGAAACAGTAGCGTTAAAAACGATACCTGATTTATTCAAAGTATTATATCCTCTTGAGAGATGGAGAAGAATAGTGGCAACATAAAAATATAACGATTTCGCCTTGATTGATTCGTAAACTTCTCCTTGAATCTAGTTCGGAAACGCAGTGAAGAAAGTATCGGAAAAAAGTGTTCTGTTTGATGACAGGAATCTACAATTAAAAAAATATGAGTCGAAGACTCACCCTAGAATTGGTGTTCTATTTCTTTTCATTGTCAGACTAATTCTTGAACTGTCGATTCCTCTCATAAAACAAAACACTTTTTCCTATGTCCTCCTTCAAATTTCTGATCAGTTTGAAAGATGGTTGTCGAAAATCCGCGTCACGCCGCGCAAGGTTTTTTGAAGTATATTTATCTAACAGGTGTTTTTTGATTGATAGAACTTAATATTGGACTAAAACAAACTTAAATCAAGATTGAAGTGAATTTTTTTTTCATTTGGAAAATAATTTTCAGGGACGACTAGCTCTGAGGAACCGCTTTCGAGCTGACCAATTTTGAGCCAATTTTTCGAGTAATTCAGGCCTTATTTCAGCAATAACACGAGTTATGTTGGCTTTCAAAGCGTCTATTGTTCCTGGTTTATCAGCAAAAACCAATGACTTGACATAAACCCAAAGAAAATAATCCATTGAAATTATGTCGCACGATTTTGGAGGCCAATTAATTGGACCATTTCTCGAAATAAATTTATGCCAATTTTTTTCAATAAATCGCTTATTATGGTTAAGTGGCTTTAGTTTTTGAACCAGTAGGATCTTTTATGGGTGTAGACCAAGATCTTTAAGCAAAATTTTCCATGTGGTTGATACACAGAGTTCAAATTGTTGTGAACGTCGACGAATAGGCAAAACTGGATCTTCATTAACACTTGATATCAACTTAGCGAAACAACTATCCGAAAATTTTTTTCAGCCTAAATCAAACCAGCTCATCCTCTTCATTGATTTATCCGTGAAGAGGAAAACATCGCCACTCTTGTATTTAAAAAAATATTGGATGTTTCACTAACTTGATATCAAGTTGGCGAAACAACTATTCGGAAAATGGTTTCAGCACAAAATAAAACAGCTCATCTTTTCAAGTGATTTATCCGTAAATTATCCGTGAAAAAAGAAAATTCCTATCATTCAAGGTTTCGAAGAAAAATGACAAAATCTGATGGATCGATCAGCAGCCGACGGAACATAATTTATGCATTTTTCTTGAGAACTAAGGAAGCAATATTGTTGAAATTTGAAAAGAGGATGAAGCTCTTCATCTTTAATTCATCCGTGAAGATAAAAATTTTGCCACTCCTGAATTCAAAAAAATATCACGTGCACTGGTAAGTGTACATCATAAAATTACCAGGTGACACATTAGAAAAATTATTTCAGCAATCATCAGATAATTTAATTTTTTTCAGTGATTTATCCGTTGATTATCCGTGAAGAAAAAACATCGCCACACTTGTTTTTTCATCACAATAATTTGCATAGCATTTCAGGAATTCTAGGCAAAAGAAAACTTAATCATAATTTAGGAATTCGGTATTTTTTAGAAATTGCGAGTTGTTTAGAGTAAAACGAATAAAATGAGAACGACTTTCTATTTCTTAATTTTGTAACTGGATATATGTTCACTGTGGGATGTTCAGTTCATTTTGGATGTTTTTTTTCAATTCGTTACCGTCCACTTGAAGAGGATTGTTTGTTTTTACATACACAATTTTCCAATACCTTCAATTTATCACACTCTGCCTCTGCCTGAAATATTTGAGATCGGACTAGATCGTCTACTCATTTAATTGATTAATAAGTCAAACAAATTTTGTTTCTTATATCGGGAGCGATATTCTCACCACAACCTAGCTTGATGCTTGACAAAATAAAACACAACCTGATATTTTTATTCGAACATGATCAAAACTCGTCCGAAAGTGGAACTCGATACTCATAAAATCAAAATTATGTATTACAACTGCGACTTTAAACAAACCAACAGCCGAAATCCATGATAAAGGCCGCAGCGTCTCCTACGTCACTGTTCTCTCATCCCCGATAACATATTTAGGGCCGGTATTATAAAAGGCGAATCGAGGATTCAACCGTGCGCCAACTACCAGATAGTGAGGAATTTGGTTGTTGGCGCAACGGTTGAATCCTCGGTTGGCCTTTATAATACCGGCCCTAAGAGTCTTTCGCCTACAATGTAAGGGTACGTACAGGGTGGGCAAAATTGGTGCTACATGAACTGAAACATATGATACATTTCTGAAACGGGAAAAAAATGGCGATTCTTTCTAAGTAATTTCAAACTACTGTTTCCATAAGAAAAAACACAACTTCATGTTATAACTCAGCAAATAAACTTCTTAAAAAAAATCAGAGTACGCCACTGAGCTGCTATCAGAAAAGTGCCTGTATAATGTTTTTATTTCAACATCCTAGCATAAACAGAAACGGAGATAATGACCAAAGTTGAAATCGCCCAAATTTCAATTTCGGCCTATAACTCGGAAACGAAAGAAGATAGAGGAATGCAGTTGATGGCATTATCAGTTTCTCGAAAAAAGAGGACTATAAGGTGCCATTCATTTTTCTCTATCTCCTCGGATTAAAAAGTTTTAGTTCATGTAGCACCAATTTTGCCCACCCTGTACATGCCGGAGATGCAAGGATGAGCGCGGTGGAGGTCGCGGTCGCGATCTAGTTATAAATCGATACATCGCCGTACATAATGTACGGCCAGGCATCGATTTATAACTAGATCGCGACCGCGACCTCCACCGCGCTCATCCTTGCATCTCCGGCATGTACGTACCCTAAGAAACGTATACCGCCAGATGACAGTGCATTGCATCAATTTTTATTTATTGGGTTATCCAGCTTAATAGAACAAATGTTGGGGCACAGGGAATATAACTAGAAATACTACCCTGAACTAGATATCATACTGCCTGTATAATTTGGTATAATACTTTCTTTTTCCTTCAGTCATCTTGGAGGAGATACCTGCGGGGCGTGTCATTTAAAAAAAATTCAATTCCATGTTAAAATCCATAATTGTTATTAACAATTGATTTTCACTAATCGACGGCTAAAACAAACCTTAATGACTTGTCTTTGAGAGAAATAAATATTATATCATTTCGAATAGAAAAATTCAAGGAAATAAATTTCGCGAAAACAACACATTCTTGTAATATCATTCACAAAAAAACGGTGAATTCTAAAAGGAAAAGGAGATAGACATTGCATTAACTAAATAAAAGACTTCAATACTGAATCGAAGAAACACAAAAATATTTGTTAGTTTTGATGGTGGAAATGTTGAAAAATAACCAAAAATGATGAGGAATATCCTTTTCATGCATTTAATACTTATAAATTTTTTTTTTATTATTTTTATCTCTATACACTCATACATCCCTTCATCAATCGGAAAAAATAAATCGTTTCTGACTCCCTTTTTTTCCAGGAATGTAGACCCTTAACAAGTTTAGGAACCATTCCTGTTCTTACGCTGGAGCATTCTAGTCAACATAATATGAAATAACATGTTATTGGGAACATGTTATCGCTCAGTAACGGAACAGGTTGTAACTTCCCTGAATTTGCCCGTTCCGTAACATCTCTACTTGGTATTTAATGCAGATTTATGATTCGCATGTATAAAGCGGGCTGCGGACTACGAGCTATAATATAATATATATTATAGCTTACATATTACATGAAAATCGCTTTATACAGAATAACATGTAACACCGCGCATTTATGCTATAATATATATCTATATCCAGGCGATATATTACGTATCTGCAGAGATATGCTTTGCGAGCGATATTTTAGAGTATATCTCACCTCCCACCTTACGGCTAAACCCCCGCGCCTAGAATATGCAACTCAGTTTCAATAATATATATTATATTATAGCTCGTAGTCCGCAGCTCCCTTAATATAATATGATATTATATCTCATCATAAAGCTATAATATATAGTATATTATAGCTCGTAATCCGCAGCCCGCTTTATTGTGGTATGACTTGTATTCTCACCTTTGACAAGTTTGATTGATCTGTCTACAGATTTATCGCGCAGAAATTTCAGTAAAACATGTAGTGTTTTATCAAGCCGTTTGATTTTGTTCAAATTTTTGCGCCAGGCAAGATCCAAGTGCCAGGAACAAAATAAAAATGAACGATCACAGGTTATGCCGAAGAAGCAGAGATTAAGTTATAGTTATAGAGAAACGCGTCGTGGTAAACAGCCTAACATTCAGTGGAAATCATCATATATATAATACCACAAGAGATGAAATTTTCCCTGCTAAAATTTCATCTCGTGTGTTATTCGACATGACTATTTCTCGAGAAAATGTGTCTGAAGATGGTCACATTGGGCTTGTATTCAGGGCCCCCGTAAGGGCTACTGGCGCCTGTGTGCAAAAAAGAATTTTGGCGCCCCTTAAGGCATTTTGGATATTTTTATTTACTAGGTGGTTAGGTAGCTAGGTGCTTGAAAAAAAAACGAAAACTGAACTTTAGAAGTCAAAAACTAGATATTTCTTTGTAGACTAAAATATAAAACAAAAAAACACAACAGAACAAACAAACAGAATAAAATCATAACGAAATAAATAACTCAAAATAAATTCTTGTTCACAACCACTTTGAAGTATTTCCTTGACTAGAAGGGTACAGACACTTTGTTGATAAATACTATAAAATAACCCAAAACTAAAAATCACATCTTTTTTAGGAACAAAAAACAGAAAAATTGGCTAATGTATACATATACAGAGTGTAACAGCCAAATGGAATAAATTCCATAACTAATGAATGAGGGGGTGTTGGGAAAAACGCTCGGACACATCGATTTGTAATTTTAAATGCGCATATTTTTCAAGAAAATAAAATTATATAGTGTGTTCCATACGACCGTGGCCAATACCAACTTTCTTATTTCAAATGGAACCCACTGTATATCATTTATTTTCGGATTCTTCAGAAAATTCTAGACATAATTCATGTACAATGTTCTATACCTTTCTTCAACTTTTTCGGAAATATTAAGTGTTTTCAGATTTTTTACAATTTTACATTAGACTTCTTTTTGTGCGAATCACGCTTGCGATTAGATCAGTCACGCCTGAAATGTTGAGGAACGTTAGAAGACAATTTTACACCAGATTAGCATGTTGCCAAGACGTTCGCGGCGAGCATTTTGAACATTTCCTATTCCTACATTGACATTCATGTTTTTTTTTGTTTTTTTTTAATAATTATGAAATAATCAGTATTACCTACTTATTAGGTTTTGAGTGTAATGTACCGAATTTGTGAAATAAAATAATTTTTATTTAAATCGTTAATTTTTGCAATAAATCTGAAAACACTTAATACTTCCGAAATAGTTAAGGATAGGTATAGGACATTGTGCATCAATTGTGTCTAGAATTCTCTGAAGATTCCAAAAAATAAATAATATACAGGGGGTTGCATTTGAAATAAGAAAGTTGGTATTGGCCACGGTCACATGGAACACTCTATATAATATTATTTTCTTGAAAAATATGCGCATTTAAAATTACAAATCGACGTGTTCGAGCGTTTTTCCCAACACGCCCTCATTTATTCGTTATCGAATTTATTCCATTTGGCTGTATATTCATATAAAAGTATCACTTTCTTCTTATACTTGGGTATTTTAAAAAATATGCAGGTACTTCTTTGAAAAAACCTAGTTTACTTCCTCATAAAAATAAAAAATGAAAGTTAGGTACAGTAGAAAAATAAAAAATAGCTATTATTATAGTAGCGATATTTTCCTAGACTTTGCTGTTGCAAATTCATCAATTACATCGCTAAAATTGATACCATAAAGAATTTGCGATTTTTTACCCAGGATTTTGGCGCCCCTAAAAGGATGGCGCCCGTGTGCATTGCACACTTTGCACACATGGTAGCGGGGGCCCTGCTTGTATTGCGCTATTTGACGAATAAGCATTCATCGAAGATCAACTAAACGTTGTTTGTTTTCTCTATGGTATTCATTTTCGAAGCTATCTATGAATTTGAGAAACGTCGAAAATTTTATCGCTTGAAAACCAACTTGTTAGTTTTGCCGACTTGAATGTTTTATCGATGAGAAACGAGTGTTGCTAAGGAAAATTCCTCACTAAAAATGGAATGAGTGGAATAGTCATTGAAAAAAATTCATAACGTCTGTTATTAGTTGGGATTTTCAAAGCATCATGAATTTAAATTTCCCGCTTAGTCGATTCGGTAGGCGTTCCGAACACGTACGAACTATGGTAACGAGCATGCCCGAAGCGAGGTACGTCCTGCAATGAACTCATTACAGCATTGTTTTCAGTTATATTTTTCGTTTCGTGGTTGGCAGCACTGGCTTCCGATCCCTTCAATTTTCAACACACGTCAATTTCGAAATGTCAATTTCATAACAGTCATCAACTGCTAAGATACAATACGAAAGTCACTAGGATGTATATTATCTGAATTTTTCATTGAATTTCACGAAATTTGACTGAAATAGAGAAAATATCGTCTGATACTCGTTGTACAGGGTGAGGCAGAAGAACCTATCCGATTTCAAATCCCTTTTTCTCAGAAGAGAGAGCAGGTAGAGTAGTGGGGTAAAAACCGTTAGAAAGCTGGTTTTATGCCATTTGTCAGTAGTCAACATGCCTTGGTCTGGTGAACATCGTGCTTTTGTTATTGAGCGGTTTATCGAATGCGGCGGTTCGATTATTGCTACACAACGTGCTTTTCGAATTCATTTCGGACTCGGGCGTCATGATCCTGTTCCACATCACGCTACGATTAAAGTGTGGGTGTCAAATTTTAGACAGACGAGTTCAGCATTGAAAAAGAAGTCGCCTGGACGTCCCAGGACAGCAACAGGACCTGAAAACGTGGCCAATGTGAGAGCCGCGATTGAACGTTCCCCGCGTCGTTCGGCGCGAAAACATTCGCTCGCTTTGGGGATTTCCAACCGCAGTATTCGGCGAATTTTGCACCGGGACCTCAAAATGCATCCCTACAAAATGGTTGTTGCACAGAAATTAAGTGAAAGGGATTTTGAAACCCGTACGAACCTGTGTCGCGATCTCCGAGAACTGCCAAACGACGATGTTGTGCTCTTCACGGACGAAGCCCATTTTCACCTTTGTGGCGCCGTAAAAAGGCAGAATTTGGGGTTACCTCAAATCGAAGGTTTACCAGCATCGACCAAGGACCCTTCTTGCTTTACGAAGGGAAATTGCTCGGGCAATTGAAGAAATTCCTGCGGAAATGACGGTGAAAGTCATGGAAAGCTACCGCGAGCGCCTAAATAAGTGTATCCGCTCC
The DNA here is from genome assembly GCA_910592335.1 of Adalia bipunctata. Classification (NCBI taxonomy): domain Eukaryota; kingdom Metazoa; phylum Arthropoda; class Insecta; order Coleoptera; family Coccinellidae; genus Adalia; species Adalia bipunctata. Next base: position 50,463,643 of record OU342950.1, on the reverse strand, counting down.
CAAGGACGACATTTGAGTGATGTGCTTTTCAAAACTTAAATTTAAAAATGGCATAAAATTTGCGATATGTTGATAAAAAAAAATTTTTGACAAGCTGAGTGGTTTTAATTTTATAACGTTTTGAAATCGGATAGGTTTTTCTGCCCCACCCTGTAGAATGCAATTCCAACACTCATGCGTTCGAATTTCGCATTCGTCTTCCAGTAAGAGTAAGTTTATGAACGTAGCCCAAATGTCAGATAGAATTGGTTAAAAATGTCAATTGGAAATGTCATAATATCAATCTTCTGAATTTTGTGTATGTAAAAAAGTACCATCGTGAATTTATGCTCATAATATTCTCCGAATATCAAAAATTCAAGTTCAGAATGAAATTATTATTATGAATTCAAATTATGCATAAAAACTCGGCTTGGCTTCGAAATAACATTATACCCGAATGCAAACATGGAACATGGCCGAAACATGGCGACGACCGAACAGCTGATCGTTCATGTAAAAATATTCTGTGTTCGAAGGTTTGTTTAATATATGTCGAATTTTCTATCTAATTTTCCAAGGAAATAACCCAACGTCAGGAATTGAAAAGCCAATCGGGGGCAAACCGATTCTTCCTCTTTAGATTCGTATCTAAAACTTCCGTCTACCGTCTAGGATGTCTGGAACAAAAGCCTTCGGATGAAATATGTGGTACCTTTTCGCGATTTTTGCCGAATTCGCGATATTCGATATAAAAATTAAGGTACTACCTGACCACGTAAAAAGACGAAACATACCTCAAAATAAGCACCCTTCCTTCTACTTTTATTTTCTATATCGTTTTTGCTCCCACGTGGCCCCCTTTTCGAGCTGCGGCCCTTTCTTCGGACCTACTTTTTGACAATTTAGGCCACGCCCCTGGACCGAAAAGTGTAAAATACGTTTAGTATATAAAGGGTGTTTTTTTAGAGGTATAGAACTTTAAATTGCAATGAAACAACTATGGATTATTCGATTGACATGAAATTTTATTTATCCGAAAGATAATCTTGTGGCATTACATTTTAAATATGGTTTCTGGCATATGACCGCCACGGCTGGCTCGGATGTGGTCCAATCTGGACGTCCAATTTTCGATGACTTTTTCCAACATTTGTGGCCGTATATTGGCAATAACACGGCGAATGTTGTCTTCCAAATGGTCAAGCGTTTGTGGCTTATCCGCATAGACCAATGACTTTACATAGCCCCACAGAAAGTAGTCTAGCTGTGTTAAATCACAAGATCTTGAAGGCCAATTCACAGGTCCAAAACGTGAAATTAGGCGGTCACCAAACGTGTGTTTCAATAAATCGATTGTGGCACGAGCTGTATGACATGTTGCGCCGTCTTGTTGGAACCACAGCTCCTGGACATCATGGTTGTTCAATTCAGGAATGAAAAAGTTAGTAATCATGGCTCTATACCGACACCAAGGACTCATTCGGGTCTTCCTCAATGTTACGCTCTACAGTAGCAATAGCTTCTTCTGTACGCACCGTACGGCGTCTCTGAGGATGCGAGTTATCAATAAGAGTAAACGTGGTGCGAAAACGTTCCATGGTTAATCGAATTAACAGCTATGATGGACGATTTTGTCGACGATAAAATGGACATAGTGCGCGATACGTATTCCGCACAGAACCATTATTTTCTAAATACAATTGCATTATTTGCAAGCGTTGTTCAGGCGTGAGTCTATTCATGATGAATTGCCAAACCAAACTGAGACTAAATCACTTGACAGCTGTTAAATCGGTCGCCATCTTGAATAGTAATGCCAACTTAAAGTTCTATACCTCGAAAAAAAACACCCTTTAGAACTATTTTGAGTGATATCATTGAGTTTAAATATGTATTTAAACTCAATGGTAATATTTAACTGTGAAGCCGATGATTTTGCTGGACGAAGAGGTGTTCTTCTTTGTTTTCCCCCTTCACGGAAGTGGCTTCGAAAAGACTTCCACATATGGACGAATGAAGGAAATATCTCTTTTTATCCAATCAAGTATGCTCATTCATGATTTCCCATTCTAGTTTCATATGCTACGAGTCATTCCGAATTAGGTTTACAATAACACAACGTGGGATCCTGAGTAACTATAAGATCACAGATTCGATAAGATACTGTATGGAAAGACTTAATAAAGGAAGTCGTAAGTGTTCCGGAGTGGTAATCAAACCAAAGCAGGGATCAACCACACACAGAAGAGAAGAGATTTCTATAAATAATAGAGCTTCTTCTTCTGGTACCATGACCGTTTAACGATCGTTGGTCATCATGTTGGCTATCATGTTGACAACTATTGTTTTATTGACAGCTGCTCGGAAAAGTTGAACTGTAGATTTCCCGTACCATTCCCTCAAATTTTTCAACCATGATGTTCTCCTTCTTCCTGGACCACGCCTGCCCAGGATTTTTCCCTCCATAATAAGATGTAGGATCTCATATTTCTCTGGGATCCTTATGATATGACCAAAATATTCTAATTTGCGTCGTTTGATGGTCTTGACTACTTCTAAATCTTTAGCCATGCGATTGAGAACTATGTTGTTGCTTATTTTGTCAACCCAACTGATTTTTAGTAATCGGCGGTACACCCACATCTCGAATGCTTCCAGACGTTTGAGCATTTTTTCGGTTAGTGTCCATGCTTCCATTCCGTACAGGAGAACCGGAAAGACATAGCAGCGCACCATTTCCATTCGCAACCCCAACCTCAAGTCATGACTTGTTAGTACCTTTTTCATCTTCACAAAGGCGGCTCGAGCTTTATCTATCCTCATTTTGATTTCCACAGTTGGGTCCCACTGATCATTGATGTTGCTACCGAGATACACTAATCTATTAACTCTCTCCAGTTTAGTGCCATCGACCGTAATACCATTTCCCCCAATATCAGGTTCCCTACTAACAATCATATATTTAGTTTTACTGGTATTGAGTTTCAAGCCAAACTGTTTACAAGTGTCGGTAATCTTATTCATTAAGTTTTGTAGATCTTCTTCATTATCAGTGACAACGAGTGTATCATCGGCGTATCTAATATTATTTACCCCATTAATATCAATTCCTTCAGTGGCATCAGCAAGAGCCTCCTTGAAAATTTCTTCTGAATAGAGGTTGAAAACCATGGGTGACAGAATGCATCCCTGTCGCACTCCTCGCTTAATGCTAATTTCATCCGATAGTTGGTGTTCCACCCGCACCGTAGCTGTCTGGTGCCAGTACAAATTGGCAATTATGCGAATATCTTTCCCATCTATCCCTGTTGTTCTGAGAATTTGTAGCATCTTGTCATGACGAACCTTATCAAAAGCCTTCTCGAAATCGATTGAACAAAGGAAAACATTATGGTTAACATCCCGACATCTCTGGATCAGCACCTGAACAGCAAACAACGCCTCTCTAGTTCCTAGGCCGCTCCTAAAACCAAACTGACTATTTCCGATTCTTTCCTCGATCTTATTATATATCCTACCATGTATCACTCTCAAAAATATCTTTAAGACATGGCTCATGAGACTAATTGTTCGATGGTCTTTACATTTGGTTGCTCTATTCTTCTTCGGAATCATGACAAATGTTGATTTCAGCCAGTCCGTCGGTATTATTCCGGTCTCATAGATGGAGTTAAAGAGCTTTGTGAGGGTTTTTATCCCTTCACCGCCTAACAGTTTCAAAACTTCTGTACTCACTTGATCAGGTCCGGTTGCTTTCCCATTTTTGGCGAGTTTTATCGCTCGTTCTACTTCATTTCTAGTAATTGGTGGTCCTGATGTAGCATCAGCCATATCACATTCGGATCTTTCATCATCAAAAAGTTCTCCAATATATTCTTTCCATCTATCAAGTTGTTGACTTATATCTCTTATCTTATTTCCACCTTGGTCTTCTAGATAATGTGCTGGAGTCCGCCAATTATTGCCGCTCACCTGCTTCAGTTTTTTATGAAGATTGAAGAAGTCATGCTTTGCCTCGTAATCCTCAATCTCTCTACACTCCTTAGTGTGCCAATGTGCTTTTGATAGTCTTACTCTGCGTCTTATTTCACAGTGAATCCTCTTGTACTCCTTCTCGTCCCTATTCCTATATTTCCGTCTTTGATCCATAAGGTCCAGAATGTCATCAGTCATCCAGCTCTGCTTTCCTGCTCTCTTTTCACCTTTCAGTTCACTTTCCTGTACTTCATTCAACATGTCTCTACATTTGTTCCACACCCCCTTGCTCTTCCCCAACGGCTTTCATTCCATCCTCCAAAATACTCGTTATCTTTACTCTCATGGTCTCATCTTTGAGTTTGTCTCTATTCAGTGTAGTTGTTCTGTAGGGCTTCCTGACTTTTTTAAAACGCAGTCTTAATTTTCCTACCAGGAGGCTATGGTCAGTTGGTACATCTGCGCCGGGATATGTTTTAGCAGACAAAAGAGAATTTCTATACCTCTTCCCAATACAGATGAAATCAATTTGATTTCTAACAATCTTTTCCGGAGAATCTGCAGGAGATCTCCATGTGTATAGGCGACGTTTTGGTAACTTGTAGAATGTGTTGGTGATTATTTATTGTTTTTCTAAGCAGAACGTTGCAAGTCTGTCGCCTCTGTCATTACGTGTACCTAATCCATAGTCCCCTATAATTCACCAAATTGTTTACAAAAAAATACAGTAAGAATACAGAATGTGAACAAATGAATGATATCACAGAGACTCTAGTTCCGAGGGAACTATCGCTTGTACGTGATCTTATTTCTTCCACCCTAACTCACCCTGTATTGAACACATAGGTGAACAAAACACAATATCCAATAATAAACACCAATAACATGCACACTACAATTATACACATATATCAACAATATAAACTCAAATTCTTCCCAATGTTTTCCCCCTATACATATTCATCCACTTTAATACAACATCCTCTCCAATCATTTGATCCATTTTCTTCTCCCCCATCTTCATCTCTGATTGACAAAATCATGCAGCTTCCCTCTTCCGTGAGAGAGGATCCAGTGTTTCACTCTTTTCTTGAACAGTTTTATGCTATTTACATTTTTTATTTCGGGAGGAAGTCGACTGAACAGCTTCGGTGCAAGAAAATTACAGTGACGCTGTCCTATGGCCTTGTCACAACGAGGTACACTCAAGGCGTTCATCTTATTTCTCGTGCTGTGGCAGTGCGCAACGGGAGTGGAAGTTATTCTGGACCTCTTAACATTGACAAGCATATCAGCACAGAAAAGCTGTCTCACATCAAGCAGCCCAGACTCCTCATGCAATCTATCACTGGAGAATGTGACTGGTCTACCATAGATAACTCTCATAATCCACCTCTGGATGACATTTAAACTCTCGAGGTGAGTATCATTCACGCCGCCCCAACCCACAATTCCGTACGTCAGCTGCGACTGCACCAACGCGAAATACAGCAGTTTAAGATGTTTTAAATCCAGGTAATCTTTCAAAAATTTCAGCTTGTATAAAATACCTCTCAATTTATTCACCATATTCTTCACTTGTAGGTCCCACTTCAGATGTCTATCAATTGTGACACCCAGATACCTGATTGAGTTTGCTTCCGGAATTAGCGAATCTGTATATACATCCAGAGGTCCCATGTGTGGTAATCCACTTGAATAAGAAGAAAAGGGCAAGTATTTAGTCTTTCTCAAATTTAATGTCAACATGTTATATCGAAACCATCCTGCCATAATTCTGAAGTCCGTCTCAGCTTCCAATTTCAAATTTTCCCATGTATCCGATTCGCAAAAAAGCGCAGTGTCGTCCGCAAAACTGAGGATTTTACCCCTGATCCCAACATTCAGTAATCCATTAATATATATCGTGAACAAGAGAGGTCCAAGCACAGTACCCTGTGGCACTCCACAGGTCACAGGCATAGGTTCACTCAACTCTTCATCGATACTCACTCTCTGCTCTCGATCTGTTAAGTAACTTCTCAACAGATCATAGATTTTTCCCCTAAAACCATAATTGTCCAATTTATGCAGTAATTTTTCATGGGAAACAGTATCGAAAGCCTTAGAGAGATCTACGAAGACACACAGAGATGGCTTGCTCTTATCTAGCGCATTATATATGTAAGATGACAGCTGATGTATTGCGTCATCGGTTGATTTTTCCTCTCTGAAGCCGTATTGATACTTTGATATAATGTCGTATTTTCTACAAAAGTTCGTTATCCTAATTTTGACTAGTTTCTCCACAATTTTTGCGATGTTCGAGATCAACGATATGGGTCTATAATTTTCCATTTCCAACCTACTGCCATTTTTGAATAGGGGTCTCACGATTCCGATTTTCAAAATTCTAGGGAAATATCCTTCATCGAAACAACGGTTTATCAGGTGAGCAAGAGGGGTCTTCACCTCATCAGAAATACTCTTCAATATTTCAGCTCGAATATTGTCGTGCCCGGGAGCTTTTTTTTCCTTCAGCTGCATTATGACATCATGAACTTCCTTGGAGCTTGTAGAATTGAGATACATGGAGTTCCTGAGCCTTTTTTCCTTTTCTCTATAGTTGTCCGGGATTTTGATTTTTTCCGCGTATTTTTGACCTAAAGTACTATAATATTCATTGAAGCTATCACAAATATGTTTTTTTGACTCCAAAACCGTATCATCCGCTGATATAATTTTTTCGATTTTTGTTTCAGGTTTGGACTTATTACAGATGATATTCACACTCTCCCATAGAGCCCTAGACTGGTTAATATTATCTCTTATAAGTTTTTTTGTATATGTTTTTTTAGCTATTTTTATTAATTTAGCCAATTTATTTTTGTAGGCGAGATATTTTGACCTCAAAATTGAATTATTCGGATGCTTTTGCACTTCCCTATATAAAATTTGTTTTTTATTTACAGACGTCAGAAGTGCCGGAGTTATCCATTTCTTCCTCTTTGAATTTTGTTTTTTTAACTTTATTCTTTTCGAATTTCCTTCAATATATGATCTGATTTTTTCAACAAACTCCTGAGTCATTTCGTCTATACTTTTAGAACTGTAAAAACTTTCCCATCTCTCACCCCTCAAAGATTCCCTGAGTGCCACATGATCAACATATACTTTATACCCACCAGTAAAATTCGATATCCTCGACGGTTTACGCTCTAAATTCACACTCAATGATATAGGATAGTGATCCGTGATACTATAATGAAATATATATGATTGGATCTCCTCGGCCACACTCTCTTTCACAAAAAAATGGTCAAGACATGTTTGACTCCGTGGTCGAGTACATTTATTTATGTACGACACATAACCGAAACAGCTCAAAATATTCTTGTATTCCTCGACGAAATCTGATTCTGACAGCAAGTCCAAGTTAACATCTCCGGTTATTATATGCATATCATTTTTTTTATCGATTTCACATATTGATGTAAATCTACATTGAACTCCTTCGGGCATGTACTTGGAGACCTGTAGACAGCCGTCAAAATGACGTTTTTGGATTCGATTTCGGCTGTGACTTCTAAGATCTTAATATTCCCCAGGTGTTTCACTTCATAAGAATAATTAATGTTTTCTTTTATATAAACTATAACGCCATCATTTTTGTTTAATATACCCTCATTGTACACTATAGTAAAGGCATCAATTTTCAGTACGTTCAAGTCATACACAAGATATGTCTCAGAAAGCACTATAATCTCAAACTTCAGAGCAAGCCGACTTAGGAAAATAATCATTTCATCTCTATTATGCATGATACTTCGGATGTTAAGATGTAAAATATTAAGTGGTGCACAATGATGTGGCGCAAAATTATCCACATCAAGAACCGTTTTGGTCTCTATTGGTTCATTTACGTACTCTCTTATGAATGGATCCATCTTGCAGTCATAAAAGAAAAAAACACATATATATATATATATATATCAACCATCGCCATGGATCCGACTCGAACTTGCCACACATCATCATCCAGAAACTAACGAAAGTTCCAATCTCATCGAAGTGGGTAGATGCCGACCTAGGTTTCGATCTTTTTAATGATCTCATCAGGACAACATAACCCTACCACGATGATAATTGAAGTGGAACGGAGGTCCTCTTAACAAAACTAGACGAAGTCTTTAAGGTACAGTGTACGTAAAGGCGACATCTAGTTAAGAGTCAGACAACCAATTCCCTCTCGTAGTTCTAGAAGATGATAGATGGCATATCTCTCGTTTTCTCCATCAGCAAGATTCAAAGAATAGTCAAGAGTGCGAGATTTCACACCAACATGCAAGCTGGGAGCGTGAGAATCGTTCAGTGCGGGGAAAGCCCGTATCAGATATCAACGAAGGTTTATTCCAGAAGGAAGTATCCCAGAGGGAAATTATAATATATCAAATATATTCTCGAGAATATATTTGATATATTATAATTTCCCTCTGGGATACTTCCTTCTGGAATAAACCTTCGTTGATATATATATATATATATATAATTTTGAAGTAAAGGTCGTTGTAAATGTAATATAATGGATAAGGGATGTCGACCATAAATCTAAAAGACTGTTGGTTTACTCTTTATTCATAAGCCTAGCTTTCGAAACTGCTCCGTTTCTTCATCAGGGCGACTGCAATTACAAACAAAAATAGAATTCATAATTGAGTACAACACAATATCTTACCGAATGTGAGGTTAAGATTACATCAAGAAAGGAATAAAAACAAACACGATTCAGGTCTGAATGACAACATTCACCAGAAAACAAACTCAAATCTTTGAAGAAATCAAATGGAACGCACATTAATTTCAGTTAAACAATATAAAATTACAACTATTGATTTTCGTGAACATCAAACAACCGATTTTTTTATATTAAAATTACTTCCTCATATTATGTCAAAGTCATGATTGTGTCAAAAATACATTAAAACCACAGAAGTCATCAATCCCAACGGTGGAACTGAAGTGTTCGAATTCATCCATCTACAGGACCGTCGTAAAATGGTGTACTGGCGTATTCTAATAGGTAAGAGTAGATGGGGCTCAAGCCATGCGTGTCCGTTTTTTTATTTATTTCACATCCTCGATCTTTGATATGTATCATCTCTAAAATGCATCTCTTTCTGTAATTCTTATTCACATCTACAATTTTTACGTTTTCGAAGTCCACAGTATGGGAAAGACGGTTGGCGTGGATGGATAAAGCACATCTCGGGTTGTTCGTTTTTATATCGCTTTTGTGTAGGGTTAATCTATTTTTTAGCCATTGGGATGTTTGGCCTACATATGTTTGGTGACAATCTGAGCATTCTATTTCATATATTAAGTTCGATTTCAATCTATCCGGTACAGGGTCTTTTAGTCTGGAGTAAAGGGTCGATACTTTTTTCTTGCATTGTCCTACTATTTTTATTGATTTTTTATCTTGGAAACAGTTTCTTATTCGCCTCGTTAGACAAGGAATATTTGGTAGGCATCGATAGACGATTGGTTCTCTGCCCTCCACAATATCAGTTTGTAATGTGTCTCTGTCTGATGACGAAAACAAAAGTTTTCTCAACATTGCTTTGGGGTACGAATTTTCTAACAGCAAGTTGTACAATTTATGAATGTTGGTGTCTACAAATATTGGATCACATATCTTCACAATTCTTCTTTTCTGTTCTTTAATAAAATTTATTTTCATATTTATTGGGTGGTCCGACAGGAAATGTATGAATCTACCAGATGCGGTTCCCTTTCGGTACCAATTAAGCTTCACTATGTTATCGATTCTACACACTCTGGTATCCAAGAATGGAACAGAGTTGTTTCCATCTTCTGTCTCGACTGTGAATTTTAAGTGACGATCGAAGTCATTAAATATTTCCAAAATAGTATTAATCCCTGAGGATGGTAGAGCCAGGATAAGATCGTCCACGTATTTTTTAATAAACGCAAGTTTGAAAGGTAATTTTGGTATGCATGTGTTAAGCAGGTAGTCCATCACATAAAGTGATAATATCGGGCTGAGTCTAGACCCCATAGTGCATCCAAACTGTTGAACATAAAACTTCCCATCAAACATAAAATATCCTGACTCTAGAAGAAATGTGATAATTTCCTTGAATTTTTCCTGTGCTATCTTACAGTGTGTTTTAATTTTTTCCCTGACTTCGATCGTCACTTAAAATTCACAGTCGAGACAGAAGATGGAAACAACTCTGTTCCATTCTTGGATACCAGAGTGTGTAGAATCGATAACATAGTGAAGCTTAATTGGTACCGAAAGGGAACCGCATCTGGTAGATTCATACATTTCCTGTCGGACCACCCAATAAATATGAAAATAAATTTTATTAAAGAACAGAAAAGAAGAATTGTGAAGATATGTGATCCAATATTTGTAGACACCAACATTCATAAATTGTACAACTTGCTGTTAGAAAATTCGTACCCCAAAGCAATGTTGAGAAAACTTTTGTTTTCGTCATCAGACAGAGACACATTACAAACTGATATTGTGGAGGGCAGAGAACCAATCGTCTATCGATGCCTACCAAATATTCCTTGTCTAACGAGGCGAATAAGAAACTGTTTCCAAGATAAAAAATCAATAAAAATAGTAGGACAATGCAAGAAAAAAGTATCGACCCTTTACTCCAGACTAAAAGACCCTGTACCGGATAGATTGAAATCGAACTTAATATATGAAATAGAATGCTCAGATTGTCACCAAACATATGTAGGCCAAACATCCCAATGGCTAAAAAATAGATTAACCCTACACAAAAGCGATATAAAAACGAACAACCCGAGATGTGCTTTATCCATCCACGCCAACCGTCTTTCCCATACTGTGGACTTCGAAAACGTAAAAATTGTAGATGTGAATAAGAATTACAGAAAGAGATGCATTTTAGAGATGATACATATCAAAGATCGAGGATGTGAAATAAATAAAAAAACGGACACGCATGGCTTGAGCCCCATCTACTCTTACCTATTAGAATACGCCAGTACACCATTTTACGACGGTCCTGTAGATGGATGAATTCGAACACTTCAGTTCCACCGTTGGGATTGATGACTTCTGTGGTTTTAATGTATTTTTGACACAATCATGACTTTGACATAATATGAGGAAGTAATTTTAATATAAAAAAATCGGTTGTTTGATGTTCACGAAAATCAATAGTTGTAATTTTATATTGTTTAACTGAAATTAATGTGCGTTCCATTTGATTTCTTCAAAGATTTGAGTTTGTTTTCTGGTGAATGTTGTCATTCAGACCTGAATCGTGTTTGTTTTTATTCCTTTCTTGATGTAATCTTAACCTCACATTCGGTAAGATATTGTGTTGTACTCAATTATGAATTCTATTTTTGTTTGTAATTGCAGTCGCCCTGATGAAGAAACGGAGCAGTTTCGAAAGCTAGGCTTATGAATAAAGAGTAAACCAACAGTCTTTTAGATTTATGGTCGACATCCCTTATCCATTATATTACATTTACAACGACCTTTACTTCAAAATTATTGTCAATAAAATGGGATTTTTTCAAGTAATATCGACTTTATATGGCAGAGAAACATCCAGTACGATGAAGGAGTGGAGCGGTAACAGCAGGAAACTGGCAAACTTGCTCAACAGGAGAATATTCTTATTGGAATGTAAGAGACAGGGTTTAATACCAAACCACATAGGAGCAGGTGTCAAGAGCGTTCTTAGTTTGTTCGAGTTTCAAACCGGAAGGAGATTCAACCAAAAAATTGCAAATTTCAATAACAATCTGGTCAACAAGTTACTTTCCTTGGAAATTGAACACACCCATCTGAAAATCGCATTTATGAGAAAGAAAAACGACAACATACATAGGGAATTACAAAATGTAATACCAGAGGATACTTTACAGGAATTTTTCAGACGCCAACAAATCTTATTTAATAGAATATTCCATCGGGTGAAGACAAGTAACCTAAAGAAAATACAAAATCTTCAAAAAAAGTCAGTGAATATTAATTATAAAATCCAAGAAAAGTGGTTTAAAAATTTGTCTAATACGGAGATACCTGTCGATGTCAAAACAGTGTTATCGTTAGGTTCAAAATTTAATATGCCTATTAACTCCAAAGAAATAAAAATCAAAGATCTAATAGCAGATGTAGAGAACATCCTAGATTTAGTTGAACCAGATAAAAGAGATCCTCTCAGAGCGAAAATAACCAGCATCATCACAAGCTATTTACATAAAAATAATAATAATGTAACCCACTACACAGATAAATTGTACAACGCAACTAAACAGTTTTTGAAAACCAATGACCACCTATTGGTACTCAATAGTGATAAAGGCTCTGTAACAGTCCTCATGGATAGATCTGACTACCTCGAAAAGATGTATGCAATTGTAAACACTGAGAACTTCAAACAAATACCAAGAGACCCGACAACAACAATACAGACCAAGAGCAACAAAATTGTGAGTACACTAGAAAATCAGAATATTTTAGATAAAAAGCATGCAAAATCGATGAGGTCATACAATTCTATAAGTCCCAGAATGTATGGTAATCCTAAGATTCACAAGGAAAGTGTACCAATGAGACCAATTGTATCGGATGTACAGGGTCCCACTTGTGAATTGTCCAAATATATAGCACAACTTCTTACTAACGCATATGATCAAGATAACGTATACTATGTCAAAGACTCTTTCGACTTTTCAACAAAGATTAACAACTTTGTACTGCCACCCAATTACGTCCTTATTTCTTTGGATGTTGTCAACCTGTTTGGAAATATTTCAAAGGAACTTGTTGTTGCTGCTTTGGATGTTAGCTGGGAAAAAATTAAAACACACTGTAAGATAGCACAGGAAAAATTCAAGGAAATTATCACATTTCTTCTAGAGTCAGGATATTTTATGTTTGATGGGAAGTTTTATGTTCAACAGTTTGGATGCACTATGGGGTCTAGACTCAGCCCGATATTATCACTTTATGTGATGGACTACCTGCTTAACACATGCATACCAAAATTACCTTTCAAACTTGCGTTTATTAAAAAATACGTGGACGATCTTATCCTGGCTCTACCATCCTCAGGGATTAATACTATTTTGGAAATATTTAATGACTTCGATCGTCACTTAAAATTCACAGTCGAGACAGAAGATGGAAACAACTCTGTTCCATTCTTGGATACCAGAGTGTGTAGAATCGATAACATAGTGAAGCTTAATTGGTACCGAAAGGGAACCGCATCTGGTAGATTCATACATTTCCTGTCGGACCACCCAATAAATATGAAAATAAATTTTATTAAAGAACAGAAAAGAAGAATTGTGAAGATATGTGATCCAATATTTGTAGACACCAACATTCATAAATTGTACAACTTGCTGTTAGAAAATTCGTACCCCAAAGCAATGTTGAGAAAACTTTTGTTTTCGTCATCAGACAGAGACACATTACAAACTGATATTGTGGAGGGCAGAGAACCAATCGTCTATCGATGCCTACCAAATATTCCTTGTCTAACGAGGCGAATAAGAAACTGTTTCCAAGATAAAAAATCAATAAAAATAGTAGGACAATGCAAGAAAAAAGTATCGACCCTTTACTCCAGACTAAAAGACCCTGTACCGGATAGATTGAAATCGAACTTAATATATGAAATAGAATGCTCAGATTGTCACCAAACATATGTAGGCCAAACATCCCAATGGCTAAAAAATAGATTAACCCTACACAAAAGCGATATAAAAACGAACAACCCGAGATGTGCTTTATCCATCCACGCCAACCGTCTTTCCCATACTGTGGACTTCGAAAACGTAAAAATTGTAGATGTGAATAAGAATTACAGAAAGAGATGCATTTTAGAGATGATACATATCAAAGATCGAGGATGTGAAATAAATAAAAAAACGGACACGCATGGCTTGAGCCCCATCTACTCTTACCTATTAGAATACGCCAGTACACCATTTTACGACGGTCCTGTAGATGGATGAATTCGAACACTTCAGTTCCACCGTTGGGATTGATGACTTCTGTGGTTTTAATGTATTTTTGACACAATCATGACTTTGACATAATATGAGGAAGTAATTTTAATATAAAAAAAATCGGTTGTTTGATGTTCACGAAAATCAATAGTTGTAATTTTATATTGTTTAACTGAAATTAATGTGCGTTCCATTTGATTTCTTCAAAGATTTGAGTTTGTTTTCTGGTGAATGTTGTCATTCAGACCTGAATCGTGTTTGTTTTTATTCCTTTCTTGATGTAATCTTAACCTCACATTCGGTAAGATATTGTGTTGTACTCAATTATGAATTCTATTTTTGTTTGTAATTGCAGTCGCCCTGATGAAGAAACGGAGCAGTTTCGAAAGCTAGGCTTATGAATAAAGAGTAAACCAACAGTCTTTTAGATTTATGGTCGACATCCCTTATCCATTATATTATATATATATATATATATATATATATATATATAGATTCGTTCGTATAAGGGAATCGGCCTGGTTTCACCAAATAATACTCTTGTTTTCTTAGCCGAGCTTTCGGATTTATTTTAATCCTTCTTCAGGGCATCTACAAGGATACAAAGAACATAAAGTACATACAACAAGAATACAATATTACACCAAAATACGTAAATCTACAAATTCTACTCACTGAAATTTGAGGTTAAGGTGTCGAAATCGTTATCATTGAAAATTAAAATCTAAAATCTACTACATGCAGCCAAAATTTTACCAACTATAAAATTTTGAATACTAGAATTCGGCATCACAACTAGCAACAACTCTCATAAGCGTTATACAAATTAGTTTTCTCTTTGTTACGTCAATTTTTTATTTTATTCATTCAAAAGGCATGGACTATTAATCTGACAAACTAACGAGGACACATATCAACATCAATGAGACAAGGTACCTATTATGGTGTGAGTGAGATGTGCAGACATTATTTTAATCACTTTTGCTAGTCGTCCTTCTATCCATCTACAGGACCGTCATAAAACTCTTCTTTATTCGGATAAGTTAACAAATATGTATACATGGCACTAAGATTTTGAGTATCCGATTTTTTATTTATTGCATTTTCTTCTTCGTTGATGTGTATCATTTCAAGGACAATCCTTTTTTGATATTTAGTTTGTCTATCTATAATTTCTACATCCTCGAAGCGGAATCCATGACCCATTTGTAATGCATGAGTTGTCAAGGCACACCTTCTATTTTCTTTATTTATGTCACTTCTATGAAGCGCAATTCGGTTTTTCAATAACTGTGATGTTTGGCCAATATACCCTCGTGAACAGTCTTGACATTCTATTCTGTAAACCACATTAGACTGTAATAATTTTGGGGTAGGATCTTTCAACTTGCTGTAGAGTTTTTTTACTGTTTTGTGATTGTAAACTGCTATTTTCATTTCTTCTTCTTTGAAACATTTTTTTATTTTATATGTGAGACCTTTAATATTCATTATACTTCCGAATTTTATTTCTCTTTCTACTTCTATTTCGTTCACTTGTCTAGGTAAGGATTGTATATTATCATCTCCCTGACTATCAGTTGATGAATAAAGTAATTTTGAAAGTACGTTTTTGGGGTATCCATTCTCAAGTAAAATGCTAAACAGTCTTTTCATAGACTCTTTCAAAAATCGTGGATGGCAGATTTTACTCACTCTGTTCTTCATTCCTTTTATACAGTTGATTTTCATCTGTATGGGATGGTCTGATTTGTAATGCACTAACTTATCAGATGCTGTTTGTTTTCTGTGCCAATCTAAACAAACTTTATTATCTATTCTATAAAGTCTTGTATCCAAAAAACTAACTGAGTTTTTATCATCTTCTAATTCTATAGTGAATTGAACATGGGTGTTGTATTGGTTGAATTGTTGTGCCACATTATTCACCTCATTTCCAGGTACAGCTAAAATGAGGTCGTCAACAAACTTCTTGATGAAAGCTATTCTATAACTCAGTCCGGAAATGCACACATCTAGCACATGATCCATAACGTATTGGGCTAGTATGGGACTAATTTTTGAGCCCATGGCACAACCAAACGTTTGGACATAAACCTCATTTTCAAACGAAAAATAATTGTTACGTAATATGAATCTTATAATCTCAAAAAAAAGGTCTTTTGGAATGTTACAATTATTAGAGATATTTTCCCATTTTTCATCAAGAGCCAGAACTATAACATCTTCACCCAAATTGCCAAAAAGATTGACAACATCCAACGAGATGAGTACATAACCTTCTTCCAACTCAAAATCATTGATGAAAGAAGCAAAATCGAAGGAATCTTTTATGAAATATTCATTCTCTCGATTATATGATTGTGTAAGTATATCTGCGACGAGCATAGATAGATTGCTTGTTGGGCTATTTATGCTGGAAACTATCGGTCTTAGAGGGTAATCTTGTTTATGTATTTTGGGGTTGCCATAAATCTTGGGACAAACCGAGCTATAAGATCTCAACATCTTGGCTTTAGTTTCAGTAATAACATCTAGGTCTTTAAGTTTTGTGATGTAATTATTACTCTTTGTTTGTAAAGTCGTAGTGGGA
This sequence comes from Adalia bipunctata, assembly GCA_910592335.1. NCBI lineage: Eukaryota > Metazoa > Arthropoda > Insecta > Coleoptera > Coccinellidae > Adalia > Adalia bipunctata. Next base: position 50,447,070 of record OU342950.1, on the reverse strand, counting down.
TCTCTACGTAAAAGTTTAAAACTGTCTGACTTGACAATTTCATACATTTTTTGTTTATAACCTTCCTTATCCATAATTACAGTTACTGATCCTTTATCACTATTCAGAACCAACAAGTTTTCATTTTCTTTCAAAAATTCATAAGTCTCTTTATAAATTTTATCTGTATACGCTTTTTTACCTTTGTTTCTGTGAATATGACTTGTTATAATGCTAGTTATTTTAGATCTCAAAAGCTCGCGTTTATCTTCTCTAATTTTCTGTAGGATATCTTCTACATCAGCAATGAGTTGGTTGATTGGTATATCTCTGGTTGAGATTTGAAGACTAAATTTGGATCCTAATGACAATAGTGTCTTAACATTATCTGGTATCTCAACTGTTGTAAGATTCTTAAACCACTTATCTTGTGTCACTAACATATTTAAATTTGATCTGAGTAATTTTCTGATCTTTTCCATGTTACCCTGTTTTACTTTATGAAACTTCTTGTTGAAACCAATTTTTTGCCTACGTTTAAATTCATCTAAAACTACTTTGGGAAGTACGTTTTTTAAAACCAGTCATTATAGTTATAGTTCTGGCTCTTGATGAAAAATGGGAAAATATCTCTAATAATTGTAACATTCCAAAAGACCTTTTTTTTGAGATTATAAGATTCATATTACGTAACAATTATTTTTCGTTTGAAAATGAGGTTTATGTCCAAACGTTTGGTTGTGCCATGGGCTCAAAAATTAGTCCCATACTAGCCCAATACGTTATGGATCATGTGCTAGATGTGTGCATTTCCGGACTGAGTTATAGAATAGCTTTCATCAAGAAGTTTGTTGACGACCTCATTTTAGCTGTACCTGGAAATGAGGTGAATAATGTGGCACAACAATTCAACCAATACAACACCCATGTTCAATTCACTATAGAATTAGAAGATGATAAAAACTCAGTTAGTTTTTTGGATACAAGACTTTATAGAATAGATAATAAAGTTTGTTTAGATTGGCACAGAAAACAAACAGCATCTGATAAGTTAGTGCATTACAAATCAGACCATCCCATACAGATGAAAATCAACTGTATAAAAGGAATGAAGAACAGAGTGAGTAAAATCTGCCATCCACGATTTTTGAAAGAGTCTATGAAAAGACTGTTTAGCATTTTACTTGAGAATGGATACCCCAAAAACGTACTTTCAAAATTACTTTATTCATCAACTGATAGTCAGGGAGATGATAATATACAATCCTTACCTAGACAAGTGAACGAAATAGAAGTAGAAAGAGAAATAAAATTCGGAAGTATAATGAATATTAAAGGTCTCACATATAAAATAAAAAAATGTTTCAAAGAAGAAGAAATGAAAATAGCAGTTTACAATCACAAAACAGTAAAAAAACTCTACAGCAAGTTGAAAGATCCTACCCCAAAATTATTACAGTCTAATGTGGTTTACAGAATAGAATGTCAAGACTGTTCACGAGGGTATATTGGCCAAACATCACAGTTATTGAAAAACCGAATTGCGCTTCATAGAAGTGACATAAATAAAGAAAATAGAAGGTGTGCCTTGACAACTCATGCATTACAAATGGGTCATGGATTCCGCTTCGAGGATGTAGAAATTATAGATAGACAAACTAAATATCAAAAAAGGATTGTCCTTGAAATGATACACATCAACGAAGAAGAAAATGCAATAAATAAAAAATCGGATACTCAAAATCTTAGTGCCATGTATACATATTTGTTAACTTATCCGAATAAAGAAGAGTTTTATGACGGTCCTGTAGATGGATAGAAGGACGACTAGCAAAAGTGATTAAAATAATGTCTGCACATCTCACTCACACCATAATAGGTACCTTGTCTCATTGATGTTGATATGTGTCCTCGTTAGTTTGTCAGATTAATAGTCCATGCCTTTTGAATGAATAAAATAAAAAATTGACGTAACAAAGAGAAAACTAATTTGTATAACGCTTATGAGAGTTGTTGCTAGTTGTGATGCCGAATTCTAGTATTCAAAATTTTATAGTTGGTAAAATTTTGGCTGCATGTAGTAGATTTTAGATTTTAATTTTCAATGATAACGATTTCGACACCTTAACCTCAAATTTCAGTGAGTAGAATTTGTAGATTTACGTATTTTGGTGTAATATTGTATTCTTGTTGTATGTACTTTATGTTCTTTGTATCCTTGTAGATGCCCTGAAGAAGGATTAAAATAAATCCGAAAGCTCGGCTAAGAAAACAAGAGTATTATTTGGTGAAACCAGGCCGATTCCCTTATACGAACGAATCTCTAAATTTGCGACCATAATACAGCTAAAATATATATATATATATATATATTCTCTCTACAGGAGCTGGATCAGTAAAGCTACAATCTCAATACACAAATAACAACATACACACGAATATGAAAGATGCCGAACAACAATTATCGTCATTCCCTCCTGTTCAGGTTAGAACGCAATCTAGTATTTTTCCACCTTTTAACAGTGGTTTTCGAAGTTTTATCAGAAACTGGTGTATTCCCTAGCTGATTTTCCGCTGGGGTCTCCTCGTTGATTCCAGGCTGACAAACCTGAACCTTTTCCTCTACTACTTCCGGACACTGTATCAGAGGCTGAGTCGGGGTCGACGGGACACTACTGGATCCGATTCGCTCTCGAGAATTCTGCAAGTCGTGAAGAGTATACTCCTCGTTATCGATGACAAGTTTATTTTTTCTTATATAACAGCTTACACCTTTCTCTCTCTCTTCAACCAAATATTTTCTGAGCTCACGATACTCTCCCCGCTGCTGCTCCGTCAAATCCCCCCCGATCGCAATACCACTCCCCTTCAACCTCCCACAATTCCTGATTATCTCGATCTTTTTGAGGTAGGAAGTAAACTCCACCTTGACCGGACGATTTGGTTTCTTTCCCAGACAATAAAAATTGTTTATGTCAGCTCCACTGACCTCCACCCCCACCAAGCTTTTGAGCTCAGCACAAATAAAACTCAAATCTATATCCTTATTCTCCGCAGCCCACCCAAAAACAATAATATTATTCTCCCTGTCTCTCCTCTCCAGGTGATCTATTTTCCCTTTTAGAAAAGTATTTTCTTGCTCAAGTTGGTGTATTCTGAACTTCAAATCTTCTAATTTAAGCAATACGTTAGTTTCTGAAGCTTGAATACTATTTTTTATTTCGGTTTTGCTTGTTTCTATTTTCTCTAGAATGTGCTGGATTGTCTTATCCTCCATGTCCACAGTATCCAATTAACTACAAGATCCGGGTTTTCAGGATCAGATATATAAGTACTAAAAACGTCTACTTCTATCGACAAATAAAAAGGACAGGAAGGGGGTACTCTTCACTTTCTTGGGCCTATAAGAAAGACTCCGGACAGATGAGGAAGGCCACGGAAAAAGGGACAAAGGAAACACGGTGCGTAACAGAAGGGAAATCAAATATAGCGCAATTCCAACAATAAATTGTGCGGTAAATATGTTGGATCGGAGTCCACCTGGTGCACGTACGTTCCTCGAAGGCACCGACAAAAAGGATCGACACCAAAGAAATATAAACAGTGAAGGTATATGGGATACTATATTATGAAGTTAACGAATTTTAATCCTGAAAAATATCTCCGAAATGGAAACAACCAAAAACATCACCGTCTCAAATTTAAACTCAATAAAATCCAATAACTCACCGCGTTTTCACAATTTGATCGAGAGCGCAATACAATGCTTGTTCACTCCAATGTGTTCGAACGATACTGTTCCCCTGCTTTCCCCTGCCAATCTTGGCATTAAAATCGCCCATAACAATGGTCATCTCGTGGCTTCTTGTCAACTCTTATACCTGTTCCAGATCATTATAAAAACTCTCTACTTGTTCGTCACTATATTCTGAGGTTGGTGCATATACTTGTACGACGTTAAAATTTGTAGTGGTAGTTTGTAGCTGTATCATTATTATTCTGTCCGAGAGATAAATTACATTTTTAACGGCCTTCGTGATTTCCTGGGACATTATTATTGCGACTCCATTTCTGTGTTGTGGACTGTCCACTCCTGCGTAAACTACGGTATAGTCATCTATTACTACCTTTCCGGAGTTAGGCCAACGCATCTCACTTATTCCAAGTATACTGATCTGTAGTCTCTTCATCTCATTCACAACGTTGTGTACCTTTCCAGGTTCGTACATACTCCTTATATTCCATGTACCTATTTTATGTATTTTTGATGGATCAAATTTGACGACAGCTGATCGTAGCAGCCGTAATCATGATTTTCCTGGGAAATTAGTGTATCTACTAGGTGGTTTTCCATTGCCTTCCTAGTATCTCTATTTCAGCCGCCCAATCTGGAACAGACGCTGTTTGTAGCCGCTCCTTCGAAGTCAGACGCTACTTGCTAGTTTTGGTCCGCCCCGGGTACTTGATTTCCCCGGTACCACCCATATCTGGGAGGCATCCCTCTATCCGCCACCTGAGGAGGCGCCCGATGGGGGACTAGCAACCCCTAATAGAGCAGTTAGTACTTATAATACAAAAACCTTTCCATTCTACTTTTCCTTTCAGCCCTTCAGTGTTCAGTGCAGGGATGTTCGCCCCGATTCACTAGCCTATCTATTCGATAATTAAGTATGTCTGTTCTCACATACTCAGATATAACAGAATGCTCACAATTTAGTTTGAATTTCAGGCATGAACTTACCCATCTCTTTCTCCATATTTAGTAACCAATACCGAGGCTTGATCCCTAGTAAGGTTGCTATGAAACCAAGGCTGCATTGTGTGAATACCTACATCTAGATGGGTTTCGTTTGGCTTTGGATTCACATTTCTTCTGGTGGGTATTTTGTGGCGTCTCTTCCACATATATCCTTCAGCTAGTGCTATTTCATTGGCCTCCACTGGATCTTCAACAATTCTACCTTGTTTTCCTGTGAAATCCATCGCCACCCGACTTCTCACAGATTCCTGGAACAAAATTTGTCGCTATCACATACCTTTAGATCTGACTCATGTTTAACAACTAATCGGTTTCAGATGTAGGGAATGATTGCTAATTTTTTCATGACACCCGAACTATTCATCATATCAATATCAGTTTTGAAACATGCCGTATATTCTATATACTTTCTTTCGGTTGGTATCAAGATTGGCAAATCGAGTAAAACGGTGTGAATAAGGGCACTGTATCATTGCGACTATAGGGCTGCGTACGACCTTCTTTATTGCATATTGCTTCCAGACGCAATTTCGCTTTATCATCGAAAAAATCGGCCATCAGAATGAAGATGAAGGCAATTTTATTGAATATTTACAGTCTAAGTCAAACCATCTTGTGTAATATATCTATCTAATGAGGACATTTGTTGTTCTCGCTAGATCCGAAGGGACGTAGTTGGAATGGCAGTTATTTCCATCCATAACGGCGAGGGGTTGCTATAAAGCCCTCGTTCGTGTTCAGGCATTCGTTAGATTCCTTATGTCGATTAATGTGATGAAATATGAACAGACCTTCGTTGTTCTAATCGATTGGATACTTTGGTTCGCACAAACACGTACAAAAGAGGAGAACTATCTTGTAGGTAGATTCGCATTCAAGAATTCAACGAAAAAATATTCGCACAGCAGTTATCAAAGAACTCGTCGAACGATTGTTGTCGTGTTAACGGCCAGGCTTGCGGAAATAATTATTGAATTGTCCACGAATTCGTGATCAGTCCATTCCTAGCTCAAAATTCGAGAAATGCAGACATCGTGACGAAATAGCCCTAGTTTGAGTAGCACAAGAGGTCGAAAATATTTTGAACGTTAACTGAAAATAAAATTGATGTTATATCCGTGCTGTGGAATGACACTTCAATGAAATTTTGGATGAGGTGATTCAGTGTCCCCTCTTTTGCCTACCCCATCGATCCGATCGGCTTCAAGATAAGACGAGCCACTTTGTGATGTCCACGAATTTCTAGACACAAATAATTTATTTAAATATCGCAAAAAGCTGAATTGAGCCCTGTCCGTTTCATTCAGGAAAATGAAATACGACGTTACTACGTTGTTTCACGGTACCTATGTACCATTGCTACGTTGTGGATCCAAGGAAGAGGCCCAACTCGTTCATCGATCTATGGTGTTGACACTTTGGATAGTATCATAGATTGTTCCTCGTTTATGGTTAGGGATGGGGAAAGCGAAGAAAAGATGGTTTTTACTCAAATAATTCTATACCTATAACTTGATCCTTGTGGTTTTCCTTGAAGCAGTCGACCTAGGCATATGGAGACTACTGCGCGCATGCGCGAATAAGGGGAAGTAGCTTGGAGTAGGATTCTTAGGGTACGTACATGCCGGAGATGCAAGGATGAGCGCGGTGGAGGTCGCGGTCGCGATCTAGTTCTAAATCGATGCCTGGCCGTAGTGGCCGTACATTACGTACGGCGATGTATCGATTTATAACTAGATCGCGACCTCCACCGCGCTCATCCTTGCATCTCCGGCATGTACGTACCCTAAGCAGGGTAGGGGCAATATGGCGGCGATGGCGCATGCGTATAAGCCATTATATGTCCAGGTCTAGGCTTCATTTTTACGCAATTTTTTGCACAATGCTAGCGGTATAGAAGTTTAAGTATTATGGTTTTTACTACAGTGGCTTTATACAGGACAGTGGCGACAATAGACGTTCACATTTTGATTGGACGGACTGTTTTCGACCACTAATGGCGGACTTTAATTGTTTTGTTGTCATGTCATAGTGACAAAAAGCTCAAGATCGAGTCAAATGTCAAACAGCACGACACTAAAATGTAAACAAATATCCGTCATGTTTGTGCAAAAACGTGTTCTATGATCCTATTGTCGCCACTGTCTTGTATAAAGCCACTGTAGTTTTTACTACTTGTTGGACAACGTACTTCCATTGTTCTCTTAGGGCCGTAAGATCAATCACAGACTAAAGCGGAAGTAAAGTAAACTTCAACGAAAGTTAATCTTTACTTTAATCTAGAGTAGTAAGCTCAATTGTGGACTAATCGAAGATAAGGTTATCTTTGATGTTTCGTTTGCAGTTGGCATCACTTCCTCATAAATTGAGGTTTATTCTTTCGAATGATAGAAGAGAAACTGTCGATAGTTGAGTTTTTCGACATTTGATCCATAATATAACCTATTTATTTATCCCTCTTTGGACTTAGGCCCCGAAAGTAGAAAATGTACCTAATATTGGGTGCTTTCACCTCATAAGATCATTATGTATCGAATACTATGGTGGACATAGGAATTATAAAATATAATCATTAAGAAACAAATTGAAATTATTTTCCATTTATTTTATATCATATACAAGTTTTACACCAGCAATTGGTTGAAATAAGTGTTGATGAAAATTTGTCTTTTCAATTGGTTATTCCCTGCATTTTCAATAATGCTACTTTCATTAGAAGATGAAATATCTAATAAATTTTCAATATCATTATTTGAACTTGGTAATTCATTCATGTTCTTCATGCATACATTGTGTAGTACTGCACATTCTGTAATAATATCCTGAACCAGTTCTAAATTTACTATCATGCTAACGGACAATATTGGGAAACGCCTCTTTCATACTCCAAAGCATCTATCAATACAATTTCTTGTCCGAATGTGTGACTTATTGTACAGTCCTCAGCTCTCGTGATGAAGTTCTGCAATGAATCAATAAATTATCCTTCAAAGGATATCCTGAATCTCCCCGTTGTCGACTAGTAGAGTGATCAAGTCTGAGGAGCACTTTCCTTTGGCAGATATAGCTTCAGTAACTCGTTTTATTGCCCTGCCTGCTGTTGTTTGATGGACTCCATCCAGTAGCATAAAACCTTAGAGTCAGCAAAAATTGATCCATTGCAGAGAGTGCATGATTTCTGTAAATATTATAAAAATTGCTATAACACACAAGGGTTGATTCTTTTCATAAATAATTATTGAAAAACCTAGATGATGTGTGAGCAATTCCATAAACGATTTCCCTAGGAACCATTTTCGCTGAATTTTTTGAAACACGAAATCGTGGAATGAATTCAATTTCATGCCATTTATCCCAATAATATTTTCTCGTTCTCGCACAGAATACGGCCTATTGTACAATCTATGTACTAGACCTTTCCAGAATACGTAGAACAAAAATAAAAGATGTGATCTAAACCAGAATGAGAGAGAAACAGGTATCTTTCATGCGCAACTTGTGGGCAACTTCAAAAGATGCGCAAACCTTAGTGCGAGAGAGAGAGGGAAGCAGTGAAATGAGATTCTACTGTTTTTATCGTACCGTGACCCTTACTAGTAACACAACATTGTTGAGGCATAATACAATTTTGATTTTCGATAAACAATACACAAATAACATCCACATCCAAAACGTCGACTGCGTAAAATAAGAATATCAAATGTCAACGATTTGAGGAGGGAAATTTTGACGACCAATAATATTCATTCTTAGCCCACAAGTGAAGCGCGCAACTTTCACCTGCACAGGTAATTCTGGAAAGGTCTATTCATTCAATTCCAGCAATGTTTCATCATCGGAATCAGAATTCAAATCATTATCATTATTGTGAGAAAACATTTTACAAATAATTTTTTCAACAACTACCTAGTTAACATCTAGGTTTGTAGGTATTTTTAATGTCAAAATAACATTTACTTGGAGATTTACCGGTCGACTTGCGCCAGTAAAGATTGACTCCACTTTTAACTGTGACCATAGATCAACATACATTGATCTATATAAGTTAATCGCCATCTGACGGTTTAAACTGCAATTGATATTACGGGACTTAGGGATTTCGGGTTACATTACACGAGTTGAAGAATGAAACTCCAAAAATGGTTTCCTAGAGTGCGCTAAGAAAACATTAACCGATTTCCCCATTTCCTACCTTCTTATGAGCATGTCATCGGTTAAGTTATCATCATCGCGATCCAGCCATACTGAAATTGCCTTCTCAGGAAGACGCCTCTCTGCCGATAACCCATAGATTAAAATTTCCCGGATCAAACTTCATCGATAAAGCGAGAAGAAAATATGATAGACTTTCCGATGCGCCAGCGGTTTCGGGCTCCCTTTCATTTTCTCCGAGAATGAACTTTTCACAACTTTTTATTGGGATGTCGAAGACCGGTTTCTTTCGCTGACTCAAGAGTTGAAACTTTCTCGGCCTTTGTTAGATGTTTCGGGATGTTTTTCCGGTTCTTTTTTCATTCTGTCTGTTTTCGGAATGAGAATTCTAGGTCTGTCGAATATTTTATGCCAACAACAGGCCCAAGTTTTCGATTGGAAATGCCATTGATATAATAAAAAGGCGCTATTTCGAGCAGTCTTCGGAATACTTATAAATTTTCTCGTTAAAGAAACGGACTCTTCTCATTTGTATAGAAATCGTGATCACTCTTAGTTCTTCATACAGATAATATAGAAGCCGTTATAAGTTTTTATTCACTTTCGTGATTTTTTTTCAGTGGTCATTTGGAATGAGCAGGCTGTAATATAATGACGACTGTTTTCAGGCGATAACGTCCATTTAAAATAAAAATGTTATGCTTCAAGATAATTCTCCATTGTGATTTTTTTTAACGCATATCTCATTGTCCAGCCAGATCCTACGAGTGTAATAAAAAGAACCAACAAAATGTTTATTTGCGATGATCAATCCACATAACCATTTAAATTCATTATCAGCAACTTTCGTTTTGACGATTCTCGGTTAACAAGAAAATATAATTTGAAGACGAGGTCTAGTTAAAGTTGTAACCTCGCACAACTTATTTCAAGTATGGCGAAACTTTGTTCACACTATGTGTAGTACAATTCTAAACCATATATCTAATCATTCCTATATGGGGAATGAGCCAATGAAAATTGAAGCTGGGCTTATGGTAAGAATCCAGATCTACGCGATGTGCCGCAATATTGAGAATGACAATTTCACTCATTTCAAAAACTGACCATTCACAGTCCAAAGATAGCTCGTATCAGCGCTATTATTTCATTTACACATGGCTCCGCCAATGAAAAGTCACGAATTTAGTCTCACGATATGCGATATTGTCGGCTATTCAGGTAAACAAATAAATATCAGTGAATAAATTTTATGTCAAATTTTGACACTTCAAAAAGTGTCAAAATTTGACATAAAATTTATTCAAAATTGAAAATGTCCCGAGTTCAAAACTTGGTTGTGATAGCAATTCTTTTGCAAAATAATTATAAATAAGTCCGGACCGCTCTGTCGAAAATACAAAAGACCGCAGATCCGAGCGTTTGGAGCGTTTTCATGAAATAATCTTCCTGAATATCACTCGACTATGACAGAAGCGACTATTATTTTCTTTAATTCATCTCGAGCAACTTGTGTTTCAAGACAATTCAATTCGACCATATGAACATTAATGATCAAAGAATAACTCCCTCGAGCTAAAGCTCTCGAGAGTTATTCAGATTATTAATGTTCATATGGTCTCATTAAATTGTCGAAATACAAGACGCTCTCGATTAAATTATTCCGAAAATAATAGTCGGCTATTTTTCATAGCCTTGGGATATAACCTACGATAATACCAACTGTCTCTGTATTATGATTGGTCTGACAACTTCGGTATTTTCAGCGATTGAACCACAGACTAATCTGCGAACTATGGATGGCTGTTGAAAATTCATTGTCCACTGTAGTTCACCTCTCCATCATTAGATGGCCTTCGCTGCATCTCTCCAGTGCTACAGTGACTAGATAACCACAGTGACGACAATAGACTGTCCTATTTTTGATTGGTTGTCGCCGTCACGTGGGATTTTCCGCCATGTTGCATCTAAAAGTTTGTTGATTTCTATGTGTTTACTTGTTGATTTGAGGAGTTTTCGTGGTTTTTGTGAAGATAAAGCTTTATTTCACTGTAAAAGACTAAAATAACGTAATATCGATCGTAGTTTATTGTATTGGATATAATCATAACAGAGCAAAACACGATTTCGGGATAAAAATGCCTGGTTGTGCAGCAGTCGATTGCAGTAATTCCTCTGAAAAAGGTTTTTCAATGAGGAGATTTCCAAGGGATCCTGAGAGAAGAAAACTCTGGCAAATTAAAACAAGTAGGGATAAATGACAATCCACATTTATGTGAGGTATGTTACAAGAAAAGTTGATAGTACATATTAGAGGTTATGTTATATCAACCGAAGAATTAAATTGATCATAATATAATTTTAGGTTCACTTTGCACCTGAAATGTGGGAAAAACCTTTAAATAATGGTACAAGAAAACTGAAGATGAATGCTATGCCCACTAAATTTTCATTTTCATCAGAAATAAAACCATCAATAGTACCCCTGAAACGGAGAAGTATGCCAATTCCAGAGGAATTTTATTTCAATGAAATGTCCTCACTTTGTATTGACTTACCTAATTGTCATACATTGAAAGACAAAATTAGGTATTAATCGATTCATTGTGTTCCGCTTGAAAATGAATAAGAGAAAAACTGAGACCTCAGCTATACGATTACCCAGTAAATCGATATCTGGACATTCAGTATGAGAGATTCATTCTTTCCAAGAATCTGTGAATATGGTTTTTCCTCAAGATGATCACCTGTCTTTCTATAATTATATTTATTTATTTATTTTATTGTAATATTGTAGTGGTTCAAATCTTACCTAAGCAATAGAACACAACGAGTGAAAATATCGAGGAAACACCAAACACACAAATCTGACACCAGGGAAAGCAACATTGGAGTACCACAAGGAAGCATACTTGGCCCACTTCTCTTCATCATATTCATGAATGACATCGTGTGGATATTGAATGAATACAAAGACTGCCAAATTACAACCTATGCGGATGATAAGAACATACTTGTGAACAAGACAAATTACCCAGATCTCATAACTGAAGCATCAGACATTTTTAATAAAATAAAGGAATGGTTTACCAGGAATAATCTTATAATAAACGCTGATAAGACAAAGCTACTATTAATCCGTACGAAACAACAAAGGATTGATACACCAAGAACTATAAAAATATCAGATCAAGAAATAACACCATCAGAATCAACAAAACTCCTGGGCATAACGATAGACGAAAACTTAATTTGGAATGAACATATAGAAGTCCTGACCAACAAACTTACATCAACAGCTTATTCGATACGTACGATCAGGAAATACATGAACGAGAGTAGGGGAAATACGTACAAAATGACATATATGGACAAAATGACATAGGCATCATAACTTGAGTTCGGAGGTATGAAATCCGGAACTGCCTACCACATTACACGACCCGAGTGGCTTCAATTAACCTCTGAAAATTAGCAAGAGCTACTCTGGTTCATTCGGTCGTTATGAGTGATAACAGAAATCAATAGGTCACGAGTTTTTTTTCATTGCGCCAAATTTTAAGAAGAAATGGCCAGTTTTCACCATTTTTTTCATTCAAATTGCATTCAATTCAAACTTTACTTATTTGTCATTGTATTCACGGAACTTTTTGTATGTTGAATATACTTTTTGTATGAATTCGATACATTTCTAGTTTTATAACGCTATATGGACAAAATGACATATACAGTGAACGGACAAAATGACATAGGTATTTCAGCTGAATTAACCGTATCTACCGGACAAAACCAAGACAATCCATCTCAAGCTCCATGAGCAAACAAAGAATCAGGACTTGTCTTAACATATTCATAACAAAATATTCATCTGCGGCTAATAAAGGCAATGCATCTTAACCTACTCTTGCTGATCCTATGAGGAGGTTTCTCCAATCCCTAAAGGACAATTTATAAGTGAACAAGGCAAACGTGAGCCGAGGACTCAACAAACGTACTTAGTTTCAACTTCTACACCTAATAAGATTGCAATCAAATCAAAAAAGAGCCCATAGGTACCTCCTCCAAAAACAAGGACTAGGGCATTAATTAAAGAAGACAATGAAGAAGAAAATGTTCCTAGTAACTTTCGAGATCATGAAGATGACTGTCCAGTGTCCATCTATCTATTGTTATGAGACATTTTTCCCGATTTAGATCTTCTCCAGGATTAGCCCTGAAGAAGACTGGTTACGGTGCATGCATTGCTTGCATTGGGCTCACGCATCTTGTACTGATGTTCCTAGAAGAACCAAGCGTTTCATTTGTGAACTTTGTCAGTAGTTTTGTAACTATAAGCGCGTTCGGCAATGACATCCGACTGGTCGGATTGATCTGAACCGTTCGTTTATTACATCCAGATTGAGGGGAGTACACATCTGGACCGTTCGGCAAAAAAATCTGATCGATCGGATGTAGATCTTTTTGCTCGCTGTATTTCGACGGAGCAAACAGATTTTTTCAACAGAACAGAAACAGAAATTACTTTTCTGCATTTGTCAATGGATTTTATCTGCATTTATGAGTTTCCTGCTTCGAATATTCTTGAACAGTCTGTTAAAATTTCGTGTCTTATGTTATTTGTTGTGTAGTAATAAATAAAAAATGTCGTTTGATAAAAAAATAATGATTCAAAATATTGAATCATTTCAACCAAGGGGTAGAAGTGTTGAGAGCTATAACGAAAGAATTGAAATAGAATCCAGACTACCTCTACGGCCGAATAGACCTTTAATCACTAATTTAATACCTGACAAACAGAAAAAACGATCTGAAAGCTCCGTACCGTTCGTTTATTACAGAAAAATCTGACAAATCTGTACAATCTGTGATCACGTGACTAAAAAATTCGTCCGCTCTCGGATGCTAATGCCGAACGCGCTTTATAAGTAGAAAAATACAGTTGCCTATTGCCGGTATGTCATTTTGTCCATAGCATGCGAGCAAAATGAATTTCGTTTATCCCAATTTATCTAAGAATATTTTATTTCTTGGTACTTTTATTTCATAAAGGTTGATTGGATTTTATAAAGAAAGGACCAAAGATCAGAGGTGTCGAATATGACATTACTGTGATTCACTACTAACAAGTTATGCCTCTGAAATAAAACCCTATGTCATTTTGTACGTACTTCCCCTACAATCAGAGTAATTTACTTCGCAACTTTTGAAAGTCTCATGAGATTTGGAATAATAATTTGGGGAGGGAATCACAGCATAATAGAGCTTTTTCGCGTTCAAAAGAGAACTATTAGAGCAATGTTCAACTTAAAATACACACAAAGCTGCAGAGGCATATTCAGGGCGAACCGAATAATGACTATATATGCTGTGTATATATATGAAATATTAATGTATATATATAAAAACAGAAAGAATTTCCCACAACTTAGCTCTTACCATCACTATAACACCAGAAATACAAACATCACCTACCCAATGCATAAGCTGACTATCACAGAAAAACATCCAAATTACGCAGGCATAAGATACTTCAATAAACTACCGGAAAATATTAAAGACTGTCGAAATATTAATGGATACAAAAGAAAGGTTAAAAACCTACTAATAAATATGGAGCCATACACCTTAGAGGATTACAATAGATTTGAAGGGACGCTGTCTTGAATTTATGATGCTGCAATCAGAACTTTAATTCTTTTAAATTTTATTATGTAGTATATACTTTCGAGAATAAATAAACTTATTATTATTATTATTATTATAATTGTATGTATAATATATTTTTTTACCATAAGCTTTCAAATTTCACTTGTATAAAAATAAAGTAAAATGTACAATAAAGATATAATCTAAAAAAAAGTGTTAAACTGTATATTACATTTCGTAATAACCAACCCATTCCCTTCGTTTGAAAAGAAAAGGTCTATTTATTTAAAAGCACTGTCAATTTTTTTACGATCGAAAGTTCATACTCCTTGAAATTTCATAGTGTCTGTCAGTCCCAAAGTTCTTGTGGTATTCTTGAAAAATTGTTCAGGAAACATTTATGATAAATATTCTAATTCTCAGAAGTCAAAGCATCTTGTTATCTATTCAGAATGTGTCTATTGTTTTCATGCTATATTGTGATTAGAAACTATTTTACCTTGAGAAATTCTCCTGTTTTTGCATTGATTTATCTATCATTCGAATTTGAATAGTTGGTTGATTAATTTACAGTGCAATCTCTACAGGGTGTCCCACGGTCGAGTGCCTATTAGACGTTTCTGGAGAACCTGACATATTTGAAATCTGAAAATTGGGATTATGATATTGTTCGGAATTCTCTACGGACCGAAAATATTTTTGGAGCTTGAGCACTTCCGGTTATACCAGTAGTGGAAATAAATTTGTTCAAAAAATTTATTTTTCAATATTTTCGTTTCTGATATGATTGAGTATTCAATGCTGAATACATTTCTGTTAAACCCATTGTATTCATTCGAATAGTTTTCCAAATATCGAAAAAAAACCTGAAAAAATGTCAAATATTCATAGTCAGTGTTATGTCCATTATTCCTATTCTGAACATTCCGAGTTTAAACCGTTATCACAACGTCAAAGTAGAAGAATGTAGAAAGGTCATGCATCTTTTGAATTTCATAAATATCATCACAGGGTGTTTCAAATTTTGTGTCGAAAACTGTGATTGAAACTTGGCCATAACTTCTGTTTTTCAAATTAGAACCCTATTTTTTTATGACTGCGTTGGATTCTACGAAGAAAAATAGTGATAGCACTCTCAGATGTTCTTGCTCCTAAATTGAGTAATCCACGAGATATTTGAGCTTTTCTGGATTCATGTTGTACGTAGAGTCAAATTCATCTTATCCTTCGTATGAGAATATTCTGTGACCATAGAAGATAAATTATCATTCACAAGTGACAGCTCTAATTTTAGGCATTAACCTTACTTGTCGATTTTACTTCAATGGTTACTATGGTTTCATAAGAATAGTCATCGAATATGTTGGCAGGGCCCCCGCTACCATGTGTGCAAAGTGTGCAATGCACACGGGCGCCATCCTTTTAGGGGCGCCAAAATCCTAGGTCAAAAATCGCAAAAATATTTGCAAAAGAAAATAAACAAAAATTAATGCTAAAATAAAAATGCTTGTATTTGATGCGTCTCTGTAAACGTTCTTCAACGCACAGGTAGGTACGCTTTCCTCGGACTGTCAATCTCGTTTTTACGAATTTATCCAACCAATGTAGTTGTTCTCATTACCTGATGATACTGACCCATTAAGTATTTTACAATAAATATTTGAAAACAATTTATTCTCGACCCTCTCAAACCTAAGCATTTCAATAAGAATCCTTCTGACATTGCCTGTATCTGTAGCTTCTGGCGAGCCATCTTTCTCAAAATTAAAAATCATAAAAATTATTTAAGATTGACAATGCTTCAAGAAAGATTGTCTGGACTAGCAATATTAGCAATTGAATAAGAAATTCTTGATGGTATCAATATTAGCGATATAATTGATGAATTTGCAACAGCCAAGTCTAGGAAAATATCGCTACTATAATAGCTATTTTTTATTTTTCTACTGTACCTAGCTTTCTTTCTTGATTTTATGAGGAAGTTATGAGGAAGGGTATTTTTTAAAGAAGTACCTGCATATTTTTCAAATTACCTAAGTATAAGTAGAAAGTGATACTTTTATATGAATATATATGGAATATATGAAATAAATTCGATAACAAATAAACTAGGGCATGTTGGGAAAAACGCTCGGACACGTCGATTTGTAATTTTAAATGCGCATATTATTCAAGAAAATAATATTATATAGGGTGTTCCATGTGACCGTGGCCAATACCAACCTTCTTATTTCAAAGGCAACCCCCCGTATATTATTTATTTTTTGGATTCTTCAGAGAATTCTAGACACAATTCATGCACAATGTCCTATACCTATCTTTAACTATTTCGGAAGTATTAAGTGTTTAAAGATTTATTGCAAAAATCAACGTTTTAAATAAAAATTATTTTGTTTCACAAATTCGATACATTACACTTGAAACCTAATAATTAATACTGATTATTTCTTATTTATTAAAAAAACAAAAGAAACATTAATGTCAATGTAGGAAATGTTCAAAATGCTCGCCGCAAACGTCTTGGCAACACACTAATCTGATGTAGAATTGTCATCTAACACGTTACTCAACATTTCTTCTCAGTAATGTTTTTTGCTTACTTTCTTCATATAAAGAGGTAAATGGGAAATAAGTATTGAGTGTAATGTATCGAATTTGTGAAATAAAATAATTTTCATTTGAAATGTTAATTTTTGTAAAAAATCTGAAGAAAACACTTAATATTTCCGAAAAAGTTGAAGATAGGTAAAGGACATTGTACATGAATTATGTCTAGAATTTTCTGGAGAATCCAAAAAATAAATAATATACAGGGGGTTGCATTTGAAACAAGAAAGTTGGTATTGGCCACGGTCGCATGGAACACCCTATATAATTTCATTTTCTTGAAAAATATGCGCATTTAAAATCACAATCGACGTGTACGAGCGTTTTTCCTAACTCCCCCTCATTTATTCGTTAACGAATTTATTCCATTTGGCTGTTACACTCTGTATGTATACATTAGCCAATATTTCTGTTTTTTGTTCTTAAAAAAAATGTGATTTTTAGTTTTTGGTTATTTTCATAGTATTTATCAACAGAGTGTCTGTACCCTACTAGTCAAGGAAATGCTTCAAAGTGGTTGTGAACAAGAATTTATTTCGAGTTATTTATTTCGTTATGATTTTATTCTGTTTTTTTGTTCTGTTGTGTTTTGTTTGTTTTATATTTCAGTCTACAAAGAAATATCTAATTTTTGACTTCTAAAGTTCAGTTTTTCGATTTATTTCAAGCACCTAGCTACCTACTCACCTAATAAATAAAAAAATCCAATATGCCTTAAGGGGCGCCAAAATTCTTTTTTGCACACAGGCGCCAGTAGCCCTTGCGGGGGCCCTGTATGTTGGCATGAGAATATTCTGTGACCATAGAAGATAAATGATCCCATTAATAATTCAGGGGTGACAGGTCTAATTATTAGTTGTAACTATGGTTTTATAGGAATATTCATCGAATCACTTCAGATTCGATGAATTTGACTCTACGTACAACATAAATCCAGAAAAGCTCAAATAACTCGGAAATTACTGATTTTAGGAAAAAAAGCATCTGAGAGTGCTATCATTATTTTTCTTCGCAGAATCCAACGCAATCATAAAAAATAGGGTTCTAATTTGAAAAACAGAAGTTATAAACAATTTTCGATCAGAGTTTTCGACACGAAATTTGAAACACCCTGTGATGATATTTATGAAATTCAAAAGATGTTTGACCTTTCAACATTCTTCTACTTTGACGTTGTGAGAACGGTTTACACTCGGGATGTTTAGAATAGGAATAATGGACATAACACTGACTATGAATATTTGACATTTTTTTAGGTTTTTTTTCGATATTTCGAAAACTATTCGAATGAATACAATGGTTTCAACAGAAATGTATTCAGCATTGAATACTCAATCATAACAAAAATGAAAATATTGAAAAAAATATTTTTTGAACAAATTTATTTCCACTCCTGGTATAACCGGAAGTGCTCAGGCTCCAAAAATATTTTAGGTCTGTAGAGAATTTCCAACAATATCATAATCCTAATTTTCAGATTTCAAATAAGGCCAGTTCTCCAGATACGTCTAATAGGCACTCGACCGTGGGACACCCTGTATACAATACTCATTCCATTTAAGAAAAAAATCAAAATATCAAAAAAGTGCGATTAGGTATTGAAACGGTCGCAGTTAATTTATTTAGATACCTAGAGCTTGAATAATGTGTTTATTGAGTAATTATTTCAATAATGAGAGGATTTCACAATAAATATTCCAAACTTTTCATTTTATATATTATTTATTAGATATTTTATAACAAAACTCCGGTGTTCTAGTACTATTTCGTTTGAATTTAGATGCAACATGGCGGATGGGCGGGGCTTATATCCCTATTGTCGTCACTGTGGTTATCTAGTCACTGTATCCAGTGCGTAATTAAGGTATGCAACCAACTATAAAATATATATATTTATACAAAATATAAATTTTAGAGTTAGACGTCAACATTACATGTTTTTCATTGTTTTTCTCGAATATGAAGTTTCTGACCTTTCATTTTGTTCGTGAAATAGTCTTATAAAATATCACACGAGATTGAATTCACCCCATAAGTCTATCTTTTATTTCCAAACTCCAATGTGTTGCTTTGGGGAAACACCACTCGTCCTACGAACTCGTGATGTTTTCAAGCAACTCATTTTCGTTTGAAAATAAATCGATAGACTAATCAGGGTTCACGCCTCACGGAAATTCAATCTCTTGTGATATTACTACTGAAAATAATTTCCTTATTCTGTCTCTCTCTCTGACACATCGTATTATGCCGTGAAACGTAGGTATGTCATTCATAAATGTGAATACTTTCCAAAGCGTAAATGGAGTACCGTAGACTTCAAGACCAGCCACTTGTTTCAACCCGGTACCAATGGTATTCATTTTTATATCCCACGTACCGAGGAAACAGTATCTGTCAGAATTTTCAGACCTCTCGTCCTCTCCCGACAATCACCGAGCGATCATTGGGCTTTCGGCGCGAACATCCCAACGGCGAATGTAACTGTCAATTGGATGCTTTCAACTCCTTTCATTTGCGATTACGTTTCACAGTAGGAGTTGAAAAGGATGCAACAATTCCCTTCTTAGATGTTTTGGTGATGAGGACCACAGAACATATATATTAGAGAAGTGCAAACGCGGTTCAAAACGATGGAAACACGAATGACATTTGAATGGCTGGCGGCCGCCATTTTCCTGGTGTGTGGAAAGAAAAATGTGGCGGGAATATTTGAAATTAGTGAAGAGAATTATTTTCTTTGATTTCAGACTCGAACACATGATTAAATATAAATAATGAGGACGTTGGAAAATAATTAAACGTCCTCATTATTAATATTTAACCTTAGTGTGAACGAGAACCTTACACTTGGAAATAGGTTGATTTCTTTTCAAAGACCAATTTCAACTGGAAGATTTATTGATTTCATGATCTTCATATATCTGTTTTCAAGGTACAACTTATAGTTCGAAAACTTAAAAATTATCCATCATCTGTCAAATATTAATAACTTAATAAATGTGGTCAGAGGCATTGGCACTGGAAATTTGGAAGATAGGAATATCGTCAAATCACTGACTACATGTTTTGTTTAGGTACCAGTTCACTGGATCGAATAATGCTTCCAAGAACAAAAGCCTTGCATGACAAGAGTTTTAGTGACAACAGTGAAACTTGACTGAAATTATGATTGAAATGAATGTCTATAGTGCTCAGTAAAATTTCAAAGTTTACATTCGTCACAAATTGTTATGTGCAAAATAAAATATTTATACATATCGTCGGTCCCATGCCAAAACCATAAATGTGCAAAATTACAGTTTTGAGATAATCGCATTTGAAGTTTGTAATTAGTGGGAAAAATTGGGTTTTTGTGTGACTTTAAATATTCTCTGCAAGAAGTAGAAGTCGTATTGACTAATTTATGTTGTCTAAATGAATAATATGGGTCATTTTGAGACTTAGGATGGACTTAAGTCAAAACGGTCAATTTTGCACATTCATGGTTTTGGCACGGGACCGACGATATGTATCTACATATTTACATAAAATACATGTTTTTACAGAAAAATGATATCAAATCAATTTATATGCTAAAAAACGAATAAAAATAAATTTTCCCCTGTATAATATATAACAATATTTAGATTCGGAAGACCTTGAATAAATTCATCCAAACAAAATCAACAATGGACATATTTCTAGAAATAAATTACAGGAACACAGGTTTGAAAACCCTATTCTAACTCGAATCTTCCTCTGGCTTATGAAAGTAGTTCATGAAAAAAAAATTCCAAATATAATAATTCCAATGTAGCATAAATCTATCACCTCACCGTCATAAATGAATAATGGATCCATTATTGATATATGAAATTAATAAGGAAGAGAAAATCTCATTTCTTCTTATTATTCTACTCAAATAATTGAAAAGTGAAAATACAACTTGTGATTCGCTCGGTTTCCAAAGTTTGTTTAAATTTATTCTAATCAGCCAATTCTGTTTTCTCCAAGAATAACCTGCCAGTTATACAGTAGCAAAATTAATTCCAATGGTATCATCTGGAATGATATCAAAATCCTTAAAATTTTCAAAATCGATAAAAGTTCTAGATTATCAGAAACTTCTAAATCATTTTGAACATTCGTAAGTGCATACGTTACCTATTATTTCTATACAATACAATTCTGTACATAATTCCTCGATAAAGAATTGAATAACATATACTCTCTATCTGAAAAACAACGAAATCCACATACAATTATTCATCTTCGCTTTCACCAAATTTTCATGTTTGCATTATTTCATTTTGTTTGAGGTTATTTCAATTTCGCGGATTTCGACGATGACAGATATCGAACGTATAATCTGTCAGACGCTAGCTGCATTGGCGGCCATTTTCCAGGTGGTGTTTCCAATTTTAGTACTAGCGTTTCATCCCCGTGATGAGGACGGGCAACAAACTATAGACAAACTGGTATCATAAACCAACTTTTTCGGAAAGGTTTATCAACTTTAATTCACAGCATCTGGAGACTAGAATATCCGAACATCGTCGTGACAGCATCAACATACACAACCCCCTTAAAAAAAAGACAATAACACGGCACTAGCGGAACATTCTCTCAAGGAACTACATTCTTTCAATTTCGACGAGGCTTCCATTGTGGGATTTGAAGAGAACATAAAAAAGCGATTAATACATGAAATGGTGTCGGTTAAACAGTGCAAAAGATCAATCAACAAAAGAACTGATATTGATAATCTGAATACAGCGTACTTCAACTCAATTGGCAAGCTTAAAGAAGAGGGTTGACCTGACGAGACTTTAGTTCTGTCCTTTTATCCATACATCATATGTCATTCTCATTGTTTTGATGTCCCACCTGCTCTTCGACAACAATTAGTTATGGTTAAACTGCGAGGAAGCATGTATCGTTCTGTTTTTATGCATCGTAAAATACGATTTTCAATTTTTAATGTGACTCAAAAAGGCCAACTGAAAATGTAGGTGGCTTCCAATTTATTTTAATATTGTGTTTTGGAGTGATATTTTTGTGTTTTGTTCATTACTGTGTTGGTAATGTTTCAGAGTCCCGAAGAAGATTTTAAATAAATCGAAACGTCGGCAGTTTTTCCAAATGAGCCTTTGGATTTACTGACCTCAACCCGTCAAAATATACTGTTGTAACTGTCAATCTTCTCGGAAATCAGTTGATATCTGTCAGAGACAACTGATATAGGCTAGGATTTAAATCTGATGTGAAAACATTACACATATCAACATTGAAAGGTTTTGTGATATGTACAGGGTGGGCAAAATTGATGTTACGTGAACTAAAACTTTTTAACCCGAGGAGATAGAGAAAAATGAATGGCACCTCTTGGTCCTCTTTTTTCGAGAAACTGATAATGCCACCAACTGCATTCCTCTATCTTCTTTCGTTTCCGAGTTATAGGCCAAAATTGAAATTTTGGCGATTTCAACTTGGGTCATTATCTCCGTTTCTGTTTATGCTAGGATGTTGAAATGGAAACATCATACAGGCACTCTACTGATAGCAATCCAGTGGCGTACTCTGATTTCTTCTAAGAGGTTTATTTGCTGAGTTTATAACATTAAGTTGTGTTTTTTCTTATGGAAAATAGTTGGAAAGTAGGTTGAAATAACTCAGAAAGAATCGCCATTTTTTTCCCGTTTCAGAAATGTATCATATGTCATACATCGCCCTCAGATTCGTTAAGATATTATGAAAAATATGATTTATATATGGAATTCAAATTATTGAGTATTAAGAGTAGGTTGAATCATAGAATTATGTGTGTTGAACCTCTTCGAAAAAATCAGAGTTCGCCACTGGATTTCTATCAGAAAAGTGCCTGTATAATGTTTTTATTTCAACATCCTAGCATAAACAGAAACGGAGATAATGACCAATTGACCAAAGTTGAAATCGCCCAAATTTCAATTTTGACCTATAACTCGGAAACGAAAGAAAATAGAGGAAAGCAGTTGGTGGCATTATCAGTTTCTCGAAAAAAGAAGACTATAAGGTTCCATTCATTTTTCGCTATCTCCTCGGGTTAAAAAGTTTTAGTTCATGTAGCACCAATTTTGCCCACCCTGTACAGCTATTTCCATTGAAATTCTCAAATTTTTTAGGAAGGATATGCTGAAAATTATTAAATCACATCGAGCAAACAAGCCTTCGAAAACAAAACAACTCTCCCACCAAATCAGATATTGATTTTAGGAACATGAGGATACAAATCAAGAAGAATTCCATCAGAATTTACTTATGTATAAGGTTTACTCCTGTATACAGCTGTGAGATAAAGCGAAAGAGAATGATTGGTTCTTGAAATAATTTTTCAGATCAGTAAAAGATCATTGTTCAGTATGAAACTGCACTCTTTGTTGTGTTCAGAATTGACCTGTAAAATATTGAAAATTCAGTAAGAAGCAAAGACAAATTAATAGTTACAATTATATACCAATGGAGATTATACATATGCGTAATTGATGGCTTACCTCGATAAGTACAGAAGGAAGTATTCCATAAAGTGATTGACAATCTTCGTTTTTGAATATCAATAGTTTACATCATTATCTATGAAAATGGACAAAATTCTCGAGTGAAATATGAAATGACGAGCCAAAAATGAAAAAATTCTTCGTATTATGGAACCATTCATTGCCAAATATATCGACTATTAAATACATTATATGGTAGGTACACTAAAATAAACAGGATTTTTAGAATATAATGTATTTATATCAACTCAAACAAAAATGACAATTATTGTAGTAGGTATTCACAATTATAAAAGCACAACTCTGGCCTTGGAAATTTGACACATTCCACTATGTATCGAAGTTATGACGTTTTTCAAAATATTTTTTTGTTCCAAGTCAACACAATGTTGCCCATTCTACATTCTTAGCGCAATTCTCAGAATGTACATTTCATTTTGGAGAACACAACAGAAAATTGTGAACAATATTCTACATATAAAGGAGTTTTTGGATTTACGATTGTGAAGATTTATTGATGTGCTTTGTTTTCATCATGATATGTGATATAATTGTGAGCGTGCATAACATTTCTATTTCTAATATTTCTTTATTTCAAATAAATAACAGTTTTATTGATTCATCACAAAGAAAATAAACATAATAACTAAATTAACGAATTTGTTTACAGAGAAACTGATAATTTCAATGCAATAGTAACTGAGTTTTGGTTATAAATTAAAAAGCAAGAATGTCAATTCCTGAAAGCTTTATAGATATAAATTTCATTCATTTGATCTTATGAACAATGAGTAAAAGGTTCTGACTGTATAGTAATTTATTAGTTTAAAAAATATTCATACATTACTACCACAACAGGTTTGTACAAATAAAATGGAATAGGTCAAACATATGCTTCACATTTATCATTCACCTGTTCTAAAATAAGACAAAAACTCCTGAAATACGGAAAAAACCGATGTATTCTGGTTCAATATAGCCTATTTCTACTTTCGGTAAAGGATTGATAGGAATGAAAGCTCCAGTGACACATTTCAATTCATCGGAATCTGAATTCAACTACCGTTGAATGCAATATAGTCATATTTCTTCTTTTTTTCAGCTTTTTCGGCGTGTTTTTTTCTGAAACGTGAAAACGATCAACAATAATCATTTAGAGACCGATGATGGCCATCCAGAACCCGTTTACTTACGAAAATTCCTCAAAAATCCTACCTGAACCATATTTTCTGGTCCCTTTCGTTAGAAGATCGTATGACGAAGCCTTTTTTGTCCATTTGCACATTCCAAATAAATTTTTAGCACCAAAAACGATATCAGAACTAACCAAACTTCTGGGGGACCGGAATTGCGTTTGAATGAAATCTTTCTAAACGGTCAGATACCTAAAAAAAAACCTCGTTATCAAGTGTAAAAAGGTCGATTAGTACCTACTTTCGCTTTATTTATGCTTATAAATCGATTTTTGGTCCAATTCAAATTTGCCGTTCGTACACACGCCAAAAGTCGTGAAAGGAAAAAATGACTCGCACGAAATTTCTCATATCGACAGGAAACTTCTTCTGGACGACGAAGAACGGAAAAATAGGCGGTTTCCTATCGATATTTCGCCCCAAAATCGCCGATCGATTCGAACTAACAAAATGTGGAATCTCTTCGATACTTTTACTAGAGCACTATAAAGATAGTTATACTAGATAGACCTGGCTCTATGGTTGATTGGGTCCAACCATAGACTCGAAAATTACAGGACTCGCATCGGACTTGTATCGGGGTGATACAATGACTATTCCACTCATTACATTTTTAGTGAGGAAGTTTTCTTAGCAACACTCGTTTCTCATCGATAAAACATGGAAACGAGCAAAACCAACAAGTTGGTTTTCAAGCGATAAAATTTTTGACGTTTCTCAAATTCATAGATAGCTTCGAAAATTAGTACCATAGAAAAAACAAACAATGTTCAGTTAGTCTATGATGAATACTTATTTGTCAGAGACCGCAATACGTGCCCAATGTGACCATATTACCATAATTTCTCGTGGAATAGTCATGTCGAATACCACTCGAGATGAAATTTAAGCAGGTAAAATTTCTCTCTTGTAATATTCAAGTTTGTTGCTTTTCGGCAATTTCGCTCATGAAATACAACTGTCGTTCACGAAATTGCCTCAGCAACAAACTTTCATGTTACAATCGACAAATTTTGCCGGCAAAATTTCATCTCTTGTGGTATTATTTATATGATAAAATTTTGCGTTTTATGTTCCACAACAAAAAAGCATATCTGATTGTATTATTTGTGGTATTCTTCCTCGGATGATTAGTAGGAAATTAATTATGTTATCTTTCATAGGAGGACGAATAGAGGAGAAGAAGCAGGAATTTATGTTTTATATTAAGTTACTAGCTGGCCCGGCGAACTTTGTTTCGCCTAAATGATACCTATACCATAGCCATCTTTATCTTAAGAAGGCCGTGCCTATACTTACTGTGGATTTCACAAATCGTAATCACCAGTGATCGGAGATCAACGGCTGGGTTAGATTTCTGAACTGTCAAATCGAGTTGATTCTAGATCAAGCTCCGATCACCGGTGATAGGTATGCTTTGTGAAACCCCCGTTAAAGTTGTACAAACTTACCATTGTTATTTTTTCAAGCAGGAGATAAATTAGGTATAATAAAAGTTCTGTCAAATGTCATCTGTCAATAGTCATCTGTCTATTGATAAATGTCATATGTCAAATGTCATCTGTCAAATGTGATCTGTCAAATGTCATCTGTCAAACGTCATCTGTCAACTGACATCTTTTCCATGGATATGAGCTGTCACACAAAACAGAAATACAAAAATAATATGTCAATTACTAATTATGGGCAATTTTGAATTCAGTTATTTCCGCAAATATATTTATTATCCAAACATAAATCAAAAACATTTCAGAAATATGAAAATGGACAACTCACAAATGATGCTGATCGTCACAATCCGATTTACTTGACATTCCGGTAAAAATTCACTGTTCCACCAACTTAAGATCTTTACCCCTTCCATGTTATTATAAGTTCTATGCAAATTACCCAATAATTGTATACATCGCCATCTAGTGGCGATAATATCAAATACAGTGTCTAGTCACTGTACGCTACAGTGTCTAGATAAGAGCCATAAACCGTAGCGACACCTAGTGGCCTTATTCAAAAGGAGAAAAACCATTTCCTACATAAGCCAACCGTAGCGACACCTAGCGGCCTTATTCAAAAGGAGGAAAAGCATTTCCTACATAAGCAAATTTTTCATCGAATTTTTCAGAGTTTCAATGTATTTTATAATAACCAGGCCGTAGACGAATCCATAAATGAAGTTTCATAACAAACAGTCCATCCGATCTCGAGTTATAAATGGTGTAACCAACAGCTCTCTTTTATATATATAGATGCCTTAAGTTGTGAATTGATTCCGTAATGCTTATGAGAAAATTGAGGTAATTTTATTTTTTGTTGTTGCTGTATTTGTAAATTTTATCTAAAATAGGTTGCAAGAGGATCCAAGACAATTAGCAGTATGAGAAAGGTACTGACCCTAGCCAGAGGAATGACCTTATTCGTAAAAGTAAACAGTGCGGACGCGCTAATCGCGTTCGCGAAGAGAAATAATATTGAGATAACCGCGGTGTCTAACGTGAAGCCGCGAAGTGTCCCGACTTAGGGAACACCTACAAAAGTTAAACCGTCAGTGTTACAGAAGGATGAAGTAACAATCATACAATGTACGGATCGGCAGTGTCGAGATAATTTGAGTGATTAGGCATTGCGAGATGCATAGTCGTAGCTTAATCGTGGCCGAGGGTATAATAAACTTTATTTATCGTTTGAAAGCCGTGGAAAACATCATCGACGAGTAGCAGAAACGGAGACTTTTAACAAATGGTCCAATGGTTCAAGATGATCAACATGTTAAACACCGAAGAGATGAGAGAGCGGACACACAACACTGCACGACAATTATGGGGATGGTTCATTTACATCACCTGTTCATAAGCGGACTCATGAGTTTTCATGCGATATTCCGAATCATGAACTACGGGATAGGAGTTATATCAAACGACTGTACCTATATTATGAGGTATTTGGATATGAAATGATCCTGTTGGCCAGCCTGTGGAATACTTTGACCTTTATTGGTCTGTACTTTAACTACGTGGATTAGGAACCGACACAGGACCAGAAAAGGGAACCTGAGAATAAATAAGGACGCAAGGGCGGACGTAACTACAACAACGGCAAGACTGTCTGGGTTATACCCTATTTTGAATTCGAACGGCCCGCACTGGATAGAAGAAAGGACTGAAAACGGTGTAGGTCGCGAGCCCGAAATATGTGCAATGTAAGGGACATTTCTCGCGATATCAGATGGACTGTGCGCTGAGCTTACGTAAATATTGACATCGAACACAAAGTGTGAATTGCTGATTACGGTAGACTATAGGCTGTTGTGTATTTTTGAAAGGTCGTTCTCGAGGTAGAGGTCAGTTCCAATCTCAGAGGAACGAAACATATGGAGATAGCCAGTACCGGAATAACGAGATCATGTTGTGATCGCGAGTGAATTCGAATTCCGAAAAGTGGACATAAGAGACTCCATGTAGGAGAGGTGAAGTGACAGACAGATTTCTTGAATTTTCTTTAGAAGGACCAGATTTATGAACATCATGTTTTGCTATATTGGACCTTTTTATTTAATTCTTGAGTTTAATTGACCCTGAAGGATATTGTTTATTTTAGGCTAGTTATTTGAGCAGAACTGTGGCTCAACAATTTTGCAAGGAAATGATATATATATATATATTCTTATGAAATGGAGCTGTTAGATTTGTTTCCTATTATGGCATGTGTCTCGAAAAGGCAACAAGAAACAGATCATTCGAACAAACATATTGATATTTCGATTTAAGGCATGCTGTTTGAAACTTGAGAATTTTTTACGCTTGGTATAATTGAGTTATATAACTGTTATAATGTCTTAATCGGAAGACGAGGGACTATTGGACTACTGAGGATAATGATAAGGGAGAGGTTATGGCAACCGATGCCAAAACTTTTTCAAAGGAGGGAGTATTGTGATAGACGGAAGTATTTTTGCCATGATAAAACTGCTAATGTCTTGAAAATTGGGACTTGAATGTTTTCTTCCATGTAATGTTGAATCGGTCTTTTCAGCACCCTTCAATTTTATCCTGAATAGAAAAAAAATCGTAACAGTTTGATTGATCTGTGTAGACTTCTGAAATTTGATATCCCTGTGCCAGAAAATTATTGAATCGTTTATCAAGCCCATACCGGATGTCTGGCTATACTTTAACGATTGAAATTATTGATCTTCGTTTCAAGTTTCTTAGGGGGTCTGAGCGACGGCAGAAGAATTCGAAGCTAGACTTGTGGGATTCGCAACGCAGCATTTCCCAAACCGTTGCATGGAAAACTTCATTATCTCAAGAAGGTCCTACCCACGAGAGGTAGGAAGCGAAAAAGTCTCTGATTTGATTGGTTTGAAAAAACGAAGACAAACGTCTTTGGTTTGATTGGGTTGAAATTCCGATGGGGGAAAAATCTTCAACTTGATCGGTTTTAAAGAACAACCGGAGAAGGAAGACCTTTAACTTGATTGGTCGCTGAAGAAAACAAAAAACGGGGTAACTGGGGAAGTCTTGAATGAAAATAAGCTCAGTTATTCTGAATAAGGTGCTAATGTAACTCATAGGTTTTGGTTTCAATCTTTTCGAAGGTCAGTCTCGAACGAAGACAGAAAAGTGTTAAGTCGAAATTGAAAGATCTCTGAAATTACTTAGAATTATTTCAGATTGCGTATCACCGGTATAATCGGGAGTGTGATTAATCTACGAAAACGAATGGGAGACGTGTTTCTGTGTTTCTTTCATTTTTCAGGAAAGATTCATCATCCTTAGGATTTTTGGCACGGGAAAAAGTTCAGATACTTTTGTTTATCCTTAGCTTATTTTGAGTATTGGTAGGAAGCTGCATGCAAGCCCAGATATCTTTTATAGTCTACAGTCCCGAAATCTACCACAAGTCGTATCTTCTTTTAAAAGTGTAACATTTTTTTGTAATCACCCTTGGGTATTTGAAAGTTTATGTGGAAATTATATTTTGAGATCTCCCTTGAGTATTTAAAAGTTTATGTAGAAATTATTTTTAAGATTTCCCTTGTGTATCTGAAAGTTTAAGTGTAATTATTTTTGGGATCTCTTGAGTATTTGGAAGTTTGAGTGAATTGTTTTTTTTGAGATCTCTCTTGAGTACTAGAAAGTTTTTATTGTATTATTTTGAGATCATCCCATGTTTATGATTTTGGGGTTATTTTGACAAACCCTCAAATTTTTGATAACTCGATTTTACTTTTATAATGTGGATTGGTATTGCGAATAGATTTGGTTGATGTAATAATTTGATTTGGTGTGATTCATTTCATTTGATTCCAGAAAATTTCCGAATATCTTGATAATTTAGATTGTAGGAATATAGATAACGAGTGTAAAATTGTTTATTTTGCTTTGGTCTTAATATACGTCTCAAATTTGAATTCAGAAGTTTCATTTACTATCCCTCTCCCTGGGGAATTATTAGACACTAAGGGCGGGTTGTAACTCAGTAGGTTAACCTCTGGTTTCCGTTGACCATTGGTTAACGTTGATTGGGTTGTTGTATGACAGAAATTGAAGTTAACCAGTCAGTGAACTTTCGAATTTCAAACCATCTAGTTTTGAGAGTTTAACCTATGGTCTAGACAAAAAAAGCACAGAAAATATTTTCAAAATGACATACCTCATGAATTTTTGAACGATCAACTTTCAAACTTATCTGAAAATAACCTATCCTATGTTTGTACTGTGTTGATTAGAAATTGCTCTGCTTGTTTAGTTATTCGAAATGAATATGCAAAGAGATAATCTGCGTGAGTTAAATCTCACTGATGATGAGGACTTTATGAAACTTGTCGAATTAGAATCATTCCCCAGGAAAAAACGAAATTGAAAGGTGTTTTGGTGTTCCAAAAGAAGATTTCCAGTACTAGCGTTGGGTATTCGACTTGATGTTGCTAAAGTGGAAGCAATTGTCATCACATGTACTGTGCTTCACAATATTGCTTGTGAAAAAAATGAACCTGAACTACCCATCGATGAAGAAGTGGCAGCACTCATTGAAGAGGCACAAAATATAAATATACAAGTACCAGATATATCTAGGTTCAATATGAACAATCTTATTAGATACAATATTACTACGCAATATTTCTAGGCACTCCTGTAACTCATTTAAACATTTTCAGGGCGAATTAATTGTTCATTTCATAGCTGAATTATCATTATATGACTCGAGGAGAAAAGCTACATCTTGAATTTTATACTTGTGTTATGTTTATGTAATGAATAAACAGATAAACAATCTCGGAATCTGAATTCTGAATAAAAACTTACAGTCAAAGTGTCACAGATTACAGTAAGATTATGACAGAATTATAAAAATATTCAATGGATTCTGTGATCTGGGTTCAGTGTGGCCACTGAAAAGACAAAAAAGAGACGTTTACTTGACCATCATCTGATTTTTCATGTTACAACAGAAATTGACTTAACCTTACTCGCCAGGTTAACCATTGATTTCAAGACCAACTGGTTAACCAACTGAGTTACAACCCGCCCTAAGTCCTGACGCTAGTGCGTTGGGCCGATCCCACACTTGCTCCCTTTTCGGAGAAAGATCTTCGAAATTTAAAATAACATAATTCTTTTTTCTTTGAGTAATAACTCCCCTGATTGGTGGAAAGCCGCTCTTTCTTCGAACCACAAAGGGGGTGGTTCTTAAAATATCATATGACTGGGAATTCCTTTTTGGAGACCTTTGGGGGAAAATCATGGACTGAAGTTTCATACGCATATTACTTCAAATATTTGAACGGATCACTTTTGGATTTTGCTCTGAAGAAAAGGAATTTATTGATCGAGATAAGTAAGTATTTTATTGATCCCTTAAGACATATATACATGTATAGGACAAGTCGAGTCATAGATCCAAAACTCACATGAATTTGATTGTGATTGCTTTGCCTCATTTCATTAGGTTGAAATTAGATAGGAAAAACCTGATAAACGTGGAAGATGTCGAAACTGAAATATTTTGGTAATGGTTATAAAAAATGAAAAAAAAAAGGAAAACTTAAACAAAATCAGAATGACAATGAACAGAGAGGGAATTTCCATTTCCAATGAGTATTCATTGAGAAATCACAATAAAACTGGCTAGAACTATATATAACCTCACCTTCCAAACGGAAACTTTGGGAATTTTTTTTGGAAAAACTAAGAGAATTGCAGACTTCTCGTTTTCATTTTCGTATTCTGGGACCCAAAATTAGTGAGTACTGATTTTTTCACGTCTCAAAAACAGTTCTTTTAGTTCTGCATAATTACCGGAGTCGGAGCAATCTTAAAGCAACCACAAGAAGATAAATCAGTCAAACCAGTATTTTACTTTTCGAGAAAACTGACAGAATCACAGAAAGACAAAAAAGCTATTTATATTGAATGTTTGGCCATAGAAGAAGCTATATTTTATTGGCAGTATTATTTGTTAGGTCAGAAATTTATCATTTTTTCAGATCATAAGCCGTTAGAAAACTTCAATATAAAGAAGTGCACTGATTCAGAGTTAATGAAAATTTTGAATTATACAGGGTGTTTGGAGGGTGAGTAGCCATAGGTAAATGGTGGATAGGTGATGCTCTTGGCTACTTGTTGCGCCTAATAAAATAACATTTTGCCCAAAGTTCAAGGTCTTATAATTTTTTTGCCATTTTTCTAGAAATTTCCCATTTTTCTCATTAAAATCTTGAATTTTTTCGAATTTAATGCTCGAGGTGCCTATAAAATGATTTATTTCCTTAGTCTAGTCTTGTCTTATTCAGATTTAATCATAATTTCATACAAACGTCTTCAAAAAACCTGTCAGCGTCGTATCAAACTTCAAAATGAAAAAAAAAAAAATAATGTTGTGTCCGCTTTACAAAGTGAAATAAAAAAAAAATCACATAGTGTTGGGTTTTAAAATGGCTTTAAAAACTTCTCTAGTTAATACTTTTTGCAATGGTATGTAACATGTACCATTAATAATCAGATAACTCAACAAAAAACCGTTTTGTCTTCAAGGATGCCTTGAAAGGGTGACGACAAAACTATTCCATTGAGCAAGCAAAATCATTTTCCTCATTCTACCACCGCTGAAAATAGCGTGCTCTCTCTATCATTGGCTAACAATACTCCCAAGGGTGTCGCCAGGGGGGGGCAGCTGCCCCTCGTGCCCCCCTCCCCCAATCAGAATAGAAAAAATGAACAGATCTTCGTATATTATGCTATTATTTCATAAGTTTTTAAGAGAAGATGCTTCCAGCTATCGCCCAATCGCACTCCTGAGCGCCTAATTTTGAATAGGATTCGAGACACAATAGACGAAGCTGCTGTGAACAGGTGCTGGCTTTAACATCCTACATAGAGGCTGGATTCCAGAAGAAAATGAAAACATCGGTTGCTTTTGTCGACCTGACGGCAGCATACGACACCGTATGGCTGGAAGGATTACTGCTCAAACTAAAGCGGAATGTGCAAAGTAAGAAATTGACAACACTTATCAAAAATATGTTAACTAACCGATGCTTCAAAGTAAGCATTGGACATAGAACAAGCAAATCATACACCATGAAAAATGGACTGCCACAAGGATCTGTACTGGCCCCAATGCTCTTCAACTTGTACACCAGCGACCTACCTAACACAACCAGTAAGAAGTTCTGCTATGCGGATGATCTAGCAATAGCCACTCAATCTAAAACATTGGAAGAAGGGGAAGCTATCCTTACTAGGGACTTGGAAACACTAAACCGATATTACAAAAAGTGGAGACTCTGTCCGAATCCATCTAAGACAGAGGCATGTGCGTTCCACTTAAATAACCGATTAGCTAACCAACAGCTTAACATCAGCTTTTGCCAAAAAAGTGTAAGACATAATTTCTACCCTAAATACCTCGGCGTTACACTGGACCGCTCACTTACGTACAAAAAACATCTGGAAAATACGAGCCAGAAAGTCAAGACTCGTAACAATATTATTAGGAAACTGGCTGGGACCTCATGGGGAGCCGACGCATCGACCCTACGCACTGATGCTCTGACTCTGGTATATCCCGTAGCTGAATATTGTGCCCCAGTGTGGCAACGGAGTGCCCATACCAGGAAGATAGATGTTCACCTGAACGACTGTATGAGACTCGTCACGGGTGCCCTGAAATCTACACCCATTCCCTGGCTGCATACTATCAGTAACATCCCACCACCAGAACTAAGACGGAAGGAGGCCACTGTAAGAGAACGGGCTAAGCTGAAACATCCAAGCCACCCACAGGACCTCCCAATTCACGAGATCCTAAACAACCCTCCACCAAACCGCCTCAAATCCCGGAGCCCTCTATGGGCCGAGGCGGAACATAACTCCCAGATCAAAGAAGACTGGCGCCACAAATGGAACGTGGCACCAATACATAAACATGACATAGTAGACCCCACACTTGCTCTACCAGGATTTGATCTGAAGAGAAGCACCTGGAGCTCAGACTCAATAGAATTAGGACAGGCCATGCAAAATGCAATGCCATGATGTATAAGTGGGGACTCCGCGACTCCCCAGCCTGTGACTGCGGAGCTGATCAGCAAACCGTGGAGCACATCGCCCGGGAATGCCCTTTAAGGAAGTACCTAGGACCATTCAGAGACATCATCAATGCGACACCTCCTGCACTAGACTGGCTGCGTTCCCTGGATGGAGAGCTCTGACTGAAGTCATAATAACATTTAAAATTTTCTTACTTTTTTTTTACTTATTTATACATGTATGTTTAACCTTCATTTTATGTTATTTTGTACTTTGTTATATATTCATGGTCACTGACATTAATACTTGTGAACTGCTGTTGCTATAATGCCATACGATAAATAAATAAATAAATAAAAGAGATTTTTGAGCTCAAGGAGGGGGGCAGCTGCCCCCTGTGCCCCCCCAGCTCAAAAGCTGGGGGGTAGTTACTACATTCGCAAGTCATTTCATAGGCCTGCAGTAAAGGTGCAGTAATGCAGTTTTGAGTTCACTCAACATTTCGGTGGTTCATCAGCATATTCTGTAGAAAACTAAAGATAGAGAACTTCAAATCATCAAATAAAATGTTTTTAGACATCTTAAATGAAATTAATATTGTGTGGATGATACGAATTTAGTGATTTATTATATTGAAAGGAATATGTGAAGATTTTCATACTACTGCGAGTAAAATACGAGTATTCTGTTCCACGTTTTTCAGTATTTCGTGCAATTTCGATTGGCAACACTGCTCCTATTGGCCCTTTAGTTTTCTACAGAATATGTTAATGAACCACCGAAATGTTGAGTGAACTCAAAATTGCATTACTGCACCTTAACTGCAGGCCTACGAAATGACTTGCAAATGTAGCAATTACCCCCCAGCTTTTGAGCTGGGGGGGCACGGGGGGTAGCTGCCCCCCCTAGAGCTCAGAAATGAAATAATAGCATAATATACGAAAATCTAATCATCCAATCAAAATCATTCTTTCTATTCTGATGGAGGGGGCACGGGGGGCAGCTGCCCCTCCCCCTGGCGACGCCCTTGTGAGAATTGTTAGCCGATGATAGAGAGAGCACGCTATTTTTAGCTGTGGTAGAATGAGACAAGACTAGACTAAGGTAATAAATCATTTTATAGGCACCTCGAGCATTAAATTCGAAAAAATTCAAGATTTTAATGAGAAAAATGGTCTAGAAAAATGGCAAAAAAATTATAACACCTTGAACTTTGGGCAAAATGTTATTTTATAAGGCGCAACAAGTAGCAAAGAGCATCACCTATCGACCATTTCCCTATGGCTACTCACCCTCCAAACACCCTGTATATCACTATTTGTCTTCGAAATAGTGTATAACCCAGGGAAAGAAAACTTAGAGGCAGATTGTTTGTCTCGGAACCCAGTATTGGAAACAAGAGATGAAAATGATCAAACAGAATCATCAATAAAAACAGTTAATTTTGTGAAATTGCGAGAAATAATTGAGAACCAAAAATTGTTAAAACTGGATAATAATGATGAAACTGAAAGTAATTGTCAATTCGTGGTATTTACCCCATCCATTATATATTTCAGGATAGTCTAATTGATTTTTTGGGGTTAATAAAACTTATTTTATCTTCAATCATATACTTGAAAACATCGAAGATATAATCAATAAAATCGTAGGCAACGTTTCGGGCAGTGCCCTTTTTCAAGCCTAAAACAATTACAACACATTAAAATTAAGTATAAAACACTATTCCAAGATTTTTCCGATGTACGAGTAGTATTACCTATTATTCAATTCGTGTTTACTTCGTCTTGTTGAGATGTCAATGCATTGAATAATTTGTTAGGTTACGATGATCTACCCGTGGTAACAATATGTGAATTCTCTCTGCTCATTATTGTCAGGATGTTGGCTTCGTGGTCATGATGAGAGAAGAATATACACGGTGCAAGTACTTTATGTCTGTTCTATCATTTATAGAGTTTTCGTTTTGTTTAATGTATATCATCTCAAGGAACTCTCTAGATTTCTTATTTTTTTCTTTATCTAAGATCTTTGTTTGGTCGTAATTGAATGTGTGTTCATTATCAACCTTGTGTTTGTATAATGCCGTTTGGGTTTTCGAGTATTTATGTCCTTTCAATCTATCCTTCAGTCTTTGTTCAGTTTGTCCTATGTACACTCCGTTGCAATCATTGCATGGTATTTCGTATATTACATGCGATCTTTCATTAGTGGGCGTTGGTGCTTTTAACTTGGTGTATAGTTCTCTGATCTGAATGTGTGGTCGATGTGCTACTTTTAGGCTTTTATACGGTTTAAGAATGTTGTCTATCTTATCGGACAGTCCTGGTATGTATGGAATAGGTATGTAAGTGATAGGTTCACCCGTATTCGATGTTTCTACCGTGTTGTATAATTTATGTGTACGTTGTTTGAGTATTCTTTTTATGAGTGCTAGGGGATAGTTGTTTTTGGTCAATAGCATAGTTATCTCTTGTATAATAGTTGGTCTGTAAACTGGTGATGTAAGTTTGAGAGCTCTGTCGATGTACCCAATAACGGAGTGCAACGGAGTGTACATAGGACAAACTGAACAAAGACTGAAGGATAGATTGAAAGGACATAAATACTCGAAAACCCAAACGGCATTATACAAACACAAGGTTGATAATGAACACACATTCAATTACGACCAAACAAAGATCTTAGATAAAGAAAAAAATAAGAAATCTAGAGAGTTCCTTGAGATGATATACATTAAACAAAACGAAAACTCTATAAATGATAGAACAGACATAAAGTACTTGCACCGTGTATATTCTTCTCTCATCATGACCACGAAGCCAACATCCTGACAATAATGAGCAGAGAGAATTCACATATTGTTACCACGGGTAGATCATCGTAACCTAACAAATTATTCAATGCATTGACATCTCAACAAGACGAAGTAAACACGAATTGAATAATAGGTAATACTACTCGTACATCGGAAAAATCTTGGAATAGTGTTTTATACTTAATTTTAATGTGTTGTAATTGTTTTAGGCTTGAAAAAGGGCACTGCCCGAAACGTTGCCTACGATTTTATTGATTATATCTTCGATGTTTTCAAGTATATGATTGAAGATAAAATAAGTTTTATTAACCCCAAAAAATCAATTAGACTATCCTGAAAAACTGAAAGTAATGTTATCTATGAAACATTGAATAATAGAAGGAAGATCTGGTTAACAGAAGAATTGATATCAACTATCCACATTCGACAAGGCACATAACT
Organism: Adalia bipunctata; assembly: GCA_910592335.1. Taxonomy (NCBI): domain Eukaryota; kingdom Metazoa; phylum Arthropoda; class Insecta; order Coleoptera; family Coccinellidae; genus Adalia; species Adalia bipunctata. Next base: position 50,409,430 of record OU342950.1, on the reverse strand, counting down.
AGGCACATAACATCTAACTTTGATGATAGCTCATAAATTTTATTTCAAAAATTGGTTTGAGCACATTAAGATGGTTTATAGATCTTGTGAAACATGTATGAAAAACAAGACGAGAGTTGGAAACTTTAAAGCTCCCCTTTCACAATTGGGACCAGCTTCAAAACCATTGATAGTATCATTGGATACAATTGGCGGTTTTAGAGGCAATAGGAGTACAAAAAGATACCTACATTTGGTTATAGATCATTTTACAAGATTTGCGTTCATTTCGACTTCCAAGACACAGATTTCAAGAGATTTCATTCAATTATTGAAAAAAGTACAGAATAAAGGATACATAAAAATTTTATTGACAGACCAATACTCTGATATCCATTCTAAGGAATTTAAACAATACATGAAATCTGAAAATATAACACTGATATTCACAGCAGTAGACTGTGCTTTTTCTAATGGTCTTAATGAGAGAATCAATCAAACTTTGGTTAATAGAATATGCTGTAAACTATATGAAAATGAAGAGTTGCCATGGACAGTCATAGCTGGGGAGTGTGTGAAAGAGTATAATAATACAATTCATAGCTCGACTGGATTCACTCCTAATTATCTCCTAACAGGGATTGAAAACTCGATATTATCAAAAGAACTAGATATAAATAACGACGAAAATTTAGAATAAAACTTATGAAAATTCAAAAAAGGTGCATGAACAGAATAAGACTTATTATGATAAAAATTATAAAAATATCAATTATGATACAGGAGATCTAGTGTATATCTATAATGGTAATTCACTGAATAGAAACAAGTTGGATTCAATAAGAACAGGACCATATAGGATTAAAGCAAAGCTATCGAAAGTTATGTATGAAATTGATAGTGGATTTAGGAAAAAGACCAATTTATTCTACGCAAGTAAATCGGTACCTTATCTCGCACCGCCTGGTCATCCGACTGAAGGAGGGGGGATGTAAGTTTGAACCTTCCCGCCAAACTTTGACGTTAGCGTTAACCGCGAAGAAACCGAGCCTCGAAACCGGAAGGACAATTGACGCTAAACAGCTGGAGAGAATGTGCATGAGAATTCCTGTTATAATTGAATCATTCATTGAAATATCGACAATAGGGATGTTGACACATATTACAAATTCATATAAATTGAGGTTTTCCACATTGAAGGTAGTTTTTGAAATACTAAAAAAATATTTTAGTGATCTAATTACTCTCATTAAATTAAATAAAATCGATTTAAAATGTGTAATCTTTTACCGTTCAGCACGTGACTGCAAACACGAATGAGAATACGTGACGTCACTGTACTGTAAACAAGCTTACCTATAACCTTACTGTCATCACGAATACGAACTTACGAAGAACGGAAGAGAGTAAAACGTATCACCAGCGAACTATTTCACGATTATTTGTTATTACGCAAACGATTTGTTCGCCAGAAATCACACAAGATCAGTTCGCTTTGACAGATGGCGAAGTCTGTTTACTGTATAGTGACGTCATCATAATCACTTCGTTTCAGCGGGAATTTTGAAAACTATTATTATTTACGCATTTTTCATTGGTATTTGCTATATTTTTTCCATGAAAATATTTTTTTCGTGTTTGAATAAGGCTTATCTACAAATTAAAATCATTTCCAAAAAATAGTCAACATCCCTATTGTGTTCATTCAGCTTTGTAAATTGTTGAAATATTTCGTTTTGTTCTTAGGGTTAATATTATGTTATTTCAGTTATTAAACTACATCAACAGTTGACTGACTTGTATAATTGACTTCGAGGTAACTTCTCGAATTTTAAGGCCCTGAATTCGAGACTTACAGATATAATAAAAACAATAAACATTCCAGGATTCAACATAGCGTCAATTTACACTTGAATTAATTATAAACACGGTGGTGTAGCAATTTTAATAGGAGAGGAACTGCAATACGAGAACTATAAATAATCGATGGATTCGCGGAAGATCTCCACTTTGAAGTGACATCAGTTCCATCATGAAATATCATAATTGGTGTCTAAATCCTCAACAGGTTCTTTCTTAAAAAAAAAAACTTGGAAACAAGATGACCAGAAAGGCCCCAAACAGGGATATATACATAGGAGGAGACTTCAAAATAAATATAGCAGAACAATCACAACGAAGTAGGGGGTGACTGGGGACACCATGCTCCAAAGAGCCATCAAGAATGGAAAAAAAATAGTGCCACATGCATAGATAATGTGTTCACAAAAAGTACAAGTGTGAAACGTTTGAATCCCACATAGCGGATCAAATGGCTCAACAATAAGAACTAAAAAGTGCAAATGGCAAACAAGATAAGAAAACGAACAAAAATCAAACAAACACAGAGGAAAATAAATACTAAGATACTAAATACATACTCTAAAATTAAACCTTTCCAAAAAAAATGGAATAAAATAATAGAAGTAAAACCAGTAGATGAGGCCCTCAGCAAGTTCATGTGTGTAAAAAACGAAGAAATATATAAAAGTTTGATTAGAACTATTAATATTAGAGTAGTCGTAATAAAACTGGTATAGCACACCAAAGAACATCAATTCAGAACTGGACATGTTCAGGACAATAATATTAACAGGTAGGCATGAGGAAATAAGGAATTATTACAATATACTCAGAAAGGACTACAGGTCGAAAATTTAAATAGCAAAGATGCAGGCAAACAGCAAATATATTAAAAACTCGAGCAACAAAATGAAAGCCATGTGGAATGTTTTTGAAGGAGAAATAAATGAGAAGAAACAATCAAGCACAACGTTGACTGTACAACAACTCAGCAAACACTGAAGCAGGTGAGGAATGCCAAAGACAAATGAAGAATTCAGACTCCGTTGAAAATTACCTGAGTAATATAAAGAACAAAAATACCAAATGATTCTATTTATTCAAAACGTCAGAGGAAGAAGTTGCGAAAACCATTTAACATCTAAAAATAAAGAAACAACGGACATGTACGAACATAACTCAATAATTATAAGGCACATAGCAGAAAATATGAAGAAACATTTAACAAAATCAATAGAAGCTTTACTGAAGAGATATATCCACCATGCTTGAAAAATTATACTCATCATATACAAAAAGAAGAACAAAAATGATCCCAGAAACTATAGGCCTGTTGGAATAATTCCAAAGATTTTCAAAATCATAGACATCATATTAAAATGTAGAATTGTAAAAAATTTTGAGAAGTTTGAGTAATACAGCGAGAGTCAGCATGCTTATAGGAAGAATAGATCTACTGAGACGGCAATGGTAGGCTCGTTGATAATGTACTTCGAGCACTGGACGCCAAAAATATCAGTCAGTTGGTCTGCTGTGACTCGAGATCATAAGCTCCGCATTAGAAAGGTACAGATATACGGAATAAAAGAAAATGTATTAGGAATCATATTTTACTGATAGAAAACAGATAACATTTAAAGATGGAGTAAGATCAAAAGCAAGAATAGGTAATGCGGTTTACCTCAGGGCTCTGTATTGGGGCCTATACTATTTATTATCTACATGAATGACTTCCCACAAGCGCACAGTAAAACTTTTTGCGGTGCGGCCGCACGAAAAAGGGTAATTTTTTCGATGTTCTTAATCGACATGTTAATAGGGTTTTCAGAGAGGTCTAATGAAAAACACATTCCGGGGAAAAAAGTCCCAATTAGGTATAACTTATAAATCTCTTCATTGTATCATAACCAAGCTTTCGATTCCATCCTCAGGGTGCTAAAAATACAAAGCAATATGTAACTAACAAGAATACTAGAGCGGAAATCACACATGTGCAACTTTTATACACACAACGAAATGAGAAAAACCTCGTTAATGCCAATAAAATACGAAACAAGATTCAGCTCAATGACCAACCCTCTCACTTTCCCAAATTCCATCATTGACACTAATTGAAAATTATTAAAATACATGAAGATAGGTTTAACGTCTGTAAATAATAATCAAGTAAAGATATAACGGCATGCAGACAATTGAATATTTTTGAAATTCCGGAAAAAGTCACACGCCGTGCAGGAATCGAACCTGCGTCTCCCTACTTTCCGGGCGGGGGCCTTGACCACTCATATGCATCGTTAGCCCCACTGGGCTAACGGGCTAACGGGCGGGGGCCTTGACCACTGTCAAGGCCCCCGCCCGGAAAGTAGGGAGACGCAGGTTCAATTCCTGCACGGTGTGTGACTTTTTCTGGAATTTCAAAAATATTCAATTGTCTGCATGTCGTTATATCTTTACTTAATTATTGAAATAGTCATACTATTAAAACTTTTGAAAGTCCAAGACGAACACACACTTAACAAATTAAAACGTGGTACGAAATCCAAAGGATACTCTAACGGAAATTCGAAAAAAGGAAATTAAACAGTGAGGGTAAAAAATTTGTATGGTATTTTCAACATACAAATTGTCAATTTTTTACCCTCTATAGTGACACATCTGATAGAGTGTGATAAAAACTTCGAACTGTAATGATATTGAAAATCAAAATAATGAGAATTTTTAATTTTGTTATTTTGAAAGGGAAAGATGTTATGATATTTTTGTATATGTGTAACCTGGGGGAGAGTTGTTTGGAGAGAATTGTCAGATTGACGGCAATAAATTTTGAAACGTATTCTGAAATAGATTCGGAAATAATGGTTGTTTAATTGAGGCTAACTCATAACAACTGTATGATTTATATGAACAATTGAAACGTACAGAAAAAGATGTGTTTGTGGCTCAGAGCACAATAACGTTATCTATTAGGGCTCGAAGCACCAAAAATGTTGTGGGAAGACCAATTAATTCCCTTTCTTCTTGACCTCAAAATAATGAGGTGACTTTTTCTTCAATTATATTTTGACAACTGCTTTTTCACATACTATGATCCAAACAACAATATAATAAAAAGATTTGAAAATAAATAAATTTTGCGGATTATTCCGGAAGTAGCACAAATACTCAAATCTAGAGTGCCGTTTTGATCTACAAATTCTGGTCACGATTTTTAGTAAGGAGTCGTTACACCAGTTATTCTATGTCTCGACAAAGTTGATAAACATTCTGACAACATTGTCACCTTGTAGCGCGATGAGAGTTAAAAAATTTAGTATCCAGATTACTCTTAAGATTAATGATTTTTTCGTCAAATTTCATGAAATGAAATCAGGAATAACTCTAAAACGACGAGTTCCATTGAGAAAAAAAACATAAGAATACTTTTGTTCTGGGAAATATAAAAAGTTCATCTTTTTCAAGTAGGTTTATGATATTTTTACGTGGATTTATGAATCGGCTACGCTGTAACTAATACCAGGAGAAATATTGAATAAGTGTTGATCGGGGAATATGCACCATGAATAGCGTGAGCACTTATACAAAATTCAGTTCATTTGAAATAATGGTTCCGAAGGTATTGAAAGAAAAATGTTTTTTTTTTCATTGATTTTCGACACCCTGTCACCTTCAAACGAAACTGAATTTTGGAAAATGGTATAGAAAAAAGTATTTCGTTTGATGGGATTGTTACCCCCTCAATAGACCTTAAGGTCGCAGTGAACTGTAACCCCTTTTTTACTATTACCCTCATTCCATTATTTGAGTGTAGCACTATATTTTCGAATTTTGGTTGAGCAGTGTATCTTCCTTTATTCGTGCGGCCGAGTTCGAACGTTTCTGTTTTTAATATGTTTATTTCTTTTTTGTTTGAATATTCTTTCTGGAGCTACGATGTTAATAAAGATACGTGATGTAATTCATTATCCTGGTAACAAGATTGAGAGATATATCTATTGACTTAAGATACCGTTTTGTAAGGGCATACGTGCACTCGGTTCTCTTGTATGGAACAGAAACATGGACATTGAAAGTGAATACCATGAACAGAATCGAGGCCTTTGAAATGTGGATCTTCCGTCGACTACTCAAAATATCATGGACTCAACATATACCTAACGATGAAGTGCTTAGACGAATGGGAAGGGAAAGAGAATTGCTGACAACAATAAAACGAAGAAAGACTGCTTATCTGGGTCACATATACCGTAACAAAAAGTAATATATACTCAGATTAATAATAGAGGGAAAAATCGAAGGAAAGCGTGGTCCTGGTCGCAGACAACATTCATGGCTAAAAAACATACGCGATTGGACTGGTATGAACACATCAACATTAATTCGTACTACTCAGGATCGCAATAAGTATGCCGAAATTGTCGCCAACCTTCATTAAATGGAGAGGGCACCTGAAGAAGAAGATCTATTGACTCAACCCTGAACCCCGCACACCATCTAGGGTAAGATTAAATATACCTGCGTTCTCCAGAGAGAATATTCTAATTGTATTTTATATGTTCTTTCAGGGTTTTTGTTTTATTCCTGCTGCAGATTGATTTTTCTGCAATTCTCCGGATAGTGGTCCCTCAATATAAGGACATCTACGACAATTTGCGGATAAGAACCCCGCAGGGGATTTGTACTTGTCATTTTGTAAATTCACTTAATATTAGAATTTCAATATAAGAGTTAGTAAAATAGGAATAGGTTTAGGTAGGAGTAGGTTTAGTTAGGAATAGGTTTAGAGAGAAATAGATCTATAGAAAGATTAGTACCTAGTAGATTTTTTAAATAGATTTAGGGAACTTTGCCTTGACTCTTTTTCTTTATTTCTTCACCTCCCGATTCAATTCCTTAATACAAATCAGATTTTTTTTTTATTGACAATTTTTTTTGGTAATTTAGAACACTAGGTGGCCAGATAATCAAATTACCTGGCGCCCGTTAAGATAAACTTTATCCGTGCTCATGAGGGAAAACCCTCCCTGAGTGAGCTAGCTGATCACCTCTTTGTTACGCCTGTCATATTGGAATAATTCGAATCGTATAATTTACACGTAACAAGATGAATCTGCAGTTACAATATATGTAGAAATCGGAGACTCACCGTGTACATAATTTGGGCTAAACTCTGAAAGAATTTTATCACTATTGCGAGTGAAATGGCAGAAGTTAAACTCTTGTTTATGAGAAATGAATAAAAACGCAGATTTCAGATTCTTCCTCGAATTCAATCTATAAATGGCCTAGTTAATGAAAGTCAATTTTGAAGGATTTGTGTATTCTAGAAGTATGCTTGCCACGCAATTGAAAAACCTGTTTTCGGAAACATATTGATGAATGGAAAGGATTTCGTAAGGGTATAGGAACAGATCGTCCACTAGAAGTTTTGGTTTCTGAAATATTGGAAAACTTCAATAGTAATAGAAAAGATATAGATATATATTCTGGATCTCCAGAAGGCGTTCGACACCGTGTCGCATGATTTGCTTCTTGAAAAGTTAGAAGGTGTGGGCATAAGAGGTGATGCTCTTTCACTGTTTCAGAGTAACCTGACGAATAGACACCAACAAGTTCGCATGGGGGACAAATTAAGTGGTAGAAGAACAGTCAAGATGGGTATACCTCAGGGAACAATTCTGGGTCCCACTCTGTTCTTGGTTTTTGTTAATGACCTCCTTTCTTACAATAAGTGTACTATTGTCTCGTATGCGGACGATACGGTGCTGAACTGCACGGGATCTACTTGGGAGGAAGTATGGGACAAAGCACAGTCAGCTATTAATGATGTGAAAGCTTGGCTTGACAGATCGGGTTTAAAATTAAATCTTTTAAAAACTAAATATATTGCCTTCTCTGCTACTAGGGCTGGAGAAAAAAATAAATCTGCCAACCCTTAAGATCAGAGGCACGTCACAGGAGGTGCAACGAGTCGATTCTATCAGATACTTAGGTATATATCTTGATAAACACCTTAAGTACACTGAACATATTGATCAAACAGCAAAGCGTCTAAGGAAATTGACTTACAAGTTTTATATATTAAGAAATATTTTGGATAAAAGAACGATAATGCTGGTGTATAATAGTTTGGTTGAATCTATAATAAAATATGGTATCATTATATGGGGATCAGCTTATCTGAATACTTTAAAGAAGCTTCAAGTGACGCAAAACTATGTAATCCGGTTAATTTTCAGACTTGAGAACAGAATGAATTTGGAAAATGTCTTTGAATCAGAACGTCTTTTGGATGTTCGGGGAATCTACATTTGTTCACTGATAAAATATTTACACAAGAAAGGGGATCTCAAGAAAACTGATCACGCGTACGGTACGAGACAGAATATTTCTGGACATTTTACTTGTTCTCGTCAGAATAAGACGGTATGCCAGAAGAGCGTTTTGTATAATGGAATTCGCCTGTTGAACGCCCTTCCACAGGACCTCAAACGATTGACAGGGAGGTTGTTTAATAAAAAAGTTAGGGTTCACGTCTCTGACAATTACACTGGCCTCTTATCCCTGTTGATGTGAGTCTGATAGCTCCTCCTTCTCTCTTTTTTCTCTCTTTTTTTTTTCTCTCACTTTCGGTTTTCTTCCACTTGTTTTTGTTTACTTTTTATTTCAGTTTGGAGAAGTCTCTCAATCTCCATTTGGTATATTAAGACATGCACAATAAATCCTGTTTTATAAAGTGGATACAACACAAGCTTGCTTACGTATCCAGGTTGTAGAAAATATTTGTATGTAATGTTGATTTTTCTGAATGAATAAATTGAATTGAATTGAATTGAAAAAATTGTATCAAGAGAATAAAAAAGCGCCCATTCGTCCGATATTGAGTGAATAAGGTTCCCACGCAGCACCAGGCATCTAATTGAAAGATCATAAAGGAGCTTTCTGGAAAGCCAGCATGTCCTCTATTCATAGAATGTTTGACGCTAATGAAAATTTCAAGATGTCTACGGGCTAGGTGAAAAACGAGAAGTCGTCGAAGGGAGCTTCTTTTCAGCAAGACAAGCGTAATGAATGATTCGCCTAATTCCAATTAAGAAAATCATCTTGCCAAATTGAATCATTCATTTATAATAATTTAGCTGTCCTAGTTCATTATCCTGGATTTGTTGAAAGCGGAGGAGTAATTCATAAGGAATAACGAAATAATAATTCGAAGGAACGAAAGATTCAATTCAAGCTGAATATTATGAATGTTCTCTTGGGATTTATTTGCAAAAGAAATTCAATCAAGATAATGAGATGGGTAATGGTGTCTATAACCAACAATTCTTTTTAATCTTTATTGATTAATGGGACCGGTTTCGGAAACTTGTTTCCATCTTCAGCCAAAGACTACAAAAATTACATTAATGAACACACAAAGATTTCAACGATTACCAAAACACACTTACACTCAAAATATATGCAATATCTCAAAACAACATTTTAAACATTACGACATTATACTCGGACATTCTCAAATTTGCTCTATTCCAAAATTACATCAATTCTTCCTCTAATCTAATATCCTACTAATACATGCTACAATCTAACCTATATGTCAGGCGCACAAACAAACTGTCTTTGTCCGTCCATTGACATTTAACTTTGTTCTCCCATTCTGTGCTTACAGGGTACGTTCCGTCAGAAATCCCCAACCACGTTCAATTCTCCCGCATATTATTCAGACCTTAGACCATAGAAGTCTAAGATTCAGACGCAATTGTTCTCCATGATCGACCGTAAACCGAAACAATGATTGATACTCAAAATTCTGAATATTTCTGAGTTTCTGAATATTTCCAGATTCTCCTTTATGTCCAACTTTATGCCTTAGGTTTGGATATGCAGTGCCTTGAAATCTGTCAAACTATAATCATGATTGGACTCGAAAAAATGGTCCGCATAATGTGAACCTGATTTTCTCAGTCTGAATGACCTTTGGTGTTCCATTAGTCTGTCTTTGAATTTCCTCCCTGTTTGTCCTATATATGTGGCATTGCTTTCTTGGCATGTCAGGGAGTAAACTCCGCTCAGTCCGCTCTTTTCCATCTTATCTTATTGTGGCTGGGAACAAGGAAGGAACTGGAAGATTTTTTGAATTACATCAATAACAGACATAACAAAATAAAGTTCACATTCGAGATCGAGGAACAGCAGAACTGAATTTCCTGGACCTGAAGTTGATGAGAACAGGGCAGAGAATTCCTTTTGGTGTTTTTCACAAGAAAACACAAACAGATAGTATAATAGATTATGTTTCATTCTACCCAATGCAGCAGAAGCTCAGTTCTTTTCATGCCTATATACATAAATTAACGAGTCTACCTTTATCTGAGACAGAATAGAACCTAGAACTGAACTTTATTAAGCAAATTGCAGTCAACAATGGTTTCAGAGCAGAATTGGTCGATAAAATGTTGAACCCAACCATAAGAAAAATAGAATGACGTTAAGATCAGTTAACTTAGAGAATATTAATACAAGAAGCAACGGGGTCCATTATGGGTCACTGTTATACATAGGAAACCCCTCATTGGTAGTTGCGAATATATTAAAAGGAGAAAAAGTGAACATATCCTTTAGACCTAAAAATCAACTGAAGAATGTACTCTTGAACAATGTAGACATTACAGATAAGATGGAAAAGAGCGGAGTTTACTCCCTGACATGCCAAGAGTGCAATGCCACATATATAGGACAAACAGGGAGGAAATTCAAAGACAGACTAATGGAACACCAAAGGTCATTCAGACTGAGAAAATCAGGTTCACATTATGCGGACCATTTTTTCGAGTCCAATCCTGATTATAGTTTGACAGATTTCAAGGCACTGCATATCCAAACCACAGAATACCTAACTAAGTATTCTGTGTCCAAACCAAGGGCATAAAGTTGGACATAAAGGAGAATCTGGAAATATTCAGAAACTCTAAGAGGTGTGAACATCCACTTAATGTACAGACGAATTTTGAGTATCAATCATTGTTTCGGTTTACGGTCGATCATGGAGAACAATTGCGTCTGAATAATATGCGGGAGAATTGAACGTGGTTGGGGATTTCTGACAGAACGTAGATTGTAGCATGTATTAGTAGGATCTAGGAGCATAGAATGAATGGAGGGAAGGCTTCATACGCTCGACAGATCATTTTGAACTTCCAATTTCGGCGGAGGTTAGAGTTTCGTGTGGCGCCCGATAGATAACGCTGTGATCGCAAATAGGGCTATATGTCACATATGTCTTGTTCTGTGGCGCTACAGTTGCGAAGAATATTATGTGGTTGTCATTTTTATTGATACATTTTTACGACCAACACCGAATTGATTGAATAATAAAACTTTTTGTTGTTGACTGAAAGGACTAAAGGAGGTCGAAACAAATTGTATTGAATTCGAATATTGTTTGAGGTTACTATAATATACGAATTGAATCGGCTTCGATAAAAAAAAACATTTCTGCGGCTTCAACTATCTAATTTACCTGATGGTTTTGTTCATTTCAACGTGTGTTGCTAAGTATAATATTTTTAATTGATATAGTGTGATTTATTATGCTATGTAGCTACTATATAATTATTGAATGAAAAAACAAGGTAAACAGTTTGAATTTTTATTGACAAGTATCAAAACATATTGAACAATTTTATTATTACCTATTTTAGCCAAAAAGGCCTCGGTAGGATCATGACGCATTCAAAATTTCTGAAGAAAGAATAATCACGCCTTCTGATTGACTTGAAATGACGTCCGGTTGTTCCATATGAAGAAATCGAAACAAATTCTTACTACATTGAAATTCGACAATTCCATCTCCGTTTTTTCAGCTTCTAGAAGAAGACCTGTACGCAAGGGCGGTCCTAGGCTGATTTCCTGGGGGGGGGGTAATAATTGAATGAACAATTCTTTAGAATTGAATGAACAATTCTAAAGACTATAAAAATTTTTTTTTGTTAGTTTTTTATAAATAAAATTTTAAAAATCGAATTGGTTGTAGTGCTCTGGGGGGGGGGGGTAATTACCCCCTTTACCCCCCCGTAGGACCGCCCTTGCCTGTACGTTACTTAAATAAAAGAATTTTTTTAAGTCTCACCCTTCAAAATAACACCAAATATTGATCATAACAATATTGTTGACATATCACCGCATTCTAATCAATTATTTATGCGCAATTATATGGAAATTCTATGATCGGAAATAAATTTGTCAAAACGAATTTCATTTTGAATATGTATCGTTAAAGCCATGCTGGAGCCACGAACGACGTTGGCGCCATCTCGTGACCTTGCGGCGAACTGACAAGTGCGGACGTTTTTGGCAGTTCATTTTTGTAGCGGAGCCTTCCCTCCATTCATTCTATGCTTCTAGGTAGGATATTAGATTAGAGGAAGAATTGATGTAATTTTGGAATAGAGCAAATTTGAGAATGTCAGAATATAATGTCGTAATGTTTAAAATATTGTTTTGAGATATTGCATATATTTTGAGTGTAAGTGTGTTTTGGTAATCGTTGAAATCTTTGTGTGTTCATTAATGTAATTTTTGTAAACTTTGGCTGAAGATGGAAACAAGTTTCCGAAACCGGTGCCATTAATCAATAAAGATTAAAAAAGAATTGTTGGTTATAGACACCATTACCCATCTCATTAATAATTGAACCAACATGGATAATTCTACCGATTATATCAATCAAAATAGTTCACAATTTTTGAATACAGGGTGTTCCTAAACAAGTTCATCAACGGTCAACTGTAGATTTCTCATGAGAAAATAACTTGTTTTTGTCTCTTCCAGTTTTTCCTCCAGGTCTTAGTTTCCGAGAGGGTGTCTTCAGTTTTTTGCTAATATCTCAGGAATCGTTACAATTACAGAATTGAGTTTTAGTCCACACATTTTCACTAATAATAGTTATTTTTTGTACGTTATTCGATTTTCTTAGACATGCCAGTGGCGGACATATTAACTTTACACAAATGTTTTACCGTCAAACTTTTACACCACCGAACAAATTTGCATTTGCATAGCAAATTCTGATGCGTCAATGTGTTTTACATAAAAAAGGTACCATTGGTTCATTACTCTAAATTCAACCTGGTATTTTATGATCAATAACAATTTGCTAATGCATTGTAAATTTCTTGTAATTGAGAAAATGAGTAGTGCTAATTAACAAGTTTATTAATTTCAACAAAATATGACAACTAGATTTTTCAGTTTGAATTGCCCAGCTATTTTTCATTATTTTTGGTGATCATAGTTCAGCGATCTGAGCGATCATTTATTTCAATAGCAACTGTGTTAATTGTCATACTGCTTTAATTTAATTTTTTTTTCATAAAATGCCAGTTTTCTCAGAAACGGTTGACTTTATAGCAAAGAAGAAGAACCTTTTTATGTGAAACACATTGGCGCATCAAATTTGCAGTGCAAATGCAACCTTGTCCAGAGGAGTAAAAGTTGGGGAGTGAAACCTTTGTGCAAATTCAATATCTCCGCCACTGGCACGCTTAACGGAACAACAAGGTCAAAATCTGTTCACATCTGTTTGCTCATTCGAAAATTTTTTGGGGAATTCTTTTAAATGCTTAGCATAATTATATTGAATGAGATGTTTCTGATATACAGGGTGTAACTGAATAAGTGTAAAACATTTAAGGAGGTGATTCCTCATCGAAAAAAAGATAGGATCTTTCATATAAAGAAACTTCATTGGAGCATCCCTTGTTAAGATACAGCCCCTTAAAGGGGGTACATAAAATTTGTATGAAAATTTTTTTCACAAGCACTGAAAAAGTAATGTTTGAAGGTAGACATATTGAACATTCACTATGATTTCTACATGTTGTGTGTTTTGTTATTAATAACTTAGTTTTGTTTATTACCGTTTAATCGTTTAATGCAGGTACTAACTACAAAATAACAATAAATCCAGTTCGCATTTATGACGATGTATCTCTGTAGTTGTTCGTAAAATAATGTTTTGCTGCTTACTGGTTCATTTTGAGCAAAAAACCCAAGAGACATTTTTTGTTTAAGAATGAAACAGGCTATCGGAAATAAATTTTTAAATGGTAAACAAATAATAAGACAAAAAGTTACATTGGAAATAAATTTTAGGGGTTGCGTTTTTCACCCCTTACAACCATGGGGTAAACCAAATAAATAACTGGCTAAGTGTCTTTTTGGTAGTACAAAACGTCAGGTTAATTTCAATATTGTAACTTTTTCAGTGCTTGTGAAAAAAATTGTTATACAAATTTTATGTACCCCCTTTAAGGGGCTGTATCTTAACAAGGGATGCTCCAATGAAGTTTCTTTATATGAAAGATCCTATCTTTTTTTCGATGAGGAATCACCTCCTTAAATGTTTTACACTTATTCAGTTACACCCTGTATAACTTCTTTGGTGCGTACAAAACTCGGGCATCATTTACAATAATATCATGTAGAAGATTGCTGCGAAGAAATTGGATTGTCTCGTCAGCTGGGTGTTGTTTATAACATGGTCCTTTTTGTCAGTGTTTATTGAATGAGTGATCTTTCAAGTAACTATGTTTCGTTTTTTTTAATTATGTTATATATTTTATTGTAATAATTAACACAATATTAATGATCAATTCAATATGAGCTCAAGGACCCTAGGTCGATGGCTCTTTGCCTGATGTAATAAGTCAGACAATAAATTTGTTCTCTCCCTACACTCTCAACAATTTACTCAGAACAGGATTAAAACTTCTGAACATCCATAAAGAATACCTGGATATGGAACAGAATATCACAACTTCGAAGCACGTAAAATGAACATTACTCGTTTTATAGGTTGGAATTCTTGCCGAAAGAGGATGTTTTGATCTTTTGATTCGCCAATAGAAAGCTGAAAACATTGAACAGTGTCACCACTCAAAAGAAGATAAGATTTGAGGCAAAATTCAATTGAAAAGAAGCATAAATATATCAATAACAATGACAGCCCCATTACATTCTTCGCTACTGTAGGGATCCAATATAATATCGATCACAGCGCTCCTATAGCAGGGGTCACACGAAACTCTAACCTACATCGTCATAGGCAGTCCGAGATGTTCTGTCGAGCGTATGAAGCCTTCTCTCCAGTTATCTATGCTCACGATGTGATGTGGTCAATTACAAATGAAAAATACTAATAATGAATATTCTGATTGGCAACTTTTATTCATTAGATACCTACATAGATTCGAAGTAGAAACTGAAGTTTTCAAAATTCCTGAATATGCCTGTATTTTTCGAATATGACCTGGGCATGGTCTCAATAGAAATGGAATTTTCAGGTTAGGTTCGAACCGAGAAGAAGAATGGGAACTCGAAACGTATCAAATAGCACACTGATGTTAATGTGGAGTATCTCAAATAAGGCGCATAACCTAATCCCACCATCCCCAAACATAAACAACCAAACCGACTGATTGAAAAGGGCATGTTTCATCAGGAAAAATAATGATCCAACTAATGGGGACAGAATATAGCGTCACAAAAACTTTATTTTTACGACTCCACATGAGTTTGGTTGGATGTATTTCTTTTTCCGCTGTGTTTGACTGATTCCCACTCCAATTTATTTTTCGTCCGCTTGGAGTCCGGAATTCGTTCTTCCTGACTAGCTTGGAGTAATAAATCGAACACTTGGAGCATGCTCCCCCAATTTAAATCCCTAATTTATAGCAGGTTCGAAATCCCGCTTGATTAACTCAGATCCCTTTGAGTATTTCCCTCACATCTATTAAGCCTGTCTTCTTCCACACTCCCTCGCTGCTCGCTGCAGGATCAACAATCGAACTTAATTGAAATTACCGTTCAGAATAATTATCTGCTGTTGATCCTGGAAAACAAACATCAACAAGAAAATAAGCAATTCTAGGCGTAGATGAATATACACGAGAATCTAAGTAACGTAGGTAATGGCTGTTCGAGCGTTCCAGCGAATACGTCCTTGTTGCTGAAAATAAAGAAAATGATTCGAGATGTTTTTTGAATTGACTTACTTAAAGTGGTTTCTACAAAGCTCTGTTATTTCTTAAATCCGTTGATTGCCAATCACCGTGAATTTTGAACTGTATATCTAGTTGATTCTCCGATCAAGCCTGTGATTCTCCAATCAGCGGTGATAGCGCTTTGTGAAACCCGCTATTGATCTTCGATCTTCAAATTGTCATAAGATATTATGAAGAGATTCTCACTATCGTTTAGAACTTTTTTTTCGGAATATATATAATCCATTATAGGCTGAAGATGCAAGAGCAAGGACTCCATAGGTATACAGGGTGTTCGTAAATTGGAGGTATAAACGAAGAGGGGAGATTCCTTGCTCAATTCAAGGAAAGTCCCATAAACATGGTATCGGAAATGTTTCGTTTTCAAAATACAAGGAGTACTAGGTATTTGAACGAAAATTACGATTACCAGGGATTCGACGTAGTGGACTTCAATCATGGTCCGCCAGATCTCCAGACCAAAAGAAAAAACATGTTTGGTTCCTGCGACAGCCTGTATATTCCAAATGAATGAAGCAAAATTGATAAGAGCTCTTAATTACTCTCAGAATTAATATTTGAAAACTAATCTTTCGAACAGAATCGATTAGTATTCAAAAAATTAACACCTATTGGCAAACCAATATGCAAAAAAATAAACACATATAGGTACATCAAAATGCTTGAAAAAATGAAGATTTGTCAACGTATAACTTAAATAATGTATCAAATTATGGTATGGTAAGGAAACCTTTAAAATAATGTCGTAACAGTCATGATTTCCTAGAATATTAGAACATACATATGTTCAGGGCCCGAATTCCCGACAAGTGATCTTTCGGTGCATATACGTTTTCTGTATTGTATTTATGTATACCAAACTTATACGCTCCGAAAGATCACTTGTCGAGAATACGGGCCCTGGCCAAGTGGACGGTTTTATATAAAGTTTTCAAGATTCTACTTGTTTTAAATAAATTTCTTCATACTGGGGAATTCCCATATGGAATTATCCTCTATGTATATAAAGAGCTCGTCAGCTGTGGAGCGCATACATATGTCGTATATTTGTTTCATTTTCATATTTTTCATGCAGTTCATTGATGAATTTAATCGTGAATTCTTCTGCTTCCGATAATTGCTAATTCTGCCCCCATTTCGTGAATTTGAAAAATTTCAGTTTTCTTGTGATACACAATTTCAGTGATTCCGATTTCATCAAATTTTTTATTTGAATACTTTCATTTGTGCGAATTATTTCGAACAAAAAGTCTGTTACCAGTGGCGTGGTTATTTTATAAGTGTGCACAATTTGACATTTTCAGCAACGGATTTTCACGTCAGCTTCATTCCATGTTCGTTTGTCGAGCTCGATCACTCTGTACATTGGATTAGGAGTCATCGACAGGATCCGGTTGACCGTTTTGCTGATATAGGTAAGACTATACCTATTAATACTGTTATTTTGTGTACATTTATCCTTTCATTTGTGTTGGGTTTCAATTAAATTTTACATACATATACAGTCCACTAGCCATATTTTTTCTCATTCAAAATTATATTTCGACAATTTCTACTTAAATAAAATAGAACCACACTTCAGTTGGTTTACTGAAACTCTACCCAACAAATATATTCACTCCATCAAATTTCGGTAGATTTATGTGCTTTTACTTAAGTCAACACATATTTGTTCTGGGTCTTAACTGTTGTTATAAGCTTCCATGATGGTTTCTAGTACAGCTATCATAGCTGTAATTGTTGATCTCCTTTGTCGAAACTCATGTTGTGAACCATCAAATAAGTAGCCCCTTTTTTCCGAGTACTTCACCAAACGATCCCCCAGTACCATCTCAAAGATTTTAGATACTGCCGGTAAGACTGATAAAGGCCTATAATTGCAGGCGTTGTCGGGGTCCCCTTCTGCAGTCGAACATGAAAAATTAAGTCATACTTAACTGGTAGGATTATAATACAAGGTGCGGCACGGAGGGCGGACGTTTTTCAGATGGGCATAACTTTCCCCCACTGAGGACGAGAGAAGTGGGGAAGGTGCCGTTAGACTCGTGTGTTCCTAGCATTTATTTACCAGTTGTCGTCATGGAGCCTTGGACGGTGGAGCATCGTGTTTTCGCCTATGATAGTTTCGTCCGAAATAATGAGTCAGTCACGGTCGTGCAGCGTGAGTTTCGTCGCCATTTCCACATTCATCGGAATAGAGCTATTCCCTCTCGAAACACCATCCTTCGTTGGGTTGAATCACTTCGCAGACGTGGTGAACTGATCAACAGAAGACCAAGAGGACCTGTGCGAACAGTTCGAACGCCTGAAAATGTTGAACGCGTTCGACAAGCCATTCTTCGCAGTCCGTCGCGATCTGCTCGGAAACATGCTGCTGCACTTCGCCTCAGTGATCGTTCGGTGAGGCGAATTTTGCATATGGATCTTCGCTTTCACCCCTACAAATTGCCCAAGTTGAGAGAGCGATGTTGGAGAGAGTCTATGCGAACTTCTAAGAGCGCCTCCAGCACTGCATCACCGATTTCGGCCACCACATGCCTGATGTGATTTTCCACACTTGACTGTCTCAAATGCTATTTCCTTGAGAATCTGATTCCGTCAATAAATGTGTTTTTGAGTAAAAATTAACGCTTTTATTATTTTTTTAAAACCATCCATCCTCCGTGCCGCACCCTGTATTTCTGAGTTATTTTTTAAAAAATTTACAAACTTGTATTTTCAAATTGATTGAACTTCAAATAAGAAACTGATCAAATGCTTATTTTGTTCGTTCGTTAGGGTCAGGAGAGAAAACAAATTGGAAGGATTATTCACCAGAACAATCGTTCCTTTATTTTCGATTAAAAAGGTGTTACCCAGAAGGTAGGTTCAGCAGATCCTCATAAATTCGGGTCGAAGAAGGAGAAGGAACCCCAATGTGTTTCTCGTCCCTCCGCACTCTCCGTAATGCTCCTGGGATTACGGGATATATCTTCGAAGTTCTGAGTAATTAACACCGGGTTGTCGTGTTAAGCGAATACCGGGGAGGATTTGGAAACGGGTAATGAACTCTTTTGGGGACACATAGCTCGCAAGACAAAAGCATCAACATTCTCAGATGAATTTTTGAGAAAGAGGTGAGGAATGACACGTTCGTTCTGCGATCTTAAATGTATATTTACGAGCTGAAGTAAGTGGTTAGATCTGAAAAATCGACAAAAGCACTAACTTGGGGTCAGGAAATTTTGAACACATGAGAAGATCGGATTATCGAACGTTGAAAAAGCAAGATGGATTGAAATAACTGGAAAAAACTAGTGTATTAGGCATATTATTATAAATCCAGCATGTGAGCGTTATGAGGCTTATGAGTAGGACATATCCGTCCGATCCATTCTCTCCGCTTGCACCGTGAGCGTTCGATAATTCGATGTATCCTCTCTGTCTTCTCCGGTCTGCGTTCGGTTATTGCGAACGGCATTAAAATATCGATATCCTTTCTTCCACAAGACGGAGTGATCGGATTAACTCTTTAAACTATAGATAGAGAATAATTTTAGGGATAAAACAACCTCTGTTCTAAAAGTATTCGAGTCTAATGTTTATCTAGGAACTTTCAGCGAAAATAGAGATTTATATGAATGATATACATTTCCAAAGACGAAACTTTGTTGTTTTCAGTGAATTTCCATGTCTTCCTATATTGATGTGGGCATGTACCATTTTCAATGTATACCAAATCTCCTACTTCGAAGTCATATCCTTTCCTATTTTGTCATATAATCATATAATTGTATTTTTATTTTATACTGTTTTCAAATGCAGTCTTTCTATCGTTTTCCAGTTGATTATAAATTTTATCCTTTTTCAGTTCATATTGTAAGTCCTGAAGTATCTTCACCATTCAACAAATGTTTCGGACTGAATTTTGTTACTGTGTGCTCGGTCTCATTGTATTGATTTATACAATTATGTGCTATAGTTGTCCATCCATACTTGTTTATTTCTTCATTGATTGCACATCTTATCTTATTTACCAAAGTTTGGTTCAGTCTTTCATTCAAACCATTCGAAAATGGTGCATTGTGTCCTGTAATAACCATTGTGACTCTTTTTTTATCAATAAATTTTTGAAATCTTCTGAATTCATACCTGGATATTGGTCTGTTGAAAGTATTTGAATATCGTGATCTTTCAGTACATTATCTGTCAATTAAATGAAATCATTTGCATTTTGTATTTTCGATGTTAGTATGTAAGCATATCTAGTGAAGTGATCAACTAGGAGATGTAAATATTTTTTTGAGTGAAGTTCTGAATACATTCAGTGAATTATTGTTAAAGTGTGATTATTATGTGAAGTGAATTGATATAATATTAATCGTGTCAAGTTCATGAAATTCCAAGAGGATATTGTTCAGATAGAAACATCGCCTCAGATTATCAGGTACCATATTATTTTTCATCGATTTTGTATGTCATCGACATTTAACTTCAATGGACCGGTAACTATGACTTTTCAATAGAAACTGTGCGTGTTAAATCCTTCCCGGTGTTCAATTTCATCTCCACATTTGTGGGATTTTATTGTTAAAATATCTAGACAAAGTTGATAAATATTGTGACAACATTGTAAACTCGTTTGAAGACCAGAGAAGGAATAATATTCGATGATACTTAATTCAGAGATGCATTCAGATTATTCTTGAAATTAATGATTTTTCGTCAAATTTTTCCGGGTAAAATCGGAAATAACTCGAAAACGACTCGTTTTATTTTCTTTCGAAAATATGAAACGTTTGTCTTTTTAAAGTGGTTTTATGGTGTTTTAGCGTGTATTGATGAGTCGACTACCTTGTAACTTTTATACTAATAATAATAATAATAATATTTATTGATCCTGAAGAACATTCTACAATGCATAGGACAAGTCGAATTGTATTATATCAAATTAACACACCAAAAAACCCAAAAACGCATTAAACAAAAATATATTCCTAAAATTCATCACCCAAGTATTCCTCCACACTATAATAACATTTTCTCAACATCAATGCCTTAATCTCTCTGCGAAAATTCAACTTATTCAAGGTCTTAATTGAAAGTGGTAATTTATTAAATAAAGCAATGCATTGAAATAAGGTTGATGTCTCGAATTTGCTAGTAGTATGCCGTGGAACAGAAAAAACTTCATTATTTCTTGTACAATAATTATGAAAACTAGAAAGTTTGACATAAGTCGCCTCATTTTCCTTGGTATATAAAAGACATTTGTAAATATATATACATGGTGCGGTCAATATTTTGTGTTCAACAAAATATGGCTTACAAGAGGTTAGAGGATTGAGCCCTAAAATCAAGCGCAGAATACGTTTCTGTGATATGAATATTCTATTGAAATCAATAGAGCGTCCCCACACCTCAATATTATAAGATATGTGACTATATACCAAACTATAGTAAACATTGAACAATGCTTTAGATGGAAGCAAACATTTCAACCTGCTGATTGCATAAAAGGAAGAAGCAAGTTTTTTACTTAAATAAGCGATATGCTCGCACCATCTCAAATTGCTATCAACTATGACACCCAAAAATTTAGTAGTGTGCGTAGAGAGTAGGATATCGTCATCATGTTTTAATGTTAACGGACCACTTTTTCTCAGCTCGAATTTAATACACTCCGTCTTATCCACATTAAGTATGAGTGCATTGGCTTTGCACCATAATTTAAATTCTGCAATGAGTAGCTCGCATTGATCTGTCAGCTCGCTTAAACTTCTCGCAGTGACAATAAATGACGTGTCATCTGCAAACATAATGATTTTGTCAGTTTTTATATGCTTTGGCAGATCATTGACAAACAAGATGAAGAGGAGCGGTCCCAAAACAGATCCTTGTGGGACACCGAGGTCCACCTCATGTTCAATAGAACATGAGTTTCCAACTCTCACTGAAATTCTTCGGTTGGATAAGAAGCTGCATATCCATTTCAGAAAAACCCCCCTAAATCCCAGATTGTAAAGTTTGCTCTCAAGAAAATTCAGAGCGATGCTGTCAAACGCACGTGACATGTCGAAAAACCACCGTCCAAAGAACATTGGATGAATTGGAAAAACTCGATAACAGCTGATCTTGTTAAGCGTCCAACCCTAAATCCATGCTGGCTTTCAGTTAGGATATTGAATCTTTCCAGATAAATCATCATTCGGTTGAAAATTATTCGTTCTATAACTTTAGAAAAAACGCTTAGTATTGAGATTGGACGATAATTCGCTATATCGTCTGTATCATTTCTCTTGTGAATTGGAATAACCTTAGAAAGTTTTAAACACTCAGGAAAAACTCCTGCACAGATAGATTCATTTACAAGGTGAACAAGATGGTCAATTATGTAATCCGCTATGAGTTTAAGGATTTCAACTAAAACAAAATCAGCACCGGTTGACTTTTTATTTTTCAATAGAGTAATAGCACTCATCATTTCGTTTCTGTCTACAGGATGGAAATAGAAACTATTGTTTGAAATAAAAGATGTAGTGCATGATTGATTCATGGATTTTCCATAATGTAATTCCAAACTTAATTTAGCAATATTCGAGAAGTAACTTGCAAAGGCATCAGCCACTTCACTTGGTTCAGAATAAACTACCCCGCCTAATTTCAGGATTATTTTAGTATCATGTTTCATTTTCCTAGCTGTTTCCTGATTAACAATGTTCCAAACTATTCTATTCTTATTATCAGATGTTCTGATGAGATTTTCGTGGAAGTTTAATTTGGATGACTTCACAAGATCATTGAAATGACTCTTTGCTCTTTTATACAACTCCAAAGTCCGATCTGTTTTCAGATTTGCCTGAATCCAATACAAATTTTTTAACTCCTCTTTAGCATATTTAAGTTCGGGCGTTATCCAATTTTTTCGTTTGTTTTTCCTAGGTGTTATATATCGCAGTGGGCAGTAAAAGTCTATAGACGCTTTTATAATGCTAACAAACTCATCAAAGATCAAATTCACGTCGCTATTTTCATAAATGATGTCAAACGGTGTCTCTGGAATATCTATGGCTAATCTATCTAAATTTTCAGGTGTCATATTTCTGCATAATTTCTTATGATTTTTCTCCTTAAACGCATTCTCCAAGTTTTCAAGAAAATTTGGAGAGATATTGAATTGAATAGGTTTCAATTGCGAATTATGCACCATGAATAGAGTAACCAATGAACCACAACCAGTGCCTTTCAAATAACGGTTACGAAGATATGAACAATAAAGTGTCTTTTTCATGGATTTTCGACACCCTGTTTCTTTCAAACGAAACCGAATTTTGAAAAATAGTATAGAAAGAAAGTGTTTCGTTTGATGAGAGGAATCTACAGTTAAAATATATGTACAAGTCAAAGACTCACCCTGTATACAGGGTGAACAACATATTGAATGCAACTTCATTTTTTCAAAGGGAACACCCTGTTTATTTTTCTATATTTCACAAGCTCTTTTCTCCCTAATTTGGAATATAAAACATATGTTTGGTCTTTCTCTCTTATTCTGAGTACCACAGAGTTTCGAATTTTGAGAACCAATTTTTTAGTTGACATTATTTATTCCATACTACCATAGTTTATAATTTTTTTTATTTTTCATTGAATATTGTTAGGTTTTCAGGGTGTCCCAGAAGTCGCACACCCCATTGAGGTGATTGAAAGAGAAAAATATTCTGAGCCCAAAAATCCATGGAATTAATTGGTAATTCATTAATGAAAGTGACCAATCAAGAGCGCCCTACAGTAAAATAAGTAGGCAGTGGGGACGCGGGAGTGAGACGCTAGAGCTGCTGCCGGCTTTTCACGCAGTAAACCGATACTGGCGTCTCGCTCTCGCGTCCCCACTGCCTACTTATGCATCTGTCGGGCGCTCCTGATTGGTCACTTTCATTAATTAATTACTTATTAAATACGTCATCCAAAAATTTCGAACATGTATTATTGGGCTGAGAATATTTTTTCCTTTCGATCCAGTCAATGATCGCACGACTTCTGGGACACCCTGTATATTGAAAAAATTCTGCTTTTGAGTGAGTTGTTTGAATATAAAGAAATATACCATATACATATGTATTTTTTCATTCCGTAGTTTCATTTCGAAACTTTGAAACTCTGAAAATAAAAAAACAGACCCACATACGCATATACATATGTATATTCAGTATCAGGAGAAAATAACCAATTGAAATAGGGAAAAATATACAGGTATTCCATTTGAAAAAATGTAGTTGCATTCAATATGTTGTTCACCCTGTATATATTCCAATTGACGTAATAATTTTCAAAAAATTTATTCTTAGAAGGGGGGTCAATTTATAGTGAAAAACTCGGTACAATTATGTGTGGCCATCATAGAACTTATAGTAACATGGAATGCTATTACTAAGGCTCTATAAAGAGGGGTATACCGGAAACCGCCATTTCGGTTCCAACCATAGACTCGAAAATTACAGATCCATTCGAATGAAATGAAATAGTAATCGAATTAACGAGTGGTTGTCGCGGCATCTAATAGTCAAATTTATAATAATTCATTGTTTATGTTGGTGTAGCACCCCGATAGATGGCGATGAAAATGTTGCGAGCGCTGTAATTTTCGAGTCTATGGTTGGACCCAATCAACCATAGAGCCGGATCTCGCAAGCATATGTATCTATCTTTCTAGTGCTCTACTATTACTAAGGCTCTATAAAAGGGACCAGAAACCGCCATTTTGGGACCATGCATAGACTCGAAAATTATAGATCCATTCGAATGAAATGAAATCTGTAATCGAATGAAATTAAATCTTACACAGCAAGTGAGCCAAACACGGTTTGTTGGGCTCCATCGTGACGTCACGACTTTTACAGTCCATCTTTTGATGAGATGGCTACGACATCTAAGGGCCCCCGCAGACAGCAGACTTTTTATCGGCCGATAGTTTGGTCGGCTTCTTAATCAGTATGGAGAGGAATCGCTGTAGTGTGCGCATATGCAATACTCTCCATACTGATTAAGAAGCCGACCAAACTATCGGCCGATAAAAAGTCTGCAGTCTGCGGGGGCTCTAATAGTCAAATTTATAATAATTTATTGTACTCTGGATCACCTTTTGCGTCCTCTTTCTATAACTATCAGTTTAGAAAATTGTCGGGATAAGGACCAAATAGAAAAACAGTCAACTTTCAGCCAACGTTTCGTTTACTTAAGTGCAAACTTCCTCAGGGCCTACATGGAAAAAAAATTAATTGAACAATTACTACAATACGCTCGACAAACAAAAAGACAAACTTACGTCAATCAACTACTTTTACACAAAAACTCATAAATAACCGTGTAGCAAAGTACCAAAAACAACAATATACAATTCCAAAAAATTCATGCTTCTACATCTACTTTTCATAATCTAAAACATTCGAGAAAATTCCTAACCTAACGAAGCACAAAACTCATAAAACGTCATCACCTTCTCTGCATTTCCGTGGAAAACTTCATGGAGTTTCACCGCCCTCTGGGAGTCTAACAGCGAATCTTCATCGGTGTCATCGAATATGTTTGATTAGATTAGCATAAACCGAACTCAGGTGATGAATTTTTTGGAATTGTATATTGTTGTTTTTGGTACTTTGCTACACGGTTATTTATGAGTTTTTGTGTAAAAGTAGTTGATTGACGTAAGTTTGTCTTTTTGTTTGTCGAGCGTATTGTAGTAATTGTTCAATTAATTTTTTTCCATGTAGGCCCTGAGGAAGTTTGCACTTAAGTAAACGAAACGTTGGCTGAAAGTTGACTGTTTTTCTATTTGGTCCTTATCCCGACAATTTTCTAAACTGATAATTTATTGTCCTGTAATTTTCGATTCTATGGTTGGACCCAATCAACCATAGAGCCAGGTCTCGCTAGCATACCTATCTTTCTAGTGCTCTTCTATCACTAGACCAGAAATTGAATAAGCATCTCAAGTTGGAGGAATCGCGAGATTTCCATGTTCCCATGGATACGACCTGTCACACGTAGGGGAGCGTAGGGTAATGGGAGCCTACTAAGGGAAAACTTTCATAAAACCCATATTTATTAACCTTCTTATGATTTTCTATAAGGAACTCTTAGAACAATAATACAGGTATGTTTTAATCACGGTTAGAATAAATCACAGTCATGGATTAGGGTAGAATAACGATTTTGCGAAAAAAGTCAATCGCTCTCATAACCCGACACGTTGGGGTAATGGGAGCTCATTTCACGCTCACATGGGAAATGGGAGCCATAATATCCATTATTGCGCAAAGTTGAACTAAACACACTTTGAATGTGATTTTTATTGGTAACTACAAGCTATTCATTATAACAAAAATAAAATAATATACTCTCTAAGAAAAACGAGAAAAATAAAAACAAAATTATTGAAAAAGGACATATGACCCAGATCCTACGGATCCAAAGAAAAGGAACAAATATAAGAAGCTGGACTATCACTTCCGGAACATTCCTCATGAGCCAATTCCCACAATTTCTGCATCGGTACCACATCTCCCCACTTTTTGAGTGAGAGCCATCCTTGGCTCCCATTTTCCGCTGACTACCATTTCGAAAAGTAATAATATAAATAATGTAACTCTAATTTCAATCGCAAATGAACAAATAGCTTTAGTTAGTGAATGAATCTACGGATTTAATTAATATAAACCTAATAAAATGAGAATAAAATTTCATGCTTTCCTTGGCGGTGGACATCCACAGTTTTTTATAAGCGCGGAGCGAATAACAAACAATCGTCCCCCCAGACTAAGGGCTCGTACAGCTCAGGCGAAGTTTCCCTAAGGTTGGCGAAGGCGTCCAAGTGTTCACAATCACTTGAATTTTCCTACATTCCATTAAATCACCATAGCTCCCATTTCCCGACCGCTCCCATTACCCCGCGCTCCCCTACCTGTCACACGACCTGTCACACAGAACAGAAACACAGAAATGTTTGCCGAAATGCCAAGTGAATCGGATTTTGACTATCAAATTCATAGTATTTCTGTGTTTCTGTTTTGTATGACAGGTCGTATACATGGGAACATGGAAATGGGAAATGAGCCAATCAAAACTGAAGCTGGGCATTGGTAACAATCCATATCTGCGCTTGTGCGGCAATATTGAGAATAAAAATATGTTTTTATTCTCTAATCTCTGTCTGACAGATCGTATTATGTCGTGAAACGTATGTCATTCTTAAGCCCGCTCCACACTCATGGCAAGAACCTCGGCCAATACCGCGAACGTGAGTGTGGATAACTTTCTTGTGTAAAGTTCGCCCTTTGCGCCCTTCTCCGTTTTGTTCACACTCACAGGCGTTCGCGGTACCAGCGCAGTAATGATTTAATGCTTGTTCACTGACTTTATTCGCTTTTGAAATGAATGATTCATGTAGCAATGAAGTGAAATAAGATTAGATTCAGATTTAAGATAAGTGGAATGAGAATTTCTTGATTATTATCAGAATGAACCCTTTTCATAGCTGGCTAAACAGGCGAAAAGTCTTCGTAGACAGTGAGGATGCCGCGAACCAAAGTGCGAATATTTGTGTGAGTGTGGATCACTTATTTGGCCAGGTTCACGGCAAGAATTCTTGGCGCGATTCGCGCCATGAGTTTGGAGCGGGCTTATAATTCATGAATAGTTTCGATCGTAACCTCACAATTTAATGTGAAATGTTTCAATGGCTTTATTCCGTTTTCTTCAAGTCCTTAATGTCACTGTTAACTCCTATCCATATTCTAAAATTGAACTGAAAGTATTTAAGTAACATATTTTCATTCTGGATATCTACTTTCTTGTTGTCTTTCAGAATAAACATAACCTCTAAATTCCTCGCAGTTTTTGAATTTCCAGTTGACGCAAGCGTACAACTCTAGCCTTACCAAAGATTTGGCTTCACATTGTGACTGTGAAAAGCAGGGGTATAATACAATAATACATATCGGTATTAGTAGATGTATGCTTAAGATGTTTTTCCATTGTTTTAAGCTGAGCAGCAAGGCTTAATAGCATTCCATGTTACTATAAGTTCTATGGTGGCCACCAAATCGTCCCAAGTGATAACACTGATAACCTCGACATAAGAAAAAATTTCACTAAAATTCTCATGGGATTCGAAATCCGGCATGCTATAAATATTTTGGTTTATTTAGGGAAAAACGGGGCTCAGTCGAATTCGATGGTAATCAAAATAAAAATGAAAAGAATGACAAATTACGCGTTTCGATCCGAAAATGGACAAGCAGTACTTCGAGAATTGGATATTTTTCAATCTAACTATAATCTACATTTCAGTTTGCAATTTTAATAATAGCTACCTACTTATAACATTAATAAAACATTAGACCATAGTTGTCATTGTGTGGATGATCCGGGTTTGAAAGAGACCATGCAGATTTTCCAAAGTGTGAAGGTCCTATCCAGTGAGTTACAGAGCTGATGTAAACGTTCTGGAGCAGGTTTCAGAAGAACAAATCATCTTCTGAAGACATCTTGAATTGAGAAGGAATTATTCCTCATATTATGGGATATCTTGAAAAGTAATGCAACATGAAAATCTCAAATCGAAATGAGTATGTACATAATTGCAAAATTTTCATTATGTATCTACATGTAAATCTTGATGACATATAATGTTTATTGAATTTTTTGTATATTTCAATAATTTGAGCGGATCGTATGCATTTTCTGAAGCAGGATTAAGGTTAAAACCATCTCGCTTGGATTATTGAGATGAAATAGAAACAAAACTTCGTCCTGAATGAGAACTTCATAATGAACAATACTAGTGATATTCAAGTATATTTTATTCAGTAGTGAGAGAAAAATAAATAACAAAATGAAAAATTTGAATGTTTTGATTCATTTTCCTTCTTTATTTGAGCATGCGCATACCTATTATTTATATGGACACAAATTTCTGTAAGTAATCATTTATATCTTGACTGATAAGGAAAATAGAACCACAAACGGATTTATTTCAAACTTTCTGTTATCGAACGAATGTTAAAATAATATGCAAAAATTGGGATAGCTAAAGCTCTGAAGTGAAGTCGGGTGCTTTTAAGCGCTCGTTTATTCTCCTTCTAAGTGAATTCGCATTTTCCAGTGGAAGAAAGCAATAGTTTCAGTTCAAACTTAACCTGTTATGGTAATTTCATGTTATGCGGGAGACATGGAAAGTAACATCAATATCGTTGGTATCTGCATCCGATATACCAACAGGAACTATAATGACACAAAACACCCTGTCATCTATAGCAGACTGGTGTTCACAAAATAATCTCACCATTAATGTGGACAAAACTGAGTGTGTGTTTTTTTCTACAAGGCATGCAAGATGGCTGAGGCCTGAAACTATCACTCTTCTTCATAACACCGTGGATATAGGGGACAGTACGAAATTCTTGGGTGTGGTTTTGGATCAACATTTATGTTGGTTCGAACACATCGAACTATTACAGCGAAGGTTGAATTCTGTTCTCTACACACTTCGCGTTTTATCTCAGCAAGCTAACCTGGACCTACTCAAGACCGTGTATTTTTCAAATTTTCACTCGATACTATCGTACGGCATTATTATTTGGGGAAACAGCTCGGATATCAATAAGATATTTATAATTCAAAAACGCGCATTGAGAGTGATGCTTCGGCTGCCTTTCAGAGCTTCATGTCGTGGGAGGTTCAAAGTCGAGGGGATATTAACAACGGTGGGACTTTACATATTCAGATGTCTAGTTTTTCTGCGAAAAAATGGTCACTACTTTAAACAATACGAAAATTCGAATAACACTAGGAGAATGAATTCCTTTTATCTTCCGAAGAATTCTCTAACGCTGTCGCAAAGAAATGTAGAGTACATGTGTCTAAAGTTCTATAACCACCTACCGAAAAATATTCAGTCCATATCGAAAGGAAAAAAGTTCAATGACACTGTAAGAACTTTTTTGACAAAGCTTGAACCATACTCAATAACCGAGTATTTCAACTGTTATTTCCAAGTCTGATCGGTCTCATCGGTCATTTTTCTTCTATTTTTTCTTGTTTGTTTCATGTGTATATTTGATTTGACTTGTTTCCCTTTCGAATTGTATTCAGATTATGGAAATAAATGGTGTTATTATTATTGTTATTATTATTATTATACTTTTATATATTCTGACATTTTTGTGTTGATCCTTTCCTTGTGGTTAATGCGCATCAGTTAAAGCATTATCCCTTTTTCAAATAATTCATTAATTTTAGGATTTTTTAAAACTTTTTCTTGAACATATGCAACTTGATTCCTCAGCACCGATGTTCTGCTCAGAGGCGTAGATCTAGATTGGTACAAGGACTACCTGAACCTACCCTGAAAATTTTAAGTTTCCAGGTTTATCCGTTCGAGAGTGTCCGCAGAAGGACGAATCGATTTTCGATCAGTGATTCGAACCTAGTCGATTGAGAACATTCACTGTTAGAAAAACAAAAACCCAACGGAATTCTTTTTTGACAGCCGTCAAAAAAATTTTGACTGACTATTTCATTCATTCCATTTTCAGTGAGGAGGATTCCATAGCAACTCTCGTTTCACATTATAATATTGTATTGAATCAATGAGATCTCAGTTGGTACTGATTTATTAAACCCACTCTTATTATTACATGTGTTGTTACATATGACATCTCCCTTATTAACAAATGAATAAAACTAAAATTTAATTCTATATACACATCTTAAATAAAATTCAATAAACTTGAATACATTGATTTTCAATTGATATTATTTTGGACGTCGAACTTTCCGTCCATACCTTGATACATAAATAGTCCTCCTAGTGTTCGAATTTGTATTCACTGACTCGAATTCATCTTTATTTTCTATATTATCCTCTTCGCTAACAATCTTATCATTTTCATTTGAGTTAGTACTTGTACTAGGCATACATATATTTGTTTCTCTACTACTTAACTGTTTATTGTTATTCATTTCAGAATCATTCAATTGAACTTTATCTTTAGAATTAATATTACCACTATCTTCTTCATCTGTTTCTGAAAAATAACTGTTACCTCTTGTATAATAAGGTTTAAGAAAATATCTGTTTCGTCTCAATACAACATCACTGCTAGATTCTTTTACAAGATATGATCTTTCATTTACAGGTTTCACAACATAGCCTGTAACCCAGACATTACCTTTTTTAATATAAATTTTCTCATTGTCATTCAATTTTCTTAAATTTCTAACAGATCTATCATGAAACATTTTCTGTTTTTTCTGCCTTTCGATCAAATTATTTCTTTGTCTTTGAAAATTAATATTTCTCGGCCGCAATAATTCATTTGTAACTGGCATTAAGGTTCTTGTTTTCCTTCCAAACAATAATTCACTAGGTGTAAGAATATCATTATCTATGGGAGTATTTCGATAATCTAGTAAAGCAAGATCTAAATCTGTTTTGGATTCTGAACATTTTTTTATGATATTTTTAATTGTTTGAATTGAGCGTTCCACCATTCCATTTGAACGTGGGTAATGTGGACTCGAAGTGATATGTTGGAATTGCCAATTTTCAGCAAATTTTTCAAATTCAAAAGCTGTATACTGTGTTCCGTTATCAGACATAAAAATTTGTGGAATACCTAATCTACCAAATATATTTTTCAAATGTTTCACAATAGTGTCTGAAGTTATATTATTTACTTTACAGACTTCTACATATTTTGAAAAATAGTCTATTACAATAAGATATTTATCTCTACCCAACTCATACAATTATACAAATCACAACCAAGTTTTTGCCATGGATAATCTGGTACCCTGTGAGGTTTCAGAGGTTCTTTATAATTATTCCTCGAATATTTTTGACAAATTTCACATGAAGTTACAGCGTTCTCGACATCACGGTACATACCCGGCCAATAAAGATATTGCTTTGCTTTCAATATGCATTTTGTAATACCCATGTGACTCAAATGAATTAATTTCAACATGTCTTTTCTTAAGGATTTAGGTACTACCAAACAATTTCCTTTATAAACTAGATTATCTATCATAACTAATTCTGCTCTAACATTGAAATATAATTTTGAATTTGACTCACACTTTGTTCTCGAGTCTGGCCATCCTTGTTTTATATAACCTGATACGATTTTGAGTTCATGATCATTTTCTGTTTCTTTTTCAAATTGTTTCAATCGAGTTTCGGTAATGGGAAAATTCTTTTTTAAATAATTCAATTGAGCTTTATACTCGTTATCGAAAATCTTGGCATCATCATATGGCATTTTGATTCTGCTCAAGGCATCCGAAATATACATTTCTTTGCCAGGCTTATACACGACTTTCAAATTATAGACTTGTAAATCTAGTAGCATTCTTTGTAAACGCATCGGGCAATCCATTAAAGGTTTTTTAAATATATGAATGAGAGGTTTATGATCTGTTTCTACGATGATTTCTCTACCATATACATACTGGTGGAATTTTTTGACTCCATATACAATAGCTAGCATTTCCTTTTCTATCTGGGCGTAAGATTTTTGAGTATTATTGAGTGATCTTGACGCGTACGCGATAGGTTTTCCTTCCTGTAACAGGGCTGCCCCTAAACCGTCTCTACATGCATCTACTGATAATACCAAAATTTTTGAAGGATCGTAAAAACTAAGAACAGGTTCTTTAATCAATATTTGTTTCAATCGATTGAATGCATCTTTTTGTTCATAACCCCATTGAAACAAAATGTCTTTTTTCAATAATTCCCTTAATGGAGCGGATAATTCAGATACATTTGGTATAAATTTATGTAAATAATTAACAATGCCTAAAAAACTCTGTAATTCTTTAATATTACTCGGTTCTGGATAATTTTCGACAGCACTAATTTTTGAATTATCTGGTTTTATAATAATAATAATAATAATAATAATAGCCATTTATTCTCAGAATTCAAAACACAAATGAAAAAGAGATACAGTCAATGCAAAAATAACTTCACTTGTAATTTTATGACCTATATAATCTACTTCATTCAATGAAAATTTACATTTGCTAGAGTTGAATTTTATATTACATTCACGCGCTCTTTCTAATACTTGCAATAATCTTTTATCGTGTTCATTTTTACAACTTCCCCAGACTAAAATATCATCTACATAAATGTGAACTCCTTCGATGCCCTCAAAGCACTGCATTATTTTCCTCTGAAAGACTTCACTACTACATTTCAAACCGAAGGGCAATCTTTTGAATCTATATCGTCCGAACGGAGTATTAAAAGTACAAAGCTTTGAACTATACTCATCTAATGCTATGTTCCAGAACCCATTATTTGCATCAAGAACAGAAAAAACTTTGGCGTCTTTCAAACAACTAATGATATCTGTATATGTAGGAACCGAAAAATATTCACGTTTTATGGCCTTATTTAGATCTATGGGGTCAATACAAATTCGAAATTCCCCATTAGGTTTATCCACTATAACCAGAGAATTCACCCATTCTGTTGGCTCTAATTCTTTAACAATTATATTTGTTTTTTCTAATTTATTTAATTTATTTTTCAATTTTACCAAAATTGCTTGAGGAAATCGTCTGGGAGCATGTATACATGGCTTGACCTTTGTATCAATTTTTATTCTGTATTGGCCTGGCATACAGCCAATTCCGTCGAAAACATCCTTGTATTTTTCCAAATAATTCTCAGCGGAACCATCACTTAGGGCTCCAACCATCCTGGCAATATTCAATTTTTCTATTGTTTCTCTTCCTAGAACAGGTTTTCCATTAGTTTTAGCAATGAAAAATCTGACATCATATTTTTTATTTTTATGAAATACTGAGATATCAATGTAACCTAAAACATTAATTTGAGTACCTGTATATTCAGTTAATTTTATTTTGCTTTCACTTATCCTTATATTCTGAAAATAATTTTTATAAGTCTCGTATGGAATAACATTTACGTCAGCGCCGCTATCAACTTTGAAAGAAACTGTTTTATGAAATATTTTTAAATCCGCAGTCCAGTTATCTTTATTTATATTTTCTAATTCAATTGACCTTATGAAAAGTTCTTCATTGTCAGATA
The DNA here is from genome assembly GCA_910592335.1 of Adalia bipunctata. Lineage (NCBI taxonomy): Eukaryota > Metazoa > Arthropoda > Insecta > Coleoptera > Coccinellidae > Adalia > Adalia bipunctata. The sequence continues at coordinate 50,375,440 of OU342950.1, read as the reverse complement.
ATTCTTCGTCGTGTATCTCAATATTTTTAATATTTTTATTTTTACATAATTTACTAAAATGATTCAGTAATCCACAATTCAGACATTTTTTTCCATAAGCCCTACAAGATTTTGGGCCATGAATGGAACCACATCTAGTGCATCTAAATTCATAAGATTGATTCGAATAATTATTATACGAAGTTTTATTTCTATAACTACTATTATAATTTGTACTTCCTTTTTTATACTCCTGTTTCTCTCTTCCATATTTCTGAGTGTTCTTCTTCCTCACTTCCATTAGGTCCACTTCTTCTATCCTTGTCGCTCTCGATGAATTGCTCGAACATAAAATTTCCAATTGTTTATGCGTTACTTCGGCAGATTTGCAGATTTCGATCGCCCTTATCAAGTCCAGGTTTTTTGTCCGTAGTAATCTGTCCTTCACGTTCTTATCTTTAATTCCCAATACTATTCTGTCTTTTATCAATGAATCGTTTAAATTGCTGAATTCACAATTTAAACTAAGATGTTTTAATTGGGTTACATATTCATCCACCGATTCATTCTCCTTCATTTCTCTCGTGAAAAATAAATATCTTTCATACGTCACGTTGATGGTCGGAATAAAATGGGATTCGAATTTTTCCACTATACTTGCGAATTTCTGCGTTTCCTTGGTTTCTTGAAAGTCGAACGTATTATATATCTTCAGGGCCTTGTCTCCTATGCAATTGAGTAAAACCGCAGCTTTGTATTCTTCACTCTCCTCTTCAGCTTTAGTTGCTTTAATATATATATCAAATTTTTGAATGAAAAATTTCCATTCAGCGGCATTATCACCATTTAGTTTCAACTCGGAAGGAGGCCGTGCACTTTTATCCATTTTTTCGCTTTTACGACTGCGCCATATAATATTGTATTGAATCAATGAGATCTCAGTTGGTACTGATTTATTAAACCCACTCTTGTTATTACATGTGTTGTTACATATGACACACATCGATAAAACATGCAAGCCGGGGAAATTAACAAGTTGGTTTTCCAGCGATTAAATTTTTGACGTTGCTCAAATTCATAGATAGCTTCGGAAATTTATACCATAGGGAAAACAAACAACGTTAAGTTAATCTTCGATGAATTATCATTAGCCAAATAGCGCAATACAAGCCCAATGTGACCATATTACTGTTAGACATATTTTCTCGTGAAATAGTCATGTCGAATACACCTCGCAATGAATTTTAAGCAGGTAAAATTCTCTTTTGTAATATTCAAGGTGGTTGCTTTTCGGCAATTTTATATCTATTACAAACGAGAAATTTTGCCGGCAAAATTTCATCTCTAGTAGTAGGTATTATGTATTAAAATTCGATTGAGACCATTATCGAAATTTATATAACCCTCGTTAAAGTGGAATGAGCGCTCATAAACGTAGATTTTTCATTCATTATTGCCCGGAAATCCTTCAATTGTTTCAGAAATCAATGATATCAGAAATGAAAAGTCTTCGATTCACATATAAATCGAATATAAAACCAAGAATCATCATCCGTAACATAACTGGACGTTTCTAAAATTGAATAAATTTGTATTTTCTAAGTACATACCTATACTCCATTCACTTTTATAAAGTATCGCGGTTTGCCATGAAATTTTGACACATTTCACCGCGTATATTTTGAAAATGTTAGGTTATGGTCATTGCACTGTCAGACACGCCCACAACGTTGTCGTTTCTGCTAAAAAATCGTAGTAAGTAAGTATTTATCAAAAAGTTCCTTTACTTTGGGAAATAAATGAATTTGAGAAAATATTATGTGAATTCAGAGGATATTTAAATACATTTTTGCACAACTTGAAATACTCCAGTATGAAAATGTAGTAGTTCTACGAAACCTGCGCCACAGTTAAATCTTCGAACTCCATTTACAAAGTTGAAAAAGAGTAAATAGAAAGTAGACTTGCCAATGTCGCTTGATTTTCACGAGTGCCAACCTGCGTCTGCTTTGAGTAAAAAAACTTGATAAACCTAAATCATGGCCAACCGCGATACTTAATAAAAGGGAATGGAGTATACAAGACAAGTCACGGATAAAAAAGCAAGCACCAAAAAACAACGACACAAATCTTTCCATATTTATAGGAGGGATCATTCGAATTTTCTATATATCTATCTAGGAATGGTAAAAGCGTTCACCTATTTACATACTTATGAAAATTTCCACACGGAAAACTTTTTTTATTTTACGAAGCAGACTCGAAGTCAAGATAGCAATGATTAATTAGGCTTAATCGGAAAATGGATCTGTTTGCTAAAATGAAAAATGATTCGTGAAAACAAAGGCCCAGACGAAGATTTTGTTTTCCATTATGACTTGGGGAAACTCGGAAAGTTCCAGATTTGTTGAGTCATTTTTCAGATTAATCGTGGATAATTTTGCGGCGCCTTCTTTCAAATTGGTTTTGCCTCGGATAACCGTTAATGAGTAATCACGCATGTTGAACAATGGTGGCAAGATCTAAAAAGGATAATATAATCGTATATTGATTGTAACATGACAATTTAAATTATTTTCGGTACAACAAAACAATGATCCGATCACATAGTAATTTTCACTCGATATATAAATAGGATGTTCCCAAATGGAAGATGGAAGGAAGTCAAACATCGGTTGAAAAAAGTTCGGTACCTATTATAAACTTCTTTGCCGCTTTGCGGCCTCGGTTGAACAACCTCGGGTTGGGGGCGCTTTTTTAGGTTGGCTAACCTGAATCTTTTTTCTCGAAGTATTTCAGCACGTTTTTTTAAACCATGTTTGGACAAATTCAATAATCGTAGTATAATGAAGAAAAAACAAGAAGCTGATTCGAAAATGTTCTTGTGTTTTGTCACGGTCACGGCCAAGAGTTTAGAGAAAATATAGAAATCTGATTTTCTCAATCAAAACAAATTATTAAATTTTTTTTATATTCATAAAATAAATTTTTTCCACTCGAAGCTATTGGCAAATACGCTGTAGTGATTATCACTTTTATCAACTTTTATAATTCGGGTGATTTAAGTTTGTTTTATACAGGGTCTTTCACGAGGAACCTCACCCATATTTATACGGGAAACTACTGAACGTATTTTCATGAAATTTAGCACTTGTAAGTATTTCACGATGCTGATGAAATCTAAAATATTTTCAAGGCATGAGCACCTCCGGTTTTTCCAGAAATGACGTCAACTTCCATTTTTCAAATTAGAACACCATTTTTTTATTGCAGAAATAGATTCCTTAGAAAATTTAAGTTATTTTGATGTAACATTTTTCAGTTTTGGTTGAAAAATTCTCTCTGAGCGGGAAAATTCGAAAAAAAAATCGAAAATAGAGCTCCGCTGAAACAAGAATAACTTCGAGGTTTTTGGATGGAAAATTTTCATTTTTGGGATTTTTCAAGATGTAAGATTGATGTATCCACTTTAAAAATCGAAATCGCGATTCATGATACAGGGGGTGAAAAAATCGCTTTCAAAGTTAGGGATGACAAAATCGTTAAAAATCAATTTTTTCAAATTAGAACCCAATTTTTTATGGCAGATATTGAATCTACGTTAAAAAATAATGTGAGTGTATGCATCACACCCTTGCCCTAAAGTGGATATTAACTCAGAAAATATCCATTTTAGGGCACTCACATTATTTTTTAACGTAGATTCAATATCTGCCATAAAAAAATGGGGTTCTAATTTGAAAAAATTGATTTTTCACGATTTTGTCATCCCTAACATTGAAAGCGATTTTTTCACCCCCTGTATCATGAATCGCGATTTCGATTTTTAAAGTGGATACATCAATCTTACATCTTGAAAAATCCCAAAAACGAAAATTTTCCATCCAAAAACCTCGAAGTTATTCTTGTTTCAGCGGAGCTCTATTTTCGATTTTTTTTTTCGAATTTTCCCGCTCAGAGAGAATTTTCCAACCAAAACTGAAAAATGTTACATCAAAATAACTTGAAATTTTCTAAGGAATCTATTTCTGCAATAAAAAATGGTGTTCTAATTTGAAAAACGGAAGTTGACGTCATTTCCGGAAAAACCGGAGGTGCTCATGCCTTGAAAATATTTTAGATTTCATCAGCATCGTGAAATACTTATAAGTGCTGAATTCCATGAAAATACGTTCAGTAGTTTCCCGTATAAATATGGGTGAGTTTCCTCGTGAAAGACCCTGTATACTAAACGTATTTTACACTTTTCGGTCCGGGAGCGTGGCCTAAATTGTCAAAAAGTAGGTCCGAAGAAAGGTCCCTAGCTCGGAAAGGGGGCCACCGAAGAGAAAAAACGATATAGAAAAAGAAAGTAGAAGGACAGGTGCTTCTTTTGAGGTATGTTTCGTTTTTTTACGTGGTCAGGAAGTACGTTGATTTTCAGATCGAATATCGCGAATTCGGCAAAAATCGCGAAGAGGTACCACATGTTTTCATCTAAAGGCTTTTGTTCCAGACATCCTAGACGGGAGTTTTAGATACGAATCGAAACAGGAAGAATCGGTCTGCCCCCGATTGGCTTTTCGATTTCTGACGTTGGGCTATTTCCTTGGAAAATTAGATAGAAAATTCGACATTTTGTAAACAAACCTTCGAACGCAGAATATTTTGACATGACCGATCAGCTGTTCGGTCGTCGCCATGTTTCGGCCATGTTCCATGTTTGCATTCGGGTATAATGTTATTTCGAAGCCAAGCCAAGTTTTTATGCATAATTGGAATTTATATAATAAATAATAATAATTTCAATCTGAGCTTGAATACTCATCTTGAATTTTTAATATTCGGAGCATAATATTATGAGCATTAATTCACGATGGTACTTCCGGAACACACCCGAAATTGAGAAGATTGATATCATGACATTTCCAATTGACATTTCTCACGAATTCTATCGGACATTTGGTTTGGAGTAATTTCTTGAGAAATTGTAATTATTTCACATTCCTATAAAAAAATTGAGTTGTAAAACATATAGCCCATCCAAGAATGATTGACATCAGAGCAGGCCTTGAAAGTCCAGTCGCAGCTTTATTTCTAGTTACAAAAAAGTAACTAAAAATTTTCTGTGCTTTCATCATAGCGTCTTTGTCATAGCAAAAAAAGATACCTATAGAATAATTTAAAAATTGAATGATATTTTTTTCTACAACCGGGCCTAACTAACTACTTTCCCGCATTGTTTTCGATTCGGAAAGTGTCACTTTCCCGCACAAGTGCGGGAAAGTTACTTTTCCGCACTAGTGCGGGAAAGTAAATATGTGTTGAATTTGGGTATAATAATACCTTCAACATGAAATCTCTTGATCTACTTACTTATATTTTTAGTTAAATATTTCAAATTAAGCAGTTTCATCCATGTCAAACTAATTATTGATGCAGATTTATGTTCGAAAATTATTGCATTTTCAATGAGAACTTGACATCCTTCAAAAATTATGACTGGCATACATAGATCTGTGTATTTATTTCTATGTCACGGTCTATGATTTTCCGCATAGAATCTCAAACTCCTTAATTAATGTGTCAAAACGAATATTCGAGTTGTGTAGAAGTTTGTTTTTCATTTTATAATACGGTAGTAGAAAAAATATTGTTCCTATCTTGAGCGGAAAGTACTTTCCCGCACTCGATTGCTTGCCCGAACTCCGCTCCGCGTCGTTCGGGCAACGGCAATCTAGTGCGGGAAAGTACAACTTTCCGCCCTTGATAGGAAAATAACTATTTCAAAGTATGTAATGCACTTTGAACATGAAAATGTTACCAATTTTCACATACGATTACCAGCGTGTGGATCTGTATACCAGCAGTATATTATGTTTATCTTGTATTGATACATTTTCGATCTTACGATCGAAATTATAGGAACATACAGCCTGGAAATTCTGGTTCGATAACAAAAAATATCGTGGATGATTAAAAAGCATGGTCCTTTACAATGTTCAATATGAATATTCACTAACCCAGAAAAATCTACTTGATAATTCGAAGCGTGTTACTGCAAAGTGAATGGATTGGGAAATTTGTAATAGATATCGAGACAGAAACAAAACTTAACCAATGGATCTATTTAATATATGAAGAATTTTGTCATGACATTGTAACTTCCAATATTTGTGAACAATGAAGGTGTAAAATATGAAATATAGAAACGTAAATATTCCTATTATATTCTGTTTCAACAACCACATCTGTTATTATTTCCTCATCTGGGCAGACATCATCATGTTTATAATGAAAGGTTTTGTCAGCAATATCATAACATCCCATATATTTTGACTAATTTTCTCTCATTTATTTTTCTGCATGCTCTGTGCATGCTTTCCATTTATTAGCTGTACACTCTTCAAGAGCCTCATTCCAATATTTATTTCACTTGCTCAATTATTTGCCAAATTTTCTCAAAACATGAATGACATAACAAAATGTCAGTGTAATTTCCAACACCAACCTGAATTCTGCAACTCAAAATATTACTGAATGGGCATTACCAACATAATTTCGATTTTCCAAAGCCCCCCGAGATGTCAATCATTCTTGGATGGACTATATGTGCCTTTATAAGTGATATTTCAGTAAAGTCAATCACTCCGAAAAATCATATCTTGATATTTAATATTCAATGAAAGTGAGGTTATATTGTCGAAACCAAATGGCAAAGACAGTAGCTTCAATTAATCTGATCGCAGCCTGCTCATTTTATCGATATTATATACGAAATCTATGAATTATAATCAAGTGTATCTTCTGTACACTTCAGTGACTTCTGAATAGGATCTGCATAGGATTTGGATATATGTTATTGGGTTGCTTATGCTATGCACATTTTTCCAGATGAAATGTATAGAATTGTGATTTATGAAAGGTCTTGAAGATTATGAAAAGTCAGACAATTTCGAAAGAATTCAGTATTTATCAGCATCCCATAAGAATTGAAACAAAATTGAGGAAATGTGATGAATAACCGAATACATGAATACTCTATAATATGAAAGAAGACTTTATAGTACTTAATTGCTTTTGGTAGGTATCTCATATCTTGAAACAATTCAGTGCATGAAATATTGCAATGGTCTGGATTTTTCTTTCTGAAAGCTTAGTGCAACAATGGTTTCTATTATATATTTTCAAAACAAAACGGAAAAATAATATATATAATTGCTTTTGGTAGGTATCTCATATCTTGAAACAATTCAGTGCATGAAATATTGCAATGGTCTGGATTTTTCTTTCTGAAAGCTTAGTGCAACAATGGTTTCTATTATATATTTTCAAAACAAAACGGAAAAATAATATTCCGTTATCATCATCAAGTACTGAACAGACATAAAATATGTCGTCACATGTACACATAATGTATCAAACTGTATGTAACATACCTCTGTAGGTATGCATAATTTGGTTTAGTTCCATCCTCCTGTAAACAATTTTTTGTTCTGGTGCTATAAATGGGAATGCGGTAGTTGGAGATTTTTGAAATCACCGCAGTTATTCATGATGTAGATTACCGATTCATACGAGTAGAGGCTATACTATGACATTATACCATAATTCTTAATTACGGTTCTCCAAGTTTCATTTTGCTTCATTCCAAAAATAGTTCTTAGAGACCTCTTATGTAGAAGAAAAATTCTTTCACCTTCTAGATCTTATCCAGAAAATGATTCTATACTGTACTCTGGACTGAACGTAAGAATGGTAAGCAGCCAGAGCAGCACACAGTCCTACCATTCTGACAGTTCATAATGTATGGCAGTATCAATATGTCCGGACAGGTTTTCAGTAGTTTTTTTTTCAGGTTCATCATTGAGTTGTTATGAACCACCCAGTCAAATTTTTCAAATCATTCTTAAGACTCATCTTACACCCTTTTTTGTCTTCTGCTTGACATATTATTGAAGTATCATATGCAAACATTATGACATCATTGTCAGTATTGTGAACTAGATCTTTAGCATATAATATATAGAGTGAGGGCCCCAAGATGGAACCCTGTAGCACACCAATCGTTACATATTTGAAATCAGATGTTATTATATTTCCTTCTTTTCCCCCAATTATTGTCCTTTGTGTTCTTTCATCTCCAATGCCACTCTTCTTATTTCATATTTCTCCATCTTTGCTAGCAATTTCTCATGATTGAGCTCTCTCCAGATCCAAACAGAGCTGATTTAGGGATTCAATGATAGAATTTAATGCCTGATATTCACAGTGGATTCACCTTTCCTGAAGCCATATTATTGTTTCACAAGTATATCATAAGTTATGTGGTCAAATAATCAAATATTTTGTTTAAGTGAGTCAGAATAGATATACGTCCATAATTGTCAATATTTTTTCTATATCTTTTTTTATGTGGATTTTACTAATGCTCCTCTCAATTTGTGTGGGTATATTCCTGCTTGTAGCATCTGGTTGATAATGTCAGATAATGGTTCAGTTATTATTGATGCGCGGTTTTTCGAATGTTTTATGGCTACTTCATTAACTCCAATAGAGCTTTCATTTTTTAATTGTAGTATACAAAGTGGCCACTTTTTTCATGGGATTGTATTGGTTACTTTTAAGCCATAAGAGTTAGAAGGTCGGTCAAATGGAGAAAAAGTTGCATTCATAGAAGCATTGTCAAGCAGTTCAAACAAATCGAGATTATCAGGGCCGGTTATTGAGATATCATAAGAAAAGTAAATTCTGCCATTTTGATTTCTCTTTTTTCCCACTTCATTTCAAATATTATCAAAAAATTTTACAGGAATTTTTATTCGACAGTTAATTATCCTCAAATTGACATAATCAGATTTCTTATCCAACGTTCCGTACTCTCTGGGCCAACTTATTTTTTTCGATAAGCACCTGCATATTTTATGACTTCTTTCGAAATTACTTTTAATGCTGAATTCAACGATATATCATACAATGTCATTCAAAGTTGATTTTACAAAATGGTGGACATTTCGAAAACTTACTTCATTTTATTTCGAATAATCATTTGATATGTCTTTCATTAAATGATAGTTTCGTTTGATTGTTAGGAATTAGGTTTTCCACCTCTTGAAATTTTTAAATGATCATTACGTAACTGAATTAAAGCAAGAAACAAGTACTAATTATTTACTTATTTCAAGAAGGGAAAAACCTAATTCATAATAATTAAAGGTAACTATCATTTAATGAAAGACAATTGAAATGATTATTCGAAAGTAAATGATGAAAACTGATGAAGTAAGTGTTCGAAATGTCCACCATTTTGTTAAATCAACTTTGAATGACATTTTATGATATATCGTTGAATTCAGCATTAAAAGTTATTTCGAAAAGTGTCATACAATATGCACGTCCGTATTGAAAAAAATGAGGTTGAGGGTGGCCCAGAAAGTACGACACTATGGATACGAAATCTGATTATTTCATTTTGAGGATAATTAACTGTCGAATAAAAAATTCCTATAACATTTTTCGATAGTATTTGAAATAAAGTGCGAAAAAAAGAAAAATCAAAATCGCAGAATTTACTTTTCTTATGATATCTCAATAACCGGCCCTGATAATCTTGATTTGTTTAAACTACTTGACAATGCTTCGATGAATGCTACTTTTTCTTCATTTGACCGACCTTCTTATGGTTCAAAAGTTACTAATACAATGCCATTCAAAAATTGGCCACTCTATCTAGTATCTACTGCTTCATACCTTAATATAAAGATGCTGTGTTTGAAAAGAATCATATTGTCTAATGACTCCATCGCAATAAGAGATAATTTCTATTCAGTTCTAATTTTCAATGCTTTTGGTTTGATATATCTTCGAGGTGATTAGAATTTTAAATTTAGAGAATTGTTTGATTTACTTGCACAGCTTTTTTGGTAGGTACCATACAAATTTTGGTGTGTTGAATAGGTAGGTACCTGAAAGCCAACGGAATCAAGGCATATCACATCTATTTGTTAATAATGGATAAAATATCTTCAACTGCTTTGTTAATTTGTTTTGTCAATTTCCAAACGTTCAGATGTTTAATTATTGTTTAGTGAAACCTTGGAATTTATTTTTGTATATTCGCTTTCTACCACTCATCTAAATATATACCTACTGTGACAAATAATTTGGCGGATGCGAATTTGTTTAATTTATTCATGCCCCTCAATTATCGATTGTAGATTGCCTATAATACTTATATTTTTTTGTGGATTTTGTTAGAACATGTGCTGGAAAGTCATAATTCTTCATTCTTCATGTTGAGACGTATGCTTTTGGCACATCGGAAGTTAAAAATTGAAATTCTCGATTTCAATCAGCGATTATTAGCTGGATTCTTCTTTCGAAGTGATTTGATTTTACCATTTCATTGGAGATATTTTGGTTTTATTGGAAGTGGTAAAATTTCCGTTTTAAACGGGATTTGTACGCATTAGTCCATCAACACACATTAAAGGCCGCCTAACATCTAAGGTAACTGAAAGAATGAAATTTCAAGTTCATGTACTTATACCTATATGTATTGCAATTTCCACATTTAGGCTTTTCTCTTTGGATTCCCTTTTGGATTCAAGATCAGGGAACTCTATCATCAAGGATCCGACTGAAAACAGTCGAAGGTTCTATCGCCACCCACCCCGGATTGATCCTTCCAGATCATTCTTGGAGAACATTCTGGAGGACATCTACAATTTGGCTGAGTACCAAAAGAAAAATCACATAATTTTCACCTTCTCTATAATTAACATCACCTTCTTTATAATAACATTTGTGAATGAATGCCGGCACTCATATAATCAGAGAGTTTGTATGCACATTTTCATATATTCAGAGGTTTATTTGATGAACAACTAGTCATATATCTTATTAAACCCATAATATTTAGTATTTTCCCATTTTTATTTCGATTGCCCGATTTTAAATTATTTGGTGGTTTCTGATACATATTTTCAAGGGTTATAGTAACTTTCCAAACCACCTGGCGCCCTTTTTTTTTGAGTTTAAGACCCACTCTCATCTCCACTGCAGTATAGCCGCGTGCTGCACCCTTGAAAATAAAATTTCTGTTATCTTTAATTTTGGGAAATTGATTTAAAATCAATTCAGCACGTAACACTACATAATATAGCAATTTGGACGATCCATGTGTAGGGGATTTTCAGTTTTTCTATGATTTTCGCGACACCATTTCTAGAACTTTCTACGAGTCCTAAATGGGAGTTTTTTTAAACAGGTGATAACGTATCCATAGAAACTCAGCGTTTTTATGGATGTAGAGCGCTATAATATAACAATAGGTATATTAGTGAGCTATCGGCTACTAGAGGGGAACTTCCTTCTCGCCAATAGTCTAAATTCACGCGTTAAATTATTCAAAGCCAGCCAACAAGTGTAACTGCATGGAATCTAGAGAAACAAGTTTGTTGATGGCTTAGACTATAAAAAGAGGAGACACACCTTTCAATAATAAATAGTGAAGCCAAATTTCAAAATCATCAGAACTAAACTGGGTAACTATACTACTACAGAATCAAAATGTAGTAAAAATGTTTGCAACGTTGTGAAAAGAACGGTTCTTTGAATTTTCAAATAAACAAATTCTCAATCAAAATGAAAAGTACTTCAGATTGAAATACATTCACTCATTTGTGCGTGAATGTCAGAAATTTGTTTTCTCAAATATTGTGCCTTCTTCACATTCTATAGACTTAAGTATTCGTAAATTTTCGCGAAACGTATCGATCTTTTTGCCTCAGATTAATGTATGGAAACGTTTGGCAATACGGTTTTTTGAATCTATGTCCAATTCATTCATTAATTACGTGCCGCCATCATCATTTTATGAAATTTCTGACAATTTGAACAGTGTTGTCAACTGGAGTTTGAATCATAACTTGAGTTTCCACAGGTATGTTCTAATCTTTTCATACTAAGTATCAGAGGCGTAGATTTTTAGAATTTCACTTTTCAGATTCCCTTCTGATATTGGGAAGAGGAACATCTGGACTCAATTCTGAATCTGATGATCTTTCGCAGAATCTGTTTATATGTTCCAAACACTTTGATCTCAAAGATTTCGTTATTGGAGTGAATGATATATAAGTACCAGATACCTCAAAAATGATGCCAATCCCCTTCTTTCCAAACCAATCTGCGAACTTTCGTCCTCAAGGTAGGTTTCTGGGAATTTCCAGTGAAAGAACCAAAATATTGAAATCTAATATTAGAATTCCACCAAAAAATCATTATTGTGCCGGTACAATGAAAACTCAACAGAGGGATGGATCAGATTAAAGCATTTCACATATGAAGTATAATTCGATGAATTGATAAGTTATATTTTTCTACAGCTCAAGCTCAACTCCCAGTGAAACTTCTCCATTTGTAAAAAGGTAATTTATTCAATGAAGTATTCCTTGTGTGAATATATTTTTTATTTTAGATAAAATATTTGTTGCAGCCTTCGAGATTCTTCTTTCAAAGCAGAAGTTGACGAAAGAATGGATTCTCTTTTCAGTACCTGTTCTCCTAGTGGCAGGTAAAATGGTTGTAATTTTTGTTGCATTAGTGATTAATTATATCTGGTGTAGTCTGTTTTGCAGGGTTAAAAAAAATGAGCCAATGGAGAAAATGGATTCTGCTTCCCGTTTTACTGAGGCACTATCTCTTCTTCTAAAATTAGAAGAATAAGGTGAATATTTCATCTCAAATCTCTTCAATTCCATTAACTTTTACAACTCTATTCTCACAGAAAGAGAGTTCATGTTGACCATATTCATACAAGTGATTTTTCTACTCCTGAAAAGAGGAAATAGAATGTGAAGGTCATCAGGACAAAAGTTGACAATCAGAAAAGAAAGATACGTTCACTGCAACAGTCTGTTCGAAGAATGAGACATAAAATAACATACATGAAAACATTGATAGACTATCTAAAAGGAAAATCTCCTATGTCAGAAGCTTCAGAAGCAACTATACTAGTATGTTGTATTTTTGTTTATCTTTCAGAAATGGAAGAACTGAGTCATGATCAGATCAAAGAATCTTTTCTTCTTTTCAGGCATCAGTTAATTCAGGAGCTGCAAGTGATTTATTCGAAAGAATGTTGAAAGGTCCAAGCAAACAGAAGTACAACCAACATTGAGAGTCTTTGCCTTAACATTGGCCTTTTATTCTCCCAAAGGATACAATTTTGAATTTTGTTAGAAAAACATTTCACAACAGCCTTCCCCATTTCACATTATAACTTGCGAAGAAGATTGTGAATTCCTGTTGAAAACCTCGAATGAGTATAAGTATAAAAAATGTTAGGAATGTCTTCCAGAAAAAGAGAACTAGGTATTTGCCATCAGATTCTGACTAAAAACTAGAACCATGACTATCTAATCCTGAATTCTAATGGATAGGGCTTTGGGAGAGTCAATTAAAAACAAATGCACCTGTTTTCAATTTCAATGTTAATATAATACCTTATTCAGTAGACTAACTATGGGTTCATGATTGTATTATTATAGTTATTATATTCTTTTTTTTATGTTGATTTATAGATAAGGTTTATTTTTTTCAAAGAATTTCTTAATATTGTGAATAAAGTCATAAATTATTGTTGATTTTTTCATACTGAACGCCGTTCATAGGTATACAGGGTGGCCACTTTTTCAATGGCATTGTATTGGTAACTTTTAAACCATAAGAGTTAGAAGGTCGGTCAAATGGAGAAAAAGTTGCATTCATAGAAGCATTGTCAAGCAGTTCAAACAAATTGAGATTATCAGGGCCGGTTTTTGAGATATCATAAGAAAAGTAAATTCTGTCATTTTTATTTTTATTTTTTTCCCACTTTATTTCAAATATTATCAAAAAATGTTACAGGAATTTTTTATTCGACAGTGAATTATCTTCAAAATGACATAATCAGATTTCGTATACAACGTTTGGTTCTTCCTGGGCCACCCTCAACCTTATTTCTTTCAATACGGACCTGCATATTTTATGACCCTTTTCGAAATAACTTTTAATGCTGAATTCAACGATATATCATACAATATCATTCAAAGTAGATTTTACACAATGGTGGGAATTTTTCGAACACTTACGTCATTAATGTTCATCATTTACCTTCGAATAATCATTTCATTTGTCTTTCATTAAATGATATTTTAGTTTAATTATTATGAATTTGGTTTTTCACCTCTTGAAATTAGTGAATAATTATTACTTGTTTCTTGCTTTGATTCTGTTACGTATTATTTATTTACAAATTTCAAGAGGTGAAAAACCTAATTCATAATAATTAAACGAAAATATCATTCAATGAAAGACAAATTGAATGATTATTCGAAAGTAAATGATGAACATTAATGACGTAAGTGTTCGAAATGTCCACCATTTTGTAAAATCAACTTTCAATGACATTGTATGATATATCGTTGAATTCAGCGTTAAAAGTTTTTTCGAAAAGTGTCATAAAATATGCACGTCCGTATTGAAAAAAAATGAGGTTGATGGTGGCCCAGAAAGTACGACACTATGGATACGAAATCTGATTATTTCATTTTGAGGATAATTAACTGGCGAATAAAAAATTCCTTTAACATTTTTTGATAATATTCGAAATAAAGTGAGAAAAAAATAAAAATCAAAATGACAGAATTTACTTTTCTTATGGTATCTCAAAAACCGGCCCTGATAATCCCGATTTGTTTGAACTGCTTGACAATGCTTCTATGGATACAACTTTTTCTCCATTTGACCGACCTTCTAACTCTTATGGTTTAAAAGTTACCAATACAATGCCATTGAAAAAGTGGCCACCCTGTATAATGTACGCTCGGCAATTAGCCACCCCGTAGATTTTCATCCCAAATATTGATGACTCAGTTTGATGCTTTTGCAGTCATTACTTATTACATATTTGTAATAAGGTGATAAGACACCTCCATTCATCATAAAATCTCGTGAAGAGAAAAATCTGATTACTTCACATGAAGTTACACATTTTTGTTGTCAGTTTCAGCATTGAATGAACCGTGTACTTCATTTTATATACCTCAATTGACTTCCTGAAGAATCATTTGTTTTTCAATAATTTTTCATAATTATTTTCAATAATCTCGAATAATATAAAAAAGTTACGCATTTTTTTATTTTCAATAATTCAATTGCATCAATCCCCAAATATATTTATATTACAAAATGATTCCACATTTCTATAAACCGCCCCCGTACCAATATTGTAAGAATTCGCCATACAAAGATTATTCACTCGTAATTTTATTCCCATTCTTCAAAATCAATAACCCCACGCCACTGGATTTCTCAAAGTTAGATTCTGCAATGTTGCCACATGAAGGTGAAATGGTATTGCTATCCTTTACACACTATCTTCGTCCCACTCATTGAATAATGAATACTGACTGAATTTTGGCTTCATCAATTCCCGAATTTATGAATGAGATGCTGTGTCTCCTCTTTCTATGGTCTAAGGTTGATGGCAGCATTCTCTGACTCCTCTTTCAAATACATTCTCAATCTATTTCAGACCCATATTTCGAATTTTTACAGCTGCCAATTTTTTTCCTATTCGCTAATTGAATTGAAAAATGCTAATATACCTAAAAGATCGATCTACCTACAAGGTTGATCTGCTGGCACACTAGTACCTACTATTCTCATATTGTGGAAAGTCTTATCTCAAAGTCTTATGCCGAGTTACCAAATTAAAGCTAGGCCAATACAAAACATCCGATGAAATTGCATAAACATTTATTCGTACAAAAATGTAGATATATTTAGGATGAGTACAAATCATTCTTGATCTTCGTTGAGTGAGTACATGGAAAACACAATAAATTGAAAGATCACATTTATTTCTCGATTAACTTCCTCTTCATTAAGTTTCAAAGTCATAAATTGGATCAGTCTACTTAATTTCTATAGCATTATTATGCAGGAACCCTCAAGCCCCAAAAATAATAGTTGTTCTCAAAAGTAATCCAATCGTGAATGAAAGAATGGGAAATGTTCTTTCACACTCCAGGGAGGCTTTGAATTCAATTCCTAGTTCATAAGTGAGGTTCATTGAATAATGGTTCCTCCATTGATCTGAGAGATGAAATCGGTGTCATCAGTCATTTCTTTAGAGTATATCCGAAATTTCCTATGACGAAAATTACCAAATTTCAGCGAAATTTGGTAACTCTATACAAACTTTTACCTTGTCAGTTGTGATTCCTGTTGATTGCTTGGCATTTGTACCTATATAATGATAAAATAAGCACTAAATGTTCAGTTTCAATTTGGAAATATCTTTTCAAACACCAAGATGAATTATGAATACATAGCCAATCTACAGAACACTGTGAAAAACAATGATATCATAATAATATATTCATTCCAAGCAACTTACAATGTGCCAAAACAAAATGTTTTGTTTTGACTTTCGAACACTTAAAGTCAGGTTAGTTGTCAGCCATCGAGAAACGTCAAAAGTTTCAATTCTCCGTTCAAAGCTCAACCGGAGCTATCTTCACCGGTTGAGCCAACCCCGGGTTGAACCTGAGGTTAGACGTTTATAATACGGCAGTCGATCGCCCATTTTGGGCGAAACCAACGGTTGAATTTCTTTTATTAATAATGACCCTAAGGGCGACAGTATTGTTTTCCTCTATACTATTGAAATATTTTAAATGTTTTTTTATACCTCTTATCACTTCGAAGATATGTCAATGTTACCTATATTCGGGTTTTGTTGTAGTTTTATAGAAAGGCCCGTGATTCGTTGAATTATTATCGATAGCTACGCATCCATTCACAGGATGTTAGGTCGTTAGTACCTGTTTCATAATCATTAATAAAAAATGGGTCAACAAAATCACTGACCTGAAGTCTTTAAGCTCTCGTTCATCCATCTTGGAAGTAGATCCATCACATCCATACACAAGCGTGTATGGAACGTACCGTAGACTTACAATTCCAAAAATATGAATGAAATCATGTTTGATTTGATTCATTGAAATACGATTCGGATGAACCAGACTTCGGATTCGGATATTTTTTTGGCACGAAATTCGATGTGCTTACGAAGTAACAGCAACAACCTATATATGGCAGCGTAGTTTCACCTCTGGTCTCTATTTATGTTGGTGGATGATCAATGAATGCTAATTTGGGCATACTTGAAATTCAAATTCCAATCATGATTTTCGACGCTTGAACGTCAAAATTTTTGACCCCTAAAGGAAACAATGTCATTTATTATTTCGGATAATAATGGAATTGAAACAATAGAATTCATTCTCTCCATTTCCTAGAATATTTTCCAACATCAGCAAGAAACCGTTATCGTTCGAAACTCCTGTGGACTACTTTCCACAGAGAAAGTTTTATAGATTCGGAAACTCCAATGTGCATTACTCTAAATTGTTTTGAGTGAAAAGTTTGCGTTTAGCGAGGGAGACATAATATAACATCGTATATAGAAGACTTGGATGTCATTGTAGGGAATTTTTAATGAAATACATAAAGCAGAGTTTGTTCAAATATTTTCCCTTCCCTGCGGATTCTTTTCACTGGAAATATACTGTTTGCCTTTCTTATGATTTTTTTATCGGACAACGGCGTTTCGCTTTCCTTATTGGGATCATTATGTTCGAACGATTAAGAATAATTTTTCTAACAAACTTCTAGACAGCATACCCTGAATATACAGAATGAATTGCAAGGAAATATCCTACATTAACGAAGGAGAATATGGAATGTTTATCATACAATATTAATAATGGAAAAGAACTCTCTCTAATTTCAAGATGACTAATTTTTTACATGTCCACGCCTGGACTATTCAATCTGATGGTTTAAACAATAATGATGATGATGATGTTCAAACACTAATTGCAGCAACATTCGATATAACAGTTGAGTCTGACGTTTTTTCACCATTCACCTGTAAATTTTTCTCTCCAAACGAAAAATAAATTTTCATACAATTTTTCAAAATTTTTCATTGTTCGAACCATACAGGTTGTCAGAAATTCCATCAAATATGGCTTATATAGAACATGAAGTCAGGAGCTAGGTTCATCCGTTCAAGAGCTATAGTGTTCGCCGACGGATTGACGGACAAAACTGAAATTGACAACGGATTCTCGACCAGTCATTGGAACCTAGCTTCTACCAGTTCAAGAACTCAAATTTTAGTTCATTATATGTTCATTATATGATAATTTCTTGTATCTACTGAACTGACTGAACGTGAACAAAGGATTCAACAATTATAAGTAATTCACTTCCAAGAATATGTCAACCTTTTTCAGACTGAAATTGAGCTTTGTTAAAAATCATTCACATAATTATGATTTTCAATAAAGCTCAATACCTTGCTAATGTATTCGAACGTATCAGGGATGTACTCCAAATATTTTTCGAAAAATGGAAAAATATCTTTTCAATAGAGCCACATTCGAAAAGTTTTTTTTTAATTCAAAGAAGAAGGTCATATCGTATTAGACGATTGCAGCAAGTTAATTACTGCGAATCGACTTCAGAAGCACTATTATAATAATAATAATAATAATAATAATATGGTTTGGTTTCTGCCACGCCACATGGGGGGTGACGTCCCCACGGCCCGAGTTACCTGGGCCACCAAGGGTAAATGGTGGCGAACCCATGAAAATGGGGAAAATGCCAGCAACGAGAAGTGGAAACCGATATCATGGCAGAAGATCTAAATGCCACTCCACCTGCTGGCTCGACCACCGTGAGGAGGACTGTCCGCAGGGGAGCTCGCAACGCACGTATCAAGTGGAGCCGCGACATGAATATTGAAGTAATGCGAGCTTTTTATTACGTGAACAATTGCGAGGACAAACCACTTCCTGGATGGAGATACTCCCTCTATAACGAGTTCACCGGAATGCATCCGGAACTTCAGCTGACAGAAGGGAATCATTCAAGAAAATGATCGAATTATCCCAGAGGATCGCGGGATATGCACAACGGGCTGTAGCATTGCAAACCTGTCACATCGTGCGGAAATTCCTGAACTAGTGGGAGGAACTGAATTGTTTTTTCACTGGTTCATAGAAATAATACCAGCTTAAGCTGAGACCGGGAGACCGATGAGGAATAATAATAATATAATACCGCACGGGTGTGGTGTGGTTTCTACCAGGCCACATGGGGGGTGACGTCCCCACGGCCCGAGTTACCTGTGCCACCAAGGGTAAATGGTGGCAAACCCATGAAAATGGAGCCTTCACTAAGCCTCGGAAATGAGTCACTGCCTGGGGAGCGCCAGGGCATGTCCGGAGCCGACGCTGGGCATGACAGCATGCGATCCGTCGGTGGCAGGGTGCTGAGGAAGCGGGCCCCTGTCATACAACAAAATACAGCACCACTACAGCAACGAGAAGTGGAACCCGATATCATGGCAGAAAATCGAAATGCCACTCCACCTGCTGGCTCGACCACCGTGAGGAGGACGCAGGGGAGCTCGCAACGCACGTATCAAGTGGAGCCGCGAAATGAATATTGAAGTAATGCGAGCTTTTTACTACGTGAACAACTGCGATGACAAACCACTTCCTGGATGGAGATACTCCCTCTACACCGAATTCACCAAGAGACATCCAGAACTTCAGCTAACAGAAGGGAACATTGCCGATCGGAAAAATGTTATCATCAGAAAAGGTTACTTAACAAGACAGGAACTAGATGGGATCAAGAGAGAAATGGGCTATACAATCAATCAAGAACAGATTGTCGGAAATCAGAATGAAGAACCTGATGAGCCGTTGGAAAGACCAGCAGAAACGGCGAGGGAGCTGTCCTTCACACGAACTGCTCGCCAAGATTGCCCACAATATCGCCAACTGTTTGAGACCTTCTATAGTAACCTGACCCGATACGAAACTACTGATCCACTCAACCGGCCCATCCTACCGAAATTGACCTTCAACTCTACGGCCAAAAATAACATAGAGTGGCTCAACGAAATATTGGCAGAACACCTTAGCACTCAATGGCCGTTGGAACAAGTCCACCTATCTCTGTACTGTGCTGCCATCACAGTTATCGGACAAAATGGGCAAAAGATCTACATTCCCAGAACCAGTGAACAGAAGGTTAAAAATGAAACTCCTGCCTGGAAAAGAAGATTAATGCAGGACGTCGATAAACTTCGAGGAAAAGTCGATGTCTTGAACGAGTTCCTGAAAGATAATAAATCGCGTAAAGTTTTAAACAAAGTGCGAAAAATAGCCACATCCGCAGGGGTAGACCTGGAATCTCCACAACATAAAGATTTGATAGTTGAACTGAAAGATCGCTTGAGGCAAAAAAGCTAAAGCGAAAGGTGCTCGCCTACGAAGATACAACGAGCTAACAAAGCGAAAACAACAAAACGCTGAATATTCGAGAGACAGAAAGAAGTTCTTCAGAAGTCTTGAAAAACCATCCGAGATCTCCTCCAATCAGCATGCTGACATCAGCAATGACGAATTTCGGCAATATTGGAGTTCCTTATGGTCGGAGAGTGGTCGATTTCAGAGAAATACTAGCTGGCTTGGGGACATTGAACACCAGGCATCAGAAATCGTTGAGATGAGGACTGATCTTTTCACAGTCGAGGAAATTTCTAACATCATCAAAAAAACCAGTAACTGGAAAGCGCCAGGACCCGACCGACTTCACAACTTCTGGGTTAAACAGTTCCCAGCATGTTTCCCAAGTCTGGCTAGATGTTTTTCGGAGGCGCTAGAAGATCCCTTCAAAATACCTACTTTCCTTACTCAAGGCAATACATATATGCTTCACAAAAGAGGAGACCGCAGCAAGCCGGATAACTACAGACCCATAACATGTTTGTCGGTGGTGTACAAGCTGTTCACGTCGCTTGTAAATAATGCGATATATCGTCATTGTGAAGCCAATAATATTCTAGAAGAAGAACAGAAAGGCTGCTCTCGGGGATCTGCAGGATGCAAACATCAACTCACCATAGACGCTGTAGTGCTGAAGCAAGCCCAGGCGAGAAGGAGGAACTTAAGTCTATGTTATATTGACTACCAGAAGGCCTTCGATACGGTGCCCCACGATTGGCTTGTGAAAGTGCTCGAGATTTATAAGATCTGCCCGAAAATAAAAGCCGTGCTCCAACATCTTATGAGTACATGGAGAACAAATATCCTAATAAACAATATCAATGCTGGAACCGTAACAATATCGAGGGGGATATTTCAGGGAGATGCCCTGTCACCGATGTGGTTTTGTATGGCACTGAATCCTCTGTCTACTCTTTTGAAGAACACTAACATGGGGTATAGACCTGCGATGAGGAATCCGCGAAAACTGTCCCATTTGTTGTATATTGATGATCTTAAACTATTCGGTGAGAACCAAAACCAACTTCACTCCCTCATAGACATAGTGCGCTCCTTTAGCAGAGACATTGACATGTCTTTTGGTCTCGATAAGTGCGCCATAGTCAACATCAGGAAGGGTAAAATGGAGAACACTCAGGAACAATTTCAGGACATCTGCAGTATGTTGCCAGAAGAGACCTACAAGTATCTGGGCATTCCACAAAATCAACGGATTGACCACACCCGTTTGAAAACTGAGTTCACTGAGAAATATAAAAACAGGGTTACCAAAGTGCTCAACACCAAACTGTCTGCTAAAAATCAGATCGATGCCTTAAACTCTTGGGCTACGCCAGCTCTGACCTACACTTTCGGAGTCTTGAAGTGGTCAGATGCTGATCTGAATGAGTTGGACCGACTCACCCGTCGCCTAATGACAAAATTCCGATGTCTGCACACCAATGCATCAGTGAAAAGGCTTTATCTACCCAGAAGAGATGGCGGACGAGGTCTGCTGAACATCTATAATCTCTGCAGAACCCAGCGACTGCTCGAGTCTGAAGATAGCCTGATGAAATTGGTGACAACAGAAGATAAGGGATACACACCTCTGAACCTACAACACAGAGAACTGACGTTCGATATCACTACCAGAAGCGAAGGTATAAGTATATGGCGGGAGCAAGCTCTGCACGGCAGATTTCCCAAACACCTTGAGGGGGAAAATGTCGATAAATTAGCTTCTTTGTCGTGGTTGAATGCGGGACACTTGTATCCTGAAACTGAGGGATTCCTGACGGCTATCCAAGATCGAGTTATAAGAACTCGCAACTACGAGAAACACTGTTTGAAGCTTAACGTGGAGGACAAATGCAGGAAGTGCGGCGCAGTTGGCGAATCTATTGAACATGTAATCGCCGGTTGTCGAGTTCTTGCCGACAACGCATATCTGGGCCGACACAACCAAGTGGCAAAAATTGTTCACCAGCAGTTAGCTCTTAGGCATGGTTTTTTGGATACTTGTCCACCATATTATAGGTATCAACCTGCAGCAGTGTTGGAAACGGACGCAGCGGTTCTCTATTGGGACAGACCCATAACAACAGATAGAACAGTGGACTACAATAGACCGGACCTTGTGTTCATTGAGAAGGATCAGAAGTATGGGGTGATAATTGATGTGGCAGTACCGTTGACTCATAACATCGGAAAAACGGAGTCCGAAAAAATAACGAAGTACGAGAACTTGGCAATAGAACTGAAGAATATGTGGCAATTGTCGAAGGTCACTATTATACCATTGGTGATATCGGCTGAGGGAGTCATGTCAAAATCATTCAAGAGGAATCTTCAAAAGATCGAATTATCCCAGAGGATCGCGGGATATGCACAGCAGGCTGTAGCTTTGCAAACCTGTCACATCGTGCGGAAATTCCTGAACTAGTGGGAGGAACTGAAATGTTTTTTCACTGGTTCATAGAAGAAATACCAGCTCGAGCTGAGACCGGGGGACCGATGATGAGGGATAATAATATAACCGCACGGGTGTGGTGTGGTTTCTGCCACGCCACATGGGGGGTGACGTCCCCACGGCCCGAGTTACCTGGGCCACCAAGGGTAAATGGTGGCGAACCCATGAAAATGGGGAAAATGCCAGTAACGAGAAGTGGAAACCGATATCATGGCAGAAGATCTAAATGCCACTCCACCTGCTGGCTCGACCACCGTGAGGAGGACTGTCCGCAGGGGAGCTCGCAACGCACGTATCAAGTGGAGCCACGACATGAATATTGAAGTAATGCGAGCTTTTTATTACGTGAACAATTGCGAGGACAAACCACTTCCTGGATGAAGATACTCCCTCTATAACGAGTTCGCCGGAATGCATCCGGAACTTCAGCTGACGGAAGGAAATCATTCAAGAAAAAGATCGAATTATCCCAGAGAATCGCGGGATATGCACAACGGGCTACAGCATTGCAAACCTGTCACATCGTGCGGAAATTCCTGAACTAGTGGGAGGAACTGAATTGTTTTTTCACTGGTTCATAGAAATAATACCAGCTTAAGCTGAGACCGGGAGACCGATGAGGAAGAATAATAATATACGCACGGGGGTACTACTGTGTAGTATACGGGTGTGACAATCCCGCGGACCCCGGTCACTCTCAACCGATGTCGGACAAATATATACGAAGCCTCGGAGAACAGTCGCTGCCTGGGGATCGTCAGGGCGCTTCTGGAGTTGGTGCTGGACGTGACAGCATGCGGGACACCAACGGCAGGATGCTGAGAAGGCAGGCGCCTGCCATACAAGAAGCTATGCCTTTAGACGAGGAGGACATCGACGAGGAGAGAGTTCAGGTTGTCGGTCGCATTGGGATTCAACGTTCGAAAGAGCAGCCCGTAGTCGGAACCGGCAGCCGAAACAGGACAGCACAAAGGGGACGCCACAAGTGGACGCTCGAGCAGCATGACCTGCTGTCTGCGCTATACAGACGATCAAGACCCGAAAGACGGGGATACATGAATAGGCTGCATGGTCTGTGGTGCGAAAATTATCCAGACCTTGACTACATGACGCAGCAAAACCTTAGAGATCAGATCAGTCATCTCAAAAGAAAAGGAATTTTATGGCGCTCTCAAGAGCAGGAAAGGACGGAACAACAAGATGAAGAGCAGGTGACAGATGCTTCGAACCAACATCAGCTATTGACGATTGATACAGCTGAAGAACAAGCTGTAGCCATGGTGAGAAATATCGCGGGCCAAACCGGGACTGGTACACGCTCCAACAGGCCAATAACAGAACATGTGAGAGATGTTCCAAGAAAAGAACAAGGTGGAGAGCATGTGACAGATGCTCCAAAACAACAACACCAAGCAAAAGCTTTAGGGGCGAGGCCAAGAACGGAACAGATCAGTCGTGTCATAAGAAGAGGAATCTTATGGCGGTCTCAAGAGCAAGAACGGACAGAAAAACAAGCTGAGGAGCAGGTGACAGATGCTTCGAACCAACATCAGCAATTGACGATTGACACAGTCGAAGAACAAGCGGTAGCCCTTGTGAGAAATATCGCGGGCCAAACTGGGTCTAGTACACGCTTCAACAGGCCAATAACAGAACATGTGAGAGATGTTCCAAAAATAGAACACGGTGGAGAGCAGGTGACAGATGCTCAAAACCAGCAACATCAAACAATAGCCCTGGGGCCGAGGCCAAGAACGGAACAGGTGAGAGATTTTCCGGTAATAGGACTAGCTGAAGAGCAGGTGACAGATGCTCGAGACCAACAACACCAAGCAAAAGCCCAAGGACCAAGGCCAAGAACGGAACAGGTGAGAGATGTTCCGGTAATAGGACTAGCTGAAGAGCAGGTGACAGATGCTCCAGACCAACAACACCAAGCAAAAGCCCAAGGGCCAAGGCCAAGAACGGAACAGGTGAGAGATGTTCCGGTTCCAGACCAACAGCAACAAAAACCAGGAACGGTGAGAGATATTCCTAAGTTAATCGTCAATACCAGGGAAGCATTTGAGGCGGCCGTTCGAAACCCACTGGTCAAGAACTCCCGAATAAAAACAAGACACGAGGCTGAAGATCTAGCCGTATTGGATAACATCATTCAAGATCACCTTAACGAGACCTGTTCACTAGAAGATGTTGTGGCTGCAGTGAGAGCAGCCGCTTCCCTTCTATGCCCACCGAAAAGTACAGCTACGAAGGAGGATAAGCATAAGCTAAGACTCAGGCGGCTTGACACCAAAATAAAATCAATGAGGCAGCAGGCATCTTGGTACCAATGTATCATAGATGTTCTGAAAGGCAAGATTGAATCAAGCAAGAAAATGAAGGATATGATTGAGGAGCTTCGTTCCATACATCATAGAGTAGACTTGCCCACAGTCCATTTACTGAAGCAGAAAGCTGTAGATAGAATAAGATCACTTGCAGCAGCGCGAAAGAAACTGATAAAAAGGCAAAAATGGATTGAAGATAACAACACGCAGAACACGCAGAACCATCGAAATTATTTCAGTCCCAACAACAAATGACACAGAAACCACCAGCACCTCCAGAGGTCGAAGAATTTTGGAAGAGCATATACGAACAACGAGTAGAAACCAGGGATACTCCAGCACTTCTCAGATTCCAGCAGATGTGTGATCAAAACCAACAGCAAAACGATGAACTTTCTGAAATATCAACCGAAGATATTAGACAAGCCCTTAAGAACAAGCGTGATTTCACAGCACCTGGACTGGACGGTATTCAAAACTGCTGGTGGAAGAGATTTCCAGCTACACATCAACATCTGGCAAGATTATTCAGCGGGATGCTGACTCGCCGTGAGCCCATACCGTCATGGTTGGTAGAGGGTAGAACAGTGCTGATACCAAAATCAGGTGATTTAGGGCAACCCAAGAACTACCGCCCAATCACTTGCCTCAATACACTGTATAAGATCCTCACAAGTGTAATTCAACATCAAATTCTGAGGGTTATTGGACCAGTGTGGGACAGTATATACGAACAGAGGGGAGCGAAGAAAGGAGTGCAAGGATGCAAAGACAACTTGCTCATAGACAAGAGCGTATGTCTAGACGCCAGATACTACAAGCGCGACCTACACACATCATGGTTGGACTACGCGAAAGCATATGACACCTCGCCGCACGAACTGATAATACGGCTATTGAAAATGCTGAAAGTTCACCCTAACATCATCCACGC
Organism: Adalia bipunctata; assembly: GCA_910592335.1. Classification (NCBI taxonomy): domain Eukaryota; kingdom Metazoa; phylum Arthropoda; class Insecta; order Coleoptera; family Coccinellidae; genus Adalia; species Adalia bipunctata. Next base: position 50,349,346 of record OU342950.1, on the reverse strand, counting down.
GATAGAAAAGATCATAGCGCTGTGGAAAACGAAGTTTGCCATCCGAACAGAGGGTCGAACCGTGTATACGGGATGGGTGAGATACAGGAGGGGAGTTTTTCAGGGAGATTCGCTAAGCCCGTTGTTATTCTGCATAACACTCATACCACTAACAATTGAGTTGAGGGAGAGCAAGATAGGATACAAGGCCGGACCACCAGACAGAAGGAACCACCTGATCTCGCATCTCTTGTACATGGACGACTTGAAGCTCTACGCTCCCTCCGAGTCCGCACTACGGCAACTACTGAATATCGTTTCAGACTACACCTCAGCAATGGGAATGTCGTTTGGTTTGGACAAGTGTGCCGTTTTTCATCTGCGCAGGGGAAAAGCTGAAGATGCAGGAGAAGATATTCGACTGGAAGATGGAATTACTATTCGACACCTCGAAGAGGGAGAAACGTATAAGTTTCTTGGGATGAAACAGAGGGGTGTACTGGAGACAACCCAGATAAAGGATGCCTTAACAGCCAGCTACAAAAAGAAGCTCAGAGACATTTGGAAATCGCAGCTGTCGGGAAAGAACAAAGTTTCTGCTACAAATATGCTAGCCATCCCGATTCTCACCTACTCTTTCGGGGTGGTGAACTGGACGGTGAACGAACTCCTCGATCTTGATAGGTCAACAAGAAAAACGATGAACATGAATCGTAGCCTTCATCCCAACTGTTCAATACAGAGGATATACCTTCCTAGAAGCCAGGGGGGTAGAGGATTGCAATGTTTGGAATATCAACACTATCAACAAACATTGGAAATGGCAGTAAGGATTCTAAGAAGTGAAGATCCGCTCCTGAAATTTGTTGCTCAGCATGAAATTGCGAACCATGGAGCCTTCCTTTTCCGAGCTGCACAAAGGGCCGTAGAGAAGCTCAGCATAACCGGCGTATCGGTCAATCCTGAGCTCGCTGGAACACCGATCACTCAGGCGGAACAAAGAAGCCTAGCGAGACTGATCCGAAAGTCTCAGGCGGATAAATTACTCGAACATCATATGAGTAAAAACTTGCACTCCATATATTTCAGGAGTTTAAAAGACCAGGACCTGTCTGAGGAATTGTCTTTCGCCTTTCTTAAGTCCGCTAGCCTCAAGTCAGAGACGGAGGGATTTGTGATGGCGTGTCAAGATGGAGTACTAAATACAAGATGGTACAAAAAGAACATCATGAAAATGGACACCCCAACAACTTGCAGGGCTGGCCATAGGCAACAGGAAACAATTATGCACATCCTTTCCGCCTGCAGAGTCCATGCTTCATCAGGGTATGTAGAGAGACACAACGCGGCTCTACGAATTCTATACTTCCATCTGAGAGCCGCGTATGAGATAGACAAGGAACCGGTGCTACCATATGTGCCTCTGGAGATTGAAGCGGTGGTCCAGAACGAAAGAGCTCGCATATGCTGGAACTATCCTATCTCAACAACACGACAGATCAATGCTGTTAAGCCAGACATACTTCTTCTGGACAAGGAGCTAAAGGAGTTATTTGTCGTGGAATTCTCCTCCCCTGCTGAAAATAATGTTGTGATGAAAGAAGAACAGAAGAGGCAGAAGTACAAAGATCTTATGTTCGAGCTTGGAACTTTATACCCAGGTCATAAAGTTAGGATGGTCGTACTAATCATAGGATGTCTCGGTGGAATGAGAGCCAACTACGTGGATGAACTGAAGATTATCCCGGCCTGTAGATCACTGGCCGAGGTATTGGCGCACAGAATGCAGAAAGCAGTGTTGCTCGGGTCACTTCATATCATCAGGTCCCATGAAGTCTAGAAGCCACTTGCAGCTCATCTCTTTTGTTAAGGGACGCTACGAGGGCAGGATGAAGAACTCCTCCATTCAGTGTGAGGGGTTTTTAGTGAGTAAGCAAACAAGATCTTGGATTTTCACACTACCGAGAGTGCGGACCCTCTCGGTGCCCATAAAGGGTTTTCCCCTCACACGGACGTTAAAAAAAAAAAAAAAAAATAATATTTATTTTATCCTTTCAGACATTCAAGAAATGAAAAATTAGTTTCCTTTTAACTAACTCGAATTCTCTTACACTGAGAAAAATGATTATTAATATTCAACTTTCCGATTTCTTAGTCCAATATTCATTTATATTTAACAACAGAACTTATCAACTAGAAATTTTTACTACTTATTAATTTGACTGAATCTCAAATAGAGAAAAACGGTTTGTTCGGCTTATATTCATTATATATTAACAAATTTATTAACAAAAAATATTTCATTTTAGTATTCAAATGTTATTTCTTGCTATCAAAGATATTGTCCAGGTTAGTGGTGAATAATTTGAGCAGAAGATATAAAATACAGAGATAATATCATTGGTAAATTATGTTTCTTAACCAGAAACTGATATTATAACAATAAATGAAGAAAATTTAACCGTTCCACTTCGTTCGTTTCCGATGTTGTTCGGGTCTCACACAGACGCTGAATCGTTCAGATGAAGCATGGCGTCAATATGTACAGCTGTTTCGAAAAATTATTGAGAGTTATTTCGTTACCAATTGTCTTATGGCAATTCTGAAAATTATGGAAAATTGTTGTTGAGTGTGTTCTGGTGGTGTTATGAAGTTAAAATTTGCATGAAGTCTTAGGATAGCTGAATCATGTTGTGTTCGTGAAACAGTTTGTTCCATATGTGATCAGCCAAGCACATATTAAAAGATAGAGGGAGAGTATACCTGCGGATTATACACTTCATAATAATTCCTCAAAGGTGAGCTATTGTTTTGATTCAATTTATTAGATTTCATATACCTATACATAAATTACACAAATTTCCTGATTAGATATCCCTTTGGTTGATGCTTTTCGAGCTTATTTCAGTTTCATTTAATTCAAAATTGAATTTTCATTTCTTTTTGGCTATAGATTACACAAATTTTTTTTCTCCACAAACTTTTCGCATATTATTCATTAAGAGCTCAATAAAGGAATTATTTATTCATCAATCGTTTGTAGACAAGGTTCGAAGGATATATTATTATATATTCATTATTTGTGGGAAACTAGGAAATAGATTTATTGAACGTGATTATTCATAAAGTGAGAGATTGTGTAAATATTCAGGATCAGTATTTCACTTTTATACATTATACATCTGAGCTATCGATCATTTCTTTAACCTTTCTCAAGGCTGGACAAAATGAAAATATTATCTGTTATGGTGCCTCTTATACACAAAATTCTGATAATATAGGTGGCATTTTTTTTATACTGAAATTTTATGTTATTTCAACTTGGTGCTAACAAATTTCAACTCCAGTTGATTCTTTTCAGGATCAACTAATCAGCTTTTATTTTCGTCTGAAGGTGTGCCGGAACCTCCTAGTCCTGGTGCCTTCCACCCAGAATGATGTTTTTTTTTATGTTCAAGATGTTTTTGACATTTCAATGAATATATTTTGTTCACCCATAATAGATTTTTATTCTACCCCTAATAAGTATCTCATGAACAACTAACTAATGATACACAACCGTTATGCAACATTTTATAATTTTGAATATCATAACATAAGAGCTAATACAGTTAAAAGTACTATTTTAGAAATAATAATGCTATTTGTTCAATATTAAAAAACTTATTAACTGTTTAACATGAGATAATCACAACAAATATTTGATTTCTTATCTATGAAGAATACTATGTATTCATGAATTCCAAAACATTAATTCCTAATTGATTACTTTCTATATTAACAATCATTCAATAACAGTTAAGAAATCTTTCCTATTCCCTAAATCTGGTTATTTGTATTGACATACATGCGATCAATATAAAGAAATAGTATTTTTGGAGTAATCTAATGTCTAATTCATTACAAATAAATGATTTCTTAGTATCAAGATGTCAATGCTGTAAGAAATCAAAACATATCTTTTAAAAAATATTTGTTGGGACGTATATAGTGAAACAGATATTTCTTACATACATTCGAAATTTCTTAGTGGTGAATATTTGTTTTTCTGAGTGTAGATGCACGCTATATGTCAACAACAAAAAAACATTGTTCAATCTGTCGTACGCAATCGCGAGAAAATGATTTCGCGGACCGTCACCTGGGTGCGCTAGTTCTCGGGGTCGAATAATCCCGAATCAAGTCACGTAGGCAATACAACGTTCACGACGCGACACGTATCGTATCGTAATAGGGCCCCTACACGATCATTCGGAATGACAATCAGAGCGAAGATTGACATTCCGATTGAAGGTGTAAGGTCTATACTGATGGAATGATGAATGGACTGACGAATTTCCAAATATTTTAAAATCCGAGATTCAATCACGTTTAGTGGAGGGGAGACTGACAGTCTGAATGGTGGTGTAGTGATTCTATCATTCTTTTCCTCAGTCTTATTAATACAATCAAAGGGTTGACGATCGAAACTGCCTTCAAAGGTTCAAAGTGTTTATGAATCTTTCCCCGAACTGTGGAATAAATCCCATTTCAGGTACATGTATAAATATAAAAAAATGTTGCATTGAGAAAATTTCTCAACATATAACTACCTATAAAGAATTTAAGCCAAATGCCACAGTGAAAGACGTTTTATTGTCTTCTTGGTGCCCAATGCCTTATCTTTACTTTTTTCATTTGGAGACATTATACTAATAATAATTAGAAGCGTACTATTTGTTGTTTAAATTTCAACTGAGCTCAAGTCATTTCAATCAGACTGTCAGTTTGAATGATATGTGTAGGGGCTTCAAGATTGAAGGCAGGATTGACAATCCTATTGTTCAGTCAGACTGTCATTCATGATTGACCGTCTAGGGGCCGCTTTAGGATTCGACATTCATCACTAAGTAGACTGATGGAGAATAATATCCCATTCAAATGATTGAATGTAATCATGTTGTATCAACAATAATGAGTTCGATAGTGCGAAATAGCGGAACCAAATTCTGAACATTCAAAATCAACAAACCACTTCTGGAAATCTCTCTTGAGGTGGAAGTCATATGCTCTAGGAAGTCTATAAATACTAGAGGTGAATAAATTAGATGAAATTCACCGAACTTTCCATCGGAGGAGACTTTCATAATTTTCGCAAAACTGAGGATTCAGCTATTCAACTTGTCAAAGTCTCCGCCGTTGCTAGACGGAGTTGAGGTGGTTCAGAAACCTGAAATGTCCAAAAGCTGGCACCGAAGTAGAGATAATGTGGGTAGTCACAAAACTTCCAAACTAATTACACACCTTCACTGTCATGAATTAATTTTCCTTCTGGATTTTGCCGCTGACTTAACGAACTCAATTTCCTTTGACGAGTTCAAACAGTTATCAACACGCTTATCTGGAAAATATCAGAACCGGGTCAAAGAAATCCAAAACTGAGAAACATCTGGAACTTGCACATACCACCAGTAAAGTACCGGCATTCAGAAGGCTGACTCGAAAAAACTTTTCTGGGGCTGAATTCGGATTTTTTTCAAAAAAGGCGCATCATGCATCTGCTTCTAATTTGTTTTTAGAATTCACCTGATATACAGGGTATTTCAAAACAAGTCCGAATAATATAAAGAGGAGATTCCTTGTTCGATTCGAATGGTAGTTTGTTCTATGAATGTAAGGTCAAAAGTCAAACGTTACGGGGACATCGCAGTTCGAATATGGCGGAAATATGAAATTCAAAGAAAAACTTACGCAATGAATTGGAAAGAATTTAATTCGGATAGCCTAATCCAGTAAGAACCTTTTTGATTTCTCGTACCTATCTTTGTCGTGAAATGTATCGTTCCGAAATGACAAAATAAAATGCAAATCATTACTTGCTGGGAAATGGAAATTCAGTTTAGAACGACACGTAATGATTCACATTTTATTTTTTTATTTTAAACGGTAAATTTTACGAGAAGAATTAATGAAGACAGGAGACGAAAAAGTTTCTATTCAAAACAGGTTGTTCGAATTCGATTCCATTCAAGTCGTTGCGTAGGTTTTTCTTCAAATTTAGTGAACAAAAATGACAGGGGTAGACTAATTCAGAACCCTTTACTCATTCTGAAAACATAAAAAAATATCGAGAAAGTGTGTTCTTAAAATAGTAATCGCAAATATCACTCGAAGCAATCGAACGGTATCTGTAACAGCTCTTTGGAGTCATTTTCTGAGGACGTATACACGGGTAGTCGCAACCACCCTGTCGAAAATACCGCATGAAGTCTCATAAAAACATATAGACAATTTATTAGATTTCATGAGGATCTATGAGAAGAAGCTGTATCCTATACGTACGTTACCCATGACATGTAAACTTCTTATAAGTTTTTATGAGGTTTTATGAGTATAATATGTAATTTATAAGCATACCCGAATACAAGGTGTACAAGTTTCTATCAGGTAGTATTCGTTTGAGGGGGCTATGAGATTCTATAAGGTTTTCCAGTTTCAATCATAATAATATTTTATGCTCATTCACAAGTCTGAAAACCTACGACGAATATGTGGAATGTATCAGGAATTCCTTCTGTAATTTTATGCGGATCTTATGAGTTTTAATGTGGCTCAAATTAACTGAGAATTCACAAGTTTCAGTGAGGAAGCTCGGCTGTGAAGTATGAGAGTCTGTATCAGGCATTGTTAGATTTAGGCGGCTACGAGATTCAATAGGGTATTCAAGTTTCAATCATAATAATGTTTTATGCTCATTCATGAGCCTGAAAACCTATGAGAAATATGTGGAATGTATCAGGAGTTCCTTATGTAATTTTAGGCGGATCTCATGAGTTTCAATGTGGCTCTAATTAACTGAGAATTCACAATTGTCAATGAGGAATGTCGAGTTTATAAGAGTCTGTATCAAGCACCATGGCGGATTTACGTCTCATTGAAACTGATAGAAAATGTATGTACGAGAACTTATGAGATCCTAATTGGTTAGTGAAACTGCAAATCCGTATAAAAACATATATACGATATTCATCAGTATTTAATGGAGACTACAGATAGGTACACATTGCTTTAGTTCCTGATGGCATTTCCTAACGTAAATCATATCCGTTTCTATAAGCGATTCCTACATTGAATTGTCCTCGTTCCTACGAGTTTTTATGAGACTCTATAGTTTTCGAATGTGTTTTTCACACATAAGACCTACCTGTTTCTAATGTGTTTCTACATATAACTCATATCCGTTCCTACGAGTTTTGATAAGTATCAATAGTTTTAGAATGAGGTTTTCTCACATAATACCTACCTGTTTCTAATGTGTTTTTACACATAACTCTTCTAATGTGTTTTTACACATAACTCTTCTAATGTGTTTTAACACAATTGCAGAAAAGATTATTTCCCTTGTAGCTTAGACTTGAGAATGGATTTGTAGACAAAATTCCGAAACTAGTCGTCAACTATATTTAGTTTTTAATAAAAACTGTGGGATAAAGGACCTTCTCTTCTTTTCTGCAATTATGAATTGCCCACATTTATCAATCTTCCAATTTATTTATGTTTTAACACATTTTTAATGTGTTTCCACAGATAACTCAAAGCCGTTTCTACGAGTTTCTATAAGAATCTATAGTTTTCAAATGTGGTTTTCACACATAAGACCTACCTGTTTCTAATGTGTTTTTACACATAACTCTTCTAATGACACATATACTGTTAAGGATTGAAACTCATTACCTATATTTCAAATGTCCGCTCCGCCTATGTTCCACAAAATTTATGTTTTCTCAACGCATGCTAACATCGGAAGAATCTCGCCATATGTGCCATCTGAGATGAAGGTATTTTGTGAGATTAGCGATATATTGTAATATAAAACAGCTCTTCGATAAAGGTGATACGTAATTAATAGACTTATTGCTTCTTCTTAAAGTGAATTCAAAGAAATATTGTCCATTGCTCTAATTGGGACAATTGGGTCCTTCGCTAACATTAACTCTTATACGTTCTTATGAGTTCTTATAAGAATCTATAGTTTTCAAATGTGTTTATCACACATTATACCTTCCGGTTTCTTATGTGTTTTTACACATGCGTCATATCTGTTTCTATGAGAATCTATAGTTTTTCAATGTGGTTTTCACACGTAATACCTACCTGTACCCTGGGGTACTGGGGGTACATGAATACCCCCCATGAGTATCGAAGACCTGAGAAATCGACGGTGCACATAAAATATTTCATACATTGTATACCTGATTTAATGGTTTTCAATCGTTATTACCCCCATGATCGTTATAACGCCCCCCATGAAAAAGAGCTTTATCCTCCCTTGTCAACTCGAGTGTTAGTTTGAGACGGCTATGATATTCAATAAGGTTTTCCAATTTCAATGACATTAATATTTCCATTAACTAGCCTCAGTTCCTATGTGTAGAAATTCAGAGGTTCAATTTTATTGAGAATGTTGTATACAGAGTGGACAGTGATTTCAGGATTCGATGGTTTATTCTATCAGGAATTTCCTATCTGATTTCATTCGGATTTTACGATTATCAATTCTCGCCTAAATACTCGACGGACGGCGCGCGCATCGGAAAGTTCAGGTTATTACGCCGTGGAGCGTGGACGCCGTAAAACACGTGTGGAGGTGTGATGCAAATTGACGTATAATAATTATTTAATCAACTAGTTTATTAATGGCAGTGATTAAGGGTCGAAATATTTTAACGCGTGAGCGGAGCGAGCGCGTTAATGTTTGAGACCATAAGACCCGTTTCACATGCGACTGATTGTCGGTCCTGATGGTCGGTCGGGGCCGGCGTTTGAACTGGATTTTGAAATCCTTTCACATGCATGCGTATCATCAGTCGACCGATTCCAGTTCAAACGCGGGCCCCGACCGACCATCAGTCGTATGTGAAACGGGTCTTAATCGCTGAATTAATAAACGAGTTGATTACAAGATTTTTCCGTCGACCTCATCACGAATTGAATATGAATTCTCGATAGAAATGAATTTTTTTTGCATAATAGACAAATTTGACAAAATGTAAATTTCTATGTTCTTTTCGATATATTGATATTTATGCTTCCTATGGAACAATTCGAAAAATTCATAGAGGGAATATTGGACATGTTGTGACATTCTGAATAGTTTACATTTCGTTTGCATTTATATCATAACCTTTGATATCCCATAAGGAACGTGTGGAGAAAGTGGAGGTTGAAGTATTATCTACTTTGCAACTTGTATCACCTGAAATTTCTTCTGCAGTCTATTTTATTTTGAATGGAGTTGTCAATAGACCCTTCTGTGACAGAAGTTGATATCCAACCAAGCTCGATAGTGCTCTGACTGAATATTTTATGTTCGAATGCCATGAGAATCATGCATTAATAAGAAATCATGCATTAAAATAGGTCATTAATGGATGATTTCGAGTGCGTTGAAATGAGCTTTTATTCTATGGTCGACGGAAAAGAAGTTTATAATATTTCATAACATCTTGGAAACCCATAGTGTTATCGAATGAATAAGGAATTGGTCTAAAAACACTATATGTGTGGGAACTCTTTAATGATCCATAGATAAGGCTGACATGTTTCGGCATTCCGCCATTTTCAAAGCCATCTAAAAATATAGTTGTTATTAATGTTATGTGAGTTGCCTAATCATCAAAAGCGATAGGAGATTGAATGAAAACTCACTATTATGATTGAAGTTCCAAATAAAAATATGAACTTGTCTTAGTCAGGACTCAAGTTTGAGGTCAACATTTGCGAAACGAAAATATCACAAATACATAATTAGGGAATAAAATTTTAAAAATATCAACTACATGTCGAACACAGGTCATCCAAACAAAGAATGTCCAGTCAACATGATCACAAAACAAGCCGACAGATGAACGCCAACAGGTCCTCTTCTTCCCAAAGCAATCTTATGAATTCAAGAGATCTATAAATACAGGATGTCACTTCAAAACATAGTAAAGTCACAAGTCAAAAATCACAACAAAACTTACTAAAAGTTAACAAGTCAAAAATTAAATATTAAAAGCGGTCAACAAGTTCAAATTGTCAACCATTTAAAAAATTTGAAAAAGTCGGTAAGATAAAAATTTTTAAAATTAAAAAAAAAGTGGACATGTTAAAATTCTGAATTCAGATAGGTTGAAAAATTATAAATAAGCGTTTTACTTAAAACGGCAAAATTAAAACAAACTTAAAAGAACCAGATAATGATGGTGGTGGTGTTGTAGTGAAGTGGGGGTGAGTTGGCAACGTGAAGGTCCTAGGGAACTGATCTAGGTGGAGTCTATCCAATATTCAGTCGTTTGTCCAGCAACCTGAATGACTCCTGGAAGTTATTCACCATGGTTGAATAAGAGTGCTGTAGTTCGGGATATTAAGATCTGCGCAGATTGTAACACCATCTATGTTGGTAGAACTGGAAGAAATATCGACTCCAGGATAAGAGAACATTTGACCAGCTCTAGAGTAGTAGACAACAATAAATCTGTGTTCGAAGTACACTTAAAAGAAAACGACCACCATTTCAATAAAGAATTAAACAGCAGACTTTTGCACAATTGTGATTATGGAAGAAAACTTGAAATTTTGGAGGAGGTTGAAATCTATAAACATCTTAATATCCCGAACTACAGCACTCTTATTCAACCATGGTGAATAACTTCCAGGAGTCATTCAGGTTGCTGGACAAACGACTGAATATTGGATAGACTCCACCTAGATCAGTTCCCTAGGACCTTCACGTTGCCAACTCACCCCCACTTCACTACAACACCACCACCATCATTATCTGGTTCTTTTAAGTTTGTTTTAATTTTGCCGTTTTAAGTAAAACGCTTATTTATAATTTTTCAACCTATCTGAATTCAGAATTTTAACATGTCCACTTTTTTTTTAATTTTAAAAATTTTTATCTTACCGACTTTTTCAAATTTTTTAAATGGTTGACAATTTGAACTTGTTGACCGCTTTTAATATTTAATTTTTGACTTGTTAACTTTTAGTAAGTTTTGTTGTGATTTTTGACTTGTGACTTTACTATGTTTTGAAGTGACATCCTGTATTTATAGATCTCTTGAATTCATAAGATTGCTTTGGGAAGAAGAGGACCTGTTGGCGTTCATCTGTCGGCTTGTTTTGTGATCATGTTGACTGGACATTCTTTGTTTGGATGACCTGTGTTCGACATGTAGTTGATATTTTTAAAATTTTATTCCCTAATTATGTATTTGTGATATTTTCGTTTCGCAAATGTTGACCTCAAACTTGAGTCCTGACTAAGACAAGTTCATATTTTTATTTGGAACTTCAATCATAATAGTGAGTTTTCATTCAATCTCCTATCGCTTTTGATGATTAGGCAACTCACATAACATTAATAACAACTATATTTTTAGATGGCTTTGAAAATGGCGGAATGCCGAAACATGTCAGCCTTATCTATAGATCATTAAAGAGTTCCCACACATATAGTGTTTTTAGACCAATTCCTTATTCATATAATATTTCATATTTGTTGGGAAATTGCAATAATGATTAATTTCACTTTTCTAGAATAAAAATGTGATGCATCAGTGCCTTTATGAAAGACTATTATGTGTTTTCGGTCTGAAGAGAACATTGTTTTTGTGTAAAGTGAGGTTATATTGTAGAAACAAGCTGGAATCTGATGTGAATTATATCTTTCTAGGAGAAAAATGTGATGGATCAGTGCCTTCATGAAAGACTATTATGTGTTTTCGGTCTGAAGAGAACATTGTTTTTGTGTAAAGTGAGGTTATATTGTAGAAACAAGCTGGAATATGATGTGAATTATATCTTTCTAGAAGAAAAATGTGATGGATCAGTGCCTTTATGAAAGACTATTATGTGTTTTCGGTCCCGAGCTGTGACAAGAACTGAAGAAAAGTGCTTCAAGCACTAAGCACTTGAATAAAAAGGCTCCCGAGTCTCGATTACAAAGCACTTATTTTCACAGAAGGCTCGCGAATACTAAGCACTTTGTCGATGTAATTCGACATTTCGAGCACTAAGCCCTAAGCACTTTTTTTTTAGGAAATATTGAAAGTGAGGTTATTTTAATCGGAAAAGAAATTGTAAGTAATGTATGTGATATTAAAAATTTTGAATTCGCTCCTGGATCTCTCTGTTTGATAATATTTATAAATATATCAAATTTTTCGAGTTTACTTTTTTTTTCTGAAAACTCCCAGTCCTTGAAACAAAATTAAATAATAAATTGAAGGAAAAATGGAAATGTTCCTCTGTCAATTCTTGCACTGATTCTATTGATATTGAGTTGTCAACGCACAAATTACCATTTAACAAAATACACATACATGGACTCTCAATTTTCCTTTCATAATGATCAAGTTTCCTCATTATCATCTCTCTGTAATTGCAATCCAAACAGTTTTGGGACGTTACTGTCATGTAAGGAAATGTTGATTTAAGATTTTATTAATGTAAAAATGAATTCGTACAACGTTGGCTCAGGACTTAGTGCTTAATAATCCGCAAAAGTACTCGGGAGAACTTTTGGCATTACTACTTCTAAGCCTTTGGCCGAAGCACTCCAATTACTAAGCACTGCTTTTGAAAAGTGCTTGGGAGTACAGTGCCCTGGAGCACAAAAGGGCTCCGAGTACTTTCACGAGCACAAAGCACAATGCTTTGGCATAGTGTTGTTTCGGTCTGAAGAGAACATTGTATTTTGTGTAAAGTGAGCGTTATATTGTAGGAACAAGCTGGAATATGATGGGAATTATATGAATAGATATGGTTTTCTGTAATTATGTGTTCTTCTCAAGTTACTTCTGTAAAATTATTCCATATATTTTAAGCCGCTATGAATTCTTCCACTCCAACTGTATGAATCCACCAACCAATAGTTCGAACATAGGTATAAGAAACGTAAAAACGTAAAAACGTATTATTATAATCCTAGGAATTTCAGTTAGAAACATAATATATGGAAGATATTTCAACTAAACTGTCAAATTCTCATTAGCGAATATTAACTGTGAATTATAATGATTTCTGGCGAATATCGTTGATGGTACGATATGAGTTGACATTTTCACACTTTCAATGTCATACAAATTCTCTTCTATTATCATCTTGGTTAAACACATGCAAAGCATATTGTACTAATTTTCTGAATTGCCATCAGAAACACAATTTGAAAACTATAGATCCTTGTAACTTGTGACCAATATAAAATCTTATACATTCTCATTTATTTTCAAACCTCATTTACTCGTAAAACATACAGCAGAAATTGATTTTGTGTAGAAACCTGTATTACGTGTGGGAACCTTATTGAAAAACTATAGATTCTCATAGAAACGGATATGAAGCATGTGTAGAAACACTTCAGAAACCGTTAGGTATAATGTGTGATAAGCACATTTGAAAACTATAGATTTTTATAAGAACTCATAAAAACGTATATACTCCATTCACTTTTATAAAGTATCGCGGTTGGCCATGATTTAGGTTTATCAAGTTTTTTCCCCTAAAACAGACGCAGGTTGGCACTCGTGAAAATAGAGCGACATTGCCAGGTCTACTTTCTATTTACTCTTTTTCAACTTTGTAAATGGAGTTAGTTCCTCGAAGATTTAACTGTGGCCCAGGTTTCGTAGAACTACTACATTTTCATGCTAGAGTATTTTCGGTATTGCAAAAATGTATTTAAATGTCTTCTGAATTCACATAATATTATCTCAAATTTATTATTTTCCCAAAGTAAATGATCATTTTGATAAATACATAATTACTACGATTTTTTAACAGAAACGGCAACGTTGTGGGCGTATCTGACAGTGCAATGACCATAACCTAACATTTTCAAAATATACGCGGTGAAATGTGTCAAAATTTCATGGCAAACCGCGATACTTTATAAAAGTGAATGGAGTATATGAGGTATTATGAGTGAAAACCATATTTGAAAACTATAGATTCTCATAAAAACTCGTAGGAACGGATAAGAGTTATGTGTAAAAACACATTAGAAACAGGTAGATTTTATGTGTGAAAACCACATTTGAAAACTACAGATTCTTGTAGAAACTCGTAGGAACGGATATGGGTCATAAAAACGTATGAGACTAAATGTGTAAAAACAAATTAGCAAAATGTAGGTCTCATGTGTGAAAAACACATTTGAAAACTATAGAGTCTCAAAAAAACTCGTAGGAACAAGGACAACTATTAATAATAATAATAATATTTATTTCATGTCTACAACTATTTCAGTTTTGAAAAACTATCAACTAATCGGCCATAATCCATCTTTGATATAATAAATAAGAATAGTAATTGTACTTAAATGGATTTTTTATTTTAATATTCGCTCTACATGTTTCGCCCTATCAAGGCATCTTCAGGAGCTCCGTCGAAATTTAAAGGCTAACAGGAACATAAAACCTCTGGTCAATATCAAATTAAATTCGGGTCAAAGTTATCAAAATTTAAAAACTAACAAATATATAAAACGATAGTGTCAGTTCAACAACACAGTCAGCAGATAAAACGTGTATTTTATCTGCTGACATTCACCAACTGCCGAAATGCAATACAAAAGTCAATAGGATGGAAAATCTGAATTTTTAATTGAATTTCAACGAAATTTGACTGAAATAGAGAAAATATCGTCTTATACTCGTTGCAGAATGCAATTCCAACACTCATGCATTCGTATTGGAATAGGAGCCCATTCTGCAACTATTTTCAGAATATACTATTCCATTCCAATTTTCAATGTTTAATTCAATAAAATGTAGCATAATACAAATCACTAATATTTATTCACACTCCACGAGTATATGATACATACTGAATAGATGCAACTCTTCAATATGAATACTCTGTCCTGAAAATTTCTGTTTTGAAAGTAACTCTGTCTCTAATAGTTCTATTTCTAATCTTCTCTTTCTTTTTATAAGAGTATTTTCTTCTTCCGTATAATTCAATTGTCTCATTCCTTTTTATCTTTGGTGGTGGGCCACCGTCAGTCAGAGTAACTTCCTTCTTTTCTTCATAATAGGTAAGAGAAAACACTATACCAAATAAATTACTTAGGTAATTTTCAATCTCTCAACATGTTCACCCAAGTAATTTATCTGGTATAGTGCTTTCTTTTACCTATCATGGATCGCCCAGATATCAGGACATTCACTTCAAATCTTCTTTTCTTCCGCCAAGATTTTCTAAGCTCTTTTTTTCTATATTCATAGCATTCCTTCAAAGAAACCATACTGCGTAATATACCAGTAGATGAAGATGCGTTGAACTTCTCTGTGATCTGCTGCCAGGTCTTTTCCTTTTTCTCTCCAGAAGCCCTATTGGTTTTCTTACCCTTTTTTAAGGAATATTTGTGCGATATGATTCTCAATAAGTGGAGCTTCTTCAATGTAGTGAAGCTTTTAACTCTTGATTTTTCACTCATTTTGCTATGATACTACATAACTCGATACGTAAATATAAATGAAAACTTTGAAATCGAAATCTTGATCTATCACTTTCAATTATAACTTTTGATGTTTGTCACGTGAAATGTTTTCAAAAGGCCAGAAAGAAACAATGTTGCCGAGTTTTTTCCACGCTTAGCTGAGCCACGTTCATCGCATAAGTTTGGCTCAAGTTTTGAGCAAGCTTACAGAAGCTTCGCTTTAGCCGTTCCCACACTTTCTTCCTTCAAGGAGAAAGATCTTCAAAATTTCAATTATATCATTTTCTTTTCTTGAGTGGTGGAAAGCTGCTCATCCGTCGAATCTCAAAGTGGGTGATTTTTACAGAGGATACATTAAAAGTGGAGAACCGTGCCGAAAATATGACCAATCAGGTTGACTCTTTTGTGCTCCTTTAACTAACCATAACCAAATTATTTGTTTATAGTTTAAATTCTGAATTCAGATTCGATTAGTTTGAGAATTTTGCTGACTGGAAAAAATTATTTGTTGAATAAGTTTAAAAGTGATTTCGAGAAAAACAATTTTAATTGCTTCAACCTAGGTTAACATCTTAGGTATTGTGAATTCAAATTAACAGTTACATTCGTGAAAGTAAGGGTTTTGATTCAATATATCAAGTTTTATTGGCAATTTTGATTTTCAGCGATAATCTCATTTGTCACGTCTACCATAAGAAATATTCCAGCGTGTCAAAATTTGCCGTTGAAATCTTCACCATAAACATAACGAAAAAAATTGAGACATGCTGTTCATATACATTGCCCTTTCCCTGAAGAGGTGAAAATACCCTTTGGATCTCATGACCATTTAAAAAATTCATATTCCAAAGGAAAAGAAGAATTCAAGGCTTGGTGTAAGGAAAATATAGGGTCCGTTCATTGTGTCTGCATGAAATTCTTTGTGAACTCTACATTTTGAAATTGACGCTGTCGGACGATTAGAAGTGTTTCATATTCAACTTGCAAGATTTGATTAGAGACAGAGAAACAGACAGACAGACCGTTTACAGGCAAAACTTAATGAAAGCAGGAAAAAAAAGATTATATCGAGGATTATTTTCATAGGAACAGGATCCTCCGCCATTTTGCAACCACGTTCAGATTATACAAGGTGCGGCACGGAGGGCGGACGTTTTTCCCACTGAGGACGAGAGAAGTGGGGAAGGTGCCGTTAGACTCGTGTGTTCCTAGCATTTATTTACCAGTTGTCGTCATGGAGCCTTGGACGTTGGAGCATCGTGTTTTCGCCTATGATAGTTTCGTCCGAAATAATGAGTCAGTCACGGTCGTGCAGCGTGAGTTTCGTCGCCATTTCCACATTCATCGGAATAGAGCTATTCCCTCTCGAAACACCATCCTTCGTTGGGTTGAATCACTTCGCAGACGTGGTGAACTGATCAACAGAAGACCAAGAGGACCTGTGCGAACAGTTCGAACGCCTGAAAATGTTGAACGCGTTCGACAAGCCATTCTTCGCAGTCCGTCGCGATTTTTTCTTATGGGGACACCTCAAGGCTAGAGTATACGAGACCAAGCCCCGAACTCTGGACGAATTGAAAAGGGCTATTCGCGTGGAAGTTGCCCAAGTTGAGAGAGCGATGTTGGAGAGAGTCTACGCGAACTTTCAAGAGCGCCTCCAGCACTGCATCACCGATTTCGGCCACCACATGCCTGATGTGATTTTCCACACTTGACTGTCTCAAATGCTATTTTCTTGAGAATCTGATTCCGTCAATAAATGTGTTTTTGAGTAAAAATTAACGCTTTTATTATTTTTTTAAAACCATCCATCCTCCGTGCCGCACCCTGTATGTACAGTCGAACATCGATAAGTCGAACTTCGATAAATCGACTTTTCGATAACTCGAATCAAATTGGTTGGCAATAGCGCCAAGATTTAAAATTAGTGCAATTTTTATTCGATAAGTCGAACTTCTATAACTCGATTATCTTGATACCTCGAACGAAATATTTGGCGGTACATTCGATAAGTCGAATTTTTCGGAGGAATCCCTCGTTCACGCCGTGTGATTTTAACGGATCGTTTTATAACTTAAGCGCATGCCGTGAACTCATTTTAGTTCTTAAGTTGTTAATTGTGAGGTTTCACGACAATATAGCTAAAAATATGTCGTCAAAACGTAGGTACTTTGAAAACTTTATCTCTTGATGAAAAACATAGACTTTGAAATGAAGTGGAAAGTGGTTCATGAAAGAAAGATGTAGCTTCGAAGTATGGCGTCCCGGCCAACACTGCATCTACTATTTGAAAAAAAAAAAGAATAATTGTCAGTACATTATCATTGTTTACCGGGTAGGAAAAGCCTAACATTCCTGGATGAGGCGCAAGCCGACACTTAGCAACATATAGTCCAGGAATGAGGCTTTTCCTACAAGGTAAACATACTTTTTTCCGCAAATCGTTTGAAATTCGTCAGAATGAAATCAATCTTGATAAAATCGCGAATAATTTCATTCATAAATAAACAGAGCTTTGAAATTCGGAATGAAATTGGTTGCAGTACAATGGAAACAAAAACGTTGAATTGTCAAACTTGAGGAATATCAATTTAAGTGCTGGAGCTTTCGAAGAAAAAACATTGTAAAATGATAAGTGAGGATGAATTTCCCATTTCTGGGACTCCTCCAAAGCTGGTGGAGGCAGTGAATACTGCTTCATTAGTATTATTGCCAAAGAAATCAAGAGAAAAGTTGGAATTTGCATATGTAACTAGAACACTGGCAATTGTAAGGAAATATCATTTCCCTACAGTAAGGAAATATTTCCCAACAGTTGGGAAATCTTGTCTTTTTCTATGAGAAATGTCAGAAATGTCAAAATTTACATGCGATTTGCGGACAATGTGTTTTTTTCAATAACTCGAAGTCTTGATAGTTCGATTTTTTTTCTGGCAGATCATGATTCGAGTTATCGAAGTTCGACTGTATTTATATATTCAGAATATATGTACCAAGCTCCTCGTGCGCATTTTCAACTATGACTGCACGTTGCGATCTAGCGTTATCGTCAAGAAATTGAAAAGTTTTACCAATAGCAGAGTGAGCATTTGGCACAACATTGTCAATGACATGCTTCCCATAGTGTAAGGCGCCCGTTGAAACATATCCTGGCCCATACCATAACACTACCCCTCGGAATGGATGGACTTCTTGGACATAGCGACGATTACGAGGTATGCGTAGAATTGTCCATACCCTTATTCTTCGAGAATCTGAAAATCGTCCATATCTGGATTCATCAGTGAAAAGGACACAACGCCATTGGTCGTTCCAACTGATATGTTGTCTTGCCCATTCCAGTCTTTGACGCTTATGGTCACGTGTTAATTGAACTCCTCTTAATGGACGTCCAGAACGTAGATTCACCTCTCTCAAACGTCGTCTGATGGTTTCGAAGGAAACTTGGACCCCATCTGCATTTTTAAGAGTATTCCGTAGCATACTCACGTAGATCTAGGGTTTATTCTCGCCGAAACGGTGCTGAAACGATCCTGAGCAGGTGTTGTCTTTCGTCGCCCACCAAGCCTTGGTCTTTCCAACACGGAACCTGTCTCCCTGAACCTATTCCAAAGTCGAATCACACTTTGGCTGACTTGGAGCCTTTCCGCTACAACAACCTGAGTTAGGCCACCCTGTAGCTTTTCGATAGCACTATTAGCCTCAGCGTTCGTTAATTTACGTCTCATCATTTTCAGAAAACTCATTTCGAATCGAAGCCGTTGATAAACTGACTTCATTTCAAAATAAGAACATTCATGAAGCATATGCAAAGAACCAAACTTCAGAAAAAGGCGACCAGATTGACGAAATATCTCATACTGATTTTTATTGGATCGATTCAAGTTGTTATTGAGTTTTAAATGATTCTACAGCGATCTTCTCGAAGATTACATACCCTTAAAAATTTACAGATTTCGCAATCCTTGCAACCATCAGAGACATTGGAAATGATAACACCACATGTGAATATTACCAACATTTATTTGCATTTGAACTTAAAATAAAATAGTATTTTCAATAATAATAATGAGCAATAATAATTGCAAGAAACAATCAACATTCCCAATTCCTAACATAAACATGTGAGAGGAAACTTGTCACCGTATTTTAAAACAAAAATGTTCTTTCTAAAGTGAGTATTCTTAAGATATAATAATAAAAAATAAAGATATGAATAATTGGATGAATTATCCTGTCATTCCTGTCCAATATTTTCGAAGTGAGTTTTGATTTTAGCAAATCTGGGTTTTCATGAAATTGGCTTTAGATAGAAGGATTCAGTTTTCACTAAAATTCATGAATCTTACATGTACTCGGAGTTAACATCATCAGAATAAGCTGAGTCCACCTCGTCCAATATTTTCGAAGAGAATTTTTATTTTACCAAATCTGAGTTTTCTCGAAATTGGCTCGAGATAGAAGGATTCTGTTTTTACTAAAATTCATGAATCTTATATGTTCTCAGATCAACTCTCATCGGATGAAGCTGAGTCCATTCTGTCCAATATTTTCTAAGCGAATTTTTATTTTACCAAATCTGGGTTTTCATGAAATTGGTTTGAGATAGAAAGTAGAAAGATTCTGTTTTCACTAAAATTCAGGAATCTTATATGTACCTTCTCGGAGTAAACATCATCAGAAGAAGCTGAGTCCACCCCGTCCATCAATATTTTCGAAGAGAATTTTTATTTTACCAAATCTCAGTATTCTCGAAATTGGCTTGAGATAGAAGGATTATGTTTTTACTAAAATTCATGAATCTTATATGTAGGGGAGGACGGGGGAATTCCACGCACCTTAGGGAAAATGCTCACAAAAACCTTCCTATGTACACACAAACTTTCATAATTTAACTGCTGAATCATGAACCCATTTGGAACTTTTTCATCACAAGGAAAAGGTTCAACTACCTAGATACCAATTGAGAAAAAAAAAAAATTCTGAAAACTGTCTTTTCGCGGTCTTCCCCCACGTACTGGGTAATACCGCGCATGCGATGGTATAATTATGCGCATATATTGAACAGCTGAAAAACTCGAAAAAATATTTCATTATTTAGGTAATAACCAAGTACAATGTAAATTAAACAAATTTCCAGGACTGTACAAAAAATATTATTGAAGAATTACCCCGCTACAGCTGCGCGTTATTCTCCCAGTGTGAGTCACCTAACCTAACTAATCACTGACAGTAGATGACGAAATACAATTATGTAATTGTTCTTTTGCATTAAATAATCTACACATATGAAGGAAAATAGTCATGCAATAGATTCATTAGAAATTAATAATCAGTGGCGGCTCGTCGGGTGAGGCAAGTGAGGCGGCGCCTCACCTATCATTTTCCTCATAATCTCAGAGAAATAAAAGAACAGGGAGCGAACACCAAAATATTAAAATATGCATCATATCTAATCAAAATCAGCAATAATTTTCTTCGCCGCCACTGCTCAATAACATCCCATGAGGACGCAGAGGCGACGATGAACATCGTCTCATCCAGTTCAAATTCGAAACAGTCGACGGAATCCGAAGGAACACGAAGGTGTCGCTATTTTTCGATCTTTGAGGCGACGATCTCATCGTCTCTATCCAGTCCAAATTCGAAGCAACCAACCGAATCCGAGAGACGGCGAAGGGACGCGAAGGAGCGCGAAGTTGTCGATATTATTCGGTTTTTGAGGCGACGCAACTATCGCCGATCGGACCTTTCCGTGATTCTACAGGATTCGAGGATAGGTGCACATAGATGTCGCCACTCCCCATCTGCTGATTTGTTTATGTAATCCACCTGCAACTTGCAACATCGTCTGCTCATGTTCAGTTGAGTTACAGCATTTCATATCGTTAGATATTTCGATTATTTCTTTGAATTATCTCATATTAATTTCGTTGTGGTATAATTAAGAGTGTAATTGAGCGATAATCCTACAGTTGAGTAGTTTGAATATTGAGTTATGTCTAACCCAAATAAATATTGCCCTTGAGAGTTTACAAGGAAAGCGTAATGAAAATTCAGTAAAGCAGATTTTCGAAAAATCAAAGGCACTCACAGGAATACCTTTTGACCGAGAAAAATATAATTTGAACGCAGTTGAACTATTTGAAAAATATAAACGTTTATTTTATGAAATTTTAGATTGTATCATTCACCAAATAAAAATTAGGTTCGAGAATCTGAGTGAGATTAAATTTTTAGGATTACTTGATAGGACCAAATATCAATTATTTTCATCAAAGTTTCCTTCCACGTTGATGAATTCATCAACAGGGAATTATCGTATTTGATGAGGACCGATTGAGAAATGAATTAAATATAATTTATCGAGATGAACAATTTCATAAGGAAGATATATACGGCACCCTCAAATTGATAAATAATCTTGGTATGGTTTCAGCATTTTCGGAGGTTTATAAGCTTGCAACATTGATTGTGACTATCCCTATTACAAGTGTTCAAGCTGAAAGAGATTTTTCATGTTTGAAACGCGTCAAAACATATTTGCGGAATACGATATTCCAAGATAGACTCTCGGCTCTCGCAATGATGTCAATAGGGAAGGCATTGATTGATTGTCGCCATCAGCGAAGATAATGGTCAATTTTTTGCAGACATTATATAGATAAATTTAATTTATAAAAAGTGATATTATGGCGCATTTCCGAAATTTTCATTTTTCACCTTTTATTTTTTTCAAATTGAATCTACTACTGAGTACATCTCTGAGGATTTCTCAATAAAAAAGTTACTGTTATTATGCTGAATAACATTGAATAATACTGTTCCCTCTCAGTAGTTAGATATGAAAATTATGTTGTAGTCAACCACTATGTATAAATTTTTTTTTATATAATCGCCTCACCAGCTCACGAGGTCACGAGCCGCCACTGTTAATAATAGAAGTACTTTCCACGATTCCAATTTCTCTCGAAAATTAGATCATAGCATCGTGAAACGAACAATCGGCTCCCTGGTCTAAAATAAAAACACGAATATCTTTAAATTACGGGAGGATGTTGGCAAGGCAAATACGAGATGGTGCGCTGTATCCACAGAAATATAATAAAATATTTATTTATTCATATGTTTATTATATTTCTGTGGCTGTATCTAAATTTTGAAATAACTGAACTGAGTTGCAGAATATCAATGCGCAGAATTCCCCCGTGCGCGGAATTCCCCCGTCCTCCCCTACTCGGAGGAAATCAAATGAAGCTGAGTCCACTCCGTCCAATATTTTCGAAGTGAATTTTGATTTTAGCAAATCTGGGTATTCATGAAATTGGCTTCAGATAGAAGGATTCTGTTTCTACTAAAATTCATGAATCTTATATGTACTCGGATCAACTATTGACCTATTCTTCAAATACCGAAATATTTGCCCAATCTGGCAACGTTGCGGCGAATTTGACGGACCACTCACCGCGGCCCAGATCTCACTTGATGAAACAACAATATAAACACTCGAAGTGCTAATGAAGGAAATAAAACAATGATCTATCCTTCAAATACAGGAATAATTGCCCAATCTGGCAACGTTGCGGCGAATTTGACGTACCTCCCACCGCGGCTCACTGGTCGCCGTCGCCGATTCTCGAGCATACATTAATTCTCACGAATTCCTAACCAATCAGATTCACTCGATTCCGAGTGGTTCCGAATGTACCCGAGAGGACGATCGTGAGAAGAAGCCGTTGCCCGTTATTCAGATCGCGCGTTTTGTCTTTTGTCGTTCTTCATAAACGAATCTGATAGTGAAATAGTTGAAAACGGTTGGAACTTGGAACTTCGAACAGTTTGATTTATATTATGGTAATTACCCCCCCATGAGTATCAAAGTCCTTAGAAGAAGTTACGCAATGTGGTGCACATAAAAAAATTTCATAAATTGTGAACCTGATTTTCAATCGTTATTACCCCCCCATGAAAAAAAGCTATATCCGCCCTTGCATTTAGAACAAGCTATAATAAAAAAATCATTCTTTAAAACAATCTTTTATAAAAACAACCCTCATCCGCCATTTTGAAGCCGCCATCTTGAATTCCTCAATTTTGAAGAATCGTAATTTCCGACCCAGAACACCCCTAGATACACATTTTGAATAGAATCGGATCATAATTACGAAACTCGTCCGGCCTATTCTAGCCGCCATCTTGAATTTTTCAATTTTGACAGAAGAATCATCATTGTCGAACCCAAAAACCCCTAGATACTAATTTTGAATGAAATCGGATGATATTTACGAAACTCATCCGCCATTTTGGAGCAGCCATTTTGTTTTTTTTTATAAAAAATATTTCATGATGCATTGTCACCAGAATTATGTACACCTGCCAAATTTCAAATCAATCGGACGATTAGAAGTGTGTCATATTTAACTTGCAAGATTTGATTAGAGAGAGACAGACAGACACTGGGACAGGTGAAACTAAATAAAAGCTTGTAAAAAAAGCACATATGCGCTTACGAAAACCAAGGCCGTAGCTAGAAAAAAATTTCGGGGGGGGTCCGTCCGAGGCCGTAGCTGGAAAAAAAATTCGGGGGGAGGGGGGGTGTCCGTTGAACTGAGCTCTAGAAAAATTTCGGGGGGGGTCCGGACCCCATCGGACCCCCCCCTGGCTATGGCCTTGACGAAAACCTCAAAAGTGAGAATTTAAGTAGGTAATTTAGCATATGTATTTTGAAATATGGCAATATAACTATGTGTTGTATCATAGTTTTCTTGGATGGGGGAAATGTAAGAAATATCAATCATACAGAACACCATGAATTATTCTCAAATGATCATATGTAGAAAACGTTTCCTGGTTTTCATCAGTAGAACAAAGAGAACACAAAATATATTGCTTCTTCACCACTTTAGCGGAATCATCATTATGGATTGTCCGGAGATGCCTGTTTCTAACAGATACGCAGGTAAACTCTTTCCCACATATGCCGCAAATGCAAATAAGTGGATTCACTCTGCAATAAAGTCGAGCATTTATTTGAAACGTCCATAATGAGAAATTGTAATAGATTTTGCTAGATATTCTATTCAATAAAAATCAAACTGTTAACTGTTCGAAGTTCCAACCGTTTTCAACTATTTCACTATCAGATTCGTTTATGAAGAACGACAAAAGACAAAACGCGCGATCTGAATAACGGGCAACGGCTTCTTCTCACGATCTTCCACGCGGGTGCATTCGGAAGCACTCGGAATCGAGTGAATCTGAATGGTTAGGCATTCGTGAGAATTAATTTATGCTCGCTTCTCGTATGCTGGCCCAATACACCCTATGTCACCTATATCACGCGATAACTTTCGAATGCTTTTTTGGTCTACTAGCGACACCTTTGTCTTTTGACCTTGAACGAAAACTCGAAACTTGCCTGTAATATACGAACATAAACATTTCCAATGTTAAAACGATTGAATACGATATCCCTAACTCTTGTGGAGCAGTATATTTCAAAATGCATACAATATTTTCAAAGTAAAATTTCCTATTTTACTGAACTTGCTTCGCTGTTTTGTGGTCCACCCTCTGTATTAAATACGGAAAAATGATTCACCGATCCACATCCTATTCATAATAATATACGCCCTACGACTATCAGCGCAGGCAACAGGCCAGGATGCATATTCATATGTTACCGACACAACCAAGCACGTCGAGAAGCCGAATGATTTCATATAAGTTACCGACGTAACTTTCGGCACCTTATATACATATAACAGGTATTGAAAAAAACTTGATATATTAGCGAGGATGGTTGATTATTACAGTCTGAACAAAATATATGTTTCCAGAAATAAACTATAAAAAATATAATATAAATAAAATATATAATATACAGACATATGTCTATTTTTCGAGGTAGTATGTATAAAGAACATAATAAGAACATAATATAGAACAAGCAACTTTTGAAGAAATTTACAACAATGTCATCGAGAGTCTGAAAGAAGCTACCACAGAAGCAGTCGGAATAAAGACAGGAAGAACTAGTAAGAAAATATGGTGGAACGAGGACATCGAGACTTTGGTGAATGAGAAGAGACGGAAATACTTAAGATGGCTCAGCACGAAAAATGAACGAGATCATAAAGAATATAAAGACACCAACAGACAGCTACGTAGGATAATCAAGATGGAAAAGAACAGAATGTGGGACCTTAAATGCCAAGAGGTTGACAAGTACATAGGTGGAAGGAAGTGCTCGGATATCTGGAATTTCATAGGAAAGTTAAAAAATAGTGGGGAAGATCGAGCCCAAATCCAAGTAATTGAACCAGAGGAATGGAAGAGCTATTATGAGCAGTTGCTTGGTGAAACTAGACAACAATTCATCGCTGAATCACCGACTAGGAAAGTACGGATCATGGGAGAGGAGATAAGAATACACGAAAACAGAGTAAAAAAAGCCATCATGTCTCTGAAGAACGGGAAGTCTAGCGGCCCGGAGGGTATCTATGCAGAGATGCTGAAGTTTGGCAGTAATAAACTCGTAAGATACATAACCTGCATTATAGACCAATGTATAAATGGACATCCAGTCCCCGCTCCTTGGAAAGACGCTCATATCACTCCCATCCACAAAAAAGGCGACAGAAAAAAGTGCAGTAACTATAGGGGAATATCAGTCACCAGTCTTATGAGTAGACTATACGGTAAAATCTTAAGAGACCTTATTGAGGAAGAGTATGGAGAATTTGAAGAGGAAGAACAGAGTGGCTTCAGAGCTGGACGATCTTGCACGGACAACGTATTCTGCCTCAAGCAAGTTATTGAAAAAAGGAATGCAAGAAACATGGAAACCCATATCACTTTTGTAGATCTACAGAAAGCTTATGATACTGTCCCAATATCTAGACTATGGGACATCCTTAAACACTCCAATATAAACTACAGATACATAGAGGCACTGCAAGAACTATATAAAGGATCCAAATCAAGAGTGAAAATTGGAAAATTTCTAACAGAAGAATTCGCAGTCACAAAAGGATTGAGACAAGGATGCTGCATTTCACCAACTCTCTTTAAAATTTATGTAGCAGCCTGTCTGAAAAAGTGGAAGAGAAAAATACGAGGAATGGGGATAGAACTGAACGATAATTGCATTTATACGCTGCAATTCGCAGATGATCAGGCCGTTCTTGCTGGGGACCAAGAGGATATGGAGTATATGGTGCGCAAACTGGTGGAGGAGTACGATGAGTGGGGCTTAACTGTCAACCTAGAGAAGACAAAGTACTTGAAGATAGGGGGTACGCCTGATTTTCTGGATCTCCAAAACGGACATCGCATATCTGGCTGTCGGGACTACGTCTATTTGGGGGTAACATTCGACGAAAGCGGAACAGACATCAAAGAAATTGAAAAGAGAATCACCTCCGCCAAAAAAATGATAGGGTGTCTCAACAGTATTCTATGGAGTGGAGAAATAACTAAGAATAGAAAATTCCAGATTTACGAGACCATGATCAAAAGTTCACTCACGTATGGTGCTGAAACCTGGAGAATTCCAGAAAGATTAAAATCAAGAATGGAAGCTGTTGAGATGGACGCAATAAGAAGATCGCTCAGAATTTCAAGGAGAGACCGGATAAGAAATGAGGAACTGAAGGCAAGGATGGGAATTGGGGGAACCACTTGGCAAGATATAGAGATGAAACAACTAACATGGTTCGGTCATGTTAACAGAATGCCAGATAATCGCCTGCCCAAGCAAGTTTTAGATTGGCAACCACAAGGTCGACGAAAAAGAGGCAGACCCAGACTTGAATGGCAGAAATCCGTCGAAAAATCAATGAGCGCTAGAAATTTAACTCCAGAAGATTGCGCACATCGACAACGTTGGAAATTAGGCGTCGGACAACGTCGCAAGACGTTATAAACCGGCTTATATATATATATATATATATATAAAGGGTCGTTTATACTGGCCCGTAACTTATGCCCTTAACTTATGCCCTTAAAAATTGTTCTCCTTAAGGGAATAAGGTTAAAGTTCGAGTATAAACCAAAGCATGTAATTTCTATGTTTCAACTCTTAGGGTAGGGGAAAAGTTTAAGTTACGGGCCAGTATAAACGACCCGTAAGAGTTCACTGGATAAAATCACCACTTGTTCGTTAAGTTACAAACTAAGAATTACGTCGGCAACTTATTATGATTATGATTTTTTTATAATTATTGCAGTTATAGTAGGTATGCTTAATTTTTTCGGGTGGAAAGTATAGCCTATGACACTCAGGGATAATGTAGCGTGAAAGAATTTCTGAAATCGGTCCAGTACTTTTTGAGCCAAATCGTATCAAACACACAAAAATGCAAATCTTTCCTCTTTATAATAATATCCGTATAGATTACCCTCAGTATAGAATATTGGTAAAGTTTTGGTAAATTCTCTAAAGTTACTAGGTTCATTTTGGTAATGAAATAAGCAGTATTAAAAATAGGCAATATTACGATACCTAAATCACTTGTTTGATAAAACCACTACTCGCATAATATTTAAGTTACCGACAAACTAAGAATTACGTCGGCAACTTATTATTACGTGTTCGGCATCGCTCGGAGAACCGATTGTGTGTTTGTGTCGGTAACATATGAATATGCGGCCAGGATACACGTACGGCCGTACGCGGAATAGAAAGTAGAGTTTCATTGAAATAGCTATGCAGGCAACCAGCGATGGGAGGCTATCATCCCTTGATAGTTGTGTTGTTTTGATTTCAATTCAAATGCATTTGTTGTGAATTCTGGAGTGTTTTGATTCTCTTGATAGAGGAAATTGATTAACTTATGCGCCTATTGCCGGTATCTATAGTCGTACCTTGAGGAATATTTGACACTTGAGGATTCCTCAAGTAATAATTCTGTTTCATAGACGGGAAATATCTCAAGAGATTCTCAATTCCACGGATGGTTTTGAGGTCCCGTATACCAGAGCTGTGCCAAAGCATTGTGCTTTGTGCTCGTGAAAGCACTCGGAGCCCTTTTGTGCTCCCGAGCACTGTGCTCTCAAGCACTTTTCAAAAGCAGTGCTTAGTGCTTAGTAATTGGAGTGCTTCGGCCAAAGGCTTAGTGCTTAGTAATCCCAAAAGTGCTCCCGAGCACTTTTGCGGATTACTAAGCACTAAGCCCTGAGCCAATGTTGTACGAATTCATTTTTACATCAATGAAATCTGAAATCAACATTTCCTTACAAGACAGTAACATCCCAAAACTGTTTGGATTGCAATTTCAGAGAGATGATCATGAGGAAACTTGATCATTATGAAAGGAAAATTGAAGGCCCATGTGTATTTTATTAAGTGGTAATTTGTGCGTTGACAACTCAATATCATTAAGAAAAGCAAAAGCCACGATTCTGATTTTTTTTACATTTTTATCTGACCAAAGAGTCTTATATAGACAACATCAAAACTCTACACAATTCATTGAGTTCTAATTTTGATACTTTTTCGTTATTTGTCACGCAACAATGTTTTGCAACTGGTTTGCTCCTGATAAATCAGTGCAAGAATTGACAGAGGAACATTTCCATTTTTCCTTGAATTTTTTATTTAATTTTGTTTCAAGGACTGGGAGTTTTCAAAAGAAAAAGTAAACTCGAAAAATTCAGTATATTTATGAATATTAAACAGAGAGATCCAGGAGCGAATAGCATTTTTCTCTTCCATTACTAATAAGAATTTTATATATTATATTGAATCGAATTCAAAATTTTCAATATCACATACCTATGCCAACTTACAATTTCTTTTCCGATTAAAACAACCTCACTTTCAATATTTCCTAAAAAAAGTGCTTAGGGCTTAGTGCTCGAAATGTCGAATTACTTTCACAAAGTGCTTAGTATTCGCGAGCCTTTTGTGAAAATAAGTGCTTTGTGCTCGAGACTCGGGAGCCTTTTTATTCAAGTGCTTAGTGCTCGAAGCACTTTTCTTCAGTGCTCGTCACAGCTCTGCCGTATACCTTATTGCTTCATTTGCTTTGTTGTTAATTCTTGTTTGCTTTTCAGTATTGATTTGGATGATTTTTTTGGTTTTGCTGATTGGCTGGAGAAGGAGATTGACGATGATGATATCCCCAACAGAATTTCGAGAAGATATATTAGGGATCAAAGTGATCTATTCAATTTTTAAAATGATATTGAGTTCAGAAAAAGATACCGATGTATCATACGGACTAAAAGTGCCTATTTTTACTCGCAATTTTGCATTCGCTCGGCTGCGCTGCGCTCCGTCTCGCAACTGCAAATATTGCTCGTAAAAAAATGCACTTTTAATCCTTATAATATAAAATCCTTCTATTCGCTATTAGTTTTTAATTCTTCGAAGAAACATCCCCTCAGAGGATTACCATCAATACCCCCTATATCACAACTGTTGCTTACCTTGAGGTTCTATGCAACTGGTGATTTTCAGGTAAACTTGACAATTTACTCTTTTCGGGTTCATTAAATATGATGATTTATAGGTTGTATCTGGTGATCTGAGAGGTCTATCCCAACGAACGGTTTCAATTTCAATTAAAAGGGTATCAATTACATCAGCAGAACACTCGGGAGTATTTGTAAACAAGAAAATATCCGGAAATTTCATGAAATTGCCAGTTGTCCCAATGTTGCAGCATGAAACCCATATACTGATAGGTAATCCTGGAGGCCAAATAGGAGAAATTTTTAAAAATCGAAAACAAAAATTCTCACTGAATGTACAGGTTTAACAATGAAAAATAGTTTATTCTGAACAACATGTCATGACGAATTATGTAAGATTGCCTGTGGTCCGAACATGATGGAAATATTGTTGTAAGACGACATCCCGGTTCAACACACGACAACGCAAGGGCGGTCCTACGGGGGGTAAAGGGGGTAATTACCCCCCCCCCCAGAGCACTACAACCAATTCGATTTTTTAAATTTTATTTATGAAAGAACTAACAAAAAAAAGGTATATCATCTTTGAGAAAAAATCACAGGGCTATATGACTTCGGGTTTGAAATAATATTATAATGATATAGAATTAACAAAAAAAAATAAACAACAAAAACAAAAAACATTCTGGAGTTATAGGTATAAACTACGAAAAAAATCACAGAGTTATGACTAAGGCATTGAAATATGAAATAAGTTTAAATAACGAATTCGGTTAATCTTCTTTTTTCCTTAGAAAATTCATCTATAACCTCATCAATGTTCAAATTTATACTTCTATGCACATTCAGAAGAGCCAATCCTACCAATCGATCTTGGTTCATGTTTGAACGGAGCCAAGTTTTCAAACGTTTCAGCGATGAAAAACTACGTTCAGCTGAAGAGACACTAACTGGAAGCACTGAAATTATTCTAAGGATTTTTTTTATTAAAGGAAATACATCTGCATCACAAACTGCATATGCTTCTACAGCAGTGTCAGGAATAGATCCTTCATTATTTTTCCATTTAATGATCCAAAGACTTAGCTCAGAAATCAGTTTCATTGCTAGCAGGGATTTATCTTCTTTCAAGATTGGTGCAAGATTTTCTGCTATATCTTTTGATATTTGTTGCAATTCAACCTTATCATCTGCTTTGGTCAAAGAAATTGTTGGAATCAACTGATTATTACGTAGATATTTCGTAAATCCATCTGGAAATCGAAATCTCATGTCTTCAACAACATTTTCTAATAAAGGGATGTATATAGTTATTCTATAATATTCTTCAGGATCATTTGTTTGCACATTTGTTCGGTTGATTTGTTTTCCTACTCTTCTAGGCAGTGAAATAGGAATATCCAATAATCTGTGAGTTTCTACAATGTCTTCATACAATGATTTAAAAGATAACTCAACATTCAGTCTGGTGTCACTTAGTACGGATATAATATCAGAGACTAGAGATTTTGCCTGATGTTGATCTAGTGTTTTTTTCTGTAGGATCTTGCTCAAATTCAATGTTATGGTCAATAATGATGAGAGGCAATAAATGGATGCAATGAAATTCGTTGTTGTCACGGAGTTTATCAGACACTGCGCTTTAGATGAAGATTCTCGATCTTGCCAAGTCGATATTATTTGCAAAGACTCTACAACTCCCACTAGATTTGTTTTAAATCTGAGAACTGATTCATGCCGCTCAGTCCATCTCGTTTCACATAATTTCTTGAGCTGTTCAGATGAGTTTCTCAATACTTTCAAAGTTAGGGATAACAAAATCGTGAAAAATCAATTTTTTCAAATTAGAACCCCATTTTTTTATGGCAGATATTGAATCTACGTTAAAAAATAATGTGAGTGTATGCATCACATATACATTTTAGGGCGAGGGTGCACCCTCGCCCTAAAAAGTATATTTTCTGAGTTAATATCCACTTTAGGGCAAGGGTGTGATGCATACACTCACATTATTTTTTTACGTAGATTCAATATCTGCCATAAAAAAATTGGGTTCTAATTTGAAAAAATTGATTTTTCACGATTTTGTCATCCCTAACTTTGAAAGCGATTTTTTCACCCCCTGTATCATGAATCGCGATTTCGATTTTTAAAGTGGATACATCAATCTTACATCTTGAAAATTCCCAAAAATGAAAATTTTCCATCCAAAAACCTCGAAGTTATTCTTGTTTCAGCGGAGCTCTATTTTCGATTTTTTTTCGAATTTTCCCGCTCAGAGAGAATTTTTCAACCAAAACTGAAAAATGTTACATCAAAATAACTTGAAATTTTCTAAGGAATCTATTTCTGCAATAAAAAAATGGTGTTCTAATTTGAAAAACGGAAGTTGACGTCATTTTCGGAAAAACTGGAGGTGCTCATGCCTTGAAAATATTTTAGATTTCATCAGCATCGTGAAATACTTATAAGTGCTGAATTTCATGAAAATACGTTCAGTAGTTTCCCGTATAAATATGGGTGAGGTTCCTCGTGAAAGACCCTGTATAGTGTTCCTTTATGAGGATGCGTTGAAAAATGAGATAACTTCCTTCATTATTCCCAGGCTATTTCTTATATCTTGCACTGAACTAGACTTAGAAATTGAAAAATTAAGAGAATGACTGTAGCATGGACATTTCACGGAGTTTGGCAAAGATTTTTGTAACTCAGTTACTGCCCCTTTTTGCACCGAAAGCATTACACTACACGTATCGGTACCAATTCCAACACAATTGTTCAAGTTCAGACCATACTTATTCATAAACTTCAATACAATTTCGGCAAGTACTTTTCCAGTAAGAGAAGGTTCAGTAGTAGTCTCATCAAAATTTCCTTCATGGCCATTTATAAATGACAAAAAATCTTCTCGTACTTCATTATCTTGTCCCATATACCTGAGAACAAGCGACATTTGCGATTTATGACTAATATCCGTTGTTTCGTCGAATATAATACTGAAGTATTCACTTTGTGAGATATTATTTATGATTTTTTTTATAATCAAATTTCCACAAACATTTATGAGTTCATTTTGGATAGTGTTACTGACATAAGTTGCACGAGAATTGGGTGTTTCCAAATGAGCTCTCAGGATTGTATCTCCACTGGCTACTCTAAATCGCAACAATTCTCTGAAATTACCTTCGTTATGGGTTTCATGGCGGACTTGCTCTGATGTATTCAATATTCCATAATCGTTGTGACCACGAAAAGGAATATTTTGTCTCCCCAAAAAGATTATACTTTCGATAATAGGTTTCAACCTCTCTCTGTTTTCGCGAATTTGATCTCTTCTTCTAGAGTCCATGGCATTTATTACATTTTTTTGAGGATTTTCGAATGCTTCTTCAAAATCTGAAGCAAATTGTATCGAATTTTTATGATATCTGTGAGAATCGTGCATTGTCAAATCTCCATCCTTACCGAAAAGATTGGAATATTTGTCCAGTGGAGAGGTGACCAATTTTTTTAAAGGTGTCGCTTTATTTATGCCACCAAACCTTGCAAAAATTGAGCAGTATTTGCAGAATAATCCTTTCATTGATATGGAGTATGTAAGCCATTTGAACGAGTCGAAGTGCTTCTGTGATAAATAACATTTAACAATCTTATTTTTTTTTAGTATGAGTTGAAAAAGGGAATTCAAAACTTGCGTCTGGAACGAAAGCATATTTCAAAACATTATATCTTTCAATATCTGTCCATTCCCTAGCTGTGTCTCCTTTCAAGTAAATGCCTATGTCTACCTTCAAAACAGGAGGATCTGATGGTGGTAACACTGAATCGTGTTGGTGGTTCGAACCTGATTGATCCTGAAGGAATGAGCAACCGCTTGAACTTGTTGATGGCAACTGTTCCTCATTATTTTTCACTCTTTTTATGAATGTGTCTAATGTGAACTGCTTGCGCTTATTTGTATTCATGGTTACTCTGGAATTGTATATTGGCTGTGAATCACATAAAAGCCAAGTGAGATTTGCTTACCTAGTAAGATATAAAAACAAATATTACTCTTAGAGTAATCCAAAACTTGATTTAACGAAGAATCTACGTGATACCGCTTACACACTAGAATAGACTGTGTTCAGTGTTGAATTATCAAGACAGTACAACACAGTAGTACACACCGAAGATCCAAGCACTATACAAGCCGATACGTTGTATTTCAATTCGCTGCGCATGCATTGTATCCGAAACGAGACGCTATCGCTACGTCGAATACGCACATGCGCGGCGTCGTCAAATACACATTAGCTCTACTGTGCGGCCGCTCGGCTCGGCGGGGTTCACTAGTCGGAGTCGGGCTGCGCATAATACGGATACATACACGTCAAAGATATTCTACAGAATATCACGTCAAAGATATCAGGGGGGTGTAACTCTCTAAGTAAGGCCGAATTCACGCATCACTACCGCCACCAAGCGATTGTTGCACGAATTAATTTCATGATTTTTGGTTCACGCATGCGCCTAGACTATATTCATTGATGACATGGAAAGTGTAAACAATAACAATGTCGGAAACGCCAATTTCATAAATATTTTAATCAATTTTATATATATATATCGAGTATCTAAGATTCTGAATTGGAATATACAGGCCATAGCCGTCTGGCTTCAAAGAATTGGTAATGCTGAATTGTTTAATGTGAAATCAGTAAAGTATTATGTGATTTGTGGCATTCATTTCAGCACAGACTGCATACTTCCAAAAGGAAAATTGAAGAAATATTCATTGCCAACTCTCAATTTACTAGGTATGTAATTTAA
Source organism: Adalia bipunctata (assembly GCA_910592335.1). Lineage (NCBI taxonomy): Eukaryota > Metazoa > Arthropoda > Insecta > Coleoptera > Coccinellidae > Adalia > Adalia bipunctata. Next base: position 50,314,668 of record OU342950.1, on the reverse strand, counting down.
AACGTTCCAATTTCATTCACCTATTACATTTTTTCTCCCATTTCAGAATATATGAGTTCCGCTGGAAATAGCCATGAGTTGAAGGTTCTCATTTCTTCAAAGGTGTATGGAAGAAAAATCTCCCCCTAGAAAGCATTAGTGAAATTGCACATGGAGATGATTTTTTCCATGGGGTTGAATCAAATGATGAACCAACAACTTCAAGTGGAACATTTCAATCTGATGTTGGGCGTGCGCGGGTATGGGTTGTGGGGGGATGTTGGATGACGTTGCTGGGGAGCGATCGTCGATCCAGATGAACAGATCATTTATTGATGGGAGCTACGTGATTAATTCGAGGAATTTTCTGGCCGCTCACTGTAATATACGTTCAATGAATACCGGATTCGATGAGTTTGTCAATTACGTAACTGATTATAGTTTTGATATTTTGGGCTTGTCTGAGACTTGGCTAACTTCCAACCATGACGATAACGCCTATCGCATTCCGGGTTACAAATTCATTCGAAGAGATAGGGAGGGACGAGGTGGAGGTGTGGGGATTTATATTAAGAATAAACTCAATTTCGATAATGTCGACTTCAATGATATTTCTAGTGAATTTGAATATGCTAGCGTTAGATTTAATGTCTTTAAAAAATCCGTTTTGTTTACTACTATATACCGTGCCCCCTCCTCTAATATCAATCACTTCATTGATTGGCTTGAGGAGCTATTTGGATTAACTGTTCCATTTTACGATCAAGTTGTTTTTGTCGGCGATCTGAACATTGATTTTTTAAGGCAGCATTCGCCCAGAACTAAATTAGAGAGATTACTGGAAATATTCAATTTAAAACAGGTTATTACAGATCCAACACGAATTAATTTTTCCACAGGCAGCTCTAGTCTTATCGATTTGGTTATAACAAATCAGGTTTCTATTGTGGAGAAATCGGGTTCATTGAGTATTTCTGAGGATATATCAGATCATAATGTTGTGTTTTCGATCTTTAATTTTCCGAAATGTGAAAAAGAAGTTAAATCAGTCAAATTCAGAAATTATGATGACATAGATCCTGATCGGTTCGGTGTTGATGCTGGGTTGCTGCCGTGGCATCAGATTTATTATACGTACGATGTTGACAGGAAAATTGAAATTTTCAACAGACATATTTTGTTTTTATTAGATAAGCATGCTCCTTTAAAAACTAAGATTGTGAGGGAGAAACCCTTCACTCCTTGGATTACACACAATATCAAGATGCTTATGAGAGAGAGGGATAAGGCACACCGCAAGTATATGAGGCACAAAACTGTGGGTCATCTTGAATACTACCGTAAACTGAGGAATTTCACGAAGCATGCTATTGCGAGAGAAAAAATCACCTATTTCAATTTAATGTCGCGAAAACATGGCAGTGCTTTTTGGGATGATGTAAACAGGCTGAATCTTGGGCGAAATAAAACGGTTGATATTCCTGATTCTTTGTGTGACGCATCAGCTATCAATGACTTTTTTGCAAGTGTTAGTAACACAATTAATTCAACCTCTAATGAGAGGGTGAGTTATTATAATTCACATAAGTTTCCCACCATAAGTTCTGACCTGAACTTTTCTCTTTTAGATGAACCCGGGTTAATCAGAATAATTAAAAGTTTACGCTCTAATGCAGCTGGCGTGGACTCAGTATCTTTAAGGGATTTACTTATCTGCTCCCCCTATTGTATGGGTCCGTTATTGAATATCATGAACAGTTGCATTTTGCAGAACTTTTTTCCCACAATGTGGAAGAAAGCTATCATAAAACCCTTAGCAAAAGTCACTAATCCCAAAGATTTTAAAGACCTAAGGCCTATTAGTATATTGCCGCTGATTTCCAAGATATTAGAAAAATTCATCCATCAGCAGATTTGTACTTTCACCGACTTCAACAAAATAATTCCGGATTGCCAGTCAGGTTTCAGAAAAAATTTCAGCTCTACCTCTAGCCTGGTAAATCTTCTTAATGACATAAGAATAAACGAAGAAAAAAAGGAAATAACCTGCCTTGGACTATTGGATTTTAGTAGAGCGTTTGATACTCTCGACCATGGCATGCTTTTGGCTAAGCTTCATTATTTCGGCTTTTCTGCGAGTGCGGTTGATTTTTTCAGATCGTATTTATCTGATAGGGCCCATTGTGTTATCATTACCAAAGACACAATTTTTGATAGGTCGGCATTTCATCATTTGACAACCGGTGTACCTCAAGGGTCCATTTTGGGACCACTGCTTTTCTCCATTTATGTAGCCGATATGAAATCTTATATATCCCACTCAAATTTGCAACAATACGCAGACGATTCCCAGTTGTATATTCCTTTTTCTCGTTTTAATCTTCAAATAGTCAAGGATCAATTCAATCATGACCTGGAGCGTATTGCAAACTTTTCAAACGAGCATAACCTAAAGTTGAATGCAGATAAATCGGCAGTAATTTTTCTGGGAGGTGGAAGGGGTGCCCTCGATGTTTGTTCGGAGTTTCATGTGAACGTTCAGGGTACATCATTGCCAGTGGTTCAGGAGATCAGAAACCTGGGGGTGATTATGGATAGCGGTATCACTTTTGGATCTCACATAAAGAGTAAACTCAGACTTGCCTATATGCGTTTGCGGAAGCTCTATGGTTTAAAGAATCATTTACCATCAGAAATTAAATATCATCTTTGCAACACACTTGTTCTATCCTTATTCGATTATTGTGATGTTCTCTATTCAAGCTCGTTAACCGAAGAATGTGCGTACTCTATACAGAAGCTTCAGAATTGCTGTATGCGTTTTTCGTACCGTATTCCCTTCAGGAATCACATTACTCCTTATTTAAATAGTGAAAATATTTTAAATATGAAGAATCGAAGAAAATTTCACATGTATATGTTTGTTTATAAAATCTTGAAAACTGGAAATCCGACTTATCTGGTTCAAAATTTCAGAGTTTTTTATCATGCGCACAATACAAGATTCAATACATTATTCAGGGTACCGCAGCATAGAACGACAAATTTTCAGAAATCGTTTGTTTTCGTTGCCACCCACCTTTGGAATGAGTTGCCACAGCATGTTAAGGAGTTATCTGTTGGAGCTTTCAAAAAATATATAAAAGATCTCCTCCTTGTGAATCAGGGGGGTATGCGTTAGGTTGGGGACTGCATTTTAATTTTAACTCAGTTCACTGGATCTTCGGTCGCGCTTCTGTTCTCATCAAGACTTTCATTCGTGGAGCTCTTCCTCCTTGTTCGTGTTCGCGCTCGTCTTGCCCCCGCCCCATCTCGGTACTTTCTGTTGTCCCAAGATAATTCAGCTAATTTATTGTGGTTAAAAATTATTTTCTTTTTTTTTTGAGGGAAATGTATTCTTTTCCCTTATTTAGGTGTGAAGGTCCATGCCGCAAAGGTACGAAATCTTGTGCCTTTGTTAACGGTTTTTATAATCGAGGCATGTATCCTATTCATCATATTATAGGTATTTGATATTTTTGTATTTCATTTGTAATTTTAAACATGTTGAATAAATGAATTTGAATTTGAATTTGAATTTTTGATGTGACTAGAGTTAAGGAGTACCCAGAAGGTATTTAGTTTTTAGAAAACATAAATTCTTTGATTGAATTATCTTAATTCAAATCAATCTTTAAAAATTGAGAATTTGAGAGATGAGAATTGCCAATCAACATTTTTTAATGTCTAATAAGGTCATTTTAATTTTCAGATATTATGAACGTAGATGTGCCATCAGGATCAAGAAAAATCTCAACTTCCAGCACAAGTAGAAAAGGTAATTAAAATTGTGTTGTAGCATTGTGTTTAAATATTCAAACTCAATGGAAACTCAATGGTTGTAGTCAGCTTCCGAAATTAGGAGATCTATCTTAAATCAATTGCTAATGATTTATTTTGAAATATTTTTACTTTCAGTGTTTCATGGCAAGCAGATTGCTTCTGGGAAAGAAATTTCGGTGCTGAGGGAACTCAGAACTCAGGGAAGTCATTATTAGCTATAGGTCATAAGATATACAGGATTTTTCGATAATTATCAACAAATGTAGTACGAACTGATCTAGTCACAAATCTCTATCCAACAATCGAGTGATTCATATGGATTGCGGTCCTCTTCTTTGAGGCCATACCTATACTATTACCTGGTATATTTATTGTATTGTTTGACAAAAAATGTACTTGATAGTGTTCCAGTTTGAAATAGATTCAAATTTAATGAGTGTATTCGATGAATGATTTGTTACTGATATTTGTATGAAATAAACATCTTATTTTTCATATTCGATCTTTTCTTTTGGTTTTCATTGAATTTGGTGACAATTTCTTTCAAGTTGTCACCAAATTTGATGAAACCTCACCTATAATTAATTTATTCTCAACCTTTTGCTCATAACTACTTGATATGCGAACCACTAGATGGCGTTTGTGGACGATTAGGGATCTGTAATTTTGTCCGATGTTTTCCAAAAATAGTGTGCCTACAGATCATAGATGGCGCTTTTTAATGAACCAGAAATCGAAGGGGAGTTGCCTATCTATAGGTAGTCTATGAAAGATATTCTACAGAATATCTTTGATACACGTAAGACATATTCGAGATACCCAAAGGGTGTTCCTTAAACTTTTAGTTTAAAATTTCAATTGTTCATTCAATTATTACCCCCCCCCAGGAAATTAGCCTAGGACCGCCCTTGCGGACAACGTGATATTTGAGAGAAGTTCTTTACGTGTTCTTTTCGAAAGTATTTATATACAAGGTGAATATGTATATGCTATTTCGCACAGACTCATATAGCTTCTGAAGGGTTTCCTAGAGGAACCTAGAAGAATCAGCACAAATACAAATGCAATAAGATTTAAATATGCAGATATTTATGAGGTAAATAAATAAAATATGATGGTATTTTATATATATTTTTATTGCACAGTGAAACAATTTTCGTCCAAGATCATAGTTCATAAGACCGAGAGGAGATTGACTATTTTTAGATATATAATTGTCAGATAAAATTCTCTCCATGATAGATAAGGAGGTTTCTTTCACGATAGAAAAAACCTCAATTCCTGTAAGTTTCTTTCCACCCTCAATTGATTTAAACTTTATCATATTGTATCTTCGTTAATGTTTTTCTTTGTTTGTTTTTATATTTTAGTGCTCCTGATGAAGAGATGAATTAAATTCTCGAAAGCTCGAGCTAAAGGAAAAAGAGTATTTCTTAATAAAATGAAATCCCAATAACCTTTTTTACATTATATTGATCACCTTGAGTGCAGAGGAAACCTCAAGTTTTCCTCCGTTAAGAAGAATTCAAGAAAACCTATTAGGAGTGACTATAAATACCGGCGTAAATGTTATTTAAGTATAATGAGTTATCATTACATGGTATAAAACAAAGTCCCTATCGCTGTCTGTTTCTATGTATGCTCAAATCTTCAAAACTACGCAACGGATTTTGAAAGGTTTTTTTTAATACATGAAGTGATTCAAGGGGAGGTTTATATGTATGATACATGCATGATATTGTAGAAAGACACTGATGAATTTACAGGTTTCTAATGTGATGTCGTGAATAAACACATTTTTTTGCGCTTACATTGCAAACGCTGACTGAACCCAACGAGATAAATCAGAATAATGTACTCCGTATTGTACTCCTAAAAAAGAACAACAAAAAAGTCCGCGATGGTATTTGTCTATCTCTTAAGAATAACCCAAAATAACCATTTTTTATCCTTTACACTTCACAGGAAAAAATGGCTTATTTAGAAAGTTATTTCAAGCAATACAGCATTAATCCTTATTATTATTATGTAAAGTATCTCAAATACATTGTCCATTCAATATAGATCAATATGGCCCTTTACAGCATGCAATTCAAATGATTATTTCCGAAGACATTACAGATTTAAAATGCAGGGACATAGCGGTGCGGCGCCGGCACTATCGTTGTTTATAAGGACATCCTGTAGTAGGTAGGTAGGTATATTATTTAGTATCAGCATTGCATCCGTGCGAAGCCGGGGCGGGTTGCTAGTGATGAATAATTTGAATCTCTCGGACATAAGTTTTGCGGGGTCAATACATCAGCGAGACCACTTACGAATTATATTTCTTTGAAGTTAACCGTTATGTGGGTTTATCAACGATAAATTCCATTTAATTGGTCCTGTCCATTATTTTGGTTGGTTCTTGCAAGTCAATGAGATTCGCTGTTGAAAATAATTTACAATGAGAATTTATCTTGACACATAACAAACAGCAATATGAAAAAATCCCCTTTTTTTACTAAAACTTCACTTCATTATCCGGGTCGCCTCATCAGTCCAAATTACCACGAGCACCACTGGATCTAATGCCTCAATTACACTCAGCCACTTCCACTGCTACTCGCGCTACCAGAAATATTTCCCGGGATACTTCTGCGGCAGTATGGAAAGGCAGTGAGTATGTATTTACACTCAGCTCAAACATTTCTCTCACGATCAAGTTTTGACAATGGCGGACGAAGAAATTGCAGCCTCAGCGGTCTGTCTCTTATTACACTTTCATTTATATAAATATGTGAGTGTCTTGAAAACATATAAACCCCAAAAGAAAGTTGGTCGTCGTAGGAGATGGTGGATGATATCAATACATTGTTTCCTCAACAGCATATGTGGACCCCAAAAACCTTTCCATGACATCGAACGCAAACCGGACTTCATCGACTTCATTTTCCTCTTCACAAGAGGTCTAAATGTAGCCATAAATGACTTGTTTTTGAATTCCATTTCTCAATTGGAATTTCCCCCATATTCTGGCTGATTCTCTTCCAACCATCTTGCACTTTGTGCTTAAGTTTATGGTTTTCATCAGAAGAATCCCATATCACTCTTTCACTCTCAAGGTGTTCTAAAAATGATATTTTTTCTCGTTGCTCCACTCCGTCGACATTTTTCGCAACAATTAACAACGTACGCAACTTTCGCACGACCATAACTAGGCAGAATTTGATCACTCCCTGCCACTTGCGCTGCCGGCCCTTTGACTGCCGCTCGAAAAATTTAGGGAGTGACCGGCAGCGCGAATGGCAGCAGAAGTTAATTGATTACATCCTCATCTTGCTCATTTTCCTGCTCACTTCCCTGCTTCCTGCGTGGAAGTGGGCTGAGTGTAATTGGCGGGTATGAATGGGCATCATGAAGTGCACTTCCAAAGCAAGTGTTACAGAAGGAATCCCAAGTAAAGTCACGCAGAAAAGACAAGATAACCAATATATTTATGAGGTAAAGTAGCTAATAGATCAATTCAAGATTTGAATTACTGTCAATCGGAAGTGCGTCATTCACAAATGTTCCTTATTGGTCTGAGATGATTTCGTCAAAAAATCTGAAGAATTTAAATTCGACTCACCCCCTTTCGTACAGAAGAGTTTCGTTCAAATTCGAATTTGTCAAATGGTTTTTCTGTTTGCCTCTTTGTCTGAACAAAGGTTGTCAAGAATTCCTGGAAAAAATTAAAGACTGATATAAATTTGTCCAGATATTGGGGATCGAACACCCTGAAATTTTGTTTATTTTGTTTCCTTCATCGACTTCAAATCATTTCAAAGGAAATATCGCGATTTGTCTCCACCAGTACCAGCCAATATACCCGATCTTTTGAGTGTTAATTTCCGAAATGAGTTGAGGTCAGGAATTGTCGCACTTTCGGTCGAAATCAATCTAAACATTTGGATTACGACTTACTCGTTCAAGAATTGGTGGTTGTGTTTCATTTTCCGCCTCACTCGTCTGAAAAAATTAGGAAAATGTATTAGGACAAAATTTTGCCATTATTAAGAACAAGAAAAAAGGATGAATAATTAAAAATTCTGGCATTTCTAGTGAAGAACTTGAATGAATGAATTCTAGCAATGAGAACAGATTAGTTTTATTATGCAGAGTAAACAATTTCTGCCGTTAGGTTTTAGGATAAATGTTATGAAAAGCCCAACAACCCAATGTCGAAACAATTTTTTTTGAAATATTTGTTGTTTACTTGGATAATACGAAATATATTGTTGGCGACTTGAGAGCCCTATACTGCAGAACCTTCTATCGACGTCAATTTATCCAAATTCATTTCCAAAACTTTCAACAAATTGACAGTGGATTTCTCTAATGGAGAGCGAAGAAACCTCCTTTTGGGAAATGCTCGTTTGGAAAAAATATTGAATATATTATAATACTTTTTGAATACAGGGTGATTTATGGTTGATTGCACATTAGACGTTACTATTGAACCAGACATCGGATCGGTTTGAAAATTCAATGGAGTGCATTATCGGACACTAAAAAACTGTATGTAACGAAGATCAGGCTGATGTGTTAAAAGCATTCCAAACCAAATTTTATTGCCATAATGCTTCTCAACCCAAAGTTATATCAGCATTTTTAGAGGTCATGATGGCCGGTGAAAAAAATTGAAATTAATTAATTTATATTTCGAAAACAGCAACAGATAGGTATGGGGGAAATGTTGAGAAAAGTTGAGGAAAAGCTGTTGGAGATTCCAAAAATAATATAATATACCAGGTGTTCCATTAAAAAAATGCAAAAATCCTAGTACAAATTAACAATATTGTCAGAATGTTTATCAACTTTGTGAAGACTAAAATGTCAATGGAATACAAAATACGGAAATTGATGATGAATGTCACAGACAAACCACGTATTGAATCGAAATTAATGCAGAATGAAATGATACTTAGCACTACATGATCTGTGGCAATGTTTCTATCTTAGCAATATCTTCTTGAAATTTTATAAACTCGACACTACACAGTTATTATCACATTAATTCACTTTTATTAAAAGTCGTCACATCACTGTTCGCATTCTTCTCTGTGAATAAACGAATTGACCTTTGACCATAGTCTAAGAAATCGAAAAATCATAGTCCATCACGCCGCTATACGCATGCTTCGTTCAACAAACACGGATCAACAGTTTGAAATTGAGATCATAGCGCTCTATCGGCAAGAATCAGAACTACTCCTTCGGCACGACTAGACGCCATCAGCAAAAAGTAAACAAAACTAGTGCCTTTGCGTTAGTTCATCTGATTGGGGACGTACTGCTTCCTTGTTTTAACAGAAAATCAACACAATCTGGCATCGTCATTCTCAAAAGCTCTATGATAGCTCTGTCATAGAAGATGGGAAGATGGGTTAGGTTAGGTCATTGTCCTCGAATCCTATGACCTAGGTTAATGGAGTTATCTCGCTTAATGCGAAAACAATTCTTTATCAGTATTGATATTGATGGACCATTCTCGTTCCTTCCAGAATTTCATGAACTGAAATGGATCTCGGTGTAAGGAACTGAATAAAAACTCAGTGGATTCTAAAGCGACGTTTCGGCGTTATATTTCGCCTTCCTCAGGAAATTCATTCGCCTGCCCATCGGTGGATTTTGATTCTTAAATTTAATGTTCTGAACCTAGAAAATTTATCAAGTACACCTCGTGCCATCCAGGCACAGATTGCTTCTTCGTTGTTTTATTTTACCATTATGACCTTTTTTGACTAGTTCTTCCATTGAAGAATGAAGGATTTCTCAGGTAAGAGATGAGGAAAATAATGTACCAAAAACAATCTGTCAGTCTCCGAACAGGGAATTTCTTCACTGCTTATTTTGTTGATGATTCAATTGTGATTTTTACAATTTTTTTTTATTTTGTTATTGTTTTCACCACAAAGCCGCTTACATATTTTTAATTTGTTCCGATTTCATTGTAGCCTGAGGAAGGTGAAATATAACGCCGAAACGTCGCTTTAAAATCCATTAAGTTCTTATTCAGTTCCTTACACCGAGATCCATTTTAGTTCATGAAATTCTTCATCAGATAGTTTTGAGAGAAACTTATTTCGGTTGGATAAATATGACTGTCCAATTTCCAATATAATCGGACTACACTAATTGTTTTTTTTAAGGAAATATCGTGTTTTTTCATTTTTATTCCAATAAGATTCGTGCTGGAGTATTTCCTAAATGTATCAACTCAACTTCAATCGAGAAATATGCTTTGCATTAATTCCAGAAGATCGTTTCAGGGACCATTTTTTTTTCAAATGACTAGGTATATCTTTTTTAACAACAAATATCGACCTTTCTCAGGATTTTTGTCCAAAGTAAATTGCTTTCAAAAAATCGGGTTGAAAAAAAGGGTTGATCGTAGAGGGGTGAAAATTTAGGGTTGTATTTAAGTATGTATTTTCGTATGCTGTATCATAAACTAAAAATAAAATAAAAAATTTTGTCCAAAAAATTTGACCACCCTTAACATTTAGGGGGATGAAAAATAGATGTTGGCCGATTCTCAGTACCACCCGATATGCACACAAAATTTCACCAAAATCGGTTGAGCCGTTTCGGAGGAGTTTAAGGTGGGCGTTCAATGTAGTGTGTTTTTATTTCAAGTTGCATTTGAAAATGGTTTCACTTTGGAACCTGAAATTTTGTGGGTAAACTCAGAAAGAATTGGAGTTCTTAATGAGATAATTGAGATTAATTGCATTTCAACAGTTCATTTTTGTTCTTTGAAAAATAGAAGAAAATGAGCCAACTCATGCTTCTGTTTTATTTCAAACGAAAGACCCATGAGAATAGTTCAACTTTCGATTAAAAGTGAATCTACAGATAATTTCATTCAGAAAAACAACTTGAAATACGGAAGTGGCAGAGAATGGCCGAATTCAAATTTTAGCGGGAAAAAGTTTCTGCTTTACCCCCATATTCACTAATTTCATAGTTCAGCGATTTTCAGATAGAGAGCTCCATTGTACATTTCATTTATAATCAGAGAGATATTCATAGAACTCATAGAGATAATGTTAGTTCTATGGAGATATTCCATAAAATGCACGGTGGCGCCTCTATCGGTTGACTTTTCCTACGCGCTTCAAACGGCGACCTTAATCACGAACATATTATTATTCGGTAGATGAATACCTTACTGACATAAAATTTCAGATCTTTTGTGCAAGAATGTGTACCTTCACTTTTTTTATGATTTCATGATGTATACTCCATTCACTTTTATTTAATCACATAGGAGGTCATGGTGTCGTTTTCAGGAGTTGGTGCACCTGATGAAAAATCTGTGCGCGTACATAAAATATCGTTTATTACAAAACGACGATGCCAGTTTTTCTGTTTATATCAAAGTAAAAGTATCAAAGATTTTCCACATTCGAAATCGATCGGCGATTTTGGGGCGGAACATCGATAGGAAATCGCCTATTTTTCCGTTCTTTGTCGTCCAGAAGAAGTTTCGTCCACGTGTCATTTTTTCCTTTCACGAGTTCTGGCGTGAGTACGAACGGCAAATTTGAATTGGACCAAAAATCGATTTATGAACATAAATAAAGCGAAAGTAAGTACTAATCGACCTTTTTAGACTTGATAACGAAGTTTTTTTAGGTATCTGGCCGTTTTGAAAGATTTCAAACGAAATTCCGTTCCCCCAGAAGTTTGGTTAGTTTCGGTATCGTTTTTGGTGCTCAAAATTTATTTGGAATGTGTATATGGACAAAAAAGGCTTCCTTATACGATCTTCAAACGAAAGCGACCGGAAAATATGGTTGAGGTAGAATTTTCGAGGAGTTGTGAGGAAAGAACTTGCAGAATGAAATTGCACGATTTTCGTAAGTAAACGGGTTCTGGATAGCCATCATCGGTCTCTAAATGATTATTGTTGATCGTTTTCACGTTTCAGAAAAAAAAACACGTCGAAAAGGCTAAAAAAAAGAAGAAATATGACTATATTGCATTCCACAGTAGGTGAATTCAGATTCCGATGAATTGAAATGTGTCACTGGAGCTTTCATTCCTTTGCCGAAAGAAAAAATAGGCTATATTGAACCAGAATACATCGGTTTTTTCCATATTCCAGGAGTTTATGTCTTATTTTAGAACAGGTGAATGATAAATGTGAAGCATATGTTTGACCTATTCCATTTTATTTGTACAAACCTAGTGTGGTAGTAATGTATGAATATTTTTTAATCTAATAAATTACTATAAAATCAGAATATTTTACTCCTTGTTCATAAGATCAAATAAATAAAATGTCGTCAAGTCTTGAACTTTCAGTTCAAGAGGATAGTAAACATTAAATCTTCACAAGCATGCATATGAAAATTATGTGAAAGCAATGCAATTTTTTTCCATGGTGAAAAATAATATATTTCAACAGTGATCTCTTGTACCGGGTTTTTCACTATAATTTAATAATAATAATAATAATAATGCTTCTTTATTTCAGATCTCACAAAGTTGTTGAACATAAGAAATGAAATGACGTCCAAAAAAATCACATATATCCTACAAATACAGATTATTGGAATTAAAATATTCTTCTAGATTATACGGTTCCAATCGAACCAGCATTTTACTTATCATGTTTTTAAACGTCCCTACATAATTACATCTCTTAATATTGTCCGGTAGTTTATTGAACAGTTTAATACACATATAGTACGGACCCTTCTCTGTCATGGTTAATCTGTGTTGTGGAAAAAAAAGATCTAGATTTCTTGTATTATAACCATGTTCTCTATTAAATTCAAAAATGTGTTTATTATTGAAAAGAAAAATTAAACACTCATAAATATATAAACCATGAATAGTTAATAAATTCTTTTGACGAAACATTCCTCTACAAGATTGTCTAAAATTTAATCTGTACATACATCTCAAAGTTCTTTTTGACCCCCCCTTTAACTTTGTTACCAAAGGAGATACAAAAAAATGTTGTAAACAAAAGTTTTCGAAATCGACTGAGGTTTTACAGTATGTATTCACATAATGGAATATATACAGGGTGGCCAACATATTGATGGCAACTTCATTTTTTCAAATGGAACACCCTGTATATTTTCCTATATTTGGCTAGCTCTTTTTCCCTTAATTTCGAATATGTAAGATATGTTGGTCTATCTCACTTATTCTGAGCACCACAGAGTTTCAAATTTAAAGAACAACCTGGCAAGCTCAGCAATAACTTTTCAAGTGGCAGGCTGCGATTACTCAAAATGCCCGTTTTTGGAGTTATCTCCTTAGTAACGATATGACATACGTTATACATTAAATGAAAATAATAATCAAATATGCATTACCCGGAAGCAGAAAAATTTGAAATATTTTCACTGTATGTGAAGAATAATAAAAATAAGAAAGCAGCAAGGAGAGAATATATGAGGTTGCATCCAAATAATACAATTCCAAGTGCGAACACATTTGTCAATATTTACAACCGTGTAAGGGACTTAAAAAGTTTTAAAAGAAAGAGGCGTTGCATCCCGAGTAATGAAAATCCAGAACTGGACATATTACTTTATTTTGAAGGTAGTGTTACTCTAACTGTTTGTTGTTCAATGCTGACATTCTATTCGAAAGAACCTCACAAATTATAAAATTGTTATAGAATTTCCGGAAAATGGTTTGAAGGAAGCGTCGCGTGACCTGGAAATCAGTAATTCCAGAATTTATAGAGTCCTGAAAAAGAACCAATATAGGCCATACAAATTATTACCAGTACAACTCCTTACAGAAGAACAAAAGCGGAAACGCTTAGTATACTGTCAGAGTATGCTGCAAAGACTGGGTGAAGACCCTAATTTATTCAGGTTCATAATGTGGACGGATGAATCATCGTTTTCCACAGCAGGTGTATTCAACAGAAAAAATAGACATTCTTGGGAAAACAAAAATCGAAGACAACGAAAAATTATTGAAATCAGATAATCTGTTAACGTTTGGTGTGGCATTGTTTATGATAAAATTGTGGGGCCTATATTTTTCGACTACAAATTAACACGTGAAACATATTTAGAAAATATATTGCCAGAGGTAGCTGAGCTTTTGGAGCGACTGTTTTCTGCTGAAGAATTAGAACAAATAATTTGGCAACAGGACGAAGCGCCCCCGCATAGCGTTTTGGAAGTTCGTGAACATTTAAGTGGCCAATTTGATCTTTGGATTGGTAATGGCGCACCCATTTCATGGCCACCAAATAGTCCCGATTTAACACCGTTGGACACGTTTTTATGGCCGTTCTTGAAGGAAAACATATACTTCAGCAATAATGATAATATTGTTATGATTAAAAACAAAATTGAAGCGTTTGAGACAACGATATGAACTACGAGTATGTGTATTGAATGAAGGTGGTCATTTCGAGCAATTTCTTTAGTTGATGTTATTCATACCATAATACCATAATTTATTATTTTTATGTTCGACTGCTTCATAAACACTTGATTCATGAATTCGTTTAGCGTCCATAAATGACTACTTTATTGGACACCACTTCATTGGACTCATCTGTCACAGTCTTCTCTCGATTTTGCAATATTTTCATTTCACAGTTTCACACCACTTGTTATAGGCCGCATTCGAATTTTCATAAGCACTTCTAGTGGGTAGGAGAGATTCTTTGGCACTTGCGGCTAAATTTTTTACGCTTTCCTCTCCCGAACTATCCACTTTTGGAATTATTGTGAAGTTTGTCACAGAATTGACAAAGTAAACAACTTTGTTCAGTGAGGTTGCTAAGGTCGCTGATGGTAACTAAGGTAAGAAAATCAAAAGCACCCTTAATGTTTTCTTGAAATGAAGCGACGAATATATTAATTGCCATTTCAGCAATAGTATATTTCATTACTAGTCCAGAAAGTAAGCTTTTTCCGTGCGGGCGCGATGTGTTCCCGTGTTCGGCTCCGCCTCACACGGGAACTCATGCAAGCACGGAAAAAGCCTTTCTGGACGTGTAATGAACGATATTTTTCATTACACCTCTCTGAAAACTATAACACGGGAAAAATTTTCAGCTGAAAGCATTTCGATATTGTGAAACAATAATTATTCAAAACACTGACATCTACTGTCACGCAATCGTTGCTCTGTGTCTCAGCATAGGAATCATAGGATGCATCTATGCCTCAGCGCACCGCAAAACTTTTTGCGGTGCGGCCGCACGGAAAAGAGTCATTTTCGATGTTCTAAATCTACATGTTTTGATAGGGTTTTCAGTGCGGTGTAATGAAAATAAAATTTCTGCATTGCAGTCAAACATAAAGCTTTGTATGCAACTCGTACATAATAAGGCTTATGGACTTGCCCAAATTATTAACTTTTGGACTCGTCCATAAAGACCTAATTTATGTACTTGTTACATAAATAGCTATTATTGGTTAAGTAATTGTTAAGTATTCATTTTGAAATACTACTTTTAAGTAAATTGTTTGAATATAAAAAATTTCGTAGGCATTTCACATATTTTTTTATTCGGTATCATCATTTCAAAACTTTTAATCTCTGAAAATTGAAGAGACACGCCCAAATATGCATATATATTCGAGATCAGGAGGAAATAGCCTATCAAAAGATGGAAGAATATACAGGACAGGACACCCTGTTTTGAAAAAATGTTGTTGCATTCAATATGTTGTTCACCCTGTATATATTCCAATTGACGTTATCATAACTCCAAAAATGGGCATTTTCAGTAAACCCAGTCTGCTACTTGAAAAAAGATTACAGAGCTTGCCAGGTGGTTCTTAAAATTCGAAACTCTGAATAACTCAGAATAAAAGAGATAGATCAACATGTGTTACATATTCGAAATCAGGGGAATAAGAGCTAGGCAAATATGGAAAAATATACAGGGTGTTCCATTTGAAAAAATGAAGTTGCCATCAATATGTTGGCCACCCTGTATATATTCCATTATGTGAATACATACTGTAAAACCTCAGTCGATTTCGGAAACTTTTGTTTACAACATTTTTTTGTATCTCCTTTAGTAACAAAGTTGAAGGGGCCGAAGGGGGGGTCAAATTATAGTGAAAAACCCGGTACTTTTCATGCAAATAACTAGAAAAGGAATCCTTTTTATCAATTCATATAAACGTTAATTATTTTCGTCCATCACATCTTTTCCAATTCATTCACATTCTGAGAAATACGCTAAGAATGTAGAAAGGGCAACATAGTGTTGACTTTGAACATAAAAATATTTTGAAAAACGTCATAACTTCGATACAGAGTGGAATGTGTTCAATTTCCAAGGCCAGAGTTGTGATTTTATAATTGTGAATGGAGTATACATTGGTTGCTTTTTCGACTTGTCTATGTCATTTTCTGTTCTCAAAGGACAGATAAATATTTTCATTATCATTAGGTATACCTACTCTGAATTGCATAGAAATGAGACAATTTTGATCTTAATTGAATGCCCGACTAAGGTCACTATCATAATACATAATTTCAAGGTATATTATATCTGTGTCAGTCTGCACTTTTTGGAAAATTGAATATTGTGAGCTATCCATAGGAGATAAAGAAATGCTGTCGCTGAATTTTTTAGATCTTTTGGGGGCAAACAAAATTGTAGTGCATCATTTCCATTTGCTTCGTACCACCCCCCCTTAACAGAACATTAGTCGGTGATTGACGTAACAGGGTAATATCATTCTATAAATAGAAACCCGAGAAGAGACGTCGATGGCAAACTGCTGGGGTTTCCTAAATTCAACTATTCAATATTCCCACAAAGTCCGAAGTCGCTATCAAGTAGAATCCTTATATCGGTTTCCCTTTCATTCTGCCTCCAATCTCAGCGAAGCGATGGAACTGATGGAAGAAGATGGAATTGGAAATAAGGAATAATTGGTAGACTTGATTGGACGATTGTGAATTGAAATTATCGTCTTGGGAACAGTGGAAGTGAATAGAATATTTTGTATACTCCAATTCTTGGTTTTCAACTAGATTTCGCTGTGATTAAATGAAACCTTGAGTACCTTTGATATACAGTCTACACCGGAGATTCCTCCGTCGAAGGACAACCCCGGACGCGTTTTCAGTAACAGCAGACGCGCTAGATCATCGGCGGTGCTTCGGCTTTTTTCGGCTTTTCAGTAATGGGCGATAGACTAGTAGACAAGTAGACTACGCGGTTGTTTGACTAACACAACAGACGGCGCAGACGCACTACGACTGCCTGAGTATTTGGTCGTATTCAATTGTTTATTAGTTGAAACGTGTTGGCTGATGTATAAAAATGGATTGCTTACCAGATAATTGTAATTACAAAAAATTTTACGATAAATGTATTGTAAGATCTAATTTAAAATCAAAAGACGATGTCGAGGTAAGCTTGGGTCAAAATGATCAATTTATGAAATAAAATAATGAATTCTAAAGCGCAAAAATTGAATGTGATGGGGCTGGTAGAGACTAGGCAAACCTTTTTACAAATCTTTTGTATAGATAAAGTGAGGAACATATATTACCTTTTTATTGCTACTGGCATATATAATTTATAGCTGAGGTTCTCTATCCAAATTTATGGTAATTCCATCCAATCCTCTTTTTCGCTGCGATGGCCTGTCTCAATTTATGTGTTTTTTTAAATACTTTAAATACCACGGAACAACTACAAAGCATAAGCGCCTGGGTATAAGAAAAGGAAAAATGATAAGTGTGCAGCCAACAAGTGCAGCTAGAAGGAAATTGGCAATGGGTGGCAAAAAACATTTCTCAGCTGGTAGAAAAGTGAAAAACTTACTTAAAAAAAAGCTAAAGCACCCCATTCTATACAAGAATGTGTGTGAATAATATATATAATAAGTTTGAAAAATGAAATTGATTTGTTATTTTTCTAAGGTCATTTTTTAATAAATCATTAAAATCATAATGAATTTTTTAATGTGTTTTATAAATAAATTAATAACGAAAACAAAGGCATTATTTGCTAAGCTTAAATAAATATTTTTTTTAAATCAGTCTCACTTGAAAGTTAACTCAAGGTGAGAAACAGCAGACGTTCTAGACCTAGATCGTCTGCTGTTACTGTCGTCGCCGAACGCTATTCGAAAACATAGCGCGTCTGCTGTTACTGAAAATGCACCCCGGACATACCAGGGACATCTCTCGGACATCCCCTGCCCCCGTCATGAGGGAGTTCACATTAAATATGCAGGAAAAAACATTAATATTTCATGAAGAAATATTATGGAATGTCAAAAATGGGAACATTTCCCACTTAACTTTATCAAATGATAATTCATCAATATACAGGGTGTTCCACCATAAACTGGACAAACATATATAGCCGTGAAAGTCATTTTTTCCTTATGGCCTTTTCGACGCATTAGCGAGATACCGGGTGTTTAATGTCAACTTCAAGAAATATTCTGATGACTGTGGTAAGCTATGCGTGACATTTGAAATAACGGTTTTTGGTCACATCTTAGTATTTTTGTGGGCTCAATTCAATTGTGGTGCAGAATTCCGAAAAAAAAATTCAAAAATGGCGGAAAACCTGCAAAGTTGGATTTTTTCTTTCTCGGTTGCCCATTTGAAAGGCACAAAATTCGAACTCAACTGTTTTTTACATGTCCCCAGTGGAAAAAAATTTCGGCCGAAATTGTTGGAATTTTTCATGGTCGAACTATTTTTCATTCTGAATACCGAGGTGGAAGCAGAATGAAATAATATTCATTGGTTTTCTTTTTGTAGCCTTCCAAAGATTACGCTCGGAGAACTTCCATCATTTTTGTTTGAAAAACTGGAGGCCGTACGAAGGCCACAATTGTGATAATCGGCTGCAAATATGACCCAGACAGAAATGTAAATTTAAAAACAAAACAAAAATTTTTCAAAAACCTTCGATGGATTCGAACTTCCTACGAGTATGAATTGGGTTTATTTTAATCTTATAAAAATGTCATTTACCAAAGCGACGCTAGTTAATCGAAAGTGGAGAGTTCGATTCCCACCAAAGCTTTCTGAACAAAAAATTTTTTGGTTTATAAATTCATATTTCTGTCCGGGTCATACTGGCAGCCCATTAGCACAATTTTGGCCTTCGTACGGCTTACAGTTTTCTAAATAAAAATGATGAAAGTTCTCCGAGCGTAATCTTCGGAAGGCTACAAAAAAAAAACAATGGATATTATTTCATTCTGTTCTCCTCAGTATTCAGAATGAAAAATAGTTCCACCATGAAAAGTCCAACAATTTCGGCCGAATTTTTTTTTCATTGAAGACATGTAGAAAAAGTTGAGTTCAAAATTTGCAAAAAAAATTTCACGGAAAATTTTAGAAAATCTAGTATGTCGAAATAGTGCTTTCCAAATGGGCAACCGAGACAAAAAAATTCCAACTTTGCAGGCTTTCCACCATTTTGAATTTTTTCTCTCAAAATTCTGCACCTCAACTGAATTGAGCCCTGAAAAATACTGAGATGTGATTAGTAACAATTTAGCTAAGAGTAACAGCTATATCGGTGAAAGCAAATTCCGATTATCTACAGACGTTTTTCCATAAACACGATAATGTAATATTGAAATGAACTCGAGAATATTGAACAAGAAGCTCTATTAAATGATGAATTTTTAGTCACAAGAGAACCACTGATATCGTTGAATGCAAGTTCCGAGTATCCCGTGACGTTTTTCCAAAAAGACAGATATTGTTATATTCAAATTTGAACTCGAAAATATTGGACTAAGCTTTATCAAATAACGGAATAAATTCGATAACGAATAAATGAGGGGGTGTTAGGAAAAACGCTCGAATACGTCGATTTGTAATTTCAAAAGTGCATATTTTTCAAGAAAATAATATTACATTGGGTGTTCCATGCGACCGTGGCAAATACCAACTTTCTTATTTCAAATGCAACCCCCTGTATATTATTCGTTTTTTGGATTCTTCAGAGAATTCTAGACACAATTCATGCACAATGTCCTATACCTACCTTCAACTTTTTCGGAAATATTAAGTGTTTTCAGATTTATTGCAAAAATCAACGTTTTAAAATGTTGATTTTTGTAAAAAATCTGAGAAAACTTAATACTTCCGTGTCTAGAATTCTCTGAAAAATCCAAAAAATAAATAATATACAGGGGGTTGCGTTTGAAATAAGAAAGTTGGTATTGGCCACGGTCACATGGAACACCCTATATAATATTATTATCTTGAAAAATATGCGCATTTAAAATTACAAATCGACGTGTCCGAGCGTTTTCCCAACACGCCCTCATTTATTCGTTATCGAATTTATTCCATTTGGCTGTTAAGCCGGCCATAGACATCGTTATTTTTCATCCGTTTTCATCGCCGCGATTCGAACCGCCGAGTCTTATCGCAGAACTGTTTTGCCCACACACTTCGGTAAATTCTTCCCGTTATTTTACTGTCGTTCACGATTAAGCACGTCATGAAGAGGAAACATCTCTTAGCAGTGGCGGCCGCGGTTTCGGTGCTGAATAAAAAAGAATCAAATTTATTCTTCACTGTTTTAATATCAGCGCCTTCCTTCCAATTCATGATATTTTTTCAATAATATTACATAACCTTCCCTCTTCTTGTTTCTATTCCTGTATTCTGCTGATTTAATTCGCCATAGACAAGGATGCAACCTGTCCAAATGGATGAAATCCACAATTAATTGTTTATTCGCCGTCTTCTGATCCATCCCGGTCAAAAATAGTGATAGAAGAAGTGATTAAGAAACAGCAGAAGTAGACGCACTTGTGGAGAGGACGCGACTTGTACTACGCTAATGGAAAATAACCGCCGATTCTCGACGAAATCCCCACACACAGTCGGTATGGCACGACAACCGATGAACCGTCGTGACAAAAATCAAGCATCGGCAGATATTTGTACCGACGATTCGTACCGACGGTTTTTCGCCATACACATCGGTTTTTGGCGCTTTTGCCGGGACGGTTCGTATCGCGGCGTTATAAACGGATGAAAAATAACGATGTCTATGGCCGGCTTTACACGCTGTAGATGAGAGTACCATTAGCCGCATTCAGCGCCCAGCGGACGAAGCGCAACGGCGCTACTGCTATCGGTAGAGGTCGGAAAATGATTTTCATTAAACTCAAGTGATGTTGTAAAGGCGATGGTTCTATTTCAGTGTTTTTGTAAAGAATTACGAGGTGTATCGTGTAACTATCACTTATCTACTTTTATATGCACATAAAAATGGACACTAGGTATAATTGAAAATGAAATTATGGTGAGTAATTCAAATGAAGATGTTCTTGATCAAATTGCTTTTGAATTAAAAGAACCAATTTGAAGACAATGATGGTGGTGGACGTGTGATACCACGATTTCTATCTGGTCTGCTCTTTACACTTCAACTATCTGCTACCGCTTGCCATTTTTGGAGTGCATTGGATTTGTGCTAGGTAGCGGTAGCAGAAAATTGAAGTGTAATGTGAAGACTAGATCAGACCAGATCAGATAGTCGTTAACACTTTATAAATAAACATTTTGATAACTATGTAATTATTACGATCTCCATGTAGAAACGTCACATTCTACAACTATGATCTTTGGTCCTTTTTTCACAAAATCTAATCGACCTTTATGAAATAAAAGTTTCAAATAATAAAATATTCTCAGATAAATTGGGATGAACGAAATTCATTTTGTCCGAATGCTATGAACAAAATGACATACCGGCAATAGGCAACTGTATTTTTTCTACTTATAGTTACAAAACTACTGACAAAGTTCACCAATGAAACGCTTTGTTCTTTTAGGAACATCAGCACGAGATGCATGAGCCCAATGCAACCAATGCAAGCATCGTAACCAGTATTTTCCAGTGCTAATCCTGGAGAGTGATAACATTATACAGTTGGACAATCGTCTTCATTATCTCGAAAGTTGCTAGAAACATTTTCTTCTTCATTGGCTTCTTCAAATCATGCCCTAGGGACGTGTCCCTTTTTCTTTGGAGGAGGTATGGGCTCATTTTTTGATTAGATTGCAATCATATAAGGTGTAGAAGTTGAAACTAAGTATTAAGTTTATCGTGTCTTCTGCTCACGTTTGCCTTGTCTACTTATGAATCGTCCATTAGGGATTGGAGGAACCTCCTATAGGATCATCAATGCATTGCCTTTATAAGCCGCAGATGAATATTTTGTTATGAATATGTTAAGACAAGTCCTGGCTCTTTGTTTGCTGATGGAGCCTGGGATGAATGGTCTCGGTGTTGTCCGGTAGAAACGGTTAATTCAGCTGAAATACCTATGTCATTTTGTCCGTTCACTGTATATGTCATTTTGTCCATAAAGCATTATAAAACTAGAAATATATCGAATTGATACCAGAAGTATATTTAACATAAAAAAGCTTCGTTAATACAATGACAAATAAGTAAACTTCGAAATGAATGCAACATAAATGAAAAAAAAAATGGTGAAAAATGTCCATTTCTTCCAAATATTTGGCGCAATAAAAAAAACTCGTGACCTGTTATTTTCTGTTATCACCCATAACGACCGGATCAATAAGGGTAGCGCCTGCGAGTTTTCAGAGGTTAATTGAACCCACTCAGGTTGTGTGATTTGGTAGGCAGTTCCGCATTTGATACCTCCAAACTCAAATTATGATGCCTATGTCATTTTGTCCATATATGTCGTTTGTACGTATTTCCCGTATACTTTATAAAAGTGGATGGAGTATACATTCCTGTTATGAGTCATAATGTTGTGTTTTGAATAAGCATCCATTATTAACAATAATTTCAAAATTCCACAAACAAAAATGTTTAAACTACAAAATCATGTATTTTCTTAACTATGAATCTGTGGCTCCATATTCATAGATAAAAGTTGCACTGATTTTAGAAAAATAATACCTAGAGTGAACACTTCTTTGTCAGTACGATGAATTACAATGAACAACGCTTCCCGTATACAGGGTGTTCCTAAATTGGAAGTTCAAACGAAGAAAAAAGATTTCTTGTATAATTTTAACTAAAAAATGTTCTATGGACATGGGACCGCAAACGTTTCGTTTCCGACATACTAGGTTTATTAGGGAGTATTTGAAAGAAAGTTATGAAAACAGGTGGATTGGACATCAGTCATGGTCCGCCAGATCCCCAGACTTGAATTGTTGGATTTTCCCGAGGATTCCGAGACAATCGTTTGAATTTTTTTTTCTCGAAATCGGTAGCAGATACGACCAAACTACAAGAGAACGAAATGTTTAGTATAACAACAAAGCTTTTTTCACATTTTTTAAAATTAACTGCTGCTCACCAAAAAGTTCTGGAGAAAACAGGTGACAGTGTACCAGAAAAAATATCATCCTGTAGATCTGCGACATTGCCATGTCACGTGGTGAGAACTCTCAAATGTATTTGTATGCCTCATTTCAGTTGAATATCTTGGAAAGTGTAGATACTATGAGAAAAAAAACTTGAAAAAAATTCAAACTTCAACACTCTGTATCTCGAAAACGAAACGTTTGCGAGCCCATGTTTATTGGACATTCTTAAACTTCCTTAAGGAATCTCCACCTTTCGTTTGTAAGTTCAATTTTGGAACGTCCTGTATATCCAATGATAATCTCTGGAAATACTCAACTGAAAAGACTGTTTCGTTGCATAGAATACACGGATTCACATTATCGTTTCAAGTCGTTGAGTCGAAGTGATACCCATTCTTTGGAATACCCTCATTTCATTCATATTGAAAATAATGACGAACAATAAGAGAGACTTTATTGTTATATTATTCCTCAATATTTTATTTGTATGGAACATCATCTGATGTTACGACCAGTTATTTAGATTGTAAGGCGAAATATCCTATGTAGTATATCTTGAGATATTAACCCCTGACATTTTGATGGAGTTTCTCTATCACTGTGTCAGATATAATTTCCTGTTTGTTTGAGTTGGAAACCATAATAATTATAACAAATCATATAAATGACTATGTTCTTCTCCAATTCCCAAAAGAAGCCATAAACCAGGAAAAATAGATATTTCGTGCTTATATCGTTGACCTGGAAATGGAAGTCACGAAGAATTATTTTGAACGATCTGTTCTATTTTCAATTTCGCAAGAAAACTATCTTATGACGGGAGTGCTAATATACAAGATGATTCAAAACGTCTGCTGACATTTTCAGGGCGTAGGTGTATCACAAAATAATTGTTTTCACACTAACTCCATTAACCTAGGTCATTTGATTCGAGGTCAATGACCTAACTTAACCGAGCTTCTATGATACATATTTCACAGAGCTTTCGAGAAGCCGATGCCAGATTGTGTAATTTTTCTCTTTAAACAAGAAAGCAATACGTCCACTATCGTTAACGGAAGAACTAACGCAAGGGCACTAGTTTTGTTTACTTTACATTTCGCTGATGGCTTCTGGTCGTTCCTCTCTGGATATGCCGAACGAAGTTCTGATTCTCGCCGATATAGCGCTACGATCTTAATTTCAGTCGCCCATAACGGTGCACGACTTCGCAATAAGATTTGTCCATTCGTTTATTTACAGAGAAGAATGAAAACAGGTGATGATTATGTGGATATTTTCAATGAAAGTGAATTAATGTGATAATAAACGTGTAGTGTCGATTTTATAAAATTCCAAGAGGATATTTTTTACATAGAAACATCGCCACAGATCATGTAGTGCTAAGTATCATTTCTTGATTCATTAATTTCAATTCAATACGTGGTTTGTAAGGAACATTCATCATAAATATCCGAATTTTGTATTCCATTGATAATTTTTTTCAATATGGACCGGTAACAATAAATTTTTAATAGAAACTGTGCGTTTAAAACGTATAATTCCATGCTTCTTAGAAGTCAATTTTATCTCCCACATTTGTGGGATTTATTATTACATCTCTACATCTAACGTTTTTTCATCATGGAGATTTTAGTCTTGACTAAGTTAATGAACATTGTTAATATGTAAAAATAATCAGAGAGTTTAAAAAGTTCAGCCATTCTGTGATCTTATAAATCCAGGGAACCATGCAGATTATTCTTATGATTTTTGATTTTTTCGTTCAATCTTCTCGAGTAAAATTGGGAATAACTCGAAAACGACGCATGTCATCAAAATAACATAGACATATTTTTTTTAAATGATTGCTTTTTTCGAAAATATGAACTGTTCATCTTCACTTGGATTTATAGTATTTCGGCGTGGATTTATGAGACGGCTACGCTTCAACTTTCATACCAGGGAAAACATTGAATAAGTTTTGATTGAGGAATTAATATGCACCATGAATAGGGTAAACAATCAACCAAAATTCAGTTCATTTGAAATAGCGGTTATGATGCTATGAACAGAAAAGTGTTTTTTTCATGGATTTTCGACACTTGTATCTTTCCAACGAAACCGAATTTCGAAAAATGGTAAAAAAAGTGTTTCGTTTGATGAGAGAAATCTACACTGGTCCAGAAAAACTATCACCCTGTAGATCTCCTATCGAAATTGCCATGTCACGACTCACGTGGTGAGAACTCTCAAATATAATATATATAACTCCATTCACAATTATAAAATCACAACTCTGGCTTTGGAAATTTGACACATTTCACTCTGTATCGAAGTTATGACGTTTTTCAAAATATTTTTATGTTCCAAGTCAACACTATGTTGCCCTTTCTACATTCTTAGCGTATTTCTCAGAATGTGAATGAATTGGTAAAGATGTGATGGACGAAAATAATTAACGTTTATATGAATTGATAGAAAGGATTCCTTCTCCAGTTATTTGCATGAAAAGTACAGATCACTGTTGAAATATATTACTTTTCGCCATGAAAGAGAAATTGCTTTCACATAATTTTCATATGCATGCTTGTGAAGATTTAATGTTTATTATCCTCTTGAACTGAAAATTCAAGACTTGACGACATTTTATTTATTTGATCTTATGAACAAGGTGTGAAATATTCTGATTGTATAGTAATTTATTAAATTAAAAAATATTCATACATTACTACCACAGTAGGTTTGTACAAATAAAATGGAATAGGTCAAACATTTGCTTCACATTTATCATTCACCTGTTCTAAAATAAGACACTCCTGGAATATGGAAAGAACCGATGTATTCTGGTTCAATATAGCCTATTTCTTCTTTCGGCAAAGAAATGAAAGCTCCAGTGACACATTTCAATTAATCGGAATCTGAATCAACCTACCGTTGAGTGCAATATAGTCATATTTCTTCTTTTTTTCAGCTTTTTCGACGTGTTTTTTTCTGAAACGTGAAAACGATCAACAATAATCATTTAGAGACCGATGATGGCCATCCAGAACCCGTTTAGGTACTCACGAAAATCGTGCAATTTCATTCTGCAAGTTCTTTCCTCATAATTCCTCGAAAATCCTACCTGAACCATATTTTCCGGTCGCTTTCGTTAGAAGATCGTATAAGGGGGCCTTTTTTGTCCATTTACACATCCCAAATAAATTTTGAGCACCAAAAACGATACCGAAACTAATCAAACTTCTGGGGGACCGGAATTTCGTTTGAAATCTTTCTAAACGGCCAGATACCTAAAAAAAACTTCGTTATCAAGTGTAATAAGGTCCATTAGTACTTACTTTCGCTTTATTTATGCTTATTAATCGATTTTTGGTCCAATTCAAATTTGCCGTTCGTACTCACGCCAAAAGTCGTGAAAGGAAAAAATGACACTTGCACGAAATCGACGGGAAACTTCTTCTGAACGACGAAGAACGGAAAAATAGGCGATTCCCTAACGATATTTCGCCCCAAAATCGCCGATCGATTCGAACTAACAAAATGTGGAATATCTTTGATACTTTTACTTTGATGTAAACAAAGCAACTGGCAACAACGTTTTGTCATTAACAAAATTCTCTGTACGCGCACAGATTTTTCATCAGGTGCACCAATTCCTGAAAACGAAACCATGGCCATAGTTGTGATTTTATAATTGTGAATGGAGTATATGTGTAAATACTATGAGAAAAAAAATAAAAAAAATTGAAGGTTCAACACTGTATTTCGAAAACGAAACGTTTGCGACCCCATGTTTATGGGACTTTTTTTCTTAATCTCACTCAAGGAATCTCCCCTTTTTGTTTGCAGGTTCAATTCAGGACTACTCTGTATACACACCAAATGAGAACTTATATTTTTGGCCTGGTTTTGTAATCGTCATATCTTTCGTTAGGACGTTGAAACGTAGTAAATTCAGCTTCGTGATAATTCAGATCAGTGGAGTGATAGATGAGAAATGATGAGATGAAAAAAGAAATGAACCACTCGATTCGACACAAAGGATGAATCTTTTTTTGGTTCATGAGATGGTAATTTCGAAAAACACCTGCAAAGAGGCAAAACGAAGGAGCTCTCTGAAGAGGAGATAGAGAGGGCAACCTTGGACTATACTTTGGTTAATCAGTTTGTCCAGTTCTCAAAGTATCACTAGGCGAGGTCCGGTCGATTTGAAAGTTTCACATCAGTAACCCACCTCAGCTGTCACTTGGACAAGCAATGAACCTCCAGCTCCACAATGATATTTCCTTGTTTTTGAGGTTACAAAGATAAACAATGGTAGAGTTTGTGCAATTTGGACGTTTCACAGTATCGTTCCTCAGCAGTCTCCCGGATAAGCACTGACTTTGAAAGAACCTCTTGCTCCAGGCTCCAGGCTTCGCGAAGAAGGTACAGTGACTTCATCACCAATCTATTATTCCCGATCTAAGAACTAAACTTAATTGAAATACATGTGGTATAAAATGAGGGTGTAGGTACCTGCTTCAGAATATTGTTAGATAAAAAAAAAACAAGAATGACAATCAGAAGATAAATATAAGATGTCTGTAAACATGGTGTATGTACTCGTCAATTCTTGAATGCATTGACATTCGACCAAATCAAAAATATCAGAATTGATTCGTGGCGGCGCCGCAATATCATACAATGTCATTGTTTTTTTCGTTGATCGATGTGATTGATGTAACAACAGCTGATCTGCCAAGGTCAATTATGGCATGACCACAGAATGACCTTTTTATGTAATTAAAGTCTTTCCTCAGAACTAATATATTATATTTAAAGGAATTATTTTAGCGGCATGCAGACAATTTTTGAAAATCCGGAAAAAGTTACACACCGTGCAGGAATTGAACCTGCGTCTCCTACTTTCCGGGTACAGGGCTCTTACCAACGGAGCTAACTGTGTATACAGGGTCTTTCACGAGGAACCTCACCCATATTTATACGGGAAACTAGTGAACGTATTTTCATGAAATTCAGCACTTATAAGTATTTCACGATGCTGATGAAATCTAAAATATTTTCAAGGCATGAGCACCTCCGGTTTTTCCGGAAATGACGTCAACTTCCGTTTTTCAAATTAGAAACAAATTAGAACAATTTTTTTATTGCAGAAATAGATTCCTTAGAAAATTTCAAGTTATTTTGATGCAACATTTTTCAGTTTTGGTTGGAAAATTCTCTCTGAGCGGGAAAATTCGAAAAAAAATCGAAAATAGAGCTTCGCTGAAACAAGAATAACTTCGAGGTTTTTGGATGGAAAATTTTCATTTTTGGGATTTTTCAAGATGTGAGATTGATGTATCCACTTTAAAAATCGAAATCGCGATTCATGATACAGGGGGTGAAAAAATCGCTTTCAAAGTTGGGGATGACAAAATCGTGAAAAATCAATTTTTTCAAATCAGAACCCCATTTTTTTATGGCAGATATTGAATCTACGTTAAAAAATAATGTGAGTGTATGCATCACACCCTTGCTCTAAAGTGGATATTAACTCAGAAAATATCCATTTTAGGGCTAGGGTGCGATGCATACACTCACATTATTTTTCAACGTCATAAAAAAATGGGGTTCTAATTTGAAAAAATTGATTTTTCACGATTTTGTCATCCCTAACTTTGAAAGCGATTTTTTCACCCCCTGTATCATGAATCGCGATTTCGATTTTTAAAGTGGATACATCAATCTTACATCTTGAAAAATCCCAAAAATGAAAATTTTCCATCCAAAAACCTCGAAGTTATTCTTATTTCAGCGGAGCTCTATTTTCGATTTTTTTTCGAATTTTCCCGCTCAGAGAGAATTTTCCAACCAAAACTGAAAAATGTTACATCAAAATAACTTGAAATTTTCTAAGGAATCTATTTTTGCAATAAAAAAATGGTGTTCTAATTTGAAAAACGGAAGTTGACGTCATTTCCGGAAAAACCGGAGGTGCTCATGCCTTGAAAATATTTTAGATTTCATCAGCATCGTGAAATACTTATAAGTGCTGAATTTCATGAAAATACGTTCAGTAGTTTCCCGTATAAATATGGGTGAGGTTCCTCGTGAAAGACCCTGTATAGGTGCGTTCGGCCAGTCGGTTCCATTAACACTTTTGAATCCCTTCTTGTATTTTCAAGAGAATTTTTTTGAAGAATGATGATTTTTCACATGTTGAACGTTCCTTGCCGATGCCATGTTGTCCAAGAAAATTAAATTAGCATTTTAATTACAATACTTTGCCACCAGCCGCTGTTTGAATGTGGCAAAATCACTTTTCTTCGATTATCTCGAATAATGTTATTATTTGGGTTTTTTATTAGTCCAGCGGCTGCACTATTTTCTGGTACATAATATGCGGTACTATAATAGTGATAACTCAGAAAATAATCGACAAATATTCAAAATTTTGGTATAATTCGAAACAATCTGTGGCACAGAGTGTCCTCTAGAGATTCCGTTTGAAAACATGAGATAATCGACAAAAAGTGATTTAGCCACATTCACAAATCGGCTGGTGGCAAAGTGATTCAATTGAAATGCAAATTTCATTTAAACTCGGATAACCTGGCATCGGCGAGGAACGTTCAACATGTAAAAATTATTATCCTTAAAAAAAATTCTTTTGAAGAAAGAAAAAAAAATATAATACAAAATTTAGCTTATCATGTTGAGAATTTGCTCTTGATTTAAATAAAGTGAAAAAGTGCAAGGTGTTCGTCTGGAAAAATCACATTCCAGTTATTCAATAGCTCCCTAAATTTTAGTGCTTTGAATCGGATTATTTCTCTCAAAAATAGGGGTGCCCCATCTCTCACCCGGTATATATGTTATACAGGGTGCCTGAAACAGGGCTTCAAAGAGAGCATCAAGAAAACTATGAGATCTCTTTTTTTCAAATGGTTACCATATAATTTTGTTATTCCGATCGATTGCTCGTCAAAAACTAGTTAGAGTGTGCAGAAAATTTCATGTCTTGAAAATCAGTAGATAGTTTTGCCGTTATCGAAT
Source organism: Adalia bipunctata (assembly GCA_910592335.1). Lineage (NCBI taxonomy): Eukaryota > Metazoa > Arthropoda > Insecta > Coleoptera > Coccinellidae > Adalia > Adalia bipunctata. The sequence continues at coordinate 50,284,506 of OU342950.1, read as the reverse complement.
AAAATCCGAATTTCACGACTGAAAATAGGTTTGGCTTTGTCAAATTCATTGATACGGTCTTTTTTCAAGTAGTTTTTTGAGGGAGTTATATTTAAAATAACGAAGGTTACGTTCGTTTCCGGTAGAACCGGAAGTAGATTCCGCTTGAAAATATTTTACAATTTAAGTTCATGTACTCTCAAACAAAAATTCCTTCCTCGAATGCATCTAATGAAACACTTAAAAAAATCACCTTGTTTATATAAATTTCAAAGCTTTCAATTTTCATATACAACCTTGAGGGGGGGGGGCGCCATCATGAATTTAATTTGATGAGAGCAATATGCAGGTATGAACAAGAAATTATGGCCTGTGATATCACTTTGTGGGATACTCCAGTAGGGAATTGAATTTGAATATGATTTTTGTTGATTCCGTGAAACCTGAATAGTTCACCATTAAGATGTTATATTCATTTGGATGAACATGGACTTCCGATTCCATGACGAAGAAACAAATATACTCTCAAGATATCTAGATTGAATTCAGTAAACGGGTAAATAATAATATTAAAACCTCTGAAAAATGTTTTCGCAGTTCAAGTGAAGAAACTTGGGATAGTTGTTAATTTCATAGAAGAGGTAAAGTTGAACTTTTCAGTGTAAACAGATTTCTCTTCGTTCTGCTTCCACCAGGTACAAACTTCCGACAATAATGCAAGGAAAAGTAAATTTAAAGATACCACCGTACGAAAATATTCAACTTATGCTTCAGATGCGAAAACAAACTCATAACCGAAGAGTGCATGTAGATCGATGTTACAGTGACATAAAAACTAACTTACCAGATGAGTTTCGAGGGTAAAACTCGTCGAAAGAATCAATCTACGAAAGTTATATTTTTTATAAATCGATTATGTTTCCACATATTATCGTAGATAAAATTGATTCCTAGTTGAACAGGGAACTCATGCCTTATTGTTCATGATCACTATGAGTTTGATGTTCGTACCTAATCCACTTCAGAAAATAGGATCAGAAGGTTTGAGATGAAACTCACAAATGATTTTCGCCTACGTAGTGGAGAAATCAATTATTGTGAGAGACAACGTCTAGACTCTACAATATGTTGGGTGGTCGCAATTGTTTTTTTTTATGTGAAGAGTTGATCTGGTTGAGTGTGATATGAATTCTTTACAAAAATCTGTGATTTATTTCTTGAACTTACGGTTATTGCCTCTGTTTCTGGAGCACTCACCTGAAACAAAAGAAATTCTTTTGAAAAAGAATTGCCGAACCAAAATGAAATCATGAATATATCCAAGAATTGTTCCAACACTCGAATAATTATAAGTATTCATAATTGTTAGAAAACTTGTCGATTTCAACAGTTTCTTTCTGGAGGTCACTCTATTAAGTACAGATATACGAATTTACTAGCCAAAACTACTCAAACTTGCTGCCTTTTTATTCTGACTGACAATACAATGACATTAATTATTATGACATGAGCAACTATGATATATCAACAACATCAATTTAACACAGAGTAATATTCAACACACTCCCACCTTGTGTCATAAAAATGCCAAAATTGTGACACAACTAATCTTTGTATCTTGCTGGATGTTTCACCTTCCTTCCATATCTCGTCTGCACTTCTTGTTCTTCACTTTTATTTCGAAAGCCCTATTTTGTTTTCTGTTCAACATCTTCTTTCGGCAGATCTTTAGATCTTCCCATCTCTAGCATTATCAATCGTTGGACTGGTCGCAATAGCTCACCACAGGCAGTCTTTAGTCTCCATCTCTCCCACCATCTTCCATCAGCTAATATTTTAGGTAAACTACCTCTTGATGGAAGATCCGCTGGATTCATGTTCCCAGGGACGTGATACCAATCTTGGGGCTTGGGAAAACATCTAATTTCTTTGGTTTCTCTTGGACAAGAATGCTCCCACCATCGCAGCTCAAACTTTCCATCAGCCAAAATAGTTTTCGACTGTTCTTGTGAAGTCTTCATTCTTTTGGGATCTTCAATACCAAGTACGTCCAAACTCCAGAAGTTCGATATGGCAACATCCTTTGAAAACATCGAGGTTATCAGTATAGATGATGTATGGTGATCAGAATTCTTCAATTTTCCCATAACAGTCCAACCCAATAATGTATGTACTGCTACCAAGCCACATTCCAAATCATGTTTGCGTCCAGAATAAAGTTTACCAGCTACATCAGCTCCAACTAATACGTCTATGGGTCCATCAGTTGTATCGGTGATTTGAATGCCCATCAGTTCCAATTCATCCAACCAGGGTCCCTTTCTTACAGAACTAACTTTGTTGCAAATCAGTGGCTGATCCAAAACTTCAAAGTTGCAGCTGTAGTCTTCAGTGAGGCTGTAGAGACGAATTTTATAACATGTATGTTTTACTGTTTCGCTTCGGGTACCTCCAAAAAGCGAATGTACTAATTCTTCTTCTCGAATCGGAGTATAACCTATCTCTTCGGCCACCCTTTTAGTTACATAAGACTTATGGGAACCAGTATCAATCAAAAGTCTAACTAGTTTTGATTTGTTTTCTCCTTTTAGTTCAACTACCATGGTTTGTAGAAAAACTTCGTTGTATGTTTGGTTGGTTAGATTCTGTTCAGCTTTCTTTGTATTATTTCCATTTTGATTGGCTTGAATTGTATTGGATGCCTTCAAATCTTGTTTAGCACACATAAGGGTACAATGTTTTCCTTGACAGATGTCACATTTTTCTCTTAAACGGCATCTTCGTGCTATATGGCCAAATCTGGTACATAAATGACAACATGCAGACTCTGACAACTTCTGTTTCTTCTCTGCAAAACTCAATTTCAAAGCTTCTTGACATTGATAGGAGGGATGTGATCCTTTGCAAAAAACACATCGCGGTACACTTTTATTGAACAATTCAGATGCGGTACGCATGTTGCTTGTACTTCTATATTCTTGCTTTTTCTCATCCTTGAAACTGCTCATAGCTAGATTAATTCTATCTTCGTTCATTACTTCTTGACTAAGAAAATCCAACAGAGCATCAAGGCGATTCTTTAAACTTGATTCAGTCGAATAAAATCGACTCCTGTGCCAAGCTCTTATTAAATTTTCTCCTAAGCATGACTCTACTAATGAATACAACATAGCGGCACAAGTATCAGATTTCACGCCTAAACTTTCCAGAGCTCTAAGTTGTGACTCAATTTTATCAAAAAAGGTTGATAGTTTATTCTTGGCATTGAGGTTCGTTAGAACTAGTTGAAGGAGTTCTCTAACATACACTTCTATCAATAAGTCGTCTCTACCAAATCTTCGTTTCAAACTATCAACGGCCTTTTGATAGTTACCTTTTGTGGCAGGGTAACTTTCCACAATTTGTCTCGCTCTAGAATTTGGTGTAGTGGCCTGAATGAGGTACTGAAGCTTGTCTTCCTCTTCTAAATCAGAATCTCCATCAATCCTACTGAATTGATTCCAAAAACCAAGCCATCCCTTCAAATCGCCTCCATATTGACGAAATTCTAGTTTGGGAATCTTGAGTTTACCTTTCGACTCTGATTTCTTTGAGCCTTCCTTATGGTACACCAAATTTTCACAACGTAACTTTAATTTGTGGAATCGACAACTTAAACTATCCATAATTTCAACTTCAACATTCATATTGTCTTCGTAGTCATCTGAATCCAACATCAAATCAAAAAAAAGTTGATTCAGTTCAGCTATCTGCAACATTTTCTCCTCCAAAACTTTCATATTACTCTGAATGTCTATTAAATCATATGAGTCTGAGGATAAATCATCTTCAATAATGCTACATATCTTCTTGAAAACAGTTCGGTGTAGATCAAGGGCTCTCTTCGTTTTGTCCATACTTGCAATAGAATGTCCTGTCACGGTCGCCACAATGTTAGAAAACTTGTCGATTTCAACAGTTTCTTTCTGGAGGTCACTCTATTAAGTACAGATATACGAATTTACTAGCCAAAACTACTCAAACTTGCTGCCTTTTTATTCTGACTGACAATACAATGACATTAATTATTATGACATGAGTAACTATGATATATCAACAACATCAATTTAACACAGAGTAATATTCAACAATAATGATGATAATAATAATCTTCATCGCACGGAAGTGGTGTGGTTTCTGCCATGCCACATGGGGAGTGACGCCCCCACGGCCCGAGTTACCTGGGCCACCGAGGGTAAATGGTGGCAACTGGCAAGCCCATGAAAATGGAGCCTCCACTAAACCTCGGAAATGAGTCGCTGCCTTGGGAGCGCCAGGGCATGTCCGGAGCCGACGCTGGGCATGACAGCATGCGATCCGTCGGTGGCAGGGTGCTAAGGAAGCGGGCTCCTGTCATTCAAGAAAATACAGCTCCACCCGAACATCGGGAAGTGGAATCCCAAAACATGGCAGAAGATCAAAATGCCACTCCACCTGCTGGCTCGACCACCGTGAGGAGGACTGCCTGCAGGGGAGCTCGCAACGCACGTATCAAGTGGAGCCGCGAAATGAATATTGAAGTAATGCGAGCTTTTTATTACGTGAACAATTGCGATGACAAACCACTTCCTGGATGGAGATTCTCCCTCTATACAGAGTTCACCAAGAGGCATCCAGAACTTCAGTTGAAAAAAAGAAACAGTGGGGATCGTAAAAATGTTATTATGGATGAGATCCAAAGAGAAATGGGCTATACAATTAATCAAGATCAGATTGTCGGAAATCATTATGAAGAACCTAGCGAGCCGCTGGAGAGACTAGCAAAAACAGTGAGAGAACTGCCTGTCGCCCGAACTGCTCACCAAGACTGCCCACAATATCGCCTACTGTATAACACGTTCACGCAATACGAAACGACTGATCCGCTTAACCGCCCCAACCTTCCAAAATTGAAGTTCAACTCTACAGCCAAAAATAACATCGAGTGGCTCAACGAAATATTGGCAGAACAGCTCATCACTCAATGGACTTTAGAACAAGTCCACTTATCTCTGTACTGTGCTGCCGTCACAGTAATCGGACAAAATGGGCAAGAGATCTACATCCCCAGAACCAGCGAACAGAAAGTTAAAAATGAAACTCCGGCCTGGAAAAAAAGATTAATGCAGAACGTCGATGAACTTCGAGGAAAAGTTGATGTCTTGGATGAGTTGCTGAAGGATAATAAATTTCGTAAAGTATTAAACAAAGTGCGGAAAATAGCCACATCCGCAGGGCTCGACCTGAAAGATCGCTTGAGACAACGAGTTAAAGCGAAAGGTTCGGATTAGTCCATCCGATCTCGAGTTATAAATGGAGTAACCAGCATTATATACAGGGTGTAACTGAATAAGTGTAAAACATTTAAGGAGGTGATTCCTCATCGAGAAAAAGATAGGATCTTTCATATAAAGAAACTTCATTGGAGCATCCCTTGTTAAGATACAGCCCCTTAAAGGGGGTACATAAAATTTGTATAACAATTTTTTTCACAAGCACTGAAAAAGTTACAATATTGAAATTAACCTGACGTTTTGTACTACCAAAAAGACACTTAGCCAGTAATTTATTTGGTCTACCCCATGGTTGTAAGGGGTGAAAAACGCAACCTCTAAAATTTATTTCCAATGTAACTTTTTGTCTTATTATTTGTTTACCATTTAAAAATTTATTTCCGATAGCCTGTTTCATTCTAAACAAAAAATGTCTCTTGGGTTTTTTGCCCAAAATAAACCAGTAAGCAGCAAAACATTATTTTACGAACAACTACAGAGATACATCGTCATAAATGCGAACTGGATTTATTGTTATTTTGTTGTTAGTACCTGCATTAAACGATTAAAGGGTAATAAACAAAACTAAGTTATTAATAACAAAACACACAACATGTAGAAATCATAGTGAATGTTCAATATGTCTACCTTCAAACAAATTTTATGTACCCCCTTTAAGGGGTATCAACATCAACAAGGGATGCTCCAATGAAGTTTCTTTATATGAAAGATCCTATCTTTTTTTCGATGAGGAATCACCTCCTTAAAAGTTTTACACTTATTCAGTTACACCCTGTATATATTTTATATATACAGAGAGGCCATTGAAAACGAAACAGCGGCTCTGTAAGTCGGCAGAACCGAGTTATAAAGGGTCTTTCACGAGGAACCTCACCCATATTTATACGGGAAACTACTGAACGTATTTTCATGAAATTCAGCACTTATAAGTATTTCACGATTCTGATGAAATCTAAAATATTTTCAAGGCATGAGCACCTCCGGTTTTTCCGGAAATGACGTCAACTTCCGTTTTTCAAATTAGAACACCATTTTTTCATTGCAGAAATAGATTCCTTAGAAAATTTCAAGTTATTTTGATGTAACATTTTTCAGTTTTGGTTGGAAAATTCTCTCTGAGCGGGAAAATCCGAAAAAAAAATCGAAAATAGAGCTCCGCTGAAACAAGAATAACTTCGACGTTTTTGAATGGAAAATTTTCATTTTTGGGATTTTTCAAGATGTAAGATTGATGTATCCACTTCAAAAATCGAAATCGCGATTCATGATACAGGGGGTGAAAAAATCGCTTTCAAAGTTAGGGATGACAAAATCGTGAAAAATCAATTTTTTCAAATAAGAACCCCATTTTTTTATGGCAGATATTGAATCTACGTTAAAAAATAATGTGAGTGTATGAATCACACCCTTGCCCTAAAGTGGATATTAACTCAGAAAATATCCATTTTAGGGCAAGGGTGTGATGCCTACACTCACATCATTTTTTAACGTAGATTCAATATCTGCCATAAAAAAATGGGGTTCTAATTTGAAAAAATTGATTTTTCACGATTTTGTCATCCCTAACTTTGAAAGCGATTTTTTCACCTCCTGTATCATGAATCGCGATTTCGATTTTTAAAGTGGAGAAATCAATCTTACATCTTGAAAAATCCCAAAAATGAAAATTTTCCATCCAAAAACCTCGAAGTTATTCTTGTTTCAGCGGAGCTCTATTTTCGATACTTTTTTCGAATTTTCCCGCTCAGAGAGAATTTTCCAACCAAAACTGAAAAATGTTACATCAAAATAACTTGAAATTTTCTAAGGAATCTATTTCTGCAATAAAAAAAATGGTGTTCTAATTTGAAAAACGGAAGTTGACGTCATTTCCGGAAAAACCGGAGGTGCTCATGCCTTGAAAATATTTCAGATTTCATCAGCATCGTGAAATACTTATAAGTGCTGAATTTCATGAAAATACGTTCAGTAGTTTCCCGTATAAATATGGGTGAGGTTCCTCGTGAAAAACGCTCGGACACGTCAACAACATTTTCGAGGGGGACATCGTTTGCGATGAAATTCACCCGAAATACATTCCATCCCTCGGAGCTGTGACCGCCACCCCTAAATTTTTAAATGCACCATATGGCAAGTGATACCTCACTTGAAAGGTAGTTTCCCTCTTAATATCAAACAACAAAAATAAATTAATTCTATCAATTCGTTTTCGAGATATAGAAACTTGAAGTTGGGAAATAACTTTTTATTCACTCAATCAATAAAAATAAGATCTTACATTGCAACTGTTCAAAGATAATTATCATTGTCAAGGAATTAAATGATCTAACTGTTTACCAACAAATAGCATGCAAGTCCGTTTCAAATGAAGACCACTTGAAATTTCAACAAGACGGGGCACCTCCACATTATGCACAGCCTGTTAGAGCGTTTTTAGATAGAATGTTTCCTGGAAGTTGGATTGGAAGAAGAGGCGCTATAGAGTGGCCAGCCAGATCTCCAGATTTAACCCCACTCGACTTTTTCCTGTGGGGTCACTTGAAAAATAAAATCTATGCAACCGAACCAGAATCTCTGGAAGATTTACGACGTAGAATTATTGAAGAATGCCGTCGAATAACGCCGGAAATGCTACGAAATGTGAGGTCTCATTTTGAACAGAACTCGTACTAATGTATGGAAATGGGTGGTAGACAGTTTGAACATTTAATTCATTGACAATCATAATTATCTTCAAACAGTTGCATTGTTAGATTGATTGAGTGAATAAAAAATTATTTCCCAACTTCAAGTTCCTATATCTTGAAAACAAATCGATAGAATCAATTTATTTTTATTGTTTGATATTAAGAAAGAAAATACCTTTCAAATGAGGTATCACTTGCCATATGGTGTCATTTAAAAATTTAGGGGTGGCGGTCACAGCTCCGAGGGATGGAATGTTTTTCGGGTGAATTTCATCGCGAACGATGTCCCCCTCGAAAATGTTTTTGACGTGTCCGAGCGTTTTTATATAACTCGGTTCTGACCTACAGAGCCGCTGTTTCGTTTTCAATGGCCTACTCTGTACATAGATGTATGGGTTTGATATCATCATTGATGAATATAAGTGAAATACGTTTGTTCATCAGATGTTTTTGGGTGAATATGAACACATTTTTAAAGCTTGGAAAAAATCGGAGACGAAATGTGTTACAGTTCATTTTCTTTATTCGATTGAATATCGTTATTGGTTCATTTTATACATCAATTCATTCATTTCAAAATTATGCTTTATATTTGGGAATATTATCACTTAAAGTTGCAGTTTTCATTGTCAAGTTTCGAATCTAAATTCTAGTTATCATATCTGATTGCAGTTTCCATTTTCAGTTCATCATCATTTAATCATTATAGATTTCATTTTCAATTCTTACATCAACTTAAAATTGTAACCTGTGATTGGAGAGTGCATCAATGCGTGAGTGGATGTCATTGAGGTCAATCGGTTGTTTCCATTCAAATTAGTTGTGCTTATCATTCTATTTTTTGTAGCTTGAGTATCAGTTTTTTCTACATTTCAAATCTGGCTTTCGGATAAATTTGAATTGAGAAACGATCATTATTCTTAGAAGATCTTCGTGAATTCAGACATACCTAGTATAAAATAGTAACTTTGCAGCCGAGTTATCAAAGTCATTTTTGATAGTTTTGAATTTAGTTTGCCTCATTGATTTGGCTGTAGAGGCATTATTTTCAACGATTAAATTCGGATAGATTTGAATTACTTCTTATGGACATACATAATTTTTGGATACCAACTTCATCTTCAATTTACCCGGACCAAATTTTGAATTGAACGATCCATTGACGAGCTCCCCAAAATCAGGAAAATTTGCTGGATATCGAATTGGTATGAACCAGGACGGCTTATCAAGCCCTACCTATTATCGTACCAAAAATTGTTTGAGGTTAAGTCCTTCCACATGGTTTTTTTGTTATTGTAATTTTTTTTCAATTTCATTCTTCAATTTTCAAAGTTAATTCTTCCGATTATCTAAACTTTTCATAATTTACTCACACAAATTCTTTTACATAAATAAAAATTACCGATTTATACGTTTTCAATTTATAGATTCTGGCAATGATTAGAGAAAACGTCGTGCAGTCATATTCCTAAATTTATAACTAGTTTTTTGAAATTCGGGTAACTGTAACCACTTGAAATTTTGATATTTATCTTTACCTAGTTTTGTAGATAATTGATTCACATTTATATTGCTTGCAGTCGATATTGATAATCGTAATAAACCAATTAACGAAGCACTTTTCACTTTTGCCACATAGCCTATGGTGTAAGGTACCCTGACCTGACCCGGTCTGAACCAGAATTTTAATTTAAGTAATTATTTCTAGAAGTTTCATTGAATTTATTCAGACTTCACTAATTTGTATTTTGAACAGGTAATTTCTGACATTGAACGTAGCAAATCTATTTGGAAGCAACTATTGCATTTCAATTGCAAACTTAGTCAAACAAAACCTAAGTTGTTACGAAATAAGGTTTTTTTGCCATTTCTATTACAATCGGGTCAAAAATAATAATAATAATAAAAAATCGAGAATATCCCAGAACATCGCGGGATATCGCACAGCTGGCTGTAGCATTGCAAGCCTGTCACATCGTGCGGAAATTCCTGAACTAGTAGGAGGAACTGAAATAATTTTTCACTGGTTCATAGAAGTAAAACCAGCTCAAGCTGAGACCAGGAGACGGATGATTAATGATAAGAAGATGTTCATTCATAAATAATTTAATATTTCAACAAATTGCATATGAAAAAAAATCATTTTTTGAAATAAACATCTGCTTGCCCTCTGGGATTTCAGACTCATCGGAACGATCCCACCGTCTGTGTGAGTTAGCGTAAAATTTGCCTCATTTTCGAAAGGCAGTTACTTATTTTGAATCGGGAAATATTTGTTGCACTTCACACCAAAAAATCAGACACAAACTCTTTATATTTTTCACGAAGCTGAATTCGGAGAAACGGAAAATAAAAAAAAACATCATTTTGGCCTCGGGACTATAGTTGGAAAAATGTTCAGGTCGGAGACTCACCCTGTATATTATTCTTTGCGTTACCATGGCCGCCTACAGGCAACTAGGATAAAAGTGGGAAAATAAATGTTGTGGTATCATTTGATTAAATCAATATGGACATGCGAATTCAAAACCATCTGCACATTCTTCAGTTTTGGAAATCATAATCTTCTAAACGAGTTGCAACATTGCTCATCGTTTCGATTTCTTATCGTTGTTGCATCATACTCACGGAGAATTTATTGAATTTCAACATCGATTGTTGAAGGTAGGTGTGAAATGGTGGTGAGATTACAATCTTCATGTCACGGTCTGTGCAGAATATAAATTACTGAATATTTGATGACGTGAAATCATTAAGTACCTACCTATTCATTCCCTTTACGTCTGCCATAACTCCTACGAGTTCATCATTCTCCTCGAAGTAAACTTGATTAGTATGTCTATCGGAACCCTATATTATAACGAATTTCTGTAATCACATCAGTGATTTTGATTTGTGCCTTAAACATGAAAGCGACAACATTTCTGTATAGAGAATGAAGCGAATCTTCAAACGATGAACCTATCACAAGCTTACACTCCCTATTTGTAAAATTGGAGGTTGTTCCTGTCTTTCAAATGTGGTTGAAGGAAGGGTCCGCATTTTCACGTAGAAGAATGGCAAATTCCGATGTGTTTCAGGATATTTCATTGATATACTCAGTAACCGAGATAATGAATTGATTCCATTTGGCTTTTCCACATTGTCTATTTCGTGATGGCATTTATGTAACCGTACTGTTCTACACGAGTTCCTATATGAAGGTTTGGCCTGTTAGGTTCCTTTCCGAAGTCTGCCCTTTCGAGACTACTTCAACACACTCCGATTCCATTATTTTCAACCGCATCGATATTCCCCATCCATTCCCCAGTTCACTACCGCTTCGGGATTGGGAAAGGTCGGGACGTGTCACGTGAGCCGCCGAGAAAGTGTTGCGTTCGGTGAATTTCCACTCTCCCATTTCACGTTTTCCGATAATCATTACGTACGCGTTGCATGTTGCATCGAGCGCGGGTGTTGCGCATGCCCACCAGAGGATCTACCCCATCCGAGGTGAAGCTGAGAACGGTCATTGCCAAGGTCACCCGCTCGGTAATCCATTCTGGAAATTTCTGGGAAGTGGAAAGGAATGATGAGAGCTGGCAGGAAGTGCAGGCATGGTGGAAATGATATTCATTTTCGAATGAAGATTTACATTAAATGGTCTGCAATGGTCTCATGTGGATAAATCAGAAATTCATTATGTCATGATCGGTCCGAAGTAGGGTAATGTAATCATGATATGATTGAAACAGGACAAAGTAGGTCCTCATAACATCAAATGTAAGAGATATCCAGAGGACAGGCTAAATAACAGAAAATCATAATACAGGGTGCGGCACGGAGGATGGATGGTTTTAAAAAAATAATAAAAGCGTTAATTTTTACTCAAAAACACATTTATTGACGAAATCAGATTCTCAAGGAAATAGCATTTGAGACAGTCAAGTGTGGAAAATCACATCAGGCATGTGGTGGCCGAAATCGGTGATGCAGTGCTGGAGGCGCTCTTGGAAGTTCGCGTAGACTCTCTCCAACATCGCTCTCTCAACTTGGGCAACTTCCACGCGAATAGCCCTTTTCAATTCGTCCAGAGTTCGGGGCTTGGTCTCGTATACTCTAGCCTTGAGGTGTCCCCATAAGAAAAAATCGCATATGGATAAATCTGGGGACCGGAGAGGCCAATGAACATCGCCAAACCTGGAAATAAGGCGACCAGGGAAGAGAGGGCGAATAACGTCCATTGATGCTCTGGCTGTGTGGGCGGTCGCCCCATCCTGTTGGAACCACACACGTCGGATTGGAACACGTTGCCGTCGTAATTCGGGGATAAAGAAGTTGTTGATCATTTCGACGTACCGCTCTGAGTTCACGGTAACAGCACGACCATTAACGTCTTCAGCCCGCTCCACACTCATGGCAAGAACGTCGGCCAATACCGCGAACGCGAGTGTGGATAACTTTCTTGTGTCACGTTCGCGCTTCGCGGCGTTCTCCGCTTCGTTGCGGTCTCCTGTCCCGCGACAAAGGCTTCGCGCCTAAGCACAAATGTTCCATCCACACTCACAGGCGTTCGCGGTACCAGCGCAGTAATGATTTAATGCTTGTTCACTGACTTTATTCGCTTTTGAAATGAATGGTTTTCTTGTAGCAATGAATTGGAATTAGATTAGATTTAGAGGAGATAAATGAAATGAGAATTTCTTGATTATTATCAAAATGAACCTTTTTTATAGGGCGTAAAGTCTTCGCAGACAGCGAGGATGCCGTGAACCAAAGTGCGAATATTTGTGTGAGTGTGGATGACTTATTTGGCCGCGAATTCTTGGCCAGGTTCACGGCAAGAATTCTTGGCAAGATTCGCGCCATGAGTGTGTAGCGGGCTTTCGAAGAAGTAAGGGCCAATGATGCGAGTTTGCGACAACTGGTAAATAAATGCTAGGAACACACGAGTCTAACGGCACCTTCCCCACTTCTCTCGTCCTCAGTGGGGGAAAGTTATGCCCATCTGAAAAACGTCCGCCCTCCGTGCCGCACCTTGTATTATGCAAACATTTGAATGTCCATATACTGAATTGAGTAAGAAATCTATTCAGCTAGATTTGCAGATTCATCACCCAAATCGAAATTTTTCATTTTGGGTATTCAGAAAAGATCACCCAAGAAAGATTTCTGTTGCACCGCGAAAAGAATTGTATGGAGTAGGAACAGTATATTTGAAAAATTAGAAAAAAGAGGCCAAACTAAACAGAATGAGAAGAACTACTCTAGATAATAGATTAGTTATTCTGTGCTCTTATACCTATTTGGTTATAATAACAAACATTCAGTTAAATCCATTTATAATGTCAGTTATGATATATTTGGAAATATTATGTATTGGGCCAATGTGACTTTACTTTTGTAATAAAAATCTGAAAACGAGTTGAAATTATCAATTCTTCGAGAATAGAGGAAACTATGTAATGAAGAGAATTTGTATAAATATCGAATTTACGAGGGAATTGTGATATGAATGTACTGATAATTAGATATAAGCATCAGCATTCCTTCACAGATGAAAAATGAGAGTGTTATTGTGAATTTATGGTCGATATACTTAAAATCCTTTATGAATAAGAAAAATACTACTTTTTCAACTCATCATGTCAGATAAATCCCACCAAAAACATTCTGTAAAAAACTAGCCAAGTCTCGATGGAGCTGCTTGTTCATCTCTAAAAACTAATGAAATCTAGACAAAGTCGTGCCAAGTCTTAAGGCTCCTTACAGAGATTTCTTTATTATTATAGTTAATGTTGTGTGACTTGGCCGTTGAACATTCTTTTTACGTTAGTGAGTACAAGTCAATTTTGTTTACACGTAATGTTATATGTATCTGTTGTAACCTATGTTTGTTAAGCGAGATAATAGCCCATACTGGTATTGGTAATTGGACGCAAGTGTCTCATTTTAGGCTGTTGTGGATTGTGCGACACATGCATTCAGCATTGACAATGCTGACTTCTGCTCTCATCTTTTTGGATCGTCAAATCGACAACCGATCTAAAATAAAATAGACGTACAGACGGTCTGTCTTCTATCAATGATTAGAAGTCCGGGTGTACTGGAAATAATTTTTTATACTGTTTGTTTCAGGCTCGCCTACACATAAGTATTAACACACAAGTATTATTGAAATACGTAGCTTTATCAAGCCTTCCATTGACTAGTTATTGAATCAACGTTTTCCAAGTGGCAATTTTCCATCGTCAATGGGTAGCGTTTCTGGCGACAGATTGGTGCAATGGTGTCATGGAGCACCTGGTTTTGTACCCTTATTGTGTACCCTTCAACGGCCAAGTCACAGAACATTTACTATAATAATAAAGAAATCGCTGTAAGGAGCCTCAGACTTGGCAAGACTTTGTCTAGATTTCATTAGTTTTTAGAGATGAACAAGCAGCTCCATCGAGACTTGGCTAGTTTTCTACAGAATGTTTTTGGTGGGATTTCACTTCTTTTTGTAGAAACGTGGGCATATTGATTTATTTCATTTGATTTTCTTATTTGACACCTTTTTTTTCTTTTTGGGGGTAGATTTTTCATCAAAAATATTTATTTTTTTTTCTTTTTTTCTCTCCCCATCTCACCACAGACCCATCTGATGATAACAATTGAAAAAAGGATAATAATCGGGTGATCAGTCTTATACACAGTGCTAATTTTTACTGTCTCATTTATTGTTCCGGCTTAGCTTTCGGAAACCCATCGTTTCCTTGAACAATATAAATGAGACAGTAAAAAACATCACTGTGTATAAGACTGATCACCCGATTATTATCCATTTTTTCAATTTATATTCTACAGTAGGTATATATTCACATATTGAGTATGATAACAATGCGTTTCCAAGCGCATAAACTTCCATGCATTATTGTGGTTGCACATTTTGCGAAGATGATGTGATTTTGCGTGATAGCACGTGAGCTCAAGTGACGTGACAACAATGGTACTCCAGATCTTCGATTATCCTAGTTTTTATAGTTTTCCCTTTATGTGGCCATTAAACCCTAACACTATACCAAATTTCAGCTCTCTGAGTTCATGGAAAGTACAAGTTCTATTTTGATGATCATGAGTGAGTGAGTGTCGAAAATGCGAAATTTTGCTTTCGCTTAACTTCGGAACTAAATCACATACACACTTGAAATTATGGATTTCAAGTACGGGATTATAGCTCACTAGATGACGAAAATTTCAGCGTTCTGGTCTTATCCAGAGGTTCTCAAATAGAGCCTGAAAATGCGGCGAAATGGTTCCAGGTTCGACTTGGCGGGGGCACTGCCGTGCCCCCAAATTGAGGAATAACTCGAAAACGTTGCGTTTTCTGTGAAATACTGAGGACTTTGATTTTCCAAATTAATCGTTTTTTTTTTAATAAAATAATATGAATGATGTAAAATTTTTATCGTTCCCAAGTAGTGTCATAGTAATTTTTCGTGATTTCAAGAGTGCGTGAGGTAATAGACCAGATATCAGAGAAAATATTAATTGAGTACAATATTCAACTGTTGTATTTTCACAAACCTGCATTTCTCAAGTATGTTATAGAAAAAAGTGTAATATCTGATGAGAAGAATCTTCGTTGGAAAAATTTACAAGCCAAAGTATATTGACAATATTTAAGTATATTAGTCATTTTTTATGAAGGAAATAGTTCAACGAGTATGAGCTTTCTGCACGATCGTAGATAAAATTAATTATGAATCCATGTATGTCGTTACCACAAGAAAACAATCTTTCACGGAGATAGCGATTCTGTTCGACGAATACTTCAAACTTTGAATATCCTTTTTCGTGGCCCGAGATGAGTTTTTTGCCGCATTCAAATATTCAAGATTCTGTATTTTCGTTTTAGAGTATATGAAAATGAATTGTGAAATATTTTCGAGCGGAATCTACTTCCGGTTCTACCGGAAACGAATGTGAACTTCGTTATTTCAAATGCAAAACTCTGTATATTTATACATATTCGAATTCTTCGTTCAATTCTGCACTGATTTGATGTATGATATGCACAAACACTTCAAGTGATTGTGATTGTTGAGTTAGGTATAGCCTGATTGTCAAATTTGTTGACAGATAGAGTGTCACAAATTAGAGTTGACATCTCTGAAATCCCTCATTGTAAAAATTTTTTTTGCCACAGTGGAACAAGAAAAAGTACGCTGATACTGTTTCTGGTATAACTTATGAGGAAATATTATACAGGGTGACTGAAACAGGGCTTCAAAGTGAGCCTCAATAAAACTATGAAATCTAATTTTTTCAAATGGAATCCATATAATTTTGTAATTTGGATCGATTCCTCGTCAAAAACTAGAGTCAGAGTGTTCCAAACATTTTATGTCAGTTTTAAACTAAGGTCATCATTCATTACCTGCTTTGTACATTTGTCACATTCGCCGCAAATAAAGAGCAGACTTTTGATCAATAAAATAAGTAAGAATGAAAATTTCTTACATAGCCTACTTTTAAATAGACGAGCATACCACTCAATTTGACTGAATTTTACGACTCAAGCCATCAGGTTTGGCTCAGTCGAACTAAGTGGTATGCTTTCCAAGGAATTGTCATTCTTACTCATTTTTATAGAAAATTAGTCATCAGATAGAAAAGACAAAAAGGAACTACATGAAACATAATTGCAACCTGAAATTTGTCAAGAATTTGCAATAACAGAACTGACATATCAATATGGTTGAAAAGAAATATGCTAAATACTCAACTTCTCAACATTTATGAAAATTTCACAAAAGTGGAGATATGTAGATAACACTACGCAACTGCTGCCGGACCCTGTATAGTAGAAAGCAAGATAAAAAATTCGAATGCTCACCCACAGCAGACGATCTTTTCGCTACCGGGTATATTCCACATATTTTTTCGGTATATTCATATAGGTTGTGTGTTTTCACCCAATAAGGCTGGGGTTTCAACATGAATATTTCAGTGGAGTTGAGTTCACTGGTCTGAGAGGTGGGTAAAATACTAACATAAAATATGGTTGTGTGATCCGTATTAGAGTTTTCATAAGCTCTCGGCTTTTATGTTGTGGAAACTGCATTGCGGTCGTCCCTTGCGTTTCCACAATCTGATTTTGTGAAATTTGATGTATTGCGGAAAAGATATAAAGAGGCCATTTTCAACATAAATGAAAACACAACATTGATGCTCCTATAACGTCGACATTTCTTATGGTTCTCACTGAAGACGGCACTTGTTAGAATGGAGAGCGGGAATTAATATTCTCGGAATACTCGTAATAGAAATCAAGCTGAATAGAAATCAAGCTGAAGTGTTAGCAGAGGGAATGTAAACGGGGTACCATACAATTCTGCGTATGATACACGAGAACAGATAAAAACCTCTGAACAAACACTTTCTCCCGTGTATGTGTAGTGATACTGAATTTGTTAGAAGAATATCCATGTTACAGAGCTTCTTGTATTGGAAAACTAGCCTTTTCATCGAACTGGATGCAATTATCTTGAAAGGATATCTGTAACAAGAACAAAAAAGAAACACCAAGAGAGAAGCAGTAAAAAAATACTTCACCCGTTAAAAAAAACCTTTTCACGAAGTCCTAACTCTCTCTTGGATCGGGAGGATCTTTCGATCAGGTGATGATTCTTCTGTTCTTCAGGTGTTCGAAGAACGCTACAGGCCCCTTATATTGGGGGATCATCTCCCATAGATTTAAAGTCGTTGATTCAATAGAAAAATTAATAATAACTAGAAAGTAAAGAAATCATATTATCCAACACACAATCTTCTTAAATGCGCAAATCCATTACAATGTAGATGCATTCGGTAAAAGACCATTCAAAAATAAATTTTTAGTTCGCTATGCAAACCAATCCTGCACACCTGTTCTCATCTCTTCGTTGGAGAAAATTTACGACCTTGCAACATTTTTTTAGTTCGAGTAATTCGAACCCTAAATCACTAATTGTTTGCTTCGCAACATGCGATTTGTTGTTATGCAAAAACAGAACACCTCTACCCCTGAATAAATTTCCCAGATGACCGGTAACATATCTGTGATGTAATCTATGCAAGTCAAATACAATAGTTCTATATACTAAACGTATTTTACACTTTTCGGTCGGGGGGCGTGGCCTAAATTGTCAAAAAGTAGGTCCGAAGAAAGGGTCCCAGCTCGAAAAGGGGACCACGTGAGAGGAAAAACGATATAGAAAAAGAAAGTAGAAGGACAGGTGCTTCTTTTGAGGTATGTTTCGTCTTTTTACGTGGTCGGGAAGTACGTTAATTTTTATATCGAATATCGCGAATTCGGCAAAAATCGGGAAAAGGTACCACATATTTTCAGCTAAAGGCTTTTGTTCCAGATATCCTAGACGGGAGTTTTAGATACGAATCGAAAGAGGAAGAATCGGTCTGCCCCCGATTGGCTTTTCGATTTCTGACGTTGGGCTGTTTCCTTGGAAAATCAGATAGAAAATTCGACATTTTGTAAACAAACCTTCGAACGCCGAATATTTTGACATGAACGATCAGCTGTTCGGTTGCCGCCATGTTTCTGATGTTTCGGCCATGTTCCATACTTGCATTCGGGTTTAATGTTATTTCGAAGCCAAGCCAAGTTTTTATGCATAATTATAATTCATATAAAAATAATGGTTTCAATCTAGGCTTGAATACTAAGCTTGACTTTGTATTATTCGGAGAATATCATAAGAATCAATTCAGGAGGGTCTTTTCGGAACATGCCCAAACTTCAGATGACAGACTGATAGACATTTCCAATTGACATTTCTAACAAATTCTATCTGACATTTGGAGAAATTTCTCGGGAAATTTTAATTATTTCAAGTTATTTCACGTTCCTATGAGAAAATTGACTACATTGAGTTGTTACACATAAGTGCCTTCATAACCGACGTTTTAGTAGTGTCAATTGTTTGGAAAAATATTATGTTTATATTCAATGGAAGTGAGGTTATAGAAGTCAAGGACGGCTACACAAATTGATCTGATGCATCTGCATCTACTCATTTTATGCATATTATGATATGATGTTATGAAATCTAGAAATAATAATCAGATGTATTTTATGAACACTTCAGTGACATCTGAATAGCATATAGATATATTATGTTATTTGCTTGCTTATGCACATGTTTCCAGATGAAATGTATAGAATTATGAATAATTACCACAATTTCTGAAGAATTCAGTATTATTGAGCATCCCGTGGCAATTGAATCCAACTTAAGCATATGTGAAAAATAAGTTAGGTACTCGACATATTCTTTCATAAATGCAAAAAAGAGTTTATTGTTATTGTTTATGGTACATATCTCATATCTTGAAACATTTCAGTGCATTAAACGTTGACTGGGCCAAGATTTTTCCTTCCGAAAGCTTTGTGCAACGGTGTTTTCAATAATATTATACAGTCGAACTTCGATAAATCAAATTGGTTGGCAATAGTGACAATTTTTCAAGAATTCAGTATTTACGAGCATCTCATGACAATTGAATTATTATGTAAAGAATTAGTTAGCTACTCGACTTATCCTTTCCTATATTCGAAGAAGAGTTTATAGTATCGTTAATGATAGGTACACACATATTATATCTTGAAACAATTCAGTGCATCAAACATTGAATGGGCCATGATTTTTTCTTCCGAAAGCTTAGTGCAACGAAGTTTTCAATAATATATTTTCAGACAAAACTAAAAATACTATTCTGTTATCATTATCAGGTAGAATTCAGACATAAATATCTTCATTTATACATCAAGGAAGTAATTGAGTAGAAATTTTATCATTTGATATACCTAATATAATATAATGATGGTATGTTTAAAAAGAATCGTACAGTCACTATAGTCCAAGGATCCCATTGTAATAAAGAATCATTTCCATCCAGTAATGATTTATCTTGGTCGAAGTGATTTTGATTTGATCATATCTTCAAGCTGTTTTGATTTTACCTGAAAGCTAATGGAAACAAGGCTTACCACATCTTATGTTCATAATGAAATATCTCTAACTCAACTGCTTTGTTCATTTTGAAGCAATCAGCATGTTTATTGAAAAATGTACCTATATACAGAATATTTTTTTAAGCTATTTTAAAGATGATTAAAACATCAATATAAAGTTCGTTCTATCGTTCGCATTGACAGATACAAACATGAATGCTCATTTGATTTGATATATGCGATAAGACTAAAATTTCCAGTATTCTTGATTGGGAATTATATGAATTATATATGGTATTTATATGAATATGGCTCACTCAAATTTGTTATCCATGACACCTTTGATCAGGGAAACGTCGCAGCATACTATTGCTTCGATTAGATATAATTAAAGTATAATGCTCATTGTTTGAGATACGTTTTAAATTTTAACAGTTTGAAGCGGACGGTACCGAGGACTAGACTAGCAGTGCAATAAACAGAGTAGAAAAGGATTTTGTATACCATGAGAAAGGGTAGTAGGTAGTTAAAGGATTAGGGATTCTTGCAGGCGCCAGGGACGAGGTATGCAAATAAGTGGTTCACAGTCCGTTTTAACTCTCTGGTGCCTTCAAGAAACCCTAATCCTTAAGTACCTTTCCTGATTGCAATTAAAGCAATAAATATGAACAATTTTCATGATTATATGATGGTTTCAAGCGGACGGTACCAAGGACAAATAGTGCAATAAACAGAGTAGAAACGGATTTTGTATACATCAATGACAAAGTAATAAAGGATTAGGGATTCTTGCAGGAGCCAGAGAACAGATATGCAGACAAGTGGTCTCCACTCCGTTTTTCCTCTTTGGCGTCTGCAAGAATCCCTAAGTACCTACCCTTCCTCATGGTCCATGGAATACAAAATACTTTTCTACTCTGTTTAACACTGTTCGCTCGCCTGAGTGCACGGTAGTTTCGTATCCAGAAAGTGAATTCGTTTCGTGAGATAGTACAACACACATATGAGGTGAGTACCATTCTTTCAGTGTTTACTTTGTGGTATATTTTTCCATTCCATATTAAGAAGATGAGGTTGCTAATTTTCCAGAAGAATATCTCAACACTATAACACCTTGTGGAATGCCGCTTCACGAACTCAAACTCAAAGTCGGTGTGCCAGTTATACTTCTGCGAAATTTATCTTTAGATGATGGATTAATGAACGGTACCCGACTTATAGTGGTGGCTGTTACCGATGTTCTTTTAACAGCTAAAATTGTTACGGGGCGTTTTTCAGGAAAGTTAGTTCTTATTCCTAGAATGGATTTGACTTCTTCCGACCAACATATACCGTTTGTTCTAAAGAGGAGACAATTTCCAATAAAGGTATGTTTCGCCCTCACCATCAATAAGGCACAAGGGCAAACATTCGATAAAGTAGGTATTTATCTTGAAACACCCGTTTTTTCCCACGGTCAACTTTACGTTGCATTTTCAAGAGTTCGCAATTGGGATTCAGTAAAAGTTCAAGTGGTTGCATCGGGACAACATGGTAAATTACTGAACAAATCGAAAAAAGTTTTCACCAAAAATATAGTTTTCCGCACCATATTGAATTTAAAAAATCATTCGCAATCATTTCTTTGTTGAATCCGATAATCTCATCCCTCACATTTCATAATGATCGGTGCGAACCCAAAAACAGGAAGGACAATAAGAAATGTTTTCAAACTAAAACGTAAGATTATTTTCTTTTTTGATTTCATCATGTTAATTCTGTTTTTTTTAGACACGGACCTCTGGAAGAAGAATGAAAAATTTTTAGGAGAGCGTGAGGGAGGTACACTGTATCCTTCAATGAAAGTATAGAATTTTTCAGCGAATTGTGAAATTTGTAAACGCCAATGAGCATTCTATTGATTATTATAGATGATTATGTATAGGTTAATTTCTCTGTTTTTTATTATTGGTTAAAAAGAATTCTTATCATTGTTTTTATTGTATTATTATTATCAGAATGAAATAAATCGAGTAATTATTTTATATATTTGCTTTCGAAAGACATCTTAAGAAATTCCCACTGATGAAAATCGCAGATCTTTTACATGCATTGGTAGAACGCAAAGAGTTGACAAATTATCCTTCTTAGATTATATATCCCTGATATATTCAGGGATATATAATCTAAGTTATCCTTACATAATTTATGTACGGCGTTCGTTATTACCAACTCGGGAGTCGAGCGAGAGAAAACGGACACAGAACATCTTTTAAATATGGATTTCTCTCTCT
This sequence comes from Adalia bipunctata, assembly GCA_910592335.1. NCBI lineage: Eukaryota > Metazoa > Arthropoda > Insecta > Coleoptera > Coccinellidae > Adalia > Adalia bipunctata. The sequence goes on along the minus strand of OU342950.1, from coordinate 50,262,278 downwards.
TTCCCTCTTTCAGCCAGAGAGAGAGAGAGAGAGAGAGAGAGAGATCCGAATTATTATATGTTCTGTGTCCATTTTCTCTCGCTCCACTCCCGGATTGGTAATACCGAATGCGCCTTATGAATTTCTTTTTCTTTGACAGAGCTCTCAAAATTATTTCCTACTCGCGCGTAGCACTGACAAATGCAAATCAACCTACATGGAGGATCTATCTACAAGTTAGATCTGCTGGCACACTAGTATATTCTAAAACTAGTTGCAGAATGGGCTCCTATTCCAATACGAACGCGAAATTCGAAAACGAGCGACGAAGGAACGAGTTTTCGAACGCATGAGTATTGGAATTGCATTCTGCAACGAGTATTAGACGATATTTTCTCTATTTCAGTCAAATTTCGTTGAAATTCAATGAAAAACTCGGATTATACATCCTAGTGACTTTTGTATTGTATCTTGGCAGTTGGTGACTGTTACGAAATTGACATTTCCAAATTGACGTGAGTTGAAAATTGATAGGATCGGCAGTCATTGTTGACAACCACGGAACGAAAAATAAAACTAAAAACAATACTGTAATGAGTTCATTACAGTACTGTTTTTAGTACTGTAATGAACTCATTACGATACTGAAATAGAGAAAACATTGTTACATATCAGTTTTCTGTGAAGGCTAGGTAACTCATCTGATAGTTGAGACTGTGAATCTGTGATATGCGGTGAGCAGAGTTTTAATTGAGACACACTCAGACAGATTTCTCAATAGATAGACTGTACTCCGTAACTTGCCACATACCTCCTCAATATGACAATCCCATTTCAGCTTCTGATCCAGTTGTAATCCCAGGAACTTCACAGAGTCCGGATTTGGTCTTCCATTGAGATTCCGCAGCGTGGACCATATAGCTTGTGTTTTGCTAGCATTAAGAAGGAGTTTGTTGGCGTTGAACCAATCTTGTGCTCTTAGTTCAGCAGCATAAGCCGATGTTTCCACCTCACCCCTATGGATCTGCCTGAGACATTGAAAGTGGTGTCATCAGCGAAGAGGGTATACTTTGCAACGGTTTCTCCTAATGGCAGGTCGTTTATGTATATGAGAAAGAGTATCGGTCCCAGGACTGATCCCTGTGGTAGTGTGGTACACCAATATTCATCAGGGATTTGCCTGAAGACGCTCTATCTATCCTCACTATCTGAGGTCTATCAGCCAAGTAACTGGCTAGCAGATATATGATATTGTTTATCCTGATTACTCCTAGGTCCCCTGTAGAGACCCCTCTGAAATTACAAGCTTCGAAGCTTGTAACTTGTGCCGAGTTCGGAGTAAGCAGTTGTGTTCTGTGTAGGCTTTGTTACTGTGTCCTTACGCCACCTCAGGCACAGCACTGTTAATTTTTGACCCAACAGTGAGAATGGTGGCCCCTACCGAGACTAGAAAATTTCTTTCCTAGCTCGGGATTGAACTTCGGACCTTTGGGTCCAAACTCCATCGCTCTACCACTGAGCCAGGGGCACTCGATTACATTTCCAAACCCGATTCTCTTCATTTTTTCCAACAAGATCCTATGCTGTACACAATCAAATGCTCGACTTAGATCATATAGTTTAGTTAGATTATATTCCACCTTCTCAAAAGTGTCCATGATTCTGGATAGGACATTCAGTATACCAAGATTCGTGTCGCGATGTTGTCTAAATCCAAACTGTCCCTCATAGAGTATATTGTTTCCTTCAAGATATGTTATCATTTGCTTAGCCATACATTTCTCAATAACTTTTGATATAATTGGTAGGAGAGAGATGGGACGGTAGTTCAAAATGTCATTCTTATCTCCTTTTTTAAAAATGGGCACTACTACAGCTGTTTTCATAGACTCTGGGAAGTGTTTTTCTTCAAAGCACTTATTAATCAGTTTTGTTAACGGACTTATAATCAAGTTCTTGATATTTTTCAACAGTTTAACTGAGAAACCATAAACATCTGTACTGTTCTTATTTTTCATGGCATCTATGATGTCTCTGACCTCATTGAAAGTTACCTCCTCAAATTCGAAGGTTTGTCTCGTTAGTTCTCGAGTACCTACTCAAAGTGTCTGAAGGGTTTGTCTTATGTATTTTTTCGATAAGATTGTGTGCGATGTTGGTGAAATCTGGGGTCAATCTTTGTATTTGTTGTTTTAGTAGAATCTCGTTTGGTGTTCATCACATTCCACATACTTTTTATTGGGTTTTTTGCGGTTTTTATCAAGTTGTCGTTTGAAGTGATTCTTTGATTTTTTATGGCCTGGCGATATTCTGATCTGAATTGCTTATAAATAGCTCTGTTGTTGGGAGTGTTGTATTGTTTACATATTCCTTGTAGAAATTGCAGATTATCTCTCATTTTCCTCAGTGGTTCACTAAACCAACCTACCTTATCAGGCTTGTTTGACATTACACAGTATTTCTTCTCAGGGAAGGCAGTTACAAATGCTTCACTTAGGAGTCTTATGAACATTTCGAATTTTTCTTCGATATTGAGGATATTACTGTTGACAAACTCCCATTGGTATGTTTCTATTATGTTATAGTAGTTGTATAAACCTAATTTTGTAATTGGTCTAAATTTATTTACCTGGGTGTTGGATGGTATTTCGGTATTTTCGATATAGAACTCAATAGTTTGCCCAATATGGTCTGATATTCCTAAGTCCACTTGGCCTACGTTGGCTGAATCAAAATTTACAAATATATTGTCAAGGCAGGTGTCATTCCTTGTTGGGGAGGTGATCATCTGGACAAGACCGAAAGTTCCAAGCAAGTCACAGAGTCGCTTGGTGTGGTGGTTGTCGGTGTTGAAGGGAACATTAAAGTCACCAGTGAGCAATATTTTTCTATGGCCGCTCAGCTTGATTAAGACCTGATTTAGACTATCCAGGAATGCCTCGAAACTACCGGATGGTGATCTGTAAAGGGTTACGATATAGACATTTGCAGGTTTCAAAAGTATACAAGAAAGTTCAATACACTTTTCAATATTCAAAACCAAACAATTCACAATCTCGAAATTGAGTTTACTGTGGACAAGGATCATAGTTCCACCCCCTCTGAACTTTTCACGAGCCGTACAGGTATCCAAGATATAGTTGTCCACTTTGAACGCCCTTGACTCATGTACATCAAGCCAGTGTTCAGTGATTGCCAGTATGTCGTATTGTTTGTCCTCTAGAGCAGCTTCTAGTTCAAGAACTTTGTTTCTTATGGATCTCACGTTGTTATGGAGTAGGCTTAGCCTAGTTGACCGGGCTTTTGTGGTAACATTCTTCGATTTAGGACTTATATTTGGCTCACTGAGCTTTGTGTTTGCGAAATATTCCGCGAAAGGAAAATTCTCTGACTAGGACACCTGCTGGCCAAAATTCTGGTGTGCACATATCCCGTAAAAGTTCATCCGATGCCACACCTACGCTAAATGCTGAGTTATATCCCTTTGTATCTAGTTTTTGTACCCCAATTTCATCTTTAACATTCATTCCTGTCAGAAAGTTTCTGATGTCCTCTTCCTTAACATCGTTCCCCGCTATCTTTCCCACATAAATCCATTTCTTCTTTAATGCTCCCTTGATCCTGCAATTAACTGAATTCTTTTTCGATCCGGTGCATATGATGTTATTTTTTGCTCTGTTTGGTAATCTCCGTCTTTTTGGAGTTGTTTTCCAACCTTCTTTCATTTGTTTCTCCTCCTGTGTTGAATTTTCCTTGTTTACGTCTGGTTTGTTTATCCTACGAGTGTCATCCGGAGTTGTTGTCACATCTGGGGCGGACGACAACGTAGACGCATAAGTGGGCTGTTGTTTGATTCTTTGATCGGTAGGCATTTTGTTACCTGGCACAGAATTAGTTCTTGTAAGCTGTTGTTTCTGCGTTTTCAGCTGTGAACTTGTGCTCGGATCTGTCAAAAGGGGAATTTCCTCCTTATCTCTTTTCATTCTCTTATCAGTCTTATCTTGAAATGTTTTCATTTTTTCAAAAAGAAGTTCGTTGTTTAACATTAGAGATGCATTATTTCTTCTAGATTCCGCTAAAAGTTCTTCTGTATACTGCAGTTTCATTCTTAGGTATTCGATCTCTGCGTACACCCCTGAAGAGCAGTGGGAATCCCCAGTTTCTTCGGGTTTTTTCCAATTTTTGCCTTGACTCTCGTGTATGCATATCGCATTTTTCCTATTTGCCGCCTGGTTCATGCACGAAGGGTGAAAAATTTCACTACATTTGATGCACTGAACACTATCAGAAACTTTCTTATTACATTGATTACAAACTTTATTACCGATAACTTGAGTTTTATCGGAGCGTTCGCTAATAATCTGCTCATTGTTCGCCATCTTGCTCACGATATGATATATGATATATAATCAACATACCCAGATTCTGTATTCTTAGACGCAGTCTGAATTCATAAAATAATAGAACATCTATATTATAAAACAAGCAAACAATCGGGAATCGCACGTGCAGGTCAACAAAATAATAAAACATTAACCTTACGCAACCTTTGAGTGTATTGCGCAGTGGTCAAAAACCACTGAACTTCCATCAACTATTACGGAAACAAATGAAACAATACAGAAATATATAGAGTATGGGCAAGTTTTAAGTGAATTCTTTATACATCTACATCTTAGTGATAATCCCTACTTCATGTTACATCTAATAAAAAGGCATATATTATACTAAGGTTTTTGACATCATCTCTGAAGTTTACCGAGTTGTTAAGTTTTATGTGTAACATTTCGCTGATGCTTCATTTATAAGTAAACTTTTCTTTGTCAAGAATTATGGTATTGTCAAAATCAAACTGATGTTTTTCTTTGAGTGCATGGTTAGTAAGGGCTGTTTTGTCGATGTTATATACACTTCTTAGATCTGTTTTATGTTGTTTTATTCTTTCTTTCACATATTGCTTGGTCTGTCCTCTATAGCACTTTCACAGTCACGGCATGGTATTTTATATAGGTACTACCTCTGTCTGTAACTCTCGAGGGGTTGGATCCTTGAGTTTGGTGAAAAACTTTTTTGTTGTCATTAGGTTATAAAATGCACAACGGCAATTGTGGACATTGAAGATTTTTTGTATTTTATATGGAAGTTCGGGAATAAATGGAAATTTACAATATTTCACGTTTTTCCCCTCAGTGTTCAACTGAACATTAGGATCACTTTTTTTATTATTCAACTGATCAATAACCTTTCTTATGATTTTATTGACGAAATATATCGGATAGTTATTGTCCACTAAGATTTTTTTGACAACTTTCAAATTCTCTGTATGGAAACCAGGGTCACTGAGAGTCACGGATTTACTGATCAAATTAAAGGCTGCATTTGTTTTTTGGGACACACTGTGGTTACTGTGATAGTTTAGTAAACGGTTGGAATTTGTTGGCTTAAAGTACCATCTGGATGAAAGTCCACCATCCTTGTTGATGATGATAACATCAAGGAATGACAGGCACATTTTGTTCTCTGTTTCCATGGTGAACAATATTATTTATTTTTTGGATTCTTCAGAAAATTTTAGAAATAATTCATTTACAATGTCCTATACCTATCTTCAACTTTTTCGGAAATATCAAGTGTTTTCAGATTTTTTACAAAAATTAACATTTTCAATGAAAATTATTTTATTTCAGAAATTCGATACATTACACTGTTACCCCTTTTCACTGTAACTATAACTACCTCTCGATGTGAAGAAAGTAAGCAAAAACCATTACTGAGGTGAGAAGAAATTTAAAAAAATCAATTCTACACCAGATAAGCATGTTGCTAAGACCTTCGCGGCGAGCATTTTGAACATTTCTTACGACATTAATGTTTTTTTTTTGTTTTTTTCAATAATTAAGGAATAATCAGTATTTCTCATAAGGTTTTGAGTGTGATGTACCGAATTTGCGAAATAAAATAATTTTTATTTGAAAAGTTGATTTTTGCAATAAATCTGAAAACACTTAACACTTTCGAAATAGTTAGGTAAAGATAGGTACATTGTGCATGAATTGTGTCTAGAATTCTCTGAAGAATCCAAAAAATTAATATAATGCAGGGGGTTGCATTTGAAATAAGAAAGGTGGTATTGGCCACGGTCACATGGAACACCGTATATAATATTATTTTTTTGAAAAATATGCGCATTTAAAATTACAAATGGACATGTCCGAGCGTTTTTCCCAACACGCCCTCATTTATTCGTTTTCGAATTCATTCCATTTGGCTGTTACACTCTGTATGAAGTATTTGGTCCATATTTGCGATCTACAGGGTATTTCACGAGGAACCTCACCCATATTTATACGGGAAACTACTGAACGTATTTTCATGAAATTCAGCACTTATAAGTATTTCACGATGCTGATGAAATCTTAAATATTTTCAAGGCATGAGCACCTCCGGTTTTTCCGGAAATGACGTCAACTTCCGTTTTTCAAATTAGAACACCATTTTTTATTACGAACCTGTGAGCACCTAAATTGGGGAGGTCGAATTTTCATATACATACACCTTTGCAGAATAAAGTCATCGATTCAATTGGATGCAAAGTGTATTTAAAAAAAATTTGGATGTTGTTTTTGAGGAAATAACTTTAAAATCTGCGAATTGATGCTATTATTAAAAAACAACTTTTTTATAAAAAAAAATAATTCAAAGACACGAACAGGGTCCCATGTATTCCGTTTTGGCATCTGCAAATGAAAAAAACGACACACTTAGTTGCAATAAATTACTTAGTGTTAATACTACTTCTAGAGTAAAAAAGTTCCTAATATAGGGAGCCCCAACTCCCCGTAATAGGAGACCCAGTCCTCTAAGGTTTATATCGTCAAAAAATTGATACTAAGATTTTATTATTCAAAAAGAACGTAAAGCATCAATGTTGTATCTGCAAAGCTTCATTCAATCAAAAAACAAATCCTCAATTACTTTACTTGCCGTAGTTATCAATTAAAATGGATAACACGAATAAACCTTATAGATATTCACGTTCAGATAATAGTCCGTATTCATAAAAATGAAGCATTTACTCACAAGTAAAAGGAAGAAGCAAAAGGTAGAAGGTAGTAAAAGTTGAAGGTTTTGCTTCAATTCGTATCTATTCATAATCTCCACCTTTTTCTTGCAAGGAAATGCTTCGGATAAGTGAAGTAAAAGGTACAGCATACCCAATAGCTGTTGTCAAATGAAACCTGGTCAACCACTTCTCTTCGGCCTGCATGATCTGATTTTCAGTGTTGTACCGGGTTTTTCACTATAAATTGCCCCCCCTCTAACTCTGTTACAAAAACAGATACGTTAAAATACTTCATACGAAAATTTACGAAATCAAATAAATTTTTTGCAAATGATTACGTCATTTGGGATATATACAGGGTGAACAACATATTGAGTGCAACTACATTTTTTCAAATGGGACACCTTTATTTTCTTCCATATTTTAATTGTACATTTTCTCCTGATATCGAATTTATGTGGGTCTGTCTCTTTTATTTCCAGAGTTTCAAAGTTTTGAAATGAAACTACGGAATGAAAAAAATACATATGAGAAATCCTTCCGAAATTCTTTATATTCAAACAATTTACTAAAAAGCAATATTTAGGAATACCTAACAGTATCCAATAAAAATTAAAAAAATAATAAACTATGGTATTATAGAATGAATAATATCGACTAAAGAAATTGTGAAGAAATTTAGATTCCTGTATTTATATCTAGTATTTGGAAAGTAGTCCGATAGATGGCGCCAGCCTCGATAATTATCATCAGTAATTCATTAATTTCATTTCTTAATTGTATTCTCTTTCATGTAGGTATATTTTCCATAAAGATGGTACATTCTGTATAATTTAATGCTTAATATCTCTCTTAATTTCATGTTCATGTGCTTTGATCTCTTCTTCTTTTCCATGTTAAAGTTCTATGTATTAGTCAAATGTTGATGTGCCTATTTCAAATATTTAAAATAACTCTCTCTTCTTCAATCTACTAAAGAGTAGATATATACAAATTATACTCGTCAAGTCGTCAATCTACTGTGAGTTGCAGTTAGATTATTAGATGTTCTGTGATTTGCAGGCATTTACGTTTATAGTTCTATACTACACTAAACTGGTGTAAACATAACCTAAATTGGTTGTGTGCCTAATTCTTCTTGAAGTAAACTGTTAGTGTTAGTACACACGTGTTTCTTTTAAATTAATCAGCGCAGGAAAAGAAGTACATACAGTCCACTACGTCGAAATGAATCCAAATTGGTTCCTAAAACTTAAAACTCCTTGGTAGGTACTCAGAATAAAAGAGAAAGACCAAACATATGTTATGTATTCAAAATAAGGGGGAAAAAGAACTTGCCAAATATAGTAAAGTATACATGCCGTTCCATTTGAAAAAATGAAGTTGCAATCAATATGTTGCCCACTCTGTATATATTTCATTTTGTGAAATCATTTTAAAAAACATTAGTTGATTTCGTGAAACTTTTGTAAAAACATTTTCTGTACCTCTTTCAGTAGCAAAGTTGAAGCGGGGGTCAAATTATGGTGAAAAACCCGGTACAATCCATCAGAAGAAGTGAGAAAAGTTGTTGTGAACATAGATTCCTATTTTTGGAAGCAAATCCTTTAATATTTGAGTAAATGCTTCTTTTTATAAATACGGGAACGTATAACCTTTTACTTCGAAGTAAACTCTTCGAAGCGAAACCTTTTCCTTCAATTCTTTTTATGCATATACCTTGAAGGAATTGCTTCATTTTTCGAAAGTAAAAGGTACGGCTTCTTTTTATAAATACGGTCTAATATAATATAACGTGGGCTCACGCTTTCATGTTTTTAATAAAACAGGTGTTCATTGCTGAAGTGTGGGCAACCTGACATACTCTACAAGATAGAGGGCGTGCGATTAGTCGTACACCCTCATTGTCTAAGATTTTGGATCTCCTCCTCGAATTAGGAAACCTCCCCATATCAGGCGACTCTCCTCTACGTGGTAGTAATAAGAACAGTTCCTCGTGACTCATCCTGTATATCTTCCAACATGACCAAACGTAGTAATGAATCAAATATTGATACATAACGAAATCCGGATTAAGGAAAAAGAGACGACTGACTTATCGAGATCCACATTCGGTCTGATAAATAATAGCTGTTGGTCTCCTATTGTCCGATAACTCTTCATAAATTCCGAAGCACATTTCATCCCGTTCTTGCAACTAAGTACGATTTGGCATCGAAATGTGTGCAATAAATCGTTGTGGGAGCATCTGGCGCGAGCCCTGACGGTGACCCCTTTGCCTCGTAAATTTGTTTCGCTTTCATTTTGAAATTCATATGCATCGGAGTGCAGCGCGTGTACGTGCATCTGTCACACCGTTCAAGTCGTTTCATTATTATTTGCTGTTGCTATGCTGAAGTGAACGAAGGTGGGATCGATGGGCTCGCAGCCGCCGATGCAGGTTTCGGGCTCTGGGCAGGATTAGTGCAGGATGGGTAGGACCTCGTTCAACACAGATCAAACATCTACCATTCGTGTTTGACTCGAATCGAATTTGATGATTTTCAATGGCGAAAGAATCCGAGAGCATACAGTGAGGAAAATAATTGCGGGAATGGTGAAAAAAATAATGACCCACAAAGCACCGCCCTGTTTTCAGAAGCTTTTAAACACTCGTCCCGCCAACTTAATAATAATAATATTTATTTCCACTGACTGAAATAATTACAGTATGGAAAAATGTCATAAGTATAGTAAAAGTATAGTAAAAAGACAGACTTAATTGTATATAAACACCAACAAACAAACATCTTGTACCCTATTACACACTATGAATTCTACAAGGAAAAATCAAAATATTCATGCAGAGAATAATATAAATTTTTCTTCAACAGTGTTTTCACCGACTTTTTAAATGCTCTTAAACTTTCAATACCTCGAATGCTACAGGGTAGGTGATTGAATATTTTCGAGCTTATTACTCGAAAACTCTTCTGCATCTGGGTAAGACGCGTAAAAGGGATATTAGCTTTTCTGTCACCCATACTTCTGGTGTTATAAATATTATTCATCCCATGTGTGAACTCAAAATTGTTCTTTTTAACATAAACGACACAGTGTGAAATAAACAGAGATGGGACGGTCAAAAAACTGTCCCTAAAGTAACCGCGGCAGGAGGTCTGTCTAGTGAGGCCATACATAGATCGAACAATACGCTTCTGCATCTTGAAAACAACGTCCACATCCGTGCTATTACCCCAACATAGGATTCCATACTACAGCAATGAACTGACTGAGGAGTTATAAAACATTTTGAGCACATCAAGATCACATGCATGTATTCCTCAGTTGACGGATCAAGAAGTTCGTCGAGGCAAGCTTTCTACAGAGGATCGATATATGATCCTTCCAACATAGGTGTCTGTTAAACACAACACCCAGGAATCTGACTTCATTGGACAGTTTCATGCTTGCAACATCAGACCAGATCGGAGGAGACTCATCAAGCAGCATACTATTGGGAGAGAAGACGACTGCAGCAGTGTTCCTCTCGTTCAGCACAATTCTGTTTACAGAGCCTTCATTCTGGCGAGGCAACAACGTGCCTTCACAGCTAGCTCTCCAATGGTCTGACCCGTCAGAAGAACGGAAGTATCGTCAACATACTGTGTGACAAACCCATATTCTCCCAGGTAACAGACCACGTCATCTACACTAAGATTAAACAATGCAGGTCCGAAAGTACCACCCTGAGCAACACCAGATAACAGTGTTTTCTGGCCAGATTAAACTTCCCCTCCGCTCTCACGAAGTCTGACCATTTGTGATCTATCAGTGAGGTATGATTTGACCCAACTCAAAACCACACCCCGAAGTACCATGCGTCCCAACTTTGTCAACAGCACCGACATATCCAGAGTATCAAAAGCTCGACTAAAATCATAGAAAACCACCATACAGTATTCCCTCCTCTCAAAACCATCCTGAATACGACCATAAAGCGATAACATGGCATCTTGCGTATTCCTGCCCTTTCGAAATCCGTATTGTCAATCAGACAATAATCCAAAACGATCTGTGAACTGTGTCAGGCGAACCAGAAATAATTTCTCAAGTGCTTTCGAAAAGACCGAAAGCAGAGCAATCGGTCTATAGTTTTCAACTTATGTACGGTCACCCTTTTTGTGGGCAGGTGAGATAATAGCAGTCTTGAGTTCCGAGGGAAAGTATCCGCACTCAAATGATAAGTTGGAAAGGTGCGCCAATGGTAGTGAAATATGGCGAATGATACTGCAAGGGACCTCATCTACACCGCAGGATTATTTCGTTGAAACAGATAATAAAGTATCAAACATTTCCTCCAACGAAACTGGAGATAAGAACATCGAGTCCGGATTTACTCTTAAAGGAACCTTCGGTAGACTGTGGACGCCTTCAGATTCACGTTCTAATTCTGCTACAGAATCCACAAAAAAATTATTGAAGTAATTTGCTCTATTCAGACTACCACGCACGGGAACTCCGGATGAGTCAATTATAACATGAGGTGCATTCCGACCCCCTCTGACAGATGTATTCGATTGTATGTAGCGCCAGGCTGCTCGAGTTCTGTGTTGTCAGCATTTATTATGGAATTATGTATATGAGATTTTTTTGCTGCTATTATATTTTTCATGTGTTGTCTTTTAAATCGATTGTACGTTTCTCTCGCCGCGTTGTCACGTTGACTCGATTTACACAACTCTCGGACCATTCTGCCCTCCTCTATCAACCTTTTTGTTATCCAAGGATTCTTCACAGGTCTTTTTCTTTTATATGTTTGCAATGGGAATGCCACGTTGAAATGATACTTGAAAGTCTCGAAAAAGGACGAAAAACTCACGTCAACACCTCGGCCAGAATAGACGGCATCCCAGTTTTCACGCGAGACGAGAGTTCGAAAGTGATTTATATTTTCAGGGGGAAAAATCTCCTAACAACTGGTGAATCCGCAGGGGCAACAGACAAATTGTCGATCTCAAACTTCACAATCTGCGCACGATGGTCAGACAGCGTATTGTCAATCGTATCACAATCAAAATGGGGTTTCCAGTTTATGAATACATTATCAAGCAGTGATGCTAAACGAGAACATTCATCGAAACATTTCCAGAAACCAAATGCAGAGTACAAATTGATCAATTCTCTAGTTTTCTTATTTGTTACATCATTCAAATTTACATTGAAGTCACCAGCTATAATAGTCATAGAGTCAATGCGAGTTAAAAATGACTAAAGTGCATCAAAAAAATAGTCAATACCAGTGTTCGGTGATCTATAGATACAGAGGATGCTAAATCTCACAGAACAAAAGTCAATACTCACAGCCGCTGCTTCCATACACTGATCACACAACTCATCACCAATAAACCTACAACCAAACGTAGACATATCGTCGCTGACCAAGATGATCACTCCACCACCAACCATGGAAGTCCGACAGTAGGATCCAGCAACCTTATAGCCATTCAACTTGACAACAGCCAGCTCATCAGCCTTCAGCCACGTCTCCGTCAGGCAAAGGACCTCCGGATAACCAAGAGCATGGAGAAAAACCTCAAGCTGTTCAATATTTTCCTCTCAAACTCCTTATGTTAAGATTCAGCAGTCTAAGATATCGGGTAACGGAAGTCGGGCTACTACTGCGATAGTACGAGAGATGGCGACCAAGATTTTGGACTTATAGCGGCTCGGCTAAAACCGCACGGAATCGATAGATAATATGACCCTGTAACCAGAAATGCGATTTTCAGACATTTTGCGCGTAGCCTATGATCTGAGCGAATTTTCAAAAATGTCAAAAAAACAACATGGGTGACTCATAGCGACCCGTCTGATTTCCGGAATGTAGTTAGATAATAGCCCTGAGATACCAATAACACAGTTTTCAGACACCAAGATTGTAGCGCGTACCCAGGAGACCAATAAAAAAAAGAAAAAAATGAAAAAAAAACTTACAGCGGCCCGTCTGAAAATGATTTTTATAGGTTAAGCCGTGTCAATTGATGTGGAAAGATCAATTTTCAGACAAAAAATATGTCGCCTTACATTTTTATAGCATTTCGAAAATGTCAAGAAATCTGACCTAAGTGACTCATATAGCGACCTGTCTGAAATTCGTCGTCAATGATTGAATACGTTCCCTAGATGTGGAAAAAAATGATATCAGACAAATTGAATGTAGCATTTAACTAATCAGACAACTTTTCAATTTGCAGTACCTACACAGCCCGGTTGCATGAACGTGAAGTAAATTTACCTCGGGGGTATCGTTCAATTTTGTCATACACATATTTATCAAACATTTATCTAATGTGTTTCTGAATTCAAGTTTCTTTCCTCAAGCACAAGAAATCAATGCTGAATAGCCGCAATCCTATAGAAATACTAGCACTGAACATGAAATTGAGGTAGCTACCAAATTTACTAATTGAAAATTCGGAAGAATGAAATGATAATACGTACTTTTGTAGTTTGTGGCCAAAAAAACATTAATTATTCAGCAAAAATATAATATGCATTATATTTATTTAGATATTATGAATTAGTTCAACGTTCAACTCAAATCATTTCTAATATATTCCTGATCCAAGTCCGTAAAATAATTTGAGAAATTTCCGTAATACTTCACAGAAATAGTCACTAACACCAAATAGATATATTTCAAATGAAATATATAAAAAAACATATGACTTCAATTCAGAAATTAGTTTTACATGAATTATATTCAACGCACTCCTTGTGGTCAGAGCTTGTGGGCAAAGCAAGCCTGTGGTCACATAAATATTGGTTTACATCTTCCATATGATTTTGATAAGTTGACTTCACACTTGGTTCATCTCTTTTCATTGCGATAAGATCGCATGTCTTTCTCTTACTAGTGTAGCCGGAGTTTTTGCCGGGCGACTCCAGCACATTTTTTCGTTATAGGCGACACTCAAAATGTCTGAAAACCGTATTTTTGTATTTTGGGCATCCATACGAATGATTCAAAACAAAAATGAACCGAGCCGCTATGAGTCACTTAGGTCAGATTTTTGACATTTTTGAAAAGACACTTAGGTCAAACGCTACGCACAAAATGTCTGAAAACACAAATTTTAGTGATAAAATAACAAAATCTATGTACATTTTCAATATCAGACGGGCCGTTATACGACCGTCGACCATTTTTTTTACACAGCAGAAATGCCCCCCCGCGAAGATGCTACACTTCTGAGTATTACTACTTACCAGCCGGCTCTAGGGTCATCTAATCTATCGATTTTACACGGTTTTAGCCGGGCCGCTATGAAACATGGTTTTGGTCGTCATCTCTCGTACTACGATGCCCGTCCGCGAAAAAACCTGAATCTTCTCACAACAACTCCATTTGGCCAGACATCTGGTTTGTTCAGTTCGTCTAGCATATCCATTTCTGCACCAACCTTAAACGAAATACTCTGCGCGTCATCTCTCTTGGGCAAAGGCTCTACTGTGAACAGTCTTCCAGAAAACCTCGTTTCCAAAAAACGACCAACATGAAGCCAGGCTCGTCTTACCGCACCAGAAAATGTTTGCTGTGGATCACGTGAGATGCCATGGACTCTGTTTCCCGTGCTGACGGTTGTCCTTACACTAGGTGAAATCGAAGAGGGGAGTATTCTCCTCACGGACCGATTTCAAGTTCTACTGTGTTATACTCGGATCTTCACGAGAATTGGCAACATCGCATGGTTGTGCATTTAATGCACCCGGAAAATTTCGATTCTCCTTTTTCAAAAGGTCAATTACAAGCTCCTGGTTATTGATAATTCTTTCAAGTTCCTTGGTCAGTCTCTCCATTGCCTTCCGCTCCACATTCGCTATCTTCAGTGAACACTTTAATTGTTCCATTTCCACCGATATTTGGAGGTTACCATCGATAGGTCCTGTAGATTCCTCAGAAGTAGCAATAAATTGACCTTCCACATATTTCCTCAGGTTGTCACTAACATTAACTCTATCCGGGATCATCCTTGTCATGATTATATCAATCAAAACATCCTTATTCAGCTTACTCAACTCAGCTCGCATCTTGACGGGTCAACTTTCACTATAATCTTGTAGGTTTCGATAATTCATTAGAATTTCATATAATTCTAGGATCGTATGTCAATTCAGTTGATGCAAAATAATGATCATTGCTCCATGTGTTTATTTAATCATTGATGTAATTTTCAGCCTGAAGAAGGGAATAGAATTCCCGAAACGCCACTGTTCAATAAATTGGATATTCGAAGTGTACCTTGTAACTGAGAATCCTCCACCAAATGGAATGAATTCATTAAATCGGTTACTGGAAGTATTCACGAAATATCCTGAAACAGGTGGAACTTCAATTCATACGTTAAAATGCCTTAAACACCCAATTTTTCAAATAGGAATTAGAGGCTTGTGATACATCGTTTCAAAGGTGACGTCTTTCTCAGGAATTTCGTCATTTTCATGTTTATTGCAAAAATCAAAATTGAAAAAATTAAATGATGTGATTACCGAAATTGATTATATTTTTTTCATGAATACTCCCAAATTTCATTACAATGATACTGAACTTATTCACCTTCAAGATGTGATCGAAAGCAAATGAGAAACCATAACATTGATATATAAATAGATGCATTCTTTATTCGTACAATGCTAATCACAAACAGCGTGTACATGTCAAAAAAAACATTCCAAGGGAACAATAACAACGGAATAATCTATACAAAATAATAAAATGTAACGATTACAATCGATAGAATAAAGTAACGAAGAACAATACAAAAATACAAAAATCAGCGAAACTACAAGCAAAAATATTCCTCAACACTATTGTGGAGATGGTTTCATGAAAACTACTTGAAACCCTTTCTGTGGCAATGTAAGTTTCTCTAGTATGCATTGGCAAACTATTTTGTGCCGATAAGTTATAGTTTATGAATTATCTAATTTGCGTTTGAATTTCATTATTTTCGAATTTGAATAATGGTTCGTTTAACGGAAATGCACCAAATAACAATTTCACAAATGATTGGTTGCGGAGATAAAACCCGAAAAAAAGAAGTGAGTCGCTTGTTTCATGAAAAATCTCAAGGGACAATGATTAAAATAGAGAAGCAGTTTTGCGAGTGTTGGCATGTGAGGCAGACTAAAAAAGTTGCTGCTAAAACACTGTGTGAGGATGTGAAGTTAGATGTGTTGCTGGAGTTTGAAGAATATCCACATGAATATATGCCTCCACAAAATTCAATTGGCCGTATTTATAAAAGGAAGCCTTATCTTTCGAAAAATGAATCAATTCTTTCAAGGTATATGCATAAAGAGAATTGAAGGAAAAGGTTTTGCTTCGAGGAGTTTGCTTTCCAGTAAAAGGTTATACGTTCGCCGTATTTATAAAAAGGAGGATTTGCTCAAAAACTGAAGGATTTGCTCGAAAACTGAAGGATTTGCTTCAAAAAAAGGAATCTAGGTTCACAACAACTTTTTTCAATCTTTTCAGTATTCGTATTGAAACGCCAGCCCAATTTGGAGACGGATGCATAAATCGGTGTACCTTTTATTCCACTTATCCGAAGCAAGGAAAAGGCGGAGATTATGAATACGAATTGAAGCAAAACCTTTTACTTTTACCTTTTGCTTCTACCTTTCACTTGTGAATAAATGCTTTTTTTTATAAATACGGACTAAGGTCAGCGAAATCTATACATCGATTCTATTCTTAACGTATTGAAACATGATAAAATGCATCCCTATACTTCATTTACTTTTATAAAGTATCTCGGTTAGCCATGATTTAGGTTTATCAAGTTGTTTCACTCAAAACGGACGCAGGTTGGTACTCGTGAAAATCAAGCGACATTGCCAAGTCTACTTTCTACTACTCTTTTTTAACTTTATAAATTAGTTAGTTCGTCTAAGGTTTAACTGTGGCGCAGGTTTCGTAGAACTACTACATTTTCATACTGGAGTATTTCAAGTTGTGCAAAAATGTATTTAAATGTCTTCTGAATTCACATAATATTTTCTCAAATTCATTAATTTCCCAAAGTAAAGGAACATTTTGATAAATACTTAATTACTACGACTTTATAGCAGAAACGGTTACGTTGCTCGTTCAACTGACAGAAGAATGACTATAACTCAACATTGTCAAAACATACACGGTGAAATGTGTCATAATTTCATGGCACACCGCGATACTTCATAAAAGTGAATGGAGTATAGAAAATGATATCAGTATTTTTAGAGTCATCGAATTTTCGATAGGGATAACTGTGATCTGGCACAAGGTTGAAGCACAGAATACTTAACTACACAGAAGCGTCACTTAGCGTCGGCACTTTGATCTTCATGGGGCAAATTTTCGTGACCTTCATTCTCTGCTAGGTAGTACATATGTCACTTTTGAGTGGTTCAGCGGGAAGTTTGAATTTCACCTTGAAATATGTACTACCTAGCATGGCACAAGTGTCATCAAATAAAGTTTTGGCGGGAAGGCGGAGTGACGCTTCTGTGTAGTAAGGTATTCTGTGGTTGAAGCAATGTTGTTTTGACATTTCTGTTTAGCAAGCATTGACAAATTAAGAGCACTTCGTGAAATTTATGGTTTACATAATCGTCCATCAGAGCTGCTTATTTGAAGCTCATTTCTGGTTGAACTGCTGCGTAAACAAGCAAAATTGCCACATATGAAGTGAACAAATCCTCAAGCAGTTCTGCAGGTTCCAATGCATCCTGAAAAATGCACTGCATGGTGTGCTTTACACGCTGAAGGCATCATCGGTCCATATTTCTTCAAAAACGATGATGAAGCTAATGTTACATTGACTGGTGCTGGCTACAGATGGAAGATCAATGAATTCGAATGGTATCTACCCAGAAGTGTTTTGGTTCCAACAAGATGGTGCTACACCTCATGCTGCTACCGTAACAATTGATTCATTGAAAAAGATTTGTCGATAACATTATTTCGAGAAATGGTCCAATTGATTGGCCTCCGAGATCATGCGACATAACTCCATTGGATTATTTTCTTTGGGGTCATGTTAAGTCATTGGTTTATGCTGATAAGCCAGAAACAATAGACGCTTTGGCAGCTAACATAAATCGTGTAATTGCTGAAATAAGGCCTGAATTACTCGAAAAAGTGGTCAAAATTTGGTCTGGTCCATTGCGGTTCCTCAGAGCTAGTCGTAGTGGACATATGCCGAAAATCATTTCTAAAACATAATTGTCATAAAATTATTTTTCAAATAAAAAAATTTGGCTTCAACCTCAATTTGAATGTGTTTTATTCCAATATGAAGTTCTATCACTCTAAAAAAAACTCCCGATATCTACCCAGGAGCTCTTGGAAAACAATTCTGATAGGAGAAGTTGTTTTTGATGGGCAAGTTGGATACCAATATTATACAATTAGCACACGTTTCTGATAAGTGCACTTTGTCTCCTATGTAGGCCACTCACGATGCGTTTTCACGGGACTTTCGAGCTGCCAGCTTCGCTTCTTCTCAAGAAGCTCGTAAACAGTCTGCGTGGATGGTCGACGGAACTTTCCTTAAGCAGCCGAAGCGTCCGCAGCGTTTCGAGACTCTACGTTCTTGAACGCTGAAGCTTGCATGGACGCTACGTCGGCGGTGAATTTTACGATGCTCAAAGGCCCGGTTCGAAGCTTGAAAAGTCACGCGACCAGATGAGGTCGTAAAGCGATCGAAACAGAGGCTTCGTGGATGGCCGGCCTTTGAGGCCATATGAGTCGTCAAAGTTGCCGCTCTGGTCTACCGAAAATCTTCACTGGATGAGAGAGGAAAACACGCAATTCCTTCATGAGGTTAACGTCTGAGCAGGAAATGTACGAAACCATATTATAGGCCCTCTTTTTCATTGAGGACAATTTTAATGGCGATAATTATTTAACACTACTTCGAAATCATATGGTTCCAAGAGGACGGATCGACATTACCACATCACCAACGAATATCCGGCATTACCTCAACGCAATACTTCCTAACCGGTGGAGGAAAGCGAGGAACGATCGAATGGCCAAGGCGATCCTCTGATCTTAATCCATTAGATTTCTTTTTATGGGGATATGTGAAGAGCAATGCGTACAGAACTAAATCCCGTAATTCGAATGACCTTGAAGATCAAATAACGCTTGTGATAAGTTTGATCACTCCTGAGATGTTGAATGTTGAAAGAAATTTTTATTTGAGGTCAGGCGTTCGCGGTGAACACTTTGGACGTCTAGCCCATCAACATTTCTAATTTTCGTGCTACATTTTGTTAATTGAATACCAGTTCTCTTCATTGTCATCACAGTAGCATGTATTGTTGTAGTTTCGTGTATTTCAGCATAACTGTCGATTTAAATTTCCTGTGAACACACATATTTTTTTTTTATAACGAAGCAGTTGAATATTTCACTGTTCCCCAGAAAAATTACTTCTATTCATAAGAATAATTGGTGCGGAACATGATCACATCAATCGAAGAACACGATCGTCCTACCTAACAGACGTTGCCTAATTAGGAACTGACTTCGGTCAACTCAACTTGGTCATGCACAAAAACCCCTTTCCGACATCTGTTTCCATTTCCTCCTCAAGCGATATCCCACAGCAACCATTCTCATTTGCCGCTTTCAACCATTGCGACTGGAAAGGAGAGTAAAAAATCGCAATTTCCGAAAACGACATAAAGTGACATTCCGGTACGGAACGGCTCGTTGCCGGCCATGATCGAGATAAAATTTAATTAAGATTTGAAGCCTGTGATTTCACAGCTGAATGCGTGCAAAATTCGGAATATTCAGTTTGGGGACCTATTTTTAGCCACCATCCCCCGTTTTTGCGCCTGCCGCAGATGAAATTACTGGCTTCTGGATGCGTTCCCCGGATCTGCGTTGCCAGGCGGCAAATTGGATGCAATCTCGTTACATCGGCCAATATTCAGCATTTTTGCCGCGCTGATTGATATCGTCTAACACTCTCACGTTCACATGTAATGAAAAATTGGTCGAATGGAATTTCTGAATGTGCAGCTTTGATTATCGATTTGGAATCAAACGTTGTTTACTCGATTTTCATCCGACAGATTCGAACTAGCGGATGTGATGGCAAATTGACAATTTTGGATTATCTCTGAATTGTATGAAATAATAGAATAGTTCTTTGTGGGCTCTTATGTGAATTTCATCCTTGACGAAGCCGCGTCATCGTTATGGATCTTTGTTTATACCCGATAGACATCGCATTCCCTTGTAGAATCATGATTTGTTTTGGCTACCACATTGAGAGTCATCACAATGAGTGGAACAAGGATGAAAGATGGGATCTTTTTGTTCGGCCACGTTTTGTGGCAACACTGCATAAATCCTTAACTTTGGATGAACATGGGCCTGCGATTTTAAATCACTTCTGCCGCGACATTTATTGTTTTGCAGAATAAATCTTCCTTTTAATATACAGGGTGGCCATTTGAAAACGAAACAGACGAGATTACAGACGAAATAAATTTTTTCGATAGAAATGCTCGGACAGGTCGATTTCTGTTTCGAGGGGGACAACTTAAGATGTAGGTTACGGACGCATAGCGCTTCAACCCTTGCTACTACAACCCTCACCCCCAATTTTTGAATAGGGAAGATGGGGTGAGTGATACCTCATTTGAAAGGTATTTTTATACTGATTTCAGCATAGTAATTGTTTTCTCATTTTATGCATTAGTTCTCGAAATATTCTTAACTAAGTATTTGAAAATGAAGTGGTGTTTTCATGGCACTTGTAGTGTTTTTTTGTGAAAAATCGACATTTATTCAAAAACTATAATCCATTCATTTTATAATTTTTTCACTTCCTTTCCAATCGTGCTTTCTTCGCATCGATGCGAAGATCTACGCTCATGCGTAGATCTCAATTCATACCAGCCGGCTACAATTGAAAATTTCAAGTGACTAGGTTTCACCCGTTGGAGAGTTATTGTGTTCGCAGATGGACAGACAGAACTTAATCAGACCACGGATTCTTGACCAATGATTCGAAAAAATTTTATAACAGCTGTCGATGAAATCATCCATGATCCCAGATATGTTATACCTAACTGTAATAAAGGGATTGTCTTTCAATTATTCGCTAAGATTTTATATGATTCTGGTTGGGCGATCTGTACAAAATTCGTCATTCTCAATCTGAATACAAATTTTCCATCTAGATTGGATATTTGAAAACATCAGTAAAACAAAACTTTGAAAGACTATATTCAATCAAACCCCTGGTCGAATTTTGCTCATTATTACCAAGATCAACCACGGCAATAAGATCAGAATCTATACCCTGAAAATTTCAAGGCTATAGGAGCATTCTTTCGAGAGTAATCTATTTTATGGACGGACAGACAATGGATTTGACCACTGATTCATGATCATGAGTCTAACTTAGTCGATTGGGACCACTCCGGACTCAAAATTCGTGAAATACGGACATCGTGACAATATGATATCAAGTGGAACGAGCATTCAAAAAACAAGTGGAACCATATATCGCCCAACTAAAATATTATCAGCAGAGAAAAATAAAAATTTGTCATTACTGGTGACTTCAATAATTCAAATTCAAATTTATTAGTTGCCCTCGAATATTACAGGGAATGTCAAAAAATAAATGATTATAGACATAATTAATCATAAACAAAAAAAGTCGAGCAAAAGCCCAACCAGTTGAAACATTCAATAAAAAACAAACTAGGCACGAACTAGGATAAAAAATCAACCACTAAAACTGGTACGTCGCAAGTTCATCAATTGAATAAAATGCACATTCAGCTTTGACTTTACTTCGAACTTTGTACTGGGCAGTGAGGTTAGGGCCAATGGAAGTCTGTTGTATATTCTCATTTCATTGTATATATGAGTGTTCTGCGTCCTCTTCAGTCTATGTCTTGGCATAATTAAGTTGTTTCTAAACCTGGTGTCGTGACTATGAACCGATGAGTGCCTTAGGAAAGTATCCCGGTTTTTATGCACATATACAAGACATTCCAGCATGTAGCAGCATGTTAGAGTAAGTACACCATACTTCTTGAATAGGGGTCTGCAGCTAGTGACGGAGTTAACTCCCGCAACTATTCTTAAAGCCTTCTTCTGCTTGAGGAATATTCTTTCTGTCTCCGGAGATGCACCCCATAGGATGATTCTATATAGGTCATCCTACTGTGAAAATAAGCGTAATAAGTTTGTAGCGCTCCCTTTTCTGTGAGCGAGTTATTTATCCTTCTTTTTGAAAATAATGCCTTGGAGAGTTTTCGGCACAGATCATCGATGTGTTTCGCTCATGTCAGATTTCCGCTGATTGAAACCCCAAGCAGAGAAATAGTTTCTGGTTCGTGACATCTTGTGCTCACAATCACTTCCTGAGTTCTCTCTTCGTTCACTTTCATATCATTAGAACTGAACCATTTGATGGCGTGTTGGACGGTTTTCTGTGACTTATTCAAGAGTAAATTTCTGTCTTTCGCTCTGTTCAAAAACGTTGTATCGTCAGCGAAAAGTGTCGCAGTATCTGCAGCAACGTTATATATCAGGTCATCGATATATATGAGGAATAGAATAGGCCCAAGCACCGATCCTTGAGGGACTCCAGCAGTAATTTTCATTTTTGAAGATTTTCTACTTCCTAAATTAACAATTTGGTGTCTATCCTTGAGGAACGACTCCAATAAATCCAGAACCGGGCCCCTCATGCCGATGTAATTTAACTTACGCAGAAGCTTATCATGGTTCACACAGTCAAATGCCTTACTCTGGTCCATGCAGGTAAGCATCACATCATCTGCATCATCCAGTGCCGCCATGACATATTCAACAATGTCGACCAAAGCTGTGACAGTCGACCTTCCTCTCCTGAAACCATGTTGGAAACAGCCAAGCAGCGATTTTTTCTCTAGAAAACTCACCATTCTACTCTTGAGGAGGGTTTCAAATATTTTCGAGACAACCTGCAGAACAGAAATTGGTCTATAATTTTCGTACAGCTCTTGGTTGCCCTCTTTATGTACAGTTATTACCCTGGCAATCTTAAGTTCTTCTGAAAAGTAACCCTGAATATAAAAATAAAGAAATATTCATACAAATTATAGAATCTTATGATATCTTAGTTGATAATATCAATCAATGAACTTACGAGAATAACCCCAACTAGTAAAACGTGTCTGGACAACCCTTTCACCTACATTGAAAATGGATCTGCTACAGTAATACAGCCACACTTATCAGACCATACAGCCCATACAGCAAAAGAGTTCTTATTCCATTCAATTTCCGAACCAGCAACTAATCAGAAACGACTAAAAGTACGTTAATATAATGAACAGACTGGTCCCTTCTGATATATTTTGGGAATAACAAAACGGACGAAATGTGGGAATACTTCTTCAATACTCATCAGAGAATTTTTGAATACCATTTCCCAATGAAACAGATAAAAGGAGGATCACAACAACGATAACTACTATCAAGCCTCAAAAATAATCCATAATAAGTACGAAAACTGAAGAGCCATTTGGATGTCCTGCTCTTGATATCCAGAAAGAACGCTTATGTCCTTGCAGAATATAAGACAACAAAGCGAGTTTACGATGAAATGCTTGTTGATTGAAGAAGGCCTAATATGGGGGTAAGATTGCAGCATCTTCGAATAAATCAAAGACGACTTGGAGTATTCTTCGCACGCTCACTGATAAAAACACCAAACAAGACTCAATTTTGCCATCACATAACTGACATAACTACCAAACTGATGCTAACAATTTCGTTTGATACTTTACTGTTGCTGCATCTGAAACCCGTAGGAACCTCCCGAAGACAGAATTCTAAAACTAGTTGCAGAATGGGCTCCTATTCCAATGCGAATGTGCATGAGTGTTAGAATTGCATTCTGCAATGAGTATTAGACGATATTTTCTCTATTTCAGTTAAATTTCGTTGAAATTCAATGAAAAATTCAGATTATACATCCTAGTGACTTTTGTATTGTATCTTGGCAGTTGGTGACTGCTACGAAATTGACATTTCCAAATTGACGTTTGCTGAAAATTGATAGGATCGGAAGTCATTGTTGACAACCACGAAACGAAAAATATTACTAAAAACAATGCTGTAATGAGTTCATTACAGCACTGTTTTTAGTACTGTAATGAACTCATTTCGATACCGAAATAGAGAAAGTAATTATCCCAATCCAGGAATGCAAGTATGAATCTGAGGAGACTATGGTGGAGTTGGGAGTCGTGCAGGGAAGCATTTTAGGTCCGTTTTTCTTTCTCTGTTCTCATATGTATGAATGAAGTACCAGCTGAACTTGATGCTAATGTAAATCTAACCAAAGTTAATTCGGAAGTCATCATCTATGCCGACGATACCAACATTTTCACTTGGGACAGAAATCTTCAAGAAACATTTATACATGCTGAGAAAATTTTTGACTGTGTGGAATGCTGGTGTGCTAGCCATCAACTTCTTTCAAATGTAACCAAAACAGAATGTATAACATTTCATACCGAAGAAATGTTTCTTGATCTTCCAAGTACTGTCAACATTGGAGGGAATGAAGTCCAAACACTCTGAATTTTCTGGGAATTCATCTTGACATAAATTGAAAATGGCATAATCATGTTCAAAACCTCAGCAAGAAAATATACAGGGTGATTTTTTTAAGTGTATCATTAGAAGTTTTCGAGGAAGGAATTGCGATACAAATTCAAAATTTTGTATTTTTGTTTTAGAGTACATGAACTCAATTTGTAAAATATTTTCAAGCGGAATCTACTTCCGGTTCTACCGGAAACGGATGTGAACTTCGTTATTTCAAATGGAACACCCTATGTATTTATACATATTTGAATTCTTCGTTTAATTCTGCAATGATTTGATGTATGATATGCGCAACCACATCAAGCGATTGTTGAGTTATTGCCTGATTCTCAAATTTTTTGACAGAAAGATTGTCACAAATTAGTGTTAATATCTTCAAAATCCCTCATTATAAGAATTTTTTTTTGGAGCAGTGAGACAAATGAAAGTACGCTGATACGGCTTCTTGTATAAATTATGAGGAAATTTTATACAGGGTGCCTGAAACAGGGCTTCAAAGTGAGCCTCAATAAAACTACGAAATCT
Source organism: Adalia bipunctata (assembly GCA_910592335.1). Classification (NCBI taxonomy): domain Eukaryota; kingdom Metazoa; phylum Arthropoda; class Insecta; order Coleoptera; family Coccinellidae; genus Adalia; species Adalia bipunctata. Next base: position 50,237,043 of record OU342950.1, on the reverse strand, counting down.
CATTTTTTTCAAATGGGAACCATATGATTTTATAATTCCGATCGATTGCTCGCCAAAAACTAGTTAGAGTGTGCCAAACATTTCATGTCTTTAAAATGAGTAGTTTCGCCGTTATCGAATAAAATTCGGATTTCACGACTAAAGCCAGGTTTCTCTGTCTGAATATCAGGTTTATCAAGATAATTTTCAAGTGGGCTATGTCAATAGTAATAATATGTCAGTTTTAAACTAAAATTTCTTTATTTAGTCATCATTCATTATCTGCTCTGTTTATTTGTCACATTCACATTCGCAGCAAATACAGAAAAGACTTTTGATATATCATTCTCTTCATTTATATTGTTATTGCTTGTTTTGCATAGTGCTTGATCAATAAAAATAAGTAAGAATGACTATTCCTAACATAGCCTACTTTGAAATCGACGAGCATTCCACTGAATTTGACTGATGGGACAACCCTGGCTTTATTCATGAAATTCTGTCGAATTGAGTGGTATGCTCGTCTATTTCAAAGTAGGCTATGTTAGGAATAGTCATTCTTACTTATGTTTATTGATCAAGCACTATGCAAAACAAGCACTAACAATAATAAGGTACACTAGAATGATATATCAAAAGTCTCTTCTGTATTTGCTGCGAATGTGACAAATAAACAGAGCAGATAATGAATGATGACTAAATAAAGAAATTTTAGTTTAAAACTGACATATTATTACTATTGACATAGCCTACTTGAAAATTATCTTGATAAACCTGATATTCAGACAAAGAAACCTGGCTTTAGTCGTGAAATCCGAATTTTATTCGATAACGGCGAAACTACTCATTCTAAAGACATGAAATGTTTGGCACACTCTAACTTGTTTTTGGCGAGCAATCGATCGGAATTATAAAATTATATGGTTCCCATTTGAAAAAAATGAGATTTCGTAGTTTTATTGAGGCTCACTTTGAAGCCCTGTTTCAGGCACCCTGTATAAAATTTCCTCATAATTTATACAAGAAGCCGTATCAGCGTACTTTCATTTGTCTCACTGCTCCAAAAAAAAATTCTTATAATGAGGGATTTTGAAGATATTGACACTAATTTGTGACAATCTTTCTGTCGAAAAATTTGAGAATCAGGCAATAACTCAACAATCGCTTGATGTGGTTGCGCATATCATACATCAAATCATTGCAGAATTAAACGAAGAATTCAAATATGTATAAATATATAGGGTGTTCCATTTGAAATAACGAAGTTCACATCCGTTTCCGGTAGAACCGGAAGTATATTCCGCTTGAAAATATTTTACAAATTGAGTTCATGTACTCTGAAACAAAAATACAAAATTTTGAATTTGTATCGCAATTCCTTCCTCGAAAACTTCTAATGAAACACTTAAAAAAATCACCCTGTATAGTCATCAACACTTTGAATGTACTCAAATATCATGTAGATAGAAGAGATACAATGAGGGTATTGTACTTTTCAAACTTTCAATCGCTGATTGCATACGGCATCAAAATATAGGGAAACAGTAACCATGTAAATAGTCTCTTCAAAATTCAGAAGCTAGCTATTGGAATCATGTATAAGATGAAGTTTCGTATGTCTTGCAGAAATGTATTTAAGAGAGATAAATTTTTAACAATTACAGGTCTGTTCGTATATAAGTGTACTCTTCTTTATAAAAACGCATCCAGAATTTTTCACTGAACATCTTGATACGAACAACACAAGGCGAATTCTAGGGTTTCCTTGAGTCTAGCACAAAATAATGCAAAATATGTGCTTGAAGTTATTCAACCAATTGCCACAACACATACGAAATATTCAAGGGCAATCTGAGTTCAGGAAAAAATCAATAATTTCATATTAAATGTTGAACCTTCACAGTACCAGAGTATTTTGCTACATGTTGCAACTTTAGATTTTGTTGATACCTACAATTATTCTATCACTGACCTCATTTCTATTTCATTGTATATTACAACAGGTAATGGGATAATTTTGGAAATGCAAATAAAGTATTATTATTATTCTTCATCAACGGTCTCCCGGTCTCACCTTAAGCTGGTATTATTTCTATGAACCAGTGAAAAAACATTTCAGTTCCTCCCACTAGTTCAGGAATTTCCGCATGATGTGACAGGTTTGCAATGCTACAGCCTGTTGTACATATCCCGCGATCCTCTGGGATAATTCGATCTTTTGAAGATTTCTTTTGAATGATTTTGACATGACTGCCTCAGCCGAAATCACCAATGGTATTATAGTGACTTTCGACAATTGCCACATATTCTTCAGTTCTATTGCCAAGTTCTCGTACTTCGTTATTTTTTCGGACTCCGTTCTTCCGAGTCGATGGTACTGCCACATCAATTATCACCCCATACTTCTAATCCTCCTCAATGAATACAAAGTCCGGTCTATTGTAGTCCACTGATCTATCTGTTGTTATGGGTCTGTCCCAATAGAGAACCGCTGCGTCCGTTTCCAACACTGCTGCAGGTTGATGCTTATAATATGGCGGACAAGTATCCAAAAAACCATGTCTAAGAGCCAACTGCTGGTGAACAATTTCTGCCACTTGGTTGTGTCGGCCCAGATATGCGTTGTCGGCAAGAACTCGATAACCGGCGATTACATGTTCAATAGACTCGCCAACTGCGCCGCACTTCCTGTATTTGTCTTCCACGTTCAGCTTCAAACAGTGCTTCTCATAGTTGCGAGTTCTTATAACTCGGTCTTGGATAGCCGTCAGAAATCCCTCAGTTTCAGGATACAATTGTCCCGCATTCAACCATGATAAAGAAAGTAATTTATCGATATTTTTCCCCTCAGGGTCTTTGGGAAATCTGCCGTGCAGAGCTTGTTCCCGCCATATACTTCTATCTTCGCTTCTGGTGGTGATATCGAATGTCAGTTCTCTGTGTTGTAGGTTCAGAGGTGTGCATCCCTTATCCTCTGTTGTCACCAATTTCATCTGGCTATCTCCAGACTCGAGCAGTCACTGCCTCAAGTTTTTCTTCTGATTTCTGCAGAGCTTATTGATGTTCAACAGACCTCGTTCGCCAGCTCTTCTAGGTAAATAAAGCCTCTTCACCGATGCATTGGTGTGAATCTCGTCTGAGGATGGATTTGTGTAAAGCCGTACTCCCACTACTCGTGTATTGGGCAAATATTTGCCACTTGCCTATATTTGGCATGTAGTGGGAGTGGTTCACTCGGCCAATACTTGTACAATAATTTGTAGTTGGAGCGCCGTACTTGTCATTCAAGTTCGAAACTTGGTATACTTGCCAAATACGGAAATAATTGCGTACTTGCCAAATACACGAGTAGTGGGAGTCCGGCTTAAAACAGCAGATTTAAATTGGGGCTGAAAGAATTACCAAAGTAATGGTGTGCGATTAAATCCTTCACTTCTGAACCAAACGAAGTTGATTCCTTCTGACTGGAATCAAATTGCATGAACGAGCGAATGTTCAATTAACCATAAATAATGAATATTCTCTTCTAAATGTACAATTTCAAGCTTCGATTCCTCACTTCCAACTTCAATTATTTGATCTCGTCGAATTAGAAAAGTTCATCATTAATTGATCCCACAGAACCGCTGTCTGCTAATGCCGCATTAATTGAATCATTCAGCAATACAGTTCACATGGCACTGCTCCAGTTCGTGATCTAGAAAGAATTCCTAATTAAGTCTTGAATATTATATTATTGAGCTTCTGAGGATTTTTTTGTGATGAGCTCGAATAGTGTTGGCACATAAAACATTCCGTGTAGATACTGTAGAATAAACCATTCTGCTTGAAGGAAACACTTCGCAAGTGGATTCCTCTTGTAGGTAGATTGGCATTCAAGTATCCAACGTAAAGTTTTTTTACCACCAACAAATAAATTGTTCTTGATTCATTTACTACAGAAGTGATGGCAATTTTTATCTGGTTCTTATCGCCACCATTGACTGCGCGTTTGAAGCAGTGTGGCCTACCCTGAAAATACCTAGGTTTATTAATTCGAGAGTTAAGTATAGTGTTCTCACACGGACGGACAGAACCTAATTGGATCACGGAATCTAGATCAGGGGTTCGAACCTAATCGATTAAGGCCATTCTTTGCTGAAAAAAAAACAGAATCAAACAGAAATTTATTTTGACAGCTTTGAAAAACAATTGACAGTCGGTATCGAATAAATCAGTATAAACAATATCACAGATCACAATCGTCATGATCCCGGATATGTTATCACATAGAATTTCATATATGTGAAAATGAGAATAAGATTGATGGGTTGAGGCCAGAAGAAAGGACTGTCAATCTGATTCTGATGCCATGCCGACGGGTTTATTCAAAACCTTCCTCAGGGCTCTGGAAGAGCGATACAAGATTTGCATTGATTGAGGAACTAATATTCATTCACCTGAGTTGAATGATAAAAACATAATAAATGATATGAACTAACAATATGAAAAAATACACTACATTTCAGATAACAACAACAATAAAAATACGAAAATAGGAAGCAGATCTGCGTGATATCTGACGCCTTAATTGAACCTTTTGTTTCAGGCATTAATTTCCCTTTCGACAACCATTTGTTGGAAGCCTCCTTATCGATGTGTGGCTGATTCAAAAGATGCCTTCCATGTAATTACTGCTTCATCCGTCCTTTGCTGTTGTTTATCAGATTCGGAAAAAAAGACACGCTTAGCGAGTTGTCGTTATTGCCAAGTTTAGACCAATGTCACGACTTTGTGAATAAGTGTAAGCCTGCTCGAAGAAGAATTCTTAATCTTTCAAATCTGTTGGTTGACAGCATCTTTCTGGCCACGTCCTCCTTCCTTTCTCATCAAGGTAGTTCTTATCATGGATGACTTTGGGTGATGACACCTCTGCTTCTTCTGCTCGTTCTAGCCTGCCTTTAAATGTCATCCAGCTCTGTCGCAGTCCACTTGATTAATCCAAATGGGAAAATCAATACGGGAATTGCATAGATGTTGACTTTCATTGAACTCTATTCATTTGATATTATAATATAAAATTAAAATATAGGGCTAAAGGGTTGAGATTGTTTTCGTCTCAATATTCGGAAATTGCAGACATTTCGATCAGAGGTCAAATGATAGCTCCCCCGTTGCAAGGAACGAGCGGGCAAATACAACGTGGAGATTCGAATTTACTTATAAATCAAAACTATCGTTCACACCGAAACAGCTTATCCGAATGCAGATTCACGCAAACAAATTCTTATGAGCTCTTGCCAATTCTTTAATCTACTCGAATGCATGCTTCTCGGTAGAGAAATGATTTTGGCTTTCGTGGCCGCCTATGATGTGGAACAGATCACATACTTGAGTAATTTGCGACTTTCGCGATCAATCAACTTGGAAGTGTAATTAACAGAAGCGCGGATGGCAAATTTCCAGAGACTCAATCAAATTGAAACAGATTCCGCCTGCTCTAAAAATAACTCGACAGAATGTTGAACGTGTTTAATGGATTTTGGATGTACCGAATCGATGTGCACAGGAGGTGTAGAATGAACGCGTTATTTAAAGAACGAAATTGATTTAAGAAATTGTTAATTGAACTAGTTTTCGGACGAATACTCCGGCAGCACATGGTTTATGGATTCAATTTCCAATCGACTCCAGGTCCTGGCATCGTGTGAATACCAGTGGCAGCGTCATCCAGTACACGCCTTCTCAGTGGTGAGAAGTCAAGTGGCTTCAGCTGGACTGTCAACTGGCTCATGATTCTAAAATCCATGGGTTTTAGTATCATGAAGTAGCTGGCTATGTGTGAGCGCCTCTTATACTGTGGTTTGAGCTCGACAGAATTAAGAGTCAGACAACCAGAAATAGCAAATTCATCATCACTTATCATTTTACACTGATTTAAATCCGAAAACACTAACAATTAAATTAATTATATGAGTCAACTTCGACAATTCAACATGAGTACGTTTCCATAGTAACGTAACCAATTTCAATACGAATTTCGAAGCATCATTTATTTATGAATTAGATAATTCGTGATTTCATCAGAATCAATTGGAATGAATCTGTCGAATTTTAAACGATTTGCGGAAAAATAGTATGTTCACCTCGTAGGAAAAGACACATTCCTGGACTCTGTGTTGCCTCGACTTGGCAATTTTCACAATCGTCCAGGAATGTTACGCTTTTCCTACCCGGTTAACAATGTATATTATTGATGCATGCTCGGAACCGGAGCAAAATTTATATCTTGTGTATGCAAGTTTTGGAGCTCAATTTGTTGGACTGAACTGTACAGGACAATCATCTCGTTTTTTATCGGATTTTTCCTTCCCCCCTTTTCTCATTGACATTGGTCATCATTTAATTCTTTAGATAAATTGGGAGATGTTTCATTTTCAGATCTGAACATTACGTTGAATGAAAAACCAGATATTGAAAACATGTTGACTGTCATATCCAGGGGAAAAAATCTTATTAACAACATATCGCACAAAATATCTTTTTTATTCAAATTTGAGGGGTTCAGGTTGCCGCGCAGAGGGATGATGGGTTTAATATGAAAATTTCAAAGAAACAAAATTGACGGGTCCAAATGATTTTTCTCCTAGAAAAGTTCTCTGATTTCTTTCTGATGTGATACGCTGTATAGTCGTTCCAGTGTTCAGTCAATTTCATTTCAAATTGTAAATTATTAAATAATAGAAGAGCAGACTGTCTAATGACTACTACAAACATTTTCACCTCGATTTCCACTATTCCCTGCGAGTTTATTTCTTTTTTGTTGTGCAGTTCCACTGAAGGAAGGCAAATCATGTTTAAAAACTGCACTTGATAATTGGTTTGTACTATTCAACCCTACCTATTCTCACTCCTATACGTGTTGGGTACATTTTTTCGTTCTTCCTATTCTCTTTTTAAATCAATCTGAAAGACATATTTATGAAGTTGCGTGATATTAAGCCATCACGAAGGACTCAACGATACATGGTATCACGAGAAATTTAAAAAATGACGTTCGCATGCGTTTCATCATAGGAGGAAATGAGTTTGTCGCTTCGAATTGAGTCATTTCGAAGTTAATTTTGTTTCAGAAAAAAAACGTGTTCTCTAACTATTCATTCCACGGCGAATTATGAATACAAAGTTATGAGTGGATGAAGTCCATGGTACCCAGCAGTGACGGTTCCTGTCCTGCAGGTGTGATTTGGCCAGACCCAATATACAGGATGAGTCTTTGACTTGTACATATATATATATATATATATATTTCAACTGAAGATTCTTGAGGTCGAAAGGAACCTTTTTTTCATTTTCCATTTTTTCGAATTCGGCTCTGTTGAAAAGATATAACCATTTAAAAAAAAAGTGCTAACTACGGCTATGAAACGATCTTCTGGAATTGATGCAAAGTTCATATTTCTCGTTTGAAATTGAGTTTATACATTACATAATATACTCAAGTACTAACCTTATTCGAATAAGAATGTTAAAAACACGATATTTTTCAACAAAAACAGTAAGTTACATTCGATTATATCCGCACTTAACAATCTATATTTGTCCTACCAAAATAAGTTCCTCCTTCGATTTACATAAAGATTATAGTTTGTGGGCACTAATAACTTGTTTATATTCTCCTCTTTCTCGCAAAACTATCTCGAAAAGAATTGTTACACTAATCGAACATAACTCCATTAAATTAGGTCAAATGATTACAGGTCAATGACCTAACCTAACCCATCGAACCATATTTTATGAACTCTTATCATAGAACGTTTGATAAGACGATGCCAGATTGTGTTGATTTTCTCCACAACGAAGCAATAGGTCCTCTATCATTAACGGATGAACTAACGCAAAGGCACCAGTTTTGTTTACTTTTGGGTGATGACGTCTGGTCGTGCCTCATTGGAAATGTTCTGATTCTCGCCGATAGAGCGCTACGATCTTAATACGCAAGACCGTTGATTTGTGATTGTTGAAGTAAGCATGCGTAAAGCATTGCGTAAAGCGGCTTGATGGAGATTTGTCGATTAGTTTATTCACAGTGGAGAATGCGAAAAGTTGATGTGAAAAGATTATCAGTGAAAGTGAATTAATGTGATAATAATCGTGAAGTGAGTTTATAAAATTCCAGGAGGATATTGTTTAGAAACATCGACACAGATTATCAGGTACCTATCATAGTATTTTTCATTAATTTTAATTTAATAGGTACGTGATTTGTATTGAATATTCATCATTAATATCCGAATTTTGTATTCCATTGACGAAAGTTGATAAACATTCTGACAACATTGTTACCTTGTATAGAGTTTATTAATTTGAGTCATTCTGTGATATTGAAAAGCCAGGGTAGCGTTTCGATTTGGAAATATGCATCACGAAGAGAGTGAATACTTCACCAAAATTCAGTTCATTTGAAATAACGGTTCCGAAGATATAAACATAAAAGTGTTTTTTTCATGGATTTTCGACACCCTGTATCCTCCAAACGAAACCGAATTTTGAAAAATGGTATAAGAAGAAAGTGTTTCGTTAGATGAGAGGAATCTACAGTTAAAATATATATACAAGTCAAAGACTCACCCTGTATACAGGCTCTTCCTAAATTGGAGGTACAAATGAAAAGGTCATTCCTTGAATAATTTTGAGTAAAAAGAATCCCATGAACTTGGGACCTCAAATATTTCGTTTTTGTAATACAGGGTGTTGAAGTTTCGGAATTTTCTCAGAGTATCTGCACACAATATGATATTCAACTCAACTGGAGTTCAATATGTCAAAACTGAAGATGAATTTATTTTCCACAGCTCACTGAAATCTACTTGAAAAGATTAAACGGTCCATATTTTCTAAAAAAACAATCATTAAAAAAATTGAATATTATGTCTATGTTTTTTCAATGAAACGCATCGTTTTCGAGTTATTCCCAATTTAACGCTATAGAATTTGACGAAAGAATCAAAAATCATAAGAGTAATCTGGATGATTCCATGGATTTTCAATATCAAAGAATGACTGAAATTCATAAACACTCTGATCTCCTATACAATGTCAGAAAGTTCATCAACTTTGTCAATATTATAAAATCTCTGTATGGTGGAAAAACGTTGTAGAGATATGTAATAATGGAATCTCACAAATGAGGGAGATAAAATTGAGTTTTGAGAAACATGCAATTATACATTTTATACGTACAGTTCTAATTCAAAGTTATTGTTACCGGTCCATATTGAAAATGAATGTCAATGAAATACAGAATTCGGATATGAATGATGAATGTATTGAATTGAAATCATCATCATCATCATCATCATCAAGCTTATCCCGTCCACTGCTGAACGAAAGCCTCCCTCAACTCTAGCCATCTTTTTCGGTCTTGTGCCACCTGAATCCAGTTTCCAGCCACTCTCTTTATGTCGTCTGTCCACCGACTAGGAGGTCGTCCCCTACTCCGGTATGCCTCATGTCTTGGTCTCCACTCCACAAGTCTCTTCGTCCACCTTCCATCACTCATTCTCGCCACATGCCCAGCCCAGTTCCACTTGAGCTGTAAGATAGCCTCAACTGCGTCTCTTACTCCTGTTCGGTTCCTTATGGTCCTATTCGGTATCCTGTCTCTGAGAGTAACTCCCAGCATTGACCTTTCCATTCTCCGTTGCATCACTTGAATTCTGCAGATGTTTCTCTTGGTCATTGTAAGTGTCTCAGCTCCATACGTGAGAACAGGCAGAATACACTGATTGAAGACCCTCCTCTTTAAGCTTATTGGGACATCAGCTGTTCTCAGAACGTGTCTGAATCTACCGAACGCTGCCCACGTCAAACCTATCCTTCGTTGGATCTCATGAGTTTGATTATCTCTCCTGATGCCGATTTCATGTCCCAAATATTTGTATGCATGCACTTGCTCTAAGTTGTTGTTGTTAATCTTCAGAGGACAACTCAATACCAAGTTAGTCATGTATTGAGTTTTCGATAGATTAATTCTTAAACCTAATTTTTCCGAGACATCATTTAGCATATCCAGCATGTGTTGTGCTTCTCGTATGTTATCAGTTAGAAGCACAATATCATCTGCAAAACAGAGATGACTCATCTGTTCACCGTCGATGTTCACCCCTGCTGCACCCCAATTAACTTTCTTCAACATATTCTCCATCAACGCAACAAACAACCTAGGTGAAAGTGTGTCGCCTTGTCTTACCCCTCGAGCGATATTGAACCTATCAGTGTTCTGATCCATCGATACTCTGACATTTGCCGTGGCGTTACTGTATATATGTTCGATAATTCTTGCGTATCTATGATCGATGCGACACTCCCCAAGTGTCTCTAGAAGTTTTCTTTGATCCACCGAATCAAAGGCCTTCTCAAAATCCACAAACACAAGCATAAGTGGTCTGTTATACTCTATACATTTCTCAATGAGAACTCTAACTGTCAGAAGATGGTCGTTAGTTCCGTAACCTGATCGAAACCCCGCCTGCTCTCTCGAAAGAAAGAAGTCTATTTTATTTGTCAATCGCTTTGCGAGTATTTTGGTGAATAGTTTGTATATGTGGTTGAGGAGGCTGATCGGTCTATAGTTCTTAAGATCTGTTACGTCCCCTTTTTTGTGTACAACTACAATGGTTGCACTATTCCATTGTGATGGTGTTATTCCTTCTTCGATGCATTTATTGAAGAGAACCTTTAGAGCTTCGATGATTTTTGGGCCTCCTTCTTTGATTGACTCTATAACTAGTTCGTCGTCGCCGGGAGCTCTGTTATTTTTCATATCTCTTAGAGAACTTTTTACTTCATCACTGGTTATTTCTGGAATCTCTTCTGAACCCTGGTTTTGTATCTTTGGGATATCGGTTTCGATCACTTGTTGCCCCAATGTATATAATTCCTTATAGAAGAGCTTTATAGAGTTCAAGATTTCTTGTCTGCGCGTCACTATCCTTCCGTGTTTATCCTTGATCTTATGTATCTCCTTTCTCCTCATGGTAACATTTCTCAGCAACTTTAAAACATTGAAATCAATGAGAAATAAAATGATACTTATGGTAATATTTCTATCTGAACAATATTCTCTTAGGATTTTAGAAACTCAACACTACACGGTTATTATTACATCAATTCACTGAAAGTCTTCATATAATCATCACAAGATTGCTCTATGAATGATTTGACCATTTTACGCCATTAACATCACATGTGACTGGCGTTTGAAACACAGAACCAGAGACTCTTCTTCGCACAGAACAACGGTTTGTCTTCAGATGTTTACCGAATGATGAAGCTGATACCATCAGCTAACTTCTGTAAAAATTTAGTTTATCTAGATATTGAATACAGCGGTTGCTGTGAGAATTCTAATGAACCCCTTAAAACACTAAAATACCTTAAAAAATGCGAATTATGTGGCAACGCCGTGATGAAATAAAAAAAATGAGGTAGGTATAAGTGTAAAGCTCTTGTTGTACCCGAAGGAATTATGACATGAAATAAAGGGTCTTCCATTTGAAAAAACTGCATATTTTTCGGTAACTGACGTACCCTCTATGTGTAAAATTATTTCTTGTTCCTAGATTTCTGTCAACCCTGTATATAGTAGGCTTTCTGAACCAGCGTACTCTTGAGTAAATTCTTTATTTTTCTGCTGCTCATAGATTTTTACTCCTCTGGCAATGCATTATAAATTTTTCTCTATTTCAATAGCGTAATGAGTTCATTACAGTATTGTTTACAGTTATAATTTTTCGTTTCGTGGTTGTCAACAATGACTGCCGATCCTATCAATTTTCAACACACGTCAATTTGGAAATTTCAATTTTCGTATCAGTCACCAACTGCCAAAAGACACTAGGATGTACCTATAATCTAAATTTTTCATTGAATTTCAACAGTATTTCAGGAATTTTACTGAAACAGACAAAATATCGGCTAATACTCGTTGCAGAATGCAATTCCAACACTCATTCGTATTGGAATAGGAGCCCATTCTGCAACTAGTTTTAGAATACTATTTCTTGCCTCAACAACGGCTTGCAGCTTTATGTTCTCTTAGCACAATATTCTTACTCAGCATAATATTCGGACGGCATATTTCTGCTTGATGAAGTGATAAAGATGCTGTTTATGCCGTGCGTGCTACTCCAGGCCAATATACCCTATGAGAGAGCTAAATGGAAAACTCCAAAGTATGTCATTTCCGCAGCCTATCGCCCAGCCATATGCTTAATTCTCCTCAGAACGAAAATTACCCTTGATAACCTCTTGCTAAGTTCACTCATATGGAAGGAAAACTTCAGATCTGATTGTGAATCCAAGGAATTTGAGGTGGGCAAATTCAGGAGATCCTGCTGAGAAAAATATGGACTGGGTTTTTTTTCTGGATTCATTATCATTCTCTGCTCTTTGAACCATTGTTGGGCCGCAACAAGTGTTGCTTTGGCATTACTCCCCAGTTCTTCAGGGTGCCCAACATTTGCTGGTATATCATTAATAAAGATCAACCTGAGGTGCGCCACAGTTCACATGTTCCCAATCTGATCGTTTCGTTCCAATGTGAACTTGTTGAAATCTGTTTTTAGAAAGCTTGAAATTAAATCAAAGGCTATCCTCCTAATGCCATGGTATCTGAGTTTTTTCGGGAGCAGTTAGTGGTCAATGCTATCGAAAGCTTTACTCAAATCATAAGAATAGAGATTGCATTTTTACCTCCGTCCATAGCATTCGCAATTCTTTGAAGGATTTCGGCTATTCCTGTTGTAGTTGATTTTTCTTCGAGAAATCCATGTTGTCGTTGTCGTTTATTCCAAATTTTATGTCTGTTGAAAAAAACGACGATCCTGTTTTTTATCGCACTTTCAGAATCTTTGATAGGGCTGGTTCTATTAAAATTGGCATAAAGTTGTTCATTTCTCGTGGATTCCCGCTCTTATGTATCAGAATAACTTTACTCTCCTTTAGTTGGTCAGGAAAGTAGCCTTCTGACATACTTTCGATTTCTTCCGATGTTAGGACATGCATATAAAGAGAATATATAGGCCGTTTTATAGAGTATTCAACAGTTTTTCAGGGTTCATGTGATCCAAGGGGCAGCTCTTCGCTATTTTGTCTCCCATATACTAACGAAGAACTTATTCAGTTGATCAGGTGTTTCAGTTGGCACAATATTAGTTCTAGACTGAATCCCTTTCCTTATTAAGGACCATATCATTTTTGTCTTCTTTTCTGCTTTCGAGATCTTTCCTTCATTAGCAATTCGTTTGGTTTCTGTTTATTTTTTCAGTAATTCTTCTTGTATGAGTTATGTAACATCTTACTCACCTCATCGTTTTTCACTACGCAGATCGTAGCTACAACATCTAGTTTCCTCTTGATCTCAATAATCTCTTCATTTCTTCTGGACATTTTTTATTTAAGGTAGAAATAAATTTGTCCCAGAATGCGTCAAATAGGGTTTTGGCCAAATTTATGCCGTAGACTTCATTCTTGAGTCTTTCGACGTTCTTATGGTGCATAACTCTGACTCTTATCGTTTTCGGTTTTTCAGTTGCTGTTCTTACTTTAAGTTCATATATCAGGAACTGCGCTTTGTGGTCCTAAGGTTCCTACTGTAAAGAGAGAGCAATCAGAGAAGATATTATCAACCAAGGTTTCGGAAATTTTAGAAATTGTAGACAGCTCCAAAAATTTTTGTGTCAGACCAAACTCCTCGAACAGAAATTCTTCTTCTTCTTCTGTGCGGCGCCTTTGGTCGGCAGAACGTAGGCCTTGTGGCCCATTGTTCATTCCGCATCTTCTGATACTAGAGAGACTCGGACCCGAAGGTACGCTGATAAGAATGCCGCGAGCCGACAAGGAGGAGTACCTCTCACCATAGAGATGGAAAGTGTAGGGTTCCCTAGGTGATAAGAGATAGTTGCTTCCTCTCGAAAATCAAGAGTTTTTTGACCTCCGGCTTAGAAGAAGGCCCCTTAATGAGGAGTCTCGACTGCCTGAGATCCGTTCTCATGTTCCACTCAGAGGAGAATTTCACATCAATTCATCTCTTGAAGAGGTTTTTGATATATGTGGGACAGAAAGGAAGCGCGGGTTCCGGCCCAGTAAAAGTCGAGCGAGCCCCTTGTTTGGCTAAGTTATCTGCTTTTGTATTGCCAGAGATAGACGCATGCGCCGGGCACCAGATAACCTTGAGAGTGTTATCTGAGCCTAGCGCGCGCATAGCCTCTCTGCATTCATAAACCAGTTTAGAGGTTACTTTTATTTCAGAGAAGGTTTTCAGTGCCGCAACAAATGAATATGTGTTTCCCAGAGTGACCTCTGCGGATACTCTCTACCGCACATGCCAAGACAGCATAAAGCTCTGCTTGTGCTATTGAGCAGTCTTTTCCGAGAGGAATGGACCACTTTTTTCTGGGTCCAACAATCCTAGCACCGGCACTCGTGTTACAAACCGAGCCGTCGGTGAACCAGGTGGGGCCCTCAGGTTTGAGTAACCTGTCTGGTTCACACCACTGATCTCTGTCAGGGACAACTACTTTGTAGGGCTCGTCGAAGTAGAATCGGGCGCACGCACGGTCCCCTCTGCGAAAGAGGGACGGGTTAATGTCCTCCACCATCTTGAAAGCCATCGCGTGCCCCCTGAATCCCCCACGATTATGCCATTGTCCCTGTTCCAAGATTCTGAGCGATGTTTTCATAGCCACCTCAGTGATGGTGGGGTGTATGGTAGGGATGCCCAACATGCATTACATTATAATTCGACGCGTTCAAGCCAAAACGACGTAAGTGCCATTTCAATAATTTCTAGTAATTTGCGAAAAACGCGTTTCGAGAGTATTTCTTCAAAAAAATAATAAAAATTGGACTTGTGATAAGTAACAATACTAAAAACCACTGGGTATAAACGTTTCGTCGAAATTAAGCAGCAAAAAGTAGTAAAAAAGGCAAAAATGGTGGTTAAGTCATTTGACGTGATGTCATGTCGTTTATGACGTCGCTTATGCTTACAAGGTTCTGTGAAAGATGTCGTTTATAACAACTTATGCCATTTCATTATAGGATTATTAATATTTCAATGGCGCTTAGGTCTATTCGCGATTCAAGGGTAAGCTGCCCCGTCTACATCATGCGTTTTCATCAGTAGGTAGGATCATTCTTTATTTTAGGTGATTTGTGATATTTAGTCAGGAAAAAATATGATGAAGAATTAAAATAGTTTTTCCTAGTCCCAAACCCTATTCTTATGGATCCTCCCCTGAATATTGAAAAACACTTATACACATGGAACTCAACTAACATTTTAACGACTCACTTTATGTATGAAAATCAGACTATTCGAAGTGCTTTGAATAAACTGGCAAAAAAATTGTGAATATGAAAATTCAACGGTGATTAATGCACGTTTATAGTTTTCTTGTGAAATCGTTAATGAGTTGAAAACGGAAAAATCTTGACGAACCTCCATCAATTTTAGCGCATTTTTGGAACAAGAATACAGCCCATACAGGGTGTCCCAAGTTTGAGTGTCGAGTGCTTTATTTGAAATCTGAGAATTGGGATCATGATAATATTGTTCGAACTTCTCTACTGAGTTGAGATATTTTCAGAGCCTGAGCACTTACGGTTATACAGGGTGTCCCAAGTTCGAGTGCCTATGAGACGTTTAAGGAAAACTGGTCATATTTGCAATCTGAAAATTTGGATTATGATGTTGTTCGAAATTGTCCATTGAGCTAAAATATTTTTAGAGCCTGAGCACTTCCGGTTATACAGGGAGCGAAAATAAATTGGTTCAAATTTTTTTTTTAATTTTTTCCTCTGTGATATGAATGAGTATTCAGTTCTGCGAATACATTTACATTAAAATCATTGTATTCTTTTCGATACTCTTCAAAATATCTAGGAAAAAGTCAAATATTCGTAGTCAGTATTATGTTTTCTTTTCGTTGTCAGCATCCTGAGCCTGAACCGTTTTCAAAACATCAAATTAGAAGAATGTGGAGAGTTCATGCATCTTTGTTTTTCATTTTTTTTTTATTAAAGTACTATCATTAATTTTCATTGCAGAATCCAAGGCAATCATTGGGTTCTAATTTGAAAAACAGAAGTTATGGCCAATTTTCGACCACAGTTTTCGACACAAAATTTGAAACACCCTGTGATGATATTTCTGAAATTCAAAAGATGCATGACCTTTCCACATTCTTCTGCTTTGATGCTATGAGAACTGTTCACGCTCAGGAGGCTGAAAATTAGAAGAATGAAAATAATACTGACTCCGAATATTTGACTTTTTACCAGTTCTTCCGACATTGCGAAATGTATTTGAATGAATACAATGGTTTTAATAGGAATGTATTCAGAGTTAAATACTAAATCATATCCGAAATTTAAAAAATTCAAAAATTGAAAAAAAAAATTTGAACCAATTTATTTTCGCTCCTTGTATAAACAGGGGCGCTCAGGCTTCCGAAATATTTTACCTCAGTAGGGAATTTCATATAATATCATAATATTCAGTTCTCCAGAAATGTCACTCGAACTTGTGACACCCTGTATTGTTATGTTTTCGTCCGTCGGTTACAGTGACCTGTCTCCCGGTGAGATTGAGATCTCGAAACAAGTATCATGTTCTATGAAAATCCTTGATCTTTGGCCAAAATTCAAAATTTGAATTTATAGTGGTAGAAATTAAATAATATAGAACAAAAAATGATAATCTTCATGTAATGAGCACACCCGTTCATACCCAAATGAGCTTCCCCCGAAAAAAATTCCTGGCTACGGGCCTGGTTCATTTGAAGACTCTTTGACAATCATTGAAATCCGTTTAACTTTCGAAGACTTTTTTTCGGCCTAAGCGCCAACTATAAAAAGCTGAAATAAAAGACAAAACATGTTTTTATTTAAGATCTTCACACTGAATTCTCAAGTACACCGATCACCACTGAATAAATTTGAATATATGACTGAGACAGAGCCTTATATCAATAATTATCTTACAAAAAATTATTACGAATATTCCTATACTAAAAGGCGCTTATGCTATACTGTAAACAAACAATTTGTTTTGGCATAAGCGACACTATAAAAATGAGCGATTTGAATACGAAGACTAACAGAATTTGAAGAAATAATTAAAAAGATTTAAGAAAACCTTTTTAATCATCACTGAAATTACTCACCTTTATAATTAACTCACCCTTTCCGTTGCAATTTTGTTGAAACGCGAACGATATTTTCAGTGCAATACTGTCGCTTGACGCTTGTGACGGTAGTGAACAGACTTGACAAATTCTGTTTAGTCGAAATTGTCGCTTACGCAACTTTGAATTGAAATACAGGAAAATTCGTAAATTTTTTGGACTAAATCGGACGTTCTACTTAGAGAAGGTACTTAAGACAATTCATTGCAACTAAAAACTCAATTTTTGAAAAAATGACGCTTACGTTGTTTTGGCTTGAACGCGTCGATATATATATTCTTTTGAAAGAGAGAATTACATAGGTACTGTTTCCTTATTGATACTGTGGGAGTAGATCTTAGAGCGCCTGTTATACTAAGACAAGCTCTCCTCTGACATCTATTAAGGATGTTTCGGTTGTTGGCCTTCTCTAAGATAGTCCACCATACCACTGATGCATAGGTAAGGATAGGCCTCACTACCACAGTATACATCCAGTGTTTAATATATGGTCTGAAGCCTCCCCCCTTGCCAAGCACCTGACGTGTAGACCAAAATATTATGATATGATATGATATGATATGATATATTGTTTATCCTGATTACTCCTAGGTCTCCTGTGGAGACCCCTCTGAAATTACAAGCTTGAAGCTTATAACTTGTGCCGAGTTCGGAGTAAGCAGTTGTGTTCTGTGTAGGCTTTGTTACTGTGTCCTTACGCCACCTTAGGCACAGCACTGTTAATTTTTGACCCAACAGTGAGAATGGTGGCCCCTACCGAGTCTAGAAAATTTCTTTCCTAGCTCGGGATTGAACTTCGGACCTTTGGGTCCGAATTCCACCGCTCTACCACTGAGCCAGGGGCACTCATATATACATATTATATTGGCCTTGTTCGCTTGAGCTTCGATGTGTTTCTTCCACAGAAGTTTGCGGTCCAATATAACACCGAGATAACGGACCTGGTCAGATAAGGTGAGCCTCATTCCAAACAGACTGGAAAGTCTAATGTCGCTAGGCACCCTTTTCCTCGTAAAGACAACCATTTCGGTTTTCTTAGAGTTTACTGAAAGGTCGTATGTTATGCACCACCGCTCGATTATCCGCAAAGCATTTTGCATCAAATCGACGACAACGCTGAGTATCCTACCTCTTATCAGCAGGACAAGATCGTCCGCAAAGGCTACTGCGACGTGGCCCGCATCCGCCAACTCAACCAGGAGCCCATCCAGGACGAGATCCCACAGTAGCGGTGAGAGAACACCGCCCTGCGGACAACCCCTCCCTGGTGTTCCCCCTATGGTCGAGGAGCCCAGCTCAGCCACGATATTGCGAGCCTTGAGAAGCGATCCCGTCCAGCGACAGAGTGTAAGCGAGATTCCGTGCCTTAAAACAGCGCTGTTCATTGCACCAAATGCAGTGTTGTTGAAAGCTCCCTCTATATCCAAAAATATAGCAAGGGTATATTCTTTGTAGTGTAACCCGTCCTCAATGTAATTTACAACCAAGTGAAGAGCGGTGTCTACAGATTTACCAAGCACATAGGCATATTGAGAAGGATGCAATGGCCAAGCCACTAGTTATGTATCCCTAATATGTCTTTCTACCAGTCTCTCCAAGGTCTTCACTAGGAAAGAGGAGAGACTTATTGGTCGAAAGTCCTTCGCGTTTGTGTGCGATGGCCTTCCGAGTTTGGGTAGAAATATAACTCGAACCTTTCTCCAGGACATAGGTATATGTCCTAGAGCCAGACTTGCTCGAAATATATGAAGCAGTGAGGAAGAGAGCAGATCCAACCCTCTAATAAGGAGAGCCGGTAATATGCCGTCCTCCCCTGCCGCCTTATATGGCTCGAATTCCTTGATGGCCCAACGGATCCTAGAGTGAGTTACCACCTGAGACGCTGACAGCCAATCTGCGCTTGATGCACGTCGGTGAGCCTCGTCACAGGTGTTTTCTGTTTCATTGAAGCCCGGGAAGTGGACCTCTGGAAGATGTCTCAGATTTTCAACTTTCGAGCTGGTTTTCACACCAGTGGGAAGGGTGAACACTCTGCTTCCTCGAGTTATTACCATCTCGTAACATGTCAATGTTGTAGTCACCTAAAACATCTGTCGAAATTCGTCAACATTTCTTTTGAGTGGTCTGTAAATTGATAAGATTATTGTCCCCATATCTTCCAACCAAATCCCACTGATCTCAACAACAGATTCCATTGAGATTTCCGATATGTGATGCAGACACTGAGTCCTTAGATCTCCATGTGTTAGTATGAGAGTTCCGCCGTTACCTTCTTCCCCTACAATAATATGCCATAATTTCATAACCTGGTATTATAAGTTAAGTGACATAATTCTGGTTCACCCAATGAGAGTATGCCATCAATCTTCGTCCAGGTGACTTTGAGGGGGAATTGTTGGTCTGATTCTCAAATAGATGTGGCCATGATCTATAGTCTTTCCTTATTATAATCTTCAGCTTTGTTTGAAGAGGACCTTCGTTTGACTCCAATTTTCACCGAATTCGGGTTATGTTATTATGAAGAGATCTAACAAGATCGATACCTAGGTCAACCTACCGCTTTGATGAGGTTGGAACTTCCGCTGATGATTTGTAGCAAGTTCGAGTCAGATCCATGGCGGTTGTTGATAATAAATATCAATGCATCAATTTTTCTGATTAATTGATGACAGATATTAATGTACAGGATGGGGCAGAAAAACCTATCCGATTTCAAAACGTTATAAAATTAAAACCACTCAGCTTGTCAAAAAATTTTTTTTATTAACATATCGCAAATTTTATGCCATTTTTAAATTTAAGTTTTGAAAAGCACATCACTCAAATGTCGTCCTTGGGAGCGGATACACTTATTTAGGCGCTCGCGGTAGCTTTCCATGACTTTCACCGTCATTTCCACAGGAATTTCTTCAATTGCCCGAGCAATTTCCCTTCGTAAAGCAAGAAGGGTCCTTGGTCGATGCTGGTAAACCTTCGATTTGAGGTAACCCCAAAGGAAGAAGTCACATGGAGTGAGATCCGGTGAGCGCGGCGGCCAGCCAACATCACCTCTCAGAGAAATGAGGCGACCGGGAAACAGTTCCCTGAGAATGTCCATTGATCGTCGCGATGTGTAGGCGGTTGCACCATCCTGTTGAAACCACACATTTTCCACGCCATTTTCTTCCATTTTGGGTCTTAGAAAATATTCCAGCATGAAACAATAGCGCTCGCTGTTGACCGTTACGGTTTGCCCATTTTCTTCAAAAAAGTAGGGCCCCCAGACGCCTAGGCGGGAAAGAGCACACCACACAGTCACTTTTGCTGTCTAAAATTTGACACCCACACTTTAATCGTAGCGTGATGTGGAACAGGATCATGACGCCCGAGTCCGAAATGAATTCGAAAAGCACGTTGTGTAGCAATTATCGAACCGCCGCATTCGATAAACCGCTCAATAACAAAAGCACGATGTTCACCAGACCAAGGCATGTTGACTACTGACAAATGGCATAAAACCAGCTTTCTAACGGTTTTTACCCCACTACTCTACCTGCTCTCTCTTCTGAGAAAAAGGGATTTGAAATCGGATAGGTTCTTCTGCCCCACCCTGTATGTTGAACGTTGATTTTTGGGGATCTATTATATTTCCGGCCTCGAAAAAAAGAAACGGTATCTCTTCATTACTATTCTCTGCGGCCAGAAATCTTCTTTATTCAGTTCTTCCAGTAGACCTAATCAATTCCGACCAATATCTAGATATTTTCTCCACATCGAAATTTTTTTCGGCTGTTTCGTTTTGAGAAATTCTATTTAATAAGTGTCTTTAACTTATAGACAGTTATTAAAAAAATTGATATTTGGAATAAATAATAAGAAATTGTTATAGTTATGAAGTATGAACATGTTGTATGTATCAAGCAGCGACTGAATATCGAGGTATGTTGTACCGTTCTATTTGGGGTAACTGAGTGAGTTGAAGATGTTACATAGTTTGGATGTTACATTACATAGTACCAGATTCTGAAAAGCCCGTCGGCTGGCCGACCTGTGTGGTATATTGTATACAATTTGCCAAAGAAAACTTCCTGTTCTAAGAGGAAATATAAGATGTCTAGGGCAGCAATCGAGAATTGAATTCCGAAATTGATATAATTAATCAAATTTTCATGAATGTTTTTAATTTCTCGATTATTTTTGGGTCGGCCCGGCCAACCCTGCATAACCAGACGAGCCGTTTTTGCTATACATATTTGCAACAATCTTTACAGCTGGCCCGATGCGTCACTTTGAAATTACTTCACAATTATGATCACTTCATGAACAGCATATTTGAAAATGCGCAAAGGACCCCGCACTTTTACTACGGGAAATGGAGTTCCGTCAAAATTTCTAAAATTTTGGTATAATGTAGTACTCGACATACTGATCAAAAGTGTCCATGGCCCCAACTCAATCCTATGACTAGTTTTTGAGATACATGGCGTTGAAGTTGAGAATTACCCACTTTTACTACGCCCATATCTCGGAACAGAATCGAATGAACTTCAATTTTTCTCAAGAAACATTTCATTACATCCCCAAGGAGCAAGCATATAGAGGAATATGACCGAAAATCGTTACGAATACAGGGTTATCCATAATTGAATGCATGCCCGATTTTGAAAGTATAAAATATGTCAATTCCAGAGCGAAAACGTTCGCAAAATGAACCATTACACTAGATATGTTGTTGTTACATCGAAAAAGTCTGAAATACCCAGAATTTATACTGGGTGATCCATTATTATGGAAACTATTCTCAAGGAAGGTTAAATGGACACCCTGTATTTATGGGTTGATTCAAGGTGTTTGTTCAATTTTTTTAGAACATATCATCATGAACTTCAAAGAATACAGGGTGATTCAGTCATGAAATGAACTTTGAACCTCACGAAAATACCCAAAAACCCCCTTTTTTTTTCATCACCCTCTATTTCAAGATTAACTCCGTTGAGGTGGGAGTTTTTTTTTTTACCACTGTACTTGAAATAAGAACATCAATACGGCTGAGAGTTTTTATCCAATTCCTATGACCAGATTTTCAGCTGGAATACGAATAGAATAACATGAATAAATAATTTTCATATTACATAAAAAAAAATCTGGTCATAGGAATTGGATAAAAACTCTCAGCCGTATTGATGTTTTCATATCAAGTACAGTGGTGAAAGAAAACTCCCACCTCGTCGGATTCAATCTTGAAATAGAGGGTGATGAAAAAAAAGATGGTTTTTGGGTATTTTCGTGAGGTTCAAAGTTCATTTCATGACTGAATCACCCTGTATTCTTTGAAGTTCATGATGATATGTTCTAAAAAAATTGAACAAACACCTTGAATCAACCCATAAATACAGGGTGTCCATTTAACCTTCCTTGAGAATAGTTTCTATAATAATGGATCACCCAGTATAAATTCTGGGTATTTCAGATTTTTTCGATGTAACAACAACATATCAACTTCAACGCCCTGTATCTCAAAAACTAGTCATAGGATTGAGTTGGGGCCATGGACACTTTTGATCAGTATGTCGAGTACTACATTATACCAAAATTTTAGAAATTTTGACGGAACGCCATTTCCCGTAGTAAAAGTGCGGGGTCCTTTCGTTACATCGATTCTGAAACAATAAAACAATAAGTATAACGAGATGCTTTCAATAAGTTGTATCCACTTTTCCACGATCAATCCGAATTTATTCATAAAACATTATACAATGAATAAATCAACAAAAAAAATTATACAATTCTCCGATCCGATTCGAAATATTTCCATGAAATCAATCAAATCTTCTATGCCCATCGATGCTATCCAACACATTTTCCTAGTACAGAGATATATTGCATAAAACTATGCTCATCAAATTGTTGCATGATCCTTGATAACTCCGCCCCATGATAACTTGAATACTCTATTTCTCCATTGGATATCAGGAGTAACCAGAGCGTTGAAGAAGATATAGGGTCCAGAACATTCTCTCACTAACCACCCAACTGTGAATTTGAATTTATTGAAAGGCAGTGCTCCATTTTGAACAGTCGTTATCAAAACCCAGTCGCACAGGAACCAGATTAGAATATGAGTCAGATAAAAAGTTGTGTAATTCCATTGAAACAAAACGGACGAAGCCCAAGCTGCTAAAAATCCTATCACCATACATTCCGATAAGGGCTCGAAAATTATAACCAGAGGTATCATAGCAACTCGTAGCTGTGCCCACCTTGTCATCCTCGCCTGGAAGCAGTTGATATCGCACAAGCCAGAGTTCTGCAAAGCTGGTTGACTGCTAATGGTCGTCCTCCACCCTTTTTCCTTAAAATATCTGCATATGAAGAAGTCTTCCGCCAAATAGCATCCGAATGTTTTTAAACCTCCCCTTCCTTCTAGAACTGATTTTCTGAAGAGCGTAGACATGCCTGTATGACAATTTCTTCGAAGGAAATCAGCGGCTAAGTAGATTCTCGACTGAACGGTTCCAAAGTAAATTTTCTCGAGAATAGCTGGAAATCCTTCCTTGTCGCTAGTGAATGGCATTTGATGAACCAAACCAGTTTTATCAGTCATGTATGCTACCATATCGAGAAGTGTATCATTTTTCATCTTTATGCCGCTATCCGAAACTAGAATTAAGTCGTATACACTATCTTGAAATGCATTGAAGATATTATTTATCTTCGGATTAGCTCCGACTTGAATGGCTTCTTTGAATACTCTTGTTGAAATGTTGGGATACTTTTTCATTAGTTCCTCCACGATTTGTAAGGCGGGATCTTTGTCGTTTTCCATACAGAATAAAATTTCGTATTGCGGATATGTGAGTGTGAAGAACGATTCCAAGTTTTCTGCTAAGTTTGGGTCAATACCCGTCAAGGGCTTCAGAATAGAAACACCTGGATGTATTTCTTCGGTATTGTTCACAGAATATTTCCTATGGAGGCGGAATTTACCGTGTAAGATTGCTAGTATATGTAAGACCCATAGTAGTGACCATAAAGAAAAAAATAAAACTGCTAGGACATAAACGGTGTCAATCATCATTCTTTTCATTTTTGAGTAAATGACATTGTCAAATTGGATTCAGTGTTCTTAACATCGAAAAGATTGATTGAATTAAACACATAATTCTTTTTAATTTGATCCTCGAAATTAAAAGTGAAACATTTAGTGGGCTCTGCCGAGGTTTAGTGAGAACTATTGCGCATATGCGATAGGAATATTATTATTGGGTAATCGGCAGTATGAAGAAAATTCTATAAGGTATCCATGATGACATGAAAGCAAGAAATTTCTCAAAGATCCTGCTGAAAATTCACAATAGATTTTTTTTCGTAATTATACATGTTATATCTCCAGTTTATATCAAAAATTTATTGTTACTGTTTCATCCTTCAAGAAAATATTGGAAATAAATGTCAATTCAATACAAAGAACCCCGCACTTTTCTTATGGCAAATGGCGTTCCGTTAAATGCTCTAATTTTTTGGTATAATGTAGTACTCGACTTACTGATCAAAAGTGTCTATGGCCCCAACTCAATGCTATGACTAGTTTTTGAAATACAGGGCGTTGAAGTTGAGAACTACCCACTTTTACTACCCGCGTATCTCGAAACAGAATCGAATGAAGATCAATTTTTCTCGAAAAACATTTCATTCCATTCCCAGGGAGCAACTATATACAGGGTCTTTCACGAGGAACCTCACCAATATTCATACGGGAAACTACTGAACGTATTTTCATGAAATTCAGCACTTATAAGTATTTCACGATGCTGATGAAATCTAAAATATTTTCAAGGCATGAGCACCTCCGGTTTTTCCGGAAATGACATCAACTTCCGTTTTTCAAGTTAGAACACCAATTTTTATTGCAGAAATAGATTCCTTAGACAATTTCAAGTTATTTTGATGTAACATTTTTCAGTTTTGGTTGGAAAATTCTCTCTGAGCGGGAAATTTCGAAAAAAAAATCAAAAATAGAGCTCCGCTGAAACAAGAATAACTTCGAGGTTTTTGGATGGAAAATTTTCATTTTTGGGATTTTTCAAGATGTAAGATTGATGTATCCACTTTAAAAATCGAAATCGCGATTCATGATACAGGGGGTGAAAAAATCGCTTTCAAAGTTAGGGATGACAAAATCGTGAAAAATCAATTTTTTCACATTAGAACCCCATTTTTTTATGGCAGATATTGAATCTACGTTAAAAAATAATGTGAGTGTATGCATCACACCCTTGCCCTAAAATGGATATTTTCTGAGTTAATATCCACAAGGGTGTGATGCATACACTCACATTATTTTTTAACGTAGATTCAATATCTGCCATAAAAAAATGGGGTTCTAATGTGAAAAAATTGATTTTTCACGATTTTGTCATCCCTAACTTTGAAAGCGATTTTTTCACCCCCTGTATCATGAATCGCGATTTCGATTTTTAAAGTGGATACATCAATCTTACATCTTGAAAAATCCCAAAAATGAAATTTTTCCATCCGAAAACCTCGAAGTTATTCTTGTTTCAGCGGAGCTCTATTTTCGATTTTTTTTTCAAATTTTCCCGCTCAGAGAGAATTTTCCAACCAAAACTGAAAAATGTTACATCAAAATAAATTGAAATTTTCTAAGGAATCTATTTATGCATTAAAAAAATGGTGTTCTAATTTGAAAAACGGAAGTTGACGTCATTTCCGGAAAAACCGGAGGTGCTCATGCCTTGAAAATATTTTAGATTTCATCAGCATCGTGAAATACTCATAAGTGCTGAATTTCATGAAAATACGTTCAGTAGTTTCCCGTATAAATATGGGTGAGGTTCCTCGTGAAAGACCCTGTATAGAGAAATATGACCGAAAATCGTCGCGTACAGGGTTATCCATAATTGAATACTTGCCCGATTTTGAAAGTATAAAATGTCAGTTCCAGAGCAAGAACGTTCGCAAAATGAACTATTTCACTAGATAATATTATGTTGTTCGTACATCGAAAAACCTGAAATACCCCGAATTCTTACTGGGCGATCCATTATTATAGAAACTATTCACAATAAACGTAAAGTGGACACCCTGTATTTTTGGGTTGATTTAAGGTGTTTGTTTCAATTTCTGAGAACATATCATCATGGACTTCAAAGAAAACAGGGTGATTCAGTCATGAAATAAACTGTGATCCTCACGAACAAACCCAAAAACCACCTTTTTTTCATCACCCACTATCTCAAGATTGACTCCTTTGAGGTGTGAGTTTTCTTTCACCACTGTACTCTATATAAAAACATCAATACGGCTGGTAGTTTTCATCCTCTTCCTATGACCAGATTTCTTGATGGAATAAGAATAAAATAACATAAATACATAATTTTCATATTACATAAAAAAAAATCTGGTCATAGGAAGTGGATTAAAACTCTCAGCCGTATTGATGTTTTTATATCAAGTACTACAGTGGTGAAAGAAAACTCCCACCTCGTTGGATTCAATCTTGAAATAGAGGGTGATGAAAAAAAAAGGTGGTTTTTGGGTATTTTCGTAAGGTTCACAGTTTATTTCATGACTGAATCACCCTGTATTCTTTGAAGTCCATGATGATAAGTTCTGGAAAAATCAAACAAACACCTCAAATCAAGCCAAAAATACAGGGTGTCCACTTAACCTTCATTGTGAATAGTTTCTATAATAATGGATCACTCAGTAGGAATTCTGGGTATTTCAGGTTTTTCCGATGTTACAACAACATATCTAGTTAAATAGTTCATTTTGCGAACGTTCTCGCTCTGGAACTGACATATTTTATACTTTCAAAATCGGGCGTGCATTCAATTATGGATAACCCTGTATTCGTAACGATTTTTGGTCATATTCCTCCATATGGTGGCTCCCTGGGGATGGCATGAAATGTTTCTTGAGAAAAATTGAAGTTCATTCGATTCTTTTTCGAGATACGCGCGTAGTAAAAGTGGGTAATTCTCGACTTCAACGCCCTGTATCTCAAAAACTAGTCTTAGACATTATACCAAAAAATTTGAACATTTGACGGAACGGCATTTGCCATAAGAAAAGTGCGGGGTCCTTTCGGAATTATGAATCATTCAAATTAACGAAAAATAAAATGATATGTAGGTACCTACTACCGATTATATTCAGCCTTGCAACTGCTGCATTATGTATACCAAAGTCCAAATGAAATACAGCATTTTCATACCGCCATCGAGGATATTACGGCTGGATGGAAAAATTTGTTGCTGGCGCAAAAAATCACGGTGCCGACTGTAAAATATAGCTATTTGCCGGTGAAAGAGGGGCACCACCCACTTTCTTTACATGAATGATTTACGGATATTTTCCGCATTCGGCCTGTCACATTCGCCGTATACGGAGGATTGAATTATTGATTGCGACTTCGCAAAAAGCTCTATTGATCCTGGTTGCTATATTGAGGGTTCTGCTGGGAGTTCTCGAAACCACACAGTCATCCGTTGCCCAGAATATCGCTTATTTCGGTGTCTTCGCTGAATTTTTACCAGGAATCCATACAAACCATAGTCTATACTGACGTCTCTGATGTAGGAGGCGTTGAATGACAAATCGAATATTCGAGGAACTGCATTGAAGCCTTTAACGCACGTCTGTTTCATTCGTTTGACTATTTCCTTCGTCTTAATTTCCACCAATCAGAAACGCGCAATTTTGAATCACAAATGGTTTCTAGATGGAAAAACTGTATGGCAGCAGCTGTCAGCAGTTTTTTCGGGTTTACCCGCGGCAAAACTTGACAGTTGTTGTCAACGAAAATTAATAATACATACATAGATGCATCCAGAATAATCTGTTACTCAAGAAATAGTCTTGTCAAATACCATTCGTGCATCCAATTTTTCCTGTGAAAAAAATCGAAAAAACACAGTGCAAAGTAATATTTTTTAACAAAAAGCATTCGTGCAGGTGCAAAAATCCTCGTCTTCGACTCGGATTTTTGTTGCCACCTGCACTCATGCTTCTTGTTAAAATATAACTTAGCAACGTGTTTTTTCGATTTTTTTCGGAAAAATTGGATGCACTTATGATATTACTTATGAAAAAACCCATCTCGAAAACCGTTACGTGGCTCCGAAAGGTTATGAAGGAAACTATCGAAATTCTATTGGGACATAAATTTTCGCAGAATTCCGTTGGCTCTCAAATATTTGACACCCCCACAAAAATATCAACATCTATTCTCAATTCACAAAGTCTCATTACATTGTATAAAAATTATTCTACACCGGACTCAAACGGGAGTATAAAGAGGCTCCATGCGAAATAAGGCCGTGGTTGCCACGAAATAGGGTCGTAAACAGGGAAGTTTGGTGCGGATGTAACCACTCATTATTATTTAGATATGTATAAAAGTGAATTTTTAACTAATAATACAAAAACCACTCATAGAACAAGAACAGCAGATATTAATTTTCCACATCATCGATAGTCTCTTTCTGAAAAAAATCCATCCTATATGTCTTCATCAATAGATCACCTTAGGTATAATCCCAAAATAATCAATACTTACAAACAGTTTAAAACTAGAACAAAAAATTTCTCAGTAGAGCTAGACTTCTAGAGATATTGTTCGGAAGATTATTTAGGTACTGGTTGAAATCTTGTTTTGTACTACATAATTGTTTAGGACGCTATTTCATTTTGTGTTTATCATCTAAAATGGGGACATCTATCTATTGAAGTTACTGATTATTGAAGATACCGATAATTGAAAACAACAATGGGCTGAACTAGTTCAGGAATGGACGTAGAGATGACGAGATGATGATGTTGCAGACGAGTTAGGGTAGGTACCTATCTGTTATTTTCAAAATTAACTATGTGTCTATATGGTTGAGTGAACCAACTTTGAATTTGAACACATTGCTCCTTGTGCTCTTAATGATATTTCAATTGCCATTAAAAAAGTAGGAAGTCACTAACAATCTGAAATTTAGCTATGTAAAAGCAGGAGAGGCATATTTATACGTTTGGAATATTGTGTTTTACTGCTGATCAGATTCTAGATACACATCACTTTCTGGATAATCACCTTCCACTACCCTCAACAAATAAATATCAATACAAAATCTATCCAGTCTAGAAGGGCAAACAATTAGTTCACCCGGAAAGGTTCCTTTCAAAAATATCGGTTGTTTTTTTATTCGAAAAATAATTTTAGGACATTTATGTTTCGAGAATAATTTCCGGCATACGTCCACCACAACTAGCTCTGAAGAACCGCATTTGAACAGACCAATTTTCGACCATTTTCTAGTCATTCAGGCCTTATTTCAGCAATTACACGAGTTATATTGGCTTCCAAAGCGTCTTTTGTTTCTAGTTCATCAGCATAAACCAATGAATTGACATAACCCCAAAGAAAATAATTCATTGGAGTTATGTCGCATTATCTTAGAGGCCAATTAATTGGAGCATTTCTCAAAATCATGTTATCACCAAAAATTTCTTTCAATAAATCAATTGTTACGGTTATTTATTAAGAGGAATCATTGGTTAGAAACTCTGTACTTTCAACTATGTCAACGTTTCATCAGTCTTTGCTGATTTCTTCAGGACTGCAAACAACATTTATTTCTTAGTCTGAATTGCTAATCATGTGTCTGAAATCTTACCTAGTTAGGTTACAGTAAGGTGTTATAAACTATAAAATCAAAAATCAAAATCATGAAGTCATACGATCAATTAACTAAAAACAATCAAGGGGATTCGGAAACTCATAAGCCTGTTTCGTTAAATTAATGTTGGAAAATAGAACTAAAAAGTGAGCACGATCACAAACTCAAATACAACGAACAATAAACAAACCAACTCGACCGTAGCGCCGCATGGGAGGGATGAAGCAACCATAATGTTCATGATGTTATCTATTATCTTTTTTTTTTCTTTAAGTTTGTAGTAGATTGGTATAAATTGAGCTTAAAATTATTCGTATCACACCTATGGTTAACTGTGTCATTAATTTTGATTTGTATCATCTCTCCCACGCTCCGCCTTAACCAGTCACGCGCATAATCCAACACAGCAACATTATCAAAGTCAAAATTGTGGTCTTCGGTTGAATGGTGATCAGCCAACGCAGTCCTGTCCTTTTTATCTTTATGTTTTGGATGGCTGTATGGCCTGCGAAAGACCCATCATAAGACCGCACTAAGTCTTAGACCAATTGTGAGCTGTATAGGCTCACCTGCTTACAATATATCGAGGTATTTACATGACATTTTGTCACTGACCATATCGACATTCTATTACAATGTGAGAAACTCATTTGAATTCGTTAGGTCCATCCAGGGGGTTACTATTCCTGAGGGATATATTTTAGTTTCCCTGGATATGGTTTACCTTTTCACAAATGTCCCTAAAACATTAGTCCTTGATATTCTTAAGAGAAAATGGTCAATATTGTCTGCCTACACCGAAATGCCAAAACAGTTATTTTTAGAAGCAGTAAGCTTCATCTTTGAATCAAGTTATTTCTCCTTCAATGATAGACCATATCTACAATGTGACGGTATTACTGATTGCCTTCAACGGTTTCCACGATAAGTTGCAGTTCACCTTGGAACGTGAGAGTGGTCATTTGTTGTCATTTCTGGATGTTCTGGTGGTCGGAGGTGATGATGGCTCTCTGACGACAAGATGGTATTCGAAGCCTACTAATTCCGGCCGCTTGCTGCATTATGACTCATCATGTAGTAGGTCACAAAAAGTTGCTACTGTTAAATCTCTGTTGTGTAGAGTTTTTAATTTGTGTAGTCCTGTGTTTGTTGAACAATCTATTTTAGAAGTTAAGACTTTGTTGAGAAAAAACAACTACCCTACTAATTTTGTGAATAGAATAGTTAATGAAGTGAATCTAAAAAGATCAACCTCGTTGTTGCCTATAGAGGTTGTAGATAACTCACCAATGTATTTCAGATTACCTTTCTTGCCGCAAGCATCTCTTAAAATTGTTGAACTAATTAAGAACCGAATGACTGATGTGTGTGAGATTTATTATAGTAGTGAATCCACAAAGACCTTCTTTTCACGCTTGAAAGATGAGACGCCAATTTCATGGCGTTCAAATGTTATTTATAAGATCCCTTGTTTGTCATGTCCAAAGTGCTATCTTGGTCAAACAAAGCAGTAGGGTAAACAGGGGGAATGGCGTTCACTTAAGGGAAACGCAATATATTTTTTAAATTAATGGTTTTATTCTGAAATTCAGAACATTAACTTCAACTTTAACTATTAAATGATCAAACTTTTAAAAGGAATCGTGTACATCCTAGAATTATGAGCAGTAGTAAAGGTTAAAAAAAAAAATAGCTTTGAGCGTCATTGCCCCTGTCATTGGGTAATACCGCTCAAGCAAAGGTGAAATGACGCCCATACCTGTTTCTTTGCAATAGAACAAGTGAGATCCATTATGATCATATGATATATAGCTATAATCATAAAATTGCATATATTTTGGATTTTTTGTCGATCCCTTAAAGTAGTGAATGGAAATAATGGCATGTCATATTGTTTTGCGGATTGTCTTTTGGACATCCAATTTTCAACCGCAATTTTTAGCGGATTTGAGGATTTCTTCGTTCCAAGCCGCTTTGGCGGTTGTTCTTTGGCGATTTCTGGGAATATCCATAAAAATAAAAGAAGAAGTCACTAAGGCGTAATGGCGCTCATGTGAGCGGGATAACCCCGAACGGTCGTTTTGAATTTAAAATTAAATTAAACAAACATTGAAAAGCAATTCTTGAAAATTGATTAATTCATCATGTAATAGAATGATTTAGAACCTAGAAAAACTATATTGAAAATTTAATGAATATCAAAATTCTGAACTTACCGAAAAAAAGATCGCGACGAAAATTAGTTCAGCACAGCCTCATACAAGTAAACGCATTTTCCCGTCGCTTTTCACCAGCTGACTACTCTTGCGCGTTGCTACGTGTTAGAGGCCCTTCCACTTCCCCGTTATAAGTTTATTGCATATTGTTTTGCACCATTTTCAAAAACTTATAGAGGTGCGCGCTATTACCCGGTGAGCGCCATTACCCCTGCTTACCCTACCTGTCGACTAGGAAAAAACAACACATGTATGATTGTAATCCAAAACATAAAGATAAAAAGGACAGGACTGCGTTGGCTGATCACCATTTCACCGAAAACCACAATTTTGACTTTGATAATGTTGCTGTGTTGGATTATGCGCGTGACTGGTTAAGGCGGAGCGTGGGAGAGATGATACAAATCAAAATTAATGACACAGTTAACCATAGGTCTGATACGAATAATTTTAAGCTCAATTTATACTAATCTACTACAAACTTACAGAAACAAAAGATAATAGATAACATCATGAACATTATGGTTGCTTCCTACCTCCCATGCGGCGCTACGGTCGAGTTGGTTTGTTTATTGTTTGTTGTATTTGAGTTTGGATCGTGCTCACTTTTTAGTTCTATGTCCCAACCTTAATTTAACGAAACAGGCATATGAGTTTCCGGATCCCCTTGATTGTTTTAGTTACTTGATCGTATGACTTCATGATTTTGATTTTTGCTTTTATAGTTTATAACACCTTACTGTGACCTAACTAGGTAAGATTTCAGACACATGATTATAAATTCAGACTAAGAAATAAATGTTGTTTGCAGTACTGAAAAAATCAGCAAAGACTGATGAAACGTTGACATAGTTGAAAGTACAGAGTTTTTCCTATGAGTCCTCTAACCAATGCTTCTCTCTCAATAATAGAATATAAGGACATAAGAATAAATCCTACGTTACGGTTATTATATGGTCAACTGGCTTTAGTTCTTGAACCAATTTTATCTTTTATGGGTGTAGACCAAGATCTTTACGCAAAATTTTCCATGTTCTGCATGCACAAACACTATCACTTACAGCAGCGATATTTTCTTCTGTACGTACAGGTCTTTGTCTTATTGTTGTTGTTGCATCGAGTAGAGGAAATGCTGTCCGAAATCTATCGATAGTTCGACGAATAAGCTGCTCTGATAGAAGATTATTTCACGAAGTGATTTATAAGTTTGGCGAATAGAACACTTGAAAACAAAATTTCAACAATTTGTGAACGTTGTTGTGGCGCGAGTCTTCCAATGAAAACATGTCAATGCTTACTGAACAGAAATGTCAAAACAACATGGCTTCTATCTTCTGTCAAATCACAGTTATCCCTATCGAAAATTCTATAACTCTAAAAAACACCAGTTAGATGCAAACTTGTCAGTAAGTTCTCGTAGGTGTGTCTGAAAAGATTTGCCTTTCGAGCAATTCAGTGAAAAAAACGAAGCGAAATGATGATTATAAAAAATAAAAATTCACGAGGGAATAAGGATTATCGCGCATGAAACAAAAATGATAAATTGTCAATACTTTATGAAAAATTTCGAAACAAGAAATATTTGAATCAAAACATTTGAAACGAGAAAATAATCCTTTTCACATATACTATAACTATAATATTATTATACAGGGTGCGGCACGGAGGATGGATGGTTTTAAAAAAATAATAAAAGCGTTAATTTTGACTCAAAAACACATTTATTGACGGAATCAGATTCTCAAGGAAATAGCATTTGAGACAGTCAAGTGTGGAAAATCACATCAGGCATGTGGTGGCCGAAATCGGTGATGCAGTGCTGGAGGCGCTCTTGGAAGTTCGCGTAGACTCTCTCCAACATCGCTCTCTCAACTTGGGCAACTTCCACGCGAATAGCCAATTTGTAGGGGTGAAAGCGAAGATCCATATGCAAAATTCGCCTCACCGAACGATCACTGAGGCGAAGTGCAGCAGCATGTTTCCGAGCAGATCGCGACAGGATACAGTATCGGTCAGAATTTTCAGACCCCGACAATCACCGAGCGACTATTCGGCTTCGGCGCAAACATCCCATCGGCGAACACCGTAACTGTCAATCTTCTCGGCAATCAGCTGATTTCCGACAAAACACAAAACAAAACATATAGGTTAGGGTTTTTGTCTGATGTAAAAACTGGTAAAAATCCATTACACATTTTAATATAAAAAGGTTTTGTGATATGTACAGTTATTCCCATTGAAATTTTCAACTTTTGTAGGAAGAATATGCTGGCGATGGATAAATCTAACAAACAAGCCTTCGAAAACAAAACAACTCTCCTACGAAATCAGATGTAGATTTAAGGAACTTTAGGCTAATAATATATTTATATAATGAGTCTGATCATACAAATCGAAAAGAATTCCATCAGAACTTATGTATAAGGTTTACTCTTGTATAGCTGTGAGATAACGTGAAAGAGAAAGAGATTCCTAAAATAGATCTTTTACTGACCATCATTCAGTATGAAACTGCATTATTTGTTATGTTCAGATTTGAGCTGAGGGGTATTGAATATCCATAAAGAGCAAAGACCAATTAATAGTTACAATTGTATACCAGTGGTGATTATACATATGCGTAAGTGTAATGATGGCTCACATCGATGAGTACAGAAGGAAGTATTCCATAAAGGGATTGACAGTTGAGCAACAAAGTTCGTTGTTAGATTGGATATTAATATTTCACATCATTATCCATAAAAAAGGACGAAATTCTCAAGTGAAATATGTAATGACGAGCCAAAATTGAAAAAAATACTTTGTATCCTGAAACATTTCATCCCCAAATAGGTATATTGCTCACAACATGAAAACAATGTATACCTTTGGTTTGAGAATATTGTTCTAATTTGCAATGCTACAACATATTGAATAATTCCATTAATCAGTTCAAATTTCATGAGACGTGAACCACGAAATGAAGATAAAAGGATTCCTCAAAAATTGAAACGATAGTGTTCTATGAAAATATTTATTTTATATTCTTAAACTGAACGTATTTGGGAAATTAATTGATTAAATTGTAACAAAAAATTATATTGATTATACAGATATTAAACAATATTTAACTTTTGAATTTAGAAAGGATGTAAAACCTTATTGAGAACACCCTACAATGCTAACGGCATATTAACTACATTGCATTAGTTTTTTGCAGAGCCGGAACTAGGATTCTAGCGCCTGTGGCAAACTTTCAAAATGCGCCCTTGAAGAAATTCATTTTTCAATAAATACATGTTTTTTATAATTGACATTTATTGATTGTATTTTTGAAGAACTTTTTATTCACAATAATCTCCCATATTTCTTAAAAGGTAATGAAGAAAAACTCAATCAACAAAATGAATAGAAAACGATACAAAAATTGTTATTTATTCTCAAAATAATACCTACTGTTATACAAGGTATTTCACCATAAACTGGACAAAGATACAAAGCCGTGTAGACGACACCAGGGAAGTCATTTTTGCCTTATTTATGACATATACCCCGTTTTCGACGCATAAGCGAGATACAGGGTTTTTTATATCAACTATGAGCAATATTCTGATAACTGTGGTGAGTTATGCGTGACATTTGAAATAACGGTTACTGGTCACATCTTAGTATTTTTCAAGGCTCAATTCAGTTGTGGTGTAGAATTTTGAAAAAAAAAATTTCAAAATGGCGGAAAGCCTGCAAAGTTGAATTTTTTTTTCTCGGTTGCCAATTTGGAAAGCACTATTTCAACGAACTAGATTTTCTTAGATTTTCTGTGAAAAAATTTTTGCAAATTCCGAACTCAACTTTTTTTTACATGTCAGTGAAAAAAAAATTTCGGCTTAAATTGTTTGAATTTTTCAGGGTTGAACTATTTTTCATTCTGAATACTGAGGTGTAAAGTAAACAGAATGAAATGATATTCATTGGTTTTCTTTTTGTAGCCTTCCAAAGATTACGCTCGGAGAACTTTCATAATATTTATTTAAAAAACTGGAAGCCATACGAAGGCCAAAATTGTGCTAACGGCCTGCCAGAATGACCCGGACAGAAATATGAATTTATAAACAAAAACATTTTTTTTCAAAAAACTTTGTTGAGAATCGAACTTTCGATTAACTATAGCGTCGCTTTGGTAACGGACATTTTTATAAGATTAAAATAAACCCAATTCATACTCGTAGTGTTCGAATCTCACCAAAGTTTTTTGAAAAAAAAAAATTTTTGGTTTATAAATTCATATTTCTGTCCGGGTCATTCTGGCAGCCCATTAGCACAATTTTGGCCTTCGTACGGCCTCCAGTTTTTTAAACAAAAATTATGAAAGTTCCCCGAGCGTAATCTTTGGAAGGCTACACAAAGAAAACCAATGTATATTTTTTGTTTATGTTTCCACCTCAGTATTCAGAATGAAAGATTGTTCAACCATGAAAAATTCCAACAATTTCGGCCGAATTTTTTTTTTCACTGAAGACATGTAAAAAAGAAGTTGAGTTCGAAATTTGCAAAAATTTTTTCACGGAAAATCTTAGAAAATCTAGTTCGTTGAAAAAGTACTTTCCAAATTGGCAAGCGAGAAAAAAAAATTCCAACTTTGCAGGCTTTCCGCCATTTTGAAATTTTTTTTCAGAATTTTACACCACAGCTGAATTGAGCCCTAAAAAATACTAAGATGTGACCAGTAACCGTTATTTCAAATGTCACGCATAACTCACCACAGTTATCAGAATATTGCTCAAAGTTGACATTAAACACCCTGTATCTCGCTTATGCGTCGAAAACGGGGTATATGTCATTAGGCAAAAATGACATCCTCGGTGTCGTCTACACGGCTATGTATGTTTGTCCAGTTTATGGTGAAACACCCTGTAGATAAACATTAAAATGGAATATATCATATTTCACATTTTGCGCCCCTAGGTCGTTTGCGCCCGTGGCAAATGCCTGCTTCACCACGCCCACGGTCCGGCTCTGGTTTTTTGTCTAAGTTGAATGAGATGTAAAACACAAAAATAATTTATTTATTACATAAAATTGTCATTTTGCCTGGACAGACATTTCAAATACAACAAGTAAGTGCATTTACCAAATTCTATTTCTCTCTAGGATAACAAGTTGGATATACTATCCGTGGAATAGTTTTATATTTTATGTGAGCGTTCAAATAAATTCATGGTATGGAGTGGTATCGCATTCTACTGAATCGACTTTTTTTGTGAACTGACAAGCAAATCATGAATAGAAAGCAAAATCTATACTTTTCTGTTCCAAATTCTTTCATACCTGATGGCCATCAGCCTTTTTATAAACAATGTTACTAGAACTAGACAAATATTCCACAAGGCCTCTGTGATAAATGATACCTAATCCTTATAGATTGATTCTTATTTTCAGAATAATTCGCGTCATTCTTCATTCTCTCTGTAAAATTCATATAATATAATTATATGGTTGAAAGTAGTTTTTGGCGCATAACTCACATTTTATCTGACTTGAATAATAAATTCATTGAAAAATTAAAAATTTCATCAAAATTCTCAAATTTAATTATTTTTATCAACATAATTACTAAACAAATTTGATCATTACAGTTGCAATTTGAATTAATTCAGAGGTCAAAACATAACGCAAACCACCAAAGAGGATTGTAGTTACGGATTCTGCAATGAATAGACACGAGCGGTGCCGAATCTACGCTCGGTTGTTGTCGGGGTCTGAAAATTCTGACCGATACTGTATCCTATCGCGACGGACTGCGAAGAATGGCTTGTCGAACGCGTTCAACATTTTCAGGCGTTCGAACTGTTCGCACAGGTCCTCTTGGTCTTCTGTTGATCAGTTCACCACGTCTGCAAAGTGATTCAACCCAACGAAGGATGGTGTTTCGAGAGGGAATAGCTCTATTCCGATGAATGTGGAAATGGCGACGAAACTCACGCTGCACGACCGTGACTGACTCATTATTTCGGACGAAACTATCATAGGCGAAAACACGATGCTCCACCGTCCAAGGCTCCATGACGACAACTGGTAAATAAATGCTAGGAACACATGAGTCTAACGGCACCTTCCCCACTTCTCTCGTTCTCAGTGGGGGAAAGTTATGCCCATCTGAAAAACGTCCGCCCTCCGTGCCGCACCTTGTACAGGGTGGGGCAGAAAAACCTATCCGATTTCAAAACGTTATAAAATTAAAACCACTCAGCTTGTCAAAAAATTTTTTTTATTAACATATCGCAAATTTTATGCCATTTTTAAATTTAAGTTTTGAAAAGCACATCACTCAAATGTCGTCCTTGGGAGCGGATACACTTATTTAGGCGCTCGCGGTAGCTTTCCATGACTTTCACCGTCATTTCCACAGTTTGGCAGTTCTCGGAGATCGCGACACAGGTTCGTACGGGTTTCAAAATCCCTTTCACTTAATTTCTGTGCAACAACCATTTTGTAGGGATGCATTTTGAGGCCCCGGTGCAAAATTCGCCGAATACTGCGGTTGGAAATCCCCAAAGCGAGCGAATGTTTTCGCGCCGAACGACGCGGGGAACGTTCAATCGCGGCTCTCACATTGGCCACGTTTTCAGGTCCTGTTGCTGTCCTGGGACGTCCAGGCGACTTCTTTTTCAATGCTGAACTCGTCTGTCTAAAATTTGACACCCACACTTTAATCGTAGCGTGATGTGGAACAGGATCATGACGCCCGAGTCCGAAATGAATTCGAAAAGCACGTTGTGTAGCAATTATCGAACCGCCGCATTCGATAAACCGCTCAATAACAAAAGCACGATGTTCACCAGACCAAGGCATGTTGACTACTGACAAATGGCATAAAACCAGCTTTCTAACGGTTTTTACCCCACTACTCTACCTGCTCTCTCTTCTGAGAAAAAGGGATTTGAAATCGGATAGGTTCTTCTGCCCCACCCTGTAGTTCCGTAAATTGTAAAGTGACAAGTATTGCTGATTTAAACTATCAAAATGAATCTAAAGGAATTTTCTACTTTCGTTTCGATTATCAGTAATTGGAATTGAAATATGGGAATTTTTCATAAAATCTGTATCTAGTGGCAATCTGTATCACAAAAGGCAAATCTTTATGAATATGGAGAAATCTGTATACCTGGAAATACTGTCCTGAACTCCTATCGATTCCTGAATCCTGATTTCATGGTATGATTCATAGATATTCACTTTCACTCTGTAATCCACCGAAAAATAAAATTCCTTAATGTCAGGAATACAGCTCTCAAAAATCAAGTAGATTTAAATATATTAAAAACCATGTACTACTCAAACTTTCAAGCTCTGTTATCTTATGGTGTGGTATTCTGGGGTTCTGGTGCTCGAGCTCAACACATCTTTATAATTCAGAAACAGGCAATCAGAACAATGTTTAACGTTAAATTTAGGTCATCTTGTAGAAGTCTTTTTAGATCCAATAATATCTTGACATTGCCAGCTCTATACATCTACCGAAGCTTATTGTTTTTGCGTAAACATTCGTATTATTTTGAAGTATATAAAAATACAAATTTAACAAGGAGAGTCCATGAATATTTCTACCCAATTCATAAATACTCAAGCACCGAACGAAGCACTTTATATATGTGTATTAGATTTTACAATCTTCTTCCTAAGGTCATTAGAGATATTTTAGACTATAATATATTTCGTAGGACAATATTTTCAATGCTGTTAAACTGTGAACCATATACATGTGATGAATTTAAAGATTTTTGCCAAACATATAACTGTAATAACCCCTATCGTAGATGAATATTGATTTTTGACTTGTTTTCACTTTGTCATTTATGATAATTCTGAAAATAAACTCTATTATTATTATTATTATTATTATTACCCAAAATACCAAAAGGCTTTTGGTGAAATGTTCTCTAAAATTTCAATGTTTTGAACACAAAATAGATGGATGTAGCTTGTTGAATCATTAATGGAATGAAAACCGTTTGTCTGTAAGATATTTTCAGGTCTTCGAGAAAAAAATGAACACATTATTAGTTTTACAAACTAGTCTTCAGGAAAATAGAAAGTGGACGATATTTTGAAGGTAGAAAGTAGAAAAAAACATTCTTTTGGCCTCAAGAATCTACAGTATACAGGGTGAGTCTTTGACTTGTACATATATTTTAACGTAGATTCCTCTCATCAGACGAAACACTTTTTTCCTATACCATTTTTCAAAATTCGGTTTGGTTTCGAAGATACAGGGTGTCGAAAATCCATGAAAAAAACACTTTTCTGTTTATATCTTCGGAACCCTTATTTCGAATGAACTGAATTTTGGTTGAGTTTTTACTCTATTCATGGTGCATATTCCTCAATCAAAACCTATTTAATATCTCTACTAGTGTAAAAGTTACAGGGTAGTCGACTCATCAATACACGCTAAAACACCATAAACGGTTCATATTTTCGAAAGAATCAATCATTTAAGAAACTAAAAGTATTTCTATTATTTCAATAAAACGCGTCGTTTTCGAGTTATTACCAATTTTACCCGGAGAAATTTGACGAAAAAATCATTAATTTCAAGAATAATCTGAATGAGTCTCTGAATCAAATATCATGGAATATTATTCCTTCTCTGGTCTTCAAACGAGTTTACAATGTTGTCACAATATTTATCAACTTTGTCGAGACCTAAATTCGATGGAAAACGTTGATGTAGAGATATTTCAATAATGAAATCCCACAAATGTGGTAGATGAAATTGAACACCAAGGAGGATTTAATACGCACAGTTTCTATTGAAAATTCATAGTTACCGGTCCAAATTGAAGTTAAATGTCGATGAAATACAGAATTCGGATATGAATGATGAATCTCGATACAAACTTCTTATTAAATTGAAATTAATGAAAAATAATACGATACCTGATAATCTGTGGCTATGTTTCTATTTAAATAATATCCTCTTGGAATTTTATAAACTCGACACGGTCAAAATTATCTTAATTCACTCCACATAATAATCAAATTGAAACAATAATTCACTGAATGTATTGAGAACTTCACATAATATTTACAGTTTGTTTAGAGACTCTTGATTGTTATTGTTTATAGTTCGCCTCCAGATAACCAATCCAATCCACTCTACGCATGCGCGGTGAAATTCGCAGCAAAGTCGATTTATGATGGAAACGGCAGAATTTATACTATGTTTCGGAAAAAATCCTCAACCTCAATGAAAATAACACCAAGCTGACAACCTCTTCTTGAAATTTCTGTGCAAACATTCACAGAATCCATACAAATAACATTAGGTTGGGTTGTTTACTAATAAGTCTGAATGAAAAGTCTTTCTTCATGAGATTGTTTGGGAATTTCGAGGAAAATAAGAACAAGTTATTAGTGTTAACAAACTAATCTGCAGAAGAATCGAAGAAGGAACTTATTTTGGTGGGATAAATGTGGCTTTTTAGTTGCACATATAATTCGATGAAACTAACTGATTTTGTTGAAATTATCGTGTTTGCAACATTTTTATTTCAATAAGGTTAGTACTTGAGTATCATTCCGACGATACCTATATCTCCTGCGTTTGGGAAAATGCCGGTCAAAATAAAAGAAAAAAGTGTCCAAGAAATATTGAACTGATTATTTAACGTTTGAAATGGCAAAAAGAGATCCCCAAGTTTCGCCACCCAGATCAAATTCAAATGACGTCAACACAACCTTAGAAAATTCACGCCCGTATACCACATCACGCGAGACAGGTTCATCTCCTCGAAATCCCGAATCAAACATAATTGATCGGTGATCAGAAAAATGATATCAACCACGGAACATAATAGCCTCGTCAGAAATATTGCTAAATATATGGTCAATCACAGAGGCCCCACCAATATTTGACAATCTGGTGGGCCAATTTACAAATGATTTTATATTGAATGAGTGCATCAAGTTGGACAATTTATGAAAATGTCTTAAATCCATATTAAAATCCCCCGCTATAATGAAATCAATGTTCGGTTTAAAGAGTGATTCGAGCACATCATACAACTTATCGAGGAAGACATCGGGTTCGCCCTTCGGAGAAGGAGACCTGTAACAACATAGTATAATAGTTGAACGTTTAGGTCTTTAATTTGTATGATATGCCCCATATCTCATAATATTGTTCAAGACAACAGCCCGACAAATTCAAGTCCGTAGCCTGTATCGTATTCCTCGTCAATATCGCTACACCACCGCCACCCATTTGCAATCTATTAAAACAACTTGACAAGGAAAACCTGGAAACCATACGAATGCAAAGAACAGTCGGTAGTAAACCATGTCTCATAAAAACTCTACCTCGAAATCACATATATCCACGAAAATTGTATCAATTTTGACCTGGTTTATACATTGAGCATTAACTAATAGTGATGGCTGAAATATGTCTTGTTTTGTGACTTCCTTGGTTCCTTGTTAGATCGAAAAAACGACTCACGCACGCTCCCTCTGGCCATACCTCTGGATCCATGGCAGTCCTGAAGTTGCTGGCGAAAATACTGACTTCGAACGAGGCGTAAAGTTCTGGATATCTAGACGTCAGACCACCTTTGGAAAGTGTTGTTTAAGTAGTGTAGACAGTGAGTCTGAAGTGGTATCCTTCTGCAATCTATACACATGCAACATCACATGTTTTGGAACTCCCTTAACATCCATGCTGAAATTGTTACCTACAACGACCGTCCGTTGGCGTCGATTTTTCTTCTTATTACCGGTCACTTGCAGTCTTGCACCCATTCATTTTCTTGGTTTGGTTGTGAAACGGCAGGATTGGATTCAATACCATTAGTTGAGCTCATCTCACCATGTAGGTTAATTTTAACAATATTTCATCAACTTTTCTCGATTGAAAATCCCCCCGTTATTGTTTGGAATTCCATGGGTCAATGATTTTTTCATCGGAATCTCCTCATGTTCACCGGAATCCCGGCCTGATGACTTCGACGACTTTTTATTCGCTCTTATCACGTCCCGTTTTTGTTCGGTTGAAGATGCTTACGGACTGGCGGTTTTAATATGTTCTAACAAATCGATATGTTTATTTAGAATATCGATTTTATCTCGTAGTTCCTGATTTAGTGTATCCTTTTGTTTGACAATATAGTTAAATATCTTGATAACCACCCTTTTATCTGTTTCAGAAATATGTTCCACCGCCTCGAGAAAAAGTGCGTCGCATTCAGAATCGACCACTGAAGCACTGTCCGTTGAATTGTGACAACACACTATTTTCTCACTATCAACGGTAACGATTCCTTTCAAATACTTAGGGCCGGTTTTATAAAAGAACAACCGAGGATTCAACCTTGCGCCAACTACCAGAGAGTGAGGAATTTGGTTGTTGACGCAACGGTTGAATCCTCAGTTGGCCTTTATAATACCGGCCCTTAAGAGTCTTTCGCCTTCACTGTGAGAAACGTATACCGCCAGATGGCAGTGCATTGCATTAATTTTTATCTATTGGATTATTCAGCTTAGGGCGGGTTGTAACTCAGTTGGTTAACCAGTTGGCCTTGAAACCAATGGTTAACCTGCCAAGTAAGGTGAAATCAATTCAAGATTTCTGTCATATAACAACCTAATCAAACGTTAACCAATGGTCAACGGAAACCAGAGTTTAACCTACTGAGTTACAACCCGCCCTTAATAGAAC
Source organism: Adalia bipunctata (assembly GCA_910592335.1). Taxonomy (NCBI): domain Eukaryota; kingdom Metazoa; phylum Arthropoda; class Insecta; order Coleoptera; family Coccinellidae; genus Adalia; species Adalia bipunctata. The sequence continues at coordinate 50,193,254 of OU342950.1, read as the reverse complement.
AAATGTTGGGGCACAGGGAATATAACTAGAAATACTACCCTGAACTAGACATCATACTGCCTGTATAATTTGGTATAATACTCTCTTTTTCCTTTATCAGTCATCTGGGAGGAGATACCTGCGGGGCGTGTCATTTAAAAGAAATTCAATTCCATCTAAGAATCCACAATTGTTAATAACAATTGATTTTAACTAATCAACGGCTAAAACAAACCTTAATGACTTGTCTTTGAGAAAAATGAATATTTATCATTTCGAAAAGAAAAATTCAAGGAAATAAATTTCGCCAAAAAAAAACACATTCTTGTAATATCATTTACAAAAAAACGGTAAATTCTAAAAGAAAAAGGAGATAGACATTACATTAACTAAATGAAAGACTTCAATACTGAAATGAAAAAATACAAAAATATTTGTTAGTTTTGATGGTGGAAATGTTGAAAAATAACCAAAAATGATGAGGAATATCCTTTTCATGCATTTAATACTTATAAAAATTTTTTTTATTATTTTTATCTTTATACACTCATACATCCCTTCATCAATCGGAAAAAATAAATCGTTTCTGACTCCCTTTTTTTTCAGGAATGTATCCGTAATGGATCATAGTATCACATTTTAAACATCTCATGCCACTTTGAGCCTGATTTTTGCATCTCTCACATACTTTGGTAGAGAGCGATGTTTTCCGTTGACTTACTATTCGCCGCCATTTTCACATACCCTGTTTAGGTCAGATTTATTCTCTATGTTTTCAAAAGTGTTACGGAATGAATATTCTCACACACTGTGCGAGAATGAAATTCAGTCGAAATGCTTAAAAAACAAGTATTATACTCAAGCTCGTGTTGGTTATTGGTGGAAATCTATAAAGGGCGAAAACCAAGGACCAAACTGAACAACAACCGCGGTCATAACTGGTTATTTACTTGAAATCGATAAAAGTATTGTAGAATGAATATTACATATCGAGTGATGGAATACTGACATTCTATGGTCAAATTCGATGTTAAAAGAGCTGTATTCCGTGGCAGTCGTAGAGAATAGTATATTCTGTAACAAGGGCAGAATGAAAATCCGATACGAGTGAATCATTCCGAGGGCGAGCCGGAGGCGAGCCTGAGGAATCACGAGTATCGGATTTTCATTCTAACCGAGTAACAGACTATACTTTCTCCACGACGAAGCTAGATAATTGATCTTTTAATACTAAGATGAATTATGACGTTTCGAAAACCGCAATAAATATGACAATCAGAGCGGCTGACACAGATTTATTCTCTATGTTTTCAAAAGTGTTACGGAATGAATATTCTCACACACTGTGCGAGAATGAAATTCAGTCGAAATGTTTAAAAAACAAGGATTATACTCAAGCTCGTGTTGGTTATTGGTGGAAATCTATAAAGGGCGAAAACCAAGGACCAAACTGAACAACAACCGCGGTCATAACTGGTTATTTACTTGAAATCGATAAAAGTATTGTAGAATGAATATTACATATCGAGTGATGGAATACTGACATTCTATGGTCAAATTCGATGTTAAAAGAGCTGTATTCCGTGGCAGTCGTAGAGAATAGTATATTCTGTAACAAGGGCAGAATGAAAATCCGATACGAGTGAATCATTCCGAGGGCGAGCCGGAGGCGAGCCTGAGGAATCACGAGTATCGGATTTTCATTCTAACCGAGTAACAGACTATACTTTCTCCACGACGAAGCTAGATAATTGATCTTTTAATACTAAGATGAATTATGACGTTTCGAAAACCGCAATAAATATGACAATCAGAGCGGCTGACACAGATTTATTCTCTATGTTTTCAAAAGTGTTACGGAATGAATATTCTCACACACTGTGCGAGAATGAAATTCAGTCGAAATGTTTAAAAAACAAGGATTATACTCAAGCTCGAGTTGGTTATTGGTGGTAATCTATAAAGGGCGAAAACCAAGGACTAAACTGAACAACAACCGCGGTCATAACTGGTTATTTACTTGAAATCGATAAAAGTGTTGTAGAATGAATCTTACATATCAAGTGATGGAATACTGACATTCTATGGTCAAATTCGATGTTGGAAGAGCTGTATTCTGTGGCAGTCGTGGAGAAAATATTATATGGAATTGAATGCGATTTGATTGTTTTGAAATAACGAAGTAGCTACTTATTTCTGATAGGTACTATATACATAAATATTTCCGAGGGACATGACCATACGTCGAGATGATGAACGGTTTCGTCCAACGTGAAACAACTTGAATAAAAAAAATTTTGATGAAACGAAATTTTAGTTCTGAGTTGCTCATATTATGTATCAAAATGTAGAATAAGTTCATATTATTTTTCACAAAGAAATGTATTCGGTATGGACGGAAGGGAATTCCAAAATAACCTGGAGGATCTTCGTAAATGCCGTCCGCTATTATAGGAATTTTCCGCACAATTGCGAATTAATTCGAGGAATTTCACCGGCGCATTTCACTGATACTGGAATTCCGATTGTTATTATGTTATTATGCCGTATAGTGAATGTAAAATTTTTAGATACCATTGTTCGTGAACTCATAGGAAATTCCTGTTCATTGAATAGCATTTTCATGAAGTATAGAGGAATGAGAGATACCTTCAATGTCGAGCCGAATTCAAATTATTGGGAAACCATGAAATTCTCGTATTGTAGTTCTAGAAGAATCAATAAGTTTCGTCATAAATCAATTATAATACTGAAGAATAATTTACGTGATAGTAATTTACGTAACAAGTCCGGAAAATAGGAGTTTTTTGGACGAATAAACAAAATTCTAGGACGAGCCGGAGGCCAGTCCTGGAAGTCTGTGAGTCCAAAGAAACTATTTTCGGGCGTGTTGCGTACAATCAGGCCATTTTTATATACGTGAAATATTTCCAGTATTACCAGAGAAAAAGTTTTTTCAGCATTCGCCAGGTCTTTGAAAATATTGAATTCACATAATATTTTCTCAAATTCATCATTTTCTCAAAGTAAATTAACATTTTGATAAAAACGTAATTACTACGATTTTAATGCAGAAACGACAACGTTGCGGGCGTTTCTGACAGGGAAATGGCCATAACCTTACATTTTCAAAATATACGCGGTGAAATGTGTCAGAATTTCATGGCAAACCGCGATACTTTATAAAAGTGATTGGAGTATACTGGTTTGTACTGTGATACAGTTTGAATTTCCATCTTTGATTTTTGCAGTTTTATAATAATTTATTTCATTGTTGTTAATGATTTCTGTAACAGGAGGTATGCTCCACCACCGGTAGATGTCATTTTTCAGGAATTCAATCTTGCATTCAAACCATTGAAGTTAATATAAACACGGACAATTTTTTCTTAATTTTTTTTTGTGGATCTAGCTTATCTCTCGATTCGAGTTTTCTGAAAATAAATTTCGAATTTCGTTCTTTTTCATCGTAGCCGTTGCAACGTTTAGAATAAAATCTATATTAATAAAAGAGGATCTATTGTTCAAACGATCGCACCAAATCGGACAATTCTTTTTTTGTTGTGTTCATTATTGTTAGGGCAAGGTTTATATAAAAAAATATTCCAAAAAAATTCTACAAAAAAGAAAAAAAAAGCCTTCCTTTTTCTTACCACCAATCGAGCAATCATAGAGTACTTATATAGGTTTCGACATTTGGACAAAGGAGGTTAGTTTTTCTTCCACAGAATCGCATGTCGAGTGAATAGTTAAAAGTGCGGTAGGTCTTACCAACGGTATAAGAATATTCTATGGGGATTAATAGTAGTAAAACGAAGTTACACCACAGAATACCTAACTACACAGAAGCGTCACTCCGCCTTCCGCCAAAACTTTATTTGATGACGCTTCTGTCATGCTAGGTAGTACATATGTCAAGTTGAAATTCAAACTTACCGCTGGATCACTCAAAAATGACATATGTACCTAGGAGCATAGAATAAATGGAGGGAAGGCTTCATACGCTCGACAGATCATTTTGAACTTCCAATTTCGGCGGAGGTTAGAGTTTCGTGTGGCGCCCGATAGATAACGCTGTGATCGCAAATAGGGCTATATGTCACATATGTCTTGTTCCGTGGGCGTGGCGCTACAGTTGCAAAGAATATTATGTGGTTGTCGTTTTTATTGATACATTTTTACGACCAACACCAAAGTGATTGAATAATAAAACTTTTTGTTGTTGACTGAAAGGACTAAAGGAGGTCGAAACAAATTGTATTGAATTCGAATATTGTTTGAAGTTACTATAATATACGAATTGAATCGGCTTCGATAAAAAAAACATTTCTGCGGCTTCAACTATCTAATTTACCTGTTGGTTTTGTTCATTTCAACGTTTGTTGCTAAGTATAATATTTTTAATTGATATAGTGTGATTTATTATGCTATGTACCTACTATATAATTATTGAATGAAAAAACAAGGTAAACAGTTTGAATTTTTATTGACAAGTATCAAAACATATTGAACAATTTTATTATTACCTATTTTAGCCAAAAAGGCCTCGGTGGGATCATGACGCATTCAAAATTTCTGAAGAAAGAATAATCACGCCTTCTGATTGACTTGAAATGACATCCGGTTGTTCCATATGAAGAAATCGAAACAAATTCTTACTACATTAAAATTCGACAACTCCATCTCCGTTTTTTTCAGCTTCTAGAAGAAGACCTGTACGTTACTTAAATAAAAGAATTTTTTTTAATTTCACCCTTCCTTCAAAATAACACCAAATATTAATCATAACAATATTGTTGACATATCACCGCATTCTAATCAATTATTTATGCGCAATTATATGGAAATTCTATGATCGGAAATAAATTTGTCAAAACGAATTTCATTTTGAATATGTATCGTTATAGCCATGCTGGAGCCACGAACGACGTTGGCGCCATCTCATAACCTTGCGGCGAACTGACAAGTGCGGACGTTTTTGGCAGTTCATTTTTGTAGCGGAGCCTTCCCTCCATTCATTCTATGCTTCTAGTATGTACTACCTAACAGAGAATGAAGGTCACGAAAATTTGCCCCTTGAAGATCAAAGTGACGACGCTTAGTGACGCTTCTGTGTAGTTAGGTATTCTGTGGTTACACGGTATTCAACAGAAATACAATACTAAAATAGAACGTTGTGAAGTTATAAGCCATGAAGTAGTCTGGCATACTTGAAGAGTAGGAAGTTCAGAAATGGTATAGACTAGAGTATGAATGGCGATGTATACAATTATTGTGTGATTTGCATAGAACTTATAATAACATGGGAGGCTATTATCAGATCAAAAGCGAGTAAAGATCTCAAGTTGGTGGAACAGTGAATTTTTACCGGAATGTAAAGTAAATCGGATTGTGACGATCAGCATCAATCGTGAGTTGTCCATTTTCATCTTTTCTCTATATTTCTGAAATGTTTTTGATTTATGTTTGGGTAATAATTATATTTGCGGAAATAACTGAAATCAAAATTGCCCATAATTAGTAATTGACATATTATTTTTGTATTTCTGTTTTGTGTGACAGCTCATATCCATAGAAAAGATGAGAGATGACGTTTGACAGATGACATATGACAATTGACAGATGACGTTTGACATTTGACAGATGACATTTGACAGATGGCATTTGACAGATGACATTGGACAGATGACATTTGACAGAACTTTTATTATGCCCAATTTATCTCCTGCTTGAAAAAATGGCAATGGTAAGTTTATACAAATTTAACGGGGGTTTCACAAAGCTAGAATCAACTCGATTTGACAGTTCAGAAATCTAACCAAGCCATAGGTATCATTTAAGCGAAACAAAGTTCGCCGGGCCAGCTAGTTTGTGATAAAAGTAGAGTTCAAATCCAGCATTTTTTCGATTTGATTATTATTTGTTAGCTGAATTAATTTTGCTGTTAAGGCACTAATCAATTAAATTTGGATAGACTAGTCGGATTTATTCTATTTTGTTTTGAAGCTGCAATTAAGTGAAAATCTTCGACAACGAGGGTGAGTTACATAGTGACCGATGAATGGTGCATACCTCCTGGAACTGATTGATGTCATGGTTAGAGCTGAATCTAGGAAAGGTTCATATCATAACATTCCATATTTTGGTATATTTTTTGATGCAGTTCGCTTGGGAGAGGAGTTCATCCTGACTTTCAAGATAAGTCTCTTGTCATATCTGGTTTCCTCATATGAATTCATTGTTAGTATTGAATTGGAAATTATTTTCGATATTTCTTGTAAATTAAAAATTCTTTTAATAATAATAGTTTGTATTTGGCTAATCAACCGTTCTGAATTTTTACATTTGGCTTATTGTCAATAATCATAATCTCCCTCACTTCAATTTTACATATCAATTGTAATAGTTTAATTCAACGAAGTTTCATATTCAATTTCAATCCACATTTTCTTAATTCATCATTGTATATTTCGGATTTCAATTATCATATCGTTGACGTTCAAAATTAAGTTTCAAAATTCTATTTCATATTGTTTCAATTCACTTACAATCATTGTCTGTAACTATCGAATATTAAAGTTGACTGGTTTGTATTTTACTTAATTCATTGCTTATAAATAGATAGTGACCAATGTTCTAAGTGCACGGTATTTTAATTGCATTGATTTTCTCAAATTGTTCATTCCGTGTATTTTGAGAATTCGGATAAAATTGTGGGTTCGATCTGAACCATTAGAGCTTGTTTTGTATGAAATTTTATAGATAATAGATTGGTTGGATTGAGTGTAATTTTTGATTTACATTGAGGCATATATAACCCATTCCTGATAGAGTCTCAATGCTCATCAATAAGAGTTTAGTATTGTGAATACGAAGGTTATTAATTATATTTTTATAACGACAGGATTGAACTATAAAGAAAGAGAAACCGTAGCAACTGATTTTCTACTTTCAACCTCCTCTTTAGAAGAATATTCTGCAAAACTCGACCCAACTTTTTCCAGAAATTCTTCCTTTGACTTCTTCTCCATATAAAGCAAAATGAATATCGTTTAGTAAATTCTTGTCACCAGCGGTTCTCAATTTTGCCTCCAACCTTGGTATATCTAGAATCACCAATTTTGGTGAAGACATGTTAACTTTTATGTGAATTCTGACTGTACACCTTAATGCTGAAACAAGCCGGCTCGGAGCACCACACTTTGTCAATGAATTACTACTTTTATAGAATATATAAGATTTTTTATTGTGATAATACACTGACAAGTACTTTTTTCAAATCTCTTAATGTCAACCTACTTGTCAAATATGAAATACCTTATACAATGTGAGTCTAACAATCTTCCGTAACAGTCATGATCAAGAATGACAACAATGAAGTTAAGACATTTCCCAGCCTACTTTCTCATAGAAGAAGCGTCCTGGAAGTGGGTACATCCCGGACGGTTGAAGAAAAATGAATTTCAATATGATTTTCTGTGTACTTCTCAGTATTCGTTACATGAGATTTCATGTTATATTTGAGCAGGTCGAAACGTGACATATTCTAGACTTTTTGGGCACATTTGCAGAGGTTCACTTCAAACAAAACAGATATGTCCACAAATCACATTGTAGTGCAATGAACTCCCTGAAAATCAACGGAGGCCGAATTCCACAACTGTCATTCGATTTATGTCAATCAATCTAACAAGCATTGTTATTCACGACGAAATTCGATATTCGACTTGGGAACCTTTTTCATTTCCTCTTTTATTGAACGCTGTCATTCACTTCGGACGAAAAATATGCTTGACTAGACTGAACTACACCAAGGAGGACTTTCCGGAATCAATATTGAACAATTTGTATCATGATGATATTAGCAAAATGATTTCGGGATATTATGTGGTTTCATCTTTTAATTATAGACCCTATAGTTATATTTTATATATCCATTAGGAACACAATACAAGGCACTGTAAAGTATTCGACGAACAGCACCCTGAAGCATGGGTGCCTACATTGGACCCGGAAAACATACGATCAAGTACCTAAATTAGTTTGAACTCTTTAATTACGAACAATTTATTGATTTTGCCATTTTTGTATATTTTTGATGTACCTATACATAATGGGTACAACATTTTACATTCAACAATTTATTCTTTAGGTCAAAAGAAAACCTCTTTTCATTGAAATAATCCGAAGGTGTTGGTTCTCGATTTAAAATAATTCGATGCTTAAACGTATTTCATTCAAAATCATATATAACTATAAAGGGTGTTTCACCATAAACTGGACAAATATATATAGCTATGTAGACGACATCAGGAAAGTCATTTTTGCCTCATGACATATACCCCGTTTTCGATGCATAAGCGAGATACAGGGTGTTTAATGTCAACTTTGAACAATATTCTAATGACTGTGGTGAGTTATGCGTGACATTTGAAATAACGGTTACTGGTCACATCTTAGTATTTTTTAGTTCTCAATTCATTTAATTCTGAAAAAAAAACTTCAAAATGGCGGAAAACCTGTAAAGTTTGAATTTTTTCTTCTCGGTTGCCAGTTTGGAAAGCACTATTTCAACGTACTCGAATTTCTAAGAGTTTCCGTGAAAAATTTTTTCAAAATTCGAACTCAACTTTTTTTTTACATGTCTTCTGCGAAGAAAAATTTCGCCCAAAATTTTTGGAATTTTTCGTGGTTAAACTATCTTTAATTCTGAATACTTGGGTGAAAACAGAATAAGAAAATATCAAAGGGTTTTCTTTTTGTAGCCTTCCAAAGATTACGTTGAGAGAACATAATTTTTATTCAAAAAACTGGAGGCCGTACGAAGGCCAAATTTAGGCTAATGAGCTGCCAGAGTGACCCGAACGGAAATATGAATTTATAAACTAAAAAAACTTTGGTGGGAATCGAACTCTCCACTTTCGATTTACTAGCGTCGCTTTGGTAACGGAAATTATTGAGATTAAAATAAACCCAATACATACTCGTAGAGAGTTCGAATCCTAGCAAAGTTTTTTGAAAAAATTTTTTGGTTTATAATTTCCTATTTCTGTCCGGGTCATTCTGGCAGCCCATTACCACAATTTTGGCCTTCGTACGGCTTCCAGTTTCCTGAATAAAAATTATGAAAGTTCTCCGAGCGTAATTTTTGGACGGCTACAAAAAGAAAACCAATAGATGTTATTTCATTATGTTTTCAACTCAGTATTCAGAATGAAAGATAGTTCAACCATGGGAAATTTCAACAATTTCGGCCAAATTTTTTTTTCACGGAAGACATGTAAGAAAAAATTTGAGTTCGAATTTTGAAAAAATTTTTTCACGGAAAATCTAAGAAAATCGCGTACGTTGAAATAGTGCTTTCCAAATTGGCAACCGAGAAAAAAAAATCCAACTTTGCAGGCTTTCCACCATTTTAAATTTTTTTTTCAGAATTCCACACCACAATTGAATTGAGCCCTAAAAAATACTAAGATGTGACCAGTAACCGTTATTTCAAATGTCACCCATAACTCACCACACAGTTATCGGAATATTGCTCAAAGATGGCATTCAACACCCTGTATCTCGCTCATGCGTCGAAAACGGGGTATATGTATGTCATAAGGCGAAAATGACTTCCTGGGTGTCATCTACACGGCAATATATGTTTGTCCAGTTTATAACTAGAGATGAAATTTTTCGGCAAAATTTCTCGATTGTAAAATGAAAGGGACATTTTTCCAAAATCATTCGCGAAATTGCCGAAAAGCAACAAATTCGAATATTACAAGAGAGAAATTTTACCTGATTAAATTTCATCTCGAGTGGTATTCGACAATACTATTTCACGAGAAAATGTAATATGGTCACATTTTGGCTTGTATTGCGCTATTTGACAAATACCTAACTAAGTATTCATCATATACCTTATCATGTTTGATTTCTCTATAGTCTATGGTATTCATTCCCGAAGCTATCTACGAATTTGGGAAAGGTCAAAGGTCAAAAATTTTGTCGGTGAAAAACCAACTTGTTAGTTTTGCCCGTTTCCATGTTTTATCGATGAAAAACGAGTGTTGCTTAGGAAAATCGTATCTATACATAAACCATATATCTAATGACATTAGATATAGATGAATAGAAATACCTGGTGAAACAACTTCTTACTAAAAATCGTGACCAAAATTTGTAGATCAAAACGGAACTCTAGATTTGAGTTCTCCTTTTACTTCCGGAAAAATCCGCAATATTTTATCGGTCGTGGCGCTACTGCGGCAAAGGGAGATCTACCAACAAGGTGAATCTACTCAAAAGGTAGATCGCTGGGCCTAAACTAGTTGAAGATGAAGGAATCATTTCAATGCAGATACTTTGTATCAATGAATGCGAGAATGAATATAATATGAATCAACTAATAATGAGATATCAGAATCACTATTACCTACAATTGAAAAACGACAGTGGAATTCGGTTGGCCAATTAAAATACAGAATCTTTCACGAGGAACCTCACCCATATTTATACGGGAAACTACTGAACGTATTTTCATGAAATTCAGCACTTATAAGTATTTCACGATGCTGATGAAATCTAAAATATTTTCAAGGCATGAGCACCACCGGTTTTTCCGGAAATGACGTCAACTTCCGTTTTTCAAATTAGAACACCATTTTTTTTATTGCAGAAATAGATTCCTTAGAAAATTTCAAGTTATTTTGATGTAACATTTTTCAGTTTTGGTTGGAAAATTCTCTCTGAGCGGGAAAATCCGAAAAAAAAATCGAAAATAGAGCTCCGCTGAAACAAGAATAACTTCGAGGTTTTTGGATGGAAAATTTTCATTTTTGGGATTTTTCAAGATGTAAGATTGATGTATCCACTTCAGAAATCGAAATCGCGATTCATGATACAGGGGGTGATAAAATCGCTTTCAAAGTTAGGGATGACAAAATCGTGAAAAATCAATTTTTTCAAATTAGAACCCCATTTTTTTATGGCAGATATTGAATCAACGTTAATAAATAATGTGAGTGTATGCATCACACCCTTGCCCTAAAGTGGATAATAACTCAGAAAATATCCATTTTAGCAATAAATACGTACCGTTCTCGATTCTGATACAACATTGTCTGTTCAGTTGGTATTTGATTTGAAAAAAAATGTGTGTGGCTTATAATAAAATTTTGGATGAAGAGCTGTACGAGTAAAGATAAATGAATTCAATAAGCTTAACTTTTGACGAGCAATTCATTTGGATGTGAGCACTCTTATTATCCCTTGAAACAGGTTTAATTATCAGAAAATTCAATTGAATGAAGATACGATGCTAACAGATCTCGTAACTGAACATTCTTATGTGATTTGGTAGTTTTTTGCTTCAATAACTTTTCATTATACCCTAATTTTTCACTTCCAATAAACCATATCAATACATATTTTGAGCTCAATATCAGAATGATATTGTGATTTTTTTTCTTTAATAATAATAATAATATGATAATAATAGATATTATTTATTTTATTCTTTTAGACATTCAAGAAATGTGCAGGACACGTCCAATATATAACTCATTACAACTAGAGAGAAAAATGTGTGAACAAAAAAGAAAGCTATAATTAGAATTCGTACTAAAAATATTCATTTATGCTATAGGAGCATTCTTTCAGCAGTAACATGGGTGCCCGCAGGGGGAGGCCAGGGAGGGCCATGGCCCCCCCTGAGATTTGTATGGCCTTATCGTTTTTCAGCTCAACACCCTCAATATTTCAATAATTTTCATTTTGCCCCCCCTGAGAAAAATTTTGACCCCCCCTGAGAAAAATTTCTGCGGGCGCCCATGAGCAGTAATAACTTCACTTCATTCTTGAACTGCCTATCATTAAGATTTTTCAAGTCGTTGGGCAGTTTGTTATAAAGTTTGAGGCCTGTGAAAGAAGGTGACATCTCATATTTTGTATTTGAAAATGGTTTCTGTCCTATTTTTCATTTGAGAAATATATTCTCTGGGAAAGTTCATCAACTCTCAATTCTTACCTTAGAGGAAAGAAAAACTCACCATCTTTGGCTTTTTCTTATCTTTTTCCTGCATAAAATGATGCAATCACACGATAAGTCCACAAGAACACCGAAAAATTGAAAAAACGTAGAAATACATCATCGACATCGTTTCGCTGCAACATACAATGCATCTTATCAATTTTCGTATCTTGGTGAAATTTTGCACGTTCTTGCAACAATTATTCATTATGTGAAGAGTGCCTCAGCCAAATACCTCCAACACGAAAGAAATTTGTATTCTTCTTTTCTCACACATCAATAATGATTATCCTCTCATTCGTAATACCTTTCGGCCGCATGGTCATTAATTATACTCATTTGCCGTATGAAAACTCACATTTATATTTCGATTTATCAACCAGGAAAAAGTTCAAATGACCCACAATACGACTATTAAAATATCATGAGGATACACCCATAGATTCTTTCGCCCCATGTATTAGGAAAAATAGAGCACAATTCTATACAGTATGAAGTTAGTAAATCAGAAATTTCAACAAACATTAACCCCTCTCTGGATAGGGAACTGAATATTTTTATTCCGGGGATTGTGCGGACGCGGCATATTTGAGCCATTTACAGACAAAAAAGGGTAGTTACGTAAATACCTTCGGGCAATAAAGAGCTGAAAATGCAAATGAAATTCGAGGAAGGAGTTTCTGCCGCTCCAATATGACTTCCACCTTGCCGATATACGAAGCTTTCATTTTAGTACATTGTTCGAATAAAGCTCGTAACAAGAAAATGGTATTATTTCCACAACAGGGCACGTTTAGAAATGAACGGAAAATGCAGGGTAGCTGCATAAAGAGAGTTTATACGTGGAAATTGACCTAGAAGAATATTTGAATCGAAATGAATTCGGAAAGAATATGAAGAATATTGAACACGTTTCCATAAATTCTTAAAAGAAAGCTGACATGAATGTTAACTTTTCATCATATCAATTATAAACAATATAACATAAATAGTTCAATATTTATGGCGTTATGCTGATATGTGCGGCAAAAGCAAAAAGTGTTCATTTTCCAATGATTTTCTGTTGAATTTTCTATGGAAGTATAAATGCCGACGAATGTGCCATGCATTCTAGGAGGTAGGGTGTCGAAAATATGGAGTGGGAAATGGAAAAATCATATCGGAAGCATATATGACTCATATAAAATGAAACATCACGCATATTTTTGCAGTGCTCGATGTATAGAATATATTATTTATGAATATCCCTGTAAACCCAAATTCGATAGTTTTCAAGTTGTTGAGAATTTTAGTGACTATTTCACTCATTTCGAAAACTGACCAATCACAGTACAAAGACAGCTCGTATTATCGCGATAATACCAATAGAGCAAGATCCCAGGGCCGCCAGACGTCACGTATTTTCTGATGAACGAAATGTGGACGATTGAATAGTGTTAGTATGTAAATACGATCACATGCCTATCGGCTACCTTGCTCAGACGGCCAATTTGCAGATATCAGGTCATCAAGTTGCAAAAAAACATTGCTTACCTCACTTAAATTCTGATGGCTGATTTTCACATATATTTTAGACAATTCCGTTAAAATGAGTTTTCAATTAGTCTACGGACACAGTGAAAGCAGGTTTCTCGCTTACCGGTAGCCAGCGCCGATCTGCGCTATTTTCTCGCGCAGATGTATCACACAGTGAATACGATAAAAGCGAGAAAAATAGTTTAAAACCCGCCAGTGTGGTGCCTAACTTCCACCAAATATGACGTCTTCTTCGGATGATGAATTCATTGCCTTAGATTCTGTGTTTACCAAATTAAAAAAAAAAAAATTGGTATACATACTCTTAATCGCGAAAGAAAGTTATATGGAGAATTCTGCTGTGTTCTCGTCCATGTTCTTAAAATTCATTCATTTCAAAGTTTAAAAAATGATAATGAAAGATTCTTTCAATATGCTAGAATGATTCCAGAGACTTTTAATTACATTTTGGAGAAAGTGAAATATCGGTCATAAAATAAAGTCAAAAATTGGTGCAATCTACATAAGCAGCCTATTTTGCCGGAAGAAAGGCTTGTTTTTTGAAAAACTGCTGCTATGAGTGTTTCCTTATCCATTATCCATCGACCATCACAGGACCGACCCGAGCGTATAAAAGCAGGAAAACAACTAAATTTTAATTCCGATCAAAGCGAGAACGCTGGTAACCGTCGCGACCTGTCTTGACTGTGTTCTGCTCAATATGAAAACATGTATTAATTTTTACAGCTTATAAGCGCGAGTCGGCGCTGGCTATCGGTAAGCAGAAACCTGCTTCCACTGTGTTTGTACACTAATGCCAGACACTTCCCGTCGGCCGAATCGCTTAACAAACGCCTTATAGGTCTCAAAAAAATTATTTAACTTCACGTCAATTCTGATGCTCCATTTTAATATATCTTCTCCAAACCACTATTTTAAAAATTCTTACAAGAAGACAGACCGATCCAAAGGGACAATCATCCCCCAAACTCAATCTATTGTAATGCCTCTATGGCTTAGAGCGCGAGGGTATTAGAGATGTATTAGCTCCTATTGACTTCCCTGTCTCGCATTTCAGTTTACTCGTATCAATCAATAATGAATATTTGTAGAAATACAGCTAAAAACTAATAAATTCATAAAACAGGTAAATTATTGAAGATCGACGTGTATAAAAGTGCTCATCTATCCGCAATAATTGTAGAATTTTGACCTGCAACCTGTTTCAATAAACTACTGACGAAATAATAATAATAATAATAATCCGCACGGGTGTGGTGTGGTTTCTGCCGTGCCACATGGGGGGTGACGTCCCCACGGCCCGAGTTACCTGGGCCACCAAGGGTAAATGGTGGCAAACCCATGAAAATGGTGAATGAATCGAGCCTCGGAAAAGAGTCGCTGCCTGGGGAGCGCCAGGGCATGTCCGGAGCCGACGCTAGACATGACAGCATGCGATCCGTCGGTGGCAGGGTGCTGAGGAAGCGGGCCCCTGTCATTCAACAAAATACAGCTCCACCCGAACATCGGGAAGTGGAAGCCCAAAACATGGCAGCGGATCAAAATGCCACTTCACCTGCTGGCTCGACCACCGTGAGGAGGACTGCCCGCAGGGAAGCTCGCAACGCACGTATCAAGTGGAGCCGCGAAATGAATATTGAAGTAATGCGAGCTTTTTATTACGTGAACAATTGCGATGACAGACCACTTCCTGGATGGAGATACTCCCTCTACACCGAGTTCACCAAGAGACATCCAGAACTTCAGTTAACAGAAGGAAACATTGCTGATCGTAAAAATGTTATAATACGAAAAGGCTACTTGACAAGACAGGAACTGGATGAGATCAAAAGAGAAATGGGCTACACAATCAATCAAGATCAGATTGTCGAAAATCATAATGAAGAACCTAGCGAGCCCCTAGAGACACCAGCAGGAACGGCAAGAGTTCCTGTCACCCGAACTGCTCACCAAGAGTGCCCACAATATCGCCAACTGTATGACACCTTCTTTGGAAACCTGGCGCAATACGAAACTACTGATCCGCTCAACCGCCCCATCCTTCCAAAATTGAAGTTCAACTCTACGGCCAAGAATAACATCGAGTGGCTCAACGAAATATTGGCAGAACATCTCAGCACTCAATGGACGTTGAAACAAGTCCACTTATCTCTGTACTGTGCTGCCATCACAGTAATCGGACAAAATGGGCAAAAGATCTACATCCCCAGAACCAGTGAACAGAAAGTTAAAAATGAAACTCCGGCCTGGAAAAAAAGATTAATGCAGGACGTCGATAAACTTCGAGGAAAAGTTGATGTCTTGGATGAGTTCCTGAGGAATAATAAATCGCGTAAAGTATTAAACAAAGTGCGGAAAATAGCCACATCCGCAGGGCTGGACCTGGAATCTCCACGACATAGGGAGTTGATGATTGACCTAAAAGATCGCCTAAGACAACAAGCTAAAGCGAAAGGTGCACGACTACGAAGATACAACGAGTTATCAAAGCGAAAACAACAAAACGCTGAATATGTGAGAGACAGAAAAAAGTTCTTCAGAAGTCTTGAAAAGCCATCCGAAATCACGTCCAATCAGCATGCTAACATCAGCAATGACGAATTTCGGCAATATTGGAGTTCTTTATGGTCGGAGAGTGGTCAATTTCAGAGAAATACTAGCTGGCTGAGGGACATTGAACAGCATGCATCCGAAATCGTTGAAATGAGGACTGATATTTTCACTGTCGAGGATATTTCCAACATTATCAAAAACACTAGTAACTGGAAAGCGCCAGGACCCGATCGACTTCAAAACTTCTGGGTTAAACAGTTTCCAGCATGTTTCCCAAGTCTGGCTAGATGTTTTTCGGAGGCGCTGGAAGACCCCTTAAAAATTCCAGCTTTCCTCACTCAAGGCAATACCTACATGCTCCACAAAAAAGGAGACCTCAACAATCCAGAAAACTACAGACCAATAACGTGTTTGTCAGTGGTGTACAAGCTGTTCACGTCGCTTGTAAATAATGCGATATATCGTCATTGTGAAGCCAATAATATTCTGGAAGAAGAACAGAAAGGCTGCTCTCGAGGATCTGCAGGATGCAAGCATCAACTCACTATAGACGCTGTAGTGTTAAAGCAAGCCCAAGCGAGAGGGAGAAATTTAAGTCTTTGTTATATCGACTACCAGAAGGCCTTCGATACGGTGCCCCACGATTGGCTTGTGAAAGTGCTCGAGATTTATAAGATCTGCCCGAAAATACAAGCCGTTCTCCAACATCTTATGAGTACATGGAGAACTAATATTCTTATAAACAACACCAATGCTGGAACCGTAAAAATATCGAGAGGGATATTTCAGGGAGATGCCCTGTCACCGATGTGGTTTTGTATGGCACTGAACCCTCTGTCTACTCTTTTGAAAAACACCAACATAGGGTATAGACCAGCAATGAGGAATCCGCGAAAACTATCCCACTTATTGTATATAGATGACCTGAAACTATTCGGCGAGAACCAAAAACAACTTCACTCGCTGATAGATATAGTGCGCTCCTTCAGCACAGACATTGACATGTCTTTCGGTCTCGATAAATGCGCCATAGTCAACATCAGAAAGGGTAAAATGGAGAACACTCAGGAACAATTTCAGGACATCCACAGTATGTTGCCAGAAGAGACCTACAAGTATCTGGGTATTCCTCAAAACCAACGGATTGATCACACCCGTTTGAAGGCTGAGTTCACTGCAAAATATAAAAACAGGGTAACCAAAGTGCTCAACACCAAGCTGTCTGCTAAAAATCAGATCGATGCCTTAAACTCTTGGGCTACGCCAGCTCTGACCTACACTTTCGGAGTCTTGAAGTGGTCAGATGCTGATCTGAATGAGTTGGACCGACTCACCCGTCGCCTAATGACGAAGTTCCGATGTCTGCACACCAATGCATCGGTGAAAAGGCTCTATCTACCCAGGAGAGATGGCGGACGAGGTCTGTTGAACATCTACAAACTCTGCAGAACCCAGGAGAAAAACTTGAGGCAGCGACTGCTCGAGTCTGAAGATAGCCTGATGAAATTGGTGACAACAGAGGATAAGGGATACACACCTCTGAACCTACAACACAGAGAACTGACATTCGATATCACCACGAGAAGCGAAGATATAAGTATATGGCGGGAACAAGCTCTGCACGGTAGATTTCCTAAACACCTTGAGGGAGAAAATGTCGATAAATTAGCTTCTTTGGCGTGGTTGAATGCGGGACAATTGTATCCTGAAACTGAGGGATTCCTGACGGCTATCCAAGACCGAGTTATAAGAACTCGCAACTATGAGAAGCACTGTTTGAAGCTGAACGTGGAGGACAAATGCAGAAAGTGCGGCGCGGTTGGCGAGTCTATTGAACATATAATCGCAGGTTGTCGAGTTCTTGCCGACAACGCATACCTGGGCCGACACAACCAAGTGGCAAAAATTGTTCACCAGCAGTTAGCTCTTAGACATGGTTTTTTGGACACTTGTCCGCCATATTATAAGTATCAACCTGCAGCAGTGTTGGAAACGGACACAGCGGTTCTCTATTGGGACAGACCCATAACAACGGATAGAACAGTGGACTACAATAGACCGGACCTGGTATTCATTGAGAGGGATCAGAAGTATGGGATAGTCATTGATGTGGCAGTACCATTGACTCATAACATCGGAAGAACGGAGTCCGAAAAAATAACGAAGTACGAGAACTTGGCAATAGAACTGAAGAATATGTGGCAATTGTCAAAAGTCACTATAATACCATTGGTGATTTCGGCTGAGGGAGTCATGTCAAAATCATTCAAAAGAAATCTTCAAAAGATCGAATTATCCCAGAGGATCGCGGGATATGCACAACAGGCTGTAGCATTGCAAACCTGTCACATCGTGCGCAAATTCCTGAACTAGTGGGAGGAACTGAATTGTTTTTTCACTGGTTCATAGAAATAATACCAGCTTGAGCTGAGACTGGGAAACCGATGATGAAGAATAATAATAATAATAATAATACCGCATACCGCACGGGTGTGGTGTGGTTTATGCCATGCTACATGGGCGGTGACGTCCCCACGGCCCGAGTTACCTGGGCCACCAAGGGTAAATGGTGGCAAACCCATGAAAATGGAGCCAATATTAAGCCTCGGAAGAGAGTCGCTGCCTGGGGAGCGCCAGGGCATGTCCGGAGCCGACGCTGGACATGACAGCATGCGATCCGTCGGTGGCAGGGTGCTGAGGAAGCGGGCTCCTGTCATTCAACAAAATACAGCACCACGACAGCAACGAGAAGTGGAAACCAATATCATGGCAGAAGATCGAAATGCCACTCCATCTGCTGGCTCGACCACCGTGAGAAGGACTGCCCGCAGGGGAGCTCGCAACGCACGTATTAAGTGGAGCCGCGAAATGAATATTGAAGTAATGCGAGCTTTTTACTACGTGAACTGTTGCGATGACAAACCACTTCCTGGATGGAGATACTCCCTCTATACTGAATTCACCAGGAGACATCCAGAACTTCAGCTAACGGAAGGGAACATTGCGGATCGTAAAAATGTTATTATACGAAAAGGCTATTTGACAAGACAGGAACTAGATGAGATCAAGAGAGAAATGGGCTACACAATCAATCAAGAACAGATTGTCGGAAGTCAGAATGAAGAACCCACCGAGCAGCTGGAGAGACCAGCAGATACGGCGAGGGACCTGTCTGTCACACGAACTGCTCATCAAGACTCCCCACAATACCGCCAACTGTATGACAACTTCTACAGTAACCTGGCGCAATACGAATCTACTGATCCGCTCAACCGCCCCATCCTTCCAAAATTGAACTTCAACTCTACGGCCAAAAATAACATCGAGAGGCTCAACGAAATATTGGCGGAACACCTGAGCACTCAATGGACGTTGGAACAAGTCCACTTATCTCTGTACTGTGCTGCCATCACAGTAATCGGACAAAATGGGCAAAAGACCTACATTCCCAGAACCAGTGAACAGAAGGTTAAAAATGAAACTCCTGCCTGGAAAAGAAGATTAATGCAGGACGTCGATAAACTTCGAGGAAAAGTTGATGTCTTGGATGAGTTCCTAAGGGAAAATAAATCGCGTAAAGTATTGAACAAAGTGCGAAAAATAGCCATATCCGCAGGGCTGGACCTTGAATCTCCACGACATAGAGAATTGATAGTTGATCTGAAAGATCGCTTGAGACAACAAGCTAAAGCGAAAGGTGCTCGCCTGCGAAGATACAACGAGCTAACAAAGCGAAAGCAACAAAACGCTGAATATTTGAGAGACAGAAAGAAGTTCTTCAGAAGTCTTGAAAAACCATCCGAGATCTCCTGCAATCAGCATGCTGACATCAACAATGAAGAATTTCGGCAATATTGGAGTTCCCTATGGTCGGAGAGTGGTCAACTTCAGAGGAATACTAGCTGGCTTAAAGACATTGAACACCAGGCCTCAGAAATCGTTGAGATGAAGACTGATCTTTTCACAGTCGAAGAAATTTCCAACATTGTCAAAAACACTAGTAACTGGAAGGCGCCAGGACCCGACCGACTTCACAACTTCTGGGTTAAACAATTTCCAGCATGTTTCCCAAGTCTGGCTAGATGTTTTTCGGAGGCGCTGGAAGACCCCTTCAAGATACCTACTTTCCTCACTCAAGGCAATACCTATATGCTTCACAAAAGAGGAGATCGCATCAAGCCAGAAAACTACCGCCCCATAACGTGTTTGTCAGTGGTGTACAAGCTGTTCACAACGCTTGTGAATAATGCGATATATCGTCACTGCGAAGCCAACAACATTCTGGAAGAAGAACAGAAAGGCTGCTCTCGAGGATCTGCAGGATGCAAACATCAACTCACCATAGACGCTGTAGTGTTAAAGCAAGCCCAAGCGAGAAGGAGGAACTTAAGTCTATGTTATATCGACTATCAGAAGGCCTTCGATACGGTGCCCCACGATTGGCTTGTGAGAGTACTGGAGATTTATAAGATCTGCCCGAAAATAAAAGCCGTGCTCCAACATCTAATGAGTACATGGAAAACAAATATTCTTATAAACAACATCAATGCTGGAACCGTAAAAATATCGAGGGGGATATTTCAGGGAGACGCCCTGTCGCCGATGTGGTTTTGTATAGCACTGAATCCTCTATCTACTCTTTTGAAAAACACCAACATAGGGTACAGACCAGCAATGAGGAATCCGCGAAAACTTACCCATTTACTGTATATGGATGATCTGAAACTATTCAGCGAGAACCAAAAACAACTTCACTCGCTGATAGATATAGTGCGCTCATTCAGCACAGACATAGACATGTCTTTCGGTCTCGATAAATGCGCCATAGTCAACATCAGAAAGGGTAAAATGGAGAACACTCAGGAACAATTTCAGGACATCCACAGTATGTTGCCAGAAGAGACCTACAAGTATCTGGGTATTCCTCAAAACCAACGGATTGATCACACCCGTTTGAAGGCCGAGTTCACTGCAAAATATAAAAACAGGGTAACCAAAGTGCTCAACACCAAACTGTCTGCTAAAAATCAGATCGATGCCTTGAACTCTTGGGCTACGCCAGCTCTGACCTACACTTTCGGAGTCTTGAAGTGGTCAGATGCTGATCTGAATGAGTTGGACCGACTCACCCGTCGCCTAATGACAAAGTTCCGATGTCTGCACACCAATGCATCGGTGAAAAGGCTCTATCTACCCAGGAGAGATGGCGGACGAGGTCTGTTGAACATCTGCAAACTCTGCAGAACCCAGGAGAAAAACTTGAGGCAGCGACTGCTCGAGTCTGAAGATAGCCTGATGAAACTGGTGACAACAGAGGATAAGGGATACACACCTCTGAACCTACAACACAGAGAACTGACATTCGATATCACCACGAGAAGCGAAGATATAAGTACATGGCGGGAGCAAGCTCTGCACGGCAGATTTCCCAAACACCTTGAGGGGGAAAATGTCGATAAATTAGCTTCTTTGTCGTGGTTGAATGCGGGACAATTGTATCCTGAAACTGAGGGGTTCCTGATGGCTATCCAGGACCGAGTTATAAGAACCCGCAACTATGAGAAGCACTGTTTGAAGCTGAACGTGGAGGACAAATGCAGGAAGTGCGGCGCCTTTGGCGAGTCTATCGAACATATAATCGCAGGTTGTCGAGTTCTTGCCGACAACGCATATCTGGGCCGACACAACCAAGTGGCAAAAATTGTTCACCAGCAGTTGGCTCTTAGACATGGTTTTCTGGATACTTGTCCGCCATATTATAAGTATCAACCTGCAGCAGTGTTGGAAACGGACGCAGCGGTTCTCTATTGGGACAGACCCATAACAACAGATAGATCAGTGGACTACAATAGACCGGACCTTGTATTCATTGAGAAGGATCAGAAGTATGGGGTGATAATTGATGTGGCAGTACCATTGACTCATAACATCGGAAGAACGGAGTCGGAAAAAATAACGAAGTACGAGAACTTGGCAATGGAACTGAAGAATATGTGGCAATTGTCGAAAGTCACTATTATACCATTGGTGATTTCGGCTGAGGGAGTCATGTCCAAATCATTTAAGGAAAATCTTCAAAAGATCGAAATATCCCATAGGATCGCGGGATATGCACAACAGGCTGTAGCTTTGCAAACCTGTCACATCGTGCGGAAATTCCTGAACTAGTGGGAGGAACTGAATTGTTTTTTCACTGGTTCATAGAAATAATACCAGCTTAAGCTGAGACCGGGAAACCGATGATGAATAATAATAACGTTTATTCACCATAATAGAGTGTACAATAATTAAACATCAGAGAAAATATGCCGACCAGTGAATAAACAAGTTGTCCACAAAAGTATCCTTGTGTGTGGGATCATGCCTTAATCCTACCCAACATAAATTCAGTGACCATTAATATAGATATCCTACGTTAACAATAATTCTTTCATATCCGACAAAAAATAAACATGATTCCAATAAGTGAAAATACATAAATTGTTCACAAATAAATTACACAGGGAGTCGCCAAGATGTAGTATTTCTGTAGAGGTAATTCTGGTAATTCCTAAAGATTTTTAGCTCTGATAGTCCATCAATCTATATTCTGTTCCAGTGTTGAAAAAATTCGAGATGACTCTAATTGGAGTCTGTCGGATCCAAATCTTCAGCTTATATTTAAACGAGATGTAAGTGTTAACTTCTCTTAGTTCGGGGGGTAAACAGTTGAACAATTTTGGTGCTAAGTAGGTAAAATGTCTTTGACTTGCTGTTTTATTAATTTTTTTTCACTACTGAAGTGAAGTTTTTGTTTCGTGTTTCATATTCATGTTGTATTGAAATCAATTTATTCTTTTCTCGAAACTGTTTTAATAACAATATCTTAGCATAAAGCTGTTGCATGCTAAACATCCCAGACTCCTGGTAAAGACTTTCAGTAGGGTACATTCTCGGTTTCCTGAAAATGGTTTTTATAATAGATTTTTGTACTCTCTCTAAACCGTTCATGAATGTCCAGGCAGCTCCTCCCCATCCTATTAATCCATAAACTAGGTGACTTTCCACGAGAGAGTAGTAAAGAACACGTAAGTACTCCACATCCAGAACGCCCCTGAGATATCTCATTCTAAATAAAACACATCTTAGTTTTTTTATGACATAATTAATATGATCTTTCCATCTCAGGTGCGAGTCCACAACTATTCCCAGAATGATTCCATTCATCGGCAATAAAAAAAATTTCATAAATTTTCGAAAATGCCATTCTTTCGCCGTGGTCAAAAATAGAGTTATGACTAAAATCCATGCAGATTTATCGTGTTCCTAGCATGAGGAAGCCGATACAAAGATCGTATACCTTGTTTGCAACATCGATGCCCAGGCTGGTTTTGTGATGCGATGTTCAGATACTGATAGGTATAGCAGAGATAATGCTGGGAAATATGCAGCATTTGAAAAATGATGATTCCCATGTGATTTTGACCGGCACTGGTAACAAGAAGAGATACGTTGATTCAAATAATATCTACGAACAATTATGACAGTCGTTGTTTACCAGCATTCCATGCCATCACAGGTTGTAATATCACTCCAGCGTTTTTCAAAAATGGCAAACAAAAGCCTATCAATATTTTGAAAAAAATGAAGAGTACCAACAAGCATTTCACCGTTCCGGTATGCTGGATTTTGTTGGTGATGTAGTTGAAGAAGAAAATGTACTCAATGTAATACAAAAACTTATCTGTGATATTCATAACGTTCCTGGAAAATTGATGTAGATGGTGCTACACTTCAACTGTTCATTGATACGTATATGTTATCTGATATCAATGAAGAATTCAATCGAAAGAATTTGAAAAACCTCGATGCTAGCAACTTACTACCATGCGAAAGTGAGCTTTGGCAAAAGTTGCGACGTGCTAACTAAATTGCTAGCCTTTGAAACGATACTCGAGTTTATTGAAACAGCTTGCAGATCAAAATTTTAGAATATTTGCGGTCAGATGAGCACCTCCTTAAACGTCGATATTTACCTGATTTTTTAATTTATTAGTTTTTAGCGGATTTTTCTACAAATATTAATTATTGATTGATACGAGTAAACTGAAATGAGAGACAGGGAAGTCAATAGGAGCTTATACATCTCTCACTCATCCTCATGCGTGTGGATCATACCTTCGCGCTCTAAGCCATAGAGGCATTAAAATTGAGTTTGGGGGATGATTGGCCCCTTGGATCGGTCTGTCTTCTTGTAAGAAATTTTAAAATAGTGGTTTGGAGAAGATATATCAAAATGGAGCATCAGAATTGACGTGAAGTTAAATAATTTTTTTGAGACCTTTAAGGCGTTTGTTAAGCGATTCGGCCGACGGGAAGTGTCTGGCATTATTGCAAACTCATTTTAAACGGAATTGTCTGAAATATATGTGAAAATCAGCCATCAGAATTTAAGTGAGGTAAGCAATGTTTTTTTGCAACTTGATGACCTGATATCTGCTAATTGGCCATCTGAGCAAGGTAGCCGATAGGCATGTGATCGTAGTACATAGGTACTAACACTATTCAATGGTCCACATTTGGTTCATCAGAAAATACGTGACGTCTGGCGGCCCTGGGATCTTGGACTACAACTGTCTCTGAATTATGATTGGTCTGACAACTTCGGTATTTTCAGCGATAGAACCACAGACTAATCTGTGATCTATAAAGATAGGTATGCTAGATAGACCTGGCTATATGGTTGATTGGGTCCAACCATAGACTCGAAAATTACAGGACTCGCAACATTTTCATCACCATCTATCGGGGTGATACACCAACATAAACAATAAATCATTATAAATTTGACTATTAGATGCCGCGGCATTATTCTAAAGCCCGCTCCACACTCATGGCAAGAACGTCGGCCAATACCGCGAACGCGAGTGTGGATAACTTTCTTGTGTCATGTTCGCGCTTCGCGGCGTTCTCCGTTTAGTTGCGGTCTCCTGTCCCGCGACAAAGGCTTCGCGCATAAGCACAAATGTTCCATCCACACTCGCAGGCGTTCGCGGTACCAGCGCAGTAATGATTTAATGCTTGTTCACTGACATACAACAGTGTTGATGGACGACCGAAACACACCGATACTGGAGCAGAAGCATCAGGTTGAGGTCTGGACAAAATACATATCGGATCTTTTTGGGGATAATCGCTCGGAATTGAGTGAAGACGTGGAGTTGGAGGGACCATATATTATGAAAGAGGAGATCAGGAAAGCAGTCACTCAGCTGAAGACAAATAAAGCAGTTGGACCAGACGGGATCAATGCAGAACTTCTCAAACTAATTGATATAGAGTATAGACAATAGCGACATTTTACTGAAGCTGCTAAATAAAATCTACAACACCGGAAATATTCCTGAAGATTGGCTGAAGTCTACGTTTATCCCTCTCCCTAAGAAATTAAATGCAAAAAAATGTTCAGATTTCAGGTTGATCAGCTTGATGAGTCATGCTCTTAAGATACTTCTAAGGATATTGCATGCAAGGCTGTGGAGAAAAGTTGAAGCCAACATAGGAGATTCGCAGTTCGGTTTCAGGGACGGTCTAGGTACTAGAGACGCTCTTTTCACAATACAGGTACTAATACAAAAATGTTTAGATCAACAGAAGCCTGTGTACGCCTGTTTTATTGACTACGAGAAGGCATTTGACAACATAAATCACAACATTCTTATTGAACTTTTGAAGCGGATAGGACTAGACAGTAAAGATATAAACATAGTTCAGAAATTGTATTGGGGACAAACAGCCCGAATTAGAGTTGAAACAAACAGTACAGAAAATATCAAGATCTGTAAAGGAGTGAGGCAGGGGTGCATTTTGTCTCCGGTTCTATTCAATCTGTATTCGGAAGCAATATTTCAGAAGGCCTTAGATGGTGTGGAAGTGGGGATAAGAATAAATGGCAGAGTAATCAATAACATCAGATATGCGGACGATACGATTCTGCTTTCGGAAAGTTTAGAAGACCTACAGTTCCTCCTCAACAGTGTACACAAAGTCAGCAAAGAGTTCGCCCTAAACATGAATATATCGAAAACAAAGTTCATGGTCATAAGCAAACACAACGTTGAAAATGCCTGTTTATATTTGGACGGACATCAGATAGAAAGAGCACATGTTTTCAAATATCTAGGATGCTGGCTGAATGACAATTGGGATCCTGATAAAGAAATAAAAGTTAGAATCGAGGTAGCCAGAAATACTTTTCAAAGAATGAAGTCCGTGCTTTGCAATAGCCATCTAAACGTCAACACACGATGGCGGGTGATCAAAAGCTATATTTTACCTGTCCTATTATACGGGGTGGAGGGGTGGACTTTGAAGCTCTCAGCTATGAATAAAATAGAGGCGTTTGAGATGTGGCTGCACCGAAGAGTGTTGAAGATACCCTGGACTGATAAAGTGACAAATGAGGAAGTTCTCCGAAGAGTGAACATGGAGAGAGACCTGTTGAACACGGTGAAAAGGAGGAAAGCATCTTATTTCGGTCACATCTTCAGAAATGAGAAATATGCTTTACTTCAGCTGATAGTCGAGGGCAAGATCGAGGGTAGACGTGGTATTGGTCGAAAGAGATTTTCTTGGCTGCGTAATCTGCGTCAGTGGTTCAAAATTAAAGACGCAGCAACTTTAATCCATAAGGCTCGGGACAGAGAAGCTTATCAGATGATGGTCGCCAACCTCTGCTAGGAGAAGGCACTTTAAGAAGAAGAAGAAGACTGACTTTATTCGCTTCTGAAATGAATGGTTTTCTTGTAGCAATGAAGTGGAATTAGATTAGATTTAGAGGAGATAAGTGAAATAAGAATTTCTTGATTATTATCAGAATGAACCTTTTTTATAGGGCGGAAAGTCTTCGCAGACAGCGAGGATGCCGTGAACCAAAGTGCGAATATTTGTGTGAGTGTGGATGACTTATTTGGCCGCGAATTCTTGGCCAGGTTCACGGCAAGAATTCTTGGCAAGATTCGCGCTATGAGTGTGGAGCGGGCATTAAGCCCGCAGGAGACCGCCGCGAAGCGCGAACGTGACACAAGAAAGTTATCCACACTCGTGTTCGCGGTATTGGCCGACGTTCTTGCCATGAGTGTAGAGCGGGCTATACGCTCGACAGAACATCTCGGACTGCCTATAGCCCGCTCCACACTCATGGCAAGAACCTCGGCCAATACCGCGAACGCGAGTGTGGATGACTTTCTTGTGTCACGTTCGCGCTTCGCGGCGGTCTCCTGTCCCGCGTCAAAGGCTTCGCGCCTAAGCACAAATGTTCCATCCACACTAACAGGCGTTCGCGGTACCAGAGCAGTAATGTGCTTGTTCGCTGAATTTATTCGCTTTCGAAATGAATGGTTTCATAATTCAGAGACAGTTGGTATTATCGCGATATTACGAGCTGTCTTTGGACTGTGATTGGTGAGTTTTCGAAATGAGTGAAATAGTCACGGAAATTCAATCTCTTGTGATATTACTACTGAAAATATAAGTTGCCATCAGGAGAATGCATAAATATTTGTTATATTCGTTCTTATGAATGAACACACACATTCAAAGGATGAGTCCCAGGCAACACAAAGATATCCCATAGACATCCCTGCGACTTCTTTTTAGGAAGTTGTGACGCCTTTTGTGACATCTTTGAGAGGTCGCGGAGAGCACTATATCTGCTCCAAATGTCCGCCACATAAGATATCCCTGAGAGCTCTTGGCGATGTCCTACGTGGATATTCTCAAACAAGTCACACTAGGAGTTCGCATACACCTCCCGCAGCGAGGACTTTGAGAATTTCGCATTAGCCTCCTTTAGTGAGATCTATGCGCGAGCTCGCATTGCGAGATCTATAAGATATTCTCAAATAGGTCACAATGCGACATGTATAAGATGTTCCTATACATGTCGCATTGCGAGATGTATAAGATATTCGCAAACAGGTCACATTGCGAGATCTTTAAGATATTCTCAAATAGGTCACATTGCGAGAAGTATAAGAAGTTCTTAAACAGGCCGCTAATATACAGATTTTCATCATATAAATAAAACTCCATTTGTTAATTATACAAATCTAGTATGATACACTGAAAGTACCATGATCGATCTTTTTTTCCTATAGGAAGGTGTAAATAGAACAGGTGTACCTTTCTACAAGAAATTATCGATCATGGTACTTTCAGTGTATCAAACTAGATTTGTATAATTAACAAATGCAGTAAGTTTTATTCATATGATAAAAGTCTGTATATTATCGTATGACTTTTATTTATATGATAAAATTCTGTTTCTAATATTATTGAGTTGACCTACACAGCAAACAGTGTTGAAAGTTATTTATTATTTTCGGCAGCAACAGAAGGTATACTAAAACAATCGAATAACTCCTATAATCTTTATTAATAACGAACAGAAATATAAAGAAAAAAATTTAAATCATCCGGTTTCTTTCCTCTTCTCCCTTCTTTCTTTGGCAACAATGGCGTAGCCAATTTTGTGAAAAAACTTCGAATTCCTTCTCTGTTGTTTTCCATGTCTGCTTCATTATATCTGGAAAAATGAAAATGACATGTATAGTAATGCACTTATGTAAGGTCAGTTGTTTATACATTCATCAACGCGAATGAGAATTGTAACAAGTTCTTCTGGAGCACAAATTGAATAGAATTTCAACAACAAAAATTTTATATGCCCATTTATATGTATAATATCAGCTAGAAACATAATAAGATATCATTCCAAATATTATTATGGCAAAAGATATTCATTTGAAACATTAATCACCAATTCGAAAAATTATATTCTCGGTGATCATGACAACATATCATCCTCTGCACCTCTGCAGACTTGCAGAGTTTCTTTCATAATATTTATTCGAGCAATTACAATTGAGAATGAATGACTTTTTGAGTGATATCACAAGATTTTTTGTTAGTAGAAAGTAGATAAATGTAAATTAATCACTTCCGTTATTGCCAGTGGTTGAATAACTCAGAAAGACCTAAAGCGGCAAAATTGATAACGGTATATATCCTAACTGGTGAGTGGTGGGTTGAAACTCAAGAATTTAATAAAAATAACACTTACCTTCGAGTACAAATATCCTCTTCGAAATTGTAAACAAAAGCGAACCTTGTACATACAGCACAGGTACACTTCACTTAACTAATTATGCACAAAACGTCTCTTAGCTCAACAGTAAATCAGAACAATGAGAGCATCCTACACATACAAGAACAAGATATGGTCTGAAATTGCGGGAAGCGGGAATTGAGAAAACGAATAGACAACGTTATTTTTCGTAATCCAGAACACACCAACCGAAATGGACGATGTCCATGATCCGCGACTATGAACCTTAATACTATAATCAATTGGGTTCAAGTTCCCGATTCAGTTGAGATCTATATTTCCCTCTTGCCGCGTAAAAAATTGAAGACATATGTGAACTATGAAGCCTTCCAAGTTCCGAGTGCCCGGCTGGAGATCCCTTTGTCGGCCTGCGTAATCATCTAATATAATACATATGCTGACACTTGGATTGGTACTCGGTAGGGTGATACTTTAGTCCAATTTTTGCGTGTTACCGTGTTACAATCGGTTACGAGTTTCTGATATTTTTTGTATTTTTTCGTGAACGGTAATGAAGGGAAAGGTATTTTGACGTAGCCTTATTACGTTATAATACCTTCCCCTCTATTACCGCTCATGAAAAAATACAAAAAAAATAAAAATCTCGTAACCGTTTATAACCGTTTGTAACACGGTAACACGCAAAAATTAGACTTTTGTTTACTGGTGTAAAGTAGATGAGTAGACATTTTTCTATTTCATTCCTATGACCGGACCTGTAGGAATTTGTCCTGAGTTGACATTGGCTATTAGCTTCCATTCTTCATGATTCGTTTAATTGTTACACATACACAGGTGTGTTGTTTTTTTTAATAGAGGTCCAGAAAACATTATCATGAGTGAACAAACTTCTTTGGCGGACTTCATCAAACGAAGGAAAATTGATGAATGCGAAACAAAATGGACAAGTTCGGCTGCTGGAATCCGCTAGCCATGATATGTCTAAACCAACACAGGGAGTAGCATATTTCCGGAAAATTGAAATTATTGATGGCCTAGCAAGAAGACCAAGGCGACCTGACTTTGTTTCATGATAGCAAACCAAACTTTCTGATTAAGATTTATTCTTGTTTTGCAATAAAAAAATTATTATTTGTTTCATATCCCCCCAAGACAAATGCCTGGATACGCCACTGAATAATCAATAGTTATCTCCTCTGTTGGAAGTAAGGCATGCGGGGGAATTCTGTTGATATACATTTTTTGATGTGTTTTCATTTGGATAACTTTAGAGTTTAGGAACATGCAATAAAAATTTCAAATTCTCCCATTGTATGTCCAATCACTACAGGAACTCGCCTCAGCTCAGTAAAAATGTTTCTTCTGGTTAAATTCGATAATTTCCAATTCATCTTTCATATGTACATGATTGCGGAACAATTAACTACTTGTTCTTGTTGAATACAAGATCTTTTTGAACATATTTCCAAATTGTAATATCAAGGACAACTTTCGAAGCACGCAGTAAGAATTTTTTGTTCTATTTGTTTGTTATATCTTGACGATCTCGCAAAAAGATTAACCATGTCAATCGCATGGTGAGCTCTCAAAGATATCACATGGCGAGGTCTTCAAGATATTGCATGGTGAGGTTTCAAAGATATCGCATGACGAGGTCTCCAAGACATCGCATGGGCACATCAGTGGGAACTTCGCTTAGTAACCTCACATAGAGATCTCTTGGACCTCGCGGTAGGATCTCGCATAAAAGTCGCATTATAACCTCTCAGAGATATCGCATGGGATAGCTCCCAAAGATATCGCATGTCGAGGTCTCCAAGATATCGCATGGGTACATCAGTGGGAACTTCGCTTAGGAACCTCGCATAGAGATCTCTGGAACCTCGCGGTAGGAGCTCGCATAAAAGTCGCATTGTAACCTCTCAGAGAGCTCGCGGAGAAGTCTGTGTTTCCTGGGGTCTTTGACCTGAACAGTTTTTCAACAAACCGAAACCTATTTTTATGAGATTTTCAAAATATGTGCTTCGTTTGAGGAGAACATTCGATATTCTTGAAAGAAACGATCGATATTATCAAGTTTTTTGTTTAAATGTCCTACGGTATTCGAGTTATATTGATGAAAGCTTTCACGGTCGGATTCAACTTCAAATCTGGATTATTCCGAGTTTTCTATCCCTGGTTCAATAGGAATTTCAACTAACCTTTCGTCTACAACTGCGGAAGGCATACTCAGAGGTTTCTCGGTATCCTCGAAGAATGACCGCTCCGAACAGTTCAGAGCGATCATTCGTCGGGGTATAACCTCCGGCCTATCGTCCATATTCAAATCAATGCGGTTGCCGTGCAGAGAAATGAAATAAAATGAAAATATTTCCCCAAGAAGAAAATTCACGAGTCCGACAGATTTTCCAAAATTGATTTTTCTAATGAAGAAGAGCTCTGTTTTTTTTGAGTATCCTATATTGCGCCAATCAAATTGAAGATGTTCTACGCACTTCAAGATATATTAGTACCTACATTAAATTCGATGACAATAAAATGTCGATGCAAACATTTTTGAAAATTTCAAGAATTTTCAACTTACAAAAATTGACAACAAGATGAAGAAATGCTGAGGAAACCTTGGGCGCCATTACCATCCCACAAATTTCATATTCATATGGTTCAAAAAAAAAAGAACCTTTCAAATTCAATGGCTACATCGGTTTCCTTAGCTGGCATATTCTGAGAAACTTAGCGGTGCATTTTGTAAGTTTTGTGTTTTATTTTCTCAAACTGAAATAGGTCGAGGATCTCATGTGTCGTCAGAAAACCTGGTTAAGAAACCTTTCAACAAGTGGAAAGATGCGATTGAGGTTTTTGAAAAACATTCACGAACAACGTACCATGAACAATCCCGACTAGCCAAAGAAGATTTCTTGAAAGTTTTGATGAACTCATGCAAGATGTTCCTGAACAGCTGAGAACTAAAGAAAAGAACGAAACAGCAAGAAATAAACGAATTTTACAGTCTATTATTGAGACAATAATTTTTTGTGGAAGGCAAGAACTATCGCTCCGTGGTCATCGGGATTCAGGTAGATTATCTTTAGAAGAATCAAGTTCAAATGATGGACATTTTAGAGCCTTGTTGTTACGTTTCCGAGCAAATCATGGAGACAAAGTTTTGACTGATCACATTTTGTGTTCAGCGGGAAATGCGATGTCAACCCTATAGTGCAAAATGAACTCATACACCTCATAGGTGAGCAGATTCAAACAGCCATCTTATAAAGAATCAAAAAGTCCACTTCACTATATTGGCTGATGAGACAACTGACATTAGCAGAGTAGAACAATTTTCACTTTGTATCAGATTTTTTGATGATGACTGCGTGGATCTAAGGAAAGATTTCCTTGCGTTCATACCAGTATATGACGTAACACGTAACTGGTGCTGGAATTGCTCAGACTATGAAAACTCAACTCACAAGTTTTGGACCCGAGAATCTCGAGAATATGCGAGGACAGGGATATGATGGCGCCTCAGCAATGCGTGGAGAATTCAATGGGGTACAAGCAATCATAAGACGTGATTACCCTAAGGCAATATATACTCATTGTTCATCTCACTGCCTGAATCTCTGTTTGAGTGATGCTGCGAGAACAGCATGTATACGCAATTGTTTTTCTACTATATCTCAAGTTTGCAGTTTCTTCGGAGCTTCAGCAAAGCGCAGCAAAGTTTTACAAGATGCTTTCATGGCAGCAGGGAAAACAAATACTGGTCTCCATAACTATTGTGACACAAGAGGGGTAAAAAGGCATGATGCTGTATCAGTGTTCTACGAATGTTTTGATGCACTGGAAACTGTTATGACCAACAACAATGACGCAAGCACTAAAGCATTTTCCCTTCACACGTGTTTGTGCAAATTTGAGTTCATTATTAGTCTAATAGTGATGTCGAATATGCTGTCTCTAACAAATATAACTTCGAAATATTTACAAAAGGAATCAATAGATATCTGTGAAGCTTCAAACAAAATTGATTTAACACAAAAATTTTTTGCTCAGATTAGGGAAAGTGGAGACGAAGAATTTCATGAAATTTACAAAAAAGCTGAAGACACAGCTAATAAATTAAACGTTCCTGTACAGGGACCAAGAACAGTGGGAAATCAGAAATTCAGATCTAATGTTGAGGGGAAAACCCCAGAAGAATATTATCGACGGACTTCGTTCTACCCTTATTTAGATGAGATATCAGCGTCGCTGAAAGATAGATTTTCAAACCACAGAAATATATTGAATGGACTCGACAGTCTCATCCCAGAAAAAATTGCTGTGTTAAATGATTTGCTGCCAGCACTAGCATTTTATAAAGATGACCTGCTGCACAACAATAGTGATATTTTGGAGGCAGAGTGGAAGCTTTGGGCTTTACAATGGAAAACCACAGCCTCTCCAAAGCCTAGCAATGCTGTAGACACTTTGAAGGCTATTCAGGAAGAGATTTTTCCGAACGTATCAATTCTTTTGAAAATATTGGCAATATTGCCTGTAACGACATTATCTGTCGAAAGGTCATTTTCGACTCTCTAGAGGCTAAGGAGTTACCTGCGCAATAGCACAGGACAAGACAGACTTTTATCTTCAGCATTAATGACTGTGCACAGAGACATAGAGGTGAATATCCCACAAGTCATCAATAAATTCACCCAAAGAAACCGAAGACTTTCGTTTATGTGAATATCATTATTATATTTTGATATTATTCTCGTCTGTATTATGTAAGTGTTCAAGTTTTTTTCAGTACAAAATATATTTTCTCCATATGCAATATTTTGCAGTTGATTTCACCTTGGTTATTACTCTCAGACGTACTGAAGAAATCATTAGCTCGGAAACTAGTTATAAAACCGTGAAAAATATATTGTAAATTATAAAACCCACAAAAAAATACATACATTATCTACACGATATTTTAATATGGCCGCCGATGATACTGACGCGTCGGACCGCGATGCGGAAGATAGTTCTTCGCAATCAGAAATTACAAACAGTAAAACCTTTAAATGTTGCGTTTGCAGGATCTGCTTTGCTGTCTATCATGATGGTTGTGCAAAAAGACGAAAAAATGTGAAATTTGTGAATGATTCTGTGATAGAGTGTTGTTCGCAAAGTTCTACGAATTTGGTCTCATCAGAACACAAGATTGGTGATCAGAAAGTATCTTATCATTCAAATAGGATAATCATAGAGAATGTTCAGTTAAAAACTGAAAATAATTACTTGAAATTGCTACTTGAAGAAGTCAGAGAAAAAAATGATATATTGAAAGTTAACAACTCTTTATTATTGGAAAGGTTGAATGAACTCAAAAAAAATATCCACAGTAAACAATCATCGAATCCAGTCAACAAACAGGTGATTCCAACGATAACAATCAATGATAATAACTCGAACACATTCAAACAAGATCGAGATGATAGCGCTGTATACATGACAATTCAGTGCAAAGAAGCTACTCACAAGTATTACAGAAGAACTACGTATTGGAAACATCTAATCAACCGTCAATGTCAATTCTCAACAATAAACATAAACACAGCACTAATGGATTGGTTGAATCCAAAACAATGTCACAACCTACCCTAAGTGATAATAGAAACGGAGATGGATCAAACCCCGCAACCAACAAATACTTACCTAAAATAGTTGAGACAAATAAAGCAACAAATAATGAAGTCTCAAATCATAAGATAAGTCCTAAGCGTCCAAATAAACGCCAAAATAATATAATAGTGGGCACAAAAAAAGTTGACTGCTCTGAAGACGAATTTTCAGCAACTATTAACAAAGATAAGAAAATTTGGATATTTATTTCTAAAGTGAAACCAGGAGTTACCGCAGAAGTTATCAAGAGTTATGTTGTAAAGCATGGCAATGCACCTCCTGATAGTATAAATGTTAAACAATGTGAACCAAAAATTAAAAAAACCGAAAGAGGATACTTTATGATTGGCGTAGATCCTTCACTGAAGGAAGTTATTTATGAACCGTCCTTTTGGCCAAATGGGGTGCAGTTCCAAAGGTTCAATTTTGGTTTGGGAAAGAATTTTTTAGATGGAAAATGACTGAAGACACCGATCATCAAAAATTACCAGCAAAATCACAGGATAAGGAAATAGTTAAATTATTTAATATCAATATACAGAGCATAAAGAATAAAACTTCTGAATTTCAAGTTATTCTCTCCGAAATACAACCAGATTTGTTAACTATAGAAGAGCATTGGTGTAATGCAAATGAAATCTCAACCATTAATCTAGATGGCTATAAACTCACAAATTATTCTAGTCGCCTTGCAAGTAGAGGTGGTGGAACAGGTATATTTATCAAAAAAAATAGTAATTTTGTGACTCAAGACATTCAACACAAAGTATTTATATTAGAGAAAGATTTTGAATTCTGTGTAACTAAATATGCTATGAATAATATTATTTCATTCATAATCTGCATTTATAGGTCACCAACAGGAAATTTTCAAATTTTTCTGGAAAATCTCAATGATTTACTAGAAGAAGTTTATAAACCGAAAATTTATTTAATCGTTACGGGTGATTTTAATATTAATTTTCTGAATGTAAACGATAATAGTGTACTAAGGTTAATGGATCTTCTACAGAGTTATGGGCTGTGACCACATGTTGAGGGGATCACTAGACTTAGCTCTTTGTCTTCTTCACAGCTAGATAATATATTCAGTAACATTGAAACTTCCAATATAGTTATTTCCAGTATTCATATATCCTCTATTTCAGATCATTTCAGACAAATTTTACATTACAGAATAGAGAAAGGTACTTGCCAAAAAAAATTCAAAAAGAGACGTGTTTTTAACGATGAAAATCTAGCAAGGTTCACAAATTATCTTCATCTGGAATCATGGGATGATATACACTCATCGCAAACTATAGAACAACAATATGATACTTTTCAAAAAATATTTTACTATTACTTTGATGTTTCCTTTCCAGTCTGCACTTCAAGAGTGATGGATAGGGCATCCTGGATCAATGGTGATATCAAAAATTACTCCAGTTATATAAAGGATATTTATGTTTGGTATAAAATTACTAATAGTGCTATTATCCATGAGTTCTATAAAACTGAGAAAAGGAAATATAGAAAGTACCTCCTCAACTATCAAAAATCAATAAATAATCATAAAATAGTCAGTTCAAAAAATAAAACAAAAACAGCTTGGAATATGATAAATTATTTTAGAAACAAACAGCAATCTCATTCCGATATCAGTTTAAATATTAATAATGTCATTGTTGAAGATCCCCAGACAATCTCCAATATATTTGCTAATCATTTCGATTTATTTTCCACAACACTCAACAGAAGTATACGAAAAAGAAATACCAAATTTCCGACAATCTTTCTTAATCCGGTAGATTCACAAGAAATTTTTAGAATACTGAAATCTTTGCCTAACAAATTTTCTTCTGGCCTTGATGGTATACCTGTTTTCATTCTAAAAACCGTTGCTCATTATCTCTCAGTCCCACTAGCCATCATCATTAACAATAGTATTGAAACTCAGATATTTCCAAAATCTTTGAAAGAGGCTAAAATTATTCCGGTTTTCAAAAAGGGTGACCATCAGGACATCAATAACTATCGACTGATATCGCTGTTATCTTCTGTCTCGAAGGTCTTTGAAAGGGTCATGGACACCAGAATCTGGAATCACTTATTACACTTCAACATACTTAGTAAGCATCAATTTGGCTTTATGCCTGGAAAGTCTACTGACATGGCAATATTTAATGCAGTCACGCATATAATGAATCAACTCGACAAAAATAATAAATGTGCTGGAATGTATTTTGATCTGTCGAAGGCCTTCGATACGGTGGATCACCAGCAATTGTTGGAAGTTTGCGAAGAGTATGGTTTGAGAGGCGTAGCGTCAGATCTACTCAAATCTTATTTATCCGATAGGACACAGACAGTTTGCATAACATCAAGCGGATCACATATTTTTTCGGAAAAAAAATTAGTTAAAATCGGGATACCACAGGGTTCCGTATTAGGTCCCCTATTGTTTTTAATGTATGCAAACGATTTGGTCGATGGGCTCGGTTTGGGTGGGGTCTGCCAATTTGCGGATGATACTTCCGTTATTGTGGGTGGCTCTACTTTGGATGATCTATCTGTGGTCTGTTCGGGTGCAATTGAAAAAATGCAAACATGGTGTTTGGATAGGAACCTGATGCTTAATGCTTCGAAAACGGGATTGATACTGTTCTCCAAAACGCACATGATGAAAGAATCTATTTTAGTTCGGTTTAATGGTAAATCAATTCCAAATACTGAACATATTAAATTTCTGGGTTTGCATATGGACTCCAATCTAAACTGGAGTAACCATATTGATAGTTTGAGACCAAAACTAAACAGCCTATGTGGCTTGATTCGCAGATTGAGAGAGATTACAAACCTGAATGTACTTAGGATGCTCTATTATGGTCAGATACAATCCATTATCAACTATGGTATAGCGTTTTGGGGTTCCTTCAAAAGGTCTCAAGAGATTTTTGTGATTCAAAAAAGGATAATTCGTTGCATGCTAGGGCTTCACCCTAGAATATCATGCAAACCTTACTTTATAAATTTAGAAATGTTGACAGTACCAAGTTTGTTTTTCTTTTCATTGGTCACTTTTGTTAGAAGAAATCCCAAATTATTTTTCACCAATCAAGATTTCTACAGTGAAGGTATTTCAGTGGAAACTAGACAGAGAGCTGAGTTAAGTGTACCTCAGCATCGTTCCACCTTCTTTGAAAGAGGGCCATACTACATGGCTGTAAAAGCTTATAGAATGCTACCAGCAGATATAAAAAACACAAAAAACTTACATAGCTTTAAGAAACAGCTTAAACAATGGCTGTGTTTGAAATGTTTCTATTCTTTCAAATTCGAATAATGATAGAGTTTCTTAATAGAAGGGGGGCCTCATTTTTGTTGTTTTTTTCTCTCTCTTTTGTGGGGTTTTATAGGGGCATCAAACACATATTATATAATATATATTTTTTTTCTTATGACTTTGCTATGTCATGTTATTATGATTGTGTTGGCAATAAAGAATATTATTATTATTATTATTATTATTACACGATCATAAAATGGTGAATATATCTTAGAAATACCTTACATTCGTGTAAAGAAGTTCTGCTTGAGAGTCTGAAGGCTTAGGATAGTATTAAAATTCAATTTTCCTCATATGGGAAATCTGCCCCCCCCCCAAACTGAAATCCTGGATACGCCACTGGCTCGTTGAGATCGTTGAAATAGATTATATTGAACATATCACAACCAGTTAATTTCAAAAAAGATTCTCATCGTTAAGAGATAAAGATTTGCTGTTGCGGGCTCATTTTCAATTCACACTTTAGGAACTTTATTGAATATGTTACGGAACAAAAACAAATGTTGGAACGGTAATTTATTCATTGATAAAACTACAATTGGTCAGTAATTCAAATCGATTCGATTCAAATTAGTTGTCATAGAATGAAAGATAAATCATCTAACCAATCAGGTTGAACTTGTGGTTCATTTCGCTCCTCCTCCTAATTTGTCAAATCATAAGAACTATACTCTGAGCGATATCTACTCCTGAATAAAAGAAAGAAGGAACGTCGAATCAAGACAAGGAAAATTAATGAAGAAAAAAAAAGCCAGAGATAAGGTTTTAGATAACATTTCGCCATTTCGTAGCATTTTGTTGAATCAGCGTGATTTGAGAAGGATCGAAAAATCGTTCTAGACGGATTTTGAATAAATTAAAAAATGTTTATCCGAGTTCAGTTCTGAATAGTTTGGAGATTTCGAATTAACTCAGATTGGGGATCGAGGACATAACTGCGCAAACACTTGTTTCGAAAAATTTTTTTTTCATAAGGTGGAAAATAACCTGAGGCCGCATTACATCTTAAGCCTTTCAATTTTAATTTCAACATCACCTTCACACTATTATTAATATTATTTACCCACCTCCTGAGATTTTGAATAAGAACATTCATTTGCCCCAATTTCTTTATTTAATTAAAAAGGAATTCGAGGCATAACAAATACTCTATCGAACGAGCCGTCAATACTGCCGCATTTCATATCAACAGTTTGAGAGCTTTGAATATCGACTTTATTTCAAATAATTGTAAATACAGACCTGTTACTCTCTGATTGATGCGTTAATGAATTTTGCATAACAAAAAAATGCTGTCAAATATATCTATCATTCACAGTATAAATATATCTATAAAAAATAATAATGTGGAGAATTTACTCTCTCAGAAAACAATAATTTGTTTATATTGCTGAAATTTTTGATTTATGTCATTGAAGAGAAATTATTCTACACAGGGAGGTCAAATTCAGCTTGAAAATTTTCAGATAGTGTGGGTGCAATAAAAGCTTGTCATTTCTGATTGGTAAATTAACACCTGGCGTTCTTATGTATTCAGAATTTTCGAATTCTACATAATTAAGTTTTCATCGAATGAAGAAATTGTTGAACACCCACATATTATGACAATGAGATCGAATTAGATCAGTGGCTATTTCTATGAAAATAAAACATGAAAGCAAGACCAATCTTTATTCACCGAACTTTAACGAAACGTAAGAACTCCATAAATTCGTTTTGTACTTTCGTATGTGTATTGGAGTGGCTGAATCCTCGAAACGATGACTGCAGCTTGGACGCTTCGAGAGGATCGTTCAGAAAAGAGGAATTGAAGAAAGAACCGCAATTCGTTCCGTTCAAGTGTGCAAGACAATGATATTCGCTATTTGGCGTGCAATTGTTGAGATTTATTACCAAGTTCTCGGCGAGAAGTTAATGAACGGCATGTTAGGAGAAAACAGCCGATGTAAGTCGAACTCGCTGAAGAAATCTCCGTTTTTACGCCAGAGACTACTTCAGTTGCGAATTATCTGCTTCGTAACGTTCCAAAGGCCGACCAAAATTTATTCAATTCACCACATTTCTCATAGACCTGCATGTGGCTGCATTTGGTATAGGTCTCAGGTATAATATGATAAGTAAAATATCAAGTCCCCACTGATCCTATGTATGCTGAGAAATCTATCAATTGTCAAAATACTAGTACCTAAGCACTCCTGCGCTGCTCGAAGTTGTTGAGTTGACCAAATTTTAACAGTTAATACAACTCGAAAAATAATGATAATTTGTCCTATAAGCTTCGATACGAAATGTACCATGAAAAAAATACAAGGTGGCGAAGTTTAAAAAAAATGATATCGTACACACGCTACAGATGATTCGAAAACTTCATAATCATTGGAAAATATTCATGAATTCTCGCCATGTAGTTAATTTCATTTAATCAACTCAGTCCGTTTCCAAATTATAGAAGGATTTCGATGAGAATAATACTAATTTACTCACCTATTTCATGAAGCATTATGAATTCTAGCACTCGTGTATTATGAGCTATTAATAGGTTGTGATTTATGGTTCATCAAATTTCTCTTTGACAATCCCAGACTTTCAATAGAAAACTAAATTTTTTCTGAGCAGAGAATGAAATGTTATTTCACATTTCAACGTCAGCAATTTGTTGGTAGTAATAAAAATTATTGCAAAAATAATTATTCAAAATTTGTGGACAGAGAAGAATATTCCACTTTCATATTGTGACATACTGCTCGTACCATAATGTACTATACTCAAAAACGACGAGTGTATATTTGTTCAGTATGTGAACTAAACTGTAAGCAGCAGCTCTCCAGAACTAGGTTTTTTTTCGAAATGCAGAGATGTGGTCAGTAGGTTATTTGAATGAACTGATTGTAGCGGTCCCGAATTTGTGGAGACGAATAATTCATGAAAATATCACAAAAAGCTGAAAGTGGCAATGTTTTAGAATAAACTTTTTTCACAACGCGTATTTGATAGCTTTCACGGCTGCTACGTTTGCAAAAGATTCTTCCGATCTACTGGTCTCACTTTGAGCGATTGTTATCGTTGATAATAATTAGGGAAAGATTTTGCGGCATGCAGACAAATTTTGT
The DNA here is from genome assembly GCA_910592335.1 of Adalia bipunctata. Lineage (NCBI taxonomy): Eukaryota > Metazoa > Arthropoda > Insecta > Coleoptera > Coccinellidae > Adalia > Adalia bipunctata. The sequence goes on along the minus strand of OU342950.1, from coordinate 50,151,963 downwards.
GAAATTCCGGAAAAAGTCACACACCGAGCAGGAATCGAACCTGCGTCTTCCACTTGCCGGGCGGATGCTCTCCCGCTGAGCTACCAGTGTGTGTGATACCTTTTCCGGAATTCAGTATCATACGGTTCACCTCGTATGTAGTGAGAGGGGGTTCCTAGGTGGGGAGCACTGATTCGTCATCATTAGCCAGAGGACTCCATTTATCCTTCACTTTTACGTCATCGAATTTTTTCCGATTTCAGTTTTAGGTCAGATGTTGGATTCCGACCAATGATGAAATACTTACGCCGAGAATTAATATATAAATAGATTTTATTGTCTGTGTGAATAATTAGGGAAAGATTTTGCGGCATGCAGACAAATTTTGTGAAATTCCGGAATTTCACAAAATTCACACACTGGTAGCTCAGCGGGAGAGCATCCGCCCGGCAAGTGGAAGACGCAGGTTCGATTCCTGCTCGGTGTGTGACTTTTTCCGGAATTTCACAAAATTTGTCTGCATGCCGCAAAATCTTTCCCTAATTATTCACACAGACAATAAAATCCATTTATATGTTGATAATAATATCATTCAATGAAACCTTCATCTTAAAGGAAGGAGACACCATCGACATACATGATGTTCCACGAATGATTGTTGAGGCTTTCAGTGCAGATGAAGGACATTTTGGGAAATATGAATCAGTGTTCGAAATAATATGTAAGATCAAAAGTAAGCTTCAAATGAATTTTTCTATTTCCGAATGATTGGCATGATTGGCAGCTCAATCAAAGTTTACATGCAAAACAAAATGCAACCACCTTATGACTGCAGAGACTACTGAATTTAGGAGCAAGAGCATCTCAGAGTGCTATCATTACTTTTCTTCGGGTTCCATTTTGAAGAACAGTGGTTATGGCGAATTTTCGATCACAGTTTTCGAAACAAAATTAAAAATACCCTGTGATGATATTTATGAAATTCACACATTCCACATTCTTCTACTTTGACGTTATGAGAACGGTTTACACTCAGGATGTTGGAAATAAAAAAATTAACATAATACTGACTATGAATATTTGACTTTTTTCCGGTTTCTTTCCGATATTCTGTAAACTATTTGAATGAATACAATAGTTTTAATAGGAATCCATTCAGCATTGAATACTCAATCATATCAGAAACGAAGAAATCGAAAAAGAAATGTTCGAACAAATTTATTTTCACTCCTTGTATAACAGGAAGTTCTCAGGCTCAGTGCACAGCACAGTGTTTTGTGTTCTCTGACAACTGGTCCAGTTGGTCTTGTGTTTGGGACTGATTCAAGAAGCTGGCGTCATCCGCGTATAGACAGGCCGTGCTACAAGGGACTTTTCAGGTGAGTCGTTCAGGTAAAAAATAAACAGTATAGGTCCCAATCTTGACCCCTGCAGGACTCCTATTTCGATTTTCCTAACTCTAGATAATTTATTCTTCCAGGTTACAACTTGCTCCTTTCTGTAAGATATGATTTGAATATGTTCAATGCGGTACCTCGTACGTACACCAAAATATTGTAGTTTATTCAATAGGATTCACCTCTTGACACCATCGAAGGATTTGCTTCGCTCTAGTGTCAGAACCTCCGGCAATTAATGGTCACCCATTGCCTCTGTAATTCCTGCAATGATATCTGTCAGGGCAGATATTGTCGACTTTTTTCCCGAAAACCATGTTGGACTTCATTTATGGTGTCGCATTTCTTCAAAGGACTATAACCAGTCTATTCTCCAGTATCGTATTACCTTAGAGATAAGGTATAGCATAGCAGTGTTAGTTTTCAATTCATCTGCTTCAATCAAATTCTTTATGGAATATGGGTTTTATATTTTATTATTTAGGATATGATTGAAGCCAACAACAAATAATTCTCTGGGCTTCTGATGGAGATTTTCACACAAACCTGCATTAGTATGAATATGATGATAAAAAATAATAATTCCACAATTTCTCAAGCAAAACCCTGCTCAGCATATTTTGACAGTTGAATCCATCAAGTCAAAGGTCATTTGATATGGAAACTGAATTAGTCTGTTGGTCCTTTCAGACCATCTCCATGTTTTCCAATACTCAGGCTGAGATACCCGCCCAATATAAGAAAACTTGTACTTACATTTGGAACACTGGCTCTGCTGTACTCCCTGCTCTGCGCATCGTTCTTGTTCTTGAACGCTCGATAATTTTCCCGTAACTGTTTTCCATACTGAAAGCGAACAAAGTTTGTGAATTATAATATCATCAACACATCAACATTATCTGTTATGAGAGAAATTGACTAGCAACTAGCAGAGATCTAATATTGTGACTCGCATAAACGTGCTGCCATCTGAGGAGAATAGTGACAGACCGATTTCAGGCTTGTTATGCCCTCATCAGTGCCACATAACCCAACCCACGATAGCAACCAAATGAAACGGCAGAACTTATCTTACGCGCCAGCATGAACACTTGGGTACAATGTAATGTACTGTGTGTCACCTAGCGGGTAAATGTCTACGCTTCTTCCCAGACGTTCCTTCAGAAATAAGATCTCTTTGTAAATTTTTTCCATACGGAATTTTGCAACAACTCACTCTGGAGTTTCATGCAGTGAAAAAAGGAAAGCGTAGACATTTACATGGTAGTATCATAATTGGTTGTATCGACATTCTTCATTCAGAATTTTCGATTCATTGATTTTTATTTTCAATAGTTTTCTGAAGAAGGTACGAAAGTAACGATATATTTTCAAGGGAAAATTGTACTTATAAAATGTATTATTTTTTGAAAGAAGGAAACTTTTACCCGAATCCCTTCTATTCACATAATTTTCATTATCGTATCGATAAATGATTATTGAATGCTCTCCTCTTTGGATCAATTCCTTTTCTTGATAAGAGTTGCAAAAAGAACACTGATAAGTTTCAATTTTATCTCAGCATTTCATTTTCCTAATCATTAGTGGGATTTACAGTCAATTAGATTTCACAACAGACCTTTCTACATCAAACGGTTTTTACATCATAGAGATTCTAGTACGTCCGCAATGAGTAGAAAAACTAATCCGATAGAGGCGCCACCGTGCATTTTATGGTGGAATATTTAGCGCAGTTTCCTCATCTCCTAACATCCTCATGCCCAAAACTACTTTCCACTATATAACCCATTGGCAGATAGCAAGACGGCTCGTCAAACTATAAAAAACGTTGACAGTGTTGGCACTGTTGCCGATAGTTTGGAACTTATCTTATGTATTCGTTGTCGTAGAATATCGATTATCATTTGATTTGGAAATTATTCAGGAAGAAATGATCCATGAAATAATTATTCCAAAATTATATTTCTTGAAATAAAATTCAACATTGATATATCCGTTACAATCAATTCCAAGAATGGTTAAATAAAGGTTAACTTAGAGATCGACCATACGGGGTGTCCCAAGTTCCAATACCTATTGATGATGTTTTTGGAGAACTGGGATTATGATATTGTTCGAAATTCCCTAAAGAACTGAAATATTTTTGGAGCCTGAGCACTTCCGGTTATACAAGGAGTGTGGAGTGAAAATAAATTTGTAGAAAAAATTTTTTCCCATTTTTTCGTTTATGATATGAGTATTCAATGCTGAATACATTTCTGTTAGAACCATTGTATTCATTCAAATAGTTCTCAAAATATTGAAAAAAAACCTGAAAAAAAGTAAAATATTCATCGTCAGTATTATCTTCATTTTTCATATTCTGAACATCCCGAGTGTAAACCGTTCTCACAACGTCAAAGTAGAAGAATGTGGAAAGGTCATGCATCTTTTGAAATTCATAAATATCATGACAGGATGTTTCGAATTTCGTGTCGAAAACTGTGGTCGAAAATTGGCCATAACTTCTGTTTTTCAAATTAGAACCCTATTCATTTATGATTGCGTTGGATGCTGCGAAGAAAAATAGTGATAGCACTCTAAAAGATATTTGAGATTTTCTGGATTTATGTTGTACGTAGAGTCAAATTTATCTCATCTTTCGCATGAGAATATTCTGTGACCATAGAAGATAAATTATTCCATTGAAAATCCACAACTGACAGATCTTATTTCAGGCCTTATCTTTACTTCTTAATTTTACATCAATGGTTACTATGGATTCATGAGAATATTCATCAAATCTATTGCATGAGAATATTCTGTGACCATAGAAAATAAATGATCTCAATTAAAATTCACAAGTGACAGGTTTAATTATTAGTTGTTACTATGGTTTCATAAGAATATTCATGGAATCTGTTTAGATTCTCAACAAGAAGAAATCGGGAAAACACAAAGTCCAAGCCTCATATGATGTCAAAATTTATTGGTTGTGGTTAAACGTGTTTACCCCTTACGAGCATCATCAGACCCAAAGAACTACAATCAGTTCCACACAAGGGCATAAAATACGGCAGAAAAAGTCGATCGTCAACAACTCATCATAAACAAACAATAAATGAAACATCACTTATTGCTTGTTTATGATGAGTTGTTGATGATCGACTTTTCCAGCCGTATTTTATGCCCTTGTGTGGATTGTAGTTCTTTGGGTCTGATGATGCTCGTAAGGGCGAAACACGTGTAACCACAACCAATAAATTTTGACATCATATGAGGCTTGTACTTTGTGTTTTTCCGATTTCTTCTTGTTGAAAATTGGAAAGTCTCTTTGAGAAAAAATGGATGTTTATTTTAAACTGTTTAGATTCGATGAATTTAACTCTACGTTCAACATGAATCCAGAAAAGCTCAAATAACTTTATTTAGGAGCAAGAGCATCTCAGAATGCTATCATTATTTTTCGACGATCCCCCCCCAATGTTGAACAGAGTTGGCAAATTTCAAAAGCAGTAGGAATATTTTCGAAGCTGTTGAAAAATTTTCGGAGCAGTTGGACAAATTTCGATGCAGTTGGAAAAATATCGAAGAAGTTGGAAAAATTTCGAATAAGTTGGAAAAATTTCGAAGAAGTTGGGAAAATTTCGAAACAGTTGGAACAAAACAGTTGGAAAAATTTTGAAGCAGTTGGGAAGATTTCAATTGAGTTGGAATATGTACATACATATTTCTAAAAACGTTTGCTTGAAATGTGAATGAATTTGACTTTTTTCAATAAAGTTTGAAGTTAATGCTTATTAAACCGGTACAACTAAGCCCACGTTTAGCTGGACAAAAGCATGCAGAGTAAGCGACAGTTGTACAAATTCTTGTTAGAGTATATTTAGGGTACCTATTTGGCGGATTTGGCCCGATGTGCAATGCGTGTATTACCAGCAATAAATGGTATTTATTTCGATATTGCTACCAAGTGTTTGAAAATATCAATAATTTTTCATCTTTTACGTTATCCCTCAGCAGGAAGTTGTGAATTTCTCAGTTTGGCCGCATCGACTGTGTCATAAAAAACCATCTGGTACCAATTTGCGCTATTTCTCTTGGTCGGGCAGTAGGCAGTATTTTCTCTCATTCTTAATTATTCTATCGAATCTCCGTTCAACACGTTAATCTGTAAAGGGGCCGTTGCCCATTATACTTTGGCCGACGGCCCCAGCCTTTCAATTTTCCACCTGAAAGCTTTTTTTTTCAAATTCTCCTGGAATTTCAGAAAGTTCTCTGCGATGTCACACTTTCTGGAAGTCTTTTCAGTATTTCCATAATTTTTTGCATTAATTAGGTGAGCGCCTATCCAATTGGATTTTTTTTTAAATATAGAAAATTGATTTGTCGAGGGCACTCCAATGAATTTTCTAAAAAAAATTGATGAACAACCGCCGAAAAACGATAATGAAGTCAATTTTCATAGACTCTCAAATTCAACCCGATTTTTTCATGCGAAAAACTATTTTTTTTAGAGAAGAAATCGGTGCCCTCAAGACATCCTTTAACTTCAATTTGCAGAAAAAACCGCGCTTTTAGGTTGAAAATTGAGGGCGTAAAAAATGAAAGGCACTTCGAATGGAGAATCAGTGACGTAGCTGATTTTTTCATGCGACTATTTCCCTCTTCTTGATTTCCACCAATCAGAAACGTGCAATTTTGAATCACAAATGGTTTCTTGATGGAAAAATTGTATGGCAGTATCTGTCAAGATTTCTTTCTGGTGTTCCCGCGGCAAAACTCGACAGTTGTTGTCAACGAAAATTAATAATACATACATTATGCATCCCGAATAATCTGTCTTGTCAAATACCATTTGGGCATCTAATTTTTCCTGTGAAAAAACACAATGCAAAGTAATATTTTTTAACAAAAAGCATTCATGCAGGTGCAAAAATCCTCGTCTTCGACTCGGATTTTTAATGGCATCAGCACTCATGCTTCTTGTTAAAATATTACTTAGCAACGTGTTTTTTCGATTTTTTTCGGAGAAATTGGATGCCCTTATGATATTACTTTCGAAAAAATAATCTTATCAAAGAGAAGAAATTGGAATGCCCTCAAGACATCCTTCAACTTCAACAAGACTATAAAGGGGTTATGGTAATCTATTTGAGCAGATTATTCATTTTACGGTGAAAAATATTTATCATTCCAGCGCCACAGGCACAGGAATCTTTAGTGCAATATTATTTCGATAGTGAATATTTTGAAAATCTCTTGCCTTTTAAGTGCAGTTTGATTTATATCAATTTTGTTTGCGAGTTTCGAATCATTTCAGGTAATTTCCGAAAAAACATTATTGATTGAGAAAAATTTATTTGAATAACGTTGAATAAAGAAATGGAGATATCTACATAGAACTTAACGTGAAATAGAGAAGGTGCTCGAAAGGACTACCTTTTGCTCAATACACATTCTCGCTCTCTTCAAAATATGTTTGATACTTTTTTAACGATATCTGAATTATTACGTATTTTATTTCAGGCGACTTCGATACATTGCATGAGGATCTCCTCACTTCCTTTTTCAGATGAATATACTCAACATTTCAAATAACCCAAAATGAAATAATCAACAGCATTGAAATCTGGTGATCTAGCGGGCAAGGCATGCCGTCCATCTCTGCCTATTCACATATTGGAAAAATTCAGATCTGAAAAATATCTGAACATTACATGAAAATGGGGTGAAGCTCCATTATGCTGAAAATGCATTCTTGCAATGTCCATACCTTCGACTATACAGAAAGATGATTCTACCAATCAATAGTATTATGAAATACGAATGTGCAATCAGGGGGAAAAAAATTCAATTTGATCACAATGCACGATTTTTCTGAGAATTTAGTGAAATTCCAATATTCAATTGGATCTTTCCCATGGTTGAAATTGATTATTTTGAATCTATCACAACTCAGAAACTTTAACTCGAAATGTTATCTTATAAAGACAATTTTGATCTGAATTGAATGCCTAAGGTCACTTAGGCAGAAAGGAAATTAGATATTGTGAGCTATCATTAGGAGATGAAGATATGCTGTTGCGAATTTATCTTCAGATCTTTTGGGGACATACGATAATGTAGTGCATCATTTTCCAATAAAGCGAATGTTTTGACCAGCGCTCGCCGATGAAGCGGAAAATTCTTCGACTCGACTCACATAAGCCATATTCAACACTGACTGCTGACCGCTCCGCGTCGTTCGGGCAACGGCAATCTAGTGCGGGAAAGTACAACTTTCCGCCCTTGATAAGAAAATAATTATTTCACATTTGAGGAATTTTAATTTACCTTCATTAAAACTCGTAGTCAAGTGTGGTTTCAAGAATTAAGATATTTATACGCTTAAAATGAAAACTTGAGCAAGAATATACTTGAAAGTTCGATACTTTCTACGAAGCATGCCTTTGCTGTATTATTCTATGAGCTCGTCCAATAGAAATCGCGCATACCTTGATAAATGACTGGAAGCTCAATATTTCAATGCATTTTGATAATGGAATACAATAAACTGTGAATTACATCACCTGACATCGGAGTATGACTCACTGTTTGCATTAGTTTGAAATACGAGTGCGGAATAGAGAACCCATTACCATTTTGTTACGGATCCATCGCATAAATTATTTTTGTTGTTATTATGTTTAGGGAACAATGGCAAGTTAATTTATCCTGTTGGTAACAGTGATCATATTCTATGATTTTATCTATGACATGTATTGCGCATATAGAAATATGTTATGTCAAGTAGTACGTCATAAGTTGAAAACAAAAATTGCAAGCCGTTGTTCTCCTGTTCTGTTTAAGAATAAAACTTATATTATAAAAGTGTTAAAACAGTTATTCGATCCACTAAACCCACGTTTAAAAACAGGTTATGCGCCCAGTCGTGCAACTGGAATAAAAACAATTTAACGATACGTTTTTCGAGTGTGTGAAAAGTAAAATCGAAAAACCACGTGTGTTGTAAAATGGCAGATAACACGACCACGACGACATTAAAATTAAATGGTGATAATTGGCCCATATGGAAGTTTCAAACCGGTATTATATTAAAAGGACGAGGTCTTTTCGAGATCGCGGATGGTTCAAGAATAAAACCCAGTTCAGGAGATGAACTTAACAAATGGCTCAAGGACGACGCAAAAACTCAAGAATTATTGGTTACACGTATGGAAGAAGGTCCTCTAACTCACTTACTGTCATGTGAATCTGCGAAAGAAATGTGGACCAAATTGAAAACGGTATATGACAAAGAATCTGTTGTAAGTGTGCATTTACTACAACAAAGGTTTTTCATGCTCGAATTTGATTCCTCTGTGAATACATTTATATCTAAAATTGAGGAAATAAAAACCAAATTAAAGACTGCAGGTGAAGTTCTGTCAGATAAAATGATAATTACTAAAATCTTGATGACCTTGCCAGAACATTTTAAACACTTCAGATCAGCATGGGAGTCAGTACCAGATAAAAATCAAACATTGGAAGAGTTAACCTCTAGATTATTGCTTGAAGAAGAAAGATGCAAAACAGTAGAGTCGACAACAGCACTAGTAAGCAAAACGAGTTCTCAGAACAATCCAACCAAAAAATGCTACATCTGTGCAAAAGCTGGTCACATAGCAAAGAACTGTTACTTTCGAACTAAGAACTCTAAGAATGATAAGGCTGAGAAAACAAATAAATTTTGCAGTTACTGCCGAAAACAAGGACATCTAGTTCAGACTTGTTGGATCAAGAAGAAAAAGGAAGAATCGTCGAATAAGAATACTGTCAAAGAAGAAGTGGAACACAACGCTTTTATGGTATATTCAGATGGTGTAAAATCAGGTGATTGGTACCTTGACTCGGGAGCCACTGAACATATGTCATGGGATAGAAGCTTGTTCGAGGAAATGTTCGAGGATCGAACCCCTAGGATGGTGCAAGTTGGAAATGGACAAACAGTGGAGGTAAGAGGATATGGAAATATTAAAATGTGGTCCTATAATGGAAGAAAATTCATCGAAACGTCATTATCAAATGTTTTGTATATACCTGACCTAAAATTTAATTTATTCTCGGCTGGATGTGCTCTTAATAAGGGATATTTCATGTCATCTGATAATTCATCATGTAAGTTTTTTGATAAATATGGAAATATTAGAGCCCAGGCACTAAGAAAGAATAAATTATATAAAATGCAGTTCAAGAAGAAAATGTATGAAAACAAAATAGAAAATGAATCAACTAATAATATTTCTGAATGTATGACAGTTAAAAATATAGAAAATTTAGAGACTTGGCATCACAGACTAGCCCATCAAAATATTAAGTACATCAAAGATTTCCTTAAAAAAATGAATGTTGAGTATATAAACAATGAATTTATTTGTGAATACTGTTTATCTGGTAAACAACATAAATTAAAATTTCAACATAGTGAATCACGAGCTACTGTACCTTTAGAGCTAGTTCATGCAGATGTGTGTGGTCCTATGGAAACACCTTCGTTAGGAGGAGCTCGATATTTTTTATTATTTAAAGATGACTACACCTCATATAGACATGTTTATTTCCTAAAGCAGAAATCTGAAGTAGCAAAAGCAATTGAAAATTTTATATCTATGGCAGAAAGGCAAACTGGTGCAAAAATGAAAGTTTTGAGGACAGACAATGGTTTAGAGTTTGTGAACAAACAGGTAACGGAATGTCTGCAAAGCAGAGGTATATGCCACCAACGTACAGTGGTATATTATACTCCCCAACAAAATGGAAGGGCGGAACGAGAAAACCGAACATTGGTTGAAGCAGCCAGGACAATGTTACAAAGCAATAAAAATTTGACAAAAATGTTTTGGGCAGAAGCAATAAATACCGCTACATATGTTCTGAATCGCTCTGGTCCAAGCATAGTTCAGTTTAAAACTCCTTTTGAATTATGGAATCAAAAGGAATATAAGATGGAAAATTTTAATATTTTTGGAAGTAGAGTTTCAGTACTAGTACCTAAGGAAAATAGATTGAAGTGGGACACAAAAAATGAACAAGGATACTTCCTTGGTTATGGAGAAGACACAAAGGGATTTAGAGTGTACTTACCTGATAAAAACAAGGTTGTCATACAGAGGGATGTAATATTCCTACCAGAAAAAGTTCAAGAAACAAAAGGTAAAATGACTGAATTCTGTAATATTGAAGAAAATCAAGATTTGGAGTTAGAAGATACCCAAATTGATAATATTGTACACGATGAAGAGACAATTACCGATGAAGAAGAGTTGGATCCAGAAATAAGTGAAGAAATAGTGAATGGAAGATATAACCTGAGAAGAAACTTAAGAGGAAACCCAAGGTTTGAAGATTTTGAAATGGATTTGGATAGTTTGTTGTTGACAGTTACAGAAGATGACGAACCAACATGCTATGAAGATGCTATGAAAAGCGTTGAGGCTGAGCAATGGAGGAAGGCAATGGAGGAGGAAGTAAAATCATTGCAAGAAAATGAATCGTTTGAAGTAGTGTGTGATAGTGATGTTAAAAGGCCTGTCATTGAGTGCAAATGGGTGTATAAGAGGAAGAAAGATGAGTTCGGTAGTGTCACGAAATTCAAAGCAAGACTTGTTGCAAAAGGTTTTCAACAGACAATTCCATTAAATGGCGATATTTATAGTCCAGTAGCGAAATTAACTTCTGTAAGAGTTTTCTTAGCTATATGCAATAATTTAAATTTCAAGATACATCAACTTGATGTATGTAGTGCTTTTTTAAATGGAGAAATAGATGATGATGTATATATTTTATTACCTAAAGGTTTTAATACTGACACAGGAAAATTTGCAAAGCTAAGGAAGTCCTTATATGGATTACGATCCTCACCAAAAAATTGGTATAAAAAATTTAATGATTTAATGATGACATTGAACTTTGTAAGATCTCAAAATGAATACTGTATTTACTACAAAATTTCAGGCTGTTCAAAGATTTTTGTATTGATCTATGTTGATGATTTATTAATTGCCGGATCAGATGAAAAAGAGGTTGATGATCTAAAAGTTACTTTGAATCAACACTTTAAAATGAAAGACTTAGGAGGTATCAGTTATTTTTTGGGTATGCACATCACACAAAATGTATTGAAAAATGAAATCATAATCAACCAAACTTTATATCTAAAGAAAATGTTGAAAATTTTTAAAATGGAAAACTGTAAACCTTGTAATACCCCTATGGAACCAAATTTTAGACATGATGATCTTAAACGCAAAAATTCTGAAAGTATAGAAATTGAAGAAAGATGTAGAGCAGCAATAGGTTCTATAATGTATGCCATGTTATGCTCTCGCCCAGATCTATGTATAAGCATAAGTATCCTAAGTAGATATCAATCAACTGCAAGTTCACAACTTTGGCAATCAATTAAACGAGTTTTAAGATATGTTCAAAAAACACAAAATTTAAGTTTAATTTTTAGAAAAACTGATTTTCAGAATGAAATTGAAGGATATGCTGATGCAGATTGGGCTGGGGATAGAACAGACAGGAAATCTACGTCTGGTTATGTATTTAAGGTTTTTGGGTGCACAGTCAGTTGGTGCTCTAGAAAACAATCATCCGTAGCTCTGTCTTCAACAGAAGCGGAATATATAGCTTTAAGCTTAGCCATAAGTGAAGCTTGTTGGCTTAAGAGTTTAATTAGTGATTTAAAAATTTGTGATAGTTTAAATGTCATGATTTATGAAGATTATCAATCGGCTATCAAAGTGTGTAGGAACCCAGAGTTCCACAAAAGACTCAAACATATTGATATTCGTTATCATTTCATTCGTGTTATGTCTTATGAGTTCATGTTTTATTCATCATACATATCTAGTATGTAGTTTGACGTTTGTCAGTCAGTTCTGAAAATAAATACAATCTTTCATACGTATTCATATTTAGAATAGAATTTAATAGATTGGCGACGAGGATAATGGAAGAATTGCTTCGTGAACTTGTATCAACGCTTAAAAACGTACAGAGTCAGCAAGCAAGTTTGTCTACGCACGTTCAAAGTAATGCGGAACAATCTCAAATTGACACAAGAGGAATATCACTACAGCCTTACGATGAATTGAATGAATCCTTTGAATCTTATCTTCAAAGACTTCAAAACTACCTGGAACTTCGAAATCTTTCAGATAATACGCCGGAAAACGATAAGAAAAGCGTTCAAATTCTAATAAACTGTTTGGGGCCCAAGAACTATCAAATTCTTAACAGCCTCACTGCACCAGATTTACCCAAGACTAAAACTTTCAAAGAACTCATTAAGTTACTTCGAAGTCACCTCTGTCCAAAACCAAGTGAAGTAGCGGAACAGCACAAATTCTTGATGAGATTACAGCGAGAAGGTGAATCAATTTCTGAATATCAAGCCGAGCTGAAAAGACTCACTACAAATTGCAACTTCATATGTGAATCATGCAAGAAATCCACAATCAATACTCATTTGAGGGCACAATTCATACGAGGTGTTCGTTGTAATGAAACTCGGGAAAAACTCTTACAGCAGAGTCAGGCAATTTCATTCGAAGAAGCAGCCAGGACAGCCTTGGCTATCGAATCATCAAAAATTGAAAGCAAAGAAATGCAACAACCAAAAACTGTATGTGGAATATCAAGAACTGAAAATAATCTCGGAATCAAATCCACCCCTAACCACAACTCAAGACATAAAGAGTCGAGTGACGATAGAAATCAATGTTTTCGATGTGGTAAATATAATCATAAATCAAATGATTGTAAATCGAAAAATTTGAAGTGCAATTATTGTGGAAAAAATGGACACATTCAATCAATTTGCTTTAAGAAACGCACGCAATCCACGCAAAACACAAATTCTGTTGATGTTCTAGAAGAATGTGAGATATACCAAGTAAACTCATTAATTCAATCAGGAGCATCTGATAAGTTCTTAATAAACATTAATGTTAATGAGTCACCCTGTGAATTTGAATTAGATACGGGTGCAGCAGTTTCCATTTGTTCAGAAAAATTTTTCCACAAAATCTGCCCAAAAACAAAATTGCAACCAACAGCCGTAAAACTCAAAACCTACACCGGAGAAATTTTCGAACCCAGTGGAGTATGTGATGTTAAAATAAATTACAAAAATGAAAATACCGTTGGGAGACTCTTCGTTCTCCAAAATTCGGTGTCACCAATTTGCGGCAGGGAATGGTTAAGGCTGATAAAACTCGATTGGTCCGGGATTCACAGTGTTGATACAAATGTCGACAAAAATTACGAAAGTAATCTTACAAATCTACTTCAGGAATATAGTGATCTATTTTCAGAGGAAATTGGCGTAATTAAAAATCATAAATGTGTACTCAAATTGAAAGAAAATACAACCCCAATTTTTTTTCGAGCTCGTCCAATTCCATTTGCACTGAAGGATATAATAATAATAATAATAAACCGACTTTATTTTAAATCAACCAATGTACACAGTACAGATACATCCACAGATGAGATGTTAGACGAACCAAGCCGAGGCGAAGTTTAGTCCCAGACTACTCTTACACTCAACCCCGTTTGGTTGTCTCTTCCTAAGACTATACAATTATAAAGTAAGAAAAAAAAAAAGCAGTTTCAAGTATGAGGTGAAAAAGTACATCGATTATACACACATATATAAACATCTAACAATAAATCCACATATTCAGAAAGAAAATCCAACAAATACTAAGGAAAAAAATCAACTTTAACCGTCCTGTGCAAGAAAGAGCGAGCACCTCATTTGACGCTTGAATTGAGCATAAGTAAGAGCTAAAAAATCACTGTTCACACTGTTCAAAAATTTCACAGCATTATAAGAAAAGCACCTTTGAAATTTAGCAGTACGATGCTCCGGAACAGTGAAAGAGAAAGGGCGTCTTATGTTAACCGAATGCACTGAACTTCTAGGAACAAGCCTTCCACAAAGAGCCACACAATTTCGAGTCATAAGGAGTCTATAAACGAAGCAGCGGAAGTGAAGCAACCTTCTATTATTCATCCTCAACCAACCCAACTCACGAATCTTCTGAGAAACATGATCATACTTCCTTAAACCAAATATGAAGCGGCAGCACCAATTCTGAACAAGCTGAATGCGGTTACCAACATAAGCACTAATGCAAGGTCCATAAACTACATCGCAGTAGTCAAACAAGGGAATAATTACGGACTCAGCCAGGGACTTTCTCATGCTGAAAGTCAAGAAACGACGACAACCATAAACAAGCCTCAGACGATAAAACGCAGTTTTCAAAATACCTGCTACATGACAAGAAAAATCAAGTTTACAATCAAAAGTGACACCAAGGTTCCTCACGGTATCACACAAGGTGAGAGGCCGACCACCAATGCACAGCTGTAGGTTCTCTCTAACTATAGGGTTCTGACGATTATTCGAGAAAATCAAATACTTACACTTGCTGGTGTTCAATTTCAAATTATGACAAGCCGCCACATCACAAACTTTCCCAAGGTCAGCGTTAACACGCTGAGAAGCAACATCCAGACCACCCATCTCAAACGAGTAAACGAGCTGCGTGTCATCAGCATAAGCCTGTGCATGACAAAACTCTAGGACCTCCAGCAGATTGGCGGTATAAACCAAAAACAGAAGAGGGCCCAGAATCGACCCCTGCGGAACCCCAGATCGAAGAAGCACTGACCCAGACACACGACCATCAACTTCAACCACCTGACTCCGAAACGATAAATAAGACCTAATCATTGCGACTGCCAGTGGCTCAAAACCATAATATTTCACTTTTTCACACAATAACAGATGATTAATTGTGTCGAAGGCCTTTTGAAAGTCTAACAAAACTAAGATCGAGACAAGTTTTTTATCCAAACTATGAAAGATAGTATCAGTCACGGTTGCCAGGGCAGTTGAAGTACTAAAAGTCTTACGGAAGCCTGCCTGATAGTCAGGAAGCAAACCATTTTCAGAGAAAAAATTGTACATCTGCTCAGAGAGAGCCCTTTCAAGGATCTTAGAAAGTGCAGGCAAAATGCTTATTATCCGCAAGTCAGAAAAGCTCTCGACATTCCTGGTCTTCGGCATAGGCCGACCACCCGCACACTATCGTACTGAAGACGAGATAGATCGACTTGAAAGGGCTGGAATTATCGAGAAAATAACTTACTCAAGTTGGGGAACACCTGTTGTGCCAATAATAAAGAAAGATGGACGAATTCGATTATGTGCAGATTATAAAGTAACGCTAAATAAAAATTTACTGGACGATAACTATCCAATTCCACGCATTGAAGATATTTTCGCAAAAATGAGTGGTGGAGTTTATTTTTGTACACTCGATATAAATCAAGCCTATCTACACATGTCAGTTGATGAAAACAGTGCTCTGTTACAAGCAATAAGTACTACGAAAGGTACATACAAAGTAAACCGATTGATGTTTGGTGTAAAAGTAGCACCAAATATATGGCAGTCATTCATGGATCAAATTTTACAAGATCTAGAGGGTGTCGCATGTTTCTTTGACGATGTTATTGTACAAGGAAGAACTTCATCTGAACTTTTACAGAGACTCCGAATGGTTTTTCAACGTTTACATGAGGAAGGATTACATCTAAACAGAAAGAAATGTCAATTTTTCAAGGAATCAATCACTTATTTAGGACATGTAATTGATTCAAATGGTCTTCATCCAATGAAAGAAAAAATTGATGCCATCGTTACCAGTAAAAGACCAAGAAACGTATCAGAACTGCGAAGTTTTCTTGGAATCGTGAACTATTACCACCAGTTCATACCAAACTTAGCTGGAAAACTTCATCCTTTGCACAAACTTCTTCAGAAAGATGTGAAATTTCAATGGTCACCTCAATGCGAGGCGGTTTTCAAGCAGTTGAAGACAGAAATTACGAGTCCAAATGTTCTTACACCATTCAACGTTAATTTGCCAGTAACTTTAGCTACGGATGCCTCACCTTTTGGATTAGGTGCAGTATTATCGAACATCATGGAAGATGGTTCGGAAAAACCTGTTGCGTTCGCTTCAAGATCGCTAACAAAAGCTGAGAAACAATACAGTCAACTGGACAAAGAAGCTACAGCTTTGATCTGGGGATTAAAAAAGTTTTTCCAATATTGCTATGGGAGGAAAATTATATTGATTATCGACAACAAACCACTATCAAGAATTCTACACCCTGAAAAAGAACTACCTATGACAACTGCTTTGAGACTGATTCATTATGCAAATTTTTTATCTGGTTTCAATTATACTATTGCCGTGCGATCAACAGAAAAACATTCAAATGCAGATTACTTGTCTAGAAGTGTGCAGGAGGAAAACTCACTCGAGAATGAAATAGATGATGATGGGAATTTTTACCTAAACCAAATCGACACTATACCTGTAACAAAAGACGAAATCCAAAGAGAGATCAAGAATGATAAGGAACTTCAAGAACTCTATTCTACATTACAAGCCGGTTATGGAAATATTCAATCCTTACATGAATATTCTCTGCAAGATGGTTGTATATTTTATGGTATAAGGATCATCATTCCGAAGAAACTGCGTTCTCGAGTTCTAAATGAGCTGCATGAAGCCCATACGGGCATTGTTAAAATGAAGGCTATTGCAAGAAGCTATGCATGGTGGAAAGGAATTGACAAAGATATAGAGGACATCGCAAAATCATGTAGGAGTTGTTGTTTGATACAGAACAATCCTTCAAAAGCTTCTCATCATCCTTGGGAGTACCCTAAGGAACCTTGGTATCGATTGCATATTGATTATGCTGGACCTTTCCATGGAACAAACTTTCTCATAGTGGTCGATGCCTATACTAAGTGGTTTGAAGCTATACCAACGAGTTCGACTACATCGACGGCAACAATAAATATTCTGCGAAATCTTTTTGCAAGATTTGGTTTACCAGTGAGAATTGTATCTGATAATGCAAAACAATTCAAATCCCATGAGATTATGCAGTTTTTTCGATCAAATGGTATAAATACCAAATTTACGGCACCTTACCATCCTTCGACAAACGGACAAGCGGAGAGATACGTCCAAATTTTGAAGCAAAAGTTACGTGCAATGATGGACGACCCACAATCATTAAATATCAAATTATGCCGTCTACTAATGCAACATAGAAAAGCCCCGAGTAGCACAACTGGAAAGAGTCCAGCTGAACTAATGTTCAAGAGACAATTCAGGACATGCATTGATTTGGTTAAACGGAGTGTGACCTCAGAAATGGATGACAGTATTTCGCAACCAAGGACAAATACAAGATCTTTCCAAATAGGGGATTCGGTTCAGATACGCTCTTATGATGGCAGTTCAAAATGGAAATTCGGAACCGTAGTGGCAAAGAAAGGATTACTCCATTATGAGGTAGCAGTAGAAGGGAATATTATTTTTAGACATATTGATCAAATTAGATCAACCAAATTCCGTGAAACAAATGTTTCCAGTTCAACAATCGATGGCAATCCCAGTTACAAGACAACCATCACAACCTCTAACGGAAATTTGAATGATTATCCATTAGAATTTTCAGTTAGTTCAGGAAAACCACAGACATCTGAAGCTGATCCAGATCCAGATCGAAGTTCAAATTCGACGGACGGTACCTACAATTCCGATGGAGATTGCAGTATAAGAAATTTTCCAGCAGTTGGAGAAAGATCTGATGCGAGCTCTAACTTATCGGTGCCAACATTACGACGATCGTCGAGAATAATTAAAAAACCAGAAAGACTGAATCTTTGAATGATCGACGAAGGGAAGTGTTATGTCTTATGAGTTCATGTTTTATTCATCATACATATCTAGTATGTAGTTTGACGTTTGTCAGTCAGTTCTGAAAATAAATACAATCTTTCATACGTATTCATATTTAGAATAGAATTTAATAATTCGAGACAAAATAAATGATAAAACGGTTTCACTAAAGTATATTCCAACCAAACTGCAACTCGCAGATTTGTTCACGAAACCGCTGTCTCTAATTTCATTCAATAATTTTACAATCAACTGCAATGTATTTTGAGAGATTTTTTTTTGGGGTAACTTACCATTGAGGGGGAGTGTTGTTATTATGTTTAGGGAACAATGGCAAGTTAATTTATCCTGTTGGTAACAGTGATCATATTCTATGATTTTATCTATGACATGTATTGCGCATATAGAAATATGTTATGTCAAGTAGTACGTCATAAGTTGAAAACAAAAATTGCAAGCCGTTGTTCTCCTGTTCTGTTTAAGAATAAAACTTATATTATGAAAGTGTTAAAACAGTTATTCGATCCACTAAACCCACGTTTAAAAACAATTTTCAGTGAGTTTCCAAGCTAAATGGTATTCGTAATTTCCGTTAGGTCGTCATTTTTTATATTGAAAAATTTCATAATATTCGTGACCAGTTCAGAATTCACAATGTCGGTAGGTTATTTAGCCGTTTTGTGTTGCACACAAATGAATGAATGAAATGATGAAAATTATGTTCTCTGTTGTAGGATATAAATATGACTATTTCCCTCATCTCAATTTCCACCAATCAGAAACGCGCAATTTCGAATTACAAATGGTTTCTTGGCCTTTTCGGTTATTTCTTGTTTCAATCGTTTCATTAAGTTGCCGTACAAATTTTTACGTTTGATTATTTGGAAACATTTTTGAACATATTTGAGGATTTTTTTATCTGATGCTGATACAAAGATACTGTTTGTTAGGTTGCCATTGTTACATTTGGGCTCGGGTATTAAGGATCAGCTGATATAGCAATTTTTGAGCTTCTTCGATCTGAAGCAACTAAATTCAATTACTAATTTTATGGACAGCTCAGATCTTGTTATCTCTGATCTCAATTTAAGAATTTCAAAGTCAGATTATCCTCTTTTAAATGGCGATTCTTATCATCCGGCATTGGATATTTCTTTGTCTGTGCAAAGAGTGTGTGGGGGAGCAACGAATAAATATGAATATAATTATGCGAAAGGTGATTTTCTACTACTATTTATTTTACTTGAAGAGTGTGACTGGTCGAGTGTTATGGCGTGTGAGGATGTTAATCAGGCATTGAACGTTTTTTACTCATGCATGTATCGATGTCATGGATGCTCCAGTGCCTAAGTACAAAGTGAAGAATAAACTGGGTAAAGGATATCCTCGACCTTCTGGTCGTTTGTAAGGACGAAATCAAATACTGGTGGCGTACCAGGAGAGATGAATTACGGAGGTGAGGCTTTAACTACTGAGCAGGGCATTGCAGATGCCTCTGCGCATTATTTCCAGTCGGTCTTTGAAATGGGTTCAGAGGATCAAATCCCTGCCTTTCATGGAGTGGCTTTGATTTTCATGATGTTACTGATGATGATATCTTGTCTAGCATGAAAAGTATGAAGCCTAAAAAAGCGACCGGCTCTGACAATATACCCTCATACATTGTCAAGGAATGTGGCAATCTTCTTCTTGCTTTATTTAACCTCGCTTTTAAGCAAGGGTGCTTTCCGGATAAACTAAAGGAATCAATTGTAAAACCAATTTTTAAGAGCGGCAAGAGGAATAATATAATGGATTATCGGCCGATCAGTATACTACATAATTTGGGCAAAATCTTCGAGAAAATTATTTACAAATCAATTTTTTCACAGGTGTTTGACAGGATATCAGTCTGTCAGCATGGGTTTCTTCCTGACAGATCTACAACTACCAACCTCTGCCTTTTTCGTGAACATGTGTAAAATGCAATTTTGAATAAATAACAGCTGGATGTCATCTACACAGACTGTGCTCAGGCATTTGACCATGGTTTTTGATTCGAAAACTGAAGGATCTGGGCTTTTCGGTCGATCACTCAACCTGCTAGTTTTTCACTTATCCGGCCGAAGCCAGAGGGTCAATGTCGGTAGTATTTTATCCTTCGTGCCGCAAGGTAGTAACTTGGGTCCTCTCCTTAACCTAATCTTCATCAATGATCTGCCCGATAGTCTGAGGGGATATGTTGGGTTACTCTTTGCTGATGACTTTAAATTATTTCGATCGGTTAGTGGGGGGAGTGATGCTGCTGTCCTTCAGGAAGATTTGAGTTGTGCACTGGAATGGGTAAGGAGAAACAAAATGACCGTTAATGGGGAAAAGTGTTGCGTTGTGTCATTTTCCCGGAAATTAAATTCAACTATTGAGGATAACCATGTGGATAATGTAAAGATTAGGAGGTGTGATGAGGTTAAGAATTTGGGGGTCTTGTTTCAGAGCAACTTTAAGTTTAATGATCATTACAATAACATCACAAATAAGGCATATAGAGTAGGTATTCGGATTTGTTATACGGAACAGTAAATATTTTAAAATTGGCACAACTATAAAACTTTATACAACCCTTGTGAGACCCCATCAGGAATATGCTGCAATTACCTGGTTCCCGACTGGCTGCACCCACAGCAACGATATTGAGAAAGTGCAGCAGCGGTTCCAGCGGTATACAGGGTCTTTCACGAGGAACCTCACCCATATTTATACGGGAAACTACTGAACGTATTTTCATGAAATTCAGCACTTATAAGTATTTCACGATGCTGATGAAATCTAAAATATTTTCAAGGCATGAGAACCTCCGGTTTTTCCGGAAATGACGTCAACTTCCGTTTTTCGAATTAGATTACCATTTTTTTATTGCAGAAATAGATTCCTTAGAAAATTTCAAGTTATTTTGATGTAACATTTTTCAGTTTTGGTTGGAAAATTCTCTCTGAGCGGAAAAATTCGAAAAAAAAATCGAAAATAGAGCTCCGCTGAAACAAGAATAGCTTCGAGGTTTTTGGATGGAAAATTTTCATTTTTGGGATTTTTCAAGATGTAAGATTGATGTATCCACTTTAAAAATCGAAATTTTCTGAGTTAATATCCACTTTAGGGCAAGGGTGTGATGCATACACTCACATTATTTTTTAACCTAGATTCAATATCTGCCATAAAAAAATGGGGTTCTAATTTGAAAAAATTGATTTTTCACGATTTTGTCATCCCTAACTTTGAAAGCGATTTTTTCACCCCCTGTATCATGAATCGCGATTTCGATTTTAAAGTGGATACATCAATCATACATCTTGAAAAATCCCAAAAATGAAAATTTTCCATCCAAAAACCTCGAAGTTATTCTTGTTTCAGCGGAGCTCTATTTTCGATTTTTTTTTCGAATTTTCCCGCTCAGAGAGAATTTTCCAACCAAAACTGAAAAATGTTACATCAAAATAACTTGAAATTTTCTAAGGAATCTATTTCTGCAATAAAAAAATGGTGTTCTAATTTGAAAAACGGAAGTTGACGTCATTTCCGGAAAAACCGGAGGTTCTCATGCCTTGAAAATATTTTAGATTTCATCAGCATCGTGAAATACTTATAAGTGCTGAATTTCATGAAAATACGTTCAGTAGTTTCCCGTATAAATATGGGTGAGGTTCCTCGTGAAAGACCCTGTATTTAAGTAAAGAAAAATGGAAGTTCCATGGTTCCCTATAGGTCTATGTTGTCAGAATTTTACCTCTGCTCTCTTGCTATCCGGAAAAGGACCCAAACTGTGATATTTGTTTACAATGTTATAAATAACCTTAAGTATTGTGATTCTAAAATTATTAACTTCATTAAGTTTAAAGTACTAAAGAATAATCTTAGGGTGTTATCACATTTGACATTGATAGACAGAGTCCGTCACCTCTCACTCACATGCTGGACATTTGCAATGCGGTATTATCAGAGAGTATAATTCATGACTTTTTCAACATTAGCATGGGGAATGAGGCTCAGATAATTTCTGGTTAATTTAATAGAACTAGACCTCTTGCTTGTTTTTTCTGGAGTCCCTCCGTTATACAGGGTGTTCCTAAATTGAACGTAGAAACGAAAAGGTGAGATTCCTTAAATAAGTTTAAGAAAAAAAGTCCCATAAACGTTTCGGTTTCGAGATACAGAGTGTTGAAGTTTGAATTTTTTTCTCATGGTATCTACACTTTACAAGATATTCAACTGAAATTTGGCATAGATATTACATTTGAGAGTTCTCACCACGTGACATGGCAATTTCTATAGCAGATCTACAGGGTGATATTTTTTCTGGAACACTGTCGCATGTTTTCCTCCAGTACTTTTTTTTGGTGGGCAACTGTTAACTTGAAAAAATTTAAAAAGGAGCTTTGTTGTTATACTAAACTTTTCGGTCTTCTATAGTTTTGCCGTATCTGCTACCGATTTCGAGAAGAAATTTTGAACAATTCTCTCGAAATCCTAAGAAGAATCAAAATTGTCAAAAACATCTAGTTATAGTATTAAAAGAAATCTGAACTATGTATTCAAGTCTGGGGATCTAGCGGGCCATCAAATCCAACTGCTTTCATAACTTTCTTTCGAATACTCCCTAATAGAACTAGTACAACCTGTATCTCGAAAACGAAACTTTTGCGTCCCCATGTTTATGGGACTTTTTTTCTTAAACTTACTTAAGAAATCTCCCCTTTTCGTTTGTATCTTCAATCAAGGAACACCCTGTATAATTCTGTCAGTCTCAACAGTTGCTGCTCTATCGAGTAATTTCTTCTGAATCCGAATGGCTCTGATGTGAGAGATTCGGGCATTCTGTCTCCTCTGTTAGCCTAGCTCCTGGCGATCACTTTTTCGACTAGGTACCTTTTTAAGGGACGATGGAAGTCTTTTTGGCCTGTAGTTCCAAGGAAATTTCTTCTCTTTTTCAGTTTCATTGAACACTAGCGTTTTTTCACTTCTTCTGGTAGTTTTCGCTCCTCATTATACCATTAACAATATTTATGTGAGAGTAGCTCTACCTTATCTAAGTATTTGTAGATATTGGTTATTCAGTCGCTTCCGGGAGCTTTCCTTTTCTTCAAGCTCTTGATAATCTCATTGGGTTAAGGCTGTTTTTTTCAACATCATTTGGTGGTTTCCCTTTTTCTCTTCGTTCTCTACAAATTCTTCAAGAAGTGGTATTTCCAACACCAACCTGAATTCTGCATTCCAAAATATTACTGAACGAGCTATTACCAACATAATTTCGATTTTCCAAACTCCCCCGAGATGTCAAATTCGCATTCCAAGGCTGCATCAAAAATGGTCCTTGAATTTACGACTTCTTTTGACAAATCTCATTGGAAAATTTAGGAGCAACTCGAAAACTTCACGTTTTATGCAGATCACTCAGGAATACGTTCATGTTCCAAGAATAAGAACCGTTCATCGTTTTCGAGTATTTTCAAATACTTATGGATCGGCTTGGTTGTGAATCAATAAATAGTGCTTCACAAAAATCAGCTCATTTAAAATAACAGATTCCAGAGATATGGGCAGAAAATGGTTATTTTATGGATTTTTGACAATTTATTGGATTTTCAAAGGATGGCAAATAGATGACAGGTGACAGGAAACTACAGTTAAGAAAAGTACAAGTCGAAGACACACCGTGTACATACGAAAACACAACTTTTCTGACAAATCGGCATTTCTTTGTCTTTTATAGCTGTCATTGTATACTCGACTACAATAAAGTATGGAGACATGCTGATGCATTATGGAATCGAATAAAGATCCACTCAACTATTGAATTTTTTCTTTTTTCAGTGAGAATGGGTGGATTGCTTCAATGTAAGCAAATGAACTTATGAATCAAAAGGAATAGAGCAAAACGATGTCAAAGATTTTTCAAAAGTATTTGATGAACTCTTTCAATTTCGATGTTATAGTCAGGTTCGACTTTCACATATTATCAATTTTTACATAAATTTTTTTTTATATTCGGTAGCTTATGAAATGCATTAGGAAACCTTACATTGATAGGGATCATTAACGGTCGATTTTTGTAGACCAAACTGACTTCTTAAGGTCGAAATAAATGGAAAATTTAAAATTTCCTTATACGTTATATCGAATAGGCTCTGAATTGTCAGTTATTATGTGGACGAATAAAGGATCTCTGAAAATTTACATCATAATAAATTTCCCTCAGAAAGGGTGCCGCTTCACTGGATTCGATGTAATTTAAGGTATCCACCCCATTCGGTCTTATAACCCGACGCCAATAAGGAAATGAAGTTTATCAGAAAGATCAACTCCCTCATTGAAAATCTACCCACACATCAGAAGAACACCCGAAATCTCTAGCGGAGAAGTGTCTTTTATCTCCTCCGAGGGAAATTCACTTACTATGGGACAACAGAACCCACAGAAATACTTTCTGTAGAAAATTCAACTCACGTTCAGAAAACGCGTCTCTCGGTTGAATTCCTCAGTAATCAGTGGAAGATCGAATTCAGCCATGCACGGACCTCATTTTTGGGCGCTTGTTCTCATGAACGAAAGCGATATCAGTTTGCCCAAATATTTGCAATTTTTTGTTTTTGGTTGATTAGGTTGAACTTACTGATGACAAATTGGTGGTAAAAAATGATTTTGTCGGTCCGCAACAGAACGAAACTATAAAATTGTGACCAAAAATTGTACAACAAATCAGCACACTTATGTTTTTAAAGAAATGACAGATGTCACTATTGTGTTTAGATATTTCAATCGAAATATTGGACTTTCTGTGATCTGAGATCAAAGCATGTATAGTCCATCCAAGAATTATTGACATCAAAGCAGGCCTTGGAAGTCCAATCGCAGCTTTATTTCAAGTTACCAAAAAGTAACTAAAAATTTTCTGCGGTTTCATCATAGCAATAAAATATGTATATAAATATGACTTTTCGGTCTTTTTTTCGAAGCAAGACATTCTTTAACTTTTGAGATTGAAAATGATCCCAATTATCAAACTCTGGTGTAACGACTTCTAACTAAAAATTGTGACCAAAATTCGTAGATCAAAACGGCACTCTAGATTTGAGTTCTCGTTTTACTTCCGGAATAATCAGCAATATTTCACGGTGGTGGCGCTATTGCGGCAACGACAAATAGCGCGACCCCTTTCGGGAGAAATGAAAAGTAGGACCCCATAACAGATTTTCGATCGACAAGAAAGTCTTAAACAAAAACAATAAAACAACATTTCATCGACTACACTCCGAAAATTGCTAGGGACAATGGAATCTTTGAATTTTATGCGAATAGTGTCATAGAACGAGAGATGACGACCAAAACCATGTTTCATAGCGGCCCGGCTAAAACCGTGTAAAATCGATAGATTAGATGACCCTAGAGCCGACTGGTAAGTAGTAATACTCAAAAGTGTAGCATCTTCGCGGGGGGGCATTTCTGCTGTGTAAAAAAATGGTCGACGGTCGTATAACGGCCCGTCTGATATTGAAAATGTACATAGGTTTTGTTATTTTATCACTAAAATTTGTGTTTTCAGACATTTTGAGCGTAGCGTTTGACCTGAGTGTCTCTTCAAAAATGTCAAAAATCTGACCTTAGTGACTCATAACAGCTCGGTTCATTTTTGTTTTGAATCATTCGTATGGATGCCCATAATACAAAAATACGGTTTTCAGACATTTCGAGTGTCGCCTATAACGAAAAAATGTGCTGGAGTCGCCCGGCAAAAACTCCGGCTACACTAGTAAGAGAAAGACAAATGCGATCTTATCGAAATGAAAAGAGATGAACCAAGTGTGTGGTCAATTTGTCAAAATCATATGGAAGATGTAAACAAATATTTGTGTGACCACAGGCTTGCTTTGCCCACAAGCTCTGACCACAAGAAGTTGATGCATTGAATATAATTCATGTAAAACTAATTTCTGAATTAAAGTCATATATTTTTTTATATATTTCATTTGGAATATATCTATTTGGTGTTAGTGACTATAATCAAAAGAATTTCTGTGAAGTATTTCGGAAATTTCTCAAATTATTTTACGGACTTGGATCAGGAATATATTAGAAATGATTTGAGTTGAACGTTTAACTAATTCATAATATCTGAATAAATATAATGCATATATTTTTGCTGAATAATTAATGTTTTATTGGCCACAAACTACAAAAGTACGTATTATCATTTCATTCTTCCGAATTTTCAATTAGTAAATTTGGTAGCTACCTCAATTTCATGTTCAGTGCTAGTAGGTATTTCTATAGGATTGCGGCTATTCGGCATTGATTTCTTGTGCTTGAGGAAAGAAACTTGAATTCAGAAACACATTAGATAAATGTTTGATAAATATGTGTATGACAAAATTGAACGATACCCCTGAGGTAAATTTACTTCACATTCATGCAACCGGGCTAAGTACTGCAAATTGAAAAGTTGTCTGATTAGTTAAATGCTACATTCAATTTGTCTGATATTATTTTTTTCCACATCTGGGGAACGTATTCAATTATTGACGACGAATTTCAGACAGGTCGCTATGAGTCACCTAGGTCAGATTTCTTGACATTTTCGAAATGCGATAAAAATGTAAGGCGACATGTTTTTTGTCTGAAAATTGATCTTTCCACATCAATTAACACGGCTTAACCTATAACAATCATTTTCAGACGGGCCGCTGTAAGTTTTTTTTTTCATTTTTTACTTTTTTTTATTGGTCTCCTGGGTACGCGCTACAATCTTGGTGTCTGAAAACTGTGTTATTGGTATCTCAGGGCTATTATCCAACTACATTCCGGAAATCAGACGGGCCGCTATGAGTCACCCATGTTGTTTTTTTGACATTTTTGAAAATGCGCTCAGATCATACGCTACGCGCAAAATGTCTGAAAATCGCATTTCTGGGTACAGGGTCATATAGTCTATCGATTCCGTGCGGTTTTATAGCCGAGCCGCTATAAGTCAAAAATCTTGGTCGCCATCTCTCGTACTATCAGGGATTCAAATGTAGCGAGTTAATTCTGAGAGGAAGAGAAAAACGAGATCTCTAATGAAATGAGGGATTTTGCAGATATAAACACTAATTTGTGACACTCTTTCTGTCAACAAATTTTGCAATTAGTTTATTACTCAATAATAGCTTGAAGTGGTTGCGCATATCATACATCAAATCAGTGCTGAATTAAACGAAGAATTCAAATATGTATAAATATACAGAGTGTTACATTTGGAATAACGAAGTTTACATTCGTTTCAGGTAGAACCGGAGGTAGATTCCGCTTGAAAATAATTTACAATTCAAGTTCATGTACCCTTGAACAAAAATGAAGAATCTTGAAAGTATTTGGCGACACGTAGTCCACCGATATGTAGAACTCTGCACACTGCGAGCGCCGTGCTTGAGCCAATTCTAACGTTCCAGAAAGCTTTTAGATGGCAATCGACTTCCACCTCTGGTATCCTCGTTCGCTTCGAGCAACTATGTCATTGGCAGGCCTCGCTAACATTAGCCAATCTCATGAGTCCATGGAAAGCAAGAGGGACGAAACGTGACCCTATCCCGATTCACTAAATATGTAGTAGCAACGCACTATACCACACTCAAATATTTAGAAGTCCCTCAAGTATCCGTTCTAGGACGGCTACTCTATAACATAGGTATACATACATGATATGCCTGCTTGCTCTAGTCTATATGCAGGCCATACGGGCATAGCAATAAGGCACACAAATACTGCTGCAGTTGACATAAGTCAATGGTGTACCAGATGGAAAATTGAAATCAATGGAGGAAAGAGCCAAGCAATACTCCTTCAAAAGAGAAGACTGAAGATGGAATCGAAGATATCCATAGACGATAATGAAAAACAATGGCGGAATGAAGCTAAATACCTAGAAGTAATATTAGACAAAGGACTAACGTGGAAACAGCACATAAAGTATGCATAAGAAGAAGCAAATTGAACAGAAACACGAAATTGAGGATCATGAAGCAGTGGCCAGACCGCAGCTAACATATGGATCAATAGCATGGGGATATGCAGCGAGAACCCATATAAAAAGGATACAAAGCACAGAAAACAAATTTCTGAGATGGGCATTAGACGCCCCCTGGTTTATTAGGAATGAACAAATCCGAAAAGGCATTAAATGGGAGTCCATTACTACATTCATCAAACGAAAAGCTGCGAAAGCCAATAAAAGAGCTAGTAAACATCCAAATGATGACCTTAAGAGGTTAGTTGACTGACCCCGCTGAAAATGAAAAAACAGCGAGAATTTACCGCAGAAGACCTAGAGACCAATCGCGAAACTGGAGATATAGAACTCCTTACTTAGTGAAAGATATCCAATTGAAGGATTAACACAAACACTCAGCATAAAAGAATGCGAAAGAGAAAATAACAAATAAGATGATAGAAGGTTTTTAGGCTTATGTCCGGAAACAACCGCAGGAGAGGTGTTTAGTCGGTAAGAATCCGACACTACCCAGAAAGACTGGGTGTTTGATGTAAGATTCACCTCTTCTTGAACAAAAAAAAAACGTTTCTCCCAAATTGATCATTTTGAGGTGGCGTCACGACAGATCCGCCATTTTGCGTGTGGGGCAAACAAACCGTTCCTCTCATTGTAAATAGAAAAAAACGATTTTCAAAGTGTGAATTATTTAAAATGCCGGCGTTTTGTTGTATTGTGGAGTGTTCTAAAGGGCAGAAAGGGATCAAATTCGTTTTTTTAGAATCCCCAGAGCCTCTCAAAACCGAGAAGAAATGCTGGACGCCTTATCAAGAGAACGTCGAGAATGTTGGGTTGGGGCTTTAAGACGGGGTAATTTGAGCGATACATTCCTTAAAAATGCACGAATTTGTGCAGATCATTTTGTATCAGGTAGGTAAATATTATCAATACATAAGAAATGCAAAAATTATGGTCCAAAATCTTTGAATTTATAGTTAAATATGGTGCTAAAATGAACGTTTTTTGTTAAACTTTTTCGGAGAACCAGCCAAACTGGAAGATAGAAATAGCCCCGATTGGGTCCTTTCTGTAAATATGGGATACACTAGCATCAGAACACAGGATGAGCAAAGTTTAAAAAGACATGTTAGATTGGTTAATCGTCAAACGAAACGTGTTAAAATGGTCAGTACTACTGTTATTTAAAAAAGTTGTAATCCCCAATCAATTCTTCATTTTCTTTAGGATGAAGCTGGGAATACTGCATTAAATATAGAACCCACAGCAGGTCCATCTACAGAAATTGACGGAACTCCTGAACTGTGTAATGAACAATAAAGTCACAGGGATGCTGTGGACATCCAAACGGATTTGACTATGGACCACTTAAAACAAGCTCTTTGGAGATCTCAATTTTGCTAACCAAAAAATATATGCTCTGGAAGAAAAATTGAAAGCATCAGATTTAACAGAGGAGTCGTTTAAGGACGATACAAAAACATTGTACCAGAGCTGTGCCAAAGCATTGTGCTTTGTGCTCGTGAAAGTACTCGGAGCCCTTTTGTGCTCCCGAGCACTGTGCTCCCAAGCACTTTTCAAAAGCAGTGCTTAGTGCTTAGTAATTGGAGTGCTTCGTCCAAAGGCTTAGTGCCTAGTAATCCCAAAAGTGCTCCCGAGCACTTTTGCGGATTACTAAGCACTAAGCCCTGAGCCAATGTTGTACGAATTCATTTTTACATTAATAAAATCTTAAATCAACATTTCCTTACATGACAGTAACATCCCAAAACTGTTTGGATTGCAATTACAGAGAGATGATAATGAGGAAACTTGATCATTATGAAAGGAAAATTGAAGGGCCCATGTGTATTTGGTTAAATGGTAATTTGTGCGTTGACAACTCAATATCAATAAAAAAGGAAAAGCCACGATTCTGTTTTTTTTACGTTTTCATGTGACCAAAGAGTCCATATATTATAGACAACATCAAAATGTTACACAGTTCATCGAGTTCTAATTTTGATACTCCTTCGTTATTTGTCACGCAAAAATGTTTTGCAACTGGTTTACTCCTGACAAATCAGTGCAAGAATTGACAGAGGAACATTTCCATTTTTCCTTGAATTTTTTATTTAATTTTGTTTCAAGGACTGGGAGTTTTCAGAAAAAGAAGTAAACTCGAAAAATTCAGTATAGGTATTTATGAATATTATCAAACAGAGAGATCCAGGAGCGAATAGCATTTTTCTCTTTCATTGCCAATAAGAATTTATTACATATTATTATTGAATCGGATTCAAAATTTTTATTATCACCTATGCCAACTTACAATTTCTTTTCCGATTAAAAAAACCTCATTTTCAATATTTCCTAAAAAAAGTGCTTAGGGCTTAGTGCTCGAAATGTCGAATTACTTTCACAAAGTGCTTAGTATTCGCGAGCCTTCTGTGAAAATAAGTGCTTTGTGTCGAGACTCGGGAGCCTTTTTATTCAAGTGCTTTGTGCTTAGTGCTCGAAGCACTTTTCATCAGTGTTCGTCACAGCTCTCCATTGTACTTCACTGGATTCCCAAAATCTGAGCTGATGTTTCAAGTACTTAACAGTGTGGCCCCCTACTTATCAACTAAGAGTGCTCTGTCTCCGTTTAATCAATTTATTTTGACATTAATGAAGTTGAGACTCAACTTGCCATTCAAGTATTTGTCTTACCGATTTGCTATTGCTCCATCAACTGCATCAGAATCATTTTACAAGTGTATTGATGTACTCTATGCTAGGTACCGAAAACTTATATTTTGGCCAGACAGAGATATATTAAAAAAAAGTATGCCTGATTGCTTCGAAGGAAATTTTGGTGATCGTATAGCAGTAATAATTGACTGCTTTGAAATATACAGGGTTTTCATTTCAAAACTTGCCACCCCTATTATTTCCATATATATATATATTTTTTTTTAAATCGCCGAGACCCGTCAATTTTGTTTTTGAGGGGGAACAATTTTGACGTATAGATTAGCTCTCCCCCTTTAACCCCCTACCCTCCAGAGCCACCCCTACAAAAATCTTCAATGAGAAAGGGGGTCGAGTGATACTTCATTTCAAAGGGCTTTTTATTCTCTATATTTTGGCATATTATTTTTCAAATTTGGGTGTTGCGTTAGGCGCAAGATCGCGTTGATGCATCGAGTGAGCTCGTACGTAGAGTATAAGTAAGTATGCGTACGCTTATCAGACGCATAAAAAAACAACTTTTTTATGTCGAAATATTTATTTACATGTATCGTCGAGTTACAAAAAGAACATATTCTCATTTTTTTGCTGTTTTATAAAAATAGTGTAATAATAGGTGGTGGGAACTTTTCAAATTGACACATGCCTAACTCGGCAACGCAAGACCCAAATTTGAAAAATAATATGCCAAAATATAGAGAATGAAAAGCCCTTCAAAATGATGTATCGCTCGACCCCCTTTCTCATTTAAGATTTTTGTAGGGGTGGCTCTGGAGGGTAGGGGGTTAAAGGGGGTGAGCTAATTCATACGTCAAAATTGTTCCCCCTCAAAAACAAAATTGACGGGTCTCGGCGATTTAAAAAAAAATATATATATATGGAAATAATAGCGGTGGCAAGTTTTGAAATGAAAACCCTGTATACAGAAACTCCATCTGAAATGTTAAACGCAGCTCGTTGTTGGTCTCATTACAAACATCATGAGACTGTTAAGTTTTTAATTGGGATCACTCCTCAAGGAACAGTTTCATATATCTCAGAAGGTTGGGGCGGCCGAACTAGTGATAAGTTTTTGACAGAAAACTGTGGATTCTTAAATTTAATTGTGCCTGGAGATGTAATGTTAGCTGATAGAGGATTTTCGATAAGAGACTCTGTTGAAACTCTAAGAGGACACCTAGAAATTCCCGCCTTCACAAAAGGAAAAAATCAGCTTGACCGTGCTGATAAAGAAAGCACCCGTAAGGTTGCAAATGTAAGAATTCATGTGGAACGAGTAATTGGCCTGTTAAAGAGGAAATTCAAAATTTGTCAAGGTCCCATTCCTATGAGCATGTTATCAGCATCTAGAGATGATTTAAGTGCTTTAGATAAGATTTTAGTTGCATGTGGTGCCTTTCTCAATTTATGCCCTTTTGTTATCCCCATGAATTAAAAAAATCTCTTATTTCATTTCAAACAGATTAAGTGCTAAGCAACTTGTTTTTTATTTTAATATACTATTGAATTAATTATTATCAATACAGTGTCATTCTATTATAGTAAATTTGTACTGATCATCAAAAAAATTACATTTATTATGTGTAGTTTTTATAATTAAATTATTTACATATCTAAATCATACAACCACAAAATCCTGAAAAAACTACTGGTTACTGGCAGGACTCACAAAATCAGGCATTTTGTGGTTCCTCCATTATTCCTATACAATCGAAATGAAACCAACCCACTTCACAATCATCATTGTCACACTTCAACATAGGTCGACCATCGTCAGGTGTTTTGCAGGTGCACCATGTCTCGACCTTTTCCACGCCACATTTGGTGATAAAAAATTTTGTCAGCAATTCAGGCTTTATGACAAATTTATGAAAGTCTAATGATTTTTTTAAACATTCATTGAAGAACTCTTCATTAAAACTCACTCTTTCAATAAATAAGCAGTTTTCGACCAAATTACAAAATCACAATATTCAGTTTTAGTGATAAACATTTGCAATTGCATTTGATAATAGTAGACAGAAACCATATATTATATGGTTTCTGTCTACAGAAAATTCACTGTCATTATTATACACTAAACATGTATTTTTCTTCTTCGAGAATTCTGCTAGGTTCAACTTTTGAAGCAAGTAGGAGCACTTAACAACGTATAATTCCGTCCGGAAAAGCACCCAACTGTGGATGTTCATATAATATGAAGAATCCGGCAGGCTTCAATGACATTCCTTCGTGGTCCTTCTTAACTTCAGTCAAATAATCCTCCAAAGCTGCCTTTTCATATTTTATTCTTTATGAAGTTTGTTCCGAGTAAAATATTACCTTCTGAGGATAACAAACACTTTTTATGAGGGATAAAGGAGGCTCCTCCAATTTAGCCCTGCAGGCAGTCTTGAATTTGCATGCAGTTATCCCACCAGCCCTATATTTGAACCAAATATTGTTTTCAGCTTGATCTCGGGTTGCAGATTCGATTTCTTTTATGTGCTCTTCGCTTATTGTGAAATCAATTGGTTGTGATACAAGTTCTTTGTATGTGTAATCTTTATAATCATCACTAAAAAGTGTCTCTAATCCGATGGGTAAATTTTTCGGGGGCTGGTACATTTCAGACTCTCATGTACTCTGGTAATTGCTGATGTAATTTCAATTGTTTGATTATAACGGAGTAATTTCACGAACTCTTCACCTTCCAAGGCTGGTACTCCACCTTGGGGTAACACCACTGGCTTCGGTTTCCTAGTCCAGCTCTCAGACCCTTACCATGTCGACGGTTTTGGTAGACGGTACTGGCCACTGAGCCAGGGTTTCTGTACAAGACACCTCTTCGTCGCTTGGGCGGGCTTGTACATAAAATACAATTGCTGCCACATGGCTACAAACTTCGCTCAAGCCTGTCATACAGGTACTATGCCCACAGGATATAGCTCCATCTGGTAAGATGATGACCCAAACATGCAGGGGCTTTTCTCTCGTTCTTTGAGAATGTTTCACCTGAACTAACGAAAGAGGAAATTAATAAGGATAATCTTGGGTGTCACAGAACATGATTTGCCAATTATAATAGTTTATGAGATTAACTTCATTGGAATAAAAAAGCTTACCTTGCCAACTACGACAAAATTTTCATTTATCCTCTTGGCCAATACTTCAACTACAAATCCAGCCTCATAATACTTGTAAGCCTTTAGGGACTTGTAGGCCTTCATCTGTTGTCCAGAATAAAAACTATGAGTTAGAATTAAGTAATTCACCATGTCTATAATACTTACAGATGGCAAAAAACTCGAATTGCTGGTCATTTCTGTGTTCGCTGTTTCTTAGAGTGAAATGAACGGATTCAGTCTTTGCAATATTTATCATTATGGAATTATAACGACACCAATTTGCAAAGCACTGAACCAATATGTGGCATAACCTCTGCAACTCTTCGAAGGTCTGTGCAGCAACTACTACCGAGGTGTCATCGGCAAACAGGACTATTCGCACCTCGTTCGAAAGATGAAGAAGATCCTGGCAAGCTGTTGCAGTGATCATCAACTTTTTTAAATTGGAGGGTAGATCGTTAATGAAAAGCAAGAATAGGAGCGGCCCCAGGACTGAACCCTGAGGGACACCCAAATTAACTTTGTGCTCATCTGAAAAGGAACTGTCGATTCTAACAGTCATCGTTCTGTCCCGAAGATAGCTGGAAATCCACCTCGAAAACACACCTCTAAATCCTACACTGTAGCATTTGTCGACCAAGAATTGGAAAGAGAGGCTATCGAATG
The DNA here is from genome assembly GCA_910592335.1 of Adalia bipunctata. NCBI lineage: Eukaryota > Metazoa > Arthropoda > Insecta > Coleoptera > Coccinellidae > Adalia > Adalia bipunctata. The sequence continues at coordinate 50,117,279 of OU342950.1, read as the reverse complement.
CCCGAGACAGATCAAAAAATAATCCTGCGACAAATAATCCACTATCAAGGCATTCATAGATGTACTCGACAAAATAGAGAGCTCCGGATTCAGTTGACCGGCCTGTCCGAAAACCGTGCTGTGCGATATCAAGTACCTGATATTTATCGAGGAAATTCATCATCCTATTAGGCACAATCCTCTCGAAGACCTTGGCGAAGACACTGAGGATGGAAATGGGTCTATAGTTAGAGATATCATTCAAGTCATTCTTCTTGAATATGAGTATGACAATAGCCCTCTTGAGATGGTTGGGGAAAATGCCACTACTAATTGAGAAGTTTACAATGTGGGCAAAATGTGGAGCAATGACAGCCGCGATCAGTTTTAGAATTCTGGCGGAAATAAAATCCACTCCACTGGTCTTATTATTTTTCATAGATTTTATTACATCGATCACTTCAAATTCCAACACAGGATGAAAAAATAAGGATGAGTTAATCATTGGTGACGTAGTGCAAGATGTGGACAAAGATTTATTATAATATTATGTCGTCAGGGTTTGCTGGGTAATAGTTGAGAAATAATCTGCAAACACCGAGGCCAGATCTCCAGACTCAACGTACGAAACACCATCGACTAAAATCTCCATGGGCCGCGATGTCCTTTATTTCTTCTAACAGTGAGAGCATTTACCAGCGACCACACAGTCTTATTCTTATTGTCCGACTTTTCAATCAGTCCTGTATGGTAATCTAATTTTGCCTTTTTAATTAAAAAATTGTACGAAGATTTGACCTTTCTATACAGGTTGTGGGTGGACGGGCAAGCCATATTTGTACGTAACCAGTAAAGATGCTTCAGATCGCGCTTTGCCGAGACGATCTCCTGAGTAATCCACTTCTTCGCCGGGTGAGCAGAACCTGCATACTTGAGAAGTGGGCAGCACATTTCAAATGTCGACCGGATCACATCAGCGAACTCACCGAAACATCCATCCACATCCAGAATGCTATACATCCCAAGAAAGTCAGATACAGATATACGGTAAACAAAGTCATCGAGATTATATTGGCTCAGATTTCTGACAAACTTTGTCCTATGTGGAGCCACTGGCGAGATAATAATGGGAAATTCAAGCTAAAGTGCACGATGATCTCTAATGTAAGCTTCGAATACTCCGGCCGTACAAGCGGACAAATCAGCATTACTCAAAATATAGTCCTCCTTCGAAACGGACGTGTGCCCTGTAATGTCAGTGAAGGCCCTAGTAGGTTCTCGTGAAGAAACAATCAAATCAAAACATTCTAGTAGATCTTCAAGTAACTTAAGATTAGGACAATTAGTTTTTAAAAGATCGACGTTTGAATCGCCACAAGCAAATATTTTATCGGCCAAACTGCTAATTATAGTATTAAGTCCAAAGTCGATGACATTGCATCTAGAAATATTCCAAAGTCTCCAGAGCATGGTCGGTACACACTGAGAACGACTAAACGAATTTTTTGGACGAGCACTATAATCCCACTTACCTCGAATTGCATCTCCTCAGAGAACCGTGACACGCACAAATTTTTTACTTGTACACCATCCCGGACGTAGACCATAGATCCACCATGAGCTCTGGAGGGGCGGCAATAAGAATCAGTCAGGTCATAACTGTGTTCAAGTAATCCGTAGGTAGTGATACCTTGAATGAAGAATACACTTCCGGTTGTTTCGAATTGAGTTTTTCGCCGAGACGTTCTGTATATGTTGGTTGAAAAAAATTTTGCAATTCAATCACGTTCGTATCTGGACTGAGCCGTGAAACGTGAAGGTGAGATAGCTGCTTCTTTGGTGCTACATGAAAGCTATTCGACTTGAGTGTACCAACAAGAGGCTTATTAGTTTTTTTGGCTACTGTCGATGTTGTTGAAATCGGAATTTTTGGCGAATTAGGATTTCCGGCAGGTGAACGGCTCGGATTCTTCTGTTTTCTCCTTTCAGTGACAGAATTCCATTCGGCGGGTTTCTGACCAGTTGCACACAAATCCTCGTCCTCAATCAATGGTTCAGTCAGTTTTGGAATTTCCTGATTTGTATTGAAAGCAGGTGTTTACTTCAGTGATACGGGACCGGAAGATAAAGATGATTCATCGGGGATGTTCCGAATCGATTGATTGTTTGATGTATTGCAGTAATGTGGTACATCGATAAGGTTCTTATCTTTCTTTAATGAACGTAGCTCAGATGAGAGATCATTAATCTGTTCATTTTGACTTGTTATGATAATTTTTAATTCATTGATCTCTTTAATATCAGCGACAATTTCTTCCTTCAAATTGACAAAATCTACCGATGGTTGTAGTAGTTCAGCAGTCTGCGTTCCTCGACTGATTAAATTCGTCGCGTTATCACACATTTGACGGCAATTCTCACAGATCCATTTATCGGCACGATTTTCACGTAGTTCATTGAAATTTTCAACCGACAAGTTCACACATTTTATGTGGTAATTATTAGCACAGTTTGTGCAATCAGTAGAATCATCATAGCGATCGAACTACTATTGCTACCGTATAATGCTTAGATATGGAAGGTAGACAAACCAATACTTGGCCGATCAATATGCGAAAATTGAATCTGAGAGATTGGCTTACATCCGTAACAATCAAACTGAATTGAGAGCAAAAAATTACGTTTACCTCCGGGATGCTTACGGCGAATGAGCACAGTAACAGTATTTGACAGTTGGTTATACTACCTTCATCATTCATAGGTGGACCCCGATATTTACATGAAAAATCACAGGATGCAATGAGTTATGTCAGACATTACGGTAAACCTGATTTATTTATTACTGCAAGATGTAGGTAACCCAAATTGGCCAGAAGTCAAAGAAAATATTAATGCCAATTTAACTCCAAAAGATAGATACGATATAGTTAACAGAGTCTTTCATTCGAAAGTACAGAAACTCCTGCACCTCATTAATAAGTCACATATATTCGGTACGCCGCGCTGTCATATGTACACTATACAGGGTGTCCCAGAAGTCACGCACCCCATTGAGAGGATCAAAAGTGAAAAATATTCTGAGCCCAAAAATCCATGTTTGAAATTTTTTGATAACGTAGTTAATTAGTAATTTATTAATGAAAGTGACCAATCAGGAGCGCCCTACAGAAGAAAAAGTAGGCAGTGGGGACGCGAGAGTGTGACGCCAGTCTCGGTTTACTGCGTGAAAAGCCGGCAGCAGCTCATCTATGGTTGGTAGAACTCTATGTTATGTCGTAGTAATTCAGTTTCGTGATAATTCAGTTTCGTGATAATTCAGTTTCGTGAAATAATGGATGGGAAATAATGAGGTGAAATAGATAAATAAAACACTCGATTGGACACAAGGTGGAACAGGCCAATAAAGATTGGTCCAGGCGGCAGGAGTTTTCGAGCCACACATATGAAGGAAAACGAAAGGAAGGACCTATTGGTCCTCCCAAAAGCAAAAACCCTCAGCTTTACAGTTGAATATAATTAACATGTAGCAAGTATTAGAATCAATTGGTCGAATATTATAAACATAGAAGACATGAGCATAGATATTATAATAAGTTGGTGCTATACCTACTTCAGTTAATCTGTCATTCAGTTCTTCAAGTATAACTACTCCAGAGTCAATGTATTCTAGCGAGGAAAAAAACAGTACCCTACCCCAGCCGTCTAACTAACAGGCACTGGGATCCAACAGATAACTGCTCCAGATTCACAATGATCCTTTGTAATGGTCGATAACAAGTTAAAATATTTCCAGAAGCAGTGAGTGCAATTGAACCCGTCACAGTATCCTACCCCAGCTATCTAAGCAGACATCTGCTGGGCTCCTACAGAAGTTCTGATCAGGACTCTTCACGACTTCCTCAGTAAAACACGTAGTGACTTTCTCACCAATCTATGAATCCCGATCTAAGAACTGAACTCCATAGAAATAAATACATATGTGGTATAAAAATGAAGAGAAACGTACTTGCATTTAAATATCATTGGATGGTAGGCGTAACAGTTTAAAGCAATAACACAGATGGAAACGAATAGCCTTTCAAATCACAGGTTGCTGATGTGAAGATCCCTTAATTAGGGGGAGTACTTTAAGGGCGCAGTCACCTTTACGGGAAATAAATGCTCGAGCGCCAGCCCCAATAGGTTTAACAAGGTTGTGGCGCCTTGAACTCTCCACTTCTACCAGGGTAGCTTTTATACAGTGGAGAAGGGTTCGGTTTAATCTAGGAAGTTAGCGATTAAAAGTTCTGTTTCTATCGTAAATGTTGTCAAAATTAAAGGTTCACTCAAAACAACTGAATGGATTTTACAAAATTTACTGAACTCAAACAGAAATAACAATCTAGTAATACAATGCGAATCGAAAATTAAAACTGATTTCATCTAGAAGTAAACGTGAAATTAGAAGAAATGACTTCAGTATCGGTATTTTACAGTGATCAATAAATTTAAGAGAAGAAACGGTGATCGGGTGAGCAAGACGGTCGGGCGAGGTGAGCGAATGCGGGAATTGGACGTTGAACAGGGGAGTACGGGAGTAACAAAGCAAAACTTCGAGATTCGGCAGGCCACGGAAAATATCATACAATCTAACTTTCTCAATGGGGTGTTCCACACTCAAATATGGAGGAAAAATTATCGGACAATACTTAGACTGTGGCGGATATGACCGGGGAAACAAGGGCAGCGGTGGCAGCAACGACGTCCGGTCAAGGGACTCCAGATAATGGAACCTCTCGACCTGACGAAGCGATTCTAGTAAATCCGCAAACGTCCAGCGGGTTAACAAGGGGTGAAGCGCGGCCGTGACCCGGTTGTGATCTCGCCGATGTCAACCCACAAGGACGTCGCTGTGAAATATGAATCTTCGAGCACCGCTAAGTGGAGGGAAATCGGATACGGTGGAGAACCAACCACGCCCAGCCAAGTAGCCCCAGGAAAATGGAACTCCTCTACCTGGCGAAGTCTCTAGTATTTTCGTCAACCTTGAGCGAATTGAGAAAGGGTGAAGCGCGGCCGTAACCCCGTTGTGATCTCGCCGGTCTCAATCCGCAAAAGGTCGCTTACAAATACAGAGATTAAGGCCCCACAAGGGAATCAAAATACAAGATGAAATCTTGAATGTAAAATGGGATCGAAAGTAAGCTGGGTACGGTAGTAAACCAACAACGTCCAGACAAGTGGCTCCAGAAAATGGAACCTCTAGGCGACGAAGTCTCTTGGATTTCTGTCAACCTTCAGCGAATTGAGCAAGGGTGAAGCGCGGCCTTGACCCCGTTGTGATCTAGCCGAACTCAATCCTCCAAAAAGGTTGCTGATAAATCCAGAGACTAAGGCCCCACCAGGGAATCAAAATACAAAATGAAATCTTGAAAATAAAATGGGTCGAAAAGAAGTCGTGTACGTAGTGAACCAACCACGCCCGGGCAAGTGGTCCCAAAAAAATGGAACCCCTCAGCTTGACGAAGTCTCTTGGATTTCTGTCAACCTTCAGCGAATTGAGTAAGGGTGAAGCGCGGCCGTAACCCCGTTGTGATCTCGCCGAACTCAATCCTCAAAAGGTTGCTGAGGAATCCAGAGATTAAGGAATCACGAAGAAATATAATACAGTATGAAATTGAGAAAATGATGTGGAAAAACTAGGAGCAGGTTACGGTGGTGGACCAACAACGCCCAGACAAGTAATCCCAGCGAAAGTGTATCACTTGACTTGAAGAAGTCCCTCGTATATCCGTCAACCTTCAGCGAATTGAGCAATGGTGGAGCGCGGCCGTGACTCCATTGTGACCTCGACGAACTCAATTCTCAAAAAGGTTGCTGATAATTACAGAGATTAAAGTATCACCAAAGAAATATAATGCAGTATGAAATTGAGAAAATGATGTGGAAAAACTGGGGGCAGGTTACGGTGATGGACCAACAACGCCCAGACAAGTGATCCCAGCGAAAGGGTATCACTTGACTTGAAGAAGTCTCTCGTATATCCGTCAACCTTCAGCGAATTGAGCAAGGGTGGAGCGCGGCCGTGACCCCGTTGTGACCTCGCTGTTGTGACTCAATTCTCAAAAAGGTTGCTGATAATTACAGAGATTAAGGTATCACCAAAGAACCAAAAACATAAATCAGGGAAGAAATAAAAAAAATGGTTCAATTGTCAGGATGATATTTAACGGATAATGCCCTGCAAGAAATATAAACGGGGCCTTACCGGTTTACTGAAGTATGCACTGCACAAACTAAATAGGAGTCCTGTCTCGAATTTCACTAGCACTGATTTTATTTTTCACGGAAAATCAAATCGGAGAAATCAATGCTGAATTTATTAACTGTTCAAATCAAACTGGAAAAATATACTACTATTCAAAATGAGGAGAAGTGTAAGAATAATTCTAACAATGTTAAAACGAGCGTAGAACAGCAAAAGAGCGCAAAAGAGAGTAAAAGAGGCCTTCCGCAGGTCGTTCCGCCCTTATAAAACCTTCGGAAATGGTGGGGTCATGACGCGCTGAAAACTCGAAAATTTTGAAAGAGGGGAACAATCTCGTCCCCTGATTGGTTTAGATTGACGTCAGATTGTTCCAGAAATAAGTCGAAAGAATTCATACTATGTTAAAATTCGACAATTCCATCTCCGTTTTTTCAAATCCCCGGCCGTTGAAAAACGCGAAATCAACCAAGATACGAGTCCCTTATCGCAGCGCTCAGCATGTGCCCGAGCGTTTTTATACTTGCGGCGATGTTTATATTGTTACATTTATCGAATTAAATTTTCCTTTCTTTGGAATCACGGACATTTTATTGGGAAAATGATAAATGAGAACAGGACTTTTATGAATGAAAATTAATTACGGACTTCATTACAACTTGCAGTTCTGTTCACAGTTTTGGACTTATTGAATCAAACTTTCCTCCCATTGAAATCGTGAATAATTATGGGAGGAATAATATATGAAAATAGGCATTGATTGAATAAAAATGACGAAGTTCATTACTCTCTTCTACTCTCTTTTGCGCTCTTTTGCTGTTCTACGCTCGTTTTAACATTGTTAGAATTATTCTTACACTTCTCCTCATTTTGAATAGTAGTATAATTTTCCAGTTTGATTTTAACAGTTGATAAATTCAGCATTGATTTCTCCGATTTGATTTTCCGTGAAAAATAAAATCAGTGCTAGTGAAATTCGAGACAGGACTCCTATTTAGTTTGTGCAGTGCATACTTCAGTAAACCGATAAGGCCCCGTTTATGTTTCTTACATGGCATTATCCGTTAAATATAATCCTGACAATTGAATCAGTGTGTTTCACTACTTTTAAACCATTTTTTTTATTTCTTCCCTGATTTATGATTTTGGTTCTTTGGTGATACCTTAATCTCTGTAATTATCAGCAACCTTTTTGAGAATTGAGTTCGGCGAGGTCACAACGGGGTCACGGCCGCGCTCCACCCTCGCTCAATTCGCTGAAGGTTGACGGATATACGAGAGACTTCTTCAAGTCAAGTGATACCCTTTCGCTGGGATCACTTGTCTGGGCGTTGTTGGTCCATCACCGTAACCTGCCCCCAGTTTTTCCACATCATTTTCTCAATTTCATACTGCATTATATTTCTTTGGTGATACCTCAATCTCTGTAATTCTCAGCAACCTTTTTGAGAATTGAGTTCGTCGAGGTCACAACGGGGTCACGGCCGCGCTCCACCCTTGCTCAATTCGCTGAAGGTTGACGGATATACGAGAGACTTCTTCAAGTCAAGTGATACCCTTTCGCTGGGATTACTTGTCTGGGCGTTGTTGGTCCACCACCGTAACCTGCCCCTAGTTTTTCCACATCATTTTCTCAATTTCATACTGTATTATATTTCTTCGTGATTCCTTAATCTCTGGATTCATCAGCAACCTTTTGAGGATTGAGTTCGGCGAGATCACAACGGGGTTACGGCCGCGCTTCACCCTTACTCAATTCGCTGAAGGTTGACAGAAATCCAAGAGACTTCGTCAAGCCGAGGGGTTCCATTTTTTTGGGACCACTTGCCTGGGCGTGGTTGGTTCACTACGTACCCGACTTCTTTTCGACCCATTTTATTTTCAAGATTTCATCTTGTATTTTGATTCCCTGGTGGGGCCTTGATCTCTGGATTTATCAGCAACCTTTTTGGAGGATTGAGTTCGGCGAGATCACAACGGGGTCACGGCCGCGCTTCACCCTTGCCCAATTCGCTGAAGGTTGACAGAAATCCAAGAGACTTCGTCAAGCCTAGGGGTTCCATTTTCTGGAGCCACTTGTCTGGACGTTGTTGGTTCACTACCGTACCCAGCTTACTTTCGATCCCATTTTACATTCAAGATTTCATCTTGTATTTTGATTCCCTTTTGGGTCCTTAATCTCTGTATTTGTAAGCGACCTTTTGAGATCGGCGAGATCACAACGGGGTTACGGCCGCGCTTCACCCTTTCTCAATTCGCCAGGTCGAGGAGTTCCATTTTCCTGGGGCTACTTGGCTGGGCGTGGTTGGTTCTCCACCGTATCCGATTTCCCTCCACTTAGCGGTGCTCGAAGATTCATATTTCACAGCGACGTCCTTGTGGGTTGACATCGGCGAGATCACAACGGGGTCACGGCCGCGCTTCACCCCTTGTTAACCCGCTGGACGTTTGCGGATTTACTAGAATCGCTTCGTCAGGTCGAGAGGTTCCATTATCTGGAGTCCCTTGACCGGACGTCGTTGCTGCCACCGCTGCCCTTGTTTCCCCGGTCATATCCGCCACAGTCTAAGTATTGTCCGATAATTTTTCCTCCATATTTGAGTGTGGAACACCCCATTGAGAAAGTTAGATTGTATGATATTTTCCGTAGCCTGCCGAATCTCGAAGTTTTGCTTTGTTACTCCCGTACTCCCCTGTTCAACGTCCAATTCTCGCATTCGCTCACCTCGCCCGACCGTCTTGCCCGGTCTTGCTCACCCGATCACCGTTTCTTTTTCTTAAATTTATTGATCACTGTAAAATACCGATACTGAAGTCATTTCTTCTAATTTCACGTTTACTTCTAGATGAAATCAGTTTTAATTTTCGATTCGCATTGTATTACTAGATTGTTATTTCTGTTTGAGTTCAGTAAATTTTGTAAAATCCATTTTGGTGTTTTAAGTGAACCTTTAATTTTGGCAACATTTACGATAGAAACAGAACTTCTAATCGCTAACTTCCTAGATTAAACCGAACCCTTCTCCACTGTATAAAAGCTACCCTGGTAGAAGTGGAGAGTTCAAGGCGCCACAACCTTGTTAAACCTTTTGTGGCTGGCGCTCGAGCATTTATTTCCCGTAAAGGTGACTGCGCCCTTGAAGTTAGTACTCCCCCGGAGATGGAATTGTCGAATTTTAACATAGTATGAATTCTTTCGATTTATTTCTGGAACAATCTGACGTCAATCTAAACCAATCAGGCGACGAGATTGTTCCCCTCTTTCAAAATTTTCGAGTTTTCAGCGCATCACGACCCCACCATTTCCGAAGGTTTCATAAGGGCGAAACGACCTGCGGAAGGCCTCTTTTACTCCTCTTTTACGCCATTTTGCTGTTTTACGCTCGTTTGAATTATTTTTCGCTTTTCTTCATTTTGAATACCAGCATAGTTTTCCAGTTTTATTTGACAATTGTCGAGATTTAGCATTGATTTATCCGAGTTAATTTTCCGTAGAAAATAAAATCAGTGCGAGTGAAATTCGAGACAGGACTCCTAATTAGTTTGTGCAGTGCATACTTCAGAAAACCGGTAAGGCCCCGTTCATATTTCTTACATGGCACCATCCGTTAAATATCATTCTAACAATTGAATCATTGTGTGTTCCACGACTTTTTTTATTATTTCTTCTCTGATTTATGATTTTATTTCCTTGGTGGCACCTTAATCTCTGTAATTATCAGCAACCTTTTTGAGAATTGAGATCGGCGAGATCACAACGGGGTTACGACCGCGCTTCACCCCTTCTTAATTCGCTAAGGGTTGACGGATATACAAGAGACTACGTTAGGTCGAGTGATTCCCTTTCACTGGGGTTACTCGCCTGAACGTTGTTGGTCCACCGCCGTGACCTACCTGTATTTTACCTACATTATTTCTTTGATTTCATACTGTCTCACATTTCTTTGTGTTTCCTTAATCTCTGTGTTTATCAGCGACCTTTTTGAGAATTGAGATCGGCGAGATCACAACGGGGTTACGACCGCGCTTCACCCCTTCTCAATTCGCTCAAGGTTGACGAAAACACGAGAGACGTCGTCAAGTCAAGGGGTTCCATTTCTCTGGAACTACTTGTCGAGGCGTTGTTGGTTCACAACCGTCCCCGATTGATATTTTGTATCCTTTTTCATTTCAAGATTATATCTTGCGTTATAAGTCCTTTGTGTTTCCTCAATCTCTGTATTTATCAGCGACCTTTTTGAGAATTGAGATCGGCGAGATCACAACGAGGTTACGACCGCGCTTCACCCTTTCTCAATTCATTGTAGGCCGACGGATATACAAGAGACTTCGTCAGGTCGAGGGGTTCCGTTCTCTGGAGTCACCTGTCCAGACGTTGTGCTGACACAGCTGTCCTGTTCCCTATCCTTTTTTTTACATCTGAGTGTGGAATACATCGTTGCAAGTGGTTAGATTATATAATATTTTCCGTGGCCTGACGAACTTTGAAGTTTTACTTTGTTACTCCCGTACTCCCCTATTTACCGTCCAATTCTCGCATTCGCTCACCTCGCCCGACCGTCTTGCTCACCCGATCACCGTTTATTCTTGAATTTATTAATCATTGTAAAATACCGATATTTAAGTCATTTCTTTTAATTTCATGTTACCTCTCAAATTAAATCAGTTTTTGTTTTTGATTCTTAGTATTAATACATTTTTCCTCATTGTCATTTCTGCTTGAAGTCAGGAAACTTTGTAAAATCCATTTTGTGTTTTAAGTGAGCCTTTAATTTTGGCAGCATTCAGGAAAGAAACATAACTTTTAATCGCTAATTTCCTAGATTAAACCGAACCCTTCTCCACTGTATAAAAGCTACCTTGGTAGAAGTGGAGGGTTCAAGGCGCCACAACCTTGTTAAACCTATTGTGGCTGGCGCTCGAGCATTTATCTTCCGTAAAGTTGACTGCGCCCTTAAAGTACTCTCCCCCTAATTAAGGGATCTTCACAGAAAGGGTGAGATTAATTATGAGAACATAAATAGTACCTGTAACCCTGTGATTTGTATGAAGCCACTCGTCCCATTGCATAAGGAACTATTCAGAATAATAAAATATAAAAGATTGAGATTGAATGGCCTCTTCGTTCAAAGAGGGATATACATAACTTCCAATCAGGAACATTGATAAATATAAACAGATCTGACCAATGTAAATCGTTGATAGTTTAGATAACTATTGGATGATGCTTAGTAGAAACGACTGGTAGAAGATCATTGAATAGATAGAATGTAATGGATATCATTGGTTCAAGCTAGTATAAACACAACGAACTAGGATAAGAATGATTAGCAGATATAAAATGGTGGACGAACTTACGTGTTGAACCAAAATGCGCTTTGTCTATCTGTAATGATATAATGGCCGCTTAGAACCCCAAGGAACGTTGTTTTCGAATAACCAACCTTCTCTCTTCTAACAAGAACAACCCTTATTCTTCCTTAACCTCCGAAGACCTTTCCCACAGAATTTCAATCGATACCATCGATCGATGACAGCTGGCCTACACCGCAATGTAGCCAGACCACCCACTGTGAAATACAACATGGCAGCTTCGTATTCAATTTCTTCTACGTACAGGGCTCCATTTAGTAATTCTTGATATTTCTATTTGAATTATTGGTGTCTAGAAATTCGGGGACAGTACAATATTGAACAATTTTCGAGTGAATAGCCGCCTTCTTTCTCTCAACTAGGCTCAGATATATGTATCCTAGATATCCCTATCCTTGAAAATCCCGAATTCTGTGTGAGAGCCTTTTGGTTTTCTGATTCATCATCACATTAGGGTTAGTGCATTTTCATTTATCGGAATGTTCAATATCAATAATCATCTGAAATTTATTGCAATAATCATTTATTGGTGTCGAAACCAAGGAATACCTTTAGATTAATATTGAACTATTTCAAATTCAGTCTATGATCTCACCTATATTCATCTGATAACTATTTGTGAATTAATTATTCAATTCCCCTCGAATAAATTACCTAATTGTCGAGTTATCAAACAGTCGTTCTCATCGCACATCTGTTTTCACTGCTCTCCATAATCGCCTGCATCTATTTATTTCCAGAATAAAAATAAATAATCATAAAATAACGAATATTAATTCACAATAATTCAATATCGTCTGTTCATTCCTATGAATAAATTCATTATTCGTGAACACCGGGTTGAGATGCCGTCGATGGAAAAATTAAGGGCTTATATCGACGAGTTGGTCGTCAGGCGCGAAAATGCATTATCCGCTGCCTCTACACTGCTCAACTTAATCAAGGGCTTGACCACTGAGGTCAATGTAGCCAATATGTGCCTGGCTGAGTTGATCAGGGTGGAGCAGACTTTCAAGGAAGCTCATGATTTAATTGTCAAGCTTAACTCTCAGTTGGAGGAGTCTGAGCGGGACGAGTCACCTTCGAAATTCGAGCCTTTTTTCGAAATTTGCCTGCATGTTCGAGCCGCCCATAGTCATTTAGTTGCATCTCCCCCTTCTGCGACGCCTTTTTCCCCATCGGGTTGAGCTGCCTTGTTTTGGAGGTAAAATCGAGGAATGGCCTGGATTCATCGATCTTTTCGATGCCCTTGTGCATTAAAACAATTCTTCGGCACCTGTGCAGAGGTTTCACCTCCCTACGTCTGCTCGCTCTCTCTGGTGAAGCAGCTTCTGTCATCTGTGGCTTCACTCTTGCTACCAAAACCCTCGTCATCTGACAGATCTTTATGTAAACCAGACATTGGAATCTCGGCCACCATCTGTGTTCTCCTTGCCACAATCGAAGCAATTCGTCACAACGCATCAGAATGCCATAAATGCCATTAAGGCGTTGCCCATATCTGATCTGGCGGACTACCTTCTGCTTTCCATGGTTTTGCGCAAACTCAATGAATCATCTCGCCAGTTGTTCGAGGGGCAGTTACCCTCTGATAACTTTTCCACTCTTACTCAATTGCTCGACTTTTCCAACCGACAATTGCGAGTGTTGGAAAGCACTTCTGTCACCTCATCCCATGCGTCTGTGCCGAGGAGGTCACCAAGACCTCAATCACCGGCGGCCTCAGCGTCTGTTCGTTCATCTTCCGGTCCATCCTCTCGCCATCATGCCATCAGCTGGTGCACGCCCCTCTAGTTCATCTGATTCGTCGTCCACTTGTGTGTTTTCCTCTGCGAATCACTCCATTCACCAATGTCGAGAATTCAAGTCCATGACCGCGTCGAACTTTCGTTACTGAGAGACGATTGTGAAGAAACTGCATGTCGCTTTTCCATGCTACTGCCGCCTGCAGTTCGGATCAATGCTGTCATACATGTGGTGCATACTGCATACTGGCCAGAAGGAGTGCTCGTAAGGCGATTTCGTTTCTCCAAGAATACAGGTCGCTTCAACTAAACTAGTAGAATTCCTAAGTTCAGAAAAACATTGAAGTTTGAAGTGCATTCATGTAAACGTACAATCTATAGTAAACAAAATGGATTACATAACATCGCTGCATTTACCGGGTTATAAGGTGGCGACTTATTTTAACAGATCTCAGCATAGAAACGGCGGAGTTATGATTTTTGTAAAGGAATCAACGGGGTACGTTAGTTTGCCTAGCATAAGCAATCAAGCAATCTGCAATAGAGATGCAAGTTGAATGCTGTGGGATAGGCATTTGTGTGGACAAGGTAAAATACTATTTTTTTGTAGTTTATAGACCACCTTCTGGGGATATACATTTGTTTCTGAAAGTCATGTCCAAAATTTTAAACGAAATACAGAAACGATGCTGTTATGTTGTGTATCTAAGAATATGCTCATTGATTTGATGAATTTTTATTCTTCATCTTGCAAGAATGTGGAACCTCCTCGAATCTATACAAATGTTTTGGGAATTTCTACTATAACAAAAATTGATTATACCTATGTATGTTGACGAATATTACGAAAATTGCTGATCATCTAGGTGTTATAATTTCTAAAAAAGGGTGGAAATACCTGAAAGAACTTTGAACCCGTTAACTTTACATTTTCGCAGCTGTGGTCCTAATAAATTCTCTATAGCCCGCTCCACACTCATGGCGCGAATCGCGCCAAGAATTCTTGCCGTGAACCTGGCCAAGAATTCGCGGCCAAAAGCCTGCTCCACACTCATGGCAAGAACCTCGCCCAACACCGCGAACGCGAGTGTGGATAACTTTCTTGTGTCACGTTCGCGTTTCGCGGCGTCAGGGGCGGCTCCAGGATTTTCTTTTTGGGTAGGCCCAGTTTTTTTTTTTGGGTAGGCCCGGTTCAGGAATTACGTCAGTTACACCACCCCGTTCAAAGCCGAGGAGGTCCACTAGAATAAATATGAAATTTTTGGGTAGGCCCGGGCCTACCCGGCCTACCCGCTAGAACCGCCACTGCGCGGCGTTCTCCATTTCGTTGCGGTCTCCTGTCCCGCGTCAGAGGCTTCGCGCCTAAGCACAAATGTCCCCATCCACACTCACAGGCGTTCGCGGCACTAGCGTAGTAATGATTTAATGCTTGTTCACTGACTTTATTCGCTTTTGAAATGAATGGTTTTCTTGCAGCAATGAAGTGGAATTAGAAATAGATTCAGAGGAGATGAGTGAAATGAAAATTTCTCGATTATCATCAGAATGAAGCCTTTCTATAGCTGGCTAAACGATCGAAAAGTCTTCGTAGACAGCGAGGATGCCCCGAACCAAAGTGTGAATATTTGTGTGAGTGTGGATGACTTATTTGGCCGCGAATTCTTGGCCAGGTTCACGGCAAGAATTCTTGGCAAGATTCGCGCCATGAGTGTGGAGCGGGCTAAATAAGTCATCCACACTCACACAAATATTCGCAGTGAACAAGCATTAAATTATTACTGCGCGGGTACCGCGAATGCCTGTGAGTGTGGATGGAACATTTGTGCTTAGGCGCAAAGCCTTTGTCGTGGGACCGGAGACCGCAACGAAACGGAGAACACCGCGATGCGCGAACGTGACACAAGAAAGTTATCCACACTCGCGTTCGCGGTATTGGCCAAGGTTCTTGCCATGAGTGTGGAGCGGGCTCATTAGTGATTTTAGCATCATGTATGAATTCTCTTTGGATATTGACAGATTTTTTGCTTGTTTGATGGACATCGTTGAATTTTATGTTGATAGGGTCTGTCCGGTTCTAGAAAGGTCAAGAATAACTTTTGTGATAAGTCGTGGGTGTCTGATGATATTATTGATTCTAGTGAAGAGTTAAGAGAACTATTTTTGTTGTTTAGGGAAACTTCTGATCCAAATATTAAACAATTATATGATGAAGCTACAACACAATATAGAAATAAGGTTAGAAGTACGAAAAATCAGTTCTATGAGAGTAAAATATGTTCGGAATTGTCCACACAGAGAACATAAAAAATATGGCGGATAGTACGTGAAAATAATGATAGTAACAAAATTTCATCTGAAATCAAATAGAAAGTTGATCAAAGAGTGATAAAAGACCCCAACTTAGTTGCAAACACTTTAGGAGTGTATTTCTAAACAATTGCCAGAACATGTCTGGTCGAGCAGAATGGTTACAGTAGTAATCATGTAGGTGGTTATGCGTCCTCGTTTTCCTCAGCTAATTTTTTTCTATTATGAAGAGGTGGGAGTGTCTGAGGTGCTTGGGGTTATAAAAAACTTGAAAAATACGGGTTCTACCGGAGTAGACAATATTTCAACAAAGATTGTAAAGCATTGTGCAGAGATTTTCGCTCCACATTTAGCATATTCAATTAATTTATCTGTACGATTAGGGGTATATCCCAAAGTTTTAAAAACGAATAAGGTGGTGCCTATCCTTAAAAAAGAAAATCCAATAGAAATTAGAAACTATAGACCGATATCCCTGTCTTGTGTATTCGCGAAGGTTTTCGAGCAATGTGTTTGTAATAGAATGGTAATTTTCCTAGACAAGTATGGTATCATTGATGGTCGTCAACATGGATTCTGGCCGGAGAGGTAGACAGAGACTACACCTTTATGGATTTTCTTACAGTAAAGTTGACCAAGGGAAGTATGTCGGTGCTCTCTTCTTCGACCAGTCTATGGCCTTCGATGTTCTCGGCATAAGGGCTGCAGTCGCGAAACTGGAATCTGTTCGTTTCAAGGGTGGTTTCGGCGGATCATTCTTAAGTGAAGGAAAATTTGCTGTTGAGACCGATGGGGTAAGTTCCTCGATATATGACTTGGTATTTGGTGTTCCTCAAGGGTCTGTTTTAGGACCCTTGTTATTCCTTATATTTGTCAACGATCTGCCTACATATATCATGGCTGAGTGTTGCATATTGTATGCTGATGAGTGATGATGTCTCCATAGCAATGTCTGCTGGGGGCCCTGAGGAACTAAACCAGAAACTGAAGAGTTTTGCGAAATTGTTTTTTACGGTGGTGTGAAATGAATTGTTTGCTGGTAAATGCTTTGAAAACGGTAACGATGAAGTTCTTCACAAGAAACAAAATATATAACCTGAATTATGTTGAAATAAATAACTCTGCTGTCGAGTTAAGCAAGAATACTAGAATTGAAATGGTAATATAAATCACATTGGTAAAAGAGTGAACAAGGGGTTCTATGCCATTTTGCAGTTGGGAAAAATTATTGATAGAGGCTACCTAATTAATGAAATCTGCCCTCATACACTCCCACTTAACTTACAACTCAATAGTGTGGGGAAATTCGTCGGGTGCCTGTAGGGTTTTTATTGCGCAGAAGCATGTACTCGTGCAGGCAGATTTTTAAGCAGTATCGGATCCTTACACAGCCATGTATATACCTACAGGGTGTCCAAGTAATCGCGCACCCCATTGAGGGAATCGAAAGTGAAAAATATTCTAAGCCCAAAAATCTTTGTTCGAAATTTTTTGACAACGTAGTTAATTAGTAATTAATTAATGAAAGTGACCAATGAGGAGCGCCCAACAAAAGAATGAGTAGGCAGTGGGGACGCGAGGGAGAGACGACGGAGCTGCTGCCGGCTTTTCACGCAGTTAACCGAGACCGGCGTCTCACTCTCGCGTGCCCACTGCCTACTTATTGTTCTGTTGGGCGCTCCTCATTGGTCACTTTCAATAATTAATTACTAATGGGCGTTTCCAGTGATTTTCAGGAAAAATCATTCCGGTGATATTTGACCTTCAGAATCTCGTATCAATTTTTTTTCTGTTGTCTATTTTTCGAGAAAAAAATTATTGAAAATACCAAAACGAACGTCGAATTCAAACGAGTATAAATGACGGCAATCATACTTTGATTGGTTGGAACAGTACAGCGTTGCCAGGTCACCATCCTCCTAACTATCCGTTCTTCTCTATCACGGAAGATTCGTTCTTATCATGGTTCTAATTCTGTGATCACGGTTCACTTAAGCGGCTGACAAGTGATACCCATCGAATTTATCAAGAAGCCAAGTATGCTCAATAAGTTTCTGTGGTTTTATTTCTCCTATTTCAGACGACAAAATAAAGTTAGCGGCAACTACGCTTCATTGATAGCTTTCATCACAAATTAAATTGGTCATGGATGTGTACGATGTGTACGTTATCACGGCAGTGTCCAATGAGGTTCTGAGGATAGCTACGTCATCATGACGCTAATTCGAATTTCAATATTTTATTGATGATAATAATAGAAAAAATGCGCAAAATCGATAGTGAAAAATTGGTTAGGATTATGTTTTGGACTACTCTTAATATATTTATGTAAAAAAAATGGATTTTTCAATGTACTGGAAACGCCCATTAACTACGTTATCAAAAAATTTCAAACATGGATTTTTAGGCTTAGAATATTTCTCACTTTCGATCCCCTCAATGGGGTTGCGCGACGTCTGGAACACCCTCTATATCTATAAGTGTGTTTCACATGTTAGGTCTAATAATAATAAATACACTCGTCTGTCCGATTCCCACGGTTATCAGACAAGAAATGGTGGTTTAATCAAATATGAGAGACACAGACTGACGCTTTTTGAAAAATCTCCTGATTATGTAGGAGTGAAACTATAGAACTCTTTACCAAGTTATTTAAGAGAAGAAAAAAACTTCAATAAGTTTAAGGAAATGATAAAAGAAATTTTGTTTCAGTTGGGTTCGAATTCAAAAAAAAATGTTTCAGTGAAAATCTTAAAAAAGCGAGAACGTTGAGATTATGCTTTCCAATTTGGCAACCAAGAAAAAAAATACCAACGTTGCAGGTTTTCCGCCATTTTGAAGTTTTTTTTCAAAATTTTAGAACACAATTGAATTTGGCCCTAGAAAATACTAAGATGTGACCAGAAAACGTTATTTGAAATATCACGCATAACTCATCACAGTTCACAGAATAATGCTCAAAGTTGACATTAAACACCCTGTATTTCACTTATGCGTCAAAAACTGGGTATATGTCATAAGGCAAAAATGACTCTCTAGGAGTCAACTATACGGCTATATATGTTTGTCCAGTTTATGGTGAAACACCCGGTATAATAAATGGTGTCGACACCTGGTAATCTGAGCATCTTGGTTGTATCCTATATTAGACATAGAAATTAGACGAATTCATAAAAATGTATTGTTTAAATGGAAAATTAATGAAAAACATACAGGGTGTTTCACCATGAACTGGACAAACATATATAGCCGTGTAGATGACACCGAGAAAGGAGAAAGTCATTTTTGCCTTATGACATATACCCCGTTTTCGACGCATAAGCGAGATACAGGGTGTTTAATGTCAACTTCGAGCAATATTCTGATAACCGTTGTGAGTTACGCGTGATATTTGAAATAACGGTTTTGGTCAAATCTCAGTATTTTTGAGGGCTCAATTGAATTGTGGTGTGAAATTTTGCGAAAAAAAATTCAATATGGCGGAAATCCTGCAAAGTTGGAATTTTTTTTCTCGGTTGCTAATTTGGAAAGCATAATCTCAACGTACTCAATTTTCTAAGATTTTCCGTAAAAAAATTTTTTCAAAATTCGAACTCAACTTTTTTTTTACATGTCTTCAGTGAAAAAAAAATTTCGCCCAAAATTTTTGTAATTTTCCATGGTTGAAATATCTTTAATTCTGAATACTTGGGTGGAAACAGAATGAAAAAATATCAATTGGTTTTCTTTTTGTAGTCTTCCGAAGATTACGCTCGGTGTACTTTCTTAATTTTTATTTGAGAAACTGGAGGCCGTACGGAGGTCAAAATTATGCTGATGGGCTGCCAGAATGATCCAGATGAAAATATGAAATTATAAACCAAAAAAATTTTTTTCAAAAAATGTTGGTAGGAATCGAACTCTACGAGTATGAATTGGATTAATTCTAATCTTATAAATCTCCGTTACCAAAGCAACACTAGTTAATCGAGAGTGTAGAGTTCGAACCTTACCAAAGTTTTTTGGAAAAAATAAAAAAAAAATTTTTTTTCAAATTTTCTTAAAATTTGTTCGAAAAAAATTTTTTTTGTTATAATTTCATATTTCTATCTGGGTCGTTCTGAAAGCCCAGCATCACAATTTTGACCTTCGTACGGCCTCCATTTTCTCAAATAAAAATTAAGAAAGTACACCTAGCGTAATCTTCGGAAGGCTACAAAAAGAAAACCAATTGAAATTTTTTTATTCACCCAAGTATTCAGAATTACAGATAGTTCAACCAAGGAGAATTACAAAAATTTTGGGCGAAATTTTTTTTTTCACTGAAAAGTTGAGTTCGAAATTTTAAAGAAATTATTCACGGAAAATCTTAGAAAATCGAGTACGTTGAGATTATGCTTTCCGAGAGGCAACCGAGAGAAAAAAATTCCGACTTTGCAGGTTTTCCGCCATTTTGAATTTTTTTTTGCAAAATTCTACACCACAATTCAATTGAGCCCTCAAAAATACTAAGATGTGACCAGGAACCGTTATTTCAAATATCACGCATAACTTACCACAGTTCACAGAATATGGCTCAAAGTTGACATTAAGCACCCTGGGTGTATCTCGATTATGTGTCGAAAACGGGGTACAACTACACGGCTATATATGTTCGTCCAGTTTATGGTGAAACACCCTGTATTCTTATTAGATATTTTTGGGTTCTCAAGTGAATGAGAAGAAACAATTACCTAATGTTCAAAAACTCAGTTTGAGTGAAATGAAAAAAAAATGTATTCTGGAGGAATAGATATCACTTTTTGATTGAAGACATATACGAAAAGAACTTTGTATTATTGTAACGAAACATATTTTTTTCAAAACAATTACTTCGATAAGGTCAGCATAAGAGTATTTCCCTGATGTAAATGAAGTGTTCACGTCCATTGTTTTCGAAAAACGAGTCTTATCAGTACAAGTTATGGAGATGGCGCTTGAAACAGTTTAGACTGTGTTTGTTTGGGCTCCTCGAAATTTATTAAATTAAATATATCTCTTGAAGGATATTCGAAGTGTATATCACAGAAATATTACCAAACTGTCTGTTCATTATTTTACATTAATTTGAAGTTAATACATTCATCCGAACATGGGAAAATCGACGACGAGTGTGAAGGAAGTAAGTGAGCGTGTTGACAGACTGTCGGAGGAATTCAAGAAAGGATTTGAAGACTTCAAGGTACAATTTCTAAAATCCCAATCTACATTTATACCGCCTGATAGTCCTAATATTTTGGAATTGTTCGAAACTTTCGAGACGAAAATAAATGGTGCAATTTCTGAGCTAAAAAGTGACCTGAATCAGCTGAAAGATGAAACGGTATGTACAAAAAGGAAGCTGAACGCTTTAGAAATCAAGAGGAATTCAAATATTGTACATGGTATTCCTGAAACAAAATCTGATATTTTCTTCGATGTTTGTGAAGTTTTCAAGAATCAGATGTGCATTGATATTCATAAGAATGATATAAATAGTTGTCAACGTGTGGGTAGAAAAAAGGTGAACTCTGATAAGCCTCGACCGGTGGCTGTGGAATTCTGTCGTCGATGGACTCGGGATATGGTGTTTGTAAACAAGCGAAAACTAAAGGGTTCGAAAATGCTGATAACAGAAATGTTATCCATGGAAAGTTTGTTGCTGTTGAGGGAGACTAAGAAGGTTTTCGGAAAATCTGTGTGGACTCACAATGGCCTGATATATTGCGATATTGATGGTAAAAGGGTGCACATAAGGAATGTGGAGGATTTGAGGGACTTTGATGAAAATCGCGAGCGATGAGAGACTTATGGCATAACCTCCAGGTTGTTCATTCATTTATTTTTTGTTTCTTCTTTTCCTTGGGTTTTCTTTCATTAAAGTAGTATACTTATATTATGTTCAAGTTTTTATGTTTGAGATACAGTATTTAAAAATTGTAAAATTTTGGAGCCCTACATAACTTTCTTATTCAATTTTTGACTGTACGGTTTGGGTGTCAGTCTGGTGGAATACCCCTAGAGCATTTGTATTTTGTTATTTCTTTACTGTCATTATTTTATGATTTAATTCTATTCAGAGATAGCTAGACTAAATTTGATTTGGTCATGGAGAGCTGGTTCCTCTTCTCTTTCACCGCAACAATTTGATCTATGAAATAATTAATTTACTTTAATACTAATTAATAAATCCTTTTTTTTCACTTATTTTTTTATTCATAATGAAAATATCTCAACTGAACTCATAATGAAAATATCTCATTTGAATGCAAGATCAATGTTAAATAGTTTCAATGATATTAGTACATTAATTTTAGATTATGACTTTGATGTTGCTATCCTAACGGAAACATGGCTCTCTTCAGTTATCACTAATGATATAGTCCAAATTGATGGATATGATTTTTTGAGACGTGATAGGGATGGCAGAGGAGGTGGAGTTGCTGCGTACATCAAGCAGGGTATTAGATATGAGGAATTCGAGGTTCAGCAACATATAGGTAATTGTGAATATCTTTCGATCAAATTCAGTATTAATTCTCGCACAGTGACTGTTGTTGCTTTTTATCGCGCGCCTCATCTTAGCTTGAATAATTTTATTGAAGATGTAGATAATATCTTGTCCATTGTGAATCCTACCACTGATGAAATTTTGTGCCTGGGCGATTTGAATTTCGATTTTATGAGATCTATTTGTCCGCTGCCAACTTGTTTCGAATCATATGGATTAAAGCAGCTTCTAAATGAACCAACGAGAATAACTGAAACATCTTCGAAACTATTAGATCCTATTTTTTTCAGTAATGAAAATCTTGTGATTAAGGTAGACACAATCGATGCCTCTCATATCTCTGATCATAGACTAGTTTATATAAGTTTGAATCTCAAAAAGCAAAAAATGAAACCTAAAATATTAAACTATCGTAATTTCCGTAATTTCAATATCCAAGATTTTCAGTGCGATCTCGAGAGACTTCCCTGGTTTTATTTAATATCTGAAGAGAATGTTGATGCAAAGATCAAGCTTTTGAATTCTTTTATAGTCGAAACTTTTGATAGACATGCGCCATTTATTACCAGAAGGGTGACGAAACCGGCAGCACCCTGGTTAACGGACAATCTCAAGTCTATGATGAGACAGAGAGACCTTGCCTTACAGAAATTTAAAAGAACTCGATCTCCTGAGGACTGGAAAGTTTATAAACAGCTAAGAAATCTCACGGTCACAGCCATACGTACTGAGAAAAAAACCTATCTGAATTCTGTTACTAATGGAGTTAATTCTAAGACAGCATGGAAAGCCTTGAAAGACCTTAACGTTTGTGCATCGAAATCCACATCATTGCCCTATTTTCTTGGCGATCCGGAATCGGTAAGGAATTATCTTTCCTCAATTTCCAGTAGTCACAATCAAAACTGTGCCTCCAAAATAGAATATTATTCAAACAACTCACATCCTAAAAGCTCTTCGTTTCATTTTCACATGACGACTATTCAGGAGATTGAGAGTATTCTTGATGGGTTTCGTAGTAATGCCGCGGGTGATGATGGAATAACTCTCAAGATGATAAAATATTGTAGACCAGTCATAGTGAAATACATTGTACATATAATAAATGTTTGCATAGAACGCAATTATTTTCCATTTTCTTGGAAGGTTGCTTTGGGAAAACCAATACCGAAAACTAGAAATCCTAGTAATTTCTCTGACTTAAGAGTAATATGTCTGCTGCCACTTCTTTCTAAGGTTTTCGAGAAAGTTTTGAGTATGCAAATAGAAAAATATTTTAATAATAGAAAATTACTTCCAGAAGCTCAATGCGGATTCAGAAAGGGGTATAGTAGTGCAACAGCTCTTGCGACAGTAATAGAGGTGACATCATCGAAGCCTGCGATTCTGGTTTGGCGAGTGTTCTGATTCTACTCGATTATTCTAAGGCCTTCGATACCTTGAATCATCGGCTGTTATGCGCAAAATTACAATATTTCGGTTTCGATTCAGATTCAGTGGAACTGATGTATTCATATTTAACCAGTAGAACTCAATATATATCGATCGGCGATGCTATGTCATCTGCCTTGGATGTTGTTGCCGGGATTCCTCAAGGGTCAGTATTAGGGCCTTTGCTTTTTATAATTTATACATCGGATATAATAACAAGTCCCATACATTGCAGTGCTCAGGCATATGCGGACGACACACAGCTTTATTACCGGTTCCCTAAGGATACATACATAGAAGCTTCACGTAGAATCAATGATGATTTGTGTCACCTAGAAAAATTATCACGCGAACATAACCTGATACTGAATCCAGATAAGTCTAAGATCATGTGCTTCACCAATAAAAGACATAGAGAACTTTTGACAGAGAATATGAATATAGTTTTGGATGGCAAACAGCTTTTGTTCACAAATCAGGCCAGAGATCTGGGCTTGCTTTTAAGCTGCGTCTAGATGTGCGAGCCGAACCTATCGCGAACCGCTCGCGAACCAATAGCGACAATTATTTGGACGGCATGTCGAACCTCTATAGAGCCGCTCGCAAACCGTTCACGCCGAACCATCGATAGTCGGATTTTTTAGCTGCGTCTAGATGTGCGAGCCGAACCTATCGCGAACCGCTCGCGAGCCAACAGCGACAATTATTTGGACGGCATGTCGAACCTCTATAGAGCCGCTCGCAAACCGTTCGCGCCAATCCATCGATAGTCGGATCCTTTAGCTGCGTCTAGATGTGCGAGCCGAACCTATCGCGAACCGCTCGCGAACCAATAGCGACAATTATTTGGACGGCATGTCGAACCTCTATAGAGCCGCTCGCAAACCGTTCGCGACGATCCATCGATAGTCGGATCCTTTCACGAACCCAACGCGAGCCCAGTGTAAGTTCGTTAATCCGTCGGTATTGGTTCGCGAGCGGATCGCAAGTGTGTACGTGAAATTAACGAACATGACACGAACACTTCGCGAACGGTTCGCGATAGGTTCGGCTCGCACATGTATACGCAGCTTTTCACGAACCCAACGCGAGCCCAGTGTAAGTTCGTTAATCCGTCGGTATTGGTTCGCGAGCGGATCGCAAGTGTGTACGTGAAATTAACGAACATGACACGAACACTTCGCGAACGGTTCGCGATAGGTTCGGCTCGCACATGTATACGCAGCTTTTCACGAACACAACGCGAGCTCAGTGTAAATTCGTAAGCCGTCGTTGGTATTGGTTCGCCAGCAGATCGCAAGTGTGTACGTGAAATTAACGAACATGACACGAACACTTCGCGAGCGGTTCGCGATAGGTTCGGCTCGCACATCTGTACGCAGCTTTAGATGCAGACATCCGCTTTACAGAACACGTCAAAAATTTGATTGTTAAAGCTTATTCTAACCTAAAGTTGATTTATCACAGCCGTCATTTTTTGGATGTTAGAACTAAAAGAACTTTGTGCGAGTCTCTTGTACTGTCACAATTCACATATTGTGATTTCATTTATGGCCCATGCCTCACCAGACTAGACAAGGAGAGAATACAGAAAGTTCAAAAATCCTGCTTTCGTCTGATTCACGGTGTAAGAAAGTACGAGCCCATTTCCTACAAGATTAAGGAAGACAGGTGTCTCAACATGGAATCAAGGAGATTATATCACTTGGGTTCATTCACTCATGGAATTGTCAATAATCCCAGTAGTTCATATTTTCTGAGACGAAGGTTCATAAGGCATAGTACTGTACACTCCAGAGCCACGAGATATAATGATAAATTTATATTACCACATCACAAAACAGCTATGTTCTCGAGAGGTTTCATTTACCAGTCCATTTCACTTTATAATACATTGCCTTCAGACTTAAAACTGTTTAACATCAATAAATTCAAATATAAACTGAAATCCTTCTTACTGAGTAAGCAATAGATCATTTCATGACATTCGTTTGGACCTTGATGTATCTGTGTCGTTTATAATTGCTAAATTGCTGTGTATAGTATATGTGAATATTTGTTTATTTCTTCATATGTGCTCTTGCTGTGGTGCGGAGAGGGGTGCTGGGTGCTCTCTGATTCCCATATTGTTTCATGTTATTTGTTTTTCAGCCATCTCGTTAATATAGTTTATATTGAAATAATGCAATATTAGTCTGGCATCGTACATCACGTGGGGTTGAGTTGAATAGCTTGCTAGACTTCGCCCTGGATGTCATGATTGCCGGGCATGTAATAATTCTTCTTCTTTGAATAAAGACGTTATTTATTTTATTTATTTATTTATCAACAAAATGGAATTCGAAAAAAAAAACGGTAAAAGACTCCTTACAATCTCAAAAATCTACAGTTCAGAAAAAGTACAAGTCGAAGACTGACCCTGTGAACAAAGGCTAAAATTACATGATTGCCGATCTCACACATATGACTGTTTCTGATTCCACAAAATATTCTGCGGAGCTCGCAGCACCATGTATAGTATGCTACCATTTTGTACCACTTTTTCCTTATTTCGAAACCTAAACTCAAATTCTAATGGACATTCTCAAAAAATAATACTAAATACATAAACATTTCTGGAGCATTCAGTAATTGTACCATTCATTCCGTATGAATTCAATTATGCATGTCTTGTTTTAGGAGTGCCCCTCGACTATAATCATACCATTCATCAATCATAAGCTCAATTCAATTAGATTAATTATTACACTGACACAAAGCCGATTGTACAACATATGGAAGTGGGTTTTTCAAGTACATCGAACATCGAATCTGACAAGTTACACACGTGTGAACCAGTATAATTAAGCAATTATCTAACGAAGTCCCACATTTTGTTGACCTTGAGCATCCCATCATGGCAATGTCTGAATTGATTACTCATTTCGTCAACTCTCATAGAAAAATTCATTGGTCCCAGTGGCAAAGGGGCAGTATATTCAACTGGAATTCGTTATTTAAATTATCGAATCACGTTGAGAGAATATGAGATTGTGAAAAATGAGAAATTATCTGAAAAAACCAACTTAAGAAACACTTGAGCAAAGAGAGAAAAAAACATCTAAAATAGCTGGAGATCTGAAGACTAATTTCGTTTGAGTTCGTTTATAAATTAGAAAGTGTCTTTTATTTTATGCTTTACCGAGTTCCAAAATATTTATTTTTTGTAACCTTTCAAAACAAGTCCTACCGATACTTCCGATGCTATTTATCTATTTATTGCGAACTGGCTAAAGGGGTATTGCCGGGTGAATTCTGTCGTTAGCATCTAATTTTTTTTTACAGTACGTTTTGCGAGCAATATTCGTATTGTGAACAGTAGGTTTAGTACCGGGGCTCCCTCGCACCGGGGTGTCTGCGGGGGCCTCCGCTACGCCACTGGATTCTATGAACTAACATTATTGAGAAGCGAAGTGAATAGGTTGTACACCACTGATAAGCACGTAATTGGTATGTACTTATCTAGCTCGCTGCGATCTCCTTTTCTGAGGAGCATGCAGGTTTTGCCTTGAGAAAGGAAAGTAGGAATTTTCCAGTGCATTGACACCAAACTCACCTGCACAAATTGTGTTACACTGTCATTGAATGTCATTTAGAATAAATTTTATTTCAATAAATACAGGGTGTATTTCCCAGGCAACACAAAGATATCCCATAGACATCTCTGCGACTTCTTTTTAGGAAGTTGTGACGCCTTTTGTGACATCTTTGAGAGGTCGCGGAGAGCTCTATATCTGCTCCAAATGTCCGCCACAAGAGATCTCCCAGAGATCTCTTGGCGATGTCCTACGTGGATATTCTCAAACAAGTCACACTAGGAGTTCGCATACACCTCCCGCGGCGAGGACTTTGAGAACTTCGCATTAGCCTCCTTTAGTGAGATCTATGCGAGCTCGCATTGCGAGATCTATAAGATATTCTCAAATAGGTCACATTGCGAGATGTATAAGATATTCTTATATAGGTCACATTGCGAGATCTTTAAGATATTCTCAAATAGGTCACATTGCGAGAAGTATAAGAAGTTCCTAAATAGGTCGCTAATATACAGATTTTTATCATTTAAATAAAACTTACTCCATTTGTTAATTATACAAATTAAGTATGATACACTGAAAGTACCATGATCGACCATTTCCTGTAGAAAGGTGTAAATAGAACAGGTGTACCTTTTTACAGGAAATGATCGATCATGGTACTTTCAGTGTATCATACTAGATTTGTTTGATTAACAAATGGATTAAGTTTTATTTATATAATAAAAATCTGTATATTAGCGTATGACTTTTATTTATATAAAGGAAAAAGATGGAATAAAATCATCGAGCTGAGACGGCAGCTACCCATACAATTGAAAGTAATAAGACACAAATCATTTCCCACTATAAATAATGAAAAATGAAATGTGAATACGAACTAGGTCTCCGATACTGTTCACCCTACCAGACCGAATGGTCCAACGTGAACAGTATCGGAGACCTAGTTCGTATTCACATTTCATTTTTCATTATTTATAGTGGGAAATGATTTGTGTCTTATTACTTTCTTTTATTTATATGATAAAAATCTGTATATAAGCTTATATTATTGAGTTGACCTACACAACAACCAGTGTTGAAAGTTATTTATTATTTTCGGCAGCAACAGAAGGTATACTTAAACAATCGAATAACTCCTATAATCTTTATTATTTTATTGATAACAAACAGAAAAATAAAAAAATATTTCAAATCATCCGGTTTCTTTCTTCTTTCCTCTTCTTTCTTTGGCTACAATGGCGTAGCCAATTTTGTGAAAAAACCTCGAATTCCTTCTCGGTTGTTTTCCATGTCTGCTTCATTACATCTGGAAGAATGAAAATGACATGTATATAGTAATGCACTTTTGTAAGATCAGTT
The DNA here is from genome assembly GCA_910592335.1 of Adalia bipunctata. Classification (NCBI taxonomy): domain Eukaryota; kingdom Metazoa; phylum Arthropoda; class Insecta; order Coleoptera; family Coccinellidae; genus Adalia; species Adalia bipunctata. The sequence continues at coordinate 50,088,755 of OU342950.1, read as the reverse complement.
ATTTATACATTCATCAACGCGAATGAAAACTGTAACAAGTTCTTCTGGAGCACAAATTGAATAGAATTTCAACAACAAAAATTTTATATGCAAAGACACCCTAAATACATATTTCAGCAAACAACATAATTATCATCCTCTGCACTTGCAAAGTTCCTTTCATAATATTTATTCAAGGAATTACTATTAAGAATGAATGACTTTTTGAGTGATATCAGAAGATCTGTTGTTAGTTGAAAGTAGATAAATGTAAATTAATCACTTCCGATATTGCCAGTGGTTGAATTACTCAGAAAGACCTAAATAAGCGGCAGAAATGATAACGGTATATATCCTAACTGGCCAACTGGGTGAGTGGTAGGTTGAAACTCAAGAATTTAATAAAAATAACACTTACCTTCGAGTACAAATATCCTCTTCGAAATTGTAAACAAAAGCGAACCTTGTACAGCACAGGTACACTTAACTAGTTATGCACAAAACGTCTCTTAGCTCAACAGTAAATCAGAACAATGAGAGCATCCTACACATACAAGTACAAGATATGGTCTGAAAATAAGGGAAGCGGGAATTGAGGAAACGAATAGACATAGGGCTGCCAGATTTCCGGAAACGAAAAGCGGGAGAAAAAATTTTCAATTCCTACCCCCCCCCCCTAGACAGGGATTACGACAAACAACAAATTTGCAGAGTACTAGACCAAGAGTTTTCAGCGATCGTCAATCTGTAACCGTGTAACCTATGTGTAATCTCTTCAGAATATTCATATTTATTGATTAAATCTATGTAAATTCGGGATCCCGGAAAAATCGGGAGGTTTCAAGCTCAGTTTGAAAAGCGGGAGCGAGTATGAGAAATCGGGAGACTCCCGCCTAAATCGGGAGGTATGACAGCCCTAAATAGACAACGTTATTTTCCGTAATCCAGAATACACCAACCGAAATGGATCGTCCATTTCGGTTGGTCCATGATCCGCGACTATGAACCTTAATACTATTATCAATTGGGTTCAAGTTCCCGATTCAGTTGAGCTCTATATTTCCCTCTTGCCGCGTAAAAAATTGAAGACATATGCAACTATCGTACAGATGGGCGGACATCAAAACAAGCGAGTAAATAAATCTTATGGAGACGTTTTCGGACTTTTCGGCTGGAGATCCCTTTGTCGGCCTGCGTAGTCATGCTGACACAAATATATCACATGGCGAGGTCTCCGAGATATCGCATGGGCACATCAGTGGGAACTTCGCTTAGTAACCTCGCAAAGAGATCTCTGGGACCTCGCGGTAGGATCTCGCATGAAAGTCGCATTGTAACCTCTCAGAGATATCGCATGGGAGAGCTCTCAAAGATATCGCATATCGAGGTCTCCAAGATATCGCATGGGTACATCACTGGGAACTTCGCTTAGGAACCTCACATAGAGATCTCTGGAATCTCGCGGTAGGAGCTCGCATAAAAGTCGCATTGTAACCTCTCAGAGAGCTCGCGGAGAAGTCTGTGTTTCCTGGGTTAAAGGTGAGACTTTTTTTCTGAAAGATGGTAGAACTCATCAAAGGAAGTCATTTTACCAAAAAATTTTCTGTGGATTATGCCCCTCTTTCGAGAAAATGAAGCTAGATTATTTTCTAGTTTCTAGGTGATTCTGAAAATTCCTCAGTCCGAACCTGCTTCCTCGCTTGCTCCTCCGTAGGTATCAACATCTCTTGTTTTTTGTCTTCTTATCTAACAAATTTGCAAAGAACTTTAGTGCGTAAAACCGATGTTTTTGCCATATGCCGCTTTTTTGGAAATTTTTTAAATTGAACATTTTATATGAGAAATTTTCGGTGAAATGACTTATTTTGATGGGTTCTATCACCTGTCAAATGAAATGCCTCAACTTAAAATACACCATGTATGCCTGCCTACCTGTAAGCGTGAAACTACTTTCATGGAAAAAATCGGAGAAGTCCTTCAAGGAATATACAAGGTGTCCCGAGATGTTCCAAACAGCCAATATCTCGGCTCTCAGACAAGGTAGAAAGTTCAAACTAATAGTTTTCGAATTGCATCAAAAACTCTAACAGAATCCGTCGATGATATTATGTTTCTAATCACCAACCCTGAAAAAACTCCCCCCAGAAATTTTTTTCAAATGGCACCATTATATTTTTCTCACCCTAAACAATTCCCCAGTAAAAAAGAATATTTTTCATAATTTAATTTTAATTCAACCCTCAAAAACATAATTATAATTTCCGGCACATTCACCATTTTTGCTCAGTTCAGTCTCTATGTTTATTGACAACTTATTTTATTTGCAAAACCACCATTGTTTTCGGTGGCAACCTTTGAGTATAAAATAATTAAAGAGAATAGAACATAGACATAGAGAATGGACTGAGAAAAATGGTGGATGTGCCAGAAATTATATTTATTTTTTTAAGGGTTGAATTGACGTAAAATGATAAAAAATTGACTCATCATATTTCTTCTTTTACTAGGAAATCGTTTAGAGTGAGAAAAATATGAAGGTGCCATTTGAAAAAAATATCTGGGGTAGTTTTTTCAGGGGTGGTAATTAGAAACAGAATTTTAACGACGGATTCTGGTAGATTTTGTGATGCCATTCAAAAAACTTTTCGTTTCAACTTTCTACCTTATCTGAGATCCAAGATATTGGCTGTTTGGAACATCTTGGAACACCCTGTATACTTTCAAACAACACTTTTTATTTATTAAAAAAACAATTCTCGAAAAGTGAATTGTAATTCATTGTTCTTGATTGGCATGTCAATTCTTTGATGCTGTAAAAATACTAAAACTGTCACTGTAAAAAGCGAAAATTCATTTCTGCTAGTAAAACACTTCTATTTCGCTTCAAAGGTATTTGACGTTCCTGAAACAAATTTCTTAACTGTTTATTTGTTCTTTTATCATTCTGACCAGGAAAATGCAATACCGTGTAATGGGGGGGAATGAAACTTCGTATGTCTGCTAACATCAACTCTATGAATTTTATTTATATGCATTTGCAACACTGCATGTATGTTAATACATAAAATAATGAAAATTTTAAATTATAATTTTCATTATTTTATGTATTTCTATTTTTAGGGTTTTTAAAAACCTTGTTACTGCGAACGTCTCCGCGCATCCCAGTTGAATTATTTATTTCGCTTTATGGAAATGGAATTCACATCGGGTGGTGCATTTGGAAGAAAGTTTTCTTCACTGTTCATTCAATCACCAAGAGGGGAGTCATCTCTGAAGGTGGATAGATGTCGCTCATTAAAAGTCATCCGATGTAATGTAATGCACGACCGATATCCATATCTTGACGAAAAGATTTTCCATCCAGCGTCGACTTTGGGATTTATTTATTTATTTTATTTATCGTATGGCATTATAGCAACAGCAGTTCACAAGTATTAATGTCAGTGACCATGAATATATAACAAAGTACAAAATAACATAAAATGAAGGTTAGACATACATGTATAAATAAGTAAAAAAAAGTAAGAAAATTTTAAATGCTATTATGACTTCAGTCAGAGCTCTCCATCCAGGGAACGCAGCCAGTCTAGTGCAGGAGGTGTCGCATTGATGATGTCTCTGAATGGTCCTATGTACTTCCTTAAAGGGCACTCCTGGGCGATGTGCTCCACGGTTTGCTGATCAGCTCCGCAGTCACAGGCTGGGGAGTCGCGGAGTCCCCACTTATACATCATGGCATTGCATTTTGCATGGCCTGTCCTAATTCTATTGAGTCTGCTCCAGGTGCTTCTCTTCAGATCAAATCCTGGTAGAGCAAGTGTGGGGTCTACTATGTCATGTTTATGTATTGGTGCCACGTTCCATTTGTGGCGCCAGTCTTCTTTGATCTGGGAGTTATGTTCCGCCTCGGCCCATAGAGGGCTCCGGGATTTGAGGCGGTTTGGTGGAGGGTTGTTTAGGATCTCGTGAATTGGGAGATCCTGTGGGTGGCTTGGATGTTTTAGCTTAGCCCGTTCTCTTACAGTGGCCTCCTTCCGTCTTAGTTCTGGTGGTGGGATGTTACTGATAGTATGCAGCCAGGGAATGGGTGTAGATTTCAGGGTACCCGTGACGATTCTCATACAGTCGTTCAGGTGAACATCTATCTTCCTGGTATGGGCACTCCGTTGCCACACCGGGGCACAATATTCAGCTACGGGATACACAAGAGTCAGAGCAGCAGTGCGTAGGGTCGATGCGTCGGCTCCCCATGAGGTCCCAGCCAGTTTCCTAATAATATTGTTACGAGTCTTGACTTTCTGGCTCGTATTTTCCAGATGTTTTTTGTACGTAAGTGAGCGGTCCAGTGTAACGCCGAGGTATTTAGGGTAGAAATTATGTCTTACACTTTTTTGGCAAAAGCTGATGTTAAGCTGTTGGTTAGCTAATCGGTTATTTAAGTGGAACGCACATGCCTCTGTCTTAGATGGATTCGGACAGAGTCTCCACTTTTTGTAATATCGGTTTAGTGTTTCCAAGTCTCTAGTAAGGATAGCTTCCCCTTCTTCCATTGTTTTAGATTGAGTGGCTATTGCTAGATCATCCGCATAGCAGAACTTCTTACTGGTTGTGTTAGGTAGGTCGCTGGTGTACAAGTTAAAGAGCATTGGGGCCAGTACAGATCCTTGTGGCAGTCCATTTTTCATGGTGTATGATTTGCTTGTTCTATGTCCAATGCTTACTTTGAAGCATTTGGGATATTCCACCCTGATGAGTCCTAAATAGGATGAAACTGCAGTCGGTGCGATTTTCAGTTGACGTTGGACCATTCGGTCTGGTAGGTTGAACAGTGTGGAAGACCTAGTTCGTATTCACATTTCATTTGTCATTATTTATATTGGCAAATAATTTGTGTCTTATTTGTTTCATATATGTTATTACTTGCAGTTTAGTAACGTGTGCATCACTTGTTATGTATTTTTATGAAATGTTTATATTGTTATATGTGTGGGTTCAACGTCTATAATTATAATTAGAGAAAGAGTAAACGGTATGCCGTTAACTTCGAAGAAACATAATCAGGAAAATAGACCTTCTGCTGAATATCTTATCTCACAAGCCCTAGTGCCATCTAGTCAGAGATATAACCTAATCAACCTTATTGGACTTGAACTAAACAAGGAATCTACGTCTTGCAACCTTCACCCCCAGTTTTTAACAGCAAAATATCAGTGCTACTGTTGGGTCTAGCAGTTTCTTTTCGTGGAAGATGTGCCATAAATCAATCTCAAGAAGAACAGAGGCTGCCTTATCACTACTGGATGTGGATTCTAATTTTCATTCCCATCCAACTTTTCGGATTCGAAGCACAGACTCGCAAGATACATGAAGACGATAAGGATTAACTTTCTGCTGATAATACAAGGGAGTGAAGAGAGTATGACGATGGGGGTAATTAAAAATCGGCAAAAAAATGGAATTCGAGACTATTGAATACGTTGTATCACCATAAATCCCAATTGATTTTATCAAACTCTAATCAATTATGCATAGGAAATAATGTAAAAAATTCATTCATGTTAGTTGAAAAAATGAAATCAATAGTGGTGCCACATAGTCATGAAAAAGTGTCATTGGATGTAGTTTCTCTATTTACAAACATTTCCAAAGAAATAGAAAATCAATGGCACTACATCGAAAATTTCACGAGTTTGAAAAAGAAGGAATTTATTCTTTAGTTTTGTGTTTTGAAGGAGGATATTTAGTGTTTGACGGTGTTTTCTACGAACAAACAGATAGCACAGAAGTGGGATCTCCAAAAAGCCCCGCTTTTGCGGTCTTAGGGTACGTACATGCCGGAGATGCAAGGATGACCGCGGTGGAGGTCTAAATTTAGATTTAGAACTAGATCGCGACCGCGACCTCCACCGCGGTCATCCTTGCATCTCCGGCATGTACGTACCCTTAGTTATGCAAGCGCTGTTTGAATATGCGACATCGAAGTTAAATTTCCATATTCCTTTATAAAACTCTTTGTTTATGATACTACTCTTAATATCAAAATATAAAATTGATGAGACTCTGAACGTTTTCAGCTCATTCCACCAGATAATACAATACACTGTAGAAAAGGAAAAAATCAGAGTATTCCATTTCTGGACATATTAGTCATTAGGAGGGAAAACCGATTGAAAACTAATTGGTTCATGAAGCCGATTAGTACAGGTAGATGTATTTCCATTCGAATCATAGTTTTCACAGAAAAGGAATGTAGTAAGAAACCTAATAAACAGAGCGATCACTCTGAGCGATGGAGAATATGATAATTATAACAGAGAATTTGAATAAAGTGACTGAAATCCTGAAGCGGAACAATTATCCAATTTACTACATGAAAACTTGTATGAATGGCTATTCTATCTGAATATTTCATATAAACGTAGGCACGATGAACACAGCACAAAACACATTAATATCACAAAATGAAGCCCCAAAAAAATATTTCAAACTTGATTGTTAACCTATATCAAATAATATGGAAATAATTGAGGAAAGAAATAACGGCGTGCAGACAATTGAATATTTTTGAAATTCCGGAAAAAATTACACACCGTGCAGGAATCGAACCTGCGTCTCCCTACTTTCCGGGCGGAGGCCTTACCACTGAGCTAACGATGCATATGATTTCAAAAATATTCAATTGTCTGTACGCCGTTATTTCTTTCCTCAATTATATTTACAGACGTTAAACCATTCTCATGGAAATAATGTTCTGCGAATACAATGGTTTGGCAGGATGTTCTAAATAATGAAAAAAAACTTACACAAAACTACAAGAGAAAACACCAATTTCAAAACAATAAGAAATAGTGTATAAAATAGAATGTAACAACTGCAAAAATGCTACATACGCCAAACAAAGCAATCGGTGAAAGAAACGATAAGACAATATAGAAATGATTAAAAAAATCAAACATGACACAAAGAACCTCTGCACACCTTCTGCACACACCTTCATGCTGAAGAAGATTTATTGAACTTCGTGAGTCTCGCCCATCTACAGTAGACGCTTCATCAGTGAAATGATTGATATGAGGTCCAACAACACGGTGAACTATAGGGAAGACGTCCAACATCTCATTTTGGTTTGTGATGGTGTGATGCTAAACAATAATGATGTTTCAAGGACTTGAAAAATGGCCAATTAAACAATGATAAAAATTCCTGAGAACTGAAATATTGTTTAGTGTCCTCCAAGATTTAATAACAGAAATTGATTTTTTTGTGGGAATAGGACGATTAGAATATGTCAGATTATTTAGAACATATATTTGGCGACGTTTCGCAAATTCACATTTGCTCAGGCCTACAAAAAAATTAAAACATCAACTACATTTTCTCTTACATAGATTCAAAAACTGACAGAAAATTACATACCTCAATATGAAAGGTGACAAATTCCGACCATATAACATCAAAATATAAATACGATATACAAGTTAAAATATAAAATCAGGCAAGAATAAATAATGCACACCAGATCACAATACGTTGAAGACAACAAACCATAGCCTACAAATGTGACGTCACAAAACAAGTCGTATTTTAGTTGTCGAATATTAAATTATTTCATGCTTGAACTAACCAATTTATCTTTTTGTGAACTTCTTATAGTTGGACAATATTGAGTTATATAAACAACTAAGATGACTAGTATCAGATCTAAAATTGACAGATTTGCTTAAATTAATGTGAATCATCTCTAAGATATTTCTTTTTTTATATTGTTTTTCTTTTTCAAGAATTTTCACATTAGGAAAATCGAACCTGTGATTCTCTGCAAAGAAGTGGGAGCACAGTGCCGTCTTTTCTCTGTTTTTTGAGTCTTTCAAATCATATTTGTGTTGTTTTATCCTGTTATTCAAATATTGCCTTGTTTGTCCAACATATACCTTATCACAGTCCAAGCATGGAATTCCATATATCACACCCGATTTTTGTTCTTTTTTAATGGGATCCTTGATATGGCTGAATAACAAGCCTACGGTTTTCATATTGTAAAACACCAATTCTTTGTTATCTGTTTTTAGAGTTCTTTTGAGTTTTTGTGATAGTTGTGGTATATATGGTATTTTATAGTATTTCTTAGTTGTTTTAATTATGTTGTTATTCCTGTTTTTAATTTTCGGTACAAGTTCTGAAATAATTCTGCTAACGAAATGTTTTGGATAATTGTTGTCGTGTAGTATATTCTTTACTTTTTCTATGTTCTGGTTGTGGTAAACAGGTGTACTCAAATTGATTGCTCTATTCAGTATGTTGTGAATGGCACTGATTTTATAGCCAAGGGAATGTGTATGTTGTGTGTTGAACAACAAAAACTTACAACCAACTGGTATACAAAACCCACGAGTTCAGGTGTCATATTGAATTATCTGTTTACACATTCCCTTGGCTATAAAATCAGTGCCATTCACACTCATCCGCCATTTTGAAGCCGCCATTTTGTTTTTTTCTATAACAAATATTTCATGATGCATTGTCACCAGAATTATGTACACCTGCCAAATTTCAAATCAATCGGACCATTAGAAGTGTGTCATATTCAACTTGCAAGATTTGATTATAGACAGACAGACACCGGGATAGGTGAAACTAAATAAAAGCTTGTAAAATATTAATTGGTTTTTTTTTGTAGCCTTCCGAAGATTACGCTAGGTGTACCTACTTTCTCAATTTTTATTTGGGAAACTGGAGGCCGTACGAAGGTCAAAATTGTGCTGCTGGGCTGCCAGAATGACCCAGATGAAAATATGAAATTATAACAAAAAAAAATTTTTGAAAAAAAAAATATTGAAAAAAAAATAATTTATTATTTTATTTTTTTCGAAAAACTTTGGTAAGGTTCGAACTCAACTTTCTCGATTAACAAGTGTTGCTTTGGTAACGGAGATTTAGGATTGGAATCAATCCAATTCATACTCGTAGAGTTCGATTCCTACTAAAATTTTTTGAGAAAAATTTTTTTGGTTTATAATTTCATATTTTTATTCGGATCATTCTGGCAGCCCATCAGCACAATTTTGACCTCCGTACGGCCTCCAGTTTCTCAAATAAAAATTGAGAAAGTACACCGAGCGTAATCTTCGGAAGGCTACAAAACGAAAACCAATTGATATTTTTCATTCTGTTTCCACTCCAGTATTCAGAATTAAAGATAGTTCAACCATGAAGAATTCCAAAAATTTTGGCCGGAATTTCTTTTCCACTGAAGACATGTAAAAAAAAAAGTTGCGTTCGAATTTTGAAAAAAATTTTCTACGGAAAATCTTAGAAAACTGAGTACGCTGAGATTATGCTTCCCAAATTAGCAACCGAGAAAAGAAATTCCAACTTTGCAGATTTTCCGCCATATTGAATTTTTTTTCGCAAAATTCTACACCACAATTCAATTGAGCACTCAAAAATACTAAGATGTGATTAGAAACTGTTATTTCAAATATCACGCGTAACTCACAACAGTTATCAGAATATGGCTCGAAGTTGACATTGAACACCCTGTATCTCGCTTATTCGTCGAAAACGGGGTATATGTCATAAGGCAAAAATGACTTTCTAGGTGTCATCTACACGACTATAAATGTTTGTCCAGTTTATGGTGAAACACCCTGTATATTATTGACAGATTAAATTAAAATCGTCCAATTTCCTGTTGAAATTATTTCACTGCTGAAAACATGGACTTCACCAATCATCGATGCTTATTAACGTGATTCAAATTAAAGAAGTTTCTACGCGGTCACGCGGATGACACCAATATTATACTTCGAGAGAACTTCTGAATGCCACATCTGAGTCAGTCGAGATGAGGTGTGAATCGGATAATCTAATACATAATCAAGATAAAAGTGAGGTTTTTTCTCACAAACTTCCGAAAGCTTGTCGATTACTCTTAATGGTGAACGAATTGAGCTGGAAGATCATACCAAGTTCCTTGGCATAACCATTGACGAACACCTCGAGTAGGTAGACCGAATACATTGCTGGACTGAAATTGTGATAAAGAACGTCAAAAGTATGCCGAAGAACCCTCCTAAAGTTAATACCATGGTCTCAGAAAAGATACTTGCAACAATGCATCGATAGTTTGGAAGCATGTAAAGAACGTTTGCAATGGAAGTAGAAAACGGAAATTAAGAATATAAAAGGAGATGACGATGAAATATTGCATCGTATTGCTTCAAAATTCAATGAATATTACGGTGATTCCGGATCGAAGTGTGATGAACTTATCTCGGCGCCAAACAACTTTGTACAGCCAATGGGAATTAATGTAAAGGATAGCCTCTTTTTGTCCCCAACTGATAGAGAAAAGGTTGAGAAAATGATTGTGTCACTTGAAAAAGGAACAGCATCTGGACAAAATATATCCACTCCTTTTTCACACATCATAAATGAATGTTTGAAGCAGGATGCTTTCTCGAGGCTTTTAAGACTGGTATAATAAGGCCAATATACAGGGCGAGCCTTTGAATTGTACATATATTTTGACTGAACATTCTTGGAATCAACAGACACCTTTTTTTCACTTTTCATTTCCCATTTTTCCGAATTCGGCTCTGTTAAACAGATATAGCCATATAAAAAAATTGGGCTGAATACGTCCCTGAAACAATCCTTTAGAATTGATGCAAAGCAAATATCTCGATTGGAATTGAGATGATACATTTAGGAAATACTCCAGTACGAACTTTATTGGAATAAAAATGGAACAAACACGATATTACTTAAAAAAACACACTCAGTTATTAATTGTCCGAATATATTGGCAATTGAAATGCCATATTCATCCCACCAAAATAAATACCTTCTTCGATTTTTATGACGGTTAGTTTGTGAGCACTTATAACTTGTTCATATTTTCCTCTCCTTTCCGAAACTATCTCGTAAAGAATTGTTTGTACACTAATCGAACATAACTTTATTAACCTAGGTCAGGGGTCGGCAGTTTGAGTCAAAATTCCAATTTACAAAATTTTAAAATTTTTCAAGAGCAGCAAATTTTTTTCACGCCAATAAACTGTATTGTCATATACAAAGTGTTTATTGATTGGAGGTTCAAAAGAGGAAAGATAACGTTTAAGTAAAAAAGTCCCAGAAAAATGTGTAATACAATAACGGCATTCAATTTTCCCGAAAAAAAAAATCGAAAAAACACGTTGCTAAGTAATATTTTGACAAGAAGCATGAGTGCTGGTGGCAACAAAAATCCGAGTCGAAGACGAAGATTTTTGCACCTGCACGAATGCAATATATTATAGTTAGTTGAAGTAAAAAGGGGTTACTGTTCACTGCGACCTTGAGATAGGAAATTATAGGCCAATCAGTTTACAGCCCAGCTTTTCGAAAGTATTTGAGAAATGTATAAGCAGCAGATTAATGGACAACTTTGTAGCTAATGATATGTTGTACAAAAGCCAGCATGCATATTTGAAAGGGAGAGGAACACACACTGCCATTTTTGAATTCACGGAAAAAATATTACAAGCATTGGAGGAGAAAAACCATGTTATAGGACTATTTTTGGACCTCACTAAAGCATACGATTGTGTTAATCACAAAGTTTTGTTAAAAAAGCTGGAGAGGTATGGTGTTACTGGCGTTGTGTTTGCATGGCTGAAGTCGTATCTGTCAGGAAGAGTTCAACAAACGATAATTACGAAGAAAGGAATCTCTCACAAATCTAATCAAGAATCCGTTGGAATGGGCATACAACAGGGTAGTATAGTTGGTCCAATTCTGTTCATTATTTATATAAATGATGCCCCAGTTTCTGTCACTAATTTAAGCTGTTTTTTTGTGATTACGCAGATGATAAAAATATTTTGGTGTCTGCAAAAGACCAGAATACCTTAGTTGTTAATTTAAATAGTACTTTTGAAGCTTTATCAACTTGGATTTCAAATGAGGGGCTTCTATTGAACCACAATAAAACAAATTGCATTTTTTTTAAAACAATCAGAAATAATTTCGATTATCCAGATCAAATTAACTTAAGTGGGGTACAGATTGATGTGAGTAATCATGCAGGGTTACTGGGAATGGCAATTGATGAAACTTTATCATGGGAAGTTCACATAAATGAACTCAACAAGAAATTAAATTCGGTGTGTTATACTTTGAGGGTGATGTCACAGTATTTGAATAAATGAGGTTTGAAAACGATTTATTTCTCAAATTTTGAATCACTTCTGAGATATGGAGTTATTTTTTACGGTAGTGTTAAGGTGTCAGATAAAGTTTTTAAAACACAGAAAAGGGCAATAAGAATAATCAACAAACTCAGCTATAGAGCATCTTGTAGGGGATTTTTCAAAAATAGTGAATTGTTAACTTTTGCTGCAGTACATATTGAGGAATGTATCATGTTTGTTTTTGAAAACCGAGAATATTTCAGGCAAAATTTTAGCCTCACATTCCTACAATAGTAGAAGTTGCGACTTTGTGTACCCTATTCATAGGCTGTCAGTAACAGAGAGGGGAGCCAAGTATGTTTGCATGAGACTTTTCAATAAATTACCTCTAAGATTCAAACGAATGAATATCAAGAATGTGTTTAAAAGAGAATTACATAAACTATTAATTGATCTTGAACCTTACACAGTGCAAGAGTACCTAAATGCCTCTTTGTAATTGCTGAATGCAATTTTCTTTTGTTTATTTTTCTTTGACTGTATTTCGTTCTGATAATGTATATGAGATATATTTTGTATATGTAGGATTTTCGAAATAAACTTTATTACTACTACTACTATTGTGCCCCCTGACAGAGCTGTTATCATCGCGCCTCCTACAGGTCGCCCTCCAGTTCCAGAGATTTGATGATGCAATATATTACTTTGCATTGTGTTTTTTCGATTTTTTCAAAGAAAAAATTGGATGCCTTTATTATATTACACATTTTTCTGGTAATTTTTCACTTAAAATTAGTGAGAGAAAGAATGTTCAAGGACTTTTTCGAAATAATCAATTGGAAGCAAACAGATCCCAGATATCTTAATTGGTTCTCGAGTTACAGGGCGTTTCTCAAAAATTGCTGTTTAAAATATTTTGCTATATCTCTTTTTCGGTTGGAGATATCACGCAAATTCCAAAAACTTTTTTCTTTGTAATTTCTATTGCCTTTACGCTGCTTTCTGATCAGAAAAATTATTCGCCATTCAGTGCTAAAAAGAAAAGTTTGTGTTTTTTAAATGGGACACCCTATATTTTTCATCATTGCTTCTTAGCCGGAGATCCACCGAGTATCATCCTGTAACCGGTTTTTCGAAAATCTGGTCCGTTCCAAAGATATTGAGTTTTTCGTCTTCATTTGAATTGGGACAGCCTGTTCATAGGGATTTTTCTTTTATTTGGAGATATTTTATTTTTTGTCTAGGTCGTTTTTTTTTAATAAACTTGAATGAAAGAGATATCATAGAAGAATCGTATAGTGTCTGATCAACAATATGATTTTCTGGAAAATTCATCGAAAGAAGGGGATAAGGCTACGTCCGCATAGGCAGGAGGCTTGCTTAGACCTAGAGGTTTGCTTAGCGCCTAGAGGCTTGCTTAGCGCCTAGAGGCTTGCTTAGCGGCTTGCAATGAGATGTCACTTTCAAAAATAGCTTTAAAACTGCTTCCCACCGAAAATTCATCTTTACAATATACCAATTCAAGGCCTTATTCATCGTGCTGGGTTCATGACATAAATAAGTTATGGTCGAGTCATGGGGAGTTTAATATTTTGTATAGACAACTGCGTACTTTTGCCGAAAAATTTCACGAATATTTGCATTATTTGCGTATGCGCAGACAAATATTCTATTTATTTCTCAGTGAAGTTAAAGAAAAACTCACTCATTTGGATACTCATCTTAGAAAAAGCATTTCAGCCGAAGAACGACTAGTCGTTTTATTTAGGTAAATGAAACTCTTAATATACAGGGTGGCCAAGAGCTTGACGTCAAAAAAAAAAAACAGGTCCCTCGTGTCATGGGCTATTCGAATCACCACCATGTATGTTATGCGATTTTTCACGGTTTTCGAGTTATGAATGTTTTTATGAACTTTGAGAATTTTAGACTTGACCATCTCAAAAAAGATATTAAAAAAAGTACAAGACTTCTCTGTGAATTTGTTTTTGTAACTCAATCTCCATGAATTGTACTTTTATACATAAAATAACCAGATTCGTAACTTTGATAAAAATCATGGAAATGTTGGTCTCAAGTGAAAAAGTTACGTGAATTGGATTATGATCAGAATTTTTGAATCAAAATTAAAAATGTAAAAAGGCTAATTCACGGTTTCTTAGTATGCTCAAAAACTGCGCTAAACAGTCAGCTTTTAGAATCATTGATAAAAGAAGGTACTTAACACTATACTTTTGCTAGAATTAGCCTTCAAAGTCATCGAGGTGGAAAAAATCAAGGAACTAGACATTTACTACAATTTTTTTTTTTGCCATTTTAAGATTTTTCTGATCAAGTTATGATAGAAAATGCTGAAAATTAACGAAAATTAGCTTTAGATGTCGGTCAAGAAATGTTCTAGATAAAAAAAGAAGGAGGTATGGCAATAAATCACACATCGTAATGTGAATAAAAAGAAATTTATTTATAAAATTCACAGTAGGGTTTCAAAGTGGCCACCTCTAGCCTAAATACACATTCTACACCTTCTCAGAAAATTTTCTTTCAATCGCATGAAACCTGCTCTGTTCTCTTTTAGGACACGTTCGGCTTCTTCTTAACTTCAGTCGAAGCTCGTTTTCACTCGAACATTCTCGGGCGTAAACAATTTCTTTGAAATAACCCCAAACGAAAAAATCGATGGGATTAAGGTCAGGTGAACGTGGGGCCCACTTGATTGGTCCGCTGCGTCCGATCCATCTGTTCGGGTATCGTTCATTCAAGTGATTACGGACGTTTGGTTAATTTAAGAGATGCCGAACGTGTCATAAGAGAACAAGGCAGGTTTTATGCGATTAAAAGAAAATTTTTTAAGAAGGTGTAAAATGTGTATTGAGGCTGGAGGTGGCCACTTTGAAAACCTACTATGAATTTTATAAATAAATTTATTTTTATTTACATTATGATGTGTGATTTATTGCCATCCCTTTTTTTTATCTAGAACTTTTCTTGACCAACATCTAAAGCTAATTTTCATCAATTTTCAGCATTTTCTATAATAACTTGATCAGAAAAATCTTAAAATGGCAAAAAATAATTTTGTAGTAAATGTCTAGTTCTTGGATTTTTTCTACCTCGATGACTTTGAAGGCTAATTCTAGCAAAAGTAGAGTGTTAAGTACCATTTTTATCATCGATTCCAAAAGCTGACTGTTGAGCGCAGTTTTTAAGCATACCAAGAAACCGTGAATCAGCCTTTTCATATTTTTAACTTTGATTCAAAAATTCAGATCATAATCCAATTCACGTAACTTTTTCACTTGAGACCAACATTTCCATAATTTTTATCGAAGTTACGAATCTGGTTATTTTATGTATAAAAGTACAATTCATGGAGATAAAGTTGAAAAGAAATTTCACAGAGAAGTCTTGTACTTTTTTTTAATATCTTTTTTAAGATGGTCAAGTCGAAAATTCTCAAAGTTCATACAAAAATTCATAACTCGAAAACCGTGAAAAATCGCATAACATACATGGGGGTGATTCGAATAGCCCATGACACGAGGGACCTGTTTTTTTTTACGTCAATCTCTTGGCCCCCCTGTATTATATTATTTCTATTCATTCCCAAAACTTTAAAAAATGTTTTGTATTTTTCTCCATCATTTGTTTTGAACTAGAAATATATATATATATATATATTCTTTTGAATTAGAGAGCTAAAATAATACAATATATAGTGAAACAAAAAGGTCCTAGCTGAGGTTAAAAAAAAACGGGATACCATAACATTCTGCGTATGATACTAGAGCTCAGGGAAAAACCTCAGCCGAAAAAACCCTGTCTCCCCGTAAAAAAAATAAAATAAAATTGTGTAGTGCGAAAATATCTGAATATAACATATTGAAGGACATCTCGTTTATCCAAACGGCTCTTCGGAGGTAGGATTTCCAAACACCCGAAAAAAAACTCCAATCTGAAATAAAAAAAGGCAGAAGCAGACAAAAGAATGCAATTTATAACATAATGAATTTCATCAAATTGATCTAAAATTTTCAATCCATTGCAAAAATGAAATTGTTACATTGTGTATGGCTCTAATGCCATCTTGAAATTTATAAATCGAACAACTATTAATTAGGTGATCAATAGTTTCCTCTGCTTCACCACATTCACAATTAGGACTCTCAACCGAATTCCACTTGAAAAGCATACTATTGCAACGACCATGACCTGTTCTTATTCGATTAAGAAGGGACCATATTCTCCTGGGAAGATCAAAACCAGGAACTTTATTCGATGGATCAGATATTAGATCTTTATTAGACAAAAAACATGCATCCCATTCGGATTTCCAGATTTCTTTAACGTTGTAGTTCGAACTAAGAAAGTTATTCGACCATATAGGTTTACGGGATTTCAGTCGTGGAATTCTATTTTCTGGCACGTAGGAAAGTAACGAAAAAGAATTTGGAAATAAATTGAATTTATTCCAAGAATTCAGAGCTGCAGTCTGCCTACGAATATGGGGTGGGACTATATTTGATAGCACTGGTAGCCACTGAGTAGAAATGAATTAGGGTTTTCAGATTGAGATAAAAGATCCCACTCACCTTAGCCAGCCGCATGAGTGACTCCCAAGTCCTAGCCAAATGGATGGATAAACTTGTGGAACGAAAATCTTCTTCACGTAACAGAGGTATGTTTTCTAAATATGAACTATCAAGGTCCTCACACAATTCGACTGCAGAAGCAGTAGGCGAAGGTCTCAGCAAGAATGCATTTTTTTCAAGAGATAGTGAATCATTCTGCCCGCCTGCCGTCGTAATTACCAATATTTGCTAATTTTCTAATTCACCAATGAAAACCACCACGGCAATGTTTCTCAAATCAATCTGGAACAGAAAGAGATACTGTTAGTGTCATGTTCATCGTCAAAACAATATAGAAACGATGCTAAGATGGCTTCAAGTGACAGCTGCAATAGAAATTCAGAGTGAATGAGATTGACAAGCATGAAGAATGCGATAATTAATTCCATGAATAGATGTGTTCCGACAAGAATTGAGAGCAGTTGTTTCCTCAAATTATATCGCTCGGAATTTACCTATTCACATTCAACTAATCAGTTGTTGTATACCCATGTTATGAGCATGCCAAATACTCGAATATTCCTCCCGTGCATTCGTAAAAAATATTCGAGGATGGCATGCGAAAGCAATGAATGGAGAAATAAACTGCTCCACATGAGTTAGTAATATTAACTCAAATTGCAAAAAATATAGTTAAAATAAGATGTTTGTGATGAAAATTCGTATTAATATGATTTCAAGTTGCAAATTAATTTTAGCCTGTAGGTCTGCAGCGTATACAGGGTGGTTAAGAAAAATAGTGTAAAATAACGAAATTTTATTCCCAAAGAATTCAATCATTTTAAGACTATCAATACTATGTATGGCCCCCACGGGAATCAATAACAGCTCGACATATTCTTTGCATACTACACACGAGGTTGTTGAACCTTCTTTGACGCATTTGGTTCCACAAACGGGGCAGAAGCTCTCTCAGAACATTGAAGGATTTTGGGATAGGTTGATGATTATCTAATCTTCTTTGGAGCATATCTCATGCATGTTGTATGCAATTCGAATCTGGTGAGTGCGGAGGTATTGGTAAATGTGGAATACCAAGCTCCTCGCGCGCATTCTCAACTATGGCTGCACGGTGTGGTCTTGCATTATCGTCTAGAAATTGAAAAGTTTCACCAATAGCAGCGTGAAAATTTGGCACAACATTGTCAATAAAATGCTCCCTATAGAGTAAGGCGGTCATATTTCCAGGACAAATGTGTAGATCTGTGCGCCCGTTGAAACATATCCCGGCCCATACCATAACACTACCCCCTCGTAATGGATGGATTTCTTGGACATAGCGACGATTACGTATGTAAGGGCGTGGGATTGTCCATACCCATATTCTTCGAGAATCTGAAAAGCGTCCATATCTGGATTCATCAGTGAAAAGGACACTACGCCATTGATCGTTCCAATTGATATGTTTCCTTGCCCATTCCAGTCTTTGATGCTTATGGTCACGTATTAATGGAACTCCTCTTAATGGACGCCTAGAACCTGGATTCACCCCTCAAACGTCGTCTGATGGTTTCGATGGAAACTTGGACCCCGTCTGAATTTTGAAGAGTATTCCGTAGCATTCTACACGTAGATGTAGGGTTTCTTCTCGCCGAAACGGTGATGAAACAATCCTGAGCAGGTGTTGTTTTTCGTCGCCCACCAAGCCTTGGTCTCTCCAACACGGAACCTGTCTCCCTGAACCTATTCCAAAGTCGAGATATCACACTTTGGCTGACTGGAGCCCTTCGGCTACAACAACCTGAGTTAGGTTAGGTTATAGCATTCCGATAGCCCTATTCGCCTCAGCGTTTGTTGATTTACGTCTTGGCATTTTCAGAAAACTCGTTCAAATCGAGGCCGTTGATAAACTGACTTCATTTCAAAATAAGAACATTCATGTAGCATATGCAAAGAACCAAACTTCAGAAAAAAGGGATACCTGATTGACGAAATGTCTCATACTGATTTTTATTGGATCGATTCAAGTTATTCTTGAGTTTTAAATGATCTTACAGCGATTTTCACGAAAATTACATAGTCTTAAAAACGATTGAATACGATATCCCTAACTCTTGTGGAGCAGTATAGAACACATTACCATAGGTATTCTACAAACTGAATATTTTCGTTATTATGTGAACGTTTCACAAGTTGATTCCTTATTCAGATGTGACTAATAGCATCGACAAACTGCACCACGATCAAAAAACCAATACGAAAACGATGTTTCACAACAAAAAACTGATAGAAACTCTTTTGTATTCCAAAATGATCGATTTTCCCGAAAATATCGAACTGTTCATTATTGTTCTCTATTAATCTTGTTGTAGTTTCAGTGGATTTGAAAGTGATTATGGCGTAGATAAGGTAAAAAATATTCAAAATGCACTATCAGACCCGCTAAGATGCGATCCCACCGGAGTGCTGCTCTGTGCGGCACTATGGCGAACAGGGTGCCGCACAAATGTTCGTTGCGGTGGACTCGCATACGTGAACAGCAACAAAAAGTGCGCGTAATTTCTCGAAAAGTTCGCGAATAGTTGCATAATATATACTTTTATCCGCGTACTGCTCCCAGCGGTGGACTCGGGTTCACGCACAACACATAATAAGTGAAAGAAAACACTAAGTATACCAGATGAATTACTGGTGTTTTCTTTCACCTATTATCACAGTATAAACACTAACCAGTAGTCGCACTCCCGATAAAATGAACTGAAATCTTTACTCTCTCGAGAATTCGCGCACCATTTCTGCGCGCAGTAGAAATTTAGAGGGACCTTTGAATTAACATTTTACCGCCAACCGGCAGTATTGTAAACATTATCGGCCTTTGCACATACGCGCTTTCCGTACGAAAAGGGCTGAAATAGAAAAGAACGAAGGAAAGCGCGTATGTGTAGAGGGTGCACTTGTAGTGCGGGATTGCGTTTGCAGGATTAATGCAGGAAAGCGCGGCAGTCTCGTCTTGGTACTCTAAAAAGACATTACGCGCTTTCCCTCACGTCAGCGTTCAGATTAAATATAATAATAGATCATGGATGTTCGACTGTGGTCGAAAGAGCTGATAACAGATTTTATTAACTTATACAAATCTTATCTGTGTTTATGGAGAAACAAAAGCGGAGAATATAGAAACAAGAACCGCTTTACATGTTTGTGGTATGATTTTACTTAATGAAGGAGCAGATATCCCGGTAGAAAATTTCAAATCCTCGTAGGATCGTCCTGTCTCCAAAAATCTTAGAGTTGCTGTTAAGCGTTCTTCAACGCTGATACTTCTCCTCATGGGTCTTGTTTCACTATTTTAGATCTTAGTTTTTCAATTAATAATTCGAATGATGAGGAGCTCAATATCAGATAATTAATGAAATCTTCTGGGTGATTTTCCCGTAACTCGTTTATTAACGGCAAATGACCATAACGACGTCTATATTCTTTCACCCAAACCCTGTCTTTTCTTTTTTTTATTTGCCCATTAACTGATGTTGTCATTAATCCAATAATTGCCAGAGTGACGTTTTGTCTTCTTTGAAGATCTATTACACACGCACAATCTATAAGTGGGGTGGTTGTTGGTTTTCTTCTAGGACCTAGAGCAACACCAAGAAAGCGTGTCGACTTGTTGGAGCCAAGGAAAAGAAGGCGAATCTAGCGCGCAGTCCTCGACGGGTGGAGTGATCGTCAGACAATAGTATATTATTTCATAAGGAGGAGAAGTGTCACCGCCGAACGTAGTGAGGCGGGTAATTGAAAGCGAGCCATGAAAAGTCACTTCTTCTTCGAATGAAATATGTTATTTTATTTTCAAACATCTTGAAATTCCTGGAAATCTGAATATCCTCTTTTGAATTGACATTTACGATCGTTATAATTAAGTGAAAAATGTAACATTTGTATAGTTACGGTTGTCTTGCAAAATTATTCCCTTGCAAATCAACACTTTTCCTGCAGCCGGCGGGAAAAGTAAGCCATAGCAACTATTTCTCCGCCTAGGCGGAGAAATAGAACTTCTCTGTGATCCTGTCAGTCGAGAAATAAACAGTTTTGATGGCCTGCCGGTTTAACTCAGTGTTGCTCTAGGTCCTTGGAGAAAACCAACAACCACCCCACTTATAGATTGTGCGTGTGTAATAGATCTTCAAAGAAGACGAAACATCACTCTGGCAATTATTGGATCGATGACAACATTTAATGGGTAAATAAAAAAAAAGAAAAGAGAGGGTTTGGGTGAAAGAATAAAGACGTCGTTATGGTTATTTGCCGTTAATAAACGAGTTACGGGAAAATGACCCAGAAGATTTATAATTATCTGATATTGAGCTCCTCATCATTCGAATTATTAATTGAAAAACTAAGATCTAAAATAGTGAAACAATTAAGACACACCCATGAGGAGAAGTATCAGCGTTGAAGAACGCTTATTATAACATCAAGTAAAATCATACCACAAACATGTAAAGCCGATCACGACGGTTTTTGTTTTTACAAGCTTTTTTATAGCATCAAGTAAAATCATACCACAAACATGTAAAGCCGATCACGACGGTTTTTGTTTTTACAAGCTTTTATTTAGTTTCACCTGTCCCGGTGTCTGTCAGTCTATCTGTAATCAAATCTTGCAAGTTGAATATGACACACTTCTAATGGTCCGATTGATTTGAAATTTGGCAGATGTACATAATTCTGGTGACAATGCATTTTGAAATATTTGTTAAAGAAAAAAACAAAATGGCGGCTTCAAAATGGCGGATGAGTTTTGTTGTAATAGAAGGGATAACTTGGAAGTAATAAAATGAATATCCTTTTTGAAATTAGGACTTGAACATTTTATTTTCCGTAATAATTCACCGGTATTTTCAACACCCTTTATTTTATTCGGGAAATCTCCCGAGAGAAAGCTCAATAATTTAATTGATCGATTTAAACCTCGGAAATTCGATACCTCTGCGCCGAGAAATTATTGAATCGTTTATCTATACCTATAATACAGGATGTCTGGCGAGACGTTAACGATTGAAATTGTTGATTTTCGGTTCAAATTTCGTCTGTCACGGTGAAGATAAGGAAATTATGGTTCCACGAACTCAGCGCTGAGAATATGCTACGTTTGCTGGGAACCATGGCATTTTTCGACACAGCATTTCCCAAACCGATGCATGGGAACTAAGAGGGGTAGGGAAGCAGGAAAGTCTTCAATTTGATTGGTTCGTAAAAGCAAAGATGGAAGAAGTATTGATTTGATTGGTTTTGAAGCATCAACGAAAGAAAAACCTTTAATTTGACTGGTTTTTGGAGGAGACGAAGAGGGGAAAATCTTCGACTCGCTCGGGAGACGAAAAAAGGGGATTTACTGGTGGAACCTCAAACGGAAAGGTTCCCAGTGCTCGCGAATATGGTTCGGGTACTAGGGTAGTACGGTTTCAGGTTAGGTACTTGAGTGTTAAGAAGTACGGTTTTAAGGAAGGTTTAAGAATTAATTTAGTTTCGTAGTTATTCGGAAGACGGCGTTAGGGTAACTCATAAGGTTCTTGGTTTTATTTTTGAAGTCTTGGAAAATCAGTCTTGAACAGGGACATAGAAAGTGTTGAGTTAAAGTTAGTAAAGTCTCTAAATTTATTTGGAATTATTTAGATTGCGTATCGTAGGTATTATATACGGGAGTGAAGGTCAATTTTGCGAAAACGTGTGGGTGTCGTGTTTCGCGTCTAATCTGTCTGTTTCAGGAAAGAAGCATCGTCGAAGAATCATCCTCTTAGGTTCATCATTCTTGGGATTATTGGTACAGGAAAAAGGTCAGATAAATTGTTTATGCTTAGCTTATTTTGAGAATTAGTAGACAGCCGCATGCCCGCCCAAAATATATTTGTAGTCCAGAGTCCTGAAATCTTCTACAAGTCATAGTTTCACATTTCCGTATTTTTTTTTCTTAAAACGTATTATAATTTTTGTAATCACCCTTAAGTGAAAGGTCTAAGTGGAGTTTTCCTGCTGAGAAAACTCATGTTCATTTGAAAGATCATGAGGAAACTATTGTTGAGTTTTCCCTTTTCTATGTGAAGTTTAAGAGGGATTATTTTCCGTTTTCCCGTTTGGGTAAAGTAAATTTACCTTGTATTGTAAATTCTTTTGGAGATTATCCATGGTTATTATTGTGGGGGTTATTTTGATAAGCCCTTTTCATTTTTGTCGATAACTTGAATATAATAATATTTTATAATTTGGAATTCAAACTGATGTTGATTTCATTTCAATGAATAGATCTGCCTTTGTAATTTAAAGCTAATATAACAGTTTTACTGGATGGGATTATTTCCTTTCGAATTAAGAAATATCCGAACATTTGATAATTTAAATCATTTGATTTAAGTAACGCATATCTAATTTGGTGAGAATTTGTGTAGTTGATTTGGTTTAATATACGTCTTAAATTTAATCAAAAAGGTTTCATTTACCATCCCTCTCCCTAGAAAATAATTTTTAAACACCAAGACCCGACCCAAGTGCGTTGGGCCGATCCCACACTTTCTTCCGTCGGAAGAAAGAACTTCAAAATTCTAATTAACATCTTTTATTTTTCTTTAAGTAATAACACCCTTGATTGGTGGAAAGCCGCTCTTCCGTCCAATCACGAAGAGGGTGCTTTTTACATATGGTGACAACGGTGGGATTGTTTAATTTTTCGGGGAAGAGTTTTTTTTTGTAATTTGGAATTTGTTGAATTTTCCGCTAGATAAAAGATTTTTTTTTTGGTTTTGTGTATGTGCATCAGTGTGAATATAAAGATTACTAGAGTTAAATGTGTTAAATTTTCTAAGGGAGGGTTTTAGAGAGATTTTTCTGAGAAATTTAGAGAAAATTTTGAGGTATAAGGAAATTTTATCTTGTTGTTTTATGGGTGATTGACGTAGTGTGTATTGACTTATTGGAAGATTTCCGGATGAAGGTTTTTAGGTACCTGTTGATTTTAATTTGAATTGGATTATTTTCTTTTGAATGTATACTTATGCCTATGAATTCGAGTTTATGTGTTAAAAATTGCGATTGGTAGGAACAGAGTTCAGGTTTGAATTAAAGTAAAGTAAAATTATTGATCTAAAGATTCTTGTTTTTGAGATATTGAAGAATGGAGTAAATACAGTTGGTTTTTCTTTAAATAAATTCAAGTTTTCTTTTCTTTTAGAATTATTATAGAACAGTTCATATTTCTGTGATGTTCTATCATTTTAAGTGAAAGATTTTTGATAAAGTCGAGTTGATAACGAGATCTTTAGAATTTAAAGAGGTTTTAGATTCATTGCGGTTTTATAAGGAAAGGAGGCATAATTTTTTCTCTTCCAGGGCATTTCTTTTTCTTTCAGGACATTGTTTTTCTTTTTTCAGGACGTTGAATTTTCTGATTGTTGAATGTATATGATAAAGTTTTCTGTTTCAGGAGGGTTATGAATTATTTTTTTGAATTTTTTGCTTTAATTGATTGCTTTCAGTGAAATATTGATTGAACTTTTCTTTCAGGGCGTATTGCATGAAAAATTTTCTTTTGGTTACTCTATCCATTCATTTGATTTTGTTTGAAGGTGTTGGTTTTTCTATTGATATAGCGGATCAAATTTTGTTTCAGGAGGTTTATTTTTGTTTTTTTTTTGAAAATTATTGTGCTTTTATCGATTGATTGAAATTTTTGATTGGTTTTCTTTCAGAGCGTATTGCGTGACATTTTTTTTTGGTTATTCTATCCATTGTTTCGATTATTCGCGATTTCGTTTGACGATCGAAAAAGTTTGCTTTTATAAAATAATATCATTCGGTTTTGTTTTGAGTCTGACTTGGAGAATAATTGAACTTGGCTTTCTTTGCTCCAAGTCGACTTTGAAATTTTGGGAAACATTTTGATGGACGGAAAATTTTTAATTTTTTTTAAGTTGGGTTTATTTTGAAGGTTCAAGAATCTGGAAAAGTTTAAATTTGGTTGAAATTTTAGTAAAAGAGCTGCTGATCGTGACCTTTTGAATCTTAGAAAAGTTAAATAGAATCATTCTTTATTTCAGGAGGTTTTGTGTATTTTGTTTTTTTTTAGGAATTCGACACTTGGCAATTTTTCTCGTTTTTTTTTGGGGTTGCATCAATTTTTTTTTTCAGAGTTTTCTTTGGAATTTTTTTGGTGTGTTGGTTTGTTTTTGAACTCGTTTTCAGGTGATTTGTTTTATTTTGGGTGTTCTGAGTAAGACTGTATGAATCGGAATTATTAGGGTATCATTTTGCTATTTTTTTTATTCGAGAAATTTAAAGTCGTAATCTTGAGTGTATTTCAGTCCTGTTGAAATTTGAAGTTGAAAATTTGGAATTATTCATTGATTTGGAAAGTAAATAATTTATTGAATACATTAAAAATCATATTTTGGTTAAGATAATTGGGTTCTGGTTAAATTTTTGAAAAATGGCTCAACCAGTTGGTGCATCCAACAGGAATGATCCCGCGGGTCGAATAACACCTAGGTACTCGCTAGGTATGCTATCGACTACTTTAGAGAGTTTTTATGGGAAGGACGCGACCAGATATTTTGAAAAATTGGAGTTGTTGGAAAAATTATACGGATGGCATGAAAAGGACACTCTTATCCTTCTCAAACTTAAGCTCGAGGGGGATGCTTATAGTTTTTTCAAATCTGATATCACCCTCGACACCTTAAGTTATAAGGAATTAAAGCAGAGGCTCGTTAAGAAATTTACGACAGTTAGGTTGCCGGGAGAAAATCAATGGAATTTGAGTCGATGCTATCAGCGACAGGACGAGGATGTGTCCTCGTTCTGCACTAGATTACGCACGGTGGGAGCGAGTTTACTGAGCGAGGATCTGGCTGGAGCATTAATTGATGAGGAACCTGGAATAAGGAAGAAAAACCGGGAATTAATGCTGAATCAATTCAAGATAGGATTAAGGAAGGACGTAATGAAGGAAACAGGAATTTTGTTGTTGAAGGAGGAAAACTTGGATTTGGAAAAGGCAGAAGAACTAGTCAGACTGCATGAGGCCACAAGCAGGATATTGCAAGGGAGGTCGGCAAATATGAGGGTATCGACAGTTGACACCGAAAAAGTGTGTCAACTGTGCGACAAAGAAGGTCACACCGCGAAGGGGTGTGGAAGTATTAGGCAGAACCGAAGAAATGGGGAAAGAGACAGTTGGAGGACATGCCATTCTTGTGGCCAAACAGGCCATTTTGTGAGGGATTGCTGGAATGTCAATCAAAGAGGACAGGGACATTGGGCAAGGGAGTGCCCTAACAAAAGTACGGATAGAGGACAGGAGCCAAAAACATATTTTGGCATCCAATTAGTGAGGAAGGAGGATATAGAGGAACAAACCTGTATGGAAGGTGAGGAAGTAGAGGAGATTACCGGAATGGTACAGTGGGGAAGGCAGGCTCTAGGAGGCCACTTCCCCAGGGAAGACTGTCATGAGGACAGTGGGAAAAAGGAAGAAGTAGTAAAGGTCGAAGCATTTAGGGAGTTCGGTACCCAGACCGAAGGTCCCTATGAAGTTAGGGATCTCATTAGAATTGGAAGGAGGAATACCAGTGTTAGCACCCAAACGGAGGGTGCCGAGGGAGCCGACAGCAATGGGCTGTCGAAGGGTGACACCATAAGGGAATGGAATGGTGACGTCACCAGGACGAAGGAGAATAACGAAGGGAAGCTTCGTTGGGATCGAAATTTACTTGCGACTCTGGGCACCGATGGGAACAGGAAGAAGGGCGGAGACTGCGCCGATGGATTAGGAACTAAGGTACACGTTAGAAGGGAGTCAACCATGGAGGAAGATCGTAACTGGAAAACCCAAGTTTTGTTGATATCGGGGGTTACTATCCCCGCACGTTCGGAAATGGTGATAGAGGCCAAATTGAGGAGGGAGATAAAGGGGACGGACATAGACTGCGAACCCTTGGATTTGGGTATCGGTCAGATTTTTGTTACGAGTTGCGAAGAGAAGGGAAGATCGGTAATGGAAACCATACCATTACGACGATCTTCGACGGCAAGCCGCCCTCCGGACCCAGGGAAAAACTGTCTAGGAATACGGGTAGCGAGAAGGCAACTCTTCAACTGCCTTCCAGAAGAAGTGAATTGACTCCTGCCCATTTCGTTAGATTTCAAGGATAAACTAGTCAGGAATTCGGGTAGCGAGAAGGCAACTCTTCAACAGCCTTCCAGGAGAAGCGAATCGACTCCTGCCCATTTCGTTAGATTCCATGGATAAATTGGACCGGAATTCGGGTAGCGAGAAGGCAAGTCATCGACGGCCTTCTAGGAGACATGAATCAACTCCTGCCCATTTCGTAGATTCCAGGGGCTCACTGGCCCGGAGAGCCACCGTCTGAAAAGGGTCCCTGTTGTGGGTTACGAACATCCCCCCCCCTAAATCATTTTTAATTTTCGGATTTCGCAACAGTTGAATTAAGTCTTTAAGTTTTTTTCATATATTTTTTCGAAATCTGTCTCTTCTAACAGATTTTAATGATATTCAATAGATTTGAGGAATGAGCTGAAGTGTAAAGTACGGGTTGCGGAAATTATTTTTGAAATAATCTTGATAAAATGTTGCGTTTTGTGTTCCACAACAAAAGGCAAATATGTATGGAAAATTCGTGGTATTCTTCCTCGGATGATTAGAAACGAACCATGTAACTTATCATAGGAGGACGAATAAGGGAAAATAAGGAATTTATGTTTTATGTTGAGTCATGTATTAAGGGTGAACGGATCTTCATAAAAATTAGAAAATTGTGGGAATTTAATTTTTTTTTTGTTGTCGTTGTATTTGTAAATTTTATGTAAAAAAAGGTTTTCAAGAGGATCCAATCCAATTAGCAGTATGGGAAAGGTACTGACCTAAGCCAGACGAATGACCTTATTCGTAAAAGTAAACAGTGCTGAAACGCTAATCGCGTACGCGTGTGCGAAGAAAAACATTGAGATAATCGCCGTGTCTATTCGCGATGTCGACTCTCGAGAACACTTACAAAAGTGAAACCGTCGGGATAAAAGTTCTGCAAAAATACGAAGTAACAATTAAACAACCGGCAGTGTCGAGATAACTTGAGTGATTACGCATTGCGGGATGCATAGACGTAGCTCAATCATGGCCGAGGGTACGGTAAGCTTTATTTACCGTTTAAAAGTCGTGGAGAACACCAATCAATGAATGGAAAACGTCATCGACGAGTAGCAGAAATGGAGATTTTGGAGACACCGACGAAATGAAAGAATTGGCCCACAACATCGCCAGACAATTTTGGAGATGGTTCACCTATATCACCTGTTCATGGACGAACTCATGGGATTCTATGCGATATTCCGAATTATAAAGTATGGAATAGGAGTTATATTGAATGGACTACATCTATGTGAGATTTTTGGATGCGGAATAACCTTGCTGGCCGGCTTATGGAACACATTAACTATGTGGATTATGAATCGACACAGAAATCGACAAGAAAACGCAACAAGAAGTACCGATACCGAGGCGGACGTAACTACAATAACGGCAATGACTGGATTATACCCTGTTTCAAATTCGAACGGCACTGGTCAGAAGAAGTGAGTGAAAGTGCACTAGGTCGCGAGCCAGATACAGTGTAATCGACATTTCTCGTATTACCGTAAACATTGACATCGAACTCAAAGTGCGAATCGCTGATTACGGTAGACTATATAGGCCGTTGTGTATTTTTGAAAGGTCGTTCTCGAGGCGAAGGTCAGTTCCGATCTCAGAGGAATGAAACATATGGAAATGGTCAGAGCCGGACTAAGGAAATTTTGTTGTGACCGCGAGTGAAATTTGAAATTCGAAAAAATTAACTCCTTGGGAGAAGTGAAAGGTGAAAGGCAGGATTTGCTTAATTTTTCTTTTTTTGAAGGACTTGTTTTATGAGCATTATGTTTTGCTGCATCGAACCTTGTATTTTTTTTTATATTGTTTGTCTTGGACTTGGACTAATTAGTTGAGCAAGAATGATATTTAGTTTTAAGGCATGCTGCTTGAGAGTTAAGAGTTTTAAGTTTGGTATATTCGAGTTGTATAACTGTTAGAATGTTTTTAATGGAAGACGAGGGACTATTGGACTATTGAGGAATGAGGATAAGGGAAAAGTTATGGCAACCGATGCCAAAACTTTTTCAAAGGGGAGGATATTTGTAATAGGAGGGATAACTTGGAAATAATAAAATGAATATCCTTTTTAAAATTAGGACTTGAACATTTTATTTTCCGTAATAATTCACCGGTATTTTCAACACCCTTTATTTTATTCGGGAAATATCCCGAGAGAAAGCTCAATAATTTAATTGATCGATTTAAACCTCGGAAATTCGATACCTCTGCGCCGAGAAATTATTGAATCGTTTATCTATACCTATACAGGATGTCTGGCGAGACGTTAACGATTGAAATTGTTGATTTTCGGTTCAAATTTCGTCTGTAACAGTGAAGATAAGGAAATTATGGTTCCACGAACTCAGCGCTGAGAATATGCTACGTTTGCTGGGAACCATGGCATTTTTCGACACAGCATTTCCCAAACCGATGCATGGGAACTAAGAGGGGTAGGGAAGCAGGAAAGTCTTCAATTTGATTGGTTCGTAAAAGCAAAGATGGAAGAAGTATTGATTTGATTGGTTTTGAAGCATCAACGAAAGAAAAACCTTTAATTTGACTGGTTTTTGGAGGAGACGAAGAGGGGAAAATCTTCGACTCGCTCGGGAGACGAAAAAAGGGGATTTACTGGTGGAACCTCAGACGGAAAGGTTCCCAGTGCTCGCGCATATGGTTCGGGTACTAGGGTAGTACGGTTTCAGGTTAGGTACTTGAGTGTTAAGAAGTACGGTTTTAAGGAAGGTTTAAGAATTAATTTAGTTTCGTAGTTATTCGGAAGACGGCGTTAGGGTAACTCATAAGGTTCTTGGTTTTATTTTCGAAGTCTTGGAAAATCAGTCTTGAACAGGGACATAGAAAGTGTTAAGTTAAAGTTAGTAAAGTCTCTAAATTTATTTGGAATTATTTAGATTGCGTATCGTAGGTATATACGGGAGTGAAGGTCAATTTTGCGAAAACGTGTGGGTGTCGTGTTTCGCGTCTAATCTGTCTGTTTCAGGAAAGAAGCATCGTCGAAGAATCATCCTCTTAGGTTCATCATTCTTGGGATTATTGGTACAGGAAAAAGGTCAGATAAATTGTTTATGCTTAGCTTATTTTGAGAATTAGTAGACAGCCGCATGCCCGCCCAAAATATATTTGTAGTCCAGAGTCCTGAAATCTTCTACAAGTCATAGTTTCACATTTCCGTATTTTTTTTTCTTAAAACGTATTATAATTTTTGTAATCACCCTTAAGTAGTTGAAAGGTCTAAGTGGAGTTTTCCTGCTGAGAAAACTCATGTTCATTTGAAAGATCATGAGGAAACTATTGTTGAGTTTTCCCTTTTCTATGTGAAGTTTAAGAGGGATTATTTTCCGTTTTCCCGTTTGGGTATAGTAAATTTACCTTGTATTGTAAATTCTTTTGGAGATTATCCATGGTTATTATTGTTGGGGTTATTTTGATAAGCCCTTTTCATTTTTGTCGATAACTTGAATATAATAATATTTTATAATTTGGAATTCAAACTGATGTTGATTTCATTTCAATGAATAGATCTGCCTTTGTAATTTAAAGCTAATATAACAGTTTTACTGGATGGGATTATTTCCTTTCGAATTAAGAAATATCCGAACATTTGATAATTTAAATCATTTGATTTAAGTAACACATATCTAATTTGGTGAGAATTTGTGTAGTTGATTTGGTTTAATATACGTCTTAAATTTAATCAAAAAGGTTTCATTTACCATCCCTCTCCCTAGAAAATAATTTTCAAACACCAAGACCCGACCCAAGTGCGTTGGGCCGATCCCACACTTTCTTCCGTCGGAAGAAAGAACTTCAAAATTCTAATTAACATCTTTTATTTTTCTTTAAGTAATAACACCCTTGATTGGTGGAAAGCCGCTCTTCCGTCCAATCACGAAGAGGGTGCTTTTTACATATGGTGACAACGGTGGGATTGTTTAATTTTTCGGGGAAGAGTTTTTTTTTGTAATTTGGAATTTGTTGAATTTTCCGCTAGAAAAAAGATTTTTTTTTTGGTTTTGTGTATGTGCATCAGTGTGAATATAAAGATTACTAGAGTTAAATGTGTTAAATTTTCTAAGGGAGGGTATTAGAGAGATTTTTCTGAGAAATTCAGAGAAAATTTTGAGGTATAAGGAAATTTTATCTTGTTGTTTTATGGGTGATTGACGTAGTGTGTATTGACTTATTGGAAGATTTCCGGATGAAGGTTTTTAGGTACCTGTTGATTTTAATTTGAATTGGATTAATTTCTTTTGAATGTATACTTATGCCTATGAATTCGAGTTTATGTGTTAAAAATTGCGATTGGTAGGAACAGAGTTCAGGTTTGAATTAAAGTAAAGTAAAATTATTGATCTAAAGATTCTTGTTTTTGAGATATTGAAGAATGGAGTAAATACAGTTGGTTTTTCTTTGAATAAATTCAAGTTTTCTTTTCTTTTGGAATTATTATAGAACAGTTCATATTTCTGTGATGTTCTATCATTTTAAGTGAAAGATTTTTGATAAAGTCGAGTTGATAACGAGATCTTTAGAATTTAAAGAGGTTTTAGATTCATTGCGGTTTTATAAGGAAAGGAGGCATAATTTTTTCTCTTCCAGGGCATTTCTTTTTCTTTCAGGACATTGTTTTTCTTTTTTCAGGACGTTGAATTTTCTGATTGTTGAATGTATATGATAAAGTTTTCTGTTTCAGGAGGGTTATGAATTATTTTTTTGAATTTTTTGCTTTAATTGATTGCTTTCAGTGAAATATTGATTGAACTTTTCTTTCAGGGCGTATTGCATGAAAAATTTTCTTTTGGTTACTCTATCCATTCATTTGATTTTGTTTGAAGGTGTTGGTTTTTCTATTGATATAGCGGATCAAATTTTGTTTCAGGAGGTTTATTTTTGTTTTTTTTTTGAAAATTATTGTGCTTTTATCGATTGATTGAAATTTTTGATTGGTTTTCTTTCAGAGCGTATTGCGTGAAATTTTTTTTTGGTTATTCTATCCATTGTTTCGATTATTCGCGATTTCGTTTGACGATCGAAAAAGTTTGCTTTTATAAAATAATATCATTCGGTTTTGTTTTGAGTCTGACTTGGAGAATAATTGAACTTGGCTTTCTTTGCTCCAAGTCGACTTTGAAATTTTGGGAAACATTTTGATGGACGGAAAATTTTTAATTTTTTTTAAGTTGGGTTTATTTTGAAGGTTCAAGAATCTGGAAAAGTTTAAATTTGGTTGAAATTTTAGTAAAAGAGCTGCTGATCGTGACCTTTTGAATCTTAGAAAAGTTAAATAGAATCATTCTTTATTTCAGGAGGTTTTGTGTATTTTGTTTTTTTTTAGGAATTCGACACTTGGCAATTTTTCTCGTTTTTTTTTGGGGTTGCATCAATTTTTTTTTTCAGAGTTTTCTTTGGAATTTTTTTGGTGTGTTGGTTTGTTTTTGAACTCGTTTTCAGGTGATTTGTTTTATTTTGGGTGTTCTGAGTAAGACTGTATGAATCGGAATTATTAGGGTATCATTTTGCTATTTTTTTTATTCGAGAAATTTAAAGTCGTAATCTTGAGTGTATTTCAGTCCTGTTGAAATTTGAAGTTGAAAATTTGGAATTATTCATTGATTTGGAAAGTAAATAATTTATTGAATACATTAAAAATCATATTTTGGTTAAGATAATTGGGTTCTGGTTAAATTTTTGAAAAATGGCTCAACCAGTTGGTGCATCCAACAGGAATGATCCCGCGGGTCGAATAACACCTAGGTACTCGCTAGGTATGCTATCGACTACTTTAGAGAGTTTTTATGGGAAGGACGCGACCAGATATTTTGAAAAATTGGAGTTGTTGGAAAAATTATACGGATGGCATGAAAAGGACACTCTTATCCTTCTCAAACTTAAGCTCGAGGGGGATGCTTATAGTTTTTTCAAATCTGATATCACCCTCGACACCTTAAGTTATAAGGAATTAAAGCAGAGGCTCGTTAAGAAATTTACGACAGTTAGGTTGCCGGGAGAAAATCAATGGAATTTGAGTCGATGCTATCAGCGACAGGACGAGGATGTGTCCTCGTTCTGCACTAGATTACGCACGGTGGGAGCGAGTTTACTGAGCGAGGATCTGGCTGGAGCATTAATTGATGAGGAACCTGGAATAAGGAAGAAAAACCGGGAATTAATGCTGAATCAATTCAAGATAGGATTAAGGAAGGACGTAATGAAGGAAACAGGAATTTTGTTGTTGAAGGAGGAAAACTTGGATTTGGAAAAGGCAGAAGAACTAGTCAGACTGCATGAGGCCACAAGCAGTATATTGTAAGGGAGGTCGGCAAATATGAGGGTATCGACAGTTGACACCGAAAAAGTGTGTCAACTGTGCGACAAAGAAGGTCACACCGCGAAGGGGTGTGGAAGTATTAGGCAGAACCGAATAAATAGGGAAAGAGACAGTTGGAGGACATGCCATTCTTGTGGCCAAACAGGCCATTTTGTGAGGGATTGCTGGAATGTCAATCAAAGAGGACAGGGACATTGGGCAAGGGAGTGCCCTAACAAAAGTACGGATAGAGGACAGGAGCCAAAAACATATTTTGGCATCCAATTAGTGAGGAAGGAGGATATAGAGGAACAAACCTGTATGGAAGGTGAGGAAGTAGAGGAGATTACCGGAATGGTACAGTGGGGAAGGCAGGCTCTAGGAGGCCACTTCCCCAGGGAAGACTGTCATGAGGACAGTGGGAAAAAGGAACGTTTTTACGTGCAAGGGAAAGTCCGGGAGGACATTAAGGAAGAAGTAGTAAAGGTCGAAGCATTTAGGGAGTTCGGTACCCAGACCGAAGGTCCCTATGAAGTTAGGGATCTCATTAGAATTGGAAGGAGGAATACCAATGTTAGCACCCAAACGGAGGGTGCCGAGGGAGCCGACAGCAATGGGCTGTCGAAGGGTGACACCATAAGGGAATGGAATGGTGACGTCACCAGGACGAAGGAGAATAACGAAGGGGAGCTTCGTTGGGATCGAAATTTACTTGCGACTCTGGGCACCGATGGGAACAGGAAGAAGGGCGGAGACTGCGCCGATGGATTAGGAACTAAGGTACACGTTAGAAGGGAGTCAACCATGGAGGAAGATCGTAACTGGAAAACCCAAGTTTTGTTGATATCGGGGGTTACTATCCCCGCACGTTCGGAAATGGTGATAGAGGCCAAATTGAGGAGGGAGATAAAGGGGACGGGCATAGACTGCGAACCCTTGGGTTTGGGTATCGGACAGATTTTTGTTACGAGTTGCGAAGAGAAGGGAAGATCGGTAATGGAAACCATACCATTACGACGATCTTCGACGGCAAGGCGCCCTCCGGACCCAGGGAAAAACTGTCTAGGAATACGGGTAGCGAGAAGGCAACTCTTCAACTGCCTTCCAGAAGAAGTGAATCGACTCCTGCCCATTTCGTTAGATTCCAAGGATAAACTAGTCAGGAATTCGGGTAGCGAGAAGGCAACTCTTCAACAGCCTTCCAGGAGAAGCGAATCGACTCCTGCCCATTTCGTTAGATTCCATGGATAAATTGGACCGGAATTCGGGTAGCGAGAAGGCAAGTCATCGACGGCCTTCTAGGAGACATGAATCAACTCCTGCCCATTTCGTAGATTCCAGGGGCTCACTGGCCCGGAGAGCCACCGTCTGAAAAGGGTCCCTGTTGTGGGTTACGAACATCCCCCCCCCCTAAATCATTTTTAATTTTCGGATTTCGCAACAGTTGAATTAAGTCTTTAAGTTTTTTTCATATATTTTTTCGAAATCTGTCTCTTCTAACAGATTTTAATGATATTCAATAGATTTGAGGAATGAGCTGAAGTGTAAAGTACGGGTTGCGGAAATTATTTTTGAAATAATCTTGATAAAATGTTGCGTTTTGTGTTCCACAACAAAAGGCAAATATGTATGGAAAATTCGTGGTAATCTTCCTCGGATGATTAGAAACGAACCATGTAACTTATCATAGGAGGACGAATAAGGGAAAATAAGGAATTTATGTTTTATGTTGAGTCATGTCTTAAGGGTGAACGGATCTTCATAAGAATTAGAAAATTGTGGGAATTTAATTTTTTTTTGTTGTCGTTGTATTTGTAAATTTTATGTAAAAAAGGTTTTCAAGAGGATCCAATCCAATTAGCAGTATGGGAAAGGTACTGACCTAAGCCAGACGAATGACCTTATTCGTAAAAGTAAACAGTGCTGAAACGCTAATCGCGTACGCGTGTGCGAAGAAAAACATTGAGATAATCGCCGTGTCTATTCGCGATGTCGACTCTCGAGAACACTTACAAAAGTGAAACCGTCGGGATAAAAGTTCTGCAAAAATACGAAGTAACAATTAAACAACCGGCAGTGTCGAGATAACTTGAGTGATTACGCATTGCGGGATGCATAGACGTAGCTTAATCATGGCCGAGGGTACGGTAAGCTTTATTTACCGTTTAAAAGTCGTGGAGAACACCAATCAATGAATGGAAAACGTCATCGACGAGTAGCAGAAATGGAGATTTTGGAGACACCGACGAAATGAAAGAATTGGCCCACAACATCGCCAAACAATTTTGGAGATGGTTCACCTATATCACCTGTTCATGGACGAACTCATGGGATTCTATGCGATATTCCGAATTATAAAGTATGGAATAGGAGTTATATTGAATGGACTACATCTATGTGAGATTTTTGGATGCGGAATAACCTTGCTGGCCGGCTTATGGAACACATTAACTATGTGGATTATGAATCGACACAGAAATCGACAAGAAAACGCAACAAGAAGTACCGATACCGAGGCGGACGTAACTACAATAACGGCAATGACTGGATTATACCCTGTTTCAAATTCGAACGGCACTGGTCAGAAGAAGTCAGTGAAAGTGCACTAGGTCGCGAGCCAGATACAGTGTAATCGACATTTCTCGTATTACCGTAAACATTGACATCGAACTCAAAGTGCGAATCGCTGATTACGGTAGACTATATAGGCCGTTGTGTATTTTTGAAAGGTCGTTCTCGAGGCGAAGGTCAGTTCCGATCTCAGAGGAATGAAACATATGGAAATGGTCAGAGCCGGACTAAGGAAATTTTGTTGTGACCGCGAGTGAAATTTGAAATTCGAAAAAATAAACTCCTTGGGAGAAGTGAAAGGTGAAAGGCAGGATTTGCTTAATTTTTCTATTTTTGAAGGACTTGATTTATGAGCATTATGTTTTGCTGCATCGAACCTTGTATTTTTTTTATATTGTTTGTCTTGGACTTGGACTAATTAGTTGAGCAAGAATGATATTTAGTTTTAAGGCATGCTGCTTGAGAGTTAAGAGTTTTAAGTTTGGTATATTCGAGTTGTATAACTGTTAGAATGTTTTTAATGGAAGACGAGGGACTATTGGACTATTGAGGAATGAGGATAAGGGAAAAGTTATGGCAACCGATGCCAAAACTTTTTCAAAGGGGAAGATATTTGTAATAGGAGGGATAACTTGGAAATAATAAAATGAATATCCTTTTTAAAATTAGGACTTGAACATTTTATTTTCCGTAATAATTCACCGGTATTTTCAACACCCTTTATTTTATTCGGGAAATCTCCCGAGAGAAAGCTCAATAATTTAATTGATCGATTTAAACCTCGGAAATTCGATACCTCTGCGCCGAAAAATTATTGAATCGTTTATCTATACCTATACAGGATGTCTGGCGAGACGTTAACGATTGAAATTGTTGATTTTCGGTTCAAATTTCGTCTGTAACAGTGAAGATAAGGAAATTATGGTTCCACGAACTCAGCGCTGAGAATATGCTACGTTTGCTGGGAACCATGGCATTTTTCGACACAGCATTTCCCAAACCGATGCATGGGAACTAAGAGGGGTAGGGAAGCAGGAAAGTCTTCAATTTGATTGGTTCGTAAAAGCAAAGATGGAAGAAGTATTGATTTGATTGGTTTTGAAGCATCAACGAAAGAAAAACCTTTAATTTGACTGGTTTTTGGAGGAGACGAAGAGGGGAAAATCTTCGACTCGCTCGGGAGACGAAAAAAGGGGATTTACTGGTGGAACCTCAAACGGAAAGGTTCCCAGTGCTCGCGAATATGGTTCGGGTACTAGGGTAGTACGGTTTCAGGTTAGGTACTTGAGTGTTAAGAAGTACGGTTTTAAGGAAGGTTTAAGAATTAATTTAGTTTCGTAGTTATTCGGAAGACGGCGTTAGGGTAACTCATAAGGTTCTTGGTTTTATTTTTGAAGTCTTGGAAAATCAGTCTTGAACAGGGACATAGAAAGTGTTAAGTTAAAGTTAGTAAAGTCTCTAAATTTATTTGGAATTATTTAGATTGCGTATCGTAGGT
Organism: Adalia bipunctata; assembly: GCA_910592335.1. Classification (NCBI taxonomy): domain Eukaryota; kingdom Metazoa; phylum Arthropoda; class Insecta; order Coleoptera; family Coccinellidae; genus Adalia; species Adalia bipunctata. The sequence goes on along the minus strand of OU342950.1, from coordinate 50,051,443 downwards.
ATATACGGGAGTGAAGGTCAATTTTGCGAAAACGTGTGGGTGTCGTGTTTCGCGTCTAATCTTTCTGTTTCAGGAAAGAAGCATCGTCGAAGAATCATCCTCTTAGGTTCATCATTCTTGGGATTATTGGTACAGGAAAAAGGTCAGATAAATTGTTTATGCTTAGCTTATTTTGAGAATTAGTAGACAGCCGCATGCCCGCCCAAAATATATTTGTAGTCCAGAGTCCTGAAATCTTCTACAAGTCATAGTTTCACATTTCCGTATTTTTTTTTCTTAAAACGTATTATAATTTTTGTAATCACCCTTAAGTAGTTGAAAGGTCTAAGTGGAGTTTTCCTGCTGAGAAAACTCATGTTCATTTGAAAGATCATGAGGAAACTATTGTTGAGTTTTCCCTTTTCTATGTGAAGTTTAAGAGGGATTATTTTCCGTTTTCCCGTTTGGGTATAGTAAATTTACCTTGTATTGTAAATTCTTTTGGAGATTATCCATGGTTATTATTGTTGGGGTTATTTTGATAAGCCCTTTTCATTTCTGTCGATAACTTGAATATAATAATATTTTATAATTTGGAATTCAAACTGATGTTGATTTCATTTCAATGAATAGATCTGCCTTTGTAATTTAAAGCTAATATAACAGTTTTACTAGATGGGATTATTTCCTTTCGAATTAAGAAATATCCGAACATTTGATAATTTAAATCATTTGATTTAAGTAACACATATCTAATTTGGTGAGAATTTGTGTAGTTGATTTGGTTTAATATACGTCTTAAATTTAATCTAAAAGGTTTCATTTACCATCCCTCTCCCTAGAAAATAATTTTTAAACACCAAGACCCGACCCAAGTGCGTTGGGCCGATCCCACACTTTCTTCCGTCGGAAGAAAGAACTTCAAAATTCTAATTAACATCTTTTATTTTTCTTTAAGTAATAACACCCTTGATTGGTGGAAAGCCGCTCTTCCGTCCAATCACGAAGAGGGTGCTTTTTACATTGTGATTATGATCCGATTTCATTCAAAATCAGTATCTGGGGGGTTTTGGGTTCGACAATGATGATTCTATGGTCAAAATTGGAAATTTCAAAAGGGCGGCTAAAATATGGCGGACGAGTTCTGTGATTATGATCCGATTCTATTCAGAATTGGTATCTTGGGGTTTTCTGGGTCGGAAATTTCGATTCTTCAAAATTGAGGAATTCAAAATGGCGGCTTCAAAATGGCGGATGAGTGTTGCTATCATAAAAGCTTGTCTTGAAAAATGTTTTTTTCATTATAGCTTGTTATATTCTTCGCTTTTGTTTCTCCATAGTCGAACATCCATGATCTCTTATTATATTTAATCTGAAAGCTGGCGTGAGGGAAAGCGCGTAGTGTCTTTTTAGAGTACCAAGACGAGACTGCCGCGCTTTCCTGCATTAATCCTGCAAACGCAATCCCGCACTCCAAGTGCAACCTCTGCACATACGCCCTTTCCTTCGCTCTTTCCTATTTCAGGCCTATCCATACAGAAAGCGCGCATTTGTAAAGGCCGCTATTAGCGACAATCACAGAAATATAATAAACACTAGAACGCTATAAGGTACGTCCGAGATTCAGTAAAATGACCCCATATAGCGAATAAACACCTACTACTTGTACATGCGCAGCTCGTATTTTCTTGCCACGTTGTTGCCAAGTTTTATGATTTCAGATGAAGTTCGGAATAAATCTTATTGTGAAACCCAGTGAATTCGGCAACACCGCTACGCGACGAAAACAAACACACGTCACATCAGAAAAAGTATCAGGATTTGTTGATTCCCTTTGCTGTGTGCTTTCCTGTTTATTCATTCGTATGAATTCGCTTGCCTTTTCTGCTCCGTTTTCGGTGTTTCCTCGTTGTTTTCTTGAACATTGTGTAGTACTGATACTTCTTTGGTTTAGTTTTGTATCTGAGTTTTACTAGTTAATTTTGATAGTCGAGTGCTGTGACAAATTATAGACAAAATGAAGTGATGAAATGGTTTTTTTTTCGCGAAAATAAAGGAGAAACCCATTTTATGTAAATATGAAAAATACTACAGCTATTTTATTATTATTGCGAATGTTGATATTGACAACTTATTCATACCACATTCTCGAAGTCAAAAATTTTAAGACCTGTCCTGATGACACGTTCGAATATTGCGCAAACTCTGTAGTAGGTCAATTTGCGCTGTGGGGTGCCAGGAATGCAGATCTGATTAGCGTTCTAGTATTTATTATATTTCTGTGGCGGCAATGGGCATAATGATGCGCACGGAACTGATGCCCGAGTCGGAATCGGAGTAAGAAAATCCACGAAGTGCGACTACTGGTTAGTGTCTATACTGTGCTATTATGGATCGCCCAGATATCAGGACATTCACTCCAAATGTACATACACATGTTGTCCGCGAACTCAGTCTTGCTTCCGCTACGATAGGAAAACCTTAATCTGTGCGCGAACATGGATTGGACTAATGGGAAAATAATCCAATTTATTGAAGATATGGAAATAAATGGTTTTCCAATAGGAGGTGTCATTTCGATCTTCAAAGAGAAATGCCATTTTATAGATAAATGGTCGGATGTTTATTTCATTATGAAGAAGAAAGTATGCCGTTAAAGAAGAGAATAACATCCGCCTAATGACCACCACGACTACGGCTACAGGACCATATCCTTTTCGTGAAAATTTTTATAACCAAATCGCAAAGTGGCTGCCCTATGTTAGTCGTCACTTGGCTCATGGCGTAGACCTTCTCTTTCACATGGCCCCAAAGGAAGAAGTCGCAAGGTGTTGAATCACAAGATCTCGCTGGCCAATTGTGATCACCTCTTCGAGAGATAACACGGTCCGGAAACATTTCCTGTAGAAGATCAATGGTTCCGTTGCTTGTGTGACACGTAGCGCCGTCTTGTTTTTATTTAATCGTATCTGAGCTACAGCTTGTAACTTGTAAGATATATAATAATTATAACGGGTTATATATCACTCCATATATCCTATATCACTGATTGGCCGTCTTGTTGGAAGTATACGTTGTCCAGATCAATACCATCCAATTCCGGCCATAAAAGATCATAAATCATCTCTGTTCCAATGACCCCCCCGCCACACCACAAACCGCACCCAACAGTCATACGTTGAAGATAGAGAGGCTTTTCAAATGTTGGGTTTTCCGAGTCCCAGATCTGACAATTTTGCTTGTTGACGAAGCCACCGAGGTGGAAATTGGCCTCATCACTCAAGATGATTTCTCGATGGAATTCCGGATCATTTTCATGCATTTCAAGGACCCAATCAGCAAAGACACGACGTTGTTGATGATCAGCCGGCTTGAGTTCTTGTGTTAACTGAACTTTATTTGAATCAATTGATCTCGTTGTACAAACGGCCTCACCCAGAAGCTATCTTTCTTCAAGCAAGGTACATAACAAAACACAAACTGCAGTAAAAAGCACTAAGTTTTCTTGATCCTCCATATTTTCAGCAATTGAAGGAAAGCGAAACACTGAGAACTTTTCGTGCGCACGGTGTGCTTCACTGTATACAAAAGATACACACAGCTATGCCGGTGGAAACGGACGCTTAATTTGTTAACATCTTGTGCGCGCACTACAAAATGTTCGTAAACAATTGACCATATTCATAAGCTATCGGTTGCAACTTTTTTAGCGTTTTTGGGTTGGCAACACTAGTATGTCATCACTGTCATTACTGTTTTGAAATAGGCCCGCCATTAACGTATTCATTTCAGTGAGTGAGTTATCGACTGTTATTTTCATAATATACGTTTAGGTTTCATATTTACCTTTTATAAAATTTAGTTATGGACATAAATGGCAGCAGGTAATGATTCAACATTATACAACATAAATATTGGTTCTGATTTTGAATCTGCTCTAGATTTCCACTTCCAAAGGGACCTTGGACAAGAAATCTTGATGGGTTTTCCAAGAATTTCAAGGAAGATATTATCTTGCAATATAAAGACACTTCAAAACATCATCTTCTGGGTTATAGGATATTCAAAGCGAATAAAATCAGTAATATGTTCAATCACTATAGCCACGATGGTAAGTCCATAGTGAAAGCCAAAGTAGAGGCAGCCATGAAAAAAAGTTACGATAGTACCTAATACTATTGTAGATCAAAATGGTATTATTTCTGGAGGATACTGTGAATGTATTGGTGGTGTTTCTGGTAAATGCAAGCATGTATTTTCAATATTGTGGCAGTTACTGAATTATATCAGAGATGAACGATCCTACATCCCAGAAGATTTATCTTGCACATCGAAACAGAGGGAATGGGGAACAGGATCAGCTACAATAGTAAATTCATCACTGCACCAAATGAAATTCCTCAAACCAGACCCAGCAAAGAGAGAGAAGTCAACCGAAAAAAACTGGGAAAATCGTAGAATACTGACAATAAAACATCATGTTGCAAAAACGCTCACCGGAGAAGTCCTCAGAGAACATGTGGAAGTGTTTAAGAGACATGGGTTGAGTTTTCTAGGAGAGGTAATAGAAGCAAATGCATTTAAACCACTAGCTATTCTCAATCCCAATGAAGATGAAACTAATATACCCAATGAGGATGATAATTGGGACAATATTAAAATTCCATTGTCAGTAAAATGGAAACATGAATTCCACCAATTTGTGGAAGAGTATGACCTTCCTTTGATGTTGCTGAAACACTGCCAAATAACGGAGGGAAATGATATAGAATTGGAGAAACAGACTCGAGGTCAAAATCTATGCAGGTTATGGTTTGAAGAGAGAAAACAAAGATTGACTGCCAGTAAATTTGGTGAGGTCATTAAAAGAAAACTGCCTGTGAATCAAAAAATGATCAATAACATTTGGCCAAGAAATCGCATTCAAACTGCTATTATGAAAATGGGAATAGAAAATGAAAAAGCAGCAGTAGATAAATACTTGGAGAAATATCCTCATTATAAAGCATTCAGTTGTGGTATATGTGTAAATACTGGTGTTCCTTTCCTAGCTGCATCCCCTGACAGAATAGTGCAGAATACTGTTACAAATGATCATGTTCTAGAGATAAAAACACTGGTAAAAGGGGGACTTATGTTGAATCTGAATATTTCTGAATGTATCAAAAAAGGTTTTGCACCATTTTTGGAAAAGAACAGAAGTGGAGAAATTCATCTTAAAAAGACAAATGGCTTTAACAGGACTCTGTAAGTGCCATTTCATGGTCGATAGCTCCAAGGATATATTCAAAGAGAAAATTGATTTCGATGAAAACCTATGGGTAGACCATAGTTGTTCACCCATTCTGACCAAATTTTATTTTGATCATTTTGAAAAGTCCCTAAAAATGACGAGCTCACCAACTTTGTGAAAATATTGAAACTGGTACTGAAAATATAATTTTTAGCTGAAAAAAAATAATTTTATTTTTGTGATTTGAATTGGTACTACCTTTTGAATATATATTTACCTGTTAATATATATGTATGATGAAAGTATTTGTGTTTTTTTTTGGACAATATTTTGTTTATTTCTGTTTTTATTTGAAGAATGTAAGTTTTTTCATTGTAATTTTCATTCCTTATTTTTCATCCCCATTATAAATTCTTCTTGGATCTCTAACAGAGATCTCAGGAAAGTAAATTTCAAGGAATTAAATATCGTTGGAAACCAATTAGGTTGTATCAGAAGTATATCTTCCCAAAATTATTTTCATTGGACCGAATTTGATACTATATCAACATTATCTGCACATTTATAAGGAAGGACATTTTGGATTTAGAAAAAAAAACAATTATTGAAATTAAATACTTTTATCTGATGTCATGTCATAATGACAACGTTATGTCACTCAATTTTGATGACATAAGGAAGCTCATTATGGGACTAAGTACCATAATGAATTCATTATGGTATTAAGTACCATAATGAAATTCTATAAGGAAAACATGTAATGGTTTGATCAAAAAAGTTTATTCAAATTGCCGTTACAACCTGATGACGTTGTCAAGGAAATGGCAAAGCACAGCTCACTCACCTACTAATATTTGAAACTACACAATATTTACTCCTTTAAAAATAGTTGTCATTGTGACATGTCAAAAATGCAGTTTTTAATTTTTCGAAAATGTATTGATATGAATGTCATCAGATAAAATTTTGTATGTAATACGAATCATAAACAATCATTATGGCATACGCCGTGTTATCATTCACGACTTGTACCATAATGATCGTCTTTATGATCCTTATTACATAAATAACTATTATATTACTCATATACTTCTTCTATCTAGAAGGGGTGCTTTAGAGAAATTGGGAATCAAACTACAAACTGTCCATATCTTATTCAGTTGGTCCATGGTACTGATGGGAATCGTAGATTTCAGTATATTGAAAATTTTCACTTCACCAATTTTCCTCTCGCCATGAATTCTCAGACCTACAAAAATAAAGATATAAAAAAGTTCAGTACCAGGAACGTATTAAAATGTATATACTATTTTTCAAAAAACCCAAAAACGCTGAAAAAGTTGCAACCGATACCTAATGAATATGGTCAATTGTGCCGCACACGGTTTTGGTGGAATCGTACCTTTAACCCTTCAAAAAGCAGCTCCGATAATATAGAAAGAAAAGTATTCTTTTCAGGTATTTTAATTACCCTATAGGATACTTTGTCCTAGAGACTTTATCCTCTATTTTGATCAATACCCTAGATCTTTCAAATGGAACTGAAGTTTGAAGAATTATGTAAAAAAGACTTCCACTCGTCTATAGGGATAGATTGAAAAAATGTAAGGCAAAATCTCGTCTGTACAATAAGTAATTCCTTTGAACGGTTGGAACGATATTGATGAAAAATTTGGTTGTGTTTGAAATGGGTCCTTGGAGCCGGTAGATGGAGCTGCTTTTTTTTTCACGGAAATAATTCTCACGCGGGTGAAATCGTAGTCCACAAATTATTGATATTTCTTAGTCGAAGGTTTCCAACGAACTGAGTTTCGTCACATAAAACAAATAAAAAATAGTATATTATATTATAAGGATTAAAAGTGCATATTTTTTTACGAGCAATATTTACGAGTGAACATAGGCACTTTCAGTCCGTATGATATATACTATTTTTTCTTCAATTAAGTCAAATATCTGGTATTGTTGGTAATTACTGATTGTCAGTAGACTTCAAATTTCAATTAGAGAGCTCAAATGCAATTACTTTGAGGGCCGATTGCGCCGTAGACAAAACTGTAGTTTAAATCTTAAACCTCGATTAGTGTCTATGATAATTAATAGACACTAATTGAGGTTTAGATTTAATCTACAGTTTTGTCTACGGTGCAATAGGCCCTTAGTCCTAGGATTTGAAGTAGCGTTTTTGATCCTAGGATTAAAAGTGTTGCTAAGCAACGAGCAAATTTCTGTACGGTGAAATAGTACGAAAATGTCAACATTTTTTGATGGTTGGAGAAAAACATTAATATTTCTTCAATTTCTAATCCTACGAAGAACATATTTATTCTCACGATTATAAGACAATCTAATAGAGGTATACTTTTGATTCAATAGATGTCTGCTTTTCTGATCGCCGAAGAATTCATAAGAGAGTACAGGGTGGATAACGGACGATGGTACCTTGGTTGGACGATATTATGGAAAATTTGATTCCTTCAATACTTTGATCATGAAGAATGAACGATTTAATCAAGACGATGCATTTCTGAAAGTATTGCCTTCGAGTTGAATCGTTTTCAATAAAATCTCCCTTGATAAATTCAACAACACCTACATTACAATCGATGCCGATAGTCAAACCATCATAATTTACATGTTCTATGACAAGCTCTAGATATCTAATGAAAAACCTCCAGTAGCACATTTGCGTGAAATCTTGCTTTCCTTTCAATTAAGGCATAGAAATATGTCATATCGTTTGAAGGGAAGTTTAATTCTTATTCGAAACATCCTTTGATATAATGGTTATTCCCTTTGAAAAAATACACTTTTTACTATTTAGTAGTAAATAATGTTTGAAGCTATGTCCCACCCAAAAAAAATCAATCAGTTACTCAAAAAACGCTCACGATAGGGATGAGGAATTTAATAATTATTATCTATTATTGATTGAACTGATAAATCCTAGGTCTCCCGAGGAGACCCCTCAGAAACTACAAGCTTCTGAGCTTGTAGCTTGTACGATTTAGGAGAATCAGTTTTGTTCTGTGTAGGCTTGGTTACTGTGTCCCTACATCTCCTTAGGAACAGCACTGTTAATGTTCGACCCAACAGTGAATGTTGGCCCACTACCGTTTACTAGAAATTTTCTTTCCTAGCCTCGGGATTGAATTCGGACTTTCCGCGTCAGATACAATCGCTTTAACCAATGGTTAAGCAGCAATATATGATACAGAAGTATTCAGGTGGCTGCAGCAGATCGAGAGAAGCAATAATAATTATACCCAAGAAACCAAATTCTCAATAAAATCGCAAGTCTTGTTCTCCATCGACCATGGCCCACTCTGTATACTGGATCAGATCAATCAACATTCCGTCGATACAGAATGAAATACAAAGTAGTCGATTTTCTCCTCAAGGGTCATATGCGGCCAGTTTCTCCTTTATCATGCGGTAACATGTGCATAATCAATTATGTCCCTTCAATCCATTTCAGTCCAATAACCGATATTATTCGCCGATCACATCTAGATTTCAGATGTTTCAGTTGGTGCATAGTTGGTTGATCTAATTAGGATCTCATTCGCTTCATTGCATGAAAGAACGTCGTTAGTTATGTTATGTTGATGTTATTTGTGGCATAATAAGAAACCCATTAATGAATCATAACGGAAGACGCCAATAAAAAGCTGCATAGCTGAAAACTACGTTACGACACTAACAACTTCAGCCAAAGTTGTAAATCTTCTTCTATAAGAATCACCATATCACATAAGTCAACTCCAATCACACAATCATTGAAAACACATTGTTTGCTCAACTGTAAATGCAGTTACATTATGATAATGAATAAAGGTGTGAATGGCATTCAATTGAATCGGTAAAACTATCACGCTCAATGATACTCTGGAACGATTCTGACGACAGCAACCTTGACGGCTTTGAGGGCATCTTCGAAGGAAACACCTTCTTGCCTTGGTTTCTCTATCAGTTGGCTTTATCGTGGCGGTCTATTGCCACTCTTACAGGGGTGCAATACATTACAGCATGCACGATATATTTATATTGAGGTAAATATTAAAATTGCTCAAACCTAGTGTGGCGACATAAATCCACCGGCGGGCGTGCAGAAGTCTGCTAACCGCGCTTCACACGCCGCCCGCGCCTGAGCTCGTGCTCGGCAAGGGGCACCTCTCCCTAGGCGGGCAGGTTACTGCGGTACCATATTCTTTATAGACCGACTACGTCTACTACCCAGTACCCTCCCTCGCTCGTCTCGGGCGGCAGCTGTTACATCTACGTCATTGGCAGGCCTCGCTTACATTAGCCAATCTGATGAGTCCATCGTAAGCGAGGCTGGGACGAAACGTAGCTCCATCCCGATTCACAATTGGTAGCAACACGCTATACTAGCATAAACCTCAGCATTGCTTTCTGTCTGAGAAATAATAACTCAACTGTCGAGGATCTTCCCCAGAAAGTGATTACGGTGTTACAAGAATGACTGAAAGTTGGTATAGTACACTATTTTCAAAGTTGGGACATCAACATTGGTCCTTAACAAAAATCCATGGAAACATGAATATCTCGTTGTTCCTCCAACTGAGATGTTCACAAATAAATAAAGCTGAGCAGAAAGGATAATATCATTCGATTTTAATGTGAGTTCTATGACTAACAGCTTATCTTTCAAGGACAATTATGAGATTACCACAGAATGACATTTTTATGTGATGAAAGTGAATACAGACTATTCTGACGTGACGTGGTTACATGTGGGCCCACGTCAAAATAGTGAGTGATATAAAAATGCAAAAAAATGCAACACATCGTTCTGTGCGTTCAGGCACAGAATACCTATCTACACAGAAGCGTCAGTAAGCGTCGGCACTTTGATATCCATGGGGCAAATTTTCGTGACCTTGATTCTCTGTTAGGTAGTACATATGTCACTTTTGAGTGGTCCAGCGGGAAATTTAAATTCCAACTTGACATATGTACTACCTAGCATGGCACAAACGTCATCAAATTAAGTTTTGGCGGGAAGGCGGAGTGACGCTTCTGTGTAGTTAGGTATTCTGTGGTTCAGGTTCATATTAGGCCAATGTGAGCACTGCACGGTCCTGACGTGACGTGAAATCACGTCACGTCAGAATAGTCTGTATTCACCTTTAAACCTTTCCTTAGAACTAATATGCATCAAAATACCAAGAAAATGAATTCAAATTATTGCTCCAAAGAACGATTTATACAGGGTGAGGCTTTGACTTGTAATGTCGAAAGAAATTTTTTTCATTCTCCATTTTTTCGAATTCAGCTCTGTTGAAAAGAAATAGCCATTAAAAAAAAATTGGGCTAACTACGTCCCTGGAACGCTCTTCTGGAATTGCTGCAAAGTTCATATTTCTCGATTAAAATTGAGATAATACATTTAGGAAATACTCGAGTACTAACGTTATTCGAATAAGAATGTTGAAAACATGATATTTTTCTGAATTTCTGAAATTGAAAAGCCATATTTCTTCTACCGAATCAAGTTCCTTTTTCGATTTTCCTGAAGATTAGTTTGTAAACACTAATAACTTTTTCATATTTTCCTCCATATACCCAGGTGTAGGACGCATGCGTATAACGCATATTCTTGATTCTCTGTGGCTTCGCAGAAGTCATAATTTCTCGCGAAATTTGGGTATGAATGAACATGATTCGGTCAGCTGAATGACGATTAATTTGGGTGGTGTATGTATTACACGACCCGATTTTCGACATGTGATTTGGGCACAAACTTTAGATAACCCTTTTTTTCGTGGAAGTTTTGAGGAAATATCCGCAGGCTGTTTCGAAGTGCAAGATTACTAGTGTTGTTTTGTGTGAAATGGCTGGAAAATTCAGCCTAGTTGGTTCTAGTTTCATTGTCCCAGTTAAGATTTTTGTGAATTATGACAGAGGACATTGTTCAGATAGGAACACCGCCACAGATAAATTAAGTATAAAAGTAATATTTTATTTTCCGGTAATTTTAATTTAAAACGTGGAGGTTTGTATCGATATTCATGATTCATATACGTACCTGAGTTTTGTATTTCATTGACATTTATTTTCAATATTTTCTCGAAGGATGGACAAACGAATAAATTTTCAATATAAACTGGACGTATAATTTCGAAAAAAAATCGGTTGTGTGGCGTAAGGTGAACTTCAAACAGGTTCTTTGAGAAATTTCCTGCTCTTCAGGACTCAATTTTATACTCACATGAAAATATGATATATATTAAAATCAATAAGCTGAGTCGGCAGCTACAACCTATTCAATTTTTTCTACAAAATTTGTGGAATTTCATTATCACACATCTCTTCATCGAACGCTTTCCCATCATAGAGATTTCAGTTTTTCCAAATGGAAATTATACAAACATTCTGACAACATTGGTCGTATTCACCGGACGAAGCGCAAAGTAACGTTCCGCTACCGATACCTACCTAGCGCAAATCAAAAGCGCTCCGAAAAATACGCCTGCTCCAGAACGTGTTGAGTAAGTAGCGCATGTGCCACCGGACGATTGCGCTAGTGTTTCGGAACAGTTGCCCAACGGTTACGTCCGGTGAATGCGACCATTGTTAACTTTGAATTCGATTACAGAATATTATTACATCTTCGATTCGGTGATCTGCATATCGAAATCTTGCGCCCTGGCGAACCACTGGCATACATATTCAACGATTCCTTGATTCATGGAATATTTCCTAAAAGTTTAAAACTATCTCTGATCAAACCAATTTTCAAAAAAGGGGACCCAACTAAAATCCAAAATTATAGACCGATCAGTCTCTTATCATCCTCCTCGAAAGTAATTGAAACAGCAATGATCGGTAGGATAAAAATTTTCCGATTCAAATAATCTATTAAGCCGATGTCAACAAAGGTATCACAAATTATACAGGGAGCTGAAAGACATGCTGAAAAGGAAAATAATAAACGCTGTGAGATCGAAAAACGCCAGGCGAATCAAAAGGAGCGAAAATAAACGTCGGGCAATATGGGGCTCAATGAAGGAAGAAACTGGAAAAAAGAAGACCATTTCAACATCCAAAACAGAATTAGATGGTGATTCTCTGAACAACTTATTTTCATCGATTGGACAGAGAATTCAGGATGGTGTTCAGCCGTCTATTCCAGCCACGACAGGGCTACTTAATAATTTCAAAATAAACTCCTCAAAGTCAATGTATATGTATCCAGTTACCGGGGAGTAAATTATAGATGTTGCCAAGTCATTGAAAGACAAAAAAAGCAAAGATATCTACGGCTTCTCTGTTGCTTTATTAAAAAACATCTTTCCATAACATTGTAGAGCCACTCCAAGATTTTAAATGGCTGTTCTGAGCAGGGTATATTACCGGATGAGCTGAATGTTGCCAACATAATCCCATTCCTCAAGATGGCCGATCCAGAATGTTGCGAAAGCTACAGACCCATATCGGTATTACCATCAGGTGTTTCAAAAATCTTTGAAGCAGTTTTGAAGAATCGCTTGATAGACTTTCTGAAAAGAAACAGTTTCCTGCATTCCTCCCAAAATGGATTCAGGAAGAGCAGATCGACTATAACAGCAATGATAGATATTCTGGAAATTATCATAGAAGCAAACTGAAAGCTGCCGACCTGTCTTCAAAAGGGTAATAATACTGACGGCAACATCTTGTTTCATTCTTACGTGTGTGAAATATGTTCATCAGAACAAAGCAAAATTCCCTACAAATTCCGATTTCCACAGCTACAATACTCGACAGAAGCATAATTTTAGTCTCCCATACTCCAGAATGAACAGAGAGCAGCAAGGACACAATTCAATGTGTTTCAAGCTATAGGTATAACAAATTGCCTGAAAACATCAAACAACTGAGAGAACACAATTTATACAAAAAAGTCGAAGATCTGCTGCTGCTGAAGACCATCTACATACTGGATGAATATTAGATTGTGTTGTATCTGTGTTGTCACAATTTGATTGTATTATATGACTTTTATTTTTATTTTTGACAATCCGTGTAAACATTTTGACGAAAAATATTTATCATGCAAACCTGTATTTTTCAGGTACATTTATAACATAACATAACAAATTTCTTTATTTCAGATGAATCAAGATACATGTAATTTACACTTAGCTCAAATTTAAATGAAATGACGTCACAAATTTAAGCTACTCAGTAGCTTCAAAATATTCCCGTAGACTATAGGGTTCTAATGTAATCAGTAGTTGTCTCACTTTATTTCTGAATGATTTAAAATTTGTTATACATTTTACATCATTAGGTAACTTATTAAAGGCTTTGATACTCATATAGGCAGTACTTTTCTCAGTTAGTGTTAATCTGTGTGTTGGAAACATCAAATTCAAGTTTCTTGTATTATAATTATTTACATTTTCGGATATGAATTTATATTTATTTTTATGTAAAAACATTAGAAGTTCGAATATGTAGAGACCATACACTGTGAGAAATTTTTTGAGTTTAAACTTTCCTCTACATGATTCCTTAAATCCTAGTTTGTAAATTATTCTAGTTGCTCTCTTCTGAATTAAAAATATTTTTTCCAAATTTTCGTTTGTTCCCCAGAAAATTATACCATATTTGAAAGTGGACTCAAAGTTTCCAAAATATGCTGTTCTTAATGTGCTCTCATTCATATACTGTGTGATTGATCTTAGTGCAAAACAAATTCTATTTAGCTTCATTGAAATAATTTCAGTGTGCTGACGCCAATTCAGGAATTGGTCAATGTAAACTCCGAGAAATCTGACGTGGTCCGAAAGTTGGTATTCATGTTGCAATAAGGTTACTGAATCTGATTTTTCTTTATTCGATCTGTTGGTATCGAATAGGACAACTTTTGTTTTGTTCTCATTAAGTATTAAGTTGTTTTGGTCAAACCATGTTTTTGATTTCAAAAAAATGTGGTTTGCTCGTGTTGTGAGTTCTTCGAAATCTTCAGCACCTGTTAAGAGGTTTGTGTCGTCGACGAAATTGACCGTGTTTCCTTCGTTTTCCATTACTATGAGGCTTGATCGATTCCTATTGTTCTTTTCAATATTTTTGACTTAGTTTGATTATTATTTTGTGTGATGGTAACTCTTTGTGTTCTATTAGTCATGAATGAATCTAGCCATTTGATTGTATTCCCTGCAATTCCATATAATTCTAGTTTTCTTAGAAGGTATTCTTTGTTTAATGAGTCATATGCCTTCGAGATGTCCAGGAATATGCCCAAACTCATTTTCCCAGCCTCAAGTAATTCTAAAATGTACTGTATGAACTGGAAAATTGCTGTTTGTGTTGATCGTCCATGTAGAAATCCATGTTGGGTATGTGTGAAGAGGTTGTTTTCTTTAAAATATTCCATCAATCTTGTAGAGACAAGTACTTCGAAAATTCTGGAGAATGCTGGCAATAAACTTATAGGTCTGTAGTTGTTTAGGTGTTCTGGGTCGCCTTTTTTGAAGATTGGTTTAATCAATGCTAGTTTCAAGGAATCTGGAAATATACCATGTTTAAAAGAATTATTTATGATGTATGAGAGTATTTCGCTAACTGCCGGTAATGATAATTTGACTATTATAATTGGTATCTCATCATCACCGCTGCTGAATTTATTTTTGATGAATTGGCGTAAGTTTTCAATTTCGGAAGGTGTTGTTGGTCTTAGGTAGAAGGATTTATTCGTAGGCTTGATGTGTGAATAATCTATGGGTGTTGTAGATACGTTATTTAAGAGATTGGTTACTACATTATTGAAGTGTTCATTAAAATTTTCTGCTATTTCTCCTGGAGTCCCTTCTAATTGGTAACAGTCGGTGGATTTGGTTGCACCATTGATCTCTTTGCATATTTGCCACATAGTTTTGCCTTTATTGTCGGACCTGATCATTCTTTCCTCATAGGTTTTAGATCTTTGATTTTTTAGTGAAATGTCGTATTCTTTCTTTGTTTTCTTGTAAAGATCAAGATGCTGCTTGCTTAATCTGCTCAACATTAAGAGGATGTCTAATTTATTTTTTATTTCTTCAATTTCGGGTGTTCTGTGGTTGCGTTTATGTTTCTTGTTGAGAGATGGTTTTTTGGGAAATTGTTCATTAAATATATTTACAAACTCAGACATGAATACATTCCATTGTTTGTTCACCTCAGATTTATCTATCTCTCGTACAAGGTTCCAGTTTTGGTTGCATAATTTTTCCATAAATGTGTCTTTTTCCCTTTGGCCATAAAATCTACGGAAACAGATGTTATTGACTCTTATTTCTTCCATGAAAAAAATAATTTTTTGTGCTCTGTGATCTGATATGTGCATATCAAAGACTGAACTTTCCCAGTGCTGTATATTTGTAAAGATGTTGTCTATCGATGAGCTTGATCTATCAGTGACTCTAGTATCTTGGTTAATGACTGGTTTGAGGTTGAAAGATCTCATAAGGTTAATTAGTTCGGTTCCATCCCTATTTGTTTTTCGCAATTCCATGTTGAAATCACCAGCTACTATTATTTGTTTATTTCCAGGAATTATTTTGTTTAAAGTTTGTTCTAGTTTTGAAAAAAAGGTATGGATGCTGCCGCTTGGTGGTCTATATATTGACAGAACTATCACATTGCCTTCTTTTCGAATCCATTCTCCTGCTGCACATTCAAACTCTCCACTTTCAGAAAACTTTTGTAATTTAGTTTTTGTATTGCTTTTTAGTGTTTTGTGGAAGTAAAGTGCTGATCCTCCGTGACTTCCTTCAGATCTACAGAAGTTTCCTACTATTTTGAAATTTTGTATTGGGATGGTGGCCAGTTGTTCGTAAGATTTCCAATGCTCTGTTATGCACAATATTCGGCATTCTTTATGTTTATTTAGTTCATATTCTAATTTGTTTACAGCATTTCCTATAGATTGAATATTCTGGTGAATAAGGCTTATTTTACTGGGTTTTGGTTCATTTTTTGTTGTTTTGCTGGCTTGAGGATATTTGTTTTTATCTACTGCACAAAAAAATTCCCACCGTGAGCTCTTTTATGGATTTCGAAGTTGAATCTCCGTATCCCTACGTTTGGGGGCCAAAAGGATGGTTCGTACATGATGTCTTTCTTAGTAAGAGGGGCTGTTACACAGAAACTTTTTAGTTGTCCTAGTTTTGTTTGTAGTTCAGTTACGGTTACTTCTTCTTTTTCAGTCAGGTTGTTTTTTGATGTGATTTTTTACCATATCAATTGTTACATGGTTGTTCACTCTATATATGTTAAGCCAATAAATAAAATTAATATTATTTTTATTATTATTATCTGATTATCTGAAGAATCAATCTATCAACTCAGCTATACCCAACGTCACATACGAGAAGATACTGAAGGGATTCTAAAACAGGGAAAATATATTAGGCATATTTTTCATCTGACAAAAGCATTCGAATCTCTTGCTGAGAAAATTGGAGTTACTAGGAATCAGAGGGAACGCACACAAATGGTTTGTATTCTACTTCACGAATAGACAGCAAGTAATCATTGAAAACAAAGGTATTCGTTATTTTGCAGGGCTAACTTCCTTACAATCAATAGGAATCCCACAAGGGGGTGTTGCGACACCTATTTTATTGGTGATATTTGTGAATGATTTTGAAGAGACAATGAAAGACCTTAATCGTAGCCTTGCAAACTTTGCAGACGACACAAACCTGCTGATCCGCGAAAGAAATCGTGAACTCTCATTTCGAACACTCCAAGAGTGCAGTACTCGTATAATGAACTGGTTCAATGTTAACAGGCTTAATTGAACGTGGAAAAAACAAATTTCATCATGTTTACTCTAATTTTTTTACCGCAGTATGAAATTGTATAGTCAAATATCTATCTACAAAAATTTCAATCTTCATGCTTTTATATTCGCGAAATTTCAAGTTGAATTGAAACTTTAGCTAAATTACTTAGTCTCATTTGGAGCATTGGCGATCTTAAATAATTTTCGATAATTTTTAATTTCGAGAAGGATCTTTCACCAGATGCAACTCAAACCGGCAGTGTTAGCAATATCACAGTGTGTGGTAATATTTTTTTAAGTGCTATCGCTGTTTTCGGAAATGTAGGAATTGAGTCCTTGCCAAATAGATATTGCAACCGGGTTTGTGGATAATTGGACTTGTCTTCTGCAAAATGCGATTGTTACTGTTCATTCTCTCTTCAGGACCAAGTGCCGTGATGTGGAAACACTTTTGGAGTTATTTTTTTTTCTGGAGAGAAATGAAAGCTCTATGATGCGCCAAAATTTAAAAGCTGTAACTGGACCACAGTCGTCATCAGAAATTTTCAAAGTTTGGAAATTGAGTAAAAAAAATTTTTCTGGTTTTCTGGATATAATTTTATTTCTCCCAATCTTACGACCGCAGACTCATCTAATAATTTTTTTCTGAGGGAGAATAAGAGCTCTAAAATGCATCAGAATTTGATCGCTCTATAGTTTGACCACAGACGCCATTAAAAACTTTCAAAGTTTGGGGATCTTTGGCTTTAACCCTAAGAACCCGTTATTTCTTATCTGCTGTTTTTTCGGTACCGATAAGATTTTGTCTGATATATTATCTAGGTGTAGAAATGTATGGAAAATTGATGAAAGATGTGATGATCAGATCCTCTCATAAACATAATCTTTGATGGTGTTGATTTATTGATTATTATAATGTTTTTTTGTGCGATTTCATTTTTTATGCTATAGGTGGGTTGGGTATCCTGACAATTACTATAAGGTCGAAGTGACTTGATTTGCCGTCTCCCTGGATGTGCCGCCCGTGTGCAGTGCACGCCTTGCACGCCCGCTTACGGCGGGCAACTGCTGAGAGTATATTATGCACTCGAGGTCGTTTACCTTATTTTTTACACTCTGTAACGGGGTTTTCTCGGCGAACTTACCCCGAGCGCCAGCTATTTTTTAACATTGGAAATGTTTATGTTCGTATATTACAGGCAAATTACGAGTTTTCGTTCAAGGTCAAAAGACAAAAGTGTCGCCAGTAGACCAAAAGAGCATTCGAAAGTTATCGCGTGATTTAATTAACATAGGTGTATTGGGAGGATACATTAAATGACAAATTGTATCGGGAAGGTTCGGATCGGTTCGTGAATCTCCGACACGGCATTTGAATACCGCAACACTCGTGACATTCCGAAGCACATTGTTTATAAACAATGTTCGAGCTGTCATGTTATTCGATTCTTCAGCGATTGAGAACTTTGTATTCATTATATTATAGTTTTTTAATCTATGTATTATTCTCAAATTTATTGAGTAAACGAGAGGCCATTTTGTTCTATGGCAGGAGAGGAACTGGAATAAATATATGGCTATAATAGAAAGTTGAAATGAATATTTGAAATACGATAAAATGGAAGGAAAAAAGGATATAAGGTATTTATGGTTTTCTAGTTATAACTTGAGATCCTCGTTGAATATTGCTTTGTTTTAGGGTAGAAAAGCTATTGGATCAATTGGACCAAATAGTGTATGTGAAAATGGGGAAACAAATTCTTCACAGAGAAAGACCAAATGCAAACAAATATCAAATGTAATTCTATTCTATCATAGGGTTACTGTGGAAGCACATCATGTCCTCATGATTGACGAAAATTTGGAGAATGTTCGTAAGAAAGAAGGAATTCTGTTTCAGATGAAGATTGGTATATATGTATGAACCCTCATCTAGTCGATTGGCATACCAGGATGATGTGAAATTCTTCATAGAAGAATTAGCATCCAAACCAGAAAGTTCAACGTCATTTAATTTTCACGATGAAAATGTAATGCAGTTCAAACTGTTTCGAGTTTTTCTCTTGAATATTTGGTAGTGTTTTATACCCTTCTGATGAGGAATTGAATTAAATTGTGGGAAGAAATTAAACACATGGCTTGCGAAGAAATCCAAGGTGAAATTTGCAAAAAAGGGAGAATAGCAAATCATACATATCCGAGCAAACAATAGAATATTTTTTAAAGTGTTCTATGGTAAAATTTCTTCGACTGAAGTTGTAGAATATTTTCAGAGTTTTACTGAATCATCTTCCAGGAAACTACTTAGCCAGCATGGTGAAGAGATTATTTTGTTCATTTTTCTGCTCTTGCATGTCTCTTATCAGATTTAAACTCAGGGTATCTTGGAGAAGGCTCGGTTTCTCTTTCGAGATAAGCATTGCACCAACCTCAGCGAACACTTTCTTTTTGTTTTCGTATTATATATTCATTGATCTCAATCGAAACAATGAGTAATGTATGTTGGTAAAAAAAATTTTTCCTTTTATTTTGAATTCTACAATGCATACCTATTCCATCCTGATTCTAGGGCTTAAAATGAAACAATATCATATTGATTTCTTCAATTGCTAAAGGAATTGAAATAGAATATTATTATGTAGCCACTACACCTTACTAACTATGCAGATGAAATTCTTAGTTTCTTGAATTGCGAAATAAACATGGAAAATAATATGGCAATTGGATCGAAATTCAATTAGGTAAAAATTCTATTTCAAAGGAGCGAATAATGCTTGAAACTGTACCATAGTGAAATGCATGCTGAGAAATGATTTTCAGTAATCGGTTCTCACATTAAGAGAAATTTGTTCGATTTATAACGTGTAGGTACAGCTGAAATTGAAACAGGTTACAATTTCAACAGATAACTTAATTCAATTAATCCAAGACCTAATTCACTCACGGTTTCGGTAAAACGTGTTGAAATAATACTTCAGTGGGGAAGGGATTGATTGATTTCGCGTAGTATTCCAGAATCTGAAATGTTTATTATTTCTATTTCCATTTTCGTTCCCAACATTGTATTTCTGACCGACGACAGGTCAGTGTCAAACTGTCAAAATCAGATGTTGGCGATGCGATGAGAAACCGGCCAGCGCGCAGGTCAAGTTTTGCCTTACATCGGCATTCTGCAACTCTCGTGCCTATTTGTCATTTAATGTATCATAAAACATTAAATGACAAATAGGCACGAGAGTTGCAGACCAGTGAGCCGCGGTGGGAGGTTCGTCAAATTCGCCGCAGCGTTGCCAGATTGGGCAATTATTCCGGTATTTGAAGGATAGATCATTGTTTTATTTCCTTCATTAGCACTTCGAGTGTTTATATTGTTGTTTCATCAAGTGAGATCTGGGCCGCGATGAGTGGTCCGTCAAATTCGCCGCAACGTTGCCAGATTGGGCAATTATTTCGGTATTTGAAGAATAGGTCGATAGTTGATCCAAGTACATATAAGATTCATGAATTTTAGTAGAAACAGAATTATTCTATCTAAAGCCAATTTCATGAATACCCAGATTTGCTAAAATCAAAATTCACTTCGAAAATATTGGACGGAGTGGACACAGCTTCATCTGATGATGTTTACTCCGAGTACATATAATATTCATGAATCTTAGTGAAAACATGATCCTTCTATCTCAAGCCAATTTCGAGAAAACTCAGATTTGGTGAAATAAAAATTCTCTTCGAAAACGGAGTGGACTCAGCTTCTTCTTTTGATGTTTACTCCTAGTACATATACGATTCATGAATTTTAGTAAAAACAGAATCTTTCTATCTCAAACCAATTTCATGAAAACCCAGATTTGGTAAAATGAAAATTCGCTTAGAAAATATTGGACAGGATGGAATCAGCTTCATCCGATGAGAGTTGATCCAAGTACATATAAGATTTATGAATTTTAGTAAAAACAGAATCCTTCTATCTCAAGCCCATTTCGAGAAAACTCAGATTTGGTAAAATAAAAATTCCCTTCGAAAATATTCGACGAGGTGGACTCAGCTTCTTCTGATGATGTTTACCCAGAGTACATGTAAGATGCATGAATTTCAGTAAGAACAGAATCCTTCTATCTCGAGCCAATTTCGAGAAAATTCAGATTTGGTAAAATAAAAATTTGATTCGAAAATATTGGACAGGATGTAATCAGCTTCATCCGATGATAGTTGATCCGAGTACATATAAGATTCATGAATTTTAGTAGAAACAGAATCCTTCCTATCTGAATTGAATTTCATGAAAACCCAGATTTGGTAAAATCGAAATTCTCTTCGAAAATATTGGACGAGGTGGACTCAGATTCTTCTGATAATGTTCACTCTAAGTACCTATAAGATTCATGAATTTTAGTAAAAACAGAATCCTTCTATCTCAAGCGAATTTCATGAAAACTCAGATTTGGTATAATAAATATTCCCTTCGAAAATATTGGACGGGGTGGACTCAGCTTCTTCTGATGATGTTTACTCCGAGTACAGATAAGATTAATTAATTTTAGTAAAAACAGAATCCTTCTATCTCAAGCCCATTTCATGAAAACCAAGATTTGCTAAAATCAAAATTCACTTCGAAAATATTGAACAGGGTGGACCCAGCTTCATCCGATCATTTATATCTTTATTTTTCATTATTATATCTTAAGAATACTTACTTTAGAAAGAACATTTTTGTTATAAAATACGGTGGCAACTTTTCTCTCACATGTTTGAGTTAGGAATTAGGAATGTTGATTGTTTCTTGCAATTATTATCTATTGCTTATTATTATTATTGAAAATACTTTTTTATTTTAAGTTCAAATGCAAATAAGTGTTGGTAATATTTACATGTGGTGTTATCATTTCCAATGTCTCTGATGATGGTTGCAAGGATTGCGAAATCTGTGAATTTTTTGTTCATTTAAATTATTGTGTCTCCGCAACTAGGCCATTGACACAGTACAATATTCTATTTTTACATTACAGATGAACACAAAAATTTTAACAAAATATGGATATTAACAGTATTGATCATATATGATTGTACAGTTGGCTTTCTTTCAGGAATTCTATTGCTGCTTCAATTTGTGTTGGTGAGCTGAGGATGTCTTTTAAATTATCTTTGAGGCTCACTCGATGTCTGATGTCATCATAATGTTGACAGCGAGTTAGGAAGTGTTCCACAGTCAATCGATGTTCTGGGCAGTATTCGCATATAGGATGTTCTTCCGATGACATCAAGTAGCTGTGTGTCAGCCTGGTGTGTGCAATTCTTAATCTCCTCATTACTATTTTGTCTTTCCTTTTTAGATAAATTTTTATCGGGGAATCTATTTCGGATTGGATTGCACGAAGTTTATTATTGCTGCTATTCCATTGGGTTTGCCAGTCTCCAAGAGATTTCAACTTTATTGATGCCTTTAAGTCAGAGTACAGCTGTATGTTTGTGATGGGAAGATCAGAGGTTCGTGCCAGATTCGCGGATTGATCTGCAGTTTCATTTCCCTCAATACCTATATGAGATGGTACCCAAATTATGGTCGTATAGATGTTTTTGTTCGTTCTAAGTATATGGCATCGTTCTTGAATTTTTAGTATCAATGGGTTCTTAGAGTAAATGTTGGATATCGCTTGTATTGAGGACAATGAGTCTGTGAATATTGCTATATGTTGGCCAGGCGTCATGGTGCTGAATAGGGACTTGTATATTGCGAAAAGTTCACCAGTTTGAATACTGCAGGTTGGTGGGAGTTTGAAGGATACTGGATTATTGAGTTTGTCAATGACTGAGCATGCAATTCCATTTTCATCTTTAGATGCGCCAGTGTAAAATTCCTCATCAAATTCCTCATTAGCTTTCAATTCGAGGAAATGTTGTTTCAGAATTGTACCATGGGTTTCCTGTTTGTTATATCTATGAAGAATTGTATTGAGCATCGGTTGGTATCTGCACCAGGGAGCATGTTTTGAGTAGGTCAAGGGAACTAAAGCATTGAGTTCAATAGATTCTAAATGTTGCTGGGCAATCTGTGGGATTGGAAGTAACGTCTTAAGGTTTGTAGTGGTGAGGCGATTCGATGTTTTCATCAGTTCAAGTATCGGATGGTTCGGCATAGCAGATATCTTTAAAGCATATGAGAGAAGAGTTTGATGTCGACGAAAGTTTAGAGGGAGTTCTTGTGCTTCAATATAAAGGCTCTCAGATGGGCTGGTTCGGAATGCTCCAAGGATTATGCGGAATGCAGTATTGGGAACGGTATCCAGTAATTTCATATTTGTTTTGTTTGACGTTGAGTAGAGGATGCTGCCGTATTCTAGTTTCGACCGAATTAACGACCTGTATATTCTCAGCATAATTTCTTCATCACATCCCCAGTGATGATGAGATAGGATTCGAGGGATGTTCATATTTTTCATACCTTTGACATTTCTGATGTGTTGAGTCCAGGTAAGTCTCTGATCTATGGTCACTCCTAGGTATTTAAGGTGGTCAACTAGTTCTATGGGGTGATCGTTAATTGTTAGGTGAGGTAGAACAGTTGGATGTCACCTAGTAAAACGAATGAGTTCTGATTTTGATGAAGAGAAGTTGAAGCCAATGTTCCCAGCCCAAGCAGTGATATCATTAGGAGTTGTTTGTATCAGTTTGCACGTACTGTTTGTGTTTTTACCCGAGCAGAACAGGAGCAGGTCGTCTGCATATAGTATTAATTTATTTGGGGCTTTGACAACGTTGCATATGTCGTTGATGGCTATCAAGAAGAGAGTGGAGCGCCAGCTATTCTTTTTCCTCATAAGGGTTCTGTGACATCTAGGATGTTAGGGATAACTGAGAAATCAGAAATAGAGCAATTCACAAAGTTTATTCAATTAGTGAAAATAAGAGTACAAAAATACAGTAATACCAAAAAAAATTAAATGAAATATATACCTATATATACAAGTTGACAAGGTTGATAAGTTTTGTCTGATCGCGAGCACTCACGTAATTAAATATTTCCCCGATACGAGTCAGCCAGAATAGAGGGGGGAATTTGAATTAAACGGGGAATTTAAATATACAGTCGCAAAATGTTAAACGGATATGAAAGGAGTTCAGTATAAAAGTGTACTACAGATATTTTTCACTTGGATTTTTCTTCAATCCCAGAACTCAAAAGAGTTATATTGTCTACTTAGCTTGTTTCGCGGTTGAAAGGTTAAATTATATGGTAAAATAGAAAGCGTCGAACTTGCTATAATAGCCTTGGTTCGGTGGGTCCCTCAGGTCTGACCATGAGTATACACACCATGAAGGACAGACTAATTACAGCTACTAAGGATCGGAACATAGCAGGATAGTTATTCGGTTGAACGTGCTATAGCATTGGTTCGGTTGGGTCCTTGGGTCTGACCATGCGTATACACACCATGAAAGACAGACCGACGCCGGACACCTGGACAAGCTAGGAAAGGTATTGTGCGGATTTCGGCGGAACAGCTTTTTTAGAAGACTCAACGAAGATTGAAAATGGGACTGCAAAAAATCGGCTCGGTACTTACGATTCTATCGCACAAGCACTCACTGTGTAAGAATAAATCAAGCAAAATTGACAATCGGCGTTTATTCACAGTGTAACAACTATATCGGAAGGTGAATCTTAATCAAAAAGTTAATCGGGAAAAGTGAAAAACAATCTATACTGAATCAATGAGCAATCAAAAATGGCTATACTGAATCGATGATAAATCAAAAGTGAAGTGCAGATGAGGGGAACCTCGCCTTTTATAATCTCCCTGAGGGGGACAGAAACGGTAGGCGCACAAATGTTAAAAGGGTAGTGGAAAATGCATTTGGTATTCTTGCCCAGAAGTGGAGAATTTTTTACAGACCTATCGAAGTATCCGTATACAGTTTTGATTGTGAAAACAACATGTATTTCACATGATTACCTAATTTCAAAGCAATGCGATGATCAATATTTTCAATTCTGGATCCACCACAAGATACAATGGACGCATTCACAAATATTCAAAATGACCCTAGAAGGGTCCCAAATGTGGCATTTGAAGTCCGTGAAAAATTTGCCACTTTTTTCAATAATAATTGAATTAAGATTCTCCTGCTACTGAACATTGTTCAAATTATTGTAATTTTTTTTATAAGTTACCTAATAATAGAAATCGTTTATGGTTATTTCAAATAAAGATCAGATAAATCATTGAGTCTTTTCAAGAAGAAGCAATCTAAGCAAATTTCAATAAATTTGTTTACTTTCAATCAAACTTTCAGTGAACGACATTGTACGTGCTAGGCACGTATATGAATTTACACAGCGGGAAGAGCGGGAACGCGGGAAAAACACTGCATGCAGCGTTACGCCTGAGTGTGGGTACTTCTATATTCCGCCACATGTTTTCATCCCGCGTCGTTCCCGCTCCCGCTGTTCCGCGTACTGCGGTACTGCGGTAGCGGGAACGGAAACGTCGCGGTGTACTGCGGGAAGCGGGAAGTTTTTCTATTCACACCAAAGCGGTAAAGTACGCGGTAACGTGAAGATTTCTGGGAGTTTTCTGGTCGAAAAAAATGGATTTCTCATCCCATAATTAATTTATCTCTTTTTCGAAGATTTTTTTATTCGGGATTTCCCAAATCATATCCTTTAAAAGATCCTTTAAAGGATCCCCCACACCAACGCGGTACTGCGGGAGCGGGAGCGGTAGCGGGAACGACGCGGGATCAAAACTTGTGACGGGATATGGAAATACTCGCACTCAGGCGTAGGGCGGCGCCTACGAACGCGGGACTGCAGCGCTGCATGCAGTGTTTTTACCGCGTTCCCGCTCTTCCCGCAGTGTAAATTCATATACGTACCAGAACGTACAATGTCGTTCACTTAAAGATTGATTGAAATTGTGAAAGCCCATCCAATTTTATGATTTGGGAAATCCCGAATACAAAAATCTTCGAAAAAGAGATAAATTATGGGACAAAATAGGCACCGAATTGAACGAAAGTGCAAAGTAAACAAATTTATTGAAATTTTCTTGGATTGCTTCTTCAAAAAACGTAGTTCGTGAAAAAGCTCAATGATTTATCTGAACTTTATTTAAAATAACCATAAACAATTTGTATTATTAGATAACTTAAAAAAAAATTATCATAATTTCAGTTTATCATTATTACTAACGCTTGCCGTTCATCTTCTGCTACAGCAATCGGTAGAAGGGCTTCTTCTTCATCGGATGAAAAACCAATTTTTTTCGACCAGAAAACTCCCAGAAATCTTCACGTTACCGCGTACTTTACCGCTTTGGTGTGAATAGAAAAACTTCCTGCTTCCCGCAGTACACCGCGTCGTTCCCGTTCCCGCTCCCGCTACCGCAGTACCGCGTTGGTGTGGGGGATCCTTAAGGATGGTGGTTATAGGCTGGAGAGTGTCTATACAAAAACTTGTAATGGAGGAAGTCAACAATATTTTTTCAGTAAACGTGGCGGTCATTGATATTTATATCAATGAACGTTCACTATATTAATGTTTAGTTATTGAACGTTAATGGGTATATCCCTGAAATTTTGGAGATGGAAACTGCTGATTATCAAGAAAATAGTGAGTGGGAGCTGGATGCGTACTTATATGTTGATGAAACCAATGTTATTGTA
The DNA here is from genome assembly GCA_910592335.1 of Adalia bipunctata. Lineage (NCBI taxonomy): Eukaryota > Metazoa > Arthropoda > Insecta > Coleoptera > Coccinellidae > Adalia > Adalia bipunctata. The sequence continues at coordinate 50,024,789 of OU342950.1, read as the reverse complement.
TCATCTCATAACTTGGGGAATGTATCAGAAGGCCTAACATCTGCTGTATCAAAGATTGATGAATGGTGCATCTCCAACTCATTAAAACTAAATTCGGACAAAAGCAATATAGTGTACTTCGCCAAAATTAGATCAAACTTATCTTATCCCCAATGCATTAACCTTAAAGACACTAGAATATCACCTAGCTCAAGTTTCAGACTCCTTGAAATAACAATCGATAGACACCTAACTTGGGCAGAATATTGTTGTATGTTGGCACCTTAATTGAATTCAGTAATCTATACAATGAAGGCTATCAGAAATCAGGTTGATGTGAACACACTAAAAACTGTCTATTTCACAAACTTTCAATCACTGTTATCATATGGCATTATTTTTTGGGGAGATAGTTCACAGGCTGACCATATACTGATTATACAGAAGCAAGCCATTAGAACCATATTCAGTATGAAATACAGATCATCATGTAGAAGTGTTTTCATGTCAAACAACATTTTAACTTTACCAGGGCTGTGCTACACTTACCGCATCCTGCTTTTTTTTCGCAAGCATCCACATTATCTAGAAGAATATAAGAATAATAACTCTAGGACTAGGATAATTCATGAATACTTTTATTCGATTCATAAGTTTTCGATCACTGAGCGAAATACTTTGTATACAGGGTCCTGCAATAGTGCGCAAATCTTCCACAGCTGCCGAACCAGACATCTCAGAGATTTCTTTGGAAAGTAGACCTCTTGTACCCTCATTTCTGCATCTCAGGAAATTATTTTCTGATATACAGGGTGTCCCCGATAAATGTTATTCAACAAATGCATGATTTCTTTAATGGATCACCTCATATATTTTCACATATATTCAATGACCTTCATTACATCTTTCATGACGCAAAAGATTAGGGACATTTTTCCAACGGTACAGATCTTATTCGAATAAAACTGCAAAAAGGGGAAAGAAAAGCAGTTCATTAAAAGTCTTCTGACGATTTTCAGAAGCGATAGTAACATGAATTTGATCTCGAAGTTTTTCAATTGAAGAAATTGCCTTGAGGTTCGTAAACGATAAACCTGTCATATACAGGGTGTCCGTTATTGAGGTCCAAATATGAAGAACTTAAAATTATTATTTCTCGATTTTTTTCGAATGGAACACCCTGTATTTTTCAATGTGGACAATTGAATACCTTACATTTTCTCAAAAGTAACCTTAGGATTATTTTAACTCCCGCATCCAGCAGACCCGAAAAATTATATCGCAACTGAAAATTTTATTGAAATAATGACATAATAAAAACTAACGGACATTCAAAAGAGATCAAACAATGAAATAAAACTAAATGAATAATTATTGACAAACTTCAAAAGCTTACCAGAATCATACTTCCTGAGCATCAACATAAAAATGATATATTTTTTACGTACAAGCAATGCATATTGATCACGTATTCAACCAATTACATCAGTTTTTATCGGCTTTCCAAAAAAATATTAATCAAGTTATTGCTACTGAGAGCTCAAAGATACTTTCGAATACAGTGAATAAGTATGAATTTTTGGAAATACTACCGGAGAGCAAGAATGAGTACATATACATAATATCGGATAGCAAAGCAGCCCAGGTAGCGCTTGACTCCCCACTAGTTGAGTAGAAGTTAGTCTAGGAATGTAAAACGTCTCTCAACACAATCGGAGAAAGAAACCAGGTCAACCTTATCTGGGTACCTGGACACTCCGGGATAGCTGACAATGAAGCGGCAGACCGACTTGCCAGGTAAGGGGTGTCTATTCCCCTCACCGGTCCAGAGCCATTTTGTGGCTTCTCACCCAGTCATCAGGCAGTTAAGGAATGGGAACAAAAGAGAAAGCTTACGTTCTGGCAAACGATCAATGGCCAAGGACAGGTCAAGTCATTTCTCTCCTACTCGACGAGCTGGACTAAAAAAGTTCTGTCACTCAGTAAACAGGAACTGAGGAAACTGACAGGAGCACTCACGGGACACTGTTCAATCAAAAAAAACACATATTAGCTTTACAGCTTTTTTTATTATGATTTATGTAAAATTTATATGTACAAGAATATTTCCAGGGTGAAATACACTAGTTATATAGATTTATAATTTGTTGATTACAATTAGTACCTGATCAATGATCTTATCTAATGATATAATTTTTGATTAGTGTGCAATGAATAGTGTGAGAATATGAGATTTTCTAGAGGTATGCAGAATCAAAAAAAACACATATACGTCTCAGGTGGTTTGAGTTTTGTTTGGGGTTTATATCACTAAGTGATGGGATAGCTTATGTTTGATTTTGATATTTGTGTTTTCGGCGTTCGTTGTGCCGATGTTTTTTGTTTTGTTCAGTCTTTTTGTTGTGTATTTGTAGAATTTGTTGGTGTGTTTTTGTATTATTATGGGGATGGTTTCTATGTTGGTGGATTCGTGTATTTCTTTGGTTCGGGTGGATTTTGGTTTATTGAGTATTGTTCGGAGGAATTTATTTTGTAGTATTTGTAGTTTGTTCATGTTTGTGTTTGAGGTGTTACTCCATATGGGATTTGCATACAGGAATACAGGCCTGATACCCTGTTTATACAGGGTGAGTCTTTGACTTGTACATATATTTCAACTGTAGATTCCTCTCATCAAACGAAACACTTTTTTCCCATACCATTTTTCAAAATTCGGTTTCGTTTGGAAGATACAGGGTGTCGAAAATCCACGAAAAAAACACTTTTCTGTTTATATCTTCGGAACCGTTATTTCGAATGAACTGAATTTTGGTTGAGTTTTTACTCTATTCGTGGTGCATATTACTCAATCGAAACTTATTCAATATCTCTCCTAGTTTGAAAGTTACAGGGTGGTCGACTCATAAATTCATGCAAAAACACTATCAAATCACTTGAAAAGAATAAACGGTTCACATTTTCGAAAGAACTAATCGGTTTAGAAAATAAAAGTATTCTTATGTTTTTTCAATAAAACGCGTCGTTCTCAAGTTATTCGTAATTGTCTAAGATTAAATTTGAGGAAAAAATCATGAATTTCAAGAATAATCTGAATGCTGTCCTGAGTTAAATCTCATCGAATATTATTTCTTCTCTGGTCTCTCAAAATTCAACAATGTTGTCAGAATTATTATCAGTTTATCAACTTTGTCAAGACGAAATCTCTATGATGAAAAAAGTTTGATGTAGAGATATGTAATAATAAAATCCCACAAATGTGGGAGATGAAATTGAATTCTAAGAAGCATGAAATTATACATTTTATAGGCAGTTTCTATTGAAATTTCATTGTTACCGGTCCTTCAGCAAAAAAATTTTCAAAACAATATAACTCGACACCAGACGACACTACTATTACACCAATTCACTAAGTCATTTACAGAATCATCACCTTTTTGCTTTATTCTCTGTCAATTAATCATTGACCTAGAATATTCTACATCAATGCAATAAATAAATAAATAAATCGAAGTCACTGACTAACGTTGGAGGTTAGAGACACAGAAACTCTGTATGTCTTGCGTGGCGGCTACATCCACTCCACAGCCTTCAGAAGCATCAGAAGGGAAGAGTAGGCCGTGGCCCGTGCTACATCGCAGCCGGCAAAGAACGTAGCGCTATATCGGCGAGAATCAGAACTACTCGTTTGGCGTTTCCTACAGTGACTCTAATATCAAACTCTATCAATGATAAAGTCACTGTAGCGTTTCCGAAGAGCAACGCCTAGACGCCTTTAGCGAAAAGTAAACAAAACTGGTGCCCTTGCGATAAATGCGATAGTTCTTCTGGGGTACGTACCGCTCCCTTGGTTTCGACTATACCATTGTTTGAAGAGAAAATAGACAATCTGGCATCGTCTTCTGTAGAGTTCTGTGGAATATAATATCACAGAAGATGAGTTAGGTTAGGTCATTGACCTCGAATCATATGACTTAGGTTGATGGAGTTAGGATAGGTTAGTGAGAAACCAATTTTGATAAGATAGTTCCAGAATATCGAGGAAAATATGAACAAATTATTAGTGTTTACAAACTAATCTTCAGGAAAATCGAAGAAGGAACTTATTTTGGTGTGAGAAATATGGTATTTCAATTGCAGAAATGATGGACAAAACTTAGCGTTTTTGTTAGGAAATATCGTGTTTGTAACATTCTTATTCAAATAAGGTTAGTGCTCGAGTATTTTCTAAATGTATCACCCAGAATATCTAATAATCACATCAATTTCAATTGAAAAATATGAACTTTGAGGTGTTTGTAGAGAATAATATCAGGGACGCATTTAGCACAATTTTTTTTTTCTAATGGCTATATCTTTTTATCAGAGCCGAATTCGGAAAAATGGAAAATGAAAAAAAGGTTTATTTTGGCCTAAAGAATCTACAGTTAAAATATATGTACAAGTCAAAGACTCACCCTGTATATTCGTGTTTTCGATTTTAGGCTTAGTTTGCTTTGATAGCTCATAAGTGGGTACGTGTTTTTATGTATTGTGTGTCCTGTACGGGTTGCGTTTTCTATATGGGTGTTATAATTTAGTTTTTTGTCTAATGTGATGCCTAGGTATTTGACTGTGTTTTGGGTTTTAATTGTTTGTCCGTTGAAAGTTACTGGTTTGTTTGATTGTTTTAATTTATGGGTAAAGTGGATTAGCGTAGTTTTGTCAGCGTTGATTTTTATTTTCCATTTGCTGTAGTATTTCTCCAATTCATTTAGGTGATCTTGTATGTATTTATTTGCTTGATTAGGTTGGGTGGATTCTGAGATTATGGCTGTGTCGTCTGCGAAAATTTTGAATTTGGTTTGTTTTGATGTAGGGATGTCGTTGATGTAGTAGTTAAATAGTATGGGGGATAAAAGCCCTCCCTGTGGGACTCCTGCCGGTATGGGGGTTTTGTTTGATAGCTTGTTTTCTACTCTTACTTGAAAGGTTCGGTCGATGATGTAGGAATGGATTATTTTGGTGATATGTGGGGGTAATTTGGTTTGAAGGAGTTTGTAGATGAGGCCATTGTGCCAAACGGTATCAAATGCTTTTTCAATGTCAAGATTGAGCATGGCTGTTATTTTGTTATAATTGAAGTTTCTGGTGATTTGGTCTGTAATTGAGGCTAGTTGTAACGTGGTACTGTGGGATGTTCTAAAACCGAATTGTTCTTCTCTGATTTCTTGATGTGTGTTTTCATGTTGTTTAATTCGGTGAAGGATAATTTTTTTCTAGGACTTTTGACATGGTTGGGAGAAGGCTTATAGGACGGTAATTTGTTGCTAGTTTGTGGTCTTTTTTTGGTTTGGGAAAGGCTAGGACTATTGCATTTTTCCAGGTGGAAGGGAAGTAGTTTAATTTAAGGCAGCTATTGAAAATGTAATTTAGTTGGGCGATGGCCTTGCGAGGAAGATTTTTTAGGACTTGGTTTCTGATTTTGTCCTCACCTGGCGCTTTTTTGTTTTTAAATGACCTAATTATTTGGCGAATTTCGGTGGGGGATGTTAGGTAATTTGGTGGTACGTTGTAGGATTGGTTAAGGAACGACTGAACCGTTTCTTCAACTAATTGCTCTGTTTTATTGTCAGACATTTGGTTGGTCTTTTGGTGGATCTTGTGGTATGTGTCGGCTAGATGTTGAGCTTTTATTTCGTTGTCGAAAATGTAACCTTGTGGGCCGCTTAAGGTTTCTATTCCGAAGCTTTTGTTATCTTTTTGTTTTAGTGATCTGGAAATGCGCCACATGTCATTAGTACTTGTAAGGTTTTTTGTGAAGTTTTCCCAGTTTTCAGTTTTGAGTGAGTTAATGGCGGTTCTAGTGAGGTTTATTGCGTCTTTATATTCCTGGTAAAGGTTTATGGTGTAGTATCGTTGTAGGCGTTTTCTCAGTTTGTTTTTATTTTTTATTGAGTTTATTATGTCAGGGGGGAGTTCGATGTGGTCAGATGGTTGGTTTGTTTTCGTCGTTGTTTGGTGGTGTGTTTGTTTTATGAGTGTTGTTAGGTTTATTATGGTTCTGTTGATGTCTTCTGTAGTGTTGAGGTTGGAATTTATTCTTAGGTTATTTTGTATTATTTCTTTGAATTTTTTTCCAGTTGGTATTGTATGTAGATTTTGGTTTTGGTGCATATGCAGTATTTGCATGGGGGATGGTGGCTAGGACTGGGAAGTGGTCTGAATCTAGTTCTTGTATGGTGAAGGGTTCGGTTAGTTGTGTATGTTTTGTTATCATTATGTCTAGTGTGGATGGTGATTGTTTATGTGTAGGGTTGTATGTGTGTGCGTTTTTAGGATAATGTAATATGAGATTTGATTTTTCTAAGTATTTTTTCAGGGTTCTACCGTTTGGGTTTGTGCCGAGGCAATTCCAGGAAGGATGTCTGCAGTTAAAGTCTCCAACGATGGTTACTTTCGTACCTAGGCCCATCAGGTACGAAATTTCTTGGGTGTCGAGTGGGGTTTGGTGTCCGTTATAGAAGTTAACTATTGTAATGTCGTTTATTTTGATGGCTTGTGATTCAGAATTTTGGGTATCGGTTGGGATTTCAATAGGTTTCAGGTGCTTTTTGTAATATATGACTAAGCCACCTGTTGTATTTTTGGGTTTGTTGATATAGTAATAGTTTTGAATTTTTGGGGGCTTTCTTTTGTTCAGTCTGGATTCCTGTATGCAAATGACTTCACACTTGATTTCTTTCGTCAGAATTTCTAGTTCTGACGCTCGATTAAAAATGCCGTTGGCATTCCATGTCATGATATTTAGTGGTTTTTTCTGATTAAAAGTCATATTTTTGTGATAAATTCTGAATTATCAGAATTTTATCAAGAGGTGATTTTGCTTTTGCCACTTGTGTTTTTATATCTCTTACCAGTGCTATGAGTTGATTTATGTTACAAAATGAATCTAGGTCTTTTATTTCTTCAAGTAATGTGTTAAAATCGGGACACTGTTCTGTGAGGTATCACCTGAAGAACATGGGGAAGTCGCCGGAAGACATATGTCGTTTCTGTCAAGAAGCCCATGAGACAGCCAAGCACTTGTTATGCGAATGTGAAGCTGTTCATCGGAAAAGACTCCAACACCTTGGCTTCTTGTTTCTAAAGCCGGAACAAGTGAGACTGGTAAACAGCGAGGGGATGTGCAATAGATCTTTAGGTCAAGGTGCATGCGCACCTCCTCTAATCTAATCGCAGGGACACGTGGCCGATTATTCCTCATTACCTGAAACTCCTATTTTTTTGTTGCTCCTTTTCTTCACTTCTGAGACCTAAAGTTTCACTCACCACCGCTGATCAACTTGTTCAATGATAAAACTTAAAAGATTGAAATAAAAACAACAACAAACATGACTACAAAAATATTCAACTGAAGAGAAAAAGAGGACCTAAATTCTATATTCAACATAATTTCGCGAGTAATGCTTATGAGGTTTTTTCGTTTTTTCCTTCAAGATGGCTTAGAGCCGAAAGCGTGATACACGAATCACAAGAAGTTTTTTGATCATAAGCTGAAATATTACAAAGAAAATTAATATTTCTAGTTGCAGATATATCTTTCAAAAAACGTTTCGTTACTACAAAATCATCAAACACGCACAATATTTAGTTAAGTTTTGTCTCTCAGGGCCGATTGCACCGTAGAGAAAACTGTAGATTGAATCCAAAACCTCGATTAGTGTCTATTGATTATCATAGACACTGATCCAGGTTTTGGATTTAATCTACAGTTTTTTCTACGGAGCAATCGGCCCTTAATGTAGTAAATCGAAATATTTCATTTAACCAATATAGACTCCTGAAATTTAAATTCATCGCTGCGAAAACTATTTAGTTGCTCATCGGAATGGCACAGGATGTTGGCGAGACGATAACGATTGAAGTTATTGATTTTCGGGTCACCTCGTGAAACTCAGACGGTATCAGAAAATCATTCAACGAACTGTTTGGTCCCTTAGTGCAGACGACAGCAGAAAGTTCGAGGCTACGATCGTGACAATTGCATCATTGCAACTAACCAAAAATGTCTTATGAATTACATCACCCTTTCGGAGTCTACCCACGGGAATTGGAAAAAAGGAAATCTTTAATTGCTTTGGTTTGGAGAACGAATAATAGGCAGTAGCTGGAGAAGCCCTAAACGAGAATGTTCTCAGTTGACTCGGGATAGGTTTTGGGGTTCTTCATTGTTTGGATGTACGGTCTCGAAGCGGAGACGGAAAAAGTGCTATTAGGGGAATAGCGGAGTTAAGTTCGAATCAGAAGTTAAGAGTAGCTGGAGAAGTCACGGGAAGGTTCTCAGTCGACTTAGGATCCGTATCCTAAGTCAACTAGTGAGGAAGGTTTGAGGAGTAATTCAGTTTTTAGAAGTACGGTATCAAGCGGAGACAGAAAAGTGTTATTCGGGGAATAACGGTGTGACGCGTCAAGTCGGAAGTTAAAGGTTTACAGAAATTAATTAGGAGTATTTAGACGTCTCGCCGATAAGACCAGGGGTGGAATGGATCTGCGAGTGACGTGTTTTTGTGTTTTTTTAGAATATTTTCATCATCCTCTGGATAACCTGCCAGGCGGAGAAAGGTCAGGTAATTTCATGTATGCTTGGCTTGTTTGAGTATTGTTAGAAAGCTGCATAAAACGCCAAAATCTTTTAGAGTACAGAGTCCTGAAATCTCTCCGTTACTTTGAGTTGTGTTGTTTTGGGATGATTTCGGTTTTGTAGTTCGATTTGGTTTTTATAATTTGAATTTGTTTTCATAATCTGATTTGGTTGTGTAACGTTGATCTTGTTTCGATAATATGATTTCGATTCGATAAATTGACCAATTATTTTGATAATTTAGTCTCTTGACGTGATTGGATTATAGACAGTGTGTAAAACCCTTTATTTTATTCAAGTCTCAATATACGTCTGAAATTCAATTTCGAATGTCATTGACCATCCCTCTCCCTGGAGAATTATTAAACACTCAGTCCTGTCCCTAGTGCCACGGGCCTTCCCACACTTTCTCCCTCCAAGAAGAAAGATCTTCGAAATTTTTAATGAGTATAACACCCCTTGATTGGTGGAAAGCCGCTCTTCCGTCGAATCTAAAAGGGAATGTTTTTTACATCAAGACAACATGTTATTCAGGGGAGAGTATTTGAACATATCAATAAAGAATAAATCGAAATTAGTGTTGCGCAGTCTTACATCTGGAACTATGGAATGAAGTTAATATTATCCCTGTAGTGTTGGTATTTTTTGTTCTCAATTACGAAATGAAAAAATTAAACAGACTCAAATGCCGTCTGCTTTTCAGGATCTGAAATCTAAACATCCTCATCATTGATCTACAAGATATTTTCAAGGAGATATTGATGGTTCCGTCAAAAATAAAAAACGAAGAAACTTCTTATGTACTTACCTTTTCAACGACATTGATAAAAGCAGCTGTTTTGGAGTCCAAACTAAAGCTACATATTCTTAATGTGGTGTTACTATAGGGCATCGTATAGTTTTTATCAGGTATCTATACAATTTTACAGTGCGAAATTACAAATCCTAGGGCTTTATTAGCTTTTTCACAACAATGAAAATAATTATTGATTTTTTGGTCCTTTTTCTGGTATAATCACTGTTCATCGTTCATATTTCAATTTTTTCATACCACAAAGTTCATACTGCGGATAGACTTCGTCGGTAACGAAGAAGACCGAGAACTCGGTGGTCTTGAATCACCCAAAATCCCACAGAGATTGTACCTGTTCATAACACTTCTGCTATTTGTCTAGCAACGACATTCAGTTCACCACCCTATCATAGTTCACCTCGTATTCTTTCCCACGTCGGAACCCGTTAGTTTCGTATCTAAAGAGTGAATTCGTTTCGTGAGATTAGGAAAACCATCTCTTTAAGTCTGACCAACCGTTAGTACCATTTCTTCAGAGTTTACCTTGTGGTATTTGTTCGTATTTCATAAATACATTTCTTCTTCAATTCTCGTGGTGATAAGAACTGGTACAACAGTCCATTCTTCTCTCCAATAGAGCTCTTCTACAATATTATCAATCACGTTGCACAACCTGAATTAACAAATATACAGGGTGAGTCTTCGACTTGTACATATATTTTAACTGTATAGATTCCAAGCCAAAAGCAACCTTATGCTCGTTCTCCATTTTTTCCGAATGCAGCTCTATTAGAAAGATTATTACATAAGGATTTCAGTCCTTATAAGGTCTGTGATTTCCAAAATGAGTATTCGATAAAGTTAATAAACATTCTCGGCAAGATTGTTGACTTGTATTACGATCATGAATTTTTTGGCGATTCGGTGATATTTAAAATCCAGAAAAGCACCCCGATTATTTTTGAGATTTATGTTTTTTCGTTTGATTTTATCGGATCAAAATGGGAATAACTCGAAAATGACGATTTTTGAACAAAATGAGAATACTTATAGTTTCTGAAATGATTGTTTCTTTCGAAAATATGAACCGTTCACAACGTTTATCTTTTTCAAGTAGTTTTATAGTAATTTTGCGTGAATTCATGAGTCAGCTACTCTTTTATACCAGGAGAATTATTGTATAAGTGTTGATTCGGAAAAATGGTATACGAAAAAAGTGTTTCGTTTGATGGGAGGAATCGACGGTCAAAATTTATGTACAAGTCAAAGACTAAACCTGTATATCAATATAGAATATTTATCCCAATGTTGAAAGACAAATACAAACTTGTGAGTCTCTTATCGTATTTTAGACAAAATTTACCTAACGAGCAGTTAAATAAATGAAACTAATCAAAACAATAAGAGTTATGAATAATGATTATTCTCTCTGTCACGTTTCGGGGACTAAATTCGTCTCCATTTCCAAACCTACTAACAAACTAGTAGTTTCTTGAATTTTGATAGATGCCATGAGAATCTGTCATACAAATCAGACATGGTTTGATTCTGAAGAAATTATTGTAGAATCAACCCATAACTTATCCTTTTCTTTTCCAATAGTGGGAGTCAGATATAACTCATTTCGCAGGAACTGGTAGTGATACAGTTTCGGCTCCGCCTCACACGGGAACACATCGCGCGCGCACGGATAAGCTTACTTTCTGGACTAGTAATGAAATACAGGGTCTTTCACGAGGAACCTCACCCATATTTATACGGGAAACTACTGAACGTATTTTCATGAAATTCAGCACTTATAAGTATTTCACGATGCTGATGAAATCTAAAATATTTTCAAGGCATGAGCACCTCCGGTTTTTCCGGAAATGACGTCAACTTCCGTTTTTCAAATTAGAACACCATTTTTTTATTGCAGAAATAGATTCCTTAGAAAATTTCAAGTTATTTTGATGTAACATTTTTCAGTTTTGGTTGGAAAATTCTCTCTGAGCGGGAAAATTCGAAAAAAAAATCGAAAATAGAGCTCCGCTGAAACAAGAATAACTTCGAGGTTTTTAGATGGAAAATTTTCATTTTTGGGATTTTTCAAGATGTAAGATTGATGTATCCACTTCAAAAATCGAAATCGCGATTCATGATACAGGGGGTGAAAAAATCGATTTCAAAGTTAGGGATGACAAAATCGTGAACAATCAATTTTTTCAAATTAGAACCCCATTTTTTTATGGCAGATATTGAATCTACGTTAAAAAATAATGTGAGTGTATGCATCACACCCTTGCCCTAAAGTGGATATTAACTCAGAAAATATCCATTTTAGGGCAAGGGTGTGATGCATACACTCACATTATTTTTTAACGTAGATTCAATATCTGCCATAAAAAAATGGGGTTCTAATTTGAAAAAATTGATTTTTCACGATTTTGTCATCCCTAACTTTGAAAGCGATTTTTTCACCCCCTGTATCATGAATCGCGATTTCGATTTCTAAAGTGGATACATCAATCTTACATCTGGAAAAATCCCAAAAATGAAAATTTTCCATCCAAAAACCTCGAAGTTATTCTTGTTTCAGCGGAGCTCTATTTTCGATTTTTTTTTCGAATTTTCCCGCTCAGGGAGAATTTTCCAACCAAAACTGAAAAATGTTACATCAAAATAACTTGAAATTTTCTAAAGAATCTATTTCTGCAATAAAAAAATGGTGTTCTAATTTGAAAAACGGAAGTTGACGTCATTTCCGGAAAAACCGGAGGTGTTCATGCCTTGAAAAAATTTTAGATTTCATCAGCATCGTGAAATACTTATAAGTGCTGAATTTCATGAAAATATGTTCAGTAGTTTCCCGTATAAATATGGGTGAGGTTCCTCGTGAAAGACCCTGTATAGTGTATACTATTCGCCAACCGTGCAGAATTACAAATCAATGAGACGACACATTTCTTTATTATACATTTTGATTCTTATTAAGTGTGTACATACGGGAAGTGTGTACATCCCGGACGGTTGCCGAAAAAATTATTTTCTTTCACAAATTCGGTACATTACACTCAAAACCTAATAAGTTATACTGATTATTTCTCAATTATTAAAAAACAAAAAAAGCATTAATGTCAATGTAGGAAATGTTCAAAATGCTGGCCGCTAATGGCAACACGCTAATCTGGTGTAGAATTGTCTTCTAACGTTACTCAACATTTCTCCTCAGTAATGGTTTTTGCTTACTTTCTTCATATCAAGAGGTGACTGGGAAATAAGTATTGAGTGTAATGTATCGAATTTGTGGAATAAAATAATTTTCTTTCAAAATGTTAATTTTTGTAAAAAATCTGAAAACACTTAATATTTCCGAAAAAGTTGAAGATAGGTAAAGGACATTGTACATGAATTATGTCTAGAATTTTCTGAAGAATCCCCCTATATAATTTTATTTTCTTGAAGAATATGCGCATTTAAAATTAGAAATCGACGTGTCCGAGCGTTTTTCCTAACAACCCCTCATTTATTCGTTATCGAATTTATTCCATTTGGCTGTTACACTCTGTATAAGTATGTTTTCCGCATATTCAATTGGAGTTCTGGACCGTTTCTTTTTATGTAGGTATCTATATATTTCGTATGAAATTCAAAATAGCACAAATATTCACATAGTTTGCCACTTCGCTCTCGACCAAGGGCAATAATAAAATTCGTCAAACTCGTCCGAATTTTAGGCGAACGTTGAAACAGGAGATAGCAAAACCGAATTATCCATTCATATTCACACTTCCGCTTCATTAAATCGGTTCGGCGTCATAAAATCCGGCAGATTTCATATCCACTGCAATATAGTCGGCAAACGAAAATGTAACAGTCAGCTACCGAAACGTGTATTTCGGAGCTTAATAAATGCAAGCACTGGGTCGTTGAATATTCAAAAAGATACTTCACGTATAAATCTCAACAAGTAAGGTACCAGAGAAAAAGAAACAGTCCTATCATTCGTCCGTATCTTGCGGAGCTTCATTCGGGCTTGAAAGAGACTTCACAATAAAACAAAGAAGAGCTTGTCATTCGGAGTCTGCCCAGGCTTTTTAATATTCCTATCACGAGCGAGTTTATAATTTCGGTGGGTTTGGTATTTATTGAAATTTTGCGCAGACTGCCTCCGAAATTGTCGCGCCCACGGCACACCGTGCGTAAGATGTTCGGAGATACAGAACCAGTCTTGAGAACACTTTGATTTGCCACGGGCGGATGATTTGTTCACGATTCATGAATATCTCGCCCATTGATTAGGAGTAACCTCGTTCCAAGTTGTAATAACTAAATGGAGAAAGAGACAAAGACACAAACATATACTCGACGCGATTGTTCTTTTCAGTTTTATGATGATACTGAGAGTTGTAGTGATATGGAATATCGTCATTCTGACTAATAATGTAGAGTTTTTCCTTTTTATGATAGTTATATACAGGGTGTCTCACCGTCGAAGGTACGTAAGACGTTTACGACGAACGGAAAGCAAGAATTCATTTAACATTTGGTTTCTTGGATAGTTATAGTTCAGCATGAACTCCTTCTTATAGGTGCATTTTCCTATACCACAGAAGGGTTCTGGGCCAGTGAGTGGCGTTTGTGCACTCTTTCAGGCCAGTGTATTAGCCTCTTCGTTTCCTACGATTCCCGAATAACCGGGAACCCAAATTGAAAAGACCTTTTTCTTCTTGCCTACCTCATTGAGTTTGTTTCGGCACTCCCAATACGCTTTGAGTCAATGACGTAGGAGCTCAGTGCTTTAATAGCAGCTTGACTATCTGTATGAATAGCTATATCGCACTTCTGATAGTTTCTTTCTATACCTTTTCAACTTCAAATTGGGATCTATCAAAATCAAATTGGGAATTAACATATTCAAATTTGGAATAAACACATTCAAATTGGGAATAATCGATTTCAAATTGAAACGGCATTCGTGGCTATGTATATCAAGATCAGGCATGATCAGAAGATCTTTATATTGATGAAACATGAAGCAAAAACTATTAATATATATTTGAACTTATCAAACATTCAGAAAGTGTAAGAAGTACTTACAAAATTTCATATTTGTGCTCAAACTCTCATATCAAAACAGGTCAAAACATCAGGTATGAACCTCTGGATATGAGCCAGTGAGCCACATGTCTTGTACAGGTACTGACTGTTATGGTTCATGGTTGATATATTTCTTCTTATCAAATTTTCCCTTCTTTGAAGACGAAATTCTGTCATTGTTATGTTTCCATTGCATACCGCAATTACCTGCTTTTTCATTGAATCTGCAGCTTTCTTCTTTGTGTAAGGCATGATTATGAAAAAGAAATTGTAGACTTATCGTTCTCGTTACTTACATTGAACAAATTTGAGAGTTAATTACATATCGAGTAATTCAAAGATCTGATTCACATGGATGTCATTCCAATATGAAATTGATTATTCCCAATCTGATTTTGATTATTCCCAATTTGAATATGTTAGTTCCCAATTTGATTTTGATAGTTCCCAATTTGAAGTTGAAAAGGTATAGATGTATATCTGGACATCTTCCGATTGCAAGTATTTCCATTTGGAGGACGCTTGTACAGGAGCCCAGGGCCGTATCTAGGTACTACTTCGCCTGTGGCAAGATTTTCTTCAGCGCCCCCGAATTGGCGTAGATTTTTTTCATCATGTTTCAAATTTTTTTTTAAGTTTTGAATAAACTAAATATATATATATGTACATATACAGGGTGATTTCATTAGAAGTTTTCGAGGAAGGAAGTCAATTTGTAAAATATTTTCAAGCGGAATCTACTTCCGGTTCTACCGGAAACGGATGTGAACTTCGTTATTTCAAATGGAACACCCTGTATATTAATACATATTTCAATTCTTCGTTTAATTCTGCAATGATTTGATGTATGATATGCGCAACCACATCAAGCGATTGTTGTGTTATTGCTTGATTCTCAAATTTTTTGACAGAAAGATTGTCACAAATTAGTGTTTATATCTTCAAAATCCCTCATTGTAAGAAATTTTTTTTGAAACAGTGAGACAAAATAAAGTACGCTGATACTGCTTCTTGTATAAATCATGAGGAAATATTATACAGGGTGCCTGAAACAGGGCTTCAAAGTGAGCCTCATTAAAACTACGAAATCTCATTTTTTTCAAATGGGAACCATATAATTTTATAATTCCGATCGATTGCTCGTCAAAAACTAGTTAGAGTGTGCCAAACATTTCATGTCTTTAAAATGAGTAGTTTCGCCGTTATCGATTAAAATTCGAATTTCACGACTAAAGCCAGGTTTCTTCGTCTGAACATCAGGTTTATCAAGGTAATTTTCAAGTAAGCTTTGTCAATAGTAATAATATGTCAGTTTTAAACTAAAATTTCTTTATTTAGTCATCATTCATTATCTGCTATGTTTATTTGTCACATTCGCCGCAAATAAAGAACAGACTTTTGTTATATCATTCTAGTGTACCTTTTTATTAGTGCTTGTTCTGCATGGTGCTTGATCAATAAAAATAAGTAAGAATAACATTTCCTAACATAGCCTACTTTGATATAGACGAGCATACCACTGAATTTGACTGATGGGACAAACCTGGCTTTATTCATGAAATTCTGTCGAATTGAGTGTTATGCTCGTCTATTTCAAAGTAGGCTATGTTAGGAATTGTCATTCTTACTTATTCTTATTGATCAAGCATTATGCAAAACAAGCAATAATAATAATAAGGTACAATGGGCGCCCGCAGAAATTTTTCTCAGGGGGGGCCAAAATTTTTCTCAGGGGGAGCAAAATGAAAATTATTGAAATATTGAGGGTGTTAAGCTGAAAAACGATAAGGCCATACAAATCTCAGGGGGGGCCATGGCCCCTTCTGCCCCCCCCCCTGCGGGCGCCCATGTAAAGGTACACCAGAATGATATATCAAAAGTCTGTTCTTTATTTGCGGCAAATGTGACAAATAAACAGAGCAGATAATGAATGATGACTAAATAAAGAAATTTTAGTTTAAAACTGACATATTATTACTATATTGACATAGCTTACTTGAAAATTACCTTGATAAACCTGATGTTCAGACGAAAAAACCTGGCTTATTTAGTCGTGAAATTCGAATTTTATTCGATAGCGGCGAAACTACTCATTTTAAAGACATGAAATGTTTGGCACACTCTAACTAGTTTTTGACGAGCAATCAATCGGAATTATAAAATTATATGGTTCCCATTTGAAAAAAATGAGATTTCGTAATTTTAATGAGGCTCACTTTGAAGCCCTGTTTCAGGCACCCTGTATAATATTTCCTCATAATTTTTACAAGAAGAAGTATCAGCGTACTTTCTTTCGTCTCACTGTTTCAGAAAAAATTTCTTACAATGAGGGATTTTGAAGATATAAGCACTAATTTGTGACAATCTTTCTGTCAAAAAATTCGAGAATCAGGCAATAACTCAACAATCGCTTGATGTGGTTGCGCATATCATACATCAAATCATTGTAGAATTAAACGAAGAATTGAAATATGTATTAATATACAGGGTGTTCCATTTGAAATAACGAAGTTCACATCCGTTTCCGGTAGAACCGGAAGTAGAAACCGCTTGAAAATATTTTACAAATTGACTTCATGTACTCTAAAACAAAAATACAAAATTTTGAATTTGTATCGCAATTCCTTCCTCGAAAACTTCTAATGAAACACTTAAAAAAATCATGTATATATTATAATATTTTTTCATAATATTATTCAGATATTTTCGTCACAAATTCGAAATAATACACAATAATATTGGATATTTACCTATTTTTATTTTCACATCCTACCTGGCGGAGTCGCGACATCGCTCCTTACGCAAAAAAATATTTTTGGCGTATATGTACATGAAAACCGTGACATGTTATCTCGAATATTTTGTTGGCGCTTCTATTTTTTATTATTTGAATTTTTTTGGCGCTCAAATTTTTTTTTTCATTTGATATTTTTCGGCGCCCCTGCGGACCTTGCGCCTGTGGCGGGGGCCACTTGGCCTCACCCTAGATACGGCCCTGCAGGAGCCTAACGATAGTGCACACTTGGTACTTGTCCCGTAAATCTCAGCGCCAGCTCCTGTAGCGGTTTTAGAACCATCTGCATACCATTTTATGGTATTTTCTTTGAGATTGTAGTTGGTGTATTCCCTTTCCCAATCCTCTCTTTCACTTAGCATTTTACTGAAGTTCTTCTCAGTGCTTACTTTCTTGATCATTACATCACTAGGAAGGTTTGCAGATGAGGTGTAGTCATTCAGAGAGGACCAAGCTCTCTGAAACCTGATTCTCTCATTGCCTGCTCCTTCTTCAGATACTCTGAGGATGGCCTCATGGGCTCCCCTATTAATAACTAGATGTAGGAATTTGAGGTCTGGTATGATCTCAAGCGCCCTGGTTGGTCACGTTCTCATAGCTCCCGTGATGCACACACAGGCAAGCCTTTGTACTTTGTCGAGAATTTTCCCCGTACTTACCTGACTTGTCTTAGCAAACCAGGCTACTGCCCCATATGTGACTATAGGTCTCACAATCATGACGTACATCCATCGCAGTATTTTTGGGTTACAGCCCCAATTCCTGCCGCATAGAAGCCTGCATGCCATCAGAGCTCTTGTTGCTCTGCCAGTAGCATTATCAGCATGCTTATTCCACAGAGGTTTGCTATCTAGTTTTATTCCTAGGTATTTGACTTCAGACCCCCACTCCAATATATTTCCGTTCAATACTAACGTTTTCATGGCATATTTTTCAATATTTACAATGAAATGAACATATTCTCTGCTCTGCATATATAACCTGCCTTTTTCGAGTTATTCGTAATTTCATTCAGGATTATCGAAAAAAAGGTAATTTAAAGGATATTTTGGATGTAACCCCGGAATTTGAGTTGTTTGAAATATCATCGAAACCCATAAAACACATAAAAATATTTTCATGATTTGTTGGCTCCAGAAACGAATTGCTGATGATTCATTTCACATGTTTTTTTTATGAGAACGACGAAATACTCGTAATTAATTCTAACAGGAATTCCACCTTACGCTTCGCCTGCAATTGCATTAGGCATCACATCAGGTTGGAAAAACCATTTTGTAGTCAATCGTCGGGTTATGAACCTTCGACCGAGAATTCTCTGAAGATGCCTATTTGAGTTGATTATTTTGATATTTTGGAGTTGAATTCTATTGCTTACAAACGCAAAAAAGTATTGACAATAAGCTTCAAAGAATTCATTGACAAGAAAACAATCAAACCTATTTAATTTCATAAAAAGTATTAGAAGTGACAAGGATGTAATATTTGTCGTTCCAAAGACCTCAATATGTGAGACATTCAAAGCGTTTCCTATTTCCAACGAGCATATCCGAAATGTCATGCTGTTGACGAATTGGTTGAACAACATTTGGAAATCTTCCATGTTGTCGTAGGTAATAATTTACATGTGTTAATGTTCCTTTATCCTGTTGGGAAATATTACCATTCTCGCACTGCTGCTGAATAATTTTTATAGCCTTTGATTTGTTTAACAGCTTTGTTGAGAAGCATAGAATTACCCCACTTCTTGAATCCAATCAAAACGAATATTCAAAGGACAAGGAAAACGATATGTAGCAAGTTTCCAGAGGAATACAAGCCAATGGTTGTATTGTTTTATAGGGCCGGTATACGGGTATAGCAGGCGCGGATCCAGGGGGGGGAACTGGGGGAACGTTCCCCCCCAAATGGCCCCTGACCACCTAAAGATTTACCATTGCCTAAAATACCAGTACCTTTTGGCATTTCAATATCTAAAAGTTCCCCCCCCAAAATTCGGGCCTGGATCCGCGCCTGGGGTATAGTCAACCTATCCATGAAATATCTAATATTTATCCACTACCTCCAACTAGGATATTTGGGTATATTCACTATTTTTCATCCACTAGGTAGTTATGAAGTGATTACGATGAAATGAAGTTTTTCCTAGGTCAGCACAATTTGGTGACAAAGACACTGAATACTCAATACGTTTATTTCATAAGAAGATAATATTAACAGTTCAGTCAATTAAAATAAAACATGAAAAAACGATTTAATTCAGCACAATTGACATTTCTGAATTCATCAAAAATATAACGCTATAAAAGTATGTATACATATACACACAACCAAACTTATATGGAATCACCCAGTATTAAGATGAAATATTAAGTTAATATCTTTTTCGTTAGAAGCAAATAAAAAGTGCATGTGTTTACTCACAAAAACAGTTAGGTTCATAAGCACTTGATAAGATTTGGCTTTGCAGTGTCGATTTTACCTACCATTTCGTTCGAACGTCGCAGTGAATTTATATTTTGTTTTTTTGCGAAGTTTAAAAAAAATGCCTTATGTGGGGTTATCGGAAGTCGAGAGAGGAAGAATTATTACTATGGCAGAACAAGGTATGTCACAAAGACAGATTGCAAGAACGGTGGGGGTTACACAAGGGGTTGTTTCAAAAACCTATGCAAGGTTTCTGGAGTTAGGAACCCTAAAGAATAGGCCGAGAAGAAGTCGTGGAAGAGTAACTACAGAAAGGCAGGATCGCTTTTTAGCCCAAACAGCAAGAAGAAATCCCGCAGTATCTCATTCAGAGCTTCAAAGGCAATTTTTGCAAGCTGCAGGTGTTGGTGTTTCTGTCGAAACTATCAGAAAAAGACTTCGCGCTCGGGAATTATTCAAGAGAAGAGCGTTAAGAGTTCAAGAACTATCAAGGCAAAATAAAGTTGACCGTTTTAATTGGTGTTTAGAGCATGAAAATTGGACTATTGAAGATTGGAAAAATGTCTTATTTTCGGATGAAACCAGAATTGGCCTACGATCAGACGACCGGCGTGTTCGCATTTTAAGAGGTAGAGGGAGGCAAGCTAGGCTCCAAGCTGCCAGAACGATCCCTGAATACAAAGGAGGTACTGTAATGTTTTGAGGCGGAATTATGTTTGGTGAGAAAACTCCTTTAATTCCCATTAGACAATCTCTGACAGGGCCTAGGTATGTTGATCTAGTGCTACAACCTGTAGTGAGGCTCTGGCGAGGTGCTTTTGGAGATTATTTCCTATTTATGCAGGATAATGCACCTCCACATACCAGCAGAGTTGCAAAAAAATTTTTCGAAACAGAAGGTGTGACTGTTTTAGAGTGGCATTCTTGTTCACCGGACCTTAATCCTATCGAGCACTTGTGGGATAGGATCAAAAGAAAAATTAGAGCTCGTCAAAATAATCCTGGTAACGCAGAGCAACTTATACAAGCGGCTTTAGAGGAATGGGCAAATGTTACAGAAGAAGAAATTAACAACTTAATAGAAAGCATGCCTCGTCGAATTCAAGCTTGTATCAATGCCCTGGGTGGTGATACTGATTATTGATTTGTTAAAATCGTTTTATTTGTTGTTCAATTCTCAGTTACATAAAAATTATTTTTAGAGAAATTCACACTTTTAATTTTCTGTTCTATTATAAAAATAATCTTTTAATAATTTATATTATTTTTGTAATAAACTTGTTTTGGGAAAACTGCTCTTCACTTTTCAGCGACTTTTTTTTAATTAAAATTCGTTTTTTCCAAATAACAGGGTGATTCCATAAAAGTTTGGTTGTGTGTAGTGCAAGACAGATGACGAATGAAGTTAAGGCGAAAACCTCAAAACATCCTTCAAAAGATCTTATTACTCTGCGAAAACCGAGAAGTTCACGTTTATATGACGAGCACGGATCAACCCATTCGTAGTATTAATTTGCTTTTCATCCTATCGGTTAGGTTTTTATTCTAACTTGTTGTTAGATTCGTTGGACAAAATCTCCGATTTATAATTCCATGTAGTCCATCGATTCATTGTTGGGTACTATCGGAACTATTATGAGGTTGCCTCGCATTTATAGAATCTTCATCGTAATTATCGATTATGAGATTTATATCATCTATGAAAGTCGAAGAATCTTTCAGAAATATGCCTTGTTAGAAGGAATTCTCTGATTATCAACATTTGGCGAACGTGACAGGACAAGATGGAGAATTTCACATAGTTGGAGGAGAGATCTCAATTAATGGGGTTATTCTTGAAAATTTGCAAGGAGATAGATAACCTTATGAAGGATGGATAGTCTCTCCTATTCATCTGAACTATTCCTACCCGGTAAACATTATACTGTATTTCTCCATATGGCTAATAGTTTATTCATTCATTATAATGCATTGACTCTCAATTCGAGCTTCAACCAAAAAACCCATTTTGCCTTAGGTACTATAGGGGCAAAAACATAATATCTTTTTCAGTAAAGTGAAGAATGCCCCACTTATTTGTATAAAAATATCAATCTGAAACCTATGAAGGAATAGAACTCAATAAAACGATGTTAATTTGAAAATCAAGACTTATAAGAAGACCGTAGCGCATATGATATGAACAGAGAGAAACAAATATGAATGTATTGCTATTGGCGTGAATTTGATACTTTCGTAATTTGCATGGCTATAGATTCTTATAAGAAGCCACCTATTGTACAATACAGGGTGAGTTTGTTACGGTATAGAATTTCAAGTTGTTAATTCGAAACATTTCCTAAATCATTCAAAATTATGTTATATAGATTTGTTTACATTTTTTTTTCATCATGCTTAGATTATTATAATTCCTTAATATTCCCTGGAACGTCGTTATCGAATGTCGATGCGCATGTGATACGAGGAATAATTTTTTGTGGTTGAAATCAGGTTTATATTCACATGTCGCAAATGATTCTTTCTTTTAGAAAATTAACTTGAAGAAGTCGGAGTGAATAACGGTTGTAATTATATTAGTAGAGATTTTGGTAAGCTGAGAATTTCGATTGCTTTTGCCACCAGATTGTTACGGTTTATGCCGGATTGGCCTTGTTAGATTTTTGAAAGACTGAGGATAAGAAATTTCAATTGGAAAAACTGTAGAAATAAGTATCGAATATACTCCTATCCTTTAGATTTATCAACCCCCATTCATTGTATTCTGAAAATTCACGAGTTAGACTTGAATTTTGCTGGTTTGACGCTGAAGTCCTTTTTTATGAGATCTTTGGATTTCCCTCGAATTTCAAGAAATTGGAAATTATCCTGCTGTCACCTGGATTTTACACTGCCAAGTCGACCGAGTGCATTGTGCCCTGTTAAGCTAAGTAATTGCTTCACATTTAAGATCCTGAGAATTGCTATTTCTTCGTCATTTTTTTCATTCAATTATTTTTTGTTAATTGACACATTCATTTCAAAATTCATTCATATTTTTTTTGTAATAACCTCAAATATAATATTTTTTTATTCCTAAAATTAGAGAACTCACAACCTGATATTTAAATGATTTTGGATATTTTTGGGTATATTTGCAGTTCACTATCTGAGAGAACTTAGGTACTGTAAATTTGAACATATGTACATGCCCATGCTGTTTTCAATGAATGACAGAGAATTGTAGTTGGAGATATAAGGCAGAATTATAATAGATATAATTAGAATTGTGTTTCTTTAATTAGGTACAATTGGTCAAAAGACCATATACAAGTAACGTAGTACTTAAACAACGTTACAAGTTTTGACTTGTACATATATTCTAACTGTAGATTTGTGAGGCCAAAAGAAACCTTTTTTTATTCTCCATTTTTTCGAATTCGGCTCTGTTAAAAAGATATAGCCATTCGAAAAAAAAATTGGGCTCATTACGTTCCTGATACAATTCTCTGGAATTGATTCAAAGTTCATATTTCTCGATTTAAATTGAGTTTATACATTTAGGGAATACTCAAGTACTAACCTTATTGGAATAAAAATGATGCAAATACGATAATTTCAACAAAAACAGTTAGTTTCATCCGGCATCCGGTTTCATGTGGCTTTTCAACAATAAAATGTCACATTTCTCCCACCAAAATATGTTCTTTCTTCGATTTTTCTGCAGATTAGTTGGTAAACACTAATAACTTGTTCATATTTTGCTCTTCCCGAACAATATCATGAAGAAAGACTTTTCATTCAGATCATCAGAATTTATTATCAAACAACCTAACCTAATCTATTTTGTATCGATTCTGTGAATATTGGCACAGAAATTTCAAGAGGATGTTGTCAGCTTGCTGATAGTCTCATTGAGATCGAGGATTTTTTACGTAACAAAGTATAAAAATCTATGAATTCTGCCATTTCCATCCACTTCGCTGCGAAATTTCATGACGCATGCGTATAGCGAAAACCGTTGGAGGCGCTGCCAACGTGAACATTAAGTATATGAAGTAGTAAATACATTCAGTGAATTATTGTACATAATAATGTGATTATTAGGTGAAGTGAATTTATATAACATAAACCGTGTAGTGTCGAGTTTATAAAATTCCAAGAGGATATTGTTTAGAAACATCGCCACAGATTATCAGGTATTATATTTTTTTTCATTAATTTCAATTTAATAAGTAGTTTGTATCCAGATTCATCATTCATATCCGAATTTTGTATTTCATCGACATTCAACTTCAATATGGACCGGTGACTATGAATTTTTAATTGAAACTGTGCGTATTAAATGCTCCCTGATGTTCAATTTTATCTCCCACATTTGTGGGATTTTATTATTCGAATGTCTCCACATCAACGTTTTCCCGAGCGTTTTCCATCATTTGAATTAAAGTCTAGACAAAGGTGATAAATATTCTGACAACATTGTGAACTAGTTTAAAGACCAGAGAAGGAATAATATTCCATGATATTTAATTCAGAGACGGAGAGACGCATTCAGATTATTCTTGAAATCAATGATTTTTTCGTCCAATTTTTCCGAGTAAAATTGGAACATACCGAAAACGACGCGTTTTATTGAAAAAAATAGGACTACTTTTACTTTCTTAAATGATTGATTCTTTCGAAAAATGAATCGTTTATCTTTTTAAAGTGGTTTTATGGTGTTTTTGCGTGTATTGATGAGTCGACTATCCTGTAACTTTTATATTAGGAGAGGTATTGAATAGGTTTCGATTGAGGAATATGCACCATGAATAGAGTAACCAATGAACCAAAATTCAGTTCATTTGAAATAACGGTTCCGAAGATATGAACAGAAAAGTGTTTTTTTCATGGATTTTCGATACCCTATATCTTCCAAAACAAACCGAATTTTGAAAAATGGCATAGGAAGAAAGTGTTTCGTTTGATGATAGGAATCTGCCGTTAAAATATATGTACAAGTCAAAGACTCACCCTGTATACATAATATACCATTGTAGGTACTCATTTCATTTTGTTGCCAAATCGGCGTAGGTAACTGAAGGTACATGTGTTTGACCATAGGGACAACTTCAGTTTCGAACAGAGATAAATGTTGCAACAGTTTATTTTTTTTCAATCTGCCTGAACAGGCAACCTTTATATTTGATAGGTCCTACTCCCGTAACTACTGGTTACAACACCATACTTGGACTTGATAGTGAACCCACTATAGCCTGAAGCAGATATACATAAACACAGTTGGACTGACCGAAATACAGACCTAGTGCAATGCAATCAATCCTTTTCTTCAGATTTCTATAACTGAAGCCCAATTTTTGTATTCTGGGAAATGGGAATAATGAGATGTTGAAATTATTTATCATATTCAGTAATCAAACAAATATTCAATGTTGCCATTAACTGTTTGTAGCATTCATTGAATAAGTTTTTTAATTAGGTACTGCCTAAAGAAACGAAAGATTAACAATGAACAAATTCGTTCAGAAACCACATACCTAATGCACTTCACCCATCACTTCCAATAACTACTCGTAGTTTCATACACCGAATCAAACGCCAAACTGAAATTTTTCGGCATATTCATCAATAGAATTGTAAAACTTTTGAAATTACATATTTATGTAACTCGAATCCCCATCATTCAAGATTGTTGTGAGGATTGTCACCCTACTTATTAGGATGGCCGTACAACCACGAGAAGTCGAGAAATATCCGACAGAAATCAGTTCTGGGTCACCCTGTATATATTCAATACACACCTAACAATTTACGTTAGTACCTATGTATTTTCGTTCTTTTGAATGAGTTGCTATGTTATCTGGAGTGAACAACAGAAACCTATTGCCAGTAGATGTTCGAACGAACTATCTATTAAATTACCTTTACCTACTGACGAGACTTTTTATTCTTTCCAAATAGATTTCATCTATCGTGAACAATAACAGAAAAATATCTTAAATCGTTCTGTGCCCCAACTCACCAGCGATATTCTACGACGGCTATTAAAAATATTACTAATTCCACAAAACCCGTGAAGAATTCAAGTCCTCACTAGTTTGACACATATCACGTTTTCCTGAAGGTGCTATGTCAAAAGTTCATAAAATACAAAACGTCCGCATCAAGACCTACCGGCTGCCGGCTTCTAACTGCTATCACGATTGGCGATTCACTCATTGCCATTGCTTCACAGGACCGCCTTTTGGAATAGAGAAGACAGCTGTTCGCGCATTCTGCAACTCGTTTCCTTATAACTAGATTAGACATTGAGTAGCTCGTTCCACACGAAAATAATAAATGTATGTATTTTCATTTCGTCAGAGGTCAGAAAGTCTGTATTTTTCTTATTCAGACTCAGGAATGGTCTCAAACGGTAAGTTCCTATTAACTCTGGCTGGCCAAATTCTCTTCTGTCCTAAAAACTTGAATTTTGAGCCGAGAATGAACCCCATCGAATAGGTACGAATCACTGATTAAGGATCCGTCGTCGAATTCAATTAATTTGTAACATTGTTGCTTGGGCTCTCAACATGATTAGGTTTTATTTTTTTTCCTATGTGTTTTCTTGATTCCTGCTATTCTCCTTTTTTTACTGCGGCTTCTTTGTTTGTGCGAGAAGAAAAAATTCGCCTCGTTCAGTCTTGTTGGGTCAGTTAAGGGGTTGTCCAACTGCCCTTTCTCTATTGTTGAATTAATGCTTTCATGATGGCAAATAAAGAGAGTCAATGCCAATTCCATTTGTTAAAAACAACAATGAACTGATGGGGGTGATTAATGATGTCGATAGAGCGCTGTATGATTTGAATCTTGGAATTTTGTTGCTGCTGAATTAAAGTATGTAGTGCGTTTGATTCGGCTGACGCTGATATGCTTCTGTTTAAGATGGGTTTTCACGAATTCAATGGCAACTTATAGGAGTGATTTACAAGCTACTTGACCAATAGAAGAGCCTATCTGGGTCTTTAAGGCAAATTAGGGCTATATTTTGAATTCTACAAGGTGTCTCTGGAGAGTGGTAGACAGCCAACCTATTTTTTCTCTTATGGAACACCCTGTATTTTTCTGCAGATTTTGAAAGAATGAGAATATGTTATATATATATATATATATCTTCAATCTACGTTAAAAAATAATATGAGTGTATGCATCCCACCCTTGCCCTGAAGTGGATATTAACTCAGAAAATATACATTTTAGGGCAAGGGTGTGATGCATACACTCACATTATTTTTTAACGTAGTTTCAATATCTGCCATAAAAAAATGGGGTTCTAATTTGAAAAAATTGATTTTTCACGATTTTGTCATCCCTAACTTTGAAAGCGATTTTTTCACCCCCTGTATCATGAATCGCGATTTAGATTTTTAAAATGGATACATCAATCTTACATCTTGAAAAATCCCAAAAATGAAAATTTTCCATCCAAAAACCTCGAAGTTATTCTTGTTTCAGCGGAGCTCTATTTTCGATTTTTTTTTTCGAATTTTCCCGCTCAGAGAGAATTTTCCAACCAAAACTGAAAAATGTTACATCGAAATAACTTGAAATTTTCTAAGGAATCTATTTCTGCAATAAAAAAATGGTGTTCTGATTTGAAAAACGGAAGTTGACGTCATTTCCGGAAAAACCGGAGGTGCTCATGCCTTGAAAATATTTTAGATTTCATCAGCATCGTGAAATACTTACAAGTGCTGAATTTCATGAAAATACGTTCAGTAGTTTCCCGTATAAATATGGGTGAGGTTCCTCGTGAAAGACCCTGCATATACAGTGTTTCATTAGACGTATTCGAGGAAGGAATCTTGATACGAATTCCAGATTCTGTATTTTTGTTTAAGAGTACATGAACTTGAATTGTAAAATATTTTCAAGCGGAATCTACTTCCGGTTCTACCGGAAACGAATGTGAACTTCGTTAAATTTCAAATGCAATACCGTGTATACAGGGTGAGTCTTTGACTTGTACATATATTTTAACTGAAGATTCTTGAGGTCAAAAGAAACCTTTTTTTCATTTTCCATTTTGCCGAATTCGGCTCTGTTAAAAAGATATAACCATTTGAAAAAAAAAATTTGGCTCATCAATACGTTCCTGAAACGATCTTCTGGAATTGTTGCAAAGTTCATATTTCTCGATAGGAATTGAGTTTCTACATTTAGGGAATACTCAAGTACTAACCTTACTGGAATAAAAATGTTGCAAACACGATAATTTCAACAAAAACAGTTAGTTTAATCGAATTATATCTGCAACTGAAAACCCACATTTCTCACACCAAAATAAGTTCCTTCTTCGATTTTTCTGCAGATTAGTTTGTGAACACTATTAACTTGTTCATATCTTCCACGAAATTCCCGAACAATATCATGAAAAAAGACTTTTAATTCAGATCATCAGAATTCATTATTAAACAACCTAACCTAATCTATTTTGTATCCATTCTGTGAATGTTCGCACAGAAATTTCAAGGAAATGTTGTCAGCTTTCTGATATTTCCATTGAGGTTAAGGATTTATTACGAACCATAGAATAAATCACGATATACTTGTGTACCGTGGTATAAATATCTATGAATTTTGCCGTTTCCATCATAAATCGAGTTTGCCGCCAATTTAACCACGCATGCGTCGAGCGAAAACCGAAAGATTGGTTAGGTATCTGCAGGTCAACTATTAACAATAACAAACCAGAGTCTCTGAACAAACTGTAAACATTATGTGAAGTTCTCAATACATTCAGTGAATTATTGTTCTAATGTGTTTTATTATGTGATGTGAATTATTATAATCTTAACCGTGTCGAGTTTATAAAATTCCAGGAGGATATTGTTTAGATGAAAACATCGACTCAGATTATAAGGTATCATTTCAGTTTTCATTAATTTCAATTTTATCTCCCACATTTTCGGGATTTTATTATTTCAATATCTCGACAAAGTTGATAAATATTGTGACAACATTGCAAACTCGTTGAAAGACCAGAGAAGGATATTTAATTCAGAGACGCATTCAGATTATTCTTGAAATTAATGATTTTTTCGTCAAATTTCTCCGGGTAAAATTGGAAATAACTCGGAAACGACGCGTTTTATTGAAAAAAAATAAGAATACTTTTAGTTTCTTAAATGATTGATTCTTTCGAAAATATGAACTGTTTATCTTTTCAAAGTGATTTTATGGTGTTTTAGCGTGTATTGATGAGTCGAGTGAGTCGACTACCCTGTAACTTTTAGACTAGGAGAGATATTGAATAGGTTTTGATTGAGGAATATGCACCATGAATGGAGTAAAAACTCAACCAAAATTCAGTTCATTCGAAATAACGGTTCCGAAGATATAAACAAAAAAGTGTTTTTTTCATGGATTTTCGACACCCTGTATCTTCGAAACCAAACCGAATTTTGAAAAATAGTATAGGAAAAAAGTGTTTCGTTTGATGAGAGGAATCTACAGTTAAAATATATGTACAAGTCAAAGACTCACCCTGTATTTATACATATTTGTATTCTTCGTTTAATTCTGCAAAGATTTGATATATGATATGCGCAACCACTTCAAGCGATTGTTGAGTTAGTAGAGCCTGATTGTCAAATTTGTTGACAGAAAGAGTGTCACAAATCGGTAATAATATCTCCAAAATCCCTCATTGTAATTAATTTTTTTCGCCAAAGTGGAAAAAGAGAAAGTACGCTGATACTGCTCCTTGTATGAATTATAAGGAAATATTATACAGGGTGTCTGAAACAGGGCTTCAAAGTGAGCCAATATGAAACTATGAAATCTCATTTTCTTCAAATGGAAACCATATGATTTTGTAATTCCGATCGATTGCTCGTAAAAAAGTAGTTAGAATGTTCCAAATATTTCATGTATTTAAAATCAGTAGTTTTGCCGTTATTGAATAAAATTCAAATTTCACGACTAAAGCCAGGTTTCTTTGTCTGAACATCAGGTTTTGAGGTTTGTTAAGATAATTTTCAAGTAGGCTATGTCAATAGATAGAAAGATAGATAGATATAGGCTGTATTTTAGATAAGGTTTTTACATTATTTCAATTAAAAAAACATGAAATGAAATAGTGTCAGTTTAGAAAATAATTACAATTATGCAAGATACTCTTTCATGCTATATGGCTCCAAATCGATTAAGAACTTTTTGGTTTTGTTTTTGAACTGTCTGTAACTATCTATTATTTTTAAATCAAATTGTAACCTATTGAATATTGTAATACACATATACAGGGTCTTTCAATCCCTAACTTTGAAAGCGATTTTTTCTGTATCATGAATCGCGATTTCGATTTTTAAAGTGGATACATCAATATTACATCTTGAAAAATCCCAAAAATGAAAATTTTCCATCCAAAAACCTCGAAGTTATTCTTGTTTCAGCGGAGCTCTATTTTCGATTTTTTTTTCGAATTTTCCCGCTCAGAGAGAATTTTCCAACCAAAACTGAAAAATGTTACATCAAAATAACTTGAAATTTTCTAAGGAATCTATTTCTGCAATAAAAAAATGGTGTTCTAATTTGAAAATAGGAAGTTGACGTCATTTCCGGAAAAACCGGAGGTGCACATGCCTTGAAAATATTTTAGATTTCATCAGCATCGTGAAATACTTATAAGTGCTGAATTTCATGAAAATACGTTCAGTAGTTTCTCGTATAAATATGGATGAGGTTCCTCGTGAAAGACCCTGTATTGATGAAGACTTTCACGGCCGGATTCAATTCAAATCTGGAGTATCCCGGGTTTTCTAGCCTAACGGTAAGCATCTTCAGAGAAACCTCTGAAGATGCCTACAGCAGTCGTGGGCGAAACGTAAGGTGAAATTCCTAGATATAAAGCTTATCGAAAATGTAAGGCAATCTTTCCTGTGAGTCAAAGTTCTTCGGCATACCGTGCACAGCTACAAGCTTTCAAGAATGAGAAATAAATATTATTTTTTTCTCGAAAGTTCTGGAGACATTCGAAAATTTTAGGTCTCTATTTGATTACCTGAGTAATAAACAGACAAGGTGAAGGCTATTAATTCGCAAAACGGAAGATGAACAGGTTCCGATTGCAGCAGACCATGCCATTTGCAGGAATGTTAGTTGCTGCATTTTTATCGTTGCTAGGCACGCTTTTTGAAGTGTTCAGACCGCTCGACGGATGGTAACAAATACCGAATACAGCCGTATTCAACCGACCAGCTGACAATCAGCTGATGCCATGGTCGTGATGCTTATGAACCGTTCCTGCCGAACATGATGAAATAGGAGTAACTATTTTTAAGTTGCAATAATTGAGGTAGGTAGTGGAAATAGACGTGAATTCAGTCGATATCTTGTCCTTGTTCATTAGATTCATGCTGCCGGGCAGTCTGGGATGGGTAAATTACGTTGTTCATCTGGTGCATGTCATTCGTGACAAACGAGCAAATTAAAGGCCAGCTCATGTTGAATATTCGTAGAACTGATGGATTATAATATCAAGGATGTGAATGTATTTGTAAGATAATGAGTCAGGGTGTTGTGTTTTTAGTTCTGAATGTCTTTTTTTCGAAATACAAATCATACAATTGGGAAAACATAACATAACATAAGTCTTCATTTCAAATGAAAGTACAAGTACGAATACATTGCAACTCTAAAATGAAACAGCGTCTAAAAAAAGTAATTAATGACCATGGAGGACCATATTGGCATTAAGAAATTCTATAACTTCGTGGTAACCCATAGCGCGACGAGATACAGCAGTCACATCAGGTTCTGTAAGGCATGCATCACCGAGGACATCCCCAAATGGTTAAGAATTAAAACCGCTTTTGATCATTTACCTGGCGCACAACGTAGTATGAGGAGTTTACAACATAAGATGTTAAAGTCTGAAACTCGAAGATGGTACAAACAGCTGCATTTGAACAGCATCAAGCTTAACACTTTAAAGAATATTCTCAAAGGTACGTTGCCTGAAAAAGATTTCAATGACCTGATCAACTCAACTTTTTTAAAAGCTGATAGGTTTTCTAGGAATAAGTCCAGAATCCATCACAGGAAACTAGAATCCCTCAGAAATCATAAACAGTTATCATCCAATCTCATTCCTCCAACCACTGCGACCAATTTCGGGTTCCACCCCAGAATCTTGAATTTAACCGCCACAACCTTTGATGACCAGGAAACTAATTTACTCAATATGGGTCTGAAGTTCTCTATCCCAACTTTTAACAAATCTAAAATTATTGAAAACCTTGTCGCCTTAGTTGAGTCCACATTCAAGTCCTTTAAATTTCCTATACCTCTTCTGAAGTGAGATCACTCTGGCACTCAATAACTTCAAGAAGCGGAATTTGGCTCGGACTCCACCACTTAAAAGTCTAGGCAACGCTGTTTCTAGCGTACTCCCCAAAATCAAAGCCAACAACATATTGGTCACAAAAGCAGATAAAGGCAATTGCCTTGTTATCATGGATAAAGATGACTATCTTAACAAGATGATGAATTTTCTATCCGAAAATGGTTTTACGAAGGTTTGGTCAATAAATACAATACCAAATTTAAGAATTAAAGCACTGTCCACTTACGGCCCACTCCTTTTCAACGACTGGAGGCTTCTACACCCAATGTATTTCCACATACCCAGATTATACGGCTTACCAAAAATCGAATATTCCTATCAGACCAATTGTTTCTTTCTGTGGCAGCATGGCTTACATACTTTCCCGCCGCCTTGTCGAATTTCTGAGCGGTCACATTGATTACACCTCGACACTAAGTGTTACAAACAGCACAGAGCTCATAGGTAAGCTCAGTGATCTCAGGGTTGAAGACCATACTATTTTGGCATCCTTTGATGTTACCAATCTTTTTACAACCGTTCCTGTACCCCAAACTCTTCGTATTTTCAGATCCCTTCTGTACAATTCCAGTTTGTCCGACGTTTCAGAACCCCTTTTCAACCTCACAAAGATCTGCCTTGAGCAGAATTTCTTCTCCTTCCACAACAAGATCTTTGTACAGACAGAAGGTTTAGGCATGGCAATGGTTTGTCTCCTTTCTTCGCCGAAGTCTTCATGGCTTATTTCGAAAACATGTTAGTTATGAAGCGATCCAACCCCTTCCTTGGAAAAATCCTGTTTTGGTACAGGTATGTTGATGATATCATAATAGGCTGGAATGGCACCCTAGAGGAACTCCAAGAATTCTATCAATGGATTAACTCACTACACCATCACATCAACTTCACCTTGGAAGTCGAAGAAAATAAGTCCATCAATTTCCTGGACCTCACTTTGACACGAATGGACGACAATATCATTTAAAATCTTCAGGAAACCATCGCAGACCAGCCACTCGATCCACCACTTGTCCAAACACTGCCAATCACACAAACTGTCTGCTTATCACACCTACATCCATAGATTGGTCAACACACCTTTGGACCCACCTAGGGATATAAACCCGAGATGATTGACGAGATGTACAGGAAGAAATTGGGAGTACGAAACAACCATGACTTTCCCATACCCCACGTCGATAATGATAACAGTAATGATGTTACAACAAAATACATCAGCATCCCCTTCTACGGTAAGATATCCTACAGCATAGCACACATTCTGCAGAGACTACCAGGTATCAGGGTTGCCTTCAAATCAACCAATAGCCTGCAACAAATTTTAGTGTAGAACAAAGATAAAATCTCTCCTCTATCAAAGTCAGGGGTGTACAAACTTCAATGTGGAGAACCCGCATGCTCAGTCACTTACATCGGGAGAACGGGGAGAAGCGACGAGACAAGAATGAAGGAACATCTTCTTAGTGCCCGTCTACCTAACAACAACAACAAGTCTATTTTTGGAATGCACCTGAGTGCATAACTTTGACGTGGTTGATGAGGATTCCAGTTTACTACATCATTGTGAATTTGGCGTGAGAGAAAGAAAATCCTTGAGGAGATTGAAATCTACACACGTTAACAACAATTACAACATTACAACCCTTAACTCTCAAATGGTTAACTCCTTTTACGATACATTCAGGTTATTGTAGGCAACCTTGTTAGGAGTGCCCGAGTTTCAAGACTGAACCTTTGTGGTTGAGACCTAAATTTTTTCATTTTTCGTTTTATTGTTTGACTTTTTTGTTTTATATTCGGTGGTTGAACTTGTCTTGTCCATCTGTGGTTAACCTCAAAGTTAACCTCCTCTCCGTTTGTCAATTTGGGAATTTGTCATACTTAGAATTCCTTACACATTTCGTTCCGGAGTTAAAACCAATTAAATTAATTTGGATACATTGAACCGAGGGTGTTGTTGATGCTGTGATTTCGTGTTGTTGAAGTGGACTGTATTGAACTATGTTTTGGTAATAAAACGCTGATATGATATGCAAGAACAAAAAACTTCCTTTTATTCTCTGCGTGTGTTCACGCTAAAAACGTTATATTGATAGTTGATACACTGATGCATTTACAAGCAATACGATACAATAAAATTGGCGCGAACGCCGGTTACGATATATATGACATTGACAATGGGCGCGTTCATCGGACTCAACAGTTGGCCAACTGTTGTGGAAAAGTCGGATGAACCGATGAACGACTATGCTACCTTAGCGCTACTTCCGGAGCGGACGCCATTTTTTCGAGCGGTCTATTCTTATGCTACAATCAAAGACTCTTTGCTACAATTCAGAAGCATGTTGAGCTATCTGTCAAAAGCGTAAAGTTTGTTTACATTAGAAGTCTGAAGTGTCAAATTTAAAAATGGGGATTAGACGAAGAGTAGAATATTTAATACCTAAATAATTGAAATTGAAAATAATTCTTTATGACTTCCAATCAGCTATATTGATGTTAACCGATCTTCTGTATATTTAGAAGAATGAAAAAAATCAACATAAAACAAATATTATTTCCTTTTATATTTACATCATGCAGGGGACTTTTATTTTACATGAGGAAATGTGCATTTTGTTATATACCTTATCTTAAGGAATTCACATGCCTCAAAACAAGTACAAATAAATATATATTCTTCACTGCAATATGAGATATTTGAGAAGTATTTTCATCAT
Organism: Adalia bipunctata; assembly: GCA_910592335.1. Lineage (NCBI taxonomy): Eukaryota > Metazoa > Arthropoda > Insecta > Coleoptera > Coccinellidae > Adalia > Adalia bipunctata. Next base: position 49,990,013 of record OU342950.1, on the reverse strand, counting down.
TTTTCACACACATTTGAAAATGTGGTGAACTGTAGTGTTACATGCAATGAATAGGTAGAGGATTTTCCAGTCCGCTGGGATACTCAAGGGTTAAGATAAATTCAACATGGTAAACAGGAAATGAAAGAATTTTATTATTTTGAAGATATATTTCAACATCGGTTAACTGACAATTACCCAGTGACATCACTACAATTATAAGATACATGTTATATCACTCTCAAAAGAGATTTTGTCTTCTCATTACACCCAACTGTGAACATTATTAATTTCACTGCAGTTCCCGTAATTATTAAATATTATAGTACGGAGTGTCTAATATTCACCGCCAGCAATATGAATGCTCCATCTCATATTGTATTGGATAATATCATCATTAAATATAAACAAGGTACGAAATTTGTTGTTTTAAAAGGCTGGGCATGCTAACCCTAGCAGGTTTATATATCTGTAGATGTTCAGTATTTGTGAGGAGAAATCCACAATATTTTAAATCGTATATCAATCACAACTCTACTAGAGGAATGATGTTTTTTAATTTACACCTACATCCTCCTACTATATGTTAGAGATAAACTAAATATTTGTCTATTAAGATGTTCAATAAACTACCTAAGCGGTAGCCAACCATTGATAGTGACGGAATATTCAAGAGGCAAATAACTAAATTGCTAATTCTATGTGAACCATACATTGTTCGAGAGTTCTTGGAAACAAATCATTTTCTAGGTTTCTAAAATTTTATTTTGTGTTTATTTTTGCATAGACTGTATCACTTTTTCATTTGCGTTTTGAATTCTGAGAATAAATGGCTATTTATTATTATTATTATACGAGCTGTAATGATTTCAGAACCAAAGTCACATTTCAAAAATGATTCTGGTTTAGCCAGCACCAAGTTTCTGCTTGGCCTCAGTTTAATCTGAAATGTTGTCTAAATGAATCTCCTATGATAGTGTTATAGTTTCCTCATACAAATTTCCATTTCTAGGCAATTCTATCCTCGGAACTATATCAAAACATTTTCTGATGCAGGTTCTATATAATAAAGCAGCTTATGATCCCTTCCAATATATAAATACTCTCCAATAATTCTTGAAACAAAATATTTGGAATACGCGATTCATATTTATTTATTTACTTCAATTTAACCTTAAAACTAATTTGACACAACGAATCGAACAAATCATATGGTTTTGACGTTTGAAGGAGCATGTAGCGAAAAGGTCGTTCATAAAACTCGGATGTTACTCAACTGTTACCGATGGATCGTAGCGGTAGCTGCTTAGTCCGATGAACGCACCCAATGGGCGCATTCAGCAGAGGGAACAGTTGCGGAACAGTTACCAAATTTTGATGATCTTTCTGCTGAACGCTTGCGCTACCTGTCGAAGTGATCGGGAGCGGTCGCCATTTTAAGTATCGGAACTTATTTGTGCTCACTTTCGGTAGCATGTTTTGTTTTGACAGGTGCTGTCAGTTGTGATTTGAATTCAAAACGATCAAAATTTGAAAAGAAAGCAGGTAGTAACAACGACTTTTGAATTTGATAGACAACAATAAACTATAGCTGATTTTTATACGGAATACATTTAAAAGTACAAAATGAAGTTATTTCCTGAAATACCTGGAGTGGATTAATACTTTTGTTGATTGTTTTGAACATATCTTTTGAGATCGTAAGAACATTTTCACGCTGTAACGCTACCTCAAGAATCTTTTATTGTTATATACATTCAGAAACAGAAAACTCATCAAGATTATACGTGTGTAATTGTAATATATTCTATTAAGTCTTGTTCTATTACCATTAGTGATTAGTCAAACCTCCTAAAATAGATTATAGTGTACAAAATTCTGTAGGATCTTAGACTATAAGGGTAGAATTATTATCCATATTGAATTAACATGATTCTTACGAAAGAACGTACCAAATTTTAAGATTCAGCTTCAAGATTTTTCCCCAAGTTCAAATGTTTATTTGACAAATATCTGACAGATGTCAAAGAAGAGGCGCCGGCGCACTGCATCCAGCAGATTTGCGCTACTGATACAGTGACTTCCCAGACAGCACCGGATATTCTCAGAATACGCCTAGAATATTCATTTTGGCATATTGGAATATTCCATGAATATGCGTATGGGAATTGGAATTCCCATACGCATATTCATGGAATATTCCAATATGCCAAAATGAATATTCTAGGCGTATTCTGAGAATATCCTAGAATATCCTAGAATATGCCTAGAATATTACAGGAATATTGAGAATATGCCTAGAATATTATTTCCCGAATATTCCAGTAATATTCAATAAAGAATATCCTTGGAACATTCTATGAATATTCGAAATATTCCTGGAATATTCTTTACAGAATATTCTACGAATATCTGTGGACAGATATTCGTAGAATATTCTGTAAAGAATATTCCAGGAATATTTCGAATATTCATAGAATGTTCCAAGGATATTCTTTATTGAATATTACTGGAATATTCGGGAAATAATATTCTAGGCATATTCTCAATATTCCTGTAATATTCTAGGCATATTTCATATTGAATATTCCTATAATATCTCTTGGGTATATTCATAGAATATTCCTAGAATATTTGGTATATTATGGAGATATTCTATGGATATCCTTGAATTATACCATTTTCATATTCATGGAATATTACTCAAGGCACATATATATGCATTTGGAGGCCCACTTAAACTTTTAGTTTGATCAAATAAATAAATTTTGGTCGGCTTTCAGCAACGATTTTAATCTCGTTTAAGGCATGCCATAATTTTGTCCGATTTTCAGGTCAAAAGCAATCGGTAATCTGTTATCTCCTTAAAACAGATTAAAATTTTTGGTGAAACCCGACCTCACTCGTTATACCAAAGTTCAACACATGAACTAAAACAAGTGAGCCTAATAGAATTTGGATAGTTTCATTGTCTTTTCAGAAATATCGATTATTTTTCATCCTGCAGTGGAAAGGAAATAAAAAACATATAATATACAGATTCATATCTATTGAAAAAAAACAAAAACAACTGAATAAAATATTGTTATTAATAAATTAGAACAAGGTAATCAACTAAATGCATATTTATTGAAACAAAAAAAAAACAAAATAATTAAATATATTAATTCAAACTCAGCGAAGGTGATGGTGAAGGACCCGCAGAGACCCTGAAAAAAACATAACACTGAATCGGAGAGATTGGCAACATTTATATGTATCAAAAGGTGAATGACAATCAAAAATGTTTCTTCTGTACACTCTGAAAAGGCTTAAGGGAAAAAACTAACTCAATTCTGCTCAGTCGTTCCTTGGCCTTGGCGAGGTAGGCCGACAAGTGTACTTCTATGTCCTTCATTTGGGCACCACTGCTTAATTGAACTGCCTCTGAAAATCAATATTCATTTGATTCAAAAATGGACTTTTTGTCTATTTTGAAATCTCATCATTCACAGAAAAATTAGAATTATTTTTGAGTTTATAGGTTAAACCCCTACTCTTTTCGTTAATTATTAAATTAATACCTAGAATACAACTGCATATCCTGGTGCTCCGAAACACTTTTTTATTCTTATGCCCCTGTAAGCTGTACTGGGAAGCAAGAGAATCGTGTAGGATTCTTCTGACGAACCTTCGGGTACAGTCTTTAAAATCCTTGCCTCCCAACATGCAGAGCGATTTAACCTGTTGAAAACATAATAGTAGAAACAAAGTAACATCTTGGATGAAAATTGCATGAGTAATAGTATGAAACTTTATTTCTCACAGAATCTATAGTGCTCAGAGAACAATTAATGAAATCTCATTATTAATTTCGAGGTAACTTACTCAGATTTTATTTGAGAAATATAAATCAATAGAATTATTCATCCACAAAATTGGAAAAGAACTTTTTCACATACTAAATGAGAACTGAATCAGATATGTGGATTGATGTATTATTTTGGGGTATATTCAAATAGGTACCTCGAAAGACATAGAACATATTGATTGTTCAAATAAGTTTATGGTCTTGTGTGTCGTCATTTCATTGCACTCAACATTTTTTGTACACAAAATTTCAATTTGGTAGAATACTACAGCACCCTAGACCATGAATTTATTTCACCTCTTGTTTTAATGGAGAACATAATTTTAGTCCCTTGTAAAGACTCATTGGTGAGAGTCGAATAATTAGATTTATTTGAACAGAACTTACCAAGTAATTGTGAATTTCTTTGTCCTGCAGCCTATTCTCGACCTTCTCTAGTTCTTCCAAGTTTTTCACAGGAAAGTCTGTGAAAAGGTCGAGGCACTGTGCAACCTCCTGTGGCTCATTTTGAGCTAAACCCCCTCTTATTGTAAGAGAATCCACTTTATTCAGCAACTCTTCTATGCGAGACTCACAGTCTCTTAATAATTTGGTGTTCTTCACCAGCATGCTGATTACCGTTGTTTTGAACTTCTGGTCGTCTAGAAGAAAATATATACAAATAAAAAAAATACATTAAAAGGGGATTTGACAAACCTGTTGTTGGGAAGCTGCAGGAATCTTCTCTGCGATCATCAGTTATGTCTGAAACGAAATAATTGATATTTTGCAACACATGGTAACGCTGGTCATAGAAAGAAATTGATAAGGACTTACTTATATCCAATTCGCTCATCACACTCCTTTCTTGTACTTCATTTAGGGGACCTAGAAACATACGTACATATTTATGATTTAGTGAAATTCACATTCATTCAAATGATTTAATCTACTTTTGAATTCTTCACATGAAATTCACAAAACATTATTATTGACAAAAAAATTGATGAGATCAAAATTAATTCAACAATCATGGAGTAAAATGTTAACATTATTCAATCGAACATAAGGATTGAAGAACTAGGACTATTAACTTGAAGAATAGGTACTCACTCTGAACTTGTACAATTTCATGCGAATCACTGGTATTTCCTGAAAATGAGAAAAAGAATTCATTCCCAAAAAAAAAATTTGGATTTTTGTTCAGTTAATTCATTGCAAATCAGAAAATGAAAATAACAGATCACTCACTTTTCATCGTATTCAGTCTAGGAACATATAGATCTGAATCACTAGATTCCTCATCAGAACTATAATAAGTTTTTTTCGATTTCCTCTTTTCAGGGAGGCAATCTAACTCTGATACCTCAGACGTAAGACAGCATTTAGTTGCTTTGGCACAAGCAACCTTGAAACTGTCATATCTGACATTCCTCATCAGGCAGACTTTATATTCCCTCCAGCCCTCTTCTGGCTCACACTGATTTTTGATTGCCTTCACAATCCTATTTTTTGGGAATGGGGGGTAGTATACAGTCTGCCTGCTTCCATTGAACCAATTAGATGGAACAGCTTCAACCTCCTCACTCTCAATAAATTTAACCACAACCCAAGTCATCTACAGCAAATTAATATCATTAAGCAAAAACCATTATAGCATGGATGAACAAAAAAAGTAGAAAGCAGTGCCTCAAGCATCAAGCAAATATTTTTAGAATTACAACAAGTAAACATGCACACACACACACACACACACACACACACACACACTTACACAATCAAGTTTCGAAGAATTATTACTTCTGGGTATGAACTATAGGTAGAGCTATGAATGTACTATCAAAGGGAATTCTAACAAATTTATGTGTGATATCTTTCACTGGCCAACATTTCATTTCGCCCAAAGTATTGACAGAAAAAATATTTAAGAATGATGATGGTAAAGATAAATCGAAAAACTCCTTCTTATCCAGGTAATTTTTTCCTATAACAACATAGTCGTTGAGTGCTTTAGAAAATGCAAAATTTTTTATTTCAACTACTGAGCCATCCCTCATGGCACAGCATGAATCTCTCAACGCAGAGGATAGTTTGAAATCTGCAAAAACAATTGATTTGAACTCTGGGGCAGAACATCCAGGTAACAATGGTCCTTCACAATGGGGTGACTTGAGTTCGAAAGAAGACTTCTCAATAACAAGCTTCCTGTCGTTCATACACTCATAGTAACGTCGAACTACTTGCTGCAATGGTTTGTCATGCTTTCTGATCAACGATCCCAAATATTGCAAAAAATTCTCACTATCAAAATTACTGAAATTGTCAAGTATACCAAATTTTTTTACATCCTCTACTAAATGCAATAAATTGTGAAAATTATGAGTTAATAAATGAGGTCCATAAATTTCTTTTACTGTTTTAACAAAACATACAAGCAACTGTTCGGCATGATTAATATAAGTAAAACAGTATTTTTCACTGGAGAGAATTCTGATAGATATTGATAATATCAAAAAATTTTGATAATATCGTTTTGGAAGCAAGTTTTTCAAAACAACGGGTCCAGTATATAGCAGAAACTGCCTGAATTCTGTGGCTTTCCACCTTTTGACCTCCTTCAGTGATCTGGGAGTTCGAGCAAATTCAGAAGGTACAAAAGGAGCCATATTCAACAATAGATTGGATATTACGTTAATATTAGAATTTGAAATTTTATGGGAGGTAGGACCATGGCACCAGAGTCCACTTAGTAACTTTTTCACTACTCCTAATAAAACAAGATGCATATAATCCAGAGGAACATCTGCTATTATATCAATATTCGGGATTTCTAACAAAATACTTCGACCAGAATGATGTCCGGAATCTGCCTGTTGAACGAAACTTTCATGTGTTCTTTTCTGAAAAGTTAAAAGAGGAAAACAAATTCTATCTTGAATACTTGCTCCATACTGGCAACATTTTGTGCAAGAACTATAACCTGAATGACCTTTGATGGCTAAAACAGATGCTTTAGCAACAGCATCAAATAAAAATTTATTTATTTTGAAATTATATTTGATTCCAAATATTGATATACCATTGATACTGAGTTTTTTTGCTTCATTCACAAAGTCTGAAAGAAAATCATTAAAATTCTTGGGTTTCTAATAACCGTGATATAATCCTATCAAAAAAGCATGTTTAGACAGAAGGCCAAGTATTGGATAAAATTGGCTATTTGAACGTTTTGCTATGGGTAAACCATCTATGTTAATACCAATTTCAATTGGGTCATTAGGTATTATGCCATAGCAAGTATACATATTTTCCATTGATTTTTCTATACCAAAATGATAGTATTCTCCTGGATCTACATGCCGTGTTAGTGTTTTTCTAGGAGTGGCCAAAAACGTTCTAGCATCTTTAGGCAATGTCTCTTTGAAAACACCCGGCTCAGCATTTGCTAAAATTTCCAAGAGTTCATTCATAGCACTCAAAGTAATTTTATTTTTGATGGCCCATTTCTTTAATTTATCATGTGCATTAATAACTGGACCATCGTTATTGCTGCAGCTTTGTGCTTTATCAGGAGTTGCACTGTCTTGTACCAGATGGATAAAATCATTGTTTGAAAGATCCCTATTAAAATTACTACTGAAATCAAATTCTTCATCAGAACTATTAGTACTGTTAGTTCTATTACTGTTATTCTACCACAACCCTCATAACCAAGCAAAGAAAAATTACTACTCCCGCTTAGATTTTGGTCTCTGCCCATATTTTCTCTGAAGATCTCACTGAGTACATTTTCAGTTTCCTCGTGAACCTGTCTGTACCAAGTACTGCCTCTTTTCCGTTTATTCATCGTCGTCGTTCTTGAAAATTAAATGAAAAATGGTCATTGACTATATAATTAAGTGTTTAATGTAATATGAGAGTTCCTCCAAATATCAAAGAAAGATTATGTACAATAGCGAATCGAGGAACGAAGTATTTATTGTACATAAATATATTTCGATTTCAAAATGGTCGTGAATAAAATTAATCAATTCAACGGACATATAAAATTCTGGTAATCCAGTTCTTTCATGAAATTCACTTACCTTATATATGTAGGTAGATCCAAAAAGAAATCTCGCAAAATATCACTCGGAACAGACTCGATTACTCGAAAAAACAAAGTAAATTTTCGATCTAATGCTTTCAAGAAAACAATTAGAACTAATATGGAATCAGTGTGGTTAAGGTTAACCGACGCATGTGTCCTCGACAGTCGACGGATGACGATTAGCAATTCTATTGGCTGTTGATGGCGGGATTTTATAGCGCGATTTTTATGGCACTCAAATCACTGAATAATTATGTGGTCTAGTGCTTTATGACATTTGACTGCACAAGTTTTGTATACAAAATTTCAACTCTATAATAAAATGCGTTCTAGACCATGAATTTTATATAATATATATAACTCTCGTTATCGTACGTAAATCTGAATTAATGAGATGATTGAATTCATGGTAACAATTGAACAAAATAGAGGCATAAATGTTGAAAATTAAATATATAATTTAATACAGCCTCAATCTGTTCATTGCAGTCCACAAATATTTTGAAAATTCATTTTCAATGTTTACCTTATCATGTTCCATTAATATGCCGTACAGGATATGGCAGGAATATTATGAGCGGAATATTCCAGAAATATTACGTGCGTAATATTCCAGGGATGTACCATAAAGAATATTCAATTTGGAATATCCTATGAATAATCTAGAAATATTCTACACAGAATATTCAGTTTGGTATATTCTCAGCATATTCTTCTAGGAATATGCCTGGAATATTTGTATGGGAATATTCTTGGGATATGCTACATGGGATATAGATATTCAATGATATTCTAGGAATATTCTACGAATATTTGGAATATACCCATCCCATTTTGCACATTCAGGGAATATTCTATGAATATCCGGTGCTGTCTGGGTTTATACTTTATATAAAGTCACTGTACTGATACCTATCGGTAGCTCAAACCCATGGTAGCGGGTTTTTCTGCTGAATGCGCCCAATGACATCTAAATCTAACTACAGAATATCACAGCCGTGTCGGCGGTTGCCACAAGACGATCGCAGCGCCGCAGGCGGGTTCTTTAGTAACTACATGTAGGTAATGGGCAAAATAACTAAACAGAGGGGCTTCCATAATATGTCCCCCAGCCTTTCCTCTTTTCGATTCATGGTGGACTACATAATTGAAAACTGAAGATCAAATTCGTAAGTGTTCTTGCCGGAATGAACTCTTAGGAGCATTCCAATTAATTTCAACCTTTCAGGCAACTTAGGTACTTGTTTTGTTCCAGTTTCAGGCTTGATAATGGTCTATATTTAAAAGACCGAAACATTTCGCCTTAGAATCAAAGACAAATTATCAGGTAACTGGATATATTTGTAAGAATATTATCGAACAATTGCCGACGTTTCGGGAACTTCCAGTTACCTGATAATTTGTCTTTGATTTTATTAAACTATGGATGAGAACCAACAGAATATTTCGCCTTAGTTTTTGACACCTATGTTTAAATAAATAGCTGGAAAGACAAATTTTGTTTATATTTATTATTGAGAAATTCGTCCACAGTGTATGGTTCGATTCTCAAGAGGAGGCGAAATATCTTCCCTTTGAAAACTTTCAGGTTGTTCTCAGATCTGATGTCGGATGGGAATTTATTGAAGTATCTGATACTGGTATACTTGGGGCCTTGTTCTGTTGCTGTAACATGATGACTTGGTAACTTCAGTTGGTTGTTCCTAGTTTCATATCTACTTGTTCCTAAGGTCTTCTCTGTTTTTGAACAGGAAAAGCAAGCTCTCTTGTATGTGTAATTGTGTATGGCTGAAAAAGTGAGAAGGCCATTTTCTCGGAATTTTCTCCTGCATGAATCGGTTCTCTTCATTCTTAGTATGGTTCTGAGTGCCCTTTTTTGCAGAACAAACACTCTCTTCGCTGCTGTTTTGCCTCCAGAGAAAATTACACCATACCTTATTCTCAACCTTGACTCAAACACTGCTTGATAGATCATCTTGATTGCTGTGCTATCTATGTATCGACGCAGAACGCCCAGGGAATAACATATGGTGGAAAGTTTTGAACATGTCTTATCAATATGTTCACCCCAGTTCAAGAATTCATCAACATGCAAACCAAGGAATTTTGCAGACTTCTCAAGCGCAGTCCCTCCCCAAGCAATATATCGCCATAATGCTCTAGGCCTCTAGGCAAGATTCAGTTCACCCATAAGACGAACGCTAGCTGCCGCCTTCATCGTCATCAGCTCAGCTGATCTGAGTCAGAGTAACAAAAACAATGACAAGTCTCAGGAAGAAAACGAAGAATAAACAAATTATTGAAGAAAAAAACCAAAGACTCGACTGCGAAAACATTTAACTGAAAAGAAAAAGAACAAGCCTATATTGAATCAATGAAATTTTGTGTGATTAATTTAAATGTGCACTACGCAATGTTTTTTTCGCTTTCTAGCTGAGCAGTTAATAGTATATTTTTCAATATAAATATGTTGTGAATTCTATGTATAATGTATTGCAAGCTCCGTCACATTCAAGTGACCGCATTTTCAAGCCGTCTCATGATGTGAACATGATAACATATGATCGAGCATATGATCATCTAGCGGGGAACCAGAGTTTTCTCTCAGTGCTTCTAATTTCTGTTAGGTTGGTACTGAGAGTTTCCAGCAATGACGAATATTCCGGGAACTTTTCTGAATGTTTTTGAACCACCTGTAGCTTTTTATTGTGGATTCTCCAAATGATTTTCTCATCCACAGGGTATGAGGTGAACGAATTTTGATCGATCACGAGATAGGATATCCCTGCCAAAAATGTCTCATAGAAACTGATAGAAAATGTATGTATGAGAACTTATGAGATCCTAATTGGAAAGTGAAACCGCAAATCCGTATAAAACCATATACGATATTCATCAGTATTTAATGGAGACTACAGATACATATTGCTTCAGTTTCTAATGGTATTTCCTAACGTAAATCATATCCGTTTCTATAAGCGATTCCTACATTGAATTGCCCTTGTTCCTACGAGTTTTTATAAGACTCTATAGTTTTCAAATGTGGTTTTCACACACAATACCTACCAGTTTCTAATGTGTTTCCACAGATAACTCATATCCGTTTCTACGAGTTTCTATAAGAATCTATTGTTTTTGAATGTGGTTTCACACACAATACCTACCTGTTTCTAATGTGTTTCCACAGATAACTCATATCCGTTTCTACGAGTTTCTATAAGAATCTATAGTTTTCAAATGTGGTTTTCACACACAATACCTATCTGTTTCTAATGTGTTTCAACAGATAACTCATATCTGTTTCTACGAGTTTCTATAAGAATCTATAGTTTTCAAATGTGGTTTTCACACACAATACCTACCTGTTCCTAATGTGTTTTCACACATGCTTAATATCCGTTTCTATGAGAATCTATAGTTTTTCAATGAGTTTTTCACACGTAATACCTACCTGTTTCAAATCTATTTCTACACAAAATTAATTTCTGCTGTATGTTTTACAAGTTAATAATAATAATAATAATAATAATATTTATTTCGTGCTAAAAATATAAATATTTTACACATCGTCCAATAAATCGATATACATGATAAAATCAAATATAAAAGAAATTCGTTGATTCTATACGCATTGATTGTCAAAAGGTGTTTTTTGACTGTTTCTTTGAATTTAGCCAATGGTAACTGTCTTATCTCTAACGGGAGCTTATTATATAGTTTAATGGCTTTATATTCAGGTCTCTTCTGGCTCTTGGTTAATCTACAGTGGGTGGCCACCAAGTCGCTTCTGGTCCGTGTAAGATGGTTATGAAAATCCCCATGTCTCATGAAGTTCTTTTCGTTTTTTTTTATATGTATTACACTATGCAATATGTATACCGAGGGGAATGTGAGTATGTTAAGATCACGAAAAGTTCCTCTGCAATCGTCCCGGTATCCCAGTCCCCCAATTATCCTGACGGCTTTGCGCTGTAAGGCAAAGACTCTATCTGCCGTAGTTGCTTCGCCCCACGCCATAATTCCATATGACATCACTGGATGAAACAAGGCGTGATATGCGGTGAGCAGAGTTTTAATTGAGACACACTCAGACAGATTTCTCAATAGATAGACTGTACTCCGTAACTTTCCAATATTTTCCAATATCATTGTTGCTTGAACTGTGAAAGAGTGCACACGTATGTGATTTCATATCGTCTCCATAAGATAATATTGTTGCGACTAATATTTAAATCGAATAATTTCCATTATTCACAATGGGAAGTAAAACAAGAAGTTCTTCCGAACTAAAATCGATAATAACTGAAGTATTCAATAACACCGAATTTCAAAAGTTATTTAATGACCTTGTGATGAATAACTTAGCACAAGTACTCAAAACGGAGGTTTGTCACAAACTGGAAGAGGCAAATAAGGAAATATCCCTACTTAAAGAGGAAGTAAGTGCTCTAAAGTCTGAAATTAGAATTATGAAGACTCGAGACGGAACTGCAGAAAAAGAGAGCAACGATATCGTCCCGAAAAAACTAGACGCCACAAAAACAATCGACAACATACACAAAACGTCATCTGGGGAATTCCCGTCTAGCGATGATAAGATCAATCATGCATCGTATGATAATATTCAGGGTGAACATAGCGGTTTACTAACGAAATCTATGAAACCAACACAACAAAGGTTTCGAAATTATAATAAACCAATAGACGGCACAACAACTCAACGTAGGAATGCTCATATAAGTAAGTCCTCTGCTGATAGATCGAATGGGCAGTTGATCGGAATGGCAAAACCAAAAAAAGGGTGGCTTTACGTTGGTAGTATCAGCAATAAAGACGCAACAACGGATATGGTTTTCGACTATCTTCAAGTTGAAAACATACCTCACGACGAAATAATCATCGAAAAGCTTACAAGTAAAGGGCAAAATTCGTCTTTCATGGTTGGTATTCCATTTGATAAATTGGAAAAAATTGGAAACCCTGATTATTGGCCTCGAGGAGTTTCTGTTCGACGGTACAATTTCTGGAAAAAACAGGAAGATAATAAAGAAGAGGCTCCTTTTTTGGGAGAATAACCCCTCAACCATCACCTCTACAACAACCAACCCTGAACGATGCATCCACATCACAAGGCTCTGTTAACATTCTGAGTATATTCCATCAAAATGTTCAGTGTTTGAGGAACAAGATTGATTGTATCGAGGTATCACTTGAGGGAAAGAACATAGATATAGTCTGCCTTTCCGAGCACTGGATGCGTGACGAGGAAGTTCGAGCAGTTAAAATCGACGGATTGAAACTTTGCACAGCATACTGTCGAAGCCAACTCAAAAATGGTGGCGTGGCGATTTTCTTTAGGGAGGATCTTCGCACATCTATCAGTGATATTCCCCATCTTCGGCATATATCTCGAGAACAAGTATTTGAAGTCTGTGGTGTTCAGTTAACTTCAGATTCCGGTGAGAAGATTAAAATCATAACCATTTATAGATCCCCCATCATGGGAAATATTAAGGCATTCCTATCAGAGTTAGATTCGATATTAAGTGAACTTTGTTGTAATGATTGTAAAATCGTCCTCTGTGGCGATCTGAACATAGATTTTCTCGAAAATAGTATATTTAAACAAGAACTTCTTGATATATTGAGATCATACGATATCAGAATGCTAATAAATGAGTGTACACGATTCAGTGTTGGTAGAAATAGTTGCTTGGATTATATATGTACAAATGTTTCTGATGAAAATGTAGCGTGTACTGAAGTTTGTGCTAATGGTATCTCAGATCATACATCACAGGAAGTAACTTTGTTATTTAAAAATGAACCTGCCACAAAAACTTATATATCAACTAGGGTTTTCAGTTCAGAAAACTATAATGATTTCCATTACGCACTCTCTAGAGAATCATGGTTGGATGTTTACACATCACATTCTGTCAATGAGGCTTTTGATAATTTCATCAATTCTTTGTCTTTTTTTGTCGATTCATGTTTTCCTGTTCAAAGATTATCTTCCAAAAGAAGGAGAGATTGTAAAGGGTGGGTCACAGCAGGCATTAGAGTGTCTTCGAAAGTATTGAAGCAACTTTACATGTTGACTAAAAATTCTGATGTTGATGAAAATATAGCTTATTATAAAAAATATAAAATCATTTACAGAAAAGTACTCAAAGAAGCTAAAAAGCTACAAAATATAATAAATTATAATAATGCTGTCAACAAATCTAAAGCCGTATGGAACATAATAAGGAATAATACAAATACGTCAAAAAAAACTAAAAACGAAAACACACCGACACTTCTTATTGATAACGAACACATTGATGATCCGGAAACAGTGGCGAATCACTTTAATGAATACCTTGTTAAATTACCAACAGAAATTAATAAAAAAATCAACAATCCATCAGAACGTAAAGTACTCAATCCTGAAAATAAAGTTGAAGTTTCAATGTTTCTTACGCCAGTTTCTGAAAGTGAGGTTTATAATATATTGAACAGTCTGAAAAATACATGTTCACAAGGCGTTGACAACATTCCATCCTGTTTGCTCAAAAGTGCTGCTACCTGGGTGACCCCCGTGTTAACTCATTTAATAAATTTGTCATTAAAAGCTGGTATATTTCCTGATATTTTCAAATTAGCCCGCGTTAAAATGCTGTTCAAAAAAGGCGACCACACAGCGACTGAGAATTATAATAGACCGATTTCATTGTTGTCATCAGTTTCAAAAATTATTGAAAGAGTGATATTTGAGAAAATACTCTCGTTTCTCGATAAGTATAACTTACTGTCGAGTTGTCAACACGGATTCCGGCACAAAAGATCAACGCAATCAGCGATAATGGCTTTCATCACAAAACTTTATGAGAGTATTGAAGACCGAAAAAAGTGTATAGCCATCTTTATGGATTTAAGCAAGGCGTTTGATTTAGTATCGCACGACCTTCTCTTAAAGAAAATGAGTTCGATTGGGTTGAGAGGTCAAATAAACCAATTAATCCATTCATATTTGGCAGGCCGAATGCAATTCGTTGAAATTAATGGAGTTCGTTCATCTCATGTTGATGTCAAATGTGGTGTACCGCAGGGATCCATATTGGGTCCTCTGCTTTTTTTGATATTTATCAACGATCTACCTGATGTAATTGCTGACCCATCAAATCTGGTGATATTTGCTGATGACAACACACTTCTCTGTACTGGAAGGTCTAATCACGAGGCGTCATTGGTTGCACATGAAAGACTCACTATGTTCTCTGATTGGTTTGCTGAGAACGAGCTGTTTCTCAATATCAGTAAAACAGTTTTCATTAAGTTCTCATTCAAAAACACCAGCAACCATATGAATAAAAGCCTTTTGATAAAAATCAATTCCAAATCTATAGTACAGGTAGAGTTCACCAGGTTCCTGGGAATTACAATTGATTCCAACCTCAACTGGAAAGAGCATATTAACAACCTTTGCTCCCAATTATCTTCCGTATGCTATGCGATATATAGATTAAAAACTACTACGAACGATAATATATGCATGTCATATTACTCAAGCCACTTTCGTTCCAGAATAACATATGGTATTTTGTTTTGGGGTTCTGCTGCCTGTAGTGAACGTGTATTCAAACTGCAAAAAAAGGCAGTCAGATTTATTTGTGGGGTTTCCCTAAGAACATCCTGTAGGCCTTTATTCAGAAGACTTAAAATTTTACCCCTAGCCTGTATTTATATGTATGAAATACTGAAATTTGTAAAAATTAACTTAGATAAATTCTTACCACTGAATTTCAATCACGATTATTTTACAAGGCAATCACATGATCTGACTGTTCCTCATCACAGCCTGACTGGATATGAGAAATCACCAAGATATATGGGAATCAAACTATACAACGCACTTCCTATTGAATTAAGGCGTATTGAAAATATAAGATCTTTTAATAAATCTGTTGAACAGTTTTTCTTGACTAAATGCTTCTACTCTGTTGGGGAATATTTTGATCATAATGGTTAGTTCTTGCACTCATGACATATCCTATACCTGTTTATATTTATTATTTCTTTGTAAATATGTGGTTCTGAGGATAAATAAATTATTATTATTATTATTATTATTAACTCAGAAAATATCCATTTTAGGGCAAGGGTGTGATGCATACACTCACATTATTTTTTAACGTAGATTCAATATCTGCCATAAAAAAATGGGTTTCTAATTTGAAAAAATTGATTTTTCACGATTTTGTCATCCCTTACTTTGAAAGCGATTTTTTCACCCCCTGTATCATGAATCGCGATTTCGATTTTTAAAGTGGATACATCAATCTTACATCTTGAAAAATCCCAAAAATAAAAATTTTCCATCCAAAAACCTCGAAGTTATTCTTGTTTCAGCGGAGCTCTATTTTCGATTTTTTTTTCGAATTTTCCCGCTCAGAGAGAATTTTCCAACCAAAACTGGAAAATGTTACATCAAAATAACTTGAAATTTTCTAAGGAATCTATTTCTGCAATAAAAAAATGGTGTTCTAATTTGAAAAACGGAAGTTGACGTCATTTCCGGAAAAACCGGAGGTGCTCATGCCTTGAAAATATTTTAGATTTCATCAGCATCGTGAAATACTTATAAGTGCGGAATTTCATGAGAATACGTTCAATAGTTTCCCGTATAAATATGGGTGAGGTTCCTCGTGAAAGACCCTGTATACCTATGTTCGAACTATTGGTTGGTGGATTTATACAGTTGGAGTGAAAGAATTCATAGCGGCTCAAAATGTTTATTTCTGATCCGTTTTGACATTTCATAATTTCATTGAGATTGGGGACAATATATGGAATAATTTTACAGAAGTAACTTGAGAAGAACACATAATTACGGAAAACCATACCTATTCATATAATTTCCATCATATTCCAACTTGTTTCTGCAGAATAACCTCACTTAACACAAAATACAATGTTCTCTTTAGACCGAAAACACATAATATTCTTTCATAAAGGCACTGATCCATCACATTTTTCTTCTGGAAAGATATAATTTACATCAGATTCCAGCTTGTTTCTAGTTTTCTACAATATCACATTATAACCCCACTTCAAACAAAAACATCAATGTTCTCTTCAGACCGAAAACACATAATAGTCTTTCATAAAGGTACTGATGCATCACATTTTTATTCTAGAAAAGTGAAATTAATTATTATTGCAATTTCCCAACAAATAAGAAATAATTCGTCAATTCTCAATTTGCATCACACGTGTTTTACGTCCACGCAGCCACGCTCCACGGCGTCCGCGTCGACCGCGTTATAATAACCTGATCTTTCCGATGCGCGCGCCGTCTGTCGAATCCTGAAATGACTGTCCACTCTGTAGGTACACAACAACATTCTCATTTCAATTATTCAATTGAACCTGCGAATTTCTACACATGGGAACTGAGGCTAGTTGATGGAAATATCAATGTCATTGAAATTGGAAAACCATATTGAATCTCATAGCGGCCTCAAACTAACACTCTGAGAGTTGACAAGGGAGGATAGGATAGCACTTTTGCCTCTTTTTCATGGGAGGCGTTATATTATAACGATCATGGGGGTGGGGGTAATAACGATTAAAAACCATTAAATCAGGTACACAATGTATGAAATATTTTATGTGCACCGTCTATTTCTCAGGTCTTCGATACTCATGGGGGGTACTCACGTAACCCCAGTACCCCGGGGTACAGGTAGGTATAACGTTTGAAAACCACATTGAAAAACTAAAGATTCTCATAAAAACGGAAATGAAGCATGTGTAAAAAAACACATTAGAAACCGGTAGGTATAATGTGTGATAAGCACATTTGAAAACTATAGATTCTCATAAGAACTCATGAAAACGTATAAGAGTAAATGTGTAAAAATACCTTAGAAATAGGTACCTAGGTATTATGAGTGAAAACCATATTTGAAAACTATAGATTCTTATAAAAACTCGTAGAAACGGATATGAGTTATCCGTGGAAACACATTAGAAACTGGTAGGTATTGTGTGTGAAAACCACATTTGAAAACTATAGATTCTTATAGAAACTCGTTGCAACGGCTATGAGTTATCTGTGGAAACACATTAGAAACAGATAGGTATTGTGTGTGAAAACCACATTTGAAAACTATAGATTCTTATAGAAACTCGTAGAAACGGATATGAGTTATCTGTGGAAACACATTAGAAACAGATAGGTATTGTGTGTGAAAACCACATTTGAAAACTATAGATTCTTATAGAAACTCGTAGAAACGGATATGGGTTATCTGTGGAAACACATAAAAAACAGGTAGGTATTGTGTGTGAAAACCACATTCGAAAACTATAGATTCTTATAGAAACTCGTAGAAACGGATATGGGTTATCTGTGGAAACACATTAGAAACAGGTAGGTCTTATGTGTGAAAAACACATTTGAAAACTATAGAGTCTTATAAAAACTCGTAGGAACAAGGACAATTCAATGTAGGAATCGCTTATAGAAACGGATATGATTTACGTTAGGAAATGCCATTAGAAACTGAAGTAATGTGTATCTGTAGACTCCATTAAATACTGATGAATATCGTATATGGTTTTATACGGTTTCGTGGTTTCACTATCCAATTAGGATCTTATAAGTTCTCGTACATACATTTTCTATCAGTTTCTATGAGACATTTTTGGCAGCCCCCCCCCCAGTAAATCCGCCCTTGCTGCTTGATACAGACTCTTATAAACTCGACATTCCTCATTGACACTTGTGAATTCTCTGTTAATTTGAGCCACATTGAAACTCATAAGATCCGCATAAAATTACATAAGGAATTCCTGATACATTCCCCATATTTCTCATAGGCTTTCAGGCTCGTGAATGAGGATAAAACATAATAATGATTGAAATTGGAATACACTATTGAATCTCGTAGCCGCCTAAATCTAACAATGCCTGATACAGACTCTTATACATGTACTTCACAGCCGAGCTTCCTCACTGAAACTGGTGAATTCTCAGTTAATTTGAGCCACATTAAAACTCATAAGATCCGCATACAATTACATAAGGAATTCCTGATACATTCCACATACTCCTCGTAGGTTTTCAGGCTTGTAAATGAGCATAAAACATTATTATGATAGAAACTGGAATACCGTATAGAATCTTATAGCCTCCTAAAACGAATCCTACCTGATAGAAACTCGTACACCTTGTATTCGGGTATGCTTATAAATTACATATACTTATAAATCCTCATAAAAACTTATAAGAAGTTTACATGTCTTGGATAACGTACGTATAGGATACAGCTTCTTCTCATTTATCCTTATGAAATCTCATAAACTGTCTATATGTTCTTATGAGATTTCATGTGGTATTTTTGGCAGGGATATAGCTATACAGCTTCATTTCACGGTATGAACAACAAAGGAAATAGTACTTATTCGGAAGAAAACTGAGCACAAAAATAAATGAAAAACAAAATCTCCAACTTTTCTTCTGAAAGTTTTAAGATATGTATTTCAATTTTTTTGAAGCCATCAGGTAGTATTTCATATATTTTGATTCAATAAATAAATAATTTTCATCACATAAAAAACGGTCATAGGAAGTAGATAATAACTCCCAGCCGTATTGATGTTTTTATATCAAGTACAATGGTGAAAGAAAACTTCCACGTCATTGGATTTAATCTTGAAATAGAGGGTGATGAAAAAAAGAGGAGGTTTTTGGGTATTTTAAAAAATTAAACAAACACCTTGAATCAACCCATAAATACAGGGTGTCCATTTAACCTTCCTTGAGAGCAGTTTCTATAATAATGGATCACCCAGTATAAATTCTGGGTATTTCAGACTTTTTCGATGTAACAACAACATATCTAGTGTAATAGTTCATTTTGCGAACGTTCTCGCTCTGGAACTGACATATTTTATACTTTCAAAATCGGGCATGCATTCAATTTTGGATAACCCTGTATTCGTAACGATTTTTGGTCATATTCCTCTATATGCTTGCTCCTTGGGGATGTAATGAAATGTTTCTTGAGAAAAATTGAAGTTCATTCGATTCTGTTCCGAGATACGGGCGTAGAAAAAGTGGGTAATTCTCAACTTCAACGCCCTGCATCTCAAAAACTAGTCATAGGATTGAGTTGGGGCCGTGGACACTTTTGATCAGTTGGTCGACCACTACATTATACCAAAATTTCAGAAAATTTGACGGAACGCCATTTCCCACAGAAAAAGTGCGGGGTCCTTTCACAAAGAGAAATTAGAAATCTGAAAAAGCTACTATATGGCGAAACAATTGATTTCTGAATTATTAAAATTGAAAATAGACTGACTAATCATTTAATTCCTATCGAAATGAATTTCCATCAAGTGAAGATCGAATCACTCCAATATTTTAAATCCTGTTGTTATTTTCAATTTTGCTATTGAATTATTGAAAATATTGTGATACTCATTATTTAAAAAAAAATACATAAATTCTAAGTTCATTTACCGAATATAAATGTTCAAAAATAATTATATACTAGTATTGTCTGATAGTAATCCCAACAGACTTGAATTTTTGGCTAATCACGACCTTTTTCTTTACAACGAGTGTTTATGTAACGACAAACTGACAATGAATGTAGCAGAGACTGTCTACATTGTTACAAAACAGCAAACAATCCTGACTTTGATATGAATTTGTAGGTACCTGAACAGATACAAGCTGAAAGCTTCCTTATTCAAAGTACAGGGTGGGGCAGAAAAACCTATCCGATTTCAAAACGTTATAAAATTAAAACCACTCAGCTTGTCAAAAAATTTTTTTTATTAACATATCGCAAATTTTATGCCATTTTTAAATTTAAGTTTTGAAAAGCACATCACTCAAATGTCGTCCTTATGGGCTTCGTCCGTGAAGAGCACAACATCGTCGTTTGGCAGTTCTCGGAGATCGCGACACAGGTTCGTACGGGTTTCAAAATCCCTTTCACTTAATTTCTGTGCAACAATCATTTTGTAGGGATGCATTTTGAGGTCCCGGTGCAAAATTCGCCGAATACTGCGGTTGGAAATCCCCAAAGCGAGCGAATGTTTTCGCGCCGAACGACGCGGGGAACGTTCAATCGCGGCTCTCACATTGGCCACGTTTTCAGGTCCTGTTGCTGTCCTGGGACGTCCAGGCGACTTCTTTTTCAATGCTGAACTCGTCTGTCTAAAATTTGACACCCACACTTTAATCGTAGCGTGATGTGGAACAGGATCATGACGCCCGAGTCCGAAATGAATTCGAAAAGCACGTTGTGTAGCAATTATCGAACCGCCGCATTCGATAAACCGCTCAATAACAAAAGCACGATGTTCACCAGACCAAGGCATGTTGACTACTGACAAATGGCATAAAACCAGCTTTCTAACGGTTTTTACCCCACAACTCTACCTGCTCTCTCTTCTGAGAAAAAGGGATTTGAAATCGGATAGGTTCTTCTGCCCCACCCTGTATCTACGCCACTGAATCATAAAAAACCACCAAACTTCACCAAAGTTTTTCCTGTAATTCAATTACTCATTCAACGGATTATTCCGGCAACGTTGGTTTATCGAGAACCACGTGTGGACCAAAGTATTTCTCCATCTCTGTTCGAACTGAAGTAGAGATAAGGACGGTGTTTTCATAAATATAACCTGAATTGTGAGTGTATGCATGACACCCTTGCCCTAAAGTGGATATTAACTCAGAAAATATCCATTTTAGGGCAAGGGTGTGATGCATACACTCACATTATTTAACGTAGATTCAATATCTGCCATAAAAAAAATGGGGTTCTAATTTGAAAAAATTGATTTTTCACGATTTTGTCATCCCTTACTTTGAAAGCGATTTTTTCGCCCCCTGTATCATGAATCGCGATTTCGAAAGTGGATACATCAATCTTACATCTTGAAAAAATCCCAAAAATGAAAATTTTCCATCCAAAAACCTCGAAGTTATTCTTGTTTCAGCGGAGCTCTATTTTCGATTTTTTTTTCGAATTTTCCCGCTCAGAGAGAATTTTCCAACCAAAACTGAAAAATGTTATATCAAAATAACTTGAAATTTTCTAAGGAATCTATTTCTGCAATAAAAAAATGGTGTTCTAATTTGAAAAACGGAAGTTGACGTCATTTCCGGAAAAACCGGAGGTGCTCATGTTTTGAAAATATTTTAGATTTCATCAGCATCGTGAAACACTTATAAGTGCTCAATTTCATGAAAATACGTTCAGTAGTTTCTCGTATAAATATGGGTGAGGTTCCTCGTGAAAGACCCTGTATATTATGTACCTCAGTGGTTCTTCAATCAGATGTATAACCTCCCCAACGACAGCAGTATAGGTAATTCATCATATCCAGAAGAAAAGGTATTCTTCAATTGTTTTACTACTTTCAAAATTTTAGTTTTTTCCATTTCAAATGTAAAAAGCACCCTCTTGGTGATTGGACGGAAGAGCGGCTTTCCACCAGGAGGTGTTATTACTTTAAAGAAAAATAAAAGATGTTAATTAGAATTTTGAAGTTCTTTCTTCCGACGGAAGAAAGTGTGGGATCGGCCCAACGCACTTGGGTCGGGTCTTGGTGTTTAAAATTATTTTCTAGGGAGAGGGATGGTAAATGAAACCTTTTAGATTAAATTTAAGACGTATATTAAATTCAAATCAAACCCAAACAAATTTACACTGGTTAGTTATATGTGTTACTTAAATCAAATGATTCAAATTATCAAATGTTCGGATATCTCGTAATTCGAAAGGAAATAATCCCATCAAGTAAAACTGTTATATTAGCTTTGAATTACAAAGGCAGATCTATTCATTGAAATTAAATCAACATCAGTGTGAATTCCAAATCATATAAAAATGAATTCAAATCATCAACAAAAATGATAAGGGTTTGTCAAAATGACCCCAGAAATAATAATCATGAACAATCTCGAAAGAATTTACAGTATAAGGTAAATTTTCTATACCCAAATAATATGACGGAAAATAATCCTTCTTAAACTTTAATTTTACAAGGGGAAACTCAACAATAATTTCCACGTGATCTTTCAAATGAACCTGAGTCTTCTCAACAGAAAACTCCACTTAGACCTTCAACTACTTAAGGGTGATTACAAAGATTATATTACGTCTTAAGAAAAAAAAAACGAAAATGTGAAACTATGACTTGTAGAAGATTTCAGGACTCTGGACTATAAATATATTTTGGGCGGGCATGCGGCTTTTCTACCACTCCTCAAAAATAGCTAAGCTTAAACAATTTATCTGACCTTTTTCCTGTACCAATGATCCCAAGAATGATGAACCTAGGAGGATGTTCTACGACGATGCTTCTTTCCTGAAATAGACAGATTAGGTGCGAAACACGACACCCACACGTTTTCGCCAAATTGACTTTCACTCCCGAATATACCGACGATACGCGATCTAAATAATTCCAAATAATTTAGAGACTTTACTAACTTCGACTTAACACTTCTTATATATGTCCCAGCTTGAGACTGACTTATCAAAACTTTTAAAAGGAACCAAAAAACCTACGAGTTATCCTAACGCCGTCTTCCGAATAACTACGAAACTAAATTAATTCTTAAACCTTCCTTAAAACCATATCAAACAATCAAACACATATTAAATGAGTCAACTCAGAATCTTCCCGTTTAAGACTTCTGCAGTTACTCCTCGACTTCAAAATCAACCTTAATTGTTTTCGTTTCCACTTTGAAACCGTACTACCCTAGTACCCGAACCATATTCGCGAGCACTGGGAACCTTTCCGTTTGAGGCTCCACCAGTAACTGCCGTTTTCGTCTCCCGAATAATTGAACTCACTTTCGTCCGAAACTTCCCCGGCTACCTTATTCTTTGTTCCTTTTAGAAACCAATTAAATTAAAGGTTTTTCTTTCGTCAGTACTTCAAAACCAATCAAACCAAAACTTCTTCCAACTTTGTTTTTATGAACCAATCAAATTAAAGATTTTTTTCTGCTTCCCACCTTGGGAAATGCTACGTGACAATTCTCAACAATGCCTGCGTTGAATTTTATCTCTTTCATCGTGTGCAGTAATTGCAACCAAATTCGTGGGACAATTATAATTTATCATTTAGTTCTCTGAATAAACTTAAACTGAAAATCAACAATTTCGGTCGTTAACGTCTCGACAGAGATCCTGTGTGGGCTTGATAAACGATCCAATAATTTTTCTAACACAAGGCTATTAAATTTCAGAAGTTTAAATCGATCAATTAAATTATTGCGCTTTCTCTCGGGAGATTTCCCGAATAAAATGAAGGGTGTTGAAAATACCGGTGAATTATTACGGAAAAGAAAATGTTCGAGTCCTAATTTTAAAAGGGATATTCATTTTATTACTTCCAAGTTATCTCTCCTATTACAAATATCCTCCCCTTTGAAAAAGTTTTGGCATCGGTTGCCATAACTTTTCCCTTACCCTTATTCCTCAATAGTCCAATAGTCCCTTGTCTTCCGTTAAAAACATTCTAACAGTTATACAACTTGAATATACCAAACTTAAAACTCTTAACTCTCATGCAGCATGCCTTAAAACTAAATATCATTCTTGCTCAGCTAATCAGTCCAAGTCCAAGACAAACAATATCAAAAAAAAAAAAAATACAAGGTTCGTGCAGCAAAACATAATGCTCATAAATCAAGTCCTTCAAAAAGAAAAATTAAGCAAATCCTGCCTTTCACCTTTAACTTCTCCCAAGGAGTTCATTTTTTCGAAATTTCAAATTTCACTCGCGGTCACAACAAAATTTCCTTAGTCCGGCTCTGACCATCTCCATATGTTTCATTCCTCTGAGATCGGAACTGACCTTCGCCTCGAGAACGACCTTCCAAAAATACACAACGGCCTATATAGTCTACCGTAATCAGCGATTCGCACTTTGAGTTCGACATCAATATTTACGTTAGCGTAGCGCACAGTCCATCTGATATCGCGAGAAATGTCCCTTACATTGCACATATTTCCGTTTTCACTTTCAGTGTAGTACGTCTTTGTTGTCGTAGTCTACATCCGCCTCTGCGTCCTTACTTCTTCCCAGGTTCCCTTGTCTGGTCCTGTATCGGTTCCTAATCCACGTAGTTGAAGCACAGGCCAATAAATGTCAAAGTATTCCACAGGCTGGCCAACGGAATCATTTCATATCCAAATACCTTATAATATAGGTGCAGTCGTTTGATATAACTCCTATCCCGTACTTTATGATTCGGAATATCGCATAGAAACCCATGAGTCCACTCATGAACAGGTGATGTAAGTGAACCATCCCCATAATTGTCTGGCTGTGTTGTGGGCCAATTCTTTCATTTCTTCTGAGTTGAACATGTGAATCGTTGAGGAGCCTTGATCAGTGGTCTCCAATCCTGCTACTCGTCTGACGATAATATTTTCCACGGCTTTCAATCGGTAAATGAAGTTAATTATACCCTCGGCCACGATTAAGCTACGTCTATGCATCCTGCAATGCGTAATCACTCAAGTTATCTCGACACTGGTTGTTTAATTGTTACTTCGTCGGCTTCGCGTATAGACGCCGCGATTATCTCAATGTTTATCTTCGCACACGCGTACGCGATTAGCGTTTCAGCACTGTTTACTTTTACGAATAAGGTCATTCCTCTGGCTTAGGTCAGTACCTTTCCCATACTGCTAATTGGTTGAGATTCTCTTGAGACCTAAATGAGGAACCGTACAGTAATTCATACAATAACAATTTAAGACAAATATTACATTTTTCCACTATACTTTATTATCATTAGGAAGATCCATTCACCCTTAAGCCATAACTTAACATAAATATGAATCCCTTTTTCTTCCCTATTCGTCCTCCTATGATAAGTTACATGATTCTTCCTAATCATCCGAGGAAGAATACCACGAATTTAATTTTTCATACCTATTTGCCTTTGTTGTGGAATACAAAATGCAAATTTTTACCAAGATTCTTCTAAAGATTATTCTAAACCAACTTTAATAATTGTGAGTTGGACTTGTTTCAATGCTAAACGAAACTATATAAAAAACTTAAAGGCTTCTAAATTCGAAACGAAATTGATTGGGGGGGGATGTTCGTAACCCAGAACAGGGACCCTTTTCAGACGGGGGCTCTCCGGGCCAGTGAGCCCCTGGAATCTACGAAATGGGCAGGAGTTGATTCATGTCTCCTAGAAGGCCGTCGATGACTTGCCTTCTCGCTACCCGAATTCCGGTCCAATTTATCCATGGAATCTAACGAAATGGGCAGGAGTCGATTCGCTTCTCCTGGAAGGCTGTTGAAGAGTTGCCTTCTCGCTACCCGAATTCCTGACTAGTTTATCCTTGGAATCTAACGAAATGGGCAGGAGTCGATTCATTTCTTCTGGAAGGCAATTGAAGAGTTGCCTTCTCGCTACCCGTTTCCCGACTAGTTTATCCTTGGAATCTAACGAAATGGGCAGGAGTCGATTCATTTCTCCTGGAAGGTAATTGGAGAGTTGCCTTCTCGCTACCCGTATTCCTAGACAGTTTTTCCCTGGGTCCGGAGGGCGCCTTGCCCTCGAAGATCGTCGTAATGGTGTGGTTTCCATTACCGATCGTTACTTCTCGTAACTCACTGTTTTTACGAGTTTCTGTTTCTTCCTCAATTTAACTTCCCTATTGGATACATTTATTATCTTAATCCAGAACCGTTTCCTATTTTTCGTGAGACAGTTTGCGACATATACTTGAGCGATACCCAACTCCATGGGTTCGCAGACTATGTCCGTCCCCTTTATTTCCTTCCTCAATTTGGCCTCTACCACCATTTCCGAACGTGCGGGGATAGTAACCCCCGATGTCAGCAAAACTTCGGTTTCCCAGATACCATCTTCCTCTATGGTTAACTCCCTTCTATCGTGTACCTTAGTTCCTAATCCATTGGCGCAGTATCCGCCCTTCTTCCTGTTCCCATCGGTGCCCAGAATCGAAAGTAAATTTCGATCCCAACGAAGCTCCCCTTCGTTATTCTCCTTCGTCCTGGTGACGTCACCATTCCATTCTCTTATGGTGTCACCCTTCGACAGTCCATTACTGTCGGCTCCCTCGGCACCCTCCGTTTGGGTGCTAACACTGGTATTCCTCCTTCCAGTCCTAATGAGATCCCTAACTTCATAGGGACCTTCGGTCTGGGTACCGAACTCCCTAAATGCTTCAACCTTTACTACTTCTTCCTTAATGTCCTCCCGGACTTTCCCTTGCACGTAAAAACGTTCCTTTTTCCCACTGTCCTCATGACAGTTTTCCCTGGGGAAGTGGCCTCCTAGAGCCTGCCTTCCCCATTGTACCATCCCGGTAATCTCCTCCACTTCTTCACCTTCCATACAGGTGTGTTCCTCTATATCCTCCTTCCTCAACAATTCAAATTTCCTCCCCCACATCCAGACTGATGGGTTTTCTTCATAGCTGATGTGGGCCTGATTGGCCTTAAGGAAATCCCTTCCCAGGATGACTTGGACGTTCCCTAACGTCGAATCATCACATATAACTGCCGCCCAATTCGCTCCCAATCGCTCTCCTTCTGGTCCTATAAATAAATTTGCCGTACCCCAAGTGCTTAAGTTATGTCCTGACACGCTAGTCAATTTTAATCCTATATCGTCGCCATTCACCTGATTCTCCGGAATCAGTCCCCTTTTTACGAGAGTCACCGCTGCCCCTGTATCCACCAAACAAAATCTCGACCTTCCATTGATATTCAATCGTAAAATATGTGCCGCGTCATATGATCCTACGGAATTCACTTCCAGGATCATCATGACCGAACGCTGTCTAGAATTCCCCTCCTGTACTTTGTTTGTTGGTGACTCTCGCTTACTCTGTCTTTCTAGCAGTTTCCGGCCTTCGCCCCGACAGCTGGACTCTGGCCCGCGAAGTTTAAATTCTCCGTTCGGAAATTATTCGTCGGTCGCGGTTGTTTTGGAATTGCGCCGGTGGACGGCGCATTTGACGAGGCACCGAGGTGGTCCCTATTACTGGAGTACCTCGGACTCCTATTATCTCCTGGACGTTGACCCCAGGAAGCGTTCGCCTCCTCTCTTCTCCACGGCCCATTCTGAGGACGGGGGTTTGGCCCCTGTCCTCGAGCCACATTTTTCCTAGGACATTCCCTCGCCCAATGTCCCTGTTGACCGCAGCTATGACACGCGCCTCGTGTCATTGATCCACTTTGCCTATTGTTCCGGCAATTCCTCGCGACATGGCCTATTCGACCACAAGAGTGACATGTCCTTACATTACTCCTTTCTCCATTCCCTCGGTTCTGCCTTATACTCCTGCACTCCTTCGCGATATGACCTTCCTTTTCGCAAAATCGACACACTTTTTCGGTGTCAACCGTCGATACCCTCATATTTGCCAACCTCCCTTGCAACATCCTACTAGTGGTCTCTTGCAACCTAACAAGTTCCTCCGCTTTTTCTAAATCCAGGTTCTCCTCTTTCAACAACAAAATTCCTGTTTCCTTCATTACGTCCTTCCTTAATTCTATCTTAAATTGATTCAGCATTAATTCCCGGTTTTTCTTCCTTATTCCAGGTTCCTCATCGATTAATGCCCCGGCCAGATCCTCGCTCAGTAAACTTGCTCCTACCGTGCGTAATCTAGTGCAGAACGAGGACACATCCTCGTCCTGACGCTGATAGCATCGGCTCAAATTCCATTGGTTTTCTCCCGGCAACCTAACCGTCGTAAATTTCTTAACTATAGCCTCTGTTTTAAGTCCTTATAACTCAAGATGTCCAAGGTGACATCGGACTTGAAAAAATTATAAGCCTCACCCACAAGCTTAAGTTTAAGAAGAGTAAGGGTATCCTTTTCAGTCCATCCGTCCAATTTTGATCGCAACTCTAATTTTTCAAAGTATCTCATTGCGTCTTTCCCAGAAAAACTCTCCAAGGTAGTCGAGAGCATACCTAGTGAATACATAGGTGTTATTTGACCCGCAGGGTCATTTGTGTTAGATGCACCAGCTGGTTGAGCCATTTTTCAAAAAAATTTAACCAAAATCAATTAACTTAACCAAAATATGATTTTTAAATGTATTCAATAAATTATTTACTTTCCAAATCAATGAATAATTCCAAATTTTCAACTTTAAATTTCAACAGGACTGAAATACGCTCAAAATTACGACTTAGCAAAATGATACCCTAACAATTCCGATTCATACAGTCTTACTCGAAACACCCAAAATAAAACAAATCACCTGAAAACGAGTTCAAAAACAGACCAACACACCAAAAAAAAAAAATTCAAAAGAAAACTCTGAAAAAAAAAATTGATGCAACCCCAAAGAAAAACGAGAAAAATTACCAAGTGTCGGATTCCTGAAAAAGAAAAATACACAAAACCTCCTGAAATAAAGAATAATTCTATTTAACTTTTCTGGAACTCAAAAGGTCACGATCAGCGGCTCTTTTACTAAAATCTTAACCAAATTTAAACTTTTCCCGATTCTTGAACCTTCAAAATAACCCAACTTGAAAAAAATTAAAAATTTTCCCTCTATCAAAACGTTTCCCAAAATTTCAAAGTCGACTTAGAGCGAAGAAAGCCAAGTTCAATTATTCTCCAAGTCAGACTCAAAACAAAACCAAATAATATTATTTTATAAAAGCAAACTTTTTCGATCGTCAAACGAAATCGCGAATAATCGGAACAGTGGATAAAATAACCAAAAAAAATTTCACGCAATACGCCCTGAAAGAAAATCAATCAAAAAATTTCAATCAATATTTTCACTGAAAGCAATCAATTAAAGCAAAATTCAAAAGAAAAATTCATAGCCCTCCTGAAACAGAAAACTTTATCATACACATTCAACAATCAGAAAATTCAACGTCCTGAAAAAGAAAAGCAATGTCCTGAAAGAAAAACAATGTCCTGGAAGAAAAATAAATGTCCTGGAAGAGAAAAACTTACGCCTTCTTTCCTTATAAAACCGCAATGAATCTAATACTTCTTTAAAGTCTTAAAACCTCGATATCAACTTGGCTCTATCAAAAATCCTTCACATAAAATGATAGAACATCACAGAAATATGAACTGTTCTATAATAATTCCAAAAAAAAAAAAAAACTTGAATTTATTCAAAGAAAAACCAACTGTATTTACTCAATTCTTCAATATCTCAAAAACAGAAATCTTTAAATTAGTGATTTTACTTTACTTTAATTCAAACCTGAACTCTGTTCCTACCAATCGCAATTTTTTAAAACATAAACTCGAATTCATAGGCATAAGTATACATTCAAAAGAAAATAATCCAATTCAAATTAAAATCAATAGGTGCCTGAAAACCTTCATCCGGAAATCTTCCAACAAGTCAATACACACTACGTCGATCATCCATAAAAACAACAGGATAAAATTTCCTTATACCTCAAAATTCATCTAAATTTCTCAAAAAAAAAATCTCTCTAAAAAACCTCCCTTAGAAAATGTAACACATTTGACTCTAGTAATCTTTACATTCACACTGATGCAACATACACAAAACCAAAAAGACCTTTTATCTACCGGAAAATTCAACGTATCACAAAAGAAAAACTCTTCCCCGGAAAATTAAACACATCCCACCGCTGTCACCATATGTAAAAAGCACCCTCTTGGTGATTGGACGGAAGAGCGGCTTTACACCAATCAAGGGTGTTATTACTTTAAAGAAAAATAAAAGATGTTAATTAGAATTTTGAAGTTCTTTCTTCCGACGGAAGAAAGTGTGGGATCGGCCCAACGCACTTGGGTCGGGTCTTGGTGTTTAAAATTATTTTCTAGGGAGAGGGATGGTAAATGAAACCTTTTAGATTAAATTTAAGACGTATATTAAATTCAAATCAAACCCAAACAAATTTACACTGGTTAGTTATATGTGTTACTTAAATCAAATGATTCAAATTATCAAATGTTCGGATATCTCGTAATTCGAAAGGAAATAATCCCATCAAGTAAAACTGTTATATTAGCTTTGAATTACAAAGGCAGATCTATTCATTGAAATTAAATCAACATCAGTGTGAATTCCAAATCATATAAAAATGAATTCAAATCATCAACAAAAATGATAAGGGTTTGTCAAAATGACCCCAGAAATAATAATCATGAACAATCTCGAAAGAATTTACAGTATAAGGTAAATTTTCTATACCCAAATAATATGACGGAAAATAATCCTTCTTAAACTTTAATTTTACAAGGGGAAACTCAACAATAGTTTCCACGTGATCTTTCAAATGAACCTGAGTCTTCTCAACAGAAAACTCCACTTAGACCTTCAACTACTTAAGGGTGATTACAAAGATTATAATACGTCTTAAGAAAAAAAATACGAAAATGTGAAACTATGACTTGTAGAAGATTTCAGGACTCTGGACTATAAATATATTTTGGGCGGGCATGCGGCTTTTCTACCACTCCTCAAAAATAGCTAAGCTTAAACAATTTATCTGACCTTTTTCCTGTACCAATGATCCCAAGAATGATGAACCTAGGAGGATGTTCTACGACGATGCTTCTTTCCCGAAACAGACAGATTAGGTGCGAAACACGACACCCACACGTTTTCGCCAAATTGACTTTCAATCCCGAATAAACCGACGATACGCGATCTAAATAATTCCAAATAATTTAGAGACTTTACTAACTTCGACTTAACACTTCTTATATATGTCCCAGCCCAGCTTGAGACTGACTTATCAAAACTTTTAAAAGGAACCAAAAAACCTACGAGTTATCCTAACGCCGTCTTCCGAATAACTACGAAACTAAATTAATTCTTAAACCTTCCTTAAAACCATATCAAACAATCAAACACATATTAAATGAGTCAACTCAGAATCTTCCCGTTTAAGACTTCTGCAGTTACTCCTCGACTTCAAAATCAACCTTAATTGTTTTCGTTTCCACTTTGAAACCGTACTACCCTGGTACCCGAACCATATTCGCGAGCACTGGGAACCTTTCCGTTTGAGGCTCCACCAGTAACTGCCGTTTTCGTCTCCCGAATAATTGAACTCACTTTCGTCCGAAACTTCCCCGGCTACCTTATTCTTTGTTCCTTTTAGAAACCAATTAAATTAAAGGTTTTTCTTTCGTCAGTACTTCAAAACCAATCAAACCAAAACTTCTTCCATCTTTGTTTTTATGAACCAATCAAATTAAAGATTTTTTTCTGCTTCCCACCTTGGGAAATGCTACGTGACAATTCTCAACAATGCCTGCGTTGAATTTTATCTCTTTCATCGTGTGCAGTAATTGCAACCAAATTCGTGGGACAATTATAATTTATCATTTAGTTCTCTGAATAAACTTAAACTGAAAATCAACAATTTCGGTCGTTAACGTCTCGACAGAGATCCTGTGTGGGCTTGATAAACGATCCAATAATTTTTCTAACACAAGGCTATTAAATTTCAGAAGTTTAAATCGATCAATTAAATTATTGCGCTTTCTCTCGGGAGATTTCTCGAATAAAATGAAGGGTGTTGAAAATACCGGTGAATTATTACGGAAAAGAAAATGTTCGAGTCCTAATTTTAAAAGGGATATTCATTTTATTACTTCCAAGTTATCTCTCCTATTACACAAATACAAAGTCATAGTTATTGATTGCTCAGTCAAAGGTTGAGTGTTAATATTCGCAGCTATATTAATGAAATGGTAGTTTAATTTGTTCACTATGTATTTCTTTTGGGTTTCCACTTGGTACAATTTTCTGCGAAACTATATTATTTCCATTTGAGGAGTTTATCAAAGATCATGTTGTCTTCGTTTCACAACTTGAATTCCGAATTTTTTCTTCTAACAAAGGCTTGTTTCAAATGTACCAACCTCTTATCATACTTACATATTTTTCATCAACCTATATTGGTATGAATATTCGCACTTGAATTGTGACATCACATATGAAAGATCAAGTTTCTGTTTAACATCAAGCAATAGGGGATCCTTATAACATGTGGACATCAAATTGTTGACACCCGTCATCAGTATTTACAGTAAGAAAGGGAAAAGAACACTAAGCATTACATTAAATTTCCACATAACGTCTACATCATCGTTCTCTTAGACTATGGTCTAAGATCGTCCTCAAAATCGAGGACTAGTCGAAAACTGACAATTCTCCTTGAAAATACTGATGCTTAATACATTGTGTGACAGGCTTTCTTCACATTTTGACTATTGCTTGCTTGCGTAATTTCAGTTGCTTGGGCGCTAGTCACAATACGTTTTTAAAGGCGGCGACTGCTTTACAAAATATCCCACTTCAAACCCATAACTGAGTTGCTTGCAGACAGATGGAGGGTTCGGTTCAATCTAAGTACAGTGACTATATTACCGTGGTAATATAGCCACTGTAGTTCTGACAGCTTGAGAACCACCCCGTGTCCGGCGCATCCCTAAGGGCCACAGGCACAACGAAGTTCAGTTAGTACGCTGTTACCCTCTTCCCAGGTATTGGTTACGCCAATGAGAATGTGACGCGCATAAACCACCGGAGCGCCAGGTGTCGGATGGAATGAACATCATTGTTTCGATGATATGAAAAAAAATTTCGATAAGAATAATAAAACCAGACAACGATCGAAATCGGGTCCTTTTCTTAAATATTGCTTCTGGAGTAATAACAATTGACAAATTTGTCTCTGATAGCTAGTCGTTTGTCGGAATTGCAGAGCAAATTCATATTTATATTTTGAGAAGAATTTGGTCTTGAAATAAATCGCTGATTAGCGGATTCAATTAATTGTGTTCTCGGAAGATTCGGTAAGTTGTTGGCATTTCAATTTTGATCGAAAAATGTGAGAGCTGTTCCGCCATTTTACAATGTCGAATTTTCATGAATTCAATGAATAGATATCCACGGAAGAAGAAAACCATCGTTCATCAACGGAGTGATTGTTTCTCCCAGTAGTCCAAGCTAGAATAATTTCGTTCGATAAGGGAATTTTTGGGTTGAAAAGAATCCAGATCATCATTCGTCAATTCAGAGGATTGAGCCAAGTCTGCGTCCAAGTTGTACCGAAGGAAAGGAAGTCATCTGTATTCTGCCCTAAGTTAAGTCTACCTAGTATTGATTATAAATTGTGTTCGATAATCATAAACGCATTAAATTTTAGCCATTGTATAAAAATAGGTAATATATTCAACTGAAACTCATATTTTGTTCTTTTGATCAACCATACAGGGTGATTTTTTTAAGTGTTTCATTAGAAGTTTTCGAGGAAGGAATTGCGATACAAATTCAAAATTTTGTATTTTTGTTTTAGAGTACATGAACTCAATTTGTAAAATATTTTCAAGCAGAATCTACTTCCGGTTCTACCGGAAACGGATGTGAACTTCGTTATTTCAAATGGAACACCCTATATATTTATACATATTTGAATTCTTCGTTTAATTCTGCAATGATTTGATGTATGATATGCGCAACCACATCAAGCGATTGTTGAGTTATTGCCTGATTCTCAAATTTTTTGACAGAAAGATTGTCACAAATTAGTGTTAATATCTTCAAAATCCCTCATTATAAGAATTTTTTTTTGGAGCAGTGAGACAAATGAAAGTACGCTGATTCGGCTTCTTGTATAAATTATGAGGAAATTTTATACAGGGTGCCTGAAACAGGGCTTCAAAGTGAGCCTCAATAAAACTACGAAATCTCATTTTTATCAAATGGGAACCATATGATTTTATAATTCCCATCGATTGCTCGCCAAAAACTAGTTAGAGTGTGCCAAACATTTCATGTCTTTAAAATGAGTAGTTTCGCCGTTATCGAATAAAATTCTGATTTCACGACTAAACCCAGGTTTCTTTGTCTGAATATCAGGTTTATCAAGATAATTTTCAAGTAGGCTATGTCAATAGTAATAATATGTCAGTTTTAAACTAAAATTTCTTTATTTAATCATCATTCATTATCTGCTCTGTTTATTTGTCACATTCGCAGCAAATACAGAAGAGACTTTTGATATATCATTCTCTTCATTATTATTGTTATTGCTTGTTTTGCATAGTGCTTGATCAACAAAAATAAGTAAGAATGAGTGAGAATGACTATTTCTAACATAGCCTACTTTGAAATAGACGAGCATTCCACTGAATTTGACTGATGGGACAACCCTGGCTTTATTCATGAAATTCTGTCGAATTGAGTGGTATGCTCGTCTATTTCAAAGTAGGCTATGTTAGGAATAGTCATTCTTACTTATGTTTATTGATCAAGCACTATGCAAAACAAGCACTAACAATAATAAGGTACACTAGAATGATATATCAAAAGTCTCTTCTGTATTTGCTGCGAATGTGACAAATAAACAGAGCAGATAATGAATGATGACTAAATAAAGAAATTTTAGTTTAAAACTGACATATTATTACTATTGACTACTTGAAAATTATCTTGATAAACCTGATATTCAGACAAAGAAACCTGGCTTTAGTCGTGAAATCCGAATTTTATTCGATAACGGCGAAACTACTCATTTTAAAGACATGAAATGTTTGGCACACTCTAACTTGTTTTTGGCGAGCAATCGATCGGAATTATAAAATTATATGGTTTCCATTTGAAAAAAATGAGATTTCGTAGTTTTATTGAGGCTCACTTTGAAGCCCTGTTTCAGGCACCCTGTATAAAATTTCCTCATAATTTATACAAGAAGCCGTATCAGCGTACTTTCATTTGTCTCACTGCTCCAAAAAAAAATTCTTACAATGAGGGATTTTGAAGATATAAACACTAATTTGTGACAATCTTTCTGTCAAAAAATTTGAGAATCAGGCAATAACTCAACAATCGCTTGATGTGGTTGCGCATATCATACATCAAATCATTGCAGAATTAAACGAAGAATTCAAATATGTATAAATATATAGGGTATTCCATTTGAAATAACGAAGTTCACATCCGTTTCCGGTAGAACCGGAAGTAGATTCCGCTTGTGAAGATCCCTTAATTGGGGGAAGGTCTCCAAGGGCGTAACTACCTTTTCGGTCGGCAAATTCTCGAGCGCCAGCCACAATAGGTTTTACAAGGTTGTAGCGCCTTGACTAGAACCCTTCACCTCTGCCAGGGTAGCTTTTATACAGTGGAGAAGGGTTCGGATTTAATCTAAGTTGTTAGCGATTAACGGAATGTTTCTTTCATGAAAATGTCTGATGAATCAAAGAAAACACCAGGATGAAACTAAACTTATAATGAATAAACTTTTAATCCTTTTAACAACGAAATCCCAGAAATAAAAATGAACGTAAGCTATCTATTACAAATGAAAATGAAATCTACCATCCAAAATGAAAATTACAGTGAAGGCACTTAAGGAAGCAAATAGATATGTACAAAATGTAAAAACAATAACGGGTTACGATACGTTAAGGCGGCAGAGCGAGGTGAGCAGGCGTAGCGACGGAATGGAATTAAAGGGGGCGGCAATAGCGAAATAGAAATGGGGAGAATCGGCAGGGCACGGTGAAATATCGTTCAAAACCAATGCTGACAACGGACCTGATGCCGGCGTGTTTCGCTCTAGTCGTTCAGATCTGACCAGGGTCAAATTAACAATTCAAACGGGAGTGAATGGGATAAGGTAAGGTTGTGCTGCCCACAACGCACAGGAGAGTGATCCTAGTATAGAATCCCTCAACCTGACGTAGTGCCCTTGATAAACCTTCAAACCTTCAGTAGATTGACTAAGGGTGACACGGTGCCTTGACAACGCTATATAGTCTCGCCGAAGTCAATCCAGATGAAAATCGCAAGAATTATGAAGTATGCACACAACGAAAGGAAAAGAAATGAGAGAGTACGGTGATGCCAACAACACCGTCCGGAAAAGTGGCTTCAACAACGAAACCCCTCAACCTGGCGGAGTGCCTTCGATAAATCTGCAAACCTTCAGTAGGTTGACTAAGGGTGATACGGTGCCTTGACAACGCTATATAATCTCGCCGAAGTCAACCCAGATGAAAATCGCAAGAATTATGAAGTATGCACACAACGGAAGGAAAAGATATCAAAGGAAACAGTGGTACCAACAACACCGTCCGGAAAAGTGGTTTCAACAACGAAACCCCCCAACCTGGCGGAGTGCCTTCGATAAATCTGCAAATCTTCAGTAGATTGACTAAGGGTGACACGGTGCCGTGACAACGCTATATAGTCTCGCCGAAGTCAATCCAGATGAAAACCGCAAGAATTATGAAGTATACACTTAACGGAAGGAAAAGATATAAAAGGAAACAGTGGTACCAACAACACCGTCCGGAAAAGTGGTTTCAACAACGAAACCCCTCAACCTGGCGGAGTGCCTTCGATAAATCTGCAAACTTTCAGTAGATTGACTAAGGGTGACACGGTGCCGTGACAACGCTATATAGTCTCGCCGAAGTCAATCCAGATGAAAACCGCAAGAATTATGAAGTATACACTTAACGGAAGGAAAAGATATAAAAGGAAACAGTGGTACCAACAACACCGTCCGGAAAAGTGGTTTCAACAACGAAACCCCTCAACCTGGCGGAGTGCCTTCGATAAATCTGCAAACTTTCAGTAGATTGACTAAGGGTGACACGGTGCCGTGACAACGCTATATAGTCTCGCCGAAGTCAATCCAGATGAAAACCGCAAGAATTATGAAGTATACACACAACGGAAGGAAAAGATATAAAAGGAAACAGTGGTACCAACAACACCGTCCGGAAAAGTGGTTTCAACAACGAAACCCCTCAACCTGGCGGAGTGCCTTCGATAAATCTGCAAATCTTCAGTAGATTGACTAAGGGTGACACGGTGCCGTGACAACGCTATATAGTCTCGCCGAAGTCAATCCAGATGAAAACCGCAAGAATTATGAAGTAGATACGCACACAATGAAAGGAAAATTTTAAGAATATTCATGAAACACAGAAAAATAATGTTAGAACGATATTTCAGCGGAAACAATCAGCATAAAAGTAATGATAACGGAGGCCTTACCGATTCCGGAAATTTCCCACTTTTCACTTTAAAAACGGAGTCCTATCTCACTTTCACTGACAGTTTTAAATTGATTTATACGGTCTTCGAAAGACAAATGAAAAATTTACCCCACAGAAATTTCAACTTATTCTTCAAAAAGATCGGCAAGACACAGTGATTTATTTCCACGGAAAAGAGCAAGTCAAAAAAGGATCTCGAATCAGCCCTGATGGCCCTTTTTAAAACCTCCGAAAAAGTGGGGTGGTGACGCCTGCGAAAATTCAGAATTTCGAGAAGAAGGGAACTAAGGCACCGCCTGATTGGCCGTCATGACATCACGTCATTCAAAAAAGGAATTAAAACGTTACCTTATAAGGCAACAGAATTCGAAGTCCGCCGCTGTTTTTTGGATCCGCGGCCGCTTGAAAAACATAAAAATTCGCGAATTTATCGGACCTTATCAGCGGCCATATGCCACCGTATGGGATTTCTTTTACACGCGGATCGAGAATATTCGATTTATCGGGTTTAATTTATCAGATTGAATTTATTGAATGAAAATAAGGAAACTCGATCGAAAAATTTTTCTATGGGACAGAATATCCCCGGCAAAAAAAGTAACTTCGTTACACGCTTGAAAATATTTTACAAATTGAGTTCATGTACTCTAAAACAAAAATACAAAATTTTGAATTTGTATCGCAATTCCTTCCTCGAAAACTTCTAACGAAACACTTAAAAAAATCACCCTGTATATCCGACCAATGAAATATTAATTCACGAAAAATAGAATCGAGCCCAAAACGACCATTTAGGTCGTAACAACGCCAAGTCGCTTGCTTTCATCAGTTGCCCAAGCATCGCAGACATATACAAATCGCAGATCAGCAAAGTCCGATCACGTTCCTCTTTGGCTTTACGCTCTTGTAGCGGAACATAAATGTGTCGGGCAGTCTATATTTCTTTTCTAGTAGGTGCGTATGCACATATGCGCTAATGAGTGGTTTAATTCATTCTGGTTTGTTCCGAGTATTGATAACCATCTTGGTTGCATTCTGAAATATTATAAAATATTATTATAACCCAGATCGCTTGGTATTAGGTAGGTAATTTTGTTCTTTCGCGTATTGAGAATATTGTTATTTGAATGTTTGTTATTTTAGATACTTTTGGCATAATCAAATCTAATAAAACCGAACGTTTCTTATTCAAATAACCACACCGTTACACTCTTTATTGTGGAATACAGGGGTCGCTACGGCTAGGTAAAAATTTTTTGAATTTAATGATATCCAATTTGAGGAGAAAATCACGAATAGGGAATAATATACAAATTGATTGTTTTTTTATTTTCTTCATTTTTCTAGGGAGGGCGGCGCATCGCAGCCCTCCCTCACCAGCCGCCACTGCCTATAATGTTCATCATCTTCAAAATGACTCACCTATTTAAAATGCAGAAGAGAGAAATTCGCACGTTCATGAAAATGACAAGTAGGGAGGCATGCAGAAGAGTATTCCGGAAAAATGGATTACTGACTGCAACTGCCATACATATCCCAGAATGCTCGTTATTCCACAAGAACAGAAGAACTGAAATTTTCAAGACATAAGCCCCGTTTACACGTACACTCCGAACCAACGCTCCTCTAGCGTCGCTCTGATGCGGCACTCCGGAACGGCGTTCCAGGAGCGTGAGGATTGATGCGTGGTCGTCAAATAGAGCAACACTTTTGGATCGCGCATCGATGCGGCAGATTTTACTGTACGCTCCAAAACTCTCCGTGTGAATGCAAAATACAACAGTTTTGGAGCGGAGCGTGGAATTTCCGTTGAGGTGGAAACTCCACGTTCCTTGCTCTCTTAAGGCCCGTTTACACGAACAGTTTTTCTGGCAGTTTTGGAGCGTTCGCTCCATTTCTTAACTCCAATCTTGTGCGTGTGAATGCTAGACCATCGTGAGTCCAAAAGCGTCGATTTGATGCGACGTGCCAGATGTGCTGGTTTGTGATTTCAACGTCGTATTCACACGCACACTCCGATCTACCGAGATATGTAGCAGCAGATGCATATCGTTCTCCCGAATTTTCGTAAATGGAAATGTGTATTTATGTTTCAAAATTAGCCGAAACGTTATGTCATCCATTCTTAAGTAATTTCTGTAGTCCTCTGGATAATTTTCCCGGAGTTCCCTTAATAGAGGCATATGACTAAAAAATTGAAAGTAAGTAAGTGAAAAAATAGCCAATAATATATCGAAACTTAATATCAACATAGCTTTCAAACCAAAAAATAAATTATCGTCTCTGATGGCATGCAGGCGTCTATGCGGCAGGAACTGGGGCTGTAACCCAAAAATACTGCGATGGATGTACGTCATGATTGTGAGACCTATAATCACATATGGGGCAGTAGCCTGGTTTGCTAAGGCAAGTACGAGGAAAATGCTCGATAAAGTACAAAGGCTTGCCTGTGTGTGCATCACGGGAGCTATGAGAACGTGCCCAACCAGGGCGCTTGAGATCATCACAGACCTCACACCTCTACATCTAGTGATTGATAGGGTAGCCCATGAGGCCATCCTCAGAGTATCTAGAGAAGGAGCAGGCAATGAGAGAGTCAGGTTTCAGAGAGCTTGGTCCTCTCTGAATGACTACACCTCATCTGCAAACCTTCCTAGTGATGAAATGATCAAGAAAGTAAGCACTGCGAAGAACTTCAGTACACTGCTAAGTAAAAGAGAGAATTGGGAAAGGGAATACACCAACTACAATCTCAGAGAAAATACAATGAAATGGTATACAGATGGTTCTAAAACCGCTACAGGAGCTGGCGCTGGGATATACGGGACAAGTACCAAGTGTGCACTATCGTTAGGCTCCTGTACAAGCGTCCTTCAAACGGAAATACTTGCAATCGCAAGATGTCTAGATATAAATCTAGAAAGAAACTATCAGAAGTGCAATATAGCTATTCATACAGATAGTCAAGCTGCTATCAAAGCACTGAGCTCCTACGTCATTGACTCAAAGCTGATTTGGGAGTGCCGAAACAAACTCAATGAGGTAGGCAAGAAGAATAAGGTCTCTTTAATCTGGGTTCCCGGTCATTCGGGAATCGTAGGAAACGAAGAGGCCAATACACTGGCCAGAAAGGGCGCACAGACACCACTCACTGGCCCAGAACCCTTCTGTGGTATAGGAAAATGCACCTATAAGAAGGAGTTTATGCTGAAGGAGAAAACCGAAAGAGAAAAACTCTGGCGGAATCTCCCAGGAATGGATCACTCCAAAAAGTTCCTCTGGAACTTTGAAACTGTTAGATCCAAAAAATATCTGGATCTCAGTAAAAACCAACTTCACCTACTCACTGGCTTTCTCACAGGACATTGTCGCCTAAAAAAGCATCTGCTGAGAATGGGTTTATCAGACACTGACGAGTGTAGATTCTGTGGGGAGGAGGAAGAAACTCCTATTCACCTGGTTACGGAATGCTATGCCATTGCAAGCCAAAGGAAAGAGTGCTTTGGACAAGAAACTTGTAGAAGTGGGGAGTTATCCTCCTTGAAGCCGTCCCAGATTCTGGATTTCATGAAATCTCTGGAACTGGAGGGCGAGCTGTAGGAGGCGCGATGATAACAGCTCTGTCAGGGGGCACAATAGACCTTAAGGTCGCAGTGAACTGTAACCCCTTTTTTACTATTACTATTACTATCGTCTCTGTTATTCAATGCCAAAGATTCAACCCCAAATTTGCTTAAATCAGGAGTTTATGAGTTAAAATGTTCAACTTGCAATATGAAATATATAGGTCAGACTGGACGTTCATTCAAAACAAGATTCAATGAACATCGAATGGATTTCACCAAGAACAAAAGCAAGTCCACCGTCGCAACCCATTGCATTGAGAATGGCCACACATTCCCAACAATAGATAACCTAAAAATTTTACACGTAGAATCGAAAGGAATAAAACTCAATTATCTGGAGTCTATTGAAGTTTACAAATTAGAGCAGAAAAATATTCACGAAATAATGAATGAACAAATAGAACTGTGCAATTCTCAAATTTTCAAAGCATTTAAATAACACCTACAACTGTAATAATCCACAAATTTATTTTTTCTAACATCTGTTGCAAACAAAATTCCTTCAGCTCTCACTTTCTTTTTTATTATTACTACCTGAATCTGCATAAATACCCTGTACTTTGTACCCAGAGGTCAGTTGTCTGAAGATGAACGAGAGTTCGAAACTATAGTCGCAAAAATGTAATCCTTACATATTGTATCTTAAAATTATTGGTAGTAAAACATAGTAATAAAAAATCTTTTCGTTTTGAATATGACTAAAACGCTCTCTATTCAATCTCCACTGCTTGGATGCTATGGATGACATAACGTTTCGGCTAATTTTAAATTTTGTTTGTCCGTATATTTCAATTATACAATTATGAGAACGAGCATCAGTGCAGCAGAAGAACGTTTGGCTGTTACTCTTCGGTATTTAGCCAGTAGGTACTGTTGGAAATGACCAAAAATCAAGTTTATAAACATAAATACACATTTCGAACTACGAAAATTCGAGAGAACGATAACCATCTGCTGCTACATATCTCGGTAGATCGGAGTGTGCGTGTGAATACGACGTTGAAATTACAAACCAGCACATCTGACACCAGGGGTATGAAACTCTAGTACAAATTTAGGAAGCAGTTTGTGATTGGTTGCCACCTAACATGGCCGCCAAGCATGCGCATAATTTGCCGGTGGCTGGTGTCAACTGTCAGTCAGTTCTTGTTTACTTTTGCCAGGTGATTACGATTACGTTATTGTTTCCAAAGTTTGAATATATCTAAAGTGAAATCATTATTTGTTCAAGAACCTGGATATAAGATTCGAC
The DNA here is from genome assembly GCA_910592335.1 of Adalia bipunctata. Lineage (NCBI taxonomy): Eukaryota > Metazoa > Arthropoda > Insecta > Coleoptera > Coccinellidae > Adalia > Adalia bipunctata. The sequence goes on along the minus strand of OU342950.1, from coordinate 49,947,163 downwards.
GTAAGTTTCTTCTGATTGACATGATAAAGTTTATTTGAAAAAAAAAATTAAACAAATTATGTGTTTCAGATCTCTTGAGCCCCCTTTTGTAATCGAGGATTGAAAATTGAAATCCTCCGAAATTTAATTGAAAGAGTGTTTGCATGGAGTGAGCCTTTTCTCGTATGCAGGTAATTAGTCAGGAAGTATTTATACATAGTTAATATTATTGGTAAAAGTATCGTTCCTAGCCATTGATTCTAAGTCAATGTTCCTAAACTAGTTGACTGTTTTCTTAGTTTAATTTTATCCTTATGATTCCTCAAATATGTCTGGAAGTACAGTGAAGTCGTCATCTGTTCATAGGATTTCTTATTCTTGTAAATATCCGTCCTGCAATAGTGCCTTCAGAAGAAAAAAAATATTTTCCCAGAGATCCCTCAGAAGGAGGGACTGGGATGAAAATTTGTGGCTTAGATTTCAGAGTCAACGTTTCTGATTTCGAAATATGTCAGGATCATTTCAGATCTTCAAATTTCAATAATCCTAGGGAATCAATGTATCTTAAACACCTCTCAATTCCTAAACCTCCTATAAATCCACCTTATCATCAAATTCCCACTTCTAATTTTTCAAATTCAAATGCCAATATTTCATCCAAAGAATCAGTAACATTCAAAATTCCAAACGAATCTTCCATTGTGAGTTCTTTATCCAACTCGCCAATCTACATAACGCACCAGGTGGATGATTATCATCAGATATCAGGATTTGAAGATTTGGGTTCCTTTATTATTTCTCCAAAGATAGTGTAAAATACTGTGATTTAAAACTTCTAATACAAGAAATAATTGAGGAATTACAAGCACTAGGATCGAACATTATAGCAACAGTTTAGAACGAAGGCAGTACGAATAAAACTGCCTTGAATTCCTTAGTGTCAGTTACCACCAAAGAAAAACCTTCTTCCTTCCACTTTATAGTAAATGGACAGAGAGTTTTCGAAATATTTGATGTTCCTCATCTTTCAAAGTGTACTCGTAACTCCATTATTGATGGAAAATTAGAGTTTGAGAAAGGGAAGTTTGCTTGTATGGACCATATAAAGCAAGCATTTCTTTTCGATAATTCTAAGAGAACGTATAGATGCTGCAATAAATTGACAGGAAATAATTTTATTTTTCAGATTCCTACATGAAGATCAAGGTGAATGTGGCAGCCCGACAATTAAGTCACTCTGTAGCAGCAGCAATGGAGACATTCTGTGCATCAGGATATTTGGAGACAACTGCTTTACATACTGCTGAGTTTTGTAACTTAATTGATAATTCATTTGATTCGTCAAATAGTTCGCATGTCATACAAGTTATTAAATGAAATAATTATAATAATTTAAAGCTTTTCACAAGTATTGTAATAATAATTTTATGTAGATGTTTATTACTCATGTTGAAAATAACATTCATTCAATAAATTGATTTATCAACATTCTTGTTTTCATAATTTCCCGCTTTTATTCAAGTGTAAACAAACAGAAGAGATTCAAATCCTATTTGAATATTCCCGCCTTACCCCCTCTACTTAGCCACCTAACATGGCGGCCAATTTTGTTGCCAACATTTAGTAGGGAGTTTGCATTTCTTAATATTTGTGTTCTGTGTCTGACACGTCGCATCAAATCGACGCTTTCGGACTCACGATGGTCTAGCATTCACACGCACAAGATTGGAGTTAAAAACTTCCAGAAAAACTGTTCGTGTAAACGGGCCTATTGGCTCACACTAACTGAGAAAGGTCCAGAATATAGATGTATAAAATATTATAATAAAATTGCGAAATTCTTAAAAAAACAACAAACCTTAGGGGGACGTTGGTACCGATTCCCCATTCAAAAAGTGCCTATTAGTTTTCCAAGTTCACGCTCTCGAATTTCCACCTGAAAGCTCGATTTTTTTCAAATCTCCTGGAATTTCAGACAGTTCTCTGCGATTTCACACTTTCTGAAAGTCTTTTCAGTTTTTCCATCATTTTTTGCATTATTTGAGCGTCTATCCTAATGGATTTTTTTCCAACATATAGAAAATTGATTTGTCGAGGACACTCCAATGAATTTTCTTAAAAAATTGATGAACAATCGCCGGAAACGATTATGAAGTCAATTTTAATAGACTCTCAAATTCAACCTGATTTTTCAAAGAGGAGAAATTAGAGTGCCCCCAAGACATCCTTCAACTTCAATTAAAAAAAAATTAAGCTTTTAGGTGAAAAATTGAGGGCGAAAACTGAAAGGCCTTCTTTGAATTGAGAATCGGTGCCGTCGGACAGAGTATAACGTCCCCTTAAGCATTTCAAGAGGCAAATCTTCGAACTTTCACTTCAAGTCGAACCATACACAATTGAAGAATTTTTGGTGTATGAAATAAAAAATGAAAACGCATTTAATTATTGGGCAGAGAACCCAACTTTTTTAAAACATACCATGAACAGTGTTCATTATACGAAAACGCAGAACATTCTGAGATAATGTAATCAGAAGATTCTGAATAATACGTCAGAAACTGCCTATAGAATCAAACTTAGTAGCATAAATGACCAGGAAGCAAAGATAAAATATTTCTTTCATCTTCTCTCCCATAGAGGATATAATAAAGACGACTTTGGTTCATTGGTCTAGAATTTCCAGGATGTGAAGGCATTATGTTTCGACGATCTGGAGTAAACACAACTGACGATGCGAAGTTCCACTCCGGTCATGAATTTATGGTTGTCCCTGCTCAACAACACTGTCACCTGGCAGGACTGGAAAAATTCCTCACGTACTTTTCCGAAACTCCGCCTAATCACATTCCCTCGAGATTGCTAGATTGATGGAAGGGACCCCGGAAATGCAATGCCATTAGTTATGTGGAACGATCGGAAATACAGATACGTTGGATGATAGGAATTAATTCTGCTTGGTGAATGGAGACGGGCTTTGGAAAATTGATAAGAGGATAAAGTGAGTGCAGCTCCGAGATCTGGCTATTGATCTGGTGTAAATTATTGATGAGTAGTCAGTCTTTCATTTTTCACAGCCGTTTTCAATTTGTATTGATAATTCGAAAAATAATTTCTCCGTCTATGTACAGGGTGTCTCATTATAAATTACTAGATGACTATCTCCGTTATTTTTGAACACCCGGTATAGTTTAAATTAGCAAAGTTGTAGTATTTGTCCTGAATCGTCAGATTTTTGACATGTCTTGCTTATTTCAGATGAGACACCCTGTATATTCTGCAGTATATCGATTCTCCTTAAAAATACAATAAATTTGATTTATCTCAGGGAAACTTACGTTCCACTGTTTTTAAGATATCAATTATGTAATATTGTTATTTTTGTTATAATAAGTAAGTAATATGTTGTTGATAAATGAGAATATTTTTAACTAAAAATGTTAAATAATTATACCTATTATACAATAGCAAATCATACGACAAATGAACTCTTTTGTTGATTTAACAAAACAAGTAAAACCTCGATTTTCAATTGTTGATATCTTAAAAACAATTGAACGTAAGTTTGCGTGTGATGCTGTAATGAAATGAATCTCAGGGTGGGCTCACCCATATTGAGGTCTCTGATCACGAATACTATTCACAGAATAAAACACACTACTTTCAAACATATATTAAAACAATCCAAGATTTAATCGACCACAATCTCCACTCAACAGTAGATTTCACTCTACAATATTCAAAGTGTATCAAAAATTATTAGTTTCCATGCATTAACCGTCTTCTCACAAATGCATATGATTTTTGAACCGTTAAACAAAAATATAATTTATGATTAAGTAGTTGGAGTTAGGAGATAAGTCCTTGCATCGGCGTTGAAGGGAATCTTGTGGAACTCAACAGGTTACCTTCGGTCAAATGGCTTGGTCTCAGCACTAGTGGCTGGATATGCAGGGGCGATCTGGTAAGTCCAATATACCGAGGTATCTATTTTTGCCAATCTTTCCTGGGCACACGGTGTAGATGACAAATGATGCCACAGCGAAGTTGTAAGTAACGAGGAATGAGGAGAAGCAGCAAGAGTAGAGGCTGACGACGTCTTCATTCATTAGCGTTCCAAATTCAAGAGGAATGAGGATCATATGATTCATAATAGGTACCCACGGATACTCTAACACGGTCAGCGCCCTTTCACCCCACCACTTTTTGGCATCCATGTTGTGACGTACAATTGGCCAACAGATACGGTGTTTACATTGTAGTGTGTACGATTTTTGAAGTTTTATTGGTTTTGTGGGTGAAAAACAGTACTTTTTGGTTATAATTTCAGTTTATTAATTAGAGTAGGACCAGAAATAAAACATTTACAGTGAGTCTTGATTGAGGGGATACAAGAAAACTGGCTAGAACTATGTATAACCTCACCTTCCAAACGTAACTTTGGGATTTTTTCTTGGAAAAACTAAGAGGATTTCAGACTTCTCGTTTTCATTTTCGTAATCTGGGACCCAAACTTGGTGAGTACACATTTTTTCACGTCTCCAACACGTTTCTTTCAATTCTAAGAAAATTGATTATTATTATTCGTATATTCTCATTCTCAATCTTTTGGTTTTCAGATAATCTTCCATCTGTAGGAGAAATTGATTGGAAAATTAAATACGAACAGCAGCTAGAAAAAAAATAGTCATCAACAGAAAGAAATTGAGATGCTAAGGCAGCTATTTCAATTAGTAAAACTTAAGACGAGCAGGCAGCTCTAACATATATCAAACAATATCTCATACATATGGTATATTTATGGTCGATGTAAAAATTGTAGTATTTCAGGCTTATTTTAAATAAAACATTTTCACAGATTTGTTTTTATTTAAGAAAAAAATTACCATATCAGAACTTAATAACCAAGTTGTCATGTTTTCAATTCGAATAAACCTTATTTTGAGTTTCTATGTTGAAGCAGTTTTTATATGAACTTGATAACATTTTTTCTAGTGGTGAGACATAAAATGTACTATCTATCAACATAAAAAAATATTTCTGGTCTGGTATTTATTTGCTCGGATTAGAGTAGGTACCAAACCAACCTAGCTCATTCAAGAACCTAATTTTCTTAATAAATGCAAACTACTTTTACCAATATTTTGTTCTTGAATCAATGATTTCAAATTTCTTCTTTCTCTTTCTACGACCAAAAAATCTTATATTTTTTTTCCGTGTAGTACTGTAGTATAAGGCGAGAACGGGGCAAAATAAGGTAGAATTTCATAAAAATATAGCTGGGGCAATTATATTTTCATATCGATTCGTTTTTTAGGACAATAAGGTTTATCTTACAAAAAAATTATACGAGAAAAATCGTTCATACGCTATTATTTGCGATAACAGCCATTCATCCCATTCAAAAATTCAAATCGTTGGCTAATTTGACGTCATCACATGCGAGAATGGAGGGGATGAAAAGGCGCTGACCGTGTTAGTGTATCCGTGATATGTACCTAGACAATATGGTACCTTACGCATGTCGTCATCCAATATGCAATTTATAGTGGCACATAATATCGACAAATATCAACACGTTAACAATCTGAGCGGGAATTGAAACAAATTTAAAATAACTGCAAAGGGAACGTTACAATGCATCAAATCAATTGTATTTTTAGGGAGAATCGATATTCTGCAAAATATAAAGGGCGTTCCATTCAAAATAAGCAAGACATATGTCAAGAATCTGACAAGCGATTGACATATCTCCATATTTTCATCAGATTTTGACGATTCAGGACAAATACTACAACTTTGATAATTTTAACTATAACGGGTGTTGAAAAATGATGGAGATAACCATCTAGTAATTTATAATGAGATACCCTGTACATAAACTGAAACGAAGCCCCCTTCTTTTAATCGATTTTCAGAAAATTTCACATCTAATTATATAATATGTAATAATAATATATGTATTCACCACCAAAAAAAAGTTCACAAATTCTTATTTTCATATCTCAAATAAAATATAAAATCAAATTTGAGGAGCGTGATCGGGCCTAAATTATTGAATTTGTGTGCCGTGATCACACCCTTACTGAAAAACAAAATAACAGACGCGCTAGAGCAACTCAGTTATTGGGATGGTAGTCCGGAGAACCGATAATACAACTACAACACACATGCAGCCCGTGGACAAGTAACAGTGCAATTCAGTTGAAAAACTCATGTGATAAAAGGACAAGTAACAGTACAATTTAGTTGGAAAACACATAGATGAACTTTTCTTTATTTTTCTCGATATAAGACCTTATCAACCTTCCATTCCCATCCGATTTCACCAACGTCTTCATAGTACTTGGCAGAACGTTGTAGATTTTGGGCAAAAAGTACGTAGCAAACCTAGTGCAGAAGGAATTAGTTACCCTAGGCACACATAAATGTTCATTAACATTAGTTCTTGTAGAATAGCCATGTGAAACAACCGGAAAACAACTGCTTATCTTCGGGAAATAAGTCAAACAAGAGAGAACATATAGATTTCTGATGTCAAGGATATTAAGCTCTTCATATAGTTTCGACGTAGGATATCTACGTGGTTTATTTGACAATACCTTCAGAATACCATTTTGACATGTTGATAATATGCTTAAATTCGACTCATATAGTCCACCCCAAGCAACAATGCCATATCTCAAGATGGACTTAACCAACGATTTATACAATATAATTATTAGCCTTCTGCTCAATATCTCTCTGAGCTGAAAAAACTTGTACAGCATCTTTCGAACCTTGGAGGCTAGATACACTGTATGTTCACTCCACCTCAGATTATGATCCATAACTATTCCCAGGTATTTCACCCTGCTAGTTTTCTCTATTTTTTTACAGTTACAGTCTATTTTATTACTGCATGTGGAAGCATGAATAGACAGATACTCGACGTCAGGTTGACCAGCTCTAGTTGGTGATAATGTCATGAAATTTGTCTTCTGAAAATTAAGATCCAGCTTACTCATTCCTAGCCACCGACATACCGCTCCCAATCCAAGTTCTGCCCGACTATACACTTCACTCCATGTATCAGCCGAAAACAGGAGGGCCGTATCGTCGGCATATGATATCACATTACAGTCGGGTATTATGCTTCCAATTTGATTTATGTAGACTAGGAACAGTAAAGGACCCAACACCGTCCCCTGAGGCACACCGGATGTAATAGTAGCATAGTCACTGATCGTGTTATTTATTTTCACTTTTTGCCGCCGACTCGTCAAGTAATTTCTCAAAAGTAGTAATGGATCCCTTCGTATACCCAACCTTTCCAACCTATCAAAGAGAATGCTGTGATCAACTGTGTCAAACGCTTTACGTATATCCAAAAAGACTACTAAATCTTTCTTATTTTCGGAATTATGCGCATACACATCTTTTACCAGTTGGAATATTGCATCTTCCGTAGATCTATTTTTCCGAAAACCAAACTGATTGCTGAACAAAATATTATGACTTTCTAAAAAACTTTCCAGCCGCTGTTTCAGACACTTTTCAAAAATTTTTGCAAAATTACTTATCACAGATATTGGTCTATAGTTCGTTAATGACTTCGATCGCCAGTTTTGAATATTGGTGTAACAATTGAGATTTTCCACGCTTCTGGTATTATACTTGAATCAATACATCTGTTATATATACATGTCAGTGGCTTAATTAAGAAAGTGTGATATTTTTGAATTAAGTTTGACGCGATTCCATCTTCGCCAGATGCAGAGAATGCTTTTAAAGATTTGATGTGTACGCACAATTAATCCTCTGTTATAGGACTCAAGGATATCGAATTGTTATATTTGGTCGTTTGTTGATCAATAGTTGGTTGTCCCGAATCCTCATCTACCCTAGCATGAGTTGTCCTATGTATGTTCACAAAGTATTCATTAAACACTCTTGCAACATCCCCATCATCATCGTAATGCTCATTCTGTTTGGACCACGTGTTTACCACCCTACAGGGGCAAACGGAAATAGTTGAGTATCATATTTCTGATCATTCTGGGCTGAAATTTGTTACAAACTTAAATTTCCAAAATGTCCAAAAAAATAAAATTATAAAAAGAAGGATCATCAATAACAAATCTATTGAAAAATTTCATCATGAATTGGCGTTATTGAGTTGGGACGATATATACTCCAGTTTAGCTGACCCAAACCAAATTTGGAATATTTTTCATGATCGTTTTTTAGAGGTTTTCGAGTTTTGCTTTCCAAAAGTTTCTGTTCCAGTTTTTTCAACAAAACACAATTTCAGACCATCGCCGGAAATTAAACATCTCAAGGAATTATTAGATAAGTTTAATATAATCTCTTTCAGTAAACCAGAGCATAAATGCACATACATTTCTCTTAAGAAAAATATGATCTACTCTTGTCTAACGCTAAAAAAGAATATTACGGTAATATAATAGTAAACTCTGAAAATAAATCGAAAGCATCGTGGAAAATTATAAAATCATTGACAACAAAGGTACATTCTGGTGGAATATCTGAAGGACTCGGTGATCCGTCATCACTGCCAAATAAATTCAATGATTTTTTTTCAGAGATCCCTTCGAGATTGACTGAAAATTTGACCAAGTTTTCGATGCCGCATTCTCGAAACAGACTCGATAATTCGTTCTTTATGTTTGAGATAACTCAAAATGAAGTTTTATCCACCATAAAATCCCTGAAGAATAAGGCATCTTTTGGATACGATGAGATACCAATAAAGATCATAAAATCATCTGTCACTCATATTCTCGAACCTCTCACGTATATTATAAATCGGTCATTTAAGGAGGGCATTTTTCCAGATAATTTGAAAATAGCCATAATTAAACCCCTGTTTAAAAAAGGAGATATCAAAGATCTCAACAACTATAGGCCTATAAATATTTTAACATCCTTTTCTAAAGTCTTTGAGAAGATTATGTGTAAGAGATTATCGAAATTCTTCTGTAAGTTCGATGTGATTTCACTCCATCAACATGGTTTTGTGAAAGACAAAAATATCGAAACCGCCATTTTTGAGCTCATAAATGAGGTTGTAAATACGTTGGAGAGAAAACAGATTCCTATGAGTCTCTTTTTGGACCTTTCTAAGGCCTTCGACTGCATTGATCGTCAGAAAATGTTGGAGATACTTGAGGACTGTGGAATACGCGATTCTCAGTTGAAACTTTTGGAAAGCTTTTTGACTTCCAGGAAACAGAGAGTTCTTCTGGAAGTTGATGGTGGAGTTTTTGTGTCGGATGAAAGAGAAACAATTTTAGGAGTTCCTCAGGGCAGTATTGCGGGTCCTCTTTTATTTATTATTTATCTGAATCACTTGCCCAGGGTTCATAATTCGGTTAATGTTTCATGTAGACTGTTTGCAGACGACACAAATTTTCTGATCAAAACCCCGTGTGTTTCATCTGCTGTCAATGCGTCGAATATTTTGATGGATGATGTGAAAAAATGGCTATGTAATCATAATCTTGTTTTAAATGTTCAAAAGACAGAATGTATGATATTTCATAATGAAAAATCAAATTTAACATGCCCTAAATCTATCGATGTACTCGAAAAATGTATATATGTAAAGGATAATATTAAATTTTTAGGACTAATTCTTGATAAGCAACTCAAGTGGGGTCCTCACTCTGAGCAGGTTATGGGTAAACTGAACTCTGCATGCTATGCTCTGTTTATGTTGAGAAGTCAAGTCAAATTAGATGTACTCAAGTTGGTATATTATGCGAACTTTCATTCAATTCTTTCTTATGGGATAATTTTTTGGGGTAGTTCCTCACATATGGAAAATATTTTTATTATTCAAAAAAGAGCACTACGTACTATGTTAAGATTAGGGTATAGAGAATCGTGTAGAGGGTTATTCAGGGATAATAATTTATTTACAGTTTACGGATTATATATATACAAATTGCTACTATTCTTCAATAGGAACACCCACTATTTTGAAGCATTTAAAAATGTAAATAACACAAGAAGGATGTTTCCATACAATGTTCCAGTTCATAAGACAACATTTAGAGGAAGAACTGTTGAATGTATGGCAATAAGTATCTTTAACGCTTTACCATTAGAAATAAGGATGATATCATGTGGCATTAAATTCAAAAAAGCATTGTATAAGATTGTCCTGGAATCTGAACCATATAGTGTAGGTGAATTTAGGGTTTACTGTAGGAAGTGAATATTTGTTTTGCTTTGGATGGTGTTTTCTATTATTTATCTTATGTAATCATTGTATGAGGACCTATTTCATTTTTTATATTTCTATGTAATTATTTGAAATCAATAAAACTTATTATTATTATTATTATTCTCCTGAATAATATTATATTTCCTAGGTCCACCCTTGTGTCTATTTGAATCAGTTATCGAATTGATAGTCTGCCAAAGTTTTTTATAGTCTTTTTTATAATCCGAAATTTTATTGATATAGTATTCGTTTTTAGTTGATTTTATCAGTTTATGCAGATTATTCCTATATTTTTTATATTCGCTCGCTAACTCCACAGAGTAATTTTTAATTAACTGTTTTTTCAATTTATCTCTATGTGTAACCCATGGCTTTCTCTTCCTACTTTTGCTGTTTACAAGCTTTTGAAATGTACATTGGTTTACAATTGACAATAGTTTACCGATAAAAACCTGATAAATCTTTTCAACAGATTCATCTGCATCATACACCCCCTGCCATGACTCAATTTTCAGTTTTTCAAGTAGTTTAGCATGATCAATTTCCTTCTTAATCAGTGTTTCCTTTATATTATTAAGTATTTTCTTCTTGATCACACTTAAACCGATACAGTAATGATCAGTGATTGAGCTCCGGATGACAAAAGGTCTAATGTCTTCTCTATTTAGATCAGCGTTTATTAACCTGTGGGGCGCGCCCCCCCAGGGGGGCGCGAATACCTCGAGGGGGGGGCGCAAAATTCTCAACGAGAAAATACAATCTAGAAAATTGATGAACTACCTAAATCATCCAAATGAATTCAATAGAATGTTGTTTGCTAGGAATGTAAAATATTTTTTTTTGGTCAGCATCATGTATATACCATATGTTTTTTCCTTATGATCATTCAGAAGGGTTCGCTAAGAAATAAAGCACATAAAACACATACTAAAAGATTATTTATCCAAAATGCACTTGCTTAAATGAAGTACACATATACAAAAATATATATATTCAGACAAGATTGGTAGTCATTAAATGAAAACAGACAATAAAATAATTTTAATTGAGACAAATCTCACTAGAACGAAGTTTGACTATATTTAAAAAATTTATTACGGTGAGTATTAATGATGTCCCTGGGCCTGTCTTGCAGAGCAAAGTTTTTCAAAGGAAGGCTTAATATTAGAAACAACCACTCTTAGTTCTTTTTCTATATTCAGCTGAGATCTATACTTCGTCTTCAAAGAAGCCATCGCCGAAAATCCAGTTTCACAAAGATAGGATGTGGAAAATGGCAACAGAATGCGGAATGCCCTCGTTTTAAGTTCAGTAAACTCATCACCTACTCCTGCCCAGAATTCAAAGAGTGATTTACCAGTGAACTGTATTTTCATTTCGCTATTTGTCGTGAAGTCTATGAAGGTTTCTTCCTCAGAAATTGAGAGTCCTTCGTGAGTATTATGAAATGGATCTCTAACCCAATCGTAACTTGCAATAAGTTTTTCATCAGGCAAAAAATATTTTTTGAAATTCTTCTCCAGCATGGCTAAATGATTTTCAATGGTAACAAAAACGACCTCCACAAGTTTTTCCTCACCTTCGTAGGTTTTGATAAAATCATGCACGCTTGGGAACATGGTTAAATTCTTCTGCTTTAAATTTCTGCTCCACAATTCCAATTTTCTACAGAAAGCGTTAATTTTATCACTCGTATCCAATTTATGTGTATTTGGTCCTTGTAATTGCAGATTCAAAATATTCAGCTTTTCGAATATGTCCACCAAGTAACTCAGTTTCATTAAAAATAAACAATCGCGAAAATTCTCGGCTTCTGGTCTTTTTTCATCTTCTAGAAAAATTGCAATTTCCTCTTTCAATTCATAAACACGTTGTACAAATTTTCCCCGAGATAACCATCTTGCCTCGGAATAAAAAAGCAAGATTCTCGATTTTAATGGTCTCATTTTTATATAATTGACTACCGTTATAACCACATTTAAAACAATATTCAGACCAGGACTCATTTCTTTGGAAGCCAGTGCTTCTCTGTGGATCATGCAATGAGTCCAGATGCATTGTGGTGATTTTTGTTTTATAAGTGCTTGTATATTTTGAAATCTTCCGGACATTGAACGAGCACCATCTGTGCAGATTTCTTCGCAATTTTTCCAATCTATGTTTGCCTCGTTTATAAAATCATTTAATACAGCAAATAATGCGAGTGCTGTTGCTTTCAATTCAATCGGTTTGCAAAAAAGTAATTCTTCCACTATTGATATCTCATCGTAAAAACGAACATAGGCAATGAAATGGGCATCTTTATTGCTGTCTGTTGCCTCATCAACCTGTAGTGAAAACAATTTATCTCGCAACTTAGAGAAAAGCTGACACTGTACGTTTTCAGCTATATCACCAATTCGACGGGCAACAGTATCATTAGAAAGGGGTATAGACTGCAATTGCTTTGCAAAGTTATCTCCGAACATAGTTTCTACAATCTCCATTGCCGCTGGTAAAATAAGCTCTTCACCAATTGTGTGAGGTTTTTTACATCGGGCTATTTTATATGAAACTTTATAAGACGCAAGTAAAGCCTTTTCATTCACAGATAAACTTTTTTTGAAGAATGTTTTTTGATTCTCTAATGACTTTAATTTCAATTTGAAGAATTCTATAGGTTTGTTGACGTACTCACAATGATGCGTTTCCAAATGTCTTTTTAATTTATTTGGTTTCATGCAGTCTGCCGCTAACATCTTTGAGCAAATTATGCACAGGGGTCTTTCTTCCTCATTAACTTCGGTACTAGTGAACCCGAATTTCAAGTATTCTGGAGAGTATTTTCTTGATTTAATTTTCGGTATTTCGCTCTTCCGTGTACTTGTTGACGGTTGGCTGTCGTCTAATACTTGCTTATGTCCATATAAAAATTTTTCCATGACTGAGCTGCAGTGAATTTTTCTACGAGAACAAATAATAAGAACGAATACGTTCACGAACGGGCCGCGTGAAGTTAGCGAAAAGTTGGTGGAACAAATCAAGCTCAATATTTAGTACTGAATTTGTTCTAATTTGTTCTGTATGAATCATCCCCAGCACCCTTATGGTTTTCGAGTTATTGGCATGTCTTGATTTAGTGCTGACTTCACGCTCAGCACCAACATGTTCGAATTTGGAAAAAAAATTTATGCCAATAATTAGTCCCGAATTTGTTCCAATTTGTTCTGGAGAAAATTCTCCGATATCATTTTTCGTTGAGGAGTTATTCACATATTCTTAACATTCGGTGGTGACGTCACACCCAGCTCCAAAGCTTTTTGTTCTCCAAGAAATTCGAAGAAATTTTGATGCAAATATTTAGTACCCAATTTGTTCCAATCAGTAAAAGTTGTTTTGTTGAAATACCATTGTTAGTTTTCGAGTTATTAGCAATTGTTTTAAGCGAGCGTGAAGTTAGCGATAAAGTTTTAAATTATCACTTTTTTTTTCAACATATATTAGTACTCAATTTGTTCTAAAAAGAACGAATCAATTTCATTATTAGTTTTCCAGATATTAAGAATTTACGAAGATTTGATGACGTCACAATAGGTGTAGCGTGGAATCTCCATTCCAGTCTATTCGAGACCAAACCACTGTCGGCAGTTTTGGCTCATACAAAGCCATCTGTAATTGGTCATAAATCAAACGTGAAAAGAGCCGTTGTCTCTCTGATCATGCGCCGCACGCAGCCGCTCTTATCACGTTTGAATGCAGATTTGGATTCAGGACCAATTCGTTTCTTATTCTCGCTTGTTAAATTGTTAGGAAATAATTATTTATATCAACAACTTCTAAATTCGTAATTTCCGTTATTTGGACTCATTGAAATCCTCTTTATACGCAGACAATTTGTCAGATTGAAGTAAATTATTCAGTTAGATAAATCGTTTGTTATACAGGAACAGGGCGAGTCTTCGACCTGAACATAAAAATTGCCTGGTTTTTTTCAAGAATAAATAAAATATAGATGGCGCATTGAATTCGTGTGGGTATTTTGGCATTCAAGAAATGTGATTTATGACATTTATAAAAATGGCTTCGTACATTATACAACAACGTGTTGAAATTGTTGAATTATTTTATGAAAATAAGCGTTCTGGGAAATGGTGTTAGGTACCATCGGATGATATTGATGATAATCGAATTTATGTGGCCTGAATTAATGAATATTGATCTAGAGGATATTTGGTTTCAACAGGATGGCACTACACCTCACTTTGCAAATGACACAATTGTTTTTTAGACAAAATTTCCTGGACGAATTATCTCCAGAAACGGTATGAGTTAGCCAGTTGATCCGAATTTGATGTTTCAAATTGCGTGTTTTTTGTTTAAGAATGAATAAAATATAGATGGCGCACTGGGTACGTCTGGGTATTTTGACATTTGAGAAGTATGACATTAATAAAAATGGCTTCGTACACGATACAACGCGTTCAAATTGTTGAATTATTTTATGGAAATCTGCGTTCTGTGGAGAGTGTTTTCGAAAAATTACGTGAATTTTATGGTTTACATAATCGTCTATCTTGAATCACTATTATTCGAATTATTGAAGAATTTCAAGAGACCGATTTGGTGGAAGATCAAAAAAGTGAAAAATACAGTCGTAGCGGTCGTTCACAAGGAAATATTTGGTGCGTGAAAATGTTGCAGAAGACCCTGAAATGTCCATTAGACGAATTTTTGTAGCCTGAATTAAGGAATATTTCTCTGGAAGATATTTGGTTTCAACAGAATGGCGCTACACCTCATTTTGCAACTCACACAATTGATTGTTCCTGGTTTGTCGCAAGAAAATTCACTGCTTCCCGAATCAACAGTGTCTTCAGACAAGCAACTGGAACAATAATTAGTGGACAAACAGTTAAGTAGAAGAAGATTGCATGCTGTTAATTTGAGATCTAGACGACCAGCTAGACATCCTAGATTGACGGCGCAGCAGCATGCGTGCAGATTGCAGTGGGCAAGAGAAGACAGAAACTGGAATTTTGAAAATTGCAGGCATTGTCTATTTACTGACGAATCAAGATAACGTTCATTTACAAACATTGGACGCATATTGGTATGGAGGGAAAGAAATCAACGAAACAATGAGTTGTATACTTAAAAGCACATCTTTTGGAGCAGGATCAGTTTTTGTTTGTGGAGAAATATGTTTTGATGGCCGCAATGACTTATTAATTCTCATGAATGATAACACTGATAACGCTCGTCCCCATCGAGCGAGAATTGTAAATTACCGCATATAATATCATGGGATCACAAGAATGGATTGGCCACCTTATTCACCAGACATGAATTGTATTGAATATGATTGGGCCGAAATGTCGAGGCGGTTAAACCAAATCTCTCGCCCTCCCCAAATATTAGAAAATTCAGCTAATAATTGCGGGCAATTTGATTAGCTATACCGCAAGATTTTCCGAATAATTTAACAAAGGAGTCTGTCTAATAGTAAAAATACTCTGCGAAGAACCAGAGGAGGTCCTACTCGTTAATAATTTTGAAGTCTAATTGATTTTTCATTTTTCGATTTCTATAAATGATCCTTGTTTTCAAAGAATAATTGGACAATCCTGTTCTCCAACAGGTACACAGAAAAAGGTATTTAAAAAATTTCATGTCAAAACATCAGGTATGGACCTCTGGATATGAGCCACATATCTTGTACAGGTACTAACTGTAATGGTTCATGGTTGATATATTTCTTCTTATCAAATTTTCCGTTCTTTGAAGACGAATTTTTGCCTGTGTTATGTTTCCATTGCATACCGCAATTACCTGCTTTTTCATTGAATCTGCAGCTTTCTTCTTTGTATAAGGCATGATTATGAAAAAGAAAGTGTAGACTTATCGTTCGTTACTTACTTCGAACAAATTTGAGAGTTAATTACATATCGAATAATTCAAAGATCTGATTCACACGGATGTCATTCCAATGTGAAATTTATTATTCCCAATCTGATTTTGATTATTCCCAATTTGCTGAGTCCAAATTACGGAAACTACAAATTTAGAAATTTTTGATATAAATAATTATTTCCTAACAATTTAATAAGCGAGAATAAGAAACGAATTGGTCCTGAATCCATATCTGCATTCGAACGTGATGAGAGCGGCTGCCGCAGTGGTATGGTCTCGAATTGACTCGAATGGAGATTCCACGCTACACCTATTGTGACGTCATCAAATCTTCGTGAATCCTTAATATCTGGAAAACTAATAATGAAATTGATTCGTTTTTTTTAGAACAAATTGAGTACTAATATATGTTGAAAAAAAAAAGTGATGATTTAAAACTTTATCGCTAACTTCACGCTCGCTTAAAACGTTAATAACTCGAAAACTAACAATGATATTTCAACAAAACAACTTTTACTGATTGGAACAAATTGGGTACTAAATATTTGCATCAAAAGTTCTTCGAATTTCTCAGAGAACAAAAAGCTTTGGAGCTGGGTGTGACGTCACCACCGAATGTTACGAATGTGAATAACTCGTTAACGAAAAATGATATCGGAGAATTTTCTTCAGAACAAATTGGAACAAATTCGGGACTAATTATTGGCATAAAAATTTTTTCCAAATTCGAACATGTTGGTGCTGAGCGTGAAGTCAGCACCAAATCAAAGACATGCCAATAACTCGAAAACCATAAGGGTGCTGGGGATGATTCATACAGAACAAATTAGAACAAATTCAGTACTAAATATTGAGCTCGGTTTCAGAATTTGTTCCACCAACTTTTCGCTAACTTCACGCGGCCCACGATATTATGTGATGCGAGTTGAACTAGCCGGCTGGATAGTTGAATTGTAACATTCAAGTAAGTATTAACTTCGAAGTTATTTTGATCATTTATATTTATATTCATATCACCTACAAATATTTCAGTTTTCAGTAATTTTAGATCGAAAAACAAGCTATGCAAATCCTCCAAGAAATTTTTGAGGTCAGAATTTGGTGATCTATAACAAGCTGACAGGCCATATGCTTCACCATTAACTTCCAAAATACATCTCAAAATATTAGCTTCTAGTGTTATATAATTTCTACATTTAGCATTCATTGTATCCCTCACATATAAGATTAGTCCATCATTTTTATTTCTCAGAGATTCATTATAAAAACTGTTAAAGCCCCTTATTTTGTAATTATCTAAGTTATCCACTTTGAAGGTTTCAGACAACACAATAACATCAACATTATCTGATTCTATCTGATCCAAATACACCACCAATTCCTCAAAGTTCTTACGAACACTGCGAATATTGAAGTGTAAAACATTGAAATTTTCTTGTTGTGAAAAGTACTTTACCCTCAGAATTTCATCAAAAATCTCGGTATCCAGACCACCATACCCATCCACCTCATCGAAATAGTCCAGTGACATAAATACAGATGACAAATGTACTCGATCGAATCAACAAACTCCGTAACATAAAATTAATAAGAATTCGATAAGAGAGAAAGAAACAACTAGGATTATTACCAACAAAATTTACAATTGTATGAGAAATGACACAATATTGTTTTCGATTTTTATTTAGGCAAAAGTAGCTGCAGATCCTCAATGTTTTTAATCTTCCTGATTCCCTTGTCCATTCTCAAAAATATATCACCGAAATGGGCAAAAACCAACTTCCTATCATATGTCTTGGTAACTTCCTTATAAATGTGAATTTGTTTTCTCTGTAAGTTCTCAGAATCTCCAATCCCAGTTCCCTTCAGTAATTTGCAATTTTTCAAAGCCATGATTTTATGCTGGTTTTTCTCAAACTTGACAATGATTGGTCTAGTTCTGTCTTTTTTTCCGCCTATTCTGTAGGCCTTGATTATATCTTCCTTCCCTATATTAAGTTTCATTTTAGTATTGAATAAATGAATAATCCTCTCTGGCATTCTCTCTCCAGTCTCCTCATTCAAATTGTAAACACAGATGTTATTTCTTTTGCCAGCCTGTTGTAAATTATCGATTCGATTTTCCAATTCATGGATTAATATTTCTTGTTTATTTATGGTGTATATATATTTTGTATGAGAAGCACACATAAAAAAAAGGACAATGTATACAAATAATAAATAATAAATGAATAAATGAACCCGCACTCTTCCTATGGGAAATGGCGTTCCGTCAAAATTTCTAAAATTTTGGTATAATGTAGTACTCGACATACTGATCAAAAGTGTCCATGGCCCCAACTCAATCCTATGACTAGTTTTTGAGATACATGGCGTTGAAGTTGAGAATTACCCACTTTTATACTACGCCCGTATCTCGGAACAGAATCGAATGAACTTCAATTTTTCTCAAGAAACATTTCATTACATCCCCAAGGAGCAAGCATATAGAGGAATATGACCGAAAATCGTTACGAATACAGGGTTATCCATAATTGAATGCATGCCCGATTTTGAAAGTATAAAATATGTCAGTTCCAGAGCGAGAACGTTCGCAGAATGAACTATTACACTATACTCCATTCACAATTATAAAATCACAACTCTGGCCATGGTTTCGTTTTCAGGAATTGGTGCACCTGATGAAAAATCTATGCGCGTACAGAGAATATTGTTAATGACAAAACGTTGTTGCCAGTTGCTTTGTTTACATCAAAGTAAAAATATCAAAGATATTCCACATTTGGTTAGTTCGAATCGATCGGCGATTTTGGGGTGAAATATCGATAAGGAATCGCCAATTTTTCCGTTCTTCGTCGTCCAGAAGAAGTTTCCGTCGATTTCGTGCAAGTGTCATTTTTTCCTTTCAAGACTTTTGGCGTGAGTACGAACGGCAAATTTGAATTGGACCAAAAATCGATTAATTAGCATAATAAAAGCAAAAGTAAGTACTAATCGCCTTTTTTTACAAGCTTTCATTTAGTTTCACCTGTCCCGGTGTCTGTCTGTCTGTCTGTAATCAAATCTTGCAAGTTGAATATGACACATTTCTAATGGTCCGATTAATTTGAAATTTGGCAGGTGTACATAATTCTGGTGACAATGCATCATGAAATATTTGTTATAGAAAAAAACAAAATGGCGGCTTCAAAATGGCGAATGAGTTTTGTGATTATGATCCGATTCCATTCAAAATTAGTATCTGGGGGGTTTTGGGTTCGACAACGATGATTCTTTGGTCAAAATTGGAAAATTCAAGATGGCGGCTACAATATGGCGGTGACAATATGGCGGACGAGTTCTGTGATTATGATCCGATTCTATTCAAAATTGGTATCTTGGGGTTTTCTGGGTCGGAAATACGATTCTTCAAAATTGAGTAATTCAAAATGGCGGCTTCAAAATGGCGGATGAGTGTTGCTATCATAAAAAGCTTGTCTTGAAAAATGTTTTTTTTATTATAGCTTGTTTACACTTGATAACGAAGTTTTTTTTAGGTATCTGGCCGTTTGGAAAGATTTCAAACGAAATTCCGGTCCCCCAGAAGTTTGGTTAGTTTCGGTATCGTTTTTGGTGCTCAAAATTTATTTGGGATGTGTAAATGGAAAAAAAGGCTTCCTTATACGATCTTCTAACGAAAGCGACCGGAAAATATGGTTCAGGTAGGATTTCGAGGAATTATGAGGAAAGAACTTGCAGAATGAAATTACACGATTTTCGTAAGTAAACGGGTTCTGGATGGCCATCATTGGTCTCTAAATGATTATTGTTGATCGTTTTCACGTTTCATAAAAAAACACGTCGAAGAAGCTAAAAAAAAGAAGAAATATGACTATTGTATTGCACTCAACGATTCAGATTCCGATGAATTGAAATATGTGTCACTGGAGCTTTCATTCCTATCAATCCTTTGCCGAAAGTAGAAATAGGCTATATTGAACCAGAATACATCGGTTTTTTCCATATTCCAGGAGTTTGCATCTTATTTTAGAACAGGTGAATGATAAATGTGAAGCATATGTTTGACCTATTCCATTTCATTTGTACAAACCTACTGTGGTAGTAATGTATGAATCTTTTTTAAACTAACAAATTACTACACAGCCAGAATATTTCACTCCTTGTTCATAAGATCAAATGAATGAAATGAATATCTATAAAGCTTTCAGGCTTATTAATTTATATTGCATTGAAATTATTAGTTTCTCTGTGAACAAATTCGTTAATTTAGTTATTATGTTTATTTTCTTTGTGATGAATGAATAAAACTGTTATTTATTTCAAATAAAGAAATATTAGAAATAGAAATGTTATGCACCCTCACAATCATATCACATATTCGGATTCCAGTAGAGGGATATGATGTTCCATTATTCTTGATTCTTGTAATTACCCATCAATTCATCTCATATCTTTGGGTTGATTTTTTTTAATGAATTCTTGATTAGAATCAACAATTGATGTCGTCAAGTCTTGAACTTTCAGTTCAAGAGGATAATAAGCATCAAATCTTCACAAGCATGCATATGAAAATTATGTGAAAGCAATGCAATTTTCTTCCATGGCGAAAAATTATATATTCAACTGTGATCTCTTGTACTTTTCATGCAAATAACTAGAAAAGGAATCTTTTCCATCAATTCATATAAACGTTAATTATTTTCGTCCATCACATATCTTCCAATTCATTCACATTCTGAGAAATACGCTTAGAATGTAGAAAGGGCAACATAGTGTTGACTTGGAACATAAAAATATTTTGAAAAACGTCATAACTTCGATACAGAGTGGAATGTGTCAAATTTTCAAGGCCAGAGTTGTGATTTTATAATTGTGAATGGAGTATAGATATGTTGTTGTTACATCGAAAAAGTCTGAAATATCCAGAATTTATACTGAGTGATCCATTATTATAGAAACTATTCTCAAGGAAGGTTAAATGGACACCCTGTATTTATGGGTTGATTCAAGGTGTTTGTTCAATTTTTTTAGAACATATCATCATGGACTTCAAAGAATACAGGGTGATTCAGTCATGAAATGAACTTTGAACCTCACGAAAATACCCAAAAACCACCTCATTTTTTTCATCACCCTCTATTTCAAGATTAAATCCGATGAGGTGGGAGTTTTCTTTCACCATTGTACTTGATATAAAAACATCAATACGGCTGAGAGTTTTAATCCACTATGACCAGATTTTTAGCTGGAATAAGAATAGAATAATATTAATAAATAATTTTCATATTACATAAAAAAAATCTGGTCATAGGAAGTGGATAAAAACTCTCAGCCGTATTGATGTTTTTATATCAAGTAGAATTGTGAAAGAAAACTCCCACCTCAACGGATTTAATCTTGAAATAGAGGGTGACGAAAAAAAGAGGTGGATTTTGGGTATTTTCGTGAGGTTCAAAGTTCATTTCATGACTGAATCACCCTGTTTTCTTTGAAGTCCATGATGATATGTTCTAAAAAAATTGAACAAACACCTTGAATCAACCCATAAAAACAGGGTGTCCATTTAACCTTCCTTGAGAATAGTTTCAATAATAATGGATCACCCAGTATAAATTCTGGATATTTCATACTTTTTCGATGTAACAACTGTTATTTATGGGTTTAAATAAAATCCAAGATGGACTCGACAACTTTATTATTGACTCTATACACTATAGTTAACAGTTCCGTCTCTTTTCTCTGACTGATGATGGGCATTGCCGACTCTCGGTCCCCTCTCCTCGAGAGCCTGCGCACACGACTGCCATGTCAGTGTTGCCATCTTCAGTTTCATCCTAACATCCCCCTTTTCATAGAAATAAAAGTAGGTATATACTATCAATTTACATCTAAGTGCTAATATACACAATTATTACATCTATAGCTATATGTATGTTTCAACTGCCCTATATAACTACATAATATACTTATACAAATTTTCAACTATACTAAATTATACAGATATAAATCAGAAATTAATGAAAACTGGGATCACCAACAGGGACGGGCCGAAGCCAAATTTTTGGGGGGGGATAGCTTCGAAAATTTTCCAACTGTGCATTAAAGGATTAGAAAACCAACGGTTGAAGGGGGGAGTGGTATTTTGGATTGCCTGTCAATGTTTTTCTTCCCGAGAGCATTAAAAATATTTAGAAAATTTTGTAGTGTAGTTTTTTAATTCTTTAACACACTCCACACTCTACAGGATTATACAGCATCTGCTATCATTATTTTGTATGTTTCGATTTTTAAGTTCAATTCCGAAGAAAAATAAATGATTTATTCAAGTGAACTGAAAAAAATCCACATACTACACACTTCACTTTGAATCTTTTTCGGTCCATTTTTGCCTTGGGGCCGTTATACTTCGGCCGACGGCTACGGCACCGATTCTCCATTCAAAAAGTGCCTTTCATTTTTCAAAGTTCACGCCCTCAATTTTTCACCAAAAAGCTTGATTTTTTTTTAAATTGAAGATGAAGGATGTCTTGAGGGCACTCCAATTTCTTCTCTTTGATAAAATTATTTTTCCGCATGAAGAAATCGGCTACGGCACCGATTCTCAATTCAAAAAGTGCCTTTCATTCTTCCAAGTTCACGCACTCAATTTTTCACCAAAAAGCTTGATTTTTTTTTAATTGAAGATGAAGGATGTCTTGAGGGCACTCCAATTTCTTCTCTTTGATAAAATTATTTTTTCGCATGAAGAAATCGGCTACGGCACCGATTCTCAATTCAAAAAGTGCCTTTCATTTTTCCAAGTTCACGCCCTCGATTTTTCACCAAAAAGCTTGATTTTTTTTAAATTGAAGATGAAGGATGTCTTGAGGGCACTCCAATTTCTTCTCTTTGATAAAGTTATTTTTTCGCATGAAGAAATCGGCTACGGCACCGATTCTCAATTCAAAAAGTGCCTTTCATTCTTCCAAGTTCACGCCCTCAATTTTTCACCTAAAAGCTTGATTTTTTTTTTAATTGAGGTTGAAGGATGTCTTGAGGGCACTCCAATTTCTTCTCTTTGATAAAATTATTTTTTCGCATGAAAAAATCGGCTACGGCACCGATTCTCCATTCAAAAAGTGCCTTTCATTTTTCCAAGTTTACGTCCTAAATTTTTAAGCTTAAAGCTTGATTTTTTTTTTAAATTGAACTTAAACGATGTCTTGAGGGCACTCCGATTTCTTCTCTTCGAGAAAATCATTTTTTCGCATGAAAAAATCGGGTTGAATTTGAGAGTCTATGAAAATTGACTTCATAATCGTTTTTCGGCGGTTGTTCATCCATTTTTTTTAGAAAATTCATTGGAGTGCCCTAGACAAATCAATTTTCTATACTTAAAAAAAAATCCATTTGGATATACGCTTAATTAATGCAAACAATTATGGAAATACTGAGAAGACTTCCAGAAACTGTGAAATCGCAGAGAACTGTGTGAAGTTCCAGGAGAATTGAAAAAAATCAAGCTTTCAGGTGGAGATTTTAAATGAAAGGCACTTTTTGAATGGAGAATCGGTGCCGTCGGCCAAAGTATAACGGCCCCTTAACAGATTTACGTGTTGAACGGAGATTTGATAGAATAATTAAGAATGAGAAAAAAATACTGCCTACTGCCCTACCGAGAGAAATAGCGCAAATTGGTACCAGATGGACACAGTCGATGCGGCCAAACTGAGAAATTCACAACTACCTGCTGAGGGATAACGTAAAAGATGAAAAATTGTTCATATTTTCAAACACTTGGTAGCAATTCGGAATAAATAACATTTATTGCTGGTTATACACATTGCACATTGGACCAAATCTGCCAAATACTCTAAATATACTCTAACAAGAATTTGTTCAATTGTCGCTATTCTCTGCATGCTTTTGTCCGGCTAAACGTGGGCTTAGTTCTACTGGTTTAATAAACATTAATTCAAAACTTCATTTAAAAAAAGTCAAATTCATTCACATTTTAAGAAAACTTTTGTAGAAATATGTATTCCAACTCCATTGAAATCTCTCCAACTGCTTCAAAATTTTCCCAACTTCTTCGAAACTTTTCCAACTGCTTCGAAAATTTTTCAACAGCTTCGAAAATACTCCAACTGCTTTTAAAATTCGCCAACTCTGTTCAACATTGGGGACTCTTGTAGAAATATGTATTCCAACTCAATTGAAATCTTTCCAACTGCTTCAAAATTTTCCCAACTGCTTCGAAATTTTCCCAACTTCTTCGAAACTTTTCCAACTGCTTCGAAATTTTTCCAACCGCTTCGAAAATTTTTCAACAGCTTCGAAAATATTCCAACTGCTTTTAAAATTTGCCAACTCTGTTCAACATTGGGGGGGGATCGTCCCCCCCCATCCCCCCCTTAGGCCCGTCCCTGATCACCAAACCTTATGGGTTGCTTTAGAATTCTACCAAATTTTGATTTCTTGAATTCATTATCCCTTCCCAAGTTGGAAGGAGATTCATGCTTACTAATATGAGTTTCAGTTTCGGTCTGACTAGAAACACTGGGCTGAAAGAAGTGGAAAGGTTGGATTTGTACAGGCTCTTTTTCCTCTAATGTACAATTTTCAGAGTTAGAGTTTTTGAATTCACGAATGTGTTTTCTATTTCTGCGATAATATCGACCATCATTAGTTTTAACAATGTATGACCTATTATTCAATGACTTGTCAACAATTGCCTGTATCCAAGGATCTGACTTAGACTTTTTGAAAAAAACATTCTGACCGACTTTCAACTTTGATAATGGTGACTACCGCGATAAAACTTGTCCATCTTTGTATTTCTCTTTCTCATACATTTTTGATAATCTTTGAAATTGACTATTTTTGGTTTTAAGTTATTTTCAGGGACTGGAAGTGTACAGCGTAGTTGTCTGGACATTAACAATTGAGCAGGTGATGGTAAATTTTCCTTCGAAGTATTTCTATAGTGTAGCAATGCAATGTGGGGATCAGAGTTCGTTTCGTGACATTTTCTTAGTATATTTTTAATTATTTTACAGAACTTTCTGCTTGTCCATTTGACCTGGGATAGTTAGGACTCGAGCTTATATGTTCTATCTCCCAACTATGAGTAAAATTTTTAAATTCTAAGAAATCAAAGGGAGGATCATTGTCACTGACGATTTGCTGAGGAATTCCGTGCCTCGCAAATATAGATTTTGAATGCAATATGACATTTTTGGCTGTAAAATTTGAATTAAAATTTCGATATATTCCGAGTAATAATCTGTTGCCACCAGATAATATAATTTATTGAAATATAAAAAATCCACACTTATACGTTACCATGGATATTTGCAAATCGAGTACGGTTGTAGCGGTTCCTTGACATTCATGGGCCTGAATTTATTCTGATATTTTCTGAGTTAATATCCACTTTAGGGCAAGGGTGTGATGCATACACTCACATTATTTTTTAACGTAGATTCAATATCTGCCATAAAAAAATGGGGTTCTAATTTGAAAAAATTGATTTTTCACGATTTTGTCATCCCTAACTTTGAAAGCGATTTTTTCACCCCCTGTATCATGAATCGCGATTTCGGTTTTTAAAGTGGATACATCAATCTAACATCTTGAAAAATCCCAAAAATGAAAATTTTCCATCCAAAAACCTCGAAGTTATTCTTGTTTCAGCGGAGCTCTATTTTCGATTTTTTTTTCGAATTTTTCCGCTCAGAGAGAATTTTCCAACCAAAACTGAAAAATGTTACATCAAAATAACTTGAAATTTTCTAAGGAATCTATTTCTGCAATAAAAAAATGGTGTTCTAATTTGAAAAACGGAAGTTGACGTCATTTCCGGAAAAACCGGAGGTGCTCATGCCTTGAAAATATTTTAGATTTCATCAGCATCGTGAAATACTTATAAGTGCTGAATTTCATGAAAATACGTTCAGTAGTTTCCCGTATAAATATGGGTGAGGTTCCTCGTGAAAGACCCTGTATAGCCATGTAGATGACACCGAGGAAGTCATTTTTGCCTTATGACATATACCCCGTTTTCGACGCATAAGCGAGATACAGGGTGTTTAATGTCAACTCCGAGCAATATTCTGATAACTGTGGTGTGTTATGCGTGACATTTGAAATAACGGTTACTGGTCACATCTTTGTATTTTTTAGGGCTCAATTCAATTGTGTTGTAGAATTTGGAAAAATAAAATTCCAAATGGCGGAAAACCTGCAAAGTTGGATTTTTTTTTCTCGGTTGCCAATTTGAGAAGCACTATTTGAACGTACTAGATTTTCTAAGATTTTCCTTGAAAACATTTTTCAAAATTGGAACTCAACTTTTTTTTTACATGTCAGTGAAAAAAATGTTGGACGAAATTGTTGAAATTTTTCGTGGTTATATCTTTTATTCTGAATACTGTGGTGAAAACAGAATGAAAAAATATCCATTGGTTCAAAAAACTGGAAGCCGTACGAAGGCAAAATTGTGCTAATGGGCTGCCAGAATGACCCGGACGGAAATATGAATTAATAAACCAAAACATATTTTTTCAAAAAACTTTGGTAGGATTCGAACTCTCTACGGGTATGAATTGGGTTTATTTTAATCTTATGAATTTCCGTTACCAAAGCGATGCCAGTTAATCGAAAGTGGAGAGTTCGATTCCCACCTAAGACCATAGAAAGAGGAGACACAGCATCTCATTCATAAATTCGGGAATTGATGAAGCCAAAATTCAGTCATTATTCAAGGGGTGGGACGAAGATAGCATGAAGGAAAGCAATATCATTTAACCCATATATCTAATAATTCCTATATGGGGAAAGAGCCAATCAAAACTGAAGCTGGGCTTTGGTAACAATCCAGATCTGCGCTTGTGCGGCAATATTGAGAATAAAAATATTTTTTTAATTCTATCTCTCTCTGACACATCGTATTATGTCGTGAAACGTATGTCATTCTTAACTTCATGTGAATAGTTTCGATCGTAACCTCACAATTCAATGTGAAATTTTTCAATAGCTTTATTCCGTTTTCTTCAAGTCCTTATTGTCATTGTTAACTCCTATTCATATTCTAAAATTGAACTGAAAGTATTTAAGTGACATATTTTCATTCTGGCTATCTATTTTCTTGTTGTCTTTCAGAATAAACATAACCTCTAAATTTCTCGCAGTTTTTGAATTTCAAATTGACGCAAGCGAACAACTCAAGCCTTACCAAAGATCTGGCTTCACTTTGTGACTTTGAAAAAGCAGGGGTATAATCCATATTGGTATTAGTAGATATATAGTCCATCCAAGAATGATTGACATCTCGGGGGGCTTTGGAAAATCGAAATTATGTTGGTAATGCCAATTCAGTAATATTTTGAGTTGCAGAATTCAGGTTGGTGTTGAAAATAATACTGACATTTTGTTCTGTCATTAATGTTTCGAACAAATTTGGCAAAAAATTGAACAAGTGAAATGAATATCTTTGAAATGAGGCTCTTAAAGAGTGAACAGCTAAAAAATGGAAAGCCTGCACAGAGCACGTAGAAAAAGAAATGAGAGAAGATTAGTTAAAATATGAGGAATGTCATAATATATTGCTGACAAAACCTTTCATTATGAACATGACGAGTTCTGCCCAGATGAGGACAAAATAACATGTTGTGGTTGTTGAAACAGAATAATAGGAATATTTATATTTTTCATATTTCACACCTTCATTGTTCAAAAATATTGAAAGTTACAATGTCATGACAAAATTCTTCATATATTAAATAGATCCATTGGTTGAGTTTTGTTTCTATCTTGATATCTATTACAAATTTCCCAATCCATTCACATTGCAGTAACTCGCTTCAAATAATCAACTAGATTTTTTCGGTTTAGCGAAAATTCATATTGAACATTGAAAAGGACCGTGCTATTTAATCACCCACAATATTTTTCGTTATCAAACCAGAATTTCCAGGCTGTATGCTCCTATAATTGATCGTAAGATCGAAAATGTATCAATACAAGATGAAAATAATATACTGCTGGTATACAGATATACAGACCTTAATTTAAAAAAAATATCGTTCAATTTTTAGGTTATTTCTATATCTATGAAGAAAGCACAGAAAAATTTTAGTTACTTTTTTGTAACTAGAAATAAAGCTGCGACTGGACTTTCAAGGCCTGCTCTGATGTCAATCATTCTTGGATGGACTATATATGATTTAACCATTATGTGGCAACATTGCAGAATCTAACTTTGAAAAATCCAGTGGCGTGGAGTAATTGATTGGTGAATAATCTTTTAAAGGCGAATTCTCATAATATTGGTACGGGGGCGGTTTATAGAAATGTGGAATGATTTTGTACCATAAATGTATTTGAAGATTGATGCAAATGAATTATTGAAAAAATAAAAATGCGTAACTTTTTCATATTCCTACTTGAAATTACTGAAAATAAGTATGAAAAATTATTGAAAAACACATGATTCTTCAGGTAGTCAATTGAATAAAATAAACTACACGGTTCATTCAATGCTGAAACTGACAACAAAAATGTGTAATTTCATGTGAAGTAATCAGATTTTTCTCTTCACAAGATTTTATAATAAATTGAGGTGTCTCATCACGTCATTACAAATATGGTATAAGTAATGTAAATAAGTTATGACTGCAAAAGCATCAAACTGAGTCATCAATATTTTGGATGAAAATCTACGGGGCAGCTAATTGCCGAGCGTACGTACATTATACTGGGTCTTTCACGAGGAACCTCACCCATATTTATACGGGAAACTACTGAACGTATTTTCATGAAATTCAGCACTTATAAGTATTTCACGATGCTGATGACATCTAAAATATTTTCAAGGCATGAGCACCTCCGGTTTTTCCGGAAATGACGTCAACTTCCGTTTTTCAAATTAGAACACCATTTTTTTATTGCAGAAATAGATTCCTTAGAAAATTTCAAGTTATTTTGATGTAACATTTTTCAGTTTTGGTTGGAAAATCCTCTCTGAGCGGCCAGCGGGTAAATTCGAAAAAAAAATCGAAAATAGAGCTCCGCTAAAACAAGAATAACTTCGAGGTTTTTGGATGGAAAATTTTCATTTTTGGGATTTTTCAAGATGTAAGATTGATGTATCCACTTTAAAAATCGAAATCGCGATTCATGCCCAAAAATGGATATTTTCTGAGTGAATATCCACTTTAGGCCAAGGGTGTGATACATACACTCACATTATTTTTTAACGTAGATTCAATATCTGCCATAAACAAATGGGGTTCTAATTTGAAAAAATTGATTTTTCACGATTTTGTCATCCCTAACTTTGAAAGCGATTTTTTCACCCCCTGTATCATGAATCTCGATTACGATTTTTAAAGTGGATACATCAATCTTATACATCTTGAAAAATCCCAAAAATGAGAATTTTCCATCCAAAAACCTCGAAGTTATTCTTGTTTCAGCGGAGCTCTATTTTCGATATTTTTTCGAATTTTCCCGCTCAGAGAGAATTTTCCAACCAAAACTGGAAAATGTTACATCAAAATAACTTGAAATTTTCTAAGGAATCTATTTCTGCAATAAAAAAATGGTATTCTAATTTGAAAAACGGAAGTTGACGTCATTTCCGGAAAAACCGGAGGTGCTCATGCCTTGAAAATATTTTAGATTTCATCAGCATCGTGAAATACTTATAAGTGCTGAATTTCATGAAAATACGTTCAGTAGTTTCCCGTATAAATATGGGTGAGGTTCCTCGTGAAAGACCCTGTATACCTATAAACGGCGTTCAGTATGAAAAAATCAACAATAATTTTTGACTTTATTCACAAAATTGAGCATAATTCTTTGAACAAAATTAACCTTATCTTTAATTAACATCAAAAAGAAGAATATAATAACTATAATAATACTTCTGTTTGCTTGGACCTTTCAACATTCCTTCGAATAAATCACTGGCAGCTCCTGAATTAACTGATGCCTAAAAAGAAGAAAAGATTCTTCGATCTTATCATGACTCAGTTCTTCCATTTCTGAAAGATAAACAAAAATACAACATAATAGTAGGTATAGTGGCTTCTGAAGCTTCTGACACAAGAGATTCTCCTTTTAGATAGTCTATCAATGTTTTCATGGATGTTATTTTATGTATCATTCTTCGAACAGACTGTTGTAGTGAACGTATCTTTCTTTTCTGATTGTCAACTTTTGACCTGATGACCTTCACATTATTTTTCCTCTTTTCCGGAGTAGAAAAATCACTTGTATGAATATGGTCAACATAAACTCTCTTTCTGTGAAAATACAGTTGTTTGAATTAATAGAATTGAAGAGATTTGAGATGAAATATTCACCTTATTTTTCTAATTTTAGAAGAAGATGGTGCCTCAGTAAAACGGGAAGCTGAATCCATTTTCTCCACTGGCTCAATTTTTTCAACCCTGCAAAACAGATCACACCAGATATAATTAATCACTAATGCAACAAAATTACAACCATTTTTCCTGCCACTAGGAGAACAGGTACTGAAAAGAGATTCCATTCTTACGTCAACTTCTGCTCTGAGAGAAGAATCTTCAAGGCTGCAAATATTTTATATAAAATAAAAATATATTCACACAAGGAATTCACACATTAATAAATTACCTTTTCACAAATAGGGAAGTTCCACAAGGAGTTGAGCTTGAATTGTGGAAAAATATAACTTCTCAATTTATCGAATTATACTTCATATGTGAAATGCTTATATCTGATCCATCATCCATCCCTCTGTTGAGTTTTCAGAGTACCGGCACAATAATGATTTTTTGGTGAAATGCTAATATTTGATTTCAATATTTCGGTTCTTTCTCTGGAAATTCCCAGACCTACCTTGAGGACGAAAGTTCGAATATTGGTTTGGCAAGAAGGGGATTGGCATCGTTTTTGAGGTATCTGGTAAGATCAAAGAGTTCGGAACATACAAACAGATTCTGAGAAAGATCATCAGAGTCAGTCAGATTCAGAATTGAGAACCAGATGTTCCTCTTCTCAATATCAGAAGGGAATCTGAAAAGTGAAATTCTAAAAGTCTACGCCTCTGATACCTACTTAAGTCCAATTTTTGCGTGTTACCGTTTTACAAACGGTCACAAACGGTTACGATTTTCTGATACCGTTTGTGTTTTTGCGAGAGCGGTAATAGAGGGGAAGGTGTTATGACGTAGACGTATTACGTCATCATTGTGCCCGTTGTTGAGAAATCTGTAACCTTGTTCCGAAGCAGGGTAACTGGAGCGGTTATAATCTGAATTCGCGCCAAAAACGAATATTTCGCATGTTGCTTCAGTTGCTTGGTTTTTCATTTTGAATATCAAAGGGTATGCAATTTTCTTGACTTATTCTATTTTTTATTTATCTCCAACACCAAATTAGCATGATGTGGAAGAAAGTCTTTAATTAAACAAAATAATAAAGGTACCTATTGTTTTTATATCCCCTATATTTCCTACTTTTCCAAATTTTATTCTTGCTTTACTTTTCGACCGATCTTTATGCATAATTTCTAGAATTGCAGTTCTCATAACGCTCCAACCACACGTAATGGTCTATGGTCCATCGGTAAACGGGTTTTTGCCAATGTAAAATTTTCGAGTCGCTTGGGAATACAAAAACATTCCATTCAGAGAAAAAAAAAGATCTGGCTGATCCATTTTTTTTGCAGATGAAGTGAATAAAAAGTATTCTGAAAATGTGAAAATAATTCAAAACTAGAAAATTAATATTGGAGCGAAAACCAACAAGAGAGAAATGTATTTTAGCGAGGATGCATAACCGTGTTAAGAACTTGAAATTGATGATAAGTGGGGGTAACCGCTCTGTCACCAATAGTATAACCGGACTTGTAACACGGTAACACGCAAAAATTGGACTCTAGTATGAAAAGATTAGAACATACCTGTGGAAACTCAAGTTATGATTCAAATAGTCCAATTTACCACACACAAAAGACTTACGACCCATTTTCTCATCGTATTTAGCTGGAGATATTCAGAAAATGAATTGAAATAACGCTTTTAACATACAATGAAGCTCAAATTCTTATTGACAACACTGTTCAAATTGTCAGAAATGTCATAGAATAATAATAATAATCTTTATTCACAGGAAAATAAATACATTGTGAACAAGTTTAACCCACCAAAAGTTTACGTGGGGAGTCATAGTACATGTCAATAGGTATATAAAATTTCAAAACAACACTACAGTAATAATAATTTAACAATTAGGTATATGACACTTCAACATTTTGGGGACAAACTATCCAAGATGATCTGACCAGTACTCATCAATTGTGTAATAGGCTTTCTTGTACAGAATCTTCTTCAGCTCTTGTTTTAGTCTTTTTTTGTTCATCTCTTTCAAATTCGCAGGAATAACATAATCGCCTCATGGTTTATGCTCAACTGAGCAGCTGCCACCCTATGATATGGAGTTAAGAAGTTTCTCGCGGTTCTTGTTTTATACCATGGTATTCATTGTTTCTTGTCAGTTCATCCTTATTACCATGGATATACAGAACACAGGCAAGTATGTACAAGGATGCAAGTGTGAGGATATTTTCTTGCTGGAAGTAACTTCTGCAGCTTTCTGTACTCTTGAGTCCACAGATTATACGAATTGCATTCTTTTGTTTGATAAATATCCTGTGCCTTTCCGGTCCTCCACCCCAGAACAATAGTCCATAGCTGATGAGACTATGAAAGTATCCAAAATATGCATGTCGAGCTGCTTGTTTTCCTGCAATCTGTTTAGATCTTCTTATGGTGTATGTAGCCACCGACAGTTTCTTTATAAGATCTTCTGTATGAATCCAAAACTTTAATTTTGGTTGCAGATGCACTCTCAGGAATTTCAATGAAGAAACCGTTTTCGGGCGGACATCAAAGGTAAGATACTGTGTTTTCTCTGTGTTAATTCTGAATTTATTCGCATTGAACCATATCTCGGCCTGTTTTAGGGCTAACTGTGATCTTTCCTGAAGTTCATTGTCATCAGTACCAACAATGAGGAAAGAAGTATCATCTACGAAGAGAACAGTTCCGTCAGATTGTATATTTGATGTTAAGTCATTTACATATAGCAGGAACAGTAAAGGACCCAGAATGGACCCCTGGGGCACTCCACACTCCACAACTCCCCACTCCGAACATCCTCCCTGAATGTACACCTTCTGAAGCCTACTCTGCAGATAACTTTTCATTAGCTTTAAAGCTACTCCTCTAATACCATAGCATTGTAATTTGTCTAACAGGACTTCATGGTGCAAAGAATCGAAAGCTTTGCTTAGATCACATGCCACTAACTTGCACTTCTTCTTTTTGTCAAATGTGTTTGCCACTTCAATTAGTATAGATGATACGGCAGTGTCCGTGGACCTATTTTGTTGAAAACCGTGCTGTTCTTCACATACTATATTGAATTTATTTAGGAATTTTGATAATTATCTTTTATGGCCATTTCTAATATTTTGGACAGACTTGGAACAATTGAAATGGGCCTATAGTTTGACAGTTTGTTTTTTTCCCCTCCCTTGAACATGGGAACTATCTTTGCTTTTTTCATCTGATCTGGAAAGTAACCCTCATTGCAGCATTTAGTGATGATATGCGCTAATGGTTCAACGATGCTTGGCAGAATCTGCTTCAGCAAGCTCGGTGACATACCGTAGACATCCCTACAGTCTTTACCCTTGAGTTTTTTAATGATCTTCAGGACATCCACTGATGTTGTTTCTCCTAAGAATATAGAGTTCTCTACATATATTCCAGATTTTCTTTGGAACTCCGAGGGATCCACGTCAACTTGGAGACAGCTTTGCTCAATCTCTTTTCCAATGTTTATTAAATATTCATTTAAGGCCTTCGGATCCACTTCAGGTGTATATGTCTTTTTCTTCATTCTCGAGCCATTCTTTATTACCTTCCAAACAGCCTTGTTCTTGTTGTCAGCGTTTTCTATTGTTCTCAGGTTTTCTTTTCTTTTAGTCTCAACAATTTTTTCCCTGTACACATTCCTACAAGCATTATATGCACTTCGGCTAGCAGCATCCTTCCTAATAATAATAATAATAATAATAATTACCTCAGGGGCTCCGGATGGTTTTCTGGAGTACGGGTTTAGCACACCCGAGGTACCCTAGCTACCTGGCAGTAGGTATAAAATGCACTAGCAATGGAATGTACAATTTACGGAGCAAACGGGTGAATCGGCATTGTACCACCAGAACCTCCTGTCGCGTTCAAGATTTAGGAAGAGGGTCTTGTTCGAAAAATGAGTCACAGTCTCCCTCGGATAACGACGGAAGCAGCGTGATACCGAGTAGGGCTACTGCAACACCCCACCAAGAGGAAACTGCTATCCACAGTCCTCAACCCACTCTTGATGCTTCAACGGCGACGCAAGTCACTATGCCCGCGACCACGAGAGCTGGACTCCCTAGGAAACGCATGAAGTGGACCCAAGAAATGAACTCCTTCATTATGCGCTCCTACTACAAGATCACACACTTGGAATCGAACATGACAGCATACCGATATGGATTGCATCAAGAATTCATAGAGAGATATCCAGAACTCCACCACATTTCTGAACAAAGGATATCAGATCAACGACGAACTATTGTGAAAAACAACCTACTCTCTACGGACACATTGAGGATTATACGAGATGAAGTCCTCATGGAACTGAGAAACGACACTGGAGCTAACATCGAAACACATCCAGAACAGAACCAGAATGAGATCCAGAATATGGAATCTAATGATAATGGGGAAGTACCGTCTGATTCAAATGGATCAGGGGAATATGCGCACTCTGCAAGATCACTGCTCAACATGGCCATGGTTGAGTTCCAGGGAGCCAATCCAACAAAACGCCCGAAGCTGCCTAAATTAAAAACCAACAAGAGCACCAATATTATTTTGGCCAGTGTAAATGCAGCTTTCGATGACCATCTTGAGGACTTCAACAGCCTGGAAGGAATACACACTCTCGTGTATTGTGGGGCAGTAGCAACCCTTCGACTACACAAACAACAAGTCCACACCCCCGAATTTCACACACGGGAAAGAACCATAAAGAAACCACCATGGCAAATCCGATTGGAGAAAGACATCGACAAAATCAGAACGGAAATAGGCCGTCTTACCGAGTTCCTGCGGAATGAATCCCCGTCACGACGCCTGAAATCGTTTGTTAGAAAAATTCTGAAGAAGATTGGTAACACCATGAACAAATCGGAAAGCCAACATCACATCATCATATATGTGGACACCCTGAAACAGAAACTTCAAGCGAAGGCGAAAAGACTATCCAGATATGTGAAATGCACTCAACGGAAACAACATAACCAATTGTTCCACAACAACGAGGCAAACTTCTTCAAACACATCACCAAAAGCTCAAACAAAGTTACCAGAGCTATGCCAGAAGCCCAGTCATTGAAAAATTATTGGGCTTCTCTGTGGTCGATGCCTAAGGAACATAATGAGAATGCTGATTGGATCAGGAGGGAGAAAAATCGAACGAACATCCCACAAATGAACTTCGAAGAGATATCAGTGGATGAAGTGGTGACAGCACTGAAGGAAGCAAGCAATTGGAAGGCTCCAGGAGTCGACAATATCCATAACTTCTGGTACAAGAAATTTGGCCATCTGCATGAAGCCATAGCGAGACAGTTTACGCATATACTTCAACATCCTCAAGAAGCTCCTACATTCTTAACAGAAGGAGTAACCTATATGCTTCCAAAAAGCGATAGGACACAAGACCCGTCGCAGTACAGACCTATCACTTGTCTTCCAACTCTATATAAAATACTCACCTCATGTTTATCCAACCGAATATATCAACATTTGGATCAAAACAACATTATGGCTGAAGAACAGAAAGGATGCAGAAGAAAACACCAAGGGTGCAAGGAACAACTCATCATCGACTCAGTGATCATGAAACAGGCCCATGAGAAAGGACGGAACTTGCACTCAGCCTTCCTCGACTATCAGAAGGCATTTGACAGCACCGCTCATTCGTGGCTCATCGAGGTGCTGCACATTTATGGAATCAATCCTGTTTTGGTGGAATTTTTGAGGACAACAATGTCTCAGTGGCGAACATCAATACAAGTCACTATGAACAACAAGACGATTAAGCTCGAAGAAATCCCCATACGTCGTGGGATCTTTCAAGGAGACTCCTTGAGCCCATTATGGTTCTGTTTGGCAATGAACCCTTTATCATCTATGCTCCGCGGTACGAAATGTGGATTTAAGATCAAGACAGCGCGGGAAGAACATACTATTTCCCACCTACTCTACATGGACGACATCAAACTATATGCTGCAAACAAGAAGCAATTGGATGAGCTCCTGAAAACCGTCAGTTCTTTTTCAAGTGATGTTCGAATGGAATTCGGCATTGAAAAATGTAGAACCCTGAACATCCATAGAGGAAAAGTCGTGGACGGTGAATCACAACTACCGAATGGAGATATACTTCAAGCCATGAGGGATGGGGAAACTTATAAATATCTGGGATACCAACAGGCTAGATGTTTGGAGCAAAAGCAGTCGAAGGCAAAAATCCGGGAGGAGTATAATGGCCGACTCAGAACGGTGATGAAGTCACTATTGAATTCTGGAAATCTCATCAAAGCCATCAACAGCTACGCAATCCCAGTGCTGGTTTATTCATTTGGAGTTATCAAGTGGACCAAGACAGATCTGGAGGACATTCAAAGGCAAACTAGAACGATGCTGACGAAACAGAGAGGTCATCACCCAAGGTCATCAGTATTAAGAACCACTTTACCACGGAAAGAAGGAGGACGAGGACTTGCGGATATTGTCAACCTTCACACTCGCCAGATCAAAAACCTCAGGAAATTCTTCTTTGAGAAGGCGAATAATTCCAATCTACACAGAGTTGTTACTTTGGTTGATAAGAAGTTCACACCTTTAACTGTGGCTACTGCAGATGAATTGCTGGATCTGCCATCCCTTTCTGAAACTGACAAGCTAGAACAATGGTCAAGAAAAGAACTCCATGGACGGCATCACCATGAGTTAAATCAGCCACATATTGACAAAACATCATCCAACAAATGGTTGTCGAAGGGTGAACTCTTTCCTGAGACGGAAGGTTTTATGATGGCTATACAAGATCAAGTCATCTCCACCAACAACTACAAGAAATACATCATGAAGGACCGTACACTGCCAACAGATATGTGTAGGAAGTGCCATCAAAAATCTGAAACAATTCAGCATGTAACTTCTGGCTGCGAACAACTGGCCAACACTGATTACCTCCACCGACATAACCAAGTGTGCAACATCATACACCAGAAATTGGCGCTCAAGTTCGGACTTCTCAACTCCTACAAGCCGTATTATAAGTATCAGCCGCTACCTATGTTGGAAAATGACTCTTTTAGACTATACTACGATAGGCCTATTATCACTGACAGAACGGTGACGAATAACAGGCCGGATATAGTAGTTTACGACAAGAGGGTTAGAAAGGCAATTTTGGTGGATGTAGCTGTGCCCAACAATAATAACATGTTGAATAAGTACCAGGAGAAGATATGCAAGTACACAGACCTGGCTTTCGAAATCAAGGAAATGTGGCACCTAGAGAAGGTTGATATCGTTCCAGTAATCATCTCGTCGACTGGATTGATACCTAAGAGCTTACACAATAGTTTGAACAAAATAGAATTAAATGTAAACAGCTACATTGAAATGCAAAAAGCTGTTATTCTCAATACCTGTAGAATTGTTCGTAAATTTTTGTCAAGTGTATCGTGATCGAGCCTATTCCCTTTGATTATTATATCTGGGAAAGGTAAATTTATCCGGCCAGGTGCCGAGATAGTGAATAAGTCCACGATCCATGAAAATAATAATAAGCTTAAGCTGAGACCGGGAGACCGATGAGGAATAATAATAATAATAACTACTTTATTTCCCAAATTATCACAGTTACATGATAAAGTTACGAAAATGGTCATATAAAAAAGTACCAATACCAAAAACTCAAAAATAAATGTACAGAAAAAGTTCAACAAATATCAAATTCATTAGAGGGCTTTCCCTTACAAAAATCAAAATATTCTTGCATATTGTAAGGTTCACAGTTAAGTATTATCTTATATATATGGTTCTTGAATTCTTTATGTAATGACAGTTGATGTAAGGCTCTAGGTAAAGCATTATATAATTTTAATGCAGCATACTCAGGATGTTTTTCAGTTAACGATAGAGAATGTTTGGGGTAAAAATATGGGTCTAATCGTCTAGAGTTGTTTGTATTCTTGTAGGATTTATAAAGCTGTTGATTTTTATGAAAGAATAAGAGTAATCTATATATATACAAACCGTAAATTGTCAATATATTATTTTTCTTGAATATGCCTCTACAGGACTCCCTATAAGCTAATCCAAACATATTTCTTAATATTCTCTTCTGCATAATGAAGATTGAAGTCAGGTTAGAGCTTCCCCAGCAAATGACACCATACGACATTATTGATTGTGCATTTGCGTAATATATTGTTTTAAGTATATTTTCACCCACTTGTTTTTTCACTACCTTCAAACAGTAGTTTACTGAGCAGAGTTTCTTCAGGACATAATCTATGTGTTCCTCCCATCTAAGTCTTGAATCCAACATTACACCCAAAAATTTACTGGAACTGTCAAGCTTAACTGTAACAGTATCATACTGGAACGATTGAGAGCTAAAATCCCGGGAACCAGGAGAGAACATGACGCATTCGGTCTTTTTCACATTCAAAGCAAGTTTGTTGTGGGCAAACCACTGACTCACATGATTAAGAATCGCTTTCGTTGAGTCAATTGAAGACAATGAATCTCTACCTTTTACCAATATATTCGTATCGTCCGCATACATAACCACATGAGAACGGGTCAAATCAAATATTCCAGTGAAATCATTTATATAAATTACAAACAAAAGGGGTCCAAGTATACTGCCCTGAGGCACCCCCATCAGAAGTTGTCTATCCTTAGATACATATGAAGCACCACCAGCATTTAAAGTAGTTTTCTGCTTTCTACCATTCAAGTAACTCTTAATTAATTCTAACTGATTATTTCTAATTCCGTATTGTTCAATTTTCGTAAGCAAAATGGTGTGATCCACGCAATCAAATGCCCTGGAGAGGTCGATAAAAAGACCCACTGGCACCTCCCCCGATTCCAAAGACCATATGATAGCTTTTGTTAAATCATATAAGGCTGTCTCCGTACCTCGATTTCTGATGA
The DNA here is from genome assembly GCA_910592335.1 of Adalia bipunctata. Classification (NCBI taxonomy): domain Eukaryota; kingdom Metazoa; phylum Arthropoda; class Insecta; order Coleoptera; family Coccinellidae; genus Adalia; species Adalia bipunctata. The sequence goes on along the minus strand of OU342950.1, from coordinate 49,907,740 downwards.
AACCATGCTGACAATCATTAATTATCTTGAACTTTCTGAAAAAATTTAGGAATCGATTTGAGAGTATTTTCTCAAAAATCTTTGCGAAAGATGACAATGAGCTGATGGGTCTGTAATTTCCTAAATCATTATTATCGCCGTTTTTATACAAAGGAGTTATAACAGCTATCTTAAGAGAATCGGGGAAAATGCCATTCTTAAAGGCACAATTCATTATGTGACAAAGGTGTGGTGCAATAACATGTATTGAATGTTTTATTACACTGAGTTTAATGTCGTCATATGGAGTACCACGGAGATTGCATCCAATTGGTTTTTTAGTTTTCTAACCTCCTTATTCTCCCTGAACCTTGCTCTGCAACCTCTCTCTCCTACAGTCGTAACTTTCTCTGGACAAGTATGTTCGAATATTCCTACAAATTTTGTCCAAAATTGATCGAAAATTTCTTTTGCTGAACCTTCCAAATACAAGAAGTCCCATGATTCCTCCTCCAGTGTTTTAATAAATTTTTTTATGTTACCTTTTCCCAAATTTCTGACTAATTTTTTCTCTTTTTTTTTTCAGATGCAACATACCCTGGAGCACACTGCAACACCTGGCCCCTATGATCTGAAATATGTGGTTCAATTGTATATGTAAAAGGTTTGTTTTTGTTGTTTGAATAAATATTGTCTATCAGTGTTGTTGACTTGTTTGACACCCTCGATGGCACAGTAAACAAAGCCTGAAGGTCATAATCTCCCATTAGTTCTCGCAGGTCCCTACTGTTTTTATTACACGCCGCTGGCTCCTCATTGAAATCGCCTGCCAAATAGATCTCCTCATAGTCCAGACTCAGGCTATCAAGTTCATCCAAGCAGGCCCTAAGGTTCGTCAAAAATATGTCAAATGCACCGTTTGGTGGTCTATACACGCCGATTGTAATTTTTTCCTGTCCTTTTTCATAGACTCCAGCCAATTCAATTTGACCTTCCACTGAGTGACGTCCCACACCTTCCAGCTGTTCAACCTTCATATTACTTCTGTGTAGGATAAGAACTCCTCCATAACCTCCTTCTCTAGAATAATGGGCACCTAGAACAAAATTTCGCACAATCAACTGTTCTACATTAATTTTTCCTAGCCAATGTTCTGTAATTACTGCAAGATGAATGTTCTCCTTTTCCAATATATTTTCGAGATGTTCTATCTTGCTTCTAATTGATCTAATGTTCAAGTTCAGTGTATTAAGTGTTTCGTTCTGAATGTGTTCTTCCTGTTCGAAAAAATCTGAACCTTCTGACTATCACTCCTTGGGGCCAAAATTCAGGGTCACTCACCTCTTGCAGTAGTTTAAAATCGACTCCAACCTTGAAAGCCCTGCTAAAATTTTCTTCGTTTGAAATTTTCTCCACTCGTATTTCTCTCCCTGGGAACCTGTCCGAGAGGAATCTAGTTACATCATCTTCAGTACATTTATTGTTTACCTTTCCTAGATAAAGCCAAGCTTTTTGTTCCACAGATTGTAAGGCACCTTTTGTATTGGCATTTGTTCCTTGAATTTGTAGATCAGTTCGATTTCTTTTATTTCGTCGCTCTCTATTAAATTCGCTGAAATCAGTCGCATTTGTTTTGTTTACTTGATTTGTTTCTATTTGTTTGTCTGCTGTAAACGAAGAACAGGCCTCTGTGATCACGGATCTGGTTTTGTCGTACTTCTGTGTTTTTCCGCCAGATGCTGCCACATTACCGTCAAAGGGATCTGTCTTCAGTTTATCCTCGAGCCCACCTGGTGACACCTTTCCTGTCTCAACAAATGATCCACATCGCTGACGTACCGCTGTCGGAACATCGGAACTACCATCATTCTTTCCTATCTCTGGTGTCTTTCCATTGTCTGTGGTCTTTCTCACTGCTGTCAATTTTGTTTCTATTTGACTATCGAAGAAATGTTTATCTTTTTTGTTTCGGTCGGATTTAACCACATTTTTATTCGAATCTTCCTTTTTCAGCGAATCAATAATAAATTCCTGATCTTTTACACGCTTTTCCAATTGAAATATCAGTTTCTCACTCAGAGTTTGATTTTCCTTTGGCAGGCTGCCCGACATCGCCTCTCCTGCATCCTTTCCAGTCTGAACTTCTTGTTGAACATCTATTTTTGCTTTCTCTCCTTCAGATCTCTTGGACAGAGCCATCAACACTTGTCCTCCAATCTTAACACTGCTTGGTAATTTTTTGAATATTATATATTCGATCAGGTCATCCTTCTTCCACTTATTTAATTCCGTTTGGAGCTGCACAACATTTATCTCCGCCATCTTATACTACTTATATTGTTGAGATACTTATGGAATACTTTCATAACTAATAAAGATGGCGGCACGTAATTAATGAATGAACTGGACATAGATTGAAAAAACCGTATTGCCAAACGTTTCCATACATTAATCTGAGGGTCTGAGGCAAAAAGATCGATCCGTTTCGCGAACATTTACATTGTATTTCAATCTAAAGTACTTTTCATTTTGATTGAGAGTTTGTTCATTTGAAAATTCAAAGAACCTCACAACGTTGTAAACATTCTTACTACATTCTGTTTCCGTAGTAGTATAGTTACCCAGTTTAGTTCTCATGATTTTTCGAAAAAAATTTTTTTTGGTTTATAAATTCATATTTCCTTCCGGGTCACTCTGGCAGTTAATTAGCCTAAATTTGACCTCCGTACGGCCTCTAGTTTTTTGCCACCCGAAATGATTTATTACTTCACAGGCTACAAGGCATTCTAAAAACAAAGCTGTCATATTTGAATAATATTCAAAATAAAAACGGTGAAAACAAAATAAATCCAACAAACATAACCAATATTCTTCAATCAGCTGTTGAATTATCCCATTACCGGCTTTCAAACCGCTTCAAATCATTTCGAACCATTTGATGCGTGGAGTCACCAGTTCGACGCGAAGACACGAATACTTCAAAACGGACGAAATAGTTTTAAAATATTGTCACGCGAAAATAATATGGCTCTACTAGAGTATTGTATATTTGGCCGCGAGAGATTCGCTGCAATTATTCGGTGGAACGAAACTTTGCTCATAACGCGTATTTTTTTGTTGGTATATGTACAGTGAAAATTGAATATGAAAATGGAATATTTTGATGTTTATATTAGTGTTCTTTCTGAGTAGTATTCAAGCATGCTAAACCTCACATCTGAATACAAAGTACAAAAACCGTTTAAAGGAAAAGGGTATTTCATTGAGGCAGCAAGATTGTGAAGAACAAATGAGAGCAAACCACCCAATTTTTCAGGGAATTTCCTCCTGTTTCCATGAGCCAGAGATTATTCGACTGGAGGTATTTTCTCCATCGACTCCTATGTGGAGCAATGCATCAATGATGACAATTTTAATGTTCAAAGTTGGCAACTATTTCAGACAACTCCGAACGAAGCTCATAAAAATTTATGTATGTGCATTTAACCTGGACTCTGAAGCAGCCAAGAAGTCATGAAACTATGAAATTCCAGTTATTCTGGCTATGCTATCATTTTATATAATGGCTTTACGTCATGCACGCATATTTATAGGATTACTCTGGGGATTTATCAGTTTCAAATATATTAGTCCCAAATTTATAGCGAAACACTTTAATTCCATTGAGGCATATGAAGATTTGGTGAAAATCCTTGACTTTTTTGACCCCTGAAATTAGTTCATAATATGATTTGTCAAATACGAAGTGTTTCTATACCCATATAAAATTTGCTCAGATGTCGATGGAAAAAGTCTTGGAAAAACTTGAAAAATCAAGAAACCTGGCTGCAGAACGATTATCTATAAAAATTAAAGCATGAAATGAACAAGAAACCCCGACTGCAAAAATATTCAACGAAAAAAAACAGGTCCCTCGTGTCATGGGCTTTTCGAATCACCTCCATGTATGTTATGCGATTTTTCACGATTTTCGAGTTATGAATTTTTGTATGAACTTTGAGAATTTTCGACTTGACCAATGACCATCTTGAAAAGGATATTAAAAAAAAGTACAAGACTTCTCTGTGAAATTCTTTTGTAACTTAATCTCCGTGAATTGTACTTTTATACATAAAATAACCAGATTCGTTACTTTGATAAAAATTATGGAAATGTTAGTTGGTCTCAAGTGAAAAAGTTACGTGAATTGGATTATGATCTGAATTTTCGAATCAAAATTAAAAATGTAAAAAAGGCGAATTCACGGTTTCTTAGTATGCTGAAAAACTACGCTCAACAGTCAGCTTTTAGAATCATTGATGAAAATGGTACTTAACACTCTACTTTCGCTAGAATTAGCCTTCAAAGTCATCGAGGTGGAAAAAAATCAAAGAACTAGACATTTGCTATAAAATTATTTTTTGCCATTTTAAGATTTTTCTGATCAAGTTGTGATCGAAAATGATGAAAATTAATGAGAATCAGCTTTAGATAATGGACAAGAAAAGTTCTAGATAAGAAAAGAAAAAGGTATGGCAATAAATCACATATCATAATGTAAATTGAAAGAAATTTATTTATAAAATTAACAGTAGGTTTTCAAAGTGGCCACCTCCAGCCTCAATACACATTCTACACCTTCTCAGAAAATTTTCTTTCAATCGCGTAAATCCTGCCCTGTTCTCTCTTAGGACACGTTCGGCTTCTCTTAACTTCAGTCGCAGCTCATCTTCACTCGAACATTCTCGGGCGTAAAAAATTTCTCCGGAATAACCCTAAACGAAAAAATCGATGGGATTAAGGTCAGGTGAACGTGGGGGCCACTTGATTGGCCCGCTGCGTCCGATCCATCTGTTCGGGTATCGTTCATTCAAATGATTACGGGGTCATCGATAGAAGGGTCATACAAAGCAATACGTCCATCCTGTGTGATTTCGTCGTCTGATATGATATTGAATATTTATAGGAACGATAAACCTCAGGATGTTTGGAAATTAAGTCTGTGCATACTGCTTCACCATGTTTGTGAAATCAGAACCAACAGATGCTGATGCACTGTCTCTAATTCTTTCCAACATACAAATATACTTCTTTAATATTTTATTCTTATCATCATGTTCCTCAATCAGCCTGTCTTTACCTTCAATAATTCTGTTCAAGTATTCCAACTTCAAATCCGCATTGTTTTCCTTAACAGTATCGCGTCACTCTTTGGAATTTTACGTACGTTATCGGCTTATGACATTTCATCTCCTGCAGTAAAACTATGAACTTGGGAAACGGAATTCTCGAAACACAATTCATTCAAATTACTAAAGGCGGACTCCCACTACTCGTATATTTGCCAAGTACGCAATTATTTGCGTACTTACGCAATTATTTGCGTACTTGGCAAGTAGATGAAGTTTCGAATTTGAATGACAAGATTGACAAGTATTGGCCGAGTGAACCACTCCCACTACATGCCAAATATAGGCAAGTGGCAAATATTTGCCAAATACACGAGTAGTGGGAGTCCGGCTTAAGACGAGTTTTCAACCTCTCGATTTCTATCTCAGCTTGACTCAGTTTTGAGGTTATGTCATCGCAGCAGAGCAATCTTCCTCTTGGTCCACAAAAATTCCACAAACTCTCAGTATACAACTGAAATGAAAGCTTTTGTCTTGTAGTTGAAAAGGCAGTGCAGATTGCAATATGAGATTTAACAGTTTTTGCCATTTCGTGGAATTTGGGCACGAATGTTTCTTTGTAGCTTTTCATCCCTAGGTGGTCTCGGGATAATTTATGATAACACTAGGCACTTGTTCTTTATATTGGCTTGAGTCATACGAGAAGAAACACCTCTTTTCTAAATATGTATATATAGATTAACAGGGTTGATAGGACTTTTTGGTGATTGAAACACTTCTTCAACTTTGCCAACGTTTCGTGGATATATTTCGACTTCCTCAGGGCGATGTTATGATTAGGTGTTACAAAATTCATGGGAGTCTCATATTTCCAATGGGTGTTATCGAGGATGACATATCCAACTTGGATATGTGGAGGACACACTAATCATAACATCGCCCTGAGGAAGTGGAAGTATATCCACGAAACGTTGGCAAAGCTATAGAAGTGTTTCAATCACCAAAAAGTCTTATCAACCCTGTTAACCTATATACAGGGTGTTTCACCATAAACTGGACAAACATATATAGCCGTGTAGTTGACATCGAGAAAGTCATTTTTGCCTTATGACATATACCCCGTTTTCGACGCATAATCGAGATACAGGGTGCTTAAGGTCAACTTTGAGCAATATTCTGTGAACTGTGGTAAGTTATGCGTGATATTTGAAATAACGGTTCCTGGTCACATCTTAGTATTTTTGAAGGCTCAATTGATTTGTGGTGTAGAATTTTACAAAAATAAATTCAAAATGGCGGAAAACCTGCAAAGTCGGAATTTTTTTTTCTCGGTTGCCAATTTGGAAAGCATATTCTCAACGTACTCAATTTTCTAAGATTTTCGGTGAAAAATTTTTTTTCAAATTTCGAACTCAACTTTTTTTTACATGTCTTCAGTGAAAAAAAAATTTCGCCCAAAATTTTTGGAATTTTCCATGGTTGAACAATCTTTAATTCTGAATACTTGGGTGGAATCAGAATGAAAAAATATCAATTGGTTTTCTTTTTGTAGCCTTCCGAAGATTATGCTAGGTGTACTTTCTTAATTTTTATTTGAGAAACTGGAGGCCGTACGAAGGTCAAAATTGTGCTGCTGGGCAGCCAGAACGACCCGAATAGAAATATGAAATTATAACAAAAAAAATTTTTTCGAAAAAATAAAAAAAAATTTGAAAAAAAATAATTTTTTTTTTATTTTTTCCAAAAAACTTTGGTAAGGTTCGAACTCTACACTCTCGATTAACTAGTGTTGCTCTGGTAACGGAGATTTATAGGATTAAAATTAATCCAATTCATACTCGTAGAGTTCCATTCCTACCAAAATTTTTTGAAAAAAATTTTTTGGTTTATAATTTCATATTTTTATCCGGATCATTCTGGAATCCCATCATTACAATTTTGACCTCCGTACGGCCTCCAGTTTCTCAAATAAAAATTAAGAAAGTACACCGAGCGTGTACTTTCGGAAGGCTACAAAAAGAAAACCAATTGATATTTTTTCATTCTGTTTTCACCCAAGTATTCAGAATGGAAGATAGTTCAACCATGAAAAAATCCAAAAATTTTGGGCGAAATTTTTTTTTCACTGAAGACGTAAAAAAAAAGTTGAGTTCGAATTTTGAAAAATTTTTTTTACGGTAAATCTTAGAAAATTGAGTACGTTGAGATTATGCTTTCCAAATTAGCAACCGAGAAAAAAAATTCCAACTTTGCAGGTTTTCCGCCATATTGAATTTTTTTTCGCAAAATTTTACACCACAATTCTATTGAGCCCTCAAAAATACTCAGATTTGACTAGAAACCGTTATTTCAAATTTCACGCGTAACTCACAACAGTCATCAGAATATTGCTCAAAGTTGACATTGAACACCCTGTATCTCGCTTATGCGTCGAAAACGGGGTATATGTCATAGAGCAAAAATGACTTTCTCGGTGTCATCTACACGGCTATATATGTTTGTCCAGTTTATGGTGAAACACCCTGTATGTTAACCTACATATTTACAAGGACGTGAAAAAATGTCTAACTCTTTTCTAAAATGCAAGTTGGTGCGAAACCAGAAATTAACGTTAAGGGCATAATTGGGATAGTGAGGGCAGTTGATAGTTAATGAGGAGTCGGGAAGTTGATAGACGAAATCAGATCTTCAAAACGTTGTAAGATCAATTCATTTGTTCGGCGAAAAGACGTTATTTATCTCGCGAATTTCAGTGAATGCGGATGAATCGTAACTAAACGTGTAGTTTTCCAGTAAGATAATTAGTGTAAGACGTATAATCTACTGTAGATTATCGTATAAACTCTGTAAATAAACTGTATATAGACAGTTTCGGTTTTATTATTTCTTGAGAGAACTACAACAAGACGATAGGAGTAAATTATAGGTTTGGCAGCCAGAGCGAAGGTCATATTCCCAGGTACAAACCGATTCGGAAATAAAAGTAGTGGACATGGCCACTACAGCGTTAAACGAGTGGATGAATATTGTCTATTGGACCAACAATGGTCAAGTCGAAAATTCTCAAAGTTCATGAAAAAAATTCATAACTCGAAAACCGTGAAAAATCGCATAACATACATGGGGGTGATTCGAATAGCCCATGACACCAGGGACCTGTTTTTTTCCTTTTTGACGTCAATCTCTTGGCCACCCTGTATACAGGGTGTTTCAAAATAAGGGACCGTAAATTCCTCAGATGATCTATGCAGGTACTTCTTTGAAAAATACATAGTTTACTTCCTCATAAAATCAAAAATGAAAGCTAGCTCGTACAGTAGAAAAATAAAAAATAGCTATTATAGTAGCGATATTTTCCTAGACTTGGCTGTTGCAAATTCATCAATTACATCGCTAAAATTGATACCATCAAGAATTTCTTGTTCAATTGCTAATATTGCTAGTCCAGACAATCTTTCTTGAAGCATTGTTGATCTGAAATAATTTTTGATGATTTTTAACTTTGGGAAAGATCGCTCACCAGAAGCTACAGATACAGGCAATGTCAGAAGAATTCTTAGTGAAATGCTTAGGTTTGGAAGGTTCGGAAATAAAATGTTTTCAAATATATATTGTAAAATACTTAATGGGTCAGTATCATCAGGTAATGAGAACAACTACATTGGTTGGATAAATTCGTAGAAAGGAGATTGACGGCGTGGATGCGGCGTTCGACGTCCAGTCCGAGGAAAGCGTAGCTGTGCGTTGAAGAACGTTTACAGAGACGCATCAAATGCAAGCATTTTTATTTTAGCATTAATTTTTGTTTATTTTTTTTGCAAATATTTTTGCGATTTTTGACCCAGGATTTTGGCGCCCCTCAAAGGATGGCGCCCGTGTGCATTGCACACTTTGCACACATGGTAGCGGGGGCCCTGTCGATACTTCACTACATAGGCCTTGACGAGAGCGCGGTTGCATTTTTTGACAGCTATTTTGATGGAAGGTCCCAACGAGTTATGATAGACGGCAATCTATCCGAGGTCCTGTCAGTAGAGAAAGGAGTTGCGCAGGGATCCATACTAGGAGCAATTCTCTATATAATATACACTTCTGAACTGGTTAAGTCATTGAGCAGGTGTAAGGTTCATCTATATGCCGACGATACCCAAGTTCTTATATCATTCGACAGGGATGAAGCTGTTGAAGCTTGCAATCTGCTAAACTCCGAACTTGGAAAACTCGTAGAATACTCCTCCCAACATCACCTTCATCTCAATCAGGAAAAATCCTGTGCCTTAGTCTTCGGTCCCAAAAACAACATAGAACAGGTCAAAACAATGATAGACATAAAAATTGGGGATGTGAGTATAAGAGTTGAGGACACTAAACGCAACTTAGGAGTTATATTTGATAATAAGCTCAGATTTGACGACCACATCTCGAGCTGCATACGCCGCGCGTATTTTAAGATGAGAATGCTTTACAGTTGTCGTCACTATATACCGGAGAAACAAAAAAAGTTACTGTGTGACTCTCTTATTTTGTCCACTTTTAATTTTGGCGACGTGGTATATGGAGATTGCCTAACCGAACGAACCAAATCCAGAATCCAAAAAGTTCAGAATGCTTGTTTACGATTTATATATGGAATTAGAAAATTTGAGAGGATCTCATATAAACTGAGGGAGATAGGGTGGTTGAATATGAATTACCGGAGAAAGCTACACTCGGCATGTTTCTACCATAATATCGTGATGAGTAAACAGCCCAGCTACCTCCATAGAAAAATAATATATAGGAGCCATGTGCACAATATCAATATAAGGAACAAAGGTCTTATCACTCCACCTTTTCACAGAACAGCTACCTTTGAGAGAAGTTTTACTTATAATATTGCCAAGATCTACAATTCTCTCCCTTACAATCTCAAGGTATTGAACTTAAATAATTTCAAGGTCAGAGCTTTTCGATACTACCTGAGCGAACAGAATAAATAGTTCCCTTCTTTCCTGCAACTTCCCTGGTCCTCTGGATGTGAGCCCCACTTTCTCGTTTTCTTCCTTCTTTTCTTTTTCATTTTCTTCAAAGTGAGCGCAGAACGCAGTTGAGATAGATACAGACAAATGTTTTTTTTTTTTGTTTTTCTTTTCTGGTTGAGTTGAACAGGATATGCATGCGTGCATGACTGGACTCCGCCTTTTTTCACAAATAAGCTTCCAAAAATTATTATATGATTATGTTTGTTACTCCTCTTTGTGGAAATAAAGTCACTTATTATTATTATTATTCCTCATCGGTCTCCCGGTCTCAGCTTAAGCTGGTATTATTTCTTTGAACCAGTGAAAAAACAATTCATTATTATTATTATTATTATTATTATTATACATTCAGGGTATTGAGAGATCAAGTCGATGTGGATACTTTAAAAACTGCATACTACGCAAACTTCCAGTCCCTGCTGGATCACAGGGGGAACGAGTATTTATTGTACAGAAGAAGGCGATACGCACAATGTTTCGAATGAGCTACAGGACATCATGCAGAAACATATTCAAAGCTCAGAATATTCTTACCCTTCCCGGCCTTCATATATACAGAACTTTGCTCTTTATCCACAAAAATGATAATTACTTCCAGGATTTTGAAAACGTGAATAACACAAGGAGAATGAATGCATACTTCTTTCCACCTCATAAGTTATCTCTTACAGAACATAACACAATGTAAGCGGCAATAAAACTGTTCAACTTTCTTCCAAAATACATAAGGGAAAGGGACATCAAGGATTATAACAATTTTCGTAAACAACTTCACCGACTTATCATGACTACAGAACCTTATTCGATACCTGAATTGAAGTGTGCTTGTGAGCACTGCTAATTTTTTTCTTTTTCTTATATAGAAATATTTTTTTGTTGACTTGTTTTCTCTTTGTTGTCATAGATGATAATTTGGAAAATAAATGCATGTTATTATTATTATTAAACAACTGACCTTACTAAAGTGCATTACTATACATGTCATTTTTATTCTTCCAGTGGTAATGAAGCCGACACGGAAAACAACTGAGAAGGAATTCGAAGTTTTTTCACAAAATTGGCTACGCCATTGTAGCCAAAAGAAAGAAGAGAGAAGAGGAAAGAAACCGGATGATTTGATTTTTTTTTTAATATTCTATTCGTTATTAGTGAAGATTATAGGAGTTATTCGATAGTTTTAGTATACCTCCTGTTGCTGCCGAGAATAATAAATAACTTTCAATACTGTTTGTTGTGCAGGTCAACTCAATAATATTAGCTTATATACTGGTTTATATCATATACTAAATTTGTATAATCAACAAATGGAGTAAGTTTTATCTATGTGATGAAAATCTGTATATTAGCGACCTGTTTAGGAATTTCTCATACTCTTCGCAATGTGACCTATTTGAGAAAATCTCAAAGATCTCGCAATGTGACCTATTTGAGAATATCTTATACATCCCGAAATGCGACATGTATAGGAATATCTTATACATGTCGCAATGTGACTTGTTTGAGAATATCCACGTAGGAGGCCGCGTGAAGTTGGCGAAAAAATGTCGGCACAAATTCTGAAATAATCCCCAATATTTAGTGCCCAATTTGTGCCCATTTGTGCCGTATAAATCAATTTCAGCACCATTATGGTTTTCGAGATATTCGAGTTCGAAGTTTTTGGTGCTAGCTTCACACTTGGCACCAACATTTTTCGATTTCGAAAAACTTTTAATGCCAATATTTAGTGCCCAATTTGTGCCCATTTGTGCCGTTTAATTGACCTCATTATCACTTGTAGTTTTTAAGTTATTTCAGTTTGAATATCTTGGTGCCAGCTTCACACTTAGCACCAACATGATCCAACTTTGAAAAAAATTTTATGCCAATATTTTGTGCCCAATTTGTGCCCATTTGTGCCGTATAAATGACATTTCTACCATTTGTAGTTTTTGAGATATTGACTGTTGTTTTTTAGCCGGCGTGAAGTTGGCACCAACATATTCCAACTTCAAACAAATTTTGATGCCAATATTTTGTGCCCAATTTGTGCTCATTTGTGCCATATAAATGACATTTCTACCATTCGTAGTTTTTGAGATATTGACTGTTGTTTTTCAGCCGGCGTGAAGTTGGCACCAACATATTCCAACTTTGAAAAAAATTTTCCGCCACTATTTAGTGCTGAATTAGTGTCAATTTGTGCCGTTGAAATGGCTTCGATATCTTGGATAGTTTTCGAGTTATGAACAATATTGTGTTTTATTAACGGCGCCATCTATGGGAAAAAGCAAGTATTGTTTCGCTTCATAATAGGTCAAATATGTCGGCCTCACATATGTGAATTCTGTTACATAATGACTTCCCATAAACTTATGAATAGACCTCTGATTATTAAGCAAACAATTCCTTGCGTTAATCGAACAATCTATTCTTTTCGATGGTAAAAATATGTTGAATCGGGAAAATTGTTGAGTAATATTATTTCTAAATAATATTATATTTCGATATGGAATTCCAAGTTCAATAAATACAATTAGAAATATATTACTTGTATGGATTCACTTTCCTGCATAAAAGCAGATAGCCTGTGGCGGCAAACATCAAACGGGGCGATCTAACACGTGCTTGCCTAGTTGAAACGGCTGCTTCGTGAGCGTAAATTTTTTATTAAAAAGACGTTCCGATATGGCATCTACGGCACATTCGGGACTTGTGTCACAGTTAAAAAAAACCGATTTAAACCCGGTTCAATATTCCATCTTCAACCTGGGTAAGTTTGTTTATCTGGGAGTCTGGGATCAAGCCCGTGGTCCAGTGGTCAGGACGGTGGATTAGGACCCGGCAAGTCCGAGTTCAATCCCGAGTTGAGAAAGAAATTTTCTAGTCTCGGAACGGGCCACCATTTCACTGTTGGGTCAAAAATTAACAGTGCTGTGCCAAAGGTGGTGTAAGGACACAGTAACAAAGCCTACACAGAACACAACTGCTTACTCCGGCACAAGTTACAAGCTTCGAAGCTTGTAGTTTCAGAGGGGTCTCCCCAGGAGACCTAGGAGTAATCAGGATAAACAATATCATATCATATCATATCAAGCTAAATTCGATTTCAATTAATTCAGAAGGTCCGTAAATTACCAAAGTGAATTAAATTCACCAGTAAATGTCAGATCAGAGAAATCGCCGAATGTGCCGTAGATGCCATATCGGAACGCTCACGAAGCAGCCGTTTCAACTAGGCAAGCACGTGTTAGATCGTCCCGTTTGATGTTTGCCGCCACACGCTATCTGCTTTTATGCAGGAAAGTGAATCCATACAAGTAATTGTAATAAGGGATATAATTATTTCTAATTGTATTTATTGAACTTGGAATTCCATATCGAAATATAATATTATTTAGAAATAATATTACTCAACAATTTTCCCGATTCAACATGTTTTTACCATCGAAAAGGATAGATTGTTCGATTAACGCAAGGAATTGTTTGCTTAATAATCAGAGGTCTATTCATAAGTTCATGGGAAGTTATTATGTAACAGAAATCACATATGTGAGGCCGACATATTTGACCTATAATGAAGCGAAACAATACTTGCTTTTTCCCATAGATGGCGCCGTTAATAAAACACAATATTGTTCATAACTCGAAAACTATCCAAGATATCGAAGCCATTTCAACGGCACAAATTGACACTAATTCAGCACTAAATAGTGGCGGAAAATTTTTTTCAAAGTTGGAATATGTTGGTGCCAACTTCACGCCGGCTGAAAAACAACAGTCAATATCTCAAAAACTACGAATGGTAGAAATGTCATTTATACGGCACAAATGGGCACAAATTGGGCACAAAATATTGGCATCAAAATTTGTTTGAAGTTGGAATATGTTGGTGCCAACTTCACGCCGGCTAAAAAACAACAGTCAATATCTCAAAAACTACAAATGGTAGAAATGTCATTTATACGGCACAAATGGGCACAAATTGGGCACAAAATATTGGCATAAAATTTTTTTCAAAGTTGGATCATGTTGGTGCTAAGTGTGAAGCTGGCACCAAGATATTCAAACTGAAATAACTTAAAAACTACAAGTGATAATGAGGTCAATTAAACGGCACAAATGGGCACAAATTGGGCACTAAATATTGGCATTAAAAGTTTTTCGAAATCGAAAAATGTTGGTGCCAAGTGTGAAGCTAGCACCAAAAACTTCAAACTCGAATATCTCGAAAACCCTAATGGTGCTGAAATTGATTCATACGGCACAAATGGGCACAAATTGGGCACTAAATATTGGGGATTATTTCAGAATTTGTGCCGACATTTTTTCGCCAACTTCACGCGGCCCACGTAGGACATCGCCAAGAGCTCTCTGGGAGATCTCTCGTGGCGGACATTTGGAGCAGATATAGTGCTCTCCGCGACCTCTCAAAGATGTCACAAAAGGCGTCACAACTTCCCAAAAAGAAGTCGCAGGGATGTCTATGGGATATCTTTGTGTTGCCTGGGCTGGATAGTGGTCTGTTAGAAGTATTTGAATATCGTGATCTTTCAGTTGGTACATTATCTGTCAATTTAATGAAATCATTTGTTGTTAGTATGTAAGCATATCTGGTGAAGTGATCAACTAGGAGATGTAATTTATTTTGGTGTAACTTGAGCCACCGAATCCACCTATTGTGTCTATGGAGACTATTTCAAAAGGTTTTCTTGCGGGACCGAGATGTGACATCGAACAAATTTTGTCTTGCCTTCTTGATTTATTATGTTTACCTACTTCACAACATCTACAGGTTTTCTTTATATTTTCTGATATGTTTTCTGCTGTATAATACGGCAGTATTTTATTTTTCATGTGGTTTATTCCAATATGACAAAACATCTTATGTGTGTCTTCTATCAATTTTTTACTTAATTCTTCTGATAAGAAAATTTGATCTTTATTCCTTGCTTCTTTATAATACAAATTATTCTTATAATTTAGACTGTTTTCGTCAGTCTATTTCTTTATTTTTCCTCTGATCCTCTAAAATATCTTCTGAACTAATCAAGTTTGCAATCCTCAATTCATTATCTTCATCTTCTTTAGGCTCTAATACAGGATTCCTGCTTAAGCAGTCTGCCTCCAAATTGTCTTTACCTAGACGGTATATTATTTCAAAATCAAACTGTGATAAATAATAGGTGAGATCACCTAATTCTTCATCCGTTCTTGCTTTTATATATTCATTTTTTCTAGCGGTTTGTGATCTGAAAATACTTTAAAATGTTTCCCTATAAGCCAGTGTTGCCAATACTTCACGGATTCTTTTATTGCTATACATTCTAGGTCAACTGTTTTTCTTCTTTTTTGTGATTCATTCAACTTCCTTGAAAAATATGCCACTGGTTTTTCAATTTTCGGATTTTCGTTTAGTTGTGGCTGTTTCAATACTGCACCTATGCCTTTTAAACTTGCGTCTGTGTATATGTGTATTGGTAAGTCTGGATCACAGATAGCTAGCTAAAACTGGTTGTGTGCAGAGGAAATTTTTCATATATTCAAAGGCTTTTTGACAGTCTTCTGACCAAACAAATTCTTGTCCTTTCCTCAATAAGTTATGCAGTGGGTCTACAATCAGTGAAATCTTCGGTACATATCTATAATATAAAAATGAATCGCAGAATGTGTTGGTAAGCGCATAACTCAACAATGCCTCGACCAATTTGGCCAAATCTTTTTTTTAAATGTTCGTTGAAGTTCAAGGATGGTTTTTACGGCGAGAAAAATTAGAATTATTGCTGGAAAAACCCTAAAAATAGCCCTTTTCTTTTTTAGTCTATATTAATAAAAGGCGATCTATGGTTGGTTCAAAACTTCGAAATGCCATATTGACATTTGGACAAAGGAGGTTAGTTTTTCTTCCACAGAATCGCATGTCAAGTGAATAGTTAAAAGTGCAGTAGGTCTTACCACAGAATACCTAACAACGGTATAAGAATATTCTATGGTAGAACGAAGTTTCACGGTATGCAATAATAAAATAGAACGAGAGAAATGGACTCGCTATTTTCGATAAAATAGAACGTTGTGAAGTTATAAGCCATGAAGTTGTCTGGCAACGGTGGATTTCATTTTCTTGGAGGGTAGAAAATTCAGAAATGGTAGACTAGACTAGAGTATGAATGGCGATGTATACAATTATTGTGTAATTTGCATAGAACTTATAATAACATGGAAGGCTATTATCAGATCAAGTTGGTGGAACAGTGAATTTTTACCGGAATGTAAAGTAAATCGGATTGTGACGATCAGCATCAATCGTGAATTGTCTATTTTCATCTTTTCTCTATATTTTTGAAATGTTTTTGATTTATGTTTGGGTAATAAATATATTTGCGGAAATAACTGAATTCAAAATTGCCCATAATTAGTAATTGACATATTATTTTTGTATTTCTGTTTTGTGTGACAGCTCATATCCATGGAAAAGATGACGTTTGACAGATGACATTTGACAGATGACGTTTGACAGATGACATTTGACAGATGACGTTTGACAGATGACGTTTGACAGATGACATTTGACAGATGACATTTGACAGATGACATTTGACAGATGACATTTGACAGATGACATTTGACAGATGACGTTTGACAGATGACGTTTGAGAGATGACATTTGACAGATGACATTTGACAGATGACATTTGACAGATGACGTTTGACAGATGACGTTTGACAGATGACATTTGACAGATGACATTTCACAGATGACGTTTGACAGATGACATTTTACAGAACTTTTATTATGCCTAATTTATCTCCTGCTTGAAAAAACAGCAATGGTAAGTTTATACAACTTTAACGGGGGTTTCACAAAGCATATCACCGGTGATCGGAGCTTGATCTAGAATACTCGATTTGACAGTTCAGAAATCTAACCAAGCCGTTGATCTTCGATCACTGGTGATTGCGTTGTGAAATCTACTGTAAGTATAGGCACGGCCTTCTTAAGATAAAGATGGCTATGGTATAGGTAATAGGTATTATTTAGGCGAAACAAAGTTCGCCGGGCCAGCTAGTTCATTATAAAAATTGTTTTTGCCTAAAAATTGTCTAACATTTTTCTTATTCTCGGGCACAGGAAAATTTTTTATGGAGTTCAAATTATCTCTTATCGGAGAAATTGAGTTGTGTTTAATTATATGGCCTAAGTATTGAACAGAATCCAGTGCAAATGTACACTTAGACAGCTTCAATCTGAACCCTTTCCTCATAATTGCATCTAATAGTTTCGATAGATGGTCTATATGTTCTTCGAAATATTCTGAAAATATTAATACGTCATCTATGTAATTGACTGTAAAGTTTGATAAATTATTTTTCCTTATTATATTGCTTAAAATTCTTTGGAAAATAGCCGGTGATGTTTTCAATCCAAATGGTAGGCAAGTCCATTGAAAATGGCCTTCTTGGGTCACAAAGCCTGTTTTTCTTCGATCTTTAATTCGAAGAGGAATGGACCAAAATGCGGAATTCATATCAAGTTTTGAGAAATATCTTCAATTCCTTGTTTTTATCACTAGATCTTCAATAAGTGGAAAAGGTTGCGATTGAGGGACTATTATCTTATTAAAGTCTCTAAAATCTACGCACAACCTCGATTTCTTGTTTCCATCTCTTTTATAAGCTAACGTTACTGGAGCAGCAAATGGGCTGTATGATTTCTCTATCAGGTTTCTTTTAAGTAATTCTACTCTGGCTTCGTAATCTTTTACAGTGCCTATATCATATTTATCTTTCGCAAATATATTTTTGTATCGGTCTATTAGATTCATAATTATTTGACTTAATGACTATTCAAGTGATTTGTTGAGACATTGAAGGTATCTACTTCAATATGTTCATTAAAATTTATTTGATACGCCTTTATTGAATGATAATAACGCTTCTTTATTGGAATGAGAATACAAATTCAAATTCCAAAAGGCCATCGACCGAAGTCCTTCGGCCTGTCTATACATAAGAAAAATTTTGGATTATTCTACAAGTGGTGCGAAAGAGAAATGAGTTATTAATTTTGTGCGAAAAAAATGAGAAAGCAATAATTGTGATGACAATAATGATTTGATACATAATTTGAAATCTATGTACTTTTGTCCTGAATTACTTCCCATATGGTATTTTGAGGGTATACTTTCTGTGTGGTTCTGTGTTGTTTCCATTTGTGCAGAATCTCCTCAATATATTTATATTCTCGTCTCGTTGACAAAATTTCTCAGGCAAATCATTCAGACGTTGTTCAATCGGTTTCATCAGCGTTTTCTCATACAGAAGCCTTTATTATTTTATTAGATTCGGAAACTTTTTGTTCTATCTCTAATTTTTCATTTTGTATTGATTTGAATTTCTTTATACAATCTAATCCTATAAGAAATTCATGTTTGAAATTCTCATTATCAATCATGAACACATTCATGTAATCTTCTATATTTAAAATCTGGATTTTTATTTTAATCAACCCATCTGTTTCATAAACCTCATTAATTGTTCTTAAATTTGTTTTCCTCATTTCATTACCTTTAGATTTTAAGTTTATCAATTTTGAATTTATTAATGTAACATTTGAACCTGGGTCATAAATAGCAGGTATTTCTAAAGTATCATTTAATTTAATTTGGAGATCAATTTATGGTGGCACAATTAGTTTTTTGGATCCTCATCACTTAATTCTACATCTAAAGATAAATTGTTCACTTGCCTAACCCTATTACTTTTATCTACCTGATTTTTGAACAAGCAATCATCCTCAGAATGAAAACGTGTTCCTTTTCCTTTCTCTTTACATATTTAACAAGGTATTTTATTCTCACTTTTCTCTTTTGTGTTTAGTCTACACTTTCGCATTTCTGAATTTTTCTTATGAATTAAATGTTGTTATTCACTTATTTCATTATGTAGGTCTTCAGTCTTTCTTAATTTTTCCCTATCAATTCTATCAATGATGTAATTTGGCAAGCTCATAGCAATTAGATCGATAAATGTTTCATTATCAATAGTTGGAAATTGATTATCATCCATGACAAGTATAATTGAAAAACGAGTATTGGGAATTTTGGATATTTATTTATTCAATTGTTTTTCAATTATCAAAAGTTTTTCTCACTTGTAATGAAAGTTTTTCTTTTTTTATAGAATATTCTAATTCTACTAAGAAACCCATTTGATATCTAAAAGCTAACGCATATCTTATTGGAGACCAACCTTTACTAGCAAATGTGTTGCAAAAACTGTCTTTCCACGTTTCCCATTTTGCTTCAATTTTGAGCTTGGGGAGTGTACAACTATACCAATCTGCCGCCCCCTTTGCCATGAAAGATTTTAAAATTTCAATTATTTTATTATCTCTTGTTAACTCAAATCGTTCACATTCTTTTTCAAAATCAGTTATCCATTGATTCGCCTTTGAATTTTTACCATCAAAATTTTAAATTGTGAATTCTTCAGCCAATCTGTGGAGGTATGTGGAGGTATACCCATATCATAGAAATTTTAATTATCGACTAAACATTCTGTAGCAATATGCTCTCATCTACGCATCCCCTCAGAGTTTCCAGATCATATTCAACACCATTTTTCTGAATTTTCTCCTTGAAAATGATGAACCAATGCTCGTGTAGTCAATAGGGAAGTCATTCAAACACTTTGCGATGTTATAAGAAAACGAACGTTTAAAAAGCTCCATTGAATGCGATGGTATTGTAAGTCTTCCCCTAAAACGAACATTGACATTGTGCACGTCACAGCGAAACCTAATCTTATTGTATTAGTATGGTGGTGATTTCTGAACCACCACAGAAAAGAACTGACAAGCCGAGTGAAGCTGGCGTCTCTGTGCCATATTCAGCCAAGAAATCTCCTTCAGCTTGTGACTTATGTGGTCGAATTTTCGAATACCGTAGATCAGTCTCAAGCAAGAATTCTGCAGTTTTTGTATTCTGTTTGCATCTGATACAGCAATACACGGTCCATAAACGGTGTCACAATAATTGGGATGGGAAAGGACCAAACTATCGCAGAGTAGTGCCTTCGAATGCACGTCGAGAAAATGTCGGTTATGAAATATGAGCTTCAGGTTGGCATATGATCTCTTCAGAATCTGAGAAACATGACATGAGAACCTCAAGTCTGTATCAATGTAGAGTCCAAGGCTCTTAACATTATTCTGGAAGCCTATAATGCAGTTGTCTATCTTCAACAGTTGACTGTACCTTTGGATGAAAATGTTTCTATCCTTCTGCCTCCCGAAAAGTATAGCATTGGTTTTCTGCGGGTTCAACTTGAGTGAATGATTGAGAGAGAACCGTATGAGATTACTCAAATCGAAGTTCAAGGCAGACACAGCCTGCAGGCTCTCATCTAAGAAAAATGATAAGCAGAGCTGTGTATCGTCGGCGTAGTAATGCTGAGTACATGATTGAAAGGCAGCTGGGAACTTCGATATGTATATGCTGAAGAGCAGGGGCGAGAGCACAGATCCCTGGGGTACACCGGTGAGCATACTCAAGAACATCGACTGCTCCCCGTCGTAGACCACTGTTTGGGACCTATCTGTTAGAAAAGCCTCTATCAGTCTATCATATTAAGTGCAGACTCCGACAAGCCCACATACCGCAACACAGCCTTCAAAACATCATGACTCAACGTATCAAATGCTCTTGAGTAATCAAGCAACGTCAAAATGGTTAGTTTGCCTTCATCAGTTGCCGTCAAAATATCATCTGTAATCGATAGGAGGGCAGAGCTGCAACCATAACCTCGTTTGAAACCCGACTGACACATTGGCAGAATTTTACCTGTTTCCACATACCTACTCTCGAAGTTGGCCCTCAAGCACTCTCTCCAACACCTTCGAAAGGGTTGGTAAAATACTAACTGGTCTCAAATCGTTAAGGCTTGAAGGATTCGTCTTTTTAGGAATAGGGATAAGGGATGACACGAGCCGCCTTCCATTGCGCCGGAAATACAGAGTTTGAGATGGAGTAATTCACGATATGGGTTATATATGGCAGCAGGTGAGGCAGGCATAGATTCAAAGTGAATACATTGATACCATCCAAGCCAGCTGCGCCACTCTTGATACCAGTAATAATTTTCAGAATTTCTATCTCTGAAACGGTATGGAAACTGAATTCCGCTTCTGTTAAAGGATTGTTTTTATAAAATGATATCTGTTCTTGGTTGGGGTACAAATTTGGTACTGAACCAACAAAATGAGAATTTATTTCATCTACATTGGCCAGGTGTTGTGGCAAACTCACCGGAGATTTTTTATTTGATTTAATATTCATAGATTTCAGAGTCCTCCACAACTCTTTTCCGTTTGTCCCTAATGCCGGGTTTCCACCAAGAGGACTGGACAAAAACAAAACACGAACTCGGTCCGTTTGTGACAGTCCGCGAACTGTTTGCGGACTGTTCTAGAACTTGTGGATTGTTTTCCGGACTCGAGAGTCCACGAATTGCGTTTTTACGGACACAAACAGAGTCCCATCCAATGTCGGTAAACTTCAAAGGATTTACGAGTTCAGGGACTGTTTGTCAGCTTGATGTAAACGCCCAGTTTGTTTTTATTTACGTTGTTGCGATCTAGTGGTAGTTTGATTCGGTACGTGAAGGGAAGAACTATAATTTGAACTCCTTACTGTTATTATATGCCTACCTTAATTGTATACTTTAAAACTTCGATCAGTGCGTTACATACTTCTGGCACAATTCTTGATATAGATGGTACCGAAACTTTGAATAAATAATCTCCTCTTTGTAGGAACCTCAGTGTGATGGCAAAACGTTCCTGTGCTGGGATAGAGTCTCTGTAGTTGGTGTTGTTCTTGTTAATGATAGGGCCAATTAAACATAGCAGATTTTCAAAATCTGATCTCGACATTCGCAAAAAGTTCTTAAAACTTGATCGAAGTTCACCTCCTAAACTAATATCATCTCCTCTGAGATCTTGTAACAGTTTAGACGTCACATTTCCTCCTTTTTGCCTTAAGGATGGCCTAATCCAAAACCGACGTTTAGTTTTGTTCTTTGGAATAATGTAAAATGTAACTGCCAGCAAAAATAAATTCTCGTCGGCTTGTTCTTTCAAGTTTGCAGCGCGACACATTTTCACAACTACATGTCCGGTGTCTCTATGGAAACTGAATGAAACTTAAACAAAACACGAACAGTTTTCATTCGTTTCTGTCCGCGACTGGTGTAAACAGAAAGTCCGTTGGGAACCCCAACAGTCTTCGAACATTTTCCGAACAAAACTGTTCGAAATTTCTGTCCGAACGAACAGTTCGTGTTTTGTTTTGACCTGTCCGCTTGGTGGAAACCCGGCATAAGTTTGTATTTGTAGAATGCTTTCTTCTCTCTTCTCATGGTGGCAGTAAACAGATTGCGCAGCATTTTGTAGTTAGTCCAGTCGTTTTTGTCCTTGTTTTTTTTTTAATCTAGATAAAGCTCTATATCTATCCTTTTTCAGTGTGCGCAGGGTCTCCGTGAACCAAGGAGCATATGGTTTGGTAATGCGATGTGTTTTGTACGGTGCATGTATGTCTAAAAGGGTGACTATGTTCCCACATAGAAAATCAAGTTTGTCATCAATATCATTAATATCATATATATTGCGCCAAGGGATAGACCGCAAATGGTAGTCAAATTGTGACACGTTCAAATTCCTGAAATCCCGTGCCGCCACAAACTTCGGATCTGGTTTACTCACTTTCAAATTAACATCGCAAGAAATCAGTTCATGATCTGTAAAATGCACAGGCTACACCCTTATAGACGAAATTATATCACAGGAGTCAACAACCAAATAGTCTATCAATGAGGCAGATTTATCACTTATTCTAGTCGGCTCATCAATCATCTGTTTCAGACGAAGACCCTCAAGAAAATTCACGACGAGTTCCGCCTCAGCAGTGTTAACCCCCAGCAAATCTATATTGAAATCGCCGAAACAAAGAATCCTATCCGTCCCTGGTATTATCTGTGATAACTCTGATTCGAATACATCGAAAAAAAGTTTGTTATTGAAATTAGGTGGTTTATAAGTGGAACAAACAGAGATAATCGCTCCGGGTAACTTCAATCTAATCCACACCTGCTCTATATCTCCACTACTCGGCAAAACCACACAATTTAGATGATTTCGCACAAAAATACCAACTCCACCCCCACGACCCACTCTATCCCGGCGCATAAAATTATATCCAACAACAGCAAGATCATTATTTGTTACATCAGAACTCAACCAAGTCTCACAGACGCACACAATATCAAAATCATTAGCATACAAGATATTTTTAAAATCCTCTAAATGAGCAATGAGTGATCTAACATTGAGATGAGCACATTTAAGTCTGGTGTCCAACATTCTTGAGGATACGTTTACATTTCAGCTGTGGGTAACATAAACAAGAAAAACAGAGCTGTTTCAATGAGAGCAGATATCGAAACATCAAAATTCAATGCAATAATAAGCCGTTTGGTTCAACGTGATCAAAACTGACCTGCGAAGATATTAGGGGGTATACTCCACTAAAACAAAAACTAAAATAAAATGGAATGGGATAACCGAGAGAAATATTCTAAGCGAGTAAAATATTCTAAGCCAGTAAATTAAGTAAAAAGCCACACATTCAGTTAACTCCCAGATCAAGTTCATATCAACAGATTATTTTAAAGATCGTATTATGTTTTCAGATCATTTTCAGATACAATTTCACGTTTCTGGTTAGAGATATTAGCGAATATGTGACCATTTCTTGTCCAAGTGGATCTAAATCCAACTTTTTCACAAGTTTTTTTGAAGATTTCCATTTTAGTACTTGTTAGCCATTCGCTAACAACCACAGAAGTTCCCTTCAGACATTTTTTAGTATTGAATATTTGGTTACGTATCCATCTATTCACAAACATTATCGACACCGGCCGTGGTCTCCTTGATTGACGATCCTCTCTCTTACCCAAACGATAACAATAGTTGATATCATTTGCAGTTATCGAGATGTTCGGCATATGTGAATTGATAACGTCAACCACGACGTCACATAAATTATTTCTTTCGGGATGACGAGTCCATTTGAGAGTTCGACCTGCCTCTGATCATCTATCTTCTTCTCACACATTTTAGATTGATGTTGTAACCTAGCGACTTCTGAACGTAAGGAATCAATGGAGTTTTGAGTATTTACTTCGAATGTTGTGATTTTTTCCAATATATTCTTGAACGATACATCGTTTTGACATTCCGATGATGCTTTATCATTAGTGTTGGATACAATAAGATTTTTCAACTCACATACATTTTGCTTCATGCTTTCTTCCAACCTTTGCAGTTCTAAACTAAAATCTACTGCATTGGCTTCCTGGGTTGTTACAGTATTATTTGTACGTGTTGATCTCTTCATGGTGTTCAGAGAGAAAAAACACTCACGTTAGGTTATTTTCGAACAGCAAATTTGACCCTTAACACAATTTTATCTGGGAGCCACCTCAAACACGTCTTATTTCTGTGGCATGTACTTAGAATGTTTTATTGGATTGATTTTGGGTTCACCAAGTTCCTTTTGTAGGTCAGAATAATACAAGAATTGTTTTATTATTATTTTATACAAAAATACAATTACATAAAAGAATGTTGATCTTACCTGTGAATCAAAGAAACAACTTTCAATGTTAGATATTATTCACAATGTTAAAATTTGGATTACACTGTTTTCAGTGGGTCTTTCGTACAATTAATGGATAACAAATGAATTGTGTCGACACCGTCGATTTCCACATTCATACATTCATTGACCTCATTGACCTAATTACTCGCGCAAAGCTATTGAACTTGGACAAGAGATATACAGGTAGGTATTTCTTACATCAAGGGCGGATATAGTTCTTTTTCATGGGGGGTAATAACGAATGAAAACCATTAAATCAGGTACACAAACCACCTTTTTCTCGGGTTTTGGATACTCATGGGGGGGGGTAGTTACCCCCAGTACCCCCCCCCTAAATTAATCCGCCCTTTTCTTACATCTATTGAAGAGAAAATTTTGGGTTTTGTAATTCTTCCAAGAATAACATTGTCATTGGAGCTTCATATTGCGATACCCTTTACTTGTTGATATTCCTTGCGTCTAAACATAAACGTAAATCTCCATTACTTTCTTCACAACAACTATTGGATTGATGTACCTTGTTCTATTGTTTTCTATATTTCCATTTCCCAGCATTCTATTGATTTCTTCAGCTACTTCTTTTCTGTATCGATATGGTATTGGAGAGTTTTTTTATTTGAAATTTTCAATTCCTTCCACTTCTATTTTATAAATAAGTATAAGTTTTTGTTGCCCCATTCCCAGTCATCATGATACCTTCATTTTTTTCAATGATTCTTTCATTTCATCTTTTCTTTATTGTCACACAATATCTTTCTGACTTTTTGATTTTCAATCTTTCTTCATCTCCTAGGTTTCCATAAGAGATGCATAGAATAGCTGGTGTAACGACTCCTTACTGAAAATCGTGACCAAAATTCGTAGATCAAAACGGCACTCTAGATTTGAGTGTTTTTGCTACTTCCGGAATAATCCGCAATATTTTATCGTTCGTGGCGCTACTGCGGCAATGGAAAACAACACGACCCCTTTCGGGAGAAATGAAAATCAACACAAAGTCTCAGATTTTCGATCATCAAATAATATCTAATTCTTCCATTTTCAGTATGGCCTCAATAGATCGGAATAAATTTTGAGTTTTGACGATGCTATGAAATAGTATAAAATCAATATAAAATTAAGCAAAATCAAAAAAGAACAACAAAATCAAATAGAGCATTTGAAAATAAGCGAATATTGAACACAGAAAGAATGAAACATTTGAAAAACTGAAAACAAAGAAACTACTCTTATACATACAGGTGACCCACATATTAATGTCCAACAGGATATTTACGTGAGAATATGTTTTGTCGGAAACGGAAAAGGTTAGGTTTATTTGGAAAAACATTTTTGTTGAAAATGGGGGGGTTTCCACCCACTCGAGAATCGCTCGCATGACAAAAGGAATTGAGCGGCACATTATTCTGAAGGTTTTGTAATTTTTATTATGAATATGCTTAAAAAGTGGGAAGTAGTGTGTGAATAACTAATTGATCGATTTTCAGACCGAACACCAAGTACTGGGATGTTGAAATTGTTAAATATTTATTTCTTGGTAGAAATAAAATAAGAACCGCCAGAGTTTGAACAAACTACCTATAAGAACCAAGACCGCATTGCCACATAGAACATACGGGGATTACTGCAGCGGGAAAATTATTTATACTAGAACAAAGGCTTACTAAACAAAATATCTATATAAATGCGGGATAGCCGAAACGCATGGGAAAGATATTTATATCAGGTCCCGAAAAGACTGCACAGAGGGGTGTAGCCATACTAATGTAAAAAAACTAGCTCGGAACGCTTATGAGAAGGTATCTATACCTAAACGACCGCCTGATCATTATAACTTTTAACGCAAAACCTACCTAACTACTCTTATACAGCAGAATATTACCAATCCCGTGGACAGCACAACGTAAAAATGAGTCTGTGTTTCAAGTATTGAAAATTAATATAAGGATGAACAGACAAATTCTGAGGAAATTTGGTCATATCTTCTTCACGGTGATGTGATCCCGTACATGTTTTGATTTGATCAGACCACCGCGAAGGAGATCTTGCCAAAGTACCTCAGAATTTGTCTGTTCATCCTTCTATTAATTTTCAATACTTGAAGCACAGACTCATTTGTGCGTCGTGCTAATCGAATGAGAATTCAAGTACTGCCTTGAAGTGAATGATGAACAATTTCAACATCTCAATTCTTCAGAACCACTTATGCACTTCACTCATCAATTCCTTCGGGTTTCTCCTCCAAAACGAACGCAAAAGGGAAATTTCTTAGCATATTCATGACTAGAATTACAATATCTTCAAAATTATGTATTCTTAGACCCCATTTAAGACGCCATAGGGGAATGCAACCCTGCTTAGCAGATGATCGTACACCTACTAATTTGCAATCAGAAGATATCCCCCTCCAAATAAATATTGACATATCTAAGCGAATTCCTGAAAAACTACCTCGAGAATATACGTCTTTCACTATTTTTTGTGGACCATCCTGTGAATGTTATCGGAGGATAAAGAAAATATTTTGAATCGATGATATTCATAATCAGATTTCAATTACACGCAGTGCAATGGCGCAGAGAGTCGAATTAAAAATCGAGGTCGGAAGTTATTCATTTCGATATCGAAAAAAATCAAATTATAGCTTAATCCCCATTAAAATGCGTGAAAAACTCAGGCAGTTAAATTCATAAATTCAAAAGCGGTCGTAATAATTGAATTCTGACTTCGGTGCAGATTTGCCAGGCCTAAATCAATTTCTAACTCGATTAATGCCGTTGTTGTACGACACTGTTATGATTGGATTATAATTATTGCTGAAAATTCGGGGAGTAATTTTTGGAAGAACTCCGGATGCTCAGGCGTTGTTGTTTGTTCGCCATCCAGAGAAATCTCATGAATAAATTGGGAAAATCGGAGCTTCGGTATTATTCCATGGTTTTCCATAACTTCCTATCCGAATATTCTATCGATATTCCTGGAATTGGTTTCTACATAAATTGGACTGGATTTTATTTATCTTATACTATTTGGTTTCATCCTCCGAGTTACTCTTCGTGACCGAGATTGTATCATTTATCTTTAGTTGTTATACCTACATGTTATATCTTTGAAGGAACGACAATAATAATTGCGTTTTCGTAGTTGTTGTACCATGGACCTCACTCAATTTTTGTTTATTGATCAGACTTAGGAAGAGTGATAATTGAATATTCAGTGGAATTCAAAACTTATATACCTTCTAATTAGCCTACGAAGAAAGAAATAATCATTAGAGCACTGATGATTTTGCGAAGTAGCTGATGCTCATTCAGTACAAATGATACAAATTTTCCAATGTTGAACAGAGTTGGCAGATTTTAAAAGCAGTTGGTAGTTTTTCGAAGCAGTTGGAAAAGTTTCGGAGGAGTTGGGAAAATTTTGGAGCAGTTGGAAAAATTTCAAAACAGTTTAAAAAAAATTTGTAGCAATTGAAAAGATTTCAATTGAGGTGGAATAAGTACATATTTCTCAAAAAGTGTTCTTGAAATATGAATGAATTTGACTTTTTTTTTAATTAAGTTTGAAATTAATGCTTATTAAACCGGTAGTAAGCCCACGTTTAGCCGTACAAAAGCATGCAGAGAAGGGCGACAATTGTACAAATTCTTGTTAGAGTATATTTAGGGTATTTGGCAGATTTGGCCTAATATGCAATGTGTATAACCAGCAATAAATGGTATTTATCCCGATATTGCTACCAAGTGTTTGAAAAGAACAATTGCTTAGTCTGAAAATTTGATCTGTGAAGCTAGCAAGAGTATTTGTGACGTCATCACATTCGTTGTAGAACGAAAATAATAAAAGAACGCTCATTGAGCAGAAGCCCCAAATCTACTCTTTGCGCAACGATGTCCGTGCTCTTTGCGTCTTTGAGGGGCGTTCGAGTTGACGGTCGAAATGCTCCGAGCGCACTCCACGTCTACTTTATGGTCGATTCACAATGAACGTAAACGTAACAATGACGTAAAGAGCACGTAAACGTAATCCGCCCATGAACGGCATAAACGTAATGAAATATGTAATAGAATCCTTTATTTTCATCATATTTTGGGCTCTTGTGCGGTGCACGCCTTGCACGCCAGCTTACAGCGGGCCTGGGCCCGTATTCTTGACAAATGTTCTTACGTTTTCTGTGGATTACGTCCACATTACGTTCAGTTACGTTCATTGTGAATCGACCATTAAAGTTTTATTTCCGTCGACCATAGAATAAAAGCTCATTTTAACGCACTCAAAATCATCCATTAATGACCTATTTTAATGCATGATTTCTTATTAATGCATGATTATCATGGCAACCGAACATAAAATATTCAGTCAGAGCACTATCGAGCTTGGTTCGAAATCAACTTCTGTCACAGACTCACAGAAGGGTATGTTGACAACTCCATTCAAAATAAAATAGACTGCAGATGAAATTTCAGGTGATACAAGTTGCAAAGTAGATAATACTTCAACCTCCATCTTCTTCATACGTTCCTTATGGGATATCATAGGTAATGATATAAATGCAAACTAAATGTGAACTATTCAGAATGTCACAACATGTCCAATATTCCCTCTATGAATTTTTCGAATTGTTCCATAGGTAGCATAAATATCAATATATCGAAATGAACATAGAAATTTACATTATGTCAAATTTGTCGATTAAGCAAAATAAAAATTCATTTCTATCGAGAATTCATATTCAATTCGAGATGAGGTCGACGGAAAAATCTTGTAATCAAGTCGTTTATTAATTCAGCGATTAATGGTCTCAAACATTAACGCGCTCGCTCCGCTCACGCGTTAAAATATTTCGACCATTAATCGCTGTCATTAATAAACTAGTTGATTAAATAACTATTTCTCAAAAATAAATTCGAATTTCTGTCACAATACAATTCTTCCGTTAGGTTAGGTAAGCAATCTTTGACTCCACCGTGTTCGATTTGACAAAAGTGCTCGGGATCTCCTCTTTCTACTGTGTTCACTATTCTACTCGCTCCGCCGATCGTCAACTCGAACGCACCTGTAGTTAGAAATAAATGACATTTGGAAGCACTGAACGACTGAACCCTATACTATAGTTAGTATAGAGTTCACTGTTTGGAAGAGCTCTCGCTTCTGAGCGGGAGCGAATATATCTGATCTTCTTGCTCGCTCTGATAATGAAAGATCACGATGCAGAGTGAAGTGAGCGAAGAGAGCATAATAAAAGACCGGCTAAGAGCAAGAAGTGTGCACCGAGCAGAATATTCAGACTTAGCAAATGGGTGCGTTCATCGGACTCAACAGTTGGCCAACTGATGTGGAAAAGTCGGATGAACGTCTATGCTACCTGAGCGCTACTTCCGAGAGCGGACGCCATTTTTTTGAGCGGTCTATTCTTAGGCGTTTTCTGGCGTCCATGTATTTGAAACGTATTCGTCCTACGATTCAAATACATTCATTCTGGCGTTGAAACGATGACGTCACAAGTCAAACGATTGGAAACGTATTCATGGAGTTTTGAAACTAAGCTGGATGCACACAAAAAAGACTGTGCTAACGGCAATAGTAGATATTTTATTGGCATCGTTTCAGTTGGCCCAATAAAACTTCTTCTTATATCAATAAATTATTTTTGGAGTAATTAAATTCAGATAATTCATTGAAAAATACGGCTGTCATTCAATTATAGTCAGAATAATATTGAAATAATGAAGAACTGCATAGTGCATATTCGTTAAATAAGACTTCTATTTGAATGAATCGATCAGAATAATATTGAAATAAAAAAGAACTATATTTGCTTTGAATACAATCTATATTTGAATGAATTGATTCATTTAATTCAATAGCTAAAAATAGTAACGGAACAATAACTAGATTTATTCCAATGAAGCCTATGATTGATTCAAAAATAGTAAATAAAGCTACGAAGACGACTGCATCAAGACAAGACGCGACAGGATTTTGATTTAGTATTTAGTTGCGTGTTGCGTGTGTGTGTTAGTGTGAAGAAAGAGTTTGAAAATGGAAGAGCTATTAAATAAGTGGGGAATGGAATCTTTAGTTCCACATTTTCAGGGTAAGTAAGTACCTTCATATTCATATAAAAATGTCTCAAAGCCTTCCGTTTTATTGTGAACGTGTGCCATTATCGAAAGACAATCTAATAATGGTACTTATTTTACCGATAGCTGCTAGGATGTTAGTTATTTCACTATTGCAACCCCTTAAGTTAAAACTTGGTGCACCATCGCTTTCGAAGGAAGGACATCCAATTTCAAGATTAAATTGAACCAAATCTTAGTGGCTGCTTTTGATATACCTGGGCCTGTTTCATAAAACAAGTTATAAGTTAACAGGCAAATGAAGTGTCAGAAATTTTTTGAATTTGCTCTTGCTTTTTTGCCGAACATGGATAGCAGCATATTTTTTGAACAAATTCAGTATCACTACACATACACGGGGATTCTGATGATGATAATGCCCCAAAATCGAAAAATAATAACCCTAGCCAAGCCAATGAGACTTCAAAGAAAAACAAATTCCAATTTATAAAGAAATCTGTACGCCCTAAGAAAACACTTCTCTCCACAGTTGAGAATATTATCAAAGAAGAGAGAAACCTAAGAGCACAACAGTTTAGCAGTCTTCTGGATGCAATGCAAGAGCAAAATAAACAGCACCATGAACAAACCATGGGCATAATAGACATTCTTAAAAAACAGGCTAAACAAGAATAATTTTTTAAGGTAACTAAGTACCTATTTTGTTAAGTTTTGTTTCATTATAACAAGTTATTTATTTGTGTTTCATGGAAGTATTAAGTTTGTGTTATTGAAATAAATTATATTATGAAATGTATAAGAACTTCATTTATTTAAAGGTAATGGAATTGAAAAAAAAGGAACATAGTTTCAGGGTTCATCTTTCCTTATAAAAATTAAATTTCGGGATTAGGTATTCAGCACCTTCTCCAAGTCCAAATAGGGTTATGTTTATGTTTGATTATTGAACGTAGTTGAAATTAGGTAAGCATTCTCGCGGTTCATGACATTGATGACGTCTCATAGGAATCGCATTCAAATACAAGATTGAATACGCCTCAACGCCAGAAAACGCCTCTTGTTCTACAAATCGAGAGCATGTTGAGTTATATGTCAAAAGCGTGAAGTTTGTTGTTGTTGTTGATTTAAGAAGTGTCAATTTTAATTCTAAAAATGGAAAACAGTCAAGAGTACGATGTCAGTTATCAATTTGAAGGAAAGAATTATACGTTTCACACAGATAAGGAAACGCACGAAAGGTTACGTGGTAAGTTATGAAAATAGCCCCGAATTCATATTTCTGACCGAAATTTTTTAATTTTAGATCCAGTTTTTTCCTATCGTGCTTAAGATCGGATCAGGAAAAAGTGAAGACGGAGAATGGGGAATTACTGGAACAGAATAAGACATGTAAGTAGTTTTTAATTATTTTCAAACATATTTAACCTAATTCTGCGAGAGAATGTTGAGAAAAAGAGGAACTGAGTATTTGATTATTTTGTGCTTCATTTCGCTGTATCTTTTTTACATGAATAGTTTAGCACTAATCGTAATATCCTTTCATCTGGTAAATAACTGCTAATGTTTGCTTCACACATATTTGTTTGGATAATTAGAGATTTCTTTTATCCTCTAGTAGTATATATTGATATTTACACTTATACCCCTAGATTTCAGTATTAACTCTCAGATGCCTAGAGTATGGTCTTCCACTTTAGGTACATCTTTATTATTTCAACCAAACAGCCTATGAAGATGAATGAATTCTCCAGTCATATCAGGAGAGGAGATTGGATGAGAAAAGAGTGAGAATTATTTGATTTTTTGGGGGTTTATTTATTCAATTTTTTATATAAGTGATCGTTGCACTGATTATTGTAATAGCTGGAGTGAATTTTTATTTTAACCTGCTTTCATGATGAATTGTATCAGCATTTGACGTGACTACTAATCAAACTGATTAATAAATACAGAATCCAGAGAAATTGTGAGGTTCTGTTCAAGAGATTTGAATTCTTTTCTTTGAAAATGCACTCCTGCTCATCTCGCAAGTGATCAGTGATTGTTAATTCCTACATCATATTTTCACTGATAATGTAGGTTTTAAGAAATTATGGAATATTTCAATTATTTTTGTATTGAATGTATTTTGCAGTGTAATCAATATTTTTTATCCATAGGTGAATCTTCGAGTTTTGCATGGACTGCGGAAGCCAACAAACTACTAATAAGTAGCTTTACAGACCGTAAGGATCTATTCAGAGATCCTCAAGTAAAAAAAATTACTCTGGGCCGAAATAGAGGATATTTCGAGCATCATGGGTATAGGGTTACTGAAGACATTCTCAATAGAAAATGGAGGAATTTGAAAAAAACCTTCACAAACATAAAGGATCAGTTGAGTAAAACTGGCAGAGGTAGAGTCAGTTGGGAATATTTTGACTCGTTTAATGAAATATTCGCAGCTGACAAAACGGTCAATTTACCTAAGACCTACTCGTATTTTCGAATAGGTGGTGGGGAATCTTCACTGGGAGGTGAAGTAGCACCACCAAAACATTCTCCAGTGATAGAAGAGGACCCGTCCCCAAATAGGACCAGCCCTCCATCCTCCCACTATCGGCAGAGAGCTGAACTTCTGGATTTGGAAAGACTCAAACTCCAAGAAATGAAAGATATAAAAAACCAAATGGTTGGACATAACAGGATCCAGGCGGAAAGAAATTAAATATTACGGGAAATATAAAAAAAATGAATTAATATATGTTGTATGTATCTATAATCAAATATAATTATGTTTTCTAATGACACAAACTTTATTGAAGTTAAATATACAGGGTGGCCCACCCCAGACGCGGTTCCCATTTTAAGGCAGTAAATGGAGACATTTTGAAAATTTTTTTTTCGTGAAATGTAATGGACAATCAGATGCACAATTCAAAATTGTTTTCACATATACAGGGTGTTCGATAACCAAAGATATAGACCATAGTTACACTTTTTTAAATGGAATACCCTATATATGAATTCAAAAATTGAATGACAAGCTGAAATAATGATGAGTTTATACAGATCATTTTATGCCTAAGAAAAACCATTGTAGAGAAAATGGCGAAAAATCGAATAAAAGAAGTATTTTTCATTTGCAATTAATGAATAAACCTTTCAAGCCAACGAGACAGACAATGTTTTTTCGTGTAGACATATTGGCTACTGTTATGCAGGAGAAAAAAAATTAACTCTGAAGTATACTGAGTGATCATAATGTATGTTCAAACATCTACTACGAATAATGGTCAGAAACTCTCTTATTTCAAATGGCACACCCAGTATTTCTGTTCCTTGTTGAACGTGAAAATTAATATCGAAACTATCTTCATTGGGTTTCCCTATACCTGAACCTAATAGTTCTCAAGTAATTTTCGATTTTTAATTCAACTAGTTAACCTACTATTATGATCAGCGATATTCATAGAAATGCTTGGAAATATTTGTGGGGAAATGCTTACAATATTATTTTTAAATCTGAAAAACTCATCTGAAGATCTCAATAATGGTGTTGCAGTCACGCAAGATTTATTATTCCTTTATAAATGATTAACTGTTTCTCTGAATATCAATTCTTTTTTCAATTATTTCCAAATTAAATTCACCTTGAAGGTGTCATTATCATTCAATCTTTTCCGGTACATGTCCTTGAATTTTTCTTTCATAATTTTTATTCAAAAATCTGGAAGCCGTACGGAGGCAAGAATTGTGCTAATGGGCTGCCAGTATGACCCGGACAGAAATATGATTTTATAAACCAAAAAAATTTTTTCACAAAACTTTTGTAGGATTCGAACTCTCTACGAGTATGAATTGGATTTATTTCAATCCTATAAATTTTCGTTACCAAAGCGACACTAGTTAATCGAAAGACAAGTGGAGAGTTCGATTCCCGCCAAAGTTTCTTGAAAAAAAATTTTTTGGTTTATAAATCCATATTTCCGTCAGGGTCACTCTGGCAGCTCATTCGCCTAAATTTGGCATTCGTATGGCCACAGAATACTTAACTACACAGAAGCGTCACTTAGCGTCGGCACTTTGATCTTCAAGGGGCAAATTTACGTGACCTTCATTCTCTGTTAGGTAGTACATATGTCACTTTTGAGCGGTCCAGCCACATAATTCTATGGGTCCAGCGGGAAGATTGAATTTCACGTTGACATATGTACTACCATAGTATACTATGGTACTACCTAGCATGGCACAAGCGTCATCAAATAAAGTTTTGGCGGGAAGGCGGAATGACGCTTCTGTGTAGTAAGGTATTCTGTGGTATGGCCTACAGTTTTTTGAATAAAAATTATGGAAGTAACCGTTATTTCAAGTGTCAAGCATAACTCACATTAAACACCCTGTATCTCGCTTATGCGTCAAAAACGGGGTATATGTGATGAGGCAAAAATGACTTCCTTGGTGTCGTCTACACGGCTATATATGTTTGTCCAGTTTATGGTGAAACACCCTGTATAATATTTCACCTCGGTACCTTTTTTTTATTAAATCCATGTGTCTCGACTGCGTTGGCCATTGACACGTTTACAGTCTATTTTTCACAATATGCGTTATGAACAATTTATAATTTTTTGAATCTGACCATAGCCTTAAGAAAATTCATTAGATTGTCGAAGTTTGAGGAGTTGTGAAGAATTGCCTTTAGTGTCAGCTCTATTTTGGATAGTAGAAGTTGAATCAATGTGCAGGTATTATTTTTGAAGACCTAAACAAAAATTTCAATTGCACCTGAATAATTATAAGTATCTTTGAAATTGTGCTTAGAAAATGAAAACATACAACAGATGCTGTGATCAAAGTTGATAGAGAGGGTAGCCGACGTCAACACTGAATTATCGAAAGAAGGCTGCAATCTCTCAATATTCCATCTCAATATCCGAAGTTTCGTGAAAAATAGGGACGATTTTGAAATTTTGTTGCAGCAAATTAATAAAGAATTCAGTATAGTTGTTTTAACGGAAACTTTTCAGATTGGAGATCTAGATATGTTCCGAAAACCTGGATACAATTTATATTATAATGAAGGGGATATAAATAAGAATGATGGAGTTCTCGTATATGTCGATAAAGTAATAGAAGTAGATAAAACGCTGATACAATTAGATAGGTGCAAATGTATTGAACTTAGTTTTACGTTACTAAATGAGTCATTCAAAGTTACTGCCATATACAGACCGCCAAGTACGGATATTCCGAGTTTCAATAGATGTCTCAATAATTACCTTGGTGATATGGAACACCCTACTCATCACATAATTGTAGGAGATGTAAACGTTGATAACCTGTCCAGCTCACGCTATGCGGAAGAGTATAAGAACATCGTTGCTAGTATGGGATACAGATCGTATATAAACAGTTGCACCAGACCTGAGAGCGGAAGTTGTCTGGATCATTTTTTGGTGAGAACACATGTAATGGGAAAGTATTCAAATTGGTCATCCTTCGTGCTATGTGTGGGTATAACCGATCACTTGCCGATAATACTCACGTTCAATGGTCAAAAAAGAGTTCAAACAAATAAACCTAAAATCTCAAAAAAATTCATTGATCACAACAAGTTGAGGCGAAATTTACAGTATGAAAGTTGGGATCATATCGTGGCAAGTGAGAATGGTAATATGGCAACAAATAAATTTTTAGAAACCTTACAGTATTACATAGAAAAAAATACCTATACCAAGACTTCTAAAGGAAAAGACGTACCGAATAAGAAATGGATTACTCCAGCAATACTGAAGGAGATTGCAGAAAAGAACGAACTGTACAAAAGAGTTATTGATAATCCAAAAAATGAAGAGATGAAGAAACAATATAATAGGGCAAAGAATAGAATATCTGTAGAAATAAAACATGCGAAGAGGAGATACGCACGAGCATTCATCGACAGAAATAAGAATACATCTAAAGCCGTATGGGATTGTGTAAATGAGGTATGCGGAAAGTCCAAAGAAAAATCGATCATCAGTGAGATCTTGGATGAGAGGGGGAAGAAGGTTAACGACGCACGATCAATAGCTGAGGAGTTCAACAGTTATTTCAGTAAGATTGGAGCCGAATATGCTGATAAAATACCGAAACCATCATCTTATGACGATAATGATAGATTCCTGGAGGAGTCAATTTTTCTGTTTCCTACGGATCCGCTCGAGGTTGTTGATACCATAAGGAAACTGAAGAAGAAGAAGTCTCCCGGAATGGACAATATACGCCCGGAAACACTGAAGGAGATAGCACATGAAGTGTCATATCCAATTGCTCATTTGATTAACGCCTATTTTGAGAATGGTGAATTTCCGGATGCATTGAAAATTGGAGTTGTGAAGCCATTGCATAAGGGTGGTGAAAGGAATAAGATGTCGAACTATAGACCAATAACCATGATAACGACAATTGCAAAGGTGGTGGAAAAGATTATTGCGGTAAGAGTCACAAAATTTTTGGAGAGATACAAGGTGATCTCTGAAAGGCAATTCGGATTTCGTAGACTCAAAAGTACGGCTGATGCAATAAAGTCGTTAACCTCCAATATTTATGATAAGATGAATAGAAGATTGAGCTCATTGTGTGTCTTTGTGGACCTGTCAAAAGCCTTTGATACAGTGAGCCATGACATACTACTAGATAAACTGTATCGATATGGGTTGCGTGGTAAATGTTTGAGTCTGCTGAGGAGTTACCTATCGGATCGCAGTCAGGTGGTTATGAATGGTGATGCAATGAGTGGAGCGAAAAAGATTACCTATGGAGTTCCACAGGGAACGGTGTTGGGTCCTATTCTGTTCACAGTGTATGTCAATTCCCTGCTGACGATGAACCTGTTGGGGGAAGTCATCAGTTACGCAGATGATACAGCGATTATATACTCGTCTGGGACTGCGGAAGATCTGAGAGTGAAGGCTGAAGATGACCTCAAAAATGTAGTCAACTGGTTACAATACAACAAACTCTCTTTGAACACGAATAAAACACGATATATTACATTCTCGTCATACAATCGTGATTTGAAACTAGGACCACTTAATATTGGCCATCAAATATGCGTGTCTGAAGCTGCCTCCGTCAGATATCTGGGCATCACACTGGACAAAAATCTTAGATGGGATCTACACATAGGGAAATTAGTTAATAAAATCAGATCTCTAATGACCAGATTCAAATACCTTCGAGAGTACCTGGATATAGAGCACATGAAGATGGCGTATTACTCGCTGATACAGTCACAACTGTCATACGGTATAATTGCTTGGGGAGGGGCTTATGACGTCCACCTGAATAGACTTTCGGTAATACAAAAGTGGGTCATAAAGGTGATGATGAATAAGAAGAGAACTTACCCTTCCGATAGTCTGTTTGAAGAATCGAAGTTATTCGATGTTGGTCAGCTGTTCACTTTCCAGGTACTTCTTGATTTACACAAGAATAAAGAAAACTACCCACTGATCAAACATCAATACAACACTAGGGATAAGGATGAGAAGTTGGAAACTCACCGTGCCAGTAAATCAGTTGGTCAACGTAGTGCTGATTACTTGGGTCCAAGACTTTTTAATAGATTGCCACCAGACCTGAGAAGCGAGCCGAAATATAGAAACTTCAAAGCAAAGCTAAAGGTATGGATTTTTGATAGAGGCAGGAATTTTATTGATAAAATACTAAATTCAAAATGAAAAATTTTGAGTTGTGAGATGAAAATGTGATAAATTTGGCAAGAATAGATAAAATTGAATATGGATGATAGCCCCGAAAATGACATTATACCTACCTGATTTGATGTGATATTTCCTTGATGAGACCAATTTTCACCCGATATAGACAATGTTACCTGATTATGGAGAATTCACAAAGTGGGACATACTCACCTAACCACGACATTCCACCCTTGGACTGGACATATTTTGCACATTATTTCTTTTTTTGGGAACTACTCGAATAAAATTTTCTTTATTTATGGGCACAGCAAATACAGGAACTATATTTTATAATATATGTACCTCATTGCGCAACTTTATTTGTTTGATGAAACACCTTAATGAAATGTAATATGAATTCTTAATCAAATAAATATTATTATTATTATATTATTATTATTATCTCTGAACTAGCCTTACAACATTATTCGTTATTTGTCCTATTGTAATACATCTTATATGACTGATACATGTTCTATTTCCACCTATGTATTTTTTTCAGTACTCGAATAAATCATTTATTTTTCTTCGGAATTAACCTTTAAAATCGAAACATACAAATGATAACAGATGCTGTGTAATCCGGAAGAGTGTGCAGTGTGTTAATCTGGTAATACAGAATAAAAAAACTACACTACAAAATTTTCAAATAATTTTTTTTCAATTTAAATTATCGTGGCAATTAGGCCATTGACACAGTACAATATTCTATTTTCACATTACATTTTTAATGCTCTCGGGAAAAAACAGTGACTCGCAATCCAAAATTCCAACCCTCCTTTCCACCATTGGTTTTCTAATCCTTTAATGCACAGTTTGAAAATTTTCGAAGCTATCCCTCGCCAAAAATTTGGCTTCGGCCTGTCCTTACCGGGGTCCTTTATTTTTGATCTGTTACTTTTCTCTTCATGAATACTCACGTCTTCGATTATGTTCAGTAATTTGTGTGTAGAAGATATTCATCATAAACAATCTGAGCATAAAATACTCCATACCCACAACGATTTACTTTATGACAAATACGAAGAAGACAAACTATCTCTCTCTTCCAGACTGTCCAGCGTCCTTACTGGGAAGGATGAGAGGTTTATGGGTCAAAAGTCCTTCGCATGTGTGTGCGAAGTATTTCTTGGGTCGGGAGAACTCCAGGACAAAGGTATATGCCCTTAGAGCTAGGTTTGCTCTGAAAATATGAAGCAGTGAGGAAGAGAGCAGATCCAGCCCTCTTTTGAGAAGTCCGGAAAAATGCCGTCCTCTCCAGCCGCCTTGAATCCCTTGATATTACAGCAGATTTTTAAGCGGAAAGGCAAAATAATCCTTCCATGGAGGGCTTTCGCTAGAGAGAATTTTCCGGAGCCGCCGATCAGCCTCAAATGTTATATTCCACGCCAACTGTTTCATCATATTGTCTACATAGTTGGCACTTTGTCCTCACAGATCTTTGCCATAACGTGAATTATTAAACCCAAGACACCATGAAGTAATGCGTCTCCCCGCGACGAACTTTCGAAATATCTTATTCCAAATGAAATAAAACAATACATTTCGACGAATATCGATACACCTGTAACAGGAGAATATAAATTATTTTGCCAACCTTATTCGTCTGGCTCCTAGCCCCTGCCTGTGGAGGTAATTGGGGAAAGCCAGAAGCAATAATCTCCATCGATACAGGCACTGAGTTTTCCAACATTTCCCATTTCTCTCAGATCGTTATCCTTGGAAAGGAAGATCGTTTCAGATTGTGATGGGGGTTTGGACCACTCTATGTTGGTCTTGTGATCTCAGGGGAAATAAGGGTTTATCGTTGTTTCAGAATTATGCCCCTATTAATTATTTAGCGTGGTTCTGACGATGAACTAATTACACCTCTATGAGACCAGCATTCTTCCGTTTGTTGCTGAATCAACACTGATGTTTCAAAGAAAGGCCCTTCCTCAAGCTCTCCGCAAGATTCTCACGTCGAGAAAGGACGATTTATGCACAACAACACGAAATCGTCGGAATATTCGGTGTCCTGTATGATTTTACATTTGGTTACCAAGTAGTTTTCTTTTTCTCGTGAGTCATTTTATCATGGTATCCAGAAAGACGTTCAACATTTCAGATGGTCATAATAGTGACTGCGCCAGAATGAGGGTTATGTTTTTCGAGTTTATATGTGAATATGTATTGAACGAGTTTAACGTCTGTGATTAAAAATGAGAGAAAGAATTGAAGGCAATCCAACTTTCTTCTGAAATTCCGGAAAAACCTCGAGAAAAATTCACACATTGAAATTTCAAAAAATTCTCTGCTTGCCGTTAATTCTTTTTTTCACTCGTAACTATGGTTGTATGTCTATTGCCTTGTCACTCTCTACAGCCCAAACGGTTTAATGTATTTTAACGTATAAACTGTTATTAGATATGTATGAATTGGGGGAGTATTATAGGTTATGTTTTTCGAAGGAACTTTATTCAGTGTGAAAATACTGTTTATGAGATTCGAAAAATTTTCCCCTTTATCAGAGTGTTGGTACAAGGCAGTTCGGTGTAATGGAAAATGATGTACCTACTACAATTTTGTATGCCTCCAAGAGATCTAAAAAAGTCCTCGGCAGCCTATCTTCATCTTCTAAGGATTGCTCACAACATCCAATTTTCTTTCTAGAAAGTTTATCGATATACAGGTAAGGCTTTTTTTTGACAGTCGATAGAAATCATCACAATAAGTCAAAAAATTATAAAAAAGCGGCACATGGCAAAATGACCTGTTCTACGTACTAGAATTTTTTTACAAATTTGTTAGATAAGAAGACAAAAAAACAAGAGATGTTGAGCAGATTCATAAAGGTTTAAGTTATTCTTGAGTAAGTTTTGCACCTTTGTTAGAATAATGTATATTTAGTTATTGGGTATAGGTGGCCAAATTCATTCCAGTGAAATACTCTTTATTTTCATTCAGTAATGACGACGTTTCGGCTATTGGTTTTAGCCATTCTCAAGTCTAAAAAAAACATACACAATCCTACTTTAGATATCACAATAAATACTATAAAACTTTATATATTCCTTAAAAACACAAAAAAATCAGACTTTTAAAACACAAACAATAGAACACAAGATTGGAAAGTAGAGAATTCTCTCACCACTATGAAATAAGTATTTCTACAACAGAGCAAGCACCATCGTTATTATTATCTCTATCCATGATCTCTGAGATGTGTACTTCAATTATATTCTGGGGAAATCTTCTCGTCAACCAAATCTTTCACAAAATATTCGGGAATATCCGGTGAAAAAATGTATGTTCTCGATGCAACGTCAGATAAACAAACAATCCATCATTCATCCTCCTTCAGTCTTTAATCACCAACCATAACTCTCTCCTGTATGTTAGGTTGTCTACTTCGTCTATTTTCATCCTTGATCAAATTGGAATAAATTGAACTGAAGTTCGCACAGTCTGTTATTCTATTCATCGAATTTATTTCTCGTTTTATAAAAATTTTTTCCGCTATTTCTCTTTTGTTCTTTATTTTCTCTCTATATAGAATGCTGGTTTCCTCAAAATCCATATCATGGCCTAGCTTCAAAACATGTTCGGCTAAAGCCGTACTTTCTGCCTTATTCGTCCTAATTGTGCTCTTATGTGCGGAAATTCTGTTTTTCAATTTTTGTTTTGTTGTTCCAATATATTTCAGGTCGCCGGTTTTACAGGGAATTGAATAAACTAAATTTGATTGATCCCATTTTTCTGTTCTATCCTTAATTTTTGTATAAATAGTATTCAGCTTGTTATCATTTTTAAAAACTACTGTATATCCATATTTTTTCATGATGTTTTTAATTTTTTCTCCAGCTCCCTTTATGTATGGTAGTACTAACATTTTTGTCAAATCTATTTCTTTTTTTGTTTTCTGTTCCGTGTTGTAATGAAGGAAAATGCGGTTCTTCACTATTCTCTCTATTAGTTGTTTAGGGAAACCATTTTCAAGTAGTACTCGCTTTACCAAGGCCAATTTTTCTTCTCTATGTATAGGTGATGTAAGTTTTATTGCTCTATCACTGAGGCCTATAGCCACTGTTTCCTTTTGCTTTTTTGGGTGGCATGATGAGTAATGAAGGTACCTTCGGGACCAAGTGGGTTTTTGGTACCAGCTTGTTGATAGACTTCCGTTGTTTCTTCTCAACAAAACATCTAAAAATGCGATTGCTCCGTTTTTTTCTTCTTCAATTGTGAATTTTATGTTCGTATTAAAACCGTTGAAGAATTCTAAAACTTCGTTTTCTTTTCCCTTTTGTAAAGATAAAATAATGTCATCCATATATCTTTTATAAGTTTAAGTTATTACTCGGAGTGTGAATATTCATCTAATTTTTCGCGTGATATGTGAGCATACAGGTTTGCCTAGGCTGCATATTTCTGCAAAATTATTTTTTTGTGAATTATATTTGATTTTGTATATTTTCGATGAATAAATTGAAATTGAAATCTACGGAGGAGCAGGTTCGGACTGAGGAATTTTCAGATTCACCTAGAAACTAGAAAATATTCTAGCTTCATTTTCTCGAAACAGGCGCATAATTCATATAAAAAATTTTTGGTAGAATGACTTATTTTGATGGGATTTGCATTCTTCCAAAATCAAATTTGAAATTCGCAAGGCTGTGATCTGAATCTGTTCCAACTTTTTCAGAGTTACCTTTGGTTGGGGTGAATATGCCGATACACCATACTCTATGAGAGATCGTATGTAGGTTTTGTAAATAGTTATAAGAGTTTCAGGATTTTACCCCCACCAGGTAACTCGTAGAAATTTCATTATATTGAGGCTTTTGTTACACTTATTCAAAACGTAGGTTTGTTGTATATTGTTTTGCGTCATGTTAAGAACTTAACAAAATGATGTAATAAGCCGTTTTGAACATTTGATTCATGCCAGTTTATCAAGCAAAATGTTAGCATCTACATTATCAAAGGCCTCCTGAACATCTAGAAATACCGCTTAGGTATTCAGATTATCATTACATTTACATGAAAGACCTTGTGACGGGGTTTTCTCGGCGAAACTTACCTCGAGCGCCAGCTATTCTTTTTCCTTATAAGGGAGAATAGCAAACCTACCAGGATAGTTGCTAGTCGGAGAGAGAGTTGTTTGATATCTAAGCTGTTAGCGATAACTGAGAAATCAGATCAATCGTTTCCTGTTGCCTATGGCAAGCCCTGCAAGTTGTTGGGGTGTCCATTTTCATGATGTTCTTTTTATACCATCTCGTATTTAATACTTCATCTTGACACGCCATCACAAATCCCTCCGTCTCTGACTTGAGGCTAGCGGACTTTAGAAAGGCGAAAGACAATTCTTCAGACAGGTCCTGGTCTTTTGAACTCCTGAAATATATGGTGTGCAAGGTCTTCCTCATATGATGTTCGAGGAATGTATCTGACTGAGACTTTCGGATCAGTCTTGCTAGGCTTCTTTGGTCCGCTTGAGTGCTCGGTGTTCCAGCGAGCTCAAGATTGATCGATGCCTGACTTTCCAGGTTTGATAGAGAAGTTTGCAAAGTAAAGTTCATATTATGTGTCTTGTCGTCATTTAGACTTAATTTGTTAGCCAAAAACCAATTCTTAATCTGGTCATCTTTATTTTGGGTCCACTGGAGTATTGGGTCTGAGGGGTAATAACGCATCAACGTAGTGGTGTCGTCGGCAAATAAAATTACAAGCAGAGTGATGAAATTGGCGAAGTTAGGCAGGTCATTTATGTAAATGAGGAACAGCAGAGGACCCAGCACAGAGCCCTGTGGAACTCCATGCTGAATCCTCCGCTTTTTTTGATTTCACATTATTGAAAGAAACATACTGCTCCCTCCCCTCCAGGTAGGACTTGACAAGAGCTACACTGCTTTGATGAAAATTGTAGTGAATTAGTTTTCCATAGGGCATAGAGGATTTCGAAAGAAATACAATCGAAAGCTTTTGTCAAATCGAGGAAGGTAGCATAGGTGTTCTGTTTATTATCAAAGCCTTCAGCCACAA
Source organism: Adalia bipunctata (assembly GCA_910592335.1). NCBI lineage: Eukaryota > Metazoa > Arthropoda > Insecta > Coleoptera > Coccinellidae > Adalia > Adalia bipunctata. Next base: position 49,863,102 of record OU342950.1, on the reverse strand, counting down.
ACTCAACCAGTCGATCTATGGCTAAGGTAGTACTTCTTTTATTGCGAAAACCAAACTGGTTTGGTGAAAAAATGTCTTTTTGTTCAAAATATTCATTCATTTGATCTTTTAGCAGCGATTCAAAAACCTTTGCTATTATTGGCAAGCAACAATGATATCGGCCTGTAGTTGGTTTGATCTTCGGGATCACCCTTGTTCTTAAAGATGGGTATTACTTTTGCTAGCTTAAGTTGAGATGGGAATTTGCTTACACGAATGCAGTGGTTAATCATGTCAATCAAGGTTTTACATAATATATCCTTAAGATGTTTGATAATTTTAGAGTTAATGTCATAGCAGTCTTTGCTGCTACTGTTTTTAAGGCATGAAACCTTGTATAGAACCATATCTTGACTGACCTCTCGAAACACAAAGCTACAGCCTGTATACTGTTTTGTTAAATTATCGTTATAGGAGCAATTTGTAGTGCGAAGGCTTTTGATTATTTCGTCAGCTATTGAGGTAAAAAAATTATTTAAGACATGAGCCGAGTTGCCTCAGGGGTAGGGGTAGAGTTCCTGTGAGAATTTTTGATTTGCCACATTGCTTGAGATTTGTTTGTTGCATTGTTAATAAAATTATCATGGGCAGTTTTTTTGGAGTTGGTTATCGCTTGTCTATATTGAAGTTTATAGTTACTGACCATGTTTTTGGGGACCAGAATTGGATTTTGTTTGTGCATGAGACTTAATGTTTGTAGCCTACCCCTCATATTCCTAAGACTGTCATTAAACCAGCTCACTCCACAAGAATGCTGATCACCTTTAACCATCCTAGATTGAAGTGGTAGGTTTTTGTCAATTGCTTCTGTTAAGACACTAAGAAAATTGCCTAATTGGGCCTTTACATCACAATCATCCTGTGTTTTAGAAAACCAATTGAAAACTTTTAGCTGATTAAATATATTCTCAAGACCTTCATTGGTAATCGGTCTATAATTGATCCTAGTGCTATGATTGTTCGAAAATTTTAGAGGTGTATTCAAAACTATTGCAGAATGATCCGAGATACCTTCCAAGGCAATAGGAGAGATATCGAGATTTGATCTATTAAGGCTCACATAAACATTATCTAGCGTATCTAGTTTTAAATTTTACCGTTGAAAACAAGTCATATGAGCTGAAAAAGAGGTTTAGATAATCAGCCTCCCTACAGTTCGGCTGTTCGTAGTGCACATAAAAGTCACCAAATAAAATAGTATTACCTGTGAGGTCTAACTTATCCAGAACCTGTGACATAACCTCTAAAAATTTATTTAGTTTTCCTTTGGGAGATCTATAAACTGTTAAAATGTTGGTATTGATAGAGGAAATATGAATCCCTCCACCTCGCACTGTAGTTCCCTGGAAAGGATTGGTAAATTAAGTTCTTGACATTCCAAACCTTCTTTAAGATAGATGCCAACACCCCCACGTGCTTTATTAGTTCTACAAAAACTGGAAATGGCCATGAAGCCTTTTATTTTTACTTGTGAAAACTCATCAGTATGAAGCCAATGCTAACCAGTACAAATGCAATCAGCCTTCGATTCCTCGAGCATAAAAAATTTTAAAGTTTTTATTTACAAAACCCTTGCGATTTTTTCCTTCCTTTGGAGGAAGGCTTTCCGGAGAAATATTTAAATTACTTTGGTTTACACATCATACGAATAATCACTTTCGTCTGGGCAGATTTTCAGATCCTCTTTTATTGAAAATTTCCTGCATTGGCTCCATCGTCGTTGATAACATCTCTAATATTAAAAACTTCATAGTATTTTTTGAAGTCAAATCTTCTATAACACACCCCTTTTGGCCAGAAAGAAGGAGTATACATACAGTTTATACTTATAACTAAAGTCTGTGGCAACTATGAAACTTATTTTATTCATACTGCTGCACTGAACCTTCTTCACAATGACTTGTTCACTTTCTTCCTTATTATTCTGAAAGTTTAGTTTATTTTCTATAAAGGATTTAATGTCCTTGTCCTTCACTTCTTTTCCTACTCTATAGATGTACATGTAACATTTTGGTTTGTTTACTGCACTCTTGAAATTGGTGACCTCATTTGATTCACCCACATTATTTTTTGAGCGCCTCGTTCTCCTTTGTTTCTTTTCCCATCCATCTTGATTAGGATTTATGTCATCATTCAGTTGAATGTCCTGGTTCAAAACATTACTTTGTTCTTGGGTTGTGATTAGTAGTTAATTCACATCATGATTCTTAACCTTCTCAGAATGTATTTCTTCTTCTTTTCCATTTTTAAAGTTTTTGTCATTTTTGTCTGGCCTGTCGTCTCTTTTATTATTTATTTGTCTAACAGCCGGGACGGTAGTATCATTTTGCGTATATTTACGGCCATCGGCAACGGAGCTACTATTACTACCACTTGCACTTGATGTTTTGTTTACCTTTTTTTTATGGTATCCGACAATGTTTTTGCGACTTTATCTGTATCCTTCGGGCTTTTTTCCCCGATTTTCTGTTCTAGTTCCTGTAATCTTTGAGTTAGCAGATTGTTATTTGCTTTAAGGTCATTTTTCTCCTTTAATTCAACTAATAATTCTTTAATGAGTTTGTTTTCTACCTTGTATGTAATGAACTCGGAATGGGTATATGTATATAGGTACTTCATTGCTCTGCGACCCTAATCAAAGCCAATTGACCCAGACTTCCCATTTAAATTTATTATCACATATTTTGACATCGCACGAACATAGATAGATGAAATTCGAGAGAAAAAGTCAGCAAATTACTTTCATTTGATTTCCATGCCTTTGTGTCACAAGAAACGGAGCTCCTTTGATATTTCATTCGTTTCAGGCTCCATTCCTTTTCCCACATTTTCCCCGTCTTCGCAATAAATCGCCTTCAGATGCCAGACTTGGTATTAAAATTATTTCCCACATTTCTTAGATGCAATGAGTGAGCCTCGATTACCTTTGTAGGGTCCTTTTTATAGTCAGTCGGCCATATCTCTATCCTCTTTCTTCAATGCCACGTCGGGCAATTCCAAAAGAAAGGTATGTGTGAGGGTTTTTGTCGTACAACTTGGATGGTGAAAACATTCGAATTGGGTCCTTTCCTATGGTTCATGCTTGTTAGGAAAATGGGACAGAGGAGATTTAAGGATCGTTGATAACAGAATTAATATGTCTCGAGGAGCATATAGGAAACAGGTCATGTCACGGCAGAAAATATTCATTATACTCAATTCTAAAACAAGCCGTGTTTCCTTACGCATTTGAATTACAATTTGGAATAATTCGAAAAACGAAAATATTGTATTTTTCGGCTCTGCATTTCCGCTATTTTGTTGATTAGAGCGGCATGCAAGATACAAATATACAGGGTCTTTCACGAGGAACCTCACCCATATTTATACGGGAAACTACTGAACGTATTTTCATGAAATTCAGCACTTATAAGCAGAGATGTACAAGATACCTTAAAGAAAGTATCTGAAATACAAAATACAAAATACTTTGAAATTAAGTATTTCAGATACCAGATACAAATAACTTTCTGGAATGGTATCTGAAATACTAGATACAAGATATATATCTTTCAAATACTTTTCATAGATAAAATACTTTTTTTCTACGACCGTGCGTTTTTACACTCTTTACCCACTTTCCTGCACTCATTTTAGTTTAGATAGTGTCACTTTCCCGCACTAGTGCAGAAAAACGAGTTTTCCCGCACTAGTGCGGGAAAGTGACACCTAAACTAAAATGAGTGCGGGAAAGTGGGTACTATGGAAACTTCATGTGAATTAACATTTGTCATTAGTATGAAATTGTTTGAATATAAATATCAAATCGAATTTAATCAGTGTGTTGAAATAAAATCGATCTCGTATGAGCGCTTGTAGAAAAAATATTGTTCCTAACTCGTGCGGAAAGTGTCTTTTCCGTACTTGACTGCTTGCCCGAACTCCGCTTCGCGTCGTTCTGGTTAACTGCAGTCACGTGCGGGAAAGTATCACTTCCCGCACTTGTAAGGAAAATAAATATTGTAACAAAAACAAATTTAAAGAAAGTTTATTTTTCACAAACGTGACACAAGGGTAATATATCTTCAAAGTCAATGTTCCAATTGAGATTTGAATAAAACTAATTCTAATTTGTTTTGCATTGTTTTTGTATTATATGCCAGTCAACGTAATTACCGTAAATTCGTACTATCTTTGTTTAATTTTGTGTCAGCAAAATAAAACCACTTGAATATCAAAAGGCTTTTGCGGCAGCTGATTTGTTTTACTCGTTGCTAAATGTCATTTAGCGCCATCTGTCGAATTCTACTTTTCCCCTAAGGTTTTTCTGACATGGAAAGAAGAAAAATAGTATTATACGCGCAAGCGCGAAATAGAGAAGCAAATTTGAAATTGCTTTTGCGAACCAGTTCAGACTGTTCTCAAGAGTTTGTTCAACAAGTTGTTGAACTGCAGATTTAAGTTTTATGCAACTGGCCCTTAGCAGTGTCACAGTTTACAAACTGTGGCAGTGTAGTGATTGGCAAAATACCTGTTTACTGTTGAATGGTGTTAAGAAAAAGTCAAAGCTCAAGAAAAGACTCAATCTTCTCATAGCTTCGGACGACCGACCACACATTTACGTGTCTTCCTTAAACACAGATGTGGAATAATAATTTGAAAATAACACAAATCAAGCAAGGGGCGTAGCCGATTACAATTTATAGAAAGAAATAATTGCCACGCCATCTATCAATTTAGCCCCAAAAGACGCTTAAGATGCCACAATAGAATCAGTTATCTATTACTAAAAGTATCTTAGCAAACAAAGTATCTACAAAATACTAAGATACCAAAGAAGAGGTATTTAAATACAAGATACAAAATTCATTTTCAAAAAAGTATTTCAGATACAAGATACAGATACGTATTTTGTATCTTGTATCTGTATTTCAGATACTTGTATCTCAGATAAGTCACATCTCTGCTTATAAGTATTTCACGATGCTGATGAAATCTAAAATATTTTCAAGGCATGAGCACCTCCGGTTTTTCCGGAAATGACGTCAACTTCCGTTTTTCAAATTAGAACACCATTTTTTTATTGCAGAAATAGATTCCTTAAAAAATTTCAAGTTATTTTGATGTAACATTTTTCAGTTTTGGTTGGAAAATTCTCTCTGAGCGGGAAAATTCGAAAATAGAGCTCCGCTTAAACGAGAATAACTTCGAGGTTTTTGGATGGAAAATTTTCATTTTTGGGATTTTTCAAGATGTAAGATTGATGTATCCACTTTAAAAATCGAAATCGCGATTCATGATACAGGGGGTGAAAAAATCGCTTTCAAAATTAGGGATGACAAAATCGTGAAAAATCAATTTTTTCAAATTAGAACCCCATTTTTTTATGGCAGATATTGAATCTACGTTAAAAAATAATGTGAGTGTATGCATCACACCCTTGCCAGGGGCGGATCTAGAAATTTTTTGAGGGGAGGCGATTCCAAAGTAACACAGTAATAATTCTCGGATAAACCAGCAAAAATTATATTATCACAGAACGAATTATAATCCCGAGGGGGTGGCGAAACCACCTTCGCCCCCCCCCTAAATCCGCCACTAACCCTTGCCCTAAAATGGATATTTTCTGAGTTAATATCCACTATTATATGAATGCTGGAATTCTCCCGAATACTGGAGCATTTGTGAGTTTCGAAATGTAATTTAGAAGAGAATTGTTGAACCTTACATCACCTGAAGCACTACATGATATTTCAAAACAAATTCGAAAACATCAGTCAAATAAATCCTCCATGATCTGATATACACACAACCAAACTTATATGGAATCGCCCTGTTATTTGGAAAAAACGAATTTTAATCAAAAAAAAGTCGCTGAAAAGTGAAGAGCAGTTTTCTCAAAACAAATTTATTACAAAAATAATATAAATTATTGAAAGATTATTTTTATAATAGAAAAGAAAATTAAAGGTGTAAATTTCTCTAAAAATAATTTTTATGTAACTGAGAATTGAACAACAAATAAAACGATTTTAACAAATCAATAATCAGTATTACCACCCCTGGCATTGATACAAGCTTGAATTCGACGAGGCATGCTTTCTATTAAGTTGTTAATTTCTCCTTCTGTAACATTTGCCCATTCCTCTAAAGCCGCTTGTAGGTATAAGTTGCTCTGCGTTACCAGGATTATTTTGACGAGCTCTAATTTTTTTTTTTATCCTATCCCACAAGTGCTCGATAGGATTAAGGTCCGGTGAACAAGAAGGCCACTCTAAAACAGTCACACCTTCTGTTTCGAAAATTTTTTTTTCAACTCTGCTGGTATGTGGAGGTGCATTATCCTGCATAAATAGGAAATAATCTCCAGAAGCACCTCGCCAGAGCCTCACTACAGGTTGTAGCACTAGATCAACATACCTATAGGCCCTGTCAGAGATTGTCTAATGGGAATTAAAGGAGTTTTCTCACCAAACATAATTCCGCCCCAAAACATTACAGTACCTCCTTTGTATTTAGGGATCAGTCTTGCAGCTTGGAGCCTAGCTTGCCTCCCTCTACCTCTTAAAATGTGAACACGCCGGTCGTCTGAAAATCCGAAAATAAGACATTTTTCCAATCTTCAATAGTCCATTTTTCATGCTCCAAACACCAATTAAAACGGCCAACTTTATTTTGCCTTGATAGTTCTGGAACTCTTAACGCTCTTCTCTTGAATAATTCCCGAGCGCGAAGTCTTTTTCTGATAGTTTCGACAGAAACACTAACACCTGTAGCTTGCAAAAATTCTTTAGGGTTCCTAACTCCAGAAACCTTGCATAGGTTTTTGAAACAACCTCTCGTGTAACCCCCACCGTTCTTGCAATCTGTCTTTGTGACATACCTTGTTCTGCCATAGTAATAATTCTTCCTCTCTGGACTTCCGATAACCCCACATAAGGCATTTTTTTTAAACTTCGCAAAAAAACAAAATATAAATTCACTGCGACGTTCGAACGAAATGGTAAAATCGACACTGCAAAGCCAAATCTTTTCAAGTGCTTATGAACCTAATTGTTTTTGTGAGTAAACACATGCACTTTTTATTTGTTTCTAACGAAAAAGATATCAAAATAATATTTCATCTTAATACTGGGTGATTCCATATACCTAAGTTTGGTTGTGTGTATATTATATTATAGCTCGTAGTCCGCAGCCCTCTTAATTGATTAGTGAATAATCTTTTAAAGGCGAATTCTCATATTATTGGTACGGGGGCGGTTTATAGAAATGTGGAATGATTTTGTACCATAAATTTATTTGAAGATTGATGCAAATGAATTATTGAAAATATAAAAATGCGTAACTTTTTCATCCTACTTGAAATTACTGAAAATAAATATGAAAAATTATTGAAAAACAAATGATTCTTCAGGTAGTCAATTGAATAAAATAAACTACACGGTTCATTCAATGCTGAAACTTTTTTTTTGTCCTTTGCCCTAAAGTGGATATTAACTCAGAAAATATCCATTTTAGGGCAAGGGTGTGATGCATACACTCACATTATTTTTTAACGTAGATTCAATATCTGCCATAAAAAAATGGGGTTCTAATTTGAAAAAATCGATTTTTCACGATTTTGTCATCCCTAACTTTGAAAGCGATTTTTTCACCCCCTGTATCATGAATCGCGATTTCGATTTTTAAAGTGGATACATCAATCTTACATCTTGAAAAATCCCAAAAATGAAAATTTTCCATCCAAAAACCTCGAAGTTATTCTTGTTTCAGCGGAGCTCTATTTTCGATTTTTTTTCGAATTTTCCCGCTCAGAGAGAATTTTCCAACCAAAACTGAAAAATGTTACATCAAAATAACTTGAAATTTTCTAAGGAATCTATTTCTGCAATAAAAAAATGGTGTTCTAATTTGAAAAACGGGAGTTGACGTCATTTCCGGAAAAACCGGAGGTGCTCATGCCTTGAAAATATTTTAGATTTCATCAGCATCGTGAAATACTTATAAGTGCTGAATTTCATGAAAATACGTTCAGTAGGTTCCCGTATAAATATGGGTGAGGTTCCTCGTGAAAAACCCTGTATACAGGAGAAAACCTACTGTCTGAGAGGTGTACTAGAAATCATTGGAGGAGAAAAAAACTCTGTGGGTCATTTTGTGGCTTTCGCTAAAAGATTACGTGGTAAATGGGAAAAATACGATGACCCGAAGAAAAAAGCTGAACGTCGCATAGACGAAGATATAATTATGTTTCAACAACCCTTTTAGGTTATTCTGTTTGAAAACGATTATCCTTTTCTCTTGTTATTTCTGAAGTCATTGTTATTTTTTATTTTAGTTTCCTCTTATTCATTGTGATATAAAAACTTATTTTAATTCCTTTGTTTTTCCTAGAAAATATGATATTCACGCCCCCCAAAAATTCTATAGATATGCCAATTTATCTGCGACATACACAACTTATCCAGAGAAATGTTTATACATATGAATACGGAGTCTCATGTCAACTCACACCAGCTGCATATAGGCTAATCATCGACTTTTTAGCTACTGTCGAAGATAATTTTACTTTTTCTTCAGCATTCATCAGCATATAGCTAGCATTAAGTTTCGTCAGCATTTCGAAGGAAAATGCTATCTCACATAAGTTGGCCCGGAAAATTCAATGACCGATATTTCCACTACAGTCGAAGATATTTCGATTTTTTTTCAGCATGCATCAGCATTTCGCTAGCATTAATTTTTTTCAGCATTTCCATGAAAAATGCCGATGTTTCCGGGCTGCACATAAGTTGGTCCGGAAAATTCAACCTTCGATTTTTCCACTACGGTCACAGATATTTCGATTTTTTTTTAGCATTCATCAGCATTTCGCTAGCATTAATCTTTGTCAGCATTTCGACGAAAAATGCCGATGTCTCCGGGCTGCACATAAGTTGGCCCGGAAAATTCAATCATCGATTTTTCCACCACTAGCGAAGATAATTAATTTTTTTTTACAGCATTTATCAGCATTTAGCTAGCATTTACCGTATAATTTTTTTTCTAAGAAATGCTGAAACTTCCGGGCCAACTTGATAGACCTAAATTCATCGCTAAAAATACGGAATCTGGTAGTTGGCGCACGGTTCACCCGTCGGTTTCCCTTTAGACTAGGGGTAACGGCAGTTTCGTTCGGGAAAATATCACTTTCCGCACTTGTTAGGAAAATAACTATTTCCGCAAATCGTTTGGAAATTTTGACATTCCTGACGAAATTTCTCATAGAAAAAGTCAAGATTTCCCAACTGTTAGGAAATATTCTGTAAGGAAATGATATTTCCTTACAGTTGTCAGTGTTCTACATAATATGCATATTCGCACTTTTCTCTTGATTTCTCTGACAATAATTCTATTGAAGCAGTAGTCACTGCCTCAATCAGCTCTGGAGGAGACCCAGAAATAGAAACTTCATCATAACTCATCATTTTACCACAGCCTTCTATAGAGAACGTTATGATTTTACACTGTTTTGTGTTCGAAAAAACCAGCAATTTAATTTATATGCGTCAAGTTTGACAATTCAACATTGATACGTTTTCATCATACCTATATATGTACTAATACCAATATGGATTATACCCCTGCTTTTCACACTCTCAAAGTGAAGCCAAATCTTTGGTAAGGCTTTAGTTGTACGCTTGCGTCAACTGGAAATTCAAAAACTGCGAGAAATTTAGAGGTTAAGTTTATTCTGAAAGACAGCCAGAAAATAGATATCCAGAATGAAAATATGTCACTCAAATACTTTCAGTTCAATTTTAGAAAATGAATAGGAGTTAACAATATGATATTAAGGACTTGAAGAAAACGGAATAGAGCGATTGAAACATTTAACATTAAATTGTGAGGTTACGTTCGAAACTATTCACATGAAGTTAAGAATGACATACGTTTCACGACATAATACGATGTGTCAGAGAGAGATAGAATTAAAAAAATATTTTTATTCTCAATATTGCCGCACAAGCGCAGATCTGAATTGTTACCAAAGCCCAGCTTCAATTTTGATTGGCTTATTACCCATTTAGGAATTATTAGATATATGGTTTTCATAGTTACGCAACCATTTCCATCATAGAACTTATAGTACATGGAATGCTATTACCAGATCAAAAAGTGGATAAACATCTCAAGTTGGAGGAATACCGAAATTTCCATGTTGCCATGGATACGACCTGTCACACCGATCAGAAACACAGAAATGTTTGCCGAAATGCCAAGTGAATCGGATCTTGACGATTAAATTCATAGTATTTCTGTGTTTCTGTTCTGTATGACAAGTCATATCCATGGGAACATGGAAATTTCGGTATTCCTCCAGCTTGAGATGTTTATCCATTAAGCCTTGTTCGGACTAGGCCAGTAGATTAGTCGAGTGGAGAGTAGAGAGTAGCTAATCTACTTACTACTGTCACACAACTGTCAGGAAATCGTTCGCACTTTGGTCGAGTCGAGTTCACAAGTGAAGTGAAAAGTGAGTGATATTTCGAAGAACGCAGAGCATGCAACGCAATAAAGTAAACAAACTGGTTAACCTCCTCGTAATGACTATTTTAGAAGAGGTGGATGAGGAAATATGTGAGATCCGTAAAAAGAAGCTTTGGGTACGGAAATGGTAATAGAAGATACGAACTAGGAACTACGAATTGTCTTCTGAAGGAATTGGCATTAGAAGATCCCAAAGAATACCTCGATACTTTGAGAATTTCAGAAAGTTGTGTAAATTTTCTGTTAATAAAACTTTACAGACGTGAAATATTCAAGTATATAATTATATAAGTAACCGGGTAAATGCATTTCGGATTCTATATCCTCTGATGAGGATTGCCTCATCATTTTATTTTTGTAGTCTTTCGACTTAATGTTCCATAAACATTCGTGATCCAAATACATATTTCTGAACTATATATAAGTATTTCGTATGAGAAGCACACATAAAAAAGGACATTGTATACAGATAATAAATAATAAAAGGATAAATGAACAACTTTGCAATATATCTAAACGCGAATATCCAGGCCTTCAACCCAGTCCACTGCCTCTGGGGAAGCGGAGAAAACCTCATGGATACCACCAGGATGGGATCTTATCGGGCATTCGGTCGAAATGTTGTCCATTGTCTGTCTCGTTGCGCCACAATCGCACCCCGCTGAGTCCACTATGCCCCATTTGAACATTTCATCACGACATTTCTGAACTAATCTTACTAATCTATATGTTATATCTTCGGTCCAACGAATCATTTTTGAAAAACGACTGACTTTTCCTTTCGCCTGTGACAGTACTGGCGTTCCAGTGGCAAGTGGCGCGTGGTGGGGGAAGCTACTCGCCCGAGAAAATAGAATGAAATGGATCGACTCGACTCGCCCACTGACTAATCCACTCGACTCGATTTTTGCCGTTCGCACACGGCAAGTTACTAAATCACTCGCTACTCGACTAATCTACTGGCCTAGTCCGAACAAGGCTTTATTTTAAGCTGAGCAGCAAGGCTGATAGCATTCCATGTACTATAAGTTCTATGATTTCCATTCAGAATTTCAAAGCCCCATTTTTTTATGACAATTTCACTCATTCCATTTTCAGTGAGGAAGTTTCCTTAGCAACACTCGTTTCTCATCGATAAAACATGGAAACGGGCAAAACCAACAAGTTGGTTTTTCAGCGACTATTTCACTCATTCCATTTTTGATGAGGAAGTTTCCTTAGCAACACTCGTTTCTCATCGATAAAACATGGAACGGGCAAAACTAACAAGTTAGTTTTTCAGCGACAACATTTTTGACGTTTCTCAAATTCATAGATAGCTTCGTAAATGAGTAGAAAAAACAAACAACGTTCAGTTAGTTTATGAAGAATATACTTATTTGTCAAAGACCGTATAACTATTCTTATGAAATGGAGCTGTTACAGATTTGTTTTTAATTATGGCATGTGTCTCGAAAAGGCAACAAGGAACAGATCATTCAAACAAACATATTGATCCATTCCCCGCTCCTAATCTCTGTATTAGCAGAGGAATGTCAAACGGGGCACCATACATTTCTGCGTATGATGCAAGAGCACAGATAAAAACTGTCAGAGGTAGACACGAAGAGAAGCAGATTTTTCTGCTAAGTTTTCTATCTGAAATTGTTTTCCGAAATTGGAATCGGTTTTGGAAAAACCAATTTTAGAAAATTCTAGGGGGTCACATTTCTGCTGTTCAGAGGAGCCACCCGAGCATTTGACCGGAGGCCCAGTCATACACCCCAAACATTAAGGGGGGCCGTTATACACTGGCCGATGGCACCGATTCTCCATTCAAAAAGTGCCTTCCATTTTTCCAAATTCACGCCCTCAATTTTCCAACTGAAATCTAATTTTTTTTTCTCCTGGAGTTTCAGACAGTTCTCTCCGATTTCACACTTTCTGGAAGTCTTTTCAGTTTTTCCATAATTTTTTGCCTCAATTAAGTGCCTATCCAAATGGAATTTTTTTTCAAATATAGAAAATCGATTTGTCGAGGGCACTCCAATGAGTTTTCTAAATAAATTGATTTAAAACCGCCGAAAAACGATTATGAAGTCAATTTTCATAAACTCTCAAATTCAACCCGATTTTTTCATGCGAAAAAATAATATTTTTACAGTATTGGGCCAGCATACGAGAATCGGTGACCAGTGAGCCGCGGTGGGAGGTACGTCAAATTCGCCCCAATGTTGCCAGATTGGGCAATTATTCCTGTATTTGAAGGATAGATTATTGTTTTATTTCCTTCATTAGCACTTCGAGTGTTTACATTGTTGTTTCATCAAGTGAGATCTGGGCCGCGGTGAGTGGTCCGTCAAATTCGCCGCAACGTTGCCAGATTGGGAAATTATTTCGGTATTTGAAGAATAGGTCAATAGTTGATCCGAGTACATATATAAGATTCATGAATTTTAGTAGAAACAGAATCCTTCTATCTAAAGCCAATTTCATGAATACTCAGATTTGCTCAAATCAACTTCACTTCGAAAATATTGGACGGAGTGGACTCAGCTCCATCTGATGATATTTCCTCCGAGTAGGGGAGGACGGAGGAATTCCGCGCACGGGGGATTTCTGCGCATTGATATTCTGCAACTCAGTTCAGTTATTTCAAAATTTAGATACAGCGCACCATCTCGTATTTGCCTTGCCAACATCCTCCCGTTATTTAAAGGTATTCGTGTTTTTAGTTTAGACCAGGGAGTCGATTGTTCGTTTCACGACCCTCTGATCTGATTTTCGAGAGAAATTGGAATCGTGGAAAGTACTTCTATTATTAATTTCTAATGATTCTATTGCATGACTATTTTCCTTCATATGTGTAGATTATTTAATGCAAAAGAACAATTAATTGTATTTCGTCATCTACTGTCAGTGATTAGTTAAGTTAGGTGATTCACACCGGGGGAATAACGCGCAGCTTCTTCAATAATATTCTTCAATAATATTTTTTGTACCTGTTCATGGAAATTTGTTTAATTTACATTGTAGTTGGTTATTACCTGAATAATAAAATATTTTTTCGAGTTTTTCAGCTGTTCAATATACGCGCATAATTATACCATCGCATGCGCGGTATTATCCCTGACGTGGAGGAATACCGCGAAAAGACAGTTTTCAGAATTTTTTTAACATTGGAAATGTTTATGTTCGTATATTACAGGCAAATTACGAGTTTTCGTTCAAGGTCAAAAGACAAAGGTGTCGCTAGTAAACCAAAAAAGCATTCGAAAGTTATCGCGTGATATAGGTGACATAGGGTGTATTGGGCCAGCATACGAGAAGCGAGCATACATTAATTCTCACGAATGCCTAACCAATCAGATTCACTCGATCCGAGTGCTTCCGAATGCTTCCGCGTGGAAGATCGTGAGAAGAAGCCGTTGCTCGTTATTCAGATCGCGCGTTTTGTCTTTTGTCGTTCTTCATAAACGAATCTGATAGTGAAATAGTTGAAAACGGTTGGAACTTCGAACAGTTTGATTTTTATTGAATAGAATGTCTAGCAAAATCTATTACAATTTCTCATTATGGACGTTTCAAATAAATGCTCGACTTTATTGCAGAGTGAATCCACTTGTTTGCATTTGCGGCATATGTGGAAAAGAGTTTACCAGCGTATCTGTTAGAAACAGGCATCTCCGGACAATACATAATGATGATTCCGCTAAAGTGGTGAAGAAGCAATATATTTTGTGTTCTCTTTGTTCTACTGATGAAAACCAGGAAACGTTTTCTACATATGATCATTTGAGAATAATTCATGGTGTTCTGTATAATTGATATTTCTTACATTTCCCCCATCCAAGAAAACTATGATACAACACACAGTTATATTGCCATATTTCAAAATACATATGCTAAATTACCTACTTAAATTCTCACTTTTGAGGTTTTTGTAAGCGCATATGTGCTTTTTACAAGCTTTTATTTAGTTTCACCTGTCCCGGTGTCTGTCTGTCTGTAATCAAATCTTGCAAGTTAAATATGACACACTTCTAATCGTCCGATTGATTTGAAATTTGGCAGGTGTACATAATTCTGGTGACAATGCATCATGAAATATTTTTTATAGAAACAAACAAAATGGCTGCTCCAAAATGGCGGATGAGTTTCATAATTATCATCCGATTTCATTCAAAATTAGTTTCTAGGGGTTTTTGGGTTCGACAATGATGATTCTTCTGTCAAAATTGAAAAATTCAAGATGGCGGCTAGAATAGGGCGGACGAGTTTCGTAATTATGATCCGATTCTATTCAAAATTGGTATCTAGGGGTGTTCTGGGTCGGAAATTACGATTCTTCAAAATTGAGGAATTCAAGATGGCGGCTTCAAAATGGCGGGTGAGGGTTGTTTTTATAAAAGATTGTTTTAAAAAATGATTTTTTTATTATAGCTTGTTCTAAATGCAAGGGCGGATATAGCTTTTTTCATGGGGGGGGGGGTAATAACGATTGAAAATCAGGTTCACAATTTATGAAATTTTTTTATGTGCACCACATTGCGTAACTCCTTCTAAGGACTTTGATACTCATGGGGGGGTAATTACCATAATATAAATCAAACTGTTCGAAGTTCCAAGTTCCAACCGTTTACAACTATTTCACTATCAGATTCGTTTATGAAGAACGACAAAAGACAAAACGCGCGATCTGAATAACAGGCAACGGCTTCTTCTCACGATCGTCCTTTCGGGTGCATTCGGAAGCACTCGGAATCGAGTGAATCTGATTGGTTAGGAATTCGTGAGAATTAATGTATGCTCGAGAATCGGCGACGGCGACCAGTGAGCCGCGGTGGGAGGTACGTCAAATTCGCCGCAACGTTGCCAGATTGGGCAATTATTCCTGTATTTGAAGGATAGATCATTGTTTTATTTCCTTCATCAGCACTTCGAGTGTTTATATTGTTGTTTCATCAAGTGAGATCTGGGCCGCGGTGAGTGCTCCGTCAAATTCGCCGCAACGTTGCCAGATTGGGCAAATATTTCGGTATTTGAAGAATAGGTCAATAGTTGATCCGAATACATATAAGATTCATTAATTTTAGTAAAAACAGAATCCTTCTATCTGAAGCCAATTTCATGAATACACAGATTTGCTAAAATCAAAATTCACTTCGAAAATATTGGACGGAGTGGACTCAGCTTCATTTGATTTCCTCCGAGTAGGGGAGGACGAGGTTTCCGCGCACGGGGGAATTCTGGGCATTGATATTCTGCAACTCAGTTCAGTTATCTCAAAATTTAGATACAGCCACAGAAATATAATAAACATATAAATAAATAAATATTTTATTATATTTCTGTGGATACAGCGCACCATCTCGTATTTGCCTTGCCAACATCCTCCCGTAATTTAAAGATATTCTTGTTTTTATTTTAGACCAGGGAGCCGATTGTTCGTTTCACGACGCTCTGATCTAATTTTCGAGAGAAATTGGAATCGTGGAAAGTACTTCTATTATTATAATTTCTAATGAATCTATTGCATGACTATTTTCCTTCATATGTGTAGATTATTTAATGCAAAAGAACAATTACATAATTGTATTTCGTCATCTACTGTCAGTGATTAGTTAGGTTAGGTGACTCGCACTGGGAGAATAACGCGCAGCTGTAGCGGGGTACCTAATTCTTCAATAATATTTTTTGTACCTATTCATGGAAATTCGGTTAATTTACATTGTAGTTGGTTATTACCTAAATAATGAAATATTTTTTCGAGTTTTTCAGCTGTTCAATATATGCGCATAATTATACCATCGCATGCGCGGTATAACCCAGTACGTGGGGGAAGACCGCGAGAAGACAGTTTTCAGAATTATTTTTTTTTCTCAATTGGTGTAGGTAGTTGACCTTTTCCTTGTGATGAAAAAGTTCCAAATGGGATCATGATTCAGCAGTTGAATTATGAAAGTTTGTGTGTACATAGGAAGGTTTTTGTGAGCATTTTCCCTATGGTGCGTGGAATTCCCCCGTCCTCCCCTACATATAAAATTCATGAATTTTAGTAAAAACATAATCCTTCTATCTCAAGCCAATTTCGAGAATACTCAGATTTGGTAAAATAAAAATTCTCTTCGAAAATATTGGACGGGGTGGACTCAGCTTCTTCTGATGAAGTTTACTCCGAGAAGGTACATATAAGATTCCTGAATTTTAGTGAAAACAGAATCTTTCTATCTCAAACCAATTTCATGAAAACCCAGATTTGGTAAAATAAAAATTCGCTCAGAAAATATTGGACAGAATGGACTCAGCTTCATCCGATGAGAGTTGATCTAAGAACATATAAGATTCATGAATTTTAGTAAAAACAGAATCCTTCTATCTCGAGCCAATTTCGAGAAAACTCAGATTTGGTAAAATAAAAATTCTCTTCGAAAATATTGGACGAGGTGGACTCAGCTTATTCTGATGATGTTAACTCCGAGTACATGTAAGATTCATGAATTTTAGTAAAAACTGAATCCTTCTATCTAAAGCCAATTTCAAGAAAACCCAGATTTGCTAAAATCAAAACTCACTTCGAAAATATTGGACAGATATGACAGGATGGACCCAGCTTCATCCAATTATTTATATCTTTATTTTTTATTATTATATCTTAAGAATACTTACTTTAGAAAGAACATTTTTGTTTTAAAATACGGTGACAAGTTTCCTCTCACATGTTTATGTTAGGAATTGGGAATGTTAATGTTTTCTTGCAATTATTATTGCTCATTATTATTATTGAAAATACTATTTTATTTTAAGTTCAAATGCAAATAAATGTTGGTAATATTCACATGTGGTGTTATCATTTCCAATGTCTCTGATGGTTGCAAGGATTGCGAAATCTGTAAATTTTTTTCTCAATAGGTATAGGTAGTTGAACCTCTTCCTTGTGATGAAAAAGTTCCTAATGGGTTCATGATTCAGCAGTTAAATTATGAAAGTTTGTGTGTACATAGGAAGGTTTTTGTGAGCATTTTCCCTTAGGTGCGTGGAATTCCCCTGTTCTCCCCTACATATAAGATTCATGAATTTCAGTAAAGACATAATCCTTCTATTTCAAGCCAATTTCGAGAATACTCAGATTTGGTAAAATAAAAATTCTCTTCGAAAATATTGGACGGGGGGGACTCAGCTTCTTCTGATGATGTTTACTCCGAGTACATATAAGATTCCTGAATTTTAGTAAGAACAGAATCTTTCTATCTCAAACCAATTTCAAGAAAACCCAGATTTGGTAAAATAAAAATTCGCTTAGAAAATATTGGACAGGATGGACTCAGCTTCATCCGATGAGAGTTGATCTAAGTACATTTAAGATTCATGAATTTCAGTAAAAACAGAATCCTTCTATCTCGAGCCAATTTCGAGAAAACTCAGATTTGGTAAAATAAAAATTCGCTTCGAAAATATTGGACAGGATGTAATCAGCTTCGAAAATATTGGAGAGGATGTATTCAGCTTCATCCGATGATAGTTGATCCGAGTACATTTAAGATTCGTGAATTTTAGTAGAAACAGAATCTTTTCTATCTAAATTGAATTTCATGAAAACCCAGATTTGGTAAAATCAAAATTCACTTCGAAAATATTAGACGGAATGGACTCAGCTTCATCTGATGATATTAACTCCGAGTACATATAAGATTCATGAATTTTAGTAACTACAGAATCCTTCTAAAATAAAAATTCGCCTTGAAAATATTGGACAGGATGGACTCAGCTTCATCTGATGAGAGTTGATCCAGGAACATATAAGATTCATGAATTTTAGTAAAAACAGAATCCTTCTATCGCAAGCGAATTTCATGAAAACTCAGATTTGGTAAAATGAAGATTCCCTTCGAAAATATTGGACGGGGTGGACTCAGCTTCTTCTGATGATGTTTACTCCGAGTACAGATAAGATTCATGAATTTTAGTGAAAACAGATTCCTTCTATCTCAAGCCAATTTCGAGAAAACTCAGATTTGGTGAAATAAAAATTCTCTTCGAAAATACTCGACGAGGTGGATTCAACTTCTTCTGATGATGTTTACTCCGAGTACATGTAAGATTCATGAATTTCAGTAAAAACAGAATCCTTCTACCTCAAGCCAATTTCGAGAAAACTCAGATTTGGTAAAATAAAAATTCGCTTCGAAAATATTGGACTGGATGTTATGAGCTTCATCCGATGATAGTTGATCCGAGTACATATAGGATTCATGAATTTTAGTAAGAACTGAATCCTTCGATCTAAAGCCAATTTCATGAAAACCCAGATTTGCTAAAATCGAAATTCACTTCGAAAATATTGGACAGGAATGACATGATGGACCCAGCTTCATCCAATTATTTATATCTTTATTTTTTATTATTATATCTCAAGAATACTCACTTTGGAAATAACATTTTTGTTTTAAAATACGGTGACAAGTTTCCTCTTACATGTTTATGTTAGGAATTAGGAATGTTGATTGTTTCTTGCAATTATTATTATTATTGAAAATACTATTTTATTTTAAGTTCAAATGCAAATAAATGTTGGTAATATTCACACGTGGTGTTATCATTTCCAATGTCTCTGATGGTTGCAAGGATTGCGAAATCTGTAAATTTTTTTGAATGGAGAATCGGTGCCGTAGGCCAGAGTATAACATTATTCTTTTACGGAAAATGTTTCCGGACCGTGTTATCTCTCGTAGAGGGTAGAGGTGATCAACTGATCACAATTGGCCACCGAGATCTCGTGATTTAACACCTTGCGACTTCTTCCTTTGGGGCCATGTGAACGAGGAACGAGAAGGTCAACTCCAAGAGCACGGCGGCGATTGACTTCGCAATTTGGTTATGAAAATTTTCACGAGGAGCCGTGGTCGTGGTGGTCATTAGGCGCTGATGGCTGTTATTTTTTACTTTTAACGGCTTCATAATGAAATAGACATCCGTCTAACCAAAAAAATTCGCATTTTATACCGTCGTTTTGCCGTGAAACCTCGAGGGGAACCACCTAGCAAGTCGCAGTATAGGTATAGGTAAATCCCAGACGCGTTTCGTATAATGCGAATTTTTTCGGTTAATCGGGATTTTTGTTTTAAAAAAGTTGTTTCGGATAAACCGGATTTCAGAAAATTGCGATTCGGATAATCGAGACTACTGTATACTCCATTCACTTTAATAAAGTATCGCGGTTTGCCATGAAATTCTGACACATTTCACCGTGTATGTTTTGAAAATGTTGAGATATAGTCATTCTTCTGTCAGTTGAACGAGCAACGTTGCCGTTTCTGCTGAAAAGTCGTAGTAATTACGTATTTATCAAAATGTTCCTTTACTTTGGGAAATTAATGAATTTGTGAAAATATTATGTTAGTTCAGAAGACATTTAATTACATTTTTGCACAACCTGAAATACTCCAACATGAAAATGTAGTAGTTCTACGAAACCTGCGCCACAGTTAACCCTTAGAGTTTAGACGAACTAACTCCATTAATAAAGTTAAAAAAGAGTAAATAGAAAGTAGACTTGGCAATGTCGCTTGATTCTCACGAGTACCATCAACCTGCGTCCGTTTCAAGTGAAAGAACCTGATAAACCTAAATCATGGCTAACCGCGATACTTTATAAAAGTGAATGAAGTATACATATTATGTAATATGTATCATGTAGCTCAAATGTAGTTGGATTTTTTTTGCTTGAAAACGGGAATATAATTCCAGAAACGTATCTATAGAGTTGATTGTGAATACTGTGTTCCTGTGATTGAAAAACCTTCACCTTTTTTACACAAGTCCGATGATCTTTGCAGCGAAACACGAAAACGCATATTTTATAAATATTCATTTATGTGTAAATGACAGATACCATCAAAATATAGAAATGGCATAAAAATATGCCATTTGCCATTGTATATGGGTTAACCAAAAATTCAAGAAGTCCACTGAAGTCAGATATATGTATATGAAGTAGATTTTTTTTTTATTATAATCTTGATAAATTATAATACAAACAAATTTATAAGCTTAGGTGTAAGCAGGGAGTTATTAAATGAGAAACATTCAAAACAGGAAAATACATTATTCATACATTAGTGTTGTAATTTTTCTTTTCATTTTAAATATGTTAAGTATGAATAATCAATGGATTCGGCAGAAAGTGGGAAATACATCAAACAAAGAAATTATTGAATAAGATTTTGAGTGGAATTTTTCAAATAAATTATTCTCTTAAATGTGCAAAAGTCACATACAAAGAACAAGAACCCATTGGATCAACAATCATTCATGAAGTCATAACGATAATTAATTATTTCAAGATACTCTGGTTAAAACTGAAATATTTCGAACATTTCCTCAGAGTAAATGACTGTTACTCATCTAATGACAAAAGTTTCTTTCGAATACATCAAAAAATGAACTTATACCTATCAAGATATATTCTCAAAACATTTGATTTCAAGTTACTGAAACTAAATTCAAGACAAATTTAATATTTGTTAGAATCAATGATAATCATAGGTTGATCAAATAATTTGGATACATTAACAAGTGTGAAAAGCAGCACTTTTTCAAAACAAGAAATAAAAGGATCTGAAGAATACATCAGGAAATTATAAATACTTTTGATTTGCGGAATATGAGGAAAGTATCTCAATTAATATAAGTTATAACTTCAAATAAAAAAAATTTGAACAAAACGATGTTATCATCACAAATAATAATAAAATAGGTGTCGTATAAACAACTTCAATTCGGCTAAATATTTACATACACCCGACAAACTTGAAGATATTAACTGTTTATTTCTCACAACTACTTTGAAAAATCACTCGAAGTATATTAACAGAATTACAGCGTCCTGTTTATTATAAACAGTTGTTTTATCACAAGAGAAGTTCCATAAAAATAATATAATAACAAGTAAAAACAATAAAAACTCTAGGCGACAGTAATAGTATTTACACATTTCGAGCGACTTAAAATTAATCCTTTACACTGCTGTCACAAACACTTGGCAAATAATTGAATAAATCCAAAGAATTACAGAATTCACCTTCAAAAAGTTCATATTAAATATACACTTTTTTATTATTTATGTTGTTTTTCTTTGATGAATTCGATTAACAAATTGAACACAGCAACTAAAATAACACAATAGAGAAATTTAAGGGGCAATTGGAAAGCAAAAATCAGGATTTTGATTAATATGAACTTTTTTTGTCTAAACTAGTCTATTTTCTTTTTGTAGAAACATATCATTAGGGCGTTTCACTGGATATAAGGGACGTTCGCATTCAATAGACTCCTTCAAGCAGGCAGAAATGCATTCATTATAAAAGTTTGGAAATGCATCAGTTTACGATTTATATACATATAATTATCACATGTCCCTTATTTCTGTCGAATAAATAATGATAAATAAACGCTAATCTCAGTACAGAATTCACTTTTCTCTGGTTCGATTTTCAGTAGTTCATTTTGTTACGAATCGGTTT
Source organism: Adalia bipunctata (assembly GCA_910592335.1). NCBI lineage: Eukaryota > Metazoa > Arthropoda > Insecta > Coleoptera > Coccinellidae > Adalia > Adalia bipunctata. The sequence goes on along the minus strand of OU342950.1, from coordinate 49,841,053 downwards.
TTTTTGTTTGCGAATTTTGTACTGCTTCACATCTTTATCGGCTTAAACTCAGCAAATACAGTCAGTTCCTAAGCAACTCTCTCACTAAGGATTCGATGTGCTTTCGCAGCTCTGGGTAACATCTGGCATATCAGGTCCGGCCTCCCCTTGCACATCTCCAGGTTCTTCATGAGCTTCTTTTTCACTGAGATACTCTTCTTCGCGTTCACTCAAATATTCATCTTCCCTTTCACTTTCTGGCATAAGTTCCAATGCCCTTTCAAGTGTTTTTCTAGCGCTGTTAGATCTTTCCAGAAAGTAGCCACTTGAACTTTCATTACTTTGTGCTGGGGGAGACCATGTACTATAATTGTATTGACTGTTTTGTGGATACTTTCTTTCCAATTCTTCTTGCAACCAATTGACTGCCACAATCCACTGTCTCTTCAGATCAGCATGAGATTGAAGCATCTTTTGTGCAGCAGAACACTTGCTAAATAATGCCACCATACATTTTATGCACTGATAAGCACGCTTCTGGTAGTGATTTTTGGCTCTGTTTATAGTATCCAACAATCCATCTCTATCCTCTGGAACACCTTTCAAAGCGTTATGAATTCGATGTGTCTGCCAGGAATCATCGATTATCAATATGTTCAGCAGTATCTCTATGTGAGGTCTTAACTCTTGACAATAAGCGAAAGCTATTTGCCAAAGAAGTTCAGAGAGGACAATTCTAGAGAAGTGAGGATTTTCCCAGCAACAGAATTGCAACAGTTTTACCGTCTCATCACTTGGATTGTTGTCCTCTATCACCTTCTTTATATAACTAACAAAAGAGAAATATGTAAATCAATAATAATATGAATAATACGTATCTACAAAACTAATCTTACCCATTATTATTGTAGAGTATTTCTGAAGCTTGTGCAGAAATAGGCATGATATATTCATTTACGCCAAGTTCACCATAAGGATTGGGTAGAATTGGGGCTCCTCCACTCGACTGGCATTTTGAACTAACATCACAGCATCGTATAAGACAAGAAACCAATTGGTTCAGCCTACCTAATTCTGTGTATTGGTATTTAATGGCAGGACCTGGACCCTCATCTAAGGCCACCAGCATGAAGGTTGCAGGAACATTCATTTTCAATAACTGAGCTTTCTCTTGATTACCTAAACATAAATATATTGATAATACGCATCCTGCATTTCAAGATGACAATATTAAAAGTAGAATTTGATGAAAAGGAATATTGTAAAAGAATGAATCACTAAAAGCACTTTGATAGTTCGAGGAACCAGTTGAAATTTTTTTACAGCTTTAAAATGAATCGTCTCTTCCTGGATCTGTTGAAGAAATCATAGCCAAACTATACTCAGCAGAAGGCTCTGCATAATTGCAATTCAAGAAATGAATTACAAACAATTTTGATTGCTGTCAAAAAAATCGACAATAGAATAAACAATAAACCGAATTTCAACTAGGTCGGAAAGTGTATTCTGAAACTAGTTGCAGAATTGACTCCTATTCCAAAAGAATGCGAAATTCGAACACGAGCGACGAAGAAGCGAGTTTTCGAACGCATGAGTGTTGGAATAGACCAGTCCAACAAAACAGCTGATCACCTTTTTTCAAGATGGCTGCTGGAACAAACAAATAACAAACATTTCTGCTATAGTGTTACTCTATTATAACATCATTTTACATGGCATAATTGAAGATATTGAAGTTGGAAATTGAGAAACCAACAGAAACTACCCTGAAACACGTACCTCGTAACTGAAGTAACCTCGGTTTGTTATTTGTTTGTTCCAGCAGCCATTTTTAAACAGCTAAAACAGCTGATCGTGACAAATCGTTGTACTGCTCTTTTGCATTCTGCAACGAGTATTAGACGATATTTTCTCTATTTCAGTCAAATTCCGAGAAATACTGTTGAAATTCTATGAAAAATTATACATCCTGGTTACTTTTGTATTGTATCTTAGCAATTAGTGACTGTGATGAAATTGACATTTCCAAAATGACGTGTGTTGAAAATTGATAGGATCGGCAGTCATTGTTGACAACCACGAAACGAAAAATATAACTGAAAACAATGCTGTAATGAGTTCAAAAATCACTGAGTTGTATACATAGTGGACCAAATTGGAGAGTCCCACTTCTAATCCAGTTAGACGAAACCATCGATATGGATGCCTTAAGGTTAATTTAAGGTTAATCAGCTCACTGGTAAAATCCGCATATAGACATGTGTCATTTATTGGGATTTGCAGGCTGTGTTTTTCGCAATTGTCCATTTTCGAAAGGTTCTTGTTGCCTTTTTTTGGAAGAATTCTTTATTTCTATGAAAACATTTCTGAAGCAGTTTCAAATTTAATGATGCAAATTGATGTCTATTCATCTATATATTTTTTATATTCCATTAGGAGTTCCATCCCGTGGAGTTCTTGACAGTCTTATCATATCTGAGCCATTCTGTCCAAGCGTGGTCGCAATTCTGTCTAGATTGTTCAACAATGTTGCAAGAACGTGCAAAATATCATGAGATACAAGAATTGATATGATGCGGATAATATATTTCTTTATTTATTAATTTTTCTGCTTGCATGTCGAATAATTGGATGATTTTAATAGAAAAAAGAAAAGAATTAATCGTTGCATGCTGGCAAATGTACAGGGTGACCACGGGAAGTATTTACATTTTTGACGCGACTGTACTCGGCCTTGGCAAATTAGGGAGGGTTGGGCGGGCGGTCATTCACCTCCTTAGCAGTGGCCATTTAGTTATTCCAGTCGCAATGGAGCCGTGGACGTACGATTCTTATGTAAGAAACAATGATTCAGTGGTAGCGGCTCAGCGTGATTTTCGCATTCATTTTAACGTAGGACGGCATGGAGCTGTAGGTACCTACCCGACCAACGATTATGAAATGGGTTACAAGTTTTCGGACCACAGGCAACATTATGGCGAAAAAACCACCAGGCGCTACACGAACAATGAGGACTCTGGACATTGAACATTGAAAGAGTGAGAACAGCAATGATTACGAGTCCTGGTCGTTCAGCTCGACGGTACGCACCTTCATTACACATGGGACGTGAGTCGGTCCGAAAAACTTTGAAACTAGACCTCAAGTTTCATCCTCACAAGATTGTGTGTGTCCAGGAGTTAAAAGAAACTGACTACCCCCAACGAGGAGACACTACAGCTAGTATGGCAGAGCTTCCTCAACAGAATTGAAAACTGCATCAGAAAAGACGACCGTCACCTTCCTGACATTATTTTTGCAAGTTAAATTAAATGGCATATCCTAACGAACATGTCAGAAAAGTAAATAAATTTTTTGTTTGAAAAATTAACACCGTTTTGCTGTTTTCAAAATGTAAATACTTCCCGTGGTCACCCTGTATAACCAATTTTGTTCATGAAAACGCAAATATAGCGAAGTTTTTGAGCGCTCGTTCCATTTGAACGAGGCCAAAATCTCCATTTCGTCGCATTGTCTGTATTTTTCGAATTTTGGACTGAGAATGGTCCCAATCGACTAGGTTGTCCTGCCAAAAATGCCGCATGAAATATCAGGAATATAAACGCAAATTATAGCTTGAAAGCATTAAGTAAAACCTTTCAAGTTTTTCAAAAATAACCAAGACTTGTAAAATAGTGGCAAGAAATGAAATTGCAAAAATGTATAATCAGTCAGGAGAATTAATAGTCGTTGCTGACAAAATTAATAATTTGTATTGTATAAAGAGCTTTTTATCGAAATGTTACAACAATAAAAGGTATTTCTGTCAGGATAATATTGGAATGTATAATATGTAAATACAACAAAATTAACAGATAAAAAGAAATAGCTCAGAAAAAATAAATTAGTTGAAGCATTGCCAGATAAAATTGAAACCACAGAAATGAAGTGTTCAAATTGATTGTATTCAAAGCAAAATGACCAATGTACCTTTCGAAAATAATGGAACAAAACTACTGAAATTTTAGAACTGATTCATGCTGATTTAAATGGTCCACATAACACAACTTGCTATGGTGGAAAAAAATACTTCTTGAAATTTAAGGATGACCATGAGCGCCCGCAGGGAGGTCCATGGCCCCCCTGAGATTTTGATGGACTTATGGACTTTGTGCTGACAACACCCTCAATATTTCAAAATCTTTTATTATGCCCCCCTGAGAAAAATTTCTGCGGGCGCCCATGTTGATGACTTTAGTAAATATACAAGAATTTTTTGTTTTGAAAAATCTGAAACTGCAAAGTGCTTTATAGAATTTGTTAATTTGGTAGAAAACAAATTCAACAAAAGAGTAAAGAAATTACGGTGCGAAAATGGCAGAGAATATTTGAAAAAAGAAATTTATGATTTCATAAGACAAAAGGGAATAGATTTATTACCATGTCTACCCCATGTCCTTGAATTGAATGGAGTGACGGAAAGATATAATCGATCTGTTCCTATACCATTTTTCACAGCCTTGCCCTAAAATGGATATTTTCTGAGTTAATATCCACTTAAGAGCAAGGGTGTGATGCATACACTCTCATTATTTTTTAACGTAGATTCAATATCTGCCATAAAAAAATGGGGTTCTAATTTGAAAAAATAGATTTTTCACGATTTTGTCATCCCTAACTTTGAAAGCGATTTTTTCACCCCCTGTATCATGAATCGCGATTTCGATTTTCAAAGTGGATACATCAATCTTACATCTTGAAAAATCCCAAAAATGAAAATTTTCCATCCAAAAACCTCGAAGTTATTCTTGTTTCAGCGGAGCTCTATTTTCGATTTTTTTTTCGAATTTTCCCGCTCAGAGAGAATTTTCCAACCAAAACTGAAAAATGTTACATCAAAATAACTTGTAATTTTCTAAGGAATCTATTTCTGCAATAAAAAATGGTGTTCTAATTTGAAAAACGGAAGTTGACGTCATTTCCGGAAAAACCGGAGGTGCTCATGCCTTGAAAATATTTTAGATTTCATCAGCATCGTGAAATACTTATAAGTGCTGAATTTCATGAAAATACGTTCAGTAGTTTCCCGTATAAATATGGGTGAGGTTCCTCGTGAAAGACCCTGTATAAATGTAATGTGTTGAGAAGAACACTTTAATGTTCTATGACTATTATGAATATTCTGTGCCTCGAGCTGAGGACTCGAGCAGGAGGGCAGACAACAGGTCTGATTTTATTTTCGGTTGTAACGTAACGGTTGTCGTTATTGAAATCACGGTTGCTGTACAAGTTACCTGAGAGGGCTCAGGCAGATACAGCTTGATTTCGACCGCGTGTTCGTATTTGTGTGAGTAGACCATTATGTATATCTGTGTGTAAGAACTTTATTAATAACTAATCTGTGAAATCAAAATTGAAAAATTCAAGATGGCGGCTCAGCGTTGCCGTTTTTAATACAATTGTACTTTTCTAGTACATTTCATTCGCATTTAGTACGTCAGTACGATTCATATGAATCTAGTACAAAAAATTAAATAGCCGGTTAACGCAAGCGCAGGAAGAACCGAAACCTGAAATTGACAGAATTCAAACGGCTGTCGTTATTATTATTTGTGTTCTGTGGTTGTCATGACAGAGATTTTTCTCGTGAGCCCGTAAACCCGTACTAGGGTATTGAAGGAAGATGCGTAGATGTCAATTCGTCGTTTACGTTCATGGCCATTCTTTAATCTATGTTCATGGCAGCACTTCAACTCTCTAATGAACGTAATGTGGACGTAATCCACAGAAAACGTAAGATCATTTGTCAAGAATACGGACCTAGGCCCGCTGTAAGCTGGCGTGCACAGCACAAGAGCCCAAAATATGAAGAAAATAAAGGATTCTATTACATATTTCATTACGTTTATGGACGGATTGAGTTTACGTGCTCTTTACGCCATTGTTACGTTTTACGTTCATTGTGAATCGACCATTAGAGTTGTTACGTTTTACATCCATTGACCACCTACTCTGATGTAACGATCTAATGCTGAAATCTGTTGGTCTTGGCCTCTGTAAATTTTGTTTGCCGTAATCCCTGCCTAGGGGGGGGGGTTAGGAATTGAGAAGTTTTTCTCCCGCTGTTCTGAGAAGTTTTTCTCCCGCTGTTCTAAAAAAGAATCAAGGTATTCTATGTTCTAAGTTTAGTACAATTTAGTACATTTTCGAAGGACTATCTAGTACAGAAAAAAATCTGGAACGGCAACACTGTGGCGGCTACAATATGGCGGACGAGTTTTGTAATTATGATCTGATTCTATTCGAAATTGGTATCTGGGGGTTTTCTGGGTCGGAAATTACGATTTTTCAAAATTGAGGAATTCAAGATGGCGGCTTCAAAATGGCAGATGAGTGTTGTTATTATGAAAGCTTGTCTTAAAAAATGATTTTTTTATGATAGCTTGTTCTGGACCCACTTTTCGACAAATTCCCTCGGGCCGGTCCACCGAGTTACCATTTTAGTATAGTATAGAACAATCAACACATAAAGCCTTCACATATTCACAGAATGGATACAGAAAGGGTTAGGTTAGGTTAATATAAAAATTCTGATAAATTGATCAGAGGACATTCTTTATAAGATATTTTTGGGATGTCGAGGAAAATATGAACAAGTTATTAGTATTTACAAATAATCGAAGAAGGAACTTATTTTGATGGGAGAAATATGGCGTTTTAGTTGCAGATATAATCGGACAAAACTAAGTGTTTTTGTTTAGAAATATTGTGATTGTAACATTTTTATTCCAATAAGGTTAGTATACTCCATTCACAATTATAAAATCACAACTCTGGCCATGGTTTCGTTTTCAGGAATTGGTGCACCTGATGAAAAATCTGTACGCGTACATAGAATATCGTTTATGACAAATCGACGTTGCCAGTTTTTCTGTTTACATCAAAGTAAAAGTATCAAAGATTTACCACATTCTGTTAGTTCGAATCGATTGGCGATTTTGGGGCGAATATCGATAGGAAATCGCCTATTTTTCCGTTCTTCGTCGTCCAGAAGAAGTTTCGTGCAAGTGTCATTTTTTCCTTTCACGAGTTTTGGCGTGAGTACGAACGGCAAATTTGAATTGGACCAAAAATCGATTTATATGCATAAATAAAGCGAAAGTAAGTACTAATCGACCTTTTTACACTTGATAACGAAGTTTTTTTCAGGTATCTGGCCGTTTTGAAAGATTTCAAACGAAATTCCGGTCCCCCAGAAGTTTGGTTAGTTTCGGTATCGTTTTTGGTGCTCAAAATTTATTTGGAATATGTAAATGGACAAAAAAAAAGGCTTCCTTATACGATCTTCTAACGGAAGCGACCGGAAAATATGGTTCAGGTAGGATTTTCGAGGAAAGAACTTGCAGAATGAAATTGCACGATTTTCGTGAGTAAACGGGTTCTGGATGGCCATCATCATCGGTCTCTAAATGATTATTGTTGATCGTTTTCACGTTTTAGAAAAAAAAACACGTCGAAAAAGCTAAAAAAAGAAGAAATATGACTATATTGCATTCAACGGATTCAGATTTCGATAAGTTGAAATGTGTCACTGGAGCTCTCATTCCTTTGCCGAAAGTAGAAATAGGCTATATTGAATCAGAATACATCGGTTTTTTCCATATTCCAGGAGTTTGTGTCTTATTTTAGAACAGGTGAATGATAAATGTGTAGCATATGTTCGACCTATTCCAATTTATTTGTACAAGTAATGTGGTAGTAATGTATGAATATTTTTTAATCTAATAAATTACTATACAATCAGAATATTTTACTCCTTGTTCATAAGATCAAATAAATAAAATGTCGTCAAGTCTTGAACTTTCAGTTCAAGAGGATAATAAATCTTCACAAGCATGCATATGAAAATTATGTGAAAGCAATGCAATTTTCTTCCATGGCGAAAAATAATATATTTCAACAGTGATCTCTTGTACTTTTCATGCAAATAACTAGAAAAGGAATCCTTTCTATCAATTCATATAAACGTTAATTATTTTCGTCCATCACATCTTTTCCAATTCATTCACATTCTGAGAAATAAGCTAAGAATGTAGAAAGGGCAACATAGTGTTGACTTGGAACATAAAAATATTTTGAAAAACGTCATAACTTCGATACAGAGTGGAATGTGTCAAATTTCCAAGGCCAGAGTTGTGATTTTATAATTGTGAATGGAGTATAGGTACTTGAGTATTCCTTAAATGAAAGTATTAACTCATTATCAATCGAGAGATGATTTGCATTGAATCCCAAGAGTCGTATCAGGCACGTATTGGGCCGAATTTTTTGTTCAAATGGCTATATCTTTTTAAGAGTGCCGAATTCGGGAAAATGGAAAATGAAAAAAAGGTTTTTTGGCTTTAAGAATCTACAGTTGATATATATGTACAAGTCATCGACTCACCCTGTATAATACCTTTCGTTACGTTCAAGTCTTGAATGCTCATATTTACAAAATGGTCAGTAAAATTTCACTTCACAAACGCAGCGATATTACATTTCCAATGTGTTTTAAATAACAGTAACAATTCTACAGCAGAAATCTTACCTTGGTTGGCATACATGTGGAAAACGTTGCAGTAATGGGGCAGATGTCGTCCATGTTCACTGACTTCACGTTGAAGTAATGCCAATATTGCCCATAAAATATGGTCACTAAGTGATGCATTAGGATCCTGATTGTTGAAACCCAGTGGAGGTGGACAAGGACCATCATTTATGGAAAAATGTGCCAGCAATACTACAATTTTCATGAAAGCAGAACGAACTTCATTGCTGGGACAACTGAGAAGGTATTCACAAAATCTTTGAGGATTATTGAATAATATATTATGGGCAAACCAGGACCTAATTGATGGACTTATTCTAAGATGAAGGCACACTACATCACCCCTGAAAATTATAAATTGTCAATCAAATAAATTCAGCATTTTATAACCTTTTGATATATTGAAAACAACATTAATTGTATTTCCCATGTATTATGCAGTGTTTATGCAAATAAGGTGTTCAAGAAGAGGTTTCTTGTCTGTATCAAATTGGATGATAATGCGCCAGACCTAAATGGTCTTCTTCACCGAGGGACAGGAACATAATGGTTTTTATACAGCGATGTGGTACCAGACTCTGATCGTGATGGTAAATGGAATATCGATACAAGCTCGCCTACACCCAAGGACCCTGACATAGCGTCAAAGCTAAATGTATAATAACTTATAGGATATTTGAGCTGTAATATATGCAGCATTTGTAAGCGGGGTTTTCACGGGGCGTATCACGCTGCGTGACAGTGAAATACCCTCCGTATTATTTCGACGTTTTTATCGATTATGGCTGATGAATGAACATATGTTTCAGCAAAATCTATATTAGTTGTAGTCTTTTCAGAGCCAGAGGGATAATTTGATTTCTGAAAAACTTGATGGGAGTATAATGAATGAAAATATACGAAAAATAGTTTGATCATGTTGTGGAAAATTACCCTGAAAATCATACTGCTCGAAGTTACGACGGAGCAGTTGTTGTGAATCGACAGCAGTCAGGTGTAAACATCAAGCGAAAAAAGATGAGAAATACAAGATTTCAGTGAAAAAGTTATTTATAAGTTGGCATCCCATAAATGCTGAACCATCGAATCTAACTAATTTAGGAAAATAACTGTTACGGAACAGGAGCAAGTAAATTCACCAGCGAGTTATTCTTTTTTTCTATTAGATTTAATACGCCCCTTTCAATCCGTAACGATTATAGAAAACCTTCAGAAAAACTTTAAGTCCCCTTATCATTAAGATAATGAGAAAGAAACAGAAGAAAGTGTCTTTTATAATTTTAAAATTGTGGAAATGGTCCCCTGCAGCTGAATATCAACATATTCTGCACACTTTCACCATTATACAGAGTTGGCATTTTCTGAATTGGATGCAGAACACCCAATTATTTTTCACTCGAGCCGCCACTGGAATAAACTCATATAAACTTACCATTCTAATGCTGGACCTCTTAAATTTTTTTTGGTATGCCATCCAGTATGAAAGAGGAAATTGCTGACTAGTTGTAAACTGAGGAGACTTTGTTGTTCCATTTCACTTGAAATACCCTGACTGGATCTTGGCACCAAATGGGCATTATTTGCAGCCATTTTCTTTATAAATTGAAAATACTCCATTGAAAATTGACTACGATGGTGTAAAAATTTGATATTTTGCTTTCTTATGCTGTTTTCGATAGCCACTGGCATTTTCAAGCAGATGCCTTTTTTTTCAGTTAGACTCAAATCTTGTATATTCTTAACCAAATTTTCTTTCACTAGATCTTGTCTTGTGTAGAATAACATATAGGCATTCCACCATCGTTTTTGGCGACGGTAAGTAGTTCTTTTCATCATCGGATCGAATACTTCTGCCATATATTCACCACCAAAACATTGGACTTTCATTTCTTCATCTTCTCCCATGCGACATTCACTAACATCACCATCATCAAATTTATACCATCTTATCTGAAAATGCATTCACAATTAAGTAAAGATGAATAGGTTGAATGCAAACTGTGTTTACCTCTCCAGATGGATTTCTATGACTAATATATGAATAGTAATGTCCTCCTGAAGCTTGACCAGAATGAACAACAATTCCAGATAATCTGTATTTGGTACACACTTCACTAGTACTAGAATCTAAATCACAGTCAATCATCTCCCCTTCAATTTTGGCCAAGCCTTGAACAGTATAAGGTTCCATATCAAGATCTCTTGGAAACTCAAAATAGTCGTTAAATTTAATGGCACACACTCGTTCAAAATCATACTCAAACCTCTTCAACTGTATAGCCAACACAGGAGGTAACTTTTTAACACAGAGTCTTTTGACTGTCACCACTTTCTTAGCGCATTTTTCGCAGTGGTAGGCATCTGCACCTTCTAATATTTCACCTAAAATGTAAATGAAGAATGAAGGATGAATTTCAATAATGCATTCTTAGGAAACTAACCTTTTACATATTGCTCCATGGAATCTTGTAAACTACTATGATTTCTAATATCTACACTTATTACACTAAAAGGTTCTTCTTTAGAATATCTATGAGGACATTCCTTGCATATTTTTTGATCGGAATATGATCCACCTAAAATTTTTGACATGATCTGCTCGTGACCCAAAATTTTCAATGCCTCATCTAAACTTTCAACAAGTGACATAAAAAACTCCACTGCATCCTGCTGTTCTCTCAAGTTTACAGGTTCACCTTGAAGAAAAAAAATTAATATGTAAAATAGACAAACAGAAATAATGTGATCCTAACCTTGAAGTTTGAAATGTCTCCAAAGTCCTTTGGGTACATAATACTGAAGACGAGAAAACGCAAGGTTTCCAAAAATCGCTTGTACTTGTTTCAATATTCCAACATTATAGTCTTTCCTATCATCGTCTATATAGCAACGAGAGTCTGTGCAATCTGCATCCAAATCGAGTCTCTCTTCTCCACTGAAATCTTCATTTGGATCTGTTGTGGCACCCTCTGCTGCCAGAATTCCTTGTCGTATACTATCTACCATATACAACTGCTGAAGAACCGAATTCATGTAACAGGTAGCGCAAGCGTTTTTCAATCCTACAAATCCTTGAAGTGGCCGCGGACCAATCGTCGGTAGATAATCCCATTCTAGCAACGCCGTATCTGGATCTTAAATTGTTCAATATTGAAATTAATTTCTTGACATCATACATAGAAACAAGAAACATAAAATTAGTTTTTCAATATCGACCTTTACATTATTGAAAACAAATTGAATTTCTCTTTCAAATTACCATTATTTGATACAATAACGGTGGGTTTCACACCGGAGATCGGAGCTTGATCTACACCTTTTCCAATTGTAATTCAGAAAACGTGAAATGTAATTCAGAAAAGCAAATTTGAATTTCAGAAAATGGAAATTGTAATTCAGAATAGTATATGATATGTATCAACTTACTATTCTGAATTACAATTTCCATTTTCTGAAATTCAAATTTGCTTTTCTGAATTACATTTTACGTTTTCTGAATTACAATTGGAAAAGGTGTAGAATTAACTCGATTTGACAGTTCAAAAATCACAGAATCAAGCCGTTGATCTCGGACATATATCTACTAATACCAATATGGATTATACCCCTGCTTTTCAGTCACAAAGTGAAGCCAACTCTTTGGTAAGGCTTGAGTTGCACGCTTGCGTCAACTGGAAATTCAAAAATTGCGAGAAATTTAGAGGTTATGTTTATTCTGAAAGACAACAAGAAAATAGATTTCCAGAATGAAAATATGTCACTTAACTACTTTCAGTTCAATTTTAGAATATGAATAAGAGTTAACAATGATATTAAGGACTTGAAGAAAACGGAATAAAGCGATTGAAACATTTGACATTGAATTGTGAGGTTACGATCGAAACTATTCACATGAAGTTAAGAATGACATACGTTTCACGACATAATGCGATGTGTCAGAGAGAGATAAAATTAGAAAAATATTTTTATTCTCAATATTGTCGCACAAGCGCAGTTCGGGATTGTTACCAAAGCCCAGCTTCAGTTTTGATTGGCTCTTTCCCCATATAGGAATTATTAGATATATGATCTCGGATCACCGGTGATTACGCTTTGTGAAACCCACCGTAAAGCTGCGTACAGATGTGCGAGCCGAACCTATCGCGAACCGCTCGCGAAGTGTTCGTGTCATGTTCGTTAATTTCACGTACACACTTGCGATCCGCTCGCGAACCAATACCAACGACGGCTTACGAATTTACACTGGGCTCGCGTTGTGTTCGTGAAAAGCTGCGTATACATGTGCGAGCCGAACCTATCGCGAACCGTTCGCGAAGTGTTCGTGTCATGTTCGTTAATTTCACGTACAAACTTGCGATCCGCTCGCGAACCAATACCGACGGATTAACGAAGTAACACTGGGCTCGCGTTGTGTTCGTGAAAGGATCCGACTATCGATGGATCGGCGCGAACGGTTTGCGAGCGGCTCTATAGAGGTTCGACATGCCGTCCAAATAATTGTCGCTATTGGTTCGCGAGCGGTTCGCGATGGGTTCGGCTTGCACATGTATACGCAGCTACAGAATCCGACTATCGATGGTTCGGCGTGAACGGTTTGCGAGCGGCTCTATAGAGGTTCGACATGCCGTCCAAATAACGGTGGATTTCCATGCATCCGTCATCCGATGTCCGATTCGGATATCGTATACATTTTGTCGGACGGATGAAACTGTCAATTTCCATGCATCCGTCATCCGATTCGGATATCGTATATAGTCCATCCAAGAATGATTGACATTTCGGGGGGCTTTGGAAAATCGAAATTATGTTGGTAATGCCCATTCAGTGATATTTTGAGTTGCAGAATTCAGGTTGGTGTTGGAAATAACACTGACATTTTGTTCTGTCATTAATGTTTCGAACAAATTTGGCAAAAAATTGAGCAAGTGAAATAAGTATCTTTGAAATGAGGCTCTTGAAGAGTGAACAGCTAAAAAATGGAAAGCCTGCACAGAGCACATACAAAAAGAAATGAGAGAAGATTAGTCAAAATATAAGGAATGTTATGATCTATTGCTGACAAAACCTTTCATTATGAACATGACGAGTTCTGCCCAGATGAGGAAAAAATAACATGTTGTGGTTGTTGAAACAGAATAATAGGAATATTTATATTTTTCATATTTTACACCTTCATTTGTTCACAAATATTGAAAGTTACAATGTCATGACAAAATTAATTCTTCATTAAATAGATCCATTCGTTTCGTTTCTGTCTTGATATCTATGGTACATTTTTGTGAGAGATGGTCCAACAATACTCAATAATTTGTTGAATGTGATATTGCTCATTCTCAAATAATTTAAAATATTGCCCACTATCGGACAATCGCATTTCTTGCACCAAGTTGTTATACATTCCTTGGGCCTTTCTGCTCTTAAAAATATCTTTCTCCCATAATATCGGCGAACTGCGTTTTCTCTTCTTTCTTTTCAATAAAAGAATCGAGAACAACAACAAATTCTTCATTGATACCTATTTATATTCTTCTCGAAAAGAAGAGAACGCCAAACATTCAAAAAGTTATGTCAAACTGACACGATAACGGACAAAAGTTAAATATTTTTCAACTTTTTCCGATAACGGAAGGGAGTTGAATTTTTATGCATTTTTGAAGGATTCTTGTTGCCAAATATTTAAATTCTGAGAAAATGAATTTGTTCCATAATTTTGACGTGCACTGTATGATTATAGAATTATCAAATTACAAACCTTAAAGTCAAAGCTATAGTCTTTCACCCGGTGAGATGGGTTCTCGTATATGGTACATTTTTGTGAGAGATGGTCCAACAATACTCAATAATTTGTTGAATGTGATATTACTCATTCTTAAATAATTGAAATACTGCCCACTATCAGACAATCGCATTTCTTCAACCAAATTGTTGAATATTCCTTGGGCCTTTCTGCCCCTAAAAATATCTTTCACCCATAATATTGGCGAACTTCGTTTCCTTTTCTTTCTTTTTATTAAAAGAATCGAGATCAACAACAAATTCTTCATTGATACCTATATTTATATTCTTCTCCAAAAAGAAGAGAACGCCAAACATTCAAAAAGTTATGTCAAATCTGATACGATAACGGACAAAAGTTAAATATTTTTCCGATAACGGAAAAGAGTTGAAACTTTCGGACGAATGTTTGGCGCTCTTTCAATTTTGAATATTTCCGCCAATCACAACACTTTCGGACGATCGTATCATCGGATGACGGATGCATGGAAATTCACCGTAATTGTCGCTATTGGTTCGCGAGCGGTTCGCAATAGGTTCGGCTCGCACATCTGTACGCAGCTTAAGAGTTGAGGTAATATACCTATGAACTCAATACAATATATGAAAGTAGCAGCTCTAAAGCTGCGTACAGATGTGCGAGCCGAACCTATCGCGAACCGCTCGCGAAGTGTTCGTGTCATGTTCGTTATATTCACGTACACACTTGCGATCCGCTCGCGAACCAATACCAACGACGGCTTACGAATTTACACTGGGCTCGCGTTGTGTTCGTGAAAAGCTGCGTATACATGTGCGAGCCGAACCTATCGCGAACCGTTCGCGAAGTGTTTGTGTCATGTTCGTTAATTTCACGTACACTTGCGATCCGCTCGCGAACCAATACCGACGGATTAACGAACTTACACTGGGCTCGCGTTGGGTTCGTGAAAGGATCCGACTATCGATGGATCGGCGCGAACGGTTTGCGAGCTGCTCTATAGAGGTTCGACATGCCGTCCAAATAATTGTCGCTAATGGTTCGCGAGCGGTTCGCGATAGGTTCGGTTCGCACATCTAGACGCAGCTAAAGAATCCGACTATCGATGGTTCGGCGTGAACGGTTTGCGAGCGGCTCTATAGAGGTTCGATATGCCGTCCAAATAATTGTCGCTATTGGTTCGCGAGCGGTTCGCAATAGGTTCGGCTCGCACATCTGTACGCAGCTTTAAATATTCTGTTTGATAGGAAGTTTTGACTTAATTGCTATACAACAGAGCTCCTGCATCATTCGTAGAACTGTATGGTGCCCCGTTTAACATTCCCACTGCTAATACTGAGATTAGGATCGGGAAATGAATAAATCTTTCTGTTGGGATTGAGAGATTATAAAGCTGTATTTCTCCAGAAATAGTTCGTAAGAAAAATATAAAATCATTTTGGTTTATATGAACTTTAAACATAAGATCTCCAAAAAGAAAACCATCAGGGGGTTTTTTCAAATAATTGGTTTAATTTAGTATATATCGACGCGTTCAAGCCAAAACGACGTAAGCGCCATTTTTTCAAAAATTGAGTTTTTAGTTGCAATGAATTGTCTTTAGTACCTTCTCCAAGTAGAACGTTCGATTTAGTCCAAAAAATTTACGAATTTTCCTGTATTTCAATTCAAAGTTGCGTAAGCGACAATTTCGACTAAACAGAATTTGTCAAGTCTGTTCACTACCGTCACAAGCGACAGTATTGCACTGAAAATATCGTTCGCGTTTCAACAAAATTACAACGGAAAGGGTGAGTTAATTATAAAGGTGAGTAATTTCAGTGATAATTAAAAAGGTTTTCTTCAATCTTTCTTTAGTAATTCTTCAAATTCTGTTAGTCTTCATATTCAAATCGCTCATTTTCATAGTGTCGCTTATGCCAAAACAAATTGTTTGTTCACAGTATAGCATAAGCGCCATTTAGTATAGGAATATTCGTAATAATTCTTTGTATGATAATTATTGATATAAGGCTGTCTCCAAGTCATATTTTCAAATTTATTCAGTGGTGATAGGTGTACTTGAGAATTCAGTGTGAAGATTTTAAATAAAAACATGTTTTGTCTTTTATTTCAGCTTTTTATAGCTGGCGCTTAGGCCGAAAAGTCTTCGAAAGCTAAACGGATTTTAATGATTGTCAAAGAGTCTTCAAATGAACCAGGCCCGTAGCCAGGAATTTTTTTTCGGGGGGAAGCTCATTTCGGTATAAAAAGGTGTGCTCATTACATGAAGAATATGAAGATTATAATTTTTTTGTTCTATATTATTTAATTTCTACCATTATAAATTCAAATTTTGAATTTTCGACCAAAGATCAAGGATTTTTATAGAAGATGATACTTGTTTCGAGATCTCGATCTCACCGGGAGACAGGTCACTGTAACCGACGGACGTACAAAGTGAATACATAACAATACAGAGTGTCACAAGTTCGAGTGCCTATTAGACGTTTCTGGAGAACTGAACATTATATTATTATATGAAATTCCCTATTGAGGTAAAATATTTCGGAAGCCTGAGCACTCCCGTTTATACAAGGAGGGAAAATAAATTGGTTCAAAATTTTTTTTTTTAATTTTTTTAATTTCGTATATGATTTAGTACTCAATTCTGAATACATTCCTATTGAAACCATTGCATTCATTCAAATACATTTCAAAATGTCGGGAGAAAACTGGAAAAAAGTCAAATATTCGGAGTCAGTATTATTTTCATTTTTCTAATTTTCAGCCTCCTGAGCGTAAACAGTTCTCATAACATCAAAGCAGAAGAATGTGGAAAGGTCATGCATCTTTCGAATTTCAGAAATATCATCACAGGGTGTTTCAAATTTTGTGTCGAAAACTGTGGTCGAAAATTGGCCATAACTTCTGTTTTTCGAATAAAAACCCAATGATTGCGTTGGATTCTGCAATGAAAAATAATGATAGTACTTAAAAAAAAAATTCAAAACAAAGATGCATGAACTCTCCACATTCTTCTAATTTGTTATGAGAACGGTTCACGCTCAGGATGCTGACAACGAGAAAAAAAACATAATACTGACTACGAATATTTGACTTTTTCCTAGATATTTTGAAGAGTATCTAGAAGAATACAATGATTTTAATGTAAATGTATTCGCAGAACTGAATACTCATTCATTTCAGAGAGGAAAAAATTTATAAAAAAATTTGAACCAATTTATTCCCGCTCCCTGTATAACCGGAAGTGCGCAGGCTCTAAAAATATTTAAGCTCAATAGACAATTTCGAACAACATCACAATCCAAATTTTCAGATTTCAAACATGACCAGTTCTCCTTAAACGTCTAATAGGCACTCGAACTTGGGACACTCTGTATGTAAGTGCCCAGGCTCTGAAAATATCTTAACTCAGTAGAGAATTTCGAACAATATCATGATCCCAATTCTCAGATTTCAAATAAGTCCAGTTCTCAAGAAACGTCTATTAGGCACTCGACACTCAAACTTGGGACACCCTGTATGGGCTGTATTCTTGTTCCAAAAATGCGCTAAAATTGATGGAGGTTCGTCAAGATTTTTCCGTTTCCAACCCATTAACGATTTCACAAGAAAACTGTTGTTCTATATTCAAAGAAAGCTCTGATAACGTGCATTGAGTAATCACCGTTGAATTTTCATATTCACAATTTTTTTGCCATTTTATTCAAAGCACTTCGAATAGTCTGATTTTCATACATAAAGTGATTCGTTAAATTGTTAGGTGAGTTTTTTTTCTATTTTCAGGGGAGGATCCATAAGAATAGGGTTTGGGACTAGGAAAAACTATTTTAATTCTTCATCATATTTTTTCCTGAATAAATATCACAAATCACCCTAAAATACACAATGATCTTACCTACTAATGAAAACGCATGATGTAGACGGGGCAGCTTACCCTTGAATCGCGAATAGACCTAAGCGCCATTGAAATAATAATAATCCTATATTGAAATGGCATAAGTTGTTATAAACGACATTTTTTACAAAAGCTTGTAAGCATAAGCGACGTCATAAACGACATGACATCACGTCAAATGACTTAACCACCATTTTTGCCTTTTTTACTACTTTTTGCTGCTCAATTTCGACGAAACGTTTATACCCAGTGGTTTTTAGTATTGTTACTTATCACAAGCCCAATTTTCAATAATTTTTTGAAGAAATACTCTCGAAACACGTTTTTCGCAAATTACTCGAAATTATTGAAATGGCACTTACGTCGTTTTGGCTTGAACGCGTCGATATATTCGTTTTGGAATTTCAGATATGGGTACCCAGACATCGACATGGCTAAGCAAGAACTCACCATGTATAATTCACCTGAGAGAGCAAAATATTCCTTTCAAACATCAAATTTCAGGAAGAGAAGTGTTAGAATATATTGAAAAGAATTTCTCAGTCATTCAGAAGATATTTCGTTTGCATGTAAACATTTCAAATTCAGACCAATTTTTCATCGGCTTATATAAAATTTATTTCCATTCACTTTTATAAAGTATACCGGTTGGCCATGGAATTCCGACACATATCACCGTGTATATTTTGAAAATGTTAGGTTATAGTCATTCTTCTGTCAGTTGAACAAGCAACGTTGCCATTTCTACATATATGTCGTAGTAATTAGGTATTTAACAAAATGTTCATTTACTTCGGGAAAATAATGAATTTAAGAAAATTATTAGGGTTACTTTTAGAATGCGCCGATTTCAATTCTACAATTCTAAATAGCACTTCCTGATACTTTGCCTCTGCTTTTTCGAAACCGCCTTCGGCATTCTCAGTTTCTAGGCTTGATAATTAATAATGAAAAATGAACGTAGGCAACGTCTACGAGATTTATTCATTGATGTGATGTCATTCACAAGTGCCAACCTGCGATTTTTTCACGTAAAAAAACTTGATAAACCCTGATACTTTGCCTCTGCTTTTTCGAACCTACCTTCGGCATTCTCAGTTTCCAGGCTTGATAATTAATAATGAAAAATGAACGTAGGCAACGTCTACGAGATTTATTCATTGACGTAATGCCATTCTCAAGTGCCAACCTGCGATTTTTTCACGTGAAAAAAACTTGATAAACCTAAAACTTGGCCAACCGCGATATTTTATAAAAGTGAATGGAGTATATTATGTCACCTGTATTTTTTGTATTTTGAAAATCAGGTAAATGAAGAATATGTTTTATCCATTGAAATATTTTTCCAAGGTTATTTCTCAACATCTACTCGACTGAATTGATAGAAATAAGGACATTCAACAAGATGTCCGAGTGTGATGACGTTTCGCCAGAGCTCTTAACATCTGAACTGAATAAAATAAATAAAAAGAATCTAATTGATATATTAGTGAATAAAAATGTTCCCAAGGACTTGCAATGTGAGATAGTGGGAAAATTTTTCATGAAACTTTTCGAAGTCAACACAAAAACATTAATTTGTGAAAGTGACGCGGATAAAAACAATGCCGTAAGTGATATTATTATCGGTTCTTTGAACAGTGAAATAAATTGATTAAAATCGCTAAACTCCCACTTGGAATGTCGAATTTCTGATCAAGTAGAAATTATAAATCTTTTGAAAATGAATGCAGGTAAACAAACAAACCAAAAGAATTTGCCAATTTCAAATCATATGCAGAAGCAACATAAAAAAACCGTTGAAACCAACGATCGTCCTGATCAAAACAAAACAATTCTTCCGTCGACTTCTGAAAACGTAAATCTTGAACTACTGGATGCAACATCTGAACTACCCGGTGTGACCAATGAACCACAATCTACTGTTCCTGTCAGTGTTGACGATGAAATGATCACTGAAAATTCAAAGTATGAATGGAGAAATGTCGTTAATAGAAGAAATAACAAATTAGGTTATCGTAAACAACGCACCGAGGAACCTGTGAAAGAGAAAGTAAATATTAAAAACAAGAACAATCAGAGGAGAAAACTAATACTAGGAACAGGTGAGATTTCTCAGGAACAAAAAGAAAACGGGTTTTCTGGGGTCGATAAAAATGCTTGGCTAAATATTTTTCGTGTGAAAAACCATGTAACTGTGGACATGGTTGAAACCTATATAAAGGGAAAAGATGGATTCGAAACAGAAGAAATTAAAGTTACAGAGCTCCAAAGCTCCAACTCATTGAAGCAATTCCTTATTAGGGCTCCATTTGGTAGGAAAGATGAATTATATCGAACAGATTTTTGGCCTCGTGGGGTCGGCATCAGGAGATTCATGTTAGGCGTGTACAAGGACAAATTTGGGGATTGTAATTTCCTTTGACATTGCACACGATCAAGAAATCTGCCTCAAAAAGGAGATATATGTATTGTACACCAAAACCTGCAATCAATTGGAACTGCTTTCAATAAGCTTGAGATGATGACAATCGAGCATAACGTCGATATTGTTACGGTGACTGAACACTGGAAGAGTGAGATGGAGCTTGAGACCTATCAGTTACAGGGCTACAGACTTATCTCCTGTTTCTGTCGTGAAGTTGGTCATCATGGTGGCAGTGCCATATTCTGTAGGAAGGATTTAGATGCAACCGAAATATGTGATATAAAGACACAAAGTATAAGCGGTGTATTTGAATGTTGTGCAGTCCTAGTTAGTTTGAATTCTATGAAATTATTGATCATAACTATTTACAGGCCGAATTCTCCGCCTCTGTCAGATGTAAACATGTTTCTTGAAGGGCTATCGTCGGTACTGGAAAGAGCATTGCAGATATCAGGTAACATCGTTTTGACGGGTGATTTCAATATTAATTTGTGTTCAAAAAGCAAAGAAGTTGAAGATTTCTTGGCCACACTTGGAATTTTTAATATCAAACCAACTGTTTTTCAGCCAACAAGACCAATTTCAAATTCATGTCTTGACAACATTATAACAAATTTAAATGGCGTAACAACTCTTATTGAATTCCACATATCTGACCATTTGGATCAGAAGTTCAATTTTGACAGCGAAATAAATCTCCCAAAATATTTTTATTGGTCCAGAAAATTCAATTCGAGATCAGTTGGCCGATTTCTGGCTGAGTTAAGTAACGTTAACTGGAGTGATATCTTCAATTTTGACTCCGTTGACGTAAATCTGAAATGGGACTTTTTTTATAACCGGTATAAAGCTGTTTTTGATGACAGCTTTCCCAAAATCAAACTACGAACTAAAAATCTTTCTTCTAAGTTCAAAATAACACCTAAAATTAAAACCATCAAGAGAACACTAGACAGCCTGTATGTTATCTCTCAGTATGAACCTCAACTAAGACCATCTTATCTGTCACTGAAGAAACAGTATGATCTTGAGATAACAAATGCTAAGTGTGTCGGCAACACACAGTGCATTTTCTTGTAATGTGGGTTGCTGAACTATAGAATGTCCCTAATTTCTGGAAAATACGTGCCCATGTGGACGAACCTTTTTTTTTGTGTGAAAAAGGAACAATTCGCTTTGAAACTTCATGAAGTGCATATCACGAAGTAGTTTTCCGCATTATTTTCGAGATTTTTCGCAAAGGTGACAATCGCTTAAGTTGTCTATTTTTCGCTTAGTATTGTTTCAAGTGCATATTTGTTGAAACCAATACAGAACAAATTAGCTGTTAGAGACAGTGGCCAAATTAATCGACATCGATTGAAGGTGTGTGAAACGAGGTGTATGGAAAGTGCCTTGTTCACTTTGAGGGATCCCTCCGAGCCTGCGACTTCAAGGAAGCCCCCAACATCACTGGCAACCGGTAAGACATTTTATATTCAGTCTCTTACTGACCGGGAATCTGTATTTGTGCTTGCTTTCGCAACATCCAAACTTGAGAAGATACAGTCCAAACTTGCTCTACGTATTCAATACGGTAAAACGCCAACATTTGGTCCTTCTAAGCCTCCTTTGGGCCTCCTTCAGAGAATTATTTGGTTTTCTGATTGCAAGTTTCATTTTTCAGCATTCATACAGCTTTTGTTGTTGAGTCCGTTTTCTCGCGGCCGGAGGGTTGTTTGAATTATTCCTTGACTTATCTATCAGATACCCTTTTCAAAAACACCCACTAGGTAAATTGAGTTTTTTCCGCATTCATTGATCCCTACGAATTCCGTTCTCCAGATCTCCATTTTGAAATTTTTTTCGTCGTCATATCCGTTAGGTTCGTTTGAAAATTTGGAGAATATTCAGGGCGCAAGTACGAGTCGATCGCGCTCGCTCAATTCGAATTTGCAATCGGGGGACTTCATCGCCGTCTCTGATTGGTCCGCATTTCGCTCCGGCAAATTAGTTTGTATTCACCAGTCGCTGGGTGAATATAAACAAAGCCAACACGTTTTCCTTCTCGCAATATTTATTGTTGAAATTTTAATATCGTCCCACTGTTTTGTGGAAATCGCTTAAATTAATTCCTTAATATTTGGAATATTCCTCGCATTATTTCGCACTTGTTCAATTCGCTTTTCTTCTGGAATATTCTTACATTGCTTTTCACTTTCCTTTATATCGTTCTCAACATGACTGATACGCGTTTGAAAAAGGCCCAGCTTACAAGAGGCATTTGTGTCTCTGAAATGGAAACCTTGAAAACTTTAGCCGCTGAGGCTAAATCAGATAAAAGCAAACAAACGCTCTTCAGAATTCGTTTCGGAGAAATCGATGATCTCAGGGAAGATTTTAATAAACAGCAGCAATGTATTATTAACGCATTATTAGCTGACGATGATTCAGACATGACACCTGAGGTAGCGGTCGGATCTCAGTTTCAAGACGATTTCTTTCTTGTGAAATCTATTTTTTCCGAAATTTTTGAAAAGGAGGAGATAGGGTTTTATACTAGCTCTAGAAAGCCAAGCCTGTTTCCTCAAACGCATTCGCCTAATATCAGACTACCAGAGATAAAACTTGGAAAGTTCAATGGTGATTTCACTAAGTTTCCTACTTTTTTGGACTTATTTGATGCTCTTGTTCATAATAACTCGGGTTTGTCAGAAATTGAAAAATTTAATTATTTACTTTCATCTCTGGAAGGGCAACCCCTATCACTAGTGCGTACTTTACCCATGGTACGTGATAACTACGCAATCGCTTATGATTCGCTTGTGCAGCGTTATTCTAATGAACGTTTGAGGGCTCAAGCCCATTGGGAAGCTTTAGAAAGCTTGGCCAAAGTTACTGCTAATAATGCTAGTTCTTTACGTCATTTGCTTGATACTTTTACCGAACATTTGGCTGCGTTAAAATATATGAAATTTCCGGTTGATGAATGGGATTTCATTTTGGTTCAAATGTTGTTCAAACGCATGGATAGTTCCTTGATAACAAGGTTTGAGCTCGAGCATGGCTCTTCCGATATTCCAAAATTTTCTGAGTTGGTTGATTTTTTGAGTAAATATTGTTGCGCCATAGAATCCTTGAAATCTTCAACTCTTTCAGATACAAACAAAGGATTTGCTCCTCAAAAATCTACACCGCACAACAAGAGAGTAAATTCTCATTTCTCGAACGTAAAAAATGACCAAGGGGTTATTTGTTGTTTATGTAAAGAGTCGCATCAGCTTTTCGCATGTCCAAATTTTTTGAAAAAATCTCCGAAGGAACGTCACACTTTCTGTAAAAGTTCTCGGCTCTGTTTTAATTGTTTGAGCTCGGTCCATAATTTACGCAATTGTAAATCGCACCATACCTGTCGGGAATGTAGACTAAGGCATCATACACTTTTACACCTTGGTTCGAACAATCAATCGAGCAATATTGTTTCGGAGCCTTCTACGAGTTCTGAAAATGTAGCTCCTAGTACGATACTTTCTGCTACAGGCGTTATCAAACGAACTACCAGTGTCTTGCTGGCGACAGCTTTGGTCGAGGTTTGTGATGGTCACGGGAATTTTCATGTGATGCGTGCATTGATTGACAGCGGATCCATGATGTCGTTTATTTCGAAAAGGGCTTCGAATATGTTGGGTCTACCAAAACAACGAATAGACGTGAAGATACAGAGTTTGAATTCTTTAGAAACTAGTTCTAATTACGGTTGTGTCACTCTCTCTTTACGACCTGTCAATCAGTGTATGCCTGTATTGATTACAGACGCAGTGATTTTAGATAAGATAAGTGATGAATTGCCGCGGACTAAAATTTCTTCGACGGATTTTGGTCATTTCCTTCATTTGAAATTGGCTGATTCGCGTTTTTATGAACCCGGAAATATTGATTTATTGTTGGGCGCTGATGTTTTCTCCAAAATTATTTTAGGAGAAGTAATTCGCGGAGAATCTGATGGACTTGACGCAATAAATACCAAACTGGGATACATCGTTATGGGTAAAATCGCTCCTCGAGTAACCGCTTCGCATTTTTCGTTTTTTGTTTCTAGTCCTGAACAGATTTTAAATCAGGATCTTCAAAAACTTTGGGAAATTGAAGGATTGCCCTCAGCCCCTGAAGGTTCGTGTAGCGATGATGAGATATGTGAGAATATCTACAGGGTGACCCAGAACCGCGACAATTCCGGAAGGTACATTGTATCTCTGCCTTTTCGTGACGCATTGCCATCATTTGCAGGAAGTCGAGATCTTGCTATTTTACGTTTTTTGAATCTTGAGAAACGCTTAATGAGGCAACCTCAATTGTATTCCCTATACCGGGATTTTATGCGTGATTATTTGGAAGCCGGTCATATGGAACCAATTAAATGCGATCAAGTTCCTTCGTGTTCTTATTATTTACCGCATCATGGCGTAGTTAAGGGAGAGGGAGCGTCCAAAAAAATAAGGGTTGTTTTCAATGCCTCTAGTAAATGCCCTTCGCAGTTGTCATTGAATGATCACTTGTTAACGGGACAAAAACTTCAAAAAGACATTTTGTCTATCCTTTTGCGATTTAGAATACACGAATATGTTATAAGTGCGGATATAAGGCAGATGTATCGAATGATCTGGGTGAACCCTGAACACCAGGATTATCAGCGCATTATTTGGAGGTTTTCCTCGGATGAAAGCATTCAAGACTTTAGACTGCGTACGGTAACTTATGGCATATCAAGTGCTCCTTTTTTGGCCCTTCGAACATTAAAACAACTCGTGATAGATGAAGGAAAAAATTTTCCTCTCGCTGTTCAAGCTCTTGATAGAGATACATACATTGACGACATTGTAAGCGGTTGTAAATCTATTGACGAGGTCCGTAAATTGAAATCACAATTGATTAGCTTGTTGTTGTTGGGTGGATTCGAATTAAGAAAATTCTGCTCAAATGATTTTTCCGTCTTAGATGATCTTCCGATAACGCATGTTTCCTCAAATGCGAAGTTTTTTGAATCGGCTGAAGAAGATGCTTCATTGCGGATTTTAGGAATGCAGTGGCGTCCCTCCACTGATTCCTTTCACTTTTCGGTTCGGATTATTGATCGACGATGTACGAAACGTAATTTGTTGTCGGAGTTGGCTCGAATTTATGATCCAATCGGTTTTCTGGGACCTGTCACATTTTTTCTGAAAATATTGATTCAGCGCATTTGGGCTGCAGGAATAGGCTGGGATGCTGAGCCTCCGGTCGAAATATTTCGCTTATGGGATAAATATAAGTCGGAAGTCTCGCAATTATCAGAACTTCGGATTTTTAGAAAGTTGTTCGATGGTAATTCTGACGCTAAATATGAGTTGCATGGCTTCTGCGATGCCTCGGAAAAGGGTTACTGTGCACTTGCTTATGTTCGTGCTGTGTGTAATGACCGAATTTATTGTAAGTTTTTGTGTTCTAAAACAAAAGTTGCCCCCTTGAAGAAAATCACTATACCTCGCCTAGAATTATGCGCCGCAGCTCTTCTAGCTAATCTTTTATCCTATGTTAATGAGACCTTACAGCACCAGGTTTCATTCGCTCAATTAGTCGCATGGTCAGATTCCCAAATTGTTCTGAGTTGGATTCATGGTCAACCGCATAGATGGCCAATTTTTGTGGCCAATCGAGTTTCTTTAATCAAAGAAAAGATACCGCATGCAAAATGGTGTTATGTTCCCACAAAAAATAATCCCGCCGATGCAGGATCCAGAGGGTTGTTACCGTCTGAGTTTATACGCAATGAGTTGTGGTTTCGTGGGCCTTCTGCCCTATGGGAAGAATTGCATTTCCCTAATTTTAGTGAATATCGTGAACAGGAGGTGTCACTCGAACCTTTGTCTCTTTTGGTTACGCAACCTCCTAAAGACGAATTCTACAGCCTCACTGGAAAATACTCCTCGTTTTCCAAACTAATTCGCATAGTTGGTTTCATTTTGCGTTTCAAACATAATTTGTGCCATCCCAAGTCAGAACGGAGACTTGGTTGGTTGTCCTCATCGGAATTGAATGAGGCCTTGTTGACATTGGTGAAAAGCACTCAAAATGTCGAATTTTTCAAAGAATTCCGATCAAAGATTTTTTCGAAACCTCTTCGCCGTCTCAATGTCTTTTTCGATGATTTCGGAATTTTAAGAGTTGGAGGTAGGCTGAAAAATTCCTCACTTAATTATGACGCAAAGCATCCATTGCTTCTGCCTTGTAAAACTCCACTTACTAATTTGATCATTCGATATTATCATGAAAAATATCTTCACGCTGGTAGACGAACTTTAAGTTTCATATTGGCTCAACGCTTTTGGATTATATCGTCCAGACGAGCCATTTTTTCCTGCATTTCAAAATGCACGCGTTGCTTTCGATCTAACCCTCGTACGTTGCAGCCACCGATGGCAGATCTTCCTCAATTTAGGATATCTCAGTTGAGAGCATTTTCCCATGTAGGAGTTGACTACGCTGGCCCTTATTCTATCTCAATGAGTAGACATCGTGGTATAAGAACTACCAAAGCATATATTTGCTTGTTCGTATGCTGCAGCACTAAAGCTGTGCACTTAGAACTCGCCTCGGATTTGTCCTCTGATATATTTTTGGCCGCTCTGCAGCGGTTCATATCTAGACGTGGTCGTTGCAACCACATATACAGCGATTGTGGTACCAATTTTAAGGGTGCTTTTCGGGAAATTAATAATTTTATGCGTGATGCTGCATCTCGAGAGCAGATAAATTGGCATTTCAATCCACCCTCGGCACCCCATATGGGCGGACTATGGGAAGCCGGTGTAAAATCCGTTAAGACTCATCTCAAACGGGTTTTGGGAGAACAACTCCTCACTTACGAGGAATTTGGCACGCTCTTATGTTTGATAGAGTCTATTTTGAACTCTCGCCCTCTCAGTCCCCTCTCATCTGATCCTGAAGATGTGAACGCATTGACACCAGGACATTTCCTTACGCTGGAGCCTCTCTCCTGTCTGCCCGTACCAGACCTAACCGATTTACCCATTAATCGTTTGAGTCGTTGGCAGCTGCTACAAAAGTTGCATCAAAGTTTTTGGACTCGCTGGTCCAAAGAATATCTTCATACTTTGCAACAGCGCTCCAAGTGGTTAAACTTTACTGCTCCTCCTGAGTTGGGAACCTTAGTTCTAATCAAGGATGACAATAACCCTCCTTGCCGTTGGCCTTTAGGTAGAATTACTGCGTTCTACCCGGGTGCAGATAATGTACCTCGAGTTGCGTCTGTCAAGACTGCGAAAGGTGTATTCGACAGACCCTTAGTAAAATTATGTCCTTTACCATCTTAGAGGGATGTATGTTTGTGGTTTGTGAAACTTGCAATCACTTTTGTTTTTTCACTTTTCTCTCTTTCTTTATTTATTATATTTAGTGTATTCTTCTCTCTTATTAAATTTTTTGTAATTTCTCGCGCGCGGAGGATGTTGTGTCGGCAACACACAGTGCATTTTCTTGTAATGTGGGTTGCTGAACTATAGAATGTCCCTAATTTCTGGAAAATACGTGCCCATGTGGACGAACCTTTTTTTTTGTGTGAAAAAGGAACAATTCGCTTTGAAACTTCATGAAGTGCATATCACGAAGTAGTTTTCCGCATTATTTTCGAGATTTTTCGCAAAGGTGACAATCGCTTAAGTTGTCTATTTTTCGCTTAGTATTGTTTCAAGTGCATATTTGTTGAAACCAATACAGAACAAATTAGCTGTTAGAGACAGTGGCCAAATTAATCGACATCGATTGAAGGTGTGTGAAACGAGGTGTATGGAAAGTGCCTTGTTCACTTTGAGGGATCCCTCCGAGCCTGCGACTTCAAGGAAGCCCCCAACATCACTGGCAACCGGTAAGACATTTTATATTCAGTCTCTTACTGACCGGGAATCTGTATTTGTGCTTGCTTTCGCAACATCCAAACTTGAGAAGATACAGTCCAAACTTGCTCTACGTATTCAATACGGTAAAACGCCAACACTAAGAAAACTTACTTTGATGAATTTATTACAGCAGCTGACAATAAATCCAAAGCAGTTTGGAATGTTGTAAATATGTTAACTAAACCATCAATACAACAGACTCAACTTCCTAAGTCAGACGATTACACATTACTCTCGAATACTTTCAATGACCATTTCATTAACGTTGCTCCCAGCTCAAATAAAAATAAACCATCTATTTCTAACTTAAAGATGAAGACAAAAAGAATTGAACAGTCTTTTTATTTTTTTCCGGTTACTCAACATGAAATAATATCAGCTATTCTATCCAT
Source organism: Adalia bipunctata (assembly GCA_910592335.1). Classification (NCBI taxonomy): domain Eukaryota; kingdom Metazoa; phylum Arthropoda; class Insecta; order Coleoptera; family Coccinellidae; genus Adalia; species Adalia bipunctata. Next base: position 49,812,098 of record OU342950.1, on the reverse strand, counting down.
GGGAAAAAATAACTCTTGTGGATATGACGAAATTCCGTTACATATTATAAAAAAATCTATACATTTGATTGCTGATGAGCTAGTGCATATTATGAATTGCTCTTTTGTTGAAGGAGTTTTTCCTGAACTACTCAAGCAAACAATTGTGAAACCACTTCATAAGAAGGGAGATGCCGATTCTCTGGGTAATTATCGTCCCATAAGCCTTCTCACATCATTCGCAAAAATTTTCGAACTGGTTTTATCGACGAGGCTTGTTCATTTCTTCAAGAAATTTAATGTCATTGCTGATAGTCAACATGGTTTCACAAAAGGAAAAAGTACGGAGACAGCCATTTTCGAATTTACCAGAAGAATAAGTGATGCTCTGGAAAAAGGTGATATCACATTGAGCTTGTTCATTGACCTCAGCAAAGCCTTCGACAGTGTGGATCATGCAAGGCTTATCTCCAAGATGGAGAGCTGTGGAATAAGGCACAGACAACTGAATCTCATTGAGGACTACCCGAAGGGAAGATTTCAGAGGACTGTGGTGTGTGTCTGTGGAGAAACCTTTAAATCAGATCGTAGGATGGTGGTCAATGGAGTGCCTCAGGGAAGTATATTGGGACCCCTACTTTTCCTCATTTATATAAATGATATTACTGGCATTGTAAATGTGAATAATGCTTCCGGTGCATTGAATGGTCCGGGTGGAGATCTCTCTGTTAGCACGCCCAGAAATCTACAGATCCTTATGTATGCTGATGATATCAGCATACTGACATCTAGTAAAAGTGTACACTCGGTAACAGGCACTTTGAGGGGAGCTTTATCTCAGATGGAGACGTGGTTTTCGTTGAATAGTTTGATCCTGAACACTGACAAAACTGAGTGCATGCTTTTAAAGACGGTCAATTCTAAAGCTGATTGTCCTACGTCTATCAATTTTGGAGCATTCACTCTCAAAACAAAGGCCACTACAAAATTCTTAGGCATGATAGTTGATGAACATCTTGGATGGATGCAGCAGATTGACTTAGTCAGAACAAGGCTGTGCTCAGTGTTATATTCTTTGCTGGTGCTTCGGAAGCAGGTTTCGCTCAGTACTCTGAAAGCAGTATATTTTTCAAATTTTCAGTCCATTGCAGCATATGGCCTGATTTTCTGGGGCGGATCTTCAGAAATTCAGACTATTTTTGTGATGCAAAAAAAAGCCATAAGGATAATTTTAGGCCGGTCGTATCGTAGCTCATGTAGAGGTTTTTTCAAAAAGAACGGTATACTCACCATCTATGGCCTATATATTTACAGACTTATAATGTTTGTACGAAAGAACCCAAAATATTTTAGTGTATTTGAAAACACTAACAATACTAGACGAACTGCCCCATATTTTTACCCCCCACACACTCTCGCTATTACTGAGAAGATGCCCCTTTATAGAGCAATACATTTTTATTGTGCTCTGCCAGCGAGATTACGAAGTATTGACTCAACTAGGCCCTTCAAGAAGCATGTTTGCGAATACATTATAAATTGTGAACCTTACAGTTTAGAAGAATATATGATATATTGTAGGAATTTTTGATAGAAAAATCTATGTTTAATTTTTCTTTTCTCTCTTGGACGTGTTTTCATTTCATTTCATTTGATGGGTCTGTACTTTATTTTTTGTGATGATTTTGGAAATAAATAAACTTTATTATTATTATACGAATAAGATAAAAACAAATTATGATCGTTATCTGGACAGAAAATGGAAAAAAAAGATGCTAAGACTAAAGTTTGGGAAAAAATCATAGAACTTATATAAATGGAGATGAGAGTGTTCTTTTTGTTGTTCATTTCCAATTGAGCAACTCTTCGGATGAATTCTGATTATAACACATACATTTTTGCAACAAGTTAAAACTATATATCTTATGATTTTGGCTCATACGCCTGCTTTTCAGAGTCACAAAGCGAAGAAGAATCTTTGGTGAGAATTGAGTTCACATGCGTCAACTGGAAATAGCGGGAATCTTACAGGTGAATATATATTCCGTGGGAAAACAAGAAAACAGATAAGGTAGATATCTCGATTTTTTCCATTATTATCCTTAGACCATAGAAAGAGGAGACAAATCATATCATTAATAAATTCCATAATTGGTGAAGCCAAACTTTGATCAGTTTTCAATGAGTTGAATGAAGATAGCAATATACTTTCATACTGCCGTGGCAACATTGCAGAATCAAACTTTGAAAGGTCCTGTGGCGTGGTGTTACCGGAATTGAAGAATGGAAATAAAATAACAAGTGAATTAACTCTTTTTGGCGAATTCATACAATGTTCCGAACAGATTCTGAGTTAGTTTAACAGAGTTAGCTCAATTGAGAATTGATAACGAAATGTTTCTCACCTCAATATCAGAAGGAAAATCTGAAAAGTGAAATTCTAAAAATCGAAGAACCTACGCCATTGTTACTTGGAAATGATAAGAGTAGAACATACCTGTGTAAACTCAAATCAGGATTCAAATAACCAATTTACTACAAACAAAACACATACGAACCATTTTCCAACGTATTTTGCGTATAATATTCAAAAATAAACCCAAATTTCACTTTTACTACCCGATTTCCTGATATTTACACAAAATTCGGAACGAAATTAATGAATGAACTGGTCACAGATTCAGAAAACGGCCGAGCCGTTTTGCGAACATTCTGATACTTTAGTATATGTAATGTGGGGAATTCACAATATTTTAAGAAAAAAATACTAATTTCTGACTTTCACGCACAAATGAGTAGATGAATTTCAATGTAAAGTACTTTTCATTTTGATTGAGAGTTTATTTATTAGAAAATTCCACGAACGTCACAACGTTGCAAAAATTTCTACTACATTTTGATTCCGTACTAGTACCCAGTTTCGTTCTGATGATTTTGAAAATTGGCTTCACTATTTATTATTGAAAGGTGCGTCTCCTCTTTCTTTAGTCTGAGGATTGAACTATGGATACGAACGGTTTGACAACTGATGAATATGAATAATAGTAGACTTCAACATGAGTCGTTTCATAGATGCATGGAAACCCAGGTGTATCGACTCCTAACCAAAAATCATGACCAAAAATTGTAGATCAAAACGGCACTATATATTGCCGTCGGGTCCTACTTCCGAAATAATCCGCAATATTTCACGGTTGTGGCGCTATTGCTGCAATGGAAAATAGTGCGACCCCTTTCAGGAGAAATGAAAAGTAGGACGCCATCACAGATTTTCGATCGACAAGAAAGTCTTAAACAAAATCTCATCAGTGCCAAGTTTCTGATCTTTCATTTTGTTCGTGAAATAGTCTTATAAAATATCACACGATATTGAATTTTACTTATAAGTCCCTATTTTATTTCCAAACTCTGAGTTGCTTTGAGAAAACACCACTCGTCCTACGGACTCGTGATGTTTCCGAGTAACTCATTTTCGTTTGAAAATGAAACGATAGGCTTATCACGGAAATTCAATCTCTTGTGATATAACTACATACTACATACTGACTATCCTATTATCCATATCGATAATTGAACAAAAATGCATTTCTGAAATGTCACGTTATAAGTAGGTTCATTGCCACGTAAACAAAGATATTCCACATATTTAATATGAACACTACTTATTTCATCCACCAGTCATCTTTCCGTTTTGAACTTTCAGGACATATTTCGAAATTAATGAGATTCTTCATAATGATGTGAAACGGAACTATATCTGCGAAATTAGTCGAATATGAATTCCAGAAAATTATTCATATTTATTTGTGATATTGTATTAATTACAATTTTCCAGATCCACGCCACTATATGTACAGGGTGTCCCACTAGTGCCGCAGCGGACGATATACGCGTAACGGTCTGAGTTTGGCAAAATTTTTTTGATGCAGACTTCATATACTCCGAGAAGAGCACAACCTAAAAATATTTTCGAATATATCGGGTGGTCCAGAAAAGAGGAATAGAGGGTGACTTTGTTTTTGCAAATGGGGAACCTTATATTCAATAGTCTTTTTCAATTCTCCGAAACTTCCTGCATGCTTCCGTATACTTTTCACATATTTTTATTCGACAGTTTTCGAAATATTGACCTTTTTGGCAAAAAAATTATATTTTTAGAGGCTATGTTATCCAATTACATTTCACGAACCCTTGCACATACCAATAACAGCTTTATATGGATTGAAAGACAAGACTTCAAAGTATCCTAGCCAGCTATAATAAAGCATCTCCAGCATATGGAGTGTCCACAAAGACTATTAACATGACGAATTTCAAATTAACTATTCTTCATTTTTTCAAATGCAATGCATATAATTTTTTTTCATCATTGTAATCACTATTCATTTCACTTCATTTTTTGTCAAATACATGATTTGCATATCTTTAACAGAATAGGATTTTTAGAGTTTTTCCTCTTAATTCACATTTAGTTCAGAATTAAAAAAGCAGATTTGACTTTTCTGTGGTTATTGAGAACTGTCAAATTATTCTATTCAGAAGTAACATCATTGCAGCTTCAATTCATATCATCATAGTTTTTACGGATTGGATGAATACCTACTCACACAATGATGTGAAAATTCAAAAAAAAATCCAATGAATTTGAATGTACAAGTTATGAATGCTACAAAAAAACGAGTTTCGAAATTTTGGGATACAAAAAAGTGCCCGCTCTTATCCTTATACAACATTCTGCGAAAAAATTCATATTCATAAGTTTCACAGGCACGCACGCTGATCTTCAAGCTCCCAAGCTAGAAGCTTGTTTGAAATTTTTGCGAGATTCGACTCTTCAAGTAGAAACGTAGAAAATTATCAAAAACGTTTTTTGAAAAATGGGGACAGAAAGCAAGTTTCTGCCTTCAGTAACTGATTTCATCACATTTTTGATCACATCAAAACTTTCTAGTTTCTCATTTCGCTTTATAATATGATAATATGAATTGAAGCTTCAATGATGTTTATTCTGAGTGGAATAGTTTGACAGTTCTCAATAACCAGCGAAAAGCCAAATCTGCTATTTAAATTCGAAGGTATTATGTGAATTTTAGGGAAAAATTTCGAAAAAGCTCTTGGAAATGCTATTCTGATCGGAATATGCATATCATGCATTTGACAAAAAATGAAGTAGAATGAATGGAGATCACAATGATGAAAAAAATTATATGCATTGCATTTGAAAAAATGAAGAAAAGTTGATTTAAAATTTGTCATGCTCATAGTCTCTTTGTGGACACTACATATGCTGCAGATGCTTTATTTACTGCGTTCGTTATTACCAATCCGGGAGTCGAGCGAGAGAAAACGGACACAGAAATATAATAAATACGGATCTCTCTCTCTTTCCCTCTCTCAGCCATAGAGAGAGATCCGAATTATTATATTTCTGTGTCCATTTTCTCTCGTTCCTCTCCCGGATTGGTAATACCGAATGCGCCTATTATAGCGGGCTAGGATACTTTGGAGTCTTGTCTTTCAATCCATATAAAGCTGTTATTGGTATGTGCAAGGGTTCGTGAAATGTAATTGGATAACATAGCCTCTACAAATATAATTTTCTTGTCAAAAAGGCCAATATTTCGAAAACTGAATAAAAATATGTGAAAAGTATACGAAAGAATGCAGGAAGTTTCAGATAATTGAAAGACTATTGAATATAGGGTGCCCCATTTGAAAAAACAAAGTCACCATCTATTCCTCTTTCCTGGACCACCCGATATATTCGAAAATATTTTCAGGTTGTGCTCTTCTCGGAGTATATCAAGTGTGCATCAAAAAATTTTGCCAAACTCAGACCGTTACGCGTATATAGTCCGCTGCGGCACTAGTGGGACACCCTGTATATATATTCTTATGAAACAGAGCCGTAGGTACATATTTGTTTTGGACTTCATGGCATGTGTAATGAAAAGGTGACAAGGAATAGATCATTCAACAAAAAGATTGATTTATTTCCCGCTCCTAATCACAGTATTAGCAGAGGGAATGTTAAACGGGGCACCATACAGTTCTACGAATGATCAAGAGCACAGATAAAAACCTCAACAAAAACTGATTTCTGTTTCCGAATTCACTCTTTGTTTGTAAACAAACAGCATTCATTAGGAGGACGAAACATTCAGTTCATGGAGTATAGGGATGCTCTTTCTTGTTTAATTTGGTTTATTACGCGGACGACACGAATGTCATTGTTTCTGCCCCGGATACGGACTCAGTCATTCGAAGGGCTGGTGATGCATTTTGCCTCGTGGTGCGAACGCAATTGTTTGAAGTTGAATGTTGACAAAACGGACATCCTCTTTTTTAATACTGACCGTTCCCAACGCTCTCTTCCAGTCAGTTGAGATAGATGGCAAAACCGTTTCAACTAATGAGTCACTCAAATTCTTGGGCAATTATATTGATGTGTCCTTAAAATGGCATCAGCAAGTTGAAAATCTTAATAAGCGGCTGCTCTCTGTACTCTACTCAATAAATGTCTTAAAACAAGTGGACTTGAAGGTTCTGAAAACCGTCTAATATGCCAACTTTGAATCCTTGCTGGCATACGGAATCATATTTTGGGGAAACAGATCTCAAGCTCATACACTTTTTGTGACACAGAAAAGAACTTGAAGATCAATGTTCAAATTGCCTTTTAGAGTCGTGCAGGGGTCTATTTAAAAGAAATAATATTTTAAATGTACCTGGTTTATTTATTTATAAGTCTAAGTTTTTATCTACAGAGAGAAGGAAATTTTTTCATCTTACAGAAATACAAATAATACCCGGCAAATTTGTGCATATCAACTTCCGAGATTTACGCTCACTCTCACCCAAAGAAACACGCAATACACGCGTATGAAGCTTTTTAATGCTCTCCCTAGAATTTAAAGGGACATAAGAAAGACAAGCCTTTTTGAAACAAGGGTTAGAAGATTTTTACTGGATATAGACACAGAATACTTAACTACACAGAAGCGTCACTTAGCGTCGGCACTTTGATCTTCAAGGGGCAAATTTTCGTGACCTTGATTCTCTGTTAGGTAGTACATATGTCACTTTTGAGCGGTCCAGCCACATAATTCTATGCTATATTTCTAATTCTATGGGCCCAGCGGAAAGTTTGAATTTCACCACAGAACACAAATAATTTCACGTTGACTACCTAGCATGACACAAGTGTCATCAAATGAAGTTTTGGCGGGAAGGCGGAATGACGCTTCTGTGTAGTTAGGTATTCTGTGATATAGAGCCTTACAACATAGAAGAATATTACAACTCTTGCTCCGTCCAGCATTAATTTATGTGATTTGCGCTTGGCCTGTTTCTATTTTATCATTTTATCATTGTTGCTGATGTGATCTGCTATCTGTGATAATTGTTGAAATAAATTACAATTATTATTATTATTACACATACAAATAAATAAATCATGCATCCAGGACTACTCACCTGAATAAAACATTTCCGTCAGCATTCCCACTAACTGTTGATAATTCGGAACACAGTTAGCGCAAAGAGCTATGAGCAAATCGAAGGCAGCTGCTTCAGTTTGAGGAGTTTCACAGATGGGAGTTGCCGGATCCTCTCCAAGTTGACCAGTTTTTATCAACTGTAACATGAGTTTGCTAGCTGGGAATAAGAAATCTTCAAGCAATTCTCTTATGAGACTTCCTGATTCTGTAGATCCAAGTTCACATTTTTGTTCTGAACTCATGAAACATAAAAGTTCTTTGGCCAATCCGAGATGGCCTTCTATGAGAACCTCATGCTTATCTCTTGCCCTTCGAAGCCAAGCTACTTCATTACCAAGAAGTGAATCAGCATAATCCAAAGGGCATCCTGTTATGTGGGCTACATTCACCAACTGACATAATAACTGGAAGAATTCGTGGCAAGTATCTGCATTCTCAATAACTAAATTGTCCAATAGATCAAACAATAACGGTAGGATCAATTGAAGTGCCAAACGACTACTAGCTCCGCATGTGCATATCGTGATCAACAGCTCAGCAGCTGCTACTCTGATTGCGGAACTAGGATTCAGCAAAACCAGATCAGTTACAAAGTAAGGCCATCGTTTATCATGACAAAGATGTTCTAAACTGCTTGGATTCAATACCAAAGCTATGCTTAAGAGCTCTAACGCCTCTCTGCATAAAAGTATGTCTTCGGCTTGTAATGATACCGGCACATTTTGCTTATTCGGATCTGACAGAGAATGAAGTGTCTCTGGAGATGCATTAAGTTCAGATAAGTTATTGCTACTAGCGGCCCAAATCAATCTCACTAAGGCTAATGTTGTTGCTAAATCTGGAAGTTCCCAATTCAGAGCCTGGTTAAAGAGGGCATCAGCTCGTGCAGTTGCTTCTTCCGATTCAGCTACTATCAGTTGAGCTAGTCCCTGACTCAATTTTATTGAAACTTGCCGTACTATCTGGAAGAAATGGAACACATATCAGAAAATTGTTTTCTGTTGCAAATCATTCAAGCACATCGAATATTCTGTGCAGCATGGCAATACAACATTTACAATCTACGAAGATTACGATCGAGTCGAACTTACATGATCAGAATGTCCAGGTACAGATCTCAGTGCATTTTTGAGAAACATGCCAGGGGTTGTGACCGTTTCGCCATTCGTTTCAGTCTCTTGAGGTGTATGATCTTCACTTAGTCGGACTAGCACATGGGCGATGGAAGTAAGAATCAATTTACTTATTTTGAGAACAACTAGATAAGCTGCACGTTTGGTAGCATTATCTGCTCCAGACATGAAATTATTTTTCGTCAACATCTCCAGAAAGAGATGTGCAAAGCCACTTGTCATGAAGCAATATTGAAATTCGTAAGTTTTTTCAGATAAATCTAGAGCTGGCATCAGCATGGCATATAAGACTTCTAAATTATACAAAACCTAGAATATAATAATCTAGAATTAAATTTTAGTAAAATTTCATACAAAGTACCTCAGAGGGCGTGCCCTTAGTTAGGACCTGATCCAGGGATAATTTCTGTTCGAATGGTAGGGAGTTGCTCATCAAAAGGGTCACCCAATTTTCCATTGTAGTGTTGTTACATGGCATGATCTGCAGTAATGCCCAAGCTCCATCTCTTAGGGGAATAAAATTCAAATCACAGCCTAATTGATAAAGCTGGCAAAAAAATCGGGCATATACATGATGACTAGACATCATAACTCCTGGGAGGAAATTTTCCACTAGTTTTCCTGGCAAGACAGTAGTGGGAATTGAATTTTCTGTCTCAATTGCAGGACCATCATAAGGATGTTGAGGTGAAGAGGTAGAACTATCAGAACTACTATCTTGAGATGATGCCATATTAGAATTTATTTGAATGACCTTTGCAGAGATCAACTGAAAAAAAAGTTGAAATCTTTCAATAACATACAATTATTATATCGTGTATTAAAGTGGGCGTTCAATGTAGTGTGTTTTTATTTCAAGTTGCATTTGTAAATGGTTACACTTTGAGAACTGAAATTTTGTGGGTAAACTTAGAAAGGATTGGAGTTCTTAATGAGGTAATTGAGATTAATTGCATTTCAACATTTCATTTTTTTTTCTTCGAAAAATAGAAAAAAATGGGCCAACTCATGCTTCTTTCTTATTTCAAACGAAAGACCCATGAAAATAGTTCAACTTCCGATTAAAAGTGAATCTACAGATAATTTCGTTCAGAAAAACAACTTGAAATGCGGAATTGGCAGAGAATGGCCAAATTCAAATTTTAGCGGGAAAAAGTTCCTGCTTTATCCACATATTCACTAATTTCATAGTTCAGCGATTTTCGGATAGAGAGCGCCATTGTACATTTCTCTCATAATAAGAGAGATATTCATACAACTCATAGAGATAATGTAAGTTCTATGAAGATATTCCATAAAATGCAAGGTGGCGCCTCTATCGGTTGACTTTTGCTACGCGCTTCAAACGGCGACATTAACGAAAAAATTCTTTCTGAACGCTAAACCAAATTATGAATTATAACATCGATAAATCAATTCACCTGGATATCATGAGACGTTCAAAGATCATAGGTTTTTCAAACCCAAAAATTATTATTATTCATCTGATATGGAAAGCGATCGATATCCATATCGTGACGAAAAAAATGTTTAATCAGCGTCAACTTGGGATGACTTAGCTCATAATCACGTAACATTTGCTGATATTTATATCCAGTACAAACAACATGAAAGAATACATAAAAATCGAACTCGTTGCCGACTTAATATCTGACCTCTTAGCCATTCAGATCACCCTAACTCAATCTAAAAATGGTAGCATACATTACAAAGCATGTCTATTTGAATCTAGAGAAAAGCAAAATCGAAAAAGACAGTGAGTGAATACCAAAGCCAACTAGTAGTTCCAGTAAACAGGCATTCACTTAAACTCACTAGAAAATATTTCTTAACACATTAAGGTGGGCGTTCAATGTAGTGTGTTTTTATTTCAAGTCGCATTTGAAAATGGTTCAACTATGAGAACTGAAATTTTGTGGGTGAACTCAGAAAGGATTGGAGTTCTTAATGAAATAATTGACATTCATTTCATTTCAACAGTTCATTTTTTTTCTTTCAAAAATAGAAGAAAATGAGTCAACTCATGCTTCTGTTTTATTTCAAACGAAAGACCCATGAAAATAGTTCAACTTCCGATTAAAAGTGAATCTACAGATAATTTCATTCAGAAAAACAACTTGAAATACGGAATTGGCAAAGAATGGCCAAATTCAAATTTTAGCGGGAAAAAGTTCCTGCTTTACCCACATTTTCACTAATTTCATAGTTCAGCGAGTTTCGGATAGAGAGCGCCATTGTACATTTCATTCATAATTAGAGAGATATTCATAGAACCTATAGAGATAATGTAAGTTCTTTGGAGATATTCCATAAAATGCACAGTGGCGCCTCTATCGGACGAGCTATGCTACGCGCTTCAAACGGCGACCTTAACACCACACAACCAATTTTAAAACAGAAAACTTCACAGAGAATCGAAAATCAACAATGGCATTAACCTGAGGATACTCTATAACAAACGAACAAAGTCACAAACTCATAACTGAATAAAGGTAGGCCGAGTGGATCTAAACATGTGAAAACCTCAATGAAATGAAGGGTAGGAAATATTGACGAGTCTAATCACGAAAAACGGAAAGAACATACCATACAGATGAAGAAATAGCACCAGAATTTGAAGATTATTACCAAGAAACATTCAACTGGTCCAACAGGAATTTTACCTTAAGTGATCGCAGACACCATGAACAATGGGAGTTCGTCTTTATGACATACAAAGGAAATAGGTCAATCTCATTTTTCATGATGCGAAGCTTTCATCTGCAATGCTAGAACCAAACCTGAACGAAGCGGAGGGGATAAAACGATGCTGGCCGCAGAGCTACGGCAATGCATACTGCGATAGATCTAGTAACATAACCAATTGGGAGCAGGCAATCGTAGGGTAGCAACCTCCTACTGAGATATTTATGAAGATAACCGAAGTTATAGGGAAACGTTAAGTGAAAGTCCTATTGGGCCATGGCCAGAAAGCCTGGAAATTTCTAATTCTTAAGTTGAATGTGGCCGTGAAAGCCTTCATCAATATATCAAAAAGCACTTTTCGGCATCTCATTATCCCCAACAAAGTGTACCACAAGGTCCTCCATTGTCACCAATTTCATAAAGTATTTATGCACACGGCAACTACAAGGTGACAGAAGAACTGAAAAGTTACATTCCACAAAAATGACACAGCAATCATCTGAAGACACAATGAAAAAACTACAAAACCTATGTGGAAAATAACGATATGGATGAAAAAAATGGAGAATCTTATCAAACCATGTCAAACCTCAGTTGATAATATTTGGCCACTAATTATAAGACAACTCACCAATCATCAGAATGCTTCAACATAATATGGAAACACACAATTACAATGGATAATGAAACCACCTTCAAATTACAATCCTTCAATAAAAAATTTGAGAGCACTTTCCATCCCTCACCTATAACTACCACTGCATTTGCATAAATCTCACAGCTTCGAGAATCTACCAAACTATTAGCACAGCGATATTAAAATATAGTCATTGAATATATAACAACTGCAGAAAACCCACTCTGAATTATATCGGAGTATCAGAACACAGTAGTTTGAGATTATTGAGAATAATACGCTATCCATGAAATCCACTCCATAACCCACATAATTGACTCCGTATGAAAAAATGAAGATAGACTACTTTGTCAAAAAAAAACTATGCATATGGACCTCAGTTATGTCAAAATCCTCTTGGTAGGAGATCCGAATTCTTGTATTTTAACATGGTGGTTCAACTTGACACATGACACATTTAAAAGTTAATGTTAGTACAAAGACGTCAAATATTGGGTACCTTCATGATAAGTAGGTGTCTTCATGTTCATTCCACACTAGAATCTTTGAATTAAAATTGGAACCATTATTGTTCCCAAAATTTTTAAGATTATTTCACTTGTGTGACAAACATTACATGTTTGATTTAAGGTTGAGTTATTTTTATTTGTGAATAATTTTGAGTGATTTGTTGAGTTTAATTCCCATCAATAATATCTTTGAAAATCATAAAGCTTTGAATGATAAATAATGATTTATCTGAAATGCATTCATTAGCAGATCGCTCCCGCCGATCTGGTCTGTCGCGGATCATATATCTCATTAGCTATTGATCCGCGACAGACCAGATCGGCGGGAGCGATCTGATCCGCAGTCCAGACCTGTAACAGATCTGGACTGCGGATCAGATCTTACAGATTTCCCTTTCGTGTGTGCCTTGCTAATGGGATGAAAGCAGTGTTTCTCTTGCATCTGTGTCAATTGAATTTTCTCACCAATTTCATATTCATTAATTATTTTCAAAATATACAATTTCATTGTAATATTTCGAATCTTGCGAATCTTGTTGCGAAAGGTTCACAGAATCTGTTAAAAAAAATTAAATCTTAAGAAATTTCCCACAGCATCTGGAAACATGCGAGATACACGTAATTTTTAGACTCGTAAGAATTCAGAGTTCGGATCCAGGATAGATCGTAATTCAAAGTTCCTGCCTCATGCCCTCATCTAACTACATAGTATGGTCTATATCAATTCATTCGAAAGTTTATATTCCATCATAAATAGATATTCTGACAATTTCGACAATATGTTTCAAAATGAAGTAAGGCTAAACTGAATATTTTACTTACCATTTTGTCTCTGAGAGGTATTTGAGATAGAAGCCTTTTATCATCAATGGGATCTAAACATTCTCCATTTAGTGAGAGCTCCAATTTACAATGAATTCCAGGTTTGATTCTTCTCGATATATTCTTTCTGAGAGATGCAACAGTGTCGTTTGAGTGGGTAAATAATTCCAAATCTTCAACCGGCCTGTTAGGACTAGAAAATCTTATAATAAGGGAAAGATGCTTTCCCCTACATGCTCTGTATAGAGGCAGTATTTTTCTGTCTCCAATGAAAGCATTATCACACTCACTCAAATACTCATGAAGTACTCTGATAACACGACACAATTTGACAGCTTCTGCTCTGATGCGGTTTTGAAGCTGGTTCACATCGAATTTTTTATCATTCTCAGAATCTTGCAACACTGTTACAGTATCGTAATGTGCCCTCAATCTGTCATAACATTCAGTAATGAAATTCTCATGAAACTGCATTTGAGCTCCAATTAGTTTTGGACCTAAATTAGTGCTAACTTCCTTCAAAATTTCTATTGCCTTCAGCGCTATGTCATCTCCACAAATTGTAACTATTTTCCACAGATAATCTAAGCCTATTAAATCTAAATCTTCTGTTAAATGTGTTCTCCTTTTGAGTTTCAGTTTTCCCTCCTTCATATTGACTGCTTTGAAAAATCGTTCGAAACATTTGATACCACTTTCTGTTACTAAACTAGGGTCCAGTTGTAGAATATTATTTTCGAAAAAATCTTTGTTTATACCAGGATCTAAATCTGGTTCTTCGCCCATCAATTTAGAAAACCATTTGAAACATGCCTCTCTGTCTGACTGGAACACAGCCTTTTCTGCTAAACATTGCCAAATTTGTTTGGCTTGATCAGAACAGAGCCACAATTGACCATCCTTAAGAAGAAATCTGAAAAGAAAACTGTAAGAACATAGATGAATGACTATGAGATCAAGTTCAGTCAATGTCATCCGAACAATATAACCATTTTGTGATTTTTTTAATTTTGGTCTTATGTTTTTCTAAGCTCGAACATATCATACATCTCCGATTTAGTATTTCCAGTGCATTCCCAATATTGAAATCTTCAATTAAGAAAATAGCAATATCTAAAAAAACTTACAATGGACATTGTGAAAACTGCGATATAATCACTGGAGATAGGTTGGGAGAAAAACCTGTTGTATGCCATTTTCTAGGTGACACCTCACACCTAATTATTTTCATTTATGTTCGTCGTTCAAGAATCTCTTTAGAATTTTTACAAATGGATAGTAATGAAAGACCTAATCAAAACACCCTCGTTTGTTGTAAAATCCATCTTAATACTGATTGAATGAATTCAGATTGAAGGATTCTTTGGGATGAACTTGCAAACTATCTTGAACCTTTTCTCTCCCCTAATCGAATCAAAATTTTACAGCCTTGAAAAAGTTGGAAAATTCCAACGAAAGTTCGGCAGTAGTCTGGAAAAAGACTAGTTTCATTTATCAATATACTGTTCCTTTGAAATCAATTTTCAATCACTATTTCAGAACTTTCAGAAATAGGAAGATAAGATCCAGAAAAGATTCAAGAAAGTATGAATCAATATGGTCAACAAACAAAAATGATAACATTAAACATCTAACCTCACATCCTCAATCCAAACCAGGTGATTTCTATTGTACGACCATTAGATAACTTCAAAAAATGTTTAAAGATATGGCTGACAATCCACTGAAACTGAAATTTCATATCTCTTAACTTCTTAAGCTTACGAAACTTTACATGCTCCTACCATATATGGGGTCTATCTTTCCTTACCAATTTACAGGATGATTTATTCATTCTGACGGAAATTTCATTCTGGTACTGAATAATTTTCTCAGAATTCGTAACACTAAGAATCTGTTGGATTATGTATACCGAATATCATAATTCCAGTGCCTTACTCAGAAAATCAATTTTGACTGCTTATGTGGAAATGACCACCCTATAGGCCACCCTCTGTAATTGTTTTCACATTTTTTTCGAAATGCATAAGCACAGGAATAGAATTCTCTATGAGAATTATTTATTGTCATTCTAAACTGGGAAGCTCGAATCCAAGAAATTCCTTCATGAAACATTTTATAATGATCGAACAAATCAAAAATATCTTTTCTTCTACTTCAGCCATTATTCTCTTTACTTTCTTTTAAAATCACACCAAACATCATTCTGAAGCGAGCATAACATGTCATCTATGAATGTAAAGTTGGTATTCAAAATTTACCATTAAACTTCCATTTAATCCTGCAATTCTTTGAGAGCTAGTAAGGACTTTTGAACTTGAATTACGACACAGTGCAAAATACATAATTATATCGACAAATCGAGGTTTTGGACTTAATCTATGGTTTTGTCATACGATGCAAAAGGCCCTCAATCAATTGTGGAAATGACACATGAGGTCACAGACCAAGATATAGTGAATAAAATCACAGTCGTAAGAGCCAATCTCAATTGGAGCTACTAAGGTAAGAATCGAGATCTGAGCATGTGCAGAAATATTAAGAATAAACATTACTCCTTGATTCTCTCCCTCCCCACATTGCATCAAGTCGTGAAGCGGATGTTATCCATAACTTCATGTTAATACACTTTCGATCATATCCTAACAATTTCATGTGATATTATTAGGCAATCCAAACCACGTGATTATTCCACCACTGTTAACCTCAAAACGTTTCTGACAGGTGGCTTATTTGGGTTGAATATGAGGAATTTTATTATCTTATGCATTTCATGAGTGAACGAGTGAGTTTTTGAGATTTGTAATATCAAAAAATATCCTGAAGAAACACTGACGAAGAAAATTTCACTTATTAATATGATCACAACTTTTAGTATTGGGGGCCGCAGAGATTACAGAGTATTGGAGAATATTTATCAGAGAACTGTAACCTGTAACTTCTTCATCCTTTTATTTGATATAAAATTCAAATATTTATCAGTTTACACATGAACTGATTACTGCTTATTTCAGTGTCTACGAAGAAAAATTCACTTTATGTCTTTATAATATCAAAAATCTTTATTGGTCCCCTCAGACATTAATCCATGTATGAGACAAGTAAAAAGGATGATTCACATTATCAGACATGCAACGACACGGCAAGGACAAAGACCCGATAGTTGCGGCAGCAATTCACATTATACGATAGGTATTCGACATCTCGACGGGTTGTTTGTAATGAATTAGTTTTTGCTGAACAAAATTAGAAGCGTAGCGCGTCACGTACAGGCACAGACACGAAAAACATTCTTGCCAATAATGTCGGTCCGCTCCGTCGCTGTCTTTACGTGTCGTTGCTGCGTCGTTGTCGGTGAGTGTGTACATCAGTATTTATTTACATATCTAGAAAGAATGGTTTGTCGTGTCTTTGTCGGTCCGTGCCGTGTCGTTGCATGTCTGATAATGTGAATCATCCTTAACTGTGTGATCACAAACGATAATAAAATTGCAAAAAATACAAAATCACAAAAACAAAGATGACATCATCTTTCAGGTACTCCTCAACAATATAATACGCTCTAGCCAATAGAAGTAATTTTTTTTTGGAAATTTTTATAACTAATGTTTCATTTGTACGTGGACGGAAGATGATTGTACAATTTAAGGCAAGGCGCGCACCGAAGTGGTGTGGCGGTGGTGTGGCGGTGGCGTGGTAGCGATGTGGCGAGCTGAATGGTGAAGGATAGGTGGCGAAATGGTGAGGACGTGGTTTAATGCGCACTGAAGTGGCAAATGGCACCACTTCATCAGTTGTCGAAATGAGTTCGTCCGATGAAGATATGCTTGCCTCTCTGCAACATCTAAATATGAAGGCTGAAGTTCGAAAAAAAAAGAGAACAGTTAAATATTGGGTCCATCCCTTGTGGCGACAGAACAGAAGATATGGAATATTCAATGTCTTCAAAAGAGATCTCAACTTGGGCAATAAATTCAAAATTATTTAAAGAATGAAGAAAGAGACATTCATTGAGTTGGTTAAAAAAGTGCGACCTATGCTCCAGAAGAAGGATACAAACTACAGAAAATGTGTGTATCCGAAGGAAAGACTACTCATAACATTATATTTCTCTACGAGGACTACGAATTTTATATTAAATTCCTTGTCGTCTCGCATCTTAGAATAGAAACCCACTCTATTTTTAAAAATAATATACAGATTTATAATATATTATTTATAATTTCGTGAAATAATAGTATAATTAGAAGCCGAATCGATGTGGTGACGTCCCGCTTGCCACATGCTTGCCACTCGAGAATTAAACATGTTCGAGACTAGTGGCACCCGTGTGGCACCACGCCGTGTTGCATCCACCACACCACCGCCACACCACTTCGGTGCGCGTAGCTAGATATGTTTACATGTGCTTTAGCAATGCAGCTCGCCACCTCGCTACCACACCACCGCCACACCACAGCCACGCCACTTCGGTGCGCGCCTAAACTAAGACCTTGATACATAGCAGATTTAGAAAATTTACTAGATTCATGGTGTGGAATACATGATTTTTCTGAATTCACGTTTGATAATCATGGAAGTCAGAATTTTTCTCTATGGAACGAATATTCGTCCTCACATGTAATAACAATCTCATGATACACAGGCTGTCCCACTAGTGCCGCAGCGGACGATATACGCGTAACGGTCTGAGTTTGGCAAAATTTTTTGATGCAGACTCGATATACTACAAGAAGAGCACAACCTAAAAATATTTTCGAATATATCGGGTGGCCCACAAAAGAGGAATAGCGGGTGACTTTGTTTTTTCAAATGGGACACCCTATATTCAATGGTGTTTTTCAATTCTCTGAAACTTCCTGCATGCTTTCATATACTTTTCACATATTTTTATTCGACAGTTTTCTAAATATTGGCCATTTTGACAAAAAATTAAACTTGTAGAGGCTATGTTATCCAATTATATTTCACGAACCCTTGCGCATACCAATAACAGTTTCATATGGATTGAAAGACAAGACTTCAAAGTATCCTACCCAGCTATAATAAAGCATCTCGAGCATACAGAGTGTCCACAAATAGACTATCAACATGACGAATTTCAAATCGACTTTTCTTCATTTTTTCAAATGCAATGCATATAATTTTTTTTCATCATTGTAATCACCATTCATTTAACTTCATTTTTTGTCAAGTACATGATATGCATATCTCTAACGGAATCGGATTTTCAAGCGATTTTTCGAAATGTTTCCCTTGAATTCACATATACCTTCGAATTCAAATAGCAGATTTGGCTTTTCTGTGGTTATTGAGAACTGTCAAATTATTCCACTCAAAATTATCATCTTTGCAGCTTCAATTCATATTATAGCGAAATGAGGAACTAGAAAGTTTTGATGTATCTACTCAAAAATGTGATGAAATCAGTTGCTGAAGACAGAAACTTGCTTTCTGTACCTATTTTTCAAAATAAATTTTTGATAATTTTCTATGTTTCTACTTGGAACGTCGAATCTTCCAAAAATTTCGAACAAGCTTTGAGCTTGTGAGCTTGAAGATCAGCTTACGTGCCTGGGAAACTATGAATATCATTTTTTCGAGAAAGTTGTATAAGTATAAAAGCGGTCACTTTTTTGTATCCTGAAGTTTCGAAACTCCTTTTTTAACATTCATAACTTGTACATTCAACTCATTGGTATTTTTTGAATTTTTACATCATTGTGTGAGTATTCATCCAATCCGTAAAAACTATGATGATTTGAATTGAAGCTGGAATGATGTTAATTTTGAGTAGAATAATTTGACAGTTCCCAATAACCACAGAAAAGCCGAATCTGCTTTTTGAATTCGAAAGTAAATGTAAATTTGAAACAAAAACTCTAAAAGATCCTATTCCTTTAGGGATATGCATATCATGTATTCGACAAAAAATGAAGTAAAAAGATTGGTGATTACAATGATGAAAAAAAATTATATGCATTGCATTTGAAAAAATGAAGAAAAATCGATTTGAAATTCGTCATATTGATAGTCTTTTTGTGGACACTCTGTATGCTGGAGATGCTTTATTATAGCTGGGTAGGATACTTTGAAGTCTTGTCTTTCAAACCATATAAAACTGTTATTGGTATGTGCAAGGGTTCGTGAAATATAATTGGATAACATAGCCTCTACAGTCTACAAGTATAATTTTTTTGTCAAAATGGCCAATATTTCGAAAACTGTCGAATAAAAATATGTGAAAAGTATATGAAAGCATGCAGGAAGTTTCAGGGAATTGAAAAACACTATTGAATATAGGGTGTCCCATTTGAAAAAACAAAGTCACCCGCTATTCCTCTTTTGTGGGCCACCCGATATATTCGAAAATATTTTTAGGTTGTGCTCTTCTTGGAGTATATCAAGTCTGCATCATAAAATTTTGCAAAACTCATACCGTCACGCGTATATCGTCCGCTGCGGCACTAGTGGGACACCCTGTATGTGTACAAGGGAAGTTGAGAATCCTATTCTCCCGGCGGGTTTGCATGTGTCCCTATATGCCATTTTGAATACGAGACGTATTATCCTCTTCTGAGCGACGAAAATTCTGCGACTCTCAGACGCATTACCAAAAATTATAACATTATTTGATGGGTGACATTTCGACATTGACAATAATAGTACGAGAGATGGCGACCAAGATTTTTGCCTCATAGCGGCTCGGCTAAAACCGCACGGAATCGATAGATTATATGACCCTGTACCCAGAAATGCGATTTTCGGACATTTTGCGGGTAGCGTATGATCTGAGCGCATTTTCAAAAAGGTCCAAAAAATGACATAAGTGACTCATAGCAGCCCATCTGGTTTCCGGAATGTAGTTAGATAATAGCCCTGAGATACCAATAACACAGTTTTCAGACACCAAGATTGTAGCGCGAACCCAGGAGACCAATAATAAAAAATGAAAAAAAAATTACACCACCCCGTCTGAAAATGTGTCTGAAATTCGTCGTGATTGAATACGTTCCCCAGATGTGGAAAAAAATTATATCAGACAAATTAAATGTAGCATGTAACTAATCAGACCACGTTTCAATTTGCAGTACCGGTTGAAGAAACGTGAGGTAAATTTACCCCAGGGGTATCGTTCAATTTTTTCATACACAAATTAATCAGACATTTATCTAATGTGTCGATGTGTATTGATAATTTGAATTAAAAATTTAATGTTAAAATAAGAAGTTACCTGAATCTGAGGAACTGACACACTGAAAGAATTTCTAAATAAATTTTGTTTATAGTCACTAACACCAAATAGATATATTCCAAATGAAATATATAGAAAAAATATATTACATCAATTCAGAAATTAGTCTAACATGAGTTATATTGAACGCATCAACTCCTTGTGGTCAGAGCTTGTGGGCAAAGCAAGCCTGTGGTCACATAAATACATATTTGTTTACATCTTCCATATGATTTTGACAAGTTGACCACACACTTTGTTCATCTCTTTTCTTTTCGATAAGATCGCATATGTCTTTCTCTACCAGTGTAGCCAAGTAGGTGAGCCGGAGTTTTTGCCGGGCGACTCCGGCACATTTTTTCGTTATAGGCGACACTCAAAATTTCTGGAAACCGTATTTTCGTATTTTGGGCAGCCATACGAATGATTTAAAACAAAAATGAACTTAGCTGCTATGAGTCACATAGGTCAGATTTTCGACATTTTTGAAAATACACTCAGGTCAAACGCTACGCACAAAATGTCTGAAATCACAAATTTTAGTGATAAAATAACAAAATCTATGTACATTTTCAATATCAGACGGGCTGTTATACGACAGTCGACCATTTTTCTTTACACAGCAGAAATGGCCCCACGCGAAGGTGCTACACTTCTGAGTATTACTACTTAATTTGTATTTGTCTAAGGGCCGGTTTTATAAAAGAATACAAGAGAAAATTATTAGTCGGTAAACAGACAATTTTCGAATTCCGGAAAAGTTTTTCACCTCAGGCGGGAGTTGAACCCGCGATGACGCAAAGGAGAAGGGTAGAGTGGGGATCCTTTGACCGATGATAGCGAATGAGTTTCCCCCCACCTATTAACTTTCTCACCCGCGCAGACATTTTAGTCTGCGTGGCATCATTAACATCGAATTCCGGAAAAATGAGTAGCTTCGGTAGTGTAGTTGGTTAACATCTCTGACCAGAAATTAGAGGACGCGGGTTCAACTCCCGCCTGAGGTGAAAAACTTTTCCGGAATTCGAAAATTGTCTGTTTACCGATTAATAATTTTCTCTTGTATACACAGACGCTAATTTCCAATTTAAATTTACAAATTTCGGTTTATATTGTTCATCGGTCGGAGACCCGAAATCCGACCCCTGCTGATGTCGACAAAATATCGATGACGCAAAGGAGGAGGGAAGAGTGGGGATCCTTTGAACGATGATAGCGAATGAGTTTCCCCCCCACCTATTAACTTTCTCACCCGCGCAGACATCTTAGTCTGCGTGGCATCATTAACATCGAATTTCGGAAAGATGAATAACTTCGGTAGTGTAGTTGGTTAACATCTCTGACCGGAAATTAGAGGACGCGGGTTCAACTCCCGCCTGAGGTGAAAAACTTTTCCGGAATTCGAAAATTGTCTGTTTACCGATTAATAATTTTCTCTTGTATACATTTCACAGACGCTAATTTCCAATTTAAATTTATAAAAGAATTTCAATCCTCGGTTGAGCCCAAATCCGCCGTCGAATGTCGATTTCCAACCTCGGTTTCAACCCTGGATTGACTCAACCGGTGAATATAGCTCCGTTTGAGATTTGAACCGAGGATTGAAACGTTTGACGTTTCTAGATGGCCGACAACTAACCTCACTTTATGTTGAAAACAAAACAAAATATTTTGTTTTGGCACATTGAATTTGCTTGGAATGAAAATATATGATATTATATTGATAGAATGCCTGATATTAAGGTGGGCGTTCAATGTAGTGTGTTTTCATTTCAAGTTGCATTTGAAAATGGTTTCACTTTGAGAACTGAAATTTTGTGGGAAAACTCAGAAAGGATTGGGGTTCTTGATGAGATAATTGAGATTAATTGCATTTCAACAGTTCATTTTTTTTCTTTCAAAAATAGAAGAAAATATGCCAACTCATGCTTCTGTTTTATTTCAAACGAAAGACCGATTAAAAGTGAATCTACAGATAATTTCATTCAGAAAAACAACTTGAAATACGGAATTGGCAGAGAATGGCCAAATTCAAATTTTAGCGGGAAAGAGTTCCTGCTTTACCCACATTTTCACTAATTTCATATTTCAGCGAGTTTCGGATAGACAGCGCCATTGTACATTTCATTCATGATTAGAGAGATATTCATAGAACTCAGAGATAATGTAAGTTCTATGGAGATATTCCATAAAATGCACGGTGGCGCCTCTATCGGTTGATTTGTCCTAACCGCTTCAAACGGCGACCTTAATCACAGTCTTCTGTAGGTTTGCTATGTATTAATAATTCATCTTTGGTGTTTGGAAAAATATTCCTAAATTGAAACTGAATTTTTGTGCCTTATCTTCGAGGGATAGAACTGCCAGGTTCCTGTGTGAATATAATATCGAAAATGACTCTAGTTATGATAATAATGAGATAACTGCAAGGCATTCAACAGATAGTAACGATAGTGAATAAGAAAGATACCAATCGAATGATTTCCTTTCGACCTCTTCGAAGATGGCACGAAGATTTTGGTCAAATAAAAAAACTCTTTTATCAGTTAGATGAAATTACTCTGAATAAGCTGAATCTTTTCAGAGTTGTTAACATTTTCGAAGGTTTTTGGTGGTATACATAAATCAACGTCAGAAAAAGGTCAGAAATTTGTCAAATGTCTAGAACTTTGGACATTATCAAAAAGTATTCTAGTGCTTATTTTATCATTCTATCAAAATGCCAAGCAATCAACAGGAATAGCAACTAACAAGGGAAAGGTTGTATTGACTGACCAAATTTCGGTGTATTAGAACCGTGTTGCTGGAGAGCACTCATGTTCTAGAAGGATTTCTTTATTATTATTACATAGTACAGGTGCATGCTTATTTTAATGGGTTGTGAAAATGCTGAATGCTACAGTAGTGAAAAGGATTACTTTTCTTCAAATTTCCAAGTTGCTAAGCTTTTAAATTTGGTAATTCTCATCATAGAAAATTTTTAATATACTCTAAAGAAATGATTGATGACACCTATCCCATCTCGCAGATCAATGGATGATCAATTATTCAATGAAGCTCACATATGAACTATGAATTCAATTTGAAGACTCTCTGGCGTGTAAAAGAAAATTTCCCATTCTTTTATTCAGGATCAGATTACATTTGAAAACAACTTTTATTTTTGTGACTTGCGGAGTCCTGCATAATATTGCTAGACGGATTCTATTCATGACTCTCAACCTGAATAGTTAATTATAGCAAGGCACACACGAAAGGGAAATCTGTGAGATCTGATCCGCAGTCCAAATTTGTTACAGATCTGGACTGCGGATGGGATCGCTCCCGCCGATCTGGTCTGTCGCGGATCATATATCTCATTGATCCCGACAGATCAGATCGGCGGGAGCGATCCCATCCGCAGTCCAGATGTGTAACAAATCTGGACTGCGGATCAGATCTCACAGATTTCCCTTTCGTGTGTGCCTTGCTGATAAATGCTATCTTTAAATTTAATGTACTCAATCAAACAAGATCAAGAATGATTTGTTCCTATCCTAAATACTACATCCTTGTACGACTAAATCTTAATGCAATTTCATTGGATGTTTTGTATTGTCCTAGCTTTTATTTGGTTTCTTGGCATAAGAGTTTGAGATAAGACTTTTCAGAATATGAAAATAGTAGAAACTCAAATCATTCGAATCAAATAAGTTGACAAAAGTGATAAAGACTAGAGCGTATTTGGCAATAGCTTCGAGTTGAAAAAATTCGTACGAAGTCTGTCCTCATTTCATAAATTACAAATTTTTTCATTACATAATTTGTTTTGATGTAGGAAATCAGATTTCTCTGAATTATCTGCCGTGACCGTCACAAAACACGGGTGACGGGAATATTCGAATTAGCTTCTTGTTTTGTCTTTATTAGACTACGATTATTGAATTTATCCAATCATGGTATAAAAAAAAACGTGCCAAAATACTTCGAGAAATAAGATTCAGGTTAGCCAACCCAAAAAAAGCGATCTCAATCCGAGGTTGTTCAACCGAGGCTGCAAAGACGTTTATAATACCGAACTTTTTTCAACCGAGGGTTGACTTTCAATCCTCGTTTGAGTAAACTCGGATTGAACGTGCCCTTTATAAAACCGGCCCTTATCCTTATAGTATAGTGACCGTCATCTGGCGCACCAGTGGTGGGTTTGCCAACGGGAGCAACGAAGACACGTAAAAAAAATATTGAGTTTCAGTCATTTTAACCCTGCTGAAATTAACAGAGAAGGTAGTTTATATAATTATTCGAATAAGAAAAATCGTCCGCTGGCTGTACGTTGGTGGAAAACCCGTCCCCTGGATATGAAAACTTGTTTTCCACCAAAGTACAGCCAGAGGACGATTTTTTTTTATTCGAATAATTATACAGGGTGTTTCACCATAAACTGGACAAACATATATAGCGGTGTAGTTGACACCGAGAAAGTCATTTTTGCCTCATGAAATATACCCCGTTTTCGACGCATAATCGAGATACAGGGTGCTTAATGTCAACTTTGAGCAATATTCTGTGAACTGTGGTAAGTTATGCGTGAAATTTGAAATAACGGTTCCTGGTCACATCTTAGTATTTTTGAGGGCTCAATTGAATTGTGGTGTAGAATTGTGCAAAAAAAAATTCAAAATGGCGGAAAACCTGCAAAGTCGGAATTTGTTTTTCTCGGTTGCCAATTTGGAAAGCATAATCTCAACGTACTCGATTTTCTAAGATTTTCCGTGAAAAAATTTTTTCTAATTTCGAACTCAACTTTTTTTTTACATGTCTTCAGTGAAAAAAAAAATTCGCCCAAAATTTTTGGAATTTTCCAACTATCTCTAATTCTGAATACTTGGGTGGAAACAGAATGAAAAAATATGAATTGGTTTTCTTTTTGTAGCCTTCCGAAGATTACGCTAGGTGTACTTTCTTAATTTTTATTTGAGAAACTGGAGGCCGTACGAAGATCAAAATTGTGCTGCTGGGCTGCCGAACGAAATAGTGAAATATTGTCACGCGAAAATATGACTTTGATTACGTCGTGCATTTCTTCAATATTTTTGCTGACTTCTTCATTTTTGTTACGAGTTTTTCTGAGACACCTCCCTTTTACTTTTTACAGACAACTTGATAATTTGTCACCATTTTTTACTTCTTTTGTTTTGCAGGGGTACTGATGATGGCTGAATTCAGCCGAGAGCGCTTTACCAGATATTGAAAAAATAAATTTATATACACGCAATATGTCCTTTCTTTTATTTCATCCATAAATACTAACTGGAATTAATTCTATCTGTTATTTTCGAGCTTAGAACGAACTTCACATATCATTAACATACCTTAAAAAATTGAGGCGTTCTTGAACTTGTATGGTGTGACAATATCGTCCATCTGGTGTATAGGTTTCACTAGTCAATTCAGGATTTGTCTTGTACAAATTTCTCAGTCGATCCATATAACTGGTTAGACTGTTAGTGACTAAAATAACCAAAGAATGTTGATTCTGCAGTCTTTCTATAACTTCCTGTCTATAGAAAATATGATGACTTCGTTGACTATGTCCTCCATTTGTGCTTTGTTCATATAAAATACAAATCTCCCTGATTTGTTTCAGAGCAGGCAGAACCCATTTATCCCCTCGTTTTAGTTCATCCACACATTTGTCCAGCCATACAGTTTTCTGAACATCCCTCTCTTGGGCACAGCTGTAGTCTAGAATTTTGACATGAGCTGTGAGTGCCTGGTCCATGATTTCTGTTGGCACATCCTCTGCATGGGCCAAATTCCAAAACAAGGTTAGGACCTTGTGTGCCATCACTCCGTCCTTATCATCTTCAGCCAATCTTCTTATGAGCTCCAAAAGTCTCTCTCTTTGTTTTTTAGATGCTGATGTCCAACTTGTTTGGAAACATTCAAAAATATGATCCAACTGCTCAGGACTGAAGTCCCAGGCAAGTTTTGCAAGAAGATCATGAACATTCTTCACTATGGCTTCATGTTTGCCTGCTTGCGCTGCCCACACCGCGTTCAAATCTGATAAAGACAGGGCCTTTTCTTTTATAACAAATCGTAAAATTTTCTCCAACTTCTCTACATATTGCGGCTGATGTAATGAATCCCTTAGAACAATTTCCAGCACGTGATTTTCATTGATCCATTTCTATAAATTAGAGATTCAAGATTCATAATTTTATTCAATGCAAAATTGAATGAGGCAAATTTTTAAAACGAATATGAAATCTGTCTAGTGATGCTATACAGGAAGATTTTAAACATGTCTTTGAAAATAATGGGGACAATTCCTAGGCTCTTTCTGCCAACAAGTAAATGTGAACCATTGTTTAAATCGCACAACATATTGTGAACTCGACAAGTCAATACATCCTGGAGGCAGTATTTTTTGGCAAAACCTTGTAATTTATTGTCATCACATCTTAGGGCATACATATTTAATTAAAAGGGAGACTGGCCTTTTCAATGTTAAAAGCAGTCTTATTTAAAAATTTAAAAAAAGCACTAATGTGAAGTCAGGAGCTTTTGAGCGCTCGTTCATCAATATTATAAGTTGATCTTGAATTTATCTGATAGGTCGATTGTCATTCAATAATCCAACGGAAAATGTTTTGACAGCTGTCAAATATTGGGAACATGCGTTGTCGCTATTATACATGTCATTTCAATTCTCGATATCTTCAGCGGTAACTTGAAGAAGAGGAATGTGGGAATATCGTTAAACTTTTTAATTCGTGGAATAACATCACAGGATATTTCTCATGTTCTAATGTCGAAAATTGTGAACAAAATTCGACCATAACTTTCGTTTTTCAAATTAGGACCTTATTTTTCAATTATTGCGTTGGTCTTTAAAAATAATGATTGTGTCCTATGATTATGCTTCTAAATTTACATAATTAAATAATAAGTTATCTTAGATTTTCTAAATTTGTGTTATACGAAGAGTCAATTCCATTCAGTTTGTTCCCAGAATGCATTCAGAACAATATTATGTGAGAAAAAAATATCCAATTGCCATACAGATAAGTTTAATTATTAAAAGTATTGCTGTTTGATATCAGGGAATCAATATTCGCTATTCGAATAATAAAATTCTGTTAATAGTAAAGTTTTTTCGAACTCGGCGATTTTTAATAAAATTCTGGATCTTTTTACCTGACTGTTCCAAAAGGAGAGTTTGTATGTTAAGGGTTTTTTGAATTGCGGGTTTTTTTTTTGAGAATGAATGAAATATAGCTGGCGCACTGCATTCGTCTAGGTATTTTGACATTTGAGAAGTGTGATGGATGGCATTGATAAAAATGGCTCCGTACACTATAACAACAACGCGTTCAAATTGTTGAATTATTTTATTAAAATCAGCGTTCTGTGAAAAGAGTTTTTTTAGAAAATTGAGTGAATTTTATGGTTTAGTTAATCGTCAATCTGAAAGCACTATTTGTCAAATTATTAAAAAATTTCAAGAGACCGGTTCGGGGGAAGAGCAAAAGATTGAAAAATACAGTCGTAGCGGTCGTTCACAGGAAAATATTGATTTGGTTCGTGAAAGTGTTGCTGAGGATCCTGAAATGTCCATTACACGACGTTCACAACAAGTTGGACTTAGTGGGTCCACAACATGGCGTATTTTACACAAGGATTTAGCTCTGAAGGCATATAAGGTTCAAATAACACAGGAACTACAGCCATCAGATCATTCGAAACGTCGTTCACTTGTCAATTTCAGCAATAGATATTATATACAGGGTGCGTCAGCAAGGCGTACGGCTAAAATAGCACCTAAACTATACCGTATCGAAAAAAACTTATATAATTTAGGTCCCCCTCGATTTTTCGATGTTTTAATTTTTTTTCGTGAAAAACGAGTGATTTGGTATGATTTACTACTAGTTTCAATGCTGGCAAACAAGTTATTTTGCTGTTTTTTCAACGGGATCTGGAGTGAATAGGGGTGCTGGGTGGGTAAGATTCTTAGAGATTTTCTTGAAAAAACGACAATTTACGAAAAGAATTAGTCTTGCATAGTCTAAAAAGATCAAAATTTACCAAAAATGTCTAGGTCATTGACCTATTTTTTCAAGGAAATGACCTTGAAAAGAATTCAAAATCATTTGAAAAATGTACAATTTCATTAGCGCTGAATCAATGAATATTTCAAATTTTCTCGAGTCTATAGTTTCTGAAAATTTCAAGAATAATTTATTTTTTCGAAATTCTCCGACAGTAACCGTTGATAAGAATATGACGACCATGAAGCATATTTTCATTAAATCTAGATGCGATTGCTCCAAAAACTCACCTCGAAATCCTTGAAAGACAATGACAAGACAATGCGATCACATTCTCGGTATCCTCTTTTCTGTATTGTAACCGCAACTTGAAACACACATATTCAAATCTTCCCCTTCTTCCACGCTTGAAGAAATTCTCACAAATTACTATTTATCTCGAATGAAGTTTTAATTTCCAACTGTCGAATTATTTTTTTTGGTCTCCGTAGTAACGATTACCTACGTGATTTGAAACGTGAAAATTCTATTTGTACGATGCTTGTTGCCACGTTGAATCATTGCATCTTTATTGCTCAAAATTTGTAACCGAAGTTTTCTACCAAAACGAAACCCATCAACGATATGTTGAATTTATTCGAACGTCATTTCCCGAATGTAACGTTGATTTCTGGAGGTTTACATCATAATATCAGTTGAATTATGTTATTATTGCAGTATACATTAAATTAAGCCATAACGAACTGACATAACCTAACCTAATTGCTGAAAAACGATAAGGCCATAAAAATCTCAGGGGGGCTACGCCCCCCCTGAACCCCCCCTTGTTGGAGCCCATACCCTCGTTTGAATAGAACAAAACAGTGCCGACGTCATCGGGAGACAAGGGGATAAATGTCTAAAGCCTAACTTGAACTTACCCAACCCAACTGCTGAAAAACGCATAATAATCTATGGGGGGGCCGTGCCCCCCCTGAACCCCCCCCTTGCTGGAGCCCATACCCTTGTTTGAATAGAACGGAAAAAACGCCGACGTCATCGGGGAACATATCTAATGGCTCATCTCTTGAAAATCCACCTGCCATGTGTGAAAGTTCTATGTCTATCTTAGTATTTGAGAAATTATTGAGATTTGGCAACATCGCCTGTTCGAGAAAAAATCACCTTACGGCATTTTACACTGCCGATGCGATTCAAATAAATATAAAGTCTAAACGCAGGTGGAAATATTCACAATCTTTTTAATTTTTTTTCTCTAAAACTACTCATTTGCCAATGCTGAAATTAAAACTGTAGTATCTTTTCAACATTTACAATCACGAGACAAAATATTTTAAAAATCGGAGAGGGGGAGCTAAACTAGAAATTGACCAGTGTGGTAAGGTTAACAAAAATCTACAAAGTAAAAATATTTTGAATACAGGGTGTCCCAAGTTCGAGTGCCTATCAGACGTTTCTGGAGAAATGGATATATTTGAAATCTGAAAAATGGCATGATATTGTTCGAAATTCTTTACAGATCTGAAATATTTTTGGAGTCTGAGCAATTTTTTTTTCAATTTTCGCGTTGCTGATATGATTGAGTATTCAATGCTGAATACATTTCTGTTAAAACCATTGTATTCATTCAAATAGTTTTCAAAATATCGAAAAAAAAAACCTGAAAAAAGTCAAATATTCAGTCAGTATTATGTTCATTTTTGTTATTCTGAACATCCCTAGTGTGAACCGTTCTTACAACGTCAAAGTAGAATATCATCAAAGGGTGTTTCAAATAGTATGTCGAAAACTGTGATCGAAAATTTGCCAGAACTTCTGGTTTTCAAATTAGAACCCTATTTTTATATGATTGCGTTGGATTCTGCGAAGAAAAATAATGATAGTACTCTCAGATGCTCTTGCTCCTAAATTCAGTAATTCTCCAGTTATTTGAGCTTTTCTGGATTCATGTTGTACGTATACTCCATTCACAATTATAAAATCACAACTCTGGCCATGGTTTCGTTTTCAGGAATTGGTGCACCTGATGAAAAATCTGTGCGCGAACATAGAATATGGGTCATGACAAAACGACGATGCCAGTTTTTCTGTTAACATCAAAGTAAAAGTATCAAAGATTTTCCCCATTTTGTTAGTTCGCATCGATCGGCAATTTTGGGGCGAAATATCGATAGGAAATCGCCTATTTTTCCGTTCTTCGGCGTCCAGAAGAAGTTTCCCGTCGATATGAGAAATTTCGTGCAAGTGTCATTTTTTCCTTTCACGAGTTTTGGCGTGAGTACGAACGGCAAATTTGAATTGGACCAAAAATCGATTTATAAGCATAAATAAAGCGAAAGTAAGTACTAATCGACCTTTTTACACTTGATAACGAAGTTTTTTCAGGTATCTGGCCGTTTTGAAAGATTTCAAACGAAATTCCGGTCCCCCAGAAGTTTGGTTAGTTTCGGTATCGATTTTGGTGCTCAAAATTTATTCGGAATGTGTAAATGGACAAGAAAGGCTTCCTTATACGATCTTCTAACGGAAGCGACCGGAAAATATGGTTCAGGTAGAATTGAAATGTGTCACTGGAGCTTTCATTCCTTTGCCGAAAGTAGAAAAAGGCTATACCTATTGAACAAGAATACATCGGTTTTTTCCATATTCCAGGAGTTTGTGTCTTATTTTAGAACAGGTGAATGATAAATGTGAAGCATATGTTTGACCTATTCCATTTTATTTGTACAAACTTACTGTGGTAGTAATGTATGAATATTTTTTAATCCAATAAATTACTATACAATCAGAATATTTTACTCCTTGTTCATAAGATCAAATAAATAAAATGTCGTCAAGTCTTGAACTTTCAGTTCAAGAGGATAATAAACATTAAATCTTCACAAGCATGCATATGAAAATTATGTGAAAGCATTGCAATTTTTTTCCATGGCGAAAAATAATATATTTCAACAGGGATCTCTTGTACTTTTCATGCAAATAACTAGAAAAGGAATCCTTTCTATCAATTCATATAAACGTTAATTATTTTCGTCCATCAGATCTTTTCCAATTCATTCACATTCTGAGAAATACGCTAAGAATGTAGAAAGGGCAACATAGTCTTCACTTGGAACATAAAAATATTTTGAAAAACGTCATAACTTCGATACAGAGTGGAATGTGTCAAATTTCCAATGCCAGAGTTGTGATTTTATAATTGTGAATGGAGTATAGAGTCAAATTCATCGAATCTAAAGCCGGACTCCCACTACTCGTGTATTTGGCAAATATTTGATACTTGCCTATATTTGGCATGTAGTGGGAGTGGTTCACTCGGCCAATATTTGTCAATCTTGTCATTCAAATCCGAAACTTCGTCTACTTGCCAAGTACTTGCCAAATAAACGGGTGGTGGGAGTCCGCCTTAAACAGATTCGATGAATTTTCTTATGAAACCGTAGTAACCATTGAATTAAAATCGAGAAGTAAGGTTAAGGCCTAAAATTAGACCTGTCACTTGTGAATTATTAATGGGATAGTTTATCTTCTATGGTCACAGAATATTCTCATGCAGAAGATAAGATGAATTTGACCCTACGTACGACATAAATTCAGAAAATCTCAAATAACTCAGAAATGACTGTATTTAAGAGTAAGTGCGTCTAAGAGTGCTATCATTATTTTTTTTTCGCAGAATCTAACGCAATTATAAATAAATAGGGTTCTAATTTGAAAAACAGAAAAGGCCAATTTTTGATCACAGTTTTCGACACAAAATTTGAAACACCCTGTGATGATATTTATGAAATTCAAAAGATGCATGACCTTTTCACATTCTTCTACTTTGACGATGTGAGAACGGTTTACACTCGGGATGTTCAGAATGAGAAAAATTAACATTATACTGACTATGAATACATATTTGACTTTTTTTTGGATATTTTGAAAACAATTCAAATGAATTCAATTGTTATAACAGAAATGTATTCAGCATTGAATACTCAATCATACCAGAAACGAAAAAATTGAAGGAAAAAATTTTTGAACAGAATTTCCACTCCTGGTGTAACCGGAAGTGCTCAGGCTCCAAAAATATTTTAGGTCTATAGAGAATTTTGAACAATATCATAATCCCAATTTTCATATTTCACTCGAACTTGGGACACCCTGTACACAGGATGCGTCAAAAAAAGTTACGAAAAAAAATTGTAGTTTTTTCAAATGGAACACCCTGCATTTCATCGCATAATTATTTCGAGGACAACAAGAGCTTTACCAATTTTTAAATTTCATCACGGCGTTGCCACATAATTCGTATTTTTCGGATATTTTTAGTGTTTTAAGTGGTTCATCAAAATTATTATAGCAATCGCTGTGCTTAATTTGGATAAACGAAACTTTTACAGAAGTTAGCTTTTTTTTCGTCGAAAAACAAACATTAATTTTTTTTCACTCGGCGAAAAAAAAGTTATGAACTTTCCGACTCGAAGAACTGTTCGAATTGAATGATAGTGACTATTTCACTCATTTCAAAAACTGACCAACCACAGTCCAAAGACAGCTCGTATTATCGCGATAATACAAACTGTCTCTCAATTATTTTCGTGAGTAATGTCATAGGGGCCGATTGCACCGTAGACAAAACTGTAGATTAAATCCAAAACCGCGATTAGTGTCTATGATAATAATTGGACACTAATGGGCCTACCACACGCTCAAGCTTCACCACAGTTTGGCTTGCGCAAACCGGCTTGAACACTGAACACTGAGCGTGTGGTTGGGAGAATTATATACAGTTTCCCTCAGTGTTCAAGCCGGTTTGCGCAAGCCAAACTGTCGTGAAGCTTGAGCGTGTGGTAGGCCTCTAATCGAGGTTTTGGATTCAATCTACAGTTTTGTCTAAGGTGCAACCGGCCCTAAGGGCATCAAATTTTTCCGAAAAAAAAAATCGAAAAAACACGTTGCTAAGTAATATTTTAACAAGAAACATAAGTGCTGGTGGCAACAAAAATCCGAGTCGAAGACGAGGATTTTTGCACTTGCACGAATGCTTTTTGTTCAAAAATATTACTTTGCATTGTGTTTTTGCTATTTTTTTCACAGGAAAAATAAGATGCCCGAATGGTATTTGACAAGACTATTTCATGAGTAACAGATTATTCTGGATGCATTATGTACAGGGTGGGCAAAATTGGTGCTACATGAACTAAAACTTTTTAACCCGAGGAGATAGAGAAAAATGAATGGCACCTTATAGTCCTCTTTTTTCATGAAACTGATAATGCCATCAACTGCATTCCTCTATCTTCTTCCGTTTCCGAGTTATAGGCCAAAATTGAAATTTGGGCGATTTCAACTCTGGTCATTATCTCCGTTTCTGTTTATGCTAGGATGTTGAAATAAAAACATTATACAGGCACTTTTCTGATAGCAATCCAGTGGCGTACTCTGATTTTCTCTAAGAGGTTTATTTGCTGAGTAATAACATAAAGTTGTGTTTTTTCTTATGGAAACAGTAGTTTGAAATGACTTTGAAAGAATCGCCATTTTTTTCCCGTTTCAGAAATGTATCATATGTCATACATCGCCCTCAGATTCGTTAAGATATTATGAAAAATATGGTTTGTATATGGAATTCAAATTATTGAGTATTAAGTAGGCTGAATCATAGAATTATGTGTCTCTACGTATGGTGTAATTATTATTTCACGGTTGAATACTTGATGGTGTGATCTCTGTTTGAAACAACTGTCAGTTATTAGAGTTTGAAGTCATCGTTGGCGTTATGAAAATATTTGAGAAACATGATATGTTAAATGTTTTATTTCAGCTCATAGCTCATAGTACGAGAGATGGCGACCAAGATTTTTTACTTATAGCGGCTCAGCTAAAACCGCACGGAATCGATAGATTATATGACCCTGTACCCAGGAATGCGATTTTCGGACATTTTGCGGGTAGCGTATGATCTGAGCGAATTTTCAAAAATGTCAAAAAAACAACATGGGTGACTCATAGCGGCCCGTCTGATTTCCGGAATGTAGTTAGATAATAGCCCTGAGATACCAATAACACAGTTTTCAGACATCAAGATTGTAGCGCGTACCCAGGAGACCAATAAAAAAAAGTAAAAAATGAAAAAAAAAAAACCTACAGCGGCCCGTCTGAAAATGATTTTTATAGATTAAGCCGTGTCAATTGATGTGGAAAGATCAATTTTCAGACAAAAAACATGTCGCCTTACATTTTTCTAGCATTTCGAAAATGTCAAGAAATCTGACCTAAGTGACTCATAGCGACCTGTCTGAAATTCGTCGTCAATGATTCAATACGTTCCCCAGATGTGGAAAAAAATGATATCAGACAATTTGAATGTAGCATTTAACTAATCAGACAACTTTTCAATTTGCAGTACTAAGCCCGGTTGCATGAACGTGAAGTAAATTTACCTCAGGGGTATCGTTCAATTTTGTCATACACATATTTATCAAACATTGATCTAATGTGTTTCTGAATTCAAGTTTCTTTCCTCAATCACAAGAAATCAATGCTGAATTGCCGCAATCCTATAGAAATACTAGCACTGAACATGAAATTGAGGTATTATTCAGCGAAAATATATGCATTATAATTATTTAGATATTATGAATTAGTTCAACGTTCAACTCAAATCATTTCTAATATATTCCTGATCCAAGTCCGTAAAATAATTCGAGAAATTTCCGAAATACTTCACAGAAATTCTTTTGATTATAGTCACTAACACCAAATAGATATATTCCAAATGAAATATATAAA
Source organism: Adalia bipunctata (assembly GCA_910592335.1). Taxonomy (NCBI): domain Eukaryota; kingdom Metazoa; phylum Arthropoda; class Insecta; order Coleoptera; family Coccinellidae; genus Adalia; species Adalia bipunctata. Next base: position 49,776,784 of record OU342950.1, on the reverse strand, counting down.
AAAATATATGACTTTAATTCAGAAATTAGTTTTACATGAATTATATTCAACGCATCAACTCCTTGTGGTCAGAGCTTGTGGGCAAAGCAAGCCTGTGGTCACATAAATATTGGTTTACATCTTCCATATGATTTTGACAAGTTGACTCCACACTTGGTTCATCTCTTTTCTTTGCGATAAGATCGCATATGTCTTTCTCTTACTAGTGTAGCCGGAGTTTTTGCCGGGCGACTCCAGCACATTTTTTCGTTATAGGCGACACTCAAAATGTCTGAAAACCGTATTTTTGTATTTTGGGCATCCATACGAATGATTCGAAACAAAAATGAACCGAGCCGCTATGAGTCACTTAGGTCAGATTTTTGACATTTTTGAAAAGACACTCAGGTCAAACGCTACGCACAAAATGTCTGAAAACACAAATTTTAGTGATAAAATAACAAAACCTATGTACATTTTCAATATCAGACGGGCCGTTATACGACCGTCGACCATTTTTTTTTGCACAGCAGAAATGCCCCCCCGCGAAGATGCTACACTTCTGAGTATTACTACTTACCAGTCGGCTCTAGGGTCATCTAATCTATCGATTTTACACGGTTTTAGCCGGGCCGCTATGAAACATGGTTTTGGTCGTCATCTCTCGTACTATCATGAGAATAACAGGAACAAATTCAAATCATACAAGTATCGTAAAGTTTAATAACTGACAGATGTTTCAAACACAGATCACACCATCAACCGTGAAATAATAATTACACCATGCGTAGAGACACATAATTCTATGATTCAGCCTACTCAATAATTTGAATTCCATATACAAACCATATTTTTCATAATATCTTAACGAATCTGAGGGCGATGTATGACATATGATACATTTCTGAAACGGGAAAAAATGGCGACTCTTTCTGAGTTATTTCAAACTACTGTTTCCATAAGAAAAAATACAACTTCATGTTATAACTCAGCAAATAAACCTCTTAGAAAAAATCAGAATACGCCACTGGATTGCTATCAGAAAAGTGCCTGTATAATGTTTCTATTTCAGCATCCTAGCATAAACAGAAACGGAGATAATGACCAAAGTTGAAATCGCCCAAATTTCAATTTTGGCCTATAACTAGTAAACGAAAGAAGATAGAAGAATGCTGCTGATGGCATTATCAGTTTCTCTAAAAAAGAGGACTATAAGGTGCCATTCCTTTTTTTCTATCTCCTCGGGTTGAAAAGTTTTAGTTCATGTAGCACCAATTTTGCCCACCCTGTATGTATTATTAATTTTCGTTGACAACAACTTTTGCCGCGGGTAAACTCGAAAAAACTGCTGACAGCTGCTGCCATACAGTTTTTCCATCTAGACACCATTTGTGATTCGAAATTGCGCGTTTCTGATTGGTGGAAATTAAGACGAGGGAAATAGTCTGAGGTATTTTCAAAGATTGAACCTCAGACTAATCTGTGATTGAATTATAGATACGAATGGTTTGACAACTAATAAATATAAACACCACTCGTCCTATGGACTCCTGATGTTTCCAAGCAACTCATTTTCGTTTGAAAATAAATTGATATGGAAATTCAATCTCTTGTAATATTACTACTGAAAACCCCATATAAATGGGTGGTCTCTATCGTGAGAAATCCCGAATAGCGTTTTGAACTGAACGTCGAACGGTATAGACCCCTCTTAAGTTCTTTTTTTCAGTTAAATGTTTTTGCAATAATTGGTTTTTCATATTCCCTGTGAGTTTCACAGAATTGGTATACGTAGTAGTTGCTGAGCTTCCAGTGGAAGATATTTCGATTCACCCCCAATGGCAAGGAATATAATTCGAAAATATTTTTCAAATTCATAGTTGTAATCACGTCCTTAGCAACAATAATTCAATTGGAGTTCACGGGAACGAGGACAAATCAAATTCTAGTTTACAAAATTTTATTCATTGGTCAACGTTTCGTCCAAATTTTTGGACTTCATCAGGACTACAAGAGAAAATACAAATGAAGTAAGACAAAATGAGCATTCATGACGACTTACCCTTAAATAAATATTGTTAAAATATGGTCGTATAAAGGTATAAATAAGATAAAACACTGAGACAAATCGGAGCAACAAGTAGGAAGATTCATCAGTCAACACTACTCCCACACACAAACAGAATCAAATACACAATTGAAGAAATCGCTCAGACAGACCAGGCAAACAAAAAATCTTTATTTAATTTCTATCTTGACACGCGTTCCTTGTATGCATTCAATAAGGAACAGTACATAATATTGAGACCCTGTGTGTCGGATCGATGATTCACCGTGTCATTCATATGTATATACATCATTTCACTGAAGTTTCGTTTGTTGTAAAATTTTTCACGATCTAAAATTATTACCTCATCAAAATCAAAATTATGTTGAAGTGTGAAATGATGTTCTGATAGGGCTGTTTTATCAGTTTGACTAGCATTTTGTAAACGGCAGTCATATTTATGTTGACGAATTCTATTTCTTAGAAGTTGTCTGGTCTGTCCAACGTAACACTTGACACAGTCCTTACAAGGTATTTTATATACAAGGTTTGAGTTATTAATTAGCTCCCTTCTATCCTTCAGTTTCGAGAAAACAGAGCCAACAGTTTTGATATTATAGAAGGCAAATCTGATAGATTCGCTGTGAGCTCTGAAAACGCGGGCAATTCTTTGAGACAATCCGGGCAAAAATGGAAATCTATACATACGGGTATCGCTATTAGGTGTGTTATATCCCGACGCGGTGCTCTGAGATGTTGAGAGTGCAATCATTCTATTTATTAATCGGATAGGATAGTTATTCAACCTTAAGACTTCTTTCACTCGTTTGAAATCTTCATTCAGGAATTGGTCACTGCTCAAACGTCCAACTCTCAACAACAAGCCCTTCATTATACCCATCTTTTGTGATACATGGTGGTTTGAAAGAAAATTTACCAGTCTTCCCGAATTATTTGGTTTTATGTACCAACTCGTTGACAATACGCCATTGTCCTGACGGTGGACCATTATATCTAGGAAGGGTATCTTATTATTGGATTCCATCTCGCAGGTGAATTTAAGTGTGTCATCGAAAGAATTAAACACAGTCAATAGCTCATCCACCCGATCACGTGGAACTGCCATAATAGTGTCGTCGACATACATTTTCAAGAAGGTTACCCTGAAAGAAAGTTTCTTCAAGCACTCAGTCACCAGAAAGTTCATCACTAAATCAGCGAGAACCGGAGAGACTGGATTTCCCATAGCTGTTCCATTTAATTGCTTGTAGAATTTTCCGTTGAATTGGAAATAACTAGTATCGAAAATAAACCCTACCAAGCGCAATAACATTTCTTTGGGTAACACTGTATATGCCGATATAAAAGTCCAATACTTGTTGATGACAAGCTCAACCATCTCCTTCAAAACATTAGTAAAAAGTGAGACCACGTCCAATGACACCAACACATGACCCTCCGGCACCACAACACCTCTTATAAATTCCACGAACTCGAAAGAGTTTTTGACATTATATTGGAACGTGGATGTTAGCGGTGATAGAATTCCATGTAAGTACGAAGACAAGTTATATGTGGGAGAGTCAATGCAGCTGACCACAGGTCTAAAACTAACTTAAATTCACTTAAATTCACCTGCGAGATGGAATCCAATAATAAGATACCCTTCCTAGATATAATGGTCCACCGTCAGGACAATGGCGTATTGTCAACGAGTTGGTACATGAAACCAAATAATTCGGGAAGACTGGTAAATTTTCTTTCAAACCACCATGTATCACAAAAGATGGGTATAATGAAGGGCTTGTTGTTGAGAGTTGGACGTTTGAGCAGTGACCAATTCCTGAATGAAGATTTCAAACGAGTGAAAGAAGTCTTAAGGTTGAATAACTATCCTATCCGATTAATAAATAGAATGATTGCACTCTCAACATCTCAGAGCACCGCGTCGGGATATAACACACCTAATAGCGATACCCGTATGTATAGATTTCCATTTTTGCCCGGATTGTCTCAAAGAATTGCCCGCGTTTTCAGAGCTCACAGCGAATCTATCAGATTTGCCTTCTATAATATCAAAACTGTTGGCTCTGTTTTCTCGAAACTGAAGGATAGAAGGGAGCTAATTAATAACTCAAACCTTGTATATAAAATACCTTGTAAGGACTGTGTCAAGTGTTACGTTGGACAGACCAGACAACTTCTAAGAAATAGAATTCGTCAACATAAATATGACTGCCGTTTACAAAATGCTAGTCAAACTGATAAAACAGCCCTATCAGAACATCATTTCACACTTCAACATAATTTTGATTTTGATGAGGTAATAATTTTAGATCGTGAAAAATTTTACAACAAACGAAACTTCAGTGAAATGATGTATATACATATGAATGACACGGTGAATCATCGATCCGACACACAGGGTCTCAATATTATGTACTGTTCCTTATTGAATGCATACAAGGAACGCGTGTCAAGATAGAAATTAAATAAAGATTTTTTGTTTGCCTGGTCTGTCTGAACGATTTCTTCAATTGTGTATTTGATTCAGTTTGTGTGTGGGAGTAGTGTTGACTGATGAATCTTCCTACTTGTTGCTCCGATTTGTCTCAGTGTTTTATCTTATTTATACCTTTATACGACCATATTTTAACAATATTTATTTAAGGGTAAGTCGTCATGAATGCTCATTTTGTCTTACTTCATTTGTATTTTCTCTTGTAGTCCTGATGAAGTCCAAAAATTTGGACGAAACGTTGACCAATGAATAAAATTTTGTAAACTAGAATTTGATTTGTCCTCGTTCCCGTGAACTCCAATTGAAATATTTTTCAAACCTTTTCTGATGATGTAGAATGTAGATAATAAAATTATTGTATTGTCCTATTTCGAAAATCTCAAAAATCTCCCAGGATATTGAATTTAAAAGCATATCATATTTGAACACTATCATTATTTTTCCTTTGTAGAAACCAAAGCAATCATAAAAACTAGGGTTCTAAATTGGAAAACAAAAGTTATTGTCGAATTTTGTTCACAATTTTTGACGCAATATTAGAAACATCCGGTGATGAAATTCTTCATATTCAAATTATGCACGGCATTCCTACATATTTTAACTTCAAGAATGTGAAGACGGATTACGCTGAGGATATAGTTATAGTGAAAAGGGGTTACAGTCCACTGCGACCTTAAGGTCTATTGTGCCTCCTACAGCTCGCCCTCCAGTTCTAGAGATTTGATGGAATACAGTATCTGGGACGGCTTCAACGAGGGTTTTCTATTCGTGGTCCAATTTCACCAAAATTTTCGCCTACAACTGCGGTAGACATCTTCGCAGGTTTTTCGGTTGTAACTCGACGAATGACTGTTCCAAACCATTTCAGATGCCAACCGCAGTTGTAGGCGATACGTTGGGTGAAATTCCTTTTGGACCACTGTCTCAAATACATGACTTCAACTGTTATATAAACTGAATGATGTGCAAGTTGCATAATAACTGGAAAAATGTTTCCCATGGCCTAACAGATTAATGATTCCAAGGATTCCTTGTCATGAAATATGAAGTGCTTATCTATTTCTGGGTCTTGGAATTCATAAAAAAATTTCAGTATTGACTCACTCCTACATAAATAGAAAATAGGTATAAATGAAACATTCTCTAAATGGAAAAAAGCATTAATTATTACTTACAGCCATCCTTTCTGCTGTTAGAAAATCATCATCCTCTATTCCATGGTGCCTATTCGGGTAATAAGTTACGCTGGAAATAACTTTATTGATTTCATTCAGTGCATTCATTTTACCATTAAAACTAGATATCTGAAGCTGTCTCAAGATCATTTTCAAGCGAAATCCCTCCAGAGTTCTTATGAGCTCTTCTTGGTTTGGTACCCGAGAAGCTAAATTTTTGGCCGCTTTAATTATGTTAGATATATTGTCACTCTTGGACTCAATTTTTGCTTCTTTTTTGAGTTCATCATCGGTGATTTTGTCAAGAATTGCTGGTATCATTTCCTACAAAACAATGACAATAATTAGAATGAAGGATCGCAATATTTTAAAAATTATGATAAGGCTGAAATCTTATTAGATTTCGAGTGATTCAAGTACATCACATGCACAGCAATACATGTCGAATATTCGGTATGGTATTCATCTCTAAGGATGTGTCTTATGTGCAAACGATTTTGTGTTTGTGTGCTTGCATGTAAGACACATCCTTAGAGATGAATACCATACCGAATATTTGACATTAGTACATTTCGGGGTTGACAAGTTCCGACTTGTCACTCAACAAAAATTCTGTTAGATGCTTTAGAAACAGTTGTAATGAGTCCAGTAGACCGATGATGATTTGCCTCCACTTAGAAAGAGAATCAAATGTTGATGAAAATGATGAAACCCTTGAAAACTATGACAATTTCTGTTTTGAGGAAGTCACTAGAGAAAATATGCACATATACCCCATCCACTTTTATAAAGTATCTCGGGTGGCCAAGTTTTTAGGTTTATCAAGTTTTTTTGCCTGGAAAAATCGCAGGTTGGCACTTGTGAATGACATTACGTCAAAGAATAAATCCTTTAGACGTTAATTTTTCATAATTAATTATTGATTATCAAGCCTAGAAACCAAGAATGCCGAAGGTAATTTCGAAAAAGCTGAGGCAAAGTATCAGGAAGTGCTATTTAGAATTGAAATCTGCGCATTCTAAAAGTAACCCTGATAATTTTCTTAAATTCATTATTTTTCCGAAGTAAATGAACATTTTGTTGAATAAGTACCTAATTACTACGACATATATGTAGAAATGGCAACGTTGCTTGTTCAACTGACAGAAGAATGCCTATAACCTAACATTTTCAAAATATACACGGTGAAATGTGTCAGAATTCCATGGCCAACCGGTATACTTTATAAAAGAGAATGGAGTATAGGTAAAGGTGTAGAACAGAGAAGTTCAATTGAAAATATTTTAATTGATTTTTACTGTTCAAGGGTGCACCCAGGATTGAATTTCGGGAGAGACTGTAAATGTTAGTGAGGAGGTGCTGAATAAACATGTAACTTTTACTCAAGAAACAAAATACGTAATTGGTAGGTTATCTTTGATTATGTGTTCAAATTAGAAGCTTTTTATTGGGTCAGCTCATTCCACGATTATTTGCTATAGCAGAATACTCAATTCTTCACTATCATAAATCTCCCATTTCATCGCCCACCCCTTAGGTAAGTTAGTGTTACTGTTCGTCGAGAACTGACGGCATTCCCTCAAATTTAACCAAGAGAACAATGATAGGATAGCAGCAAATTAAAACAAATACATTCGGAAAGGATGAGCGCATTACCGTCATTTACTTGTTGACGTTCACCGCTATTATTTTCAGTTATTCGCGCCTCTTGGTCGCTTCACTATACAGGGTCTTTCACGAGGAACCTCACCCATATTCATTGGCGCACCCAGGGGGTGGGCCAGGGGGCTTCAGCCCCCCCCGAAATTCAAAGTTTGTGAAAAAAAAGTTCTGCATAACTGAGAATCGTGAAAACTACCAGAGATTTTATATCTTATATCAAAGTTGCATTTCGATTCAGCCCCCCCCCGAAATTTAATTCTGGGTGCGCCCTTGCCCATATTTATACGGGAAACTACTGAACGTATTTTCATGAAATTCAGCACTTATAAGTATTTCACGATGCTGATGAAATCTAAAATATTTTCAAGGCATGAGCACCTCCGGTTTTTCCGGAAATGACGTCAACTTCCGTTTTTCAAATTGGAACACCATTTTTTCATTGCAGAAATAGATTCCTTAGAAAATTTCAAGTTATTTTGATGTGACATTTTTCAGTTTTGGTGGAAAATTCTCTCTGAGCGGGAAAATTCGAAAAAAAAATCGAAAATAGAGCTCCGCTGAAACAAGAATAACTTCGAGGTTTGTGGATGGAAAATTTTCATTTTTGGGATTTTTCAAGATGTAAGATTGATGTACCCACTTTAAAAATCGAAATCGCAATTCATGATACACGGGGTGAAAAAATCGCTTTCAAAGTTAGGGATGACAAAATCGTGAAAAATCAATTTTTTCAAATTAGAACCCCATTTTTTTATGGCAGATATTGAATCCACGTTAAAAAATAATGTGAGTGTATGCATCACACCCTTGCCCTAAAATGGATATTTTCTGAGTTAATATCCACTTTAAGGCAAGGGTGTGATGCATACACTCACATTATTTTTTAACGTAGATTCAATATCTGCCATAAAAAAATGGGGTTCTAATTTGAAAAAATTGATTTTTCACGATTTTGTCATCCCTAACTTTGAAAGCGATTTTTTCACCCCCTGTATCATGAATCGCGATTTCGATTTTTAAAGTGGGTACATCAATCTTACATCTTGAAAAATCCCAAAAATGAAAATTTTCCATCCACAAACCTCGGAGTTAGGCTAGCCGCACATAGCAGTCCAATATGCGGCGTTCTATTCAATTGCGTGTGTTACAAAATCCTCTGCTAGGCTAGGCTCGGCTGTGCTATGCTCGGCTGCGCTCAATGTGCGGCTAGGCTTATTCTTGTTTCAGCGGAGCTCTATTTTCGATTTTTTTTTCGAATTTTTCCGCTCAGAGAGAATTTTCCAACCAAAACTGAAAAATGTTACATCAAAATAACTTGAAATTTTCTAAGGAATCTATTTCTGCAATGAAAAAATGGTGTTCCAATTTGAAAAACGGAAGTTGACGTCATTTCCGGAAAAACCGGAGGTGCTCATGCCTTGAAAATATTTTAGATTTCATCAGCATCGTGAAATACTTATAAGTGCTGAATTTCATGAAAATAAGTTCAGTAGTTTCCCGTATAAATATGGGTGAGGTTCCTCGTGAAAGACCCTGTATTTCCATCCAGTTTACTATAAGTAGTGGCCAGCTAACACATAGCACTAAATCAAGCTTAGCAGAATTTGCCAGGATTTATTCATCAACTACACTTACCGACTTAAAATTCGATCCATTCAAAATAATGATTTATTTGAAACTGCTAAACTTTCAAATGCGGAGGCTGATTTATTTGAATTTTTTAGCAACTTTCAGATAAAATACTGTAGTTTTAAGGTTATTATTCGGACATCTAAAAGTATTTCAGTTTTTGCTGTATACAGGGTGAGTCTTTGACTTGTACATATATTTTAACTGTAGATTCCTCTCATCAAACGAAACACTTTTTTCCCATACCATTTTTCAAAATTCGGTTTGGTTTGGGAGATACAGGGTGTCGAAAATCCACGAAAAAAACACTTTGCTGTTCATATCTTCGGAACCGTTATTTCAAATGAACTGAATTTTGGTTGATTCTTTACTCTATTCATTGTGCATATTCCTCAATCGAAACTTATTCAATATCTCTCCTAGTTCGAAAGTTACAGGGTGGTCGACTCATAAATTCATGCAAAAACACTATCAAATCACTTGAAAAGGATAAACGGTTCATATTTTCGAAAGAATCAACCATTTTAGAGAATAAAAGTATTCTTATATTTTTTCAATAAAACGCGTCGTTTTCGAGTTATTCCTAAATGTATACGAAGAAATTTGAGGAAAAAACCATGAATTTCATAAAAAATCTGAATGCTTCCCTGAATTAAATATCATCGAATATTGTTTCTTCTCTGGTCTCTTAACAAATTAACAATGTTGTCAATGTTTATCAACTGAATTCCGAGAAGCATGAAATTACACAGTTTATAAGCAAGTTTCTATTAAAAATTTATTGATACCAGTCCTTCAGGAAAATATCTATCTTCTTAACAATATCCTCTTGGAATTTTTAATCGACCCTACACGGTTTTCACATCACATATCACAAGCATCACCTCACACCTGTTTGCTTTATTCTCTGCGAGTAAATAAATAAATGAATTGAATCCATGTAGAAAGGTTATCGCGTTTAAGCGTCGTTCATTTTATCACAGACTGGCTGGCCTGTGATAGTGTGATGAGACACAGATACACAGAACAACGGCTTGTCTTGCGTGGCGGCTACATCGCAGCCGGCAGCGCACCACGACTGAAATTCAGATCGGCGAGAATCAGAACTACTCGTTTGGCATTTCCAAAGAGCAATGCGTAGAAGCCTTTAGCGAAAAGTAAACAAAACTAGTTCTTCCGTTAACGATAGGGGACGTTCTGCTTTCTTGAGTTCGCCTATACCATTTTTTACTGAGAAAATCAACACAATCTGGCATCGTCTTCTCTAGAATTCTGTGATCACTATCATAGAGGAGATGGATTAGGTTAGGTCATTGACCTCGAATCAGATGACTGATTAATGGAGTTAGGATAGGTTAGTGAGAAACTTATTTTTATAAGATAGTTTTAGGGTATGGAGGCAAATATGAACAAATTATTAATGTTTACAAACTAATCTTCAGGATAATCGAAGAAGGAAATTATTTTGGTGTGAGAAATATGGCATTTCAATTGCAGAAATGATGGAACAAAACTTAGCGTTTTTGTTAGGAAATATCGTGTTTGTAACATTCTTATTCGAATAAGGTTAGTGCTTGAGTATTTTCTAAATGTATCACCCAGAATATCTAATAATCACATCAATTTCAATTGAAAAATATGAACTTTGAGGTGTTTGTAGAGAATAATATCAGGGACGCATTTAGCACAATTTTTTTTTTCAAATGGCTATATCTCTTTAACCGAGCCGAATTCGGAAAAATGGAAAATGAAAAAAAGGTTTCTTTAGGCCTCAAGAATCTACAGTTAAAATATATGTACAAGTCAAAGACTCACCCTGTATACAGGGGAGAAGAGAAAACAATTTTTTCCTCTACTTTTGACACACCCTGTAGGGTAATTCTGCTAGTGGATCTGCACACAATCAACTTTATCAAGAAGACTGATTTGTTTCCAACATTTTGTTTTTTTATTTATCTCGATATCTTGATTTGTTTGTGAAATGAGACGGTTTAAAGAAAATGCAACATTCTTAATTGTTTCATTCAGTTTTAGCAGAGTAATACGTAATTTTATAAACAAATCAAACAACGAATAAACTAATAATTATTACAATTTAATAACGGGTATTTCCCCCACGAGCGCGAATAACTGCCTCAATGCGTCGTGGCTTACCCTCTATTAGATGTCGAATCTCACCTAATATTATCTCTTGTTAGGTGATGATATGATGATATATTGTTTATCCTGATTACTCCTAGGTCTCCTGTGGAGACCCCTCTGAAATTACAAGCTTCGAAGCTTGTAGCTTGTGCCGAGTTCGGAGTAAGCAATTGTGTTTTGTGTAGGCTTTGTTACTGTGTCCTTACGCCACTTTAGGCACAGCACTGTTAACAGTGAAATGGTGGCCCCTACCGAGACTAGAAAATTTCTTTCCTAGCTCAGGATTGAACTTCGGACCTTTGGGTCCTAATTCCAACGCTCTACCACTTAGCAAGAGGCACTCTCAGGTACCGAATGATAATTGACATCTCCTCTATAATTTTTCGAATTGATCGGAGATCATTTAGAATTGTAATATTCATTTGATACACATATAACATGAAATTAATGATGCTCATTTCGGTATCTACGAAGAAATGTTTACATTAGTTGTTATCCTCGATTTTGTCAAGTCTTGATAACTTTTGAGGACATTTCCCATATTTTCCTTAGATAGACACTTGATATGTGGATAATACACCTAGTAGCACACAGTGGGTGTTCCAAAAGATTAAACAAAAGACTCTTGATTTGAACAACTTAAAAATCTGTTTTTGGGACAGAATAGCGGCATTTTTTTCAATAAAATTTTCCATTGAACAATTTTGCAGCCAAAAAAAAAGACAGATCGTTGGATTGCTTCCACTATTCTCATGAAAAGTTGATTGTTATAGCAACGTGACATCTACTAAAAATATCTTATAACACCAATATGCATCATATGCTTGTTATCCAGAATCACAAATTGAAGTCGGATCTTTGGGAAGAATTGAGTTGTGATTAGGAATTCACAATGATATGCAAGACATTCGCTCCGCGACATAATACGATGTGTCAGGGAGACAATATAATTTATTCTTATTAGTTCTGAACATGCGCAGAAACCTAAGCCAAGCTTCCATTTTCTTGGGCTCATTACCTATAAACAGGGTGATACTAAATTGGAGGTACAAACGAAGGGAAGAAATTCCTTGCATGATTTGAAGAAAAATCATGGTACCGCAAACGTTTCGTTTTCGAAATGGGTGTACTAGGGTGTATATGAACGAAAAGTTTGAAAACAGGTGGATTAGCCGGAGTGGATATCAGTCATGTCCTGCCAGATCCCAGACTATTTGCAATTGAAATTGGCATCATACATGGTGTAAACCCAAAATTGTAATCTATGGCAAATTTCAGTTGAATATCTTGTGAAATGCAGAAACAATAAGAAACTTGAAAAATATTCAAACTTCAACTTCCTGTATCTTGAATACGAAATGTTTGTGGTCCCTTGTATATGGGCCTTTTCTTATCAAAAATCCCCCTGTTCGTTTGTACTTCCAATTTAGGAACACCCAGTATATTTTAAATATATTATGATTTACTTCCAATTCTACTGCGACCGGGTGAAGCAGCAAATTATTGTGATTTTATCTGTCTAGAGAATTCAACGCGGAGTTGTATTTAGGCTTCAAGTAATAGAGAGACAGAAGGTTATTGGCCATGAAACTTGTCGTCCTTCAGCCCTTCAAGGAATATTTATCGCCTTTGGCCGATTTCGAATATTTCGCCTTAATGCGGCTTTGTAACCAGTTTTTTTTGTTGAAAATATTTTTTTCGAGGAAGATCGAAAGCGATAAAAAAAGACTATTCGTATTCAGAATAACCTCCACCAAACTTGGAACGAAAATATGACCAAATGAATAAGACTATTGTTTGTAAAGTTAAACAATTCTAATGAATCTCATTAGTTCCTCATTTTATAATGTAGGTATGAACCTACATTATCTTCATCTATACTCCATTCACTTTTATAAAGTATCGCGGTTTGCCGTGAAATTCTGACACATTTCACCGTGTATGTTTTGAAAATGTTGGGTTATAGTCATTCTTCTGTCAGTTGAACGAGCAACGTTGCCGTTTCTGCTAAAAAATCGTAGTAATTACGTATTTATCAAAATTTTCTTTTACTTTGGGAAATTAATGAATTTGAGAAAATATTATGTGAATTCAGAAGAATCTAAATACATTTTTGCACAACTTGAAGTACTCCAGTATGCAAATGTGGTAGTTCTACGAAACCTGCGCCACAGTTAAACCTTAGACGAACTAACTCCATTTATAAAGTTAAACAAGCTATAATAAAAAAAATGATTTTTTAAGACAAGCTTTTATAATAACAACACTCATCCGCCATTTTGAAGCCGCCATCTTGAATCCCTCAATTTTGGAGAATCGTAATTTCCGACCCAGAAAATCCCCAGATACCAATTTTGAATAGAATCGGATCATAATTACAAAACTCGTCCGCCATATTGTAGCCGCCATCTTGAATTTTTCAATTTTGACGGAAGAATCATCATTGTCGAACCCAAAAACCCCCAGATACTAATTTTGAATGGAATCGGATGATAATTACAAAACTCATCCGCCATTTTGGAGCCGCCATTTTGTTTTTTTCTATAAAAAATATTTCATGATGCATTGTCACCAGAATTATGTACACCTGCCAAATTTCAAATCAATCGGACGATTATAAGTGTGTCATATTCAACTTGCAAGATTTGATTACAGACAGACAGACACCGGGACAGGTGAAACTAAATAAAAGCTTTTAAAAAGAGTAAATAGAAAGTAGACTTCGCAATGTCAATACAAAATGGCGCCGAGCGGAGCGCACGTAAAAGTCAATGCGGAAAGCAAATCCTGTAGATATTGCAAGAAAAATGTGAAAAATGGATTAATTTGTGCGAAGTGTGGCGAATTGTACCATGCTAGTTGTGGGAATAGGGTTGGGAAATGTTGTGACCTCATATTAGAGGATATAAGTGATGAATCAATCTTGAAGATAAATATGGATGGTAAAAATGAGGACTCTTGTTTTCAACTTCTTAAAATGTTGGTGATTGAATTGAGACAGAACAATACGTTAATAAAGCAGAGAAATGAATATTTGGAAGAAATAAATGAGAGTAATTCAAGAGAGATGGAAAAGATGAAGAGAGAAATTCTGGAATTAAAAGAAAGTAATAGAAAAAGTGTAAACAATGAGCAATATAAGGAAGATAAACATAACCAACAAAGTGTTCAAGAAATTGACGTTGGGAAAAGTTTTGAAATTAAAAAGAAAAGAGAGGATAATACAGGACGTAAATATTCTTATGCTGATAGTGCCAAGGCCAGTTACAAAAAACCTGTGGAGTTTAACCAACAGCTGGTGGAACAAGCTATAAATTCTGCAATGCAAACAATTGGAATGGAAAAACAAGTAACACAGGTAGTGCAACAAGAACAGCATGAAAATCATAGAGATGAGTTTAAAACAATTACAAGAAGAAGAAGGAGAATGAGTGAGAAAGTAGGCAACGCATCGAATGACCGTTCAAATGGACTACTACTGGGACAGGAAAAACGAGCGTGGTTGTATATTGGAAAGATTAAAAATAAAGAAGCGACTTGCCAAATGATTAAAGATTATTTAAATGAAGAGGATGGATACGAAAATTTCATTGTGGAAAAGTTAAACACTAAGGGTGAATTTTCGTCATTCAAACTGGGAATTCCATTTGCTTTGAAAGAGAAATTGGACAGCGAAAACTATTGGCCCAATGGAGTCTGCATAAGACGATATAATTTCACAAGAGGTAAGAGTTCTTTTTTAGAGATGGAGAAGAACTAATCAATATTAATAACACAGATATGGAAGATGTGAAGAATGATCGGATATTAAGGACAACGTTAAATTCAATTTCAAATCAGGAAATATGCAAAATAGCTAATATACGCGGAACACCAGGGAAAATAGATAAAATGGAACAGGAGACAACATCTATAAGGGTTATGCATCAGAACATTCAATCGATTGGTACATCATTTCATAGTCTTGGAATACTAGTGGCAGAGTTGAATGTTACAATTCTCGCTCTCACAGAGCACTGGAAGGATTATTTTCAACTGACAAAATACCAATTGGAAGGATTCAGGATAGCTTCTAGTTATTGTAGAGGTACTAATCAGCATGGGGGTACAGTAATATACTGCAGAGAAAATTTAAAATATAAGGAAAGAGGTGATATAGTTGGGATGAGTATAGCGAATGTAGTAGAGTGTGCAGCAATTATGGTGAAAACAAATGATGGTAAACTAAATATAATATCAATATACAGACCAAATACTCCACCAAAGGCCGACTTAGAATGTTTCCTGGAGGTTGTGGATAAGATCCTAGATTTGTGTATCAGAGAGAGTACAAAATTTATTATTATGGGGGACTACAATATTGATACACTGGTTAACACAAAAGCTACCCAAATGTTTGTTACTATGATGGACAGTTATAGAACCAGAATATTATTTAATGAACCAACCAGATTTGATAAAACAAGTTCAACATGCCTAGATAACATCTGTACGAATATCGAGGGTGGTATAACGGAGAACGTTGAGACTCATCTTTCCGATCACAGAGCACAATTATTTGAATTTCAAATCAATATAGATAGAATAATAAACAAAAGTAAAATAAGGTTAATAAATGCAGAAACAACAGAATATTTTTTGAATCAATTAAATGAACAAACATGGGATGAAGTTTATGAAATTAACCCTGAAGAAATAGATGAGATGTGGAATACATTCATGGAGATATTTCAAAAAAATTTCAATAGATCTTTCCCTGAGAAGATTATTTTAAAAAATAAATTACATACAAAAGAATATGAGAAGGATCCAAAAGTTGTCAGACATAAACAATTACTTGATGTTGTGTATACAATCTATAAATATCAGCCAAATTATAGGAGAGAATATTCTCTCATAAAAAAGAAATATGACCAAACAATAGCAGCAGTTAAGAAGAAACTCGCAGGAAGGAAAATTGCAAATTCACAGAATAAAAGTAAAGCTGCATGGCATGCTGTAAGGGAGATAACAGGAATGAATCAAAAATTAAAAAATATAGTTCCAGAAGAGACAGATATTACGAAATTGGCAAATGATTTTAATGAATTTTTTGTTAATATAACTACTAAAATACAACCTAAATCAGAAATTAAGCCTGAAAGTGGAATTGAGAGATTGGAGAAATCATTCTATTTATTTGATGTGACAGTTGAAGAGATAGAGGGAGTTATCAAGAACTTAAAAACAAATACTGCACCTGGATATGATCAGATACCAATGAAGGTAATAAAGAGTGGAATTGACCAAATAAAGGAGCCACTCTGCTACTTGATAAATAAGATTTTTCAGAGGGGGATTTTTCCTGCCAGTCTCAAAGTGGCAGTGGTGAGGCCAATTTATAAAAGTGGAAACATACAGGAAATGAAAAACTACAGACCAGTGAGTATATTGAACTCTTTCTCGAAAATAATAGAAAAAATTCTAGCTAAAAGATTGATACAATTTTTCAAAAAATTTAAGATAATTAACAATCACCAACATGGTTTTGTGAAGAATAAAAGTGTGGAAACAGCTATCTTTGAGATGATTGACACGGTTATTTGGACCTTGGAGGGAGGGGATATACCATCTGCCTTGTTCCTTGATCTATCCAAGGCCTTCGATTGTGTGGGACACAAGATGCTTTTGAGAAAGTTGGAGTGTTATGGTGTGAGAAATGTACAATTAAAACTAATACAAAGTTATCTGCAAGGGAGACATCAAAAAATTCTTTTAAAAGATGAAGAAAAATATGTTTACTCAGATTTTGAGGAAATTACGTGTGGAGTCCCCCAGGGAAGTATATTGGGGCCTTTACTATTTGTGATGTTTGTCAATGATTTCCCAATACAGTTTCAGGAAGATCATCTGAAGCCGATACTGTATGCAGATGATACAAATATATTGGTGACAACAACAAATGAAGAAAATACATGTGCGGAACTAACAGGAGCTATCCAAAAGGCAGAATGGTGGTGTGAGAATAATGGACTACAAATTAACCCAACAAAGACTGAAAGCATAGTATTTAGAAGGAATAACAATGTTCCATCTGCTAGCCAATTTAATTATGGAGAGTTCACTATAAATATTGGCCAAACGACCAAGTTTCTGGGTGTGAATCTGGATTCGGATCTAGGATGGCATTCACAGGTTGAATATGTTTCAAAGAGACTGAGGGGTGTAATATACACATTTAATATATTGAAATATCAGGTTGAAAAAGATACACTGATGATGTTATATTATGCTAATTTCCAATCAATTATGGCATATGGACTGATTTTTTGGGGAAGCTGTACGGAGGCGAATAGAATCTTTCTTCTTCAGAAAATGGTAGTGAGGGTAATACTTGGGATGAAATATAGAGAAACGTGTCGGACTATTTTCGCGGCAAACGGCCTACTCACCTTCCATGGATTGTATATCTTTAAATTAATAATGTTTCTGAATGAACATCAAGAGTACTTCTGTAAATATAGAAATCAAAATAATACTAGAAGAATGGCCAGCTATTTATTACCTCAGCATAATTTGGCTATGACAGAAAAGGGTCCACTGTACAAGGGAATGAAGATATATAATGCCCTGCCGTTGGAAATAAGAAGAATGAAGGATTGTAAATTGTTTAAGAAAGCGTTGTATAGAATGATTCTTCAGATTGAACCATACTCTCTAGATGAATTTCTATGTAAAAGTTTAAGTTACCAGGGATGATTGCATTGTGATGATTGACTTGTTTTTCATTTGTTATTCTACTGATGTAGCAATTGGGAAAATAAAATGTGTTATTATTATTATTATTATTATTATGTCACACGAGTACCAACCTGCGTCCGTTTTAAGTGAAAGAACTTGTTAAACCTAAATCATGGCTAACCGCGATACTTTATAAAAGTGAATGGAGTATACCTATCTACATTATTTTTATTGGATGTACATGTTAAGATTCGAAATATAATTCACCTACACTGCAGGTCACAAGCAGCCATTGCAATTTGAGGAAAGTTGTTCAGCACACAACTGAATATTCAATAGGAGACTCAATAATATTTGTAGAAAGTACTTGTGTCTATTTAAATTTCACTAGGTAATCTTTGAGAAATTGGAAATCTTTCAAAGACTTGCTTCCCTGGCTCCCAACTACTTATATGAATTAATTGAAACCAAGAAAAGTCGTGGGTATGATTCTGGTATAAAAACTGGAAAGCAATACCAGATTTTGAACACATTATCAAAGAGAATATGAAAGGTTATTCCTGATCAACTGTACATATTTCATACAGGGATAGAGCACACCATTTGTTAGTATTCCACAAGTGATTTCCAATTGTGTCTTATTTTCAAAATGCCTCATCTAACAAACGAATTCTCACAAATAGAAAATTTGTATATATCATGATGACCACCTTATAGAGCTTACACATTCATCATTTCACAAGACCAGACTTTATTTTGGCAAGTTTTTCAGAAAATTATGAAGAATATCACCCTATATGGGGCATATTGGAAAACCTGAAGTGAGAGTTCCAACTGAGTCATGAGATCTCAAAGCACATTCATAGAAAAAAATTGAATACAGGTGAACTGTTGTGAATTTTTCGGTGTAAGTTCTATAAAAAACTATCCTGAAACATATGGGATGTTGCATACAGTAGGATAACTTCAGTGCGAACCCTTCGATATCCAGAGACAGATCAGTTTTTTAAAATAGATAAAAGAACAAGTAGAGCCCCTAAATCAACTTATTAAGTACATATCCTTATCGGTAGATCTGGAAAATATGAATACCAAGCTATCTTGCATTGACCTTCCCTCTTTCGATCCGTATATTTAGGTCACGGCCAGGATATCTGTGAAAAAAGATTTATCCAGTTCAAAATTTGCCGGATTTTTTCGCGATTTTTTTCAGAATACTTCTACATCACCTAGAAAATCGAAATTTCACCCTCGTATGATTCGATTATTCCTCTTTTTTACCGTATAAAAATTTTCTCAATGTATAGCAGTGATTTAAACATTCTTCTGGACTCACTTTTTCGACAGATTCGGTTCGGTCCAAAGAGTTACCATTTTAGTATAGTAATAAAACAAAAGAAGGCCCTGCATATTGACTAGCAGACCCAATTAATACAGAATACACAGACATAAAAATTATTTCAAACATTTCATATAAGCGCACTAATTTCCATGGAACTTATACAAGTATGAAAAAAGTTATATGAATGTGAAAAACCACTATATAACAATCTAAACTCAAAATAATATCAAATCATTTTTATTCTCAAGTAAATTTTTCATACTCATTGTTGAGATTTCGAGCATAACTTTCATATGGAATACTTATGTTCAAGCTTATGTATAAATTTGTTCTACTAGTCGATATACAGGGCAATTTATTTGGTATATGAGCTATATGACAAAACTAATCTCAAATAAGTATCCATATCTGGATACTGAAATCCTTTCATATTGAGAAGATGCAATATATCATCCTACTGGGTGCAACATTTCTCACAATCCAGTGTACCTAGTCTTTTCATGAAACTCATGCCATGAAAAGATTGGCGTATTAAATTAACTAAATGAAAAATTACGAAATTTATGCTAGATGGCACATTTGATTTTCATATTCTTTTTCTGTGAGTACACAAAATCAACAGATTCAAATACAGTCGAACTTCGATAACTCGAATCATGATCTGCCAAAAAAAAAGTTCGAGTTATCAAGACTTTGAGTTATTGAATAACACTAATCTTCAATCTTGGCGCTGTTGCCAACCAATTTGATTCAAGTTATCAAAAATTCACTTCACTAGTCTCCAGATGTTTTGAAGCATTATTTAATAACTTTACAACTTTTGTATAGGAAGCTGTGAGAGTTTTATCAAATATCTTCTCATTCAAGGAAGAGAATGCAATATATCCATTTCTAAACCAAGTAATAATATTAAACTTACCAATATTGGTAGCATGAATTTGTGAATAGTGTGTGGAGTTAAAAACTCGTAACAAAAACCAAAAGGTTTAATCAGTGCATGAACAATTGATACACTGAGATTGTTTCCACATTGAAATCTTTCCAACAGTTTATGGAAACCATGTAGTTCTCCAAATCTATTTACGAGGTCAACCAGCCAACCTCTAGGATTCCTTAAATCTGTAGAAGGTCTAGCATATAATTCTTCTTCTGATAAATTACAGTTTGGTCCTGCTGTCTCACTAGATCTAGCTGAATTGAAAGTATGGAACTTGGTACTTGGGTTGAAGATCATTGCTAATAGGTCCAGTAAGGGAAACCAATCATGTGATAGTTTAGCAACACACAATTCAACTAATTTCAGACAATTTTGTTGGATGCAGAAATGAATATTAGGTTTCCAACTCGATACAGCATCATCTTGTATTATTTTATTGAAGGAAATTGTGAGACTCTCACGGAAAAATCTTTGACATGCTTCTGATTTTGTATCTAAATTTTTTTTTGCAAGTTCAGTTGAAACCTTCAGAAGGCATTCTAGTTCTTGGTCTGGTAAAACTGGAACAACCCATCTTATATTGGAAATTTTTTCATCTAGAGATGTCAATTTATCGTATGGAAAAGGAGGCTCAACTACATCATTCTGAATTTGAACAGTATCATCAGAGGACCCAGGCACAGCAGGTGTCTGTACATAAACAATATTACAGGATGAGGTTTGTTTTACGAGATGAATACTTACCTGATCTGTATTATTACTAATATTCTGTCCTTTAGTTGCAACAGTCATTTTATTTGATTCAAGCTGGCATTGTCCAAACTACTGCAAAATAAGTATGAATACAGTAAATATGACGAATCGATTCATCAGAATTCCATTGAAATTTGCTAACAAGAATAAGGATACTTATTTGAAAAATTAAATACCCTCTTGATATTGACAAATGTCACTGAAAATAAAATGGGAGTGACATTCCTTGTACTTGTATCAATTTATGAATGCTTAAGAACAAAATGTTTACCCATATACATGTTAATTACGCCAAGTTCTTTGGGATACGATGTACAACTACAAATTCCTTTTTGAGATATTATTGTTTGACAACCGTGAGAAGTGAAGTTAATTCACCGGCACACACAAAATGGCGACCTAAATTTGTAAGAGCGGTTGAAGTTTACCACAACATATCAAAACATAACAATAATAAAAGCTTTAGCATTTACTTCAAATAATAAAATGATAAAAATATATTCCCGAGAACACCATGAAATATCTAGTCCTAGTGTGTTGACGTACAAAATATCTGCAGGCACGTCGTGATTTGCAAAATACCAACTCTCATTAAAATTTGTAAATTTGTTTTTGTTGTGGCTAAACTGCAACTGTCTCTGTCATCATGAGATAAAGGAGACCACAGAACGCTTTCAATCATGCACAGAACACATCGAATCGAAGTCTATGCATCGAATGTTCTGTGATCGCAACTTCGAGCAAAGAGTCTTCTGTGGTTTCATTCCCACAGAATGACAGAACAATAATGACATGGAACTATATTCTATGATTTGTTCAATTCTGTGCTCCAACCTAAAATTATAAAAAAAATAAATAATAATTGAGCTGAGCAGTGAGCTATTGAAAATCTTGAAGGAAAATCAAAGTGTTATTATATTCTCTCGTTTCATTTCTTGGAAACAGAAACCTTTGGTCGAAATGAGTTTTGAAATATTATTTAGAATTATGATTATAGTAGGTTTCATATCATTGTTCCATTCAGCATATTCAGCAGCACAACGTAAATACTTCCTATGAAATATTTTTCTGTAGTTATCATAATCCTTGTATTTCAGATAGATCTTATCTGCGTTTAAATGAATTGGATTTTATAGCATTACCTCTAGATGTGAGTATGGCTATTAATTTTGATTTATTTGTGTGTAATATTGATTTTCCTTCACAGATCAGTTTACAAGCCATACTAAGTTTATTTGTAATTGTGTATGGGGTTCTTCAGATGTCCGGAAATTTCAAAGAAATAAAGGCATCAGCGGAATTAGATAATAAATCTTGGGGTTCATTTAAAAATATACCTTCATTCTATATGTTTTGTCACAGAGGAAAAGCATTCTCAGCATATTTCTTCCAACAACATAAGGATTACATGCAAGTTGAATAGAGAACCTAATTTAATTAAGTATTTAGGTATTTTGGAATGTTATTTTTTTCTTGGGGAATTTATTCAAATATGAAGATTGGACAAGAGTTCAAAGGTTCATAACTTTGATTTTCATTGAATATTTTTGAAATTTAATGCTATTAAATCTGTACATTCTTTATACTTCTGAAATACAAGCCATTTTAAATGTGTCTAGTTGAAATTTTGTCCCAGTCTTAACCTCTGTAAAAGAAAATATTTATTATTGTCATCAAATTATATAATGCTAGAATTCTTTTACTAAGTTTTATACATGTTTAAAAATTTATCTATTAACCCAAACCTGTCCCATTAAGTTTGTTTCATATTTGTCAACCCAGGGCAAGTTTATCATAAGGCAGTTTGGGCAACCCCCCAGTAAACTGCAAAGGCAGGCCTCGGACTTCCTCGTCTAGCGCGTTATCTATTCTACATCATATGGACCCATTGACCTAGAATATTCTACATCAATGTATGGACCCGAGAGGACACACGCCTAAAAGCCACATGTCACATCAACTTTGTGTCTAGTCTCTCGAATCCAGGCAAACTAATTATTCTGCACTATTCAGATTAATGAGGAACTAGGTTCAGTTCAAATTTGGTTGGATTTGTGAGAAGAGTTTTAACTGTTATTCATGTATGCTCAGGTTTGTCTCAGTGTTCGTATAAATTCTTTGGAAAAGTCTGTTACTTTTGTTAGTAGATCAATTACTAACCGAGTTCCGAAGACGAAATGTATATTTGTAGGGACTGAGAGGAACGTCACGAATTGCCCAGTTGAATGTACACACAAGTTTTCCGAGTCATTTTTATGAGGTTAAATCATATATACATAGTTCAAGAAGTAAAGCGATCTGTTCCAGATTTGAGTGAATATCGGTGGGATCGGAAAACCAAATCGAGGATTTCTTGAATACATGGTATGAAAAATACGACTGGCTTAACAGTAGCATTGTTTAAACAATGTGTAAACTTTGAATGAAAAATTTTGTAGGCCATGCATTTAATTCGCAGCAATTAATACATCAATGAGTTTGGTCAAAAAATGGTTATAACGATTTGAAATATTCCACTCGCGATCTATTGCTACACAATAAAAGTTCTCGGCATATGTCATCGAACTGCAAGCTTGCAGGCGTTTATGCGGCAGGAATTGGGGCTGTAACCCAAAAATACTGCGATGGATGTACGTCTTGATTGTAAGACCTATAGTCACTTAATATGGGGCATTAGCCTGGTTTGCTAAGACAAGTCAGGCAAGTACGAGGAAAATGCTCGACAAAGTACAAAGGCTTGCCTGTGTGTGCATCACAGGAGCTATGAGAACGTGCTCAACCAAGGCGCTTGAGATCATCACAGACCTCACACCTCTACATCTAGTGATTGATAGGGTAGCCCTTGAGCCACCCTCAGGGTATCTAAAAAAGGAGCAGGCAATTAGTCAGGTTTCAGAGAGTTTGGTCCTCTCTGAATGACTACACCTCATCTGCAAACCTTCCTAGTGATATAATGATCAAGATAGTAAGCAAACTTCAGTACAATGCTAAGCAAAATAGAGTATTGGGAAAGGGAATACACCAACTATAACCTCAAAGAAAATACAATAAAATGGTATACAGATGGTTCTAAAACCGCTACAGGAGCTGGCGCTGGGATTTACGGGACAAGTACCAATGTGCACTATCGTTATGCTCCTGTCTAGATATGAATCTAGAAAGAAACTATCAGAAGTGCGATATAGCTATTCATATACAGATAGTCAAGCTGCTATTAAAGCACTGAGCTCCTACGTCATTGACTCAAAGCTGATTTGGGAGTGCCGAAACAAACTCAATGAGGTAGACAAGAAGAATAAGGTCTCTTTAATCCCCGGTCATTCGGGAATCGTAGGAAACGAAGAGGCCAATACACTGGCCAGAAAGAGCGCACAAACGCCACTGGCCCAGAACCCTTCTGTGGTATAGGAAAATGCACCTATAAGGAGTTTATGCTGAAGGAGAAAACCGAAAGAGAAAAACTCCGGCGGGATCTCCCAGGGATGGATCACTCCAAAAAGTTCCTCCGGAATTTTGAAACTGCTAGATCCGAAAAATATCTGGATCTCAGTAAAAACCAACTTCACTTACTCACTGGCTTTCTTACAGGACATTGTTCGCTAAAGAAGCATCTGTTGAGAATGGGTTTAACGGACACTGATGAGTGTAGATTCTGTGGGGAGGAGGAAGAAACTCCTATTTGCCTGGTTTCGGAATGCTATGCCATTGCAAGCCAAAGGAAAGAGTGCTTTGGACAAGAAACTTGTAGAAGTGGGGAGTTATCCTCCTTGAAGCCGTCCCAGATACTGGATTTCATCAAATCTCTGGAACTGGAGGGCGAGCTGTAGGAGGCGCGAGGATAACAGCTCTGTTAGGGGGCACCATAGGTCGCAGTGGACTGTAACCCCTTTTCACTATAACTATAACTGCAAGCTTGATAGCATTAGGAAACAAAAGCTGTATAGTGTATATCGACAATGCCCGTTAAATAAAAATACAAGGTGCGGCACGGAGGGCGGACGTTTTTCAGATGGGCATAACTTTCCCCCACTGAGGACGAGAGAAGTGGGGAAGGTGCCGTTAGACTCGTGTGTTCCTAGCATTTATTTACCAGTTGTCGTCATGGAGCCTTGGACGGTGGAGCATCGTGTTTTCGCCTATGATAGTTTCGTCCGAAATAATGAGTCAGTCACGGTCGTGCAGCGCGAGTTTCGTCGCCATTTCCACATTCATCGGAATAGAGCTATTCCCTCTCGAAACACCATCCTTCGTTGGGTTGAATCACTTCGCAGACGTGGTGAACTGATCAACAGAAGACCAAGAGGACCTGTGCGAACAGTTCGAACGCCTGAAAATGTTGAACGCGTTCGACAAGCCATTCTTCGCAGTCCGTCGCGATCTGCTCGGAAACATGCTGCTGCACTTCGCCTCAGTGATCGTTCGGTGAGGCGAATTTTGCATATGGATCTTCGCTTTCACCCCTACAAATTGGCCATTGTGCAACAGAGCATCAATGGACGTTATTCGCCCTCTCTTCCCTGGTCGCCTTATTTCCAGGTTTGGCGATGTTCATTGGCCTCCCCGGTCCCCAGATTTATCCATATGCGATTTTTTCTTATGGGGACACCTCAAGGCTAGAGTATACGAGACCAAGCCCCGAACTCTGGACGAATTGAAAAGGGCTATTCGCGTGGAAGTTGCCCAAGTTGAGAGAGCGATGTTGGAGAGAGTCTACGCGAACTTCCAAGAGCGCCTCCAGCACTGCATCACCGATTTCGGCCACCACATGCCTGATGTGATTTTCCACACTTGACTGTCTCAAATGCTATTTCCTTGAGAATCTGATTCCGTCAATAAATGTGTTTTTGAGTAAAAATTAACGCTTTCATTATTTTTTTAAAACCATCCATCCTCCGTGCCGCACCCTGTATAACATTTTGACGCTAGAGTAAAACTTCGTCCGAAAACCTAATCAACAATAATTTTTTTCAGGTTGCTAATTGATATAATTAGTGTAAAAGGTTATGTGGATGCATCAACGCAAAACCCCATTTTATTATTTTCGTCTGTTCATTTTGCTGGGCAATGGGAGATATGCGTTCGAACATAAATCACAATGCACATAGCAGATGTATCTTGAAGCATAATTATTATTTTGAAAAAAAAAAGGTCTGACTAGAAAAGGGTGGTTCATAATCCGAGCCACCTCAGTGTAAATGATCACGAGCTACCACTGAATTTTGCGGTAAACCTCAAGCAGTCTGAAGTTTTTTCTTGGCGTCCAAGATCTGAAGAAGGATGTTACACTGTTACAGCCCTGCCCATCATGGGGGCCGGTTGAAGAATTGATATAAATAACACCATTAACATTCTTATACAAATAGAATAAAACTAGTGTTGGTGTGATAGGATAATTTTACTATGTAGAGCGTCATTCACATAAAAATAAATATAGGCAATATTTTTTGTTTACAAAAATGCAATTGAACAGGTTTTTCAATACAAATGTTTTAGCTGTTCATAAGATACGAAAAAAATTATATTCCATGGTCCCATTCTGAACCATGTTGGAATAAAACCTTTGTATAATGCCCAGAAACCTTCGTATTTGAAGGTGTGATAAAAGCAATCAGCTGTACCTCGGTACAAATGAGTATCCGTTTTGAGGTTTTCTTTTAATTTTCTTTGGTTCATTAGACGTGTCTGAAAAAAAATGAAATCAACATATACACTTGGAACAAAAATGATTATTCTCACTCTGACTACATCAATAGGGGTAGATGCCACTGCACTTCCTAAACTGGCTACTAGACTGGATCTAAGGAGTATATTCATGAATTGCCGAGGACAGACCATGTACATGTACTTGAGAAGGGCCAGGGCCGTCGAGGTGGTCGATAGGGGGGGGGGGGGCCAGGGACGGGCCGAAGCCAAATTTTTGGGGGAGGATAGCTTCGAAAATTTTCCAATTTCTCCGAAATTTTTCCAACTGCTTCTTAATTTTGTCAACAGCTTCCAAAATATTCCAACTCTCTGTTCAACATTAGGGGGGGGGGCCGTCATCAGGGTGGAATATCGCATCCAGCGTCAACTTTGGGATATTCCACCCGGATGAGCAGTGGCGGCTTGTCCTATTAGGCAGGTGAAGCAGTGCCTCACCAGTAAATTCAAAAAAATATACGTATTAATCGAATATTCTATAATATCATTCAATCATCACTATCATTCCTATCACAATTAATTTCGCGTGTTTAACCATTCTTCATCTAAAATCTAAAAGCATTTATGCTTCAATTAACAAGAATGATTGCGCGTTCGGCAATAAATATCCGTTCAGTTATTTCACCCCGTCCCATGTATTTTAAGCTTCTACGACGAGATATGCACTTGCCGAACGCGCTAAAAGGCTCCGCGTTTTCATATCCCTACATTCCTGTGTGTCCATCTCACTCCCTCTTCAAGAAGTAAATGGTTAGAGGCTAGCCTCACGCGCTTCCTTGTCTAGCACGCAATCTTGGAGAATCGACTGCTGCGTCTGTCCGCTTTGGTAGGCGCGTTTATAGACCGACGTGAGGCAACATAGAGGCTAGCCTCAATAGACCTTTCCAGAATTACCTGTGCAGGTGAAAGTTGCGTGCGTCACTTGTAGGCTAAGAATGAATATTATTATTTCACGCAGTCGAAGTTTTGGATATGGATGTTATTTGTTGAATTGTTTATCGAAAATCTAAATTGTTTTATGCCTCAACAATGTTGTGTTACTAAGTGAGGGTCACGGTACGATAAAAACAGTAGAATCTCATTTCATTGCTACCCTCTCTCTCTTTCTCTTCTCACTCGCACTAAGGTTTGCGCATCTTTTAAAGCTGCCCACAAGTTGCGCATGAGATATACCTGTTTCTCTCTCATTCTGGTTTAGTTCACATCTTTCATCTTTGTTCTACGTATTCTGGAAAGGTCTATTCGATTTCTCGGCCGGATATTCGTTCAGAACTTCAGAAGCCGGCTCGGGGAAACGGTAGTAAGATTTCGGCTGCTCTGAATTCGGACGCTTGAAGAATTATTATCGAATTTGATAATCATTTTTGGATACTCCGTGTCATGTGATTTGCGATATCTTCTGAAGGAAGCATTTTCATTTTCTAATCAGATTCAAATACAACCCGATTTTAAAATTTAAAGCAATGAGAATATTTCGAAAAAGAGATCGAGAAATAAGCTTAACTACCTAGAATATTTTGAATACAGACTTTCTATCTGTTGGGGCGTTACTAGTAAAAGGAACTGATTTTTTCAAAGGAAAGATAGAAACAGATTTGGTAATGCAGCCATAATGATAATATCACGAGCAATAATTCATAGAAAAATTTCAGAATTTTACGCAACTGACGAAGAAGATAGTTCAATAGAATAACTCATTCATATTGTAATATACCTTAGGCCTTAGACTATACAGGGTGTTTCTAAATTCATGCGAAAAAATTCAGGAGGCGCTTGCTCATGTGAAATTAAGATCGGTCATTCATGTAACCAAATTTCCTCAGCCCACCCCTTACCGAGATATCACCCTTAAAAGGTGGTGACTAAAATTGAGTTTTCATTTTTTTTTTCTCTTGAGATATCGGTTTTGGGAAAAAAATTAGGAATAGGAAATTGTTTTGAATAAAATAAGGATATCAAGTTATAATTTTATTTCATGTAACTTCATCTCGAAAAAGGGTTTTGATATGAAATAAAGTAAGGTTTGCTAATTTCAACCCCAGGAGTATTGAAAAAGTACCCGTGGTTAGTCGGTTAGTCCTTAGCGGGTGCACGAAAATACAGAATTTATTTCAAGTTTCTAGCTTTACTGAAATTTCAGAAAAAAAATTAATTAAGTCACCCCATTTAAGTGTTATATCTCAGAAGGGGGCGGGATGAGGAAATTTTTTTGAAGAAAAGACCCACCTAAATTTCATACGAGCAATCACCTGAATTTTTTCGCATGAATCTAGAAACACCCTAAATTAGGCGAACCATTTGCAACTATGAAGTTTTGCCCCCCTGAAATTTCAAAAAAATTTTTTTATGATGTGCCTCACCACCTTAAACTATCACGAGCCGCCACTGCGGATGAGTCCTAATAGGACGAAACTGCAGTCGGTGCGATTCTCTGTTGAAGTTGGACCATTCGGTCTGGTAGGGTGAGCAGTATGGGAGATCTAGTTCGTATTCACATTTCATTTGTCAATATTTATTAATGGCAAATGTCTTTTTTTTATTACAATTAGTTATGATATCTCAGTTCTCCAATAAGAAACAGGCCAAGTTACTCAGAGAAAGGTGTATTTCACAAGCTTACTTCATAATTAAAGGACCATGCACAAATCAAATGGGAAATGGATCCCAGTCGAATTGGCCGAAATTTAGATGTAGTTTATACTTTTCTGATAAATAGTCTTCATCGGTATCGAAGGTCGAAAGTTGCGACTAGTGCACGCAATCAAAAATGAATTCACATCTATTAGGTACTTTGGGGCTTGGACGACGGCATGTATACGTGGCATGAAAATAAAATATGTATTATGTGAATTACTGCAGGGTTTGAATTTTCTTGTTGTGTTCTGTTTCCGGCATCTAGCACTGTTTGAATTGATATAGTTTTGAGGGGATCCATTTTCCATTTGATTTGTGCAGGGTCCTTTGCTTTCACACGAAAACGTTCAACCGAATCCAACAGAATTCAACCCATATTTTGCAAATATAAAATTTGGGGGAAGTTATAATTTCCTATGGTCTCATGTGGCTCCCGGCGGCCCTGGCGATATCAAAGGTTTGAGCGATTCTGCTACATGACAATGCACATTCAAACCAATAACCTTCAAATAAAAATTCTATACTCACAAAAAATGATTCGCTACATTATCTCCAAAAAAAACAAGAAGTCTACTTTTACAAAGGTCATATACTGGCAGTTCAACCGCAGCTATCACAGCAGCTCTCTGAGCAGTAGGTGTAACACCCTATAAAAAAGAGATTAATACCTACAATTGTGTAATATTTGCAGAAATAAATATTTACTCTCCACAATCCTGACAATCCCTCTTGAGCATAAACTTCCTTGAAACATTCGACGAGATTCACATTTCTAGATATACTCTGTACTTGCATACGAACTTTCAAGACATCAGTTGGATTGGCTATAGCACTGGAGACTGCTCCAGCTATCACAGCACAGAATAAACTCACCATAAATGGTTCATAGTCTTTATTATATTTCAAAATAACATCTTTGAGAGAATAATAAGTACCAAACTTGATAGTTCCGTAAGTTGACTGTCGAAGAACTGCTGGCCAAATTCTACAAAAAATAAACATTAGCTACCGTAAATCGTGGCCTAACTGCAAAAAAATTAAGAAGTCAATGAACGAAACATCCGGCAACATCGTGCAAAATCTTTCCACTTTCAGTGTGCAAAAATATTTATTATACAGGGTGTTTCAAAACAAGATCGAAAAATTCAAGGGGGTGATTCCTTGTTCAAAATAAAGGGTAGTTTGTTATATAACTGTTTGGTCAGAAGTCAAACGTTAGGGAGATATCGCGGTTCAAAGATGGCGGAACGATGATGTTTTTTTTTATTTCAAAACCAGAAACGATAAAATGATGATATTTATGGAAGTATAACTTTATAACTATTATGAAAACAAATGAAAATCGTTACGTGTCGTTCTGAAATGAATATGAATATTGGATATGAGTTTAATCGAAAGAAAAAATTTTTTCTTGTAATTTGAGTGTGGCCGTATGAGAGTACCATTTGTATTCCTCAAAAATAATTTTGATGTAGCAACTCCTAACCAAAAATTTTGATCATAAATTGTAGATCTGTTTAGCACACTTTATTGTATGTCATGTTTTATTCACAGAAGCAGCAGCAACATATCATGGTCGTGGCTATTTGTTTTGTGGAATAGATTATGTTTGAGTAAAAATTCCTGGAGATACATTTCAAATTAATGTGTAATGGGGTGTCCGGACCCCATCGGACCCCCCCCTGGCTGGTCAGCTGAATTTTTGTGTCCCCATCATGAGAATATATGTCGACGATACATTTCTGATCCTACCTGAAGACCGAATTGAGACAACACTTAATATGTTCAACTCATTTCATGAGAAACTTCAATTTACCATTGAGATAGAAAATAACAAGAGTTTGCCTTTTCTCGATGTTATAGTGATAAGAGAAAACAATGGAATGATCACCGATTGGTATGCAAAACCGACTAATTCTAGTCGATGTGTCAACTTCCTTTCAAACCATAGTGTCCAACAAAAGAAAAAAGGTTGCTGCCAATTTAATCCACAGAGCTCTATTACTAAGTCACAAAAAGTTTGAAAAGAAAAATATAATGAAAATAACAGACATACTCTTGGGAAACAACTACCCCCCTTACTATATCAGAAAGGCTATAAACAACTACAAGCTTAAACTAAGTCGGATTAACAATGGCGGGGGCGCCAACGCGATTACCAGTACAACGAACAATACACACACCAACTCAACACTCGAAGTGACTACTAAGTTGAAATATTTTAAGCTTGTGTTTTTCCCTGGATTGTCCTACAAAATACACAATATATTCAAGGAGTTTGGTTGCACGACATCCTTCTATAACATCCTTGACAGCAACAAAAAATTTTTCACCAACATTAAAGACAGAACCCCTCCCATCATGCAGTCTAGTCTTGTTCGTTGGACTTTGTCGGTAACAAAGAATACCAAGCTTTATGACTTTTTTCGTAATTCCAGGTAATTTTGAACCCTTCCGATTCAGGCACTTTCTGGCACTTAATGTTAACATAACACATACATATTTCATTAAATATGGCAAAAACTCAAAAGCACTCAACGCTATGATCAATTTGAATCAGGGATATTGAGAATTTGCAAACGCCCGCAGATAAAGCCATCACGGACAAATTATTTCCCGTTTCAGAGCGAGATTTCGAGATTTTTTTCCATTGAAAAATCCAAGACCATCGTTATAAGCAAAGAGCCCTTAAGATGCAAGCTAGTAGTGGAAAATAAACCAATAGAACAGGTCCTGGTCGCTAATTATCTGGGAATCGAGATATCCGCAAATCAGGATAGAACACAAGAAGTGGAAAGTCAAGAAAACAAGGCAAATAGAATTTCAGGAAGCTTATCCATGTTGCCAAACTTAGCAGATTGTAGGTTTCTCTGATGACGTATTATCATACACATAAACTATTTATCTCATTTACAATGCTAAATTGATATAACATCTCTTTATTTTTAATTGAGACAATCTTTTCGGATATATCATTAATGAGTAAATCAAAGAATATAGTTGATTATACTATTTTATGCTAGGGATATTGTACCAAAGAAATTCAGGTTAGATTCATGACAACACCGCCCTTATCTCTACTACAGTTTGAACAGAGATGGAGAGATACTTTGGTCAACACGTGGTTCTCGATAAACCAACGTTGCCGGAATAATCCGTTGAATTACAGGAGAAACTTTGGTGGAGTTTGCTGGTTGTTTATGATTCGGTGGCGTAGAAACTTTAAATAAGGAAGCTTTCAGCTTGTATCTGTTCAGGTACCTACAAATTCATATCACAGTCAGGATTGTTTGCTGTTTTGTAACAATGTAGACAGTCTCTGCTACATTTATTGTCAGTTTGTCGTTACATAAACACTCGTTGTAAAGAATAAAGTCTTGATTGGCCAAAAATTCAAGTTTGTTGAGATTACTATCAGACAATACTGGTATATAATTATTTTTGAACATTTATATTCGGTAAATGAACTTAGAATTGATGTAATTTTTTTTAAATAATGAGTATCACAATATTCCCAATAATTCAATAGCAAAATTACAACAGGATTTAAAATATTGGAGTGATTCGATCTTCACTCGATAGAAATTCATTTTGATAGGAACTAAATGATAAGTTAGTCTATTTTCAATTTTAATAATTCAAAAATCAATTGTTTCGCCATATAGATAGCTTTTTCAGATTTCAAATTTCTCTTTCTGAAATTTGCCGCAAAATTTTTCATGCTTAGAGTAAACGCGAACTCTTCTGGTTTTTCTTCAACAAGTTTCCAAAGGTTCGTGTACGCTGATACAAGTTCGAACTCGTCGCTTACAAGCTTTCCGTCTCTTTCTCTCAGCAACTTCGAATTGTCGAGTGTTGGACTCCGATTAGTTTATTTATTACAACAATTGTTTCGCTGTCATTTGATTCCTATAAAAAGGAATTTCCATCAAGTGAAGACCGAGTCAATCCAGTATTAAATATTCTTGTAGAGTTGAAATTAGTCATTTTCAAAGCTTTAGAGTGCTGAGCACTGAAAAATTCATTATTCTTCTCATTTGTGAAATATTTTCAATAAAATTACATATATTGAAAGGAAGATTTATTCTGCAAAACAATAAATGTCGCGGCAGAAGTGATTTGAAATCGCACGCCCATGTTCTTCGAAAGTTAAGGATTTATGAGGTGTTGCCACAAAACGTGGCCGAACAAAGAGATCCCATCTTTTATCCTAGTTCCACTCATTGTGATGACTTTCAGTGTGGGAGCCAAAACAAATCATGATTCTACAAGGGAATGCGATGTCTATCGGGTATAGTCAAAGTACAAGACCTGTATTCGACCGATAATGACGTACGCCATTGAGACGAGAGCTGATAATAGTAAAACGAAGTCAATTCTTAGAACTGCCGAAATGAGAGTACTCAGAAGAATATCGGGAATCGGGATATTCACTGAGAGATCGTATTCGTCATTCGACAATTAGAGGGGAACACGGAATAAGCGGCATAGTGTGATGGGGACGAACGCGCAGAAGAGCTTGGAACGAGCACGTCGGAAGAATGGCGCCTAACAGAATAGCGAGATTCGCACGAGATGGAATCCCGGACACCAGGGGACCTATAGGTAGACCACCTAAAAGATGGCGGCCGTGAATCCTGGATCTCAACATCTAAGGAGAAGATTTCGATATTTAGAGGGTATCATTTGGTCTATATCTTTGTTATCGAACACCCTGTATATGTGAAAACAATTTTAAATTGTGCATCTGATTGTCCTTTACATTTCACGAAAAAAAATTCAAAATGTCTTCATTTACTGCCTCAAAATGAGAACCGCGTCTGGGGTGGGCCACCCTGTATATGACTTGATTTATTCTCCAGCATTCCATCGGAGTAGGATTAGGGGTCACGCAGTCGCAGACCAATGGTACTGACTGGGACAATTGAATAACTGACGGGGACACCGGGACTCAATGCTTCAAATCAGGACATGTTCCAGCGTACCGGGACGTAAAGCAGCCCTACTCTAGATAGAAATCAAGTGCCTGCCAAATCGCCTGTATAATGTGTGATAACAGTTGTTTGCAGATTAACAGTTTGTGCAATGGAACTAAGGCAATGTCAGATTTAAAAAATGTTATTGGTTGGGATCACTTTAACTCTTACTATATGACGGCATCAAGTATCTTACTCTCAGAGCCCCTTAAGGTGTAACGAAAAGAGTCAAATCACCCAAGATGTACCACGAAAATAAAGTTAAGGATAGTGCAAACAAGTACCTATATTGAAACTCAGACTATTTCTGCGTATTTGAATCACATACCCATTGTACAAAGCTTTAAAACCTTCTTGTTTTGCTACCTTAACCATACAATCTATCATTCCATTATATTTAAGAACAGCATGTTTTTTGTCTAGCACTTGTCCCTGAATCTGTAATCTTGTTTTCGTCAGATCGATAGGAAATGTTCCTAGAAGTAAAATAAGTTAGACTAGATTTATGTGCATGATCTTCTGGACGAATACCAAACTCAGCAACACAGCTTGCCAGTCCTCCATAAACAAACGGGCGCCAATCTCTATCGCCCATACCAGTTAATGAACTGCTTTAACGGATCCGTGCTACTATCAAACCTTGTTTACGCCAATATTCAAGAATCTAATCAACTCTGATGGCACCGAAGGAGATGAGGTTAGGGAGGTTAACAGACATAGATTAAAGAATTAACAGATTTGACAGGACTAAATCTATGGTAAGGAACCACAGAGCAGAAAAATGAATCGTCATTTTTCCACTCCCAGTGTTGCCTTGTTGACGCTAGTTTACGGTTTGTCAAAAAAAAAGGCTGCAGCCCAAAGTGACTGGATTGTAGCCCACGTAATCTAACTAGATCTAATCTGATTAGAATCACGTAATGTAATTAGATTACGTAGGTTACGACTAGATTCGTGAATTGACGGACCGTACCCCAGATAACCTCTTAATATTTTTTGATTGTTTTGTTTTTGAATCAAAGACATTCTACAGTAGAATATCTTTGCGTTTGCATAGATGGAATATGGGTAAAAAAATTATTATTTCCCTAGTGAACGGTCCAGTAGGGCAAGAATTTCTATTTTCGATATCGATAGGGAAAAAATCAATGGTCCCAAGATATAGAAAGAGATTAAGATTTTTACATGATCATTGCCATATGATTGACACCAATGTTGCCGCTTTCTCCTAGTTACAATTTTTATTTTAATCGGAATTTTTCCCCTTTTTTATTGAACTACCTATAAATTTCCATTCGACATCTGAGTGAAATTTCACAGAAATCAGTGAAATCACTAGAAATCGATAGAGAATTTAAAAGAGTCTATCGCCTGGCGCCTACTACAGTGACTCTAACAACAACTCTAAAGGGTCGTTTATACTGGCCCGTAACTTATGCCCTTAAAAATTGTTCTCTTTAAGGGAATAAGTTAAAGTTCGAGTATAAACCATAGCATGAAATTTCTATGTTTCAACTCTTAGGGTAAGGGAAAAGTTTAAGTTACGGGCCAGTATAAACGACCCGTAACTCTTGTTAGAGTCACTGTAGCGCCTACTAGTCGAAATCGGCATATTTGCAGATATTTCTGTTATAACGGCAACACTGTGACCTTTCCCACCAAAGCATATTCTTCTCTCTCTTCAATCTACCCTCTCTCTTTCTATATCTTGGGACCAATGAATCAAAGGCCACGGAGTATCCGTGATCAAAGGCCAAAAAATAATAATATATATGTTCTGTGGCCAAAACCCAAATCACAGAACACCTTAACTGTGGCCAAAGACCTCTTTGCAAAGATTCTTTGATTCAATTAAATGCTGGGTTGCCTGGTCTTATGTTTTGTTTACAATTTTTCAAATCCAACATTAATGCTTCATTTCTATTCCTTCAAAACAAACGAGTTTGGACATGTTCGGGAGTTTTAATCATAGACTAACTATAGATAGGCAACTCTTAATCCAAATTATGTTCATTACGTCAGCGCCATCTATATTTGGTCGTTCGTACTAACAGCCGATATCGGCGTAGAATGACAGAGGCGCCATCTAGCGGTTTTTGTAGAAAAACAAGGGGCATCGTCTTATCATTGTTTAAGGAGAAGATAGTTAGTTACTCCCCATACAAAAGCTGTTGGACGTGAGTTAACCGCGACACCTGTTAGAATACTACAACATCTCACAAAATCGAGCCCCATGCAAATGCGCCCTCTTTACTAATAATGGTATTGCCACTAAACGTTAAAAAGTTTTCTACTTCTGTGGGCATTTCTGCAATGACGTGGGGAAAAAATATAGAAGTCCAACGATCTGTCACGATCAGCTGTTAAAATGGCGAACAAACAATAAACTAACCGAAGTTTGCTATGTGTTTTTCATGCAATTGCTTCATTTTTGTCTTGAATAAGTATGCTTTTATTTTGTTGTGTGGTTAATTGAGGAAGTAAGAAACCTCCTGGCATGAAAAATTCTATAGGATTCCTGTTACATCAATAACACCCATTAAAAACTACCAAATGGCCTGCAAGTTTAGGAGATAGTTATCAGCTTGAAGAGCTTATTTAACCGAGAAGAAATTGAAAAATACTATTGTATGTTAGAAAACTTTTTATTACAGTTAAAGGCACCTGATATTTGTGAGCTTTGTATTCTAAATTAAAACGTCTTCAAATCAAATTGTTCATTTGTCATTTCTTCAATGTACGTACACAAACTTTTTTATGTATATAATCATTGTTTAAAGAGAATCTTCTCTTTAAACAATGATATAATGTATTGATAGCTCTTCTATAGAATTCTGATTGCAGATTAATAACACAACTGAGTTTCTCTGAAATAAAGTTTCTATTTATTTTTAAAACATACAAACATAATGAGAAAACCTTACCTGAAATAAAGA
Source organism: Adalia bipunctata (assembly GCA_910592335.1). NCBI lineage: Eukaryota > Metazoa > Arthropoda > Insecta > Coleoptera > Coccinellidae > Adalia > Adalia bipunctata. Next base: position 49,739,631 of record OU342950.1, on the reverse strand, counting down.
ATCGACATTTTAAGCTATTTATTACAATTATCTTTCAAAAATAAGTTTATCTGACCATCTCTTGAAATATGTAATCGACAAACAATAAACGAATACTATAGCAAGCAACGTACAACAGAGTAAGGCTATTTCTTAAAGGAAAATAGGTATTTTTCTTTTACATCACCCCTCCTGGGGATGAAAATAATATTCGCAGAATATTTTTATGTATAGATCAGTCCTTTTCTTCAAACTGTGGTACTGGAGTTAATTTTGAAATATGAAAATGGTTTGAGTCTAATTTCTTGTGACCTGTATTGATTCTGTAGATAGAGTTCGAAGTTCAATTAAGAAACACCCCAAATAATACATTATTTTACATTCTGTAATTTGGAATTGCATTTTCCCATATTCAAAAATTGCATAAAATACCAATTCAAATTTTTATTAAGGTATGCAACAGAATTCATCGAGTACATCCCTTGTGTGAAACGAAATTTTTATTGAGATGTTTGTAAACGCAAATCAAAATGAAAAGTGAATGCAGGAATACATACACAAGTTAGCAAATTGAAATACGTTTCAGAAAAGAAGACGGTTCATATGTAATTTTTATTAATTGCTGATAAATTTGTATGATAGTATTTAATTAAAGTAACCTCAGACAAAGGAGGTGTCTAAGAAAGTAACCGTCTAGCACAGGGGTCGGCAAACTTTTGAGTCGGAAGAGTCAAAAATCACAATTTACAATATTTCCAAATTTTTTTCTCGCCAATAAACAGTATTGGAATATACAGAGTGTTTCTTAACCCGGCAGTGGTACGGTGGGGTATCTCATACCCCAAGCGACTTTATTCTTCTGTATCTTTGTCAGTATCAATAATTACGTCGGCAGACTTCGAGTACCCTCGAGACCATATGATTCCCGAATGTATGTCGAATTAGGTCGCTGCAGTGCAGATATTCATCCGACTAGATACAGTGGAACGAGACAGTTGTGTGCATACCCCACCGTACGCATTTAGACATTCCGTACTCACGTACGGCACCAAACGCGAATAGCGCTATGTTGTGTTTCTTTCAACAAGCCCTAGACAAATCGCTTATAACTTCTTTCGGTATCAACGATTTCCTACACATATAATATAGAGGTTCAATGAAAAAAGAATAAAAATAAATCGAACTATAGGTAGGTATTAATGCCCTCGCTCCGCTCGCGCGTGATATATCAGTTGATTAAATTTTCAATTACTTTACATATTTTGATAACCTATTCTCATCTCCATTTAATTTTTCAATTAGGTAGGTAGAAATGTTTTTAGTCTGAACTGTAACCCAACCCACTATACTACCATTGAGTTTAAATATATTTGAACTCAATGATTGTATCTCGGATTTTTATGGAAAGTTGGAAAGTGATTGAATTCATCGAATTTTCATGTTTAGAAAATTACGAAATGATTGTACTCCATTCAAATCAGATGTTTCCATTTCATTGCTTCAAAATTGAAAAGTTCTTCCTTTATAACTCTTCATCTCAAAAGTATTCTATTTGGATGCTGCAGAATATAAATTACCTATATTATACCAGTAAAGATTCATTCATCACTTGGAATAATTTCACTTTCAATCAGATGAATAAAATGATAAATAAATACCGAACTTCAATTGAATTACGTTTAGGTATTATTATTATACGTCGTTTCGCATTCGAAGTGAGATTGGTCAGGTGAATAGCAGAGCGCTATTCGCGCTTGGTGCCGTACGTGAGTACGGAATGTCTAAATGCCCACCGTACACCGTATAAAGTAGCAACTGAACAAGCTGGAAAAAAACAAAAGAAATCTGAAAGATGCAGAATTTGTGAACGGAGTAAAGATAGAAAATCTTTTTATACTTGTGTCTCTTGTGGTCACTTTATTTGTTTGGAACATAGTGTTGTAACTTGTGACACCTGTTCTCAAGGAACGGCAAGAATATAGTTCAAGTTTTAGTCATATTCCCTCTGATTTTATATTAAATATTTCTTTGTTACTTTTTTATTTGTTTCATATCAGTTCAATATATTTCTCAATGTTCTACAAAAATTTATTTCCACAAAGGTATGTTTTATTGCTCATACCCCACCGTACCAATGACGTTACGAAATACCACCGTACCACTGCCGGGTTAATTGGAGATTCAAATGAAGAGGGGAGATTACATGAATAATTTCAAGTAAAATAGTCCGATAAAAATGTGTCCGCAAACGTTTCCTTTTCGAGATACAGGGTGTTTTTTCTCATAGTATCTGCATGTCACAAGATATTCGACTGAAATTCGGCATAGATATCACAATTTAGAGTTTATTCCATTATATGGCATGCCAATTTCGATTGCAAACCTACTAGGTGATATTTTTTCTGGGATACTGTCCCCTGGTTTCCTCCAAAACCTTTCTTTTTGGAGTCACTATTAGTTTGATGTATGAATATTGAATAGTAGAAATGATGCTCGGCTGTTATACAAAACTTAATGATCTCTTGTAGTTTTGTTGTATCTGCTACTGATTTCGAATAAAAATTCCAGTCGATTACTCAGAAAGATCAATATGATCATAAAAATCCAGTTAGTATAGAAAGAAATCAGAACTATTTAAGTCTGGGGATCTGGCGGGCTATGACAATGTCAGGTTTTCGAGAGAATCGTTTTTCTCTAAATCGGTAGCAGATACGACGAAACTATAAGAGACCATGAAATTAAGTCTAACAACAGAGCTCAAACTTGCAGTGGCTCACCCAAAAATAGTTCTGGAGGAAATTAGGATGGTGTTGCAGAAAAAAATATCACTCTGTAGATTTGCAATCAAAATTGGCATATCACATGTTGTGAACTCTAAACTGTAATATGAATATCTTGTGAAATGCAGATAGTATGAGAAAAAAAACTTGAAAAAATTTTAAATTTTAACTCCATGTATTTCAAAAACAAAACATCTTTTCTTGAAATATACAAGGAATCTCCCCTCTTTGTTTGTACTCCAATTGTACACCCTGTACACCATTATTAGATAATGATAAAATAAATAATACTGGCGCGAATGGACCACAGCCGCAGCTTCACTTCCAAAGAGCCGCAGGTTGCCGACCCCTGGTCTAGCGTCTAGAGGAGAAAGACTGATCCCAAATGTTTTTTTGGCTCCATCGTTTTATTCGACTGTTGTTTGGGCTGATAATTACGTGACTCCCGGTTTCACCAACGATCTCACGTTTAGGGATGATGCAGGTACGTTGTCTCTGCAGGTACTTTTATTTCGGTCGGACTGTACGAATTGGTTGAGCCGAGCGGAAACAAGGATATGGAGATAATTATGGTTTTCAACGTCTTTTACGAAAATAGGAAGAGAATCATCGGCATGCAAATTTTTTTAATTCCGGTAAAAGTTACAACTCAAGCAAGGTTCGAACCTACGCTGATTGCTTGCTAGACAACCTTCTTATCACCTAAGCCGTCAGCGCGTATAATTCTTCGACTAGAATTCACGGATATGTGAGGGAGTGTATAGAGAGACGTATCATCGTCAAACTTGGGAATCCACTCATCTTTCATCTTACGTAATCGACAATTTTTCGATTTCAGTGGGTAGTAAATTCGTCATTGTTGGGAGTATGGATTCCGACCAATGACGAATTTACTAAGAATAATATGGTTTTTAACATTGATTAAATTTGAACATTGCTATAATTGTCGCCGCATATTTCCTCAATAAACTCACAGTGAAATTTAGAATCTATATTAGTTGGTGTTGATCAAAACGTCTACGTTATAGCGGTTTTAAGTTCGAAAAAATCTAGTTATTCTATATTATACAAGAAATGAGATTTTCATGTTGATTAAAAAAAAGGAAGTTATTTTGACCAAGCTTCTATTTCCATCTATTCTATTCCTTTGTTAAGTGATAAAAGTGCTAATGCTAATGAATGACATTAATTTATCTGAAATGCTCAACAGTCAACTTCAACTGCTCAAGGAAAATATACCTAGGACATGATCAAGAGATCAAGAACACCTTATTTTTATTCACACTGACAACTAATGTAGAGGAAAATTAAATCCAGAATAAATCAAACGAGATTTGAAATTGATTTTTATCCTTCAATTCAAAAAAATCAGGCATTTTTCAAAATTGTCAACTCAACATTTTTTGTTGATAGAGCAAAGTTGTTTATGGTAACAAAGGATAGATGCGTTTACGATTTCAATATGTATTACGTGATGGCAAAATAACCAAAACGTGTTGATCATGAGAGACATCTGTTGAATACAACCAGATTCAACGCAATGAATACTTCGCCGAATTGAGAAACGACGTACGTATGAAATAATAATTGAAATACGTTTGGGCGCCTCGGGCTAACGCCATCTATTGATGATGCCCATCGTCCTCCAACAAAATTTACACTGGAGTAACTAACTATCTTCTCCTTAAACAATGGTCTTATGCACTATTAATTTGTATAAAAATATTTTTCAAATTTCAAGTTCTTATAAGATACGATGATTATTTGTATTGAAGAGAAATCGCCAAATCTTATAAAAAGCTTGAAATGTAAAACATCAAGGATAAAAGTCAAAGTCTTATATAGGAGTTAATAATTATTTATTTATACATATGTTTATAAATATCCACATGAATTATTATCAATAATAATATTCCACTCAAGAGAACACACAAAAATATTTTACTCAAATCTTTTTTGACAATTCCGGTTTTCAATGGTGAATATTAAAAATATATTATTATCGATTGAATAAACAAAATTATTATCGGTTCCATCTCCTTTTATCATATTTAACCAATGCCATTTTAACGATGGGGTCAGATGGAATTTCGACACCGGTTTTTCCACATAATATTTTGTTTATTTCACCTATGTAAAACAATAATATAAATTTAATACCCACATTGATGAACTTCCGGTGCACATCTTTGTGCTTATTGCAGAACAACATCTTCACCTCTTCAGTATTCACTCGTTCCATTATTTTTCTTTTAATATTCCAACTATTGAAAAATAATGGAATATTCCCAATGACAGACTTGGTAAAATTGTGAAAGATCGTATTAAATGTTCGAGATGGATTGAACATCTTGCAATTTTTGAATGTTCTGGCTTTAATTAAGGCATTGGAAGGCACTTCATCATATGCTTCCATTATTTCTAAACAGCTCGAACATTTATTAGTATCTTTCAAAATTTTTTTTGCCAAATACCCTGCCACATAAGAATTGGCCAAATCCAAGTCTGCATTGCTTTCACACGTTTTGTACTCCTCTGTGGGATAAACAGGTGGCTTCACATTTGTTGGAGTTTCGGGTATTTCAATTTTTTTCAATAAAAACTTCTTTAGCGTCTCAAGAGCTCCACAAGAGGCATCCTCCTCACAATTCGAACCAGGTGAGTGTGATGCCATGAAATTATTCATAAGGAGGGATTTAAAAGAGGAAATTAACGATGAAGAGGTAGGATTAATATTTCTCACTCCATGACTTCTTATCAAAGAAAAAAAATTCTCAAGAGGATCTTGATTGAAAGATCGCTGAATCAAATGATCGAAATGCCGAGTTTTTGAGATATATAAAAAGCCATGGAGTGTCAAAATGAAATTTTTCAAAGAAGGAGTGATAACTGATTTGGTGGATGCATGTTGGAACTTCATGGAAGTCAAAACTTCTATAGATTGATTCCAGAAATTATGATGCGGGGAAGTGGCTTTCACGACACCCAGCAGGGGTTTGGTTGGAGGAGCTTCTATGAAACTTCCATTAACGCTATCAAAGAGTTCATCAAAAAAAAGCAAAACATCCGCAGTTTGTGAAGCCGAGGGATCCAAATATGGGCTTACAGATGGGTCTCTAATATTTGCACTGAACTTTGACATTAAATTCATCAACAAACTAACGGACCGACTGAAGACTTGGGTGGCATTTTTAACTTTCATTTTTTTAATTTTATTTGGTATCACATGTTCATCTGTCAGTCTATGTAGCATATTATAGCTGTTCAAAATTTTATCTAATCGATAAACATCTACAATATGAGACCAAGAAGCAACTTTTTGAATGCCATCTTGACAAAAGTGTATATCTTTTGTCAAGAAAGCATTCCTTATACCTTTTATTAAATGTGGAGGATCATATAAATGAACAATTTCTTGTTCATTCACCAAATATCCTCTGAATTTATTCTCCATTTGTTTTCTCAAACAATGTTCATTTGTTTCTCCTAGGAGTTTATTAATTGCAGCTACATTTGTTGATCCTTGGTCTGATATTGTAGCCACAATATCTAATCCGGTTTGACGAACATGTGTTACTACTTCTTTTATAATGCGTACCAAGTCAACGGTTGGTGTGGTATTTTCACAAAAATAGAAACATACAGGCTGTTTCCATTTTTTGAAAATACCTTTCAGCATAAATACTAAAGCATGATCTGCAAAGGCCACTCGACGTTCACTACCCCCAAAGTCCACAATTCCTTCCAAAAAATCTCCAGAAAAATTGTAAGAAATTCCTGGACTTAGAGAAACCTCATCAAACATGAGGACACAATATTTATCTAGTAATTCCAATTTCTCAACCGTATTTTGCAGACTGTTGAAAATTTGAGCATTTATTCCACATTTCAGGGAAACATTACTCAATAATTTCAACAGACTGCGTTTGGAAGGTAAACTGAAAATCTTAGATAAATACCTGTATCCCTTACCGCTCTGCTTGTAAACAGAAAGAGCAAAAATTTTATCGTTAATTGTGAAACGACGACCCCTTGGTTTAAATTTTTGATTCCTTAACTGGGACATGAAGAAGTCAAGAGTTGTTCGGTTAATATTTTTGAGACTATCAAAATATTTTGTCTTTCCAAGTGCTTCCAACTGTTTTTTTTGAGTGGTTATCTTGGAAGTTGCCTTCTTGAATATTTTCTTCATTTTCCTCAGTTCCTTTGCCATTTCAGATTCCCTTGGAGTCATTTTCTTGAATTTTTTCTTATTAATCGGTACTGAAAAAATGTAAATTAGAAAGGAATATAAATATGGAAATGAAGTGAATATAAATACCTCTTTGGTTTCTACCAACATTAGATTCCTTAGTATCCATCAATGGAATTGATAACTGATCTGATTCTCTTTCAACAAGACCTTTTGGGTCTTCACTGAAGGAAAACAGACCAGTTAACATATTGGGTTTCGATACAGTCAGTTCACCAGCATCAACAACATTAAGATCTGATGAGGTGTTCATCAGATTTCCACACTTTCTTCTTCCATATGTTTTTGTTGGCTTCAGGACCTTCAGTTCCTCTTTCTCCTCCAAAAAGCACCTTCTTCCACTTGAACCTTAAAATTTCAGATTGTGTTGGTTCTCATCCATAATTTCGAAATTAGAAAATCATTATCAGGTAACTGGATATTATATTTCTAAGAATAGTCTTAAACAATTGCCCATGTTTCTGGAACTACTTGTCCCTTTCTCGAGGCTGGTTAGTGTATATTCACAAATATTGTACTTTGAGAAGAGAAAATTTGACCAATCATCCAGTCATAATGCCTGGATAAAACGTCGGCAATTGTTTAAAACTATTCTTAGAAAATCCAGTAAGTCCTGATAATAATTTTTTAATGTCTTAAAATTTTATTTATGCATGAACTGAATAATGCTAATATATGCCATAAATACCTTTCAGAACTTCTGGTGCTACAGCAATAGTTGTATTTGATGAGTTACATAAAAATATATCTCTTCCGTCTACATCACGAACATAATCTGAAAAAGAAAGGCAACTCAATTTTCAAACATTCAGAGAAATAAAATACAAATAAAATCAATTTTGTTTTCTCAAACTAATTCAAATGAAAGGTATAAAGTAAATATTACTCACCTGGCAAATTCAGTGTTGGTAAAGAAAATTTTTTTAGTTTATCACCACTTTCGAGAATGCAATATGGATTGAAATGACTTTTGCAAACAGCATATTTTCGTACCAAGTCCAGTTCCATGCTCGACAATTTGGGATTTTTTATTCTCTCCAACCAAGTTTGCTTGCAGGCCTTATGAGTCGGAATTGTATACCTAAACACATAACAAATATTGAGTATAAATTGTAGAAATGATCATGAAGCAAACAACAGTAACTTACCTCTTACTAGTCCTATCTACGCAACCAGGAACAGAACAGTTTCTTATGCTTGGAGACATTCTTAAAAAACTTTGGACACTTGAATGAAAAACTAATATTTCGAATTGTGCTTGGCACGGATTGGAAATTAAAAAGGTGGTTTTCATTTTGTTCGAAATGGTACATACAATTTTTTGAAAAATCAAAGAACAATATAACCTCACAATCTTCTTCATTTCCACTTCTTCACAGATCCAAGAGATTACCATGCCCCTTCAGACAAATGAATTATATATTATAATAATATGAAAAATATATTTATAGCATTGAAATTATATCATATATCAGGCGTTTATAATGACAGCTCTTATTGTTTATATACAAAAGTACTCTTTGACTTTGACAATGTTAACAGACGTGGATGACGGAACATGCTCTCCAATAATGAAAGATTCCTATTTATCGGCATTGAATTATCAGGTTGTTCATCCGGGATACACTTCAGAGGGCGCTGGTGTAACTCAGATTATTTATGATTTGTGCTTTGTATGAGAGTGCCACCCCCCTGGTTTTAATTCAAACGAATGAGTTCCAAAGTTGTACAATGGATGATACAGAACAGAAAATAACGTGTGCAATATGTGGAGCTTTTCATTCTACAGTATCTTGTGATTATACTACTACAACCAACTATGTAAACAAGAAGGCATCGTGTAGTGTAGAACTTTTATATTATATCAATTTTTTCCAGATCTACAATAGGACAATTCCAACAAAGGCTCGATTAACTTTGCCAAATAATTTTGTGTTGAATAATTTGTCTGATGGAAGATATAGGATAGTTACCAATGTTTTCATTCAGAAAGGAACTCGTTTAGGCCCTTTAGATGCTGCAAAAAGCTTTACACTAAATCCGGCTATTCAATTCCCTTTGAAAATTTTTCCTTTTGGTGAAGATATTTTCTTAGAATATTATTTAGATAATGCAGATGAGGATACTTCCACTTGGATGATGTTCATTGAACCAGCTGAATATTATGAAGAACAGAATTTGATCTGTTATCAAGTAATATTGATTAATGAGATCATGGTTTTGTTATAATACTCTGTATTTCAAGGAAGAGCAGTACATCTACTATATAGCCTTAAAAGATATAAATGAGAATGAATCATTGAAAGTTTGGTATGCACCTTATTATGCTTCCAAAATGGATAAACCACTACTTGAAAAAAAAAAGGTTGCTCATAATCTACTGGATATTACAGGTATTTTATCAAATAATGTGCTGAATTCAGAATCAGCAGAATATAGGTTTGGCAAATATAGTTTTCGAGCAAGATGGACGTGAATTTTTCTTTCATATGGGTGTGTGCTGAAGTAGAAATCTAAACTATCAAGCATTTACCATTGTTTCGTTAAGAATAAACGGATTTTCGTTCATTAAAATAAGTTTAGGAAGGTATCAAAATTCACTTCTTGTACATCTTTTAAGATTAGGTGACTTCGGTTTTCACCAACTTTCATACATTGTTTTCCTAATTTCACGAGTAAAAACCAATTTTCTGGCGGAAGTTCGAAAATTTGACAATTCAAACAGAATTTTATGAGGAATCATAATCATAAATATAGGACTACCTATTTGAAAAACTGAAGTTGGTATAACTTCCCTTGACTGAAAGTTCCACGAATCTCAAAAAAAATTCAAGGAGCCTCCTTTCTAGTCAAAGCTTATCTCTGAAATTTCAAAAATAATTTAATAAACGGAATTCGCGTGACACCCTGTATTTTATGTCGTGAGTCACCCTCAATATTTTTTTTTTATAACACTTTATTGAACTTTGAATCTACTTTTATGAAGCATAATTATTATTATGTATTTGAACTGGGGTCGTTATGGCTCAGTTAGCCTTCCGGGAACTGCGACCACATGGATCTTCTGTTCTCTACCCAGTCTACCCTACCCAAGGAGGTTGTCGATGTTGTTGATAAGACCGACAACATCCTTAGAGGCCTCGGCCGTTACCTCATGGATATCCAGGACCTGTTTCCCCATATGAATGGTTCTTAGACCAGTCAGCTCTGGACACTTTCATACCATGTGTTCAGCTGTTTCTGCCTCTGATCCACAGAGTCTACTAATCTCATCAGCTGACTTTCCCATATGGTACAAATACCATTTGACAGTGCCCTGTCAGCAGACCTACCATCATCCGCAGCTCAGCTTGTGACAGCTTTAGTAACTTACTGGTATAGGTCGGTGAAATCATCATGAATTTCTTGGACTGAGTAAGTCCAGGAGTGTTTCTTCAGAGGGTTATTGTGTTGTCCAACTCCCATTGTCGAACTGCTTTTTGAAGTATTTATTCAGAAAAGAAATATGTGGGCATGACATAGAACAGCAAGATACATAATTATGAGTAAATAATCAACAATCACAGTACAGGTTTTTACACAATACTATAAGATCAACAATTTTAGATATGGCAGTGAACAATTAGAGCAGATGAAAAGAGAGAAATAGTTCTTGGTTGGTTTGTTCACTCTCACGCACTTAGATCAGAAAGGCCATAAACCCGCACACGTTCTACACAAAACACGGATATATCACAAATACCAATTGCTCTCTGCAGACGTCGCCAGAGGTAGCTTCATGATAAATAGACTCAGTTCCATGCTCTGCGGCTGAAGTCACTATGAATGGACCATCCGCCTCGCAGGGTTGTAGTGACGAGGTCCCTGCGATTGTGGAGCGTATTGATTCCCAGTGCATCAAGCAGCGCACTGCTCTCCCTGCACCAGAAACCCCTCGCCCCGATGATGAAGGGAAGGACACTGATTGTGTTGTCTGGGTATTGTCTTGCCAGCGCGCTGAGGAACTCTGGCTGATCGTATGTAGCCTTTTTGAGAAGATATGTCTCAGACAGCAGTCTCGGAGCCTCCCACGACACGCCCACATCCGCCACCACAGCTGTCTCATTTTTAAGGCATAAGAGGTCAGGCTTGTTCAATCTTCCTCTGTCATCCATGATATGGGGCTTCTCCAGAATCTCCCAACCCTTTCCTCTGGCAGCATCGGCAATCCGCTTTACAACAAAGTTGTGCCGCTGTATTCTTTTGGAGTGTCCCATGTGACATCTTTGGAGCACGTGGGAGAGGGACTCAACTCTCCCGCAGTTGCCCCGGCACATTTTTGCCTCTCTTGGCCCGTATGGAAGGCCTCGCGTAGGAAGCGATTTGGTTCTTAGTTTGATCGCTGAGATATAATCCTCTCCTGTCAATATCGGAGGCGGAGAGCGTATATAGAAGTTGGCAGCACTGTTGTTAGCTGCTTGTTTTGTGCCTCCGCCATAGAATGAGCCCTCCAGTCTATCAGCGTTGCACTGGTCGACTGCGGTCTTGGTGTTCTGGCCCGGTTTGATCATTCTATTTATCTTGATCATAATAGGATCGTCCTCAGCTATTACCTGCCGGAAGAGGTCGCATTTTTCCCTGGTGTTGGCGAGTCTGTCTCGCATAATTATCGGAATCTTTTTCGTAAAGGAGAAGACTCCCAGGCCGCCCAGCCTGACAGGGGTGTAAAGGCACTCATCAATGATGTGTGTGGGCAGTCTATTGATCTTTTTGATAGTCCTACGGATCATCCTGTCTGTCGTCTTTAGCATCTTCAAGGTTATTACTGGAAATTGGAGGGAGTGTACCTATATATCTTGGTATGAGATGTTCGACCAAGATGGACATTTTTTGTTGCGGTTTCAAGGGTGCCTTCATCACGCTGGATATTTGTGTATCCAGGCTGGCCATGTTGCAGGGGGTCACGCCTGTGTGAGTGTATACTTTGCCGAGGTATTTGAAGGATTCGCCAATGGAAGTAAGTGGCGGAATAGGGCTGCCCTTGACGTAGAACTTTGGTGTTGGGTGGACAAATAGGTTCTTCTTCGAAGGCACCACTGCCAGAGAGAGGGAAGCACATTTAGCGGTGTTCAGCTGTAGGGAGCGCGCATCGAAGAAATCGCATGCGTATCTGCGAAGGAACTGCGCGTCTTTGGTGTTTTCTGCTAGTAACAGCAAGTCATCAGCATACCCTAGAACAGAGACGTTGGCTGTCCCTACCTTTACACCCTTCCTTATTTTAAGGGATGATATAAGCTCGTCGAGTACCATATTAAATAAGATTGGGGAGAGCGGGTCCCCTTGTTTGACCCCTCTTTTGACGTTGAATTTGCCAATCTCCTCCCCTTCGCAGAATAGTGTTGTCCACTGCTCTTCAAAGTTTGCCATTATGTAGGCTGCCGATCTAAGGTCAACTTTGAATCGTCTTAGAGCTCTCTGGATTGAATGGTGCGAGATGTTGTCAAATGCCTTTTTGAGGTCGAGTGTTATCACCGTCAATGGTTTTCCCTCCTTTCTCCTCTGCTTTATGATCTTCTGCAGGGTTAGGGTGTTGGCGAAGCAGCCTCTCTGGCATTCATCGAGCTTTATCTTGCTGGTAAGCCTCGCTGCCATGATTCTGTTGAGAACCCTCAGCAGAATGGACGCCACCGTAATGGGCCTCCATGAGTCCACCCTCTCTCTGTTCCTATCGTTTTTCGGAATCAGGACCGTTCTACTTTGTCGTAGCGGTTCCGGCACGTACTCGGCCTGAAGCATCATGTTGAATAGCATCTCCAGGGTCTTAACAGGTATCCCCGTCATGCGCCCTGAATCAATGCCGTCGGGTCCCGCCGACGTGTGTCCCATGCTCTTCATAGACTCTCTGATTTGCGTGGCGTCTACTGGTCTACTGCATGGATTCATAGATTCATTACAGGGTCAGCGATGTACGAAGCGTCTTCGGAGGAAGGTTCACTGAATATGTTACTGTTTTCTTTGCGGATTTCGTCTGTATTTGGTCTTTTATCAGTTTCCGCAGGAATGATGTTATCCAGTAACTCTCGCGCTAATTCTTTCTTGTTGTTCTTATATTTGTTCTGGGTGTACTTGTACAACTTGGCGCGGTATCTTCTTCTTCCTCCGGTTTCATTAGGTCTTTGGGGTCTCCCTGTGGGACCTGATCTGCTTTTCCTGCCGTATTTGCCACATATTGATTGCGTCCACCCATCAAGGGCCTCCCTGTAGCCCACGGTTCTCTGGCACACCGCGCTGCAGACCTGGATCGCCTGGACGTCCTCCGAGCTCATGCAGAGCTCGATCAGATGATTTAGTATAGGGTCCGCCGTGTGTATCGGGACACTCACGCTGTCTGCGGAGGATCGCCGTTCCTCCATTTGTGGGGGATCCGGTTGAGGGGTTGCTGAGTCGGTTATTTCCTCACTGGTGCCTGCTACCGGCGATTCATTGTTTGGATCGTGAGTGTTTTCGTCCGGTTCATGCCGAGTGGCTATAACTTGATGGCGAAGTTGGTCTTCCTTTTCGGAGGTATTAGAGGAAGTGCCGGAATCTGATCTATTGTCCGATCTCTCATTTCGAGATGTTGCAGTCATCGGGTTTCCTAAGGCTCTTGACCTGGTGTTCGGTCTTGATGGACCGGCGGCTTGAATGTTAGCTGTGTTGTTTGTCGGCCTTGTTGTTGCTCTTGATCTAGTGTTCGGTCTTGACGGACCGGCGGCTTGGAGGTTGGCTGTGTTGTTTGTCCGGCTTGTTGTCGCATTTGACCTCGTGTTGGGTCTCGATGTTTGTATGTCAGGGGATACTCTTTCGCTCTTGAATCGTAGTACTATATCGGTGTATTGCGTACCATATCTTTTTTTACGTACACTCTCTTTGGACCTTCCTATATTCTCGGAAAGGTAGTCCAATAATCTATCACCCTGGTACTGGTCCTCCAATCTGGCCATTTCCTCCAGCTCACCCTCCGTCCAAAACTGCCTCCTATTCCCCGACTCGGCTTCCTCGTAGAGTTCCCTATTATACTCTTCGGGGTGAGTGGCCTGTTGGTGTTTTCTCAGTGCCATGTAATTATTAAATTCTCTGCCGCAGTATCGGCATAGTGAGTCGTGAGCCGCAGGGGCTCCCCGGCAATATCTACGCTGGTGTTCCCTTCGCCTGATCTCTGTGGCGTATGACTTGCCACAAATACATGGAAGCATGGTTCGCAGCCAGGTGGTATAAAAAATATTCTCACCTCGACTTTATAAATAAAAAAGTTAATCAAACGAACACAAATAATCGCACCCACAGTGTAGCTCTCTTTTAGTGATGAAAAGACTACGAAATTCGTCGGGAAGGGCGGCACTCCATGCCGTCCAAAGGCGCATGCGCAGCGGTGTCAATCTATCACCCGTGCTTGTTAAGTGTACCCAGACTCCAATCTACTACGACAATTTCCGGATGGTCGAAATTTTTATATACATATGTCCTACAACCGGAATTTCTTAAGTCCCGACTCGTAATAATTCTTTTAAGTCGGAACATTCGGAAAATTTTCAGAGTCCGAAAACACGAAATTCTCCCAAGTCCACACTTGGGATTTTTCTATATTATATTATAGTGGTCTTTTCTAAGCCCACCGAAAGGCTCAGGTCCAGCAGGTGTTAACCTTGATGCACTTCTGGCAAGCCCATCGGCCTTTTCTTTTCCTCCAACACCACAATGCCCTAGCATCCAAAGTAGAGTCACTTTATTGCCTTTGGTCAGTTGCTTTACGGTGTTACATATATTCATGTATGTACAGACTGTGATGATTTAGCGCAACCCCAGAATTGGATGCTGTATGTCCAAATTACTTTGATAATTGCCTTGCATATAAGTCTTTGTAGGTTTAATGAATTTGATTGGTTGAAGTTAATGATTTCTTTATAAACTCCTGCGTTGTTATGGTACTATGCTCCATTCACTTTTATAAAGTATCCCTGTTTGCCATGACATACTGACACATTTGACATTTCACCGTGTATATTTTGAAAACGTTAGGTTATAGTCATTTTTCCGTCAGATACATATGCAACGTTGTCGTTTGTACATAGAGATCGTAGTAATTACTTATTTATCAAAATGTTTATTTATCTACTCCCATAGAATAATATTCCCATTATTCAACTGATTCACAATAATCAGAAAATTAAATACAGACCCATAACTAGTAAGGCCATCCATAAAATGAAATCCGAACTTAGCCTCATAAACTGGAGGAGTATGTTGGCCACCAAATCAGCCAGCCAGTCTTTCACGTTATTTTTTGACAAATTTCTTTGTCTCTTCAACTTGCTTTTCCCTGAAGAAGAAAAAAAAATAACGCACTCGAATGTGAAGAGTGAACTAAAAAACAGCAGACAAATAAATGAACTGAAGAACACACATAACACAGAAGTCTTCAATTGTTATAAAAAATACAAAGAAAAACTCGGAAAAACTATCGATGCAGAAAAGAAAAGAATTATTGAAGAAAAAATACAGAAATCAGAAAATAAAACTAAACAAGTGTGGTCAATAATCAATAAAGAGACTAAAAATACAAAACAAATGTATAAATAAATCTATAATAAGTGCTGATACCTTCAATGATTATTTTTCAAGCATTGGGCAGACCATCAACCGTGACTTAGTCCAACCAATCGTGGGAAACAGAGCCATGCAATTTCAGCAGCAGAATCTACCTCAAACAAGATCTAACCTTGTATTCAGTCCAACCTCAGAGTTTGAAATAATAAATATAATATCGAACATGAAGAGCAAGAATACAAGAGATATTTATGGAATATCAACAAAATTCCTTAAATCAATTCAAGAGGTTATCATTGCCCCGTTAAGTATAATCATGGATAAATGTTTACAGGAGTGAGTTTTCCCTAGTCAGTTGAAAACAGCTAGAGTCATACCCATTTATAAAAAAGGAGACTCGACTGATCATGTGAACTTTCGACCAATATCGATACTTCCTACACTATCGAAGATTTTGGAGGAAATAATGAAAAGCAGACTGAATGATTACTTTGAGGAGAATATGATCCTGGGCAACCACCAACACGGCTTCCGACGGAAAAAGTCTACCGTAACGGCCCTAATAGAAATAATAAACGGAATTATAAAATCCGACGATGAAGGGCATGTAGCTGAAATACTCTCCAGGGGCCTCTCAAAGGCGTTCGACTGCATCCACCATGAGACTCTGATAAATAAAATGGAGTATTATGGACTCTGCACTCAGACACTCCATCTAATGAGATCATACCTGGAAGGACGAACGCAACAAGTTGAGTGGAATAATGTCATGTGGGATCACGGATGGTTCACTGGGGTGTACCACAGGGATCCATATTGGGCCCTGTGCTCTTCATTATCTATATGAACGACATGAACATTAATAAATCACATCAGGAATATTCAGTCTTAACCTCCTTGTTTGCCGATGACACTCTTTTATTAAGGATCTCCGGGTTTGTAGCCTTAATGAAAATTAAGGCTACAAACCCGGAGATCCTTAATAAAAGAGCAGACAGAAATGTGGTTACGGAGTCCAATAACTGGTTCCGTGATAACTTGCTGAAGGTAAACGAAGAAAAGACCCAGAGAGTTACATTTGGTGGCGAAGAGGCAAATGGTCTGAAATTCTTGGGGGTGCATATCGATGGGAAATTGAACTGGGAAGTCCATATAGAAGGGGTTAAAAAGAAGTTGTGCTCGGCTCTATATAGAATACGGGTGATCGACAGAGTGTGTACTAGAAATGCGGCCTTAGCTACTTACCATGCAAATTTCCATTCTGTTGTATCATACGGTATAATTTTGTGGGGAAATTCGTCACACATGGTGGATATTCTTCTTCTCCAAAAAAGGGCCATCAGGCTGCTATACCACCTGAAGAGAACAGAAAGTTGCAGAGAGGCATACAAACACATAAAAATACTCACTATTCCCTCGTTGTACATCCTGGAGATTGTAAATTATGTCCATAACAACAAAAAACTGTTTCCTCTTAACAGCGAATTCCACGAATTCAACACAAGAAATAAAAACAAAATGGTAATACCGTACCACCGAAAAAAAGCGAACGCAACAGAGTGTGGACTTTTGGGGAGCAAAACTGTATTCACCTACCTGAAACACTTAAGAACACTGTTACACCTAAATTCAAGAAAACTCTCCATAGAAGAGTACCTGAATGGAAATTGGTAGCTGTAGATATGAAATGATATGACGTGACATGTAAAAATTAATGTCTAAATATACTTATTCTTCTTATTCTTTTGAGGTATAACAGTATCTATAAACCAATAGCATGAGTTATAATAACTTATTATGAGTAATACTCATAATATTTCGTTTGAGAAGCACTCACTCTAATACAAATAGGAAAAATTAAAAAGTCGGATAGATCGGGAACTCTATTTCGGACATCAAGGTAACGTTCTCGCCATTCATTTCTACATTTCCTCTGGTCTGCATTTCAAAAAATTGCATTTGGAAAACGTGAGTTTTTGACTTTTTCTACGCGAACCTGCGTCGGTTTCAAGTGAAAAAACCTTGATAAACCTGAATCTTGGCCAACCGGGATACTTCATGAAAGTGAATGGAGTATACCTATTCGCACAATTGAAAATGAAAAAGATTTTTTTAAAAAAACTTCTTTTGCGAAAATACATATTCGAAAGTTTGCGGGTCCCTGTTTTCGCCATTTTCTCCATAAGATTCTCAATAACCAATTAAATGAAATCTCTCATTCTCAATTACTTAATAACCGTTGAGTTATTACTGAAGATATGTCATATTGGAGAAATTGCCATTGAAAAAGCTATCTAATGATGCAATTATATACCGGATGTGCCTTTTGAAATAGGTTCCGGTATAACCGCCAGTTGCAGAGGTCTGAAAATGTGGTCAATTTCTAGTTTAGGACCCCTCTCCGATTTTCGAAATATTGTGTCTCGTACAAAATTATGAATATTTTTGATTTGTTGTTTTATTTATTCCACTGGTTTTATTATTGGTTTGAATAATTGATATTTTCTGGAATTCTTAATTGATTTTATCCATCTATCGTGACTACAATTTTAAAACGTTTCGGGTTCGTGCCCTTTCTCAATTCTTGGTGTTCAATATTCAATCCTTTTATCTTCAATTCTTCAATCTTCAATTTGAATCTCTCCTTATTCGCATCCACGCTTCGTCATATTGAACACCAAGTATTGAGAAAGGGCACGAACCCGAAACGTATTAAAATTGTAGTCACAATGGATGAATAAATTCAATTTAGAATTCCAGAAAATACCAATTACCCAAATCAATTATGAATATTTTTCCTGAAATATCTAATAGACCATAGCGGTGATAAATCGCCCTGTATCTCGCTTATGCGTCTAAAACAGGCTATATGTCATAAGGCGAAAAAGACTTTCTCGATGTCATGTACACGGCTTTATATGTTTGTCCAGTTTATGGTGAAACACCCTGTATATGTATAAACCAATTATTCCCAGCACTTTACCCAAAAATTCAGATTTTGTAACATTGAAATTCGACTCGAGATTATTCAGATTTTGTATTGGTCTGATTTTCACTCGGGACTTTTTGATCTGAGGGAATGAGCTCGGTTGAATGTTGAATTTTAGTCATAGTTTGAATAATTATAAGTAAAAACATCAAAACAATCCGATTATTCCAAGCAGTTTACCCAAAAATTGAAATTCATTGAAATTCGCATTATATTCTGCATAAACTGTATGTTCTTTGCTTATAGCAATCATCCTCTCTTTCATATATAATTTATATCAAATTATATTTTTTAGCATTGAATAAACTCGTCAAATCCCAACAAAATATTCCTGATACAGATAGTTGGACTTGCAAGTTTTGTAATGTGATTATCAAGGAGATTACAAAATTTGCAAATCATTTGATTGAAGAACATTATAGATCTCAACTCAAAAATAAATGCAAAGGGTGCAAGGCTATATCCAAAACTCAAAAGGTATGTTTTCACTATATTCTTATTGGAAATGTTCGTTCAGTGGTATGTACTGAAATCATTTTTTCGCACGTGCTAAAAATACTAATCATTTTATACTTGATCTTTCCATATCGATGAATAATTGAGGTAATTTGGAAAAAACCCTGAAATAACCAACGGAATTCGAAATTGAATTATCAGATTGGAAACGAAAAGAGTTGAAAAACCATGTGAATAATTTCAAGTGAAGATGATATGATTTTTTATCTTTTAATTGTAGAAAAAATAGCTAACATGAGAGGAGATTAGTGATCGAACTTGGATAGAGATTCCTCCTCTGGACAGTGGACATTCTACTATTACATTATCGGCGGTATCGATAATAATAAATAAAGAGTTTATTCATACGACAAATATAAACTCTGGGTAACTGTGGAGTTAATCTTTACAGTGATAACTGTGTACTTCTAGGAGTGCGTAATTGCCTTACAACTCGAGTTGTGTTCTATAATTTTTCTACGATCTCATTCATTCCCATAAAACTAAGAATTCCATTGAGGGAATATATTTTTAATCAATCAATTAAATAACTACAAAAAACGAGACAAAAAATCATACAACTGTAATAAGTTCCTATAGTTAAGTTCACATTTTGATTGTAACAATTAATATTAATTGTTACTGTGCAATTATTAAAAACAAGAGAGGGTGGGTTGGTATTCGGATTTTTTGTATTTTAAAAAATAATATCATTATTTTCTCTTCTATTATTAATGGCACATGTAATTTTTGATGAGGTGGCAGTCATGTTTTTCATAGAATTATCTACATAACACTCGGCCACTGCTGATGACCGCCAACCGCCGTGTTTCTTCAATGCTAGCATATCGCCACCAGCATCTACTAAAATTGTGGCAGAAAAACGCCTGAAGCAACGGCCTGTGTATTGCTTGGGATTCTCTAAGCCCAGATATTCTGCCACTGTTTTTGGCATGTTACCGATTTTGTTCATTCCAACAGATTGCTTGGTGCATTTTCCTTTTAATTAATTCAAAAAGAAAGGCAGAGTCTGAAGATGCTCTCCTGCAGGACGTAAATTGATATAGTTTTTACAAACCGGATAAAAGGACTCGGAAACGACAAATGAACGTTGCGTTTTGTTTTTTGAATCTGCAATATGAATTATCAGACATTTTCCCGTATCCTCCACGTCTTCAGGCTTCAAGTTGCGTAACTCCTGCTTTCTACAAGCCCCACTAATACCGATAATTGAAACCACCTGGAATGAAAAAGTATCAATATTTGCCTGTTTATTTATATAATTCGTGTATAATTCGTCAGCAAATATATATCTGCTATCTGGAGCGTTTTGGAGAAAGACATTGATTTCTTTTGATGTCAACGTTTTCGATTTCTTACTCTTGAAACCATCTGATTTTCTTTTGAGTAAAGCCAACAGTTTAGGATAAGACTCAATATTAACGTTATCATGGTTTATGTTTATTGTTGACCTAAGCATCGAATAAATTGACCACAGTGACGATGGCTTCATTATTTTGGACAGTTCTTCAAAATATGCTAACATAACATTTTCCGAAAATGAATTAATTTTGTGTTTCAGCTTTCAATCCATGAATTTATGATAAACCTGTTCGTATCTTCCACGAGATTTTGCGGGTAATAAATTATATGAAGCATTTTTCGCTCTTTCCACTATATCGGGAGGTGTACACAATTCATCTTCGCTGCCACTGGACATTTTTCACAACAAGTATTATTCGTTATGAGGGATTTATCTTCAAATAATCTTGGCAAATCCAAAAACTGGTAACAATTCGCGATACATTCACGAAACGTCAGAAACTAATGGCGTCTTTTCGTTTCCATGGTAACTACTAAAGGCTCTATCTTATTGGTTATTTGCCGTGCGTTTCACTTTACAGATTCACCGTATTGGCTTTCGAGCGTGCTTTCTGTTTACGGTAAACTAAATCACACAGTTTCACGTTGCACAGTGCTTAAAATAGGCAGTTACATATGTGGTTCTATGTACGAATTTCGTCACTTTCTATAGGAGGAGTAGAAAAACTTACTTAATTGCCCTTGCATCTGAGCCTTCTGAATGCAGTTCATTTATGTTGCACGCCCAGTATTCCATATGTTTAAAATTTATATTTCACTAGAATAATATTGATTGAATAAGAACTTCAATATTTTAGTGCATCTGCAAACGTCAGGAAAAAGTGAAGCATCCATACAGAAATAACAAAATATTAACAGTAGACAATATACCAGTTGAAACATCATCGGATCGAATAAGTAGCAGAGAAATTTCCATTGGGGACCCGTTACTGAATTGTACGACCTCATTTGACAATTTGGATAATTCTGAATTCATGCCATCTCTATACCAGATTAGTGAAGATTCGCAAATTTTATGTGTGGAAAATTTCAACACCGAAAATTTATTGATGGCAGAAAATTTCAAATCATTGGCTGATTTTAATTTCGATATTGAGGAGATGAAAGAAGGGATTGGTTGTGACATTTGTTTCAAGAATTTTACTTCTCTTCCCAATCTAATTCAACATCTGAGAGGTCACAGAGGGGAATATTACTGTTCAAGTTGCAATAAGGTAAGCATTGCTTTTTATGTTCTTAGATACTTTACAAGTGTAAAGGAGCGATAGATTGACGAAAAAACTCGGTTACGGATCGGCCCGGGCGTTAGTATTCTCGCGGAAGTTCCAGCCTGCTAGTTCAAACCACAGAAATATAATAAACACTAGAACGCTACGCTACGTCCGAGATTCAGTAAAATGACCCCGCATAGCGAATAAACATCTACTACTTGTACATGCGCAGTTCGTCTTTTCTTGCCACGTCGTTGCCAAGTTTTATGGTTTCAGATGAAGTTCGGAATAAATCTTATTGTGAAACCCAGTGAATTCGGCAACACCGCTACGCGACGAAAACAAACACACTTCACATCAGAAAAAGAACAGTGTCGTATTTTAGGATTTGTTGTTTCCCTTTGCTGTGTGCATTACTGTTTATTCATTCGTTTACCCTTTACGCTTGCCTTTTCTGCTCCGTTTTTGGTGTTTCCTCGTTGTTTTCTTGAACATTGTGTAGTACTGATACTAGTGATACTCCTTTAGTTTAGTTTTGTACTTGAGTTTTACTAGTTAATTTTGATAGTCGAGTGCAGTGACAAATTATAGACAAAATGAAGTGCATGGTTCTTTTTTGCGAAAATAAAGGAGAAACCCATTTTATGTAAATATGTAAAATACTACAGCTATTTTATTATTATTGCAAATGTTGATATTGACAACTTATTCATACCACATTCTCGAAGTCAAAAATTTTAAGACCTGTCCTGATGACACGTTCATATATTGCGCAAACTCTGTAGTAGGTCAATTTACGCTTTGGGGTGACAGTTATGCAGAACTGATTAGCGTTCTAGTATTTATTATATTTCTGTGGTTCGAACACACATGAGACTGAATTTGCAAGCTTCTCGTGAATTCCAGTTCATTTAGGAAGTAACTTGCAAGTCTATCTTAAGGTTAAGGTTGTTAAGTTTTTCTCCGCTCTTTCGATAGTATTTGAAATTTGATGGAAGTACGTTTCTGTTCGGTCATTTCATTCAACGCTTAAGCCTTGAAATGGACTACTAAAATTTCAATTTTATTGTACGTGACGTACTATGCTCCACTGCCAGTTGATTATTCACCCAAACAATGTCTCGCGGAAAACTTATGCCGCTAGGTTCCTTTCCAGTAGTAATTTGTTATACCATATAACGATATTCAGATTATCTGGTGGTACTCAAATTTTCCCTTATCAGTCCATCGACTTTTCTTAAACAATATAAACTGCTCTTCAAAAGTTGAGGATAACATAAATTCATATATAGGGCGTTACTAAATGAGTAAGAAAGTTTATAGGGATTGATTCTCTGTCGGACAGGGGGTCCTTCATGTGAATAAAAGCTCCTAGGCCTTTCCTTAAAAAATTATACCATTAATTTTTTGGAAGTGTTGTAAATTCTGTGGGTATGCCCTACCAATAAAAAACCTTATTATGAATATTTATTCAATTTTATGGTGATCTTTTAATGGTGTGAAACATGCAATCCCCTTTTCCATTTTTATAGTATATTCAAAGTCACTTGACAAACTCGGCTATCTGTCAAAGCATTTCAGATTGCATCGAAACCACTTTCGGGAACTCATAATTAGATATTTTGAAATGATCTTGGTGAAAAATGCAATTTTGTATTTTCATATTACAGGTCATGAAAATGAATGCTCATATTACCACACGGTAGTAATAAATGAGCATGAGGAACATCTGTCTGAGAGTTTTTATTACTCCTACAAGTAATATTGGAAGCACTTTACCAACATTTTTCGATCTAACAAAACTTCATAATTTAAACTTATGTGTTGAAAGAATTATTTATCGTGAATCTTTTTTGACTTTCTACCCTTGTATTGAGTCAGTAAAAGCAATATTTTTCTAATAAAAAATAAAATATGTACATTATGCATGAACGGATCTTCTGTGAATGGAATCGAAAATATCCTGGTATTTTAAAATCGAGAAAATCTAGTATGTTGCTGTCAAGTACTTTGATTCCTTTGTAGCGGTTGACAGTTCAATTGAGTCTGTTGAATGGTCGAGATCGGATTCCTGAAAGCAGGGAAGGTTATAGTTATAGTTACAGAGAATAGGGGTTACAATTCACTGCGAATTTAAGGTCTATTGTGCCCCCTATCAGAGCTGTTATCATCGCGCCTCCTACAGCTCGCCCTCCAGTTCCAGAGATTTTATGGAATCCATTATCTGGGATGGCTTCAAGGAGGATAACTCCCCACTTCTACAAGTTTCTTGTCCAAAGCACTCTTTCCTTGGCTTGCAATGGCATAGCATTCCGTAACCAGGTGAATAGGAGTTTCTTCCTCCTCCCCACAGAATCTACACTCATCAGTGTCCGATAAACCCATTCTCAACAGATGCTTCTTTAGGCGACAATGTCCTGTGGAAAAGCCAGTGAGTAAGTGAAGTTGGTTTTTACTGAGATCCAGATATTTTTCGGATCTAGCAGTTTCTAAGTTACGGAGGAACTTTTTGAAGTGAATTATCCCTGGGAGATTCCGCCAGGGTTTTTCTCTTTCGGTTCTCTCCTTCAGCATAAACTCCTTCTTATAGGTGCATTTTCCTATACCACAGAACGGTTCTGGGCCAGTGTATTGGCCTCTTCGTTTCCTACGATTCTCGAATGACCGGGAACCCAGATTAAAAAGACCTTATTCTTCTTGCCTACCTCATTGAGTTTGTTTCGGCACTCCCAAATCAGCTTTGAGTTAATGACGTAGGAGCTCATTGTTTTAATAGCAGCTTGACTATCTGTATGAATAGCTATATCGCACTTCTGATTTATATCTAGACATCTTCCGATTGCAAGTATTTCCGTTTGACGGACGCTTGTACAGGAGCCTAACGATAGTGTACACTTGGTACTTGACCCGTAAATTCCAGCGCCAGCTCCTGTAGCGGTTTTGGAACCATCTGTAAACCATTTTATTGTATTTCCTTCGAGATTATACCTGGTGTATTCCCTTTCTCAATCCTCTCTTTTGGGAAGGTTATTTCCGCTTATTTTTATACCTTTAATTTGCTCAAATTGAAAATTGAAATTAAACATGAAACATCTAGTCCGTCTCCTGCGAGAACTAGTTCGCATGTGCGATGAAGGGTAAGTGGCAAACGATAGCGGCATAACGAGTTATGTCAGGCTATGGAGAAAAATTAATTGATAAATAGCACCTAAGATATCCATGGATACATAAAGAAGCGTAACGAGATCCACACTTTCGTGTACTTATCAGCCACTAACGATTCCATTTTTTCAAGGCAAGGGGTTACAAATTTCCACAACAATTATCAATGGACCAAAGACAATGGAATTCAAGAAGTTCGGTACCACCTATCAATTTACACTTAACATTTTTTCGGAAAGGCTACATTGTGTATCCAATACAAATTTTCTCCAGGAGCAGCTTCCCATTTTACTTGAACATTTTTAGTAACTTCGGATGTGGTTTATGCACGATTTTGCGCCTGATTGGACCAATCTACGAGATGATGACGTGATTTCTGTCTGAAGTTTGGAGGTCATTTTGAACAATTTTTAGAACTCCGTTCTGTTTGATCTTGATGTCCCTCTCTTTGTTGTGATGTAATACACATAAGTTTCATTTTTAATTTGTGCAAACAAAACGTTACAGCTACCTATTCGTTCATTAACGATTTTTTTGTAAGAAAATTATTGCTTTCGTCGACACAACGCAGGAATTGAATAAAGCTATTATCTTATTATTCGTAGATTATTATGATAATGATCATAGATGGTGCTATATAGTCTTTTTTTTTCAGGTTTTCAGCAGAAAGGAAAATCTGAGATATCATTCCTGTACGAAAAATTTTAACTATACCTGTTCATCGTGTAACCGAAATTTTTCACAACAAAAATACTATAAGAGACATATCGATGTAGTACATAATCATAAATTCAAATGCAATTATTGTCTAAAAAAATATTCAAACAAATATGAATTGAATAAGCATACTTGCACAATGCAGGAGGATCAATATAAAATGTACGTCTGTGGAATCTGCAAGAAATTGTTTTCACAACAGAGATGGCTCAACAAACATATCTCAAGACAACATACGAATAACAAAATGTTCATATGTGAGATTTGTTCGAAGCAGTATACCACAAAATTCTTGTATGACATCCATGTCCGAACTCATAAAGAACCAAAGTTCAAATGTGAAATATGTCTAAGGGAATTCCACCGTAAAGATGTTTTGAAGAAACACATCATAAACAAACACAAAAATGGGGTATGAATTTTTAACATAATTGTCACTATTATGCAATTATGCATGTTCTACCGTTTCTACAATTTATCGGGTTCCAATTTCTATTTTCAATTATTTCTGTTAACATCAATTCAATCGGAACTACAATCGCACGTATTTCTCACAAAGGTGATAATAGTGTATTATACAGGGTGTTCCACTTGTGCCGCAGTGAACGATTTAAGCGTAACGGTCTGAGTTTGGCAAAATTTTTTCATGCGAACCTGATATACTCCAAGAATAGCACAACCTAAAAATATTTATATATATATCGGGTGATCCACAAAGATGTCTCTGGAACAATTTGATTTTCTGTGTTCATTGAGAACTGTCAAATTATTCAAATTGTTGGAAAAGCTTTGGCATTCAAATCACAATCAGTTACTTTCTATTCGTTTATCATAATAATAAATTCTGTCATATTCCTGAAATGAAGGAAGTTGGTCTTTCGGTGGATTATATAAATATCTATGAATTCTACCATGAAATCGTTTGAAAGATACAAGGTGTAGAAAATCAACAAAAAACACTTTTTGCCATATATTTGGAACCGTTTTTCTTAAATGAACTGAATTTTGGTTGAGTGTTTACTCTGATCATGGTGCATATCGTCGGCTAAATGTGTTGAGCTGCTAACTCACATAGAGTCAGTTTTTCAGGAGGAACAAAAAACCGCATTAATTCCTACTTAGATGCTTATACGATGACTGATTTGAACAAAACAGAACTCAGTATTAGTTTTACCTGTTTTCAAACGAAATACTTGTAAATTTTTCTCAGTTTACTTTCTACAGCCGTAAAATGGAGTTATCAGGTTTGAAATTTTCGTTGAGGAATAAAAACTAGGAGATAGCAGTATGTTCAATTTATTATTTTCATAACAAAACCCGTGATGACACGAAATAAAAACTCTTGTATGCTGAGGTTCTCTTCTTCAAATGGTTTTTTCTATTTCTGCTCTTATTTCTATACTGCGTGGGTATTTTTTCACATTTTGTTTCCTCGCCACTAGTTTCTTCGAAATCTGAAAACTAATTTTTCCAATCCCGATCCGACTGTTTTTGAATACATTGATCACCTGTTTTCAAAAAATCACAATTCAACAGTACTGTCCACAAAAACTTTTTTTCTCCCCAACTTAAGGCCCAAAAATAATTAAAAATAACTTCTCTTTGCTGCTCTGTTATAACATTACATTTCATTCCTATCTCTACACCGGCATCTTTCTTCCAGTTTTCTTGGTTCTCTTTTCACATCATAGAACCATTTTCCATTCATTTTATTTCTTCCATAGTATCGCTTTCCTATTTCTCTCAAATTCTTATTCTTCTCGTCTCGGAAACCACGATGCTTTTTGCACCTGAAATCGTTTTCGTCGATTCTTGCTTTTTGTAGGCAACTGTTACGTAGAATTTGCGGGAGATAGCAGCTCTTTTTCGCACATTGGACAATATGTAGTTAGCCGGTATACGTGCGACGAGATTTATTCAATTTCTGCTTCAAATAGGGAGTTAAATGGTTTACAGATATATGTCGGAAACTATCTAGTTACTGAATCTAAAAAAAAACCCAAAATCGTTAAAAATGGAGTAAGCCGGTTAACGCTTTTAGCCGACGATATTCCTTAATCAACACTTTTCAATATTTCTCGTTTATCAAAGTAACAGAGTAGTTGACACATAAATCCACGCGAAAATACCATAAGATTTCTTGACGATAAACGGATCATATTTTCGAAAAAAATCAAACATTTATAGACATCACAGATCAATTTTTATTTTTATTCGACTCAAATGAATAACACTTGATCTGTCAGATTTTTTCATCAATTTTCATTTGGAAACTCAGATCTACTAAGTATTTTAATTTATATGCATGGGTTATTTTGTATAGCAAATAATTCAGTTGCATTTTTACCGAATATCACCATCATATCGTGATATTTCAAAAAATATTCCACTATTTCAGATTTTCAATTTCCAATAATCAACATAGTTCGAAATATTTTCAATATAAACTAATTTTTTTCCATAAAAAGCAAATACTTTACTCATCTTATGTTTCTCTATTTTTCGACAAATCATTCAGGTTACACAAGAGGCGTAGAAATTACATATTCATTTTCCACCTGAATTGTAAGGATCAACTTCCAATACCAAAATCCTTCTTCAGATTATAATCTGAACCTGAATGATCAGTTGCTTATATAGTTCCAAATTTACAAGAAATAATTTCAAGAAAATAAATCACAAACTGTTTCTAAGTGAATCATGAAAATTTCCTTCTCCAGTATGAAGATGTCTGTGGCAAACTCTACCATATTTGATCGGGGACGTTTTTCTTGAAAATTCCATCCAGGCTTCTTCTGAAAAAAAACTCCAAGGCACATTGCAACTCATCTGAATATCTGCATTTCTTCGTCTTTATTGGCCATTTTATGTGTATTTGACTGCAATACATTATGCAGACATAATAATTCATTATGGAATCGAAAACTATTGAATTTCGGTCGACAAGAAAGTCTTAAACAAAATCTAATCAGTGCTAACACCAGGTATTCCATGCATCTATGTTTACGCCAACAATTATTTCGCAATTTCAAACTACCAGGTCAGTGGAAGTATTCGAACTACGTAAATTGCAGTGACTGATCAAAGGCGTACGTTTGAGATTGGGGGGTTCGCTACGTGAACTAGACAGAATACGTCTGAAATCTATATGGTCACACACTAAGATATTTCAGTTCTTTCCCAGGGAGTTGGACAAATAAGTACAAACTTTGCCGACGTTTCGGAACTTTATTTAGTTCTTTTTCAAAGCTTGTTATCAATTTTGTATTTATGTATTTGTCCAACTCCCTGTGAAAGAACAGAAATAATACATCATGGACGGAATTACCCCAATATTACTAATATATGGGACCTGACGGCAGTGGCGTATTCAGGGGGGGGCCCAGGGGGGCCGGGCCCCCCCCAAACCATATAATCACAGGAAAGAAATTCTGAAAGTCTGAAGGCTTAGGATAGTTATTAATAATATAATTAATTATATTTTCCTCTTATGGGAAATCTGGGCCCCCCCAAACTGAAATCCTGGATACGCCACTGCCTGACGGCCCCGCTTACCTGAGTCGCCCAGGTTAACAGCCTCGAAAGTTATGAAGCTCTTATTACAAGAAGGATGACTCAGGGCGGAAGAGGGCAGCGGGCTGGCCCTCTTCGGAGCCTGATAGGGTCAGCTGTGACGCAAGCGGCTTAGCCCCCCAGGTTAAGCGAAAACAAAGGAATGTTTCCGTGTCGTGGGTCGATTACAAGAAGGCCTTCGATTCCGTGCCACACCGTGGCTCATAAAAATCGAAATTGATTCAACTCGTGGTGAGACATGGTAAATCAAAAATAAAAGAGAAAGAAAAACACTTGACTAAGTTTCACGATTTTTACTTAAAATATTTGTTGACACGCATGTTTCGGGTTTTATCCCATTTTAAAAACTGAGGCAGTTTTCATTTTTTTTTCTGATATAGGGCCTGAGAAATAATAACATCTCAAAAAGTTAACATTTTCGTTTTCGCCTTGTATTTCAGGAACAAAAGTAGTTGGAATATTTCTGTTTGTTGCTTTGAAAGTTTTACAAAAAAGTGCTACAGGGTCGCGGAAACCGCTCTATCTTCAATAAGCTGAAATACTGTGTAGTCTGAACCAAAATGGGACAAAGTGTACAGTCAGCAATGCACCATTCTCTCACGCAAATCTGCATTGTTGTCTTGAATTTGTTCGCTTGATCTTCGTGCTCTTTTATCTCGCATGACTCTAGAATGGATCGTTTGACGACTCAAATTGGCCCCTTTGCGTTTTTCTGGCATTGCTGACTGCACATAGAACATATAAATAAATGAAGTTATTATACTTTAACGAATAGAAAGATTTGTTTATATTTGATAAACCCAACCTAACCTAAACTAACCTAACCTCACGGGAACGGGAACGGGGTTGATCGTTTAAGGGTAAAAATTGCGAGCATGTGAAATGAAATAAAAAAAATTTTCTTGCCAAAAAAATTGAAGTTCATAATTAACAAATAAAAAATAGGGGTTGATTGTAGAGGGGATGATCGTAGAGGGGTGAAAATTCAGGGTTGTATATATTTCTGTATGCTGTATCATAAAAAAAATTAAAGTGAAAAATTTTGACCAAAAAATTAAAAAACAATTTAGGGGTGGACAACTCTTAACATTTAGGGGGCTGAAAAATAGATGTTAGCCAATAAAATAAAAATCTTCCCTAAAAGAATTTAGGTTAGGTAATTCTGGCCATAAACGTTACGGTCTACCGGAGAGGTATACCTACGCAGGCATGCCTGTGCAGGTTTAATCCCACACAAACACGCACAGGTTTAATCCCACACACGCTCCGGTTGACCTGCGCAGGCATGCCTGCGCAGGTATACCTCTCCGGTAGACCGTAACGTGTATGGCCAGCATAAGGTTAGGTTAGAAATAGGAGTTGATCGTAGAGGGGTGAAAATTTAGGTATTGTATGTATTTTTGTATGCTGTTTCATAAAAAAATTGAAATAAAGATTTTTAACCGAAAAAATTGAAAAAAAATTAGGAGTGGACCACCCTCAACATTTAGGGGGATGAAAAATAGATGTTGGCCGATTCTCCGTCCTACCCGATATGCACACAAAATTTGACGAGAATCGGTCTAGCCGTTTCGGAGGAGTTCTATCACAAACATGAAGACACGAGAAATATGTACACGGTGTCCCAGAAGTCACGCACCTCTTTGAGGAGATCGAAAGTGAAAAATATTCTAAACCCAAAAATCCATGTTTGAAATTTTTTTAAAATTAAGTTAGTTAATTGGTAATTAACCGTTTTAGTATAATATAGAACTGATGAAAGTGACCAATCAGGGGCGCCCTCCAGAAGAATAAGTAGGCAGTGAGACGCCAGAGTTGCTGCCGTCTTTTCACGTAGTAAAACTTAGACTCTTCCCTTATCAAAGGGCATCAGTGAACTACATATATAAAATTATGTGAAACAATGACCATCGAAGATAATCTCTAGATCTATTCCATAGAATCCGCAAATAAATGACATATTTCTTTACATTCCCCCTTCAAGGAGAAAATTTTTTCCAACAAAATTTTCAAATCCAATCGTTTAATTTTCCCTATGCACTAATCAGCTTGTTGGGTTGGAATCAGTTTCGATATGTGGAATAGGTTTGATTCTGTTTTTCTATGTCCTGTATCTATTTCATAAATTGATTTTGATAATTTGTTTGAATTTTTGTATGGTCCAATTTTTAATTCTTTCAATTTATTTCGGTTTAACCGGTTTCCATTTTCTACAGAAACTGAGTCTCCAACATCGAATTCATAATATCTCCTCTTTTTATCGAACAGTTTCTTATTGTAATTGTAACATTTAATAGTATTTTCCAGAGCAACCTTTATATCTTCGAACAAATCGCGTTGTGGTTTTCCATTGGTAAAATTGTAACTTTTTTTTTCAGTAAATATGTAGGTGTAAAGCCTGTGACCGTTTGTTCGGTTTCATTTTATTTTCTTGTACACTCATGTGTTTTGTTGTCCATGCAAATTTGTTCCGCTTTTCATTCATCTTACATTTTATTTTATTTATCAACTTTTGATTCAGTCTTTCATTCAGACAGTTCGAGAAAGGTGAATTCACATCAATCCAATTTTAGTTTGTCCTCTTAATTTGTTTTTAATTGAGATCTCACAGCTTCCACATATTCTCTTTATGTTTCGTGTCAAATTCTTCGCTGTTAAAAATGGTGTATATTTTTCATGAGTTTCACATTGAAATTTTCTGATAAAATATAAAACATCATTTCTCGAGACAGTCGAAATCCATTGTTGTGAAGGTAACCTCAAGATTATGACAGATTCATACGAGTATAGACTAAACCCAATCTACACATATCTAATTCACACCATAAAGAAGAAGAGTGAAATGTCATCTTCCCAGTAAGTCCATTTATTTTAGCTATATGTTTATAATCCAAATGATTCACCGTTATTTTGAAATTTGATACATCAATATTTTCATTAAAATTTACTTCGCATTTTTCAATATTCCTTTTTTTATAAATTCTATCCTTACTAAATTTCCGCTCCATAATAGGTTTATCAGCTATAGATTCAGTTTTTTCGTCTTCAATATATCATCTTTTAAACATAACATGAAGATGTTCTCCCCATTAGGAGAATCTCTTAGTATTCCATTAGGTCAGTTGGCCATTTCCTTTGCAGTCTTCTTGATTCGTTGACTTGTGTTAAAGGTTGTATAAGGATATTTGTCAATGCTTCCAGTCTAGAATGATGTTTTCTACTTCTTGCTTTTGTGACATCCTGAACAAAGGGTATTTTCAGATCTTCATGGAGTGTTTGATTAGTAACATACCATGATCTGTTGGCTATCATACGCAGTATCTTAGACTGGCATCTTTGAATAATAGCTATATTTGACTTGCTTGCGCATCCCCAAATTTCAAGTCCCTACGTCCAAATTGGAATTATAATTGTTTTATATGAAGGAATTTTATTTTCTAGAGACAGTTTTGACTTTCTTCCCATAAGCCAATAGATTTCCTTGATTCTAAGATCTACTTCTTTTCTTTTATTTTTAATGTGTTCTCTCCAAGTAAGTCTGGTATCTAAGTGGAATCCTAGATACTTGGCCGTTTCTGCTTCTGGTATTGCTTTGCCATTCAGGTGAATATAGGTGGGCATTGTTCTTTTCTCAAAGTGAAGTCCCCTTTTTTGATTTTGTTTCATTTATTTTCATTTTCCATTTACTGATCCAAAGTTCTACCAGATTAAGATGTTCTTGTACAAGTTTTGATGCTGTTATGGGTTCTTCATGGCATGCCATTTTGGTTGTATCATCTGCAAAATTTCCAGTTATTGTGTTGTTAGTTGTTGGCAGATCAGAAGTGTACAGAAGATAGAGCATCTTTTATTACAAATGAATCAACTTCAGTGGCGGCGCGTGGATTTTTATTTTGGGAGTGCACATGTGGGAGTTCGGGGGAGGAACAAAATTCGAAAACTAACCTTTGAAACTCGCATTTTAGAGCAGTTTGTGACGTTCTTTCGCCTTAACTTGGGATAATATTCAGAAAAGGGGTTAGCGCAAAAATCTGAATTTGTAAGTACAAGGGGTATGGTCTGTTAAAGTATAACGGAAAACTATAACCATTTGGAAAATGTTTGAAATGTCACTTGTTTCATCATCTTTATATTTGAATACCGTGGATTCATTCAAATGATCCCTGAGTGCTGAATCTAATTCGGCCGAAAAATTGATATGACCTAAATATACAGGATCTAGCGAATCATTTCCTTCATAATGGCCACGTAATGCTTATTCGAAAGCACCACAAAATTTAATACAATTTATGATTTTCGATAAAATGAATCTGTTCTTTTTTACTCGCTCATAATATTTCTCGATATTCAGTCGGTAAGCACTGTTTAATTGTTGTCGAATATCTTGTTCACCTAATAAATTAAAACCTAATTTTCATGGCAGAGAGGTGTCTTGGAACTTTGATATTTTTTAATTTTTTCTTTTAAATGGATTAAATCCTTGACACTGGATCTGCTCCATTCTGTTTGATCATCACCAGCAAATAAAAAACAAGGAAAACAATAAAGACTGTTACTTATTTCACAACCACATAACGATTCGGCTCTTTCATAAGTGTCTATCTTAAAGGTTCTTTTATAATCGCTTGTTTCACATTTGTTGCATGCGTGATCGATAAATTCATATTTGGACGACCGGCACTTTTGATTTTTTATTTTTCTTCTGATGTCAGCAAAGAAAAACGAATTGTTTTTAAATATTGTACGCTAATGCAAATCAGATTCTCAAAATTTTCGGTCATAATTGCGCGAATACAACAAACACGGTAGACAGCATCTCACCCATAAATAAAGAATTATCTCACACACGACGTACATCGGTACATCGTAGCACCGTAGTTCTTTATCCATGCCTACGCGTACACATTCTGCATGTGTACCTATGTCTGCTAAATCTTGTGGACTGTAGCGGGACGTTTGGGGCGCGCGGGGTCGCTGGTGCTCCAATCAAGGCTGACTTCGGATGTGCAGTGTACCGACTGCCGGCTAGCGTCTACGACTCTACGCGTATTATTTGCGTTGGCGTTCGAAGTTCGCTTGCCGTCTGGAGTCAGAAATACAGAACCGAAACATCGGAAATGAAAAATTGAATTGAATACATACCCAAATATAAAACGTTACGTTTACGTCAAACACAAAAGTAAATTCCTTTAGATGAAGATAATAATTGGGGGTACACGTGCACATGTGCACCTATTGAGCAGCCGCCACTGATCAACTTCATCTTCTATATCAACAATTTTTGCTTTCATAGTCACCATTCCATTAGTTTTTTTCACTCCATTAATAGTCGTCAAATCTGCATTTTGTGTATCATCCATCTTTTCAATTTTTAATTTTAATAATCTTTTGTAGCATAGCTCAGCAATGAACTCTCTGTGTATTTGAATGTCAACGCATATGTAACGGGGCCCCATCCTTTGTTTACATATGTTTCACAAAACTTTC
Source organism: Adalia bipunctata (assembly GCA_910592335.1). NCBI lineage: Eukaryota > Metazoa > Arthropoda > Insecta > Coleoptera > Coccinellidae > Adalia > Adalia bipunctata. The sequence continues at coordinate 49,705,038 of OU342950.1, read as the reverse complement.
CTCCCCAACCATCCCGAATTCACTGTTTTATTTTTATACAACTATACCAGTCCAAACATGGTCCATCCAGAAAACATCTGAGAATTTCAATTTATTTCTTATCCTTTGTTACTTCAAACCACCATTCCCTTTCAAAAAAATCCATCCATTGATTCTCATAGGGGTTTTTGCTCGTAAATTTTTCAATGATGAACTCTTCTGATAAATTCCTCAAATTTTGGCGTCCAGTGTTTTGTTCTTTTTCTACTAGCTTCTCTAAGATTTGCGTGAGTTTATCTGCACTGTTTGTGTTCAAAGCATTCAGATTTTTTTCTGTTCCAATTTCTTCCAGAAAACAATTACAAAATTGCATATTCCCATTATCGTCCATGTAGGTATCTTCCAATTCCTTTGTTAAATTGATCCAAATTATTCTTGTTTGCCAAATTTTCTCAAGCGTATTACGCACTTTCTTGTATGCATCTGCAGCAGTGACAGCTGTGTGAAGAGTTGCTGACTGTAATTCTTCTGGAATACTAAAAGTTTGGTTATTCTGTCTAGAAATTGAGGTTACACGACAGAAACCGGTGTGTCACTACTCTCCTACGATGGCAGCACGAGCCAGCGGTTTAAATTTTGAATTAGATCCCCACTATTCTCTGATAAACCATGATATTGAACGTTTTTTAGAATGAATAATCAAATTAATCATTTATGTATCCCAATCAATCACACACTATCAGTGGCGCAACCAAAGCTACCAAAAGTTTCGATTTTTCGCAGTTCATTTCCAAACAAACGTCGAGCATTATCAAACACTCTTCTTCAGCCCCACCCAAAACAAAATCCTGGGTGCGCCACTGCGCACTATACTTTACTTTTTTTATCAATAACGGCCCAAGTACGCTATTCAGCCCATCCGTGTACGTACATATCAGAGATTTGGTCGACAATATCAGAAGTATACAAACAATTTCTTTTGCTGAGCAATATCACATCTCCGAATCATCCTCCCAGTATTTAGACTACTACGATCCTGGTTCTCTTCTGAAATTTGTAATTTTCAGGAATTCAGTTGTGACAAATGTAACAGAAAGTTCAAGTCCAAAGAATATTTGCTCCATCATCAGGCAGTTCATATGGAAGCCAAATACAACTGCAATATTTGCAACTCTTCATTCAAAACAAAATCGAATTTAATCAGACACAGTAAGATCCACCAGAAAAAAGGGGATACACCGAAAAGTGAATTGCTGCAATGCAATTTTTGTGAAAAGCGATTGAAACTCAAAAGTTCTCTTGTGAGGCATATACATAAAAAACATATATCAGCAAATAAAGTTTCACAAAATGCAGTGGAAGTAAATAATGATGGAGAGAAAGATATTCTTCATTTCCTTAGTGATGATTTGAATCTGATGGCAGATTCACAGGATAATGTGGATTCGGTAAATGTAGCTGTGGATGATTTAGGAAGAAAACAAATTCAAGTGATAGATAATATACTACTGACAAAAAGCGAAGAAATGGGTCTTGGAATAAACAGTTTTATTTTGAATTCGAATGCTGCAAAATCAAAATCTCAAGTGAAAATGAATGAAAATGTAAAGATTGGAACTGAAAAAGTTAAAGATCGAGATATGTTTTTGTCTATGCCTGATCTGATGGAAATAGAAAACGATATAATTTCAGGTATGTGATCTTAAGTTATTCTCAAAATATACTGCTCCACAAGACTTACGGATATCGGATTTAATCGTTTTTGAACGTTTGTAATTTTCGAGAAATTCGCTGTAAAATCATTTAAAACTCAATAACAACTTGAATCGATCCAATAAAAATCAGTATGAGACATTTCGTCAATCTGGGGCCCGATCCTCAAATGTTCATTGGGTCGCATGCGACATCACCAGATTGTCGAACGAAATCAAAAATTTGTATGCTCAAATGTCGCATTTGACAAAATATCGATAGACAAGAAGACGAGTGGGTAGGAGCCACTCGACATTTTTATCATCCTAATGTCATTAATGTGAGGTTATATTAGTCCTTTCCGTGTGTTTGTTTACTTTTTCACTTTCGAGTTCGACGTTGTCATTTTCATAGAATGAAATAAACACTCGACATATTGTCGCGTTCTACATTTCCGATAGACATTTGAGAATCGGGCCCCAGGTCGCCTTTTTTTGAAGTTTGGTTCTTTGCATAATATGCTTCATGAATGTTCTTATTTTGAAATTAAGTCAGTTTATCCACGGATTTGATTTGAAACGAGTTTTTTGAAAATGCCAAGACGTAAATCAACAAACGCTGAGGCTAATAGGGCTATCGGAATGCTACAGGGTGGCCTAACTCAGGTTGTTGTAGCGGAAAGGCTCCAAGTCAGCCAAAGTGTGGATATATCGACTTTGAAATAGGTTCCGAGAGACAGGTTCCGTGTTGGAAAGACCAAGGCTTGGTATGCGACGAAAAACAACACCTGCTCAGGATCGTTTCATCACCGTTTCGGCGAGAAGAAACCCTACATCTACTTGTAGAATGCTACGGAATACTCTTCAAAATGCAGATGGGGGCCCAAGTTTCCATCGAAACCATCAGACGACGTTTGAGAGAGGTGAATCTAGGTTCTAGACGTCCATTAAGAGGAGTGCTATTAACACGTGACCATAAGCGTCAAAGACTGAAATGGACAAGGCAACATATCAATTGGAACGACCAATGGCGTAGTGTCCTTTTCACTGATGAATCCGGATATGGACGATTTTCAGATTCTCGAAGAATAAGGGTATGCACAATCCCACGCATACCCTACGGGGTATGTATGGGGGTCTATCTTGGACATAGCGACGATTACGATCGTCGCTATGTCAATTTTTCAATTTCTAGACGATAACGCTAGACCGCTCCGTGCAGCCATAGTTGAGAATGCGCGCGAGGAGCTTGGTATTCCACATTTACCAATACCTCCGCACTCACCACATTTGAATTGCATAGAACATGCATGGGATATGCTCCAAAGAAGATTAGATAATCATCAACCTACCCTAGAATCCTTAAATGATCTGAGAGAGCTCCTGCCCCGTTTATGGAACCAAATTCCTCAAGAAATTTTCAACAACCTCGTGTATAGTATGCAAAGAAGATGTCAAGCTGTTATTGATGCCCGTGGAGGCCATACATTGTATTGATAGTCTTAAAATGCTTGAATTCTCTGGGAATAAAATTTCGTTATTCTACTCGATTTTTCTTAACCACCCTGTATACGCTGCAGATCTACAGGCTAAAATCAATTTGCAACTTGAAATCATATTAATATGAATTTTCATCACAAAAATCTTATTTTAACTAAATTTTTTTGCAATTTAAGTCAATATCCCTAACTCATGTGGAGCAGTTTATTTGAGATCCGATTAATGCAACTTCAAAACTGTCGGTAGTGCTTGAAACTCACAATGCATAAAGGAATTTTCCAAACATGGAAATATTTAATGTAATCTTGCTTCTGAAAATTTGTCACCTAAACTGATAATCTTAATATCATTAACGGCTGATTCCTAGAGATTTCGGCGCCGTGCCGTATACAGGGTGAGTTTTTGACTTGTACAGAGTGGTCAAAATTGAACACTTTTGATAGGAAATACCGATTTCTAGGGCAGTGTTTTTCAATTGTGTGCATTTCTGACCGAACCCCGTAACTTGTTTGTTTTTTGATATTTCTTGTTTCTGTGAAAACATTCTTCAGGCACTTTTTTGCAAGGAATCCAATGGTGTTCCTAGTTTTTTATTAAAAAATATGGTTTTGAAGCTATGCTATAACATAAACTTGTATTTTTTTTATGAACCAGCCTTTATTTTTTTACATATTCGTGTTTGAAATGAAATCATCTTTTCAAATACATACAGGGTGTTTGAAGGGGGATGTAGCCATAGGTAAATGGTGGATAGGTTATGCTTTTGGCTACTTGTTGCGCATAATAAAATAACATTTTGCCCAAAGTTCAAAGTTTTATAATTTTTTTGCCATTTTTCTAGAAATTTCCCATTTTCCTCATTAAAATCTTGAATTTTTTCAAATTTAATGCTCGGAGGTGCCTATAAAATGATTAATTTTTTTAGTTTAGTCTTGTCTTATTCAGATTGAATCATAATTTCATACAAACGTCTTCAAAAAACCTGACAGCGTCGTATCAAACATCAGAATGAAAAAAAAATATTGTTGTGTCCACTTTACAAAGTTAAATAAAAAAATCACATAGTGTGGGGTTTTGAAATGGTTTTAAAAACTTCTCTAGTTAATACTCTTTGCAATGGTATGTAACATGTACCATTAATAATCAGATAACTCAACAAAAAACCGTTTTGTCTTCAAGGATACCTTAAAAGGGCGACAATAAAAATTTTCCATTGAGCAGGTAAAATGATTCAATCTGAATAAGACAAGACTAGACTAAAGAAATGAATCATTTCATAGGCACCTCGAGCAATTTGAAAAAATTCAAGATTTTAATGAGAAAAATCGGAAATTTATGGAAAAATGGCAAAAAATTATAACACTTCGAACTTTGGGCAGCATGTTATTCTATTAGGCGCAACAAGTAGCCAAGAGCATCACCCATCCACCATTTACCTATGACTACTCACCTTCCAAACACCCTGTATATAATAGTTCTCTTTGAAAACATTCATTTTTAGCAACTACAGTCTATGCGTACTGTCTAAATGATTGCAGATGATTATTGCAATCAATTTCAGATGATTATTGATATTGAACAATTCAATAAATGAAAATGCACTAACCCTAATGTGATGATGAATCACGGAATCCAGAAGGCTCTCACATAGAAGTCGAGTTTTTCAAGGATAGGAATATAAAGGATACACCTTCTTTCTATGCCTAGTTGAGAGAAATTAGGCGGCAAATCATTCGAAAATTGTTCGATATCACACTTGTTTGCTTTTGCACTAATAAACAGATGGAAAAATGGTGCAAATTTAGACGAGATTTACCATTCGAAATCAGAAGATTGTTCAAATTTTTGGAAGTTTTCAAGAGCCGTTATATCAACACACGGCGAAAAAGAAGTGATGATAACTATCTGTCACGTGTTTACGATAGTCAGAGGTTCCACGCACCAGTAGCGGTGACAATGATGCCGAATAGGGTTCACGATGTAACACTGTCAAGCAATTATTATTGAATGCAGTTGCTTCACAATTTTAGTGTGCTTCTTTGAACTGAGTTTTGAACATACTAAAATATTTATCTGCCTGTTAATTCAGAATGTATGAAAATTACGAAAAATATTATATGCTAAAGTGTTATTGGGAATCGCATGAAGATGCTCAGGCTGCCATCTTTACTTTGACCGATATCCTGAAAGGAGACAACCGTTTCGGTTTTCTCCCAACCATATTTTAGATTATTCCGAAGGAGCACCACCCTTTTCTTGTCGGCCAATATTAAAAAAAATATACGGCAAAATATTTACGAGAATCAATACCATGTTGAGTTTGCTGACAATTTTACTAACTTTCAAAAACACCGTGTATTATAATGCTGTTTTTATTTTTAAGGCGAAGGGGATTTCCTGAGGGGTCTTCGATAGATGACCTATTCAAATGCCATTATGGAAGCTTTGAACAGGGTTCTCGAGTTGGATGAGCAGGAAAATCATTCCGGTATCTAGAAATGTATAACTTGTGCGATATTTTATGGACATTTTTGAAAGAAATGTTGAATATCATGACCTAGGCTTTTCATTTTTCAACATGAATCGAATAGGTAGTTCAAATTGAATAAATTCATCAATTTCAATAATATATAAAGGGTGTTTCAATAAAAGCGCAATATTTCAGTGTTCAATAAGACGTGGTTTTCTGTAGTATTGAAATATTTATTGATTCAGAAAATATCCGTTTGGGAATTATGTATGAAACGAATTATCTTGTAAATGGCCGCCACGGCTTTGCTGCGTACCCTTTTGACGAAATTTTCAATAACGTTATTGAATACTTGTGGTGGTATTTCATTGATACAGCGTCTTATTTCGGCCCCTAATGCTTCGATTGTTGTAGGCGTTCAATCGCAAGTGCGTGGAGGCCAATTCTGGTCACCAAATCGGTATATGACACGATCAGGAGCAAACTCGTGCAAGGTCGTCAATGTTTTACGAGCAGTATGACATGTGGCACCGTCTTGGTAAAACCACATGTCGTAATGATCGATGGCTTCCGAATGAGGCAAAAGAAACTGTGTTAGCCATTCACAGTTACTGCATTACCTTCTTCGTTTTCGGAGAAAAATGGTCCAATTATTACCATGTGCATGTATACCCATCGGTATACTTATGACTCTCAATCATGAAGCGCTATTCAAATCCTTCGCTCGCATTATTTAATAGAAAATTGTATTAGGTTGAGTTAGTTGCAATTCAACTATATTATCATTATTAATGTTTTTATTATATATTGAAACCCCCTTCACAATAAACATCGTTCATACAATCTAATTTTGTACCGGGTTTTTCACTATAATTTGACCCCCCCTTTAACTTTGTTACTAAAGGAGATACAAAAAAATGTTTCATACGAAAATTTCACGAAATCAACAGAGGTTTTTTAATATGACTTCACGAACTGAAATATATACAAGGTGGCCAATATATTGATGGCAACTTCATTTTTTCAAATGGAACACCCTGTATATTTTCCTATATTTGGCTAGCTCTTTTTCCCCTAATTTCGAATATGTAACATATGTTGGTCTATCTCTCTTATTCTGAGCACCACAGAGTTTCAAATTCAAAGAACAACCTGGCAAGCTCAGCAATAACTTTTCAAGTGGCAGGCTGCGATTACTCAAAATGTATTTTGTAAATACATGTAATTACGTATGTCATATCGTTACTAAGGAGATAACTCCAAAAACGGGCATTTTGAGTAATCGCAGCCTGCCACTTGAAAAGTTATTGCTGAGCTTGCCAGGTTGTTCTTTAAATTTGAAACTCTGTGGTGCTCAGAATAAGAGAGATAGACCAACATATGTTACATATTCGAAATTAGGGGAAAAAGAGCAAGCCAAATATAGGAAAATATACAGGGTGTTCCATTTGAAAAAATGAAGTTGCCATCAATATGTTGACCACCTTGTATATATTTCAGTTCGTGAAGTCATATTAAAAAACCTCAGTTGATTTCGTGAAATTTTTGTATGAAAAATTTTTTTGTATCTCCTTTAGTAACAAAGTTAAAGGGGGGGTCAAATTATAGTGAAAAACCCGGTACCTGTTTTGTTAACAGCAAGTGTTCATTTTAATCGATTTTTGAGCATTTTTATAATTCTTCCACTAGAACAATTATTATGTATTTTGAGTGAAAATGAAATTGTTAAAACATTGGTTACGAATAGAGATGTGAAATAGGCTTATGATGGAACTCAATTAACTGCTTAATAACTCGAAAATTTGTGTTTATTATGAAAAAATGTGAAGTTTTTATGTTTGATAGGGCAATGAGAAAGAGAATTATTTTCAATAAATGAATTACTAGGAATTATGCATTATAAATTCGAAGATTGACCTTATCTACGCTCTTGTTGTCCAAAGTTGAAATCATTGAGTATTCACATATGAGAAGAGGAACATCCATCAATGAAATAACACCGGAAAAAGGCTGAATTCCTTGACTTATTCATAGGTATCCAACTCAATATATCTGGTTTTGAAGCAGTGACGTCATCTATTTTTTCACTCAAGGAATTCAGGCCTTCACCTTCACACTCATTGGCAGGATACGGCTACTTGCTACTGCTACTGTAGATTAGTCGCCAAGTTGATCAGCACAACTCTCACTCAGATGAGACAATCTCCTCTAGCCCAGAATACAGGCCATCGACCACTTCCACAACGACACCAAACCTAATATGGCGAATAGGATTAGTCCTGCAGACAAGCCCTCTCGAAGTAAGTATCATCAGTCCATCATGCTGCGGAAACGCTTCCTCTCGAAATTAAGGACCTTGAGACTTGTTCCGGATTCCTGTTCGGTGTCAACACTCCTTGTCGCTACACCCTTTCCATTAATGAATATCGCCACATATTGGCTCAAGGGGAATGAAAGAATTACCTTGCTGGGAAATGTGGAACAAACTGGAGCGCATTTTACCTTACAGTGGCGTACCCAAACATTCGTCTTGGGGGGGATTTGAAACAAATAATAGTAGTATTTTTTTAATTGCAAAACAAGAATAAATTTTTGTCTTTTCCCATAGAATAGTGTGTCCATTATTCTACTGATTTCGGGCTGTAATAGTCTCTATAAACCAACCCCGATAGTTATGATAACTCACGCCTATAACTCACTCTAATACAAATAGAAAAAACAATTTACCAAATGAATAAAAAAAGTCGGATCGATCGGGAACAGATATCAAATATCAAGGTAACGTTCTCGCCATTCGTTTTTACATTTCCTTCGGTCTGAATATCCAAAAATTGCAATTGGAAACCGTAAATTTTTGATGTCTTTTACGTGATTCGATTCTTGACCACATCGATCGCTTTTGACAACTGTTGTCAATTTTGAAGAAGTCGAAGATAAAGTATAGTATTCGATTCGCGGTAATGGTCATCGTCATCCCTGCCAAAAATGTCTCATAGAAACTGATAGAAAATGTATGTATGAGAACTTATGAGATCCTAATTGGATAGTGAAACCGCAATTCCGTATAAAAACATATACGATATTCATCAGTATTTAATGGAGACTACAGATACACATTGGTTTAGGTTCTAATGGCATTTCCTAACGTAAATCATATCCGTTTCTATAAGCGATTCCTACATTGAATTGTCCTTGTTCCTACGAGTTTTTATAAGGCGCAATAGTTTTCAAATGTGTTTTTCACACATAACTCATATCTGTTCCTACGAGTTTTGATGAGAATCTATAGTTTTCAAATGTGGTTTTCACACACAATACCTACCTGTTTCTAATGTGTTTCCACAGATAACTCATATCTGTTTCTACGAGTTTCTATAAGAATCTATAGTTTTCAAATGTGTTTTTCACATATAAGACCTACCTGTTTCTAATGTGTTTTTACACATAACTCATATCTGTTCCTACAAATAACTCTAATCCGTTTCTATAGTTTTCAAATATGGTTTTCACTCATAATACCTACCTGTTTCTTATGTGTTTTTACACATGCTTCATATTCGTTTCTATGAGAATCTATAGTTTTTCAATGAGGTTTTCACACGTAATACCTACCTGTTACAAATCTGTTTCTACTCAAAATTAATTTCTGCTGTATGTTTTACGAGTTAATGAGGTTTGAAAATAAATGAGAATGTATAAGATTTCAAGGTTATAAGGATCTATAGTTCTCAAATTGTGTTTTTGATGGCAATTCAGAAAATTAGTACAATATGGTTTGCATGTGTTTAACCAAGAGGATAATAGAAGAGAATGTATGACATTGAAGTTAGAGTGAAAATGTAAATTCATATCGTACCATCACCGATATTCGCCAGAAATCATTATAATTCACAGTTAATCATTCGCTAATGAGAATTTGACAGTTTAAAAGTTTAGTTAAAATATCTTCCATATGTTTCTAACTGAAATTCCTAGGATTATAATAATACGTTTCTATATGGTTTCATATACCTTTGTTCGAACTATTGGTTGGTGGATTTATACAGTTGGAGTGAAATAATTCATAGCGGCTTAAAATGTTTATTTCTGATCCGTTCATGAGATGCTTATAAATACATACTGAATTATTACGTATTTGACTGACGAGTGACATTGACATTTCATAATTTCATTGAGGACAATATATGGAATAATTTCACAGAAGTAACTTGAGAAGAACACATAATTACGGAAAACCATACCTATTCATATAATTCCCATCACATTCCAGCTGAATGATTTTTATTAAACTCAAGTAATGTGGTGAATGCGGTGTATATATTTCAGTGTTTTTGAAAATAATGACGAGGTATATAACAAAATTCATCTGCGTGTGTTATCTGAACATTACCGCTCATTGAATAATATACTTTTTTTAAAAGCTTTTATTTAGTTTCACCTGTCCCGGTGTCTGTCTGTCTGTCTGTCTGTAATCAAATCTTGCAAGTCAAATATGACACACTTCTAATCGTCCGATTGATTTGAAATTTGGCAGGCGTACATAATTCTGGTGACAATGCATCATGAAATATTTTTTATAGAAAAAAACAAAATGGCGGCTCCAAAATGGCGGATGAGTTTTGTAATTATCATCCGATTCCATTCAAAATTAGTATCTAGGGGTTTTTGGGTTCGACAAAGATGATTCTTCTGTCAAAATTGAAAAATTCAAAATGGCGGCTACAATATGGCGGACGAGTTTTGTAATTTTGATCCGATTCTATTCAAAATTGGTATCTGGGGGTTTTCTAGGTCGGAAATTACGATTCTTCAAAATTGAGGAATTCAAAATGGCGGCTTCAAAATGGCGAATGAGTGTTATTATGAAAGCTCTTGTTTTAAAAAATGATTTTTTTATTAGAGCTTGTTTATTATTCGGCTTCGACTGCTTTGGTCATTAGCCGTATATTTCAGTAGTCCTTGACTATGGATATGAAGCAGCAGAAATTTTGGTTTGCTATCATAAAACAAAGAAAAGTCGCCTTGGTCTTCTTGCTATATCATCAATAATTTCATTCTCGGCAATACCCTGTGTATAGACATCATGGCTAGTGGATTCCTGCAGCCGAACTTGTCGATTTCCTTCGTTTGATGAAGTCCGCCAAAGAAGTTTGTTCACTTCATGACGATTCTTTCCTGGACCTTTATTAAAAAAATACAACACACCTTTGTAGCAATTAAACGAATTATGATGAATGGAAGGCAATGTCAACTCGGGACAAATTCCTACAGGTCGTCTCAAGGAATGAAATAGAAAAATGTCTACTCATCTACTTCATACCAGTAAACAAAAAATCACCCTACTGATCCGAGTGCGAATTTAACGCAGTATTATCGGCCGACAAAGGGATCTGGAGCCGAAAACGCCATGTCTCGATAAGATTTATTCACACTTAAATCGCTTGTTTTGATGTTGCAATAGTTGCGGCACTCGGAAGGCTTCATATGTCTTTCATTTTTTTTTAATAATTTGGTATACAGTCACCGACGCGAATATATGTATTATATTATCAGGAACTTTACAACTCTCTTGGATTTTACCGAGAATTCGCTTTTATCAAATTACACACTTTCGGACCTATCAATGAATCTTTCTGGGGGGAATATATCCCCCTTATCCCCCCCCCGTGGATACGCCACTGTTACCTTATGATTTCAACGTTGTTTTCTGGTTTCAACCATTCTTTCCGAATTCTTGATCTCGAACGCTTCTGAAGCTTCAAATGATTGGTTTAAATTTATAAACTTCAATACCGGTGAAAAGTACACAGGGTGAGTCTTTGACTTGTACATATATTTTAACTGTAGATTTCCCTCATCAAACGAAACACTTTTTTCCCATACCATTTTTCAAAATTCAGTTTCGTTTGTGAGATACAGGGTGTCGAAAATCCACGAAAAAAACACTTTCCTGTTCATATCTCCGGAACCGTTATTTCAAATGAACTGAATTTTGGTTCATTGGTTACTATATTCATGGTGCATATTCCTCAATCGAAACTTATTCAATATCTCTCCTAGTTTAAAACTTACAGGGTGGTCGACTCATAAATTCATGCAAAAACACTATCAAATCACTTGAAAAGGATGAACGGTTCATATTTTCGAAAGAATCAACCATTTTAGAGAATAAAAGTATTCCCATATTTTTTCAATAAAACGCGTCGTTTTCGAGTTATTCCTAAATGTATACTAAGAAATTTGAGGAAAAAATCATGAATTTCATAAAAAATCTGAATGCTTCCCTGGAAATATCATCGAATATTGTTTCTTCTCTGGTCTCTTAACAAATTAACAATGTTGTCAATTTTTATCAACTGAATTCCGAGAAGCATGAAATTATACAGTTTATAAGGAGTTTCTATTGAAAATTTATTGATACCCGTCCTTCAGGAAAATCTATCTTAACAATATCCTCTTGGAATTTTTAATCGACCCTACACTGTTTTCACATCACATTCATCACCTGTTTGCTTTTTCTCTGCAAACTGCAAGTAAATAAATAAATAATAAAACGAATCCATGTAGAAAGATTATCGCGGCGTCGTTCAATGTAATCACAGACTGTACTCTGGAGACACAGAAGAACGTCTTGTCTTGTCTTGCGTGGCGGCTACATCGCACTCGCAGCCGGCAGCGCACTTAAATTTAGATCGTAGCGCTGTATCGGCGAGAATCAGAACTAGGTACTCGTTTGGCATTTCCAAAGAGCAATGCGTAGACGCATTTAGCGAAAAGTAAACAAAACTAGTGCCTCTGTGATAGTTCTTCCGTTAACGATAGGGGACGTTCTGCTTTCTTGAGTTCGCCTATACCATTGTTGAAGAGAAAATCGGCAATCTGGCATCGTCTTCTCTAGAATTCTATGATATATCACAGAGGAATGGATTAGGTTAGGTCATTGACCTCGAATCATATGACTTTGATTAATGGAGTTAGGATATGTTAGTGAGAAACTAATTTTTATAAGATAGTTTCAGGGTATCGAGGCAAATATGAACAAATTATTAGTGTTTACAAACTAATCTTCAGGAGAATCGAAGAAGGAACTTATTTTGGTGTGAGAAATATGGCATTTCAATTGCAGAAATTATGGAACAAAACTTAGCGTTTTTGCTAGGAAATATCGTGTTTGTAACATTCTTATTCAAATAAGGTTAGTGCTTGAGTATGTTCTAAATGTATCACCCAGAATATCTGATAATCACATCAATTTCAATTGAAAAATATGAACTTTGAGGTGTTTGTAGAGAATAATATCAGGCACGCATTTAGCACAATTTTTTTTTTCAAATGATCTCTTTAACAGAGCCGAATTCGGAAAAATGGAAAATGAAAAAAAGGCTTCTTTAGGCCTCAAGAATCTACAGTTAAAATATATGTACAAGTCAAAGACTCACCCTGTATACAATTTTCGATGTTTCGCTGTCTGTAGTTCTTGTTTTTTGAACAACTTGTTACGCATAGTTTGGCTTTGGTAAGTGTGTTTGGGGCAGATCGTGCTCTGTAATAGGCCATTTTCGTATGTATGTGTTGGTGTTTTTTCCCCTGTTATGTTATGTAGTGCATTTTTTATCATTTGAGTTTTATATGTGACTTTTATCTGTATCTTGTAGCCCTGAAGAAGCAACAATATATGGTTGCGAAACGTTGGCATTAGCTGAAATTTGCCGATTATTTCACCACCTTCCTAGTTCCCAATCAGATTAATTTACAGTATATACAATATTTTTTAATATTTTTTCTTAGTAGATTTTAAGAATTATAATATCTCACCCTTCAAAAAACTGTTGCCGTACTCAAGTAGGGCACACATAGCACGCAAAGTACCATAAAATCATGAAAATACGCAACCATTTCCATCCTACAAGAAGAATATCCTTAGGTTCATGGTATGAACCCGGTGTTTCTTGACTAATTCAAACTACAACCATTGTTGTTTCTTTGGCTTGAAACAACACTTGCTCGAATGTTGAGGCAACTGAACGACCAGACTCAGAACGTTCAAGGGATGTCTTAACTCCACAGTTGCCGTATAGGTGTATTGATCAGACTGAAGATGAATGATAGCTTTGTTGATTACAATATAACCTTATTACTATTTTGAATAATGACGATAAAAATAACATTGCCATATTTGGTATAACTGCACTAGCGGAGTCCCCGGTTGCATCAATTGTTTCCAGCCACTCAGCAGATTTCGGTCGTTCGGCGGCTCGATCGACGTGATCTACTTTTTATTGCTCAATCATTTAAGTGGAATTTTCTGTATTATCGAGAATGAATATATTTTATTAAAATAATGTTCGAATGTCGAACAACCATAGTTAGATGACTATGTGATAAAGCCAACATAATAATAATAAATTAACCCGCACAGGTGTGGTGTGGTTTATATGTGCAGGTAGCATCCTTTTGTCGTGAAACTTATGGTCATGGGGGTGTTGTTATTTATGCGAGTGCTGATCTTCAAGTGAAAGATGTTGGAATCTCGAAGTTCTCAGTGGAAAAACAAATCGAGTTCTGTGGTGTGACAGTTACGCATCCGGAAGCCAAGTTTTGTGTAATAAGTGCCTATAGGGTTCCTGACTGTGATTTTACTCTCTTTCTAGCTAGAATGTCGTTTGTTTTGCAACATTGTACCATGCTTGCTGATGCTATATTTATTTGCGGTGATCTAAACATAGATTATTTGAATACTGCATGCTCGCGTAAGCATCTTCTAGATGATCTATTGTGCTGTTTTGACTTGAGGGTCACCTCTGTGGAGCCTACTAGAGTCTTCACAAATGTAAACCTTTTAACATCTACTTCTAAAATAGACTATATTCTCACTGATGCCAGCTTCATGTGTGAAACTAAAGTAATTGATGCTCACATTGGTGATCACAAAGTTCTTATTTTGAATTACCCATTATATAAATCTAATTATGAAGAATTAGATTGCCATCAGACGTATACCAGAGGTGTTAACCCTCAGTCTCTAAAGAATTTGGTTGATTTTATGTCTCATATATCTTTTGAACAGATTTATTTGTATGTTAACGTGGACGACTGTTTTGCTGAATTTCTCAGTCTTATTAATTATTGTTTGGAAATAACATGCCCTATGAGGCTATCAAACCGTAATTCCAACAAAAGCAAAAAGTGGATAAATAATGGCATCATTGTAGCTAGCAATGAGTTGAAGAATTTAGGATGGTTACATAAAAATTTGAAAAGCGCAAGTTCTTATGAAATTTATAAGAAAGCAAAAATTGAATTCCGTAAACTCCTTCAGAAAACTAAGTTCAATTATTATCAGAATATGTTGATTGGTTCAGCTAATAAAAATAAAACTGTATGGGATATTGTAAATAGAGAAACAGGACGAAAGAAAACTTCTCGTCAGAATATCAAAATCAAACATGCTGGTAAGCTTTGTTCAGAACCTGCTGAGATTGTAAATGTGTTTGAGGATTATTTTTGTTCCATTGCTCAAGTGAGCCTGCAAAATCATTTCGGTAGTTCACCTTCTCTGGCGTGTACTACATCCTTGTTATCACCGAATACTTTTTTCTTCTTCCCAGTTGATAGACAAGAGATCATAAATACTGTCATATTATTAAAAAACAAAAAGAGTTCTGGTATTGATAATATTTCTGTTGTTGTTTTGAGAGCCATAATTGGTACTATTGCTGATCATTTTGCACATATTATTAATTTATCTATTAACACTGGCAAATTTCCTTCATTTTTGAAATCTGCTTCAGTTATACCTGTATTTAAAAAAAACGATCCTTACAATATTGCGAATTATCGTCCTATTTCAATTTTAAGTGTATTTTCCAAGGTTTTCGAGAAGATCATATACAGTCGAATGATGTCGTTTCTAACACGATTCAAAATTATCACTAACTGCCAACACGGCTTCCGAAAATGTAGGTCCACTGAAACAGCGGCCTTTTCATTTGTTGACTTCGTTTATAAAAAATTAGACAAAGGTCACTATGTTGCTGGACTCTTTTTTGACCTCTCACGTGCGTTTGATGTACTGTCTCCTGAATTCTTGGAGAGTAAGCTTTATAACCTAGGTTTTCGCGGTGTTTTCTTGAAGTGGATAAAAAGTTTCGTTGTTGATCGTACTTTAACTGTGAAAATTAAACAGTTTTCTTCTCCAATAAATAAGATGTTACTAGGGGTGCCGCAGGGCTCTGTCCTGGGACCGCTATTGTTTCTTCTTTTCATAAATGATCTGCCGGATTATATGAGCTGTAATTTAGAAGTTAAATTGGTTATATTTGCTGATGACACATCAATGGCGGTCTCAGCACGGAGTTCTGAGGGACTCATAACCTTATGTAATGAGTTGATTAGTAGGTTTGAGAGTTGGTGTTGTTCTAATGCACTTATACTCAATGAAGAGAAAACGGAATGTTTGTATTTTCGAATTAGAAACACTATTGGGGAACGACTGGTGGTTAAATTCTCTCATGATCAGATAACATCAAGTGAATCAGTTAAATTTTTGGGAGTCCACTTGGATTGTTCACTTAGATGGGATCGTCAGGTTGAGGCGGTTTGCAAAAGGTTAGGTAGCTCATATTATGCAATCAGCAGGGTGAAAAATATTCTTCCTTTACAATCTATAATAAGTTTATACCGAGGGGCAAACCGCTGAGGAATTATGGTGTACAAGAGCACGGGATTCCTCGGGATTCCACGGGATTCCTCGGGATTCCACAGGATTCCACGGGATTCCACGGGATTCATCAGGATTCCACGGGATTCCAAAGGATTCGTTAGGGATTCCAAGGGAAAATACACCCATATAGTTTGATTAGATTTGACTGATTCAAACGAATCCATCCATTATGTCTCAGGGAGGTGATAAGTAATATTTCTCCAACTCTTTTGCTCCACGTTTTCCAACATTCTACATCCTTTCCTTTCGAAAATAGAATTCGACAGCGCTGGATCCCTTTTTTTCAATGTTTGAAACCCTAACATTACCTTCCGTCACTCTCAAATGATTAATAAAAAAAAATTAAAATAAAGTTAGCAGTGTCACTTGCGAGAAAATCAATAAAACCTATTGCATTAATTGTCGAATAATTGTCGAGAATTTGTCGTGAAAACCACTTTCTCAATATCGACCATATATCTTGAAAATGGTTATAAATAATTGTCGAGCAATTGTCGAAGTCCATATGAAGTAGAAAAAACACAAAAAATCCATTCCTTCTTGTTTATTTTACGTCTTTTTCCCGCGAGTTAGAGATATTTCTGGAATTATCGCCTCTTAGTTGTTTTAGTTTATTTCACGGCTTTTTCAGGCGATTTCGTGATATTTCTGGAATTATTGCATTTTTGGCAACAGCGCTTTCGTTATTGACTTTCTTTCTATTGCATTAATTGTCGAATACCTGTTCCGAATTTGTTGTGAAAGTAAAAAAATTGTCGCGTCCTTAATTTGTTTTCTACGGGGTGGCTTTGCTTACTTAACGTTAAGTTAGCAGAACCACTTTCTCAATATCGACCAAATATCATGAAAATGGTTATAAATAATTGTCGAGTAATTGCCGAAGTCCATATGAAGTAAACAAAACACAAAAAATCTATTCCTTTTAGTTTATTTTACGGATTTTTCACGCGAGTTCGAGATATTTCTGGAATTATCCCATTTTTGGCAACAGCGCATTCATTATGGACTTTTTGTCGAGTGCATTAATTGTCGAATACCTACCTTGAATTTGTCGTGAAAGAAAAAAATTGTCGCGTCTCTAATCTTTTTTCTACGGGGTGGCTTTGCTAACTTTATATTAAGTTAGCCTGACCACTTTCTCAATATCGACCAAATATCATGAAAATGGTTATAACCATTTTCATCGGCGCCCGCAGGGGGGGGGGGGGGGCAGGGGGGCCTCCCTGAGATTTTGATGGCCTCATTGTTTTACAGCACAACACCCTCAATATTGCTCTCTATTCTTTATTTGGCCCCCTCTGAGAAAAATTTTTGCGGATTTCTGCGGGCGCCCATGACCATTTTTGTCGAGTAATTGTCGAAGTCCATATGAAGTAAAAGAAAACACAAAAAATCCATTCCTTTTAGTTTATTTCACGCCTTTTTCACGAGATTTCCTGATATTTCTGGAATTATCGCATTTTTGGCAACAGCGCATTCGTTATTGACTTTCTTTCCATTGCATTAATTGTCGAATACCTGTCCCGAATTCGTCGTGAATGAAAAAAATTTGTCGAGTCCTTAATTTTTTTTCTTCGACAATTATTTATAACCATTTTTATAATATTTGGTCGATATTGAGAAAGTGGTCATGCTAACTTAATATAAAGTTAGCAAAGCCACCCCGTAGAAAAAAAATTAGGGACGCGACAATTTTTTTTTCTTTCACGACAAATTCGGGTCAGGTATTCGACAATTAATGCATTAAAAAAAAGTCAATAACGAATGCTCTGTTGCCAAAAATGCGATATTTCCAGAAATATAGGGAAATCGCGAGAAAATGAATTGGAAATTGCTAGAGAGATAAAATTTTTTTTGTGTTTTTTACTTCATTTGAACATCGATAATTACTCGACAATCATTTATGATCATTGTGATGATATTCGACCACTATTTGCTTAATTAATATAAAGTTAGCAAAGCCACCTAGTAGAAAAAAAAAACGAAGGTCGCGACAAATTTTTTTCTTTCACGACAAATTCAAGGTTGGTACTCGACAAATAATGCAATAAAAAAAAGTCAATAACGAATGCGCTGTGGCCAAAAATGGGATAATTCCCTCGATAATTCCAGAAATATCTCGAACTCGCAGGAAGAAGACGTAAAATAAACTAAAAGGAATGGATTTTTTGTGTTTTTTTTATTTCATATGGACTTCGACAATTACTCGACAATTATTTATATCCATTTTTATGATATTTGGTCGATATTGAGAAAGTGGTTCTGCTAACTTAACGTTAAGTTAGCAAAGCCACTCCGTAGAAAAAAATTAAGGACGCAACAATTTTTTTTCTTTCACGAAAAATTCGGTACAGGCATTCGACAATTAATGCAATGGAAAAAAGTCAAAAACGAATGCGCTGTTTCCAAAAATGCGATATTTTCAGAAATATAGGAAAATCGCGAGAAAATGGAGTGGAAATTGCTAGAAAGATTAAATCTTTTGCGTGTTTTTCAATCTATTTGAACATCGACAATTGCCCGACAATCTTTTATGATCATCGTGATAATATTTGCTAAATTAATATAAAGTTAGCAAAGTCACCTAGTAAAAAAAACGAAGGTCGAGACAATTTTCTTTCTTTCACGACAAATTCGAGGCAGGTATTCGACAATTAATGCAATAGAAAAAAAGTCAAATACGAATGCGCTGTTGCCAAAAATGCGATAATTATAGAAATATCTCGAACTCGCGGAAAAAGACGTAAAATGAACAAGAAGGAATGGATTTTTTGTGTTTTTTGTACTTCATATTGACTTCGACAATTACTCGATAATTATTTTCATGATATTTGGTCGATATTGAGAAAGTGGTTCTGCTAACTTAACGTTAAGTTAAGCAAAGCCACCCCGTAGAAAACAAACTAATGACGCGACATTTTTTTTTCTTTCACGACAAATTCTCGACAATTATTCGACAATTAATGCTATAGGTTTTATTGATTTTCTCGCACGTGGCACTGCTAACTTTATAGACATTCTGACAACAGAGTTGGAGTACGAAGAAAAAGTATCAATTTATGGGTTTATTCATTCTTCCTCCATTACATATCTATTTTTTTATATAAATGAACTTTTACTCCCGAATTTCCAAGAAATTTGGACAGAATTAGCTTAACACAGAGAAAGGACCTATTTGAACCCCATTTCTGAAAATCTTAATGCAATGAATGAATATAGAATGGATATTTTTTTAAAATTGAACCACACGCTCTAATAGTAAACCCAACTGAAAATTTGAAAAAGGAACGTGCTGTTCGAATTACTGTATATTCATCAGTTCTTCATGAGTACCTACCTATACGAAATTTGAATTGAATTTGACATTAGAAAATAGACAAAAATCAAGTTCAAAAGAGTCGGTTACAAACAAATAATACACATGTGAAGTTGATGTAAAAGCGTGTTCAATAGGGTACAATTGTCAAGAATGAAATA
The DNA here is from genome assembly GCA_910592335.1 of Adalia bipunctata. Classification (NCBI taxonomy): domain Eukaryota; kingdom Metazoa; phylum Arthropoda; class Insecta; order Coleoptera; family Coccinellidae; genus Adalia; species Adalia bipunctata. The sequence continues at coordinate 49,685,198 of OU342950.1, read as the reverse complement.
ATTGTGGACAATTGATACTAAATATCATTTCTCCATGGAATTCTAAAGGAATTCCATGGAATTCTTAGGGATTCCACGGGATTCCTTTGGAATTCCACGGGATTCCTAAGAGTTCCACGGGATTATTGAGAATTCCAAGGGATTCCTAAGAATTCCACGGGATTCCTAAGAATTCCACGGGATTCCTGTGGAATTCTTAGGGATTCCCATGGAATTCTGGTTGGACGGGATTATGGTGTACAAATTTTTGTCAGCGGTTTGCCCCTCGGTTTATACTATAGTTTGGTTTATAGTTTTTTAAGTTATAATGTTTTACTGTGGGGTAATTCAGTTGAATCAAATAGAGTTTTTATTGCTCAGAAAAGAATTATACGTCTCATTTTTAATCTGGATTCTCGTGATTCATGTAGGCCAATTTTCAGAAATTATGAACTTTTTACACTTTGTGGTTTGTACATATATAAATGTTTACTTTATATTAAAGATAATGAACATGATATTGTTAAGTTATCCGATTTTCATGATTATTCAACCAGAAATTCGGCCACACTGTGTATTCCTTCTCATACAACTGCCAAATTTGAAACATCCCCTGTTTATCAAGCAATTATCTTGTTCAATCATGTACCTCCAGATGTGAAAATATTGGCAATGAAGGAATTCAAAAATTTGGTTAAATGTGAACTAATATTGAAATGTTATTATAGTGTTAAGGAATATTTGGGGGATGAAAGCTTCCTAGTTAGATAATTTGGAAATGATTTGGTTATGTATTTTTTGACTTGTCTCATACATAATTTTTTATGTCTAAAGGGATCAATAAACTTATTATTATTATTATTATTATTATTATTATTATTATATGCCATGCTACATGGGGGGTGACGTCCCCTCGGCCCGAGTTATCTGGGCCACCAAGGGTAAATGGTGGCAAACCCATAAAAATGAAGCGAAGATTAAGCCTCGGAAGAGAGTCGCCGCCTGGGGAGCGCCAGGGCATGTCCGGAGCCGACGCTGGACATGACAGCATGCGATCTGTCGGTGTCAGGGTGCTGAGGAAGCGGGCTCCTGTCATTCAACAAAATACAGCACCACAACAGCAACGAGAAGTGGAAACCGATATCATGGCAGAAGATCGAAATGCCACTCCACCTGCTGGCTCGACCACCGTGGGGAGGACCGCCCGCAGGGGAGCTCGCAACGCACGTATTAAGTGGAGCCGCGAAATGAATATCGAAGTAATGCGAGGTTTTTACTACGTGAACAATTGTGATGACAAACTCAATGGACGTTGGAACAAGTCCACTTATCTCTGTACTGTGCTTCAATCACAGTAATCGCACAAAATGAGCAAAAGATCTACATCCCCAGAACCAGTGAACAGAAAGTTAAAAATCAAACTCCTGCCTGGAAAAGAAGATTAATGCAGGACGTCGATGAACTTCGAGGAAAAATTGATGCCTTGGATGAATTCCTGAGGAACTATAAATCGCGTAAAGTATTGAACAAAGTGCGAAAAATAGCCACTACCGCAGGGCTGGACCTGGAATCTCCACGACATAGAGAGTTGATAGTTGATCTGAATGATCGTTTGAGATAGCAAGCTTAAGCGAAAGGTGCTTGCTTGCGAAGATACAATGAGCTAACAAAGTGAAAACAACAAAACGCTGAATATTTGAGAGACAGAAAGAAGTTCTTCAGAAGTCTAGAAAAGCCATCCGAGATCTCCTCCAATCAACAATGACGAATTTCGGCAATATTGGAGTTCTCTATGGTCGGAGAGTGGTCAATTGCAGAGGAATACTAGCTGGCTACGGACACTGAACGCCAGGCTTCAGAAATCGTTGAGATGAAGACTGATCTTTTCACAGTCGAAGAAATTTTCAACATTGTCAAAAACACTAGTAACTGGAAGGCGCCAGGACCCGACCGGCTTCACAACTTCTGGGTTAAACAATTTCCAGCATGTTCCCCGAGTCTGGCTAGATGTTTTTCGGAGGCGCTGGAAGACCCATTCAAGATACCTACTTTCCTCACTAAAGGCAATACCTTTATGGTTCACGAAAGAGGAGATCGCAGCAAGCCAGAAAACTACCGACCCATAACGTGATTGTCAGTGGTGTACAACGCTTGTGAATAATGTGATATATCGTCACTGTGAAGCCAACAAAATTCTGGGAGAAGAACAGAAAGGCTGCTCTCGAGGATCTTTAGGATGCAAACATCAACTCACCATAGATGCTGTAGTGTTAAAGCAAGCTCAAGCGAGAAGGAGGAATTCAAGTCTATGATATATCGACTATCAGAAGGCCTTCGATACGGTGCCCCACGATTGGCTTCTGAAAGTACTGGAAATTTATAAGATCTGCCCAAAAATGAAAGCCGTGCTCCAACATCTATTGAGTACATGGAAAACAACTATTCTTATAAACAAAATCAATGCTGGAACCGTGAAAATATCGAGGGGGATATTTCAGGTAGATGCCCTGTCGCCGATGTGATTTTGTATAGCACTGAATCCTCTATCCACTCTTTTGAAAAACACCAACATAGGGTACAGACCAGCAATGAGGAATCCGCGAAAACTTACCCATTTACTGTACCTATATGGATGATCTGAAACTATTCGGCGAGAACCAAAAACAACTTCACTCGCTGATAGATATAGTGTCCTCGTTCAGCAAAGACATTGACATGTCTTTCGGCGTCGATAAATGCGCCATAGTCAACATCAGGAAGGGTAAAATGGAGAATACTCAGGAACAATTTCAGGACATCCACAGTATGTTGCCACAAGAGACCTACAAGTATCTGGGCATTCCTCAAAATCAACGGATTGACCACACCCGTTTGAAAGCTGAGTTCACTCCGAAATATAAGAGCAGGGTAACCAAAGTGCTCAACACCAAGCTATCTGCTAGAAACCAGATCGAAGCCTTGAACTCATGGGCTACGCCTGCTCTGACCTACACTTCCGGAGTCTTGAAGTGGTCAGACGCTGATCTGAATGAGTTGGACCGACTCACCCACCGCCTAATGACAAAGTTCCGATGTCTGCATACCAACGCATCGGTGAAAAGGCTTTATCTACCCAGGAGAGATGGCGGACGAGGTCTGTTGAACATCTATAAACTCTGCAGAACCCAGGAGAAAAACTTGAGGCAGCGACTGCTCGAGTCTGAAGATAGCCTGATGAAATTGGTGACAACAGAGGATAAGGGATACACACCTCTGAACCTACAACACAGAGAACTGACATTTGATATCACCACGAGAAGCGAAGATATAAGTACATGGCGGGAGCAAGCTCTGCACGGCAGATTTCCCAAACACCTTGAGGGGGAAAATGTCGATAAATTAGCTTCTTTGGCGTGGTTGAATGCGGGACAATTGTATCCTGAAACTGAGGGATTCCTGACGGCTATCCAGGACCGAGTTATAAGAACTCGCAACTATGAGAAACACTGTTTGAAGCTGAACGTGGAGGACAAATGCAGGAAGTGCGGCGCAGATGGCGAGTCTATTGAATATATTTCAGGTTGTCGAGTTCTTGCCGACAACGCATATCTGGGCCGACACAACCAAGTGGCAGAAATTGTTCACCAGCAGTTGGCTCTTAGACATGGTTTTTTGGATACTTGTCCGCCATATTATAAGCATCAACCTGCAGCAGTGTTGGAAACGGACGCAGCGGTTCTCTATTGGGACAGATCCATAACAACCCACACAGCACATGTACTTACAATGGACGAACAATGGATGTTTATTATGGATGTTCGAGAAATCCATTGGATGTCCAGAATTGGTACATACTACATCCAATGGACGTTCATGGGACGTCCAGGACACCACTTTGGACGTACAATTCAAGCCCAGATAACGTCCAATGGATGTACATTGTGCCTATCTTGGACATCCATTGTACAGGGTGGCCAGATTTCGATGAATTAGTACTACAACTCCTAAACTATAAGAGATAGAGAAAAAGTAATATACATGTCATGTTCTCTTTTTTCGAGAAACCGAAATTGCTGAAAACCCGAAGTTGCTACGGCGTCTAGTTTCCGAGCTACAGGGCGATTCTGGTATTTGGCCAATTATTATAATTGACTATAACTTTCGTATTACAGGATCTACGCTCTCGAAATTAGCACATCTTTAGGGCACTTTTTTTACTGCTTTCCAGCGGTGCTATTGGATTTTTTGTATCTGCTCAAATTTCGGAGCTATAACAAAAAATTTTTTTTTTCAAATGGAAACCATAATGGGAAGTGATATTTCCGAATAGATCTTTCTTCAACGATTTCAAAAATATATCATGTTATACTTCCGAGTTCACTACATATCGAAAATTTCGAAAAAACACTTTTCGTTCAACAAAATCCAAGCAGGCCTTGATTCACTTCCTTCAAAACTGGGACGGTCATAGAATTTCATGTCTTATTTATTTTCACCTGTCAAATTCATTTCAGTTTCATCATTGTATCGTCTGGCGCTTCTAAAGTTCTTATTTATATCACATCATGCAATTTATATGTTTCCTCCAATGACTCGCTCCAATGGACAACGATTTGAACATTTATTTTGTTGTGAATATACTTTTTTTCAAATAAATCTATATTTTTATGAAGAAGCTTTTTTTGCCCCTCATGGGAACATTAAGTATTGCTATCAACGGGTTACATAAGTATTCAAATGCTTTTCATTTTTCAATTTAGCAGAGAAATCATAGATACTAGAATCAACAAGTTTCGCGAAGCCCCTCTATTGGCCTGAGTAATAATAAAGCTAATATTTCCTGAATCAATTTGGCAGCTTACAATAAATGTGAGATATCGAATTCTATGACCTTATAAGAATTTTAGAAGCTCCAGACGATACAACAATGATGAAACTGAATTGAATTTGACAGGTGAAAATAAATAAGACATGAAATTCTATGACCGTCCCAGTTTTGAAGGAAGTGAATCAAAGCCTGCTTGGATTTTGTTGAACGAAAAGTGTTTTTTCGAAATTTTCGATATGTAGTGAACTCGGAAGTATAACATGATATATATTTTTGAAATCGTTGAAGAAAGATCTATTCGGAAATATCACTTCCCATTATGGTTTCCATTTGAAAAAAAAATTTTTTTGTTATTGCTCTGAAATTTGAGCAGATACAAAAAATCCAATAGCACCGCTGAAAAGCAGTAAAAAAAGTGCCCTAAAGATGTGTTAGTTTCGAGAGCGTAGATCCTGTAATACGGAAGTTATAGTCAATTATAATAATTGGCCAAATTCCAGAATCGCCCTGTAGCTCGGAAACTAGACGCCGTAGCAACTTCGGGTTTTCAGCAATTTCGGTTTCTCGAAAAAAGAGAACATAACATGTATATTACTTTTTCTCTATCTCTTATAGTTTAGGAGTTGTAGTACTAATTCATCGAAATCTGGCCACCCTGTACATATATTGGATGCACATGTACGTACATTGGATGAAAAATGGACGTTTATTATGGATGTTCGAGACATCCATCGGATGTCCAGAATTGGTACATAGTACATCCAATGGACGTTCATGGGACGTCCTGGACACCACTTTGGACGTACAATTCAAGTCCAGATAACGTCCAATGGATGTACATTGTGCGTAACCTGCAAATATTCACTTCACTTTCAAAAACTGTTAATTATCCACCACAAGATAAGAAATTCATTATTAATAATGTTATAAACAAATATTCAACGTAATTTAAATCCAGGATCCAGGTATATTATTTAGTTACACTGAAATTAATCAGATTCGGCGTTACTAGATATAGCTATAGCAACATCATCACACGCCATGGGAAGATCTGACTCGATCTTGTCAGCTCGCCACACATCATCCAGGAACCTCTAGCGAAGGTTCCAACCACATCAACTCAAAATCTTGTATGAATCTCTGCAGTAAATCATATAATTGAAGCGGAACGATGGTCCTCTTAAAACAAAACGGAAGATCGTTCTGGGGAATGACTACCACATGGCGACATCTAGTTAAGAATTAGACAAACAATTCGCTCTCGAAGTTACGCGGACGAAGATAGATGGCATATCTCTCATTTTCTCCTATATGGTAATATAAATATAGTCACTGTACTGTATTTCTCCTCAGCAAGCAAGAATGTGAGTTTTCACATATGAAACATGCAAGCCGGGAGCGTGAGAATCGTTCATAGTTATCGGCATGTCCGAAAATAATAATTATCCAACGACAGTTTATTCTAGAAGGAACTATTCCAAAAGGAAATTAATCAGTTGTTGATATTTATATCAATGCACGCGGTATCTGATTTATCTCAGTTTTACTGATTTATTTTTTTTTTGAATAATTTCTTCTGGAATTAACTTTCGTTTCGGTCTGAAACATGGCCGATATGGCGCTCATCTGCGAATGGTCTATAATGTATCTGAATTGGACGTACAATGAATGTTCACTTTTGGATGTACAATGGACGTCCAGAAATGTTCATTACCTGGACCAACAAAATGCACCAGTAATAATGTATCTGAATTGGACGGCCAATGAATGGTCACTGTTGGATGTACAATGGACGTCCAGAAATGTACATTAAATGGACCAACAAAATATGCACCATTAATAATGTATCTCAATTGGACGTACAATGAATGTTCACTGTTGGATGTATAATGGACGTCCAGAAATGTACATTAACTGGACGAACAAAATGCACCATTCATCAAATTTTATTTGAAGATTGTGTTTAGAAATACTATTGATTTTCATTTGGAACAGAGAAAATAGATGAGATTCAAACAGAAAATTCATATATATTTTTGGACATTATATGTATGTACAATGGACGTACGTTCGTAACAACCAATGGACGTCGACAATTGTAAGTACAATGGACATCCATTCAACGTCCATGGACGTTTGGACTTGATATGGTCGTAAAATGGACGTCCAATGGATGTCGTGTGCTGTATGGGAACAGATAGATCAGTGGACTACAATAGACCGGACCTTGTATTCATTGAGAAGGATCAGAAGTATGGGGTGATAATTGATGTGGCAGTACCATTGACTCATAACATCGGAAGAACGGAGTCCGAAAAAAAGTACGAGAACTTGGCAATGAAACTGAAGAATATGTGGCAATTGTCGAAAGTCACTATTATACCATTGGTGATTTCGGCTGAGGGAATAATGCCCAAATCATTTAAGAAAAATCTTCTAAAGATAGAAATATCCCAGAGGATCGCGGAATATGCACAGCAGGCTGTAGCTTTGCAAACCTGTCACATCGTGCGGAAATTCCTGAACTTGTGGGAGGAACTGAAATGTTTTTTCACTGGTTCATAGAAGTAATACCAGCTCGAGCTGAGACCGGGAGACCGATGATGAATAATAATAAATTATACGCACAGGTGTGGTTTGGTTTCTGCCACGTCACATGGTGGGTGACGTCTCCACCTTCTATCTTATGTTCTTTCTTCTTTTTGTGGTGGCTATCTTCAGCTTTCACATGCTCCTCTTTCTTTTCACGTTCTTCAGAGTATGGTTCCTTGGAACTATGATATTTCTCTTTATGCTTGTCTTCAGATTTATGATGTTCTTTTTTCTTGGATTCACGATTCACATCTTTCGATTTCCCTTCGGGGTTTTTATGTTTTTCTTTTTCTCTCTCTCTAAATCTTTCTTGTACTTGTGATTTCTTCTGTTAATTTTCGTCGAGTGACTCCTCTTCATTTTTGGATGACCTTTTCTTCACTATTTATTGCTTCTTCATAAGTCAATAAAATGTAATCGTCATATCTTACTCCTCTTCCTCTGGTAGTAATTTGGCCTTCTCCTAATCTTTCATTTCTTCACGTTCAGCATTTACTCTTGTCTCAGCAAAACTTTTTGAATTGTCGTCCAAAGTTCACTATGTAAAATCCATTTTCTTTCTTCTGTCCTTCAACAATTTTTCGCTCGTCTTTCATTATGGTTACTTTTTCCTTCTCAAATATAACTTTTCCTTCCTTTTCAGTGATTGCATTGACCGAAAGCAGGTTTTTACTTGGTTCGGGTATGTAAAGAACAGTCAAAACACATTCATTTGCTTCACTGGAGCCAATACCAAAACTCTTCATATCTTCACCTTTTTTGGCAACCTAGATGTAGTTTCTTCCAAATCATTAAATATTTTAATATCGTTACACGTGTGTTTTGAAGAACCTGAGTCTACAACAAAACTTTTGATGCTGGTTTTGTTTTTTTTTAATTCTTCTGACAAAAATGCAACTTTTCTGTCATCTTTCTTTTCGCGAAAGAAACAATCTTCCTCAACATGATTATTCTTCTTGCAGATTGAACAGTATTTTCGTTCATTCTTAGTTTTTTTGTTACACGATTTAGCAAAGTGTCCAAAGTTATTACACTTATAACATTTAACGTTGTCTGAGGTCCTCATTCTTGAATTGTGTGATTTATATCCAACTTTCTTGAATGCAACAGGCCCTTCATATTCATTATTTTCACCTCTGGCTTCTTCAGCAATCAGCATTGACGTTAATTTTGTAAGCTTTTTATCTGAACTCGGAAAAGAGTCCCATGCGGTTTTGGAATATTTGAAACGTTCTGGTTATGTTGATAAAATTTTTGACATTATCATTTCATCGTCTATGTTCTGTTATTAGATGTATAGAAATACCTGGTGTAACGACTCTTGTATTTGGCAAATATTTGCCACTTGCCTATATTATATTTGGCATGTAGTGGGAGTGGTTCACTCGGCCAATACTTGTCAATCTTGTCATTCAAATTCGAAACTTCGTCTACTTGCCAAGTACGCAAATAATTGTGTACTTGCCAAATATACGAGTAGTGGGAGTCCGCCTTTACTAAAAATCGTGACCAAAATTTGTAGATCAAAACGGCACTCTAGATATGAGTTCAACGGAAAATAGGGCGACCCCTTTCGGGAGAAATGAAGAGTAGTTCAAGAACTCAGATTTTCGATCGACAAAAAAGTCGTAAACAAAATCAGTGCCAACACCAGGTATTTCTTTGCATCTATGTTCTGTTTCAAATTCTCGAGACGATATAACAAGTTTTCAATTTTACTTGTGTGAAGCGAAATGTCAGTACCCTCTATATATGCGAAGTTGAAGAATTCTCGCAAAAGGGTGCATTTCTGATCTTCAGAGTCCTTTTCATAGATGCTGCATAGTTTCTGATACATTTCGTGTGAGGTTGTGCAGGTTATTATATGCATCAATATTTTCTTGTCAACTGTTGTTATTATTACTCTTTGCCCTTTGGCATCCTTTTTCATCCAGTCAGCCTTTTCTTTCTTGTCAGTAATACTTTCATCCAATAATTGTCCATTGACTATATCCCAAATGCCTTGTGAGTTTTAGATAACTATGGTTTGAAATTTCCATAGTTGAAACGATTCACCATCACTCAGTTTTTCAACCGACGCCAACTCTTCTATGGTTGTGTTGTTACCGTCCATTTCGTTCAACTGTTTTTGATGTTTTTACTTGTCAGTATTTTTACGTTTTACTTTTTATAAAAATAATGTGAGTGTATGCATCACACCCTTGCCCTAAAATGGATATTTTCTGAGGTAATATCCACTTTAGGGCAAGGGTGTGATGCATACACTCACATTATTTTTTAACGTAGATTCAATATCTGCCATAAAGAAATGGAGTTCTAATTTGAAAAAATGGATTTTTCACGATTTTGTCATCCCTAACTTTGAAAGCGATTTTTTCACCCCCTGTATCATGAATCGCGATTTCCATCCAAAAACCTCGAAGTTATTCTTGTTTCAGCGGAGCTCTATTTTCGATTTTTTTTCGAATTTTCCCGCTCAGAGAGAATTTTACAACCAAAACTGAAAAATGTTACATCAAAATAACTTGAAATTTTCTAAGGAATCTATTTCTGCAATAAAAAAATGGTGTCCTAATTTGAAAAACGGAAGTTGACGTCATTTCCGGAAAAACCGGAGGTGCTCATGCCTTGAAAATATTTTAGATTTCATCAGCATCGTGAAATACTTATAAGTGCTGAATTTCATGAAAATACGTTCAGTAGTTTCCCGTATAAATATGGGTGAGGTTCCTCGTGAAAGACCCTGTATAGTTCTAGCCAGTTTTATTGTAATTTCTCAATGAATACTCATTGGAAATGGTTTATTTAACAATCTCTGAGAGTTTCCAGCAAAATAAAGCTTTCATTTCGTCGAAATCGACGATTTTGTTCGTTGTTTACATTCGTTTGTGAGCGCCATATTTCGACCTTGAAACTGTCAATCGACGCGAATTCTGCAACGTTGCCAATGTTTCAAGCTCGTAGTTAAATTTACGTAGAGTTCGAGATAATGACGTATGTTTTCATTTCGCGCCCCTTTTTTGTTGAAACACTTGGCAAGAGTTAAGCTTACTTCCCTCCAATTCTTGTTGGGCTAAATTTTTTTATTTCCAATTTGAAATGGCGGGGCCCCGCTCATTGTTTTGTGTGTAATACACCAAGGCTCTGACCCCCTGAATTCTCATTATTGAAACGGCCTCGTTTTTTTTCTTTTGCCAAATTTTGCTTCGTCAATTTCAACAATTTGCACGGCGCGCGCCGGGCAAATTGTTGAAATTTTATGTTTGGTGTATTACACACCGGGCCGGCCCGGCCCGGTAATACACCAAGGCCCGGCCCCCCTAAACGCTCATTATTGAAACGGCCTCTATTATATTTTCCTTTGCCAAATTTGGAAGCAAAAATTTGGCAAAAGAAGAAAAAAGGAGCCGTTTCAATCATGAGCGTTTAACCCTTACACTAAACATAAAATTTTGCTTCGTCAATTTCAACAATTTGCCAGGCGCGCGCCGAGCAAATTGTTGAAGAAGAAGTAGAAAACAAAACAAAAAAGCTTAAAAATAGAAAAGCACCAGGTGTGGACAATATACCCAACGAACTTCTGAAGTATGGTGGTAACGAACTCACAAAAAAACTAACACAATTTTTCAATGGAATATTAAGCTCGTTGACAATACCCGACGATTGGCATAAGAGCTTCACCATACCCATCTTCAAAAAAGGAGAAAAAACCAACCCAGAGAATTACAGGGGTATAACGCTTCTGTGCTCCACCATGAAATTATTCACCAGCCTTATCAAAGATAACCTTGAACGACACATAGAAATTAAAGACGAACAGCAAGGATTTCGGCGAAATAGGTCTACAACTGACGCCCTATGTATCATACGCCAAATCAAAGAAAAGGCAATAGAATTCAACACCCCCGCCTTTGCATGTTTCGTTGATCTGACAAAGGCATTTGACCGTGTCCAAATGGAAGACATTATCAACATCTTGAAGAAGAAACGAACCCCGGCAAGAATTATAAACACAATATGCTGTCTAAACACAGGCAATTCAACTCGAATCAAAGTTGATCATAAAACCACGAAAGATATACCGATGTCACGGGGTATAAGACAGGGGGATAGCCTGAGCCCGTTTCTTTTCAACCTGGTTATGGACGAGGTGAATGGCTTAAGAAAGGGATATAGGATCAATAGAAAACCCATTAGCATAATATGCCACGCTGACGACGCGACAATATTGGCAGAAACAGAGGACAATCTGCAAAGACAACTTCACAGATTCAGTCAGGTCAGCACACAATTCAATATGCAGATATCAATCTCCAAGACCAAATGCATGACATTCGCCAGGGAACCAACAAGATGTAAACCAGTTGTAAATAATGAAATTGTCGAGCAGGTGACAACTTTCAGATACCTTGGGGCGGATATTTCTAGCTGCAACGATCCAATTAAAGATCTAAAATACCAGATCAACAGGGCCTCGTTAACGTCGGGATGTTTAAGAGACGTCATATGGAACAACAAACATATGAGCATCGATAGTAAGGTTCGAGTGTACAAGACATGCGTAAGACCAATACTCACCTATGGCATCGAGACCCGAGCAGACACCAACAAAACAAAATGTATGTTGAGAACGGCAGAGATGAAGACCCTTAGGGTACGTACATGCCGGAGATGCAAGGATGAGCGCGGTAGAGGTCGCGGTCGCGATCTAGTTATAAATCGATGCCTGGCCGTACGGCGATGTATCGATTTATAACTAGATCGCGACCGCGACCTCCACCGCGCTCATCCTTGCATCTCCGGCATGTACGTACCCTTAGGTCAATAGCGGGGAAGACGCTGAGGGACAGAGTGAGGAGTGCAACAATAAGAGAGACCTGCAGAGTGGAAGATGTGATCAGATGGGGACGAAAGCGCAGAAGATACTGGCGGGACCACGTGGAAAGGATGGACCCCGAAAGAATAGCTAAGACTGTGCTAAATGGAAATCCAGCTGGTAAAAGACCAATTGGAAGACCTCAAAAAAGATGGAAGGATAGCTGGACATCTATATCACAGGATAACCAACAACATTGACCAACCTTCGAAATAAACAGACCAAAAAAGGTATTTACAAAGAAGAAGAAGAAGAAGAAGACTTTATGTTAAAGAAAACGAAAATTCTATTGTTAAGTTGTCAGACTTTCATACTTACTCAACTAGAAATGCTGACACTTTGTGCATTCCATCTCATTCGACTACTAAGTTTAAATCGTCTTGTGTTCATCAGGCAATTATTCTTTATAATCATTTACCACAAGCCATCAAGATGTTGAATAGAGCAAAATTTAAGAAATTGATTAATAGTTATTTAATCAACTAGTTTATTAATGACAGCGATTAATGGTCGAAATATTTTAACGCGTGAGCGGAGCGAGCGCGTTAATGTTTGAGACCATTAATCGCTGAATTAATAAACGAGTTGATTACAAGATTTTTCCGTCGACCTCATCCCGAATTGAATATGAATTCTCGATAGAAATGAATTTTTATTTTGCATAATAGACAAATCTGACATAATGTGAATGTTCATTTAGGGCCACTTGCACCGTATTGGTTCTAAGCGTTAGTTAGTTAAGCGTCGATTAATTTATTTAATCCAGGATTAAATATTTGGCTTGCACCGAGGCTGAATGTAACTAGATTAAAGTTAATCCACAAATCTGGTTATTTTTACGTAAATTGGTACTTGTGCCTATTTTCACGTTGTTTATTTTATCCCTTTCTATGCTTTGACAGTTTCGATGTTTAGACATTTTTTGATATCGAGCGTTTCGCAAATTAAAAGAGTTTGTAATAACGAATTTCTTTGGTAAAAACCGATGCAACATTCATTGCACAAGTTGACATCTTTCTTTGGAATATTCTACGTCCTTCACAAATGAAAATATACCTGGTTCGAAACTCTAATTGTCGAAGCACTTACCACTTCAGATTTGGATGTTAAATATGATAAACTCATGGATTCTCTGTCGTATAACAGAGGAAAATAAAAAAGAAATGATCGAAAAGCTTGAACAAACCTGATTTTCGATAATGGGCAAACATCTATAAGAAAATATGTGATTTTTTCAATAAACATGCATCTTGGAAAATTGTTAATATTTATTCACTTTCATTTCAACACATTGGTGATAATGGTTCCGATTGAATGATACCATGTGTCACAGTGAATTAAAGAATAATTCTACATATCAGAAGAACTTTACCTCCAACTTCATTAGGCATGTATGGACTTGTTCAGTACAAAATATACCTCGACCGTTAATATTTAGTTCAGTTATTCATTCTTGCGTGTGCTTTTCATTTCACACCAATTTGATCTTTCATATCTACGCCTAGGAAAACCAAAATCTATAATTTCTACTTCAGTCATTATTCTTTTCAATTTGATTTATAATCAAACATCATTTTTGAAACAAGCCTGACTTGTGTCATCCATGAATGTAGGGTTAGAATTCAAAGTTTATCGTTAAACTTCCATTTAATCCTCCCAATTCGGAGGATTATCTTTAAGCGTTAGTTAGGGTAGTTAAACTAGGATTACGACACGGTGCAAGAGAATCATAGACACTAATCGAGGTTTTGCATTTAATCTGAAGTTTTGTCATACGGTGCAAGCGGCCCTTAGATAATTTAATATTTATGCTCCCTATGGAACAATTCGAAAAATTCATAGAGGGAATATTGGACATGTTGTGACATTCTGAATAGTTTACATTTAGTTTGCATTTAAATCATTACCTATGATATCCGATAAGGAACGTGTCACGTGTGGAGAAAGTAGAGGTTGATGTATTATTTACTTTGCAACTTTTATCACCTGAAATTTCTTCTGCAGTCTATTTTATTTTGAATGGAGTTGTCAATATACCCTTCTTTGACAGAAGTTGATTTCCAACCAAGCACGATAGTGCCCTGACTGAATATTTTATGTTCGGTTGCCATGATAATCATGCATTAATAAGAAATCATGCATTAAAATAGGTCATTAATGGATGATTTCGGGAGCGTTAAAATGAGCTTTTATTCTATGGTCGACGGAAAATGTAAATTACTGAATAATTGTTATTATAATGTTAGTGAATATTTGGCTGATGACAGCTTTCTCGATTAGTATTTGAATTTTGTATTATACTTATTTTTGCATTTATATTGACCTGTCCTATACATATTTATTATGTCAATTGTCATAATGAATTAATAAAGCTTATTATTATTATTATTATTATCAACTTCAATGAAAATTAAGTTGTTATATGACGATGTTTCAAAAACATTATAGTGATCACATCAAATAATAATACGATTACTGAATATATTTATGAATAAATTCAGAGATTTTATAAAGACTTGACAACAGCGGCGTGTCTCTCAGTTACCATGGGCTTTGTCTCCCCATCACAAACTTCAACAAATTGAGCCACTGACGTCACAGCAGAGGGACGTTTGAATTCACACGTGTTGAAATCACATTTTCAATATCGAATAATTATTCAGTTCTTCAAAATTCAGAGTGAATGAATGGTTACAAATGTGTTATAAACTGCCCTTCATTACGTCATGTGAAGCAAAGTGCATATTTTGAGGTACTGCAAATCCCCATTGTTTGCCAAATTTTTTCTAAATATTAATGACAGAACAAAATGTCAGTGTTATTTCCAACACCAACCTGAATTCTGCAATTCACAATATTACTGAATGGGCATTACCAACATAATTTCGATTTTCCAAAGCCCCCGAGATGTCAATAATTCTTGGATGGACTATACAGGGTGAGTCTTTGACTTGTACATATATTCTAACTGAAGATTCTTGAGGTCAAAAGAAACCTTTTTTTCATTTTCCATTTTTCCGAATTCGGCTCTGTTAAAAAGATATAACCATTTGAAAAAAAAAATTGGGCTCAATACGTTCCTGAAATGATCTTCTGGAATTGTTGCAAAGTTCATATTTCTCGATAGGAATTGAGTTTATACATTTAGGGAATACTCAAGTACTAACCTTACTGGAATAAAAATGTTGCAAACACGATAATTTCAACAAAAACAGTTAGTTTCATCGAATTATATCTGCAACTGAAAACCCACATTTCTCACACCAAAATAAGTTCCTTCTTCGATTTTTCTGCAAATTAGTTTTTGAACACTATTAACTTGTTCATATCTTCCACGAAATTCCCGAACAATATCATGAAAAAAGACTTTTAATTCAGATCATCAGAATTCATTATTAAACAACCTAACTTAATCTATTTTGTATCCATTCTGTGAATGTTCGCACAGAAATTTCAAGGAAATGTTGTCAGCTTTCTGATATGTCCATTGAGGTTAAGAATTTATTACGAACCATAGAATAAATCACGATACACTTGTGTACCGTGGTATAAATATCTATGAATTTTGCCGTTTCCATCATAAATCGAGTTTGCCGCCAATTTAACCACGCATGCGTCGAGCGAAAACCGAAAGATTGGTTAGGTATCTGCAGGTCAACTATAAACAATAACAAACCAGAGTCTCTGAACAATCTGTAAACATTATGTGAAGTTCTGAATACATTCAGTGAATTATTGTTCTAATGTGTTTTATTATGTGATGTGAATTATTATAATCTTAACCGTGTTGAGTTTATAAAATTCCAGGAGGATATTGTTTAGATGAAAACATCGATTCAGATTATAAGGTATCATTTCAGTTTTCATTAATTTCAATTTTATCTCCCACATTTTCGGGATTTTATTATTTAAATATCTCGACAAAGTTGATGAATATTGTGACAACATTGCAAACTCGTTGAAAGACCAGAGAAGGAATAATATTCGATGATATTTAATTCAGAGACGCATTCAGATTATTCTTGAAATTAAGGTCGCCGTTTGAAGCGCGTAGGACATGTCAACCGATAGAGGCGCCACCGTGCATTTTACGGAATATCTCCATAGAACTTACATTTTCTCTATGAGTTCTATGAATATCTCTCTAATTATGAATGAAATGTACAATGGTGCTCTCTATCCGGAACTCGCTGAACTATGAAATTAGTGAAAATGTGGGTAAAGCAGGAACTTGGCCATTCTCTGCCAATTCCGTATTTCAAGTTGTTTTTCTGAGTGAAATTATCTGTAGATTCACTTTTAATCGGAAGTCGAACTATTTTCATGGGTCTTTCGTTTGAAATAAAACAGAAGCATGAGTTGGCTCATTTTCTTCTATTTTTCAAAGAAAACAAATGAACTGTTGAAATGCAATTAATCTCAATTATCTCATTAAGAACTCCAATCCTTTCTGAGTTCACCCACAAAATTTCAGTTCTCAAAGTGAAACCATTTTCAAATGCAACTTGAAATAAAAACACACTACATTGAACGTCAAATTTCTCCGGGTAAAATTGGAAATAACTCGGAAACGACGCGTTTTATTGAAAAAAAATAGAAATACTTTTAGTTTCTTAAATGATTGATTCTTTCGAAAATATGAACCGTTTATCTTTTCAAAGTGATTTTATGGTGTTTTAGCGTGTATTGATGAGTCGACTACCCTATAACTTTTATACTAGGAGAGATATTAAATAGGTTTTGATTGAGGAATATGCACCACGAGGACTGGACGAGGCGGATGAAGTGATGCTAGCCTGCATGGACTTGAGCAAGGCTTTTGATTGCGTGAACCATGAAAAGCTCACATCTAAATTAGAGCATATTGGCATAAGAGGCCCAGCATTGACTCTGATGACTTCCTATCTGAAAGAGCGGTATCAGATAGTAGACTTAGATGGTAAAAGATCTACCAGGAGGAAAATCACCTCAGGTGTGCCCCAGGGATCTATGCTTGGACCAATTTTATTTCTGATTTATGTCGATGACTTGATATGTAACGTCACGGCGGATGATAAGACTCTCTTTGCGGACGATACATCCTTTTTAAATAGAGCAAAAGCTGAGGACTTACTGCAAGAAAAATCCCAAACATCAATAAAGGGCGCTGTAAAATGGTTCAGGATGAATGACCTTAGTGTTAACGCAGCCAAAACACAAAAGCTTATAATAAGCACAAAACGACACAATACAGAAAGTATCTCCTTGCTGGGGGTATCAATTAGCGGAGATCTTACTTGGGGACAGCACGTGGATGAATTGTGCAAAAAGCTCAGTACGGCATTATTTGCAGTCAGACGAATAAAAAGCATGCTCACCGAAAGCGAAGCACTGCTTACATATCATGCACAATTTCACTCAAGAATGACCTATGGTATAATTCTATGGGGTGCATCTCAGGAAGCTAGCAGAGTGTTCCTCAAACAAAAAAAGGCAGTAAGGTTAATTGCTGGAGTCGATCAGATGACTAGCTGCAGACCACTTTTCAAAAAATACCGCATACTTGCCGTTCCATGTTGCTATGTACTCGAATGCCTCGTGTACATCCACAGAAACAGGGAAAACTTTCAAAAACACTCCGCGATTCATGAACACGAAACGAGAACAAGAGATAAATATATTCATCCAAGGCATCGACTAAAGAGGACACAGAACACACACGTGTACAATGGTCTCAAAGTGTATAATAGGCTCCCTGAGCCAGGCACGTAGCGAGGGGAGGGGCTCGGGGGCCCGTGCCCCCCCCCGAAATATCAAAAAATGCCTGTATATATCAAAAAATGCCTGTATATTTGACAAAATTTGCAATGTTTACCTATTGTGCCCCCCCCCCCCGAAATTGTGGGCCCCCCCCGAAAGTAAATCCTGGCTACGTGCCTGCCCTGAGCACATAACTTCACTGCGGTATCCAGCTTTCAAGAAGAAAATTAAATCCATACTCACAGATGGTGCATTCTATTCGGCGGACGAGTTCATGTCGTATAGGTTCTAATAATTTATTATTTTATATCTGTACTTGTATTTTTATATGCATGTATGTACCTATATTGTGTTGTAACTGTTTCGGTTTTGCTGTTGCAATTATATTATGTACTTTTGACATATCCTGTAGAATATGAGGGAAATAAATGATTATGATTATGAATGGAGTAAAAACTCAACCAAAATTCAGTTCATTCGAAATAACGGTTCCGAAGATATAAACAGAAAAGTGTTTTTTTCATGGATTTTCGACACCCTGTATCTTCGAAACCAAACCGAATTTTGAAAAATAGTATAGGAAAAAAGTGTTTTGTTTGATGAGAGGAATCTACAGTTAAAATATATGTACAAGTCAAAGACTCACCCTGTATATGTATGGTTTGATCCTCGGAACTGGCCCTTTAGGGCCATCGAAATTGAACGAAAAAAATCAACCGTGCTGTCCGTTTATCAATTCATGCAGTCAGCTAATCATAATTCTTGGTCGCCTTCTTGAACTCTTGAAAAAATAAAGACTTCTGTCGAAACGACATCAGTTCACCTATATGAATGGTTTGATCCTTAGTGCTGGCCCTTTAGGGCCATCGAAATTGAACGACAAAAATCAACTGTGAAGTCCGTTTATCAATCTTTGCAATCTGCTAATCATAAATCTTGGCCGCCTTTTCGAACTCTTGAAAAAAATAAAGACTTCGGTCTAAACGACATCAGTTCACCTATATGAATGGTTTGATCCTTGGTACTGGCCCTTTAGGGCCATCGAAATTGAACAAAAAATATCAACCGTGTAGTCCGCTTATCAATCTATGTCTATTCTATGCCATCAGCTAATCACAAGTCTTGGCCGCCTTCTGAAAATCTCGAAAAAAACAAAGACTTCTGCCGAAACGACATCAGTTCACCTATATGCATGGTTTGATCCTTGATGCTGGCCCTTCAAGGCCATCGAAATTGAACGAACAAAATCAACCGTGTAGTCCGTTTATCAATTCATGCAGTCAGCTAATCATAATTCTTGGTCGCCTTCTTGAACTCTTGAAAAAATAAAGACTTCTGTCGAAACGACATCAGTTCACCTATATCATTGAGTTTAAATATACATAGAGACACAACGCAGTTCAACGATTTGATGCATACATTTTTGGCAGTTTCCTTGCCAATTTGCCAACTTTAGTGGCGGCACATTGTAGCTACTAAATGAACTATAATCTGCCGATCCGTTCTATCACTATTTAATTACAGAAATCTGTAGGATATTCATTTTCCTCTAATTCTATGAATCGTAGGCAGGGTCGGATTCATCCAAATTATATATTTCCTTTACAAACGGTATGAATCAATAATGATGAATTATTAGCCTTGCATTTCTCCAAAGGAGTGTTCTCAGGTAGGAAATGAGGGGTGAAAATGTACCATAAATAGTCTAGTCCAGGGGTCGGCAACCTGCGGCTCGCGAACCACTTGCGCCATGCGGCTCTTTATAGTCTTTGGAGGTGAAGCTGCGGATCTTCCGATCTTCAAGTCCATTCGCCAGTTTTATTTATTTGATCAGCATTTAATAATGACATGTTCAGGTTGTACAATTGGAGGTACAAACAGGTACATCGTACATCCCATAAATATGGGATCACAAACGTTTCGTATTGAGATACATGGAGTTGAAATTTGAATTTTCTTGAAGTTTTTTTCTCATAGAAGATATCTGCATTTCACAAGATATTCAACTGAAATTTGGCATGGATATTACCATTTAGAGTTTACACCATGTGACATGCCAATTTCGATTACAAATCTACAGCGTGATATTTTTTCTGGAACACTATCCTGTTTTCCTCCAGAATTTTTTTTTTGTGATACACTGCAAGTTTGAAATTGTAAAAAGAAGCTTTGTTGTTAGACCTAATTTTATGGTCTCTTAAAGTTTTATCGTATCTGCTACCGATTCAGAGAAAAACGATTCCTTCGAAAACCTGACATTAGTCAGAGCCTGCCAGATCCCCAGACTTGAATAGTTCTGAATAAACTAACTGATTTTTATGATAATATTGATTTTTCTGAGGAATCGAACAGAATTTGTTTCCGAAATCGGTAAAACTACAAGAGACCATAAAGTTTAGTATAACAGCCGAGCTTCTTTCCACTATTTATCAAACTAACAGTGACTCCAGAAAGAAAGGTTTCGGAGGAAACCAGGGTAGTATCCCAGAAAAAATATCACCCGGTAGGTTTGCAATTGAAATTTGCATACCACAGGCAGATACTATGAGAAAGAAACTCCCTGTATTTCGAAAACGAAATTTAATGTTTTCGGACACATTTTTATGAGACTTTTTCCCTTAAAATTATTCATGTAATCTCCCCTCTTCATTTCAACCTCCAATTAAGAAAAGCACTCGGTGTTTGCCAATACTGTTTATTGGCGAGAAAAAAATTTGTGGCTCTTGAAAAATTTGGAAATTTTGTAAATTTTTGACTTTTCCGACTCAAAACGTTGCCGACCCCTGGTCTTGTCAGTCCTCAAACAGGGAATTTCGGCGCGAAGTGTATTCTTATTGAATTTTTTCATATAGTCATTTTCAAAAACATTTTTTTGAATTTGTCCACATCACTTTCACATACACATATAATGTAATTTTTTTCATTCCGTTTTCATTGTAGCCCGAGACGAATTATGACTCCGAAGCGTCGCTTTAGAGTCCAAAGAGTTTTATTCAGTTCCTTATTTCTTCATACATCAGTATTTTATATTCATGAAAGATCAAAAATAATTTTCGTTTTATTGCATCCAAAAAATAAGGTGATGAAATACTGAACATTCAATATTTCGTACGCCGGTCCTGATCGTCATCGCATTCGGCTTCGGAAATAGTGCTTCATAGTTCAGCTACTTACCGCCAGATGCGGGAGAAAATTTTTTGCTTCTCTGAAACACACTTATCCATCTATGAACCGGTGAAGAAACTACACTAAATTCAGCTTCAAATCGTTGAACCGGGATGTGTCTCTATGTATATTTAAACTCAATGCCTATATGAATGGTTTGATCCTTGGTGCTGGCCCTTTAGGGCCATCGAAATTGAACGACAAAAATCAACTGTGAAGTCCGTTTATCAATCTTTGCAATCTGCTAATCATAAATCTTGGCCGCCTTTTCGAACTCTTGAAAAAAATAAAGACTTCGGTCTAAACGACATCAGTTCACCTATATGAATGGTTTGATCCTTGGTGCTGGCCCTTTAGGGCCATCGAAATTGAACGACAAAAATCAACTGTGAAGTCCGTTTATCAATCTTTGCAATCTGCTAATCATAAATCTTGGCCGCCTTTTCGAACTCTTGAAAAAAATAAAGACTTCGGTCTAAACGACATCAGTTCACCTATATGAATGGTTTGATCCTTGGTGCTGGCCCTTTAGGGCCATCGAAATTGAACAAAAAATATCAACCGTGTAGTCCGTTTATCATTCTATGTCTATTCTATGCCATCAGCTAATCACAAGTCTTGGCCGCCTTCTGAAACTCTTGAAAAAAACAAAGACTTCTGCCGAAACGAAATCAGTTTACCCATTTGACCGTGGTGGAATTGCAGCGCCTGCTGCTGGTCGGCCAGGAGCTAACATCACCGCCGTATGTTTTTTCACTTATTTATACAAGTAATGCCAGCTCGAGCTGAGACTGGGAGACCAATGATGAAGTATTATAATAATAATTTTTTATTTCTCCAGTTCAATATACAATATTTAACAAAAGAAAACTTCAAAAAAGCAAAAATAATCAACATTGAATTGAAAAACTCCGAAATATCATAGCAATTCTTCTCCAGAAGTAATGATTCAAACTTCTTTTTGAAAATGAAAATATTAGAAGCATTCTGCACTTCCACAGGGAGTGAATTGAAAATCTTACAAACCATAAACTGTAGACTTCTGTGATAGTATATGCAGTCCTATGATCTTTCGGTAACAGTAGGTTCTTACATCTGGTATTGTAACAATGACTGATATCATTAACAAATATCTATGATTATACACATATATACAAATTTCATAAACATATACAGGGTGGCCGAGAGATTGACGTCAAAAAGGAAAAAACAGGTCCCTCGTGTCATGGGCTATTCGAATCACCGCCATTTTTCACGGTTTTCGAGTTATGAATTTTTTTATGAACTTTGAGAATTTTCGACTTGACCATCTTGAAAGGGATATTAAAAAAAGGTACAAGACTTCTATGTGAAATTCTTTTCGTAACTTAATCTCCATGAATTGTTCTTTTTCACATAAAATAACCAGATTCGAAACTTTGATAAAAATTATGGAAATGTTGGTCTCAAGTGAAACAGTTACGTGAATTGGATTATGATCTGAATTTTCGGTTCAAAATTGAAAATGTAAAAAGGCGAATTCACGGTTTCTTAGTATGCTCAAAAACTGCGCTCAACAGTCAGCTTTTAGAATCATTTATAATAAGTGGTACTTAACACTCTACTTTTGCTAGAATAAGCCTCCAAAGTCATCGAGGTGGAAAAAATCAAAGAACTAGACATTTACTACAGAATTATTTTTTGCCATTTTAAGATTTTTCTGATCAAGTTATGATAGAAAAAGCTGAAAATCAATGAAAACTAGCTTCAGATGTTGGTCAAGAAGAGTTCTAAATAAAAAAATGGAATAGGTATGGCAATACATCACACATCATAATGTAAATAAAAAGAAATTCATTTATAAAATTTACAGTAGGTTTTCAAAGTGGCCACCTCTAGCCTCAATACACATTCTACACCTTCTTAGTAATCACTTGAATGAACGATACCTGAACAGATGAATCGGACGCAGCGGACCAATCAAATGGCCCCCACGTTCACCTGACCTTAATCCCATGGATATTTTCGTTTGGGGTTATTTCAAAGAAGTTGTTCACGCCCGAGAATGTTCGAGTAAGACGAGCTGCGACTGAAGTTAAGAGAAGTAGAACGTGTCCTAAGAGAGAACAGGGCAGGTTTTATGCGATTGAAAGAAAAATTTCTAAGAAGGTGTAGAATGTGTATTGAGGCTAGAGGTGGCCACTTTGAAAACCTACTGTATATTTTATAAAATTTCTTTTTATTTATATTATCTAGAACTTTTCTTGACCAAAATCTAAAGCTAATTTTCATTAATTTTCAGCATTTTCTATCATAAGTTGATCAGAAAAATCTTAAAATGCAAAAAATAATTTTGTAGTAAATGTCTAGTTCTTTGATTTTTTTCACCCCGATGACTCTGAAGGCTAATTCTAGCAAAAGTTGAGTGTTAAGTACCATTTTTCATCAATGATTCTAAAAACTGACTGTTGAGCGCAGTTTTTAAGCATACTAAGAAACCGTGAATTAGCCATTTTACATTTTTAATTTTGATTCGAAAATTCAGATCATAATCCAATTCACGTAACTTTCTAAGATACGTGAAGAAGACAGAGATTCGCAACGCATTCTATGGAGAAACTTAGAGAATAATAGAGAACCAGATGTTTACCACGTGAATGTTATGACCTTTGGAGCAAAATGTTCTCCTGCCTGCGCACAGTTTGTAAAAAACTATAATGCCAAACTTTTTTCAGAAGGCGAAATTCAAAAAACCATTCTTGAAAAATTCTATGTGGATGATTATCTCGACTCAGCTGATGATGTAAATGAAGCTCTGATCTTAACAAATGGAGTTAAAAACACTATGCAGACTGCTGGTTTTGAAGTTGTCAACTGGATATCGAATTCCAATCCCCTGATGAGGATAATGAATATTCCGAATGTTTCAGACGATTCTCAAGAAGAAATAGAACACCGAGTTTTGGGACTTTGGTGGAATTCTAAAAATGATGAATTCACATTCAAAATTGACTTCAACAAATATGATAATTTGAAACTAACTAAGAGAAATGTATTGAAATCGATTATGAAGTTATTTGACCCCTTGGGTTTCATTTCTTGCTTCATTGTAAAAGGAAAAATTTTAATGCAACAAATTTGGAAAGCTAAAATTGACTGGGATCAAGAATTACCGAAAAATTTAGAAATTATGTGGAAAAGAATGCTGGAAAGTCTGAAAGGGATAATACATTTCAAGATCCCAAGGTGTTACAGTGTGAAAATACCAAATTCTGAAAACATAGAGCTACATACATTCACAGATAGCAGTAAAGAAGCCTTCGCAGCCATATCATATCTCAGAGTAGAATCAACAGGCGGGATAGAAACGATGATGGTAATTTCCAAAACTAGAGTTGCTCCAATGAAAGAATTGTCTATACCAAGGCTAGAATTACAGGGTGCAGTCCTAGGAACCAGAATAGCGGCTTTCGTAAGCAAATCATTAGAAATACAAATCAACCGAGTTTATTTCTGGACAGATTCAACATGTGTACTTGGATGGATAAGAGATGAATCGAAGAAGTTTAAACAATTCGTATCTAACCGAGTAACAGAAATAAGAGCTTCAAGCAACTCGGATCAGTGGAAATGGGTTCCTACAAGTGAAAATCCTGCAGATTTAGCGACAAGACAAGCACCTACAAAAGTAGATATTGAGTTTTGGTTACGCTTCTCCAAATATAAAAGGTTATTATTTTCTACTGCACGATTTTTGAGGATTATAAATATTTTCAAGAATATGATATGTAAATTTCGATCTGGATATTCAAGGCAAATTCCCCAAGAAGAGAAAAAAGTGACTGATCAAGATATACGAAATGCAGAGGAATTATTGCTGCAAAAGTCACAGTGGGATTGTTTCTATAAAACACTAATTGATATTGAAAGTGGGAAAACATTAGATCGTCATAATGCATTATACCCCTTGTGTCCAAAATTTAAGAATAATCTACTTGTTGTTGGTGGAAGAACAGATTTATCACCTGTCTTAGATGAAGACACGAAAAATCCAGTCATTTTATCTCCGAAGCATCATCTAACGCAGTTGTTGATTAAAAAATATCATGAAGATTTTAGACATCAAGGCATTGAAACAGTCTTGAATGAATTGAGACAAAAATATTGGATCATCAATGGACGAAGAGCTGTTAAATCCGTATGTCAAAGATGTTTGAAATGTAGGTTCGCGAAGGCCAAGGCAGTGGTACCTTTGATGGGGCAATTACCAGAAATACGCTTGTTGAAAGGAAAAAGAGCATTTGTGAACATAGGCATGGATTATTTTGGACCGATATCCGTCAAAATTGGTAGAAGAATTGAAAAAAGATGGGGAGTGCTTTTCACCTGCCTTGCGGTAAGAGCTATCCACCTAGAGATAGCTCATTCTTTAACAACTGATTCAGCGATTCAAGCTATAATGAGAATGGTTTGCAGACGTGGAACACCTGAAAAAATTGTTTGCGATAATGGTACTAATTTTCATGGCGCATCCAAAGAATTGAAAGAAGCTTTACGTCAATTCAATATGGAAGGATTGCAGGAAAATTTGAATGTGAAAGGAATTAAATTTTTATTCAATCCTCCTGCTTCGCCACACATGGGTGGTGTTTGGGAAAGGTTAATTGGTTCTGTCAAGAAAGTCATTGGAAAAGTATTATTTCAGCAACCTATTGAAGAAGAGACTTTAGAAACCTTTTTTGCCGAAGCAGAATTCATAATTAATTCTAGACCCCTCACCAGAGTATCATCTGACCCTTATGATTTAGAATCCATAACTCCAAATCATTTTTTAATTGGATCGTCGTGTGGTACAGGTATTCCTATGCCCAATTTTTCAGATGGAAAAACAATAAGAACTGAATGGAATAAAGCTCGTTCTTTAACAGAGAGCTTTTGGAAACGATGGATGAAAGAATATCTACCAACCCTAACAAAAAGAAACAAATGGACAAATAACAGCCAATGCATCAATGAAGGCGATGTGGTATTATTAGTGGATGAAAATGTTCCACGATTCCAGTGGCGTCTTGGCAGAATAATAAAACTACATCAAGGGCCCGATAGAAGAGTGCGAGTGGTTGACGTAAAAACCAATTATGGCGAATTCAGGCGATCTGTTCACAAAATTTGCAGATTGGAAATTGAAAACTGATTATTTTTGGCGTGGGAGAATGTTAGAATTACCTTAGTTTGTTTTTACTATTGTTGAATAATGATCATAGTTAGTATTTGAAAAAAAAGGAGGGTTGACAGGATTGTGACAAGATTGAATAAAAAGATTGAGAGGACGTCCGACTTTTATTATTAAAAAATACTAGTTCAGCAGATCTTTGACCAGGCTGAACAATACC
Organism: Adalia bipunctata; assembly: GCA_910592335.1. NCBI lineage: Eukaryota > Metazoa > Arthropoda > Insecta > Coleoptera > Coccinellidae > Adalia > Adalia bipunctata. Next base: position 49,658,668 of record OU342950.1, on the reverse strand, counting down.
CTTTTTCAGTGATAGATTTAGAAGATATGTCAATGGTTTGCAAAGTTTCAACTTACATTTTTCCACAGTTTTATTGGAAATATGATCGAATCCAGAGAAAATGTGTTCTTGAGCTGGGCAATCAATAAATAGCAGAATATCAACCTCGCTTCTCGGCCCTATGGCGAAGATCAAAGTGTAGAAGTATTTATCACCCTCGCATACAGGTCTCATGAACAGAGAGTTTGCATTGAACTTAATACGGCAGTCAATATATTCACTATCAAATTCATCCGACAATAGGCCATTATTATAGAAATACGCATTGAAAATATTAGCAACATTGATCTTAGGAAATTTGACTCCATTTTCCACAATATCGATATCATGTTTATTAAATTGCTTTTTCTGTATTCTGTTGATGAGTTGCCATGTTGCTTTAGTTTTATTGCTGGAAACAGCTATTTCTGAATCCTGTCCAGCTGTCCAGCATACTGGACAATACGTGTTTCAGACAGTTTTTTTCTGTTAGTTTGATTATAATACCTAAAATGATCCTTGAAAACCCCATTTGGTTTGGCTAATTCTCCAAAGAAACTGACATGATTTTTTAATTCCCTTAATTCAGGCGAGTCAACCCTGGCATTTGGGATACCAGAATTGAATCTCCTTATAGAAAAAGACTTTTTATTGTAGTTAAGTAAAATTCGAGAAAAACAATCAAATGCCATATTTGGACAAACACCTTGGAAAATTGAGAAAAGAAGAAAAGTTTATCTATGGCCATCGACCTGAGGTCCTCCAGCCTTCGAAAATGTCATCCTAGCTTTCTTGCTCCAAAAATGATCTAAATATCTCTACATTTTGCTGACGATGATCTCTCGCTCATATTAGACGACTATATTATTCTCTATCTGAGGTAGGTCTGTAACAGGCTATTGACTTTCTTGTAGGGACTCTAATGCAACAGCATTCAAAAATCCCCTCTATACATAAGTTATCAGTATTTACACTCATAGTACAACCTGAAAAATTAGCATTTCCATATATGGCAACACCACCGTGACACATAGTCATCCTACAGTAATTTGCATAGAGTATAAAATTCCTGAGCTTTATTGAATGGATACCAACCTTGTTGTGCCAATGTTCAGTAATGAGCAAAAAATCACATTTTTCATCAGAAAAAATATCATTTAACATCAATGTCTTGTTACAAATGCACCGAATATTCTGTTGAAATATAAAGATTTCTGATTTTTGAACTCAATTGACTAACCTACTAACTTATATGAAATATTGCGAGCTAGCAGAGTCCAGACCAAAAATATCAGTTTAAACGATTGCTTTCAGACTCTCCCAGAATGGTTTTGATCCATTTACATTTTGATGAATAAAGCTATGATATAGTATATAACATTACAAGCATAAGGTAAGAGGGTTTTTACTGGCGAATGGAGCCTGCGGCTCGTCAGTTACCTCCTTGAGACAGTAAAACCCGTTAACTTGCGTGTATTGTTTTATATTTTATTTGTTTCTCATTTGTGAAAAGGTTACATAAATTCCAAAAAAATCTCAATAATTTGTCGCAAATGTCGTAAGCTATGGAAGCGTTGCCATGAACATGTCTGTTTATTTTTCTTTACATTTGTTTTGGCGGAAGCGAAAATGAATGGACCAAAAGAAATTATTGAGGCAACCAGCAGTGTAGCTTCAAGTTTATTACCTGCAAAATCAGCTTCAAGGTACGAGCGAGAATACGACGACTTCAAAAAGTGGCAAAACAAAAATAGTGTGATTGGGGTAACTGAAGATGTTTTGTTGGTCTACTTGAATCAACTATCAGCTAGATTCAGCCCTAATACTTTATGGGCAAAAAGGTCTATGCTGAAAAGCTGCTTGGAAATGAAAGAAAATGCCCCTGTTCGCAGGTTTGTTTTCCTTAAAAAATTTATTGAAAAATATGACGTTTAGTTGTCATTTGCAGATTTCAAAAGGTAATAGCGTTTCTGAAACGAAAAAATGAGCGTTATACGCCAAAAAAGGCCGAGGTATTAAGTGAAGAAGAGGCTGAACAATTTCTGTTACATGCTCCTGATGACCAGTGGTTGCTGGCGAAACTTGTAACAATATTTGGGATTTTTGGATGTTGTCGATGTGACGAAATGCTCTCCTTAAACATGAATGATGTAGAAGATATGGGAAAATACGTTATTGTGACATTGCGGCAAACAAAAGATTTAACAACAAGAAGATTCACCATAACCGATGATGGCTGCAGCTTAATTCAAGCCCTGCATGTTATACAGAAAATATGTAAATCTTCGGCCTCCTGGAATAGAAAGCTTAAGATTTTTTTTGACATACCGACATGGAAAGTGATTTCCCTTAATGCTGGTTAGCACACTATTGGTGGTGTCCCAAAGCAAATAGCGAAATATTTAGGTTTAAAAGACCCAGAGTTATACACCGGCCACTCTTTTCGCAGAACTGGAGCCACTATGGTTGCGGATTCAGGTGGAGATATTTTAGCACTAAAGCGTGCAGGACAGGAGGGTGGAAGAGCACCGAAATTGCGATGAGTTATGTCGATGATTCGGTCAACAAAAAAATCGAAATGTCTAGCAATTTATTTGGTAGTAAGGCGAGTACAAATGTTCTGCAGTCCTCGTGTTCAGCAGTTTCTGAGTCAACAGATGGTTCATCATCATCAGTATCAACTCTTTCATCATCAAATCAAATCTTTATTGTACTTATGGCTAATTACAATAGAGTGTACTCGTCAATTCTCATTATAAATATAAATAACATACATTATTGAAATATACATCAAAAATCTGTGTTACTGGAAATAACAATTGTACCATGATTTTCAACATATATGACGGTAAAACAAAATTTTCTAATGTAAATAATACTACTAACTTGTAATAATTTTCAAGTTAACTGTCAGTTTTACAAGTTAGTGACTCGATAAAATGAACTTTCTTGATTAATATTGTGTTTTTGGATACTGACGTTTACAAATGAGAAACAAATAATAGTATATTGTATAATTAGTGGGAAAAGCATAATATTCCCAAACGACTGTGATAATTACCAGACGAGGAGCGTAGCGACGAGTCTGGTAACACAGGAGTTTGGGAATATGCTTTTCCCACGAATTATACATACTATTTTTTCTCCGATCGTCGATTTATATTTGAAAAAATTATTAAAAAATATTTCATTCAAGATGTAATCAAGTAAGTTTAAATAGGTTTCTCTATGTTCATATTTAAATATAGAAGTGGTAACTATGGAAATTACTTTGTTATGACAGAAGTAAAATAATTTTCAAGCCGATTTTGTTCGATTCGTTGTATTTTATAAGAAATTAAAAAAACAGTAGTAAACATGGACACTGATGGTGATTATTCGTTACCTTGCACGCCTCCTGAACTTGTAGAAGCAGCGAACGCGGCTTCACTTGATTTACTTCCGGCGAAATCCAGAGAGAAGTATGAACTTGCGTACCAACGCTTCATGGATTTTTGCAGAAAAAACAACAGTGTATCCTTTTCTGAGAATGTACTGATGGCGTATGTTGCTGAATTGGCTAAAACAATGAAATCTTCGACGTTGTGGGCACATTATTCCATGCTTCGATCAACTTTGTCTATTAAAAATAATATTAATATTGCCCAGTACCATAAACTGAGAGCATTTTTGAAACGTCAAGCTATAGGATACAAACCGAAAAAATCTAAAATTTTAACCCAGGAACAAGTTCAGAAATTCATTTTAGAGGCCTCAGATGACATATTTTTATCGACGAAAGTAAGTAGATAAAGATTAAATAGTATTACTTAAATTAAATGAAATACGAAATATACAATGTTCGATTAATTTTTAGGTGGCTCTGATATTTGGAATAGCAGGAGCCTGTCGACGAGATGAGCTTGTCCGAATAAAAGTTCAGGATATAGAAGATTTCGGTTCAAAAATACTGGTAAAAATACCAGAAACAAAAACAAATAGACCTAGATCATTCATCATCAACGAAACCTATTTAAATGTTTATAGAAAGTACGTATCATTCAGGCCTAATGATTTTGAAAATCCTAGATTTTTTTTTAAATTCAACAAGGGAAAAGGATGGAAGACAGTCATTGGAATTAATCAATTTGGAAAAATGCCGCAAATTGTTGCAAGTTATTTACAGTTGCCAAATCCGACAGAATATACAGGACATTGTTTCCGAAGATCATCGGCAACACATTTGGTAGATGCTGGAGCTGACATTCTTTCTTTAAAGCGCCACGGAGGATGGAAGTCTTCCCATGTGGCGGAAGAATATATTGACGAATCACTTAATAATAAAGTAGAAGTGGCTAATAAAATATTCAACACCCCTGCCTCGACTTCAAATGAAAATGATCGAAACGAGATAAACCAAACAACTAGCCATGCAGCTTCAACGTCTATAAATTCTCGTTGCCCTCCAGTACAATTTACAAATTGTACAAACTGTACAATAAATGTAAATATTAACAACAATTAATTGTGTTCAAGAATAACGTTATAAATTAGATGTTTCTTTTATTTATTTCATACCAAATTTATCAATATTAAAATGAAAACCATACTTTGTTTCATTTCATTGTAATAATCCATTTGTAACATTACCGCACGCTACAGCAGTGCGGTAATTATTACCGCACTGTTATTTTCTAATTGCTTAGCAACTGCCCACTGTTCTGGAATGTTGAGCTTTGCGCATAGAAATCAGGTCAAAATAGTGTCACTTTTCCCACGATCGGAGAAAAAATCATTTTTCTACAAGCGTGCGCTTTCAACCCTTTTCCCGCACGCATTTCGATTCGTAAAGAGTCACATTGCCAAACAGTGCAGAGAAAACCCTATGCTATTTCATTCCACTTCCACAGAAATATGATGGTACGAACCTATATATCTTATAATTCCAAAATAGATAATTTTCAATGAAACTTAAAGCATAACTTCAATCTATCTCACTCTGGCGCATTGTGTTATTTTGGGAAGCCTATGACGGAAGACAGAAGAAATTTTTCAATCGTCTCATTCCGTTGTCCATGCGCCAGTCATGAATGAGTTAACACTTCTCATCATATTTTGTATTTTGGAACTGAATTGGAACTATTTCAGTGGCACATTTTCATCCTCGATACCCTTGTTCTTGTCGTCTCTCGGAATATACATAACTTCCACATTTTCTGCAATTTTTGAATTTCCAGTTGACGCAGGCGTACAACGCAATTCTCACCAAAACTTTGGCTTCACTTTGTGAATTTGAATAGCAGGAGTGCCATACTGTTTTTAGTAGATTTATGCACGATTCCTATTCAATTGAGTGTGGAGTACTGATTCACACTTGTTTCAGAAATTCTTTCGCAGTATTCCAGGTTTTGTATAAGAAGGTACCAAGTTACATTAATAAAAGACTGATAAAAAAAAGATTCTTCTTATGAGTTCACATCGGAAAATGAACTTTCGTATTGACGAGGACTCTTACAGTTTCCAGGTAATGGAATTCCATATCCATCATAATTTTCAACATTTTGATAGTTTTTGAGTTGGCGATATACTTGTCTCATGCGTTGGATATTTATCTTACTGACTAGAGAATGATTCACCATAGGCACAGGATAATCCTTTCCTATTATACATTTCGCAGCTTTTTGTACATTGTCTGGTGCTGTCCATGGCTCATGGATGTATTTGATTGGCATATTCCTCAAAATAGAAATGTATTTTCTGAAATTATTCTAGATTTATTATGATACATTATAATAAACAGGGTAAGTCTTCGAAATGTACTATTCTCCCAAATTGTTCCTTTAAAAGAATCAAATGTTTATTTTTTTCGAGAAGCCTTACAATATTTTTTTCGTTAATTTGAGAGTTCGTCAGGCTGCAACTCATACAACAGTAATAATAATCAATAATTGGTGATTGAGGAAAATGAACTAGGTATAACTGCAGTAATATCTCAAACCGAATTCAGATCATTCGAATTAACGTTTCCAAAGATATGGAGAGAAAAGTGTTTTTCAAAGATTTCCAACACCCTGCATTTGTCCAACGAAACCGAATTTGGAAAAATTATAAGGGAAAATTAAATTTTTATTCGATAAGTGGAAGTCCCAGTTGAAAAATATGTACAAGTCAAAGACTCACTGTGTATAATAATAAGTAAATAATTAATTGTTTTAAAGATGTTTCAATTGAAAATCAAACCTTATGTAATCTCCGTTCGGATCCGCTTTTCTACCAAACTTCACTGGACAGTAACAGTGTGAAAATTGCTGAAAGAAACTGGAACAAGATAGCCACATCCAAGTACCAGCATTAACAGACCAATCTGCATCTAGAAGCAATTCTTCAAATACCTGAAAATAATAAAGGTAGGTAATATCAATATTTGTTGTACCTACATGTCATTCGGAATAAGGTGATACAGAATAAATCTGATTTCCTTATTGCAACAAGTAATCTGACGTTGGCAATGCCATAATCAGCTGAAACATTATCGTTTCAGAATTTCGATCTTATTTCCAGTTTTTGTCGACAAAAATTCAAACTTGGAGATAGCGCAATTAATGTTCGGAAAAATATTACTTGCGCTGAAACTGTAGAATTTGAAAATTTGAGTGTTCCACATATATTTAAGTGTTCAGCAATTGAGTGCCTTGGCAATGGTGCGAATTAATTGTTGTTTTCATCAAAAGGCCAGCCACTCCTCCAATGGCAGACCTGGCGATTTTTTTCGAGAAACTCAACTTTATTCACAGTTCATTATGCGATATGAAGAATACCAAATATGCAATTTTAGGTGATTTCGAAGTAGATACGCTGCTGATAAAAGTGATCGAAAATGTATGACAATTTCAGAATCATTTACTCATGTAAAAATTTCTCAACCTACTAGAATAATAGCTTCATCATCTTCTTGCGAATGGGAGCCAGGACCCAAACTTAATTCTCAACCGGAAACACAGAAAAGGGAAAAAGGATAGAAGGAGGATGGATGTTGGAACATGGAATGTGCAGGGATGGAGAACAAAGGCTGACGAAGTCATACAGGAGTTCCAAAACTCCAGTATCGACATACCTGTCATGAGCGAAACAAAGAAGAAGGGAAATGGTTCTGAAATGATTGGTGAGATCTTACATTGTTGGAGCGGCATCGAAAAGGAAAAAAGGGCTAAAGCAGGAGTCGATATATTGGTCAAAAAGAAATGGATGCATTGTATTGTAATAGGGGAGATAATTTTTGAAACTATAAAACAGACATGTCTTGAAAATTGGGACTTGAACGTTTTCTTTCCTGTAATATTTAACCGGTATTTTCCACTTCAACTTTTGAAATTTAATAGCCTTGTGTTAGAAAAATTATTGGATCGTTTATCAAGCCCACACAGGATGTCTGGCGAGACGTTAACGACCGAAATTGTTGATTTTCAGTTTAAGTTTATTTAGAGAACTAAATGATAAATTATAATTGTCCCACGAATTTGGTTGCAATTACTGCACACGATGACAGGAATAAAATTCAACGCAGGCATTGTTGAGAATTGTCACGTAGCATTTCCCAAACCATTGCATGGGAAACTGCAATATCTCAAGAAGAAGGTGGGAAGCAGAAACAAATCTTTAATTTGATTGGTTCATAAAAACAAAGATGGAAGAAGTTTTGGTTTGATTGGTTTCGAAGTATCGATGGAGGAAAAATCTTTTATTTAATTGGTCTCGGAAGAAAACGAAGAATAAGGCAGCCGGGGAAGTCTGGAACGAAAAAGGAGTTAGTTACTCGGAAGACGGCGTTAGGATAACTCATAGGTTTTTTTTTGGTTTCTTTTAAAAGTTTTGATAAGTCAGTCTCAAACTGGGACATATATAAGAAGTGTTAAGTTGAAGTTAGTAAAGTCTCTAAATTTATTTGGAATTATTTAGATCGCGTATCGTCGGTATATTCGGGAGTGAAGGTCAATTTTGCGAAAACGTGTGGGTGTCGTGTTTCGTATCTAATCTGTCTGTTTCACGAAAGAAGCATCGTCGTAGAACATCCTCCTAGGTTCATCATTCTTGGGATTATTGGTCTAGGAAAAAGGTCAGATAAATTGTTTATGCTTAGCTTATTTTGAGAATTAGTAGACAGCCGCATGCCCGCCCAAAATATATTTGTAGTCCAGAGTCCTGAAATCTTCTACAAGTCATAGTTTCACATTTTCGTATTTTTTTTCTTAAGACGTATTATAATCTTTTTTTACCCCCTGGGGATACGGGGGAAAATAGAATAGATCCCAGGTATGGTCTGCCTGTCGTAAAAGGCGACTAAAAGACCCAACCCAAGCCAAGGTGGAAGAGATCGTGCCGAGGGCTGAATGGCACTGGGTTGCAAAATATGTGTGTCGCAAACGATTCCTTTGGGGCACCAGGGGACACCCCATAGTATGAGACCCCTTACTGCGGTATGCCGGGCTCTGCCGCAGCGGACTACCTTTCCCTTGCTACTCGTGGGAACACTATGAACCAAGAACAAAACAAAAAAACCAAACCGCTCACCCGTCAAGGGAAGCAATCCGGGGCTTCGGCCCCAACTACACTGCCCACCTGCGAAGGGAGGCAATCCGGGGCTTCGGCCCCAACTATACCGCCCACCCGCGAAGGGAGGCGTCCCTCGGCTTCGGCCACCCAAAACACCAGCTCGGAGAACCCGCCCACCCCGACCGCAGGGTCGAGTGGAAACGGTAAGCCCAAGCAGGTGAACCCTTCCTTGCAGGCGTACAGGGACCGAAGAGCGGCCTATCGTCTGCTAGAGAAGCTGAAAGACATACCCGAAAAGGAGATGTCGGAAAAGCAACTGGCCTCGAGAGATTGGGCTCGAGAAGTTGCTGCAAAAGCCGCCGCGCGACCCCAAAAAACTGAAGCTGAAACTGCAGCTAAACCAGCAGCTAAGCGACAGCGATCGGGAGAGCAGAGCGATCAACAAGCGAAGAAGCCCAAAACGGGGCCCTCGCCCAAGCGCCCCTACAGTGCGGTCGTGAAAAACGAACTCGTCAGGGCGGTTATCGATAAAAGCCACCAGGACGGCAACATCACTCCGTCAAAATGGATGATGGTCGAGATGGCGCTTTTAAAGCAATTCAAGGAGCTCCTCAGAGAAAATCCGGGAGCTCCCCCTCAGTGCACGGACGCAGGCTGGTTCCAGGGCCGAGTCAAGCTGGTATCGTGCGCTGATCAGAGATCAGCAGATCTATACGAGAAAGCGATCTCAAAAATTGGCGAAGTCTGGCCAGGCTCAAGACTAGAGGCTGTGACAAGGGAGAACATCCCGCGCAGACCAAGGTCAAGAACCTGGATTCCGGCAGAGCCATCAGATCCTGCAGAAATAATTGAATTCCTGCAGCTCAGCAACCCTAGCCTCCCAACCCACGATTGGAGGGTGGCAAAGGTAGGCGAAGAAAAAGAAGGAAGGCGAGAGGCTGTTGTCATCTTGAACAACGAGTCGGTGGCCCCCATCTTGGAGAACAAGGGGGTGGTCTACTATGGGCTCGGGTCGGTGAAACTCCTCATCTACAACGCAGACGCCAAAACCACCACACCCCAAGAGGAGAAGGTGGCGACGACGTCTGACGATGGCGCATCCGATGGCGGCAAAAGCGGCGTCTCAGAAGCTGCGGCAATGCTGAGTCGCCTCAACAATGTGGATGAAGATGAGCTGCTAGACTCATCCGGCGGGGAAACTGCGGATGAAGTTCCTGCAGATAAATCTCCACCACAGTAAAGCAGCATCAGCTGCACTTCTCCTCCGCTTAGCTAAAACCGGCGAGGAGATCGTTTTAGTCCAAGAACCCTGGGTGCATAAACAGCGGGTTTGCGGACTGCAACTGAAAGACTACAATGTCATATATATACAGGGTAAAGAGCCGCCTAGAGCATGTATTCTTGTTAACAGGAAATACAGCTCTTTTACCTTACCAAATTTTTGTGACAGGGACAACGTGTGCATTGTGGTGCAACTAGGTCCGCATAGTATATGGTTCATGTCATCATACATGGCGCATGATGCAGGACCTCCCCCGCCGAGACCGCTACAAGCAGCCCTATTGGAGGCAGCAAGGACGCGGACACCGGTCGTTATCGGCGCTGATGCGAATGCACACCATACTATATGGGGCAGCACCGACACAAACGAAAGAGGTGAGTTGCTTTTAGAATACATTCTAGATAACAACCTTCAAATATGTAACAGAGGCGGTGAACCCACCTTTATTACAGCCGTAAGGCAGGAAGTTCTGGACATAACATTGACCAACGAACATGCCGCTAACCTGATACGGTCCTGGAGAGTATCCCGAGACCACTCCATGTCAGACCACCGATACTTGGAATTTGACATGGACGTACATGGGCCAACAGCCAAACAGTTCCGTAATAAGCGTAATGCGGACTGGGGTATGTACAAAGAACGCTTCTCCCAGGCCCTACCGGCAGAGATACCAGACATTCCCACTTCTAGGGCCGATCTGGATCAGCTGGTAGACAGCCTCACAGAAACTTTCAACGATGCGATGAATGTTGCATGCCCGATGAAAACGGTCAGGGGAAAACCCAAACCGGCCTGGTGGTCTTCTGAAATCAGTGACCTCAGGAAACAATGTAGGAAGCTGTTCAACCAAGCTAAGAAAACCAATGAATGGAGTGCTTATAAAGCCGGTCTGAATAGCTTCAAAAAGAGTGTTCGACTCGCAAAATTCAAATCATGGTCTGAATTCTGTTCTAGCATCGACTGCGCTACAGAAGGCAACAGGCTGCGAAAAATAATCTCGTCCAACCCAGTGGCGCCAAGCTATCTCAGTAAACCTGATGGCACATGGACGACCACGGACGTAGAAACCGTCGAGCTACTGGTAGACACACACTTTCCTGGCCAACAGCTAGGTGGGCAATGCGAACCAGCAGCTCCTAGCATCGAAAAAATTATTAACCCATCAATCGTCACCTCGAGCAGGATTGAATGGGCTATCGCACAGTTTCAACCCTACAAATCACCTGGTAAGGATGATATTATACCAGCGGAAATGCAGGTAGTCTCCAACCTGGCGATTCCATGGTTAGAGGTCATATACAAGGCCTGCCTAAGCCTAACTTATGTACCTAAGAAATGGAAGGAGGTGAGAGTTGTTTTTATACCTAAAGGGGGTAAACAATCGCACAACACCCCCAAGGATTATAGGCCTATTAGCTTATCATCATTTCTACTAAAAACGCTAGAAAGATTAGTAGATTCATATATAAGAGATTCACTGTTAGGGGAGGGAATTCTTTCCCAATCCCAGCATGCCTACTGCAAGGGGAGGTCAGTAGAAACAGCCCTCCACGCGCTAGTACTAGAAGTTGAAAAGTCTTTAAACTGCAACGAATACTCACTGATAGCCTTCTCAGACATTGAGGGGGCGTTCAACAATATAATCCCCAGTGCTGTTACAGGGGAAATGAAAAATCTGAGAATCGACAAGTCAATCGTCGAATTTGTTAACCACATGCTCTGCAGCAGAGAGATTCACGCAGAGATCTCTGGCTGTCAGATACAAAGAGTGGTCAATAGGGGGACTCCGCAGGGGGGAGTGCTCTCACCCCTACTGTGGATCCTTACCCTCAACGGCTTTCTCCAGAGAATGGAAAGGCTAGGAATTAAAATTGTGGCCTACGCCGATGACATTGCGATTATAGTTTCAGGGAAATTTCCAGAGACTCTGTCGGATGTCATACAGGGGGCACTAAATGAACTCGTGCACTGGTGCAACAAATGCGGCCTAGGGATAAACCCGGGCAAAACGGAACTAGTTCTCTTCACGAGGAAGCACAAAATACCCTCCTTTCGCCTTCCCAATATAGGGGGCCAAGAAATAAAACTCTCCGAACGAGCTAGGTACTTAGGAATTGTCCTTGACCGAAAGCTGTTATGGAGAGAAAATATAGAAGAAAGGGTGAAAAAGGCGACAGTTGCGCTATACACCTGCAGAAGAACCATTGGCAAACAATGGGGGTTGAGACCCAGCATTGTCCATTGGTTATACACGGCGGTCGTAAGACCCACACTTATGTATGGATCATTAGTATGGTGGCCAGCCCTGTGTAAGGAGGTCAACCGGAAAAGGGTGGGAAAGGTACAGCGACTAGCTGCCGTTCTCATGACGGGGTGTCTTAGGACAACCCCGACTAAAGCCCTGGAAATGATCCTACATCTGACTCCATTAGACCTATATGGGAAGGAGTGCGCGGCTAGCGCCGCTGTCAGACTCAATGCAGTCTCACCATGGCCTAAGGTAAACTACGGCCACTCCAAAATTCTGAAGGAATTCAACCTCACCTTAAATAACACAGACTACACTAAACCCACCCCGATGTTCGACCGCAAGTTCTCAGTGGACATCCCGTCCAGAGAAAAGTGGACAGCGAACCTAGTTAAGCCAAATGGGACGCTCTTTTATACAGATGGCTCAAAACTAGAGGGAAGAGTAGGAAGTGGAGTCTTCTCAGAGTCCCCATCCCTCAACTTATCATTTCGTTTGCCGGACTACTGTAGTGTTTTCCAGGCAGAAATGGTAGCTATAAATGAAACAGCCAAATGGGTACTTCAAACAGGACTTGAGTCCAATGAAATATCTATTCTAAGTGACAGCCAAGCTGCCATCAAATCTCTAAACTCAGTCTACCTGACCTCAAAGGCGGCTATACAATGCCGTAGAGCCTTAGATGAGCTGGCGACTAAAGTAAGAGTCAATGTTGTCTGGGTACCCGGCCACAGGGACATAGCAGGAAATTGTAGGGCGGATGAGTTAGCTAGAGCTGGTACAACGCTTACAGCTATATCCGCTAATACTAGACCAGGGGCACCTATCGCTGAACAGAGGTTGCTCCTCCGGAAGGAAGTACTCCGCCTAACCAACCTCAGGTGGCGGGAGGAGCTTTCTTGCACTTCGTCAAGACAGGTATGGCCGGAGCTTAACCTGCGACGCACCAAAGATATTTTATCTCTTTCCAGGAACTCCATTGGAAACGCGATTGCGGCCATCACTGGACACTGGCTTGGAGGATGCCATGCTGCACGTATGGGAATCCTTCAACGCAACGACTTCTGTAGAAGCTGTCGAAACGAGGAGGAGGAAGAGACGATGGTCCACTTACTCTGCCACTGTCCTGCCCTATCCAGGAAAAGATTCTCGGCTCTGGGACAGGCCTATTTTGACAACCTATCCGATCTTCAGTCGGTTGGTGTCAAAAGCCTTATGCTGTTCATTAACAGCAGCTACTGGTTCTCACGGTAATGGTGGGGGTGGTAACCACCCTAATACGGCATCACAACGGGCCCCTGGCCTATGTGGGTTCCATCCCGAACCACCGTGCTAACCTAACCTAACCATTATAATCTTTGTAATCACCCTTAAGTAGTTGAAGGTCTAAGTGGAGTTTTCCTGCTGAGAAAACTCATGTTCATTTGAAAGATCATGAGGAAACTATTGTTGAGTTTTCCCTTATCTATGTGAAGTTTAAGAGGGATTATTTTCCGTTTTTCCGTTTGGGTATAGTAAATTTACTTTGTATTGTAAATTCTTTTAGAGATTATCCATGGTTATTATTGTTGGGGTTATTTTGATAAGCCCTTTTCATTTCTGTCAATAACTTGAATATAATAATATTTTATAATTTGGAATTCACACTGATGTTGATTTAATTTCAATGAATAGATTTGCCTTTGTAATTTAAAGCCAATATAATAGTTTTATTTGATGGGATTATTTCCTTTCGAATTAAGAAATATCCGAACATTTAATAATTTAAATCATTTGATTTAAGTAACACATATCTAATTTGGTGAGAATTTGTGTAGTTGATTTGGTTTAATATACGTCTTAAATTTAATCTAAAAGGTTTCATTCACCATCCCTCTCCCTAGAAAATAATTTTTAAACACCAAGACCCGACCCAAGTGCGTTGGGCCGATCCCACACTTTCTTCCGTCGGAAGAAAGAACTTTAAAATTCTAATTAACATCTTTTATTTTTTCTTTAAGTAATAACACCCTTGATTGGTGGAAAGCCGCTCTTCCGTCCAATCACGAAGAGGGTGCTTTTTACAGTATTCGTGACTGGGACTCTATCCCTTTCAGCACCAGAAAAAAAAAGTTTACCTATTTCATGGAAACTCGATCTATTTGGCCATCAGGGCATAAGTAGATGATACAAATTGGTCTGAAGAATTATACTACAGGGGGTTCAGAAAAAAAGTACCAACACGATTGTGTATGCTCGGATTTAATTCATACAAAACACTTTTTACAAGATAGTGTTCAAAAAAGAATTATTCATTATAAAACATTAAAAAACAGTTTGGATCTTTTGTAAGGTATAAATAAACATCGCATTTGATGCACCTTCTACGGGTCCTACTTTTGCAACCATCATGCCGGCAAAATCTCGCAGTTGTTAATTTCTCGACGATGGGAAAATGCTCGTATCCGTCATGTTTTTTATCTTAACCAGGTAGAGGAGCCCTATAGTTTTGTAGTTTAGGATTCGAATCGGCTTCGTCATCTTCGATTTCATTTTGGTATTCACTGTTTTCTGTACTTGTTCTACTTCGCAATCATCTGATGAATCTGAGTCACTCTCACCAAGACTCCTTGCTGGAATGGCACTGCCATCCAACCGGAATAGTTATTTAATATTTCTAATATGTCCTCAACATCTTGTTGTTTGTCTGAGTTGTAATCTTGAAAAAAGAACTTATATGCAAACATCTAGCCCGCACAAATGTGTAGGAGCAGATTGAGTACTAAAAACTGAACTACACGATTGTGTAGGTACATGTTTAACGTTCAATTTCGACATGAAATTGAAATTTTCATTGGGATGTTAATACATAGTTAATAACTACCATAATTGTGAATGCAAAACATGCAGTATCACTTTCAAATTATTGTTTGTTGCTAGAAAATAATACTTACATTTTCAGCGAAAATTTCGACCTTCCATCTTGACAAACACAAACACCAGAATGAAGGACCCATACTAACGCACGTGACTTGACGCCGGTTCCAACTTGCGAAGGATACCTTCATAAACGATGTCGCGCGTCCAAAACATTATATTTCGCGAATTTTTAGTTATTATAGAATGGTAAACTTAACCCACACAATTGTGTTGGCAGGTGCTGAAAGGGCTATTAATGAAAGAGTATGTAGAATGAGACTGGATGTCTTTGGCAGACAAATCATACTACTGGCAGTGTATGGACCAAACGAGGATAACCCAAACAATGAGAAACAGTACTTCTTCGAAACCCTTCAACAGGAGATTGAAAAGGTAAAAAACTGCCAGGAATTAATAATTGCCGGAGACTTCAATGGTAGGGTAGGTAGGAGAAATACAGATAGGACGGTCGGAGGATTCGTAGAGACGACTCTTAACGACAACGGAGAGAGAATGATAGAGCTATGCGAGCTAAACGACCTTCGAATCACTAATGGATTCTTTAAAGATAAGGAAATCCATATGTACACCTGGACACAACCAAGAAGAAAGCTGAGATCCGTCATCGATTATTTCGTGGTCAAACTTGATTCAACCCTCAAAGTTCAAGACGTAAGAGTGAAACGACGAATTGAATGCGGCACGAATCACATACTCGTGGCAAATATAAACTTCCCATGGAAAGGACAACTTACGAGAACAGATAACAACGATGAAAAACCAGAACGAACAATTGAACCAGGTTTCAGAGTGCACCTTCTCCAAGACTCAACAATCAAAGAATTATACCAAGAAAGTCTTGACAAAAGATTGATCGAATTCAGGTACGAAAATTTGGAGGACACGTACGCGCACATCAAGTGTTGCATAAGGAAAGCAGCATTGAAAACTCTGGGCAGAAAAGAGGATGGAAGACGCGAGACGTGGAACGAGATGACGGAAGAAACGAAAAACTGTATAAAGTGAAAGAAGGAGTTGATGGTTGAGCACGCATAACTCGGAAGATCTTGAAGGATATAGAAAAAAGAACAGAGAAGTAAAAAGACTAGTTACCAAAGAGAAAAACGAAATGTGGAAGAAGAGGTGCATCAACATAGAAGAACATATCGGAGGTTCAAAAAGCAGGGAAGCATACAGGGCCATAAGATCACTCCAACAGAACACCAAAGAGGGACTTCACGTGACCTATATTCAGAACAGCCGATGGCAGGAGTACTACGAAGATCTACTAACAGAAAAAAGACCTGGTTTCGCCAACACACCTACAAACATCAGCAATCTAGACCAGAGAAAAATGGAACAACCACTACACGTCACACTAGACGAAATTAAAAAAATTGTTAAACATCTCAAAAACAATAGATCACCTGGACCCGGTGGCATTAACCCGGAGGCATTTTTCCGTTCCCTATACAGTCAGCGCGACAGGTCGCTCTCACCGTATAGGAAACGGAATGCATAATGGAACACTCCGTTTCCTAGCAGATATGCGCGATGTGCTCACTGTTAGTCTTCTGGGTGCCGATGGGATAAATTGCAAATTATTAACGGAGTTTTCTTACTTTCTGATAGCTTTATTAGGTAGAGTCCACCACATTTTATGTCTGTGAACATTTTTGTAGTCGCTGATTTTTTCAGCAAACCTCTCGTAAGTCGACCATATTTTCATTTTTCTTGAATCAAACATACTCTTTTTTGTAAAATGCAATCATAAGAACAATCTTGGAGAAATGAGAAAGCATGATTGTCTACCAACATAAACATGACTGATAATCGCATTTTTTCAAAGTATTAAATAATACAAATAATTTGAAGTTGTATTTTTATTCTCCTGTATTCTACATAACAGTTTTCCAATTTTTAATTATCCATTTACGTGAGCGTCTTACATGACATAGAATCAAAAATCCTTGACTTACCCACATAACCTATATTTAATCATAGAACTTCATTGTAAACTAAATAAACTCTTATTCTTAACATTAAAGTACATTATTCCAACATCCTCCCTTACTTTAATGTTACATCATTTAGGTATCATAAACTAAACTAACTTAAAATTAAGTCTATGCTCTTCATGTTTTAACCGAGGTAATGCTTTAGTAAGTAAATCGGCTTTATTATATTTTCCAAGAATTTTTTCCACAGATATAATTTTCTTTTCTACAAGATCGTGAACAAAGTGGAGTGATACTAAAATATGTCTTGAATTCTTAGAAAAATTCCCGAACTTTGCTAATGCTAAAGCACCTGCATTGTCTTCAAAAATAGGAATTGGACACAACAAATCTTCAGTAAAGCCCATGTCTACCAAAAGATTTTTCAAACATAGGACCTCTTCCACACACTCAGCCAGCGCATAGTATTCTGCGTGTGTAGAAGCTCTAGAGACGGTTTTCTGTTTCTGAGTCTTCCACATAACTGGACAACTGAAAACCTCAACGACATACCCTGTTGTTGATTTACAATCTGTAAGATCCGCTGCCCAATCAGAATCTACAAATGCCTGTATATGTTTACAATCTATCCTCCCTTCGAAATGTAGTTTGATATTTCTTGAATGGTAAACATATATCAAAATTCGAAGTGCATACTTGAAGTGTGACTCGTTATAACAACTTTGAAATCTACTCAGAAAATTTACAGGATAGGCGATATCAGGCCTTGTACCATTCGCAATATATAAAAGAGCTCCCAATAAATTTCTATACTTCAAAGATGATTCCGACAACTGATTTGATTCGATTTTAAGGCCAGCCTCCATAGGTGTATATTTACAGCGAGAATCCAACACCTGGTATCTTTGAGCCAACATCTCAATGTAACCAGTTTGATTAAGGGACATCATTCCTCTCCTTTCATCATAATCCACTTCAATACCCAAGTATTTGGATATTTTCCCCAAATCCTTTATAGGAAACCTTTCAGCCAATTTAAATTTAACTTTCTTGATCCCCATCTCATTAGGACCAGAAATCAAAATATCATCGACAAAAATAATCAAATAGATATCCTCTTCATAATTGATATATAGACACTGATCACTTCTTGATTTTCGGAAACCTAACTCCTTAATATATTCATCAAAGCAAGTATACCAGCATCTTGGAGATTCTCTCAAACCATACAAAGCCTTCTTAAGAAGAAATACCCCGTCACCTACCACAAAACCATCCGGTTGCTGCACAAAAACTTCAGATTTCAAAGTACCATTTAGAAAGGCTGCTTCAACATCTAATTGATCTAAGATAAACCCCCTTCTGCAAACTACAGCAAGCAATGTTTTTATTGTACTCATACGGGCTACTGGTGAATAGACATCTTCTCTCACTTCCTCCTGTTGAAAACCTCTAACTACAATTCTAGCCTTATACATCCCATTACCTTTAACCGTAAAAACCCATTTCAAGTCTAATACCCTTTTATCTACTGGACAACTCCTTAACTCCCAAGTATCTGCCTTCTCCAAATTTTGCATCTCCTTTTCCATTGCCTGCAACCACATCTTTGAGTCTGGCCGTATCATTGCCTCCTCATATGACTTAGGAACATCAACATCACAAATACCTGCATACATCTCATACTCATTATACTTATTCGGGACCTTCCTTGGTCTATTTGATCTCCTCAAATTTGGCTCCTCATTTTCTCCCCTATCACCTTCTTCCCTTGTACTAGGTATCTTCATCACCTAAATTAATACAAAATTTGTCCTTATCCATGAACTGAACATTTCTTGCAACAAACACCCTACCATTACTCAAAATCCGATGACCAACATCTGAAAAACCAACTAACACACCTTCCTTAGATTTATCATCTTGAGTTTTTCTAAGCTCATCCGGAATTTTAACGAAAACCTTACTCCCATACAAAATCAAATTTTCAATCGAAGGTTTTTTTCCAAAAAAAATTTCAAATGGTGACAAAGGAATACGAGTTGATGAAGAAATCAATCTGTTCCCTATGTAAGCTGCAGCCTGCACTATTTCTGGCCAATATTTCTTTTCTAACCCTGACTCCTTCCTCAAACACCTTACTCTATCCATCAAAGTCCTGTTATAGCGCTCTGCTGTACCGTTTAACTCATGATCATAAGGTGGTGATGGACGTAACCTAAAACCAAGTTGTTGGGCCAAGTTATAAAATTTCTGATTCAGATATTCGGTGCCATTATCACACCTAACTTCACAAATTTTCTTTTTCGTTAGATTCATGACATATTTGCAGTATTTCTCAAAACAATCAAATACTTGAGATTTAGTTTTAATACAATACACTAGAGCAATATGACTATAGTCGTCTATAAATGATACGTAGTATTTAGAACCATCAAAACCTTCTACATCAAATGGTCCTTTAACGTCTGTATGAATAATTTGAAGTATTGAATCAGCTCTAGTTCTACCATTGTTGAAAGCTTTCTTTGTCATTTTACATTTAAGGCAAATTTCACAATTTATATAAGAAGAATTTAAATGTTTTGGTAAGCCATCCAAAATCTGTTTTTCACACATTATAGCCAAATCTTTAAAATTTACGTGACCGAGTATTCTATGCAATTTTTCTTTATTGGACCATATACTATGAGAATTAAGGTTAATTTCTTTTTCTACATTACAAGTGATTGCAAACAAACCATTTTCCATTTTGGCAGTTGTTAATAATTCATCTTTAGTATTGTAAATTTCTGCATTCTTATTTCTAAATAAAATAGTGTTCCCATTTTTCATAATACATGAAGCACTAAGCAAATTTTTATCTATTCTATCCGAATAATAAACATCATTTATGAAAACAACTTTTCCACCAAAATTACACTTTATATTTCCTATCTTAGTAGCTATTTCCTTCTGACCATTTCCTACTTTAATAAATACTTTATTTTCTAAATCTACAGATTCAAAGAAGTAAGAACTATCATTTACTAAATGACTTGTACAGCCACTATCTAAAATCCACTTTAAATAACGATTTTGACTTACAGTTTTCTGCTGATTTATCTGAACCATGAAATTGTTGACATTGACTTCGCTGTTATCGTCTACCTCTGAATTATAGTTCCTTGAATACACATGTCTTCTGTTTTCTTGATGTCCTCTGTAACTTTGTCTGCCTCCTCTGTAACTACCTTGATGATTACCTCCATTTCCAAAATTTCTATCTCCATTCCTTCTGTAGTTGTCCCTCGTTCTATTCCTATTCAGATCTTCCTTATTTCTACAATCCCTAGCTATGTGCCCCTTTTGATGACATCGATAACAAGTTTTGTCTACAGTGGCTTGCAAAACCTGACTTTCATGCTTCTGCTCTGTTCCTGATTTATTTTCTTCCTTCTTGACTTCTCTTCTTAAAAGCAATTTTTCCCTTACATAGTCAACGTTACGATTCTCTTCAGGTAGAAGATCTAATGTTTCGGTTATATGATCTAAGCTCTCAGGCAAAGCCATCACTAGATATCCCAGTTTCCTTTTTCGATCTACAGTTGCTCCTGCGTTTTTTAGGTCTTTGATTAATCTTTCAAATGTTTCAAAGAAACTTTCAGGATTTTCTTCATTTTCATTGAAACGTAATCTGCTCAATTTTCTTTCAACCAGGGCATGTCTAGTTTCACTCTGTTTGAGATATAGATTGTCCAACTTTCTCATCATGTCATATGCAGTTCCACATTCCATTATTAATTCTACATCTACTGCGGACGCCAGCAACATTTTTGTCTTTACCTCCATTTTCAACCAGTCTTCAGCTGTGATTGTCTCCGGTTTAGTTCTACATTCAACGCATCTTTTACAATTTTTCATCTCCAGCAGCAGCATAAATTTATATTTCCATGAATCATACGGCTCACCTCCATGTGGCTTGAACATCGGAATTGGAATTTGTGTATCCATGGCTATCCAGCTCCAAATTTTCAATCCCTTACCACGTAACCACGCTCTGCTACCATATTAAATAATACAAATAATTTGAAGTTGTATTTTTATTCTCCTGTATTCTACATAACAGTTTTCCAATTTTTAATTATCCATTTACGTGAGCGTCTTACATGACATAGAATCAAAAATCCTTGACTTACCCACATAACCTATATTTAATCATAGAACTTCATTGTAAACTAAATAAACTCTTATTCTTAACATTAAAGTACATTATTCCAACACAAAGTATTAATACCCTTCCGAATTTTCCAGAATCGGTTGATACAACCATATAAAGTATGAAAATGCAATTGAGCGACAAAAAATGTGGCGATTTCCTCGTCCGACAAATGAAAAACGAAGATTATTTGGGATAAAAATTATGAATAATGTCTTTTTTTTCCTATTCACTCTCCAACTCAAAAATATGTCGCGTTCATTCAAAAATTAAAGGATTCACTGCTCTAATTTGGTTATGAGTAGACTATATGAATTTATCGGATGTAACTTTGCTCATGTTACAAATAAACATTTGATTTTTTGAGGACCATTCAAGAAGGATGTGCTGAATACTATCATCCAGCTGTCCGACGAATAAAGTTCGGCAATTTTAGTTGTTGCCGATATGATATTCTCAGTAGTGATGGAGTTTTTTTTGTGCAAATATTTAAAAAATATCCGTGGCTTTAAAACGAACAAGCCATAATAAAAAAATCATTTTTTAAGACAAGCTTTTATAATAACAACACTCATCCGCCATTTTGAAGCCGCCATCTTGAATTCCTCAATTTTGAAAAATCGTAATTTCCGACCCAGAAAACCCCCAGATACCGATTTTGAATAGAATCGGATCATAATGACCAACCTCGTCCGCCATATTGTAGCCGCCATCTTGAAATTTTCAATTTTGACAGAAGAATCATCATTGTCGAACCCAAAAACCCCCAGATACTGATTTTGAATGGAATCGGATGATAATTACAAAACTCATCCGCCATTTTGAAGCCGCCATTCTGTTTTTTCTATGAAAAATATTTCATGATGCATTGTCACCAGAATTATGTACACCTGCCAAATTTCAAATCAATCGGACGATTGCAAGATTTGATTACAGTAAGACAGACAGACAGACACCGGGACAGGTGAAACTAAATAAAAGCTTGTAAAATAAATAAAAAGGAGGAAGTTACATCCTTAAACTGTGCAAAATATTCTTGGCACCAAGAGAACATCATAATCACAAATATAAAGATGTCATTCTACCTGACGATTGGTGTGATATTTATACTGGATACCATTCGTCTTGTTACAATGAATTCAATGTGAGAAAGAAGTATTTTCATTGTTTTTTTTTATTAGATTTGAATGAAAATGTCAGTAAACAATTTGAATTATACAATTTCAATCAGAATTATTAGTTTCATTTCAATAATAATCGAAAAAAGTTTCTGAAACAAAACCATTATATTCAACTAGACTAAGGATTTGCCGCATTTTATATGGTGGACAGTTGTTTTTTCTATAGAAAGAATCTCTCTAAAATATAAATTCATTCTTGTCCGATAAATATGAATGAATTTAAAAACTCAAAAAATCGTCGATTGTCATGTGTCTGTTCTTTCATTTGTCGGACAATTGCATTTTCATATTTCATATGGTTATGTAAACCGATTCTGAAAAAATTAGGAGTGTATTGATAATAAGAAAAAATGTGATTTTCAGTCACGTTTATATTGGTAGACAATTATGTTTTCTCATCTTTATCAGATTGTTTTTATGATTGCATTTTACAAAAAAAAAATAGGTACGTATGATTAAAAAAAAATGAAAATATGGACGACTTACGAGAGGTTTGCTGAAAAAATCCGCGGCTACAAAAATGTTCACAGAGGAAAAATGTGGTAGACTGTACCTTATCTATACAGAAAGTATGAAAACTTTATTAATAATTTGCAATTTGTCCCATTGGCACCCAAAAGACTAACAGGACAGTGAGCAAATCAAATCGCGCATATCTGCTAGGAAACGGAGTGTTCCATTGTGCATTCCGTTTCCTATACGGTGAGAGCGACCTGTCGCGCTGACTGTATAGGGAACGGAAAAATGCAACCCGGAGCTATTCAAACACGGGTCAGATAAGTTACTGCGGATCGTACGGAACGTCTTTGAGAGAGCCATAAATGGGGAAAACCTGCCTCTAGAATGGATGGAATCCTATATAACCTCAATTTTCAAAAAAGGGGACAGAAGGAAGTGTGAGAACTATAGTGGAATTAGCGTAATGTCGACAATGGGTAGGATGTATGGAAGACTGTTGAAGGGGCGACTGGAGGAGAATATAAAAACCAAGATTGGTGAAGACCAGGCTGGCTTCACAGCTGGAAGATCATGCCAGGACCATATACAGGGTGTCCTGAAAACAATGGATAAGCCTGCAACTATAGATAGACACTGTCGTGGTCTAACTTATTCCAAATTTTGACCTTATTGAAAATTCCACGGTTTCCGAGATATTCATGGTTTTCGTATTTTCAGAAAATTTCCAAGTGCGATTAGTTTTTCTAGTGCCATTTCTACAAATGGAGAGGTATTTCGATATGTTTTTTTTTTTCAATTTCTCATGAGATAGTTCAGCTATCGGAAACAAAGACTTAAATTCATCAAACTAGTGTGAAAAGTCAGAAACTCGTGAATTACAAAGAAAAATTGAAAACTAAATGAAATTTCCTTCAAGTTTGAATGAATTTACAGTGTAAAAAAATGTAGGACGCCCCTGGTAGACATCATCTTAAAAACTTGCTCAGTTATTGTAGATTCCAAAAAGGTATCATAAGCCTAGGCATTCTGTAGTTTTTCATTCTCGTAACTACTTGATTACCAAATAGTCGAAAGATTTCGAAAAACTGTTTTTGTTGTAATCGTTATTCTGAGCTCATGTGTTAAAATCAGGAGGCAATTTTTGTTGGAATCTAGGAAAAAATTACGAAAATTATTTTTATTTTGGAAAAAGCAGTAGAGTATCGTTTCTCTGGTTGAATAGAAATATGGAATTATTTGCATTCAACACCCTGTATCTCGAAAACCTTACCGGACCTAATTGTATTTGACAAAATTTCTTATTTTCTTACATTCTGAACAGTGTTAAAAGGAAAGTATCAACTTAAAAAATACCCTGTGCTGCTACAATAGAGGTATGTGGAATATTCATTACAAATAAAATAAAACGAATCATTACCAAATTACTATTTGATGGAAAAGATAAAACGAATTAGTACCAATTACTTCTTCATTGGAACTGAATAAAGAATTTGAAATCAAACAATGAGTTCAGTCATTCATAGCTTAAATTTATTCATAATAATTGTTCTATGCAAGCAGGGTTTCATTTTTTATGAATAAATTTAAGCTATGAATGACTGAACTCAATAGCGGCCTTTACACATACACGCTTTCCCACACTCCTGGGACTTCGAGGAAAGCGTGCGAGTAATACCATCGCGCAAATCCATAGGGAAAGCGCAATCCTGCCCTTTACACATACGCGCTTTACTTCGCTCTTTCCTATTTCAGGCCTTTCCGCACGGAGAGCGTGTATGTGTAAAGGCCGCTATTGTTTGATTTCGAATTCTTCATTACTATCCAATGAATAATTAATTGGTACTAGTTCGTTTTATTTTTTCCATCGAATAGTAATTTGGTAATAATTCGTTTTTTATTTTATTTGTAATGAATATTCCACATACCTCTATTGTAGCAACATAGGGAATTTTTTATGTTGATACTTTCCTTTTGACACTAGAAAATAAGAAATTTTGTCAAATACAATTAGGTCCGGTAAGGTTTTCGAGATACTGGGTGTTGAATACAAATAATGCCATATTTCTATTCAACCAGAGAAACGATACGCTACTGCTTTTTTCAAAATATGAATAATTTTCGTAATTTTCCACTAGATTCCAACAAAAATGGCCTCCTGACTTCAACACATGAGCTCAGAATAACGATTACAACAAAAACAGTTTTTCGAAATCTTTCGACTATTTGGTAATCAAGTAGTTACGAGAATGAAAAACTACAGAATGCCTAGGCTTATGATACCTTTTTGGAATCTGCAATAACTGAGCAAGTTTTTAAGATGATGTCTACCAGGGGCGTCCTACATTTTTGTTAACACTGTAGCTCATCAAACTTGAAGGAAATTTCATTTAGTTTTCAATTTTTCTTTGTGATTCACGAGTTTCTGACTTTTCACACTAGTTTGATGAATTTAAGTCTTTGTTTCCGATTGCTGAACTATCTCATGTGAAATTGAAAAAAACCATATCGAAATACCTCTCCATTTGTAGAAATGGCACTAGAAAAACTAATCGCACTTGGAAATTTTCTAAAAATACGAAAACCATGAATATCTCGGAAACCGTGGAAATTTCATTAAGGTCAAAATTTGGAATAAGTTAGACCACGACAGTGTCCATCTATAGTTGCAGGCTTATCCATTGTTTTCAGGACACCCTGTATACACGATACAACAGCTCATCGAAAAGAAGATAGCCAAAAACAGAGCAGTACATATAGCTTTTGTAGATCTGAAAAAGGCTTATGATGCTATACCCCGCATAAAGATCTGAGAGGCAATGGAGAAACTGGACATACCGCAAAATCTGATATCTGCAACAACAAAAATATACTCTGAAAACGTAGTATCGGTCAAACTGGGGCAAAGGCTAGGAAAAAGCTTCAAAACAACTAAAGGTCTTCTGCAAGGATGCTCTAGCTCCCCCACCCTATTCAAGATATTCCTAGAAGTGGCACTAAGACCTTGGAAACGGAAATGTGAAGGTATGGGAATACCTGTAAAAAACGAGCACCTATATACCCTCAGTTTCGCCGATGATCAGGTGATTATGGCACAAGATGAAGAAGACCTCAGCTTCATGGTGAGGAAACTAGGCGAGGAATATGAGAGAAATGGTCTTGAAATTAATTTCAATAAGACAGAATATCTATCAGCTGGCATAACAGAGACATCTGACCTCGAACTAGATGATAAGACCAAATTGAAAGGATGCAAGTCCTTCAAATACCTAGGCTTCACCATTTCAAAAGAAGGAACAACTATAGAGGAGATCAAAAAAAGGTTGGGACAAACCAGGACGTGCATTCGGCAACTTAACGGCATATTGTGGGATGACCATATCACGAAAACAACAGAAAAAAGAATATTCAACACCATAGTCAGGAGTATTATGACATATGGGTCAGAAAACTGGGTGATGAACAAGAGAGAACAGGGTAAAATTCTAGCCACAGAAATGGAATTCTGGAGGAGGTGTGCTAAAAAAAATAGACTAGACCGAATACCGAACCAAGAGATTAGAAGAAGGATGTCAGTGGAGGACGACATACTTACCTTTATCGAGGAAAAGCGGCTGGAATGGTATGGGCACGTGAGACGAGCGCCACCGGATAGATGGATATCCCGAATAACGGAATGGAGCCCTTTAGGGAGACGAAGACGGGGAAGACCGCGAAGATCAGTCAGGGATGAAGTGGATAGCGCAATGACGAGAAGAAGTCTAGAGGATGGGGATTGGAATGATAGAGATGAGTGAAGAAACCGGTTGAGAGAGGGAAGACAGCGTCAGCTGTAAACACCCTCTATATACAGGGTGTCCCACTAGTGCCGCAGCGGACGATATACGCGTAACGGTCTGAGTTCGGCATAATTTTTTGATGCAGACTTGATATACTACAAGAAGAGCACAACCTAAAAATGTTTTCGAATATATCGGGTGGCCCACAAAAAAGGAATAGCGGGTGACTTTGTTTTTTCAAATGGGACACCCTATATTCAAAAGTGTTTTTCAATTCTCTGATTCTTCCTGAATGCTTTCGTATACTTTTCACATATTTTCATTTGACAGTTTTCGAAATATTGGCCATTTTGACAAAAAAATGATACTTGCAGAGGCTATGTCATCATGGGCGTAGATAGGGGGGGCCTGGGGGGGCACGCCCCCCCCCAGAATCCACGGTGCCCCCCGTGAACTGAAAAACACATTTGTTTTTCCTTGCTCGTTTTCCACTGTGCCCACTCAGGCCCCCCCCAGGAAAAAAGGCTAGCTACGCCCATGTATGTCATCCAATTATATTTCACGAACCCTTGCACATACCAATAACAGTTTTTTATGGCTTGAAAGACAAGACTTCAAAGTATCCTACCCAGCTATAATAAAGCATCTCCAGCATACAGATTGTCCACAAAAAGACTATCAACATGACGAATTTCAAATCGATTTTTCTTAAATTTTTCAAATGCAATGCATATAATTTTTTTTCATCATTGTAATCACCATTCATTTCACTCCATTTTTTGTCAAATACATGATATGCATATCTCTAACGGATTAGGATTTTTAAGCGCTTTTTCGAAATGTTTCCCTAAAATTCACATATACCTTCGAATTCAAATAGCAGATTTGGCTTTTCTGTGGTTATTGAGAACTGTCAAATTATTCCACTCAGAATTATCATCAATGAAGCTTCAATTCATATTATAGCGAAATGGGGAACTAGAAAGTTTTGATGTATCTACTCAAAAATGTGATGAAATCAGTTACTGAAGACAGAAACTTGCTTTCTGTACCCATTTTTCAAAATACATTTTTGATAATTTTCCATGTTTCTATTTGGAACGTCGAATCTTGCAAAAATTTCAAACAAGCTTCAAGCTTGGGAGCTTGAAGATCTGCGTGCGTCCCTGTGAAACTTATGAATATCATTTTTTCGAAGAAAGTTGTATAATGATAAGAGCGGGCAGTTTTTTGTATCCTAAAGTTTCGAAACTCGTTTTTTTGTAGCATTCATAACTTGTACATTCAAACTCATTGGTATTTTTGAATTTTTACATCATTTTGTGAGTATTCACCCAATCCGTAAAAACTATGATGATATGAATTGAAGCTGCAATGATGTTAATTCTGAATAGAATAATTTGACACAATAACCACAGAAAAGCCAAATCTGCTTTTTGAATTCGGAAGTAAATGTGAATTTGGAGGGAAAACTCTAAAAAATCCTATTCTGTTGAAGATATGCGTATCATGTTTTTGACAAAAAATGAAGTAAAATGGATGGTGATTACAATGATGAAAAAAAATTATATGCATTGCATTTGAAAAAATGAAGAAAACTCGATTTGAAATTCGTCATGTTGATAGTCTTTTTGTGGACACTCTGTATGCTGCAGATGCTTTATTAGAGCTGGGTATGATACTTTGAAGTCTTGTCTTTCAATCCACATAAACCTGTTTTTAGTATGTGCAAGGGTTCGTGAAATATAATTGGATGACATAGCCTCTACAAGTATCATTTTTTTGTCAAAATGGCCAATATTTCAAAAACTGTCGAATAAAAATATATGAAAAGTATACGAAAGCATGCAGGAAGTTTCAGAGAATTGAAAAACACTATTGAATATAGGGTGTCCCATTTGAAAAAAGAAAGTCACCCGCTATTCCTCTTTTGTGGGCCACCCGGTATATACGAAAATATTTTAAGGTTGTGCTTTTCTTGGAGTATATCAAGTCTGCATCAAAAAATTTTGCAAAACTCAGACCGTTACTCGTATATCGTCCGCTGCGGTACTAGTGGGACACCCTGTATATATATATAAAAATTATAAAAAATTTTGGGCATCAATACCTTAATACCACTTTGGCCTGCATGTGCATATCTCTGCACCAGGTTTATGAACATACGCGAAGTTGGGTGATTTCTTAGCAGAAATCTTGTTCTGTACAACTTATACGCTGAACTGGCATTTTGTTTTGATACATCATAAATTGAAAGCATATCAACAAGTTCATTATTTGAATAAACGTGCGGCATTTTCGAAACATATAATACAATCTACACCGTATCCTCGCCGTAACACGATCGAAGATATACCGATCAAAATCGATATTATGAATCATGTAAGATAAGAAGGAGGGGACGAGAGAGCAGGTTCCACAGAAATATAATAAATACTAGAATGCTATTAGGTACGTCCGAGATTCAGTAAAATGACCCCACATAGCGAATAAACACCTACTACTTGTACATGCGCAGCTCGTCTTTTCTTGCCACGCCGTTGCCAAGCATTATGGTTTCAGATGAAGTTCGGAATAAATTTTATTGTGAAACCCAGTGAATTCGGCAACACCGCTACGCGACGTAAACAAACACATCTTCACATCAGAAAAAGAGCAGTGTCGTATTTTAGGATTTGTTGATTCCCTTTGCTGCGTGCTTTCCTGTTTATTCATTCGTATAAATTCGCTTGCCTTTTCTGCTCCGTTTTCGGTGTTTCCTTGTTGTTTTCTTGAACATTGTGTAGTACTGATACTCCTTTAGTTTAGTTTTGTACTTGAGTTTTACTAGTTAATTTTGATAGTCGAGTGCTGTGACAAATTATAGACAAAATGAAGTGCATGGTTCTTTTTTGCGCAAATAAAGGAGAAACCCATTTTATGAAAGTCAGTTTAGTTTAAGTAAGATACTACAGCTATTTTATTATTATTGCAAATGTTGATATCGACAACTTATTCATACCACATTCACAAAGTCAAAAATTTTAAGTCCTACCCTGATGACACGTTCAAATATTGCGCAAACTCTGTAGTAGGTCAATTTTCCCTATGAGGTGCCAGGAATTGTGAACTGATTGGCGTTCTAGTATTTATTATATTTCTGTGGCAGGTTCGGACTGAGGAATTTTCAGATTCACCTAGAAACTAGAAAATATTTCAGTTTTATTTTTTGGAAACAGGGGCATAATTCATAGAAAAAAATTTGGTAAAATGATATTTTGATGAGTTCTACAATCTATCGAAAGAAAAGCCTCACCTTTAAATAGTATAGTTCAGAATCTTTCAACACTTTCAACAATACATTAGTTGTGTTAAACTGGGAGGGAGTTTATGCGTTCGATAGCTGTGATGTTGATAATATGTGTGTAGTGTTCTTAGGAATCTTGGAAGACAGCCGTAACAGGCATTGACAGCCTGTTGTCAATTGTGTTTCCTGGTCTTTCGAGAACCATATTATCGTCATGATTTTCATTCGGTTATGAAGTCGTTGTATAAGCAGTTTATAATAACAACCCGTCTTATTTATTGAATACACAACAAATATACAAACAACAAATAATTGGCGACGAGTCCGAAACGTACCTAAATGTCAGTCAGGAGTCCAGTTTTGGTGGAAAAAGCGTCAAACAAAAAGTCAGGTCAGTCACTCCACGTCGTAGTCAAACGAATCAAAAGCGAAATGTCGTCGCTTATTGGTTCAATAGAAAAGTTCGACCCGAAAGAGTCAGATATCTCATCATATTTAGAGAGGTTAGATCAACTTTTTGTGTAACGATGTCCAGGAGGTGAAGAAAGTCCCTTTACTCTTAACCTTGTTGAGAGCAGAAGGGTACAATGTACTGAAAGACATACTATCACCTCAACTACCAAGTACAAAATCGTTCAAGGATCTACGACCATCCTCAATGAATCATTATAGTCCAAAAAAAAATTTGTTATTGTCGAAAATACAAATTTTACAAACAATACCGTACAGGAACCAAAAGAAGATGTCAAATCATTCACAGCTAAGTTGAGAAACTATTCTCACTATTGCAAATTTGGTGCTTTTTTGTCAGACAGTCTGAGAGATAGACTAGTTTGTCTTCGATCACAGGCGCTAAAACGTATATTATTATCTGAAGATAATATTAGCTTCGATTAGGCGTACGAAATAGTTTCGAGATATTAGGCCGTATTTATAAAAAGAAGCCGTACCTTTTACTCTCAAAAAATGAAGCAATTCCTTCAAGGTATATGCATAAAAAGAATTGAAGGAAAAGGTTTTGCTTCGAAGAGTTTACTTCGAAGTAAAAGGTTATACGTTCGCCGTATTTATAAAAAGAAGCATTTGCTCAAAAACTAAAGGATTTGCTTCCAAAAATAGGAATCTAGGTTCACAACAACTTTTCTCACTTCCTCTGATGCATTGTACCGGGGTTTTCACCATAAATTGACTCCCCCTTCAACTTTGTTACTGAAAGAGGTACAGAAAAATGTTGTTCACGAAAGTTTCACGAAATCGACTAATGTTTTTTAAAATGATTTCGTAACATGAAATATATACAGAGTGGGCAACACAATGGGCCGTATTTATAAAAAGAAGCCTCACCTTTCACTTTCAAAAAATGAAGCAATTCCTTCAAGGTATATGCATAAAAAGAATTGAAGGAAAAGGTTTTGCTTCGAGGAGTTTGCTTCCAAGTTGAAGGTTATACGTTCGCCGTATTTATAAAAAGAAGCATTTGCTCAAAAACTGAAGGATTTGCTTCCAAAAATAGGAATCTAGGTTCACAACAACTTTTCTTACTTCTTCTGGATATTGTACCGGGTTTTTCACCATAATTTGACCCCCCCTTCAACTTTGTTACTGAAAGAGGTACAAATGGAGCACCTTGTATACTCTTCTATATTTGGTATATTCTTTTTTCCCTTATTTCGAATATATAACATATGTTTGGTCCTTCTCTCTTATTCTGAGTACCACAGAGTTTTGAATTTTAAGAACCAATTTCTTTAGTTGTTATTATTCATTCTATACTACCATAGTTTATTATTTTTTTCATTTCTTATTGGATACTGTTAGGTATTCCTTGCGAAAATATTGCTTCGGAGTAAATTGTTCGAATATGAAGAATTTCGGAATGATTTTTCATATGTAGGTACTTTTTTATTCCGGGGTTTCATTTCAAAACTTTGAAACTCTGGAACTCGCTCTGAAAATAAAAGAGACAGACCCACATACGCATATATATTCGATATCAGGAGAAAATGAACAATCAAAATATGGAAGAAAATACAGGGTGTCCCATTTGAAAAAATTTAGTTGCATTCAATATGTTGTTCATCCTGTATATATCCCAATTGACGTAATCATTTTCAAAAAATTCATTTGATTCGAGCCCAATTTGGAGACGAATATGTATATCGGTGTTCCTTTTACTTCACTTATCCGAAGCATTTCCTTGCAAGGAAAAGGTGGAGATTATGAATACAAATTGAAGCAAAACCTTTTGCTTCTACCTTTTACTTGTGAGTAAATGCTTCATTTTTATAAATACGGACTATTGATTGCAACTTCATTTTCTCAAATGGAACACCCTGTATACTTTTCCATATTTGGCAAGTTCTTTTTTCTCTTATTTCGAATATACGAGTATAACGTTTTGTCTTTCTCTCTTATTCTGAGTACCACAGAGTTTCAAATTTCAAGAACCAATTTCTTATTTAGTTGATATTATTTATTCTATACTACCATAGTTTATTATTATTTTCATTTTTTATTGGAAACTGTTAGGTATTTCTTGAAAAAATATTGCTTTTGAGTAAATTGTTTGAATATAAAGAATTTCGAAATGATTTCTCATAGGTATGTATTTTTTTATTCCGTAGTTTCATTTCAAAACTTGGAAACTCTGGAAATAAAAGAGATAGACCCACATACGCATAACTATTTGATATCAGGAGAAAATGAACAATTCAAATAAGGAAGAAAATACAGGGTGTCCATTTGAAAAAATGTAGTTGCATTCAATATGTTGTTCACCCTGTATATCTACCAATTGACGTAATCATTCTCAAAATATTCATTTGATTTCGTACAATTTTCGTATGAAGTATTTTTACGAATCTGTTTCTGTAACAGAGTTAGAGGGGGGGGGGCAATTTATAGTGAAAAACCCGGTACAACACTGCGAATCAGATCATGCAGGCCAAAATGAAGTGGTTGACCAGGTTTCATTTCCCAACAGCTATGGGGGATGTTGACTGCACGCACATTCGTAATGAAAAGCCAGCCCAATTTGGAGAGGAATACGTAAATCAGTGTACCTTTTACTTCACTCATTCGAAGCATTTCCTTGCAAGGAAAAGGTGGAGATTATGAATACGAATTGAAGCAAAACCTTTAACTTCTACCTTTTGCTTCTACCTTTTACTTGAGAGTAAATGCTTCATTTTTATAAATACGGACTAATGTCACACGAAAATATGACTAATAGTACGAGAGATGACGACCAAAACCATGTTTCATAGCGGCCCGGCTAAAACCGTGTAAAAACGATAGATTAGATGACCCTAGAGCCGACTGGTAAGTAGTAATACTCAGAAGTGTAGCATCTTCGCGGGGGGGCATTTCTGCTGTGTAAAAAAAAATGGTCGACGGTCGTATAACGGCCCGTCTGATATTGAAAATGTACATAGGTTTTGTTATTTTATCACTAAAATTTGTGTTTTCAGACATTTTGTGCGTAGCGTTTGACCTGAGTGTCTTTTCAAAAATGTCAAATATCTGACCTAAGTGACTCATAGCGGCTCGGTTCATTTTTGTTTTGAATCATTCGTATGGATGCCCAAAATACAAAAATACGGTTTTCAGACATTTTGAGTGTCGCCTATAACGAAAAAATGTGCTGGAGTCGCCCGGCAAAAACTCCGGCTACACTAGTACCTAAGAGAAAGACATATGCGATCTTATCGCAAAGAAAAGAGATGAACCAAGTGTGGAGTCAACTTGTCAAAATCATATGGAAGATGTAAACCAATATTTATGTGACCACAGGCTTGCTTTGCCCACAAGCTCTGACCACAAGGAGTTGATGCGTTGAATATAATTCATGTAAAACTAATTTCTGAATTAAAGTCATATATTTTTTTATATATTTCATTTGGAATATATCTATTTGGTGTTAGTGACTATAATCAAAAGAATTTCTGTGAAGTATTTCGGAAATTTCTCGAATTATTTTACGGACTTGGATCAGGAATATATTAGAAATGATTTGAGTTGAACGTTGAACTAATTCATAATAGATTAGGAGCGGGAAATGGATCAATATGTTTGTTTGAATGATCTGTTCCTTGTTGCCTTTTCGAGACACATGCCATAATTAAAAACAAATCTGTAACAGCTCCATTTCATAAGAATATATATATATATATATATATAATATCTAAATAAATATAATGCATATATTTTCGCTGAATAATTAATGTTTTATTGGCCACAACGTATTATCATTTCATTCTTCCGAATTTTAAATTAGTAAATTTGGTAGCTACCTCAATTTCATGTTCAGTGCTAGTATTTCTATAGGATTGCGGCAATTCAGCATTGATTTTTTGTGATTGAGGAAAGAAACTTGAATTCAGAAACACATTAGATGAATGTTTGATAAATATGTGTACTTATGACAAAATTGAACGATACCCCTGAGGTAAATTTACTTCACGTTCATGCAACCGGGCTCAGTACTGCAAATTGAAAAGTTGTCTGATTAGTTAATAATAATAATAATAATAATAACTTTATTCAACCATAATTTGCATATTCAAATATGTATTCAATATCACAAACTTAAGCCTAAGGTAAGAACAAAGTGGTATCCAAGATGAACATCGACCAAACAATAAATTACAACTATATTATACCATGAAAGAAAACCTTGTGTATGGTAAGTACAGTAAACTCAAAAATAATTCTAAACATAAGTAAGAAACAGATCAATAGTTGAATTTTCATGACACACAAAAGGAGCATCAGAAGGTTAACAGTTACAGTCCGGAGCACAGATCGATAACGTTCGTAACATGAGATAATATATTAGAAAAGGTATGACAATTACTTGATAGGAGCATTTTTCAGATCAATCAAATCAGCTGTGATCTTTCGTGGTTGGAAGAACATCCAATCTTTAATGAACTTCTTAAACGAACTATAGGACTTTAATTCTCTTATATTGTCGGGTAAAATATTATAAGTTCGTGGAGCTAAGTATGTATAGCATCTTTGCCCGATCGTTTTCAACATCCTGGGTATTGAGTGTCCACCGAGAGCATATCTAGTTTGAAAATTATGTTTTATTGGCTTTTTATCACTTTTATATTTATAATACAGAAGAAAGCTCTGACAGAATAGCTGCCTGGAGTCGAGCACTCCAGCCTCCCTGAATAAGTCATCAGAGGAGTAGATTATTGGCTTTTTATAAATAACCTTGAAGATTCTTTTCTGTACAATTTCTAACTTTTTCAAGTGCACTGTATCCACCCCACCCCACACAAGAATACCGTAAGACAACAACGACTGTACCAATGAAAAATAAAGAACCCTGAGATCGGCCAAACTACAAAATCCCCCCACATGTTTAAATAAGCCTAGATGCCGTCTCAATTTAGTACAAAGGTGTTCAACCTGATGATCCCATCGCAGATGGGGGTCTATAATTATACCAAGATATTTGACTTTTTGTTCCCCATTTATATGAACCGTTTCATGGTCTAATTGAATAGAGAGTTTCTCAAAATCCGGAAGTGTGGAGACATAACTAGTAAAAGGCATATATGAGGTCTTATTGAAATTGACAGTCAGTAATCTCTCTCTGAAAAAATCTAAAATTAAGCTGAAGTCCCTTTCAGCCCTCGTCTTGAGGGCAGTCCAGGATTTTCCGGTGTAGAGCACAGCGGTGTCATCCGCAAACGAAATTATATCTCCACAGGTTGGCAAGTCGAACAAGTCGTTAACATAAAGGCAGAACAAAAGCGGTCCGAGGACCGTTCCCTGCGGAACTCCACATTCAACAACCCTCTCAGAACTCCGCTCACCGTCCAGCACCACGATCTGCCTCCGGTCTTCGAGATAACTTTTCATCAAGTCAAATGACCTCCCTCTAAATCCCACATTCTCTAATGTTGAAAGCAGATCCAGGTGCGAAACGGTGTCGAACGCCTTCGACAGGTCCACAAATATGCATAGGGCAGGAACACCTTCATCCAAAGCTTCATAAACCTTTGATAATAGTCTAGCCATCGCATCTTCTGTTGACCTGTTCGCTTGAAACCCGTACTGTCTACTGGACAAAATCTTATATTTCTCTATGAATCCAACTATTCTAGTTTTCAAAATTTTTTCAAAAATTTTACTCACGATCGAATTCACCGAAATTGGCCTATAATTGGTTAAAAGTGTCCTGTCCCCAGCTTTGAATACAGGGGTTACCCTGGCAACCTTGAAAACTTCGGGGAAATGCCCCTGGTGCATACACCTATTAAAGACTAAAGATAATGGTTCAGATACAATGTCACTCACACGTTTAAACAATTCCGCTACATGCTACATTCAATTTGTCTGATATCATTTTTTTCCACATCTGGGGAACGTATTCAATCATTGACGACGAATTTCAGACAGGTCGCTATGAGTCACTTAGGACAGATATCTTGACATTTTCGAAATGCTATAAAAATGTAAGGCGACATGCTTTTTGTCTGAAAATTGATCTTTCCACATCAATTGACACGGCTTAACCTATAAAAATCATTTTCAGACGGGCCGCTGTAAGTTTTTTTTTTTCATTTTTTACTTTTTTTTATTGGTCTCCTGGGTACGCGCTACAATCTTGATGTCTGAAAACTATGTTATTGGTATCTCAGGGCTATTATCTAACTACATTCCGGAAATCAGACGGGCCGCTATGAGTCACCCATGTTGTTTTTTTGACATTTTTGAAAATGCGCTCAGATCATAAGCTACGCGCAAAATGTCTGAAAATCGCATTTCTGGGTACAGGGTCATATAATCTATCGATTCCGTGCGGTTTTAGCTGAGCCGCTATAAGTCAAAAATCTTGGTCGCCATCTCTCGTACCTACTATAAGATCAATTCTATTGTAGAAAAAATATTGTGGGCTACATGTGCGAAAAAAATATTTGTTCACTCAACATAATTGCAAACTTTATGAATCGTGGAGCAAATATTGGTACACTAGTTGAACTAATAGTAAGGCTCCATAAACGGGAGTAGGTATACCAGAAACCGTCATTTTGGGTCCAACCATAGACTCGAAAATTACAGATCCATTCGAATGAAATGAAATAGTAATCGAATTAACGAGTGATTGCCGCGGCATCTAATAGTCAAATTCATAATAATTTATCGTTTATGTTGGTGTCGATAGATGGCGATGAAAATGTTGCGAGTACTGTAATTTTCGAGTCTATGGTTGGACCCAATCATCTACTTTTAGTAGAGCGCTATAAAGATAGGTATGCTAGATAGACCCGGCTCTATGGTTGATTGGGTCCAACCATAGACTCGAAACATTTTCATCGCCATCTATCGGGGTGATACACCAACATAAATAATAAATTATTATAAATTTGACTATTAGATGCCGTGGCATTATTCTAACACCACGAACCTAACCTAATTCAAATGTTTTTCATGTGAGCATGCCGAAAAAACTCACCACAAGATCTCGCATTCTGAAAATATGCTCATTTGATTACAGATTTCATTTCTTTCGATGAAACATTTCATTTCGTTCGAAGGGATCTGTAATTTTCGAGTCTTTGGTTGGACCCAAAATGGCGGTTTCTGGTATACTCCCCTTATAGAGCCTTACTAATAGTGTAGTCCAATGCCGTCTTGCCCGAATAATTTCAAATTTCAGGATGAGTAAATTGAACCAAACCTTCATTCCTTCTTCCCAAGAAATCCAAAGATCTCCTCTTGTGAGAAAACAAGCTACAGCATGTCTAGCTAAATGGTGGATCCATCCTTCTTGTCTCAGTTGCGTCATTATTGCATCTATCCATGGAAAACCAGTTTTCCCCTGAGATATTGAAGAAAGTAAATAATTGAAAATGAGAATATTCTTGTATGAATATTGAGTTATGATCAAAAATTGTTTCGATTCTTTGGAAAGTTTATAATCAGTAATGAAAGTTGTCACTTCAAACGAAGATATTGGGGGTGTTGCAAGAGGAGATTGGAAATTGTTGTTGAAATTAGAGTTCAGATAGGTAGTTCTTTAAGATATTTTGAGATTAATAAACATTTGCTGAATATATATATATATACTCTAGCTGCATATACAGGGTGAGTCTTTGACTTGCACAAATATTTTAACTGTAGATTCCTCTCATCAAACGAATCACTTTTTTCCTGTACCATTTTTCTAAATTCGGTTTGGTTTGGGAATTTTTACTCTATTCTGGTGGCATATTCCTCAATCGAAACCTATTTAATATCTCTACTAGTATAAAAGTTACAGGGTAGTCGACTCATCAATACACGCTAAACCACCATAAAACCACTTTAAAAAGATAAACGGTTCATATTTTCGAAAGAATCAATCATTCAAGAAACTAAAAGTATTCCTATTTTTTTTAAATAAAACGCGTCGTTTTCGAGTTATTTCCAATTTTACCCGGAGAAATTTTACGAAAAAATCATAAGTTTCAAGAATAATCTGAATGCGTCTCTGAATTAGATATCATCGAATATTATTCCTTCTCTGGTCTTTAAACGAGTTTACAATGTTGTCACAATATTCATCAACTTTTTCGCGACTCAAATTCAAATGATGGAAAACGTTGATGTGGAGATATTTATTAATGAAATCCCACAAATGTGGGAGATGAAATTGATCACCAAGGAGGATTTAATACCCACAGTTTCTATTGAAAATTCATAGTTACCGGTCCATATTGTTAAATGTCGATGAAATACAAAATTCGGATATGAATGATGAATCTCGATACAAACTACTTATTAAATTGATTATTATTATTATCCTTCATCATCGGTCTCCCGGTCTCAGCTTGAGCTGGTATTTCTTCTATGGACCAGTGAAAAAACATTTCAGTTCCTCCCACTAGTTCAGGAATTTCCGCACGATGTGACAGGTTTGCAATGCTACAGCCTGTTGTGCATATCCCGCGATCCTCTGGGATAATTCGATCTTTTGAAGATTCCTCTTGAATGATTTTGACATG
Source organism: Adalia bipunctata (assembly GCA_910592335.1). Classification (NCBI taxonomy): domain Eukaryota; kingdom Metazoa; phylum Arthropoda; class Insecta; order Coleoptera; family Coccinellidae; genus Adalia; species Adalia bipunctata. Next base: position 49,619,827 of record OU342950.1, on the reverse strand, counting down.
ACTCCCTCAGCCGAAATCACCAACGGTATAATAGTGACTTTCGACAATTGCCACATATTCTTCAGTTCTATTGCCAAGTTCTCGTATTTCGTTATTTTCTCGGACTCCGTTTTTCCGATGTTATGAGTCAATGGTACTGCCACATCAATTATCACCCCATACTTCTGATCCTTCTCAATGAACACAAGGTCCGGTCTATTGTAGTCCACTGTTCTATCCGTTGTTATGGGTCTGTCCCAATAGAGAACCGCTGCGTCCGTTTCCAACACTGCTGCAGGTTGATACTTATAATATGGTGGACAAGTATCCAAAAAACCATGCCGAAGAGCTAACTGCTGGTGAACAATTTTTGCCACTTGGTTGTGTCGGCCCAGATATGCGTTGTCGGCAAGAACTCGGCAGCCGGCGATTACATGTTCAATAGATTCGCCTACTGCGCCGCACTTCCTGCATTTGTCCTCCACGTTAAGCTTTAAACAGTGTTTCTCGTAGTTGCGAGTTCTTATAACTCGATCTTGGATAGCCGTCAGAAATCCCTCAGTTTCAGGATACAAGTGTCCCGCATTCAACCACGACAAAGAAGCTAATTTATCGACATTTTCCCCCTCAAGGTGCTTGGGAAATCTGCCGTGCAATGCTTGTTCTCGCCATAGACTTCTATCTTCGCTTCTGGTAGAGATATCGAACGTCAGTTCTCTGTGTTGTAGGTTCAGAGGTGTGTATCCCTTATCTTCTGTTGTCACCAATTTAATCAGGCTATCTTCAGATTCGAGCAGTCGCCGTCTCAAGTTTTTCTCCTGAGTTCTGCAGAGTCTATAGATGTTCAACAGACCTCGTCCGCCATCTCTTCTAGGGAGATACAGCCTTTTCACCGATGCATTGGTGTGCAGACATCTGAATTTTGTCATTAGGCGACGGGTTAGTCGGTCCAACTCATTCAAATCAGCATCTGACCACTTCAAGACTCCGAATGTGTAAGTCAGTGCTGGCGTGGCCCAAGAGTTCAAGGCATCGATCTGGTTTTTAGCAGACAGCTTGGTGTTGAGCACTTTGGTAACCCTGTTTTTATATTTCGCAGTGAACTCAGCTTTCAAACGGGTGTGGTCAATCCGTTGATTTTGAGGAATGCCCAGATACTTGTAGGTCTCTTCTGGCAACAAACTGCAGATGTCCTGAAATTGTTCCTGAGTGTTCTCCATTTTACCCTTCTTGATGTTGATGATAGCGCATTTATCGAGACCAAAGGACATGTCAATATCTCTGCTGAAGGAGCGCACTATATCTATGAGCGAGTGAAGTTGGTTTTGGTTCTCGCTAAATAGCTTCAGATCATCTATATACAATAAATGGGACAATTTTCGCGGATTCCTCATTGCAGGTCTGTATCCTATGTTGGTGTTTTTCAAAAGAGTAGAAAGAGGATTCAGTGCCATACAAAACCACATCGGCGACAGGGCATCTCCCTGAAATATCCCCCTCGATATTTTTACGGTTCCAGCATTGATGTTGTTTATAAGAATATTCGTTCTCCATGTACTCATAAGATGTTGGAGCACAGCTTTTATTTTTGGGCAGATCTTATAAATCTCCAGTACTTTCACAAGCTAATCGTGGGGCACCGTATCGAAGGCCTTCTGGTAGTCGATATAACATAGACTCAAATTCCTTCTCCTCGCTTGGGCTTGCTTTAACACTACAGCGTCTATGGTGAGTTGATGTTTGCATCCCGCAGATCCTCGGGAGCAGCCTTTCTGTTCTTCTTCCAGAATGTTATTGGCTTCACAATGACGATATATCGCATTATTAACAAGCGAAGTGAATAGCTTGTACAACACTGACAAACACGTAATGGGTCTGTAGTTATCTGGCTTGCTGCGATCTCCTCTTTTGTGAAGCATATAGGAATTGCCTTGAGTGAGAAAAGTAGGTATCTGGACAGGATCCTCCAGTGCCTCCGAAAAACATCTAGCCAGACTTGGGAAACATGATGTAAACTGTTTAACCCAGAAGTTGTGAAGTCGGTCGGGTCCTGGCGCCTTCCAGTCACTAGTGTTTTTGACAATGTTGGAAATTTCCTCGACTGTGAAAAGATCAGTTCTCATCTCGACGATTTCGGAAGCCTGGTGTTCAATGTCCCTAAGCCAGCTAGTGTTTCCCTGAAATCGACCAGTCTCCGACCATAAGGAACTCCAGTACTGCCGAAATTCGCCATTGCTGATACCAGCATGCAGATTGGAGTAGATTTCGGATGGCTTTTCAAGACTTCTGAAGAACTTTTTTCTGTCTTTCACATATTCAGCATTTTGTTGTTTTCGCTTTGAAAGCTCGTTGTATCTTCGTAGGCGAGCACCTTTGGCTTTAGCTTGTTGTCTCAAGCGATCTTTCAGTTCAACTATCAACTCCTTATGACGTGGAGATCTCAGGTCCACCCCCGCGGATGTGGCTATTTTTCGCACTTTGTTTAATACTTTACGCGATTTGTTATCCTTCAGGAACTCATCCAGAACATCAACTTTTCCTCGAAGTTTATCGACGTCCTGCATCAATCTTCTTTTCCAGGCAGGAGTTTCATTTTTAACCTTCTGTTCACTGGTTCTGGGAATGTAGATCTTTTGTCCATTTTGTCCGATTACTGTGATGGCAGCACAGTACAGAGATAAGTGGACTTGTTCCAACGTCCATTGAGTGCTCAGGTGTTCCGCCAATATTTCGTTGAGCCTCTCGATGTTATTTTTGGCCGTAGAGTTGAAGTTCAATTTTGGAAGGATTGGGCGGTTGAGCGGATCAGTATATTCGTATTGCGCCAGGTTACTATGGAAGGTGTCATACAGTTGGCGATATTGTGGGGAGTCTTGGTGAGTAGTTCGTGTGACAGACAGGTCCCTCGCCGTATCTGCTGGTCTCTCTAGCGGCTCGGTGGGTTCTTCATTCTGACTTCCGACAATCTGATCTTGATTGATTGTGTAGCCCATTTCTCTCTTGATCTCATCTAGTTCCTGTCTTGTCAGGTAGCTTTTCCGTATAATAACATTTTTACGATCCGCAATGTTTCCTTCTGTTAACTGAAGTTCTGGGTGCCTCTTGGTGAACTCGGTATAGAGGGAGTATCTCCATCCAGGAAGTGGTTTGTCATCGCAATTGTTCACGTAATAAAAAGCTCGCATTACTTCAATATTCATTTCGCGGCTCCACTTGATGCGTGCGTTGCGAGCTCCCCTGCGGGCAGTCCTCCTCACGGTGGTCGAGCCAGCAGGTGGAGTGGCATTTTGATCTTCTGCCATGTTTTGGGATTCCACTTCCTGATGTTCTGGTGGAGCTGTATTTTGTTGAATGACAGGGGCCCGCTTCCTCAGCACCCTGCCACCGACGGATCGCATGCTGTCATGCCCAGCGTCGGCTCCGGACATGCCCTGGCGCTCCCCAGGCAGCGACTCATTTCCGAGGCTCATTAAGTTCACCATTTTCATGGGTTTGACACCATTTACCCTTGGTGGACCAGGTAACTCGGGCCGTGGGGACGTCACCCCCCATGTGGCATGGCAGATACCAGACCACACCCGTGCGTTATTATTATTATTATTATTATTATTATTAATAAGAAATTGGAGCTGAGGCTGGGCCTATGGTAGCTCTTAATGTAAAAAACTGACATGAAATAAAGTTGACAGTACACTCAACAGTAAGAGATTGACAGCAAACACAGAGCAAAATAATAAGTTCACCTCACGAATAAGCAGTCATACATATTCTTGAACGAGTTCACTGAAGAAGCACCAACGATCTCGGGAGGCAGATGGTTCCAGGCGTCGAACACTCGGTTAGACAGGAAAATCTGACGTGGGGTGGTCCTGAACTTCTCCTTTTGTAGCTTATAGCAATGTCCCCTCAGGTTGCCAGTATTGAGTGGGAACAGAGATGACAAATCCGTGCCAAACCTGCCATGCAGAGCTCTGTAGGTCACAATCAAGTCTCCCCTTTCGCGTCGGTCCTTGAAAGTTGTTAAGCCGAATATTTTGAGACGCTCGTCATAACTGGGGCGATTGAGGCCATATGGGAGACGAGTAACAGCTCGCTGAAGTTTCTCCAGTTTATCCATGTCACCCTTGAGATTCGGACACCACACTGGTCCCGCAAACTCCATAATAGGCCTTACATATGCTTGGTAGATTCTGCAGCAAACCTCGGGGTCACAACCATGAAAGGCCTTGGAGATCATGTAAGTCACCCTCTTTGTCCTGTCCTTTATCTTCTGAACGTGCATCGACCAAGAGAGATCGTCCGTGATCGTCAGACCCAGGTCATCATGGCTTTTGGATGTAGACAACGCAAGGGCGGTCCTACGGGGGGGGGGGGGGGGTAAAGGGGGGTAATTACCTCCCCCAGAGCACTACAACCAATTCGATTTTTAAAATTTTATTTATAAAAAACTAACAAAAAAAAATTTTTATAGTCTTTTCAATTGTTCATTCAATTATTACCCCCCCAGGAAATCAGCCTAGGACCGCCCTTGAGACAACGTTTTTCTATTCAACGTGTAAGGTTTCCTCGGGTTCCTTTTTCCGATATGCAGCACGGTACACTTATCCAAGTTCAGCGGAAGCAGCCAGTCTTCACACCATTGAGAGACAATGTCCAGATCACGTTGGAGAATTAATAAACCATTTTCTGTGTCATTGTAAAGTTTGGTGTCATCTGCGAACTGGGAGCAGGAAGACTGAAGAAGAAGTGGTAAATCCGCCGTGTACAGCAGGAACAGGATAGGTCCCAGGACCGACCCTTGAGGAACACCACTGGTGACTGGTCTTGGACGTGAGATACCGTCAGACACACGCACGGAAAATTCTCTGCCACTAAGAAATGCTTCAATCCACATCAGTAGCTTACCTCTGATACCGAGATGTTCGAGTTTGGTTAAAAGTCTTTTTATAGGTACTCGATCAAAGGCCTTAGAGAAATCCAAGTAGACCACATCGATAGAGTTACCGGCATCGAAGGCTCTCGTCCAATCATTCACACACCGAAGCAGATTTGTGATCACGGATCTACCCGGCAGGAAGCCATGCTGCCCCGACGGAATGATGTCGTTATCCAGAAGAAAGTCTAACATCTGATTAAGTATCACCCTTTCACAGACCTTAGAAGCCACAGAAGTCAGACTTATTGGGCGATAATTGGTCGGAGACAGTTTGTCGCCTTTCTTGAAAATAGGTGTTATTGATGCTTTTAACCATGGTGTAGGCAGAGTATGAGTTGCAAAAGACTTTTCGAAAATGAGCTTTAGAGGCTCGGAGAGAGATACTGAGCAATTCTTGAGAATTCCCGGCGCGATGCCATCAGGCCCGGGCGAAGAGTCCGTCTTCAACGCCATAAGTTCCTTCTCAACCATCCCCGCACGGAATGAAATATCACACAGGTCAAAACTACAGCGGGCACATCCCACAGATGGTAACGGTCCATCAGGCTCAAGCGTAAACGAGGAGGAAAACGCGCCAGCCAATACCTCAGCTGACTCTTGGTAGTCGTTACAGACAGCCCCAGCAGAATTTCTGACCAAGGGAACAGTTACTTTAGTGTTTAGAAATGACCGAACGTATTTATGAAATTTTTTCGGACTCCCCGAGGAAGCAAGCCCAGACTCGTAGTTCTTTTTTGCTTGGCTGATGGCGCTGGATAAAATGTTTGAATATGATCGATGCACTGCATAGTCCCCTGGTCTTTTATGTCTGGTGAATCTTTGCCAAAGTCTCTTCTAATGAAAAATAATACGATACCTGATAATCTGTGGCGATGTTTCTATCTGAACAATATCCTTTTGGAATTTTATAAACTCGACACGGTTAAAATTATATTGATTCACTTCACATAATAATCACATTAAAACAATAATTCAGTGAATGTATTCAGAACTTCACATAATGTTTACAGTTTGTTCAGAGACTCTGGTTTGTTATTGTTCATAGTTGGCCTCCAGATAACCAATCCCTCGGTTTTCGCTCAACGCATGCGTGGTGAAATTCGCGGTAAAGTCGATTTTTGATGGAAGGATAGAATTCATATAGGGAAGAGTTCCCTTGAAACGGACAATTTTATTATTTTCGGTGTGAAATATTATTTCAAGTGAAAAAGTTTCAAATTGTACCGTCATAATATGAGCATAAGGTTTGTGGATTCACTTTTTCAGAAAAAGCTAGAAAAAGAAAAGCTAGTCACTCGAAAAAATAAGTCTTACTTTGTTTTATAAAATGTCCATTTCATGGGATGTTGCCCTTGTTATGGACAGTTATTCCCATGAAGTGGACAATGGTACAAAAACAATAGAAAACTGTCATAAAGTTCTAGGAGAATAGTTAAAATCATTTAGTAGTACCAAACAGAGAAAACATACAGTATTTTCCATGTTAATTATTGAATTACATAACATATTTTCACATCTCCCTTGAATCGGAAACATTGCAGCCCATGAACTGGACATCAATTTCCAGTCATTTTTCTATGTCCGATTCATGAGATTTGTGGTTTTTATAAAAAACCTGAAAATATAATTTCTACAAATCGTTATATCAATGATTTAACATATCTGTCTGATAAGGGATAATTACTTGATGTTTATATGAAAAAATCGGTAACTTATCGTCACTAGAAACGTAGCTATTCACTTCGCAAATGTACGTACATATTTACTTTACCGGCAACGGATTTTTCAATGCATGCCTCGTCCACAAGACGCGAGCCACAGATTCAGCCATTTTCCAAGAGACGTGGCTCAATGTTGCGAAAATTAATATAATAATAGTTAAATACAGGGTGGGGCAGAAGAACCTATCCGATTTCAAATCCCTTTTTCTCAGAAGAGAGAGCAGGTAGAGTAGTGGGGTAAAAACCGTTAGAAAGCTGGTTTTATGCCATTTGTCAGTAGTCAACATGCCTTGGTCTGGTGAACATCGTGCTTTTGTTATTGAGCGGTTTATCGAATGCGGCGGTTCGATAATTGCTACACAACGTGCTTTTCGAATTCATTTCGGACTCGGGCGTCATGATCCTGTTCCACATCACTCTACGATTAAAGTGTGGGTGTCAAATTTTAGACAGACGAGTTCAGCATTGAAAAAGAAGTCGCCTGGACGTCCCAGGACAGCAACAGGACCTGAAAACGTGGCCAATGTGAGAGCCGCGAGCGCCTAAATAAGTGTATCCGCTCCCAAGGACGACATTTGAGTGATGTGCTTTTCAAAACTTAAATTTAAAAATGGCATAAAATTTGAGATATGTTAATAAAAAAATTTTTTTGACAAGCTGAGTGGTTTTAATTTTATAACGTTTTGAAATCGGATAGGTTTTTCTGCCCCACCCTGTACTATTCTCCATTCACTTTTATAAAGTATACCTGTCGGCCATGGAATTCTGACACATTTCACCGTGTATATTTCGAAAATGTTAGGTTATAGTCATTCTTCTGTCAGTTGAACAAGCAACGTTGCCGTTTCTAAATATATGTCGTAGTAACTAGGTATTTAACAAAATGTTCATTTACTTCGGGAAAAAAATGAATTTGAGAAAATTATCAGGATAACTTTCAGAATGCTCAGATTTAAATTCTAAATAGCACTTCCGGATACTTTGCCCCTGTTTTTTCGAAACTACCTTCGGCATTCTTAGTTTCCAGGCTTGATAATTAATAATGCACAATAAACGTCGGCAACGTCTCCCAGATTTATTCATTGACGTAATGTCATTCACAAGTGCCAACCTGCGATTTTTTCATGTAAAAAACTTGGCCAACCGCGATACTTTATAAGAGTGAATGGAGTATATGTTTCGTAAAAAATCCTTAACCTGAATGAAAATATCAGCAAGCTGACAACATCTTCTTGAAATTTCTGTGCAAACATTCACAGAATCGATACAAATTAGATTAGGTTATGGTTAGGGGTATGTTCAATAACAAATCTGAATGAAAAGTCTTTCTTCATGGGATTGTTTGGGAATTACGAGGAAAATATGAACAAAATATTAGTGTTTTCAAACTAATCTGCAGAAAAATCGAAGAAGGAACTTATTTTGGTGGGATAGATGTTGCTTTTTAGTTGCAGATATAATCCGATGAAACTAACAGTTTTTGTTGAAATTATCGTGTTTGCAACATTTTTATTCCCTAAATGTATAAACTCAATTTCAATCGAGAAATATGAACTTTGAATCAATTCCACAGTATCATTTCAGGAACGTTATAAGCCCAATTCATTTTTTCAAATGGCTTTATCTTTTTAACAGAGTCGAATTCGAAAAAATGAAAATGAAAAAAAGGTTTTTTTTGGCCTCATGAATCTACAGTTGAAAAATATGTACAAGTCAAAGACTCACCCTATACAGGGTCTTTCACGAGGAACCTCACCCATATTTATACGGGAAACTACTGAACGTATTTTCATGAAATTCAGCACTTATAAGTATTTCACGATGCTGATGAAATCTAAAATATTTTCAAGGCATGAGCCTTGAGTTTTTCCGGAAATTACGTCAACTTCCGTTTTTCAAATTAGAACACCATTTTTTTATTGCAGAAATAGATTCCTTAGAAAATTTCAAGTTATTTTGATGTAACATTTTTCAGTTTTGGTTGGAAAATTCTCTCTGAGCGGGAAAATTCGAAAAAAAAATCGAAAATAGAGCTCCGCTGAAACAAGAATAACTTCGAGGTTTTTGGATGGAAAATTTTCATTTTTGGGATTTTTCAAGATGTAAGATTGATGTATCCACTTTAAGAATCGAAATCGCGGTTCATGATACAGGGGGTGAAAAAATCGCTTTCAAAGTTAGGGATGACAAAATCGTGAAAAATCAATTTTTTTAAATCAGAACCCCATTTTTTTATGGCAGATAATGAATCTACGTTAAAAAATAATGTGAGTGTATGCATCACACCCTTGCCCTTAAGTGAATATTAACTCAGAAAATATCCATTTTAGGGCAAGGGTGTGATGCATACAATCACATTATTTTTTAACGTAGATTCAATATCTGCCATAAAAAAATGGGGTTCTAATTTGAAAAAATTTATTTTTCACGATTTTGTCATCCCTAACTTTGAAAGCGATTTTTTCACCCCCTGTATCATGAATCGCGATTTCGATTTTTAAAATGGATACATCAATCTTACATCTTGAAAAATCCCAAAAATGAAAATTTTCCATCCAAAAACCTCGAAGTTATTCTTGTTTCAGCGGAGCTCTATTTTCGATTTTTTTTTCGAATTTTCCCGCTCAGAGAGAATTTTCCAACCAAAACTGAAAAATGTTACATCAAAATAACTTGAAATTTTCTAAGGAATCTATTTCTGCAATAAAAAAATGGTGTTCTAATTTGAAAAACGGAAGTTGACGTCATTTCCGGAAAAACCGGAGGTGCTCATGCCTTGAAAATATTTTAGATTTCATCAGCATCGTGAAATACTTATAAGTGCTGAATTTCATGAAAATACGTTCAGTAGTTTCCCGTATAAATATGGGTGAGGTTCCTCGTGAAAGACCCTGTATACAAACAGATAGCTTAGTTTGATTACCGAACTGCATTTCAATCTTGAAAATGAGAATAGGAAACGTTGTAAAACATTTGTAATTTTAGCAGGAATATAATGCACGTTCCTGAAAGTTGTGTATTATTTAATTGTCACTGTTTGATGTCTGAACACTTATTTCATTTTTGTGATTGTAATTGTAATTTGTTATAATTATAGTTATAGTTAATGACGGATAATGAGAGGAATATTTAAAAATACTACAGTGGTAAACGGACACTGATATTTTATTGAGTGCATTGGTTGATCAAGCTAAGTGAGAGGGGATAAGACTTACATTTGCCCATTTGGCCAAAGCTTCAGCATTATGGTCCCAAGGAATCTGCACACATATCGGGTTTCCCAACATCTTATCGAAATTAGGATTTTTGGTTGCGGCACAGTAAAAGAATTCCCTCCATAGTAACTGGCCATGAAGAGATAAAGGTGGAAAGGCATTTTTTATTTTTTTATACAGTTCAGTGAGTCGATAGTAAAACAATCTGGTTGATAAACAACCGAATCTTAGATATGGCGATAGTCCAGTTTGTGAGGAAAGTAAGGACTGAGGAGTCATTTTCGGCATTCCAAATGAGGCCACCCAAGCTATCCTCTCCAAGTGCTTTTCAAGTCTCTTCAACGCTTCACTCTCTCCTGCAAAGAAGAAAACATGAATGAAAAATGCTATGGTTACATATTCTTCTAGTTGATTGCAGTAAACTCCAATAACCTTTCATGATGCGCACTGTCGGTTCAAATGGACTTCTTTGTATTTGAAACGATGAGAAATTGAGGATTTTCTCGAATTATTGTTGAAGGGCCAAAAGTGCGAAAATTGGTATCTCCAGTTCAGTCAGATGGGGACGTGTAAAAAACTATGTATTTGATTCAGCGTGTATTGTATTGGATAAGTCACGCTCCTGATCAAGGTATGAAGAAGATCGAGTTCAAGTAGCATCTCCTACATCTCTATGACTGCTGTAGATGTCCCAACGAAAACTAAGGCTACCTTTGCTGATGAATGGTTTCGCTTCTTATGCCAGGTTTCCACCAAGCGGACAGGTCAGAATCCAAACACGAACTGTCCATTTTGAACAGAAATTTCAAGCAGTTTTGTTTTGAAAGCGTTCCAAGACTGTTGGGTTCCCAACGAACTTTATGTTCACATCAGTCATGAACAGGAATCAATAAAAACTGTTTATGTTTTGTTCAGTTTACCTACATAGAGACAACAGACGTGCAGTTGTGAAAATGTGGCGGGCAGCAAACTTAAGAAAACGAGATGACGAGGATTTATTTTAACTAGCAGTTACATTTTTCATAATAAAAATGGACGAAAAAACGACGGTTTTGGATAAGACCATCTTTTAAGAAAAAAAGGAGGAAATGTGACTTCTAAACTATTGCAAGATCTTAGAGGAGATGATATAAGTATAGGAGGTGAAATTCGATCAAGTTTCAAGAACTTTTGAAGAATGCCAAGCACATATTTTGAAAATCTGTTATGTTAAATTGGCCCTATCATCACGAAGAACAACACCAACTACAGAGACTCTAACCCAGCACAGAAACGATTTGCCATCACACAGAGGTTCCCAGCAATAAGATATTCGTGCCATATTTTGTATTCATTCGAAGTTTCGGTACCATCTTTATCAAGAATTCTGCCTGAAAGTATAATACCAGTGAATGACAACAACGAAAATAAAAACAAACTGGTTCTAGGACTTTTACACCAAGCTAACAAACATTCCTAGAACACGTGACTCCTTTGAAGTTACCGAAATTCGCCATGACACTGTTTGTGTTCGTAAAAACTCTATTCGCGGACTGACAAGTTTGGAAAACGATCCAAAAGTTCTAGATCAGTTCGCGGACTGTCACAAACGGACCAAGTTCGTGTTTTGTTTTTATCCTGTCCGCTTGGTGGAAACCCGGCATAATAAAGATACACGGTGTCCCACGGTCGAGTGCCTATTAGACCTTTCTGGAGAACTGGACATATTTAAAATCCGGGATTATGATATTGTTGGAAATTCTCTATAGACCTAAAATATTTTTGGAGCCTGAGCACTTCCGGTTATACCAGGAGTGGAAATGAATTTGTGAAAAAAAAATTTTTTCGATTTTTTCGTGATGTACAAATTCATCTCATCTTTCGCATGAGAATATTCTGTGATCATAGAAGATAAATTATCGCATTAATAATTCACCAGTGACAGGTCTAATTTTAGGCCTCAACCTTACTTCTCGATTCTACTCCAATAATAGTTACTATACGGTATCATAAGAATAGTCATCGAATCTGTTAGCATGAGAATATTCTGTGACCATAGAAGATAAATTATCTCATTAATAATTCACAGGTGACAGGTCTAATTATTACTTGTTATTATGGTTTCATAAGAATATTCATCGAATCTCTTCAGATTCGATGAATTTGACTCTACGTACAACATGAATCCAGAAGAGCTCGAGAATTACTGAATTTAGGAGCAAGAGCATCTGAGAGTGCTATCATTGTTTTTCTTCGAAAAATCCAACGCAATCATAAAAAATAGGGTTCTAATTTGAAAAACAGAAGTTATGGCCAATTTTCGATCACAGTTTTCGATACTGAATTTGAAACACTCTGTGATGATATTTATGAAATTCAAAAGATGCATGACCTCTCCACATTCTTCTACTTTGACGTTGTGAGAACGGTTTACACTCAGGATGTTCAGAATAAGAATACATAATACTGACTATGAATATTTGACTGACAATCATTTATCATTTTTCACATTGTGTTGAAAATGGTTAAATCCAGTGTCAAATAGCTATTCCTAAATACTTTTTTTTGCAAGCCAGTTCGCGTGAATAGTATATACAGGGTGTTTCACCATAAACTGGACAAACATATATAGCCGTGTAGTTGACATCGAGAAAGTCATTTTTGCCTTATGACATATACCCCGTTTTCGACGCATAATCGAGATACAGGGTGCTTAATGTCAACTTTGAGCAATATTCTGTGAACTGTGGTAAGTTATGCGTGATATTTGAAATAACGGTTCCTGGTCACATCTCAGTATTTTTGAAGGCTCAATTGAATTGTGTTGTAGAATTTTGCAAAAAAAAATTCAAAATGGCGGAAAACCTGCAAAGTCGGAATTTTTTTTTCTCGGTTGCCAATTTGGAAAGCATAATCTCAACGTACTCAATTTTCTAAGATTTTCCGTGAAACATTTTTTTCAAATTTCGAACTCAACTTTTTTTTCACATGTCTTCAGTGAAAAAAAAAAATTTTGCCCAAAATTTTTGGAATTTTCCATGGTTGAACAATCTTTGATTCTGAATACTTGGGTGGAATCAGAATGAAAAAATATCAATTGGTTTTCTTTTTGTAGCCTTCCGAAGATTACGCTAGGTGTACTTTCTTAATTTTTATTTGAGAAACTGGAGGTCGTACGAAGGTCAAAATTGTGCTGCTGGGCAGTCAGAACGACCCAGATAGAAATATGAAATTATAACAAAAAAAATTTTTTTTTCGAAAAAATTAAAAAAAATTTGAAAAAAAATAATTTTTTTTATTTTTTCCCAAAAACTTTGGTGAAGTTCGAACTCTACACTCTCGATTAACTAGTGTTGCTCTGGTAACGGAGATTTATAGGATTAAAATTAATCCAATTCATACTCGTAGAGTTCGATTCCTACCAAAATTTTTTGAAAAAAATTTTTTTGGTTTATAATTTCATATTTTCATCCGGATCATTCGGGCATCCCATCAGCACAATTTTGACCTCCGTACGGCCTCCAGTTTCTCAAATAAAAATTAAGAAAGTACACCGAGCGTAATCTTCGGAAGGCTACAAAAAGAAAACCAATTGATATTTTTTCATTCTGTTTTCACCCAAGTATTCAGAATTGAAGATAGTTCAACCATGAAAAAATCCAAAAATTTTGGCCGAAATTTTTTTTATCACTGAGGACATGTAAAAAAAAAGTTGAGTTCGAATTTTGAGAAATTTTTTTTACGGAAAATCTTAGAAAATTGAGTACGTTGAGATTATGCTTTCCAAATTAGCAACCGAGAAAAAAAATTCCAACTTTGCAGGTTTTCCGCCATATTGAATTTTTGTTCGCAAAATTCTACACCACAATTCAATTGAGCCCTCAAAAATACTGAGATGTGACTAGAAACCGTTATTTCAAATATCACGCGTAATTCACAACAGTCATCAGAATATTGCTCAAAGTTTACATTGAACACCCTGTATCTCGCTTATGCGTCGAAAACGGGGTATATGTCATAGGGCAAAAATGACTTTCTCGGTGTCATCTACAAGGCTATATATGTTTGTCCAGTTTATGGTGAAACACCCTGTATATGCGGGGTATCCCAAGTTCGAGTGCCTTTTAGACGTTTCTGGAGAACTTGACACATTTGAAATTTGAAAATGGGCATTATGATATTGTTCGAAAATCTCTAAAGACCAAAAATATTTTTGGAGCCTGGGCACTTCCGGTCAAACAGGGAGTGAAATAAATTTGGTGAAAAAATTTTTTTTCAATTTTTACGTTACTGACATGATGCAGTATTCAATGCTAAATACATTTCTGGTAAAACTATTGTATTCAATCCAATAGTTTTCAAAATATCGAAAAAAAACCTGAAAAAAGTCAAATATTTTCATAGTCGGTATTATGTTCATTTTTCTTATTCTGGACATCTCGAGTGTAAACCGTTCTCAAAACGTCAAAGTAAAAGAATGTGGAAAGATCATGCATCTTTTGAATTTCATAAATATCATCACAGGGTGTTTCGAATTTTGTGTCGAAAACTGTTATCGAAAATTGGCCATAACTTCTGTTTTTCAAATTAGAACTCTATTTTTTACGATTGCGTTGGATTCTGCGAAGAAAAATAATGATAGCACTCTCAGAAGCTCTTGCTCCTAAATTCAGTAATTCTCGAGGTATTTGAGCTTTTCTGGATTCATGTTGTAAGTAGAGTCAAATTCATCGAATCTAAAGAGATGCGATGAATATTCTTATGAAACCATTATAACAAGTAATAATTAGACCTGTCACCTGTGAATTATTAATGAGATAATTGATCTTCTATGATCACAGAATATGCTCATGCTAAAGATAAGATGAATTTGACCCTACGTACAACATAAATTCAGAAAATTTCAAATAACTCAGAAATTACTGTATTTAGGAGCAAGAACATCTTAGAGTGATATCATTATTTTTCTTCGCAGAATCCAACGCAATCATCAAAAATAGGGTTCTAATTCGAAAAACAGGAGTTATGGCCAATTTTTGATCAAAGTTTTCGACACAAAATTTGAAACACCTTCTGTTGATACAGGGTGCGGCACGGAGGATGGATGGTTTTAAAAAAAATAATAAAAGCTTTAATTTTTACTCAAAAACACATTTATTGACGGAATCAGATTCTCAAGGAAATAGCATTTGAGACAGTCAAGTGTGGAAAATCACATCAGGCATGTGGTGGCCGAAATCGGTGATGCAGTGCTGGAGGCGCTCTTGGAAGTTCGCGTAGACTCTCTCCAACATCGCTCTCTCAACTTGGGCAACTTCCACGCGAATAGCCCTTTTCAATTCGTCCAGAGTTCGGGGCTTGGTCTCGTATACTCTAGCCTTGAGGTGTCCCCATAAGAAAAAATCGCATATGGATAAATCTGGGGACTGCGAAGAATGGCTTGTCGAACGCGTTCAACATTTTCAGGCGTTCGAACTGTTCGCACAGGTCCTCTTGGTCTTCTGTTGATCAGTTCACCACGTCTGCGAAGTGATTCAACCCAACGAAGGATGGTGTTTCGAGAGGGAATAGCTCTATTCCGATGAATGTGGAAATGGCGACGAAACTCACGCTGCACGACCGTGACTGACTCATTATTTCGGACGAAACTATCATAGGCGAAAACACGATGCTCCACCGTCCAAGGCTCCATGACGACAACTGGTAAATAAATGCTAGGAACACACGTGACACGAGTCTAACGGCACCTTCCCCACTTCTCTCGTCCTCAGTGGGGGAAAGTTATGCCCATCTGAAAAACGTCCGCCCTCCGTGCCGCACCTTGTATTTATGAATTTCAAAAGATGCATGACCTTTCCACATTCTTCTACTTTGACGTTGTGAGAACGGTTTACATAACACTGACTATGAATATTTGACATCTTTTCAGTTTTTTTCGATATTTTGAAAACTATTCGAACAAATACAATGGTTTTAACAGGAATGTATTCAGCATTGAATACTCAATCGTATCAGAATCGAAAAAATTGAAAAAAATTTTTGAACAAATATATTTTCACTCCTTGTATAACCGGAAGTGCTCAGGCTCCAATAACATTCTAGGTCTGTAGAGAATTTCGAACAATATCATAATCCCAATTTACAGATTTCAAATATGCCCAGTTCTCCAGAAACGTCTAATAGGCACTCGAACTTGGGACACCCTGTATACTTATACATATATATATATATATATATATATATATATATATATATATATTCTTATGAAAAAGAGCGGTGGGTAAAGAGCGGTTGGAAGAACAAAAAATCAAACATCATGTCATCCATTCTATACTAATATTATAAAGAGGAAAGATTTGTATTTTTGTGTGTTTGATACGTAATGGCTCAAAAACTACTGTGGACCGATTTCAGAAATTCTTTCACCCTCAGAAAGCTACATTATCCCTGAGTGACATAGGCTATACTTTTCAACCTACTATAACTTCAATTAATAATATTTGCATCCATGTTCATTAAACTGGAGAAAGATAGCAGGAATTTGGACACTTTATTCTTCAAAAATTTTTATTCGAAATTTGCCGACGTTTCGGAGAAGCATTTCTCCTTTCTCAAGGCTGTGGGAAACAAATAAAAATTTAACGTTAATATTGGAGCTGAAAACCATGACAAAGCACTCACCTTATTTTATTCTATTTTTAAAGAAGGAATTTTTGAATCGTCAAACATGAAAAAGATAAGTTGGACATTCGCCAGATATTGTTATAAAATTGTTGTTCTAGAAAGATTTTTGTTGAGTTTTGTTTTTATGGTTAAATTTGAAGACTGTCATAAGAGTTAAGGTTAAAAGGGGACTAACATAGAGTACTTCTCTTTTCTTTTGTCTAGGTCAGTGGTCCGTCACAGCCATCAGCGCCAACTATGCTAAGATGAAACAAACATCAGTACGGTAAACAAACATTACACAAAGTTGTCAACAAACCGAAACAAATCTACAAATTAGCTATAAGACTATGGTAAACCGAGCTTAAGTCTTGCGTGTCCTCTCTAAAATTCACCGTGCACTGTCTTTGTATGTGTATCATTTCACTAATCAATCTTCTGTTATAGCCTGATTCTCTGTCCAATATGGAAACATTCGCGAAGTCAAAACTGTGAGAATTCACTATCGCATGTGTGGCTAGTGCTGTCCTCTGTGTACTTTTATCCTTCCTGTTTACGTCATTTTGATGTTGCCTGATCCTGTCCCGGAGCAACTGCTTAGTTTGGCCCACAGGGGACAGGATCAGGCAACATCAAAATGACGTAAACAGGAAGGATAAAAGTACACAGAGGACAGCACTAGCCACACATGCGATAGTGAATTCTCACAGTTTTGAAATGATACACATACAAAGACAGTGCACGGTGAATTTTAGAGAGGACACGCAAGACTTAAGCTCGGTTTACCATAGTCTTATAGCTAATTTGTAGATTTGTTTCGGTTTGTTGACAACTTTGTGTAATGTTTGTTTACCGTACTGTTTGTTTCATCTTAGCATAGTTGGCGCTGATGGCTGTGACGGACCACTGACCTAGACAAAAGAAAAGAGAAGTACTCTATGTTAGTCCCCTTTTAACCTTAACTCTTATGACAGTCTTCAAATTTAACCATAAAAACAAAACTCAACAAAAATCTTTCTAGAACAACAATTTTATAACAATATCTGGCGAATGTCCAACTTATCTTTTTCATGTTTGACGATTCAAAAATTCCTTCTTTAAAAATAGAATAAAATAAGGTGAGTGCTTTGTCATGGTTTTCAGCTCCAATATTAACGTTAAATTTTTATTTGTTTCCCACAGCCTTGAGAAAGGAGAAATGCTTCTCCGAAACGTCGGCAAATTTTGAATTAAAAAAAAAAAAAAAAAAAAAAAAAAAAATTTTTGAAGAATAAAGTGTCCAAATTCCTGCTATCTTTCTCCAGTATAACTTCAATAATTACAAAAAAACAGCCATAATCAGCTATTTTCACGTGCGCTTTTGAAACCGTAAGACTTACGTGGATACAATGTACGACGGAAATGTACCTATCAAATAGTTCTACAAAAAAGTCCGCGATAGCATTTATGTATCTATCTCTAAAGATTGACTTGCTATTACCTGTTTATGGTAATTAGATGTTTCCTAAAATTATGCACTATTTGGGAGCGTGTTTCAATGAATTGGGTATAGGCATCAAACCTAATACGTTATTTAGCCCCAGTATTTAATTTAGAACGAAATTGCCCTTCACATCATACAATTTCAACGAGTACATCAAAAGATATGGAAGGTTGAAGTGTTGAAGATGAAACCGTCGGGTCGCGTGAAACAAATTTTTACCCAGGCTGTGCTTGTGTGTAATGAAAAGGCAACAAGAAATAGATCATTCATCAAACAGATTGATTTATATCCCACTCCTAATCTCAGTATTAGCATGAATAATATTTATATGTTATATAATCTATATATACAGGGTGTTTCACCATAAACTGGACAAACATATATAGCCGTGTAGACGACATCGGGGAAGTCGTTTTTGCCTTATGACATATACCTCGACATATACCCCGTTTTCAATGTCAACTTCGAGCAATATTCTGATTACGGTTGTTAGTTACGCGAGATATTTGAAATAACAGTTTCTAGTCAAATCTCAGTATTTTTGAAGGCTCAATTGAATTGTGGTGTGGAATTTTGCGAAAAAAAATTCAATATGGCGGAAAACCTGCAAAGTTGGAATTTTTTTTCTCGGTTGCTAATTTGGAAAGCATAATCTCAACGTACTCGATTTTCTAAGATTTTCCGTAAAAATTTTTTTTCAAAATTCGAACTCAACTTTTTTTTTACACGTCTTCAGTGAAAAAAAAATTTCGGCCAACATTTTTGGAATTTTTCATGGTTGAACCATCTTCAATTCTGAATGCTTGGGTGAGAACAGAATGAAAAAATATCAATTGGTTTTCTTTTTGTAGCCTTCCGAAGATTACGCTTGGTGTACTTTCTTAATTTTTATTTGAGAAACTGGAGGCCGTACGGAGGTCAAAATTGTGCTGATGGGCTGCCAGTATGATCTGGATAAAAATATGAAATTATAATATATGTTAATATCTCAGTCGATTAACACGCGTTTTCAGTTTTTCTCCTCGTAATTCTTAAAAGGTGCTTCGATTAGTGTTGACTTTGGTGTCAGTTTCTGCTACTGGTCAGTTAAGGTAAAATATCATCGATTACGATCACCCTGTTTCATCTACAAATTTTTGTGAACGATTGTTTTTGATCTGAATGGAAAGTAATTTCGATTTCAATTGTGGGGACAGTCGTATATTATATCAATCGATCCACCCGCCGTATGTTGGAAGCAGATAAGATTAATTCTGTTATCTTCCACGTGTTACGGTGTAGATAATTTTCCATTCTTCGAGAACTGAAATAAATTCATTATTCGCTGACTCCCGGCCTTTTTTCGCATTTCCTTTATTCCTCTGGTTCCGCGGTCTACCAAAATCTCTGTGTTGAGTCTTCCTTATCGACCCAGGGAAGTGAAGAGTCTTTTCATAAATCCATTTCCTATTCATTTGTCAGCAATGCCGCGTAACTGTTCGTCCTGTAATAAGAACATAGCAGGTTCCCATCTGTCGATTTCTTGTACAAAATGCTCTAAGTTTTTCCATGCATTATGCGTGAATCTCACTTCGAGCGACATTAGCTTCCTCTCCGAGAAACAGGAGACTTGGATATGTCCGCTCTGTCAGTCCATGGAGCGCCGACTAAGGAGCAACTCAGCCGGTGCTCGCACCTTCTCTTCCGACGCTGCTGCTGTGAAACCGTCCCCATCTGGATCTGAAGGCAACCAGAGTTCCCCCTTGACTCTGGAGCACTTTCATCAAATGATGAACAGAATTGGTGAGGTTGCTTCCAGTGTTCTTCGGATAGAAGAGCGCCAAAATGCAATTCTCAGCCAATTAGCTGACTGCTCCGCATCTATCAATAAACACTCTGATATATTATCCAATCAACAGCAATCACTTACCGCACTTGAATCGGATGTGTCAGGTTTGAAGGATTCTCACATAACCCTATCTAGCGAAATAAAAAATGCTTCTTCTAAGATTTTAAGCCTTGAGTCTAGATTAGACGGCATATCTGCTGAAAACACCACGGACTTCATACCCGAGATTATGGAACGAGTGCAAAAATCTCACAATATAATTATTGTCAATTTGCCGGAGGGTCCCAACGATGAAGAGAATGCAATTGCGGTTATCGAGCACATACATAGTTCAGCGGGTAAATCCATGACGAATATCTCACGTATTCCTGGAAAAAATAAGGATAAGCCTAGATGGCTCAAGGTTTCCTTTTCCAATGCTGATGTCGTTGGTAAAATCCTTCGAAGCAAGAAATCCCTGCACGGAAACTCACGTTTCCGCGACATAATAATACGCGATGACAAAACGAAGAATCAGGTAGCCGAACTGAGTGCTCTTCGTGAAGAACTACGAAGGAGACAGGATGGTGGTGAGAAGAATCTCACTATAAAGTATGACAAGGGTCGACCAATTATCGCGTCGACTTTGAAACTACAACACAGCTCTTCAACAAAAAACCAGATACCCTAAATTCGTGGCCTTTTGTCTATACCAACGCTCAGTCTCTACTGTCCAAATTCAACGAGTTGCTCACCGTCGTCCAAATGCAGAAACCATCCATTATTTTCATCACCGAAACTTGGCTGCAGTCTTCCATTTCTGATGGAACTTGCCTCATACCTGGCTATACTATATTTCGCCGTGACAGCCTCAGAACTATCGGTCACGGAGGTGTCTGCATCTATTTAAGGGATGATGTCGTTATTTCCTTCAAGATATCTGTTTTTCACAGAGACTGGGACGGTATAGATAATATATTTATGGATCTGTCTGATCCACATATATCTTTTACTTTCGCTTGTATTTATAGACCTCGTCCTTGCGTGGATGATGGGGCCTTCACTGAGTTCCTGGAGGAGTTATCACTTTCACGTCGCAACATTATAATTACTGGCGATTTCAACTGCCCCGATGTGGAATGGCCGCTCATCAGGCGCCCCTCCGAAAATTCACCATCATTTCTATACGCCGAC
The DNA here is from genome assembly GCA_910592335.1 of Adalia bipunctata. Lineage (NCBI taxonomy): Eukaryota > Metazoa > Arthropoda > Insecta > Coleoptera > Coccinellidae > Adalia > Adalia bipunctata. The sequence goes on along the minus strand of OU342950.1, from coordinate 49,598,850 downwards.
CTCGTACTCAACACAGGGCTCCAACAAATCGTACAAGAGCCCACAAGGTACAGACATGGGCAGATTCCTTCTACACTAGATCTCATCTTCACCTCAGATAATAATCTTCTGTCCGAGCTGTTGTATCTGCCTCCTCTAGGTAGATCTGACCATGTGGTCTTGAAGTCTGATCTGCAATTTTTTTTATCCCTGTACGACAAACAAGCAAACCAAAATTTTTAAGAGGACGGATTACGAGGGTGTGTCGGTAGTGTTGGGGACTTATGATTGGTCAAACTTTTTTTCCGGCCATGAAAGCATCGATGTTCTTTGGGAGAGGTTCCTCAAGATTGTGTTGGATGCTGTTTCGGCGAACACCTATTCCAGGTCAGTGAATCATAATCCAAGGAAACCATGGATAACAGGAAGCCTCTACAATTCAATTAAGGTGAAGAAGACTCTATGGCAGCGTTACATCAGGAGTGGATCCGATACTGACTACCTCAACCATCGAAATTACTCTAATCACTTGGTATCTTTGATCCGGTCTGCAAAGGCCAAGTTTGAGAATGGTTTGGTAACCGAAGGGAACCGAAAAAGATTCTTCAAGTACGTCCGTGGTTCGTTTGATAGCAAAGTCTCCGTTCCCCTGGTGAATAACTCATCTGGAGAACAGTGCAGTAACTATTCAGAGTCAGCCGATGTTCTCGCTGAGGCATTTTCCTCTCACTTTACTGATGAACCTAGATCAGCCTTACCTGCCTTACTAACTGCGCGATGTTCCAGCTCCCTTGATCATGTACCTCTGTCGTCGGGCATCGTTGAGAAATATCTTTCTGTCCTGAAGGTTTCGGCTGCTCCCGGGAGTGATGGAATTACATGTCTTCTCCTTTCGCGATGTTCTGGTGCTTTTGCCGAACCACTTTTCCATCTGTTTCAAAGATCTATGCTTACATCTTCACTCCCTTCACAGTGGCGTTCGGCATCTGTGACGCCTGTATACAAGAATGGGGATAAAACCTCTCCTTCTAACTACCGCCCTATAAGTCTCGTGTGCACTGTCTCCAAAGTATCCGAAAGAATAATTACTGACCACATTCTTGATTTTGCTAAATCCAACGAATTGATACCCGATGTTCAGCACGGTTTTCTGCCGGGTCGCTCAACTATGACCAACCTCCTCATGGCAGTGAATGACTGGTCTAGGTGCCTGGACAATGGAGCTCCGATCGATGTCGTGTATTTGGATTTCGCCAAGGCGTTCGACAGAGTTCCCCACCGTCGTCTTATTCATAAACTGGAGCATATGGGAATCCGAGGGGGGTTGCTCTCGTGGATAAAGTCCTTCCTCAGTGACAGAACGTTTAGGGTGAGGGTTGGTGGTGTTTTTTCTACACGCGATGTGAGGGTTACGAGTGGTGTGCCCCAGGGTTCTGTTCTTGGTCCTATACTCTTCCTGCTGTACACAGCAGATCTCCCTCATTCATTGGTTTCCAAGTGTCTTCTATTCGCTGACGATGCCAAATTATATAGTGTTCCGTCCCTTACCTTCAACCAGCTGCAGGCCGACCTGGATGTTATTGGTCACTGGGTTGAAAAGTGGTTGTTGCCTCTCAACATCAGTAAGTGCTGTGTACTACACATTGGCAGAAACAACCCTGAACTCCCGTATACGATGGCTGGACAGCCCCTCGCTGTGGTCCGGAGCCATCGTGATCTTGGGGTGACGGTCAATTCTGATCTTGACTGGTCGGAACATATTACCGAGACTTGCAATAGAGCAAAGAAGGCCACCTACCTCATTCAGCGATCTTTTAGAGGTTGTAGTATCCAGACTGCAAAGTTGCTGTACACGACATACGTGAGACCAGTTTTGGAGTACGCTGGACCAGTTTGGTGGGTCGCCCGGAAATCAGACTCGCAACTTCTTGAGTCTGTTCAGAGATGGTGCACAAGGATCCCTTTTTCATATTTATCTCGACCCGGGTTTGAAGCAAGAATGGGATTGTTCGAGCTGACCAGCTTCGAGGACCGGCGTGCCAGGGGTGACATGATAGTGGCGTTCAGGGCGATGCGTGGATTCTTCGGTGTAGATCTGGAGCATTTATTTCCGCTGAACACGAATAATCTTCGCGGACATAATTTTAAACTTGCCAAGGAATCGTTTAAAACCTCCTACCGGATGAACTTCCTGTCAAGTAGAGTTTTCGACACTTGGAATCGTCTCCCGGGTGATGTGGTGAATGCTGCCACTGTCAATGGGTTCAAGAACATGTACCTACGACCGATGGAGAAGAAGTGCCTGAGCTGATTCCAAGACTGGCAAGCTTGTATTATGTATATGTATATATATGATTATTTTAAATTCTGTATTGAGTGCATAGGTTTTACCTCCACTCTCATTGTTTATTAATAATAATAATAATAATAATAATAATATTTATTTAGTATTGAACATATAATCGCAGGTTGTCGAGTTCTTGCCGACAACGCATATCTGGGCCGACACAACCAAGTGGCAAAAATTGTTCATCAGCAGTTGGCTCTTAGACATGGTTTTCTGGATACTTGTCCGCCATATTATAAGTATCAACCTGCAGCAGTGTTGGAAACGGACGCAGCGGTTCTCTATTGGGACAGGCCCATAACAACAGATAGATCAGTGGACTACAATAGACCGGACCTTGTATTCATTGAGAAGGATCAGAAGTATGGGGTGATAATTGATGTGGCAGTACCATTGACTCATAACATCGGAAGAACGGAGTCGGAAAAAATAACGAAGTACGAGAACTTGGCAATGGAACTGAAGAATATGTGGCAATTGTCGAAAGTCACTATTATACCATTGGTGATTTCGGCTGAGGGAGTCATGTCCAAATCCTTCAAGAAAAATCTTCAAAAGATCGAAATATCCCAGAGGATCGCGGGATATGCACAACAGGCTGTAGCTTTGCAAACCTGTCACATCGTGCGGAAATTCCTGAACTAGTGGGAGGAACTGAAATGTTTTTTCACTGGTTCATAGAAGTAATACCAGCTCGAGCTGAGACCGGGAGACCGATGATGAAGAATAATAATAATAAACCAAAAAAATTTTTTTCAAAAATTTTTGGTAGGAATCGAACCCTACGAGTATGAATTGTATTAATTCTAATCCTATAAATCTCCGTTACCAAAGCAACACTAGTTAATCGAGAGTGACGAGTTCGAACCTTACCAAAGCTTTTTGGAAAAAATAAAAAAAAAATTATTTTTTTTTTCATTTTTTTTTATTTTTTCGAAAAAATTTTTTTGTGGTTATAATTTCAAATTTCTATCTGGGTCATTCTGGCAGCCCAGCAGCACAATTTTTACCCACGTACGGCCTCCAGTTTCTCAAATAAAAATTAAGAAAGTACACCTAGCGTAATCTTCGGAAGGCTGCAAAAAGAAAACCAATTGATATTTTTTCATTCTGTTTCCACCCAAGTATTCAGAATTAAAGATAGTTCCACCATGAAAAATTCCAAAAATTTTGGGCGAAATTTTTTTTTCACTGAAGACATGTAAAAAAAAAGTTGAGTTCGAAATTTGAAAAAATTTTTTCACGGAAAATCTTAGAAAATCGAGTACGTTGAGATTATGCTTTCCAAATTGGCAACCGAGAAAAAAAATTCCGACTTTGCAGGTTTTCCGCCATTTTGAATTTTTTTTTGCAAAATTCTACACCACAATTCAATTGAGCTCTAAAAAATACTAAGATGTGATCAGGAACCGTTATTTCGAATATCACGCATAACTTACCACAGTTCACAGAATATTGCTCAAAGTTGACATTAAGCACCCTGTATCTCGATTATGCGTCGAAAACGGGGTATATGTCATAAGGCAAAAATGACTTTCTCAGTGTCAACTACACGGCTATATATGTTTGTCCAGTTTATGGTGAAACACTCTGTATAAAACAAAGTTGTTGGTTACACCATTTATAACTCGTGATCGGATGGACTGTTTGTTATGAAGCTTCATTTATGGATTCGTATACGGTCTGGTCATTATAAAATGCAATAAAACTCTGAAAAATTCGATGAAAAATTTGCTTATGTAGAAAATGCTTTTCCTTCTTTCGAATAAGGCCACTAGGCATCGCTACGATTAATGGCTATTATCTAGACACTGTAGCGTAGTCTTGAAGGTACTATATTGGAGATTATCGCCACTAGATGGCGATGGTGATTACGATTTGTGAAATCCACCGTAAGTAGGTATCATTTAGGCGAAACAAAGTTCGCCGGGCCAGCTAGTAATAGTATATTCACGGGGATGACGAAATAGAGCCGAGTTTGGTAAATCATCCAAGTGAATAATGGCTCTAATATGCGAGCAGAATATTCTTCTTTATTCAAAACCATTGAATAATTGAAGAGAATAATGATCAGGGTCCACGTTTGGTCGAAACTAAACTTTTAGTACTATCTGGTAGAGTTTTTCAAGGGCTTTCGTTCGGTTTTCACCGATTTATGAAATTATACTCAGTGTCCAAGTTATAAACGTTTTTAATGATCACTAGTTCACACAAAACCGTTCGTAGTCCTCACACAACTTCAAAAAAAAACTATCATCAGAGTCCAACCTAGTTTTTGCTCAACAACATCTTAGACCGGGTTTCACCAACGAATTTAATCTAGTTTTAGACAGTAAACGATAATTTTCTGTGGTTTTCAAGTCGAAATTAATAGGTAATCTCAGTTATCTCCTTAAACCAGATCAAAAAGTTTGGTGAAACCCGGCCTAAGTAAAAAACATAACACATGAATGTATAAATCCACGGTTCCAGCGTAATTTGAATGCAAGATTTGAGTCTGTGAATCTTGAATTTCAAATCCTGCTAATTATTCAAGGGAGAGGAATAGAAGAGTCTCAATACAGAAATCTGAGAAGGACGTGTTCAAGCTACGTGCCATATAGAACCCTATGAAATGATAGCGAATTATCCACAAAAAATCTGAACAGATACATTTTATTGAAAATCATAAACTGTATTAAATTTTGTGGTGCTTTCAAAATAGCATTACGTGGCCATTATGAAGGAAATGATTCGATAAATCCTGGTATGTTTAAAGGTCATCAATTTTTCGGCTGAATTAGATTAAATACTCAGGGATCATTTGGATGAATCCACAGTATTTAAATATAAAGATGATTAAATAAGTGACATTTCAAACATTTTCCAAATGGTTATAGTTTTCCGTTATACTTTAACAGACCGTACCCCTTGAACTTACAATTTCAGATTTTTGCGCTAACCCCTTTTCTGAATATTATTCCAAGATAAGGCGAAAGAACGTCACAAACTGCTCTGAATTCGAAAAAAGAACTTTTTTACTTGCTTATAATGTTTTTCGATATTCAGTCGGTAAGCACTGTATTGTTGTCGAATATCTTGTTTACCTAATAAATTAAAACCTAACTTGCATGAAATGGCAGAGAGGGGTGTTTAGTTTTTTCATGTTTTCTTTTAAATGATGGATTGAAATTAAATTCTTGACACCGGATCTGGTCCATCCTGTTTAATCATCACCAGCAAATAACAAACAATAAACAATAAAGACTGTTAATAATTTCACAACCACATAACGATTCGGCTTTTTCATAAGTGACATCTTCGAGGTTCTTTTATAATCGCGTGTTTTACATTTTGTTACATGCGTGATCAATAAATTCAGTTTTGGACGACCGGCACTTTTCATTTTTTATTTTTCTTCTGATGTCAGCTGAGAATGACGAATTGTTTTCAAATATTGTTCGCTAAAGCAGATCAGATTCTCCAAATTTTCGGCCATAATTGCGCGAATACAACAAACACGGTAGACAGCATCTCACTCAAAGATAAAGAATTATCTACATGACGTACATCGGTACATCGTAGCACCGTAGTTCTTTATCTATGACGTCGTAACCTACGCGTACACATTCTGGATGTGTACCTGTGTCTGCTAAATATTTTGGACTGTTACGGGACGTTTGGAGCGCGAGGGGTAGCTGATCCTCCAATCATGTGCAGTGTACGGTCTAGCACCGTCTGGCGTATACGCGTATGATAATGCATTGGCGTGGCGTTCGAAGTTCGCCCGCCGTCTGGAGTCTGAAATACAGAACCGTGAACCGAAACATCGAAAATAAAAAATTAAATTGAATACCCAAATATAAAACGTTACGTTTACGTCAAACACAAAAGTAAATTCCTTTAGATGGAGATATTAGTTGGGGGTACACGTGCACATGTGCACTTATTGAGCAGCCGCCACTGGATGGATGAACGAGCGCTCTAAAGCATCCGAATTTACATAAGAACTTATTTTCAAGTCTTCTTCGAGAGATCGAAATGAAATTTTTTCAACACATTGGAAAATTTTCATACTTATCCGTTGTAAAATTGAAGTTTTGATGCTACAGGCTGAAGGACTCTTGGTCGGTTACCAATTTGTTTGCATAGGAAATAAAAATCAGTTACTTCTATAACTACTGATTACCTCCAATCCAAACTGGCGGTGATAAAGCCAAGGTGTCAAATCCCAACTGCTCCAGAGTGGGTACACCAAATTCATAATCGTGATCATTGTTGAAGGGTGTGTTCAGGTCAGTAGATGAAACTGCCTCGAAAGGTGTTGGCACGGGGTCATCCGGTTTGCCCATTGAAGGAATTATTTCTAAAAATTTGTGGTAAGTTATGGGAGCTGAGCCACCATTTTTTTCGATGATTTTCTGTAGATCGTATAAAGTGTGAGATACCCTCTGTATAATTGTTATTTCAAGTTCATTGCATAGTGCAATTATGTTATTGTCTCTGACTTGGCCGAAGGGTTCTGGATCTTCTTCAAAGCTAAGGCATGTTGTGCCCCATTCTTTGAACAGTTTCGGTAAAGCGTCGGCGGGCTGACCCCTCACTACGAAGAGTCTCGAATTCACCCTCTTTAAACTTCTATCCAAATCATCCAAACATTGTAGCAGGAATCTGAAAAATATCATGGATATAGTTACAGAGCAGAATTGATTTTGACCACGGATTCACGATCAGTGAGCCCAAAATAAATTTTGAATCTCACACAAGAAATTTAAATCCAACCAAAAATATTTATTGTGAAGAAGGGTGACAAGACTGATTGCTCAACACACTGTTGAAAAGTTTTCAGTTCTCATGTAGAGCCAAACCCTGACGACCCTTGTTCAAGAGGGATCTTTTAACAATGGCCAAATTGTAGAATCCCTAATTCAACAGAACAAAATATTGGTGGGAAAGTATGTCTTGGCCATTTCGAGGTAATTATATTGAATGATATAGTGATAACAAAAACGCACTTTTTTTCAATTTATTTTTAATCTTAGGATATCGATTTCGGTTGGTTAACCATCACCAGGCCAGCTGAAAGTATACATGATAAAGACTGTTCCCATGGGCGTAGCTAGCCTTTTTTCCTGGGGGGGGCCTGAGGGGGCACAGTGGAAAACGAGCAAGGAAAAACAAATGTGTTTTTCAGTTTTTCGGGGGCACCGTGGATTCTAGGGGGCCGTGCCCCCCCAGGCCCCCCCCCCTATCTACGCCCACGACTGTTCCTATAATCTACGACTTCTTTTATTCATCTTTATTCTTGAGGTGAGGTGTGTGCAACTTACCGTCTAATGAATTATAAATGGATTGAAAAGTGTACACACCTCGAAGTTCGATATGATAATAATAATAATAATAACATCATTTATTCTCAGAATCATCATCATACAATTACAATAATGAAATGAAAACAAGTCATATGGAAATCTCACACTAACACGGCAAACTACGAAAGAGAAAAAATAATATATTCTGAAATCATTATGTTTTACAAAATCCTGTAAATTCTTCAATGGAATATGGCTCACAATCTAATACAAACATAAATAGTGCTTCACGGAACGCATTATAATCGGAAATACCTCTTATGGCTATTGGGAGAGAATTATACAATTTTATTCCCATATACAAAGTACTTCGCTCAGTGATCGAAAATTTATGAATCGGATAAAAGTATTCATTAATTCTCCTGGTCCTAGAGTTATTATTCTTATATTCATCCAGATAATGAGGATGTTTGCGAAAAAATAGCAGGATGCGGTAAGTGTACAGCCCTGGTAAAGTTAAAATGTTGTTTGACTTGAAAACACCTCGACATGATGATCTGTATCTCATACTGAATATGGTTCTAATGGCTTGCTTCTGTATATTCAGTATATGGTCAGCCTCGCCTGTGAGCTACATCCCCAAAAAATAATGCCATATGATAACAGCGATTGGAAGTTTGCGAAATAGACAGTTTTTATTGTGTTCACATCAACTTGATTTCTAATAGCCTTTATTGTATAGATTATTGAATTTAATTTAGGTGCAAACATACAACAGTGTTCTGCCCAAGTTAGGTTTCTATCGACAGTTATTCCGAGGACTGAGGAGTCTGGTGCTTGAGCTAGGTGATATTCTAGTGTCTTTAAGGTTGATGCATTGGGGATAAGATAAGTTTGATCTGATGTTGGCGAAGTACACTATATTGGTTTTGTCTGAATTTAGTTTTAATGAGTTGGAGATGCACCATTCATCAATCTTTGATACAGCAGATGTTAGGCCTTCTGATACATTTCCCAGGTTATGAGATGTTACAATAACATTGGTGTCATCAGCGTATAAGTACGCATTCAGCTCCCACTCACTATTTTCCTGATGATCAGGTGTTTCCACCCCCAGGAATTTCAGGGATATACTCAACCCTCTAATGCATATATTTTTTTTCGAATTGAAAAAATTCAAGAAGCATCATTTGGACATGGTATTAACATATTCGATATGAAAAATTAATTATTTGATGAAAATCAGGTGCATTGGACAAAAATTCATGGTCCGCCTATAGGCGGACCTGTGCATTAGCGTGTGAAGTTGTGTGGATTATGTGGAAATCAGAAATACCACTAATCTCGAAATATACACCAATGGCCTACTTGATCGAATCGGATGTTATCTGTTGGAAGCATTGGCGCCCGTAGGGGGGCAGGAGTGGGGGCATGGCTCCCTTTGAGATTTTGATGGCCTTTTCGTTTTTCAGCACTACACTCAATAATACTCATCGTTTTTCAATAATTTTTATTTTGCCCCCTCTGAGAAAAATTTCTGCGGGCGCCCATGGTTGGAAGGTATATGTCCGCTTCAATACCAACAACGCTAGGAATACCATCCAAAATTTCGGAAGCCTCTTCGCTGGTCAACTCTGCCCAATTTTTGCGTTGTGATGCCATGGTCATGTAAGCCCGCAAGGGGGAGGGGCAGAGGAGGCCGTGCCCACCCGAGATTTTGATGGCCTTACCGTTCTTCAGCCCGACACCTCAATATTATTTTCTAATTTTTATTTTGCCCCCCCAGAGAAAAATTTCGGCGGTTTTCTGCTGGCGCCCATGGCCATGATAACTATAAAAAACATAAAATGAAATAATGGAATATCATTTTCAATCATTGAAAACTAAATTCGTTTGGAATTGAATAATTTTAATTAAGAAAATGAAAAATCCAAAACGTATAACAATTTTCAAAGATTCCGCTTGAGATAAATAATCTTGCCGCACTGCATAGGTCCGCCTCAAGGCGGACTCTGCTTAGGGCATCATAACAGCGATAAAAATATTGTTTTCGAATAATAAACATATTTTCTATGAAATATAGGGTACTAAGGAATCTCCTGAATTTTTTCACACTTGTGGGATAATCGAAAAAGTTTTATTTCGACCGCAATTTACACTTCATTGCCGCTGGAATTTATTACGCATGTCTGATGGATTCAGTGAATCACTGAGCTGTTACTTCTATACAGTAAACACAGTGGCAACCAAACATACACCGAATTGAAGCATATAGTCTACCTCTGGATTCAGCTTTTCAATATTTGGATTACATTTCATTTCCTCACATTTAGAGCAGTTTGAATAAGGTCCGCCTTAAGGCGGCGCTATGCATTAGAGGGTTAACATCTACCTCCTCCAAAGCCTCTGGTAGATCATCATCGTAAGCTATAAACAGCAGGGGTCCTAAAATAGTACCTTGAGGTACTCCAGCCAGTACAGTTTCCTCCGATGAGATGAATTTTTCTTCCCTTATGTCCAGAACTACTACCTGTTTTCTATTGTTCAGGTAACTCTCTATCAGCTGTAAGGGTATGCCTCTGATGCCCTTCTTCTCTAGTTTCTGCAGAAGTAATTTGTGATTAACGCAATCAAAAGCTTTAGAAAGATCTACAAACAACCCTGCTGTAAATCTTTCTTTTTCGAGAGATGAATAAATTCTTTGAGTAAATTCGAAAACTGCCGTATCTGTACCTTTACCCTTTGTGAATCCATGTTGATTGATTGATAAGACTTTAAATTTTTGGAAGAAGTTCAGTAATCGATTAGCAAGAATTTTCTCAAATATTTTTGCGAAAGATGTGATCAAGCTAATTGGCCTATAATTGGTGAGGTCTTCTGGGTCCCCTTGATATGTGTCTGTATCTTTATTAATTTTAATAGATATTATCTAAGAAATGGAAAGACTTCTCTTGCTCCCCAGAAAATTATGGAAAAGAAATTAACATAATCAACCACATAGAGAAAGACAATCAATACATTAAACAATTCATAGACATGAAAAGAAAACGAATAATTAATGAAATCTACCCCACTTATCCACTGGAAAATTTTTCGCATCCACACTATACTATAAAGATCTACACACGAAAATAGACATAACCATGAGAAAGCAAAACACACTAACAAGTAGACGACACAAAACTTCAGAAGATGTATTAGTTAGCAATGAAACAAAACCAAAACAAGGACAATATGATGGAACATACGAGATCTCAACTTGAAGATTCTAAACATAAAGTTAACTTCGATAATTCAAAACTTCTACACAAAGAGTAATTATTTTAGACTGACACTGCTCGAACTATTGAAAGGAAGGAAAACAACCTTTTCCTCTTGAATGACAATCTGGAATTCAACGGGAAAAATATCTTCAAGCTTATAGACACATAAGAATAAATGAACAAATTTTCAAATTTCCCACCCTGTCGAGAAAGAAAACTTCATTTTGACATATCGCAATCGGCGCACATTCTTCCGGTTCACTATACCACGCCATCGTGACAGCAAGAGAAGATTTCCCATATCTTAGACAACATATTTTAAAATTAATAAAGATCAAAACTTTCATAAAGGAAAGATACAGACACTATCGATCATCGATGTGTGTAAGAATACTCCATTCACAATTATAAAATCACAACTCTGGCCATGGTTTCGTTTTCAGGAATTGGTGCACCTGATTAAAAATCTGTGCGCGTACAGAGAATATTGTTTATGACAAAACGACGATGCCAGTTTTTCTGTTTACATCATAGACAACTTAAGTTGTCTATTGTTTACATCAAAGTAAAAGTATCAAAGATTTTCCACATTTTGTTAGTTCGATTCGATCGGCGATTTTGGGGCGAAATATCGATGAGAAATCGCCTATTTTTCCGTTCTTCGTCGTCCAGAAGAAGTTTCGTGCAAGTGTCATTTTTTCCTTTCACGACTTTTGGCGTGAGTATGAACGGCAAATTTGAATTAGACCAAAAATCGATTTATAAGCATAACTAAAGCGAAAGTAAGTACTAATCGACCTGTTTACACTTGATAACGAAGTTGTTTTTCAGGTATCTGGCCGGTTAGAAAGATTTCAAACGAAATTCCGGTCCCCCTTAATTTCGGTTAGTTTCGGTATCGTTTTTGGTGCTCAAAATTTATTTGGAATGTGTAAATGGACAAAAAAGGTTTCCTTATACGATCTTCTAACGAAAGCGACCGGAAAATATGGTTCAGGTAGGATTTTCGAGAAATTATGAGGAAAGAACTCGCAGAATGAAATTGCACGATTTTCGTAAGTAAACGGGTTGTGGATGGCCATCATCGGTCTCTAAATGATTATTGTTGATCGTTTTCACGTTTCAGAAAAAAACACGCCAAAAAAGCTGAAACAAAGAAGAAATATGACTATATTGCATTCCACAGTAGGTGAATTCAGATTCCGATGAATTGAAATGAATCACTGGAGAGAGAGAGAGAGAGAGAGAGAGAGAGAGGTTTATTGGTGATTTGCAAAAATATTACAATTGCTTTCACAGGTCACACAAAAAAAAAACGAAACGAAAGAATACATTACATATTACACTCTGAAAAAAAGAATGTAAAATTGTATAAATGTATAAAGTTAATATAAAAGGTGTATAAGGACCACATTAAAAGTTGAAAAATATATATACAAGTTACACATATAGTAAATATACAAGAGACATACTGAAACATCTAGAGCATTCAAAATACACACCTACAAAAAATCGCTGTCATCCAGAGTTATGTCATAAAACTCCTTTATCGAGTAAATTACTCGATTTGTCAGCATTTTCATTATTTTAGTTCTAAAATGTCTTATCGACATATTCTTCAGCCCAACAGGAAGTTTATTATACAAATTTACAGCACAGAACTCCGGGCCATGCTGCGACCTTCTCAACCTAAGGAAATTTTTCCTTATGAGTGTCTTAGTACGTGTATCATGCTCATGAATGTCCGATTGTTGTTGAAAATTGCTCATATTTTTATGAACATAAATAAGATTCTCCAATATAAAAATCGATGAAAAGGTGAGCAATCCCAAACTTTTAAAGGTACTCTGACACGGATCTCTATATCCCAGCCCACCCAGAATCCTTACCGCACGTCTCTGCAGCCTGAAAATGGTATCGGCATGTGCGCTACCACCCCATAGCAACACACAGTATTTCAGATGCGATTCTACCAGAGCAAAATATGCAGTTCTCAATACCTCTCTGGTTAAAGAGAAGGACAGTAATCTCAATGCGAATATATTACTACTCAGTTTTGCAGCTAGATTACTTACATGGGTATTCCAGGTAAGTGCTGAGTCCAGATGCACGCCCAGGAACTTGACTGAGTCGTTCCTGTTGTGTACTCCGTCAAAATCTCGTAAGCTGAACATGAGCTCCTGAGTTTTATCTGCATTCACGCACAGATCATTAACGCGAAACCAGTCGAAAGCCCTCGACCGTATCCCCCGCGACTGCTCCAGCAAAGATTCAGGATCCGATGAATCAAGAGCGAGGGTGGTGTCATCAGCAAACATGATAGTTTTTGCTTCCGGCACATACTCGGGAAAGTCATTAATTGAGACTATAAATAAGGTGGGTCCTAGTGTGGACCCTTGAGGCACCCCGTTCTCAATGGGCCTCGTACTGGAGTAAGTGCCATCCACATAAACTATCTGACACCTTCCGTCCAAGAAAGATCTTATTAGTTCAACGGAGATGTCATCAAACCCATATTTTCCGAGCTTATCGAGCAATTTGTCACGAGCGACACAATCGAAGGCCTTCGTCAAATCAATAAACGACGTTAAGCAATATCTTTTGCGCTCAAAACAATCGATAGCAAAGTTAACTAAGTCTACCACAGCATCCGCAGTGTTCTTCGATTTTCTAAAGCCAAACTGCCTATTAGAGAAAAAGTTATTATATTCAAAGTATGTTATTATCTGATCGGCCATAATTTTCTCCAAAATTTTAGAAATTACTGGTACTAGTGAAATGGGTCTGAAATTATTTAAATCATTTTTGTTTCCTTTTTTATGTACAGGAATTACCTTGGCAACTTTCAAACAATTTGGAAATATACCAGTAGACAAGCATCTGTTTATAAGCTTTGTGAGTGGCGATATTAATGGGTTGAGAATTTTTTTTTACAATCTTGACTGACAGCCCGTAGAAATCAGTAGATTTGCTATTCTTCATACTGAAAACTACATCCCTTACCGTATTCTGACCGACCTCACTAAAGCCAAACCTAACCATTGGGATGTCCCTCAAAAATGATTCCTCATACCTTATACCAGACTGAGGCAACAGTGCTTTGGCTGTCTCAGCATATGTAGAGAAGTGTTCATTAAATATATCTGCCGCAATATTTGTCTCGACTTTTGATGTTTTACCTGGTATCAGGTGATTTATTAGATTCCACGCGGCTTTAGACTTATTTTCCGAATTTTTTATAATACCGTCAAAATAATTCAGCTTCGCTTTTTTTATAGTTTTTTTGTATCCCGAACGCAATCGATTTCTCAGTACGAGCAATTCATGAGTCTGGTAGTGCTCATACATTGATTGTATTAAAAGTAGATGCTCTCTCATGTCTTTCAGTTCAGGTGAAAACCAGCTACGGCTAGCTTGCGCGCACCGAACCCTCACCGTCTTAATAGGAAAGGCATAGTTAAAAGAGTCTACGATAACCTGGTGAAATCTCCCAAAGCAGTCATCAAGAGCTGCCCGTTGTTCGTTGGAATCAATAAAATCCCAACGGTAGTTATCGAGTATTTCGTGCATAATATTAAAGCCCGATTGGGTAAGAGGTCTTAGCTTCTTATAAATATATTTATTTTTGGTATCTGAAATGTTGGCATGCAGTACTTGTGCATCATGATCGGAGAACACTGTCCTTATCACCTTCGCACATTCCCTCTGGGCGTCAAAATTAATGAAGATATTATCTAGGCAGTTATTTTTCCTGGTGGGCTGAAAAATTTTTCGTTTAAAACCGTAAGATAACAGCAGATTCTGCAGAGCTGCAGCCTCATCATCCCCTGTACAACTATCAATATGAAATCTCACGTTTAAATCGCCGCAAATTATTACCCTATCATTACACACATGCAACAAATTAAGCATTGATTCCATCGCAGACATAAACAGACTAAAATTTCTAGATGGAGATGTATATATACAAATAAAAAAAGTTTTGAATTCATTAAGTCTTACTGCTGATATTTCGCAATGAATTTCCATTGATAGACCACGCAATCCTCCAACAGTAGTGTCATCCTCCCGACAACTCATGGAGTTCCTGACCAGTATCATGGAGCCTCCTCGCCTCTGTCTAGATCTTGTGTATGCATCTCCAACATACCAACCATCCACACAAAATACCCTCGCTTCTTCACTTGATAGCCAATGCTCTGACAGACATATCACGTCAAATTTAATCTGTTGTGATTGTTGGGAGAAAATCAAACACTCCAAGTCATTAATTTTATTTTTAATGCCCTGGGCATTTAAATGTAGAAGGCTCATAAAGGTTTGTTCATTTTTTGTTTTCAATATAGATCTCTCAGAGCAGCTGGATAAGGAATTTCCAATTATGTTGCAATTTGCTCCTTCGGTTTCCTTTGAAAAAACCTAGATATATATGCCCCATTTGGCCAACTATCCGTATTTCTAGCAGAAGTACTATTGGACTCATGAATGATAACCCTAAAAGAGCTATATTTATCGGGATGCTTAGATTGAAGAGGTAGGCATTCAGCTTCAGGAAATTTGTTTCTTACCATCGATGTAAATTGTTCAAGCGTTGTATCTACTGATATTCTAGAAATGAACAGTGAACACTTCTTTTGGATCGCCTTCACAGGGTTATCCTGTGCAGCTCCCGTAATATTCCAAAAATTTCCTTTTGTACCTCTCATGGTATTTTCAGATGTTCCTTTCTTCCTCCCCGTGTTTGATCTGCTTGCTTGGTGAGCTAAATTGGTTCTGTTCTTAGTCTTGTCCTTCTTCTGTTCGAAAAGTTTCCAACCACCCTGTACCTCTCTCTCTTTTGTGGGTTCATACTTTGACAATGATATCATATCTAACACATTTGTATCATCATTATCACTTTTATCTTTTATCAGAACGTCGTTCGTGGGAATCAATATGCTGGAATTCTCTATGACACCTTCTGTTTTGTTTATCGAAGAAGAAATTTGTATCCTTTTTTGTTCGGTACGCGAAGAATTCCCTTTAATTTGACATTCGAAATATTGAAATTTTTCCAAAAGATTTACATGATTTTTGAGAATATGTACCTATTTTGTCCATCAATTCGGTAATAAGTATGTCTTTCTGTTTGACAATCAGTTCAAGATATCCAGAATTTCTGTTTTCTTTTCCGTCAATCGCCTCAGTAAAATTATCTTTATTGGCACTCTCAGATCCAAGATTTTGCTGTTCTTCAGGGTAGTTTTGATCAGCTACTGATTTTTCTAACAGGGACTCATTTATGTTGAAAATTCTCAGTTTAAGTTCCTTGATTTCTTCGTCCTTGTCATTGCAATTACAATCTTGTTTATTTCCACAGCATATTACGACACCTTGGGAATTTACGAATGTACCATTTATTTTCAGCACACAACTAGGGTGATACTTAGATTGGCATTTTCCGCATACAATAAACATTTTTACTTCTTTTGAACATTTTCTGCATGACGCATCAGAGACGGTATTCACTCGCGGCGCCATGTTGAATAACGAGCTTTCATTCCTTTGCCGTCAGTAGAAATAGGCTATATTGAACCAGAATACATCGGTTTTTTCCATATTCCAGGAGTTTGTGTCTTATTTTAGAACAGGTGAATGATAAATGTGAAGCATATGTTTGACCTATTCCATTTTATTTGTTCAAACCTACTGTGGTACCTAGTAATGTATGAATATTTTTTAATTTAATAAATTACCTACTATACAATCAGAATATTTTACTCCTTGTTCATAAGATCAAATAAAGTCTTGAATTTTCAGTTCAAGAGGATAATAAACATTAAATCTTCACAAGCATGCATATGAAAATTATGTGAAAGCAATGCATTTTTCTTCCATGGCGAAAAATAATATATTTCAACAGTGATCTCTTGTACTTTTCATGCAAATAACTGGAAAAGGAATCCTTATTTCTATCAATTCATTTAAACGTTAATTATTTCTGTCCATCACATCTTTTCCAATTCATTCACATTCTGAGAAATAAGCTAAGAATGTAGAAAGGGCAACATAGTGTTGACTTGGAACATGAAAATATTTTGAAAAACGTCATAACTTCGATACAGAGTGGAATGTGTCAAATTTCCAAGGCCAGAGTTGTGATTTTATAATTGTGAATGGAGTATACACTTATCAATGCATTTATAATTCATTAGACGGTAAGTTACACACTCTTTACATTGAAAATGAAGATAAATGAAAGAAGTCGTAATTATAGGAACAGTCTTTATCATGTATAATCTCAGCTGGCCTGATGATGGTAACCAACCGAAATCGATATCCTTAAATTAAAAATAAATTAAAAAATAGTGTGTTTTTGTTATAAATAATATCATTAAATATTGAACATACTATGGAAGAGTTCATATCTGAAAAAGTGAATATATTGATTGAATTTCAGAAGATTTATATAAAAAACAATATTGAATTCATAAAATCTTATTTCCTTTACATGCAAAATTCTGCGAAATAGCAGATGAGATGGAATACATATACAGGGTGCGGCACGGAGGATGGATGGTTTTAAAAAAATAATAAAAGCGTTAATTTTTACTCAAAAACACATTTATTGACGGAATCAGATTCTCAAGGAAATAGCATTTGAGACAGTCAAGTGTGGAAAATCACATCAGGCATGTGGTGGCCGAAATCGGTGATGCAGTGCTGGAGGCGCTCTTGGAAGTTCGCGTAGACTCTCTCCAACATCGCTCTCTCAACTTGGGCAACTTCCACGCGAATAGCCCTTTTCAATTCGTCCAGAGGCTAGAGTATACGAGACCAAGCCCCGAACTCTGGACGAATTGAAAAGGGCTATTCGCGTGGAAGTTGCCCAAGTTGAGAGAGCGATGTTGGAGAGAGTCTACGCGAACTTCCAAGAGCGCCTCCAGCACTGCATCACTGATTTCGGCCACCACATGCCTGATGTGATTTTCCACACTTGACTGTCTCAAATGCTATTTCCTTGAGAATCTGATTCCGTCAATAAATGTGTTTTTGAGTAAAAATTAACGCTTTTATTATTTTTTTAAAACCATCCATCCTCCGTGCCGCACCCTGTAGTTACGAAAATGCAGTAAGTTAAAAAACAGAACTGAGACTTAATTGAAGCCGGTAACAATAGATTCGATAAAAACAAGGAGAGAAATGAACAGAGACCACCCAAACTATAGAATGTTGAATAATACAGTAGGAATGAAAATGGGGACAGATCTGTGATGACGTAAAACAAAGAAAATCATAGTAACAATAGAAAATAAAGAAAACATGAAGATTCTAAAATCAAGGAAAACAAAACATCACTAAAATGAGGGGTTAGCATGGCATCTCACTGCCAGTCAAACACGTTGTATGCTGGCAAGTGGCAATTATTCATATAATAAATTTCAATTACCTCCATTTGTTGATTCCTACATTCGAAGATCCAGCAAACCATGGATCTAATACAAACACACAACGGAACGTTTTTGCATTTTCCAAGCCTGCCTGTAATGCGGGATTATCATGAAATCGTAGACCTTTTCTGAACCAGTGGACTGTGTGTTTTTCTTTCTTCGAAACCATTCTGCTATGGTAGACGTCAGATTGAAAATTTGCTGTACCATTGTCGCTCATTTATTTTTCTCAATTATTTTTACGATGAGGCTGAAATAGGTAAGAAGAAAATCTTATTCTATTTGGGGTCAGGAGCTTTTGAGTGATCGTACATTTACAGGGTGTTTCAATATAAACTGGACAAACATATATAGCCGTGTAGATGACACCGAGGAAGTCATTTTTGCCTTATGACATATACCCCGTTTTCGACGCATAAGCGAGATACTGTGTGTTTAATGTCAACTTTCAGCAATATTCTGATAACTGTGTTGAGTTATGCGTGACATTTGAAATAACGGTTACTGGTCACATCTTAGTATTTTTAAAGGCTCAATTCATTTGTGTTGTAGAATTTTGAAAAAGAAAATTCAAAATGGCGGAACACCTGCAAAGTTGAATTTTTTTTTCTTGGTTGCCAATTTGGAAAGCCTAATCTCAACGAAAATGTTTTTCAAAATTCGAAGTCAACTTTTTTTTTACATGTCTTCAGTGAAAAAAATCTTGCCCAAAATTTTGGAATTTTTTGTGGTTGCACTTTATTCATTTCTGAATATTTGAGTGAAAACCGGGGTGAAAACAGAATGAAAAAATATCCATTGGTTTTCTTTTTGTAGCCTTCCAAAAATCACGCTCCAAAAACTGGAAGCCGTACGAAGGCCAAAATTGTGCTAATGGGCTCCAGAATGACCCGGACGGAAATATGAATTAATAAAGCAAAAAAAATTTTTCAAAAAACTTTGCTAGGATTCGAACTCTCTACGAGTATGAATTGGGTTAATTTTAATCTTATAAATTTCCGTTACCAAAGCGACGCCAGTTAATCGAACGTGGAGAGTTCGATTCCCACCAAAGTTTTTCGCAAAAAATTTTTTGGTTTATAAATTCATATTTCCGTCCGGATCACTCTGGCAGCTAATAAGCCTAAATTTGACCTTCGTACGCCCTCTAGGTTTTTTAATAAAAATTATGAAGTTCTCCGAGCGTAATCTGGAAGGCTACAAAAAGAAAACCAATGGATATCAGGATATCATTTCATTCTGATTTCACCACAGTATTCAGTAATAAAAGATTGTTCAATCAAAAAAAATTTCAACAATTTCGGCCGAAATTTTTTTCTCACTGATGACATGTAAAAAAAGTAGAGTTCGAATTTCGAAAAAAATTTTTCACGAAAAATCTTAGAAAATCTAGTACGTTGAAATAGTGCTTTCCAAATTGGCAACCGAGAAACAAAAATCCAACTTTGCAGGTTTTCCACCATTTTTAATTTTTTTTTTCAAAATTCTACAACACAATTGAATCAAGCTCTGAAAAATACTAAGGGCCCGTTTTTATGAAGGCCAACCGAGGATTCAACCGTTGCGTCACCAACCAAATTCCTCACTATCTGGTAGTTGGCGCACGGTTCAACTGTCGGTTCGCCTTTTATAAAACCGGCCCTTAGACGTGACCAGATACCGTTATCTCAAATATCACGCATAACTCACCACAGGTATCAAAATATTGCTCAAAGTGGACATTTAACACCCGGTATCTCGCTTATGCATCGAAAACGGGGTATATGTCATCAGTCAAAAATGACTTCCTCGGTGTCTTCTACACGGCTATATATGTTTGTCCAGTTTATGGTGAAACCGTGAAACATGCTATTACATATGTAGTTCAACCTATTCCAATGACTAGAACTAGAAACGATCATATCTGTTTTATTTGGATCAGTAAATACGAAAAATATTAAAAAAATTCGTTGTATACTACAGATATGCAGGGTCTTTCACGAGGAACCTCACCCATATTTATACGGGAAACTACTGAACGTATTTTCATGAAATTCAGCACTTATAAGTATTTCACGATGCTGATGAAATAGATTCCTTAGAAAATTTCAAGTTATTTTGATGTAACATTTTTCTGTTTTGGTTGGAAAATTCTCTCTGCGCGGGAAAATTCGAAAAAAAAATCGAAAATAGAGCTCCGCTGAAACAAGAATAACTTCGAGGTTTTTGGATGGAAATTTTCATTTTTGGGATTTTTCAAGATGTAAGATTGATGTATCCACTTTCAAAATCGAAATCGCGATTCATGATACAGGGGGTGAAAAAATCGCTTTCAAAGTAAGGGATGACAAAATCGTGAAAAATCAATTTTTTCAAATTAGAACCCCATTTTTTTATGGCAGATATCGAAGCTACGTTAAAAAATAATGTGAGTGTATGCATCACACCCTTGCCCTAAAGTGGATATCAACTCAGAAAATATCCATTTTAGGGCAAGGGTGTGATGCATTCACTCACATTATTTTTTAACGTAGATTCAATATCTGCCATAAAAAAATGGGGTTCTAATTTGAAAAAATTGATTTTTCACGATTTTGTCATCCCTAACTTTGACTGCGATTTTTTCACCCCCTGTATCATGAATCGCGATTTCGATTTTCAAAGTGGATACATCAATCTTACATCTTGAAAAATCCCAAAAATGAAAATTTTCCATCCAAAAACCTCGAAGTTATTCTTGTTTCAGCGGAGCTCTATTTTCGATTTTTTTTCGAATTTTCCCGCTCAGAAAGAATTTTACAACCAAAACTGAAAAATGTTACATCAAAATAACTTGAAATTTTCTAAGGAATCTATTTCTGCAATAAAAAATGGTGTTCTAATTTGAAAAACGGAAGTTGACGTCATTTCCGGAAAAACCGGAGGTGCTCATGCCTTGAAAATATTTTAGATTTCATCAGCATCGTGAAATACTTATAAGAGCTCCGCTGAAACAAGAATAACTTCGAGGTTTTTGGATGGAAAATTTTCATTTTTGGGATTTTTCAAGATGTAAGATTGATGTATCCACTTTGAAAATCGAAATCGCGATTCATGATACAGGGGGTGAAAAAATCGCTTTCAAAGTAAGGGATGAGTAAGTTGACGTCATTTCCGGAAAAATCGGAGGTGCTCATGCCTTGAAAATATTTTAGATTTCATCAGCATCGTGAAATACTTATAAGAGCTCCGCTGAAACAAGAATAATTTCGAGGTTTTTGGATGGAAAATTTTCATTTTTGGGATTTTTCAAGATGTAAGATTGATGTATCCACTTTAAAAATCGAAATCGCGATTCATGATACAGGGGGTGAAAAAATCGCTTTCAAAGTAAGGGATGACGGATGACAAAATCGTGAAATATCAATTTTTTCAAATTAGAACCCCATTTTTTTATGGCAGATATTGAATCTACGTTAAAAAATAATGTGAGTGTATGCATCACACCCTTGCCCTAAAATGGATATTTTCTGAGTTAATATCCACTTTAGGGCAAGGGTGTGATGCATACACTCACATTATTTTTTAACGTAGATTCAATATCTGCCATAAAAAAATGGGGTTCTAATTTGAAAAAATCGATTTTTCACGATTTTGTCAATCCTAACTTTGACAGCGATTTTTTCACCCCCTGTGTCATGAATCGCGATTTCGATTTTCGAAGTGGATACATCAACCTAACATCTTGAAAAATTCCAAAAATGAAAATTTTCCATCCAAAAACCTCGAAGTTATTCTTGTTTCAGCGGAGCTCTATTTTCGATTTTTTTTTCGAATTTTCCCGCTCAGAGAGAATTTTCCAACCAAAACTGAAAAATGTTACATCAAAATAACTTGAAATTTTCTAAGAAATCTATTTCTGCAATAAAAAAATGGTGTTCTATTTTGAAAAACGGAAGTTGACGTCATTTCCGAAAAAACCGGAGGTGCTCATGCCTTGAAAATATTTTATATTTCATCAGCATCGTGAAATACTTATAAGTGCTGAATTTCATGAAAATACGTTCAGTAGTTTCCCGTATAAAATATGGGTGAGGTTCCTCGTGAAAGACCCTTGCCCTAAAGTGGATATTAACTCAGAAAATATCCATTTTAGGGCAAGGGTGTGATGCATACACTTACATTATTTTTTAACGTAGATTCAGTATCTGCCATAAAAAAATGGGGTTCTAATTTGAAAAAATCGATTTTTCACGATTTTGTCATCCCTAACTTTGAAAGCGATTTTTTCACCCCCTGTATCATGAATCGCGATTTCGATTTTTACATCTTGAAAAATCCCAAAAATGAAAATTTTCCATCCAAAAACCTCGAAGTTATTCTTGTTTCAGCGGAGCTCTATTTTCGATTTTTTTTTCGAATTTTCCCGCTCAGAGAGAATTTTCCAACCAAAACTGAAAAATGTTGCATCAAAATAACTTGAAATTTTCTAAGGAATCTATTTCTGCAATGAAAAAATGGTGTTCTATTTTGAAAAACGAAAGTTGACGTCATTTCCAGAAAAACCGGAGGTGCTCATGCCTTGAAAATATTTTAGATTTCATCAGCATCGTGAAATACTTATAAGTGCTGAATTTCATGAAAATACGTTCAGTAGTTTCCCGTATAAATATGGGTGAGGTTCCTCGTGAAAGACCCTGTATATATGCGTGTATAGATGTTTACGTAACTCATTGACAGAGGAGATTCATTCATTCAGAGAGCCAAGCAACGAGGGGAAATAAATACTAGTGCAAATAAATCAGTGGACATGAATTAAACAGACTTTTGCTAGAATTAGTTCTTTATCTGTGGATTAATAGTGTTAAATTAGTGTAAATAAATGGTTTATTTATAGCGGACGTTATAATAATCAAGGAAACGTTACATTGGTGTCAGTATGGGGTGGTTTTGAATGCCGGTGACAAGTACATCGGATGAGAAAATGGAAACTATCAAGGAAATGATAATATAGATGACGTTATTGAATTTTTGTAAAGTTGACGAAAAATTTGAAGAAGTCAACGGAAAATTTGAAGAAATATCAGGAACAATTGAACAGAATGTCAAGTTGAACGAGTACCTGAAAAGAACGTCGAATAATAAAGAAACTTTAGCTTCACCATCCTATAGCTACTTGAAATCGGAAAATAATATAGAAAGTGGTGAAATGAAGAGCAAGCCAACAACATTCGATGAAAAAGTTCCTTGGTCGACATATCAAAAACAATTTGAAGCTGCTGCGTTGGCAAACAGTTGGAGCGACAACGAAAAAGCCACAACATTATTTATATATATAGCTTTACGAGGAGAGGCACTTAACATTCTGCAGACAATACCGGAGAGTCAACATGCCTGTTATGTTTTAACATCCAAACTTCAGATGAGATATGGAGATCAAATAAAGAACCGGGTGCAGAAACCAGTAGAAAATCTTCAGGAGTTCGGGGCCAATATTGCCAGATTAGTGAGGCTGGCTTATCCATCAGCTCCAGACAGCTTCCTTGAAGAGCTATCAATCCAGATGTTTCTCGACGGGATCAAGGACAGCGAAATTCAACAAGCCTTGAGACTTGCACGCCCTGAAACCATTGATGATGCCTTAGCTCAAGCTTTAGTATTCAAGGCAGTGAAACAGGCGTCGTCGCATAGAGGAAAAATAAAATATCTCCAAATAAAAGAGAAGTCTTTATATACAGGCTGCCCCAATTAAAATGAAGACGAAAAACTCAATATTTCTGAAACGGATCAGATTTTCGAAAAACCGGTTACAGGATGATACTCGGTGAATCTGCGGCTAAAAGAAGCAATGATGCAAAATATAGGGTGTCCCATTTTATAACCGAAACTTTTCTCTCTAGCACTTGAACGGCGAATAATTTTCCGGATCATATGGAAGCAGCGTATAGGCAATAGAAATTACGAAAAAAATTTTTTGGAATTTTCGTGATATCTCCAACAGAAAACGAGATACAGCGAAATATTTGAAATAGCAATTTTTCAGAAACGCCCTGTAACTCGAGAACCAATTCAGATATCTCGGCAATTGATTATTATTATTATTATTATTATAAAAAATATAAGAGTTGAGGTTCATAACCTATAAACTCAAAATGAACAAAATAATGGTTATTAGGTACACTTGCACTTAAAAAAAAAAGAATTTGAAAGGAAGATAAGAAAAGCTAACACCAGAGCCTCCTCCCTGCTGGGCTGACCCCTAGACCATCCATTGGGTACAGTCAAAGGGCTGACCTCCATCCGTCATATCTATTTTTGAATGTGTTGATAGAAGGTGCTTGAACAACGTAGTTGGGAAGACCGTTCCAATCACTGAAGACTCTGTTCTGAAGGATGTTCTGACGTGGAGTCGTCCTGAAATTTTCCCGCTTCAGTTTATATCCCTGACCTCTTAGATTGTTGTTGTTGAGGACGAACATATCTCTGACTCTTTCACCCAGAAATCCACTTATAGCCCGGAACGAAAATATCAGGTCCCCTCGAGCTCGCCTCTCCTCGAAAGAGGTCAGTCCCATGGATACAAGTCGCTGTTGGTATGAGGGTCGAATTGTTCCATAGCCAACACGAGTGGCCCATCTCTGTGTGGTCTCGAGTAAGTTAATCTCTCCTCTTGTTGTACACCACCAAGCCGGACCACCGTACTCCAAGGTGGGGCGAATGTAGGTCTTGAATAAAGTACCAAAAGTTCTGTCGTTGCAGCCCTTGAAGGATTTGTAGAACATGTAGGTTAGTTGTTTGGCCTTGGAGGAAATATGTTCGATATGGCTACGCCAGCTGAGGTCTTCGGAGACTATGATGCCAAGGTCGGTCAGTTGGAAAACAGGAACCAGAGCCCGACCACCGATGCTGTATGGTTGTTTTTCCCGATATGCAGAATGGAGCATTTGCTTATATTGAGAGGAAGCATCCAGATGTTGCACCAGGTGTTTAAGCGGTCTAGGTCATCTTGAAGTGTTGAATGGTCTGTAGAAGGGAAATTGTACACTTTAAGGTCGTCGGCGAATAGAGAGACAGCAGATTTTAGGTGGAGTGGTAAATCGGAAGTGTACAAAAGAAACAAGATTGGACCCAGGACTGATCCCTGCGGCACACCAGAAAGCACCCGGCAGGATCGCGAGGAGAGCTCACATCCAACTCGAACGCGATACGACCGGTCAGATAGAAAAGCCTTTATCCAGCCCAGCAGTCCCCCTCTGATACCCAGGTGTTCCAGTTTAGTTATAAGTCGACCATGTGGAACTCTGTCGAACGCTTTCGAAAAATCGAGATAGATAACGTCCACTGGCCGACCGGAGTCCAACGCTTCGGTCCAGTCAGACAAACAGGAGAGAAGGTTTGTTATAGTTGAGCGCCCCGGAACAAATCCATGTTGCTGGTCTGGTATCAACTTGTGTTCGAGAGAGAACCTCAGGACTTGCTCACATATTATTCTCTCCAATCCTGGCAGGATCGCCATGTAGTAACGGGGTTGTTACTTAGGGTTTGAAGGAGAACACTTTACTATAAAATTATCTATTGAGCTCATTAGGTACACTGATGTCTTACTTCTACAATAAATGACTAATGACTCATCAATCCTTCTTCTATCTGTCCTACTTAATATAAGACAATGGGTACAGTGCTGAGTACGCAATATTGAGAAATATCTATTTAACATTCCAACGTTAGGTACACTACACCTTGGAAACCTTTGAAAAAAGAGATGAGGAGTCCTTGAATTTTTTTTTCTGACTCTTATGGTTCTCGAGATGCTCTCAGTGATCATCGAATTGGGGACACCCTGTACGGACTCGAGAAGTTTTTCATCGTGACGAGTGGAAGGCCACCAAACAGGACAAGCGTACTCCAGCATTGGTCTCACCTTACTGGTATAAAGAAGCTTGCATGTGGCTATATCGCAGCAACTAAAGAATTTTTGAATGGCATAAGTCAACTGTTTTGTCCTAGAAGTGTCGACTGAAATATGGTTTGACCATCGTTGATCTTCAGAGATAGTCAAACCGAGGTTCCAGTGTCTGGAGATACTTCGTGGATACTATAGTTACCTCTCGGGTTGCCTCTGTCAATGTGCAATACACAGCACTTATTCAAATTCAACAGAAGAAGATTGTCGTCACACCAATCACCAATCCCAAGCAAGTTCTGCTGGAGTGTATCGAAGTTGGATAGGGAAAATCAGTGTCATCCGCAAACATAGACCAGGTGGAGTGGAGTGAAGAGAGGAGATCCGAGGTATATAATAAGAACAAGAACCCCTGATGTCATAGGCTTATCTGGACAGGAGAAGGAATTATCAACTCTAACTCAAAAGAAACGGTGGGACAGAAAAGCTTTAGTCCAAGCAAGGACACTGCCCCACTTCTGATACCAAGATGGGCAAGCTTAGTCAGCAGCCGTAAATGAGGAACTCTTTCGAGGGCCCTAGAGAAGTCTAGATACACCACATCCACCACAATGACGCCATTAGATAAAGCGAACTCATATGAGCAGATATGATTCTCTCCAGGACCTTGGAGGCCGTCAATAATAAACTCATTGGTCTATAATCATTACATAGTATAAAACAAAGTCACTTCGCGGTCTGTCCCTATGTATGCTTAAATCTTCAAAACTACGCAACGGATTTTGAAAGGCTTTTTTCAATAGATGAAGTGATTCAAGAGGAAGGTTTATACACTGTGTCCGTAAAGTATGGAACAAATTCATTTTTAGCTAAACAGGTCATTTTATTTCCAGAAATAATCCTGAAACACGTTTATTTTTTATGGTTATTTACCGTATTTTAAAATAATAATCTAATATACAGGGTGAATTACGTTCGAGTAATGACGTCACCGTAATTTTTTTTAAACGGAACACCCCCATTTTGTCTCAATTTTCGGATAATTTGGTACAGTATGGACAAAAATACAATAGTTTTGTGTGTGCTCATAAAGTAACATGTTTGGAAACAGCTCATTTTTATGACGCTTACACTGAAAACGCTGACCAGGGGCGGATCTAGGAATTTTTTGAGGGGGGGGGCGATTCCAAAGTAACACAGTAATAATTCTCGGATAAACCAGCAAAAATTATATTATCACAGAACGAATTCTAATCCCGAGGGGGGGGGCGAAACCACCTTCGCCCCCCCCCTAAATCCGCCACTGACGCTGACTGAACCCCACGAGATAAATCAAAATATGAAATGTACTCGGTATTGTACTCCTAAAAAATGTCAACGAAAAAGTCCGCGATGGTATATTACGTCCATCTCTTAAGGATAACCGACAATAACCATTTTTTATCCTTTACATTTCACGGGAAAAAATGGCTTATTTAGGAAGTTATTTTAAGCAATACAGCATTAATCCTCATCCAATTAAGTACCTTAAATACATTGTCCATTCACAGCATGTAATTTAAATCAATATTTCCGAAGATATTACAGATTTATAATGCAGGGACATATAGCGGTGCGGCGCCGGCACTACCGTCGTTTATAAGGATTGCATTGCATCCGTGCGAAGCCGGGTTGCATATTCATTACCGACACGAAAACACAATCGGTTTTCCGATCGATGCCGAATACGTAATAATAAGTTGCCGACGTAATTCTTAGTTTGTCTGTAACTTAACTATTATACGAGTAGTGGTTTTATCGAACAAGTGCATTCAGTTATATCGCAATATTGCATATTTTTAATATTGCTTATTTCATTGCCAAAATGAACCTAGTAATTTTAGAGAATTCACCAAAACTTTACCAATATTCTACTGAGGGTAATCTATACTAATATTATCAAGAGGAAAGATTTGTATTTTTGTGTGTTTGGTACGACTTGGCTCAAAAACTACTGAACCGATTTCAGAAATTCTTTCACCCTTAGAAAGCTACATTATCCCTGAGTGACATAGGCTATACTTTTCACCCGAAAAAATTAAGGATACCTACTATAACTTCAATAATTACAAAAATCAGCCATAATCAGCTATTTTCACGTGCGCCTCAAAAACCGTGAGACTTACGTTGATACAATGTATGACGGAAATGTACCTCTTAATTAAATAGTTCTACAAAAAGTCCGCGTCAGCCTATATCTGTCTCTCGAGATTGACTTGCTATAACCTGTTTATGGTAATCAGATGTTTTCCAAAATTATGCACTATTTGGGAGTGCGTTTTTTGAATTGATGATCCTACGTTATTTATCCCCAGTATTTAATTTTGGACGAAATTGCCCTTAACATCATACAATTACACCGAATACATCAAAAGATATGGCAGGTTGAAGTGATGAAGATGAAACCGCACGACCGGACCTAAATGCGTCTTCGTGCTAGGCCATATTATGTGACTGGGAGAAGAAGACTTATCAGTGGAATTTCCAGAAAGCAGATGAAAGCGCCTCACAATTTTAAGGAATGTGTCGAAAAAATGTAGGATTAGGTGACAATAAATGGAAAAAAATTATGATATACAGACATTATGTCTGTATTGTCTGTATTATATAATTATCTATATAAATAAAACAGAGTTGTTGGTTACACCATTTATAACAAGAGATCGGATGGACTGTTTGTTATGAAACTTCATTTATTGATTCGTCTAAGGCCTGGTTATCATAAAATACATTAAAACTCTGAAAAATTCGATGAAAAATTTGCTTATGTAGGAAATGCTTTTCTTCCTTTTGAATAAGGCCACTAGGTGTCGCTACGGTTAATGGCTCTTATCTAGACATTGCAGCGTAGTCGTATATTTGATATTATCGGCACTAGATGGCGATGTATACAATTGTTGCATAGAACTTATAATAACATGGAAGGCTATCATCAGATCAAAAAGCGGGTAAACATCACAAGTTCGGATCACATCGGATTGTGACGATCAGCATCAATCGTGAGTTGTCCATTTTCATCTTTTCTCTATATTTCTGAAATGTATTTGATTTATGCTTCAGTAATAAATATATTTGCGGAAATAACTGAATTCAAAATTTCCCATAATTAGTAATTGACATATTATTTTTGTATTTCTGTCTGTGTGACAGCTCATATCCATGGAAAAGATGACAGTTGACAGATGACGTTTGACAGATGACATTTGACATTACTTTTAGCAATGGTAAGTTTATACAACTTTAACAGTGGGTTTCACAAAGCATATCACCGGTGATCGGAGCTTGATCTAGAATCAACTCGATCTGACAGTTCAGAAATCTAACCAAGCCGTTGATCTAGGATCACTGGAGATTACGATTTGTGAAATCCACCGTAAGTATAGGTATCATTTAGGCGAAACAAAGTTCGCCGGGCCAGCTAGTATAATTATAAATTTTGAGTCGAAGACCTTGTTTTTAAAAACAATTTATTTACAGAATACAACTTTTTTTTTTTTTTTAATGTTGTGATTTTCACGAAAAGGAATATCCTGTAATGTTCAGAGAACATCGTGAGAACCAAGGGCAAGCAGGTAGGAATTGGTGTTCTTCTTGAATTTCTGGAGGTTATATGCCTCGGGGAACACCTCCCTAGGCAATGTGTTCCAAAGCCTCGCTGTTCGTTGAATGAACGAGTCTTTGAAGAGAGATGTTCTGCAGGTCTCCAGAGTTACCACGAAGGGGTGTGAAGACTTAACTTGACGGGTTAGTCTGGAAGAGACTGCCAGAGGGGGAACGATTGCTGATAATTCAGAAGAGCATCGCCCATGGAAATATCTATAAAATAGAGACATCGCCCACTTTTCTACGGTGTTCCAGAGAAGTGAGCGAGCTTGTAAGCGATGCATCACCCACGAGACGAATTGCCCTTTTTTGTACGGAATCCAAGAGTTTTAGGGTGTGTTAAGGTGCAGCACTCCAAACATGGGAACAGTATTCCAGGACAGGTCGAATCTGTGCCTTATATATTGAAAGACTAGTTAACACTTTATGAATAAATCTATACTTCGAGAGCAATTCTAATTCTTAGGAGAACAAGTCTATTATTTAGGTTAGGCGAACACTTCTAATTCTTAGGAGAGCACTTCTAATTCTTAATGAATAATAAGGATGAAGCCGTTTCTTGAAGCTGTTTATTAAGGAACGGCTTATCTTCAATGAGACTCAGCACCGCAGGTGTTCGATGCTGACTTAGCAAGCTGCAACATGGTCATATGTGGAGCTTATGGAGAAGATAAGGAGGTTCATCCTACCAATATGGGGTGCGGCTACGTAATTATATATTTTATTATTTCTCGAAACATATCTTCTGTTTAGTTTAAACTGTAATAATTAACCATCCTCGCTAATATATCAAGTTTTTTTTCAATACCTGTTATATGTATAGGTATAAGGTGCAAATGGCACTTGTTGCTTGTATAAGTTACCGACAGAATCCTAAAGTTACGTCTGTAACTTATATAAAAATTATAAAATCATTCGGCTTTTCGACGTTGTTGGTTGTGTCGGTAACATAATATGAATATGCAGCCGGCTCACGTTACTAGTTGTCTATAATTATGAGTATGGGCTCTAGTTTACTGAACAATAGTATTGGCTTGTTCTTGTCAAACAAAGTCATCATCAAAGGATGCGATATATTTGATTACATTGTGTATTGATGAAACGTCATCATTTTACAAGGTGTATGTGAGACGTTTACATATGGTCATTTTATTACACGAATGCAATAATATTTTTCACTGATATCTTTCGAACAAAGAAACCTATGAACGTGAAATTCTCAGAGAAGGTACGGATCTCGAATGCTGCAACTGAGCTCGTTAATGGCCGAAATTCGACTAGGGGTTGAGAAAATATGGTAGTTCGAAATTTCGTTTCCATGATAACTTCAAATCTGCAAGGTCGATCTAGATGAAATTTTGCATTTAGATGGAAAATAACATATTCAAGCTGCATGCATGCATACAATTCTTGTCCATAATGCGGCATCAGAACCATATGAAATGCTAGCGAATTTGCGAATTATCGAAAAAAAAATCTCAATATTCGAAAACAAATGTTCTGTGATCATTGACGATTTCTATTACAGCTACAGTGAATTTGTTTTTGACAGCTGAAAGGTGGATGAACGAGCTCTCGGAAGTTCCTCTGACTTCACGTCAAAATGCTTTGAGTGACCCACTTTTTGCCTTTGAATAGCATTTCATGTTCTGAGTTGAGTTCTTTTTGTCAATGCGATTAATTGAATGTTTTCTTGATCCTCCTTTTGGGTTAATCCCTTTTCACAACCTAAATCGACAATTATCCATCACAAAATAAAATCTGCTAGAATATTTCAACTGTTGATACGAGATGGATTCAGTCTTCAAAACGTTGACTTATTTATCATAATTATTGTTTTGGAAGGAAAGATTTTAGCGGCATGCAGACAATTTTTTGAAATTCCGGAAAAAGTTACACACTGTGCAGGAATTGAACCTGCGTCGGAATCCAACATCTGACCTAAACTGAAATCGGTGAACTCTATACTACCTGAAAGTGGAAAGGACCCGCTTCGGGCGAAAAGTGAGGCCAAACCACTGCATAGGAAACCCGCAACTGTTAGGGATACCTATCTCTTTCTAACTCTAATTGTTTTTCAGGAAAAAAGTAATAATGCAAACAGTACAACGTTCATGTAAAATTTTTACTGTTCTTCCACGATTTTGATAAAAAAATGAATTGAAAATTAGAAACGAAATTTATCTCTTTGTAACTCATGTTGGTTAATGTGTGCATTTTATTTTTTTAAATTTATTCTTGAACAAATTTGATTATTTTTTTCTCAATTGTTATTCAAGAAAAGAGTAATAATGCAAACAGTACAACGTTCATGTAAAATTTTTACTGTTCTTCCACGATGTTGATAAATAAAATGAATAGAAAATTAGAAACGAAATTTTTATTTTATTTCACAATTCATTGCTAATACTATGAATCTAACAATTATTGAATAAAACAAGAAGAAAATGATCCCCACATAGTTTGCTACTTCTGGATGGAGTCCAATTCTTCCAGCGAACTGCCTTTATCCATAGCTTCAGGATATCTGGTCGTTTGAATGGAAAACTGTACCAAATGAATTCACTCTTGCTAGCCAAGTCGCTAATTATTCATTAAATAGCAAAATCTAATATTATCAATTCACCCGTGAAAAGATATTTTCCGATAATCGTACTCGTTTTTGCATCCAAACGCTACACAAGACACCACCATTGTTTTTTTATGTTCAAATTTCAAATATAGTTCAAATCAAAACTATTGCCGAAGCAATCAACAAATTACACCAACGCAATATGCTGCTTTTTAAACCACACACGAGGAAGGAAACGAAACTAATAGCACAGTAGAACACAAAAAATGTATATCTTCACTAATATTGTACGTATTTAACAAAAAGAATCCCCAAACTAATTAATTTTCACTTAAAAGATAATTTATGCATACAACCATAATTCATTTGACTGAGTAAGACAAAGACAGGTTACCCTAAATAAGGCTATCTCTGTTTCAGCTGCCCCTGCCTCATTTTACGTTCAAAAGTATACGGTCGGATCCGTTCCAGGTACATAGTATAGAGTTCAGTGACTGAAATCGAAGAAATTCGATGAAGTAAAGTGAAGGATAAAGGAGTCCTCTGATGGCTAATGATGACGAATCAGTGCTCCCCACCTAGGAACCCCCCTCTCTCACTACATATGAGGTGAACCTCATGATATTGAATTCCGGAAAAAGTATCATACACACAGTTAGCTCAGTTGGTAAGAGCCCCGACCCGGAATGTAGGAGACGCAGGTTCAATTCCTGCACAGTGTGTAACTTTTTCCGGAATCTCAAAAAATTTTCTCCTATAAATTCACAGACGATAAAATCAGTTATTATATATTATCATATATAGAAAATTGAATAGTGGGAATTGCAGAAATTAATGAGGTACTCTTTTTTCTTTGCTCGAGCTTTCGAGATATTTATTTATCTCTTCATCAGGAGAACTAAAATAAAAAGATAACGGTAGAAACAAATAAGATGATATCATGAAAAACTTACGAAATTGAGAATGTATAAAAAGATGGAGGTTTCTGAAATTCAATTTTTATACAGCTAAGTTAGTGATGTCAATTTTAGAAACCTCCATCTTTTTATACATTCTCAATTTCGTAAGTTTTTCATGATATCATCTTATTTGTTTCTACCGTTATCTTTTATTTTAGTTCTCCTGATGAAGAGATAAATAAATATCTCGAAAGCTCGAGCAAAGAAAAAAGAGTACATCATTAATTGCTGCAATTCCCACTATCCAATTTTCTATCTAATAACTTATCAGCAACGACTTTCCGATTATCATATATAATTATATATTATTGTTTTGCTTCGTTTGATTGCTCGATAGGCAAATTTGGAAAAACAATACGGAGTGTTGAATGCTGGAATTCTCCCGATCACTGGAGCATTTGTGAGTTTCGAAATGTAATTTAGAAGAGAATTATTGAACCTTACATCACCTGAAGCACTACATGATATTTCAAAACAAATTTGAAAACATCAGTCAAATAAATCCTCCATGATCTGATTTATACACACAACCAAACTTATATGGAATCACCCTGTTATTTGGAAAAAACGAATTTTAATCAAAAAAAAAGTCGCTGAAAAGATAAGAGCAGTTTTCCCAAAACAAGTTTATTACAAAAATAATATAAATTATTAAAAGATTATTTTTATAATAGAACAGAAAATTAAAAGTGTAAATTTCTCTAAAAATAATTTTTATGTAACTGAGAATTGAACAACAAATAAAACGATTTTAACAAATCAATAATCAGTATTACCACCCCTGGCATTGATACAAGCTTGAATTCGACGAGGCATGCTTTCTATTAAGTTGTTAATTTCTTCTTCTGTAACATTTGCCCATTCCTCTAAAGCCGCTTGTATAAGTTGCTCTGCGTTACCAGGATTATTTTGACGAGCTCTAATTTTTCTCTTGATCCTATCCCACAAGTGCTCGACAGGATTGAGGTCCGGTGAACAAGAAGGCCACTCTAAAACAGTCACACCTTCTGTTTCGAAAAATTTTTTCAACTCTGCTGGTATGTGGAGGTGCATTATCCTGCATAAATAGGAAATAATCTCCAAATTCTTCCAGCGAACTGCCTTTATCCATAGCTTCAGGATATCTGGTCGTTTGAATGGAAAACTGTACCAAATGAATTCACTCTTGCTAGCCAAGTCGCTAATTATTCATTAAATAGCAAAATCTAATATTATCAATTCACCCGTGAAAAGATATTTTCCGATAATCGTACTCGTTTTTGCATCCAAACGCTACACAAGACACCACCATTGTTTTTTTATGTTCAAATTTCAAATATAGTTCAAATCAAAACTATTGCCGAAGCAATCAACAAATTACACCAACGCAATATGCTGCTTTTTAAACCACACACGAGGAAGGAAACGAAACTAATAGCACAGTAGAACACAAAAAATGTATATCTTCACTAATATTGTACGTATTTAACAAAAAGAATCCCCAAACTAATTAATTTTCACTTAAAAGATAATTTATGCATACAACCATAATTCATTTGACTGAGTAAGACAAAGACAGGTTACCCTAAATAAGGCTATCTCTGTTTCAGCTGCCCTGCCTCATTTTACGTTCAAAAGTATACGGTCGGATCCGTTCCAGGTACATAGTATAGAGTTCAGTGACTGAAATCGAAGAAATTCGATGAAGTAAAGTGAAGGATAAAGGAGTCCTCTGATGGCTAATGATGACGAATCAGTGCTCCCCACCTAGGAACCCCCCTCTCTCACTACATATGAGGTGAACCTCATGATATTGAATTCCGGAAAAA
This sequence comes from Adalia bipunctata, assembly GCA_910592335.1. Lineage (NCBI taxonomy): Eukaryota > Metazoa > Arthropoda > Insecta > Coleoptera > Coccinellidae > Adalia > Adalia bipunctata. Next base: position 49,563,698 of record OU342950.1, on the reverse strand, counting down.
GTATCATACACACAGTTAGCTCAGTTGGTAAGAGCCCCGACCCGGAATGTAGGAGACGCAGGTTCAATTCCTGCACAGTGTGTAACTTTTTCCGGAATCTCAAAAAATTTTCTCCTATAAATTCACAGACGATAAAATCAGTTATTATATATTATCATATATAGAAAATTGAATAGTGGGAATTGCAGAAATTAATGAGGTACTCTTTTTTCTTTGCTCGAGCTTTCGAGATATTTATTTATCTCTTCATCAGGAGAACTAAAATAAAAAGATAACGGTAGAAACAAATAAGATGATATCATGAAAAACTTACGAAATTGAGAATGTATAAAAAGATGGAGGTTTCTGAAATTCAATTTTTATACAGCTAAGTTAGTGATGTCAATTTTAGAAACCTCCATCTTTTTATACATTCTCAATTTCGTAAGTTTTTCATGATATCATCTTATTTGTTTCTACCGTTATCTTTTATTTTAGTTCTCCTGATGAAGAGATAAATAAATATCTCGAAAGCTCGAGCAAAGAAAAAAGAGTACATCATTAATTGCTGCAATTCCCACTATCCAATTTTCTATCTAATAACTTATCAGCAACGACTTTCCGATTATCATATATAATTATATATTATTGTTTTGCTTCGTTTGATTGCTCGATAGGCAAATTTGGAAAAACAATACGGAGTGTTGAATGCTGGAATTCTCCCGATCACTGGAGCATTTGTGAGTTTCGAAATGTAATTTAGAAGAGAATTATTGAACCTTACATCACCTGAAGCACTACATGATATTTCAAAACAAATTTGAAAACATCAGTCAAATAAATCCTCCATGATCTGATTTATACACACAACCAAACTTATATGGAATCACCCTGTTATTTGGAAAAAACGAATTTTAATCAAAAAAAAAGTCGCTGAAAAGATAAGAGCAGTTTTCCCAAAACAAGTTTATTACAAAAATAATATAAATTATTAAAAGATTATTTTTATAATAGAACAGAAAATTAAAAGTGTAAATTTCTCTAAAAATAATTTTTATGTAACTGAGAATTGAACAACAAATAAAACGATTTTAACAAATCAATAATCAGTATTACCACCCCTGGCATTGATACAAGCTTGAATTCGACGAGGCATGCTTTCTATTAAGTTGTTAATTTCTTCTTCTGTAACATTTGCCCATTCCTCTAAAGCCGCTTGTATAAGTTGCTCTGCGTTACCAGGATTATTTTGACGAGCTCTAATTTTTCTCTTGATCCTATCCCACAAGTGCTCGACAGGATTGAGGTCCGGTGAACAAGAAGGCCACTCTAAAACAGTCACACCTTCTGTTTCGAAAAATTTTTTCAACTCTGCTGGTATGTGGAGGTGCATTATCCTGCATAAATAGGAAATAATCTCCAAAAGCACCTCGCCAGAGCCTCACTACAGGTTGTAGCACTAGATCAACATACCTAGGCCCGGTCAGAGATTGTCTAATGGGAATTAAAGGAGTTTTCTCACCAAACATAATTCCGCCCCAAAACATTACAGTACCTCCTTTGTATTTAGGGATCGGTCTTGCAGCTTGGAGCCTAGCTTGCCTCCCTATACCTCTTAAAATGCGAACACGCCAGTCGTCTGATCGTAGGCCAATTCTGGTCTCATCCGAAAATAAGACATTTTTCCAATCTTCAATAGTCCAATTTTCATGCTCTAAACACCAATTAAAACGGTCAACTTTATTTTGCCTTGATAGTTCTGAAACTCTTAACGCTCTTCTCTTGAATAATTCCCGAGCGCGAAGTCTTTTTCTGATAGTTTCGACAGAAACACCAACACCTGTAGCTTGCAAAAATTGCCTTTGAAGCTCCGAATGAGATACTGCGGGATTTCTTCTTGCTGTTTGGGCTAAAAAGCGATCCTGCCTTTCTGTAGTTACAGTTACTCTTCCACGACTTCTTCTCGGCCTATTCTTTAGGGTTCCTAACTCCAGAAACCTTGCATAGGTTTTTGAAACAGCCCCTTGTGTAACCCCCACCGTTCTTGCAATCTGTCTTTGTGACATATTGTTCTGCCATAGTAATAATTCTTTCTCTCTGGACTTCCGATAACCCCACATAAGGCATTTTTTTTAAAACTTCGCAAAAAAACAAAATATAAATTCACTGCGACGTTCGAACGAAATGGTAAAATCGACACTGCAAAGCCAAATCTTTTCAAGTGCTTATGAACCTAACTGTTTTTGTGAGTAAACACATGCACTTTTTATTTGCTTCTAACGAAAAAGATATCAAAATAATATTTCATCTTAATACTGGGTGATTCCATATAAGTTTGGTTGTGTGTATTACAGAAATATTAGAATGTTTCTTTTCGATAGATCTCTATATCTGAAACTGTATGATTTAGGTTTGACGAACCTGAGTAATTTCTCAAATTAATGAATTTTGTTTTCGAATTCATTCTAGTCGAAGTCATCGCGATACTGAAATTTACGAAAAAGTGAAATATCTCAGAAACAGCAAATTTGTATTACATGAGATGTCAAACCAACTTCTTCTAATTTTTATCATGCTTTCAAAATCTGCAGTAAAATACGTGTGTTCTATAATAAAAAACAAATATCTGCTTTCTATCAGTTTCCTGAGACATCCTGTAGATTTCAAAACAATCTCAAAACATAGTCCCAATTGGCCGTAATGATTTCATGTTCTACCCTACACTTATTCAAAGTCAAAGATGACTCATATTTTGTGACAGCCGAGTATTAATTTGTACGATACTTTCAACGTGTAAACAACACCTGTGAGTGAGAACTTTGGAAAATTCACAGCAATTTTTTTATTTAAAATACAAAATTTATCTACAAGATACAAAACTACTTCACCTTTCGAGAAAATGGGATACTTTCTGTTATCAAATAATTACACAAGTTATTAGGAGGCGATTCCTTGTAGAAAAATAAAGGAGGTTTTTCAAGTAAACAAAGCTCCAAGACCTTTCTTGGAAAAGTTACACGCTTTCAAAAATGAGAAAAGAAAGAATATTTTCCTTGTTTAAGTGCTGAAGAGTCGAAGGAATATTTTTTAATTTTGTTGTGATTTTTTACAGAACCAGAACTTTTCGGACCAGAAAATTTCTTCATGCGAAAATATGTGTTGAAAAAATTATTTATTGCGAATCTTTTCAAACTCCTATGTTTTGTGCGTAAAAGCAATAGTTTCCTAATGAAATAAAATAAAACATTGTGCATGCACAGTATTTTCTGCAAATGGACACAAAAAGATCTAGTAGTTGGCAGTTACGATTTGTGCGAATAAATGAGTAAGTTCATATATTCATTGATAGCTTTTTTATTGGAAGAACATGACGACGAAATGTGTGTAGTTTTTCAAGGAAAGGCCTGACAGCTTTTGTTCACAATTCAATTTTGGACAAGGATTCACTCCTCAAAAATTTCCGCACTTATTCGGTAACAACCAGAATATTCTTATAATGATTGATTGAGATGAAATATTGAATATATTAAAAATTCGAACGCAAATAAAATCGAATATGTTCACCTACCATGATTCTGCAGCAACTACTATAACAGATATTCTAAAACATCCTGAATTTTCGCAAATGCGTATGTGGAAAAGTAGGTACAAACACAAAACTTTGAAACCTCTGCTTTGCCAGACAAAAAGTGTAATATTGAATAACGAGTAATAATAAATTCGGATCCACGTCCTGAGCAACGTGACTCGAGAATGAACGGCATTGATTGGTTGACAGAGAAGGGTGGAATGAGTATCACGTTGCAAGAAAGAGTGTAGTTAGTTACTTTTGGCTGCAGAGATAGGGGATGAATTATGAATTCAATAATAGGCTCATATTTGTAGTGCGATAAATCCTTCTTTAACCTGAGCTTAGCGGAAAAAATTTTCCTACAACCCTAAATTTATAAAGAATTATAGTTAGTATATAGTATATAGTTAGAAATTCAAAGAGATGCTAAAACAGGCCGTAATTTTTCAAATGAAGTATCAGGTATAATATGTCGACATTGTTGAATGTTCTTTAGGAATTGGTTGCCAGGTCCTATAAATATTTTGCAGTTTACGCAAGGCCGTAGCTAGAAAAAAATTTCGGGGGGGGGTCCATCCGAGGCAGTAGCTAGAAAAAAATTTCGAGAGGAGGGGGGATGTCCGTTGAACTGAGCTCTAGAAAAATTTCGGGGGAGGTCCGGACCCCATCGGACCCCCCCCCTGGCTACGGCCTTGCTTACGTCGTGACGCATTTCAGATTCAAACGCTTCATGCTGCATGAAAAACTTGCTCAAGTCAACCTGAGAAAGACATACAGGATGTTTCACCATGAACTGGACCAATATACAGGGTGTTACATTCGAGTGCCTATTAGACGTTTCTGGAGAACTGTACCTATTTTAATCTGAAAATTTGTATTGTTCAGCTTGAATATTTTTGCAGCTTCAGCAAACTGTTATACCGAACATGTATAGGTAAATGCATTTCCTTTCATTTTTTCCTCTTTCTATAATTGAGTTTTCAATGTTCAATGACCTTTGTTCGAACTGTTGTGTTAGTACTGATAGTTTTCAGAATTTTAATTAGATCTGGAAAAAGGGACATATGTATGGAAGAAGTAAGGTCCAATAACGTGAAATGCAATATGCCCTCTCCAATTATTAAGCGACTATTGATTTTGGTGATTGAGTGTTCTCAACCAATGAGGATTTTCGACTGCATAATAATGTGTTGACCGACCCACTGCGTCCACTGCTTTTAAACGTTGCTTCATCGAAAAACAGAATTTTGTTAAATTTAGCAAAACCACTACCATACAGTTCTTGATGGAAAGAATGGAACCTTGCTTCAATATTATTCGTTTCAAATCAAATTTCTTTCCTGTAGCAATTGTATATAATACAGGGTGTTGCATTTGAAACAATCGAGTGAATTCAATTTGTACCTACTCTACGTTTGAAAACCAATGTAGTAGGCGATGGAACACATACATCGAATTCTTACCCATTTCAAAAGAGGCGCAGAAGCTGAAGGAATCGACTGGGGAAAAGACATACAAGTTCGAAAAAATGAAATGAAATCATAGTCAATTTAGCGTTGAACGTGTAGATGAATATTGTTTAGCGGACCAGTAAAATCATCAACACCCTCAGCGCGATGTGACCACGAATAAATGACGAATAAATCCTACCAACTTTTTTCTGAATACTACCGAATTATCTACTGATAGTTTTGAGCGGATTTTGCAGAAGGCACTGTCTTGAAATATTAAGTTAGGCAACTAAACATACATATCCAACCTTCCAGATATTCTACGTTGATGTATCCAACCACAATATAAATTTATACTATGATCCAACTGATGGAGAAGCATGATCAATGAAGCATACTCACAATACATATAAGGACTACTACCTTATACTGTGTTTTCAGTTCTTTGGACAAACTCACAATGAAACAATATTTATTATGAACATAAAAAACATCCAACAGGAAAATATTACACAAAACTATTTGCACTCCATAAAAAATATCTTCATAAAATCAACTCGAAATAAAATAAAAATTATGCAGCGTGATATTTTTGTATAAAATTTTGTTCATGATTAAATCCAACATATTTCTTGTTGGTTTGAAATTACAACAGCCACCCTCTTCTTCCAAACCTTCTTTAGCTTGCAATATCGAATGTATATTTCGATTCAAAAAATGAAATATTCTCCCACATTTGACGTTTGAAAAGGGCAGGCACAAAAGTTGTTTGGAAAAATCAGAAATATCCGGATATTTTGGCTGATTTACGGAATTTAATATTTTACTGACACCTATACCCAGAATTCTTCGACATTAATCGATGCTGCGTCATTGTTTGAACCTAGTTTCAATAAATTCATCACTTCTGAATCTATTTTCATCATTCATTATCAATGGTCTGCGGACTGAGATGAGAAATCATATTTGGAAATTTTTCGAACAATGGAACAAGGGAACTGAATTCATGGTAACAAGCTACCTGTGGATCTAAAAATGATAGGGTTTTGAATATATCATCCGTAGGTAATCTTGATTTCAATTGCTGAGTAAGCTCAATGAGGAAAGATTCACATTTGGTCAGAAAATCTTTTTCTATTTCCGCATAGATTCTTCCATTTTGTCGTTGTTGTGTGTTGAGATGTTTAGTCACATTTATTCCCAAATATAATTTCTGAACTGGTAGCATGAACAAATGATTTTTAGGGTCAATTTCGTGAATGGATACTGAATTTATATAGCTGGCTTTCACATAGCACCCTAGTATCGATTTCAATAAATCTGCTATATCTCTATAAATTCTATGCACCAACAGGATAATCTCCTTGAAATATTAAATTAAATTGATTGGTTGTAGGAAGTATGAAATCCAGAAAATGAAAATACAGTTTTAAACAGTCATCATTGAAGGAACAGAACAAAAATTCAGAAGAGACATTATGCCGTTTGTCAATAGCATGAAAAAATAATTTCAACGCCGACCATTGCTCTAATATTCTACTAACACCTCGTAGGAAAAGCCACATTCCTGGACTCACACAATCGTCCAGAAATGTTAGGCTTTTCCTACCCGGTAAACAATGTAGGTACTTTTTTTTATGTATTGTTCATGTGGTTAAATAATGTTACATTTACGCAAGTTGAAACTGCTTCGTCAGCACTAGCATACATTGGTTTTTTAACCTTTTTGGAACTCCCACACGCACCACCACTTCCAACTGCACTGATAATTATTTCCTTTTCTTTAATAGTATACAGGGTGTCCCACGGTCGAGTGCCTATTAGACGTTTCTGGAGAACTGGACATATTTGAAATCCGAAAATTGGGATTATGTTATTGTTGGAAATTCTCTATAGACCTAAAATATTTTTGGAGCTTGAGCGCTTCCGGTTATACCGGAAGTGGAAATGAATTTGTTCGAAAAATATTTTTTTCAATATTTTCGTTTCTGATATGATTGAGTGTTCAATGCTGAATACATTTCTGCTGAAATCATTGTATTCATTAGAATAGTTTTCAAAATATCGAAAAAAAACCTGAAAAAATGTCAAATATTCATAGTCAGTGTTATGTCCATTATTCCTATTCTGAACATTCCTAGTTTAAACCGTTATCACAACGTCAAAGTAGAAGAATGTGAAAAGGTCATGCATCTTTTGAATTTCATAAATATCATCACAGGGTGCTTCAAATTTTGTGTCGAAAACTGTGATCGAAAATTGGCCATAACTTCTGTTTTTCAAATTAGAACCCTATTTTTTTATGATTGCGTTGGATTCTGCGGAGAAAAATATTGATAGCACCCTCAGATGTTCTTGATCCTAAATTCAGTAATTGCCGAGATATTTGAGCTTTTCTGGATTTATGTTGTACGTAGAGTCAAATTCATCGAACCTGAAGAGATTCGATGAATATTCTTGTAAAACCATAGTAACAATTATGTCACCTGTGAATTATTAATAGGATCATTAATTTTCTATGGTCACAGAATATTCTCATGCCAACAGATTCGATGACTATTCTTATGAAACCATAGTAAAATCGAGAAGTAAGGTTAAGGCCTAAAATGAGAGCTGTCACTTGTGAATTATTAATGGGATAATTTATCTTCTTTGGCCACAGAATCTTCTCGAGCGAAAGATAAGATGAATTTGACTCTACGTATAACATGAATTCAGAAAAGCTTAAATATCTCTGGAATTACTGAATTTAGGAGCAAGAACATCTGAGAATGCTATCATTATTTTTCTTCGCAGAATCTAACGCAATCATAAAAAAATAGGGTTCTAATTTGAAAAACAGAAGTTATGGCCAATTTTCGATCACTGTTTTCGACACACAATTTGAAACACCCTGTGATGATATTTATGAAATTCAAAAGATGCATGACCTTTTCACATTCTTCTACTTTGACGTTGTGAGAACGGTTTACACTCGGGATTTTCAGAATAAGAATAATGATCATAACACTGACGATGAATATTTCACATTTTTTCAGGTTTTTTCTCGATATTTTGAAAACTGTTCGGATGAATACAATGGTTTCAACAAAAATGTATTCAGAATTGAATACTCAATCATATCAGAAACGAAAATATTGTTCAGTTCTCCAGAAACGTCTAATAGGCACTCGACCGTGGGACACCCTGTATATAGTGTTGTCTGGGACGCCATACATTAAAGCTTCATCTTTCTTTCGTGCACCACCGTCCACTCCATTTGAAAGTCTATGTTTTTCATCAAGAGATAAAGTTTTCAAAGTGCCTACGTTTTGACGAGATATTGTTAGCGATATTGTCGTGAAACCTCACAATTTACAACTAAAGAACTGAAATGAGTTCACATGCGGTTGGGCTATGAAACGATTCGTTAAAATCACACGTAAACGAGGGATTCCTCCAAAAAAATTCGACTTATCGAATGTGCCGCCAAATACTTCGTTCGAGGTATCAAGAAATTCGAGTTATAGAAGTTCGACTTATCGAATAAAAATTACACTAATTTTCAATCTTGGCGCTATTGCCAATTTGCCGATTTGCATCGAGTTATCAAAAATTCGACTTATCGAAGTTCGACTTAACGAAGTTCGACTGTATTATGATTTCTATGGTTAGGTCAGTCATTTATTCGTTGTCGTATCGCGCCGAGGGTTTTGATTATTTTATTGGTCCACTAGACAATATTCATCCACTTGTTCATCGACGTATTGGGTATATTTTCATTCTATATTTCCGAATCGGTATATCTAATAACATCAATATGGATTATACCCCTGCTTTTCACATTCAAAAAGCGAAGCCAAATCTTCGGTAAGGATTGCTTGAGTCAACTGGAAATTCAAAAACTGCGAGATATGTAGAGGTTATGTATATTTCGAAAGACGACAAGAAAATAGATAGCGAGGATGAAAATATCTGTTAAATATTTAACGTTCAATTCTAAAATATGAATAGGAGTTAACAATGATATGCAGGACTCAAATGCCGGGTTTCCACCAAGAGGACAGGACAAAAACAGATCACGAAGTCAGTCCGTTTGTGACAGTCCGCGAACTGTTTGCGAACTGTTCTAGAACTTGTTTTTCGGGCTTGTGAGTCCGCGAATTGCGTTTTTACGAACACAAACAGAGTCCCATCGAATGTCGGTAACTTCACGTGTTTTAGGACTGTTTGTCAGCTTAGGGTAAACGCCCAGTTTGTTTTAATTTTCATTGTTGCGATCTAGTGGTAGTTTGCAGCGCGCCACATTCTTACCTACAACTACATGTCCGGTGTCTATGTACGAACAGTTTTTATCGACTTCTGTTTATGACTGGTGTAATCAAGAAGTCCGTTGGGAACCCAACAGTCTTGGAACAATTTCAAAACAAAATTGTTCGTAATTTCTGTTCAAATGGACAGTTCTCGTATTTTGTTTCGACCAGTCCGCTTGGTGGAAACCCGGCATAAGAAAACGAAATGAAGCGATTGAAACATCTCACATGAAATTGTGAGGTCATGAAGTTATGAATGACATAGGTACGTTTCACGATATAATACGATGTGTCAGGGAGAAACAGAATTGGTAAATTATTTTTTTTTTTTTTTTTAATAATTCGGCATCGACTGCTTTGGTCATTAGCCGAGGAAATTATTTTTATTCTCAATATTGCCGCACAAGCGCAGATCTGGATCAAGAGTTGTTGAGACAAGAAATAAGCGTATTGGCCTGTTTGCAACCAAATGAGAACTCATATGATCTCAGAATATGGTTTTGAAATACATTGTGAGAAAATTTTGAATGAAAATGACTCTGAATATAACGTAATTTATCGGATTTAATCGATCCCAAACACTATCATTAATTTTTTTCGTAGAATCATAAGTGAATAGGGTTCTAATTGGAAAAAACAAACGTTAAATCGATTTTTTCTCCATTTTTGACGCAGTATCAGAGACATCCTGTGATGAAATTCCTCAAATTCGAAGCAAGGTATTTCCACATTCTTCTTCTTCAAGAATGTGACGACAGATTACTGTGCAGAGGATAGGGATAGAATAGCTGTGTTGGCAGTGATTAGAATTTGTTCAAGACTTTCTTGTCGATCGAAAATTTGAGCAAGGGTCCTACTTTCCATTTCTCCCGAAAGGGTCGCGATATTTTCTATTGACGCTGTAGCGCCACAACCGCGAAATATTGCGGAATATTCGCGAAGTATATTCTAGTTTTTGTTCTATAATATTCGGTCACGATTTTTAGTTAGGATTCGTTACACCAGGATTTCTAGGCATCTATCTCTGAGGATATTGAGAATTCAAATGATGCACATTGTTATGCATAATATTACAAGGAAGAAAACATGAGAAAAAAAATTGAGAAAATTTGTTTTCATTTTCGGTAAAACCGGAAGAGCTGCAGCTACATAAAAATTTTGGGTGAACGAAGAATTTTGAACAATATCACAATACAAACTTTTAGTTTCGAAATAGACCCAGAAACGTCTAATAGGTACATTATAATTGGAACATCCTGTATATAATGTAGATGAGATCGAGAGGAATATTTTGCCTCATGGTATACAAAGGGAATCTTTCATATGAACAAAAACTTTCAGGCCTTCGAAAAAAGTTACTCGCTTTTGAAAATGAGAAAAGAATTTTTCTCTGAAAAATTTTGAAGAATTGAAGAAATGGCATTTTGTGGGCTGTCTATATTTGTGGTTGGTTGTGAGGGGTGAAACATGTAACCCCTCACCCATTTCCACCTAAACCTCATTAACATGAAAAATTTCTTGGTTGAGAATTGTTTCATTATTAATCCCTCTCAACTATTGTGTAGTGTAAAAGCCAAACATGCACTCACCTAGTTTTTTGACAAAACCGAAAATGGAAAGAAAAAACGTTTCTTAGAACCCCAAGAATCTACAGTTGGAAGAATGTGAAGGTGAAATACATACAGTTCTCTAAATCTGGAATCCGTTGAGTTCCTTGGCAGCTGTACACTCGGCTTTCTTAGATTTTTCTCCAACTCCATATTTATTATAAATTTCTATGTTGCCAATGATAATTATGCGTCTTTTGCTTAGTGGATCATTTAACCCGATATCAGTGTAACTGCTTGTTTCCGTTATGCATTCATTGTGAGAAGTTCAGTCCATTTCAATGAGTTCAGTTACAATTTCTCAACTTTCGAATAAATAATCTATCTTGGAGAGATAGATATCTTCGGAGTTGTGACTATTTTTCATTTATGGAGAAATTGATCAGCCGGAGAAAAGTGTGACACGTTGATAGTGTAGGAATATCGCGAAATAAATATGTATAATAAATCCATAAATTGTATGGAACGGCTCAATAATGGGTCTCTCATGATGAGCTGGGTCGATATGTAAATGAGAAATTTCTTGTCTTATACAGCACATCATGAAAATTTAATATTTCGAGACTCAAGCGAATCGAGTCAAATAATTCAGGATTGGTCAGCATTAGCATAAAATCTCGAACTTTCTGCATCATTCGAAACATTGTACAAAAATTCGAACATGCTGTTCGAAAATTCCGTAAAGCTTTTTTTCAAAATGGTCCTTTTTCCCAATATAATTGTGTTCTGCGCTGAAAAAACGGTAAACTTTTTTCACGCCCATATGCTCTATATCAGAAATGAACGGTATCAATAAAGGGTGAGTCACGAGGAAGTGTACAATGTACAGGGTGGGCAAAGTTGGTGCTACATTAACTGAAACATATGATACATTCCTGAAACGGGAAAAAAATGACGATTCTCTCTAAGTCATTTCAAACTACTCTTTCCATAAGAAAAAACACAACTTTATGTTTTAACTCAGCAAATAGACCTCTTAGAAAAAATCAAAGTACGCCACTTGATTGCTATCAGAAAAGTGTCTGTTGAAATCGCTCAAATTTCAATTTTGACCTATAACTCGAAAACGAAAGAAGATAGAGGAATGCAATTGATGGCATTGTCAGTTTATCGAAAAAAGAGGACTATAAGGTGCCATTCATTTTTCTCTATCTCCTCGGGTTAAAAAGTTTTAGTTCATGTAGCACCAATTTTTCCCACCCTGTTCATACTCCTACCAAGTATAGAGGCTACTCAAATGACCATTCAAAAGTGCCTTTTCCTCTTCCTATGTTTTATACAGTGTGATTTTCAATTTTCACCGAAAATTTCGATAGGTCATTACATTTAATGGGATATCTTGAATCAATTGAAAATTTCAGGGAATATGTATTGTCTTGACCTTCAGAAAGCAGGTTATTTCTGATTCTGAAAATCCTAGTTCGGTTCTAAAAATTTCGGTTGGATCTCTCTTTTGCGAAAATTTTACCCTGTGTATGGTGTTTTCAATATTTGATGAGGTAAATCCGTTGACAAAGAATTTACAGGGTGTTCCACCATTAACTGGACAAACATACAGGGTGGCCATTTGAAAACGAAACAGACGGGATTACAGACGAAATAAATTTTTTCGATAGAAATGCTCGGACAGGTGTTTATTCAATTGCAGAGCGGGTGGAAATAATTTCACTTTTTTTTGCAAACAATCAATGTGCGAATAGAACCGCAGAATTCTTCAATCAACGACATTTAGCAGCTTACAATAAATGTGAGATATCGAATTCTATGACCTTATAAGTCTTTGAGAAGCGCCAGACGATACAACAATGATGAAACTGAATTCAATTTGACAGGTGAAAATAAATAAGACATGAAATTCTATGACCGTCCCAGTTTTGAAGGAAGTGAATCAAAGCCTGCTTGGATTTTGTTGAACGAAAAGTGTTTTTTCGAAATTTTCGATATATAGTGAACTCGGAAGTATAACATGATATATATTTTTGAAATCGTTGAAGAAAGATCTATTCGGAAATATCACTTCCCATTATGGTTTCCATTTGAAGAAAAAATTTTTTTGTTATAGCTCCGAAATTTGAGCAGATACAAAAAATCCAATAGCACCGCTGGAAAGCAGTAAAAAAAGTGCCCTGAAGATGTGTTTATCTCAAGAGCGTAGATTCTGTAATACTGAAGTTATAGTCAATTATAATAATTGGCCAAATACCAGAATCGCCCTGTAGCTTGGAAACTAGACGCCGTAGCAACTTCGGGTTTTCAGCAATTTCGGTTTCTCGAAAAAAGAGAACATGACATGTATATTACTTTTTCTCTATCTCTTATAGTTGAAGAGTTGTAGTACTAAATCATCGAAATCTGGCCACCCTGTACAATGTTTGTTTCTCCGATGAGTGTTCGTTCTTTCTAAACGGCACAGTAAATCGACACAATTGTCGTTATTGGGCCGATGCCGCGATGCTAATCCGAGATTGTTCCACGAAGTTTATACTCAACAACCACAAAAACTCAATGTTTGGGCTGGAATATTTGGTGACAACATTGTCGGCCCGTTCTTTTTACCTGGTAATCTTACTGGACTTAATCTTACTTTGGACTTATTGAAAAATCACATTGATCCAATTTTGACGGAAATTATTGAAAACAATGCTGGAAATTATGTGGAAGATCAGATTGTGTTTCAGCAGGATGGAGCTCCTCCACACTACGCCTTACCAGTTCGAGAATATCTGGATCAAAGATTTCCAAATCGGTGGATTGGCAGAAGGGGTCCCACTGAATGGCCAGCCAGATCGCCAGATCTGTCACCACTAGATTTCTTTCTTTGGGGCCACTTGAAGAGTAAAATTTACTCTACACAGCCCGATTCCATAGAAGATTTAAGAAGACGTATAGTGAACGAATGTCGACAAATCACTCCAGAAATGCTGCAAAATGTGCGCCATCGTTTCGAACAAAACTTATTTCATTGTATGGAAGCTAATGGTGAACAATTTGAATATTTAATTAATTGATGTGAGTTTTTGATAAATTATTTACTTTACTTTGAAAAGTCTTATTTCTTAGATCAATACTTCAAATCGTTCTGATACCGTACAGTTGGAGAATGATTTCAGTGAATAAAACAGCTAGTCGAACATCTGACCCTAGTAGCATTAACACGTACGGTATGACTTCTTTTGCCCAGTGGTAGATGTTTTGCAATTTCAAATACAAGTACGGAAATTTTGGTGTTTCGGAAGCACGAAATGTCAATTATTCGCAAAAAATTAATTTAAGTGATAAAATTAACTAACGCATGAATATTTCAAGAACTAATGCATAATGGTAATCTGATTAGAGATATGTACGTATTTGGACTTTTTGGAGATTTCTATCGATCAAGTGTTACCGCATGTTATTGGAAATACTGCAAATTATATCGAAGATAATTTAGATTGAGTTTCAGCAAGATTGAGCTCCTTCGCAATACGCTTTGTTTGTTCGACATCTTGATTAAAGATTTCTATGTCAGTGGATTGGAGGAAGGAAGCCACAGTCATGGTTGTTTTGAAGCTCAAAATGTCGATTTTTCACAAAAAAACACTACAAGTGCCATGAAAACACCACTTCATTTTCAAATACTTAGTTAAGAATATTTCGAGAACTAATGCATAAAATGAAAAAACAATTAAAACAATTACTGTGCTGAAATCAGTATAAAAATACCTTTCAAATGAGGTATCACTCACCCCATCTTCCCTATTCAAAAATTGGGGGTGAGGGTTGTAGTAGCAAGGGTTGAAGCGCTATGCGTCCGTAACCTACATCTTAAGTTGTCCCCCTCGAAACAGAAATCGACCTGTCCGAGCATTTCTATCGAAAAAATTTATTTCGTCTGTAATCTCGTCTGTTTCGTTTTCAAATGGCCACCCTGTATATAGCCGTGTAGATGGCACCAGGGAAGTCATTTTTGCCTCATGACATATACCCCGTTTTCGATGCATAAGCGAGATACCGGGTGTTGAATGTCCACTTCGGGCAATATTCTGATGACTGTGGTGAGTTATGCGTGACATTTGAAATTTCGGTTTCTGGTCACATCTCAGTATTTTTGTGGGCTAAATTCAATTGTGGTGAGAAATAAAAAAAAAATTCGAAATGTCGGAAAACCTGCAAAGTTGGATTTTTTTTCTCGGTTGCCAATTTGAAAAGCATTATTTTAACGTACTAGATTTTCTTAGATTTTCCAGAATTCGAACTCAACATTTTTTTTACATGTCTGCAGTGAAAAAAAAATTCGGCCGAAATTGTTGGAATTTTTCATGGTTTAACTATCTCCCATTCTGAATACTAAGGTGCAAACAGAATGAAAAAATATTCATTGGATTTCTTTTTGTAACCCTCCGAAGATCACGCTCGGAGTACTACATTATTTTTATTTGAAAAACTGGAAGCCGTACGAAGGCCAAATTTGTGCTGGACAGAAATATGAATTTATAAACCAAAAAATTTTTTTCCGCAAATCGCTAGGAAATTTTGACATTTCTTACAAAATTTGTCATAGAAAGCGTCAAGATTTCCCAACTGTTAGGAAATATTCATTTCCTTACAGTTGTCAGTGTTCTACACTCGGTTCTACATAAGCATATTCGTCCTTTTCTCTAGATTTCTTTGGAAATAATTCTAATGAAACTGCCTCAACCAGCTCTGGAGGAGTTCCAGAAATGAAAAATTCATCATCATTTTACATTGTTTTGTCTTCGAAAAGACGAGCAATTAAATAATTAATATTCGTCAAGTTTGACAATTCAACATTGATACGGGTTCATAGTAACGCAACCAATTCCATTCCGAATTTCAAAGCTCCATTTATTGATGAATGGAATAATTCGCGATTTTTATCAAAATTGATTAAAATCTGTCGAATTTCAAACGATTTGCGGAAAAATAGTATGTTTACCTCGTAGGAAAAGCCACATTCCGGGACTCTGTGTTGCTAATCTTCACAATCGTTCAGGAATGTGAGGCTTTTCCTACTCGGTAAACAATGTACTATTTTCAAAATACTTTAGTAGGATTCGTACCCTCTACGAGTATGAATTGGGTTTTTTCTAATCTTATGAATTTTCGTTACCAAAGCAACGCTAGTTAATCGAAAGTGGAGAGTTCGATTCCCACCAGAGTTTTTTGAAAAAAATTTTTTTGGTTCATAAATTCATATTTCTGTCCGGGTCATTCTGGCAGCCCATTAGCACAAATTTGGCCTTTGTACGGCCTCCAGTTTTTCATAAGTAATATCATAAGTGCATCCAATTTTTCCGAAAAAAATCGAAAAAACACGTTGCTAAGTAATATTTTAACAAGAAGCATGAGTGCAGGTGGCAACAAAAATCCGAGTCGAAAACAGGATTTTTGCACCTGCACGAATGCTTTTTGTTAAAAAAATATTACTTTGCACTGTGTTTTTTAGATTTTTTTCACAGGAAAAATTAGGTGCACGAATGGTATTTGACAAGACTATTTCATGAGTAACAGATTATTCTGGATGCATCTATGTATGTATTATTAATTTTCGTTGACAACAACTGTCAAGTTTTGCCGCGGGTGAACCCGAAAAAACTGCTGACAGCTGCTGCCATACAGTTTTTCCATTTAGAAACCATTTGTGATTCGAAATTGCGCGTTTGGGATTGGTGGAAATTAAGACGAGGGAAATAGTCAAATAAAAATTATGAAAGTTCTCCGAGCGTAATCTTTGGAAGGCTACAAAAAGAAAACTAATTGATATTTTTTTATTCTGTTTTCAACTTAGTATTCAGAATGAAAGATAGTTCAACCATAAAAAAGTCCAAGAATTGCGGCCGAAATTTTTTTCAATGAAGAAAGGACCCCGCACTTTTACTACGGGAAATGGCGTTCCGTCAAATTTTCTAAAATTTTGGTATAATGTAGTACTCGACATACTGATCAAAAGTGTTCATGGCCTCAACTCAATCCTATGACTAGTTTTTGAGATACAGGGCGTTGAAGTTGAGAATTACCCACTTTTACTACGCCCGTATCTCGGAACAAAATCGAATGAACTTCAATTTTTCACAAGAAACATTTCATCTTGCATCACATCTCCAAGGAGCAAGCATATAGAGGAATATGACCAAAAATCGTTACGAATACAGGGTTATCCATAATTGAATGCATGCCCGATTTTGAAAGTATAAAATATGTCAATTCCAGAGCGAAAACGTTCGCAAAATGAACTATTACACTACACCTTTTCCAATTGTAATTCAGAAAACGTAAGATGTAATTCAGAAAAGCAAATTTGAATTTCAGAAAATGGAAATTGTAATTCAGAATAGTATATGATATGTATCAACTTACTATTCTGAATTACAATTTCCATTTTCTGAAATTCAAATTTGCTTTTCTGAATTACATTTTACGTTTTCTGAATTACAATTGGAAAAGGTGTAGATATGTTGTTGTTACATCGAAAAAGTCTAAAATACCCAGAATTTATACTGGGTGATCCATTATTATAGAAACTATTCTCAAGGAAGGTTAAATGGACACCCTGTATTTATGGGTTGATTCAAGCTGTTCGTTCAATTTTTTTAGAACATATCGTCATGGACTTCAAAGAATACAGGGTGATTCAGTCATGAAATGAACTTTGAACCTCACGAAAATACCCAAAAACCACCTTTTTTTTTCATCACCCTCTATTTCAAGATTGAATCCGACGAGGTGGGAGTTTTCTTTCACCACTGTACTTTATATGAAAACATCAATACGGATGAGAGTTTTCATCCTCTTCCTATGACCAGATTTTCTGCTGGAATACGAATAGAATCACATAAATATATAATTTTCATATTACATAAAAAAAAATCTGGTCATAAGAAGTGGATAAAAACTCTCAGCCGTATTGATGTTTTCATATCAAGTACAGTTCAATCTTGAAATAGAGGGTGATGAAAAAAAAAGGTGGTTTTTGGGTATTTTCGTGAGGTTCAAAGTTCAATTCATGACTGAATCACCCTGTATTCTTTGAAGTCCATGATGATATGTTGTAAAAAAATTAAACAAACACCTTGAATCAACCCATAAATACAGGGTGTCCATTTAACCTTCCTTGAGAATAGTTTCTATAATAATGGATCACCCAGTATAAATTCTGGGTATTTCAGACTTTTTCGATGTAACAACAACATATCTAGTGTAATAGTTCATTTTGCGAACGTTTTCGCTCTGGAATTGACATATTTTATACTTTCAAAATCGGGCATGCATTCAATTATGGATAACCCTGTATTCGTAACGATTTTCGGTCATATTCCTCTATATGCTTGCTCCTTGGGGATGTGATGAAATGTTTCTTGAGAAAAATTGAAGTACATTCGATTCTGTTCCGAGATACGGGCGTAGTAAAAGTGGGTAATTCTCAACTTCAACGCCCTGTATCTCAAAAACTAGTCATAGGATTGAGTTGGGGCCATGGACACTTTCGATCAGTCGAGTACTACATTATACCAAAATTTTAGAAAATTTGACGGAACGCCCTTTCCCATAGTAAAAGTGCGGGGTCCTTTAAAAGAAAGATGAGTTCGAATTTTGGGAAAATTTTCTCACGGAAAATCTAAGAAAATCAAGCACAATGCTTTTCAAATTGGCAACCGAGAAAAAAAAATCAAACTTTGCAGGTTCTCCGCCATTTCGAGTTTTCTTTTTCAGAATTTTTTACCACAATTGAATTGAGCCCAAAAAACTATCGAGATGTGACTAGAAACTGTAATTACTGTAATTATTTTCGCCTAGCCTTATACTGGGTGTATTTTAACGTGATGCTTTTCTTTTTACAGATGGAAGAACTCATCAAAGTAAGTCATTTTACCAAAAAATTTTTATATGAATTATGCCCCTTTTTCGAGAAATTGAAACTAGAATATTTTCTAGTTCCTAGGTGAATCTGAAAATTCCTCAGTCCGAACCTGCTCCCTAGTTTGCTCTTCCAAAGATATCAACATCTATTGTTTTTTGTCTTCTTATCTAACAAATTTGCAAAAAAATCTAGTGCATAGAACAGATCATTTTGCCATATGCCGCTCTCTTAGAAATTTTTTGAATTGAACATTTCGAATAAAAAATTTTCGGTAAAATGACTTATTTTGATGAGTTCTATCACCATGCCTCTGGCAACGCTGATTCAGAAATCGAACCTCAAATCAAATCTTATACGTCCGCCTTTGATCGGTAACAGCATTTTCCGTAGTTCAAATTTCTCGTGACAAGTGACAAGTCTCTCATCACATTTTTTTTTCATGGAAGTTATCCAAATTTCCACGAACAAAATAAGGAATTCAATAGTTGGGTGGCTGTTTTCGAATCCATAATAAGTAATCATTCTTTCATAATGTATTATGTCCAATATATCGGACCGCGAACAGACGTCTCCACGAGAGCTCCTAATAAGTGAATTAAATAAAGTCAACAAAAATACTTCGATTGACATTTGATGATTGTTAATAAGTCGATTCTGAAAATTTTCTTCACTGATTTGTTCGCGGATGTCGTTGGGTGCGATATTTCCGAAGAAGGTATGTCTAGTATCTACGAAAGGAATCAACTCTGACATACACGTATTTGCTATCCGTCCTTCGTTTAGACTTGTAGAGCAATGAAAAATCTCCAAAAGCTCAATGATCATTCGGAATTGCGTATTTGGTATATGAATGAAATGATCCAGTACCTGAAAAACAGTAATAATCTCCCTACCATTAAGATCGTTAGGAAGACCAGATAGACTACAGGCCCGTGTCGAAAATTGATGGGTCATTTGAACCAGAAGATGACCTATCTAGAACGATAGAAGGACATAAAATAATAAGATTCAGCACTATGCCGTCACTTGTGAGCTGTCCAACTGAGTAGGTACAGGTGGCAATTCAAAAGGACAGGTAGACTGGGTACATTTGGGTCATATGACTTTTGACGGCATTCTTACCATCGATAGCTCAATGGAAAATAATAGGAAAACGGGCAGTGCCGTACAAAAATGATGCGCCATATATTCGGAAAATTTTTTTGATTTTCCGAAAATTTCCATGGTAAAATAGGTCATTTGACTTTGTACGGCATCAGTTTTATACGGTTGCCATACATCTTCTAATCCATTATTCAGCAACGCCGTAAAAAAATCATGCGACAAAGGGAAAAAATCGAGGGTTGCAACCCCCTCTCTTGCCGTGCTCCAGGGGGTCATTTGAAAAAGTACGGCTTCGGTTCCAAAACATTATCCAGCACTCAAAATTACTATTAAAAATAAGGCCGTCAAAAAAAAATTGTTCATTTTGATGTTATATCGATAATTATCTTAATTTCATCTTATGCTTGACCCATAAAGCTCTAAAGTCATTTGACCCAGTAAGGCAACTTCTTTTTTAACATGATACTTTAAGATACAATTCTTATATTATACAGGGTGTCTCAAGTTCGAGTGCCTATTAGACGTTTCTGGAGAACTAGACATATTTGAAATCTGAAAATTGGGATCATGATATTGTTCGAAATTCTCTACAGACCGAAAATATTTTCCAAGCCCATAAACTTCCGGTTATACAGGGAGTGAAAATAAATTCTACGGAAAATTTTTTTTTTCAAGTTTTCCATTCCTGGTATGATCGAGTATTCAATAGTGAATACATTTCTGTTAAAACCATTGTATTAAATCGAATAGTTTTCAAAATATCCAAAAAAAAAACTGGAAAAAAAGTCAATATGTTCAGTCAGTAATATGTTCATTATTCTTATTTTAAATATCCTGAGAGTTAACCGTTTTTACAACATCGAAGAAGAAGGATGTGAAAAGGTCATGCATCTTTTGGATTTCAAAAATATCATCACAGGGTGTTTCAAATTTTGTGTTGAAAATTTTGATCTTAAATTGGCCATAACTTCTGTTTTTCAAATTAGAACCCTATTTTTTTATAATTGTGTTGGATTCTGCGGTCAAAAATAATGATAGTTTTCTCAGATGATTATGCTCCTAAATTCATGGTTTCTTTCGAAACCATGGGAACACTCTGTACCCATAGAAGATAAATTATCTGTTAATAATTCACAAGTGTCAGGTGTTATTGTTATTCGTTATCTTCATTTCTCGATTTAACAAAATGAACCGTTATTATAATTACGAAATTCTGGATCTATTTTTTATATACTTGGTGAATGTGACAGAATTATTAGTAGAACCTGCCGGGCCTTCAACGAGAAGTATCCCCATTTACCTTCCATAACGGAGAAGATCTTTAGAAAATATGTTTCAAACTTTCAAAGTTTTGGATGTGTAAGAGCCCCTAAAGAAGGGTAGTTGATGATGAGGAAGTGAAATTAGTGTTTTGACTTATTTCGAAGCGAATGAAAATGCATCTATTCGAAGTGCAGCTCATGAAATCGATTTAGACAGAAATTCAGTGCACCGAATTTTGAAAAAACACAACATGCATGACTACAAATATGAGAAAGTTCATACATTAGAACCACGTCACTACATAAAAAGGTTAAATTTTTGTAGAGGAATATTAGAAAAACTTGAAAATGATGAAAATTTTTTGAAAAAGATCATTTGGACAGACGAAGCAAAATTCAATAATGAAGGACTATTTAATAGAAAGAATTGCCACATTTGGAGAAGTGAAAATCCTCATAGAAAAAGACAAAGAAACCCCCAGAACAAATTTAGTTTGAATGTGTTTGCTCTTTTGATGAACAATAAAGTGCGGTACTACATTTATGAAGAAAATTTAAATACAGAAAAATTTTTGGAAATCCTGAGAAATTTTGTTTCTGAGTTTGGGGATGAACTGCCGTTGAGTATGTCCACTACCGCATATTATCAATTGGATGGGGCTCCGGCACATAGTTCGCACGAGGTGTCTGAAGAACTGAATGCAATGTTTGGTAATCGGTGGATCGGACGCCGTTCTTCACTGTTTTGGCCCCCACGATCTCCCGATCTTACTCCCTTAGATTTTTATTTATGGGGTAGAATAAAAAACATAGTCTATGAATCTCCTGTTGAAAGCAAAGAAGATTTGAAACGGCGTGTGGAGGATGCTTTCCACTCACTAAAGGGGGAGGAAATTGAGCGAGCGACTAACCGAGGTGTTTCAAGACGTATTCGAAAGTGTGTGGAACAAAATGGTTACCATATTGAAACTCTTACCTGATCATTTATTTTGTTAATTTGAGTTTTCAAACGTATTTTTATTTTTATTATCATAATTTATTTATAATCATAATTCGGTGTACTGAGAGAGCGAATCTATTTAATGTGTTTCCTATTGAACAGATGAATTCTCATTCGCTTCGAAATAAGTTGATATACTAATTTCATCAACTGCCCTTTTTTTGTATTCTTTAGGGGCTCTTACATTCCAAAATTTGGAAAGTTTGAAACATCTTTTCAGAAATTGTAAAAAAAATGGGGATAACTCTCATTGGATACTCAACATTTTGTGTCATCCACCATGGATTTGAAATAAACAATATCATTAAGTGCATTTGAATGTGTATTGCGTATACAATTGAAAAAATACAATATAAGAAATAAATCCAAAATCTCATTATTAAAATAGCAACGATTCATTTTGTGAAATCAAAAAATTTCATAACGACTTACAATAAGAACTGTCTGACACTTGTGAATTATGAATGGGATGATTTATCTTCTATGTTCACAGAATATCCTTATGAATCAGATTCGAAGAATTTGATTCTACGTACTACATAAATCCAGAAAATCTCAAATAACTCAGAAATTATTGAATTTATGAGCATAATCATGTGAGAAAACTATCATTATTTTTGACCGCAGAATCCAACACAATTATAAAAAAATAGGGTTCTAATTTGAAAAACAGAAGTTATGGCCAATTTAAGATCACAATTTTCAACACAAAATTTGAAACACCCTGTGATGATATTTTTGAAATCCAAAAGATGCATGACCTTTTCACATCCTTCTTCTTCGATGTTGTAAAAACGGTTAACGCTCAGGATATTTAAAATAAGAATAATGCACATATTACTGACTGAACATATTGACTTTTTTTTTGGATATTTTGAAAACTATTCGATTTAATACAATGGTTTTAACAGATATGTACTCACTATTGAATACTCGATCATACCAGGAATGGAAAACTTGAAAAAAATTTTTTCGTAGAATTTATTTTCACTCCCTGTATAAACGGTAGTTTTTGGGCTTCGAAAATATTTTCGGTCTGTAGAGAATTTCGAACAATATCATAATCCCAATTTTCACATTTCAAATATGTATGTCTAGTTCTCCAGAAACGTCTAATAGGCACTCGAACTTGAGACACCCTGTATTGCCGTTCAAAAGAAACTGTTCTGAAAAAAATTATAGAGAAATACAAAAAGTGAAATTTTTCATATTATTGTGAAAGTTTGGAACTCATAGATTAATGATATATAACAATTTTCTACATTTTATCCCTTGTTTTGAATAGTATTAAGGTAAATAAATTAGGAACAAATGATGCCGTACATTTTTATCCAGACCATATCATTTAGGATGATGAAAATTGCGCTACCATTTTAAGGATACTCTATGGTCATTTGATACTGTACGGCATCAACATATTTTTGAAGAGAAAAATTGAAAAAATGACAAAATCATTATACCGTCTGAAATGTCTATATCATACCCAACAAGTGAAACCGTCAATCCAAGTAGCAACAGTTTTGTATACTTTTTGGTTTAAAAAAGGTATACTTGAAACATTATTGATACATATATAATTGATTGTTCACTGTAATAATGTGAATGAATAAATCAACTATTCTCTAGAAAAATTTTATACAGGGTGTTTCACCATAAACTGGACAAACATATATAGCCGTGTAGACAACACCGGGGAAGTCATTTTTGCCTTATGACATATACCCCGTTTTTGACGCATAAGCGAGATACAGGGTGTTCAATGTCAACTTCGAGCAATATTCTGATAACTGTTGTGAGTTACGCGTGATAATTGAAATAACGGTTTCTATTCACATCTCAGTATTTTTGAGGGCTCAATTGAATTGTGGTGTAGAATTTTGCGAAAAAAAATTCAATATGGCGGAAAACCTGCAAAGTTGGAATTTTTTCTTCTCGGTTGCTAATTTGGAAAGCATAATCTCAACGTACTCAATTTTCTAAGATTTTCCGTAAAAAAAATTTTTCAAAATTCGAACTCAACTTTTTTTTTACATGTCTTCAGTGAAAAAAAAATTTTGGCCAAAATTTTTGGAATTTTTCATGGTTGAACTATCTTAAATCCTGAATACTTGGGTGAAAACAGAATGCAAAAATATCAATTGGTTTTCTTTTTGTAGCCTTCCGAAGATTACGCTCGGTGTACTTTCTTAATTTTTATTTGAGAAACTGGAGGCCGTACGGAGGTCAAAATTGTGCTGATGGGCTGCCAGAATGATCCGGATGAAAATATGAAATTATAAATCAAAAAAATTTTTTTCAAAAAATTTTGGTAGGAATCGAACTCTACGAGTATGATGAATTGGATGAATTCTAATCCTATAAATCTCCGTTACCAAAGCAACATCAGTTAATCGAGAGTGTAGAGTTCGAAACTTACCAAAGTTTTTTGGAAAAAATAAAAAAAAAAAATTTTATTTGTCAATTTTTTTAAAATTTTGTCGAAAAAAATTTTTTTTTATTATAATTTCATATTTCTATCGGGGTCATACTGGCAGCCCAGCAGCACAATTTTGACCTTCGTCCGGCCTCCAGTTTCTCAAATAAACATTAAGAAAGTACACCTAGCGTAATCTTCGGAAGTCTACAAAAAGAAAACCAATTGATATTTTTTCATTCTGTTTCCACCCAAGTATTTAGAATTAAAGATAGTTCAATCATGTAAAATTCCAAAAATTTTGGGCGAAATTTTTTTTTCACTGAAGACATGTAAAAAAAAGTTGAGTTCGAAATTTGAAAAAAATTTTTCACGGAAAATCTTAGAGAATTGAGAACGTTGAGATTATGCTTTCCAAATTGGCAACCGAGAAAAAAAAATTCCAACTTTACAGGTTTTCCGCCATTTTGAATTTTTTTTTGAGAAATTCTACACCACAATTCAATTGAGCCCTCAAAAATACTAAGATGTGACGAGGAACCGTTATTTCAAATATCACGCATAACTTACCACAGTTCACAGAATATTGCTCAAAGTTGACATTAAGCACCCTGTATCTCGATTATGCGTCGAAAAGGGGGTATATGTCATGAGGCAAAAATGACTTTCTCGATGCCAACTACACGGCTATATATGTTTGTCCAGTTTATGGTGAAACACCCTGTATATTTAAATAACATGAAAATTAGCTATCGACCGTAATTGTTAGAAAATTGAAAGTTTGTTAGGATCTCTCGGTCAAATAATTCTGTAACTACTAGGATAAAAATCACACCATAATGTATGTATAAATTTTGTCTCTTTAGTCCTTTATGACATGTATATTTGTTACAGATCCTTGAGAAAGGTAATAAACATTACCGAAAGCTTGAATAATATATAAGTGTATTACTAATCCTTTGACCGAGAGATCCTAATAAACTTTCAATTATTTAAATAACTATCAATGGTGATAATAACACAAATTTAATAACTTAAATTATTCGCTATCCGAATCAGCCTCTGAGTTGTTAGATAATATTGGATATACTTTTTATTCAATATTTACAGTGTTTTCATTCGCATTTGGAAGAATGATATGGTCTGGATAAAAATGTACGGCATCATTTGTTCCTAATTTATTTACCTTAATACTATTCAAAACAAGGGATAAAATGTAGAAAATTGTTATATATCATTAATCTATGAGTTCCAAACTTTTACAATAATATGAAAAATTTCACTTTTGTATTTCTCTATAATTTTTTTTAGAACAGTTTCTTTTGAAAGGCAATATAATATAAGAATTGTATCTTAAAGTTTCATGTAAAAAAAGAAGTTGCCGTACTGGGTCAAATGATTTTAGAGCTTTATGGGTCAAGTTTAAGATGAAATTAAGATAATTATTGATATAACATCAAAATGAACAATTTTTTTTGACGGCCTTATTTTTAATAGTAATTTTGAGTGCTGGATAATGTTTTGGAACCGAAGCCGTACTTTTACAAATGACCCCCTGGAGCACGGCAAGAGAGGGGGTTGCAACCCTCGATTTTTTCCCTTTGTCGCATGATTTTTTTACGGCGTTGCTGAATAATGGATTAGAAGATGTATGGCAACCGTATAAAACTGATGCCGTACAAAGTCAAATGACCTATTTTACCATGGAAATTTTCGGAAAATCAAAAAAATTTTCCGAATATATGGCGCATCATTTTTGTACGGCACTGCCCGTTTTCCTATTATTTTCCATGGAGCTCTCGATGGTAAGAATGCCGTCAAAAGTCATATGACCCAAATGTACCCAGTCTACCTGCCCTTTTGAATTGCCACCTGTACTCAGTTGGACAGCTTACAAGTGACGGCATAGTGCTGAATCTTATTATTTTATGTCCTATCGTTCTAGATAGGTCATCTTTTGGTTCAAATGACCCATCAATTTTCGACACGGGCCTGTAGTCTAAGAGGGAGATAAATCATAAATAGAATCTAGACATTTCAACCTATAGGTGAACCGGGATGTTGCACCCATGCGTCTTTGACGTTTTGAGTTATCTTCTTCTATCGAATTGCTTCTTATGGAAGTTTTTACACAAAACACACATTGTTGGACCATGAAAGTTCAAACGGATGTTGAAATAATGAATCAAAGCAAAAAAATGAAATAATTTAATTAATTGGAGTCTTACTTTTCATTTCTCCCGAAAGGGGTGGCACTATTTTTCTTTGCCGTAATAGCGCCACAACCGTGAAATATTGCGGATTATTCCGGAAGTAGAACCTGATCGGAAATCTACAGTGCCGTTTTGATCTACAAATTTTGGTTGTGATTTTTAGTTAGGATTCGTTACCCCATGGTTTCTATGCATCTATTTCAAAACTTATTTGTGACAGACAAGTTTATCGTAAGCACTCTTCCTAACAACCCAATCACTAAACGAAGGTATGTTCATGTTCTACAATACTCACCTGAATAATTGTTTATTAGAATTACAGATTAGAACCACATAATGATATTTTCAGTTAGATTCATGGTTGAAGATATGAACATTCAGAATGCGATGAAGATGTGGATGAGCATGTTTATAATTTTAGCGATGTCGATGATGACAATATAGGGTGTTCCAAGTTCAAATGCCTCTAAAACGTTTCTTGAGAAATGGATCTACAGGGTGTCCTGTAAAGACCACGTCGAACGAAAACGGAAAGTTGATCAGAATGTGCTCTACCTGATGTGGAAAAATCGTTCAATGAAAGTCTCACAGTTTTCGAGATATTTGATGTTTTATGAAAATGTTGAATTTTTACACTTAAAATGTTTTATCTCTTGCGGAAGATACAATTAAATACTTTTCGAATCAGTTTTTTTCCGTAAATATTGTTGAATGATTACTTCAATTCATGCAATGAAAAATAGCACAAAATATTATACAGGGATTCTGAAAAAAAAAATTAAAATACATGTTCTAAAGGAAGTGTTTTTTTGTACTGAATTCTATCTGACGTGGTGAAAAAAAGACACTAGACCTTTTCTGCATATTACGTTGAAAAGTTGCCCATTTTCTGAGGATTCCGAGAAGTTAAAAAACAGGTGATAACTTTCTTCAGAAGAAAAGGTTATTCGAATGTTTATCGAAAATGGAGCATTTCTGTGAAAAACTGATTTCTTCACCATTTCCATAAATACTTTCATTTTGCACTTCCTGCTGAAAATAATCAATCAACAAATGTTTTCAATAATATCCTTTGGACTGATGAGTCTTCCTGTACTCAAAGCGGGTAGATCAATCTGCATAATCTTCATAGTTTGGAACATCGAGAATCCGCACAATATCGATTTACGGTGAATTTATGGACTGGAATATACGATGGAAAAATATTCGGTCCGACAGAATCGCCGCAATCATTAAAGGACACGAACTATTTGAAATCTCTAAGGAACAGTACCCTTACTCTTAGAAGATATACCACTGGAATGCGAAGTAATCTATGGTTTCAACACGACGGGTGCCCAGCACACTACAGTCGTCATGTTAGGGAATATTTAAACCAAACATATCCTCACCGGTGGATCGGGGGATCGTGAACTTTTGTGGCCTCCCCGTTCACCAGACTCAAATCCTCTGGATTGTTTTTACTGGTTTTTTGAAAAATGAAATTTATTCGAATCCCGTAAGAGATGAAGCACAACTAAGGAACCGCATTCGTATTTCAGCAGCCAAAATAGCGGGGAGAAGTTTGTATGGTTTGAAAAGGTAATTTCTCAATAGATGCAGAGCGTATTAGCGAAGGGAGTCAATTTGAGCATTCGCTCTAATAAGAATCCTGAATTCTTATTATTGATATTTTTATAAAGTTTCTTCACAAAAGATTTGTTGATGTTGAGGGTCCTGTGCGTTATTACATTATATCATTGCAATTAATGAAAAATTTCACTTTATAAGTAATTTGAGTACTAACTGACATTCTCAAGAGAATTATTCAATATGTAACAGCAGAATCTGCAAAATGAAAGGATTTGTGGTAAAGGTGACAAAATCAGTTTTTCACACAAATGCTCCATTTTCGAAAATCATTCAAATATCTTTTTTCGTGAAGAAGGTTATCACCTGTATTATACCTTTTCGAAATCCTCACAAAATGCGCAACTTCTCAACGTAATATGCAGAAGAGGTCAGATAGAATTCAGTTCAAAAAAACACTTCCTTCAGAACATGTATTTTAATTTTTTTCTCAGAATCCCTGTATAATATTTTATGCTATTCTTTATTGCATGAATTGAAATAATCCTTCAACAATATTTACGAGAAAAAAAACTGATTCGAAAAGTATTTAATTGTAGCTTCCGCAAGAGAGAAAGCATTTCAAGTGTAAAAATTCAACATTTTCATAAAACATCAAATATCTCGAAAACTGTGAGACTTTCATATGAACGATTTTTTCACATCAGGTAGAGCACATTCTGATCTACTTTCCGTTTTCGTTTGACGTGGTCTTTACGGGACACCCTGTATATGAAATCTGAAAATTCTGATTACGGTTACACCAGAAATGAAAATAAATATCCTAGCAACTTTTTTTCTTCTCTAGTAGGTATGATTTAGTTTTCAATTTTCAATGAATTTCTGTTCGAACTGTTGCATTAGTCCTAATAGTTTTCAAAATATCAAGAAAAAACTAGAAGAGAAGGGGCATAGGTACCTATAACTCCATTCACAATTATAAAATCACAACTCTGGCCATGGTTTCGTTTTCAGGAATTGGTGCACCTGATGAAAAATCTGTGCGCGTACAGAGAATATTGTTAATGACAAAACGTTGTTGCCAGTTGCTTTGTTTACATAAAAAAAAAGTATCAAAGATATTCCACATTTTGTAAGTTCGAATCGATCGGCGATTTTAGGGCGAAATATCGATAAGGAATCGCCTATTTTTCCGTTCTTCGTCGTCCAGAAGAAGTTTCCCGTCGATTTCGTGCAAGTGTCATTTTTTCCTTTCACGACTTTTGGCGTGAGTACGAACGGCAAATTTGAATTGGACCAAAAATCGATTGATAAGCATAAAAAAGCAAAAGTAAGTACTAATCGCCTTTTTTTACACTTGATAACGAAGTTTTTTTTAGGTATCTGGCCGTTTGGAAAGATTTCAAACGAAATTTCGGTCCCCCAGAAGTTTGATTAGTTTCGGTATCCTTTTTGGTGCTCAAAATTCATTTGGGATGTGTAAATGGAAAAAAAGGCTTCCTTATACGATCTTCTAACGAAAGCGACCGGAAAATATGGTTCAGGTAGGATTTTCGAGGAATTATGAGGAAAGAACTTGCAGAATGAAATTGCACGATTTTCGTAAGTGAACGGGTTCTGGATGGCCATCATTGGTCTCTAAATGATTATTTTTGATCGTTTTCACGTTTCAAAAAAAAAACATCGAAGAGGCTAAAAGAAAGAAGAAATATGACTATAGGTGCGTTCGAGTTGACGGTCAAAATGCTCCGAGCGCACTCCACGTTTACTTTACAGTTTTATTTCTCAAAAATAAATTCGAATTTCTGTCACAATACAATTCTTCCGTTAGGTTAGGTTAGCAAGCTTTGACTTCACCGTGTTCGATTTGACAAAAGTGCTTGGGAGCTCCTCTTTCTACTCTGTTCACTATTCTACTCGCTAAGCCGATCGTCAACTCAAACGCACCTTATATTGCACTCAACGATTCAGATTCCGATGAATTGAAATATGTGTCACTGGAGCTTTCATTCCTATCAATCCGTTGCCGAAAGTAGAAATAGGCTATATTGAGCCAGAATAAATCGGTTTTTTTTATATTCCAGGAGTTTGCGTCTTATTTTAGAACAGGTGAATGATAAATGTGAAGCATATGTTTGACCTATTCCATTTCATTTGTACAAACATACTGTGGTTGTAATGTATGAATCTTTTTTAAACTAACAAATTACTATACAGCCAGAATATTTTACTCCATGTTCATAAGATCAAATAAATGAAATGTATATCCATAAAGCTTTCAGGCTTATTAATTTATATTGCATTGAAATTATTAGTTTCTCTGTAAACAAATTTGTTAATTTAGTTATTATGTTTATTTTCTTCGTGATGAATGAATAAAACTGTTATTTATTTGAAATAAAGAAATATTAGAAATAGAAATGTTATGCACCCTCACAATCATATCACATATTCGGATTCCAGTAGAGGGATATGATGTTCCATTATTCTTGATTCTTGTAATTACCCATCAATTTATCTTATATCTTTGGGTTGATTTTTTTTAATGAAATCTTGATTAGAATCAACAATTGATGTCGTCAAGTCTTGAACTTTCAGTTCAAGAGGGTAATAATTATCAAATCTTCACAAGCATGCATATGAAAATTATGTGAAAGCAATGCAATTTTCTTCCATGGCGAAAAATTATATATTTCAAAAGTGATCTCTTGTACTTTTCATGCAAATAACTAGAAAAGGAATCCTTTCTATCAATTCATATAAACGTTGATTATTTTCGTCCATCACATATTTTCCAATTCATTCACATTCTGAGAAATACGCTAAGAATGTAGAAAGGGCAACATAGTGTTGACTTGGAACATAAAAATATTTTGAAAAACGTCATAACTTCGATACAGAGTGGAATGTGTCAAATTTCCAAGGCCAGAGTTGTGATTTTATAATTGTGAATGGAGTATAATATGTGTTATTATTATGTATGCATTCTCAATATCGACAGCGTAATCTGTCACATTCTTGAAGCCGAAAAATGTGGGGATACCGTGAATTTTTCGAATTAGAGAAACATCATCACCGGATATTTCTTCTATTAAATCGCATTTCAATGGAGACCCTCTTCAAATATCTCTGGATGTTGTCAAGAAAAACTGTAGAATGCAGGCTTCTCTCGTTTCACATGAGCTGATACGTTCTACCCCTTAATATCGGAAGTGTCCAAAGTCTTCCTTCCGATATTTACATAGGACAAAATTACTCATTGTGAAAAAGGGGAAGGGAGTGAAAGAAGTAGTCATACTGATGTTCTCGTTGCACGCTTCGTAGACACGGAACAGGTGCACATCCTATAGCAAACAATTACCTACTTCATTTCTGATTGAGACTTCTAACTTGCCGCAAGTGCTTTTTTTGTTCTGAACGCGCGATTTATTCATGTTTCGCAAAGGTGTATAACTGTTTCCACGATCAGTGATTTTGTGAATAACTTTTCCAGTGAATTTTGATATAACTACTCATTAATGAATAATTTTTAATCATCGAAACATACATGTTTTGGTCGATGATTCCGTTGCATTGAATGAATACTCGTAAAGATTCATCACTTTGAACCAGTGAAATTAACATTTTCTGTTATTCCGATATAGTGTGATGTAAATAATAGGAATGGTATTATGCTCTAGTTGCCAAAGAAACCGGCGAATCACAACGACGTGGTAAGCATAATATACATATGTAATTTCTTTTTAAGGGTGACAACATAATTTTGTCTACTCTCCTTTGATGTTACAAAATTTCAGAGAAATCTTCGAGAAATCGAAGCAAAGTTAGCGGTATCTCGAAATTTGTAGGTGGAAATTATGAAGTCCATTGATTTGTTTTGAATTATTTTTGTTATTATTTGAATCAGGGTGTTACTTACACCTTTTTTGAGATTCAGATGTATCTGATCGAAAGAAACCTTTTTTCCCTGAAATTTTTTAAAATTAGGTCGACGAATTTGTGGTCAAATACGATTCTGTCCGTCCGGCAGTCCGTGAACACAATATCTCTTGAACGCATGGAACCTATGGATTCGATCGGGATGACATTTTGCATTTATATGAAAAATGGCGTGTTCATGCTATATGCGAAGTTTTGACTACCTCGAGTAATCCCAACCACAAACAACTCTACCGAATTTTCGAAAAAATCCAAATATTTCTTCATCAAAGTTCCTGGGCAATAGAAAAATTTTTTGACAGTTGCTTTCAATTTTTCATACAGCTCCTGACTTGACGTCAATGCTTTTTTTTCTATATTTTTCGAACTGTTATTTCCAATTAATTGAATTTGGGTGAAAAGCTTTTTGAATAATTTATCTGATATCTAATAATAGCCTGACTGACTGTGAAATAGGCGCAAAAGAATACTATAATGCCTGCTTCTCGAAAACGATAAGCGAATCATATTCTTTGAAAGAACAGATAATTCAGAAGAGTCAAAGTAGTCTCAGGTTTTTTGCACTGAAAGATTTCGAGTTGTACATAAACTTATTGGTCCAAAATTTGACGATTATTTCATTTTTGTGAACTTGAGGGAATGAAAGGATAATTTTTGAAGAATCGAGTAGTACACAAAGACTTTCCATCCAGCGTCAACTTTGGTATATTCCACCCTGATGAGTCCTAATAGGACGAAACTGCAGTCGGTGCGATTATCTGTTGACGTTGGACCATTCGGTCTGGTAGGGTGAGCAGTATCGAAGACCTAGTTCGTATTCACATTTCATTTGTCAATATTCTTTAAAGGCAAATGATTTGTGTCTTATTTTGTTTCAACTATTCAGGCCTTCATAGCTTATTTTCATGTATATCGAGTTTGACGTTGTCGAAAAATCTGTAACATTCATCCAAAATAAATGAAAAAAATGTCGAAAGCTTGAAGAGGAACGAAGTTATGACCAATTCACGTAGCCCTGGGCCACCCTGTTTATACTATAAGCTCCATGAAAATGCGTTTTCTAGCATTCATAGTACGAATTTTTTCGTTTCCAATGATTGTATGAAATCAGCAATTTATGAAATAATTGAATTCCTATATAATACTATTTTAACTGATTTCATTGTTCTGAACTGAATAAGTTAAAGATATTTTCCTCACCAACGTTTTTTGGATAATCGTGAATCAAGTTTACATCGAGTTTAATTTTTTCCCTTTGAGTAATACCTGAATGCACAATTCAATGATTTTTTCTTCAGTCTGTAGTCAGAACCAATGACAAGAGAGAATTTGTCCAATTGCGGAATAAATTCATTCTTATGGATCAAAGCTTGAAGCAGAACGAACATAGCCTATGCATGCAACTTCGAAAGAAGATATCCAGGATACTTTCAAAATAGGATCCATTATTGAGAAACCTTTCTGTAAAAAATCCAAAAGTGAGTTGATCCATCACAAAAGTTGATTCACATACAAAAATCCAATGCAAGAAATTTTGACAGCTGTCAAAACAACCACCCATGATCCAGGATAAGTAACGGAAATGTTGGAAAATTTTTCGTCAATAATTCGCTAGTTTTCTTTATGATTCATGTCTCTTGTTTCAAAGTTCATTATAAGTATACCTATACCATAATTCACGTTTGAGTTCTGACGAAATTATGGAACCCTATTTAACATGAGCTGCAAAAAATTGAAGATTATCAATTCCTAATTATATTACGAGGAACCGTTCAGAAGAATGTCATCAAGATTAAATTTCGACTTCCAAATCCCAACCATGGCTACCTAGTGGTAGAGCGTTGGTCATAAAACTATATTATTCTACGACCAAATGCGATGAATTTGTTACCCATATACCATTTCCAAAAACGTTACTCGAAGTACGTTTTCATATTCGAGTAAACCCATAAAGATTCCATTTCGAATTCACTTGAGGAAAACTCACCAAGGGGACGGAAAAGCAATATTTCACGCGAATAGAATTTCTGTAACGAGAAAGATTTAAATGCGGAAAAACAAAGAAGTCAAGGCAGTACAGAAACATATGTCCCCAGACTTAATCTTCAGAGAAATTTTCAATAATCACGAAACGCGGTCCGCTGAAAAAGCTACAAGGATTGATTTTAAACTCCCCGAACACACCACAAGGGTAGAATCATGATGGAAACACATTTAATTCTACAGACTTTTTATGCATTTTTTAGCACTCGAAGATAGGTTGGATTAAAACTTGAGAATCTTTTTCCCTCAATTCATTGAAACTCTCTCAATTTCTTGCAGATGATTTTGGAATGGAAAAGCAAAAGGCCACCATGAAGACCTTAACATTCTGTATCATTTCGATTTACCTTGTAGCTGGTCAAAGTAAGTGTAAAACCATTTGAATTTTTCCATTTATATGAAATATTCTTTATATTGTTGTTTGGGCTTTTCTATTCCCTCACAGAATTTTTGGGATCCAGCGTTTCGGATAATCATCCGAACCTTGGATGGCCCGATTGGATGAATTGAATTATCGCAATTGTGGAGATATTGCACTCGCAAATGGTCCATCTCTTTCATCGGAAAATTATAACAAAAGAAATTGCCAATTTTCCTTTGTACAGGGTGGGCAAAATTGGTGCTACATGAACTAAAAACATATGATACATATCTAAAACAGGAAAAAAATGGCGATTCTTTCTGGGTCATTTCAAACTAATGTTTCCATAAAAAAAATACAACTTTATGGTATAACTCAGCAAATAAACCTCTCAGAAAAAATCAGAGTACGCCACTGGATTGCTATCAGAAAAGTGCCTGTATAATGTTTTTATTTCAACATCCTAGCATAAACAGAAACGGGGATAATGACCAAAGTTATAATCGCCAAAATTTCAATTTTGACCTATAACTCGAAAACGAAAGAAGATAGAGGAATGCAATTGATGGCATTGTCAGTTTCTCGAAAAAAGAAGGACTATAAGGTGCCATTCATTTTTCTCTTTCTCTTCGGGTAAAAAAGTTTCAGTTCATGTAGCACCAATTTTGACACCCTGTACAAAATTTCTGTATGGACCTCATCGAATTCCCTATATTCTCTAAATGACACTGGAAGAGCTTAAGAATCATGTTGCTCTAGCGTCAGGAGAATTATCAATTAACATAAGATGCATCTTTACAAACTA
Source organism: Adalia bipunctata (assembly GCA_910592335.1). Lineage (NCBI taxonomy): Eukaryota > Metazoa > Arthropoda > Insecta > Coleoptera > Coccinellidae > Adalia > Adalia bipunctata. Next base: position 49,528,231 of record OU342950.1, on the reverse strand, counting down.
CATCTCACCATGAACACACATGAATATTTCTTAAGGTGAATACAGACTATTCTGACGTGACGTGATTTCACGTCACGTCAGGACCGTGCAGTGCTCACATTGGCCTAATATGAACGTGAACGCACAGAACGATGTGTTGCATTTTTATGGATTTTTATATCACGTACAATTTTGACGTGGACCCACATGTAAACACGTCACGTCAAAATAGTCTGTATTCAGCCTTAGGATTTCGAGGGCTACGTTCAGCCGCTACGAAATAACCACAAAAAACCATAAAGTTTAGTATAACAACGAAGCTTCATTTTTCAATTCATCAACCTAACAGTGGCCCATAAAAAAAAATTCAGTGTTCCAGAAAAAATATCGCCCTGTAGATTTGCAATCGAAATTGGCATGTCAAATGATGTGAATACTACTAAAAAAAACATAAACCGCTTTATTTTACTTTATGACACTGGCCTTATTCAATTTCTAATATGTGAGCTTCGATGTGATTCAACTATGTATCTCCAACCACAGTATTGGGCGGAGTAGAATTCAATGAGACCTCTGGCGGAAAAAAATGTAATTGAAGCAACGAGTAAAATGATTCGTATTGCATTGTTTTTATTCTGTTTTTGTCTTCATTGCAGATAAAGTTTGATTTTTTGTGTACCTTTTTTAAAGTTTTATACTTTGAATTATGTCGTTGCATAATCGAAACTGTTCTGAATTTGATTGCACTAGACGTAAAGGGAAAAATCCCGATTTATTGAAGGTATTATCACAGGATTAGGACAGGCTCAATAAAACAACTTTATAATGCTGACGTTTCGTTAGATATTCTAACTTTATCAAGGCTGGAAATGAGGTACAGCATTTGTCGAAAAAACAATATCTCTCAACCGCTATCATACAAACTTACCCTTAATTATATGTTGTTCAATACTGCATTTTTGGAGGTTTGAGTCAAAACTATAAAATACAATGGACAAACTGACATGAGTTACCAACTACATATACTACACTTACACTGACCATATTGGATGAAAAACGCCCAGCACTAACAAATTTTCTTTCAAATCTCCTGATTAAATTGGGAGGGTAACTATTTGAGGGTGAGATCGCTATTAGAAAAGAACAACTATCCTCGTAATTTAATCAGGAGATTTGAAAGAAAATTTGTTAGTGCTGGGCGTTTTTCATCCAATATGGTCAGGGTGGATGAGGGGGGCCCAGCGGCGAAGAATTGCCAGTTTTTCAGGTTTCCGTATGTGCCGGGTCTCTCGAGTGCTGTCAGTTCGATATTCAAGAAGAGTAAAATCGATGTTAAATTTGTGTTTTATAATGTCCAAACTGTAAATATATTATTTTCACCGTTAAAGGACAAAATTCCAATTTCGGATCGCTCCAACTTAGTATACTGTGTACCTTGCTCAGATTGTGATAGATATTACGTAGGCCAGACAAAACAGTACCTACAGTCCAGAATGAAGCAGCATCAATATGACTGCAAAATGTCAAATATAGGGAAAACGGAAAAAACCGCTTTGGCTCGCCATCACTTTGATGAGCTACATAATTTCGATTTTGAAAGAGTGAAAATATTAGACTCTGAACCTGTATATAGAAAACGCTGTATTAGTGAGATGATGTTTATAAAGATTGTTAACACGGTGAATTTTCGAACTGATACTCAGGGTTTGAGTTCGGAGTATTTTAATCTGTTGAATATTTATAAAGAGTGTGCGTCCAGATTTCTTACTTGATGTTGATTTATTTATTTTTAAAGTTGGATTTTATGTTTTCGATATGCAATTCGATGTTCCGGTCTTTAGGTTAGGTTTGTTTGTTATTATTTGTTTTTCCTGGTCAAGTTCATATATAGGTAGTAATAATTGTAAAGCCAGTGTAAGTGTAGTATATGTAGTTGGTAACTCATGTCAGTTTGTCCATTGTACAGGGTCCGGCAAAAAAACCTCCCTGATTTCAATAGGCATTTGCAAAAAGAATAAGAAACATATAGAACAATTACTTATATTTGTGAATAGCCTATATGATGCCATTTTACATCACTTAGTACACTTTACTTGCAAGAACTAAAAGATGCCATTAGGCAGGAAGTGGCAGCCATTCCAAGGGAAGTTACACGAAGAACTATGGACAACTTCAGGGAAAGACTTCGTGAATGTCTTAACAATGGGGGACATCATTTATCAGACATAATTTTCAAAACCAAGTAAAGTGTACTAAGTGATGTAAAATGGCATCATATAGGCTATTCACAAATATAAGTAATTGTTCTATATGTTTCTTATTCTTTTTGCAAATGCCTATTGAAATCAGGGAGGTTTTTTTGCCGGACCCTGTATTTTATAGTTTTGACTCAAACCTCCAAAAATGCAGTATTGAACAACATATAATTAAGGGTAAGTTTGTATGATAGCGGTTGAGAGATATTGTTTTTTCGACAAATGCTGTACCTCATTTCCAGCCTTGATAAAGTTAGAATATCTAACGAAACGTCGGCATTATAAAGTTGTTTTATTGAGCCTGTCCTAATCCTGTGATAATACCTTCAATAAATCGGGATCTTTCCATAAATTTCCTCCCATCGCTTTCAAAGTTAGGGATGACAAAATCGTGAAAAATCCATTTTTTCAAATTAGAACCCCATTTTTTTATGGCAGATATTGAATCTACGTTAGAAAATAATGTGAGTGTATGCATCACACCCTTGCCCTAAAATGGATATTTTCTGAGTTAATATCCACTTTAGGGCAAGGGTGTGATGTATACACTCACATTATTTTTTAACGTAGATTCAATATCTGCCATAAAAAAATGGGGTTCTAATTTGAAAAAATTTATTTTTCACGATTTTGTCATCCCTAACTTTGAAAGCGATTTTTTCACCCCCTGTATCATGAATCGCGATTTGGATTTTTAAAGTGGATACATCAATCTTACATCTTGAAAAATCCCAAAAATGAAAATTTTCCATCCAAAAACCTCGAAGTTATTCTTGTTTCAGCGGAGCTCTATTTTCGATTTTTTTTTCGAATTTTCCCGCTCAGAGAGAATTTTCCAACCAAAACTGAAAAATGTTACATCAAAATAACTTGAAATTTTCTAAGGAATCTATTTCTGCAATAAATATGTGGTGTTCTAATTTGAAAAACGGAACTTGACGTCATTTCCAGAAAAACCGGAGGTGCTCATGCCTTGAAAATATTTCAGATTTCATCAGCATCGTGAAATACTTATAAGTGCTGAATTTCATGAAAATACGTTCAGTAGTTTCCTGTATAAATATGGGTGAGGTTCCTCGTGAAAGACCCTGTATAAATGAGTAACATATTCTTCAGGTCTTAGTAAAAAAAAGTATCTTCTTTTAAATGCAGTTCCTTCCTCAAAACTACCACAGTCAAGTCACGAAGTATGTTCCAGAAAACGAAGAGAAAATAAGTCGGTGTATTTCAAATAATACTCAATACAAACGTACCTTCCCTGCAACTTTCGCAGATATGACTATATCAAAAATGAAATAAAAACACGAAATCAGACCTAAAACTAAACAGTTAATTGAACGCTTGTTGTACTTTTCACAAACATCAACCATGCCTATTATCCCAAAAATAAAAGTATTGGGAGTCAAAATTTAGATTAACAACACAAAGCACTAAAGCACAATCGAAGAAATACCAAGAGTTTCACAAAACACACACTGAAAATAACTAAAACAGCAAAATAAAACCACTTAAATATCAAAGGGCTCATACGACATCTGATTTGTTTTACTCGTTGCTAAGATGACATTGACATTTCAGAGCGCCACCTATCGAATTCTACTTTTCCCAATAGACACTATAATGTGCTCCATCCTAGGGAATACTCTGGGTCGGCTGGCCGACCTAGCGCGTATTGCACGACGTTTGAATTTACTAGGAATTGGAGATATTTAATAGTCTTATGGTCACTAAACTGCTATGTATTTTAGTAAACTATACACTTGATATTTGAAATAAACAATAAGAAACGGTGAAATTTATAACCAGGGTAGTTTGTACCAAGCAGAGACCGAATATCGAGTATTGTACTGTTCTATTTGGGGGAACTTCTTAATCGAGAGTTGAATTTCGAAATTGATACTTGAGTTTAAGGTTCAATGAAGAAAAATTTTATAATTATGTTCTAATTTTCGATTATTTTTGGGTCGGCCTGTCCGTCCCTGCATATCCTGACGAGCCGTCACAGGTTGAAGCTTTTTGAGTGAGGGTTATGTTATGAGTTTGTCTCTACATGAGATCTTAGTGCTTTTCAAAAGCGCATTGTTGACCAACCTTTTTCACATGCAATATTTTACGGTATTGGTATTTCTGTGATTCCCTATTCCTTTTAATCTTTTTGGTGTTTTTTTTGCGCCTTATCTTGTATTCATTTTCTTAGAGCTCACTAGAAAACTGCAATCTATTTCGAATTAACTGGACCTCCGGAATATTACCCACCCTTTCTCGTTTCATTACAATGGTACATTTAACTGATTAGAAGCACCAACAACAGCCAGCTCTCATATCAGTCTTCTGTTCCTTATATTTTATATAACCCACCCATTTCAGACTTTCCTTACAGACCTACTTCTACAGACTACATGCCCTTTAGGGCCGGTTTTATAAAGGGCACGTTCAATCCGAGGTTACTCAAACGAGGATTGGAAGTCAACCCTCGGTTGAAAAAAGTTCGGTGTTATAAACGTCTTTGCGGCCTCGGTTGAACAACCTCGGATTGAGATCGCTTTTTTTGGGTTGGCTAACCTGAATCTTATTTCTCGAAGTATTTTGGCAAATTTTTTTCATACCATGTTTGGATAAATTCAATAATCTTAGACAAAGACAAGACAAGAAGCTAATTCGAATATTCCCGTGTTTTGTGACGGTCTCGGCAGAGAATTTAGAGAAATTTGATTTCCTACATCAAAACAAATTATGTAATAAAAATATTTGTGATTTATGAAATGAGGACAGACGAATTTTTTGCCATATAAGCTCTAGTCTTTATCACTTTTGTCAACGTATTTGACTCGAATGATCTAAGTTTGTACCTACTATTTTGATATTCTGAAAAGTCTTATCTCAAACTCTTATGCCAAGTAACCAAATAAAAGCTAGGACAATACAAAACATCCAATGAAATTGCATTAACATTTAGTCGTACAAGGATGTTGTTATATTTAGATAGGAACAAATAATTCTTGATTCTGTTTGATTGAGTACATGAAATACACATTAAATTTAAAGATAGCATTTATTATTAATTATTCAGATTGAGAGTCATGAATAGAATCAGTCTAGCAATATTATGCAGGACTCCGCAAGTCACAAAAATAATAGTTGTTTTCAAATGTAATCAGATCCCGAATGAAGGAATGGGAAATGTTCTTTCACACGCTAGAGAGTCTTTAAATTCAATTCATAGTTCATATGTGAGCTTCATTGAATAATTGATCATCCATTGATCTGCGAGATGGGATCGGTGTCATCAATCATTTCTTTAGAGTACATTAAAAATTTTCTATGATGGGAATTACAAAATTTATAAGATTAGCAACTTGGAAATTTGGAGAAAAGTAATCCTTTTCACATCTGAAGCATTCAGCATTTTCACAACCCATTAAAATAAGCATGCACCTGTACTATGTAATGATAATCAAGAAATCCTTCTAGAACGGTGAGTGAGCTCCAGCAACACGGTTCTAATCTTAGACTATACAGGGTCTTTCACGAGGAACCTCACCCATATTTATACGGGAAACTACTGAACGTATTTTCATGAAATTCAGCACTTATAAGTACCTATTTCACGATGCTGATGAAATCTAAAATATTTTCAAGGCATGAGCACCTCCGGTTTTTCCGGAAATGACGTCAACTTTCGTTTTTCAAATTAGAACAGCATTTTTTTATTGCAGAAATAGATTCCTTAGAAAATTTCAAGTTATTTTGATGTAACATTTTTCAGTTCTGGTTGGAAAATTCTCTCTGAGCGGGAAAATTCGAAAAAAAAATCGAAAATAGAGCTCCGCTGAAACAAGAATAACTTCGAGGTTTTTGGATGGAAAATTTTCATTTTTGGGATTTTTCAAGATGTAAGATTGATGTATCCACTTTGAAAATCGAAATCGCGATTCATGATACAGGGGGTGAAAAAATCGCTTTCAAAGTTAGGGATGACAAAATCGTGAAAAATCAATTTTTTCAAATTAGAACCCCATTTTTTATGGCAGATATTGAATCTACGTTAAAGAATAATGTGAGTTTATGCATCACACCCTTGCCCTAAAGTGGATATTAACTCAGAAAATATCCATTTTAGGGCAAGGGTGTGATGCATACATAGATATTCTGTGATAAGATGCGACAGGCAGGTCCAAGGATGTACCAGAGGAGAAGGAGTCTCTTTGCAATAAAAAAATGTTTATCTTATGAAATTCTGAACATAAACTGTGATAATTAATGTATTTTACTTGAAATGAAATTTAAAAAGTCAGTTTTCTATTTATCTATAGTGTATATTCAACCTAACTGTACGTTTGATTATTTGGAAAAATTTTTGAACCCATTTGAGGATTTTTTATCTGATGCTGATACAAAGATACCGTTGTTAGGTGATTTTAATTTGCCATTGTTACATTTGGGCTCGGGTGTTGAGGATCAGCTGATGCAGCAATTTCTGAGCCTCTTCGATCTGAAGCAACTAAATTCAGTTACTAATTTTATGGGCAGGAGCTTAGATCTAGTTATCTCTAATCTCAACTTAAGAATCTCAAAGACAGATAATCCTCTTTTAAATGAGGATTCTTATCATCCGGCATTAGATATTTCTTTGCCTTTGCAAAGAGTGTTTGGGGGAGAAACATTTACGAATAAATATGAATATAATTATGCAAAAGGTGATGTTCTACTACTATTTAATTTACTTAAAGAGTGTGACTGGTCCAGTGTTATGGTGTGTGAGGATGTTAATCAGGCATTGAACGTTTTTACTCATGTATGTATCGAGGTATGGATGCATTGTTAGATCTTATTTTTATTGATTGAGTGAATAAAAAGTTATTTCCCAACTTCAAAATCCTATATCTCGAAAACGAATCGATAGAATTAATTTATTTTTGTTGTTTGATATTAGGAAGGAAACTACCTTTCAAATGAGGTATCACTTGCCATATGGTGCCATTTAAAAATTTAGGGGTGGCGGTCGCAGCTCCGAGGGAGGGAATGTATTTCGTGTGAATTTCATCGCGAACGATGTCCCCCTCGAAAATGTTGTTGACGTGTCCGAGCGTTTTTATATAACTCGGTTCTGCCGACCTACAGAGCCGCCGTTTCGTTTTCAATGGCCCACTCTGTATAATCATGTTTAAGTTGAAAACCTTTGCATGTAACTACCTCTAGTGTATGTAAGGTGAAAAATAAATAAATGAATAAATAAATAAATTATATAACTAGAGTCATTTTCGATATTTTATTCACACAGGAACCTGGCAGTTCTATCCCTCGAAGATGAGGCACAAAAATTCTGTTTCAATTTGGGAATATTTTTCCAAACACCAAAGATGAATAATTAATACATAGCAAACCTACAGACTGTGATTAAGGTGAGCGTTCAATGTAGTGTATTTTTATTTCCAGTTGCATTTGAAAATGGTTGCACTTTGAGAACTGAAATTTTGTGGCTAAACTCAGAAAGGATTGGAGTTCTTAATGAAATAATTGAGTTTTATTTCATTTCAACAGTTAATTTTTTCTCTTTCAAAAATAGAAGAAAATGAGCCAACTCATGATTCTGTTTTATTTCAAACGGAAGACCAATGAAAATAGTTCAATAGCCAAATTCAAATTTTATCGGGAAAAAGTTCCTGCTTTACCCACATTTTCACTAATTTCATAGTTCAGCGAGTTTCGAATAGAGAGCGCCATTGTACATTTCATTCATAATTAGAAAGATATTCATAGAACCTATAGAGATAATGTAAGTTCTATGGAGATATTCCATAAAATGCACGGTGGCGCCTCTATCGGACTAGCTTTCCTACGCGCTTCAAACGGCGACCTTAATATCAGGCATTCTTTCAATTATCATATAATATTTTCATTCCAAGCAACTTCAATGTGCCAAAACAAAATGTTTTGTTTTGTTTTAAACATAAAGTGAGGTTGGTTTGGGCCATCTAGAAACGTCAAACGTTTCAATCCTCGGTTCAAATCTCAAACGGAGCTATATTCACCGGTTGAGTCAATCCAGGGTTGAACCCGAGGTTGGATGTTTATAATAAGGAAATCGACATTCGACATTAAAACCGGCCCTTATTCGTCGAACTATCGATATATTTCGGACAACATTTTCTGTACTCGATGCAACAACAACAAGATAAAGAACTGGCAATAAATCACACATTATGATGTGTGATTTATTGCCATACCTTCCCCTTTTTTTATCTAGAACTTTTCTTGACCAACATCTAAAGCTAATTTTCATTTATTTTCAGCATTTTCTATCATAACTTGATCAGAAAAATCTTCAAATGGCAAAAAATAATTCTGTAGTAAATGTCTAGTCCTTTGATTTTTTCCAACTCGATGACTTTGAAGGCGAATTCTAGCAAAAGTAGAATGTTATGTACCATTTCTTAACAATGATTCTAAAAGCTGACTGTTGAGCGCAGTTTTTAAGCAGACTGAGAAACTGTGAATTAGCCTTTGTACATTTTTAATTCTGATTCGAAAATTCAGATCATAATCCAATTCACGTAACTTTTTCACTTGAGACCAACATTTCCATAATTTTTATGGAAGTTGCGAATCTGGTTATTTTATGTATAAAAGTACAATTCATGGAGATTAAGTTACAGAAGAATTTCAAAGTGAAGTCTTGTACTTTTTTTTTAATATCTTTCTTAAGATGGTCAAGTCGAAAATCCTCAAAGTTCATAAAAAAATTCATAACTCGAAAAGCGTGAAAAATCGCATAACATACATGGGGGTGATTCGAATAGCCCATGAAACGAGGGAGCTGTTTTTTTCTTTTTGACGTCAATCTCTTGGCCACCCTGTATAATATAAGTATAGTTTTGTATTTGCAAATTCATTCGATACATTTTCATCGATTAATAAACAAGATCAAACCAAACCATCTTCTGTTCTGATTTTTCCCTCATGCCAGAACCCTTTATTACACTATTTTTCGTGCTAAGTAGGTACCTACATTCAAAATTTTTCCAAAATCGCATAACCAGAATCATAAATAATTCTAGCGAATCTTTGAAAAAAATACCGAATTTCTGCAACAACATATTGGGATGATATTGATTGCTTTGACAATTTTTTTTTGATTGGTTTCTTGAACTGACTGAATCTACATGAAATGTGGATGAACGAGCTTTCAAAGATTCCCGACTTCACGTTAGTGCTTTCGGTGACCCATTTTTTATTGACATCTCAACTTACTGCGAACTATTTCTCGATTATTTCCATCAAAATTGGCTCACCCACTTCCTTATTTCGAATGAAAATATTCAACAAATTGCTCAATATTTTGGTTTACTTCTCTTCAATGTTACGAAGAACTTCCAAGTATGTTTCAATTCCAGTAGAAAGGCGAGGAGCAACGAACCGAAAAAATGTCCATGGAGCGTGGTTCCTTTCTTACACTTGCCCAAGAATAAAACCATTGTTTCGTATTCACGTTATGTGCCCCTGGAGTCCTTCACTCGGAAAATAGTCATGTGAACTTTGATACGTCAATATTACAGGGTGACGTTCAATTCTCAGCGATTGAATTCTAATGACTTTTTCACTCATTTCAAAAACTGACCAATCACAGTCCAAAGACAGCTCGTATTATGGCGAAAATACCAACTGTCTCTGAATTATGGTTGGTCTGCCAACTTTTTTAACGATTGACAAGGGCGTCCCGAGCCTTTAAGCTAGGGGGGGGCAAAAAAATCAGAATAGAAATAATCAACTGATTTTCGTATATTATGCTATCATTTCATGAGTTTTTAAGGGATTTTTGAGCTCTAGGGGGGGAGCAGCTGCCTCCCCTGCACCCCCTGGAGAATCCCATGACGATTGAACCACAGACTAATCTGTGATTGAACTATGGATATGAACGGTTTGACAAATGATAAATAATTATTGTAGACGTCAACATTATAGTTACATGGTTTTCATTGCTTGTCTCGAAAATGGAATTTCTAACCATTCATTTTGTTCGTGAAATAGTCTTGTAAAATATCACATCACTCTTCCTACGGAACGGACTCGTGATGGTTCTGAGCAACTCATTTCGTTTGAAAATAAATCGATAGACTCGTCACGAAAATTTAATCTCTTTTGATATTACTACTGGAAATTAGATTCAGAAATATGCATATTTCGATAGCGATGGTACAATTCAAAAACAGAAATAGAAAGAAGAAGAATATTCATATAAGACACAATTTTTTTTATTCGATTAGCTACTTCAGTCATTATGTATGATACATAGATAACATTTGATTTAACACATCCACAATGAAAGGAATCACAATGTGACAAATCCCACGACTGTATTATTTCTTGAGATAAGTTCATCACAAAATTTCCAATAAATCGATTGTTAAGTTGGCTAAGTGGCAGGTGGCACCGTCTTATTGAACCATCTTCTTGCAAAAAATATAGACCAATCACTTCGCCAACATTAATTTCATACCTTCTAGTGACTTTATCTGAATGAATTGATGTCTGAATCGTTTCGGGTGGATTTTCAATAATCCAAATTCTGCAATTCTGTTTGTTCACATAACCATTCAACCAAACCTGAGCTTCATAATTGAATAATATTTTTCGATTCAATTGCTCATTAAGGCGATACGATTCGTACGTAAGGGTGCGTATTTTAAAAATAATACAAATGTAACGTGAAATACTAGAACAGCCAACATCAATTCACCATATCACAAACTATCGGGGAAATATCCATCCTATTTGTGCGTGAAAAGTTACCTCAGAATCTGAAAACATTGAATAAATAATCGAATTTTGTCATTAGATAGAGCCATATTATTTGGAGGATTATTTCGTTTAAACAAATGAAATGGTTATTTTTTTGACACCGTTTCATTTCATGTTTCTTTTGTATGAACATTATTTGAAACTAGCTGGCCCGGCGAACTTTGTTTCGCCTTAATGATACCTATACCCATAGCCATCTTTATCTTAAGAAGGCCGTGCCTATACTTACTGTGGATTTCACAAATCGTAATCACCAGTGATCGGAGACCAACGGCTTGGTTAGATTTCTGAACTGTCAAATCGAGTTGATTCTAGATCAAGCTCCGATCACCGGTGATATGCTTTGTGAAACCCCCGTTAAAGATGTATAAACTTACCATTGCTATTTCTTCAAGCAGGAGATAAATTAGGCATAATAAAATTTCTGTCAAATGTCATCTGTAAACTGTCAAATGTCATCTGTCTACTGACAAATGTCAAATGTCATCTGTCAACTGTTAAATGTCATCTGTCTACTGACATATGTCATCTGTCAAATGTCATCTGTCAAACGTCATCTGTCAAACGTCATCTGTCAACTGTCATCTTTTCCATGGATATGAGCTGTCACACAAAACAGAAATACAAAAATAATATGTCAATTACTAATTATGGGCAATTTTGAATTCAGTTATTTCCGCAATTATATTTATTACCCAAACATAAATCAAAAACATTTCAGAAATATAGAGAAAAGATGAAAATGGACAACTCACGATTGATAATGATCATCACAATCCGATTTACTTTACATTCCGGTAAAAATTCACTGTTCCACCAACTTAAGATCTTTACCCGCTTTTGATCTGATAATAGCCTTCCATGTTATTATGAGTTCTATGCAAATTTCACAATAATTGTATACATCGCCATTCATACTCTATGCCATTTCTGAATTTCCTACCCTTCAAGAAAATGAAATGCACCATTGCCAGACTACTTAATGGCTTATAAATTCACAACGATCTATCTATTTTATTATTGCATTTCTACTGAATACCGTAGAACTTCTTTCTACTACCATTAATCCCCATGGAATATTCTTATACCGTTGGTAAGACCTACTGCACTTTCAACTATTCACTTGACATGCGATTCTGTGAAAGAAAAACTAACCTCCTTTGTCCAAATGTCAAAACCCATATAAGTACTCTATGATTGCTCGATTCGTCGTAAGAAATTGGAATGCCTTTTTTTTTCTGTAGGATTTTTTTTGGAATATTTTGTTATATAGACCTTGCCCTAATAATAATAAACACAACAAAAAAAAATTGTACAATTTGGTGCGATCGTTTGAACAATAAGGCATTTCGAAGTTTTGAACCAACCATAGATCCTCTTTTATTAATATAGATAGCGAGTCCATTTCTCTCGTTCTATTTTATCATTGCATTTCTATTAAATACCGTGGAACTTCGTTCTACCACTATTAATCCCCATGGAATATTCTTATACCGTTGTTAGGTATTCTGTGGTAAGACCTACTGCACTGTTAACTATTCATTTGACATGCGATTCTATGAAAGAAAAACTAACCTCCTTTGTCCAAATGTCAAAACCTACATAAGTACTCTATGATTGCTCGAGAAAAAGGAAGGCTTTTTTTTTCTTTTCTGTAGGTTTTTTTGGGAATATTTTGTTATATAAACCTTGCCCTAACAATAATAAACACAACAAAAAAAGAATTGTCCAATTTGGTGCGATCGTTTGAACAATATGGCATTTCGAAGTTTTGAACCAACCATAGATCGCCTTTTATTAATATAGATAAATAAGATCTATCTATAATTATGATTCCATCGATTATTAAAAAACCCTTATACCTACTAGGTCTTGAATAATTATTTATAGGTTATATCGCAGTGAGCTCTGAAATATTTTTTGGAGCTTCCACAAAGGATTCATTTTCTCCTTAGCAAATAAAGTTTGGGACCCTTAATGAGGAACTGCAAAGAATAATCCAAAGCTAACTTCGTTGTTACAATCATTCATAAAAATAAATATGCAAATAAAGTTAACAGTACATTAAAAACAACACTTCTAACATCACAGAAATTCAACGAGACAATTCACACATTGAAAAAAGAACCCACAAATTCCAAGGATGTATAGTACGATCAAGATCAAACTTCATAAACCTGAAAAAAGCATAAGACCAATAACATCGGCGATATCATCCCTAAATCATGAGATCTCTAAATTCATTAATAATTTTTTCAACAGTAAACTTAAATATAAATCAAATTTCGCTATAAAGAATTCGACAGAACTCGTAAGGAACATGCAATCACTAAATTTCGAACCTGAGAAAGCATATAATAGTATATTCTAAAACTAGTTGCAGAATGGGCTCCTATTCCAATACGAATGCGAAATTCGAAAACGAGCGACGAAGGAGCGAGTTTTCGAACGCATGAGTGTTGGAATTGCATTCTGCAACGAGTATTAGACGATATTTTCTCTATTTCAGTCAAATTTCGTTGAAATTCAATGAAAAATTCAGATTATACATCCTAGTGACTTTTGTATTGTATCTTGGCAGTTGGTTCACTGACGAAAATTGACATTTCCAACTTGACGTGTGTTGAAAATTGATAGGATCGGCAGTCATTGTTGACAACCACGAAACGAAAAATATTACTAAAAACAGTGCTGTAATGAGTTCATTACAGCACTGTTTTTAGAACTGTAATGAACTCATTACGATACTGAAATAGAGAAAATTATATTATTTGACATAGTTAATCTTTACACTAATGTTTCCATCGAAGAAACTCTCACTTTACTTGAAGAACAATTAATACAACATTATAACACAGAAAACAAGTTGAATTTGAATAACTTAGATATTGATAATATAATGAAACTTTGCCAGGTAATATCCGAACAAAATTTTCTCATATTTAACGACATGATTCATTACATGAAAGACGGGTTACCAATGGGTTCACCATCTAGCGGATTAAAAGCGAACATATATGTAGACCACATAAAAAAAATAATGCTTTTACCACTCAGTGAACAGTCATAGTCTTTTGGAAAAGATACGTCGACGACATCTTTTGTATATGGTCGGAAAAAGACATAGAATTAGAAAACTTTTTAAAAAAAATTAACACTGAATTCAAAATTGAATTCATCTCAGGACATTCCATTTCAAACACTTTAAACTTCCTAGATTTAAAAATAACATCAAACAACGATAACACTTTTTCTTTTGACATATACAGAAAGCCAACATTCCATTATTCCAAGTCGCTCATATCATGCACCCCATATTATGAAAAGAGCAGCATTCAGATTTCTCTTTCACAGATTAATGAATATACCACTAACACAAAAAAACTATGAAAAAGAGGTCAACATCATACAACAGATAGGAATCGATAACCAATATTCAATACAGTTCAGGAATGGGATCTTTACTTCAATAAAAAGAAAACGAATAATAAGTAGAATATATCCCCACATAACAACCAGAAAATATTTCATATCCACACTTTATTACAAAAATTTACATGAAAGACTGGACTTAACTCTAAGAAAATACAATTATACGCTTACAAGTAGACGACATAGAACATTAGAGAACATATTAATTACCAACAGAGCAAAAACCGAAACTAGGACAACAGAGCGGAATATACCAGATAACATGCACAAATTGTCCCTCATTTTACATAGGAATGACTACACGTAGCGTAGAAAAAAGATTTAATGAACATAAAAAAAAATAGACCTCATTCAGCTCTCAAAACATATAATAAACTACGACAACCTGAAAATACTACACAGAGAAAGTAAATATTACAAATTAACCTTACTAGAACAACACGAAATCATAAAAAATGAAGATAATCCATATTTATTGAATGATAACATCGAATTTAAAGAAAGAAAAAAGTCTAAGTCTCAAACAATCTAATCAGTGCCAACACCAGGTATTCTATGAATCTATATTGAAACCCACCACATCATCTGAAATCAAAATACGAATGGTCAAAAAAATTGCCTCGTTATACAGGGTGTAACTGAATAAGTGTAAAACATTTAAGGAGGTGATTCCTCATCGAAAAAAAGATAGGATCTTTCATATAAAGAAACTTCATTGGAGCATCCCTTGTTAAGATACAGCCCCTTAAAGGGGGTACATAAAATTTGTATAACAATTTTTTTCACAAGCACTGAAAAAGTAATGTTTGAAGGTAGATATATTGAACATTCACTATGATTTCTACATGTTGTGTGTTTTGTTATTAATAACTTAGTTTTGTTTATTACCCTTTAATCGTTTAATGCAGGTACTACTAACTACAAAATAACAATAAATCCAGTTCGCATTTATGACGATGTATCTCTGTAGTTGTTCGTAAAATAATGTTTTGCTGCTTACTGGTTTATTTTGGGCAAAAAACTCAAGAGACATTTTTTGTTTAGAATGAAACAGGCTATCGGAAATAAATTTTTAAATGGTAAACAAATAATAAGACAAAAAGTTACATTGGAAATAAATTTTAGGGGTTGCGTTTTTCACCCCTTACAACCATGGGGTAAACCAAATAAATTACTGGCTAAGTGTCTTTTTGGTAGTACAAAACGTCAGGTTAATTTCAATATTGTAACTTTTTCAGTGCTTGTGAAAAAAATTGTTATACAAATTTTATGTACCCCCTTTAAGGGGGTTTCTTTATATGAAAGATCCTATCTTTTTTTCGATGAGGAATCACCTCCTTAAATGTTTTACACTTATTCAGTTACACCCTGTATAATCAAAATTGTAGTGGTTTTTTTTTCGGATAGGAATTATGAATAGTTTATCATCTAACGAGCATATAATGGTGGCTACTATTCACAAGGATGATGTTTTCCAGACGACACGAATTCTTTTTGGAATAATTTCTTTTTCTAGGAGCAGATTGCCGTTTCAAGTTGGATATCGATATTGATTTTACTGAGTACTTGTAGGCCTCCCGAGGAGACCCCTCTGAAACTATACTCCATTCACAATTATAAAATCACAGCTCTGGCATTGGAAATTTGACACATTCCACTCTGTATCGAAGTTATGACGTTTTTTAAAATATTTTTATGTTCCAAGTCAACACTATGTTGCCCTTTCTACATTCTTAGCATATTTCTCAGAATGTGAATGAATTGGAAAAGATGTGATGGACGAAAATAATTAACGTTTATATGAATTGATAGAAAGGATTCCTTTTCCATTTATTTGCATGAAAAGTACAAGAGATCACTGTTGAAATATATTATTTTTCGCCATGGAAAAAAAAATGCATTGCTTTCACATAATTTTCATATGCATGCTTGTGAAGATTTAATGTTTATTATCCTCTCGAACTGAAAGTTCAAGACTTGACGACATTTTATTTATTTGATCTTATGAACAAGGAGTAAAATATTCTGATTGTATAGTAATATTTTATTGGATTAAAAAATATTCATACATTACTACCACAGTAGGTTTGTACAAATTCTGGAATAGGTCAAACATATGCTTCACATTTATCATTCACCTGTTCTAAAATAAGACACAAACTCCTGGAATATGGAAAAAACCGATGTATTCTGGTTCAATATAGCCTTTTTCTACTTTCGGCAAAGGAATGAAAGCTCCAGTGACACATTTCAATTCTACCTGAACCATATTTTCCGGACGCTTCCGTTAGAAGATCGTATAAGGAAGCCTTTCTTGTCCATTCACACATTCCAAATAAATTTTTAGCACCAAAATCGATACCGAAACTAACCAAACTTCTGGGGGACCGGAATTTCGTTTGAAATCTTTCAAAACGGCCAGATACCTAAAAAAAACTTCGTTATCAAGTGTAAAAAGCTCGATTAGTACTTACTTTCGCTTTATTTATGCTTATAAATCGATTGTTGGTCCAATTCAAATTTGCTGTTCGTACTCACGCCAAAACTCGTGAAAGGAAAAAATGACACTTGCACGAAACTTCTTCTGGACGCCGAAGAACGGAAAAATAGGCGATTTCCTATCGATATTTCTCCCCAAAATCGCCGATCGATACGAACTAACAAAATGGGGAAAATCTTTGATACTTTTTCTTTGATGTAAACAGAAAAACTGGCATCGTCGTTTTGTCATTTACCATATTCTATGTTCGCGTACAGATTTTTCATCAGGTGCACCAATTCCTGAAAACGAAACCATGGCCAGAGTTGTGATTTTATAATTGTAAATGGAGTATACAAGCTTCGAAGCTTGTAACTTGTACGAGTTCGGAGAAGCAGTTGTGTTCTGTATAGGCTTTGTTTCTGTGTCCTTACGTCACAGCACTGGTAATTTTTGACCCAACAGTGAAGTGGTGGCCCACTACCGAGACTAGAAAATTTCTTTCCTATCCTCGGGATTGAACTTGCGCCCTTTGACTCACAGTCAATCGCCATAATCACTGAGCTACGGGTACAATTATTTGATACTAGCGACCCGCCCCGGCTTCGCACGGAAGCAATGCAATCCTTAGAAACAAGGGTAGTGCCGGCCTGCACCGCTAAGTCCACGCATTTTGAATATGTAATATTCATTTAAATTACATGCTGTAATGTAACTTCCTTAATAAGCTATTTTTTTCCGTAAAATGTGAAGGATAAAAAATGGTTATTGTGGGTTATCCTTGAGAGATAGACATATACCATCGCGGTCTTTTTTGTAAGCGCAAAAATATGTGTTTATTTACGACATCACATTAGAAACCTGTAAATTCATAGGTGTTTCTCTGCAATATTATGCATGTACCATACATATAAACCTTTCTCTTGGATCACTTCAAATCTTTTCAAGACCCGTTGCGTATTTTTGAACATTTAAGCATACATAGGGACAGACAGCGAAAGCGACATTGCTTCATACCATGAAAAATTTCAACAATTTCGGCCGAAATTTTTTTTTCACTGGAGACATGTGAAAAAAAAATTGAGTTCGAACTTTGACAAAATTTTTTCATGGAAAATCTAAGAAAATCGAGTACGTTGAAATAGTGCTTTTAAAATTGGCAACCGAGAAAAAACTTTGCAGGCTTTCCGCCATTTTAAAATTTTTTTCAGAATTCAACACCACAATTGAATCGAGCCCTAAAAAATACTAAGATGTGACCAGTAACCGTTATTTCAAATACCACGCATAACTCACCACAGTTATCAGAATATTGCTCAAAGTTAACATTAATCACCCTGTATCTCGCTTATGCGTTGAAAACGGGGTATATGTCATAAGGCAAAAATGACTACCTCGGTGTCATCTACACGGCTATACAGGGTCTTTCACGAGGAACCTCACCCATATTTATACGGGAAACTACTGAACGTATTTTCATGAAATTCAGCACTTATAAGTATTTCACGATGCTGATGAAATCTAAAATATTTTCAAGGCATGAGCACCTCCGGTTTTTCCGGAAATGACGTCAACTTCCGTTTTTCAAATTAGAACACCATTTTTTTATTGCAGGAATAGATTCCTTAGGAAATTTCAAGTTATTTTGATGTAACATTTTTCAGTTTTGGTTGGAAAATTCTCTCTGAGCGGGAAAATTCGAAAAAAAAAATTGAAAATAGAGCTTCGCTGAAACAAGAATAACTTCGAGGTTTTTGGATGGAAAATTTTCATTTTTGGGATTTTTCAAGATGTAAGATTGATGTATCCACTTTAAAAATTGAAATCGCGATTCATGATACAGGGGGTGAAAAAATTGCTTTCAAAGTTAGGGATGACAAAATTGTGAAAAATAATTTTTTTCAAATTAGAACCCCATTTTTTTATGGCAGATATTGAATCTACGTTAAAAAATAATGTGAGTGTATGCATCACACCCTTGCCCTAAAATGGATATTTTCTGAGTTAATATCCACTTTAGGGCAAGAGCGTGATTTGATCACAGTAACTGGCATCAAAGCAACAATGACGTGATATCTGTTTAGACGGAGAATTTCGGTATTCACTTCACTCCAAATATGAACTTAAATCTCTGTTAGGTACTATTGGATATTTCACTGCGATCGTGCGATACATATAACATCAACCAAAACCATTAGGATCATTTTCCTATATATTACCGTAAGAATAACATGGGTGATACGCGAATTCGTGCCTTATTACATGGACCAAAACTATGAAAATACATAGTTATTTACGACATCACATTAGAAACCTGTAAATTGATCAGTGTTTCTATACAATATTATGCAAGTATCATACATATAAACCTTCCTCTTGAATGACTTTATCTTTATACTATGTAATGATGATGACTATCACAGAATACCTAACTAGGTATTCTGTGGTTCTATTAAGATTGATATATTCTGTAGTTGTCATATTGAAGTTTGATAAACCATAAATCATAGATTTCAGGATAGTCTAATTGATTTTTTGGGGTTAATAAAACTTATTTTATCTTCAATCATATACTTGAAAACATCGAAGATATAATCAATAAAATCGTAGGCAACGTTTCGGGCAGTGCCCTTTTTCAAGCCTAAAACAATTACAACACATTAAAATTAAGTATAAAACACTATTCCAAGATTTTTCCGATGTACGAGTAGTATTACCTATTATTCAATTCGTGTTTACTTCGTCTTGTTGAGATGTCGATGCATTGAATAATTTGTTAGGTTACGATGATCTACCCGTGGTAACAATATGTGAATTCTCTCTGCTCATTATTGTCAGGATGTTGGCTTCGTGGTCATGATGAGAGAAGAATATACACGGTGCAAGTACTTTATGTCTGTTCTATCATTTATAGAGTTTTCGTTTTGTTTAATGTATATCATCTCAAGGAACTCTCTAGATTTCTTATTTTTTTCTTTATCTAAGATCTTTGTTTGGTCGTAATTGAATGTGTGTTCATTATCAACCTTGTGTTTGTATAATGCCGTTTGGGTTTTCGAGTATTTATGTCCTTTCAATCTATCCTTCAGTCTTTGTTCAGTTTGTCCTATGTACACTCCGTTGCAATCATTGCATGGTATTTCGTATATTACATGCGATCTTTCATTAGTGGGCGTTGGTGCTTTTAACTTGGTGTATAGTTCTCTGATCTGAATGTGTGGTCGATGTGCTACTTTTAGGCTTTTATACGGTTTAAGAATGTTGTCTATCTTATCGGACAGTCCTGGTATGTATGGAATAGGTATGTAAGTGATAGGTTCACCCGTATTCGATGTTTCTACCGTGTTGTATAATTTATGTGTACGTTGTTTGAGTATTCTTTTTATGAGTGCTAGGGGATAGTTGTTTTTGGTCAATAGCATAGTTATCTCTTGTATAATAGTTGGTCTGTAAACTGGTGATGTAAGTTTGAGAGCTCTGTCGATGTACCCAATAATGATGGCTTTCTTCTGTCTTCCATTGTGTGCCGAATTATAATCTAAAATTCTATCGGTGGTGGTTTCCTTTCTGTAGAGTTTTGTTCTTATTGAATTTCTTCCTCTTATAACAGTCATGTCCAGAAAATTTATCGATTTGTTGGTTTCGGTCTCTAATGTGAATTTTATTCTGGTATGGAAACTATTTAGATCAAGTAAAATTCTTTGAATTTCATGTTCTGAAGTTACGATCAGACAATCGTCAACATATCTTTTGAAAATGGTAATGTCATAGTTATTTTTCAGTAAAATTTCCTCTTCCAAATGTTCCATAACCAGTTGTGCGACCGTGCTAGAAATTGGACTCCCCATTGCTACCCCGTCGATTTGTTGATAAAATTCGTCCTCATATTGAAAATAACATGTGCCCAATGTAAGCTGGACTGCTTCAATAAATTCATCCTTGGGAATGGAGGTGTGTGGCTCCACAAGATGCCATTTCTCTCCTAAGATCTTTGGTATAAGTGTTGTTGGAATGTTTGTGTAAAGTGACACAACGTCCAACGAATAAAGTTTGTGGTCTTGTGGAATGTATAGCGAGTCTAGTTCTTTCTTCAATTCGAATGAGTTCTTTGTGTAGTATTGGTTTTTGTTTATGATGTTTGATAGTATTTTCGACAAAAATTTGGACAAATTGTAGAATGGAGACTGCGAGTGTGAAATTATTGGTCTCAGTGGTACGTTAGGTTTGTGTACTTTGGGTACACAGACCCAAAATATGCAATTGCCACCAACAACATCAAACAAATTCCAACCAACCAGATAATTGCTAGTATAGAAAGCAACATAAGCAGACTTCCCCAAAGTGATCAAAACGATGTACGAACAAAATTGGTAAATACACTACAAAGTCACTATAACAAAACAAAGAATACAAAAATAGACATCTCACAACAAAGAACTATTTCTGCTTTTTATAAAACGAAAAAATTCATAAGAGAGAATCCACAGATTGTAGTCACAAAACCGGATAAAGGTAACTCAACGGTAATTATGAATAAGACCGAATATACATCCAAACTCAAACAGTTACTGGACAACATATAAACCAATCAAAAAAGATTTGACAAATTCGTTGCAAAAACATAACAACACAATCGTCAAGAAATGGGAAAATGCAGCATACATATCCCCACAAACAGCAAGATCACTGATGATACACAATAGCATCCCTCCAAAAATCTACGGATTACCCAAAGTACACAAACCTAACGTACCACTGAGACCAATAATTTCACACTCGCAGTCTCCATTCTACAATTTGTCCAAATTTTTGTCGAAAATACTATCAAACATCATAAACAAAAACCAATACTACACAAAGAACTCATTCGAATTGAAGAAAGAACTAGACTCGCTATACATTCCACAAGACCACAAACTTTATTCGTTGGACGTTGTGTCACTTTACACAAACATTCCAACAACACTTATACCAAAGATCTTAGGAGAGAAATGGCATCTTGTGGAGCCACACACCTCCATTCCCAAGGATGAATTTATTGAAGCAGTCCAGCTTACATTGGGCACATGTTATTTTCAATATGAGGACGAATTTTATCAACAAATCGACGGGGTAGCAATGGGGAGTCCAATTTCTAGCACGGTCGCACAACTGGTTATGGAACATTTGGAAGAGGAAATTTTACTGAAAAATAACTATGACATTACCATTTTCAAAAGATATGTTGACGATTGTCTGATCGTAACTTCAGAACATGAAATTCAAAGAATTTTACTTGATCTAAATAGTTTCCATACCAGAATAAAATTCACATTAGAGACCGAAACCAACAAATCGATAAATTTTCTGGACATGACTGTTATAAGAGGAAGAAATTCAATAAGAACAAAACTCTACAGAAAGGAAACCACCACCGATAGAATTTTAGATTATAATTCGGCACACAATGGAAGACAGAAGAAAGCCATCATTATTGGGTACATCGACAGAGCTCTCAAACTTACATCACCAGTTTACAGACCAACTATTATACAAGAGATAACTATGCTATTGACCAAAAACAACTATCCCCTAGCACTCATAAAAAGAATACTCAAACAACGTACACATAAATTATACAACACGGTAGAAACATCGAATACGGGTGAACCTATCACTTACATACCTATTCCATACATACCAGGACTGTCCGATAAGATAGACAACATTCTTAAACCGTATAAAAGCCTAAAAGTAGCACATCGACCACACATTCAGATCAGAGAACTATACACCAAGTTAAAAGCACCAACGCCCACTAATGAAAGATCGCATGTAATATACGAAATACCATGCAATGATTGCAACGGAGTGTACATAGGACAAACTGAACAAAGACTGAAGGATAGATTGAAAGGACATAAATACTCGAAAACCCAAACGGCATTATACAAACACAAGGTTGATAATGAACACACATTCAATTACGACCAAACAAAGATCTTAGATAAAGAAAAAAATAAGAAATCTAGAGAGTTCCTTGAGATGATATACATTAAACAAAACGAAAACTCTATAAATGATAGAACAGACATAAAGTACTTGCACCGTGTATATTCTTCTCTCATCATGACCACGAAGCCAACATCCTGACAATAATGAGCAGAGAGAATTCACATATTGTTACCACGGGTAGATCATCGTAACCTAACAAATTATTCAATGCATCGACATCTCAACAAGACGAAGTAAACACGAATTGAATAATAGGTAATACTACTCGTACATCGGAAAAATCTTGGAATAGTGTTTTATACTTAATTTTAATGTGTTGTAATTATTTTAGGCTTGAAAAAGGGCACTGCCCGAAACGTTGCCTACGATTTTATTGATTATATCTTCGATGTTTTCAAGTATATGATTGAAGATAAAATAAGTTTTATTAACCCCAAAAAATCAATTAGACTATCCTGAAATATATAATGGATGGGGTAAATACCACGAATTGACATAAATCATAGATGCACAGAACCCCTGGTGTAACTACTGCTAACTAAAAATAGTGACCAAAAATTGTGGATCAAAAACGAATGTTGTACGGGTCCTACTTCGGGAATAATCCGCAATATTACTGCGGCAATGGAAAATAGCGCGACCCCTTTCGGGAGAATTGAAAAGTAGGACCACTACTCAGATTTTCAATCGACAAGAAAGTCTTTAACAAAATCTAATCAGTGCCAACACTAGCTATTTTATGCATCTATCATGAATCATGTGATTCATGGCTCAAAAATCACAAGTGCCGTTTCATAATATTTTTTTGGCACCAAATTTGATGCTCTTGCGAATTAGCGTTTTCATAATATTCCAAAGCATTCGAGCAACACACAATTAAGCGCATTAAGCGAACCAAGAGTCGCCTGATTATTATGCTACCAAAATTGCCAAATCTCTCAATTGTTCGCTGAAGTTTTCAAAAAAACGAACATAACTTCTCATATTGGTGCTAATATTCAGTATATTATCCGTTTTGCAGATCTGGGCGTTGATAATCAATGCTACTTGGAGAGTGGTTCTTCCTCAGAAAGCTTCTTTGTTCCCGAGGATCAACCAGTTGGGACAACTATAGGTCAAGTGAGAATCGTAGGCGATCCAAGGCCTGGAGGTAACATAGGTCTTCGACTCAAAGAAGCAGATAGTCCCGTGGTGATAACTCCCGGAACGAAGAACCTAACACTAAAAAATCATCTGGACAAAGAAGGCGTAGAAGGACCTTCATCAGTGTTTGTGAATTTAATTTGTGAGAGATTGAATACTTTGGATCCTGGTTTTGTGATTCCCATAAATATAAGAGTAACGGACGCAAACGATAATTCTCCTGTCTTTATAAACGCACCATATATTCTGAACATATCCGAAGTGACCGTGGTCGGAACGAGAGTGTTACAAGGTGTTCATGCTGTAGATAATGATCAGCAGGGTCCATTTTCTAACATTCGCTATTCCTTGATTCCTGGATTACACTCTGATTTCTTCGAGTTCGAGAATGAATTGGAAGGAACACTGGTTTTGAAGAAGTCCCTCGACTACGAAACTATAAAGACGTTCGATGTTCATATAAGAGCCCAAGACCATGGAGAGCCTCCGCGAGCTACTGATACGGTACTGACTGTATACGTCATGGATGCTGATGATCAAAACCCAAGATTCCTAGACGATAGATATGTGACAACCTTGTCGAACAATGCTGCAGCAGGTACAGTTTTGAAGATACAACCGAGAGATATCAAAGCCTTCGATCAAGACAAGGGTATAAATGCTCCAGTTTATTACACTTTCAACGGAGTTGGACCGGACTATTACCTATTCAAGATCAACAGGAATTCTGGAAAAGTGACCCTGGCGAAAAATATGAGCAGCGACTCACTACTTCACCCTGCAACTCTTGTTATACGAGCTACTCAAGAAGACAACCCCGATAGATACGCACTGTCAACGTTAACAGTGAATAAAGATATTGTTAATAGTGGTATTCAGTTCCTACACGACGTGTTTTTCATTTCGGTTAGTGAAGCGTCACCCCAAGGAACGATCATCGGCACTCTGGCCAATAACAAACCTGGACAAAGTTTGAAATATTTCGTTTCTGATCAGAACATACTGAAAACGTTTGCTTTGAACACAAAGGGAGAGTTGTCGCTGAAGAAAAAATTGGACTTTGAAGATAGGCCAGAGTATTTTTTCAAAGTTTTTGCTACAGATGGAATCACGGTGAGTATTTTTCGAATAATTTAAATTGAAAAATCGATCAATGCCAGTTTTTTATAATTAAGAGAACTTCTTTCTATTTTCTCACAATCTGAATTCGAAATGACGCTAGTCTCGAAGTTCATTAGTTACACCTCATTCTCAAGTCTACGCTACAAAGTTGTTTAAATTAGAGAATTTCAAGTAATACACATGAACTTTCAGGATGAGACCGTGAGGACATCAGAAATGTCTCAAACCATTTGGCTAAACACCTATAATAGACTAGACATATATTTTAGCAGAATACGAATTTTATTTGTTTCTCATTTGTAAACGTCAGTTTCCAAAAACACAATATTAATCAATCATTTTTCTTATTCTATTTCCATCTGAATATAGGGTCTTTCACGAGGAACCTCACCCATATTTATACGGGAAACTACTGAACGTATTTTCATGAAATTCAGCACTTATAAGTATTTCACGATGCTGATGAAATCTAAAATATTTTCAACCTCCGGTTTTTCCGGAAATGACGTCAACTTCCGTTTTTCAAATTAGAACACCATTTTTTTATTGCAGAAATAGATTCCTTAGAAAATTTCAAGTTATTATTTTGATGTAACATTTTTCAGTTTTGGTTGGAAAATTCTCTCTGAGCGGGAAAATTCGAAAAAAAATCGAAAATAGAGCTCCGCTGAAACAAGAATAACTTCGAGGTTTTTGGATGGAAAATTTTCATTTTTGGGATTTTTCAAGATGTAAGATTGATGTATCCACTTTGAAAATCGAAATCGTGATTCATGATACAGGGGGTGAAAAAATCGCTTTCAAAGTTAGGGATGACAAAATCGTGAAAAATCAATTTTTTCAAATTAGAACCCCATTTTTTTATGGCAGATATTGAATCTACGTTAAAAAATAATGTGAGTGTATGCATCACACCCTTGCCCTAAAATGGATATTTTCTGAGTTAATATCCACTAGATTTCATTACAATTCATGTCTGGTGAATAAGGTGGCGAATCCATTCTTGTGATCCCATGATATTCTATGCGGTCATTTACAACTCTCGCTCGATGGGGACGAGCGTTATCAATGTTATCATTTATGAGAATTAATAAGTCATTGCGGCCATCAAAACATATTCCCCCACAAACACAAACTGATCTTGTTCCAAAAGACGGTCTTTCAAGTATGCAACTCTCATTGTATCGTTGACTTCTTTCCCTCCATACTCAAATTTACAGCATGCAATCTTCTTCTACTCAACTGTTTGTCCACTAATTATTCTTCCAGTTGCTTGTCTAAAGACACTGTTAATTCGGGAAGCCGTGAATGTCCGATTTATTTTTGCCGTGACAACTAAAAAGCGGTCTTCAGCTTCAGTTGCTGCTCGTTCTCGTCCTCCTTCATACGTATAGACAGCAGATCCTATTCTAAGAAACCGATTCCAAGCTCTACTAACTCCACTTTGTGAAGCATTCACATTTCTTGCGACAAACCAAGAACAGCGAATTTTTTTCTCAATAAATCAATTGTGTGAGTTGCAAAATGAGGTGTAGCGCCATTCTGTTGAAACCAAATATCTTCTAGATCTATATTCCTTGATTCAGGCCACAAAAATTCGTCTAATGGACATTTCAGGGTCTTCTGCAACATTTTCACGAACCAAATATTTCCTTGTCAAGGACCGCTACGACTGTATTTTTCACTTTTTTGATCTTCCATCGAACCGGTCTCTTGAAATTCTTCAATAATTCGACCAATAGTGCTTTCCGATGGACGATTATGTAAACCATAAAATTCACGTAATTTTTCGAAAACACTCTTCACAGAACGCTGATTTCCAATTTCCATAAAATAATTCAACAATTTCAACGCGTTGTTGTATAGTGTACGGAGCCATTTTTATAAATGTCATAAATCACACTTCTTGAATGCCAAAATACCCAGACGAATTCAATGCCCCATCTATATTTTATTTATTCATGAAAAAACCACGCAATTTGAAACACCCTATATATGTTCAGGTCGAAGACTCGCCCTGTATAACAGACGATTTATCTAACTGAATGATTTGCTTCAATCTGAAAAATTGCCTCCGTATAAAGAGGATTTCACTGAGTCCAGATAACGGAAACTACAAATTAAGAAGTCGTTGATATAAATAATTATTTTCTATCTGTTCACGCCAAAGTGAACGCTTAGAATAAAATATTTTGAATTTTCAAAATTCGAATATTTAAATTAATTTCTCTACAAAGGAATTCCCATGTGGATCCTCCTTTATGTATAAGAACAATTCGTCAGCTGTGGAGTGCCGCATATGTCGTATATTTGTTTCCTTCTCATTTTTAATTCAGTTCATTGATTGACTTAATCGTGAATATTTCTGCATCCGATAATTGTTAATTCTGCTTCCTTTCGTTAATTCCGGAAAACTTCAGTTTTTCCTGTGATTCGTAGTTTTAGTGATTTCGATTCAGTCGAATTGCATTCTTTTGAAACTTTAATTTGTGCGAATTATTTCGAACAAAAAAAAACTGTTACCAGTGGCGTGGTTATTTTATAATACCACAGGGATAAGTGTACACAATTTGACATTTTTAGCAACGGATTTTCACGTCAGCTTCATTCCATATTCGTTTGCCGAGCTCGTGCAATCTTTATATAGGAATAGGAGTCATCGACAGGATCCTGTTTGCTGATATATAGGTAACTATATTTCATTTGTTATTTTTGAGTGCATTCATCCTTTCATTTGTGTTGGGTTCAATTGATTTCATATATATTATACAGTCCACAAGCTCTATCCTTTTTTCAGTCAGAAAATTATATTTCAGAAAGTTAAACCTAAAATAATTGAACCACACTTTCAGTTGGTTAACTGAAACTCGCCCCAACACTATCCATTTCATAAGCGAGAATAAGAAACGAATTGGTCCTGAACCCAAACCTGCATTCAAACGTGATAAGAGCGGCTGCGTGCGGCGCATGATCAGAGAGACAACGGCTCTTTTCATGTTTGATTTATGACCAATTACAGATAGCTTTGTATGAGCCAAAACTGCCGACAGTGGTATGGTCGCGAATGGAGATTCAGAGCTACACCTACTGTGACGTCATCAAATCGTAAAGTCTTAATATCTGGAAAACTAATAATGAAATTGATTCGTTCTTTTTAGAACAAATTGGAACAAATTGAGTACTAATATATGTTGAAAAAAAAAGTGATAATTTAAAACTTTATCGCTAACTTCACGCTCGCGTCCCTCGCTCAGAACAATTGTTCATAACTCGAAAACCAACAATGGTATTTCAACAAAACAACTTTTACTGATTGGAACAAATTGGGTACTAAATATTTGCATCAAAATTTCTTCGAATTTCTTGGAGAACAAAAAGCTTCGGAGCTGGGTGTGACGTCACCACCGAATGTTACGAATGTGAATAACTCGTTAACGAAAAATGATATCGGAGAATTTTCTTCAGAACAAATTGGAACAAATTCGGGACTAATTATTGGCATAAAATTTTTTTCCAAATTCGAACATGTTGGTGCTGAGCGTGAAGTCAGCACCAAATCAAAGACATGCGAATAACTCGAAAACCATAAGGGTGCTGGGGTCGCTGGGGATGATTGATACAGAACAAATTCAATACTAAATATTGAGCTTGGTTTCAGAATTTGTTCCACCAACTTTTCGCTAACTTCACGCGGCCCCGTTCTTTGTTTTAAAAATTTTGAAAATCGCTGTTATAGGTCTGATCATAACTCATAATTTTTATTGGATACGAGCAGTCGATTATCAAAATCGTTTGAGTGTCATCACATGATGTGCCATAGTTAATAGATTCCTTATTGGGCTGTTTTTTCATTATGTTGTTAACTCGGAAAGATATCCCAATTATACTGCCCTGCTAACAACAAAGGTCCTATCTGCAAAATTTGATATTTTGACTTTTTGGCTCATACATATTATTTACCCATGTCCAAAATGAAATTGTCCTAAATGCTTCATGAGTGCCGAATTCTATACCTAAATGTTTTGCCCAAACTGAATAAGAAGCCATGTTGACTAACATAAAACCTGCTTTTCTCTAAACCTCAATTTTGCAGATAGGACCTTTCATGTTAGGACGGCAGTATATGACTGATATCCTACCAGGTCTTGTAGGGGATGTTGATTTAGAAACAAGAAGGCGTATGTGTTTTTAGCGTGATGGAGCACCTGCTCATAGAAGTTTCACAATTTTTGAATCGAAGATATGTGAATGGGAATCGGACGTGATAGTCCGTGTTCAATGGCCCTCCCCCTCGATCACCAGAAAGCATTTAACACTTTTTAATCACCCACTAGGTTGTCAAGAGTGCAAAAGTTTTTTAACATATTCAGAAGCTTGATTTCAGCAAAAACGAAAAATAACTTTGAGCTATTTGAAAAGGGGAAAACTTAGATTTATTTATAATTGAAGCAAATTGAGATTCCACGAAAAACGTTCTTCATTTCGCTAAATAGGTTCAGATGATACATTTTGTAAAGCAGCCTGTACCTCATCTTATTAACTGAACTAATATTGTTGCAGAACGACTCCAGCGTCGTTAATATAACAGTTGGAGATGTGAACGAATGGGAGCCCCGTTTCAGATATCCGCACTATGAATTTTATACATCCGGTGCCCCCAAAGAGCTTTTGGGAAAAATCGAAGCTGCAGACGGAGACAAAAATGATAAAATCACTCTGACTCTATTCGGTGCGAATGCGTCATCCTTCTTCATCACGCCGATGGGAGAGTTACGTCTTCGAGATGAAGCGAAAAGGACAGGATTGGTTTCATTCGAAGTTGTGGCAACGGATAATGGTCATCCGCCGAAATCTTCTAGGGTCCCTGTATCGGTACATTTTCCTGGTGGTGAAAATATAGCTAGCGTAAGTGCAAAAAGGAGTAGTGCCGGAACTTCCATGCTGCTAGTTGGTTTGGGGATGAGTCTACTCCTGTTGGCTTTCGTGGTGGCATTCTTGGTCGCTTACATTTATAGAGGGTAAGTTTAAGTAAGAAAATCGATTATCGTTCTTGTGGCCATCCTTGTTATATGGATACTGTTCTATACAGGGTGCGAATAAAGGCCTAAAATTCTGAGGTATTATGGGACTACATTTTGCCATAGATGGCGCCACGAATAGAACGAATTACTGTTCATAACTCGAAAAGTATCTCAGATAACTAAGCCATTTAAACGGCACAAATTGGAACAAATGGTGCACTAAATAGTGGCGACAATTTTTTTTTCAAAGTTGGAATGTATTGGTGCTAACTCCACGCCGACTGAAAATCAACAGTTAATATCTCAAAAACTACAAATGGTAGGGACGGCACAAATATTCACAAATTGGGCACAAAATATTGACATCAAAATTTTTTCGAAATTGGATTATGTTGGTGCTTGTGTGAAGCTTGCACCAAGATACATTCTGTCAAGAAAGTACCGGGAATTATCGATTTAAATCTGGCGGGGCAATGGGGCAGGTAAATTTTTTTTTTCCTAGGTTGGTACCACTGTCCTTAATTACTATGCCAAGCTTGAGCGGGATCTGTCACAGTATAAGGTAGAGACAGTAGTTTCACTCGGCCGATTTCTTGTTACCAAGTTTTTATACGCCGAATCGAATCCTGGCGGTGACGATTTTGATGCGCCCAGCGCATCCAATGACAAATGTAAACACAACGTCCATTTTAAATTGTCAAATTAACCTATATCAATTCGTTCGCATTGCGTTCTCAATTTATCGATCGAATTTTGTTTTAAATGATTGAAATGAAAGGCAAAAGAATTGTTGTGTAGTTGGTTCCAACAATAACATGATCAATCTAGGTCCTAGGATACACCGGCCTATCTTGAAGCCGGTCTAGGATACAGCTATTTCAGACGATGATAGGTGAGTTCAATAGGCCTTCACTGATATTGAATATGAATGATTTTATATAAGATCAACATTTTAAGAAGGATGAATACAATATTATGCTCTTTTTAGGTGCAACGTGTGGAAAATGATTCACAACACATAGCGGCATGATTCCCATTCTTCAGAGCAATGTTACAAAAGGTTCAGAGTCTTTTATGCACATTTTGAGTTTTCAAGATTCAAACAAATAGTCTGAACTAGGATGCTGTTCCAATATTAGACTAATCAAAAGGTTGGAGAGGAGAAATTGAGATTGAGAGATTTCAAGGCTACATTTTTCAAGAAGTATTTTGGTTTCTGGAGAATCATAAGAAAAATACAAAGTCCTTTTTGGTTGATATGAACTGCAAACATCGATCTCCAAAAAAAAACCACCAGGGCCTCTATTCTTGAAAACCAGGGAGTAGAACGATCGAGAGAACGGTGACGTGGTTCTACTGATAATCTATAGAACCATGTCACCGTTCTCTCGATTGTTCTACTCCCTGGTTTTCAAGAATAGAGGCCCAGGGGTTCTCTTCAAATAATTAGGTTAATTCAGTTTATTAATGCTAGATTTAAAACTCCAGATGTGCATGGGTACTCAGACATCGACATGGCTAAGCAACAACTCGTCATGTATTATTACCTTGAGAAAGCAAAAAATTCCTTTCAAACATTAAATTTCAGGAGGAGAAGTGGTTGAATTCTTCAGTCATCCAGAAGATATTTCATTTGCATGTAAACATTTCAAATTCAGACTAATATTTCATCGGCTTATGTCAAAATATATGTCACTTATATTTTTGTATTTTAAAAACCAGGTAAATAAAGAATACGTTTTATCCATTGAAATATTTTTTCCCTGATTATTTCTTAACATCGACTTGACTGAATTGTTAGAAATTCGGAATATAAGATAAAAACAAATTATTTAAGTCCATATTGATGTAATATTGTCTATCCCCAATGTTACCTTGTGTCCATGGCCATAGTTGTCAAGACACGTTAATTTAAATAAATAAATTATGATTGTTAACTAGAGAGAAAATGGAAAAATATTATCAGCTTTAAGTTTGGGAAACAATGCTAATAGAGATCCACTCATAGATAACAGAGAAAGTGAAGTTAAAATCTCAAATTTCTAGAAAATTATTTCATGTGAGTTCTACTCACTTGGTCGTACTTTTTTTTAACTTCCCTTTAAACGAATTATTACTGAATGGCAAACAGAGCAATTTTATTTCTTAATATACCAATGGAGAAAAGAAATTAAGAACAAGTTACTTCCATAATTCTCATTTCAGTTTGAACATGGTTTTCAAAAAGCTTACGTACTGATCATTCTGTCATGTAAATCCGTTTTTAATTCAAAAAATTCATTTTAACATGAAATGTGCCATTTTCATCCAATGATTTTCAAAATAATTGACCAAAAATTCAATATCTTTGACTTCATAAACCTAAATACGAATTTTTTTGAATAGAACGGTATCATAACCCCTCAACGTCCTCAATCTAGATATATATGACAAAAAAAACATAATCCACGACCTCTAAATCCCCTGCATTATTCAAATTTCAATGTTATTGAATATAAATCTCATCCAACACAATAATTCAATGAATTTCAACACAAAATCCATCATAATCATTCACAAAAACACACCCGCACCAATTCTAAAAATAATTGGGCCATAAATATATGCTTTTTTTGATTTGATATCAAAATAATCATTCCTTAGTTTCCGCTGAAGTTCTCGATATTGTCGGGCAGTGTACGTATATTCGGTATATTTTTCATTCGTTGAGCAGTGTATAATATGACAGTATGCGCGTGGCGTGGAGGAATATATGCGCAAAGGGAATATAAAAAACGAAATCGGGCGACATCAAGATCAAAGGTGCCGACAGGGAGAGAAACTACTGTCTCTACCTTATACTGTGGATCTGTCAACTAGTGTGTTTGCAACAGCTGGTTAAGTCAGTCGATGTCAGAGTGCGTACCGATTTTTACTATGGGTGATCACGTTGAGCAAAGAATTTGTTTAAAGTTTTGTGTTGCAAATGAATTTTCGTGTGCCGATGCATTGAAAATGTTGCAAAAGGCCTTTGGTGATAATGCTCTATCGAAAACTCGTGCATATCAGTGGTACAGAGCCTTCAAGGACGGTCGTGAAGTGGTCGAAGACTTGCCTCGTTCCGGACGCCCATCGACGGCTTCGACCGAAGATAACGTCGATAAAATTAAGGAAAGGGTGCTTGAAAACCGTCGTACCAGCTTGAGAGAGATAGCACGTGATCTTAAGATATCCCACGAGTCCGCACGTACGATTTTGATTGATATTTTGGGCATGAGAAAGGTGGCCGCACGACTCTTACCGAAAGACCTGAATTTTCTTCAAAAACGTCATCGCGAACAGTTTGCTTCAGACATGCTGGATCGCTGTAATTCCGATTCTACATTCATGGAACGCATTATAACTATGGTGATGAGACCTGGGTCTACGAGTACGATATGCAAACAAGCCAGCAATCATCGGAATGGGTGGCAAAAAATGAGCCGAAACCGAAAAAACCACGCCAAAGCCGCTCGAAAATGAAGGTGATGCTCATTGTTTTCTTCGATATCCGTGGCGTGGTGCACTACGAATTCGTTCCAGAGGGTCAGACGGCAAACAAGGAGTTTTACCTGGGCGTTATGAAACGTTTGCGTGAGGGTATCCGTAAAAGCGGCCGAATTTGTGGGCGAACAACTCATGGATTTTGCATGACGATAACTCGGCTTCTCAACGAGCTACGATTGTGACTGATTTTCTCGCCAAAAACTCAACAAACGTGCTTCAGCAACCACCGTATTCGCCGGATTTGGCTCCCTGCGAGTTTTTCCTCTTCCCAAAACTAAAATTGTCCCTTCGTGGCACCCGTTTTGAGTCGATTGAAGCCATAAAACAAAATTCGGCGCGAGAGCTGAAGCCCCTTCCGGAAAGCGCCTATAAAAAATGTTTCGATAATTGGAAGTGCCGTTGGCATAGATGTATTGGAGCAAATGGAGCCTATTTTGAAGGCGACCCAATAAATTTTGACGATTAAATGTAAAAATGTTGTTTTAATTGAAAATTCCCGGTACTTTCTTGACAGAGTAGTACATACACTGTGTCCGTAAAGTATGGAAAAAATTCATTTTTAGTTAAACAGGTAATTTTAAGAAATAATCCTGAAACACGTCGATTTTTGATGTTAATTTACCGTACTTTGAAATCATAATCAGGGTGAATTACGTTCGAGTAATGACGTCACCGTCATTTTTTTTAATGGAACACCCTCATTTTGTCTCAATTTTTGGATTACTCTAGCTGAGCTGATTACAAAAATGTATCACATGTTGATTTCAATTGGTGCAGGGTGGACAAAAATACAATAGTTCTGTGTGTGCTCATGAAGTAACATGTTTGGAAACAGCTGATTTTTATTACTCTAAACATGTAGCAAACTACGGGATGCTACATTCAAACCAATTGCCGCTAGACAATAAGTATTTTTGATAATATTGTTAATTCACCTAATGAAGAATGTTACGCGTTACTTTATGAGCACACACAAAACTGTTGTATTTTTGTCCACCCTGTACCAATTGGAATCAACATGTGATACATTTTTGGAATCAGCTCAGCTAGAGTAATCCGAAAATTGAGACAAAATGGGGGTGTTCCATTTAAAAAAAATGACCGTGACGTCATTTCTCGAACGTAATTCACCCTGTATATTAGATTATTATTTTCAAATACGGTAAATAACCATCAAAAATCGACGTTTTTCCGTATTTTTCCTTAGAATGACCTATTTAGCTAAAAATGAATTTGTTCCATACTTTACGGACACAGTGTATATATACAGGGTAGCCCACCCCAGACGCGGTTTTCATTTTGAGGCAGTGAATGAAGACATTTTGAAAATTTATTTTTTCGTGAAATGTAAAGGACAATCAGATGCACAATTTGAAATTACTTAACTTCAAGAAGATAAGAATAAAGAAAAATTTGAGGGCATGTACCGGAAAAGATTGAATGATAATGACACTCAATACCTTCCAGGCGAAATTATTTGAAAATAATTGAAAAAAGAATCGATATTCAGAAAAACAGTAGATAATCATTTATAAAGGAATAATAAATCTTGCGTAACTGCAACACCTTTATTGAGATCTTCATATAAGATATCAGATTTCAAATAATATTGTAAGCATTTCCCCACAAATATTTCCAAGTATTTCTATGAATATCGCTAATCCGTCTAAGCATAATAGTAGGTTAACTAGTTGAATTGAAAATCGAAAATTACTTGAAAACTATTAGGTTCAGTTATAGGGAAACTCAATGAAGATATTTTCGATATTAATTTTTACGTTCAACAAGGTACAGAAATACTGGGTGTGCCATTTGAAATAAGAAAGTTTTCGACCATTATTTGTAGTTAATGTTTCAAAAATAATTATGATCACTCAGTATATTCCAGAGTTAATTTTTTTTCTTCTGCATAAGGGTAGCCAATATATCTACACGAAAAAATATTGTCTGTCTCGTTGGCTTGAACGGTTTATTCATTAATTGCAAATTAAAAATACTCATTTTTTTCGATTTTTCGCCATTTTCTCAACAATGATTCTTCTAAGGCATAAAATGGTCCTCAAGGTGCAAACACATTGTTGTCACGTCACGGGAGCTCACGTGAGGTCAGGTTCAACGTATTGCGCTAGAGACACACCATTTGACATTCGCGCTGTCATGCGCTATTCGGCAATATTTAGTGACGCAGCGAAATATCAGACGTGATATCACGTGCGGTCAGAAAATGTAAATTTGCGGAATTATAGATCTCGCGTGCTTTCACGTGACAGCAGATACTAACCTAGCGACCGCGTGAATCACAACAATGCGTTTCTAAGCGCAAGTGAAGCGATGTGAAGTGAAGTGATGATGCGTGAGCTCACGTGACGTGAATACAATGTGTTTGCACCTTTATAAACTCATCATTATTGCCATTCAATTTTTGAATTTATATACAGGGGATTCCATTTAAAAAAGTGTAACTATGGTCTATATCTCTGTTATCGAACACACAGAGTATATGTGAAAACAATTTAAATTGTGCATCTGATTTTCCTTTACATTTCACGAAAATGACTTCATTTACTGCCTCAAAATGAGTACCGCGTCTGGGGTGGACCACCCTGTATATCTCGGTTTAAAATCCATTGTTTGCTATCTTCCCATTGTCCTATTTGCAAGTTTCGATCGCTCATTGCTTTTTGTATTCCCTTCATCAGGTTCTTTTTGGTCTTTCTCTTCGTCTTCTCGTATTTGGTATCCACTCCATTATTTGTTTCGGTAATCGTGACTGGCCCATCCGTTGAACATGTACATACCATATCAGTTGTTTACTCTCTATATCCTATATGATTGTGCCCTCTACTTCCATTTGATTACGTACTTCCTGGTTTCTTATTCTTTGCATTCTCGATATTCTAGCCGATCTCCTCAACGCATCCATCTCTGCCGCCTCTATCCTCTTCTTATTTCTCTCTGTCACTCTGTCAGTCTCCATGTCTCAGATCCATATGTTAATTCGCTTTTGATCATCGTAGGTATTGTAGATCGTGATCTCGTGATGTTTTTACTCCACAATATTCCATTCAAACAGCCAATCACTTTTCTTGCCTCCGTTACTCTAGATCTTATCTCATTGTCATCTGTACCGCTTGTGTCGAATTTCACTCCCAGATACTTGTATTCCCTGCAAGGTTTTATGTCTTCTGTACCCCCTATATCCAGTCCACTATTCTCTTCTCCAATACAAAGGCATTTCGTTTTTTCTAGGTTTATTTCTAGTCCCCAATATTCATATGTTTCTTTGAGTTTACGTGTCATGTATTCCAGATCTTCTTTGTCTGTTTGTGACATTCAAGGGTATGCTCATCCCAGAGCATTTTCGCATATATTATATAGATTTTGAATAAAGTGGGTGATATGGTGCATCCCTATCGTAACCTGTTATTTACATAAAATGTAGTTGACAATTTGTTTCCTATTTTGATTCTAGATGTTGAGCGATAATATAGATTCTTCAGTGCCCCAATCAAAGTCTGGTTTATATTTGTGTTCTGTAGTGTTTCCCATAGCATACGCTAAGGTATTGAATCGTAAGCCTTGGTTAGATCTACGAATAAAATATGCGTTGCTAGGTTGACTGAACTTCTTTTTTCAATTATTTGCTTCATACAGAACAGATTGTCTGCGCAAGATCTTCCAGCTCTGAATCCACATTGCTCCTCAATTTCTTTCTCTATTAGTCTAGGCGCGCAACGAAGTGGCGTGGCTGTGGTGTGGCGGTGGTGTGGTAGCGAGGTGGCGAGCTGCACCACTGAAGTGGTGTGGCGGTGGTGTGGTGGATGCAACACGGCGTGGTGCCACTAGTCTCTTGCATGTTTAATTCTGGAGTGGCAAGCGGGACGTCACCACATCGATTCGGCTTCTAATTATACTATTATTTCACGAAATTATAAATAATATATTATAAATCTGTATATTATTTTTAAAAATAGAGTGGGTTTCTATTCTAAGATGCGAGACGACAAGGAATTTAATATAAAACTAGTTTGGGCCCAGCGATCTACCTTTTAAGTAGATTCACCTTGTTGGTAGATCTCCCTCTGAAGATAGATTCGCATTTTGAAAAATCAAAAGCAAAAACACAACCTCCAAACGGTCATCTATGCGTCGCGTCAAACTTCGACTGCCGTTGTCAAGAACCTTAACCTATATGTAACTTCACCCTTGACGTCTCGAGATGTCGAAAAAATCCAACCTTCAAACGGTCATCTGTGCGTCGCGTCAAACTTTGACTGCCGTTGTCAAGAACCCTAACCTATAAATGTATAGTAACGTCACTCGTGGCGTCTCGAAATGTCGAAAAAATCCAACCTCGAAACGGTAATCTGTGCGTCGCGTCAAACTTTGAATGCCGTTGTCAAGAACCCTAACCTAATTCTAACGTCGAAAGTCATCGAAATAACAAAAAATCTCTGGTTTTTTTTTATCGATATTTTCTGGTCGAGTCGGAAATTTTTATCATTTTCGCGAAATGTCGAAACTTTTCGAATTTATTTCGGACACCCGGAGGAACGTGTCGGAAAACGCTTTGCGTACTAAGGTGAACGGGGATATGGGGATTTGTTTAAAAAAATCTCCGAACGTCCAAGTGCCTTCGGAAAAAAGCCTTATTTCCGAAAGAATTCGCTCTTAAGGGCGAATTTTACCGTTTTTCGCGAATTTTTTTAAAATACTTCCCGGGGTCCTAGAGAAAATTCGAAAACAACCACGCGTGCTCCCGTTCTTCAACTTTCCGACGCCCCCCTCTCCTCGCCCGTAGGCCGTCGCACGCGACGGCCCTCGCGCCTTCGGCGCTCGCCTTTCGACAAAAAAATCTCTTAAATTCTATGCCTCTTAAATTTTTATTATATAGGAGGATTCGTAGTCCTCGTAGAGAAATATAATGTTATGAGTAGTCTTTCCTTCGGATACACACATTTTCTGTAGTTTGTATCCTTCTTCTGGAGCATAGGTCGCACTTTTTTAACCAACTCAATGAATGTCTCTTTCTTCATTCTATAAAATATTTTGAATTTATTGCCCAAGTTGAGATCTCTTTTGAAGACATTGAATATTCCATATCTTTTGTTGTGTCGCCACAGGGGATGGACTGTTCTATTTTTTTTTCGAACTTCAGCATTCATATTAAGAAGTTGCACATAGGAAAGCACATCTTCATCAGACCTTGCCTAAATCGCGTCTGAATTTGCACCATTTTTCATCTGTTTATTAGTGCATAACCAAACAAGTGTGATATTGAACAATTTTCGAGTGAATTGCCGCTTAATTCCTCTCAACTAGGCATAGAAATGTATATCCTTTTATTCCTATTCTAAAAAAACCGACTTCTGTGTGAGAGCCTTCTGGATTCCTGATGCATCATCACAAGAGGTTAGGTGCATTTTCATTTATTGGATTGTTAAATATCAATAATCATCTGAAATTGATTGCAATAATCATCTGCAATCATTTAGTATTGTAGAGATGAATTCTTCCTTCGCAGAGGTTGGCAGGGATCAGCGGAATCACAAAACGATGATATAAATGAAAATTAGTTAACAATTGCCGAATTTCAGTCGATTCATTATAAAATTGAGAACCAAGGAATTTACGAGGGTGTTATATACAATAACATACCCTTTATCTAAAGGGTAGCTCAGTTCTGGACTCACAGTAACGAAATTGCTAAGAACGTTTAGAAAAGTGTGAATTCGATAAAAGAACATTCATTGTTATACATATGTAAGTATCACTTAACGTAAACAAACGTAGTGGCATTGAACAAAGGTGGATGGTAAATTGTTTCGGCGGTGAGTGTATTTAAAGTTCCATGTTTGTCCATCTACATTGGTGCGTGATTTCCCCCATTGTGAAAGAACATTGAAGAAATCCGTTTTCTTAACAGGCTTTCCGGAGTACCTATTCTTGTCGTTTGAAGTCGGTTTCGGTCCAGTGGCCACCCCGTCTCACCTCTGGTTATGACCAGTTCACGGTTAAACATAATATTTCAACCGAAACATAAATTATAAATTCCACATTGATAGTATTCCTAGCTTATTACCACGGTTCCGCAGAAAATTTTGGAATACTGGTACTGTGCCGTCATGCCGTGTACGAATCTGATTTATTTCAAGGAGATCATCCAAAAATTATGGTTTTTCTGAAATCGCTCATAAATATCTACTCACTTGTAGAAACTTCAGACTAATATAATATTTGGTCCGGGAAAATTCTTGACGTTCTACAAACATTGATTGTCAATATGAGGGTACCCAATCCATTCTTTATGAAATCCATTCTTCATGAAATCCTCAATTTATGATAATGTTGGTTGCGATCTGAGAAGAAATAATAGTATATGTAGGTACCTTGTAGTAAAAGCACATCATAGACAACTATGTCTATGAAGCACATACCCATTACTCCAGCTACAATGCTTCACGTTGACATCCAGGGATATAGAATGTGCTTTTATTAGGTACTAGCACAGAATACCTATCTACTGTAGCACAGAATACCTAACTACACAGAAGCGTCAGTCGTCACTCCGCCTTCCCGCCAAAACTTAATTTGTGCCATGCTAGGTAGTACATATGTCAAGTTGAAATTTAAACTTCCCGCTGGACCACTCAAAAGTGACATATGTACTACCTAACAGAGAATCAAGGTCACGAAAATTTGCCCCATGAATATCAAAGTGCCGACGCTTACTGACGCTTCTGTGTAGATAGGTATTCTGTGACTGTAGTTAGGTATTCTGTGGTACTAGATACACAGAGATCAATTCCGAATTGTGAGAAATATAATGCACTCTATTTTCGAAGATTATCCGTGATGAGATTTTTCCAAAATTTAAACTCAACATTTTCAACAGTGAAAAAGAAATTAACCCAGAATTATTCAAATCTTTCAAGGTTGAACTATCATTTATTTTGAATACTGATGTTAAAACTGGATGAAAAAATACCCATTATAATTCTGTAGCTTCCAAAACTCCGCTGGAAGTACTTACAAAATTTTCATTCAAACACTTGTGGCCTTACAAAGGCCAAAATTGTGCTGATAGCTGCCAGAATGATACAAATATAAATTCGTAAAAAAAAGTCTTCAAAAAAACATTGCTGGGAATCGAACTCCCCACTTTCGGACAGTAGGGTCTAGGAGCATAGAAAAACTGGATAGAAGGCTCCGCTACAAAAATGAACTGCCAAAAACGACCAAACTTATCAGTTCGCCGCAAGGTCACGAGATGGCGCCAACGTCGTTCGTGGCTCCAGCATGGCTATCCTATAAAATTATCTTTAATGATTATCAGTTTGTTATTACTCATTAGGTACGATTTGTTAGTATATCATAATATATATTCTAATATTCTTCTGAAAGAAAGCACTACCTTTTTTTTCTTAAATCCGACAATATAATGCATAATACAGCACGTGTAAAGAAATGGCTACAAGGAACGGATTGAATATAGGAAGAAAAATCTGTTTCCCGCTCCGAATATAAAGTTAGCAGGAGAATGTAAACGGGGTATCATACAATTCTGCGTATGATACACGAGAACAGATAACACCTCAGTCTTTAATAATAATAATAATAATACTCACCTGAATGTTCGCTTTTTTCGATAAGGATATTGTTTTGACAAATTTATTTCCGATCATAGACTTCCAATATAATTGCGCATAAATAGTCGATTAGAATGCGGTGATTTGTCCACAATATTCTTTGCAACATAGATGCATTGAAATACCTTACTAAGAATTGTGACCAAAATTTGTAGATCAAAACGGCAATCTAGATTTGACTTCTCGTTTTACTTCTGGAATAATCCGCAATATTTTATCGTTCGTGGCGCTACTGCGGCAGTGCGGCAATGGAAAATAGCGTGACCCCTTCCTGGAGAAATGAAAAGTAGTTCAAGAACTCAGATTTTCGATCGACAAGACATCTAATCAGTGCCAACACCAGGTATTCTATGCATCTATTCTGCAACTGTAGCGCCACAGAACAAGATATGTGACATGCAGCCTTATAAACGATCACAGCGTTATCTATCGGGCGTCACACGAAACTCTTACCTCCGCCGTCATTGGAAGTTCGAGATGATCTGTCGAGCGTATGAAGCCTTCCCTCCAGTTATTTTATGCTCCTAGATAGGGTCAACCACCTCAAAAAATTGGATTTGTACTTAGTTCAAGGATTTACATGTTCTAATCTTACTCCAACTTTGCAGGTGTTCCGCCATTTTGATCTTTCATTTTTTTCCCAGAATCGAACACCACATTTGTATTGATTACTAAAATATACTACTCTGTGACCAGCAACCGCATAACTTACTACAGTTATCAGAATATTGCTCAGAGTTGACATTAAACAAATTCTACCGCTTCTGCTTCGAAAACTGGGTATATGTCATGAGGTCTTTTCTATTGAAAGATTTCTAGTCCGATTTTATATTTTCTTTAATACATGAAAACAAGATCAAGATCATTCCATTTTTGCGAATGATATACTCCATGAGTGCGTCTGATATATCATAAGAGAAGGAAATGATGAAAGACACACTTTCCAATCTACTTTTAATCTGTGAGTGTCGATTATTGATGAGATGAAAATGAGACCATAAAATTAGAATGTGCAAACTACGAAAAATTGATAAAATGATTTTCCAATCATTTAAAATTGAGCAGGCATGATAGGTCTTGGTTACAAGTACTCACTCAAAAGAAAATATGTACCTACTTTTTGGTAGGCCTATCATGCATGTTTAATATTTTATAATTTGAAAATCATTTGGTCTACCTTCTGTATATTGCACATGTTAATTTTATTGTCTCATTTTCATCTCTTATTTGGCTGACCTGATGACGGCCTAAAGGACGAAATCGATAGTCACAGATTATAGTTGATTAAAAATTCTCTTCCTCTATTTTCTTCTCTTATAAAGATCATTCCAATAAGACTGCATAAAAATACGGACACCACAAATAATGTACAGGGTGGCCAGATTTCGATGATTTAGTACTACAACTCCTAAACTATAAGAGATAGAGAAAAAATAATATACATGTCATGTTCTCTTTTTTCGAGAAACCGAAATTGCTGAAAACCCCAAGTTGCTACAACGTCTAGTTTCCGAGCTACAGGGCGATTTTGGTATTTGGCCAATCAGAGCCGATCCTAGGGTGTTGGCCGCCAGCGTGCAGAATCCTTATGTGCCGCCCCAAAAACCAAAAATATATCTTTTTTTTGACATATCTACATATATACGTCCAAAGTTCGAGTGCCTATTAGACGTTTCTGGAGATCTGGACATAATTTGAAATCTGAAAATTGGGACTATATCATTGACCCAAATTCTTTACTGACCTAAAATATTTTTGGAGCCTGAGCACTTTCGTTTTAACAAGGAGTGAAAATAAATTGGTTCAAAAAAATTTTTTTTTCAATTTTTCGTTTCTGATATGATTGAGTAGTCAACTCTGAATACCTTTCAGTTGAAACCATTGTATTCATTCAAATAGTTTTCAAAATATCGAAAAAAACTGAAAAAAGTCAAATATTCATAGAAAGTTTTATGTACATTTTTCTTATTCTGAACATTTCAAGTGTACCTAAACTGTTCTCACAACGTCAAAGTATAGAAGAATGAATCTGTTCAGATTCGATGAATTTGTCTCTACATACAACATGAATCCAGAAAAGCTCTAATAACTCAGAAATTACTGAATTGAGGAGCAAGAGCATCTCAGAGTGCTATCACTATTATTCTTCGCAGAATCCAACAAATAGGGTTCTGATTCGAAAAACAGAAGTTATGGCCAATTTTCGATCACAGTTTTCGACACAAAATTGGAAACATCCTGTGATGATATTTATGAAATTCAAAAGATGTATAACATTTCCTCATTCTTTTACTTCGACGTTGTTAGAACGGTTTACACTCGGGTTGTTCAGAATAAGAAAAATGAACATAATACTGACTATGCATATTTGACTTTTTCCAGTTTTTTTTCTTCGATATTTTGAAATATATTTGAATCAATAAAATGTTGTCACCAGAAATGTATTCAGCATTGACTACTCCATCATATCAGAAACGAAAAAATTGAAAAAAAAAATTTGAATAAATTTATTTTCACTCCTGGAATAAC
Organism: Adalia bipunctata; assembly: GCA_910592335.1. Taxonomy (NCBI): domain Eukaryota; kingdom Metazoa; phylum Arthropoda; class Insecta; order Coleoptera; family Coccinellidae; genus Adalia; species Adalia bipunctata. The sequence continues at coordinate 49,484,304 of OU342950.1, read as the reverse complement.
CGGGAGGCTCCAAAAATATTTTAGGTCTATAGAGGATTTCGAACAATATCATCATTCCAATTTTCAGATTTCAAATAGGTCCAGTTCTTCAGAAACGTCCGATAGGCACTCGAACTTGGGAAACCCTGTATATATAAAATCTTCAAGGGTCTTCTTTTTATTGTAACATATTAGATTCAAGGGGGATTACCCCGTTACTTTTTCCGTAAATATTTTGATGATCCCTCTGCCCTCCGGCATCTTCTCCAAAAATTTTTATGGTATCTGACACAATAAAAATGCAATTTACATGCACGAATATAATATTTACACGAGTATATACTACTGTATTCGTGTATACTGGTGGTCTAGATGATGAATCAAGTACTATTTACATTATACATCCATTTCAACAAAATAAAAAACATTCAATGAACAATTTGTAATGGGGGGAAAGAAACAGGATCTGAATACTAAAAAAAAACAAAGTCATATGTCACAAAAAACTATGTGTATAAACAGGAACTACTACAATTATCTCTACGATATAATTCTGAAACAGTTCGCCTAAATGCTAAATTCTGACTGGCCAAAAATTGTACTACAGCAATCATTCTTTAAATGATGGCGCGCCATCGCTTTTTCTATCGATTATAAACATTTTATTGTTCCGCATCAATAGTACAATTCTTTTTCCATCTCAATTTCAACTCGCACCAAGATTTCACAGAACTTACAATTTTTAAGCGCAATTTCATGTTTATTTCAGTTCATTTTGAATTATTTTTGTCGTCTCATTCAAAATTTTGATGATTAGAGTAGCAATCAATAATTAAAGACAACTTTATCTAAGATTTGTTGAAAATTATATTTTTTACAATCTCACGTACAAAGGTGGCGGCCTGTGGCCGCCCCTTGAGTTTGGCCGCCCGCGTGCGGGGCACGCGCTGCACACCTGCTAGGATCGGCTCTGTGGCCAATTATAATAATTGACTATAACTTCCGTATTACAGGATCTACGCTCTCCAAATCAACACATCTTTAGGGCACTTTTTTTACTGCTATTCAGCGGTGCTATCGGATTTTTTGTATCTGCTCAAATTTCGGAGCTATAACAAAAAAAATGTTTTTTCAAATGGAAACCATAATGGGAAATATGATATTTCCGAATAGATCTTTCTTCAACGATTTCAAAAATATATATCATATTATACTTCCGAGTTCACTATATATCGAAAATTTCGAAAAAACACTTTTCGTTCAACAAAATCCAAGCAGGCTTTGATCCACTTCCTTCAAAACTTGGGCGGTCATAGAATTTCATGTCTTATTTGTTTTCACCTGTCAAATTCAATTCAGTTTCATCATTGTTGTATCGTCTGGCGCTTCTGAAATTCTTTTAAGGTCATAGAATTCGATATCACATTTATTGTAAGCTGCCAAATTGATTCAGGAAATATTGGCTTTATTATTACTCAGACCAATAGAGGGGCTTCGCGAAACTTGTGGATTCTAGTAGGATTTACAATGATGAAACTGAATTGAATTCGACAAGTGAAAATAAATAAGACATGAAATTCTATGACCGTCCCAGTTTTGAAGGAAGTGAATCAAAGCCTGCTTGGTTTTTGTTGAACGAAAAGTGTTTTTTCGAAATTTTCGATATATAGTGAACTCAGAAGTATAACATGATATATATTTTTGAAATCGTTGAAGAAAGATCTATTCGGAAATATCATTTCCCATTATAGTTTCTATTTGAAAAAAAATTTTTTTGTTATAGCTCCGAAATTTGAGCAGATACAAAAAATCCAATAGCACCGCTGAATAGCAGTAAAAAAAGTGCCCTAAAGATGTGTTAATTTCGAGAGCGTAGATCCTGTAATACGGAAGTTATAGTCAATTATAATAATTGGCCAAATACCAAAATCGCCCTGTAGCTCGGAAACTAGACGCAGTAGCAACTTGGGGTTTCAGCAATTTCGGTTTCTCGAAAAAAGAGAACATGACATGTATATTACTTTTTCTCTATCTCCTATAGTTTAGGAGTTGTAGTACTAATTCATCGAAATCTGATCACCCTGTACAACCAGCACCTGTAGCTCAAAAACAACAAATTGTTTGGATGGCCTTCCATCCAAACTCGAAGAGAAAAAACTGATAAAAATACGCTTGGTGACAAATAACGAATCCAGTGTAAAAAAATTTAAGGTCACAATGTTCAATTGAAATCAATACGATTAAAATGAAATACATTTTAGGCATAACGAAATTCTTGCTTAATTTTTCTTTTCCAGAAAGTAAAATCAGTTAATTGATTGCTCTGGTTTTATCTGGGTTGTGTGGAGGAAATAGCAATCTCCTATTCGTTCGAGTTGAATTGAGAAAGTCAACTGGATAATCATAGAATAATTATATCAATTTATACCGTTAAAGTTCAATTTTCTATTATTTTCAGCAGAAGGAATAGCCGAAGAGAACTCCCCACAATCCAACAAGAAAAGGACTCTTGTAGCAGTCCAATATCGGGAAAAATGAGCAATCCTGTATTCAATGACAGATTGAAAAATCCGACAGCGACTGCAATGGGCGGAGTACCCAATTTAGCCACGCATTCATCCAAATCAACAATTCCTAGTCCGAAAGTACACCCAGCTCCACAACCCCCCATGTGGCCCCACCCGACCTCTTCTTCAAGGGTGAAGAAATTGAGTTGGGGTGACGATGATAAGGTATATTGCACCATTTATCATTTTTGTTCATCCATACAGTCCAGTTTTTAGTTCTTTAGCATTAACATTGGCTGCGAAGTTTGATTTCTGTTTGGACATACGTTTTCCGGAAATTCTGCATAACTATTGCTTCAGAGGGATTTGGAGTCTTATTTAAAATGAATAAATAAAACGTCATTGGTACTATAACAATAATATAATAACATATTTTGTAACTGAACCAATTCCTGCCGAATAACCACCTCTTTTACAGCAATTATTTTATTCATATTATCAATGAAATTTTGGCTAAACTGCCGTTTCGTCAAATAATAATGTAATTATTTTAGATTTTGTTTTGATAGTCATGGTTTTCAATGTTGACCCAAACAAAATAATATCAGTACTCTCTTCCTTCATTCTATCAGGTAATTTGTTGAAGAACTTTAGATAGCTGTACAGCGCAGACTTCTTTGTCGTTGTTTAATGCTGAATTGGGTAATTATAGTTAGATGTTCTTCATCCATATACGCTGTTTGTGATTCATATTCCGAGCAGAGTCCCCTATTTTAATAAAAAAAATAACAAACATTCCTGGATGTAGAATCCACTAAGTGTGGGAATTTTTGTTTCCCTAAAAGGACATGGCTCTCTGTATTTCATTCCAAACAAGATTCTGATCCCTCAGCAACAAATATATAATCAATACTCTGCAATTTCCATAGAAAATTATGCCATAATGGGACAATGACTCAAAACAACAGCAATAAGTGTAATTTTTCAGGTGCGAAGTGATATTCGATCATATATTAAATAATCTTGTTGTGAGTTCGCTGAATCCAAATTATTTTCATCGTTGACGATTGGTAGTGGAGGATTTTGAGTGCTTTCCCAGGAACCAAATAAAATTTTTTTTGTGAATTCCACCCCTTTTTAATCTCTCACCGATCCATTCCCCTTAGATTTTTCAGCTGAAACTCGTTTATAACTTGCTTCACGATTAACTAGAAGACGTTTTTATCATCGTTGTGATATTATGTGATTGACAAAAATGTTGAGATGATACCGAAAATATGCATCTTCTGAAAACACCAATATCCTCAACTTTTCTTAACCCTTTATTTTCTGATTGTTTTCACTCGAGAGGCCATTGGTTATGTTAATTAATTGGTGAAATTATATCTAATTATTTTTTTTTATTGTGAGAATTTTTCTGATGACATATTTATATTTTTTCAGACTGACTCCGAAAGCTCTGAGAATTTGAACAATATAGATGTTACACCAAAAGTGCTGGAAAACTCAAACCTTACAGTTTATTTCTGAGGAATCTTCTCATAATCAGATAAATAAAAGTTTTGATAGTCTTGTAAATACGTATTAACCTAGTTTTTTATGAGATTATTAAATTAGAATTGTTTACCATTTTTGGCATCGTTTCTCGATAACACCACGCCCCCATTTCCTTCGGCATTTCTTGTCTTTCATTTATGCATTGTATATTTAAAATTCAGAAATCGACGATAACTGTGAGAGAATTCCGTTTATGCATCCGTGAAAAGTGGGTCAAGCAGTCAATACACTGAACAGGCGATCTTGAAATCATCGAATTGAACTAATGCTCAATCTTTCGGGCGTAACGGAGGAGAACCCCAGTTGAGTAACTGTCTTCATGAATCAATTAGGTACAAAAAGTATTCCATGCGTAAAAAGTTTTATGCTAAATCAGTTCTTCGATAATCACAAACTGATGTTTCCACAAACGAAAGAGAGAGTTTTCACCTGGAACGATAAGCAGGATTGGCTTCAATAAGATTTGGTTCTTATTCTTGCGGATCTGATGGTGTATGCAGTGAGAATCAAATTCCAGCCATAACATTTATCGGAAATCAATTTTTGCACTGAACAGTTTGTACTCACCGATTCATAGCGAACGGTATAGCTGATATGGAAATCATCTAAATAACCAATTTTTAACATTGGAAATGTTTATGTTCGTATATTGCAGGTAAATTACGAGGTTTTGTTCAAGGTCAAAAGACAAAGTGTCGCCAGTAGACCAAAAAAGCATTCGAAAGTTATCGCGTGATTCATTAACGTAGGTGTGTTGGGCCAGCATATGCCAGCATACGAGAATCGGCGAACTGCGCCGAGGTGGGACTCAGGTGGGAGGTCCGCCAAATTCGCCGCAACGTTGCCGGATTGGGCACTTAGTCCGGTATTTGAAGGATAGATCATTGTTTTATTTCCTTCATTAGCACTTCGAGTGTTTATATTGTTGTTTAATCAAGTGAGATCTGGGCCGCGGTGAGCGGCCCGTCAAATTCGTCGCAGGCAATTATTCCGGTATTTGAAGGATAGATCATTGTTTTATTTCCTTCATTAGAACTTCGAGTGTTTATATTGTTGTTTAATCAAGTGAGATCTGGGCCGCGGTGAGCGGCCCGTCAAATTCGCCGCAACGTTGCCAGATTGGGCAATTATTTCGTTATTTGATCCACTGAAGAAACGGATTTGCACAGTCTGGCAACAAAATCCGCTTATGACACTGTTCGCCCATGCTCAAATCGGCCTCTAACGCCTGTTTGCACCGCTTACCCTTAAAAGTTCCTCGTTGCTAGGTACCACTTAGACTTAAGTTCCAATACATAATGATGATTCCGCTAGAGTGGTGAAGAAGCAATATATTTTGTGTTCTCTTTGTTCTACTGATGAAAACCAGGAAACGTTTTCTACATATGATCATTTGAGAATAATTCATGGTGTTCTGTATGATTGATATTTCTTACATTTCCCCCATCCGCCATCCAAGAAAACTATGATACAACACACAGTTATATTGCCATATTTCAAAATACATATGCTAAATTACCTACTTAAATTCTCACTTTTGAGGTTTTTGTAAGCGCATATGTGCTTTTTTACAAGCTTTTATTTAGTTTCACCTGTCCCGGTGTCTGTCTGCCTGTCTCTATCTAATCAAATCTTGCAAGTTAAATATGACACACTTCTAATCGTCCGATTGATTTGAAATTTGGCAGGTGTACATAATTCTGGTGACAATGCATCATGAAATATTTTTCATAGAAAAAAACAAAATGGCTGCTCCAAAATGGCGGATGAGTTTCGTAATTATCATCCGATTTCATTCAAAATTAGTATCTAGGGGTTTTTGGGTTCGACAATGATGATTCTTCTGTCAAAATTGAAAAATTCAAGATGGCGGCTAGAATAGGCCGGACGAGTTTCGAAATTATGATCCGATTCTATTCAAAATGTGTATCTAGGGGTGTTCTGGGTCGGAAATTACGATTCTTCAAAATTGAGGAATTCAAGATGGCGGCTTCAAAATGGCGGATGAGGGTTGTTTTTATAAAAGATTGTTTTAAAGAATGATTTTTTTATTATAGCTTGTTCTAAATGCAAGGGCGGATATAGCTTTTTTTCATGGGGGGGGGGTAATAACTATTGAAAATCAGGTTCACAATTTATGAAATTTTTTTATGTGCACCACATTGCGTAACTTCTTCTAAGGACTTTGATACTCATGGGGGGTAATTACCATAATATAAATCAAACTGTTCGAAGTTCCAAGTTCCAACCGTTTTCAACTATTTCACTATCAGATTCGTTTATGAAGAACGACAAAAGACAAAACGCGCGATCTGAATAACGGGCAACGGCTTCTTCTCACGATCGTCCTCTCGGGTGCATTCGGAAGCACTCGGAATCGAGTGAATCTGATTGGTTAGGAATTCGTGAGAATTAATGTATGCTCGAGAATCGGCGACGGCGACCAGTGAGCCGCGGTGAGAGGTACGTCAAATTCGCCGCAACGTTGCCAGATTGGGCAATTATTCCTGTATTTGAAGGATAGATCACTTCGAGTGTTTATATTGTTGTTTCATCAAGTGAGATCTGGGCCGCGGTGAGTGGTCCGTCAAATTCGCCGCAACGTTGCCAGATTGGGCAAATATTTCGGTATTTGAAGAATAGGTCAATAGTTGATCCGAGTACATATAAGATTCATGAATTTTAGTAGAAACAGAATCCTTCTATCTGAAGCCAATTTCATGAATACCCAGATTTGCTAAAATCAAAATTCACTTCGAAAATATTGGACGGAGTGGACTCAGCTTCATTTGATTTCCTCCGAGTAGGGGAGGACGGGGGAATTCCGCGCACGGAGGAATTCTGCGCATTGATATTCTACAACTCAGTTCAGTTATTTCAAAATTTAGATACAGCCACAGAAATATAATAAACATATGAATAAATAAATATCTTATTATATTTCTGTGGATACAGCGCACCATCTCGTATTTGCCTTGCCAACATCCTCCCGTAATTTAAAGATATTCGTGTTTTTATTTTAGACCAGGGAGCCGATTGTTCGTTTCACGATGCTATGATCTAATTTTCGAGAGAAATTGGAATCGTGGAAAGTACTTCTATTATTAATTTCTAATGAATCTATTGCATGACTATTTTCCTTCATATGTGTAGATTATTTAATGCAAAAGAACAATTACATAATTGTATTTCGTCATCTTATGTCAGTGATTAGTTAGGTTAGGTGACTCACACTGGGAGAATAACGCGCAGCTGTAGCGGGGTAATTCTTCAATAATATTTTTTGTACAGTCCTGGAAATTTGTTTAATTTACATTGTACTTAGTTATTACCTAAATAATGAAATATTTTTTCGAGTTTTTCAGCTGTTCAATATATGCGCATAATTATACCATCGCATGCGCGGTATTACCCAGTACGTGGGGGAAGACCGCGAAAAGACAGTTTTCAGAATTATTTTTTTTCTCAATTGGTATAGGTAGTTGAACCTTTTCCTTGTGATGAAAAAGTTCCAAATGGGTTCATGATTCAGCAGTTAAATTATGAAAGTTTGTGTGTACATAGGAAGGTTTTTGTGAGCATTTTCCCTAAGATGCGTGGAATTCCCCCGTCCTCCCCTACATATAAGATTCATGAATTTTAGTAAAAACATAATCCTTCTATCTCAAGCCAATTTCGAGAATACTCAGATTTGGTAAAATAAAAATTCTCTTCGAAAATATTGGACGGTGTGGACTCAGCTTCTTCTGATGATGTTTACTCCGAGAAGGTACATATAAGATTCCTGAATTTTAGTGAAAACAGAATCTTTCTACTTTCTATCTCAAACCAATTTCATGAAAACCCAGATTTGGTAAAATAAAAATTCGCTTAGAAAATATTGGACAGAATGGACTCAGCTTCATCCGATGAGAGTTGATCTGAGAACATATAAGATTCATGAATTTTAGTAAAAACAGAATCCTTCTATCTCGAGCCAATTTCGAGAAAACTCAGATTTGGTAAAATAAAAATTCTCTTCGAAAATATTGGACGAGGTGGACTCAGCTTATTCTGATGATGTTAACTCCGAGTACATGTAAGATTCATGAATTTTAGTGAAAACTGAATCCTTCTATCTAAAGCCAATTTCATGAAAACCCAGATTTGCTAAAATCAAAACTCACTTCGAAAATATTGGACAGGAATGACAGGATAATTCATCCAATTATTCATATCTTTATTTTTTATTATTATATCTTAAGAATACTCACTTTAGAAAGAACATTTTTGTTTTAAAATACGGTGACAAGTTTCCTCTCACATGTTTATGTTAGGAATTGGGAATGTTGATTGTTTTGTGGGTTTTCGGCGTGGATGTTTGTGAGGTACCACAAACCTCTTCATTAGGGCATTCCACGTTTCGTTCCAGCTCCTATCTTTGAACTTATCAATACAGCTTGATAGGAGCCTGCTGTAGACGTGGGGGGCGCGGGGGAATTGTTTCCACCCGCCGCATCGATCAAGCGAAGGACTCGGTACTTAAAATCGATGCGGCCGTTCTATTGGGACGAAGGTAGAACCGCGCGACATCTATGCGGGAACGAGGAGCGGCTAGGGAGATATAGATCCCTACAACACTCCCCTGCTAGTGACGAAGTCACGATATTAATCGAGATCGTCGTCGTATAGATGGAATTATGGCTCTGATGTGCACCTATTCACCTTTGGACATACTGGTGTAGCCGTGGGAGGTCGCAGCCAAGACCTCGCGAATGCGGCTATGTTACGCAGCATGGGCATGTTGCCTTGCGTTGAGGTGGCCGGTCTCTGCACCAGAAGATGGCAGCCTACCATCTCAAAGTGAGTGAGACGGGTTGAGATGCACATCAGTGTCTAGCAGGATGCTGTCGCCTTAAAGGAGACAGCGTGAAACACCCGTCCTCGGGGTCACCAATGTGGGTTTTCGGCGTGGATGTTTGTGAGGTACCACAAACCTCTTCATTAGGGCATTCCACGTTTCGTTCCAGCTCCTATCTTTGAACTTATCAATACAGCTTGATAGGAGCCTGCTGTAGACGTGGGGGGCGCGGGGGAATTGTTTCCACCCGCCGCATCGATCAAGCGAAGGACTCGGTACTTAAAATCGATGCGGCCGTTCTATTGGGACGAAGGTAGAACCGCGCGACATCTATGCGGGAACGAGGAGCGGCTAGGGAGATATAGATCCCTACAGTTTCTTGCAATTATTATTGCTCATTATTATTATTGAAAATACTATTTTATTTTAAGTTCAAATGCAAATAAATGTTGGTAATATTCACATGTGGTGTTATCATTTCCAATGTCTCTGATGGTTGCAAGGATTGCGAAATCTGTAAATTTTTTCCTGAATGGAACAATATTTGTATACAACAATTAGTGAAACATGAACATTCCGTATCTAATAATCATTTAGATACGTGTAAATGCCAAATGGTCCTTCAACGCGGTAGGTATGAACAGGGTGCGCCAAAAAGGACACTATTCTAAAAGGTAAGTTCTCTTCATATTCTAGATAGAGGAAAACTCATGTTGGTGCCTGAGAGTCCATTTCTATTAGAAACATCATGTTTTTTTGCTTTCTCGAAACATTGCTGTGACTTTTTCCGGTCAAAAATTCTTCGTTTCTGCCTTTTATCCTTCGAATTCAGAATGGTGTCAATAGTTTTTTTTTAAAACCTAAAAATTTGAAAGTTATTCGTAAAAAAATGTTCTTTTCAATTATTTCAGTCGAGCTCGAAAATTCCAAGAATGTAACACTATTTTTTTCGATGTCACAATTAAAAGATGAAATTTTGAAATGCCCACTTCGAACAAAGAGAGGCTTCGGATGATGCGGTGAAAAATAGAATATACACATGGTGAATGCGAAATTCATATTCACGAAGTGAAGACGTTGGTCAATTTTACCCAAAATATCAAGTATTACATATTTTTAGATTGCTCGCATTTCCAGTATGCAGAAATACAGGTTGTATTTTAAGGTGAGGCTTTTCTTTTGAAAGTTGGTAGAACTCATCAGAATGAGTCATTTCACCAAAAATTTTTCATTTGTTTTCTGCCCCTGTTTCGAGAAAATGAAACTAGAATATTTTCTAGTTTCTCAGTTCGAATCTGCTCCCTCGCCTGCTCCGTAGATATCAGCATGTCTTGTTTTTTGTCTTCTTATCATACATGACTCAGAATATCGACTGTGATCAGTATATCTTCGATCGTGTTACAGCGAGGTTACGGGGTAGATTATATTTTATGTTTCGAAAATGCCACACGTTTATTTAAATAATGAACTTGTTCATATTTATGGTGAATCAAACCAAAATGCCAGTTCAGCGTTTGAGTTGTACAGATACAGATTTCCGGTAAAAAATCACCCAACTCCGCGGATGTTAATGAACCTGGTGCAGAGATGTAGAGATATGCAGGCCAGAGTTAGTATTAAGGTATCTATTGATGCCCAAGATTTGTTTATGAATTTTTCAAATTGAACATTTCATATAAGAAATTTTCGGTGAAATGACTTATTTTGATGAGTTCTACAATCTGTCAAAAGAAAAGCCTCACTTCAAAATACACCCTGTATTGTTCATGAATTGGTCTTTCCATTCAAAAGTGTACGATTTGGCCCGCTCTGCACAATAGACGAGAAAAAGAAAGTCATCTCAAATTCGAGACTTCTATGAAAGAAAATTGCAGAAAATATCTCCAATCAACCCGAAAACAATAAATGAATGAAAATATAACTAGAACCATAATACAGAGATACTTGAATTGAGAACATTGAGTGTTTCAACAACTTGATGAGACCATACTCACATACCGGTTCGGAAATAAAAGTTGTGAACATACCCACTACAGTGTTAAACGAGTGGATGAATATTGTCTAGTGGACCAATAAAATAATTAAAATCATCGGCGCGATACGACAACGAATAAATGACTGTGAGAGGGAGATTTGAACTCTCTAGAGTACCGTTGCAGTTTCTATGCCATTGAGTGGGGTCAGTCATTTATTCGTTGTCGTATTGCGCCGACGGTTTTGATTATTTTATTGGTCCACTAGACAATACTCATCCACTCGTTTAACGCTGTAGTGGGTATGTTCACAACTTTTATTGCCGAACCGGTATAAGAATGAAATCCTCCGAATGTTAATCCAATAATCATTTTTTAAGATCGATTCAAAATCAATTATTTGAAATAATATTTATTGTGGTAGAATGTTACTTGAAAATTTTAATTCGTTAACACGAAAAATTGTTCAATAAAATCATGGAGAGGTAATATGTATTTGGGATAATAGTTTCTTCGTTCTTCTACAGATCTGAGACTGAATCCACATTTACGCGCCATTTGGCTTTTCACTGGTGAGCAATCAGTCAGAATGCACTATTTCTTGAACATTCACGGATCCGTTACATTGAATTGCAATCGGATTGGCTGTTCACTTGTCGTAGAATCAAATTACGCGTACAGCCTCAAGTCTAAAGGTACATTCCTGTCTGAATGTATTTTGACATCGAATATTTAGTCTGGCTGTAGAGTTGCTCTAGACGAGTCTAGATCATTCAGCATTACCATTGAATTAAAACTCAATTCCATCTCAGACGAGCTACCCCTATATTTCTCATCCCATAGTGATTGGAAAAATTTCCCGAAACGCGTCGAATGATTTTGTTTGGGGGACATCTTTTGACGTACATTTGAGGCCTGAACAAGCAACTCCCTAAGAGGGGTCGCTTCAACCCCACGAAATTGACCAGGAGAGAGGGGTTGAGTAATACTTCATTTGGAAGGTCCTAGAAGCCTCTTTACAATGAAGAAAGTTATTTTGAAGAAAGCAATAAGACAATTTCGAAAAATGGTATAGGAAAAAAGTGTTTCGTTTGTTGAGAGGAATCTACACTTGAAAAATATGTACAAGTCAAAGACTCACTCTACATATTTGTTATTTCATATTTATTGCAATAAATGTATGTATATTTGTGTCGTCAGAGTCACCATGGACCAATAAGAGATAATACATAAACTAAACAGTGTAGAAGTGACTATTTCTGAATGAGAGCAATACCTATACTCCATTCACTTTTATAAAGTATCGCGGTTGGCCAAGTTTTAGGTTTATCAAGTTCTTTTAACTGAAAAATCGCAGGTTGGCACTTGTGAATGACATAACGTCAATGAATAAATCTCGTAGACGTTGCCGAAGTTCATTTTTCATTATTAATTATCAATCCTGAAAACTGAGAATGCCGAAGGTAGTTTCGAAAAAGCAGAGGCGAAGTATCAGGAAGTGCTATTTAGAATTGAAAGCTGCGCATTCTAAAAGTGACCCTGATAATTTTCGTGAATTCATTATTTTCCTGAAGTAAATGAACATTTTGTTGAATAATTTATTACTACGACATATATGTAGAAATGTCAATGTTGCTTGTTCAACTGACAGAAGAATGACTATTACCTTACATTTTCAAAATATACACGGTGAAATGTGTCAGAATTCCATGGCCAACCGGTATACTTTATAAAAGTGAATGGAGTATACATATTTTTCTTAAAGCATATGGCATATGGCACTTGTGAAGAAATGGCGACAAGGAACAGATTGAATTAGAGAAGAAAAATCTGTTTCTCGCTCCGAATAGAAGTGTTAGCAGTGGGAATGTGAACAGGATACCATACAATTCTGTGTATAATACGCGAGAACAGATAAAAACCTCATTCAATCGAATACTTAAGATTCGTCCGAACCTTCATTATACATAAATTCAAAATAGAATTGCACAACCTTCAGAATGGCGTATCAGGCTATCAATCAATATCCTTGATGAAGTATCCACCTCGCTTAAGGGGGATGACCATACACCCACGAATTTTTAATCAAGAGATGTCCCCCTCTCAATAAAAATTGATCTCTCAACGTTGCCTGAAAAACCCGAAACCGGCTGAAAACCGACTAGAATGTTTTATGTGGTCCCTTTTGTATAGGAAATTATTTATATGGATATAGAAAGAAGATGAAGGAGTGACTGATTTTGAATCGTGTCGATTTGTGCGTTCTCTCTTTGGACGACGCGTTATATTGAGGTGGAGAAATTTGCTTATGCCAACTCTGTGAATCATCAAAGTTCCTTGTATTCAGATGTCTTCGCTTTCCCTTCTTCGTCCATCATTACTAAAATCAGTACTCAGCGTGTTGTTGTTATTAGAGGTGTGCAATGAAGAGTGTTAAATATATCCTTCCCTTTATATTATTCAACCTGAAATACTCTTGTGCTGTGTTCATAGCTAGCAATTCAACGAACATACAAAGAGTGGAGGATAATCCGGTTTATTGGTCAGAAGAAGGCATTTGGAGTCCTATATTGGAAGAATATGTTCTAGGAACAAAAAGGTACTTTTCACTTGTCAGTTCATCAGAAATTATAAGTACCTATTGCAGAAGAAGAAATTGTTAGTTAGTGTCTGTCTGTATTTCTTCATGAAAAGTTATAATCGGACTAAAATTTTGAATATACTTCTTCAAATTTCATGCTGATACTTCAGGAAAACATTTCATTTGCGCTTTTCGGAAACTAACAAACAGAGCTTACTGGATGCTTTTGAAAAATAGATATTCAAACATTTTACTCATCCAAAAGAGAAAATTCTGAACATTATATTAAAACAATGTTTACATATTTGGCTACTGGAAATTTTCGAATTGAGGATTTATTTGTTGAATACAAATGCAATTATCAGAGTTGGATCTTTGATTCATAATTTTCATTCCGTCATTTGACATATACAGCTTTACTAAGGGCCGATATTATAAAGGGCAACCGACGGTTCAACCGTTGCGTCAATAACCAAATTCCTCACTAAAAATACGGAATCGGGTAGTTGGCGCATGGTTCAACCGTCGGTTCCTCCTTTATAATACCGGCCCTAAGATTGCCCAGGAATACTTTCGGCTTGAATAGCTTGAATTGGAGTATTGGTATTGACATTCTTCTGGATATAAGATTAGTATGTATTTCCGCACATAATCGTTGATTTTTCTTTACATATGTGAAGATCTGCATTAGTTAAAACATTATTCATATTGTCGAATCACTGAACACAGTTAACATATTCTGAAATACAATTTGCAGATACTGAAATTAGTATTGTTAAGAATTGGTTATTCTAAAAATAACTCTTGGATTTTACTGAGAATATTTCATGAATTGAACATGAAATATCAACCAGAGATCATTCTGAACTCCTTACAACATTTCATAAAAACAAGAATTCCATGTTTTATGCTTTCAGAACTATTATGAAAAAATTTTTTTTCAAATAAATGTGTAGCATTCAGTCTTGTTCTTTCATGTTTACAATTGCATTATGTATTCTGTTTCTTTCCAATTCTTCCTAGTCCTGTGATGACAATTTTATAGAAGACTACTTGAGATGAGTTGCAACATTAATGATCCAGACATAAAAAACTAATTTTACTGGAACAATATTGTGTTCAGTAGGTAAACTTACAATGGGATAAAACCCCCAAGCATTAAGTCATGCTTTTAATTTTGATTTTCAACACTTCCTTGTCCTGGTTGAGCATTATATCGATGTCAATTCTTGAAAAGTTGAGAGAACTGTACATTCAGACATGAAACCTTTCACTCGTGCATTAATATTTGTATATTTCTTAATTTTCTTTCATTATATTGTTCAGGTTTGAAATTTTCATTTGCATATTTGACAATATAATAAATTCTCATTCTTATGAACAACTTTAATAAATAAATATATGGAAAATTCAAGCAAGAATGTTCGAATGGAATTTCTCTCAATAATTTAAAAAGCATTTTGCAAGGATTTCCAACAGCAACAGACCTTATGTTGGATATCAGAGCCTCCTCTAGTGATGAAAACGTAATGGACAAATGGCTCTGCTGGCATCATCAATTTACCAAACTTTTGCTCTTCATTCCTTTGATATTTGTCTGCAGAACCTGCACATTTATATTGATATTATTAATGAAAGCAATTTTACAAATCGGTAATGCACCTTTGAAATGACAGAAAAGATTATTTGAATCAAGTTCATTTGTTGCAGAAGCATAACTTCGGCAGTTTGAGCAATTAATCCATTAATTTTTAATGGATTTCCGAACGAACTGAAAATAATAATATTTTCTGAGTTAATATCCACTTTAGGGCAAGGGTGTGATGCATACACTCACATTATTTTTTAACGTAGATTCGATGTCTGTTCCAAAAAAATGGGGTTCTAGTTTGAAAAAATTGATTTTTCACGATTTTGTCATCCCTAACTTTGAAAGAGTTTTTTTAACCCATGTATCATGAATTGCGATTTCGATTTTTAAAGTGGATACATCAATCTTACATCTTGAAGAATCCCAAAAATGAAAATTTTCCATCCAAAAACCTCGAAGTTATTCTTGTTTCAGCGGAGCTCTATTTTCGATTTTTTTTCGAATTTTCCCGCTCAGAGAGAATTTTCCAACCAAAACTGAAAAATGTTACATCAATATAACTTGAAATTTTCTAAGGAATCTATTTCTGCAATAAAAAAATGGTGTTCTAATTTGAAAAACGGAAGTTGACGTCATTTCCGGAAAAACCGGAGGTGCTCATGCCTTGAAAATATGTATTTTAGATTTCATCAGCATCGTGAAATACTTTTTTTTTTTTTTTATTTAAATTATTGTGTCTCGGCAACTAGGCCATTGACACAGTACAATATTCTATTTTTACATTACAGATGAACAAAAAATTTTAACAAAATATGGATATTAACAGTATTGGTCATATATGATTGTACAGTTGGCTTTCTTTCAGGAATTCTATTGTTGCTTCAATTTGTGTTGGTGAGCTGAGGATGTCTTTTAAATTATCTTTGAGGCTCACTCGATGTCTGATGTCATCATAATGTTGACAGCGAGTTAGGAAGTGTTCCACAGTCAATCGATGTTCTGGGCAGTATTCGCATATAGGATGTTCTTCCGATGACATCAAGTAGCTGTGTGTTAGCCTGGTGTGTGCAATTCTTAATCTCCTCATTACTATTTTGTCTTTCCTTTTTAGATAAATTTTTATTGGGGAATCTATTTCGGATTGGATTGCACGAAGTTTATTATTGCTGCTATTCCATTGGGTTTGCCAGTCTCCAAGAGATTTCAACATTATTGATGCCTTTAAGTCAGAGTACAGCTGTATGTTTGTGATGGGAAGATCAGAGGTTCGTGCCAGATTCGCGGATTGATCTGCAGTTTCATTTCCCTCAATACCTATATGAGATGGTACCCAAATTATGGTCGTATAGATGTTTTTGTTCGTTCTAAGTATATGGCATCGTTCTTGAATTTTTAGTATCAAAGGGTTCTTAGAGTAAATGTTGGATATCGCTTGTATTGAGGACAATAAGTCTGTGAATATTGCTATATGTTGGCCAGGCGTCATGGTGCTGAATAGGGACTTGTATATTGCGAAAAGTTCACCAGTTTGAATACTGCAGGTTGATGGAAGTTTGAAGGATACTGGATTATTGAGTTTGTCAATGACTGAGCATGCAATTCCATTTTCATCTTTAGATGCGTCAGTGTAAAATTCCTCATCAAATTCCTCATTAGCTTTCAATTCGAGGAAATGTTGTTTCAGAATTGTACCATGGGTTTCCTGTTTGTTATATTTATGGAGAATTGTATTGAGCATCGGTTGGTATCTGCACCAGGGAGCATGTTTTGAGTAGGTCATGGGAACTAAAGCATTGAGTTCAATAGATTCTAAATGTTGCTGGGCAATCTGTGGGATTGGAAGTAACGTCGTAAGGTTTGTAGTGGTGAGGCGATTTGATGTTTTCATCAGTTCAAGTATCGGATGGTTCGGCATAGCAGATATCTTTAAAGCATATGAAAGAAGAGTTTGATGACGACGAAAGTTTAGAGGAAGTTCTTGTGCTTCAACATGAAGGCTCTCAGATGGGCTGGTTCGGAATGCTCCAAGGATTATGCGGAATGCAGTATTGGGAACGGTATCCAGTAATTTCATATTTGTTTTGTTTGACGTTGAGTAGAGGATGCTGCCGTATTCTAGTTTCGACCGAATTAACGACCTGTAGATTCTCAGCATAATTTCTTCATCACATCCCCAGTGATGATGAGATAGGGTTCGAAGCATGTTCATATTTTTCATACATTCACCTTTGACATTTCTGATGTGTTGAGTCCAGGTAAGTCTCTGATCTAAGGTTACTCCTAGGTATTTAAGATGGTCAACTAGTTCTATGGGGTGATCGTTAATTGTAAGGTGAGGTAGAACAGTTGGATGTCTCCTAGTAAAACGAATGAGTTTTGATTTTGATGAAGAGAAGTTGAAGCCAATGTTCCCGGCCCAAGCAGTGATATCATTAAGAGTTGTTTGTATCAGTTTGCACGTACTGTTTGTGTTTTTACCTGAGCAGAACAGGAGCAGGTCGTCTGCATATAGTATTAATTTATTTGGGGCTTTGACAACGTTGCATATGTCGTTGATGGCTATCAAGAAGAGGGTGGCGCTTAATACGGAGCCTTGAGGAGTGCCATTTTGAGTGATGTGAGAAGCAGACATTTCACCATTTACTTTCACCTTGAAATTTCTATCAGTTAGAAAATTCTTCAGGAAGAGGAATATATTGCCATTGAGATTGATATTTTTTAGTTTTTTCAAGATAGCTTCGTGACTTGTGGTGTCGAAGGCACTATCTATATCTATAAGTGCGGCAATTAGGTCTTGTTTGGAAGCAAAAGCGTTCACAATTTCTGTTTGTAGAATGACAAGATTATCTATAGTGCTGCGGTTCTGCCTGAAACCTGATTGTCTTGAATATAGCAGTTCATTTTTCTCGAGATGCCACATAAGACGTTGATTAACCATTTTTTCCAATATTTTACACATGTTACATGTTAATGAGATTGGCCTGAACGAGTTGGGTGTGGGTCGTGACTTGTTTGGTTTTCTGATAGGTATAATATGGGATTCTTTCCATTGAGTGGGAAACCAATGATTGTTCCAAATGTCATTATATATTTCTAGTAGTTTAAATAACGTTTCTGCGTGTAGTTGTTTCATAAATTTCATAGGAATATTGTCCGGATCTGCTGCTGTGTTCTTCATGGAAGATAGTGCTAAGTTGAGTTTTTGCATAGTAAAGGAGTCATTTATAGGGTTGTCTGGTGCACTTGTATTGGTTTCTCCAGTTCCAGGGCAATTTGTTGTTTTTATGGTAACTGTTTTTTCATAGTAGTGTTTGGCTAAGATATTCGCCATGTCTTGGCTATTTGTGATTGGTTCATTATTTTCATCTAGTATGGAGGGTATTTGGTAATTGGTGTAGTGGCCTTTTATTTGTTTTATTTTCTTCCAAATATGATTTGACGGTGTGTTCGAGGAAATTGTAGAGACGTATTTCATCCATGATTCACGTTTGCTTTGTTTCAAAATTCTCTTCGAGACTGCTTTACATTTCTTGAAATTTATTAGATCTTCTAGGTTTCGGGTTCGTCGGTATCTGTTCAGGGCTTTTTTGCTTTCTTTAACCGCTTTTTTGCAAGATTCATTCCACCAAGGTACTATCTTCCTACCTGGAGTTAGCGTATACTTCCCGACATGTTTTTCGGCTGCTGAGGTCAGAATGTATGTAAGTTGGTTGATGGTCTGATCAATGTTTGGAGAAAAGTCGGTCATTCTGATTTGGATGTTCACCTCTTCTGAAAATAGCTCCCAGTTGGCATTTGTTATATTCCACTTTGAGACGCTTTCTGTGGGAAGGACATTTTGATCGTTTATGGATATGGGGAAGTGGTCACTATCATAAAGGCTGTCTAGGGTATGCCAGAATATGTCTGTTGCTGTGACAGGATCACACAGACTGAGATCTATCGAAGAAAATTTACCAGTGTGCATATCGAAGTGAGTGTTTTCCCCAGTATTGAGTAAGTTGAGGTCATGATTTGTTATTATATCTTCAATCACTTTTCCTCGGCCGAATGTTTTTTCTGAACCCCACATGATGTTGTGCGAATTGAAATCACCTACCAACATGAAAGGTGTCGGTAGTTGGTTGGCAAGATTGGAAAGTTCCAGATATGTGAGATTAAAATTTGGTGGTATATAAACATTACAAATTGTTAGTTTTCGGGGACACCAGGTAGTGATAGCAACAGCTTCTAGAGAGGTATTGAGAGGATGTTCGTTGAAATAAAGGTTTGATGAAACGAATATGGATGCACCACCACTGGCCCTGGTGTTGGTATCTCTTATGAAATGATGACCTGCATAGTTTTTTAGTTTAGGCTTGTGGTCAGGTTTGAAGTTAGTTTCCTGTAGGCAAAGAACATCTGGTGAAGTGTCAGATATCAACTGTTGGATTCGTTCTAGACGTGGGTAGAACCCATTACAATTCCACTGAATAAGCGTGAATGTGGTTTTTGTTGTTAATTTTGGGATCGTAGTGAGGAGTTATCAGAGGGATCGTTTTCATCAGTGGTATCAAGACTATTGAGGCTGCCAACCTCTATGGCATCGTCCACAAATTTGGCTCTAATTTTTTTAGAAATTCGAGTTATTCTGTTTTTAGTGGATCTTTCCACATATGGGTAAATACTATGCAGGTCTTGGAGAAGTAATTTAACATCTGATGTGAATTTTTCTGCTTCAGAGTAGGGAGTGGAGCTACCATAGGAGTTTTCCAAGAACGCAACTAGGTTGTCATAGGGGAGGTGAAAAGTTTCAATGTCTTCTAGATATGCTTTCGTGATTGCATCTTTGGTGGATTCGCTTAAAGCGTGATCTTGAAGTGAATCTATTTTTCGCTTCTTCTGAGCTCTTTTGCTAGTTGCAGAATTTTTCGCTAACATGTGTGGGGGAGGCATGGAGGTAACTTCCGTTAGGTCAACTTCAATGTGTGCTTCTGATTGGCTAGTCTGATCACTGGATGATAAAATTTCTGATATCCCTCGTTTAAGAGCAAGTGTTTCACGTGCTTCTGGGATCAGTGACGGTGAAATATGAGCCTGTTTTTCATTTGTTGGGGTTTGCTTTATTGGCTGGCTGTTGTTTGATTGTTCTGAATGTTCTGATTGTGGGTTCGGGCAGTTTGATGCTATATGTCCGGTCTGTCTACAGATGAAGCATTCCATTTTATCGGTCGAAAGGAATATTCTGTTGTCATTGCCATCATATTGAATGAGTGCTGATGTTTGCAGTTCGAAATTTTCACTGGGGGAAAAATGTAAACCTGTCTTCTGAAGCTGAGGATATGTGAATACTCTTCTCCAGGAATTCCAGCTTTAAGGAATGAAACGGGGGAAGCAAGTTTTAGTCCAAGGTTTTGTATAACTTCGGTAACTAATTCATGAGGAATACATGGTGATATATTTGAGATCACTATTCTTCTTGTTGGAGAAACTAATCTTCTTATGTTCAGGTTAATATCTCCTATAGAAACGGTTGGATTGGTTTTGATTAGCTGATCAACAAGTTCTACGGAAGCCAGATATATACATATTCTGTTGTTTGAAATTCTCGATGCGAAGCAAATGTTTTTCGGCTGAACAATTCTACCAATTGCTTGAATATAATCATGAAGTTTCAGATTTTCTTCTGCGTGGATTACGATGGCTTGCTCTTTTTTAGGGAAGTTAATTTTAGGGACTGATTTGGCTGCAGCTACATATGATGTTCTTTGAGAGGATGGTGTTTGTTCAGGGTTTGGAGACATTGTATTTATAGGACTATTAGGTAACATAATTAACGCCCTTGTACTCAAGAGCGTTTGAGGTATTGATTCGATGTAATCAGGAAGTATGCACAACCGAAAACACCATAGAGTTTTGTTGACTGTCTATACCAATACGGACGAAATGTCCGATTCTGTTGTCAGATTACTATTTCACTATTGAGATAAGGAAATGTTTGTTTACCAATATAACGGCATCCGATGATATCGGTATATCACTTAAAACTCGTGAACTTCAGTTATTTCGCACTTATACACTCGTTTGAACTTTTTATGTCTTTATATAAAGAATAAACTAGGATAAATTGAAGAGCGATGTGTCACCGTATGCGTCAAACTCGCGAATCCGTGAAATACTTATAAGTGCTGAATTTCATGAAAATACGTTCAGTAGTTTCCCGTATAAATATGGGTGAGGTTCCTCGTGAAAGACCCTGTATAGAATATTCGGAATATAATAATTCTGAACTATTTTTCTATAAGTCTTAGGTCCGGAATAATACAATGAAAGTGCATGTTGTTTTATCTCCTTCGTATATCTTCGTGCTTTTCTGTCTTTTAGGTCACAGACAGTTTCAGATAGATTGGCCAAAAACTTTGAAAGATGAACATCACAAGCTTTCTTGAAATCCTTCTTAGATATTTGATTTTCCTGAGAAGCTATCACTTCCAAAGAATTCTCTAGGTGGGTTTTGTCCTCAAATAATGTTCGAATAATTTTTGCCTTTGTCCACAATGAAGAAAAAAGGTAATATTTGTGGAAACATGAATTCCATTTTTTCATTCACCTTGATCAAATTCCTCAATCTATTTTTTCTGAGTGGTTCGTACCTGTGCATTTTCCATCTGTCTGGTATAATTTTCAGGTCTTTCGGTATCTTCCAATATTTCCATTTGTTCTCCAATTGTGGTCATTAAGGATCTGTCATTATTTTCTTCAACTTGCATCTCTTCCGTTTGGGTTCCCACGTCAACTGATATTGGCTTCAGGGACATATTCAAAGTGGGAATTGCTGTCCTATTCAAAATGTGACCCGTCATGAAACAAGGCTGGAAATGATCACTGCATACTCTGGACGACAAATTCAGGGAAGCTGGATCTCTCTTCATTGCTGCAAGCAAATTTCCATAGTAGTACGAGAGATGACGACCAAAACCATGTTTCATAGCCGCCCGGCTAAGACCGTGTAAAACCGATAGATTGGATGACCCTAGAGCCGACTGATGGTAAGTATAGTAATACTCAGAAGTGTAGCATCTTCGCGGGGGGCCATTCCTGCTGTGTGAAAGAAAATGTCGTATAACAGCCCGTCTGATATTGAAAAAGTACATAGATTTTGTTATTTTATCATCAAAATTTGTTTGACCTGAGTGTACCTATTTTCAAAAATGTCAAAAATCTGACCTGAGTGACTTATAGCAGCTCGATTCATTTTTATTTTAAATCATTCGTATGGATGCCCAAAATACGAAAATATGGTTTTCAGAAATTTTGAGTGTCGCCTATAACGAAAAAAATGTGCCGGAGTCGCCCGGCAAAAACTCCGGCTCTCTTACACTAGTAAGAGAAAGGCATTGCGATCTTATCGCGAAGAAAAGAGATGAACCAAGTGTGTGGTCAACTTGTCAAAATCATATGGAAGATGTGAACAAATATTTATGTGACCACAGGCTTGATTTGGCCACAAGCTCTGACCACAAGGAGTTGATGCGTTGAATATAATTCATGTTGGACTAATTTCTGAATTAAAGTCATATATTTCTTTTATATACAGAGTGTACCTAACAGCCAAATGGAATAAATTCGATAACGAATAAATGAGGGCGTGTTGGGAAAAACGCTCGGACACGTCGATTTGTAATTTTAAATGCGCATATTTTTCAAGAAAATAATATTATATAGGGTGTTCCATGTGACCGTGGCCAATTCCAACTTTCACATTTCAAATGCAACTTCCTGTATATTATTTATTTTTTGGATTGTTCAGAGAATTCTAGACACAATTCATGCACAATGTCCTTTACCTATCTTTATCTATTTCGGAAGTAATAGGTAAGTGTTTTCAGATTTATTGCGAAAATCAACGTTTTAAATAAAAATTATTTTATTTCACAAATTCGGTACATTGCACTTAAAACCTAATAAGTAATACTGATTATTTCTCGATTATTAAATAAAAACAAAAAAAACATTTCTCAATGTAGGAAATGTTCAGAATGCTCGCCGCGAACGTCTTGGCAACATGCTAATCTGGCGTAGAATTGTCTTCTAACGTTACTCAACATTTCAGGCGATTTTGCTTACTTTCTTCATATCAAGAGGTAAATGGGAAACAAGTATTGAGTGTAATGTATCGAATTTGTGAAATGAAATAATATTCATTTAAAATGTTAATTTTTGTGAAAAATCTGAAAACACTTAATATTTCCGAAAAAGTTGAGGATAGGTATAGGACATTGTATACATGAATAATGTCTAGAATTTTCTGAAGAATCCAAAAAATAAATAATATACAGGGGGTTGCATTGGAAATAAGAAAGTTGATGTTGGCCACAGTCGCATTTTATTTTCTTGAAAAATATGCGCATTTAAAATTACAAATCGACATGTCCGAGCGTTTTTCCTAACACCCCCTCATTTATTCGTTATCGAATTGAATCCATTTGGCTGTTGCACTCTGTATATTTGGAATATATCTATTTGGTGTTAGTGACTATAATCAAAAGATTTTCTGTGAAGTATTTCGGAAATTACTCATATTATTTTAGGGACTTGGATCAGAAATATATTAGAAATGATTTGAGATTGAACATCCCTCAGATTTTTTAGTTGAACGTTGAACTAATTCATAATATCTTCAATAAATATAATGCATATATTTTTGCTGAATAATTAATATTTTAGCTTTTTTTGGAGTTCATTGCAGTACTAAAAACAGTGCTATAATGAACTCATAACACCATTGTTTTCAGTTATATTTTTCGTTTTTTGGTTGTCAACACACGTCAATTTGGAAATTTCAATTTCGTTACAGTCACCAACTGCCAAGATACAATACAAAAGTCACTAGGATGTATAATCTGAATTTTTCATTGAATTTCAACAGTAGATATTTCACGAAATTTGACCGAAATAGAGAAAATATCGTCTAATACTCGTTGCAGAATTTAATTCCAACTTCCAACACTCATGCGTTCGAAAACTCGCTCCTTCGTCGCTTGTTTTCGTATTTCGCATAGGAGCCCATTCTGCAAACAGTTTTAGAATTTACTATTATGCAACCGGGCTAAGTACAGCAAATTGAAAAGTTGTCTGATTAGTTACATGCCACATTCAATTTGTCTGATATAATTTTTTTTCCACATCTGGGGAACGTATTCAATCATTGACGACCAATTTCAGACAGATTGCTATGAGTCACTTATGTAATTTTTTTGACATTTTGAAAATGCGCTCAGATCATACGTACGCGCAAAATGTCTGAAAATTGCATTTCTGGGTACAGGGTCATATAATCTATCGATTCCGTACGGTTTTAGCAGAACCGCTATGAGGCAAAAATCTTGGTTGCCATCTCTCGTACTATAGGAGAACTCGTTGCTCATCTTCTGGTTTAGGGAATCTAAAAAATCTTTGGCCGCCGGTATTTTCAGTACCAATCGGGCTTCGATAATTGGGGCGATTTTCAATGGAACATTTACATTTTTTACGAATATACATATTGACATGCAGCAGGCAAGAAGCTATAAAGAAACAATGCAAGCAGATATTTCGTGATAAATCGTATGAATAAAAAAGATATCAAAAAGAACAATATTAAGCAAAGATCGTTTTAAAAAACAAATTTTCTGATTGCCACTTAACTCTTCTGAAATAAGGTAATTCGGACATAGGTCTTTGATTCCGATGAACAGAATCAAAAATCGTTTCCAAATGACATTTAGGGATTATCTGTTAAGATATTTGGATTTGAATTTCGCGCTCCTTCCGATTTTCTCCCACAATAAATTTTAGCCCCTCACACAAAATCTCAAGGACGTTGTCGCGAATTTGGCGGGTTTGGTTAAGTGAAATGTCTTGTTGGTCTTTGGTTTGCGTTTCGTCGGCAGATGTCGGAGCAAAAGCGACAAAGGAGGCTTTCCCAAATTTGTCACAGAAATTAGAGATTTCATTGTTATTGTCGAAGACAATATCATTGTTTTCATCTGAAACAA
Source organism: Adalia bipunctata (assembly GCA_910592335.1). Lineage (NCBI taxonomy): Eukaryota > Metazoa > Arthropoda > Insecta > Coleoptera > Coccinellidae > Adalia > Adalia bipunctata. Next base: position 49,459,260 of record OU342950.1, on the reverse strand, counting down.
AATTATTGTTTGTTATTTGTTGACAAAAACATAAACCGAAATTTCGCGTATTTTCGAATTTAGACATTGCAGTGTTGTTGTTCCGAATGATAAATTATTCAAATTCAAAAAGTGGTCACTAATATTCACTGATGTGAAGTCAGGAGCACTGTGTTTACAGAAAAAAAAACTTCAATATTCTCTTCGAAAACTCGACGATCCGTTGGTATAGGTATTCTTTTAAAATTATTAATTTGATCAGAAATTGAATAGACTCGGTGGTGAGAAATTAAAAGAATATACAATTAATCGAAATTTTTGTTGTCGATTCAAGGGAAAAACGAGTCATGCGTATGGACCATGGACCAGTTACGATAACAAAAAATGGTGATGAAGACGACAGAGAGAGTAAAATATACAACACAAAAATTGTGAACAATGTAAGTGGAAGTAATAAGCCTCCTAAGCAAGTATCGGAGACGGATTTGTACCTATTGAGTGCAATAGAAAAACTGGTTCATAAAGTTGATTCGATGGAGAAAAGATTGAGGAGAGTCGAAGAAATGCTGTATTACGTGATGGCTGGAAATAGGATAGACCAAGGTAACTGTTAAATAATGGTTTTGAGTAATTTTATATCATACTAATATAAGGATAATGCAAAGACTTTAATTTTAATGGGATTCGGATACCCTGTCAATTTAATTATGTAGATTTTCGAAGATTTTCCATTCAGAACTACATGCTTGTTGAGTAGGGTGTAGTTATATTTTTTCAGCGTTGAGTTGATCTTTTTATTGAAATCCTCGAAAAACGGCAAGGATATGTATCGTTTTATGACGGATGTGTGTGGGTATATTTTTCTGAGGATCATTTATCTACATATATAATATATCCACACACATCCGTCAATCTGGCCTCTGGGGCTCGAATCCCAGAAAATATTGGACAAGTCCAAAAAGCCCCTCCGCGCAGTCCAGAGCGATCTGCTCGAAACTGACGTCGCTGAAAATATGAATAAACAGTTTTCAAACATGAAAATTGACGATTCCATGTATTTTTGAAAAACTTCCATCTTCACTTTCCCACCCAATACTTGGAAATTCAAAATTTTACAATTTTCAGATCCATGCCCTGATAATTTCACCCGTATCGGCGAGAGCTGCTACTTCTTTGGGTTCTCGGCAGGTAGAGAATATGATTGGAAAGCTGCAAATTTGCAGTGCCGTAAGCTGAATGCCGCTCTAGCAGAGTTCGAAACAATAGAGGAAAATCAAGACATAATAGCATACATACAAGAAAACGAATATTTGAAAGGTAGGAGAATCTGTTAAACTTATATGTACATGAAACTACATAAAACTACCACCGATGTAAGAAATATTTTATTTTCATACAGGGGTGTCATTGAAAAGGAAATAGAGGTTTTTTAAGTTAAAGAAATCAAGATTTCAGAAAATCGCTCGTACCCGGTATTTTTGTTCATTGTTTTACATGACAACCATCATCATTTAATTTTATCAGAGGGGCGCATTCTGTGGCAGAAATTTTCCCCCACAAAAAGATGTCTAGAAGGAACAGATCTTATTTGGGAAATTTATATCTAAAAATTATGTGATATGGGGATTTTCATCTGTCCTGTGAAACAGGATTGACGGTTCACTGTAACATTAGGAAAAAAGGAACATTCATTATTGAAGCAAATGTTGAATAGAAATTGCATGGCCATCATCCTGTATTCTTTCGCTCGAGAGTTCACAAAATAGCAAGCAGCGCTCATAATCACGTCCATTCATTTCGTCATTTTATTGAGATAAGTGATGATGATAGGTATACCTATACTCCATTCACAATTATAAAATCACAACTCTGGCCTTGGAAATTTGACACATTCCACTCTGTATCGAAGTTATGACGTTTTTCAAAATATTTTTATGTTCCAAGTCAACACTATGTTGCCCCTTCTACATTCTTAGCGTATTTCTCAGAATGTGAATTGATAGAAAGGATTCCTTTTCTAGTTATTTGCATGAAAAGTACAAGAGATCACTGTTGAAATATATTATTTTTCGCCATGGAAAAAATTGCATTGCTTTCACATAATTTTCATATGCATGCTTGTGAAGATTTAATGTTTATTATCCTCTTGAACTAAAAGTTCAAGACTTGACGACATTTTATTTATTTGATCTTATGAACAAGGAGTAAAATATTCTGATTGTATAGTAATTTATTAGATTGAAAAATATTCATACATTACTACCACAGTAGGTTTGTACAAATAAAATGGAATAGGTCAAACATATGCTTCACATTTATCATTCACCTGTTCTAAAATAAGACACAAACTCCTGGAATATGGAAAAAACCGATGTATTCTGGTTCAATATAGCCTTTTTCTACTTTCGGCAAAGGATTGATAGGATTGAAAGCTCCAGTGACACATTTCAATTCATCGGAATCTGAATTCACCAACTGTGGAATGCAATATAGTCATATTTCTTCTTTTTTTTAGCTTTTTCGACGTGTTTTTTTCTGAAACGTGAAAACGATCAACAATAATCATTTACAGACCGATGATGGCCATCCAGAACCCGTTTAGGTACTTACGAAAATCGTGCAATTTCATTCTGCAAGTTCTTTCCTCATAATTCCTCGAAAATCCTACCTGAACCATATTTTCCAATCGCTTTCGTTAGAAGATCGTATAAGGAAGCCTTTTTTGTCCATTTACACATTCCAAATAAATTTTGAGCACCAAAAACGATACCGAAACTAACCAAACTTCTGGGGGACCGGAATTTCGTTTGAAATCTTTCAAAACGGCCAGAAACCTAAAAAAACTTCGTTATCAAGTGTAAAAAGGTCGATTAGTACTTATTTTCGCTTTATTTATGCTTATAAATCGATTTTTGGTCCAATTCAAATTTGCCGTTCGTACTCACGCCAAAACTCGTGAAAGGAAAAAATGACACTTGCACGAAACTTCTTCTGGACGACGAAGAACGGAAAAATAGGCGATTTCCTATCGATATTTCGCCCCAAAATCGCCAATCGATTCGAACTAACAGAATGTGGTAAATCTTTGATACTTTTACTTTGATGTAAACAGAAAAACATCGTCGTTTCGTCATAAACGATATTCTATGTACGCGCACAGATTTTTCATCAGGTGCACCAATTCCTGAAAACGAAACCAAGGCCAGAGTTGTGATTTTATAATTGTGAATGGAGTATATACTCCATTCACAATTTTGGGGCGAAATATCGATAGGAAATCGCCTATTTTTCCGTTCTTCGTCGTCCAGAAGAAGTTTCCCGTCGATATGAGAAAGAAGTTTCGTGCATGTGTCATTTTTTCCTTTCACGACTTTTGGCGTGAGTACGAACGTCAAGTTTGAATTGGACAGAAAATCGGTTTATAAGCATAAATAAAGCGAAAGTAAGTACTAATCGACCTTTTTACACTTGATAACGAAGTTTTTTTAGGTATCTGGCCGTTTTGAAAGATTTCAAACGAAATTCCGGTCCCCCAGAAGTTTGGTTAGTTTAGGTATCGTTTTTGGTGCTCAAAATTCATTTGGAATGTGTAAATGGACAAAAAAGGCTTCCTTATACGATCTTCTAACTAAAACGACCGGAAAATATGGTTCAGGTAGAATTTTCGAGGAATTATGAGGAAAGAACTTGCAGAATGAAATTGCACGATTTTCGTTAGTAAACGGGTTCTAAGGATGGCCATCATCGGTCTCTAAATGATTATTGTAGATCGTTTTCACGTTTCAGAAAAAAACACGTCGAAAAAGCTAAAAAAAAGGGGAAATATGACTATATTGCATTCCACAGTAGCTGAATTCAGGTTCCGATGAATTGAAATGTGTCACTGGAGCTTTCATTCCTTTGCCGAAAGTAGAAATAGGCTATATTGAACCAGAATACATCGGTTTTTTCCATATTCCAGGAGTTTGTATCTTATTTTAGAACAGGTGAATGATAAATGTGAAGCATATGTTCGACCTATTCCATTTTATTTGTACAAACCTATTGTGGTAGTAATGTATGAATATTTTTCAATCTGATAAATTACTATACAATCAGAATATTTTACTCCTTGTTCATAAGATCAAATAAATAAAATGTCGTCAAGTCTTGAACTTTCAGTTCATGGGGATAATAAACATTAAATCTTCACAAGCATGCATATGAAAATTATGTGAAAGCAATGCAATTTTTTTCCATGGCGAAAAATAATATATTTTAACAGTGATCTCTTGTACTTTTCATGCAAATAACTAGAAAAGGAATCCTTTCTATCAATTCATATAAACGTTAATTATTTTCGTCCATCACATCTTTTCCAATTCATTCACATTCTGAGAAATACGCTAAGAATGTAGAAGGGGCAACATAGTGTTTACTTGGAACATAAAAATATTTTGAAAAACGTCATAACTTCGATACAGAGTGGAATGTGTCAAATTTCCAAGGCCAGAGTTGTGATTTTATAATTGTGAATGGAGTATACTCCATTCACTTTTATAATGTAGGTATCCCGGTTGGCCATGATTCAAGTTGATCAAGTTTTTCTACTTTAAACTGACGCAGGTTGGTACTTGTTGAATGTCAAATGATTCTCAGAGACGTTGCCAATGGTAATTTCTATTGACTCTTTTTTAACATTCTAAATGGAGATAGTTCTTTTAAGGTTTAACTGTCACACAGGTTTCGTAGTACTACTACATTTTCATACTAAAACTGAAGAATTTCGAGTTGCCAAAAAGTATTAAAATGTCTTCTGTAGGCTTATTTCTTGAGTTGAGAATTGGAGAAAATGGGAAATTTCTCTGTTTATAAGTTTTTTTGTCGGGTTATTTAAGTACTTTAATTTTTTTTTCGAATGGACTATCACAAAGTAACGACTATTGTGTATATTATTCTTCAGTGAAATTTGCAACAATCGATTCTTGATTTCCGTACAAGAAAATAGTATAACTGAACCTTCCAACCATGTTCGTTTACTTACTTACGTAAAATATTTTCGAGTATCAACAGAGAAAAGAGTTTCTTCATTATTCGCCAGGTCTTTAGAATTATTGAATTCACATAATATTTTCTCAAATCCATTATTTTCCAAAGTGAATAAACATCTCGATGAATACGTAATTACTATGACCTCCATGTGGAAAGGACAACGTTGCTTATTCATCTTACAGGAAAATGACTATAACCTAACATTTTCAAAATATGCACGGTGGAATGTGTCAGAATTTCATGGCCAACCGGGATACATTACAAAAGTGAATTGAGTATAGCTTATTTTCTTGTGCTTAGTCTTGGATCTGCACTGACCTGTCCAAATACTTCAATACTTGAAGCTTTCATTTCATAATTAGATACTCGCGTTCGAGATTCCTTTCTCTATTTGCTGTTGCAGTTTCTTGAAATTTCCGTACCAAACCCAGTATGTATCTCTTATTAACATGTTTGCCGGAATATCCCTCATTGAATAAGTTTGGTTAGCATTTTCATAATTTTCGAGAAAAATTATAACAATTTCAACTTTTTTAGCAATTGTGAATATCATAGTGTCGAAAAGTCTAGTTGAATATAAGCAGGAAATAGTGTGTTTCTCACAATTGTTAAATATTGATACGGAAATCACAACATCTGGAGAGGATTGTTGAAGATGCTTCATCAAAACTCCTGCTTTGTCTTAAACTTTTCTTACATCTCAATAAGAATGACATTTCTTTAAACCATCATCATTCATGAAATTTAAAATTTTATCAGTGATGCATATTTACTGAAGAAGGAAGGAGAACGGAAAAAGAGATGGAAATCGGAGCAAAATTCATTCGAATTTATGGAAATTGAGGAGGCTGTTTTGAGCATTTGTTAGATGAAACAATAATATAATAAGATTATTTATTACATGGAATGCTATTACCAGATCAAAAAGTGGCTTAACATCTCAAGTTGGAGAAACAGTAAAACTTTACCGAAACGTCAAGTACCTAAATAGGATTCTGGGGGTTAGTTTCAATCGTGAGTTGTCAATTTCCATCTTTCATCTTCATTTTTGAAATGTTTATCACTTGCTGTTTGTGTAATGAATATATCTGCGAAAATAATTGAAGCCAAAATTGCTTACTTACAGATAGTAATTGACATATAATTTTCGTGTTTCTGTTGTGAGTGACGGCTCGTAACCATTGTTACATGAAAATTTCGCTGTTTAGTCATTATTTTATGCTAAGCTGCAAGGTTGATATCATTCCATGTTACTATAAGTTCTATGGATGGAACTCTTGTCGTTTCTTTTCATCGATTTTTACCCTCCTGCCTTGCCCCATTGGCATTGGTAATCATTTTACGCTACATACAAGGTGTTTCTGAATTGATGCGAAACATTTCGAAGGCTGGTTCCTCGTTCGAAATAAAGGTTACCTAGTTTGTTATATAAATGTGGGTTCAACAGTCGAACGTTAGAGAGATATCGTGGTTCAAAGATGGCGGAAAAATGAAATTTAAAGAAAAACTCACGCAACATCTCAAATAATTAAATTCGGATAGCCTGGTTTGGTTGGAAACTTTTTTATCTCTTGTATTTTTCTCGTAAAATATACCGTTTTGAAAAAAACAAAATAAAATTTGTCGGGAACGGACAATTTATTCTAGAACTGATTTACATTTTATAATTTTTTTCAAAACGGTACATTTCACCAGTAAATTACAGGAGATGGAAGAGTTTTTTACCAAATCAGGATATCCGAATTTAATTCTATCTAAGTCGTTGCGTAAGTTTTTCTTTAAATTTAGTGAACAAAAATGATAGGAGTAGTCTACTTCATCCCCTCCACTTATTCTAAAAATATGAAAAAATATCAAGAAAGTGTGTTTTCATAATAGAAATACTTCCATAAAATATCATTCTATTGCTTTTCTTTTCTAAGATACCTACAAAATAAAAACATCTTTATTTCCACCACCTTTGAACCGCGATATCTCCCTAACGTTTGAATTTCGCTAGTACAATGTTGTACCCTATGCGGCAACCCCAACGCCCAACTCCATATATTTATATAAGGAGGATGGGTTGTGCGACATGTTGTTGAAAAAATCTTCAATTTCTTGCGAAACTTTGATCATTGGTTTGAATAATATTCAGCTTCGAAAATGAAACATCGATTTATACAGTGTGTTCCTGAATTGATGCGAAAAATTTCAAATGGCGATTCCTTGTTAAAGATGAAGGGAAGGTAGTTTGATCTACAGGGTCTTGCAATAGTGCGAAAATCTTCCATAGCTGCCGAACCAGACATTTCAGATATTTCGTTGGGAAGTAGACCCCTTGTTCCTTCATTTCTGCATCTCGGAAATTATTTTCTGATATACAGGATGTACCCGATAGATGTTATTCAACAAATGGATAATTTTTTTGAGGGATCACCCCATATACTCACATATTTCCAATGACCTTCATTCATTTTATGACGCAAAATATTAGGGACATTTTTTCAACGGTACAGATCTTATTCGAAGAAAACTGCAAAAAGGTGAGGGAAAAGCAGTTCAGTAAAGGTCTTCTGACGATTTCCAGAAGCGAAAGTAACATGAATTCGATCTCGAAGTTTTTTAATCGAAGAATTTGCCTTGACACGGTTCCTAAACGATCAACCTGTCATATACAGGGTGTCCGTTATTAAGGTCCAAATCTGAAGAACTTTTTTTTTCGCATCAATTCAGAAACACCCTGTATAAATCGATGTTTCATTTTCAAAAATGAATATTATTCGAACCAATGATCAAATCTTCGCAAAAAATTCCACTCTCATTTTCAGGAGAAACAATCTTTTCAACAACATATGGCACAACCCATCCTCCTCAAACAATTATACAGGGTGAGTCTTTGACTTGTACATATATTTTAACTGTAGATTCCCCTCATCAAACGAAACACTTTTTTCCCATACCATTTTTCAAAATTCGGTTTCGTTTGTAAGATACAGGGTGTCGAAAATCCACGAAAAAAACACTTTCCTGTTCATATCTCCGGAACCGTTATTTCAAATGAACTGAATTTTGGTTCATTGGTTACTCTATTCATGGTGCATATTCTCCAATCGAAACTTATTCAATATCTCTCCTAGTTTGAAAGTTACAGGGTGGTCGACTCACAAATTCATGCAAAAATACTATTAAATCACTTGAAAAGGATGAACAGTTCATATTTTAGAAAGAATCAACCATTTTAGAGAATAAAAGTAATTCTATATTTTTTCAATAAAACGCGTCGTTTTCGAGTTATTCCTAAATGTATACGAAGAAATTTGAGGAAAAAATCATGAATTTCATAAAAAATCTGAATGCTTCCCTGGATTAAATATCATCGAATATTGTTTCTTCTCTGGTCTCTTAACAAATTAACAATGTTGTCAATTTTTATCAACTGAATTCCGAGAAGCATGAAATTATACAGTTTATAAGGAGTTTCTATTATAAATTTATTGATACCCGTCCTTCAGAAAAATCTATCTTCTTAACAATATCCTCTTGGAATTTTTAATCGACCCTACCCTGTTTTCACACCACATTCATCACCTGTTTGCTTTATTCTCTGCAAACTGCAAGTAAATAAATAAATAATAAAACGAATCCATGTAGAAAGGTTATCGCGGCGTCGTTCAATGTAATCACAGACTGTACTCTGGAGACACAGAAGAACGTCTTGTCTTGTCTTGCGTGGCGGCTACATCGCACTCGCAGCCGGCAGCGCACTTAAATTTAGATCGTAGCGCTATATCGGCGAGAATCAGAACTACTAGTTTGGCATTTCCAAAGAGCAATGCGTAGAAGCCTTTAGCGAAAAGTAAACAAAACTAGTGCCTCTGTGATAGTTCTTCCGTTAACGATAGGGGACGTTCTGCTTTCTTGAGTTCGCCTATACCATTGTTGAAGAGAAAATCGGCAATCTGGCATCGTCTTATCTAGAATTCTATGATAGATCACAGAGGAATGGATTAGGTTAGGTCATTGACCTCGAATCATATGACTTTGATTAATGGAGTTAGGATAGGTTAGTGAGAAACTAATTTTTATAAGATAGTTTCAGCAGAGTTTCAGGGTATCGAGGCAAATATGAACAAATTATTAGTGTTTATAAACTAATCTTCAGGAAAATCGAAGAAGGATTTTATTTTGGTGTGAGAAATATGGCATTTCAATTGCAGAAATTATGGAACAAAACTTAGCGTTTTTGCTAGGAAATATCGTGTTCGTAACATTCTTATTCAAATGAGGTTAGTGCTTGAGTATTTTCTAAATGTATCACCCAGAATATCTGATAATCACATCAATTTCAATTGAAAAAATATGAACTTTGAGGTGTTTGTAGAGAATAATATCAGGCACGCATTTAGCACAATTTTTTTTTTCAAATGGCTATATCTCTTTAACAGAGCCGAATTCGGAAAAATGGAAAATGAAAAAAAGGCTTCTTTAGGCCTCAAGAATCTACAGTTAAAATATATGTACAAGTCAAAGTTTCACCCCGTATATGGAGTTTTGGCTGCCGCATAGAGGGAAGAAATAATAGGATGATAGTTTTCGAAAAATAATGTCTTTCTCAGGAATAACATTGTCGGGTAGGCGATTCTCCAAAATTTTGATTTTTTTACTAGAAAAGACCTTTTCAATGCGATACCCTGATTTCGGTTGATATTCGGATGAAATCAGATTAAACAGGCTACCATAATTCGTTTGGGACACAAACTATGTGACATAGGGTTAATTTTCTTTGGACGGATAAACAAAAAAAAACATATTTCTTTATTTATCAAATTTAATTTTCATTCTGATTTCATTACAGGAAAAGATTTTTGGACCGGAGGTTTGAATCCCGGCTTATTATGGATTTGGAGTAACAGTGCTCGACCCGTATCAACGAAGAACAACCAAGGTTCACAAAACGGTGGAGTATCTGGAAATGGACGATGCCTTAGGATTGCTTACAACTCTAAGATGAGATCATATGCATACAAAGCAAGCGATTGTTCCGTTCGATATCATTATATCTGCGAGATGACTGATAACTCTTCCATCAACGAGATTCAAAGAATTGCCAAAAAAAATAATATTTAATAAATGACCGCAGCATAAAATCTAGAATAACTAATTCATTCTGGACATAATTTATTTGCTTAATAAAAAAATATTATTTATCGCACCATTTTCAATTAAAAGCCATGAAAATAGAGGGTCCATTATGTCTATATTGAGGAACTATTAGTATCTATAATATAAAAATGAATCGCAAAATGTGTTGTAAGCGCATAACTCAACAACGCCTCGACCAATTTGGCCAAATCTTTTTTTAAAATGTTCGTTGAAGTTCAAGGATGGTTTTTACGGCGAGAAAAATTAGAATTATTGCTGGAAAAACCCTAAAAATAGCCCTTTTCTTTTTTAATAAAAGGCGATCTATGGTTGGTTCAAAACTTCGAAATGCCATATTGACATTTGGACAAAGGAGGTTAGTTTTTCTTCCACAGAATCGCATGTCAAGTGAATAGTAGGTCTTACCACAGAATACCTAACAACGGTATAAGAATATTCTATGGTAGAACGAAGTTTCACGGTATTCAATAGAAATGCAATAATAAAATAGAACGAGAGAAATGGACTCGCTATTTTCGATAAAATAGAACGTTGTGAAGTTATAAGCCATGAAGTTGTCTGGCAACGGTGGATTTCATTTTCTTGAAGGGTAGGAAATTCAGAAATGGTAGACTAGACTAAAGTATGAATGGCGATGTATACAATTATTGTGTAATTTGCATAGAACTTATAATAACATGGAAGGCTATTATCAGATCAAGTTGGTGGAACAGTAAATTTTTACCGGAATGTAAAGTAAATCGGATTGTGACGATCAGCATCAATCGTGAATTGTCCATTTTCATCTTTTCTCTATATTTTTGAAATGTTTTTGATTTATGTTTGGGTAATAAATATATTTGCGGAAATAACTGAATTCAAAATTGCCCATAATTAGTAATTGACATATTATTTTTGTATTTCTGTTTTTTTTTTATGGCATGTGTCTCGAAAAGGCAACAAGGAACAGATCATTCAAACAAACATATTGATCCATTCCCCGCTCCTAATCTCAGTATTAGCAGAGGAATGTCAAACGGGGCACCATACATTTCTGCGTATGATGCAAGAGCACAGATAAAAACCTCAGCAAAAACTCTGTCTCCCCGTATAAGTGTAGGGTTATTGGATTTGTTTTCAGATATTCATATTGAAGGGCATCTTCTTCTACGAATGTACTTCTTTTTTCATTTCTTCGAAGAGGTTGACAAAGCATTTTTAAAATCTGTAACAGCTCCATTTCATAAGAATATATATATATATTTCTGTTTTGTGTGACAGCTCATATCCATGGAAAAGATGACGTTTGACAGATGACATTTGACAGATGACGTTTGACAGATGACATTTGACAGATGACGTTTGACAGATGACGTTTGAGAGATGACATTTGACAGATGTCATTTGACAGATGAACATTTGACAGATGACAGATGACATTTGACAGATGACATTTGACAGATGACGTTTGACAGATGACATTTGACAGATGACATTTTACAGATGACGTTTGACAGATGACGTTGGACAGATGACGTTTGACAGATGACGTTTGACAGATGACATTTGACAGATGACAGTTGACAGATGACATTTGACAGAACTTTTATTATGCCTAATTTATCTCCTGCTTGAAAAAATTGCAATGGTAAGTTTATACAACTTTAACGGGGGTTTCACAAAGCATATCACCGGTGATCGGAGCTTGATCTAGAATTCTCGATTTGACAGTTCAGAAATCTAACCAAGCCGTTGATCTTCGATCCCTGGTGATTGCGTTGTGAAATCTACTGTAAGTATAGGCACGGCCTTCTTAAGATAAAGATGGCTATGGTATAGGTGATAGGTATTATTTAGGCGAAACAAAGTTCGCCGGGCCAGCTAGTTAATCATAAGAGTTACTTCCATAAGGAAAACAAATCAAAAGAATATCGATTAATCAGATACACCGCGTTCATTGATATAAATATCAACAACCGCCATGGATCCGACTCGAACTTTCCACAAATCATCATCCAGGGAACCAGCGAAAGTTCCAACCTCATTGAAGCGGGTAGAAGTCGACCTAGGTTTCGATCTTGTTCTGATCTCTTCAGGAAAACATAACCCTACAACGATGAAAATTGGGGTGGATATTAATGAACGGTGTATCTGATTAAACGATATTACTATCATTGAGGTATTGTAGCACCTAACTTCTTTTTTCTAGACACAAATAATTCATGAAAATTGTAAAAAAAGCACCCCCTTTGTGATTCGACGGAAAAGCGGCTTTCCACCAATCAAGGGGTGTTATTACTTAAAGAAAAGATGTTATTTGATATTTTGAAGATCTTTCTCCATAAGGGAGAAAGTGTGGGATCGACCCAACGCACTAGGGTTGGGACTTTGTGTTTAAAAATATTCTCTAGGGAGAGGGATGATAAATGAAACTTTTTGGTTTAAATTTAAGACGTATATTAGGACCCAAGCGAACTGAACAATTTTACACTCGTTATGTATATTTCAACGATCTAAATTATCGAAACATTAGGATATTTCTTAAATCAAATGTAATTAATCACACCAAATCAAATTAAAACATCAACTTTAAATCACAAGAGAAAATCTGATCATTGAAATCAATTCAAGCATCAGTGTAAATTCCAATTACGAAAGCAAAAATCGAGTTACCAAAAATTACAGGGTTTTTCAAAATAACCCCAAAAATCATAAACATGGGATGATCTCAAGATAATACAATTTCGAACTTTCTAGCACTCAGAAGAGATCTCGAAAAAAAACAGTTCTCTTAAAATTCCAATTACTCAAGGGAAATCTCAAAAATAATTCCCACATAAACTTTTAAATACTCAGGGTGATCACAAGAATAATAATACACTTTTTTAGAAGAAAATACGACTTGTGGTAGATTTCGGGACTCTGGACTATAAAAAAATATCTGGGCTTGCATGCAGCTTTCTACCAATACTCAAAATGAGCTAAGCATAAACAAAAGTATCTGACCTTTTTCCTGTACCAAAAATTCTAAGGATGATCAATCTTTCCTGAAACATGAAAGAAACACAAAAACACGTCACCCACTCGTAATTTCAGGTATCTTATAATTTCGATATAACACTCTTCTGTCCCTGTTTGAGACTGACCTTTCCAAAAATAGAACCAAAACCTATGAGTTACTCTAGCACCGTCTTCCGAATAACTCCGAAACCTCCCTCAAAAACAGTACCAAAAGCATACCAAACGAGTAAATTGAGAATCTTCCCGTTTAAGACTCCTGCAGTTACTCCTAAACTTCCGAATCAACCTTATTTTTTTTTCGTCCCCACTTTCAGACTGTACAGGGTGGGCAAAATTGGTGCTACATGAACTAAAACTTTTTAACCGAAGGAGATAGAGTAAAATGAATGGCACCTTATAGTCCTCTTTTTTCGAGAAACTGATAATGCCATAAACTGCATTCCTCTATCTTCTTTTGTTTCCGAGTTATAGGCCAAAATTGAAATTTGGGCGATTTCAACTTTGGTCATTATCTCCGTTTCTGTTTATGCTAGGATGTTGAAATAAAAACATTATACAGGCACTTTTCTGATAGCAATCCAGTGGCGTACTCTGATTTTTTCTAAGAGGTTTATCAGCTGAGTTATAGCATGAAGTTGTGTTTTTTCTTATGGAAACAGTAGTTTGAAATGACTTAGAAAGAATCGCCATTTTTTTCCCGTTTCAGAAATGTAACATATGTTATACATCGCCCTCAGATTCGTTAAGATATCATGAAAAATATGGTTTGTATATGGAATTCGAATTATTGAGTAGGCTGAATCATAGAATTATGTGTCTCTACGCATGGTGTAATTATTATTTCACAATTGAATCACCTGCTGCCCCACTATTCTCATTCGCTAAAATGAAATATTTCAACATATAATATTTTTCGTAATTTTGGAATATCTCCATAATGCCGCCAACGATGACTTCAAATTTTAATAACTGACAGTTGTTTCAAACAGATATCGCACCAGCAAGTATTCAAACGTGAATTAATAATTACACCCTGCGTAGAGACACATAATTCTATGATTCAGGCTTCTCAATAATTCGAATTCCATATACAAACCATATTTTTCATAATATCTTAACGAATCTGAGGGCGATGTATAACAAATGATACATTTCTGAAACGGGAAAAAAATGGCAATTCTTTCTAAGTCATTTCAAACTACTGTTTCCATAAGAAAAAACACAACTTCATGTTATAACTCAGTAAATAAACTCCTTAGAAGAAATCAGAGTACGCCACTGGATTGCTATCAGAAAAGTGCCTATATAATGTTTTTATTTCAACATCCTAGCATAAACAGAAACGGAGATAATGACCAAAGTTGAAATCGCCCAAATTTCAATTTTGGCCTATAACTCGAAAACAAAAGAAGATAGAGGAATGCAGTTGATGGCATTATCAGTTTCTCGAAAAAAGAGGACCATAAGGTGCCATTCATTTTTCTCTATCTCCTCGGGTAAAAAAGTTTTAGTTCATGTAGCACCAATTTTGCCCACCCTGTACTTTTGATCACTGAAGTACCTACCCTGAAACCGTACTACCCTAAGTTTCCGAACCATATTCGCGAGCACTGGCAACCTTTCCGTTTAAGGTTCCAACAGTTACTGCCTTTTTCGTCTCTCGAGCAAATTGAAGATTTCCCCTCTTCGTTTCCTCTAAAAACCAATCAAATCAAAGGTTTTTCTTCGTCGATGTTTCAAAACCAATCAAATCAAAACTTCTTTCATCTTCGTCTTCACCAACCAATCAAATCAAAGATTTTTTCTGCTTCCCACCTCTCGCAGGTAGGGCCTTCTTGAGATAATGCAGTTTCCGATGCAACGGTTTGGGAAATGCTGCGTTTCGAATCCCATAGTCCCAGTTTAGAATTTTTCTGCCGCCGTATGCATTTCCTGCAACCGAGTTCGTAGAACAAATTTCTGTTATCGCTCAGACCCCATAAGAAACTAAAAACGAAGATCAATAATTTCAATCGTTTAAGTATAGCCAGACATCCGGTGTGGGCTTGATAAACGATTCAATAATTTTCTGGCACAGGGATATCAAATTTCGAATAATTTTTACAATAATCAACCAAACCGCGACGATATCTGTTTCAATTGCCATACTAGCTAATTGAACTATTTAGATGTATTACAACACTCTTCCCTTTGAAAAAGTTTTGGCATCGGTTGCCATAACTTTTCCTTTACCGTTACCCTTAGTAGTCCATTAGTCCCTCGTCTCCCGATTAAGATATCATATCAGCTTTACAACTTTATTATACTAAACATAGAACTCTTAACCCTTTCAAGCTTAGTGGTATACTAGACATACCACAACTATAAGATTCATTCTTGATTCAAAGCAGAATCGAGAATGAATCTTATAGTTGTGGTATGTCTAGTGTAATTTAAGCTTGAAAGGGTTAACTCTCATGCAGCATGCCTTAAATCTAAATATCATTCTTGCTCAACTAATTAGTCAAAAATAAACAATATCCTTCATGGTCAATTGACCTAAAAAAAAAATTAAAAATTAAAAAAGGTCCAATACAACAAGACATAACGTTCATAACTCACATTCTTCAAAAGAAAATGCAAGAAAATCTGTCCGTCACTTTACTTCTCCCACAGGGAGTTCATTATGTCCACTTTTCGGATTTCAAATTTCACTTCAGCGATCACAAAAAAATCTCCTTATTCCGGTTCTGACTACCTCAATATGTTTCATACCTCTGAGATTGGAACTGACCTTCACCTCGAGAACGACCTTTCAAAAATACACAACGGCCTACAGTCTACCGTAATCAGCGATTCACACTTTGAGTCCGATGTCAATATTTACGTTAGTTTAGCGCACAGTCCATCTGATATCGCTAGAAATGTCCTTACATTGCACATATTTCGGGCTCGCGACCTACACCGCTTTCACTTCTTTCTTCTATCCAGTGCGGGTCGTTCCAATTCAAAATAGGGTATAACCCAGACGGTCTTGCCGATGTTGTAGTTACGTCCGCCTCTGCGTCCTTATTTCTTATCACGTTCTCTTATCTGGTTCTGTGTCAATTCATAATCTACATAGTTGAAGCACAAACCAATAAAGGTTAAAGTATTCCGCAGACTGGTCAACATGATTATTTCATATCCAAATACATCATATAGTTGCAGTCGTTTGATATAGGAACTCCTATCCCGTACTTAAAGATTCGGAATATTGCATAGAAACCCATGAGTCCACTCATGAACAAGTGAACCATCCCTATAATTGTTATGCAGTGTTGTGGGCCAGCTTTCTCATCTCTTCGGTGTTGAACATGTTGATCGTCTAGACTCTAGAACCATTGAACCATTTGTCCGAAGTCCCCATTTCTGCTACTCGTCGATGATGTTTTTCATTCATTGATTGATGTTTTCCACGACTTTCAAACGGTAAATGAAGCTTATTATACCCTCGGCCACGATTAGGCTACGTCTATGCATCCCGCAATGCGTAATCACTCAAGTTATCTCGACACTGCCGGTCCATAGGTTGTTTAATTGTTACTTCGTCGTTCGGTAACACTATCCCATTGACGGTTTCACTTTGGTGGGTGTTCTAAATACGTTGGGACACTTCGCGGCTTCGCGTATGGACACCGCGGTTATCTCAATGTTTTTCAACGCACACGCGTACGCGATTAGTGCCTCGGCATTGTTTACTTTTACGAATAAGGTAATTTCTCTGGCTAGGGTCAGTACGTTTCCCATATTGCTAATTGGCTTGGATCCTCTCGAAACCTGTTTTGGGCAACGTACAAGTACAACAACAACAAAAAACTAAAATTTCCACAATTTTTCATGGCATAGTATTATTCACAGAAACAACTCAAAATAAAGAAAAACATAAATCCCTCTTTTTTCTATTCGTCCTCCTATGATCACTTACACAATTAATTCCTAATCATCCGAGGAAGAATACCACAAATAATACAATCAGATTTGCTTTTTTTGTGGAACACAAAACGCAACATTTTATCAAGATTATTTCAAAACAATTTCCGCAACCCGTAGATCATACTTTAACTCATTCTTCAAATATATTAAATATTCACTCGAGAGTGAATCAAGTTAGTGCTTAAAGAGAAAAGATTTCGAAACAATTTACTGTTTCAGATTACTACTCGGGTGCATTCTGTGACTTATTGTCATCCTATGGGTTTCGACGAACTATATTTGAGCCTACAAGGGGGGTAAACTGCCTGGACAATATTTTTTTGAATTTTGGTTGTTCGAATTGTCGTGCGGAGGTCCATGATGTGAATTTTTCAGATCATAAAGCTCAGAGGTTAACAATGCTGATCTCTGGTGAGTTAAGGGATAAATCTATTCGGGTTTTTAGACCTCGTACGAGGGGGGCTTACAATGAATTTCATTACTTCTTGGAGAATGTTGATTTTAACGTTGAAGAAACTGCTCATCGATCGGTAAATGAAAGATTCCAACGTTTTCATGATGGTTTCACTGATTCATATAGGAAATGTTTTCCTCTTAAAGCCATCAGCAATGAAAAATTGAAGGTGAGTATCAGCAAGGGTTGGTACAATGACAGTTTGAGAGTTCTTCGCGATGACCTAAATCTTGTATCCGGTTTGTATGATAGATACGGCACTGAGTATTTGAAACTCCTGAAGAGAAGTCTCAGAACGAGGTATAAAGCGGCCATAAGAAATGCTAAAATCGAGCACAATGATCAGATTATAGCTAAATCTGGCAACAAGGTCCGAACTATGTGGGCAATGATCAGCATGGGGTCGGGAGCTAAAGATCCACAGTCTGATATTCGGGTGGATGTTGAGACATTGAGTGAATACTTTCACTCGATTCCACATAAAATTGCTGGGGGTATAAAAACATACATTACTGACGTGAGCACTTTGTTTTCGAGGGAGATTCCGGGTGATCTCAAATTTTCATTCAGAGAAGTATCTTTTATTGAGGTAAGAGATATTGTCAGTTCCTTAAAAAATAGCACATCAAGAGATTTTTACGATTTGTCAGTCGATTTAATAAAAATGAATATAAATACAATTATCTATCCGTTAACCAAACTGATTAACGGATGTATTAGAGAAAATATCTTTCCAAACTGCCTAAAAATTGCTAAGGTAATACCGCTTTTCAAAAAAGGTGACAAAGCAGTTCCAGAGAGTTATCGACCTATTTCTCTCCTACCAGTCTTTTCTAAAGTCTTGGAGAAGGTTATGTGTGTTCAGGTTGTGGATTATTTTGAGAGAAACCAACTTTTCTCGTCATGCCAGTTCGGCTTCAGGAGAAAGAAGTCGACTACTGATGCTATCTTGAGTATTTACGAGTTCATCTTGAGTTGTTTCGAATCGGGAAAATGTTCGTTGTCACTTTTTATAGATTTGACCAAGGCGTTCGACTGCGTACCGCATGCAGGGATTTTGGCTAAACTACGAAAGTATGGCTGTTGTGACAGTAGTTGTATGTTGATTCAGTCATTTTTGTCTGATAGATTGCAAGCTGTATTCGTTGATAATAAGTGGTCACAAAAAACAGAAAATACTATAGGAGTACCACAAGGTTCAATATTGGGGCCTATTTTATTTTTGATCTACATAAATGACTTCCCGGATTTTATGAAACTGACGCATAATGTTATATTTGCTGACGATACGAATATATCGCTTGCATGTGATGATGTAGAAATGGCTGGGGAACTGTTTGCTGGTGTGCGTGCGGATGCTTTGAGTTGGTTCGCGGGCAATGGACTTACTGTCAGTGAAGAGAAAACTGAACAATTTGTTTTCTCATTGAAGAGAACTGAGGTACGTAGTGTGAGATTTTTGGGTCTTCATTTGGATACAAAGCTCACGTGGTGGGCCCATGCGGATAATTTGTGTGCGAAGCTGGCACGGAACATTTTTGTACTACGGCAGTTATCATCCTCCGTTTCAGTTGATGTACTTAGAACAGCATATTTCTCGCTGTGCGAGTCGCATTTGCGTTATGGGATACTTATGTGGGGGCGCTGCAGCAGTTTTGAGAGAATGTTCAGATTGCAACGACGAGCAATTCGTATTGTGGCCAACAAAGGCTATCGAGATGATTGCAGGGACTCTTTTAGGCGGTTGCAGGTGCTCACGCTTCCATCTATATTCTTGATGGAGTTATTGTTGTATGCCCATAGGAATTCCAGTGTGTGGAGTTTCCGTGGAGGGAACCATTCTTATTCCATTAGAAATGGGAGTGATTTCTGTGTCCCATTTCGCAGGTTGAGGAAGTCGCAGGGTGCGCCCGATTATTTATCACCGAGATTTTACAATGTTCTGCCTTCACATGTGAGAAGGCTTCCACTCATTTCTTTTAAAAGTAAATTGAAAATAATGTTAGTACAGATGGCTTTATATAATTTAGATGATTTTTGCAATTGTGATTTTTCCGCTTTTTAGGTATATCTGATTTTAGTGATCTATTTGTTGAATTTTTATTTTGTCACTTTATTGAATTGAAATTTTTGACGAATGTATATACTTTTGTATGCTAGCATGAATATATTTACTTACTTACTTACTTACTTACTTACTGGCTCTCCGGGCCAGTGAGCCCCTGGAATCTACGAAATGGGCAGGAGTTGATTCATGCCTCCTGGAAGGCTGTCGATTACTTGCCTTCTCGCTACCCGAATTCCGGGCCAGTTTATCCTTGGAATCTAACGAAATGGGCAGGAGTCGATTCGCTTCTCCTGGAAGGGTGTTGAAGAGTTGCCTCCTCGCTACCCGAATTCCGAGACAGTTTGTCCCTGGGTCTGGAGGGCGCCTTGCCCTCGAAGATCGTCGTAATGGTATGGACGGTATGGTTTCCACTAACGATCTTTCCTCCTCGTAAATTGTAACTTCCTTGTATTTCGTGAGAAAATTTGCGACAAAAATCTGACCGATTCCCAAATCCATGGGTTCGCAGACTTTGTCCGTCCACTTCATCTCCTTACTGAATCTGGCTTCTACAAACATTTCCCAACGTACGGGGACAGTGACATCCGATTTCAACATAGCATTTGTTCCATCTTCCTCAACGGGTGATTCCTTCCTGTTATGTACCCTATTTCCTAGTTCGTCAGTACAGTGTCCATTTTCTCTTCTGCTCCGATATAATCCTTGCGTCGGAGACAAATTTCGATTCCAACGAAGCTCCCTTTCGTTATTCGCGTTCGTCATTGTTATATCCTTTGACCCGGTGACTTCACCATTCCATTCCCTTATGGTGTCACCCTTCGACAGTCCATTGCTGTCGGCTCCCTCTGCACCCTCCGTCTGGGTAGTAACACTGACATTCCTCCTTCCAGTCTTCTTCAAATCCATAACTTCCTGGGGATTTTCTTCCTTGGACGTCCTGTCAACCGTAAACCTTGCTCTGTTGTCCTTATCTCTCTGAACATGAAAATGTTCCATGTTCCTACTGTCCTCGTGACAGTTTTTTCTGCCCTGTCGTATTACTGCGGTAATTTCTTCTGCCTCCTCTATTTGGCCAAAGCGTTGGTTCCAGTAAGCATTCGCTTCCTCTCTTTTCCACAACCTATTCCGAAAATGTGTTTTCGGCTCCTAGCCGTACTTTTGTTAGGGCACTTCCTTGCCCAATGTCCCTGCTGGTTACAGTTGTGACACGCTCCCTGTGTCATTTGTCCTCCTTGCCTGTTGTTCCGGCAATCCCTCGCGAAATGGCATGTCCGACC
Source organism: Adalia bipunctata (assembly GCA_910592335.1). Classification (NCBI taxonomy): domain Eukaryota; kingdom Metazoa; phylum Arthropoda; class Insecta; order Coleoptera; family Coccinellidae; genus Adalia; species Adalia bipunctata. The sequence goes on along the minus strand of OU342950.1, from coordinate 49,438,352 downwards.
ACAAGAATGACATGTCCTCCAAATGTCTCTTTCTCGGTATCCTAGATTCTGCCTGATACTTCTACACCCCTTCGCGGTGGGTCCTTCTTTGTCGCACCGTTGACACATTTTTTCGGTGTCAACTGTCGATACCCTCATATTTACCAACCTTCCTTGCAGCATCCTGCAGTCTGACTAGTTCCTCCGCCTTCCTCAGATCCAAGTTTTCCTCCTTCAATAACAAAATCCAAATTTCCTTCATTACGTCTTTCCTCAGTCCTATCTTGAACTGATTCAAAATTAACTCCCTGTTTTTTTCCTTATTCCCGGTTCCTCGTCCTTTAATGCTCCGACCAGATCTTCAACAAACTCGCTTCCACCGTACGCAATCTAGTGTAGAACGAGGACACATCCTCGTCCTGTCGCTGATAGCATCGCCTTAGATTCCACGGGTTCTCCCCAGGAAATCTAACCGTTGTGAACTTCCTAACAAATCTACTCCTTAAATCGCTATACTTTAGGGTGTCAATGGTGATATCAGACTTGAAAAAAATATAGGCATCGTCCTCGAGCTTAAGTTTGAGAAGGATAAGAGTGTCCTTCTCGTCCCATCCGTCTCCCACACAGCACATGTACGTACAATGGACGAACAATGGATGTTTATTATGGATGTTCGAAACATCCATTGGATGTCCAGAATTGGTACATAGTACATCCAAAGGACGTTCATAGGACGTCCAGGACACCACTTTGGACGTACAATTCAAGTCCAGATAACGTCCAATGGATGTACATTGTGCCTATCTTGGACATCCATTGTACGTACATTGGATGCACATGTACGTACATTGGATAAACAATGGACATTTATTATGGATGTTCGAGACATCCATAGGATGTCCAGAATTGGTACATAGTACATCCAAAGGACGTTCATGGGACGTCCAGGACACCACTTTGGACGTACAATTCAAGTCCAGATAACGTCCAATGGATGTACATTGTGCCTATCTTGGACATCCATTGCATGTCATATGTACGTGCATTGTATGAACAATGTTTATTATTATTGTTCATGATATAAAGAAATATTCAGAGCAATTTAAATCCAGTTAATTATTTAGTAACACTGAAATTAATCAGATACGGCGTTACTAGATAATATCTAGTGTTGAAGGTATATCTAGTAGTTAGTAGAAGTAGATATACCTATAACCTATAACATCATCAGTCATCACACGCCTTGGGATCTGACTTGTTCTAATCAGCTTGCCACAAGCCACAATGCCACACATCGACATCATCATCCAGGAACCTAGCGATGGTTCCAACAGCATCATTTCATGATCTTGTACGGATCTATGCAGCGGAACGAAGGTCCTCTTAAAACAAAACGGAAGATCGTTCTGGGGGAAGACTACCGCATGGCGACATCTAGTTATGAATTAGACAAACAATTCGCTCTCGAAGTTACGCGGTCGAAGATAGATGGCATATCTCTCATTTTCTCCTTCCAGTGACTACATGGTAATATAGTCACTGTATCTCCTCAGCAAGCAAGAATGTGAGTTTTCACATAAGAAACATGAAGGCGGGAGCGTGAGAATCGTACATAGTTATCGGTATGTCCGAAAATAATAATTATCCAACGAAAGTTTATTCTAGAAGGAATTATTCCAAAAGGAAAAATTAATCAGTAAAACTGAGATTAATCAGATATCAGTTGTTGATATTTATATGTTTATATGTCTCCCCCTGTAGACCTATCGCTATTTGTTCACTTTGCATGTATTATATTTCAGGGTTATCATAATGATGTATGGATTATTTGTGAAATTATTAAAATTATATCAATGCACGCGGTATCTGATTTATCTCAGTTTTACTGATTTATTTTCTTTTTGGAATAATTTCTTCTGGAATTAACTTTCGTTTCGGTCTGAAACATGGCCGATATGGCGCCCATCTGCGAATCGTCTATAATGTATCTGAATTGGACGTACAATGAATGTTCACTGTTGGATTTACAATGGACGTCCAGAAATGTACATTAACTGGACGAACAAAATATGCACCATTAATAATGTATCTGAATTGGACGTACAATGAATGTTCACTGTTGGATGTACAATGGACGTCCAGAAATGTACATTAACTGGACGAACAAAATGCACCATTGAACAAATTTTATTTGAAGATTGTGTTTGGAAATACTATTGATTTTCATTTGGAACAGGGAAAATAGATGAGATTCAAACAGAAAATTCATATATATTTTTGGACATTATATGTATGTACAATGGACGTACGTTCGTAACAACCAATGGACGTCAACAATTGTAAGTACAATGGACATCCATTCAACGTCCATGGACGTTTGGACTTGATATGGTCGTAAAATGGACGTCCAATGGATGTCGTGTGCTGTATGGGCTAATTTTGCCCGCAACTCTAATTTTTCGAAATACCTGTTCGCGTCTGTCCCAGAAAAACTCCCCAAAGTAGTCGAGAGCATACCTAGTGAGTACATAGGTGTTATCTGACCCGCGGAATCATTGATGTTGGATGCACCAGCTGGCTGAGCTATTTTTCTTTTTCAAAAACGTAACCAAAATATGATTTTTAATGTATTCAATAAATTATTACTTTCCAAATCAATGAATGATTTCAAATTCTCAACCTAAAATTCCAACAGAACTGAAATAACAAATGGTCCTAAAGATGTGGGAAAAATCTCACCTGGTAGAAAGGATGATGCAACGTGTCAGGGGAACTATTAGGCAAATCGAAAAAAAATGGTCCCTCGTCTGTTATTCGAACTTTGATTTATAATCAGGATAGTTGAGTTGAATTGTTGGATAATTTGATAAAAATATAAGATTATTTGCTTTTGAAATTTTTCCCAAAACTCAAGGACCATACGTTACGCTCAAGATTACGACTTTAAATTTCAAAAATAGAAAAAAAAATTAAGAAAATAGAAAAATGATACCCTAATAATTCCAATTGAAGCAGTCTTACCCAGAACACCAAAATTAAAACAAGTCGCCTGGAAACGAGTTCAAAGAGACCAACACCAAAAAAAAAATTCGAAAACTCTGGCAAAATGATATAACCCAAAAAAAACGAGAAAATTGCCAATTATCGAATTCCTGAAAAATAAAAGTACACAAAACCACCTGAAATAAAAATAAATGATTCTATTTTTTATTCTAAGATTCAAAAGATCACGATCAGCGGCTCATTCACTGAAATTTTAACCAAATTTATACTTCTCCCGACTTCTGAACTTTCAAAATGAACCCAACTTGAAAAAAAAAATTCCCTTCTAGCAAAGTGTTTCCCAAAATTTCAAACTCGACCTAGAGCAGGGAAAGCCAAATTCAATAGACCTTTCCAGAATACGTAGAACAAAGATGAAAGATGTGAACTAAAACAGAATGAGAGAGAAACAGGTATATTTCATGCGCCACTTGTGGGCAGCTTTAAAAGATGCGCAAACCTGAGTGCGATAGAGGAAATAAAGAGAGAGGGAAGCAATGAAATGAGATCCTACTGGTTTTATCGTACCGTGACCGTCATTTAGTAACACAACATTGTTGAGGCATACTAAAATTTCGATTTTCGATAAACAATCAAACAAATAACATCCACATTCAGAACGTCGACTGCGTAAAATAATAATACCATCTATCAATTGTCAACGATTTAAGGAGGGAAATTTTGACGACCAATAATATTCATTCTTAGACCACAAGTGACGCGCGCAACTTTCACCTACACAGGTAATTCTGGAAAGGTCTATTATTCTCCAAGTCAAACTCAATAAAAAACCAAATGATATTACTTTATGAAAACAAAATTTCCGATCTTCAAACGAAATCACGAATAATCGAGATAATGGATAGAATAACCAAAAGAAAATTTTTCATGCAATACGCCCTGAAAAAAAATTCAATCAATATTTCACTGAAAGCAATCAATTAAAGCAAAATTAAAAAAAAAATTATAACCCTCCGGAAACAGAAAATTTGATTATACACATCAACAAACAGAAAAACCAACGTCCTGAAAAAAAGATAAATGACCTGAAAGAAAAATAAATATCCTGAAAGAAAAGCAAATGTCCTGGAAGAAAAATTTATGCCTTCTTTCCCTATAAAACCGCAATGAATCTAAAACCTCTCTAAAGTCTCAAAATCTCGTTATCAACTTGACTCAATCAACAATCCTCCACATAAAATGATAGAACATCACAGAAATGCGAACTGTTCTATATTAATTCCAAAAAAAAAACTGTATTAACTCAATTCTTCAATATCTCATAAAAAAATCTTTAGATCAATAATTTCACTGTACTTCAATTTGTTCCTGAATTCTCCCGACCAATTGCAGTTTTTTAAAACTTAATGTCAAATTCATAGGCATCTACGTTCATACAAACCAATCCAATTCGACATAAGAACCTGAAAACCTTCATCCGGAAATCCCCCAACAAGTCAATACACACTACTTCGATCACCCATAAAAGAACAGGATAAGATTCCTTATACCTCGGAACTTCTCTAAATTTCTTAAAATCTCTCTATGGAGGTCCCTTGGAAAATTCACACATCCCGCTAGTAATCTTTATCTACCGGAAAATTCAACGTATTACAAAAGAAAAACTCTCCCCCGAAAATCAAACACATCCCACCGCTGTCACCATTTGTAAAAAAGCACCCCCTTTGTGATTCGACGGAAGAGCGGTTTTCCTCCAGACCACCAATCAAGGGGTGTTATTACTTAAAGAAAAGAAAAGATGGTATTAAAAATTTTGAAGTTCTTTCTCCAGAAGGGAGAAAGTGTGGGATCGGCCCAACGCATTAGGGTCGGGACTTGGTGCTTAAAAATATTCTCTAGGGAGAGGGATGATAAATGAAATTTTTCGGTTAAATTTGAGACGTATAGTGGGACCAAAGCAAACTAAACAATTTTACACTCGTTACGTATTTTTCAACGATCTAAATTATTGTAATAGGTGGGATAATTTGGAAGTAATAAAATGAATATTCCTTTGAAAATTAGGACGTGAACGTTTTTCTTTTCCGTAATAATTCAGCGATATTTTTAACACCCTTTATTTTACTCAGGAAATATCCCGAGAGAAAGCGCAATAATTTAATTGATCGATTTAAACTTCGGGAACTCAATACCCCGGTGATAAAAAAATTATTGAGACGGCTATCAAGGCCCACCCAAGACGTCGGGCGAGACGTTAACGATTAAAATTGTTAATTTTCGGTTCAAATTTCGTCTGCAACAGTGAAGATAAGGAAATTATGGTTCCACGAACTCAGCGCTGAGAATATGCTACGTTTGCTGGGAACCAAGGTATTTTTCGACACAGCATTTCCCAAACCGATGCATGGGAACTAAGAGGGGTAGGGAAGCAGGAAAGTCTTCAATTTGATTGGTTCATAAAAACAAAGATGGAAGAAATATTGATTTGATTGGTTTTGAAGCATCGACGGAAGAAAAACCTTTAATTTGACTGGTTTTTGGAGGAGACGAAGAGGGGAAAATCTTCGACTCGCTCGGGGGACGAAAACGGCAGTTTCTGGTGGAATCTCGAGCGGAAAAGGTTCCCAGAGCTCGCGAATATGCTGCGGAAACTAGGGTAGTACGGTTTCAGCTTAGGTACTTGAGTGTTAAGAAGTACGGTCTCAAAGTGGAGGCGAAAGCAATTATGGTTGATTTTGAAGTTGAGGAGTAACTGCAGAAGTCTTAAACGGGAAGATTCTGAGTTGACTCGTTTGATATGTTTTTAGTACGGTTTTAAGGAAGGTTTTAGAATTAATTTAGTTTTGGAGTTAATCGGGAGACGGCGTTAGAGTAGCTCATAAAGTTCTTGGTTTTATTTTTGAAGTCCTGGAAAATCAGTTTTGAACAGGGACATAGAAAGTGTTAAGTTAAAGTTAGTAAAATATCTAAATTTATTTGGAATTATTTAGATCGCGTATCGTCGGTACATTCGGGAGTGAAGGTCAATTTTTGCGAAAAACGTGTGGGTGTCGTGTTTTCGTACCTAATCTGTCTGTTTCAGGAAAGAAGCAACGTCGTAGAACATCCTCCTAGGTTCATCATTTTTGGGATTATTGGTGCAGGAAAAAGGTCAGATAAATTGTTTATGCTTAGCTTGCCCGCCCAAATTATATTTTTTAGTCCAGAGTCCTGAGATCTTCTAAAAGTCATAGTTTCACATTTTCGTATTTTTCTTCTCAAAGCGTATTATAATTTTGTAATCACCCTTAAGTAGTTGAAGGTCTGAGTGGAGTTTTCTGTTGAGAAAACTCAGGTTTATTTGAAAGATCACGAGGAAACTATTGTTGAGTTTTCCCTTGTGAATGTGAAGTTCAAGAGGGATTATTTTTCCGTTTTCTTGTTTTGGGTATAGAAAGTTTACTTTATATTATAAATTTTTTTTTTGAGATTAGCCATGGTTATTAATTTGGGGTTATTTTGACAAACCTTTTTTTTTTTTCATTTTTGATGATAATTTGAGTATGATATTTTTTTGTGATATGGAATTCACACTGTTGTTGATTTAATTTCAATGAATAGATCTGCCTTTGTAAATTAAAGCTAATTTAACAGTTATACTTGATGGGATTATTTACTTTCGAATTAAGAAATATCTGAACATTTGATAATTTGAATCATTTGATTTAAGTAACACATATCTAATTTGGTGAGAATTTGTTTAGTTTGATTTGGTTTAATATACGTCTTAAATTTAATCTAAAAGGTTTTCATCTACCATCCCTCTCCCTAGAAAATAATTTTAAACACAAAGACCCGACCCAAGTGCGTTGGGCCGATCCCACACTTTCTTCCGTCGGAAGAAAGAACTTCAAAATTCTAATTAACATCTTTTATTTTTCTTTAAGTAATAACACCCTTGATTGGTGGAAAGCCGCTCTTCTGTCCAATCACCAAGAGGGTGCTTTTTACATATGGTGACAGCGGTGGGATCGTGTTGAATTTTCTGGGGGAGAGTTTTTTTTTTGGGTAGTTTGAAATTTGTTGAATTTTACGGTGAATGAAAAGTTTCTTTTTGGTTTTGTGTGTGTTGCATCATTGTGAATTTAAAGATTACCGGTGGGATTGTTTAAATTTTCCGGGGGAGAGTTTTTTTTTGTGTAATTTAAAATTTGTTGAATTTTCCGGTAAATAAAAAGTCTTTTTGGTTTTGTGTATGTTGCATCAGTGTGAATATAAAGAGTACTAGAGTTACATGCGTTAAATTTTCCAAGGGAGGTTTTTGGAGAGATTTTTTTTTAGAAATTTAGAGAAATTTTGAGGTATAAGGAAATTTTATCTTGTTGTTTTTATGGGTGATCGACGCAGTGTGTATTGACTTGTTGGAAGATTTCCGGATGAAGGTTTTCAGGTACCTGTTGATTTTAATTTGAATTGGATTATTTTCTTTTGAATGTATACTTATGCCTACGAATTTGAGTTTATGTTTTAAAAATTGCGATTGGTAGGAACAGAGTTCAGGTTTGAATTAAAGTAAAGCAAAATTATTGATCTAAAGATTTTTGTTTTTGAGATATTGAAGAATTGAGTAAATACAGTTGGTTTTCTTTGAATAAATTCAAGTTTTTTTTGGAATTATTATAGAACAGTTCATATTTCTGTGATGTTCTATCATTTTATGTGAAGGATTTTTGATAGAGCCAAGTTGATATCGAGATTTTGAGAATTTAAAGAGGTTTTAGATTCATTGCGGTTTTATAAGGAAAGAAGGCATAAGTTTTTCTCTTCCAGGACGTTTCTTTTTCCTCCAGGACATTGTTTTTCTTTCAGGACATTGTTTTTCTTTTTCAGGACGCTGAATTTTCTGATTGTTGAATGTATATGATCAAGTTTTCGGTTTCAGGAGGGTTATGAATTATTTTTTTGAATTTTGCTTTAATTGATTGCTTTCAGTGAAAATATTGATTGAAATTTTTGATTGATTTTATTTCAGGGCGTATTATATGAAAATTTTTCTTTTGGTTATTCCATCCATTTATTTGAAGTTGTTGGTTTTTCTATTTGCGATATAGCGGATCAAATTTTGTTTCAGGAGGTCTATTTTGGTTTTTTTTGAAAATTATTGTGCTTTTATCGATTGATTGAAATTTTTGATTGATTTTCTTCCAGGGCGTATTGCGTGAAAATTTTTGGTTATTCTATCCATTGTTCCGATTGTTCGCGATTTCGTTTGACGATCGAAAAAGTTTGCTTTTATAAAATAATATCATTCGGTTTTGTTTTGAGTCTGACTTGGAGAATAATTGAACTTGGTTTTCTTTGCTCTAAGTCGAATTTGAGATTTTTGAAAAACATTTTTTGATAGAAGGGAAATTTTTAATTTTTTTTTCAAATTGGGTTTATTTTAATGGTTCAAGAATCGGGAAAAAGATTAAATTTGGTTAAAATTTTAGTAAATGAGCCGCTGATCGTAACTTTTTGAACCTTAGAAAAGTTAAATAGAATTATTCTTTATTTCAGGAGGTTTTGTGTATTTTTCTTTTTCAGGAATCCGACACTTGGTAATTTTCTCGTTTTTTTTTTGGGGGTTGCATCAATTTTTTTTTCAGAGTTTTCTTTTGAGTTTTTTTTTGGTGTGTTGGTCTGTTTTTGAACTCGTTTTCAGGTGATTTGTTTTATTTTGGGTGTTTCGAGTAGGACTGTATGAATCGGAATTATTAGGGTATCATTTTGCTATTTTTTTTTATTCGAGAAATTTAAAGTCGTAATCTTGAGCGCATTTCAGTTCTGTTGGAATTTGAGGTTGAGAATTTGAAATTATTGTATGATTTGAAAAGTAAATAATTTATTGAGTACATTGAAAAATCATATTTTGGTTACGATAATTAGGTTCTGGTTAAATTTTTGAAAAATGGCTCAACCAGTTGGTGCATCCAACATAAGTGTTCCCGCGGGTCACATAACACCTAGGTACTCGCTAGGTATGCTATCGACTACTTTAGAGTGTTTTTATGGGAAAGACGCAACGAGGTATTTTGAACAATTAGAATTGCTGGGAAAATTATACGGATGGGATGAAAATGTCTTGCTTATCCTTCTCAAACTTAAGCTCGAAGGCGATGCCTATAGTTTCTTCAAGTCTGATATCACCTTTGACACCTTAAGTTATAATGAGTTAAAGCAGAGGTTCGTTAAGAAATTTACGATAGTTAGGTTGCCGGGAGAAAATCAATGGGATTTGAGTCGATGCTACCAGCGACAGGACGAGGATGTGTCCTCGTTCTGCACTAGATTACGCACGGTGGGAGCAAGTTTACTGAGCGAGGATCTGGCCGGAGCGTTAAGGGATGAAGAACCTGGAATAAGGAAGAAGAACCGGGACTTAATATTGAATCAGTTCAAGATAGGACTGAGAAGGGACGTAATGAGGGAAATTGGGATTTACTTATTGAAGGAGGAAAACTTGGACCTGGAAAGGGCAGAGGAATTAGTTAGGCTACAAGAGACCACCAGTAGAATGTTGCAAGGGAGGTCGGTAAATATGAGGGTATCGACAGTTGACACCGAAAAAGTGTGTCAACTGTGCGATAAAGAAGGTCACACCGCGAAGGGGTGTGGAAGTATTAGGCAGAACCGAAGAAATGGAGAAAGAGACAGTTGGAGGACATGCCATTCTTGTGGCCAAACAGGCCATTTCGCGAGGGATTGCTGGAATATCAATCAAGGAGGACAAATGACACAGGGAGTGTGTCATAATTGTAACCAACAGGGACATTGGGCAAGGGAGTGCCCTAGCAGGAGTTCGACTGGATGGCGGGAGCCAAAGGTCGAATGGTTGAGGAGGGAATATATAGAGGAACAAACCTGTTCGGAAAATGACGAGGTAGAAGACATCACCAGAGGAATACGACAAGGAAGTACAAGTTTAGGAGGCCACTATCCCAGGGAAGTCTCTCACGAGGACAGTGGGAAAATGGAACGTTTTTACGTTCAAGGGAAAGTCCGGGAGGACACTAAGGAAAAAGGAGTAAGAGTCAAGGTTGATAAGCCGTTCAGGGATACAAGTGTTAGCACCCAGACGGAGGGTGCCGAGGGAGCCGACAGCAATGGACTGTCGAAGGGTGACACGGCGATCGGATGGAATAGCGATGTCACCAGGGAGTCAAAGTTGACAAATAAGGAGAATAACGAAGGGGAGCTTCGTTGGGATCGCAATTCACCTTCGACTCTAGGAATAGATGGGAACAGGAAGGAATCAACCATTGAGGAAGATCGTACCTGGGAAACCGACGTTGTGTTGATATCTGCGTTTAATATCTCCGCGCGTTCGGAAATGGTGGTAGAGGCCAAACTGAGGAAGGAGATAAAGGGGACGGACATAGTCTGCGAACCCATGGAGTTGGGTATCGCTCAAGTATATGTCGCAACCTGTCCCACGAAAAACAGGGAAAATACGGTGAGGAAGAAACAGAAACTCGTAAAAACAGTGAGTTACGAGAAGAAACGATCGGTAATGGAAACCATACCATTACGACGATCTTCGAGGGCAAGGCGCCCTCCGGACCCAGGGAAAAACTGTCTAGGAATACGGGTAGCGAGAAGGCAACTCTTCAATTGCCTTCCAGGAGAAGTGAATCGACTCCTGCCCATTTCGTTAGATTCTAAGGATAAACTAGTCAGGAATACGGGTAGCGAGAAGGCAACTCTTCAACAGCCTTCCAGGAGAAGCGAATCGACTCCTGCCCATTTCGTTAGATTCCATGGATAAATTGGACCGGAATTCGGGTAGCGAGAAGGCAAGTCACCGACGGCCTTCTAGGAGACATGAATCAACTCCTGCCCATTTCGTAGATTCCAGGGGCTCACTGAAAAGGGTCCCTGTTCTGGGTTACGAACACCCCCCCCCCTAAATCATTTTTAATTTTCGAATTTCGCAACAGTTGAATAAGTCTTTAAGTTTTTTTTTATATATTTTTTCGAAATCTGTCTCTTCTAACAGATTTTAGTGATATTCAATAGATTTGAGGAATGAGCTGAAGTGTAAATTACGGGTTGCGGAAATTATTTTTGAAATAATCTCGATGAAATGTTGCGTTTTGTGTTCCACGACAAAAGGCAAATATGTGTGAAAAATTCGTGGTATTCTTCCTCGGATGATCAGGAACGAACCATGTAACTTATCATAGGAGGACGAATAGGGAAGAAAAAGGGACTTAGGTTTTTTATTTTAAGTTGTTATGAAAAATTGTAGAAATTTCATTTTTTTTGTTGTTGTACTTGTATATTTCCTAAAAAAGAGTTTCAAGAGGATCCAAACCAATTAGCAGTATGGGAAAGGTACTGACCTAAGCCAGAGGAATGACCTTATTCGCAAACGTAAACAGTGCTGAGACGCTAATCGCGTACGCGTGTGCGAAGAAAAACATTGAGATAATCGCGGCGTCTATACGCGAATCCGACGAAGTAACAATTAAACAATCTGTAGACCGGCAGTTTCGAGATAACTTGAGTGATTACGCATTGCGGGATGCATAGACGTAGCTTAATCATGGCCGAGGGTACGATAAGCTTTATTTACCGTTTAAAAGTCGTAGAGAACACCAATCAATGAATGGAAAACGTCATCGACGTGTAGCAGAAATGGAGACAACATGTTCAACACCGAAGATATGAGAGAGCTGGCACACAATACTGCACGGCAATAATGGGGATGGTTCATTTACATCACCTGTTCATGAGCGGACTCATGGGATTTTATGCGATATTCCGAATCATAAAATGTGGAATAACCCTGTTGGCCAGCCTATGGAATACTTTAACTATGTGGGTTATGAATCGACACAGGACCAGACTAGGGGACTTGGGAAGAAGAGAGGACGCAGAGGCGGACGTAGGCTACGACAACAAAGACGTACTACACTGAAAGTGAAAACGGAAATATGTGCAATGTAAGGGACATTTCTCGCGATATCAGAGGGACTGTGCGCTACGCTAACGTAAATATTGATGTCGAACTCAAAGTGCGAATCGCTGATTGCGGTAGACTATATAGGCCGTTGTGTATTTTTGGAAGGTCGTTCTCGAGGCGAAGGTCAGTTCCGATTTCAGAGGAATGAAACATATGAAGATGGTCAGAGCCGGATTAAGGAGATTTTGTTGTGACCGCGAGTGAGATTTGAAAATTCGAAAACATAGACTCCATTTAGGAGAAGTGAAAGGTGAAAGGCAGGATTTGCCTAATTTTTCTTTTTTGAAGGACTTGATTTATGAGCATTATGTTATGCTGCATCGAACTTTGTATTTTTTTTTCTTTTTTTGATATTGTTTATCTTGGACTTGGACTAATTTGTTGAGCAAGAATGATATTTAGTTTAAGGCATGTTGCATGAGAGTTAAGAGTTCTAAGTTTGGTATATTCGAGTTGCATGACTGTTAGAATGTTTTTAATGGAAGACAAGGGACTATTGGACTATTGAGGAAATGAGGGTAAGGGAAAAGTTATGGCAACCGATGCCAAAACTTTTTCAAAGGGGAGGATATTTGTAATAGGTGGGATAATTTGGAAGTAATAAAATGAATATTCCTTTGAAAATTAGGACTTGAACGTTTTTTTTTTCCGTAATAATTCAGCGATATTTTTAACACCCTTTATTTTACTCAGGAAATATCCCGAGAGAAAGCGCAATAATTTAATTGATCGATTTAAACTTCGGGAACTCAATACCCCGGTGATAAAAAAATTATTGAGACGGCTATCAAGGCCCACCCAAGACGTCGGGCGAGACGTTAACGATTAAAATTGTTAATTTTCGGTTCAAATTTCGTCTGCAACAGTGAAGATAAGGAAATTATGGTTCCACGAACTCAGCGCTGAGAATATGCTACGTTTGCTGGGAACCAAGGTATTTTTCGACACAGCATTTCCCAAACCGATGCATGGGAACTAAGAGGGGTAGGGAAGCAGGAAAGTCTTCAATTTGATTGGTTCATAAAAACAAAGATGGAAGAAATATTGATTTGATTGGTTTTGAAGCATCGACGGAAGAAAAACCTTTAATTTGACTGGTTTTTGGAGGAGACGAAGAGGGGAAAATCTTCGACTCGCTCGGGGGACGAAAACGGCAGTTTCTGGTGGAATCTCGAGCGGAAAAGGTTCCCAGAGCTCGCGAATATGCTGCGGAAACTAGGGTAGTACGGTTTCAGCTTAGGTACTTGAGTGTTAAGAAGTACGGTCTCAAAGTGGAGGCGAAAGCAATTATGGTTGATTTTGAAGTTGAGGAGTAACTGCAGAAGTCTTAGACGGGAAGATTCTGAGTTGACTCGTTTGATATGTTTTTAGTACGGTTTTAAGGAAGGTTTTAGAATTAATTTAGTTTTGGAGTTAATCGGGAGACGGCGTTAGAGTAGCTCATAAAGTTCTTGGTTTTATTTTTGAAGTCCTGAAAAATCAGTTTTGAACAGGGACATAGAAAGTGTTAAGTTAAAGTTAGTAAAATATCTAAATTTATTTGGAATTATTTAGATCGCGTATCGTCGGTACATTCGGGAGTGAAGGTCAATTTTTGCGAAAAACGTGTGGGTGTCGTGTTTTCGTACCTAATCTGTCTGTTTCAGGAAAGAAGCAACGTCGTAGAACATCCTCCTAGGTTCATCATTTTTGGGATTATTGGTGCAGGAAAAAGGTCAGATAAATTGTTTATGCTTAGCTTGCCCGCCCAAATAATATTTTTTAGTCCAGAGTCCTGAGATCTTCTAAAAGTCATAGTTTCACATTTTCGTATTTTTCTTCTCAAAGCGTATTATAATTTTTTACCCTTAAGTAGTTGAAGGTCTGAGTGGAGTTTTCTGTTGAGAAAACTCAGGTTTATTTGAAAGATCACGAGGAAACTATTGTTGAGTTTCCCCTTGTGAATGTGAAGTTTAAGAGGGATTCTTTTTCCGTTTTCTTGTTTTGGGTATAGAAAGTTTACTTTATATTATAAATTTTTTTTTTGAGATTAGCCATGGTTATTAATTTGGGGTTATTTTGACAAACCTTTTTTTTTTTTCATTTTTGATGATAATTTGAGTATGATATTTTTTTATGATTTGGAATTCACACTGTTGTTGATTTAATTTCAATGAATAGATCTGCCTTTGTAAATTAAAGCTAATTTAACAGTTATACTTGATGGGATTATTTACTTTCGAATTAAGAAATATCTGAACATTTGATAATTTGAATCATTTGATTTAAGTAACACATATCTAATTTGGTGAGAATTTGTTTAGTTTGATTTGGTTTAATATACGTCTTAAATTTAATCTAAAAGGTTTTCATGTACCATCCCTCTCCCTAGAAAATAATTTTAAACACAAAGACCCGACCCAAGTGCGTTGGGCCGATCCCACACTTTCTTCCGTCGGAAGAAAGAACTTCAAAATTCTAATTAACATCTTTTATTTTTCTTTAAGTAATAACACCCTTGATTGGTGGAAAGCCGCTCTTCTGTCCAATCACCAAGAGGGTGCTTTTTACATATGGTGACAGCGGTGGGATCGTGTTGAATTTTCTGGGGGAGAGTTTTTTTTTTGGGTAGTTTGAAATTTGTTGAATTTTACGGTGAATGAAAAGTTTCTTTTTGGTTTTGTGTGTGTTGCATCATTGTGAATTTAAAGATTACCGGTGGGATTGTTTAAATTTTCCGGGGGTGCTTCTTACATTATCGAAACATTCGGATATTTCTCAAATCAAATGTAATTAATCACACCAAACCAAATTATAACATCTACTTCAAATCACAAAAGAAAATCTAATCATTGAAATCAAATCAAGCATCAGTGTAAATTCCAATTACAAAAGTAAAAATCGAGTTATCAAAAATTACAGGGTTTGTCAAAATAACCCCAAAAATCATGAACATGGGATGATCTCGAGACAACACAATTTCGAACTTTCTAGCATTCAGAAGAGATCTCGAAAAAAACAGTTCTCTTAAAATTCCAATAACTCAAGAGAGATCTCAAAATAATTCCACTTAAACTTCCATAATGAACAAGGGAAATCTCAAAAATAATTCCCACATAAACTTTCAAATACTCAAGGTGATTACAAAAATAATAATACACTTTTCTAAAAGAAAATACGACTTGTGGTAGATTTCGGGACTCCGGACTATAAAAAAAATATCTGGGCTTGCATGCTGCTTTCTACCACTACTCAAAATAAGCTAAGCATAAGCAAACAGCATAAAAGAAACAGAGATGTTCTAATTGATCGTATATTATAATTTCTATTGAATAAGAAATATTTTTAACAAACAGTATCAGATAAAATTTACCGCAAATTCTCAAATTTCTCATCATCAGATTGCATGCAGCGATGAAACCGTGATTGTCTTTTGTTCGAAGACGGAGCAAAAATAATAAGTGTTAAATACCTTTTTTCTCTTCATGCTTATCAGAATCTGCACTGCCTGGCCCCTGGTCATACGCAAAGAGAAGAGATTATGTGTGGAGTGGCCTGCGTGATCGCCAGATCTAACACCGCTTGATTTTTCGCTCTGGGGCCACTTGAATTCACAAGTTTATTAAACCAGAGTTGCAGATTCAGACGACCTCAGAGCACGAATTGTAGCAGAATGTCGTAACAGTACCTACTCCTGAAATGCTACAGCATGTACGAAATGATTTTGAAGAGCGATTGCATCGCTGCATGCAATATAACGGCGAGCACTTTGAGCATTTGCGATAAATTTTTACTAATACTGTTTGTTGAAAATGTGGTGGATGCGCATAGTCTAACTTGTGGACGTCGACGAATAGACAAAACTGGATCTTCAGTAACACTATCCCTTACAGCTTACAGCAGCGATACTTTCTTCTGTACGTACAGTTGTTTGTCCTGTTTCTGGTTTTGTTGCATCGAGTAGAGAAACTATTTAAGCTGCTCTGATGAACGATTATGTGAACCATAAATTTCAGGAAGTGCTCTATAAGTTTGGCGAATAGAGAACTGATTTTGAAAATAAATTTCAACAATTTGTAAACGTTGTTACGCCGTGAGTCTTTCCATGAAAGTTTGTCGATGCTTACGGAACAGAAATCTCAAAACAACATAGCAATCATAGCCTAGGTACACTCATCCTTATCGAAAAAACTCAAAAAAAAACTTTCGATACTTCCAACTCTCACAACCTGAGTTTTCTCACTCAAGTACGGGTCAACAATATCGCATGTCTGTCTCTTTGGAAAACCCACTCTCATAAATGCTAAAAGAAAAGTCATTGAACTCCATAGTTACTGTTACTGATATTCTATTTTGTTCCTTCTTTCCACTAATGAATGACCAAAAAGATGTGGGATCATTATATAGAAACAAATCCGTTTGTTATTTCATATCTTTCCTCCCAAATGAGATGATATTTTCAATATCCTCTTACCTTCTTTCATGTAATTCATGCTTCAAAACTAGTCTTAAACAATGCCCAATATAATACTAATATGAGTAATATGTATATTATTTCATAAGAACTGTATGAAGTTTTCAATGCAATGATTCTTCAATCTACATAATTAATATCGGATAGATCAAAGATTATAGAGTACAAAGATGGGAAACGCCCTCATATCTCTCGTACTAAAAACCGACTACGTTTTATGCATATATATATCGGGACTTTTTACTCACGAGATGGCGTTTTCATTACAGATTACAGTGACTGTAGTTTTTTTCATTACAGATTACTGTTACTGGAAAGAGCGCGAAATTTGAATACCACCATAAGTAATAATTTTGATTTCCACCTATCGAGCCCAGACAATAATATACAGGGTGACACAACAAAAGCAGGGCTTCTGTTCTGCTCAGGATTATATTTCTGATCTACATATTAATTCAATTGATACTAATTAAACACACCAAATAGATTTGCTTACATATTTTTATTTCAAAATATACATACAATTTTTAAATTGGAATACATGTCAAAAATATCTTTACATCTGAGTTACAGAATTATTAGAACATATTTTTTACAGAATATTCAATGTCAGAAACATGTTTCTCATTCATTACATTATATTAATATTCGGTAAGACTTACCGCCACTACTGAATGCAGCACTTTCAAAAATAATTTTGTTCATTGCTACACCTTCCTCCGCACGTGGCCCCTTAAGGAAAGGAACGCTTCCAGGATGCAGCAATAAAGGTGGATAATCACGCATAATTTGTTCTGGAGAGAAATGCTCACTGCACATAGTATAAGTTCTGCTGAGTTCTAAATCCTCTCGCCCAGAAAACTCTATCCATTTCAGAGCACTGAAAATTAATGCAATGAATAACAGAGTTACCCCTTTCGAGTTTCAATACTTACATTTCCATTTTCTTAACTTAACGAATACAACTATTAATTATTCTTTGTAGATCTAATCTAAACGAACTCAACTGGAGAATAATCTAAATTTGATTTGAATTTGTCTGTTTGAATTGTACCATATGTGGTAACCATGGTAACATAATGTCACTTCTCTTAGCCACCTATTATCTATCTCAGGACTTTCTTCTCACCAGACGGCGCTCACGTCAATGTTGTCGCTTCGTTTCCAATCTTCCTTCTCTATAATCTTTGGGATAGATAATCATAGATCATAGAGTTCGAGCAAACTACAGTGACTAGATAAGATTATCTAGTCACTGTAGAGCAAACTTGCTTAGTGTCCCCACCTAGCGACAGTTGACAGAATTCGAAACAAAATATTGTTACAGGTTCCTATTGTGCGACAATAATCAACATTTAATTTGACCTATACGAAAAGAGAGGGCGCTAACGGTTCTGTTGAAATACTGTGATGTCAAACACGCCTCCGACGCCATTTTCAGGCTAATTCGAATAATGAATGCATTTGCAATTTGCATATCGGTATATGCATATTTTATATCCTAATGAAAAGCAAAAATGATACTAGAAAGGAAAAAATGCACTATTTTTCTCATTTGGACGTTTGAAATTATATTTTTCCAACTCAATTTTATTATCAAGTGATTTCCATTTCCAAAAGTAAATTTCACCTTGTTTACGAACTTTCTTCCACGGTAACGAAATAACAAATTTGATTGAGAAATAATTATAAAAGACACGTTTTTTGAATGCTCGTTTTAATTAAACGAAGGAACGTCAGGATGTCTGTATTTACCTATTTTCGAACCGAGATGGGCCAGATTTCGACCAGGTTTTCCGTAAATAGGTATTGCCATTCGAAATATTTTCCTGATGATTTTCAAACGACTATTCGATCGATATGAAATTTTGCATTTAGATGGATATCTAATGATGAACTGAAGCTACATGCGACTGTGTACCAGAAATAATATAAAATGCCAGAGAATTATTGGCCATGAAATATTCGTAATATTTCTGTAATCTTACCTATACCTGGGGTCATGCTTGATTTATTTGACAGCAGCTGTAAAATTTGGTTTCAGCTTTCAAAATACAATTTTTTCGTCGGATTTCTTACTGCTAATCTACCTACGAGGTGGATGCTCCACACACTTCAAGAGAAGACACAGTCTATCATGGACAGGCAGAGGTGTGGTTTCATTCAAATAAATTGAAGTTGAACAAAGAGAAAACCCAACACCTAATTTTCGATACTCACCAAATAGCAGACACTTCTCTGAAATTCTTGGGAGTGTAAATTTTGAAATTTAAGATGCATGTGGAGGATCTCGTCAGGAGACTGTCGGTCGCGACCTAAGTACATGATCAGGAGGACAAGACAGATTGCAGGGAAACAAGCAGCTCGACACGCTCACTTCGGATACTTCCACAGTATCATCAGCTATGGACTGCTATTTTGGGGAGGAGGACATGAAAGCGACAGGATCTTCATAAAGCAAAAAAATGCCATACGTATTATCTGTGACCTGAAGAGAACTGAAAGTTGTAGAAATTACTTTCAGCTTGAGAACGTTCTGACGATTACCTCACTCTACATACTTACCTGTATCCTGTATATCCACGACAACAAGGAAAATTTGGTCCAAAACTGTGAGTACCACAAATACGCAACAAGAAATAATTATCGAATTATGTTCCAAATCTTGTGTTTTAAATCCGGAATGGTTCCTGATGGATGGTTCCATTTCGCGATAGGATCATGGGCGCCCGCAGAAATTTTTCTCAGGGGGGGGGCAAAATAAAAATTATTGTAATATTGAGGGTGTTGAGCTGAAATACGATAAGGCCATCAAAATCTCAGGGGAGGCCATGGCCCCCCTGCGGGCGCCCATGGATAGGATTTCTCCTCTGAATTTCGTATGCAGTAAGGCCATAGTGACATGCGGTGTAACATGTCGCACCATCCTGTTGAAACCACATATTGTCAACTTCCAACTGGTCACAAAAATTGCTGATCATGGCGCTCTAACGTTCACCATTGATTGACGGTAACCGCTTGATCGGCTGGACCGTCTTCATTTTCAAAAAAATATGGTCATGATCATGATCAGGCCCCTATCCCAGATCCCACCAAGAGCACCAAACAGTCACACATTCATCCATTCAAAAATCCATCGAAAAAAAATTTATAGAAGCTGTGGAAGCAGACATGCATAATTCTGGATATACACACAACCAAACTTATATGGAATCACCCAGCATTAAGATGAAATATTATTTTGATATCTTTTTCGTTAGAAGCAAATAAAAAGTGCATGTGTTTACTCACAAAAACAGTTAGGTTCATAAGCACTTGATAAGCGGGGCTATTCACTAAGCAAAGTTGTTATGGATAGCAACTGTAAATCGTCGTTATCCCATGTAATAATCATGGGATAACGACGATTTACAGTTGCTATCCATAACAACTTTGCTTAGTGAATAGCCCCGAAGATTTGGCTTTGCAGTGTCGATTTTACCATTTCGTTCGAACGTCGCAGTGAATTTATATTTTGTTTTTTTGCGAAGTTTAAAAAAATGCCTTATGTGGGGTTATCGGAAGTCCAGAGAGGAAGAATTATTACTATGGCAGAGCAAGTTATGTCACAAAGACAGATTGCAAGAACAGTGGGGGTTACACAAGGGGTTGTTTCAAAAACCTATGCAAAATTTCTGGAGTTAGGAACCCTGAAGAATAGGCCGAGAAGAAGTCGTGGAAGAGTAACTACAGAAAGGCAGGATCGCTTTTTAGCCCAAACAGCAAGAAGAAATCCCGCAGTATCTCATTCAGAGCTTCAAAGGCAATTTTTGCAAGCTATAGGTGTTAGTGTTTCTGTCGAAACTATCAGAAAAAGACTTCGCGCTCGGGAATTATTCAAGAGAAGAGCGTTAAGAGTTCCAGAACTATCAAGGCAAAATAAAGTTGACCGTTTTAATTGGTGTTTAGAGCATGAAAATTGGACTATTGAAGATTGGAAAAATGTCTTATTTTCGGATGAGACCAGGATTGGCCTACGATCAGACGACCGGCGTGTTCGCATTTTAAGAGGTAGAGGGAGGCAAGCTAGGCTCCAAGCTGCAAGACCGATCCCTAAATACAAAGGAGGTACTGTAATGTTTTGGGGCGGAATTATGTTTGGTGAGAAAACTCCTTTGATTCCCATTAGACAATCTCTGACAGGGCCTAGGTATGTTGATCTAGTGCTACAACCTGTAGTGAGGCTCTGGCGAGGTGCTTTTGGATATTATTTCCTATTTATGCAGGATAATGCACCTCCACATACCAGCAGAGTTGCAAAAAAAATTTTCGAAACAGAAGGTGTGACTGTTTCAGAGTGGCCTTCTTGTTCACCGGACCTTAATCCTATCGAGCACTTGTGGGATAGGATCAAAAGAAAAATTAGAGCTCGTCAAAATAATCCTGGTAACGCAGAGCAACTTATACAAGCGGCTTTAGAGGAATGGGCAAATGTTACAGAAAAAGAAATTAACAACTTAATAGAAAGCATGCCTCGTCGAATTCAAGCTTGTATCAATGCCAGGGGTGGTAATACTGATTATTGATTTGTTAAAATCGTTTTATTTGTTGTTCAATTCTCGAAAAGCCATATTCACGGAACACCTGGTCAAATTTTGCCCATTACCGAACATCGAACTTTACCGCCGCATTCGAGAACCGAATCTACCCTGAAAAGTCTCTAGTTCATTCGTTGGGATCATTTTCGGCTGATAAAAGGTTTCCCGGTACGAGCCAGTCAGAATAGAAGGGAGGAATTGGAATTAAACGGCGAATTCAAATGTACAGTCGCAAACCGTTAAACGGAGATGAAAGGTCAGACAAAACTGAACAACCTTCCAATTTGTCTCTATTTCATATTTTGCTTGGTATTACTGTATTTTTTTATACCACTATTTTCACTAACTGAATAAACTGTGTGAATATTTCTGATTTCTCAGTTATCGCTATAACAACTTAGATAACAAAGAACCCCGTCTCCGACTAGCAGCTATCCTGGTAGGTTTGCGTCGGCACAAATACTGAAATAATCCCCAATATTAAGTGCCCAATTTGTGCCCATTTGTGCCGTATTAATCAATTTCAGCACCATTATGGTTTTTGAGTTATTCGAGTTCGAAGCTTTTGGTGCTAGCTTCACACTTAGCACCAACATATTCCAACTTGGAAAAAATTTTGATGCCAATATTTTGTGCCCAATTTGTGCCCATTTGTGCCGTATAAATGACATTTCTACCATTTGTAGTTTTTGAGATATTGTGCCGTTGAAATGGCTTCGATATCATGGATAGTTTTCGAGTTATAAACAATATTGTGTTTTATTAACGGCGCCATCTATGGGAAAAAGCAAGTATTGTTTCGCTTCATAATAGGTCAAATATGTCGGCCTCATATATGTGATTTCTGTTACATAATAACTTCCCATGAACTTATAAATAGACCTCTGATTATTTAGCAAACAGTTCCTTGCGTGATTCGAACAATCTATCGTTTTCGATGGTGAAAATATGTTGAATCAGGAAAATTGCTTAGTTATATTATTTCTAAATAATATTATACAGGGTGTCTAGTTTTAAAACGGCAAAACTTCAAGGGGAGATTATTCAAGTGATTTGCAACAAAAAATGTCATATAACACATTGTCGAAATCTTGACGGTTTTTCTTCAATTCAACATTTCTCTTTTTCACGTGTAAGAATCCTTTTTACTTCGTATTTCAGAAATGATACTCTCAAAGGAATCAAAACTAAACTTTATTCGGTATTCGACTACGTAATCCACCGTTAATGTTTATATTATAATATACACTTATTTCTCTTGGAATGCCCGTCATAGACTGCCTCTCTTCCCCGTTGCCACCAAGGGCCGGGGCGTCTGGTCGACCACTTGAGACACTTCAGCCCTGAGTCAGCTTTACGTACGTCTCAACCGTTCCTAAATTCCACTAAATTAATGCGTCTTACAGTCGGCCATAGCTACCAACTCCTCGTCCCGAGGACAGTTGTTGCTTTTCTGAAACAGAAAAACACATTATTTACATCATCCACACCATGGTAACAGATACTGAAAATGAGAACGTTTCACATTAACAGGTTGTTACCACTTATCTTTTCTTAGGTACAAGCTTTCGTAAGCTTCGCCTAAGCGTGATCGTTTCACGTGAATCTTGATCTCGAGCACGTTGCTCGCGACCAACAGCACGTTGCTGTTCAAGAGCACGTTGCTCACGGCCAACAGCACGTTGCTGTTCAAGAGCACGTTGCTCACGGCCAACAGCACGTTGCTGTTCAAGAGCACGTTGCTCACGACCATCAGCACGTTGCTGGAGGTCAACAGCACGTTGCTGTTCAAGAGCACGTTGCTCACGACCATCAGCACGTTGCTGGAGGTCAACAGCACGTTGCTGTTCAAGAGCACGTTGCTCACGACCATCAGCACGTTGCTGGAGGTCAACAGCACGTTGCTGTTCAAGAGCACGTTGCTCACGACCATCAGCACGTTGCTGGAGGTCAACAGCACGTTGCTGTTCAAGAGCACGTTGCTCGCGACCATCAGCACGTTGCTGGAGGTCAACAGCACGTTGCTGTTCGTTATCAGCACGTTGCTGATGAAGGGCACGTTGCCCATGACCAACAGCACGTTGCTGGAGGTCAACAGCACGTTGCTGTTCAAGAGCACGTTGCTCACGGCCGACAGCACGTTGCTGTTCAAGAGCACGTTGCTCATGGCCAACAGCACGTTGCTGTTCAAGAGCACGTTGCTCAAGACCAACAGCACGTTGCTGGAGGTCAACAGCACGTTGCTGGAGGTCAACAGCACGTTGCTGGAGGTCAACAGCACGTTGCTGTTCAAGAGCACGTTGCTCACGACCATCAGCACGTTGCTGAAGGTCAACAGCACGTTGCTGTTCGTTATCAGCACGTTGCTGATGAAGAGCACGTTGCCCATGACCAACAGCACGTTGCTGGAGGTCAACAGCACTTTGCTGTTCGTTAACAGCACGTTGCTGTTTCGCTATTCCTTGCATTCCTATTGGTGAGTATTGTTCCTCATCGCTCGACTGGTCGAAACTGTCTCTCCTCGTTATGAATGGTTTCATTTTATCCACTGCACATACTCCTGTATAAAAATTTTTGGATCTATCAGCTCTTGGCATATCTTCTATGAGATATCTGTCGTGTTCCAATACAGCTTTCACAACAAATGGTCCACTGTATTTTGGCAGAAGTTTTTTACTTTTTCCATCGTTAGAGCTGACAGTTCGCCTCATGAGCACTTGCTGTCCAACGGAATACTTGACAGGTTCCTTCCTTTTGGAATCGTACCTAGTTTTTTGTTTTTTCTGCAAAATTTCGATTTGGCGTTCTGCTTCCTTCCTATATTCTTGAATCCTTTCGTTAGATTCAGGAATCTGAATTTCGTTCGAGAGAAATGAATCACTCATACCTCTTGGAACATAACCGAACATGAGATCATGTGGTGTCTTTCCCGTGGACTTTTGGATTGACGAATTAATTCCAAATTTGACCTTGTTTATGATTTCGTCCCATCTTTGTTCATCGTCAGTCATGGTTGCCAGGGCCGAAAGTATAGTCCGGTTATACCTTTCGACCTGTCCGTTTGCTCTTGGGGTTGCTGTTGCGTTATGGACTACCTTTATTCCTAATTGTTCGGTAAAGTTGTTGAAAGTTGCGCTTGTGAAGGCACTTCCCATGTCGCAGATTATACGTCGTGGAACTCCGAACGTTTCGAAGATTTCCTTTAGGAAGTTGATAACTGGTGCTGCCTTAGTATTTTTAACGGCCTTAACGGAAACATACTTAGTGAATGCATCCACACATACAATAAGGTAAGAATTTCCTATCTTGCTTTTGACAAAAGGCCCAAGGTGATCAATATGGAGAGTATCCATAGGTGCAGAAATTTTCTTTATAGGCTGCAGTTTCCCAGGCTTCTTACCGGTAGACTCCTTATTATAGCAGCAATTTAGGCAGCATCGTATGTATTTTGAAACGTATTTCTTCATATTCGAGAACCAATAATTTTGTTTTATGAGAGATAACGTTTTATCCAGGGAAAAATGTCCAGCTGAATCATGACAGTATCTGGTGACAGCATGTCTGCCCGATTTAGGTACTACCCATTTTAAGCCGTCAGACGTAAGTTTATAAACTCTATTGTTTTTCAGTTTATATTCCTTGTGCACTATCTCCTCCTCCTTATCATTTGGTTTTTGTGATAACACTTGATGCAGATATTTACATCGCGGATCACGCAACTGAACAGCCAGTACCCAGTCGCTTTCTGTGATATCGATGGTCAGTATCTGAATATCTTGATACTCTTGAGGTTCATCTACAGGATTTCGACTCAAAGCATCTACATGAGCCATTCGAGTACCTGGCCTATATTCGACGTGGAATGTGAATTCTTGGGTTACCATCCACCAACGTCCTATTCTTGGTATCAAATCTCTTTTGGACAACGTGGTTCTGAGTGCGTTACAATCAGTAACTACTTTGAACTCAATTCCCAGCAGATACACTCGGAACCTCTGCATCGAATTGACTACAGCCATTGTCTCCAATTCATAAGAGTGGTATCGTTGTTCCTCTTTACTTGTTTGTCGACTGAAGTATAAAACAGGCTTCAAATTACCATCACTCTGTTTTTGCAATAGAATACCACCTACTCCCCACTTTGAAGCATCTGTATGGAGTTCGGTCTCTGCGCTAGCATTATATATCGCTAAAACTGGTCTCGTGCTTAGAATTTCACAAAGATTTCTGAAAGCTATGCACTGTTCTTCTTCAAATTTGAATATGGCATCCTTCTTCGTTAAACTTGTCAGTGGTCTAGCTATCTGAGCGAAGTTTTTCACGTACTTCCTGAAATAGCTCGCCAATCCTAAAAATTGCCTTACTTCGTGCACATTCTTAGGAGTAGGGAAATTTTTCACAGCATTGATTTTTCCTGCTGCAGGTCTCACACCCTCATAACTTATCTCATGTCCCAGATATTCGATGGTTTTCAAAAAGAAATGGCATTTCGATAATCGGAGAGTTAAACCTGAATTCTCAAAGACTCTAAAAACTTTTTCCAGAGCTTCTAATCCATTTCGTACATCTATGGATGGTAACAAGACATCATCCATATAAGCAAGGGCTTCTACGAATCGTAAAGGTCCTAAAACCTGATTCATTGTCCTTTGAAATACCGCTGGGGCATTTGCTAGCCCGAACGGCATACGCAAAAACTGATAGTGTCCGTCTGGAGTTACAAAGGCGGTCTTACTCACGGATTGTTGAGCCATTGGTATTTGGTAATATCCACTAGCCATGTCTAGTGATGTGAAAAACCGACAACCCTTCAGTCGTTCTAAATGGTCGTCCACACGAGGAAGTGGATAACAGTCCCTAATAGTTTTCGCATTTAAGGCTCTGTAATCCACGCACATCCTAGTTTCCCCATTTTTCTTTTTCACCAGCAAAATTGGAGATGAATATGGTGAAGAGGATTCTTCGATGATGTTATTATCCAACAAATCCTTCACCATACCCCTCACGGTTTCCCTCTCACTCATCGATAAGCGATAAGGCCTATAGGTGATGGGTTGATCGTCCTTGAGACGAATTATCATCTCCGATGATTTCACATTTCCCAATTCGTTCAAATTTTCAGCAAAACAATCCCGATATTTATTAATTAAAGTAAGAAGTTCATTTTTCTCGACATCGGTCAGATCGTAGTTACAATTGATATCAGATATTCTAAATAATCGTCTTTGTGTGACAGATACTTTTGAAACACTCACCCCTTCGGAGACGTTCTCCTGGCAAGTTTCATATCCATTGATACTGCAAGGTATGATTTAGGTTGTCTCATTTCCTGACGGCAAGGTGCATTTCCTCACGTTCTTAGAAGAATGCATTGTTTACGGGGACACTTGCTTTCGTTGTGCCCCAAACGTTTGCAGAATTAGCGATCATTACGTGGTTCCGAGCAATTTCTACTAATGTGTCCCAATTGATTACAATTGAAATACTTTATTCCCTCTTTGTTTGGCACATTATTGGAATATTTTTGATTTTTTTTTCAAAAAATGGCAACTTATTGCGATCTTCGCGACGCACCTTAGCAAACTTTTTGCTAGAGGTTTCGTTCATCTCACACCGCAGACTTTCCACAGGTGCAAGAGAAGAAAGATATTCGCTATAAAGCGTTTCGGGATCACTGTATCTTCCAGCCTTAGCCCCATTTTGTATTGCGCTGTCTCTTATTCCATCTATAATCATGGCCACTGCATTCTTTCCCTGTATTTCACATGACCTGAGGAGTTCCATCTTATGAAAATAATGTTCGTTATTTACATTTTTATAATCAATATTTTATATGTGTACATAATAATACATTTACTGTTCATGACACCCCATGTATGTTTGATGGGTAAAAAATTGTATAGTCCTTTGTACAATATACAACAATAATATTCAGTCCATGTCTCCGATGATATTTTGCTCCTTGAAATTAGTTTTTTCAGTTGTGATGGAAAATCACGATGATCAGGAAAAGCAGTTTCGATCATTTGTTTCCATTGCGTCCACGAATGCTTATAGTTTTCCAAACTATTCCACCAGGATTTAGCCATACCTGTTAAACGAGACTGCATATTGTAAATTTTCACAGAATCGTTCCAGCCATTTATCTGGCCAATCTGATCTATTTTGTCCAGCCATTTCTTCGAAGTCAGCTGCGATTTGCCAGGACAAAATTCAGGAATGCAATCGGCACGAACAATCAGTGATTGCGAAGTACGAGCAACATTTGTATTTTTGTCCAAAATTTCGGATAACATGCTTTCGAGTTGTTTTATTTTCTCGTTTTGTTCTCGCACTGTATCACTTTGATCACTCACGAGTTCGTTCGAGGCATTTCTAAGTGTAGAGTTCGAGTAATTCGTAGTCTGATCTCTTTCTTGAAACCGAATCGGGTTTGAAGTTTTCCGAGGTGGCGTTAGAGATGCGTCATCACGCGACAAAGAACGTTTCCTTGCCATTCTGCTTGAATGTCCACTTTTCCGACGATACCTTCCGTAATCGTTGTCAGAATTCGAGTCTGACGAGGAAGAATCGCGTCTTTTCGATTTACGTCCCATTATCAATGGAGAACTAACCACCACACGAAAACTTTCCACCACACAATTCAATAACCACCGGTCACTTCGAATAGAGCGTTAATATCCCGCCGCTGCACTGTAAGAATCCTTTTTACTTCGTATTTCAGAAATGATACTCTCAAAGGAATCAAAACTAAACTTTATTCGGTATTCGACTACGTAATCCACCGTTAATGTTTATATTATAATATACACTTATTTCTCTTGGAATGCCCGTCGTAGACTGCCTCTCTTCCCCGTTGCCACCAAGGGCCGGGGCGTCTGGTCGACCACTTGAGACACTTCAGCCCTGAGTCAGCTTTACGTACGTCTCAACCGTTCCTAAATTCCACTAAATTAATGCGTCTTACACACGAAATATTTCAATTTTTTCCATTAAATCTTTAATATATCAGTTATGCTTGTAGCTTCATCGAATAAGATCACATACTTGGAAATGATATTAAATTTTCTATATGAAAACAATTTCAGTGTGCCAAAAATATTTCTATTGCGGGTTTGGTGAGGAGATGAATATCACGATACTGAAGTGAACAAAATCAGTCATATTTTTCCAATGGGTTTTTCGTTGAAAAATTATTCATTATGGACATGTTTTCTTTTCAGCAAAAAATACCTCATTTAGTGTACTTTCGAATGACATATCAACTTTTTTGCTAACTGCTTGTTTTCTGCCATAATATCATGGCTAACAAGATAAAAACGAAAAAGTCGAAAAATTTCAAACCTAAATTTGCTCCTTTTTGAAACTCATTATGATTGAATATCGAAGTTATTCTTATGGAAATCATCAATTTATCAATGAAATAAGAATAATTCAGAAGAATTAAATAATTTTTAATAATACAGATTTTATGAAAAAATGTAGAAAACAGACTATTACTATTTATAACAATTGTTAGAAATGTCCACCTCCTTGTTCAATACATTTAACATATCTTTTTCGAACTGAATCAACAACCCTGCGAAGTTCGCAATGTTTCTGACATTTCGAACAATTGTTATAAATAGTAATAGTCTGTTTTCTACATTTTTTCATAAAATCTGTTTTATTAAAAATCATTTCATTCTTCTGAATTATTCTTATTTCATTGATAAATTCATAATTTCCATAAGAATTACTTCGATATTCAGTCATAATGAGTTTCAAAATGAAGCAAATTTAGGTTTGAAATTTTTCGACTTTTTCGTTTTCATCTTGTAAGCCATGATATTATGGCAGAAAAATAGCAGTTAGCAAAAAAGTTGATATGTCATTCGAAAGTACACTAAATGAGGTATTTTTTGCTGAAAAGAAAACATGTCCATAATAAATAATTTTTCAACGAAAAACCCATTGGAAAAATATGACTGATTTTGTTCACTTCAGTATCGTGATATTCATCTCCTCACCAAACCCGCAATAGAAATATTTTTGGCACACTGAAATGCTTTTCTTGTAGAAAATTTAATACCATTTCCAAATATGTGATCGAATTCGATGAAGCCACAAGCATAACTGATATATTAAAGATTTCATGGAAAAAATTGAAATATTTCGTGAAAACGAGAAATGTTAAATTGAAGAATAACCGTCAAGATTTCGACCATGTGTTATATGACATTTTTTATTGCAAATCACTTGAATAATGTCCCGTTGAAGTTTTGCCGTTTTAAAACTAGACACCCTGTATATCGATATGGACTTCCAAATTCAATAAATACGATTAGAAATATATTCCTTCACAAATTCACTTTCCTGCATAATAGCAGATAGCGTGTGGCGGCAAACATCAAACGGGACGATCTAACACGTGCTTGGCTAGTTGAAACGGCTGCTTGTGAGCGTCAGTTTTTTATTAAAAGGACGTTCCGATATGGCATCTACGGCACATTCGGCTATTTCTGTGATTTGACATTTACTGGTGAATTTAATTCACTTTGGTAATTTACGGATCTTCTGAATTAATTGAAATCGAATTTAGCCAGGGCCCAGGTTAAAGATCGAATATTGAACCGGGTTGAAAATCAGTATTTCTAAATTTGTGACACAAATTTTAGTTAAAAGTCCCGAAGCACCCCAGGAATTAATGCATCACTAAGGGTATTCTTCGTGATATACTTGAACTAACACAAATTTCGTAACAGTAGGTAATAGAAAGAATTAAAAAAATGAATTTTTTATTACACTTCATATCTTTATATCATCACTATGTACAATTAATAAATATAACAAACAAACATCATCAACAAAAGGCTTTATGCTATATTCTAATTGTATAGATATAGAAGCAAATGAGGGTTCACGGAAACATCATTCCTAACAACTCTATATTCCTTCAATAAGTCATTGGCCATTATTTCTTCTACAATATGCAGTGTAATGACCTATCCCGGTACTTACAGCTGGGGAAATAAAATTGGCTACTCCTCTGAGCATATGGGACTTATTTTCAATGCTTATTGCTTAGAACTAATTGAATTTCATTGAGGATAATCAGTTTTTCCATGTTCTCGCCATCCATTTCTACATTTTCTTAGATCCGAATATCCATTTGGAAAACGTAAATTTTTGACGTTTTCTACGGGATTCGATATCGATTCGAATTTCAACCACAGAAATCGCTTTTGACAACTGTTATCAATTTTGAAAATGCAGAATAATTCGAATTCTACTCTACTGAAGAAGTCGAAGATAAAGTATAGTGTTCAATTCGCGGTAATGAGGAATTACACCCCTCGCCTGACGGCTCGGGCTGCAAAATTCATGCGTGTGTTATGACTTACATTACCGCTCATAGACCATAAATCAATATACTATTATTAAATCTGGAATTCCATATCGATATATAATATAATTTAGAAATAATATTACTCAACAATTTTCCTGATTCAACATATTTTCACCATTGAAAACGATAGATTGTTCGATTATCGCAAAGAATTGTTTGCTAAATAATCAAAGGTCTATTTATAAGTTCATGGGAAGTTATTATGTAACAGAAATTACATATGTGAGGGGTGAGGCCGACATATTTGACCTATAATGAAGCGAAACAATACTTGCTTTTTCTCATAGATGGCGCCGTTAATAAAACACAATATTGTTCATAACTCGAAAACTATCCAAGATATCGAAGCCGTTTCAACAGCACAAATTGGCATAAATTCAGCACTAAATAGTGGCGGAAAATTTTTTTCGAAGTTGGAATGTGTTGGTGCCAACTTCACGCCGGCTGAAAAACAACAGTCGATATCTCAAAAACTACAAATGGTAGAAATGTCATTTAAACGGCACAAATGGGCACAAAATATTGGCATCAAAATTTGTTTAAAGTTGGAATATGTTGGTGCCAACTTCACGCCGCCTAAAAAGAACAGTCAATATCTCAAAAACTACAAATGGTAGAAATGTCATTTATACGGCACAAATGGGCACAAATTGAGCAGAAAATATTGGCATAAATTTTTTTTCAAAGTTGGATTATTTAGGTGCTAAGTGTGAAGCTGGCACCAAGATATTCAAACTGAAATAACTTAAAAACTACAAGTGATAATGAGGTCATTTGAACGGCACAATAATGGGCACAAATTGGGCACTAAATATTGGCCATAAAATTTTTACGGAATCAGAAAATGTTGGTGCCAAGTGTGAAGCTAGCACCAAAAACTTCAAACTCGAATAACTTGAAAACCATAATGGTGCTGAAATTGATTCATACGGCACAACTGGGCACAAATTGGGCACTTAATATTGGGGATTATTTCAGAATTTGTGCCGATATTTTTTCGCCAACTTCACGCGGCCGTTTGCTATTCTCCTTTATAAGGAAAAAGAATAGCTGGCGCTCGAGGTTATCTTCGCTGAGAAAACCCCGTTACAAACTTACATAAATGATGGGGATGTCGTTTTGTAGCTGAAATCCTTGCGTGTTAGTTCATTGAAAAAAAATTGAACTTTAGTGTGCTAGTTTTTGTTGCATTGAGGATTTACTAATTATGATAACTACTGAAAAAAGGAGGTTAAACCCCCAATGTGGGTATTTTGATCGATAAAATTAGGTATATTTGATGCCCTTAAATTATCGCCATGCCCAGACACACTGTATAAATGTTCACTCTGTATTGGATATCACACATGTTAAATCTGGAATGACCTGAATAACAGGGCACTTCACAGTTCACACACCTGTTAGGCATGGGCGCCCGCAGAAATTTTTCTCAGGGGGGGCCAAAATTTTTCTCAGGGAGGGCAAAATAAAAATTATTGAAATATTGAGGCTGTTAAGCTGAAAAACGATAGGGCCATACAAATCTCAGGGGGGGCCATGGCCCCCCCTGGCCCCCCCCTGCGGGCGCCCATGCTGTTAGGAACAACATTTTTCCTACGAGTTTCAATGTTTCATATCAGATATAGGCCAAAATAAAAAACCATAATTCATCAAATACAATTTCTTATAACACTCGAATAAAAAATTACAATAAGAACTTTCATAATAGGTAGTTAAATATAATGATAAAAAATCGAATTATTCATTTGAAATATTTTCAACATTCAGTACCTTTACTGACTTCTGAAAATTGAATGCTGATTTGGAAAGTTTGATCAATCAATGTTCAATGTCACAACTTGATTAACATTCAAGCTTTTGAATGGCCTGGTGATTTGTCCCGAGCTTCTTGGTAGTATATCATTTAATGTTCCGGCACGTTCTTTGAGGGCGAACCGGTTGTTCTATTTGCCTCATCACGCTACAAATTATGCTATGCACTTGTCTATTGAGAGAACATTGAGACTGATTAGGGGTATTGAAATTTTGGGCATTTCCTTGTCACAATTTAAGAATTTAATTAGGCATATTATTCTTTGATGTATAATGTTAGTTTTAGTTTTTGTACTGAATAATTGTTATTTTTTGACTGTGAAAGCCATAGTTGGCCGTTGATATTATTTTTTTTATATATATGTTACGGGCAATGTAATTATTTGGGTCAGTATTCATAATGCTTGGTTATTATGAATAATGACAATTAAAATTGGGCAATTTGATAAATTTGAATTACCTTACGATAGTTTCTCACATTGCCCGGTCATTATAAATACCGCCATTATTTCTCTGGGCACTTTGATTAATTGACAGCAATGAGACATCCACGTGCGTGTGGTGTGCTTTTGGATATTTTTGCAATTTTTGGTACGCCCAGTAATTTGCTAACAGTACTATTAGCGAACCATGTAGCATTTGGCCAGAGTTGAAGATGGTGCATGGGAAGCCCAGACACTTTCAAAAGCTGGATTCCGTAGAACGTGCGAGTCAGGACGTGGAAAATATGCTTTTTTCGTGGCAATGTGCAAGATTGTCATCCAAGACAGGGGGCCAAGGCTATAGTCAATGTGGCTGTAATGCCGACCATCCACGAAGCCTCTTTTTCGAGCGTTTCACGACCTCATCTGGACGCGTGACTTTTCAAGCGTCCAACCGGGCCTTTGAGCGACGTAGCGTTAAGGAAAGTACCGTAGATCATTCACGGAGACTGTTTACAAGCTTCTTGCGGAGCTGGCAGCTCGAAAGTCCCGTAAAAACGCATCGTGAGTGGTCTACATAAAAGTGGATGTATATCCGACAAGTGCAGGTGTCCTAAAGAAAGAAAGGTATGTAACTCGAAATGTCACCAAAGTGGAAGCTGCTCTAATAAATAGACCCTCTATGTATTGCTACATATTGACATTTTGTGTAAATTTTTGTAATCACGTACATATCTAATACATTATTTTTATTTGGACTTAAGTTTTGTTTGTACCTACTTATTTCATCGCAACTCGTTTGTTTGTCAGCATGTGAAATTTTATTTGTTATTTTTTCTTTGTTACTTTGTCAGTTAGGCATGTAAAAATTTGTTATTTTCAAAAGAAATATGAATAAAAATGATTTTTAAATTGCCCACTTGACTTGAAGCATTATACATAATGACCGGGCAATGTAATATTTGCAACATAATTTATCATTTTGTCATATCCTTTTGGGCACTTTTCAAATTGCCCGGGCATTATAAACAATGCCCAATTACTTACATTGCCCGTAACATATATATACCTATGTGTATTTCTGTTTATACCTGGATCTATTTTATAGTAGATAAGTTGGTTGGTATTTTCATATTATGTAATTAAGTATGTAATGGGGTTGATCCCGTATAATAAATAAATAAAAAAAAAAAACATTGATTGAAGGTGAAAGACTATTATTTTTTTGCGGAAAAGTACTAATTTTGCACACGCTCGTAGGAAAAAATCTATGACATGACACGTTTTGGAATTCTCGTAAGAAAGCATCTCTTACCATTCAAGATTTCCATGATTTGCGTCCTGTAATTTCATTATTTCAAAAAAGAGAGTGGAACTCATTTCTCAAAGACTCCCTCATCTTTTCTTCGATTTGTAAACATTGTGATAATATATGACATGAAATTATGGCGTTTATTAGGTACATTATCTGAACTAAATTGGTTGTAAGGGCAAACACACTCGAGAGCATGCTCCGCCACCAGCAACATTAATTTTATTTGACATATATTAAAATTCCAATCCGCTGGCTCGCATAATCACCGACAAGTGGTCACCCTCAACTGATGAAAATTCAGTGTATGAACGTGTATGGGGAGAAGTTTAATAAAAGTTGGGAGAATAGGAAGAAGGGCCGAGCGACCGTACATCGTTCAGCCCCAGTATTCTATTGTGGGGAACTCTGACGCAATATCCAACTATTGAGATTGCTATCACGTTGTGTATATGACTCCTTTGTCACGAGTTCGAATGTCATTCCATGAAATTTGTTTTTAACGAATGACGATGGGTTTTTGTTCTACGTTCTAAATTCAAGTTTTATAACACTCTTATAAGAAGATATCTTTATAGAAGCAGGGGCGGATTAACCGAGTGGGAGGCCCCTAGGCAGTGCACTTTTCGGGGCCCCTTTTCAATTCAATTTTTCCCGTGAACGGGGCACACAAGGTACGCGGGGCCCCTAGCTGATGCGGGGCCCCTAGGCAGTCGCCTCATCTGCCTAATGGCTAATCCGCCCCTGTATAGAAGCCTTTGCAGACACGGAACCATCTGAGAATTCTCAATCCGATTTCCGAAATTTCTGAAGAATAAACTGCCGGCGAAGAAGTAGAACTTTCTCTATAGAGAAACTCAGTATACTGAGTTTCGTCTGAGCTCTTGAAACTTTGTAGGATCCCAAGCATGTTTTCAATGGTACTGGCGACCAAGGGGCAGGCTCGAATGCGGAATACCATGAATTTCCAGAGCTTCCTTTGGTTATCGTGCTGATTATACAGTGTCCTGCAATAATGCGAAAATCTTCCATAGCTGCCGAACCAGATATCTCAGAGATTTCGTTGGAAAGTAGACCTCTTGTACCTTCATTTCTGCATCTCAGGAAATTATTTTCTGATATACAGGGTGTCGCCCATGAATGTTATTCAACAAATGCATGATTTTTTTAATGGATCAATATTTTCACATATTTCCAATGACCTTCATTACCTCTTTTATGACGCAAAATATTAGGAACATTCTTTCAACAGTACAGATCTCATTCGAAGAAAACTGCAAAAATGATATCGCAACTGAAAATTTCATTCAAAACTAAAAGTTTGGCACGTTCATATGTATGGTGGCCAAATATAAACGATGACATAGAATTAATAATTAAATCTTGCGAATATTGTGTGAATACCCGTTGTACTCCAAAGGTCCCATTAAAAGTATGGAAATATCCTGATTCTCCCTGGGAGAGAGTACACGTAGAATACTTAGGCCCTATAATGGGAAAATATATTTTCATTTTGGTGGATGCTTATAGTAAATGGCCAGAGGCTGTTATAACTTCTAAAATAACATCTTCTTGTACAATTGATATTTTGAGAGACATTTCTGCCAGATTTGGATTGCCGAAAAATATTGTTTCAGATAATGCCACATGTTTTAAATCAAGTGAATTTCAATTATTTTTAAGTAAGAATCAGATAAATTTTAATGAAATTGCTCGATTTCACCCTGCCACTAACGGCCAGGCAGAGAATACTGTTAAAACTATTAAAAATGCAATATTGAAAGTATCAAAACATATAACTCTTAGCTCGTTGAGTTTATATTTAAATAATTATCTGTTATCATATAGAATAACACCACACTGTACAACAGGTCTTTCTCCTGCCGAATTAGTATTAAGTAAAAAACCTAGGACTATTTTGGATTTTGTGAATATGGAAAATAAAATGTTGTATAGTAATAAGTTAGTGAATAAGGTACAAGAAAACGTATTAAAGCAACAAGAAAAGCAAAAAAAATATTACAGAGGTGTGGAAAGAAGGGAATTCAATAAAAATGAGATGGTAGCAGTAAAGGACTATCGAAATCCTAATAAGTCTTCTTGGTTGAAAGGCATTATTCAAAAGAAAATAGGGTCAAGAACTTATTTTGTATATATTCCTTCTATTGAAAAAACGTGGAGAAGACATATTAATCAGATTGTTGATTTTCCTGTAGATGTAGCTAATAATAAGTTTGGAGACAAAACTGTTGGACTGAATTCGAGCAATGTTGAAAATGTTCATATTCGGGAAAATTGCGAAGATGAAATTGTAACTAGCAAACAAGCTGCTACTAACAGTGAAATTAAGGAAGTAGAATTAAGACGTAGTGAACGAAATTGCAACAAAAATATAAATTACAAGGAATGATGTTAGTGAATGAATGTATGACATTTTAAAATTAAGTTTAGTTTATTTTTATTTAAAGGGGGAAATGTGTACTGTATTATTTGAATTATATGGATTGATTGTTAATTTGGAATGCGCATACCTGCGCGTTTGTACTGGTGACTTTTTTAAAATAAAGAATAGTCTTAGATGATATGCGGAATAACGAGTATCTGTCAAATACCTTCCCAGATAGTGTTCCTGAAACTATATTAAATAGCGAATATATCACAAATAAGTATTAACATAAAAACTAACGGAGATTCAAAAAAGGTCAAACAATGAAATAAAACCAAATGAATAATTATTGACAAACTTTGAAATCTTCCCAGAATCCTACTTCCTGAGCATCAATATAAAAATGATATTTTTTTTCCGTACAAGCATATTGATCACGTATTCAATATCAATATCAGTTTTCATCGAATATTAATCAAATTATTGCTACTAGAGCTCAAAGATACTTTCTAATACAGTGAATCAGTATGAATTTTTGGAATTAATGGGATGAATGTTTCCTAACGGGATATTGGGCAGCATAAGTTCGACTCCCTAAAAAAACAGGTTCTGTGGCACTGCCCTAACATGAAAATTATAGCAACCATCTAATTTTTTTCAAAAATTTATACTGGTTCACTGTATTCGAAAGTATCTTTGAGTAGCAATTACTTGATTAATATTTTTTTTAGAAAGCCGATAAAAACTGATAAGTATAATTGGTTGAATACGTGATCAATATACTCCATTCACAATTATAAAATCACAACTCTGGCCATGGTTTCGTTTTCAGGAATTGGTGCACCTGATGAAAAATCTGTGCGCGTACATAGAATATCGTTTATGACAAAACGACGATGCCAGTTTTTCTGTTTACATCAAAGTAAAAGTATCAAAGATTTTCCACATTTTGTTAGTTCGTATCGATCGGCGATTTTGGGGAGAAATATCGATAGGAAATCGCCTATTTTTCCGTTCTTCGGCGTCCAGAAGAAGTTTCGTGCAAGTGTCATTTTTTCCTTTCACGAGTTTTGGCGTGAGTACGAACGGCAAATTTGAATTGGACCAAAAATCGATTTATAAGCATAAATAAAGCGAAAGTAAGTACTAATCGACCTTTTTACACTTGATAACGAAGTTTTTTTAGGTATCTGGCCGTTTTGAAAGATTTCAAACGAAATTCCGGTCCCCCAGAAGTTTGGTTAGTTTCGGTATCGATTTTGGTGCTCAAAATTTATTTGGAATGTGTAAATGGACAAGAAAGGCTTCCTTATACGATCTTCTAACGGAAGCGACCGGAAAATATGGTTCAGGTAGAATTGAAATGTGTCACTGGAGCTTTCATTCCTTTGCCGAAAGTAGAAAAAGGCTATATTGAACCAGAATACATCGGTTTTTTTCCATATTCCAGGAGTTTGTGTCTTATTTTAGAACAGGTGAATGATAATGTGAAGCATATGCTATTCCATTTTATTTGTACAAACCTACTGTGGTAGTAATGTATGAATATTTTTTAATCCAATAATTACTATACAATCAGAATATTTTACTCCTTGTTCATAAGATCAAATAAATAAAATGTCGTCAAGTCTTGAACTTTCAGTTCAAGAGGATAATAAACATTAAA
This sequence comes from Adalia bipunctata, assembly GCA_910592335.1. Classification (NCBI taxonomy): domain Eukaryota; kingdom Metazoa; phylum Arthropoda; class Insecta; order Coleoptera; family Coccinellidae; genus Adalia; species Adalia bipunctata. Next base: position 49,400,368 of record OU342950.1, on the reverse strand, counting down.
TCTTCACAAGCATGCATATGAAAATTATGTGAAAGCAATGCAATTTTTTTCCATGGCGAAAAATAATATATTTCAACAGTGATCTCTTGTACTTTTCATGCAAATAACTAGAAAAGGACTCCTTTCTATCAATTCATATAAACGTTAATTATTTTCGTCCATCACATCTTTTCCAATTCATTCACATTCTGAGAAATACGCTAAGAATGTAGAAAGGGCAACATAGTGTTGACTTGGAACATAAAAATATTTTGAAAAACGTCATAACTTCGATACAGAGTGGAATGTGTCAAATTTCCAAGGCCAGAGCTGTGATTTTATAATTGTGAATGGAGTATATGTATTGCTTGCACGGAAAAAAAATCATTTTTATGTTGATGCTCAGGAAGTATGATTCTGGAAGGTTTTAAAGTTTGTCAATTATTATTCATTTAGTTTTATTTCATTGTTTAACCTCTTTTGCATGTCCGTTAGTTTTTATTATGTTATCATTTGAATAAAATTTTCAGTTGCCATATCATTTTTCGTGTCTGCTGGATGCGGGAGTGAAAATATATAAATAAGTAAACAAAATGAGGTCCATACAGTATCGAAAGGCCACAAACTGGGACATTCAGATGAAAAGTAATGATCGAACTAGATTCAGAGTCGATTTTATATAACTTTCATTTTGTCTATATTAAAATCACGAGACGTAAATAACATTCACGTCATATTCATATCGAAGTATGTATATAACGGCTCAGGTAGGTTGCGATGAAAAAAGTGCGTAGTGCATCCTATTCATTTCCCACACACAATAATTTTTTATTGACAGTCGGAAAATACATACCTCTACGTTTCCCGCGATTCATTCTGATAAAAATCAAGAAAGTCTTATCTTATTCCATCTCAGTGCTACATTAATCATTCATTTCGAAAGCTAATAAAATCACAGAACAAGCATTGAATCATTATTGCGCAGTACTGCGAAAGCCTGTGCCTCCGCGCGAAGCCGTTGTAACAGGACAAGAGACCGACACGGAACGGGGAAGACCGTGAAGCGCGAACGTAATGGTATCCACCCACGAGGAAACCGAACCGTACACCAGCGGCAAAGATAATGAAGGACCATAAAATCCGGCGCGTGCCATTGCAGATGCTATGAGTTCCCATGAAGGACAGTGGAATTTTTGCAGTTGTGTCAGTCACTTCTACGAAAATTTCCGTGGAATTAGAGAATTCAGAAAGTTCCAACGGCATCTCCGATTTTGTTGAATATTATAGCACCAGGTAGTTGAATTCTTATCAGTTTTGCAAAGAGCCAGATATACAATTTTTTATTTTGTTAAAAAATTGAATTGCTTCGTCTATTTCAATCATCTGACTCATTGCTTTCTACCGAAAAAACCTGCATAACATTTCGAGAAACCCAGACACAAAATCGAAAAACTATGTTTTCCAAAATTCAACTTCATTCTCATAATAAGAAGGGACACAATAACATATATTAACCCTTAAGCGGAGACGTGAAATTATACCGACACTGCCGGAGACGAGCGGTCAATATGACCGCAATGACTTTTTCGAGACATTGATACGAAAAAATTTGGAAAAATTAAACACCATTAAATCTTTATAATATGTTTTTTCAAAAAACAATGAAAAACTATAAAATCGCTGGACTGAATTATATTTTTCAAGAGCCAAAATATAAAATTGTGTTTCCGAATATGTTTGACATGAAGAGGCTTTAAAAAAATCTAATGTTAGCAGTGGGCAATTTACTGATCGGAATACAAAATTGGTAGATATCTTCATAAAAAAACATAATAAAAATTGAAATAAAATATCGTTATCATTAAAACTGCATCCCATCAAAATCTACAAATTTATTTACAGTGAGTACGTAACATTTCAGCACATTGATTGCAAAAATAGGCTTTCGACACATAAAGCACACATGAAAAGTTTTTCTCTTTAGCTTGTTCTTTGCTCATCACGATCACCTACATCATTTTCTGTAGCGGAAAGCTCGGAGTCCGAATTATGATCGGTTTCTTCATATTCTCATCATGATCGCAGTTGAATATATGTCAATATCACTGTCTTCGTCCCCAGCTTCCTCATACCATTTCATGACAGTTTTTTCGAAGTCAGGGCTCGTATAGCGAACCTTTTTCGAAGGACCTGGACCTTCATTCATCATATATGTTGCAAAATATATTCAGCACTAATGGAGACGTGCGGTCAATATGACCGCGCTTCAATTTTCGATTACCGTAGAAAACGAAAAACTGCACGCACACCCTTCAGCGTCTCAAAACTGACTTATTTCATATCAACTTGAAAGTAGATGGTAGGATTGGGGTGAAACAGTTGCGGTTCATGAGGAGCAATAAAACAAAATAAGCATGCGGTCACTATGACCGCACGTCACCGGTTAAGGGTTAAATTCAATAAAAATGGACCCCTACACTGGACTGATGAAACAAGAACATAATTGATCTGGTTTTTATGGCGTAGTCCACTTAGCGAAACAGCAAAAAATTGCAACTACCCGTTTTGGAATAACGCAAAATATAAATGAATATCTTCGTTTCTAAACGAATTACCGGTTCATTTGCGTAGCATTTCCGACTTCTTTCTTTTCAAGCGCAGAATATTCCAGCTGTTGTTGCAGGGAGCGTTCTATTCTGTGATCGAATATCTTGAACATGTTATAGTATTGGCGATTTCAACCACCGATGAGGGCGCTGCTGACTGTAAACGAACATGGCGGAGTTCTAGTAACCTCTTTTGAAGCTACGTTGTTTTGATATGTAAAACAGATTATTTTAAGTGATTTTCTTAGTTCTCGTGATGATTTTGTGGATAATTTCAGTGAATTAATGTATTATTGACAGTGCAGAGTCGAGATTATAAAATTTTGTTATACAAATTGGCTTTTTTACCCTTCTAATTAGATCGACAATTCACGAGGTATTCGATGGAAATTATGTAAATAAATTATTGTTTTGAATGTTCTTTATTTTCATAGGAATAAACTACAAAATAGCAACACAAAAAGATTTACATCTGCCTAAACTATGATCAGAATGTGAATAAGTTCTGATGTGACATGACAAACATGAAGATCTACGTATGGTATATCCTTATAATCAAGTATTACTTAAATATTTCCAAAATGTTAAGCAGTGAATTCATCAATTCAACCTCAGAACTTGGCCACTGAATACAACCTTCCAAAATATTTGCTATATACTTAATATATTCACAAAAAATATTGTTCGCAGTTGTTCGAGAAACACTTAACGAAAATCTTTTCAGCAAGTTTTCTCCATCTATAGTTTATCCATGCTATTCTTCAGTCCAATTTTTCCAATATAGCGAAGGCATTAGTGATACAAAGTGTTAAGGCCTCTTTCTTACGAAATTCATGAAAACGTACAGACCAGTTTTTATTTGTCCTTGAAGAGCAATTGAAATCACTGCAGTTACAATTGAAAACAATTTCTTTCAGTACTAGTACTCAGCTTACTCAGTGTTCTATAATCAATCCACTGGCCTAAAATTATATATAACATTAGCATTAAAACATCAACATGAATCCCTTTGCTCAGATACTTCACCTTATTTAATTTCTGTCTTACAGAAAGTTAAAGGCACAACTCAGTACTTCGAATTACGATGATCAATTTCATAATCATCTTGTTGATAATTATGGTATTAACCTTCCTCAGCAGTTAACACTGCACCAGAAAATTAGACTCAAACAGCAAGCCTTGTAATCTAAAACATGATAACTTTGTGAATAATATTTTAAATGAATAACACTGATATAAATACCTTCTCAGCAATTTTTATTTAAATAGTAATATATCTGTTCAGAACACTATAAAAACTTCGAAATATCACTCAAGAATACCTGGATATGAAACAAAATATTATAGCTCAAAAGCACGCGAAACATAGAAGATCTCAATGCATTACTAGTTCCGTAGTTTGGAATTTGTGCCGAAAGAGGGCGCTTTGATCTTTGGATTCGCCAATTAACATGTTCATGGCCTTAAATAATTGTAGCTGGAAAACACATCGTAACTCCATTTCTTGTAATTTATGTTATTTTATTTTGTAATTGAATATGTGTGTACTTATACTTCTATTTGTTCGTTTACCTGACTATATCCTATACTTATGCTTGCAAGTCTACAGGAAATAAATGAAATGAAATGAAATATGTATTTGGAAGCAATATTCTGGGAAATACCATCATAAATTGATTTCATAATATGTACCTACTTCCTTTCAATACCGAACAAAATCTCTACGTTTCGTAGGTAGTGCGTTCCGAATTCCGTAGAAGTGGCAACGCTGGCAAATTCTAGCGTCTACCTCTTGTCAAAACCCAAGCGGCACATTTTATTGACCATGATTTATTGCAGATGCGGACACCAAGTCTCCCGAGAAGTTTCCCCGTCAGTGGGAACTATAACACAAGAAAGTCATCCACATTCACGTTCGAGGAATTGGTCGGGGTTCTTGCCATGAGTGTGGAGCTTGCAATTTCCATTGCAAATCTACAGGATGATACTTTTTCTGAAATACTGTTTCCTGTTTCACCCCAAAATTTTTTGGTGAGCCACTGTTAGTTTGAAAAATTGTAAAGAGGAGCACTGTTGTTATACAAAACTTTATGGTGACCCATGTTTTGTCGTATCTGCCACCGATTTTGAAAAAAAAATCGACTCACTCCCCACAGAAAAATCCAAATTGTCATAAAAATCCAGGCTGCGGCAAAACTCTTGTGGACTCACGTTTAATGGACTTTTTTTCTGAAATTATGCAAGGAATCCTACCTCTCCGCTTGTTTTTCATAGAGTGATAGAATTTTCGATAGGAATAACTGTGATATGACAGAAGGTAGAAGCCATGACGTTATTTTGACATTTTTGTTCAGCAAGCATTGACGAATTATCATGGAAATACTCACGCCGCTACAGCGTTTACAAATTATTGAAATTCATTTCCAAAATCAGTGTTCTATTCGCCAAACTTATAGAGCACTTCGTGAAATTTATGGTTTACATAATCGTCCATCAGAGCAGAACGCTTGTGGACTCACGTTTAAGGGACTTTTTTCCTAAAATTATGCAAGGAATGATTTGACAGAAGGTAGAAGTCGTGTTGTTTTGACATTTCTGTTCATTAAGCATTGACAAATTATCATGGAAAGATACCGTTCACAAATTCTTGAAATTTATTTTCATAATCAGTGTTTTATTCGCCAAACTTATAGAGCACTTCCTGAAATTTATGGTTTACATAATCGTCCATCAGAGCAGCTTATTTGTCGAACTATCGATGTTTCTCTACTCGATGCAACAACAACCAGAAGACAAGGAACGAAGGAACTGTACGGCCAGAAAAAAATATCGCTGCTGTATCCCGAGTCAACTGAGAACCTTCCCGTTTAAGGCTACTTCAGCTACTCTTAACTTCCGATTGCAAACTTAACTGGCTATTCCGTCTCCGCTTTGAGACTGTACTTACAAATACTGAAGTACCCTAAAACCGATCCCGAGTTAACTGAGAACCTTCCCGTTTAAGGCTTCTCCAGCTACTCCCCTTCGTTTTCTAAAGCAAATTGAAGATTTTCCTTTTTCCCACCTCCTGTGGGTGGATCCCGAAAGGATGATGGAATTCATATTGTAACGTTTTCTTGGTTAGTAAAAACGTCCGGGTTCAATAAACTATTTATTTACACTACTTATAACACTAATAATCAATAACTAATGAACTTATTCTAACAATAGTCTGTACAATTTATCTCTACTGATTTATATGCACTACAAATTTATTTTCACTCGGCGCTCGTCTCTAACTGAATGAATCTCTCATCGTCGATGGGCCCCTTATATGCATAACGCCGATTGTTTCTCGCTAAGTCCGGACCCGTCTAGAAACTTCGCGAAACATTCGCGGCCGTGGTGACGCCACGCGTTTCCAGAAACTTCTCGATCGTAGCGCACAGGGCCGTACTTGTCACACTGTCCCCTCCTTAAGCCTGTTCTGTCCCAGAACAGATCGCATGGGTTCTTCAGAGGGCCGTGGCGAAATCTGCAGTCGGCTCCTTTTCTACAGTAGCCCCTTTGATGGAAATAGCATTCTATAGTTTTGCCGGGGAACTCGACACGATTTGGGTAGAAACTGCATACTAGGATCTGTATACCTGCCGTCTGGAAAATTACTTCAATCATGCTTCGTACTACCCTCCAATTCAGTAGATCCAGTCCACAACCAAGCTTGGGAACTGCTAGTTTCCTAACGCCGGAACGCTGAAGGTCTTCTTTCAAGCCATGCAGCGAGGTCCATAGGTTCTGGTAGGTGGGCTTCTGGAAAGAGTTCTGCTTGGTAACCAAATAGTAAACGAACCGACCCTCGGACTTCAATCTTAAACATTTCCCGACTCTGGGCTGCTGTCCCATTAGTTCCTCTTGCTGACCAAATTTGTTTTTGAATACTCTTGCTATTCCCCTACTCATACGTAGATCAGCTGCTACACAATGAGCAAGCGAGTATTCCTCGGGGACTGTAAACAGGTCCTGATGAACTTCCTGTGTGACGCCAAACCGTGCAATGCGTGTTCCCCCATAGGTGTTCATGAATTTTTGGAATTCGCAATTTTTCTTAGCCGGAACCTCGACGAGGCGTACTTCTTCTTCTTCATCTTGCGTGGATGCGTACGGAGCCAATCTGTTGAAATGGACGACTTTCGGTTTTCCTCTGGGGAGCTTCCGTATTCGGTAAACTACATCATTTATTCTCTTCACAACTTCGTACGGTCCTTCCCAATGTCTCTGCAGCTTCGGTGAAAAACCTTTTCTTCTTTGTGGGTTATACAACCATACCAGATCTCCTGCGGTAAACCCACCTTCAATGGCCTTGATGTCATAGCGCATTTTCATCCGGTCACTAGCTTGCTGCATTTGATTACGCACCTTATCATGGATGTAGTCTAGCTTGCTTTTGAGATTACTAACGTAGTCCTCCCCAGCTACATCTTCTCCAGGCTTACACCCAAACTCGAGGTCGCAAGGTAATCTTATTTCTCGGCCGAACATTATATTGGATGGAGTCTCCTTTGTAGATTCTTGAACCGAAGATCTATAGGCCATCGTGAATAAATGCAAGTATTCATCCCAGTCCCTTTGATGGTCAGAGACAACTTTGGCCAAATGTTTTCCCATAGTCCGGTTCATTCGTTCCACCATGCCGTCTGACTGAGGATGCAGAGGTGTAGTTCTGGTTTTATGTATCCCCAATGTTTTGCAAACTTCTTGGAATAATTTTGACTCGAAGTTACGGCCTTGATCACAATGCAGCTCTAGAGGTATTCCAAATCTGCAGAAGAACTCTTTGACCAATTTGTCAGCTACCGTGCTTGCCTCTTGATTAGGAATACCGTACGCTTCCACCCATTTGGTAAAGTAGTCCATCGCTACCAAAATGTACTTGTTTCCACTGGCTGTTTCTGGAAAAGGACCTGCAATGTCGATAGCAACTCGTTCCATGGGTGATCCGACGTTATATTGCTTCATTGGTGCCTTTCCTTTACCGTAGGGTCCGTTGGTCGCAGCACAAACTTTACATTTTCTACACCAATCTTTAACGTCGTTCTTACAGTTCATCCAATAAAATCGCTGCCTAACCTTCTCCAGAGTCTTAGTAATCCCAAAATGGCCACCCGAAGTTCCATTATGAAGTCTGGTCAAAATGTCCGCTACCCTACTTTTGGGCACAATTAACTGAAGCCTCTGCTGAGATCCATCTTCATTTTCCCAACAACGTTTCAGAAGACCTTCATCAATCTTCAACGTTTCCCATTGGGCCCAATACGACTTGACATTTTGGCTCAATCTGGATACTTCTTCCCATATAGGTCGTCTGCCACTCTCCTTCCAACTTAGGATTACTCTCAGATCTGGATCTTCCTCTTGTGCTCGTCGAATTTCTGGGGGTAGCCAGTCATCTTCGATCACTGTGGTCCGCATCAAATTGGCCTTATCTTCCACACGAGAGCAGTGGCTACAATTTTGGGGGCAAGGTCTTCTTGACAACGCATCTGCGTTTCGATGTGTAGCCCCAGCTCTGTGCTCAGTGTCGAAGTCATATTCTTGCAGCCTCTCGATCCATCTGGCCACTTGTCCTTCTGGGTTCTTAAAATTCAGGAGCCATTTCAAAGCAGCATGGTCCGTTCTTAGCAGGAATTTTCTACCATATAAGTATTTGTAGAAATGTTCTACGGCCTTGATTACTGCTAAGAGTTCTCTTCTGGTCACGCAGTAATTTCTTTCTGGCTTCGACAGTACCTTGCTGAAATAACCGATGACTCGTTCTTGTCCATCCTGAACTTGCGATAGAACGCCTCCAATGGCCATATTACTAGCATCGGTATCGAGCACAAATTTTCCTTCAGTTCTTGCGTAACTCAAGACTGGAGCTGTGACCAGAGCCTTTTTCAATCGATCAAAGGCTTCAGCGCAATCATCGGACCAAATGTACTCCTGCCCATCTTCCGTTAATTTTGTCAGTGGTTTGGCAACGTTGGCGAATCCAGGCACAAATCTTCTGTAGTAAGTGCACAAGCCTAGGAAACCTCGTAACTCAGTCTTGTCTCTCGGTATGGGCCAATCCTGTACCGCCTTGATCTTGTCTGGGTCAACTTTCACACCCCTCCGAGAAACTACGTGTCCTAAATATTTCACCTCTGCTCGAAATAGATGGCATTTCTTGGGACTTAGCTTCAAATTGGCCCCACGTAGTCTCTGGAAGACCTCGGATAGGTTGTGCAGGTGATCTTGGAATGTTTTTCCCACAACTATCACGTCATCTAAATACACCAGGCAAGTCTTCCAGGAGAGTCCTCTTAATATAGTTTCCATTAAACGCTCAAATGTGGCCGGAGCGTTGCATAATCCAAAAGGCATAACCTTAAATTGCCACAGGCCTGTTCCAATACTGAAGGCAGTTTTCTCTTTGTCTTTTGGATCCAAACCAACTTGCCAATACCCACTCTTCAAATCCAAGGTAGAGAACCAACGAGATCCCGAGAGTGTATCCAGTGTATCATCAATTCTTGGTAAGGGATAGCTATCCTTTTTCGTAACTTGGTTGAGCTGCCTATAGTCTACACAGAACCTGGTGGATCCATCCTTCTTCTTTACCAGCACTACAGGCGATGTCCAGGGACTATTGGATGGTTCAATGACACCTTCTCTCGCCATGTCTTCAATGATCCGTTCGGCTTCTTCCCTCTTTGCCAGCGGGAGACGTCTGGGGTGTTGTCTGACGGGTTGTGCATCACCTGTATTGATTTTATGCTGCACAACATCGGTCTTTCCTGTTCTTTCGCCAGTGGCAAAGACGTCAGAGAAGGACTGAATCAATTTTCTGACTTCGGCCAATTGACACTGGTTAAGGTCTTGACATTTCGAAGTGAGGAGGGCTACCAGCTCTTCGGTATTCTTCTTTGTCTGCGGAACTTCTGCAGTACCCATCCCACCAGAAATATGGTACACTGGTACCCCATGTCCAATCAAGGTGTTCTTCTTCAGGGTGACTGGAAACATGTTTACATTTAGTAATCGGATGGGTATGCTGTCTCTCAACCTTACCAATGTCTTCCCTAGTAATAATCCGTTAGCTAGTGTCCCATCATCTGAGGGCTCGATCATTCTAATGCAGCCATTTCTTGTAACATTATCACATTCACCAGTCACTATGCCTTCAGTCCGCCCTGGCAATGTGATATCCTCGGTCAGTCGGATCTGATATATCTTGTCATCTACATCATTGAAGGGAATCTCTTCAATTCCTAGCCGAAGAACATCCTTCTTCATATCCAGTTGGCATCCAAGTTTCTTTACAAGGTCCAATCCCAGGATAACTTCTTCTGTGATTTCGGCTACGAGAACTTCATGCTTGACTATCGTGCTTCCTAATTCAATGGTGGAGATAACTGATCCGTAAGTCGGTATTTCTTGTCCAGATGCAGTTCGGAGTTTGATCATAGCTGGACGACTCTTCAATCCTTCGGCTATTTCCGGACGCACAATGGTTCTAGTTGATCCTGTGTCCACCAGTATTTTTACACTGCGATCATTTATCTTTCCGGGAACAAATATGCTTGTTAAATCTGTGGACATGATTCCTCGTATTATCACTTCGGGGGCATTTTTAGCCTGGGTCGATTTATGCCCCTTATCACCGACCCTTTTTAGTTTCCCTGATGCTGTGGCTCTTTTTCAATCCTTGGGCAATTTCGCTTGAAATGCCCACTTTTGTTGCAATACCAGCACACAACATCCTTTTTCCTAGCATTCAATAATCTGCTAACCTCTTCTCGGATGATTTCCTCCACAGGTCGGTCTACTTCTTGGACTTGTCGCACACGAAATTGTGCTCCATGCGACGCCTGTTTCGCTGCCTCGAATTCTAAAGCATGAGCTAAAGCATCATCGATGGTTTTAGGCCGGGCAAGTCTCAAGGCTTGTTGAACTTCGCTGTCCTTGATCCCGTCGACGAACGTCTGGATTGATAGCTGTTCAATGAAGCTGTCTGGAGCAGATGGATAAGCCAGCCTCACTAATCTGGCAACATCGGCCTCGAATTCCTGGAGATTTTCTCCTGCTTTCTGCACCCGGTTCTTTATTTGAGCATGGTAAACTTGCTGTAGGTGAGCATCGCCATATCTCATCTGAAGTTTGGATGTTAAAACTTCGTAACAGGCCTGTTGACTTTCCGGTATTGTCTGCAGAATGTTGAGTGCATCTCCTCGTAGAGCTATTATTAATGCTGTGGCTTTTTCGTTGTCGCTCCAACTGTTTGCCAACGCAGCAGCTTCAAATTGTTTTTGATATGTCGACCAAGGAACTTTTCCATCAAATGTTGGTGGCTTGATCTTCATTTTACCACTTTCTGTGTTATTTTCCGATTTCACGAAACTATAAGATGGTGAAGCTGGACTTTCTTCTCTATTTGACGTTCTCTTCAGGGACTCTATCAACTTGGCATGCTGTTCGATTATTCCTGATATTAATTCGAATTTTTCATCAACTTTATCGAATTTTCCATTGACTTCCTCAAATTTTTCGTCAACCTTATCGAATTTTTCATTCACTTCATCTATAATTACTTCCTTGATAGATTCCATTTTCTCATCCAATGTACTTGCAATCTGACTCACCAATTGTCCATTGTTTTCCTCCACCTTATTTTCCATCTTATCCATTTTTTCTTCCAATTTAGAGCTCATTTGTTCGAAAGCTTGCTTGAAAAATTCCATACTCGCCTGGTCCATTTTCTCTTTTTGCGATCTGGTAATCGGCATTCGAATCCACCCCACACCTGACACCAATGTAACGTTTTCTTGGTTAGTAAAAACGTCCGGGTTCAATAAACTATTTATTTACACTACTTATAACACTAATAATCAATAACTAATGAACTTATTCTAACAATAGTCTGTACAATTTATCTCTACTGATTTATATGCACTACAAATTTATTTTCACTCGGCGCTCGTCTCTAACTGAATGAATCTCTCATCGTCGATGGGCCCCTTATATGCATAACGCCGATTGTTTCTCGCTAAGTCCGGACCCGTCTAGAAACTTCGCGAAACATTCGCGGCCGTGATGACGCCACGCGTTTCCAGAAACTTCTCGATCGTAGCGCACAGGGCCGTACTTGTCAAAATATGTATCTTTCGGGTAGCTGCAACGTTGCAGGTCCCCACAATCTCAGCCCCGAATTTTGTGCTGTCGTCTTTACTCGAGGAACACACTGTTCGTGGAACGATTTTCTGATACCGTCTGAGTTTCATGAGGAAACTTGACGTGAAAATCAATAATGTCGTCTAGCCTGCATCCTGTCCAATACCGATAAGCAACAAAGTAATTTTCGGAGCCACGAATATAAATTTCAGAAGTCTATATTAATTACCCGAAATATTTTCGATTTATTACAATTATTGGTTTATGCTGATAAACCAGAAACAATAGACGCTTTGGAAGCCAACCTAACTCTTGTTATTGCTTAAATAAGGCCCGAATTACCGGAAAAAGTGGTCCAAATTTGGTTTGGTCGAATGCGGTCCCTCAGAGCTAGTCGTGGCGGACATATGCCGGAAATGATCTTCGAATCATAAATGTCATAAAATAATCTTCCAAATGAAAAAAATTTGGCTTCAATTTTAATTCAAATGTGATTTATTTCAATCTAAAGTTCTATCACTCTAAAAAAACACCTGATACTCCTGATTTAGAAGAAACTTGTATGTATGTATACATATGTAAACATCTCATGAATCACTTGGGTGAGTCTCTATTATTATTTGAATCTCCGCCATCCTCACTCGTTTGTGACTGACTCTGAAAAAGAGCACCTCGAAATATGTTTATCGGAACATCAAAACGTTTATGTTTCCAATAAGTGTTTTCGAGAGCATACCAATAATCTGATACTATACGGATATCACTTACAATATCTCATTAAGTCGCACAAAGTCCCCCTATGGCGTGAGGAGCGTGCGATCCTCTGAACCTTTCATTACTTCCACAAGATTGACTTCATGAGGATTGAATCGGATGAGAGATCGTGTATTCGAAACCAATGAGGGATTAAAAAAATGGGTCACATAAAGCACTGACGTGAAGTCAGGAGCTTTCGAGTGCCCCTGCATCTACCTTGTAACTAGATCCACTTGTAGGTAGATTCACGAACACAAGGAGAAATGTTGTTTGACAGGTTTCAGAAATTTTGACTACAGCTGTCGAAAAAAATTCTTGATGATCCCAAATCCCCAAATTTTGCGGGTAGCTCACATACGTTTTGTTCAAGTGCGGAAACTCGTTACATCACATAATTACATGAGTGGTAAACCTGTGCCCTACAGAAAAAAAAATGAATACCTAATTCATCGGAAATAATGGAATTAGAAACCAGCGAGTCAGAATATGTTCTCAATCCGAAGATCGTGAACTTGTGCAAGAGCCGGAACACAAAAAAACTAAGAGTAATGGAAAAAAAAAATCTCGGAATTTTTCACAGTTGAACAAGATCCGAACAGTACCAAAAAGAATGATAATCAATGGAAATGCACGCTTTGCACAACGAAAACCACCGTACTGAAATTTTTTTTCTTTTCATTTTGTTATGTTTTATAGCGATATAATTTGTGTTTCTAGTTTGAAATGGTTGATAATTTTGGTTCTTTTGTACAATATGTTTCATAAATAAGAGTGTTTTTTGTAAGGTTCATTCTCATTTCATAATTTATTGATGTGCACACTACACAATTAAACTGTTAAAATCAAGTAGCTTGATACAAGTACTTGACTTTTCAAGTACTTGATGAATAAATACTTGACTTGACATTGAAAAACTACTACTCGACGCGAACTTGACTTGATTTCAAGTTGAGCCAAGTCAAGTAGCTTGAATATCGAGCCAAGCCGTGGAACTCTGACCATTTATCTGAAATGGAGTGGAGCTTCATCATGCTGAAAATGTTTTCCTGCAATGTCCGTACCTTCGAGTAATACAGGAAATCTAGTAAAGATCACCCATAAGCCGTCTCGGCAGGGCGTATGATCCAATCAATCGATTTTTATAAACGCCGCACCATAAGTTTGTTGAAAATTTGTATAGTAATTAGTATTCCCTTCATTTATTACATTTTACAGTTACCTTTCTGATTACATTGATTTTTTCAGATCTTGGCCAAGTTATCATCTGTGCTTGATGGTCTGATAAGTGTAACTCCTATGTTTTGCTAAGAATATCTTCCTGTATATTAATAAAAATATCGTCAATGCAGGTTGCTGAATTTTTATTTATTCTAGATGGCTCCCTAAATTGTTGTTTTAGATTATATGATAGAAATAATTCGGTTAATACATCTTATTTGTTTTAAGGAAGTCGACATTAAAATCGCCCCAAAACATGTCTCTTTTATATGGGAATATATCATGTGTCTTAGATAATATACGGTACCCATCACCTCAGTAAATTTATTGTAATTCCCCAAAGGTGACCTCTACACACATATTACCACCGTATCCACGTCTTCAATGTACATACCAGCACACTCGATGTCCTTTTCGACTGATAGCTCCTTTATCTCCAGTATCTCTGAAGCCTCCCATTCACTCCTGATTGCCACCAAAACACCACCATGATTGTATCTGGATCTACAGAAGGCACTTATGAGTTTATAATTTTCAATATTTAAATTATCATTTTGTTCTTTCTTCAACCAATGTTCAGTCAAACAAAGTATGTCAACATTTTCCTGTGTTAAATTCATGCTCAGTTGATCAATTTTGGACGAAATGGATTGAATATTGATTGATATTCAGCAACTTACATACATTTTCAGTTGCCATATATTGTTTGATTTAAGAAAAGAGTATGTATTACTCTCTTTCAAAAGAATATACAGGGTGTATTTTAAGGTGAGGCTATTCTTTTGACAGATGATAGAACTCATCAAAATAAGTCATTTTACCAAAAAATTTTTACATAAATTAAGACCCTGTTTCGAGAAAATGAAACCAGAATATTTTCCAAGTAGTTATTTATCTCGACAATAACTTATTTATAACGGAAACGAAAGCTTGGCTGAGACAATAAAGAGCTAAAAATTTTTAACAATAGACTACTTACCCGATCAACAGTTTCCGTTATAGAATATTTTCTAGTTTCTAGGTGAATCTGAAAATTCCTCAGTCCAAACCTGCTTCCGCTCCTGCTCGTAGATATCAACATCTCTTGTTTTTTGTCTTCTTATCTAACAAATTTGCAAAAAATTCTAGTGCGTAGAACAGATCATTTTCCCCTTATATGCCGCTTTGTAATAAATTTTTTAAATTGAACATTTCATATAAGGAATTTTCGGTAAAATGACATATTTTGATGAGTTCTATCACCACAGTCAAAAGAAAAGCCTCACCCTAAAATACACCCTGTATATCTATTCTATACTAATATTATAAAGAGGAAAGATTTGTATTATAGCGTGTTGCTACCAATTGTGAATCGGGATGGGGCTACGTTTCGTCCCAGCCTCGCTTACGATGTACTCATCAGATTGGCTAATGTAAGCGAGGCCTGCCAATGACGTAGATGTTACAGCTGCCCTGCTCGAAGCAAGCGAGGGTACCGGTTATAAGACGTGGTCGGTCTATAAAGGAAATTGTTCCGAAGTACCCGGGCTGCTTAGGGGGAGGTGACCTCTGCCGTGCATTTGCTGAAGCGCGGGCGGCGTGTGAAAGGCGTGAGCAGTATTTTTGGGTGTTTGATACGAATAGGCTCAAAAATTACTGGACCGATTTGAGAAATTCTTTCATCCGTAGAAAGCTACATTATCCCTGAGTGACATAGGCTATACTTAAATTAAAGGATAAAATTAAGGATATACAGGGTGTTTCACCATAAACTGGACAAACATATATAGCCGTGTAGTTGACACCGAGAAAGTCATTTTCACCTCATGACATATACCCCGTTTTCGACGCATAATCGAGATACAGACAGGGTGCTTAATGTCAATTTTGAGCAATATTCTGTGAGCTATGGTAAGTTATGCGTGATATTTGAAATAACGGTTCCTGGTCACATCTTATTATTTTTGAGGGCTCAATTGAAATGTGGTGTAGAATTTCGCAAAAAAAAATTCAAAATGGCGGAAAACCTGCAAAGTCGGAATTTTTTTTTCTCGGTTGCCAATTTGGAAAGCATAATCTCAACGTACTCAATTTTCTAAGATTTTCCGTGAAAAAAGTTTTTCAAATTTCGAACTCGACTTTTTTTTTACATGTCTTCAGTGAAAAAAAAATTCATACAAAATATATGAACTTTTCCATGGTTGAACTATCTTTAATTCTGAACACTTGGGTGGAAACAGAATGAAAAAATATCAATTCGTTTTCTTTTTGTAGCCTTCCGAAGATTACGCTAGGTGTACTTTCTTAATTTTTATTTGAGAAACTGGAGGCCGTACGAGAGTCAAAATTGTGCTGCTGGGCTGCCAGAATGACCAAGATAGAAATATGAAATTATAACCCAAAAAAAAAATGTTTCCAAAAAATAAAAAAAAAATTGAAAGAAAAATTAATTTTTTTTTTATTTTTTCCAAAAAACTTTGGTAAGGTTCTAACTTTACACTCTCGATTAACTAGTGTTGCTTTGGTAACGGAGATTTATAGGATTAGAATTAATCCAATTCATACTCGTCGAGTTCGATTCCTACCAAAATTTTTTGAAAAAAATTTTTTTGGTTTATAATTTCATATTTTTATCCCGATCATTCTGGCAGCCCATCAGCACAATTTTGACCTTCGTACGGCCTCCAGTTTCTCAAATAAAAATTAAGAAAGTACACCGAGCGTAATCTTCGGTAGGCTACAAAAAGAAAACCAATCGATATTTTTTCATTCTGTTTTCACCCAAGTATTCAGAATTGAAAATTGTTCAGCCATGAAAAATTCCAAAAATTTTGGCCGACATTTTTTTTTCACTGAAGACATGTAAAAAAAAAGTTGAGTTCGAATTTTGAAAATTTTTTTTTACGGAAAATCTTAGAAAACCGAGTACGTTGAGATTATGCTCTTCAAATTGGCAACCGAGACAAAAAAATTCCAACTTTGCAGGTTTTCCGCCATTTTGAATTTTTTTTTTCAAAATTCTACACCACAATTGAATTGAGCCCTCAAAATACAAAGATGTAACTAGAAACCGTTATTTCAAATATCACGCGTAACTCACAACAGTTATCAGAATATTGCTCAAAGTTGACATTAAACACCCTGTATCTCGCTTATGCGTCGAAAACGGGGTATATGTCATAAGGCAAAAATGACTTCCCCGGTGTCGTCCACATGGCTATATATGTTTGTCCAGTTTATGGTGAAACACCCTGTATACTATAACTTCAATAATTCCAAAAAAATCAGCCATAATCAGCTATTTTCACGTGCGCTGCAAAAACCTTAAGACTTAGGTGGATACAATGAATGACGGAAATGTACCTCTTGAATAGTTCTACAAAAAAGTCCGCGATAGCATATATCTAGCTCCCGAGATCCAAGATTGACTTGCCCTTCACATCATACAATTACAACGAGTACATCAAAAGATATGGAAGGTTGAAGTGTTGAAGATGAAACCGCCGCGTGAAACAAATTTCTACCCGGGCGGAGCTGGGACGCTTTTATATTGTATATATTGAGAAAATATGTGAGAGTTGTCCATACCGTACAGCAAGGTGATGATCATATGATATATCAATCAATAAAACAATTATCAGGTATTTGTCCTCCACGTTGAGTTGCATAGAGTGTCTTGGATAGCCGTCTAAAATTTTTCAGTTTCAGGATACAATTGTGTCGCATTTTGGCCATGACATAGAATATGATTTATCAAAATTTTCTCCCTCGAAGTGTTTGTGAAAAGTACCGTGCGAAGCTTGTTCCCGGCATATACCTACTTCTATCTTGTCTTCTAATAATGATTTCAGAGGTGTGTATCCCTTATCGTCTGTTGTCACCAATCTCATCAGGCTATCTTCACACTCAAGCAGTCGCTACCTCAAGTTTTTCTCCTGGGTTCTGCGGAATCTATAAATGTTCAACAGACCGAGTCCGTCTTCAAGTCCGAAGAAATACGCAAATTCAGAACTAATCGACGATAATTATTCCAAATTGATTCAATTATTCCTTCAATTAATCCGGCTAATTAACCACAAAAATAAATAACAGAGCCGGAATGGGAGCGTGACGAATTTAAAATTTCGAGCAATTCAAATTTGAAACAAGCTCGATAGAAAAAAAAATGAATGTTTATTTTAAAGCTCGATAGGATAAATTTAGGGAAGAAAAGATAGTGATATCAGATGGTTTCTTTCTTCATTCAATATTTATTTCAGATTCATTGGCGTAGCAAAAGCTGTTGCGAAGAAATTCGTTCCAAGAAGCTCCCGTTGAAACTATATTCCTGGGTGGACAATTGATGCTGATAATTGATATAAAAATTTCCAAAATGTTTCAACGGACATGAGAGCAGAAGAGTTGTTGAATACAATTAACATTGGTTGCAAGTAAAAATGGAATGATGTTGGAATGTGTTATAAGTGGAACCACTAGATATACGCCTTCAGCTTGGTTATCAGTTCTTTCGAAAATAGTACCTCCTCATATTCGTTAAGGGTCTACATTCCTGAAAAAAGGGAGTCAGAAACGATTTATTTCTTCTGATTGAAAGGTATGTATGAGTGTATAAAGATAAAAATAATAAAAAAAAATTTATAAGTATTAAATGAATGGAAAGGATATTCCTCATCATTTTTGGTTATTTTTCAACATTTCCACCATCGAAACTAACAAATTTTCTTGTGTTTTTTCATTTCAGTATTGAAGTCTTTCATTCAGTTAATGCAATGTCTATCTCCTTTTTACAAGCTTTTATTTAGTTTCACCTGTCCCGGTGTCTGTCTGTCTGTCTGTCTATAATCAAATCTTGCAAGTCAAATATGACACACTTCTTATCGTCCGATTGATTTGAAATTTGGCAAATGTACATAATTCTGGTGACAATGCATCATGAAATATTTTTTATAGAAAAAAAACAAAATGGCCGCTCCAAAATGGCGGATGAGTTTTGTAATTATCATCCGATTCCATTCAAAATTAGTATCTGGGGGTTTTTTGGTTTGACAATGATGATTCTTCTGTCAAAATTGAAAAATTCAAGATGGCGGCTACAATATGGCGGAAGAGTTTCGTAAATTATGATACGATTCTATTCAAAATTGATATCTGGGGGTTTTCTGGGTTGGAAATTACGATTCTTCAAAATTGAGGAATTCAAGATGGCGGGTTCGAAATGGCGGATGGGTGTTGTTAATATAAAAGCTTGTCTTAAAAAAAAATTTTTTTATTATAGCTTGTTCTTATAGAATTTACCGTTTTTTTGTAAATGATATAACAAGAATGTGTTGTTTTCGCGAAATTTATTTCCTTGAATTTTTCTATTCGAAATGATAAATATTCATTTTTCTCAAAGACAAGTCATCAAGGTTTGTTTTAGCCGTCGATTAGTGAAAATCAATTGTTAATAACAATTATGGATTTTAACATGGAATTGAATTTCTTTCAAATGACACGCCCCGCGGCTATCTCCTCCCATGATGACTGATAAAGGAAAAAGAGAGTATTATACCAAATTATACAGGCAGTATGATATCTAGTTCAGGGTAGTATTTCTAGTTATATTCCCTGTGCCCCAACATTTGTTCTATTAAGCTGAATAATCCAATAAATAAAAAATAATGCAATGCACTGCCATCTGGCGGTATACGTTTCTTACATTGAAGGCGAAAGACTCTTAACAGGTTGCTGCCAAGAAGTCTTGGGATATTTATCATTCTTTTCTGACTTTATTTCCAATTACAAGTTATACGCCAGATGCAAGACTTGCTAGCTTGAAGTCTCGGAAACCTTTATAGATTAATGATTTCCCCTATCCTGAAAAGAAATGAGAAAGAAATTTTGAAATGGACCCCATCTGAATTTTTCAACAAAAGTTTAATACTTGATCCTTCTGCAAGAGTTCCTGGGTTTCATCTGTCCAGTGAAATTTGGTGCCTGTTCAACATTTCCTCTGCTAATACTAAGATGAAGGCAGGTAAAAGATCGATCTGTTTGTTGAATGATCTGCTCGTTGTTGCCTTTTCATTATACATCTGTGTTTCATTCCATTAATTTTATGTGGAAGAAAAAAAAGATATTTGCGAATAAACAGAATTCTCATCGATATATAATCGATAATGAAGAACATGTTGATATGTATTTCTTGAAATAGATTCTTCGGTAAGTTCACTACAATCTCTGGAATCCTAGTGGCGGCTCTGAAATAAACAGAAATTTGAAAAAATAGAATCTCTTCGGTTACTGGTGAGTATTTTTCCCAATATAAACCTGAGTTCTGCTACTCAAAATCTCACTGAATGTGCTATTATCAACATAATTTAAATTTTCCGCAGCCGCCTGAGATGTCAATAATTCTCAAACCGACTTGTAGACCAAGATGTTTTTTGAACGCTTGTCATAATTCATCAACACGATTCAATCCGTCCGTAATCGCCCTATTTCCATATGATTCCTATTTCGTACTTGTAATCGATTGATTGTGAAAAAATAAGTAATACCATCAGAACAATCTGCAGGACGGCATGGCAAAGAACAGAAAGTTTCATGACGACGACTTGCATCGCGATAATCACACAATAATTACAATCGTCCCCTTCCACCACCCTCCTCTCTCCATTAGATCTATGCACAGACCTCGCGTCTGGGAAATACAGAGAGGGGCGTTACTATAGAAACGCTACTCTACCAATCGGTGTCGGTAGTTTGAACCCCTCTGAACACAATGGAGTGAGATCAAAATTCAAAACAATATTGTGCATTTCATATTATACGGTATTGCGAAGAGCGACGGACACTGGGTGATGGGAACAGAAAAAGGAGATTCTGAAGGGGTACCTCTACTGATATGATATCGGATCACCTAGGTGTACCGATCTATTAAGCAGTAATTTGACTGGGTCTTCCAAGAAATCCATTTTCTACTTCCTATTCACCTTGTTCTTTTGGTTGGTTTCCATATCATATTAATTTCGCATTGAATTAAACCTTCCACACTGATTAAACCTTCTCACATTTTAGATACCTAAGAGGAGTTTCTAATTCAAATATTTTTCACATTTTTCTTCGGTTATAGACCTCCGGTTGATTTTGTGATTTCACAAGTACATACACTATAATTTTGTCATATTATATTGTATACAGAGTGTAACAGCCAAATGGAATAAATTCGATAACGAATAAATGAGGGGATATTAGGAAAAACGCTCGGACACGTCGATTTGTAATTTTAAATGCGCATATTTTTCAAGAGAATAAAGTTATATAGGGTGTTCCATGCGATCGTGGCCAATACCAACTTTCTTGTTTCAAATGTAACCCCCTGTATATTATTTATTTTTTGGATTCTTCAGAAAATTCAAGACATAATTCATGTAAAATGTCCTATACCTATCTTCAAGTTTTTCGGAAATATCAAGTGTTTTCAGATCTTTTACAAAAATTAACATTTTAAATGAATATTATTTAATTTCACAAATTCGATACATTACACTCAATACTTATTTCTCATTTACCTCTTGATATGAAGAAAGTAAGCAAAACCCATTACTGAGAAGAAATTAAAATAAACAAAAACAGATTTGTTTATTCTCATAACCTTAGTAACACGTTGTCTGTTTGCATGACAATAAGTGATCAGTGTAAGTGCTATTGTTTTTTGAATATCGATAACTGTACGTAATAATATTAGAAAAATGGTTCATTTAACAGAAATGCACAAAATAACCATTCTTCAAATGATTGGTTATGGAGATTACACACGAACACAAATGGAAGTTAATAATAATAATAATAATAATAATAATAACACCATTTATTTCCATAATCTGAATACAATTCGAAAGGGAAACAAGTCAAACTAAATATACACATGAAACAAACAAGAAAAAAATAGAAGAAAAATGACCGATGAGACCGATCAGACTCAATCACAGTTGAAATACTCGGTTATTGAGTATGGTTCAAGCTTTGTCAAAAAAGTTCTTACAGTGTCATTGAACTTCTTTCCTTCCGATATGGACTGAATATTTTTCGGTAGGTGGTTATAGAACTTTAGACACATGTACCTACTCTACATTTCTTTGCGACAGCGTTAGAGAATTCTTCGGAAGATGAAAGAAATTCATTCTCCTAGTGTTATTCGAATTTTCGTATTGTTTAAAGTAGTGACCATTTTTTCGCAGAAAAACTAGACATCTGAATATGTAAAGTCCCACCGTTGTTAATATCCCCTCGATTTTGAACCTCCCACGACATGAAGCTCTGAAAGGCAGCCGAAGCATCACTCTCAATGCGCGTTTTTGAATTATAAATATCTTATTGATATCCGAGCTGTTTCCCCAAATAATAATGCCGTACGATAATATCGAGTGAAAATTTGAAAAATACACGGTCTTGAGTAGGTCCAGGTTAGATTGCTGAGATAAAACGTAGAGAACAGAATTCAACCTTCGCTGTAATAGTTCGATGTGTTCGAACCAACATGAATGTTGATCCAAAACCACACCCAAGAATTTCGTACTGTCTCCTATATCCACGGTGTTATGAAGAAGAGTGATAGTTTCAGGCCTCAGTCACCTTGCATGCCTTGTAGAAAAAAACACACACTCAGTTTTGTCCTCGTGGTGAGATTATTTTGTGAACACCAGTCTGCTATAGATGACAGGGTGTTTTGTGTCATTATATAGTTCCTGTTGGTATATCGGATGCAGATACCAACGTATTTGCATCATCAGCGTACATAAATACATCTACCTTCTCTGAAACGTGGTTTGGGAGCTCATTGATGTAGATCAGAAATAGAATTGGTGCGACAATACCTCCCTGTGGAACACCAACCTTCATCTGCATATCAGAGGATATAAAATATTCTGAGTTGATATCCACTTTAGGACAAAGGTGTGATGCATACACTCACATTATTTTTTAACGTAGATTCAATATCTGCCATAAAAAAATGGGGTTCTAATTTGAAAAAATTGATTTTTCACGATTTTGTCATCCCTAACTTTGAAAGCGATTTTTTCACCCCCTGTATCATGAATCGCGATTTCGATTTTCAAAGTGGATCATCAATCTTACATCTTGAAAAATCCCAAAAATGAAAATTTTCCATCCAAAAACCTCGAAGTTATTCTTGTTTCAACGGAGCTCTATTTTCGATTTTTTTTTTCGAATTTTCTCGCTCAGAGAGAATTTTCCAACCAAAACTGAAAAATGTTACATCAAAATAACTTGAAATTTTCTAAGGAATCTATTTCTGCAATAAAAAAATGGTGTTCTAATTTGAAAAACGGAAGTTGACGTCATTTCCGGAAAAACCGGAGGTGCTCATGCCTTGAAAATATTTTAGATTTCATCAGCATCGTGAAATACTTATAAGTGCTGAATTTCATGAAAATACGTTCAGTAGTTTCTCGTATAAATATGGGTGAGGTTCCTCGTGAAAGACCCTGTATAGAATGATGGCAACTCGGGAGCTCATAGAAGACGATTTCGATAGGAGAATGCTTTTTTGTGAACAAATGATGGCAATGTTAGATAACAATGTGATCCAATCAGAAAATGTTTTGTTTTCTGATGAGAGTACATTTACACTACACGGTCATGTTAATCGTCAAAATTGCCGCTATTGGTCGGATGAGAATCCTCACTGGATGAGAGAAGAACATACGCAATACCCTGAAAATGTTAATGTTTGGGCAGGAATTGATGGAAATCATATCATAGGTCCCTTTTTCATTGACGGCAACTTGAATGGAGAAAAATATTTAGAACTACTCCAAAATAATGTCGTACCAACTTTGATAAACACTTGAATATTTTACAATCCATCCCGTCCGCGCTGCCCGTGCATTACAGAAACAACGGATCAGCGCTGGCATTTTTTTTACCGAAATTACCGGTGAAAGATGTCGGTTTCTTCGTCGGTAATTTGAAGAACATTAAGGGCGGTAAACCGGTAAATCGGTAAACCGGTAATGCAATGCCTAGTTATAATAGATGCAAACACCGAATTTTTCGATTTGAATGTTGATTCCACAGTTTGGTTTCTTCAATAATCTACAATTTCTAGTAAAATTACAATAACTGTAGAGGCAAATTTTTTTGTTCACAAGTTTCATCTGTGAATTTGACAGAATCATCCTGTGGTATTTCCCGAATAAAATATGTGAAGTTTTCATTTTCTTCATTATTTTACCTAGAAAAGATTTGTAATTATTTATGCACAATAGATGAAGCCGCATTTTCTCACAAACATAAATGTACAGAGGGTTATCATCTTCGTTTGAAAAAAAATCATGCCTTCCTTAAACCATAAGGAGTTCTTCAACTTTTCTTATGAGCCGTCTTCCAGGATCTATGCGAAAAATTGTGGATTTTTTCGAATGAAGATAATATCATTCTGTAAATTTCATGTATGTGAGAAGATGTGAATTCACGGAGATATTCAAATTAAAATATTTTCAAGAAGGATATCACAAAATATGTAGTTGAGAAAATGTGATATTTGCATTCTTTAGTCTCGATTTTCGGTTGGAAAGTAATAAAAACGTTATATTCATCAAGAAATTCAAAAAAATATAAAACAATGTATGAAAGCTGTCGATGATACATAATGTATGTGCTCTCTGAATCTCAAATTCTCAAATTACTAGTATCTAGCAATACTCCAAGATCTCTCTCCGTGTTGACCGATTCAGAAAGATACGCGTCTACGGAATAATGGAATAAGATCATCGAATTTTTTCGGAAAAATAGCATAGTCAAGTCAAGCAATCAGTAAGGGATCTTTTCAGATCGAAAATTTTCATCATCCGCAAATAGAAGAAAGTAACAGAAACTAATAAAAAAATTTCTCTATTTCAGTATCGTATCAGTACTAAAAACACACATATCAAAAAAATTCCGGCCATGAATCTAATAACATGAATCTGCTATTCACAGTCCCAGAGTGAAGCCAAATCGTTGGTGATAATTGAATGTTACGCATGCGTCAACTGGCAATTAAAAAATTGCGGGATACGTAGAGGTTATGTATATATACAGGGTGTCCCACGGTCGAGTGCCTATTAGACGTTTCTGGAGAACTGTACATATTTGAAGTCCGAAAATTGGGATTATGATATTGTTGGAAATTCTCTGCAGACCTAAAATATTTTTGGAGCCTGCACCACTTGCGGTTATACCAGGAGTGGAAATAAATTTGTTCAAAAAATATTTTTTTCAATATTTTCATTTCTGATATGATTGGGTATTCAATGCTGAATATTTTCTGTTGGAACCATTGTATTCATTCGAATAGTTTTCAAAATATCGAAAAAAAAAACCTGAAAAAAAGTCAAATATTCTTAGTCAGTGTTATATTCATAATGCTTATTCTGAACATCCCAAGTGTAAACCGTTCTCACAACGTCAAAGTAGAAGAATGTGGAAAGGTCATGAATCTTTTGAATTTCATAAATTTCATCACAGGGTGTTTCAAATTTTGTGTCGAAAACTGTAATCGAAAATTGGCCATAACTCCTGTTTTTCAAATTAAAACCCTATTTTTTTATGATTGCGTTGGATTCTGCGAAGAAAAATAGTGACAGCACTCCTAGATGTTCTGGCTCCTAAATTCAGTAATTTACGAGATATTTGAGCTTTTCTGGATTTATGTTGTACGTAGAGTCAAATTCATCGAATCCGAAGAGATTCGACTTATAAGTCAAGATCGTATGGACTGTTTGTTATGAAACTTCATTTATGGATTCGTCTACGGCCTGGTTATTATAAAATACATAAAAACCCTGGAAAATTCGATGAAAAATTTGCATATGTAGGAAATGCTTTTCCTCCTTTTGAATAAGGCCATTAGGTGTCGCTACGGTTAATGACTATTATCTAGACACTGTAGCGTAGTCGTGAAGGCCACTATATGGCGATGTATACAATTACTGTGTGATTTGCACAGAACTTATGATAATATATTATCAGATCAGAAAGCGGGTAAACATCTCAAGTTGGTGGAACAATCAATTTTCACCGAAATGTCAAGTAAATCGGATTTTGACGATCAGCATCATCTTTACTATATATTTCTGAAATGTTTTTGAATTTCTGTTTGGGTAATAAATATATTTGCGGAAATAGCTGGATACAAAATTGCCCATAATTAGTAATTGACATATTATTGTTGTGTTTCTGTTCTGTGACAGCTCATATCCATAGAAAAGATGACAGTTGACAGATGACATTTGACATTATGATCTGAATTCTATGGTAAATTGATTACGTTTTGTGAAATCCACCGTAAGTAGGTATCATTTGGGCGAAACAAAGTTCGCCGGGCCAGCTAGTATTCTTATAAAACCATAGTACCAACTAATAATTAGACCTGTCACCTGTGAATTATTAATGGGATCATTCATCTTCTATGATCTCAGAATATTCTAATGCCAACAGATTCAATGACTATTCTTATGAAACCATAGTATAACCATTGAAGTAAAATCGAGAAGTAAGGTTGAAGTAAAGTAAAGGTAGAAGCTGTCACTTGTGAATTATTAATGGGATCATTTATCTTCTATGGTCACAGAATATCTCTACGTATAAAATCCAGAAAAGCTCAAATATCTCGGGAATTACTGAATTAAGGAGGAAGAGCATCTGAGAGTGCTATCATTACGTATTTTTCTTCGCAGAATCCAACGCAATCATAAAGAAATAGGGTTCTAATTTGAAAAACAGAAGTTTTGGCCAATTTTCGATCACAGTTTTCGAAACGAAATTTGAAACACCCTGTGATGATATTCATTAAATTCAAAAGATGAATGACCTTTCCACATTCTTCTACTTTAACGTTGTAAGAACGGTTCACACTCGGGATGTTCAGAATAAGCATTATGAACATAACACTGACTATGAATATTTGACTTTTTTTCAGGTTTTTTTTTCGATATTTTGAAAACTATTCGAATGAATACAACAGTTTTAACAGAAATGTATTCAGCATTGAATACCCAATCATATCAGAAACGAAAAAATCGAAAAAAATATTTTTTTAACAAATTTATTTCCACTCCTGGTATAACCGGAAGTGCTCAGGCTCCAAAAATATTTTAGGTCTGTAGAGAATTTCCAACAATATCATAATACCAATTTTCGGATTTCAAATATGTCCAGTTCTCCAGAAACCTCTAATAGGCACTCGACCGTGGGACACCCTGTATATATATATATACTATATACAGGGTGGCCATTTGAAAACGAAACAGACGAGATTACAGACGAAATAAATTTTTTCGATAGAAATGCTCGGACAGGTCGATTTCAGTTTCGAGGGGGACAACTTAAGATGTAGGTTACGGACGCATAGCGCTTCAACCCTTGCTGCTATAACCCCCACCCCCAATTTTTGAATAGGGAAGATGGGGTGAGTGATACCTCATTTGAAAGGTATTTTTATACTGATTTCAGCACAGTAATTGTTTTTTCATTTTATGAATTAGTTCTCGAAATATTCATGCGTTAGTTAATTTTATCACTTAAATTAATTTTTTGCGAATAATTGACATTTCGTGCTTCCGAAACACCAAAATTTCCGTACTTGTATTTGAAATTGCAAAACATCTACCACTGGGCAAATGAAGTCATACCGTACGTGTTAATGCTACTAGAACTAGGGTCAGATCTTAGACAAAGGAAAGAGGAGACGTGGTATAGGATGATAAATCTTGAAGCCAAGATGCCACATAATGAAGAACGAACTGGACGACTCTATTACTACAAAACGATAATTACGCTAAGATCTGAACGACGTTGTCATGTTGTCTGAGATTTTCGATTCATTAACGTCGAATCCTTCCAGAATGGCCATTCACGAGATTATCTGGTTCCCAACTTGACAACACCGGTTGTTTCAGTTTCATTCATAATATTGTTCTCGACCAATCAGCGAAATTGGCCTACGATTTGACATTTCATGTTTGATACACGTTGCCATACCGCTATCTAGTTGAGTTGTGTCAAATAATTAAATTTCTGAGACATTTCTGAATATCTTGAGCAAATTACCAAAGAGTTCTTCGAAAATACGTTAAAATAATGGTTCGTAAGTGTCAAATGTTGGGCAAATTGGACTCCCGCAACCCTAGTTTGAGTTTTCACAGGTTAGTTTCATGTTTGCAGATCAGTGGCGTAGATTGTCCAATGTTTATAATTTTACTTTCAGATTTCCTTCTAATATTGAGAGAAGAAATATATGGCTTTCAATTTCGCGCTTGGTTGATGCTGAAAACATGCCTCAAAATCTGTTCTTATGTTCGGAGCACTTCGAATCCAAAGATTTTGGTTTTCAAGTGAATGGTACGAAATATCTTAAAAATGATGTCAATCCTGTTCCAACTCTGGGAACTAACGTCTTCAAGGTAAGTTTCTGTGGGAAATTCTAGAGATTCATATTTTAATTCAACCTGTTTGAATATAACTTCATTAAATAGAGTCAGAATATGTGTCAGTAAATATTGTTATATAATAATATTATATTATTTTTTATGAAGTATAATTCAATACATTAATTGAGAACTTTTTTGCAGCTCAAGCTCAACTGTCACTCCCCAAGATGATAAAAGTTATAATTTGCCGTTTGACAATGAATATTCAAAGAAATATATTTGCAGAGATCAAGTTTCATTCCTCGATGCAGAAATTTACCAGATTATATGCATACGATGAATGATGAAAAGATCTATTCTTGGACTGACATTGAAAGGGATACCTATTACAGAAGTGAAAGAAAAACAGGATTTTTAGGTCTCTTGATATGCATTGAAAGTTTGGAACAAATGTATTAGAAATATGTCATTGAAGCAAAAATTCCTTAAATATCTTCTCACTTATAAACTGTCGCAGTAAAAGTGGACATAACGATAACCCCACTGCAAGACAGTTCGATGCAGCATACAAAAGGTTGATTGTTCACTCACAAATATCCGCTTCTGATACCAGAAATGCCATCAATCAGGTATCCATCAGTATCCTGACATTCGAATCTGCAGTTAGCATGCAACCAATATTGAAAAAAAAAGAACAGTTTGCTTCAGTCGTGGAAAGTGTTTTGTTTTTACAGATATGGATGAATTTGAGTATGCAACTTCAACAGCATGGAATCTCACTACATATATTCAGAAGATATTGTAGGATATGTTGCTCGGATACTTGACAAATTTATTTCATGTCGAAAGTACCTCGATCTTTTGAGAAATGAAGTAGATGTTTCACTTCTCCAAATAAGAAAAACATGGAAGATTAATTAGGGCTAGCCAATTTGTAATTGATGTTTGTAAAGAGGGCGAAAAATTGTTCAAATTCTCCCATAAAACTTCGAATATTTTCAATAGAACATTTGTTACCAGTTCTGATCAGCCAAACTATGTTTAATGTTAATTCATCCATTTTACACCATTTTGAAAATCATCTTTTTGATGGAAATTTTATTGATGGACATGCTGATCATAATTCATAATGTTTATTAATTCAAGAGCTCATTGATACAATAAATTGTACAATAAAGGTTGAATTCGTCAAATTTATTTTTTCTTGAGACAATCAAAGTATGGTATTGAAGATTATTTGGCTATGAATATTTTATGACTCATATTTAGATCTTACATTCTGCATGTCTTATGCTATGTTGTTATTTTTATAGTATATCATTTTATCATTATATTGACTCCCCATGTATGATTGATGGGTCAAATATTGTATGCAGTACAAATATACAAGAACTATTGAAGTAAAACGATATCGATTCCAATTATAATTATACTATAGTGTATATCGGGGAATGAATCAAAAAGACCGGGGAACCACCCCCTCCCCGAATTAACGAACCAGTCATTTTTTTCTCGTTGCCATTTTATAAAGAATTAACATGGGATATTTGTAGATTATTCAACAGATACAAGGATGATCGAATTAATTTCAAAATAGCAAGAAGGGTACCTTTTAAACTGGGCGACATAGTATTCACGAGGATTAAGGATAGGGACTCAATATTGGACAGGAATAACGTCGTGTATAGGCTTAAATGTGTGGACTGCGAAAGATTCTACATCGGGCAAACAGGTAGAAACTTGAATACAAGAATTGAAGAACACAGAAAGGATTGCAGAACGTTAAAGAAGACTTGCGGCCTTTCAAAACACACTTACGAAACTGACCATAGAATTGATTTCGACGACCCTAACATTCTACATGTACAAAGAAATAGACATAAGAGATCTTTCCTTGAGACATTTGAAATACATAACTGCGACAACAACATTAACATCATGACTGACTCGACGAATTTTAACCCCGTTTACTCATTTCTGACCTTTCTAATGGGAAGGACAGAGGGCGGTGTCGCTGGTCGGGTTGACAGCCAAGCCTGACACGCGCGACTGCTCTCTTTCCTTCACATACCCATGTTTTGTTTTTCTGTGTTTGTCTCTGTGTTTGGTCTGTGGTACGATACCAGGCCACCATTTTATTGTGAATTTCCGACGCTCTTAAGATTATAAAATTGAATTGCTGGATACTTGATATAGGATTGAGAATTAGGATTTGAAATTGTTACCACCACTTAGAATTTTTGATAATACTGCCAAAGATAATTGTGGAATACCTTTTTTCTGGATGATTGGAGTTTTCGAGGGGCAGCTCAATTTTCGGTAAGCCTATGGCTAAAATTAACATACATAGGATACATTTTCTGAAATATTTGTAAAATTGTAGCTCCCTGAGGATGGCCCAGACATAGGCCGAAAGCTTGGAGAAATGAAATAAAGAGTTAACCCAAGGTCTTTTTGATTCATTCCCCGATATACACTATAGTATAAGAACTATTGATTATTTCTTTCATTCAAAAAATTCCTTTGAAGAATATGGCTCACATTGAACAAGCATTTTTAAAAAATTAGTCTTTAAAATTTTTTTATTCGAGGTCTTCAATTTGTGAGGCAGAGCATTGAACAACTTAAGACCCATGTATAAGGGAGACTTTTCTGTAAGAGACAAAGTGTGACGCGGATACAAGTAAGGCTCAATGTGCCTTGTAGTTCTTAAACTATTAAAGTAATCAGAATGATCAGCCATGAAAACAAGTACTCTGTAGAAATACAAGCCATATCATCATATGTAGTTAAAATGTTATTTTCCTTGAAGTGATCTCTACAAGATTCTCTGAAGCCCAACTTTAACATGACCCTCAAAATGAATTTTTGTCTCAGAAAGACAGATTATCAGTTGATAAAATTTATTTTAGAATAAGGATTCATCATGAAACAACTAAACTCTTAGATGAGTCCAAAAAAAATATATCAAGATCTATGAATACTGAACTTATATAGTTTAGGAAATTAGGAATGAATAATTTTACGATTTCCAGGCACGTAGCCAGTGATTATTTTGATATTTTATTGGGTAGTTCATTTTTTGTAATATGCGTGAATCTTCTGACTCAACAAATATTTTCGTGAATTTTATTAATTAAATTCAGGTGAGCTCTTTTTTTTCTTCAACCGGTTCATCGGCAAGTTCATGTAATACATATCAAATTGGAACCAAATTTCAGCTCATTGTGTTTAATATGTAGTTCCAAAGATATTGAGCTCCGAAGCAATTATTTTCAAATGTTAATAACTCCGAAACCACGCGGAAAAATTGGCCCATAATCAGACAATATGGGTATATTTATTGCTTTCCGTCGAATTTAATTGAATTCTGATTTCATTAATAAAAACGGAGGTGTATCATTTCCCCCTAAACAATACGGCAGATCCACGCCACTGGCTGCAAATGAATTCACGCGAAGCTAGTCTCTGCATTGTTGCCAGCGCGATTGCAGTGGCTATATCTGTCCTTGTTCCACTCATTGGAAATTGGTCGAGATGTTGGCTTCAAAAGTTCCTGAATTTATGAATGACATGCCAGGTCTCCTCTTTCTTTGGTCTGAGGGTCAGATGTTCGACTAGTAGTACGAGAGATGGCGACCAAGATTTTTGACTTATAGCGGCTCGGCTAAAACCGCACGGAATCGATACATTATATGACCCTGTACCCAGAAATGCGATTTTCAGACATTTTGCGCGTAGCGTATGATCTGAGCGCATTTTCAAAAATGTCAAAAAAACAACATGGGTGACTCATAGCGGCCCGTCTGATTCCCGGAATGTAGTTAGATAATAGCCCTGAGATACCAATTACACAGTTTTCAGACACCAAGATTGTAGCGCGTACCCAGGAGACTAATAAAAAAAAGTAAAAAATGAAAAAAAAAAAAAACTTACAGCGGCCCGTCTGAAAATGATTTTAATAGGTGAAGACGTGTCAATTGATGTGGAAAGATCAATTTTCAGACAAAAAACATGTCGCCTTACACAGTGGCGTAGCTAGATAGTCAGGGGCCCTGGTGCAAAAATCGGAGAAGGGCCCCTTAATGTATTGTTTGGTTTTTAACATGTCGAAATATAAATACTTTGAAGAAGCAGAGCTACTTACTGAAGGTAAGTACAATTGAGGAGTATACTTGAATAAATGATGTTGTCATTAGGATTAGGTAATGAAAAGAAATAGGTAATTCGAAATGTTTATTTATGTGGTAGATATATTAAATTAATTATATTTAGGAGGATGAAAAAAGACTTTGAGAACAATTTTTATTTTATTGATATGTTAGATTATTTGGCAAAATAACAATAAGAATAACTTATTTAAGGAATTCATTTAAATTAATTATTGAGGATTCAAACCTGGAGGTCCATCATCAAGTCTAAATTTGAAGTCATTGATTTTTTCGGGAAAAATATGTTTACAACCTTTGAGACTCATTTTTTTGCAAAAGATTCATTGACTTCACTCAAATATAGACTTGATGCTGCTTCATTTTAAATTGATATAAGCGATAATTGTCGCAGTCGAGCTTGGCCTTGTTCCTCAAATAATTTTTTATTATTTTTAATTTGCTGAAAGATCTTTCGACTCCTACAAAGATGACCGGAATTTTATGGAATAGTAATATTGCTGTAAATACTTCTGTTGGATCGCATTTCGTAATTCCTCATTATGTATTTTCATACAGAATTCGTGAATTGTCCATGCCTTATTCAATTCAAGTAGAAATAGGTGATGCATATTAAGAAATTGAATCTAAAAATTGGTCCCTATCATATCGCAAAATTTACTTGGAAATTTGTCGAAGCTTTGAATGACAGTTTTTTCTCCTACATCTATCAGAAATGAGGGTGACAGAAAATTGAAAATTGTTGACTGCAGTCATACCCCCGAAACGTGTATTTATGGGGCCGTTATACTCTGGCCGACGGCACCAATTCTCCATTCGAAAATTTCACGATTCGATTTTTCCCCTGAAAGCTTGATTTTTTTTTATTCTCCTTGAATTTCAGACAGTTCTCTGCGATTTCACATTTTCTGTCTTTTCAGTATTTCCATTGTTGCATTAATTAAGCGCCTATCCAAATGGAATTTTTTTTGAATAAAACTAGAAAAATTGATGAACAACCGGCAAAAAACGATTATGAAGTCAATTTTCATATAGTCTCAAATTCAACCCGATTTTTTTATGCGAAAAAATAATTTTCGCGAAGAGAAGAAATGGGAGAGCCTTCAAGACATTTTTTAACTTCAATTTGAAAAAAAAAATCATGCTTTTAGGTGAAGAATTGAAGGCGTGAACTTGTTAGCCGTCATCAGTGCCACATAGCCCTTCCTGCGGTAGCAAACAACTGAAAAATGAATGTACCTACATAGAGATCCAGTTTTTGAAGGAACCTCTGGGCTGAAGCATAGACATTTACCTGCTAGGTGTGACACTGTAGATTGAAACTGTACTCAATTATTCCTGCTTGGGCGTAATATAAGTTTCAGTTGTTTGCTACTGCAGAGAGGTCTATGTGGCACTGATGACGGCTAACAAGCCAGAAACTAGTCTGTCATGGTACTCCTTTGGTGGCGGCATCAGTGGTGTACTTCGGAAATTAGATCTCTGCTTGTCCATTTCCCTCATGTATCTGTATCAGCGTAAACTTGGAAAAATGAAAGGCACTTTTTGAATGGAGAATCGATGCCGTCGCCGATTTTTTCAGGCGACAAAATAATTTCATCAAAGAGAAAAAATTGGAGTGCCCTCAAGACATCCTTCAACTTCAATTTAAAGAAAAAATCAATCTTCAAGTTGAAAAAGAGGGCGTGAATTTGAAAAAATTAAAGGCACTTTTTGAATGGAAAATCGGTGCATTAGCCGTCGGCCAGAGTATAACGGCCCCTTAATTGTGAAATTATTGTATCGAGAAAATATTCATTTTGAACAATTCTTCCCTACTTCGAAATCGGTGATCAGAAGGAAGCTTATTCATCGAAATGTTTTTGAACGTTTTTGTCTCTTTTCTTCGAAATGGGGATCTATACCATATGCTATGGCATTTTCTCTAGCCTTGCATTTGAAGGACTCGAAGTCACTGCTATAAATTTTTATCTTTGTATTCGTCTCTTCTAAGCTCTGCATGCGTCGTCCAAATTGATATCGCATATTTGTAATACTTAAGACGTATAATTGATATCAATAAGAATGTGCATAAAATCGCAGAGAAAAGTAAATTCAAAATTCAACATTTTTTGTTATTATTTCTGCTTCGCTTCGCTCATCTTTGCACTAATTTTTCATAACTATTTCTGATTATGCACGAATGATATCAAAAAACGAAGTTTAATTGCTAAAATTGTGTTGACCCTACTGGACCATCTAGTCGGGTTTAGTTTTTTCAGAGAGGTGTCCGATTCACCAGTGAATTTTGACAACAAATCCCAACGTTTGATGCTATTTCCGAAAAAATTATACAAATCTTGTAACGTGGTAAAAACGGTGGTCAGCAATTGGGGCCTTGGGGGCCCCTAAGGTCGGGGGCCCTGGTGCACTGCACACCCTTGCACCCACGTAGCTACGCCGCTGGCCTTACATTTTTATAGCATTTCGAAAATGTCAAGAAATCTGACCTAAGTGACTCATAGCGACCTGTCTGAAATTTGTCGTGAATGATTGAATACGTTCCCCAGATGTGGAAAAAAAATGATATCAGACAAATTGAATGTAGCATTTAACTAATCAGACAACTTTTCAATTTGCAGTACTTAGCCCGGTTGCATGAACGTGAAGTAAATTTACCTCAGGGGTATCGTTCAATTTTGTCATACACATATTTATCAAACATTTATCTAATGTGTTTCTGAATTCAAGTTTCTTTCCTCAAGCACAAAAAATCAATGCTGAATAGCCGCAATCCTAAAAAAAAATACTAGCACTGAACATGAAATTGAGGTAGCTACCAAATTTACTAATTAAAAATTCGAAAGAATGAAATGATAAAATGTACTTTTGTAGTTTGTGGCGAATAAAACATTAATTATTCAGCAAAAATATATGCATTATATTTATTTAGATATTATGAATTAGTTCAACGTTCAACCCAAATCATTTCTAATATATTCCTGATCCAAGTCCGTAAAATAATTTGTGAAATTTCCGAAATACTTCACAGAAATTCTTTTGATTATAGTCACTAACACCAAATAGATATATTCCAAATGAAATATATAAAAAAATATATGACTTTAATTCAGAAATTAGTCTAACATGAATTTTATTCAACGCATCAACTCCTTGTGGTCAGAGCTTGTGAGTAAAGCAAGCCTGTGGTCACATAAATATTGGTTTACATCTTCCATATGATTCTGACAAGGTGACTTCACACTTGGTTCATCTCTTTTCTTTGCGATAAGATCGCATATGTCTTTCTCTTACTAGTGTAGCCGGAGTTTTTGCCGGGCGACTCCAGCACATTTTTTCGTTATAGGCGACACTCAAAATGTCTGAAAACCGTATTTTTGTATTTTGGGCATCCATACGAATGATTCAAAACAAAAATGAACCGAGCCGCTATGAGTCACTTAGGTCAGATTTTCGACATTTTTGAAAAGACACTCAGGTCGAACGCTACGCACAAAAGTTCTGAAAACACAAATATTAGTGATAAAATAACAAAATCTATGTACATTTTCAATATCAGACGGGCCGTTATACGACCGTCGACCTTTTTTTTTACACAGCAGAAATGCCCCCCCGCGAAGATGCTACACTTCTGAGTATTACTACTTACCAGTCGGCTCTAGGGTCATCTATTCTATCGATTTTACACGGTTTTAGCCGGCCGCTATGAAACATGGTTTTGTTGGTCGTCATCTCTCGTACTATAGCTGTTTTATTCACTGAAATCATTCTCCAACACTCCAACTGTACGGTATCAGAACGATTTGAAGTATTGATCTAAGAAATAAGACTTTTCAAAGTAGAGTAGATCAGTCAGTGGATTGGAGGAAGGAAGCCACAGTCATGGTTGTTTTGAAGCTCAAAATGTCGATTTTTCACAAAAAAACACTACAAGTGCCATGAAAACACCACTTCATTTTCAAATACTTAGTTAAGAATATTTCGAGAACTAATGCATAAAATGAAAAAACAATTACTGTGCTGAAATCAGTATAAAAATACCTTTCAAATGAGGTATCACTCACCCCATCTTCCCTATTCAAAAATTGGGGGTGAGGGTTGTAGTAGCAAGGGTTGAAGCGCTATGCGTCCGTAACCTACATCTTAAGTTGTCCCCCTCGAAACAGAAATCGACCTGTCCGAGCATTTCTATCGAAAAAATTTATTTCGTCTGTAATCTCGTCTGTTTCGTTTTCAAATGGCCACCCTGTATACTACTATATAGTTTACTTTTATGGTCGATATTATCAATAATAACAGTGGGGGTAAGAGATTTCGTCCTATAGAATTCAGATTTTTTACTCTTTATTCATTCACCGAGCTTTCGGAAATTAATTCTTTCCTTCTTCAGGGTTCTGAATCTGAGGTTTTCTCTTCGTTAGTAAGACTAAGACAATCACTCATATTACAATTAAATATCACAACTATTACATATTCACAATAAAACGGAACGAAATTTCAATCCCTGTCGAAACCAGATAACCTCCTGTTACTCTGGTTTCGACAGGGATTGAAATTTCGTTCCGTTTTATTGTGAATATGTAATAGTTGTAATATTTAATTGTAATATGAGTGATTGTCTTACTAACGAAGAGAAAACCTCAGATTCAGAACCCTGAAGAAGGAAAGAATTAATTTCCGAAAGCTCGGTGAATGAATAAAGAGTAAAAAATCTGAATTCTATAGGTCGAAATCCCTTACCCCCACTGTTACTACTATATATATATTGATTTTCGCTCCAAAGTATGACTTCATTCAGAAAACGTGCCAGAGTCATATGTCTAATAATTAAGTGACATATTTTCAATTCAATTCTAAAATATGAATAGGAGTTGACAACGATATACAGAGTTTGAAGAAAACGGATTAAAACAATTGAATAATATCACATGCAATTGTTAGGTTATGGTCGAAAGTTATGGATGACATACGTTTCACGACATAATACAATGAGTCAGAGAGAGAGAGAGAGATAGAGAGGGACAATATGAGTAAATTGTTTTCATTATTAATATTATTGCTCATTCTTACCAAGGACTGGCCTTAATTTCCATTGGCTCATTACCCATATTGGAATTATTAGACATATGACTCCGGCACGTTTTCTGAATGAAGTCATACTTTGGAGCGAGTTGCTACCAATTGTGAATCGGGATAGAGTGGCGTTTCATCCCGGCTTCGCTCCCGATGGACTCATCAGATTGGCTAATGTGAATGGAGCCTGCCAATGGCGTATTTGTTTAAGTTGCCCTGCTCGAAGCGAACGAGGGTACCAGGTCGAAGACATCTTGAAGCCTGTGGAACCGTAGTACCCAGGTATCGCTTTGGGGTGGCGCCTTCGGCTGCGTGCACTTGCTCAAGCGCAGTGTGCAAAGTTCTACCCACTGGTGGACTGCGAGTGGCCACAATAGATATGTTCGAATGAGAAGAAGTAACGACGATCTCAGAAGGAGATTGTTGCACTCGATTAGACAGCAAACTCCGACGAGGGATGGTACTGAACTTTTCTTTTTATAATTTGAAGCAATGACCCCTCAGATTGCCAGTGTGAAGTGGGAATAAAGAAGAGAAATCCTTGACAAACTTGCTCTGTATGTCACTATCAGGAGACCTACAGAGGTTCTTAAAAGTGGTCAAACCGAATATTTTGAGATGTTCGTTATAACTGGAGCGAACATTTTTTTCCATTCACCGAGTCTTCTCGAGTTCTATTTTCCGATATGTATCACAGTACCAGTGGCGGCACGTGGTTTTTTATTTTGGGAGTGCACATGTGGGCAGGTGCCGGGGGGTCTGGGGGTACTTCCCCCTTGTACAGGGGGGTTTGTGGGAGGAAAAAATTTCCAAAACTAACCTTCAAAACTGGCATTTTAAAACGAAATGGAAAATGTTCGAAATGTCACTTGTTTCATCGCTTATCACGGACATTACGGACAAGAATTTTGATGCAGCAATTCCTTTATTTGTGTGCATAACTCACAGAAAGCATACAGTCCAATAATTCATTTTGAATGTCTTTGGATGTTCTTTTGATTACTGTGGATTGATCTAAATGATCCCTGAGTACTTAAACTAATTCAGCCAAAACATTGATGAGACCTTCAAATCTACCAGGACTTATAGAATCATTTCCTTCTTGATGGCAACGTTATACTAATTCGAAAGCACCACAAAATTTGATACAATTTATGATTCTCAATAAAATGTATCTTTTTTTCTACTCGCTCATTATGTTTCTCGATTTTCAATCGGAAATCACTGTTTAATTGTTGTCGAATATCTTGTTTAGGACCTCATAAATCAAAACCTAATTTGACAGAGAGTTGTGTGGAACTTTGATGTTTATTAATTTTTTCTTTTAAATGGATTGAATCCTTGACACAGGATCTGGTCCGTTCTCTTAGATCATAACTAGTAAATAACAAACGAGGAAAATAATAAAGACTGTTTATAATTCCACAACCACATATCCATTCGGCTTTTTTAAAAGTGTCTATCTAGAAGGTTCTTTCATAATCGCGTATTTTACATTTTGTTACATGCGTGATCGATAAATTCGGTTTTGGACGACCAGCACTTTGGATTTTTTGTTTTTCTTCAGCTTTCTTCCTAAGTTTGAACTAGAAATACACATTTTCACTTGACAATGTGGAACTCATGCAGAAATGGGCAAAAGAATGAATTTGAGTGCGTGAACATTTAGATTTCCCAGATCCGTAAATTGGTAAAAAAAAATAAATGGAATCTTTTGAAACAAACTCAAAATGTCCTCAATTTTTGTGGAGCAGTAGGTATATAGGTATTCAATATACGATACTACATATTAGATACATGTGACGTGTTTTATTTCCAGGGAAATGATAAGTAGGTGGTACATAGATCGAAATCTCTGATTTACGTTCACCAAGAAAGTCGTAGGGGCCGGTTTCTCAATTGAACCTAGTGTTAGCATGTACGGTAACCTAGGTCCAGGATGTTATGCAGTCGGAAACGAAAAATACCAACTTTTTCAAAACTTTACAATTGAACACGAATTCTACCTCCAACACAAAAACCAGAAATGAGAATTGGCAAACTTAGACTTATGTTACATCCAAGAGCGCCAGACAGTTAGGAGTCGAGCTAGAACGGGTATTGAAATGTTATCAATACGAGAGAAAGGGAGTGTAAAATTTTCCTCAACTTTTTCAGAGAACAATCTCAACATGATGACTTGTTGATAAACTTCACAGATGAGAAAATTCAGGCTAAAGTTAACGACTTTGTAGAGTAAATGAGATATTTTCCACGTTCTTCCAGCTAATTAATACGTTTCTGCCGGGAACTAGAGACCTGAGACCGCAAAAACGTAACGTTGAGGATTCAACTGAGAAACAAGTAATTTGATATGCAGAACATGCTCTAAGCAAATGGTTTTCGTTAGTGAGGAATCCAGTGACAACATAAATTACAACGTTTTAATCTGAAACAAAAGGTACGGAAACCCTGTACCGGCTTATTGTTTATATTTCACTGAATACCTATCTCAGTTAATATTGGTCGTATAAAAACGTTTAAATGAGCAAATTTGTGGTATTTTTTATGGGCACTCAGAATTCACTAAGAAATGCATAAAAGCATCGTTTACCCGAAAATTTTATATGAGAACTGTTATTTTTTGAATGGTACACCATGTATTTCATTTTCCTAATCGGAGATACTTTATGGAGGTTATTTTCTGAAAATAAATGTTTTTTCTTCCAAATTCAAGGCAGCTGTGGAACGCCACACGACAACGATGCGTTTTCATTATATCAAAGGAACCGTGAATGGATAATAAAACAAGTGATATTTATTCCATTTATTCATTTACTTAAATTTAGATTAATTGTTCAAAATAACCCCCATTTACTTTTACTCAATATAAAGTTCTTCTTGCTCAGAATATATCATTTTTGCTGTATCAAATTCCAAATTATGAATTCGAAGAAATGTCAAACTGAAAAATTTAATTGTTTAATTTTCCATGGCAACTTCGATATAAAGATATCACATGATTCTCGAGTGGCCTTATACAGCTGCCTTAGATTCAGACGAAAAAACTAAGTTTAGTTCTGGAAAACGGCCAAAAATAATCTGCATGAAGTATATACAGGGTCTTTCACGAGGAACCTCATCCATATTTATACGGGAAACTACTGAACGTATTTTCATGAAATTCAGCACTTATGAGTATTTCACGATGCTGATGATATCTAAAATATTCTCAAGGCATGAGCACCTCCGGTTTTTCCGGAAATGACGTCAACTTCCGTTTTTCAAATAAGAACACCATTTTTTTATTCCAGAAATAGATTCCTTAGAAAATTTCAAGTTATTTTGATGTAACATTTTTCAGTTTTGGTTGGAAAATTCTCTCTGAGCGGAAAAATTCGAAAAAAAAATCGAAAATAGAGCTCCGCTGAAACAAG
This sequence comes from Adalia bipunctata, assembly GCA_910592335.1. Taxonomy (NCBI): domain Eukaryota; kingdom Metazoa; phylum Arthropoda; class Insecta; order Coleoptera; family Coccinellidae; genus Adalia; species Adalia bipunctata. The sequence goes on along the minus strand of OU342950.1, from coordinate 49,359,584 downwards.
AATAACTTCGAGGTTTTTGGATGGAAAATTTTCATTTTTGGGATTTTTCAAGATGTAAGATTGATGTATCCACTTTGAAGATCGAAATCGCGATTCATGATACAGGGGGTGTAAAAATCGCTTTCAAAGTTAGGGATGACAAAATCGTGAAAAATCAATTTTTTTAAATTAGAACCCCATTTTTTTATGGCAGATATTGAATCTACGTTAAAAAATTATGTGAGTGTATGCATCACACCCTTGCCCTAAAATGGATATTTTCTGAGTTAATATCCACTTTAGGGCAAGAGTGTGATGCATACACTCACATTATTTTTTAACGTAGATTCAATATCTGCCATAAAAAATGGGGTTCTAATTTGAAAAAATTTTTTTTCACGATTTTGTCATCACTAACTTTGAAAGCGATTTTTTCACCCCCTGTATCATGAATCGCGATTTAGATTCTTAAAGTTGATACATCAATCTTACATCTTGAAAAATCCAAAAAATGAAAATTTTCCATCCAAAAACCTCGAAGTTATTCTTGTTTCAGCAGAGCTCTATTTTCGATTTTTTTTTCGAATTTTCCCGCTCAGAGAATTTTCCAACCAAAACTGAAAAATGTTACATCAAAACAACTTGAAATTTTCTAAGGAATCTATTTCTGCAATAAAAAATGGTGTTCTAATTTGAAAAACGGAAGTTGACGTCATTTTCGGAAAAACCGGAGGTGCTCATGCCTTGAAAATATTTTAGATTTCATCAGCATCGTGAAATACTTATGAGTGCTGAATTTCATGAAAATACGTTCAGTAGTTTCCCGTATAAATATGGGTGAGGTTCCTCGTGAAAGACCCTGTATTTTTGAAATCAGAAGAAAGAGCTCTACCATGGCCTTCTCAAACTACCGGGCCCGGGCGCATATTCATATCCCACGTACCGTACCGCAGCTCGGAGTCAGCCGAAGCTTACGCGATAAACCACGTGCGTGATCGCATCTAATTTGGCGATATCAATCGTGGAATATGAATTGGAATTATAGAGGAAAGTCACCAAATATGAAATAGTATCCTAATATGGAATACCTTCATTTCTCCAAGACTATAAGTAATAAACGGAACACCCGACCATCTTCTGTTTCATTCGGTCTACTAACTATCGCACTCACACCATCGAGTCAGTTGCGCAAACGCTTAACGTGTGGCAGGCGTGTTTTGTTTTGTTGTCGTGGAGAAAATTTTGAAGGTAAGTAGTAACTGAGTATTACCAGCTGTAATGTTTGTATACATAAGTGTTTTACTATTTAGTATATCGGTATTATGTTCATTCCACCATTTTGTGATCTTTTGTCATCAAAATATTGTGACTTGAAAAAATATTTAGAAGGGTTTGAACTAGTATAAAAATCCAAATATGAACAGTCGTCGGTGTCTAATTATCGAATATGCTTGATGTGTGGGCTCTGGGCACATCATGATTGTGCTGGTCCAGAGTTTGATACTTGGATCTGTGACTTTTGCAAGTAATTATGTAACTTCTTTCCCTCATCACAATATGTTATATTCATTTAATTGATGTCAAAGATATTGATGTCCACTTTTGTTATTGTTATGTTGATTTAAGCTTATATTCCATATATGGGTTCCTATTTCCTATTTTTGTGTTAAATTTTAATTAGATTACTATATTTGATTAGAGGCTGTTAATTATTACATATAAATGTATGACTGATTAGTATAAACATTAAACTGATTTAATTAATATATCCCAAAAACAAAATGGTATTCCATATTTGGTGACTTTCCTCTAAGTTATAATGATACCAGGATTCTCTCATTTTTTTAGTTTATCTAACAGCAATCAGGTTTTTTTATGACAACGGGTGTCGGGTAACTATTGTTCAAGATTAAATACTTTTCGGATATAAGTTTATTGGGATGCAGGAATAAGTAGATATATTTAAAATAGATTTTATACTGAAGCGAAGTCGAAACCATTTCTCAAATGGAACCTACTCGGGATGTTTGGATTTAACAAAAAATACAAATCTCGAAAATAAATTATGTATTTCATTGAAAAACAAACCACTCAACATATAGATATAAATATGTAACTTCGAATTTGAGAGAATTATTTGAGGAATTTGTTATCCCCCAAACTTATGTTTTCCTTGACGCATTCTGTCAAGGAATGTGAAGCTCTTTGTTTTTTTTCGTCAAGCTAGCAGTATGTCTCCCTGCTTGCTGTTTTCTTCGGCCAGTTAGAACGGTCCTTCGTCTGGAAATCGATGTCGGCTGAACTCCATTTTTCTTTCCTTTCCTTATTGTCTTTGTGGAACCTCGTTTAGAAGGATAAAATTGATTATTTCTTCTAAATGAGGTATGGAGGCTACTTATCAGATTAGAACTAGAGTTTACATTTTCGTAGTATGATGCTAGGCAAGATTGAATTGCTGGTGTAAACCCTTGTGGATCATCTCCCAATCCTGTCAAAACCCTTTCATTGAGAATTTTAATCAATTATGTCCATTTTTGTTCCATCCATCATCGATGCACCCTCGGTGTCGTTAGTAGGTAGGTATACTATCAGCATCATCATGGTCACTTTCTTGCGATATTGGCGGCGGGTTTTCGAGTAATCCCATGGGTTGTACTAAAATCTCCGCCTGACCAACATTTTCAATGCTTATTTGCAATGGCATTACGAGTTCTTCAGGTGGTTCCAATCCGGTGGCGATTTTGAAAAACAAACTTCTGTTCTCGTTCGTCAAAGTTTTGACGACATTTGTCACTCGCATATCGGAAATAATGCATGATTGGTGCTTACAGATCTCCCCGGAAAATCCCACAGGACAACTGCATATACCGATACTTAAGTCCACAAAGTATTTGCGTCCATTTTATCATCGAGAACTCTAAACTCAGTGAACTCCATGTCCTTGATATGTTCAATTCGGCTGAATGGAAAATCCTTTGCATTTGGACACAATCTTTCAATAGTATTTTTGGTTAATTTATTGAAACACAAATCTAAAAGTCTCTGTTTATAGTAGGTTTCAAAATCAGTTATAATGAAATCAGTCAACTGGGTAAGATTGTACGCCTTCGTCCGTTCCAGAGGAATATCCTTTAATATGCGAAACATTACTTCCACAGTATTATTGGTATCGGAGCCTCTGGTTAATAGTACATTGTTTACCGAGTAGGAAAAGCCTAACATTCCTGGACGATTGTCGGCTTGCGCCTCGACTTAGCAACACAGAGTCCAGGAATATGTCTTTTCCTACGAGGTGAACATACTATTTTTCCGCAAATCCTTTAAAATTCGACAGATTCCAATTAATTTTGATGAAATCGCGAATTATTCAATTCATAAATAAATGATGCTTTGAAATTCCTATTGAAATTGGTTACGTTACTATGAAAACGTACTCATGTTGAATTGTCAAAGTTGACGCATATAATTAATTCAATTGCTAGTGTTTTCGAATTCAAAACAGTGTAAAATGATAAGTGAAGATGAATTTGCTATTTCTGGGACTCCTCCAGAGCTCGTTGATGCAGTGAAAATACTGCTTCTTTAGAATAAGTGCCGGAGGAATCATGAGAAAAGTTCGTATATGCATATGTCGAACCAACTGTTAGGAAATATCATTTCCCTACAGTAAGGAAATGAATATTTCCTAACAGTTAGGAAATCTTGACTTTTTCTATGACCAATTTTGACTGAAATGTCAAAATTTCCTAGCGATTTGCGGAAAAAGATCTTTTCTATAATATAAGCACCAGGTTTTTTTTTGTAAATGAACTTCTCCATTAGTGTGTCGACGTTGTAACAGGAACAGGAAAAAACAAACACACTTCGATTTCATTATTATAATCTTCGACTACCGGTTTCGGCCTTAGGCCATTATCAAGTCAGCGTTATTAAAAATAGTACTTTCCAGGTTGCTCAGCATACATATGGGCAAATCTGATTTTAGGGATGGAAAAATTGCCACCAAGATTGTTAAAATGTAAAAAATTTGGTTTTCTCTTTTTGATTTTCTAGCTCTTCAGACATTAGAATTCTAATCATCAGGCTCTCTAACAAGAGGTATAGCAACTTTGGAATTCATGTTGGCTCTGACATATTTAAAGAATTTTTTCTTGTTTTTCGACGTAACTAAGTCAGATTCAAAGGAGCTTTTAGAAGCTCTAATGAAGGCCGACACGAACTTTGAGTACCTTCTGTGGTTTTGGTAGTCATTCACGGATCTACTGCGAAGATATCGTTGCCAAAGAGATTTTTTGCGCCTATGCATTTTCATGATATCCTGATCTGTCCATGGCTTCAGAGGGCTGCATCTAATGACACTCAATCGACAACAACAAGAGACAGCACCCTTGATCTCACCGACGAAGTTATTCCACATGTTATCAACATACCCACAGAACTGCCAAACATGTCCCTCCAGTCTCTCGCGCAAAGGTAGTCAGTTACCCCAGCATAGTCTATAATCTGTAATGTTTTGTTCTGGTTACGTGGTGATGGACAAACATTCAGCTGAAGCTCTGATGCCAGGACAACGTGATCTGATTTTCCGAACGGAGGTTGGTATTCCAATTCAGAGAGAAGATTTTTATCAGTTGTGAATATAAGGTCTAGAAGTGAAGGATTCTGCCCTTCCCTATATCTGGTAGGTTCATGCACAAGTAGGTGCATGGCGGAATCAAACAGAAGTGTGGCGTAAGCATAAGAAGGTGAGTCATTGGAAGGTATAGAGGGTTAGAGGCCATTTGAGATCAGGGCAGTTAAAATCACCAGCAACTACCAAGTTCGTTTTTGTTAATGATAGATCCAGAAGGTATTTTGTGAAATCATTGTCAGCTGCACAAGGCCGTGGACGATAGATACAGCCGAGTGTAAGCGCGAAATCTGAATTAGAAATGTTCAAAAACATATTATCCATACCCTTCCAGCCCACATGCACCACCTCTATTGAAAAGTTCTCCGTAATGTGATCACTTATATAAACACATACCCCCCTATTACCCACAGCTTCCATGTTGTCATCTCGAAAAAGTGTGTAGTCCGGAATTCCATATATACTCGAGCTGATACCAGGGTGCAACCATGATTCTGAGATCATAACAATATAGGGACGATGTAATTGGACATAGGAGACCAGCTCAGCAAATTTAGAACCTAGGGATTGAATGTTGGTATAAATCTATGTCTCCCCCTATTTTGATAGACATGCTTTTTGCTTCCTTCCTTGGCTGGAGCGCCTCCACAACGAAACATTTCCCAGGAAATATCTGGCTTCAGTGATTCCCTGGACTCTCCTCCCAAGTATCAAGTTTCAACCCTCCTACTCGTACATGTATCCATGCCTTCTGTCCAACCAGTGGCGGATTTACGACTTCAGGGGCCCTACGCTTCAAAACTTTTGGGACCCCCTCTGAAACATTTTCGATTTTTTTCGAAAGAATTTTTCAATTAAAACTCACTTCTTTCAAAACAAAACATAAAGTTAATTAATGAAATACAAGCTATGTATATCAAAACAAAATAAAAAAGATGAATAAAAATCTCAAAAAAGGGAAAAATATCACCAAAATTCAAATACGAAATATCTCTAGAATATCATATCTGCAAGTTTTTTATTGCGGCACCGAGATTAACGAATAAATAAAATCATCACAAAATATACAAGTATCGTAAAGTTGTAAATCAGTTACCTACAACATAAAATTCCACTTAGAAAATTGATTATTTCTTATTTTAATATCAGCGAATCCTTTTATTGCAGAATCATAATCTAGACTACTCGTTATATCACTTTCGATAGAAAGTATTCCTCAAAACTGTAGTCTTTTTTCTGTCATAACAGTTCTGTATTTATTTTTTATCAATGACAGTTTGGGAAACGAGCAAAAAATTCTGTCAATTTTGGATGCTTAGCTTTAAGGATCCCCCACACCAACGCGGTACTGCGGGAGCGGGAGCGGTAGCGGGAACGACGCGGGATCAAAACATGTGGCGGGATATAGAAGTACTCACTACGCCTGAGTGCGAGTACTTCTATATCCCGCCACATGTTTTGATCCCGCGTCGTTCCCGCTACCGCTCCCGCTCCCGCTGTCCCGCGTTGGTGTGGGGGATCCTTTACTCTGCTCTTTACTTTCCTTGAGCTTTCGTTTTTGGTAGCCGCTCATATAATGTCTGTCAGACATGGTGTCACGTCAATATTACATATGCAACTAGCAACTGTAATAATAAGAAAATGTTAAATTTTATTTTATATTCTGTAAGGAATAACACAGAAATTCATTGACTTCGCTCTATTGAGGTATGAAATCCGAACTGATGAGCTATTATATGAAAAATTATTATCTAATCAATACAACATAAGAATGGGTAAATATGAACATATTATTGAACATATTGAATGAGTCTATCGGAGATGATCGGAAGTCAAGAAAAAATTGCAACAATTAAATTAATAAACATCTAAATATACATCCATATTTTTGAAACGAAATTATTTGTTTTTTTTGTCATTTCGTCGTACAAACAAGTAGGTACAGGTTGAATCAAATAATTTCTGTAAATCGTATTTTGTATTTCCTTTTCCCGGTATTGAACCACTATTATGTCGTATGCCTTATATCGAAAATGAATTTGACTGGTCTGCCTCATCATCGCTCGAATTAGGTATGTTTATGCCGAATTGCCGAAAAATTAGAAGAATGTTATTTCTAGCATATGGAAATGCACTGTAAAGCTTACCTTCTAAATCAATTATATCGTTCAATGAGAGTACAAGGATTTAAAAGTCCAAACACAAACAGAAATAGTTCAATTCACCAACACTTCTCAGTTTTTCACATTATTTGAATCTTACACGTTATACGAAACTCGCCCGTCACTGTCAACACTTTTCGAATCTTGTGAAATGCATGTGAGAAAAAAATATGAAGACCTAAGAACTCCTGCACAAGTATTTTTCACTTTACAACCCTAAACGAATCATCAGCTGGTCGGCCGTTCTGTAGCACATTCCTAGATTTTAGAGGAAATGCCGACAAATTTATTGAATTATGATGTAATTGTAAATATTGGAATTCGGCCGCCACCCTTGACTGAATTTATTGCAGGTAGACAAGATAATTAGGGACAGTACGCTGAATCTCGGATGGTGTGTTTTTTTCAACATCTGAGTTTTGCTCTGAGGCTCTTGTTATTCAATTGCGTCTCATGTGAATGTAATAATTCATAATTCACAAGTTGCCTCTGACCTTATAAAATATAGTACAGTCTGACTATTTTTTTTTACACTTACATACTGAATTTCCATTCTAGAAAAAAAAATTCAATTCGATCGCCGGGGCCCCTATGGACCTCGGGGCCCTACGCTGCAGCGTACTAAGCGTACCGGTTAATCCGCTACAGTGTCCAACGCTTGAGAAACTCTCTTGGTTTTCCTTTTATTTAGTTGTTATTCTGGTCCGAATTCCATTAAGTTATTGAGAGAAAACTGATTGTATTTCTGCGGAATTGTTTTCGCAACACTTTTTCTATCTTCCTTTAAGTTGTTCAATATCTTTGGAGTATTTTAAACACCCCGGGTGCATAGCCCAGACAGCACCAGATATTCTCAGAATGTGCCTAGAATATTCATTTTGGCATATTGGAATATTCCATGAATATGCGTATGGGAATTCCACAGATATTCGTAGAATATTCTGAAAAGAATATTCCAGGAATATTCCGAATATTCATAGAATGTTCCAAGAATATTATTTATGGATTATTACTGGAATATTCGGAAACTTATATTCTAGGCATATTCTCGATATTCCTGGAATATTCAAGGCATATTCCATACTGAATATTCCTATCATATCACATAAGGATACTCATAGAATATACCTAGAATATTCGGAATATTATAGAGATTTTCTATGGATATCTTAAACTTGAACCATTTTCATATTCAGGGAATATTGGATATTCACATATACATATATGCATTCTTAGGCCCACTCAAACTTTGGTTTATTCAATGATTTTACTCAGTAAACCAAAGGTCAACACAGGAGTTCAAACTGAACCTAAATATTTGAGCCTAATTGAAATTAGAAATACTTTTCAGAAGCATTGATATAATCTATCCAGTGAAAGGAAATGAAAAACATATTATGGTGTATAATCATATTTATTGAAGAAAACAAAAACAATGAGATGAAATATTTATTTGAATCAGCTTCAGTGGTGCTAAAGGACACGCAGAGACCCTGAAAAAAACATTTTTTAAGACATAACACAACACTGAGAGATTGACAACAATCATAACCTCCAAAAAACGTATATAAAAAAAGAAATGTACAATAGGGGATCGATGAACGAAGTCTTTTTCATAAATATATTATTTCGATATCGAAATGGCCGTGAATAAAATTAATCAATCAATTCATCACGGACATATAAAATCCCTTCATCAAATTCACTTACCTCATAGATAACACAAAAACAAATAATCCAGACAATACTCAAACTCGATTCACTAGGAAATCTTTCAAAATATCACTTCAAATAACACTCACAAAAGTTTCGATCTAAAGCATCCAAGGAAACGATTAGAAATAGAAATGATAGAATGGTGTGGTTAACCGACGCCGTGCAATCTGACAGATGGCGAATGGTGACATTCTATTGGCTACATGGCTGCTGATGGCGGGATTCTATGACGTCCATGGTCTAGTGTTTTGTGACATTTTACTGCGCACAAGTTTTGTATACAAAACTTCAACTCAATAATAAAATGAGATCATGAATTTACATAACTCTCGTTATCGTACGTAAATCTGAAAATTAATGAGATAATTGAATTTATGGTAACAATTAAATACATACAGTCGCCATCTGCTTATTGCAGTCCAAAAACATTTTGAAATTTCATTTTCAATGTATATCTTCACATATTACTTTAATATGCCGTACAGGATATTCCAGGAATATTATGAGCGGAATATTCCAGAAATATTACGTGCGGAATATTCAAGGGATGTACCCAGGGTATCTCATTTTGGGCACTTTTACGGGATATCTCTGTTATTTTTAACGTTAGCGGGATGCGGTTTTCGCGACAGTGTGATACTGTTTTGTGAAACTAAAGATGGCGCAATCAGATTTTGCATAGCCCTCTTAGTTTTTGCTATACAGGCTGGAAATGAAAAGTATCACTTTTTAATCACCCCACGTATCTCAGTTGTGCTTAAACTTGGAGAAATGGTTGAAAAGTATTCCTATAGATTTTTTTCCGTAGAATCCAGTGGAGTAGTCAGTTTTTCAATTAAACTCTCCGTTTTTGAGTTATTGAGCAAACATATGTTTTTTTAAATAGGACACCCTGTATATTATTTTTTATTATTATCGAGCACAATCTCAGCTTTTCAAAAACATATTATTTCATGCATTTATTTTCAAAACCAAGCTCAGAAATCAAGATTTTGTAATTCAATTGTCAATAACTAAGTAGTAGGCTCTATGACTGTTCATTTAAAACAAAAAATGAATGTCAAGATTTCGTTAGAAATCGAAAATAATGCAAACATAATATCTACATCACATGATCTAATATTAAACTTAATTTAATTTATAATATATTATTAATTTAATTTGCAATTTTTTGAAAATTCGAATAATTGATTACCTATGAATACCAATTATTAAATGTTTATTAGGGAATCCAAAACAATAACAAAATTTTGTAATTTTGTTTTATAGATGCAGTTCAAAATGACGGCCAATTTCTCGTATACAAAATCTGCAGAGTTTCGTTATTCTTTTAATGGCGTTCAAAAGAATCATAGGCCTTCTTTGCAAATTTTCATTTCATATTTCTCGTAATTGAGGAAAGAAATAACGGCAATGCAGACAATCGAATATTTTTGAAATTCCGGAAAAAGTCACACACCGTGCAGGAATCAAACCTGCGTCTCCCTACTTTCCGGGCGGGGGCCTTACCACTGGGCTAACGATGCATATGATACTTAAAGTATTCTAGCCGGTTTTTGGACACGAAACTTCTTAGGTCCTGGAGAACCAGAGTGTCGCCCTTCCATCGATTGTTGCTTTGTTTCTGGATCTTAAAAATGTACCCAAGTCTCATCCATAGTAACAATTCGGTTTAAGAAGTCTACATCGAGCACAGATCGAACGCGATGCTTCTACCCTTGCACGCTCTTGGTCAACATTTAAACATTCGGGTATCCATTTTGCAGAAATATTTTGGTCATGCATGGAACTGGTTTAGGGTCTAGGCTAACTAGATATCATCCTCCCAGTTAAAAAGTGCAAGAAGTGCGAAATAACGGACTACAGTGTATCAATTGTGTAACACCTCCCAGACAGCACCGGATATTCATAGAATATTCCCTGAATGTGCAAAACGGGATAGGTATATTCCGGATATTCGTAGAATATTCATAGAATATCATAGAATATCTATATCCCATACATCATATTCCGAGAATATTCCCATACGAAAATTCCAGGGATATTCCGAGAAGAATATGCTGAGAATATACCAAAAAGAATATTATTCATAGAATATTTCTAGAATATTCGTAGGATATTCAAAATTGAATATTCTTTGTGGTACAGGGTATCCCATTTTGGGCACTTTTACGGGATATCTCCGTTATTTTTAACGTTAGCGGGTTGCGGTTTTCGCGACAGTGTGCTACTTTTTTGTGAAACTAAAGATGGCGCAATCAGTTTTTGCATAGCCCTCTTAGTTTTTGCTATACAGGCTGGAAATGAAAAGTATCACTTTTTAATCACCCCCCGTATCTCAGTTGTGCTTTAACTTGGAGAAATGGTTGAAACTCATTCCTATAGATTTTTTTCCGTAGAATCCAGTGGCGTAGTCAGTTTTTCAATAAAACTCTCCGTTTTTGAGTTATTGAGCAAACATATGTTTTTTTAAATCGGACACCCTGTATATTATTTTTTATTCTCATTAAGCACAATCTCAGCTTTTCAAAAACATATTATTTTATGCATTTATTTTCGAAACCAAGCTCAGAATTCAAGATTTTGTAATTCAATTGTCAATAACTAAGTAGTAGGCTCTATGACTGTTTATTAAAAACAAAAAATGAATGTCAAAGCTTTGTCGGTTGATTTGAAAGTTTACAGTTCTCTCAGTTTTTTTTATTCATTATATTATATTAATGATTCAGTTTTAAGTTTTTCTCATTATGGCTGCTTACGAAAATTACGAGAAATGAGAATGGTTTAACGTCTGTAAATATAATTGAGGAAAGAAATAACGGCAATGCAGACAATCGAATATTTTTGAAATTCCGGAAAAAGTCACACACCGTGGAATCGAACCTGCGACGTCGGTGATGTTAGCTCCCGGCCGGCCGGCTCCAAGCGCTGCTATTCCACCACGGTCAATAGTATCAAGCCACTGCGGGGGCGGGCGTTATTATTCGACGTTGAAATCGGGCGGCCAACACTTATAGTAAGCTGATTGAATAGATTGATGGAAGGACTACTCCGATTTATCTTTCTGTTCAATTTCCATTGCTCTAAAGAACCCATTTCATGCTATACATGAAGGTACCCCGATTTCGTTCCGACAGAAGTTTTTATTTTTTTTCAAGAGTTTGAGATGGCGGCCAAGACTTGTGATTAGCTGATTGAATAGATGGATAGAAGGACTATTCGGATGATTTTTTTCGTTCAGTTTGGATGGCCCTAAAGGGCCAGCTCCAAGGATCAAACGTGGGTATAGGTAGTCCGAGGTCGATTCGACAGAAGTTTTCATTTTTTTTTCGAAAGTTGGAGATGGCGGCCAAGAATTTTGATTAGCTGTCTGAATAAAAGGATGAAAGGACTATTCGCGTGATTTTTTTTGTTCAGTTTGGATGGCCCTAAAGGGTCCAAGGATCAAATGTGGGTATAGGTAGTCCGTGGTGGATTCGACAGAAGTTTTTATTTTTTTTCAAGAGTTGGAGATGGCGGCCAAGAATTTTGATTAGCTGACTGAATAAAAGGATGAAAGGACTTTTCGGATGATTCTTTTCGTTCAATTTGGATGGACCTTAAGGGCCAGCTCCAAGGATTAAACTATGTGTATAGGTACTCTGAAGCCGTTTCGACAGAAGTTTTTATTTTTTTTCAAGAGTTGGAGATGGCGGCCAAGAATTTTGATTAGCTGACTGAATAAAAGGATAAGAGGACTATTCGGATGATTTTTTTCGTTCAGTTTGGATGGCCCTAAAGGGCCAGCTCCAAGGATCAAATGTGGGTATAGGTAGTCCGAGGTCGATTCGACAGAAGTTTTTATTTTTTTTTCGAAAGTTGGAGATGGCGGCCAAGAATTTTGATAAGCTGACTGAATAAAAGGATAAGAGGACTATTCGGATGATTTTTTTCGTTCAGTTTGGATGGCCCTAAAGGGCCAGCTCCAAGGATCAAATGTGGGTACAGGTAGTCCGAGGTCGATTCGACAGAAGTTTTTATTTTTTTTTCGAAAGTTGGAGATGGCGGCCAAGAATTTTGATTAGCTGTCTGAATAAAAGGATAAAAGGACCTTTCGGATGATTTTTTTCGTTCAGTTTGGATGGCCCTAAAGGGCCAGCTCCAAGGATCAAATGTGGGTATAGGTAGTCCGAGGTCGATTCGACAGAAGTTTTTATTTTTTTTTCGAAAGTTGGAGATGGCGGCCAAGAATTTTGATTAGCTGACTGAATAAAAGGATAAGAGGACTATTCGGATGATTTTTTTCGTTCAGTTTGGATGGCCCTAAAGGGCCAGCTCCAAGGATCAAATGTGGGTACAGGTAGTCCGAGGTCGATTCGACAGAAGTTTTTATTTTTTTTTCGAAAGTTGGAGATGGCGGCCAAGAATTTTGATTAGCCGCCTGAATAAAAGGATAAAAGGACTTTTCGGATGATTTTTTTCGTTCAGTTTGGATGGCCCTAAAGGGCCAGCTCCAAGGATCAATTGTGGGTATAGGTAGTCCGAGGTCGATTCGACAGAAGTTTTTATTTTTTTTTCGAAAGTTGGAGATGGCGGCCAAGAATTTTGATAAGCTGACTGAATAAAAGGATAAGAGGACTATTCGGATGATTTTTTTCGTTCAGTTTGGATGGCCCTAAAGGGCCAGCTCCAAGGATCAAATGTGGGTATAGGTAGTCCGAGGTCGATTCGACAGAAGTTTTTATTTTTTTTTCGAAAGTTGGAGATGGCGGCCAAGAATTTTGATTAGCTGACTGAATAAAAGGATAAGAGGACTATTCGGATGATTTTTTTCGTTCAGTTTGGATGGCTCTAAAGGGCCAGCTCCAAGGATCAAATGTGGGTACAGGTAGTCCGAGGTCGATTCGACAGAAGTTTTTATTTTTTTTCCGAAAGTTGGAGATGGCGGCCAAGAATTTTGATTAGCTGTCTGAATAAAAGGATAAAAGGACTTTTCGGATGATTTTCTTCGTTCAGCTTGGATGGCCCTAAAGGGCCAGCTCCAAGGATCAAATGTGGGTATAGGTAGTCCGAGGTCGATTCGACAGAAGTTTTCATTTTTTTTCGAGAGTTGGAGATGGCGGCCAAGAATTTTGATTAGCTGTCTGAATAAAAGGATAAAAGGACTTTTCGGATGATTTTTTTCGTTCAGTTTGGATGGCCCTAAAGGGCCAGCTCCAAGGATCAAATGTGGGTATAGGTAGTCCGTGGTGGATTCGACAGAAGTTTTATTTTTTTTCAAGAGTTGGAGATGGCGGTCAAGAATTTTGATTAGCCGACTGAATAAAAGGATAAAAGCACTTTTCGGATGATTCTTTTCGTTCAATTTGGATGGACCTTAAGGGCCAGCTCCAAGGATTAAACTATGTGTATAGGTAGGTACTCTGAAGCCGTTTCGACAGAAGTTTTTATTTTTTTTCAAGAGTTGGAGATGGCGGCCAAGAATTTTGATGAGCTGACTGAATAAAAGGATAAGAGGACTATTCGGATGATTTTTTTCGTTCAGTTTGGATGGCCCTAAAGGGCCAGCTCCAAGGATCAAATGTGGGTATAGGTAGTCCGAGGTCGATTCGACAGAAGTTTTCATTTTTTTTCGAGAGTTGGAGATGGCGGCCAAGAATTTTGATTAGCTGTCTGAATAAAAGGATAAAAGGACTTTTCGGATGATTTTTTTCGTTCAGTTTGGATGGCCCTAAAGGGCCAGCTCCAAGGATCAAATGTGGGTTTAGGTAGTCCGAGGTCGATTCGACAGAAGTTTTTATTTTTTTTCAAGAGTTGGAGATGGCGGCCAAGAATTTTGATTAGCTGACTGAATAAAAGGATAAGAGGACTATTGTTTGACCCTTTGAGCTGGCCCTTTAGGGCCATCCAAACTGAACGAAAAAAATCATCCGAATAGTCCTCTTATCCTTTTATTCAGTCAGCTCATCAAAATTCTTGGCCGCCATCTCCAACTCTTGAAAAAAAATAAAAACTTCTGTCGAATCGACCTCGGACTACCTAAACCCACATTTTATCCTTGGAGCTGGCCCTTTAGGGCCATCCAAACTGAACGAAAAAAATCATCCGAATAGTCCTCTTATCCTTTTATTCAGTCAGCTAATCAAAATTCTTGGCCGCCATCTCCAACTCTTGAAAAAAAATAAAAACTTCTGTCGAAACGGCTTCAGAGTACCTACCTATACACATAGTTTAATCCTTAGAGCTGGCCCTTAAGGTCCATCCAAATTGAACGAAAAGAATCATCCGAAAAGTCCTTTTATCCTTTTTTTCAGTCAGCTAATCAAAATTCTTGGCCGCCATCTCCAACTCTTGAAAAAAAATAAAAACTTCTGTCGAATCCACCACGGACTACCTATACCCACATTTGATCCTTGGACCCTTTAGGGCCATCCAAACTGAACAAAAAAAATCACGCGAATAGTCCTTTCATCCTTTTATTCAGACAGCTAATCAAAATTCTTGGCCGCCATCTCCAACTTTCGAAAAAAAAATGAAAACTTCTGTCGAATCGACCTCGGACTACCTATACCCACGTTTGATCTTTGGAGCTGGCCCTTTAGGGCCATCCAAACTGAACGAAAAAAATCATCCGAATAGTCCTCCTATCCGTCTATTCAATCAGCTAATCACAAGTCTTGGCCGCCATCTCAAACTCTTGAAAAAAAATAAAAACTTCTGTCGGAACGAAATCGGGGTACCTTCATGTATAGCATGAAATGGGTTCTTTAGAGCAATGGAAATTGAACAGAAAGATAAATCGGAGTAGTCCTTCCATCAATCTATTCAATCAGCTTACTATAAGTGTTGGCCGCCCGATTTCAACGTCGAATAATAACGCCCGCAGTGGCTTGATACTATTGACCGTGGTGGAATAGCAGCGCTTGGAGCCGGCCGGCCGGGAGCTAACATCACCGACGTGAACCTGCGTCTCCCTACTTTCCGGGCGGGGGCCTTACCACTGGGCTAACGATGCATATACCAATATTCCTTGGCTGTCTGTGGTCATGTCTCGCGGGCCAATGGAATGGGGGGGGTCTTGGCTTGACCGCCTAGACCGAGAGGAAACAACCTCATTAAAAATTCTAAATCCACGGTGGGAAACCAGGCCAAAGGATGCGTGGCTAGATAGAGGACTAGTCTCCACTGGTTTCAACCTTGGAGCACCAGGGGGAACTCCATTGTATTAAACCCCTTACCTCTGCATGCGGGGCTCTGCAGAGGTGGACTGTTCAGACCCTTGCTTATCGTGGGACCAAACATGGATCAGAAAAACAAAAAACAAAACACCACCGGAAAAAGGGTGGAGAAATCCTCCGCCTCTTCTTCCGGGCACCCTTCACAGGGGAAGGTCAATAGACCGAAAAAAGCGCGACTGCCATTCGAGTTGCCCCAACTGGGACAACCGGGTGGCAGGGACGACCCGCTAAGGAGGGGTCTTAGTGGGGCGGGAGTTCGGAGGTACCTGCGACTCCTCCACCAAGGTGTTAAACCTGAGGAGGCTAGGGAGCAGGCCCTTCGGCGCCCGGCTCCGGAGACCACTCCTTCGGGTAGCAAAAGAGGCCCGGAGCTTATGACACCTCCGCAGCGGCATCCAGCAAAGAAGCAGAAGACGGCTGCAGCAAAAACTGGGCAAGCCACCGGTTATGCAGCAGCTGTCAAAGCAAAGAAAACCTCCAGGGTAGGAATTATGCCTAAGGACTACCCCAAGGCTACCCTGGAGGCCGAGCAACTTTCCTCCCTAGAGGATATTCTAGTGGAGGAGATGTGCCAGAGCCAGGAGAGGGGGATCCACTTTGCTGGCGTTCATTTCAGAAATGGAATGATGCTGGTAGACTGTGGATCTCAGGGATCTCCGGAATGGATCAAGCGATCAGTTCCGCAATTGAAATCTTGGAAGGGGCCTGAGTTGGTGGTGCTAGAGGGAGACGACATCCCCAAGCCCACCAACATCACGATCTTCTTTCCAAGAAGCCAGGAGATGGAGTCTGAGAAAATCCTCAGACTCGTGGAAGTTCAGAATTCCAACCTCAATACTGGGGCATGGAGAGTTCTGAACTCCAAGAAAGAGGGCAAGGGAACGGTCCTCACGATTGGGATCGATCCCCAATCAGAGGAAGCTCTAAAGGCGGTGGAATGCAGCCTAAACTTCCGGTTTGGGCGCATCCCAGTCTCAGGGCTAAAGGGTACTAATGTGCCAAATGTCGCGGCGGAGAGTTCGATGGACGTGGAGATGCCCTCCACATCCGGAGAACTCAAGACGCAGGGAGAAGAAGCAGACGTAAGTCTGGGCCAACCTGGTGGCTCTACCGGGGCGCCAGTGGTAGCAGAGATTTCCTCTGCTACCCGGGGAACTGATCCGAGCTGCCTGGTGGCCAAAGGGACCGACTCAGATTCCGAAAGGGAAATACCCCACAAGGAATCTGAGGAGGAACAAGAAAAGATTAAGGTTGGGGCATAAAGGGACTGGGTTACCACCATCTCTCCCCCAAAATAAATAAAAATCTTCTTCTACAGAGTAGTACAAGTGAACCTGCATCACGCGAAGGGCTCCTCAGCGGTGATTGCAAGGTCATTTGCGAGTTTGCAACTTAGCATTGCTCTGATCCAGGAACCCTGGATCAACAAAGAAGGCCAAATACTGGGCTTGGGGTGCAAAGACTCAAGACTGGTTTATGACCAAAGGCAAACGTCTCCACGTGCCTGTGTGCTCATAAGGAGCAATATTAAATATATTTGTATTTCGGAATATATGTCTCGGGACCTGATTCCGATTATGGTACACCTCAATGTTGGGGTAATTGACCGAGACATTGTCATAGCATCCGCATACTTCGCTGGAGATGGGCCAATAACACCACCAGAGGAAGTACAGCGGCTAGTACGTTACTGCAACAGCAGGAAGTTGCCAATCATAATTGGATGTGATGCCAACGCACACAATACTATTTGGGGAAGCACGAACAATAACACCAGAGGTGAGTGCTTGCTTGAATATCTCTTGGCTAACAATCTCGAGACATTGAATGTAGGGAATACACCAACTTTTGTCACGAGAGCGAGAGAAGAGGTCCTAGACGTGACAATTGTCAACGTCGCTGCCAGGAAGAATGTCACTTCCTGGAGAGTGATGGATGAACCATCACTCTCTGATCATAGAATTATCGAGTTTAGGGTGGAGGGAGATACCACCTCGCCACCCCTGATTCGAAATCCTAGGAAAACAGATTGGTTTCTTTATAGAAGCCATCTGAAGAATAATTTAGACCAAATCGTAATAGGGCGGGAAAAACACCGTTGTTACGATTTGGAGCAACATGTTGAGCAGGCAAGCGAGGCAATGATGGAGGCTTTTCACTCCAGCTGCCCACTGGCCAAAGCTCGATCAAGTAAAGAAGCTCCTTGGTGGAATGACAACCTGTCAAACCTCCGAAGGGAAGTCCGTAGGCTCTTTAATAAAGCCAAACGAGACAGTAACTGGCAAGGGTACACTGAGAAACTTACTCAGTACAACAAGGAAATCAGGAAGGCCAAAAGACTTAATTTTCAAGCCTTTTGTGAAAGCATCACTTCCACTCCCACAGCAGCCAGACTTCAGAAAGTCATGGCAAAAGGGGGAACTAACCCCACTATGTCGCTTAAAAGGCCAGACGGTTCGTACACTGAAGGAGAGAAGGAACGATCCATTCTTCTTCTCGAAACACACTTCCCGGGTAGTGAACCAATAAGTAATACTGTAATAGCAATGAAGCACACCAAGAACTCCCGCAAGGAGGACTGGGACATTGCTAAGAGTATATTCACAAGGCAACGGCTCGAATGGGCAATAAGCACCTTTCAGCCGTATAAATCCCCAGGAGTAGATGGGGTGTTTCCGATACTCCTGCAGAAAGGAGTGGAGGAGATCCTCCCTCATCTACTGAAGATCACAAGAAGCAGCTTAGCATTGGGTCAAATACCTGAAAAGTGGAGAAGGGCAAAAGTAACCTTCATTCCCAAAGCAGGGAAAAAGGACGGGACTGACCCTCGTTCCTTCAGACCCATTTGCCTGACATCGTTTCTTCTTAAAACGATGGAGAAAGTCGTAGATAACTACATAAGAACGGAGCATCTGGAAAAAACACCACTTCACAATTCTCAGCATGCTTACAGAGCGGGACGTTCAACGGAGACCGCTCTGTATCAGCTGACTGAAGTCATCCAGAGAACTCTGAATAACAAAGAAATCGCCATGTGTGCCTTCCTGGATGTATCTGGGGCCTTTGACAACACAACACACGTGTCTGTCAGAGATGCACTTGAGAGGCGAGGAGTGAATAATACCATCTTAAAATGGATGTATGAGGTGTTAACGACGAGAATAGCTGAGACATCGATGGGTGAGGAATCCGTCTTCGTCAAAGCTACTCGTGGAACACCTCAGGGTGGGGTGTTATCCCCCCTCCTATGGAGCCTGGTAGTGGATGAACTTCTACACAGGCTAACGGAGCTTGGCTCCGAATGTGTAGGCTATGCTGACGACATAGTACTAATAATTAGAGGCAAATTCGAAGGTACTCTCTGCGACCTATTGCAGAAGGGCCTTAGAATCATTGAGCAGTGGTGCTTGTCAGTGGGGCTTAACATCAACCCAACCAAGACCACATTGATTCCGTTCACTCGGAAGAGGAAACTTCCAGCCATGAAAACGTTAGTATTAAACGGAAATATCTTGGAGTGGGGGTCTGAAGTCAAATACCTAGGAATAACACTAGATAGCAAACTTCTGTGGAATGAGCATGTTGATAATGCTACTGGCAGAGCTACGAGAGCTCTGATGGCATGCAGGCGTCTATGCGGCAGGAACTGGGGCTGTAACCCAAAAATACTGCGATGGATGTACGGCATGATTATAAGACCTATAGTCACATATGGGGCAGTAGCCTGGTTTGCTAAGGCAAGTCAGGCAAGTACGAGGAAAATGCTCGACAAAGTACAAAGGCTTGCCTGTGTGTGCATCACGGGAGCTATGAGAACGTGCCCAACCAGGGCGCTTGAGATCATCACAGACCTCACACCTCTACATCTAGTGATTGATAGGGTAGCCCATGAGGCCATCCTCAGAGTATCTAAAGAAGGAGCAGGCAATGAGAGAGTCAGGTTTCAGAGAGCTTGATCCTCACTGAATGACTACACCTCATCTGCAAACCTTCCTAGTGATGTAATGATCAAGAAAGTAAGCACTGAGAAGAACTTCAGTACACTGCTAAGTAAAAGAGAGGATTGGGAAAGGGAATACACCAACTACAATCTCAAAGAAAATACAATGAAATGGTATACAGATGGTTCTAAAACCGCTACAGGAGCTGGCGCTGGGATATACGGGAAAAGTACCAAGTGTGCACTTTCGTTAGGCTCCTGTACAAGCGTCCTTCAAACGGAAATACTTGCAATCGCAAGATGTCTAGATATAAATCTAGAAAGAAACTATCAGAAGTGCGATATAGCTATTCATACAGATAGTCAAGCTGCTATTAAAGCACTGAGCTCCTACGTCATTGACTCAAAGCTGATTTGGGAGTGCCGAAACAAACTCAATGAGGTAGGCAAGAAGAATAAGGTCTCTTTAATCTGGGTTCCCGGTCATTCGGGAATCGTAGGAAACGAAGAGGCCAATACACTGGCCAGAAAGGGCGCACAAATACCCCTCACTGGCCCAGAACCCTTCTGTGGTATAGGAAAATGCACCTATAAGATGGAGTTTATGCTGAAGGAGAAAACCGAAAGAGAAAAACTCTGGCGGAATCTCCCAGGGATGGATCACTCCAAAAAGTTCCTCCGGAACTTTGAAACTGCTAGATCCAAAAAACATCTGGATCTCAGTAAAAACCAACTTCACCTACTCACTGGCTTTCTCACAGGACATTGTCGCCTAAAAAAGCATCTGTTGAGAATGGGTTTATCAGACACTGATGAGTGTAGATTCTGTGGGGAGGAGGAAGAAACTCCTATTCACCTGATTACGGAATGCTATGCCATTGCAAGCCAAAGGAAAGAGTGCTTTGGACAAGAAACTTGTAGAAGTGGGGAGTTATCCTCCTTGAAGCCGTCCCAGATTCTGGATTTCATCAAATCTCTGGAACTGGAGGGCGAGCTGTAGGAGGCACGATGATAACAGCTCTGTCAGGGGGCACAATAGACCTTAAGGTCGCAGTGAACTGTAACCCCTTTTTACTATAAACTATATATATATATATATTCTTTTGAAAGAGAGTATTACAAACTGTTTTCTTAAACCAAACAATACATGGCATATGGCACGTGTGAAGAAATGGCTACAAGGACCAGATTATATAAATGAATAAAATCTGTTTCCCGCTCCAAATCTAAGTGTTAGCAGAGGGAATGTAAACGGGGTACCATACAATAATATATATAAACTATATAAACGATGCATATGATACTTAAAGTATCCGTTATTTCGCACTTCTTGCACTTTTTAACTGGGAGGATGATATCTAGTTAGCCTAGACCCTAAACCAGTTCCATGCATGACCAAAATATTTCTGCAAAATGGATACCCGAATGTTTAAATGTTGACCAAGAGCATGCAAGGGTAGAAGCATCGCGTTCGATCTGTGCTCGATGTAGACTTCTTAAACCGAATTGTTACTATGGATGAGACTTGGGTACATTTTTAAGATCCAGAAACAAAGCAACAATCGATGGAAGGGCGACACTCTGGTTCTCCAGGACCTAAGAAGTTTCGTGTCCAAAAACCGGCTAGAAAAGTTCTTGCTTCAGTTTTTTGGGATTGCCATGGAGTAATCATAGTTGATTTTTTGGATGAGGGTACAACAATAACTGGAGATTACTATTCGACATTACTGACCACTCTACGGGAAGAAATTGAAGAGAAAAGAAACGGAAAGCTATCCAAATGTGTTTTGTTCTTACAGGACAACGCCCTAGTACACAAATCTCAATGTGCCATGCAAAAAAATTCGTGATTTAGGGTAAGAATTACTAGAACACCACCCTCATTCACCAGATTTGGCTCCATCCGACTATCTCTTTCCTCAACTGGAAAAAAAGTTCAATAGGTCGTACATTTTCTTCCAACGAGGAGGTAATAAAAGCTGTGGAGGACTGATTTGCAGAGCAAGAAGAAACATTTTTTTTGAAAGTCTAGAGACGTTGCAGGTTCGCTGTAATAAATGTAGTCAATTAAGAGGAGAATATGTTGAGTAATAAAATATTTTGACATTGAAATTTTGTTTGGTTCTATAGTAGACTAAGAATTTTTCAATAAGTATATCCTCGTATATACGCGACTCTTTTCAGTTGCCATGTTCAGATATTAGCCAAAGGGCAAGACTTTTTAACATTGCAACTATTTTTTTTGGGTTTCACTAATTTAGGATATTGCGGGGTCATTTATGGTATTTTTGGATAATGATAGCTTATTACCTATTACCACAGTGTCCATAGTATACTATATTCACTATATTCAAACACGACAAGTTTATAGTAATCCATAGGATTAAACTGACAAAATATTTCGTTTAATTTCTTGAACTAGCTATTGATCAAATACGTGACCACTGAATATTTTCGCGTTCTTCTTCCACCTTGTACGAGCTGGTACTATACGCACAATTAATGCAATTCATTAGAACAAGCGAATATCTCATATACCGTAACCCCCAGTAATAAAGTAGCAAGACTTCCGGATATGCTCTTTGAATAAACGAACAGTAAATCGCATGAGGGTGGAAGGTTGAATCATAAGATGCATTGTGTGAAGCATTTCTGCTAGCAATTATGCAAATTGAGTTAGAAACGTTCTTACATAAGTATCTATACTCCGAAAAACGAAGCCGTTTCTTTATAATGAATATTTCTTCAAAATCTGTAGACTAAATATCCCTGAACCCAAATAAGGATTCTAAAGAATGCATTTAGGTTCAGGTGTTGTCAATCTTGACTAATATCTTTGTACTAAGGGTTATCTCCTCCAGATAGTGCAGATATGTTACTGGTCTTATTGAATACAGCAATATTCAGCCATCTACTAGATATCCGTTCTGAAAATGTGAACAAAAGGTCCAACAGTAGTATTTCTCTAAGGTCCACAATATAGTTTCAGACCAAGAGCCAGTGACCAATTTTCATATGTCATTTCAACTCACCAAAATTCACTTTTTTAATATTCGATATCTGCTCGAAAATAAAAACCATTTCTGCCAGCCCATAATGGCCGGAGTAGACTACCATGAGCGCTCGAAGGGGCCAGAAAATTAGGTTCAACTATGTCATAGTATCATACACAAAACTTTCAGGAATTGTTATTGATAATATATTGAATCTATAAAATATAATGACAGAAATTTTTTACATCACGAACCATCTGATGCCAGAACGAGAAATGTTGCCGCGCAAATGCGAGCGAAATGAGCTTATTCATATTTGCAAGTCAGACCTAGAGCATAATGGGCATTTACGAGACTCATCAAAAGTTGATAGAAAATTATGTAGGAGGAGCTAAAATTATTTTATGAAATTATAGAATTTGTTTACAGTTTCATTCACCTGATCCGATTATAAGGGTATTCGCATGTACTCGTAATAGTAAAGCTCACTGTGAAAGTCTTATACTCTCTTTTACTACTCTTGACAGAGATCTTAGACTTCTTTGAATGTTTCGTAAATCACACAGGTATACTCAAGATCTCCTCAATCCATTCGAAAAATTCTTGGAGCTCAGTTCAGATTCGAGCATAAATTCTTCTAACAAAGTCAATGTTTATTAATAATCTGTTGGTGAAAATATTTTTACTCATTTTTTGAGAACTAACCATTATAATATTGTTGAAAAATATTCTTCGAGTGAGAAACAATGCATTCATTGATAATGTCAACCAAGATGACGACGATGAGGAAATAAATTTTGGGGATGCGTACGAAAAGCATAGTTTTTTGAATAGTTTATTACTAAATAAACTGTTGTAATGTTAAAAATAAACACCTTCAATTCCTTTAATTTATTCCTTTTATTTAATTGACAATAATACATGCCCAATATGAATTGCAAAAATGAATAAGCTCATTTCGCTCGCACTTGCGCGGCAACACTTGCCGTTCGCATTTTTCCGTTCCCTATACAGTCAGCGCGACAGGTCGCTCTCACCGTATAGGAAACGGAATGCACAATGGAACACTCCGTTTCCTAGCAGATATGCGCGATGTGCTCACTGCCCTGTTAGTCTTCTGATGGGTGCCGATGGGACAAATTGCAAATTATTGATAACGTTTTCATACTTTCTGTAAAGCTTAATTAGGTAGAGTTATTTTGATATGATTTTTCAGTTTTGGTTGGAAAATTCTCTCTGAGCGGGAAAATTCGAAAAAAAATCGAAAATAGAGCTCCGCTGAAACAAGAATAACTTCGAGGTTTTTGGATGGAAAATTTTCATTTTTGGGATTTTTCAAGATGTAAGATTGATGTATCCACTTTAAAAATCGAAATCGCGATTCATGATACAGGGGGTGAAAAAATCGCTTTCAAAGTTAGGGATGACAAAATCGTGAAAAATCAATTTTTTCAAATTAGAACCCCATTTTTTTATGGCAGATATTGAATCTACGTTAAAAAATAATGTGAGTGTATGCATCACACCCTTGCCCTAAAGTGGATATTAACTCAGAGCGGAGCTCTATTTTCGATTTTTTTTTTTCGAATTTTCCCGCTCAGAGAGAATTTTACAACCAAAACTGAAAAATGTTACATCAAAATAACTTCAAATTTTCTAAGGAATCTATTTCTGCAATAAAAAAATGGTGTTCTAATTTGGAAAACGGAAGTTGACGTCATTTCCGGAAAAACCGGAGGTGCTCATGCCTTGAAAATATTTTAGATTTCATCAGCATCGTGAAATACTTATAAGTGCTGAATTTCATGAAAATACGTTCAGTAGTTTCCCGCATAAATATGGGTGAGGTTCCTCGTGAAAGACCCTGTATAGAGTGAGAAAATAGTTGCATTTGACCGAGGAAATTTTCGAATACAGGGTGTTCATGTTTTTGAAACTTTTCCCAAAATAGAATACCTGCCTATGAATAAACCACCATGAATATTTTGGAGATAAGAGACACACATATGTTTGTAGTATTACTTTTCCCAAAAATCAATTCAAAAATACGGGTGGTGTGGCTAAACCAATATAAAACCTCTTTAATTCTCCAATGAAAAATAATGACTTTTCTTCAATTATATATTTGACAACTACTTTCCTTCAACTCGTTTCACCTTCTATGTTTTTACACAACAATATAAAAATAATATTTGGAAACACCAGCCAGAAGAACAGGGTTTCGAATTAATCCTAAAAAAATGATAATGTCTAGTGGTTCTCTCTGTGAAACACCATGTTTAAAAAATATGCACTGTGCAATCTTTTGTCGTCATTATACTAAATCAAAAAGAACATTTCAAAAATATGCTTTCCTGACGTCACAGTAGAAAAAGTGAATTTTGGCAAAAAACTATCGTCATATCGTGTATCACCCTGTAAATATAAATATTTTTGATCATACGTATCCACTAATTTCATTACTAGAACATGTAGTAAACGTGTGTATGCAACAGAAAATACAATCTGATTCTTAATAATCAAAAATTAAATCCGAAAATCTGGGCAATTTTCAACTTTAACACCCCGTATTTGGAAAACTAGCCATAGGATTGGGTTGGGCTCATTGACACTTTTGGTCACTGAGTCGGGTACAAAAACATACCAAACTTTCAGAACATTTGATCGGTCGCCACTTTACCTATAATAATGATAATAATAATAGTGCTTTATTTCAGAACATATTCATCACAAATTGCTCAGTACATGAAAATGAAATGGAATAGTGTCTAAAAGGAAAAAATATTAACTATATCCTATCATGCAAAATAATCTTCATTTCCATAAGGCTCCAACTCAACTAAATATTTATACAGTTTCTTTTTAAATTTTTTGATATCAGAGATCATAGATATATCTTTTGGCAAAGAGTTGTACATTTTTAAGCATCTGTACTCAGCTTGCTTCTGGCTTGTTGTTAAATTATGCCTAGGGTATATATAATTGTTATTCCTTGTGTTATAATAACTTTTTTGATTTTCATATTTACGAAACATATTTGGATTCTTCTTGATGAAAATAACACATTCTTGAATGTATATTCCATATATGGTTAGTAATCCCAAGTTCTTGAATGTACCTCTACATGATTGATCATACCTCATGTTATTCAGTATTCTAATTGCTTTTTTCTGTAATACAAATAAAGGCTTTATGTTTCCGGATCCATAGAAGATTATGCTGAATCTCAGTTTGGCTTCTATTGTTGCGTGATACACCATCTTCAAGTTGCGTTGACAAATGTATTTCGATGTTATTCTAAACCCATAAATTGCTGTCTGAATTTTTGTACAAAGATTTGTAATATGTTCCTTCCAGTCCAGATGATTATCTATGTGAACTCCCAAAAACTTTGTATGCTCCACAAGTTGGTATTTATTCTGATTAAGTGTTATGGAATTAAGTTCTTCGATACCTGTACTACTTGGAGTGAATAGTACGATTTTAGTTTTTTCTTTATTCAAAAGGAGGTTGTTACCTTTGAACCATTCATCTGTTTCTTCCATTTTACGTTCACATATGTTCCTCAAATCTGGATATAAACTCTCTATAATGAGTAGGTTGGTGTCGTCTGCATAGTTAATTGTTGTTGTCTTATTATTTTCACTGTCATCGCTTACTGTGTAGTCATTGATGTATATTATGAAGAATATTGGTCCAGCAATGCTTCCCTGTGGAATACCCAAAAGTAGTTCCTCCATATTTGATCTTATTACTTCTTCCTCCATTTCCATTTCCACCATCTGTTTTCTCATTGTGAAATATGACCTCACCCACTGCAAGACAGGTCCTCTAATTCCATATCTTTCCAGTTTCCTCAATAGTTTTTCACTGTCCAAGCAGTCATATGCCTTGGTTAGGTCAAGAAATATTCCCATAGCTAGGTCTCCACTTTCAAATGCTTCAACTATTTTATTAATGAATTTGTACACTGCTGTCTTTGTAGATTTTCCTTTTGTATAACCATGCTGATTATCACTGAGTATTTCATTTTTCAATAAGAACTCCATTAGTTGACTACAGTATATCATCTCAAATATCTTGGAGAAACTTGGCAGGATACTTATAGGCCTATAGTTATTAAAGTCATTTATATCGCCCTTTTTATGTATTGGTTTCACAATTATAATTTTTAATTTATCAGGGAAAATACCATTGAGAGAGTTATTAATGATATGGGTCAAAGGTTCAATTATTTCTTCTGCTGTTTGCTTAATTATGTGATTTGATATTTCGTCATATCCACTGGAGTGTTTATTTTTTAAAGATTTTATAACCTCTTTGATTTCTACTGGGGAAATTTTCTTCAAACGGATGGATTTATCTAATTTTTCGTTTTTTTCATCATTATTAGTGTTCACGATGCTTTCTGTTGAAATTATACCTGCCTTAATGAAGTGATTATTCATTTCATTTGCGATATCTTGTGGATCTCCATCTACTTCAATTTTTCTCTGCTTCACATTTTTTAAGGTGTTCACCAATGTCCACACAGTTTTGCATTTATTGTCAGAATTTTCAATTAGCTTATCATATTTTTTCATCTTTTGTTGCTTTAGTAATTTGTCATATTGGATTTTGGTTTCACGGTATTTGTCTTTGAAAGATTTTTCATATGTGCTCATGACTAACAGTAGGTCTAATTTGTTCTTCATTTCCTTTATTTCCATGTCTGGTATTATTGTTTTTGGGTTTCTGCGCACCATTATCTTTTTCAGCGGAAAAGCTTCATTAAATTTTTTTAGATATAAGCGATCGATGGAATTCATCAAACTGAGCATTCACGTTGTTATTCGCTAATTTATAAATGGATATCCAATTTTCTTTGTGTATCAGTTCTTTGAAGTATTCAATGTTATTCTTTGAAAATGTGCGTTTGAGTATATAATTTTTTTGTCTTTGGTTCACTTTAAATGTTATTTTCTGTGCAGTATGATCAGATATGTGTGTTTGTACGATATTGGTTGACCAGTTTTCCCCAGCATTTGTGAAAATATTATCTATACATGTGGCTGTTGTCGCTGTAATTCTTGTTGGTTGATGAATTGTCTGTTGTAAGTTATATGATCTCAGAAGATCCAGTAGTGTTTGTCTTTTTTTTGAGTTCTCCAACATATTTATGTTGAAGTCCCCAACTATGGTGACTGTAATATTTTCCTCCATAAGTTTATGCAGTATAGATTCCATTGCTTCTGTCAGTGTTTCGATATTTCCATCATTATAAACTGCTATACATACATGTTTCCTTCCGTCCAATTTAAATTCTATCCCAGTACATTCACAATTCTTTTTCCTAGACTGTTCTTTAATATCTGCTCTCTCTTTGGTCTGTATTTCATTTCTTGCGTAAATGGCTACCCCTCCATGCTCATTTTTCCCTCTACAAAAAAAAGTTCGTAATGAAAAATTCGTTATTCCATGATATTCTAATTGTTCTTTGGTTTTCCAGTGCTCAGTTAAGCAAACGATTTTTATATCAAGCTGTTCTGTCAAAATTGCTTCCCATAGTTCCCTTGCATTACCTATAGAACGTACATTTTGATGTAATATGCTGAAATGTTCATTTTTCTGATTAATTTTGATGTTGTCATACTTCTTTTCGTCTTCAATAGATTTAATATTCAAACCGATACTTTCTGCTTCTCTAAAAAATGTTGTCCCCTGGTGAAATCAAACCTTGAGTATCTAATTCCTGATGGCCAAAATTCACTTGCGGGGTCCTTTGTTAATAATGTGTTTGTCCACCGCGATTACCTATACACTCCCCAACACGTTTTGGCATTGATGCAATAAGATGGTATATTTCTTCTTGAGGGATACTATCCCAAGCTACCTGTACTTCATCCTTCATGTCTCAGAGCCGCCAAAATCCGTGGGAGCTGGGGTAAATTTCCAAGCCTTCTACCCATAATGTCCTTAAGGGTGTACAGTACTTCCATTCGCCCTATGCTTCTCAATGCTAATTTTAGAACATTCTAACTCAAAATTGGCTCGATGGATACATTTCATTTTCATAGAGTAGACTCGAATAGGAATTATCAATGGATCTGTGTTGGATTTTTGGAAAAATATTTTCAGAATCTCCTGAAATTTGAATTTGAAATCGAGAAATTTTATAAATGATCATATCTCCCAACTCCGAGGTTTTCGGGAAAAAATAAATACACAGAAACATTCCAATTTCAAAGAAGTTTTCTTAAATATAAATTAAATTTTTTTTTTCTAAATGATATTGAGTGTAGAGCGTTCTAAAGTTTCAAAGTTCTTAAAATTCACGCCTCCCATCTAGCACCGCCTCTAAATATCGGAATAACCAATGAAAACGTACATCTTCAATTCAATTTTGATTTATGGCTTTCAAAAGGGCAATATTTCACTCAAAGAAGTTTTTATGATGGTTTTTATGATAGGGTAATGATGCCAACGATTGTCGGTACATTTGATCTGCATCTTGATTTCAATACCACAGGAATTTGTCATGACCTTTATTTGCATAGTTCGGAAGTACCAGCGTCGGGCTTCAATAACTTTTGTGGTTTTATGACGCTTTTAGTTATTTTTGAGTAATATTCTTCCCTGTCTATTCAACAACCGTCATCACAAAACCATGGACCGCAAATCTTTCGTTTTCGAGGTACAGGATATCAAAGTCTGGTTTGCGTTCCAAGTTTATTCTAACAGTACCTGCAGTTCATAAGATATCCACTGAAATTTGGCATAAATAAAACAATGTAGAGTTAACACCATTCGACATGCTAATTTCGATTGCAAATTTACAGGGTGAAATTTTTTTATGGGTCACTGTTCCCTTTGCTGCTCCAGAATCTTTTTTGGTGAGCCACTGGGAGTTTGAAAAATTGTGAAAAAAGAGGTTTGTTGTTTAATTAAACTTTATGGTTTCTTGTAGTTTCGTCGTATCTGCTACCGATCTCGAGAAAAAATTGCAAACTCACAAAAATCCTCAGAAAAATACAAACAGTCATGAAAATCCAGTAGTAATCTTCGATGGATAGATTCATCGTTAGTTTCATCATTATTTTTCCGTTCTGAAGCAATGATTGAGAGATTCGATGAAGTTTATAATCATCAGAGAAAAAATCTTGAAAAAAGTCAAACATTAATGAAAACGAAACGTTTGCGGTCGCAAATGCGGCTTTTTTTTTTAATTATGCAAGGAATTTCCACTCTTTGTACCTCCAATTTTCTTAGTCTTGATTCCCAGGCGACGGATTATCTATCAATTAGATCTCGCCCTGTATATGTTGATTTCTAGTTATCAAGAGTTGAAACATAATGCGTTTCGCAACATTGTACCGCTTCAGATGTTTTCAAAGAACCATGCCGAAATATTGCACCAGAGGTGAATTAGAGAATTTTGTTTCGTCATGCTGTATACTCGTATTCCTTGATTGCTTCCAATGACTGAGGCTTTGAAGGAATCGAATGGATAACCAGACAAAATTATAAAATTTCCATCTTAATTGTTTATTCATCTAGGAGCAAGGTGCATTGCCGCATTGCCCTAAATGAATAAAAACTGTATTGTAACTGAAAGGCCGTACCAGATGTATACCGGACTTGAGATATGGGAGCAAGATCCTCCAAGGAACCGCCAGCAGTAAAATAAATAATCTATTGTTATTTCCCAAATTGGGTGGGTGCCTGATCATAAGTGATATTTACCTGTCTGTTATGGGCTTTATCTCGATGTTTTGAGACATTTGTTGGGCAGGGTCGAATCACAGTATGACAGTAGTCAAACAGGGAAATGAATGAGCTAAAAACTTTTTCCACAGATGACAGAACCGATATCAATAAAAGCCGTTTTCAGTATCATATCAGGTCTTACAAGGATTGCGAATTATTCTTGTTGCAATTATTATCTTAAACGTTAGGTCCCGATTGCAGTCATTACAAAAACCAGCGTAATTTTTTGAAAGTGCTCATCTTTCGGTTTCACCTGTTGTTTTTTGAATGTGTCATACAGAAAGAAGCGATTCGCTCGGAAGGGAGGCGCAAAAATGGCAACTCGCACGGTCGAGATTATAAACTCTGTCCGTTTCTGAAGTAGCTAAAACGCGATAATATGTTTCAAGTCATTATAAACAGAAATCAACATATTATATGTACTTTATTCCATTAGTGTACTATGGGTTTCAACCGAGTAGAGGCCAACACAATTCAATGTCAGCAACAGGATAATACCTATACAGGGTGTCCCAAGCTCGAGTGCCTATTAGACGTTTCTGGAGAACTGGACATATTTGAACTATGAAAATTGGCATTTTGATATTGTTCGAAATTCTTTACAGACCTAAAATATTTTTGGAGCCTGAGCACTTCCGGTTAGTGAAAATAAATTTCTTGAAAATTGTTTTTTTAAATTTTTACGTTTCTATGATTTAGTATTCAAAGCTGAATATATTTCTGGTAAAACCTTTGTATTCATTCGAATAGTTTCAAAATATCGAAAAAAAAGTCGAAAATTCATAGTGAGTACCTATTATGTTCATCTTTCTTATTCTGGACATCCCGAGTGTAAACTTTTCTCACATCGTCAAAGAAGAAGAATATGGAAAGGTCATGCATCTTTCGAATTTCATAAATATCATCACAGGGTGTTTCAAATTTAGTGTCGAAAACTGTGATGGAAAATTGGCCATAACTTCTGTTTTTCAAATTAGAACCCTATTTTTTCATGATTGCGTTGAATTCTGCAAAGAAAAATAGTGATAACACTCTGTGATGTTCTTCTTGCTCCTAAATACAGTAATTTCTGAGTTATTTGAGATTTTCTGGATTTATGTGGTTCGTATGTCAAATTCATCTCATCTTGCATTTATTCAGATTTTTCATCCCTAAACATAAATGATCCTTCCTACTCTTCAGTGTAATAATAGAAAAACGAAATATTTTTGAGCGCTCGATGGACTCATTATAACTAGTGTCAAATCAATTGAAACAGCCATTTTATTTCGAATATTCGTATTCTTTCTAATATTCTATATCAGTGGCGCACCTAGGGGGGCTGCAGCCTCCCCCCGAAGCTACCAAAAGTTTCGATTTTTCGCAGTTCATTTCCAAACAAACGTCGAGCATTATCAAACAGTCTTCTTCAGCCCCCCCCCGAAAAAAAATCCTGGGTGCGCCACTGTTCTATATTATTACATTGTGTATCAAACAAGACTATGAAAAGAAATTGAAAACCATTTGATAATACGTAGGTATCTCTTAACCTCTGATATAAACAAAGGCTTAGAATATTCATTCAATAATAGTAATCATGGAATTTGGTCAAATACTTTCATGATGTTAGATGTTATTGATAGGTAGTAAGGTATAAAAATAAATAAATTTTACTATTTCTAAATATATTCCAATGACGCAGTTTCGGTAATTCTATCGATCTGAGGAAACGATTCCCACACAATTCTTCCTTCTATACCAGAATTGACGAACGTTTCGATCCTTTCGGTTCCCTTTTACATCTGGTAAATAGAGCGGTGGGCTTTATTATGGTGTCATAAATTGCAATAATACCAGATGTTCATTCTGTTCTGTCGAAAATTTTGTTCGAAGTAACTCGGCAAGAATAGGCGGGGCTATTGAAATATTGGGCGTTTTGAATTTTTATTGCTGGGTATTTTCATGTAGTGCCATCTAGCGGAATTCGAGCTTTCTGGCAAAGGGTGTAACAGCCTTAACATGCGAAAGATCGGGGGATTTGGTGAAGAAATGTTGGTTCAGCAAACAGAAGAAAGGTGAAAGTGGAAATGCAAAGAAATCGACAGATCAAGCACTGTTATCCGAACGTGAGGTGACTGGTACTGAAAATGAAAGCAAGAAAAATTGGTGTAGCGTCTGAACATTTGTCATTTGTGCCATGACAAACACCAATTTATAGGAATAGAGAGATCAAAAACGAAGAAACAAGAAATAGTAGGTGATTGAACATTGGTTCAAGTCGAAGGAGTTGGAACAGTTCGGATGCTTTTGATGAAAGGATTGGGTAAGAACAAGTTTGCTAAATGTATCATATGTTCCAGAATTGGCAGTAAACCTGTTTTCATCAAGCACCACATCAGACAAAAGTTTTCAAATGCACTCTGATAGGGAAAAATGTGAACTGACTGTGGCGATATAGAAAGGGCAAGCTATTCAGAATGGAATTTGGAATGCATAGCCAGTCACAATACAATGCTTGTTATAAGTCTAAGCGAATGTCATCAAAGGTTGGCCCATATTAATTTTGACCAAGTCATAATTCCACTGAAAAGAAACAAAGTTCAGTTTAAGGACCATAAAAAACCCTTTTGCTGTTAGTGTTTGGCAGGCAAACAACACAAATTACCATTTCCAGGAAGTTCCAGTAGAGTTGAATCTCTAGGAGGAGCGAAATACATGCTTACATTGAAGGATGATCACTCAAATTATAGGAAAATTTATTTTCGAAAGAATAGGTCAGAAACCGCAGGTAAAATAGACAGTTTTATAATATGGACAAAGAATATGACAGGTAATAGAATTAAAATGCTAGGAACAGATAATGGCCTTGAATTTGTTAATGAAAAGGTAACAATAATGTTTGACGAAAAAGGAATTGTGCATCAGAAAAGCTGTGCATACAGTCAACAATATTGCACAGTTCTAGTTTGAATAGGGAGTTCTGGGCAGAAGCAGCCACTGCTGGAACGTGGAACCACTCCTCAAAGGGACAACATAGGTACCTTATGAATTATGGTTCAACAAAGAACTCTACATGGAGTTCTTTCACGAGTTGGAAGTAAAGTTAGCATTCATATTCCTAACCAGAAAAGGCTAAAATTAGATGTAAGAAAATTGTTTGGGATTTTTGTGGGATACAACGATGAAGTCAAAGGCTACAGAGTTTACCTACCAGAAAATCAAAGTGTGGAAATACATAGAGATATATTATCTTTGTACCGAAAAATGGGAAAGGCCCCTCAAGGATCAAGAAAGGAAAAACGAAGAGGTTATTTTTTATTTAAATTCGTCAGATAACCAAGAGGCAACAAGGGAATTTAATGATACACAAGAAAATAATAATCTGAATAACCAGGTAAATGGAATCAATTTGGATGAGAGCTATCATTAACTGATTAACATGAATCAGAGAAATGATGTGATGAAGTTGAGGTAAGCAATGTTTCCAATAATGAATTAATTACAGCAAACACATTACGCAAGGGAATCAGGAAAAAGACAAGTAAGGCAACCGTTATGGATAAATGATTATGAAATGCATGAAACTAATATGCTTTCATACAGAAACTGAAGAACAATTGGATCAAGAAGAGGCACTGTCTGGAAAGCGAAGTGTTAGATGGAGAGAAGCAATCGAAAGAGAAATGAAAAAAGGACATCGATAGCAAATGAGTGTTCAAGATGAAAAGCGATGGACAATTCAAAGCAAGATTGGTGGCTCGTGGCTTTCAGCAAGAACTAAGCCAAGAACTGTATGACCTATATGCACCGGCGGCAAAATTGACTATATTTCGAGTATTGTTGGCGGTTGCCAAT
Organism: Adalia bipunctata; assembly: GCA_910592335.1. Lineage (NCBI taxonomy): Eukaryota > Metazoa > Arthropoda > Insecta > Coleoptera > Coccinellidae > Adalia > Adalia bipunctata. The sequence goes on along the minus strand of OU342950.1, from coordinate 49,325,367 downwards.
CATTATGTTATGGATGTGCATCATATGGATGTCCAAAGTGCGTTCCTGTATGGTGACATAGAAGAAGAAGTATATTCGACTTTGCCTGAACAAGCAGTTGGAACAAAACAGTTGGAAAATTTTTGAAGCAGTTGGAAAGATTTCAATTGAGTTGGAATACATATTTCTAAAAATCTTTCTTAAAAAGTGAATGAATTTGACTTTTTTTTAATAAAGTTTGAAATTAATGCTTATTAAACCGGTAGAACTGAACTGAGCCCACGTTTATCCGGACAAAAGCATGCAGGAAATAGCGACAATTGTATAGTATATTCGCAGATTTGGCCCAATGTGCAATGTGTATAACCAGCAATAAACGGTATCTATTTATTTCGATATTGCTACCAAGTGTTTGGAAAGGTAAACAATTTTTCATCTTTCACGTTATCCCTCAGCAGGTAGTTGTGAATTTCTCGGTTTGGCCGCATCGATTGTGTCATAAAAAACCATCTGGTACTGTACTGGTACCAATTCGCGCTATTTCTCTCGGTCGGGCAGTATAGGCAGTATTTTTCTCATTTTTAATTATTCTCGCAAATCTCCGTTCAACACGTAAATCTGTTAAGGGGCCGTAACACTTCGGACGACGGCACCGATTCTCCATTCAAAAAGTGCCTTTCATTTTTCCGAGTTCACATCCTCAATTTTCCAGTTGAAAGCTTGATTTTTTTCCATTCTCCTGGAATTTCAGACAGTTCTCTGCGATTTCACACTTTCTGGAAGTCTTTTCAGTGTTTCCATAAATTTTTGCATTAATTAAGCACCTATTCAAATGGAAATTCTTTTAAAATATGAGAAATTGATTTGTCGAGGGCAGTCCAATGAATTTTCTGAAAAAAATTGATGCACAACCGCTGAAAAACGATTATGAAGTCAATTTTCATATAGACTCTCAAATCCAACCCGATTTCTTCATGCGAAAAAATTTTCCAAAGAGAAGAAACGGAGTGCCATCAAAACATCCTTTTACTTCATTTTAAAGAAAAAATTTACAGATTTCGCAATCCTTGCAACCATCAGAGACATTGGAAATGATAACACCACATGTGAATATTACCAACATTTATTTGCATTTGAACTTACAATAAAATAGTATTTTCAATAATAATAATGAGCAATAATAATTGCAAGAAACAATCAACATTCCCAATTCCTAACATAAACATGTAAGAGGAAACTTGTCACCGTATTTTAAAACAAAAATGTTCTTTCTAAAGTAAGTATTCCTAAGATATAATAATAAAAAATAAAGATATAAATAATTGGATGAAGCTGGGTCCATCCTGTCATTCCTGTCCAATATTTTCGAGGTGAGTTTTGATTTTAGCAAATCTGGGTTTTCATGAAATTGGCTTTAGATAGAAGGATTCAGTTTTTACTTAAATTCATGAATCTTACATGTACTCGGAGTTAACATCATCAGAATAAGCTGAGTCCACCTCGTCCAATATTTTCGAAGAGAATTTTTATTTTACCAAATCTGAGTTTTCTCGAAATTGGCTCGAGATAGAAGGATTCTGTTTTTACTAAAATTCATGAATCTTATATGTTCTTAGATCAACTCTCATCGGATGAAGCTGAGTCCATTCTGTCCAATATTTTCTAAGCGAATTTTTATTTTACCAAATCTGGGTTTTCATGAAATTGGTTTGAGATAGAAAGATTCTGTTTTCACTAAAATTAAGGAATCTTATATGTACCTTCTCGGAGTAAACATCATCAGAAGAAGCTGAGTCCACCCCGTCCAATATTTTCGAAGAGAATTTTTATTTTACCAAATCTGAGTATTCTCGAAATTGGCTTGAGATAGAAGGATTATGTTTTTACTAAAATTCATGAAGCTTATATGTAGGGGAGGACGGGGGAATTCCACGCACCTTAGGGAAAATGCTCACAAAAACCTTCCTATGTACACACAAACTTTCATAATTTAACTGCTGAATCATGAACCCATTTGGAACTTTTTCATCACAAGGAAAAGGTTCAACTAAAAACAAATTCTGAAAACTGTCTTTTCGCGGTCTTCCCCCACGTACTGGGTAATACCGCGCATGCGATGGTATAATTATGCGCATATATTGAACAGCTGCAAAACTCGAAAAAATATTTCATTATTTAGGTAATAACCAAGTACAATGTAAATTAAACAAATTTCCATGAATAGGTACAAAAAATATTATTGAAGAATTACCCCGCTACAGCTGCGCGTTATTCTCCCAGTGTGAGTCACCTAACCTAACTAATCACTGACAGTAGATGACGAAATACAATTATGTAATTGTTCTTTTGCATTAAATAATCTACACATATGAAGGAAAATAGTCATGCAATAGATTCATTAGAAATTAATAATAGAAGTACTTTCCACGATTCCAATTTCTCTCGAAAATTAGATCAGAGCGTCGTGAAACGAACAATCGGCTCCCTGGTCTAAAATAAAAACACGAATATCCTTTTAAATTACGGGAGGATGTTGGCAAGGCAAATACGAGATGGTGCGCTGTATCCACAGAAATATAATAAAATATTTATTTATTTATATGTTTATTATATTTCTGTGGCTGTATCTGAATTTTGAAATAACTGAAGTGAGTTGCAGAATATCAATGCGCAGAATTCCCCCGTGTGCGGAATTCCCCCGTCCTCCCCTACTCGGAGGAAATCAAATGAAGCTGAGTCCACTCCGTCCAATATTTTCGAAGTGAATTTTGATTTTAGCAAATCTGGGTATTCATGAAATTGGCTTCAGATAGAAGGATTCTGTTTCTACTAAAATTCATGAATCTTATATGTACTCGGATCAACTATTGACCTATTCTTCAAATACCGAAATATTGGCCCAATCTGGCAACGTTGCGGCGAATTTGACGGACCACTCACCGCGGCCCAGATCTCACTTGATGAAACAACAATATAAACACTCGAAGTGCTAATGAAGGAAATGAAACAATGATCTATCCTTCAAATACAGGAATAATTGCCCAATCTGGCAACGTTGCGGCGAATTTGACGTACCTCCCACCGCGGCTCACTGGTCGCCGTCGCATACATTAATTCCCACGAATTCCTAACCAATCAGATTCACTCGATTCCGAGTGCTTCCGAATGCACCCGGGAGGACGATCGTGAGAAGAAGCCGTTGCCCGTTATTCAGATCGCGCGTTTTGTCTTTTGTCGTTCTTCATAAACGAATCTGATAGTGAAATAGTTGAAAACGGGTGGAACTTGGAAATTCGAACAGTTTGATTTATATTATGGTAATTACCCCCCCCCCCATGAGTATCAAAGTCCTTAGAAGAAGTTACGCAATGTGGTGCACATAAAAAAAATTTCATCCCCCCCCCATGAAAAAAAGCTATATCCGCCCTTGCATTTAGAACAAGCTATAATAAAAAAATCATTTTTTAAAACAATCTTTTATAAAAACAACCCTCATCCGCCATTTTGAAGCCGCCATCTTGAATTCCTCAATTTTGAAGAATCGTAATTTCCGACCCAGAACACCCCTAGATACCAATTTTGAATAGAATCGGATCATAATTACGAAACTCGTCCGCCCTATTCTAGCCGCCATCTTGAGTTTTTCAATTTCGACAGAAGAATCATCATTGTCGAACCCAAAAACCCCTAGATACTAATTTTGAATGAAATCGGATGATAATTACGAAACTCATCCGCCATTTTGGAGCAGCCATTTTGTTTTTTTCTATAAAAAATATTTCATGATGCATTGTCACCAGAATTATGTACACCTGCCAAATTTCAAATCAATCGGACGATTAGAAGTGTGTCATATTTAACTTGCAAGATTTGATTACAGACAGACAGACAGACACCGGGACAGGTGAAACTAAATAAAAGCTTGTAAAAAGCACATATGCGCTTACAAAAACCTCAAAAGTGAGAATTTAAGTAGGTAATTTAGCATATGTATTTTGAAATATGGCAATATAACTGTGTGTTGTATCATAGTTTTCTTGGATGGGGGAAATGTAAGAAATATCAATCATACAGAACACCATGAATTATTCTCAAATGATCATATGTAGAAAACGTTTCCTGGTTTTCATCAGTAGAACAAAGAGAACACAAAATATATTGCTTCTTCACCACTTTAGCGGAATCATCATTATGGATTGTCCGGAGATGCCTGTTTCTAACAGATACGCTGGTAAACTCTTTTCGACATATGCCGCAAATGCAAATAAGTGGATCCACTCTGCAATAAAGTCGAGCATTTATTTGAAACGTCCATAATGAGAAATTGTAATAGATTTTGCTAGATATTCTATTCAATAAAAATCAAACTGTTAACTGTTCGAAGTTCCAACCGTTTTCAACTATTTCACTATGAGATTCGTTTATGAAGAACGACAAAAGACAAAACGCGCGATCTGAATAACGGGCAACGGCTTCTTCTCACGATCTTCCACGCGGGTGCATTCGGAAGCACTCGGAATCGAGTGAATCTGAATGGTTAGGCATTCGTGAGAATTAATTTATGCTCGCTTCTCGTATGCTGGCCCAATACACCCATGTCACCTATATCACGCGATAACTTTCGAATGCTTTTTTGGTCTACTAGCGACACCTTTGTCTTTTGACCTTGAACGAAAACTCGAAACTTGCCTGTAATATACGAACATAAACATTTCCAATGTTAAAATCAAGCTTTTAGATCACAAATTGAGGGCGTAAACTTGGAAAAATGAATGGCAATTTTTGAAGGGAGAGTCGGTGCCGTAGTCGATATTTTCGTGCGAAAAAAAAGTTTATCAAAGAGAAGAAATCGGAGTGCCCTCAAGACATCTTCCAACTTCAATTAAAAAAAAAATCAAGCCTTTAGGTGAAAACTTGAGAGCGTGGACTTGGAAAAATGAAAGGCACTTTTTGAATGGAGAATCGGTGCCGTAGTCGTCGGCCGAAGTATAACGGCCCCTTTTAAGTACGCAAAAATGAACCGAAAAAGATTCAAAGTGAAATGTGTGGTATGTGGACTCTCTTCAGTACACTTGAATAAATCATTTATTTTGCTTCGGAATTGAACTTAAAAATCGAAACATACAAAAAAATGATAACAGATGCTGTGTAATCCTGTAGGTGGAGTGTGGAGTGTGTTAATCTGTGTATAATCTGGAATTAAAAAACTACACTACAAAGATTTCTAAATATTTTTAATGCTCCCGGGGAAAAACGTTGACTCACAATCTAAAATACCACCTCACCTTCAACCATTGGTTTTCTAATTCTTTAATGCAGAGTTGGAAAATTTTCGGAGCTCTCCCCCCTCAAAAATTTGGCTTCGGCCCGTCCCTGATATGGCGGACGAGTTTTTTAATTATGATCCGATTATATCCAAAATTGGCATCTGGCGGTTTTCTGGGTCGGATATTACGATTCTTCAGAATCGAGGAATTCAAGATGGCGGCTTCAAAATAGCGGATGAGTGTTGTTATTATGAAAGCTTGTCTTTGAAAATGTTTTTTTTTAATAATAGCTTTTCCATTTCAGATTTTAGTACAACGGTACTTTGGAAAAGCCTCTCTGTTTTTCCACGGGGAATCAATGTAGAATGCAGATATCCTTTTAATTTTAATAATTCCGCGTATTCTTTCAACAGTTTCACTATTTTACAAATCACTACACCCTTGAGGAGACGAGGTTTTTCTCTGTGTTTTTTCCATAGTCCGTGTATCATATTCAAAATTACACCGTAGCACTAACTTTAGCTAAACCTTCGGATGACATAGTCATGGTTTACAGATCGCTACTGTATTGTATCGATTAGGAATGCCGTTGATCATAAGAATATTTAGATCCATTAAACTGCAGAATTCTCTGACCGTAGCTTGGCGATAATTAACAGGTCCGTAGCTGACCTATTTAAGAAAATATTCCTCATCAAAATTTCCAATTTGGGTTATTGAGAGACACATTAATAGATATCCAATAAATCTGCAATATTACTTGCATAAATCTTCATAGTATTCTTGTTGATATTACATTTCACGTCAGACCTAAACCTTATTGTCCGATAGCAGTATCGTAATAAATTTCCGCACTTCACTCGAACATATAGGGGTTGTTACAAAGGATGATAAATAAAGGAGATTAATGAAATTCAAGTAGGTTGTACCCCTTCTCCACGGCTATTATCTACACATAATTGAATATCAAATAAAGCAGGTGCATCTCTGCAATTACAACTATACGGTTCAAAATGAATTGGGGTGAGTCGAGTTCGAGAAATTATGGAGGGAGATGTTTATTACTTTTGCTCCTGACTAATATTGCTATGTCGAATGGAAATTCTTCATGAAATTAAATGAATGTGTCGTATTGATGGGCACGTTCAACGTAATCATTCTCCGAGGAAACCAGTGGTGGAGCGATGTAGGAAAATCACAATTTGGCATGGGCCAAGAAGAATAATCTGTTGGTAACAACTTTCCGAGTTCTCTAGAGTTATCGATATAAGCATTGAGTCAAAAATGAAGAAGTGGATAGCAGAAGAGCCTTTAGTTCTGTTACTTTTCCACGCCAAATAGATCGTACAAAAAGAGGATAGTAAAGTTTGATTTCTTATATCCAGACAGGTTGTGATGAGGAGCAGTTAGGTCATGCATGTAATTGCCTTGTAAAATAATCGAAATTGAAATTTGATGGTAAAAATTTATCTAGAAGAATTTTAACTAATTTCATTACTTCTTATACCTCTATAAATACAGGCTGAAGGTAAAATTTTTATAGTCTTCTAAATAAAGCACTACATGATGATGTTCTTAGAGAAACTCCACAAATATTGGCGATTTCAACCACCGATGAGGGCGCTGCTGATGACTGTAAACAAACATGGCGTAATTCTAGTAACCTCTCTTGAAGCTACGTTGTTTTGATATGTAAAACAGATTATTTTAAGTGATTTTCTTAGCTCTCTTGATGATTTTGTGGATAATTTCAGTGAGTTAATGTATTATTGACAGTGCAGAGTCGAGTTTATAAAATTTTGTTATACAAATTGGCTTGTTTCCCTTCTAATTGGATCGACAGTTCACGAGGTATTCGATGGAAATTATGTAAATAAATTATTGTTTTGAATGTTCTTTATTTTCATAGGAATAAACTACAAAATAGCAACACAAAAAGATTTACATCTGCCTAAACTATGATCAGAATGTGATTGTGAATAAGTTCTGATGCGACATGAAGATCTGTATGGTATATCCTTATAATTATCACATGAATATTTCCAAAATGTTAAGCAGTGAATTCATCAATTCAACCTCAGATCTTGGCCACTGAATACAAAATATTTGCTAAATACTTAATATATTCACTAAAAATATTGTTCGCAGTTCGAGAAACACTTAACGAAAATCTTTTCAGCAAGTTTTCTCCATCTATAGTTTATCCATGCTTTTCTTCAGTCCAATTTCTCCAATATAGCAAAGGTATTAGTGATACATACAAGGGCGGTCATATATCTTGATTCTGGGGGGGGGCATTTTGTACAATTACATAATATCAGTCATAGTATCTAGTATTCCAGAATTTATTCTAAGTGCATTGCCACCTTTGGGGGGGGCCATGGCCCCCATGGCCCCCCCCTTATGACCGCCCTTGGATACATAGTGTTAAGGCCTCTTCGCCTCTTTCTTACAAATTCATGAAAACGTACAGACCAGTTTTTATTTGTCCTTGAAGAGCAATTGAAATCATTGCAGTTACAATTGAATAATTGAATAAAATTTCTTTCAGTACTAATACTTAGCTTACTCAGTGTTCTATAATCAATCCACTGGCCTAAAATTACATATAACATTAGCATTAAAACATGAATCCCTTCGTTCAGGTACTTCACCTTATTTAATTTCTGTCTTACAGAAAGTTGAAGGCACAACTCAGTACCTTGAATTACGATGATCAATTTCATAATCATCTTGTTGATAATTATGGTATTAACCTTCCTCAGCAGTTAAAACTGCTCCAGAAAATTGGACTCAAACAACACGCCTTGTAACCTAAAACTTGATAACTTTGTGAATAATATTTCGAATGAATAACACTGATATAAATACCTTCTCAACAATTTTTATTTAAATACTAATTTATCTGTTCAGAACACTATAAAAACTTCGAAATATCACTCAAGAATACCTGGATATGAAACAAAATATTATAGCTCAAAAGCACGCGAAACATAGAAGATCTCAAAGCATTACTAGTTCCGTAGTTTGGAATTTGTGCCGAAAGAGGGCGCTTTGATCTTTGGATTCGCCAATATCTGACTGCTCCTTTTGTAGTTTGAATACACGTTCACTACAGGCAGCAGAACCCCATAACCGAATACCGTATGTTATTCTGGAACGAAATTGGCTAGAGAAATATCAAATATGGCATGCATATATTATCATTTGAAGAAGTTATTAATCTAGATACTGCATAACTTACAGAAAATGATTGGGATCAAAGGTTTTTAATATGCTCTTTACAGTTAACCCTCTAATGCATATATTTTTTTTTCGAATTGAAAAAATTCAAGAAGCATCATTTGGACATGGTATTAACATATTCGATATGAAAAATTGATTATTTGATAAAAATCAGGTGCATTGGACAAAAATTCATTGTCCGCCTATAGGCGGACCTGTGCATTAGCGTGTGAAGTTGTGTGGATTATGTGGAAATCAGAAATACTAAGTGTAGAATAGTTTTATTCAAATTTTCCAAATATATTTCCAAAAAAATGTTAGCACTCATTATGGAAATCATTAAAACAATTTTTTTTTTGCAGAATGGCATAAATTTATGTTGCATTTTGCGCAGAAGAGGTTTGTGTTTCAGATTTTCATTTTGGATATTTGCACTGCTTCTTGCCCGTTCGATCTCGAAATATACACGAATGGCCTACTTGATCGAATCGAATGTTATCTGTTGGAAGCATTGACGCCCGTAGGGGGGCAGGAGGGGGGGCATGGCCCCCTTTGAGATTTTGATGGCCTTTTCGTTTTTCAGCACAACACTCAATAATACTCATCGTTTTTCAATAATTTTTATTTTGCCCCCTCTGAGAAAAATTTCTGCGGGCGCCCATGGTTGGAAGGTATATGTCCGCTTCAATACCAACAACGCTAGGAATACCATCCAAAATTTCGGAAGCCTCTTCGCTGGTCAACTCTGCCCAATTTTTGCGTTGTGATGCCATGATCATGTAAGCCCGCAAGGGGGGGGGGCAGAGGAGGCCGTGCCCCCCCTGAGATTTTGATGGCCTTACCGTTCTTCAGCCCGACACCGCAATATTATTTTCTAATTTTTATTTTGCCCCCCCCCAGAGAAAAATTTCTGCGGTTTTCTGCTGGCGCCCATGGCCATGATAACTATAACAAGCTATTATAAAAAAACCTTTTTTTAGACAAGCTTTTATAATAACAACAATAATCCGCCATTTTGAAGCCGCCATCTTGAATTCCTCAATTTTGAAGAATCGTAATTTCCGACGCAGAAAACCCCCAGATACCAATTTTCAAGATAATCGGATCATAATTACAAAACTCGTCCGCCATATTGTAGCCGCCATCTTGAATTTTTCAATTTTGACAGAAGAATCATCATTGTCGAACCCAAAAACTCCCAGATACTAATTTTGAATGGAATCGGATGATAATTACAAAACTCATCCGCTATTTTGGAGCCGCCATTTTGTTTTTTTCTATAAAAAATATTTCATGATGCATTGTCACCAGAATTATGTACACCTGCCAAATTTCAAATCAATCGGACCAGTAGAAGTGTGTCATATTTCACTTGCAAGATTTGATTACAGACAGACACCGGGACAGGTGAAACTAAATAAAAGCTTGTAAAAAAACATAAAATGGAATAATGGAATATAATTTTCAATTATTGAAAACTAAATTCGTTTGGAATTATATAATTTTAATTCAGAAAATGAAAAATCCAAAACGTGTAACAATTTTCGAAGATTCCGCTTGAGATAAATAATCTTGCCGCACTGCATACTGCATAGATCCGCCTTGAGGCGGACTCTGCTTAGGGCATCATAACAGCGATAAAAATATTGTTTTCGAATAATAAACATCTTTTCTATAAAATATAGGGTACTAAGGACTTTCCTGAATTTTTTCACACTTGTGGGATAATCGAAAAAGTTTTTTATTTCGACCGCAATCTACACTTCGTTGCCGCTGGAATTTATTACGCATGTCTGATGGATTCAGCGAATCACTAAGCTGTTACTTCTATACAGTAAACACGGTGGCAACTGAACATACACCGAATTGAAGCGTATAGTCTACCTCTGGATTCAGATTTTCAATATTTGGATTACATTTCATTTCCTCACATTTAGAGCAGTTTGAATAAGGTCCGCCTTAAGGCGGCGCTATGCATTAGACTTAGAGGGTTAAAGTTGGAGTCAATTGTAATTCCCAGAAACCTGGTGAATTCTACCTCTTCAATGAATCGAGAATTAATTTTTATTAAAAGGCTTCCATTCTTATGGTCGCTGGTGTTTTTGAAGGAGACCTTGATGAAAACTGTTTTACAGGCATTGAAAAACAGCTTGTTCTTGGCAAACCAATTATATAATCCAGCGTCTTTCGAGAAACCGAACGATTTTTTAGGGTTTGACTGAGCTCTCAGCTCGAGAAAATTGAGCACCATTTGATATAACGAGAAAACGAATGAATTTTACAATTTATGAAAAAAATTCTGGCCCTTGATAAGGGTGTTTCAATAAGAGCGCAAGATTTCAGTGTTCAATAAAACATTATTTTCTGTAGTATTGCAGTATTGAGATATTTACTGATTTAGAAAATATACATTTGGGAATTTTGTATGAAACAAAATATCCTGCAAATGGCCGCCACGATTTTGCTGGCATATGCGTAACTTCTTGACGATTTCAAATATTTCAATAACGTTATTGTATGCATCATGTGAGGGTATTTAATTGATATAGCGTAAAATTTGGGCTTTTAATGCTTCGATGGTGGCAGGCTTATTGGCATAAACCAGTGACTTCAGATAACTCCAAGCCAGAAGTCTGAAGACGTTAAATCGCACGAGCGTGGAGGCCAATTCTGGTCTCCAAATCAGGAAATAACACGACCAGGAGGAAACTCGTGCAAGATCGTCAATGTTTCACGGGCGGTATGACATGTGGTATATACCGTCCTGCTGAAACCACATGTGGTATATACCGTCCTGCTGAAACCACATGTAGTTGAGATCAATAGCTTCCAGAGTTCCAGATGAGGCACAAGAAACTTTGTTATCAAAGCACGATAACGTTTCGAAGAAAAACGATTCAATTCCTACCGTGTAATGCTCAATGTTTACTACAATTTGTCAACTTTCGATCTGTGACATTATGACAATATGACCAGTGGCGCACCCAGGGGTGGGGGGAGGCTTTGGGGCAGCAGCCCCCCCCAAAGCTACCAAAAGTTTCGATTTTTCGCAGTTCATTTCCAAACAAACGTTGAGTATTATTCAGTTCAGCCCCCCATAACAAAATCAGCCCCCCCCATAACAAAATCAGCCACCCCCATAACAAAATCCTGGGTGCGCCACTGATTATGACTGTTTGATCTCGGGTTAATTCCCTGATGAGTGGACTGTAATTTTGTATAAGGTTCGCACCGGTTCTGGAGAGCTTTGACAATTTCTCTGGAGGACACAATGAAGAGATTTTGTAAAAGGGACACAAAGGCAAAGTATGTTCTCACCTGTGGTATGCTGCGTGCTGGATATATCATAGAACCTCAGTTGGCCGAAGTAGATTTGTTCGAACTTTCACTTGTTTCGGAAAGTGTACCAGGTTGCTGCGCGCGCGTAATCTTAAGGGCCTTACTTGATCGTAGTAGGTGCGTTGAAATGTAACTGAACTGAACTCGTTATGTCTAGGTTGAGACTGGTTATGGTTTTGTGTTTTGTTAGTCTGTGACTCTCCTGAGGTACCTGTTCGAGTCACATAGTTTTTCCACCCTGTGGTGGGGGCATTTGACTGGTTTGCTTCAGAATAAGCCAAAACAAAGCAGACATAATGCAAAGCCAACTCGATATTTAAATTATTTGATACATACTTATATACAAGAAACAATATACAGGGTCTTTCACGAGGAACCTCACCCATATTTATACGGGAAACTACTGAACGTATTTTCATGAAATTCAGCACTTATAAGTATTTCACGATGCTGATGAAATCTAAAATATTTTCAAGGCATGAGAACCTCCGGTTTTTCCGGAAATGACGTCAACTTCCGTTTTTCAAATTAGAACACCATTTTTTTATTGCAGAAATAGATTCCTTAGAAAATTTCAAGTTATTTTGATGTAACATTTTTCAGTTTTGGTTGGAAAATTCCCTCTGAGCGGGAAAATTCGAAAAAAAAAATCGAAAATAGAGCTCCGCTGAAAAAAGAATAACTTCGAGGTTTATGGATGGAAAATTTTCATTTTTGGGATTTTTCAAGATGTAAGATTGATGTATCCACTTTAAAAATCGAAATCGCGATTCATGATACAGGGGGTGCAAAAATCGTTTTCAAAGTTATGGATGACAAAATCGTGAAAAATCAATTTTTTCAAATTAGAACCCCATTTTTTTATGGCAGATATTGAATCTACGTTAAAAAATAATGTGAGTGTATGCATCACACCTCTGCCGTGAAGTGGATATTAACTCAGAAAATGTTGATGCATCGAGTGAGCTCGTACGTAGAGTGTAAGTAAGTATGTATGCGTACGCTTATCAGACGCATAAAAAAACAACTTTTTTATGTCGAAATATTTATTTACATGTATCGTCGAGTTACAAGAAAAACATATTCTCATTTTTTGCTGTTTTATAAAAATAGTGTAATAATAGGTGGTGGGAAACTTTTCAAATTGACACACGCCTAACTCGGCAACGCAACACCCAAATTTGAAAAATAATATGCCAAAATATAGAGAATAAGAAGCCCTTTGAAATGATGTATCACTCGACCCCCTTTCTCATTTAAGATTTTTGTAGGGGTGGCTCTGGAGGGTAGGGGGTTAAAGGGGGAGAGCTAATTTATACGTCAAAATTGTTCCCCCTCAAAAACAAAATTGACGGGTCTCGGCGATTTGAAAAAAAATATATATATATGGAAATAATAGGGGTGGCAAGTTTTGAAATGAAAACCCTGTATGTAGAAACGGCAACGTTGCTTGTTCAAATGACAGAAGAATGACTATAACCTAACATTTTCAAAACATACACGGTGAAATGTGTCAGAATTTCATGGCAAATCGCGATACTTTATTCAAGTGAATGGAGTATACACAGTACACACTCATCTTGTCACCAGAGTTGGGCGGCGACGCGTCGACTTTTATTGTCAACCTCGACGCGTCGACAATACGTCGACAACGTCGATGGGGTCCGGACCCCCCCGAAATTTTTCTAGAGCTCAGTTCAACGGACACCCCCCGTCCCCCCGAATTTTTTTTCTATCAACGGCCTTGGACGGAGCCCCCCCCTACGGCCTTGATTTTGTATACTTCTTGTCGCAGTGAACTACAGTGACTAGATAACCACAGTGACGACAATAGACTGTCCTATTTTTGATTGGTTGTCGCCGTCACGTGGGATTTTCCGCCATGTTGCATCTAAAAGTTTGTTGATTTCTATGTGTTTACTTGTTGATTTGAGGAGTTTTCGTGGTTTTTGTGAAGATAAAGCTTTATTTCACTGTAAAAGACTAAAATAACGTAATATCGATCTTAGTTTATTGTATTGGATATAATCATAACAGAGCAAAACACGATTTCGGGATAAAAATGCCTGGTTGTGCAGCAGTCGATTGCAGTAATTCCTCTGAAAAAGGTTTTTCAATGAGGAGATTTCCAAGGGATCCTGAGAGAAGAAAACTCTGGCAAATTAAAACAAGTAGGGATAAATGACAATCCACATTTATGTGAGGTATGTTACAAGAAAAGTTGATAGTACATATTAGAGGTTATGTTATATCAACCGAAGAATTAAATTGATCATAATATAATTTTAGGTTCACTTTGCACCTGAAATGTGGGAAAAACCTTTAGATAATGGTACAAGAAAACTGAAGATGAATGCTATGCCCACTAAATTTTCATTTTCATCAGAAATAAAACCATCAATAGTACCCCTGAAACGGAGAAGTATGCCAGAGGAATTTTATTTCAATGAAATGTCCTCACTTTGTATTGACTTACCTAATTGTCATACATTGAAAGACAAAATTATTAATTGATTCATTGTGTTCCGCTTGAAAATGAATAAGAGAAAAACTGAGACCTCAGCTATACGATTAGCCAGTAAATCGATATCTGGACATTCAGTATGAGAGATTCATTCTTCCCAAGAATCTGTGAATATGGTTTTTTCTCAAGATGATCACCTGTCTTTCTATAATTGTATGTATAATATATTTTTTTACCATAAGCTTTCAAATTTCACTTGTATAAAAATAAAGTAAAATGTACAATAAAGATATAATCTAAAAAAAAGTGTTCAACTGTATATTACATTTCCTAATAACCAACCCATTCCCTTCGTTTGAAAAGAAAAGGTCTGTTTATTTAAAAGCACTGTCAATTTTTTTACGATCGAAAGTTCATACTCCTTGAAATTTCATAGTGTCTGTCAGTCCCAAAGTTCTTGTGGTATTCTTGAAAAATTGTTCAGGAAACATTTATGATAAATATTCTAATTCTCAGAAGTCAAAGCATCTTGTTATCTAATCAGAATGTGTCTATTGTTCTCATGCTATATTGTGATTAGAAACAATTTTACCTTGAGAAATTCTCCTGTTTTTGCATTGATTTATCTATCATTCGAATTTGAATAGTTGGTTTATTAATTTACAGTGCAATCTCTATACAATACTCATTCCATTTAAGAAAAAAATCAAAATATCAAAAAAGTGCGATCAGGTATTAAAACGGTCGCAGTTAATTTATTTAGATACCTAGAGCTTGAATAATGTGTTTATTGAGTAATTATTTCAATAATGAGAGGATTTCACAATAAATATTCCAAACTTTTCATTTTATATATTATTTATTAGATATTTTATAACAAAACTCCGGTGTTCTAGTACTATTTCGTTTGAATTTAGATGCAACATGGCGGATGGGCGGGGCTTATATCCCTATTGTCGTCACTGTGGTTATCTAGTCACTGTACAGTGAACTAGGGTCGATATAAAACGCATACACTATGAGTGGCAGAAGGTGTAATAAAAATGTTTATCTACTCCCATAGAATAATATATCCATTCATTATTCAGCTGAATTTGATTAGTAATCAGCGGCGTAGTAACGCCATCACGGGCCTGTGTTCAAGATACTTCCCTATTAGCGCCAGTCGTCCCAAGCGTCCGAGCCCCTTTTAGGGGCCCGGGCCCGTGTTCTTCGAACACGCCGAACACTGGTCACTACGCCACTGTCTGTAATAGTCTCTATAGACCAATAGTGTGAGGTAATAATAACTCACGTCTATAACTGACTCTAATACAAACAGGAAAAATGTAGCTTACGAAATGATTGAAAAAGTCGGGTCAATGGAGAAATCTATTTCAGACATCAAGGTAACGTTCTCACCATCCATTTCTACATTTTCTTAGGTCTGAATATCCAAAAATTGCTTTTGGAAAACGTGAATTTTTGACGTTTTCTACGGGATTCGATATCGATTCGATTTTCGACCACAGAAATCGATTTTGCCGACTGTTGTCAATTTTGAAAATGCAGATTAATACGAATTTTACTGAAGAAGTCGCGGTAATGGTCATAACATACATATTGCACACTCCTCTAAGAAATAGGTTGTCATTCGAACATTCAAAAATGTTGGTGCACATATATTTTTCACTACAGAGTGACAATTTTGAGGAAAATTGGGACGCTCAGCCTTTGATTTATCCAGGGACAACTTCGTAGAAGACTGAAAGTAGAATAACTATTATGTGCTTAGTTATGAATAATAATTTTGTTGTTGTTGTTGAAAGCTTGTACCAAAGTTTGATCGAAATATTCATGAATTTAATTTTTATAGACCTATAGTTTTCGTACTTAATAAAACAGCTGTCCACTATGTTGATTTTGTCGACGTTGTTGACGTCACTTGGAAAGTCGACATCGACACCATAGATGACGCGTCAACAATTATTTGCCGACACAGTCGACGTCGCCCAACTCTGCTCGTCACTCGTGAAAAATATTGATTTATCTTATTCACCTAACATGCGCATCTAATTCAAATGTTGATTTTCTGCCTCACTGGTTCTCTCTTAAATAAAGAACTGAATTTCAATTGAATCGTTTAAGTTTTCATTTGAATTGAGGACATCCTATATTCCAGGTCTGGAAATTTTAAGAGTTTTATGAGCTTTACTCCATTCAAATTTAATTAAGTTTCACGAAGGAGAAGTTTTATACTATATACCTTCCAATATACAGAAGATCTCCCACTTCATTTACCGCATAATGAGAATTTTATGATACAATAATGATGAACTCCGCTTCTCGCAAAGGGCCTCTTACTAAAAGGCTCGTAATTGTTCCAATCTGAACACCCCTTTGAAAAACGGCGAAAGAGTTTCAACACCTCAGGAAAGGAAATGATTTATAAACTTATCACAGCCTTCTGTTTTATCTGAGTGGGACCGGAGTGCAGGTTGAGTCCAACGTTTCGCCAATTTTTGATGTTGAAATTTCGTAATAATGAGGCATTTCATTTATTATTCCTAATTTTGTTGGTCATTGTCAATATAAAATTCATGTGTACCATTAATCGAAGGGAAAAAGAGCATAGATGTACAAATGGTATTTATTTTTTTAGCAACTGGGTCCGCAGTTCCAATCTAGCGAGTATTTGTTCCCATCAGTGAACACAATTCACCATCAGCTTCTATTCCAGGTGAATTAAGGTGAGAATTTTCATACTGTGGGTTTCGTCATACCTATTTTTCTTCATGAATGTAGTACATGATGAAGATGAACGTAATATCAACATAATACACTCATGAAACCATAGACAATCTGAAATAAGTATCATAATTAACATAGATATTGAAAACACATGAATCTGTTGTTAACTACATCTCCCGAAGCCCTATTGGAGCTCCTATCGATAAGATTTCTATAGTTCTAGTTTGTAGGAAGAATCTAATGGAGAATAGTTGTCTGAAAGACACGATGCCTACATTTGAACCTATCATATCCAAATTATAAAAACAAGCCAAAAATTTTTGTCTGAATTCTTTCTAATTTCAGAAGGAGATGGTGCCTCAGTAAAAATGGAAGAAGATGAATCCAATTTCTCCAGTGGCTGAAGTTTGTTCATTCCCATTTTATTTCCCCTGCAAAACTAGATATGTACAGGGTGCGGCACGGAGGATGGATGGTTTTAAACAAATAATAAAAGCGTTAATTTTTACTCAAAAACACATTTATTGACGGAATCAGATTCTCAAGGAAATAGCATTTGAGACAGTCAAGTGTGGAAAATCACATCAGGCATGTGGTGGCCGAAATCGGTGATGCAGTGCTGGAGGCGCTCTTGGAAGTTCGCGTAGACTCTCTCCAACATCGCTCTCTCAACTTGGGCAACTTCCACGCGAATAGCCCTTTTCAATTCATCCAGAGTTCGGGGCTTGGTCTCGTATACTCTAGCCTTGAGGTGTCCCCATAAGAAAAAATCGCATATGGATAAATCTGGGGACTGCGAAGAATGGCTTGTCGAACGCGTTCAACATTTTCAGGCGTTCGAACTGTTCGCACAGGTCCTCTTGGTCTTCTGTTGATCAGTTCACCACGTCTGCGAAGTGATTCCACCCAACGAAGGATGGTGTTTCGAGAGGGAATAGCTCTATTCCGATGAATGTGGAAATGGCGACGAAACTCACGCTGCACGACCGTGACTGACTCATTATTTCGGACGAAACTATCATAGGCGAAAACACGATGCTCCACCGTCCAATGCTCCATGACGACAACTGGTAAATAAATGCTAGGAACACACGAGTCTAACGGCACCTTCCCCACTTCTCTCGTCCTCAGTGGGGGAAAGTTATGCCCATCTGAAAAACGTCCGCCCTCCGTGCCGCACCTTGTATATCGGCCATCGGGTGTTTTATTGGGGTGATAGAACTTCAAATTGAAATAAAAAACATTTAAATTAAGATTGAAGCCAAATTGTTCTCATTCGAAAGATAATTTTATGACCTCAATGTTTTGAGAATAATTTCCGGCATATGTCCACCACGACTCTTTGAGGAACCGCATTCGACCAGACCAATTTTGGACCAAGTTTTCGAGCCTTATTTCAGCGATAACACGAATTATGTTGGCGTCTTTTGTTTCTGGTTCATCAGCATAAATCAATGACTTGACATAACACCAAAGATAATATTCCATTGGAGTTATATCGCATGATCTTGTATCTTGGAAGCCCAAATTAATTGAGCCATTTCTGGAAATAATGTTCTAGAGCCCAATCAGCAAACGAACGGCGCTTATAATGGTCAAGTTTCAACAATTTAACAATTTGTAAACGTTCTTGCGGCGTGAGTCTTTCCATGATAATTCAACAATGCTTACTGAACAGAAATTTCAAAACAACATGGCTTCTACCTTTATGAAATTACAGTTATCACTATCAAAAATTCTATCACTCTAAAAAAAACACCCGATAGTTTATCACAAATGTGACAAAAAATTACAACAATTTCGTTGACAGCGGGGCTTGAACTGCAGATCATCAATTTATCGGATTAGATCTCTTTCATCTGAAATACTGATAAAATCTAATTTCAAATCAGCATACAAAGAAATCTTGTTTGACCTTCAGTAATATTTTGGCATGGTTCGAATTTGTAGTCTTGCAACAATCACTGTATCCTGATAGCTTTTAATACTCTCTTCCCTATATCATATAGGGGAAATACGTTCAAAACGACATATGTATATGGACAAAATGACATAGGCATCATAATTTGAGTTTGGAGGTATCAAATGCGGAACTGCCTACCAAATCACACGACCCGAGTGGGTTCAATTTACCTCTGAAAACTCGCAGGCGCTACTCTTGTTCATTCGGTCGTTATGAGTGATAACAGAAAATAATAGGTCACGAGTTTTTTTTATTGCGCCAAATTTTTGGAAGAAATGGCCATTTTTCAGCATTTTTTTCATTTATGTTGCATTCATTTCGAACTTTACTTATTTGTCATTGTATTAACGAAGCTTTTTTTTATGTTAAATATACTTTTTGTATCAATTCGATATATTTCTAGTTTTATAACGCTTTATGGACAAAATGACATATACAGTGAACGGAGAAAATGAAATAGGTATTTCAGCTGAATTAACCATATCTACCGGAGTACCGGACAACACCGAGACCATTCATTCCAGGCTCCATCAGCAAACAAAGAGCCAGGACTTATCTTAACATATTCATAACAAAATATTTATCTGCGGCTTATAAAGGCAATGCATTGATGAACCTATGAGGATGTTCCTCCAATCCCTAAAGCGGCCTACAGACGTTGACAACTATGTTGTCAACTATAGTCCATCCAAGAATGATTGACATCTCGGGGGGCTTTGGAAAATCGAAATTATGTTGGTAATGCCCATTCAGTAATATTTCGAGTTGTAGAATTCAGGTTGGTGTTGGAAATAACATTGACATTTTGTTCTGTCATGAATGTTGCGAACAAATTTGGCAAAAAATTGAGATTAAAAGCAAGTGAAATAAATATCTTTGAAAGTGAAGAGTGAACAGCTGAAAAATGGAAAGCCTGCACAGAGCACGTAGAAAAAGAAATGAGAGAAGATTAGTCGAAATATAAGGAATGTTATGATATATTGCTGACAAAAACTTTTATTATGAACATGACGAGTTCTGCCCAGATGAGGAAAAAATAACATGTTGTGGTTGTTGAAACAAAATAATGGGAATATTTATATTTTTCATATTATACACCTTCATTGTTCACAAATATTGAAAGTTACAATGTCATGACAAAATTCTTCATATATTAAATAGATCCATTGGTTAAGTTTTGTTTCTGTCTTGATATCTATTACAAATTTCCCAATACATTCACATTGCAGTTACACGCTTCAAATTATCAACTAGATTTTTTCGGTTTAGCGATTATTCATATTGAATATTGAAAAGGACCGTGCTATTTAATCACCCACGATATTTTTCGTTATCAAACCAGAATTTCCAGTATGCATGCTCCTATAATTGATCGTAAGATCGAAAATGTATCAATACAAGATGAAAATAATATACTGCTGGTATACAGATTCACACGCTCGTAATCGTATGTGAAAATTGGGAACATTTTCATGTTCAAAGTTCCTTACTTAAAAAACTATCGTTCAATTTTTAGGTTATTTCTATATCTATGATGAAAGCACAGAAAATTTTTAGTTACTTTTTTGTAACTAGAAATAAAGCTGCGACTGGACTTTCAAGGCCTGCTCTGATGTCAATCATTCTTGGATGGACTATAAGTTGTATACCATACGAGAGTGAAGATAGCGGTTGTCGATAAGGTTGTAAACATCATCTCAGACAATTCTCAGTGGAGGTTTCTGTCGAGTGATCTAATAGCCAACATCGGGCTCCACCCATCGAATATCAAACCGATTTGATCTCTCACCAACCTAGTTGTCAATCTGGAGTATCAACCACCAACCGGCCCACAGACCATCAACTTGGTTGTCAACACGACGTGTTGACAACATAGTTGTCAACTAAGTTGCTCGTCTGTGGGCCGATGGACGATTCATAAGTGGACAAGGCAAACGTGAGCCGAAGACACGATAAACTTATACTTAGTTTCAACTTCTACTGCACCTAATATAATTGCACTCAAATCAACAAATGAGCCCATACCTCCTCCAAAGAAAAGGAGACACGTCCCCAGGGCATTATTTGAAGAAGACAATGAAGAAGAAAATGTTTCTATTAACTTTCGAGATGATGAAGACGATTGTCTAATGTTATGACCTTTTTTCCCGATGCAGATCGGGAAAAAAGACCTTTTTTCCCGATGCAGATCGGGAAAAAACCAGTCTTATCCAGGATTAGCACTGGAAAAGACTGGTTACGATGCATGCATTGGTTGCATTGGGCTCGAGCATCTTGCGCTGATGTTCCTAGAAGAACCAAGCGTTTCATTGGTGAACTTTGTCAGTAGTTTCGTAACTATAAGTAAAAAAATACAGTTGCCTATTGCCGGTATGTCATTTTGTCCATAGCATTCGGACGAAATGAATTTCGTTTATCCCAATTTATCTGAGAATATTTTATTTTTTGAAACTTTCATTCCATAAAGGTTGATTAGATTTAGATAAGGATCAAAGATAATAGGTGTAGAATATGACATTTCTGTGATTCACTACTAACAAGTTATGCCTCTGAAATAAAACCCAATGTCATTTTGTACGTACTTCCCCTACCTGAATGATATTAATACTATGCATCTGCCTCGATTTACTCAAGTTATTTCATTAATTCTTGAAATATTCTATGTTGATTAGCAGTTTCATTAGACTCCGCCTTTTTGGCGCGACCCCTTTAGGGAGAAATGAAAAGTAGTTCAAGAACTCAGATTTCCGATCGACAAGAAAGTCTTAAACAAATCGAAGGTAAATTGAAAACCTACTAGAAGATATACTAGAATATACATACTAGAAGATGCTACAACTGATGAGAAAAACAGGTATGAGAAGGACTCATCAGATTTCAATCAAGCCGATAATAATGCTTTACTAATTCTGACTTTAAATATGACACAAGAAACTTTAGAGAAAGTAATGCGTTTTACTTCCGCTAGAGAAGTTTGGCTGGAATTGCACAGACTTTATGATGGCAATGTCGAGGACAAGACATATGACCTATGCATGCAATTCTTCAGCTATGTAAAACAAGCAGATGATGATATAGCAACACACATCAAAACTGAAGAATCTTTGGGATAAACTTCAGAAAGATATTTTGAAGGACAAAATGACTGCTGGAAATGAGTGCGAGTGTGATTTGCCTGAAATTTTACTTATCTGTAAAATATTAGAAACTCTACCTTCTGATTATAGATACTTCTCATTCAAGTCATGTTGGATGCTCATATCAAACAAAGATAGAACAGTCAGTAGATAACTTGACAAATCAATTGGTTGCTTATGAAAAAGCATTATCAAGCAAAATTGAGACTAAATAGGAAGTTTTGTATACAGTAAACAAAAGAAGCAATTTATTTTGTGAATACTGTAAATCACGAGGACATGAAATACGACAGTGCCTGAAATGGAAACCAGATGGTAAGCCACCGAAACCTAACAAAACTAATAGAGCAAGTAATACGCAGAACAATGTTTCATTATTAGCCGCTTATAATGTTGTATTGCTGTATGAAAATGATGAAGAAAACTGGTATGTCGATAATGGCGCAACTAATCACATTACAAACCAAAATAATGTGTTTGAGAGCTATGTACCATTTGACAATCATCACCGAATAACAACAGCAAATGGAGAGTCAGTACCAGCATTAGGAAAAGGTACCATCAGAGTAAAAACAAACGTGGATGGTAAAATTCAAGTTTTTCCTCTCACTGAAGTATGGTATGTTCCTAGTATCAAGAAAAACTTGTTCTCAACATTGTCAGCACGAGATAAAAATCCAGACAGTGAATTTGTTTCAACAACAGAAGAGTGTTATTTCAAGTTATCAGGAGAAATTATACTTGTTGGATCCAGAAATTGTTCAGATGGATTGTATAAACTCAAGATGAAATCTTTGAAGACAGAAAATTCAAAAGGAATTAATTCAGTTAATAATGATAATGTTTTGCAGTTATATCATGAAAGATTTGGACATTAAAATAAGAGATATATAAAGACAATATTGAACAGAGAACTGGGATTAGATGTCAATCTCGATAGTGAAATATGTGAAGGTTGTGTCTATGGGAATGCTCATGTACTCAAATTTGGTACAAGATGTCGAGCCAATACACCTGGTGAACTTTTTCATACAGATGTATATGGTCTATTTGACCCATCCAAATCCGGCTATCGATATTATGTCTTATTCAAAAATGATTATAGCAGATACCGTTTTATATACACACAACCAAACTTATATGGAATCACCCAGTATTAAGATGAAATATTATTTTGATATCTTTCTCGTTAGAAGCAACTAAAAAGTGCATGTGTTTACTCACAAAAACAGTTAGGTTCATAAGCACTTGATAAGATTTGGCTTTGCAGTGTCGATTTTACCATTTCGTTCGAACGTCGCAGTGAATTTATATTTTGTTTTTTTGCGAAGTTTAAAAAAAAATGCCTTATGTGGGGTTATCGGAAGTACAGAGAGGAAGAATTATTACTATGGCAGAACAAGGTATGTCACAAAGACAGATTGCAAGAACGGTGGGGGTTACACAAGGGGTTGTTTCAAAAACCTATGCAAGGTTTCTGGAGTTAGGAACCCTAAAGAATAGGCCGAGAAGAAGTCGTGGAAGAGTAACTACAGAAAGGCAGGATCGCTTTTTACCCCAAACAGCAAGAAGAAATTCCGCAGTATCTCATTCAGAGCTTCAAAGGCAATTTTTGCAAGCTACAGGTGTTAGTGTTTCTGTCGAAACTATCAGAAAAAGACTTCGCGCTCGGAAATTATTCAAGAGAAGAGCGTTAAGAGTTCCAGAACTATCAAGGCAAAATAAAGTTGACCGTTCTGATTGGTGTTTAGTTTAGAGCATGAAAATTGGACTATTGAAGATTGGAAAAATGTCTTATTTTCGGATGAGACCAGAATTGGCCTACGATCAGACGACCGGCGTGTTCGCATTTTAAGAGGTAGAGGGAGGCAAGCTAGGCTCCAAGCTGCAAGACCGATCCCTAAATACAAAGGAGGTACTGTAATGTTTTGGGGCGGAATTATGTTTGGTGAGAAAACTCCTTTAATTCCCATTAGACAATCTCCGACAGGGCCTAGGTATGTTGATCTAGTGCTACAACCTGTAGTGAGGCTCTGGCGTGGTGCTTTTGGAGATTATTTCCTATTTATGCAGGATAATGCACCTCCACATACCAGCAGAGTTGCAAAAAAATTTTTCGAAACAGAAGGTGTGACTGTTTTAGAGTGGCCTTCTTGTTCACCGGACCTTAATCCTATCGAGCACTTGTGGGATAGGATCAAAAGAAAAATTAGAGCTCGTCAAAATAATCCTGGTAACGCAGAGCAACTTATACAAGCGGCTTTAGAGGAATGGGCAAATGTTACAGAAGAAGAAATTAACAACTTAATAGAAAGCATGCCTCGTCGAATTCAAGCTTGTATCAATGCCAGGGGTGGTAATACTGATTATTGATTTGTTAAAATCGTTTTATTTGTTGTTCAATTCTCAGTTACATAAAAATTATTTTTAGAGAAATTTACACTTTTAATTTTCTGTTCTATTATAAAAATAATCTTTTAATAATTTATATTATTTTTGTAATAAACTTGTTTTGGGAAAACTGCTCTTCACTTTTCAGCGACTTTTTTTTAATTAAAATTCGTTTTTTCCAAATAACAGGGTGATTCCATATAAGTTTGGTTGTGTGTATTTCATGAAACACAATTCAGAAGTGATAGATAATTCAAACATTGTCCTAGAAGAAATCAAAAGTGCAGGTTATGGCGTGAAAGAAGTTTTTTCAGATAATGGTGGTGAGTTTGACAATAATAGAGTCAGAAAAGCGCTGAACCAATATGGCATACGACAAAGACTTATCATGCCATATACATCATGTAATGTATGTTTAAATATTTGTCGTATTCGCACCGTACCTGCGCAAGAAGGTTTTATTTGTAACATGTGAAAGAGTTTTTATATAGTTGAGTTTGGACAGTCGGAAATAAATGTTGACAGAACAGTGTGGAGTTTGATTTAATTCATTCAAAAACCTATATTCAAATTATATAATTCCGATATACCGGTGTTCTCATATAAGACACCTCAATATACCACAGTGGCGACGAGGAAAAAGGTGTCGTTAGCATTCAGTCAGTAAAAATGACGACGGAAAAGCAGTATGCAGGTCAGATTCAAGCATTCGTGCCTTCAGTGTCCGACTGGTCTATATAGAAAAAACGCCTTCAGAATTACTTTACGGCGAATGCAATTGAGGAAAATGATCGTAAACGTGCGATTCTGTTAAGTCTTCTGAATGAAGAAGCATACAAACTATTGCATAACATGTGTATTCCGGTTGAACCCGAAAGTAAGTCTTATACAAACATAATCAAGTTCCTGGATGGTCATTTCAAGCCGGTGACATCTTTGTTTTCTTGTCGAGAAAAATTTTTCGAGGCGAGGAAGATGGCTACCGAATCACCTAAAGAATGGGCGGCTCGTCTGCGCAGTTTAGTGTCAATGCGTAATTTCGCGGGTGCCGATGAAATTAATAGGGCATTAGTGAACATATTTATAATTGGTTACGAAAAAGGCCCGGTTAAAGATCGGTTGTTCGAAGAGAAAGGTGACGTGTCATTTTCACGTGTAGTTGAATTAGCTGCTTCGAAATCACACAGTAAGCCATTTGCTTCGGTGGCTGTGAAAAGTGAATCAGAGATCTACTACGCATCAAGAAACCACGCGCACGCACATGCGTCTGCACGACCCTCCACACCGACATTTTCCCGAACTGGAAGTTCCAACATCCATCGAGAGGAAAAACATAAACAAAGATCAACACAAATCAAATGTTTTGTATGCGGTCGTCGAAATCATCAGTCAGATAAGTAGGTACTCATTCAGAGATTGTTATTGTCATTCTTGTAATAAGAAAGGACATCTCGCACCTGTCTGTCCTAATAAAAAAAAATCAAATAAACCAAACAAATCTGTCAGAAATAACTTCTTCGAGTCAGAAGAATATTCTTAAATTATATAATATTAATTGTAAAACAGATCCAGTTAATATCGAATTGTTGATTGAAAACAAAATATTCGATTTTCATCTTGATACAGGTGCAAGCTATAGTGTAATATCTGAACAATTCTATAATGAAAATTTTGAAAAACAAACAAATACAATGTAGGTACTGACCAAATTTTCAGTTTATATAATGGTCAAAAGGTCACACCTCTAGATTTTATTAAATGTGCAATTGAATTCAGAGGAAAGCATGCAAATTTAAAACTGTTTATTATTGAAAATGGAGGACCACCTCTGCTGGGACGAGATTTCTTCAATCTTTTTGAGTTGGCTATTTATAGTTTGAACACTGGAGATCTTCCTAAGAATTGGGATTTTCTAGTACATAAATACAATAACCTATTTTCTCCAGGATGAGGAAATTTTAACAAGGGAACCATTTCGGTTCAAATTAAATCTGAATCACACCCAAGTTTTGTAGAGCTCGTGAGCTTTGGCGACCCCTACCTTTGGCGATGAGAGAAAAAGTGGTAAATGAATTAGATCGGTTGTGTAAACTAGGTGTCATTGAACCTGTCAATTTTTCGGAATACACCCATCGTACCAGTTTAAAAAAAAAGATGATTCTGTGCGAATTTGCAGCGATTTCAAGGTTACGGTTAATCCTTCCATAGAAATTGATTCTTACCCTCTACCTAAGATTGAGGACCTTTTTGTTAAATTACAAGGTGGTGAGCTATTCACTTAACTAGATCTTTCGAATGCATATCAGCAAGTGAATCTCAATGAGAAATCGAAAGAATTAATGACAATTTCTACACATAAGGGTTTGTTTCGTTACAATAGAGCACCTTTCGGAATTTCTAGTATTCCTGCTAAATTTCAGAAAATTTTAGGAAACGATTCTTCAAGGTCTCGATGGAGTTGTTAGTTTTTTAGACGATATATTGATAACAGGTAAAGATTTGGAGGAACATTTAGCTCGTTTAGAAGTAGTATTATTTAAACTTCAGGATGCAGGTTTAAAATTAGCCCTGAATAAGTGCGAATTTTTAAAATAAAAAATCACTTATTTGGGTTATGATATTGACAAAGAAGGACTTCATACATCGAATACAAAAATTTCAGCTATTCTTCATGCTCCTAGACCTGTGGATTTACATTCCTTGAGAGCATTTTTAGGCTTAATAAATTATTATGGAAAATTTGTGCCTATAACTTATCCACGTTATTGTATCCGCTGTATAACCTTCTGAAAGAAAATAATGAATGGAATTGGTCAGTTGATTGTGAATCCGCATTTAAGGAAGTCAGGAAAATTTTAGCCTCAGCACCAGTTTTGGTTCATTATAATCCAACATTGCCTTTACGTTTGATTATACTGATGCAAGTGACTACGGCGTTGGAGCTTTAATAGCTCATGTCATGCCTGATGGTATAGAAAAAGTTATTGCTTATGCGTCGAGAACATTACTCGATAGGGAAAAAAAATTGTATTTTAGAAAAAGAAGCTCTGGCAGTTATTTTTGGACTCTGCAAGTTTCATAATTATTTGTGGGGTAGACATTTCACGTTAGTCATTGATAATAAACCTTTACCGTACATTTTTCATCCGGATAAATCGATTCCACAATTTTCAGCTAACCGATTGCGAAGGTGGGCACTTATACCTTTCCGGTTATCAATATGATATAGAGGTAGTGAAATCGAGACAAAATAAGGCAGATGTTTTGTCTCGTCTTCCAGAATCGGCAGAAGAAGAATTAATCGAAGATGTAGAATTGAACTATGTTGATCATTTCGAGAATAATAAGCACCTCCCGCAATGGATTGTAAAAAAATTGCAGAATTAACTAAAAAAGACAAAATTTTAAGAGAAGTTATCGAATTAATCAATAAAAATTGGAATTAAACATACATTACACATCACAACAGAACGGGTGTGCAGAAAGAGTATACCGAACTGTTGTTGAAACAGCAAGAGCTTGGTGAATTTGGTGTAGAGGGAGTATCTCCATCCAAGAAGTGGTTTGTCATCGAAACTGTACACGTAGCAAAAAGCTCGCATTACTTCAACATTCATTTCGCGGATCCACTTGATACGTGCGTTGCGAGGTCCCCTGCGGACAGTCCTCACGGTGATCGAGCCAGCAGGTGGAGTGGCATTTTGATCTTCTGCCATGTTTTGGGATTTCACTTCCCGATGTTCTGGTGGAGCTGTATTTTGTTGAATGACAGGGGCTCGCTTCCTCAGCACCCTGCCACCGACGGATCGCATGCTGTCATGTCCAGCGTCGGCTTCGGACATGCCCTGGCAGCGATTCATTTCCGAGGCTTAGTGAAGGCTCCATTTTCATGGGTTTGCCACCATTTACCCTTGGTGGCACAGGTAACTCGGACCGTGGGGACGTCACCCCCCATGTGGCTTGGTTGAAACCACATTATTATTATTATTACTGAGAGACGCGGCTCCTCGAATCAAAGGTTTACAGGGTGTCCCAAGTTTGGGTGGCTACAAGAAGAACTGGACATAATTGAAATCTGAAAATTGAGTTCATGATATTGTTCCGAAATCCGGTTATACAAGGAGTGGAAATGAATTAGTTAAAAAAAATTTTTCAATATTTTCGTTTCTGTTATTATTGAGTATGCGGAATACATTTCTGTTAAAACCATAATTGTATTCATTCAAATGGTTTTCAAAATATCGAAAAAAATCTGAAAAAAAGGCAAATATTCATAGTGAGTGTTATGTTCATTCTTCTCAATCGCAACATCCTGAGCGTATAAAATCTATTGAATTTCATAAATATCATCACAGGGTGTTTCACATTTTTTGCCGAGAACTGTGATTTGTCAATATTTATAGTGGCAAATGATTTGTGTCTTATTTCTTTCAATTGTATAGGTAGCTGCCTTCTCAGCTCAATGATTTTATATCATATTTCTTCAAATAATAATATTGGTAGACCATTTTTTATAATTGTGAGAAATGGACTAGCAGAGATCTAAATTCTGAAATACACCACCAGGTGGCACCACCACAGAAAGACAATGACATACCGGTTTCTGGCTTGTTGGTCCAACTAAAGGACGTGATCTTCATTTTCAATTTTTTATAACATTTTCTTCATCAGTCTTCTATAGGCCTTCAATATTTGCAACCTTCCACATGGAAGGATAAACAGAAGAATCTACAATCGTATCGAACAAGAACGCCATTTTCAAAATGAGTGAGTAAGGTTTACGCGATGGAAGGATATGATTTTGTTGTACAAATTTATTGTATCGATATTTGATTAAGATCACGCATCAGCAACAGTAATGTAGTTCTGCTAGTCACCACTTTTGCTTCATTGCTTCTACTGGAAAGAAGGTTCGCAGATAAATAAGACGTCTCAAGCTCTCAAGAAGTAAGGCAGAAGCAGAACCTCACGCTAAACTTCAAATCGAATGTTTCTTTACGTTTCTGTTAGAATGTGAAGTTGATACGGTTTTCCGGCTAACCTTTTTCAGAAAACAAAATGAGTGTACAAATTTTGACAAATTTTATTATTTCACAAATATCATCCAGGTTAACTGCAATTCTACAGGTATTATACACTGAAATAATACAAGCAAGATAATAAATGATATCTAAGCTTACAAACTACAAAATTTAAATATCAAAGAATTACTGTAATTTCTATATTTCCAACTTTCAAATCTCAAATTCCAAATCTCAAATGTCAGGGTGTGAGTTTTCTGTTCTAACAAGAACAGGCCTTAACTTCAAAAATTAATTCAACTACAGATACAATTATTAGGTGAGTAAGGTGATTTTCAGCAAAAGAAATGTATACATACAGAAAATAGCTGTTTTTTATAATTTCACTTATCTTTTGCTCTTAAACGAACGAAGGGGCTGCTGCAAGCTCGTTTGGACAGACTATGTGATCTCCAGGGGATGATGGAATCTCGTGTTGCAATCTCCAAGGGAATTTCTTATTGGAAGCGAAATCCCGAAAAATCTCAAAAATATGGCTCGTCCAATATCCGAAGCTATGGTATTAAATTTGATGCAAGATGACTTGAAGTGATGTTCACAAATCGACGATATGAATGAAGATTTTAATGGCAGACAAATCTAAAATGGATGAACGCATTTTTTACGCTTCAGAAAAAATTGAATAAAAAACACAACTCTTACCCTCAGTCTCACAAACTTATTTCACCACCGAATTGAATTATTAATCAAATAGGGCTTATCCGGCAGAGCCGAAAATATTTGCCTAACAAAAGGAATTATCCAGCAATCTGAGGAAATCAAAATTTGCCGTCTTTTACTCCTATTTCGTTCGTTACTTCTCTCAACAAATTCAGAACGCAAAAGAAAGAGGAATTAAGAATCGGGCTCGTTCTCGGAAACATATTGTCGCAAAAAAAATACAAACATGCGTAACAATAAATTAAAATTTATCAATCGATTCTGTGTCGAACATACAGGGTTGACTTTAATATTATATGAGTGAAAATGAAATTTATTATAACTAGTTTTTTCTTATTTAATTTTAATAATATTGTCTGACCATAATCTATACTGTAACAAAGTGAACAACAATCAAAGAGAATGAAGAAAGTGGTTCAACTCTCCTCCCTCAAACCTATGTGAAAAAAATTGGTGAATTACAAATAATGTATTATTGAATTCATGTGCGAAACTATCCATCGAATGCACTGAAGTCATACTTCAACCATTTATTACAAATAGAATCGATAAGAATGCAAATCTAAATCATTAGATGGAAGTTAATGTATGACCGTATATGCAAATTCGAGCAAACTTCCATTATGTATGAATATTATTACCCTCAGTTTTCAGACAATTATCACAACTTGCGCAAAAGATATTTGCATGACAATTATAGTTCCTTGTTGTAAAGATAATTATCGAATATCGTAGGAAAAATTTGAAATTATTCAGAACAGAAGATTAACGGTCTTTTTTTCATTTCATTATTATGTATCTATGTAAAGTAACATCTACCTTCATTTTGTCAATATACTCACAATTAGTATCTACGGTACCATGAACACAATAATTGCAAAATTGATTGTTTTTTATGAACCCCTCGGTAAATGAACTGTTGCATCTTACAGGTTAAATTATAGAATATCTTGTTGATTTTAGCGCTCCTTCGAACACTTCAAACAAATTTTCAATTCTATATGCTTTCAATAGTTTATGAAAAAAGAACAAGTTTTCAATCCATATACATATCTAATAACATCAATTCATCTTATACCCATTCATCCACAGTCACAAAGTGAAGCCAAAACTTTTATGAGGATTGAGTTGTACGCATGCGTCAACTGTGAATTAAAAAATTGTAGAGGTGTCCCGGAAAATGTAGGAAATCTCTCGGATTCAGACAAAACATAAAAAAATAAGATGACAACTTCCCATAATTTTTTTTCCTAGCGGCCCTCCCTACGGAGATACGGCCTCCTAAATGACGTCACTGCTTTAAATTTTAAATTACTCAGAATAATTTTAAGAAAATTTGATAAGATGAACAGTAGTAAAGACCTCGGTAAAGACTTTTCAAAATACTGCCCACAAATTCAAATTAGCTCTTTTAGTTTACCAGGGGCGGGCTATGTTATACATTTTAGTGCTTACATTTTCAACACCCTGTATGATAAGGAGTCGAAAAAAACAAATTCGAATAGCTTGATCATTAAGCTGGAAAAAGGTACTCCTATTTATTGTCGATAAAATGAACCGTTTTCTAAAAATAAAATCACAAAGATTCCTATGCAGTTTTGGCACAGAGAGGCACGTTAGCAAACATTATTTTTTAGAAATGTACTCTCACTAAAGCTTGCAACGATTGAATATAAATACGCTAGTTATAAATAATCATTTAAAAACTTTTTAAGAGTACATTTCCAAAAGTTATTTTTGTTAACGTGCCTTTCTGTGCCAAAACTGCATAGTTAAGAATCTTTGTAATTTTATTTTTCGAAAATGGTTCATTTTATCGACAATAAATAAGGGTACAACCTTTTTTAAGCTCAATATTCAAGCTACCCAAATTTGTTTTTTTTCGACTCCTTATCATACAGGGTGTTGAAAATGTAAGCAGTGAAATGAACAACCTAGTCCGCCCCTGGTAAACTAGAAGAGCTGATTTGAATTTGAGGGCAGTATTTTAAGAGGTTCTTACTACTGTTCATCTTATCGAATTTTCTTCAAATTATATTGAGTAGCTTGAAATTTATTGCAGGAAAAAGGATTTCCAGTGACGTCATTCAGGAGGCCGTATCTCCGTAGGGAGGGCCGCTAGGAAAAAAAATTATGGGAACTTGTCATCTTATTTTTCTATATTTTGTATGAATCCGACAGATTTCCCACATTTTCCGGGACAGCCTGTATATTCCGAAAGACAACGAGAAAATACACATCCAAGGATGAAAATATGTCACTGAAATATCTTCAGTTCAATTCCTAGATACAAATAGTATTTAACAACGAACTTGAAGAAAACTGATTAAGGCGATTGAATAATATCACATGAAATTGTTAGGTTAAGATCGGAAGCATTCACATGAAGTTATGAATGACAAACGTTTAACAACATGATGCGATGGGAGAGAGAGAGACAGAATTAGTAAATTATTTTTATTATCAATATTGCATATGCGGAAATCTGGATTCTCACCAAAGACCAGCTTCAATTTTCATTGGCTCATGGAAATATTAGATTTATGTATAGGGTCCTGCCAACACCTCTTCTAGGAGGTGTTGGTCCTGCCGAACCAGACATCTCAGAGATTTTGTTGGAAAGAAGACCTCTTGTAGGTACCTTCATTTCTGCAATTCAGAAAATTATTTTCTGATATAAAGGGTGTCCCCGATAAATGTTATTCAACAAATGGATGATTTCTTCAATTGATCACTCCATTTATTTCCACATATTTTAAATGACCTTGATAACTTCTTTTATAACGCAAAATATTAGAGACATTTTTCCAACGGTCCAAATCCTTTTCGAAAAAAACTGCCAAAAGGTGAGGGAAAAGCAGTTCAGTAAAAGTCTTCTGACGATTTCCAGAAGCGATAGTAACATGAATTTGATCTCAAAATTTATCAATTGAAGGATTTGCCTTGTCACCATTCATAAATGGTATACCTGTCATATACAGGGTGTCTGTTATTAAGGTCCAAATATGAAGAACTTCAAATTATAATTTCTCGATTTTTTTCAAATGAAACACCCGGTATTTTTTCCCGCCATAATGTAGACAATTGAATACCTTGCATTTTCTCAGAAGTAACCATAAAATTATTTTCACTCTTGCATCCAGCCGA
Source organism: Adalia bipunctata (assembly GCA_910592335.1). Classification (NCBI taxonomy): domain Eukaryota; kingdom Metazoa; phylum Arthropoda; class Insecta; order Coleoptera; family Coccinellidae; genus Adalia; species Adalia bipunctata. The sequence goes on along the minus strand of OU342950.1, from coordinate 49,291,984 downwards.
CACGAAAAATGATATCGCAACTGAAAATTTCATTCGAATGAGTAATAACATAAAAATTAACGCAGATTCAAAAGAGGTCAAACAATGAAATAAAGCTAAATGAATAATTATTGACAAACTTTGAAACCTTTCCAGAATCATACTTCCTGAGCATCAACATAAAAATAATATTTTTTTTCCGTATAAGGCGCATATACGTATTCGACCAATTTCCAAAAAAAATATTAATTAATTTATTGCTACTTAGAGCTTACTTTCAGTAGTAATATCCCTAGGACCTTGATAATAGACGAGATAATTTTATGACCATCGAAAGCTCGTTCCAAGCTGTCCGAGCTGTTACCAAGCAACGAGCTTGAGAAATTGGTTATAAAATTATGAGGCATTTATCAACGTCCGAGGAATATTCGGCAGAAAATTTTTTGACAGAAAAATGTATAACTCAACACAACAAAACATTTATTTATTTATCGAAAGTACAATTAGTGAAAGTGCAATTCTTAAAATTCAACTCAACATTAGATTCGTTGCTGTTCTCTTGTATAGAAGATCTATTTCCACGCATAACATTTATTATCTTGTTGTGGTTTTCTTGATCGAGGTTTAGGTTTAGGTATGGTTCGATAGAATTTTGATTGCTATGACCAGTAATCTTCTGCAATTGTTGTTCCTGTACACACTGTTGTTCCAACTATTTGCTAATTGACTAACAGCTGTTGATCTATTTGAATGATTCGTTATCTTTTTGTCTTTGACATTCAAGCCAATTGCTTCGGCAACATTTTTAGTCCATTTATTTATGGTATTCCTTCCAACAGGTAGGTACATTATCGTACCATTTGTCAGTTTCATTTTTCCAATATCGATTTGGTTTCAAGAATAGTCGTGGTGAGGTAATATTTTCGCCTCGTTTTGATATTAGTTTATGAAAAAGACGTACAGGGCAGCTTTGTCTCTCACTATTGGAAACCAACCATTTACTACTTGTACAGCTTTTAGAACCACCTTGGCACGTTTTACTGAATACCGGATTGTATTCAATGCAATTTGTTGGAGAACCATCGTTATTCTTCTCGATTTGAAAAAAAATCACCAAACAAGCAACTGCCTCTCCTCCTCGCCACGCTAGTTCTACTGCAGCAATATGATAAAATTTACGCGTAAGACCTTCAGGAGTATTTCCATCCCATAGCAATATTATTCTGTTAACTTCAGACAAATTTAACGAAACTGAACTGGATTTACGTTTACTTGGGTCTGCTTGCAATTTTTTTCTGATTGCATCGCGGGCATCTCGGGCTGGTTCAAATATTATATTGAACGGGTCAATCATAATGTTGTAGTCCTTATAATAAAACTTTTCTTGTAAGAGTTTGCTCGAAACATTCCACATTGTCTTTACATTTGCTTCTTTGAATTCTGTTCCGTCTTTTTCCTCATATTGACAGCCCAATCTTTGAGTATAAATGCCAATTCTTCCAAACTTCTGCGTTCATTCAATTCGTATGATCATTCGTAGCAAAATTCCATAAATATTCCCCAAATATATTTTTGGCTATTGGTAGTATTTCTGGGAATGTTTTCTTTGATAAGCATTTATATTTTTAACATTACCAAAACGTGACATTTTGAAATTTGTTTGGAATGATGTTGCCATTGAACTATTATATAATTTTATAAGACTCTATCGTGTTATCATTGGGATTGAAAATTGCATTGGATGTAGTTTTCGATGTAATGTTGACATGATTGGCTGAAATGGTTCCATATGATACGAAATCATAAAATTGGATTTGTTGTTAGGACTGTCAAAAAATTTTCAAATAAAGTGACTCAGTATGAATTTTTCGAAAAAATGGGATGGTTGATATGATTTTCATGTTAGGGCAGTGCCACCCTGCCACAGAACCTGTTTTCTTAGGAAGTCGAACTTATGCAATATCCCGATAGGAAATATTAAAAAGAATCTAGTTTTCGGGGGTTTCTTAACAAGCTTGTAGTGACAGAAGAATCTACAATAAGAAAAAATCAAAAAACATCCGTAGAAATGCTACCATTTCAGTTATCGATTTCGAACAGCCTGTCTATCGAAGATACCCTGATGAGTAATGATGTGTTCAATAATACCTGCAAAGTTTCATTATGTCTTTTCTTGACGTCCGTTAGTTTTTATTATGTTGTTCTTCGAATAAGATTTTCAGTTGCGATATCATTTTTCGTGTCTGCTGGATGAGAGAAATAATAATTTGAAGTTCTTTATATTTGGACCTTAATAACGGATACCCTGTATATGACAGGTTGATCGTTTAGGAACCGTGTCAAGGCAAATCCTTCAATTAAAAAACTTTTAGATCAAATTCATGTTACTATCGCTTCTGGAAATCGTCAGAAAACTTTCACTGAACTGCTTTTTCCTCACCTTTTGGCAGTTTTCTTCGAATAAGAACTGTACCGTTGGAAAAATGTTCAATATTTTGCGTCATGAAACAAGTAATAAAGGTCATTGAAAATATGTGAAAATAAATGGGGTGATCAATTGAAAAAATCATCCATTTGTTGAATAACATTTATCGAGGATACCCTGTATATCAGAAAATAATCTCCTGAGATGCAGAAATAAAGGTACAAAAGGTCTATTTTCCAATGAAATCGCTGAGATGTCTGGTTCGGCAGCTATGGAAGATTTTCGCACTATTGCTGGACCCTGTATGTTTTAATCACAAGATTCTGAAGGAGTTTAATGTTTTATGTTACTGGTGCAACGACTCCTAACTAAAAATCGTGACCAAAAATTGTAGATCAAAACGGCACTCTAGATTGTATATCGGGTTCTACTTCTGGAATCTGGAATAATCTGCAATATTTCACGGTCTTGACAATATTGAGGCAATGGAAAACAGCGCGACCCCTTTCGGGAAAAAGGTTTTTTTTGGCCTCGAAAATTTATGGTAAAAATATATGTACAGGGTGGCCTGATTTCGATGGTTTAGTGCTACAACTCCTCAACTATAAGAGATAGGGAAAAATAAGATACATACATGTCATGTTCTCTAGACGCTACGGCGTCTAGTTTCCGACCTACCGGGCAATTTTGGTATTTGGAGGGAGAAACTATCTTTTTGAAAAGAAGCCAAATTAGTAATTACTCTCACCCACAGAAAAATGTAATATACAATAATGGAATACAATAGGCCGTATTCATAAAAAGGATCCTTACCTTTTACATTCAAAAAATGAATCAATTCCTTCAAAGTACAGGGTGTCCCAAATGAGAGTGACTGTTTTTAAACATAAATGCCCAGCTTATTAATTGCTCCAAAGTGATGGGGTTTTCACTAGTTTTACTAGTTCATCAAAAAGTTTTTTTAGGCTTGGCTGGCATTTCATCTCATCAACACAGGGTGTTTTACTAATGTTGGTCAAATTCAAAGGGAAAAATATGTATTATTTTAAATGGACCAGCCTATAACTTTTGATCTCATTCGAAAGAGCAATCATTCTCCTTTTCAAAAATGTATAGTTTTCTATCTTTTGTTTCATGAACAACAAAGATATTCGAGGTTTCATGCAGTAGTACATTTTTAATTAGTAGTTTTATATAAACGTATTTTTATGCCAAAATGCCGCATATGCCTACCCGCTTCGTTTATGCAAAACTGTTAGCGACATTTTTAATTTTCAAATGAATTTTCTAACATGAGCTGATTTAAGGCATCAAAATACGTTCATATGAAACTACTTAGTAAAAATGTACTACTGCATGAAACCTCGAATATCTTTGTTGTTAATGAAATAAAAGATAGAAAACCATATATTTTTGGAAAGGAGAATGATTGCTCTTTCGAATGGGATCAAAAATTATAGGGTGTTCCATTCAGAATAATACATAATTTTCCTTTGAATTTGACCAACATTAGTAAAACACCCTGTGGTGATGAGATGAAATGCCAGCCAAGTCTAAAAAAACTCTTTGATGAACTAGTGAAACTAGTGAAAACCCCATCTCTTTGGAGCAATTAATAAGCTGGGCATTTATGTTTTCTAGGTTATTCGAGTATTTTTATTTTTTTTCCGAATGAACTATCACAGAGTAACTGACTATTCTGTCCATTATTTTTCAGTAAAATTCTTGATGAATTACAACCCTCGCCTGACGTCTCGGGCTGCAAAATTCATTTGCGTGTGTTATGACTTACATTACAGCTCATAGAACAATATACTATTACCAGTATTACCTACCTTTTACTTACACTTATCCGAAGCATTTCCTTGCAAGGAAAAGGTGGGGATTATGAATACGAATTGAAGCGAAACCTTCTGCTTTTATCTTGTGAGTAGATGCTTCATTTTTGTAAATATGGAATATTGACACTTTCATTCCAAAACTAATCTCAGGAATTTACTTACGTTATGTTTTTCCTAGCTGCTCGAAGCGAATGAGGGTACTGAGTTGTGGATCTACTCAGAGCCGATTGGACCGCAGTATCACGGTATCGCTTTCGGGTGGCGCCCTCTGCTGCGTATTTGCTGAAGCACAGGACGCGTGTGTAAATTGATGCATACGCTGTGGACAGTGAGTCTCCACATACCCCAGTGAACAGGGCAACTGGAGATGCCTGGAGACCTAGGAGTGCTGGAGAGGTTGTTTTCGTGATCCGTCATTAGAATGTACATTTGCTATCACTAGCGACGTATATGCCCATTTTTTGAAAGCTTGCCATAATGGTCTCGAAGGTTGCTCCAGGCGTCATATGTGGGGATGGAAGATTGATTGAGAATTTCCACGAAGGATATCGCTAAGACTTCGCAAGGAAAATCTGATGAGGAACATTTGGAGGAGATATAGAGTACTCAACCTCTCAAAGAAATAATAAAAGGCGTCACAATTTCTTAGTAAGGAGTCGCAGAGATATCTTTGGGATCTCTTTGTGTTGTCCGAGACTGTGATTTCTTCAGTAGTGAGAATTTAGCTTTCTGAATAATAAAAACTTTAAATAAAACCCCACAAATGATTGATGTAGTGCGATAACCACTAAAATCACTATCAAAATAATGTCCCCCAAATAGAACTTATAAGTATATGGCGCAGATGTGGACATATACTGCATGATAAACCACATCAAAATCCCCGCCTGTTCATTTTCTGATCATCCTGTATATCAGTGAGGATTTCAACGACATGTTTTACCTTGGATCGTAAGACCAGTTGTCCTTCGCCCATCTAATTGTGACAAGCAATGAAATACATTTCTCGAACGAACCACTCATCCACATTTCCTATTCCGGAATAATGCAGTGCTACTCTTCTCCGAGCTCCATACAAGGAGACCTTGATTTATCCGTTAGAGACTGCTATCTTGGAGGAACTTTAATGAATCAAAAAAGAAAGGAATCTTGTAGGATAAATCACGTATTTGTTCATTCGCCGGCTGTTATCAGAAAGGAGAATAAGAAAACGATAATTCAGCACTGCATAAAAATGTTGAAAGTTCTTCTGCGTGGTTATACCTGGTAATTCAACTATTAAATTAAATTATGTTCTACTCAGTTGGATATTTCTTTCGGTCATTTGCGTTCATTTAAACATTTATCATTGCAGTACCGACTACTAACTTATTAAAAAGATATCTTTTAGGAGTGTTAGACCGTCAAGGGCTGTTGTAATGTAAACCAGTGCGATTCAACATTCAAGATGCCCACATGGCAATTTTCTCTAGAAGTCTAGAGTCTAAACTTTGATTGTTAAGAATAATGAGAAGGTAACGCTTTCTCTAACACGCTGTTGTCGATAAGATCTAATAAATAGATAAGCAGAAAGAACATATTGCTAAAAAAGTCTACTCTGGTTTCGTGATTTTGTTAGTAGATTTTTGACCCCCTATTAAATCTGGAACCTAAAAAATCAGCAAGAGGTCAAATTTCGGTGAGCGTTTTAAATACACACAACCAAACTTATATAAAATCACCCTGTTATTTGGAAAAAACGAATTTTAATTAAAAAAAAATCGCTGAAAAGTGAAGAGCAGTTTTCCCAAAACAAGTTTATTACAAAAATAATATAAATTATTAAAGGATTATTTTTATGATAGAACAGAAAATTAAAAGTGTAAATTTCTCTAAAAATAATTTTTATGTAACTGAGAATTGAACAACAAATAAAACGATTTTAACAAATCAATAATCAATATTACCACCCCTGGCATTGATACAAGCTTGAATTCGACAGGCATGCTTTCTATTAAGTTGTTAATTTCTTCTTCTATAACATTTGCCCATTCCTCTGAAGCCGCTTGTATAAGTTGCTCTGCGTTACCAGGATTATTTTGACGAGCTCTAATTTTTCTTTTGATCCTATCCCACAAGTGCTCGATAGGATTAAGGTCCGGTGAACAAGAAGGCCACTCTAAAACAGTCACACCTTCTGTTTCGAAAAAATTTTTTGCAACTCTGCTGGTATGTGGAGGTGCATTATCCTGCTTAAATAGGAAATAATCTCCAAAAGCACCTCGCCAGAGCCTCACTACAGGTTGTAGCACTAGATCAACATACCTAGGCCCTGTCAGAGATTGTCTAATGGGAATTAAAGGAGTTTTCTCACCAAACATAATTTCGCCCCAAAACATTACGGTACCTCCTTTGTATTTAGGGATCGGTCTTGCAGCTTGGAGCCTAGCTTGCCTCCATCTACCTCTTAAAATGCGAACACGCCAATTCTGGTCTCATCCGAAAATAACACATTTTTCCAATCTTCAATAGTCCAATTTTCATGTTTTAAACACCAATCAAAACGGTCAACTCTTAACGCTCTTCTCTTGAATAATTCCCGAGCGCGAAGTCTTTTTCTGATAGTTTCGACAGAAACACTAACACCTGTAGCTTGCAAAAATTGCCTTTGAAGCTCTGAATGAGATACTGCGGGATTTCTTCTTGCTGTTTGGGCTAAAAAGCGATCCTGCCTTTCTGTAGTTACTCTTCCACGACTTCTTCTCGGCCTATTCTTTAGGGTTCCTAACTCCAGAAACCTTGCATAGGTTTTTGAAACAGCCCCTTGTGTAACCCCCACCATTCTTGCAATCTGTCTTTGTGACATACCTTGTTCTGCCATAGTAATAATTCTTCCTCTCTGGACCGATAACCCCACATAAGGCATTTTTTTTAAAACTTCGCGAAAAAACAAAATATAAATTCACTGCGACGTTCGAACGAAATGGTAAAATCGACACTGCAAAGCCAAATCTTATCAAGTGCTTATGAACCTAACTGTTTTTGTGAGTAAACACATGCACTGTTTATTTGCTTCTAACGAAAAAGATATCAGAATAATATTTCATCTTAATACTGGGTGATTCCATATAAGTTTGGTTGTGTGTACATATAGTCTACACCTAATACGCATCTTTTGCATTGTAATGCCACATTTTCGGCAAAAAACATCGCAATTACACAATTGGAATTTATGAAGCGAATTGAGCTACATGAAAAAAAAACACGAGAGTTCACGCTTAAATTGGTTGAGTATTTCTCAACCATTTTTGAGTGAAATGAAATGAGTGAATCCTTCTTTCATCTGAATAGATTTGTCAAAAAGTCGTGAATTCAAAGATGAGTCTGGATGCGTCCATGAGATTCAAATTGTTGGAAATATCATCGAAACACATGCATCAATACATGTAATAGGTTATTCTTAACTCTTATATTGTAAATGATAATAATAATAATAATGTCTCGGTGGAATGAGAGCCAACTACGTGGATGAATTGAAGATTATCCCGGCCTGTAGATCACTGGCCGAGGTATTGGCGCACAGAATGCAGAAAGCAGTGTTGCTCGGGTCACTTCATATCATCAGGTCCCATGAACTCTAGAAGCCACTTGCAGCGCATCTCTTTTGTTAAGGGACGCTACGAGGGCAGGATGAAGAACTCCTCCATTTAATAGCGTTTTCTATTGGTAAAACTAGTGCTGCACTCTGGCTGCACTGTATGCGCACGAAAACTAATTCCGTGTTGTTTTGTTTTCATGCGCATACAGTGCAGCCAGAGTGCAGCACTAGTTTTCTGTTTTACCAAAAGAAAACGCTATAAGTGTGAGGGGTTTTAAGTGAGTAACCAAACAAGATCTTGGATTCTCACACTACCGAGAGTGCGGACCCTCCCAGGAAACACAGACTTCTCCGCGAGCTCTCTGAGAGGTTACAATGCGACTTTTATGCGAGCTCCTACCGCGAGATTCCAGAGATCTCTATGTGAGGTTCCTAAGCGAAGTTCCCAGTGATGTACCCATGCGATATCTTGGAGACCTCGATATGCGATATCTTTGAGAGCTCTCCCATGCGATATCTCTGAGAGGTTACAATGCGACTTTCATGCGAGATCCTACCGCGAGGTCCCAGAGATCTCTATGTGAGGTTACTAAGCGAAGTTCCCACTGATGTGCCCATGCGATATCTTGGAGACCTCGCCATGTGATATTTTTGTGTCAGCATGATTACGCAGGCCGACAAAGGGATCTCCAGCCGAAAAGTCCGAAAACGTCTCCATAAGATTTATTTACTCGCTTGTTTTGATGTGCCGCCCATCTGTACGATAGTTGCATATGTCTTAAATTTTTTACGCGACAAGAGGGAAATATAGAGCTCAACTGAATCGGGAACTTGAACCCAATTGATAATAGTATTAAGGTTCATAGTCGCGGATCATGGACATCGTCCATTTCGGTTGGTGTATTCTGGATTACGGAAAATAACTTTGTCTATTCGTTTTCTCAATTGCCGCTTCCCTTATTTTCAGACCATATCTTGTACTTGTATGTGTAGGATGCTGTCATTGTTCTGATTTACTGTTGAGCTAAGAGACGTTTTGTGCATAATTATAGCTAAGTGTACCTGTGCTGTACAAGGTTCGCTTTTGTTTACAATTTCGAAGAGGATATTTGTACTCGAAGGTAAGTGTTATTTTTATTAAATTCTTGAGTTTCAACCTACCACTCACCAGTTAGGATATATACCGTTATCATTTCTGCCGCTTTAGGTCTTTCTGAGTAATTCAACCACTGGCAATAACGGAAGTGATTAATTTACATTTATCTACTTTCTACTAACAACAGATCTTCTGATATCACTCAAAAAGTCATTCATTCTCAATAGTAATTGCTTGAATAAATATTATGAAAGAAACTTTGCAAGTCTGCAGAGGTGCAGAGGATGATAATTATGTTGTTTGCTGAAATATCAGTAATATCACCGAGAATATAATTTTTCGAATTGGTGATTAATGTTTCAAATGAATATCTTTTGCCATAATAATGTTTGGAATGATACCTTATTATGTTTCTAGCTGATATTATATCTACATATAAATAGGCATATAAAATTTTTGTTGTTGAAATTCTATTCAATTTGTGCTCCAGAAGAACTTGTTACAGTTTTCATTCGCGTTGATGAATGTATAAACAACTGATCTTACAAAAGTGCATTACTATAATACATGTCATTTTCATTCTTCCAGATGTAATGAAGCAGACATGGAAAACAACTGAGAAGGAATTCGAGGTTTTTTCACAAAATTGGCTACGCCATTGTAGCCAAAGAAAGAAGAGGAAAGAAGAAAGAAACCGGATGATTTGAAATATTTTTTTATTTTTCTGTTCGATATCAATAAAATAATAAAGATTATAGGAGTTATTCGATTGTTTAAGTATACCTTCTGTTGCTGCCGAAAATAATAAATAACTTTCAACACTGTTTGTTGTGTAGGTCAACTCAATAATATTAGCTTATGTACAGATTTTTATCATATAAATAAAAGTCATACGCTAATATACAGATTTTTATTAGATAAATAAAACTTACTCCATTTGTTAATCAAACAAATCTAGTATGATACACTGAAAGTAACATGATCGACCATTTCCTGTAGAAAGGTGTAAATAGAACAGGTGTACCTTTCTACAGGAAATGATCGATCATGGTACTTTCAGTGTATCATACTTAATTTGTTAAATTAACAAATGGAGTAAGTTTTATTTATATGATAAAAATCTGTATATTAGCGACCTGTTTAGGAGAACTTCTTATACTTCTCGCAATGTGACCTATTTGAGAATATCTTAAAGATCTCGCAATGTGACCTATTTGAGAATATCTTTTACATCTCGCAATGCGACATGTATAGGAACATCTTATACATGTCGCAATGTGACCTATTTGAGAATATCTTATAGATCTCGCAATGCGAGCTCGCATAGATCTCACTAAAGGAGGCTAATGCGAAGTCCTCGCCTCGGGACGTGTATGCGAACTCCTAGTGTGACTTGTTTGAGAATGTCCACGTAGGACATCGCCAAGAGCTCTCTGGGAGATCTCTTGTGGCGGACATTTGGAGCAGATATAGAGCTCTCCGCGACCTCTCAAAGATGTCACAAAAGGCGTCACAACTTCCTAAAAAGAAGTCGCAGAGATGTCTATGGGATATCTTTGTGTTGCCTGGGCTCTCGGTGCCCATAAAGGGTTTTCCCCTCACACGGACGTAAAAAAAAATAAATAAAAAAAAATAATAATTATTATGTGCTCACCACCCGACATAGAAATAGACAACACATTAATTTCCTTTTAACTTGTAAAGAACACGACGTAATCCCAAAGTTCTTGGACCCTTGGACGTTAAATTCTCGTCCAACTTCGAACAAAGATACAAACAGAAACTAAAACGTACACTACTGAAGAAGGAAATCAGAAGACAGATAAATATTTCAGGGTTTGTAGATATGACACTGAAATTTCTACACCACCATCTTCTAAGAATTTTGCACCCGATAGAATATGAAACTCTGATAAGCAAACTCGAGGAAGATATATTTTATGAAAGCTATGACGCAGATCACAAAAGAAAAAGAAAACTTCACAATCTGATCACAAACTACAGCCGACAGAGAGATATTTCATCAGGATAACTCTCCTCCACTACCAATACTCTTGAGGGCGGATCAACAACTGACAACTCCTCACATGTCTTCCACAGACACAGACGATTTACAATCCTTTCCAATGTTGAATTCACGACTGGAGAAAATGCCCTACCTAATCTTGGACACAAATTCGCACCTACACCTCGAGGAATGGACGTTCACACTCTGCATGGCTATTCACCTGGAGCTACAGCTGAGAAGACACCCTGACCATAGTACGCTAAATGAAAATCTCGTAGACATTTTGGAGAATAACATTAGCAAGTTGAACACACTAGATATACTCCATTCACAATTATAAAATCACAACTCTGGCCTTGGAAATTTGACACATTCCACTCTGTATCGAAGTTATGACGTTTTTAAAAATATTTTTATGTTCCAAGTCAACACTATGTTGCCCTTTCTACATTCTTAGCGTATTTCTCAGAATGTGAATGAATTGGAAAATATGTGATGGACGAAAATAATTAGCGTTTATATGAATTGATAGAAAGGATTCCTTTTCTAGTTATTTGCATGAAAAGTACAAGAGATCACTGTTGAAATATATAATTTTTCGCCATGGAAAAAAATTGCATTGCTTTCACATATTTTCACATATTTTCATAAATAACAGTTCTATTCATTCATCACAAAGAAAATATATATAATAACTAAATTAACGAATTTGTTTACAAAGAAACTAATAATTTCAATGCAATATAAATTAATAAGCCTGAAAGCTTTATAGATATACATTTCATTTATTTGATCTTATGAACAAGGAGTAAAATATTCTGGCTGTATAGTAATTTGTTAGTTTAAAAAAGATTCATACATTACTACCACAGTAGGTTTGTACAAATGAAATGGAATAGATCAAACATATGCTTCACATTTATCATTCACCTGTTCTAAAATAAGATGCAGACTCCTGGAATATGGAAAAAACCGATGTATTCTGGTTCAATATAGCCTAAAGGATTGATAGGAATGAAAGCTCCAGTGACACATATTTCAATTCATCGGAATCTGAATCGTTGAGTGCAATATAGTCATATTCCTTCTTTTTTTTTAGCTTCTTCGACGTGTTTTTTTCTGAAACGTGAAAACGATCAACAATTATCATTTAGGGACCAATGATGGCCATCCAGAACTCGTTTACTTACGAAAATCGTGCAATTTCATTCTGTAAGTTCTTTTCTCATAATTCCTCGAAAATCCTACCTGAACCATATTTTCCGGTCGCTTCCGTTAGAAGATCGTATAAGGAAGCCTTTTTTTCCCATTTACACATCCCAAATAAATTTTGAGCACCAAAAACGATACCGAAACTAACCAAACTTCTGGGGGACCGGAATTTCGTTTGAAATTTTTCCAAACGGCCAGATACCTAAAAAAAACTTCGTTATCAAGTGTAAAAAAGGCGATTAATACTTACTTTTGCTTTTTTTATGCTTATTAATCGATTTTTGGTCCAATTCAAATTAGCCGTTCGTACTCACGCCAAAAGTCGTGAAAGGAAAAAATGACACTTGCACGAAATCGACGGGAAACTTCTTCTGGACGACGAAGAACGGAAAAATAGGCGATTCCTTATCGATATTCCGCCCCAAAATCGCCGATCGATTCGAACTAACAAAATGTGGAATATCTTTGATACTTTTACTTTGATGTAAACAAAGCAACTGGCAACAACGTTTTGTCATTAACAATATTCTCTGTACGCGCACAGATTTTTCATCAGGTGCACCAATTCCTGAAAACGAAACCATGGCCAGAGTTGTGATTTTATAATAATTGTGAATGGAGTATAGTCACATACCGGGTTTCACTGAAAGATAATTTGCGGAAACTTTAAGATCGATCAGATCGAAAGTAAATGCCAACAATTTAACAATCACAAAAGCCGACAAAAATGCAGGTCTAGTTGTTCTTTCAACGTAAACTTACAACGAGAAGACACTCAACTTCTTCAGAAACAACAACATCCGAGTCTCTTATATTAACCCTTTGAATAAATATACCACACGGCTTAATAAAACGCTCAGAACTGCTCTGCCAACTCTTCAAAAATTCTTCCCCCGTTTAAATATTAACAGCCTGAAAGAGAGAAACCCAGAAATCCCTAATCTATATAGCCTGATAAAATTACATAGGGGAGAGGCAGGCAAGATGGCATACAATCCTTTGAAAATTGATATCTCTTATGAGGAAAAAAAATTGAGTACATCATTAGTTGAATCTTTAGTCAATCAAGTTAGCTATCATTTTTTGAAGAAAGATATGAATAAAAAAAATTATAGACAAAAAAAATCGCGATAATCTGAAACATTCGAAAAACCATTTTGCCCTACAGTGCCGGGCAAGATGGCATATCATATCATATAATATGATATATTTTGTAGTGAAAAAAACAAAATTCTAATAAATAACAAATACAAGAAATAGAAATTTATATTTATATAAACAGGAACAGAACACAAAAAAAATTCTCACAGATTTAGGAAATCACTGAAAATTTTCTTATAATCTTATATCAAACGAAAGAAGAACTGAACAAAACATAAAATTAATTCTCTTGACATATTATTCTCATCCCACTCTCCTCTGTTGGTTTTCCTTCGATAATTGTAGACCATCTGAAACAATACTTTATTGTTATTAAAAAGTACCATTTTTCGGGCAAGACGGCATACCAATATACCAAGCCATTTTACCCAGCCTCTATGTATGCCAATTTGCCCTAACCACGTGTCCAGAAAACGAATAAGTAAATCAGCATTTTTGTGACATCTTTTTGTCAAGGTAAATACATAAAAAGGATTACAATAAAGGTACAATTCTACTCGGATATAAAAAATTTAGTGAAATAATCTGTACTTACAGTTATAAAGGTGAGAAGAGAGAACTTACGTAGAAGTTGTACACGGTTACACCAATTTTTTACCATTTTTCACGACTAAGTCATCAACTACCGTAACGTTCGTACACTGTTACCAACTAATTCGAACATTTGCACCGAGTTCTAGGATTCCACTCGCAGTGGATTCTTCAGTAGGTACAGGGTGGGCAAAATTGGTGCTACATGAACTAAAACTTTTTAACCCGAGGAGATAGAGAAAAATGAATGGCACCTTATAGTCCTCTTTTTTCGAGAAAGTGATAATGCCATCAACTGCATTTCTCTATCTTCTTTTGTTGCCGAGTTATAGGCCAAAATTGAAATTTGGGCGATTGCATCTTTGGTCATTATCTCCGTTTCTGTCCATGCTAGGATGTTGAAATAAAAACATTATACAGGCACTTTTCTGATAGCAATCCAGTGGCGTACTCTGATTTTTTCTAAGAGACTTATTTGCTGAGCTATAACATGAAGTTATGTTTTTTCTTATGGAAACAGTAGTTTAAAATGACTTAAAAAGAATCGATATTTTTTCCCGTTTCAGAAATGTATCATATGTCATACATCGCCCCTAGATTTGTTAAGATATTATGAAAAATATGGTTTGTATATATATTCAAATTATTGAGTATTAAGTGGGCTAAATCATAGAATTATGTGTCTCTACGCATGGTGTAATTATTATTTCACAGTTGAATCACTTGCTGCCCCACTATTCTCATTCGCTAAAATGAAACATTTTAACATATCATATTTTTCGTAATTTTGGAATATCTCGATAATGCCGACAACGATGACTTCAAATTTTAATAACTGACAGTTGTTTCAAATAGAGATCGTATTCAACCGTGAAAATAATAATTACACCATGCGTAGAGACACATAATTCTATGATTCAGCCTAAGTACTTAATACTCGAAATGATTTGAAATCCATATACAAACCATATTTTTTATAATATCTAAACGAATCTGAGGGCGATGTATGACATAATATGATACATTTCTGAAACGGGAAAAAAATGGCGATTCTTTCTAAGTCATTTCAAACTACTGTTTCCATAAGAAAAAACATAACTTCATGTTATAACTCAGCAAATAAGTCTCTTAGAAAAAATCAGAGTCCGCCACTGGATTGCTATCAGAAAAGTGCCTGTATAATGTTTTTATTTCAACATCCTAGCATAAACAGAAACGGAGATAATGACCAAAATTGAAATCGCCCAAATTTCAATTTTGGCCTATAACTCGGAAACGAATGGAGATAGAGGAATGCAGTTGATGGCATTATCAGTTTCTCGAAAAAAGAGGACTATAAGGTGCCATTCATTTTTCTCTATCTCCTCGGGTTAAAAAGTTTTAGTTCATGTAGCACCAATTTTGCCCACCCTGTACATATGGTATGCCATTTGGCCCTACTATGCCATCTTGCCTGCCTTTTCCCTAAGGCAGATAAAAGTATTAGACCCATAACATCCGCTTTCCGTTCACCTGCTCACAAGGTTTCAAGAGTCATCAATCAGATCATAACAAAACAAATCGGACATAGGTCACCCATGTCAATAAATAACTCTCTTGAATTAGTTAATGTTATTGAATCCACCAGTCTGAGTTCAGATGACGAATATATTCTGGTACTGGTATCGTTCGACATTGTGAACCTTTACACTAACGTTCCAGTTGTGGAATCCCTAAATATTCTCAGAGAATACCTAAACAACCGCAATTTAATTGAAGGCTTCGACACCACCCCTGAAGACATACAGACACTTATGAATCTGATAGGGCTCATCACAGAACAAAACTTTTTCACGTTCGAAGGAAAGGTCTACACTATGGCAGACGGTTTGGCCATGGGTTCACCATTGAGCGGTCTTTTGGCTAATATCTTCATAGACAATTTGGAATCTCTGATTCGTTCACATTTTACCTTCCAGAAGATAGTTCTTTGGAGGAGATATGTCGACGACGTTTTCTTCATTTGGTGAGGAACCGCACAAGAATTAAAATCTTTCCTAGAGTTCATCAATTCACTCTCCGAAATCAATTTCACCTTAGAGGTTTCCGAAGAAAATAACATCAATTTCTTAGACCTCAATATAACCCTAAAACCTGATAATAAGTTCGAATTTGACATGTACAGAAAGCCTACGCAGACCGACATAGTTATTCCGAAATACTCGTATCATTCTCCTCAAATTAAAAAGACCGCCTTTCACTTTCTCTTGAACCGTCTTATCAATGTCTCGCTGTCTTAGATGAACTATCACAGAGAACTAAATAATATACAGGGTGAATCCTGTTGAACTGTACATACTTCACACAGAGATAGAGGACACTTTGCTGGTTTCAAAAATACCCCACATGAAAGGTCTCAAACTAGTCGTTTGAATTATACAGGGGGATTTCCAGTTTTGGGTCATATTTTCAAAATGCTCTATTGGACGAACGAATAATCACAAATCCACCAAATTTGCTACGTAGGAGGACTGTACCGATCCCCATACAGCTGACTTATCAGATTATCAGTTTCCAGGACCGGACTCTATTTTTCTGATATTATCTGAATTTATGAAGAAAATCATCCTGTAGATGAAAAAGTCAATAAACCTGTCATTGCAGTTGAAACTACACTGGATACTCTTCAATAAAGTGTAATAAAATCACGTGGCACACCTATAGATTTAGAGAAAAAAAATATTGAATATGCGTACTCGGAAAAAAAATTTTTTTGGACGGCCTAATTCACAAAGAAAATCATACCCAACTGTATCAAAATTTGAATATTAATGGTTGAGATCATCTAGGCATTCAAGTATTCCAATATTCAGGGACGGACTCCCATTTCAGATTGGGTTTTTCAATAGATGATAGGTCGAAAGATTCGCCCTGAATATGGCACTCCCACAAAACCGTTACGGGAGACCGAACAACATTAAATAACCTACAAGAAATTGTCATAAAATCGCGAGGCACACAAATAGATTTAGAAAAAAAAATTTAATAATCGTACTCAGGATCCCCAACCACCAGACTTTCTCAGCAGTTTTTGTGCATCTCAGGGAGCATGGAACATTTCCGAATTCGAAACCACGGCGATAAGGTATATTGTAAATAATGATGAAAATATTGTGGACATTGTCGAGAACGACGAGTATCAGTACTCGCAAAGTGACACGAAGAACAGGTGTTTCTCAAAAAATAGTGTGCACTACTTTAAAGCTGGAAAACTACCATCCATACCATTCAACTAGAGTTCAACGTTTGGAAGCACCAGATTATGAATCGAGACTCCGGTTTTCAAATTTGAAATTGAGTGGGTAATAGTAGAAGAAGAATATCACGAATTATTTTGATTGATAAAACCCAGTTCACCAGAGATGGTCTATTTAATATGGGAGATTCACATGTGTGGGAACAATAAAATCATCATGCAAAAACACAACGAAATTCACAGTATCGATTTTCTATAAATATGTGGTGCGGCCTGAACGAATTAATTGGACCACATTTCTTCGAAATTACGTTGAATTCACAAATGTATTCAGATTTTTTAAATCATCGTTTACCTGAGTTATAAGGAACAATCAACCAACACGGGATTTATGTTCAACACTACGGGGCTACACCTCATTACACTCTGCAGGTTCGTGAATTCTTGCACAACCGCTATGACGGTGGTGTTATAGGTCGAGGGAGTCCTATTTCATGGCCTGCAAGATCTCCTGACCTTTCGCCCCTAGACTATTTCTTATGGGGCTACATGAGAGGATTAGTTTACAACGTTGAGATTAATTACAGGGAACATCTCAAAGAAAGGATTGAAGCAGCGTGTGTTAAGATTAGGAGTGATCCCGCAATGATAAGGAGATCAACCAATCATATTTTTATCAGAGCTCGAAAATGTATTCAGATGGAATGAGGACATTTCGAGCGTCTTTTGTGAATCTTTCATATTCCTTTTTTCTTACTTTTTGAAATAGTGTTATTAAACAGTTTTATTTCTATCAATAGAAAATTAATTTAATAGATTTCGATGCACTGACAAAAATTACCTGAAAATTGGAGTACTTGAATATCGAGAGGATTAGAACTGATAATATTCTCCTGTCTTCAACTTTTGATACATTTGGGTGTGGTTTTCCATGTGAATTAGGCCGTCCAGAAAATTTATCTCCGAGTACGCATATTCAATATTTTTTTTCTCTAAATCTGTAGGTGTGCCACGTGATTGTATTACTCTTCATTGAAGAGTATTCAGTGTAGTTTGAACTGCCATGACAGGTTTATTGACTTTTTCATCTACAGGGTGATTTCCTTTATAATTTCCGATATCAGAAAAATAGAGTCCGGTCCTGGAAACTGATAATCTGTTAACTCAGCTGCATGGGGATTGATACAGTCCTCCTACGTACCAAATTCGATGGATTTGTGATTATTCGTTCGTCCAATACAGCATTTTGAAAATATGACCCAAAACGTGAAATCGCCCTGTATAATCCAAACGAGTGACTAAAGACCCAACATGTGGGGTATTTTTGGAACCGGCTAAGCGTCCTCTACCTCTGTGGGAAGCATGTACAGTTCAACAGGATTAACCCTGTATATAAAATAGCAACTATAAATCACTACTCAAAACAATTCGTCGACGATATCTTGGCCTCTATAGTGAAAAAAAAACTTCTCAAAAAAATATACCCACATACCGCCAGCAAGATGACATACATAGCCATCCCCTATTTCTCCAACCTCAACAGCAAATTGAAATCATTGTTAAGGGGTTTCAACTTAAACCTTGTCAACACTTCACATGGAACACTAGAAAAATCGCTCATAATAAGCCCAAAAAAGACAACAACCAAAAAAGCGGTATATACAGGGTGTTCCTAAATTGAACGTACAAACGAAAAGGGGAGATTCCTTAAGTGAGTTGAGGAAAAAAAGTCCCTCAAACATGGGGTCGCAAACGTTTCGTTTTCGAGATACAGAGTGTTGAAGTTTGAATTTTTTTCAAGTTTTCCTGGTGAGCAACTGCTAATTTGAAAAAATGTAAAAAGAAGCGTTGTTGTTTTACTAAACTTTTCGGTCTTCTGTAGTTTTGTCGTATCTGCCAAAGATTTCGAGAAAAAAAATTTGAACGATTCTCTCGAAATCCTCCGAAAAATCCAAATTATTTCGAGAGAATCGTTCAAAATTTTTTTATCGAAATCGGTGGCAGATACGACAAAACCACAAATAACCGAAAAGTTCAGTATCACAACAAAGCTTCTTTTCAAATTAACAGTTGATCACCAGAAAAACTTGAAAACAATTCAAACTTCAACACTCTGCATCTCGAAAACGAAACGTTTGAACCCCATGTTTATGGGACTTTTTATTCTTAAACTAACTGAAGGAATCTCCCCTTTTCGTTTGTACGCTCAATTTAGGAGCACCCTGTATAAGATAACTTGCGGTAATTGTCCTGCCTCAACATCGGTATGACGACGAGAGCTGCAAAAATCAGATTTGGCGAACATGTCAAGAATAGACCCACTTCTGCCATGGGAAATCATCTAATTGAGAGCGAACACTCAACCTCATTGGAAAAATTAACTTTACTCCATCAGCACAATGATTTTTATAAGTTAACACTCTTAGAACAGCTGGAGATTCTAAAAAACAAGAATGACGAACACCTTCTCAATGAAATTAAAGAGTTCCCCTCAAATAATCTATTCAAGATGATCCAACTTCCAACAACATAAAATTTTCCGCCTACCCCTATATAAGCATTTATTTATCCGAGGACGACCCATACACGGAATAAAGAAGAAGCAAAACATGTACCTCGATTATGAACTGTCCATGGTAGATTTCATAAATAATTTAACCTATAACCTTTACCCCAAAAACGATTTCTCAGAGTAAAATCTTTAAAATTAATTTGATGTCTTTCGTAACTGGCTCATATTTCATTGACGGTGAGTTTGTAATAAATTTGTTTGTATCAGAAAAGATCACTGTCCAGAACATTTGTAGAATTGTAAATTTGTAAAAGTATCTTGTTGTCATCTCGTAATCTTTGTTGTCTTTATCTTTTTTTCAGCTGACCTGATGGTGGCCTAGTGCCGAAATCGATTGTCTAAGAATATAATTATAGAAAATAAGTGTGTCTTCCATCTCATTCCCGATTTATAGTTCATCGGACGCACTCATGCAGTTTTTCATTCAAAAAATAATAATAATATTGTGGGCTTGATTTCAGAATTATACAGGGTGTCCCGTAAAGACCACGTCAGAAGAAAACGGAAAGTAGATCAGAATGTGCTCTACCTGATGTGGCAAAATCGTTCATATGAAAGTCTCACAGTTTTCGAGATATTTGATGTTCTATGAAAATGTTGAATTATTACACTTAGAATGCTTTCTCTCTTGCGGAAGCTACAATTGAATACTTTTTGAATCGGTTTTCTTCCGTGAATATTGTTGAATGATTCCTTCAATTCATGCAATGAAGAATAGCACAAAATATTATACAGGGATTCTGAAAAAAATAATTGAAATACATGTTCAGAAGGAAGTGTTTTTTTGTACTGAATTCTATCGGACGTGGTATAAAAAAAAGACACTAGACCTTTTCTGCATATTACGTTGAAAAGTTGCCCATTTTGTGAGAATTCCGAAAAAGTAAAATACAGGTGATAACCTTCTTCACGAAAAAAGATATTTGAATGTTTATCGAAAATGGAGCATTTCTGTGAAAAACTGATTTTGTCACCTTTTCCACAAATCCTTTCATTTTGAAGATTCTGCTATAAAATATTGCATAATTCTCTTGAAAAATGTCACTTAGTCCTTAAATTACGTATAAAGTGAAATTATTCATTAATTGTAATGATATAATGTAATAACGCACAGAACCTTCAACATCAACAAATCTTTTGTGAAGAAACTTTATAAAAATATAATAATAATAATAATAATAAGAGAGTTTATTCAGACCTATAAACAAACAAACTCTATAATACTGTAGAGTTAAATATTCTAAAATATTAACTGTGCACAGTTCATAAAACAAAGAGCTTCATTCTAAAAACAAACATAAAAATATATTTCGACCAAAAACTGCTTCAAACGTGCGTTTCATCATCACATATGGTTAACGTCATCATCATGTAATTCTATTCAGTGTCGATTCCGGGTAGCCATTATTGGTTGATTATTTTGTGTAATTTGTCTTTGTCGTAATTTAATATCCACTTCTTCAGTTCTCTTTTGAAAGATGTTCTATTCTTCAGGTTTATCATTTCTGGCGGCAGTATGGGGTACAATCTGGGAGCTATATAAGTACAACATCTTTGTCCTATTCTCTTCATGGTTCTTGGGCGTTCATAGTTTTTTTCGGCAGCTCTTGTTTGATAATTATGTTCTTTTGTTTTCATATTAATTTTATTGTCATAGACGTTCATTATTATTTTCATGGCATAAACTTGTCGCATGTCAGGTACTCTGGCTAACTCATAAAGTTCGTTAGTGGGGAAAGTTATTTTTTTTTTGTACATAATTTTGAGAAAATACTTCTGTATGACATCCAACCTTTTCTTGTGGCAATCTAGCACTCCACCCCAACCTATTATTCCATAGGAAAGCTGGGATTCGACAAGCGCATTATACAAAATATTCAGGTGTTTATAACTATTTATGGTTTGTCTTATATATTTGAATTTGTATAAAATACCCCTCAGTTTTCCCGTCAAGTATATCATATGCTCATCCCATCTCAAATTTTCGTCTATTTTTATACCGAGATACTTGACAGAGTCTGCTTTGGGAATAATCAGTGCATCGTCAATATGTAAGTTCCCAAATTTTTTAGGTCCAGCTTTATTCGCTGCAAAGGGTAAGTACTTCGTTTTTTCCACATTCAAGGTAAGCTTATTTAGTTGGAACCATTTGTTCATTCTCTCAAAATCCCCTGTAACCCTATCTTCTAGTTCCGTCCAATAATAAAAATTCAGGATTCATATTAGAGCAAATGCTCAAAATGACCATCCCCTTCGCTAATACATGCCCTGCATCTATTGAGAAATGACCTTTTCAAACCGTACAAACTTCTCCCCGCTATTTTGGCTGCTGAAATACGAATGCCGTTCCTTAGTTGTGCTTCATCTGTTATGGGATTCGAATGAATTTCATTTTTTAAAAAACCCCAGTAAAAAAAATCCAGAGGATCTAAGTCTGGTGAACGGGGAGGCCACAAAATTTCACCGCCCCTTCCGATCCATCGGTGAGGATATGTTTGGTTTAAATATTCCCTAACATGACGACTGTAGTGTGCTGGGCACCCGTCGTGTTGAAACCATAGATTACTTCGCATTCCAGTGGTATATCTTCTTAGAGTAAGGGTACAGTGTTCCTTAGAAAATTCAAATAGTCGGTGACGTTTAATGATTGCGGCAATTCTGTCGGACCGAATATTCTTTCATCGTATATTCCAGTCCACAAATCCATCGTAAATCGATATTGGGATCTATCTTGCCTTATATTGTGCGGATTCTCGATGTTCCAAACTATGAAGATTATGCAGATTGATCTACCCGCTTTGAGTACAGGAAGACTCATCAGTCCAAAGGATATTATTGAAAACATTTGTTGATTGATTATTTTCAGCAGGAAGTGCAAAATGAAAGTATTTATGGAAATGGTGAAGAAATCAGTTTTTCACAGAAATGCTCCATTTTCGATAAACATTCGAATATCTTTTTTTTCTGAAGAAGGTTATCACCTGTATGTTACCTTTTCGGAATCCTCACAAAATGGGCAACTTTTCAACGTAATATGCAGAAAAGGTCTAGTGTCTTTTTTTATACCACGTTGGATAGAATTCAGTACAAAAAATACTTCCTTCGAAACACGTATTTCAATATTTTTTTTCAGAATTCCTGTATAATATTTTGTGCTATTTTTCATTGCATGAATTGAAGTAATCATTCAACAATATTTACGAAAAAAAAACTGATTCAAAAAGTATTCAATTGTAGCTTCCGCAAGAGAGAAAGCATTTTAAGTGTAAGAATTTAACATTTTCATAAAACATCAAATATCTCGAAAAGTGTGAGACTTTCATAAAAACGATTTTTCCACATCAGATAGAGCACATTCTGATCTACATTCCGTTTCCGTTTGACGTGGTCTTTACGGGACACCCTGTATATATCTTATAATATTTGAATTATATACCAGGTGGCCCACCACTGCGCGATGCTCATTTTGAGGAAGTAAATGAAAATATTTGAAAAATCTTTTTTTGTGGTGTGTGTAGGGTAATCGAAAGCACAATTTAAAATTATTCTCATATATACAGGGTTTTCCAATACAAAGATAAAGACCAAAGTTACACTTTTTTGAATGTAACATCCTATATGTGACCTCGGAAATGGAAAGGCAAGCTCAAATTATGATGTATTCCTCAAGATCACTTTGCACATTTGACGCACCATTTACGAGAAAATCGCGAAAATTTGAGAATAGGTTTTTTTTTAAATAGCAATTCATTATGAAACCAGTAACGCCAGCGATACAGACAATGTTTTTTGAGTAGACATATTAGTTACTCCTGTAAATAAAGAAAGAACTGAACTCTGGAATATACAAAGTGATCATAATTAATTCTCAAACATCTACTGCGAATAATGGCCAAGTTTCTTATTTCAAATGGGAAATGGCACAACCGGTATTTCTTTATCTCGGTGAAAGCAAAAATTAACATCGAAACTTTTTTCATGAGGCGTTCCTATACCTAAACCTGATAGTTGTCAGAAATTTTCGATTCTCAATTCACTACATATTGAACGGATATTCTGATTTCGGAATAATTGTTACCACAGATGAAAATCGCACATCCACAATGAAAGGGCGCTCAACTCTAAAATACTATAATTGCGTTGGTACTATTTAACGATTCACCAGAACGTATTTTCTATTTCTAACTTAGAGGTTTTTTTAGCTTTATTTGCCACTTGAATGCCAGAAGTGTTATCAGTCGTGTTGGCGGGGATGTGCAAAATGTTAAATTGACTGTTTTCCTGTTACGATATGAATTTTGTCGTCTGCTTCATTTAATTCCAAAATGAAAACAGATTCAGGATACTCAGACAAAGAAAAAATAGACTTGGAAATTTTTATGGAAAAATGCTCACAAAATTAATCATTATTTGAAAATCTCATAAATTTTTCCAATATAATGGAGATTTCAAGTAAACAAAATCGGCCAAGAGAAAGTACATAGATTTATATGAGAAAATGAATATTCAGTTCTTGGTTCATTATTGCATAAACTGTTACTCCAATTCAATGCAATAACAAAAAATCAATTTGAAATAACTACCTACATAATAGCTTACATGGACAGTATCGAATTTGAATAGTTACTCACATACTTGAAAACTATAACAAAAATAGAACTACATAAAATGAAGAAACAAAAACACTGAACAACAAGTATCACAAAAATCAATAAATTTGAAATTTACATAAATTGCTCGAACGACCCCTCATCTTTTTCGATGCATAAACGAATTCTTTTAAGAAACGATAATAGTTGGTTTACTAGTTTTGAAATGAAAATCGAAAATTGCCGAGAGCTATCAGGTTTAGGTATGGGAACACCTCATGAAAAAGTTTCGAAATTAATTTTTGCGATCAACTAGATACGGAAATACCGTGTGTGTCATTTGAAATGAAAAAGTTTCTGGCCATTACCTATTTGTATTAGATGTTCGAGAAATAATTATGATCACTCTGTATATTTCAGAATTTATTTTTTTTCTTTAGAGGAGTAGCTAATATTTCTACTCAAAAAGACATTGCCTGTATCGCTGACGTAACTGGTTACTTCATAAATTGCTATTTAAAAAAACTCCATATTTTCTATTCTTCGCGATTTTCTCGGAATGGTGCATCAAATGCACAAATGTCACATGGAACACCCTATATAATATTATTTTCTTAAAAAATATGCGCATTTGAAATTACAAATCGACGTGTCCGAGCTTTTTTTCAGAACACGCCCTCATTTATGTGTTATCGAATTTATTCCATTTGGCTGTTACAATCTGTATCTGTTTGTCCAGTTTATGGTGAAACACCCTGTATATATGAAAATAATTTTTAATTGTTATTCTGATTACCCTACCCACACCACAAAAAAAGATTTTCAAAACATCTGTATTTACTCGCTCAAAATGAGCATCGCGTCAGTGGTGGGCCACACGGTATAGGTAATTAATAATGACGATGACACTTTATATCAGTAAATGCATTTAATTATTTATTCAATACAACGCATTTTCAGCAAATATACGTCAAGACATTCCTCCAATCTATTAACAATTTCATCTCGTTCATTGAAATATGAGTACAGGGTGGCCAGATTTCGATGGTTTAGTAATACCACTTCTAAACTTCTTCTATAAGCGATTCCTTTATTGAATGGTGCCTGTTCCTACGAGTTTTCATAAAAATCTATAGTTTTCAAATGTGGTTTTCACACAAAAGACCTACCTGTTTCTAATGTGTTTTCACACATAACTCATATACACGTTTTTATGAGCTCTTATCATAATCTATAGTTTTCAAATGTGGTTTCCACACAGGTCCTGTTTCTAATGCTTCATATCCGTTTCTATAAGTTTTTGTGAGAATCTATAGTTTTCCAATGTGGTTTTCACAAATAATCCCTACCTGTTTCTAATGTGTTTTTACACATAACTCATATAGGTACACGTTTTTATGAGTTCTTATAAGAATCTATAGGTTTCCAATGTGGTTTTTACACAGAATACCTACCTGTTTCTGATGTGTTTTTACAACACATGCTTCATATCCGTTTCTATAAGTTTTCATGAGAATCTATAGTTTTTCAATGTGGTTTTCACACATAAGACCTACCTATTTCTAATGGATTTTTACACATAACTCATATACGTTTTTATGAGTTCTTATAAGAATCTATAGTTTCCAAATGTGGTTTTCACACATAATACCTACCTGTTTCTAATCTGTTTTTACATGCTTCAAATCCGTTTCTATGAGTTTTCATAAGAGTAGGTATAGTTTCATGTTTCCCAATGTGGTTTCCACACATACTACCGACCTATTTCTGATTTGTTTTTACACTAAATTAATTTCTGCTGGATGTTTCTACGAGTTCATGTGGTTTGAAAATAAATGAGAATGTATAAGATTTTATAGCAGTCACTTATAAGGGTCTATAGTTCTCAAATTGTATTCGCACAGATAACACTAATCTGTTTCTGTTGGCAATTCCTAGAATGAGTACAATAAGGTTTGCATGCGATTTCAACATTCCAATTGACTGAATGATTTTCAACAATTTCCACATTGCAAACAATACCAAAAGCTCCTAGATACGTTTATACGGTTGTTGTCTTATTATACGTCCCATTTCCCTTCCGCTACAGTTCGGTTCCCTTTCTGTAGTGCATTTAAATAATCCTTCCGCCTATCCTGTGTGGTATGTGAGGGACATACTGAAACACTGATTCGAACGAATAATTTTCAACTGAATCGGAACGGTCGCTAGTATAAAATAGAAATGGTACGTATAATTATGTACTTCCCTCTGAACTTGTGATTGTATTGCTGAAATCAATGAGATTATTTTCAGCGACAGGTCCTTCATCTATGAGCTATATTTTCGATATCAAATTAGTAGGATCGTTGATATTTGTTGAATTCACCCATGCATAAAAAATTGGCAAAAAGTGTGTTTGAGCCTGGTTCATATGTATATCGAAATGGTTCACATATGAATTGGATCATGGGTCCAATGAATATCGCCGTCCGCAAAAGAAGAAGAACGAAATAGCTCTGTGATTTCGAAGTTCTTCGATGATTCACCCAACAGTGCGCATATCAAGAACAGTGAATCAGAAACCATACATTTATTAGGGAATCGGTCCCTGACCCAGGCCACGACTCTATCTCGGTGAATCGAGTTATTACATTGGCCTCTTTACTTTCCATTATCCATTGTGATAACACTCACAATTAAGTATTTGCCCTGTGCATTTCTTGAGTAATCCGCGAAACGTGAAGGAGCAGTCCTCAATTTCGTGTTTGGTTAACCCCCTATTGATAGGTCCAATAGGGACAATTTACCACGTAATACCATCTCCACGAAATCATCCTTCAAGCCAAGGGGTATCAAGATCATATCACAAGTTCAAGCCAGAAAACACCCACCTGCTGAATTCACAACTCAGTAGCCGAATTGTTATCTCCAATTAAGGTAATGGATGATGTTTGGACATAACGTTCATTTATCCTGTACGTAAGTGACCTATATATGGATCACAACAATTTCAATTTATGAAGAGCCCCCGCGTTATCGATTAGTATGAGGAACTATACTGTTCTGTTCTCATGTTGTATATATCATTATTTTCTTTCATTACCTTAAATTGATGCGATGCAATTGTAACGCCCTGTATATGGATTCCCGATATTGCCTTTATTTTAACTCGTCTTGCTGACAGACGTAACGACTGATATAGCTTAAGCCAGCAAGCGAGGAGGAAAGTGAGGGCCGAGGGGATATGAGTTACGGCCCAGACGGTGCCAACCCTTAAAACCGAACCCACCCTCGGTACTTCTGATGAGGTCACACAGACCATATACATTCAAAAAACGTTACGAAAGACACAAGTCATTTTCCTCACAACTAGTGAAAAGTGATTTTTCCCGCTGCTCTACTGGTTATGGTAAGTCTATATCATTCATGTAGTCTTGTTAGCGTATACTAAGTCTTGTGATTCCTTGTTCGAACTATCTCAATGGTAACATTAAAAATATTACTATTACGAATTAGCGAATCCGATGAATATACAATTCTCACTTAATTGAAATTAATCCATATACGTAGGACATTTCTAAGCTAGGTAGTTGAATAGCATCGATGTACTGAATGAGATTTTTTAAAGAAAACTTCAAAGTTCAAATCCAAAAACTGTTCGAACGTAGAACATGACACTCCCATGGTCGTGCCATCTGTTTGAGAAAAAAATTGCCAAACTCAAAAAAGTTTTTTATCTAATTCAGTGTAAGCATATATAATGTGCCACTTTTTCTTAACAAATGGTACAACCATTACATGAGTAACATTTGCGAAAAGGGAAACGTCGCCACGGTTGATGTAAAACCATAACACTTTTTGTTTTCATTTTGCCCAATTTCCTGAGGAAAAAAATTCGTTTGTATAATTATGGAGGACGCAATTTCCAGTATTCAAATTTTCTTAGCAATCTTGATTCGAAAACCATAGACCTAATAGATATTATGAAGAGACTGAAGAGTAAAATATTGAGTTTTCACCCACTATCACACCATCATTTGATAATATTTCAAAGAATATTCACTTTTTCAGATGTTCAATTTCCAATAATCAATACCGTTTGAAAAATAGTCAAAATTCAAATAGATACCTCATTTTATGTTTCTTTGTTTCTCAATATGTAGTTAAAACCTTTAGGTTACAAAAGATACATTGAAATTACATTTTCATTTTCTTCCTGGAATGTAAGGATTAGGTAACTCTGAAACGTGAAATGTAAGAAATAACTCTACAGATTTAGATAGATAATTTATATAATTAGTATCGTTGCAGCCTTGAGAAAGGACAAATAGCTTCCGAAACGTTGACAAAGTGGTAAATGTTTTAACACTTTTAACAGAAAAAGACACTTTTCCAAGTGTTCCAAATAACTGATATTATTTATTCAGTAGGGATTAACTTTCAATATCCTTCAACATTGATGATGTGAATGTGAACCTGAATGATCTGTGGCATCGCATGCCCCAAATTTTCAACTAAAAGGTCCAACACCTTCGATGACAACAAATCATTAATTCAATGAAATATAACTGTTTCAGACTTCCACAGAGAACCAGGAAACTTTCTGGTTGTCCGGAGCAAACTTTACCATATTTCGTGAGGTGAGGGCCTTTTTTCAAAGTTAGAAACTTACTGAAATGTACCTAACAGTTTCAAAGAGAATCAGAAAATTTGCTTCACCAATATTGAGATGTCTGGAACAAACTTTACCATATTTCGTCAAGCATTTTCTTTTATATAATTACAAATTCAATGAAATGAAACTGCCATATTTCGCTAGGGTTTTTTTTAGATTTCCTCCAGGTTTCTTGATATTCTTATCGGAGCAGATGTAATTCTGATAATAAAATACAAGGCTTATTGCAACTCATCTGAAAATCTGCATTTCTTCGTCTTTTTGGGCCATTTCAAGTGAATTTGACTGCAATATAGTATGGTGACATGATAATTCATCATGAAATCGTAAACAGCCACTCAACTATTGAATTGAAGTCACCAATTATACAATTTCTTTCTGTTCAATCTGAAGTCTAATTCGGATGGATACAGAAAATACTAATCTTATGAAAGTTTCTGCTATCTTCTCATTTGCGATTTAGTAGATGTTCTCCATCAGACAGGAGAGGCCACGGACCAAGAACTCGAAGTGTATTGCTAATACTCGTTGAAATATTGTTACCAGACAAGAAAGAGGTAGGATAGGAATTATAACATGAATGTTATTTAAATGAAGGACATATTAATTTTTTGTTTGTTTGTTTATTCATACCAATTTCCCTGTTAGAGCACCAAATGATGCATGATTGTAATATTATCTATGTATTCTTGCAGCCTATATCTATTTAGACAGAGGATTTACCTACACAATAACAATTTTATATTTCTTGGCTTAAACATTTTCAATATCTTTGGGGATATCATATCATTTTTCCCCTCAATTTGTTGGTAACCTCCAAATCCATTTCGCGAATATTTTTTGTTCGTAGGAGCTTACATGGAAAATTATTCACAAATGAATTATGCATGACTATTGAGCATGATATATTTTCATTTTGCACTTTTTTCCTCTTGAATAAGCTAATGTTATTATTACAATGAGGGGGCATCAATTTAGTTTTAACTTTTCCAGCTATCTCCGAAAGAAGGAATTCCGACTTCGTTCCACATCAACGGTATGGCTGAAGATTCAGCCACCCCGACACCTGAAGGTACATTGCTCTCGGAAAAAAGATTGACATGGATTTTTGCTCGAAACACATGCTTAGAGGAACCGCTGTCGAATTAATTTCTATGATTGAACCAGTGAATTTAATTATTATTCAAGGTATTAAAATTAGAATCCCGATTCCAACTCGAGCTATCTTATGACGAGATCGTTTAATTGACGTACAGTAAAATAATATCTGATGCCAGTTCCTCGTCCCGAGTTATCCATTTGGATAGCAGAACCATGCACTTATCCAGGAATAGTTGACATCGCGCCACAAAGGTTGCAAAAAAATATTCGCATTAATTACATTTGGCGATCGGTGTTTCGAAAATACTTCTCAATCAATCACGGAAGGCTTCGCAACGACTGAACTAAATCTGTCAAGTCTCTGTTCGTGTACTGCGGTATGCCATTATTGGAGCTATTTAAATACAATTCGAAATAAATGATCCTTACTCAATAGAAGTGTGCATAAATTCCAACAAATTGATGACCTTCTGGGAATGTTTATAAAAAATCATTTTCTTATACTATATTTGAAGGTAGCTTCATTTAATTCGGCTTGTTCATTAAAAAAAAACATTTTCCGATGAAAGTGAAGACAAGTTATGAGGGGCAACGAAATTGGATATTTTTGAGTGTACCTACTCAGCTAGGATTAAAGATACCTGAAGGAACGCCAGGGCCCAGGAATGGCTTCATACGCTCGGCAGACCATTTCGGACTGCTCGTGCCGGTGGAGGTTAGAGTTTCGTATGATGCCTCAGTAGCACTGTGGACGTTATGGCTCTAAAGTTACAAAGAATGTAATGGGGCTAAACAAACTACAAGTGAATTCAACCATGGGAATATCTAGATATAAGTATGCTTGTCCCAGTACTCTTTGGAAAAATAGATTTTTGAAATAAATACATACTCAATAGGGATGTTGACACATGTTACAAATTCATATAAATTGAGGTTTTCCACATTGAAGGTAGTTTTTTAAACACTAAAAAAATTTTTAAGTGATCTAATTACTCTCATTAAATTAAATTAAATCGATTTAAAATGTGTAATTTATTATCGTTCATCACATGACTGCAAACACGAATGAGAATACGTGACGTCACTGTACTGTAAACAAGCTGACCTATAACCTTATTGTATCCTATGTGTCATCACGAATACGAACTAACGAAGGACAGAAGAGAGTAAAACGTATCACCAGCGAACTATTTCACGGTTATTTGTTATTACGCAAACGATTTGTTCGCAAGAAGTCGCACAAGATCAGTTCGCTTCGACAGACGGCGAAGTCTGTTTACCGTATAGTGACGTCATCATAATCACTTCGTTTCAGCGGGAATTTTGAATACTATTTTTATTTACGCATTTTTTATTGGTATTTGCTATATTTTTTTCATGAAAATATTTTTTTCGTGTCTGTATAGGGCTTATCTACACAAAAAAAAGTCAACATCCCTATTGTAATTAATTGGCAAAACAGTGTAAGATTCCACTGGTAGGCCAAAAGATCAATCTTGCAGGTAGGTCCACATTGAAGTTAGATCGATCACATTGAAGTTAGATAGATCCACATTGCAGATAGATTCGCATTCAAGTTAGGTTCCCATTTTTCAATACAATTGGAGAGAAATTGACAGGTATCAAAACAGGAAAAAATCACAGCAGCGACCAAAAGACATCGTTCGATAGTATACCGACCATCAGATCCACCTTCAAAGTAGATTCGCATTTCAGGTAATTTGAGAGAATTCGATATGTTCCTTTTTTGGCCGGTAGCTTCAACCAAATAGTCCTTGACGTATTGTTATATTATAACGTTCTATTTGCCTGCAGACTTCCATTTAAGACTCGCAGAAAGTTCTGAAAAGTGCAGTGTATTAATTTTTATTCATTGGAATATTCAGCTTAATAGAACAAATGTTGGGGCGCAGGGAATACAACAAGAAATCCTACCCTGAACTAGATATCACTCTGGCTGTATACAGGGTCTTTCACGAGGAACCTCACCCATATTTATACGGGAAACTACTGAACGTATTTTCATGAAATTCAGCACTTATAAGTATTTCACGATGCTGATGAAATCTAAAATATTTTCAAGGCATGAGCACCTCCGGTTTTTCAGGAAATGACGTCAACTTCCGATCTTTTGTTAAAATTTTCAATGACATTTTGACATAATTGAGGCTTTATCTCACTAATGCCACGAATAATTTCATGCTTTAGTTCAGGAATCGATTGTGAATTATTCTTATAGACCTGGCTTTTCTCTCTCTCTCTAGTCGTTCCATCATTGCTGATGATCGTGATTCCCTCCTATACTCTCGGTAAGTTGTTTCCACCTTGCTCGATCCTCTGCATCTCGAAGAGCCGGACAGAATGGGCGGGCCGTACTTTGTTGTACTTGGTCGGTCCATCTAGTCGGTGATCTACCTCTCGCTCTCTTACCCGGAACATTTCCCGACACAATAAGCCTTTCCAGGTTGTCTCCATCTCGGCGGGCTATATGACCGAAAAACTGGAGAATGCGCTGCAAGCAGATGGACGATAGTCTGGTTCGTATCTTCAACTCACTTTAAACAGAAACATTAGTCCGATGAGCTGTC
Organism: Adalia bipunctata; assembly: GCA_910592335.1. Lineage (NCBI taxonomy): Eukaryota > Metazoa > Arthropoda > Insecta > Coleoptera > Coccinellidae > Adalia > Adalia bipunctata. Next base: position 49,259,412 of record OU342950.1, on the reverse strand, counting down.
CAAGGTATCCGCAGCATTCGCCTCCAACACCACAATTCAAACGCGTCAATTTTCTTACGTTCAGAGGACCGCAGAGTCCAGGTTTCAGCACCATACAGGAAGACAGAGAAGACAAGAAGAGCTCTAACAAGTCTCACCTTCACACTCCTAGAAATCGAGCGGTCCCTCCATATTTTAGTTAACCGGGTCATGGCGCTCTTTGCCATGATTATGCGCCTTCGTACTTCCGCTTCGCAGTTTCCATCACTGGTTATAGAAGAGCCCAAGTAGTTGAAACTGTCTACCAAGTCATATTGGCTCAGAAGGCCTGTCAACCGTATCGTGTTGAATCTATCGACTATCATTATTTTAGTCTTTGTTTTATTTATTTTCAAACCGACATTGTTGCTCTCACATTCCACCCGTCTGAGAAGTTCCACCATCTCCTCTTCCGTCGCCGCTATGAGGGTGGTATCGTCAGCAAATCTTAAGTTGGTGATTTTTTTCCCGGCAATCGTTATGCCCCCAGACCAACCATCCAAGGACCTTCTCATCACAAATTCACCATATAATATATTGAAAAGATCTGGCGATAGAACACAACCCTGTCTGACTCCTCGTTCCGTTCTAAACCGTTTCGAGAACTTCTGGCTCAAACGGACAGTTGCCTCATTTGATTCATAGAGATTTTTAACGAGGGATACCAGATGAACAGGGGCTCCCATATGTACCAGGATTGTCCAAAGTTTGGCCCAGTTCACACAGTCGAACGCCTTTTGATAATCGACGAAGCATATTATCATGGGTACTTGTAGTGGAGTGCCTGGAGCATTCAAAACCGTAAAACCTCGGATTAGAATTATAGTGAATGAAATAATATGATCGATGTGGGATACTGTTTTTTAAACTATTGTGGAGATGTTTTGTATTATTGATCTGATTTCGGCAATCAACCTGATTACCTGAATACCAATCATTGTTATTGATTTCAAACACCTTACGTTATTAGTTATTATTGCAACACCTGCTGTAATCGAACACTTGCCCAATTGATATAAATTGTTATTGTTGTTAGGAATAGGCGATTCAATTAAAGATAGCTGAAGATTAAACATCTCAATCATTTTTCCACCGGTTACCCATTACATGGCGATCCTGCCATCCTAGTAAAATATCAGTGTTGAATAATTCTGAACAATATCCGTAAAGTGTTTAGTCGGATGAATAAAGTGATGGCAAAGTGAAAAAGTCGAAGAACTAAAAATGGGAGGTTCGAATTCTAAGGACCCCACCCAGACGGTAAAAGAAAATGGAGAGATCAATTCGAACTTCATTGTGCAAGAGAGTGAGTACAACATCTCAAAGGACATGAAAATCGTGTTGTATTTGATTTTGGCTGTGTTGGTGCTCAACTTGATTTTCAAGGCATATAAAATGCACAAAAAAAATTTGATGAGAAGGTTCAGGCGAGAGGCTACTGCATCAAGGGCGTCTGTGGCAGCAATCTAGTGATAGGAGGCAGCGACGAAAACATTCCGGTAGTGAAGTTGAAGTGCTGTTATGTGCGCGGAAGAAAGGGTGAGCTCGTTTTGACTATTTATGATGACAATTGCGGTTTATTTTTAATTAATAGTTGATAGAAATTTTATGCAGGCTCAAAAGAAAGAAGCTGTATTAGGCAACCTTTCATTAATAATAACTGAATTGAAAAAACAATCTAAAAGAGTACTAAAGAAAAATGTTCCGAAAAGCAATTTAATTAGAATTGAGGTTCGAGATAATTTGGTAGCTCTCTTCAACGAGTTTACAAAAAGCGTAGCTAGTTCTTGGCAATATTTAGATAATACAGAGAGGCAATCAATAAAAACTGATTTTCACTATATCCGAGACAAGGTTGTTCGTTCTTTTCAAACTATAGGTGTTAAATATCAAGTTCCAGTGTCTTGTGTAGAACAAATCGATATATTATCATTAGAAGAAGAGTCCCAAGACGAAGACGAAAAAATCATGTCGATGACTACTACAGAATTTTTCAATTTGGCAAGCAAAATCATTCCAAATCAGTTCGACGGAAATGTTGATAATTTGAGATCCTTTTTAGATTCGTTAGAACTCCTTCAGGAGAATAGCGCGGATCACCAGGATAGAGCCGTGTCTTTTGTAAAAACTAGACTAATCGGAAAGGCGCGTAATTTAATTTCTGACGGAGATGGTCTAAATGATATTGCGAGGAAGTTGAAATATGCCTTAAAAGGTGAAAGTTCGAACCTTCTAACATCCAAATTATTGAATTTAAGGCAAAACCATAAGGACACTTCCACTTATGCAGCAGAGGTTGAGCAGTTGGCTCAGAAATTACAAAATGCTTTCATAAGTGAGGGTGTTCCTAATGAAGTAGCCGAAAAATATGCAGTTCAAACTACTTCCAGGGCACTTAGTCAAAATTCAAATACCGAAAGAGCTCGTATAGTGATAGAAGCGGGCAATTTCAGCACTGTCCAGGAAATCATGACAAAATTTTTAAACGTTAACACTCAACCGTCGCCTGCAAACAACGTATTCTATATGAATAATAATAATTCACGCAACAGACATCCGTTCAATAATAACCGGCGTGGTTCAGGAAGAAATTTTCAAAATTCATACAGTGGTTTCAGAAATTCACACAATTTCAATGCCGGGAGAGGTCAATATCAGGAACAGAGAGGTCAATATCGATTCGCTGGAAATAGGTATAACAATAATAGTAGACCTAATGGCAGAGGTAACGGACAAACCAATGCCAATGTCAGATTTTTGGAATTGTCAAACCAGGGAAACCAATCGGACCCCCAACCGGTTCGATTGGGGGAGACAGAGCAATAAATATTTATCAGCTAGATTTATCTCTTTCGAATTTTGTAGCCGTTGAAACTAAGATAACTCGAGAAAAGGTCACTTTGTTGGTAGACACCGGGGCTGATGTTTCTATATTAAAAGTAGGGAAAATTTTGTTGCAAAATTCTGTTGATAATTCTAAAATAATTGACATCAAAGGTGTAACTGAGGGATTGACAAAATCTTTGGGTATTATTAATACTGAAATATGGGTGAAAAATAATCAAACTATCGGACATAATTTTCACGTGGTAAGCGACGACTTTCCAATTCCGGGAGATGGAATTCTAGGCAGGGATTTTCTTATCAAATATAGTGCTAATTTAGATTATGGTCGGTGGACGTTGAATCTTCGATATTTTAATAAGAACTTTGTGATTCCTATTCTAAGCGGAGTTGAGGAAAACCAAATTCATATACCACCTCGTTGTGAAGTAATTAGGCAAATACCATCTCTTAAAAATATTTCGGAAAGTGTATTAGTGTTGAATAAAGAACCTTTACCAGGAGTTTTCATTGCACGAACGGTCGTGTCTCCAGGAGAAGGTTTGGTAAAAATCATGAACACGACTTTCGAAAGTGTTATTTTGAGAAACATTCAGCTAGAAGTAATAAGTCTAGATAAGTTCAACATCTATAACATTAATGCTGATCATAATTATAGGCATGAAAAACTAATGAATCAACTGAATAAGGAAATGCCGGATTTTATTCAATCAGAAGTTATTAGTTTATGTAAAGATTATTCAGATATTTTTGCATTGAAAGATGATATTTTGACAGTTAATAATTTTTACAAACAAAAATTAAAATTGTCGGATCCGAAACCTGTATACACAAAAAATTATAGACTACCAATGGCACAAAAGGGAGACATTAAAAATCATGTGCAAAATTTGCTTAAACACAAAATTATAGAACCTTCGGTGTCAGAATACAATAACCCCATTTTATTAGTACCAAAAAAAGGACCAAATGGTCAAAAATCCTCAAGGCTTGTTTTAGACTTTCGAAACGTAAATAAAAAACTAATTGCTGATAAATTTCCTCTTCCACGTATAGACGACATTTTGGATCAGTTAGGTCGAGCAAAATGGTTTTCTGTTATCGATTTATATTCAGGATTTCATCAAATTGAACTAGACGTAGACTCCCGTGACATAACTTCATTCAGTACTGAATCAGGTTCCTATAGGTTTACACGTCTACCCTTTGGTTTATCTGTGAGTCCTAATAGTTTTCAAAGGATGATGACAATCGCTTTTGCAGGTCTAACGCCAGAAAAATCTTTCCTCTACATGGACGATCTCATTGTAATAGGATGCTCTGAGAATCATCATTTGAAAAACTTGAAGGAAGTTTTTGAAACTTGTAGAAAATTCAACTTAAAGTTGAATCCAGAAAAATGCAATTTTTTCAGGAACGAAGTAACTTTTTTAGGCCACAAAATTACAGACAAAGGCATTTTGCCGGACGACTCAAAGTTCGAGGTAATTAACAAATATCCAACTCCAACTAATGCAGATGAAGTTAAAAGATTTGTTGCGTTTTGCAATTATTATAGAAGGTTTATTCCTCATTTCGCGGAAATAACTCAACCATTAAATCAATTAACAAGAAAAGGTAGTAAATTTATCTGGTCCAATTCATGTCAAGATTCTTTTGTTGAACTGAAAAAAGCTCTCATCAACCCACAAATATTGAAATATCCAGATTTTTCCAAACAATTCATTTTGACCACAGATAGCTCAGATTTAGCATGCGGAGCCGTTCTTTCTCAAATTATTGGCGGACAAGAGTTTCCAATTTCTTACGGATCCAAAGCCTTTACTAAAGGAGAATCACATAAACCGACGATCCTGAAAGAGCTTACAGCAATTCATTGGGCTGTCAAACATTTTCGTTGCTATTTGTATGGACAAAAATTTTTGATAAAAACTGACCATAAACCGTTAGTCTATTTGTTTTCGATGAAAGACCCAAGTTCTAAATTAACACGTATGAGATTAGATTTGGAAGAGTTCAACTTTGAAATTGAATATATCAAAGGCAAGCAGAACGTTTGTGCAGACGCATTGTCTAGGATAAACATTGATGACCTTAAAGAAATTAATCATAACACTTCTCAAATTCTTGCGGTGACTAGGTCAATGTCGAAGACGTCGAAGTCATCGAACAATACACCAAGCGAAAAAGATGCTGAAGCGGCTCAAATAACAAACCCAGTAAAAGTTTATAATTCAATAAATAATTATGATTCATTGAACTTGCCCTATTTAAAATTCAAGATTAAAAATATAGGTAGAAGCACTCTCGAAATTTATGAAATTGATATATGTTAATATATGATAAGAGAAAAGTGAGTACTCATGTAAAAATTTCAATCACTAATGGCGATAGCCTCGCTTTAGAGCAGGTATTGTCTAAGCTTGATCAGTTTGCTGGTGAAAGAGATTATAAAACATTAAGAATGAAAATGAATGATCCCATATTTACGAGATTTAACATAAATGAATTCAAGAGAGTGGGGCAAAACATTTTACGAAACATATGCATAGTTTTACTTGAACCACGAATGATAAATGTTGATAAAGATGAAAGACTAAAATTAGTTGAAAAGTATCACAATGATCCTATGTATGGTGGTCATTGTGGACAAAAGCGGTTGCTAAAGAAATTGAAATCGTTCTACTATTGGAAAGGAATGTCGAGGGATGTTGCCCAATACACTAGGCAATGTCATAACTGTCAAATTAATAAAATTAACAGAAGGCATAATCAACCCTTCGTGATAACACCTACTCCTCAGAATGCTTTCGATATAGTATGTATCGATACCGTTGGACCATTTCCTAAAACATCGCTAGGAAATCGATATGCGGTAACTATACAATGCGAATTGTCGAAATATGTAGTCATATCGCCAATACCCAATAAAGAAGCTCCTACGGTAGCGAAAGCAATCCTAGAGGATTTCATTCTTATATATGGACCCATGAAAGAAATTAGAACGGATATGGGTACAGAATACAAGAATGAAGTTTTCTCGAATCTTGCGGAACTGCTCAAGATACAACACAAAATTTCAACAGCGTATCACAGTCAGACTATAGGAGGATGTGAAAGGAATCATAGGGTCTTAAATGATTTCATTAAAATGTATATCAATGAAAGCCAGTCTGACTGGGATACGTGGACTAAATATTTTACATTTTGTTACAATACAACCCCAATGACGTATCACAATTATACACCTTATGAATTAGTTTTTGCAAGAAGGGCTAACCTTAGCTCGGATATATTCTGTGATAATCGAGTAGATCCTCTTTATAGTATTGAAGCATATGACCAAGAAATACGTTTTAGGTTACAATTCGCGCAGAACAGAGCTAGAAATTATCTTGAAAGTGCCAAAATAAAGCGTAAGGAGTTGCATGATAAAGATGCTTCTCAATTGCATATTGAGGAAGGAGACCTTGTTCTCATAACGAACGAAGCCAGACAAAAATTTGACCCTTGGTGGAAAGGTCCCTATACAGTTGTCTTTGCAAGTGGGCCTAATTGCATAATTGTCGACAAAGATGGAAGACGCAGTACTGTGCACAAAAATAGAATTAAGAGGTATATAAGATGAAATTTGAAGTGTATAGTAGTTTTGTAATAGTTTTCATTCATTTATATCTAGGATTATTAGCAGTAGGATGGTAGCTACCTGTAGGTAAGAAAACATGTAACTTAGCAGTAAGACTTTTATATTTTCGTTGATTCTATCCTGATGTAAGTTTATGGTAATTTTGGGTTCAAATAGATATTTCGAATGAAAGTTTAAATTTCAGAATTGTTAAGAATTTTCTCATTTTTAGGGATCGATCTTCATAAGTGGCCATAGTGAAGATCGTTCCTCAGGAAGGGAAGGTGTGGAGATGTTTTGTATTATTGATCTGATTTCGGCAATCAACCTGATTACCTGAATACCAATCATTGTTATTGATTTCAAACACCTTACGTTATTAGTTATTATTGCAACACCTGCTGTAATCGAACACTTGCCCAATTGATATAAATTGTTATTGTTGTTAGGAATAGGCGATTCAATTAAAGATAGCTGAAGATTAAACATCTCAATCATTTTTCCACCGGTTACCCATTACACTATAAATTGCAATGTTTACCCATTTTTTTGTGCAATCCATTTTTTCATTGTTTAAACAAACTATTATAAAAAATTGATGTTTGACCATATATTTTCACTTTAAACAGTAATTTTTTTGTATTTATATGTTGAATCTCACCTGAGTAGACATATAGGAACATTTTTCAAAGATACCTGTGAATAAAAATACCAGTCGGCATCTCGAACGTGGAGGGGAGAGTGGAGCGACAGCTGCTATGTACAGGGTCCGGCAGGGAGGTATGGATGATTTGAACGGGGCGTCGTGCAGGGTTGGGATAACCTTGGCGGATTAAGTGTGGGGGGTATATGTTTGTTATGAGTTGCCATTTCAGTATCAATCAAAATGTGGTCCATAGAGCATCGTGTATTTGTGTACAACACCTTTATTGAAACGGGACGTTCCGTCATTCAAACTCAGAGACGGTTCCGGAATCATTTCAACGTTGGCCGTTATGGTCGTGTTCCGAAGTTTGAAACAATAATGAAATGGATGAATAACTTTCAACAAACCGGTTCCTTGAGATCTGGAACTGCACGAGGTGGTGAACGAACAGTACGAACCCCGGAAAGGAAGAGTGTGTCAAGCAGTTGAAACAAGCCCTCGTCGTTCGGCTGTGCTCTTCGCATGTCGGACCGATCAGTTCGCCGGATTTTACATTTGGACCTGCATTTTCATCCATATAAGATGCTTCTTGTCCAAAAATTGCAGCCAAACGACTACAGAAGATTATTCCGGAACCGTCTCTGAGTTTGAATGACGGAGCGTCCCGTTTCAATAAAGGTGTTGTACACAAATACACCATGCTCTATATGGACCACATTTTGATTGATACTAAAATGGCAACTCATAACAAACATATACCCCCCAAACTTATCTACCAAGGTTATCCCCACCTTGCACGACACCCCGTTCAAATCATCCATACCTCCCTGCCGGACCCTGTACAATAGAATTTCTGGGCCAGTTTAATTATAAATGAAACGTACTCTATTGTGTACATTTAAAGAAATAATGTAATTAATTACGACCATGAAAAAAAAATTATTAGTACAAAATCCGTTTATTTAAAATGTATAATGGGTGAAGTATTGGAACAACTATTTTCGCTGCACTGTAGACATGTTACACTGTTTAAACCACTTTCACTTTCTGCATCCACATGCAGCTCCACATCCCTTTTTGCAATTACAAAATAACATTTGCAATAAATTATCCGGAGCAGGTAATTGATTCGTTGTTATTGGGATGTACATGTTATTGGAATACTTCCATCCCCAATTTTCAATAACTACGTCATTTCCTAGCCATATCTGAATTTGTAGGTACACTCATTTAAGGTGCTCAAACGCTGCATCAGTTGTTGGAGGCAGTGATGACAAAAGAACACTTGTATTTTTGGCTGTTGCTTTTATGAAAGAATTGAACCTTAATGTATTTAAATCATGAGTGTTAGACGGAACTCAAAATACATGCCACACCTGCTTGCAATATATGATTGGGGTCTTCAATGATATTTTTAAATACTTTTACTGAGTCGTGTAAATCAATCTGTTTCTCAAAATTTTTGGCAAACTTAATTTTTCCTTTATTGAAAAATGCAGAAGTAGTGTCACAACCCGTAAAGGCATGTAAAAAAAGAATATGTTCTTTACAGTTTGGTAATGATTTTTCTAAACATTTCAATGAAAATATCTTCTGTTGAACTTTGCCTCGGGATGGTTTTAGAAAATATATTTCACGATCTTTATCTACCAATGCCGTTGATATCACTAAAAGACATCGATATCTTCTGAAACTATAACAACATCTTTTGATTCCGTTTAAGTATTGTAACTTAATTTATTTATATGTTCTATGTATGATCAGCAATGCCAAAAAAAAGCAAAGGAGCCAATTTGAGTCGTCAAACGATCCATTCTAGAGTTTTAGGGTTATATGTATTTTTGTATGCTGTATCATGAAAAAATTAAAATAAAAAATTTTCACCTGAAAAATTAGAAAAAAAAATTTGGGGTGGACAACCCCTAACATTTAGGGGGATGAAAAATAGATGTTGGCCAATAAAAATAAAAATCTAGCCTGAAAGGGTTCAATTTAGGTTAGGTTAGGTTGTGTTAGAAAAAGGGGTTGATCGTAGAGGGGTGAAAATTTAGGGTTATATGTATTTTTGTATGCCGTATCATAAAAAAATAAAAATAAAAAATTTTGTCCGGAAAAATAAAAAAAAAGTTAGGGGTGGACCATCCTTATCATTCAGGGGGATGAAAAATAGATGTTGGCCGATTCCCAGTCCTACCCGATATGCACACAAAATTTCACAAAAATCGGTTCAGCCGTTTCGGAGGAGTTCGGTAACAAAGATGCAGACCAGGGGCGTATCCAGAAAGCGAGTCTGGGGGGGGTAGTGGTAAGTTTTATTGACCTGACTGATCTTGAGTGAAGAAAAGCGGGGGGGGGGGGGGGTTGATTGATCGAATCTCATTCATAACATTTTTAAAAATATGAAAACCGAAGAAATAGGCTATTCAAAATTTGAAGGAAAAATATCAGAAAGGTTAGTGTGAATATTATACATTAAAAATTTAAACATAACCGCTTCTTCTAGCATCAGATATGATTCAAAAATCACAGAACGAAATCACTTCGCCTCTTTTTATTACAAGGAAATTTATCAATAATATTGTCCACCTTTATTGGAATTTATCTTTTTATGAATAACAATGATAGCACAACTAAGCTATCCTGGCCCATTGTTGACCGAAGCCAGGTTTTAAGGCGCCGCAGTGAGGAAAAACTTCTTTCAGCAGAGGCTACACTAACGGGTAGAGTGACCAAAACTTGAGACATTTTTTCACAAGTGAAAAGGTACCTACTTTCATTGCAGGACGAATATAACGCCATACCATCTGTTGTGTTCTCGGCCATGATTTGCCACATAGTAAATTCTGCTTTCAATTTCAAAAGCATCAAGCTGCCCAACCCCAGGCCCGCGGGCCATATCGTGGCCCGCAGAAGATCTTCAAATGGCCCGCGCAACGCAATCAGAAAATTTCCGTCAAGTTCAAAATGACGAAAAGATATATTTTTCCAAAATTGAGGATTGTGTAGAGAAGAAAGGGCATGCGTTGGGAGTTTGGGACTCATTCATAAGTATTTGCACTGATGGTGCACCTGCAATGATTGGAAAAAATAACGGATGCGTAGCTCTGTTACAGAATCTTTTAGGTCAAACGCTATTTTCGTATCATTGTATCATCCACCAGGAAGCTCTGTGTGCGGAAGACATGCAGTTTTCTGATATCATGGAGCCTGTGGTGCGCTGTTTAAATTTCATACGTTCAAAAGCTCTTAACAGACGTCATTTCAGAACTTTATTTGAAGAAGAAATTTCAGAATTCGGTGAGCTACAACTGTATTGCGCTGTACGATGGCTTTCAAGGGGCAACATGTTGAGACATTTCTTCAACTTGAGAGGGCAAGTACTGGAATTTTTGAAGGAAAAAAAGCTTTACCTTTGGAAATCGATTTACTGCGGAATACATACCTACTGGTTGAACGATCTTGCATTTCTTGTTGATCTCACAAATTATCTAAATATTTTAAATCTGAAATTGCAAGGTAGGGATTGTTCACTTCCGATTATGTTCGATTTGATTCGAGGATTCAAAGTTGAATTGAATCTGTTCATAATCAACCTGAAGGCAAAAAATATTGATCTTTTTCCAACTCTCAACTTTTGAAAGAGCAACAAAACATCGCCTCCATAAATTGCTCAAAGTACGTATCTAAAATTGAGTGCTTGCTAAACTCATTTGAGATCAGATTTCAAGACTTTGAGGGTAAAAAAAAGGAAATTCAAATATTTGTGAATCCTTTCGTAATTAGTTTATCTGAAATAATTACTCATCCTGCTCATGTTCAGTTAGAACTCACGGAACTACAAAGTCATTCTGCATTAAAAATCATCTTTGACGAAAAAATTTCATCGAAAGTACAAAACTCATCAGGAGATTTTGCAAGTTTCAGGAAATTGGTACCAGCCGAAGATTTTCCTGCCATAACAGACCTGGCGTTGAGATTTTTATGTAGTTTCGGATCAACATATGTATGTGAAAAAGCGTTCTCAAATCTCAACTATGTAAAAAACAAATACCGCACTTCCCTAACTGAACAACATATTTTCGATTCATTGTTATACTATCAACATCTGATTTAACACCTAACATAGAAAAATTGTCACAAGCGAAACAATGTCAAAAGTCACACTAAACATGTTTTTATTTAACTAGTTAATCAATTAAAAAAAAACTATTTTCTGTTTTTTCTTATTGCTCAAATCCTAAAAAATTTCCTGGATAGATCAGTCAGTGGCCCTCTGAAATTTTTTAGATCGTCCGTTTGGCCCGCCTGCTGAAAAGGTTGGGCAGCCTTGCTCTAGGTTGTTCAAATACTTCGTGACTATTCCAAGAGAAAGATCTATTTCTGTGTCCGATTTCTTATTGAAAATTGAAGAGAAAAATATATTAAACTCATAGGCGTTCAGAGATTCTTCGTTGAATCGATATTGCAGATCTTGTAATACATAATCCAACAAAGGAATATATGAATTAATTCGGAAAAAAAATTTGATATTTGAGCGATGCGATTGTCTCGGGGTTACTCTTGGTTTTGTTATTTCTATATTTAATTTTTCATGAATATTGGATACCAAAGCGAATACGTTACTGAAATGAAGTTCGGAGTTTTGACTTGTGCATGCCATTCGCTGATCTATGTATGATCTACCTAGGTAATGGTTCTGATAAATTTGACTGTATATTTCTTTCTTTCAAAAAATGTTACGTGGAATATCAAATAACATGAAAAAACCTTTTTCATTAGTTTTTGTTCAATGTTTGAAATATTTTATATTCTCAATTCAATTCGAGGATTTAGTGTAGCAAATGTTCTTCTAGGAGGGGTATTGCAAATTTTCTTCTGGGGGGGGGTAATTACCCCCAGTACCCCCCCCGTAAATACGCCCATGATGCAGACAGGAGAATTTTATATATTAGAGATAATAGCAGCTGTCGCTCCGCTCTCCCCTCCACGTTCGAGATGCCGACTGGTATTTTTATTCACAGGTATCTTTGAAAAATGTTCCTATATGTCTACTCAGGTGAGATTCAACATATAAATACAAAAAAATTACTGTTTGAAGTGAAAATATATGGTCAAGCATAAATTTTTTATAATAATTTGTTTAAAGAATGGAAAAATGGATTGCACACAAAAAAAATTGGTAAACATTGCAATTTATAGTTTAAAAAACAATATCCCACATCGATCGTATCAATTCATCCACTATAACTCTAGTCCGAGCTTGAATGCTCCAGGCACTCCACTATTGGTATTCTCTAGAATCTAGATTTTTCGATCAGTTGTCTGATATTCAGTATTTGTTCCCTAGTACCTTTTCCTTTCACAAAACCTGCCTGTTCTTGGGGTATTTGGCAGTCCAAATATGCTTTCAGTCTTGTTTTCAAGATTTTTAGAAGGACTTTGCTGGCGTGAGATATAAGTGATAGTGTTCGGTAGTTCTCGCACTTAGAAGTTGATCCTTTTTTGTGTAATGGAACGTAAATTGACGTACACCAGTCGGTTGGCCATTTTCCCGTGCTCCATTTAGCCGTACAGATTGAGTGGAATATTCGTACACCCTTTTCGCCCAACATTTGAAAGAGTTCACCTGGTACGGTATCGATTCCTGGGGATTTATTTTTCTTCAATGATCGAATGGCTTCTTGTACTTCAGATAGTAGTATCGCTGGTTCTCTGGGATAGCTACATGGCCATGAATTCTCTGGTGGGGTCTGCTTGCTCTTGTACAGATCTGCACAGTAGATCCTCCATGTTTCCAATATTTCATCAATATCAGTTTTCAGATTTCCCCCAGTATCCAGAATGGACCAGTTCTGTGGCCTGAATTCTCTTGTCAGCAGTTTTATTTTGTTGACTATTCCACTCATTCCATTTTTAGTGAGGAATTTTCCTTAGCAACACTAGTTTCTCAACGATAAAACATGGTAACGGGCAAAATCAACAACTTGGTTTTTCAGCGACAAAATTTTTGACGTTTCTCAAATTCATAGATAGCTTCGGGAATAAATACCATAGAGAAAACAAACAACGTTTAGTTGATCTATGATGAATACTTATTTCTCAAATAGCGCAATACAAGCCGAATGTGACCATTTTCAGACACATTTTCTCGAGAAATAGTCATTTCGAATACCACTCGAGATGAAATTTAAGCAGGTAAAATTTCATCTCTAGTGGTATTATATATGAATAATTCCCTAGGCTCATTTCTGATCCCATGCTTCTCTACCTCTTCACATATACCAGCTATGTACTCCTCTTTGTCCTTGCGACATTGTTTTTGGACTTCCCTCGACAGCTTCCTATAGGCATGGTCTGCATCAGCCTTGCTCTTCACATCTTTCCTGCGTTGAATTAAATCCCATGTGTGATCAGTAATCCATAGTTTGCGCTTTGTGTTGTTTGGTGATGTATGTTTTTTTGCTGTCTCAACCATTATGCTCCTCAAGTATTCCCAGCCTTTTTCCGGATCGCTCTCTACCTGATCTAGGCAGAGTTTACTTTCCATGTCCAGCCTAAAATCCTGGACTTTTGATGGTTGCGGTATCATGGTCTTTCTTATTTGTTTCGGAGACACTTTTTTAAAACGAAGCCTGAAATCGAGAACTAAAAGTTGGTGATCTGTTCCGCAGTCCGCTCCAGGGTAGGCTCTGCAGTTTGTGGCCGACGATCTCCATCGTTGTTTGATCAGAATGGCTTTTCACAGAACCCCAAAGAAGAATAAATAGTCCAACGGTGTCAAATCGCATGATCTTGGTGGCCAATTGACAGTACCGTTTCTGGAGATTATTCGTCCAGGAAATGTTGTCTCGATAAATCAATTGTGTCATTTTCAAAGTGAGGTGTAGCGCCATCCTGCTGAATCAAATGTCCTTTAGATCGATATTCATTAATTCAGGCCACAATAATTCCATTATCATCCGACGGTATCGATCAGTCGATCACCATTGACAGTTACAGAGCTTCACCAGCAGCATTTTCAAAAAATAATTCAACAATTTGAACGAGTTATAATTATCAAGGCAGTAAAAGCGTTTTTAAAAACATATTTCGTACAGATTACAATGCTATGTCAAGACTGATAAAAAAGATGTACACAATATCATTTATGAGCTCGGTGTGCTTTCTCGGATTGCGGAAAGTAGCTGATGCTGAGTTAGCATTTCCATGGCTCTCCAACGAAGTTCATCGTGCCCGGGAATACAGGGTCTTTCACGAGGAACCTCACCCATATTTATACGGGAAACTACTGAACGTATTTTCATGAAATTCAGCACTTATAAGTATTTCACGATGCTGATGAAATCTAAAATATTTTCAAGGCATGAGCACCTCCGGTTTTTCCGGAAATGACGTCAACTTCCGGTTTTCAAATTAGAACACCATTTTTTTATTGCAGAAATAGATTCCTCAGAAAATTTCAAGTTATTTTGATGTAACATTTTTCAGTTTTGGTTGGAAAATTCTCTCTGAGCGGGAAAATTCGAAAAAAAATCGAAAATAGAGCTCCGCTGAAACAAGAATAACTTCGAGGTTTTTGGATGGAAAATTTTCATTTTTGGGATTTTTCAAGATGTAAGATTGATGTATCCACTTTAAAAATCGAAATTGCGATTCATGATACAGGGGGTGAAAAAATCGCTTTCAAAATTAGGGATGACAAAATCGTGAAAAATCTATTTTTTCAAATTAGAAACCTTTTTTTTATGTCAGATATTGAATCTACGTTAAAAAATAATGTGAGTGTATGCATCACACCCTTGCCCTAAAGTGGATATTAACTCAGAAAATATCCATTTTAGGGCAAGGGTGTGATGCATACACTCACATTATTTTTTAACGTAGATTCAATATCTGCCATAAAAAAATGGGGTTCTAATTTGAAAAAATTGATTTTTTACGATTTTGTCATCCCTAACTTTGAAAGCGATTTTTTCACCCCCTGTATCATGAATCGCGATTTCGATTTCTAAAGTGGATACATCAATCTTACATCTTGAAAAATCCCAAAAATGAAAATTTTCCATCCAAAAACCTCGAAGTTATTCTTGTTTCAGCGGAGCTCTATTTTCGATTTTTTTTTCGAATTTTCCCGCTCAGAGAAAATTTTCCAACCAAAACTGAAAAATGTTACATCAAAATAACTTGAAATTTTCTAAGGAATCTATTTCTGCAATAAAAAAATGGCGTTCTAATTTGAAAAACGGAAGTTGACGTCATTTCCGGAAAAACCGGACCCTGTATAGTGGTGTAACAAATATAAAGCTAAGATCTTCAGTCTTTCAACTGTTAAATCTTTCAATTGTTTAATCAGTCGTGTTAATAACCCTATTTTAAGATTATAATCAATAGATTTCATATTTTGTGCTGATACATTTTTATGTAAATTGTTGATGATGATTATTTCAAGTAATGGTGTATATTGAACTAAAACCTGAATGATTTGGCAACAACCTTTTAATTATTTATACACGAGTAAAATTTTTCACAAAGGTCGACGTGCTTTTATGGTATAATATTTAAAAAAATATGCATCCTTAGAGTGCTCAAAGATACAACAACCTGGAATGATAATACTGTTTTTCTATATAAACAGATTTTGAGATAGCGAAATGAGGAGATTAGTGACACCGAATTATGTCCATCCTGTACATTCCTGAAAAAAACACCTTTTGGACCGACCGTCAATACCTATCATAATAATTATGCTGGATGAAAACCTATATTCCTTGAAAGCAATCTCAACTACAGATAAGTTTTAAAGAAAAATTGTATGAAATCCGAATTTAAACCTGAATAATTTTGCAACTGTTCTTTGTACATTAATGAAACTTCCTACAGAGGTGGACATACATCATGGTATCATATTTTGAAAAACTCAGGGTGGTCCCAAAGTCACTAACAAAGTTACATTCAGTTACTTATATATCTTCATGGAACAGCCTGTATAACGAAACTTAACGTGGTGGGCGGTGTTTGGATATCTGTGATATCTTGTTATTCAGAACCCAAGGCATCATGATGAAATTCTAAAAATTAGAAGAATTATCATCAAAATTATAAGATTCATTTTTCCGTAGCTGCAATTTTGGAACGCCCTATAGAACAAACCGGATGTAAGACCTTCTTGAAAATCTGATATATTATTCTTAAGGTTGATATAAATATAATATGTAAAAATGGGGAAAATCCACTGGACCCGCTTTTCCTAAGTAAGTGTGCGGGGTCCTTATTACAGCGTGAAAGATTCGCCAAGCTCACGAAGTATGTAAATCCGGCTACTTCCGATTTTTTGAAAAGTCAAATTAAAAACTAAGAAGTTAAACTGCATGCCAGAAGATACACAAAAGAATTAATTGGGCCAATGCTTTACTCAACAAGATATTTTCCCTTCAATACTTTACTGATTGAAACTACTGTAATTTTTATGAACAAATTCATGACATTCTCTTGGGAATCTGGAAGGTCTTCAAATGGACTTGATGGAATCTGGAATCTTTTAGTAGATTTTGTTGCTAGGTATCCAAATTTCTTAGTGCTGTCTTTCAAATTGACAGGTAGTTCAATTGTTTTGTTTGTTTTTCTTATATCTTATTCATTGACACCTACATGAAATACATCATTCCTAAACGTAAGAACAGATTTTCGATATATGTTAATAGATTCAATCACAATTATAACATATTTAAAAAAAGTATGATTCGGCTGGTGATTTATAAACTAAGAGTTTTGAATTATAATGATAAATACCTACAGTATTCATTTCTCGAGTCTTCTCCGCGATGCTTAAATGATTTAAATCGAAATACATACATATTTCAGAAACGGCAAATTTCAAGAACATATATATAATATACTAAGTCTTATCTTCTTAATTCACCATGGATACAGGGTGTTTCAGGAGAAAAAACATAGGTATAATTCTACCACTTTCCTGAGACATCCTGTATATTCCAAAATAATGTCGGAACATAGCCCCAATTGATCTCAATGATTGCGCGTTGAATGAAATTCGAAAATTTTACAGCTTAGCGTAATCGAGATCCGCGTTACCCGTGAAACACCAGCCTGTAGATTTTATACATGGTATGGTAGGAATATGTTTTGTTCTTCGTCACTCACCCTGTATATTTTCTGTGACAAAAACGTAATGAGCATATTTCAAAATCTTCGAATGTATGCTGAGTTCAAAATTCTGAAATCGCTAATCCTATGATTTGGTTGAGATATATATCTAGACTTTTGGAATAAATTTCATCGATTTCCTCTTTCCATATCCAATAGGTAACAGAATATATGAAAATGAGGTGGAAATATGTTGTTCCTTGATTCCGTCAAATCGAAATGGTCCCTTTAAAGTTAACCCATTTTTCAACATACCTACATATTATATTTATTTCATTTTTAGATATTTCGTCACGGCCTGTAATTTGCCCCTTTTTCCTTAGTAAATTTCCTATGGGAGCTCAGAAACCGTCCAATAATTATTGATCGTCTTACATGAATGTGATAATACTAGAAATAAATTCAACTGATGTCACCAAAAATAATGACGTAAAAACTATCACGGTATACCCTAAGGGTTTCAATATATCACGAAGAGTTCGAGTCGGTACTTCAGAGTTGATATCTTGTAAGACAGCTGTCCTGTCAGAAAGGACTAACGAGGGTGAGCCTCCTGCAGGGCTCCTCCGACCACAGAATGATTGTTATTGATTGACGATAACGTATCTAAATGTCACCGTCCCGGGAACCTCTCAAATTTATATGAACTCACCTTTTGTTTCTGTTGTTATAAACGAAGGCTCCTATCGTCGATCTATTTGAGATAGATATATTAATTTGAGAGAAGAAGCCACTCGTATCAGATCTCTAGTAGTGAGTAGGATTTTGTTTATGGATCTATTGATTTCTTCGATCTATTGTGATAAGATACCTGTCTAATTCAAGTTTCTATAAATTGAAGTACCATCGTGAAAATCGTGGAAATATGTCTGTGCTTCTGTCATTTCATGATTATCCAAAGTAATAACATAGAAGGCGTCATTGTACTTCGCTAGCTTCCTAACATATTTTCTGAGTTAATATCCACTTCAGGGCAAGGGTGTGATGTATACACTCACATTATTTTTTAACGTAGATTCGATATCTGCCATAAAAAAATGGGGTTCTAATTTGAAAAAATTGATTTTTCACGATTTTGTCATCCCTAACTTTGAAAGCGATTTTTTCACCCCCTGTATCATGAATCGCAATTTCGATTTTCAAAGTGGATACATAAATCTTACATCTTGAAAAATCCCAAAAATGAAAATTTTCCATCCAAAAACCTCGAAGTTATTCTTGTTCCAGCGGAGCACTATTTTCGATTTTTTTTTCGAATTTTCCCGCTCAGAGAGAATTTTCCAACCAAAACTGAAAAATGTTACATCAAAATAACTTGAAATTTTCTAAGGAGTCTATTTCGGCAATAAAAAAATGGTGTTCTTATTTGAAAAACGGAAGTTGACGTCATTTCCGGAAAAACCGGGTGCTCATGCCTTGAAAATATTTTAGATTTCATCAGCATCGTGAAATACTGAAGTGCTGAATTTCATGAAAATACGTTCAGTAGTTTCCCGTATAAATATGGGTGAGGTTCCTCGTGAAAGACCCTGTATTAGTCAGTTAACCACGAACTCCAAATATAAAAATAATACACATAAAAAAACATGCGAAAAAACAAAATATATATCACAGAGCTTATTCTCAAAAATTAAATAGTCTCTTATATTATCACATACTATTTACATAGTCCATAAGAAGTTTATTAAATTTGACATTAGACTTCCAACAAATACTGGTGAGCATTGGGTCAGGCTGGTTCTTTTCGATGGTCTTCTAATTAGATCCTGAGATCTCGTTCCGTGTTCATGTGTTCCTCTTTTATATTGAACTACTTGCGTTGTCTTGAAATATGCATTTATTATACCATGAATCAGTTTAGCATCTTCTACATAATGTATTTTACTGATGGACATTGAGCCAGTTTCTTTATATCATGTATGTACTTGTGAGCCTATTATATCCAAATATGGTCTTGATGGCTTTGTTCCGGACAATCTGCAATGGTCTCACATGCGTAGCAGCTCCATTACCCCAACATGGGATCATGTACCTCAATCTCGATTCAATGAGTCCATGATAAACACTCTTTTTAGTGTTGGGGCTTAGAAGGTTTGAGCATACAATGCTCCTATCAATGGCACTAGTTTGTTTTTGACAAACATTATGTGGCTACTCAAGTTCAATTTCTCATCAATAGTCAAAACAAGGTATTTGTATTGATTTACCTGTTTTATAGTTGTATTGTCAATTTGTATACTGAATGGATACTGATGGATTCCAGATTGATGGCATTTCCGATATCAGAAGCGGATATTTGTGAGTGAACAATCAACCTTTTGTATGCCGCCTCGAACTGTCTTGCAGTGGGGACTGGGGTTATTGTTATGTCCACTTTTACTTCTAACACATCCAAAGTGGTCCTGCGACAGTTTATAAGTGAGATGATATTTAAGGAATTTTTCTTTGATGACATATTTCTTATGCATTTGTTCCAAACTTTCAATGCAGATCAAGAAACCTAAAAATCCTGTTTTTCTTCCACTTCTTGTAAAAGGGATCCCATTCAATTTCAGTCCGAGAATAGATCTTTTCCTCGTATGCATATAATCCGGTAAATTTCTGCATCGAGGAATGAAACTTGATCTCTGTGAATATATTTCTTTGAATATTCATTGTCAAACGGCAAATTATAACTGCATAATTAGGTACCTTTTAGCATTTTGGGGAGTGACAGTTGAGCTGCAAAAAAGTTCTCAATTAATGTATTGAATTATACTTAATAAAAAATAATATAATATTATTATATAACAATATTTACTGACACATATTCTGAGTCTATTTAATTTATATTCAAACAGGTTGAATTTAAATAATGTCGGTGATGTTAGCTCCCGGCCGGCTCCAAGCGCTGCTATTCCACCACGGTCAATAGTATCAAGCTATTGCGGGCGTTATTATTCGACGTTGAAAACGGGCGGCCAACACTTATAATGAGCTGATTGAATAGATTGATGGAAGGACTACTCCGATATTTCTTTCTGTTCATTTTCCATTGCTCTGAAGAACCCAGTTCGTGCTATACATATGGGTACCCCGATTTCGTTCCGACAAAAGTTTTCATTTTTTTTTCAAGATTTTGAGATGGCGGCCAAGATATGTGAATAGCTGATTGAATGGATGGATAGAAGGACTATTCCCATGATTTTTGTCGTTCAATTTGGATGGACCTGAAGGGCCAGCTCCAAGGATCAAACTATGTGTATAGGTACTCTGAAGCCGTTTCGACAGAAGTTTTTAAGTTTTTTCATGAGTTCTAGCTTGATACTATTAGGCAATCCAACGACCTGTCGAATATTTTTTTGAGGTTAGCTGGTGGTCAAACAATGGGAATCCAGCTTTGATCATGTAGTCATTAAAACCGTTTATTTGCTTGAAAAATTGTTTTATGTGGAAATTTTTTTGGTATTTCTAGTCAATCTTACTCTAAGGAATATCAGACAAGTGAAAATTATTTAAATTAAGTGCATTTTCAATAAAAAAATGGCATAAATGTGTGCCAGAGTTGGATGTGCAAGTCGTTCAAATTGAGAGGATTTTCTTGAATATTTTGGAACACTCAGTATGTGTAACTTGGTGTATTATACACATATTAAGTGACTTACCAGGAAACAGAAGGAAATTTGGTCAGCAGTCATCAATACTTGACAATATCGATGATAAGAAACTATAGTGAATATTTCTTCGTAGACACTGAAATAAGCAGTATTCAGTTTATGTAAAATGTAAAACTGATGAATATTTGAATTTATATCATTTAAAAGGATGAAGAAGTTACAGGTACAGTGCTCTGATGAATATTTCTTCTCCAATACTTTCTCTTCAATCTCTTCGGGCTCCCAATACTAAAAGTTGTGATCATATGATTGAGTGAAATTTTCTTCGTCAGTAATGCTTCAGGATATTTTTTGATATTTCAAATAATAAAAACTCACTTGTTCACTCATGAAATGCCTAGTATAATAAAATTCCTCATATTTACTCATATTTTTTTGAGGTTAGTTGGTGGAAAAAACACGTGGTTTGGATTGCCTAATTGACCGTGGTGGAATAGCAGCGCTTGGAGCCGGCCGGCCGGGAGCTAACATCACCGACGTATTAAAATATGAATCTCTGGAACCCACAGAAACTTACCTTGAAGACATAATTGGAACAGCATTGACATAATTTTTAAGATATTTTGTATCATTCACTCGAAAACCAAAATCTTTGGATTCGAATTGCTCCGAACATAAGAACAGATTTTGAGGCATGTTTTCAGCATCAACCAAGTCCGGAACCGGGATTGAAAGCCATATATTTCTTCTCTCAATATTGGAAGGAAATCTAAAAGTAAAATTATAAACACTGGAAAATCTACGCCACTGATCTGCAAACACGAAACTAACCTGTGAAAACTCAAACTAGGGTTGTAGGAGTCCAATTTGACACTTACGAACCATTATTTTAACGTATTTTCAATCTCTGGTATTTTGCTCAAGATATTCAGAAGAAATGTCTCAGAAAATCACCTATTTGACACAACTCAACTAGATAGCGGTATGGCAACGTGTATCAAACATGAAATGTCAAATCGAAGGCCAATTTCGCTGATTGGTCGCGCGAAACAATATTATGAATGAAACTGAAACAACCGGTGTTGTGAAGTTGGGAACCAGGGAATCTCTTGAATGGCCATTCTGGAAGGATTCGACGTTAATGAATCGAAAATCTCAGACAACGTGACAACGTTGTCTTAGCGTTATTCTCGTTTTGTAGTATTCCGAATTCCGAAATTCTTATATTGGGAATTCTTATTATTATGAGAATTCTTGGTTTGAAAAGTTATATGGGAAATCTGCTCAATGGTACAAGTTTTATTGAATTTTTAAATTCCATTCCATTATCCTGTATTTCAAAACCCAAGGAACTCTGGAACTGCGAAGGAAGAGTCCTTCTGGCCTCTGGGACAGTGAACTGATACGATGGACGCGAACTGCGAAGGACCTGGAGACCCGGGCGTGGTTTTGTTGATTACGACTGGGGTAGGATGACAATTCCTACGTATCTGCCCTCACGGGACCAGAGAGTCACTTCTGGCCACGAGGCACTGCGCGGCGCAACCCCCGCAGTGTTTTCCCCGTGCAGTCCACAGTCCGCGACGCCGCCTATCGGCGATATTTGCGTCGCGACGGGAGCAAACAGCAAGATCGTTTTACGTCCAATTTTGGGCTGTTCGGACGATCGCTCCCTTCCTGTCCCAGGGCCACTTCGCTTGAAGTGGGTTACCTTATGGCGTTGGCCACAACAGAGGATTGCCGTGAACAGAGGTGACAACGTAGGAGCAGACGGCTTTGAGCGAGGGTCCCGAGGGTCGCCCGCTTCTTGGCCGTTGGCATGTCCGCCTACCCCAAACTGAGTCACACTCCATCGACAAAACCTGTTGTGGTTCGCCATAACCCCATATTATTGACAGGATTCGCTCCGTGTTAAAGCCTCGAAGAACGTGGTACCTAGGAATCGCTAGGGGGTGGCGCCCCCTGCTGAGCACGTGCTCAAGCGTGAGGAGTGCAGTGTGCAGAGTTCTACACACTACGGAAATGATTCAGATACTTACGTAGGTGTCCTATATGTTCGTTACATATCTATGAGAATCATCTTAACAGTGCTGTGCCTAAGGTGGCGTAAGGACACAGTAACAAAGCCTACACAGAACACAACTACTTAGAGCCGTTTCACATGCGACTGATGGTCAGTCGGAGCCGGCGTTTGAACTGAATTTTGCAATCCTTTCACATGCATGCGTATCATCAGTCGACCGATGGAACAAGCACGAGCATCTGTCCAGCCCGCTGCGTTTGCGTGTCGTCGGCTCGAGCCGACAAAGGAGGCTTTCACATGTATGCGCACCATCAGTCCGTATGCGATTGCGGTGTTGCGCATGTTATTGAATATTCTGAGGATTTTTTACGTCTTTACGAATAAGAAGGAAAAAGTTAATTCAGAAACTGAAATGCTGATTAGTGTCATGAAGAAGCGAAATTCTGGGATACATCCTCAGAAAATTATAAAAATATAGATTTGAATATTGGGAGGATGCGGCTCAGATTTGTATTTTGCAGGAAGATTTCAAGAATTTTTTTCAATGACAACAGCAAGAAGTAAGTATGTTTGCATATTCATCAACAGATTGATCGTCGATAATGTCCTCGCTCCTCATATTTTCGTCTGAGGTCCTTGGGTTTTGAAATACAGGATGATGGAATGGAATTTGAAAATTCAATAAAACAGTTTTCCAAATATCGAAAACAGAACCTGCAAAGATGTTCAAATATTCATAGTCAGTATTATGTTCATTTTTATCCCGAGTGTAACGTCAAAGTAGAAGAATGTGAAAGGGTCATGCATCTTTTTAATTTCATAAATATCATGACAGGGCGTTTCAAATTAAGTGTCGAAAACTGTGATCGAAGATTGGACATAACTTCTGTTTTTCAAACTAGAACCTTATTTTTTATGATTACGTTGGATTCTGCGAAGAAAAATAATGATAGCATTCTCAGATGCACTTGCTCCTTAATTCAGTAATTTTACAAAATCTGAAAGACCTCGAACCGCAACGTACAAAGCTAGTAGACAAAACATTGTAGTTGATCCAGGGGACTCACAACAAACTTCTACAAAAAAGAGCATCATCCGTATAAGATACAATTGATTCAAGAATTGTCATACGATGATTTTGACCGACGACGGTTTGAGTTTTGCGACTGATGGACAGATTATGTATAAACGATAAATATTAGGGGTTAAGGCAGTGGCTTCTGATTGAAACAATTATGTTCTTGGTAATATTTAATTCTCTTTTCATGAACGCTGTACGATAAGAACTAACTCGCATATCAACGTATTTTATCAAACATCTGGATGCTGACTTGCGTCTTCTGATATGAATCACAGTACGTACAGCATGATCCATAAGTTGGATTTTTGTACTCAAGTATATTGTTATTCATATAATTCAACAGCCCCCCTCAAAAATTGAACAATATAATTATGCAGTACTATTGTAATGATTCATATAACAAATGTAAACATTGAATAATGATAATTAAATTTAACACACACAACTTCAACTTCAGACACATAGAATATTAATATATATAAGTATATAAAGATATTTCTTTATTTCATTAATCATGTATGTTACCTATTATATTAATATAAATTGATTAATTAACGAATACATTTATTCTTTATTCATTCCAAATTCAATTCAAGTCTTATAGTAGTGAATTTCGTTGTGGGTAGGATTTTTGTGAAAGCATCTGCCAGCTGATCACCTGTAGGAATATATTTTAGAGTAATCACTTTGTTTTCGATTTGCTCACGTGAAAAATGATATTTAATATCGATATGTTTCGATTTCTTATGATTACTAGGATTGTTGGCTATGCTTATGCAACTATTATTATCTTCAAAGATAATTATGGGCTCTAATACTTGGAGGTTAATACTTTGAGATAAATTTCTCAACCAAACAGCTTCTCTTGCTGCTTCGAAAAGAGCCATATACTCGGCTTCTGTTGAGGAAGCAGCCACAGTGCTTTGCTTTCTTGTGTTCCATGAAATAGTACAATTTTCAAAAAGTTTAAATAAGTAACCTGATGTACTTTTCCTGTCTATTTCATCACTTCCCCAATCAGAATCCGCATAGCCAACCAGTAGATTCTTATAGTCACACTTTTGGTATGTTAATTTCAGATCTACTGTTCCTTTAACATATCTGAGTACGTGTTTCAAGCAATTCCAAAGTTCTCTATTATTTTTACTTTGATATCTACTCAATATATTTATTGTAGCACAAATGTCAGGTCGAGTACATAACATTGCATACATTAAATTACCAATCAAATTTCTACAAGGTGCTTCGTAGAATTCGTCAGAATTCAAAGCACCATAATTTAATTTTGAAGATAGTGGTGATTTAGAAGGATTACAGTCAGTCATACCGAACTTATTTATTATATTTTGCAGGTATAATGATTGATCTAGGGTTAATTTATTTTCTGTTCTTATAATTCGAATTCCCAAAAATAATTTGATTTCCTTCAAATCAGTCATACTGAATTGTTCCATTAGACAACTTTTGAAGTTCGATAGTACTGATTCATCCTTTGATGCAATGACAAGATCATCGACATATAAGATGACATAAATATTTTTGTTTATATTCTTATTATCTAGAACATACAAGCATGGATCTACTTTTGAATTTACAAAGTGCATTTGCTTAAGGACGAGATCGAATCGTTCAAACCAACATCTAGATGACTGTTTTAAGCCATATAGTGCTTTGTTTAACTTACAAACTTGACCCAATTTTGATTTGACACCATCTGGAACTTCCATGAAAATTTGTTCCTTAAGAATGCCATTGAGAAAGGCTGTTTTTACGTCCATATGGTGAATATGCAAATCAAATTGGTTTGCAAATGCTAAAATAAATCTGAGAGTGGTGATTCGGGCAACCGGGGCAAATGTTTCATCATAATCATTCGGATATTGTTGGCTAAAACCTCTAGCCACTAACCTAGCCTTATATCTCACTGGTTCACCTTTTTCATCGTTTTTAATAGTGAATACCCATTTGCAAGATATAATATTTTTATCGTTCGGTTTATCAACTAGTGTCCAAGTTTCATTAGTTTGAAGTGATTGAATTTCTTCTTTTATCGCTTCCTCCCATTTATGTTTATCATTTCTAGTATTTATTTCAGAATATGACTTTGGAAGACTATCAGAGTAGGTATTAGCCATTGATAGATAATAATTAAAATTATCATGATCTTCTGAATATGATTTCACTGGGAGTTTTTTAATTCTTTCACTTCTTCTAATACTTTCTGATTTATTTTTGTTTTGTTGTATACCCAAATTACTGGAATCAGTACTGGGTTTTTTAATTTTACTGGGAATTTCATTTGTGGTATCATCTGATATTGATCTGGTTTTTGAAATGACTTCATCTATTATAACGTCCCTTGCGATGAAGAATTTTCCAGTCTCGATATTCCACAATTTATAGCCATTTGGTTCATATCCAACCAGAATCGCTTTGAATGATTTTTGCTCAAACTTTTCACTTCTGGTTTTATTATGGACATAAGCTGTTGAACCAAATACCCTTAAGTGGTGTATTTTTGGCCTTTTATTGTGCCACAGTTCATATGGTGTTTTATTTATCAGAACAGATTTTGTAGGTGAAATATTAATCAAATATGTGGAAGTTAATATTGCTTCACCCCAAAAAGTCTTACTCAATTTCGCACTTGTAACTAGTGAACGTGCCATTTCAGTTAACGTGCGATTCATTCGTTCTGAGACACCATTTTGCTGAGGTGTATGTGGAACTGTCAGATGATACATTATTCCCTTCTCACTACAAAACCTTTTGAAATCATTTGAAAGATATTCCCTGCCATTATCACAATATAAATTTACTAATTTTAAATTATGAAATCTCTCTGCTTTTGAAACATAATCTTGGAACATTTTGAAAACCTCTGACTTCAAACTCATCAGATAAGTGACTGTATAATGTGTGTGGTCATCAATAAAAGTTACAAAATAATTCTTTTCATCAATTGTTGAAGGTGTTATTGGACCACATACATCAGTATGAACTATAAATAAAGGTCTATTATTGGGGTTTTTCGGTTTAACTTTGGCAAACGGAAGTCTGGTTTGTTTACCAAATATGCAACCTTCACAAATTTCATTATTTGGACTTATATTTTCAATGCATGAACTATCATCAACTAGTTTCTTCAAGTTTTCGAATTTATATTTATTTATATGACCTAGACGTTCGTGCCAAAGTTTATAGTTTGAATTATTACATATATTATTGATACTACTCCGTTTTTCATGCAAATCAAAAACTGCCTCGAACAAATTATTTGAAATTTTACCTGTCAATATAACTTGATCGTTTTGCATGACTTTTGCACCTTCCTGGTCGAAAATAACTGTCATCCCAGCTTTCTGGATACGATGGACTGACAAAAGGTTGTGAGGTATCTCTGGTGAATAAAGGACATTATCCAACGTGCCCATAACGCCCAAGTTGGTTGTAATCTTCATGCTGCCTTTTCCAGTTGCAAGCACCGACGTACCATTTTTGGCTACACCTATCTTCATTGGTGTAGATAATACCATATAAGTACTGAATACATCATTCCTGTTGACAACATGATCGGTAGCACCAGAATCTAAGAGAAAACTAATATTATAGATTTCTGAGAAATCTGAATATTGACATGCTTTCAGATTGGACATCATAAAAGCAAAACTTCCCTGTTCATCGTTGCTAGTCTGGATATTTTGAATAGTGGTCGGTCGTTCACGTTGCTTGCTCATCATTTGTTTGTAGTAATAGCAATCCCTTTTGAGATGATTTCGCCGTCCACAATGGTCACATAATAAGTTTGATAGTTTGTAGGTTGAACGGTTGGTCTGTTGCCTAGTAAACTTCCTTCTTGAGTGATTTGAAGTTTTCCATTTTTTCTGGTTGGTTCCTGATGTTCCAGCAATATTTTTCTTATCAAAATGCAAAACTTTCATTTCTGTAGACGGTTCGTTTTTTAATTTTATTTCCTGATCCAACAATCTTGTTTTAACGAAAGCAAGGTTGAGATTATCTTCACCAAGTGTCTCTAATGCTGTGATCATTCCATCATAAGATGCGGGCAATGTTAATAGTAAATGTGAAACTTTGTCCATTTCATCAAGTTTTGCCCCCGCGGAAATCAGTTCGGCTACAATTCCATCGAAGGATGCAAAATGCTGAAGTAGAGTATGGCCGGATTTCAATTTCAATTCTAGCAACTGTTTTCTTAAGGCGAGTTGTGAGGCCAGACTTCTTCTTTCGTAAATATCATCCAAGTTCTCGATTAATTTTTTTGCTAGATTGTTATCTCGTGCATAGTTCAGAAATGAGTCACTTAAATATTCAACGATAGTGCTTTTTGCTATCAAATTTCTTTTCTCCCAATTTTCATCGGGATCGTTAGGTATTTCATTTTCTATCACATCCAAAACTTGCAATTCTGATAACAAAGATTTAATTCGAAATTTCCAGATACTATATCTCTCACCATTAAATTGTTGAATATTTCTTTTGTTTTTTACATTTAAATCCATTTTTGAAATCCAAATATTCCAGAATACGTCACACTTATTTTATCACTGATTTGACTTTTTGTATTATAATTTTTTATATCAATTCCGTCGAAATTTAGTTCTATTTTTTTCTATCACTTATTGTATTTACATACGTGCTGGGGCGCATAACCTATTAGGGGTTAAGGCAGTGGCTTCTGATTGAAACAATTATGTTCTTGGTAATATTTAATTCTCTTTTCATGAACGCTGTACGATAAGAACTAACTCGCATATCAACGTATTTTATCAAACATCTGGATGCTGACTTGCGTCTTCTGATATGAATCACAGTACGTACAGCATGATCCATAAGTTGGATTTTTGTACTCAAGTATATTGTTATTCATATAATTCAACAATAAACATTCTTTATATTTTCATCTTTTTGAAAATTGAGTTCCTTTGGAAGATATTCAATAATTGGTTCCCCCAAGGCTGTACCAGATGTATCGGACTTGTCTTGGGGTCTAGGTAAAATTTCTTTGAGAGGTGTTCAATTATTTTGTTTTCTCGAAAACAAAATCCATGAATCTTTCAGCTCAAAGAGGGCTCAATGGATTTCTCACTATCAAACCTTTTTCACTTGTGTGTATAACTTTGCTGAAATTGTTGAAATCGAAACATATTTAATTTCCCATTTGTCTCGATTTTGTTCAAGTTAATTTATGAATGTGTATATGTAATTCTGTTGGTTGGGGGTTACTTATCATATTAAATTTAATTTTGTGCTTATCTGCGATAATCACATACATACTTTTTTTGCATTCCTACTGGTTCTTTGGTTCTTCATTGAGATATTTTAATTCAATTATTCCTGCACTTCAATAGCATAATGGGCAGATACCCACAAATTTCAACAAGATGGAGCGCCTCCCCACTATGATCGATGAGTTAGTACGTTTTCGGATGCGAATTTTAAATAAAAATTGAGAGATTCGACGTAGAGGATTTATAGAATGTGCCACTCGTTCTCCGGGCCTTTACCCGTTCGAAATTTTTCAGGAGATTTCTGAGATCACGGTTGAATTCAGACGACCAACATGCTCGCAGGCTTGGAGACAAAGAATTGGCTTGCATATTCACAGGAGGTGAACAGCGGGCATATTGCACATTTCAAGTAATTTTGTTGAAACTATTATCTATTCTCATTAGGCTTTTGTAAATAAATTTAGGTGCATATTCCCAACAGTATAGGCAAAAATATACAGTGTGGCCCATTTGAATTGAAAAAATTGAGAATATTTCCGGTGAAACCAGAAACTGAATAAAAATAAAAAAATAACATGAGTAAGCGATATAAGTCATTGCAATTGCCTGCAGAGTTTCATAAATATCGTCCCAGGATTCAAAGATATGTGCTAGGTTTCATACAACCCCTTTAAATCCTTATTGATGTCTCAAAAAATTGAGTCCAGTATCGGAACTGGACAGGCATCTCCACTAGTCGGCATTCGTGATAGCTGCTGGTACGATACAAGTCGAACGTCAGTGTTGTTATATTAGTCGAAGTGGGGCAGATGTCTATAGATGCGTCGTGATCCCCGAGTTAATTTTTTTCACCGAAAGCCACAAGGCTATTATACGAAGTATGGCGATTGCCGATGATTAACAGAGAATAGATAACGTGCCGGCTCCTTTCAGAAAGCCTCGCACTGTCATCGGGTTCCTTTTTATCTCGACGAAGGAATTTTTGAGCGCGGTGAGGTTTTTGTTCTGTAATTGAGAAATCGGAAATTGTCAACAGGCGTTTTCAGTGTTTTATCTTTTGATATTTAATGAGAATGATTAATTAGGAAATTTTGATGTCGACATGACAAAGGACGACATAATATGAATATTGAGAGTGTCACATCTTGATCTTGATCTTTGATTCCATATTCTATGGATATATGGATATGATAGTGTATCACAAAGCAGTTCTAAGTATGCTGTCTCTTGTTACCTAATATTCTTAACATAATCATTTTTGTCGGACTCATATATTCATAGCCTCCATAGACCTCAGGAACGATGATATTGCAACAAAACAAATCTGATGATTTAAATATGAAATGAATATTTTTTCCGTGTTGATATTCCAGGTGTTCCTTAACTGAAGGTACAAACGAAAAGGGGATATTTCTTGTATAATTAGAAAAAAGGGCCATAAATATGGAATCGCAAACATTTCCTTTTCGAGATACAGGGTCTTAAATTTAGATTTCGAATCTACAGGACAGGGTGACATTTTTTCTGGCGCACTGTCCCCTGTTTTACTGCAGAACTTTCTTGGTAAGCCAACGTTAGTTCAAAGAATTGTAAAAAGAAACATTGTATTTAGGTACACTGAACTAAATGGTTCAGTATTTCCGTAAGGCATTTTTTCCAGTTTTCAAAACTAAGAGTGGTCCACCAAAAAAAGATTCTGGAGTAGAATAGGGGACATTGTACCAGAAGAAATATGACCCTGTAGATTTGTAATCGAACTTGGCATGTTAGATGGTATAAAGGCTTAATCGTAATAAACTCTCTAAAGCCCATCAGTGTTGAATGTAATACAGGGTCCTGCAATATTGCGAAAATCTTCCATAGCTGCCGAACCAGACATCTCAAAGATTTCGTTGGAAAGAAGACCTCTTGTACCTTCATTTCTGCATCTCAGGAAATTATTTTCTGTTATACAGGGTGTCCCCGATAAATCTTATTCAACGAATGGATGATTTTTTAATGGATCACCCCATATATATTCACATATTTTCAATGACCTTCATTACCTCTTTTATGACGCAAAACATCAGAGACATTTTTCCAACGGTACAGATCTTATTCGAAGAAAACTGCAAAAAGTTGATGAAAAAGCAGTTCAGTACAAGTCCTCTGACGATTTCCAGAAGCGATAGTATCATGAATCAGCTATAATAATAATAATATACAGGGTGCTTTACCATAAACTGGACAAACATATATAGCCGTGTAGATGACATCGAGAAAGTCATTTTTGCCCTATGACATATACCCCGTTTTCGAGGCATAAGCGAGATACAGGGTGTTCAATGTCAACTTTGAGCAATATTCTGATGACTGTTGTGAGTTACGCGTGATATTTGAAATAACGGTTTCTAGTCACATCTCAGTATTTTTGAGGGGTCAATTGAATTGTGGTGTAGAATTTTGAGAAAAAAATTCAATATGGCGGAAAACCTGAAAAGTTGGAATTTTTTTTTCTCGGTTGCTAATTTGGAAAGCATAATCTCAACGTACTCAATTTTGTAAGATTTTCCGTAAAAAAAATTTTTCAAAATTCGAACTCAACTTTTTTTTTACCTACATGTCTTCAGTGAAAAAAAAATTTCGGCCAAAATTTTTGGATTTTTTCATGGTTGAACTATCTTCAATTCTGAATATTTGGGTGAAAACAGAATGAAAAAATATCAATTAGTTTTCTTTTTGTAGCCTTCCGAAGATTACGCTCGGTGTACTTTCTTAATTTTTATTTGAGAAACTGGAGGCCGTACGGAGGTCAACATTGTGCTGATGGGATGCCAGAATGATCCGGATAATAATATGAAATTATAAACCAAAAAAATTGTTTTCCAAAAATTTTGGTAGGAATCGAACTCTACGAGTATGAATTGGATTAATTTTAATCCTATAAATCTCCGTTACCAGAGCAACACTAGTTAATCGAGAGTGTTGAGTTCGAACCTTACCAGAGTTTTTTGGAAAAAATAAAAAAGAAATTTTTTTTTCAAATTTTTTTTTATTTTTTCGAAAAAAATTTTTTTTTTGTTATAATTTAATATTTCTATCTGGGTCGTTCTGGCAGCCCAGCAGCACAATTTTGACCTTCGTACGGCCTCGAGTTTCTCAAATAAAAATTAAGAAAGTACACCTAGCGTAATCTTCGGAAGGCTACAAAAAGAAAACCAATTGATATTTTTTCATTCTGATTCCACCCAAGTATTCAGAATTAAAGATTGTTCAAACATGGAAAATTCCAAAAATTTTGGGCGAAATTTTTTTCACTGAAGACATGTAAAAAAAAAGTTGAGTTCGAAATTTGAAAAAAATTTTTCACGGAAGATCTTAGAAAATTGAGTACGTTGAGATTATGCTTTCCAAATTGGCAACCGAGAAAAAAAATTCCGACTTTGCAGGTTTTCCGCCATTTTGAATTTTTTTTTGCAAAATTCTACACCACAATTCAATTGAGCCTTCAAAAATACTAAGATGTGACCAGGAACTGTTATTTCAAATATCACGCATAACTTACCACAGTTCACAGAATATTGCTCAAAGTTAACATTAAGCACCCTGTATCTCGATTATGCGTCGAAAACGGGGTATATGTCATAAGGCAAAAATGACTTTCTCGATGTCAACTACACGGCTATTTATGTTTGTCCAGTTTATGATGAAACACCCTGTATATTTATTTCAAAATCTCTCCATCCTTACAATAGGTCGAACTTGAAACAAGTCAGGCGTTGAGCGTGCACCACTGACAAAATTCACAAAGATTATATGGCTCACACTCCGACAAAAGTTTTAATATTTTTCTCTCTAAGAGGCTAGGGTTATCTAAATGGTGGAAACTCTTCAGTTAAATAGTTTGATGCACGTATACAGCGAACCATTTTGTGTCGCTGACAATGAGCATTTTGGCAGCAGGTAGGGAAAGACCCTCCTTGTATAGTTGACATTCTGAAATTGAGCAAAGAGGTGCCTGTGGTTCACAAAAAAAAGCAGGGACCGCACTACATAAATCGCAGTGACAGTCAAAATTCTATTGCTGCGAGATAATCCTCTGCAGGACTGGCGGAATTTAAGTCTGAGTAGTGTTCTTAGGGCATACTTTTGTACAATGAAGATGGAATTCACTACTGATGTCGATGCACCCCAAAACACGATGCCATACGACAGTCGAGACTGGAAATTAGAGAAATAAATGATTTTTAGTGTCTCAAAAGATACATGGTTTTTTAGTGCATTCATTGTATAAATTACACTATTCAGACCCTTATTGAGAGTTGTAACATGAGCCCGCCAATTTAGGGTTGCGTCCAGTTGAATACCCAAAAACCGAACAGTCGCCTTGATCTCAGCACATGAGTCTGGCAGATCTATCCTCTCAGGGAGCACCAATCGTGAGTGGTTAGTGTGTAAAAAAGCCAACTCGGTCTTTGATGCAACATTCAAGTGCAGAGAGTTTTGGGAGCACCAGGTCTTAGCTGCATCCAAGACCTGCCCAGTACGATATATCACCAAGTTGAGGTCGGGGGCAGAAGTGATGATGTTGGTGTCGTCAGCATAAATAGATACTTCACTTGATGATTTTTTAAGTGCCGAAGGAAGGTCATTAATGTAGATAATGAACAGAAGGGGTCCCAGAATACTACCCTGGGGCACCCCCCTGGTCACCCCAATCTCTCGAGACGCATACAAGTCTCCATCAACAGTCAACTCAACCCTCTGCCTTCTATCAGTGAGATATGATCTCAACAATCGCAACTGACTGTCACGTATTCCACAACTCTGAAATTTGGCCAAAAGAATCCCGTGGTCCACAGTATCAAAGGCCTTGGAGAGGTCAAGGAACATCCCCAGGGGAATCTCGCCCCTCTCCAAGGCGTCAGAGATCGAGCCCAGAAGAGAAAACATGGCCGTCTCGGTACCTCTACTTTTTAGGAAACCGTGTTGGTGATCACTAAATATGTTAAATTTGTGCCAGAATGAAAGCAGGCGTGTGCACAATAACTTTTCGAAGATCTTTGAAAAAGTTGATATGAGGTTTATGGGTCTGTAGTTACCCAAGTCTTGACAAGAGCCCTTTTTGTGAACTGGCTTAACAATAGAAATCTTCAATGGATTAGGAAAAATCCCCCCAACGAAGGAGTGATTGACAATGTGGCAAAGAGGTTTGGCAATATAACTAATACATTTTTTAACTATTTTCATTGGTATTTTCTCATATGAACATGAAGACGAATTTTTCATTTTATTTATAACTAGCTGGCCCGGCGAACTTTGTTTCGCCTAAATAATACCTATCACCTATACCATAGCCATCTTTATCTTAAGAAGGCCGTGCCTATACTTACAGTAGATTTCACAACGCAATCACCAGGGATCGAAGATCAACGGCTTGGTTAGATTTCTGAACTGTCAAATCGAGTATTCTAGATCAAGCTCCGATCACCGGTGATATGCTTTGTGAAACCCCTGTTAAAGTTGTATAAACTTACCATTGCAATTTTTTCAAGCAGGAGATAAATTAGGCATAATAAAAGTTCTGTCAAATGTCATCTGTCAACTGTCATCTGTCAAACGTCATCTGTCAAATGTCATCTGTCAAACGTCATCTGTCAAACGTCATCTGTAAAATGTCATCTGTCAAATGTCATCTGTCAAACGTCATCTGTCAAATGTCATCTGTCAAATGTCATCTGTTCATCTGTCAAATGACATCTGTCAAATGTCATCTGTCAAATGTCATCTGTCAAATGTCATCTCTCAAACGTCATCTGTCAAACGTCATCTGTCAAATGTCATCTGTCAAACGTCATCTGTCAAATGTCATCTGTCAAACGTCATCTTTTCCATGGATATGAGCTGTCACACAAAACAGAAATATATATATTCTTATGAAATGGAGCTGTTACAGATTTTAAAAATGCTTTGTCAACCTCTTTGAAGAAATGAAAAAAGAAGTACATTCGTAGAAGAAGATGCCCTTCAATATGAATATCTGAAAACAAATCCAATAACCCTACACTTATACGGGGAGACAGAGTTTTTGCTGAGGTTTTTATCTGTGCTCTTGCATCATACGCAGAAATGTATGGTGCCCCGTTTGACATTCCTCTGCTAATACTGAGATTAGGAGCGGGGAATGGATCAATATGTTTGTTTGAATGATCTGTTCCTTGTTGCCTTTTCGAGACACATGCCATAAAAAAAAACAGAAATACAAAAATAATATGTCAATTACTAATTATGGGCAATTTTGAATTCAGTTATTTCCGCAAATATATTTATTACCCAAACATAAATCAAAAACATTTCAAAAATATAGAGAAAAGATGAAAATGGACAATTCACGATTGATGCTGATCGTCACAATCCGATTTACTTTACATTCCGGTAAAAATTCACTGTTCCACCAACTTGATCTGATAATAGCCTTCCATGTTGTTATAAGTTCTATGCAAATTACACAATAATTGTATACATCGCCATTCATACTCTAGTCTAGTCTACCATTTCTGAATTTCCTACCCTTCAAGAAAATGAAATCCACAGTTGCCAGACAACTTCATGGCTTATAACTTCACAACGTTCTATTTTATCGAAAATAGCGAGTCCATTTCTCTCGTTCTATTTTATTATTGCATTTCTATTGAATACCGTGAAACTTCGTTCTACCATAGAATATTCTTATACCGTTGTTAGGTATTCTGTGGTAAGACCTACTATTCACTTGACATGCGATTCTGTGGAAGAAAAACTAACCTCCAAACCTCCTTTGTCCAAATGTCAATATGGCATTTCGAAGTTTTGAACCAACCATAGATCGCCTTTTATTAAAAAAGAAAAGGGCTATTTTTAGGGTTTTTCCAGCAATA
Source organism: Adalia bipunctata (assembly GCA_910592335.1). Classification (NCBI taxonomy): domain Eukaryota; kingdom Metazoa; phylum Arthropoda; class Insecta; order Coleoptera; family Coccinellidae; genus Adalia; species Adalia bipunctata. The sequence continues at coordinate 49,223,270 of OU342950.1, read as the reverse complement.
ATTCTAATTTTTCTCGCCGTAAAAACCATCCTTGAACTTCAACGAACATTTTAAAAAAAGATTTGGCCAAATTGGTCGAGGCGTTGTTGAGTTATGCGCTTACAACACATTTTGCGATTCATTTTTATATTATAGATAAATATTATCTCATTTGGAGTTACTTCGAAAAAATAAAAGGATCTACCCCCCAAACTCAATTGTGGCGCTAGTTGCCTCGGTGATACTGATATGTCCAGTTTATATACAGGGTGTTTCACCATAAACTGGACAAACATATATAACCTGCAAAGTTGGAATTTTTGTTTCTCGGTTGCTAATTCGGAAAGCATAATCTCAACGTACTCAATTTTCTAAGATTTTCCGTAAAAAAAATTTTTCAAAATTCGAACTCAACTTTTTTTTTCATGTCTTCAGTGAAAAAAAAATTTCGGCCAAAATTTTTGAATTTTTTCATGGTTGAACAATCTTCAATTCTGAATACTTGGGTGAAAACAGAATGAAAAAATATCAATTGGTTTTCTTTTTGTAGCCTTCCGAAGATTACGCTGGGTGTACTTTCTTAATTTTTATTTGAGAAACTGGAGGCCGTACGGAGGTCAAAATTGTGCTGATGGGATGCCAGAATGATCCGGATAAAAATATGAAATTATAAACCAAAATTCTACACCACAATTCAATTGAGCCTTCAAAAATACTAAGATGTGACCAGGAACCGTTATTTCAAATATCACGCATAACTTACCACAGTTCACAGAATATTGCTCAAAGTTGACATTAAGCACCCTGTATCTCGATTATGCGTCGAAAACGGGGTATATGTCATAAGGCAAAAATGACTTTCTTGGTGTCAACTACACGGCTATATATGTTTGTCCAGTTTATGGTGAAACACCCTGTATACTGTTCACAAAGGGGGGTTGTTTAAGGAAAATGATGAAAAAAATTGATATCTCATCGAAATGAGAGTGTTTCACGATCAGATTCGAATATGTGATTCTTGATTGCCGAAAGAATGAAATACAAAAGACCCCATAGTTTGTAATCCCCTAGGTTTGGAGATTTGGGGTGGTGGTTTATGAAGAATATCTCGGAGAAATGAGAGTGTTTCATGAGAGAAGAATTGTGTCATTTGATTAATCCGAAACAAGCACAAGCTTCTCTTACTAAAGTTCTCCCGACTTCTGGCGACCCCCCTACAGAAGCTTCGCGACCCCCCAGGGGGTCGCGACCCACAGGTTGAGAAACACTGAACTAGAGGATGTTTGCATTTTTTGTTCTAATTGGTTATTGATGGGAGACTGTTCTGCATGCAACGTTAAATTGTTCACTCTGGTACTGACGGATTTGGGTTATTATCTAAAAAATGCCTGCCTCGTGAAAAATTAAATCTGGAAAATGTTACTCCTGCTGGCCAGAACTCGCTTTTGTAGATATCTTCCTTCAGGTCTAGTGGTATTCCAACCATAAAACTACTGAACTTTGAGTTGGATGATTTGGTTTCTAGGATTTTCACATCTACGTCTAGCAGTTCTTTTTTACTTTTTTCTGCAATATATCCTTGCACTTGACTTTCCTTTACAGCTGTATCAACTCGGGATACAAAAATTCACAGCTTTTTGTTTTCGTTGAGTTTAAACGATTTGAATAGATTGCCACTTGTTTGTTGGTTTGTTCCCTTGTTTGGCTTTTTGGATTTCTTTTAATCTTTTGGTTGTAATTCGCTGTTTGAAAGCCTTCGCTATCAATTTGTTTGTGTTCAATATAATTCGAGATTTTTCTAGTCGCTTGAGCATAGGATTGAGGTTGAGTTTTAGTTTTGAGGTCATTGTCATTTTTTCTTCAATGACTTTGTAGGTTAGATGTCGCTTCTTGGTTTTCCCTGTTGGGAACAGTTAGTTCAAGTGCATTGGTTTTAGTAGTTACAGAGTTCCTACGTGATCTGTCACTTGGTTGAGTCATTGGATTGTTTATGTTTACATTTTCTGTGGAATTTTTTATGATGTTGGATGTGTCAGTTTGTTGCTTATTTGACTGGTTTTTCATGTTAAGATTTTTGATGCTACAATTCTCCAAAGTTTTAACCCTTTCTAGGAGCATTTTCCTTTAGTATCAGATTTTTTTCCTGAATTTTTTTCATTAGATCTTTTAAATACGTATTTTCAATTTTTAGTATTTTATTTTGTGTATTGAGATCCTCGTTAATAATAAATATACAGGGTCTATATATCCCTAAAATGGATATTTTCTGAGTTAATATCCACTCTAGGGCAAGGGTGTGATGCATACACTCACATTATATTTTAACGTAGATTCAATATCAGCCATAAAAAATGGAGTTCTAATTTGAAAAAATTGATTTTTCACGATTTTGTCATCCCTAACTTTGAAAGCGATTTTTTCACCCCCTGTATGAATCGCAATTTCGATTTTTAAAGTGGATACATCAATCTTACATCTTGAAAAATCCCAAAAATGAAAGTTTTCCATCCAAAAACCTCGAAGTTATTCTTGTTTCAGCGGAGCTCTATTTTCCATTTTTTTTTCGAATTTTCCCGCTCAGAGAGAATTTTCCATCCAAAACTGAAAAATGTTACATCAAAATAACTTGAAATTTTCTAAGGAATCTATTTCTGTAATAAAAAAATGGTGTTCTAATTTGAAAAACGGAAGTTGACGTCATTTCCGGAAAAACCGGAGGTGCTCATGCCTTGAAAATATTTAAGATTTCATCAGCATCGTGAAATACTTATAAGTGCTGAATTTCATGAAAATACGTTCAGTAGTTTCCCGTATAAATATGGGTGAGGTTCCTCGTGAAAGACCCTGTATTCCTTGACAGCAATCTCAACTACAGATGAGTTTTAAAGAAAAATTGTATGAAATCCGAATTTAAACCTGAATAATTTTGCAACTGTTCTTTGTACAGGGTGGGCAAAATTGGTGCTACATGAACTAAAACTTTTTAACCCGAGGAGATAGAGAAAAATGAATGGCACCTTATAGTCCTCTTTTTTCGAGAAACTGATAATGCCATCAACTGCATTCCTCTATCTTCTTTTGTCTCCGAGCTATAGGCCAAAATTGAAATTTGGGCGATTTCAACTTTGGTCATTATCTCCGTTTCTGTTCATGCTAGGATGTTGAAATAAAAACATTATACAGGCACTTTTCTGATAGCAATCCAGTGGCGTACCGTGATTTGTTATAAAAGGTTGATTTATAACATAAACTTGTGTTTTTTCTTATGGAAACAGTAGTTTGAAATGACTTAGAAAAAATCGCCATTTTTTCCCCGTTTCAGAAATGTATCATATGTTATACATCGCCCTCAGATTCGTTAAGATATTATGAAAAACATGGTTTGTATATGGAATTCGAATTATTGAGTAGGCTAAATCATAGAATTATGTGTCTCTATGCATGGTGTAATTATTATTATTATTAGAGGAATGCAGTTGATTGCATTATCAGTTTCTCGAAAAAAGAGGACTATAAGGTGCCATTCATTTTTCTCTATCTCCTCGGGTTAAAAAGTTTTAGTTCATGTAGCACCAATTTTGCCCACCCTGTACATCAATGAAACTTCCTACAGAGGTGGACATACATCATGGTATCATATTTTGAAAAACTCAGGGTGGTCCCAAAGTCACTAACAAAGTTACATTCAGTTACTTATATAGCTTCATGATGGAACAGCCTGTATAACGAAACTTAACCAGCGGGGGGTGTTTGGATATCTGTGATATCTCGTTATTCAGAACCCAAGGCATAATTATGAAATTCTGATAATTAGATGAATTATCATCAAAATTTAAAGATTCATTTTTCCGTAGCTGCAATTTTAGAACGCCCTATAGAACAAACCGGATGTAAGACCTTCGTGAAAATCTGATATATTGTTCTTAAGGTTGATATAAATATAATATATGTAATATGTAAAAATGGGGAAAATTCACTGGACCCGCTTTTCCTAAGTAAGTGTGCGGAGTCTTTTGGTAACTGTTCCCTCTGCTGAATGCGCCCATTGATCACGTATTCGACCAATTATATCAGTTTTTATCGGCTTTCCAAAAAATATATTAATCAAGTTATTGCTAATAAGAGCTCAAATATAGTTTCGAATATAGTGAATCAGTAGATATGAATTTTTGAAAAAATGGGATGATTGATATTATTATTTTCATGTTAGGGCAGTGCCACAGAACCTGTTTTTTTTTGAGAAGTCGAACTTATGCTGCCCAATATCCCGATAGGAAACATTCAAAAGAATCGAGTTTTCGGGGGTTTCTTCTGTTATCGATTTCGAACAGCCTGTCTATCGAAGATACCCATCATGATGAGTAAATCTGTGTTTAATAATACCTGCAAAGTATCATCTTGTCTATTTTAAGCGTCCGTTAGTTTTTATCATGTTTTTATTTGAATGAAATTTCCAGTTGCGAAATCCTTTTTCGTGTTTGTTGGATGCGACAGTGAAGATAATCCTAAGGTTACTTCTGAGAAAATGTAAGGTACTCATTTGTCTACATTATTGTGGAAAGAATACAGGGTGATACATTTAGAAAAATCGAGAAATAATAATTTGAAGTTCTCCATATTTGGACCTTAATAACGGACACCCTGTATATGACAGGTTGATCATTTAGGAACGGTGACAAGGCAAATCCTTCCATTAAAAAACATTCAGATCAAATTTATGTTACTATCGCTTCTGGAAATCGTCAGAAGACTTTTACTGAACTGCTTTTCCCTCACCTTTTTGCAGTTTTCTTCGCATAAGATCTGTACCGTTTGAAAAATGTCTCTGATATTTTGCGTCATAAAAGAGGTAATGGAGGTGAAAATATATGGTGTGATCCATTTAATAAATCATCCATTTGGTTGAATAACATTTATCGGGTTATCAGAAAATAATTTCCTGAGATGCAGAAATGAAGGTACAAGAGGTCTTCTTTCCAACGAAATCTCTGAGATGTCTGGTTCGGCAGCTATGGAAGATTTTCGCAGGACCCTGTATGTGTATACCATGAGTAAATAAATGTAGAAGTCTAAACACTGTTAGAAGAACCACTTTTATTATTTAGGACGACATGTTTCGATTTTTACAAATCATCATCAGGTACATTGAATTTGAAAGATTTCAATACAACGTAAGTAGGTACAAAACATAGTAAGTTGCTTGAAATAAGAGTGTTATCGAGAGTGTTATTCGAGAGTTATCGTGTTTACGGTCGGACATAATTGAATATGACCACGGATTCGGGATCAGTGAGTCTAATCTAGTCGATTGAGATAGTTTTCGGATCAAAATTCGAAAGATGCTTATTGACGAAATGATATAGCCCTCGAGTGGAACGAGCACTCAAAACAATTTTCTGAAGATCGTTTAACGCGTGTCATTTCCAACACATCAAAATTCCAATTTTGAACCAATTATATGGCAATTTTATTCATACAAGTTTATTGCTCCTGCTTTCGTGAAGAGACATATGTGTTGGAATTGGGCGCGACCCACAGAGCTATTTCCATCCAGCAATTGTTTCAGTCGAGTGTTTAGACATCATGATTTATCTGTGCCCGTCAGGCGGAAATACAGTACCCCATTAATGTCATAAATGATTGCTGTAAGGGACGAATATCGAAATATATGACGACGATCAAAAAAATGCATTTTCAGATCCCCTCGAAAATAACTGCAATTTGTTTCAAACAATATTGTGAATTTCGAAGCGGGAGACGAAACGAACGGAAATTTCAGAGGATGTCGAGTAATTCCTGCGAAGAAATTGCATAATTCAGCTGCTTTCAACGATAAAATCTTTTTTGTATGTCTTTAAATGGCAAGCCAGTAGAATATAATTTTTTTAGGTAATGATGAATTATGAACGTGACCACTTAAGAGATACATGAATGTGAGGACATACGGTCATATCAACTTGAATAATTCGCACACAAGAAACGCAGTGGCGGATACGGGGGTGGGATATGAATAAGAACATTCCGCGGAGTTAGTCATTTTGTCATCAACGCAAAATTGAATTTTTACAAAATTCATTAGCTATAAAAAAAAAATAATGTAAACAAATTTGGAATGTATTTGGAATATCTGGAAGGGGTTAATTGAACAATCAATTTGGCCCCCAGAGCTTCCCCTGAAGTAAATGATAGTGAAAAAATCAGATTTCTACTACAGCTTCAAATCGTGAAATGATCTGACCCTTATCTTATGACTGATAACATCAATATGGCTTATACCTCTGCTTTTCACAGTCGCAGAGTGAAGCCAAATCCTTGGTAAGAATTAAATTGTACGCTCGCGTCAACCGGAAATTAAAAAATTGCGGGAAATAACGTAAAATATAAATATAAAAATATGCCACTGGAATATTTCGAGTTCAATACTAAGATCCGAATAGGAGTTAACAACGATATGCAGAGCTTGAAGAAAACGGATTGAAGCGATTGAATTATATGAATTTGTTAGGTTATGATCGAAAGTATTCACATGAAGGAATGGATGACATACGTTTCACGACATAATACAATGTGTCAGAGAGAGACAGAATTAGTAAGTTATTTTCATCTTTATTATCTATTACGGCTCATGCGCAGATCGGGATTGTTACCAACGTCCGGCTTCAAATTTCATTAGCTCATTACCCATATTGAAATTATTAGATAAATGAAGGCAGTAACAAGAATATAAAACCAGAAGCGTATAAAATTTAAGTTTGATGTTAATGCTTCAGTTTATAAAAAAGTAGGGGAGAGTTCCCTTGAAACGGACAATTTTATTATTTTCGGTGTGAAATATTATTTCAAATGGAAAAGTTTCAAATTGTACATGGGCGCCCGCAGGGGGGGGCCAGGGAGGGCCATGCCCCCCCCTAATATTTTGATGGCCTTATCATTTTTCAGCACAACACCCTCAATATTACAATAATTTTCATTTTGCCCCCCCTGAGAAATATTTTGGCCCCCCCTGAGAAAAATTTCTGCGGGCGCCCATGAAATTGTACCGTCATAATATGAGCATAAGGTTTGTGGATTCACTTTTTCAGAAAAAGCTGGAAAAAGAAAAGCTAGTCACTCGAAAAAATAAGTCTTACCTTGTTTTATGAAATGTCCGTTTCATGGGATGTTGCCCTTGTTATGGACAGTTATTCCCATGAAGTGGACAATGGTACAAAAACAATAGAATACTGTCATGAAGTTCTAGGAGAATAGTTAAAATCATTTAGTAGTACCTACACCAAACAGAGAAAACATACAGTATTTTCCATGTTAATTATTGAATTACATAACATATTTTCACATCTCCCTCGAATCGGAAACATTGCAGCCCATGAACTGGACATCAATTTCCAGTCATTTTTCTATGTCCGATTCATGGGATTTGTGGTTTTTATAAAAAACCTGAAAATATAATTTCTACAAATCGTTATATCAATGATTTAACATATCTGTCTGATAAGGGATAATCACTTGATGTTTATATGAAAAAATCGGCAACTTATCGTCACTAGAAACGTAGCTATTCACTTCGCAAATGTACGTACATATTTACTTTACCGGCAAAGGATTTTTTCTACAACCGGGCCTAACTAACTACTTTCCCGCATTGTATTCGATTCGGAAAGTGTCATTTTCCCGCACTAGTGCGGGAAAGTAAATATGTGTTGAATTTGGGTATAATAATACCTTTAACATGAAATCTCTTGATCTAATTACTTAAATATTTAGTTAAATATTTCAAATTATGCAGTTTCATCCGTGTCAAACTTATTATTAATGCAGATTTCCGTTTGAAAATTATTGCATTTTCAAAGAGAACTTGACATCCTTCAAAAAATTTGACTGGCATACATGGATCTGTGTATTTATTTCTATGTCACGGTCTATGATTTCCCGCATAGAATCAAGAAACTCCTTTTAATATGTCAAAACGAATATTCGAGTTGTGTAAAAGTTTTTTCTTCATTTTATAATACGGTTGTAGAAAAAATATTGTTCCTATCTTGAGCGGAAAGTACTTTCCCGCACTCGATTGCTTGCCCGAACTCCGCTCCGCGTCGTTCGGTCAACGGCAATCTAGTGCGAGAAAGTACAACTTTCCGCCCTTGATAGGAAAATAACTATTTCAATGCATGCCTCGTCCACAAGACGCGAGCCACAGATTCAGCCATTTTCCAAGAGACGTGGCTCAAAGTTGCGAAAATGGTATTTACGTACAGTATGCTCAATCACTATCGGGTGTAGTAGAAAACTATAGTTAGTATCCGGTTCATGGGCTGTCCAATTCAAAGGAACTCTCCCCTACCTATGTATAAATGTATATGTATAATTTTTTGTACACAACTTAAACAGATCGGAAAAAGCACTTTCTTGAGTCAGAAAATCTTGAGTGCTCGTTTATCCGCCTTGTAGGTAGATTCACATCTTTTTAATTTTCAATAAACTTCTCGAGTCTCGAACAATTGACAGCAGCTGTTGAAGAAATCGCCTATTATGGCTGATCCATTTTGCGTCGACAAATAACTAGAATTTTATATGGTTGTAGTTGGTCCAAATGAGTTAAATTTTTGCAGGTAGCTTGAATAATTTGTGAATCTCCTTCTCCATCTGAATACAAAATTTGATCTCGATCGACTGTAGTTTTGGAATTATCAGGAAATAAAATTTGAACAGCTCTTGTAACACTTTGCCATTTCAAGAACTCATCGGCAGCATTCGAGATGTTTTTCCGTTCGAGAATTAACGTTATTACGTCCATACCTACTCGTCTCAAAATTCCAAGATTATTGACATAGTGACGAATGGACCCTCGATTGAAGGGAACGAGTGCTCATAAAGAACAATAGTACAAAATTAGCGTCGCCAAATTCATTGTTAATCTATCCAAAAATAATATTCGAAAACGAACTGATAAAATGGATAACAAATCAAGAAATTTCATCAGTCTGTGCCATCAAAAATGTCTAATGAATTAAGGAGTAGGGGAGTAGGGGGTACCTTTCAACGGGGGCACCTTTGAACAATTGCCATTATTTTTTAATCGTGGAACTATCTTACATAATTTCAACTGGGCATCGTTGTTCGAGAAGTGCTAAACATCCCACATGCGTTTCAAACCTCAGTCCGCCGATAGCTAGGATATCATGCGCATGCGTTGTTTTGTGACGATCTGCTGTAAAATTGAACGAGTGTGATCTAGTCAAATATTCAGAAAGTACAGAAGATACATAGAGTGTCAGGATTTTTCAGATAGAAAATATATTCGGAAGAACAGGAGAGGTGCTTTTTCAAACGTAACATAACTTTTTTTACTAATCCTGCTGGTAAAAAATTTCATTGCTTGGGGCAGATTTGAACAGCATGCAACAGGATTGATAAAACAAAAAAATAAAGATGGCACCTTTGAAATACAGTTCTTAAGAAAAACAGGGCTGAAATTTCAGTTTCCCCCTGTAGATGATGTCAGCAATGTGGAGTTTGAGGACATAGTTCGGAAACTACAACGTCCTGTTACTTGCACAGGTACTGGAAGAGCCTCATCCTCGTTGTATTCTCAGTAGTAATATCACAAGAGAGTGAGAATAAATTGAAAATAATTCGACAGATTTTAGAAAACTTGTTGCCAGGCAATAGACACGAGAGCCCGAAAGGCTCGAGTGGCTATTGCCAAATGGCAACAAGTTTGAGAAAATGCCTGGAGAATTATTATCTAATTTATCGAACTCTCGTGTGGTATTCGATGGATTATTTTTTGACGTTATTCTCTGACGTTACAATCAAAATCATCAATTTTTAAGATTTTATATTTTTATTTCAACAAATTTATACTTATTACTCGACTCAATATAAACAGAATGAGTTATACAAATTAGGATGCATTGAAGTTTTGAACATGAAAAATACAATTTCTTCTGGAAGCCAGACGGTGTGTTTTCGTCGTTGAGTTTTATCATGTCCAAGATTTCTCCTTTGCTCAAACTTGCAGAACTTTATTTTCTCTTTTCGAGCTCTCCCTGTAATAACTTACGCTTGGCGTTTTTAGCATATCTGGTGGATTTGATTTCAATATCATTGAATAGGTCGAATCTTCTATTTAATTGGTCGTAGTACAACTCTTGCATTAATTTTTGCGGTTTTATTCCACATTGTCTTCTCCATTTTGTTTCTTCATATTGAACCCAAAGTCCTTCAAAATAACGGCTTGTTTTGTTGTTGATGTCTTCTCTTTCAATTTGAAGCCCCTCTCGTCGCAAAATAATTGGAATTGTTTCCAAATCGACGCGCTGCTTATGTTGGTATTCTAACATGCACTTTCAATGATTATTTATTTTTATTTATATCATCGACTGATGATGCACTAAAACTTTTGGGATTCATTTTACGAATTTCTTGAAAATTTACGACAAACGCGTCAAATCAAGAAAATCCGTTGTCATGTGGTTGTCATTCAAAAAAAAACAATGTACATTGAATTATTCTCGCTGGAATAATGTAGGTAGATTATTTCCACTATAATAATGTTTTGATTGGCTAGAACATATATGAATTACTGAAATTGAAGATTTCTATTGGTTTCGAGAAACGTCAAAAAATAATCATTTCAATTATACCCGATATAATATACGTTAGTTACTTTCGACGCAAATCTATTTTCTGAATGATTCGACTGAATAAAATTTATTTTTCATTATATTATTCACTTTGTTCAAAACTGCCCCTCTTCAAGTTCAAATGTGCCCCGCGGAGGGGCACATTTGAACATTTGTTGTCACCCGAATTTTTCAATTATAACACTCAGATTTTCTGGTTGATAATAAAATTTTTTGTTGAAATCATAAAGTGAAATCAAATTTTGCGTTCTTGCAATAAAACAAATAAGGCAGTCCTTCATTAAAATTTTGTTGAAAGGTGCCCCCTTCTCCCCTAGAGATTTTTAAATTCCATTCCAAAAATTGCCGTAAACGACAAAAAACGTGATGCCCCTTATACTCAGGTGATCATTGCTCACGCCTCACCGTGTATGTATATGACATTCGGTTTTTTTATCACACAAACAAGTTTTTCTTAAAAATCAAAAGTTTGATCTGATACGTTACGAATAATACGTTTTGTCGTGTATGTAGGTATAGGAAGAAATCTGAAACGTGAAACAGCAACGTTGATTTCTATCACAGACTTGTACGAGATCGAGAATCCGTCCACTTACACCGGAGGACTACTGAAGACTTATCAGTAGGATCAATCGGTTTTTCAGGTCGAAATCCACCGACAGCAAAAGGAATGCTTGTAAGGCGGCTCGTATAAGTTGATACACTACCGTGGTGAGGCTATTTTTTAGGATTTCGACCATTGACTTTTATCGCTTTCTTTCGGGATCGTTTTAAACGAGGAATTTCTGATAACCAGCACCCTTTTAATTTCACATGCAATAATCGTGGGAATTCCGATGTTTCTAGTAGGTACTAATGGTTTTATAGAAACATTCAATTTCGATAGTGTCCAGAATAGACCACCCCTAGAGCTATAAGGAGCATCCTATATATCACGATTGACAATATTTTTCAGATGAATGAGATTTTTTCGAAGAACTCTAAATTTCATAGCAGTGAAACCTAGAAAAAAATCTTATCTGAAAGATTCAAATTAAACCATATATCATCTACATATGCATTATGGATTGTTTTCGATGTTTTTCGAATCCCAATCGTGGCCACAACGACAATATAATTGTTCAGACATAAATCTTTGACTAAAGTCTAACGATAATAGTAAATTAGCATATTATGGTGTCTATTATCTGAACGGATGAGGCGAGACGAGATGAAGTCGAGTTTGGTAAATCGTCCAAGTGAATAATAGCCATACTATGCTAGTGAAATATGCATCTTCGTACACAACGAAATAATTCTGATTTCTTCGAAAAAAATGCAGTTTTAAATTTAAATGACATTTTATAGACAATAAAACAAGCTATCAGGAATCGGACAATATATTTTCTCCTCCACAAATTCTTCAGCCAATGTTTACATTGCAAGTTGAAGTTGACCAGAGAATTCCTTTCTTAGATTTATTAATTATAAAAGGAAAACATGAGTTGTTCACTTATTGGTACCTACACTAAACTCTGTATAAGCACAGAATATACCTAACTACACAAAAGCGTCACTTTATTTGATGACGCTTGTGCCATGCTAGGTAGTACAGGGTGTCCATTCGTTTTGTCCTATCCCCTTATATAGAAACTGACACATGTAATCTTTTATTGCATAATAATTTCAAAATGGCGTCGAGCTTATACACAGGGTGGTGGCATAAAGTTATACTTTTTTAAATGGAACACCCTATATATTATTATATTGTTGAAAAGAGCTCAAAAACACGATTTCAGTCATATATAACATTAATAGTCTATTATGTTCAGTTCCGGATTTATGGCTAGTTTTCAGTGAAAAGGGGTCCAACTTTGGACTGCAATAAAAAAGTCTCTATAGAATAGATTTGAATGAAACTTGCACTGGGAGTTTCTCAATTTAGTTGTATTTCATATTAAATCACAAACAATTTGATAGACAGCGATTAAAATCAATGCGATTGTCTTTCTTCAACCTCCTAATATCTCGAATTTTTCAAATGGAACACTCTATATTGAGTTACATCATTTGAAAGATCTCTTCAAGACGAATCTGAATATGTAGGGTAGCATAGGCCTAAAATCTATCTGCAGAAAGTTGAAGACGATTCATTAATGAAATTAGAAAAAAATCGAATAATCATTTGAGTATATCGCTAGGAGAGCGTGGGCCAAGGAAATGGCCGGCACGAAGTCCTGATATGACTCCGATGGATTTTTTTATGGGGCACACTGAAAAAAATGGTTCACCAAACGCAAGTAGACACTGAAGATCAATTTAAGCGTCTCATACAAGGTGCGGTTCAAGAACTAATTGGAGCAAATTTCATTGAAAATATAGTGTCAAAAGCATGGAAAAGCGATTTACTTCTAGTATTGCTCAAAATTGTGGCCATTTTGAACATTTACTGTGAATTTATTTGTTGTGATTTGAATGGATGATTGATAAATTTCTTTTATTTTGGGTGCATTTGCTTTCAAATATTTCTAAACCAAGCAGCTAATTTCAATATATCGTAACCTTGACAACGATGTATTCAAATGATTAATGCTATAAAATTTCAACATAACATAAATGAGTCGTCTATAAGTTTTCCAAAATAAATTTTAGACCTATGCTACCCTACATATTCAGATTCGTCTTGAAGAGATCTTTCAAATGATGTAACTCAATATAGGGTGTTCCATTTGAAAAATTCGAGATATTTGGAGGTTGAAGATAGACAATCGCATTGATTTTAATCGCTGTCCATCAAATTGTTTGTGATTTAATATGAAATACAACTAAATTGAAAAACTCCCAGTGCAAGTTTCATTCAAATCTATTCTATAGAGACTTTTTTATTGCAGTCCAAAGTTGGACCCCTTTTCACTGAAAACAAGCCATAAATCCGGAACTGAACATAATAGACTATTAATGTTATAGATGACTGAAATCGTGTTTTTGAGCTCTTTTCAAAAATGTAATAATATATAGGGTGTTCCATTTAAAAAAGTATAACTTTATGCCACCACCCTGTGTATAAGCTCGACGCCATTTTGAAATTATTATACAATAAAAGATTACATTAACACGAACAACTTTAATCTGAAACTTCTTTCTATTACATGTGCGAGTTCCTATATAAGGGGATAGGACAAAACGAATGGGACACCCTGTACAGGGTGGGCAAAATTGGTGCTACATGAACTAAAACTTTTTAACCCGAGGAGATAGAGAAAAATGAATGGCACCTTATAGTCTTCTTTTTTCGAGAAACTGATAATGCCATCAACTGCATTCCTCTATCTTCTTTTGTTTCCGAGTTATAGGCCAAAATTGAAATTTGGGCGATTTCAACTTTGGTTATTATCTCAGTTTCTGTTTATGCTAGGATGCTGAAATAAAAACATTATACAGGCACTTTTCTGATAGCAATCCAGTGGCGTACTCTGATTTTTTATAAAAGGTTCATTTGCTGAGTTATAACATGAAGTTGTGTTTTTTCTTATGGAAACAGTAGTTTGAAATGACTTAGAAAGAATTGCCATTTTCTTCCCGTTTCAGAAATGTATCATATGTTATACATCTCCCTCAGATTTGTTAAGATATTATGAAAAATATGGTTTGCATATGGAATTCGAATTATTGAGTAGGCTGAATCATAGAATTATGTGTCTCTACGCATGGTGTAATTATTATTTCACAGTTGAATCACTTGCTGCCCCACTATTCTCATTCGCTAAAATGAAACATTTCAACATATCATATTTTTCGTAATTTTGGAATATCTCCATAATGCCGCCAACGATGACTTCAAATTTTAATAACTGACAGTTTTTTCAAACAGGGATCGCACCATCAAGTATTCAAACTTGAATTAAGAATTACACCATGCGTAGAGACCCATAATTCTATGATTCAGCCTACTCAATAATTCGAATTCCATACACAAACCATATTTTTCATTATATCTTAACTAATCTGAGGGCTATGTATAACATATGATACATTTCTGAAACGGAAAAAAAAATGGCGATTCTTTCTAAATCATTTCAAACTACTGTTTTCATAAGAAAAAACACAACTTTATGTTATAACTCAGCAAATGAACCTTTTATAAAAAATCAGAGTACGCCACTGGATTGCTATCAGAAAAGTGCCTGTATAATGTTTTTATTTCAACATCCTAGCATAAACAGAAACGGAGATAATCACCAAAATTGAAATCGCCCAAATTTCAATTTTGGCCTATAACTCGGAAACAAAAGAAGATAGAGAAATGCAGTTGATAGCATTATCAGTTTCTCGAAAAAAGAGGACTATAAGGTGCCATTCATTTTTCTCTATCTCCTCGGGTTAAAAAGTTTTAGTTCATGTAGCACCAATTTTGCCCACCCTGTACATATGTCAACGTTAAATTCAAACTTTCCGTTGGACCGCTGGAGTTTGTTCTTTTTGGTTTGATTCTGATTGTTGATGAATCAAAAACTAAAAATCCTTCGTTATGTGAACCATTGACCATTCAAATTTGCCGCTCAAAAGTGACATATGTACTACCTAACAGAGAATGAAGGTCACGAAAATTTGCCCCTTAAGCAGGGCCGGATTAACCATGTGGGGGGCCCCTAGGCAGTGCCATCTTCCCTGTGTAAAACATTCAATAATGGGGCACGTGGGGCCCCTAGGCAGTCGCCTACTCTGCCTAATGGTTAATCCGGCCCCACCTTGAAGATCAAAGTACCGACGCTTAGTGACGCTTCTGTGTATAGTTAGGTATTCTGTGCTATATAAGCTCCAAAAGAATTGTCAATTACCATAGTTATCAGTGTTTCACAGAAAATCAATGTCGTCAGTTATTCAGTTGAAAAGCCTTAGTGAAATTTCATTATTTTGTATCAAATGGAACAATATCACCCAATCATGTCAACATTACAAAATTTTTTGACAGTTCTAACAACAAAGCCAATTTTATGATTCTGTATCATATGGAACCATTTCAGCCAATCATGTCAACATTACATCGAAAACTACATGCAATTTTCTATCCCAATGATAACACGATAGAGTCTTATAAAATTATATAATAGTTTCATGGTAACATCATTCCAAACCAATTTCAAAATGTCACGTTTTGGTAATGTTAAAAATATAAATGAGCTTATCAAAGAAAACATTCCCAGAAATACTTCCAATAGCCACAAATATATTTGGGGAATATTTATGGAATTTTGCTACGAACGATCATACGAATTGAATGAACGCAGAAGTTTGGAAGAATTGGCGTTTATACTCAAAGATTGGGCTGTCAATGTGAGAAAAAAAGACGGAACATAATTCAAAGAAGCAACGGTAAAGACAATGTGGAATGTTTCGAGCAAACTCTTACAAGGAAAGTATTATAAGGACTACAACATTATGATTGACCCGTTTAATAATATAATATTTAAACCAGCCCGCGATGCAAGCAGACCCAAGTAGATAAACGTAAATCCAGTTCAGTTTCGTTAAATTTGTCTGAAGTTAACAGAATAATATTGCTATGGGATGGAAATACTCCTGAAGGTCTTATGCGTAAATATTATCATATTGCTGCAGTAGAACTAGCGTGGCGAGGAGAGGCAGTTGCTTGTTTGGTGAATTTTTTTCAAATCGAGAAGAATAACGATGGTTCTCCAACAAATCGCATTGAATATAATCCGGTATTCAATAAAACGTGCCAAGGTGGTTCTAAAAGCTGTACAAGTAGTCAATGGTTGGTTTCCAATAGTGAGAGACAAGGCTGCCCTGTACGTCTTTTTCATAAACTAATATCAAAACGAGGCGAAAATATTACCTCACCACGACTATTCTTGAAACCAAATCGATATTGGAAAAATGAAACTGACAAATGGTACGATAATGTACCTACCTGTTGGAAGGAATACCATAAATAAATGTACTAAATATGCTGCCGAAGCAATTGGCTTGAATGTCAAAGACAAAAAGATAACGAATCATTCAAATAGATCAACAGCAGTCAGTCAATTAGCAAAAGGTGGTGTAGAGGAACAACAATTGCTGAAGATTACTGGTCATAGCAATCAAAATTCTATCAAACCATACCTAAACCTCGATCAAGAACACCACAACAAGATAATAAATATTATGCGTGGAAATAGATCTTCTTTACAAGAGAACAGCAACGAATCTAATGTTGAGTTGAATTTTACGAATTGCACTAATTGTACTTTCAATAAATAAATAAATGTTTTGTTGTGTTGAGTTATACATTTTTTCTGTCGAAAAATTTTCTGCCGAATATTCCTCGGACATTGATAAATGCCTCATAATTTTATAACCAATATCTCAAGCTCGTTGCTTGGTAACAGCCCTCAGCCTTCGGCTTCGGGCTGTTACCAATGAACGAGCTTTCGATGGTCATAAAATTATCTCGTCTATTATCAGGGTCCTAGGGATATTACCACTGATAATAGACCATGGGCTATTTGCACGTTGCTATGGACCCATATTGATTTATTTCAATTTTGAAGTTTCAAATATTCAATATTTCGCAATGTCACGATTTAGTTGTTATAGATACTGACGAGAATATTGATAAAATTATAGAATCGAACATACCAAAAAACACCGTTTACTGTAAGAAATTTGTATGGAAAGCATTTATGGACTTTTGCAACGATAGAAAGTATCAATTAGATGGAAATCGGACGGCGGAAGAATTGGCGTTGATTTCTAAGGAATGGGGCTGTGAACATGCGGAGAATAGATGGTACAGAGTTCAAAGGAAGTACGGTCAAAACCATGTGTAATATAACAAGGAAGCTGTTACGAGAAAAATATTATGAATAAATAAAAGTTATAATAGACCTTTCCAGAATACGTAGAACAAAGATGAAAGATGTGAACTAAATCAGAATGAGAGAGAAGCAGGTATATTTCATGCGCAACTCGTGGGCAGCTTTAGAAGATGCGCAAACCTTAGTGCGAGAGAGAAGAGAAAGAAAGAGAGGGAAGCAATGGAATTAGATTCTACTGTTTTTATTGTATCGTGACCCTCACTTAGTACCTAACACAACGTTGTTGAGGCATAATAAAATTTTGATTTTCGATAAACAATACAACAAATAACATCCACATCCAAATCGTCGACTGCGTAAAGTAATAATATCAATTGTCAAATGTTAACGATTGCAGGAGGGAAATTTTGACGACCAATAATATTCATTCTTAGCCCACAAGTGACGCGCGCAACTCTCACCTGCAAAGGTAATTCTGGAAAGGTCTATTGCCCCATTCAAAAGTATTGTTTCAACAAGCGCGAGCTGCCCACGATTCTATACGACGAAAACTGCAATCAGATACTTGTAAAAGGATAAAGCATAAAGTTCTCTAGAAATAACGAAAATGGTGAATTTATGGAATGAAAATGCTATTGAAGGGCTGCAAGCTGCAATGGAAATTCTATAACATAGCCGCGGTAGAATTAGCTTGGCGAGGTGGGGAAGCTGCTGCTTGCTTGGCTGATTTTTTTTGTATCGAATCTTACAACGATGGTTCTGTAAAAAATTTAGTTGAATATAACCCTGTATTCAGCAATACTTGCCAGGGTGGTTCAAGAATGTGTACTCAGGAAGCAAGGTTTCAATAGAAAACAACGACAGCTACGTTTGTCATGTCCGATTATCAAAAAAATTGATGTCGAAAAGGGGGGCCAAATATTAAAACCAACAGATTATTCCTCAGAACAAATCGTCAATGGAAATCCGAAAATAATCACTGGTATATGATAATATGCCCATTGGAAAAAATACGATTCAAAATTGGACAAGATCGTCTACCGAAGCGATTGGCTTGAATGCAAAGGAAAAAAAAATACTTATCATTCCAATAGATCTACCGCGGTTAGTCGATTGTCCAAAACTTGGGTACAAGAAAAACAGCTTATAAAAATTACGGGTCACAACAATGCCAACTCAATAAAACCCTACTTGGATATTGACGAAGAACATCATAATCAAATTATTAGATAACAGCATGCGTAGTGAAGATACATCTTCATCAGTTATATGGAAACTAACACGTCTGTATCTTCATTTAACTTTTCTAATTGTTCCTTTGTTAAATTGCACCCTTAAATAAATTGTTTAAGCTCTGTATTTTTTCTATAATTAGCAAAGAATTTTCTATCTGAATAACCCTCGGACATATTCAAATGCTCAAAAATTTTATGACAATTTTCTCAAGCTTGTTGCTTGTAGGCAAACGACCTCCGCCTACGGCGTCGGTCTGTTTCTAAGCAACAAGCTCTCGAAATCTGTCAAAAAATTTTTTCGAACAATTATCAATGTCCTTGGGTTATTACTACTGAAAATAGATTTTCATTACACCGCACTGAAAATCCTATCGAAACATGTAGATTTAGAACATCGAAAATGGCTCTTTTCCGTGCGGCCGCACCGCAAAAAGTTTTACGGTGCGCTGAGGCATAGATGCATCCTATGATTCCTATGCTGAGACACAGAGCAACGATTGCGTGACAGTAGATGTCAGTGTTTCGATTGATTATTCTTTCACAATATCGAAATGCTTTCTGCTGAAAATTTTTCCCATGTTATTGTTTTCAAAGAGGTGTAATGAAAAATATCGTTCATTACACCATTACACGTCCAGAAAGGCTTTTTCCGTGCTTGCACGAGTTCCCGCACATCGCGCGCACGGAAAAAGCTTACTTTCTGGACTAGTAATGCAATATACTATTTCGGTGGTTTTCACAACGCGTAATTTTTGCTGAACCGCCGAGATCAACGTCTTGATTCTCCGATTTTCGAACTGTCTAATCTAGTTGATTCTAGAGCAAGCTCGGATCACCGGTGATTACGCTTTGTGAAGCCCAACGTAAGAAAGAAATACCTAGATAGAGTGAGAACTATATCGAGAGAAAAAAATTATCCCATCACGTTTGTGAACAAGATTATTAGTAGGATCATTGGTAAGAGTAACAGGCAACTACATGCAACCCCTATACTCATTCGATAAACCATTCAAAACACAGCTCGAATGTAACAGATGGGACTCGAGTATAGAATCACAATAATCTGCAGAAATAGTCTGGTACACAGACGGTTCAAAGACAGATGAAGGAACAGGAGCAGGAATACATGGAGTGAGGCCAAGAAGGGATTACATGATACCTCTCGGCAAACACACCACGATATTTCAAGCTGAAACACATGCCATTAGGACATGCATACAGAAGAACCTGGAAAGTGGCTACCAAAGAAAACACATCCACATTCTCTCTGATAGCCAGAGCGCCATCAAGGCCCTCAACTCGACTCAGATAAAGTCTAGACTCGTCCGGGAATGCCTCCAGGACCTTCAGGAGCTGGTAAAACACAACAAGGTCACTTTGATGTGGGTGCCAGGTCACAAGGGAATGGCGGGCAATGAAAAAGCACACCAATTAGCAAGACAAGCATCTTAAACGCCATTCACAGGGCCAGAACCTGTGCTTGGAATCAGCAAAACCTGATTGAGGAGTGGATAAAACAAAAACACCGACAACACTGGAAACAGAGCGACGGGCAAACGCACAGCAAAGTCGTGGTAGGACACATAAGCCAAACCTTGACGGCTGACTTTTTGAATCTGAACAGAACAGAGGCACGTATAATAGTAGGTCTGCTGACAGGTAACTGCGGCCTTAGGAAACATCTGAACACCTTAGGAATAATTGGAGAACCTGTGGATTGCAGACTTTGCGGTGAAGAGGAAGAAACAGCCTCTCACATCATATTTGAATGCGACGCCTTAGGAAGAAGGCGTCACAGAATCTTCGGAGAAATCAACCCAGAAATGGGAATGAATCCGAAAAACCTCATAAACAGGCTACTGAACCTGATAAAGGACACGAACCTTTTATCCTGAGGAACCACTGACGAAAGAGTGATACAATAGACCCAAGGTGGTCGTAGTGTCACAGGGAGGCCAAGTGCTAACCCGGTCTCTTGTTTGTCAGTAAATCAATCAATCAATCAATCAACAGGCCCTTCCTGGACACAAAAAAAGTTTTTTAGATTTCCATTTTTGTCAGGTGTAACGTATAAAATCAACAAGGTTTTTGGTAAGCTCCATTGCACTTACGCTTCTTACGTTCTTACACACACACACACACACACACACACACACACACACACACACACACACACACACACACACACACACACACACACACACACACACACAGAAGGACACATTTTCAACTTTCAGGCCACTACAATCTAAGACAGGGAAAAACACTTAAACAGGGTCCTGCAATAGTGCGAAAATCTTTCATAGCTGCCGAACTAGATATCTGGAAATCGTCAGAAGACTTTTACTGAACTGCTTTTCCCTCACCTTTTTGCAGTTTTCTTCGAATAAGATCTGTACCGTTGGAAAAATTTATCTAATATTTTGCGTCACGAAAGAAGTAATACAGGTCATTAAAAATATGTGAAAATATATGGGGTGATCCATCATCCATTTGTTGAATAACATTCATCGCGGTCACTCAGTATATCAGAAAATAATTTCCTGAGATGCAGAAATCAAGGTACAAGAGATCCACTTTCCAACGAAATCTCTGAGATGTCTGGTTCGGCAGCTATGGAAGATTTTCGCACTATTGCAGGACCCTGTATCAAAGAAATATCAGTGAAATGGTTCAAATCAGAATCTTTGATACTGTCAATTCAGAGACGATGTAAAGAACTTAAGTAGTTTTTATAATTGATTGTGAGATGTAACGTGATTGCCTTTTGTTGGTTTGTTACTTTTGATTTTTCTTGTGGTTTGCAATGTTTGATGATATAGTTTTTGGTTAGTCTGGTTATGTTTGCTTGTAATTTTGAGGAATATTTTTGTTTTTCATTTTCAAACTCCAAAAGTAATCTGAATTTTTATCTTTTTATGTTTTCATTGTTTTCTGCTTAGCTAGAAAATTTGTTAGGTGGTATGACTGTTGTTCCAAGAAAGTTTCGATGATACAGTTGGTAGTACTATGAGCGAAGCTGGGACGAAACATTAACCCCATCTCCGATACACAATCTATAGCACATACATGTAGGAATATTGGTTTACATACATGCTTACAAAGTTTAACTTGTTCAGAAATTAAAACCAGCAATCTAAACAGGGTCTTTCACGAGGAACCTCACCCATATTTATACGGGAAACTACTGAACGTATTTTCATGAAATTCAGCACTTATAAGTATTTCACGATGCTGATGAAATCTAAAATATTTTCAAGGCATGAGCACCTCCGGTTTTTCCGGAAATGACGTCAACTTCCGTTTTTCAAATTAAAACACCATTTTTTTATTGCAGAAATAGATTCCTTAGAAAATTTCAAGTTATTTTGATGTAAAATTTTTCAGTTTTGGTTGGAAAATTCTCTCTGAGCGGGAAAATTCGAAAAAAAAAATCGAAAATAGAGCTCCGCTGAAACAAGAATAACTTCGAGGTTTTTGGATGGAAAATTTTTCATTTTTGGGATTTTTCAAGATGTTCAAGATCCACTTTGAACATCGAAATCGCGATTCATGATACAGGGGGTGAAAAAATCGCTTTCAAAGTTAGGGATGACAAAATCGTGAAAAATCAATTTTTTCAAATTAGAACCCCAGTTTTTTATTGCAGATATTGAATCTACGTTAAAAAATAATGTGGGTGTATGCATCACATCCTTGCCCTAAAGTGGATATTAACTCCCTGTATCATGAATCGCGATTTCGATTTTTAAAGTGGATACATCAATCTTACATCTTGAAAAATCCCAAAAATGAAAATTAGAACCCCAGTTTTTTATGGCAGATATTGAATCTACGTTAAAAAATAATGTGGGTGTATGCATCACACCCTTGCCCTAAAGTGGATATTAACTCAGAAAATATCCATTTCAGGGCAAGGGTGTGATGCATACAATCACATTATTTTTCAACGTAGATTCAATATCTGCCATAAAAAAATGGGGTTCTAATTTGAAAAAATTGATTTTTCACGATTTTGTCATCCCTAACTTTGAAAGCGATTTTTTCACCCCCTGTATCATGAATCGCGATTTCGATTTTTAAAGTGGATACATCAATCTTACATCTTGAAAAATCCCAAAAATGAAAATTTTCCATCCAAAAACCTCGAAGTTATTCTTGTTTCAGCGGAGCTCTATTTTCGATTTTTTTTTCGAATTTTCCCACTCAGAGAGAATTTTTCAACCAAAACTGAAAAATGTTACATCAAAATAACTTGAAATTTTCTAAGGAATCTATTTCTGCAATAAAAAAATGGTTTTCTAATTTGAAAAACGGACGTCATTTCCGGAAAAACCGGAGGTGCTCATGCCTTGAAAATATTTTAGATTTCATCAGCATCGTGAAATACTTATAAGTGCTGAATTTCATGAAAATACGTTCAGTAGTTTCCCGTATAAATATGGGTGAGGTTCCTCGTGAAAGACCCTGTATAGCTTGCGTCTTGCGTCGCCAATTCGAATGTTCAGTGATGACTTCGGTATTGGGTACGTCACCAAACACAATTGCGGTTTAGAGATTGCCTTCAAAAACGATGAAGAATGTAACAGGCAACGGTGAACGTTATAGAGACACAGTTAATAACTTCGTATCTCTGTTGGCTTGCTGACATAATGAATTCACATGCCCCACAGCGTGCGCGTTACAATATTTTACTCAAAACATCACTTTGATGAATAACTAAATTCACTTAATGGTCCAGCTAATTGGCCACCAAATTTATGCGATCTAACAAATTATTTTCTTCAGGGATATTTCTAGTCACTTGTCTACGTTTGTAAACTACACTACTATTGGCAGAATAATGACATCCAGGTTGTAGCTCAACCATATTCAAACATTAACGACATAAAATTTTCTTTTCAATGTAGGTTCATTGAAATTCGGAAATTTGTCCTTGTATTATTTCAATTTAAAGTAATGACATGACACTCTGAAAAACACCCTGATTGAGATAATGCTAAGTATTCGTTAGTCCTTTTATGTTGAAATAATGAATAGAATAGTATAAAAATCATCGGCAACGATTTGAAGACAAGGGGGTTCTGCTTCCCTCCACAAAATGGCCAGAACATCCACTTACTGTTTATCGAATGGATAATCGGGAAAAAATTAGTATTCTATTTGTGAAAGAATAGGCAGTATAAGTCTCTCGGGAATGAGATTGGAACAGAGACTGCTACATAAATATATTGAACAAAAATATCCCTCTTTCTAATAGGGTGTGAGGTAGGTAGCGTTGTTTATCGTGAGGGGACGTTAGAGTTGTCACTGAGCTGAAAATAGTTTGCCGATAAATTACAAATCCTTAATGTATTTCCAGATCTGATTTTAACTCTCGACATCATAATTTAGAAGTGTTTGTTCGATTGATAAGGAACACTTTGAGTTGACGAATATACTGTATGTTCCACTTTGAGTGGCGACAATTCAATATATTTTGTCCACTCCCTTGTAATGTATGATAAGTAATATACAGTGTGGAAAAACGAAATAGAATAAATTCATTATTTTGGTTATGATTCGTATCTATGGAAAATCCCGAAACACGTCGAATTTGAATTTCAAATTGTCTTTCTTCTCCATGAAAATTCGATCTCAACCTTCAACCCCCTTCGAGAGACAGGTGGAACCCCCAATTCTTTTTGTGATACATCCTTTGAATGATCGCGTTATACTCTATACAGAAATGTTATAATTATCATGTTTATTGCAAAAATCAAAATTGAAACGAAATTGAATCAAGCTAAAAGTGTTCACCGCGAAGGCCTTGACAATATCCTAACCTCGAAAAAAGTTTCTTCCAATATTCAACATCTCAGTATAGTACGCGACCTAATCGCAAGCGTTGTTCGATATTTGAATTCATTCGCATCAAGGGGTTTAGAAAACTAATGGGTTAGATAAGGGGATCGCGCTGAGCATCGATCGATCTTCTCCTTATTATCCAACGATTTGGAATTATAGTTCGTTCAAATATAAGAAGGACTGAAGGAGCTTTGTAAACAAACAGAATCGTCTGGTTTGCGCACAATAAAGCTCCTATTGGTCAAACTATCATAACGACGCTCCCTTCGACCGCCCTAAGAGACTGCCAGGATCGTACTCGGACGGTGGATGGTACTGGATAGAAATGATTCAATAATTTGAGTCAGCAAAGCCCACATTAGATCTTTTTTCCTCAGAAACTCTAGTGCGAAATTTCTGTTATGATTTGCAACTGTCATAAACATTTTTTATCCGACGTACCATATTTTTTATTTCGTTTTGTTTTTATATTATTATCTACTAAATAATTTCTTTTTCGGATGCTCGAGATTGCGGCAAGGTAATTCCAGGAAACACCAGAGTTTTAGAGATTTGGGTCGGAATCTTGCAAGATTCCGACAAAGTAATTCCGGGAAACAACAGATTTGAGTCCTTTTCCCTAATGGGTGAGAGCCATCTTGATTTGCATGAATATCGAAGTTTTCAATTGACAAGACTTGAAAAAGATCTCTGTTCAAATTTATAATGATCATTTACTTATGTACATTATCCGAAATATATTTAGTTTCGGTCCATAATTTTATATTATTTTGTACGAAACTCTTTGTCTGCTGCTTAAGATTCCGACAAGGTTATTCCGGGAAACACCAGGTTTGGTCCAAAGCCATCTTGATTTACATAAATATCGAAGTTTTCAATTGACAAGACCAGTTAAAATACCTAGAGCTACTCTGAAGGTCTAGCTGTTCAAAGTATTTATAGATTTTGTTGTGAAAAGTGTATTGTGTTGGAAAACCTTTTGACAAAGTGTATACATATAGTGTTTATAGAACAATGTCGAATTCGGAAACGGATACTGCATCTGAGGATGATATGTGGGGACCACCACGAAAAAGGTCCAAAAGGTCGCATTTCTCTGCTGAGGAGAAAGAGATAATTTTGAACATTTTCCGAAAAGAATTGGAAGAACATCCTGATTTATCGAAAAGAGACTTAGTAGGAATTGTTTCAAAATCCTCAGGGGTGAGTGATTCAGCTGTATTCAGAATTCTCAGAGAATATGAAGAGAATAAAACATTGACGCCCCCTAAAAGGAGAGCCCAGTCGTTAAAAATAATCGATTCGGTTGAAGATTTCGATATAAACCTTATCAGAATAATTGTCCACGGTTTTTTTTCCGGAATTTCCCAACGATTTCTAAAGTTCTAGAAATCGTGAACGATGACGACAGTTTGCCAAATTTCAAAAGAACAACGTTCTATAAATTATTGAAAAAAATGGAATTCAAGTTCAGTTAAAACTGAACGATTGTGTGAAATCTCCTCGATTCGACTCTGGACGGAAAGAAACTTTACGAAGGCCCTCCTACCGATGCGCCAAACATGTTATTATTGCTCCTTCTTACATTTGAACAGAGTATAGTATTGCGACGAGGTGTATAATATTATGAATGGCTCCTTTCATTCGATTCATCATCCTCATATTCCAATCATGACAGTTTTGTCAGAAAAAAAATAAGGGGAATATAAAGATTGAGATATTATGAATTAGTATCATTTATTTGTTGCTATTAGGTAGGTACACCTAATTATGTGATGTTTTAGTGTTTTTCAGCATTTCTGAACATCCTATACCTATAACGTATTGGGCATTGCAAAATCTGATTGGATCAGTGGCGGATCCAGCTCTCGAGAAAGGGGGGGGTCACGGTCAGGTGGATTACATACCCGCCAATTGATTTTTTTTATCAAACACAAGATTTGAGGGGGGCTCGTCAAATCCAGGGGGGTCATGACCCCCATGACCCCCCCCCTGGAACCGCGCTTGGATTGGATCAACTTGAATTACACAAAAAAGTAGGAGAGGAACGTGAAAACCGCAAGGCTCTATCTTAAATAACAAGCAAGAAACCTGGCTGTCTCACCCAAAATGGGATGCACTGTACATTGTTTTCAATCGTAGATTCTTCTTTTCCAACGAAACACTTTTTTTCGATATCAGATTTCAAAATTCGGCTCCGTTCGGAAGATACAGGTCGTCAATGATCTATAAAAAAACACTTTTCTATCCATACCTTCGAAATCATTACATCAAATGAATACTTTTTAATTATGTAAATACGAACATTTGAAATATCAACTATTACAAATTACTTCAAAATAAGTTTGAGAGGCCCAAATATACTCCATTCACTTTTATAAAGTATCGCGGTTTGCCATGAAATTTTGACACATTTCACCGTATATATTTTGAAAATGTTAGGTTATGGTCATTGCACTGTCAGATACGCCCACAACGTTGCCGTTTCTGCTGAAAAATCGTAGTAATTACGTATTCATCAAAATGTTCCTTTGGGAAATTAATGAATTTGAGAAAATATTATGTTAATTCAGAAGACATTTAACTACATTTTTGCACAACCTGAAATACTCCAGTATGAAAATGTAGTAGTTCTACGAAACCTGCGCCACAGTTAAATCTTCGAAGAACTAACTCCATTTACAAAGTTGAAAAAGAGTAAATAGAAAGTAGACCTGGCAATGTCGCTTAATTTTCACGAGTGCCAAACTGCGTCTGTTCTAGGGGAGAAAACTTGATAAACCTAAATCATGGCCAACCGCGATACTTTATAAATGTGAATGGAGTATAGATGATAAGATTGATACGTGTCTGTAGATCTATTATATGAGGTCACGTAAGAGCTTTCTTTAAGAGGCTGTGCCTACGGTGTAAGAGGATAAATAAAATGATCGGGAACGTTATGAGATAATATTGTTGCGTATCCACCACTTCGAGGAACTGCACCTAAGGCACCATGCACCATACAGGGTCTTTCACGAGGAACCTCACCCATATTTATACGGGAAACTACTGAACGTATTTTCATGAAATTCAGCACTTATAAGTATTTCACGATGCTGATGAAATCTAAAATATTTTCAAGGCATGAGCACCTCCGGTTTTTCCGGAAATGACGTCAACTTCCGTTTTTCAAATTAAAACACCATTTTTTTATTGCAGAAATAGATTCCTTAGAAAATTTCAAGTTATTTTGATGTAACATTTTTCAGTTTTGGTTGGAAAATTCTCTATGAGCGGGAAAATTCGAAAAAAAATCGAAAATAGAGCTCAGCTGAAACACTTCGAGGTTTTTGGATGGAAAATTTTCATTTTTGAGATTTTTCAAGATGTAAGATTGATGTATCCACTTTAAAAATCGAAATCGCGATTCATGATACAGGGGGTGAAAAAATCGCTTTCAAAGTTAGGGATGACAAAATCGTGAAAAATCATTTTTTTCAAATTAGAACCCCATTTTTTTATGGCAGATATTGAATCTACGCTAAAAATAATGTGAGTGTATGCATCACACCCTTGCCCTAAAATGGATATTTTCTGAGTTAATATCCACTTTAGGGCAAGGGTGTGATGCATACACTCACATTATTTTTTAACGTAGATTCAATATCTGCCATAAAAAAATTGGGTTCTAATTTGAAAAAATTGATTTATCACGATTTTGTCATCCCTAACTTTGAAAGCGATTTTTTCACCCCCTGTATCATGAATCGCGATTTCGATTTTTAAAGTGGATACATCAATCTTACATCTTGAAAAATCCCAAAAATGAAAATTTTCCATCCAAAAACCTCGAAGTTATTCTTGTTTCAGCGGAGCTCTATTTTCGATTTTTTTTTCGAATTTTCCCGCTCAGAGAGAATTTTCCAACCAAAACTGAAAAATGTTACATCAAAATAACTTGAAATTCTCTAAGGAATCTATTTCTGCAATAAAAAAATGGTGTTCTAATTTGAAAAACGGAAGTTGACGTCATTTCCGGAAAAACCGGAGGTGCTCATGCCTTGAAAATATTTTAGATTTCATCAGCATCGTGAAATACTTATAAGTGCTGAATTTCATGAAAATACGTTCAGTAGTTTCCCGTATAAATATGGGTGAGGTTCCTCGTGAAAGACCCTGTATAGTTCCGAGAACTGCTTTCCAAGAGTTGTTCGCGAAAAGTGCCATTTCACGAAGTAGGTACTACATTCTAAGATAAGAGTTCAGTTCGAAAAATAATCTTGTCATAACAACTTGTACATATGTAATTGAGTTTTTCCTGTACTCAAACCTGTGAGGATAATTAATCATTTATCATACTGGTTGTGATTATCATTACGGAAGAAATGAAGTCGTCTTGAAAAACAGACTTTTGAAAGACTCTTGAAAAACATAACTTTACTCCATCCAAGAATTATTGACATCAAAGCAGGCCTTGGAAGTCCAGTCGCATCTTCATCACTAATTACAAAAAAGTAACTTAAAATTTTCCGTGGTTTCATCATTTTTCGTACTTACGAACAATTATAAGAGCATACTGCCTGAAAATTCTAGTTCGAGAACGACAAATATCGTGGAACTCGAATGTAGACATATATAGGTACTCCATTCACTTTTATTTAATCACATAGGAGATCATGGTTTCGTTTTCAGGAGGTGCACCTGATGAAAAGTCTGTGCACGTACAGAAAATATCGTTAATGACAAAACGACGTTGCCAGTTTGTTTGTTTACATCAAAGTAAAAGTATCAAAGATATTCCACATTTTGTTAGTTCGAATCGATCGGCGATTCTGGGGCGAAATATCGATAGGAAATCGCCTATTTTTTCGTTCTTCGTCGCCCAGAAGAAGTTTCGCGTCGATATGAGAAATTTCGGGCAAGTGCCATTTTTTCCTTTCACGACTTTTGGCGTGAGTACGAACGGCAAATTTGAATGGGACCAAAAATCGATTTATAAGCATAAATAAAGCGGAAGTAAGTACTAATCGACCTTTTTACACTTGATAACGAAGTTTTTTTTAGGTATATGGCCGTTTAGAAAGAGTTCAAACGGAATTCCGGTCTCCCAGAAGTTTGTTTAGTTTCGGTATCGTTTTTGGTGCTCAAAATCTATTTGGAATGTGTAAATGGACAAAAAAGGCTTCCTTATACGATCTTCTAACGAAAGCGACCGGAAAACATGGTTTAGGTAGGATTTTCGAGGAATTATGAGGAAAGAACTTGCAGAATGAAATTGCACGATTTTCGTAAGTAAACGGGTTCTGGATGGCCATCATTGGTCTCTGAATGATTATTGTTGATCACGTTTCAGAAAAAAAACACGTCGAAAAAGCTAAAAAAAAAGAAGAAAAATGACTACATTGCATTCAACGGTAGGTGAATTCAGATCCCGATGAATTGAAATGTGTCACTGGAGCTTTCATTCCTATCAATCCTTTGCCGAAAGTAGAAATAGGCTATATTGAACCAGAACACATTTTTCCATATTCCAGGAGTTTGTGTCTTATTTTAGAACAGGTGAATGATAAATGTGAAGCATATGTTTGACCTATTCCATTTTATTTGTACAAACCTACTGTGGTAGTAATGTACAGGGTGGGGCAGAAGAACCTATCCGATTTCAAATCCCTTTTTCTCAGAAGAGAGAGCAGGTAGAGTAGTGGGGTAGAAACCGTTAGAAAGCTGGTTTTATGCCATTTGTCAGAAGTCAACATGCCTTGGTCTGGTGAACATCGTGCTTTTGTTATTGAGCGGTTTATCGAATGCGGCGGTTCGATAATTGCTACACAACGTGCTTTTCGAATTCATTTCGGACTCGGGCGTCATGATCCTGTTCCACATCACGCTACGATTAAAGTGTGGGTGTCAAATTTTAGACAGACGAGTTCAGCATTGAAAAAGAAGTCGCCTGGACGTCCCAGGACAGCAACAAGAAATTCCTGTGGAAATGACGGTGAAAGTCATGGAAAGCTACCGCGAGCGCCTAAATAAGTGTATCCGCTCCCAAGGACGACATTTGAGTGATGTGCTTTTCAAAACTTAAATTTAAAAATGGCATAAAATTTGCGATATGTTAATAAAAAAATTTTTTTGACAAGCTGAGTGGTTTTAATTTTATAACGTTTTGAAATCGGATAGGTTTTTCTGCCCCACCCTGTATGAATATTTTTTAAACTAATAAATTACTACAGAGTGTCCCACGGTCGAGTGCCTATTAGAGGTTCTGGAGAACTGGACATATTTGAAGTCAGAAAATTGGGATTATAATATTGTTGGAAATTCTCTACAGACCCAAAATATTTTTGGAGCCTGAGCACTGCCAGTTATACCAGGAAAGGAAATAAATTTGTTCAAAAAATATTTTTTTCAATATTTTCGTTTCTGATATGATTGGGTATTCAATGCTGAATACATTTCTGTTGAAACCATTGTATTCATTCGAATAGTTTTCAAAATATCGAAAAAAAAACTGAAAAAAAGTCAAATATTCATAGTCAGTGTTATGTTCATAATGCTTATTCCGAACATCCCGAGTGTGAACCGTTCTCACAACGTCAAAGTAGAAGAATGTGGAAAGGTCATCCATCTTTTGAATTTCATGAATATCATCACAGGGTGTTTCAAATTTTGTGTCGAAAACTTCTCGATTTTACTTCAATGGTTACTATGGTTTCAGAAGAATAGAAAACGAATCTGTTGGCCTGAGAATATTCTGTGATCATAGACGATAAATGATCCCATTAATAATTCACAGGTGACAGGTCGAATTATTAGTTGTTACCACATAATTCTATACCTATAATTTGATCCTTGAAATTAAAAGTGAAACATCTAAAGGGCTGTGCCTAGGGTCAGTGAGACTAGTGAGCATGTGCGATAACGGAGAGTGGGAACATAGGGGCATCGTGGCGATCAGCGGATGCAGATTTGTTATTTGTCTCTGTTTGTATTGAGTCACATACGGTATCCATGGATACAGAATTACATGTCCCTTCTCTTCTCCCTAGGCATGCGTATAGCGATGACTGACCCTGGATTTAAGGGGAACGATTGCCACACTTTTGTATACTTATTAGACACTACGCTCAAATTCTATATTTATAATTCTATGGTTGTTACTATGTTTTTATAAGAATATTCATCGAATCTCTTCAGATTCGATGAATTTGACTCTACGTACAACATAAATCCAAAAAAGCTCAAATATCTCGGCAATTACTGAATTTAGGAGAAAGAACACCTGGGAGGGCTATCACTATTTTTCTTTGCAGAGTCCAACGCAATCATAAAAAAATAGGGTTCTAATTTAAAAAACAGAAGTTATGGCCAATTTTCGATCACAGTTCTCGCAACAAAATTTGAAACACCCTGTGATGAAATTTATGAAATTCAGAAGATGCATAACCTTTCCACATTCTTCTACTTTAAAGTTGTGAGAACGGTTCACACTCGGGATGTTCAGAATAAGCATTATGAACATAACACTGACTATGAATTTTTAATTTTTTTTCAGGTTTTTTTCGATATTTTGAAAACTATTCGAATGAATACAATGGTTTCAACAGAAATGTATTCAGCATTGAATACCCAAACCCAATCATATCAGAAACGAAAATATTGAAAAAAATATTTTTTGAACAAATTTATTTCCACCCCTGGTATAACCGGAAGTGCTCAGGCTCCAAAAATATTTTAGGTCTGTAGAGAATTTCCAACAATATCATAATCCCAATTTTCTGACTTCAAATTTGTCCAGTTCTCCAGAAATCTAATAGGCACTCGACCGTGGGACACCCTGTATACAGTCAGAATATCTTACTCCTTGTTCGTAAGATCAAATAAATGAAATGTATATCTATAAAGCTTCCAGGAATTGACATTCTTGCTTATTAATTTATAACGAAAAATATCCAAAACTCAATTACTATTTAATTGAAATTATTAGATTCTCTTTGAACAAATTCGTTAATTTAGTTATTATGTTTATTTTCTTTGTGATGAATGAATGAAACTGTTATTTATTTGAAATAAAGAAATATTAGAAATAGAAATGTTATGCACCCTCACAATCATATCACATACAATATCATGATGAAAACAAAGCACATCGATAAATCTTTATAATCATAAATCCAAAAACTCCTTTATATGTAGAATATTGTTCACAATTTTCTGTTGTGTTCTCCAAAATGATATATACATTCTGAGAAATACGCTAAGAAGGTAGAAAGGGCAACATAGTGTTGACTTGGAATATAAAAATATTTTGAAAATCGTCATAACTTCGATACTGAGTGGAATGTGTCAAATTTACAAGGCCAGAGTTGTGATTTTATAATTGTGAATGGAGTATACGTTACTCATAAATAATTAGTAAGCATACTCCTTTCCAAAGTTCGATATTAATTAATATTCGCTAAACCATCACAACAAACAGAAAAACTTCGTTGATAATTTGAAGGGAATAGATTGGAAAAATCGTAATAGATATCTATCAAGACAGTAACAAAACTAGATGAATGAATCTATTTAATATATGAAGAATTTAATCATGACATTGTACCTAACATTCACTGTTTGCGAACAATGAACCTGTAAAAGATAATAAAGAGTCGCTTCTTTTTGAATTTTTTAAAAATCTCAAATCATTAATGATGAAGCATGTTTGAAAACAGGAAGTATAGGTAATTAAGGAAAAATATAGATATTTCAACCCAGGAAACACAGACTTCTCCGCGAGCTCTCTGAGAGGTTACAATGCGACTTTTATGCGAGCTCCTACCGCGAGATTCCAGAGATCTCTATGTGAGGTTCCTAAGCGAAGTTCCCAGTGATGTACCCATGCGATATCTTGGAGACCTCGATATGCGATATCTTTGAGAGCTCTCCCATGCGATATCTCTGAGAGGTTACAATGCGACTTTCATGCGAGATCCTACCGCGAGGTCCCAGAGATCTCTTTGCGAGGTTACTAAGCGAAGTTCCCACTGATGTGCCCATGCGATATCTCGGAGACCTCGCCATGTGATATATTTGTGTCAGCATGACTACGCAGGCCGACAAAGGGATCTCCAGCCGAAAAGTCCGAAAACGTCTCCATAAGATTTATTTACTCGCTTGTTTTGATGTGCCGCCCATCTGTACGATAGTTGCATATGTCTTCAATTTTTTACGCGGCAAGAGGGAAATATAGAGCTCAACTGAATCGGGAACTTGAACCCAATTGATAATAGTATTAAGGTTCATAGTCGCGGATCATGGACCAACCGAAATGGACGATCCATTTCGGTTGGTGTATTCTGGATTACGGAAAATAACGTTGTCTATTCGTTTCCTCAATTCCCGCTTCCCTTATTTTCAGACCATATCTTGTACTTGTTTGTGTAGGATGCTCTCATTGTTCTGATTTACTGTTGAGCTAAGAGACGTTTTGTGCATAATTAGTTAAGTGTACCTGTGCTGTACATGGTTCGCTTTTGTTTACAATTTCGAAGAGGATATTTGTACTCGAAGGTAAGTGTTATTTTTATTAAATTCTTGAGTTTCAACCTACCACTCACCCAGTTTCAGTTAGGATATATACCGTTATCATTTCTGCCGCTTATTTAGGTCTTTCTGAGTAATTCAACCACTGGCAATATCGGAAGTGATTAATTTACATTTATCTACTTTCAACTAAATTGCTTGAATAAATATTATGAAAGGAACTTTGCAAGTCTGCAGAGGTGCAGAGGATGATAATTATGTTGTTTGCTGAAATATGTATTTAGGGTGTCTTTGCATATAAAATTTTTGATGTTGAAATTCTATTCAATTTGTGCTCCAGAAGAACTTGTTACACTTTTCATTCGCGTTGATGAATGTATAAACAACTGATCTTACAAAAGTGCATTACTATATACATGTCATTTTCATTCTTCCAGATGTACCTAATGAAGCAGACATGGAAAACAACCGAGAAGGAATTCGAGGTTTTTTCACAAAATTGGCTACGCCATTGTAGCCAAAGAAAAAAGAGGAAAGAAGAAAGAAACCGGATGATTTGAAATATTTTTTTATTTTTCTGTTCGTTATCAATAAAATAATAAAGATTATAGGAGTTATTCGATTGTTTAAGTATACCTTCTGTTGCTGCCGAAAATAATAAATAACTTTCAACACTGTTTGTTGTGTAGGTCAACTCAATAATATAAGCTTATATACAGATTTTTATCATGTAAATAAAAGTCATACGCTAATATACAGATTTTTATTATATAAATAAAACTTAATCCATTTGTTAATCAAACAAATCTAGTATGATACACTGAAAGTACCATGATCGATCATTTCCTGTAAAAAGGTACACCTGTTCTATTTACACCTTTCTACAGGAAATGGTCGATCATGGTACTTTCAGTGTATAATACTTAATTTGTATAATTAACAAATGGAGTAAGTTTTATTTATATGATAAAAATCTGTATATTAGCGACCTATTTAGGAACTTCTTATACTTCTCTCAATGTGACCTATTTGAGAATATCTTAAAGATCTCGCAATGTGACCTATATGAGAATATCTTATACATCTCGCAATGTGACCTATTTGAGAATATCTTATAGATCTCGCAATGCGAGCTCGCATAGATCTCACTAAAGGAGGCTAATGCGAAGTTCTCAAAGTCCTCGCCGCGGGAGGTGTATGCGAACTCCTAGTGTGACTTGTTTGAGAATATCCACGTAGGACATCGCCAAGAGATCTCTGGGAGATCTCTTATGGCGGACATTTGGAGCAGATATAGAGCTCTCCGCGACCTCTCAAAGATATCACAAAAGGCGTCACAACTTCCTAAAAAGAAGTCGCAGAGATGTCTATGGGATATCTTTGTGTTGCCTGGGAATTATTCTGTTTCAACAACCAAAATTGTTGTTATCCTCATCTGGGCAGATCTCGTCATGTTTGTAATGAAAGGTTCAATGTCAGAAATATCATTAGGTACATCCCATATATTTTGACTAATCAAATATCGAATAGAAAAGTCTGCACTGGCGGAACATGCTTTCAGTGATGAACATTCTTTTCTCTAAAAGAGAGGTCATTTCCAAAATCAAGAGTTATTATTCTAGGATGAATATGAGGGCCATCGAATTCTATAAGCTCACGGGAACAGGAAAGAGGAGACTCCCATTCTTCATAATTGGTGGTTGCCTGGGATCTGCAATGCGATAGTGCCACCAGTTTTGAGCAGTCAATCGTCGGCTCACAAACTCCGACCGAGATACCTGTACAGTAGTTGTAAATTAACGTACATTATGGAAATCTCAAATTCATTTTACAACTGAAGGTGTTAAGGCCTAACGAACATTAATTTCTTTAAATCTAAGATAAATGTATTAGCGGCAACGGCGCAAGCGCCCAGGACTCGGCCGCACCTATTGCGTCATATATAGTCTGACTCTAGTCATCAGAGCGAAGACATGTAACCATATTTACAATTAAACAAGTTAAAATACAATCAGCGTTTTAAATACAGTCCACTTTACATCAAGTAAACCGAACAGAAGGTGTTCTCAATGATAATTATTTTTATCAGAATTATGCATGCATTATGTTATCCACTTTCAAAGTTTTTTTTCAATACAGATGTTTTCTCCCAGCAGGAATAAAGAAAGATGATATCAGATTTTGAATGTATTGGCTCCATTCTAAAATCAGTTGTTCTCGATCAATTCTAGTGATCAATAGTTTTTCTTTCGTTTGATTTTCTACACTCGATCGCTATGCAGCGCGAAACACGCAATTTGACCCAAGAGGAATGTGCCCAAGCGGTAGTTTTGCGAGAAGAAGGGTGGACATACACAAGAATTGCAGAAAGGTTTGGAGTTTCCCATACAAGTGTGTCCAGAATGTTGCAGCGATTCAGGGAGCCGGTATGAATGTCCGAAGACCAGGACAGGGTAGACCACGGGTAACAACTGCCATTCAAGAACGTTACTTGAGAGTTTCTTCGTTGAGACAACGGTTTGCAACCGCTCGCCTCCTTCAAAATCAGCTTGAGCAAACTCATGAGGTGCAAATTAGCACTCAGACAATAAGAAATCGCCTCAGAGAATATGATTTGAGGCCTCGTGTCGCGGCAAGAGGCCCAACTCTTACCCCAGCCCATCGAAGGGCGCGTTTGGATTTTGCGATAGAGCATATCCATTGGGAAGAGGCCGATTGGGAAAGAGTTCTCTTCACAGATGAGTCTAGATTCTGCCTCTACCATTGTGATCGACGTTCCCTTGTATACAGACGTCCACATGAAAGATATGCTCAGTGCAATTTCCTGAATACTACTGGTTTCGGGGAAGGATCGATTATGGTATGGGGTTGAATATCTTTGACTGCTCGCACAGACCTAGTGGTTGTTGATAATGGAGCTATGAATGATGATAAGTATATAAGGAACATTCTTGAAGAGCATGTAGTGCCTTTTCACCATACATTGGTGAAAATTTCATTTTTATGGACGATAATGCCAGACCCCATCGTGCGTGAATCGTTCAGGAGTACCTTGAAGCGGTTGAAGTCTCTCGAATGGAATGGCCAGCAAGAAGTCCAGATCTCAATCCGATTGAGCAGGTTTGGGACAACCTCAATAGAAGGCTGAGAAGTTCAGAAAATCATCCAGCTACTCTTAATGACTTAGGAATCCAACTCGGAGAAATCTGGGAAGGACTAGATCAGAACATTTTAAGATCACTCAGTTTGAGTATGAACCGTCGTTGCCGAGCTGTTATTAACGCAAGGGGTGGAAAAACCAAGTATCAAATCACTTATCAGCATTTCAGTATTTTGAAAATTGCTCATTTCTTTTCTTTCATATAAGATTCGGTGAAATCCTGAATTTTTCTTCCATTTAATGGATCTTGTTTCGTTCAAAACCTTCCCGAGAGAACATAAAAAATAAGTTATAAAGTCAATGTAGAGTTAACTTTCATTAAAATTGAGATTTTCAGAATGTGCGTTAATTTTTTCGGGCAGTGTATCTCAAATCAATAAAATTTCAATCACTAATGAAACCACAAGATTAGGTAATTATTTGAAAACACACGAAAAGTCTACATTCGAAAAGTGGTGTAGATGTGAATAGAATCTTCCTGTACATAAAAATGTATAGGCCATACCAGAAATGTGTAGCTTAAGGCCGGGCCACACCACAGTCTGTCGTATGAATATATAAAACATAGCCGAAAAAATATCACCTTTTCAGAGGCCTCTACAGGATATTGCTCAAAAAGAACTAGACAACAACGTAAGTTTGTAATCCAATACCGCTTTATTCTGAGCTGCAGATATGGAACTATGGAAGTCTAAATCAAGTGTAAACAGTTCATGCATAGCTATTGAAATGACGTGAGCTGATGGTGGATAATTCCTCCTAATACGGCAATTG
The DNA here is from genome assembly GCA_910592335.1 of Adalia bipunctata. NCBI lineage: Eukaryota > Metazoa > Arthropoda > Insecta > Coleoptera > Coccinellidae > Adalia > Adalia bipunctata. Next base: position 49,185,319 of record OU342950.1, on the reverse strand, counting down.
CGATAATTGACCTGAGAGGAAAGCCAATGAATACCGAGGGGAAGATTACAATGCCTGAAATTCAATTAATTACCATCGAAGTTGCGCAAGGGAATTTCAAACATTCTGTTATGTTATGCTCACATTGGGGAAATGATGAGATTATTTTTGTTTTCTGTCGCACCAACCCTGGAACAATTTATGCGTATATGTCAATCTCGAAACAACCGTAAATAATTTAGGCTGCTTTTCGAGTGCTCGTTCGACTTGAAAGAGTCGTGAACACAATAACTCTCGAACGAATGAACCGAGAGACTTGAAATTTTCAGGGTAGGTTCGGACCTCGAATGCTGCAGTTGGGTTTGTTAACGGGCGAAACTCGACCAGGGGTTCCGTAAATATGGCCGTTCGAAATTTTGTTTTCGTTATAATTTCAAAACTACAGATTTGATCTAGATACATCGTGCATTTCGATGGAAATTACGTATTTGAGCTACGTTCAAAATTTTGTCCAACCAGAACCATATGAAATGCTAGCACTACCGACTTATAACCTTAACACTATCATTGAACAATATTCGAAAACATCCTGAAAAACAATTTGGTTTTCAAAAAACAGTTCAACTCGAAATGCTATCGCTGACCTGCTGATCTAAAAAATATCAGATTCAAATGAGGAATTTTTATAGACCTAGCTAAAGCGTTTGGTGCTGTTAACCATAAAGAACTGCTCAAGAAAGTGGAATGCATAGGATGGAGAGGCATTGTTTATAAACTGTATGAAAGCTACTTGAATAGGAGAGGACAATCGATAAAAATTGGAAGAGTAACGAGCCAAAAATCAATTGTTACCTATACAGGGTCTTTCACGAGGAACCTCACCCATATTTATACGGGAAACTACTGAACGTATTTTCATGAAATTCAGCACTTATAAGTATTTCACGATGCTGATGAAATCTAAAATATTTTCAAGGCATGAGCACCTCCGGTTTTCCCGGAAATGACGTCAACTTCCGTTTTTCAAATTAGAACACCATTTTTTTTATCGCAGAAATAGATTCCTTAGAAAATTTCAAGTTATTTTGATGTAACATTTTTCAGTTTTGGTTGGAAAATTCTCTCTGAGCGGGAAAATTCGAAAAAAAAATCGAAAATAGAGCTCTGCTGAAACAAGAATAACTTCGAGGTTTTTGGATGGAAAATTTTCATTTTTGGGATTTTTCAAGATGTAAGATTGATGTATCCACTTTAAAAATCGAAATCGCGATTCATGATACAGGGGGTGAAAAAGTCGCTTTCAAAGTTAGGGATGACAAAATCGTGAAAAATCAATTTTTTCAAATTAGAACCCCATTTTTTTATGGCAGATATTGAATCTACGTTAAAAAATAATGTGAGTGTATGCATCACACCCTTGCCCTAAAATGGATATTTTCTGAGTTAATATCCATTCTAATTCTAATTTGAAAAAATTGATTTTTCACGATTTTGTCATCCCTAACTTTGAAAGCGATTTTTTCACCCCCTGTATCATGAATCGTCGAATTTTAAAGGTGATACATTAATCTTACATCTTGAAAAATCCCAAAAATGAAAATTTTCCATCCAAAAACCTCGAAGTTATTCTTGTTTCAGCGGAGCTCTATTTTCGATTTTTTTTTTTAATTTTCCCGCTCAGAGAGAATTTTCCAACCAAAACTGAAAAATGTTACATCAAAATAAATTGAAATTTTCTAAGGAATCTATTTCTGCAATAAAAAAATGGTGTTCTAATATGAAAAACGGAAGTTGACGTCATTTCCGGAAAAACCGGAGGTGCTCATGCCTTGAAAATATTTTAGATTTCATCAGCATCGTGAAATACTTATAAGTGCTGAATTTCATGAAAATACGTTCAGTAGTTTCCCGTATAAATATGGGTGAGGTTTCTCGTGAAAGACCCTGTATAGGCGTACCGCAGGAAACCGTTCTTGGACCAATTTTATTCCTCTTGTGCATAAACGAACTCTTATGTAGGACCTTGAGGCCGAAAATAATTAGCTTCGCGGACGATACACCCATGTCATGAATTTTTTGCACTGGAAAAGGTTAAAATTATTATCGACTAAACGAAGTTCGTGAATTTTACAAGTGTTGATCTTCCGAGGTACAATGAGCTTAGAGTGCTGTTCGAATGTTCGATGACAGTTTTTTTTTTCTATTGCTTCAACTGATGAAATAAAATACTAGGGGTTTATATTGGACAATCATTTGATATGGGCAGCACACTCAGAACGTGTAATATCACAAATAAGGAGTTTTATTGAAAAATTAAAATACTTGAGGATTACTCGTATATGTATGTGGAGAAAATGAAAATATATTACGGATTGGAAGAGCCTGATTTGTCATATGGAAGTTCTAGCTGACTGTTACTACTAGAAAAAAAACTTACTTTTTCCACGGAAGATCTGTTTGGCATTTCACGTCACACAACTCTACGCTAAGGCTTTGCTTCTGAACCAATTTGAGCTAAAAAGATACCTGAAAATAGGAGAGATATGGAATATAACTTGCGAAACAAAACCAATTTAAAGGTGCTCTTAATGAAGCAGACCATGGACTAGAAAACATTTACTTACCTCGGACCATTACTATGTACAGTAGAGTCTCGATTATCCGAATCGCAATTTTCTGAAATCCGGCTTATCCAGAACAACTTTTTAAAAACAAAAATACCGAAAAAATTCGCATTATACGAAACGCGTCTGGGATTTACCTATACTGCTAGGTGGTCCCCCTCGGAGTTTCACGGCAAAACAACGGTCTAAAATGCGAATATTTTCGGTAAGTGTTACAAGTACATATGTATTAACGTCTGTCATGCGATAGTGCCACTTGCGTGACATTTGAAATAACGGTAACTCGTCACATCTCAGTATTTTATAGGGCTCAATTCAATTGTGGTGTAGAATTCTTACAAAAAATTCAAAATGGCGGGAAGCCTTCAAAGTTGGAATTTTTTCGTCTCGGTTGCCGATTTGAAAAGTACTATTCAACGTACTCGATTTTCTTAGATTTTCCTTGAAAAATTTTTCTCAAAATTCGAATTTGTTTTTATTTTTCCCCAGTGAAAAAAAAATCTCGCCCAAAATTTTTGGAATTTCTCATGGTCGAACTATCTTCAATTCTGAATATCGATTGGTTTTCTTTTTGTAGCCTTCCAAATATCACGCTCGGAGAACTCTCATAATTTTTATTAAATAAACTGGAGGCCGTACGAAGGCCAAATTTAGGCTAATGAGCTGCCATCAGAATTCAGAGTGACCCGGACGGAAATATGAATTTATGAACCAATAAAATTCTTTTCAAAAAACTTCGGTGGGAATGGAACTCTTCACTCTCAATTTACTAGCAAAGTTTTTTGAAAAAAAAATTTTTGGAATTTCTCATGGTCGAACTATCTTCAATTCTGAATATCGATTGGTTTTCTTTTTGTAGCCTTCCAAATATCACGCTCGGAGAACTCTCATAATTTTTATTAAATAAACTGGAGGCCGTACGAAGGCCAAATTTAGGCTAATGAGCTGCCATCAGAATTCAGAGTGACCCGGACGGAAATATGAATTTATGAACCAATAAAATTCTTTTCAAAAAACTTCGGTGGGAATGGAACTCTTCACTCTCAATTTACTAGCAAAGTTTTTTGAAAAAAAAATTTTTGGTTTATAAATTCATATTTCTGTCCGGGTCATTCTGGCAGCCCATTAGCACAATTTTGGCCTTCGTACGGCTTCCGGTTTTTTGAATAAGAATTATGAAAGTTCTCCGAGCGTAATTTTTGGAGGGCTACGAAAAGAAAACCAATAGATATTATTTCATTCTGTTTTCACCTCAGTATTCAGAATGCAGATAGTTCAACCATGGACAATTTCAATAATTTCGGCCGAAATTTTTTTTCACTGAGGACAAGTAAAAAAATTCGAATTTCGAAAAAATTTTCACGGAAAATCTAAGAAAATCGAGTAGATACGTTGAATAGTACTTTTCAAATTGGCAACCGAGAAAAAAAATTCCAACTTTGCAGGTTTTCCGCCATTTCGAATTTTTTTACACAATTCTACACCACAATTGAATTGAGCCCTAAAAAATACTATGATGAGAGCAGTAACCGTTATTTCAAATGTCACGCATAACTCACCACAGTTATCAGAATATTGCTCAAAGTTGACATTGAACACCCTGTATCTCGCTTATGCATCGAAAACGGGGTATATGTCATGAGGCAAAAATAACTTCCTTGGTGTCATCTACACGGCAATACATGTTTGTCCAATTTATGGTGAAACACCCTGTAGATACAGTGTGTTCCAATACGAAGTTATTGACCAATAGACCAAAGTTCCTTTTTTTAAATGTAACACATCCTGTATAAGACCTCAAAAATGGAAAGGCAAGATCAAATTATGATGAGTTTCTCCAAATCACTTTGCACATTTGATGCACCATTTACGAGAAAATCGCGAAGAATTGAAAATATGGAGTTTTTTTAAATAACAATTTATGAAGTAACCAGTTACGTCAGCGATACAGACAATGTCTTCTTGAGTAGAAATATTAGCCACTCCTCTAAATAAAAAAAAAATAAATTCTGAAATATACAGAGTGATCATAATTATTTCTCAAACATCTACTACAAATAGGTAATGGCCAGAAACTTTTTCATTACAAATTACACACACGGTATTTCCGTATCTAGTTGATCGCAAAAATTAATTTCGAAACTTTTTCATGAGGTATTACTATACCTAAACCTGATAGTTTTCAGCAATTTTCGATTTTCATTTCAAAACTAGTAAACAAACTATTATCGTTTCTTAAAAGAATTCGTTTATGCATCGAAAAAATGAGGGGTCGTTCGAGCAATTTATGTAAATTTCAAATTTATTGATTTTTGTGATACTTGTTGTTTAGTGTTTCTGTTTCTTCATTTCATGTAGTTCCATGATTGTTATAGTTTGCAAGTATGTGAGTAACTATTCAAATTCGATACTTTCCATGTAATGCTGGCCATACACGTTGCGGTCTACCGGAGAGGTATACACAGAGAGAACAATATCTTTGGTGTTACATTTTTGGTTTCTTCGAGTGATATTTCTTATGATTCAATAAATGCTCTTTGGCTTTAATATATGATGGTAACTCGGAAAAGATGAATACTGTTCCAATGAATAAACTATTTCTGAAAATATGATACATATGAAAATATTATCTGTTATGGTGCCTCTTATACACAAAATTCTGATATTATAGATGGGAAGTTTTTTATACTGAAATTTTATGTTATTTCAACTTGGTGCTAACAAATTTCAACTCCCAGTTAATTCTTTTCAGAATCAACCAATCAGCTGATAGTGTGCTTTTATTTTCGTCTGAAGGTATGCCGGAACCTCCCAGACCTGCTCCGGTGCCTTCCACCAAGAATGATGTTTTTTGTCATGTTCATGATGTTTTTGACATTTCAATGAATACATTCTGTTCACTCCATAATAGATTTTTATTCTTCCCCTAATAAATATCTTATGAACAACTAACTAATGATACATAACAGTTATGCAATATTTCATAATTTTAAATATCATAACATAAGAGCTAATACAGTTGATAGCACTATTTTAGGAACAATAATGCTATTTGTTCAATATATTAAAAAAACTTATCAACACTATAACATGAGATAATTACGACAAATATTTGATTTCTCAACTATGAAGAATACTATGTATTCATGAATTCCAATACATTAATTCCTAATTGACTATTTTTTATATTAACAATCATTCAATAACAGTTTAGAAATCTTTCATATTCCCTAGAAATATATGGTCTTTTCCGAAGAAATATTATTTTCGGTAAAATAAATACCCACTTTTGAATGAATAAATATATTTTATTGTCAAAGTAACCATATTCTTATGATGATGTAGTATCAGTTGTATTTCAATTAATGGTTTCTTTTTTGGAAAGATATTATGAATTGGTATCAAAGTAACTTGATAAGCATGAACTAATTTCAACTTCAACACAAATCAATAATTAATTCCACATAAAGAAATATTGGCTTCACGTAAATGTGAGATATTTCTTAATATCTAAGCAGGTTTCTTTGTACAGGGTGCGGCACGGAGGATGGATGGCTTTAAAAAAATAATAAAAGCGTTAATTTTTACTCAAAAACACATTTATTGACGGAATCAGATTCTCAAGGAAATAGCATTTGAGACAGTCAAGTGTGGAAAATCACATCAGGCATGTGGTGGCCGAAATCGGTGATGCAGTGCTGGAGGCGCTCTTGGAAGTTCGCGTAGACTCTCTCCAACATCGCTCTCTCAACTTGGGCAACTTCCACGCGAATAGCCCTTTTCAATTCGTCCAGAGGCTAGAGTATACGAGACCAAGCCCCGAACTCTGGACGAATTGAAAAGGGCTATTCGCGTGGAAGTTGCCCAAGTTGAGAGAGCGATGTTGCAGAGAGTCTACGCGAACTTCCAAGAGCGCCTCCAGCACTGCATCACCGATTTCGGCCACCACATGCCTGATGTGATTTTCCACACTTGACTGTCTCAAATGCTATTTCCTTGAGAATCTGATTCCGTCAATAAATGTGTTTTTGAGTAAAAATTAACGCTTTTATTATTTTTTTAAAACCATCCATCCTCCGTGCCGCACCCTGTAGTATGGCAAGAAATAATATCTTTGTCTCTACAACGATATTTCTTGAGCCGTATTCAAAGTCCATCTTTCTTTCAAGCTAAGAAATTTTCTTAAATTGGAAGAAATTGTTCTCTCGGTGATACCTGCGCAGTGCGCAGGCATGCCTGTGCAGGTTTAATCCCACACAAACACGCACAGGTTTAATCCCACACACGCTCCGGTTGACCTGCGCAGGTATACCTCTCCGGTAGACCGTATAACGTGTATGGCCATCAGCATAAGCTATTATGTATAGTTATTTCAAATTGGTTTTTTGTTCTATTTCATTGAATTGGAGTAACAGTTTATGCAATAATGAACCAAGAACTGAATATTCGTTTCCCCATATAAATCTACGTACTTTCTCTTGTCTGATTTTGAAATCTCCATTATATTGAGAAATTTGATGAGATTTTCAAATAATGATTAATTTTGTAAGCATTTTTCCATAAAAATTTCCAAGTCTATTCTTTCTTCGTCTGAGTATTCTGAATCTGTTTTCATTTTGGAATTAAATGAAGCAGACAACAAAATTCAAATCGTAACAGGAAAACAGTCAATTTAAAATTTGCACATCCCCGCCAACACGACTGATACAACAGACACTTCTGGCATTCAAGTGGCAAATAAAGGTAAAAAAACCTCTGAGAAACTATCAGGTTTAGGTATAGGAACACCTCATGAAAAAAGTTTCGAAGTTAATTTTTGCTTTCAACGAAATAAAGAAATACCGGGTGTGCCATTTGAAATAAGAAACTTCTTGGCCATTATTTGTAGTAGATGTTTGAGAATTAATTATGATCACTTTGTATATTCCAGAGTTTAGTTCTATTTTTATTTAGAGGAGTAACTAATATGTCTACTCGAAAAACATTGTTTGTATCGCTGGCGTAACTGGTTTCTTCATAAATTGCTATTTAAAAAAACTCCATATACCTACTCAAATTTTCGCGATTTTTTCGTAAAAAATGGTGCGTAAAATGTGCAAAGTGATCTTAAGGAACACATCAATCGCAAAAAGAGTAGTTTTTTTCTCGGATATTTCACAAAATGCAGTGTCAGAACAATAAACTTAAACGAAAAAAATTCGGATTAACCGAATTTTCGATTATCCGAAATCACTTCGGTCCACATTATTTCGGATAATCGAGACTTTACTATACAGGGTCTTTCACGAGGAACCTCACCCATATTTATACGAGAAACTACTGAACGTATTTTCATGAAATTCAGCACTTATAAGTATTTCACGATGCTGATGAAATCTAAAATATTTTCAAGGCATGAGCACCTCCGGTTTTTCCGGAAATGACGTCAACTTCCGTTTTTAAAATTAGAACACCATTTTTTTATTGCAGAAATAGATTCCTTAGAAAATTTCAAGTTATTTTGATGTAACATTTTTCAGTTTTGGTTGGAAAATTCTCTCTGAGCGGGAAAATTCGAAAAAAAAATCGAAAATAGAGCTCCGCTGAAACAAGAATAACTTCGAGGTTTTTGGATGGAAAATTTCCATTTTTGGGATTTTTCAAGATGTAAGATTGATGTATCCACTTTAAAAATCGAAATCGCGATTCATGATATAGGGGGTGTAAAAATCGCTTTCAAAGTTAGGGATGACAAAATCGTGAAAAATCAATTTTTTCAAATTAGAACCCCATTTTTTTATGGCAGATATTGAATTTACGTTAAAAAATAATGTAAGTGTATGCATCACACCCTTGCCCTAAAGTGGATATTAACTCAGAAAATATCCATTTTAGGATGGAGTTCCTCGCAAGCAGAACGGGTGCTTATTCATCAGAAGATGGCGCTGCGAGTAATGTTCTGTTCAAAATACAGAGCGTCTTGCATTCTTAGGACCAATAATATACTCACCTTTGAAGCCTTTTTTTTCAACGGAATAGTTATTCTTCCACCAGAACTCATTATTTTGAGGAATATCAATATACTAACAATATAACGAGAAGATTTGGATACTTACTTCTTTCCTTCACATTACTAAGCACAATCAAATGTATTTTGCAATAAAGCTTAACAAACTCGCTTTCATTGTACATCAGAAATATCTCCCAACTAATGCCATTTCGCAAAGCCATTCATTCTCTCATTGTCAATGCCAAGTCTTATTATTTTCTGGAATTTCAAAATTTCTGTGCTGTTTTTTAATCGTGTTTATTGATTGCATTTTATGAATAGCTCATAGTAAAATGTAGACCTGGTTTCTCCCTTTTGTCTGTACCTACTGATAAAACGAGAACTTGGAAAATAAAGCAATGTTATTTTTATTGTTATTTTCATTGAATTAGATCAGAACCGATCGTTTTGAGCCAACAAAATGAAGAAATCACTCATCAATATGCTCAGAAGGGTTGATAATAACTCATCCCTCCTATAATAGAGTGATGCTATCGATTAGACCTGAATCACAATTAATTTCAATACTCCATCTTTGAGCTTCACTGTAATTAAACTTCGAAACTGCGAAGAAGGCCTATGCGCGTTCGTGTCGAAACGCTGGTGGTGAACTTTCCAAGTCGAAGACGAGTGCCTGGAACACTTCAGATTAAATTAACTCGAGTAGATGATCTTCCTTATGAAAATTTTGCCAGGTTCATTAACGCGCGACAGCAAGAGCTTCTATGAACTCAACGACAGATTGGAAACAGAGTATATCGGGTATGTGAAGTCAACTGATTTGAGTGCTCTTTATTGAACAGTGTATATATAGCTCAAATAAGTCCACTTCACATTCCCGATATGGGTAATCGGGGGTGGGTTCGAACGATATTTGAAAATGATTCAATGGGCGCATTCAGCAGAGGGAACAGTTGCGGAACAGTTCCCAAATTTCGATGATCTTTCTGCTGGACGCTTGCGCTACCTGTCAAAGTGATCAGGAGCGGTCGCCATTTTAAGTATCGGAACTTATTTGTGCTCACTTTCGGTAGCATGTTTTGTTTTGACAGGTGCTGTCAGTTGTGATTTGAATTCAAAACGATCAAAATTCGAAAAGAAAGCAGGCAGTAACTATGACTTTTGAATTTGATAGACAACAATAAACTATAGCTGATTTTCATACGGAATACATTTAAAAGTACAAAATGAAGTTATTCCCTGAAATACCTGGATTGGATTAATACTTTTGTTGATTGTTTTGAACGTATCTTTTGAGATCGTAAGATCATTTTCACGCTGTAACGCTACCTCAAGAATCTTTTATTGTTATATACCTACATTCAGAAAAAGAAAACTCATCAAGATTAAACGTGTGTAATATATTCTGTTAATTTTATTTCGCCAAGTCTTGTTCAATTACCATTAGTGATCAGTCAAACCTCCTATAATAGATTATAGTGTACAAAATTCTGTAGGAGGGTAGGATTATTATTCATATTAAATTAACATGATTCTTACGAAAGAACGTACCAAATTTTAAGATTCAGCTTCAAGATTTTCCCCAAGTTCGAATGTTTATTTTGACAAATATCTGACAGATGTCAAAGAAGGGGCGCCGGCGCACTGCATCCAGCAGATTTGCGCTACTGATAGGTACCTATCGGTAGCTCAAACCCATGGTAGCGGGTTTTTCTGCTGAATGCGCCCAATGTTTCATTTTCTCCATTTGAGAACATGAAAAAATAAGATAGCTTCTAGAGTCCTTCATTCTGTTGCTCCATATAATGGGGTGAATTCAGACACTCAATTTCGAGCCAGTTCTACTCACACGAGAGCTACTTGATTTCGTCACGATAGCTTTATCTGTACTCGAATAGACTCAAACGATGAGGTTCTTCTCACTGATGAGAAATACGTGGTGGTGGTCAAATTCAATTTTGACCATCTGTCCGGCCATCAGCGGCATCAGCCGCTCGAAGAAACGATAACTGTCGAACGAAAAAACCTAGAAACTTGAAATTTTCAGGGTAGGTTCGGATCTCGAATGCCGCGGTTGAGTTCCACCAGAGGTTCCATAAATATGTAGGTATATGATTGTCGTAATCACAAACCTTAGTTTTTTTTATCATTCATTTTATTATTATTTTAAATTTTTAGAGGAAAAAAAGATATAATATCATTTGATTTTAATCAAGTGATTCGAATCATGGACAAATTAAACATACTTTCGTGAAGATTGTGTAGTGATAAGAAGGAAGAAATATTCAAAAAAAATCCTAAACTAATCGCCCACTTCGACTGAAATTTGTCACTTTAATCTTTAATCAATGTAATAGGTATACAGGGTGTTTCACCATAAACTGGACAAACAAATATAACCGTGTAAATGACACGAGGAAGTCATTTTTGCTTTAGGGCATATACCCCGTTTTCGACGCATAAGCGAGATAGAGGGTGTTTAATGTCAACTTTAAGCAATATTCTCATAACTGTGGTAAGTTGTGCGTGACATTTTTGGAATAACGGTTTCTGGTCACATCTTGTTATTTTTTGGGCTCAATTCAATTGTGGTATAGAATTCTGGAAAAAAATTCAAAATGATTCTCAGTGAAAAAATTTTCAAAAATTCGATCTCAACCTTTCTTCTACATGTCTTCAGTAAATAAAAATTCGACTGAAATTGTTGGAATTCTTTATTTAAATCATTTTATATTTCAGTTATGTACAGTAGAAAGGAGATTCTGAAATAGTACACATGGCTAATAATTATTTATTTATTATCTGCAAATCACTGACCTCGAATGAAAAGTAATAAACTGATATAGGTAGATCGAACATTTTGAAACTGCAAAACTCAACAAAATCATAAATTCTGACAAAAGTATCGAAATGCTCCGAATTCATCTTATGTATTAGTACCCCTGATTAATGAAAAGGCAATAAATAATAAATATGTTTATCGATAAAAAATAAGCTTCAGGTTCGCGCTGCTAGGTACTGCGATCTCGGCATCTGTAGGCTGAAAAACAATTTTCATGGTGGAAACAACATTTTGTTACAGTGGCCATTGTTTCCTGTGTCGTACAATATTTGGGGTGAAATGACATTTCTACTGGAAATATGTAGGTACATACCTTTTTTCTTATTTCGAGAGGGAAATCCTTAATATTTCAGTAAAGCTGGAAATTTCATATTTTTCATTCTGAATACTGAGGTGAAAATAGAAAAAAAAAATATCTATTGGTTTTCATTTTGTAGCCTTAGTTAGTAAATGTGAAAAGGGGTTACAGTCCACTGCGACCTTAAAGTGTATTGTGCCCCTAACAGAGCTGTTATCATCGCGCCTCCTTTTTGTAGCCTTCCAATGATTAGGTACACTCGGAGAACTATCATTATTTTTATTTGAAGAACTGGGGGCCGTACGAAAGCCAAAACTGTGCTTGGGGCTACCAGAATGACCCGGACAGAAATATGAATTTATAAACCAAAAAATTTTTTCTTCAGAAAACTTTGGCAAATTTGAACTCTCTACGATATGAATTGGGTTTATTCTGATCTAATAAATTTCGGTTACCAAGGCAAAGCTAGTTAATCGAAAGTGGAGAGTTCGAAAAAAAATTTTTGGTTTATAAATTTATATTTCAGTCCAGGTCATTCTGGTAGCTCATTAGCACAATTTTGGCCTTCGTACAGCCTCCAGTTTTTCAAATACAAATTATGAAAGTACTCATAGCTTAAATTTTGGAAGGCCACAAAAAGAAAACTGATGGATATTATTTTATTCTGTTTTCACCTTAGTATTCAGAATGAGAAATAATTCAACCATGAAAAATTCCAACAATTTTGGCCGAAATTTTTTTTACTGAAGACATGTAAAAAAAGTTGAGTTCGAATTTTGGGAACATTTTTCTACGGAAAATTTTAGAAAATCTAGTACGTTGAGATAATGCTCTTCAAATTGGCAACCGAGAAAAAAATTCCAACTTTGCAGGCTTTCCGCCATTTTGAATTTTTTTTTCAGAATTCTACACCACAATTGAATTGAGCCCTAAAAAATACTAAGATGTGACCAGAAACCGTCATTACAAATGTCACGCATAACTTACCACAGTTGTGAGAATAATATTGCTCAAAGTTGACATTGAACACCCTGTATCTCGCTTATGCGTCGAAAACGATATGTCATAGGGCAAAATAGACTACCTCGGCTATACAGGTTGTATTTTGAGGTGAGGCTGTTCTTGTGACAGGTGATAGAACTCATCAAAATAAATCGTTTTACCGAAAATTTCTTTTATGAAATGTTCCATTTGAAAAATTTATAAAAATGCGGCATACGGCAAAATGATCTGTTATACGCAGGGATTCATCAAGTCAAGTAGCTTGATTTTTTTAACATGCTACTCGACTTGAAATCAAGCTCGTGACAAATTACATACTTGACTCTTGACTTGACTTGATTTGAGATATTAATTACTCGACTTGATATCAAGCTATACTTGATATTACTTGATCTTGATACGTACGAGTCGCACGGCGTATATTTCTGCAAGCTCGTACGCGCTTAGACAAAATAAGGGGGTTCCTTGAGCTCCAAGCTGACTGAAGCAATCGCGCAGTCTTCCATATTCTATTCTAGGTGTTTTGTCCAAGTGCAGAGACTCGTAACATCACATAATTACATAAGTGTTAAACCTGTGCCCTGCAGAAAAAAAAATGAGTAATCATCTGAAATAATGGAATTAGAAATCAGCGACTAGCGAGTCAGAATATGTGTTTGACATCGATCTATTGAGTTCATTCAAGAAATCTCCTGTAAATCGAGCAAATGAAATGGCTGGGCATTATGAAATAGACAAATTCCTGTCTGAATCACGTGCTGACAATTCTGAAGATATTTTAGAATGGTGGATGAGTCACGAAGACGTTTTTCCAAACTTGGCCAAAATGACCAAAGATCTTTTATCAACGCCAGCATCTTCAACTCCTGTTGAGAGACAGTTTTCCAGAGCAGCTCTGACTGTTTCAAAAACCCGCAATAGATTAGGCGACAATTCTATAAGATGCCTCATGTGTCTTAGATCCTGGATGGAGAATGATGTGATCGAACAGTGCTTGGAGGTTCCTCAACATTAAAATTTTTTTTTAATTCTCATTTTGTTATGTTTTATAGCGATATATTTTGTGTTTCCAGTTCAAAATGGTTGACATTTTTGGTTCTTTTATACTTTTATAATGTTTCATAAATAAAAGTGTTTTTTGCAAGGTTCATTCTCATTTCATTATTTATTGATGTGCACACTACACAATAAAACTGTTTAAATCAAGTATGTAGCTTGATACAAGTAGGTACTTGATTTTTGAAGTAGGTACTTGATGAATGAATACTTGACTTTACTTGACATTGGAAAACTACTTCTTGACTTGAACTTGACTTGAATTCAAGTCAAGTCGTGAAACTCTGGTTATACGCACTAGAATTTCTTGCAAATTTGTTAGATAAGAAGACAAAAACAAGAGATGTTGATATCTACGGAGGAGCAGGCAAGGGAGCAGGTTCGGACTGCGGAATTTTCAGATTCACACTGAGAAAAATGTTCATTTTTATTCTAATGAAACAGCTTCATTAACTCTCACATAATTGTTACAATAGTAAATATAATTAATTCGATTATCTGTCTGCTCATTTCAATGTTTTCGTTTCATTCTCATTAGAAGTTCTATCTCATTGTTATCTATTTAATTGGAATAATGACAAATCCTATAGTGTCAATGTTAGGGATAATTATAAGACAACTTTCTGTTTCATTCAAAATTTTACTATTAATTTAATAAACATTCTGACTGCGCTGAAAAAATAGCATTATTGTTTTTATGTGACGCTTTATTGCATCTAACATTTTATAGAGTGGGGATGAACATGGCTTGGCGTCACTTGTTATTCATTTAACAACAAAGTCGTGGAAGTGCGTTGCAAGAGGTTATTTCGTTACTCTGTTGGTTTTTAATTGTGCAAGTGTGAGTTTGAAGCTTAAGATCAAATTTGATCTCGGTTCAGGTAAGTTACATTAGGAATTATATGTGAGCAAGGTCATCTTTTCAATAATAACTAATGAAAACTGCTTGAATGCTTATAATAACTTCATTTTCCACTCAAGCTGAGATCATTGAATAGAGGCATTGAGCCGAAACTGCTAAAATTAGGTGACATTTTTCATACCTATTGAATACCTACTGGAGTACTGTAGACTGTAGAGTTTGTTATGTCATATTTTCTAGTTTTCAGAGGGAGAAATGGATAATGAATCCTTTCGTTTCATTTCACCGGACGATAGGATTCTACAGAAGATACTGCCTAAAGAAGGCTCAAGGCTTTGACATGTATATTGTTTCATAATACTGAAATTGTATTGTTTGTAATGTTTTGAGTTATAGAAATGAATTGAGTTTTCATTGTTAATAGCTATGGAGTTTTAGGAGTACCTATTATAAATGATTGTTAAATAAACTGGAGTTTATAATGTTAATTCATATTACATCATTCCTTCATCACAAGCCCATACATATTATCTCATTTTCATCGTTGAATTCTATGATAAATTTCCATTTTAATTTCATCATTCCTTAGTATTTTTCTATAATTTTATTCTTCATATTGCAAAATAATCAATTTTTCTTTATTCTTGAATTGAAGTATCATGTCTAATAAATATAATGTGCTATCTTCAAAACAATAGTGAAACTGAAATTCTGAATGTATGATGCAGTACAATTATTTTTACAATTCACTTTATACTATTCAGAAGGTGGCTACATCAATTTTATTATACTCTTTAATTGAAAATATTAATCAGTTCATTAAATCTAATAGGAGTGTTCATCAAGTTGAAAATACTTTTTAATCGAATTTATAACGCGCAATAACAAATTCAATAGGAGGTTTCATTAATTTCATGATGAAATTTCATTGAGGTTATTGAACTTGACCATTATATTAATAAAACGCTTCCATTGTTGCTAAAGCAAAGCCACATCCATTTTTATGATACGAGTTTCATTACAGTTATGGGGCGTCCAATGGTCACCTATTTAATGAAGATAGCTTTATAAAATCAATGAGAATTATAATCGGAATAATGAGAATTTTTTCTCAGTGCACCTATAGAAACTAGAAAATAATCTAGTTACATTTTCTCGAAACAGGGGCATAATTCATATAAAAAATTTTTGGTAAAATGACTCATTTTGATGAGTTCTACCATCTGTCAAAAGAAAGGCCTCACCTTAAAATACACCCTGTATATGTTTGTTCAGTTCATGGTGAAACACTCTGTACAAAACATTCATTGATCGCTGGGTCCAACGTCATTCAATAATTTCATTCATATGTATCTAATGCTCATACAGGGTGTCACATAAAAAGGAAACAGGACTTTTGTCGAAAAAAATTTTTGGATTACGGGTCGTGTGATATGTTGTTAATAAGGTTTTTTCCTTTTGAATGACAGTGAAATTTTTTTCAATATCATACTCGTTCGCGTAATATTTGGCTTTGAAAATGAAATGATTACCAGTGTCAATGCGACAAGGTAATTTTCTTAGAATGGTATAAATTTTGTTCCGATTTGCGTCCATTATTCGCAAGTTTTCCGGAAGTCATTCTCCTGTACCTATGCGTTATTAGTGTTGGGTAGTACACGTCTCAAAATTGAGTTTGTAAGAGGCGCCTCATTTTTGTACTGAAGCAGTACAGTGTACCACTTCAAATGAGGCGAGGCGTTCATGAGGCGAGGCGTTTATGACGCGATAGGGAGTCGGGACAAAATATTGTACTACTACAGATACAGACTGATGACGGGTAGTTGAGGAGAGGTAGGATAGGAACGTTGACGTCGGACGTCGTTGACCGTCTCGATGACTCGTTTAGTGTTGGGTACGTCTTACAAGAGGCGGCTCACTTGTCCCGTACACGACGAAGAAATGTAAGAGCGGCTCATTTTTATAAACTGTACCACTTCAATCCGAATGTCCCACCAAGTCTGGAATCCTCGATGAGGCCCAAAAAGCGATCGAGGAGAACGCGACAAATGGATCCGAAAGAGGGGAAGGGATGAAGTCCTGGCCACCGGGACAAGATCGACAGAGGTTGTGATTGTACCTGAGTCCTGAACTACTGAAGTGTTTCATGACTCATAATACACAGATACAGATGTCATAAATTATGGAATTACGGTTGGTTTTATGGGGCGGCTCTTACCGAATATGCTCGGATTTTGTAGGAGTTTCCTTTGATTTTCAACTCACAGAAAATCAATTTTATTTTCAATCATTGTGTGAAGAGAATATTTATTCTTCAGAGAAGGATCAAAATGCTCAGCTCTCGATTATAACCTGCTATTTATTTACTAGTATCTCATGACATTAGAGTGTTAATCTTTCCGATTGAACAATAATTATTAATTATTATTGAGAATTCTGTTCGACACAGATAAAGAAAAATTTGTGAGCATGAATCGTCGATTCGACGAAAAATTGAACGAATTATTATTATTATCTTTATAAAAGGGCGAAATTGTTTCTTTCTAACCAAATTAACAAAAATTATTAAATACATATATAAAATCTCCGTAATAGTAATACTCAATAAATGACCCTCATAAATGTTAAAATTGCGAATTGCGATGAGCCATAAATAACCAATATACCTCGTCGGCATAATGAAGTCCCACAAAAAGAATTCAACCCAAATTTTTCGGCCTGTAATCTGAAAACTTGCTCCGGATCCGGAAACTACCCTAATTCAATATTGCAGAAATTCTGGGTTTTCCAAATTCGTTTTTTGTGCATTTCATTGCTTCAACTCAGTCGACGTTACCCTCCTTTTGCATCGACTTATTTGAAGTGTAACGAGTCATCGAGACGGTCAACGACGTCCGACGTCAACGTTCCTACCTCTCCTCAACTACCCGTCGTCAGTCTGTATCTGTAGTAGTACAATATTTTGTCCCGACTCCCTATCGCGTCATAAACGCCTCGCCTCATGAACGCCTCGCCTCATTTGAAGTGGTACACTGTACTGCTTCAGTACAAAAATGAGGCGCCTCTTACAAACTCAATTTTGAGACGTGTACTACCCAACACTAGACTCGTTACACTTCAAATAAGTCGATGCAAAAGGAGGGTAACGTCGACTGAGTTGAAGCAATGAAATGCACAAAAAACGACTTTGGAAACCCCAGAATATCTGGAATATTGAATTAGGGTAGTTTCCGGATCCGGAGCAAGTTTTCTGATTACAGGCCGAAAAATTTGGGTTGAATTCTTTTTGTGGGACTGCATTATGCCGACGAGGTATATTGGTTATTTATGGCTCATCGCAATTCGCAATTTTAACATTTATGAGGGTCATTTATTGAGTATTACTATTACGGAGATTTCATATAATATGTATTTAATAATTTTTGTTAATTTGGTTAGTAAGAAACAATTTCGCCCTTTTATAAAGATAATAATAATAGTTCGTTCAATTTTTCGTCGAATCGACGATTCATGCTCACAAATTTTTTTTTATCTGTGTCGAACAGAATTCTCAATAATAATTAATAATTATTGTTCAATCGGAAAGATTAACACTCTAACGTCATGAGATACTAGTGAATAAATAGCAGGTTATAATCGAGAGCTGAGCATTTTGATCCTTCTCTGAAGAATAAATATTCTCTTCATACAATGATTGAAAATAAAATTGATTTTCTGTGAGTTGAAAATCAAAGGAAACTCCTACAAAATCCCAGCATATTCGGCAAGAGCCGCCCTAAAACCAACCGTAATTCCATAATTTATGACATCTGTATCTGTGTATTATGAGTCATGAAACACTTCAGTAGTTCAGGACTCAGGTACAATCACAACCTCTGTCGATCTTGTCCCGGCGGCCAGGACTTCATCCCTTCCGCTCTTTCGGATCCATTTGTCGCGTTCTCCTCGATCGCTTCTTGGGCCTCATCGAGGATTCCAGACTTGGTGGGACATTCGAATTGAAGTGGTACAGTTTATAAAAATGAGTCGCTCTTAAGGTGTCCACTCACGAGGACACCGATCCGAGCGTTTTATGGCCTTTTATGACATTTAATGAGCCCCCGACCAATCACAGAGACTCTTTTCGCACGTGGTCTCATAAAATGTAATAAAAATCCCGGATCGGTCGCCTCGTCAGTGGACAGCATTACATTTCTTCGTCGTGTACGGGACAAGTGAGCCGCCTCTTGTAAGACGTACCCAACACTATGCGTTATGAAATTCATAGATTTGACTTTTCGGGACACTCATCTCGTTTTTGGCACTGTATTTTCGAAATTGGTATTAATCTTCCGCTTCAAATGAATTAGGAATCATTGTTTCATTTTAAAAGAATATTACGTAAACGAATGATTCATATGAAAAAAAACTGACTGTCAGTATAAAAATATTTTTCAAATCCATATGCCTAACCGATCTTCCTCATTCTTTTAGGAATTGGAGTTGCCGTGCCGCACAGAGGGACGAAATTATATAATGATGGTTTTTACGTGACTATTCCACTCATTCCATTTTTAGTGAGGAAGTTTCCTTAGCAACACTCGTTTCTCATCGATAAAACATTCACATCGGCAAAACCAACAAGTTGGTATTTCAGCGACAATTTTTTGACGTTTCTCAAATTCATAGATAGCTTCGGAAATGAATACCATAGAGAAAACAAACAACGTTTACACCTTTTCCAATTGTAATTCAGAAAACGTAAAATGTAATTCAGAAAAGCAAATTTGAATTTCAGAAAATGGAAATTGTAATTCAGAATAGTAAGTTGATACATATCATATACTATTCTGAATTACAATTTCCATTTTCTGAAATTCAAATTTGCTTTTCTGAATTACATTTTACGTTTTCTGAATTACAATTGGAAAAGGTGTAGTTGATCTATGATGAATACTTATTTGTCAAATCGCGCAATACAAGCCCAATGTGACCATCTTCAGACACATTTTCTCGTGAAATAGTCATTTCGAATACAACTCGAGATGAAATTTAAGCAGGTAAAATTTCTCTGTTGTAATATTCAAGTTTGTTGCTTCTCGGCAATTTCGCTCATGACATTTTTCCAAAATCACTCGCCTAGCGGCTCGTGATTTTGATACAAATATCATTCGCGAAATTGCCGAACTCAACAAACTTTCATTTTACAATCGAGAAATTTTGCCGGCAAAATTTCATCTCTAGTGGTATATGAGAAATTTCCCCTTCATGAAGAAAATTGACGGGTCAGAGCGATTGTCAAAAAATCTGAATTTTTCAACTAGAAAAAAACTCTGTTTACCCAATCAATCTTCTTCGCAGTAGGGATTGCAAATTTACCGGATTTGAATTTACCGGTAATTCGGTAAATTATTTGAAAAATTACCGATTTACCGGTATTTACCGGTTTTTTCCGATATAAAAGAATAAGCCACAAAATAAATAACCAGAGTTTGATTCTTATCAAATAGTAACAACAGAAAAATGAAACTCTGGGTAAATCGAAAAAAAAAATAATATACCTAACTCAAAGACTAGTAAGAGGCCCTAAAACATTCGAAATACTAATTTAAATAAAAAATATTTGTCGTTTCTAACTTTTTCAACGACTCGTCCGATTCCTTTATGCCCTTAGAAAACAAAGTTTATAAGCTTTGTTTTCTCTGGGCCTTTTTCATTAAACTAAAGGGATCGAAAGAATGTAAATGTGTGAAAAAGAAATAGCAATATTTTTGGAAAGACGGATTCAGGGGAAAAACTTAGATATTGCTTTCGCAACACTCATGACAACTCCTAGTGTGGAGTCCAAAAAAGCCATAATAGCCCGGGAGCCAGTGATAGTTTTTGGTGACCAATTTTAACCCTGGCCATAATTTGTATATAGCTTAATTTGTATTTGTCTTATAGCATAGTGTTCGTCAGCTGGCGCACCAGTGGTGGGTTTGCCAACGGGAGCAACGAAAACACGTAAAAAAAATATTGAGTTTCAGTCATTTTAACCCTGGTGAAATTCACAGAAATGGTAGTTTATATAATTATTCGAATAAAAAAAATCGTCCGCTGGCTGTACGTTGGTGGAAAACCCGTCCGCTGGACATGAAAACTTGTTTTCCACCAACGTACAGCCAGCGGACGATTTTTTTTATTCGAATAATTATATAAACTACCATCTCTGTAAATTTCAGCAGGGTTAAAATGACTGAAACTCAATTTTTTTTTTACAAGTTTCCATGTCCAGCGGACGGGTTTTCCACCAACGTACAACCAGCGGACGACTTTTTTTATTCGAATAATTATATAAACTACCATCTCTGTAAATTTCAGCAGGGTTAAAATGACTGAAACTCAAAATTTTTTTTACAAGTTTTCATGTCCAGCGGACGGGTTTTCCACCAACGTACAACCAGCGGACGATTTGTTTTATTCGAATAATTATATTAACTACCATCTCTGTAAATTTCAGCAGGGTTAAAATGACTAAAACTCAAAATTTTTTTTACAAGTTTTCATGTCCAGCGGACGGGTTTTCCACCAGCGTACTGCCAGCGGACGATTTAATTTATTGGAATAATTATACAAACTACCATCTCTGTAAATTTCAGCAGGGTTAAAA
Source organism: Adalia bipunctata (assembly GCA_910592335.1). Taxonomy (NCBI): domain Eukaryota; kingdom Metazoa; phylum Arthropoda; class Insecta; order Coleoptera; family Coccinellidae; genus Adalia; species Adalia bipunctata. Next base: position 49,164,036 of record OU342950.1, on the reverse strand, counting down.
TGACTGAAACTTAATTTATTTTCAGAAGTTCCCATGTCCAGCGGACGTTTTCATGTCCAGCGGACGGGGTTTCCACCAACGTACAGCCAGCGGACGATTTTTTTTATTCGAATAATTATACAAACTACCATCACTGTGAATTTCAGCAGGGTTAAAATGACTGAAACTCAAATTTTTTTTTACGAGTTTCCATGTCCAGCGGACGGGTTTTCCACCAACGTACAGCCAGCGGACGATTTTTTTTATTCGAATAATTATACAAACTACCATCTCTGTAAATTTCAGCAGGGTTAAAATGACTGAAACTCAATATTTTTTTTACATGTTTTCGTTGCTCCCGTTGGCGAACCCACCACTGTTGAGTCAGCTGACGGTCACTTTGGCTAAGAAAACGACCAAATCAAGCTATATACAAATTATGGTCAGGGTTAAAATGACTGACTAAAAAATGTCACTGGCTCCCGGGCTATAACTTCGGCAGGGACAATTCTAACAAAGACTAGGTAGCGGCTGAAGCCGTGTTTCACCAACGATTTTAATCTCGCTTAAGGCAGTAATCGATCATTTTCTGTGGTTTTCCAGTCAAAATCAATCGGTAATCTCAGGCCGGGTTTCACCAACGATTTTAATCTTGTTTAAGGCAGTAAACGATAATTTTCTGTGGTTTTTCAGTCAAAAATCAATCGTTTATCTCAGTTAACTCGTTTAACCAGTTTAAAATATTTGGTGAAACCGGGCCTCAGTTATCTCCGTAAACCAGATTAAAATGTTTGGTGAAACCGGGCCTTAGTGAAGAAAGTATTGATATATCAATACAATAAGATTAGGTGATTAAAGTATTGATATATCAATATACAATAAGATTAGGTCTCCACACTAGTAGGCCGAGTTGTCATGAGTGCTGCGAAAGTCATTTCTAAGTATTTCCCTGAATTCCTTCTTTCCAAAAATATTGCATTTCTATTTCACACACTTACATACTTGAATATTTTACAATCCATCCCTTCCGCGCTGCCCGTGCATTACAGAAAAACGGATCAGCGCTGGCATTTTTTTTACCGAAATTACCGGTAAAAGATGTCGGTTTCTTGGTCGGTAATTTGAAGAACATTAAGGGCGGTAAATCGGTAAACCGGTAAATCGTTAAACCGGTAATGCAATCCCTACTTCGCAGTTATTATCAGGTATACAGGGTGAGTCAAGCTGAACGCCTCGGACTCTCGTGCATGGCCACATGGTACATTTTTTTGTAAAAGGCCTAGTGAAGTATATGTATGTCGATTTGGACTACACTTTAAAAATAATGACATCCATTCAAGGTGTTTGAAAAGAGCGTGACATATCAAAGTTATGTTTTTTGAAATGGAACACCCTTTATTTTCTTGCGTTTTTGAGGAAAAATAAGTGGACTTCGCGAAAGTATCCAATATCCATATATTTAACTCTCTCCGTTTGCGAGATATTCAACTATTTCTCAAAAAGTAATGTTGTCAAAGAAATTAAAAAAATTCATCGATTTCGAAAAGGCTTCGATAACTCCTTTAGCAGCACATTTAGGTATAGGGAAATGATATATGGTTCGAAAGGAAATGAAGAGGGGAATCTTGTCATGTGGATAAATATAGGGTGTTGCATTTGAAATAGCAAAGTTATTGGAGTTCAAATATGCGGTAAATGAAAATGTTCTTGACAATATTAAGCACACTGTATACTATTGATAGTCTACTCAAGGCACAGAAACTAGCTGAAAGGGATCTAAGGGACCTCGGACAAAATTTTGTACAATTGCCGTTGCTAATTCCAATGATATTGAATTTCCTTGACAACATTCCTTTTTGAGAAATAGTTGAATATCTCGCAAACGGAGAGAGTAAGGTATATGGATACATTCGCGAAGTCCACTAATTTTTCCTCAAAGAATTCGAAAATGCAAGAAAATACAGGGTGTTCCATTTAAAAAAATCATAACTTTGATATGTCACGCTCTCTTCAAGCACCCTGTATGAATGACATTATTCTTAAAATGTAGTCCAAATTGACTAACATATACTTCCTTCGACCGTTTACTGAAAAAATGTACCATTTGGCCACGAGAGTCCGAGGCGTTCAGCTTGACTCGCCCTGTAGAACGGGTAAAATGCATTCATATGCAGAGTTGACCGTCGCCAAACTTAGGAAGAAGTTCGTTTTTTACTTACTTGTTTTTTCATGCTTATTATTTTAAATTGTAATTCATACTTTTTTTGCCTGATAATATGTGCATTCCTTTTTATTCCGTAATTTTTTGAGTTTATAGAATTCTTCTAAACTCTGGCTATAAATAAAAAATAATAATATGCATCCTTTATTTTCCATATATTTTTTGATGTTTGATATATGTGGAAGATATCAAAATTAGGTATACCTGTAGCAGAACTTAGTTGTGGAAAGGAATACATCCAAAATAATCACCAAATATAATGGAAATTCAATTCGAAAAAACCATCCTAATTCTAGCAGTATATCATATATCAATGATCAACTCAACATCGTAGATCAAAATATAATAATGCTCCATACAATATTATAACCACAACAACATACCTGAAATATGCCTCAAAATAGTGTAGGTATATGGAAATAGACAACTAATAAATCTTACTTCGCATGATTTCAGTTTCCGAAACAAATTGACGTATAGGTCTTAATTACCATATTTCCCATAAAACCAATTAAGTCTCTTCAGCATATGTGTGAATGAGGACCACTGTCCATCCTGTTGATGGCAATAATTATGAGTTTCTTCCTAGGGATTCTGAATCTTCCTATGCAGATGGTCCACACTTGAAGAAGCTGAAAGGGCCCGAAAATAGGGGTTCGGATGTTGGAACATGCAGTTAACGTGTAGGCGTTCACACATTGAACATAAATCAACCTGTGAAAGCAGTTATGCATTCCCTTTTCAGGATATTTACTTTCTCCCTTCAGTATTTGGCTCAAACCCTAATTAAGAGAGAAATTTTCATATGTAATACCACTAGAGATGAAATTTTGCCGGCAAAATTTCTCGATTGTAAAATGGAAGTTTGTTGCTTTCGGCCATTTTGCGAATGACATTTGTATCATTGTATTGATTTTGGAAAAATGTCATGAGCGAAATTGCCGAGAAGCAACAAACTTGAATATTACAAGAGAGATATTTTACCTGCTTGCGTTATTTGACTAATAAGTATTCATCATAGATCAACTAAACGTTGTTTGTTTTCTCTATGGTATTCATTTCCGAAGCTATCTATGAATTTGAGAAACGTCAAAAAAATTGTCGCTGAAATACCAACTTGTTGGTTTTGCCGATGTGAATGTTTTATCGATGAGAAACGAGTGTTGCTAAAGAAACTTCCTCACTAAAAATGGAATGAGTGGAATAGTCAATGAAATTTTGAAAAATGAAGCGAAATACATTTTATGCATGAATATATATATTTATTGAATTTTCAACCAAAAAGAGTGTTTCCCAGAATCTGCACAGCAAAATATAATTTATTAGTTTTGAGGAGTTCTAAAACAAGAAGAATGATTGTGATATACAGAGTGTAACAGCCAAATGGAATAAATTCGATAACGAATAAATGAGGGGGTGTTAGAAAAAACGCTCGGACACGTCGATTTGTAATTTTAAATGCGCATATTTTTCAAGGAAATAAAATTATATAGGGTGTTCCATGCGACCGTGGCCAATACCAACTTTCTTATTTCAAATTCAACCCCCTGTATATTATTCATTTTTTGGATTCTTCAGAAAATTCTAGACATAATAGCGATAATAAATTTAAAGAAAATATCGAAAGAGTTAGCAATATTTTAAAAGAAAATAATTACCCTAAATATGCCATTCGACACATTATTAATAAGACCAAACAGAAAATAACTAACACACGAGAATACTTTGAACGTACTCGTGCATTGTATTGTAGGTTTCCCTTTATACCTGGATTGTCACAGAAAATATCGAAAATTTTCAATAAGATTAACTGTACATGCGCATTTTACAATAAAATAACAACTAGAAAATATTTTACGCAATTAAAAGACCCCGTTCCAACAGAATCACAATCAGGGGTGGTTTATAGTATACCATGTTTCAACTGTGACAAGTCCTACGTGGGACAGACAAGACAGCTTCTAAAAGACAGGGTTAGACAACACAAGACTGACTGCAACAACATCAGAAATTTGGAAAAAACAGCGCTCACTGCACATACACAAAAAGAAGGACATAAATTTAATTTTGAAGGAACCAAAATACTTGACCATGAAAATAATAACTATCGACGAAATATTAGCGAAATGATACACATAACAATAAACAAGACAATAAATTATAGGGAAGACGTTAATGGACTTAGTACAATTTATAATAATTTATTAATACCTTTAAGAAAAATAAAGGAAAAACACTGAATAACAATGTTTTATAAACAAAGAAAAAGAATTATTCTTTGACAATATGTTTAGGTTCTGTGTTTCTTTCTGGAATAATCTAGATATTACCTCCGATAAAATGTGTGAAATATGTTAACGGTTATTCTGAAATTCCTTAAAGAAAATTTGTAATTGTGGGAGAAAGAAAGAATTTTAATATATGACGATTTATGTTCAATTCAGTTTTGACTTTGTTCCTGTGTAATCATTAAAGTAAGTGTGATGTCGTTTGTTTTTTATGTAGACTCATTTTTATGAAATTTCAGCCTTGATAAAGGTCCGATGTGTGACCGAAACGTCGGTTTTATGACAAAAAACTAAGGAATATAAATAAACATTGTCCAAATACCTGAGAAAGAGTTTTAATATTTGAAGAATATGGACGAGAATGAAAATCAAAATTCTAGACATAATTCATCAGTGGCGGATTAACGACTCAAGGGGCCCTACGCTTCAAAACTTTTGGGGCCCCCTCTGAAACATTTCAGATTTTTTTCAAAAGATTTTTTTAATTAAAACTCACTTCTTTAAAACAAAAACATAAGGTTAATTTATAAAATACAAGGTATGTATATCAAAACAAAACATAAAAGGGAAAATTATTACCAAAATTCAAATACGAAATATCTCTAGAATATCATAACTGCAAATTTTTTATTGCGGCATCGATATCAAGGAATAAATAAAATCATCATAAAAGATACAAGTATCGTAAAGCTGTAAATCACTTACCTACAACATAAAATTCCTCTTGAAAAATTGATTTTTTCTTATTTTAATATCAGCAACTTCTTTTATTGCAGAATCATAATCGATACTGTTCGTTATATCACTTTCGATAGAAAGTATTCCTAAAAACTGTAGTCTATTTTCTGTCATAACAGTTCTATATTTATTTTTTATCAATGACAGTTTGGAAAATGAGCAAAAAACTCTGTCAATTTTGGATGTTTAGCTTTACTCTGCTCTTTACTTTCCTTGAGCTTTCGTTTTTGGTAGCCGCTCATATAACGTCTGTCAGACATGGTGTCACGTCAATATTACATATGTACCTAACTAGCAACTGTATTGATAAGAAAATGTTAAATTTTATTTCATATTCTGTGAGGACTAACACAGAAATTCATTGACTTCGCTCTATCGAAGTATGAAATCCGAACCGATGAGCTAATATATGAAAAATAATTATCTAATTGATACAACAAAAGAATGGTAGAATATGAACATATTATTGAATATAGTGAAAGACTCTATCGGAGATGATCGGAAGTCAAGAAAAAATTGCAACAATTAAATTGATAAATATCTAAATATACATCCATATTTTTGAAACGAAATCATTTGTTTTGTTTGTCATTTCGTCGTACAAACACGTGAGTACAGGTTGAATTAAATAATTTCTGTAAATCGTATTTTGTATTTCCTTTTCCCGGTAGGTATTGAACCAATATTATGTCGTATGCCTTACATATATCGGAAATGAATTTGACTGGTCTGCCTCATCATCGCTCGAATTATGTTTATGCCGAATTGCCGAAAAATTGAAAGAATGTTATTTCTAGCATATGAAACTGCTCTGTAAAGCTCACCTTCTAAATCAATTATATCGTTCAATGAGAGTACAAGGATTCAAAAGTCCAAACACAAACAGAAATAGTTCAATTCACCAACACTTCTCAGTTTTTCACAATATTTGAATCTTACACGTTACCCGAAACTCGCCCGTCACTGTCAACACTTTTCGAATCTTGTGAAATGAATGTAAGAAAAAAATATGCAGACCTAAGAACTTTTGCACAAGTATTTTTCACTTTACAACTCTAAACGAATCATCAGCTGGTCGGCCGTTCTGTAGCACATTCCTAGATTTTAAAGGAAATGCCGACTTTATTGAATTATGATGTAATTGTAAATATTGGAATTGGGCCGCCACCCTTGTCTGAATTTATTGCAGGCAGACAAGATAATTAGGGACAGTACGCTGAATCTCGGATGGTGTGTTTCTTCCAACATTTGAGTTTTGCTCTGAGGCTCTTGTTATTCAATTGCGTCTCGTGTGAATGTAACAATTCATAATTCGCAAGTTGCCTCTGAGCTTGTTATAAAATATAGTACAGTCTGACTATTTTTTTTCACACTTACAGACTGAATTTCCATTCTGGCAAAAAAAATTCAATTCGATCGCGGGGGCCCCTATGGACCTCGGGGCCCTACGCTGCAGCGTACTAAGCGTACCGGTTAATCCGCTACTGAATTCATGTAGAATGTCCTATACCTATCTTCAACTTTTTCGGAAATATTAAATGTTTTCAGATTTTTTACATTTTTTTACTATTTTACATTCGACTTCTTTTTGTGGGGATATGTCAAAAGAATTGTATACGAAACGAAACCCTTAAACTTAGACGACCTAAAAAACCGAATCACGCTTGCGATTTTATCAGTCACGCCTGAAATGTTGAGTAACGTTAGAAGACAATTCTACACATTTCATCTACATTTTGAACATTTCCTACATTTACACTAATTTTTTTTTGTATTTTTTTAATTATTAAGAAATAATCAGTAATACTTATCAGGTTTTAAGTGTAATGTACCGAATTTGTGAAATAAAATAATTTTCATAAAACGTTGATTTTTGCAATAAATCTGAAGACACTTAATATTTCCGAAAAAGTTGAAGATGGTATAGGACATTCTACATGAATTATGTCTAGAATTTTCTGAAGAATCCAAAAAATGAATAATATACAGGGGGTTGCATTTGAAATAAGAAAGTTGGTATTGGCCACGGTCACATGGAACACCCTCTATAATATTATTTTCTTGAAGAATATGCGCATTTAAAATTACAAATCGACGTGTCCGAGCGTTTTTCCCAACACGCCCTCATTTATTCGTTATCGAATTTATTCCATTTGGCTGTTAAACTCTGTATGTGTAGAACGTTGGCATCAGTTGATCTGAGTTTTCACAATCCACATTCCTAGCAACGTGAGAAAATCCAGAATACTCTTTTCACGTTCTGTGAAAATGGCTGTTAGAAATTTTGTTCTCCTGATAATTTCAAAACTGCGAATTTGATCCTGATGCCAAGAACGCGTAACTAGAACAATAAAAATTCCAGCGAATCATCGAAGAAAATATTTCAATACTTTTCTGTAACAACCGATCTGGCCATATCTATACTGATATTATGCAGAGGAAAGATTTGTAATTTGTGTGTTTGATAGGCTCAAAAACTACTGGACCGATTTCAGAAATTCTCTCACCCTTAGAACATTAACCCTGAGTGACATAGGCTATACTTTTCACCCGAAAAAAATAAGGATACCTACTAAATCTTAAATAATAACAAAAAAATCAGCTATAATCAGGTATTTTCACGTGCGCTGCAAAAACCGTAAGACTTACGTGGATACAATGTATATGACGGAAATGTACCTCTTGAATAGTTCTACAAAAAAGTCCGCGATAGCATATATCTAGCTCCCAAGATTGACTTTCTATTACCTGTTTATAGTAAGCAGATGTTTTCTAAAATTATGCACTATTTGGAAGTGTGTTTTTATTAATTGGGTATTGATCCTCATGAAACCTAATACGTTATTTATCCCCTGTATTTGATTTGTAACGAAATTGCCCTTTACATCATACAAATACAACGAGTACATCAAAAGATATGGCAGGTTGAAGATGAAACCGCCGCGTGAAACAAATTTCTACCCGGGCGGAGCTGGAATGGCCTGCTTGTATCTGTTATTCGCAATAGCCGAAATCGGCCACTGTCCGAAATTTTTGCCCACAACGCGTTATGGGTATCCAAATTTACCCACGATGCGAATAGATGTTCTTTTTTCGAGCACTGAGTAAAGCAGAATACCCAGAACGCGTTGTGGGTAAATTAGATAATCCACAATGCGAATCCAATTTTAGCGCGCTTTCATTCTGCGTTGTGGACAATTCATTTTACCCACGTCGCGTTCTGGGCATTGCACTTTTCCCAGAAAGCGATGAACCAGAATTTGTCGTCGAAGTCAGCCTGCTGTAGGTTGTGTACTGACAGGTACGAGTAGCGAGTATTACGAGTAGCATGAATAGATTACTTACCACAGTGCCTGGATACCTTGTGATTTCTTGAAATTGGTTTGACTGTGTTTTGGTTTTAGTGCATGTTTTCGAAAATATTTCAATATGAAAGCTGAATTCGAACAAAAATTAAGTGAACAGGTCGTTATTACTACCAGACGGAGGTCATTTAGAGATTATGTATGAAACCAAAGTGACACTATAAAGAAAACAGGATGGACTTGAATTATTATTCAAAAAATATCGTAGATTAAAACGGTTTGATCCATTAATTGGTGGAGAGAAGGATAAACTTGTTAACATAGAACGTGTAGCAAATCAATCTGGCCTAGATTTTTAATCTGCAGCAAATGAAATGTATGATGTAATACTGATAACTCATTGAAAAATTGGACACAAAAGAGAAAAAGCTATCTGTCCATTCCGCTTCACCCAAAATACGTTTCAAGGAAAACAATGATTACAAAAAACCTTATATTGAAATTAGAATAAGTTTAACGTCTGTGAATATAATTAAGAAGAGAAATAATTTTCAAAAAATATTCAATTGTCTGCATGCCGTTATTTCTCTTCTTACATTGAAAGTTCATAAAGGTGAAACAAAACGATATATCAACAACTTATTGGAATGGAACTAAAAACAAATAGGTATTATTTATTTTCACAAGTACTTTTATGAAATCTTGAATTATATTTTATATTCAATTTCACACATGCACACGCCTTAGTTTGACATCCTTTCAAACAATTGCATTTTATAAAGCCAGATTGGTTTCCTGAACGTTCCTTGTTAACAAGTTTTTTTTTTGGCCAACTGTTAATAAATCACATCTTTTCAATCTTCGATATTTTTTGGATGATAATTGAAGCCCATCCTGTTTTCTCTGTAGTGCCACTTTGATTTCATTTACTAACTCCAAATAACGTTCGTCCGATAATAACAATAACAACGACCTGTCTTTTTTTCTAGCATACTTAGTTTTCGTTCAAATTAGGTTTTCATATTGATATAATTTCGAAAAGAGGCCCTTCAATCAAACTTGAGAATTCACAAGGTGCGTAATCTATTCACGTTAGATACTCATGATAATGGCTTCTCGTACTTGCCAGTACTCAAGCTACAGCACACTGACTTCGACGACAAATTCTGGTTCATCGCTTTCTGGGTAAAGAGCGATACCCACAACCCGTTGTGGGTAAAATGAATTGTCCACAACGCAGAATGAAAGCGCGTTAAAATCGAATTCGCATTGTGGATTATCTAATTTACCCACAACGCGTTTTGGGTATTCTGCTTTACTCAGTGCTCGAAAAAAGAACATCTATTCGCATCGTGGGTAAATTTGGATACCCATAACGCGTTGTGGGCAAAAATTTCGGACAGTGGCCGATTTCGGCTATTGCGAATAACATGCATATCTAATAATTCCTGTATGGGGAATGTGCCAATGAAAACTGAAGCTGGGCTTTGGTAAGAAACCAGATCTGCGCGTGTGCCGCAATATTGAGAATAAACATAATTTACTAATTCTGTCTCTCTCTCTGACGCATCGTATTATGTCGTGAAACGTATGTCATTCATAAATTCATGTGAATATTTTCGATCATGACCTCACAATTTCCTGTGAAATGTTTCAATCGCTTTATTTCTTCAAGTCCTGAATATCATTTTTAACTCCTATATTCGTATTTCAGAATTGAACTGAAAATATTTAAGTAACATAGGTATGTATTTTCATCCTCGATATCTATTTTCTTGTTATCTCCCAAAATAAGCATAACCTATACATGTCTCGCAATTTTTGAATTTCCAGTTGACGGAAGCGTACAACTCAGTCCTTACCAAAGATTTGGCTTCACTTTGTGAGTGTGAAAAGCAGGGGTATAATCCATATTAGTGTTATTAGATATATGGATCTGGCATATTTGAAACCACCTATGTCAAAACTACGGATTGAATTGAGATAAAACTTCGCATTTAGATGGAGAATGACGTGAAATGTAGAAATTGAAAAGAATAAACACACTATATTTCAATATATTTTAATTCTTAGGCTATCGATTTCGGATATTTATTCCATCATCAGGCCAGCTGAAAACACACAAGGATATATATATACATTTAGGATTTCTTTTATATTATTCGATCTACATTTATTAGTTTCTTTTCGAGGATGGATATTTTTATAGGTTAAGAGTATGCAACTTATAAGACTTACTGTCGTATGGAAGTCAACATGGATTGATCATTCTTTATCATCTTAATAGATGATAAAGAATGATCAATCCATGTTGACTTCCATACGACAGTAAGTCTTATAAGTTGCATACTCTTAACCTATAATTAATTAACATATAATTCTGATATTTTCCGGCTAAATGTCTTGTCTGTTCTCTAGATGTTTCAATCAATCGGAATTATAAATGATTATTTTTATTTTTCGTTCTTAGTAGCGTGGTGTCAGTCGGACATGGACAGGAAAACGGTTATGGTCTGCTCTCAACGTCATATTCGTGTATATGCTCTGCGAGCGGGAAATTCAATTTTTTGTTTTCGTTATTTAGTTATCTATAAGCTTGAATATATTTCTTCCATTGAATTCGATGTTATCATTTAATAAATATGGGTTATCTTTATTTTTTATGATTTCGTGTTGTTCCAGTAAGGTCATTTTGTAATATTTATTTTCTCTGTGTAGTATTTTCAGGTTGTCGTAGTTTATTATATGTTTTGAATCTTCAATATGTAAACCTAAGGCTGAATGAGGTCTATTTTTTCTATGTTCGTTGAATCTTTTTTCTACGCTACGTGTAGTCATTCCTATGTAAAATGAGGGACAATTTGTGCATGTTATCTGGTATATTCCGCTCTGTTGTTCTAGTTTTGGTTTTGTTCTGTTGTTAATTAATATGTTCTCCAATGTTCTATGTCGTCTACTTGTAAGCGTATAATTGTATTTTCTTAGAGTTAAGTCCAGTCTTTCATGTAAACCTTTGTAATAAAGTGTGGATATGAAATATTTCTTAGTTGTTATGTGGGGATATATTTGTGGAAGAAGTGGAAGAAGACATATACTATTCTAACTACGAATCGGACAGAAAGAGAAGAGCAAAACTTGGAAAGCTGATTGAAGACAAGAACACACTGATGCAGTCGAGATTGAGACCCCAAACAAGAGAAGTGGGAGACACAGCATTGAACAGCCACGAATTCCATAGAAGATTTACCAATCTATCAGAGGTGAACTTTGATGAAAACGAGCTGAAGGTTTTAAACATGGGACAGAAATTCGCACCAACCCCAAAAACAGCAGACGTTTATAGGACATCCATAGATATAGAGATACAAGTGAAAAACAACCCCGAATACCATACAATAGCGAAAGAAATAGCAGATAATTTAAAAATCTATAAAAATAAAAAGGTAGGAATATGCAACCAGACACAAATTAGAGATAATAAACATTTACAAAAGACCATACAATCAATACAAAAAAGAATGACTGACAAAAAACTTATATTAACGAAAGCAGACAAGAATGCAGGACTTGTAATGTTAGAAAAAACAACATATATAGAAAAAACATTGGAATTCTTCAGAAGTAATAATATCATTGAATGTAAAAACAACCCCCTTCAAAAATATGCAAATAATGTTAACACTACATTAAAATCAACACTTCTAACATTACAGAAATTCAACGAGACAATTCACACATTAAAAGAAAAGAACCCACAAATTCCAAAGATGTATAGTACGATCAAACTTCATAAACCTGAAAAAAGCATTAGACCGATAACATCAGCAATATCATCCCCAAATCATAAAATCTCTAAATTCATAAATAATTTTTTCAACAATAAACTCAAATATAAATCAAGTTTCGCTATAAATAATTCGACAGAACTTGTAAGAAACCTACAATCACTAAATCTTGAACCGGAGAAAACATATAGAATTTTATCATTTGACATAGTTAACTTTTACACTAATGTTCCCATCGAAGAAACTCTCACTTTACTTAGAGAGCAATTAATACAACATTACAACACAGAAAACAACTTAAATTTAAATAAATTAGATATAGATAACATAATGAAACTATGCCAGATAATATCCGAACAAAATTTTTTCATATTTAACGACAATATTTATTGCATGAAAGATGGGCTACCAATGGGTTCACCATCTAGCGGATTAAAAGCAAACATATATGTAGACCACATAGAAAAACAAATAATGCAATTACCACTCAATGAACACATAGTCTTTTGGAAAAGATACGACATTTTTTGTATATGGTCAGGAACAGACATAGAATTAGAAGACTTTTTTCAAAAAATTAACACTAAATTCAAAATTAAATTCACCTTAGAACATGCCATTTCGAACACTTTAAACTTCCTTGATTTAAGGATAACATTAAACAACGATAACACTTTTTCTTTTGACATATGCAGAAAACCAACACAGACAGATTCCATTATTCCAAATGGCTCATATCATGCACCCCAAATGAAAAGAGCAGCATTTAGATTTCTCTTTCACAGATTAACGAATATACCATTAACACAAGAAAACTATAAAAAAGAGGTCAAAATTATACAACAGATAGGAATCAATAACCAATATTCAATACAGTTCATGAATGAGATCTTTACTTCAATAAAAAGAAAACAGATAATAAATAAAATATATCCCCACATAACAACTAAGAAATATTTCATATCCACACTTTATTACAAAGGTTTACATGAAAGACCGGACTTAACTCTAAGAAAATACAATTATACGCTTACAAGTAGACGACATAGAACATTGGAGAACATATTAATTAACAACAGAACAAAACCAAAACTAGAACAACAGAGCGGAATATACCAGATAACATGCACAAATTGTCCCTCATTTTACATAGGAATGACTACACGTAGCGTAGAAAAAAGATTCAACGAACATAGAAAAAATAGACCTCATTCAGCCTTAGGTTTACATATTGAAGATTCAAAACATATAATAAACTACGACAACCTGAAAATACTACACAGAGAAAATAAATATTACAAAATGACCTTACTGGAACAACACGAAATCATAAAAAATAAAGATAACCCATATTTATTAAATGATAACATCGAATTCAATGGAAGAAATATATTCAAGCTTATAGATAACTAAATAACGAAAACAAAAAATTGAATTTCCCGCTCGCAGAGCATATACACGAATATGACGTTGAGAGCAGACCATAACCGTTTTCCTGTCCATGTCCGACTGACACCACGCTACTAAGAACGAAAAATAAAAATAATCATTTATAATTCCGATTGATTGAAACATCTAGAGAACAGACAAGACATTTAGCCGGAAAATATCAGAAAATAATAGATGATAAAGAATGATCAATCCATGTTGACTTCCATACGACAGTAAGTCTTATAAGTTGCATACTCTTAACCTATAAAAATATCCATCCTCGAAAAGAAACTAATAAATGTAGATCGAATAATATAAAAGAAATCCTAAATATATATAATTATGTAATACTACCCCTTACTAATTAGATTGATTTATATTCCATATACTATTCAGCCTGTATATTACCATATTATAAAAACAGCATGGTAAGCTTTTTCATTGTTCTTTGTTTAGATTTGCAGGTGGTTATTATTTGCGTATATTCCATGGCACGTGTAATCAGCCATTACCACCTACTCAATTGATAAACCTATAAATATGAGAGATGTCCCTTTAGACATCGGAATTGACTCTGAACGATTATCTCATTAGTTGTAAATCTATTTCATGTACAGTAGATTGGTAGTTCCGAAATAAAGTTGTTTTTTAAAAACATAGTTTTCTCCCCGAAAAACATAATTGGCGACGAGGTCTGGGATTTTGTACCGGTCTTTTTGTGCGAAGAAAAGTGTGTCGATTTCGTTCGTGAAAACGTGAATTTCGTCCACGGAAAATCTTCCAAAGACTGTCAGTTTCAACTGTTAAGGTGCAAGACGAATCAGGAGAGAAACCAGGAGTCCGATTGGTTGGGTAGCGTCTCCAACGACTCAAGGAACCAACGTGGTGAGAAAAATCCTTCATTATCTTTCCCCCAGTTTTACCTAACCTGGCCCAAAGTTAGTCAACCTTTTTCCCCACAGTTTTGAGCGTAAAACTTGTGTAAAGTTTTCTCTAGGTTTACTTTCAAAAAACCGATTACCAGAGTTTTTCCTAGGTTTCTTATAAGCAAAAAACCGAAAACGCGAATTTTTTAATCATTATAATCGTAACAATTAATTTAATTAAATAAATCAAGATTACGTCAATTAAACAATTTTCAGGACGTAAAGGTAAAAAGCATATCAAAATGGCAACCGAAAGAATAGATTTAACCCTTGCTGAAAAATTTGGTGTTTTACTACCCAGATTTTCAGGTGTTGAAAATGAGTTGCATTCGTTCATAAAAAGCGCAGAAGAATATTTAACAATGTTTGTAAAAGAACCTGAAACAGTTAAAAGATACTGTTATGCAGTTGTAAAATCAAAATTGATAGATAGAGCTTTGGCAGAAGTTTCAACTTCAGATATTCCTGATAATTGGGATCTTCTCAAACAATTTCTCTATGCTAAATTCGGCGATTCAATTAATTTGGATGTACTCATCCACCAATTACAATTTTTAAATAGAAAACCTCATGAAGACATAACAAATTTCATCGAAAGAATAATTGCTTTAAAGATACGTATAAACTATCGAATTGATTCAGACCCTATGTCTGATCCTGAAAAAAGAATCTACAAAGCGAATATATTGAAAATTTGTAAAACCGTTTTAATTTCTAATTCTCCAATGGAATTGAGAACTTATCTTATTACCAATAACGAATTCACCTTTGACGATACAGTAAACGCAGTTAAAGATTATATTTGTAATATGGCTCAATATGAATTACTTGATAAAAGTAGAAAAAATAAAAATACTGAATTTCAAAAACCACATTTTCCAAACAATTACAGAAACAATTATTCGCATTTTAATAGACAAAATGCTCGAACTAATCATGAATCAAATAATTTCAGAAATAATTACAGTAATAATAGATTTCCTTCACAACCTGTTCAGTTCCAACAGAGACCTGTGAAAACGTTTTATCCTACAAGTCGACAAGTTTTTGGTCAAAATAATCCTAGCACATCGCAACAAAGAAATGTAAATGTATTCAAGCCTAATCCAAATCAAAGAATAAATACACCGCCAGAAAAAATGTCGATTCAAACACGAAATTATCCTCAGAAAAGGTCGGATTACTCAACACAATATCAAATGAATCCTCAAAGAAAGTTTTTCAACAATACCAATCCCAATTTCACATTTGAAGAATTAACTCATATTGAATCTGATGAAAATTTTCAAGAATTGCCTCCAGAAAATGCATTGACTTAAATAATACTTTTGATCATAAAAACCAACTCCCATTTATTGAATTCCAAAATCCTTCTTGTAAACTTTTAATTGATAGCGGATGTTCAGTTTGTCTCATTGACCCTAAATTTGCGTATAATAATTTTCCTAGAAATATTTTTAATGAAAATACTACATTAACTGCATGTATGAAGCAGGAAACCTCTAATGAAAAAGTATTTTTACCAGTATTCTCAGAATTTCGAATTCATGATTTTCATCCATTCATTTTATACAAATTTCATAAAAATTATGATGGATTAATTGGTGCAGATTTCCTAAATAAATACGGATTTAACTTAGATTTCAAGAATCAGATGTTAATGAATGACTATTGCCAAATTCCTTTTGAATATCAACAAGTTTGTCAGAAACCAACTAACATTCCTGTTGACTTGAGTCATTTAGAACCAAAAATAAGTAATCAATTAATGAAAATTTTCCAAACAAACGAAGATGTACTTCAATTACCAGGACAACCACTAAATTTTTCAAATAGAATTAAACATAGAATTCGTACAATTGATGAAGTCCCTGTTCATTGTAAAATTTATAGATACCCCGAAATTCATAGGGAAGAAGTTCAAACCCAAATTAAAGAAATGTTAGACAAGAAAATTATTAGACCAAGTATTTCCCCATGGTCTTTTCCAGTAGTTATTGTTCCTAAAAAGCAAGATTTGTCCGGAAAAACGAAATGGCGAATCGCGATCGATTACCGGAAATTGAATGACAAAACTATCGATGATAAATATCCTTTACCTCAAATTGAATCTATTTTAGATAAACTCGGAAATAAGAAATATTTTACAACCCTTGATTTAGCTTCGGGTTTCCATCAAATTGAATTAGATCAAGAATCAATAGAAAAAACAGCTTTCACTGTTGAAAATGGTCATTACGAATTTTTGCGAATGCCTTTTGGACTTAAAAATGCTCCAGCTACTTTTCAAAGATTGATGAACGATGTTTTGAAAGACTTCATTGGAAAGTTTTGTTATATTTATATGGACGACATAATAATTTTTTCAGATACTATCGAACAGCACTTAGCTGATATTCATAATGTTTTAGAAGTACTTGAAAAGGATAAATTAAAAATTCAATTAGATAAATGTCATTTTTTCAAGACTGAAATTGAATTCTTAGGACATATCATTACCCCTGAAGGAATTAAACCTAATCCGAATAAATTAAAAGCAGTTTCTCTTTTCCCAATTCCAAAAACTCAAAAAGAAATAAAATCATTTCTTGGTTTAGTGGGATATTATCGAAAATTTATTCCTAATTTTGCGAAAATTACGAAACCTTTGACCCTATGTTTGAAGAAAAATGCTAAGATCAATATCGAGGATCCAAAATATGTAGAAGCATTTGAAATATGTAAACGAAATTTATTAAATCATCCTGTATTGAGATATCCGGATTTCAATAAACCCTTTGTATTAACTACTGACGCATCAGGATTTGCGGTAGGTTCAGTGCTTTCACAAGGAGATCCACCAAACGACCTTCCAATTGCTTTCGCTAGCAGAACGCTGAATGAAGCGGAATCTCGTTATAGTACGATTGAAAAGGAACTTTTAGCTATCGTGTGGTCATGTAAACATTTCAGACCCTATTTATACGGAAGAAAATTCACAATTTTTACAGATCATAAACCTTTAACTTGGTTATTTTCTCTTAAAGAACCTAATTCACGCCTTATGCGATGGCGAATAAAATTAGAAGAATTCAATTATGAAATTAAATATAGAAAAGGCTCGATGAATAATGCAGATGCCCTTAGTAGAATTATTTTAGAACCAACTAATGAATTAACGTATGAAAATTTCTTGAAACTTGATAACACTACAAATTTTGAAAATTGTACAAATATAAAAGAGAAAGTAGGTAATTTATTTGAAGCATCTCAGAATTTTGCTCTAGCACATTGCGTATCGGAAGATTTCCATATGAATAAAGGCATTGCCTTAGAATTTAAAAATAAATTTGGTCAAATAGAAGTACTTAAATCTCAAAATAAATCATTAGGAGAAGTTGCAATGATACAAAAGGATAATCAAAATATTTATTACTTAATTACGAAGAAACTTTATTATCAGAAACCTGAATATGAGACGGTTTTCAATTCATTGATAAATCTTAAAAAATTATGTGAGTTCAATAAAGAAAAATATTTAGCTTTACCACGAATTGCATGTGGCTTAGACCAATTAGAATGGTCTACAATATTGAAAATGATTAAATACATTTTTGCTGATTCCAATATGAAGATAGTTGTTTATTATCTATCAAATCAAATGAATACTAGTCATAATCTTATAGAGTTAAATAGTATTGAAGAAGCTAATTATAAAGAATTTGAAGATTTTAATTATGATATTTTTGAAGTAAACGGAATTGAAGATGATTTAATTTCAATGGTAAATCAAGTAACTGACGAAGAATTAGATGAATGCTTAGAACTTTTGAATACGGGTAATCAAAATGATACATCTGAAGATGATATAATTGAAGAATTAATTGATCTAGAAACAGAAGATTTTACTGTTCATAGTAATGTTGAAAATCCAATATTAGAACTTCCTTATACAGAAAGAAGTTTGAACACATCTCCTTTGCAAATAATATTCAAAATAGCCCCAAAATATACTGTTACAAAGACAAAATTATTTGATGATAAAATCAGATTTAGAGTTTCAGTAAATTCCATAGATACTGATATATTCAAATTCATTAAAGAATACGTACAACCACAAAAGTCGTATATTTTATATTTTGCCTCTGAAGAGCTTGAAAAACCTCTTATACGAATTTTACAGGATAAATTCGATTATAAGTCTTTTAATTTGAAAATCACGAAAACATATCTAGAAGATGTGGAAGATAAAGAAGAACAACTTCTTAGAATTCAACAGTATCATGAAACTAAAACGATACATCGTGGATTACGAGAAAATTTAATTAGTTTGAAGAAAAAATATTATTGGCCAAATATGGATAAAGATGTTCGAAATTTCATTAATTCTTGTGAAATATGTCAAAAAAGTAAATATGAAAGAACTCCTATTCAATTACAATTTAGACCTAACCCTTTGGGATCTAAACCCTTTGCACATATTTATTGTGACACAATTAGATTCAATCAAACGTATTGTATCAGTATAGTTGATTCTTTTTCTAGATTGGGACAATGTTACCCATTATTACAAAAAACGGGTACAGAAATTATAGATAAATTATTAATTTATTTCAGTCATTATGGTATTCCGAATAAAATAACATGTGATAATGGTTTAGAATTTAAAAATAGCGTTGTTCAAGATTTCTGTAAAATACATAATATTGAAATTCATTACATAACGAATTATAATCCAAATTCTAATGCTGTTGTAGAAAGATTTCATTCTACACTGATTGAACAATTAAGAACAATCGGAAATAATAATACTTTCTCCAATAAACTTTCTCAAGCCCTACTCAGTTATAATAATTCAAATCATTCAAGTTTAGAAATGACTCCTATGCAAATAATCAAAGCGGACTTGAATTATTCATTACCCATTGAACGAACACATAATGAACAAATCCAAAATTATGTTGAAAATTACGTTGAAAATCTTAATGATATATCCAAACAACTTGAAAAAAGTCAACAGAAAAATATCGAACGTTTAGAAAAAAGAAATGAACAGAGGTCAGCAAAAGAAGACCACCCTTTAAATCAAAATCCTACTTATATTAAAAATCCTATAACACGCAAACTAGACCCAGTTTATAAAAAGATAGATGCTCGTGAAATTGATAAAAATCGTATTCAAGATAATAAAAATAAACATGTGTATCATAAGAAAATTTTGAAGCAAAGAAAGCATTAGTTTCAATTTTGTTACAGATTCGAGAAAATGGATCTTCAATTATTCCTTATAATATTATTCAGGATAATCATCTTTACGAAATCATTAGAAATTATACCATTAGAAAATAGCTTATTGCCCATTTCATTAGGCAAAGCATATGTAACCAATAGAAATCTACAACTTGTGTATCACATAGATTTGAATGTTATTAAAAAAATAATCTTTAAGTATCAAAAAGAAATAGATAATCTTAGTGATCAAAATTTGGGTTTTGCACAAACGGCAAATTATAAATACTTGCAACATTCGAATAAAATGAATATTTATGCACTTGAGGAACTTTTAAATGAAAATATTAGAATTAAAAGAGGATTAATTAACTTAGGAGGAAAAATTTCAAAGATATTATTTGGAACCTTAGATTCTGACGATGAAGAATTGTATAGAAATTATTTCAATAGCATTGAGAAAAATGAGAAGACACTCATGAGGAATCAAAAACAGATTGCCACTATTGTGAATGACCTAAAGAATAAGTATATTGAGAAATTTAAAAATATGACAGAAATCCTTAAATTACTGCAAATCGTTCCAGAATTAAGAGAAATACAACAAATGCATCTCATGACATTTGAAATCAAGGATATTAAAACCATTTTAGATGAAATCCAAACAGCTGTAAGCTTCGCGAGATTACATCTTTTACATGAATCTATTTTACCCTATTCCAAATTCTCAGAATTAACCAAAAATGTCAGTATAATACCTTTGCATCATTTGAAAGATTACTATCAATTATGTCATACGAAAGTTATTTTCAAAAACAAAGTTTTACTATTTTTAATATCGATTCCTATAGTTTACAAGGAAAGTTACGATCTATACAAATTCTATTATCTACCTCAAAACAATCTTTCCCTTCCTTTTACCGATCCTTATTTACTCTCACAAGAAGAAGTATTGAAATGGTCTACTAAAGAGTGCCATCCAGTCGAAGAAGACTACCTATGCGACCAAGATTCCCTAGTTAGATCACCGACATGTATGCAGAATGTTCTGAAAAACCACTCAGAAAACTGTCCCAGAACGAGAATGGTTCGTCCTCCAGACCTGAAACAACTAGAAGATGGAAATATCCTCTCCGTCAACAACGAGAAAATTATAGAAAAATGCCCACATCAAACAAGGTATTATTTCGTTCGCCCAATGGCTATTCTAAAATCGAAATGTTCCCTCAGCAACACCGAAAAAGAAATCGTTCCAACTACCACGTTAGATGAAGAAAAATTCATCATCCTGCCCAAGATGACGTTGCAACCCAAGAGTCCATTAGATGAAGAAAACTTCAAGAAAGAAGACCTGGATATCCCAGATGTCAAATTGGAAGATTTGGACCAATGGAACTTCCAACCCTCAAGATTTTATGTTATAATATTTTTGTTGATACTTATTGCTATCATTTATTTTATTTTCAGATATTTTAGAAATAATAATTTTTTCAATAAAGCTACACCTCATAAAGGTGATACCTTTAACCAAGGTGGGGAGGAATTATGTAATACTACCCCTTACTAATTAGATTGATTTATATTCCATATACTATTCAGCCTGTATATTACCATATTATAAAAACAGCATGGTAAGCTTTTTCATTGTTCTTTGTTTAGATTTGCAGGTGGTTATTATTTGCGTATATTCCATGGCACGTGTAATCAGCCATTACCACCTACTCAATTGATAAACCTATAAATATGAGAGATGTCCCTTTAGACATCGGAATTGACTCTGAACGATTATCTCATTAGTTGTAAATCTATTTCATGTACAGTAGATTGGTAGTTCCGAAATAAAGTTGTTTTTTAAAAACATAGTTTTCTCCCCGAAAAACATAATTATATATATATCCTTGTGTGTTTTCAGCTGGCCTGATGATGGAATAAATATCCGAAATCGATAGCCTAAGAATTAAAATATATTGAAATATAGTGTGTTTATTCTTTTCAATTTCTACATTTCATTCATAGAACATACTATGGAAGAATTTATTTCTAAAATAAAAAAGGAGAATGACGTATTCAAGCCATCTGCAGTAACCAGAACCACGTAAAATTCTCGCAAAATATCGAAATCATGATTCCCAATATTTCTGTCACAACAGGTTTTTTAGGAACTGTTATTACTTATTGAAGCCATGTTGTATGTTTCTCACCCTGAATTTTATGAAAACATGCTATTAGATATTCACAAAAACACGTAGAATTATTCTATTCCTGAAAAATAAATGATGTCCTATCAATCATGTTCGAAATATTCAAGATGTTAATTATACGCAGATCTCACTTGGGGAGAACAATGGACTGCTGTACCAATTCATTAAAATTAAATGTTAAAATTCATTTCATCAAATCACAACTCCTAATCCATAACTCCGAATTATATCGTGTAGAAGACAATAATTTTGATCTTAATTGAATGCCTAAGGCAGTGGCGTATCCAGGATTTCAGTTCGGGGGGGGCCCGGATTTCCCAAATGAGGAAAATTGAATTTTAATACTATCCTATTTTTGCAATTTCGTTCCTGTGATTATATGGTTCGGGGGGGGACCGGCCTCCCTGGGCCCCCCCTGAATACGCCACTGGCCTAAGGTAACTATTACAATAATTTCAAGGAAAATTGTTGTATATCAGTCCAAACATCTTCGAAAATGAAGTATTAGGTATATCAATTACTTCCAGAAAAAAATTAGATATTGTGAGCTATTCTTAGGAGATGAAAAATGTGGACTTTCTTAAGATTTTTTGGAGAAATACAAAATTGTACTTAGTAGGCAGGTAGGCACACCATTTTCAATTATACCGAACTGGGTTTACCCTACGCACGCATGGGGGCCATGACCCCCTCCGACGTAGACAATAAAACCTTGTTGTTTGTTCAACCAATTTCTAATATTCGAATGACAGACAAATCATTCCAATAATTGTTTTTTTATTCTCTGCATACTCGAATGAAACGAAATGATCTAATGTAGGTCCTACTTTTTTAAACTACGGGACTCGACAAAATCATAAATGCATACAAAGGTGTCGGAATGCTCTGAATTCATCTTATGTATACTCCCAGATCAATGTAAAGCAATAAATAATGAATATATCCATAAAAAATAAGCTGCAGATTCGCGCTGCTAGATAACTGATATATGCCGATATTTGGGAGAAATTTTTATGGTGACAACCGTATACCTACATATTTTTGTTGGAGTTATATGGTGCATTTTCGCAAATTGTTATTGTTATAACTTGACAAACTAATTTGCCTCGAGCACTTTTTTTAAGTAAAATTCAATGTTGTCATTTTTTCCTAGAAACTCACATATATGTTATAAGATATTTATAAAAAGATATTCTGATGTTTGACGAGCAGAGTCGAATGAGGTGTAAAATATTTGGAGTGAAATAGCATCATCTATTTCTATACTGTTTACAAATATGTACCTCTTTTCTTAATATCATTGGAGTGATATTTTTCTCGTTGTAGACAAGTGAAAAAACTCTTAGACTATTTAGTACATTGTAAGAATGAAATACAATTCGGCAACCGAGAATAAAAATCGCAAACTTTGTAGGATTTCCGATTGACACGTAGTTCGTAATGGGTGAGGGCAAATGAAGAGTCTGGTTTCCCGCTTCAAAGCCGGAATGGACGAGACATTCGCTAAGAGCGAAAGCTTTTTGTTCTGAAAAAGTGGAATTTTCAGTTATGAAATTTGCATTTTGATCCGATTGAATTTTGCACATTCTCTTAACGGCGGTGTAAACTAAAAACCTCATCGGATATTCGTTCAGTCAAGAAAAGGAGATGATATGATATCGATAACACAGAATTTTGTTCAGCGTGTTTCAACTTGAAAGTCTCTACTGTTGAGTAGGTATTCTGTGTATCGAGGAACGCCGGCCGGCCAGAAACAGGACACCTTTCAGAATAAATGAAAAAATAAATATTATCGGCACGCTTGATGTCCAAGTGCCTCCGTATGGGCAAAATAGCAACAATGGTTTCGGAGTTTTGGAATTTAATTTTCCTAATATTTCAGAAAACGCTGATCCCATCAGTGAGTCCAGCTCAATCGTTCAAGGCCATTTCGGCCATAGATAGAGTAGGTATTCATGTCGATATACATACTCATTGATTTCGGCACAAACTTCAACAATCGACCCTCGCAGAAATAGATCATGATAATTTTGCCTGATGGAAATAAATTACACAAAAACTGTTTTATTAGTCATGAGAGAATGGATGCTTTATGTTGCTTCCGTTCAGATTTCACTTTTCTGGAAACGAGATGATCGGACCATATGGTTACGGGACATGCAACAATAGACCTTTCCAGTATACGTAGAACAAAGATGAAAGATGTGAACTAAACCAGAATGAGAGAGAAACAGGTATATTTCATGTGCAACTTGTGGGCAGCTTTAAAAGATGCGCAAACCTTAGAGCGAGAGAGAAGAGAAAGAGAGAGAGGGAAGCAATGAATTCAGATTCTACTGTTTTAATCGTACCGTGACCCTCACTAAGTAACACAACATTGTTGAGCATAATAAAATTTTGATTTTCGATGAACAATACAACAAGTAACATCCACATTTAAAACGTCGACTGCGTAAAATAATAATATCAATTGTCAAATGTCAACGATTTAAGGGGGGAAATTTTGACGACCAATATTATTCATTCTTAGCCCACAAGTGACGCGCGCAACTCTCATCTGCAAAGGTAATTCTGGAAAGGTCTGTTGAATCCATAAGTTCTCATGTCCTGAAATTTACAATAGAGGGAAAACTTCCTTGAATCACGAAGGTCTGAACCCTGAACCTCTGAACGCACCTTGAATATTGGCGGATTCATGATAGTAAAGTTGAGTTTAGTCAGAAGAAGGTTCAATATTTTTGTTATTGAATTTTAAAATTTTACTTTGGGTTGACAATTTTTATTATGTTTTGTTTATAAGTTTGTTTTCTACTCTCATTTCATTTTTATTTTACACAAAGTGTCATTCGTATATAAAAATAAATTATTGATGAGAAAACCTTATTTTAACAATTTCAATTTATTTTTAGGATTGTGCTTAAATTCATTACATTTGTGTCGACGAAAATGAAATCTTATTGCAAATAGACAAAATAAGTATGTGTTCTAAAAGTTCGCAACAGCCGCAAGAATCCTAGTTCCGGCACTGTTTCGCTTGTATCTGCTTTATTTTATGTTGATCGACTGGCTGCTGATCTGTTTTTCGAATGATATATAGAGAAATATTTTAGTTCTTCCACATATCCATATTTCGCTTTCCAGGAAATCATACGTACCTGCTCAGGTGCGTACTTTCGCTTTATGCAGACGTATTCACTCATTTGACGAAAATCATCGGCAATTGTTTCATATCTCATCAATCTTTGTTTGAATTTATATGAACAGTCTTATCTCAGTTCTACAGAAGAGTCTCAAAACAGACAACTACAAAAAATTACGAAAAGTACTTGATTTTAAAGGAAAACGAAAACTGTGTTCGTCTGTAGTTCATGTATTCTGAAATAATAATTCTAAGGGTGGGTTTCACAAAGCGTTATCACCGGTGATCGGAGATCAACGGCTTGATTCTCTGATTTTCTGTAAAATCGGGTGTATTCTAGATCAAGCTCGGATCACCTGTGGTTACGTTTTGCGAAGCCCACCGTAAAACTAAAATATTAGCTGGATTTGAAATTAAAAGAAGCGAAAAAACGGGTGTTTTTAAGAGGTAGGTATAGAACTCAAAGTTGGCAACACTATTTTAACTGACAGCCATTTTGTCATATGCCAAGTGATTTATTTAATTTGGTTCGGAATTTCAACATGAATAGAATGACGCCTGAACAACGCTCCGAAATTGTGAATATTTATCCTGAAAATTATACTCATTGTTTATGTTTTGTGAACATAACCAACAAATGTCTCCGAATGTATGCACGTTTCAAAGTCGGAAACGAAATAAATTGCGAATTTCCTTTTATCGAAATTTTGAATCGTATCTATGGGGCGAATGCTCACCTAATAAAGAAAGTCCACATTGAAGTGATTAACAAACGAATTTCAATTCAATTTCATAGTTCTATACCAAAAAAAAACTCCATTTAGAGCATAGGCATGGAATTGTTAGGGATATCATAGTATTTCACTACTGCAGAAAAAAATGACTCGAATAATTAATATTTTATAGTCGAATAATATTATCGTTAGTTGCTATATTACATAATCTGTTTTCAGAGAAGGAACATCAATCCATTAGATACGTTCATTAAATATTCATCATTTTCCGAAATGTTCTTTGTCTCACAATAATTAACTAGTAACAGTTTGTACTTTTCACATAAATTTCACTTTTTAATCACTTATTTCACTTTAACTTTTTCATTGTTTTTTTACACCTTATCTCAAAACCAGTAGATTTCTTTGGATGAATCTTGCACCTGGGCTTCAAGACCTGAAACAATGAAATGATATTACTGATACAACTGAAGAATTTATAAGCAATGAATTTTTGTGACGGACTAGGGAGAAGGAATGGAGATATGTATGGGTATTGATGGTTGCCTACATGATGAAAGATGTCAATATTCGGATTTCACCATCAAGTTTATCATAAACTCCAGACATCGCCATTTGTATCGGGTGGTCTTTTAGAGTGATAGAACTCTAAATTGAAATAAAACACATTTGAATTAAGATTGAAGCCTTTTTTTATTTGAAAGATAATATTATGACATATTTTATGTTTTGAAGATAATTTCGGGCATATGTCCACTACCACTAGCTCTGAGGAACCGCATTCGACCAGGGCCTTTATTCTTGAAAACCAGGGAGTAGAACGATCGAGAGAACGGCGACGTGGGACGTGGCCCTACGAATCAGTAGGGCCACGTCAAGGGTTTTCAAGAATAAAGGCTCAGACTAATTTCGGACCACTTTTGCGAGTAATTCAGGTCTTATTTCAGCAATAACACGAGTTATTTCGGCTTCCAATGCGTCTATTATTTATTTTATTTATTTTCACTAAGCAATTAACAGCTTGACCTTGATAATTTATGCTTACTGAACAGAAATGTCGAAACAACATGGCTTCTACCTTTTATCAAATCACATTCACCCTTATCGAAAATTCCATCACTCTAAAAAACCCGATATAAATGGACTTGCTAGAATATGTTAATGGTCATTTTCGAGAAATCGTAGTGTCTTTCGAACAACCTTTTTAAAAGACTTCGAATATTTTCGAGAATTCGATGAAAAAATCATACATTTACTTCGAACGGTTTTCAAGATGTTCAAAAGTGATTCACATGAAATTTGTCGAAAAAAGTGGCCTACGCAAGTGCGAATTTACAGGGGGGTAGAGGGGGTAATTACCCCCCCATGAGTATCGAAGACCTGAGAAAAAGTTAGGCAATGTGGTGCACATAAAATATTTCATACATTGTTGCGGCCTGTTTCTATAGTCCGTCAAATACACGATCGAGGTAACGTAAAGATGTTTGTTTCAACTTCATCAATTTGAAAATTTAAGGTCGCCGTTTGAAGCGCGTAGGATAAGTCAACCGATAGAGGCGCCACCGTGCATTTTACGGAATATCTCTATAGAACTTACATTATCTCTATGAGTTCTATGAATATCTCTCTAATTATGAATGAAATGTACAGTGGCGCTCTCTATCCGAAACTCGCTGAACTATGAAATTAGTGAAAATGTGGGTAAAGCAGGAACTTTTTCCCGCTAAAATTTGAATTTGGCCATTCTCTGCCAATTCCGTATTTCAAGTTGTTTTTTTGAATGAAATTATCTGTAGATTCACTTTTAATCGGAAGTCGAACTATTTTCAACGGTCTTTCGTTTGAAATAAAACACAAGCATAAGTTGGCTCATTTTCTTCTATTTTTCAAAGAAAAAAAATGAACTGTTGAAATGCAATTAATCTCAATTATCTCATAAAGAACTCCAATCCTTTCTGAGTTCACCCACAAAATTTCAGTTCTAAAAGTGGAACCATTTTCAAATGCAA
The DNA here is from genome assembly GCA_910592335.1 of Adalia bipunctata. Taxonomy (NCBI): domain Eukaryota; kingdom Metazoa; phylum Arthropoda; class Insecta; order Coleoptera; family Coccinellidae; genus Adalia; species Adalia bipunctata. Next base: position 49,136,072 of record OU342950.1, on the reverse strand, counting down.
CTTGAAATAAAAACACACTACATTGAACGCCCACCTTAATATATGAAGGCGGACTCCCACTACTCGTATATTTGGCAAGTACACAATTATTTGCGTACTTGGCAAGTAGATGAAGTTTCGAATTTGAATGACAAGATTGACAAGTATTGGCCGAGTGAACCACTCCCACTACATGCCAAATATAGGCAAGTGGCAAATATTTGCCAAATACACGAGTAGTGGGAGTCCGGCTTAAGAAATTATTAGTTGAATGGTTCATTCATGATGAGTTCGACCGAATCTTAAAAAACTTCCAGTATAGGTAGATGTTCTTCCTGGAAATATTATGGAAACTTGGAAAGGGGCAAAACCTACCCTGTGTATCTAAAGGGACATTTATGTTGAAGGGGATTTTATACTTATATTTTCGGCTTGACTTGTGATCGTCTATGTTTGGTAGGACTCTATTCTATGTCGAACTATTTCAGATTCGTAATAATTCAGGTTAGTGAAATATAGGATGGGAAATAATGAGGTGAAATAAATAAATAAAACACTTGATTGGACACAAAGGTGGAACTGGCCTTTATTGGTCCAGCGAAGCAGTTCGAGAGAACGGCTTGCTTTGAAGGGATAAAAACGAACCAAATCCAATTCATCATTAGATTTGAAAGCAAAAACCCTTTTAGCATTACCGATGAAATGTTAACAATCCATAGAGCAATAATTAATAAGACGAGCACTGCTGATATGTACGCAATATGGAGCTTCCTATACCTCGGTAAGATGGTTACTGACACAATCTATATAGAACTCTCAGAGGGAAGTCTCCGACCACAATGCTGGGAAGGATGTTTTCCTTAGGCACAGGTGATGTAAACAGTCTACCTTAGACCTCCAAACCATGTATCCCCGTACGTGAAATATTATCCTAAAAGCAACAACTCCAATGCCTATACCATAATGTCGATTGAATAGTTAAATGTGCAGCAGTTCTTATTGGATGTATAAGAATATTCCACGGGGGTTGATAGAACGAAGTTCCACAATATTCGATAGAAATGCAATAATAAAATAGCACAAGCTCACATGAGATTAAATTCTGTAGATAGAAACAGAGCTATGTTGAAAATGGATAAAGTGTACATACCAGTGAATACAGGAAGCGTCTTAAAGAGAATCTAAAATGGCGGATTTCTGGAAGAGGAACTTCATTTCAAAGAATACCTATTGTGAATTAGAATGAAAGCGAATGAGATCAAGAATGAAGCAGAAGTAAAAAGTGTTCTCCTCCATTTGTTTTCGTTTCCGAGGTTAGTTTTTCTTCCACCGAATCGTATATGTCTTCGATGGTCACAGAAGAACAAGACTACATCATGGTGGGTCTTTGATATGATTCAAATCTCCTATTTATAAAGATTCGAATTGCCTGAAGTATTGCTTGAAGCCGTACTACTGTTCATTATTCATAGAATTATAAAACAATATTAAATAAGTTTCATTCAACGTATAGTTCCACGTTTCGACATTAGACAGCGTTGCAAAGTTGGAAGCCATGAAGTAGGTCGGTCGTCAGACATTGTGCATTTTATTTGCTTAGAGGATATAGGAAATTCGGAAATGGTACACCCTATTTCAATCAATTTTAAGGAACTCCATCCTCAAAATATCGGGATTGCAAACCCTGCAATAACGCAATTCCTCTTCAACCTTAACAACTCTCCAGAACACCGGAAACCTTTCAATTACTTCTGAACGTAGGGGTCTATATAAGCAATCCAACTTTGGACCAACCAGTGAGACGCTGGATCTGAAATGCACTGAAAATTTTCGTAACGAAATGGTTTCCACGGTAATATCCATACCACATGAATTCCCTTGATACCCTTTTCTACTGGCTCGGGATTCAAACACAATCGTATATGCATTTTGGTTTATTATATTTTATTATAAATTTGTGGATAGAACATTGAAGTTGTGGCAACGGATATTATATCTTCGAATTGTATTTTCTTTCTTTGTTTTTTACAATAAAACATTCTTCAATATTCGGCTTAGGTCTCCGATCACTAATTACAACTCGTAATTTAAATTTATATTTATGTCGTTTTCAGTTTGGATTGTTCGTATTAACCAAATTACTGTTTCCAAACATGATATTTCAAAAAACGAAATGAAATTGTCGATTCATTGGAGAAATGTTTTGACCAATGTTAGGTTGGAAGGCGATAGTTTAAAAAAATATTGTATGATTATCGGCAATGATAGGTACCTACCTAAATATTCATTATAATTCGAAATGCAAACTGACAACATTGTTGGTTTCTATGATATTTCTACCAATTCAAATTCCAGGAAGAACTCGAAAATATTGATGAATAATTAGTCTTCTTGTATTTTTTCTTGAATTTAAGAGTCATCTGCGGAAAAAGTATGCATATTATATGTTGATCTACAATGAAATATTTTCTTGGATGAAATAAATAAATAGTTGATTCGAATTCCAAGTAAGAGACAACTCAATTGATAACAAATATTTTGATACCGTTCTCCATGATTTGCTATCATCGGCGGAACGAATGATGATGCCACTCTTAAGAATTCAACGCACGGTGAGATCGTTCCGGTCCGAGATGCAATTTTAATTAAATCTTAACCACCAAGATGAATGAATCATTGGATGAAGCAGGGATGGAATTTCAAATGGGAGGAGGAGAAAAATATAGCATCCAATTCAACCCCACGAATGGAGTGCAGTCAGATATCTAGATGGCTGGTTGCAATCATTACACGAGAGGATATTCCAGGATAGTTGTTGAAAACACTCTCCAACAAACCAGCGGAGTCAGTGCTAGGGCCGCCCGTAAGAAATCAATAACTCGTTTGACCATTGTCGGCCAATGGGAAACCGGCGACTCACTGGAGATCCCCCTTCCCCTGATCGGTGGTGCGGCATCTTTCTACGCCGTTAATTGTCATTCCGTCCCCTCATCACATCTTCAATATGGCAACAGTAGGCTGTCATATCGGTCATACCGAAATGCTCAGGCAATGTAGATTGCATCGTGCCAGAATGAGAAGACAAGATTTTACTCATTCATTGTTTCCACTTCAAGAGGTGGGACATTTCACAGTAACCTATGTATCGATTAAAACATGATATACGACTTTCAGATGTTTGAAAAAGCGAAAATAAGATATCACTATTTGTCAATCAAATTTGCTTCTCCGATCCAACAATAAAATTCGTTCATCAAAAACAACGATACACTGTTTCGTGATATCCAAAGTGTAGCACTGTAGCAGGCCATGTCAAAGTTCTTTTTTTCTTCTATCTACCTATAATATCATAATTCTGAGTTGACATTAATCTGTCCATTCGAATATTCAAAATATTTCTGTTGAAATGAATATAATAGATATAATTAAATTTTTCTTGTGTCCAGGGACGGTGATGAGCCGTGAAAATTGGAAAATACCTTTTTGTCACCTGTTTTGCCAATCAACGGTGGGTGGGTTTCACGAGGCGTAATCACGGGTGATCCGAGATCAACGGATTGATTCTCTGATTTTTCAACTGTCAAATCGAGTGGATTCCAGATCAAGCTCGGATCACCGGTGATCAGTGGCGTATCCAGGATGTTTGGGGGGGGGGGCAGATTTCCCATATGAGGAAAATTGAGTTTTAATACTATCCTAAGCCTTCAGACTTTCAGAATTTCTTTCCTGTGATTATATGATTTGCCCCCCCCCCTGAATACGCCACTGCCGGTGATTACGCTCTGTAAAACCCACCGTTAATACAGGGTTATCATAATAATCCGTGCATTAGACTTTTCTCGACTTCTATAAGGACAAGATTTCTGAAATTTGGCACACGGCCGTCTTTCAAAGGGGAAAATCATGCTAAAATATTTTCATCGAAATCGCACTTCCGGTTATACCGGAAGTCACCATCAGCTTTGGTATTTCAAATGGAACTACCTATTTTTCTAACCAGAAATGGATTCCTCTTTGAATCTTACACATTTTTCATCTGAAACATTTTTACGTAGTTGTCATGGTTACGAAGATATAAGGACTTCCATGAGAAAATGGCCAGATGCAGAGGTCCGCGAAACGTATCATAGCATGCATGCTATCCATAATAGAGAAACAAATGAAGGATCTTACGAAAATTCAATAATTTTGCTTAGTAGGTATTGCTTGGCTATCGAATCATGTTGTTCCATTGGAACTGTCACAATAAATTCATATTTCTGAGAAATTTCAAACTGCAATAACTTCATTTTTTCAAATGGCATGCCCAAAATTTTTGTACAGAAATCGACAGAAAATTTAATTGAAAGTGTAGATTTGAGAGATATATAGGGCAAACGGGACGCTATCTCAGGGACAGAATATCGGAACATCAGAGAGATGCCCTGAACATACTCAATCCATTGAAAAGGAAAAAAGAAAATAACACCGCGCTAGCTGAGCATGTTTCAAATACGCTTCACTCCTTTGACTTCGACATCCAGTCAATTAAAATCTTAGGACATCAGAAGATTTTAAGAAAACGTTTGCTGCACGAAATGATTTCCATAAAACAGGACGAAAAATCAATCAATAAGAGGACAGATATCGAGAACTTGAACACCGCCTATTATTATCTAATTCAGTGATACTCAAAGTGTGTTCCGCGGAACCCTAGGGTTCCGCGATACCCCTGTAGGGGTTCCGCAAGAATTTAGAAAAAAAATAAATTGAAGAGCAGAAACATGTGGGTGATTCATTTTGAATACGGAGAAAAAGTCCTTTTTATCCCACAATCTTTATTAGTTGACGACTAGTTTCGAGACCTTCAAAATTTTCATTTTGTTTTTTTTTTCAGTTAGATGTCGCTTCATTGTTTGAATTTGAGATCGTTAATTCGATTATAACATATTAATGGTTCATATTGTTTTATCTGCCTTGTTGCTCTACATTTGGGAATTTCGACACTTGATTGTATGACGCAAGATTTGTTTTTAATTTTTTGACTTTTGTAGCTTGTATGTAAGTGTTTTATACCTCAATTTATTATCATTTGTGTTTTATTTTTGATCTTGTAGCTCTGATTTGAAAATGAGACCATTTTGAAGGTCTCGAAACTAGTCGTCAACTGATAAAGATTGTGGGATAAAAAGGAATTTTTCTCCGTATTCATAGAAAAAAAATCAAAACACCACCTTCTGGTGCAACGTTTTGACTCCGCCCGCTGCGCGTATACTTGTGAGTGCTTTTTGTTTATCAAAAACGTCGACTCGAGTATTTTTGAGAATGTTCGAGATCGAGTCTAGGACCCTAGGACCATGATACTAAAACCCACAAGAAAAGACCACTTGATGAACGAGTTTTGAATAGGTTGGCGCATGACGTCTCTACGTGACAAATGGCGCTTATTTTCAGAGTCATTTTCTTGGATTCGCTTAATTCTTTCTTGAATATAATTTTCTTCTTCGGAATATTTGCAGAAATATCTACCGTATCCGATCGAAAAGAAGTCAAAATAGTTGTTGATTATAAAATAACACTCGTGACAAATAGATGGGTAATCAAATAAACGAGAATATATTTCGACTTTCAAATAAATGTTCTCAATTTTTTTTTTGAAATTATTTAATTGTTACAAAATATTATTGATATACTGATTACTGATACACGAGAGAATTAGTATTTCAACTATAACGTGTGGTAACATGTGGTGAAGTAAGTAATAATTAATAAGTGTTACATTGTTCTTTCAATACGCTTATTGATAAAGAATAAACACTATTTTTTTATTGTAGGGTTCCGTCAAGTATTTTGCTTGTCAAAAGGGTTCCGTCCCCAAAAAAGTTTGAGAACCGCTGATCTAATTAATAAAATTAGATGAAAAATTAATAAACTTTTACATGCGCATTTTCAACATGTTAAAACTCAATATAAATCAATATGTCAGTTCCTGTCCAGCAGTCTTCTATCTATGTGTTGCGAGGTGTATTTGTTTTCGATTTTTTGTTTCATGACTCAGACCACCATAAAACTGTAAGTGAATTCCCATTATTCGTTCATACCCTTATTCATTTTCACTGACTGAATCATGACTGTGAGATTTTCACCACCTGTAATCTTTATTCTATTTATTATAATTGTAGTTATGTTCACATGTTTCCATTTATGTTTCTGTTATATTGATTGTTGTGTGTGCTATATTGTAAAACTTTTGTATTTTTCATTGTAGAGCCCTGAAGATGATTTTAGATTAAAATCGAAACTAGTCGGCCATGTTTCAAGAAGTGGTTTTGTTGCATAAACCTGACCTTTTCCCTGTTAATCAACCTTAAAGAAAATTTAATCACAAACATTTTTTCCAAGGGTTCCTTATGTCCATCTTCAATCGTTTTGTGTATAAAAAATATGGGCATGCCATTTGAAAAAATGGCAGTATTGCAGTTTGAAATTTCTCAGAAATATGAATTTATTGTGACAGTCAACTTTGGGATATTCCCTCCAGAATCCAGACGAGTTCTTATGAGGACAAAATTGCATTTGGTGTGATTACCAGTTGACGTTGGACCCATTCATTCTGGTACTTTTAATTTCATCTAATAGTTACAGACGTTGTTACTGTGTAAATACGAACATTTCAGAACTGATACAGACATAAACTGAATTTTAACCTTGTAATATTAGTTAGTTTTAAAGTGAGCCTAGAGTCCTTGAGAATAAATCAAAGGGCGAGAAAATGTGGCTTAAGGAAATTTCCTATTATTGTTACGAAATATTGTTTTTTCAAAATCTTGGTTCAATAACGTTAGTACATATTAGAATATGTAGTTCCTAGATGTAACAAATCTGGGATGCTTACATCCATACAAAAAACCTGTGGCACCTTCTCGCCCAGTTTTTTTTAAGACTATATCTTTTTCATAAAGCCGCATTTCGAAAATCAGAAAATGAAAAAAAAAATTACTTTTGACCTCAAGAATCTACAGTTGTAAACATTTACAAGTCAATGTACAGGGTACTCGGTTTGGAATGAGCATGTAGTAGGTACATGCTATCGGTGTAACCGGAAGTGATATTCCACCTTGAATATAATAATGGGCTATCTTCCATCTACATAAATCGATCATTGGATTTCCAGCGGCAGCAATACAGGGTGAGTCTTTGACTTGTACATTTATATTTTAACTGTAGATTCCTCTCATCAAACGAAACACTTTCTCCCTATATACCATTTTTCAAAATTCGGTTTCGTTTGAAAGATACAGGGTGTCGAAAATCCATGAAAAAAACACTTTATTGTCCATATCTTCGTAACCGTTATTTCAAATGAACTGAGTTTTGATTCATTGATAACTCTATTCATGGTGCATATTCCTCAATCGAAACTTATTCAATATCTCTCCTAGTATGAAAGTTACATCGTAGTCGACTCATCAATACACGAAAAAAACCATGAAACCACTTTAAAAAGATAAACGGTTCATATTTTCGAAAGAATCAATCATTTAAGAAACTAAAAGTATTCTAATGTTTTTTCAATAAAACGCGTCGTTTTCGAGTTGTTTCCAATTTTACTCAGAAAAATTTGACGAAAAAATCATTAATTTCAAGAATAATCTGAATGCGTCTCTGAATTAAATATCATCGAATATTATTCCTTCTCTGGTCTTTAAACGAATTTACAATGTTGTCAGAATATTTCGCGGCAAAATTCATAGATATATTTATACTAGGTATGTTTCGTAAGAAATCCCTTACCTCAATGAAAATATCAGCAAGAGCGAGCTGACAACATCTTCTTGAAATTTCTGTGCATATATTCACAGAATGGATACAAAATAGATTAGGTTAGGTTGTTCAATAATGAATTCTGATGATCTGAATGAAAAGTCTTTCTTCATGAAATTGTTTGGGAATTTCGAGGAAAATATGAACAAGTTTATTAGTGTTTACAATCTAATCTGCAGAAAAATCGAAGAAGGAATTTATTTTGGTGGGAGGAATGTGGATTTTTAGTTGAAAAGCCACATGAAACCGGATGTCGGATGAAACAAACTGTTTTTGTTGAAATTATCGTGTTTGCAACATTTTTATTCCAATAAGGTTAGTACTTAAGTATTCACTAAATGTATAAACTCAATTTCAATCGAGGAATATGAACTTTGAATCAATTCCAGATAATTTTAACAGAGCCGAATTCGAATAAAAAATGGAAAATGAAAAAAAGGTTTCTTTTGGCCTCAAAATCTACAGTTAAAATATATGTACAAGTCAAAGACTCACCCTGTATACTCTATTTTATTCTACCCGAAATAATCTTCGTGGCCCTTTCACGACTACACATTTGCTGTATATGCAAAATAATAATAATGAGAGTGAATGTATAATATCGATATAAAATGATCCATGCTAAAATTCTCAACTGGAACCTATACGTCTTCCGTGGGAATATTTCCTTCCAGTTGTTACGGAGAATATGCCTGACAAAAAATCTTTTTCTGGCTTATATAAATTTTTCAGCTGTCCATATTATATTTGAGCGGTGTAGATGGAATGAGAACATCAAAGCGCCGATGGATGTTTTATGGCTTTATAGGGAGATAAAAAATAAATAGAAACACTAGCAGAAATCGTTCGAGAGCAGTCTGTCTGATACTCATCTAATAAATAAAATGGCGAATAGACGAATGCAACAGAGGAATTTACCGACAGCTAATTGGATCCGTTCGGCCTTTGAATTAGTTTTTGTTTGACAATTCTTTCGGTAAAATGATCAGATAAGAAAATTATTCAAAAAAGGGAATTGTTCGTTCATCATTTATTTCGATAGTGAAACGATCTCCACAAAATTCCGCAGCAGTCTTTCATTATTTTAGAAATTACCGTGGTTTAAAAGGATTGAAATAGCATCATTTCCAAATCCTTTGGGCGGATTTTGCCATTTAACGAACATGACTGGCCCATTTATATTTTGAAAAGTTCTTCTCTCTCGAAAATTATAGTTATTGAAATAGGCCAATTCATCAAAAATCACTGTGCACTGTGCATCATTCCATTTTTATTAATGACGTAGTTGCTACTTGTCGAATGTCAAAAAATGACAGCTTCAAAAGCGACATCTGCCGAAATAGCGGGCTATTCAAAATAACACCTCTTATTGGAAAACTCCTCCAAAATGTTTTGAGGCTAACACTGGTGGAATAATACTTGGTTTGGATTGCCTTTTAAGCGAATCTAACTTGAAAGGTGGATGAGCTAGCGCTCTAAAGCTGCTTGCTTGACATCAGATCTTCAAGTGTGTTATGAATGAAACCATTATTCGTCCCATGATAAAAATCGCCGCCCCTGATAACTAGGAGCAGAAATACGCACTTCAAGAGCTTTCCTTAGTCAAAAGTTTAAAAATGAAAGTTTTCGTTTCTAAATTTAGTTCATTAGATCGGAATGCTGATTACTGTCATTCAGGAAATGAAAAAGATTATAATTATAGTTGCATGACTGGTGTCAATCCATATCAACTATCCGTTTTCTCGCTAGCACGCGATGTTAATATGCTGTTTAGGTAAGCCGAACCCATATCAGTTGTTGACTAAATATGAGAGGTTTGTTGATAAAGATACGAAATAACTTTATAAATCTCTAATAAGCACGGTACGGTTTATTGAATGCCGCTGTTGAGTTCGAAATTTTGTTTCCTGACTATTTCAAAACTACGTTTTCAACCAGGATGCAGTTTTGCATTGATGTTTTCAAGGTACTACAACTACATGCAAACTTCTTGTGTACAGACCGCGTAACAAGAAACATACTGAATTCTAGCTAATTGTCAAAAAAGTTTTAAGGTCTATGCTGAGTTCTGGGTTCATAGACGAATTCTTTCATAACTGCTGTAAATTTTGTGTCAATTCTCAATATTTGATTTCTTGAACTGGACAAAGCGAATCTACAGATCAACGAGCGCTCAAAACCACAAGTGCTTTTATGCGGGCCAGTCACGAGGCATCTGCTTCGAGCATTTTGGAAGCCGACCTGGACGCCCTACTTTTCAGGCAGCCAACCCGGACTCCCAGCGTCCAAAAATTCACCACCCACCCAGCGTCCACGCAAGCACCCGAGTCCACCTTCGAGTCTAGCATTCACTTGCATTCAGTTGGAACTCTCGAAACGCTTTGATCTTCGGTCATAGTCTGTCAAAACGGGGTGCCTGTAGGCCACTCACCAGGCATCTCCAAGGCGTCCTGGGCGTCCAACTACCTGGAGTCCCGAACGCCGAAGGGTAGTCTCGATCGGCCATACACGGGGACACTTTCCGAGCGTTCATGCGATGCTGGCTGCCCGAAAGTCCCGTTAAGCCTACATAAGGAAGGCTGCATATCAAAGAAACTAGGAACGCGACAGAGCTGAAACGTTGAACATGAAATAGAAATACGAAACTGTGATACACACACCGGAGAAACCAAATTGAAATTAGTTTCGTTCATAAATGGACAACGATGAGAGTTCAAATGACGCCATGGTAGCTGTTGTGGACACATTTTTATCAGGAACGGAAAATAAACGGAAAAATCGAAATATTGAACTGTTTAGCCGGCTGGCGGATAAAACATTCGTGTGCAAAGGCAAAGGCTGTACCATACGGAAAATCTTCGCTTAGAATCTAGGTCCGTTGTTCTCCAAGCTCCAAGGGGGGGGGGGGGATCCGGTGTGCAATTTATCGAAATAACTATCTTTACAGCTAGGTTCTGTATAAATCTGAAGATCCGGCATCAAGTTCGGTACATATGTAACTACCACCGTACCTACTTCGAGCTACGACCTACAAACTGAATCTAATTCCAATCGTATCTGTCACTACAAAAGTATTGGGATTTTCTTTCGATAATTTAAATCAAATTGTTTCCTGTTTGCTTTTTCAAGGCGCTCTAACGAATTGCCTTCTAATATAGTGTGAGTCATTGACATGTACACTTTTTCAGCTGCAGATTTCTCTCATCAAACAAAATAATCTTTTCCGATTCCATTTTCGAAATTCGGCTCCGTTCGAAAGTGAGAAAATCCATGAAAAAACTATTTTCTGACCATATCTTTGGAACCGTTATTTCAGATAAACCCATTTTTCGGTCAAGTGTTTCCTATGTTCATGGTGCTCATTTCTCGATCAAAACTTATTCAATATTTCCTTGTGGTATCAGAGTTTCGACTAGACTGTAGAAGACTACTTGAAAACGATGAACGGTAAATATTTTCGGAAGAACTGATCATTTTGAAACATGAAATTATTATGGTTTGAAATATCATCGAAACCTATGCACAAAAGTTGTACGTTCGATTTCTGAATAGAAATCAATATTTCAGAAAAAAGGGGAATACAAATTTTTTTCATTCGAAGACTCGCCTTGTATATGAAAATTTTACAACATAAATTCGTATCATCATCAGTTCTAAAGAAGTGCTAGACAAGATAATACATATCTACTGACTTTTCATAACTGAGCCATATTTACGTATTTTATTATATGTTGTTAAGTTAGAGTGCCTATTTGTAGCTTCTGGGGACAATTCTCCTATTTGAATCTGAAAATTTGGATAATGTTCGAAATCCCCTGGTCAGCTGAAATATTTCGGAGCATCAGCCCTTTCGTATATAAAGGAAATGGAAATAAATTTGTTTCTCTATTTCAGTATCATAATGAGTTCATTACAGTACTAAGAACAGTGCTGTAATGAACTCATTACAGCATTATTTTCAGTTATATTAATCGTTTTGTGTTTGTCAGCACTGGCTTCTAAACCTATCTATTTTCAACACACGTCAATTTGGAAATGTCAATTTCGTAACAGTCATCAACTGCCAAGATACAACACGAAAGTCACTAGAATATATATTCTGAATTTTTCAATAGCTAGGCACACACAAAAGGGAAATCTGTAATATCTTATCCGCAGTCCAGATCTGTAACAGATCTGAACTGCGGATCGGTTGCTCCCGCCGGTCCGCAGTCCAGATCTGGACTGCAGATCAGATCTTACAGATTTCCCTTTTGTGTGTGCCTAGCTATTGAATTTCGACAGTTGTTCACAAATTTGACTGAAATAGAGAAAATATCGTCTAATACTCGTTGCAGAATGCAATTCCAACACTCATGCGTTCGAAAACTTCAGAAGTACTGGCCAAACCAAATTGCACACCGTGCAGTGACTTTTTGTGGATGCATTGGTCTCTCGGCAGTTATAGAGGATTTTCACTGCCCCATATGCGACCATTTTGCTTATTCACAAAGCCACCAAGTGGAAAATGTGCTTGGTCGCTGTAGAAAATACTATGCGAAAAATCGTAGTTATCCAAACGTTGCTGTCAAGCATCTAATCGGCATATGTTCTACGCATTCCATGGTAAACTGGCTTTAGTTCTTATGTCAACAATAAGGATGGAGATGCAAATCCAGATGCGAAATAAGGAATATCGTGCCCAAATGTTGTGCGCACCGAAGAAAAGATAAATTTGGATCTTTTTCAACACTTTCACTCACAGCAGCAATATTAGGTAACAGATCTAGTCTCTTCGAATTTTTTCATTGTGTAACAAATTGTAAGCTCAGATGGATGATTACGTCGACCATAATTTTCCCGTTATGTACCTAATAAACGTACAGAATCATTATTTTCGTAATAGGTTTTTGAAATTTTCACACGTTCAGCACAAGTAAATCGATCCATATTGTTGAATAGCTAACCTTCAACTAAATATATGACGTAGATGCATAGAAACCCTGGTGTAATGAATCCTAACTGAAAATCGTGACCGAGAATTGTGGGCTCTCTTGATTGCAGTATTTTTGGTCTAATTCTGCAATTATCGGGAATATTTCACGGTCGTTTCGGTATTTCGGTACCTAATGGACAAATAGCGCGACCCCTTACGAGATAAATGAAAAGGAGATCAATATACAGATTTTCTATCGACAAGAAAGTATCAAACGAAATCTCATCAATGCTACAGTGGCTTTATACAGGACTTTCATTGATTTGTTGTCATGTCAAAGTGTATAAAGCTCAAAATCGAGTCAAATGTCAAACAGCACGACACTCAAATGTAAACAAATATCCGCCATGTTTGTGCAAAAACGTGTTCTATGACCCTATTGTCGCCACTGTCTTGTATAAAGCCACTGTAATCAATGCCAACATCAGTGTTTCTATGCATCTATCCATATATCTACTAATACCAATATGGATTATACCCCTGCTTTTCAAAGTCACAAAGTGAAGCCAGATCTTTGGTAAGGCTTGAGTTGTACGCTTGCGTCAACTGGAAATTCAAAAATAGCAAGAAATTTAGAGGTTATGTTTATTCTGAAAGACAACAAGAAAATAGATATCCAGAATGAAAATAAGTCACTGGAATACTTTTAGTTCAATTTTAGAATATGAATAGGAGTTAACAATGACAATAAGGACTTGAAGAAAACGGAATAAAGCTATTGAAACATTTCACATTGAATTGTGAGGTTACGATCAAAACTATTCACATGAAGTTAAGAATGACATACGTTTCACGACATAATACGATGTGTCAGAGAGAGATAGAATTAAAAAAATATTTTTATTCTCAATATTGCCGCACAAGCGCAGATCTGGATTGTTACCAAAGCCCAGCTTCAGTTTTGATTGGCTCTTTCCCCATATAGGAATTATAAGATATATTATGCATCTATCATATGGGATAGATGCATAGAAACATATGAAGCTTCGGATGACAGATCTGTTCGATTGATGTCATTGGAACATGGCTGTGAAATTCAGACCTCGACATGGATAACCCTGCATAAACGGATGTTAAACTTCGGACCTTATCTGGTGATAAGTACTTTCGTCATTTGCATACCAAAAAGTTGTCTATATGCAATGAAAACTAGAATTTGGAGATGAATGTATAGGCCACCATCAGAACAGATTCGGAACAGTTTGCCGCCTTTTTCAAAGTTTTAACGTAATATTCTCACCTGACATAGTAGGATAGGAAGAATAAGGTGAATCTATAGAGGGATGTTGCCAGTCCATCGCTTTGCAAGGAGCATGAGATCCCATATGTAACCTAGAACCCGGCAACAACAGCCCACCGTATTGAGCCGCCATATTGTGATGATGATAGTCGTGAACTGCCCGGTGGTGTTGACTATATTGATACCAGGCGTCCTGATGGTAGTGTTCCGAATAGAGGTCAGCGGGATTGCTGTGATGACTACTTCCACTAGCACCGCTGTAATGTTGACTATTCCAGAAGGAGGGGGGGAAATTTCGAGCTGACATCGGAGAATCTAGAAGAATAATAATTGAGATATAAACGAGAGCTCCTGAATATAGTAAGAGATGTTAAAACTTGTATATCCATTTTCAAAGTATCCAAAAATGGATGCTTTTGGTACTGGTCGATATCTATGCAATATACTTCAGGAATATCAAAATGAAAATCTTTAAATTTCCGGGACATTTATTCTCTGCTTTAACGATAGATGACGTATCCTTAATGATTGTGCTATCATCAAGGGTCATAGAAATATGGGACTCGACCCCATTTGTTCAGAGTGAACCAGGCTTTCGATAAACGGAAAAAGCAATGGAAAACAATGGACGAGTAAATCGCAACTTTATGTATATATTATAGTCTGGAACCGAGTAATGAACATTTTGGATCTAGACAGTAGACTACGAGCCCGTGAGCGTGAGGTCCAAAATATTTCAGAAAAGAGAATTTTAAGGAACAGTTCAACAATCAACATCTTGTCTCACACTCCATTATTTCCTTTTTTTTGCGCTCGTTCAAACAAGGGATTTATCATTTCGTCACAATGTCTGTATTTTCAGAATTTTGGAGCCTCATTACTCCTGGATGGACACTGGGGTGATTCATCTGAATCAGATAGAAATCACTTTAGCCACCTCTATTGTTGAACTCTTTCAGAATACGTACCTAATTAATATTCTCGTGTTTCAGATTAATTGAAGACTCATAACTCCAGGATGGACACTAGGGTGATTCATCTGAACCATATAGGAATCACTTTAGCCTTTTCGTGATCTAGGCAGAAGTTTCACATTTTGGATTCACCCTTACTGACATCCTCTACGTTGGGCACAACATTTCGCCTCATTTTCTTCTTATATTCACTTTCTCACTCAAATTATATGTATTCGAATTTGAGGCCTCTGTTCATGTCTATTCTCTATTCATACAAAAGGCTTCTCAGTGCCTCTCTGTATTTGCCAATCATTCTTTTATTTTTCTGGCAGATTAAGCTACTATTCCTGCATATTTTCATGAACACTCTGTCACTGTTTAATTGAGTGATGAATACCTTAATTCTCAAGAAGACCCTGACATTTTATATTTCTATCTCTATATTTCATTGAAACTCTATTCTCCTAATTAAAAACCTTCTATTTTTTTGATTAAATAGAGGTACAATTATTTAATTGGATTGATTGCTGAACCACCGTGAACATTCTGTTTCTTGATTGATTAAGTATTCCTCATAATACATATAATAACTCATTTTGAATAAGCAAAATTCTCATTATTTCATATTCTGTTGAATATTCGAATAGCAGTGTGGCGACTCACTGTTCGCAGCGTGTGTAGCATTCTACACATGCCATCCGTGCCTGAGCAAGTGATCGGCAGAGGGCGCCACCCCAAAGCGAACCAGATGACCACGATGACTATGGTAGCGTATCATGAGTTATCTTTCAATTCATAGTGTATTTTCAGAATGCTCTTCGCTCATATTTCATCAACGAATTCAATTGTAGTAACATTTCATGATAGATCTCTTATTTTATTATCACAACTCACATATCCCATATTTTAGTGATTAACGAATTTACGCTTTAGATAGAAGATAATATCAACAGCCATATGTACTGCTCCACAAGAGTTATGCTGGCCATACACATTACGGTCTACCGGAGAGGTATACCTGCGTAAACCTGTGCGTGTATGTGTGGGATTAAACCTGCACAGGTATGCGCAGGTATACCTCTCCGGTAGACCGTAACGTGTATGGCCAGCATTAGGGATATCGTATTCAATCGTTTTTGAAAGTATGTAGTCTTCGAGAAAATCGCTGTAAAATCATTTAAAACTCAATAACAACTTGAAACGATCCAATAAAAATCAGTATGAGGCATTTCGTCAATCTAGTCGCCTTTTTTCTGAAGTTTGGTTCTTTGCATATGCTTCATGAATGTTCCTATTTTGTAATGAAATCAGTTTATCAACGGCTTCGATTTGAAACGAGTTTTCTGAAAATGCCCAGACGTAAATTAACAAACGCTGAGGCTAATAGGCTTGTCGGAATGCTACAGGGTGGCCTAACTCAGGTTGTTGTAGCGGAAAGGCTCCAAGTCAGCCAAAGTGTGATATCTCGGCTTTGGAATAGGTTCAGGAGGACAGGTTCCGTGTTGGAAAGATCAAGGCTTGGTGGGCGACGAAAAACAACACCTGCTCAGGATCGTTTCATCACCGATTCGGCGAGAAGAAACCCTACATCTACGTGTAGAATGCTACGGAATACTCTTCAAAACGAAGATGGGGTCCAAGTTTCCATCGAAACCATCAGACGACGTTTGAAAGAAGTGAATCTAGGTTCTAGAAATCTAGACGTTCATTAAGAGGAGTTCCATTAACACGTGACCATAAGCGTCAAAGACTGGAATGGGCAAGGCAACATATCAATTGTGCTCTTTTCACTGATGAATCTAGATATGGACGATTTTCAGATTCTCGAAGAATAAGGGTATGGACAATCCACGCACACCCCGTAATCGTTGCTATGTACAGGGTGGCCAGATTTCGATGATTTAGTACTACAACTCCTAAACTATAAGAGATAGAGAAAAAGTAATATACATGTCATGTTCTCTTTTTTTGAGAAACCGAAATTGCTTGAAACCCCAAGTTGCTACGCCGTCTAGTTTCCGAGCTACAGGGCGATTTTGGAATTTGGCCAATTATTATAATTGACTATAACTTCCGTATTACAGGATCTACGCTCTCGAAACTAACACATCTTTAGGGCACTTTTTTTACTGCTTTTCAGCGGTGCTATTGGATTTTTTGTATCTGCTCAAATTTCGGAGCTACAACAAAAAAAATTTTTTTTCAAATGGAAACCATAATGGAAAATGATATTTCCGAATAGGTCTTTCTTCAACGATTTCAAAAATATATATCATGTTATACTTCCGAGTTCACTATATATCGAAAATTTCGAAAAAACACTTCTCGTTCAACAAAATCCAAGCAGGCTTTGATTCACTTCCTTCAAAACTGGGACGGTCATAGAATTTCATGTCTTATTTATTTTCACTTGTCAAATTCAATTCAGTTTCATCATTGTTGTATCGTCTGGAGCTTCTAACATTCTTATAAGGTCATAGAATTCGATATCTCACATTTATTGTAAGCTGCCAAATTGATTCAGGAAATATTAGCTTTATTATTGCTCAGACCAATAGAGGTGCTTCGCAAAACTTGTTGATTCTAGTATAATTTCTCTGCTGAATTGAAAAATGAAAAGCATTTGAATACTTATGTAACCCGTTGATAGCAATAATAAATATTTCCATGAGGGGCAAAAAAAGCTCCTTCAAGAAAAAATATAGATTCATTTGAAAAAAAGTATATTCACAGCAAATGTTCAAATCGTAGTCCATTGGAGCGAGCCATTGGAGGAAATACATAAATTGCATGATGTCATATAAATAAGAACTTTAGAAGCGCCAGACGATACAATGATGAAACTGCATCATGCAATTTATGTATTTCCTCCAATGGCTCGCTCCAATGGACTACGATTTGAACATTTGCTGTGAATATACTTTTTTTCAAATGAATCTATATTTTTTCTTGAAGGAGCTTTTTTTGCCCCTCATGGAAATATTTATTATTGCTATCAACGGGTTACATAAGTATTCAAATGCTTTTCATTTTTCAATTCAGCAGAGAAATCATACTAGAATCAACAAGTTTTGCGAAGCACCTCTATTGGTCTGAGCAATAATAAAGCTAATATTTCCTGAATCAATTTGGCAGCTTACAATAAATGTGAGATATCGAATTCTATGACCTTATAAGAATGTTAGAAGCTCCAGACGATACAACAATGATGAAACTGAATTGAATTTGACAAGTGAAAATAAATAAGACATGAAATTCTATGACCGTCCCAGTTTTGAAGGAAGTGAATCAAAGCCTGCTTGGATTTTGTTGAACGAGAAGTGTTTTTTCGAAATTTTCGATATATAGTGAACTCGGAAGTATAACATGATATATATTTTTGAAATCGTTGAAGAAAGACCTATTCGGAAATATCATTTTCCATTATGGTTTCCATTTGAAAAAAAATTTTTTTTGTTGTAGCTCCGAAATTTGAGCAGATACAAAAAATCCAATAGCACCGCTGAAAAGCAGTAAAAAAAGTGCCCTAAAGATGTTTTAGTTTCGAGAGCGTAGATCCTGTAATACGGAAGTTATAGTCAATTATAATAATTGGCCAAATTCCAAAATCGCCCTGTAGCTCGGAAACTAGACGGCGTAGCAACTTGGGGTTTCAAGCAATTTCGGTTTCTCAAAAAAAGAGAACATGACATGTATATTACTTTTTCTCTATCTCTTATAGTTTAGGAGTTGTAGTACTAAATCATCGAAATCTGGCCACCCTGTACAAGAAGTCCATCCATTCCGAGGGGGTAGTGTTATGGTATGGGCCGGGATATGTTTCAACGGGCGCACAGATATACACATTCGTCCTGGGAATATGACCACCTTACACTATAGGAAGCATGTCATTGACAATGTTGTGCCAAATTTTCACGTTTTCAATTTCTAGACGATAACGCTAGACCGCACCGAGCAGCCATAGTTGAGAATGCACGCGAGGAGCTCGGTATTCCACAGTTACCAATCCCTCCGCACTCACCAGATTTGCATTGCATAGAACATGCATGGGATATGCTCCAAAGGAGATCAGATAATCATCAACCTACCCCAGAATCCTTAAATGATCTGAGAGAGCTTCTGCCCCGTTTATGGAACCAAATTTCTCAGGAAATGTTCAACAACCTCGTGTGTAGTATGCAAAGAAGATGTCAAGCTGTTATTGATGCCCGTGGAGGCCATACATTGTATTGATAGTCTTAGAATGCTCGAATTCTCTGGGAATTAAATTTCGTTATTTTACTCGATTTTTCTTAACCACCCTGTATACGCTGCAGACCTACAGGCTGAAATAAATTTGCTACTTGTAATCACATCAATATGAATTTTCATCACAAAAATCTCATTCTAACTATATTTTTTTGCAATTTAAGTCAATATCCCTAACTCATGTGGAGCAATTTATTTATGATTGTATAGAATTTATACGAGTGTATGATTCATTGTGATTGTATAGAATGTACAAGAAATATTTTCACTCCACCACCTCCGACTCAAATATCTGATTATTACCTGCAGTAATTTGCCAAAATTACGATTTCGAACAGTGACAAAAAATTATCCCTCGCTGATTTGGGATAAACTGGTTGCAATACTGCGTTCAAAACACAAAACGATTTCAAGTTATTTTGAAACGTATCTTTTACTGCATAGGCTGGTTGTCCGGTCGATGGGTTTGCAACGAAGCTCACGTCTGATAGATAATTCGTCGACTGGCGGCAAAAGAGGACCTCTTTTTATTATCTATCCTACCGGTCCGTAGATCACGGGTCACGATAATTCTCGGTCCAGTTGAATTTTTCGATTTAAATTCCGGACTGTCCCATTGAAAAGTGATAGCGTGAAAATGAGATAATAATATCGGTTTCTTCTTTCTGCCAGTTCAGCCGTTTTATTGTCACGGCTGGAAATAATAAGATACTGACCAGGTAGTGCCTCGATACACGAATCGGCAGATCTTGTTTTGAATCTGTTTATCTCAGATCGATCGACTACTATTGTTTCGCGTTACAATTTTTCATCTTGCGGAACATCTCATTCGTAGTCGAGAGAAAATTAGTTGTTTCTTTTGCCGCATTGCACCCAGGAGCCCCATTGCAAGTATTTTCAGTTCGAGATATCCAACATTCATTCCGTTCTTTTACATTCTTCTTGAATTTCTAATGGATTACCTGACTCATGCACAGGAGATCTCGGTTTATTCGTACAAGATCGAAAAGAGATATAGATAGTTCCATAGAGCCGGCTGCAGGAAAGTCGTCCTCATACAGACGATGTAGATGAATTTTCTTCGAATCGTTATCTCTGCAGGTGCTCTGGCTGCACAACGTTTCGAATACACTGAAGACTTGACAAAATTGTAGGATAAGTGCTACTTCCGATAGCATTTTTTTGGTCACAGAAGAAAGCTGGACTATCATATCTAACGTTCGGAATGTTAGGGGAGAGTTGTCGATTACGTCCGAGTCACACCTACACTGCGCAAAAAAATTGACGCACATTATGGAAATCTCAAATTTATTCTACAACTGAAGGTGTTCTCAATGATAATTATTTTTATCAGAATTATGCATGCATATGTTATCCACTTTCAACGTTTTTCTTCAATACAGATGTTTTCTCCCAGCAGGAATAAAAAAAGATGATATCTGATCCATTCTAAAATCAGTTGTTCTCGATCAATTCTAGAGATCAATAGTTTTTCTTTCGTTTGATTTTCTACACTCGATCGCTATGCAGCGCGAAATACGCAATTTGACCCAAGAGGAATGTGCCCAAGCGGTAGTTTATGCGAGAAGAAGGGTGGACATACACAAGAATTGCAGAAAGGTTTGGAGTTTCCCATACAAGTGTGTCCACTGTCCAGAATGTTGCAGCGATTCAGGAAGACAGGTATGAATGTCCAAAGACCAGGACAGGGTAGACCACGGGTAACAACTGCCATTCAAGAACGTTACTTGAGAGTTTCTTCGTTGAGACAACGGTTTGCAACCGCTCGCCTCCTTCAAAATCAGCTTGAGCAAACTCATGAGGTGCAAATTAGCACTCAGACAATAAGAAATCGCCTCAGAGAATATGATTTTAGGCCTCGTGTCGCGGCAAGAGGTCCAGCTCTCACCCCAGCCCATCGAAGGGCGCGTTTAGATTTTGCGAGAGAGCATATCCATTGGGAAGAGGCCGATTGGGAAAGAGTTCTCTTCACAGATGAGTCTAGATTCTGCCTCTACCATTGTGATCGACGTTCCCTTGTATACAGACGTCCACATGAAAGATATGTTCAGTGCAATTTCCTGAATACTACTGTTTTCGCGGGAGGATCGATTATGGTATGGGGTGGAAAATCTTTGACTGCTCGCACAGACCTAGTGGTCGTTGATAATGGAGCTATGAATTCTGATAAGTATATAAGGAACATTCTTGAAGAGCATGTAGTGCCATTTTCACCATACATTGGTGAAAATTTCATTTTTATGGACGATAAGGCCAGACCCCATCGTGCGCGCATCGTTCAGGAGTACCTTGAAGAGGTTAAAGTCTCTCGAATGGAATGGCCAGCAAGAAATCCAGATCTCAATCCGATTGAGCAGGTTTGGGACAACCTCAATAGAAGGCTGAGAAGTTCAGAAAATCATCCAGCAACTCTTAATAACTTAGGAATCCAACTCGGAGAAATCATTTTGATTATGAACCGTCGTTGCCGAGTATTGCCAAGTATTAAATCACTTATCAGCATTTCAGTATTTTGAAAATTATTCATTTCTCTTCTTTCACATAAGATTCGGTGAAATCCTGAATTTTTCTTCCATTTAATGTGTCTTGTTTCGTTCAAAACCTTCCCGAGAGAACATAAAAAATAAGTTATAAAGTCAATGTAGAGTTAACTTTAATTAAAATTGAGATTTTCAGAATGTGTGTTAATTTTTTTGCGCAGTGTATTAGCTGTACCACACAGGCAAACTTCAGTCCCAATCTAGTTCCGTTGTTTACCAATTTTTGTCATATGAAGGTAGATCCGGCATTCACTGAATCAAATAAGACAGGTCCAATCTTAAGATCCGGCCTGACATTGTTCATCTGTAAGCTAGCACCGAACAACAGATTTGAAATCTTGTGCCGCCGTTGATGCCGTCGGGTGGTGCAATCGAAATTTTTCCGAGCTTAGGTAGTACCGGAGGCATATCGTCCCAAACTAACTACGCAACTGGGAGCAGGGTATAATTCATTTCTATTTTTCTGATATATGTGCCACCGTATTTCGAAGCAAACTTTGTACGATCTACGACCTTCGGTTTTGGATTTTTGTTCCTTCGTTGAAAACCCCCGAGTAGAGCAATCTCAATTTCTGCGAGTTTATTTCATTTTTATTTCAATTATTATTCACAAGAATACAGAATGTATCGAACCAGAAATATAAAAATGTTAATAATTTTCAACATGGGGTGTCAACAAGTTAAAACAACAATTAAGTATACATATAACGATTGTATACGATATATTTGGACAAAATCAGACAAACTAATCAAGACAGTCTTTTCGAAATTCTTGCATGGAGTAGTATTCTTTTTGACGAAGTTTTTGGCTGCTAGTTTTCCTGCAATTTGTTTTATTCTTTATATGGTAAAGGTTGCCATAGATAATTTTTTTATGAGCTCATCTATGTGTATTCGAAAACTCAGATTTGGTTGGATGTAAATACCTAAAATCTTTGGTAGTACCGGACGTACATTGTCCCCAACCAACGGAGCTGTGAGCAGCGTGCAATTTCAAACAGAAGGGTTTGTAAGGGCAACCACCCAACTCTCAGATCTGATGAAGAGATGTTTATCAATCTGGTACAGCCCGAAGCCTCTCTGCCCTAGCGTGGTCATTATTCTGGCTTGAAAGTTATTCCTTTGTTTTTTATTTTTTCGATTTTCCTGCAGAATTCGGAATGAATATGAATATTTTCCGAAATTCGGCTTTGTCAGAAAGATATAGCCAACAATGTTGAAACACGAGTTGAAATTGTCTATTCATTGAAGGGATGTTTCGACCAATATTCGCTAGGAACGAAATAATTTCAAAGAAATGCTTGTATGAATTAACTTATATGCGTTATCAATATCAGTACCTAAGTATTGATTATAATTAAAAAAACGGACAACATAGGTGAATCTGTAGTCCATCCAAGAATTATTGACATCTCTGGGAGGGTTTCGAAAATCGAAATTATGTTGGTATAATAGCCCATCCAGTAATATTTTGCGCTGCTTTCCAGAGTTGTTATCATTGCGCCTGCCAGTTCCAGAGATTTGATGTTTCAACGTAATGTTACAAGTTTCTTGTGGGTAGGTGTTGAAAATTTCACTGACCCTTGACATTTGATTCTGTTTGTTCATATTAATCTATAAATCGAACAAATTTTGAAAATGATTGTATCAATTTTGAATGCTTATCGATTAGTTCTGAATTTGTGTATTTCTTCAGTCTTATGTTATTGAAAATGAATGGAATTGATCTGAATACTTCCAGCCTAACAACAAGGTAACAAGAAACTCAGTACTGTGCGAAGAATTTTGGTCATAAAAGAAAGCAATTCATTAAAACCCCAAATTTGATAGGCTTTGGAATGAGAATCTCAAAGAATGTACAGCTTATAAATGGAAAGCATGCAAAGATCAGTCAAAATATATGGGATGTTATGATATTGCTGACATAAAACCTATCATTATAAATATGACAAGTTCTTCCCAACTATACAGGGTCTTTCACGAGGAACCTCACCCATATTTATACGGGAAACTACTGAACGTATTTTCATGAAATTCAGCACTTATAAGTATTTCACGATGCTGATGAAATCTAAAATATTTTCAAGGCATGAGCACCTCCGGTTTTTCCGGAAATGACGTCAACTTCCGTTTTTCAAATTAGAACACCATTTTTTTATTGCAGAAATAGATTACTCAAAAAATTTCAAGTTATTTTGATGTAACGTTTTTCAGTTTTGGTTGGAAAATTCTCTCTGAGCGGGAAAATTAAAAAAAAAATCGAAAATAGAGCTCCGCTGAAACAATAATAACTTCGAGGTTTTTGGATGGAAAATTTTCATTTTTGGGATTTTTCAAGATGTAAGATTGATGTATCCACTTTAAAAGGGGGTGAAAAAATCGCTTTCAAAGTTAGGGATGACAAAATCGTGAAAAATCAATTTTTTCAAATTAGAACCCCATTTTTTATGGCAGATATTGAATCTACGTTAAAAAATAAT
Source organism: Adalia bipunctata (assembly GCA_910592335.1). Classification (NCBI taxonomy): domain Eukaryota; kingdom Metazoa; phylum Arthropoda; class Insecta; order Coleoptera; family Coccinellidae; genus Adalia; species Adalia bipunctata. The sequence goes on along the minus strand of OU342950.1, from coordinate 49,111,830 downwards.
GTGAGTGTATGCATCACACCCTTGCCCTAAAATGGATATTTTCTGAGACTCAGAAAATCCACTTTAGGGCTCATGCCTTGAAAATATTTTAAATTTCATCAGCATCGTGAAATACTTATAAGTGCTGAATTTCATGAAAATACGTTCAGTAGTTTCCCGTATAAATATGGGTGAGGTTCCTCGTGAAAGATCCTGTATTGAACAACTTCATTGTTCACAAATATTGAAAGTTACAATGTTCATGACGAAATTCTTCCTATATCAAATGGATTCATTAAGTTTTGTTTCTGTCTTAATCTCTATTACGATTTTCCCAATCTTTGCAGCAAAACACTTGAAATTATCGACTAAATTTTTTTTCCGCAAATCGCTAGGAAATTTTGACATCCTATAACAAAATTTGTCATAGAAAACGTCAAGGTTTCCCAACTGTTAGGAAATATTTATTTCCTTACGGTAAGGAAATGATATTTCCTTACAGTTGTCAGTGTTCTACATGAACATATTCGTACTTTTCTCTAGATTTCTTTGGCAATAATTCTAATGAAGCAGTGTTTACCGCCTCGACCAGCTCTGGAGGAGTTCCAGAAATGGAAAATTAATCATCACTTATCATTTTACACTGTTTTGTCTTCGAAAAGACGAGCAACATCTATGGACGAGCAATTAGATTAATATTCGTCAAGTTTGACAATTCAGCATTGATACGTGTCCGTAATAACGCAGCAATTCCATTCCGAATTTCTATTATTTATGAATGGAAGAATTCGCGATTTTTTGCAAAATTGAGTAAAATCTGTGGAATTTCGAACGATTTGCGGAAAAATAGTATGTTCACCTCTTAGGAAAAGCCACATTCCTGGACTCTGTGTTGCTAAATCTCGGCTTACGCCTCGACTTAGCAATCTTCACAATCGTCCAAGAATGTAAGACATTTCCTACCCGGTAAACAATGTACTATTTTTGAAAGAAATAAGACACAAATTATTTGTCAATATATTGACAAATGGAATGTGAATACGAACTATACTCCATTCACAATTATAAAATCACAACTCTGGCCATGGTTTCGTTTTCAGGAATTGGTGCACCTGATGAAAAATCTGTGCGCGTACATAGAATATGGTTAATGACAAAACGACGATGCCAGTTTTTCTGTTTACATCAAAGTAAAAGTATCAAAGATTTTCCCCATTTTGTTAGTTCGTATCGATCGGCGATTTTGGGGAGAAATATCGATAGGAAATCGCCTATTTTTCCGTTCTTCGGCGTCCAGAAGACGTTTCGTGCAAGTGTCATTTTTTCCTTTCACGAGTTTTGGCGTGAGTACGAACGGCAAATTTGAATTGGACCAAAAATCGATTTATAAGCATAAATAAAGCGAAGGTAAGTACTAATCGACCTTTTTACACTTGATAACGAAGTTTTTTTAGGTATCTGGCCGTTTTGAAATATTTCAAACGAAATTCCGGTCCCCCAGAAGTTTTGTTAGTTTCGGTATCGATTTTGGTGCTCAAAATTGATTTGGAATGTGTAAATGGACAAGAAAGGCTTCCTTATACGACCGGAAAATATGGTTCAGGTAGAATTGAAATGTGTCACTGGAGCTTTCATTCCTTTGCCGAAAGTAGAAAAAGGCTATATTGAACCAGAATACATCGGTTTTTTCCATATTCCCGGAGTTTGTGTCTTATTTTAGAACAGGTGAATGATAAATGTGAAACATATGTTTGACCTATTTCATTTTATTTGTACAAACATACAGTGGTAGTAATGTATGAATATTTTTTAATCCAATAAATTACTATACAATCAGAATATTTTACTCCTTGTTCATAAGATCAAATAAATAAAATGTAGTCAAGTCTTGAACTTTCAGTTCAAGAGGATAACAAACATTTAATCTTCACAAGCATGCATATGAAAATTATGTGAAAGCAATGCAATTTTTTTCCATGGCGAAAAATAATATATTTCAACAGTGATCACTTTTACTTTTCATGCAAATAACTAGAAAAGGAATCCTTTCTATCAATTCATATAAACGTTAATTATTTTCGTCCATCACATATTTTCCAATTCATTCACATTCTGATAAATACGCTAAGAATGTAGAAAGGGCAACATAGTGTTGACTTGGAACATAAAAATATTTTGAAAAACGTCATAACTCCGATATAGAGTGGAATGTGTCAAATTTCCAATGCCATAGCTGTGATTTTATAATTGTGAATGGAGTATAGGTCTCCTACACTGTAAAAATATATAGGGTGTTCTATTTAAATTAAATAAGTTGATGGCATTTCCGGTTAAACCGGAAGTATATTATCAACAAAAAAATGTACTTCAGATGCATTTTGTTCCATTGCACTTATCTGCAAATTTTCATAAATATCGTTTTTTTCGTTTAAATATTTACTTCCATACTTTATCCCAACCCTGTATGAGTGATATCTTTACATTCGAGTTCCACTATGTTTTACGTTACTGAACCGGAGTCTCTAGGCTTTATGCTTCTGAAATTGATCGTCATTTTGAAAATTAATCAATAAGAGATGGAAATACAGATTCACACGATCGCAATCGTATAATGATAAAAACAAAACAAAATCCTGAAATAGGTCAATTTTTGTTTCACTTTTACCAAATTTTTATGCAATTTTGAAGGATTTTCGTTGCACCCTGTGCCATCCCCATCAACCCTCTAAATTTTTTGAATAGGGAAAGTGGGTCATGTGGTACTTTTTTTGGAAGGTCTTTGTATCTTCTTTACAGGCGTGCAGAAATTTCAAAAAAATAATCTTTTTTTTTTTATTAGTTAGTTCAAAGAGGTTTTCAGTATGTGCACTTTGTCATGGCTCATTTACTTTGGGACGATGGTACCTGATGAAATTTGTCACCGAATGAAAGTGATCATTACAGTTTTGTTCAAGCACAACTTTCGACCCCTTTCAAACCCCTCACGTGAAAAATAAGTTCGTGGGGGTTGAAAGTTATGCATGAACAAAACTGTAATGATCACTTTCATTCGGTGACAAATTTCATCAGGTACCATCGTCGCAAAGTGAATGAGCCATGACAAAGTGCACATACTGAAAACCCCTTTGAACTAACTGATTTTTCAAAATAAAAATTTTCTTGAAAATTTCTGCACGCCTCTAAAGAAGATACAAAGGTCTTGTCAAGAAAGTACCACATGACCCACTCACCCTATTCAAAAAATTTAGATGGCACAGGGTGCAACGAAAATCCTTCAAAAATGCATAAAACTTTGGTAAAAGTGAAACAATAATTGATCTGTTTCAGGATTTTGTTGCCAAATATTTTTTTTCTGAAAAAATGAATTTTGACGCGCACTGCATATTAGGGTGGAGCGAAAACGGCCAAAAAAAAATATTTTTTTGTTTCTGATTTCTAATAGTTATTTCTTTTCAGACGAAATAAAAAATGTTTTTACTTATTTTTGTTTTTTAATAGTAGAAAACCCATAGAAAATGAACATCGCTACATAGCAAAATTAGAGTTTTGAAGAAACATTAACATCCACAGGGTCCGCCAAAAGTAACAATATTCATGAAAATAGCTATTTTACATGTCCCCTTAAAATTTATATTCTCTTTTGGTTCCAAAAGTTGGCATTAAAATTTGGGACTTCAGTTTGGCTTTGATTTAGCACTTCATAACATCGAAATATGTGGGCAAAACGAACTCATCAAAGTCTTTGTCTGGTCCAAAGATAGGACACAAAATTTTGGTTCGAGTTTTTACCGAACCAGCCATTTTCACTTTGAAATGTCACTAATTTTTGGCAACAATGCCAACAATCAATACACCTCAAGTACGTAAACAGCAGAAAATGAAACATACGAGATCTTCACAACACGGAAAGCTAATCGGTAGGTACTAATGAAAATAGAAGACAAGACAGGGTCCCTTGCAGTCAACAAGACAATCAATGGTAATATCCAGGGATCCTGTCAGATGCAAATTGGTAGTCGATAATGCAACAATACAGCAGGTATCAAGGTTCAATTACCTGGGAGTTAATATATCTAGTGAAAGAAACCTGACAGAGGAGGCACGAACACAAGCGATGAAAGCATCAAGAGTCAGCGGCAGTCTGTGAGATATAGTGTGGAGGAATAAAGCGATGAGTTCACTGAGCAAGACAAGAATCTATAAAACGTGTGTGAGACATATTCTCACGTATGTCAAAGAAACCAGAGACGAGACATCAACGACAAAAAGAATAATGAGAACCACAGAGATGAAAATACTGCGAACCATCAAGGGAGTCACCCTCAGGGATCAAATAAGAAGTGATGACATAGGAGAAGAACTGGGCGTGCAGGATGTGGACGTGGTGAGATGGGTCAGGGCACGAAAAAGATTCTGGAGGGACCACGACGAAAGAATGCCACAAGACAGATGAGCAAAGTGGGCTGAAACTCAAGACCGAACACACGCAGACCTGTAGGCAGACCACCAAAGAGATGGTACGAGAGCTGGAGTTCAGCTTCTCAGGAACATCCAAGAAGGGGGCCAAACCAAAGAGTAGATATTTACACTTCGGCCAAACGTACAGAATTGAACAGGACCAGGTCCTATTGAAAGAGGAAGAATAAGAAGAAGACAGGGTCCTGCGATAGCGGCGCAAGCCTCTACTTACTTACTCCCACTCACTTAGGACAGGAACGGACTAAGATGTGAGTCTCGATTGAATGGATTCAAACAAGCTTATCCATTTTAGTAGTAGGGTTGAAACGAGTAACCATGGTGTATAATATTCATTGCTATTATAAAATTAAGACGGAAAGAATGCAGGCATATAGAAATTTAAAAAAGTTGAAATTTTTAGCTTTTCATCAATATTAATCAGGGTCTGGCGGACCCTGTAGAATTAGAGCGATTGCAATAAAAATTGGTATAGTTAATATGCGATTCCTAACACAACTTTTTGTAACTATTACATTATGCAATTGAAAATAAATTCAAGGCATATAAAAATTTCAAAAAGTTCAAATTCTTAGCTTTTCATCAGGATTAATGGGTCTGGCGGACCCTGAATAATCAAAGCGATAACAATAAAAATTGGTATGGTTAATATACGATTCTTAACACAACTTATTGTTACTATTACATTATGGAAATAAAAAAAAATTTTTTTCACTCCACCCTACTGCATATTGATCGTCTAGGGGCCACCTTAGGAATTTGTCAAAAAATGAAAGGCCGCGGACCGGAACGAACGAAGCTAGTACACAAAGCTTTGTAATTGATTCAGAGGAATCACATCGAACTTCTACAAGAAACCTGGCACTGAACCATGGTATGAGTTCTGTAGGAAAAATATTCACAATCGAAAAGAATCATCCGTACAATGAACAAAAATGGTTCAAAAATTAATTTTGACCGACGGATGGAGTTTTGGGATCTCACTGCGAATTATCGTGAATGAAGTCGATTTTGACTGGACATAACATGTTGAGATCAACATTGCGTTCCCTTAGAACTTCAGCATCCTTTTTCAGGATACGGATAGGGACTCATACGGGATTCAAATTCACCTATCACGGTACCTACTCATCAACTCGATGATCATATTACCGAGATTAATATCCTCACTCGCATCCTTGCCTGCAGGCAACGCGTGCCCAATCGGCTGATCATCATATTGGATACACATATCAACCTTCATTCTGACCCATCGGCCATGAAATGGGTTGTTGCAAATGAAGAGTCCTACTGTTTTCATTGAAATTATTGTCCCCACATATCGTACCAATTTCCGAACTGTTTTGATGAACTCCGTTCGATTCGTTGATTTGCGAATTTCTTCATGACTACTCCTTTCCTAGGAGTTATCAGTATAATCGTGATCATAATCCTAGCAAATATTGGTCAAAACATTCCGCCAATGAATTTTCATCGCGTGCCTTAACGAATACTAATAAGTAGTAGCAACAGTTTGGTCAATACAGGTGGTAATACGAAAACTAACATAAACTGAAATAACGAGTTTTTTGACCTTGTAATACAAGTTGATCAAAACTGCATCTAAGGAGCCCTAGGTAGATGATACGTGAACTTGATCTATGGGGTCATAGACATTGTATTTTATTTTTGTGAATTAGGAATCATTCAAGATGAAGGAATGAAAAACGTTTGCTTACAAGATATTTTTAGGTTATCAAGGAAAATATGACTAAATTATTAGAGGAAAGTCACCAAATATGAAATAGTATCCTTATATGGAATACCTTCATTTCTCCATGACCATGAACATGAAGTATAAGTAATAAACGGAACATTCGACCATCTTCTGTTTCATTCGGTCTACTAACTATCGCACTCACGCCATCGAGTCAGTTGCGCAAACGCTTAACGTGTGGCAGGCGTGTTTTGTTTCGTTGTCGTGAAGAAAATTTTAAAAGGTAAGTAGTAAATGAGTATTATCAGCTGTTATGTTTGTATACATAAGTGTTATACTATTTAGTATATCGGTATTATGTTTATTTCACCATTTTGTGATCTTTTGTCATTAAAATATTGTGACTTGAAAAAATATTCAGAAGAGTTTGAACTAGTATGAAAATCCAAATATGGACAGTCGTCGGTGTCTAATTATGGAATATGCTTGATGTGTGGGCTCTGGGCACATTATGATTGTGCTGGTCCAGAGTTGGATACTTGGATCTGTGACTTTTGCAAGTAATTATGTAACTTCTTTCATTTATGAATATGTTATATTTATATAATAGTATCAATATAACATATTGTGATAAATATTATATATTAACTACGTTGGCAATTGTTTGGTTGGTTTATATTCATATAATTGATCTCAAAGATATTAATGTCCATTTTTGTTATTGTTATGTTGATTTAAGCTTATATTCCATATATGGGTTCCTATTCCATATTTGGTTACTCATTTGTGATTTTGTTTTTTGTATTAGATTTTAATTGGATAACTAATATATTTGATTAGAGGCTGTTAATTACTACATATAAATGTATGACTGATTAGTATAAACATTAAACTGATTCAATTTATATAAAGTTTTTTCTTTATATCCCAAAAACAAAATGGTATTCCAAATTTGGTGACTTTCCTCTAATGTTTACAAACTAAGCATGAGAAAAGTGTAAGAACATAGACAATAGTATTGTGGATAAATAAATATGGTTCTTCAATTGAAGACATGATCGCCAAAAAAGGAGGTACTGTATTGTTTTGCGGTAGAATGATTGGTGGAAAACACTTTCGATTCCCATTCGACAAACTCTACAGGTTGAAGGTATAAAGTTTATTTAGTATTTCTACCTGTTGTCAGACTTTAGCGAGGTGGTTTTGGCAGTTTTTTCATTTATAAAAGATAATGCACCTCCACATACCAGCAGAGTTTCAAAAAAAATTTCAAGAAACAGAAGGTGGCCTTCTTGCTCACCGGATCTGAATCCTATAAAGCAATTATGAGGCATATGAACATTGCAATAACCTTCATTTCGTTTTTCCAAGAAACTTGCTTTGTAAAACTGTGCTTTACTCCTCGATAACTTTTTTCGAATTAATTTCTATTTCTCGAAATTCTTGGGTGATATCTCATTAGTTGGGTTGTGTGTATGAAGAGATTTGCACAATATTCTGTTTTTATTGTTAATTCAAAATAATTCTCGAAGACAATTCGAAATACAAGCTTGCATAAATAATGCAGGACATGAAAAGCAGAAGATACGCGAAATGAATCCAGCTTATTACTCTTTGTTAGCCAGTGAATTAAGGATGTCCGGAAATCACCCTGTAGGTATAGCTATGTAGAAATCGAAACTAGCTTCGAAAAGGAACAATCAGCCTTTCGACCAGTTCAGGAAGTTAATTTATCGAAAGAAAGGAATGGAAAATTTCAAACGACGACGGAACTAAAATTGCGCATTTAGACATTCCGAAGTACCTCCAATTAATAAGTGAAAACATTCCAAGAATTCAATGACAAATTTCGGAGAATATTGGTAGCAAACATTTGGGAGACGAACACAACTTTTTTTTGGGTGGAAGTCCGTTGAAAATGGAAAAGGCATGCTCCTTTACCTAAGAACCGAATCCAGTGACAAATATTTCGTTAGCTCATTAAACTGAACTGTCGAACGATTACGTCAGCTGCAATACCAGGCCATCCATAACCCCGGCGAGTCGGTTTTTAGTGTGGGAATCAGGAGCTTCGCCGGCAAAGTCAAAAGAATAATCGACAATATAAAACTTAGGTTAACATTCAGAAATAAAAAAATAATCAGTCACCATTTGGTATAAATCACGTGGTAGAGAAGGCGACATCGAGACATTCTAGCTCGTTTCTTGGACCGGTCAGCGGACAGTCGATCCCCCTTTAGGAGTAGCGCGTTTTAGTGTTCTGTTCCGCCGTCAACATCAACTTTATGCACTTTATAGGGAGGTGCACACCAACTGGGCAATTATTCGATTTTATCTCTCTAAATTGGTACAATTCCTTATAATACTGAAGGATAATTTTTTATCTCGAATAATTGGATTCGAATTTTGCTGTAGCTTTTTTTTTCTACGATCTTGCATTTGCGTGCAAAATAACACATTTCTGCACCTTGTTTTTAATGAATCATAAATAATGTGAAGTGAGAGCGTATCAAAGTAAAATACACAACGAATTGCAATTTTCCTTGATTCTCGAAAATTTGAGTTGTATCCAGTAGATGAAAAGTTTCGCTCTTCACCTAAAGTTAGATATTCATTACACCGGTAATGGAAGGCAGATTATAAGTTTGCTTTTATGCAATAACATAACAATAATTTCCTAAAATACACTGCGCAAAAAAATTAACGCACAATATGGAAATCTCAAATTCATTCTACAACTGAAGGTGTTCTCAATGATAATTATTTTTTATCAGAATTATGCATGCATATGTTATCCACTTTCATTGTTTTCCTTCAATACAGATGTTTTCTCCCAGCAGGAATAAAAAAAGATGATATTATCAGATTTTGAATGTATTGGCTCCATTCTAAAATCAGTTGTTCTCGATCAATTCTAGTGATCAATAGTTTTTCTTTCGTTCGATTTTCTACACTCGATCGCTATGCAACGCGAAACACGCAATTTGTCCCAAGAGGAATGTGCCCAAGCGGTAGTTTTGCGAGAAAAAGGTCCACCCTTCTACACAAAGAACACAAGAATTGCAGAAAGGTTTGGAGTTTCCCATACAAGTGTGTCCAGATTGTTGCAGCGATTCAGGAAGACAGGTATGAATGTCCGAAGACCAGGACAGGGTAGACCATGGGTAACAACTGCCATTCAAGAACGTTACTTGAGAGTTTCTTCGTTGAGACAACGGTTTGCAACCGCTCGCCTCCTTCAAAATCAGCTTGAGCAAACTCATGAGGTGCAAATTAGCACTCAGACAATAAGAAATCGCCTCAGAGAATATGATTTAAGGCCTCGTGTCGCGGCAAGAGGCTCTTACCCCAGCCCATCGAAGGGCGCGTTTGGATTTTGCGAGAGAGCATATCCATTGGGAAGAGGCCGATTGGGAAAGAGTTCTCTTCACAGATGAGTCTAGATTCTGCCTCTGGCATTGTGATCGACGTTCCCTCGTATACAAACGTCCACATGAAAGATATGCTCAGTGCAATTTCCTGAATACTACTGGTTTCGGGGGAGGATCGATTATGGTATGGGGTGGAATACCTTTGACTGCTCGCACAGACCTAGTGGTCGTTGATAATGGAGCTATGAATGCTGATAAGTATATAAGGAACATTCTTGAAGAGCATGTAGTGCCATTTTCACCATACATTCGTGAAAATTTCATTTTTATGGACGATAAGGCCAGACCCCATCGTACGCGCATCGTTCAGGAGTACCTTGAAGAGGTTAAAGTCTCTCGAATGGAATGGCCAGCAAGAAATCCAGATCTCGATCCGATTGAGCAGGTTTGGGACAACCTCAATAGAAGGCTGAGAAGTTCAGAAAATCATCCAGCTACTCTTAATGACTTAGGAATCCAACTCGGAGAAATCTGGGAAGGATTAGATCAGAACATTTTAAGATTACTCATTTTGAGTATGAACCGTCGTTGTCGAGCTATAATTAACGCAAGGGGTGGAAATACCAAGTATTAAATCATTTATCAGCAATTCAGTATTTTGAAAATTGTTCATTTCTCTTCACATAAGATTCGGTGAGATCCTGAATTTTTCTTCCATTTAATGTGTCTTGTTTCGTTCAAAACGTTCCCGAGAGAACATAAAAAATAAGTTATAAAGTCAATGTAGAGTTAACTTTCATTGAAATTCAGATTTTCAGAATGTGCTTTGATTTTTTGCGCAGTGTAGTTATAAATATTATTTTCGGAAATTTTGTTTAGTAACAGTTAGTCTTTACAAGTGCGGAAATCAAATTATTTTATGATTAATCCAATCCCTGAGTATCACTTACGGATTATTCAAATCAATATGTATTTCTTTTCACTTTTCATCCAATTTCTCCCCACATCCAGGACTGAAACCTGTTGGAACTCAAATTGATGGCTTGCGTTGAAGGAGTCCAAAGCAAGCGAGGTTTGTCCGTCTTCATTTCTAAATTTCTCACCGCAATCATTTTTGTGTCTCTGGCTCTATTTGAGAGCAACTGTTTCATCTGTCCTATGTAGCATCTATCACAATCTGCGTAGGGAATTTTATATACTACATAAGAACGATCAACAGTTCTCCTTTTATCTTTTAGCTTCGAAAACAGTGATTTAACACTCTTTGACTCTTTAGGTTGTAAAAAACTAGTTTGGAGTTAATGGAGACCACTAATCGAGCTAGCTGTCTTGGAGGACAACTTCGGTATAAAAGGAAATCTGAAATAATTACATGTCTTTTGTGGTTCGCCAATTGACTATCTCTTCTGATGGTGGCTTAAACCTACTCATTTATTATTTTAATAACTAGAAAAGAGGGATCATTATCAAATTTTTAAATTTGTTTCGTTTTCATCCAATTTTCATCGTGGAATTTACTGCTACTTAAATTGAAAGCCCTGTACAACAAATTTTTCATTACAGAAATCATATACTTTCTGCGCGAGTCAAATCTCTATAATAAAGAATTTGTTGTAAAGTGATCCTCTCCTTGCATATTCATATGTCATCTATATTCTATACAGAGCTGTGCCAAAGCATTGTGCTTTGTGCTCGTGAAAGCACTCGGAGCCCTTTTGTGCTCCCGAGCACTGTGCTCCCAAGCACTTTTCAAAAGCAGTGCTTAGTAATTGGAGTGCTTCGACCAAAGGCTTAGTGCTTAGTAATCCCAAAAGTGCTCCCGAGCACTTTTGCGGATTACTAAGCACTAAGCCCTGAGCCAATGTTGTACGAATTCATTTTTACATTAAAAAAATTTTAAATCAACATTTTCTTACATGACAGTAACATCCCAAAACTGTTTGGATGCAATTACAGAGAGATGATAATGAGGAAACTTGATCATTATGAAAGGAAAATTAAAGGGCTCATGTGTATTTTGTTAAATGTTAATTTGTGCGTTGACAAGTTTATATCAATAGAAAAAGCAAAAGCCACGATTCTGATTTTTTTTGTGTTTTCATGTGACCAAAGAGTCTTATATAGACAACATCAAAACGATACACAGTTCATTGAGTTATTTATAATTTTGATACTTCTTTGTTATTTGTCACGCAACAATGTTTTGCAACTGGTTTGGTCCTGACAAATCAGTGCAAGAATTGACAGAGGAACAATTCCATTTTTCATTTAATTTTGTTTCAAGGACTGGGAGTTTTCAGAAAAAAAAGTAAACTCGAAAAATTCAGTAGGTATATTTATTAATATTATCAAACAGAGAGATCCAGGAGCGAATAGCATTTTTCTCTTTCATTACCAATAAGAATATATTATATTGAATCGAATTCAAAAATACATACATACATACCTCTGCCAACTTACAATTTCTTTTCCGATTAAAATAACCTCACTTTCAATATTTCCTAACAAAAGTGCTTAGGGCTTAGTGCTCGAAATGTCGAATTACTTTCACAAAGTGCTTAGTATTCGCGAGCCGTTTGTGAAAATAAGTGCTTTGTGCTCGAGACTCGGGAGCCTTTTTATTCAAGTGCTTAGTGCTTAGTGCTCGAAGCACTTTTCTTCAGTGCTCGTCACAGCTCTGATTCTATACTATATATTTTGAACAACTAAACCCAACTACGTAATACACAACCATACTGTTATGTTTCGGTTCATTTCTGTTCTATTTATGCCTTGAGGAAGTCGAAATATATAGACGAAACACGGCTTTGTTTTGAGGAGTTGTTTATTACCTAATTAAATAATAAAATGGCATAACTGATTGAAGTAAAGCAGCTGCTGGTCTATCAATATGTATAATCATGAAATTTGCACCCACTCCCAGTGGTACAAAATACCACTGCCACGCTGACCAATCAGGAATACAAATCACTCATGATCTTCATTTACCCGTTTGTTGCAGAGATGTTTTTGCACTTCCTCAAAACGCCACAGAAAAAATAAGGCGACACAGGAAAAAAAATTCAATTTCTTCAGAATAAGGATACTGAAGTTTCACCGGTAGGCAAAAAAGTATGTAATACTATAAATAAATTTGTGCTTAATGACAGTGTCTCCTTTTAAATGAATCTTGGGCGACTTTTCTACCTGCTGCGAGGATATTTATGACAGCTATAAACATGAATTGTTTATTGGTGTATCGCCACGATTCTGTATGGAAACAAGTCTTGTGATGATAATTGCATGGAGAGTGCATAAATACTTATCCATTATTATTTTCACATGAAATATTCAAGTAGAAACTGATGAATGTGACACGGGGGCAATTGAAACGCAAAAAATGTGTTTACATTTTTAAGATTATAATAATAGGTAAATCTTCAAGATGAAATCATCCATTTTATACAGAGCTAGTCCCTGACTAAACAGAGCTAGTTTTCGACATTTTTTCATCTTAGATTATTGAGGTAAAAAGACAACCATTTTTCCGAAAAAGGGCGAGTTCGTGATTATGATTTTTTGTTATAGATGTTCACTACTCAAATTTTTTATTTCTTCGAAGGAATTTCCAAATTCATGTAGGAGATACTCAAATTCTGACCTAAGTGAAGCAAAATTAAAGAAAAAGAGCTTCTGTATCAATAACACAAAGCTATGTTCCATTATGTCCCCAATCAAAAAGCCATATTTCTTCCTTCACAATATCTCTTTTTTTTATTTTCTTCGAGCTAAGCTTTTGAATTTTATTAATTTTTTTATAACCTGCAAATATCTAATGAAAAACCGTTTTCCATGCATTACTCTTTAGTGATTTATAATTAAGAATAATAACGTCGATAACAGTGGAATTTCCAAATCTTTGGATGATTCGGTAAGATTTCGAGAACATGTAGTAAGCGCGATTGGTAAAGCTTATGGGTCTTTGAAAATGTTGTTTCCCCATAGATCATATTTGCCCATCTACACGAAGAGGCTGTTATGTGAGGCTTTGGTCTTGTCAAAATTCAATTAGGTACTCTGGTACTGCTCTTCTGTTTATAGTTTTTGCTTGGACCAAGACTATAGCTATATCGAATACAGCGTGTTTAAGACAACTGTTTAAGGTTTATTTTTGGGATCCGAAAATTTGATCATGTATCACACAAACTTAAAGAGTTGAGTTGGCTTCCAATGAGGCTTCGTTTTGATAATAAGGTATGCCCTTTGTACTTTTCACAATATGATTTTCAAGATCATTCACAGATTCACAGATCATGTTCACAACGCTTACATGAGATATAGAAAAATTTATTGTCATGTCCTCACCATAGAACATCAACATTTGAGAGAAGTTTCAGATATAATATCATTGGTTGGCGTCCATAATTGACTACTTTATTGGACACCACTTTATTGGACTCAACTGTCACAGTCTTCTCTCGATTTTGCAATTTTCTTCGTTTCACACCACTTGTTATATGCCGCATACAAATTTTCATAAGCATTTTTAGTGGGTAAGAGAGATTCTTTGGCGTTTGCGGCTACATTTCTACGCTTTCCTCTCCCGAACTATCCATTTTTTGGATTATTATGATGTTTGCCACAGAATTAACGAAGTAAACAACTTTGTTCAGTGAGGTTGTTAAGGTCGCTGATGGTTACTAAGGTAAGAAAAGCAAAAGCACACTCAATGTTTTCTTGAAACGAAGCGACGAATATATTAATTACCATTTCAGAAGATAAAATGTCTGCATTGCAGTCAAACATAAAGCTTTGTATGCAACTCGTACATAAAAAGGCTTATGGACTTGCCCCAATTATTGGCCTCGCTCGCTTTGCTCGCTCTGCCATAAACTTTTGGACTCGTCCATAAAGACCTAATTTATGTACTTGTTACATAAATTGCTATTATATCTAATATAATCATTACTAACGAATCTATATATGGACGTTTTTCTGATTTTCGATGAGCACGAGTGTGGACACAATAGGCACAATTATGGTTTCGGGTGGGGTTTGTTTTGATGGCGGAACTGAATCATTAGTATTTTCAAAAACTTTACCGACATATGCTGATGAAGTTATCAACGGAGTAGTCTCTCAATTTCACGTCATTGGCGAAAATTTCATTTTCCTGGAAGTGAGTAATGCTAGATGACCAGATAACCAGGATATTCTACATACATAGCATAACCTCCAAAATCCCTTGATCTAAATCCAATCGAGCACGTTGGGACCGGAAATACTTCAACAGCTCCGATATCTTTCGTCAAAACTTTTTATTATTTTTCACTAACATATTAAAATATATTAGGGTTCAGGCAATGCCAATAAACACTGAAACATATAATAATACTATATCAATCATATCATTGAAAAAAGTATCTACTATTCGAAGAGGAACAAAATATGAGAAAAAAGGAACCACGAGCTATAAAATATAAAAATTTCGAACAAGGAGACAATCACCCGAGGTGGCACCAATCGTTAAAACCGTTTGGCGAAATTCAAAAGGAAATTGGGGTTTTCTGAAGAGAAACAAAAATTCAATTAATTCAATATGCTCAACTCCTGACGAAAAGTTCATTTACTTCATAACCGGTGATAAAAAAGAAAGCCAAGAACTGGAAAATATCGCAAAAACTTGGAATTCGTTTATGTGTGTGAATCCGAAAAATACTTCGATAAATGTAAAAAATGAGATATTTAGATTTACAAATATAGTAAAGCTCGCATTCTCAGAGTTATCAGCTAATCCAACACGTTTTCACACAATAGGATTCCTTAAAAATCATTTATCAATTAATTAGGTGTAAATAAGCTGCTCCGGGTGTAGGTCTCATGAATATTCAGAGTGTTAATTACGATCATAATAGGGCACTGCATATAATGAACATCTGCCTGATTCAACTGCTTATCTACACATTCAAATGAAGATTGCATTGTGTAAATGTTAGAAGAACTCGAGCTCGCTAAATTTATGAGCGAAAAAAGCTGTTCCATTGGATGGTCTCCTCCGAAAACTACTCAATAATGAATGAAGTTTTTCGAAGAAAAAATATTCTACAATAATAATAGTTGTGCAAAATGACGACGTTTACGGTTTGCATGGCTGTGTCATCTTAATTCGAAGAGTTCAAAGTCACAGGGGTGTTTTCCAATGTTCTCCAGATCCATCTACGATATAATTCTTTCAAGAATTCATAAACTCATCAAGAATAAATGGTTTCGAAGGGATGAATAACCAAGTTCATGGATATATTTGTTATTGAATTCGTTGATGTTAAAAACTACCGATCTTCGCAGTATTTGTCAGGATATTTTCAAATCTACTACCTACGTGAAATGTAGAGTTGTTTTCCTTTTTCATCATAAATATAAAAAACGAATCGGGCTTTTCTAGATCGTGATTCCTGAGAACAACTAAAAGGGGCAAGTCAAATGAGACAAGGAGAGCTGTTGTGATATACGGTAAGACTAGAGTAGAAGCAGCCGAAGGACGGTTTTTATGCGGCGGGGACCTCTCTTGAGATAACGATCTCAATGAACAGCCTCAAAATAAAGCTTGATAGATTTATGAATGTAATTATCGGAGTGAAATCATATAAATAACCAATGATATATGAATGTTTCTTCAAGACCTTTCGATTATCTGAAAATATCTGGAAATTGGTCATATACCTATTTGGGGCAACATCGAAACAAACAGAAAATGTATAGATGTAATTTGGACTTTTTCAATCGTTTGAGAAATTTATGAAATCCAGTATTTCATATCCATATCATCCAGTCCATTAAATGGACAGTACTCAGAAAAGTTCTGGTAAGAGTGTGTCATCAAGTGTTCTTAAAAGGCCAGTCGCACAGAAGGTTTCGTGTTTTTGTTGATAAAAGTAGCAGTAATTTTCAAACTTTGAATAATGGTCTCCCACAAGAATCAGTTTTAGCACCTCGTCTTCTCCATTTACATACAGGGTGAATCTTTGACCCGTACATTGTTGAAGAGATATGGCCATTGTTTTTTGAAGAAGTCAGACAAAAAAATCAGGGCTTGGCATTTGAATAAATTGACTAATTGAATATTTTTTGGGGTCATTCCTGTAGAGCGATCCGTGAATTTGCAAAAGACATAGGGGAAGTACGTACAAAATGACATTGGGTTTTATTTCAGAGGCATAACTTGTTAGTAGTGAATTACAGTTATGTCATATTCTACACCTATGATCTTTGGTCCTTTCTTCATAAAATCTAATCAAGCTTTATGAAATAAAAGTACCAAAAAATAAAATATTCTTAGATAAATTGAGATGAACGAAATTCATTTTGTTCGCATTCTATGGACAAAATGACATACCGGCAAAAGGCAACTGTAGTTTTCTACTTATAGTTACAAAACTACTGACACAGACAAAGATCACAAACGCAACGCTTGGTTCTTCTAGGAACATCAGCACAAGATTCGTGAGCCGAATGCAAGCATTGCAAGCAATGCATGCATCGTAACCAGTCTTCTCCAGGGTTAATCCCGGAGAAGATCTAAATCTGAATAGATAGAACAGTCGTCTTCATCATCTCGAAAGTTGCTAGGAACATTTTCTTCTTCATTGTCTTCTTTAAACAATACCCTAGGGACCTGTATCCTTGTCTTTGGAGGAGGTATGGGCTCTTTTTTGATTTGATTGCAATCATATTAGGTGTAGAAGTTGAAACTAAGTACGTTTATCTAGTCCTCGGCTCACGTTTGCTTTGTTCACTTATGAATCGTCCTTTGGGGATTGGAGAAACCTCCTCATAGGATCAGCAAGAGTAGGTTAAGATGCATTGCCTTTAGTAGCCGCAGGTGAATATTTTGTTATGAATATGTTAAGACAAGTCCTGGCTCTTTGTTTTCTGATGGAGCCTGGGATGGATTCTCTTGGTGTTATCCGGTAGATACGGTTAATTCTGCTGAAATACCTATGTCATTTTGTCCGTTCACTCTATATGTCACTTAGTCCATATAGCGTTATAAAACTAGAAATAAATCGAATTAATACAATAATACGATGACAAATAAGTAAAGTTCGAAATGAATGCAATATAACTGAAAGAAAATGGTGAAAACTGGCCATTCCTCCTAAAAATTTGGCTCAATGAAAAAAAACTCATGACCTACTGATATCTTTCATCACTCATAACGACCGAATGAACTAGAGTAGCGCTTGCTAATTTTTAGAGGTTAATGCCTCTCAGGTCGTGTGATGTGGTAGGCAGTTCCGCATTTGATACCTCCAAACTCTAATTATGAAGCCTATGGCATTTTGTCCAAATATGTCATTTTGTACGTATTTCCCCTACACTTATCTCGAATGGTTTTCAGGGGATGAACTCTAGTTTGAACCAATATATCCATGAAATTTGTCGAAAAAAGTGGCCTATGTCTAAAAGAAACACGGATAAATGATGACAAGGTGTGGAATTTCGAAATCAGAATTTCATGGAGATTATGAGTATGTTATGAAAATTGGGCATTTGAATAAACAGAGTGGTATCGAGTTTTACCACTTTCGGACCAGTCTGTAGAGTCAAAAATAATCTAAGCTCATGCGGTGAGTACTGTCAAAAATAATCGAAGCTTATGCGCTGAGTACTGTCGATTTCGACAAATTTTGACATTCCTCATTTCCGAAGCATTAAGAATAACCATCAGCAGATTTGGGTATTCTAAAAAATCACTTTTTCGAGTTTGTGTCCCAACTCGAATAGAAACGTGATTTCTCGATTCATTTGAATGATTATAAAAAATTTAGTGCATCTTTCGTCGATCGAACTTCGAAACATAATTTTCAAACCAAAATATCCTAGGAGTTACTGGATTCCATTCTGAATTTTCTGCTAATTTAGATGATTTTCATCTAAATTCATTCTACAGAAACTGCCGATACAACTTCACTGCGCGTATGGCAACCTTATTCTTGGTTTTTTCTGCCGCTGAATGATCTTGTCCGTTTGGCACAACAGTGCTCATGCATGTGCAAAAAATGTATGCACAGCTCATTTAATGAGGATTATTACTGGAACTAACACATCTAATATAATTCTGAGATTGATGTCGCCTAGACCTTTTTGTTACAATTGTTTAGGTACTCAATATTATAGGTCTATTTCTCTTGAAACTGTAGTGAATAACACACTGAAAGAAAATTATCAGTTTTAGTTATTAAATATTTGTTATTGCCAAATTTGTTGAAAATTATTAAATAAGATTCACAACGAATATGGCTCATTTATTAAAACTATTAGTAATATGTTTCGATATTCACTAGAAACAAACGATTTGGTGCTGCTATATTATTATTATTATTATTAGTACATGTTTAGAGCTGAGGCAAAGCCTATGCAAGCTCAAATACAGAAAGAAATCAATTAATACAAAACAAAACTTAAATACTGGAGAGAAAAAATAAGAAATGATTCAGAAACAGAACAAAACTCAGGTAGTGGAGGATTACGAATGTCTTTTATGTCGGTCCAATCTATTCTTAAATGCATTCACGTTTGCAGCTCCCACAACATCAGCTGGTAAGTTGTTCCAGGTGGAGAACACTCGATTAGATAAAAAGTGCTGACGAGGGGTTGTTTTGAAGTTCTCCTTACGCAACTTATACGCGTGGCCTCTCAAATTATTTCTGTTGTAGACGAAGAAAGCTGACAGATCGGCGCCGAAGGTCATATTCACTATTCTAAAGCCCACAATCAAGTCACCCCTCAGACGGCGATCCTGGAAGGAAGTTAAACCAAAAATTCTCAATCTTTCCTCGTAAGTAGGTCGCACTGCTCCATACGGTATACGAGTGGCCCATCTTTGAACTCTCTCCAGTTGTTCAGTATCGGACCTGAGGTTGGGACACCAAGCCGGTCCAGCGAATTCAAGAATAGGGCGCACATAAGTTGAATAAATTCTTGAACAAACCGCCGGTGAACAACCACGAAAGGACTTCGAGATCATGAACACCAAGCTTCTAGCCCTCGCCGTAATCTTTTTCACGTGCTTTGACCAACTCAAGTCCGAAGTAACTGTCAATCCAAGGTCTTCGTGGCAATCCGTCGGAGTGAGTCGACGGCCACTCAAGAAATAGGGATGTCCCGGATTCCGCTTTCCAATGTGAAGAACACAACACTTCTCCAGATTCAACGGAATCAACCAATCTTCAGACCAATCAGACAGCGAATCGAGATCCGATTGAAGCAATACTGAACTAGAGGCATTGTTATAGATTTTTGTATCGTCGGCGAACTGGGAACATGAGGAACGCAATATGCGGGGCAGATCAGCAGTATAAATTAAAAAGAGTAATGGTCCTAAAACTGACCCTTGAGGAATACCACTGGTAACGTGTCTTGGTGCTGAAGTGGCATCTGAAACCCTAACAGAAAACTGTCTATTTTTCAAGAAAGCCTCAATCCAGAGTAGAAGATTCCCCCTCACCCCGAAATGCTCCAGTTTGTATAGAAGGCGACGGTGAGGAACACGGTCGAATGCCCTCGAGAAGTCGAGGTAAACGACATCAATAGGAATGTCCACATCAAAGGCCTTAGTCCAGTCGTTGGTGCACTCCAGAAGGTTTGTGAGAACCGAGCGACCGGGCAAAAATCCATGCTGGTTCGATGGGATGATTTCATTAGGAAGCAGGAACTTGGTCATTTCCGCCAGTATAATGCGTTCACAAACTTTCGAGGCAATTGATGTGAGGCTAATAGGGCGATAGTTGTCGGGGCTGAGCTTATCACCCTTCTTGAAGACTGGTGTCACCGATGCCTGTAACCACGAGGAAGGCAAAGTGTGCGATCGGAAAGACACGGAGAATATCATTGCTAGAGGTATACACAATGAATTGGCACAATATTTCAGTACTCTAGCAGACACCCCATCAGCACCGGGCGAGGAGTCAATCCTCAATGCCTCAAGTTGTTTCATTACCAATTCGGGTGAGAACTGTACCTCACTCACCTCGACCCGACAGCGCCCACACTTGACTGTTGGTATTGGTCCATCAGGCTCAACCGTGAATGATGAGGCGAATGACTCGGCCAAGGCCTCAGCAGATTGTCCGAGATCACTACAAATCGCGCCAGAGCTTCCTCTAACCATCGGAATTGAGGTCTTCGTCCCAAGGAAGGATAGCACATATTTAAAAAATTTTTTCCTGTTGTTGGAGGAAACTACATTAGTCTCAAACTGCTTCTTTGCATTGTCAATTGCCATGGATAAACGGTTGGAAAAACTGCGGTGCTCAGTGAAATCCTCCACCCGTCTGCGTCTGGTATATCTCTGCCATAGTCTGCGCTTATGTCGTATCATATCACGTAATCTGTCATCTATCCAGGGCTTGATCGGGTTGACCTTAACAAATTTGGATGTTTTATTTTCCCCGATTGCCTTCTCGACAACATCAACCAAGCCATCCCACATCTCCCCCACGTTTTTGTCTCTAAAATGATCCGCCCATCTGATACTGGAAATACTCTCGTCAACTTTAGTATAATCTATCACATCTATTTTCTTTCTAAGAATAGAGGACCGAGAGGTTGTGTAAAATTGAATCTTTGATTTCAAAGTGACGTGGTCCGACTTCCCGAATGGCGGCAGATACTCAATTTCAGCAGATAGGTCGGGATCGTTTGTTAAGATGAGATCGAGCAAAGAGGGTGCCTGATTAGAACGATATCTTGTGGGCTTGTCAATAAGTTGCAAGAGACTAGAATCCAAAAACATACGTGCAAAAGGTAATGACGGTGAACTGGGTGTTGGCAACTGCAATAGTGGCCAAGAAATGTCCGGCAAGTTGAAATCGCCCGCGATGAATGTGTCTTTTTGATCAGCTAGTTGTTGTAGATGACTTATGAGAACAGCATCGTGAACACATGCTCTTGGTCTGTAGATACATCCAATAGTGAGCTTGAAATTATTAAACTCAATGTCCACGAATAGGTTGTCGATTCCGGGTGTTGCAACAGATGAAGTAGAAATGGTGGATGCGCAAACGATACTTTTCTTTATATAAATGCAGACACCTCCGTGTCCAAGGGTGGTTACACTGTCACTACGGTACAGGGCATAATTGGGAATATGAACCACCGAGTCTGGTATACCCGGTTGAAGCCACGTTTCAGAAAGAAGAATTATACTGGGATCATACACCTGCACAAAAGTTAGTAGCTCACGATATTTAGAGATGAGGGACTGAACGTTAGAGTACACCAGACACCACTCGTTGAAGTTGGTCAGTTTTTTGAACCAGTAGCGTCCTGTATGGTTACAATGACGGGTTCCCCTCGAATATATTTAATAGTGAGATTTCTTTCTCCCGATGCTTCTCTTCTTTTTAATAATGCACGGGTCGTATCCAGTTGTTTGAGTTGTTCAGGAGTTTTGTCGTCGGTGAGTATGAAGTCTCTATAAGATTCCTTGCATTGCATAGACTTTTTATTGCGTAACAACGAACTCACAACGGCCGAGTTAGACATGGTTACTCTTAACATACGAGGCCTAGAGGAGTTCACCCTTCCCAATCGTGCTGTTCTAACAATAAAGTTCGGTGCCTCAGGATCCACATGCTTCAGAACGTCAGAAGCGACCACTGAATCGCTGGAAGAAGATGACTCAGGAATGTTCTTTATAATTATATTGAAGGAGCGCTTGGTGCGCTCAATAATTTCATTAGTATTCACTTGAGCAGAGCATGGAGTACTAGCTCTTAGAACTTCAACATCTTTTACGACTTCAGAAAAATCAGAAACAAGTGTGGCATGAGATGTCTCCAAATTACCTATCTTCTTCTCACAAGCGGCGATGGAAATGGAGTGGCCACCAAGTATTTGGGTGTGACACTCAAGTGTTTCACGACATTTACTCATCTCCGCCACAATAGCTGACTGATCGTTTTTAATTGATTTAAGATCATCAGCAATAGAGGAGATCTTACTCATGAGTAAGTTAAAATGCCCCATAGTAATAGGCTCGCTACTTGATAACTGGGAGTTACTGCGCAAAGTTCTCTTACGAGAATCACAGCCGCTACAACTCCACTTGGCATCAGATTCTTTAATAAACTTTAAATCATCAACAGAAAGGTTAACGCATCCAAGATGGAAAACTCTGCGACAGCCAGCACACTGCGGCCGATCTTCGTCACCGATAGTTCCGTCGCAAATAGCGCATTGAGTGGGCATAATGAATTATATATTATATATATTTTTTACTGAGAAATAGTAGGTATAAGGAAAACAAGTATAGACTCTTCACGTCCTTGGGCCAGTAAGGAAGTCTTCACACAGATAGGAAGGCCACGACAAAAAAGGAAATCAGGATTACGGAAAAAAAGTTCGGGGGAAATAACGCGACCCAGACGATTAGACAGTTCCCTTAACGACAGCAACAAGCCCCACCAACGACTGAGCGGGACTGAGGAATCTGGATTCGATATCAAAAATTGATAGCGCTCACAATTATGTTGATATTCGGTGGGGGGGCCGATGCACGATCAGTCGCAATGGGATGCGCATATGCAAAATTATATGAGTGTAAACAATGATTTCAAAAGAATCTCAAAAATAATAATGAGTTATTGAGACCTCAATGAGACCAGCAGTCTCTCCAAAGTAGATAGTATCAATTTGGTCTTACTCTTTAAAACTTTTATGGAATATGTAGAATCACCAACACGTAACAGAACTATCAGAGAATTCAATTAAATGAGAGCACCTGAATGATACGTGTTACCCGGATCAAATCTCACGATTCAGTAGTTTTAAACAAAATAATTTTATTATAAATAAATTATTTATTAGAGAGATTGAAATGTATTTATCAATAAGTTTGATTTTCAATCAATATCATTTGGTGATTATCAATAAATGTAGAGTTAACTGTTGATAATTCTTTGTTTATGTTTATTATGTTTAGGATGTGATATTTGAACGAATCATTTGTTCATAGTTAATCTACAATCATAAATGATAATAAACTTTATTTGTCTGAGTGTAAATTCCGGTACAAACACGGTTGGTCGGGTAGCGCCGCTAACCATTCTAGCGTTGTCTGAAGATCAGCCAACACCAACGGTTCCAGATTCCAGAATTATTCCTGATGGCTTGCTGAATCTGAATGTCCTGGTTTGGCTAGTATTAGTGTTAGTGTAACAAAAAACAATGAAAGATTTCTCTTTCTTTCTCTCGGAATGTGGCGTCACCGAGGAGATGCTGAGAGATTTTGAACGTAAGTACCTCACCTTCTCAAATGGCTTATGAATTTATAGGCTTTCAAACAAATCAAAAAAATGTATGAGTCAATCGTGAATAAAAATCCAGAATATCTATAGAAATCATATCATACGGATATCAAATCATAACCATAAAACCTAGACCGGAGCTATACGAAAAGCAAATTCAGTTGTTGAGTACAATCGTAGGTAGTAATTGCTAATTACTTTTAAGTTTTCGTAGACACTCCAAAAAACATAAAAAGAGTAACATGTTAAGATTCTTGAAATTTTCAGCGTCAGTCACATTGATGTCGAAGAACCCCCTCAGAAATACATTTAATTGAAGTTGAAGATATTCGACAACCACATCAGTCAGATGCAACACATCAGATGGTGAAACCATCAATAGAGGAGTGCCTGGTAAAAGAAGATTTTGATTTATTAAAATTGTTTATATGAAAAGTTACTCTGTTGTGGAATCAACAGAACTCTAGACTAGAGGCATATGAAATAATTGACTCATCAAAAACATGTCATATTATAGATTTCAAAAATATTTTTCATATTCCCACCAGCATACATGTTGTTGGGGATAGTTGCAAATTTATAACATCTATATCAACCAAGAATAGAATAATAATAGGGTAATCATTTTTGAATTTGATAATGTTTAAACACTTTGTTTCTTATATAGATTACAGTTTATATATATTGAACCAAAAAATAGTGGAATTGGTTTTGTTTTATGTTTCATTCTATGTATTTTATTTATATGAGAACTATGTATTTTTGTTTCTAATGAGGAAGTTGAAAATATATTAATTGAATGAAAAATGAATCGTTTCTTTACTGTTTCCCCCAAACAATTATAAATTAAAGTGGACAGTTCAATTTTGTGATAGGTAGGTATTCATTATTAATGAACAAATATTTTGTCTTTTGGAATAACTATAATATATTCATTGAGTTTTGTTTTTTTCTATGGGAAAATATTTTGATAGGTTTATTTGGGAACTATTCATCTACTTATAAATTTTTCATTCATAAGGGCTCGATATTTTCACCTGCAGATAACGTTCCGTCAGATATCAAACTGACGGATAACCCCAACTGATATCGGATAGTTATCCGTCATTTTTTTATCTGGAACTTTATCTGGAGGTGGAAATATATACCGGCTCTCATGAATAAAACAATTATCAGTAGATAATTAATTCCCAAATAATCCTCCAAAATATTTTCTCATAGAAATAAAACAAGTTATTCCAGGAAACAAAATATTTGTTAATTAACAATAAAGAAAGTGTTTTCATGTTGCACTTATAAACAAACATATACGAATAATAAATGAATTTAAATTAATAGTGATAAAATTAATCTCAGCTACATAATAACTATTAACAGTTATTTTGTTGTAATAAAAACTTGTTTGGTGGTTGTTAGTATTTGAAAAGAAATATTTATTCATACTTATGATGCATTCATTATGCAAAGCAAAATGTATATTTATTATCAACAAATGAATATTAGGTATGATGGAATAAATAGAAGATAACCTTGAATAAATCTTTATTCATCAAGATGTAAACAAATAATTTGTTTCACCAAAACAAATGTTTAATAAGCCATATTTCAATAACGGATTTGGTGATAGTTAATGATTCTTAGTTAATTCAACCAAATTGTTCTTTCAGTGGCAAGAGATGTTTCAGGCATAAGTCATATAAAGTCTTAATGATGTTAATGTTCGCATTCAAAATATGTACCAGCTTTTTGGAAGCTTACACTGAGGGAAACGTTTATTTGGGAATAATATATTGATATGTTAAACCCGTATTAGTTCAATAAGAATATGCCATATTTCCGGTTAAAATGGTTTATTACATATAAATATCTAAAATAAATTATTCAGCTTTGAGATGAATATTTGGAAAGCTAACTTTTTTTTCCTGTGCTTTATTTCAACCCAACAAATCATGTTCACCTGTAACCTAATGAGTTGCAGTGTAACTTCGTATATTTACGACAAACCTTTCCGTGTTTCTTAGTAATATTGATTTGTTCCCCACAAGCATTCCATTATGGGTGGGGCATATGTTTATGAGAACTAAATGGTATATTCCACATCAATTAATATAGAATATAGAGGTCCCCAAATATTATACCTGTTTATATTTAACATACCTATGTTTGTCCCAACCTTAATAAATTTTGAATTATTTCAGTTAGGTTGTTCCTGCGACCTGCATCGACTCGACTCGACCAATAACCGTTGAGAAACATTAATATAGTAGGGCAGTAGGCAGTACGCAAGCGCCTTGATCAAATCTGTTGCCGTTTCCGACCACGCGTTAGTATATGCGATTGCGCGTGGTGTGCTTAGTGTGCATTGTACTATATACGTATAAGTCGTGTTAATAGGCGAGATAAGTCTGTCGTTTTATATAAATCACAGATCAGCTACTATTAGTAGGTTATTATTAAGTGACTAATCTGATCTCTTCAGTGCCCTAAATAGTTTATGTGCTGGCTCTCTTTATATCGGGTAAGTACTAAGTATATGAATTCCTATATTTATCCGAAGTACCAGTGAGATTTTGCAAATCAGAAGTACTAAGGGTAGTTTCAGTTAGCTTATATTCAATTTTATTTAGGAAAATCCAATATACCTATTGCAAACGTAAAAAATGGAAACCATTAATAACGTATCATCGCATTATGCCGCCACCACAGCCGATTTACAAGATTTGTTGGGTGAATGGGATTTGCTTGAATTATCGGACAAATTTCAGGGTGAGCAATTTTTTTCCAGTCAACAATTCGTTTTGCTATTAGAGACAGTAACATGAGTTTCCCAAAATTATCATTCAGAGTTCATAGCTTAACGTAGAAAACGTGTGTTTGCAGTATTTGTTAATATTCAATATGATATATTAGTATTTAACATATTTGTTTTCACCTAATAAAGGTGTATTCAGAAACAGCATCTTCCTCTTAAAAAAAAATTATTATCAGGAATATATTGCTGCAACCTATATTGAATGAAATTCATACAGAGTGTAACAGCCAAATGGAATAAATTCGATAACGAATAAATGAGGGGGTGTTAGGAAAAACGCTGGGACACGTCAATTTGTAATTTTAAAGGCGCATATTTTTCAAGAAAATAAAATTATATAGGGTGCTCCATATGCGACCGTGGCCAATACCAACTTCCTTATTTCAAATACAACCCCCTGTATATTATTTATTTTTTGGATTCTTCAGAAAATTCAAGGCATAATTCATGTACCTACAATGTCCTATACCTATCTTCAACTTTT
The DNA here is from genome assembly GCA_910592335.1 of Adalia bipunctata. Lineage (NCBI taxonomy): Eukaryota > Metazoa > Arthropoda > Insecta > Coleoptera > Coccinellidae > Adalia > Adalia bipunctata. The sequence goes on along the minus strand of OU342950.1, from coordinate 49,084,724 downwards.
TCGAAAATATTGAGTGTTTTCAGATTTTTTACGAAAATTAACATTTTAAATGAAAATTCCTCTTGATATGAAGAAAGTAAGCAAAAATCATTACTGAGAAGCAATTGAAATAAACAAAAACAGATTTGTTTATTCTCATAGCCTTAGTAACACGTTGTCTGTTTGCATTTTGAACATTTCCTACATTGACATTGATGTTTTTTTCTATAATTAAGAAATAATCAGTATTACTTATCAGGTATTAAGTGTAATGTACCGAATTTGTGAAATAAAATAATTTTTATTTAAAACGCTGATTTTTGCAATAAATCTGAATATTTTCGAAAAAGTTGAAGATAGGTATAGGACATTGTGCATGAATTGTGTCTAAAATTCTCTGAAGAATCCAAAAAATAAATAATATACAGGGGGTTGCATTTGAAATAAGAAAGTTGGTATTGGCCACGGTCACATGGAACACCCTATATAATATTATTTTCTTGAAAAATATGCGCATTTAAAATTACAAATCGACGTGTCCGAGCGTTTTTCCCAATGCCCTCATTTATTCGTTATCGAGTTTATTCCATTTGGCTGTTACACTCTGTATAATACAGTTCATGAGAAGGTGATTAATTTTACTCACTGTAGAAATATTCATGTCCTTTAATTCGTGGAGAATTATGACTGAATCAAAAAAGTATTAATGTAGCAAGGTTTTTTCATATTTTTTAATTGCAGAAGAGGGAATAACGTTGCAAATTTTGGAGGGACTGATTAATGAACATCACATATTAGAATTACTTGTTCCTAAAATAGGACTGAGGTTCAAGCTAATTCAAAAAGTGAGGGATTATTTTAAAGCCCAACAAAACTTGGTTCAGAAATATACTGATTTGGTGTAAGTAACACAAGTCCTGTATCTGGGCTTCATAATCACAGTGTTTTTTTTTAGATTTGACGAAGAACAGTCATTATCGGTACAAACTTGTGTAGGTGAGGAACCTGCATTAATTATACTGTCTCCAACGGTTTCAACCCCTTCAACTATTTCAACTCTATCGGTTTCAAGTAATATTTCTCAGACTCATTCAACAATAGAGCCTCCAACTAAAATATGTAAAAGTTCAAATACATATATCACAAACTTCGACCTTAAAACTTTACTGGATTCAACAGCTATAGGAAAAGCTTTGTTGAATTGGTATTCCATAAAAGGAGCATTTGATACACCAAGACAAGGCTATCTTGTTGAAATAATAGTAACCGATATTCTTAACAATGGTTTCACGTGAGTATCCCAATTATCTAATAAGTATGTCTTGTTTCTGGCGAAACTATTTCAACATTCACACAAATTCATTGCCCTCTGAAATTATAAAATAATTTATTCATCCTTACTTTAAATATAATTTATTTTTGCAGTCATCTCACAAATCAGGATTATAAAACTCTGAGTTCAAGAATAGTAGAACTGTTTCCGAGTGAAATAGAAGAGGCTTATTATTTAGCTCCTGTGAAAAAGAGGGATTCAATTGCCAATAAACCAGGATTAGCGCGAGGAAAGTTGGTGGACAAGTTTCGCAATAAGCTTACTTTTTTGAGAGAAGCAAGAATATTACCATCTCGTTCGACAGATAAATTCTCAATTGATACAGAAGTACAAGAAGGCAAGTATTATAGAAACAATTCAGTGGTACATCAATGAAAAGTTTATAATTTTTAGATCCTGTTTCTAATGAATTACTAGAAACCCATACTCAATGGTTATACCACAACAGAGAACCGCTTGAAGGCATTTACAAACATTGGGACGCATTGTTTTCTTCACGGCGCCAAAAATTATTGAAGGAGGGGGGAGATCTTGCTGAATTTTTCAAGGAATATCCAATACTGAAGGAACCTGTTTGTTTATCTTTGGTAAGTTCAGGTCATTTCCTTGTTGCATTTCATTTACAAAATATGAAACTAAAATTGAAAGCAATTATTGATTTTCCATAAATCTTTCAGATTGAAAGAGATTTTGAAAAAATATTTCCTTGCTGTCAGAATTTCATTCACAACTGGGAACCTACTATTAAAAAGTTAATAATATTGAGAAGACAATATGTAACATCTGACACAGACAAAGTATTGCTAGATTTGCTGCAGTCTGATTCGTTAGAAAATGGTAAAAAAGTATTTAGCACTATAGTGCATCTATATAATTTCAGCATATGAGAGATTGAATTGAACATAATACCTAATTGATGAATAAGTAATTTAATATTTTGAATTTGTGTTGTAGACTACAGAACATTTTTGATGTTTAGTTTGCTTCCGGCACTCCTACCAAATAGATCTAGGCACGTTTATGGGAAGAGCCGAAGGCAGTGGAAACCAACAGTAGTTGATTCAAAGAATGGAATAATTTTGAGAGTAGATGTGAGTAATGATGTTTTGAAATCGATTATGGTATTTTGTGTCGAATATTATATAAACTTCCTTCCTTGTAACATCCTGTGAAAAATTAAATTTATATTTCAGCTTCCTGGAGACATTGAGCACCAGCTGGAAATCAGACGAGAAAAGCTCAGGGCATTGGATATACCTTTTCAACCCTTTATTGTAGTTCAATGTAATGGAACACACATTCAGAATACATATTTGTGTATTGATCAACAACTGTATAAGGTAGGAACAGTATTGAAAGCAATAGACATTTGTTTCAAGACCTACCATAGCTTTCATTTAAAATATCAAACGGAAAGTGAGCATATCTGGTTTTTCATACAGCATGCTTTATATGATATAAAAACCAAATGGGATTCAGCAATCCCAAATATTTTAAACCTAGTCAACAAAACGAAAAACATCAATTAATTTAAAAAAAATTCGAGTTAGAAGTTTTTTGAAAATGTTTAAGTGCCAAAATTGTTCTATTAATTTAGAGAATTCAGATTTATTTGTTCTTCATAATAAGGTGTTTCATAAATTTTCTGACTTTTATATATGTGGATTTGTTGATTGTCATAAGAAATATGATGCTTTCCAGAATTTTAAAAAGCATGTACAAAAACATAAAAGCACTCCTGGAATAGTAAAAATCATTGATTCGCTTCCATCAACTTCGAGTGATACTGCAAACGTTTGGCATTGTAAAGATCAGTCTGAAGTTTACACAACGGAAGAAGCAGACTGTATTGAACATGAAGAAATCATTAATTTTGTCATTCAATTTTTGACTGAATTCTATAAAAACACTAGTATTACTAGAAAAGTAATCCAAGAAATAGTAGAAAATACGAATGTATTGATCAATGACATTTTTTCTAATATTCAAAGTAAAATAGAATTGTTCAGGGATTCATTACCCGAAGAGTTCATAGATAGCTTGTCTACATCATTAACAAATCCTTTGCGTGATTTACTGACAGAACATAAGCGTTTTAAGTTTTTAGAACGTTCAGCTTTACTTATTCAAGCTGAGAAAATTGAAATAGGAAAAATTTTAGATGATAAGAGGAAGAAAGGATCTATTTACCTGGACTATCGATATTGTTACGCTTATATAGTACCAATTGATAAAATATTGAAAAATTATTTGCAAATTGAAAATGTTCTAACAGGTATTCTTGACCACATTGAAGTTGAATCAAATGTGAATAGTAACTGCATTTCAAGTATATTCAATGCCACTCGCTGGAAGGATATTACCCGTAATTTTGTTGATAAACTCGTTTTACCAATTTTTTTGTATTTTGATGATGTAGAATGTGGGAATCCCCTTGGAACCCAAGCAGGTGTTCACAAGATTGGATGTGTATATTTATCCCTCGGTGGAATCCCTCCTAATTTCTCCTCGAAATTACAAAATATTTTTTTCTGGGGCAATTTTTATTCTTCTGATCGAAAGTTATTTGGAAATACCGAAATTTTAAAAAAAATGTATGATCAGTTAGTTTTCTTAGAAACTAATGGTATAGAAATTCAAATTGGCACTGAAATTAAAAAAATTTATTTTACACTATTCTCAGTTTTAGGGGATAATCTCGGAGTTAATTCGATATTGGGTATGTCAGAAAGTTTCACGGCAAATTTTTTCTGTCGCTTTTGCTATTGTAGCAAAGAAATATGCGATTTATTGTGTGAAGAAAATGAAACGGTTCTTCGAAATTCAGAAAATTATTCTCGCCATGTAGATGGATTGACAAATGGCATTAAAGAAAATTGTTTATTCAATGACCTAGCCAATTATCATGTCACAAACAACTTGACTTGCGATATAATGCATGACTTACTGGAGGGGGTATGTAGATATGAAATGGCAATAATATTGAATACACTCATTTATGTTGATAAGCGTTTCAACCTCCATCATTTAAATAAAAGAATAAAATATTTCGACTATGATTATACGATCGATGCTGGAAACAAAATACCACAAATATTAGAAAAACATTTGAAAAATAAATGTTTAATAATGTCCGCATCTGAAATGTTATCTCTCGTTATATATTTTCCATTTCTTGTAGAAAGTTTTGTTGATTTTGATGATGAAATTTGGTGCTTTTATGCGCTTCTGTATGATATAATCTTTTATTGTTTCAAAACAGAAATTGATATGTCAGAGATAAACTATTTGAAATATTTAATCAAAGAACATCACACCTTTTATTTATCTCTCTTCAAAATCAATCTCAAACCCAAACATCATTTTCTCATTCACTATCCTGGTATCATAAAAAAAATGGGTCCTTTACACAATTTCTCATCTATGAGATATGAAGCATTTCACAGGATTGGAAAATTGAATGCTCATGTGGTAACATCGAGAATAAATATATTACAAACTTTATCACTGCGATATCAACTTCGATTGTGTAAACTCTTTCAAACTAAAGATTTTCTTACTGACCAAATCATTTTTGGGAAAACAAAAGAAGTTGACATGACACATGGTCAATTTAAAGTAGACTGGATTAAATATACTGGTGTATGTTTCAAAATCGGTGCTGCTATTTATGTCACTTTTCAAGACCAAACGGCGTTTGCTATCATCAATTCAATTATTTGTAGTAACAATGGTAAAAAAATTAACTTTGACTGTATAATACTCATGGTGAATCTAGTATCTTGAGGAGTTCTTTTATAGGACCCCTATCTCCCAATGAATGTTGCAAGCTATAGATCTGCTTCCAATGCTCCATTCATAAAGGGAAAAAAAACAATTCAATTTTACATCTAAAATTTTACTCTTTTTGATTGTCTCGAATTATTCTAAAATATCTGTATTATGTCCTATAATGATGTACTCCAGATGCAAATTTTAATTTAAAATTGGAGCATTATTGACGGAGTTAGGGCGTTTTGGAGGAGACACCGTTATTGATATTAATTTTAATTGATCGTATATTTTGCAGAAATAACGAAACAGATTGTCTTAACAGTTACATACATTCATTCAGAACTAACCATTTCTTAAAAGGAATAATCAAAATTTCTAGAAAATATATCTCTATTATCTCATAATATATCTGTTTGAATACGAACTGATTGTTTATTTAATATAAACAAATATGTGTTTCCGGAAAATATTTTAGTATTATCTAACAATATATCTGGTAGAATATAAACTGATAACTCATTTGATATCGAGAAATATATATTACCAGGAAAGATATATTTACTGAACAGCGTGTATGTGGCTTAATGCAAACTTATAACCTATTTGATGCAACAAAATGTATTTTACAAGGGAAGATATATTTGTTGAATGGCAAGTAATATGGTTTAATACAAATAAATATCTTATCTGACGCAAAGGAATTATTTATTATGGGGAAAGGTGTATTTGGTATACAAACAAATCATTTGTTCAACAAAAATAAATATATGCTCTTACGAAATATTATATTGTTATTCAGAAACATATGATTGGGAAATATATAACAAATCATTTATTCAAAATTATTTTAACTTTCGAAATATTTCAGTAGAACTTATGTAAGTTGGGCCCTATTCAAAGCTGATATTTATTTGCAGCTAATATAATTTATTAACTACAAACAAAAATTTTTCTCAGTGTACTCAGATTGTGACCTTAATGTTAATTTTGTCATTGAAGCGCACCACTAGTGGTATAAATGTTTCAAAGAGTTGAACAATACCAGAAATATGGCGCTTCAGCGCCCATTCGAAAAAGTTGAACTAAACCCAATGCTGTCAATCGTTCCAGATTGTTCTTAAGAGAATTAACACTCTCACTCTTCACGTCCACAGATGGAAGCCGATTCCAAGAATGGAAAACGCGACTGGGAAAGAAATTCTCCCGCGCCGCATGATGGGGATTTTATCGATATAATTTAAACTCGTGAAGATCTGACTAGTGTTGAGATCATACAGGTGCGAGAGGTCTACCCCTAAACACCTTCTTAGGTAATTATGTCTATAAATTGAAGGTACAAACGAAGATGGGAGATTTCTTGCATAAGTTTAAGAAAAAAAAATCCCATAAAAATGGGACCTCAGCCGTTCGATCTCGTGATACAAGATGTACCTAAACCTAATAGGTTTCCTATAGAAATTGGCTCGTCACATGGTGTGAACTCTGAATTGTAAATTGTATTATTTATGCCAAATTTCAGTTCAATATGAATGCAGATACTATGAGGAAAAACTTGAATAAAATTCTAACTTAAACACCATGTATCTCGAAAGCTGAACGTCTCATCGTTTGTACCTCTAATTCAGGAACATCCTGTATATAAAAGAAACTCCGAGACAAAATTTCGGCTTTGTAGATTCTAGTGTTTTTTTCTCGATAAACTCCTTTCTTCAGATAATTTTAGGTAGGTATTTATGTATTTGAGTTCGTCATGTTGTTCTTAGTAAATGTTTATATATTTTGCATGATGTGAAAAAATATTGGTATTTTCAAAACCAACACAATTCTGATGGCGTTTCAATTTCATATTCATGTTTTCAATTATCTGCGAATTTGATTTTTTGGGTGAAGTCAATCAAGATGATTATTGATGATAATGGTTCGGAAATGATACTTCTTTTTGAAATATCTCTTTCTGCAGATATAAGAGGATATCGAGCGAGAGTGATATTCAAATATTCAAACTTTTCCGTTTGCAATTGCAGCGTTTACTTTTGGACAGTGTGAATGTCGAATCATTGGTATGAATTAAAATTGGAAATCCACCTACCTTTCGTATGTGCAGACGATTTATCTAAAGCTTTCGAGAAATGTTCATCGACCACTGAGGCCGCGTCACCCTGGTAATGCGTAAAAACTACGCAATTGGCCGAAACATATTGGGCGCGCGACCCACTTGCGTCCTGAGAATCTTCATCGTCACCCTGATGATGATCTGAAAAGAAACATGAATGCATCAAAATATTTTGAATGAGAATCCCAAACTCGACGTCGCCCTGTCTGGTAAACCCACAGAAATATAATAAATTTATTATATTTATGTGGGTAAACCTCATCCGCGTGAATAATAGCCAGCATGATATATTTATGCTCGTTGAATAATATACTATTATTTCAATATAATGCCTGGAACTGGTCATAATGTGCAGGATATAGAACATCATTTTAATTTATTTCGCTTGATCTCTTATGAAGGCCACTCACGGAGCGTTTTTACGGGAGTTACCAGCTTCGCACGAAAGCTTGTAAACAGTCTCCGTCTATAGCCGACGGGACTTTCCTTAAGCGGCCGAAGCGTCCGAGAGAGGTCTACTGGGTCTTTCACGAGGAACCTCACCCATATTTATACGGGAAACTACTGAACGTATTTTCATGAAATTCAGCACTTATAAGTATTTCACGATGCTGATGAACTCTAAAATATTTTCAAGGCATGAGCACCTCCGGTTTTTCCGGAAATGACGTCAACTTCCGTTTTTCAAATTAGAACACCATTTTTTTATTGCAGAAATAGATTCCTTAAAAAATTTCAAGTTATTTTGATGTAACATTTTTCAGTTTTGGTTGGAAAATTCTCTCTGAGCGGGAAAATTCGAAAAAAAAATCGAAAATAGAGCTCCGCTGAAACGAGAATAACTTCAAGGTTTTTGGATGGAAAATTTTCATTTTTGGGATTTTTCAAGATGTAAGATTGATGTATCCACTTTAAAATCGATTAAAATGGATATTTTCTGGGTTAATATCCACTTTAGGGCAAGGGTGTGATGCATACACTCACATTATTTTTTAACGTAGATTCAATATCTGCCATAAAAAATGGGGTTCTAATTTGAAAAAATTGATTTTTCACGATTTTGTCATCCTTAACTTTGAAAGCGATTTTTTCACCCCCTGTATCATGAATCGCGATTTCGATTTTTAAAGTGGATACATCAATCTTACATCTTGAAAAATCCCAAAAATGAAAATTTTCCATCCAAAAACCTCGAAGTTATTCTCGTTTCAGCGGAGCTCTATTTTCGATTTTTTTTCGAATTTTCCCGCTCAGAGAGAATTTTCCAACCAAAACTGAAAAATGCTACATCAAAATAACTTGAAATTTTCTAAGGAATCTATTTCTGCAATAAAAAAATGGTGTTCTAATTTGAAAAACGGAAGTTGACGTAATTCCGAAAAAACCGGAGGTGCTCATGCCTTGAAAATATTTTAGATTTCATCAGCATCGTGAAATACTTATAAGTGCTGAATTTCATGAAAATACGTTCAGTAGTTTCCCGTATAAATATGGGTGAGGTTCCTCGTGAAAGACCCTGTATATATCGTTCGACGTTCAGTTCAAAACGCGATTCGGGATTTCTCACGATAGAGACCACCGATTTATATGGGGTTTTCACTATTATTCAATTTGAAGAGTTCTCCAAGTCGGAAAGTTCATAACCCAGGCATCTCGGATCTCGGGCGCCCCTAGGGCCTAGAAGCCCCAAACGCTTCGAACGGATAGCCCCGATCGACCATACATAGGGATTCATGCGATGCTGGCTGCCCGAAAATTCCGTAAAAAGTCCTCGTGGGTAACCTATATTAAAGCTCATGGCACTCTGATTATGAAGTCGAAAGTTTCCGCTATTTTATATATTTTCTGTAATATCTCGGGTAGGTTCGCATATCGAATTTCGTGGTTAAATTCGCTACTGGACAAAATTCGACCATAGGTTCCGTAAATATCGCTGTGAGAAATTTTATCTGATAATTCCACTAAGGCTTCGATGAAAATGCATTAAGATGGAAAATGATGTATTCAAGCTACATGCAAAATTTTGCCCAGACGGCGTAACCAGCATTATGTGAAATTCCTGCGAATCATCCAAAGCGACGAGACAGATTGAAACCTGGTTTGAATTAATAATGAAGTCTTTCGCATTTTCCGCTTCGTATCAATCAATTTTTTCCTTAAAATTTTCGGAAACGGAAAGTCATCATCCAGAAATCATTACATAGTATAAAGCAAAGTCGATTTCGCTGTCTGTCCCTATGTCTCTATGTATGCTCAAATCTTCAAAACTACGCAACGGATTTTGAAACGCTTTTTTTAATAGATAAAATGATTCAAGAGGAAGGTTTATATTAATGATACTTGCATAACATTGTAGAGAAACACTGATTAATTTACAGATTTCTAATGTGATGTCGTAAATAACTATGTATTTTCATAGTTTTGGTCTATGTAATAAGACACGAATTCGCGTATCACCCATGTTATTCTTACGGTAATATAGGAAAATGATCCTTTTGGTTTTGGCAAAGTCGCTTTCGCTGTCTGTCCCTATGTATGCTTATTTTCAAAAATACGCAACGGATTTAGAAACGCTTTTTTTCAATAGATGGAGTGATTAAAGAGGAAGGATTATATGTATGATACATGCATAATATTGTAGATAAACATCTATGAATTCACAGGTTTCTAATGTGATGTCGTAAATAAACACATTTTTTTGCGCTTACATTGCAAACGCTGATTGAACCCCACGAAATAAATCAAAATAATGTACTCGGTATTGTACTCCTAAAAAAGGTCAACAAAAAGTCCGCGATGGTATATGTCTATCTCTCAAGGATAACCCACAATAACCATTTTTTATCCTTCACATTTTACAGGAAAAAATGGCATAGGACATAGGCGTTTCACCGAACGTTTCGCCCACGACTGCGTTAGGCATCTTCAGACGACTAATTGCTGCGAATCCACTCCTAATAACTACCACACCTAGATAAATCCAGGGATTATCATATTTTATAGAATGAATTCGGATAATATATTCGGACCGCTAAATGATATGCAGTATTATCAGTCCTACTGAGTAAACTTTAACCAATACAAGTATATGGTACATGAGTAATGAACGGAAACAAATGTCGCGGTATCTATTTTATCGAAGAAAAACATTCACCATCACTATCAATTTCCCATGCGAATTAAATCAAATACAGAAGCTTCACAGAAACACCTATATCAGCTAGGTATTCGATTGTTGGCATTCCGAGTATCCAAAAAACATTAAACATATCAACCTTCGATTTCACGCAGTCTGTTGCTTTCAACACATGCATTATTGTATTGTATGGAAAGCAACATCACAAGAATATATGAAATGATTGATTCCATGCACAGTTGGCCAAATTCGAATTAGCCTTGACCGCCAAACGAAATATGGCCTTCGAAATCAATTAGAACCGAAAGAATGTGCCCAAGGAAAAATGGCGCCGGTAAGCTTTGCTATTCCTTCAGCAATATAACTACTTTTTTGGATATACCTCCCAGATGTGTACCACACAAATATATGATTTTTGGTGAAAGAAACGTGAAAAAAAAAGTTGATAATCATATATTTATGAAGTCTTTCACGGCAGATTCAACTGCAATAAAAGAAAATTCCTGGCTTTCTAGCCGTGGTTCGACAGGAATTTCACAGAGGTACCTCGGTCGGAGGTTATCGGTCATCTAACTAGGGGCTCTTAGGAGTAGTTCAAACTGACTAGTAGGTACAAGGATAAAATGCTCCTAATTTATGTTCATGTTAATGTCGGTGTCAGTTTTTAAATATTCGTACTTTCGCCGTGTCAAGATCAGTAAGTTGATCTCCATCAAAAATTGAACGGTCAACGTTGGTACATGCAGGGTTTCGATTGAATTTCCAGTATATCTTGTCTATTCCAGGACTGCATCCAGAGTTATATACGAGTATGTATTTACAACTCTTTTTTTCAGTAGTCGATTAGGGTGCAACCCTCATGCTCATAAGTCCGAAATTTGACTATACTCTGTTCAAATCTAAGAAAGAGCAATAATATCATGTTTGGCGCATCGGTAGGAGGGCCTTCGTAAAGTTCCTTTCCATCCAGAGTCGAATCGACGAGATTTCACACAATAGTTCAGTTTCAACTGAGCTTGAATTCCACTTTTTACAATAATTTATAGAACGTTGTTCTTTAGAAATTTGGAAAACTGTCGTCATCATTCACGATTTCCAGAACTTTAGAAATCGTTGGGATTTCATTCCGGAAAAAAAAACCGTGGACAATTCCTCTGATAAGGTTCATATCGAAATCGTCAACCGAATCGATTATTTTTAACAACTGGGCTCTCCTCTTAGGTGGCATCAATGTTTTATTCTCTGAGAATTCTGAATACAGCTGAATCACTCACCCCTGAGGATTTTGAAACAATTCCTACTAAGTCTCTTTTCGATAAATCAGGATGTTTTTCCAATTCTTTTCGAAAAATGTTCGAAAGCATCTCTTCAGCAGAGAATTGCGACCTGTTGGACCTTTTTCGTGGTGGTCCCCACATATCACCCCCAGATGCAGTATCCGTTTCCGAATTCGACAGTGTTCTATAAACACTATAAGCGTTGTCAAAGGATTTTCCAACACAATTCACTTTTCACAACAAAATCTATATGAACACTTTGAACAGCTAGACCTTCACAGTAGCTCTAGATATTTCAACTGGTCTTGTCAATTGAAAACTTCGATATTTATGCAAATCAAGATGGCTTCAACCCAGAAAAAGGACCCAAATCTGGTGTTTCCCGGAATTACCTTGTCGGAACCTTGAGCAGCCGACAAAGAGTTTCGTACAAAATAATATGGAATTTTGGACTGAAACTAAATATATTTCGGATATTATACAAGTAAATGACCATTATAAATTTGAACAGAGATCTTTTACGAGTCTGTCAATTGAAAACTTCGATATTTATGCAAATCAAGATGGCTTTCACCCATTAAGGAAAAGGATCCCAATCTGGTGTTTCCCGGAATAACTTTGTCCTAATCCTGCAAGATTCCGACCCAAATCTCTAAAACTCTGGTGTTTCCTGGAATTACCTTGCCGCAGTCTCGAGCATCCCAAAAAGAAATTATTTAGTAGATAATAATATAAAAACAAAACAAAATAAAAAAATAAGGTACGTCGGATATAAAATGTTTATGACAGTTGCAAATCAAAACAGAAATTTCGCACTAGAGTTTCTGAGGAAAAAAGTTCTAACGTGGGGATTGCTGACTCAAATTATTGAATAATTTCTTTCCATTACCATTTACAGTCCATTCCGAGTTCCATCCTGGCAATCTTTTAGGGCGTTAAAAGGGAGCGTGGTTATGACCGTTTGACGAATAGGAGCTTAATTGTGCGAAACCAGACGATTTTGTTTGTTTACGAAGCTCCTTCTTATATTTGAACGGACTATAGTTAGGTATAGGCATGATACACAATATACAGGGTGTCCCAGAAGTACCGCACTTCCTTCAGGGGATCGAAAGTGAAAAATATTCTAAGCCCAAATATCCATGTTTGAAATTTTTTGATAACGTAGTTAATTAGTTATTAATTAATGAAAGTGACCAATGAGGAGCGCCCAACAGAAGAATAAGTGGGCAGAGGGGACGTGCCATCCACCGTGAATTACCCTATAGATATACAGGGTCTTTCACGAGGAACCTCACCCATATTTATACGGGAAACTACTGAACGTATTTTCATGAAATTCAGCACTTATAAGTATTTCACGATGATGCATGAAATCTAAAATATTTTCAAGGCATGAGCACCTCCGGTTTTTCCGGAAATGACGTCAACTTCCGTTTTTCAAATTAGAACACCATTTTTTTATTGCAGAAATTGCCGAAAGCAACAAACTCTCATTTTACAATCGAGAAATTCTGGCGGCAAATTTTCATCTCTAGTGGTATTATATATGAAAAAAAAACACTTTTTGTTCTCCACAACATTACCTTCGGATTTATAAGATTGAATATGTGAATAACTCACCCTCGGTACTACTCCTACCGTGAAGACTGCAATCTTCTTCTTTTCCTATTCGAAGGGGACTCGAAGGGGAGACCCCACCTGTTGAACTGACAGAACCACCCGAACTATGTGCAGATCCTTGAAGATAAATACTATGTCCCGCAAGCGGATGTGTTTCCGTCAATCCACCGATCGCACCAACACTACTAGTTGCACTTGATTGTGGTAAAGAATGGGCTTCTTGAAGTCTCTGCACATTGAACTGAAAATAATTGTAAATGATCAAAGAAAACTCAGTTTTAAAAAAATATCAGACATGCTGATCTATTTTATCGATCAAATCAATATTCGTTCCATTAATGATTGAAAAAACAAAATGCAGGACATTTGACTAAATACAGCAGAACAAGATCTCTAACTTTTGATCAGTATTTCTTTTCAGTAATTAAATATACTAGGAGATGTTTTTTGTTCAACAGCTATTTGCAAGAGTCGTGAAATAATGTGTAAGTATTGTCTGCATACCTGATATAAATACGACTTGAATGTTATTGAAGTATTAAAAATTTCTGTTTGACAGTTTATCTAGTACCGAAAATAGATGCATAGAACACCTGGTGAAACGACTCCTAAGTAAAAATCGTGAACAAAATTTGTAGATCAAAACAATTGAAATTTTGTGCTACTTCCGGAATAATCCGCAATATTCATCGGTCGTGGCGCGATGATCAGTATGATATAGGTTATGTTATGTTATGACAAGATGACAGATGTGTTTGTTTAGGGAGTACATATTATTTTGAATAAAATCGAGTTTCGCTCAGTTTAAAGTTCACCAGGCTAAATGAACGGGTGCTACTGTGTAAGCTTTACAACTTTTTCATCAATTTCTTGTTACGGTAAGTACTAAAGAACAAATCGTAAATAACAATTCTTAATCTATTTCTAGTGAGTTATGAAGATAATATATCTTCTACAAAAACTGTTGTGTCATATGGTTATTATTTGAAGTGGAATGGAAGGAATTGATCTAACTCTTGAACAGGTTTGCTTCTCATAGTGATTATTCAGTATTCTCAAAGGATATCGTTCTATTCTATACTAAAATGGTAACTTGAGGGAATCTGTCTAAAAAGTGGTTCCAGAAGAGTCTCAAAATCGCAGCGAAGCTGCCATACAGTGAGGAAATTTTCAGAATTTTCTAAATTAAATTTCGATTATTATTCCCTGTATGGATTAATTGAATAAGTAGGTACACAGTTCTATTTTTATGCGCAAAAACTTGTAGAATATTACTTTTCTGTTTTCAGATTTGGAGAAATGATTGACATGAAAAACAGAATAAATATAATATGCTCAAATATCTTAAATTTTTCTTTGGATGGGCTCAAGTGTGAAGATATATTACTATGGTGAGTAAACCTTTTTTAGTAATCATATGATTTCTGTGGGTAATGTTATTGTTACAAAAAGTGATAGTAATCAATTTATTGATCACAATTAGAGAAATAATTGAATATAATAATAGGTTTGATAAGGAATTTATTGATAATTATTGTGACATAAATGTAAATAATTATTGAATTGAACCATTAGTATGAAATTGTTTAGAGAATAAGCTGACAAGGAAATTGTTTTCTTAAAATGAAATATCTTCTTCCTCTTTTGAAAATTATATATAATCTTATCTCAATAGAAGAGTGCCTTCATGCTGGTCAACTGTTTAAAAATACCTGAAAATCACTTCCCTTTTTTTCACAATGATTCAACTTTTACGTGAAAGCTTTAATCTTAATGAGTGTATCCTGAAAATATTAGATGTCACGAAGGTCTTCATCAGAGGCTATAAATTCTTGTTTTCTAATGTTTTTATCAATGGATAGGAAAATAAATATCCCCACCAAGAATTTTGTATGGAGGATTTGAATTTTCATCCATTCCCGAAGAAATAGCACTTGGTTACAAACCTGTTGTAAAATGTGAAACAGATTATTATATCTATTCCTTGAAGAGTTATTGAAAACAGTTTTTTCCAGTACTAGCACTTTGCTTACATTGTTATATAATCAATCCACTGGCCTTAAATTCAAATATATCATTAGGATTAAAACAAATCCTTTCGCAGAAATTGCAAAGGCTTCATCTGGTTCCGTAAACCTTTCTTCTACCTCAGACACAGCACCTTCTCCAATTTCTATGTCGAAAAACTCGAAAATTACTTTTTTTTTCTCTTTCAGCTCACGAAAATGAAGGAGAGATTTCATCATTTCCCCACCTGTCACATTGCTACCTCTGGGAGGTTTTATCAAAGAAAATAGGGACATTAGCCTGAAAATTTGGCCAACCTGAATGGACGCTGGATGGGTATTGCATCCACCAGCTGCTCTCATCATACCAAAGAAGTGCTAAAAATTTATATTAAATTTACTCCATGATATTGAAATGTAATTTTGAATTCCATAAGTTATATATTAACTCCAGATGATCTTGATTCATTCTGGATGTCATCAAATACTTAAAACCTATAGAATTTAGATATTGTGCCAAATCCATTGTGCATCTGATGGTTGCTCTCAAACCATGAAATGTGGAATCTGTTAAAAACAGTTTTTGGGGAGAGCATTGCTTCTATAAATCCATGTAGATTAAAAAGGTATCTAAGTACTGTAAAAATTCAACAAAAAATATAAATTGATATAAGTTTTGGTTTTATTGATATGTTCTCATGAGATTTTGCTATATGATCATTTTTATAGTATGAACAGAGTTTTGATAAAACACCATACTTTCTGTAGAGAACATTATTTAGGCTTCTTCAAAATTTCAATAATGAAATTTAACAAAGCCACCAATCATCAATTTATCTATAAAATACAGTTTTGGTTAGAATGTGGGTATTACTAATCAAAATTTTTGTGGATGGTGTTTACCTCATATTCTAAGGAATTTATCCTCAATCCAGTATCTGGAAAAATTCTTTTTTTGATAGTTTCGACAGAAACACTAACACCTGTAGCTTGCAAAAATTGCCTTTGAAGCTCTGAATGAGATACTGCGGGATTTCTTCTTGCTGTTTGGGCTAAAAAGCGATCCTGCCTTTCTGTAGTTACTCTTCCACGACTTCTTCTCGGCCTATTCTTTAGGGTTCCTAACTCCAGAAACCTTGCATAGGTTTTTGAAACAACCCCTTGTGTAACCCCCATCGTTCTTGCAATCTGTCTTTGTGACATACCTTGTTCTGCCATAGTAATAATTCTAAATCTCTGGACTTCCGATAACCCCACATGAGGCATTTTTTTTAAAACTTCGCAAAAAAACAAAATATAAATTCACTGCGACGTTCGAACGAAATGGTAAAATCGACACTGCAAAGCCAAATCTTATCAAGTGCTTATGAACCTAACTGTTTTTGTGAGTAAACACATGCACTTTTTATTTGCTTCTAACGAAAAATATATCAAAATAATATTTCATCTTAATACTGGGTGATTCCATATAAGTTTGGTTGTGTGTATATTATTCTCTCACCTTTGGTATCGGGTATAATTGGATCGATTTATTATCGATTCTCGACTATCCGCAGATAATACAAAAACGCATTTTTACGAAAAAGAATATAACGATCAAACTGCAAACACAACTAATATCAACCAACTAAATTAACAAAGGACTAAGGAGATACAACAAATATTTCTATCAACAAATATTCCACAATAATCTCATCAAAACAATAAATGTCATAAATTCCATCAAAACATGCTAGGAGCTCCTAGATGAATGTCATAAGATTGTGGTTATGGAAGAAAAGCGCGACCTCTTTCGGGAGAAATGAAAAGCCGCACAAAGTATCACGTGATCAATCGACAAGAAAGTCTTAAACAAAATCTAATCAGTTCCAACACCAGGTATTCTATGCATCTATTACCGAAATATATTTGGTTACAGAAATAAGTAAAAATTATATAAACTTCTAATTATATTTCACAATTACCGAATCATCTGTGCCGCTCATCTTCTTTTTAAAAGCTTATTTAACTTGTAATGTATGTATGTTTGTTCGGGTGGAATCTTGCTACTCAATGTTGAAGCAGATATCTTCAACCGATTGAGCTGAAATTTTGTATACACGTTTAATTTGGATAACAATACACGATTAGCTATGTGACGTCATTCTATATCCAAAATGGCGGACCATCCAAGATGGCGGAATAGTTTTTTCTGATGCATTCCTGAAATATGGGTATCAAATGAAAGAAAGAGCTTGTTGAGAGTGTTTCAAAAATAATATGACGTATTTCTAAATCCAATATGGCGGGACATCCAAGATGGCGGAATAGTTATTTTTTATGCACTCCTACAATATGGGTATCAAATGAAAGGGCTTGTTGAGAGCAAATCGAAAAATAATGTTGACGTAATTCCAAATCCAATATGGCGGAACATCCAAGATGACGAAATAGTTATTTTTCGTGCACTTCTGCAATATGGGAATCAAATGAAAGGGCTTGTCGAGAATAACTCAGAAATCTAGCCAGCAGTAACTAAAAAGTAAAAAATGGTATTAAAAACAAAAAAACCTTTCTTAAAGGAAGGTTTTATTTAAAATGCTCTAAAAAGAAGAAAATAAAATTCTTTATACACAATTTATATCATCATAAAAGCTTGTCGCGCTATTTACTTGTGTGAATAGACTAGTATCTATTTACCTAATTCAGTTTAATCTTTAAATTTCACTTCAATTAAATTCTTATATCGGTAATTACGCAAACCTCGCGACGAGCTTTTATGATCATGTAAATTGTGTATGATGAATTTTTTATTTTCTTCTTTTTAGAGCATTTAAATAAAAGCTTTCTTTAAAAAAGGTTTTTTTGCTTTTAATTATTCCTTCATTTTGCGCTTGGTTCTGATCAACCACCTATACATTCAACAATTTTTATTTATACATGAATTTTTATAACCAATCTTTATTGGAACATGTCAATTAAGTTTTTACATTTTTCCTTTCAATCCAACATCAGAACTCGCTTTGAAGTTTCCTGAATTTTGTTCAGGAAACAAAAAAAAATTGTCACTTTTCATCGAAGATATTATTTGATTCGTATACTTTCAGCAGTTTATTCGTTGTTTGAGGGATGGATGGGCTCCAATTCCAGAAAAATATAATGAGGATTAGTTAAGGTATAGAATAGAAGAGAATTGCGAGTTTATTGATAGTCATTCAACATGGATAAACTTTTGAAAATAACTGTGAGTTATATACCCTGGGATGATATCTGATGTGTTTCTACAGTCTTAACAAAGTTATATTATAGATAGTAAAGAAAGAAAGAGATATAAAAACAGTGCCCCCAATCTACGATATAAAAGATTTCCTATAGAGGAGAAAGAATTCACAAATGTTATTCAGAATAAACACAGTTTTTATTGAATACTTTCAAGATCTCCGTTAACTCATCTCAAGAGCTATATTATTTCGTCAGGATCATTTGAGCGGGAAAAGTTCTCAATCGACTATAGTACGAGAGATGACGACCAAAACCATGTCTCATAGCGGCCCGGCTAAAACCGTGTAAAATCGATAGATTAGATGACCCTAGAGCCGACTGGTAAGTATAGTAATACTCAGAAGTGTAGCATCTTCGCGGGGGGGCATTTCTGCTGTGTAAAAATAAAATGGTCGACGGTCGTATAACGGCCCGTCTGATATTGAAATTGTACATAGATTTTGTTATTTTATCACTAAAATTTGTGTTTTCAGACATTTTGTGCGTAGCGTTTGACCTGAGTGTCTTTTCAAAAATGTCAAAAATCTGACCTAAGTGACTCATAGCGGCTCGGTTCACTTTTGTTTTGAATCATTCGTATGGATGCCCAAAATACAAAAATACGGTTTTCAGACATTTTGAGTGTCGCCTATAACGAAAAAATGTGCTGGAGTCGCCCGGCAAAAACTCCGGCTACACTAGTAAGAGAAAGACATATGCGATCTTATCGCAAAGAAAAGAGATGAACCAAGTGTGAAGTCAACTTGTCAAAATCATATGGAAGATGTAAACCAATATTTATATGGCCACAGGCTTGCTTTGCCCACAAGCTCTGACCACAAGGAGTTGATGCGTTGAATATAATTCATGTAAAACTGATTTCTGAATTAAAGTCATATATTTTTTTATATATTTCATTTGCAATATATCGATTTGGTGTTAGTGACTATAATCAAAAGAATTTCTGTGAAGTATTTCGGAAATTTCTCAAATTATTTTACGGACTTGGATCAGGAATATATTAGAAATGATTTGAGTTGAACGTTGAACAAATTCATAATATCTAAATAAATATAATGCATATATTTTTGCTGAATAATTAATGTTTTATTGGCCACAAACTACAAAAGTACGTATTATCATTTCATTCCTCCGAATTTTCAATTAGTAAATTTGGTAGCTACCTCAATTTCATGTTCAGTGCTTGTATTTCTATATGATTGCGGCTATTCAGCATTGATTTCTTGTGCTTGAGGAAAGAAACTTGAATTCAGAAACACATTAGATAAATGTCTGATAAATATGTGTATGACAAAATTGGACGATACCCTTGAGGTAATTTTACTTCACGTTCATGTAACCGGGCTAAGTACTGCAAATTGAAAAGTTGTCTGATTAGTTAAATGCTACATTCAATTTGTCTGATATAATTTTTTTCCACATCTGTGGAACGTATTCAATCATTGACGACGAATTTCAGACAGGCCGCTATGAGTCACTTAGGTCAGATTTCTTGACATTTTCGAAATGCTATAAAAATGTAAGGCGACATGTTTTTTGTCTGAAAATTGATCTTTCCACATCAATTGACACGGCTTAACCTATAAAAATCATTTTCAGACGGGCCGCTGTAAGTTTTTTTTTTATTTTATTTTTTACTTTTTTTTATTGGTCTCCTGGGTACACGCTACAATCTTAGTGTCTGAAAACTGTGTTATTGGTATCTCAGGGCTATTATCTAACTACATTCCGGAAATCAGACGGGCCGCTATGAGTCACCCATGTCGTTTTTTTGACATTTTTGAACATGCGCTCAGATCATACGCTACGGGCAAAATGTCTGAAAATCGCATTTCTGGGTACAGGGTCATATAATCTATCGATTCCGTGCGGTTTTAGCCGAGCCGCTATAAGTCAAAAATCTTGGTCGCCATCTCTCGTACTACTAGGTTCGACTGACTGATCATGAATCCTTTATCAAATTCAGTTCTGTCTGTCCGTCCGGAACAAGATAATAGAAAACCGAGGGTTAACTTGGCTCAATACGACCAGGGGTTCCGTAAATATGGCCGTTTCAAATCATCTGTTCCAATCATTTCAAAACAGCGGATCTGAAAATAAAATAATCAAGCTACGCTACATGCAGAATTTGGGTCAAATCGCGTTACTAGAAACTAGATCCATATACAATTCTAGCGATATTACCGTTATAACATGTTAAGAATCCTGGACGCTTTGATTGACACTCTCAGTTTTTTGGACAGCTATCATAAACAAATTTCCTGGAATGAAGGTTGACGGAAAAATTTTATAAAAACTCGTCTATTGATCTAGGCATTAACTAAGAAGTCTACATGTGACGGTATCTATTGTAACAGATCTGGACTCCGGATCAGATCTCACAGATTTCCCTTTCGTGTGTGCTTTGCTATTATGTCTCGTAGTTTTTGTTTGTACCTGTCTGGAAACCTTATGAGATTCAAGTAATACTTATAAATACTACAGGCAATACCTACAGTAGGTATATTAATTTATCTGATTATTTTTTTGATGCCATATTTATTTCTCTTTATTTGAACCATCATTTGATGCATATTTTCCATACGAAATAGATGGATATTTCACAGATACCTGAACCATTTTTTTGCTGTAAAACTGGCCTGAGTTTGGACAAAACAATGCATCAATGAACTCTGATGCTCAACATTGAAAATTGGACTCCTTTTGTGAAGATACAATCCCTTTTTCCCCTAACCAATGATCTCGAGTTCGGTAAAAACCAATATGTAGTATTCTTGATATGTATGTCAAGAGATACTCAAAGATTCCTCCATAACACTCATTTTCGAATGGCTCTTCAGATTCCTTTCATTTTAACGAATAATATCTATTGACACATTGAAATGAAGAGTCGTTTTTCTTTAGAAAATGTGAATGTGTTTATTTAAACACATTCATTTTCAAACATTTTTTATTGGTAATTGAAGTATCGAATATGACATTTATATAGGTACAGCTCTACAGACGTCCACTCTTTTGTTAAAATTTCCAATGTCATTTTGACATAATTGGGGCTCTATCTCACTAATGACAAGAATAATTTCATTCAGTTAAGGAATCGATAGTGGACTATTCTTGTGACGTGGCTTTTCACATAACCCCAAATAAAATAGTCCAACGGTGTCAAATCACATGATCTTGGTGGCCAATTGACATAATTGTTTCTGGAGATTAATCGTCTAGGAAATTTTTGTCTCAATAAATCAATTGTGCCATTTGCAAAGTCAGTTGTAGCGCCATCCTGCTGAAACCAAATGTCCTCTAGATCAATATTCATCAATTCAGGACACAAAAATTCGAATATCATTCGACGGTATCGATCACCATTGACAGTTACAGCTTCACCAACAGCATTTTCACAGAAGTAGGGTCCAATTACACCACCGGACCATAATGCACACCAAACAGTGACTCGTTTACGATGCGTAGGTTTCTCATGAATAATTAATGGATTTTCCTCACCCCAGACACGACAATTTTGTTTATTAACTTAGCCACTAAGTTCAAAATGTGCCTCATCGAAAAACATGATTTTTTTTGAGAAAAATAAGCTGAATGTTAATTGATGAAATTTTCAAATGAACGACGTTTCAAATTATTTAATGGCTTTAGTTCCCGTGTTATTTGAACCTTATACAGGGTCTTTCACGAGGAACCTCACCCATATTTATACGGGAAACTACTGAACTTATTTTCATGAAATTCAGCACTTATAAGTATTTCACGATGCTGATGAAATCTAAAATATTTTCAAGGCATGAGCACCTCCGGTTTTTCCGGAAATGACGTCAACTTCCGTTTTTCAAATTAGAACACAATTTTTTTATTGCAGAAATAGATTCCTTAGAAAATTTCAAGTTATTTTGATGTAGCATTTTTCAGTTTTGGTTGGAAAATTCTCTCTGAGCGGGAAAATTCGAAAAAAAAATCGAAAATAGAGCTCCGCGGAAACAAGAATAACTTCGAGGTTTTTGGATGGAAAATTTTCATTTTTGGGATTTTTCAAGATGTAAGATTGATGTATCCACTTTAAAAATCGAAATCGCGATTCATGATACAGGGGGTGAAAAAATCGCTTTCAAAGTTAGGGATGACAAAATCGTGAAAAATCAATTTTTTCAAATTAGAACCCCATTTTTTTATGGCAGATATTGAATCTACGTTAAAAAATAATGTGAATGTATGCATCACACCCTTGCCCTAAAATGGATATTTTCTGAGTTAATATCCACTTTAGGGCAAGGGTGTGATGCATACACTCACATTATTTTTCAACGTAGATTCAATATCTGCCATAAAAAAATGGGGTTCTAATTTGAAAAAATTGATTTTTCACGATTTTGTCATCCCTAACTTTGAAAGCGATTTTTTCACCCCCTGTATCATGAATCGCGATTTCGCGATTTAAAGTGGATACATCAATCTTACATCTTGAAAAATCCCAAAAATGAAAATTTTCCATCCAAAAACCTCGAAGTTTCTTGTTTCAGCGGAGCTCTATTTTCGATTTTTTTTTCGAATTTTCCCGCTCAGAGAGAATTTTCCAACCAAAACTGAAAAATGTTACATCAAAATAACTTGAAATTTTCTAAGGAATCTATTTCTGCAATAAAAAAATGGTGTTCTAATTTGAAAAACGGAAGTTGACGTCATTTCCGTAAAAACCGGAGGTGCTCATGCCTTGAAAATATTTTAGATTTCATCAGCATCGTGAAATACTTATAAGTGCTGAATTTCATGAAAATACGTTCAGTAGTTTCCCGTATAAATATGGGTGAGGTTCCTCGTGAAAGACCCTGTATAGCTTCTTAGCCATTAATACTATAGTGTAAAATCCGTTATGTTGATGTGGTCGTGGACCCACTGAGTCCAATTTGTTATGAACGTCGTCTAATGGACATATCAGGATTTTCAGCAACACTTTCACGAACCAAATCAATATTTTCTTGTGAACGAACGCTACGACTGTATTTCTCACTATTTTGGTCTGCCACCGAACCGGTCTCTTGAAATTTTTTAATAATTCGACCAAGAGTGCGTTCAGATGGACGATTATGTAAACCATAAAATTCACGTAATTTTTCGAAAACACTTTTCACAGAACGCTGATTTTCATAAAATAATTCAACAATTTGAAGGCGTTGTTATATCGTACCTATACGAAACCATTTTTGAAAATGTCATACATTAAGCTCCATATATGGAAGAAAACTATTGAATATCGACATTCTTATCATGCAGAAGTTGCAAATACCATCGAAACTATAGTTTCGATGGTATGGTGACAAGAATGTCGATACTCAAGTTTCTTGATGCCTTTATAGTTTATATTATTAGTCAAATAGTAATCATGGCCTGCCTACCAAAATACCGAATGGGAATACCATTCTCAAGGGACATTTTCACAAATAAATGCTCAAAAGTCCGAAATTTGACTAGTAAGGTATAGGCATTATATACATAGAATGAAAGCAAATTTCATCAGCTTTCTCCATTTCTAATAATATACAGGGCGTTTCATTTTAAATGAAAAACTTTCAGTCACTTTTTCAAGCAAGCGAAAGAACTGTATTTTTCACCACCCTGTATGGAAGTAATATAGATCAGGCTAATGTGCTGGAAGCTTTCATGTATCTCCGAGTGTATCACATAACTCCAAACCAAATTTCAATGCCATAGTGTTTCTAAACCCAAAATTATCAGCATTTTTAGTGTTCATGATTTCCGTCGGAAAAAATTGAAATTAATTCATAAATTAATCGAATTTCGAAATATATTTCGAAAACGGCAACAGATAGGTATAGGGAAATGCTGAGAAAAGTTGTCGAGAAGTTGTTGGAGATTCCAAAAATAATATACTGGGTGTTATGTTTGAGAAAGCAAAGTTGCTACTACTTTCTGATAGAAGCGGCAACACTGCATTGGCGAAAATATTTTAGCTGGGTAGAGAATGTCCGATAACGCACTCCATTAAATTTTCAAACTGATCCGATGTCTGGTTCACCAGAAACGTCTAACGTGCCATCCACCGTGAATCACCCTGTATACATGACCCAGATGAATATGGCCTAAGTGCGGTCAGTGAACTGTGAAGCTGTCAACAACAAAATTTTGCATGTGGCTTGAATACGTCGTTATCCATTTCAGCATTCCAACATTTCCAACTGGAACAAATAGTCAAGAGTTCATCGAAAAAAACAAATTCGGAACGGTCGTATTTTGAGGTCCTTTAGCGAAATTGAATGCGCGATTCCAACCTACCCTGAAAATTTCAAGGTTATAGGTTTATCCGTTCGAGAGTTATCGTGTTTACGATCGGGCGGACGGACAGAATTGAATTTGACCACGAGTACGTGATAAATGTGTCGAATCTGGTCAATCGGACCATCCTCGTCTCCAAATTCGAAAAATACAGACATCGTGACGAAATAATATACAGGTGTTCCTAAATTGGAGGTACAAACGAAAAAGGGAGATTCCTTGAATGATTTTAAGAAAGAAACATCTGCAGGGTTGCAGATTGAAATAATGACATCAATCCAAGATGGCGCCAAAAGCTCGATTTGCAAAACTTCGGTTCCCGAAAAACGTTGAGATTTATTGTTTTTATGGTGCTGTTACAATGAGAATGAGATGCCCAATATTTGAAATATTTCAGAAGTATTGTTGAATTTTCCATTTCTGACAACTGATACTGATGACTCTAATGACTGGCCTACTACCTACGGATCAACTTCCATGCTTGAAGCTTCCAATAGGGGTATTGGAATCCCGCAACGTGCGCCATAATGTCATCATTCTCATGTATTCCAGTCACCTTCATTCGACCTCGTGAATCACCTATAAGAACTATCATACAAGTATTCTTTGTGGTACGCCGAGATATCTTGAATCTAGATGTGCAAAAACTCCTGCTGCTATTAACACGCATACTAAAAGATAATAGGGAGGCTTGTTGCTTGGAAACGATTAGCGGAAGAAGGAATTCGGCATTGATTTCAATTTCAAAGCTAGTTTTCAAAAGGAGGCATTGACATTTTTAGACCGTTGCTTTATGCCGGGTTTTCCAGGAGCTTGCCACGCTGTCCTGAAATAGCCTCGGTAAATTTTCAAATACGTCCAAAAATATTCCGATGATTTTATTATCGATCATTCGATGGCGATTGTATTATCTCACGCAATTAATAGAGGAAAGTCAGTAGAGTCACCAAATATGAAATAGTATCCTAATATGGAATACCTTCATTTCTCCAAGACTATATAAGTAATAAACGGCACATTCGACCATCTTCTGTTTCATTAGGTCTACTTACTATCGCACTCACACCATCGAGTTAGTTGCGCAAACGCTTTACATGTGGCAGGCGTGTTTTGTTTTGTTGTCGTGAAGAAAATTCTAAAAGGTAAGTAGTAAATGAGTATTACCAGCTGTTATGTTTGTATAGATAAGTGTTATACTATTTAGTATATCGGTATTATGTTTATTTCACCATTTTGTGATCTTTTGTCATTAAAATATTGTGACTTGAAAAAATATTTAGAAGAGTTTGAACTAGTATAAAAATCCAAATATGGACAGTCGTCGGTGTCTAATTATGGAATATGCTTGATGTGTGGGCTCTGGGCACATTATGATTGTGCTGGTCCAGAGTTTGATGCTTAGATCTGCGACTTTCGCAGGTAATTATGTAACTTCTTTCATTTATCACAATATGTTATATTCATTTAATTGATCTCAAAGATTTCCATGTCCATTTTTGTTATTGTTATGTTGATTTAAGCTTATATGCCATATATGGGTTTCTATTCCATATTTGGTTACTCATTTGTGATTTTGTTTTTTGTGTTAGATTTAAATTACCTAGATAACTAATATATTTGATTAGAGGCTGTTAATTACAACATATAAATGTATGACTGATTAGTAAAAACATTAAACTGATTTAGGGGAAGTATGCCTATGATGGCACCCTGCCTATGATGGCACACCATGAAGAAGTCTGTTGATATCAACTGAATAAACTTATATTCACTGAGGTTGTTCGCCAGATACCTAGTATAAATGAGAGGTATTCGTAGTTGCAACTTAATACGTGGCATTTTGTGTCTTTTATAACAGTTCAATTATTTTGGTAAGTGTTGATGTATGATAATTATCTCCTTTATTTTCGTATTATTACGATGTTTCACAACTTTGTGTTAAAAAAAGTTTACTTTCCTTTGAATGCCTTATAACAATGCTGTAAGTGTGAAGTTTGGGGTAATGTCGTATTGTAATTGCCTTCTTCGGTTGGTTGAAAGATATAAGTATGACATTTATGCCTTATGATGGCATAGTCAAAGTGTTCCTATGATAGCAAAGGGTGCCATCATAGGACAAAAGTGGTTCATCACATTGAATATTCTTTTTTCTCATCAACTGTATGACAACAAGAAGCAAGAAGCAACTTTGGAAAGAGGAAGATATGGGGGCAGCGCTAAATGCTGTGAAAAAATAATAATATATAGATATCTAATAATATAAGAATGTCAAAGAATTTAAATTTAGTTTTATGTTTTGTTACACTCATACGTGCAGGTATACTCATCTGTTGACCTCTCAATTTTATTTTTATGTGATGAGAGTGCAATTTTTTTTCAATAAACCAATGCAATAATCAATTACTTTTCATTTTCAGTCATATGCCATCATAGGACATATCTATGTGCGCCTATGATGGCACCCTTGGCCAAATTTTCAAAAGTGCTATCATTCATATCCTTCAAAATTCATACTGAAAATATGCTCAAAAATGCATACTACATATGAGAATAAGTAAATCTATTAAATCGATTATCCAAAAAAAAAATTTTCTAATGAGATATGTGGATAATTCGTTAAGGGTGCCAACATAGGCACACTTCCCATAATTAATATGAAGTATATCCCAAAAACAAAATGGTATTCCATATTTGGTGACTTTCCTCTACACTATCCATCGAAAAATCAATGAGCTAATCACCAAAATAGTTTTATACTCATTCTGAATTTCAAGCTCGCCACAAGATCATCAACAATGTCAACAAATACTAAGGGTTAAGTTGCACGATTGCCAATAACTCGTATACGAGCTACTAAATCCGGGTGATGGGAATGCCATGTAGATGGGACATCGTAAGAAGAATTACTGAAACTTCACAGAAAGTATGCATGGTAAGTTTCAACTTATAGGTACAATTATTTCAAGTGTAGATATTTGAGCCAAATACGTCCCTGATAAGATTCTATGGTATTGTAACATTCCTCCTTTTTGAAACAGGGGAAATTTTATGAAGCGGGATGAGAAGGGCAGATACTTCCCTGTGTTGTTAAAGGGACATTTACGTTAAAGGGGATTTTATACTTATATTTTTGGCTTGGCTTGTGATCGTCTATGTTTGGTAGGACTCTATGCTATGTTGTAGTAACTCAGATTCGTAATAACTCAGATTAGTGAAATATAGGATGGGAAATAATGAGGTGAAATAGATAAATAATACTCAAGATTTGGACACAAGGTGGAACAGGCCTTTATTGGTCCGGCGAAGCGTTTCGAGAGAAAAGCTTCCTAAGGGAAAACGAAACAAATCCAATTCCTCATTGGATTTGAAAGCAAAAACCCTTATAGCATTACAGATGAAATGTTTACAATCCATAGAACAATGATTAATGAGACGAGCACTGGTGGTATGTACAATATGGAGCTTCCTATACTCCGGTAAGGTTATTACTGGCACAATCCTGATAAATAGTATAATTCCAAGTTGTTCTAAGGTTATAGGCATAGAAATGTGTCACCTGATTATTATTAAGAATCCGAAGCAGTGTGATTGTGGTTCCTAGTGTGAGAATCCTTCCTTCCAAGTGTTACGTGTGAGATCCTAGTAGTACGTTGGTTTGAGGGTGAAGGTAAACTCCTTATATTTCCTGTTGACTGATGAACGTTGGCACCTTCAAAGCACTCCTAGCTTATTCGGTACGCCATGGCCCTAAGACGAGGCTTGGTTTACTGAGGATATTCGTCTATAGAATTCTCAGAGGAAGTCTCGCTGCCACCGCTGTGGGGGATGTTTTCCTTGGCACAGACGATATAAACAGTTATCCTAGGCCTCCAAACCAAGTATTGTTGAACGTGAAATATTACTCTAAAAGCAACAACTCCAATGCCTATACCATATTGTCAAGTGATAGAAGTTGAATGTGCAGGAGGGCTTACCAACAGTATAAGAATATTCCAAGTGGGGTGATAGTAGAACGAAGTTCCACAATATTCAATAGAAATGCAATAATAAAATAGATAAGCTTACATGGGGTTAAATCCTGTGAAGAGAAACAGTATTATTAAAAATGTAGAAGTGTACATTACCAGTGAACAAAGGAAGCGTCTTTTAAAGAGAATCTAAAATGGCGGATTCCTTGAAGAGGAACTCTATTTCAAAGAATTACCTATTGAAAAAGTAGAACGAAAGTAGAAGTGTTCGAAAGTGAAGGGCTGAAGTAAACAAGCTATAATAAAAAAATCATTTTTAAAAAAAGCTTTTATAATAACAACATTCATCCGCCATTTTGAAGCCGCCATCTTGAATTCCTCAATTTTAAAAATAAAAAACCGACCCAGAAAACCCCCAGATACCAATTTTGAATAGAATCGGATCATAATTACAAAACTCGTCCGCCATATTTTAGCCGCCATCTTGAATTTTTCAATTTTGACGGAAGAATCATCATTGTCGAACCCAAAAACCCCCATATACTAATTTTGAATGGAATCGGATGATAATTACAAAACTCATCCGCCATTTTGGAGCCGCCATTTTGTTTTTTTCTATAAAAAATATTTCATGATGCATTGTCACCAGAATTATGTACACCTGCCAAATTTCAAATCAATCGGACGATTAGAAGTGTGTCATATTCAACTTGCAAGATTTGATTACAGACAGACAGACAGACAGACAGACAGACAGACAGACACCGGGACAGGTGAAACTAAATAAAAGCTTTTAAAAAGAGCTGAAGCCAGAAGAAGTTCTGTTTGTTTTCGTTTTCGGAGGTTAATTCTTCCACAGAATCGCATTCTTCGATGGTCACAGAAGAACAAGAGTACATCATGGTGGATCTTTTATATGATTCAAATCTCCTATTTATAAAGATGCGAATTGCCTAAAGTATTGCTTGAAGTCGTACTACTATTCATCATCCACAGAATTATAAAATAATATTAAATAAGTTTCATTCAACATAGCTCCACAGTTCGTCAATAGACAGCGTTGCAAATTTGGAAGCCATGAAGTAGTCTGAGTCTGGCAACGGTGCATTTTATTTTATTGAAGGGTAGGAAATTCAGAAATGGTACAGTATGAATGCAAAAACTTTAAAGTTTATGTTTTTTTAAGGCTTCAACCAGATTTACCCTCGAATCAAAAACTAATGTCAAAATTTGTTATCGGAAAAAATTATAAATAACGCGAAAATTAGACACTTTATGCAGTAAACTCATGAATGCTCATATTTTCCGGCATGATCGGTTCTTTCAAAAATATGAAACGTTTATCGTTTCACGTAGTCTTATATTATTTTCCATGGATTTATGAGTCGGCTACAATGTACCTATTCGAAACCAGGAGAACTATTGAATATGTGTTGATTGAGGAATACACATGAATAGATGTAACACTTAACCAAAATTCGATTCGTTTAAAAAAGCGGTTCCAAAGATATCATCGGAAAAGTGTTTCATTTGGTGAGAGGAAACAAAAGTTTGAAAAAATATAGCGCATTCCATTCGAAACAAAATATGTTTCATGAAATCTCAGAAGAACTTATGGATAGAATAAAATGGAATACAACTTTATTCCAGAGAATCTTCATACATGAACAAAAATATAAACAAAGAGCAAATGCCACGGGTAATCACGGTCAAATAATAATAATGACTATCTAGTGAGCAATCTTGCTCAGAGGTGTACACTATATGAAGAGTTGCTCCACAATTGATCCCTGTGCAACACCTCTCTATACAGAGTGTCTCATTTAAAAGTGTCCACCCTCAATAAGTCAATAACACAACAACGAATCAGAATTTGTAAAAACACTAAGACAGGTCGATTTTTGATGACAGGGGGACATGATCTGGAATACAAAGCTTGTTTCTACTAGCAACCCCCTGTGCAACCCCATCAGGAATTTGAATAGGGAAAGTCAGTTATGCTTCGAATGAAATATGTTATTTTATTTTCAAACATTTTGAAATTCTTGGAAATCTGAATATACACTTTTGGATTGACATTCACGATCGTTATAATTGAGTGAAAAATGGAACTTTTGCCTAGTTGCGGTTGTCTTGCAAAATTCATCCTTCATTGCATAACAACACGTTCCATGCCGCCCGAAGGAGAAGTAAGCCAAAGCAGCTATTTCTCCTCCTAGGCGGAGAAATAGAACTTTTCGATAATCGTGTCAGTCGAAAAATGACGTTGTTAGGTATATAGTACGTTCGGAAATAAAAGAATTTTCTCCTCATGAACAGAATTGATGGGCAATTTTCCAAAATACACTGCGCAAAAAAATTAACGCACATTATGGAAATCTCAAATTCATTCTACAACTGAAGGTATTCTCAATGATAATTATTTTTATCAGAATTATGCATGCATATGTTATCCACTTTCAGCGTTTTTCTTCAATACAGATGTTTTCTCCCAGCAGGAATAAAAAAAGATGATATCTGATCCATTCTAAAATCAGTTGTTCTCGATCAATTCTAGAGATCAATAGTTTTTCTTTCGTTTGATTTTCTACACTCGATCGCTATGCAACGCGAAACACGCAATTTGACCCAAGAGGAATGTGCCCAAGCGGTAGTTTTGCGAGAAGAAGGGTGGACATACACAAGAATTGCAGAAAGGTTTGGAGTTTCCCATACAAGTGTGTCCAGAATGTTGCAGCGATTCAGGGAGACAGGTATGAATGTCCGAAGAACAGGACAGGGTAGACCACGGGTAACAATTGCCATTCAAGAACGTTACTTGAGAGTCTCTTCGTTGAGCCAACGGTTTGCAACCGCTCGCCTCCTTCAAAATCAGCTTGAGCAAACTCATGAGGTGCAAATTAGCACTCAGACAATAAGAAATCGCCTCAGAGAATATGATTTGAGGCCTCGTGTCGCTGCAAGAGGCCCAGCTCTTACCCCAGCCCATCGAAGGGCGCGTTTGGATTTTGCGAGAAGGCATATCCATTGGGAAGAGGCCGATTGGGAAAGAGTTGTCTTCACAGATGAGTCTAGATTCTGCCTCTGCCATTGTGATCGACGTTCCCTCGTATACAAACGTCCACATGAAAGATAAGCTCAGTGCAATTTCCTGAATACTACTGATTTCGGGGGAGGATCGATTATGGTATGGGGTGGAATATCTTTGACTGCTCGCACAGACCTAGTGGTCGTTGATTACGGAGCTATGAATGCTGATAAGTATATAAGAACATTCTTGAAGAGCATGTAGTGCCATTTGCCCCATACATTGGTGAAAATTTCATTTTTATGGACGATAATGCCAGACCCCATCGTGCGCGCATCGTTCAGGAGTACCTTGAAGAGGTTGAAGTCTCTCGAATGGAATGGCCAGCAAGAAGTCCAGATCTCAATCCGATTGAGCAGGTTTGGGACAGGCTGAGAAGTTCAGAAAATCATCCAGCTACTCTTGATGACTTTGGAATCCAACTCGGGGAAATCTGGGAAAGACTAGATCAGAATATTTTAAGATCACTCATTTTGAGTATGAACCGTCGTTACCGAGCTGTAATTAACGCAAGGGGTGGAAATACCAAGTATTAAATCACTTATCAGCATTTCAGTATTTTGAAAATTGTTCATTTCTCTTCTTTCACATAAGATTCGGTGAAATCCTGAATTTTTCTTCCATTTAATGTGTCTTGTTTCGTTCGATACCTTCCCGAGAAAACATAAAAAATAAGTTATAAAGTCAATGTAGAGTTTACTTTCATTAAAATTGAGATTTTCAGAATGTGCGTTAATTTTTTTGCGCAGTGTAATTCGGCAGAAATCGTACCTTTCAACATGCAAAAAGTAGAGAAAGCTTCCATCTCGAAATATTTCCTTCAAATGAAATTTTCTGCGTGAGTAGCTGTTTGCTGTACCTATTCGGTAGATATAAATTCATGCCAACCGTAGTCGAACGAGAAATACTCGAAATTCTCACCAAGCAACCCTATACAAGCGAAATCCCGAGGAGTTTCGAGCTCCAAGATCCTCACCGTACTGCGGGTCCCAGTATGCCGTAGTCGGCGATTGTCAAAGCATTCCGCGGCATCGCACACTCTTCTCTTCCCGGACTTATAATTTCAGCGAGTAACTTGTTTTTGTCAGTCTATAGATCACGGCATAGAGCTGGTTTGGTACCGGACCGATGAGAAAAACGCTAACTAATTTTATTTCGTCTAAATTCATCTCCGATATTTTCTCGGTAATCATTTATAAATACCTGAAGAACTGGAACTTGAATATTTTTCTTTCAACTGAGATCATGTAGGTACGTTTCGTTATCAACAAATAATGAAATTTTTAACTGCAGCTATTATCTACTCTTTTGTTCATGAAAATATCTAGATGATATCATGAGTGAAAAATTAGAAACTTCTGGGTTTTCTAGCCGAGGCCTAGTAGGAATTTTATCTCACGTTTCGCCTACGACTACGGTATCCAATTCAGACCCTTTATTCATAAATCTATGTTGAACACTCATTAGATTTTGTTCTGCTAGTTTTGGGAATGATGGATATACAGGGTGTCCCACGGTCGAGTGCCTATTAGACGTTTCTGGAGAACTGGACATATTTGAAATCCGAAAATTGGGATTATGCTATTGTTGGAAATTCTCTACAGACCTAAAATATTTTTGGAGCCTGAGCACTTCCGGTTATACCTGGAGTGGAAATAAATTTGTTCAAAAAATATTTTTTTCAATATTTTCGTTTCTGATATGATTGAGTATTCAATGCTGAATACATTTCTGGTGTTTTTCGGATAGTTTTCAAAATATCGAAAAAAAACCTGAAAAAATGTCGAATATTCAAAGTCAGTATTATGTTCATTATTCTCATTCTGAATATCCCGAGTGTAAACCGTTCTCACAACGTCAAAGTAGAAGAATGTGGAGAGGTCATGCATCTTTTGAATTTCATAAATATCATCACAGGGTGTTTCAAATTTAGTATCGAAAACTGTGATCAAAAAATGGCCATAACTCCTGTTTTTCAAATTAGAACCCTATTTTTTTATGATTGCGTTGGATTCTGCGAAAAAAAATATTGATAGCACTCTCAGATGCTTTCACTCCTAAATTCAGTAATTCCCGAGTAATTTGAGCTTTTCTGGATTCCTGTTGTACGTAGAGTCGAATTCATCGAATATGAAGAAATTCGATGAATGTTCTCATGAAACCATAGTTACAACTATTAATTAGACCTATCACCTGTGAATTATGAATGGGATCATTCATCTTCTATGGTCACAGAATATTCTCATACCAACAGATTCGATGACTATTCTGATGAAACCACAGTAACTATTGAAGTAAAATTGAGAAGTAAGGTTAAGGCCTAAAATTAGATCTGTCACTTGTGAATTATTAATGGGACAATTAATCTTCTATAGCCACAGAATATTCTCATGCGAAAGATAAGATGAATTTGACTCTACGTACAACATGAATCCAGAAAAGCTCAAATATCTCGAGAATTACTGAATTTAGGAGCAAGAACATCTGAGAGTGCTATCACTATTTTTCTTTGCAGAATCCAACGCAATCATAAAAAAATGGGGTTCTAATTTGAAAAACAGAAGTTATGGCCAATTTTCGATCACAGTTTTCGATACTAAAATTGAAACACCCTGTGATGATATTTATGAAATTCAAAAGATGCATGACCTCTCCACATTCTTCTACTTTGACGTTGTGAGAACGGTTTACACTCGG
The DNA here is from genome assembly GCA_910592335.1 of Adalia bipunctata. Classification (NCBI taxonomy): domain Eukaryota; kingdom Metazoa; phylum Arthropoda; class Insecta; order Coleoptera; family Coccinellidae; genus Adalia; species Adalia bipunctata. The sequence continues at coordinate 49,050,169 of OU342950.1, read as the reverse complement.
GATGTTCAGAATAAGAATAATGAACATAATACTGACTATGAATATTTGACATTTTTTCAGGTTTCTTTTCGATATTTTGAAAACTATTCGAATGAATACAATGGTTTCACCAGAAATGTATTCAGCATTGAATACTCAATCATATCAGAAACGAAAATATTGAAAAAAATATTTTTTGAACAAATTTATTTCCACTCCAGGTATAACCGGAAGTGCTCAGGCTCCAAAAATATTTTAGGTCTGTAGAGAATTTCCAACAATAGCATAATCCCAATTTTCGGATTTCAAATATGTCCAGTTCTCCAGAAACGTCTAATAGGCACTCGACCGTGGGACACCCTGTATTTCGACGATTTCACTGCAGGTGCTATTTGCAAATTATGACAGATCCTTGTTAGTTTTTTCAAACATTTGAATTTATTCTGGTGAACATGTTTTGTTATTAGCCAATAGTTTTTTCGAGCAATAATTATAGTGTTATTCATATTCTTGACTTATCTTTGACTTATATCAGTTTTGAGGCAAAGTATAAGACTTTCTGTGGTTAGGTCATTAATGACCTTGGCTAAAAATATCGAAATGACAACCATGTCCATATATTCAATAATTCCAATATGGGCAATGAACAACTATATGAATCAATGAAAATTGAAGCTGGGCTTTGGTAAGAATCAAGATATGCGCTTGTACAGAAATAGGTATTCAGAATAAAAATATCTTTCTAATTCTGTCTCTCTCTGACACATTGTATTATGTCGTGAAACGTATGTCATCATCCATAACTTTACGTGAATACTTTCGATCAAAGCCTAACATTTCCATGTGACATAATCCAATCGCTCTAATCCATATTCTTCAAGTTCTGTGTATCCTTGTTAACTCCTATTCATATTTTAGAATTGAACAGAAAATACTCCTGTGGCATATTTGCAACCTAGATATCTAATTTCTTGTTGACACTCGGAATATACCTAAACTCTAAATTTGTCTCAATTTTTGAATTTCCAGTTGACGCATGCTCACATTTCAATCCTCACCAAAGATTTGGCTTCACTTTGTGTTTGCGAATAGCAGGCATATAAGCCATATTGATATTATTAGATATAATATCACCATGTCATTGAAACGCCGACGGCCGACACGAATCAAGTCCGATATTCTCGATCTGGTCGACAGTCTTTATATTTTCCTTCACTGTATTGTTGTCAAATACCTAGGTATACAAAAAAATCCCATAAACGAAGAAATGCAGATCGTCAGATAAGTTGTATAGTGTTTCAGTACCTTTTTGTGCCATGAAGTTTTTTTATCAGAAATGACCATGGGCGTAGCTAGCCTTTTTTCCTGGGGGGGCCTGAGGGGGCACAGTGGAAAACGAGCAAGGAAAAACAAATGTGTTTTTCAGTAAGGGGGGGACACCGTGGATTCTGGGGGGGGGGGTGCCCCCCCAGGCCCCCCCTATCTACGCCCATGGAAATGACAATGAAGTGTCAGAGGTTTTTTGAATTTGCTCCTGCTTTTTTACTAATCTTTCGATAAAATAACCACTTTAAATCTATGGGAGATGATCCCCCAATAAAAGGGGCCTGTAGCGTTCCTCGAACACCTGAAGAACAGAAGAATCATCACTTGGAAGATCGAACCTGATCGAAAGATCCTCCCGATCCAAGAGAGAGTTAGGACTTCGTGAAAAGGGGTTTTTTAGCAGGTGAAGTATTTTTTTACTTCTTCTTTCTCGGTTTTTCTTCTTTGTTCTTGTTACAGATATATTTTCAAGATACTTCCATCCAGATCGATGAAAAAGCTTGTTTTCATCAAGTACAGGAAGCTCTGTAACATGGATATCATTTGAACAAATTCAGCATCACTACACATATACGGGGAGACAGAGTTTTTTCAGAGGTTTTTATCTGTTCTCGTGTGTCATACGCAAAATTGTATGATACCCCGTTCACATTCCCTCTGCTAACACTAAGATTTGGATCGGGAAACAGATTGTTTTTTTTATACAATCTGTTCCTTGTCGCCATTTCTTCACACGTGCCTTATGCCATATATTGTTTGATTTAAGAAAAAAAAGTATGTATTACTCTTTTTCAAAAGAATATATTTATATATATATATATTGTAACGTTTTCTTCGTTATTAAAACGTCCGGGTTCAATAAACTTATTTATTTACACTACTTATAACACTAATAATTAATAACTAATGAACTTATTCTAACAAAAGTCTGTACAATTTATCTCTACTGATTTATATGGCACTATTTATTTCCACTGGTCGCTTGTCTCTAACTGAATGAATCTCTCATCGTCGATGGGCCCCTTATATGCATAACGCCGATTGTTTCTCGCTAAGTCCGGACCCGTCTAGAAACTTCACGAAACATTCGGGGCCGCTATGACGCCACGCGTTTCCAGAAACTTCTCGATCGAGCCGTAGCGCACAGGGCCGTACTTGTCACACTGTCCCCTCCTTAAGCCTGTTCTGTCCCAGAACAGATCGCATGGATTCTTCAGAGGGCCGTGGCGAAATCTGCAGTCGGCTCCTTCTCTACAGTAGCCCCTTTGATGGAAATAGCATTCTATAGTTTTGCCGGGGAGCTCAACACGATTTGGGTAGAAACTGCATACTAGGATCTGTATATCTGCCGTCTGGAAAATTACTTCAATCATGCTTCGTACTACCCTCCAATTCAGTAGATCCAGTCCACAACCAAGCTTGGGAACTGCTAGTTTCCTAACGCCGGAACGCTGAAGGTCTTCTTTCAAGCCATGCAGCGAGGTCCATAGGTTCTGGTAGGTGGGCTTCTGGAAAGAGTTCTGCTTGGTAACCAAATAGTAAATGAACCGACCCTCGGACTTCAATCTTAAACATTTCCCGACTCTGGGCTGCTGTCCCATTAGTTCCTCTTGCCGACCAAATTTGTTTTTGAATACTCTTGCTATTCCCTTACTCATACGTAAATCGGCTGCTACACAATGAGCAAGCGAGTATTCCTCGGGGACTGTGAACAGGTCCTGATGAACTTCCTGTGTGACGCCAAACCTTGCAATGCGTGTTCCCCCATAGGTGTTCATAAATTCCTGGAATTTGCAGCTTTCCCTTGCCGGAACCTCGACGAGACGTACTTCTTCTTCATCCTGCGTGGACGCATACGGAGCCAATCGGTTGAAATGGACGACTTTCGGTTTTCCTCTGGGGAGCTTCCGTATTCGGTAAACTACATCATTTATTCTCTTCACAACTTCGTACGGTCCTTCCCAATGTCTCTGCAGCTTCGGTGAAAAACCTTTTCTTCTTTGTGGGTTATACAACCATACCAGATCTCCTGCGGTAAACCCACCTTCAATGGCCTTGATGTCATAGCGCATTTTCATCCGGTCACTTGCTTGCTGCATTTGATTACGCACCTTATCATGGATGTAGTCTAGCTTGCTTCTGAGATTACTAACGTAGTCCTCCCCAGCTACATCTTCTCCAGGCTTACACCCAAACTCGAGGTCGCAAGGTAATCTTATTTCTCGGCCAAACATTATATTGGATGGAGTCTCCTTGGTAGATTCTTGAACCGAAGATCTATAGGCCATCGTGAATAAATGCAAGTATTCATCCCAGTCCCTTTGATGATCAGAGACAACTTTGGCCAAGTGTTTTCCCATAGTCCGGTTCATTCGTTCCACCATGCCGTCTGACTGAGGATGCAGAGGTGTAGTTCTGGTCTTACGTATCCCCAATGTTTTGCAAACTTCCTGGAATAACTTCGACTCGAAGTTTCGGCCTTGATCACAATGCAGCTCCAGGGGGATTCCAAATCTGCAGAAGAACTCTTTCACCAATTTGTCAGCTACTGTACTTGCCTCTTGGTTAGGAATACCGTACGCTTCCACCCATTTGGTAAAGTAGTCCATCGCTACCAAAATGTACTTGTTTCCATTGCCTGTTTCTGGAAAAGGGCCTGCGATGTCGATAGCTACTCGTTCCATGGGGGATCCGACGTTATATTGCTTCATTGGTGCCTTTCCTTTACCGTAGGGTCCGTTGGCTGCAGCACAAACTTTACATTTTCTACACCAATCTTTAACGTCGTTCTTACAGTTGATCCAATAAAATCGCTGCCTAACCTTCTCCAGAGTCTTAGTAATCCCAAAATGGCCACCCGAAGTTCCATTATGTAGTCTGGTCAAAATGTCCGTCACCCTACTCTTGGGCACAATTAACTGAAGCCTCTGCTGAGATCCATCTTCATTTTCCCAACAACGTTTCAGAAGACCTTCATCAATCTTCAACGTTTCCCATTGGGCCCAATACGACTTGACATTTTGGCTCAGTCTGGATACTTCTTCCCATGTAGGTCGTCTGCCACTCTCCTTCCAACTTAGGATTACTCTCAGATCTGGATCTTCTCCCTGTGCTCGTCGAATTTCTGTGGGTAGCCAGTCATCTTCGATCACTGTGGTCCGCATCAAATTGGCCTTATCTTCCACATGAGAGCAGTGGCTACAATTTTGGGGGCAAGGTCTTCTTGACAACGCATCCGCGTTTCGATGTGTAGCCCCAGCTCTGTGTTCAGTGTCGAAGTCATATTCTTGCAGCCTCTCGATCCATCTGGCCACTTGTCCTTCTGGGTTCTTGAAATTCAGGAGCCATTTCAAAGCAGCATGGTCCGTTCTTAGCAGGAATTTTCTACCATATAAGTATTTGTAGAAATGTTCTACGGCCTTGATTACTGCTAAGAGTTCTCTTCTGGTCACGCAGTAATTTCTTTCTGGCTTCGACAGTACCTTGCTGAAATAACCGATGACTCGTTCTTGTCCATCCTGAACTTGCGATAGAACGCCTCCAATGGCCATATTACTAGCATCGGTATCGAGCACAAATTTTCCTTCAGTTCTTGCGTAACTCAAGACTGGAGCTGTGACCAGAGCCTTTTTCAATCGATCAAAGGCTTCAGCGCAATCATCGGACCAAATGTACTCCTGCCCATCTTCCGTTAATTTTGTCAGTGGTTTGGCAACGTTGGCGAATCCAGGCACAAATCTTCTGTAGTAAGTGCACAAGCCTAGGAAACTTCGTAACTCAGTCTTGTCTCTCGGTATGGGCCAATCCTGTACCGCCTTGATCTTGTCTGGGTCAACTTTCACACCCCTTCGAGAAACTACGTGTCCTAAATATTTCACCTCTGCTCGAAATAGATGGCATTTCTTGGGACTTAGCTTCAAATTGGCCCCACGTAGTCTCTGGAAGACCTCGGATAGGTTGTGCAGGTGGTCTTGGAATGATTTTCCCACAACTATCACGTCATCTAAATACACCAGGCAAGTCTTCCAGGAGAGTCCTCTCAATATAGTTTCCATTAAACGCTCAAATGTGGCCGGAGCGTTGCATAATCCAAAAGGCATAACCTTAAATTGCCACAGGCCCGTTCCAATACTGAAGGCAGTTTTCTCTTTGTCTTTTGGATCCAAACCAACTTGCCAATACCCACTCTTCAAATCCAAGGTAGAGAACCAACGAGATCCCGAGAGTGTATCCAGTGTGTCATCAATTCTTGGTAAGGGGTAACTATCCTTTTTCGTAACTTGGTTGAGCTGCCTATAGTCTACACAGAACCTGATGGACCCATCCTTCTTCTTTACCAGCACTACAGGCGATGTCCAGGGACTATTGGATGGTTCGATGACACCTTCTCTCGCCATGTCTTCAATGATCCGTTCGGCTTCTTCTCTCTTTGCCAGCGGAAGACGTCTGGGGTGTTGTCTGACGGGTTGTGCATCACCTGTATTGATTTTATGCTGCACAACATCGGTCTTTCCTGTTCTTTCGCCAGTGGCAAAGACGTCAGAGAAGGACTGAATCAATTTTCTGACTTCGGCCAATTGACACTGGTTAAGGTCTTGACATTTTGAAGTGAGGAGGGCGACCAGCTCTTCGGTATTCTTCTTTGTCTGCGGAACTTCTGCAGTACCCATCCCACCAGAAATATGGTACACTGGTACCCCATGTCCAATCAAGGTGTTCTTCTTCAGGGTGACTGGAAACATGTTTACATTTAGTAATCGGATGGGTATGCTGTCTCTTAACCTTACCAATGTCTTCCCTAGTAATAATCCGTTAGCTAGTATCCCATCATCTGAGGGCTCGATCATTCTAATGCAGCCATTTCTTGTAACATTCTCACATTCACCAGTCACTATGCCTTCAGTCCGTCCTGGCAACGTGATGTCCTCGGTCAGTCGGATCTTATATGTCCTGTCATCCACATCATTGAACGGAATCTCTTCAATACCCAGCCGAAGAACATCTTTCTTCATATCCAGTTGGCATCCAAGTTTTTTCACCAGGTCCAATCCAAGGATAACTGCTTCTGTAATTTCGGCTACAAGAACTTCATGCTTGACTACCTTGCTACCCAATTCAATGGTGGAGATGACTGATCCATAAGTCGGTATTTCTTGTCCAGACGCAGTTCGGAGTTTGATCATAGCTGGACGACTCTTCAATCCTTCGGCTATTTCCGGACGCACAATGGTTCTAGTCGATCCTGTGTCCACTAGTATTTTCACGCTTCGATCGTTTATCTTTCCAGGAACAAATATGCTTGTTAAATCTGTGGACATGATTCCTCGAATTATTACTTCGGGGGCATTTTCAGCCTGGGTCGATTTATGCCCCTTATCACCGACCCTTTTTAGTTTCCCTGCTGTGGCTCTTTTTCAATCCTTGGGCAATTTCGCTTGAAATGCCCACTTTTGTTGCAATACCAGCACACAACATCCTTTTTCTTGGCATTCAATAACCTGCTAACTTCTTCTCGGATGATTTCCTCAACCGGTCGGTCTGCTTCTTGGACTTGTCTCACACGAACGTGCCCTCTATGCGTCGCCTGTTTCGCTGCTTCGAATTCTAAAGCATGAGCTAAAGCATCATCGATGGTTTTAGGCCGGGCAAGTCTCAAGGCTTGTTGAACTTCGCTGTCCTTGATCCCGTCGACGAACGTCTGGATTGATAGCTGTTCAATGAAGCTGTCTGGAGCAGATGGATAAGCCAGCCTCACTAATCTGGCAACATCGGCCTCGAATTCCTGGAGATTTTCTCCTGCTTTCTGCACCCGGTTCTTTATTTGAGCATGGTAAACTTGCTGCAGGTGAGCATCGCCATATCTCATCTGAAGTTTGGATGTTAAAACTTCATAACAGGCCTGTTGACTTTCCGGTATTGTCTGCAGAATGTTAAGTGCATCTCCTCGTAGAGCTATTATTAATGCTGTGGCTTTTTCGTTGTCGCTCCAACTGTTTGCCAACGCAGCAGCTTCAAATTGTTTTTGATATGTCGACCAAGGAACTTTTCCGTCAAATGTTGGTGGCTTGATCTTCATTTTACCACTTTCTGTGTTGTTTTCCGATTTCACGAAGCTATAGGATGGTGAAGCTTGGGTTTCTTTTCTATTCGACGTTCTTTTCAGGGACTCTATGAACTTGGCATGCTGTTCAATTATTCCTGATAATACTTCGAATTTTCCATTAACCTCATCAACTACTTCTTCAATTTTTCCGTCAACCTTATCAATTTTCCCATTGACTTCTTCAAGTTTTTCATCAACTTCATCTATTATTACTTCCTTGATAGCTTCCATTCTCTCGTCCAATGTACTCGCAATTTGACTCACCACCTTGTTTTCCATTTCATCCATTTTTTCCTCCACCTTATTTTCCATTTTATCCATTTTTTCCTCCAATTTCGAGCTAATTTCTCGGGAATTTTCTTCCATTTTCAAGCTCATTTCTCGAGAATTCTCTTCCGCCTTATTCTCCATTTTATCCATTTTCAAGCTCATTTGTTCAAAAGCTTGCTTGAAAAATTCCATACTCGCCTGGTCCATTTTCTGTTTTTGCGATCTTGTTATCGGCATTCAAAACTACCCCACACCTGACACCAATGTAACGTTTTCTTCGTTATTAAAACGTCCGGGTTCAATAAACTTATTTATTTACACTACTTATAACACTAATAATTAATAACTAATGAACTTATTCTAACAAAAGTCTGTACAATTTATCTCTACTGATTTATATGGCACTATTTATTTCCACTGGTCGCTTGTCTCTAACTGAATGAATCTCTCATCGTCGATGGGCCCCTTATATGCATAACGCCGATTGTTTCTCGCTAAGTCCGGACCCGTCTAGAAACTTCACGAAACATTCGGGGCCGCTATGACGCCACGCGTTTCCAGAAACTTCTCGATCGAGCCGTAGCGCACAGGGCCGTACTTGTCACAATATATATATATTGTATATAGGTATATTGATTTTTTTGATGAGGCAAAACTCATCTTTTAAACTTTCAACATTTCAATTTTTTAAAGGATGATTTTAATGCATCATGTTGAACACTCCACATAGTAACACTAATCAGTGTCTTCAGTCTTCACTGTCTCCCCAACAGTTTCGATAAGAAATATAAATTCTATCAAGAACAATGAAGGGAACAAAAAACAAACATATGAATATGTTAATATTGATATTTTATTTCAAAATCACAAAATACTATGTTGCATAATAGGTACGTATAAAAATAAAATAAGACAATGAAAAATAAAATGAAGAAATACACTAAAATGTTTTTTTGCGAGACTTGATTTCTGAAAATTGTTTGATTAATTCAACGAAATTCACATGTTTTGCAATGTCATTTTCAATTGACAGTATGGCCAAGCTTGTCAAACGGGACTGGCTCATTGTAGAACGGAGATAGTTTTTTATTAATTTTAGTTTTGAAAAACTTCTTTCACAAGAAGCCACGGACACACAAATAGTGAGAAACAGTTTGAGCGCCTCGGTTATGTTCGGTAATGACTGACGAAAGTCCATTTCAATTATAAACTTCAGCATTTGAAGTGATGTTCATGAAGCTGCGTCATCAATTTTTATGTCAGAAGCCTGCAGATGCCTTCTGAGCCTCTTCACTTCTGGCAAAATCTCTTTTTCTTCTAAATCGTCGAAAGTAGCCGTGAACTGATATAGTCCAAGATCCCAGAGCAATCAGACATAACTTATTTTCACATAAACCTGAAGTTTTCAGTAGCGTCTCGTGTGCCTTGAATACCTACGCGCTTTGTGGAACTTGCCGAGTGACACCTCGGCAGGTACCAGGTGAGACAGGTAGATAACTAAAAATAAGAATTATTTGACTAAAATTCACATGGCTGATTTTTATATTATGTCATGTAGAATATTATTTTAAAGTAATATCATAAGTGTCAGAGTGTCAGACACTTTTGATGGGCCAGAGCTTTTGTCAGACGCTTTTAAGCTACCCAAAAAATAAATGAACTTTACTTATTTTTACATGTCTGATTTTTCAATATGTTATTGAAGTATTTATTTAAAAGTTATATTCAATCAGTCAGACAAATTAGAGTGACCAAACATCCCCTAGGACAAAAATTATTCGGCCAGAAGTATCAGGGCGAGAGCACTATGCATGCGCTTCAGAGTGAGTGAGACATCCATAATAACTCGGTTCCCCTTCTTAAACTCACCATCTGTTTCAATCTTCTGTGTATGTGCTGTTTGCGTGTAATATAACTTATATTATATATACAGAGTGTAACAGCCAAATGGAATTAATTCGATAACGAATAAATGAGGACGTGTTGGGAAAAACGCTCGGACACACATTTTTTATTGTTAACATGCGCATATTTTTCAAGAAAATAATATTATATAGGGTGTTCCATGTGACCGTGGCCAATACCAACTTTCTTATTTCAAATGCAAACCCCTGTATATTATATATTTTTTGGATTCTTCAGAGAATTCCAGACACAATTCATGCACAATGTCCTATACCGGCTATACCTATCTTCAACTTCTTCGGAAATATTTAGTGTTTTCAGATTTTTTACAAAAATTAACATTTTGAATGAAAATTATTTTATTTCACAAATTCGATACATTACACTCAATACTTATTTCCCATTTACCTCTTGATATGAAGAGAGTAAGCAAAAACCATTACTGAGAAGAAATGTTGAGTAACGTTAGAAGACAATTCTACACCAGATTAGCATGTTGCCAAGATGTTCGCGGCGAGCATTTTGAACATTTCCTACATTGACATTAATGTTTTGTATTGTTTTTTTTAATACTTAAGAAATAATCAGTATTACTCATTAGGTTTTAAGCGTAATGTACCGAATTTGTGAAATAAAATAATTTTCATTTTAAACGTTGATTTTTGCACTAAATCTGAAAACACTCAATACTTCCGAAATAGTTAAAGATATGTATAGGACATTGTGCATGAATTGTGTCTATAATTCTCTGAAGAATCCAAAAAATAAATAATATACAGGAAGATGAATTTCAAATAAGAAAGTTGGTATTGGCCACAGTCGCATGGAACACCCTATATAATATTATTTTCTTGAAAAATATGCGCATTTAAAATTACAAATCGACGTGTCCGAGCGTTTTTCCCAACACGCCCTCATTTATTCGTTATCGAATTTATTCCATTGGGCTGTTACACTCTGTATACATAAATATAAGTTATATTACACGCAAACAGCACATACACAGTAGATTGAAACAGATGGTGAGTTTAAGAAAGGGAACCGAGTCATTATGGACGTCTCACTCACTCTGAAGCGCTTCTGGCCGAATAATTTTTGTCTTAGGGGATGTTTGGTCACTCTAATTTGTCTGACTGATTGAATATAACTTGTGAATAAATACTTCAATAACATATTAAAAAATCAGACATGTTAAAATAAGTAAAGTTCATTTATTTTTTGGGTAGCTTAAAAGCGTCTGACAAAAGCTCTGGTCCATCAAAAGTGTCTGACACTTCATGATATTACTTTAAAATGATTTTCTACATGACATATGTAAAAATCAGCCATGTGAATTTTAGTCAAATAATTCTTATTTTTAGTTATCTACCTTTCTCACCTGGTACCTGCCGAGGTGTCACTCAGCAAGTTCCACAAAGCGCGTAGGTATTCAAGGCACACGGGACGCTACTGAAAACTTCAGGTTTCATCCGTGTGAAAATAAGTTATGTCTGATTGCTCTGGGATCTTACTCTAATATAGGTATATGAATTATTATCGTTTCATCATTTGATTTGAGAAGATTTTCTGAGTGCACAAAAGCAAACTGTTCACATACACTGTTTATCGATCTTAGTCTTTTTTCTAGTTCCCCATGAAACTTGTCGATACACTACTACATGGAACGATTCAGTTCTTGCTGTGGAGTCAAACCTGCATCCTGAGCTTTTTCTCCTGGCATCATCTTTTTGACTCGTTTTCGAATTCTGCTTTCGACGTCAATGTTCATTTCAGCACAGGTGGTGGTCGCATATTCGAAGGCTTCAAGAGCTAGTTCTTCTCGACTCTCTTCTAAAAATAGTTTCAGGGTTCTCAGCTTCAGTGCACACTTTTCCAAACTATTTCTGGGATTTGAAGGTACTTTTGGACTTGGTTCACTTCTTGTGAAATATGGTACCATAGATGCAAGAAGCAAAGAAAATTGAAGTTGCAAATGTTTTTCTTCAGCAACTCCGCAGCTCCCCTCGTATCCAGATTTTCGGAAGCATCGCACAATTTGTCCACAGCTTCGACCAACTTTTCGAAGTTTTTGAAGATTGGTTTCACTGCATCATGATGAGCACTCCACCTAGTATCACACACTCTTTTAACGGTCACTCCAACGGTTTCTTTAAGTACCTGCCATCTATGTGTTGAACAAGAAAACATATTGTACACACTTTCCAACGTTCCAAAAAATGTGACACAAACAGAAACACTACCGAAAGCATGCACACCACATAAGAGAATGGTTTGCACAGCGCTTTTGGATTTTGTTCTTTCATTCTTGTTTGTACTCCTGTATGAACGCCTGACATTGTTGCAGCATTATCGTAACCTAGACCTCTACAAAGTTTTATATCCAAGCCGTCCTTTTCAAGTGATTGAAGTATATCCTGTGTAATGTCGTGTGCCTTCTTCCCACTAAGTGGAATGAAACCTAGAAATGATTCTTTGACCTCTACTCTCCTGATGTCAATTTTCACATATCTTATGACTTGACTCATCTGTTCTGTGTGGGATATGTCAGGTGTGCTATCAAATAGTATTCCATAATATTTTGCTGCTTTGATTTCCGAGATTATTTCATTTTTTACGGCGTTTCCCAAGAGAGAAATAAACTCATTTTGTACTGCTGGCGATAAGTATGATACTGTAATCTTTCCTGTTTGCAATGATTGCTGAAGCCGTATGTTGTGCTCCTTTAAAACTGGGTCATAATATGACAATAGATTCACCAGTTCTAAGAAATTGCCACGGTTTTCGGATTCAATGTCTTCTCTATGACCTCTAAACGGCAAATTCTGCTTAGCTAAAAAAAGTGTTACATCTAAAAGCCTATGTAAAATGTCCCTCCATTTCTTCCTTTCTGTTTCCATAACGTTTTGGTGTGCAGCATCGATGGTTTTGTTTAGAAAAAGTCTTGCTTCAAGAGTGGAATTCAGAGTTTTCGTGGTCGGACACTTTAGGATTTAATTTCCACCAACTGTTGAATCCTGTGATGAAACTGGATATATTAGCGACAGCCTGTATAGATCCATTATCAAAGAGCTTGCAACAAAAGCAAAACAATGATTTTTTTTGAGGAGAATAAACCATCCATTTCCTTAATATCTTCTCCCCACTACAGAGCTGTCTGTATAAAACCAATAAGTGTTCAACTGTCGGGTATGACCTTGGGATTTTCCCCAGGCTTGAGCACAGCTCCAAATGGTCCCTCTAAAGTGGCCCCTAGACGGTCAATCATGAATGACAGTCTGACTGAACAATAAGATTGTCAATCCTGCCTTCAATCTTGGAGCCCCAACACATATCATTCAAACTGACAGTCTGATTGAAATGACTTCAGCTCAGTTGAAATTCAAACACCAAATAGAACGCTTCAAATTATTATTAGTATAATGTCTCCAAATGAAAAAAGTAAAGATAAGGCTTGTTTGGCCATTATCCTTGCATTGGGCACCAAGAAGACAATAAAACGTCTTTCACTGGCATTTGAATTTATTTCTTTATATATGTTGAGGAATTTTTCCAATGCAACATTTTTTTATATTTATTCATGTAACTGGGATGGGATTTATTCCACAGTTCGGGGAAAGATTCATAAACACTTATGAACCTTCGAAGGCAGTTTCGATCGTCAACCCTTTGGGGCAACTCAGCGAAATCCTCGTTAAAGTTTTGCAAGCATCCGTTCTCCACGATTGCATTAATAAGACAGGAAAAGAATGAAAGAATCACTACAGTCTCCCCTCCACTCAACGTGATTGAACCTCGGATTTCCAAATATTTGAAAATCAGTCAGTCCATTCGTCATTCCATCAGTATAGACCTTACACCTTCAATCGGAATGTCAATCTTCGCTCTGATTGTCATTCCGAATGATCGTGTAGGGGGCAGGGGCCCTATAAGTGTTGGTAAATCTCACTTTTTCGTCTTATTATTTCGGTTCTAAAGCGGCCCCTAGACGGTCAATCATGAATGACAGTCTGACTGAACAATAAGATTGTCAATCCTGCCTTCAATCTTGAAGCCCCTACACGTATCATTCAAACTGACAGTCTGATTGAAATGACTTCAGCTCAGTTGAAAATAAAATACCAAATAGTACGCTTCTGATTATCATTAGTATAATGTCTCCAGATAAAAAAAAGTAAAGATAAGGCTTGTTTGGCCATTATCCTTGCATTGGGCACCAAGAAGACAATAAAACGTCTTTCACTGTGGCATTTGGCTTTATTTCTTTATATATGTTGAGGAATTCTCCCAATGCAACATTTTTTCATATTTATTCATGTACCTGGGATGGGATTTATTCCACAGTTCGGGGAAAGATTCATAAACACTTTGGACCTTTGAAGGCAGTTTCGATCGTCAACCCTTTGATTGCATTAATAAGACTGAGGAAACGAATGATAGAATCACTACACCACCATTCAGACTGTCAGTCTCCCCTCCACTAAACGTGATTGAACCTCGGATTTTAAAATATTTGGAAATTCGTCAGTCCATTCATCATTCCATCAGTATAGACCTTACACCTTCAATCGGAATGTCAATCTTCGCTCTGATTGTCATTCCGAATGATCGTGTAGGGGCCCTATAAGACTATCAGGTACTGGAATAGGCCATTTTCCAACATCAAAATGTATTGATAAATCCTCTGATTCTTCAGGTGGATCCGACTCTGAGTCAGAACATAGCAAAGGGGGGTATGTCTTCTTCCTTGTCTTTCCCATTCCCTCCTTCTTCCATTTCCTTTTCTACTCCTCCTTCTTTTTGTTCTTCTACTTCCTCTTCTTGTACTTGATTGCTTATGTATGTAACTCGTTGGTCAAAGCTTGTACTTGGAGTTTATATAGATTTGAAAACATCATATGCTCTACTTCATTGTTCGCTTGAAATGACGCTGAAGTTCTTGTTTTTTAACTTTTTGTTTCTTCTTTTTTTCCCAACCACTCGGATGGTTTCGTTTCATTTTATAGTCGGTCCGCTTGGCTGTGAAAATAATAATTATATTTCAACTCTGATTTCCAAAACACAAAAAAAAGTAAACTTATTTATATACACTTTCACATAGTTACAAAACAATTAAGGAATACGAATTCAAAAATGAAACACAAAACTTACCATAAAAGTCAGCACAATTGAAGTCTAGGTATGAACAAATGAAAGAAAATATTAACTTAGAAATACGACCTATCACCCTTAACACAAAAATATTTCAACTAGTTTGAAAAGAATCGAGATCAGAATATATATAGGGCTTTACCTACTCTTTTAGGGGAGCAAATATGATGTCAACCACGTGAAATAGATAAAAATTGGAAAAACCAAAAAATATCTTCCGTAGGTACCATTAGGTACTGCCGACAAAGGACTGTATAATGCAAGCAAGCTCTTACCTACCCGTCTTCAATTAGGTCGGAATATTGTATTCACAAATAGTGATCATATAAACAAATTAGGGTGTTTTTCTCAACTGCTCGTTTATGACCGTTGAGAATTTTAACAATTATTCCGAAAATATCTCAGAAGAGGTTCCTGGTTCAGGTATACCCTGCATAAATTTTCGTTTATAGATTTCTTGTTTATTGTCATTAAGTGGACCGAACCTTCTTTTTAGCAAATATTGTTTCAAATAACGAAAGAAGGGTATTTTCGCAACATCTCGTTTATGATCACAGCAAATCTTTACAATCGTTCTGAAAAAATTCCAGGAAATATTGAAAAAGATTTATTCAGTTAGTTTTAAACGTATTCCTTAAAGTGGAACTTCAACAGTTCGAAAATTACCGCATACATTGAGGCATTGAGGCCATTGAGCCCTTTATCTGTATCTGAGGTGCACGAAAGATCAGGAACGTAAGATTGGAGTTTGTATGTGAATATAACGTTGAAATCACAAGCCAAGCCTAGTATGCCTTTTTTTGCCGATGGCACCACGCCACTTTCCGACAAGTGTCGAAGTGGCCAGACGAATAGTTTTTCATACGAAATGAAAATATGTAATTACGAATAAAAAAAATATTTGACTGGCATATGGACTAATATGGAGGCCTCCGGCCTCCGCCATCATGGGGCCTGATAAATTATTTTTCTTTTTGACTCATTTGTACTTCTTGGCCATTTGGGGGCCTATGCTGGTGCGGGGCCTGGGGCGGACCGCCCCCCTCGGTACGCCACTGTTAGTATCTTCTTTTGTACAAATCACCATACAGAGATGTTACAGCCAAATGGGATAAATTCGATAACGAATAAATGAGGGCGTGTTGGGAAAAACGCTCGGACACGTCGATTTGTAATTTTGAATGCGCATATTTTTCAAGAAAATAATATTATATAGGGTGTTCCATGTGACCGTGGCAAATATCAACTTTCTTATTTCAAATGCAACCCCCTATATATTATTTATTTTTTGGATTCTTCAGAGAATTCTAGACACAATTCATGCACAACGTCCTATACCTATCTTTAACTATTTCGGAAGTATTAAGTGTTTTCAGATTTATTGCAAAAATCAACGTTTCAAATAAAAATTATTTTATTTCACCAATTCGGTATCTACATTACACTTAAAACCTAATAAGTACCTAATACTGATTATTTCTTGATTATTAAAAAAAACAAAAAAAACATTAATGCCAATGTAGGAAATGTTCAAAATGCTCGCAGCGAACGTCTTGGCAACATGCTAATCTGGAGTAGAATTGTCTTCTTACGTTTTTGTTTTTTTTAATTTCTTCTCAGTAATGGTTTTTACTTACTTTCTTCATATCAAGAGGTAAATGGGAAATAAGTATTGAGTGTAATGTATCGAATTTGTGAAATAAAATAATTTTCATTAAAAATGTTAATTTTTGTGAAAAATCTGAAAACACTTAATATTTCCGAAAAAGTTGAAGATAGGTATAGGACATTGAACATGAATTATGTCTAGAATTTTCTGAAGAATCCAAAAAATAAATAATATACAGGGGGTTGCATTTGAAATAAGTAAGTTGGTATTGGCCACGGTCGCATGGAACACCCTCTATAATTTTACTTTCTTGAAAAATATGCGCATTTAAAATTACAAATCGACCTGTCCGAGCGTGTTTCCTAATACCCCCTCATTTATTCGTTATCGAATTTATTCCATTTGGCTGTTACAGTGTTACACTTTTATATAATCTGGTCCTTGTAGCCATTTCTTCACACGTGCCATATGCCATGTATTGTTTGGTTTAAGAAAACAGTTTGTAATACTCTCTTTCAAAAGAATATATATATAGTGTTACACTCTGTATATTGTTACCCTCTATCTATAATGAAAGTCAATGTCGTTAAATAGAACTTCCAATAATAGGCTATGCAGTCTTCAACATTAGCAGATAAATATTGTTGACTCATGTAAAAAGTATCTTTTCTGCCGTCTACAAAAATAGGTATTGGAATTTTTTGTTCTTTCCCTATAATTTTATATGGTTTTGGTAACGCGATCTGCATGGACAAAATTTTGCATAAAACTCAAACACGTCATTCTCCTTCCAAGCGGGAAATTTCATGTCGATCGAATCCGTAGTTTTGAATATATCGGGAAATCAAAATTCTGAACTGCCCCATGCCATACCTACGGCACTCTCCGTCGAATTTTGCCCGTTAACGAACTCGACAACGGCATTCGAGATCCGAACCTACCCAAAAAAATTCCAAGATTCTATCATGACAAAATGACATAACCTCGGATATAGCTTTCATTTAGGTAGAACGAGCGCTCAAAAACAAAAAAACCCGATTGAGAACACTTAACAGAAAAGGGAAAAACAAGATCTGTAACGAGCGACGAAAAATGTGAAGTAGAACGTCCTTTTCTTCATCTGAGAAAATACTGCAAAATTAGATAAACATACAATCGCAAACGTTTCGTTATTGAGATAGGTACAAACAGGATATATCGAATACAGGTGGATTGAACAGGGTGAAAATCAGTCATGTACCGACAGCTTCCCGACTTGAAAAGTTTAGATTTTTCAATTCTAACTGGATTTCGATGTTTCTGCGGATTTCGAGATTTTCGTTAAAATTTTTTTTCGAAATCGAGCAGATACGACAAAACTAGAGGAGACGATAAAATTCAGTAAAAGATCAAATCTTATTTTTACAATTTTTCTAGCTAATAGTGTTCCATAAAAAATATGAGTCGAAATCGGCATGTCACATGGTGAAAACACGAAATTTTGTTATCTCTGCTAAATTTCAATTCAATATCTTGTGAAATGCAGATAAAGAGTTTTCCAATAAGAGGTGTTATTTTGAATGACCCTTTTCGGTAGATGTCGCTTTTGAAGCTGTCATTTTTTAAAATTAGACAAGTATAGAAACTACCAACTATGTTCACGCCGCAAAAGTGAACGGTTAGAATAAAATATTCTGAATTTTCAAATTTCGAATAATCAAATTAATCTCTCCAAACTAAGGAATTCCCATGTGGATCATCCTTTATGTATAAGAACAATTCGTTAACTGTGGAGTGCCGCATATGTCGCATAATATGCATAATATTATTTGTATCATTTTCATATTTAATTCAGTTCATTGATTGACTTAATCGTGAATAATTCTGCTCCCGACAATTGCTAATTTTCTGCTCCCTTTTCGTTAATTCCGGAAAACTTCAGTTTTTCCTGTGATTCGTAGTTTTAGTGATTTTGATTTAATCGAATTACACTCATTTAAGAACATTTGCGAATTATTTCGAACAAAAACTGTTACCAGTGGCGTGGTTATTTTATAATAACCGCAAGGATAAGTGTGCACAATTTGACATTTTTAGCAACGGATTTTCACGCCAGCTTCATTCCATATCCTATTGTCGAGCTCGATCAATCTTATTGGAATAGGAGTCATCGACAGGATCCTGTTTGCTGATATATAGGTAACTATATTTCACTGTTAATTTTGGGTGCATTTTCCTTTCATTTGTGTTGGGTTTCAATTAATTTCATATACAGGGTGTCTCAAGTTCGAGTGCCTATTAGACGTTTCTGGAGAACTAGACATATTTGAAATCTGAAAATTGGGATTATGATATTGTTCGAAATGATCTACAGAGCTAAAATATTTTCGAAGCCCAAAAACTTCCGGTTATACAGGGAGTGAAAATAAATTCGACGAAAAATTTTTTTTTCAAGTTTTCCATTCCTGGTATGATCGAGTATTCAATAGTGAATACATTTCTGTTAAAACCATTGTATTAAATCGAATAGTTTTCAAAATATCCAAAAAAAACTGGAAAAAATGTCAAATATTCACAGTCAGTATTATGTTCATTATTCTTATTTTAAATATCCTGAGCGTAAACCGTTTTTACAACATCGAAGAGGAAGGATGTGAAAAGGTCATGCATCTTTTGGATTTCAAAAATATCATCACAGGGTGTTTCAAATTTTGTGTTGAAAATTGTGATCTTAAATTGGCCATAACTTCTGTTTTTCAAATTAGAACCCTATTTTTTTATAATTGTGTTGGATTCTGCGGTCGAAAATAATGATAGTTTTCTCACATGATTATGCTCCTAAATTCAATAATTTCTGAGTTATCTGAGATTTTCTGGATTTATGGTGTACGTAGAGTCAAATTGATTGCATCTAAAAAAATTCAATGAATATTCTTTCGAAACCATGGGAACACTCTGTACCCATAGAAGATAAATTATCTGTTAATAATTCATAAGTGTCAGGTGTTATTGTTATTCGTTATCTTCATTTCTCGATTTAACAAAATGAACCGTTATTCTAATTACGAACTTCTGGATCTATTTTTTATACATGGTGAATGTGACAGAATTATTAGTAGAACCTGCCGGGCCTTCAACGAGAAGTATCCCCATTTACCTTCCATAACGGAGAAGATCTTTAGAAAATATGTTTCAAACTTTCAAAGTTTTGGATGTGTAAGAGCCCCTAAAGAATACAAAAGAAGGGTAGTTGATGATGAGGAAAATGAAATTAGTGTTTTGACTTATTTCGAAGTGAATGAAAATGCATCTATTCGAAGTGCAGCTCATGAAATCGATTTAGACAGAAATTCAGTGCACCGAATTTTGAAAAAACACAACATGCATGACTACAAATATGAGAAAGTTCATACATTAGAACCAGGTGACTACACAAAAAGGTTAAATTTTTGTAGAGGAATATTAGAAAAACTTGAAAATGATGAAAATTTTTTGAAAAAGATCATTTGGACAGACGAAGCAAAATTCAATAATGAAGGACTATTTAATAGAAAGAATTGCCACATTTGGAGAAGTGAAAATCCTCATAGAAAAAGACAGAGAAACCCCCAGAACAAATTCAGTTTTAATGTGTTTGCTCTTTTGATGAACAATAAAGTGCGGTACTACATTTATGAAGAAAATTTAAATACAGAAAAATTTTTGGAAATCCTGAGAAATTTTGTTTCTGAGTTTTTGGATGAACTGCCGTTGAGAATGTCGACTACCGCATATTATCAATTGGATGGGGCTCCGGCACATAGTTCGCACGAGGTGTCTGAAGAACTGAATGCAATGTTTGGTAATCGGTGGATCGGACGCCGTTCTTCACTGTTTTGGCCCCCACGATCTCCCGATCTTACTCCCTTAGATTTTTATTTATGGGGTAGAATAAAAAACATAGTCTATGAATCTCCTATTCCTATTGAAAGCAAAGAAGATTTGAAACGGCGTGTGGAGGATGCTTTCCACTCACTAAAGGAGGAGGAAATCGAGCGAGCGACTAACCGAGGTGTTTCAAGACGTATTCGAAAGTGTGTGGAACAAAATGGTTACCATATTGAAACTCTTACCTGATCATTTATTTTGTTAATTTGAGTTTTGAAATGTATTTTTATTTTTATTATCATAATTTATTTAAATAAATCATAATTCGGTGTACTGAGAGAGCGAATCTATTTAATGTGTTTCCTATTGAAAAGATGAATTCTCATTCGCTTCGAAATAAGTCGAAATACTAATTTCATCAACTGCCCTTTTTTTGTATTCTTTAGGGGCTCTTACATTCCAAAATTTGGAAAGTTTGAAACATCTTTCCAGAAATTGTAAAAAAAATGGGGATACTTCTCATTGGATACTCAACATGTTGTGTCATCCACCATGGATTTGAAATAAACAATATCATTAAGTGCATTTGAATGTGTATTTCGTATACAATTGAAAAAATACAATATAAGAAATAAATCCAAAATCTCATTATTCGAATAGCAACGATTCATTTTGTGAAATAAAAAAATTTCATAACGACTAACAATAAGACCTGTCTGACACTTGTGAATTATGAATGGGATGATTTATCTTCTATGCTCACAGAATATCCTTATGAATCAGATTCGAACAATTTGACTCTACGTACTACATAAATCCAGAAAATCTCAAATAACTCAGAAATTATTGAATTTAGGAGCATAATCATGTGAGAAAACTATCATTATTTTCGACCGCAGAATCCAACACAATTATAAAAAAATAGGGTTCTAATTTGAAAAACAGAAGTTATGGCCAATTTAAGATCACAATTTTCAACACAAAATTTGAAACACCCTGTGATGATATTTTTGAAATCCAAAAGATGCATGACCTTTTCACATCCTTCCTCTTCGATGTTGTAAAAACGGTTTACGCTCAGGATATTTAAAATGAGAATAATGAACATAATACTGACTGTGAATATTTGACATTTTTTCCAGTTTTTTTTGGATATTTTGAAAACTATTCGATGTAATACAATGGTTTTAACAGAAATGTATTCACTATTGAATATTCGATCATACCAGGAATGGAAAACTTGAAAAAAAATTTTTTCGTCGAATTTATTTTCACTCCCTGTATAACCGGAAGTTTTTGGGCTTCGAAAATATTTTAGCTCTGTAGATAATTTCGAACAATATCATAATCCCAATTTTCAGATTTCAAATATGTCTAGTTCTCCAGAAACGTCTAATAGGCACTCGAACTTGAGACACCCTGTATATTATACATCAGTCCACTAGCTCTATCTTTTTTCTCACTCAGAAAATTATTCAGTAAGGGTAGGACACGAACTTGAAGATGAATCAGAAAATTATATTTCGAAAGTTGAATTTAAATAATTGAACCACACTTCAGTTGGTTAACTGAAATTCGCCCCAACAAACTACGCCTTTAATAAACATGGAACGATACACGCTCCAACAACGCATTGTAATTAGAAAAATTCACTATAAAAATGGTGAAAATTTGGCAGAGACGGATCGTAAAACTCAAACATTTTTTAGTCGTCGTGAAGCATCTTGATGTCACTTGTCGAACCGCAAAACAGAAATTGGTGGAAAAATTTGAGCTGTTGGGATGAGTGAAGAATAAAACCCGTGCACTTTGCTCAAGAACATTGCTGCTGTTGCCGAAAGTGTTGAAGAAAACCTAGGTTAGTCCATTCCTCATCGTTCTTTGGATCGAGAGATAATAAATGAAATTTTATGGCCTACACCGAGGCCTACACTCAAAGCCAAAAGCCCAGCGTCGTTTCAAGAGCTCAAAAATGAAAATGTGGCTATCGAAGACATAGGGCCACTTGGCGATTTTGTTATGAAAAATTTCATGAAAATGTTATGGTCCTGTAGAAGTCGTTGTTTAGTTATCTGACAGGAAAATGACTATAACCTAACATTATCGAAATATACACGGTGAAATATGTCAGAAAGTCACAGCCAACCGGGATACATTATAAAAGTGATTGCAGTATACATGCATACATTTCTACCAAGGGCGGATTCATGGGGGGAGAGGAATTACACCCATAAGTATCGGAGTTCTAAGAAAAAATTACGCAATGTGGTGCACATAAAATATTTCATACATTGTGTAGGTATACCTGATTTCCAATTGTTATTACCCGTCCCCATGAAAAAGAGCTATACATATATCCGCCCTTGATTTCTACATACCTATAGTCTATAGTATACAGGGTGTCCCACGGTCGAGTGCCTATTAGACGTTTCTGGAGAACTGGACATATTTGAATTCCGAAAATTGGTATCATGATATTGTTGGAAATTCTCTACAGGCCTAAAATATTTTTGGAGCATGAGCACTTCCGGTTATACCAGGAGTGCAAATAAATTTGTTCAAAAAATAGTTTTTTCAATATTTTCGTTTCTGATATGATTGAGTATTCAATGCTGAATACATTTATGTTGAAACCATTGTATTCATTCGAATAGTTTTCAAAATATCGAAAAAAAACCTGAAAAAATTTCAAATATTCATAGTCAGTGTTATAGTCATTATTCTTATTCTGAACATCCCAAGTGTACACCGTTCTCACAACGTCAAAGTAGAAGAATGTGAAAAGGTCATGCATCTTTTGAATTTCCTAAATATCATCAAAGGGTGTTTCAAATTTTGTGTCGAAAACTGTGATCGAAAATTGGCCATAACTTCTGTTTTTCAAATTAGAACCCTATTTTATTATGATTGCGTTGGATTCTGCGAAGAAAAATAGCGATAGCACTCTCAGATGTTTTTGCTCCTAAATTCAGTAATTCCCGAGATATTTGAGCTTTTCTGGATTCATGTTGTACGTAGAGACAAATTCATCCTATCTTCCGCATGAGAATATTCTGTGACCATAGAAGATAAATTATCTCATTAATAATTCACAAGTGACAGATCCTATTTAAGATGCCTAGAATACTGGTGTAAGCACTCGTCTAATTTTGAATGGAATGACGTTAGACCAAATTGAGAATATCGGCAAGATTTCGTTTTTTCCACTTCAGGTGGCGCTCTTCACTAATTATGTCATACAACGTCATTACGGTCCTTTTTCCCTTGATCGATTTGATTGATTAATCAACAGCTGATCTGCCAAAGTCAATTATGACGTGATTATGACTTGACCATAGAATGACATTTTTATATGGTGAAATACTTATACTTTTCCTGATATGAATTAAAATGTCAAGAATATATTCCCAAATTATTGCTTGACAAAATTATCGGCTATTGACACAACATGTCCACCAGAATAAATTCGAATATTTGAAATAACTAATAAAAATCAGTCATAATTAGTGAAAAGCGCCACCTGAAGTGGAAAAAACGAAATCTTGCCGATATTCTCAATTTGATCGAAACAAAATCTAATCAGTGCAATCACCATGTGTTCAGTCATCGAAATCCTATTTTAGGCCTTAACCTTACTTCTCGATTCAACTTCAATGGTTACTATGGTTTCATAAGAATAGCCATCGAATCTGTTGGCATGAGAATATTCTGTGACCATAGACGATAAATGATCCCATCGGGCCGCTTGCACCGTATGACAAAACTTCAGATTAAATGCAAAACCTCGATTAGTGTCTATGATTCTCTTGCACCGTGTCGTAATCCTAGTTTAACAACCCTAACTAACGCTTAAAGATAATCCTCCGAATTGGGAGGATTAAATGGAGGTTTAACGATAAACTTTGAATTCTAACCCTAAATTCATGGATGACACAAGTCAGGATTGTTTCAAAAATTATGTTTGATTATAAATCAAATTGAAAAGAATAATGACTGAAGTAGAAATGATAAATTTTGGTTTTCCTAGGCGTAGATATGAAAAATCAAATTGGTGTGAAAGGAAAAGCACACACAAGAACGAATAACTGAACTAAATATTAACGGTCGAGGTAAATTTTGAACTGAACAAATCCATACATGCCTAATAAAGTTGGACGTACAGTTCTTTTGATATGTAGAATTATTCTTTAATTCACTGTGACACATGGTATCATTCAATCGGAACCAATATTATTACCAATGTGTTGAAATGAAAGTGAATAAATATTAACAATTTTCCAAGATGCATGTTTATTGAAAAAAATCACATATTTTCTTATAGATGTTTGCCTATTATCGAAAATCAGGTTTGTTCAAGCTTTTCGATCATTTCTTTTTTATTTTCCTCTTTTATACGACAGAGAATCCATGAGTTTATCATATTTTACATCCAAATCTGAAGTGGTAAGTGCTTCGACAATTAGAGTTTAGAACCAGGTATATTTTCATTTGTGAAGGACGTAGAATATTCCAAAGAAAGATGTCAACTTGTGCAATGAATGTTGCATCGGTTTTTACCAAAGAAATTCGTTATGACAAACTCTTTCAATTTGCGAAACGCTCGATATCAAAAAATGTCTAAACATCGAAACTGTCAAAGCATAGAAAGGGATAGAATAAACAACGTGAAAATAATAGGCACAAGTACCAATTTACGTAAAAATAACCAGATTTGTGGATTAACTTTAATCTAGTTACATTCAGCCTCGGTGCAAGCCAAATATTTAATCCTGGATTAAATAAATTAATCGACGCTTAACAAACTAACGCTTATAACCAATACGGTGCAAGTGGCCCTTAATAATTCACAGGTGACAAGTCTAATTATTAGTTGTTACTATGGTTTCATAAGAATATTCATCGAATCTCCTCAGATTCGATGAATTTGACTTTACGTACAACATGAATCCAGAAAAGCTCAAATAACTCGGAAATTACTGAATTTAGGAGCAAAAGCATCTGAGAGTGCTATCATTATTTTTCTTCGCAGAATCCAACGCAATCATAAAAAAATAGGGTTCTAATTTGAAAAACAGAAGTTATGGCCAATTTTCGATCACAGTTTTCGACACAAAATTTGAAACACCCTGTGATGATATTTATGAAATTCAAAAGATGCATGATGTTTCCACATTCTTCTACTTTGACGTTGTGAGAACGGTTTACATTTGGGATGTTCAGAATAAGAATGATGAACATAACACTGACTATGGATATTTGACATTTTTTCAGGTTTTTTTAGATATTTTGAAAACTATTCGAATGAATACAATGGTTTCAACATAAATGTATTCAGCATTGAATACTCAATCATATCAGAAACGAAAATATTGAAAAAACTATTTTTCGAACAAATTTATTTGCACTCCTGGTATAACGGGAAGTGCTCAGGCTCCAAAAATATTTTAGGCCTGTAGAGAATTTCCAACAATATCATAATCTCAATTTTCGTATTTCAAATATGTCCCGTTCTCCAGAAACGTCTAATAGGCACTCGACCGTGGGACACCCTGTATACACTTCAAAAACGTTCCCCCTCTTTCTGGCGCATTTAATAGGTAAAAAGAAGGAAAATCAAAAGATTAATTGAAAGATATGATATTTCTTGGGATCTATAAGATCATAATCAACATTTTTTAGTCGTCGTGAAGCATCTTGATGTCACTTGTCGAACCGCAAAACAGAAATTGGTGGAAAAATTTGAGCTGTTGGGATGAGTGAAGAATGAAACCCGTGCACTTCGCTCAAGAACATTGCTGCTGTTGCCGAAAGTGTTGAAAAAAACCTAGGTTTGTCCATTCCTCATCGTTCTTTGGATCGAGAGATGATAAATGAAATTTTATGGCCTACACCGAGGCCTACACTCAAAGCCAAAAGCCCAGCGTCGTTTCAAGAGCTCAAAAATGAAAGTGTGGCTATCGAAGACATAGGGCCACTTGGCGATTTTGTTATGAAAAATTTCATGAAAAGGTTATGGTCCTGTAGAAGTCGTTGTTTAGTTATCTGACAGGAAAATGACTATAACCTAACATTATCGAAATATACACGGTGAAATATGTCAGAAAGTCACAGCCAACCGGGATTATAAAAGTGATTGGAGTATACATGCATACATTTCTACCAAGGGCGGATTCACGGGGGGAGAGGAATTACCCCCATAAGTATCGGAGTCCTAAGAAAAAATTACGCAATGTGGTGCACATAAAATATTTCATACATTGTGTAGGTATACCCGAGGGTATACCTGATTTCCAATTGTTATTACCCGTCCCCATGAAAAAGAGCTACATATATCCGCCCTTGATTTCTACATACCTATAGTCTATAGTATATACACTTCAAAAACGTTCCCCCTCTTTCTGGCGCATTTAATAGGTAAAAAGAAGGAAAATCAAAAGATTAATTGAAAGATATGATATTTCTTGGGATCTATAAGATCATAATGAATGACAAAAAAATGTGCCTATATGTGTTCAAAAGAGGGGAAAAAATAGAATTGCCGAAACGATGTGTTGTTAGTAGAAATAGCTTGGCATTATAGGTAGGTAAGTAAGTAGGTAGTGGTAGTCTATTCGGCAGAAACAATTTTTTGAAACTACTAGCGGATCTAGGGAGTAGGTACTTGAGGGAGGGCCCTGAAGATTTTCAACCAAGATTATATAGATTGAGCCACATTTAAAGTCCTATTCATAAACTAGATAAACAAAATTACATTTCTGTGGTAGGTACTTTTTCTGTAAATTTTCCTAAAATAATGCTCATCAGTAAATATTTTTTTTAAAACAATGTTTCATTTCAAATATGGGATTCTAAAACTAGAGATTTTTTGTATACTTATTTCAGTAGAGCTTGGGGTTACCATTTCACAAATAGATATAGGTACCTACAGTAGAGTCTCGATTATCCGAAACATAATGTGGACCGAAGTGATTTCGGATTTTTTTACGTTTATTGCTCTCAGGGCCACTTGCACCGTATTGGTTCTAAGCGTTAGTTAGTTAAGCGTCGATTAATTTATTTAATCCAGGATTAAATATTTGGCTTGCACCGAGGCTGAATGTAACTAGATTAAAGTTAATCCACAAATCTGGTTATTTTTACGTAAATTGGTACTTGTGCCTATTTTTACGTTGTTTATTTTATTCCTTTCTATGCTTTGACAGTTTCGATGTTTTGACATTTTTTGATATCGAGCGTTTCGCAAATTGAAAGAGTTTGTAATAACGAATTTTTTTGGTAAAAACCGATGCAACATTCATTGCACAAGTTGACATATTACTTTGGAATATTCTACGTCCTTCACAAATGAAAATATACCTGGTTCGAAAATCGAAACTCTAATTGTCGAAGCACTTGCCACTTCAGATTTGGATGTAAAATATGATAAACTCATGGATTCTCTGTCGTATAACAGAGGAAAATAAAAAAGAAATGATCGAAAAGCAGGAACAAACCTGATTTTCGATAATAGGCAAACATCTATAAGAAAATATGTGATTTTTTCAATAAACATGCATCTTGGAAAATTGTTAATATTTATTCACTTTCATTTCAACACATTGGTAAAATATTGGTTCCGATTGAATGATACCATGGGTCACAGTGAATTTAAGAATAATTCTTCATATCAGAAGAACTGTACCTCCAATTTTATTAGCCATGTATGGATTTGTTCAGTTCAAAATATACCTCGACCGTTAATATTAGTTCAGTTATTCATTCTTGTGTGTGCTTTTCATTTCACACCTATATTTGATCTTTCATATCTATACGCCTAGGAAAACCAAAATCTATAATTTCTACTTCAGTCATTATTCTTTTCAATTTGATTTATAATCAAACATCATTTTTGATACAAGCCTGACTTGTGTCATCGATGAATGTAGGGTTAAACTTCCATTTAATCCTCCCAATTCGGAGGATTATCTTTAAGCGTTAGTTAGGGTTGTTAAACAAGGATTACGACTCGCTGCAAGAGAATCATAGACACTAATCGAGGTTTTACATTTAATCTGAAGTTTTGTCATACGGTGCAAGCGGCCCTAAGAGTGCGCACTTGGGAATAAAACTACTTTTTGCGATAATAACAGACGTTAATACATATGTAGCTACTTGTAACACTCTATCCGCTAACCAAAACAATTCGCATTTTAGACCATCTAGCAGTAGGTAGGTACCTACTGTTATGGTTCAAAACATCTTTTTCAAAATTAATTTCGATTTATTGAGGCCAAATTATAATGAAAGATTTATAGTCCATCCAAGAATGATTGACATCTCGGGGGGGCTTTGGAAACTCGAAATTATGTTGGTAATGCCCATTCAGTAATATTTTGAGTTGCAGAATTCAGGTTGGTGTTGGAAATAACACTGACATTTTGTTCTGTCAATAATGTTTCGAACAAATTTGGCAAAAAATTGAGCAAGTGAAATAAATATCTTCGAAATGGGGCTCTTGAAGAGTGAAAAGCAAAAAAATGGAAAGCCTGCAAAGAGCACGTAGAAAAAGAAATGAGAGAAGAATAGTCAAAATATAAGGAATGTTATGATATATTGCTGACAAAACCTTTCATTATGAACATGAGGAAAAAATAACATGTTGTGGTTGTTGAAACAGAATAATAGGAATATTTATTGTAGTGATCCCGAATTTCTAGGCACCAATAATTCACATAGAAATATCAAGAATAACTGAATGGAGCCCTGTACGTAGGAGAAATAAAATACGACGCTGCCATGTTGTATTTCACAGGGGGTGGTCTGGCTACATTGCGGAGTAAGCCAGCGCAGCGATCGATGGTATTGATTGAAATTCTATGGGGAAGATCTTCGGAGGTTAAGGGGGAAGAAGGGTTGTTCTTGTTAGAGAAGAGAAGGGTAGTTATTCGGTAAAACAACGTTCCTTGTGGTTGGTTCTAAGCGGCCATTATACTATTACAAATAGACAAAGCGCATTTTGTTCAACATGTAAGTTCATCCACCATTTTATAACTGCTAAACATTCTTATTCGTAGGAACAGTTCGTTGTGTTTATAAAAGCTTGAACCAATGAATCCATTACATTCTATATATTCAATGATCTTCTACCAATCGTTTCTACAAAGCATCATCCAATATTAATCTAAACTATCAACGATTTACATTGGTCAGATCTGTTTATATTTATCCATATACTCCTCTCTGAACGAAGAGGCCATTTTAATCTCCATCTTTTATATTTATTATTCTGAATAACTCCTTATGCAATGAATCGAGTGGCTTTATACAAATCACGGGGTTACAGGTACTATTTAGGTTCTCATTTTTAACCATACCCTTTCTTTCAGCAACCTGTGATTTGAAAGGCTATTTCGATTCCATCTGTATTATTGCTTTAAACTGTAACGCCTACCATCCAATGATATTCAAATGCAAGTACGTTCATCTTTATTCTTATACCACATGTATTTCTATGGAGTTCAGTTCTTAGATCGGGATTCATAGATTGGTGAGAAAATCACTACGTAAACTACTAAGGAAGTTGTTGTACAGCTTGTAGCAGCTATCTGAAGGAGCCCAGTGCCTGTTCGTAGACGGCTGGAGTAGGATTTCTGTTTACAGCTATTGCACGCACTGCCTCTGGAAATAGTTTACCTTGTTGTCGTCAATTACAAAGGATCATTGTGAGCCCGGACCAGTGATCTGTTGGAGCCCAGTGCCTGTTCGTAGACGGCTGGAGTAGGGTACTGTTTAAATTCCTCGCTCGTATACATTGACTCTGGAGTAGTTATACTTGAAGAACTGAATGACAGGATTTACTGAAGTATAGCACCAACTTATTCTCTCTATGCTCATGTCCTCCATGTTCTTTATAATATTCGACCAATGGATTCCAATACTTGCTACATGTAATTCTATCCAACTGTAAAGCTGAGGGTTTTTGTTTTTGAAGAGCTGATCTACTTGATTGGTTCTTCTTTTTGTTTTCCCTCTTTATGTGGCTCAAAAACTACAGCCGCATGGACCAATAAAGGCCTGTTCCACCTTGTGTCCAATCAAGTGTTTTATTTATCTATTTATACACCTCATTATTTCCCATCCATTATTTCACGGAACTGAATTATCACGAAACTGAATTACTACGACAGAACATAGAGTTCTACCAACCATAGATGATCACAACGCCAGGCCAAAAGTATAAGTATAAAATCCCCTTTAGAGTAAAATACCCCTAACGCTACAGCGTAGGATTTGCCCTTTTTATCTCCCCTTTGATAATATTTTAAGCCCAAAAAGCTTGAAACATTACATTTTTCATATTTCATATTTTACACCTTCATTGTTCACAAATATTGAAAGTTACAATGTCATGACAAAATTCTTCAAATATTAAATAGATCCATTGGTTAAGTTTTGTTTCTGTCTTGATATTCATTACAAATTTTCTAATCCATTCACATTGCAGTAACCCGCTTCAAATTATCAACTAGATTTTTTCGGTTTAGCGAATATTCATATTGAACATCAAAAAAGACCGTGCTATTTAATCACCCACGATATTTTTCGTTATCAAACTAGAATTTCCAGGCTGTATGCTCCTACTTATAATTGATCGTAAGATCGAATATGTATCAATACAAGATGAAAATAATTCACGGCTGGTATGCAGATTCCCACGCTGATAATCGTATGTGAAAATTGGGAACGTTTTCATGTTCAAGGTTCCTTACTTTAAAAAAATCAAAGACTTTGAAAAAAATATCGTTCAATTTTTAGGTTATTTCTATATCTATGATGAGAGCACAGAAAATTTTCAGTTACTTCTTTGTAACTAGAAATAAAGCTGCGACTGTACTTTCAAGGCCTGCTCTGATGTCAATCATTTTTGGATGGACTATAGAAACATCAATTTTGAAGTTTATACATAGATTAAGGATTCTGTGAATAGTTCGAATTAGCTTAGGGAAATCAAGGATGTGGAAGGTTTTTGAAGTATGGAAACCGAGGAGATGAAAAATGAATTGAATTGGAAAAATCAAAGAGAAAAGTCAGAAAATAAATTGTGAAAAATTAAGGGAAAATGGAAGTAAATGAGATGATTCAGAGTGGAAAACAACATTAGAATGATAATTGGAACATTAGGTATATGGAGTATTAAGCTGTTAAGGGTGCCTAAAGAAACCAACAAGAAGAACATCGGTACGAGTGCTAACTTGAGAAGATTGATATTAGAAGACGCAAGAAATATGACGAGAGTGTTTGAATGGTAAAAGAAAAACAATAGGTACGGAGCAGAGTTTGGGATTGAAACCAGGATTGAAGTGTATGGACAATTTGAATAGATATAAGTGAGTTCGATTTTATTCAGAGCTAGAATAAGTTGTTTTTTGTGCATTAGAATAAGAAAGTTGATATTAGAATTAAAATTTGTATAAATCTAAATTTTAAATTCAATTTGGACCCTCAATTGGGAAAGAAAATTACCGGGCAGATCAAAATTTAAATTTTTAATTAATTTGATAGATTCCAAATTCTCTTTTATTCGAAATATAAAGTCATAAAAAAAAGGAATCATAACAGTACCAATGGGTGAATCCCAGACGCGATTCGTATGCCTAATGCGAATTTTTTCGGTTAATCGAAATTTTTTTTCAAATAAGGTACATTCGGGTAATATGGCCCGGGCAAGTTTAAGGCCCACCCGACTTATTTTTCTGTGAGATGACATCTGTGAACTATATGATGAAGTACTTTATATGTTGTCCTAAATCTGTAAATATGGTACAAAGCACTTTGCAGTTTCGCGCCTATTTCGTTACCTATTTAATATTTTGTGATTGCACCGAATTTCTTTATAGAAGTAGTGAATATTCAGCATCGAATATTTCAGCTCCAGATAAGGCTACAGGTAAGCCTATAGAATCCATGCATTCTATAGTTATAAGGCATTCTAGACATGGTACAATTTCTATTGAATTTCGAATTTGCGATGAGAAAATAATCTCAATCTGTAAATGTGCACGGGCGGAAATTTGGCCCAGGAAATTTTATGCGGGGCCAGTGCGAAGAAAGGCAATTAATTATAAAGCCCAGGTTTTGAGGAGAGACATTTTTTAAGAAAACAAGCTCACATCAATTGCTGCAAAAGCAAAGGTCGAGAAAATTAAGGAAAGCTGGATGTGTTCCATTTGTAATGAAGATTTTTAAAGTGACATGCGTATGTATGTGCGATTTGTGGCACATGGGTGCATGAAATATGCGTGGGACTAACCGCAGAAGATACTGAAGAATTAGGTACAGTGCCCAGATTGCTCATCTTAATGGAAGTACATATTATGCGTGGGTCATGTTTTTGCTTATTTTTTATATTCCGGGCCATATTTCAGGCAAAGTCGGAAATATGGTCCAATTTTGATGTTTTTGGTTTTGTTCCTAATATGATATGAAGTTTTGTTATTTTCAAAGTTTAAGAGTTCCTATATGTTCATTGATAAATGTTTTTTTCATAATTAAAAAAAAAAATGTTTGAATTGTTTTTTTTTGTATAGTTTTATACTCCGCTAAAGTGAAAGTGGGCCATATTACCCGAATGTACCTTATGTATTTGTTTCGGATAAACCGGATTTCGGAAAATCGCGATTCAAAAAATCGTGATTCGGATAATCGGGATTGTATACCTACCTACTATAGATAAAAAAGTTGATAATTCGTCACTGTCTAATCAGAATTTCACATTCACCATTAACTTCAAGAAAAATACCAATTCTGTTCTTTATACCACTTCAATAATGATAAGCACGAAGAAACTTGTACTTAATCTCTAATTTTCGAAGATGATTTCGGTATAGCACCAAGTTGAACAAGTACTTAAGTATATGGCATATTTTCGAAACTGATGCAGGTCTCCTTCGAAATAAGAAGGAAGGTGGGTAGGTATGTGTTTTCAGTAGGTATAAAAATCATGCTATTTCACTCACGAACATTTTTCACCCATTCGACACTTGCCCTCGAGCTAAATATTTTTTATAAATACCTAATTAGTAATTACCTATATGTAAGGTTTTTGGAAAAACTACTGACACAATTAAATTCGACGAAAAAAAGCATAGGGAACATTGGTTTGACAATAAAAAAGTTATAGCAACTTTTCCAAAATGCACATTTTCGCTGTTTTCACCATGAAAATTAACTTCCAGCCGCCAGTAACCGACATCGATTATATGCAGCGCGTATCTGCAGCTTATTTTTTATCAATTTACTTATTCATAATTGATTGTCTATTTAATGAGCGGGAAGTACCTATATACCTATACCTACCACAACATGAATTCGGAGCATTCCGACACCTTTTTTCGCTATTATGATTATTGGACACTTTGGAAAAGTTGAATCTAATTATGTTAGATTATTTCATTAAATTCGGTGATATGCAGAGAATGCCTTTTTTGAATGATTTGTCTAAAATTATATCAGAAATTGGTTGAACAATCATCAAGCGACCTCAAATACGCCAGTGTTTGAAACAATGTCATCTAACGAACAATGAACATTTCATCCAATGATAGATGGATACTGGATAGGTATAGGTTACCTACGAACGTATTTGTGAAATATTTTTCGAGAAATTGCTCCTGACAAATATAGAGTAGGTGCCTGCCTACCTAGGTAGCCTACCGGAAATCAAGCAATGTCCCCAAACAATTTTTTATAGAGTGTTTTAGATATTGGGAGGAAAAACACTATAAAGTTTAAAAAAAATGATAATGTAGGTAGTAGCTTGGTAGATAGGTATCTACTGCTCAGTACCTAATGTGTGTCAAAGTAGTTAGATTATATCTACATTAATAGGTCGAATATGATTCATTTTTAATTGAACCCTAAACACCGCATTATAGGGTATAGATAGGTAGAACGTTGAATGGCATTTACATGCACTCGTCTGAACTCACTCTTTCATATTGATGAGTTGCAGTGAAAGGGGAACTGAAAGGTCCAGTCCTGGGCACAGGATGAGCTGATACGGGCGGAGCAGCTCCTGCCCGTTGATACAAATACGGATAATAAGCTTGATACATCACTTCAGAACAACTCATATTACACAAACATGCATCGTATAACTCTATTGTGCACAATTTTCCATCACAAGATATCGAACAAAATTCACAAATCGTTATTCATTGTTTAATTATTCACTAGGAACCACTATCGAAGAACTTGTTAGAGTTCGCCAGCATCTATTCAAGTTCATTTATGAAAAGAATAAAACTATTAAGTACATATTATCGGAAATTCAGTAACGTCAATATTAATTACGCGACGAAAGAGCTCACATATCCCTCTACGAGTAATAATGAATACTAAAGGAAGATGTTCTATAAAAATTCCAATCCCCCTTGATTTCCAGGAGCTACGCCTTCTTCTCCCCCTACTTGGAACGGCAGCAAACTCCTCCTACCCATGCTCAATAGAATTCCTGAGAGCCAACCAATGGTGGACGAACGTTCAATATGCCAATATGATACCTCAATTATTTGGTATGAACCGCCTTGAAAGCTCTTTGTAACTCCCACGTAAGTATAGTGGGATATTCGGGGAACCCTACTCAAGCCCATAATTCAACTAAATTATAGGTTATAGGCAACATATTTACCGGCGTCATACAGCTAGTGGTAACTGATAAGTGATAATATTAATTTTTCTGCTAGTTGTACGGACTTATTATAATTTTTTTGAATATAAAAGCGGATTTTAATTCATATGGTCATTGTGAGTTATCATGACAACCTTTCGAATATTTTTTGGGGTTAGCACTAGAGATCAAATAATGGAAATTACACAGGGTCCTGCAATAGGGTAAATGTGTCTAAGAGTACGCACTTAGTGATTTAAGTGCAATATCTTTTCGATTTTCAATACAAGGGTGGTTTTTTATGTTTTTTTTTGTTTTATAAACACTGAAGATTATGTTTTAATGGCATTTTACGTCTGAAAGGCACAGATAAATAAATTATTCAACTTTTCCTGGACTACTTAAGAGTAGGGGGAGTCCGGGAGAGTTAACCAGGGAGGAGACTATAACCACCGCTAATTAATACTTTGTATCACTAAGTATGTATAAGACGAGGTCCACACTTCTTGGATGCCCTTCGGTCACATCTTCATTCTCCCGCGACACCATTGCGTTCGTCAGTTAGATTTAGTGGTGCGAAGTGTTAAGAGGGGTTTATAGTGCCCAGCTTTCTTAGCGTCCGTCAAAGTCTGCCTTCTTCTCACCCCTCACCTCCCCTAAGAAATCGTCGATTTTCAGTACGTCCGAAGATATCTCAGACATTCCTCGTATTTACCGCCCTTGTCTTCCACATGCGAGATTTTTGTTACGTACAGCCTTTACCTAGGGGAGGGCGGAAGTTGTCGAATGCCCTCGTATATTCACGAATGAAGTGAAATTATTTACGAAACTGCTGACAACACTGTAAATTCATAGGACGTAGACGTTTTGCCAGATGGAAATAAATAGTTGGGATGGGCCCCCAATAAATTCGTACCTACACCCTTCTTGGTTGTACGAATTTATTGCGAATTTCTGTTTTGGTTGTAAGTTAGATTCGGAAAAAATCATCCACATCTACAGTAAAAAAAAATTTGATTGAGACTCAAAACCTAAACTGATTTTTTTTTATGAATTTAAATTTGTTTTTTGTATGAGATGCTGTATCAGAGGAATTGTATATACATACTCTATTTTTTATGATTGCGTTTAATCGTGCGAAAAAAATGATAGTTCTCTAAGTTTTTTTCATTTTTTTTTATTGGAGTAAAATCATAATTTTTCTTTGCAGAATCCAACGCAATCATAAAGAATATGGTTCTAATTTGAAAAATATAAGTTATGGCCAATTTTCGATCATAGTTTTCGACACAAAATTTGAAACACCCTGTGATGATTATTCTGAACTTCACAAGATGCATGGCCTTTCCACATTCTTCTACTCTGATGTTATAAGGACTGTTTACGTTGAGGATATTGAGAATAAGAAAAATGAACATTATACTGACTACGAGTATTTGAGTATTTTACTTTTATTCCGGTTTTTTCTCGATATTTTGAAAACTATGGTTTTAACAGAAATGTACTTATTCAGAATTGAATACTAAACAAAGGAAAAAATTGAAAAAAATTCTTTTCAACAAATCTATTTTTTTCACTTGTTGTATAACCAAGAGCGCTCATGCTCCAAAAATATTTTAGCTCAGTAGAAAATTTCGAACAATATGATCTCAATTCTCAGATTTCTAATACTTATGTCCAGTTCTCCAGGAAGGTCTAATAGGCACTCGAACTGGATTATAGTCATATATTTTTTTGATATATGTAATTCATTTGAAATAGCTTTTTTTGATGTTAGTGACTATAATTAATAGATATCAAGAATTTCGGAAAGTTTTTGAAATTGAATGAGTTTTTTCATGAACTCAGATCATGGATCAGAAGAATTCATTTTATAAAATTGAAACGATAAGGTAATTTAAGAAGGAGGAAGGATTGTATGAAATTCTAGAAGATCTCGAGAATTTTCTGATCCCATCATAGCTTGTCATGTAAAAAAATTTTATGTAGGATAAACATCACATAACAAATGTGCGCAAAGATTTTTGCGTTTATCACTCCTACTCATCTTCGAAGTAATTGAAACAAATAACAGAACACCTCCAATCACAAGAAAAAAAAATCAAGTGAAAATTCACGACCCTCGTCTCTCGTCACAAGATCTAAAAACGTAGGGACCGAACGAATTTGCTTTCGGCTTGCCTGTCCAACAGAAGTAATAAAGAACATGTTTTTACACTTTTACTTTTCACTGATAACAGACGCCTTACAATAAAACAATAAATATTTGCCACTGGGATTTACCGAAAACCCCAAAGTGCAACCTAAAATGTGCAGTATTGCCAGATAGATGGAACGATCAGTAGAAAATGGAAATAGCCAAGTTCGTCGATTAGGTGGCAGCACTTTGCGATCGTTTGATTTTAATTTTACTGAAATCGGTTTTTGAGCGATTGGAGAAAACTTTTTGTGTTAAATTTTTCGTGGGAATTCATAAAAAAAAATGGTCTAGGTTGGAAAGTTAGAATTATGCATATAAAGTCACTAAGAAGGGAAAAAAAATTTATTTTTTTTTTCACTCGACGAAAAAAAAAATTATGAACTTTCCAACTTGAAGAACTCTTCAAATTGAATAACAGTGAAAACCCCATATAAATCGGTAGTCTCTATCGTGAGTAATCCCGAATCGCGTTTTGAACTGAACGTCAGAACGGTATAGGCCCCTCTTAATGTGATTTTGCGTCTGGTAAGTGAATTTTCTCGATTTTTAACATTTCGTTGCTGTTTTCTTGTATCTATAAATTCAACCAAATAACTTATGCAAATGGCAAGTGTATGTATCCTACTAGCACTAACAGAATAAAGCTTTTATGAATGTCGCATATATTTTTTTCAAAATGAAACAACAAACAGATAGGCGTGGGGTGGGAGACATTAGTCATATGTGGGGAGGAGACTTTACCCAGGGTAATCTCTCCCGAAATTCGCTATTAAAATGATTTTTTTTTCATTTTCAGATAAACGAACACCCAAGATGCCCCTCAAATATAAAAAAAGAATAGGTACAACAAGACAGAGGAGTAGGTAATTTAGATGCAACAATGATAAAAAAATGCTATAGATGAGATTGATAGGGGAGTTCATTTAGCCTCATTGCTCCAATTGAGAAAAGGAGAACTTGAATTCATAGAATTTGTTTATGTTTTTTTTTTCGAATTTATTCTATATTTTGTTATTTTATTTTTCGTTTGTAATGAAAAGCAAGGCGAAGTCTGTGAGAGGTTATTCACTAAGCTAAGATATAGACAGATTTTTTTTTTTTATTTGCCATAAATTAGAAAGCAGGTCTTTCTGTTCTGTGATCTCGAGAATATTATTTAGTTTTTCATAGTATTCAAATAAATGTATTATTAGTGTTAGAAAAGAGTCATAATGATTTTATAATGAACTATTAGGGTCATGGTGAATATGGCCCAACTGAAAACATGTGTGATATACTCATTAGTTAACAAAGTAGGTACTTATATCATAGATACCTATGGTTCCTATTTTCTCTTTTTTCACGTTATACTTGTGCCTTAACAAAAATATTATATTTTTTTAATGAAGTCATTATTTTAAATCATTATTTTACCTATTTTTGAATTCGAGTAATGTCTCCCTATAAGGTGGGTAGAGTGTCCCGCCCAGGCGGGACAAATTAGCCAAAATTGTTTTTGCGAGAATTCGCATATAACTGTCAAATTATTTGAGGTACACTAGTCATTACTCATTCTTAAGACAAAATGTAGCTTAATAGTGCAGCTTCAAATGAAATCGAAAAAAACTAGCTATATGTTACCCTAAAAAACAATAACTTATGGGTATTTTAGTGGAGAGCGGGTCAACTCTCCCGGACTCCCCCTACGCATATTACCATAATTCTTTATAACACTCATTTTTGAATGAAAAACGGTCCAAAAGGAACCTAAACATTTCCATTTATTAAACTTTGTCTTACATACATAACATCACAACATAATAATGAAATAAAATAAAACTTTTTTCCACTTAATTTTTACTCAACAAAGTATTAATAAATCTGATAAAAGAAAATACCTACTACTCTTCGTAGTCGGAGCATATGAATTCTCCTATGACATAATTTGTGCAGGACTCATGCCACCACTGTTCGCAATAATCGCAATGGGAACACATCATAATCCAGTCTTCTACTGATTTCGAATATAAATCATTGCACCTTGGACAACTGATGACATCCTCATCTTCTGATTTCTTGTTTATTTTTCTTTGTTTTTTCTCTGCAGTTTCAGATAGGGAATGTAATTTTCTTTTTTCTGTCCTTGCTGTTTTTTTTCTTCCCTCTCCTCCTTTTCTTGTGCTAGTACGCACTGCGTACTCTTATGCAGGGAATTTTGCGTACTCTTATACACATCCATGAATTTCGATACTTTCGGCTTTAATTATGACAAAAACAAATTCTGCTACCGTTTTCATATGAATTGAAATGAAGTGAAACATATTGTGACATAATTCAATATCTACAAGGCCAAAGCGTCAGTTCTTACCTGTACAAACACAAAACTTTGAACGATAAGAATTAAGAATTACAGTGCGCGGCCAGTGGCGTAGTGACCAGTGTTCGGCGTGTTCGAAGAACACAGGCCCGGGCCCCTATAAGGGGCCCGGACGCTTGGAACGACTAGCGATAATAGGGAGGGTAGGGGCCCGTAAAATATCTTGAACACAGGCCCGTGGTGGCGTTACTACGCCACTGTGCGCGGCAACGAAAACTTCTAACCCATTTTTCTTCCGACCGACGCTCAGAATTGCAGATTTCGATCTTGTTAGTAGCATTAGATATAGCATTCGGATTGAAATAGGCTTTTCAAAATCAACAAAATGTGGCAGTCTATTGAAATAACAGTGGTGCGTACTCTTATGCACATGCGTACTCTTATAGGGTAAGGTCGTCTAAATCGTACCACTTTGTAGTATTTTGGTTATGGTGACTATTCTAGTGAAAGTAGCGAAAAATAAAAAATACTATTCATTAAAATACTTATTTATTCATGAAAATAATACTGATCCATCTATAAATAATAATAGGAACAAATAAAAATAAATAAAATGCACTCTGCTGCAAAAGGTACGATTTGCCTAACCCGTTCGGTAAACCGTACCTTCGGGTTACTAAATCGTACCTACATCTTAACTATATAATTATTGTGTTTAACACTTGCATTCAACACAAATATATTTTTTGGTACATTATTCTTTTGTGGATTATACCACCAGGTAACTAGGGCTGCAAAAAAATACAATGTCAGTAATATCTTACAGTCTCAATTAACTGGTTCGGTAAATCGTACCAGGTACGATTTACCGAACCGTTCGCGGTACGATTTGTCCAACTATCACTTAATGCGATTATATGATTACTGGAAAGTGAGCTGAAGTTTTCACGCAATAATACAAGGTTCAAATCATACCTGATTAGCTCACAAATCTACATGAGTAAATATTAATACAGTTACACTTACCGATTTAATATTAAACTCTTACACGTGGACGTTGAAAATTGTAGGTTATGACACTTCATTCACATCTATCAAATTACTTCGAAACAGCTGTGTTGCCAGTGAAGATGAAGACTGCTTTTGACGATTCAATACTAAGGCTTCAGACGAGGTACAAAAGAGGGCGTCATATACCTCAATTGAAAGAAATATACCAGTGGTACGATTTAGCATGCGGTACGATATACCCGACCCTACCCTACACATTTACCCTAATGCGAACATCTTCCATAGCTGCCGAATCAAACATCTCAGAGATTTCGTTGGAAAGGGAAAGTAGGTACCTAGACCTCTCTTGTGCTCTTGTAGGTATCTACCTACCTTCATTTCTGCATTTCAGGAAATTATTTTCTGATATACGGGGTGTCCCCGATAAATGTTTTTCAACAAATGATGGATATTTTTCACATATTTTCAATGACCTTCATGTCCTTCATTACCTCTTTCATGACGCAAAATATTAGACATTTTTCAACGGTGGGTACAGATCTTATTCGAGAAAAACTGCAAAAAGGTGAAGGAAAAGCAGTTCAGTAAAAGTCTTCTGACGATTTCCAGAAGCGAAAGTAACATGAATTCGATCTAGTTTTTTGATTGAAGGATTTCCCTCGTCACCGTTCATGATCCACATTCAACCTGTCATATACAGGGTGTCCGTTATCAAAGATCCAAATATGAAAAAGTTCAAATTATTATTTCTCGATTTTTTCAAATGTAACGCGCTGTATTTTTTCAACAATAATGCAGACAATTGAATAGATACCTTTCATTTTCTCAGAAGTAGGTACCTTACCTTAGGATTATTTTCACTCCCGCATTCAGCAGACACGAAAAATGATATCGCAGCTGAAAACTTCATTCAAATAGATACCTATAGTAACATAATAAAAACGGACATGACATAATGAAACTCTGCAGGTATTATTCATTCAACACAGCATTACTCAACATGGTTATCTTCAGTGGGTGAATTCGCCGATGCCCGATTGTCGGACAGTTTAGGCAAATGCGAATTTAAAATTTGTCCAGAAACTATAATTTTGGAGTACCTACCTAATCATAATGGTTTTTTCTCCACGTTAGGCTTCGATACATGATCACATATATGATTACAAAAGAAACTTTGTTTAGCTCTGTATGGATTTTCCTCAATGAAAAAATGAAAAAAGTCCATTTTCGCCGGTATTCGGACAGTTGATGCCAGTAGTCGGCCACGCGATCGTTAGTAGTCGGACAGCTACTCATAGGTTAATTTTCAACAGGGCCACATCTAGAGAATGTCTCATGATATTATATTGAATTCTTCAATTCATTTCATATCTACAGGAACGAAAACGAAAAACTCAAAACTTTATTCAGAAAATATTGAAAATAATAGATATAACATACACAACTCAAAACATAATGATAACAATAACAAAAACTCTAGGTTTCAAAATCTTTGGTAACAAAATAAATTCATATCACATAATACTAATACCTCTACTCTGTTGGTTTAAACAGTTTTCTGTTGGCATTGCTTATAAATTAGGACTAAACTCTTTAACAACAAAATACAAATGAAAAAAAAACTATTTCCTAATTGATTAACAAATTATTTGGTTTAAATAATGAAAAAAATAAATAAGTACAATATCATTATTCCGGTACACCGACATACGTAAGTTCTTACGTTACCCATCAGTTTTTGTTTGCATGGGTATCCTGAATTTACATGAACCATATACCTACATATACATCTATAATCTGACATTCAAATAATCTCCAAAACGCTCGTCTATAATAGTGCCGGATTAGTGAGACTTCTGTAGTATAAAAAATCTACTCATCATCGCAAAAATCACAGATGAAATCTAAATTTAAGACCTCCCTATACGTAAGTCCTGTTAATTTGGTACAATCTAAGTGAAACCATCGGGGACACAAATCACAGCCCACATTTTTTTCATTCTCTAACTCAGTAGGTATCACTTTCCAGTTCTTTGATACATATACCACATTTTTGTTTCGATTCACTATATACCTATCTTATATTGTTCACTTCTTCAATTTCTTTCTCCGTATCTCTCACATCATCTACGCGATTTTTATGGTCTATTTTCAAATTTTTATTGTCTTTCTTGATCGTTTTATTTTTTTGAGTTTTCTTTTTCCTCCTTTTCTCTTCTTTTATTCTCATAATAGGATCTCCATGCATTGGAAGATATTGCTGCCGGTGTATTTTCCCTTCTTTTTTTCGTCACGTTTTTTTTGAGAGGATACGTTGAATGTTTCCCAAACGAGTCGATTGTGGTTCTTGTTTTAAACGTTCCGGAGGATTTCTCATATACTTTCTAGTTTTCTTCCTCAATTTCTATGTCGCCTTCATTCAGGAGTGCCTCAAATCTCAACGATTCTTGATCATTAACTTCCGATTCTATAACCGATTCATCGAAATACTTTCCAGCTTCTGCTCATACTTGTGAAGACTCATTTTTCTTTTCTAATTTCTCTTTTCGTCTTCTTTTAGCTTATCGAATTCGGGATTAATATTTTCTACTGCTTGGTAAGTATTCAAAAGAGTAGGTACCTATCGTCTAAAATTACGATTCTGGGCTTTTCTACTTGTTTTTCATTCAGAAAAACTACTCCCATACTATCTATCTCTTGCTCAGTAAACATTGAGATATCATTACGAAGATCGTTTTGTGGAAGAAGAGATTGTATCAACGATAAAATGGTGTCAGTACAGATTCCCCGTTCAGCGAGCTCAGGTTCCAATCTGAATATAACTTTTTTGGTGCTTATTACATCCGACTCTTTCAATATTTCGTCCTGAACTTTGTCTGTCTTATTATTCATTTCTTTGAGAATGTCTTGAACCGCTTGAACGCACTTTTCATAATTCACAGCATTTGGATCGAACGGGTACAATCCACAGGCTTTGAATCCATTTTTCATGTTTTTAGGCATATTAGGATGCTGAAGAACTTTCTTGAATATAGGACAAAACTCCGTCTTCGTAACAACTTTATTTTCATTGTTTGCCTGCCATTCTCACTGAGAAAAAATTCTCATTATCCCGATTATAAATCTCATTGATTTTATAAAGCTATCTTCATTAAATAGGTGACCATTGGACGTCCCATAACTGTAATGAAACTCGTTTCATAAAAATGGATTTGGCTTTGCTATAGAAACAATGAAAGCGTTTCATTAAAATAATGGTTAAGTTCAATAACCTCAATGAAATTTCATCATGAAATTAATGAAACCTCCTATTGAATTTGTTAATGCGAGTTATAAATTTGATTAAAAAGTATTTTCATCTTGATGAACACTCCTATTAAATTTAATGAACTGAATAATATTTTCAATTAAATAGTATAATAAAATTGATGTAGCCACCTTCTGAATAGTATGAAGTGAATTGTAAAAATAATCGTACTGCATCATACATTCAGAATTTCAGTTTCACTATTGTTTTGAAGATAGCACATTATATTTATTAGACATCATGCTTCAATTCAAGAAAGAAGAAAAATTGATTATTCTGCAATATGAAGAATAAAATTATAGAAAAATACTATGGAATAATGAAAATAATATGGAAATTTACCATAGAATTTAACGATGAAAATGAGATAATATGTATAGGCTTGTGATGAAGGAATGATATAGTCCTAAATTAACATTATAAACTCCAGTTTATTTAACAATCAAAGTAGGTACTTCTAAAACTCCATAGCTAATAGCTATTAACAATGAAAACCCAATTCATTTCTATAACTCAAAACATTACAAACAATACAATTTCAGTATTATGAAACAATATACATGTCAAAGTCAAAGCCTTGAGCATTCTCTTCTGTAGAATCCTATCGTCCGGTAAAATGAAACGAAAGGATTCATTATCCATTTCTCCTTCTGAAAACTAGAAAATATGCCATAACAAACTCTACAGTACTCAAGTAGGTATTCAATAGGTATGAAAAATGTCACCTAATTTCAGCAGTAGATATCGGCTCTATGCCTCTATTCAGT
Organism: Adalia bipunctata; assembly: GCA_910592335.1. NCBI lineage: Eukaryota > Metazoa > Arthropoda > Insecta > Coleoptera > Coccinellidae > Adalia > Adalia bipunctata. Next base: position 49,005,755 of record OU342950.1, on the reverse strand, counting down.
GATCTCAGCTTGAGTGGAAAATGAAGTTATTACAAGCATTCAATCAGTTTTTCATTAGTTATTATTGAAAAGATGACCTTGCTCACATATAATTTCTAATGTAACTTACCTAAACCGAGATCAAATTAGATCTTAAGCTTCAAATTCACACGTGCACAATTAAAAACCAACAGAGTAACGAAATAACCTCTTGTGACGCACTTCCACGACTTTGTTGTTAAATGAATAAGAAGTGACGCCAAGCCATGTTCATCCCCACTCTATAAAATGTTAAATGCAATGAAGCGTCACATAAAAACAATAATGCTATTTTTTCAGCGCAGTCAGAATGTTTATTGAAATAATAGTAAAATTTTGAATGAAACAGGAAGTTGTCTTATAATTATCCCTAACATTGACACTATAGGATTTGTCATTATTCCAATTAAATTGATAACAATGAGATAAAACTTCTAATGAGAATGAAACGAAAACATTGAAATGAGCAGACAGATAATCGAAATAATTAAATTTACTATTGTAACAATTATGTGAGAGTTAATAAAGCTGTTTCATTAGAATCAAAAATCAAAATGAACATTTTTCTCAGTGCTCTTATACCTCTTGTCGCCAATATTCCTTCAGAGAACACAGCAACATCTGATGCATGCTGCAGTATATGATGTGTGGTATTTGGAGGAAGGGCATACAGAATTATTCCATTCAGATCACAGAACCTACTCAGTTCCAAGGACATGTGAGACTTATGTCCGTCAACAAAAAATAGAACTGGTCTCTCAATTCCCTCTGATTTAAGCCAATTGTCGAGAGAATTTGCAACATTTACATATTCGTAAAAAACCTCTGACTTCATCCACCCTGAATTGGTTTTTCCCAGAACCCACCCATCAGGCATGCTATTTACAATAGCTTTTGGACAAAGTCTTCCGCCTGCCGTGAAATTAATTAAAGCTGTTATATTTTCTTATGTGTTTCCGGTTTTCACAATATTTAAGTTAACTGCTCTCAAGCCTAAAACTTTTCCAGACTTCAGGCATAAACGAAAGCCACTTTCATCGGCATTCATTATGCGACTTGGTTCCTTCAAAATATCTGTCGCATTTAATTCTGTTAAAAATGTCCTTGAACCTCGAACGAATATAGTCTTCCGTTATTTGTGACCTATATTGTTCCAAGGCCTCTGCATTTTTCAAAGACAAGTGAGGATACCTTCTCAAAAAACTTGCATACCATGTTTGTCCAGGCCTGCCATTTTTGAAAGGTGTTTTTAAATTTTCGGCCTGAACAATTTTTTCTACGGTGTTCAATGAATCTTGTTTGGTAATTGGGAACCCACACCTTGCTAGATTTTCTACCCATTTTACTATTTTAGTTTTATATGAAACTGTTAAAACAGGTGCTGGTCCCATAGTCTTGGCTTCGTCCAGTGGCGGATTTACGACTTCAGGGGCCATACGCTTCAAAACTTTTGGGACCCCCTCTGAAAAATTTTCGATTTTTTTCGAAAGAATTTTTCAATTAAAACTCACCTCTTTCAAAACAAAACATAAAGTTAATTAATGAAATACAAGCTATGTATATCAAAACAAAATAAAAAAGATGAATAAAAATCTCAAAAAAGGGAAAAATATCACCAAAATTCAAATACGAAATATCTCAAGAATATCATATCTGCAAGTTTTTTTATTGCGGCACCGAGATTAACGAATAAATAAAATCATCACAAAATATACAAGTATCGTAAAGTTGTAAATCAGTTACCTACAACATAAAATTCCACTTAGAAAATTGATTATTTCTTATTTTAATATCGGCGAATCCTTTTATTGCAGAATCATAATCGAGACTACTCGTTATATCACTTTCGATAGAAAGTATTCCTCAAAACTGTAGTCTATTTTCTGTCATAACAGTTCTGTATTTATTTTTTATCAATGACAGTTTGGGAAACGAGCAAAAAATTCTGTCAATTTTGGATGCTTAGCTTTACTCTGCTCTTTACTTTCCTTGAGCTTTCGTTTTTGGTAGCCGCTCATATAACGTCTGTCAGACATGGTGTCACGTCAATATTACATATGCAACTAGCAACTGTAATGATAAGAAAATGTTAAATTTTATTTTATATTCTGTAAGGAATAACACAAAAATTCATTGACTTCGCTCTATTGAGGTATGAAATCCGAACTGATGAGCTATTATATGAAAAATTATTATCTAATCAATACAACATAAGAATGGTTAAATATGAACATATTATTGAACATATTGAATGAGTCTATCAGAGATGATCGGAAGTCAAGAAAAAATTGCCACAATTAAATCAATAAACATCTAAATATACATCCATATTTTTGAAACGAAATTATTTGTTTTGTTTGTCATTTCGTCGTACAAACAAGTAAGGTACAGGTTGAATCAAATAATTTCTGTAAATCGTATATTTTGTATTTCCTTTTACCGGTATTGAACCATACTATTATGTCGTATGCCTTATATCGAAAATTAATTTGACTGGTCTGCCTCATCATCGCTCGGTATGTTTATGCCGAATTGCCGAAAAATTAGAAGAATGTTATTTCTAGCATATGGAAATGCACTGTAAAGCTTACCTTCTAAATCAATTATATCGTTCAATGAGAGTACAAGGATTTAAAAGTCCAAACACAAACAGAAATAGTTCAATTCACCAACACTTCTCAGTTTTTCACATTATTTGAATCTTACACGTTATACGAAACTCGCCCGTCACTGTCAACACTTTTCGAATCTTGTGAAATGCATGTGAGAAAAAAATATGAAGACCTAAGAACTCCTGCACAAGTATTTTTCACTTTACAACCCTAAACGAATCATCAGCTGGTCGGCCGTTCTGTAGCACATTCCTAGATTTTAGAGGAAATGCCGACAAATTTATTGAATTATGATGTAATTGTAAATATTGGAATTCGGCCGCCACCCTTGACTGAATTTATTGCAGGTAGACAAGTACGCTGAATCTCGGATGGTGTGTTTTTTTCAACATCTGAGTTTTGCTCTGAGGCTCTTGTTATTCAATTGCGTCTCATGTGAATGTAATAATTCATAATTCACAAGTTGCCTCTGACCTTCTTATAAAATATAGTACAGTCTGACTATTTTTTTACACTTACATACTGAATTTCCATTCTAGAAAAAAAAATTCAATTCGATCGCCGGGGCCCCTATGGACCTCGGAGCCCTACGCTGCAGCGTACCGGTTAATCCGCTACTGGCTTCGTCAGAAACTCTACCTTTGATACGGTCCTGCCAAGGGCGGATTTACGGGAGGGGGTACTGGTGGTAACTACCCCCCCATGAGTATCCAAAACCTGAGAAAAAGGTGGTTTGTGTACCTGATTTAATGGTTTTCCATCGTTATTACCCCCCCCCCATGATCGTTATTACCCCTCCCATGAAAAAGAACTATATCCGCCCTTGGGTCCTGCACCGTTGACTTCGGTACCCCATAAATACGGCAGATTTCTCTTTTTACCATCGTTTCTCACCGCCTGCACCGCTTGCTTCTCTCAAGTTTTTCTCATCGTATCGCCGATAATTATTTGAATTTTTCTTGGTTTTCATATCTTAAATGGAATAAAAGAAAAAAACCTGATCAGCGGTGTCATGAAATGCCGAAAACAAGAAGTAGTGGCCGACTATTGGAACTCGACCAATTGCGTGGAGTCCAGTAGTCGGACGATTTTCGATTGGCTGAAATCTATAAATGCGATTTATTTTCTATGGACGACTACTGGCTAGAGTTTAGAAGAAGTATCAAGTTATTCGATGTGAAAAAGAGATGTTCGATGAGTCATATCAAAGCGCCAAAAAATAGAGAACTAAACAAGCTCCAAACTACTAGTAGTCGGACACCTGTCCGAATACTGGAAACTCTCTAAATTTCTTGTCCAGTTACCGGCCACCCAATTATGACTTCGAAATAAAAAAAATACAGTTTTGAATTATTATAATGAAATAATGTGAATTCATAAAATGTACGAAATTATATTTTATATACCTACCTTTGAAAAAGCACCTACTGATGTTCAATACGTAACAATGGACAACTGCTGACATAACACTAAATTGGCGCCCTTACTACATGTCAATGGTAGCAACTGTTGAATAAAAAATTAGCCAGTACAGTGTAACAACATTGGCTCTACTAATTCGTTTTTATTTGGGGAAATTTGATCGAATTTTATCTGTTATCTGATTTTAAATCCGTATTGACGACTACCGGAAGGCGAATTCACCCTAGCGGGTAGGTCGGGTAGGCCCGGGCCTACCCAAAAATTTCATATTTATTCTAGTGGACATCCTCGGCTTTGCACGGGGTGGTATAACTGACGTAATTCCTGAACCGGGCCTACCCAAAAAAAAACAGAGCCTATACCCAAAACGAAAATCCTGGAGCCGCCCCTGGTTATCTTCGATAGACAGGCTGTTCGAAATCGGTAACAGAATTGGTAGCATTTGTACGGATGTTTTTTGATTTTCTCTTATTGCAGATTCTCGAGATAGCTTTCAAGGTATCTTTATTCTAATTTCTAATGATCTAAGAGATGCTCAAAATATGTCTTCCGCTATCTCTTGAACACAAAGTGAATGTTTCCTATCGGGATATTGAGCAGCATAAGTTCGACTTCCTAAAAAAAACAGGTTCTGTGGCACTGCCTTAACATGAAAATCATATCAACCATCCCATATTTTCCAAAAATTCATACTGATTCACTGTATTCGAAAGTAGGTATCTTTGAGCTCTAAGAAGAAATTACTCGATTAATTTGATTTTTTGGAAAGCCGACAAGAACTGATATAATTGGTTGAATACGTGATCGATATGTAGGAAGGTATCTATAGGTACCTATTAGGTACTTGTACGGAAAAAAATATAATTTTTATGTTGATGCTCAGGAAGTAGGGGAGAGGCAGGCAAGATGGCATACAATCTTTTGAAAATCGATATCTCTTATGAGGAAAAAAATATAGAGTACAGCATTAGTTGAATATTTAGTCAATCAAGTTAGCTATCAATTTTTGAAGAAAGATATGAATAAAAAAAATTATATACAAAAAAAAAACGCGATAATCTGAAACATTCGAGAAACCATTTTGCCCTACAGTGTCGGGCAAGATGGCATATCATATAATATGATATATTTTGTAGTGAAAAAAACAAAATTCCAATAAATAACAGATAATACAAGAAATAGAAATTTATATTCATATAAACAGGAACAGAACATAAAAAAAATTCTCACAGATTTAGGAAATCACTGAAAAATATTTCATAATCTTATATCAAACGAAACAAGAACTAAACAAAACATAAAATTAATTCTCTTGACATATTATTCTCATCCCACTCTCCTCTGTTGGTTTTCCTTCGATAATTGTAGACCATCTGAAACAATATTTTATTGTTAATAAAAACTACCATTTTTCGGGCAAGACGGCATACCAATATACCATGCCATTTTACCCAGCCTCTATGTATGCCAACTTGCCCTAACCACGTGTCCAAAAAACGAATAAGTAAATCAACATTTTTGTGACATCTTTTTGTCAAGGTAAATACATAAAAAGGATTACGATAAAGGTACAATTCTACTCGGATATAAAAAATTTTGTGAAATAATCTGTACTTACAATTATAAAGGCGAGAAGAGAGAGCTTACGTCGAAGTTGTACACGGTCACACCACTTTTTCACCATTTTTCACGACTAAGTCATCAACTACCGTAACGGATCCCTTGAAACAACGTTCGTACACTGTTGCCAACTAATTCGAACATTTGCACCGAGTTCTAGGATTTCAATCGCAGTGGATTCTTCAGTACATATGGTATGCCATTTGGCCCTACTATGCCATCTTGCCTGCCTTTCCCCTATGGATTCTGGAAAGGTTTTAAAGTTTGTCAATAATTATTCATTTAGTTTTATTTCATTGTTCGACCTCTTTTGAATGTCCGTTAATTTTTATTATGTTATTATTTGAATAAAATTTTCAGTTGCGATATCATTTCTCGTGTCTGCTGGATGCGGGAGTGAAAATAATCCTAAGGTTACTTCTGAGAAAATATAAGGTATTCAATTGTCTACATTATTGTGGGAAAAATACAGGATGTTACATTTGAAAAAATCGAGAAATAATTATTTGAAGTTCTTCATATTTGGACCTTAATAACGAATACCCTGTATATGACAGGTTGATCGTTTAGGAACCGTGTCAAGGCAAATCCTTCAATGAGAAAACTTTCGGATCAAATTCATGTTACTGTCGCTTCTGGAAATCGTCAGAAGACTTTTACTGAACTGCTTTTCCTTCACCTTTTTGCAGTTTTCTTCGAATAAGATCTGTCATCGGGGAAACCCTGTATATCAGAAAATAATTTCCTGAGATGCAGAAAAGAAGGTACAAGAGGTCTTCTTCCCAACGAAATCTCTGAGATGTCTGGTTCGGCATCAGCTATGGAAGATTTTCGCACTATTGCAGGACCCTGCATTACCTAAACTGAAAATGTTGATTCGCTCGAAAAAATATTTCATCTACCTACTTTTATAGATAGATAGATAGATATGAGTTTATTCAACATAATTATATACAAATTGTTGTAAACTCTGATAAACTTTGAGTTATCATTACATAACTGTTTACAGTTGTGAAAAAAAATAAACAAATTTGATTCTAGCGGCAAATGAACTATTACAATAACCAAAATTCCTAAAATTCGAACAAATATTCCATTTATATAAAATTATTATTTTCTATTTTTTTTTGTATTTGTTACTTTTGGTTTTTTTTCTTTTTTTTTCTGGACCCTTTCGGGGATTCTGTCGCAATCGAGAATTTTGTCGCAATTCGGTATTTAGTTTCGTCTCGTTCGGGAATTTCTGTCTCCATCCGTTCTTTGTCACCTCAATTTTTTATGAAGAGTTGATTATTTTTGTTACGGAACGTAGTCACATAATTATATATCTGTGTATATCTGAATTGTCTATGACTCTTTTTATGGTACTAGGCGCATTGCGCATTCCTCATAATTAATTAATAAAGAAGTCGCATGAGAATAAACGAACGTAACAAGAAAGGTGTTTTATTTCAACATAAGAATATTACATGGTGTCAGAAGTGGGATTAGTGCCAAATCCTAACTAATCAAAAAACTGTGAATGCAGTGAAATTTAATTCGTGGAAATTTTCGTGAAATACTTCGTGATGAAACCGGCTATTGAAAAAGTCCCGGCTATTGAAAAAGTCGAGGTTATCTCAAAACCACGAGGGAACAATATGTCGTCAACACTAGTCCAATTAGTCGTCGAAGATGGAAAAAATATGAAGAAAACATGGGAATCCTGGCTACAAAGATATAATATTTATATGATGGCGACAAATCTAGATCAAGAGTCCGAGAAAAGAAGAATCGCAATATTACTGCACAACATAGGGCCTCAGGGACTAGAGATTTATAATTCCTTCAATGTGGACATCGAATCAACGAAACATGAACAAGTCATAAAATTATTCACGAACTACTTTGTTCCTAAGAGAAATTTGACAATTAATCGTTACAAATTTTTCACAAGGAAGCAAGGATCTACAGAAAACATAGATAGCTTCGTCACAGATCTAACAAACTTAAGTATGGAATGTGAATTAGGAAACATCCAAAAATCCTTATTAAAGGATATTTTTATAACAAATCTGCATACTCGTTACTCTGTAGTACGTGAAAGACTCCTTCAAGAAGATGTAGACCTAGAGAAATCCCTGTCAATAGCCAAGTCAATGGTATTATCCCATGAGAATGCTGTGCTGATAAACCCAAATGAACACGAAATTCTAAGAAGTTCCTCAAGATTTTCAAGACCGCCAAAGAAGCAACAAGCAAGAAATGAAGTCAGTCGATACCGAAGCTCCTCACTGTCTAGTCATGGAAGAAAAAGAAGCAAGTCCCCGCAAAACTGTGGAAGATGTGGACAAATTCACCGCCACAAATGTCCAGCAATGGGAGTAAAATGCAGGTCATGTAATTTATATAATCATTTTGAAAAGTTTTGTCATAGTAAAAGTCAATCTAGTCATTCAAAGTTTAAATCTGTTAATTCTATTTCAATGTCAAAAGACCAGATGCATTTTATAGGTATGTTGACTAAAGAAAAATCTATGAATGAACACTGGTTTGTTAAATTCAAAATTAACAATAAATTAATAAATTTTCTTATTGATACTGGAGCAGATTTAGATATCATGTCAGTCAATACAATAAAAGAATTGAATATGGAAAATGAAATTTCTCAAGTAACAGGTATCAATTTGAGTGGATTAGGAAAACATATAATATTCCAATATTGGGGAAATCTGATTTAATCTGTCAATATAATGGTACTGATATACCTTTACAATTTATTATTGTAGACATTGAATGCTCTCCAATTATTGGTTTGCAAACATGTAAAAATTTGAATTTGATCAAAAGAATTAATTTAGCAGAAAGTTCCTCCAATGTTGGTATAAATGATTTAGTAACCATATACAAACATTTATTCGAAGGTCTTGGATGTCTTCCACAATCATACAAAATTACGTTGAATCCAAATGTACCACCAAAAGTGGACGCACCAAGAAAAATTCCTTTCAACCTAAGACAAAAGTTGAAGGAAGAGTTGGATCGAATGGAAGAGTTGGGTGTGATACAGAAGGTAACAAAACCCACACAATGGGTGAATTCAATTGTTTTGGTAAGAAAACCTAATAATAAGCTTAGAATTTGTCTGGATCCAAGAAACCTGAATACTGCAATTATGAGATCACATTATCCATTACCTAACATAGATGAAATTAGATTCAAATTGAAAAATGCAGCAATTTTTTCACATTTAGACGCATATTCTGGTTTCTGGATGCTGAAGTTGGATGAACCGAGTACAGACTTGACATGCTTTCAAACATGCTTTGGTCGTTATAAATTCTTAAGATTGCCTTATGGACTATCATGTGCCTCTGAAATATTTTATAGAGTAATGGTGGAAATATTTGGTCATATGCCAGGGGTATTGTTGTTTATCGATGATATTCTTGTCTTTGGAGCAAATGAAAAAGAACATAATTGTAATTTAAAAAGAGTACTTGAAAAGATGAAGGAAGTAAATTTAAAATTAAATCCTGAAAAATGTAAGTTTGGTCTTAAAAAACTTATATTTTTAGGCCATGAATTTTCATCAGAAGGTGTCAAGGCTGATTACAATAAAATAAAAGCTGTTAAAGAAATGCCTACTCCTCAAAATGTCAAAGATCTCCAACGTTTTTTGGGAATTTTAAATTATTTGGCTCCATTCGTTAATAATTTGTCTGAAAAAACTAGCATTTTAAGAACATTACTAAAAAAGAATTCTCATTGGACATGGGACAACAATCACAATGAAGCATTCAGATACTTAAAAGAATGCATTAGTTCTACTCCTGTTCTTGCAAATTTTGATATTAATAAAAAGATTACTTTAGCGGTTGATGCTTCTCAGTCGGCAGTAGGTGCGGTAATACTTCATGATAAAAAACCTATTGCATACGGTTCGAAAAGTTTAACAGAGTCTCAGAAAAGGTATGCTCAGATAGAAAAAGAGTTATATGCAATTTTATACGGTTGTCAAAAATTTCATCAGTATATTTACGGTCGTCAAACATTGGTCCATACAGATCATCGTCCATTGGTTTTTCTTTTCAAAAAACCTTTAAACGAAGTCCCTCCAAGATTACAACGTATATCTAATGATGTCTCTTCAAATGTATGATCTTGATGTCGAATATGTCCCAGGTAAATTAATGTTTATCCCAGATGCATTGTCAAGAGCACCTTTACCTGATACAGAAATTATAAAATATGAAAATGAAGTAAATATGCATGTCAATATGATTGTCTCGAATTTATCAGTGAATCCAAGTCAATTGGAAAAAATTAAGATGGCTAGTCAAGGTGATATTGAGTTGTCTTTATTAAGAAAATATTATACAGAAGGTTGGCCGAGTCATAAAAATAAAGTTGAAGATATTGTGAAACCCTATTTCAATTTACAATCTCAAATTTATTCAGTTCAAAATTTGGTATTTTTTACTGATAGATTAATTATTCCAAAATCTCTAAGATCCGAAATGTTGGACAAAGCACACATGGGTCATATGGGCATAAACAAATGTAGAAATCTGTTGAAATCAGTTGCATATTGGCCAAACATGAATAATGACGTGAAAAATGTCGTGGAAAATTGTCAAATTTGTGCAAAATTCCGACCTAATAATGAAAGAGAGCCCATAGAACTTATATTACATGGAATGCTATTACCAGATCAAAAAGTGGGTAAACATCTCAAGTTGGAGGAATCTCTAAATTTCCATGTTCCCATGGATACGACCTGTCACACCGAACAGAAACACAGAAATGTTTGCGAAATGCCAAGTGAATGGGATCTTGACGATTAAATTCATAGTATTTCTGTGTTTCTATTCTGTATGACAAGTCGTAACCATGGCACCATGGAAATTTCAGTATTCCTCCAAATGGAGATGTTTATCCACATTTTTAAGCTGAGCAACAAGGCTAATGGCATTCCATGTACTATAAGTTCTATGAGAGAGCCGCTTCAGCCATATTCTATTTGTCGGTTACCATGGCAAAGGGTAGGGATTGATTTCCTCTACTTTAATAAAACGAATTATTTGATAGTGACTGACTATTTTTCCAAATTCATAGAAATGTCCCATTTAAAATCAAGTTATAGTGCAGACAATGTCATTATACACCTCAAATCTATTTTTGCTAGGCATGGCATACCACAACAGTTGGTGAGTGATAATGGTCCTCCTTTCAATTCGGTGCAATTTAAAAATTTTGTCTATCAGTGGGAAATAGAACACATTACTTCCAGCCCTAACTATCCTCAATCCAATGGCCAAGCTGAGAGTTCAGTAAAGATCGTGAAAAATATTCTTAGAAAATGTTCAGAAACTAACACCGATCCCTATCTTGCTCTTTTGCAATATAGAAATACATCTAAAGATAATCTACCGTCTCCTGCTCAGCTGTTAATGTCGCGACAGCTTCGCTGCATATTGCCGGCCACTGAAAAGACATTGAAACCTCAAGTAATAAAATTTGAACATTATAGAAAAGGCATGTCAGAAAATATAAATAGGATGAAAAAATATTATAAGTGTCGGAAAAATAAGTTACAAAAAATCTACGTGGGAAATAAAATATATTTTAAAAAGAAAGTTTCCGGTCAATGGTTGCCAGGAACAGTGGAAAAATATTTGGGTAACAGGTCTTATTTAATAAAAGATGCAAATGGATGTACATATCGTAGAAATAGAAAGCATGTTATGTCAAACTCAAGTTCTTTCAATAACTCACGGGCAAGTCCTTCTATAGCACTTGATAATGATAGCAATGCCTCGCAATCACCAACATTCTATCCAACGTTTCCTGATGATATTGAACCTTCATATATGAGTCAAAATAATGAAGAAAAAGTACATATTTCAAGATCTGGTAGAAAAGTTAAAAAACCAGATAGATTTGGTGAACTGATTGATAGCTCAAATATAAATGTATAATTTATGGTTGATGTTGATTGTAGATTTTAAATTATTAAACTTACTATAGAACACGCATGAAATAGTATCAGAATATTGCTAGAATTGTAAATAACCTAGGTATAAGTTTGAGATGTTTTTATTACCTATTTCTAATTGTTGGAAAAAAGGGAGATGTTACGGAACGTAGTCACATAATTATATATCTGTGTATATCTGAATTGTCTATGACTCTTTTTATGGTACTAGGCGCATTGCGCATTCCTCATAATTAGGGGAAATGTGCCCAAGATGATCCCCTTAAGCAAGAATTGACGTAATTCCTCAGTTTTTTCGAGAAGCGTAAAAATGAAAATGAAGACTTCTACTAGAAGTATCCATCTTTCTATTTTCTTACACTATATAGTCAGCCGCAAAAGATTTTGTCAAATATTCTCGATTTTCCAAAACCGTACAAAAGGATCATCTTATACACCCCGGTGTTTAAGATGATCCCTGTGGTATTGGTAAGATGATCCCAGGGATCATCTTATCCCTTTTTTTAATAACTCCCATATTTTCAAGAATGGAATCTGTAAAAACAAATATCTGCAGAGATTATAATAGTAATTTACGTAACAAGTCCGGAAAATAGGGTTTTTTTGGACGAATAGACAAGATTCTAGGACGAGCCGGAGGCGAGTACTGGAAGTCTGATGAGTCCAAAAAAACTATTTTCGGGCGTGTTGCGTACAATATTTTTTCGCCCACCGTATAGAACTACAAATCAATGAGACGACACATTTCTTTATTATACATTTTGATTCTTATTTGAATTAATCAAAACAGAACTGTCATCCGTTATTTCGTTGCTATTATGATGATCATGACAATGACAACAACAACGTGATTTTTTCCGGCCTAGTCCGGAAAGTACGTACTTCCCGGACGGTTGCCGAAAAAATAGTTTTATTGAGGTATGAAATGAATAATGAAATATACACTATCAACTGAATAAATAACTGAAAATCATTATGTAGATAAAAAATATCATTTTTAACTATATCAAGAGCATCATCGGAACACCCGCCTCGAGAGGTTTATCTTATATATTTACGAGGCATTATTCTTGACTCAAAAACCTGTAAAAATATATAGGTAGGTATACTTTTTTGGCGACTATTAAACCCTTAAGTGGGTTTGTAGTATGTAAAAAATGAAGGTGTAAGATGATCCCCAGGGATCATCTTGTGCACGAATTAGGGGATCATCTTGACCCAAGTTCTTCTTTTCCGTTCAATATTCGCTATTTTAACCTATACGAATGTCATGGTCTTCAAATAGAAAAATAATCAAAAACAAACACATAAGGAAGCCACAAACATAAAAATCATTGTTGTGACCCATTCACAATAACAGTAGCATTATCTTAAAGTTAATCTTATCTTAGATAAAGCGGTCACAATTCATATTTTTCACTGTGAATGTCGACTGTTCGCTTGTACCGAAGTAAGAATAAGAATGAGGCGGGAGGGTGTTAAGGACTACGTATTGGCGTATAATGCAACCAGATGGCATTTTTCATAAGCTTGTAATCGAAAGGGATCATCTTACCCTATGGGATCAACTCGTGCACATTTCCCCTACCTATCGCGGTTGGCCATGATTTAGGTTTATCAAGTTTTTTCACTTAAAGCAGACGCAGGTTGGCACTCGTGTAAATCAAGCGACATTGCCAAGTCTAGTTTCTATTTACTCTTTTTCAACTTCGTAAATGGAGTTAGTTCTTCGAAGATTTAACTGTGGCGCAGATTTCGTGGAACTACTACATTTTCATGCTGGAGTATTTCCGGTTGTGCAAAAATGTATTTAAATAAATTAACATAATATTTTCTCAAATTCATTAATTTCCCAAAGTAAATGAACTTCTTGATAAATACGTATTTACTACGATTTTTTAGCAGAAACGACAACGTTGTGGGCGTATCTGACAGTGCAATCACCATAACCTAACATTTTCAAAATATACGCGGTGAAATGAGTCAAAATTTCATGGCAAACCGCGATACTTTATAAAAGTGAATGGAGTATAGGTAGGTACTGGTACTGTTTATCACAGTTCGAATTGATTTGACCGAATTCGTGTATTTTCATTTGTTATCTACTAATCAATTACCTATTTTAATTCATGACTTTCCGTTGTAGTATTCTGTTAATCATTGATTTTTCGTTGTTTCTTTTGTTAATTTCTTGTTTGTCTGTATAGGTTTCCACTATTGTGAGTTTTGTCGGTTGCTGACTTGTTCGGAGATGTCTCTGGGGTGCGCGACATTTCACTCTCAAAAAGAAAAGTCAAAGAATCGAGTGGATAAGAATATATAGGTATGTTAAATTCACCATAACCTCAAAATTACTATTTTCAGTCTTCATCTAATTTGATACAACAAAACAAATGTGGAAATTAAATTTCAAAATGATTTTTAGAAAAGTTGAGGTGAGTGATTTGTCGTTTGTCTTGGAGACATATTTTACATTTATGTGTTCTTTGTAGCCTTAATGAAGGAGTGAATTACTCCGAAACGTCGGCGAAATTGTATAGAAAATTTCACACAAATAAATATTGTTTTTCTCCAACCTTCAAAAAATGTTGACATTTTTGTACTATTTCCAGGTGCAAAAGCCATCAATTCCCTCACCGTTCAAAAATTTGCTCGTTGCTCAGAAATACTTTTAATCCGAGGATTTAAAGTAATAGCATTTGAGCTCTCTTGAAATTTGAAGTCTACTAACGTCTACTTGACAATCAATATTCACCAACAATACCCGATATTTGACTTGGTTGGAGAAAAAATAGTATATATCGTACGGACTAAAAGTGCCTATTTTTGCTCGCAATTTTGCATTCGCTCGGCTGAGCTGCCGCCTCGCAAATATTGCTCGTAAAAAAAATATGCACTTTTAATCCTTATAATATAATATAATATACTATTAGTCCAAATTCCTGTCATCAGTTTCTATGGATGTGTATACCTACATGGATGCAAATAGCTTCAAAACCTGTTCTACCTCCTGGATTTTCCTAATCTAATTCGAACTATAACTATTCACAGAATCCTTAATCTATATTCTATGTACAAACTTCAAATAATTATCTAAATCTTTCATTTCCTAATATTTGGCCTCAATAGATCGAAATTAATTTCGAATTTGGAAAAGAACATTTGGACCATAACAGTAGGTATGCTGAGAAATTTTCACATACATTTTCTTTTTCTATTCATATTTGATTATTATCGAAGTTGTAGTGGTGTGGTTCATTCATTTCATTATACAGGGCTCCTGGTCCAGTGGTTAGGACATTGAACTCGCACCCGGCAAGTCCGAGTTCAATCCCGAGCTAGGAAAGAAATTTTCTAGTTTCGGTAGGGGCCTCCATTCACTGTTGGGTTAAAATTAACAGTGCTGTGCCTAAGGTGGCGTAAGGACACAGTAACAAAGCCTACACAGAACACAACTGATTCTCCTAACTCGCACAAGCTACAAGCTTCTGAGGGGTCTCCTCGGGAGACCTAGGAGTAATCAGTATAATAATAATAATAATAATAGTTTATTAATCCCTTAAGACAAATACATGTATGGGACAAGTCAAAGAAAATATACAAAGAAAAAAAAATCAACATGAAATCAACTATCTACCAAAATATCCAACAAGTAATCTCGTACTGTATAATAACATCTGTTCAACAACAACTTCTTGACAGATTTTTTAAATATATGCAAATTAAGAGATCGTAAACTAGGGGGCAAATGATTAAAAAGCTTAATGCACTGATACAAAGGAGACAATTCAAACTTGGTGGTTTTATGTTTGGGAATATATAATGTTCCTTCACTTCTGGTATTGTAGCCATGAAAGCTAGATAACTTAATAATATTTCTTTCATTTTCTTTTACATACAAAAGACATTTATAAATAAAAATAGAGGACAATGTAAGAATACAATTTTCTAAAAATATAGGTCTACAGGATGAGCGCGGATCCAAGTTGAAAATCATGCGCAAAATGCGTTTCTGTAATATAAAAGCTCTGCTTGCATCCGAGGAGTTTCCCCAAAGTAAGATGTTATAAGACAAGTGACTATAGACCAAACTGTAATAGATGTTCATTACCGATTCCAGGGGGAGTACATTTTTGACCCTATTTATAACATAATATGAGCTGTTCAATTTTTTGCACAAGGAGTCAACATGAGAGCACCATTTTAAGTTGTTATCCAGGTGAATGCCGAGAAATTTAGTAGTCTCCTTTGATGTGATGACACTGTCCAAATGGTGAATAACAAGCTTACGATCATTATGCCCAGTTGTAAAATACACACACTCAGTTTTATCAATGTTTATCATTATATTATTTTTCCGACACCAGTTTACAAAGCTCTGCAAAAGAATTCCACATAGACTTTGAAGCTCCTCAAAAGTTGACGCCGCAAGTGCCACTGATGCATCGTCAGCGAACAGGCACATCAAGAGCCTAGCGATCAATGCTGAAGGATCCCGACAGGTGAATGACCCGACAAACATATTTCTCAAATTTACAGGAAGATCGTTAATAAACAATAAAAATAGGAGTGGCCCAAGGACAGATCCCTGAGGCACACCCAGACCCACATCATGTAAGGCAGATGAGGAGTTTTCAATTTTAACATACATGGATCGACCCTCAAGATAGCTGCGGATCCAATCCAAAAAAACACCCCGAAATCCCAGGTTGTAACACTTGTCAACTATAAATTGAAATGGTAGACTGTCGAATGCTCGGGATAGATCAAAAAACAATCCTGCTACATATAAGCCATTGTCCAGACATTCATAAACACAACTAACAAAATCTACCGCTGCTGTTTCGGTTGAGCGGCCAGATCTAAAGCCATGCTGCGCATTATCCAGCACATTAAACCCATCGAGGTACTTGATCATCCTGTTGAATACAATTCTCTCAAAGACCTTGGAAAAAATACTGAGTATAGAAATTGGTCTATAATTTGCGATACTACGAATGTCATTTTTTTTAAAGATCGGAACAACTAAGGCTTTTTTTAGAGTACTAGGGAAAACTCCACTACTTACAGACAGATTAATGCAATGAGTGAAATGTGAACAAATATCTGAACACATCAATTTCATAACTCTAGCAGAAATCGCATCAGCTCCTGCACATTTATTATTTTTCAAAGAATTTATTATATCAGCCACTTCACATTCTAAGACTGGATGAAAGAAAAATGTTTTGTTCAACATACATGATGTAGTACACGAGGAGGACAGAGAGCTCCCATAATAACGGTGGAGCGTAGTTTCGGTCACTGTTGAAAAATAATCAGCAAAAATATCGACCAATTCTCTAGCGTCCTTGCGTAAAACACCATCAACGAGGAGTTCAAAGGATTCATTTCTCCTAGTTTTTCTACCTGACAAAGTGTTTACCATGGACCATACCATTTTGTTTTTATTGTCTGATCCATCGATAAGTTCACTATGAAATTTTAGTTTCGTATCTTTAAGTAGTGAAACATACGACATTTTATTTTTCTTATATAAGTTATAAGTACTCTGACATTTAATATTTGAATGTAACCAGTGTGAATTCAGGAGTTCACGTTTAGCACGAATTATTTCCGGAGTGATCCACCTCTTGACTTGATTGCGGTTGGTCAACTCTACTACAGGACAATTAGATTCGAAAATACTCTGAATTGTATCAAGAAGTGCCCCGAAAGACTTATTGACATCAGTATTTTCATATACAGCACGGAAATCAAAGTTAGAGATTTGAACAATAAAATTGTTCAGGTTTTGCCGACTTAGGTTTCTAACAAACTTCGACACACCCCGAGTATCTACCTCTAATATTGTATTGAACTCCACCAGGATAGCCCGATGGTCACTGATACAAGGTTCGAAGACCTCCACATTGCAGTCAGATAGATCAGCATCAGTTAAAATATAGTCCACCTTAGAAGTAGATGTATGACCATTTATATCAGTGAACACCCGAGTAGGAGTCTGTGAAGAGACTCTCAAATCAAAACACTGCATCAAATCGATAAAGAGCTTACGATTATTACATTCGGCTTTCAGAAAATTAACGTTCAAGTCACCACATATGAATAGGATATCAACCAATGTCGAACAATGATTCAGAGCAAATGACAACCAGTCCAGAAATACCTCAAAATTACCAGCACAGGGCCGATAAACGCTTATGATGCCTATTCGTTTGTTGTTGGCCATAACAATAGTTCCGCACATTTCACACTGCATCTCATCGGAGAAAACTGAGACACACAAATTCTTTACTTTCACACCGGCCCTTACGTAAATCATCGAACCCCCGTGAGCTCGAATGGGGCGGCAGTAATAGCCGGCTAAGAGATAACCAGGTATAGTCATTGTTTTCACACTGTCAGAACTGCACCAATGCTCCACCACACTTACAATATCAGGACTCTTTTCAGCAAGAAGTAATTCCAGGTTATCCAATTTGTTCGATATACATTGGACATTAATCTGTAGAAGTCTGAACTTTTCGCTACTTATTTTGTTGGGTTGTTCACTTTTCTGGGCTGAAAAAACCGATGAATGCTGGCCCTGTTGGGCCAATTGGTGCCATCTAGAGCTCTTTCATACTCAGAACTTGGAATTAACACTTTGAACGATGAATAGCTCTCAGGGTACCTGGAAGTGAGTTTCTCGCATCGCACAGAGGAGAAATTTCGTTTTAGAAAATCTTTCAATTCCTCCTCCGTTGTTTCTGGTTTTAAATTTGATACGTGAAACATACTGAATTTCTCGATACCTTCCACGGAAGAACTCTCCGTACAACTACCTACAACCAATGCTCGATTACGTTTTCGAGCAGATCTTTTGTTAGAGGCTACATTCCTTTCATCATCTTTTTTCTTAAATGAAGTCGTGGCTTGAGTGTTATCAAGTTGCGACCCGGTATAATTTTCACCTGAATTTTCAGGACACATAATCGAGTTGTCTCCAACACCATGTTTCGAAGTTTTCCCAGCAGGATCATTGGTTACTACGTGCGCAAACTTTATACACGGAATTCCGGTAGAATCTGAATCGCCGGGATTGTCAGTTGCAGCACCGATAACTGGTTCCTTTCTCGCAGTTCCAGGCTGATCAAGCGTAGGCGTAGACAATTGACTTGCTCTTATGTTGACATTGTTTATGTTTACATTACTTTTTATAAGATTATCAATCTCAGCATTCTTATTCAGAATTACACTTTCGAGAGTTGAAATCTTGAACTTCAAAAGTGAATTATTTTCTATTAATAACGAGTTCTTCGCCTCCAACTCGCAATAAGAGGTCTTGATGGGTTGACTCATTGGATAAATTCTTGTTCGCAGTGTCGGACATCGGAGATATAAAACCAGAATTATTACCAGTGGAAAACGAAGAATCGTCATCGCAACACTTTTTCACTTTATTCGCACAACCAGGGTGATAAACTTTGGAGCAAATATTACATTTTGTGATATTCTTTATAATTGTTCGCTTACAGCAAGCACATTCGGAATTTGAAACTTGAAGAGGCTCGCTCAACACAACCTTCTTACTCGACGCCATACTACTATAATGTGTATAAACATAAACATTCATTAGTTGAAATAATTTCTCAAAATGAAATATTCAGTTCAAGAACGGGTTGATATGAATTATATGATTGGCGTAATAAGTGAATTTCTAGGAAATTATTTATTGGCGGCAAGAGTCTATGTCCAAAAGTATTCTAGTAGACGACATCCTGATAAAAGGGTTCTTAAAAGATTATTACGAACATTCAGTGACACTGGTAGGTAGTGTTAAATACGCAAAAAATAAAATACTCAAACCAGGTGTATTCAGGATTTTGAAGAATTACAAATACCACCCTTGACACATTGAAATCCACCAGACTCTTTATGAAAATGTATTTCAAAAACACAAAGATTTTGCTTCCTAGGCCTTAGAGAGGTTGAGTGAAAATAGGGATAATTTCGATAATGTATTATTTACAGACGAGTGCCACTTTGATAATAATGCAGGAGTAAATCGGCATAACTTTCATTATTACGAAACTGAAAATCGCCATGGAACACGTGGCTGCAGCCTACTTCAAATCTCATACAATAAATGAAAATCATAGAAAATAGATAAGCCTAAATCAATTCTCCTTGAGTTTGAGAATGAAGATTTGAGTAAGCTACTTCGGTGGTGTTACTTAGATATGAAAAATTTCAACAATAAATAAAATATGATCTTATGGCGGACAAGCGGGACAAGGTATTTCAAATTTCTCCTCCAAGGGAAAGTGAGCATATGAGAAATTTCACAAAATTACAAATAAATGTTAAACTGAAAGAACTAGACCAGAAAGGCCCCCGTAACTTTTAAAGGCAATAAAATTTGCTATCGAATGAAAAAATAAAATACAGGGTGTGCCATTTGAAATAAGCTTGAAATTATATTTCGAATAATTATTATGTTGTCAATGCGTTGTCCCATTTTGAACACCTAGTAGAGTTTTGAATAATTATGATAGATGCAGTATCTATTACCACAATTCTAGTATTTACGGCCAAAATCCCATTTCAGCAAATTCATTCTGTCGAAGTTATCGAGTATTTTCCAAGACCCCCAAATTACCAAATAAAAGCGAAATATCTCAGAAACGGCAAATTTTGAGCATATGAGATGCCAAATGAACTCAGTGTTATTTTTACATTGCTTTCTAAATCTGCAGTAAAATACAGGGTGTTCCATAAGAAAAAACATGTTTGGTTCCTACCACTTTCCCTAGACACCCTGTATGTTTCAAAACAATTTCAAAATATAGCCCTCATTGACATAAATAATTCCACGTCAAAAAAATTAATAAAAATGTCAAAGATTAAGCGTAATCGTGATCCGCGTCACCGGTGAAACAACCTGTATTTTCCTCGATTCGTCATCCGCAATCTAACCCATCTGAAAGGGTCATGCGAGAAATAGGTCGCCTGGTGAGAACCTGCTGTTCTGATCAACAGAAACGATAGGCCCATGAACTACCTTCATTTGAGTTTTTTTTTTAATTCATTGGTACACATATATTCTTTTGAAATAGAGAATTACATACTGTTTTCTTAATCAAACAATACATGGCATATGGCACGTGTGAAGAAATGGCGACAAGGAACAGATTATATAAAAGAATAAAATATGTTTCCCGCTCCAAATCTAAGTGTTAGCAGAGGAAATGTAAACGGGGTACCATACAATTCTGAGTGATACATGAATCAACTGGATTCACCACCAAAGAACTCAAATTAGATTCGGAGCCGTTAACTTTATTACCGTCTGAATTTCAGTTTTCTACTGACCGGAAAATACTCAATTACGAGTAAAAACTGATACTGGCTCGAGAAAATCTGATAAGTAGAGGAGCTAAGCGAGACGCACTTCATCGTATGTTCGAAAGCCTTCACCCAAATTTGTGGAGGGTAACCTAGTTACCTAGTGCTTCTTCGAGCAAATCAAAAATGAAACTAAGAAGTTTTTGCTTTTAATTGAGGGCCTTTTCGAATAAAAAACGTATTGGCATTATTCGTATATTTTGATTAAGCCACAGGATGGCAAGGAGCGTGGTATGTTCAATGTTAGTCATTTAAAAACATACCGGGCCCCTATGCCAATTTAGTTTGTATTTGAATATTTCGAAGCAGTATCAGGAGCGGATCTAGGAATTTTCTGAGGGGGGGCGATTTCAAAATATCATATTAAAATTTTCGGTTACATGGTATAATATGAAAACTAAAAATGGCGAAAACCTCGTGTTTCGCGGAACCTGAGGGGGGGGGGCGAAACCGCCTTCGCCCCTCCCCCCTGAATCCGCCACTGAGCAGTATTGGGGTGGAAGTGGGTAGTTCTATATTTCTTTCTTTCCATTGTCATTTTGTGGTCTTTTTTCTCTTTCTAATTTCATGGTTATCTTTAGGAAATAATTAGATGTTTGACTTTCCTATACATGGAGAATGTCTTGAAGGATGCAATAAAATTATTATTATTATTATTGGTCGTACATTACGGTTAGACCTTTCAAGTTCTAGAACCATGATTTTTTTTTTGGTTCTTCACTATGTTATAGTTCAATATTATCATTGAGTTTAAATATACATGTATATTTAAACTCAATGATATTATAAAACTTTCGAACCTTGTTCTCAAGTTTCAATCATCTTAGGGGAGCACGTTGTAGCAGAACAACATATATACGTGTTGGGTAGTTTATGTTCAATTCAGGTTGGTCCGACGTTAAACCAAACTCTACCTGTACCATATGCGTAATTTTCAGGCTCTTTCCATTCCGCTTCAATATGACAATTGTCATACGAGTCTGATAGCCGTACTGATTGCTTTGTCTGTTTTCACATAATAATTATTTTATTATATTCAATTGTGTGATCCGGAAGGCCTGGTATTAGGTAGGTGAAATTGAATAACTCTTTCAATGTTTTGCAGATTGCCAGATTTATATTCATATATTTTAGATTCTTGTTAAACACATTCAATAACTGTAGTCAACCTGAATGAGAAAATTATTAATCGGTATTCAGACGGATTTCGAATTCCGGAAAAAGTTTTCACTTCGAACGGGAGTCGAACCACGTATCTTTGGATTTCCGGTCCAACGTGATAACCATGATTTTCTCATATACATTTCACAGACGTTAATCTCCAATTTAAAGTCAACCTGAATAAAATCTAGTGAAACCCACCTCTGAATCAACTGGATCAACGTAAAAGATGGATGAACGAACAGCCATAATCTCGTCACTTCACGTCAGTGCTTTTTGTCAATAATAACGCCCAATAACATATCTATTACCATTATTTTGATGCGATTCAAATCAGAACACCCCTTCAATAAGGCTTTTTATAGATAATTATACAGATGGATTTCTCGTTAATGTAAAAGACAGAAAAACGATATAGACATAATATATTTCAATATGTAAGTACTTACTACATATAATAAATTATTAGTTTGCAATATGGTATTGTGGCTCTGTTTACTGTTACTTCAAAAAGTAAGTACAAAAATAAGTTTGACAAAATTTTCATTATAGAGAAAGTTTTCATATTTTCTTTCTGACCTTCAGAACTATTTTGTCGATATATGCTCATAGTATCACAATGTTTTATTTATTCTTTCTCTTATTGTAATGCTCTTCAGCTACTCTACGTAGTTTAGCTTCCATAGTACTTTCCGTTTCTGAAACCATTTTACTGAAGAATCCTTCTGCATTTTGAAGTAATTCATGCGGAGGTGCGAATTCCCTCAATTCTCCTGCATCCAGAACAATAACTTTGTCAGAATCCATAATAGTATTCAGCCTATGTGCGACGGTGAGTACAGTACAATCAGCAAAGTTCTTCCTTATTGAGGTTTGAATCAAGGCATCGGTTCTGAAACCATAAACAAGCATTAAAAACATTCGAGGTAAAATATCGGAAAAATATTATTAAATTGAGTGAATATACATTCATTGGTAGATTATGAAAAACAATATAGTTTGAAAAATACACGACTTATTTTTATATTTTCACCAGATTCGGCTCCACTTCAACTTTTGGGATAAAAATAAGTTATAATAAGAACGGTAATGTCGAAGTAGGTATCCGATAATGAAAGAATAGATTTTCATCATATTATATCTAATATATTATAAGCATATATCTAACATAACCAATAAGGCTCATCATACGCCTGCTATTCACAATGTGAAGCCAAATCTTTGGTAAGGATTGAGTTGTACGCATGCGTCCACTGGAAATTAAAAAATTGCGGTAAATGTAGAGGTTATGTATATTTCGAGAGACGACAAGAAGAATGAAATCGAGGATGAAAATATGCCGCTGAAATATTTTCTGTTTAGTTCCAAAATATGATTAGAGATAACAATGATATGCAAGACTTGAAGAAAACGGAATGAAGCGATTGAACAATTTCACATAAAATTGTTGATTTGTGATCGATAATATGCACATTAATTATTGGAAAACGTAGGTTTCAGGACATACTACAATGCGTCACTGCGTCAGGGTGAGATAGAATGAATAAGTAACGTTTATTCTTTATATTACTGCACATGTGCTGATCTGGATACTTACCAAAGCCCAGCTTCAATTTTCATTGGCTGTTTGCCTATATTGAAATTATTATACATATAATTATCTTCAATCTGCCCTTATTGGTCATATAGTAATGATACTACTGTTTGCTAGCATCCCAACATATAAATATCTGATCTGTCAGTTCTTTCATTATTTTTGGATTTACTGATTTATTCGCGATGAGAGGAGAGGAAGTATTAAATGTGAAGTTTGTGGAGCAAATGATAATTTTGGATAACTATCACACCCCAGGTTTTTCTATCATTCATCTTCATCGTCTGCAATGGTTGCACAATAGAAATTTTACTATCGTTTCTCCAGCCCGACTTCTGACCAAGAATTCAGCCGATAATTCGAATAAAGGCAAGCTTAAAATCCATCCATCTATTTTAAAGAGGAGATAAGATGGGTACACAAGAATTGAAAGACATGGAAACGAAGAGACTTTCAGCGTTTTCGGCAAGTATATATCCTTCGTCCTATGCTAAATAAATGGGACGGAGTGCTGGAGTTGCTGTTTTCTCTCAAATAATTCCTCAGAAAAAATGTATTGATGTCTTGAATATTTTGCCCGAAAAGCTTTTGAGAAAATAGATACTGTAGCGTCGAAACCGTAAAAAGGTTTTTACATTTTTACGCCAATATCCGCCTAATTTTGTATTTCAAAATTTTCCGGGCTGCAGGTAAAAAAGTCATGAAGCAAGTGATCTGATCTCCGAGAACGATGCTCAATATATCAATGAAAACCGTCTCTGACAAGGTTGAATTACCACTTGCTCTTGTAAGCTCTAAACGTAACCTTATTGGAATTAAGGATTTTTAAACTGAAGAAGATTTCAAGAGCCGATGTCATGATCAAGTTAACAATTCCTTTGAATTTTAGATCAGCATTCCACTTGTCAGGAATCATAACAATGAGTAGAATGCTCTCTCGAAATTTAAAGGAGCATTTAACTTCATTATGAAATCGGCCCTAACTCACATAGATAACTCTAGACAATTTAATGATTCCAATATTATTTCAAACTTACTGTGGATCAACATTCGCAGTGGCTTCGTCCATAACTAATATTTTATTGTTTCTCACTATAGATCTTGCTAAACACAGTAACTGTCGTTGACCAGCACTAAAATTTGAACCTCCTTCACTTACTTTCATGTCCAAACTTTCAACAACATTCTTCAGTTCAACCTTGAAAATAAAAATTGAAACAAGGAAATCATTTGACAAACGTATCGGCCTACATTTTCTAGGGCTTTCCACAATGCGAGATCGTCGCTTTTTCCAAATGGATCCAAATTATATCTAACGCTCTCAGAAAATAGAGTTGGTTCTTGAGGTATAATTGATATTTTGCTCCTCAAATCAGACAGGCCCACTTTGAAAATATCGACACCATCAATTTCTATGGAACCTTCTGTAGGCGCCAGTCTGAATAATGCCGATATGAGAGTTGATTTTCCTGCGCCAGTGCGTCCTACGATTCCAATCTGAAATGAAGACACAGAAAGTTAAAAAGAAGCAAACTATAATAAAGGTTGGGAACCAGAAAAGAGTCGATAACTTTAAATTTAAATCATTGTGAAGAAGTTTTACAACTAGTCTTCATTATATTGGATGAACAATTGTATTGTCAAACTTCGCCGGTTAATTTTGCACCACTTTCTTTTTTGAAAATACAAATTTTTCGGAAGAAAAAAATTGTTGGTGAAATTCATGTTTTTGTGTAAGGAATTTCGAAACCTTTCAAATGATTTATCACATGCCCTATTCGGAATACACCAAAGGTTGCTATGTTCCGTACGAGATGCTTTTTCAGAGTGCCAATTACATCGAAATAGCATGTATAGCCCTACTCTGGGCTTCTGACGGTATAAATAATTTTACGATGAATCCGAAGTGGACCCCTGGCCGGTACAAGACGAATCTGGCATTCGTTCGAACACAGGCGGAGATAAGCGTTTAGAATGATAGATTGTGAATAAATGTTTCTGTAGTTAGAGTTTTCAGAGTTGGCCACTGAGTGAATAATTCAATTCACTGAATTGAATCTTTCGACCGAATGAGTGAGTCGATTTACCCAGCCGAAAAAATCATACGATTCACCTGCGATCATTGACGTCACGAAAGCAAATTCACATGTTCTCGAGTACGAGTAGTGCTAATAACTCGCGTCCTCTATTCAATGGACCGATTCCACCATACCATATGTATATCTAATAACATCAATATGGATTATACCCCTGCTTTTCACAGTCACAACGTGAAGCCAAATCTTTGGTAAGGATTGTGTTGTACGCTTGCGTCAACTGAAAATTCGAAAATTGTGGGAAATGTAGAGGTTATGTATATTTCGGAAGACGACAAGAAAATAGATAGCGAGGATGAAAATATGTTGCGTTCAAGTCTAAAATATGAATAGGATTTAAAAATGATATGCAGGAATGCAGGACTCAAAGAAAACGGAATAAAGCAATTAAAACATCTCACATGAAATTGTGAGGTTATGATCGAAAGTATGAAGTTATGAGTGACATACGTTTAAGAACATAATTAATACGATGGTCAGAGAGAGACAGAATTAGAAAATTATTTTCATTCTCAATATTGCCGCACAAGCGCAGATCTGGATTCTTACCAAATATTGGCGTTATTGGGTCTTTTTCCGCTCTAAAGCTTCGAATTAATAATTTGTCATATTGCGCGATTTTTGATACTGGAATAATTGACAATTTGTGAATTTTTAGTTCATATTGTGTAATCAATTTGTTGCTTCATTTTATGTTTCAATTTCGTGTACAAAACTCTCGTGTTTCCATTTCTTTCAACTTTTTTCTATAATGGTGGGTTTCACAAAGCGTAATCACCGGTGATCGGAGCTTGATCCAGAATCAACTCGATTTGACAGTTGAAGAATCTGAGAATCATGCCGTTGATCACCGGTGATTACGCTTTGTGAAATCCACCGTAATATAATATAAGTGTAATCTCAATGGTGTAATATAATTTTGTGGCAATCTTACGAGTATAGTTTTGTATACATTAGCCCTAGGTGCGTGTTCACACGTCACGTCAGCGTAGTATGTATGAGCTTTAATTCCTCTACTTTTAATAAGGCATTATTCAATTCGTTGATATTGAAATCCTCTGCAATTACTATATTTTGATTTGGATCATTGAAGAAAATAATCAGCGCTATATGTAGTTGTTGTATGAATAAATCATAATCTCCGCTAGGGAGCCTTCAGATACACAGATGAGTGAGTCTTTGTGGTCTTTTCCAGAATGTCACATATTTCGACATTCTCTTCGATCGACAGTTTATTTATTTCTGTAACTGTACTGCAAAGAAAGTCATTCCCGGTCAATATCAAGCTACCACCATGTATGGAGTCCTGGCGACAAAAAAAAACTCGCCACGTTGTAGTTAGGAATATTCACGCCCTTGAGTTAATCAACAGTCATCCAGTGCTCAGTTACACAAACAACTTTATAGTTTTCCCTGAAATTCACTGCTTCAAGTTTATTTCTAAGGCATTGCCAGGCAAAAATGACATCCAATATTGCCTCGAACTTTTTTCTGCTGGTATCCTAGTTTCTTAGTTTGAGGATTACAATTTCTTAATAATCGGTTCTGTGAGAAAAAAAAACTTGAAACGGTTCACCACTACACCAAGAGGCCAGTTTTCCGGCTTATAGAGGTACTCAACAAAAGATAAGTCAGCGCCAACCTTGAATGAAGAGCTCTTTGATCCTTCTCGACTCAGCAGTTTCTCGATTACAAAATCGCCCCAAGGAAAACACCCCATAAGGTGCTTTCGAACCTGCGACTCCGCCATTCCCTCACACACACGTCCCACATAGACCCAGGCACGTCGTGGGACTCCCTCGAAAGTAGTAAGTTTGACACCTGCCCAATCACCTCGCCCCTTCTTTTCACACTTGCTTTATGCCCAGATTTACCTTTATGTGAACTTATATTTTGTAGTATCTTTTAATTTTAAATGTTTTTGTATGTCATGTGTTGAGAAGAACACTCAGTCTTCTATGATTTATGAATATTCTGTGGCTCGAGGTGAGGACTCGAGCGGGAGGGGAGACAACAGGTCTGTTTGATTTTCGGTTGGAACGGAACGGTTGTTATCCAAATCACTGTTGCTATATACAGCTACCTGAGAGGGCTCAGGCATATATAGCGTGATTTTGGACCGCGTGTCGTATTTATGTGTGTTAGACCATTATTATATGTCTGTGTGCAAAAACTTCATTAAAAACTAAATCTGTGAAAGTCTTATCTATTCAACCCACGTATCCGCCCATCCATCCTACAATTTTCTCTTTTGAAATTGTTTTCTTTCTCAGGTTTTTTTTCATTTCGGCAGATTTCTGTAACATTTGCTGAATTATTTGTAGCGTACTCAAAATTTCTGTCTTTTGGCGTCGGTAGTTCAGGTTTCACCGCTATATTTGGCGCTACGAAGTCGCCAGATTTGTTTTGATGTAGTGGTCTGTTGTTCGATTCGTTATACAGGGTCTTTCACGAGGAACCTCACCCATATTTATACGGGAAACTACTGAACGTAATTTCATGAAATTCAGCACTTATAAGTATTTCACGATGCTGATGAAATCTAAAATATTTTCAAGGCATGAGCACCTCCGGTTTTTCGGAAATGACGTCAACTCCCGTTTTTCAAATTAGAACACCATTTTTTTATTGCAGAAATAGATTCCTTAGAAAATTTCAAGTTATTTTGATGTAACATTTTTCAGTTTTATTTGGAAAATTCTCTCTGAGCGGGAAAATTCGAAAAAAAAAATCGAAAATAGAGCTCCGCTGAAACAAGAATAACTTCGAGGTTTTTGGATGGAAAATTTTCATTTTTGGGATTTTTCAAGATGTAAGATTGATGTATCCACTTTAAGAATCGAAATCGCGATTCATGATACAGGGGGTGAAAAAATCGCTTTCAAAGTTAGGGATGACAAAATCGTGAAAAATCAATTTTTCCAAATTAGAACCCCATTTTTTTATGGCAGATATTGAATCTACGTTAAAAATAATGTGAGTGTATGCATCACACCCTTGCCCTAAAGTGGATATTAACTCAGAAAATTTCCATTTTAGGGCAAGGGTGTGATGCATACACTCACATTATTTTTTAACGTAGATTCAATATCTGCCATAAAAAAAATGGGGTTCTAATTTGGAAAAATTGATTTTTCACGATTTGGTCATCCCTAACTTTGAAAGCGATTTTTTCACCCCCTGTATCATGAATCGCGATTTCGATTTTTAAAGTGGATACATCAATCTTACATCTGGAAAAATCCCAAAAATGAAAATTTTCCATCCAAAAACCTCGAAGTTATCCTTGTTTCAGCGGAGCTCTATTTTCGATTTTTTTTTCGAATTTTCCCGCTCAGAGAGAATTTTCCAACCAAAACTGAAAAATGTTACATCAAAATAACTTGAAATTTTCTAAGGAATCTATTTCTGCAATAAAAAAATGGTGTTCTAATTTGAAAAACGGAAGTTGACGTCATTTCCGGAAAAACCGGAGGTGCTCATGCCTTGAAAATATTTTAGATTTCATCAGCATCGTGAAATACTTATAAGTGCTGAATTTCATGAAAATACGTTCAGTAGTTTCCCGTATAAATATGGGTGAGGTTTCTCGAGAAAGACCCTGTATATTGAGTTCACAGATGTTGTTGCCAGTCTGTTTTCAATTATTTTCTCTAACAGGGATGTATATTTTTTCATAACTCCAACTTTATCTTGCAATACTTCAATAAGTTTTGATTTTTCATCTATAATTCTGTTCAGATACATCAATCACATCTTTGTCGTCGTCATTCCGACATAAATGCTTGCGATTTAACGCTGTTAGACTTCTGGCTGTGGGGTTAACTGAGGTCAGGCACGTAGCCAGGATTTTCTTTCGGGGGGGGCCCACAATTTCGGGGAGGGCCCACAATAAGTAAACGTTGCAAATTTTGTCAAATATACATGCATTTTTTGATATAAACAGGCATTTTTTGATATTTCGGGGGGGCACGGGCCCCCGAGCCCCCCCTCCTCGCTACGTGCCTGACTGAGGTACCAATTTAATGCCAATAAGCCTGCAACCATCAAAGCATTGAAAGCCGGAGTTACACTCTGTATCAATGATCTTGAAAGTTCGCTATCGAGATTAGATAGAGCTCTGTTATAGGTTAAAGAATAACTTCAAACTGAATGAACAAAAAACTAAGTCCATTTTCGTTACAATCACGAAATCTCGTTTTGATATACCTAAGTTGTAGTTGTAGTTGGCGACCCGGGTTTTACCCTGTCACACGGAAGCAAAAATTTTAGGCTGCGTTCATTCATTTGAATCACACATAGAAAAATTGATCGTCTGAGCTCGGTTCTCTATTCTTTTCGGTTAATTAAAGATGAATTAGATAAATAAAAATATTTATCTAACAAGATCATTGGATTATACTTATCTCATGCATAGACTCACAATATCTGAAAAAGGCCCTTTATACAGATGTTTTCAATTTTACAATAAACCCTTCAGATCGAACAACACGATTTTACCTTTTCACCAGGCTCAATTTGTAGAGTTAGATTTTTCAGTACTGGTTCTTCGTCTGGAACATATCGCAAATAAACACTTTTGAAAGTTATTCTGCCAGCTTCTGGCCAATCTCTGGGAGGTTTATTGCCAGGCAATGATAAAAATGGTCCTTCTTTCTCCAACTTAGTATATTGTAATACCCTTTCTACACTTGTCATGTGACTTGATACTTCTGCTGTGTTCCGAATTCCAAATTGCAGCATACCAATGATAATCAAGCTCTGTGATATGACCAATCCAACATCGCCAGCAAGAACTGAAATAAAATGAAATAATTAGTAGGTATTATAGAAGTAATAATTAGATGGTACACAGGAATTACTACAACAAATTGCTCGATCCTACATGAAGCGGAAATTTGAAATATTTCAAATTAAGAGTATTCCGGGCTCTATTGCCGTTTCGCCTCCAACGGCGGTAGGCATCTCAGGAGGTTTCTCGGTCGGAAGTTGTAATCCGACGATTCACGGCTCGGAACTGGTGATGTTACTTGATCTGTCGCAGTTTCATGGTGTTCTTCCATAATTGCTGGAATTTGAGTCCAAACTCTGTTCAGAGTGCGGTATAAATTGCACTTTAAACGATCCTCTGAAAATTCCAGGTGATAGCTTCGGCTTTCCATGCGACTGGTGTAAGGTGATACGATGTAAAAAGTGTTCGAACCTAGGATCCACCGAAGTAAGAGCCATTTCGGCTTCGAGTCGCTCTATTCCATAGATTTTTGAAGCTTGTGCTCCTTAAGTGAATTTGAAGCTGAAGTTTCTTCTTCTTTTTCCTGTGCGGCGCTCTTGGTTGGCAGACCGTAGGCCTTGTGGCCCATTGTTCATATCGCATTTAAGCAATCCTATAGAGACTCAGACCCAAAGCCACGCCGCGAGCTGACAGGGAGGAGTCTGTCTCACCATAGAGATGGAAGGTTTAGGGTTCCCTGGGTATGTTAACCTCAATACAGATAGATTACCGCACGCGAACAGTATATGTTCCGCCGTTTCATGCGCTTTCCTGCACCAACAGCACAGGGAACACTCAGTTAGACCCATTCTTTGCAGATGTTTGTTAAACAGATGGCCAGTTGAAGCACCGGCCACCAGAGACAATTGCTTCCTCTCGAGAATCTAGAGCTTTATGACCTCCAGCTTCGAAGAACGTCCCTTGATTAGGAGCTTCGACTGCCTAAAATCCGTTTTCGTGTTCCACTCAGAGGAGAATTTTTCATCAATTCATCTCTTGAAGAGATTTTTGATATATGTATGACAGATAGGAAGCGCGGGTTCCGGCCCAGTGAAAGTCGAGCCAGCCCCTCCTTTGGCTAATTTATCTGCTTTTATATTTCCAGAGATAGACGCATGCGCCGGGCACCAGACAACATTGAGAGTGTGATCTGAGCCAAGCGTGCGCAGAGCCTTTCTGTATTCATAAACCAAGTTTGAGGATACTTTCATTTCAGAAAGGGGTTTCAGCGTACCCTGGCGGTCGCAGCATATGTATATGTGTTTCCCCGAGTAGCCTCTGCGAAAACTCTCCTCCGCACATACGAGGACAGCATATAGCTCTGCTTGTGCTATACAGGGTCTTTCACGAGGAACCTCACCCATATTTATACGGGAAACTACTGGACGTATTTTCATGAAATTCAGCACTTATAAGTATTTCACGATGCTGATGAAATCTAAAATATTTTCAAGGCATGAGCACCTCCGGTTTTTCCGGAAATGACGTCAACTTCCGTTTTTCAAATTAGAACACCATTTTTTCATTGCAGAAATAGATTCCTTAGAAAATTTCAAGTTATTTTGATGTAACATTTTTCAGTTTTGGTTGGAAAATTCTCTCTGAGCGGGAAAATTCGAAAAAAAAATCGAAAATAGAGCTCCGCTGAAACAAGAATAACTTCGAGGTTTTTGGATGGAAAATTTTCATTTTTGGGAATTTTCAAGATGTAACATTGATGTATCCACTTTAAAAATCGAAATCGCGATTCCTGATACAGGGGGTGAAAAAATCGCTTTCAAAGTTAGGGATGACAAAATCGTGAAAAATCAATTTTTTCAAATTAGAACCCAATTTTTTTATGGCAGATATTGAATCTACGTTAAAAAATAATGTGAGTGTATGCATCACACCCTTGCCCTAAAGTGGATATTAACTCAGAAAATATCCAAATTGCTTAGTTTGTTCGAAATGCTCTGGGTGTTCAACTGCATTATTTTTAATTTTGTAGATTGTTGGATGACAGAACGAACATGGTCTTTAGAATTCAAGGATCTGTTTCTCCTGCTTGGCGCCGTCTTGAAAAAAATTTGTTGACAGTTATCCCTTCTGGCCAGAAATTAGGATCATTCAATTGGGAGGCGAATACCGAGGGAAAACTCAACTTGAAAGATGAATGAATATCTGGTTGTTTCGATTTCAGTTTTTCACATGTGAAGTCCGGAATGGTTTTGTTTAAGAATTGATTCATATCTTCGACTGTGGTTGATGGGTCGAGTCGAGAAACATGTATGTGCGATAGGTGTTTCTTTGGTGCACTGATAAGTGTAGTAGACTTTGATGATCCAATTATAAGACTACTGCGTTTTTTCTGCTTAGGTACCCCGGAAGATATTACATCTCGGTTTTGGCCTGATTTCTTTCTTCTCCGTACCTTAGTGGTCCAATCCGAAGATGAAGCATTATCCTGTATTCGGGACTTATTTTTTCGAGACTTTTCTTCTCGAGGCTTTCCTTTTCAAGACCCTTCCTTTCTGATGGAAGAACTCTTTTATCGGAATGACACTTCTCGGGGTTCACATCGGTCGGAAGTTCACTGACCTCCAAAGATGGTACCGCGTGTTTCATATTCTTATCATCGAGGGAATTCCGCTCGGTTATTATCACAGATGTGTTGCTGTTATTGTTCTTTTTCAGTGATTGAATTTCCTCGATAAGCGTATTCATCTGAATTTCTGCGAAATGATTATACTTTTCAAATTCGCGATTTCAGTAAAAAGAGGATGAA
Organism: Adalia bipunctata; assembly: GCA_910592335.1. Taxonomy (NCBI): domain Eukaryota; kingdom Metazoa; phylum Arthropoda; class Insecta; order Coleoptera; family Coccinellidae; genus Adalia; species Adalia bipunctata. Next base: position 48,972,327 of record OU342950.1, on the reverse strand, counting down.
GTGCCTCTTTGATGGCTTCTTTCATTGAGGAATCCAATTTTACGCCTGCTTCCAATGGATCATTATGGGGACACATCGCGGCAGCACCGATTTCCGTGGGATTTTCACAGTGACCGCAGATCCAACCGATTATCAGTCCATTTTCACGCATTTTATTAAAATCTTCAACAGATATATGCTCGTCCAGTTTATGGTGAAACACCCTGAGTAGAAAAATTACTATAGGAATATTTCAATACCTGCTTAATAACGGACTTATTTCGTTCACTTCACTGTATGTAACTTCAACCTCATATATAGAATTTTTAATACCCGTGAAACAAATGACCTCCAAATAATTTCGAACTATTTTATAAGTATATAACAATATAGATTCTCACCTTCATCGTTAAGAAGAAATTGCACTACAGCTATGACCAAAAAAATGATTGAAACCATATCTAAATAAAATCCAAAAGCTTCAAATGCAGCTATGAATAAGTACCATGAAGAAGTGTGTTGATCTTGAATTGAGTCAAATTCTCTTCTCACCATATCCTCAGCATTTGCTGATCTTATTGTAGGCAAACCATCTAATGAGGCAGCGACGTATGAAAAAACTGGGGCCTTCGCTATGAATAAAGTATATTTAGATATACCGAAATTGAACAAACACTGTTATTGCTCACTTATTCCCTCGATTCTTTTAACATCTTGAGCTCCTTTCATAAAAATTAATCTGAACCAATTAAGCACAGCAGCAAGAATAATTGCTGGGAATATCATCCACCAAGATTTAATGAAAGTCATAGTAAGTATTCCAGCAGCTACCAGAAACACTTGAACAGCCATCAGAGTAGCGTATGGTAGAAGTTCATCAATGGAACCCATGTCTTTCGAAAATCTGTTCAAAATTCTTCCTGTAATAAGAGATAAAATCTTTTGAAGAACTCTTGCATGCTAGAAATCAATGTTGGATTATAGAATGAAAAATAAACATACAGAGTGGCCCACTTAAAACAGTCCAGCCTGATAATTTCGAAAACGCCGAGACAGGTCAATATTTATTTCAAGGGAGTCGTCTTTTGATGGAAAATTCGTGGGTGAACGATCCACTAAGCTGGTTGGATCCCCCTCAAAAATCTTAAAAGGCAATAGGAGTGGAGTGGCGAATAATTTTGTATGTTTTGCAGAAAATTTTCTGTTTGGAAAGTAGTTGAAAGTGATGGGTGCATTACATTTAGTGGTCGAGTTCCTGAAGTATTGTGATGACGAAACTGTCTATCATTAACTTCTAGACAATAATAAATTCCCTTTCAATGCTTTCATCAACATTTTGTGGCACTTCAAATGTGATCAAAGGATCAAGAATACCAACAAACATTCCAACTGAAAGAAGTGGTTTCATGATCGAATTCAAAATTTTACTATTTAGAAGTAAACGATAGACAATTTGAGCATCTCATTAATCTAAATTCGTTCAGAAATTTGACCTCTTAATTCTTTTTTCCTATCAGCCCCAACGAGGGGTGCAGATCATTCCCCCCCCCCTAGAGATTATGAATTATGAGGAAAAGAATTTTGAAAACTGAAGCTGTTCCTTCTAGGATTTCCTCATCATCTGAGCATTTGTAAGTCTATTAGATACTTCGAATGTTTAGTTGACAACCATTTGGATAATTTTTGTTTCATCAGTAAATGGATGAGAGAGAAAAGGATAATTGTTTTTCATTTCGGATCAAGTAGCACATCAACTGTTTCAGATGAAAAGCCCATTGCCTTGCCTAGGTAGACAACAGGTACTGGTAAAGTTGCAGGATCCTAGAAACTGAGCTTCTATCAAAAAGATATTTTACTATGCGGATACACCACGTTACTAGAAAAATAAATGGCCAAGTTTGAAATATCAGTTTGTATATCAGAATCAATAAAAATTGTTATGATATCAACAAGTTACAAACATAAAAGTTTGCTAACCAAAATTGTCATCAAAAAAATGTGTTATACAGAATTCTTGTAAATTCATAACATTAAATATTATTTCAACAAATGTTTTCATTCTTGATCCTCTTTCAGTGAAATGCCATTTTTATTGCAACTATTGATCGTTGCAGAATATAGATGGAAATATTTTTCCATCTCAATTGCTTTGACTATTTCACTCATTTCAAGAACTGACCATCCACAGTCTAATGACAGCTCGTATTATCGCGAAAATACCAACTGTTGCAGAAAAGAAGAAAAGGGCCTTTATCCCACAATCTTTATTAAAAACTAAATACAGTTGACGACTAGTTTCGGAATTTTTCTACTACAATTCCATTCTCAAGTCTAAGATACAAGCTACAATCTTCGGAAAATTCGCAAATAATCAAAATTCAAGGCAATCAAAATTCAAGGCGGTCAAAACATACAACGATCAAAAAAGGTGTATTTAGTTCTTAATAAAAATTGTGAGATAAAGGACCTCTTCTTCTTTTCCGCAATTATGAATTGCCCACATTTATCAATCTTCCAATTTAATACCAACTGTCTCTAAATTATAATTGGTCTTATTACTTCGGTATTTTCAACGAATGGCACAGACTTATCTGTGATTGCACCATGGATACGAACGGTTTGACAACTGATGAATATAAATTGTAGACGTCAACATGTTTTTCTTTGCTTCTCTCGAATATGAAGTTTCTGACCTCTCAAGCCCGCAACGGACGACGAGCGATAATATAATATATATTATATCTTTGCATTGACATATGTCATTTTAGTATGGAAAAATATCGTAATATATCGCTTGGATGAAAATATAAATATATTTTTCCATACTAAAGCCCGCAACGGACGACGAGCGATAATATAATATATATTATAGCTTTGCATTGACATATGTCATTTTAGTATGGAAAAACATATTTATATTTTCATCCAAGCGATATATTACGATATTTTTCCATACTAAAATGACATATGTCAATGCAAAGCTATAATATATATTATATTATCGCTCGCCGTCCGTTGCGGGCTTAAAATGACATATGTCAATGCAAAGATATAATATATATTATATTATAGCTTTGCATTGACATATGTCATTTTAGTATGGAAAAATATATTTATATTTTCATCCAAGCGATATATTACGATATTTTTCCATACTAAAATGACATATGTCAATGCAAAGCTATAATATATATTATAGCTTTGCATTGACATCTGTCATTTTAGTATGGAAAAATATATTTATATTTTCATCCAAGCGATATATTACGATATTTTCCCATACTAAAATGACATATGTCAATGCAAAGCTATAATATATTGTAACGTTTTCTTCGTTATTAAAACGTCCGGGTTCAATTAAACTATTTATTTACACCACTTATAACACTAATAATTAACAACTAATGAACTTATTCTAACAAAAGTCTGTACAATTTATTTCTACTGATTTATTTGGCACTATTTATTTCTACTCGGCGCTCGTCTCTGACTGAATGAATCTCTCATCGTCGATGGGCCCCTTATATGCATAACGCCGATTGTTTCTCGCTAAGTCCGGACCCGTCTAGAAACTTCGCGAAACATTCGCGGCCTCTATGACGCCACGCGTTTCCAGAAACTTCTCGATCGAGCCGTAGCGCACAGGGCCGTACTTGTCACAATATATTATATTATCGCTCGTCGTCCGTTGCGGGCTTTATTCTGTTCGTGAAATAGTTTTATAAAATATCACACAAGAATGAATTTTCCTCCTTTGGGGAACACCACTCGTCCTACGGACTCGTGATGTTTCCCAGCAACTCGTTTCCGTTTGAAAATAAATCGATAGACTCATAATCCATTCACTTCTACTAAGTATCCCGGTTGGCCAAGATTTAGGTATATCAAGTTTTTTTTACTTAAAACTGACGCAGGTTGGCACTCGTGAAAGTCACAATAATTCTCAGACGTTGCCAATGTGACACAGGTTTTGATCTCTGTGGTAGTCAAGAATCGAATCGCGTAGAAAATGTCAAAAATTCACGTTTTCCAAATGCAATTTTTGGATACTCATCATCGTAGAACTAGGGTGATTTTATTAGCGAAAAGTCAAACTTTGATCAATTTTCCTAAATAGATGGGAGAATTTTGGAAAATATGAATACCGAGCAATAATTTTGCATTGAGTTTTCCTCTTTCGATCCGTATATTTACATCACGGCCAGAATATCTGTGAAAGAAGTTTTATCGAGTTTAAAATGGCCCTTTTTGTCGGATTTTGTCGCCATTTTCGCGAATTTTTAAAAAAATACTTCTACATCGCCTAGCAAACCGAAATTCCAGCCACATATAAATAGATTATTCCTCTTTTAGATCGTATAAAAATCTTTTCACTATATCGCAGCGAACGCTGCGATTTTAAGATTCTTCTGGACCCACTTATCGACAGATTCCCTCGGGCCGGTCCACCGAGTTACCATTTTAATATAGTATAGAACAACTTATTTCATCCACAACTTCAGCCAACTTCCCGTTTTGAAAATTGTGGACATATTATTTCGAAAATAATGAGATTCTTCATAATGATGTAAAATGGAACTGTATCTGCGAAATTAGTCGAACCATCATATCAGTTTTATTTACGATATTGTATCATTTACAATTTTCCAGATCCACGCCAGTGATTTTTGTTTACTCTTTGTTTGAAAAACAAACATCATTTATTATGAGGACGAAACATTCAGTTCATCGAGAATGCTCTATCTTGTTGTGGAATATCTTTGCAGTCAATGCTGTTTCTCTTCCTAATACAACGCCTTGGAAAACGTTGGTCTAAATACTCCAAATATTGACAAAAAATTAACGCATAATCTAGGGTACCGTTACTTCAAACATGAAATGATCTTCATCATACTGTGGATCATTTTCAATAATATCAGACAAGGCAATATCCATAAAGGTGATAGATGGGGAATACTAATGTTTTTTTTGTGTACAAATCAAAACGATTTTAGTGTCGGCAAATTGTTTTTACGGTATTCCCTGGGATCGATTTAATTTTATATATCATTTCATGGTTATTGTAGGTGAATTTTAAATAATCTCACCTGACGTATTAGTGTCGAAGAATCTCATTGTTGCTTGAAGAACGTTTGAGAAAATCGAATTATGCAAATTAGTCGAAGCATTCATACAAATTTTATAGAAAAGAATAGATCTCACAGTCGTCAATACAATTCCCATGACGATGAAAAATGTGTAAACCTGGATATATACATTATTGGTCAATGCAGTAACATCATCCACCAACAAATCAACTGAAGAACTCTCTTCACTTGATGTATACAATAAATTCGATGTTGTGTTCAATAGGGATTCCTCTGTTGTTTCCAAGAAATCTGTTGTATTTGAAATAAGAGTCGAAACCGTGGTCATGGGAATTGAAGAAGGTAATGTCGAGTTTGCCTTCAGTTTACCAACATTGTTCGTCCTGTAACATGAATTATGGAAATGAAGATTATATAACTACTGACTTGGAAGTTATACTATCCGATGGGATATGAAATTCAGTATTTCTTAACTTACCAGAAGGTTACCCATAAATCGCCACCATTGCAAGCTGTTTGAGCTAGTAGTAGAAGAAATACTTCAATCAATAGAACTAAAGAACTAGCACCAGCTCTGTAATATTCTTTGTACACCGAAAATGGCATTGAACCTCTTTCGATAAGTTCTTGTGTTTCCTGGGGTTCTTCACATAGTTCCTCCTCCTCCCCTAAACCAAAAGACTGAAATCGTGGTAATTAAATCATATAAAATTCAGAAAAATTTTTGAAATCTCAAATCAGAATAATTACCTTAAGTGAAAAAGTCGATTTCGATTCCGAGGGTACTTCAGCAGGTTGAGGTTCTGTTTGGCTTGTCTGTCTCAAAATTTTCAATTCATCCGTAGAGAGCTGTGAAGGTCGGATGAATTTCTCAATTTTTCCCTGAAAATAAATTATCTTACTGTTTTTTACACAATGCTTTATTTTTGTTATTATTATTCATACAAATGCATAAAATGCATTTTTATTGCTCATGAGTTTTTAATTTCATTAATTTCGAAAGACGATAACTCAATCTTATAAGGAAGCCTTCACAGGTCGAAGCCTCGAATCAATGGGAAATTGGCTCTCTGTGAATTTGCCGTGATGCCGATCAAATATTTCATTGCACCACCTATCCAAATTCAACAGTTTAGAAAACTTTTGCAAAATTTCAAATGGCCGTTGGTCAGAATTCACATCGTTAAAATTTCATAATACACCACACATGTGAACGGACTTCTTCGGTAAACAAGAAGAAGAACCAGAGATTTACCGTTCAATACTCTCTGATGTCTACATCCAGACCAGAATGGGTCTATACCTTTTCAACTTCGAATTGGGAACTATCAAAATCAAATTGGGAACTATCAAAATCGAATTGGGAACTAACATATTCAAATTGGGAATAATCAAAAGCAGATTGGGAATAATCAATTTCATATTGGAATGACATCTATGTGAATCAGATCTTCGAATTACTCGATATGTAATTAACTCTCAAATTTGTCCAAAGTAAGTGAGGAACGATAAGTTTACAATTTCTTTTTCATAATCATGCCAAGTACAAAGAAGAAAGCTGCAGATTCAATGAAAAAGCAGGTAATTGCGGTATGCAATGAAAACATAACACAGACAGAATTTCGTCTTCAAAGAATGGATAATTTGATAAGAAGGAATATATCAACCATTACAGTTAGTACCTGTACCAGATATGTGGTTCATCGTTCATATGTGTTGTTTTGAATTTCTTGGAAATGAGAGCACAAGCACAAATATGAAATTTTCTAAGTACTTCTTACACTTTTTGAATGTTTGTAACTTCAAATACCTATATATTAATAGTTTTTTCTTCATGTTTCATCAATATAGAGATCTTCGGATCATGCCGATCTTGATTTACATAGCCACGAATAACGTTTCAATTTGAAATTGATTATTCCCAATTTGAATGTGTTTATTCCCAATTTGATTTTGATAGATCCCAATTCGAAGTTGAAAAGGTATAGACTAGACGAAGTTAACTTAGTCTTTTGAGTCAGCCAAGTTCCTCTAGAATAATTATATCCTTGAGAATTCCATGAAAAGCACTTCGTCTGCTACCGTTATCAGTAATAAGGTTTTGCTAAGTACGATGTCTGTAAGTTATTTAGCCATTGGCTAATCCACGGGTTTCAATGGGGAAATTCGATCCGGGAGAATAAAGATTTTACTTCATGCAACACATACATGGAGCCAGCGTCAAAGTTAGTTGGTATATGCCTCCCTAGTCACCATAAATCGTGAGTAACATTGTTTCAGAATTCACTGGTATTTTACACCACACGCAGATTTTTCTCTCGAAGAGAGCTCTATGTACGTTTTATACAGCCATTATGAGGAATCTATCGAATTCACAGGATGAGCCTTTGACTGTACATATATTCTAACTGTAAATTTCTCTCATCAAACAATACACTTTTTTTCTGTACCATTTTTCAAAATTCGGTTCTGTTTGAAAGATACAGGGTGTCGAAAATCCATGAAAAAAACACTTTCCTCTTCATATCTTCGTAACCGCTTTTTCAAATAGAATGAATTTTGGTTGATTGTTTACTCTATTCATGGTGCATATTCCTCAATCAAAACTTATTCAACATTACTCCTGGTATAAAAGTTACAGCGTAGCCGACTCATAAATCCACGCAAAAATACTATATAAACTTGAAAAAGATAAACGGTTCATGTTTTCGATATAATCAATCATTCAGAAAAAATGAAAGTATCCTTATGTTTTCTTGAATGAAACGGGAGTTATTTACCCGATAAAATTTACGAAAAAATAAAAAATCATTATAATAATCTTAAATGCTTCCCTGGATTTATTATATCACAGAATGACTAAAATTTATGAACTCTCTGATCTCTATACAAGTCAACAATGTTGTCAGAATGTTTTTCAACTTTGTCAAGAAACAAATTTCTATGATGGAAAAACGTTTGATGTAGAGATATGTAATAATAAAATCCCACAAATGTGGGAGATAAAATTGAATTCGAAGAAGCATGACGCTTTACATTATACGCACAGTTTCTATTAAAAATTTATTGTTACCGGTCCATATACAAGTCAATGAAACACAAAATTCGGATATGATGAATCTCGATACAAACCACGTATTAAATTGAAATGAATTGAATGATACTTAGCACTATAATCTGTGGCGATGTTTCTATATAAAAAATATCCTCTTGGAATTTTAACTCGACACTACACGGCTATTATAACATTAATTCATCGTTCATAGAACTGACGCTGAAGACACATAACAACGGTTTGTCTTGCGCGCCGGCGAGGTAGCGCACCGTCATAGGCGACTGAAATTAAGATCGTAGCGAGAATCAGAACTGCTCGTTGGGCATTTCCAAAGAGGTACGCCTAGACACCATTAGCGAAAAGTAAACAAAACTAGTGCCCTTGCGTTAGATCATCCGTTAACGATAGGGGACGTACTGCTTCCTTGGTTTCGCCTATGCCTATACCATCGTTCAAAGAGAAAATCAACACGATCTGGCATCGTCTTCTCAAAAGCTGTGTGAAATATCATAGAAGTTAGTTAGGTAAGTCATTGACCTCGAATCCTATGACCTAGGTTAATGAAAAACCAATTTTTTATGAGATATTGTTGGAATATCGAGAAAGATATGAACAAATTATTAGTACGAACTTATCTTCAAGAAAATCGAAGAAGGAACTTATTTTGGTGGGAGCAATATGGCTTTTCAATTGCAGGAATAATCGGACAAAACTGAGTGTTTTTGTTAGGAAATATCATGTTTGTAATATTCATATTCGAATAAGGTTAGTGCTTTATTATTTCCTAAATGTATCAACTCAATTTTAATCGAGAAATATGAACTTTGCATCAATTCCAGAGAATCGTATCAGGCCAATTTTTTTTTCAACAGTGCCGAATTCGGAAAAACGGAATATGAAAAAGGGGTTTCTTTTGGCCTCACGAATCTACAGTTAAAATATATGTACAAGTCAAAGACTCACCCTGTATAACCAAAGCGATTATGCCCATACGGCCGATTTGAATACACTATAGAGAACAGATTCCCGCACGTACATACAATATACAAGGTGAGTACAAACATAGCAAGTTTTCAGTGATTTCCAGGAAATTGTGCGGTTTAATTCAATTAATTAGTTTAACTGGCATATTATGTACTTCTCATAGAACGTCACCGGTTATTTCTAGTCAAAAAAGTCATGAATTCGAAAATATCTCTGAAAGCAGTCCTGGAATTTGAACTGTTTGAAATGTTGCCAGTTTCATTTTTGAATTATAATCCATACTGATGGTTATACGTGATTCCACATATAGTAAATTCATATAATCATTTCTTCAGAACTATATTCTCTGCAAATATTGGTCAAAATATTCCTCCAGTGAATTGATGAATTCCTCGTCGGCCAAACTTAGGGCATGTGGCCATTACTCATACCGCATAACATAATACTAGAGGGACCAAGCATCTTAGGGGTAGTAGACCAAAATATTACATAACCCATATTCCTTTGATCTAGGATGAATCAGTTCCACAGTAATATGAGTAATATCAGGCCCACTCCACATAGACCAATCCAAAGCTGGCTACTCACACGCTCTAAATTCTCCATGTCGCAGGCCTGTGATTAGTCGGCATAATATCGCGAGGTACTCCTCTCCTCGTGAAGGGAACTATTTCGGATTTCTTAGGATTGAATGACAGGTCCTTCATCAAGCAGCAGTGTTCGATTTTTTACGAAGCATTCGCATTGAATCAACGATAACGCTGAGTTTGCATTTGCCGACTCAACCAAGAGCCTATTTAAAAGGAGATTCCAAAAACGTGAGAATCACGTAACGATTCATTCAAAAAAATATTTGGTCACGCGATGGACCTTTGATTCTTCATATTTGTTATCTCCAATTTTTGGATTGAGTATTAGTAGACTCAAAGATTCAAAGATGTTCACAAAATATCTTCAAATACTACCTTACTACTGAATGTCCTCATGCTGATGAAACTCGTTCCACTCGGTACTCAACTCACTCTCTGGTCAGAGGTTCACTATCACAGTTCTCTTTTGAAAATCTCGAAAAGTCTTCAAAATATTGAAAATGTGAAGAATAGGGAAAATGTAGGACTGGAGCACAGGTTCATAGTTAATCGCCTGAGCAAATATTTTTTTAAATGAATCGTTTGTTACATGATTCTTTGAACGTATGGCTTAACTTCAAATCAAAACGATCGGAATAAAGAAAAATTTAAGGGCGTGTACCAGAAAAGATTGAATGATAATGACACTTGATACCTTCTAGGCGGAATTAATTTGCGAATAATTGAAAAAAGAATTGATATTCAGAAAAACAGTAGATAATCATTTATAAAGGAATAATAAATCTTGCGTGACCGCAACACCATTATTGAGATCTTCATATGAGTTTTTCAGATTTCAAATAATATTGTCCCCACAAATATTTCCAAGTATTTCTTTGAATATCGCTCATCATAATAGTAGGTTAACAGGTTAACTAGTTGAATTAAAAATCGAAAATTACTGGAAAACTATTAGGTTTAGGTATAGGGAAACCCAATGAAGATAGTTTCGATATTAATTTTTACGTTCAACAAGGTACAGAAATACTGGGTGTGCCATTTGAAATAAGAAAGTTTTTGACCATTATTTGTAGTTAATGTTTGAACATTTATTATGATGACTCAGTATATTCCAGAGTTGAATTTCTTTCTTTTGCATAAGGGGGGCACGAAAAAACATTGTCTCTCTCGTTGGCTTGAAGGGTTTATTCATAATTGCAAATTAAAAATACTCCTTTTTTTTCGATTTTTTGCCATTTTCTCTACAATGCTTCTTCTGGGGCATAAAATGGTCCTTATAAACCCATCATTTGAGCTTGCCATTCAATTTTTGAATTCGTATTAGGGTATTCCATTTGAAAAAGTGTAACTTTGATCTATATCTTTGTTATCGAACACCCTGTATATGTGAAAACAATTTTAAATTGTGCATCTGATTGTCCTTCATATTTCACGAAAAAAAAATTTTCAAAATGTCTTCATTTAATGCCTCAAAATGAGAACCGCGTCTGGGGTGGGCCACCCTGTACAGTGTACACTCTATCCACACCATATATCTTTTGTAAAATTTTCGATATCTTCTTCTGATGATTCTATATATTAGAAAAGATTAAGATATTCATAGCAATCCGAAAAAAAATTATAAATCTAGGCATAGTTGTGGTTCATTTAGTGTTATGTGACAATCAAAATATACAATGTCAATGTTAATATTGTTAACAACAAGAATGAACGGAATAGAAAAAAAAACAATTTGGGATTACTTACATTATTGAGTACTAAAATGAAGTCAGCATGATTCAAGAATTGAATCTGATGTGTCACCAATATTCTAGTTTTATCGTGTAAATGTTGAAGAATACATTTTTCAACAAGATGCTTCGCAACATGTGGATCTACTGCTGATAGAGGATCATCAAATAAGTATATATCAGCATCTCTATACACTGCCCTAGCTAAATTAATTCTTGCTCGTTGACCCCCGCTCAAAGAAACACCCCTCTCTCCAACATTAGTTTTATCTCCAAATGGAAAAAGTTCGAAATCCCTTTGTAATGCACATGCTTTCACTACTTTGTAGTATTTATCTTTGTAGAAAGGTTGACCGAACAAAATATTGTTTCTCACATTTGATGCAAAAAGCCATGCCTCTTGGGAAGCATAAGATATTGAACCTCCTACTTGCATTTTACCAGAGCTCATGGACATCTCCCTCAAAAGAAGATGAAGAATAGAACTTTTTCCAGATCCTACATTTCCTACTATGCAACATAGACTTCCTGAAATGAAAAAAGTAAGTTACAAAAGAGAAAGAGGCCACAATGAATAAAAAATCTTCAACTTTGACCAATCATCGAGTCAAATTGAATGAAGAAAAAACAAAATCTATACAGGGTGTCCCACGGTCGAGTGCCTATTAGACGTTTCTGGAGAACTGGACATATTTGAAATCTGAAAATTGGGATTATGATTTTGTTCGAAATTCTCTACGGACCGAAAATATTTTTGGAGCTTGAGCACTTCCGGTTATACCAGGAGTGGAAATAAATTTGTTCAAAAAATTTATTTTTCAATATTTTCGTTTCTGATATGATTGAGTATTCAATGCTGAATACATTTCTGTTGAAACCATTGTATTCATTCGAATAGTTTTCGAAATATCGAAAAAAAAACCTAAAAAAATGTCAAATATTCATAGTCTGTGTTCTGTCCATTATTCCTATTCTGAACATCCCGAGTGTAAACCGTTCTCACAACGTCAAAGTAGAAGAATGTAGAAAGGTCATGCATCTTTTGAATTTCATAAATATCATCACAGGGTGTTTCAAATTTTGTGTCGAAAACTGTGATCGAAAATTGGCCATAACTTCTGTTTTTCAAATTAGAACCCTATTTTTTTATGATTGCGTTGGATTCTGCGAAGAAAAATAGTGATAGCACTCTCAGATGTTCTTGCTCCTAAATTGAGTAATCCCCGAGATATTTGAGCTTTTCTGGATTCATGTTGTACGTAGAGTCAAATTCATCTTATCTTTCATTTGAGAATATTCTGTGACCATAGAAGATAAATTATCCCATTGATAATTCACAAGTGACAGCTCTAATTTTAGGCATTAACCTTACTTCTCGATTTTAATTCAATGCTTACTATGGTTTCATAAGAATAGTCATCGAATCTGTTGGCATCAGAATATTCTGTGACCATAGAAGATAAATGATCCCATTAATAATTCAGAGGTGACAGGTCTAATTATTAGTTGTAACTATGGTTTTATAGGAATATTCATCGAATCACTTCAGATTCGATGAATTTGACTCTACGTACAACATAAATCCAGAAAAACTCAAATAACTCGGAAATTACTGATTTTAGGAAAAAAAGCATCTGAGAGTGCTATCATTATTTTTCTTCGCAGAATCCAACGCAATCATAAAAAAATAGGGTTCTAATTTGAAAAACAGAAGTTATGGACAATTTTCGATCAGAGTTTTCGACAAGAAATTTGAAACACCCTGTGATGATATTTATGAAATTCAAAAGATGGTTGACCTTTCAACATTCTTCTACTTTGACGTTGTGAGAACGGTTTACACTCGGGATGTTCAGAAAAGGAATAATGGACATAACACTGACTATGAATATTTTACATTTTTTTAGGTTTTTTTTCGATATTTCGAAAACTATTCGAATGAATACAATGGTTTCAACAGAAATGTATTCAGCATTGAATACTCAATCATATCAGAAATGAAAATATTGAAAAAAATATTTTTTGAACAAATTTATTTCCACTCCTGGTATAACCGGAAGTGCTCAGGCTCCAAAAATATTTTAGGTCTGTAGAGAATTCCCAACAATATCATAATCCTAATTTTCAGATTTCAAATAAGGCCAGTTCTCCAGAAACGTCTAATAGGCACTCGACCGTGGGACACCCTGTATATCTATATAAAACAGAGTTGTTGGTTACACCATACATAACTGGAGATCGGATGAACTGTTTGTTATGAAACTTCATTTATGGGTTCGTCTACGGCCTGGTTATTATAAAATCCATTAAAACTCTGAAAAATTCGATGAAGAATTTGCTTATGTAGGAAATGCTTTTCCTCCTTTTGAATAAGGCCTCTAGGTGTCGCTACTGTTTGCTTATGTAGGAAATGCTTTTCCTCCTTTTGAATAAGGCCACTAGGTGTCGCTACGGTTAGTGGCTCTTATCTAGACACTGTAGCGTAGTCGTGAAGGTACTATATTCGATATTATCGCCACTAGATGGCGATGTATACAATAGGGATGTTGACACATGTTATAAATTCATAAAAATTGAGGTTTTCCACATTGAAGGTAGTTTTTGAAATACTGAAACAATATTTTAGTGATCTAATTACTCTCATTAAATTAAATAAAATCGATTTAAAATGTGTAATCTATTACAGTTTATCACGTGACTGTAAACACGAATGAGAATACGTGACGTCACTTTTCGGTAAACAAGCTAACCTATAACCTCACTGTCATCACGAGTACGAATTTAGGAAGAACAGAAGAGAGTAAAACGTATCACCAGCGAACTATTTCACAATTATTTGTTATTATGCAAACGATTTGTTCCCGAGAATCACGCAAAATCAGTTCGCTTTGACAGACGGCGAAGTCTGTTTTCCGTATGGTGACGTCATCATAATCACTTCGTTTCAGCGGCAATTTTGAAAACTATTTTTATTTACGCATTTTTTCTTGGTATTTGCTATATTTTTCCATGAAAATATTTTTTTAGTGTTTGTATAGGGCTTATCTACAAATTAAAATTATTTCTAAAAAATAGTCAACATCCCTATTATTGTGTAATTTGCATAGAACTTATAATAACATGGAAGGCTATTATCAGATCAAAAAGCGGGTGAAGATCTCAAGTTGGTGGAACAGTGAATTTTTACCGGAATGTCAAGTAAATCGGATTGTGACAATCAGCATCAATCGTTAGTTGTCCATTTTCATATTTTCTCTATATTTTTGAAATGTTTTTGATTTATGTTTGGGTAAATATATTTGCGGAAATAACTGAATTCAAAATTGCCCATAATTAGTAATTGACATATTATTTTTGTATTTCTGTTTTGTGTGAAAGCTCATATCATGGATTACATTTGACAGATGACATTCGAAAGATGACATATGACTATTGACAGATGACATTTGACAGAACTTTTATTATGCCTAATTTATCTCCTGCTGAAAAAATAGCAATGGTAAGTTTATACAACTTCAACGGTGGGTTTCACAAAGCATATCACCGGTGATCGGAGCTTGATCTAGATCTAGAATCAACTCGATTTGATAGTTCAGAAATCTTACCAAGCCGTTGATCTCCGATCACTGGTGATTACGATTTGTGAAATCCACCGTAAGTATAGGTATCATTTAGGGCGGCGAAACAAAGTTCGCCGGGCCAGCTAGTTATCAATATCAAATGAAATTGTGAGAATTGAATTTTTGAAGTGATTCATGGGGGACAACAAAACCTCTACTTCCCGATTTTATGGTTTTAAAATGATAATGTTGTCGATTTATGATTCGTGAACCTAGAACTTGTATGCTTCAATCTCCTACCCGAGGGAAGTACAATCCCCTACTTTTAATAGGGGGAGTTTTGAGGTACATATCGCGAATCTTATGGAGAATTTTCATGGATACCGAAATGACATCTGAAGAAGAAGCATGCGGATTAATTTATCTTATTAAAATGAAGTTTTTATCGTCAGTGATTAGGAATGAGAGAATGAATTATCAGGTGTAATTTTTTCCAAGCAGTAATCTTTCCGGAGTTCAAAAATTGTTCTGCAAGCCGATAATCTTTCTCCCATATATCTTATTCTCATAAGACTGACATTTGAGAAAGATTCATATGTTTGTGGCGACCACAGAAATATAATAAACAGAACGCTATAAGGTACGTCCGAGATTCAGTAAAATGACCCCATATAGCGAATAAACACCTACTACTTGTACATGCGCAGCTCGTCTTTTCTTGCCACGTCGTTGCCAAGTTTTATGGTTTCAGATGAAGTTCGGAATAAATCTTATTGTGAAACCCAGTGAACACCGCTACGCGACGAAAACAAACACACGTCACGTCAGAAAAAGAACAGTGTCGTATTTTAGGATTTGTTGATTCCCTTTGCTGTGTGCTTTCCTGTTTATTCATTCGTATGAATTCGCTTGCCTTTTCTGCCCCTTTTTCGGTGTTTCCTCGTTGTTTTCTTGAACATTGTGTAGTACTGATACTCCTTTAGTTTAGTTTTGTACTTGAGTTTTACTAGTTAATTTTGATAGTCGAGTGCTGTGACAAATTATAGACAAAATGAAGTGCATGGTTCTTTTTTGCGAAAATAAAGGAGAAAACCATTTTATGTAAATATGAAAAATACTACAGCTATTTTATTATTATTGGGAAAGTTGATATTGACAACTTATTCATAACACATTCACGAAGTCAAGAATTTTAAGACCTGTCCTGATGACACGTTCGAATATTGCGCAAACTCTGTAGTAGGTCAATTTTCCCTATGAGGTGCCAGAAATTGTGAACTGATTGGCGTTCTAGTATTTATTATATTTCTGTGGTGGCGACCGACTGTCCACAACGTGTGTAAAATTCTGCACTTGCCGCTTACGCTTAAGCAAATGCTCGCCAACGGCGCTAACGCCTCACGCGCTAACGGAGACCCGCGGTCCGATCGATTTAGAGCAGTTCATGTCCAACACCTACGTCATTGGCAGGCTCCTCTTACAATAGTCAATCCCATGAGTCCTTTGAGCAGAGCTCAAACGAAACGTTAACCACATTCCGATTCATAATCTATAGCAATACGCTATATTTAATTTGTTATGTTTTGATAACAAAAATGTTTGTGAGTGGAACAGGGATGAATTCACCTCAGTTTATCGTGAATTTTCAAAAACTTTACAACAGTGCCCATAATTTGCAGTAAGATTAGCCAATGAAACCATTCTCAGAATATGGAATAGAATGAACTTTATTTGTCGAAATAATATAATTCATTCATAACAGTTAAACATACAATTTGACCAAATTGATCTAGAACTTTTGCTCATGATTCACTTACATAACACGAAAACATAAATAGATAATATTTGGTGTGTTATGTGCTGTATGTACATCACAATCATTCTGAACGATCTGTGATAACTCTCCGTTCTATGTGGAATCACGAAGCTACCGACATTCCTAGTGGGATACTTATGAACGTAGGGACTAAGGGCCGGTTTTATAAAAGGCGATCCGACAGTTGAACCGTGCGCCAACTACCAGATAGTTAGGAATTTGGTTGTTGACGGTTGAATCCTCGGTTGGCGTTTATAAAACCGGCCCTTAATATGCGTCGAAATGAAATGAAGGTAAACATAGAATTCAATGCGTCTCGATACAATTGAAAAATCATTCAAACAAGATATAGGGTGTTCTCTATATGGAATGAAGTATGCGAAACGCAGCTTTTATATAGATCTACCCAAAGGAGAAGTCATAGAGCCACCATACATCCCAGTATTTAAACAAAGACGAAATCAGAGATTCACACTGATAGTACTCATTTTTAGATAGTACAGTTCTTCGAGTCGTACATTTACGTGAGGCATAGTCGTATTATCTGATCAGTCCTTCATGCAAAAATATACGTGATTTCATGGCGAAAGCAGTATTATAGGGCTGTCTTCGCATAATTAAACAAACATTTTGGCTACAAAATTAGAAAATTCTGGGCTTTATTGGTCTAATAGGAATTCCACTTGACGTTTGCCTACAGCTACGGTAGGAATAATCAGAGGCATTTCGTTCTTAGGTTGTAGTCCAGCGATTGATTGCTTAGAATTTAGGACGTTACTGGATCGGTTCCCCCTGCGCTTCGGAAAAGTTTAGTTCTAGTATAGCAGATGGTATGCAAACATGCACTATGAACAATGGGAGTCTCTCCTTTCGTGTTTAGGTTGTTTTTACACTTAAAGATTTCGATGGCCTCCAAATTCATCCTTGGATAATACCTGTTACCTCTGAAGATGCCTACTGTAGTTGTAGGCGAAACGTGAGGTGAAATTCCTGTTAAATCACGGCTAGAAAGACCGGAATTTTCTAACTATGTAGATGAATCCAGCCTTGAATTCATTAATATACTGAACATTGGGCTGTCCTGAATTCATGTACGAATAAAATAAAGGTACAATATAATCAGGATATGAACTTTTTCATAAAATTATTCTATTGGGTATCGATTCCGGCCATAAGCCATCATCAGTCCAGTTGAAAATTACATACAGGGTTGGGATAAAGTATGGAACCAAGTAAATATCTTTTAAACGAAGAGAACGATATTTATGAAAATTTGCAGATAAGTGCAATGGAACAAAATGCATCTGATGTACATTTTTTTGGTAATAATACACTTCCGGTTTAACCGGAAATGCCATCCACTTATTTAATTTAAATGGGACACCCTATATATTCTTACAGATTTTGAAAGAGCTTGTTATTTTGAATTCATACATACTGAGTTTAGTGTAAAAAATTTGTAAAAACGTGAAATATAGCATCCAAAGAAGTTAAATGTATGGATGAGAATTGTCGAAAATAGGAGGGCGATGTATAACATATGATACATTTCTGAAACGGGAGAAAAATGGCGATTCTTTCTAAGTCATTTCAAACTACTATTTCCATAAGAAAAAACACAAATTTATGTTATAACTCAGCAAATAAACCTCTTAGAAAAAATCAGAGTACGCCACTGGATTGCTATTAGAAAAGTGCCTGTAAAATGTTTTTATTTCAACATCCTAGCATGAGCAGAAACAGAGATAATGACCAATGTTGAAATCGCCCAAATTTCAATTTTGGCCTATAACTCGGAAACGAAAGAAGATAGAGGAATGCAGTTGATGGCATTATCAGTTTCTCGAAAAAAGAGGACTATAAGGTGCCATTCATTTTTCTCTATCTCGTCGGGTTAAAAAGTTTTAGTTCATGTAGCACCAATTTTACCCACCCTGTACAGACAGAAAGGTATTTTTGCTTTTTTGATTAACTTGATATTTCCAAACTCAGGTCCAACCCTCGAATACAATAAACAAAGAAGAAAATTTACTAATCAAAAACAAGCGAGACAACGATCAGCAGGAAATTGATAACGAGATGCGTAATTCAAAAAAATTTATGTCACACGGAGACTCTAAGGAATGTACGCATCTCGTTTCCATTTCCCTGCTGTTCGTTGTCTCACTTGCTTTTCATTAGTGAATTATCTTTTTTCTTTGTTGTGTTCAAGTCAATAAAAAAATAAAAAAATCTACCCTAGTTGCTTCCATTGTATATCAGAAACATCACAGAACTAATGCCATTTCGCAAAGCCGTTTATTCTCTCATTGTCAATGCCGAGCCTTATAATTTCTTAGAATTTCAACATCACTGTGCTGCTTTATAATTTTTTTTCATGATTTCTTGTATTAAAATGTAGACCTGTTTTCTCTTTATTGTCTGTCTGATAATAACTCGGAAAATAAACTGATATTATTATTATTATATCCCCAATTACCTATACAGGGTGTATTTTAAGGTGAGGCTTTTCTTTTGACAGGTGATAGAACTCATCAAAATAAAACATTTCACCGAAAATTTCTTACATAAAATGTTCAATTTAAAAAATTCATAAAAAATTTTGGGAATCAACACCTTAATTCTACTCTGGCCTGCATCTCTCTGTTCATCAGATTAATCATCTGCTATGAAACCAGAACGTAACGCGGCATATGGCAAACTGAATGGAATTTCTCGCAAATTTGTATCTTCCAACATTCATTAGGCGATTTTTTTCTCTGAGGGGAATTCTTGATTTCGAAGTAAGCAGTGGCAAATTGCTGATTTGAAAGGCCGTGTTATAAAAATTGAGGAAACTCACCCATTTATTCAAATTGTTAACAGAAATTGTTCGAAATTATCACCATTCGTTCTATGTGCACAAAGTCTCACACGGCGCGATAAGGAATTATTACATGCAGCAACTATCAAATCAGTTTGCCCACGAATAATTCCACAAGCGTTTCCAATGCGTTGTTTGAGTTCTTCTGCACTATTTTACTTACCCTCACAACACGATCGACGAATACTGATCACAATCAATATTCTGAGTTATGTATGATGAGAACCAAAAAAACAAGAGATGTTGGTATCTACGGAGGAGCAGGCGAGGGAGCGGTTCGGACTGAGGAATTTTCAGATTCACCTAGAAACTAGAAAATATTCTCGGTTCATTCTCTCCAAACAGGGGCATAAATAGGCCTTTTCGGAAACCTACTCTGGGTTACTAACTCGATCCATTGAGGTCACGTGACGGATCTTCTTGGATCACAGACCCGGTCTCAAGTTTACGAACTATCAGGTTTAGGATTTGAAGTGTCAGTAGATCATAACATAACCAATAATTTTAAGATTTTTTTCCCAGTTAATTTTTGGAATTTAACACATTTCACATTGCGCCAAATTCTCTTCTCCTTCCATAATTATTGATTAATTATTATGGAATTATTATAGAATAGAATATTATTACTATAAAGTGGAAGGCTTATTCCCGCGTTTTCCAGATTCGAAACTAAACTGCTGTGCGCATGCGGTGGATCTAGCGACCCTGCTTTCGAGTAGGGTTACGATAAATCAACCCGAGTCACTGATCGGGTTAGCAGCTCTGTACTTTCCGAACACGGGTTGGATGTTCGGATTAGGTAAACGAACGCAAAGGTTAGGGATCCAGTGAACCCGAGTAAGTTTCCGAATAGGCCTATTCATATACAAAGTTTTTGGTAAAATGACTTATTTTGATGAGTTATACCATCTGTCAAAAGAAAAGCCTCACCTTCAAATACACCCTGTATAGAAATTTTCGTAGATATACCAACAGCACCCAAGGCCGATGGCAGGCTGAACATTTACGTGAAACGGGATAATTTCAGTACTGCAACGTTGAACTTAATATTCTACATGGCAAACTCAGTATATTATTGCATTTATAGCTTGGCTATTGCTACCTGAATCATCATTCATAATCTATTTGAAGTAAAACAGATTCGTTCACTTTGGCGGTTCAGAAAAAATTATTTACATGAATAGTATCGAATTACATAATGGAATAACTGTTTTTTCACAGCACTAAACACCCTGGTCATCGTGGGGTAGGGTGTGGATATTCAAAATATCTAAGAAACGGCGAAAACTGATGTTGGATATTTTGGATTACTTATAAGTCGAACATATATTCCTTTTTTATTAATAACTTTAAACCTTATAATATGTTTCGCAGTGAATCTATTATCAAAAACGTTCAAATTATATCGAATCGCAATGGAAAACGGATTCTTATGCTAAGCGTCCACATGTCCGCACCGGACGCATCGGACGGATCGGATCAAACGGATTTCGGTATTCTTTGTATAGAAACTCGTGCAAGCCCGTCCACAGATCCGCACCGGACGCATCGGAGCATCGGCATTTCTGCAAAGGAGATCCGTAAATCCGATCCGTCCGATGCCGACATGTGGACGCTTAGCTTTACAGGGTGTTACGACCAGCCTCCTAAAATAGATTTCTGCGGGTATGAGCTACTAAAGAATAACGCCTGAAGAAGGAAAAATGTCAATTGCTTCAAAGCTACATTTAGTAGAGAAACTAATACTCACCAGGTTTCAATTCAAACGATAAATCAACTAATGTGTCAACAATAGGATTTGGTGTCCAACTAGCATGAACATTCTCTAATTTAACCAAGCCAGGTTGGAATTCTGATGTGCCCAACTTTTTTGTGATTCCCGGTCTTTCACTTTTCAAGAGAAAGTCCTCTATACGAAAAATCGAAGTTTTTGCTTCAGCATGATTGGAGAGAGCCATCGGAAACCATATGCATACATAAACTTGCAGTGTATTGATTATTTGGGACATTGAAAACACTACACTTCCATTAAGTTCATGGCCTAGTAAAACGTATGTTACTACTATGATATAAAGTGTAAATCTTTCAGTGAATACCATAATTGCTGCGGATATTCCTTTGATGAAAGATGTTTTCGTTATCACATTGATTTCGTACCTGAAAATTGAATCATTGAGAATAAAACACAGCTCATGCAAAATAGATAATAAAAGATAGATAATATACCTTGTCTCATAAAAAAACTGAAATAAAATTCACAAAACTATTTTTGGCCAATAACGACAACTTCCGGAAAGTATTACATAATTGTATTTGAGACAAGTACAAATTATATTTGAAAAATTGGAAGACTGTATTGGTGAACTGAGTAGGCAACCTTGAGCGTCCATTCTAGTATTAAGGATATCTCATTGAATATACGTTTATGGTTTATGTAATGATTCACTGTATTATTATTATATGGCTATTAGGTATTCAAACCAAATTTCATCTTCTAGTGATTATCTTCGCAACAATTTTCGCTTACATTGGTACTATATTCACATTAGCAAAATAGGCTTCTTTTTTTAGTCAGGAAATGTAAATCATTAGGTGTCGAAAAAGGGTTTAGAACGATACATAATAGGCCGTATTTATAAAATAAAAAGAAGCCTTACCTTTTACTTTCAAAAATTCTTTCAAGATATATGCATAAAGAGGATTGAATGAAAAGGTTTTGCTTCGAGGAGTTTGCTTTGCAGTAAAAGGTTAAACGTTCGCCGTATTTACAAAAAGAAGGATTTGCTTCGAAAAATAGGTACTCGTATCTAGGTTCACAACAACTATCTCACTCTTTTCAGTATTCGTATTGAAAAGCCAGCCCAATTTGAAGACGGATACGTGAATCGCTCTACCTTTTACTCCACTCATCCGAAGCATTTCCTTGCTAGGAAAGGGCGGAGATTATGATTACGAATCAAAGCAAAACTTTTTACTTCTACCTTTTACTTGTAAGTAAATGCTTTATTTTTATAAATAAGCACTAATGATTTACATTTCATTTTTTCATTTCAACGGTACATTTCACGAGAAAAATACAGGAGATGAAAAAGTTTTCAACCGAACAAGGCTATCCCAATTAAATTCTATCCAAGTCGTTGCGTGAGTTTATGTTAAGAAATATCGTTTGTAACAATCTTATTCAAATAAGGTTAGTCCTTGAGTATTTCCTAAATGTATCAACTCAATTTCAATCGAGAAATATGAACTTTGCATCAATTCCAGAGAATCGTATCAGGCCCAATTTTTTTTCAAATGGCTATATCTTTCAAGTAGAGGCGAATTCGGAAAAATGTTAATCTCAAATTTTTCCATGAATGAAACCGAACCTCGGTGAACTACCACAGATATGTGAATCAGAAGAAAGGAACCGTAGAAGCAGTAAACACAGATCAAGGAGTAAGGACTGACGTTTGAGATGGGTCGATTCCTGATATTAAGGAAGGTGATCTATGGTAGAATTCAAAGATATTTATACTATGTTATCCGAATAATCAACAAGCTGGCATCCAAAACTGTATGAAATATCCAAAGAAGACTTTTGTTTTGAATTCAAAGTACGTTGATATAGCTTGTTTAATCACGAATTGAATGAAAAACCCTTATAAGATATTCTTGGGATATCGAGGAAAATATGAACAAATCATTGAAGTTTACAAAATTATCTTCATGAAAATCGAAGAAGGAACTCTTTTTAGTGGATGAATGTGACTTTTTAATTGCAGATATAATCTGAATGCATCAACACAATTTCAATCGAGAAATATGAACTTTGGCGTATTTGCATACCAGAGAATCGTATCAGGCACGTATTTGTTCCAATTTTTTTTCGAATGGCTATATTTTTTTAACAGAGCCGAATTCGGAAAAATGGAAAATGAAGAAAGGTTTCTTTTGACCTCAAGAATCTACAGTTAAAATATATTAGAAAGAATACATGTCAAAGACTCACCCTGTATATGGTTATGTAGCTTAAATACGTCATTCTCCATATACAGGGTCCTGCAATAATGCATTCTTTTTATATAGCTGCCGAACCAGAGATCTTAAAAATTTCGTTCAAATCAGGTTTCTTGTACAATGTGTCCAGAAAGGGTATCGGGTATTTGTTTTCACGCCATATTCGAAACAAACCGAAGAAAGGGAGCGGGGAGGTGTTCGTGGCATCCGATATTTTGTGGAGTTTTAATCACGATGCTGCAGCGATTTGAGGTCGCCATTTGAAGCGCGTAGGAAAAGTCAACCTATAGAGGCGCCACCGTGCATTTTATGGGATATCTCCATAGAACTTACACTATCTCTATGAGTTCTATGAATATCTCTCTAATTATGAATGAAATGTACAATGGCGCTCTCTATCCGAAAATCGCTGAACTATGAAATAAGGGAATAAGTTGGTAAAACAGGAACTTTTTCCCGCTTAAATTTGAATTTGGCCATTCTCTGCCAATTCCGTATTTCAAGTTGTTTTTCTGAACGAAATTATCTGTAGATTCACTTTTAATCGAAAGTTGAACTATTTTCATGGGTCTTTCGTTTGAAATAAAAAAGAAGCATGAGTTGGCTCATTTTCTTCTATTTCTCAAAGAAAAAGAAAGAACTGTTGAAATGCAATTAATCTCAATTATCTCATTAAGAACTCCAATCCTTTCTGAGTTTACCCACAAAATTTCAGTTCTTAAAGTGAAACCATTTTCAAATGCAACTTGAAATAAAAACACACTACATTGAACGCCCACCTCAAAAACTCTGAAAAAACAGACTGCTCAGCGATGAAGCATTTCACTTGAATGGTTATGCTGATAAGCAGAATTGTCGGAACTGGGCATTGGAATATCCTAGACGAAAGCATGACCGACCTCTGCACAGCCCAAAGGTCGTTGTTTGGGCCGCTATGTCTGCTGAAGGAATAATTGGTTCTTATTTTCATGAAGATCAACGAGGCCGAGCAATCAATGTGAATAGTGACCGTTATTGCGATATCTTGCGAAATTTTTTGGTCCAATCAACTGGCCTCCCAGAAGCTCCGACCTCAGCCTGCTTGACCATTTTGCATGGGGATACCTTAAAAGTAAGGTTTATCATAATAACCGACAAACCTAACTCAATTAGAGCAAAACATCAGCTCAGAGATTGCAGCAATATCGAGTACTATGTGTCAACGTGTTTTCGCCAATTTTCGTTCCCGTTTAGAAGAGTCCAGCACCGTAACGGTCTTCATTTCCCAAATAATTTTCCAATTCATGTGTTAACAATAAACAATATTTTTTTCGGCAACCGTCCGGAATTAACCCACTTCCCGGACGCTTTTTCTTTGAGAAAGAAAGCATTTTCCGGCCTAGTTCGGAAAGTACGTACTTTCCGGACTAGGTCGGAAAAAATCACGTCGTTGTTGTCATTGTCATAATCATCACAATAGCAATGAAATAACGGACGACAGTTCTGTTTTGTTTAATTCAAATAAGAATCAAAATGTATAATAAAGAAATGTGTCATCCCATTGATTTGTAATTCTACACGGTTTCCGAAAAAATATTGTACGCAACACGCCCGAAAAAAATTTTTTTGGACTCACAGACTTCCAGGACTCGCCTCCGGCTCATCCCAGAATCTTGTCTATTCGTCCAAAAAAACCCTATTTTCCGGACTTGTTACGTAAATTACTGTTTTATTGCTTACAGATAATTTTTGTTTTATTGAACTTACAAATAGCCGATACCTTGTATTTATTTTTGTGCATCCCAAAAAAATATTTTCCAATATACAGGGTATTCCCAAGAAAAGATTAAGCAAACAGGCCATTAACTATTCTCCCCCGCATATTGACAGCAGAAGTTGGAGCAACATCGTATACGATTCCCTTTATAAACGATTGCAGTAAGTCAATTGCTGCAAATCGACTTCAGAAGAAGTGCGTCCGAGAATTAAGCAACCGATTAAATAAAGGCACTTACCTCAGAAATATAAGTTGACGGCGATCGTAGGTGGTCAACTACTAAGTTAGCAGCCGAAAGGGGGTATAAGGAGTGGAAACAGGGAAATACCTTTCCTTTAGATGGACGTCGTTAGTAGCGACCAATTCACCAGTTACTCAAGTTCCAAGTTGCTTAACCACAGGCGAACTTATTCCTCAGAGGATAGCACAAAATATTATGGTGACGCGATCAGACGATTTTATTCTTTCTCAACGAAAGTATTCAACACGAATTTTATTCGCTTTAGAAGGCACTATTAAATTAGTTTGCTTTTAACCAACTTTTATGCACGATGTGTAAACAATGAATTGAAAATTGACATTATTATCTCTCGCGCGCACTCGCAAGAAAATACTTCCGCAGATTGTCACCAGAGTGAGACGGTTCTCGAGTCGTTGAAGGTGAAGCAAGTCACGTAGGCAACACACGTTCACGACGTAACATGCCGCCCGCCCTGAAGGATCCCTTCAGTATGAACTGGAAGGAGTGAACAGACGAAAGAAAAAAGTCATCTACTGACTTGGAAGAGGACACAGTTTGACGATTGGTCGTCGAACTGTCCCAGAAGGGGTAGCAACATCAGCCACACGAATTGTGGAGTCAGCTCCGGGAAAAACAGATGATATACGGCCTATATTCCACTTTAGAGGAGGAAGATTGTCGTCTCGAATGATGACAACAGTGCCTGGAAGGACAGGGGTAGACGGCTGCAACCACTTATGACGTTGCTGCAAGGTATGCAAGTATTCCTGACGCCAACGCTTCCAGAAGTCCTGCTGGAATCGCTGGACCAATTGCCAACGAGATAAACGATTCACAGACACGGAACTGACATCATGGTCAGGAGGAGCGCTGAGGGGGCGGAAAATCAAGAAATGCCCTGGTGTGAGGGCCTCAAAATCCGAAGGGTCAGATGAGGGAAGATACAGAGGACGGGAGTTGAGGATGGCCTCAACCTGAGTGCAGACAGTGAGAAATTCCTCATAAGTGAGTTTCTGCTCGCCGATGACGCGAGTGAGATGATGCTTGGCAGATTTTACAGCGGCCTCCCAAAGGCCGCCAAAGTGAGGACTGGAAGGCGGTATGAATCGCCAATCAGTTCCGGAGGACGAAGCGGCATCGCAAAGACTCTGCTGATGTTGTGGAGCAGACAATAAGCGGCCAAGATCACGAAGGTAGTTATGAGCACCAACGAAATTGGTCCCGTTATCGGAAAAGATGACGGAAGGGTGACCTCGGCGCGCAACGAACCGCCGATAAGCAGCGATAAACGCTGGAGTGGACAGCTCAGATGCCAATTCTAGGTGAACTGCCTTGGTAGTGAAACAGATGAAGACAACCAGATATGCCTTTGTGCTGACAGCCCCTCGTAATCGCGCACTCGTGACATAAAAGGGTCCGGCGTAGTCTACACCAGTGGTAAGAAAGGCCATGGCAGAGGATAGTCGCTCGGGAGGCAGATTGCCCATTGGCTGTACCATGGGAAGAGGTTTGCAGGAGAAGCATCGATTGCACCTGCGCAGTCGATTGCGTACAACATTGCGTCCATCCAGTACCGGCGACGAATGTACGAATGAGTGGCCAAGGCGCCAGCGTGCAGGAGACGATAATGAGCATCATCGATGATCAGATGAGTGAGATGGCTTTTCTTTGGAAGAAGAACAGGATGTTTGTGTCTATACGGCAACAAGGCCGCCGACAGGCGGCCTCCAACACGAATAATTCCCTGCTGGTCACAGAAAAGGTGAAGCTTCATGATGAGCCGGAGACGAGAAGATGGTTTCCGAAGCTCAGTCAGCTCCTCGGCAAAATAAACGGATTGAACGAGACGTATCAAGCAGGCCTCCGCCTCCTGGAGCTCAACAGAGGAAAGAAAACCTGACCGAGGGGGTGATAGACCACGAGTATTCATTATGAATCTTCGACAAAAGGCGGTGACCCGCTTGAGTCGAAGATATGAGGAAAAGCGGTCAATGAAGGTGGGTTCATCGGAGACAGCCGCGAACATCAAAGCGGAGATTGGCTTTGCTTCCTCGTCCACTCGATCAGTTTGAGAGGAATCAACAGAGGAAACAGGCCATAAGGATAAGTCGAAAGACAACCAGTGAGGACCCCGCCACCACAATGGGTGATGATGAATGTCTGTAGGCATCAGTCCTCGAGAGGCACAATCAGCTGGATTGTCCTCAGACACTACATGTCTCCAGCGATCAGAGGGAATGAGCTCCTGTATTTCAGCAACCCGATTGCCAACAAATGTCTTCCACCTGTGACTCTCACCACGGATCCACGACAAGGCCACAGAGGAATCACAGAAGGCCATGCACTCAGCGCCGAGATGTTCCAACACGCGAGTGGACAGATGGTGCATGAGCTTGGCGAGAAGATGGGCCCCGCATAGCTCCAAACGAGGCAGAGTTATGGCCTTGCAAGGAGCAATTTTTGATTTAGCTGCTAGAAGGGACACCTGATAATGACCAGACGATGCCAAAGTGCGGAGATAAACGACCGCAGCGTAGCCTGATTCAGAGGCATCACAGAAGCCGATCAGCCGATGCGCAGAAGAAGAAACGTCAGGGATGAATCGTGGTATGTAGAGCTCTGCCAAAGTGGGGAGCTGGGACTGAAACTGCAGCCATAGGGGCTGAACCTCATTCGAAAGAGGTTGGTCCCACTCCAGATGGAGTAGGCAGAGCTGACGGAAGAAGATTTTAGCATAGAAGGTAACAGGAGTTAACCATCCCAGGGGGTCGAAGATTCTAGCCATCTGACTCAACACGGTTCGCTTGGTGATGACCGTTGAAGTCGAACGAACAGAATAGAAGAAGTGATCAGAAGAAGGATTCCACCCAAGTCCCAAAATCTTGAGACCTGGCTCACGATCGAGAAGAAGAGGATCGGTAGAGGAAGATTCTCTACGATGATCAGCTGGAATACCGTCTAGCAGAGGAGGATGATTGGTAGCCCATTTGCGCAACTCAAAGCCGCCCGCCCTGAGCAGGTCCTGCACCTGCTGCCGCAACTCAAGAGCTTCAGCTTCGGATGAACAGCCCGTCAAGATGTCATCAACATAAATTTCATCCAGCAAGACTTGCCTGGCAGCAGGAAACTTGGGTCCGTCATCCGAAGCCAGCTGCCGAAGGGTCCGAAGTGCCAAGAAGGGAGCAGAAGAAACGCCATACGTGACGGTGTTCAGGCGATAATATTGGAGCGGTTCGTGTTTGCTGAAACGCCAGACTATACGTTGATAGTCCCTTTGCTCAGGGAGTATCAGGATCTGTCGATACATCTGTCTAATATCGGCGGTGAAGACGAAGCGATATAGACGAAAGCGAAGCAGGAGGGTGGAAATGTCCGCCTGCAGCTTCGGACCAGTAAGCAGAAGATCGTTAAGGGATTTGCCATTAGCGGATGCACAAGAGGCATTGAAGACCACACGAATTTTGTCAGGAGGATCATCTGGACGATGTACGGGATGATGGGGAATATAATATGGCTCATATCGCGGACAATCAGAAGACTCAGGGACCAGTTCCATATGGCCACTCTCGAGATAATCTCGCATGAACTCATGATAAGCGACACGAAGAGTAGGGTTGTTGTCCAAACGCTGTTCCAGTCGAATGTACTGTCTAGTCGCCACGTTGACGGAGGTGCCCAGCCGAGACGATGCCAAGGGCAAACCAACAGTGTACCTTCCATTGGAGTCGCGGGTGACATCAGCGCAGTATGTCATCTCACACTCTCTCTCGGCAGGGGTCAGCGGAAGCACGTCAGGTACCTTATCAAGTTCCCAGAAGCGCCGAACGATGTTGACAAGTTCGTGATCCGAGTGCTGTGCGGAGGGTGAAGGAATAGTTTGAAGATCAGGGACGGCAGAAGAACTTATCATAACAGAAGGTGAGATTTGAGGAGATGTGTCAGAAGATTCAGTCTTGTCACGAAGGGAAGGGCAGGCAGACTCTGAGCGAGGGGAATCAGGATGAGAAGACGGTGAAGAAGATACAGCAGATGATGACCCTGCAGAAGACGAGGGAGAAGCGTGCTGCCGTGAAACCCGATGACAACTGGGGACATGTCGAGCGCGACCATTGGCAGTGTCAGGTGAGAAGGAAACATGTTTAGTCTTCTTGCGATGGCGAGCGTAGGGCCCATAAAGCACCCAGCCTAAGGTGGTAGACAACGCCCCCGGAAGTTCAGACGATGGACACAGCGTGCCAGGAAGAATAAGATGAGGGAGCACATCCGATCCAATCAACATCCCTATGATACGAGGCAGATAGAAGAGTGGGTCAGCTAGGTTGAATTGCTGAAACTCGGGCCATCGGCCATTAAACGCTTGGACAGGGAGAGGATCTATGGGACTGTCAACAACGTAGGCCTTGATGATAAGATGAGGGGGATCCCCTTGGTGACAGAGACTAACGTATGCGTATCCTTGGATGCGAAACTGATCTGCGTTAGTGAGGGTGCGAAGTTGAACAACTTCAGGGTGAATGCGCAGACGAAGCTTGGTGGCCCAAGCGCGGGTGATTAATGTATGTTGGCAGCCTGAATCGAGAAGAGCTCGGCCGAATACAACATTCCGCTGGTTATCTAAGCGGATCCAGGCGGTAGGCATAAGGAGGCCAGGATCTTTGGTCTGGCGCAAGGAAGATCGCGGAGATGAAAACAGATGACTATTTGGCAGGGTTAGATGACGGCGAGATGACCATACTCGAAGTCATTCGGTACCACTTCCGGATGAGTGGCAAGAATTACGGGAAGATGTAGCGGGGGAAGCCCGATGAGAAGCTGAGCCTGCCGATGAAGGTATATTACGCAGTCTACCCCTCACTGCAGTGCCCCGAGAGGTGGAGGCACGGGCTGGCGGCTCTGATGTAGCAGAAGATTGAGAAGGAGGCTGATTCGATGGTTTCTCCTCCGGTTGGGTACCAGAATAGGGGGTGGAGCCCGCAGAGGCTAGATGAAGTATCGTATGGTGACGTCCCCCGCATGTGTGGCAGCACTGATCCGAACCACAATCAACAGTGGCGTGGAACGATGACATGCAATTTCTGCATAATCGCCTCTCAGTTACGAAAGATCTTCGCTGATAAATGGTCATGGCTTTGAATTCACGACACTGTCGAATGGAGTGGTTTGCCGAGCAGAACACACATACAGACGACGAGCTAGAGGCTTGAGGAGGACGTACCTCTGTATAGGCATGACGACGAGAGGACGGACCAGCTGAGGAGGGAGCAGATGATGAAGGAGCAGACGCTAACCCCGCTGGTGATTGGGTTC
This sequence comes from Adalia bipunctata, assembly GCA_910592335.1. Classification (NCBI taxonomy): domain Eukaryota; kingdom Metazoa; phylum Arthropoda; class Insecta; order Coleoptera; family Coccinellidae; genus Adalia; species Adalia bipunctata. The sequence continues at coordinate 48,941,360 of OU342950.1, read as the reverse complement.
TGGTCGGCCTCTTTGGCGCAGATGCACGGAATGAGGTGATGGAAGTGCTTTCCAACACTCGCAATTGTCGATTGGTAAATTCGAGCAATTGTGCGAGATTGGGAAACTCATCAGAGGATAACTGCCCTTCGAACAGCTGGCGAGATGGTATGTCCAGGTTGCGCAAGGCAAGGGAAAACAGAAGATAATCGGCTAGATCTGGAATGGACAATGCCTTGAGGGCGTTGATGGCATTTTGATGCGTGGTGGCGAATTGTTGTAATTGGGGCAAGGAAGAAACAGATGCAGGCCGCGAATCCAATATCTGGTTTACATACAAGTCAGCCAGCCGACGGGGATTTTGGTACCGAGCGTAAAGGGCCTGATAAGCTAAAGGGTAGTTTAGGGAATTTAGTTCGAAGCCGGAGATGACAGAAGCCGCTTCACCAGATATAGCAGAAGTTAAAAGGTGAAATTTCTGAACAGGCGCCAGGGAACTGTTCAGATGCACAAGAGCATCGAAAAGTGCGATGAAGCTGGGCCATTCTTCGATTTTGCCATGAAAACATGGCAACTCGACCCGAGGAATTGGAAGGTCCACAGGGGATGACCCGGTCTTTGCGACCGACGCAGATGCAGTCAGCTGACTATGAGCAGCGCGGATCGGCAGACAGATCTCAAAGAATGCCGCGAATTTCGATGGCGACCTGTCCCGATCCGCCTCCTCCAGCTGAGAGTTCAGTTTAACTATCAACTCATCAGCTTCTTTGAAGGCCTTCTCGATTTTAAATAACTCAGCCAGGCACATATTGGCCACATATTGGCCCCTTAATCAACTTAAATAAGGTTGAAGCTGCTGCGAAAGCATTTTCTCGCTTGATGATGAATTCACTGATCGTAGCTTTCAATTTATCCGTCGACGGCATTTTTACTTCGCGAGCAACCCCGGTAAGTAAAATGAATTCCGAAGATGTTACCGGAATGAACAGACGATTAATGCGAATATGATAAACAGATGAATAGCGATAGCAAAAAACAAATAAAAATTCCACTGTTAAATTTCCCGAATGAAATGACTACAATGAGAATTGAAAGATGAATTGAATTAGAATTTAAGATCTAAAGGTCCCTGTTTTTCGGCACCAATAAACGATTGCAGTAAGTCAATTGCTGCAAATCGACTTCAGAAGAAGTGCGTCCGAGAATTAAGCAACCGATTAAATAAAGGCACTTACCTCAGAAATATAAGTTGACGGCGATCGTAGGTGGTCAACTACTAAGTTAGCAGCCGAAAGGGGGTATAAGGAGTGGAAACAGGGAAATACCTTTCCTTTAGATGGACGTCGTTAGTAGCGACCAATTCACCAGTTACTCAAGTTCCAAGTTGCTTAACCACAGGCGAACTTATTCCTCAGAGGATAGCACAAAATATTATGGTGACGCGATCAGACGATTTTATTCTTTCTCAACGAAAGTATTCAACACGAATTTTATTCGCTTTAGAAGGCACTATTAAATTAGTTTGCTTTTAACCAACTTTTATGCACGATGTGTAAACAATGAATTGAAAATTGACATTATTATCTCTCGCGCGCACTCGCAAGAAAATACTTCCGCAGATTGTCACCAGAGTGAGACGGTTCTCGAGTCGTTGAAGGTGAAGCAAGTCACGTAGGCAACACACGTTCACGACGTAACACTTTATGTATCACGACAGAAAATGAATTTATTTGTCGAGATCTGGTGATCTAGCAGGCCATCTATTGGGAAACTGGTTATCCAAAAATTTTCTCGCAGAATGAGAATAATGAGCAGGTGCTTCATCATGCTGCAACCACATTCCGTTCCTTATTTGCTAGTTAGGACTGCTAATAATCCATACAGAATGTTCTGAAGGAAATCCAAATTCGCCATGTCCTTCTAAAAGATTAAGACCTATCACAGGATAATAAGTTTCTGGCCAGTAATTTCAAATCTGAATGCATTAATTATAGGCACCGCTCAGTATCTCGAATTAAATTCGACCAAAGACGACCTCGAGCATCACTTTAGTAGAAATTTCAAGGAATTGGAAAAATATTTATAATTTCTTTGTTCAGAAAGACAAGCGGTTCGTCGCATTCCAGATTTCGATCTAAAATTACAACCAGATATTTCGTTTTATCCACCCTTTTAGTTTGGGAACAAAGAATATTGGATGCATTCCTGCTTAGGATGTTATAACTCTTTATCATGAGTGCCCCTAGCCTAGTGGTTGGACGATTGTCTTGGACCCGGAAGGTCCCGATTTCAATCCCGAGGCTAGGAATAAAATTTTCTAGTCAGATGGTAGTGGGCAATCATTTCACTTTTGGGTCGAAAATTAACAGTGCTGTGTCTTAGGTGGCGTAGGGACACAGTAACAATGCCTACACAGAACACAACTGATTCTCCTAACTCGCACAAGCTACAAGCTTCTGAGGTGTGTCATCGGGAGACCAAGGAGATATAAGTGCAATCAAATCATATGGTCCCTGTCGGTTGATCAGCTAATGAAGCACCGAAGGTCATAAAATTTTCAGGAAAAATTCTGATCCAGAAGACTTTCGCTAAGCCTCCAAGCACCAATCTCTCCACCCGCTCATAAACCTCGCTCCAAGGATCACCAGAAAATAAGAGAGCTGTGTCATCAGCATATTCTATAATACAAGTAACAACGATGATATATATATATATACATATAAAGATATGAGAAAGAAGGGGTCCCAGTACGTCTCCATGAGGTACACCTATATTCATTATCTGGGTTTTACTGAATTCATCATTAAATTTTACACACTGACTTCTGTTTGACAAAAAAATTAATAAGCTTATTCAATGGCCAACCTCGGATTCCTACTTTCTGAAGTCTTATGAAGAGCATCTCATGAGGAACAGCATCGAAATCCTCAAATAGATTCATTTATTCACTAACAATAAGAGTAGAGGCATAAAATATAAACTCAAAAAGATAATAAGTACAAAAGAAGAGCAACGCTGTCATCAATGAACAAAATAAAAAGAATATTCTTAACAATACGAAATATCAACTGTATGTGTGAAGAATAGAATGGGGGGGGGAGTTTTAAGAGTTAAGTCCAATCTTATGATCTTCCATCTGTCTATTCTTGGAGGAGTTGAGAGTTTTCGATTCGACAACGGATGGGAGAATATTCCATTGGTTGATCACTCTGTTGTATACTCGTAGTTCTGAAGAACTCATCTCTATCTATAGTTTACGCCATGATAGAGATATTGAAGGCCATGCGAGATATATGGAAATATACTGAGTGAGCCAATTAAAAATTATCCCATTTATTCAATAATTTTTTGGAAGTTTCCTGATGCAGAAATGAAGGTACAAGGAAGGAGCCTGCATCCGAACTAAATTCATAAGATGTCTGATGCTATGGAAGGACAACGCACGATATAATGTATAAACGTATACTCCATTCACTTTTATATGAAGTATCGCGGTTGGCCATGATTTAGGTTTATCAAGTTTTTTCCCCTAGAACAGACGCAGGTTGGCACTTGTGAAAATTAAGCGACATTGCCAGGTCTACTTTCTATTTACTCTTTTTCAAAATTGTAAATGGAGTTAGTTCTTCGAAGATTTAACTGTGGCGCAGGTTTCGTAGAACTACTACATTTTCATGCTGGAGTATTTCAGGTTGTGCAAAAATGTATTTAAATGTCTTCTGAATTAACATAATATTTCCTCAAATTCATTAATTTCCCCAAGTAAATGAACATTTTGATAAATACGTAATTACTACGATTTTTTAGCAGAAACGACAACGTTGTGGGCGTATCTGACAGTGCAATGACCATAACCTAACATTTTCAAAATATACGCGGTGAAATGTGTCAAAATTTCATGGCAAACCGCGATACTTTATAAAAGTGAATGGAGTATATAAATGATACTTAATCAATACATCGATGAATTATGTGGTAAATTCTTAAGTTCCGAACCGTCGAATTTCAGAAATATTCTTGAAATCATTAATACCATCGTTTTCAAAATGTATTAAACTCTGAACGAGCCAATGAAAAGTTTGTGCTTACTTTCTGAGGAGGGCTACCATTTTTTCGAAAGGTTTTTCCCATGCATACATTTTGATGACTTGAATTCCTGATACAATTTCATTCATAAGCTTAACTCTTCGATCTGTCCTCAAAGCAATTTTGAATCTCATTTTCCCTTGCATCTTAGACAGCGTTCCTGAAAAAATATAAAATAAAAACTGTTCATTTATAATACGGGTTGTATGGGTAATATCATTTTCTGTAGAAATAATGTTTCAAAATTAAAGTTGCGATAATGTTGATTTTTACAGAAAATCAGTATTGAAATTGAAACTGTAGTGTGGTTCACAAACTTTCCTTCTTTTAGTTGAGATTCTTTTTTCGGTTCATGTTAGAGTTGAGAAAATTACCCCTGTTTTCATCGGGAAGTTCTTCATTTTTTGGCCCAAATTGTTTTGCAATTTCCGAAGCGGCTTAATTTTTCATTGAAAAAAGTGAGTCACCTAAAGCAATAATGTGATTTCAGGTGCTGCCAAGCTATCTCTTTCAATTGCCATGAATCGTCATTCTTTGCTAAATTTTCTCGAACACCCTCTGTTTAGGCAGTGTGAAGAGTTAGGAACCATGTTTGCTCGAAATTTGTTCTTATTTTCATTAGTACTATCCTTTCTATTAGTTTGTTGCATCAACTCTGAGCCACTCTGTGTAGGCATTTAGAAGTTCGAATCCAATCAAACATATTCATCCAAATATCATTTTACATGTGTACACTCATTTCCTCACACTATAGAATGGTTTAAGCTTATTTCAAATCTCCAAGAACATACAAGAACCATTTAGGCATAATCATGCCTGTTTTGTGTGATCCCGTCACAAGCCAAGGCATCTCTAGTTCAAAATCATGGTAAAGCGGAATGGTGACGAGAAAGCCACGAACAAGAAATAATTAAAATGGGAAAGTGGAAGAAGCAGAAATCACGGGGAGTACACTACAGGATGTCCCAATTTCGAGTGCCTATTAGACGTTGCTAGAGAACTGGACTCATTTGAAATCTGAAAACTGGGATTATTACATTATTCGAAATTCTCTACAGACCTACAATATTTTCAGAGCCAGAGCACTTCCGGTTATACAGGGAGTGAAAATAAATTTGCTCAAAAAATTTTTTCAATCTTTTCGTTTCTGATATGAGTACTCAATGCTGAATACATTTCCGTTAAAACCATTTTATTCATTCGAATAGTTTTCCTTATATCGAAAAAAACCTGAAAAAAAGTCAAATATTCATGGTCAGTATCATGTTAATTTTTCTCATTCTGAACATCCTGAGTGTGAACCGTTCACACAACGTCAAAGTAGAAGAATGTGGAAAGGTCATGCATTTCTTGAATTTCTTAAATATCATCACAGGGTGTTACAAATTTTGTGTCAAAAACTGTGATCGAAAATTGGCCAAAACTTCTGTTTTTCAAATTAGAACTCCACGTCTACTTTAAAGTTTTATTTCTCAAAAATAAATTCGAATTTCTGTCACAATACAATTCTTCCGTTAGGTTAGGTAAGCAATCTTTGACTCCACCGTGTTCGATTTGACAAAAGTGCTCGGGATCTCCTCTTTCTACTGTGTTCACTATTCTACTCGCTCCGCCGATCGTCAACTCAAACGCACTTATTAATGGGATCATTTATCTTCTATGGTCACAGAATATTCTCATACAACATATTCGATGAATACTTTTATGAAACCATTGAATGAAATCGAAAAGTGAAGATAAAACCTTAGATGCCTCGTGTTTAGTCATCGAAACGAAACCTAAAATTAAGCACTCGAACTTGGGGCACTCTGTATAATTCAATATATTATATTTCTAGTAAATGTCGAAATTAACGATCATTTATAGTCCTTAAGTACTTTCTTGAATTTTCCAACCCCACTTATATTTTTAATGAATTGCACCGAACAGTGACTTCTTCTGTATATAAATGTGACAATTCCGAATATCAACGTGCCCATGCAACCAAACGTGTGTAAATATAAGACATCAAATGCTCTCTATGCTCCTATCGTGGCGTTCGGAACATTCGGACATTAATAGCATAAAATTATGTCTACAATGAAGCCTTTTTCTTGGATATTGAACTAATTTAAATTTTTGTATTAAAAAAAATAATGCCATGCATTTGAGGCGTTTCGACTTCTAGGTCATTTACACCTCGTACAGAATTTAACTATTTCTTTTTAATTGAAAGAACATCTTTTAGATGGTTTTGTCTAGCTCTAGGGGATGACATGATCTTTACCATCTCTCTTGTTTATCGTTTTTCAATTATCATATCTGGAATTTGTAGGACTAGATTTATTTGGGGAGTTGCTTTTTGAGCGCTCATTCTACTTAAGTGAGGACTATATCATTTCGTCACGATGTCTGTATTCATCGAATTTTGAGCCGAGAATGGTCTTAAACGTCTAGGTTCGGCTCATCTCGAATACCACTGTCAAATTTGTAATGGACAAAAAATATTTCAGAGTATCCTGTGTAAAGATTGTGTCTGTTCTCAATATTATATTGTAAATGCATTAAAAGTCACTTAGTCTATCAATTTAGTTTATCATCATCATTTCAGTTTATCATCATGTGAAGGGTGTTCCATCTCAGACGAGCCACCCCGTATATTTCTTATCCCATATTGCTTGGAAAATTTCCTGAAACACTTCGAATAATTTTGTTTGGGGGACATCTGACGTATATTTGAGGCTTGAACGAGCAACCCCCTAAGAGAAGGCGCTCTAACCCCTCAAAATTGAACAGGGAAGAGGGTTTGAGAGATACTTCATTTGAAAGGTCTCGGAATCCTCTTTACTGCGGTGTATGGAAATCGCAATTTTGATGAACCGTTCACGCCAAAAATCAATTTTTTAGCTCAAATGGGCCACCTTGAATATTTTGGTTATTAAAATAGGTTATTTTCACAATTTAGGTACATGCCCATTCGTATTGAGCGCTTTTCACAAATATAAAAAAATTGAATTACAATTTCTTCTCAAGTGATAAGAAAAATTCTCTCAAACTATAAATAAAAAAAAAACAAAACATTTCCTTATGTAACTTTAAATTTTTGTTCTTAGAAGGTGTTTATCTGGTCATCATACGTTTCTTTGATCATTTCATTAATCAATCTGTGGAGTAGATACTTTGCTTATTTGTTTAAAATTTTGAAAATAATTATGGTGGACACATTGCAAGAACGTGTTGAGCTGGTTAGCCTGTATTATTGTAATCAAAATTGTGCCCGAGCGGCTGCAAGGATATTTAACCAAAACCATCCTGAACGTAACGTTCGCCATAAGTACGTGATGAAATTGATTTCAAAATTTGTTTGGACGAGTTCAGTAGTGGATAAAAAAGGGGGATCCATTGAAATTGTGAATGACGAAGAAGCAGCCAAACACGCAATCTGTACGACAACTATCTGCAGCATCCGGTATTAGCCAATCTTTGAGAATTTCCATCCGTACAAAATTATATTGATTCATGAATTGAATGATGATGATTTGGATCGAAGGCAAGAGTTTTGCGAAATTATGGCCGAGCGTATCAACCCCAAATTTCTTGTACAACGTTTGCTTTTCTAACGAATGTACTTTTTCACTTAATTGAGAGGTTAATCGGCATAACTGTAGATTTTGGAGCGATACAAATCCACATGTATTTCGAGAAGCTCACACTCAACATCCAGTAAAGCTTAACGTTTGGGTAGGAATTTTGGGAGACCACCCAATTGCACCTCTGTTTATTCCTATGATGATCATTTGTTTTTGTATGAGGACCGGAATTGCTTCCATTCGCCTCTCATCTCATTTTCCACTTTTTTCTACTGTGTTTGATTGAGAAGTTCACTTCTCGTTCATTTATTGTTAGCTTCTGGATTCATCGGTAGTTGGCACTGCCCGAGGTACTTCCTCTTGTCAGTCTTTCTGTATGGTTTCTTCAATATCGCTTTTATTTCCTTGTTATCATGCTCTTTCATATCTTCGATCATCTTCTTGGCTTGTTTGTTTACTATTTCCTCTATAGTTTCGATTTTCAGTTCTTCTCTGATCTGTATATTACTCATATACCATGGGGCACCTATTGCTGTCCTTATTACTCTGTTCAATGTTCCTTGTAGCTCTTTCTTCCTATAATTATTTTCAACATTGTACCAGGAGACGCCTGCGTACGTTATGCTTGGTATAAGCACTGTTTTAATTATCTTCAGTTTATTTTCCAGAGACAGTTTGCTGCTTTTATTTAGGAGCGGGTATAAACACCCGTGAAGTTGCCTAGTCTTTTTCCTGTTTTCTTCCAATTGCTTACTGAAGCTTAGTTTTTCATCTAATATTACTCCTAGATATTTCACTTCTTCTTTCCATTCAATGTTCTGGTTTTCTATCGTGAGATTTCCAGCTTTTTCTTTCTTCGAGTTCGTTCCGTTAAAGAAGACTGCCACTGTTTTCTTTGTATTAATCTTAATTCTCCATTTTTTGAAGTATTTCATCATTCGGTCTATATCTGTTTGCAATTGTTTCGTAACCGATTTACACATTCTTGAAGAATAGTAAACGGCAGTATCATCTGCGAACTGGGCTAACTTGCATCGTATCATTTCTGGTATGTCCGACATAAAAATGTTGAATAACAACGGTCCTATGACCGATCCTTGTGGTACGCCGGCTTCAATCTTTCTTCTTGTGGATCTTGTTCCATCTATATTTACTTGGAATTTTCTTTCTTCCAGGTATGATTGAATGATTTTGATCAATTTGGTCGGAAATTTGTGCATCTTCATTTTGAATATCAATCCTTGATGCCACATCTTGTCAAAGGCCTTTTCTATATCCAGAAAAACGGCTCCGGTGTTAGTAGATAAATTCATTTTTTCCTTTATGTCTTCTATTATTCTAACCAGTTGTTGTGTTGTAGAATGCTTTTTGCGGAAGCCAAACTGGTGATCAGGTATAATCTTATTGGTTTCTGCGAATTCCGCCAGTCTTCTGTAAATTACTTTCTCTATGACTTTGCTTAAAGCCGATAGTAGACTTATTGGTCTGTAATTTGCTGGGTCATTTTTGTCCTTTCCTTGTTTCCTTATCGAAATTGTGTCTGCTGTTTTCCATCTTTCTGGAAAGTATCCTGTTTTCATTAGAGCCCTGGCTATTTCTGCAATTTCTTCGAGCGTTTCCTCTGGCAGGTTTTTGAGCGCTTGATTCATTATTCCGTCTGCTCCGGGTGCTTTTCTATTTTTTAGGTTCCTGATAATGTCGTTTATTTCTTCTTTGGTTATTTCCTGTAGTTGTTCATCTGGTTTATCCGGGCTTTCCGTTTTCGCTACCTCTTCTACCAGTTTGTTGAAATTTTCGTCATCACATTTCAGGTTAGGCTTGAATTGTTTTTCTAAGGAATCCGCGAAAATCTCTGCCTTTTCTTCGTTTGTTGCTGCAACATTGTTTCCCTTCTTCAATATTGGTATTTTCGTTTTCGTCTTCTTTCCGGTTAATGCTGAAGCCATTCTCCATAAAGACTGATCTTCCGTGTCCAATTCTTCTAATTTTTTGTCCCATTGTTCCGTAAATAATTCTCGAACTCTGGATTTCACTTCTTTCGTTAGTTTGTTCAGTATAGTTTTGTCATCTGGGTGTAGTGTTTTTCTATACTGCTTCTTAGCTTTCCTTTTTTCCTCTAGTAGTACTTTCACGTCTACAGGTAGAGAAGTCTTCTTCGGTATTTGTTGCACTTTAGTCGACTGTGCTTGTGCTTCTATAATTCTTGTCTCTAAATCTTCAACTGCTCCGTCTATCTGTCCTTTATTGCTTATTTTCAAATTTCTAGTTTTGAAAACTTCTTTGAACTTGCTCCAATTTATAGATTTTCTATCGGTAGGTAGTTTATCTGTTTTGATGTCCAGGGTCAAGATCACTGGGGCGTGATCCGAAGAAAGGTCCATCATGGTTTCTATTTCGAAGTTCATCGAGACGTTTTTCATTATTGCTATATCCAACAAATCCATCGTTCCTGTGGCTCTGTTAATATGCGTGGGATCTTTTGGACCTACAACTACCAATTTGTGTTTGTCCGTTATTCCTCTAAGCTTCATCCCACTTTCATTGGTCTTTATGCTGTTCCAGTCGGGGTGTTTCGCATTAAGGTCTCCTGCAATTATTGTTGGTCTGTTACTCTTGAAGAAAGCAGTTATATCTGCTTCATCAAATTTACTCTTTGGAGGCTTATACACAGAGTAAATGTTAATTTCACCTTCTTTTGTTTTCACACTCACACCTTTTTCTTCTATATTATTAGATGTGATTGGTGGTAGTTCCTGGTGACTTATACCCCTTTTCACTAAGATAGCTGTACCTCCGCATCTTCCTTGTTGTCTATCACTTCTGTAGGATTCATAGTTCCTAATCTTGAGTAGTTTCGTCGGCTTCAACCAGGTTTCACCTAACAGTAGAATATCTATTTTATTTTCCTCCAAAAAGAGGGTTAATTCCTGTTTTTTCTGATTTACGGATTCTGCGTTCCAGAACGCAATATTCAAACATTTATACGGCTTACTATCCATCTACTTTTGTTTGAATAATTTGATCAGTCTGTCCTGCTCATTTATAAAGGCGATCTTCTGTTCAATTGTGGCGTTCGCTGCACACAGTGTAAGCGTCATTCTTCCTAGAATGACGGCTAGTTCGTCTTCTGGTTTGGTTTGCCTAGGTTCTTTGGCTTTCACGTTTTTCTGTTCTTTTTTGGTTTCCTTTTTCTCAGGAATAATCTCTTTTGGCGGTGGTTTTTGCTTATTTTCTTCGGTCTTTGTAGTTTTGTGCTCCATGTTCCGTTTTGCCCAGATATTGTCTTTGGGCAAAGGTGCTTCCTTGAATTTCTTCTTCGACACTTCCGGGTTGTTGGGGTTCTTCGTACATTTAATATATGACGAAAGGTGGTCCCCACCACAATTCGCGCATTTCGGTGACGTCGTTTTTGGTTTCGGGCACTCTGAACTCATGTGCCCATCTCCACATTTCATGCATTTGAACGCAGCATGACAGATCCTCTGCGCATGTCCAAACATTTGGCATCGGTGGCACTGTATCATCTCAGTTCTTAATCTTAGGCTTTCCACTTGCACGGATAGCCCACAACAAAATTCCAGTTTTGTGAATATGGCTTTATAAGCCTTGTCAATTTCCACTAGGACAAGTGGGATAGGGAATCCCTTTTGCCCCTTCATCCTGGTTACCTTCGTTACGGGGTAACCTTGTTTGGCCAAATCATTCTTAATTTCTCCTTCGCTGATTTGGATTAAAACACCTCGGAGAACTACTTTCAATTTCTTCTCACTCTTAAGCTCGTAAGCATGAAATTGCTCTTCTGTTTCTTTAAGGGCTCTGTACAAGTTCCGATAATCCTCTTCTGTTTTGGGTTCAAGTTGAACACCGTGACCCACTACCTTCGACTTTTTCACTTGTATATTTCTCCTCTGTATCATATCGTTTATTTGACCCCACCTCAAGGGATCTCTGATTATCAAGTGGGCTATTCGCTCACTTTTCACTGGTCGATCCATTTTAGGTGTGGGTTTCTCCAAAGTCTTCTTTTCTTTGGACACATCCTGGTCAATCCTGGTTAAATCCTGGTCACTTTCCTTTGTCTGCTTTTGGTCCTCTTCGATATCCATCTCGTCGTCGGATAATATATCGTATCGGTTAGATACTTCGGTCCTCCTATTATCACTGTCCTCACTGTTTAGCCTTGGTCGTTTCACAGTTTTCTTCGGTTTCTGAAAAACCGGTCCGTCATTTTTGTCCACACTATCACTGCACTTATTGTCACTTTCACCAACTTTCACTAATCGGTTCTTGAGTTGACCGAATAAATCTTCCATGTCGTAATTATTTTTTGCCAGTACTTCTGCTAGGGAGACAAATTGAGCAATGACCTTCTCCATTGTGGAACCAACGATCTGAGATCTGGACTCGACACACTACGAACTGGTCACACCACTTAACTCCTTTTTCACCGTTTTAGCGCTTGCGCACTCGTTATACGTCTGCTCTGTACGTCTCGATCGCCACTGCTGTTTATTCCTGGCAATTTAAATGGCAAAATTTATCTTCAAATTCTGTAAAATAGCTCCTCCCCGCTATGCCGCACCAGTTCGCCAATACCTCAGTTTGCATTATCCAGGTCATTGGATTGGAAGAAGAGAGGCCTGCCCGATCTTCTGACCAGAACCCTCTGGACTTCTTCTTGTGGAGACATCTCAAGTCCAAGATTGTTGTGACACAACAATGAAAATATTTAATTTCTGCGTTTCCTGTGTAAACATCAGTGAGTATGTCATTATTGTCAATATTAGATTATCAATGGATTGAGAGTCGCCTAGTGTGTTAATGTACACAATATCATCCACATATCTATTATAGAGTGTTCACAATAAATAGGGGAATATACCTTCTTGCAATGTATTCCCAAATTTCAAGTAACTGGATTGACCAAAGTCAAAATATTGTTAAAAATTCCAAGAAGGTATATTTCTCTATTCATGGTGAACAATTTATTGATAGATGAGGGGATATAATGTATAAAGTGACACACCAGGTGACTTTTAATCTCTTGACGATCTGATATTGACAATAGACGAAGCTGAAGAACTGGTTTTAACTAACTCTTCTTTAGATTATAAAGAAAGTGATTATCAATTCCGGTATAATTCATTTTCAGTCGTATTGTACTCGCAAAATGAAAAAAAATGCCCTGCACAAAATTATTGAATATTTATTCTATTGGATTTCAGCTTGTTATCTCTTATCTCATTTGGAGAAAAGTTTTCATTGTTACCCCTCTCGTATTTCAAAAATTCAGAAGACGTTAGAATGAATTTATTGAATATTTGCTTACCCTGGATAGACACAGCTTGAAATATCATAGCTCCAATTCCAGCAAACGCAGCTACACCGACATACTCGTACATTACGTAAGTACCTATGGTGGCTTGAATAGGCATAATCCATATATACGGTAAAGTGTTGACAGCTTGGTCGAACCTATTCACGTCATTTGATAATAAATTCACTAATTTTCCTACATCAGTATCGTCTAAAGAAATTTTGTCCAGTTTCAGCACCTAAAACGAAATATGAAAACTTGAAGAATAAACAATTTCATGGAAAAAAATCATTTCAATTTATTCTGAATGTTATGTTTTGTAATTGATGTTTTCATAATCGAATGTGCATGAAGATAATGATTCATGTCATTTTTTAGCTACCTTATACAAAATATCGCAAATATAATACCTAGAAACTATTTTATTTTGGAAACCTGACCACTTAGAACATGATAAATTCGAAAGGTTTCCCCATTGTCGTTTAATATATTAGATAATCCACAGGTTGATCCCTTAGAAAAAATGTACTCTTCACCATTTTTGTATCTATCGGTAAAATCACAAATTTTGGACGACCCTGTACTTTGGAGAATCAACTCCCTTGGACATAGCTTATACGCTACACATAAAATATCAGTCAAGGTAGCCAGTGCTATCAACAATGACATTAAGTTCTATACAGGCAATTTATATTTAATGGAAGAATAACCATCATAATGTTGAGTATGATATCATAATAATTTATTGTGTTACCATTTTACATTTAATACCAGGTGGTGATTTTACCCTCGGTACTTTGAAATTTAATTTTTTTTTTTCTTGAATTTTATGGAATTTATTTTGTGATAATACGCGTAAGGGTCATTTAATGAGTTTGATAACTAGTTTGTTCATCTATTTTCTTCGTTCAACCACTGCATGATAAATTTGAATTTATATATTTTGAATAAAAAGTTTTTAACATGAAATGATTTATTTTTTTATTGCTCTTCTGAAGTAAACAATATTTCTTTCTGGAGAGGCAGGCGCCCCTTAATCTTCAACTTTTTTTGCCGACTCATCACTCCCATCTTCACTGATCCCGATGACCCGGCTTCCTGAAAGTTGACGTCACAGTTGTGGAAAATAAATAACAACATGAGGAGTTCCAATGTTGCTATTTGTGTTCATTCAAAATTGTATCTGAGCATGCTAAACCCGAATATCTAATAACAAAATGCCTGTTCGTATAGTATTAAGGCGGACTCCCACTACTCATAAATTTGGCAAGTACGCAATTATTTGCGTACTTGTCAAGTAGACGAAGTTTCAAATTTGAATGACAAGATTGACAAGTATTGGCCGAGTGAACCACTCCCACTACATGCCAAATATAGGCAAGTGGCAAATATTTGCCAAATACACGAGTAGTGGGAGTCCGGCTTTATAGAGGATGACTGATCTAAGGATAATAGTGATCACAAACGGATTGATTCCAAGTTTCCTGTATACTTACTAATGTTTATTGGAGCAATTTCCAAAAATGTATGAATTGGTATTCGCAAAAAACTTCCGGAAAGCAATTCGCAAAAAAATGTGAAATTCTTGAACATTTCGACGTGAGTTAGCGTGTCGGGAATATATTAGAACAAACATTCTCACCTTTCTATAAATCAAAGATGAACATGCAATTCTTATTCTCATTCCGATCCTATTGGAATATAGATTACAATGATGATGTATGGAACAGTTCAAAAAGGACATTATTATCACACTGGCTCCAAGATACCATCCCTTCTCATTATTTCGAGGTGTGGTATTGAAAACGTTGATGAATTCAGCTAAAACAACTGGCATGAAGAATCTGTAAAGAAAATTATTTGCATTCAAATTGATAAACTAATAAGTATGCTACAAAATGAGTTTTGAGATATTTATAATCGAAAATGGCTTTTTTGTTCTTCAAAATATTCTCCATTAAGATCAATACACTTTCTCATGCGTTTGAACCAATTTTGAAGCACTTATAACATGTTAACTTTGGTACCTCCAAAACATGTAATTTGAATTTTTGACCATTTCCTTCGAAGAGCTACATGCTCGAACAAGATTTGGCCCACTTTGAAAGACCCATAAATCTATTGTTGTTTCAATTTCGGATTAATATGCATAGATACATGATTCATCGGGATTGAATGTTTTCAACATATCTTTGCACTAATCGAAACGAGTTTCTTCTTCAGCGGTTGTCAAATTCTACGTTATACAACGCGAACAAATCCTTTTATCCAACACATGACAGTAGAGACTGTTATTATTATTGTTATTTTAGACAAGTAAACTATCGAATAACACACTGGTGTGTTATAATCCATAACTCACTAGTGAGTTATGGATTATAACTCACGTTCATGTTTAATCAGTATTCTATTCATTTATAACAATTTCAAGCAGAATACACATTGATATTGAAATTAAAGGTTTATTCGAATTTGAAGAAATTGTTAAATTCAATGGTTCATTGGAACCAGACGCTATCAGAAATCTGTTGGTATTGATGGAAGCAGCTGGTAGTGATGGAAGCTGCTGGTAGTGATGAAAGCTTGCTGGTAGTGCTGGAAGACGCCGATGCATTACAGCCTTGTAATTTTTCTGCAATTTGTATTTTGTTATGCACCGATTCTTCTAGGTATCCTTCTACTACGGTCGAGGACTTCCATCCTTCGGACGCTTCAAAGTCATGTTAGCCCCTGAATTGGCCAAAAGACTAGTCGAAGGCCTTCTCAGGCAGTGACCCGTATTAAGCGCTGGTTTCTCCAATTTCAAAAACATTGCCATTTTTGAAGGTATCTTCGACAACGTATTTATTGCCACACACTGGATGGTACAACCGAGGGTACAACTCCATTTTTGTAAAAAACAAAGCAGCGGCTAGAACTAGTATTCATCATAGTAGTATCAAAGAAAAGCATTTTCACACAAATTAATCTGGTTGACTGGAAATCCTTTCACAAGTATGATGAAACTTCTCGATTTTTTGGTTTTAGTATCTGGCAAACCTACGCAAACCCTTTGTCTTGAATGTTTTCTATTTTCAAATTGACCAATTCACCGCATATGCAAGCATCGCTAATCAAAGCCACTTTCATCAACATGTACTCGTCGTCAGGAGCTTCGTTCAAAAACTTCTCCTTTTCAGGTCGTTTTAATGTCTTGGATCTCTATTATTTGTACCCCTGTGATTTGCTTTTTAAAAAGCTCGTTAGGTTGCCGTATTTTGAAGTTTGAATAGTCGAGCGACGATGGGTCTAATTTTTGTCGCAAATGTAAAAAGTAAGCCAATGAATTCATTCGAGACACAAACATTTTGAATTCCTCGTCATAAGCATCTCGGGACTTTTCTGGCCAAATTGAATCGCTGCTCCTTCCGCTTCCGTGAGGATGTCCTTAGGAATGTTTTCATCGTGTTTCTCCAAGACTTATTTTCAACATAACACACTAGTACCATAAATAGCTATTAAAGCCCAAATGAAACTAATTCCATTTGGGTGAAATATAGATCAGCATTTATTGTCTAATTTTGAATGATTGTTAATAGCTGCGTGGATGGGCCCAATAGTTGACACTGCAGAATATTACTAGGTTGGTCCAAATTCCTTGTCGCACTTTATTTCGAGAGACGGCTTATAGTTATAGTTGTAGCGCTGCTTTCGCAACTTCGCTATCTACAGCTCGCCCTCCGGCTCTAGAGCTCCAATAAGCACCAGTTGACCAGTATCTGAGAAGGCTTCAAGGAGGTTGAATCCTCGTTCCTTCTATAACTATCTTATACAAGACATTTCATGCATTCATGCGCAGGCTTGCAACGGCGAGGCACTGCGAAGAGAAGTCAAGTAGCAAGTTTACCGAGCTCCACGGCTATTGGTAAATATAAGCAACAGATCTAGCAGAGATAACTCCAGAGACAATAGACCTTTCCAGAATACGTAGAACAAAGATGAAAGATGTGAACTAAACCAGAATGAGAGAGAAACAGGTATATTTCATGAGCAACTTGTGGGCAGCTTTAAAAGATGCGCAAACCTTAGTGCGAGAGAGAAGAGAAAGAGAGAGAGGGAAGCAATGAAATGAGATTCTACTGTTTTGATCGTACCGTGACCCTTACTTAGTAACACAACATTGTTGAGGCATAATAAAATTTTGATTTTCGATAAACAATACAACAAATAACATCCACATCCAAAACGTCGACTACGTAAAATAAAAATATCAATTGTCAAATGCCAACGATTTGAGGGGGGGGAATTTTGACGACCAATAATATTCATTCTTAGCCCACAAAAGACGCGCGCAACTCTCACCTGCACAGGTAATTCTGGAAAGGTCTATATGGATAAGTCCACAGAGAACCTGCCAACTAGATAAATTAAATTTTATGTAACTTAAAATGTTTGAGATGGAGAATTTGCAAATATTAATCCTAATCGGTACACTCATTCTGATTATCACAAGTGTGCCAAAATGATTTTCAGAAATAAATTGTACGATTGTGAACGGTTCAATCTAGTGAAAAAGATAATTCAAATGATTATAAGTTATCCAATAAAAGAAGAAAGGAAAAATCTCCTAGTGGGAAAAAGGACAAACCAAAAAAACTCTCACAATACATTTGGCGACGTTTTGCAGATTTTCATCTGCTTCATCAGGCCTAAAAACTAAAAATGAACACACATATACACAGCATAATGTTACAAAAAGGACCTCTATACACTAGAGTTTTACAAAATCTAAAAAAGTGAACTGAAAGGCACCACCAGTCATCAATTTTAAGATTCTACTCACAACGTAATTTAAAATAAAAAAAAACATTTGACAGGACACTCAAAACTAAGAATTAATAGAAAGTAACAAAATAACCTCAAACAGAGGTCCAGTCAGTGACAACAGTTGACTGCCAAAACTCAAGATACTGCCCAAATAAGAGTCTTCAGTGGATTTATAAACCACATACCCAGCATCAACAAATGTTGAATGTTTGGATGGACATTTGATCTTATAATGGAGAATATTTTGAAAATGAAGCCATTCCTGATTAATAAAACATATTTGTTTTTTCTCTATATCAAAACTTAAGTAGCAACTCACGTATGCTTTGAATTGATTGTACTAGATAAATATGGGTGGCTCTTTGAGGGTTTGAACTCTTTCAACCTTTCGACTATCAAAAATAATATGTAATTGAAAGTACATATTCCAAGAACAATATATGAGAATTTTTTTTTCATCCAAGAATTTTTTCTTTTCAGGATTATCAATATGATGAATTTAATTCACATATTATGTGATCTGCTGAGACTTGCCAATTCAAATCTAGTCAACACATTCAACAAAGTAATAACTGTTTATTGGAGAAATTACCGTATTTTTACAGTAATCCTACACTGTGCCGATGTAAAAAATCCATACATGGAGGGGGGCATAATTACAGAACGTATGACACCACTGTGAAATACCACAAATTATGTTCTTTATCATTTGAAAAAAATGGTGATTCAAGAGCGCAAGATTTGAATTGCGCCATGTTTGACAGTCATGATGTCACATGACTATGAAATTGACAAATGGTAAACATGAAGCATCACACGAAAGAACAGCGACGTGAGGAAAAAAATGTTGAATTCTGAAATAAAATCTGAATGAGTGCGTTGGAAAACTTTCAGTTTCGAATAAAAACATACCGTTTGTACGAAACTTCATTTACGAGTGTTTCAATGAATCGTGAAAATTATCAATGTCACCATTTAATTGCAAATTTCCTCAATAATTAATCTGCATAAATATTTACAGTGAAATTTCGAAACAAACTTTGAGCCGATTTCATGATGAACTTAAATGCTCTTTTGAATTTTATGGGAACATTTAACTTCTCTTCTTCTTCCTATCGTAAATCTAAAATTTTAAATCAAGATTTATCCTGTACTGTCAGACTCATTAACATAAGCGAGATACAGGGTGTTTTATGTCAACTTTGAGCAATATTCTGATAACTGTGGTGAGTTATGCGTGACATTTGAAGTAACGGATACTGGTCACATATTTTTTAGGGCTCAATTCAATTGTGTTGCAGAATTCTGAAAAAAAAATTCAAAATGGCGGAAAGCCTGAAATGTTTGAATTTTTTTTTCTCGGTTGCCAATTTGGGAAGCACTATCTCAACGTACTCGATTTTCTAAGATTTTCCGTGAACACATTTTTTCATTCAAACTCAACTTTTTTTTTACATGTCTTCAGTGAAAAGAAAATTCCGCCCAAAATTTTTGGAATTTTTCATGGTTGAACTATCTTTAATTCTGAATACTTGGGTGGAAACAGAATAAAAAAATATCAATTGGTTTCCTTTTTGTAGCCTTCCAAAGATTACGCTCGGAGAACTTTCATAATTTTTATTCAAGAAACAGGAAGCCGTACGAAGGCCAAAATTGGGCTAATGGGCTGCCAGAATTACCCGGACAGAAATATCAATTAATAGGGCAAAAAAAAATTTTTCAAAAAACTTTGGTAGGATTCGAACTCTCTACGAGTATGAATTGGGTTTATTTTAATCTTATAAATTTCCGTTACCAAAGCGACGCTAGTAAATCGAAAGTGGAGAGTTCGATTCCCACCAAAGTTTTTCGAAAAAAATTTTTTTGGTTTTCAAATTCATATTTCTGTACGGGTTACTCTGGCAGCTCATTAGCCTAAATTTGGTCTTCGTACGTCCTCCAGTTTTTTGAATAAAAATTATGAAAGTTCTCCGAGCGTAATCTTTGGAAGGCTACAAAAAGAAAACCCATTGATATTTTTGTATTCTGTTTTTACCCAAGTATTCAGAATTAAAGATAGTTCAACCATGAAAAATTCCAAAATTTTTTTGCGAATTTTTTTTTCACTGAAGACATGTAAAAAAAAGTTGAGTTTGAATTTTGAAAAAATTTTTTCACGGAAAATCTTAGAGAATCTAGAACGTTTAAATAGTGCTTTTCAAATTGGCAACCGATAAAAAAAAATTCCAACTTTGCAGGTTTTCCGCCATTTTGAATTTCATTTTTCCAAATTCTACAACACAATTGATTTGAGCGCCAAGAAATACTAGGATGTGAGCAGTAACCGGTATTTCAAATGTCACGCATAACTCACCACAGTTATCAGAATATTGCTCAAAGTTGACATTATTACCCTGTATCTCGCTTATGCGTCGAGAACGGGGTATATGTCATAAGGCAAAAATGACTTCCCGGGTGTCGTCTACACGGCTATATATGTTTGTCGAGTTTATAGTGAAACACTCTGTATATAGGCACAACTTTGTCAGTCCAAATGCCGAAAGTCTAAGTCAATTGAATCGAAAGATAAGTTGAAAGCAAAGACAGATTTACATGAAGGAACAAGTTCAAAAAACATGCTGATCAAAGAAAGTGGGAAAAGTAATAATAAAGGATAGATGAATTTACAGACAGAAACGATTTCAATTTTACGTGATGGCAAAATAAGCAAAACATGCTGTTTATAAGAGACATCTGTTGAATTCAACTAGATATAATAGTTGACATGTACTCCATTCACTTTTATAAAGTATCGCGGTTGGCCATGATTTAGGTTTATCAAGTTTTTTCCCCTAGAACAGACGCAGTTTGGCACTCGTGAAAATTAAGCGACATTGCCAGGTCTACTTTCTATTTACTCTTTTTCAACTTTGTAAATGGAGTTAGTTCTTCGAAGATTTAACTGTGGCGCAGGTTTCGTAGAACTACTACATTTTCATACTGGAGTATTTCAGGTTGTGCAAAAATGTAGTGAAATGTCTTCTGAATTAACATAATATTTTCTCAAATTCATTAATTTCCCAAAGGAACATTTTGATAAATACGTAATTACTACGATTTTTTAGCAGAAACGGCAACGTTGTGGGCGTATCTGACAGTGTAATGACCATAACCTAACATTTTCAAAATATATACGGTGAAATGTGTCAAAATTTCATGGCAAACCGCGATACTTTATAAAAGTGAATGGAGTATACGTTTGGGGGCCTCAGGCCAACGCCATCTATTGATGATGCCCATCGTCCACCAACAAAAATTTAACCGAGTATCTACCTATCTTGTCCTTAAACAAGGGCATTATGGTCTAGCTAGAAGAACAATTAGACCGTTTTTCTTCCAAAACAAAGACGGTAATGCAGTAATGCTGAATGGCGAACGTTATCGTGCTATGATAACACACATTTTTTTGTGTCTCTTTTGGAAGCTATTGATCTTGACGATATGTGGTTTCAGCAGGACGGTGCCACATATCATACCGCCCGTGAAACATTGACGATCTTGCACGAGTTTGCTTCTGGTTGTGCCATTACCCGATCTGGTGACCAGGATTGGCCTCCACGCTCTTGCGATTATTGGGAAATCAAACGCAGATCAATGAACTACCAGCAAATGTTTGCAATAACATTATTTAAAATTTAGTTAAAAGAGTATTGTGTTTCATACATAATTCCCAAATGTATATTTTCTAAATCAATACATATAATATTTCAATATTTGCTACAGAAAGCCATGTTTTATTGAATACTGAAATCTTATTGTATTAAAGTTGAAATGAAGTTGTTGAAACCGTAAAATTGAATATTGTACTGTATGTAATTTGGACTAGATGAATCTGATGGTCGGTATATTCGTTTTCGTGCTTCTTTAAATTGTTATTACTGCTCAAAATCTTAGGATACATCTTCTTTTTCAAATTTCAACAGCCAGAAAGGAGCTAGAATCAGCTTGATCATAAAGAAGAATGCATAATTTTGAACTCACAAATCACATTTTATCTGAGTAGCTCTTCGAAATAATCTCCATTTCATAAAAATATGTAGGTAAAGATTCATACTTACGTGAACATAATTGCTTTAAAGAGACTGAATAATGTAATGACTACAAAAGGCTTCCAAAAAGTTTTTTCAATAGCTGTTTGCAGACTAGGTTTCTTTTTACTATTTTCTGTTATCTTTAATTCTTTCAGCCAGTATCTGAAATAATAATATGAATGACTTACAAGTGAATACCACACAATAATAAAACCTTTCTAAAACATCTGTCAAATCCTCGCTGGAATCTGTTTTTGTGGTATTGAAAACATCCTTCTGCTCCAAATCATGTAAATATCCATATTTGAAAAACGGCAACAGCCAACTGAAATGTTTGGTATTGATAATAATTATTATGCAGAAATTATAAGGCAAAAGGCAAATATGATCAATGCGTGTTTTACCTCTTTAAACTTTTGTGTATACAGGGTGATTCACGATGGATGGCACACTAGACGTTTCTGGTGAATCAGACATCGGATCGGTTTGAAAATTTAATGGAATGCATTATAGGACATTCTCTGCCCAACTAAAATATTTTCGTCAATGAGGTGTTGCCACTTCTATTATAAAGTAGAAGCCACTTTGCTTTTTCGAATGGAACACCTGGTATATTAAGCGCGTTCGGCATAAGCATCCGAGAGCGGACGGATTTTTTAGTCACGTGATCACAAATTGTACAGATTTGTCAGATTTTTCTGTAATAAACGAACGGTACGGAGCTTTCAGAGCGTTTTTTCTGTTTGCCAGATATTAAATTAGTGCTCAAAGGTCTATTCAGCCGTAGAGGTAGTCTGGGTTCTATTTTAATTCTTTTGTTATAGCTCTCAACACTTCTACCCCTTGGTTGAGATGATTCAATATTTTGAATAATTATTTTTTTATCAAACGACATTTTTTATTTATTACTACACAACAAATAACATAAGACACGAAATTTAAACAGACTGTTCAAGAATATTCGAAGCAGGAAACTCATAAAAGCAGATAAAATCCATTGACAAAGGCAGAAAAGTAATTTCTGTTTCTGTTCTGTGGAAAAAATCCGTTTGATCCGTCGAAATACATCGAGCAAAAAGATCTACATCCGATTGATCAGATTTTCTTGCCGAACGGTCCAGATGTGTACTCCCCTCAATCTGGATGTAATAAACGAACGGTTCAGATCAATCCGACCAGTCAGATGTCATTGCCGAACGCGCTTATTATTTTTGGAATCTCCAACAACTTTCCGACAACTTTTCTTAATATTTCCCTATAGCTCTCTGTTGCCGTTCTCGAAATATAAACTAATTGGGATCCAACCAAATCTTCAAATGCTTGGGTAATCGTTTCCAACAATTCATCTCTCGAACGGACTTGTGTTTCGAAAACTTTTTCTTTCAACATTCCCCACAGATAAAAATCTAATGGACTAAGATCGGGTGATCTTGCTGGCCAATTCTATGGTGCCAAGCGCCTTATCCACCGATCGTCAAAAAGTCTCTCCAGTTCTGCACTCACTTCTCCTGTACAGGGTGGGCAAAATTGGTGCTACATGAACTAAAACCTTTCAACCCGAGGAGATAGAGAAAAATGAATGGCATCTTATAGTCCTCCTTTTCGAGAAACTGATAGTGCCATCAACTGCATTCCTCTATCTTCTTCCGTTTCCGAGTTATAGGCCAAAATTGAAATTTGGGCGATTTCAACTTTGGTCATTATCTCCGTTTCTGTTTATGCCAGGATGTTGAAATAAAATCATTATACAGGCACTTTTCTGATAGCAATCCAGTGGCGTACTCTGATTTTTTCCAAAAGGTTTATTTCCTTAGTTATAACATAAAGTTGTGTTTTGGCGTACTCTGATTTTTTCCAAAAGGTTTATTTCCTTAGTTATAACATAAAGTTGTGTTTTTTCTTATGGAAACAGTAGTTTGAAATGACTTAGAAAGAATCGCCATTTTTTTCCCGTTTCAGAAATGTATCATATGTTTTAGTTCATGTAGCACCAATTTTGCCCACCCTGTACAATTTGCAGTCTAGTTCTAGTTGATACCAACAGTGTCGATATTCTTCAAGTGGCAGATTATCGACGAAGCTCTCTACAAGTTTCTTGGTGCCTTTATTATCAGGAGAATGTCACAAGGTACTGTCAAATAGTAATCATGGCCTGCCTACCGAATACCGAATGGGAAAACCATTCTCAAGGGACATTTTGACAAATAAAAGCTCATAAGTCCGAAATTTTACTAGTTAGGTATAGGCATGCGCATGATACTCATAAAATGAAAGCAAATTTCATCAGCTTTCTGAATTTCTAATAATATACAGGGAGTTCTATTTGAAACAAACAACTTTCAGTCACTTCTTCAAGCAAACGAAAAAACTGTATTTTTTACCACCCTGTATTGAAGTAACGTAGATCAGGCTGATGTGTTGGAAGCATTCATGTATCACCTAACTCCAAACCAAATTTCAATGCCATAGTGTTCCTCAACCCAAAGTTATCAGCATTTTTAGAGGTCATGATTTATATTTCGAAAACGGCAACAGATAGCTATAGGGAAATATCGAGAAAAGTGGTCGGAAAGTTGTTGGAGATTCCAAAAATAATATAATATACCAGGTGTTCCATTTGAAAAAGCAAAGTTGCTACTACTTTCTAATAGAAGTGGCAACACTGGATTGACGAAAATATTCTAGTTGGGTAGAGAATGTCCGTTAATGCACTCCATTAAAGTTTCAAACCGATTAGATGTCTGGTTCACCAGAAACGTCTAATGTGCCAACCACCGTGAATCACCCTGTATAGTACCTTTGAATATTGATTTATGATATGAATGATAGTGACAAAAAATACCGAATTGCTTGAGGGTAAGAAAAAATTACGTTTCAAAGTTTATTTGAGGATGTTGTGTACGTGATTCAATGGTTTTCAATCATATAAGTTATATAGCCGTTTTTTCATGGGGGGGTTATATGATATAACCCCCCCATGAAAAAACGGCTATATCCACCCTGGCCTCATGGTTACGGAAATAAAGTCGAATTTCTGTGAGGATTTTCATAAGTAATATCATAAGTGCATCCAATTTTTCCGAAAAAAATCGAAAAAACACGTTGCTAAGTAATATTTTAACAAGAAGCATGAGTGCAGGTGGCAACAAAAATCCGAGTCGAAGACGAGGATTTTTGCACCTGCACGAATGCTTTTTGTTAAAAAAATATTACTTTGCACTGTGTTTTTTCGATTTTTTTCTCAGGAAAAATTAGATGCACGAATGGTATTTGACAAGAATATTTCATGAGTAACAGATTATTCTGGATGCATTATTAATGTATTATTAATTTTCGTTGACAACAACTGTCAAGTTTTGCCGCGGGTAAACCCGAAAAAACTGCTGACAGCTACTGCCATACAGTTTTTCCATCTAGAAACCATTTCTGATTCAAAATTGCGCGTTTCTGATTGGTGGAAATTCAGACGAGGGAAATAGTCAGTAGAAATATCACAAGAGATTGAATTTCCGTGATAAGTCTATCGATTTATTTCCAAACGAAAATGAGTTGCTTGGAAACATAACGAGTCCCTAGGACGAGTGGCGTTTCCTCACTTTACTTTACCTCGATTTACTCCCGAAAGGGGTCGCGCTATTTTGACCGGCCGCAATAGCGCCATGACCGTGAAATATTCCGGATTATTCCGGTAGTATGACCATGACCCCTACTAGAGTACCGTTTTGATCTACAATTTTTAGTTAGGAGGCGTTACACCAGGGTTTCTAAGCATTTATGTATCCATATCCATAGTAGAGCACTATAAAGATAGGTATGCTAGATAGACCTGGCGCTATGGTTGATTGGGTCCAACCATAGACTCGAAAATTACAGGACTAGCAACATTTTCATCGCCATCTATCGGGGTGATACACCAACATAAACAATAAATTATTATAAATTTGACTATTAGATGCCGCGGCATTATTCTAACACCACGAACCTAACCTATTTCCAATGTTTTTCATGGCCCGGGAGCCAGTGACATTTTTTAGTCAGTCATTTTAACCCTGGCCATAATTTGTATATAGCTTGACTTGGTTGTTTTCTTAGCCAAAGTGACCGTCAGCTGGCTCAACAGTGGTGGGTTCGCCAACGGGAGCAACGAAAACATGTAAAAAAAATATCGAGTTTCAGTCATTTTAACTCTGCTGAAATTTACAGAGATGGTAGTTTGTATAATTATTCGAATAAAAAAAATCGTCCGCTGGCTGTACGCTGGTGGAAAACCCGTCCGCTGGACATGGAAACTTGTAAAAAAAATTTTGAGTTTCAGTCATTTTAACCCTGCTGAAATTTACAGAGATGGTAGTTTGTGTAATTATTCGAATACAAAAAATCGTCCGTTGGCTGTACGTTGGTGGAAACCCCGTCCGCTGGACATGAAAACGTCCGCTGGACATGGGAACTTCTGAAAAAAATTTGAGTTTCAGTCATTTTAACCCTGCTGAAATTTGCAGAGATGGTAGTTTGTATAATTACTCCAATAAAAAAAATCGTCCGCTGGCAGTACGTTGGTGGAAAACCCGTCCGCTCGACATGAAAACTTGTAAAAAAAATTTTGAGTTTCAGTCATTTTAACCCTGCTGAAATTTACAGAGATGGTAGTTTATATAATTATTCGAATAAAAAAAATCGTCCGCTGGTTGTACGTTGGTGGAAAACCCGCTGGTCATGAAAACTTGTAAAAAAAAATTTGGGTTTCAGTCATTTTAACCCTGCTGAAATTTACAGAGATGGTAGTTTATATAATTATTCGAATAAAAAAAATCGTCCGCTGGTTGTACGTTGGTGGAAAACCCGTCCGCTGGACATGAAAACTTGTAAAAAAAAATTTGAGTTTCTGTCATTTTAACCCTTCTAAAATTCACAAAGATGGTAGTTTATATAATTATTCGAACAAAAAAATGGTCCGTTGGCTGTACGTTGGTGGAAAACAAGTTTTCATGTCCAGCGGACGGGTTTTCCACCAACGTACAGCCAGCGGACGATTTTTTTTATTCGAATAATTATATAAACTACCATCTCTGTAAATTTCAGCAGGGTTAAAATGACTGAAACTCAATATTTTTTTTACGTGTTTTCGTTGCTCCCGTTGGCAAACCCACCACTGGTGCGCCTGCTGACGGTCACTATGCTATAAGACAAATACAAATTAAGCTATATACAAATTATGGCCAGGGTTAAAATTGGTCACCAAAAACTATCACTGGCTCCCGGGCTATGTGAGCATGCCGAAAAAGTCACAAGATCTCTCATTCCGAAAATATGCTCATTCGATTACAGATTTCATTTCTTTTGATAACAGATTTCATTTCTTTCGATTACAGATTTAATTTCATTCGCAGAGATCTGTAATTGATCTATGATTGGACCCAAAATGGCGGTTTCTGGTATACTTCCTTTTATAGAGCCTTATCCATAGTTCAATCACAGATTATTCTGTGGTTCAATAGTTGAAAATACCGAAGTTATAAGACCAATCAAAATTCAGAGAGACGATACAACAATGATGAAACTGAATTGAATTTGACAAGTGAAAATAAATAAGACATGAAATTCTATGACCGTCCCAGTTTTGAAGGAAGTGAATCAAAGCTTGCTTGGATTTTGTTGAACGAGAAGTGTTTTTTCGAAATTTTCGATATCTAAAGCGCGTTCGGCATTAGCATCCGAGAGCGGACGGATTTTTTAGTCACGTGATCACAAATTGTACAGATTTGTCAGATTTTTCTGTAATAAACGAACGGTACGGAGCTTTCAGAGCGTTTTTTCTGTTTGCCAGATATTAAATTAGTGCTCAAAGGTCTATTCAGCCGTAGAGGTAGTCTGGGTTCTATTTTATTTCTTTTGTTATAGCTCTCAACACTTCTACCCCTTGGTTGAGATGATTCAATATTTTGAATAATTATTTTTTTATCAAACGACATTTTTTATTTATTACTACACAACAAATAACATAAGACACGAAATTTTAACAGACTGTTCAAGAATATTCGAAGCAGGAAACTCATAAATGCAGATAAAATCCATTGACAAAGGCAGAAAAGTAATTTCTGTTTCTGTTCTGTGGAAAAAATCCGTTTGATCCGTCGAAATACATCGAGCAAAAAGATCTACATCCGATTGATCAGATTTTCTTGACGAACGGTCCAGATGTGTACTCCCCTAAATCTGGATGTAATAAAGTAATAAACGAACGGTTCAGATCAATCCGACTAGTCAGATATCACCGCTGAAAAGCAGTAAAAAAAAGTGCCCTAAAGATGTGTTAGTTTCGAGAGCGTAGATCCTGTAATACGGAAGTTATAGTCAATTATAATATGTAATTGGCCAAATTCCAAAATCGCCCTTTAGCTCGGAAACTAGACGGCGTAGCAACTTGAGGTTTACAGCAATTTCGGTTTCTCAAAAAAAGAGAACATGACATGTATATTACTTTTTCTCTATCTCTTATAGTTTAGGAGTTGTAGTACTAAATCATCGAAATTTGGCCACCCTGTACATAATTAGTTTTGATCAAGGATCTGGATATGTGATCAGTGAGTCCAACCTAGTCATTTGAGACCATTTCAGGCATCGTGACGAAATGATATATAAACCTTTTTCGAATAGAACGAGCGCTAAAAAAAATTCTCCGTGTGCTTTGAAATTTTGTTATGTTCTTCTTCTCTTCTTTTAATGATTACTTAAGTATAATTCCAGAAAATTGTTGTGTTAAAAAGTGGATTACTCATTGGACCCCTGTGGAACATTCCCTCCATATTCTCTGATTTCCTGTAGAAATTTTCATTTAGATCTATCAGTCTTTTCTTGATTGATACTATATGGGTTCTTTCATATTGAAGCTTATTCGTTGGTTTGTGCAGCTTAGTGGGAGGATGTCTCATCTGCGTGACAATTCTTAGAGCTGATTTTCCTCCTATCTCTGGTCCTCCATACTGAGTCTGTAACATTTGTGTCTATTGGATATCCACATTCTTAAATTGCTCTACAAATCATTTTGTACATCTTTTTTGTAATTTCCAAAATGATTCCTTTATTTTAATAAGTTAGACACATAAGTGTTCAGCTTTCATGTTCGACTACACGTTCATAATTGCTTTGTTGCCAACTTGTATTCCTAATTATTTTATTCAGAGATATGGTGATATTTTATTGTTCTCAATCTGAATTGTACACGAATTTGGGTGTATCTTATGATTGACGATGATGAATTCAGATATGCATGGATTTAGTTGATGATGCCATTTGTGGAATCAGGATAACAATCGTTCTATATACAGCTTTGGCACACTGTATAGTTATAGATCTTTTAAGCATTTCTATTCTATTTTTCCATGCAAAATTGTTACTGTCATCAGCATACTGAAGAAATGTGAGAAGTATTGTGCTTAGCTGGATCCTCTTTATATTGCTGCAGTATATGTTGTAAAAAAACGGGAAGAGTGGTAAACCTTATGGTGTGCTCCATTCTGGAGATGACCACATAGATGCTGTTCCATTGATCTTCACTCCAAGTTTTCTCTCTTCTGGAAATATTTTTCATTTCAAATAATTCATTGTGTTAAGTTCATTAAGTTTGAATGCTATATTAATGTTCAAACAAATTGCAGCCATTTTTTTTCGTTGAGTTGAGCATTTTGTGGATATTTTGGATAGAAATCCAAATTATTGATTTGTTATGATTTTATTCATTTCTTCTTGAAGCCTTTTTCCATTCAACTCTTTCAATAATTTTCCTAGTACATATTAGCAATAGTGCGATTGTTCTATAATTCTTCACTTTATGATGGTCTGTATGTGCTTCAGTATAGTGATTATAGTCTGTTTTCCATATTTCAGGTATTACCCTGAAGTACTTGATTTTTATATGTGAGATTTCAGTTGCTAACCTCTATTGCTGAAAAAGTCTTGAATGGTATCAATTATGGGGTTTTTATCACACTGCAATGCGCTCCTGAAATAGTCTGCAAACTTAAATTTTTTTTCATCTTTGTTATATTCTTTACTATTACCATTAATGGTAGCAATATTAACGTATTTTAATCCTGTATACTTTTTATTGATTAACTTTTCTAGCTCTTGGCTCTTGAGTCTTCTTTGGGGAACTGAAATACAAGTTGAACTTAATCCTTACAAGTTCAAAGATGAGACAACATGATTACTTATGATCACAGTGATATTATAAATTCATCTATTACTAGTCAAAGATGAATGGCACAAATATCTGCAGTTACATTTCCAATTACATAAAAAATTAGAGCCAAAAGCTAGGAAAGTTAATCAACAAAGAGTAGACAGGATTAAAACCCCTTTAAACTAACAACCTGAGATCCTACACCTCATTTGAGTCTATTATGATATTTTTTGTTGGTGAAATGTTTTTCCTTTTGTTTTGTTGATCTCATTGCGTTTCTCAATGTTTTTTGTATATATCAAAGATATGAAATGATATGAAAGCTCTTGTAAATTTCATTGATGTTTTTTCTCTAATTGGAATTCGGCTGGGGTAGATATTCCCTGTACATGTTACGTTTCAATTTCATAAGTTTTATGATGTGGGAGTGATGTCTCTTATACTTCCTGATATCTTAATGTTGAATTCTGCAGTTAATTTCTCATGAATATTTAACTTTTCATTTTCCTTTATGAAATTTCTGGTAAATTTATTGACTTTTCTGGTATCAAATGAATGGAACTCGTCCGTTATCTTACTAGATATCTCTTCGGTTATTTGTAACAAGGGAAGGGTTATTACCATCGATTGATGGTCTGATCCCACATCTGGCAGGAGTTCAACTTCCAAGAGGTTATTCTTCAAATTAGAAGTACATTATAACATAAAGTTTACTTTCCAGGATTTTTTCTGTATTGAAATCACAAGGAAACATGACAGGATAGAACATTCCAAAAAATAATCATTCCTCAGACAAAAACTTTCAATTCTTTTGGCAAAATACTGCATTTGAAATGAGTAATCTCATCCTGCATGCTTCTCAAAAGTTTTACAAGAACCATCCAAAAAGAATTTACAAGATTTAATCTGCATTGATGATTTTCAGTTGGTTGCATAAAAAAATTAATATACATAAATCCTTCAGGGCAAAGGCAATATTTAAATGCTGTTCTTAATTCTTTGTATAACAATGGTATATGTATAACTTATATGCATTCCACAAACCCACAACATAAACGTTTGTTTCCCACTTGTTATCATCAGATTATGATATCTTATCCTAATGCACATAGTTTACCTGTGTGATTTGATGTGGAGCTGTTTCAAACAAGAGATATTTGAAGAGATTTGAAGAGAAATTCTTCAAATAATAAAGTATGAAACGTGTATTATATGTGTCTTTGGGGTGGGGCAAAATTTTTAATATTTCTATTGGTTTCCTAATAAACTGTTATGAACATCTCAATTTCATTTATCCATGAGCTTTTCTGCAAATGCAAGGGCATAAAATTCACTTGTTTAGGGTGATTTCAGGGATAACTTGAACAACTGTTTTGATTCTAAAAAAGGCCCAAGTGTCAGTATTTATGAACAGGAAACAATTTCCAAATTCAAAGAAAATATGCCTATGGGAAGCTGGTTGTATATAGCCTTTGAAGATAAGCTGAACTTTAGAATGAATAAGTATATTTTTTCCATTCATGTTTTATTCAGGAAGATGCTTTTATTGTTCTTCGACTCATTCTGAACAACCATTTGAAAAAGGATTTCTTCAATCATCGAGACTTTTCCAATCTACTCAATAACTTTGGGGCATAAGCGAATTTTCCAAGTTTTTATCGTGTTACCTAGTTATACGGTGTATAATATGAATATAGGTAATAAGTACATAACTTACCAGAAAAATAACCTAGAAATTGGATTTGCATTGCTTTCTGGACTAGGATTATCATATTTTTTTGTTGTATCCATGGCAGTTTATCCTAAAACATGAGTATTCATTCAATAAAATTAATATCGTCTGTGTATAATATACATACAATAAAAAACTTTCAAATTCCTAACCTATATGTAGACTTTTCCAAAAATATCACAGACGACTCTTTTTCTCTCTTGCTGTTGAATATTTGATCTACTAAAATACAATACACCTTTCATCTACTTCCAAAAATCTACTACCAACTTCGAGTAGAGAAATATTGAATTAAATATTCTTCATTAACACTGCGAGGGTCCGAAAAATACGAAATAAGCGGAATTTATATTGAATATAAACATGAATTGAACACTGATTACTTAGATTCTTTCAAAGGAAAGAAATAGACGCATTATATTAAGTTTAATATGTGAGATGCAGTGAAGGATTGAAAGCTCATTCTGGGGCACATGATAATCCGATAGATACTAATATCTATCGGCAAACTATTGGTTATTTCTATTTGTTTGCCGAATATCGATAACAATTTTAACCTTGATCGTAATTGCGAGTATTAGTTCAATGTAAAAAGTCGATAAGAATTGGATGTAGGCTTAGAATAAAGAATCATCATATTTTATATTCTATGGATGTAGGTAGGTATATGTCGTACTATTCAGTAGGATAGAGTGATAGACAAAACACAATTCAAGAGATAGCTTTCGTGGTATTCATTCAGTAATTTCGAATTTCGTTGAGGAATTTTCCAATAATTCATTAAACAACATTAAACTCTGGGAAAATCGAGGGGAAAATTAAAAATCGGACTTGACTGAAATTTTGACCGTGAGCACCGAGCAACCATCGGAAGAGAATTCGATCGCTCAGTATTCAGTGTGCACCGAGTGGAAGAATCCAAAGAAAAATGTGAACCCAGTGCAATATAAATGTTTGCACCCGTTTCTAGGAGTTTCTATTAAGGATCCCCCACACCAACGCGGTACTGCGGGAGCGGGAGCGGTAGCGGGAACGACGCGGGATCAAAACATGTGGCGGGATATAGAAGTACTCACTACGCCTGAGTGCGAGTACTTCTATATCCCGCCACATGTTTTGATCCCGCGTCGTTCCCGCTACCGCTCCCGCTGTCCCGCGTTGGTGTGGGGGATCCTTTACGGTGTGTCCCGCGTGGCAGCGGGCTCGCGACCACTCATAAGCTACGTTCATAAACTTACTCAGAGTAAGGATAGTTTACTCCGAAGCGTTCATAAATTTACTCTACCAGTGCTTTTACGTTCAGAAATCACGTGATCATACTCTTCTCGAGTCTTCTCTACTCACTGGAGTAAGTTTATGAACGCAAGGATAGAGCACTCGCCAGCGCTGTAATTTTGAGTCATGATTTATGAACAAATGAGGGTAAAGAGCACATTACAATATCCAATTTCTAGTGCCGTGCACTGATGTCTACCTGGTACGGCGTCGTTTATTACACTTACCGCGTTCGGTATTTCCGGAGCGAGTAGATATGGATTACGGGTATGAAGAATATTCGATCACGTGCTTACGGAGCGAGAGGATAGCAAGGTAGTTGCGGAGCGGATGGATATGTGTGGCATCGCTTGTCTGAACGGATATAGGCGTAACCAAGGAAGCGGTACGCCCCCTAGCGTTAACGAATGAACTAACGCAAAGACACTACAAAAGTTTTGTTTACAGTTTGAATTACACGTGTTAGGATATTCGGATTTCGGTTATTGTTTCATTTTTGGTCTAAGATCATGAATAACAGACCAAAAATGACAGTGATTTTTCACTTGAATATATACATGTTTGTAAACATGTATTTGTTGTGTTCAGATAGTAGTTCTGATTCTCGCCGATGTGGCGCTACGATCTTAATTTCAGACGCCTATAGCAGGGAACTAGACAAAAAAGTTTTTAATTTTGTTCTTAAAATCCAAAAAACTGGAAAAAATAAAATCAAGCAGACATTTCATGCGAGGTAGCAGGCACTCAAAAGAATTTTTGGTGGTGTTCCTCTATGATTGCAAGAGGTAGAAAAAGCTTATATCTAATAATTCCAATATTGGTAATGAGCCAATGAAAATTGAAGCCGAGCTTTGGTAAGAATCCCGATCTGCGCATGTGCAGTAATATTAAGAATGAAAATAACTTACTAGTGCCCGTAGCCCAGTGGCCTCAGTGGTTATTACGATTGACTCTGACGCGAAAAGTAGCGAGTTCAATCCGGTAGTCTCGTTTTAGTGGGCCACCATTTCACTTTTTGGTCGAAAATTAACAGTGCTGTTCCTAAGGCGGCGTAAGGACACAGTAACGAAGCCTACACAGAACACAACTGATTTTCCTAACTAGTACAAGTTATACAAGTTTCGAAGCTTGTAGTTCAGAGGGGTCTACTCGGGAGACCTAGGAGTAATCAGTTCAGTTCCTATATAATCAATGTGAATGTGAACTTCGTTATTTCAAATGTAATGTATATTTATTCATACTTGAATTCTTCGTTCAAGCGATTGTGGAGTTATAGCCTGATTGTCAAATTTGTTGACAGAAAGAGTGTCACATTTGAAATAACGAAGATTACATTCGTTTCCGGTAGAACCGGAAGTAGATTCCGCTTGAAAATATTTTACAATTTAAGTTCATGCACTCTGAAATGAAAATACAGAATCTTGAATTTGTATCAAAATTCATTCCACGATTACGTCTAATGAAACACTTGAAAAAATCACCCTCTATACCTAACCTCTTCGTTTCCCGCGAGTTTTGAATTTCTAGTTCACGCATGCGTTACGATTTTTGAGAAAAAAAATTTATGTTCGCCTGCTTCATAAACACTTGATTCATGAATTCGTTTAGCGTCCATATTTGACTACTTCATTGGACACCACTTTATTGGACTCAAGTGTCACAGTCTTCTCTCGATTTTGCAATTTTCTTCGTTTCACACCACTAGTTATTTATAGGCCGCATACAAATTTTCGTAAGCACTTTTAGTGAGTAGGAGAGATTCTTTGGCACTTGCGGCTAAATTTTTCTCGCTTTTCTCTCCTGAACTATCCAATTTTTGGATTATTTATTATGACGTTTGTCACAGAATTAACGAAGTAAACAACTTTAGCCATTTTTCTTCGAACTTAACCATACAAACCAGGTTAACAAAAAGATAACCAGTCAATATTTCTCGAAGTGTATTCCAAACTATGACGTCATAGTTAACCGACCGCACAAACCAGCTTACGGAGGTAGTTTGAGGAGAGATATTTGGTTGCAGGTTAGGTTTTTAATGTTTATGTTTATGGAACAATCACAATTTCAATGCATATGCAATTGTTGAAGTGTTCTGGGATTTACATGTCAGTCTTTGATAAAAAGGTATGTCGAAGTTGAAAATGGATTATTACAAAGTATATAATTATTGACGATCTGAGTAGTTCTTTACCATACTAAAATGGTAACTTGGTGGACCGGCCCGAGGGAATCTGTCGAAAAGTGGGTCCAGAAGAATATCAAAATCGCAGCGAAGCTGCTATACGGTGAGGAAATTTTTATACGGTCGAAAAGAGGAATAATCGATTCATACCTGGGTGAAATATCGATTCTCTAGGCGAAATAGAAGTATTTGAAAAGAAGGATGTGGTGAAATCTGAATATCCTCCATAAATTTCAATACTAATAAATTTTCCACACTCATTGTCACTTCATTTTGACGAACTCGAAGTTAAAGCCGTAACTTCGATATAATAAGCTTAATATTCAAATTGTCAAATACATCAACAAATAAGAAACAAATCTGTCAACCTCCACAAGAAAACCGAAGTTAACTATGACGTCATAGTATAGTTAACCCGGTTTGCGTGGTTAAGTTCGAAGAAAAATGGCTTTTATGTTTTTCATTACACCGCACTGAAAACCCTATCATGACATGTAGATTTAGAACATCGAAAATGACTCTTTTCCGTGCGGCCGCACCGCAAAAAGTTTTACCACAGAATATTCTGTGGTTTTACCACAGAATACCTTACTGTGGTTTTACGGTGCGCTGAGGCATAGATGCATCCTATGATTCCCATAGAATTATAAATATAGAATTTGAGCGTAGTGGCTAATAAGTATACAAAAGTGTGGCAATCCTTCCCCTTAAATCCAGGGTCAGTTGTCGCTACACGCATGCGTTGGGAGAAGAGAAAGGGACATGTCATTATGTATCCATGGATACCATATGTAGCTCAATACAAACAGATTGTTGTCTATTG
This sequence comes from Adalia bipunctata, assembly GCA_910592335.1. Lineage (NCBI taxonomy): Eukaryota > Metazoa > Arthropoda > Insecta > Coleoptera > Coccinellidae > Adalia > Adalia bipunctata. Next base: position 48,905,342 of record OU342950.1, on the reverse strand, counting down.
CTGATCGCCATGATGCCCCTATTCTCCTACTCTCCGCTATCGCACATGCGCAATAGTCTCACTGACCCTAGGCAGAGCCTTCTAGATGTTTCACTTTTAATTTCAAGGATCAAATTATAGGTATAGAATTATGTGATGATTCCTATGCTGGAGACACAGAGCAACGATTGCTTGACAGTAGATGTCAGTGTTTTGAATAATTATTGTTTCACAATATCGAAATGCTTTCTGCTGAAAATTTTCCCGTGTTATTGTTTTCAGAGAGGTGTAATGAAAAATATCGTTCATTACACGTCCAGAAAGGCTTTTTCGGTGCTTGCACGAGTTCCCGTGTGAGGCGGAGCCGCGCACGGAAAAAGCTTACCTTCTGGACTAGTAATGAAATATACTATTTCAGTAATGAAGCGACAACATAGAACTTATAGTACATACATGGAATGCTATTACCAGATCAAAAAGTGGGTAAACATCTCCAGTTGGAGGAATCTCTAAATTTCCATGTTCCCATGGATACGACCTGTCACACCGAACAGAAACACAGAAATGTTTGCCGAAATGCCAAGTGAATCGGATCTTGACGATTAAATTCATAGTATTTCTGTGTTTCTATTCTGTATGAAGTCGTAACAATGGCAACATGGAAATTTCAGTATTCCTCCAACTGGAGATGTTTATCCACTTTTTAAACTGAGCAGCAAGGCTAATGGCATTCCATGTATCTACTATAAGTTCTATGAGCGACAAATATAATAATTGCCATTTCAGAAAATAGAATTTCTGCATTGCAGTCAAACATGAAGCTTTGTATATAACTCGTACATAATTAGGCTTAGAGTCATTCGGGGTAACTGAGCGCAGTGGGTAAGTGAGCGCAGTGCTTATATCTCTGAAACGAAGAGTGGGGGAACCAAGGTTTGTTTGGGCGAAATGGAACTACCACAGTGGAGATTTAGTTCTAATATAACACTCTGCAGTGCGCGGTTCCGCTAATTCCTCATTTCGAAATAACCGATTTCGCCCTCTCAATTGGAAAATTTCATCATCTCGGAAAATAGTGGTACGTTCAAGTTTCGCATCCTATCTTGGTAAGTACTTTTTTATTCGATTAGGAGTTAATTCCTTTTATCATATTAGAAATAATTTTGGGGTTATGATTGCTGTCTCAAACAGTAGCCGGTGTTATTCCTGATATGCTTGGCTGGGGAAAGTGTGCGCGGGTAAGTGTGCGCATGCGTACACTTACCCCAATAATCTTAAATTAAAACTTTTTTGTGATTCATTCTTCAATTTACAGGTTCGTCATGCCGCGAACGTATATTAGGAAGAGGCCTGGATGACATTAATCTTTCATTAGATATAACTGACACAGAGATACCAAACGAGGAAGATGAGATTAATAATCGCCAGTATGTACCGGTATCTGATTTATCACCTCTTCCTCGGATGAAAGAAAAACGCCGAGGAGGGAGGGTTACTATGAAATCACAAATAATTACAAAGAGTCCGTACAAACGGGAGTTGGAAGAAAAAAAGCGCCTTGATGAAGAAAAAAGAACAAAAAAAAAGAAGGTTCCCGCTTTGTCATTTACTGCTTGTAAAAAGAAAAAAGAAAATAAAGACAAGGAGAAACCTTCTACCTCCAAAATGGAAGAAAGGGAATTCTACTGCCCACTCTGCTCAGAAAAATATGAAGAGCCACCAACAGAAGAGTGGATTAAGTGTAGAGCTTGTGAGGAATGGTGGCATGAGCAGTGCACTGCCTATGAAAGAGGTGTTTTCATATGCGACAATTGCATAGATAATTAACTCTGTTTTTCGTTCAATGTATTATTTATTTTTATTTGTAATGAAAACATCCTGTAACCTCCTTGTAAGAATACATCTTTATTTTTAGCATTTTTAGTGCGTTTTTTAGGAATACGTTCACTTACCCCACATGCGTTTACTTACCCCGTTAGGGTGCGCACGGTTACCCTCAATGCGGGGCAAGTAGACGCAACTTGAATTTTTCTATTTAATTGTTCATCATGAAAAAAACTGAATTGGTTTGGCTTGACTATATGTTTTCATTTATAGACCAGGAAATGCTCTATATGATAAACTTGTTTCGGTTAATCTACCTTCAGTTTTTAAAAATGTGTGGGATCCGAAAGGCAAAAGTGCGCACAGTTGCCCCGAATGACTCTATGGACGATGTCGAGGCTGGAACATAGAATTTATATTATACAGGGTGTCCTGAAAACAATGGATAAGCCTGCAACTATAGATAGACACTGTCGTGGTCTAACTTATTCCAAATTTTGACCTTGATGAAAATTCCACGGTTTCCGAGATATTCATGGTTTTCGTTTTTTTAGAAAATTTCCAAGTGCGATTAGTTTTCCTAGTGCAATTTCTACAAATGGAGAGGAATTTCGATATGGTTTTTTTTAATTTCACATGAGATAGTTCAGCTATCGGAAACAAAGACTTAAATTCATCAAACTAGTGTAAAAAGTTAGAAACTCGTGAATTACGAAGAAAAATTGAAAACTAAATGAAATTTCCTTCAAGTTTGATGAGCTACAGTGTGAAAAAAATGTAGGACGCCCCTGGTAGACATCATCTTAAAAACTTGCTCAGTTATTGCAGATTCCAAAAAGGTATCATAAGCCTAGGCATTCTGTAGTTTTTCATTCTCGTAACTACTTGATTACCAAATAGTCGAAAAATTTCGAAAAAATGTTTTTGTTGTAATCGTTATTCTGAGCTCATGTGTAAAAGTCAGGACGCCATTTTTGTTGGAATCTAGTGGAAAATTACGAAAATTATTTTTATTTTGAAAAAAGCAGTAGCGTATCGTTTCTCTGGTTGAATAGAAATATGGCATTATTTGCATTCAACACCCTGTATCTCGAAAACCTTACCGGACCTAATTGTATTTGACAAAATTTCTTATTTTCTTACATTCTGTACAGTGTTAAAAGGAAAGTATCAACTTACAAAATAATTCGTTTTATTTTATTTGTAATGAATATTCCACATACCTCTATTGTAGCAACACAGGGTATTTTTTAAGTTGATACTTTCCTTTTAACACTGTACAGAATGTGAGAAAATAAGAAATTTTGTCAAATACAATTAGGTCCGGTAAGGTTTTCGAGATACAGGGTGTTGAATGCAAATAATGCCATATTTCTATTCAACCAGAGAAACGATACGCTACTGCTTTTTTCAAAATAAAAATAATTTTCGTAATTTTCCACTAGATTCCAACAAAAATGGCCTCCTGACTTTAACACATGAGCTCAGAATAACTATTACAACAAAAAAAGTTTTTCGAAATTTTTCGACTATTTGGTAATCAAGTAGTTACGAGAATGAAAAACTACAGAATGCCTAGGCTTATGATACCTTTTTGGAATCTGCAATAACTGAGCAAGTTTTTAAGATGATGTCTACCAGGGGCGTCCTACATTTTTTTTTTACACTGTAGCTCATCAAACTTGAAGGAAATTTCATTTAGTTTTCAATTTTTCTTCGTAATTCACGAGTTTCTAACTTTTTACACTAGTTTGATGAATTTAAGTCTTTGTTTTCGATAGCTGAACTATCTCATGTGAAATTAAAAAAAACCATATCGAAATTCCTCTCCATTTGTAGAAATGGCACTAGAAAAACTAATCGCACTTGGAAATTTTCTAAAAATACGAAAATCATGAATATCTCGGAAACCGTGGAATTTTCATTAAGGTCAAAATTTGGAATAAGTTAGACCACGACAGTGTCTATCTATAGTTGCAGGCTTATCCCTTGTTTTCAGGACACCCTGTATATTATATACATGCAGTGACGACGCGTGGATTTTAATTTTGGGAGTGCACATGTGAGCAGGTACCGAGGGTCTGGGGGGTACGGAGTAACCCCTTAGTAAAGGGAGGTTCGGGGGAGGAAGAAATTTTGACAACTAATCTTCAAAACTCGCATATTAGAGCAGTTTGTGAAGTTCTTTCGCCGTATATCTTGGGATAATATTCAGGAAAGGTGTTAGCGCAAAAATCCGAACTTGTATGTTCTTGTATTTATACTGAACATCAGTCAAGTCACATAATAAACAAACAAAAATGACTTAAACTAATAATAGTTTGAAAAATCCTACCTCTTCAACCAGACAGCACATCTTCTTGATCATGTTTCACCTATTGCTGCTTTTATTGTCTAATTAGGTATCTGATAACTTACTAACTAATACAAACACTTAGAACTAATTTTCACACACACGTTTTGTATTGGAATTCAAGTCGCCTGTTCTTCCTAGATATGAATTCTTCAATAACCAATTCATTAAAGTTTGGAAGATCCTGAATCATTTGTTTCTCAATAGATAACATTGCGAGAGCAGTTAACCTATCCTGGCCTATAGTACTTCTCAAGAAAGTTTTAATGCGCTACAAAGTGAAGAAACAACGTTCTGCTTCTGCAGTTGTCATGGGCATGGTTACAATTGCGAGTAGCACATGAAAGGTCTCTGAGAAGTCTTCTTGCAAATTATTTTCTATTAAAAACTTAAGTAGAAGGATTGCTCCAGAGATCTCTCTAAAGTATGTCCTTCTGTAAATAACTTCCAACTCTGTCTTCAATTTGTTTCTGTCTAAAAATGGATAGGTAGAAATTGCAGAATCTAAATATTGGATGGGAAAATTCGACGAATATACTTCGAAATTCTCCACCAAAAACAAATTAGCCTCTTCTAAATGACCTGTAAACGAAAATCTTCTTTCTATTTCTGATATAACGGTGACGCACACTTCCTTAGCTTGAACAGTCGTGGAAACATAAGAAGTTCTTTCATCTACCTTCCTTCTTTTCCTAGAGTGACTCACGTCAATGTCGTCTAGTTCGGAGTCTCTGATGGTGTGTATATTTTCCCTTTCTTTTTTAATGTTTTTTTCAAGCTCTGCAATACATTTTTTTATGGTCACAGAATCAGCAGTTCTTTTTTGCAGCTGAGAATATAATATAATATCAATATGAGGCATTAAACGATGAAAAACTGTCAGCCATAAAACGAACTTGGGATCATTCAATAATCTTAAAAGGGCACCAGCTTTTGTGATGGTATCCGATTGTATCGACGATAATTATATTTTCTCCATACAGTCGTTAAGGGCTTCTCTGTTTTCATAAACAGTGTTAACAGTTCTAATTTTAAAATTCCACCTTGTAGCAGATGTAGTCGGAACTCTTCTTCCAACGACCTCATCTAATACAGAAACTCGTTGTGGAGAATTGGAGAAGAAATTCGTAATAACACTCAGATCGGCAAAATAGATGCGAACATTTGTATTTATACTTGTTGCTTGTGACATTATTAAAATTATTTGGTGTGCGTAACAGCTAGTGTATATAATACGCATACTGGAATTTATCTTTGATAAGTTTTTGCACACCACCGTGGACGCCACTTATAACACTTGCGCCGTCATAGCTTTGCGAAATCAACTGATCAGATTTTTTTAAAACAGAATTTAGAACGTTTTCAATACAGCCAGCTAACGCAACAGCATGATGATCAGAAGGTTTCAAAAAACCCCAAAATCTTTCAACAGGGGAACCGTCTGCTAAGGTATAACGGAAAGTTTTCCGTTTCCATTTGGAAAATGTTTGAAATGTCACTTGTTTCATCACTTATCACGGATACGAATTTTGAGGCAGCAATTTCTTTCTTTTTATGTGCATGACAGTCATGACACACAGAAAGCATACAGTATAGATGCATAGAAATACATGTTCTATGCATCTTTCATACAGTCCAATAATTCATTTTGAATGTTTTTGGATGTTCCTTTAAATACTGTGGATTGATCCAAATGATCCCTGAGTGCTAAATCTAATTCAGCAGAAAAATTGATAAAACCTTTAAATATAGGTACCAGGATTTATCGAATCATTTCCTTCATCATGGCCACGTAATGCTGATTCGAAAGCACCACAAAATTTAATACAGTTTATGATTTTCGATAAAATGTATCTGTTCTTACTTCTTTACTTGCTCATAATGTTTCTCGATATTCAGTCGGTAAGCACTGTTTAATTGTTGTCGAATATCTTGTTTACCCAATAAATTAAAACCTAATTTGGCAGAGAGGTGTGTCTTGGAATTTTGATGTTTTGTAATTTTTTCTTTTGAATGGATTAAATCCCTGACACCGGATCTGGTCCATTCTGTTTGATCATCGCCAGCAAATAACAAACAAGAAAAACAATAAAGACTGTTAATAATTTCACAACCACGAAACCATTCGGCTTTTTCATAAGTGTCTATCTTGAAGGTTCTTTTATAATCGCGTGTTTTACATTTTGTTACATGCGTGATCGATAAATTCGGTTTTGGACGATCGGCACTTTTGATTTTTTGTTTTTCTTCTGACGTCGGCGAAGAAAAACGAATTGTTTTTGAATATTGCACGTGTTATAATTATCAAGGCAGTAAAAGCGTTTTTAAAAATATATTTCTTACAGACTACAATGCTATGTCAAGACTGATAAAAAAGATGTATACAATATATTTATAAGCTCGGTGTGCTTTCTCGGATTGCGGAAAGTAGCTGATGCTGAGTTAGCACTTCCATGGCTCTCCAACGAAGTTCATCCACAGAAATATAATAAATACTAGAACGCTAATCAGATCTGCATTCCTGGCACCCCACAGCGCAAATTGACCTACTACCAGTGGCGGCTCGTAAACTTTTATCTTGGGTCGGCAGATATACAGGGTGTCCCACTAGTGCCGCAATGGACGATATACGCGTAACGGACTGAGTTTGTCAAAATTTTTTGATGCAGACTTGATATACTCCAAGAAGAGCACATCCTAAAAATATTTTCGAATATATCGGGTGGCCCACAAAAGAGGAATAGCGGGTGACTTTGTTTTTTCAAATGGACACCCTATATTCAATAGTGTTTTTCAATTCTCTGAAACTTCCTGCATGCTTTCGTATACTTTTCACATATTTTTATTCGATAGTTTTCGAAATATTGGCCATTTTGACAAAAAATGATACTTGTAGAGGCTATGTTATCCAATTATATTTCACGAACCCTTGCATATACCAATAACAGTTTTATATGGATTGAAAGACAAGACTTCAAAGTATCCTACCCAGCTATAATAAAGCATCTCCAGCATATAGAGTCCACAAAAAGACTATCAACATGACGAATTTCAAATCGATTTTTCTTCATTTTTTCAAATGCCTTGCATATTATTTTTTTTTCTGCATTATAATCACCATTCATCTTACTCCATTTTTTGTCAAATACATGATTTATGCACATCTCTTAACAGAATAGGAATTTTTTGAGTTCGCGTAAAATAATTAATTTCCTGGAAGAAACGATCCAACACTCACCCCGTTAAGAACCAAACAAACGAACACTTCCTGTAGCCGCATCCCGCAATACAAACGAAAACAATCCCCGATCCGATCGTTCCTCGTGTATAATATGAGTCGAGGCATTTCAGGTACGGCATAATCCCATTTGCCGACCCTGGGATGTGTTGAGCCTGCTCTAAGAGTTTAGCGGCTACTGTTCAGCATTTTGTTTCTCGGCTAAAAATTTCGGGAAATAGTGAAATGGGCGGAAATTCATATAAGTACTATCATATTCGATATCCTCGTCTATAAAAGTACGAAATACGACAAAAATTCGTCTTAAGCAACATTTATCTCTTAAAATTTGTGAGGTGGAACGAACAACGAAAACATCGCATTTTCGATTTTGAGAAATCATTAACTAGGAGGCGAATATAATATTTATCATTATCTGAAGAAAATTCCAACAGAAAACAGTCGAGTTAAAATTGTTTCGCCTCATTCGTATTCGCATTTCATTGAAACGACGAATCAGGACCGGCATGCCGTACTTGGTCGCTAGAAAGCGTTCGATGCTTGGCGCTCTCGTCTTCCCGTACACATTTCAATTCTCGGACTGATTTGAGTAGACGGAAATGGCGCGGCGTTGAGATTGGAAGAGCGTATTTCCAAGAAGTTGAAATATATCAGTGATATACAAATATGATTTATAGAATTTTATTTACACAGGTCTTGGAAATACAATAATTATAATAAATTTGGTAATTCAACAGAAGAAAGAGTAATTTAAATTTTGGCTGGACATAAAATATATAGGGTCGGCATTGCCGACCCTGCCGTCCCTGACGAGCCGCCACTGCCTACTACAGAGTGTGCGCAATATTCGAACGTGTCATCCTGATGACACGTTTGAATATTGCGCAAACTCAAAATTTTAAGACCTGTCAGGACTTCGAGAATGTGGTATGAATAAGTTGTCAATATCAACATTCGCAATAATAATAAAATAGCTGTAGTATTTTTCATATTTACATAAAATGGGTTTCTCCTTTATTTTCGCGAAAAAGAACCATTTCTTCACTTCATTTTGTTCATAATTTGTCACAGCACTCGACTATCAAAATTAACTAGTAAAACTCAGATACAAAACTAAACTAAAGGAGTATCAGTACTACACAATGTTCAAGAAAACAACGGGGAAACACCGAAAACGGAGCAGAAAAGGCAAGCGAATTTATACGAATGAATAAACAGGAAAGCACACAGCAAAGGGAATCAACAAATCCTAAAATACGACACTGATACTTTTTCTGATGCGACGTGTGTTTGTTTTCGTCGCGTAGCGGTGTTGCCGAATCCACTGGGTTTCACAATAAGATTTATTCCGAACTTGATCTGAAACCATAATGCTTGGCAACGACGTGGCAAGAAAAGTAGAGCTGCGCATGTACAAGTAGTAGGTGTTTTTTCGCTATATGGGGTCATTTTACTGAATGTCGGACGTACCTAATAGCGTTCTAGTGTTTATTATATTTCTGTGAGTTCATCGCGCACGGGAATATAAATCACGCTAAATCGGATTCTCCAAATTTTCGGCCATAATTGCGCGAATACAACAAACGAACAAACACGGTATACAGCAGCTCTTCTAGACACGAGGGTATACAAACTGGATGAGTACCTACGTGAGCTAAATACTATGGACTGTTACGGGAGGCGTGGGGCGCGAGGGGTCGCTTCTGCTCCAATCAAGGACTACTTCGGGATTCGGATGTGCAGTGTAGTAGTGTACGTGCCGTCTAGTCTAGCACGGTCGGGCGTTTACGCGTATGATAATGCATTGGCGTGGCGTTCAAAGTTCGTTGTCCGTCTGGAGTCTGAAATACAGAACCGTGAACCGGAACATCGAAAATGAAAAATAAAATCAAATACACAAAAAGAAGACGTTACGTTTACTTCAAACACAAAAGTAAATTCCTTTAGATGAAGATATTAGTTGGGGGTACACGTGCACATGTGCACTTATTGAGCAGACTGCTCACTGCTCAGCTTAAAATAATGAGTAAACATCATATTACTGTAAGAAAATGATATTTCCTTGCAGTTGTCGAGTTGTCAGTGTTCTACATAAGTATATTCGTACTTTTCTCTAGATTTCTCTGGCAATAATTCTAATGAAGTAGTATTCACTGTCCAACCAGCTCTGGGGGAGTCCCAGAAATGGAAAAGTCATCATCACTTATAATTTTACACTGTTTTGTCTTCGAAAAGACCAGCAATTAAATTTAATATCAGTTAAGTTGGACAATACAGCATTGATACGTGTCCATAGTAACGCAACCAATTCCATTCCGAATTTCAAGGCTCCATTTATTCATGAATGGAATAATTCGCGTTTTTTTCAAAATTGATTAAAATCTGACTAATTCCAAACGATTTGCTGAAAAATAATATGTTTACCTCGTGGGAAAAGCCACATTCCTGCACTCTGTGTCTCTGAATCTTCACAATCGTCCAGGAATGTAAGGCTTTTCTTACCCGGTAAACAATGTACTATTAATTCCGATTCATTCAATCAGAAATTCAAAAAATGAAACAATTATCATTAGCCGAAAAAAAAATACGGATCATTACTTTGCACTTTTGGCGAAGATTTCATAATATAATGCAAAAATTATCTCAGTGATTTCATTGATAGCAGTGAGTCAGTAAAAACGTATTGCATTTTATCAATTGAGGGTAAGATAACGGGAAGCGCTAAATGAGAACTATAAGCGTATCACACGTAGGAAATATAACACTTGGTCAAATTTACGCGATTTTTTGATTCAGGAATTTGGAGATCGAACTAATTTTTTCTTTCTTTAGAATAAACTACAAATTGTTAGGAGAGCAAACAATGACGAATTTTTCTTTCACAGAATCAGTTCGAAATTTCAAAAAGAGAATTTGAGCAGAACTTGCGGAAGACTACCCTGAAAATCATGAAATATGCATGAAAGATCAAACTGATAGGTTAGCCCAGGGCCGATACCCTTTCATTTTAATATGTACATGCCAACACCCTATAGGGTGTTGGCCGCCCGCGTGCAGAATCCTTGTGTGCCGCCCCAAAAACAAAAAAAATACATTTATCTTTTTTCGACATACACCTATATATGAAATCTTCAATGGGCCTCCTCTTATTGTAAAGAAAAAACTGTACATATTAAAATGAAGGGGGGGGGGGATGACCTCGTTACTTTTTCCGTAAATATTTTGATGATCCCACTGCTCTCCGACATCTTCTTTGAAGATTTTATGTTATCTCACACAATAAAAATGCAATTTACATACAGGCATTTTCATATTCACTTTACATACACCAGAGGTAGTTACATGTAAAGGTTTTCAACTGAAACATGATTAAGTATACAGGATCCTGCAATAGTGCGAAAATCATCGATAGCTGCCGAACCAGACATCTCGGAGATTTCGTTGGAAAGTAGACCTCTTGCACCTTCATTTCTGTATCTCAGGAAATTATTTTCTGATATACAGGGTGTCCCCGATTAATGTTATTCAACAAATGCATGATTTCTTTAACGGATCACCCCATATATTCTCAGTAATTTTCAATGACCTTCATAACCTCTTTCATGACGCAAAATATTAGGGACATTTCTCCAACGGTACAGATCTTATTCGAAGAAAACTGCAAAAAGGTGAGGGAAAAGCAGTTCAGTAAAAGTCTTCTGACGATTTTCAGAAGGGATAGTATAACATGAATTCGATCTCGAAGTTTTTTAATTGAAGGATTTGCTTTTTGACACGGTTCCTTTACGATCAACCTGTCACATACAGAGTGTCCGTTATTAAGGTCCAAATATGAAGAACTTCAAATTATTATTTCCCGATTTTTTCATATGGAACACCCTGTATTTTTTCCACAATAATGTAGACAATTGAATTCCTTACATTTTCTCATAAGTAACCTTAGGATTATTTTAACTCCCGCATCCAGCAGACCCGAAAAATGATGTCGCAACTGAAAATTTTATTCGAATAATAACATAATGAAAACTAACGGACATTCATAAGAGGTCAAACAATTAAATAAAACTGAATGAAGAATTATTGACAAACTTCAAAACCTTCCCAGAATCATACTTCCTGAGCATCATCATAAAAATGATATTGGGCAGCATATAGTCCATCCAAGAATGATTGACATCAGAGCAGGCCTTGAAAGTCCAGTCGCAGCTTTATTTCTAGTTACAAAAAAGTAACTAGAAATTTTCTCTGCTTTCATCATAGATATAGAAATAACTTGAAAATTGAACGATATTTTTTTAAAGTAAGGAACTTTAAACATGCAAAATGTTCCCGATTTTCACATACGATTACCAGCGTGTGAATCTGTATACCAGCAGTATATTATTTTCATCTTGTATTGATACATTTTCGATCTTACGATCAATTATAGTAGCATACAGCCTGGAAATTCTGGTTTGATAACGAAAAATATCGTGGGTGATTAATTAGCACGGTTCTTCTCAATGTTCAATATGAATATTCGCTAACTGAAAAAATCTAGTTGATAATTTGTAGCGTGTTACTGCAATGTGAATGTATTGGGAAATTTGTAATAGATATCAAGGCAGAAACAAAACTCAACCAATGGATCTATTTAATATAATATGAAGAATTTTGTCATGACATTGTAACTTTCAATATTTGTGAACAATGAAGGTGTAAAATATGAAATATAAAGATGTAAATATTCCTATTATTCTGATTCAACAACCACAACATGTTATTTTTTCCTCATCTGGACAGAACTCGTCATGTTCATAATGAAAGGTTTTGTCAGCAATATCATAACATTCCTTATAAGTTATATTTTAACTAATCTTCTCTCATTTCTTTGTCTACGTGCTTTGTGCAGGCTCCATTTTTTAGCTGTTCACTCTTCGAGAGCCTCATTTCAAAGATATTTATTTCACTTGCTCAAAAATTCTCCAAATTTGTTCGAAACATTAATGACAGAACAAAATGTCAGTGTTATTTCCAACACCAACCTGAATTCTGCAACTCAAAATATTACTGAATGGGCATTACCAACATAATTTCGATTTTCCAAAGCCCCCCGAGATGCCAATCATTCTTGGATGGACTATAAGTTCGACTTCTTAAAAAACATGGTTCTGTGGCACTGCCTTAACATGACTATTCCACTCACTTTAAAAACTGACCAATCACAGTCCAAAGACAGCTCGTATTATCGCGATAATACCAACTGTCTCTGAATTTTGATTGGCCTGACAGCTTCGGTGTTTTCAACGATTCAACCAATAGAACTATAAGTTCTATGATGTGATGGAACTATGGAAACGGTTTGACAACTAATAAATATAAATTGTAGACGTCAACATGAGTCGCTTCGGTGAGATTTCGAACGAAGATATCAACCAAAATATCGATATAAATATACCAAGAAATACAAAAAAATCAAAATCTTATATATGGAGACAATTCATGACATTCTGCGGGGAACGAAACTACAAGCTAGATGCAGATAATACTAATGAAAAACTAGCGTTCATTTTGAAGGACTGGGCATTCAATATGAGACGAATTGATGGCACTGATTACAAACAGAGTGTAATCAAAACTATATGGAATACCACTGCAAAATTGGTGCAGGAAAAATATTTCGAGGAATACCAGAGAATTCTGGATCCTTTTAGAGATATAATGTTCAATGAGGCGAGAGCGGCTCGTGATAGTAAAAGAAAGATTTTACAAGTTCAACCCGAAAAACGGAAGATTAGTTCTGTAGCTCTGACTTCCGACGAACATAAAAATATGTGTTTGCAATGGGATGAGGACACGTCGGAGGGACTTCAAAAAAAGTTTTATCATATAGCTGCAGTTGAACTAGCTTGGAGAGGAAACGAAGCAGCTTTCGCCATGTTGCATTTTTTCAAAGAAGAATTGGACAACAAAGGCTATTTGACGAATAGGCTTGCATATAACCCTATATTCTCCAAAACTCGCCAAGGTGGAGATAAAAACTGTGCAGATACTAAATGGCTGGCCCAAAATTTAAAAAATCCTGAATTGTGTCCTGTGAGATTATACCGAAAACTAATATCGAAAAGGGGTGTTATCGCTAATGACAGGCTTTTTCTCACTGTTAATGGCAAGTGGAATAAATATAATGGTAGTAACTGGTATAAAAATTGTCCGATCGGCATTAATAAAATATCGCAATGGACAAGACTGTCTGCAGAAAAGATAGGATTGGACACTAAAAAAGTAAAAATAACAAATCACTCTAATCGTGCCACTGCAGTAAGTCAGTTACTAAAATCTGGCGTAAGTGAACAAGAAACCATGAAAATCACTGGACATGGAAATTCGAACTCAATGAAACCGTATATACAGCTGAGTACCGAACATCATCAAAATATAGTGAATACTTTCAGAAATACTCCAACTACATCAAGCAACAACCATCCACCTAATGCTGCTAGTACTATTCAAAATTTTTACAATTGCACAATTTATAATAATTATAGTCGAGAATAAGGTATTTTGTTCGTATTTATGAAAATTGTTTATTGTTAAGCATATCGCATAATAATTGTTACAAATTATTTCAGTTTGTGATACCTTCTTGGAATAAATTCATTATTATTGCATGTTTTTCAATGCTTCCTCTCGAATGTGAAGTTTCTGACCTTTCATTTTGTTCGTGAAATAGTCTTATAAAATATCACACGAGATTGAATTTACCTCATAAGTCTATCTCTTATTTCCAAACTCAAATGAGTTGCTTTAAGGAAACACCACTCGTCCTTTGGACTCGTGATGTTTCCAAGCAACTCATTTTCGTTTGAAAATAAATCGATAGACTTATCACGGAAATTCAATCTCTTGTGATATTACTACTGAAAATCATATCAACATTATCAACCATCCCATTTTTTCCAAAAATTCATACTTATTCACTGTATTCGAAAGTATTATATTTTTACAATAGAAAACATTTCCCACAATCATTTTTTTTTGTTAGTATGTAACAGGAGGCTTATTTTTTATTCTCACACACAAGAGACCGGAACCCAGAACGGTGGCAACGAGAAATAAACATGAAGCTATGGCAGTAACTGCAGATAAGCATCATAATTGCACCCCAGCCGTTTTTGTTTCTACAACGACGCGATTTTATTCCAACATCTGGTAATTTTTACCAGATGTTTACGACAACTGCTCTCAGGGGGTAGTTTTTTTCGATCTTTGCATCACGTTCTTTTGAAGCGGGCATTCCTTTGTTTATCTTTTCCGTTGGGGAACAAGGAATGTTTGATTGAAAAATTCAGTTTCGTTGAACTTTTTTTCGTCTCATTCAAAATTTGGATCATTATAGGGTAATAATCAATAATTAAAAACAATTATCTCTTTGAGATTTGTTGAAAATCATATTTTTTACAAACTAACATATGATGGCGGCCTGCGGCCGCCTCTTGTATTTAGCCGCCCGCGTGCGGGGCACGCGCTGCACACCTGCTAAGATCGGCCCTGGGTTAGCCTCTAGAATTCGAGTAGGGTTCACTGAAGCGAAAAGTCACTGCAGCGAAAGTTCATTCCCGCGAAAGATCATTGCAGCGAAGGTTCACTCGCGCGAAAACCACGCCCACTTCACCTGATTGGCCATCTAGCCAGTTCTCCGTTGTTTGTCATCTTCGTCTATCATTTATGCAGTTTGAAAGTGGTTAGGCAACTTTTAACAGAGTTGTTATTGTTTTTACATAAGCCAAGAAAAATGTGGGGTTTCGATATAATCCAACGAAAACAGATTTAGACGTTTCTGTATGTTCTATGACGAATGACGATTTTCTTGTCTAATTAAGTGAGCGTAATGATAATATGAAAAGAATTCAATGATGAAATGCATTGGGAGTTTTTTAGGATACATTAAATATTTTTCCAATAATATATAAAGTGGGTGTCTAACGAATCGTACAAAATAAATATCCCTCATTTCCTTCAGTTTAATCCAATGCAACTGTTTTTTTTAGGTAGTGGTAGATGGTGAAAATACTCAATATGAAAAGTAGTATACAGCCGTATACTTCTCTTCTCAAAAAAATATACCAAGGTTTTCACATTAGTTAATGGGAACTGTTATCATAATGAACTTATAAATTTTACTGATTGAGTAAAATAAGCAATCTGCACCTGTGTTGGTCAATCAGCAATCTCAAGCTTTCAATATCAATGTTTCTATTTCACAAAAATGTTATTCAGAAAATTCAACTCACGCATGATTGGTTTCAGAAATTAGGTAGGTAATAAGGGGACCAGTGAAATAATGGATACCTTTGGAATCAACGTTACTTGGAGTAAATAGTAGATCGGTGATATAAATACCATAGATTACACAGATCTTTTTTCTGAGAACTTATTGGTTGGAAATTGTCCATATTTATGAAATAGATAGACAGATAATGGGAGTGTGTAACGTATCCTTTTATCAAATATAAACTGAAAAATGAATTTTCATGTTGGTATTATTTATAGAATTGTTATGCCCAATAAGAACTTTGATGATACATACCCATTGTATAGGATACATATTTTACCTAAACCAATATTTATTAGCTTCTGTTATGATCAGTTAACAATCTCAATTTATGAAATCCTTTCACATATTTTATCGATTTGAATGAATGTTGTGGATTGCAGAAGATAAGGTACTTACCTACAAGTAGAATCTGATTTTTTATAAAAAAAAACATTAAACTTACTCTATTGTGTACCTTTATTTAAGGTGGACACAAAAGAATGTAACATTCGGTTTGTTCTTGATAATTTTTCATTCACACCCAAGAGAAAAAATAGCATTTAAAATATTTGTTTTGAAATATAACTGACTGATGAGTGAAATATTACTCTATAACTTTACTCGTTATATTTGAATATATATCAAAATAATGTATTTGTGGAATAAAATGACATATTATCAAAATATTTGTATTTCACTTGAAAATTCGATCTGAACTATAATATTATATATATTATATCACTGCGAATTTTCTGTGCGATTCGAAATTTTCTGTTTTTCCTTTTTTTTAGTAGGCTGTTTAGTTTTTCATCTCCATTTTCTTCAATCAAGCAAAAAAACCATGTGAACGAGTGATAGGTAATGATTCATGGTTTCGCTCTGATCTTTCCAATCTTGAAGATGAACAACTTCTTACATCTTAAATACTTAAAAGACTCCGAATTCTGGTGTGAGTCTTTCAGGTCTTGGAAAGCAGGAAAACCCGAAACGTTTCTAGTAGGTATGAATTGTTCATAAGGATGTCAAATCATGGAGAATGGAACTCAGGTAAGCAGGTTGTTATGATTTTCCTGTTTCATGGGTTACAAGGAAGATTTCAAGTTTGGTTGTTGTACTCAAGAGTTTCCAATTCATTCCTGAAGAAGTCTCATCTCGAGAAGGCAGTGCCGGTTTATCCACTGGGCGCTTGGGGCGGGCGCCCAGGGGCCCGGTGCCCGAAGGGGCCCGGAAGGGCCTGGGCTCAATAAAAATTTCAGTTCAGTGGGCCCGTAAATCTCCTGCGCCCAGGGCCCGAAAGCACCTTAAACCGGCACTGCGAGAAGGATAGGATTAGGCTAGGTGGCAGCTGGTTTCGTATATGTTTAGAGCTTCGGTATCAGGATGATATATGATTCTACTAGGTATTCTACTATCACATTGTTCAAGGATCTATCGAATCTTGGAGAGAATGGAACTCTGGTAGGCAGGTTGTCATGATTTTCCTGTTTCATGGGTTACTAGGAAGATTTCATTATTGGTTGTTCTCAAATCTTCATAAGCATATTTGGAAGTTTTCAGAGGATATTGTGTGGAAGTCTTGAATCTTGGAAGATATAGGATAAGGTAGCTGCTCCAAGGATGGGGAATTCAAGGAGCAAAAAAGCTGCAGAAATTGCAGCACATTGCTACGGCATTATATCTAAGGTGCCTAGAATAATGGTGTAAGCACTCGTCAAATATATATTCTTTTGAATTAGAGAGCTAGAATAATACAATACATAGTGATACAAATACTGAATGGAATGACGTTCGACCAAATTGAGATTATTGAGAATATCGGCAAGATTTCGTTTTTTCCACTTCAGGTGCCGCTCTTCACTAATTATGTCATACAACGTCATTACGGACGGTCCTTTATCCCTTGATCGATTTGATTGATTAATCAACAGCTGATCTGCCAAAGTCAATTATGACTTGACCATAGAATGACATTTTTATATGGTGAAAGTCTTATACTTTTCCTCCATACTGATATCATTGTTTAAACAATGCTGATATGAATTAAAATGTCAATAATATATTCCCAAATTATTGCTTGACAAAATTATCGGCTATTGACACAACATGTTCACCAGAATAAATTCGAATATTTGAAATAACTAATAAAAATCAGTAATAATTAGTGAGCGCCGCCTGAAGTGGAAAAAACGAAATCTTGCGGATATTCTCAATTTGGTCGAAACAAAATCTAATCAGTGTAATCACCATGTGTTCAGTCATCGAAATTATATCGAAACCCCACATTTTTCTTGGCTTATGTAAAAACAATAACAACTTTTCTGTTAAAAGTTGCCTAACCACTTTCAAACTGCATAAATGATAGACGAAGATGACAAACAACGGAGAACTGGCTAGATGGCCAATCAGGTGAAGTGGGCGTGGTTTTCTCGCGAGTGAACCTTCGCTGCAATGATCTTTCGCGGGAATGAACTTTCGCTGCAGTGACTTTTCGCTTCAGTGAATCGCACCGTAGAACTAATACAAAAACAAGCTATAATGAAAAAACATTTTTCAAGACAAGCTTTTATTATAACAACATCCGCCATTTTGAAGCCGCCATCTTGAACTCCTCAATTTAGAAGAATCGTAATTTCCGACCCAGAAAACCCCCAGATACCAATTTTCAATAGAATCATGATCACAAATTTCGTCCGCCATATTGTAGCCGCCATCTTGAATTTTTCAATTTTGATAGAAGAATCATCATTGTCGAACCCAAAAACCCCCAGATACTAATTTTGAATGGAATCGGATCATAATTACAAAACTCATCCGCCATTTTGGAGCCGCCATTTTGTTTTTTTCTATAACAAATATTTCATGATTCATTGTCACCAGAATTATGTACACATGCCAAATTTCAATTCAATCGGATCATTAGAAGTTTGTCATTTTCAACTTGCAAGATTTGATTACAGACAGACACCGGGACAGGTGAAACTAAGTAAAAGCTTGTAACAAGCTCCATCCTCGATTCTTACTCCTCAATTTCATGAATCAAAATTTTTATCACCAACAAAACTCACAACAAAGAAATTTTGTTTCTGAAGAATTAAACCGCATCGAACTTAGAAGAACCGAAAAATGATTGCCATTATTATGAACGAGATCACTGCGAGAACAGCCAATATCTCGGCTCTCAAACAAGGTAGAAAATTCAAACAAAAAGTTTTTTAAATGGCATCAAAAACTCTACCAGAATCCGTCGTTAGAATTCTGTTTCTAATCACCAATCTTGAAAAAACTAACCCCAGATATTTTTTTCAAATGGCACCCTTATATTTTTCTCACTCTAAACGATTCCCCAGTTAAAGAAGAATTATATTAAAATAATTTTTTATCATTTTACGTAAATTCAACCCTTTAATTAGTATATTTCATTACTAGTCCAGAAAGTAAGCTTTTTCCGTGCGCGCGCGATGTGCTCAGCTCCGCCTCACACAGGAACTCGTGCAAGCACGGAAAAAGCCTTTCTGGACGTGTAATGAACGATATTTTTCATTACACCTCTCTGAAAACAGTAACACGGGAAAAATTTTCAGCAGAAAGCATTTCGATATTGTGAAACAATAATTACTTATTCAAAACACTGACATCTACTGTCACGCTCTGTGTCTCAGCATAGGAATCATACATATCGTCGTTCTAAGATGCAAATTGCCTATAGTCCATCCAAGAATGATTGACATCTCGGGGGGCTTTGGAAAATTGAAATTATGTTGGTAATGACCATTCAGTAATATTTTGGGTTGCAGAATTCAGGTTGGTGTTGGAAATAACACTGACATCAAAGATTATAGAGAAGGAAGATTGGAAACGAAGCGAGAACATTGACGTGAGCGCCGTCTGGTGAGAAGAAAGTCCTGAGATAGATAATAGGTGGCTAAGAGAAGTGACATTATGTTACCATGGTTACCACATAGGGTACAATTCAAACAGACAAATTCAAATCAAATTTAGATTATCCTCCAGTTGAGTTCGTTTAGATTAGATCTACAAAGAATAATTAATAGTTGTACCTATTCGTTAAGTTTAAGTTTAATTGAGTTTTCGTATTGTATTTGAGTTATATATCGTGTAGTGTTTGAGTTTTCGTTTAATATTTGTGTTTTCGTTATAATTTAGTTTGATTCGTGCTTATTAGTATTCGTTCCTGTGTTTCGGTTGTTAAATATTTGAAGACAAGATGCCATCCGGAGCATGCTGCATGGCAAAGCAGTGTACTAATAATAAAAGGAATAATCCGAAATTATCCTTCTTTAAATTACCGAAGAAAATGGAAATGTAAGTATTGAAACTCGAAAGGGGTAACTCTGTTATTCATTGCATTAATTTTCAGTGCTCTGAAATGGATAGAGTTTTCTGGGCGAGAGGATTTAGATCTCAGCAGAACTTATACTATGTGCAGTGAGCATTTCTCTCCAGAACAAATTGTGATTTTGAATATTCTGTAAAAAATATGTTCTAATAATTCTGTAACTCAGATGTAAAGATATTTTTGACATGTATTCCAATTTAAAATTGTAGGTATGTATATTTTGAAATAAAAATATGTAAGCAAATCTATTTGGTGTGTTTAATTAGTATCAATTGAATTAATATGTAGATCAAAAATATAATCCTGAGCAGAACAGAAGCCCTGCTTTTGTTGTGTCACCCTGTATATTATTGTCTGGGCTCGATAGGTGGAAATCAAAATTATTACTTATGGTATGGTATTCAAATTTCGCGCTCTTTCCAGTAACAGTAATCTGTAATGAAAAAAACTACAGTCACTGTAATCTGTAATGAAAACGCCATCTCGTGAGTAAAAAGTCCCGATATACCTATATATGCATAAAACGTAGTCGGTTTTTAGTACGAGAGATATGAGGGCGTTTCCTATCTTTGTACTCTATAATCTTTGACTGACATTTTGTTCTGTCATTAATGTTTCGAACAAATTTGGCAAAAAATTGAGCAAGTGAAATAAATATCTTTGAAATGAGGCTCTTGAAGAGTGAACACCTAAAAAATGGAAAGCCCGCACAGAGCACGTAGAAAAAGAAATGAGAGAAGATTAGTTAAAATATAAGGAATGTTATGATATATTGCTAACAAAACCTTTCATTATGAACATGACGAGTTCTGCCCAAATGAGGAAAAAATAACATGTTGTGGTTGTTGAAACAGAATAATAGGAATATTTATATTTTTCATATTTCATATTTTACACCTTCATTGTTCACAAATATTGAAAGTTACAATGTCATGACAAAATTCTTCATATATTAAATAGATCCATTGGTTAAGATTTGTTTCTGTCTTGATATCTATTACAAATTTCCCAATCCATTCCCATTGCAGTAACACGCTTCAAATTATCAACTAGATTTGTTCGGTTTAGCGAATATTCATATTGAACATTGAAAAGGACCGTGCTATTTAATCACCTACGATATTTTTCGTTATCAAACCAGAATTTCCAGGATGTATGCTCCTATAATTGATCGTAAGATCGAAAATGTATCAATACAAGATGAAAATAATATACTGCGCTGGTATACAGATTCACACGCTGGTAATCGTATGTGAAAATTGGGAATATTTTCATGTTCAAAGTTCCTTACTTTAAAAAAATATCGTTCAATTTTTAGGTTATTTCTATATCTATGGTGAAAGCATAGAAAATTTTTAGTTACTTTTTTGTAACTAGAAATAAAGCTGCGACTGGACTTTCAAGGCCTGCTCTGATGTCAATCATTCTTGGATGGACTATAAGTCCATTTTTGATGAAAACCAAGGTTTTAGTGCCTTCTAGTGACAAACGCACAAACCAATGATCTGACAGCGGCCCAGGTCCCAAATTTAACGTTTACGCGCCATAATTCCATAGAAAGAATATAGTCAAAATATATATAATCCAAATTGCCTATATCCATTTGATAGTGAAGAAAAATGAAAAGTTCAATAAAGTTACATATAATGTAAGTAATAAGTTCATATGAAAGTCAAGAAATGTTGAAACATATTTAAATTTGGTTTGCTTCTAATTAAAATTCAAATTTACAACGTTTTTTAGCTCTCCTGCAAAACTGTCATTTTGTGAGTTAGGCAATTTGCATCTTACAACGACGATATACTCCATTCACAATTATAAAATCACAATACTAATAATAATAATTATTAGATATATGGAATCATAGGATGCATCTATGCGCAACACCTGGCCTGGTATAACGTCTCCCTGCTAAAAATCGTCACCAAAATTTGTAGATCAAAACGGCATCCTAGATTTCAGATTTTGGTCAAGTTCCGCAATAATTCACAGTCCTAGCGCTACTGCGGCAATGGTACAGAGGCTATATTACCACAGTGACGACAACTGGCCATAAAACTGTCAAAAGTCCGCATGTTTTGTCGAGATGTTTTGGCGGTATTTTTGAATTTTACATCGGTAACTTACGGCAATATTTCATATTATAGGTCTCAATTTCATTAGGAAGTAACATTATGTTCCATGAATTCGATCTAAGATATGACGTTGCAAATGAACTGAATCGTGCTATCTATTTTCCCGAAGATACAGATCGAAAATACTGGTTATCTTTAACTTCTAACTTAAATTATTATTCAGAAAAAACTGAAGAGCTACATACACAAGTGAAGATTATTATTTGCCAATAGTAAATTCATCTTGATTGATTAGCCATTGGCTTAATGGCCATAACTCTCGAAAGAAGTCCTTATTCTCAATCTTTAGACCACAGTCATCAAATCTGCATTTTGTGTATCATCCATTTCTTCGGTTTTTAATTTTAATAATCTTGAATTAATTAGAGAAACATTCGAACCAGAATCGTATATTCCAAATGTTTCTATAGGGTATTATTCAGCAGCAGTTTGACCTCTATCAATGGTGGCACTTTTAGTTTTTTTGGTTAGTATTCAGTTCAGTTTCAATCTCAGAGTTATTTGTATATCTACTTAATGTTTTGTTTTTTCTCCTTTCTATTTTCGACCTTGAACCAACATGAGGATTCAGGATGGTAACGCGGACCTTTATTCAATTTTGAACAAATTGCACATGGTACCTTCATTTCATATTGTTTCTTACTATCTAAACTCGTATTTTTTTCTTTTCCAAAACTTTTCTTTTTCATCAAATATTCATATTTATTTATTTCACCAAAAAGGTCCTCGGTTTCTACCAAGTTTTCTCTATCTATCTCATTTAATATAAATCGTGGTAAAACCTGCTGCTATGAGATCAATTAAAGTTCCTGTGTCTATGGAGTATGGACATTCTCACCTCCAACAAAAGTTTCTCCTTCTTTGTAGCATAGCTCAGCAATGAACCTTCCGTGTATTTAAAAGACAACGCATATGTCACCGGGCTTCATCCTTTGTTAACATATGTTTCACAAAACTTTCCTCTCCATATTCTCCATTCCGAATTCACAGTTAATTTCATTTTCATCGAACTATACCAGTCCAAACATGGTCCTTCCAGAAACCATCTGAGAATTTCAATTTTCTTCTCATCCTCTGTTACTTCAAACCGCTCACATTCCCTTTCAAAAGAATCCATCCATTGATTCGCATTGGGGTTTTTGCTCGTAAATTTTTCAATGATAAACTTTTCTGATAAATATCTCAAATTTTGGCGTCCGGTATTTTGTTCTTTTTCTACTAGCTTCTCTAGTATTTGCGTGAGTTTATCAGCACTTTTTGCTTTCGAAACATTCAGATTTTCTTCTGCTTCAATTTCTTCCAAAAAACAATCACCAAATTGCATATTTCCATTATCATCTATGTAGGTATCTTCCAATTCTTTTGTTAAATTAATCCAAATTTTTCGTATTTGCCATCTCTTCTTGAGTGTACTACGCACTTTTTATATGCATCTGCAGCAGTAACAGCTGTGTGAAGATTTGCTGATTGTAATTCGTCTGAGATACCAAAGGTTTTATTATTTTGCGTAGAAATTGAGACTATACACAACACATCATATTTGATTTCCCATCTTCAGATGGTTTTATGATGAATTCAAACAATAACTTCTCCATTTTTTTTCCAGAAATGTCGTTTTATAATAATGTTTCTTCTATGAAGTTACAAAAATAAATACCTACCTCAAGTGTTTCTCTGTAATCAAAGTTTATTTTAAACTTATTATTTTAGTAAATACAATAAATGTTACCTGTAATCAAAGAAACGACATTTAAGTTTATTCTTTGATGATGTAACTTCTTATAACTCAAAATTAGAAAAACAATAACTTTGACAATCAATTATTAAATGACACCAGTGATCTATTTAAAATCATGTGAAAAATAATAATTCCATAGAATCAAATGAATGATATTTCTTTACATATATATAAAAGAGAGCTGTTGGTTACAGTGGTTACACCATTTATAACTCGAGATCGGATGGACTGTTTGTTATGAAACTTCATTTATGGATTCGTCTACGGCCTGGTTATTATAAAATACATTGAAACTCTGAAAAATTCGATGACAAATTTGATTATGTAGGAAATACTTTTCCTCCTTTTGAATAAGGCCGCTAGGTGTCACTACGGTTTGCTTATGAAGGAAATGGATTTTCTCCTTTTGAATAAGGCCACAAGGTGTCGCTACGGTTAATGGCTCTTATCTAGACACTGTAGCGTACAGTGACTAGACACTGTATTTGATATTATCGCCACTAGATGGCGATGTATACAATTATTGTGTAATTTGCATAGAACTTATAATAACATGGAAGGGGTAAAGATCTCAAGTTGGTGGAACAGTGAATTTTTACCGGAATGTCAAGTAAATCGGATTGTGACGATCAGCATCAATCGTGAGTTGTCCATTTTAATCTTTTCTCTATATTTCTGAAATGTTTTTGATTTATGTTTGGATAATAAAATATATTTGCGGAGATAACTAAATTCGAAATTGCCCATAATTAGTAATTGACATATTATTTTTGTATTTCTGTTTTGTGTGACAGCTCATATCCATGGAAAAGATGACAGTTGACAGATGACGTTTGACAGATGACATTTGACAGATGACATTTGACAGATGACATTTGACAGATGACATTTATCAATAGACATATGACTATTGACAGATGACATTTGACAGATGACATTTGACAGAACTTTTATTATGCCTAATTTATCTCCTGCTTGAAAAAATAGCAATGGTAAGTTTGTACAACTTTAACGGGGGTTTCACAAAGCGCATACCTATCACCGGCGATCGGAGCTTGATCTAGAATCAACTCGATTTGACAGTTCAGAAATCTAACCAAGCCGTTGATCTCCGATCACTGGTGATTACGATTTGTGAAATCCACAGTAAGTATAGGCACGGCAGGGACGGGCCGAAGCCAAATTTTTGGGGGGGGATAGCTTCGAAAATTTTCCAACTGTGCATTAAAGGATTAGAAAACCAACGGTTGAAGGGGGGAGTGGTATTTTGGATTGCGTGTCAATGTTTTTTTTCCCGAGAGCATTAAAAATATTTAGAAAATTTTGTAGTGTAGTTTTTTAATTCTGCATTACTAGATTAACACACTCCACACTCTACAGGATTATACAGCATCTGTTATCATTATTTTGTATGTTTCGATTTTTAAGTTCAATTCCGAAGAAAAATAAATCATTTATTCAAGTGAACTGAAAAAAATCCACATACTACACACTTCACTTTGAATCTTTTTCGGTCCATTTTTGCATAGGGGCCGTTATACTTCGGCCGACGGCTACGGCACCGATTCTCAATTCAAAAAGTGCCTTTCATTTTTCCAAGTTCACGCCCTCAATTTTTCACCAAAAAGCTTGATTTTTTAAAATTGAAGATGAAGGATGTCTTGAGGGCACTTCAATTTCTTCTCTTTGATAAAGTTATTTATTCGCATGAAGAAATCGGCTACGGCACCGATTCTCAATTCAAAAAGTGCCTTTCATTCTTCCAAGTTCACGCCCTCAATTTTTCACCTAAAAGCTTGATTTTTTTTTAAATTGTAGTTGAAGGATGTCTTGAGGGCACTCCAATTTCTTCTCTTTGATAAAATTATTTTTTCGTATGAAAAAATCGGCTACGGCACCGATTCTCCATTCAAAAAGTGCCTTTCATTTTTCCAAGTTTACGTCCTAAATTTTTAAGCTAATAGCTTGATTTTTTTCTTTAAATTGAAGTTAAAGGATGTCTTGAGGGCACTCCGATTTCTTCTCTTTTAGAAAATCATTTTTTCGCATGAAAAAATCGGGTTGCATTTGAGAGTCTATGAAAATTGACTTCATAATCGTTTTATGGCGGTTGTTGATCCATTTTTTTAGAATATTCATTGGAGTGCCCTCGACAAATCAATTTTCTATATTGAAAAAAAATCCATTTGTATATACGCTTAATTAATGCAAAAAATTATGGAAATACTGAAAAGACTTCCAGAAACTGTGAAATCGCAGAGAACTGTCTGAAGTTCCAGGAGAATTAAAAAAAAATCAAGCTTTCAGGTGGAGATTTTAGGACGTGAAAAATGAAAATGGAAAAATGAAAGGCACTTTTTGAATGGAGAATCGGTGCCGTCGGCCAAAGTATAACGGCCCCTTAACAGATTTACGTGTTGAACGGAGATTTGATAGAAAAATTAAGAATGAGAAAAAAATACTGCCTACTGCCCTACCGAGAGAAATAGCGCAAATTGGTACCAGATGGACACAGTCGATGCGGCCAAACTGAGAAATTCACAACTACCTGCTGAGGGATAACGTAAAAGATGAAAAATTGTTCATCTTTTCAAACACTTGGTGGCAATTCGGAATAAATACCATTTATTGCTGGTTATACACATTGCACATTGGGCCAAAACTGCCAAATACTCTAAATATACTCTAACAAGAATTTGTACATTTGTCGCTATTCTCTACATGCTTTTGTCCGGCTAAACGTGGGCTTAGTTCTACCGGTTTAATAAACATTGATTTAAAACTTCATTTAAAAAAAGTCAAATTCATTCACATTTTAAGAA
The DNA here is from genome assembly GCA_910592335.1 of Adalia bipunctata. Lineage (NCBI taxonomy): Eukaryota > Metazoa > Arthropoda > Insecta > Coleoptera > Coccinellidae > Adalia > Adalia bipunctata. The sequence continues at coordinate 48,878,600 of OU342950.1, read as the reverse complement.
AACTTTTGTAGAAATATGTATTCCAACTCCATTGAAATTTCTCCAACTGCTTCGAAAATTTTTCAACAGCTTCGAAAGCAGTGGCGTAGTGACCAGTGTTCGGCGTGTTCGAAGAACACGGGCCCGGGCCCCTGTAAGGGGCCCGGACGCTTGGGACGACTAGCGTTAACAGGGAGGGTAGGGGCCCGGAAAATATCTTGAACACAGGCCCGTGGTGGCGTTACTACGCCGCTGTTCGAAAGTACTCCAACTGCTTTTAAAATTTGCCAACTCTGTTCAACATTGGGGACTCTTGTAGAAATATGTATTCCAACTCAATTGAAATCTTTCCAACTGCTTCAAAATTTTCCCAACTGCTTCGGAATTTTCCCAACTTCTTCGAAACTTTTCCAACTGCTTCGAAAATTTTTCAACAGCTTCGAAAATACTCCAACTGCTTTTACAATTTGCCAACTCTGTTCAACATTGGGGACTCTTGTAGAAATATGTATTCCAACTCAATTGAAATCTTTCCAACTGCTTCAAAATTTTCCCAACTGCTTCCAAATTTTCCCAACTTCTTCGAAAATTTTTCAACAGCTACGAAAATATTCCAACTGCTTTTAAAATTTGCCAACTCTGTTCAACATTGGGGACTTTTGTAGAAATATGTAAGTATTCCAACTCAATTGAAGTCTTTCCATAACTGCTTCAAACTTTTCCCAACTGCTTCGAAATTTTCCCAACTTCTTCAAAACTTTTCCAACTGCTTCGAAATTTTTCCAACCGCTTCGAAAATTTTTCAACAGCTTCGAAAATATTCCAACTGCTTTTAAAATTTGCCAACTCTGTTGAACATTGGGGGGGGATCGTCCCCCCCATCCCCCCCTTAGGCCCGTCCCTGAGGCACGGCCTTCTTAAGATAAAGATGGCTATGGTATAGGAATCATTTAGGCGAAACAAAGTTCGCCGGGCCAGCTAGTATCAATTAAAAATGAAGCTGCATCAAGTCTAGATTTGAGTGAAGTCAATGATTGCAAAAAAATGAGTCTCAAAGGTTGTTAACATATTTTTCCCGAAGAAATCAATGACTTCAAATTTAGACTTGATGGACCTCCAGGTTTTAATCCTCAATAATTAATTTAAATGAATTCCCTAAATAAGTTATTCTTATTGCCAAATAATCTAACATATCAATGAAATAAAAATTGTTTTCAAAGTCTTTTTTCATCTTCCTAAATATTTAATATACCTACTACATAAATAAACATTTCGAATTACCTATTTCTTTTCATTACCTAATGACAACATTTATTCAAGTATACTCCTCAATCGTACCTTCAGTAAGTAGCTCTGCTTCTTCAAAGTATTCATATTTCGACTTGTTAAAAACCAAACAATTCATTATAGGGCCCTTATCCGATTTTTGCACCAGGGCCCCTGACTATCTAGCTACGCCACTGTGTGTATTCGTATTGACAACTTATTTTATTTTGAAAACTGGCATTGTTTTCGGTGGCAGCCTTTGAGTATAGAACATAAAGCGCGTTCGGCAATGACATCTGACTGGTCGGATTGATCTGAACCGTTCGTTTATTACATCCAGTCCAGATTGAGGGGAGTACACATCTGGACCGTTCGGCAAGAAAATCTGATCAATCGGATGTAGATCTTTTTGCTCGATGTATTTCGACGGATCAAACGGATTTTTTCCACACAACAGAAACAGAAATTACTTTTCTGCCTTTGTCAATGGATTTTATCTGCATTTATGAGTTTCCTGCTTCGAATATTCTTGAACAGTCTGTTGAAATTTCGTGTCTTATGATATTTGTTGTGTAGTAATAAATAAAAAATGTCGTTTGATAAAAATATAATTATTCAAAATATTGAATCATCTCAACCAAGGGGTAGAAGTGTTGAGAGCTATAACAAAAGAATTAAAATAGAACCCAAACTACCTCTCTACGGCCGAATAGACCTTTGAGCACTAATTTAATTCCTGGCAAACAGAAAAAACGCTCTGAAAGCTCCGTACCGTTCGTTTATTACAGAAAAATCTGACAAATCTGTACAATCTGTGATCACGTGACTAAAAAATCCGTCCGCTCTCGGATGCTAATGCCGAACGCGCTTATTGACATTGAGAATGGACTGAGAAAAATGGTGGATGTGCCGGAAATTATATTTATTTTTTTTTGAGGGGTTGCATTTACGTAAAATGATAAAAAATTGTTCCAACATATTTCTTCTTTCACTGGGGAATCGTTTAGAGTGAGAAAAGTATAAGGGTACAATTTGAAAAAAATATGTGGGGGTAGTTTTCTCAGGGTTTCTTTAAACAATGCTTTCTCGTATTTTGCATCAATAAGCGCGTTCGGCATTAGCATCCGAGAGCGGACGGATTTTTTAGTCACGTGATCACAAATTGTACAGATTTGTCAGATTTTTCTGTAATAAACGAACGGTACGGAGCTTTCAGATCGTTTTTTCTGTTTGCCAGATATTAAATTAGTGCTCAAAGGTCTATTCAGCCGTAGAGGTAGTCTGGGTTCTATTTTAATTCTTTTGTTATAGCTCTCAACACTTCTACCCCTTGGTTGAGATGATTCAATATTTTGAATAATTTTTTTTTTATCAAACGACATTTTTTATTTATTACTACACAACAAATAACATAAGACACGAAATTTTAACAGACTGTTCAAGAATATTCGAAGCAGGAAACTCATAAATGCAGATAAAATCCATTGACAAAGGCAGAGAAGTAATTTCTGTTTCTGTTCTGTGGAAAAAATCCGTTTGATCCGTCGAAATACATCGAGCAAAAAGATCTACATCCGATTGATCAGATTTTCTTGCCGAACGGTCCAGATGTGTACTCCCCTCAATCTGGATGTAATAAACGAACGGTTCAGATCAATCCGACCAGTCAGATGTCATTGCCGAACGCGCTTAATATGCTTTATATTGTTGTTCTGTGTTTTTGAAGACGGCTGTGGTTGATCTGCGTCAAAACGTTAAATCACGTGTACATGTGGATTCAGCCTTAATTTATTTTTTTCTATGCCTGCTTGTCACTTCTGTCAGTTGATGAATATGCGTATTTCACTTTCATACAAATACAATGCGTTCATGAATTTGTGTATGTGATGAATCCTTTATTTGTAACACCGCTTTGTGAGCGAGTTTGTGCTATATTAGAATGATGAAAATGAAACCTGGATTTCCTGAGCAGTTTGTCAACATCAGCTGTGCAAATGTCAGATAGCCGTCGGCACAGATGGGCAATAAATCATTGGAAATTATAAGTTTCAGGTAAAAGAGCAACCATATATGAATTATTTTGTGGGGTTGAATTAAATTTCATTTGCAGAATAGAACAAATCAGAATCATTCATTTCATAATCGTTGTATTTTCGTTCAGAAAATACAATGGGAAATATGCAGACTTCAAAAACAGTTGTGTTGAATTTTCTAAGTGCACTGTTTACTAAATTCAACTCTTCAGCGTATACTGACCTCATCACACGTGCCACAAATGCTCAATTTATTATCTATATGTAGATAACAGCATACCCCAGACGAAATGAATGTTCAATTTGGATATTGGCTTTACATTACATCTCTTTTTCCGACAGGTAGAGAACTTTCACGGCCCAATCATGCTGTATCTTTTCGATATAACTAAATTTCCCTCAAATTGGATGCATCTTGATATGGGTTTGACTGCAGCAAGGTAAGGAATAGTTTGATACAATTTCCATGATATAAATCTGGTTTTCTCATTGGTATTTGTTCGAAATGCTAGACAGAAGTAAAACAAACAATGAGGTTATATTTTTGTTTTGATGTCTGAGTACTTAGTTTTCAGATGTTGTGAATCAATAAAAACATTTAATTTTTTAAGACGAGATTATTAGTTTATAAACTTTGAAGAGAAATTATGTAAAAATATTTCACAATGTCATCCTTTTATCCTATAAAAATAGATTGTATGTACTTAAAATAGCTATTGAAAGTGGCAGGAATTGAAGACTTGCATTGGTCAATGATTCTAGTTTTCGAAATGTTTTTAGTGATTGAAAAATTTGAAAGGAAGGGATTTTGGATTTTTCTGGTGCAGGTGGAGGTGTACAGTAAACAATTCTTTGCCACTGATGCAACAACTTTCAAAGATGTAAGACCTGTTTCTCAAAGCGAGTAACAAATAGAAAGTTTCAAAACAAATATTCGTGAAAATCGCGAAAAAATCCGGCAAAAAAGGCAATTTTAGACTTCATTAAACTTTTCCCACAGATATCTTGGTCGTGATGCAAATATACGGATCGAGAGAGGAAAGGTCAATGCAAAATTGTTTGGTATTCATATTTTTCATTATATTCCCATTTCTTCAGGACAATTGATCAAACTTTGACATTTTGCCTAAAAAATCACTTGATTTGCAGAGATCTACCAATAAGGATAACTACTTAATAGGGAGATCTAGGGGCTCTACTAGTAATGTATCTATCTCAACCAACTATAGACTATATTTCACTTATACAGGGTGTCCCACTAGTGCCGCTGCGGACGATATACGCGTAACGGTCTGAGTTTGGCAAAATTTTTTAATGCAGACTTGATATACTACAAGAAGAGCACAACCTAAAAATATTTTCGAATATATCGGGTGGCCCACAAAAGAGGAATAGCGGGTGACTTTGTTTTTTCAAATGGGACACCCTATATTCAATAGTGTTTTTCAATTCTCTGAAACTTCCTGCATGCTTTCGTATACTTTTCACATATTTTTATTCGACAGTTTTCGAAATATTGGCCATTTTGACAAAAGAAATGATACTTGTAGAGGCTATGTTATCCAATATTTCACGAACCCTTGCACATACCAATAACAGTTTTATATGGATTGAAAGACAAGACTTCAAAGTATCCTACCCTGCTATGATAAAGCATCCCCAGCATACAGAGTGTCCACAAAAAGACTATCAACATGACGAATTTCAAATCGATTTTTCTTCATTTTTTCAAATGCAATGCATATAATTTTTTTTCATCATTGTAATCACCATTCATTTAACTTCATTTTTTGTCAAATACATGATATGCATATCTCTAACGGAATAGGATTTTTAAGCGATTTTTCGAAATGTATAAAATTCACATATACCTTCCAATTCAAAAAGCAGATTTGGCTTTTCTGTGGTTATTGAGAACTGTCAAATTATTCCACTCAGAATTCATCATGAAGCTTCAATTCATATTATAGCGAAATGAGAAACTAGAAAGTTTTGATGTATCTACTCAAAAATGTGATGAAATCAGTTACTGAAGACAGAAACTTGCTTTCTGTACCCATTTTTCAAAATACATTTTTGATAATTTTCTATGTTTCTACTTGGAACGTCGAATCTTCCAAAAATTTCAAACAAGCTTTGAGCTTGCGAGCTTGAAGATCTGCTTGCGTGCCTGGGAAACTATGAATATCATTTTTTCGAAGAAAGTTGTATGAGGATAAGAGCGGGCACTTTTTTGTATACTGAAGTTTTGAAACTCGTTTTTTTGAAGCATTCACAACTTGTTCATTCAAACTCATTGGTATTTTTTGAATTTTTACATCATTGTGCGAGTATTCATCCAATCCGTAAAAACTATGATGATTTGAATTGAAGCTGCAATGATGTTAATTTTGAATAGAATAATTTGACAGAAAAGCCAAATCTGCTTGTTGAATTCGAAAGTAAATGTGAATTTGGAGGAAAACTCTAAAAAATCCTATTCCCTTAAAGATATGCATATCATGTATTTGACAAAAAATGAAGTAAAATGAATGGTGATTACAATGATGAAAAAAAATTATATGCATTGCATTTGAAAAAATGAAGAAAAATCGATTTGAAATTCGTCATGTTGATAGTCTTTTTGTGGACACTCTGTATGCTGGAGATGCTTTATTATAGCTGGGTAGGATAGTTTGAAGTCTTGTCTTTCAATCCATCAAAACTGTTATTGGTATGTGCAAGGGTTCGTGAAATATAATTGGATAACATAGCCTCTACAAGTACCATTTTTTTGTCAAAAAGGCCAATATTTCGAAAACTGTCGAATAAAAATATGTGAAAAGTATACGAAAGCATGCAGGAAGTTTCAGAGAATTGAAAAACACGATTGAATATAGGGTGTCCCATTTGAGAAAACAAAGTCACCCGCTATTCCTCTTTTGTGGGCCACCCGATATATTCGAAAATATTTTTAGGTTGTGCTCTTCTTGGAGTATATCAAGACTGCATAAAAAAATTTGCAAAACTCAGACCGTTACGCGTATATCGTCCGCTGCGGCACTAGTGGGACACCCTGTATATGTTACTTGAAGCTTGTTGTTTCATGAAACAGGTCCCAGATTTATGATTGATGTTGATAAATACATATAATAGTAACGAATCTATGAAAAATATAATTAATTGCATCATGTAAGCATTCAAAGTTTCCAGTAATTTATCTATCTCTTTTTCAGTGTTCAAACATTGAAGGAACATATACAAGAAAAATACAAAATTAACGTAGATGATCAAGTGTTGCTGATAAGTGGTGGAGTATGTTTGGACGTTTCTAAAATAGTTTGTCACTATAGTGCAGGGACTGATTCTAACCCAATCTATTTCTTCAATAAGAAAGTCGATAAAAATTTCAGCTTTCCTGATTGTCCGGATGTAACCTCTATAACTGATGGTATGATTGAGGATAATTATATCTCTATGGCGAATTTTAGTTTCATAACGTCTTACTAATATAGGGTGTTTCACCATAAAGTGGACAAACTCATGTCATGTAATTCAGGAGAAACATTTTTGCATTGTATACTCTGTTTTCAAATTATAAGACAGATATATGATTAAGATTACACTGACCCTCCTAGGTTCTCTGAGAAAACCTATCAAGCTTGTAGTTTGAACGAGTTAGGAGAATCAGTTGTTTTCTGTTGAAGCTTTGTTGCTGTGAGCTTAAGCCACCTTAGGCACAGCACTGTGGATTTTTGGTGGCCGCTAGCGTCTGACTAGAAAATTTCTTTCCTAGCCTTAGAATTGAACTTGGGACCTCCGGATCCTAGTTCTACACTCTGAGATAGGGGCACTAAAACATTGTTTGAAATTTCAAAATTTCGCGATTTTCATTCTTAGTCACCAAAATGCATTTAATTATTTCAATGTACTAGATAATTTAAGAGAAGTTTCACCTGAAATTGCTGACTACACTATTTCTCATCTGAAACACGATAATGAGAACGGATCTTGAGATCCCCTTCTTGGAGAAAACGAATTTTGCCTACCATTATTCAATTTCTCCGTAATTATCTCTAGCTTTGTCTTTTAGATCTGAGTACATTGTACAATAAATTAGCAAAAGTGACCCCATCGTTCCAAGCTGTTACGGACAGAGCTAGCTTAGCAGAGAAGATGGCATTATCTGCTAGATCAATCATGGAACATTGTGAAGAAATAATTAGAGATCACCACGTAGCAAATCAAGGATGGTTGGCAGCAGTAGCAAATTATGATGATGTAGTGAGCAACTGCCTCCGACACTATGAAGAGACTCAAATGAAATTCGAAGACTATTTGAAAGTAAGAGATTACTTTCTGAGATTTTTGGAGAAGTGAGTATATTTATAATTCCATATCTAAGTGAAGAGTACTCCAGGAAGTAGAAAATGTTCATTTAATTTTGTGGACAAACAAAATATTAAGTGCCAATCCACCGATTATAGTTTACAGTGATATGAATATGTAGCTTTTTCAATAGATTTTCTCAACTGAATAATAATAAATAAACTTTATTTTTAGATGCTTCCAACAATACAAGTGACATAATGTTTTTCATAGTTTATTCATAAAATCAAAAAAATCTTCCAGTTTATATGGTTCTATTTCCTTTAAGTATTTATGTGATAGTTCTTCAATTTCTTCTAGTTCTCTTCTTTCCTTCTTCCTGCAAAGTGGCTGGCAATGCATTGAAAAATTTCATACTTGGGGTATTTGTAATTGAGATTTCTCATATTATATTTTGACTTGTTTTTATTTATGTGCTCTCTGAAAAGTTCGTTGTTCTTGTGTAGAAATATGAGGCATTCCTGAATATATACTGCATACAATGTTAAGATGTTGTTTGTTTTGAAGATCCCACGACATAATGTAATTCTACCCAGTTTGAAAATTAGTCTTAATGCTCTCTTCTATAGTGTAAAACGAGAAAATACGTTTCCTGATCCAAAGAATATCATTCCAAACCTTAATCTGTATTCTACTGTCGCATAGTATATAGTTTTCATGGTGCTGCATTTCAAATATCATGAAACAAATTTCAAACCATATAGAGACTATGAAACCTTCTTTGAGACATAATCAATTTGTCTTTTCCAATTTAATTCACTGTCAATATAGACATCCACTCTATATAGCTGATCATTCAATTTGACGTTTTTCGGGTTTTCTATACCTGAACTGATGTGATGAAACATTACATTTGTCCTTTCCTTATTCAGAATCAAGTTATTACTGCTCAACCATGAACTTGTCAGTGCCATTACTTCCGAAGGTGTCTTTTTCAATTCTGGACATTGGTCTTAGTTAAGATGTTGGTTCCATCTGCATAATATACTGCTGTCTGCTTGTTGTTCACTTCTCTGATTATTGGTCCCAAGTTATTGATATATAGGATGAAGAAAATTTAACCCGAAATACTGTCTTGTGCAATACCAAGTCTAATGATCTGCTGTGTTGATCAATATATTTAGCCATCTACCTGTTCCTCAACCATTTGTGCTCTGTCTCTGCAGTAGGATTCCACCAATTTCGCGCCTTTCCTCTAATTCCGTTTCTTTTTAATTTCACCAGGAGTTTTTCAACTTTGATGCAGCTGTAGGCCTTGGACAGGTCCAGAAACAGACCCAGTGACAATTCATCTTCAAAGGCGTCCAGTATTTTTTTGATTTTAGCGAAGCTTTGAATTTTTCTATTTTTTTTTTTGGAGTATATTCTCTTCCAATAATATTGATTATTCTTCTGGTTGTCTAAAACGTTAGTTGCTGTGCTTAGGGGTCTGGATATCCCAAAAGGTCGTTTGATACGGAATGTCTAGGTTTGTGCAAATTCCATCTTTACATGTTGCACTGAATTTTGTCACTCTTGTGGCATCAAAAATTGTCTGTTTTATGTTGTAACAGTTTAGTGTGTAAGAACTCCTTTTTGTTGAATTTTTCAGCATATCGATGTTGAAGTCTCCTGCTATTGAAATGTTATCAAGATTTCATTCAATTTATTCATCATAATCTCTGTGGTTCCATCGTTGTATACAACCATGCAAAGGTGTTTTCTTCCATACAACTTGTATTCAATACCTGCTACCTCAAAAATTTCCTTCACAGAAGTTATCCTTTCTTTGCTTAGCCTGTACATCATTTCTCACATATTTCAATTTATTGGATCATTATAACTCATAAATACATAACAATTCTCGAATAAATTAAGATACCATAGTCAAGAAGGACACAGGCACCTAAACGCATGTGGCTTGTTTCGTGTCCCCCTCCTGACATGGCGTGATCATAATCACAACTTAAACAAAGAAAAAAACAATCGCTTATCTATTATAGGGTTCAGCAAAAGAAAATCACGAACAGAAAAAGAATAAAAAATAAGTAAACGACATGCATCTTATTCAAAAAGCCGCAGAGACACGCATGCTGAGAGGAGCTCTCGTGCTATCAATAATTCCTCTTCAACCTCTGTTGATCAGAAACATTATTCTCAATCACAAACTTTTTTATCTCAATTTTTATACAGTGAAACCTGATTAATTGGGACCTGGATAAATGGGAAACCTCTATTATTGATAATTCCAATGAGGTCCCGGCACTTTCTCATCGAATTACCTCTGTTAATGGGACTTTTCGAACCTGGTTAACTGAGATTTGATTTGTAGTATTTTTACGACAATTACCTCTACAATTGGGACGCAGCGCAATCCCCTGTATAAGTGAGACATTTTATCATGTTTCCGCAAGATTCGAAACGTTTGCTCGCAAACATTTCAATTTCTTTCGCACGTGATTTGTTCGCCAGTATCATCTCCGGTTTGGACTCCAAACAAGGGAGTTAAAACGTACAAAATGTCCAAAAGGAAATATAGCACGCCATCGGCATCTGAAGAGACTCCAGTAAAAATTTCAAAGCGCGAGGAGATGGAAGCTTTAGAAATTTTACACAAGTATTTTGAGATGTCAGATATTCATAATTCTATTTTTTATCAAATCTATTCCATCGAGAAACAAGTTTCAACAACTAGCAAACAAATATTACAGATTACTTTAAGACTTAAGTAATAAACTCTTCTATGTATGTAGGTATGTACTTATATTGTATGTATTGAATAAATATCTACATACCCAAAAGAGTGATTTTTAAACACATTTCCACCCCAACCCCACTATAAATGGAATAACAGTACATTTCGACCTCTATAAGTGGAGCCTCTGTAAATGAGACCACTATGATTTTAAACCTTTCTAATTGGAAAACTGGATAAATGAGAACCTCTTTAAATGGTACGAAAACTTTGGTCCCTTGAGATCCCAATTAACCAGGTTTCACTGTATTTATTAAAATTGTGAGCTCCAATTTGAATTGGAAGAATATTATGAAGTTTTGGGCCAAATGAAAATATTGTTCTTTGTGTATGGGTCTTCCTGAAGAGAGGTATGGCAAAATGTTTGTTTTGTTCACCTCTAGTATTAAAAACCCTGGGTGTGTGGGGTGTTTTATTCTTTCGCACCCATATTAAGCACTGATAAGCGTAAAGTGTTCTCACCCTCATTAGGTTTGCTTCCTCAAATAGAGCTTTCGTACAGTACCTTCTGGGTTTATTCACAATTATTTTTAAGAAAGTGTTCTGTAGCATTTGAATATTACAAAGAACATTGTCGAACATTCCCCGAGATTGTATTACAGTATCTTATAACCGATTCTACAATACATTTATATACTACTATCAAGTTTTTCCTGGATAGTATTTCCCTCAAGTCGTATAGTTTATACAGTGCAGTGGAATAAGTGTTACCCCCCCCCCCCTATTAACTACTCTATTTTTATATCTTAAGAAAAAAGCTCAAACAGGTTACCAAAATTTACAATGTAGGAAGGATTATTTAAAGACAAAACACTTCCAACCCTCCAATGAAAAAATCTACCGACAAGCCAACAGAATTCATTGAATTCTTGAAGGTAAGATTGAAACTCTCCAATAACTCAGACTCCGTTAATTTTTGAACCAAAGTGTTATACATTTTTGAAATCAGTGTTTCAATAGGTTTCAAATGAGGTGGCGCATGATGCACTTTCTCATTTAAAAAAATCGAAGGGGTGACGACCCCATGAAGAGGGATTATGTCAGGTTCGTAACTTTTATGTCATAACATACTACGTAATATAAAAATTGAACTGTTTGAGCTTTTTTCTTAAGACCTGCAGAATATCTCTCTTCAAGGACTCGTTCATCCAACGAACAGCGAGGCTTTGGAACACATTGCCTAGGGAGGTGTTCCCCGAGGCATATAACCTCCAGAAATTCAAGAAGAACACCAATTCCTACCTGCTTGCCCTTGGTTCTCACGATGTTCTCTGAACATTACAGGATATTCCTTTTCGTGAAAATCACAACATAAAAAAAAAATAGAGTAGTTGATAGGGGGGGGGGGGTTAAAACTTAAAACTTATTCCACCACACAGTATGTTAAATTTTTGAGTCTATTGATGACGTACGATGTGTGCTCTTCTCATCTCAGGTATTGATCTATGATATAATAATATAATAAAGTTTATTTCAAGAAATGATAATGAACATACATTTGTTACAGGAGAATCTCTTTGAAAATAAATAAAACAGTTTTCTTAAATCTCACCCTGCAAAATAAAATATACACCAAATATCGATCATAACAATCGACAATATCGTTGACATATCATTGTTCAATTCTTATCAACTAACTATTAAACAGGGTGTCTAGTTTTAAAACGGCAAAACTTCGAAGGGACATTATTCAAGTGAGTTGCAACAAAAAATGTCATATAACACATGGTCGAAATCTTGACGGTTATTCTTCAATTTAACATTTCTCGTTTTCACGAAATATTTCAATTTTTTCCATGAAATCATTAATATATCAGTTATGCTTATGACTTCATCGAATTCGATCACATATTTGGAAATGGTATTAAATTTTCTACAAGAAAAGAATTTCAGTTTGCCAAAAATATTTCTATTGCGGGTTTGGTGAGGAGATGAATATCACGATACTGAAGTGAACAAAATCAGTCATATTTTTCCAATGGGTTTTTCGTTGAAAAATTATTTATTATGGACATGTTTTCTTTTCAGCAAAAATTACCTCATTTAGTGTACTTTCGAATGACATATCAATTTTTTTGCTAACTGCTAGTTTTCTGCCATAATATCATGGCTAACAAGATAAAAACGAAAAAGTCGAAAAATTTCAAACCTAAATTTGCTCCATTTTGAAACTCATTATGATTGAATATCGAAGTAATTCTTATGGAAATCATGAATTTATCAATGAAATAAGAATAATTCAGAAGAATGAAATAATTTTTGATAATACAGATTTTATGAAAACATGTAGAAAACAGACTAATACAAATACTATTTAAAACAATTGTTCGAAATGTCCACCTCCTTGTTCAATATATTTAACACATCTTTTTCGAACTGAATCAACAACCCTGCGAAGTTCGCAATGTTTCTGACGCATTTCTGCACAACACAATTTAATCCTTTCGGTCAGAGCCTCTCGAGTCTGAACGCGAATTCGGTACACATTTTTTTTTCAAGGTGCTCCAGACATAAAAATCCAAAGGCGTCAGGTCTGGGCTCCTTGGTGGCCATCTTACCGGACCGTACCTTCCAATCCATTTCTCCCCAAAATACTCATTCAGAAAGTGTCGTCCGTTCCGGCTATTATGAGCTGGGCAGCCATCCATTTGAAACCAGACATTTTGTCTGGTAGCCAGGGGCATTTCATCCAATATGCCTGTTAAGCTGCTTTGGATCAATCTTATGAATTCATCAGAGCTGTGGCGATCTGGTTCGAAAAAGATGTGTTAAATGTATTGAACAAGGAGGTGGACATTTCGAACAATTGTTATAAATAGTAATAGTCTGTTTTCTACATTTTTCCATAAAATCTGTATTATTGAAAATTATTTCATTCTTCTGAATTATCCTCATTTCATTGATAAATTCATGATTTCCATAAGAATAACTTCGATATTCAATCATAATGAGTTTCGAAATGGAGCAAATTTAGGTTTGAAATTTTTCGACTTTTTCGTTTTTATCTTGTTAGCCATGATATTATGGCAGAAAACAAGCAGTTAGCAAAAAAGTTGATATGTCATTCGAAAGTACACTAAATGAGGTATTTTTTGCTGAAAAGAAAACATGTCCACAATGAATAATTTTTCAACGAAAAACCCATTGGAAAAATATGACTGATTCTGTTCACTTCAGTATCGTGATATTCATCTCCTCACCAAACCCGCAATAGAAATATTTTTGGCACACTGAAATTGTTTTCTTGTAGAAAATTTAATACCATTTCCAAGTATGTGATCGAATTTGATGAAGCTACAAGCATAACTGATATATTAAAGATTTCATGGGAAAAATTGAAATATTTCGTGAAAACGAGAAATGTTGAATTGAAGAAAAAACGTCAAGATTTCGACAATGTGTTATATGACATTTTTTGTTGCAAATCACTTGAATAATCTCCCCTTGAAGTTTTGCCGTTTTAAAACTAGACACCCTGTATATGCGCAATTATATGGAAAGTCTCATAATCTGAAACAAATTTGTGAACACAATCTCCTTTTCGGAAAAAGTGAATATCCACATTTTATTTATTTTTTTTTACATTTTTATATGAAACAAAGTTTTTTTTTCTTACTACAGTCGAACTTCGATAACTCGAATCATTTTCTGCCAGAAAAAAATCGAGTTATCAAGACTTCAAGTTATTGAAAAAACATATTTTCCGCAAATCATATGATAATTTTGACATTTCTCTTAGAAAAAGACAAGATTTCCCAACTGTTAGGAAATATTCATTTCCTTACTGTAGGGAAATGATATTTCCTTACAATTGTCAGTGTTGAACATATGCATATTCATTCCAACTTTTCTCTTGATTTCTTTGGCAATAATACTGATGAAGCAGTATTCACTGCCTCCACCAGCTCTGGAGGAGTCCCAGAAATAGGAAATTCATCATCACTTATCATTTTACAATGTTTTTTCTTCGAAAACTTCAGCAAATAATTACTATTTCTCAAGTTTGATAATTCAACATTTATACGTTTCCATTGTATTGCAACCAATTTCATCTCGAATTTCAAAGCTTCATTTATTTATGAATGAAATAATGCGCGATTTTCTTAAAATTGATTGAATTATGTCGAATTTCAAACTATTTGCGGAAAAAAGTATGTTTACCTCGTAGGAAAAGCCACATTCCTGGACTATTAGTTGCTGAGTCTCAGCTTGCGCCTCATTCAGGAATGTTAGGCTTTTCCTACCCGGTAAATAACATTTACCCAAGCTGAAACTGCTTCGTCAGCACTAGCGTACATTGGATTTTTAAGCCTTTTGGGACTCCCACACGCACCACCACTTCCAACTGCACTGATAATCATTCTGTTTTTTCTTCGAATACTTAGTAGATACAGTGTTGGCTGGGACGCCATACTTTGAAGCTACATCTTTCTTTCGTGCACCACTTTCCACTTCATTTAAAAGTCTATGTTTTTCATCAAGAGATTAAGTTTTCAGAGTACCTACGTTTTGACGACATATTTTTAGTGAAATTGTCGTGAAACCTCACAATTTACAACTTAAGAACTGAAATGAGTTCACGGCATGCGCTTAAGCTATGAAACGATCCGTTAAAATCACACGTAAACGATGGATTCCTCCAAAAAATTCGACTTATCGAATGTGCCGCCGAATATTTCGTACGAGCTATCAAGATATTCGAGTTATAGAAGTTCGACTTATCGAATAAAAATTACAGTTATTTTCAATGTTGGCGCTATTGCCAACCAATTTGATTCGAGTTATCAAAAAGTCGATTTATCGAAGTTCGACTGTATTACGATGAACTTGCTTCAATTCAACAGATCAATTCAACAACCGTGTCGTAATCTTTTTTTTTTAGTTGAACAAACCTCTTTCAGATTACTGAATACAATATAATTTCATCATAATTTGGTGCATGGCATTCCAGAAAGAAAACAATTTCTAAAAAATTCGAATAAATACTTACGATACAATATGTTTAAAAGATTTCTTGATGATTCGTAAGTTTCATCTGCAATAATGCGTGTCTGAAATCTCTGATAAAATTATTCACGAAATATGCCCGAGATAACCTTTCGCCCACGTACTATCAGAAAGATTCTGTTGGGTCTCAACACCAACAAATCCAGTGGATCCGACGGAATCCCACCGATTGTTCTCAAAAAATGTGCCCCCGAACTAACACCTGTCCTCTGCAAATTGTTCAACCACTCTTACAAATTGGGTGTTTTTCCATCCAACTGGAAAACCGCAAGAGTACAACCAGTACCTAAAAAAGGCAAAAATACCCTACCTAGCAACTACAGACCTATCGCTCTGTTATCTATTATTTCAAAGGTCATGGAAAAAGCCATCAACTTCGAGCTCATGAAACATCTGGAACACTCAGGAATTATCAACGATAGGCAATATGGTTTCCGTCATCAGAGATCCACTGGTGACTTGCTCGCTTACGTCTCACATATATGGCAGCTATCTACCGAGAAATATGGTGAAACCCTAGCCGTAGCACTGGATATCTCCAAGGCATTCGATCGAGTCTGGCATCAGGGGCTCCTCGCCAAGCTTCCATCTTATGGCGTGCCCCCAAAGCTATGTTCTCTGCTAGCTAGTTTTCTCTCAAACAGATCTCTCCATGTAGTGGTCGATGGAGTTTCGTCTGACTCTCTACCCATAAATGCTGGTGTTCCGCAGGGGTCAGTTCTGGCTCCGACGCTGTTTCTGCTTCATATCAACGATTTGCTGGAAGCAACTTCATGTCCAGTGCACAGCTTCGCGGATGATAGTACCCTCCATACCGCCTTTTCTTCTAGGGCACCAATACCAGCCCGCCAAATCAAAAACGAACGAGGAAGAAATGTTAACAACATAAATATGGACTTGGCAACAATTCTTGAATGGGGATCTAATAACTTGGTAGAATTCAACGCAAACAAAACACAAGCATGTCTTTTCTCTAGAAAAGCCGATCTTACTGTGCCCAGCATAAAATTGTCGGGAGTGACCATACCATTGAAGTCATCCATTTCGATGCTTGGCATTACTGTCGGCAGTAACCTTTCCTGGGAGAATCACGTGAGATCCATTGCTAAAAGTGCATCCCAAAAACTTGGTTTTCTGTTTCGTGCCAGGAGCTATTTCACCCCAGGTCAGCTGCTTATGATCTATAAGGCACAGATTCGACCTGTCCTGGAATACTGTTCCCATGTTTGGAGTGCTGCACCTAAACACACCCTAAAGTTCTTGGATTCCGTACAAAAAAGGGCAATTCGTCTCGTGGGTGATGCATCGCTTACAAGCTCGCTCACTTCTCTGGAACACCGTAGAAAAGTGGGCGATCTGTCTCTATTTTATAGATATTTCCATGGGCGATGCTCTTCTGAATTATCAGCAATCGTTCCCCCTCTGGCAGTCTCTTCCAGACTAACCCGTCAAGTTGAGTCTTCACACCCCTTCGTGGTAACTTTGGAGACCTGCAGAACATCTCTCTTCAAAGACTCGTTCATCCAACGAACAGCGAGGCTTTGGAACACATTGCCTAGGGAGGTGTTCCCCGAGGCATATAACCTCCAGAAATTCAAGAAGAACACCAATTCCTACCTGCTTGCCCTTGGTTCTCACGATGTTCTCTGAACATTACAGGATATTCCTTTTCGTGAAAATCACAACATTAAAAAAAAAAAAAAATACTCACATATATCAGTGATTTATAACAAACAAAAAACTACATTGCAACACCTCTTATGTTATTATATTTACCCACATTTCTTAATTATTATCTAAAAACTCTTCTAAATTTAATTCTTATTATGTAAACCTCTTCTATTCTGTGATTTCCCTTGCCTCATTCGACTATTGATCAAGTTCCGCTTATTGGCCCCTTCGTTATTTAATGATATTTTCTCCGCTTTTTCACCCGCTGTCACCATTTCGGTCTCCTTCAGCTCTCTGCAGTTATTGATTGGCACTTCAGGTATTTCCTCGATGTTCTGTTTTTGCGAAAAGAGTTCCTGGAGTGAAAATTCCCTTTCTCCAACAAACAGCTTATTTCCTGTGATAAGTATATGATTTTTCTTTTGTTTTGGTTTTAGCTTCACGTTGATATATCTTTAGTTGTTTCAATTCTTCTTGCTGTATCTTCGTTGAATAGTGTGCTATAGCAACATTGGAGCCTTTGAGATTTTTCACTTTAGAGAATATTTCTTTTTCTTTCCAAGAACTGATTAGTTCTATTTTAACTGGTGATGTTTCCAGTTTTCCCAGTCTATTGAAACTGTTAATATCTCTCTCTGTGAAATCTATACCCAGTAATTTACCTATTTCTTGTGAGAGGTAAGCTATCGTTATTTCAGCAGAAGATTTTTTAAGACCGAATACGATAATATTATTCTTATTTTGTCTTCTTTCAAGTCTTGTAGCCGGTATTTTTTTCTTCCAATATTTGAACCTTCTGTTTGAGAAGCTGTATATCTTCTAGCAATCTTGTTTCAGAATCACTTATAGTAATTTTGACTTCTTTTTTGAGGCAATTATTTCTTCCAAGATGGTTTTCAAACTTTCCGATGTATTCATCTTCACAAGTGTGGCCACCTTTAAAATCGATAATGCATCAACTGCTATGTAGGTTGAGTAATTTCAGTATTTTCTTTTGTTATTGTTTTTTTTTTAATTCAACTACCATTCATGAAACACTAGACATGGATACAATTTACGAATTTTCAAAATTCCGTTTATTTTTTTAGCTAGTAAACTTTATGGAGCAACAACAAACCGAGATATTTTACACTTTCCTTCTTCATAGTTGGACATCGACAGTGTGCTCTCAAGCAATTTGTGTTATAAAGTTCTTGGCTATATATTACAACTCCTCCATTTTCTCTTTCATTCAGTAATATGCCTCAGTCATGAAGTTTGTTATTCCGAAATTTTTAATTTAGGCTTCTGTTTTCCAATGTTCAGTAGGGCATTCAAATTTACGTGATTGTTTCGATTCACAATTTATTCTAATTTTGAAATATTGCAAAATTTTGAGATAATTTTTAATTTGTTTAAATTTTGTGATGGATGGTTCATATTGTACCTAAAAAATTTTGATCTAATTAAAACGTGAAAATTATATTCCTGTGGGTCAAATATCATTTTCCTTTATTCTTTCTTTTAGGCTCATCGCCACTGTTGACATATAGATTATAAAATTTAATTACAAATAAAATAATTTTTCAGATTCAAGGAGAAATTGCCACTTTTCAAGAAAATACCGATACTGCAGAAATTATTAAAACCATATGATAGTGAGAATAGACTGTTGCTTGTTTCGGAAACATCAGAAGGATTGGGTGAAACTGATATTGAAGATTCTCACACTTCGTTTTTTGACTGGGTTGGTCAAGATGAACATGGGAACAATATTGATACCATTCACAAAAATTGTGAGGAAGAAATTGAATACTACAAGGAGGATTCTTTCAACATTTCATTCAGTCTTGTACCACAAACTTTGGCAGCAGCAAGTTCTTCAAATAAAGAAATAAATGTGAGCTTTTGGTTGAGTCACTTGGATGAGCTGATCAATAAGGCGAAGGGAATTGTTGAGGAACAAAATAAAATATCCTCTTCAATTCAGTTGGTGAGTGGAATCCTTCATTTGTTGGTTGCTTTATTTATTCAACAATTTATCCGTGATGCTCACCAATTTAGACTATTTTCATGAATGAGCATAATCATTTGAAGTTGGATGCAACTACTGTTTCATAAAACTCTGTGATCACATAGATGAATAATTGAACCATTAGAAAGATGGAACATCATTCAAAGTAGTATGGATTGTAGCTTCTTGAAACTCCTATGTTCACATTTATGAATTATTGAACCATCGATATTTTCTATTTCATGAAACATAGTTCATTGGTGGTAATTCTGTTATGTATGCTGATTTCCGATTTCTTGTCAATTTTCAAAATCTCTGGAATTTCCAACCACCTACTTGATCTTATAGAGTCGAATTCTGTGTACATAATTTCTGCAAATGGAGCTTGAATTCCCATGTTGATATCTTTGAAATTGCTGCAGATAAAAGTGAAAATTTTTGGCTTTCATTAAAAAGCAAAACAAAAATCCTTTTCCATTTCTGGAAATTCCAATTCATGGTTCAGACCGTGTCATTTTGGAGCATCCAATTCATCCATGATAAAATTCCCAGAAGTCCATTTGTGACTAGGTTCTACTCACTGATCAAGAATCTGTGATGAGTTCCTTAAGGGGACATTATACTCTGGCCGACGGCACCGATTCACCATTCAAAAAGTGCCTTTCATTTGTCCAAGTTCACGCCCTCAATTTTCCACCTAAAAGCTTGATTTCTGCGATTTCACACTTTCTGGAACTCTTTTCAGTATTTCCATCATTTTTTGCATTACTTAAGCGCCTATCCAAGTGGAATTTTTTTTAAAATATAAAAAATTGATTTTTCGAGGGCACTCCAATGAGTTTTCTAAAAAAAAATGATGAACAACCGCCGAAAAACGATTATGAAGTCAATTTTCATAGACTCTCAAATTCAACTCGATTTTTATTGCGAATAGACAATTTTTTCAAAGAGAAGAAATTGGAGTGCCCTCAAGACATCCTTCAACTTCAATTAAAAAAAATTCAAGCTTTTAGGTGGAAAATTGAGGGCGTGAACTTGGAAAAATGAAAGATACTTTTTGAATGGTGAATCGGTGCCGTAGCCGATTTGTTCATGCGAAATAGTTATTTAATCAACTAGTTTATTAATGACAGCGATTAATGGTCGAAATATTTTAACGCGTGAGCGGAGCGAGCGCGTTAATGTTTGAGACCATTAATCGCTGAATTAATAAACGAGTTGATTACAAGATTTTTCCGTCGACCTCATCCCGAATTCAATATGAATTCTCGATAGAAATGAATTGTTATTTTGCATAATAGACAAATCTGACATAGTGTGAATTTCTATGTTCATTTAGATATTTTAATATTTATGCTCCCTATGGAACAATTCGAAAAATTCATAGAGGGAATATTGGACATGTTGTGACATTCTGAATAGTTAACATTTAGTTTGCATTTATATCATTACCCATGATATCAGATAAGGAACGTGTCACGTGTGGAGAAAATGGAGGTTGATGTATTATTTACTTTGCAACTTTTATCACCTGAAATTTCTTCTGCAGTCTATTTTATTTTGAATGGAGTTGTCAATATACCCTTCCTTGACAGAAGTTGATTTCCAACGAAGCTCGATAGTGCCCTGACTGAATATTTTATGTTCGGTTGCCATGATAATCATGCATTAATAAAAAATCATGCATTAAAATAGGTCATTAATGGATGATTTCGGGAGCGTTAAAATGAGCTTTTATTCTATGGTCGACGGAAAAAATAATTTCATCATAGGGAAGAAATTGTAGTGCCCTCAAGACATCCTTTAACTTAAAAAAAACGAGCTTTTAGGTGAAAAATTGAGGGCGTAAACTTGGAAAAATGAAAGGCATTTTTTGAATGGAGAAACGGTGCCGTAGCCGTCGGCCATAGTATAGCGTCCCCTTAATGGGCAAAATTCGACCAGAGGTTCCGTAAAAAAATAGATCCAAGTTCATAGACGATTTCTTTGACAGCTGCTTTTTTTAATTCATTAAGGGCCGCTTGCACCGTATGACAAAACTTCAGATTAAATGCAAAACCTTGATTAGTGTCTATGATTCTCTTGCACCGTGTCGTAATCCTAGTTTAACAACTCTAACTAACGCTTAAAGATAATCCTCCGAATTGGGAGGATTAAATGGAAGTTTAACGATAAACTTTGAATTCTAACCCTACATTCATGGATGACACAAGTCAGGCTTAATTCAAAAATGATGTTTGATTATAAATCAAATTGAAAAGAATAATGACTGAAGTAGAAATTATAGATTTTGGTTTTCCTAGGCGTAGATATGAAAGATCAAATTGGTGTGAAATGAAAAGCACACACAAGAATGAATAACTGAACTAAATATTAACGGTCGAGGTATATTTTGTACTGAACAAATCCATACATGCCTAATAAAGTTGGAGGTACAGTTCTTCTGATATGTAGAATTATTCTTTAATTCACTGTGACACATGGTATCATTCAATCGGAACCAATATTATTACCAATGTGTTGAAATGAAAGTGAATAAATATTAACAATTTTCCAAGATGCATGTTTATTGAAAAAATCACATATTTTCTTATAGATGTTTGCCTATTATCGAAAATCAGGTTTGTTCAAGCTTTTCGATCATTTCTTTTTTATTTTCCTCTGTTATACGACAGAGAATCCATGAGTTTATCATATTTTACATCCAAATCTGAAGTGGTAAGTGCTTCGACAATTAGAGTTTCGAACCAGGTATTTCATTTGTGAAGGACGCAGAATATTCCAAAGAAAGATGTCAACTTGTGCAATGAATGTTGCATCGGTTTTTACCAAAGAAATTCGTTATTACAAACTCTTTTAATTTGCGAAACGCTCGATATCAAAAATGTCTAAACATCGAAACTGTCAAAGCATAGAAAGGGATAAAATAAACAACGTGAAAATAGGCACAAGTACCAATTTACGTAAAAATAACCAGATTTGTGGATTAACTTTAATCTAGTTACATTCAGCCTCGGTGCAAGCCAAATATTTAATCCTGGATTAAATAAATTAATCGACGCTTAACTAACTAACGCTTAGAACCAATACGGTGCAAGTGGCCCTAAAAGGAGGCTTTATTCAATTTGTCTGAATTTCCAATTTTTTTTTTTCAAGGTACTGGCACTTTGAAACATTTCTTGTGACATTCAATTTAAATGAATATAATGCATCTTTCTCAAAAAAGGCAATTTGAGCATGAATCGAAAAATCGCCTCTATGGGAGATAGCATGATCCTATACACTCCCTCAGAGATAAATGCTGAATACATTCCTATCACATTTTTCTCACTTGCGTATGAAATTTTCTTATGACTTCTCTAAAAGAATGATTTTGATGAATTTCAGAATTTAGCAAGAATGAAAGATTGCAAGGATTTGTCAATTTTGCCACACTTATGCGAAACCCATGAACAAGAACTGCGGGTGATGAATGAAAATCATTCTATTTTGAAGGACATTGAAAACACTTGCATTAAAGCAAAATACGAATTCACCCTCAATGTGCAGAGTCGCATAAGTTGGATTGTACATATTGAAAATGAGCTGCAGAGAATAGGAGTTCAACTTGACATATTCAGTGAATCTTTGGAAAGGCTTAAGTATCAAATAGATATTTTGGAGAAAATTGATTCAGCACCCACTGCTTATTTTGCTTGTATAGCAGAAACTGTTAGGAGAAGGTCGTTTTCTCAAGCATTTTTAATGGTGAGTAGAAATAATTTTTTTTCAATTCATTGTGAAACTTTGATTTGTCAGAAGATTAACGGCGGGTTTCATAAACCACAGTCAGAATGATTGGAGAATCAAATTGGTACTGAAAATCAAGTTGGTCTCGATCTAATATTTACGGTGATTGCCCAATTAACCACCGTTGATTGGCAATCCCAGGCAATCCGATCACACTTTTGTAAGATGTTCGCCTTGTAATATTTTATATATTACAATCTTATACTAAATAAAACTCTGGAGCATTTTAACTGTTCTTTATTAATCTACTTTTTACACTGTACAATATGTGCAGTTCTCACTGACATATATGATGGTCATGCGTCATTCCATTACGCATGACCTGATACCACTAGCATAGAACATGAATAGAACATTCTTGTTCTTCTTTACATCATAATGAAAACCCCAATATGTTACACTTTGAAACAGTTTAAATATATTTTCATTTTGACAACATCTTGAACCGAATTTAAATAAACCTTTCTAGAAGATGCTACTGAGACAAACCTTAGCTTATTACAGTATTGGGAAAAGTAGAATTCGATAGGTGGCGCTCTGAAATGTCAATGTCATCTTAGCAACGAGTAAAACAAATCAGATGTCGTATGAGCCCTTTGATATTGAAGTGGTTTTATTTTGCTGTTTTAGTTATTTTCAGTGTGTGTTTTGTAAAACTTTTGGTATTTCTTTGATTGTGCTTTAGTGCTTTGTGTTGTTAATCTAAATTTTGACTCCCAATATTTTTATTTTTGGAGTAATAGGTATGGTTGATGTTTGTGAAAAGTACCACAAGCGTTCAATTAACTGTTTAGTTTTAGGTCTGATTTCGTGTTTTTATTTCATTTTTGATATAGTCATATCTACAAAAGTTGCAGGGAAGGTACGTTTGTATTGAGTATCATTTGAAATTTTTAATACCGACTTATTTTCTCTTCGTTTTCTGGAACATACTTCGTGGCTTGACTGTGGTAGTTTTAAGGAAGGTACTGCATTTAAAGGAAGATACTTTTTTTTACTAAGACCTGAAGAATATGTTACTCATTTATATATTGTTCACCTTCAGAAATATAACCTATACCATCCACTATTAACTTATAACTATGTATTACACACTTGGTACTAACCTTGACTAGTCTTCCCTTTTAAAATGTAAGGAACACACGGACATATTATCTATAACTGGTTTCCCCATTTTTAGTTTCATTGCCTAAGCCTTTTGAGATATATTTTCCAGAACTCCAAACGCATTTTCAATATTCACCATTCTTCCCATGGAAGGAAATTTATGGAAATATAAATCGGGATTTTTTCCCTTCACGGCTAGTGCAACCAAATACAGAACAGTTTCGATTATGCAGCGACATAATTCAAAGTATAAAACTTTAAAAAAGGTACAAAAAAAACCAATCTTGATCTGCAATGAAGACAAAAAACAGAATAAAAACAATGCAATACGAATTATTTTACTCGTTGCTTCAATTACAATTTTTTTCCGCCAGAGGTCTCATTGAATTCTACTCCGCCCAATAGTGAGGATGTCATTCACTAGTATGGTGAGAAATATAGTTGTGGATAGTTCGACATGCTTCCACCTAATTCATAATCGTGTTATCATCATGAAGACGTCTTTAGAGAAATGAAAGTGAAATCGAGTATTCTTGATAATAGAATATTTGTTGAAAGATTATTTGGGCTGTTTCCATTATCTATGCGGTTAGTTGTTACCGATTCGGTAAGCAAGCATTCGCCTGCCGTCTTCAGGGTGTTGGTCCTGAGAAGGACCGGTTTTTGCCAAACTTGGTCTGTCTGAACTTGTACGCACCATACTTTTTCGATTATTGAACAGTGTTGGGATTCCAACGCGGGTTATTAGCTAGGAGCATAGATAACTGGAGAGAAGGCTTGCAATTCTAGACATCTTAGCTCGCAACAAAAAGGAACTGCCACAGCAGTGGCGGCTCGTCGGGTGAGGCAAGTGAGGCGGCGCCTCACCTATCATTTTATCATTTTCCTCATAATCTCAGAGAAATAAAAGAACAGGGAGCGAACACCAAAATATTAAAATATGCATCATATCTAATCAAAATCAGCAATAATTTTCTTCGCCGCCACTGCTCAACAACATCCCATGAGGACGCAGAGGCGACGATGAACATCGTCTCATCCAGTCCAAATTCGAAACAGTCGACGGAATCCGAAGGAACACGAAGGTGTCGCTATTTTTCGATCTTTGAGGCGACGATCTCATCGTCTCTATCCAGTCCAAATTCTTAGCAACCAACCGAATCCGAGAGACGGCGAAGGGACGCGAAGGAGCGCGAAGTTGTCGCTATTATTCGGTTTTTGAGGCGACGCAACTATCGCCGATCGGACCTTTCCGTGATTCTACAGGATTCGAGGATAGGTGCACATAGATGTCGCCACTCCCCATCTGCTGATTTGTTTATGTAATCCACCTGCAACTTGCAACATCGTCTGCTCATGTTCAGTTGAGTTACAGCATTTCATATCGTTAGATATTTCGATTATTTCTTTTAATTATCTCATATTACTTTCGTTGTGGTATAATTAAGAGTGTAATTGAGCGATAATCCTACAGTTGAGTAGTTTGAATATTGAGTTATGTCTAACCCAAATAAATATTGCCCTTGAGAGTTTACAAGGAAAGCGTAATGAAAATTCAGTAAAGCAGATTTTCGAAAAATCAAAGGCACTCACAGGAATACCTTTTGACCGAGAAAAATATAATTTGAACGCAGTTGAACTATTTGAAAAATATAAACGTTTATTTTATGAAATTTTAGATTGTATCATTCACCAAATAAAAATTAGGTTCGAGAATCTGAGTGAGATTAAATTTTTAGGATTACTTGATAGGACCAAATATCAATTATTTTCATCAAAGTTTCCTTCCACGTTGATGAATTCATCAACAGGGAATTATCGTATTTGATGAGGACCGATTGAGAAATGAATTAAATATAATTTATCGAGATGAACAATTTCATAAGGAAGATATATACGGCACCCTCAAATTGATAAATAATCTTGGTATGGTTTCAGCATTTTCGGAGGTTTATAAGCTTGCAACATTGATTGTGACTATCCCTATTACAAGTGTTCAAGCTGAAAGAGATTTTTCATGTTTGAAACGCGTCAAAACATATTTGCGGAATACGATATTCCAAGATAGACTCTCGGCTCTCGCAATGATGTCAATAGAGAAGGCATTGATTGATTGTCGCCATCAGCGAAGATAATGGTCAATTTTTTGCAGACATTATATAGATAAATTTAATTTATAAAAAGTGATATTATGGCGCATTTCCGAAATTTTCATTTTTCACCTTTTATTTTTTTTAAATTGAATCTACTACTGAGTACCTACATCTCTGAGGATTTCTCAATAAAAAAGTTACTGTTATTATGCTGAATAACATTGAATAATACTGTTCCCTCTCAGTAGTTAGATATGAAAATTATGTTGTAGTCAACCACTATGTATAAATTTTTTTTTATATAATCGCCTCACCAGCTCACGAGGTCACGAGCCGCCACTGTGCCACAGACTTCGGAACTTGTTAGTTCGCCGCACGGCCAACGTCTTTAGAGGCTCCAACCAGGCTATCTCTTTAAAATAAAATTATCTTTAATGACTAGTATTAGGTACCATTTTTTACTATATCATAATATATATTTTTTTGAAAGAGAACAATACATACTTTTTTCTTGAATCAAACAATATAATGCATATGGCACGTTTGAAGAAATGGCGACAAGAAACATATTGAATAACGGAAGAAAAATCTGTTTCCCGCTCCAAATCTAAGTGCTAGCAGAAGGAAAGTAAACGGGTTACCATACAATTCTGCTTATGATACACAAGAACAGATAAAAACCTATGTCTTAATGTCTTTAATACTTACCTGAATGTTCGCTTTTTTCGATAGGGATATTGTGTTGACAAACGACCCCGCACTTTTCTTACGTAAAGTGGCGACCGGTCAAATTTTCTGAAAGTTTGGTATTGTTGTACCCGACTCAGTTACCAAAAGTTTCAATGGGCCCAACCCAATCCTATGGCTGGTTTTCTAAATACGGGGTGTTGAAGTTGAAAAATGCCCAGATTTTCGGGTTTATTTTGTATTTATTTAAAGTTAGATTGGATTTCTGTTGCATGTAGGCGTTTACTACATGTTCTAGGAATGAAATTAGTGGATACGTATGATTAAAAATATTTATATTTACAGGGTGATTCACGAATGTTTGACGGTAGTTTTTGGCCAACATTCACCTTTTCTACTGTGACGTCAGGGAGGCATATTTTTGAAACGTTCTCTTCGATATAGTATTTTGACGAAAAAATATTACACAGTACAAATTTTCATACAGGGTGTTTCACATAGAGAACCACTAGACATAATTATTCTTTTTAGGATTAATTCGAAACCCTGTAATGATGGATTGATTTTTGGAAAAATTAATACCACAAACATATATGTGTGTCTCTGAACTCCAAAATAGTCAAGGTGGTTTGGTCATAGGAAGGTATTCTATTTTGGGAAAAGTACAAAAAACATGAACAACCTGTATTGAGAAATTTCCTCGGTGAAATGTAATAATTTTTTCGCTATATATTGATTTTCATAACATCTTCAGAGGTATGAATTCTTAATTCGACACTATGACCAGTTTTCGAGATACAGGGCGTTAAAGTGGGGAATTACTGATTTTATCCGTTTTTTCTCCAAATTGTATGAAAGCTTGTCGATTACTTATATCGGCCAAAGATGTATATTTTTGGCAGGTGATTATTTCTAAATCACCTTGTATATTCAAAATTCTTACGGTCATGCATACTTGATGTAATGCAAATACAGCTACTCAAAATTCACTAAAAAACTCTCGTTTCAATCATTTCAAAGCATAATTATTTTTGGTATGGTTGCCTGTATGGCTCACCCTGTATGGCAAGTAATCATAATGAAGTATTTCAGACTCAAAATTGTAAACGACTAGGTATTAACTTCATGTAATAATTTCTCTGTGGAGGAACTGTGGAATTATTGAGTGTTTGCAAAAGCTATTGTGATTGATTCGTGAATAAGCCTGAAACAATAAATATTTTTAGCTGAACCTTTCCATGAATATCTGACCGAAACTCATACTGAACTCATAGGCCAAACGTAAAATCAATCTGGCTTTTCAATTTGAAGAAACTGATAAAATCAGTTTTTCTCCACTTTAACACCCTGTATCTCGAAAACTGATCTTGTATCGGATTAAGAATTCATACCATATGTTATGAAAATCAATGTTTAGTGGAAAAATGGTTACATTTGACCAAGGAAATGTTTGAATACGAGTTGTTCATGTTTTTTGTACTTTTCCCGTATTAGAAAACCTTCCTATGAATAAACCACCTCGAATATTTTGGAGATCAGAGACACACATATGTTTGTGGTATTACTTTTCCCAAAACCCAATTCAAAAATACAGGGTTTCGAATTAATACTAAAAAAAAATAATTATGTCTAGTGGTTCTCCCTGTGAAACACCCTGTATAAAAAAATGTGTACTGTGCAATATTTTCTCGTCAAAATACTATATCGAAGAGAACGTTTCAAAAATATGCCTCCCTGACGTCACAGTAGAAAAAGTGAATGTTGGCAAGAAACTACCGTCATACATTAGTGAATCACCTTGTAAATATAAATAAACTGCTCCACATGAGTTAGGGATGTTGACTTAAATTGCAAAAAATATACAGGTTGGTTAAGAAAAATCGAGTAAAATGACAAAATTTTATTCCCAGAGAATTTAAGCATTTTAAGACCATCAATACAATGTATGGCTTCCACGGGCATCAATAACAGCTTGACATCTTCTCTGCATACTACACACGAGGTTGTTGAACATTTCTTGAGGAATTTGATTCCATAAACAGGGCAGAAGCTCTCTCGAATCAATAAAGGATTCTGGGGTAGGTTGATGATTCTATAATCTTCTTTGGAGCATATCCCATGCATATTCTATGCAATTCAAATCTGGTGAGTGCGGAGGTATTGGTAAATGTATGTATGTAAATGTATGGCCTCCCATCAATAACAGCTTAACATCTTCTTTGCATACTACACACGAGGTTGTTGAACATTTCTTGAGGAATTTGGTTCCATAAACAGGGCAGAAGCTCTCTCAGATCATTAAAGGATTCTGGGGTAGGTTGATGATTATCTAATCTTCTTTGGAGCATATCCCATGCATATTCTATGCAATTCAAATCTGGTGAGTGCGGAGGTATTTGTAAATGTGGAATACCAAGCTCCTCGCGTGCATTCTCAACTATGGCTGCACGGTGCGGTCTAGCGTTATCGTCTAGAAATTGAAAAGTTTCACCAATAGCGCCGTGAAAATTTGGCACCACATTGTCAATGACATGCTCCCTATAGTGTAAGGCGGTCATATTCCCGGACAAATGTGTAGATTTGTGCACCCGTTGAAACATATCCCGGCCCATACCATAACACTACCCCCTCGGAATGAATGGACTTCTTGGACATTGCGACGATTACGGGGTGTGCGTGGGATTGTCCATACCCTTATTCTTCGAGAATCTGAAAATCGTCCATATCTGGATTCATCAGTGAAAAGGACACAACGCCATTGATCGTTCCAATTGATATGTTGCCTGGCCCATTCCAGTCTTTGACGCTTATGGTCACGTGTTAATGGAACTCCTCTTAATGGACGTCTGTCTAGAACCTAGATTCACCTCTCTCAAACGTCGTCTGATGGTTTCGATGGAAACTTGGACCCCATCTGCATTTCGAAGAGTTTTCCGTAGCATTCTACACGTAGATGTTAGGTTTTATTCTCGCCGAAACGGTGATGAACGATCCTGAGCAGGTGTTGTTTTTGGTCGCCCACCGAGCCTTGGTCTTTCCAACACGGAACCTGTTTCTCTGGGTTAGGCCACCCTGTAGCATTCCGTTAGCCCTATTAGCCTCAGCCATTGTTAATTTACTTCTTGGCATTTTCAGAAAACTCGTTTCAAATCGAAGCCGTTGATAAACTGACTTCATTTCAAAATAAGAACATTCATGAAGCATATGCAAAGAACCAAACTTCAGAAAAAAGGCGATTAGATTGACGAAATGTCTCATATTGATTTTTATTGGATCGATTCAAGTTGTTATTGAGTTTTAATGATTTTACAGCGATTTTATGTTATTATGATTTAAGGCAATTTTCAATTAAAAAGAAGCATTAAATGTTTCAATAACAATGCAGCCAAATTACATTCTATGCAACTATAACGCCACAGAACAAGATGTGTAGCGCTATTAACGATCACAGCGGTCTTCTAGCGGGCGACTCACGAAACGCTAACCTCTGCCGTCATAGGCAGTTCAAAATGTTCTGTCGAGCGTTTGAAGCCTACTCTCCAGTTATTCTATGCTCCTAGTTATTAGGTTGCAATTTCGAAATTCCATTCACTCTAACCACTAGTCTACCGGAGCAGGTAATTATTCTACTCATTTAAGTTATACACTGTGTCCGTAAAGTATGGAACAAATTCATTTTTAGCTAAACAGGTCATTTTAAGAAATAATCCTGAAACACTTCGATTTTTGATGTTGATTTACCGTATTTTGAAATAGTAATCTAATATACAGGGTGAATTACGTTCGAGTTATGACGTCACCGTCATTTTTTTTAAATGGAACACCCCCATTTTGTCTCAATTTCCGGATTACTCTAGCTGAGCTGATTATAAAAATGTATCACATGTTGATTTCAATTGGTACAGGATGGACAAAAATACAATAGTTTTGTGTGTGCTCATAAAGTAACATGTTTGGAAACAGCTGATTTTTATTACTTTAAACATGTAGCAAACTACGGGGTGTTACATTCAAACCAATTGCCGCTAGACAATAAGTATTTTTGATAGTAATTATTATTTACCTAATAAAGAATGTTACGCGATACTTTATGAGCACACACAAAACTGTTGTATTTTTGTCCACCCTGTTCCAATTGGAATCAACATGTGATACATTTTTGGAATCAGCTCAGCTAGAGTAATCCGAAAATTGAGACAAAATGGGGGTGTTTCATTTAAAAAAAATTACGGTGACGTCATAACTCGAACGTAATTCACCCTGTATATTAGATTATAATTTTAAAATACGGTAAATTAACATCAAAAATCGACGTGTTTCAGGATTTTTTCTTAAAATGACCTGTTTAGCTAAAAATGAATTTGTTCCATACTTTACGGACACAGTTTTAAAGGGCCAAAAACCCCCTTCAAACTTCCTAAATGTTGAATTTAAATAAAACGAAAGCAATACCCCAGGTGGGTAGAACAGACAGTTCAGAATCCCACACTACCCTGGTAGTCTGCCCCTCGGATTCTGGGGGGGGCAAAAATTCGATAAGGAAGAATGAAACACGGAAACTTAAAAACAAGTCAAGAAGTCCAGCAATATACATCGGAGCGTACAATGTAAGAACTTTAAAACACGACGATAGAATACTCGAACTGGAAGAAGAATTGTCAAAGATAAAGTGGAACATAATCGGTCTTGCAGAAGTAAGACGAAAAGAAGAGAAGGCCATAACATTGAACTCAGGCAACGTGTTGTACCACTCGGACTGCGAAAGTAATGGAACAAGAGGCGTTGGTTTCATCGTAGCCAAGAACAGCGCAGACAGAATAAAATCGTATAAATCAATATCAAATAGAGTGGCATATCTCGTGGTGGAACTAGATAACACAATTAGTCTGCAAATAATTCAAATATATGCACCAACTCAATCTTATGATGACGAAGAAGTAGAAAGTTTCTTCGAGGATATTTCTAAAGCCTTGAAGGAAAATCCTACAAAATATAAAATCGTAATGGGAGACTTCAATGCAAAGTTGGGAGAAAGAAAAGACAAAGAAGAGCAGAGATTGGGAAATTTCGGATATGGAGAAAGAAACGAGAGAGGCGAGATGCTGTATAACTTTCTAGAACAGGAGAACTTATTTGCCATGAATTCCTTCTTCAAGAAGAAACCACAAAATAAATGGACATGGCTCAGCCCAAATGGAGATACCAAAAACGAAATCGATTATATCCTAACAAGAAACAAGGAAATGATCGAAGATATCAATGTGCTCAACAATTGCACCATAGGCAGTGACCACAGACCAGTCAGGGTCAAATTACACATTAATAGAAGACAGGAAAGAGTAAGAAGAATGAAGACCAGTGCAAACAAAATAAACAGCCAAACATTAAAAGAAAACTCCGAAAAGTACCGAGAAGAATTAAAAAGACACTTAAAAGACAAAAATTACATTAACATGGATATAGACGAAATCAACGAAATAATAAAAGACGCAACCACAGATGCTGCACAGACAATTACCTCGAAACAGAACAAGAAAACTGAAACACTACCACTCACAATAAAAGAGATGATGAAAGAAAGGAGGAAGCTTGCTCAGGAAAATAAGTGGAACACTGTGGAATTTGTTGAGTTAAATAAATTGATAAGGAGAACAATAAGACAAAACCAGATTAGAAAACAAGACGTGATAATTCAACAAGTTATAGAAGAGAACAAAGGTATGAAAATATTAAGACCTAAAATTGGCAGAAATAAGATAATAGCAATAAAGGATGAAAAAGGAGGAGAAGTAAGAGAGAAGGATAAAATAAACTCTACTGTAGAAAAATTCTACGAGGAATTGTACAAACCTCAAAGTATAGCCCCCCCAGAGGTAGAACAAAATCTAACAAAGAAAATAACGAATGTAAACTCAGAAGATATGCCCGAAATAGAAGAAGAAGAAATAGTAAGTGCGATGAGAGAGATGAAGAACCAAAAGGCGCCTGGCAAAGATAACCTGACAAAAGAACTACTGAAGGAAGGAGAGGAGGAAATGATAAAAGCGTTGATGATATTGTTTAACAAATGTCTGGAAACAGGACGAATAGTGAGCGAATGGAAAGAGGCCATAACGATCCTACTATACAAAAAAGGAGACAAACAAGAACTGAAAAATTACAGACCCATAACACTATTATCTCAAGTTTATAAGCTTTTGTCGAGAATCATAATGAAAAGAATAAATAACAAAATTGAAATGTATTTATCCGATGAACAAGCTGGTTTTCGTAAAGGGTTCGGCACAACGGACCACCTATTAACCCTCAAGATACTGGTGGAAAAAACAAATGAATATCACCTCCCTCTATACATGGCACTTGTAGACTACGAAAAGGCGTTCGATACCATTGAAACGTGGGCAATACAACAGAGTCTATTGAACAGCAGAATAGACCACAGATATATGGCATTGATCCAAGACATTTACAAGAACACCACAATAATAGTTAAATGGGCAGATGAAACCAAACCAATCCCAATCCAGAGAGGAGTACGTCAAGGAGACCCACTTTCACCCAAATTATTTATATTGGCTCTTGAGGATGTTTTCAGGGGCCTAAACTGGGAGAATAAAGGCATCAACATAAATGGCAAATATTTAAGTAATTTAAAATACGCGGATGACGTAATAATATTTGCAACAAATAGAGATCAGCTAAAATCCATGCTCCAAGAATTGAAGGAAGCTTCAAAAAAAATAGGCTTGAAGATTAACACGCAAAAAACAAAGGTTATGACAAATTGCGAAGAAGAAATGAACATCGAATTAGAACAAGACACAGTAGAACAAATAAAAGAATACACATACTTAGGGCAAAGATTCACACTTAACAGAGATAATCAAGAAATAGAAACCACAAGAAGAGCGAAACTAGGATGGGCGGCCTTTGGCAAATTAGGTTACATATTGAAGAACAGAAAGATACCTCAACACCTTAGAACAAAAGTATTTGATAGTTGTGTATTGCCCGTTATTACATACGGGGCCCAGACCTGGACGTTAACAAAAAGAAACGTAGACAAACTCGTGAAAACCCAAAGGGCCATGGAGCGCCAGATGTTACAAATAACCCTAAGAGACAGAAAACGAAACACATGGATAAGAGAAAAGACAAAAGTCACAGACATACGAGGGAGAATAGCTAGTCTGAAGTGGCAATTCGTAGGCCACAATGCACGCCAAACTGATAACAGGTGGAACGCAGGAATCCTGGACTGGCGACCCTGGCTAGGTAAAAGAGCAAGGGGCAGACCACAGATGAGGTGGATAGATGATGTGAAGCGGCACGTTGGCTTTGCATGGAAGAGAATTGCCCAAAACAGGACACTGTGGAAGGAACAAGGGGAGGCCTACATCCGTAAATGGATAGAAGAAGGCTGAATAGATAGAATAGATTACGGACACAGTGTATATGAAGTATTAATTTCTTGGTAGAGGTCATAGGCCGATCAGTATGCGCAGTAGGTTAATTTTGGTTAGGTAAGGTCTGGTTAGTCTCGTGTTAATTGCCACCTTGAGCCGAGTTCGTCCTCCTTAATTCAGATCTTATAATTCGTTGCCAGACATCCTTTATTTACAGAGAGGTAATGATTGGGTTGGGAGTTATGGCCATAAAGGCTACTTCTTTCAATTTCCTCCTTCTCCATTCTTTTTCCTTTGATATTATCGAAGCTTCATCCCATCTGATGTTGTGATCCTAGTTCCAAGCATGTTGGACTAGCTTAGATTTTTCGGTTTCTCCCAGTCGAGCTAGTCTTTGGTGCTCTTTGATTCTCACCTCGAGGGACGTTTAGTCTCCCTAATGTAGGCCCTGCCGCATTCACATGGAATTTCGTATACGCAATTTTTCGTTATTTGATGTTTGTTGTCAGGTTTCACCTTTGTGAGTTTACTCCTGACCGTATTCTTGGTCTTGAATGCTGTTCTCACATTGTATCTGTTGCCAATCCTTCTTATCTTCTAGGATAGCCCCTTCTCATATGGTATGACAGAGGTTAACGTTTCGGTAGCATCATTGTTTGTTGAGGCTCTGTTCTTGTTCCTCTTGGTTCTCTGGCGACCTCGAGGATCTTCTTGGGATGGCCATTTTTCTTGAGGGTTTCTGTGATGTTGTTGAATAAGTACATCGAGGAATGGTAGTTAGTTATTTTCCTCGATTTCCATCGTGAATTTAAGTGATTCCTCTACGCTGTTCAGGTGTTCTAGGCATTTTTCTAGGTTGTCTCTCCCATGTTGTCATATGACAAATGTGTCGTATACATATCGAAGCCATAGTTTCGGTTTGAACACATATTGTTCCAATGCTCTCTTTTCGAAACCTTCCATGTATGATTGTATGCATCAGCCAGAGGTGGGGAAAGTGGAGAACCCATCGCCATACCGAATTCCTGTCGGTAGAAGTTGTTGTGTTTCGAGCATTTCCATTATTTCGTCTATACTCAAAGTGGTTCTCTCAGCCAATTCAGTGTCCTCCTCGAGTTTTTTCTTCACAATGTCCATGGTTTGGTTGGTAGGGACGTCAGTGATCAGACTCTTGATGTCGAAACTGACCATGATGTCCATTTCAGACATATGCTATTGGCGCATGGTCTCTATGAAATGATCAGTGTTTTTGACCATTGATATTGTATGTCCTCTGAGTGGAGGCACTATCTTCGGGAGGTATTTGGCCAGGGGATGACATGGGGAATTTCGTGAACTGACGATTGGTCTCAACGGGATATTGTCTTTGTGTATTTTTGGAAGACCATATAGATGTGGAGGTTTGCTGAAGTGCGATGTCAGTTTTGTTCTTGTGAGGTTGTCAGGGAACGGATCTTTGTACTTATGCAGGGCTTTGTAGGCTTTGTTCTCTACTGTGGTGGTAGGGTCTTTCTTCAATTTCTTATATTCTCTTGCTTCTAGAACCTCTTGGATTTTATAATTATATGTCTCCACATCCAGAATAACAGTCGCAGTTTTTTCAAAGCTCTTTGTTCCGCTTTGTTGATGTTGTATTCTGGTCTCTTCGTTGTAGAATCCAGTATTGTTCTTATTTTCCAACGATATTCCTCTGCTTTTTCAGGTTCCCTCATCTTTAGCGCTGTTTCCTCTGCTGCCAACAGTATCTCCATCTTAGGAATGGTCTTTGGTTCTACAGAGAATTTCATACCCTTGTTGAGGAGGAAGGTTTGGTCCTCACGTCTTGCTCGAGATGTTAATCACAGTTTTGGTGTGATCATTTGGTATATATTTCTTCGAGTCCCTCATTAGTTTTTCCATTTTCCTCCTCTGTATTGATTTTTGTTGTTCGCTGGTTCTCTCATAGCATACAGTATCAACAAACTGTCATCTTAGAGTCCAGAAAAAGTCTAACTTAACCCTAGAACCACAACGTTGAATTAGTGTTACATTCACCACAATGAAATGTCATGTACCTACCCTGCTCGTTTTTTAGGTAAATTATAATCATAGTTCCTGATGATACTTTCATTGTATATCATGCATTTTTTGAAAGAAGCAAGTTTTCACAACATCCAATAAAATACAGTGAGATTAACGTTAAAAAGAAAAAAACAGGTCCCTCGAGTCATGGGCTATTCGAATCACCCCCATGTATTTTAGCGATTTTTCACGGTTTTCGAGTTATGAATTTTTTTATGAACTTTGAGAATTTTCGACTTGATCATCTGAAAAAGATATTAAAAAAAAGTACAAGACTTCCCTGTGAAATTCTTTCGTAACTTAATCTCCATGAATTGTACTTTTATACATAAAATAACCAGATTCGTAACTTTGATGGAAATTTTGGAAATGTTGGTCTCAAGTGAAAAAGTTACGTTAATTAAAAATGTAAAAAGGCTAATTCACGGTTTCTTAGTATGCTTAAAAACTGCGCTCAACAGTCAGCATTTAGAATCATTGATGAAAAATGGTACTTAACATTCTACTTTTGCTAGAATTAGCCTTCAAAGTCATCGAGGTGGAAAAAATCAAAGAACTAGACATTTACTACAAAATAATTTTTTGCCATTTTAAGATTTTTCTGATCAAGTTATGATAGAAAAAGCTAAAAATTAATGAAAATTAGCTTTAGATGTTGGTCAAGAAAAGTTCTAGATAAAAAAAGAAAAAGGTATGGCAATAAATCACACATCATAATGTAAATAAACAGAAATTTATTTATAAAATTCTCAGTAAGTTTTCCAAGTGGCCACCTCTAACCTCAATACACATTCTACACCTTCTTCGAAAATTTTCTTTTAATCGCATAAAACCTGCCCTGTTCTCTCTTAGGAGTCTTAGGACACGTTCGGCTTCTCTTAAATTAACCAAACGAAAAAATCGATGGGATAAAGGTCAGGTGAGCGTGGGAGCCCCTTGATTGGTCGACTGCGTCCGATCCATCTGTTCGGGTATCGTTCATTCAAGTTGTTAATCAAAAAATCAAGTCGCCCCCACGTTCACCTGACCTTAATCCAATCGATTTTTTCGTTTGGGGTTATTTCAAAGAAATTGTTTACGCCCGAGAATGTTCGAGTGAAGACGAGCTGTGACTGAAGTTAAGAGAAGTTGAACGTGTCCTAGGAAAGAACAGGGCAGGTTTTATACGATTGAAAGGAGATTTTCTAAGAAGGTGTAGAATATGTATTGAGGCTGGAGGTGGCCACTTTGAAAACCTATTGTGAATTTAAAAAATAAATCTCTTTTTATTTACATTATGATGTGTGATTCATTGCCATATTTTTTCCTTTTTTTATCTAGAATTTTTCTTGGCCAACATCTAAAGCTATTTTTCATTAATTTTCAGCATTTCAATCATAACTTGATCAGAAAAATCTTAAAATGGCAAAAAATAGTTTTGTAGTAAATGTCTAGTTCTTTGATTTTTTCCACCTCGACGACTTTGAAGGCTAATTCTAGCAAAAGTAGAGTGTTAAGTACCATTTTTTATCAATGATTCTAAAAGCTGACTGTTGAACGAAGTTTTTAAGCAAACTAAGAAACTTTGAATTAGCCTTTTTACATTTTTTAATTTTGATTCGAAAATTCAGATCATAATCCAATTCATGTCCCAGCCGACGAGGTTCAGGGCGGGACAGGTCCCTTCCCTGCTAGATCTTTTCATTGTCCCAGACCTCAACATTATCTCAGATATCAACTACTTGCCCCCCTTGGGAAAATCGGACCACTCAGTGTTAAAGTCCGAAATTCAGTTAAACTTCACACCCATTGCACCCAGACGAGAGAAAACATTGAGATTCATTGATTACGATGAAGTCTCTACCAACCTTAATGCTGTCGACTGGGTTAATGCCATGGACCACTCTGATATCGATTCCGCGTGGAGAGTCTTCCTTGCGGAGACTCGAAGGGCTGTCGCTGCAAGTGAGCAGATAAGAACCACCAAGGAGAACCCACTGAAGCCGTGGATCGACGAGCGAATTCTGAAACTCATTAGGCAAAAAAGATCACTTTGGCGAAGATTTCTTCGCAGCCAGTCGCCTGTTGTCTATGAAAATCACCGGTCCTTCTCGAACTTTGTGTCTCAATCCGTGAAAACAGCAAGGACTTCATATGAGAGGAGATTAGTTACGTCTCGGAATAAAAAGAGGTTGTTCAGGTATGTGAGAGCCTCATTGAATAGCAAAGTTAGCATCCCAACTGTTAGAAACGAGTCCGGGGATATATGTGACGGTCATGGCGAGTCCGCTAATGTGTTGTCTACGAGCTTTGCTTCTTCGTTCTGTATTGAAACCGATGGTAATATTCCTATTCCATCCACTGACCGCGTGACGCGGGAAATTTCTAATATCCGGGTAACTCGGGACGCTGTTGAGAGGTATCTGTCTGACCTAAAGGTGGATACGGCTCCCGGCCGCGATGGAATCACTGCGCGTCTCCTCAAGAATTGTGCGAGTGCTCTTGCTGTTCCCCTACACCTCCTATTCACCAAATCGCTCACTTCAGGCTGTATTCCCTCAGACTGGCTTTCTGCATCAATCACTCCCATCTTCAAGAAGGGTGATAAACTTGATCCCTCAAATTACCGCCCTATTAGCATACTTTCTTCGGTCTCGAAAGTCCTAGAAAGGATTGTGTGTGACTGTCTGCGACAGTTCTGTTCTGAGATGAGATTGATTCCGGATTCCCAGCACGGCTTTCGTCCCAACCGCTCAACCACAACAAATTTATTATCTTCTATTGGTGACTGGACAAGAGCATTAGACTCCGGATCTCCTGTCGATGTGATTTACCTCGACTTCTCTAAAGCATTCGATCGAGTACCTCATCGGCGCCTTCTTGCTAAGTTGGATCATCTGGGAGTAAGAGGTGGACTTTTGGGTTGGATTAAGGCCTTTTTAACCAACCGCAGATATCGCGTCAGAGTCGGTGATGCCTACTCTGAGGAGGGAATTGTTACATCTGGTGTCCCCCAGGGATCTGTTCTTGGGCCAATTCTTTTCTTACTTTATACCTCCGATTTACCCCCTCTTATCAGGTCCTGCATGTACTCGTTTGCTGACGACACCAAATTATTCAATCTGCCCCTTCTTCATGGTCGCACCCTCCAGGATGATCTGGATGTCCTCTTTGAATGGTGTCACACTTGGATGCTTCCTTTAAATATCGAAAAGTGTTGTGTTCTTCACATAGGAAAGAATAACCCCAAGCTATCCTACTCTATCGATGGCCATCGACTGGCACCCGTAACTCACCATGCCGATTTGGGAGTCACTGTCTGTTCGGATCTGGGATGGTCCGTTCATGTGGGGGCGATCACGGCAAGGGCAAAACAGGTAACTTACCTCCTTGGCAAAACATTCAAGTCCTCCGATGTGTCAACATGGGCGTTTCTTTATAAGACATACGTCCGACCGATATTGGAGTATGCTGGACAGGTATGGTGGCCCTCGACTAAATTCGATGAAAATCTTCTGGAATCTGTACAACGCTGGGTCACACGTATGCCGTACTCACACATCCGCCCATCCTATGAGGAACGTCTGACTATTTTCGACATACCCAGCTTTGCCGAGCGTCGATCAAGAGGTGACCTTATTTTTACATTTCGTGCGATGAACGGCCACTTTGGTGATGAAATGAAAAATGTTTTCCAGCTAAATACCAATAGCTTGCGTGGCCATCGCTTGAAGTTGTCGAGAGAACCATTCAAAACATCGCCTCGTCAAATGTATCTACCAAACAGGGTTTTCAACGCTTGGAATCGGCTGCCAGATGCTGTTGTGGAGTCCACTTCAGTCAACACCTTCAAGAATAGACTGGACGAATGGAGGTCGCATTGAAATTTTTTTTTTTTCTTTAATTCGAGATTCTCATGTTAGTTTTTATTCTTAATCCTACTGTTGTCCATTTTCATGTTTATTTTTATTTTGGGTTTATAGGATCAACCTCAACCCTTGTACAAGGTTAAATAAATAAATAAATGTAACTTTTTCACTTGGGACCAACATTTCCATAATTTCTATCAAAGTTACGTATCTGGTTATTTTATGTATAAAAGTACAATTTATTTATTCATGGAGATTAAGGTAACTTAAAATAATAAATAATAAAAGAATTTCACAGAGAAGTCTTGTACTTTTTTTTAATATCTTTTTTAAGATGAACAAGTCGAAAATTCTCAAAGTTCATAAAAAAATTCATAACTCGAAAACCGTGAAAAATTGCATAACATTCGAATAGCCAATGACACGAGGGACCTGTTTTTTTCTTTTTGACGTCAATCTCTTGGCCACCATGTATAACGAAAACAGTACAAGCCTTTGTTTCTCTCAATGATAAATTTATGTCGAACTCAAATATATTCAAAACAGAAGAAAATAAAAAAAAACAATAGTTTTCTGAATACTACATTATAGAATAGAGTCTAATGAAAACGCGTCGTTTTCTTCAATTTCATGTTGCACGAAAACTTCTTTTTCACTTTCACCGTTTCCAGCAATTTCGTCGTCATGGTATTCATCATTTTGAATTCGAATTGCTATTCTTTCCAGCTCCGCTTGACTCACAGGACGTTTTCTTGCTTCCATCCCAGTATTTATGTTATTATATGTATAATAACAAATAAATAATGCACAGGAGCTTATGTATACTTTCGGAGTATTTTTGACATAAACTACAATTGGCGTCGTATACGAGCGTATCGCTATTTTCATCTTGTGAATATTTTCTTATCAAATTCACTATCTCGCCTATGTGTTGCTAATCAGTAACTGGAAAGGTACTGAAAGGCACGATTATTTGCTATGCTTAGCAAGGGCACGAAATAAAATTTCAGATCGGCGCGGTCGTATAGGACGCCACGTTGTGGTTCTAGGGTTAAATTCACTTTTGGATATTGACTATTCCAATCGCAATATACGAAGGAAACAATCTCGCAAAACTACATTCGCACTATCTACCAATGATATTAATTCGAACGATGTGCTACCATGGACGTTGCGATAAATTTAATCAATTTTCATAAACTCTCAAATTCAACCCGATTTTTTCATGTAAAAAAACGGTTTTTTTCAAATATAAGAAATTGGAGTGCACACAAGACATCCTTCAATTTTAATTCAGTAAAAAATCATGCCTTCTGGGGGAAAATTGAAAGCTTGAACGCACTTTTAGAATGGATATATGGTGCCGTCGACAAGGTCACTACTTCCCCTTGAGTCGAGAACCAAACCTGATGTGAAGTGTTCATTAACCATCTCGATTCTTCAAGCATTATGGGATCCATTTTTACAAGTTTCCAAAAGTCGTGGATGAAATGAAGTGTTCGACTTCATATTATTGGCTATTAATGTTGTTTGTTAGTTGGAGCTAATATATTTTCATTCATGAGTACTGTTAAGTTTCAATTGATCACACAACTTCTTACATATGAATTATATTTTAAAATTGTTTCATTACATTGTCACTATCCACTTCTTCTAGTGGGCTTCTGAAATGGCTTGCCGGCTGCACACAATGCATAATGAGGAAGTAGGCAGAAGGAAAGACTTTCTAACAAAATATGAGGATACATTTATCCAAATGTTGTTTCCAGGCTTGGACGATCTCCCACCAAGTTACGGAACAAAAGCTCCTTCCTACTTTGATACAAGTACGACAAATTACCTGAATTGATGTCCATATTGTTGAAGATTATTTGGTTTTTCAGGTCTTCCAAAACTTACCATCGAAGATATTGATTTCTTGAAAACGGCACTACCTGACCTACCTAAAGAATTGACAGAATGTTTGAGTTCCGAAGATTCTTCTAATTTATCTTATTATTTATCATTCAAGTCGATTCTACATACTCAATCTGATAAAGTTGAAGAAGAAATGCAGTTGGATAATTTATTAGATAAGTTGGAAAATCAAAATGCAGATGTTGAAAAGACTCCCATCAAAGAGGGTATTGGAGAGACAAGCTTGACTGCAATTCATGGTCTTTCTCATTTAAGGGACATAGACAGGTAGGTGAAGCTCATAAGTTGACTTTCGACTCAGAAAGTTATATTCATTTGGGTACCAAACTCGATATATGGGCCGTTTCAAATGCGATAATTTGTGAATATATTCTTGACATTTTGATTCATATTAGTATGAAGGAAAGGTAGGATAAGACATAGATGCATAGAATACCTGGTGTTGGCACTGATTAGATTTTGTTTAAGACTTTCTTCTCGATCGAAAATGTATTTGTTCTGCTTTCCTTTTCTCCCGAGAGGGATCGCGCTATTTTCCATTAGTGCAGCAGCGCCACGACCGATAAAATATTGCGTATTATTCCGGAAGTAGCACAAATACTCAAATCTAGAGTGCCGTATCGATCTACAAATTTTGGTCACGATTTTTAGTAGGGAGTCGTTACACCAGGTATTCTATACATCTATGATAAGACTTTCATCAATCCCATCTATAAAGGGGAGTATACCAGAAACCGCCATTCTGGGTCCAACCATAGACTCGAGAGTTACAGATCCCTTCGAATGAAATAAAATCTCAAATCGAAAGAAATGAAATCTGCAATCGAATGAGCATATTTTCGGAATGAGAGATCTTGTGGTGACTTTTTTCGGCATGCTCACATGAAAAACATTGGAAATAGGTTAGGTTCGTGGTGTTAGAATAATGCCGCGGCATCTAATAGTCAAATTTATAATAATTTATTGTTTATGTTGGTGTATCACCTCGATAGATGGCGATGAAAATGTTGCGAGTCCTGTAATTTTCGAGTCTATGGTTGGACTCAATCAACCACAGAGCCAGGTCTATCTAGCATACCTATCTTCATAGTGCTCTACTTTCATCAGGTGCGTTTGAGTTGACGATCGGCGGAGCGAGTAGAAAAGTGAACACATTAGAAAGAGGAGATCCCGAGCACTTTTGTCAAATCGAACACGGTGGAGTCAAAGCTTGCTAACCTAACCTAACGGAAGAATTGTATTGTGACAGAAATTCGAATTTATTTTTGAGAAATAAAACTTTAAAGTAGACGTGGAGTGCGCTCGGAGCATTTCGACCGTCAACTCGAACGCACCTAGTATATAAAAAAGTCATAATTGACCTTGGCAGATCAGCTGTTGATTAATCAATCAAATCGACCAAGGGAAAAAAGTCCGAAATGACAAGTATGACATTGCGGTGCCGCCACGAAACATTTCTAATATTTTTGATTTGGTCGAACTTCAATGTATTCGAAAATTGACGAGTGCTTACACCATAATTCTAGACATCTTATAATATGTTATGACCATTACCGCGAATTGAACACTATACTTTTCTTCGACTTCTTCAGTAAAATTCGAATTAATCTGCATTTTCAAAATTGACAACAGTTGTCAAAATCGATTTCTGTGGTCGAAAATCGAATCGATATCGAATCCTGTAGAAAACGTCAAAAATTTACGTTTTCCAAATGCAATTATTGGATATTCAGACCTAAGAAAATGTAGAAATGATGGCGAGAACGTCACCTTGATGTCTGAAATAGAGTTCCCCTTTGACCCGACTCTTTTATTCATTTCGTGAGCTACATTTTTCCTATTTGTATTAGAGTGAGTTATAGGCGTGAGTTATTATTACCTCACACTATTGGTTTATTTATAGAGACTATTACAGATCAAATTCAGTTGAATAATGGATATATTATTCTATGGGAGTAGATAAAAATGCTTACACATGTCTTGTAACTTTTTTCTTCCCTTGAGTAATGTCTATAATTTGATTTCTGAGCCCAACGTCCATTGTGAACACCATAACGTTCACGAACGTATACGTCCTCGTTACGTTTTACGTCCACTGTGAATCCAGCATAACCCTCGATTGGAAAAATTTTGAAACGTGAAATTTTCAGTGAAGGTTGGGTATCGAATGCTCCGATTGAGTTCGATAATGGGCAGTGGTTCCATTAATATTAATTGCCGTTCGAAATTTTGTTTCCCAGAAAATTTCAAGACTGCATTCGAATGGAGAGTGCCGTTCGCAAGCTACATGCAGAATTTTCTCCAGATCGAGCAAGTAGAACGATAAAATTTTCCAGCGAATTATCGAAAATAAATTCTCAATATTTCTGTAACAACAGATCCGGGATCATGAAAAATTCCTTTCACAGCTCTATCAATTTTTTTTCGCCGGTCGAATTCTTTCAATTATTGGTTTCTGGATCTGAAAAATGCGAATCTAGTCACAAGGTGGATGAATGAGCGCCCCAAAGCTTCATTACAAAATTTGAGGTTTCTCATGTTGTTAGTTGGTCTTAGAAAGCATTTGGCTAGTGTCGACATTTCGCATATTTAGACTCTAAATACATACATGTTGTACTTTATCTTCAAATGAAAGTGATGATAAAAATAACTATAATGAATCTTACTATATTTCAAACTTCTT
This sequence comes from Adalia bipunctata, assembly GCA_910592335.1. Taxonomy (NCBI): domain Eukaryota; kingdom Metazoa; phylum Arthropoda; class Insecta; order Coleoptera; family Coccinellidae; genus Adalia; species Adalia bipunctata. Next base: position 48,833,958 of record OU342950.1, on the reverse strand, counting down.
TATTTTCAGAGGCTGTGAATCTGAAACGGACACTGAAGAATTTGAAAAAGTTGGACAAAGTCCATTGGAATTGAATTTCAACAAAGATGTAGCATCTGAAAAACCCCCACCACAGGATGTTTCTACCTCAACAGAGGTGGGTGAAAGAAATATGATTCCACCTCGAAAGCCACCCCGTACCTTTCACAAATTATTGAATAACCAAGCAATTTCTAGTGAAGGGATTCATTGTCAGCGTAACATGAACAATAGTGGTACTCAGAGTAACACTGAAAGCTTCATAAACGTAAAAAATCCGTCCATAGATTCTATTGATGAGTTTTCTATCCTGAAAAATTTTTCTTACAACACTGACAATGAAAGCTGCTTTCATACTAACTACCAATACCCAACAGGTTCAAGCAGTCACTTGAAACCCCTTTCCCCTCATACTCCCTTAAGTCCCAAAGATCTGACAGTGGAATCTCTCAAATCATCTAATGCGGGCCATCAAACTACCGATTTTATCAATGATGAATTCTATATCGATGAAAGTTTGCCTTCAAGCCTCAGTATAGAGACGGGACAAAGTCAGAGCGAATTTGACAAGCAACTCGACACTGCCAACAGTGTGGTGGCTCTTTTGCAGGTACTTTCATATGATTTACAGTAGTTCGAGTAATACTGGTTTGTCTAGAAGCGGCTTTGATAGTGAAGATAATGGTTCTTCTTGTGTTCTGTATCTTTTGTGTTTGTTTTTTGTTTGTCTGAATTATGTAGTTGGGTAATGTGTATTTAATTTTCTTCAGATACTTTTAGTAGATTGTGCTTACTGAATTTGTACACTTTTCAAGTATGCCATTTTTGTCAAAATTTCACTTCTCAAAGAGTATAAAAAACCAGTCTCTACGCTTATTTCCAAAATTATTCTCTCGGATATTCTTGATATTCGGGTGCTGCCTTCGAATATTGCACTCCTTGTACAAGAGCACTATTATATTTCGTTTTTCACATCCGGAGACTGAGAAATAGTATGTACAGGCTGATTCACTTGAATGATGGTTTATAGAGAACTAAAAGAGACATCAACCTGAAATTTGTGATGGTGGTTGTTTCCGCCATAATTTGTCAATCTAGACTTTGCAACGTTGGATGACAATTGAGCCCGATAGTTTCGCCATAAGTTGGTTTTGAACAGCAGGAAATTTTCTCAACAGTTCAATCGTAAATTCATGCACCAAAATTTTCTGTAGTTACATACATACCTCTGGCAAAATTTACTGAAGAATTCATTTGGTCCGAAATTTAACGATTTACATGTTCTTCATCGAGCTGATATTCACTCTTCTTGTACGAATAAACAAATTGAAGTACCGGTTGGCCAGTTGATGAGACACGAGGATTGTAAGTCTAATGTCGATTCGAATACCGCTGGTCACGAATGTATTGATAGTCTTTGATAGAAAATTATGTAACTAACATGATATGTTAAGTTCATAAGTCAGGAGCTTTTAAGCAATTGTTTATCCATCTTGTAGGATCTATGTTACAGATATATTAGAATTTTATTGTCAATAATTCGCTGGCATTTTATATGGCTTTGGTTCCGCGATCTATACAAAATTGCACGTAGCTTGAATATGCCATGCTCCATCTATATGCAAAATTTCATCTCGATCGAATTTATGATTTCGAAATTATCAGTAAAACAAAATTTCGAACGGTCGTACGTAACCCCTGGTCGAATTCTGCCAATTATCCAATTTAACCGGCATTCGAGATGCGAACCTATCCTAAAAATTTCGTACCTCTAGGCTAGGTTTATCCGTTCGGGAGTAATCGTGTGGACGGACGGACCGAATTGTATTCTATTACGGATTCGCAAGCACTGACGTGAGTCACGATTTTCGTGTACCTTGTTTATTCATCTTTTAAGTAGATCCACCTTGTAGGTAGATTCGTATTTGTCAGTTCGAGAACTCGATCGAAAAATAATTGACAGTTGTCAGAAGCAGTAATGCAGAAGTCCCATTTTCCAACTGTTTGAGTCTGATGAAATTTGGATAAGTCGTTTCGAAACTTAAAGCTTCTTTGCTATTTGCTGATTCAACGTTAATAACATCTGAAAAGAATTGTGGAGAAGCACTGAAATGGGCTCGTCCATCCACCATTTTCAGTAACCTATTACAAAGAATTTTGAAAGCTCAAAAAATTTCGATAGACGCTCTAAAAGAACGTCAATGATTTCGAAATAGTTGGTGTTTTTTCGACCATTTCATTTATTTCAAAAACTGACTAACCACAGTCTGAAGATAGCTCGTATTATCGCGAAAATACCAACTGTCTTTGAATTATGATTGGTCTTAAAACTTATTTTCAACTTTTGAACCACAGCCTAATCTATGATTGAACTTTGAGGAAACATCACTCGTCCTACGTATTCAAGCAATTCATTTTCGTTTGAAAATATATCCATAGACTTATCACGGAATTCAATCTCTTGTGATAATTCGCTAGAATTTTATAAAAAAACTTATATTGATTTAATCCTTCGAGACACTGAAGAGGACACGTCAGTGTTAAATATAAGCAACTAAGCAGTCGCCTGAATATTCTTGTAATGAATAATAATCTGTTTTCAAATGAAGGTGGTGGTAGATGGTTGAACAATTTGACACTTCCATACAAAAGATTGCATGCGAATCCGCAGGTTCTATGGTCGGATAATTTTATCAATTTACACTCATTTTCCTAAGTGTTTAGGGCCACTTGCACCGTATTGGTTTTAAGCGTTAGTTAGTAAAATGCCGATTAATTTATTAAATCTTGTATTTAATATTTGGTTTGCGCCGAGGGTTGATAAAATAAGAATTTCACAGTTTATATACAGGGTGTTTGGTAATTCGACGTGAACCTTGAAAAGGAATATACTAGACGTCATTTGCAGTAAAGCGTGGTCCGAAAATCTATGGTTACGAAGATATCGCGATTTTTCAACTTTTTTGAAATTTTCTGCTTCGTTATCGAAAATAATTAATTTTGTGAAAACTACTCGACTCTTATGTTCAATTTTCAAAGCTGAGGAGATGGTCCTCATTTTTTGCGAAAAATTATTCTCTAAAAATTCAGAAAACCCGAGATATACAGGGTCAAAAATGGCCGCACCTGTTTTTCTCATAAAATCTTGATAAAACAATTGAGAATTACTTGAAAAAAGTATTATGAACTTGGTGTACAAATGTCAAGAAAAACTTCCCTATTTCATCACCTTACCAAAAAGGTACATATGTCAATAATTCCTTCATGCAATCTAAAAATATGGCCGGAAAACCAAGCAGACAACAGACTTTTTCGAGTCATTCAGATATCCTATTATCCTTCATTTCACTCGGCGTGATTCGTAAGCCGTAAGCGGGCCATGGTTCGATATCTAAATGACTCGAAAAAGTTTGTTGTCTGCTTGGTTTTCCGGCCATATTTTTTGATTGCATGAAGGAATTATTGACGATGTACCTTTTTGGAAAGCTGATTGAAGTTTTTCCTTACATTTGTACACCAAGTTCATAATACTTTTTTCAAGTAATTCCCAATTGTTTTATCCAGATTTTATGAGGAAAACAGGTGCAGCCATTTATGACACTATACAGGGTGGCCTACCCCAGACGCGGTTCTCATTTTGAGGCAGTAAATGAAGACATTTTGAAAAAATTTTTTTCGTGAAATGTAAAGGACAATCAGATGCACTATTCAAAATTGTTTTCACATATCGTCGCCTTCAGGGGAAAATTGCGTAATTCCATTCAATTAACGAGGAGATACGTAGTTTTCTCCGGAACACGATGATATACAGGGTGTTCGATAACAAAGATATAGACCATAGTTACACTTTTTCAAATGGAATACCCTATATATGAATTCAAAAATTGAATGGCAAGCTCAAATAATGATGAGTTTATAAAGACAATTTTATGTCTTAGAAGAACCATTGTAGAGAAAATGGCGAAAAATCGAAAAAAAGGAGTATTTTTAATTTGCAATTAATGAATAAACCCTTTAAGTCAACGAGACAGACAATGTTTTTTCGTGTATACATATTGGCTACCCTCATGCAGAAGAAAAAAATTTAACTCTGGAATATACTGAGTGATCATAACTAATGTTCGAACATTAACTACAAATGATGGTAAAAAACTTTCTTATTTCAAATGGCACACCCAGTATTTCTGCACCTTGTTGAACGTAAAAATTAATATCGAAACTATCTTCATTGGGTTTCCCTATACCTAAACCTAATAGTTTTCCAGTAATTTTCGATTTTTAATTCAACTAGTTAACCTACCATTATGATTAGAGATATTCATAGAAATACTTGGAAATATTTGTGGGGAAATGCTTATTACAATATTATTTGAAATCTGAAAAACTCATATGAAGATCTCAATAATGGTGTTGCAGTCACGCAAGATTTATTATTCCTTTATAAATGATTATCTACTGTTTTTCTGAATATCAATTATTTTTTCAATTATTTTCAAATTAATTTCGCCTAGAAGGTTTTAAGTGTCATTATCATTCAATCTTTTCCTGTACATGCCCTTAAATTTTTCTTTATTCCGATCGTTTTGATCCTTAAGCCATGAATGTAGAGTAACAATTGCGTTTATTAAACTTTCATTCAATCCCCTCAATTCGGGGGATTTTATCTAAGAGCTAGTAAACGCTGTCAAACCACGATTACGACACGGTGCAAGAGAATCATATCCACAAATCGAAGTTTTGGATTTAATCCATGGTTTTGTCATACGGTGCGAGTGGCCCTCAGTAAACAAACCACAAAAAATGTTCGTTGTCTACTGAAGGAATCTCGAGAACTATAGCAGTTGAAATAAAACTGATGACACGTCCTCTAGCTCTTTTTTCCTGACAAATCCAAATCTGAAAACAGATACGTTCATAGATTTTGATACATGAACGAAAATTGTGAAATTGTCATTTTCAAAAATGCTGAATAATTCGCTTGTTTGAACTCGTATTCGAAATTTCTTGTTACATTGTGCAGGCATATATTAAGGAGTAATCCAAATATAATATGACTGCATCATATGTCGCTATTCACATGAACATTACAAAGAAAAAAATAAAAACTTGTCTTGCTTTTCGATTCATTGTTGTTTTAGAAGTAGGTTGGCGACCGTTGAATATGCATTAAGTTTTGTGAACTTGAGCTTCTTATGATTGCCATCACATTCCTATGGTTAATTCGTAATCGTTTGTTTTCGTGAATAGAAATTAATAATCTGTTTATTATCCCTTATGGCCCGAAATATTCCAAATTACGGAAAATACGATAATACGATATATTGCTATGCTATATTCAAGCGAAGGAAGTGTATTTCGAAAAATATCCTGAACGACAGCAACCGAGTGAAAAATATTGCCAGCGTTTATTTCACAATCTGAAAAATTATGGAAGCTTCATCAAATTACGTTCGAAAAAATATTATAAAGAAAATTATTAGGAGAATACTCTTAAAATTGTTGGAGCTGTGACAATTGGTCCAAATATTTCATCAAGAAAACTGGGGAAGAGGAAGAAAGCATCGAACGGCGAAATGCGTTGAACATATTAAGGGCCCCCGCAGCCGATAGTTTAGTCGGCTTCTTAATCAGTATATGATGTTGTTGTTGCAATTATGAATTTCAAATGTCTCAAGGAAAGATCTCTTGTGTCTATTTCTCTGTACATGTAGAATGTTAGGGTCGTCGAAATCAATTCTATGGTCAGTTTCGCAAATGTGTTTTGAAAGCCCGCAAGTCTTCTTTAACGTTCTGCAGTCTTTTTTGTGTTCTTCAATTCTTGTACTCAAGTTCCTACCCGTTTGTCCGATGTAGAATCTTTCGCAGTCTACACATTTAAGCCTATACACGACGTTGTTCTTGTCTAATATTGAGTCTCTATCTTTAATCCTCGTGAATACTGTGTCGCCCAATTTAAAAGGTACCCTTCTTGCTATTTTGAAATTAATTCGATCATCCTTGTATCTGTTAAATAATCTACAAATATTCCATGTTATTTCTTTATAAAATGGCAACGAGAAAAAAATTGCAATTGGAATCGACATCGTTCTACTTTCAAACTAATCTGTCGGCCGACTGTTTAATCAGTATTGGCGCATATACGTCTGCGCATACATGACGATTGTTTAGTCGGACGATAGTTCATTTCGCTCTGTGATTTGGCGTCGAGTGCGTGTATTTTGAATATGGCGTCGCTCATATCACAATTGTTGATTGTAGAAAGCTCCGTCGAAGTTGATTGAAGAAGTCGAGAAATGACCTGCGCATTATAATTTTTTTTTTAAAAGTGTACTCCGACGCGAATGTGGAGAAAAAACTGTGGGAAGAAGTTTTCCTCCTCCGGAGCATGATGAGAGCAATATTTTTTCTGGACAACATTTTCATTGTGCGGCCGCTTCAACAGTCAGTTACAAATTGGTTCGAGAATAGTCGGCCGGCTGTTGGATAGTCTGCGCCCTGTTCACCAACCAAACTGTTTGGTTGGCTCGGTGTGCGCAGTTTCAGCCCAAACCGACTGAACTATCGGCCGATAAAAAGTCTGCAGTCTGCGGGGGCTCTAAAACGCAATAAATTTCACCCTTACAGACATCATAAAATTCATCATTTGCGAGATGGGGATTATAAAAAAAGGATTCAATTCTGAAATTGAGATTTGAATAAAGTAGAAGTCGAGTAGGAGAGAAATGATTTAGCTTGTCTTTAATCATTGGTCGTTCACCAGAACGCCAGCTTTCTATTATTTGGACTGATGAAGAACGCATCGACAATTGTTGAATCATCAACAGGCGCAATATGCAGTATTGCCTGACCAAAATTAAAATAGATTAGAGGAGGGGCGAAAGATCATCAGACCTTGCAAGTACCTTGACCAAAAGATCTATTGTGCATCCTCGCGCTGTTTACCAGTCAGGCAATAGTGCCCCAATGTTCTTCAGTTGATACCTCACAGGACACTGTTCCGTGTGTGCGCCCGTCAGTTTCCTCAGTTCCAGTTTTCTGAGTGAGAGAACTTTTTTAGTGCAGCTCGTCGAATAGGAGAAATTGACTTGGTCTGTCTTTGACCATTGATCGTTCGTCAGAACGTAAGCTTTCTCTTTTGTTCCCATTCCTTCACTGCCATCGCTTTATGGCTGGCCGGGAAGCCACAAAATGGCTCTGGCCTGGTGGGGTGGGATTGACCCCCCTTTCCTGCCAGTCTGTCTGCCGCTTCATTGCCAGCTTTCCAGGTTGACCTGGTTTCTTTCTCCGAGTACGTTGAGGCGTTGAGAGACGTTTTACATTCCCAGATTAACTTTGCCTCAACTAGTGTCTCGAGTGGAAATTTCTTCCTCCTGGTGAATGACACCAGTATCGTCTTTTTGGGAGTTATATTGAGACCTTCTCGGCGATATCACTCGTGAGTTAGGGTTAGAGCAGCTTTCATCCGATCATTGACCGTGACGTCGTGCTTGCCCCGAACCACTATCACGAGGTAATCATAACCACAGATCTCTAAACCCGCTTCCGAAAGTATTTTTAAGAGGTCGTAAAAGACCAGTGACCACAGTAGTCGTGATAAACAGCTCTCCTGTGGGCACCCGTCTCCGGGCATCGCAGTTAGGGGCGTCGCGCCAAGTTACATATTGATTATCCAGCTGTCCAGCGATACCATAATCCACGCCACCGTTGCCGGCTCCACAACCCTCCTGACCAGCTCACGATGGATGGACTGTCGTAGCTCATTTGAGCAAGTAGGGCAATTTCTTTGAACTCCAAGGCCTTCTCCAGTTTCCTGGTGAGGCTATGGAGCGCAGCAATTATTGATTTCCCATCCTGGTAGGCATATTGATCTATATGCAGAGAGTACTTAGACAGTAGTCCCGCTCTGATATCCTGATCAACTATCTTCTCCATCGCTTTTAAGAGAAAGGAGAAGAGGCTGATGGAACGGAATGATTGAGCATCAGTCCGCGGCCGCCTGACAGCCTCGGGAATGCAGTATGATCTTGCTCTCACGCCCCGCTAGCATTCTGCAACATATCCCTAGATAAAACTTCGACGAGATTTAGAAGTATGACCTGCAGCTCCTTCTGAAGCATCGTCGGGCATATGTCATGCCCGCCTGGAGATTTGTAGGGTTTGAAGGATTCGATTGCCCATTGGATCCTTTCTTTTCTAAAGAGTCTTCTCAATGCTTTGGCAGAAGGTGCTCCATGATTTTGTGATGTAGGGATGGGCTGATGAAAGTCAGGTCTAGTACCTCTTTCCTGATGGCTTTGCGGAATATAGGCTCACTACCCCAATTTGCTAGTCCAACCCATTCAGTTGTAAGAAAAGGAGCACCTCTTTTGTTGGTGTTGGAGCTCGCCTAGACTGAGTGGTTTTCGTTGATATCATCACCTCCTATGATGAATTGCATATTCATCTTTTTGCAGTATATAACTAGATTGGCCACCTCCTCGGGAGGTTATGCCTTCTCCTCATGTTGATACGTAGAAGCTATAACAGCTTTGACGTTACCTCCGGGAATACGGACATCAATGATTACTGCTGCAATGTCGCGTTTTATAAATCTAGAAAGAGGCAGTTATTGTATGTTCTTATTGATGAAGAGTGCCTCTTTAGGCTCAGACACTCCTTCATACGAGTAATAAATGAGTTCACCTGGACCGTTTGGTGGTCTTGTTTGATCAACCACCAGAGGGCCGCTCCTGTAGCAGCCTTGAAATAATGGAGGTTGATTTGGAGGCACTTAATGGGTTCTCCCTATGGTGCTTTCTTGGCTTCCACTTGTTTCAGGAGTAAATTGTGTTCTTGAGTTCTTCCTTTGCCCTTGTGGGAGTTTGAGTTAATTCCATTGGAGCCGGCGTAGCAGTCGCCTGGGTTGACACCGAGGACTCCGGTTCTGCTGAGACAGGAGCAGGAACCATGGCGTCAAAGTCCTCAGGGACCACTTTATCGGCAGCCTCAAAGCTTAATGGTTTTTCCACCCAAAATTTTATCTTGTAATCTAGCGCTCGTACAGCATCTCTCGGCAAACCGTAGAGGTTACTCGGGCGGATCCTCACCGTCCTCGCACCACTCCCTGCAGAGACATGACCTAACAGGGAGGCTTATGGATCAGCCTTAGTTTTCACCGCTCATTCTGGACCTTACCGATATGGGAAGCTGGCAAATCACATCTACAATCAAACCCTTGATGCAGATGCATATTTCTACATCATACAGCGAAATATTGAACCTGGACTCGAAAACATATCATTGATATCTTTGAGGGGAATATATTTCCAACAAGTTGGAGCGTCTGCACATAACGCCAGATTCTTAACAAATTTTTGTGACCGTTGGATAGGTACCAATGGCCCGCGGTTCTCCAGATCTCACACCACTAGATTTTTTAATAAAAAAAATTAAAAAATTCACGAAACAAGATTACCAAACTTCGAACAGAACGGTAAACGCCCTGAGAGAAATCACCATAATTCAATTCGGCAACGCTATTCGTAGTATTAGATCGAAATTGTTCATAGTTCGAACACTACCGTTGATAAATTTTTTTCATCTTACTTTTGTGAAAATGATAATTATAATTAACTATCGTATATTTCTCAATATTGCTGACTTCTTAAATTTCTTTCATAAATAGTTAAAAGATAATTGGATAAATTTTTTCTTTTATAATCAGATGAATGTCTTTTATTCTCTACTAGTCTACTAATACCGCGCTCGGCAATATCCGTCTACCCAATTCGAGTGAACGAATATGTATTCGCCGTCGGGGTATACAAGATATCGATCATATATCTAATGACCGTTAACAACGATATACAGAGCTTGAAGAAAATGGATTGAAGCGATTGAATAATATCACATGAAATTGTTAGGTTATGATCGGAAGTGATCATGAAGTTGTGGATGACATACGTTTCACGACATAATACAATTTGTCAGAGAGAGACAATATTAGCAAGTTATCTATATTCTTAGTGTTACTGCATATGCGCAGATCGGGATTCTTACCAAATCCTGGCTTCAATTTTCATTGGCTCATTACCCATATTGGAATTATTAGATATCGATACATAAAAGAAATAATTATTCGACAGTCGGTGATTTCTATCACAGAAGGTTAAGTTCACATGCAATTATGTGGAGTTCACGAACTTTTGCATATTCAAAGGTCGCTTGTGATTCCACAGTTAATCGAAAAGCAAGACAAAGTATTCTTTTCTTATATTCATATGAACAGAGACATAATATGATACATTTTTGAAATTAGCAAGGTGAGACTAAAGTTTACATTTGGGGAATCATAAATCATTATCATTTCTCTAAAATAACTGGACTAAGAAATTCAATCATATAATATTTCAAATACTCCTAAAAAAGTGCCTGTTGAATGTAACGACATATTTTGAATACGAGTTCAAACAAACGAGTTATTCAGCATTATCGAAAATGACAATTTCCCAATTTTCGTATGTATCATAGATACATAGAAACTCTGGTGAAGCGACTCCTGACCAAAAATTGTAGATCAGAACGGCACTCTGGATTGTAGATCGGGTCCTACTTCTGGAATAATCCGCAATATTTCACGGTCGTTGCGCTATTGCGGCAATGGAAAAAAGCGCTACCCCTTTCAGAAGAAATGAAGAGTAGGATCCCATCTCAGATTTTCAATCGACAAGAAAGTCTTAAACAAAATCTTTCTAATCAGTGCTAACACCAGGTATTCTATGCATCTATGCTGTATCTGTTTTCAGATTCGGAAACGTCAGGAAAAAAGAGCTTGAGAATGTGTTAACATACAACACAGAGAAGAGTTTTCGCGAATTTTTAATTACAAGTTCAATGTTCTGTGATATTAATGCTGTAAAAATCAGAAATGAGCGAGTTCATTGTAATAGTATATTCAAAAACTAGTTGCAGAATGGGCTTCTACTCCAATACGAATGCGAAATTCGAAAACGAGCGATGAAGGAGCGAGTTTTCGTACGCATGAGTGTTGTAATTGCCTTCTGCAACGAGTATTAAACGATATTTTCTCTATTTCAGTCAAATTTCGATAAAATTCAATGAAAAATTCAGATTATACATCCTAGTGACTTTTGTATTGTATCTTGACAGTAATGAACTCATTACGATACTGGAATAGAGAAAATAGCTTAACGTTTTGCAATTTTTTTCAAGTTTTTACAGTCGCCTAAAACGAGATAATCAAAGAAAATAATTATTTCGAGTATTTGATTTTCCAATTGGTATTATACCGCAGTTTAGGAACAAATAATTTCTTATTTCAGTTACTGTTTTATGTGGATTGTCAAACGAATGTGTATGTCCATTTTCTATAGAGAGAAACCGCGGTCAGCTGCTAGTGCATAAAATAAAATATGTTATTTGCCGCATGGTGCCTGAGCAATTTTGTTGTGTTGTTTCTGCTTGCAGTTTGTCAAATCAAATACAAAATTTGAACATGATATCCTTACTGCAAAATTTCACTCCAAAGTATTAAAAAAATAGATATCATTCAGAATTTGGAATAGTTGATGGCCCTTTTAGAATTCTCATTCCTTAAACCCATGAAATATATTGACAGAACCCTAGGAAATAACCGTAACGTTGTTTTCAGGACAATTTAGAAATGTGTAGGAATGAATATGCCACTCTGAGATCTACTTTACACCAAATCTGTACTATTGCTTTTGGTTCAATCAACCAGATCAAGACAGATTTGAAAGAATTCAAACGTGACTATAATATTAGTAAGGGAGAAATTTTGAATTTTCTCAAAACAATTATTAGTATGTACGAAAAATTATGTGAGGAACAAAAAAGTCAGGAGCAATCTGTTATTCTCAGATTAACCACTGAGCATAAAAATGAAATAGGGGATTTTCGAAGATTGGCTCAGGTGAAAAATGAAGAGATTAAGAGCCTGAGAACTAATCTGTCATTCCTTGAAAATAAATTGAAAAAAATCTGCGAAGACGCTACTGCAGAAAAAAATATGGCTGATATTTATAAACAGAAGAATGAAAGATTAACAGCAGTGATTTCTCTCTTAGAAAAGGACAAGGAAAAGAGTCTCAAAGAGTTGAGTGAAAGACTAAATAGAGAACATGCAGATAAAATGAAGACGCTCCAATCTCGATTTAGATTGATGACAATGGAAAGAACTTCATCAGAGAGCAGCTTGGAGAAGGCATTGGAATTCAATGTATCGTCAAATCATCAATCAGTGTATATTCAGATGCAGGAGAATTTTGAACTTCAAAAAGAAACTTTCATGAGACAGACACTGCTGTCGGAAACAGAAAAATGGAGAAATATTATAGTGGAATTAGAACAGAAATTCGAAAATGAGAAAAAAACCTTGTTGGAATCTATAGAGAAAAAAAAAGATGAAAAGATCAAAAATTTGGAGGAAAGGGAAATGCAACACCTAGAAGAGATTGAGCAATATACCAATAAAATACAGGAACTTAATGCTATTATTGATGCTAAATCAAAAATAAATCAACAAAACGTTGTGAGTGACAAAGATAAAGAGATTGACCAGCTTGGAGCTTCAGTAAATGACAGGAGTGTTTCCATTTTCGAACTTCAAAAAGAAAAGACTGAAACGGCAGCTATGCTAGGAACTTATTCAGAAGGTAATATTTGTCATTAATGATATTAACGGTGGGTTTCACAAAGCGTAGTCACCGGTGATTAGAGCTTGATCTAGAATCAACTCGATTTGACAGTTCAAAAATCACGAATCAAGGCGTTGATCTCGGATCACCGGTGATGAGGCTTCGTGAAACCCATCGTTAATCTATCATCGTATTGGGGTGGTCATCATCCATTGAATATTTTCATATTCTCGAAATTAATTTGAAACAAACTCCCGTAACCCTTTTTCAGGTTAATCACCTTCTAAACTTGAACAAATCAACAAATATGTACAGGGCGATTTTTTTAAGTGTTTCATTAGACGTATTCGAAGGAGGAATTTCGATTCAAATTCAAGGTTCTGTATTTTCGTTTTAGAATTGTGAAATATTTTCAAACGGAATCTACTTCCGGTTCTACCGAAAACGAATGTAAACTTCGTTATTTCAAATGTAACACCCTAAAAATTTATAAATGCAACATGCAATAATAATAAGGTACACTTGAATGATATATCAAGTCAGATCTTTATTTGCGGCGAATGTGACGAATAAACAAAACAGATAATGAATGATGACTTGATGAAAAAATCTTAGTTTAAAATTATGACAACAATTCACTTTACAACAAAAAACGTTTACAGAAATTCACTCGTAATAATATTACAATAAATTTTCAAAATGTTGGCCTCCTTCCCCCATACATTTATTGATTCTACGAACTCCATCTACTGTAGTAGTTCTCAACAATGCATTATAAATGAACTGACATATTCTAACTATTGACACAGCCCACTCCTAGAATTTATAGAATTAGGTTCATTGGTGATATGTATCTTTTCCAATACCCTCCTTGTTAGGGTTATGGGATCACATTCCTATATTTTTACTCTATTTTAATCCATGTGTCCTGTTGAGTTCTCATGGTTAGCCAGGACACAGTTCCCAGGGTTCCTTCGGGAGTCACATAAGAATGTGATGCGATTCTCCTCCTATTGAGCGTTCTTTTTGTTTATCCAAGGTCTGTACCTTTGGCTGAATTGATTTTTCGACGAAAATTCAGTGCTTCACACTATAGAAAACTTAAATGTTAGATTTATGTCGGAAAAAAATTGTCAAAAGTGATTTTTGAAATCAATGAATATTGTAGATTTCTCAACAGAAAAGTTTCTACATAAAAGTCGAGTCTACACGTTCAATGGTAGATTTTAAGAACTTTGATAATAACCTCTACTCCTGCAATTAATATTTGTATGTATGTAATGTTGTAACACCTTTATATCCCACGTTTAGTAGTGCTTCCGTTGAAGAAGTAATAAACTTCGAAAGCTCGAGCTAAAGGAAAAAGAGTATACTTGATTTGTGCTGAATTCCCAATGTAGTTGTTCAGAAAGGAACAGACTCTCTGGCTCTTAATTCTTTCCTGGTCTGAACCTTCCTCAGATATTATGAGGATGGCCTCATGGGCTACCCTATCAACCACTACATGTAGAGGTGTGAGGTCTGTAATGATATCAAGTGCCCTAGTTGGGCACGTTCTCATAGCTTCCGTGATGCACACGTAGACAAGCCTCTGTACTTTGTTAAGCATTTTCCTCGTACTAACCTGACATGCCTTAGCAAACCTGGATACGGCCCCATATGTGATTATAAGGTCTTACAAACACAAGGTACATCCATCGCCGATATTTTGGCTTACAAAAATTCCTGCCGTATATAGACGTCTGCACGTCATTAGAGCCCTTGTGGCTCTGCCAGTAGCAGTATCAACATGCTTATTCCACAGAAGCTTACTATCCAGGGTTATTCCCAGGTATTCACTTCAGACTTCCACTCCAAAATTTCTCCGTTTAATGATAACGTCAGCAGTAGAATCAATATCAAATATATGGAAGGTTTGTTTTCCGAGTTAACGGAATTACTGTGGTCTTGGTGGGGTTGATGTTCAACCCCAAGCACCACTGCCAAATAATTCCAAAGCCTTTCTGCAATACGTCGCCATCGAATTTGCCTCTAACTATTAGGACTATGTCACCAGCATAGCCTTTACATTCGAGACCGATCTCCGTTAGCCTGTGTAGTAGTTCATGCACTACTAGGCACCATAGGAGGGGAGATATTACTCCACCTTGGGCAGGGCCGGACTGGTATGGTGGGGGCCCACCGGGAAAAATTTAAGGGGGCCTCAGAGCTTGTGCACCATAGTCGAGTTCGAACATTGGACACTAAGAATCGGTTTTCGCCAATTTGAGAATAATCCTCAACCCCAAATTCAACATTAAATTCTGGAAAAATCCCGGCCAATCCCGGAACGTTTGTCAAAAGTACAAAAATATAACACATTTGAATTATATAATTTAATACAAGCACTCTAAAAAAACAAGACAAAAACATAGTCACTCTCAAAAAATCAGTCGGGACATATTCTTTGGATGGAAGCATGTTTTTAAAAGCATTGTTCATGCTTAAAATATTTATTTATTATTGTATCGTTATCGATATTATCAGTGATATCACTTTCCACATTCATTAACACTAGTGCTCCAAGGGTTTCCTGAGCAATGATGGAACGAATTCTGGATTTTATTAATTTTAATTCAGAAAATACCATTTCACATTTTACCTGCCGACATGATAACGTTAATATATACTTATAAACAACATATATACAGGGTGGGCTTTTTAAAACGAAACAGACGAGATAACGGGCGGAATGAATTTATTTCGAAAAAATGCTCGGACACGTCGATTTTTGTTTCGAGAGGGACAACTTTCAAGGTCCAATTCACAACAATATCGCTTCAACCCTTAGTGTTAGAACACCAACCCCTAAATTTTGAATAGGAAAGATAGGGTTTTTGTAGATTTCCTGTAACTGGGTTCTGCCTGTTGGAAATAAATCCTTATTATTATTATTATTATTATTATTATTATTATAGGGTGGGTGATACCTCATTTGAAAGGTCCTTTTATCCTGAATTCAGGATATTGATTTTTTCTTCACTTGATTAATTGATTCTTGAGATATTGACATTTGAAGTTGAAACAAAGATATTATTGTCGTCAAGCAAGCTGTCTGAATCAATCGAATTTATTATTCATTCATTCTGTAGATTTGAGGAAACTCCATAACTGCCATACACCAGACATCAAAATACAAAGTTAAAATTTTAACAATGAATAATTAGTCAAATATTTGATGAATTCACATAGCATGGTTAGCGGAATAATGGTAGGTACTGTACGAAATACAAAATTGAATATCTCGAAAACGAATGCGTTGAATGAAAAAAAAATTATTACGCTGAATTCATGATGAAAAGGCCTTTCAAATGAGGTATCACTCACCCTATTTTTCCTATTCAAAATTTAGGGGTTGGTGTTCTAACACTAAGGGTTGAAGCGATATAGTTGTGAATTTGACCTTTAAAGTTGTCCCCCTCGAAACAAAATTCGACGTGTCCGAGCATTTTTTCGAAATAAATTTATTCCGCCCGTTATCTCGTCTGTTTCGTTTTGAAAAGCCCACCCTGTATTAAAATATGCCGACGAATTCATGTTCATTTTTTTCAATACTGAAGAACAGCAGCTTAGTTACCCTAGACATCGAGAATTAACAGATATACATATTTTGGCAATTTATATTTGAGTCTCTTATCATTTCTGAAAATATTGCAGTAAATGAGCTCAATTCTGAGATCAGGTCTTGTTTATCAACATTTAAAAATTCAGAAATCGTGGTGAAAGCCTCCGCTTTCAAAGAAAATATTTTGGGTCGAACAATTGAAAGTTTTCATAATGTGTTTCATTATTAGCAAACCTATCTGGGATACTTCGAGAAATTTGATTTATAATAGTTTTATAAGTTTTCACTTCAAACCTTTCACAAGCATTATCAAAAATAGGATCATCCATCAATTCCCTTGACATTTTTTTTGATTGCCTATTTGAACTAAACTTTTTCTCAATATCAATGTCATGTCCTTCCCTTCTTCTTCCAAATTTTTGTTAATAAAATATATGAATTTGTCTGTTTGGCGTTTTATTTGGCCAAAGTTTTCAAATAAACTTTCAATACCACTCTTGGCATGCATAACCATATTGTATGATTGAACTAGATCAATTCCATAGGGTTGAAGGTATTTGGATGCTGGTGTAAGGCATAAAAAACACTGGCTCATTGTAAAGGACAATAAAACAGCACCATACTTGCAAAAGTTATTCTGAAAAGCTGAAGCTTCTGATATAGTCTTGGAATCAAATTTACCAGAAGTTTGAATTTTTTCCAGAACAGTCAGCAAAGTTGAATATAGATGATCCTCATAATATTCACCTCGTTCAATTCCGTGCAATTTTTGCACAGCCAGGCCCTTACTCCACCATCGGGTGTCACATATTTTTGTTTACCTTTTATTACATTTAGAATTCTCATCCCTCACCGCCATTCTTTTGTAAGATTCCGACAAAAAAACACTAACCCGATTGAGTGTCCCAAAGTAGGTTTTAATTACAGAATTTACCTGAACAGCATCTGTGACTACCGAGTTCAAAATGTGGGCATATGTTTCAGTAATAAGTAGCACCGTTTTAGACAAGGGCCCCCACAACCCACATAAAGGGGCCCACCGGGGAATTCCCCGGTACCCCGCCTGCCCAGTCCGGCCCTGACCTTGGGGTGTTCCACGAGTAGGTTTGGCAAATATGGATGTATCGCCCATCGATGGCTTCGGCGATGACGTTAACACGTCATACATCCATTTTGAAATGGTGTCAGACACGTGTGTTGTGTTGTCAAATGCACCAGATATGGCCAGGAAAGCACACATGACGATTTCTTTATTATTCAATGTTCTCTAGAGGGCTTCGATCAGCTGTTGCAGAGCCGTGTGTTATGACTCGCATTACAGCTCATTGAAGAAAATATTAATTTGAATTCAAATAGTCACATCTAATTCAAAATTAGAAAAAATATTGTTTGGGATACGTTGAGAAACACCGTTTTTCCGATCGAGAGTTATTGTGCACAGAATTGTATTTGACCTCAGGCATTGAGTTTAAATATACACATCCTGGTTCAACGATTTGAAGCTGAATTTAGTGTAGTTCCTTCACCGGTTCATAGATGGATAAGTGTGTTTCAGAGAAGCAAAAAATGTTTCTCCCGCATCTGGCGGTGAGTAGCTGAACTATGAAGCACTATTTCCGAAGCCGAATGCGATGACGATCAGGACCGGCGTAAGAAATATTGGATGTTAAGTTTTCATCACCTGATTTTTCTGGGTTCAATAAAACGAAACTTATTTCTGATCTTTCATGAATATAAAATACTGATGAATGAAAAAATAAGGAACTGAATAAAACTCTTTGGACTCTAAAGCGACGTTTCGGAGTCATAATTCGTCTCAGGAATGAATGAAAGGAATGAAAACGGAATGAACAGTATATGTGTATGTAAAAGTGATGTGGACAAATTTAAAAAAATGTTTTTGAAAATGAAGATTCAATAAGAATACACTCCGCGCCGAAATTTCCTATTTGAAGACTGACTAGACCAGGGGTCGGCAACCTTTCGAGTCGGAAGAGTCAAAAATTTCCAAATTTTTCAAGAGCCACGATTTTTTTTTCTCGCCAATTAACAGTATTGGCAAACACAGAGTGCTTCTTAATTGGAGGTTAAAATGAAGAGGGGAGATTATATGAATAATTTTAAGTGAAAAACTCTCATAAAAAGGCGTCCGAAAACATTTCGTTTTCGAAATACAGGGTGTTTTTTCCTCATAGTATCTGCCTGTGGTATGCCAATTTCGATTGCAAACCTACCGGGTGATATTTTTTTCTGGTATACTATCCCCTGGTTTCCTCCGAAACCTTTCTTTCTGGAGTCACTGTTAGTTTGATAGTGGAAAGAAGCTAGGCTGTTATACTAAAGTTTATGGTTTATGGTTTATGGGGAACTGGCAGGCTCTGACTAATGTCAGGTTTTCGAGAGAATCGTTTTTCTCTAAATCGGTAGCAGATACGATAAAACTAGAAGAGACCATAAAGTTAAGTCTAACAACAAAGCTTCTTTTTACAATTTCAAACTTGTAGTGTCCCACAAAAAAAAAGTTCTGGAGGAAAACAGGATAGTGTTCCAGAAAAAATATCACGCTGTAGATTTGCAATCGAAATTGGCATGTCACATGGTGATATGGTGAATGGTAATATCCATGCCGAATTTCAGTTGAATATCTTGTGAAATGCAGATACCTTCTATGAGAAAAAAACTTGAGGAAAATTCAAATTTCAACTCCATGTATCTCAATACGAAACGTTTGTGATCCCATATTTATGGGACTTCTTCTCTTGAAATATGTTAGTACCTCCAATTGTACACCCTGAACATGGCATTATTAGATGATGATCAAATAAATAATACTGGCGAATGGACTTGAAGATCCGCAGCTTCACCTCCAAAGACTAAAGAGCCGCATGGCGCAAGTGGCTCGCGAGCCGCAGGTTGCAGACCCCTGGACTAGACCCCTCATTTCCTACCCAAGAACATTCCTTTGGAGAAATTCATAGCTGATAATTCATCATTATTGATTCATACCGTTTTTAAAAAAGATATATACTACGATTCATAGAACTAGAGGAAAATAAATATCCTACAGATCTCTGTAATTAAATAGTGACAGAATGGATCGGCAGATTATAGTTCCTTCAGTAGCTACTATGTGCCGCCACTTAAGTTGGCAAATTGGCAAGTAAACTGCCATAAATTTGTGCATCAAATCGTTGAACTGGGTTGTGCCTCTATGTTTATTTAAACTCAATTCCTCAGGTTAGTCAGCAAGTACATTGATATTATTCCAAATCGGGAATATTGGACTTGTTTCGTGGCGGCGCCACGTTATACTTATTGTTTAGATGATTTTTCGGTTGATCGATTTGATTAATGTGTCAACAGCTGAACTGCCAAGGTAATAAATAATGAACGTATCACAGAATAGCATTTTCATAAAATAAAAGATTTATAACTTTCATCAAAACTGAAACAAAGCAAAATGTCAAGAATATTAACACATTAATTGCTCGAAATAATTTTTATATGAAAAGTTGCGTAATTCAAAATAAAAATTGACCATCATTTTCTACGAAATAGTGAATACCGAAGTCATTTCGTGTGTTACTTTTTGCTCACTCTGTATTCGCATGTGAATTTGTTATCATATAAATAATAAATTTTTGTATATATTTATTGATCAGCAATCAGAAATTGCATTCTACGCGCTAATTTGTTGTTTTTAATAATAGTCTCGGTCATGGTGTGAAGTGGTTCTCTCCATTGAGAAAACTCTCATTTCCCTATTAAGTCAGCTTAGTCTTCTCGGTTCGGTGTTTTTCAATAACGGCTATAGCAGCTCATTTGGACGCCCCTCTTAAGGTGAATACAGACTATTCTGACGTGACGTGATTTCACGTCACGTCAGGACCGTGCAGTGCTCACATTGGCCTAATATGAACGTGAACGCACAGAACGATGTGTTGCATTTTTATATCACTCACATTTTGACGTGGGCCCACATGTAACCACGTCACGTCAGAATAGTCTGTATTCACCTTTACTTTGCGCGGTCAGTTCGCTTCTGGATTTGATGATATCTTTGACGTATGGAGGGTCTGATTTGTCACTTACCTTTGGGCGTTGGCTCTCATCCCCAATGCTTTCGATTGGCATCTTTGTATAAGAGAAAATGTTGGATTTGCTTGCACAAACCCATTATTCGATTCCATACGTCCATATTGGAGTTACGATGGTTTTATATAGCAAAATTTAATTTTCCAATGACAATTTTGATTTTATACCAATCAGGCAGTGCATGTCTCTGATGAATATTATATGAGATTATATTCATTTATATTTCAGGCAAAGTGGACTGTGCTACAAGTCCAATAAAACAACGCAGGAGTATTTCAAAAACATTAAATATTCTTGGAAAATCAAGTAAACCTAATGTGGATGCAATGAAACCTGGTGATTGTTTGGTCATTGTATGGGATGAGGAATATCAAAATTTTAGAGTTGTACAAAATGGCCCTGTAATATATTTTCTTCATCTGGACTGTGTTCAATCACTTGGTCTTGAAATCCTTGATTGTTCCCCAAAAAGGCCTAATAAATTATATTGTTTGGGGGAATATGTAGAAAAAGAGTACTGCTATGCTCGTAAAGTGAGTACACACGCAACTTACTATCACTGCTATGTGGTGAATTCGTTTCGGTCATGACCTATTTTTTTTTTCAGTCGGAGAATCGGTTCAACGTTCCTCAAGGTACTAGATTTTTCCGTGTTACAGTTAGACCTTTACAGGAAGAGAAGACATGTCCACCGGTTCCAAATTTACAATGCATTGAGCCTTCTTCGTCATTTCAGCAGAGATCATCATCTATTTCCATTGCTGAAATGGACTTTCCGCCTATACCACCCTTACCAAAATGGAAATGTAGACCTGATCAATTACCACCTGAAACTTTTGGTACCATTCGAGACAATATGTCTGAAGTTAGTAATTCTAGTGACAATAAATATGAGGATTCATATGGAAGCTTACCATTTCATACTGCTAGTTATGACATTAATGATCAACAAGACCCAGTAAGTACTGGTGACGATTTCAATGAGTCACTTTGGTAGGTAGAATTTAATTTATTGCCTTAGCGAGAGTTCATATTCCTTATGTGGTTTATATGTCAATAAATGTTGAACTACCGACTTTCATATTTTTCTCAAGCTGGTCCCACACGGTGTGGCGAATGTCCTTAAACGTTGCGAACGTCGCTACGTGCCACATGAAATATGAGACATATTCGCCAAGTAGAGCGAACACAAAATTGTATTGAACGTTGGAGCCAACGTTAGATGCATCGTGTGGAACCGGCGTTCACTCTGATGTAGTGTGATATCAGTCAAATGTATGATTATCATGTCAATTTGTTCATTTTTGGAAGGTTGAGGTGAGTTCGATTTTGTTCCTTGAAGAGTACTACTTAAGTATAAATGATCTTTTCATTGTGTTATTCGCGAGCTGATTACATGCAGAGATTTCCTTATTATTATGACGAACATGTAAGATTTTTATATATGGAAAGTGTAATTTCCTCTATTGTATTCAATTTTTTTCCTTGTGATAGATAGTCTTTCAGATTTCATATAACAGAAATTTGAATTTTTAACACAAACGATAATATTCACAAAATTAATTTCTTTCTAAATCTACATCACTTTCGAATTGAATCAGATATATAATTGATAAAAATTTTTCATTCCGGAAAACCTGATATAATTTACACATTTCCTGCCAAGAATGGTCTAGACTCTTAAACAACTATGGGAGATAGTGGACATCGATTAAAAACGATTCATTATCACCTCAAAGCTACCTCATTCTCGCTATATCCATGATTTTGCCAATTTCAATTCGACTCATCTGTTGACGACAGATGAACAGAATATACTGAATTCTATGATTTTTCATAATCATCTTGGTGTTCCCTCTTAATATATTTCTTCGAATAAAAAATCGGTAAGCAGGGCGTTTCCCTATTTTCTATTGAGAGAACACCCAGTAGGATACATGTCGAATCAAAATCAGGAAATACCCAATGGAGCTTTATTTATTAATATGGGAGTGTTATTAAATTGTATGGACCATTCCTCGTGGGACACTCTGTATAATGTCATTCAAAAAACACGTTACAAAAATAACTCATAAATTGGTAAAGTTAAAGGTTTATTACCCAGATTATCAGCATTATGAATGGCGAAAGTTATAAAATCCATGAAATTTCTTGACGTCAATAGCACAGTTCACATTTTTCTTTGTTTCTTTAGTCTTGAAAAATGAGTTGACACTACTCTTTGTATAATAAATAAATACATATTTAGATTACAATTTCTGTTCATCAAGATCTTGAAGGAAAAAGCATTTCATCTTTTGATTGATTTTTGTTTAGGTAGGAAGGAAAGCACTCTCTGAAAATGGATTTGTAATCGATTACTTTCCAATATAGAAAATCGGATTGAATAGTGTTTCAGTAAACTAAAAAGTACACCATTTTGGGCAAGTGGTGTATATTTCTGTTACAGAAATATAAAGTGAAATGAGTTAACGGATGTGTACAACGAACGCGGTAAATGATTCAATTTACCTTAATTAGAACTTTATTTACCACCTCAAACGGTCTAGCAATTCATATTTCATACTCAGAAAACAGTAGGTGGGTTTTATTCTCATGATACTATTTTAGAATGCTTCATTGCATTTCAATTCATTTTCATTTTCGAAAGCTTGAGGTTTGTCCGAATGAGAATAAAATGATAAGATCGAAATACATTAGTTCGCACAGATTACTGGGAATAAAATGAGAATTAAGAATTCACTAATCAAATCGCAGGATTTTTGACATTTGGGAACACAATTTCGCCATCTGCTGTTCTAATTTTCATTCCTAGCTTATCTTATTTCTTGTATGATCCGTTCCTTTGAAATGTGCTGATTGTCTTTCTTATTTCACTTTTGTCTGTTTTTTTGTATAAAACAACCTATACTTGGAATAACTATGAATCTAAATTTAGGTATGTTTCTAGAAATTCATAGGTATATCATATTATCTTATCAATTATATTACCTATTCGATCAAAATTATGTTTCTTCACATCCCATTCATGGTGCTGACAATTTTTCTGATATGTATATTTGATCAAAAACCCCTGTATTATGTTTTCAATTCTCATTGAAGAGTCTTCAAAACCGCAAATTTCAACAACCCTAATTCGATAATGAATTTTCGTAGCATTCTCCACTTAGAACAAGTACATATTCGGGGCTATTCACTAAGCAAAGTTGTTATGGATAGCAACTGTAAATCGTCGTTATCCCATGTAATAAGCATAGCAACTTTGCTTAGTGAATAGCCCCGATGGAATATGCTATTGAATATTTGTTCATGCCATGCTCGACTAGTGCAAAAAATATGAAATGAATTCCGCGAGTAATACTTTAAACAATGTAATTGATAAAAAAAATTTATGAAAGACTCATTGCATCGAATGATTTTTTATGACTCATGCGTTCACACTGCCTCATCAGTATTCATATCATTTTCATGCTTTTTTATGTATTATAGAAAATATTTGGCTTTTTATCACAGAAAGTCATATCAGTATAGATATTATAATAACAAGACATTTTTCATTAGAAATTTATATGCAGGCAACAGTTTTTTTTCACAAAATTTGATGGCAGTAATCATCAGTGAGATCAATTTTACACATTTCTGATTGATAATAGGATTTTGAATTGCTAGTTCTAATATTAATTTATTCCCAGTCAAAATACAGATATGTAATTCTAATATCTCACAGTAAACTTCTGCTTCAAGAAGTTCATTAGGATAGTATGAAAAAATTATATTATTTTATGTGAACTGAAAAATTTATTTTGTGACTCATTGTGATGAATTGATTTTATGTTTAGAAAATTTTCTGAAAATTCAAGTGTATAAAAATGTTTACAAATTTTTATAACAAACGAATTAAAATCGAAAATGTAAAATCTTGTTTTATTTCTTTCTTCTTGACAAACAGTTCTACAAATAAAACCTTCAGGGTGACCCTATGTATACTTGACGTATACATCTGTATAAACAGCTTAGTTTGAATAAAGATGATCATGATTAAAAAACAATCCAGTTCAATGTTTTCCTTACGGTGGGTTTCTCAAAGCTCTGTCAATTCTGAAATCGGTTGATTGCTAATCAAATGTGAAACTGTCGAATAAAGCTGATTCAGCGATCAGCTCTGATTGTGCTTTGTGGAACCGGTTCAAAGGGAAAATTGAAATCATTCTTAAATTGTCATCGTTTCGATACTTCTCGATCTTAAATATTTTCTTAAGATCTGCACTTTTTCAACTATAATTTTCATATCACTGGACATATTAAAAAATAAATTCAAACATCAAGCATCTATAATGACGTCATAAATTCCACAAAATGTGGAATACTACCTTGCCTTTCAAATGGATTTATACAGGAAGTCAGTTCATGATTTGGTGAATATATCAACATTCAACTTAGGCCCGGATCTAGGAGGAGGCAAGCGGGTCGCTTGCCCCGGGCGCCAGCTTAAGGGGCGCCGAAATCAAGGAGAGGATAAAATTTTTTCATTTTTGATTACCTCGGAAAAAACTAATTTCCTAGTGCTGAAACCGAAGTTGTAGAATGGAAACATGATATTGTATTGTTTCTTCGCTCTTTCCTCGCCGACCGCCTACAGGCAGTTTCTCACGATAATAATATTTCTACTTTTTTGAATGTTCTGAAGGGTGTGCCACAGGGTTCAATTTTAGGACCGATTTTGTTTATAATCTATATCTCCCAATTCACGAAATTTATCGTTTCCTGTTCGACGCACTACTATGCAGACGATGGCCAGTTTTATCTATCGTTTCATCCTGATGAAGTCAACCAGGCTATTGCTGCATTGAACTATGATTTGAACTTGATACTTGAGATTTCTAGAGCGCACTGTTTGCAGCTTAACGCTATGAAGACGGTTGCCATAGTTTTTGGTAGGAAAAATGACAGACTTAGGTTTGAAGCTTGCAACAGGTTTGTGATGATTGGTAACGAAACTATAAAATTCTCTCCGAAGGTTAAAAACTTGGGTGTGTGGATGGATCAGGAGTTGAGATTCACGGATCACGTCTCTGCCTGCTTACAAAGAGCATATGGTATGCTGAGATTGGTCTTTCAAAGCCGGGAATTTCTCAATATAAAACTCAGAAAACTTGTTTGCGACTCCCTAGTTTTGTCACATCTAAATTATGCTGATGTTGTTTACAATCCCTGCTTGGATGCCTTTGATAAACAGAGAATTCAAAAACTTCAAAACTCTTGCCTACGTCTGATATTTGGCATAAGGAAATATGAACGCATCAGTTATACGCTTCGCATCGTCAACTGGCTAAATATGAATTCTAGAAGACTTTTTCACTCTACTGTTTTGTTCATGAAAATAATCAACACCAAGACTCCTCCGTACCTACACAACAAAATAACTTATCGATCTGATGTCCACCATTTGAACATTCGTTTCAAGGGCACTCTGACGCCACCCGTTTTTTATAGTGAATTATTTAGACGCTCATTTTCGTACAACATAGCGCTACTTATTAACAACCTGCCAATGGACATTAGAGCTATAACAAATAGAAACCGATTCAGGAGTTCACTTCTCAAAATATTTCTGGATGAGCAGATGGGGGTTTCAACGGGGTAGATGGAATGGAGCATATTTTTGAGGTGACTTGGTAGAATTGCGATTTTTTTTTGCTTTCTTTTTGTCTTTTGTTTTTCTCCATTTTTATATAGAATTTAGCACTTCAATAATTTTTTTTTTATATTGTAATGGGGTGTATGTTTTGTGGCGGCTCACCGCACCGGCAATGCTGTGAATCAGGGGTTAGATTGAACAGCGCACTCACTTAGTGCACTGAATCTCGCCTTTTCCAAACTGTACAATTTTTGCAATATCAAATCTGTAACTTTTGCTGGAATAAAGACCTTTATTATTATTATTATTATTATTATTATAAACCATCACTATGCCAAAAATCTTTAAATTCAATGGGGGAGGATGCGTTCGCGGAAGAAAAAGCGAGCCGCGTGAAGATGTGAAGAAAAAAATCAAATTTTTTTTCCTTGTGATATTTTTCCTATTATTAGTATTTATATTTATGAATTATTTTCATTATTTGATTTTGTTATCTATCTTTATGAATTCATATATTACACAAATGAGAAAATTTTATATATACCGGGTGAGTCTAAGAGATGGGGCACCTCTATTTTTGAGAGAAATTATCCGATTCAAAGCACGAAAATTTAGGGGGCTCCTGAACAACTGAGGACTGAACGAGAATAAATTCGCTATCACAAAAACGCCTACATCTCTTGATCCAATTGAGAAAAAATCAAAATTTGATCATAGTTAGCTTTGTTATGAACGTTAGAAACATTTACTTCATAGATATACCAATTCTCTGTCGCAAAATGTCGAGCGGAGTGAAAACACGAGAATTTATAGTGAAACTCTTTCAAAATAATCAAAAATGGAGCTTCAAAAGAATCGCAAAAGAGGCTCGCGTTCGTCCGGAAACGGTATCAAGAGTTTTTTAGCGCTTCAACGAAGATCTTACAATTAACCGCAAAGAAGGAACCGGGAGGAAAAAGGGGTTTCATAGCCCAAAAAATGTGGAGAAAGCCATCAGCCTTTTTCAGAAGAATCCTAACCTTTCAGGACGGAAAGTGGCCCAAAAAGTGGGTTGTTCGCAGTCAACCTTTCAGAAAATCGAGTCAAGTTGTGGGCTTAGAACATACAAAGTACAGAGAGTGCCAGACAGGAAAGCTGTGAAGAAGCGAAATCAAGAGCAAAGAAATTAAAAAGATTTCTTGACAATTTTTTCCTGTTGCGTGATGGACGACGAAACCTATGTCTTGGCTGATTTCTCGCAACTTCCTGGTCAGGAATTTTATACTGCAGATTCTCGTGGAAATGTTGACGAACAATTTCGCGAGAAGAAACAAGCAAAGTTTCCTAAAAAAATTCCTGGTGTGGCAAGCAATTTGCACTTGTGGGAAAAGGAGCAAATTTTTCGTTGGCCAAGGCTCTGTTGACTCGAAGATATACATCGAGGATTGCTTGAAGAAGCGACTTTCACCATTTTTACGTGAGCACGATGTGTCAACAATCTTTTGGCCAGATTCAGCTTCATGTCACTACAGCAAGGCCACCAAGGAATGGTACGAAGCTAATTAGGTGGTTTTTGTCCCCAAAGAGGCCAATCCAATTGCCCAGAACTCAGGCCAATCGAAAGATATTGGGCCCTGGTAAAAAGAGAATTGAAGAAGACTAAGAAATCAACGAAAACATTAGCGGAATTCAATCAAGAGTGGAAGATAGCATCCCAGAAAGTGACTGAGAATACTATAAGAAGCATGATGGGAAGAATTCCAGAAAAAATCCATGAATTTTGTAAAAAATATGTTTGGTTTTTTCATATATAATACCACTAGAGATGAAATTTTACCTGCTTAAATTTCATCTCGAGTGGTATTCGACATGACTATTTCTCGAGAAAATGTGTCTGAAGATGGTCACATTGGGCTTGTATTGCGCTATTTGACAAATAAGTATTCATCATAGATCCACTAAACGTTGTTTGTTTTCTCTATGGTATTCATTCCCGAAGCTATCTATGAATTTGAGAAACGTCAAAAATTTTGTCGCTGAAAAACCAAGTTGTTGATTTTGCCCGTTACCATGTTTTATCGATGAGAAACAAGTGTTGCTAAGGAAAATTCCTCACTAAAAATGAAATGAGTGGAATAGTCATTGTAAAAATAGTTTTCATTAGAATTAGAAGATGATTCGAAAATGAGTTGTGATTTTTCGAGATAAAAATTAATTCTGGAGCACTTTCGGTTTCGCCAGAAATGATCTGAGTTTTAGTTTCTCAAATTGAACATCTTGTACATTTTCATATTTTTGTAATCTAGAGCAAATTCTGAACATAATAAGCTAAATTTTTTATTGAATTTCTTCTTGTTTTTTCAGAAGAATTTTTTCAAAGGATGATGATTTTCTATATGTTGAACGTTCCTTGCCGATGCCATGTTCTCCAAGCCAATTAAATTGGTATTTTAATTACAATACTTCGCCACCAGCCGCTGTTTGAATGTGGCAAAATCACTTTTTTTCGATTATCTCGAATAATGTTATTATTTGGGTTTTTTATTAGTCCAGCGGCTGCACTATTTTGTGGTAGATTTTTCTGTTATATTGATAACTCTGAAAATAATCGACTGACATTCAAAATTTTGGTATCATTCGGTTCTTTCCTTTCGAAACAATCTGTTGCACAGAGTGTCCTGTAGAGATGCCGTTTAAAAAACATGAGATAATCGAGAAAAAGTGATTTTGCCACATTCACACAGCGGCTGGTGGTGAAGTGATTTAATTGAAATGCAAATTTCATTTATACTCGGACACGAGGGCGTAGCCAGGGGGGTTTTGGAGGTTCAAACCCCCCCGAAATGTTTCAGAGTAATTTTTTGTTGCAGAAAAAATCTTTCATTTTGCACTTAAACCAACTTATCTCCGAAACTCTAGTTAAAATTATCAATTCATATCAGCATCGCACACAAATGGATCCCTCGAACCAATAATTTCTTATTTATATTTATATTTCTTCTGGTGGAAATCGTACCGAACGCCTTAGATACAACAACTTATTTTAAAATCAAAAACACCGAAAATTAATATCAGCTTTATTTGGTCTGCTACCCCAGAATTTTAACAGCGAATATGAATTAGAAAACGCCATATCGATGTATTCTTCACTACTCCCAGAAAAAAATAGAAACGTAATCGAAGCAGAATTTGAAATATGGAAAATGTCAATGAACTCCACTTCGAAATCGGCATTAGAATGCTTGGATGAGTGCAATCAAAATATAATATGTATCCGAACATCTACATCCTACTACAAATTTTAGCTACGATTCCAGTATCTACTGCTACTCCATCAGAAAG
Organism: Adalia bipunctata; assembly: GCA_910592335.1. Classification (NCBI taxonomy): domain Eukaryota; kingdom Metazoa; phylum Arthropoda; class Insecta; order Coleoptera; family Coccinellidae; genus Adalia; species Adalia bipunctata. Next base: position 48,804,626 of record OU342950.1, on the reverse strand, counting down.
AAGTTTTTCCAGCTTGAGGAGAATTAAAAATTACCTGCGCAATAGGGATGTTGACACACAATTCATAAAAATTGAGGTTTTCCACATTGAAGGTAGTTTTTGAAATACTGAAACAATATTTCAGTGATCTAATTACTCTCATTAAATTAAATAAAACCGATTTAAAATGTGTAATCTATTACAGTTTATCACGTGACTGCAAACACGAATGAGAATACGTGACGTCACTTTTCGGTAAACAAGCTAACCTATAACCTCACTGTCATCACGAGACGAACTTAGGAAGAACAGAAGAGAGTGAAACGTATCACCAGCGAACTATTTCACAATTATTTGTTATTACGCAAACGATTTGTTCGCGAGAAATCACGCAAGATCTGTTCGCTTTGACAGAAGGCGAAGTCTGTTTACCGTATGGTGACGTCATCATAATCACTTCGTTTCAGCGGCAATTTTGAAAACTATTTTTATTTACGCATTTTTTCTTGGTATTTGCTATATTTTTTCCATGAAAATATTTTTTTCGTGTTTGTATAGGCCATAGGGCTTATCTACAAATTAAAATTATTTCCAAAAAATAGTCAACATCCCTATTCTTCTACTGAAACTAGATTGAATGGGTTGGCGCTTATGAATATTCATTATAGTGTGAAAATTGATGAAAATGAAGTGGTTGACCAATTCGCTAGAAAAAAAGACGGATAAGTTTACTGAAGGAATTCATCATAATAAAATATTGTTTGAGTTTTCTCACTGTTTCATTTTTAATACTTATCTATATTTTTTTGGCACTATTTTGGAATAAAACATTAAAACATTCTATTTAGTTCCAATGAAAGCACACATCCACACTAATTTCATATTGATTCAATCATCCTGTAAGTATTGTTTGGGAAATAAATATTGTTTTTTAAGTTTTTGTTTGAGTGAATAAAAATTCAATTCTGAAGCATATTTGAAAAATAGGTTTACCTAACCTAACCAGGAATATCTATATGTTGAATATCGTTTCAGAAGTAGGAAGAGGATTATTGAATTCTTAAAAACAACGAATACTTGCTACAGAAAGCGACCCTAAGAATTCTCGGCACTTACAAAGTCAATTGCCAAAATTTCAAAACCTCCCCCGAAATCAATTCCTGGCTACGCCCTTGCTCGGATAACCTGGCATTGGCGAGGAACATTCAACGGTTCAACATGTGAAAATTATGATCCTTAAAAAAAAATTCTTTTGAAGAAAGGAAAAAAAAATATAATAGATACAAAATTTAGCTCATCTTGTTGAGAATTTGCTCTAGATTTCAATAATGTGAGAAAGTACACGGTGTTCCATTTGAAAAATTAATTCTCAGATCATTTCTGGCGAAACCGAAAGTGCTATAGAGTTAATTTTAATCTCGAAAAATCCCATTTTAGTGTGCTTTGAATCGAATTATTTCTCTCAAAAATAGTCTCTCACCCGGTATATAAAGGGTGATTTTTAAAGTGTTTCATTAGAATATTTCTAAGAAGGAATTTCGATACGAATTCAAGAATCTGTATTTTTGTTTTAGAGTACATGAAATTGAATTGCAAAATATTTTAAAGCGGAATCTGCTCCTGGTTCTACCGGAAACGAATGTAAACTTCGTTATATCAAACGAATCAACCTGTATATTTATACATATTTGAATTCTTCGTTCAATTCTGTACTGATTTGACGTATGAGTTGCGCAACCAAGCGATTGTTGAGTTATAGCCTGATTGTGTAATTTGTTGACAGAAAGAGTGTCACAAATCATGAGTGTTTATATCTCCAAAATCCCTTATTGTAAGAATTTCTTTTCGCAACAGTGGAACAATAGACAGTACGCTTACACTGCTTCTTGTATACATTTTAAGGAAATGTTATACAGGGCTTCAAAGTGCAGAGCATCAATAAAACTATCTCTTTTTTTCAAATGATTACCATATAATTTTGGTATTCCGATCGATTGCTCGTCAAAAACTAGTTAGAGTGTGCAGAACATTTCATGTCTTCAAAATCAGTAGATAGTTTTGCCGTTATCGAATAAAATCCGAATTTCACGACTAAAAATAGGTTTGGCTCTGTCAAATTCATTGATACGGTCTTTTTTCAAGTAGTTTTTTGAGGGAGTTATACATATTCAAAATAACGAAGATTACATTCGTTTCCGGTAGAACCGGAAGTAGATTCCGCTTGAAAATATTTTACAATTTAAGTTGTAACGTACAATTTTGAAACACCAACGTTAAGTGAATTTAAGGGTGCCGGCAGCTCAGCGGCGTGGGGTGGTTCGGATTTAAATCTAAAATTTCAATGATAATTTTAATCTCAATCAAGAAAAAAAAAATTATGGGCGCCACGTAATTTATAAAAAAAAACTCACTCTACTCAGCTCAAACCAAATCACGAAAATCTAAGCCAAATGGGCTGAGAAGGTAAAAGAAAAATTCGCTGACCCTCGTATATATTTATTATTCATCAACAAGAAATCAACAATCCCACAATTCAAAAGTTCAGCAACAACATCTCAACAATATAGTAAAATGTAAGCAGTGTTAGTAAAACGAAGAACAGTATTCCAGAATAAATTTTCAATTCATAAATGATCCAAAATTCACTGCATATGCTCTCGTTCCAACAACTCGACAATATGTATCAACAATATGAAGTTTATAAATTCACCAAATTATCTTTATACTTAAATGAGATATTCTCGAACTGAACCGATTCCAACAAAGTAATGTCCACTTTGGAATCTCTATGATAACACGAATTTATTCTGAGCTTATTGCTTATTCTCAAAACAAGAGTTTTTTATTGAATAGAAATGATGATATTAAAAATTCAAATAAACTTTGTACGACCTGATCTCCTATAGCGTTGAATAGTCGGACGAGAATGTCCCCAACGACGATCGACGTCACGGCGGCGTCAGACGAATGAAAAAGTGATCTCGTTAGGCTCTTCACAGGAAAAATATCTTCACCGGCTTCAGGCTTCAAAGTGGTCGCAAGAATACAGGATACACCCTCTGGTTGTTGCAGGGGATTACCAATCAAGGTGGTGATAGATTAAAATGTTGAAGAATCACTGCAGTAGATCCAAATATATGGGGCTTCAATATTCGAAACACTTAGATGAGAATTTTCTCAAATCCTTATTCAAAAGGTTACTTCCAACGAAGTTATTTTCACTAACTTCCCAAAACCAAACGTAACTTTCGAAGAAAATTCTTATATTACAGATTCAATTTTCCAACAAATTATCTTTATCCGTCGGCTTTCATACAGAAACTGGTTTTCTAGCATTCGCTCGGCCAGATAACCACGAGAAAAACAGACCAAACATATTTCTTCGAATTTACGTGTTTTATTCACGTTCGCTGGCTTCCAGAAATTCGAGTTATAATATTGAGGTATTATACGGGGTCAAGCAATTAATCAAAATAACAACTAAATAAAGGATTACTGAATTAATGTTCAAAACCGAACGTAACAAAGTTCATGTACCCTCAAACAAAAATACAGAATCTTGAATTTGTATCAAAATTCCTTCCTCAAATGCGTCTAACGAGGGGTAAACCGCTGGCCAAAATCTGTACACCGGACATCCCCCAGTCGAAGGACATCCCCGGGACATCCCTGGACATCCCCGGGACATCCCTGGACATCCCCGGACATCCCCGGGACATCCCCGGACATCCCCTTCCCCATTACTCAGGGTCTTCACTAAACATGCGGCAAATATACAGGTCGTTCCTTGTCCGAAAATCTTTTTTTCGTAAAGAAATATTGGGTGTCAAAAATGGGAATTTTTTTCACTTAGCTTCAATAAATATTTATGGATTTCACGATCGGATTCAACTTCAAAATTAGAATATTCCGAGCTTTCTAGCCGTGACCTAATAGGAATTTCACCTAACGTTTGGCATACAACTACGGTAGGTATCTCGGTCGGAGGTTATAACCCAACGATTGACTGCTCCAAATTGGTGATGTTACTGGATCTATCGCTGTATTTAAAGCCACAGCCCCACCGCCGGCGAGCTGATCGGTTCTTTCCCCCCGCATCAGATAGGTTTGGTTTCAGCATTGCAGATCGCTGGCAACCACGCACTATGAACAACAGGAGTCTCGTCTCTCCTGTTCATGTTATTTTTTGATTTTGATTTCCTTCATTTTCATCCTAGGATAATAATTTGTCATATTGGCAATGATCTCTGTTTGAGCGAACATAATGTAAAGTCCATCCATCAGACCATGTTCCGCGAGTACAGACTCTGTTCGATACATTCGACAACACCGTGTTCTATGATCCGTATATGAATGCTCCTTTAAGTAGTTCCGAAGAAAACTTTCCTGCAATCGCGATATTTAGATATTTTCTAAAAATCAGCTTGAAGAGTGGATCAGTTTGGTATTTAGCACCGCTTAGGACATGTCCCAGTTTTTGTGTTAGTTAATAGATGTTAAAGTAATATAGCTCATGTTCCGACGCGCCGCAGTCATTTTTTGAACATATGTGCGGAACATGTGAGGAAAAACTGTCAAAAAGAACCAGTTCAATTTTGAATGTGAAACAGTGTGCTCGCTGCTAGATCGTTTCGATAATTTGAATCAAGTTGCTTAAGTCAAATAACTATACCGCAAAACGTACATTATCTATATAGTGTTAATCTATAGAATCTAGACCGTGCCGATCTAGTGTTAATTGACCAGAAAGTCCGGTCGCTACGTGAATGTGCGATTGGGTGAGGTGCTCCCAGGAGGTCTACCAAAGAAGAGGAACCCCGAATAGGCCTATTCGTGAAGACAGAAGACAGTCTACAGGAGCAGCTTCTGGAACGACCCCGTAAGTGCTATTCATACGGTCTTCCTCGTGTCGGCTTAGATTGGTTTATAACTATAATAACGTGATCACAGTCCACTTAAGCTTTACCAGTAATCTGAGCTATATTTACGAAACAATAGACTTGTTTTGATGTTTTGTCTTTTCAAAAGTTGGCCAATTTTGTCCATAACCGATGGAGTGTAAGTATGCCTTTTCTTTGGTAATAACTTCGGAGAGTCTATCCTTCTTTGTTCTTCGCTTTGATCCATTGGAAATGAATGCTTGTCGCAAGTGTTTCAACTAGTCTGTTAGATATTCGTGGCTCGGGCTGACAAATAACTCGAACTCTCTCTACATGTATTTTAATTATTATTTTTTATCATTATATTATTTTATTGAGAATGGTGATTGGACTTCTTGTGGAGATTTCTGTTTGTGTGGGTCGCTTTTCTATAAACCTTGTGTCCTAGTTTGACATCAGAGCTGTGACGAGCACTGAAGAAAAGTGCTTCGAGCACTAAGCACTAAGCACTTGAATAAAAATGCTCCCGAGTCTCGAGCACAAAGCACTTATTTTCACAAAAGGCTCGCGAATACTAAGCACTTTGTGAAAGTAATTCGACATTTCGAGCACTAAGCCCTGAGCCCTTTTTTTAGGAAATATCGAAAGTGAGGTTATTTCAATCGAGAAGTAAATTTTGAGTTGGCACAGGTATGTGATATTAGAAATTTTCAATTCGATTCAATATAATATATAATAAATTCTTATTGGTAATGAAAGAGAAAAATGTTATTCGCTCCTGGATCTCTCTGTTTGATAATATCCATAAATAGGTATAGGTACTGAATTTTTCGAGTTTACTTTTTTTTCTGAAAACTCCCAGTCCTTGAAACAAAAGTAAATAAAAAATTCAAGGAACATGGAAATGTTCCTCTGTCAATTCTTGCACTGATTTGTCAGCAGCAAACCAGTTGCAAAACATTGTTGCGTGGCAAATAACAAAGAAGTATCAAAATTAGAACTCAATGAACTGTGTAACGTTTTGATGTTGTCTATATAAGACTCTTTGGTCAGAAGAAAACGTAAAAAAATCAGAATCGTGGCTTTTGCTTTTTCTATTGATATTGAGTTGTCAACGCACAAATTACCATTTAACAAAATACACATGGGCCCTTCAATTTCCATTTCATAATGATCAAGTTTCCTTCATCTCTCTGTAATTGCAATCCAAACAGTTTTGGGACGTTATATATATATATATATATATATTTTTTTTTTTTTTTTTTTTTTCACACCTTTTAACGGGAAATGTATCAACGAATGTCGGGCTTTCGCCAAGGCATTCGTTGTTGCTACGGACCTTGCAGAAACCTCCTCACCATACGCGTTGTCGAGAGGATCACTTGTTTCTGTGCATATGAAATTATATTGCGGTCTAGTTTCAAGCGCTCTGTGTTCTCGATAAGGTGGTGCTCGATCAACCCATTCACAGATATTATTAAGGGGATTATACTCATAGCCTTTAGGTTGTGAAGCTCCTTGAGTTGAAACGCCAGATCTTCGTACTTGGTTAGCTTCTCAGCATAGGCTTTAGAGACGTTATCATCAGCCGGTATGGTGATGTCAATTATGAGGCAGGATTCCCTCTGTTTATCAAACAGTGTTATGTCTGGCCTATTATGCGCAACTCCCCTGTCGGTTATCATCGTGGCATCCCAGTATAGTCTATAGCGTTCGTTCTGTAACAATGTATGAGGGCGATACAAATGCTGTTCGATCTCGTGCTGAAGTAAACCGAGCTTGAGGGCCATCTGCTGGTGGTAGATCTTGGCCATTGCATTATGCCTGTCCAGGTAATCTCTCGGAGCCATAATTGTACACGAAGATGTTATGTGCTGAATTGATTCAGGGCCTTGAGAACACTTCCTACATCGATCCGAGGGAATGTCCTGTTTCGCAATATGTCTCAGGTACATCCTCGTGGGCATCACCTGGTCCTGTATCGCCATTAATCTTCCCTCTGTTTCAGGAAATAAATACCCTGTACGTAAGTATCTCAGCGACTCTGCCTTATTAATTTCTTTTTTTTCCAGGTGACCAGGGTATCTGCCGTGAAGGGCCATGGACCGCCATTCATGTTTCAGCTCTTCATCAGTTCGCTGTGCCGGTTGGTAATCTCGAGATGACAATTTTAGCGCTGAGATATTCTCATCAGCCTTGCGGATCGCTTGATAGAGAGGTGAGTTGTTTTTGAAAAAATAGGTTCTTAAGTTCTCTATATTCTTCCCATGCGTGGCTTCCAGGTTAAGGAGTCCCCTGCCTCCTTGCCGTCGTGGCAGGTAGAGTCGGATCTTGGATGAGTGGGGGTGATGGATGCCAAACTTAGTGAGCGTTGTTCTGATGTTTCGATCCAGTTCGCGAAGCTCAGTCGCCGACCAGGTAAGTATACCAAATGAAAAAGTTATGCTGGGGATCGCCCAGATATTTATGGCATTAAAGAGAGATCTCGAACTCAACTTTGACTTGAGTAGCAGGTTCAGTCGGGTGTGAAGTTTTTTCCTGAAGAGATCTTTCATTTCGGGTGTTTTTATCTCTAATGCTTGTTGTATTCCGAGATACTTGTAAGTTTGTTTGTCCGTTAGAGTTGGTATCGTGACGTTATTCAAGAGAGTTGTTTGTTGTCCTGTGTCTTGTATTTTCCCTCTCCTCACTTCCAGGGTAGCGCATTTTTCTATTCCCATTCGCATGTTTATAGAATCACTGAAAGCTGCCACTATTTCTAGTTGCCTTTTAAGTTGTTCCAGACTTGCAGCGTAGAGTTTAAGGTCATCAATGTAAAGATGATGGGTGATTCTTGTACTCGTTCTTTTATCGATGACATAGCCATAGCTAGTATTATTCAGAAGAAGGCTCAGAGGGTTAAGCGCAAGACAAAACCATATAGGGCTCAATGTATCGCCTTGAAAAATTCCCCGGTAGATGCGGATTTGTTCCGATTCCTCCACTCGATCCCCGTCCCGTATAGACAGTTTAGTCCTCCAAGTTTTCATAAGGTGTCCTAGAACATCTATTACCTGGGAGGTTACTCCATGCATCTCCAATACCTTCAATAGCCAAGAGTGAGGAACGGAGTCAAAAGCCTTTTTATAATCCACCCAGGCAACCGAAATGTTCCTGAGTTTCTTGCGAGCTTGCTTGGTCAATATATATATATATATATATATATATTCTTTTGAAAGAGAGTATTACAAACTGTTTTCTTAAACCAAACAATACATGGCATATGGCACGTGTGAAGAAATGGCTACAAGGACCAGATTATATAAATGAATAAAATCTGTTTCCCGCTCCAAATCTAAGTGTTAGCAGAGGAAATGTAAACGGGGTACCATACAATTCTGAGTATGATACACGAGAACAGATAAAAACCTCTGAAAAAACTCTGTCATATAAGGAAATGTTGATTTGAGATTTTATTAATGTAAAAATGAATTCGTACAACATTGGCTCAGGGCTTAGTGCTTAGTAATCCGCAAAAGTGCTCGGGAGCACTTTTGGGATTACTAAGCACTAAGCCTTTGGCCGAAGCATTCCAATTACTAAGCACTAAGCACTGCTTTCGAAAAGTGCTTGGGAGCACAGTGCTCGGGACCGGGAGCACAAAAGGGCTTCGAGTACTTTCACAAGCACAAAGCACAATGCTTTGGCACAGCTCTGTTTGACATTACGATTCCTTTTATAGTGTGAACTTAATGTTTGGGCACAGTGTAAGGTAGAGATAAGGCAATCTATGTACCTCATACTGTGGTTACTGCTTTGGGTACCTGCTATTGAGACCGAAGACATTCAGCTGTTCTTTTCCGTGACGCCAAATCACGCAGGTATCATACATATATCGCAGCCAGTTGAAAGATTTCTTTGGGGCTGTTTCGATGGATTTCTTTTCGAATTTTTTCATGACAAAATTGATACTAGCACGAATTAGAGGATTACTTTTAACGGCCACATTCAATTGTTGGTAGAAATCGCCTTTACACCAGAAATAGCTCGATGTAAAGCAATGTTCGAAAAGACAAGTTATTTCCCACGAAAATGTTTCCGATAAGTTGTTCAGAGATTCCTTTATAGGGAGAGAGACACAACATTGAAGCTTTCGAGGAAGGCATTCAGTTTAATTGCAATAAGCTGTAGTTTTTCGAAAAACCTGCAGAATCTTTGTTGAAAGCTTTTGTGTTTACCAGGTGAGGCCTCAACATGATTGTTAAAGGCCTACCACACGCTCAAGCTTCACGACAGTTTTGCTTGCGCAAGCCGGCTTGAACACTAAACACTGATCGTGCGGTTGGGAAAACTGTATACCGCGCAAACCCCACGGTCCCCACGTCTTGGCTTACGTAATTTTCGACTTGCTTGAAATTTTGCTTGTGCAAGCCCGGCTTGTACAGGGTGGGCAAAATTGGTGCTACATGAACTAAAACTTTTTAACCCGAGGAGATAGGGAAAAATGAATGGCACCTTATAGTCCTCTTTCTTCGAGAAACTGATAATGCCATCAACTGCATTCTTCTATCTTCTTTTGTTTCCGAGTTATAGGCCAAAATTGAAATTTTGGGCGATTTCAACTTTGGTCATTATCTCCGTTTCTGTTCATGCTAGAATGCTGAAATAAAAACATTATACAGGCACTTTTCTGATAGCAATCCAGTGGCGCACTCTGATTTTTTATAAAAGGTTCATTCGCTGAGTTATAACATAAAGTTGTGGTTTTTCTTATGGAAACAGTAGTTTGAAATGACTTAGAAAGAATCGCCATTTTTTTTTCGTTTCAGAAATGTATCATATGTTATACATCGCCCTCAAATCCGTTAAGATATTATGAAAAATATGGTTTGTATATGGAATTCGAATTATTGAGTAGGCTGAATCATAGAATTATGTGTCTCTACGCATGGTGTAATTATTAATTTACATTCGAATACTTGATGGTGCGATCTCTGTTTGAAACAACTGTCAGTTATTAAAATTTGAAGTCATCGTTGGCGGCATTATGGCGATATTCCAAAATTACGAAAAATATGATATGTTGAAATGTTTCATTTTAGCGAACGAGAAAAGTGAGGCAGCAAGTGATTCAATTGTGAAATAATAATTACACCATGCGTATAGACAAATAATTCTATGATTCAGCCTACTCAATAATTCGAATTCCATATACAGCCCATATTTTCAATAATATGTTAACGAATCTGAGGGCGATGTATAACATATGATACAATTCTGAAACGGGAAAAAAATGGCGATTCTTTCTAAGTCATTTCAAACTACTGTTTCCATAAGAAAAAACACAACTTTATGTTATAACTCAGCAAATAAACCTCTAAGAAAAAATCAGAGTACGCCACTGGATTGCTATCAGAAAAGTGCCTGTATAATGTTTTTATTTCAACATCCTAGCATAAACAGAAACGGAGATAATGACCAATGTTGAAATCGCCCAAATTTCAATTTTGGCCTATAACTCGGAAACAAAAGAAGATAGAGGAATGCAGTTGATGGCATTATCAGTTTCTCGAAAAAAGAGGACTATAAGGTGCCATTCATTTTTCTCTATCTCCTCGGGTTAAAAAGTTTCAGTTCATGTAGCACCAATTTTGCCCACCCTGTACGTGCGGTTGACGTACATTTTTCGAGCCTCGTTCGAGAATAGTCTTCATTCAGTGAAGCACCCATTTTTCCTGCGAAAATGGCCGACTTAAGGATGTAAAATCGCGACTTCATCACTGAATTGATAAGCCTATATAAATCTCTTCCAGCACTCTGGAAGATCAAATAGACTAATAGAGGGATTATTCGGATAGGAATGAAAAAAACGAAGACTACCAAAAAATGGAAGAAGTGAGGACAACACTGAAAAAATTGCAGCTGAAGAAATAGTTCGTCAAGAATGAGGCTTGCACGTACTTAACTGTGCCGTGTGGTAGCAACTATTATATTGTGTTCAATCTTAATGTACGAGATGTTTGCGCAAACCAACTCTCAAGGTGATCGTTGATCATAATACATATAGTCAATCTGGGATGATGACATTTAGGTAATAAATTCTAGCAATAATAAAAACAAAATATTATGGAAAATTGTTAACTATGAAACTGGTAAACTAACAAATAGGTCCAAGACTATAACTCTCAAAGTAAATGACGTCATATTTTCAGAACCTGAAGTAGTTGCTTCAACTTTTTGCAATTATTTTTCCACTGTGAATAACATTGCTCTGTCGAATCACTTTGGTAATTCTGTAAGACATTCATGCACCTTAACTAAAATGTCAAACAACACCTTTTTTTTCTGTAACAGAAAATGAAATTTAGCAAGCCATTAAATTATTAAAGAATAAAAATTATGTTAGCACTGATATTGTATCAGCCAAAATTTTGAAGCTAATATCTGGTTCCATTGCACAGCCTATTTCTCATTCGTTGAACTTATCGATATCTTCAGGAAAGTTTCCTTGTGCATTAAAGAAAGCAACTGTAATACCTGTACCGGGTTTTTCACTATAATTTGACCCCCCCTTCAACTTTGTCACTAAAGGAGATACAAAAAAATGTTGTAAACAAAAGTTTCCGAAATCGACTGAGGCTTTACAGTATGTATTCACATAATGGAATATATACAGGGTGTTCAAATGGAACACCCTGTATATTTTATCATATTTGCCTAGCTCTTATTCCCCTGATTTCGAATATGTAACACATGTTGATCTATCTCTTTTATTCTGAGTTATTCAGAGTTTCGAATTTTAAGAACCACCTGGCAAGCTCTGTAATCTTTTTTCAAGTGGCAGACTGGGTTTACTGAAAATGCCCATTTTTGGAGTTATGATAACGTCAATTGGAATATATACAGGGTGAACAACATATTGAATGCAACAAAATTTTTTCAAAACAGTCCTGTATATTCTTCCATCTTTTGATAGGCTATTTCCTCCTGATCTCGAATATATATGCATATTTGGGCGTGTCTCTTTAATTTTCAGAGATTCAAAGTTTAAAAATGATGATACCGAATAAAAAAATATGTGAAATGCCTACCAAATTTTTTATATTCAAACAATTTACTTAAAAGTATTATTTCAAAATGAATACTTAACAATTACTTAACCAATAAAAATAATAAATTATGGTATGAATAACATCAACTAATGAAATTGCTCGAAATGACCACCTTCATTCAATACACATAGTTCATATCGTTGTCTCAAGTTGTTAAGGCTATTTTTGATTGCATTGTTATGGCTCTGATTCAAATCAGAAATTAAAGCTTCAATTTTGTTTTTAATCATTAAAATATTATCATTATTGCTGAAGTATATGTTTTCCTTCAAGAACGGCCATAAAAACGTGTACAACGGTGTTGAATCGGGACTATTTGGTGGCCATGAAATGGGTGCGCCATTACCAATCCAAAGATCAAATTGGCCACTTAAATGTTCACGAACTTCCAAAACGCTATGCGGGGGCGCTCCGTCCTGTTGCCAAATTATTTGTTCTAATTCTTCAGCAGAAAACAGTCGCTCCAAAAGCTCAGCTTCCTCTGCCAATATATTTTCTAAATATGTTTCACCTGTTAATTTTTAGTCGAAAAATATAGGCCCCACAATTTCATCATAAACAATGCCACACATACAGTGAAAATATTTCAAATTTTTCTGCTTCCGTGTAGTGCATATTTGATTATTATTTTCATTCAATGTAAAACGTATGTCATATCGTTACTAAGGATAAGGAGATAACTCCAAAAACGGGCATTTTGAGTAATCGCAGCCTGCCACTTGAAAAGTTATTGCTGAGCCTGCCAGGTTGTTCTTTAAATTTGAAACTCTGTGGTGCTCAGAATAAGAGAGATAGACCAACATATGTTACATATTCGAAATTAGGGGAAAAAGAGCTAGCCAAATATAGGAAAATATACAGGGTGTTCTATTTGAAAAAATGAAGTTGCCATCAATATGTTGGCCACCTTGTATATATTTCAGTTCGTGAAGTCATATTAAAAAACCTCAGTTGATTTCGTGAAATTTTTGTATGAAACATTTTTTTGTATCTCCTTTAGTAACAAAGTTAAAGGGGGGGTCAAATTATAGTGAAAAACCCGGTACATAAGAGAAATGACCAACAAAATATTGCTAACTACCGTCCGATTTCAATTTTGAGCGTGCTCTCCAAGGTCTTTGAAAGAATTGTTTACGACCGTATGATGAATTATCTGGATAGGTTTAAGAAGATAACAAATTGTCAACATGGTTTTAGAGCTCGAAAGTCAACTCAGAGACCAGAGTGCTGGTGTTTCTTTTGTAGAACACGTCTATGAATCACTGGACCATGGACTTCATGTGGCGGGTATATTCTTTGACCTGTCTCGTGCATTCGATTGCTTAACTCACAAATTGATATTACACAAATTATACAACTTGGGTTTCAGAGGCATTTTCCTTGATTGGATTGAAAGCTGTTTAGTAGACAGTAGTATATCAGTTAAGATTCAAAATACTTTTTCGAGGGAGCGGTACACTGATCTCGGAGTTCCTCAGGGCTCCGTGTTGGGTCCACTTCTGTTTATATTATTTATCAATGATCTTCCCGATCATATTACTGCGGAGAGAATAGTCATCTTTGCGGATGATACTTCTTTGGTGGCCTCAGCTCGGAGTCCTGGGGAGCTCTCCGAGAAGTGTGCTCTATTGGTAAATAGTTTCGATAAATGGTGTAAAACAAATTCACTCATATTAAATTTGGGGAAAACTAAATTTGTAATCTTTAATACCAGAGTAACAATAGAACAAAGCTTTCGTATTGTTATTGGAGATCATGAGGTTGCCTCCAGTACCAATGTCAGATTTTTGGGGACGTACCTGGACGCATCCTTAAAATGGTCTAACCACATAGATGCGGTGTGCGAAAAACTAAACTCTGCTTACTATGCAGTAAACAAGGTCAGAGACTCTCTTCCAACTCAATCTCTTGTTAATATTTATTACAGCTCTGTATATAGTCACCTGAGCTATAACGTTGTTCTCTGGGGAAATTCGGTCGACTACAAAAGAGCATTCATATCGCAGAAGCGCATTTTGCGTCTGATTTTTAAACTAAAGCCACGTGATACATGTAAGCCATGGTTTATCAAATATAAAATTCTCACCCTACCCTGTATTTTTATATTTAAGTGCTTGATGTATGTATATGATGATTTGTCAAGTTTTACTAAGTTAAATAGTTTTCATAGGTATAACACTCGTAATTACGAAACCTTGTTTGTCCCTGGGCATGTCACGGCTAAGTATGAAAATTCTCCTGCCTATCGAAGTATAAAAATTTACAATCATCTACCCAGTAGAATTAAAAGGCTAAACCGTGACAAGTTTAGAGAGACCATAAGATCTGTTCTCGCTAACAAGGGCTACTATACTTTAAGCGAGTACCTCATGGATAATACCATTGATAATTTATAGTGTTTTTTTTTGTAACTCATCCAATACATTGTTAAATGTCTTTATGGATTAATAAACTTTCTTTCTTTCTTTCTGCTTCAAGTCTCCGAGCTCACCACAGCTACATAGGGGGGAATTCCTGACACCGATCCTGTTCAAATGAGCAGGAGAAAGAATGTGACCGGATCTCAGTCTAATAAGAGTAGTGATATTTTTTCTGCTCGTATTGAAGGCCTTAAACCACGTTTTTCGACGGTAGAAGCTGGGGGTTATCCAGTCTGCATAAACCTTACCCTACGTTTCTGAAATTTGTTTGAATTTTGAGTCCCAGTCCCTCCAGATCTCCCCAATGAAATTGGGCCATAAGTCACTAGGACCTCCCCGCATTTTAACAAAGTCGGGCATGAGTCTGCCTCGATTGGCAAGAGTTGGAGTGACTGGGAACCCATACCAGTCTTTACACGGGAGTTCACGTTTCCGAGCTGTAGTGATTCATGATGATAAAACTAGGAGTCAGGTGGCTGAACTGAATGCACTCCGTGAGGTTTTGAGGGGGAGACTGGATGCTGGTGAGAGGAACCTCACTATAAAATACGAGAAAGGTCGACCAACCATAGTATCGACAGAAAGCACTCAGCGGGAAGCTCCGCCAAAAAACCGGCAACTCTGAATTCTTGGCCTATCATCTACACCAACGCCCAATCTTTGCTTTCCAAACTGAATGAATTGATCACCATCGTTCAAACTCAGCAGCCGTCCATCATTTGCATAACTGAAACCTGGCTCCAATCTTCTATTCCGGATGGCTCTTGCTGTATACCAGGCTATATAATTTTTCGTCAGGACAGCGTCCGAACCATCGGCTATGGTGGTGTCTGCATCTATTTGAGGAAGAGTATTGTTGATTCCTTCAACATTAGTGTATCAAATCACGACTGGCGTGGTGTGGATAATATATTCATGAATATATCTGATAAACATGTTGCCTTCACTTTGGCTTGCATCTATAGACCATATCCTTGCGCGGAGGATAGAGTTCTTGTCGAATTTCTAGAGAGGATGTCGATTTCACATCGTAACTTAATAATAACTGGTGATTTCAACTGTTCGGATGTGAAATGGCCCATCACCACGCTTCCTTCACAAAACTCTCCATCACTTCCATATGCAGAACTCGTTCTCAACTCAGGACTTCAGCAGATTGTGCTGAAGCCCACAAGGTACAGACATGGACAGATACCCAAAACATTAGATCTCATAATTACGTCCGACGATAACCTTTTGACTGAGGTGTCATATCTGCCACCACTTGGCAAATCAGACCATGTCGTCTTGAGGTCTGAACTGCAGTTCTACTATCCATCCAGCAGGCAAGTTAAGGTCTTCAAGAGGGTGGATTACGAGGGAGTGTCTGAGGCATTGGCTTCATATACTTGGTCAAACATATTTTCCGATGACGAAAGCGTCGACGTACTCTGGGATAGGTTCCTCCGGGTGGTCCGGGTTGCTGTTTCTTCGAATACTTCCACCACATCAACTAAGTACAATCCGAGGAGGCCGTGGGTTACGGGGGATCTGCTGAGGTCCATCAGAGTGAAAAAGTCCTTGTGGCAGCGTTATACTAGGAGTAGATCGTATACCGATTTCATGAACCACCGCAGTTACTCCAATCATGTGACTTCTTTGATTCGTGCAGCGAAGATAAAATACGAAAATGGCCTGGCGTCGCCGGGGAGCAGGAAGCGTTTCTTCAAGTACGTCAGAGATTCTTTCGACAGTAAGGTATCCGTTCCACTTGTGGTGGACTCTTCCGGAAGATTCTGCAGTGACTACGCCGAGTCCGCCGATGTTCTGGCTGCAACATTTGCTGCCCACTTCATTAACGAACCAATATCTGTTTTTCCACCCTTGCACACCTCTCGTTGTCTCCAATTTATTGGTGATGTACCTCTGACAGTGAGCCTCGTGAAGAGGCATCTCTCTGTCCTGAATGTCTCTGCAGCTCCCGGTAGTGATGGGATCACATGTCTCCTTCTCTCGCGATGCTCCACTGCACTCGCAGAACCACTTTTCCTCCTGTTTGAGAAATCTCTGCTCTCATCATCCATCCCTTCACAGTGGCGTTCAGCGATTGTTACACCTATCCACAAGAATGGAGATAAAACTTCCCCTTCTAATTACCGTCCTATCAGCCTCGTATCCACGGTCTCCAAAGTCTTGGAGAGAATCATTGCTGACCATATTCTGGAATTCGCTTTGTCCAATAAATTAATTCCTGACGAACAACACGGTTTCCTTCCGGGTCGCTCAACCCTCAGCAACCTCTTGGTGGCGACTGGAGACTGGAGTAAGTCGTTGGACGCGGGTATTCCGGTGGACGTCGTTTACTTGGATTTCGCTAAGGCCTTCGACCGAGTTCCCCACCGTCGCCTCATTTACAAGTTGGAGCACTTGGGTATTCGGGGGAGCTTGCTTTCTTGGATCGAGTCGTTCCTCAGCGATAGAAGGTTCAGGGTAAGGGTTGGTGATGCTTTTACCACTCAAGATGGACGGGTCACGAGTGGAGTGCCACAGGGATCGGTTCTCGGGCCGCTCCTTTTCTTGCTGTATACGTCTGATCTTCCCGGTTTGATCCGCTCCAAATGCCTTCTGTTTGCTGATGACGCCAAGTTGTACGACTTCCCATCCCTGACTACAAACAGGCTGCAAGCTGATTTGGATGAAATTTCTCGATGGACTAAGGAGTGGTTGTTGCCTCTCAACTTGGAGAAGTGTTGCGTGCTGCATATTGGTAGGAATAACCCTCAGTATTCGTACTCGCTTATGGGGAGATCCCTTGCCGTGGTCAAGAGCCATCGCGACCTTGGCGTGGTGGTTAATTGTGAGCTGGACTGGTCGGATCACATCTCAGCTATTTGCAATAAGGCCAGGAGGACCACATATCTCATTCGGCGATCTTTCGGTGGTTGTGATATCCGGACTGCTAAGTTGCTGTATGAAACTTACGTGAGGCCAATTTTGGAATACGCGGGACCGGCTTGGTGGGTCGCCTTAAGATCCGAATCCCACCTTCTCGAGTCCGTGCAGAGATGGTGCACCAGAGTTCCGTTCCCGACTCGCTCTCGACCTGACTACCCTACGAGATTGGCACTGTTTGGACTGACTAGCTTCGAGGACCGGCGTACCAGGGGTGACTTGATCGTGGCTTATCGGGCGATGCACGGGTTCTTCGGTGTGGACCTTAGGCACTTGTTTGTTTTGAACCGGAATAACCTTCGGGGTCACGAGTTCAAACTTGCTAAGGAACCATTTCGCACTTCCTGCCGCATGAACTTCTTGGCGAACCGAGTTTTCAATGTTTGGAATCGCCTCCCCGTTGAAGTAGTGAATGCAAGTTCAGTTAACGGGTTCAAGAACTCATATGATAGACTGAGGTGAGGTGTTTAATGTGGAGACATTTTTTTTTTTTTTTTTGCAGATGTTTTGTTTATCGCAGAGTACTTTTAATTTTTGTTTGTAATTGAGTGCATAGGTACATGTACCTCCACTCTTATCAACATTTAATAATAATAATAATAATACCAGGGTGACCCTACAATTGAGAGCTCTAGCAGTGGAAAGATGTCTTAAAACGATCACCAATCCTATATCGGTGTTGGCGTCAAACTTATTGTTCTTCAGCTTTTCCAGGACGCTCAGTGAGTCGCTAACTATAAGGGCTTTATGAATCCGCCTGTTCAAAACCTCGCAGAGGGCTCGATCTTTGGCGAATGTTTCCGTCGAATAAATGGAGAAATGATTCGGCAGTCTTCCGCAGATTTTTAGGTTGAGCGAAGGGACCCAAACTCCATAGCCCACCGTGTCGGGGTTGATACATTTTGATGCATCTGTGTAGATGTCAGTATATCCCTCGAAATTTTTTTGGAGAAGCCCAGCGAAGGCTTGAGCGTTGGAGAGAGCGTTCTTAGGGAGGCCAGAATTTATGATGTTTCTTCTTTCAGACCGAATTTGGACATCATGTGGAAGAAAGGAAGGAGAGCAGAGGTCCATATAAGGTCTCGCATACTAGTGAGGTGCTGCAGTGCACGGACAAAACCAGGTACAGTGCCATTGAACCAGAGACGGTCCAATTCCGAAGGGTCATGCATGACAGACAGAAGGGGGTGTTCAGTAAACCGCATTACCTTTGAGACGAATTTGTACGACAACCAGAGTCTACGGAATTCGAGGGGCAGGTCACCACTTTCCGCCAGGATGACATGGGTTGGGGTCGAGTTCATCACGCCCAGGCAGACACGAAGAGCTGAAAATTGAACCCTGTCCAAGAGCAGCAGAACCGCCTTGGAACATCTTCCAAACAGGATACTACCATAGTCCAGATAAGGGCGCACGAGCCCTTTCTATATATTGAGTAAAGTGCTCGGATGCGAGCCCCAAGAAGGCCTGCATAGGCTTTTGATGATTTTTGTCTGAGAAATAGCCCTCGAGCACCTAGATTCGATCTGCTTTCCCCACTTCAGCTTGGGGTCAAATATGACCTGATGTTTCCAGGGGACAATTTGGGAGTTCGTCCGCACAGGAGGAGGTTCAGGGGGGAGGATGTGTTTGGAAAATATCATGGCTGATGACTTGGGTGCCGACACTGTCAAATTGCGCTCCGACAGCCAACAATGAATGGACGTAAGATTCAGTTTCTCGACGATTAAGGAAGGGTCTTTACCTGAACATATAATTGTAAAGTCGTCGGCGTACTGGATAGTGTAGACATCGTCATCGTTGGAATTCGGCTGAGACCTGGTGTAGAGGTTGAAAAGGGAAGGGGAGATAACCGATCCCCGAGGTAGGCCCACTGTGATTTGTTGTGACACATCAGTCCCAGAATCGTTTCTAATCGAATTTGTTCCTCCGAAATATAACTCAGGGATCCCGCATTCAACCATGTCAGTTCTAAGAATGTTCAGATCGACGGAATCATAGGCTCCAGCCAAATCAAGGAAGACCGCTATGGAACATAGTCCCTTGCTGAATGCCGAATAGATGAGAGCCGTGAGCAGAGAAAGACAGTCGGAAGTCGACCTACCTCTACGAAATCCGAAACTATGGGGGTGAATTCTTTTCTCTATAGCCGTCTCGATTCTCTCCTTTATCATCTTCTCAAAGACCTTCGTTATGCAGGGAGAAACGGCAATAGGTGTGTAGCTGGAGGGGAGTTTACAGGGGAATTCCCCTTTCGGATCGGGATCAAAACAGAAGTACTCATGATCGGGGGCGGGTTTCTATCCTTGAGGATGCTGTTGAGGAGCTCAAGGAGAAGTACCCTGGAGGAAGGGGGAAGATGATATAGCATGCAGTAGTCGATACCATCATGACCGGGAGCAGAATTCTTCCTGAAAGTTTAAGGAGTAATTGAGCTCACTCAGGGTAAAGTGGTCAATATTGTGCTGATAAAGGAGAGGACTTCTAGGAGAGGCATTAGAAGGGGAGAGCTTACGCAAGATCCCGACGGCGCAGTCCTTCGTCATAATGTGACCTGCTTTAGAGGGTGAAGGGTGACCAGAGAACTTTTTAACTATATTCCACATTCTATCTGATTTACCCAACGAAAGATTATGGCAAAAGTCTCTAAAGGAATTCCTCTTCTTTTTCCTCATGAGCCTATGAGGAGTCTGGTTTTAGCTACTTGATTCTTAAATTTGAGGAAATTAGCCTGAGAGGAGCACTTCTTACATGAAGCCAAAAGAGATCTTCTGTTTGACAAAGCGGCAGCGACCTCCTCGTCCCACCATTGGAGACTATATTTAGGGTTTTTGTTGAATTTATACTTAGGTATGGATACATCGGCGGCATACCTAACGGTCTCGATGAAATCTGGGATGTTAGATTGGCAAGACTGCTCAATCTTCTCTATGATGTCATTCGAAAAGAGGAGCCAATCAGCTTTTTTGACATTATAGACTCTAAGGGGTTTACCAGGATCTGCCTGAAGTTTGGGAGTTTTGTCTATAACAATCAGGATGGGGAAGTGGTCGCTGGTTCCAGGATCAGGAAGGACCTCCCAAGAGCAGTGTACCAACAAATCTCCCGTTGTTAGTTCAATCTGATCGCAACCAGAAGTCAACTCTCAAGTTGGCAAAAGGTGATGGGTTACTGTTGAAAAAGATACCAGATACCAGATACCACTAAACTCACTATACATCAGGATGAGAGTTCTGCTTTACATATGCTCAAGTGAAAAGAACTGATAGTTAATAATAATGCTTATGGAGCAAATGAGAATATTGGCAGAGATCGAACTGGGTGGAGGGTTGGATCACGCAATCACCAAAGGAAAAAAACAGCAGAAATGTTGTAGTTGGAAATTGTTCCACTGACACCTCCATCGTTGGTTTGGAAAAAATGACCTCACTACATATGTCTAATCTTGGCCCTAACACAAGTGCTGAAGATCTTCTATTGTTTCTGAAGAAAAGGTTTAATTCGGTTGATTGCGAGTTGTTGACTTCTCGCAAAGATCTCCTGATCTTTACTCGTCATTCAAGGTCACCATATCAGGAAGAGATGAGAATGAGATATTCAAGGCAGACAATTGGCCCCAAAATGTCCATGTAAGACCTTTTTTTTTTCGGAGGAATACAAACCGGAATCCCAGTTCATGGATATTGATCATATAGATAGCATACGAGATGTTATAGATAGTAAATCGATTTTAACAATCTTGCAATTGAATGTTCAATGTCTAACAAATAAATTGAATGATTTGGATGTTCTGCTTGCTAACGAGAGGCCGATCATTCTGAGCATAGCTGAGCATTGGTGCAATTGATTGATTGATTGATTTATTAACTGACGAACAAGAGACCGGGTTAGCACTTAGCCTCCCTGTGACACTACGACCAGCTTGGGTCTATTGTATCACTCTTTCGTCAGTGGTTCCTCACGAGAATAGGTTCGTGTCCTTTATCAGGTTCAATAGCCTGTTTATGAGGTTTTTCGGATTCATTCCCATTTCTGGGTTGATTTCTCCAAAGATTCTGTGACGCCTTCTTCCTAGGGCGTCGCATTCAAAGATTATGTGAGAGGCTGTTTCTTCCTCTTCACCGCAAAGTCTGCAATCCACAGGTTCTTCAATTATTCCTATGGTGTTCAGATGTTTCCTAAGGCCGCAGTGTCCTGTTAGCAGACCTACTATTATATGTGCCTTTGTTCTGTTTAGATTCAAAAAGTCAGCCGTCAAGGTTTGGCTTATGTGTCCTACCATGACTTTGCTGTGCGTTTGCCCGTCGCTCTGTTCCCAGTATTGTCGGTGTCTTTGTTTTATCCACTCCTCAATCAGGGTCCTGCATCGGTTTTTGCTGATTCCAAGCACAGGTTCTGGCCCTGTGAATGGCGTTTCAGATGCTTGTCTTGCTAATTGGTCTGCTTTTTCATTGCCCGCTATTCCCTTGTGACCTGGCACCCACATCAAAGTGACCTTGTTGTGTTTTGCCAGCTCCTGAAGGTCCTGGAGGCATTCCCAGACGAGTCTAGACTTTATCTGTGTCGAGTTGAGGGCCTTGATAGCGCACTGGCTGTCAGAGAGAATGTGGATGTGTTTTCTTTGGTAGCCACTTTCCAGGTTCTTCTGTATGCATGTTCTAATCGCATATGTTTCAGCTTCAGCTATCGTGGCGTGTTTGCCGAGAGGTATTATGTAATCCCTTCTTGGCCTCACTCCATGTATTCCCGCTCCTGTTCCTTCATCTGTCTTTGAACCGTCTGTGTACCAGACTATTTCTGCAGATGATTGTGATTCTATACTCGAGATATTGAGATATTCAAGGCAGACAATTGGCCTCAAAATGTCCATGTAAGACCTTTTTTCTTTCGGAGGAATACTAACCGGAATCCCAGTTCATGGATATTGATCATATAGATAGCATACGAGATGTTATAGATAGTAAATCGATTTTAACAATCTTGCAATTGAATGTTCAATGTCTAACAAATAAATTGAATGATTTGGATGTTCTGCTTGCTAACGAGAGGCCGATCATTCTGAGCATAGCTGAGCATTGGTGCAATACCGAGGGTATCAAATTCATGACGCTGAGAGGATATAAGCAGCTCGCATGGTACTGTCGTCCTACTCATAAACATGGAGGCACTGCCAAGGGCGTATTTCAGCTAGAGGGGGGCAGCTCATACCCGAGAAAAGTAGGTAACACGTTTTTATTTCCCACTTGCCAGGAAAATTAACATTTATTTTATCTTCAAGGGGGGGGCAGCTGCCCCCCCTGCCCCTACCTGGGTACGCCCATGGGCACTGCCATCTATGTGCGTGCTGATGTTGATGCCGAGAGTTTTAATGTTGCTGGTTTCTCCGTGGAAATGAACTTTGAGGTTTGCGCGATCAGACTGATTTGGACAGATTTTAAGTTTTAAGGTATGTGTTGTGAGTATATATAGGTCACCTCAAAGTGACTTTGAACTATTTTTATCTCATTTGACTAATTTAATACAAAAGTGTTATAAGTCTTGTAAGTATTTGTTGATCTGTGGTGATCTAAATGTGAATTTTCTGGATGATTCACCGATAATGAAAAAAGTACTTGATGATCTCTTAGTAGGCTTCGGTCTACAGGTAACCTCTATTGATCCAACACATGTGTTTGTGAATAAAAATGGCAGATTATCCTCCAGTAAACTTGACTATATTTTGACAAATATAAGTGACTATAAGAGTCGCGTATTTGAGGCTAATGTTGGTGACCATAAGGCTTTGTCTCTCGCTTGTTTTTTTGATGCCCAATTGAGGGTCCCTAATGATAGACATAAGTCCGATTATTTTTATAGAAACTTGTCGGATGAAAATTTGTATTGTTTTAAGAATTGTATGAGCACGATGCAGTTTGATGTGATATATTCTAGCTTAGATGTTGACTTTAGTTTCCAGAGTTTGTTTTCGATTTTGAGATCTGAATTTGATGAATGCTGTCCTCTGATACGTCATGGTAGCAAAAAGGCCCCCAAAGTAAAGTGGCTGACAAGCGAAGTAAAGCTGGCTAGTAAGCATCTGAAAAATTTACATTGGCTATCTGTACATCTGCAGAACGAGAATTTAAATATTGTTCATAAAAATGCCAAAGGGCAATAAAATAACCTACTCAGGGCAACTAAACTCAAGTATAATCAAAATCTTTTATACAAAGCTGTCAAAAAGAATAAAACTTTATGGCGACTTGTGAATGAGGAGACTGGAAGAGGTATGAACGCTGATCAGTCCATCGCTCTGGACGTTGACGGAAACAGACTCACTGACGCACGCGCTATATCTAATGCAGGGGCGCAGCCAGGGGGGGGCCCGAGGGGCCCGGGCCCCCCCCGAGATTTTTCTGCATGCAAACTTCTCTACCTGTATATCAGTAGATACAGTTGAATATTCGCGTCGGGCCCCCCCCGAACAAAAATTCTGTTGAATATTCGCGTCGGGCCCCCCCCGAACAAAAATTCTGGCTGCGCCACTGATCTAATGCTTTTGCTGAATATCTTGAGTCAATCAATGAGATGAGTTTGAATAACTATTATGGTAATACAAGGTCAGTTTGTTGTACTGTATCTAAAATGGGGTGTAATACCTTTTTTTTTCCACACTGTAGATGAATTAGAGGTCATGGATGTTATTTGTGGTTTGAAAAATATGAGCAGTACAGGTGTTGACGGCATATCCATGAAACTGTTGAAAGCAGCAGCAGGATGCATTGCGAAACCTTTGTCCTATATTATTAATTTGTCCTAGAGACTGGTAAATTTCCATCGGCGCTGGGTTTGGCTAAGATTATTCCAGTTTTCAAGAAGGGTGACCCACTCAATGTTGCCAACTATAGACCTATATCAATTTTGAGTGCATTCTCGAAGATCATTGAAAGAGTAGTCTACAATAGAATTTCAAGTTTTAATTCCGAGTTTAATATATTAAATGATAGTCAGCACGGGTTTAGAAATATTAGGTCTACCCAGTCGGCAGGGTGTTGCTTTGAGGAGGTCTTTCACAGGTGTCTTCACGATGGTATGTTTGTCGTGGGTGTTTTTTTTTTTTATTTGACAAGAGCTTTTGATTGCCTGAACCCTGAATTTTCAGTAAATAAACTTTACCATCTTGGTTTCAGGGGAAATTTCTTAGAGTGGGTCAGGAGCTTTGTCGTCGATAGGTCGTTTGTCGTTTTGGTCGCTGGAGGTGTGTCGGAGGAGTGTGCATTAGGTCTGAGAGTTCCTCAGGGGTCTGTTCTGGAACCGCTGCTGTTCTTGTTGTTTATAAATGATTTGCCCGAATTTATGGAAGCTGGTGTGATAACTCTGTTTGCGAATGACACCCCAGTGGTGGTCTCGGGGCGGACTCTTGGGGAGCTTTCGGAGTCGTGTGGATGCCTCATGCGGAGTTTTATGGATTGGTGCCGTGCGAACAATCTCATGGTAAATATCTCTAAGACAGAGATGATTTATTTTACCAATACTAACTCAGAGAGGCCATCCCTTTCCTTGCCTATGATAGATAAAAATCTAATATTCAGGGAGAGTGTGAAATTTTTGGGGGTTCACATAGATGCAAATTTAAAGTGTGGGTCACACATGTGGAGACGCTGAGTACGAAACTCAGTTCTGCATGTTATGCAATACATAGACTGAAAAATTCTTTACCTTCAACGGGATTATTGAATGCATATTATGGCTTGGTGCATAGTCACATGAGCTATAATACAGGGTGTTTCACCATAAACTGGACAAACATATATAGCCGTGCAGACGACGCCGAGGAAGTCATTTTTATCTTATGACATATACCCTGTTTTCGACGCATAAGCGAGATGCAGGGTGTTTAATGTCAACTTTGAGCAATATTCTGATAACTGTGGTGAGTTATGCGTGACATTTGAAATAACAGTTACTGGTCACATCTTAGTATTTTTTAGGGCTCAATTCAATTGTGGTGTAGAATTCTGAAAAAAAAATTCGAAATGGCGGAAAGCCTGCAGAGTTGAATTTGTTTTTCTCGGTTGCCAATTTGGAAAGCACTATTTGAACGTACTAGATTTTCTAAGATTTTCCGTGAAAATTCTTTTTTTCAATTCGAACTCAACCTTCTTTTCACATGTCTTCAGTGAGAAAAAAATTTCGACCGAAATTGTTGAATCCATATTTTCATAAAATTCCTCTGGTGCTGAATGCCCAACAGCTAATTTGGCTAATTGTATTCTGTCATGAACGCTTAGAACTGGAGACGTTTTAAATAATATACCAAATGTTTGTTCTATTGCGCATAGGTGTTTACAGAATTTGCCACCTGTGCCTGATGGACAATCACAAAAAGCAATATTAGCATTCACTGTATAAAATAAATTGGAATCTTTTTCAGATGCAACATGGAAAATAGAGCTCTGCTGAAACAAGAATAACTTCGAGGTTTTTGGATGGAAAATTTTCGAAATCGCGATTCATGATACAGGGGGTGAAAAAATCGCTTTCAAAGTTAGGGATGACAAAATCGTGAAAAATCAATTTTTTCAAATTAGAACCCCATTTTTTTATGGCAGATATTGAATCTACGTTAAAAAATAATGTGAGTGTATGCACCACACCCTTGCCCTAAAGTGGATATTAACTCAGAAAATATCCATTTTAGGGCAAGGGACGAAAAGTTCAGTGTTTCAGTACAGTGTAAGCTTTCAGGAGAGGGCACAGTGGATGAAAAATGTGACAATTGGGTAAAAGATTTTTCATACTCGACCAATACAAACTGTATAACGTTAAGACGCTATCCTAATGCAACTCGCTATGAATTTCGAACGCTATACGTGTGTCAACACTCATCATTGAATAAAGTAGCTGAACGAAAACGGCAGTCGTGTGAAGTTAGGAACAAAAATTGCAAAGCACAAATAGACATTAAATTTAAAAAAATTGTCCCTTTGATAAATAATGTTGATTTCTTTTGCTCTAAAACACATATTTCTATAATCAATTTGGGGTTTAGATCTTCTTGAATTTGCAAATTCCAACAATTTTCGCTTATAGTAGTTTTCGAACACATTGATGATAAAATCAACCAATGCAAAAGAGTTAAAAACCTTGCATCTTTGCAAAACTATATCTTCAAAAATCCTAATTGAAGCTTCAATGTAATTATTAGTATTGTTACCTCTTGTTTTTATATTATTTCTGTACGAAATACACCATTCTTTTCTGCGGACCCACAATTTCTCCAGATGATCATATAATGCTTTGTTACTTTGTACTATATTATTTTTCTTCTTCTTTTTCAACCTGTATTCGTCCACTCCTGGACATAGGTCTCTCTCCACCGCTTCCATGTCTCCCTATCCTGCGCCACGTTCATCCACCTCTTACCAGCCAGCTTCCTGATATCATCTACCCACCGTTTTTGGGGACGCCCGACACTTTTGTTTTCTCTGGGTCTCCATACCGTTATTCTATGAGCCCATCTAGTCTCGGACATTCTTGCCAAATGACCAGCCCAACTCCACTTCATCTCCGCCACCTCCTGAAGAACGTCTCTGATTTTGGTACGTTGTCTGAATGTCTGATGCACTCGTTTCTTATTCTGTCACGTAGAGAAACACCCAGCATGCGGCGCTCCATAGCTCTTTGAGTTGTTGAGAGTTTATTGGCGAATATTTTAGTCAGACTCATTGGTCGCATTCACCGGACGAAGCTCAAAGTAACGTTCCGCTACCGATACCTAGCGCAAATCAAAAGCGCTCCGAAAAATGGTGTCTGCTCCAGAACGTGTTGAGTAAGTAGCGCATGTGCCACCGGACGATTGCGCTAGTGTTTCGGAACAGTTGCCCAACGGCAGTGGCGGCTCGTCAGGGACGGCAGGGTCGGCAATGCCGACCCTATATATTTTATGTCCAGCCAAAATTTAAATTACTCTTTCTTCTGTTGAATTACCAAATTTATTATAATTATTGTATTTCCAAGACCTGTGTAAATAAAATTCTATAAATCATATTTGTATATCACTGATATATTTCAACTTCTTGGAAATACGCTCTTCCAATCTCAACGCCGCGCCGTTTCCGTCTACTCAAATCAGTCCGAGACTCCGAGAATTGAAATATATGTACGGGAAGACGAGAGCGCATCGAACGCTTTCTAGCGACCAAGTACGGCATGCCGGTCCTAATTCGACGTTTCAATGAAATGCGAATACGAATGAGGCGAAATAATTTTAACTCGACTCTTTTCTGTTGGAATTTTATTCAGATAATGATAAATATTATATTCGCCTCCTAGTTAATGCTTTTTCAAAATCGAAAATGCGATGTTTTCGTTGTTCGTTCATTTTAAGAGATAAATGTTGCTTAAAACGAATTTTTGTCGTATTTCGTACTATTATAGACGAGGATATCGAATATGATAGTATTTATATGAATTTCCTCCCATTTCCACTATTTCCCGAAATTTTTAGCCGAGAAACAAAATGCTGAACAGTAGCCGCTAAACTCTTATAGCAGGCTCAACACATCTCAGGGTCGGCAAATGGGATTATGCCGTACCTGGAATGCCTCGACTCGTAGGACACGAAGAACGATCGGATCGGGGATTGTTTTCGTTTGTATTGCGGGATGCGGCTACAGGAGCCTTCAGTGTTCGTTTGTTTGGCTCTTAACGGGGTGAGTGGTTGGATCGTTCTTCCAGGAAATTAATTATTTTACGCGAACTCAAAAACTTCCTATTCTGTTAGAGATGTGCATAAATCATGTATTTGACAAAAAATGGAGTAAAATGAATGGTGATTATAATGCAGAAAAAAAATAATATGCAAGGCATTTGAAAAAATGAAGAAAAATCGATTTGAAATTCGTCATGTTGATAGTCTTTTTGTGGACTCTATATGCTGGAGATGCTTTATTATAGCTGGGTAGGATACTTTGAAGTCTTGTCTTTCAATCCATATAAAACTGTTATTGGTATATGCAAGGGTTCGTGAAATATAATTGGATAACATAGCCTCTACAAGTATCATTTTTTGTCAAAATGGCCAATATTTCGAAAACTATCGAATAAAAATATGTGAAAAGTATACGAAAGCATGCAGGAAGTTTCAGAGAATTGAAAAACACTATTGAATATAGGGTGTCCCATTTGAAAAAACAAAGTCACCCGCTATTCCTCTTTTGTGGGCCACCCGATATATTCGAAAATATTTTTAGGATGTGCTCTTCTTGGAGTATATCAAGTCTGCATCAAAAAATTTTGACAAACTCAGTCCGTTACGCGTATATCGTCCATTGCGGCACTAGTGGGACACCCAGTATATCTGCCGACCCAAGATAAAAGTTTACGAGCCGCCACTGCAACGGTCACGTCCGGTGAATGCGACCATTGTCTCCAATCCGTATGTTTGTACGGGCAGTACGCATGTGTTGTATACTTTGCGCTTCAAATTTATAGGGATCTTGTTGTTTTTTAGGATATGTCCAAGTTTCCCGAAAGCTGCCCATGCCATCCTTATGCGTCTTGTTATTTCTGCATGCTGGTTGTCCTTCCCTAGTTTGATGGTATGGCCGAGGTAAACATATTCGCTGACGCATTCGATGGAATTTTTCCCTACATTTATGGTGATGTTGTCCGGACTCATGATTTTCGTTTTATTGAAATTCATTTCGAGTCTCATTTCAGACGCTGCTACTTCCAATTCAGTCAGCATTTCCCTCAGTTCTGTGATGTTATTACCCATGAGTACTATGTCGTCCGCAAACCTCAGATGGTTGAGCCTAGTGTTCCACTTCAATTGCTTGAATAGGTCTTCCAAAGCTAGTGTGAACAGCTTGGGCGAGATAGTGTCTCCCTGTCGCACACCTCTACCCAAAGGTATCCGTCCGGTTACTGATGAGTCGTCCAACCTAATCTGTATCGAGGCCCTCTCATAGATATTTTCGATGATCTTGGTGTACCTAGAGTCCACTCTGGCATTTTGCAAAGCTGTAATAACAGCACTGATCTCGACAGTGTCGAATGCCTTTTTAAAATCGACAAAGGCCAGATATATATATATATATATATATATATATATATATATATATATATATATGTATATGAATCGGTCTTTTCGGGGACATTTCGATGCATGAATTGGTCCATTCGGGGACATTCGGTCCATTTGAGGACGGTCCTCGAATTGCTGATGCAACGATCGGTCTATTTGAGGACGGTCCCCAAATGGGACGGCTTTTTGGGGACGTTTGAGAAAACTGAAGAATATGAATATTTTTCATTTGGATCGCATGTTATTGATCGCCAAGCGGTTATTTCTGTCAAATTTTCATTCGACGCGTTTTTTTTTCTCGCGGCACCGCGACTCGATCTTGCTTTTTCCACCTACCATTGACCACTGGCGGACATAGGGGGAGGGCCATGGGGGTCATGGCCCCTCCCTTGGACCTTGAAATTGACAATAATCTCTTTATCAGTAGTCCTGTAATGTTGGTAAAAAATTTCTATCTATTCATGGCCCCCCTTGAAAAAATTCATGCCCCCCCCCCCACCCTCTGCAAAACTGTCTGGATCCGCCAATGCCATTGACAGATTTCATTTTTTTCTGATACTTCGAGGGTCATCTGAGAAATTTTTTTTATCGCGGCACCGCGACTCCATCTTGCATTTTTCCGTTACTAGTTACAAATTTCTTTTTTTTGACACTTCGAAGGTCATCGGAAAGATCTTTTCAACTAAGTTTTTTTCAGGGTTCCATGACTCCATCTTGCATTTTCCTACCAGCATCGGTAGGTTTACATTTCTTCTGACACTTCGACCGCCATCAAAATAAAGTTTTTATGGTTTCAGTATAGTAGTAATAGTAATAGTAAAAAAGGGGTTACAGTTCACTGCGACCTTAAGGTCTATTGTGCCCCCTGACAGAGCTGTTATCATCGCGCCTCCTACAGCTCGCCTTCCAGTTCCAGAGATTTGATGAAATCCATAATCTGGGACGGCTTCAAGGAGGATAACTCCCCACTTCTACAAGTTTCTTGTCCAAAGCACTCTTTTCTTTGGCTTGCAATGGCATAGCATTCCGTAACCAGGTGAATAGGAGTTTCTTCCTCCTCCCCACAGAATCTACACCCGTCAGTGTCTGATAAACCCATTCTCAACAGATGCTTTTTTAGGCGACAATGTCCTGTGGTTTCAGTATACTGGATATAATATGTTCTTTTCACCTGATTTTTTTTTACGGCACGGCGACTCCATCTTGCATTTTATCACTTAATAAGTACCAGTGAGGGATTTTGATTTTTGTTCTGACATTTCGACGGCCATCCGAAAAAGAATTTTTATGGTTTCATTATACTGGATTCATGATCTTTGAAACTATTCTTCTTGCGGCTCCGCGACTCGATCTTGCGTTTTCCTGCCACCAGTGGTAGGTTTCTAGTTTTTCTGACACTTCGACGGCTACCCGAAGAAAAGTTTTTGTGGGTTTAGTGTACTGGAAGCATCCTCATTTCAACTAAATTTTTGAAAAGGCGGCACCGCGACGCCATCTTGCATTTTTCCACTACCAGTGACAAATGTTATTTTCTGCTGCATTTCGACAGCCATAAATAAAAGTTTGTGGTTTTAGTATACCCGATTCATAATCTTTTCAACTAAATTTTCTCTTCGTGACACCGCGACTCTATTTTGCATTTTCCAACTATCGGTGACAAATTCAATTTTTTTCTGACAATTCCGAAGATTTGTGTTTTCAGTATATTGGATTTCAACTAGCTTTTTTCACAGCGCATGCTACCCTGCCGGTAATGAACAGACGAATGCGTACCTAATAAAATCTTTGGATGATTGTTTTATTGAGTGCATTAGTTGGGTGAAATAATACAATCGTCATAGAATAATCGAAAGATAATTTTTTCTTTTATTTCTGATAGCCAGCGTCATCTGTATCGAAATGTACTACCTAAAGCCATTCTTTCGCGTCAATCACGGTTCAAAACTATTTTGAAAACATTTCGAAGTGAACGTCACCAGTTCGTGCATCGCTAAAGAAAATGCCACAATTTCAAAACGGTGACGTCATCCTAGAAATGTCAATTCAATTTATAAATTCATAAGTAGAAACACGATACACGCACATAATTATAATAATTTTAGAATTCTGTTTATTGTTATCATTTTTCTTTAGGATAAATACTGTATTTAAAAAGGATTCCAATCATTTTATTTATGATTCGAAGGTTTCAATATATTCGATGGTGCATTGTGCAATATATTCAAATTGGTTCAATCAAAAGAGAGAATCAGCAATATAGATTTTAAGAATTTCAACATACATTTTTGAAACTTTATATAATACTTCAGAATTCTCGAATAAAATTCTGCTTCACTCGAAATGATTTATTCCTTCACATGTTACAATAACTTGCCATCTTCAGGCATGCAAAAAACAGAGCGGTCATGTGTAAATAACATTCAAAATAAAAACGGTGAAAACAAATAACCAGTATTCTTCAATCAGCTGCTTCCAAACGTTCAAACAGTTCGAACTATTCCACTACCTGTTGTCAAGACGCTTCACCATTTGGTGTGTGACGTCACTGACGTCACCATTTCGGCGGAGAACACGAAAATTTCAAAACGAACGAAATAGTTTTTAAGTATTGTCACCCGAAATAAGGTTTAAGCCTGTACTCGATGCATATCGGATCTGTCTTCGGATTTTTGTTAAAGTACAAAAGAACCACCAGCAAAAAAGTTAATGATTGATATCTCCCAAATTGCGTGCCAAATACCGAATCGAAGTTTGTCCAATGGTACCGACGTTATACTGTTATACTGTTCGTGGCCAAGACATTTTTCATTGTTTATGGCGCGATTAATGATTATATGAGGAACTTGGCTTCAATGTTTCGTATGACTCTTCAGTCTTCATCTTTACAGATTTCTCTATCAGTATGGCAATTCAATGAAAGGCAGTCATCATTTACGGCAGTCGTTTCTATTATTGATCTAAAAATTCTGAATCAAGGCGAATTTATTTTTCATTATTACTGCCTGTTTCATATACCGCAACGAATAATATACCGCCAAATGCAGCTAATAAATTCTTCCACATTTTGGAATTCCAGAGATGAGTTATATTTTTCTTATGTCCTATATCCTACAAGAAGTTTCTCATCATTTTTTTTTCACGAAGTATTAATAATCACGGAAGATTAACCTGCATTTTCAATGATACGTACGAAATTCACCTCAAGAGTCTAGATACCGCCAACCTCCCACGTGTCGCTTTCAATCGAAAGTGCAATAAAACAGCCGACAAATATCCGCACGCGGCACGCGTCACACAGATGGCTGTCACAGCTGGTCCAGCTGGACATCGTGTCGTACTCGAATAGTAGTACTTCGCGGTCTTTTTGACCCGATTCGAAATATATTCGCCGTGAACATTCTAGGAGATGCAGTGAGAATAGGAAATGGATATATAATTTCTAATTTTATTCCAGCTTCGTATTTATAATGAAATGAACACCATATTATCTTGATATTGAATCTTAGTTCCCTGACATCGAGAAGTTTGAAAAGGGTTGAATAACGATAATTCATAACCCTTTCACTTTTATGAAGTATCCAGGTTGGCCAAGATTTAGGTTTATCAAGTTTTTTCACTTGGAACTAACGCAGGTTGTTACTCGTGAAAGGCAAAATAATTTCAGAGACGTTGCCATGTTGCCAATGTGTCACAGGTTTCGATCTCTGTGGTCGTCCAGAATTGAATCGCGTAGAAAACGTCAAAAATTCACGTTTTCCAAATGCAATTTCTGGATATTCAGACCAGAGAAATGTAGATATGAATGGCGAGAACGTTACCTTGATGTCTGAAATAGAGTTACCGATCTATAATACTTTTTTTATTCATTTCGGGAGCAATTTCATTTTTCCTATTCGTATTTTAGAGTGAGTTCTTCTAATACGAAATATTTATCAAAGTGAGTTATAGGCGTGAGTTTTAGGCGTGAGTTTTTATAACTCATGCTATTGGTTTATAGATACTATCACAGCCCAAAATCAGTCGAATAATGGATATATTATTCTATGGTAGTAGATAAATAAACATTTTGAATAATACGTAATTACTACGATCTCTATGTAGAAACGACAACGTTGCGTATATATCTGAAGGGTTAAGGACTATAACCTAACATTTTCAAAATATAAACGGTAAAATGTGTCAGAATGTCATGGCAAACCGGGATACTTTATGAAAGTTAATGAAGTATATACCATATTGAACTCAAAGCCATTTTTTCGAGCGAATCACAAAAAACTATTTCGAAAACATTTCGAAGTGAACGTCACCAGTTATTGTATTGTTAAAATGCTACAATTTCAAACAGCTGATTCTAGAAGCTCTCAAAAACGTTCGAACATCGGTTCGAACTACGCCAATACCAGTTTTCAATCCGCTTCAAATTATTTCGAACCCTTTTAGCCATTTTTTCGCGTGACGTCATCATAGAAATGTCAATTCAATTTTCAAATTCATCAGTCATAAACACGATACACGCACATTATTGAAGAAATTTATGTGTGTATTTTTAAAATGGATTCCAATCAGCTTATGTATGATTCAAATGTTCTTGTCCTGATTAACGAAATGCTATTTGAAAAATATATGCAATATACCTATTCATATTGGTTGAATCAAGAGGAAGAACCAGTATTATCAATTTCATGAATTTGAACATACATATTTAAAACTAAATAATATTTCAGAATTCTCAAATAAATGCATGCTCCACTCGAAATGATTTATTACTTCACAGGTTGTAATGCATTCCAGCTAGATAACGTATTATTTTGCAAAAAAGTTGATAATCCAACCAAGCTTTGAACTCGAGACCCCCCGGGCAGCAAGACACCGCGTAGCCTATCAAGCCACCAAGACCAACATGTGACAATGTAATTTCTGAGTATATCACGACTCCGACCTTTCCGACGGCTTCGACCAAAATACAAAATTATCGAAGATCCGACCGCTCGGACCCCAATACACTTTCAAATCTTTAGAGGAATGATTTACATACATTTTTACTAATTTCTGCAGTAGAACATGAACCAAAAAGCGACATTTTCAATTTTGAATGAATTTTATGTCAAATTTTGTCACTTTAAATAGACGCTGATATTTATCTTCTTTGTTTACCGCAATGCATATCATATGTCTAAATTCGTGACTTCTCATTGGCGGAGCCATGTGTGAATGAATTAATCGTTACAATTCTAGTTCAAACTATCCCACTTCCTGCTTTCAAACCGATTCAAATTATTTCGAACCATTTTAACGGGGTAATTCCTTCGCTGCAATTATACAATAATTTTTCATCAATTAGAGATTCAATGGCTCAATATTGTATGAGTATCGTAGTTAAAATTCAATGCTCAATTAGGTCAATGAATCAAAATCGGAACGCGTGCGAACATTTTTGCTATTTTGCCCATTGACAAAACGATTTTCTATTTACGAGAGCAGAGTTAAAAATTATTAAAAACTCCAAAATCTATTTTTCGTAGAATTAACTGGCCATTGTTCGCTATTTCACAGAGGTATAGACAACCAAAAACCTCAAAAATTGCAACCACTTCACTGAATATCAATAACGAATTCATTTTCTGACTTCCTTTCAGACTGAAAGTGAATCTTTGCCTGCATATTCTTCACCCATTTCAAACTAATAATTGAATGTTTGTGTCTCAACCCAATACCATGCAGAATGCTAGAAATTTCCGATTTTTTGTCAGATTGTAATGGATAATCTCATGGGAAATTCTTGCTAAAGAATTGCGGCATTCCATTTTACCATATTATATGCGAATCGTCACCCCTAGAATGAGGCTTGATGAAACTGTACTTGTCCCATCATACTTATTATTTAAATGTTTCAGGAAAAATTTATCGAATTGCAATTCGTTAACGAAATTACATCAGGCAACCCTGAATACACCAACAAAGGGCGCCAAACAATTTTTATCGGAAGCGCCGAAGCGGTGACATTTACGATCGTTTGAATTATCACGCTCAGAGGGTACCGCCAACGGCGCCAACCGCAACCAAGCGAACGAGAAATGGCCGTACCTGAACACACATCTGTTACTTCATTATATTCGATTATGGTTCTTAATAACTGATTCAAATATTATTCGATTTGAATCAAACAAATGCAGGAATTATGTGTGATTTATGAGCGGAATCATTCTTTCCCCGTACTCACAGAAATTTAACATAATTCGCAATGCCCGGCAAGATAGCATAATTTTGAATGAGAAATATTTTTTGAATGCACAAAAAATGGGTTTCCCACTGATTCACAAATAATTCGCAGTAACAAAATTGTGTGAGGTATTTTTTGTGTGGCTCGTAACAGATTCATCGGAAGAATTGAGTTCAAACGAACCGCCATCGATAAAATAAATAATCTATTGTGATTTCCCAGATTGGATGCCTGATCCGCTATGAAGTTTGCCCGTGTGGTACGGCTTAATTTCATCTTGAAATTGGGAATGAAGTCAATATTTTATATCCGCTATTTTTTATTATTTCACTCATTCCATGACTTTTTCGGATGGATGATATTGATTTCTGGTGAGACGATTAAAATACAACGACGATGCGCGCAATATCATGAGGTATTAATTTTTTAGTGATTGCTATACCTGATAAGCTAGCACATTTCTCAATACCTTATTTATTTATCCCTGGATTTCACGTCAACGAATGATGGGAATTATGTACAAATCGCAATTTATGTGCACAGTCAGCACTCTTCAGTCATTTGTTATTGACAAATAGAAAATTACTGATTAATCTATCATTCGATTTCAATAAAACGAAGGTAAGAATTATGTATAAATAACGCGTGATTTTTGTCCGTTTTCCCGTACTTCTCAGGAATTTTTCATCGAGGTGTAAGCTCGCCTCCTTAAATTGAGTAGTTGACAGGGTAGCCCATGAGGTCTTCCTCAGAATATCCAGAGAACTGAGAAGGTACAGGTAATGACATAATTGAAACTCACGGAGCCTGGTCCCATCTGAACAATCTCATGAGCGAACCTTCCTAATTATGTAATTATCAACAAAGTCAGCATTGGGAGTGCGCTGAAATCTCTTTTTAAACTATAAGAAATGAAACTATAACCATTGGATAGAACTGCTTAGTTAGAAATGCCCAATTTGAATAATAATAAAGATTTCTGACCATCGTTTATTGAATATCTAGGAATAAACCTTGACATTGAGCTTCAGCTTTTAAAGCAATAAAGGCTACCATCAATGTGTAGAAGTCTAGCTGGTGTGAAGCTTACGGATGTCCTGAACCCGAAAAACTGCGATGGATGAACACCATGATTGTGAAACCAAAAATCACTGATGGGGAAGTATTCTATCTACCGAAGTGTTAGAAGGGGCAGGAGGGTACAAGCAAAACCCTTGATAAAATTGAGAGGCCTGTGTGTGCATCACTGGATTTTTGAAAACGAGCCTCACTAAGGCACATCTTAGGATTATTACAGATCTAACACCCCTTCATCTAGTGATAGGCATATATAGTTAATGAGAGAACAAAGACTCAGACAGCCTAGTCCTTACTCTTCAATCAATAATATTTCATCAGTAAATCTTACGAGTGACAAAACTCTCTATAGAGACAAAGCAAAGAAGGAGAAAAGAGAACTCACCACCCAACACATAATCATTTAATGTTACATAGACGGTTCAAAGGAGATTTTGCTTGCAATGTTTGGAGATATTGGGGAGGGGGTCTTTGACGATACCCTACATAATTCCATATGCAATGCAGCAAAACGGAAAGGGGTAAAACCCCCCACTGTCAAGTGGATCACAGCTATGTTGATAGGGCGAACCGTCAAGTCCTGCCTGGGGGGAACTGTAGTGACTGTGCTGATGAACAGGGGATGCCCTCAAGGAGGGGTGCGATCAGCCCTGCTGTGGAGCCTGGTCATTGACGGTCTTTTGGAGAAGCTTACGACCGATGGTTTTAACGACCAGGCATATGCCGACGACATAGTGGTGACTGTTAGAGGCAAGCATGAAGGCTCATTAAGCAGCCGAATGCAACTTGCCCTCAGTATTATCGAAAAGTGGTGCTAGGAAGAGGGGCTAAAGGTCAATCCCTCGAAAACAATACTAATCCCGTTCGCTAGAAGGAAGAATCTCGACCTCACAGCGCCGGTCCTATATGAACTTCTGAACTTCTCTAGTGAGTGCTAATACCTAGGTGTCATCCTGGACAGTAAACTCAACTGGAGGAAACACATAGAAAAGACTCTTTCCAAAGCCACGGCGACCATATGTGGGCCTGCTAGAGACTCTTTGGAAAGACATGGGGCGTGAAACCAAAAATGGTTCTGTGGTTATACACAGCGGTGATACGCCCTATTGTCACCTATGCTTCCTTAGCATAGTGAACAAAAACCGAAGAGGTCACCATACGCAGCCGGTTGGAGAAACTACAAAGGCTTGCCTGTATTGGTGTCACGGGAGCTATGCGCACAGCTCCTACAGCAGCGCTTGGGGTCATACTCGATCTGTCTCCCTTACATGTGAGGAAATGCAGCCAACTGGATGCGATAAGAATATCCCTTAACTACCTGGAAATTGGGTTGGAGACATAAGGATTTTGAATCAACTGGATTCAAACCTCTTGGCAAAACCATCGGATGCCAATAATCTTTGATTTCGAAACGCCCTTTGAAACGGTGAGCTATGACAGTCCTAGAGCAATAAGTTTCGTAAATCGCTTGGACAGAAAGTCTTCCATATGGTTTACCGATGGATCAAAATCTGAAAGAGGCACTGGTATTGGGATATATGGACCTAGATTGAGGATCTCTAAAGCCCTGGGAAGTGAACCCTCCATTACACTATTACACAGACCGAGATACTGGCTGTGTACATAGGCGCTCAGGAGTGTCTTAAAATGAATCTCGAAGGGGCGCATATCTTCATCACCACGGACAGCCAGCCCGCGCGGAGGTCCCTGGAATCACACTGCCAGCGATCTCTGCTGACATAGGAGTGCCGTTACACCGTAAAGCAACTGGCCAGAGGGAATAAAGTGAGTCTACCATGGGTGCCAGGGCATTGTGGTGTTGAAGGAAATGAAAAAGCCGAAGGGCTTGTGAAAAGTGCATCAAGGCTAACACCTGCTGGTCCTGAGCCTTTCTGTGGGCTTGGAAAAGACCACTATAATACAGCGGTTCAACAATGGGAATCGAACAACAGAATAACCCTCTGGAGAAACACTCCTGGACTTATTCAGTTCAATAAATTCGTGATGATTTCACCGACCTAAAC
This sequence comes from Adalia bipunctata, assembly GCA_910592335.1. Lineage (NCBI taxonomy): Eukaryota > Metazoa > Arthropoda > Insecta > Coleoptera > Coccinellidae > Adalia > Adalia bipunctata. The sequence goes on along the minus strand of OU342950.1, from coordinate 48,765,934 downwards.
CAGTAAGCTCTTAAAGCTATCACGAGCTGAGCTTAGGGTGATGGTAGGTCTGCTGAGAGGGCACTGTCGGTACAAACATTTGTAACGTATGGGGAAGTCAACAGATGAGATTTGTAGACTCTGTGGATCAGAGGCAGAAACAGCTGAACACATAGTATGCAAGTTTCCAGAACTGGCTGGTCTGAGAACCATGTCATGTGGAAACCAGTTTTGGATACCCACGAGGTAACGGCCAAGGTTCCTAAGGATGTTGTCGGTCTTATCAACACCATAGACGACGTCCTTGGGTTTCAATGACTGAGTAGGCTAGTGAACAAAAGATCCATGTGGTCGCAGTTCCCGGGAGGCTAATTGAGCTATAATCGACCCCAGTTAAAATAATAATAATAATAATAATAGGCACGATAGACCTTGAGAACAATCTATCACGTTTTCAATTGTTATTTGCAGTCACCCAAAAAACGAGGTGAAAACTGGAAAGTGGTCTCATGGCAACTACATATACATATATTCGTGATCATGAGCGTCGCCAGAGGGGTAGGGGGCGGCTACCCCCCACCCCCCCCTTCCTGGAGCTCCTCAGAAAAACTCATGAAATAATAGCATAATATACGAAAATCAGTTCATTATTTCCATTCTGATTTATTTTTGCCCCCCTCCTAGCCCCATTTTCCCCCCTAGCTCAAAGGCTGGCGATGCCCTTGTTCGTGATAATGAAGAAATCTTCCGAAGAGTGTAAAAAATGGTTTGTTTGGCAATATTTATCATAAAATGAGAAAAATATCCGACATTTATGAAGAAAAATAAAAAAAAATTATGTCCTCAAATAGCTTCATACATGCATTTTTCCCTATAGATAGCAAAAAAATTCACATATGAGCAAATCGATGAAATTATATGGTTCAGAATCACCATCCGCATCTAACTATATCATGAAAGTTGATATATAAAAAATATATGAAATGTCCCCAAAAAGACCAATTCATATACATATATATATATATATATATATATATATACGAGGACGGAAGTAATTGCCGAAATGTATTAATACTTTAATATTGATAAGGGTATGCGGCAAGGGCAGAAATTGCAAGACCTTTTTAGCAAAAACCTATATTTCGATACCTTATTTTTTGTATCATCATCAGGGTCTGAAAACGAACATTGTCAGAAACGATCTTATACACAAAATTTTCAATTTTACGGACTTACAGCTAGTGGTCAGAGCTTAAGCTTCGGATTCATTACAAACATCGAAGTCTCCAATCTATGTATTAATCTCATTTAAATTCAGCAATATATATATATATATATATATATATATATATATATATATATATATATATATATATATATATATATATAAATTTCTAAAGTAATGGTCGCCTTTATTTGAAATAGTTAGGAAATAAGGGATTTCAACCAATATAAAACGTTTGTTTGAATCACTCTTTATTCATTCACCAAGCTTTCGGTAACAATTTTGTTCCTTCTTCAGGGTTCCTACAACAAGCAAATAGACAAACATTAACAGTGACAAGTAAATCCACACACACTCAACAAAATTTAAATTTTACTTTCATATATATATATATATATATATATATACGAAAACATACCGCCAACACCTAACCGAAATCTGGAATGATGTTAGATCTGACAGGAAATCATATGCTAATCTTCTGTCCAATAGGGTCAGATGGATTCTCCAAAATCAAAAATTCACAAGCGAAGAACTGCATAATATTGAAAAGAGTTGTTGGCCAACAGGAACAACAGTAGCCACAGATGAGGTTCAACCAATTGCCCGGAGGAGATCTATTTTCTCTGATTTGGTCCGGAGGAGTACTGCGGCTCATGAGAGCCCAATGACTCGGAGAATAGGCGAGGCATATAAGAAAAACCTGATGCTATATGACGGATTACCAGTAGAGATGAAACCGAAACTACCCAGAATGAAGGGATCCAAGGAGATGCTGAAGATGGTCAGAATGGTGGATGAGATAATCTCCGAGCACATAGATGGGAACACTCCAACTTTGGACAATTTGGTCGACTTGGTATATGCAGGAGCAATCACAGTATGTGAGGGTCAGGGTGTAAAGATCATTAATGAGAACCCAGCGATAAAAAGCCATAAACCACCGTGGTGTGCACGCCTGGAAGGAAAGATCTTCAATATAAGAAAAAAATTGGGTGTTCTTCATACTTACCTGAGCACAACAGAACCGTCCAAGAAACTACAGAGATCAGTGGGAAGGATTGCATCTGAATTTCGCGTCAGGGCAGGAGACGGGCGTTTCAGAGAGGGGATCACTGTCGTTTCTGATAAGCTGAAACAGAAGATAAAAGCATTAGCGAATAGAATCAGAAGGTATAATGAAAGGGTTTCGAGATATAAAAACAATAATCTATACTACAAAGATCAGCGACAATTCTTCCGCACCCTGGAAAAGAACCCAGCCATAAACACTCAAGCGCCGAACCTTGCGACAATGCACATGTTCTGGAATAACATCTGGGGTACGGATGCCCCCCATAAAAGTGGCTTCATCATCGATTCTATTGAGTCCAATACACCACGACACCATATGGAACAGATCCATATCTCTGAGGAGGATGTCTCCTGTGTTTTGAGGAAAATGAACAATTGGTCGGCTCCAGGTGTGGATAAAATCCACAACTACTGGTGGAAGCACTTCGCTGGGGTGAGACCTGCTTTAGCTTCCGCCCTTCAAAAGGCACTGGAAGACCCCAATTCGATACCAGAGTTTTTCACCTTAGGAATAACAAACATGCTGCCGAAAGAGGACGCTGCCCAAGACCCAAAGCAATATAGGCCAATCACTTGCCTGCCCACCATATATAAGATATTGACAGGTACTATAACCCACCATATATGGAAACATATAAGGAAACATGACATCCTATCTAGAGAGCAAAATGGGTGCCGCAGAGATGCAATGGGATGCAAAGAGCTTCTGGTAATGGACAGCATAATCACCAAGCAAGCCAAAAGAAAAATGCGTAATATATCTATAGCATGGATCGATTATAGAAAGGCATTCGATTCGGTACCGCACTCGTGGTTACTGAATGTGCTTAGGCTATATGGTGTATCGGAACAGATCGTGTGTCTTCTTGAACACCTCATGCAGACATGGCGCACGAATCTCCTAATAAGAACCTCTAGTGGTCAGTATAGAACACCAGAGATAAAAGTGAAAAGGGGCATATTTCAGGGCGACACATTAAGCCCTCTGTGGTTTTGTTTAGCGTTAAATCCTCTCAGCATGCTCCTGAACAACAACTCATATGGTTATGTAATAAACAAGGAGCGAAACGTGAAAATTACTCATCAACTTTACATGGATGACTTGAAATTATATGCGCATAACCAAGAGCAACTCAAAAAGCTACTCAGCATAGTGTCATCTTTTAGCAAAGCCATAAATATGGAAATAGGAGTAGAGAAATGTGCAATTATTCATGTGAAACGTGGTAAAATAACAGAGGGAGAGGGCGAAACGCTGAAGAGTGGTGACACATTACCGAACCTAGGACCACAGGAAACCTACAAATATCTAGGCGTACAACAGGCACTTGATATCAAGGCAGCAGATGTGAGGAAAAGCATGAAGGAAAAACTTATGAAAAGACTTAAACTTGTGCTCAAGTCTAAACTGAACTCCAAGGCTATGTTTCAAGCTATAAACTCCTGGGTGCTTCCTAGTATAGCATATTCGTTCGGGATAGTCAAGTGGTCAACGACAGAAATAAATAACATCAATACAAAAATAAGAACCACCCTCACAAAATACGGTGTACACCACCCTCACGCATCAGTTAATAGACTATATTTACCTAGAAAAGAGGGTGGTAGAGGCATGCAGCACCTATCCATTACCCATGATAAGGTCATAAAAAACATGAGAGATTACTTCAAAGCAAATAACTCACCATTCTTTAAGATCATATGTCAAGCTGATGAAAATATAACACCACTCCAGCTATCTTGTGAGACGGTATCAACCTTTGACGTCACCTTGGAGCGGCTCTCTGAAGAATGGCACTCTAAACCTCTGCATGGTAGATATCCGGGAAACCTGAAAAGTAGAAATGTGAATAAAGAACAGTCACTTACTTACCTGACAGCTGGATACCTTTTTCCGGAGACTGAGGGCAGATTGATGGCTATACAGGATCAGGTCATCGCTACACGGGCATTCCTAAAACATATAGCCGGACAGAACCTGAGCTCGGATCAGTGTCGAAGGTGTAATCAAGCAACAGAACACATTCAACACATCACTTCCTCATGCCCTATTTTAGCCCCCAAAGAGTACCTTGAGCGACATAACGCTGTAGCTAAGATATACCATCAAGAATTAGCGCTGCGGACAGGACTGATCCAACAGAAAGAGGCAAATTATACTTACCGCCCAAAAGATATTCTTGAAAATGAAAGGTACAAGCTTTATTGGGATACAACAATTATAACGGATAGGCCAGTTAAACACAACAGGCCCGATATAGTGATCTTTGATAGGCGTGAGGATGATGTTAAGATTATAGATATAACTATCCCGGCAGATGAAAATATTAACAAGGCCTATATGGAGAAGGTATCCAAATACCATGATCTTGCCTTCGAGCTGAAGGAGATTTATAAGCTCAGGAAAACATCTATACTGCCTATCATCTTGTCTGTTAACGGACTGATTGAGATGCATCTTCTGGAAAATACGCAAAGGTTGCAGCTAGACCAACATCTGATTAGCACAGCGCAGAAGGAGGTTATACTTGGAACTACGAGAACAGTTAGAAGATTCCTGTTAAGCTCTTAGCACTTGGACGTATTTTGGCCCAGGCCCGATACGCTCATGTAGAAACCCGTTGAATATCGGTGGAAAAAAAAAAAAAAAAAAAAAAAAAAAAAAAAAAAAAAAAAAAAAAAAAAAAATATATATATATATATATATACCAGGAACGAATAACTCCACTTGAAATGAATAGACAGGATTGATTAAGGGTCTTGTGGATAAATAAAGGGCCAAATTCACACGTTCACTCCTTTTATTCTTCGTCGACGTTTCGGCTCAATTTTGAGCCTTCTTCAGGACTCTAAAAAATTGTTAACATTGCAATTCTTTCCATTAACAAAATTCTATTAAACAAGAGCTCACCGAATATAGAGGTCATATAAAAAGCCAACCAACATCCAAGGAATCGAAATCTACAGAATACACAAACAGTGCAGAGAACCCAATCGTGCAACGGGGTATTCTCCTCATGAAACTTCAATTTAGGCAAGTATACAATATCAATTTCTTTCAACAATAATTTTCAGTTGGAGTCAGACACGTGAAACGCAATAAACAAATTTAAGGTTAAAACACAGATCACATACATTATCATAGACAAATATAAAATTCAAAAATTCTTCTCTCCTCAACCTTTTTTAGGTGACAACAAGCGAGTATAGTACCAACTTCCACTAATCTACACTATATATATATATATATATATATATATTCTTATGAAATGGAGCTGTTACAGATTTGTTTTTAATTATGGCATGTGTCTCGAAAAGGCAACAAGGAACAGATCATTCAAACAAACATATTGATCCATTCCCCGCTCCTTATCTCAGTGTTAGCAGAGGAATGTCAAACGGGGCACCATACATTTCTGCGTATGATGCAAGAGCACAGATAAAAACCTCAGCAAAAACTCTGTCTCCCCGTATAAGTGTAGGGTTATTGGATTTGTTTTCAGATATTCATATTGGAGGGCATCTTCTTCTACGAATGTAATTCTTTCTTCATTTCTTCAAAGGGGTTGACAAAGCATTTTTAGATAATCTGAAACAAAAACCAAAGGGAGAAAAAACGGAAAAGCAAAATCAACTAATATATTCAAATTGTTTTGAAGGTACCAACCCATCTCAAAAATGAATTAGATACTAAGTGAATAGAGTTAAAACCATCTGGAAATTTATATATTGAACAATTATTGACCAAATGGTCAATAGTTTGCTCTTCATGCCCACACTCACATCTCGGGCTATCAATGGCATTCCATTTGAAAAGCATACTATTACAACGTCCATGACCTTTCCTAAGACGATTCAATAGACACCAATTTTTCCTAGACAGATGAAAACCGGGAACTTTCTCAGAAGGATCGAGAATTAAACTTTTATTGAAAAAATCATATGAAGTCCATTCCGAACTCCAAATTTCTTTATGATTTTTTCTAGAATAAAGAAAATCATTTATCCATAGAGGCTTTCGAGATTTCAATCTAGCCAGTCTTGTATCTGGCATATAACTCATAATAGGAAATGAATTTGGAAAGGAATGAAATTTATCCCAAGACTTCATGGCAGCAACCTGTCTACGAATATGAGGAGGTATTATGTTAGAAAGAACTGGTAACCAAGCTAATGGAGTAGATTTAATGGTTCCAGTTATAATCCTCATAGAAATATCGAGTTGCCCATCAATTTTATGGACATGGGAACTGTTCAACCAAACAGAACAGCAGTATTCAGCTGCAGAAAAAACCAAGGCTAAAGCAGCCGTACGAAGAGTGGTAGCATCGGCACCCCAGGATGTACCAGCTAATTTTTGAATTATATTATTCCTCGTCTTCAATTTTAGACGTAAACTTTCCGAATGAGCCTTAAAAGTCAAAGAAGAATCTAGTTTTATTCCAAGATACTTGGGAGTGAAATTATGATTTAAAACTGTATTATTGAAACTAACCCTCAAAGTTTTATGTTTTTGGTGATTATTCAAATGAAAACACGACACCTCTGTTTTAGTGGGACTCGGGCATAAACGCCACTCCAGAAAATAGTTCCTCAAAATTTCTAAATCTTCAGATGTAATGGAACGTTATATTCTGTACATTTCTCTATGAGGGTGCGAACCGTGTGGAGGTGGTCTATTGTGCTATAGCCCTTTCTGAAACCTGCCTGTTCTGTTGGTTGGTAAAAATCTAGTTTAGAGGTCAAGCGGTTCGTTATAATTTTCGTGAAGAGCTTATATAGGTGTGACAACAGGGATATAGGTCGATAATATTATTCTATATTATTACTCATCAAGAAATCATAATTCTCTTCTGAATCTTGTAATGTTGGAGCGTAAAGTATGTTCCTGAACATTTTCATCACTGTTCTTCTGTCCTCCTTTTTCACGTTATGGTCAGTTTGCCAGAGCCATCTCCATGAAGCTTGACAAAGATGGAATGTACATAGAAGTAAAATGGAGTTCAGAAATACAGCTTCAGTTTGGGATGTGTGAAGAATGCATGCGATAGGAACAGCCCCTGTTTTGTTCGAAGTGAATAGAAATGTGACACAAGTATTTGTCTGATCGCAAGATCCGCTGGAGTCCACGAAAACCATTTCAGTGGATTAATTTTGAAGAAATGCGCGTCGCATTATTGGAGTAATAACAACTGCGATAAAAGGATTTTCTTTGATGACTAGTGGACCGCCCGATTTCTGCAACAAGGACTGTCTGTTCTTGAGAACTTCTATCATACTTTTTTCTTCTCGACTACCGTACTGAGAGAAACGCCACTTATCATACAAATACTTTATCTGCCTCTCAGTAGGATTTTCTCTAGCATTAGCAAGAAGATATGCTGTACTTACATTCTGTATTTCCTTCGTTTCTTCAGAACCAGATTCAATTATTTTCATTTCATGATAAAATCTAGCAGCTGACGGAGTCATTCCCGAAATAAAGTATGACTCAAAAATGTCTTGTACTGTCTTGTTCACACGCAAGTATCGGAAAGCTTGTGCCACATTTATCCTATGGGAATCGGGAATGTTGAAAATTTATTTTTATCACTACGTTAATTCCATCTTTTAACAGCACATCATTTTTTATTGTGTTTCTATTAATTTTTTTAAATTTAATGTCTATTTGTGCTTTGCAATTTTTGTTCCTAACTTCACACGACTGCCGTTTTCGATCAGCTACTTTATTCAATGATGAGTGTTGACACACGTATAGCGTTCGAAATTCATAGCGAGTTGCATTAGGATAGCGTCTTAACGTTATCCAGTTTGTATTGGTCGAGTATGAAAAATCTTTTACCCAATTGTCACATTTTTCATCCACTGTGCCCTCTCCTGAAAGCTTACACTGTACTGAAACACTGAACTTTTCGTCCCTTGCCCTAAAATGGATATTTTCTGAGTTAATATCCACTTTAGGGCAAGGGTGTGGTGCATACACTCACATTATTTTTTAACGTAGATTCAATATCTGCCATAAAAAAATGGGGTTCTAATTTGAAAAAATTGATTTTTCACGATTTTGTCATCCCTAACTTTGAAAGCGATTTTTTCACCCCCTGTATCATGAATCGCGATTTCGATTTTTAAAGTGGATACATCAATCTTAGATCTTGAAAAAATCCCAAAAATGAAAATTTTCCAACCAAAAACCTCGAAGTTATTCTTGTTTCAGCAGAGATTTTTTTTTCGAATTTTCCCGCTCAGAGAGAATTTTCCAACCAAAACTGAAAAATGTTACATCAAAATAACTTGAAATTTTCTAAGGAATCTATTTCTGCAATAAAAAAATGGTGTTCTAATTTGAAAAACGGAAGTTGACGTCATTTCCGGAAAAACCGGAGGTGCTCATGCCTTGAAAATATTTTAGATTTCATCAGCATCGTGAAATACTTATAAGTGCTGAATTTCATGAAAATACGTTCAGTAGTTATAGTTTCCCGTATAAATATGGGTGAGGTTCCTCGTGAAAGACCCTGTATAATCGTTAAGTTACAGACAAACTAAGAATTACGTCGGCAACTTTTTATGATTATGTTTTTTTATAATTATTGAAGTTATAGTAGGTATGCTCAATTTTTTCGGGTGACAAGTATAGCCTATGTCACTCAGGGATAATGTAGCTTTCTAAGCGTGAAAGAATTTCTGAAATCGGTCCAGTACTTTTTGAGCCAAATCGTATCAAACACACAAAAATGCAAATCTTTCCTCTTCATAATATCAGTATAGATTACCCTCAGTAGAATATTGGTAAAGTTTTGGTAAATTCTCTAAAGTTACTAGGTTCATTTTGGTAATGAAATAAGCAGTATTAAAAAAATGCAATATTGCGATAACTGAATGCACTTGTTTGATAAAACCACTACTCGCATAATAGTTAAAATACAGACAAACTAAGAATTACGTCGGCAACTTATTATTACGTGTTCGGCATCGCTCGGAAAACCGATTGTGTGTTTGTGTCGGTAACATATGAATATGCGTCCGGCACTGGGAAATTTACTCTAAGAACATGGAGATCGACTTCTATGGTCTCCAAAAACAACTGCCTGTCGTCTAATACGAACCCAACGGAAAGAAATAAAGGAGTTAATAGAGCCCAGACACATATCAAAGCAATGCTGGCTTGAATATCTTAAAAACTTGTATTCAATGAAGGAAGATGACAATAAATACTGATGACGACACACAAATAAAAAGTACAGATATAGAACTGGTACTCAAACAGATGAAGAACAGAAAGAGCCCTGGTCTGGACGGTATTCCCAATGAACTGCTCAAATATGGCGGACAATGTCCCGTGCAGCAGCTCACTGAACTGGTAAAAAAAATCTTCGATCACCACAGGATACCGGATGAATGGCGGACAAGCATTACGATTCTCTTGTTCAAGAAAGGTGATAAAAAATTACCGGAGAATTACAGAGGTATCAACTAACTGAACTCGACACTGAAGTTGACAACCGAAATAATCACCAACAAGATATTATCTCACTCTCAGATGAACAACAGGGCTTCAGAACTGGCAGATCTTGCATTGATGCAGTCTTTGTTTCAAGGCAAATTGTCGAGAAATCTATTGAGTATAATAGACCTGCCTACATCTGTTTCATCGATCTACAGAAAGCATTTGACCGGGTAAAGTTACAGGATGTTGTCCATTTGCTATACAGTAGACGGGTGCCCTTCAACTTGATTAGAGTCATTGAAAACATATACAGCGCCAACAAAATACAAGCCAGAATTGACGGAGAACTGACCGAATCTATACCCGTAGACAAGGGAATACGCCAGGGCGACTCATTGAGTCCACTCCTCTTCGATATAATCATGGACGAGATTATAAAACAAGTACGCCACTTGAAAGGTTATAAAATGGGCAACCGTAATATAACTATTCTATGTTACGCCGATGACGCCTTACTTGCTGCGGAAAATGAAGACGATCTTCAGAGGTTCCTGTATCGCTTTAACTGTGTAGCCAAGTCCTTGAATATGATCATCTCTGCATCAAAAACAAAAAGCTTGACAACATCTAAAATACCAATCAGATGCAAACTCGTTGTCGACGATCAAATAATTCAACAAGAAATGAAATTCAAATACCTAGGTATCGAGCCTTCTGGATATGGGGACATTGAGCTGGAAGTTAGACAACAAACAAACAAAGCACTGAGGATCGCTGGCTGTTTGAATGACACCATATGGAAGAACAAATATCTACACACTGAGACAAAGGCACGAATATATAAATATGTCATAAGACCTATACTCCATTCACAATTATAAAATCACAGCTCTGGCCTTGGGAATTTGACACATTCCACTCTGTATCGAAGTTATGACGTTTTTCGAAATATTTTTATGTTCCAAGTCAACACTATGTTGCCCTTTCTACATTCTTAGCGTATTTCTCAGAATGTGAATGAATTGGAAAAGATGTGATGGACGAAAATAATTAACGTTTATATGAATTGATAGAAAGGATTCCTTTTCTAGTTATTTGCATGAAAAGTACAAGAGATCACTGTTGAAATATATTATTTTTCGCCATGGACAAATTGCATTGCTTTCACATAATTTTCATATGCATGCTTGTGAAGATTTAATGTTTATTATCCTCTTGAACTGAAAGTTCAAGACTTGACGACATTTTATTTATTTGATCTTATGAACAAGGAGTAAAATATTCTGATTGTATAGTAATTTATTAGATTGAAAAATATTCATACATTACTACCACATTACTTGTACAAATAAATTGGAATAAGTCGAACATTATGCTACACATTATTATCATTCACCTGTTCTAAAATAAGACACAAACTCCTGGAATATGTAAAAAACCGATGTATTCTGGTTCAATATAGCCTATTTCTACTTTCGGCAAAGGAATGAAAGCTCCAGTGACACATTTCAATTCATCGGAATCTGAATTCACCAACTGTGGAATGCAATATAGTCATATTTCTTCTTTTTTTTTAGCTTTTCCGAAGTGTTTTTTTCTGAAACGTGAAAACGATCAACAATAATCATTTACAGAGCGATGATGGCCATCCAGAACCCGTTTAGGTACTTACGAAAATCGTGCAATTTCATTCTGCAAGTTCTTTCCTCATAATTCCTCGAAAATCCTACCTGAACCATATTTTCCAATCGCTTTCGTTAGAAGATCGTATAAGGAAGCCTTTTTTGTCCATTTACACATTCCAAATTAATTTTGAGCACCAAAAATGATACCGAAACTAACCAAACTTCTGGGGGACCGGAATTTCGTTTGAAATCTTTCAAAACGGCCAGATACCTAAAACAAACTTCGTTATCAAGTGTAAAAAGGTCGATTAGTACTTACCAGTGGCGGCTCGTAAACTTTTATCTTGGGTCGGCAGATATACAGGGTGTCCCACTAGTGCCGCAATGGACGATATACGCGTAACGGACTGAGTTTGTCAAAATTTTTTGATGCAGACTTGATATACTCCAAGAAGAGCACATCCTAAAAATATTTTCGAATATATCGGGTGGCCCACAAAAGAGGAATAGCGGGTGACTTTGTTTTTTCAAATGGGACACCCTATATTCAATAGTGTTTTTCAATTCTCTGAAACTTCCTGCATGCTTTCGTATACTTTTCACATATTTTTATTCGATAGTTTTCGAAATATTGGCCATTTTGACAAAAAATGATACTTGTAGAGGCTATGTTATCCAATTATATTTCACGAACTCTTGCATATACCAATAACAGTTTTATATGGATTGAAAGACAAGACTTCAAAGTATCCTACCCAGCTATAATAAAGCATCTCCAGCATATAGAGTCCATAAAAAGACTATCAACATGACGAATTTCAAATCGATTTTTCTTCATTTTTTCAAATGCCTTGCATATTATTTTTTTTTCTGCATTATAATCACCATTCATTTTACTCCATTTTTTGTCAAATACATGATTTATGCACATCTCTAACAGAATAGGAATTTTTTGAGTTCGCGTAAAATAATTAATTTCCTGGAAGAAACGATCCAACCACTCACCCCGTTAAGAGCCAAACAAACGAACACTGAAGGCTCCTGTAGCCGCATCCCGCAATACAAACAAAAACAATCCCCGATCCGATCGTTCCTCGTGTCCTACGAGTCGAGGCATTCTAGGTACGGCATAATCCCATTTGCCGACCCTGAGATGTGTTGAGCCTGCTATAAGAGTTTAGCGGCTACTGTTCAGCATTTTGTTTCTCGGCTAAAAATTTCGGGAAATAGTGGAAATGGGAGGAAATTCATATAAGTACTATCATATTCGATATCCTCGTCTATAAAAGTACGAAATACGACAAAAATTCGTTTTAAGCAACATTTATCTCTTAAAATTTGTGAGGTGGAACGAACAACGAAAACATCGCATTTTCGATTTTGAAAAAGCATTAATTAGGAGGCGAATATAATATTTATCATTATCTGAATAAAATTCCAACATAAAACAGTCGAGTTAAAATTATTTCGCCTCATTCGTATTCGCATTTCATTGAAACGTCGAGTCAGGACCGGCATGCCGTACTTGGTCGCTAGAAAGCGTTCGATGCGCTCTCGTCTTCCCGTACATATTTCAATTCTCGGAGTCTCGGACTGATTTGAGTAGACGGAAACGGCGCGGCGTTGAGATTGGAAGAGCGTATTTCCAAGAAGTTGAAATATATCAGTGGTATACAAATATGATTTATAGAATTTTATTTACACAGGTCTTGGAAATACAATAATTATAATAAATTTGGTAATTCAACAGAAGAAAGAGTAATTTAAATTTTGGCTGGACATAAAATATATAGGGTCGGCATTGCCGACCCTGCCGTCCCTGACGAGCCGCCACTGGTACTTACTTTCGCTTTATTTATGCATATAAATCGATTTTTGTTCCAATTCAAATTTGCCGTTCGTACTCACGCCAAAACTCGTGAAAGGAAAAAATGACACTTGCACGAAACTTCTTCTGGACGACGAAGAACGGAAAAATAGGCGATTTCCTATCGATATTTCGCCCCAAAATCGCCAATCGATTCGAACTAACAGAATGTGGTAAATCTTTGATACTTTTACTTTGATGTAAACAGAAAAACTGGCATCGTCGTTTCGTCATAAACGATATTCTATGTACGCGCACAGATTTTTCATCAGTTGCACCAATTCCTGAAAACGAAACCATGGCCAGAGTTGTGATTTTATAATTGTGAATGGAGTATACGTATAATGTCATACACAGCAGAATCACGACCAGATAAAGCAAAAACGAACGGAACTTACGGAAAATCGCTGAAAAGACTTTATTCGACAGAGAACGAAGTGACAAAGTGAGACGGACAAGTAGAGTGGAAAACATCAACGATTGGGTGCTAGGCAGAAAGATGGAATGGAACGACCACATAAGCCGAATGGACCAACAAAGAGTGGTGAGGATAGCACGCGATGAATCCCCCATTGGAAGAAGAAGTTTAGGAAGACCACGAAAAAGATGGAGCGATAATCTCACCGTCCTTTAAACGCAGACGAGTTATGAAGAATAAACAGGCTATTGTGCCTATCATAGAGAAAGAAGAAGAAGAAACTAATTATGATTGAATATCGAAGTAATTCTTATGGAAATCTGACAGTTTCTGTCACTTAACTAACATCTTGTACAGAAGTACCTACATAAAAAAAAGATATATATATATATATATATGCGTGTATGTAAATTGCATTTTTATTATGTAAGATAACATAAAGATGTCTGAGGGCAGAGGGATGTGGATGATCAAAATATTTACGGAAAAAGTACCGGGGTTAACCCCTCCTTGAATCAAATATGCACAGCTTTCTCCTAACCCTCGGTTTTGTTGTAAAAAAAAATATATTTTTTTGTCTTTGGGGCGGCACATAGGGATTCTGCACGCGGGCGGCCAACACCCTAGTATCGGCCCTGGCTGCTGACAAACATGGAAGAATTCCTGTTACCTCTTTTGAAGCTACATTGTTTTGATATGTCAAACAGATTATGTTAAGTATTTTCTTAGTTCTCGTGATGATTTTGTGGATAATTTGAGTTAATTAATGTATTATTGACAGTGCAGTGTCGGTTTTATAAAATTTTGCTATACAAATTGGCTTTTTTCCCTTCTGATTGGATCGAAAATTCATGAGGTATTCGATGGAAATTATGTAAAGAAATTATTGTTTTGAATGTTCTTTATTTTCATGGAAATATACTACAAAATAGCAACAAAAAGATTTACATCTGCCTAAACTATGATCTGAATGTAAATAAGTTCTGATGCGACATGACAAACATGACAACATGGAATGTATGGTATATCCTCATAATAAAGTATCACTTGAATATTCCCAAAATGTTAAGCGGTAAATTCAACCTCAGAACTTGGCCCCTGAATACAACCTCCCAATATATTCACTAAAAATATTGTTTGCAGTTGCTCCAGAAAGATTAACGAAAATCTTTTCATCAAGTTTTCTGTATCTATAGTTTATCCATGCTTTTCTTCAGACCAATTTTTCCAATATAGCGAAGGCATTAGTGATACATAGTGTTAAGGCCTCTTTCTTACGAAATTCATGAAAACGTACATACCAGTTTGAAATCACTGCAGTTACAATCGAATACAATTTCTTTCAGTACTAGTACTTAGCTTACTCAGTGTTCTATAATCAATCCACTGGCCTAAAATTATATATAACATTAGCATTAAAACATGAATCCCTTCGCTCAGATACTTCACCTTATTTAATTACTGTCTTACAGACACCCCTGGTACGTATCGGCCATACCGAATGACATTCTCTGAGAGAGAAAAAGTGCGTGATATAGGTAGTGCAAGGGCTGATAGATAATGGTATTGTTAGGGAATCCAATTCGCCATACGCAAGTCCAATACTTCTTGTTGAGAAAAGAATGGAGAAGAACGATTGTGTGTAGACTACCGAGCAGTAAATAGAAAAACTATCAAGGACAAATATCCATTCCCTCGGATCGATGATTTATTGGATTCTATCAGGGGTAACGCATACTTCACTAGCCTTGATTCCGTTTCAGGCTATCATCAGGTAGCCTTGGATGGAGAATCCATCCCAAAGACAGCTTTTGTGACGCCAGACGGACACTATGAGTACTTGAGGGTGCCGTTTGGGCTCGTAAATGCTCCATCAATTTTTCAAAGAACGATTAATAACATTTTAGGTAATCTACGTTTCTACACAGCATTAGCTTATCTCGATGATGTTCTGATTCCATCCACCTCGGTTCCAGAGGGAATAGAAAGACTCGAAATGGTATTAAAACTGTTCCGAAATGCTGAGATGACCTTGAGGTTGAGTAAGTGCCATTTTCTACAGAAGAATATCGAATATTTGGGGCATGAGATATCAGGCGAAGGTTTTCGTCCGGGAGTCGATAAAATCCGGGCTGTCACAGATTTCGGTACACCCAAAGATGTTCATGACGTCAGACGGTTTCTAGGTTTGACGAGCTACTTCAGGAAATTTATTCCAGGATTCGCTACGATAGCAAAACCTATTTCGTTTCTCACCAAAAAGAATGTTCCTTTCAATTGGGAGAACGACCAAGAACCGGCATTCAAGACATTGAAGTCCAAACTGGTGGGACGCGATTTACAACAGGGAAGCGAATACGGAAGTGCATTGTGGCGCCAGTAAGATTGGTTTAGCTGGAATCCTCCTACAAGTTCAAAGAGATGGCCTTTTGAAACCAGTTACCAGTTCAGTACTTCAGTCGAGCTACTACGAGGGAAGAACAAAATTAACACTCCTCTGAATTGGAAACATTGGCCCTTGTGAACTCCCTGAAAAAGTTCCGAATATATTTAATTGGAATACGTTTTAAGGCAGTTACTGATTGCAACTCATTGCGCCACACTCTGATGAAAAGGGATTTGGTTCCAAGAACCGCCAAATGGTGGCTTGCGATGCAGGAATTCGATTTTGAAATTGAATATCGACCCGGAACGAAGATGGTTCACGATCCCCCCCCAATGTTGAACAGAGTTGGCAAATTTTAAAAGCAGTTGGAATATTTTCGAAGCTGTTGAAAAATTTTCGAAGCGGTTGGAAAAATTTCGAAGCAGTTGGGAAAATTTTGAAGCAGTTGGATAGATTTCAATTGAGTTGGAATACATATTGCTACAAAAGTCCCCAATGTTGAACAGAGTTGGCAAATTTTAAAAGCAGTTGAAATATTTTCGAAGCTGTTGAAAAATTTTCGAAGCAGTTGGAAAAGTTTCGAAGAAGTTGGTAAAATTCCGAAGCAGTTGGGAAAATTTTGAAGCAGTTGGAATACATATTTCTACAAGAGTCCCCAATGTTGAACAGAGTTGGCAAATTTTAAAAACAGTTGGAATATTTTCGAAGCTGTTGAAAAATTTTCGAAGCAGTTGGAAAAGTTTCGAAGAAGTTGGGAAAATTCCGAAGCAGTTGGCAAAATTTTGAAGCAGTTGGAGAGATTTCAATGGAGTTGGAATACATATTTCTACAAAAGTTTTCTTAAAATGTGAATGAATTTGACTTTTTTTGAATGAAGATTTGAATTAATGTTTATTAAACCGGTAAAACTAAACCCACGTTTAGCCGGACAAAAGCATGCAGAGAATAGCGACAATTGTACAAATTCTTGTTAGAGTATATTTAGAGTATTTGGCAGATTTGGCCCAATGTGCAATGTGTATAACCAGCAATAAATGTTATTTATTCCGAATTGCTACCAAGTGTTTGAAAAGATGAACAATTTTTCATCTTTTACGTTATCCCTCAGCAGGTAGTTGTGAATTTCTCAGTTTGGCCGCATCGACTGTGTCATAAAAAACCATCTGGTACCAATTTGCGCTATTTCTCTCGGTCGGGCAATAGGCAGTATTTTTTCTCATTCTTAATTATTCAATCTTCAATCGAATCTCCGTTCAACACGTAAATTTGTTAAGGGGCCGTTATACTTCGGCCGACGGCACCGATTCTCCATTCAAAAAGTGCCTTTCATTTTTCCATTTTCATTTTTCACGTCCTAAAATCTCCACCTGAAAGCTCGATTTTTTTTTAATTCTCCTGGAACTTCAGACAGTTCCCTGCGATTTCACAGTTTCTGGAAGTCTTTTCAGTATTTCCATAATTTTTTGCATTAATTAAGTGTATATCCAAATGGATTTTTTTTTAAATATAGAAAATTGATTTGTCGAGGGCACTCCAATGAATTTTCTAAAAAAAATGGATGAACAACCGCCGAAAAACGATTATGAAGTCAATTTTCATAGACTCTCAAATTCAACCCAAATTTTTCATGCGAAAAAATGATTTTCTCAAAGAGAAGAAATTGGAGTGCCCTCAAGACATCCTTTAACTTCAATTTGAAGAAAAAAATCAAGCTTTTAGGTGAAAAATTGAGGGCGTGAACTTGAAAGAATGAAAGGCACTTTTTGAATTGAGAATCGGTGCCGTAGCCGATTTCTTCATGCGAAAAAATAATTTTATCAAAGAGAAGAAATTGGAGTGCCCTCAAGACATCCTTCATCTTCAATTTAAAAAGAATCAAGCTTTTTGGTGAAAAATGGAGGGCGGGAACTTGGAAAAATGAAAGGCACTTTTTGAATGGAGAATCGGTGCCGTAGTCGTCGGCCCAAGTATAACGGCTCCTATGCAAAAATGAACCGAAAAAGATTCAAAGTGAAGTGTGTAGTATGTGGATTTTTTTCAGTTCACTTGAATGAATCATTTATTTTTCTTCGGAATTGAACTTAAAAATCGAAACATACAAAATAATGATAACAGATGCTGTATAATCCTGTAGAGTGTGGAGTGTGTTAATCTAGTAATGCAGAATTAAAAAACTACACTACAAAATTTTCTAAATATTTTTAATGCTCTCGGGAAAAAAACATTGACACGCAATCCAAAATACCACTCCCCCCTTCAACCGTTGGTTTTCTAATCCTTTTTTGCACAGTTGGAAAATTTTCGAAGCTATCCCCCCCCAAAAATTTGGCTTCGGCCCGTCCCTGTATGACTTTGTAAGTGCCGGGAATTGTGAGGGTCGCTTTCTGTAGCTAGTATTTGTTGTTTTGAAGAATTCAATATTTTCCTACTTCTGAAACAATATTCAACATAGATATTCCTGGTTAGGTTAGGTAAACCTATTTTTCAAATATGTTTCAGAATTTATTTATTTTTATTCACTCAAACAAAACTCAAAAAACAATATTTATTTCCCATACAATACTTACAGGATGAATCAATATGAAATTAGTGTGGATGTTTTATTCCAAAATAGTGCCAAAAAAATATAAATAAGTATTAAAAATGAAACAGTGAGAAAACTCAAACAATATTTTATTATGATGAATTCCTTCAGTAAACTTATCCGTCTTTTTTTTCTAGCGAATTGGTCAACCACTTCATTTTCATCAATTTTCACACTATAATGAATATTCATAAGCACCAACCCATTCAATCTAGTTTCAGTAGAATAATTGCGCAGGTAATTTTTAATTCTCCTCAAGCTGGAAAAACTTCTTTCTGATGGAGTAGCAGTAGATACTGGAATCGTAGCTAAAATTCGTATTAGGATGTAGATGTTCGGATACATATTTTGATTGCACACATCTAAGCTTTCTAATGCCGATTTTGAAGTGGAGTTCATTGACATTTTCCATATTTCAAATTCTGCTTTAATAACGTTTTTATTTTTTTCTGGGACTAGTGAAGAATACATCGATATGGCGTCTTCTAATTCATATTCGCTGTTAAAATTCTGGGGTAGCAGACCAGATAAGGCTGATATTAATTTTCGGTGTTCAGAAAATCTATCAGCTTATTGTTGGAAAGTATGGTATAGAAATGGAATGAAGAAATTGATTTTTTCCGTCGCCATAGAATAAAAGCTCAATTTAACGCACTCGAAATCATCCATTAATGACCTTTTTTATTGCATGATTTCTTATTAATGCATGATTGTCATGGCAACCGAACATGAAATATTCAGTCAAAGCACAATCGAGCTTGGTTGGAAATCAACAACTTCTGTCAAAGAAGGGTATATTGACAACTCCGTTCAAAATGAAACTGCAGAAGAAATTTCAGGTGATACAAGTTGCAAAGTAAACAATATTCAACCTCCACTTTCTCCACACGTTCTTTATGGGAGGTAATGATATAAATGTAAACTTAATGTCAACTATGTAGGGTGAACGACATAGTTATTGGAAAATTTTATTAGTGAAGTTATGTAAACTGTCCAAATTTGGAGAAAATCTAAGATATATTTGTTCAAAAGGATAGCAGAATATGTGATTTAAAGGTCACTTTTGTAATTATGAACAAAGAAGAAGGTGTTTAATTTTCATTACATTCCAATGAAAAAGTGGGCGAAAAATATAGTTATTGGACATATTATACAGTTATGGGACGGGTGTTTTACAGTCATTGGACAGAATGTATTTTATTTATTTTATTAATGTAATACAACTTTAAATGAAAACTAACTAAAATTCTCATCAGTGTTGTACAAGCGCGGATTCCGGGGGGGGGGGGTCATGGGGGTCATGACCCCCCCCCCTGGGCTGGACGAACTCTCAAATCTTGTGTTTGATAAAAAAATCAATTGGCGGGTATGTAATCCACCTGACCGTGACCCCCCCTTTCTCGAGAGCTGGATCCGCCACTGGTGTTGTAATAGTCTTTGTGTTCTGCCAATAATATATTGACATCTTCAGAATCTTCATGGGGATTTTCAACTTTCTAGTCTTCCGAACTATAGTGTATTCCCGAAAGCACAGGTGACACAAATACATAAAAGTCATTATCCATGTCATCCGGTATATTTATCTGTTGCCTTTTTGGTACACATTTCTCAAGAAAAATTTTCGAATATTCGTCGCACACCAAGCCCTTTTTTACATGAACGTGCTTTTGGCAAATGCCACATCAATTTGAAACTGCAAATAAAGAGCGAGCTGCCGTTTGAATTTATCCGAGTCATTTTCAGAAACATTCGGAGTACAATTTGAAGTTGATGCTTCTTGTATATTCTTACGCTTTTAGTTCGTTTTTTGTTTTCCACCTTTCTTGTTTTCCTTCCTTATTGCCTTTCTTTCAGCCTTTTCTTCTTCTATCTTTATCTTTTTTTCTTTAAACATTTTCTTATACTGTTTCAAGTTATTGCAAATGAAAGGCGCGTTTTCTTTAACGTTCTGGAGTTTTTGGCCAAACCAAATATTTGGTTCAATACAGTCATGGGACATTCCTTGCGTAGTTATTGGACATGTGGACAATGACTGTATACATGACTCATTTCTCATGAAAAATATATAGACTGATAGCTTGTATTGTAGTCTTCAGCTAATTACAACTGAAACACTATATTCACTATGTATTCCAAATTACAGTTATTGGACACCCTGTCCAATAACTAAAATATCTTCCCTTTTACCGTGCAGTCATTGGACATGTAAAATATAAGAAAATAGGGGATTTCATGCTCAACAAAAATAAATAATGTAGATTGAAATCATGATACTTACATGCTCAATTTAGACAATCAAAATTATGCATTATTACCATAAATTTATTATCACCGTCTCTAACGTTCGCTTAACAATTTTTTAAGAAACTCGTATCTGTGTACTGTTATGCGCGTCACCTCACAATTCAACTGATATTAGCGACTTCTGGAGAATTTTTCGTCATCAATTCTTGATCTAGCATAACTAATGATGAAATCTGTTAATATTCTGCACTGAAAAATTATTTGTCTTCCTTATTTTTTAGAAATCTTTGAGCGCTGTCCAATAACTGTCACTGTCCAATGACTGTACGGTTCACCCTATATTAAGAATGTCACAACATGTCCGATATTACCTCTATGAATTTTTCGAATTCGAATTGTTCCATAGGGAGCATAAATTTTAATACATATATCGAAATGAACATAGAAATTCACATTATGTCAAATTTGTCTATTATGCAAAATATTCATTTCAATCGAGAATTCATATTCAATTGATGAGGTCGACGGAAAAATCTAATTCAGCGATTAATGGTCTCAAACATTAACGCGCCCGCTCCGCTCACGCATTAAAATATTTCGACCATTAATCGCTGTCATTAATAAACTAGTTGATTAAATAACTATGTATTTGAATAGGTTTTTGTATCTGAGGCGGTCGGTACGATTTCCATCAGAAGAAATATAAATACAGGGTGGGCTTTTCAAAACGAAACAGACGAGATAACGGGCGGAATGAATTTATTTCGGAAAAATGTTGGACACGTCGATTTTTGTTTCGAGGGGGACAACTTTTAAGGTCAAATTCACAACTATATCGCTTCAACCCTTAGTGTTAGAACACCAACCCCTTAAATTTTGAATAGGCTGCAAACCAAATCATCAATATAAACATCGTTTGAAATTACCTCAGCTGCCAAAGGATTACTATATCCATTTTCTTTTATCAACTGCTTTATAGTGCGAAGAGCCAAATATGGACTTGATTTTACCCCGAATGCTAAACGATTAAATTCAAATACCTGAACCGGATCATCAGGACTGAAACGCCAAAGTATTCTCTCAAACCTCCATTGATAGTCAACTAATTTTATTTGATGATACATTTTACGAATATCCGCTGTAACCGCTATTCGAAACAATCTAAAATTTAACAACATAGAAAATACAAAATAGATCAGTTTGTAGTTTTGGACCACCATGTAGAATGTCATTTACCGAAACATCATTATCAGATGATGCACTTGCATCTAAAACCACACGAATTGGTGTACTTGAACTTTCCTGCTTAACAATAGCATGAGGAGGAATATAATACGCAGGTTCTGAATCATTTAAATATTCATCCTCAACCACATGCGTATAGCCTAAAGCCGGACTCCCACTACTCGTATATTTGGCAAGTACACAATTATTTGCGTACTTGGCAAGTAGATGAAGTTTCGAATTTGAATGACAAGATTGACAAGTATTGGCCGAGTGAACCACTCCCACTACATGCAAAATATAGGCAAGTGGCAAATATTTGCCAAATACGCTAGTAGTGGGAGTCCGGCTTTACTCTATATTGATTCTCTCATTATTTCATTATAACTCAATCGAAGTTCAGGAAATTTTGCCAACTTTCTTTCCAATGAATAAAGTCGAATTAAAGCCGCAGTCTTAAGGTACGATTCCACCGAAAACATGTGCGGCACAAATGTTTACGAACATTTTGTGCAGCACTCCGGTAGTTCGCGTACAAGCTGTGAACACATTTAGCCACCGTTTCCACCGGCACTGCTGTGTGTAACTTTTGTTTGCGCACAGTGGAGCACAGTGCCGCACACCGTATACAGGAACAAGTTCTCAATGTTTCGCGTTCGATAGGTGAAAATATGGAGGATCAAGAAACGTTGTGCTCTGTACTGCAGCGTGTGTTTTATTATGTACTTCGTTAAGAAAGAAAATAAGAAATAAACAGAAAATGTTTCGATGAGACTAGCAATAACTTGAGATATCTAGCAACTGGAGATTCTTTCGCAAGTTTGATGTATTTATTCAAAGTTTCTAAAGAACTAATTTCTCGTATTGTACTTGACAGTGCGTCACTCCGGTGGAATCGCACCTTAAAGGTGCGATTCCACCGGAGTGACGCACTGTGCGGCACAGTGGTGCACAGTGTACGCCACAAATGTTCGTTGCGGTGGACTCGTACACGTGAACAGCAACAAAAAGTGCGCGTACTCTCTTGAAAAGTTCACGCACAGTTGCAAACTTTTGTCGCGTACTGCTTCCAGCGGTGGACTCGGGTTGACGCACACACACATGTTGTCCGCGAACTCAGTCTTGCTTCCGCTACAATATTGAAAACATCAACTTGTGCGCGCGAACATGGATTAGAATAATGAGAAGATAATCCAATTCATTCAAGAAATGGAAATATATCCCGTATTGTAGGATTGTAATAATGAACATTACAAAAACCGAAATAGAAAAGCCGATTCAAAAACTTCTGGTCCGGGTGTATCGGAGGTGTATAAGCCAAAATGGTTCGGATATTCATATTTGAATTTTTTTCATCAGAGGGATGAACCAAATGAAAGTGTCATCTCGGATTATCGCTTATCAACGCCTTACACACCTCAAGTACAATACGAGAAATTAGTTCTTCAGAAACTTTGAATAAATACATCAAACTTGCGAAAGAATCTCCAGTTGCTAGATATCTCAAAGTTATTGCTAGCCTCATCGAAACATTTTCTGTCTATTTCTTATTTTCTTTTTGAACAAAGTACATAATAAAACACACGCTGCAGTACAGAGCACAACGTTTTCTTGATCCTCCATATTTTCACCTATCGAACGCGAAACATTGAGAACTTGTTCCTGCATACGGTGTGCGGCACTGTGCTCCACTGTGCGCATACAAAAGTTTCACACAGCAGTGCCGGTGGAAACGGTGGCTAAATGTGTTCACAGCTTGTACGCGAACTACCGGAGTGCTGCACAAAATGTTCGTAAACATTTGTGCCGCACATGTTTTCGGTGGAATCGTACCTTTAAGGTACGTTGATAACCGATAATCCGAGATGATACTTTCATTTGGTTCATCCCTCTGATGAAAAAAATTCAAATATGAATATCCGAACCATTTTGGCTTATACACTCGTATACTCCGATACTCCCGGACCAGTAGTTTTTGAATCGGCGATTTTTTTTCTTTTTCGCCTGTACCGCGACACAATAATTTTCCACTTTCGTAGAATCTCGGTGGAATCACAATCAAATTTTTTGGCCCACTCTTCAGCTGCATCGTGTTTTCCATTTCGGTTTTTGAAATGTTCATTATTACAATCCCACAATACGGGATATATTTCCATTTCTTGAATGAATTGGATTATATTCTCATTATTCCAATCCATGTTCGCGCGCACAAGTTGATGTTTCCTCTATTGTAGCGGAAGCAAGACTGAGTTCGCGGACAACATGTGTGTGTGCGTCAACCCGAGTCCACCGCTGGAAGCAGTACGCGACAAAAGTGTGCAACTGTGCGTGAACTTTTCAAGAGAGTACGCGCACTTTTTGTTGCTGTTCACGTGTACGAGTCCACCGCAACGAACATTTGTGGCGTACACTGTGCACCACTGTGCCGCACAGTGCGTCACTCCGGTGGAATCGCACCTTACCAAAAGATGTAGAATACAAATTTTCGCATGTTTCCGCTTCTGGATCAGGCAAAGTTTTCTTCGGAATTTACCAACAAGTTCATTCAACTGACACTCATCTCCTAAATTAAAAAAAACACCAAAGTCCGCCTTTGATTTTAACTCAGGAACTTTTCCCATAATCATATGACCAAATACTGTTTGTACCGCCACTGGTGATCCCAATGCTGATGTTACCGAATCACCCACAATAATCGCAAAAAGGTCCGCCCCTTTAATACCATCAACTTCCGCCGGTTGGTCCAATTGATCATCTGCTAAATGTATATTACCAAAATTCCTCAACACGCCGCGATCAATTTTCGTTATTGGAAGCTTATCCGTTATTTTATCTACCAAAAATGCCTCAATCGAATATTTTTTCGTAGAATCATGTCTAGATGAAACAACCATATTTGTAAAACCCCTAATCGAGTTTGAAATAGATCCAATCCCATGAATTGATGTTGAGCATTGCGAAAACTTTAATTCCAATTTTCTACAACACCTATTAGTAAGCAAGTTAACTTGACTGCCACTATCAACCAAAAACCTAGCCGTCTTCAAACCACCCGAGCCGTTTAAAACATCTACCACAACCGTCGACAATAAAACAGTATGAGTTTCCTGATCACCCAAAGCAGTCGCACAAAAATTGTCATTAGTTGTTGAAACCAATGTATTTGTACTCGAATCCTTTTTCGAAGCTTGAAAATTTTCCGATGCACCCTGTATACGTTTCGTATGTAATAAGAAGTGGTGCTTTCTGGAACACTAAGAACATAATTTGTCTGAAGGACAATCTCTTACCCCGTGATTAGGCGATAAACAATTATAACACCAGTTGTTATCTCGCACTGTAGTATATCTTTTAGATGGTGACAGAGTAGGGTGAACGGCATAGTCATTGGACACTTTAGAAATTTTTTTTATTGAAGTTATGAAAACTGCCTAAATCCGGAGAAAATCTATGATATAATGATTTAAAATGATATCAGAATGTGTGATTTGAAGGTTGATTTTGTAATCATGAATAAAATAGAGGGTATCTAATTTTCATCACATTCCAATGAAAAAGTGGGCGAAAAATATAGTTATTGGACATATTATACAGTTATGGGACGGGTGTTTTACAGTCATTGGACAATATGTATTTTAATTATTTTATTAATGTAATACAACTATGAATGGAAACTAACATGAATTCTAATTAATATCATTCGAGTCGTCTTCATAAACATTTTGAATACAATTAGAAGTTGATGCTTCTTGCATATTCTTACGCTTTTTGTTGGTTTCTTGTTTTCCACCTTTCTTGTTTTCCTCCCTTATTCTCTTTCTCTCAGCCTTTTCTTCTTCTATCTTCCTCTTTTTTTTCTTTTTTTTCTTTGAACATTTTCTTATACTTTTCCGAAGTTATCGCAAATGGAAAGCGCTCCGTTTCGCGTTTTCCTTTCCGTTCTGGAGTTGTTGGCCACACCAAATATTTTCCAAATGCTGTATTATCAACAATTTTTATGGACGGGCTTGTTTGGGACAGGGGCTGATTGATCATTTTTTTGTTACTCTCAGCTTGTGTCTCTTCGGGTATGTTCAACTCTTGGGTATTTTTATGTTGTTGATTTTGAGCTATTGAAACTCGACTTTGATTTGGAGCTATTAAAACTAGACTTCGATTTTGAACATCAGATTCATTTGAATTTTGAAAAGATTTCCAAATCTTGAGGAGAAAATAAAAATCCCCCCGATTTTCTTCACTAAGGTCTTCAGATTTTACTCTTTGAAATTCTCCGAGTTTGTCTTCACCAACGATGTTCTTCAAATTTTCATATGTAATAGTGGAACGGGCTGGGACGTCTTGATCGGCTTCAGAAACATTCTGTATACTTTTTTTTTCAATTCCGAGCATAACTTGCTTACTTCATAAGTAAGATGTGTCTTATGACCGTCTAAAAAAAAAATAACTGGCAACGCAATATCCTCTTGTATCAAATATGGATGGAAAATGTTGGCAATGTATTAAAAAAAAACTTCTGAGGTCATCCAACCATTTTCACTTTTTGCAATTCCCCATCCTGCGGGTACATTAGATGCAATTTTCTCAGGTATTCTTTTATATCCATAAATTATCATAGGTGGACATGATTTTTCACTGGCCGAGAACGTGAACATAACAGTTATATTTTCCTTAGAGCTGCCATGTTCTACGGTATACACATTTTTTTCTCCTTTACATACACACCCTTGCCCTAAAACGGATATATTCTGAGTTAATATCCACTTTAGGGCAAGGGTGTGATGCATACACTCACATTATTTTTTAACGTAGATTCAATATCTGCCATAAAACAATGGGGTTCTAATTTGAAAAAATTGATTTTTCACGATTTTGTCATCCCTAACTTTGAAAGCGATTTTTTCACCCCCTGTATCATGAATCGCGATTTCGATTTTTAAAGTGGATACATCAATCTTACATCTTGAAAAATCCCAAAAATGAAAATTTTCCATCCAAAAACCTCGAAGTTATTCTTGTTTCAGCGGAGCTCTATTTTCGATTTTTTTTTCGAATTTTCCCGCTCAGAGAGAATTTTCCAACCAAAACTGAAAAATGTTACATCAAAATAACTTGAAATTTTCTAAGGAATCTATTTCTGCAATAAAAAAATGGTGTTCTAATTTGAAAAACGGAAGTTGACGTCATTTCCGGAAAAACCGGAGGTGCTCATGCCTTGAAAATATTTTAGATTTCATCAGCATCGTAAAATACTTATAAGTGCTGAATTTCATGAAAATACGTTCAGTAGTTTCCCGTATAAATATGGGTGAGGTTCCTCGTGAAAGACCCTGTATAGTCACGCCGATCCTTTCAAACGACCTACCAAATAATTCATTTTATCGGTGTCTGTAAGTAATTTGTTTTTATGAATCAAACTTTTGAATATTGAATAAAAGGTTTCCCATTCCCTTATATTTCCTGAAAATTCAGGCAATTCAATCTTCTGAAGTGTAGGGAGATTTCGCAAAAATTCCGGACGTTCTTGAGAATCACCAGTAACCGTAGGAACATTTTTCTGAATTTTTTCTCGTTCCAGTTTAGCCGCAGTTACTTGAATATGACAGCACATTTCATCAATTGTTCTAAGTATAGCGAAATTTGGTTGGAAATCCTCTTCAATCTCAAAACTGAGCTCCATTATCTCGTTTATAACATTCAGTAGGTCCTTCCTTGTTGAATCAATTGAACTGAACATTGTTAAAAATTTAGTTTTAGCATCAGGCAGTGATTTTGACAAATCCAATAAATTCTGCAGTATTGAAAACAAAGATGCTTTCTTTGCCTGATGCACGATGCACCTTTATTTGTCGTTCAGCCGTCGTTCCTCCCATTCTGTTGGAACCCCGCTAGTACTAACAATGAATTTAATTCTTTTACGTACTCTTGGCAACAACGAATACTCTCGGAATCTGTTCGCAATAACCAGCCGTTTAAAAAAATATACGAAAAAACTCTCGTACGTTTTTTCTTCGCAACACCGTGTTATGAACGAACAAAATGAATTGAATCTGAATATTTCTGAATGAAATTAAAATAATGAGTTCCGAAACTCTGTATTCAACCGATTTAAACCGAAATAAATCTAAACTGACACTTGAATTGAAGTTCAAAATTCCCGTGCCCGAAGAACCAAAAATGTTGCATTTTCCTATTTGAACCAGTAAAGATGAGAATAAATGGCTATGATCTTACCAATAAACTGCCCTCTGCCTTCGCACAGCACCGCACTGTATAAGGATATAAGGAACAGGGTAAAGGTTTAATAAAATGGAACAAAATAGGATTTATACAATGCAAACTGTCCTCCAAATGAACTGTATTTCCACTATGTCCAAAATGGTCCGAATGGTCCGATAATATTCCTAAATTGTATTTTAACACCGAAAATTATGTTTCACCAAACCAAAATCTAACATTAACTTTTACTTTAACATATAAAATATATGACTTGAGGGATATACTATCCAGAAAAAACCTGATAGTAGTATATAAATGCATTGTTGAAACGGTTATACGTTACTGTATTTCAGTCTGGGGTGGAATATTTGACAATGTTTTGTCTAATATTCAAATACTACAAAACACTTTCTTGAAAATAATTTTGAATAAGCCTAGAAGGTACAGCACGAGAGCCCTATTTGAGGAAGCAAACCTTATGAATGTGAGAACACTTTACGCTTATCAGTGCTTAATATATATGCAAAAGAATAAAACACCCCACACACCCAAAGTATTCAACACAAGAGGTGAGCGAGACAAACATGTTGCCATACCTCTGTTTAGGAAGGCACATACACAAAGAACTATATTTTACTTTGGCCCAAAACTTTATAATATCCTTCCAATCCAAATAAGAAGTTGCAATTTTAAAAGATTTAAATTTGAAATTAGGAAGTTTGTGATTGAGAATAAAGTTTCTATTATGTCAGTCTTGGGGGGGAATTGTTGATAGCTCCTCTCGGCATGCGTGTATCTGCTCCTTTGCAAAATTTCTGAATTAGATGACATGTCGTTTTTTTTTTTTGTGTCCTTTCTTGTTGACGATTTTCTTTTGCTGGAATGTATAGTGAATTAGCGATTGTTCATCGGTTGAATTTGGATTTATTTAAGTTGTGAATGATCAGGCCATGTCAGGAGGGGGACGGGACACGAGACAAGCCACTTGCGCTTAGGTGCCTGTGTCCTTCTTGATTATGGTATTTTTATAAAATCGAGAATTGTTATGTTTTTGTAGTTATAATGATCCAATGATCCAATAAAAAACTTCCGACATCAACAACCTGAAATAATTATCTAGCGACACCATTGTCTTAGATTCTACATCAATGAGCGACACATATACTCCATTCACAATTATAAAATCACAACTCTGGCCATGGTTTCGTTTTCAGGAATTGGTGCACCTGATGAAAAATCTGTGCGCGTACATAGAATATTGTTAATGACAAAACGTTGTTGCCAGTTGCTTTGTTTACATCAAAGTAAAAGTATCAAAGATATTCCACATTTAATAATAATATAATATAATTTATTAGCCAGGTTACATTTACATTGATATTTTCAAAATATATTCAACTCTACACCTAAGCTAACATGCAGAGACTGCACAATTGGCTTTGAGGCCTGTGTGTGCACATCTCCTTCATTAAATAAACATTTTGTTAGTTGGAATCGATCGGCGATTTTGGGGCGAAATATCGATGAGGAATCGCCTATTTTCCGTTCTTCGTCGTCCAGAAGAAGTTTCCCGTCGATTTCGTGCAAGTGTCATTTTTTCCTTTCACGACTTTTGGCGTGAGTACGAACGGCAAATTTGAATTGGACCAAAAATCGATTAATAAGCATAAAAAAAGCAAAAGTAAGTACTAATCGACTTTTTTACACTTGATAACGAAGTTTTTTTAGGTATCTGGCCGTTTGGAAACGAAATTCCGGTCCCCCAGAAGTTTGGTTAGTTTCGGTATCGATTTTGGTGCTCAAAATTTATTTGGGATGTGTAAATGGAAAAAAAAGGCTTCCTTATACGATCTTCTAACGAAAGCGACTGGAAAATATGGTTCAGGTAGGATTTTCGAGGAATTATGAGGAAAGAACTTGCAGAATGAAATTGCACGATTTTCGTAAGTAAACGGGTTCTGGATGGCCATCATTGGTCTCTAAATGATTATTGTTGATCGTTTTCACGTTTCAGAAAAAAGCACGTCGAAGAAGCTAAAAAAAAAGAAGAAATATGACTATATTGCACTCAACGATTCAGATTCCGATGAATTGAAATATGTGTCACTGGAGCTTTCATTCCTATCAATCCTTTGCCGAAAGTAGAAATAGGCTATATTGAACCAGAATACATCGGTTTTTTCCATATTCCAGGAGTTTGCGTCTTATTTTAGAACAGGTGAATGATAAATGTGAAGCATATGTTTGACCTATTCCATTTCATTTGTACGAACCTACTGTGGTAGTAATGTATGAATCTTTTTTAAACTAACAAATTACTATACAGCCAGAATATTTTACTCCTTGTTCATAAGATCAAATAAATGAAATGTATATCTATAAAGTTTTCAGTCTTATTAATTTATATTGCATTGAAATTATTAGTTTCTCTGTAAACAAATTCGTTAATTTAGTTATTATGTTTATTTTCTTTGTGATGAATGAATAAAACTGTTATTTATTTGAAATAAAGAAATATTAGAAATAGAAATGTTATGCACCCTCACAATCATATCACATATTCGGATTCCAGAAGAGGGAAATGATGTTGCATTTTTCTTGATTCTTGTAATTACCCATCAATTCATCTTATATCTTTGGGTTGATTTTTTTTAATGAATTCTTGATTAGAATCAACAATTGATGTCGTCAAGTCTTGAACTTTCAGTTCAAGAGGATAATAAACATCAAATCTTCACAAGCATGCATATGAAAATTATGTGGAAGCAATGCAATTTTCTTCCATGGCGAAAAATTGTATATTTCAACAGTGATCTCTTGTACTTTTCATGCAAATAACTAGAAAAGGAATCCTTTCTATCAATTCATATAAACGTTAATTATTTTCGTCCATCACATCTTTTCCAATTCATTCACATTCTGAGAAATACGCTAAGAATGTAGAAAGGGCAACATAGTGTTGACTTGGAACATAAAAATATTTTGAAAAACGTCATAACTTCGATACAGAGTGGAATGTGTCAAATTTCCAAGGCCAGTGTTGTGATTTTATAATTGTGAATGGAGTATACGTCTTGATTTCCAAGAATATGCGATGTTGACAAAACTCCAAAATAAATTCCATTACATATTATCAAAAAAGGGTGTTTTGCTTGTAGTTTACCGAGTCGATTACATATTACAGCTCAAAATTGACAACAGTTGTCAAAAGCGATTTCTGTGATCGAAAATCGAATCCCGTAGAAAACGTCAAAATTTCACGTTTTCCAAATGCAATTTTTGGATATACAGACCTAAGAAAATGTAGAAATGGATGGCGAGCACGTTACCTTGATGTCTGGAATAGAGTTCCCCATTGACCCGACTTTTTGTTCATTTCGTTAGCTAAATTTTTTCTATTTGTATCAGAGTGAGTTATAGGTGTGAGTTATTACCTCACACTATTGGTTGATAGAGACTATTACAGATCAAATTCAGTTGAATAATGGATATATTATTCTATGGGAGTAGAGAATAGTATATTATATTATAAGGATTAAAAGTACATATTTTTTTTACGAGCAATATTTGCAGTTGCGAGGCGGAGCGCAGCGCAGCCGAGCCGCGAGCGAATGCAGAATTACGAGCAATAATAAATTGAAATGAAAGAAAACCTTTTTAAAAAAAGCTTTCATTCAAATTCTCTAAAAAGAAGAAAATAAAATTCTCCTTTTAAATTTTAACTATCAACTTATAACTTCATTATACACAATTTATATGATCATAAAAGCTTGTCGCGCGATTAACTCGTGCAAATAAACTAGTACCTATTCAATTGAGTATCTTAATCTGCTAAATAAATTTTTTTTTTTAGTTTAATTAAATACTTATAGTAGGTACTAACGCAAACCTCGCGACAAGCTTTTATGATCATATAAATTGTGTATAATGAAGTTATAAGTTGATAGTTAAAATTTAAAAGGAGAATTTTATTTTCTTCTTTTAAGAGAATTTAAATGAAAGCTTTTTTCAAAAAGGTTTTTTATTACAATTCATTTTTTACTTTTTAGTTATCGCTATTTCGCCATCTTGTATGTTCCGCCATATGGCATTCAGAATGACGTCAACATTATTTTTCGAGTTATTCTCAACAAACCCTTTCATTTGATACCCATATTATAGTGCATCACAAAAAACTATTCCGCCATCTTGGATGTTCCGTCATATTGGATTTAGAACGACGTCACAGTATTTTTCGAATAACTTTCAACAAGCTCTTTCATTTGATACCCATATTATAGAAACGCATCACAAAAAACTATTCCGTCATCTTGGCTGGTCCGCCATATTGGATATAGATCAACGTCACATTATTTTTCGAATCACTCTCAACAAGCTCTTTCATTTGATACCCATATTATAGAAATGCATCACAAAAAACTATTCCGCCATTTTGGATGGTCAGCCATATTGGATATAGAATGACGCCACAGAGCTTATCGTGTATTGTCATCCAAACTGAACGTGTATACAAAATTTCAGCTCAATCGGTTGAAGATATCTGCTTCAAAATCTAGTAGCAAGATTCCACCCGAACAAACATAAATAGTACATATACTCCAACTCCATTCACTTTTATAAAGTATCGCGGTTGGCCATGATTTAGGTTTATCAAGTTGTTTCCCCTAGAACAGACGCAGGTTGGCACTCGTGAAAATTAACACGTTCACTGCGGCACGTATCCCCGGCGGCATGTGTTATGCCTTAAGTTCAGTGCGACACGAAAAACATAGTTGGATTATTTCAGTGCGAAATCTCTGAATAAGTTGTTTTTTCACCGATTTACATGATACAAGTAGCAATTGATTTATTTTTCAAAATTCTACTTATTTGAATAATTATCATGACACATGCCCCAAGGGGATACGCGCCGCACACAACTAATTTTTCATTAGTTCAGTGCCGCACAGTAACATGCCGCCGGGGGCATGTGCCGCACATAAATTGAATGGGCGAAATCTATAGCCGCAGTGAACGTGTTAAGCGACATTGCCAGGTCTACTTTCTATTTACTCTTTTTCAACTTTGTAAATGGAGTTAGTTCTTCGAAGATTTAACTGTCGCGCAGGTTTCGTAGAACTGCTACATTTTCATGCTGGAGTATTTCAGGTTGTGCAAAAATGTAATTAAATGTCTTCTGAATTAACATCATATTTTCTCAAATTCATTAATTTCCCCAAGTAAATGAACATTTTGATAAATACGTAATTACTACGATTTTTTAGCAGAAACGACAACGTTGTGGGCGTATCTGACAGTGCAATGACCATAACCTAACATTTTCAAAATATACGCGGTGAAATGTGTCAAAATTTCATGGCAAACCGCGATACTTTATAAAAGTGAATGGAGTATACATACAATGCAAGTTAAATAAAAGCTTTTAAAAATAGGCTTTTTAGTCCATATGATATATATGTACTATTTTTTCTCCAACCAAGTCAAATATCTGGTATTGTTCATTGTTGGTAAATATTGATTGTCAAGTAGACGTCAGTAGACTTCAAATTTCAATTAAAGAGCTCAAATGCAATAACTTTTAGTTCTAGGATTAAAAGTAGCGTTTTCAATCCTAGAATTGAAAGTGTTGCTAAGCAACGAGCAAATTTTTGTACGGTAAGGGAATTGATGGCTTTTGCACCTGAAAATTGTACAAAAATGTCAACATTTTTTGATGGTTGGAGAAAATAGTATATAATATTTTCTAAAACAAGTTGCAGAATGGGCTCCTATTCGAACGCATGAGTGTTGGAATTGCATTCTGCAGCGAGTATTAGACGATATTTTCTCTATTTCAGTCAAATATCGTGAAATACCTACTGTTGAAATTCAATGAAAAATTCAGATTATACATCCTAGTGACTTTTGTGTTGTATCTTGGCAGTTGGTGACTTTTACGAAATTGAAGTTTCCACATTGACGTGTGTTGAAAATTGATTGGGAAAAGTAGAATTCGATAGGTGGCGCTCTGAAATGTCAATGTCATCTTAGCAACGAGTAAAACAAATCAGATGTCGTATGAGCCCTTTGATATTGAAGTGGTTTTATTTTGCTGTTTGAGTTATTTTCAGGGGGTGTTTTGTGAAACTTTTGGTTTTTCTTTGATTGTGCTTTAGTGCTTTGTGTTGTTAATCTAAATTTTGACTCCCAATATTTTTATTTTTGGAGTAATAGGTATGGTTGATGTTTGTGAAAAGTACAACAAGCGTTCAATTAACTGTTTAGTTTTAGGTCTGATTTCGTGTTTTCATTTCATTTTTGATATAGTCATATCTACAAAAGTTGCAGGGAAGGTACGTTTGTATTGAGTATCATTTGAAATTTTTAATACCGACTTATTTTCTCTTCGTTTTCTGGAACATACTTCGTGGCTTGACTGTGGTAGTTGGTAGTTTTAAGGAAGGTACTGCATTTAAAAGAAGATACTTTTTTTTACTAAGACCTGAAGAATATGTTACTCATTTATATATTTTTCACCTTCAGAAATATAACCTACACCATCCACTATTAACTTATAACTATGTATTACACACTTGGTACTAACCTTGACTAGTCTTCCCTTTTAAAATGTAAGGAACACACGGACATACTATCTATAACTGGTTTCCCCATTTTTAGTTTCATTGCCTAAGCCTTTTGAGATATATTTTCCAGAACTCCAAACGCATTTTCAATATTTACCATTCTTCCCATGGGTGGAAATTTATGGAAATATAAATCGGGGTTTTTACCCTTAACGGCTAGTGCAACCAAATACAGGACAGTTTCGATTATGCAGCGACATAATTCAAAGTATAAAACTTTAAAAAAGGTGCAAAAAAAATCAAACTTGATCTGCAATGAAGACAAAAAACAGAATAAAAACAATGCAATACGAATTGTTTTACTCGTTGCTTCAATTACAATTTTTTTCCGCCAGAGGTCTCATTGAATTCTACTCCGCCCAATAGGATCGGCAGTCATTGTTGACAACTACGAAACGAAAAATATAACTAGAATCTGATGTATCATTTCCTATTAAGTTCATCATTAAACTGGATTTTCACAGGATGAAGGAAAGTGGTTTTCTAGACGATAAAGAATCCTCAAAAATGAAAAGATATAACTCCGTTTCACCCAAATTATATGGTCTTAGAAAGGTTCATAAGCCTATCCTAAATATAAGACCAATTGTAAGTTGTATAGGTTCGCCTTCTTACAACATATCGAGGTATATACATCAGATTATGAGTCAAGTAGTATCAACTTCTCCATACAACGTTAAAAATTCGTTCGAATTTGTGTCATTTGTTGAAACAGTTTCGGTGCCGGAAGGATATTGTCTGGTTTCCCTAGATGTGATCTCATTGTATACTAACATTCTCAAAGATGTGACACTTGAAACAGTAAAAAGAAGGTGGGGATATATTTCAGCCTTTACAGACATGTCCAAAGAACTTTTTCTTAGATTGGTCGATTTCATTTTTACGTCCAGTTACTTCCGGTTCAATAACGAATGTTACAAACAAATTGATGGGATGGCGATGGGAAATCCGGCTAGTCCATCTTTGGCGAATTTAATTATGACAGAGCTTATAAAGGAGTGTATAAGCAAACTGTCATTTCTCGTTCCATTTGTGAAATTATACGTTGACGATACCTTTTTGGCCATTCCTAAGAACAAATGTGGAGAACTTTTAAGAGTGTTCAATCAGTTTCATCCTCGCCTTCAGTTCACCTTGGAGATTGAAAAAGATAACTCGTTACCCTTTTTAGACGTACTTGTGTACAGAAAAGAAGATGGATCGTTAATCACCAACTGGTATAGAAAACCAACTAGCTCTGGGCGAATTTTAAACTACCATTCATGTTGTAGTTTCGCATATAAGATTTCCGCTGTTAAAAACTTGATACATCGATCGATCAGTTTAAGCGACTCCTCTTTCCACGACAGCAACCGGAAGATAATAAGAGAAATATTGGAGATTAATAACTACCCAAAGTCACTCGGCAACAAACTAATTTTCACCTACGGTTCAATTAATAAGCCTTTAAGTTCCATTACTATGGATAGAACAGCGCAAAAAAAGTTTTTGAAATTTCCATACTTCCCCGGTCTCACTAAAAAAATCAATAAACTCGTAAATACCTTTTCGAACAATGTGACATTCGTGCCGTATAATGTTTCGAGTTGTAGTTCCTTATACTCGAAGTTGAATGATATTACTCCTATTTTGGATAGTAGCGGATTGGTTTACAAGATACCGTGCATGAATTGTTCGAGATGTTATGTGGGTCAAACAAGGCAACTTCTGAAAAATAGAATTAGGCAACACAAATATGATTGCAACGAGAGTTTAAAATTTAAAGAAAATAAAACGGCCCTTGCCAACCACCATTTTAGTGAACATCACAACTTCGATTTTCAGGCAGTGTCTGTTTTGGATTTTGAGAGCGGTTGGGTAAAGAGGAATGTGAGCGAGATGATTCATATTAGGCTAAATGACACCGTAAATTGTCGATCAGACACTCAAAATTTAAGCCTAGTATATAACAATGTTTTGGATCTCTTCAAGAACAAACAATTGAATATGTAATTTTCAATAACTGGGAAAAAAGGAAAATTCAATACAGGCAATTCGTCACCATATGAAAGAATCCACCTGTGTTCAACATACTGGGACGATCGAAACGCATCAATTTGGCACGGTCATTGAAAGTGATCATTTATATTTTATATTTATTTGTATTTTTGTTTTAATGAAAAATTCTGACAAGGTGTTCCTAATTCTCGCCTATTTCTGGTCGTGTTTGTTCAACATACTGTTTTTTAAACCTGTTATGGGAAAAACATAATTTTAACTTTGGTGAGTGTAGTATGTAATTGCTCATTGTTTTTTAAATCATTTGGAACGGAATAGTGATCATTGTAGGTCGTAGAATAGAATGAACTGTGTTCATGGTTTCTTGATGTCAGTTGACGTGGATGGACTTGTTATTTTAATTTTTGACATTGTTTCTTAAAGGAAAAAAGTGAAAAAATCTGTGTAATTTTCAATTGCTCATTTATAGTTGTTGACCTAATCTATTGAATGCTCTGTTGTAGCCCTGAAGAAGTGGAAATATATCCGCGAAACGTCGGCATTAGTTGGACTGAGTTTTTTCAAAAACCACTTTCCTTCATCCTGTGAAAATCCAGTTTAATGAAAAATATAACTGAAAACAGTGCTGTAATGACTGTAATGAGTTCATTACAGGATTACAGCACTGTTTTTAGTACTGTAATGAACTCATTACGACACTGAAATAGAGAAAACTAATTATGTATGCATAGGTACATATTAAATTATATGCTATACCATATGTTAGGAAAATTTATTCCAGTAGTACTCGTCATATGTGGACTGTGGTACTTCGTTAT
Source organism: Adalia bipunctata (assembly GCA_910592335.1). Lineage (NCBI taxonomy): Eukaryota > Metazoa > Arthropoda > Insecta > Coleoptera > Coccinellidae > Adalia > Adalia bipunctata. The sequence continues at coordinate 48,728,203 of OU342950.1, read as the reverse complement.
TACGCACCAATGATAAAAAATTCATTCATGGCGAAATTACCATGAGATCATTGAGGTCTGAAGACATTAGACATCTTATGAGATCATCAGATGCAATCATCCCCATCAATGGAAATATCACGTGACATAAAAATCCGCGGGAAAAGTGCGTAACTGCGTCCTGACTCCTGCGCCTGCGCTGCGGTCCACTCCACTAGCCTACGAGCCAGCTGCCAGATCGTTCGTAGATTTGTAGAATTCGTCTTTGTCTTTGCCGATTGCCATTATTGAAGAGTGAAGTGAAGGTGAAGCTTTGTAACTTGTAACTCGTGTCGTCAATCTCATCCAAAATGGCTGAGTTATCATGGAAACACATAATATATAATCCAAGTAATGATAAGTGAATTGAATACTATATTTTCCATTAATTGATCATTTGTGAGAAATCAATGGTGTTTGTTTCTTGAACTGGAAATCGCCGAGGTACGAGCTTGGATTTGGAGGTGTTGAGTGGTGGATAGCGGTTTCGTGGACCTGGTGGAGCTGCTGTTGGTATTCTGGTGTGGAATCGGGACATCGAACAGATGAACAGCGTTTTCGTGGAGGCGATGGAGATACTTGAGTACTATGGACGTCGATTCCTTAGAGCTGGTGGATCTGATATTGGATACTGGTGATCATTGACACTTGACAGGGATATTACGAAGTGAGTTTCCTTTATTCTTATTTTGTTATTGAATCCATCCGGCAGTACCAGTTAGGTTAGGCATATTCTGATTCTATGATGCTAATCCGTTATTGAGCACTTATGATGAAATTTACTCGCCATATTAAGATCGCGAAATTACCATATGAGATCATCAGATGCAATCATCCCTATCACCGGTAATATCACGTGATCTAAAAATCCGCGGGAAAAGTGCGTAACTAACTGCGTCAGTGCGTCCAGTCCAGCGGTCCAGCCAGATGCAGATCGTAGAATTCTTATTTCTTAGACAGTAGACACCATTATTACTGAAGCTTTGTCACTCGTGTCGTCTGTGTCATCAAAATGATAGAGTTTTCATGGATGTTAACATATTATATAATCCCAGTAATAATGAAGTTCGGTTTTAATTCATTCTGATATCAAATAAGTGATTTTCCATTAATTGATCATTTGTGAGAAATCAATGGTGTTTGTTTCTTGAACTGGAAATCGCTTGGATTTGGATCACATGCAGCGAGAAATAGTTGTTGAGTGGTGGATAGCGGTTTCGTAGACCTGGTGGAGTTGTTATTGGTATTCTGGTGTGGAGACGGGACATCTTACAGCGGTTTTGTGCAGAAGGGGGGAGACAATGGATGTCGATTTCATAGAGCTGGTGGATCCATTGACCTAGATTCTAGAATATCTACATCAATGGGTGGATCTGATATTGGATATGGATGATCGTAGACAGGGATATTACGAAGTGAGTTTCCTTTATTCATATTTGGATATTGAATCCATCCGGTAGTCCTAGTTCGGCACATTCTAATTCTATTATGCGATTCCGTTATAAAGCACCAAAGATAAACATTTACTCGCCATATTTAGATCGCGAAATTACCATATGAAATCATCAGATGCAATCATCCCTATCACCGTTAATATCACGTCATCTGAAAATCCGCGGGAAAAGTGCGTAACTGCGTCCTGCGTCCAGCCAGATCGTAGAATTCGTAGTCGTAGACGCCATTACTGAAGCTTTGTCACTCGTGTCATCTCGTACTTAGGTTGTCCGTGTCATCAAAATGGTAGTGTTATCAATTATCATTGATTCAATCTGATATCAAATAAGTGAATACCATTTATGTTCCATTAAGCTTTTAGTTCTAAATTATTACCGTTTGTTTCAAGAACTGAAAATCGGTGGAGTACGAGTTCGAATTTGGAGAACATGCATCAAGAAAAAGATGTCGAGGACTGGATGGTGAGCCTTGTGGAGCTGTTATTGGTGTACTGGTGTGAAGTCGGGCCATCGAACAGATGAACAGGGGTTTCGTGGAGGCGATCGAGATACTGGACGTCGATTTCTTAGAGCTGCTGGATCTGATATTGGATACTGGTAATCATTGACAGGGATATTACGAAGTGAGTTTCCTTTATTCTTATTTGAGCACTTGCCTATCCCTTTCAGCACCAGAAAAAAAAGGGTAATCCAGTTGTTTATACGAGTGAGATTTGGAGGTTGATTTGCGCATGCGCGAGTAGTAGTCTCGTTCGGCACACAGCCTTCGTTAGAGAAAGCCTGGAACACAATCTGACAACTGCGCTCAGATTCCGCAACCGGAGGCCTACTCGTATTCGAATACGTAGCGCGGGATATATGATTTTTGAATGTATAACACTGTTTTATACGTTTTCAAAATCATTTAATCGAATTTCCTTTGATGGGATAACTATGAAAAGACCACATAATGCCCTACTTAGTCAATAAATCGAATAAATAATGTTTCGAAATGTTCCAATTATCTCAATATTCATGCAATAATGTTTGAATGGAAGCTTGTTTTTATGTTTGTTATTCGATTTATCGTTCAGCAAGAACCACGAGAAGGTGTAGGGCCATCTCTTGCCATAAAAATGTTTGAATGAAATTGTTAAAATAATTTGAAATTAGTGAGCGGGAATGATAGAATTGAGATAGAAATTAGAGAATGGATTGTTGGTAGCCCAAGTTCATTCATACATTTCTTCGAATAAACTCAAATAAAATTCTCAAAATAAAATATATACTCTAAAAAAATAACATGAATTCCAACGAAAACAATAAAATGAATGATCATTGAATGAAAATTTCGAAAATATCCATCTTTCATTTCAAAGTATCTAACTTTCTATTTTTCATTAAAGGTACGCTTCGATTATCTCCTCGATTTTTTCGCTTTTTTTCGCGTTGTTCAGTTAAAATTTTGTTATTCTCTTTCTTTACAAAATTATTCAGCAATAAATTCGCGAAAATCGAGCAAAGTGAATCGAGTATGACTTTTTAATTTAGTCCACAAGTGCATGTTTCCAAAAATTCCGAATAATAGAAATCCAATTCAATGCTTCGGACGGTCAGTTCACATAAAATAGATTTTTCATTAACGTTTTGTAAAAATTTTTAAAAAGTTTGTTGATCGTTAAGAATGTACTCCAAAATTGAACACATATGTACGAAAATGAAATTAACAGAATCGGTGGCTATTGATAAACCATTTCTCTGAAGATTATCAAAATATACATTGTCCACTTTAGTACCCTTTTCGGCTCTTATTAACGATATACAATCATTGCAAGAAAATTTTTTTGAAATTGAATGAGCGGCATATCCTGATACATAAATTTTCGCGGAATTATCTATGTCGCAATTTTGAAGGTAATCGGTATCCAAAATGAATAAGAAATCCTTACTATTATTATTATTGCCTTCTGAGTGAATTTCTTCAGAATTGAAATCCTCGGAGATGAAATTCTCCCTTATTTCTTTTAAGGAGTAAGTTTTGTCTGCCCGTTTGAAAATTTTTTGAATTCGAATTTTTTTTTCTGCGCCTAAAATATCATCGAAAGATACATTATAATTACATCCCGAGAGAGACCGATATAATCCAAATCTTTTCTCCAAATTGTTAGTGCTAAATTTCCCAGGTAATATATATATAACTGTATATACTATAATACTGATAAGTTTCATTTGAAAGTTTTCCATTGAATCCCGATAATTGATGCCATGTTTCTAGCCAAATGATGAATTTTTTCAAGAATTCTAATTTCATGTCATTTTCTAAATTATTTTTTTCAAACGGTGTAGCGAATTCGTTTCTTTTTATTATTCCTTTCATCAAAGAATTTGTATTAAAAATATCCCACCACTTTCTAATTATTTCAATGAATTGAGCAGTATCGTTCATTGAATTGGATTTCAGTGCAGATATTGTTGTGGGATGAAAAATATTATCTGCCAATATAACTTTCTGTCTTTCAAACACAGAGGGATAAAGAGACTTATAATTTTGTTTGAAAGCTTGTTTTATCAGTGAGTTCTTCTCTTTTTCGTAAATGTCGATTAAATTCTGAAATTTTGAATACCTAATCGTTTGCAAATCATCCCAATCACAGTATGTATGTGAACGTTTTATCGTAATTTTTCAAGTTTAACCAATTTTTCCATATATTTTTGAAAATATGAACAGGGTCGAAAGTAAGAAATATCAACTTCTGTTCATCTTCTGGATTCGGAATTTTGAAGGAATTCGAAAATTTTTTAAACATAACTCTATTAATCGAATGATTGTCCGTAATTACAGCCAAAACTTCAAACCCACAATTTTGAACGAAAGAAATAATTTGTCTAGTGATATCAACCATTTCTGTTCCCTTAATATTCTGAACCGGTAATAATTTTACAATTTCTTCAACATTCCCAAAAGCCGAACAAATCATGAAAAGCTGCGTATACATGTGCGAGCCGAACCTATCGCGAAGTGTTCGTGTCATGTTCGTTAATTTCACGTACACACTTGCGATCCGCTGGCGAACCAATACCGACGGATTAACGAACTTACACTGGGCTCGCGTTGGGTTCGTGAAAGGATCCGATTATCGATGGATCGGCGCGAACGGTTTGCGAGCGGCTCTATAGAGGTTCGACATGCCGTCCAAATAATTGTCGCTATTGGTTCGCGAGCGGTTCGCGATAGGTTCGGCTCGCACATCTAGACGCAGCTTAAGAAAGCACCGTTTTTGCCAAATCATTTGATGTATTGATAGCTGAACCAATTATACTTTTTGACCTGTAATCAAGACGAGCATTTATATATATTTCATCTATCAAAAGAACGACAATTCGATCCAAAGTGGGTAACTCGCGAGAAATATTTGAAAGATAATTTTTATTCCCACCGTCAGAATTCGCGGAAATTTTAACTGACGAGGAGATAGATCGCAGATACCTTTTGGTCGGCAGAATGAAAAATTTCTGCATTAGTCCATAACAAGACGATGACTGCGAATAAAGAATAAAGGACATTATTATGGTACATGAAGCGTATTTAATTTTTTTGTTGACAATCTGTCTTAATTGGTCACATACGATTTCCAGTTGTCTAAGTTTTTCAAAATTTTCATTCGTTGAATCAGATAAAAAAGCCTCTAATAGAGACAATGATTCTTTCAATAATTCGGAATTATCTCTAGAATCAAGGCTCTCATAATTAACATTTTTATAGCGGGTAAGTAAATTTGATAATTGAGACCATCTGCTTAGGGTGAGCTCAAAGGGAAGAATCCATTTCAAATCATTATAGGACAACTGTACATTTTTCAAAAAAATTTTCACATTTAGATTTTTACTAATCATTATTGAAGCATCAACAGATAATGAGGTACTGAAATTTAGAATATAAAAATGAATGGCATCGTCAAGTTTTTTAGTTTCCCATCCGGATAAATCAATATTACGGTTAAAATTTGTTATCAAGTCGTCGAAATTCTTTATGATGTCGGAACTCAAAAACTGTTCAATTTCTTCGTTATTTCTATTGAAAATTGCATCTCTTCTTGCTTGAGGATCGTTCCTCTTATTGGGAGTTGACGTTGAAAGATATTTTGGTAAATTTGGAAAAATTTTCGGAACAGCGGTTTCTGTTAATTTGGGGTTTTTTAAAAGCAAAAGTTTAATTGTTCCATCCGGCTGTAAATGTTTATCGTATTTAATTATGTCGCTTTCTTCAAAATGTTTTTGGCAAACTACATTATTCACGGTGGGAGTGAAATTTTTGCGCGGTATGGATTTCAGCCATAAAAGCTTCCGTTCTTCATTTTTGGGGAACCTAAAACAACTGACATAGCCATCGATTGCCGATTACTATTACATGAAGGCACACAACATTTCCTAACCATGATTGAAAATGAATTCTTCAATATTATGGTTATGTTACTTTACCTACTCAACTCACCAGATTGCAAAGTAATCCAAAACAAAATAACAATTCAGACACTATCACAGCTCAATATCACAAATCGAAAAACACACTTTTCGCGAGTTTATCACGTTTCACCCTAATATTATTGCACCTGTTAGTACTAACACGGAAACACTACGACTGAATTCGCGCTGAATTCGTTCGTATTCGTAACAACAAGGGAAGCGTCGCGTTCCAAGGTCGGACCCCCTACATTGTTGCCAAATTCGATGTTCCAGGCTTTGTATACAGAAGGTTATGTTCGGCATTGCTATCGGATTCGTCTGACACAATTTTATCGTTCGATAATTGCGTCTGGATGTAGGGGAGGTAAATCTGTTTCGTTCGGCAATTGACGTCTGAAGTATCCGGATGAAATCTTTTTGCTCGGCCTCGAAAGACGGATCGAACAGATTAATCGGTTAATGTCAGCAGATGTCAGGTTTTTATTTGTTTAATGGGTATTCTAATTTCTAACTATTGATATCGAGATGTCTTTTCAAATATAAATATATTCTTTTGAAAGAGAGTAAAAATCGAACAATATATGGCATAAGGCATGTGTGAAGAAATGGCGACAAGGAACGAATGGTTTAAAAAAATCTTTTTCCCGCTCCGAATCTATGTGTTAGCAGATGGAATGTAAACGGGGTACCATACAATTCTGCGTATGATACACGAGAACAGATAAAAACCTCTGAAAAAACTCTGTCTCCCCGGGTATGTACTGCGGGATGAAGAGCAGCTTTTGAGGGTAGACAGAAACAAAAAAATCGTCTACCTCGCTAATTGCCACTAGCATTTTATTCCCAATTCAATAAATTAAAAAAAAAGGAAAATATGCATTTGGCTATCAGCCAACAACAGAGTAGTCCTTTTTTTTCAATTTATTTTTAGTTTGAAGGTTTATCATCTCTCACTCACAATCTGAAATTTTCATAAGTTTAACTTTGTCACTTTTTGTTTTTCTGAAGCATTTTTAAAGATTGCTAAGAAGAGATTGTTATTTTTGGGCATTCAAGTACTCAACATTTCATCCACTTAACCAACCTTATGCAAATGGCTTCATAAAACATTTATTTAATTCTAGAGGTGTTCGAAACACCATATATTGGCAGTGTAGAACTGTCTCTGATAGAATGCCCAATTGCCCAAGCCCTGCCAGCGTACTGAGGCACGATCAGTTCAGCAAAATTATCGACTTTCTCTTTAATATTTACATCAGCTTCATCCTCATCAAACAAAAAATTGCCATTTGCCACTGTTAGAATGGCAAGTTTAAGATCCCTTTTAATTCCACTTCCAGCCATAATACAATAAACCGTCCCGGGAAATCTTTCAAAATGACGTTTGTAGTTATATTCAAATACTTGTCAATTTTTTATCTAGATCGTTCGATTATTCCAAATTTGTCAGACATATCTGCAGTCACGTGCCAAAAAATCTCTCTGATCTGTGATGTCAATGCCAAACGCGGCTAGTGTCAAATCCGGATTTTGTTGCCAGATTGTGCAAATACGTTTCTTTAGATTGGTTTTATAATGTCATAGAAAAGGAATATGAATTATCAACTTTACTGCGTTCAGGAATTGAAGGATTAATTATTATTGGCGATTCATTGGCACCTGAAAATATCTTCCGCATTTTACGATGAAATTTGTTTTAATTGGCGAACTCTTCGATGACTGAGCACATGGTGTTTGCACTGATTAGATTTTGTTTCCACCAACTTGAGAATATCGGCAAAATTTCGTTTTTTCCACTTCAGGTGGCGCTTTTCACAATTTATGACAGATTACAGATTGTTATTAGATATTTCAAATATTTGAATTTATTGTGGTGAACGTGCTGTGTCAATAGCCGATAATCTTGTCAAGCAATAATTTGGGAATATATTCTTGACATTATAATTCATATTAGTATAAAGGAAAAGTATAAGACCACAGTCTCTGATAAGACTTTCACAATATAAAAATGTCATAAATGACTTTGGCGGATCAGCTGTTGATTAATCAATCAAATCGATCAAGGGAAAAAAGACCTTATTGACGTTGTATGACATTGCGGCGCCGCCACGGAACATTGCCGATATTCTCGATTTGGTCGAACGTCATTCCATTCAAAATTCGACGAGTGCTTAAGCCGGACTCCCACTACTCGTGTATTTGGCAAATATTTGCCACTTACCTATATTTTGCATGTAGTGGGAGTGGTTCACTCGGCCAATACTTGTCAATCTTGTCATTCGAATTCGAAACTTCGTCTACTTGCCAAGTACACAAATAATTGCGTACTTGCCAAATATACGAGTAGTGGGAGTCCGCCTTGACACCAGTATTCTAGGCATCTCAGCGAACTAAATAATGAATGTTACTAAATATTGACTCAGTTGAATTACACAACTACTGATGGGGGGATGAAATTTTTTCACTTCTCAGATATATTTTTTAGCCATTTGTTTATTGAAATTTACCTGTGGAGTGAAATAAAATGCAAAGGAGAAATATATCCAATTGTACTTTATTGTTTTTCATCTTAGCTATTGTCACGTGATAAAGATATGAAGTGGGAGTTTTGGATTGAACACTATGTTGAAAGAAATTTTATGATTACTAATAATTTATTCAGAGTTGCTTAGTTCGAAGTGCTAATGAAGGAAAGAACTAAGCAAAGAAAACCTTCACTCAAGCACCTGATTAAAAAAAAATCATATTTGTTTGACAGAAAATTGAAGCATGCTATAACATTTGAATTACAGTAGAGTATTCATAAAAATTCATTTGAATATTATAAAACAATATGCAAAAGCAGTTTAACATTTTCACGAACTATCCTGGCTCCTCTAGAGAAGTCCCCTACGTTTGACATCAACATCTGATTGGTCGTGTATTCAAGCCATTCCCTCCATAGAGATCCTGCAATATAAAAAAAATTCAGTAAATAACTCACTACCACTTTTTACTGTTTACTTTACGTGCTTCTAATTAGTGCTCAGTAAATGCAAAAGTTTAGTTTACCTACACCTAGGTTTGACATCAACATCTGATTGGGCGTGTATTTAAGCCATATCCATTTCCATTCCATAGAGATCCTGCAATATAAAAAAATTCAGTAAAGAACTCGCTACCAAGAATTGCCTACTGTTTACTTTACATAATAAACGTGTTTCTAATTAGTGCTTAGATAATGCAAAAGTTTAGTTTACCTACATCTAAATAGTGCTAAGATAATACAAACATCATGATAAATTAATAGGTAAACTAAGAAATTCAAGTCCTGTCTTGGGGGAGGGAGAAAGAAATATCTTAAAACTAATTCAAGTCCTATCTTGAGGGAGGGCAAAAGGAATATTTTGAAACTAATTCAAGTCCTATCTTGAGGGAGGGCAAAAGGAATATTTTAATACTAATTCAAGTCCTATCCTGAGGGAGGAAAAAGAAGGGGAAACACAGGAATCACAAAAACACATTTCACTTTATGCCACTGGATACTGTGCAGCTACTGCAAGAAGAAACTCTTCGAAAATTTGGTTCTTCGGGTATTGATTTCTCCATGAAAAGTCATGTAGGTAGTAGGTAGGATGTGAACAATGCCTCAGATGTTCCAAATTGTCTCCGAAGTTTCCTCTTAGCCCGCATCCATATATTCTCTACAGTTTGGGTGTATATAGTGGCATCATCTGGATCTACGAAGTTCTCTTCATGAATGATGATGCTCATATATACCACATAATTATGACATCATTATGGTACCAGGTAAAATGTGCCTGTAATTGAATCAATATCCTTCAACAATGTATAAGTATAATATATATGTATATAAGAACTCAAATGGGATTCTGTGAAAAAATTGAATAGTAATTCTTAAAATTAAGCAGAGATGCACTAATTTATCTGCAATACACCACAGTTCATGTAATTTCAGAGCAATACATGCTAAACAATAAATACAGTACCTAAAATATCAGCCTACTATACTACGAGAAGCAATAAATATTCATCTTTCAGATAATATATATGGAATTATTTTTTTATCTTTTAGATATTCAAGCAATGCATTCCAAATCTTACCTCTGTATTACTGCTGCCAATGTTGTCTCTTTGCGGTCTGGTACTTCCACCAAGAAACATTTTTTGGTCCCCCTCTCGAAGACCACCAAACACCCAGTGGCCATCTACCCATCTTCCTCGGTGGTACTTCCTATGGAAGAATTTTGATTCGTCGATCTCAACGATTTTCGACGTTCCATCTTCGTTAAGCCCTCCAATAACTATTTAATTTTGGATGAAATAGGTCTCACACACTTCTCGACAGAAGTTATACCAGAAACTGTGTGACTTGTAGGACCTAACTCTGCTTCTTTTCCAATATATTCTTGGGATTATTCGTTGGCCCATCCATACATCACTATGAGAATTTGACTCAAAGTCAAATGGCTTTTCCTCGAAAAACGACCCCTTCCTCAAAGTCCTGGATTTTTTGCAAAGCTTACAAATCCATTGAAAACCATCAACCACTAATCTTGAATTACGGCAGAAAGTCATCGGGATACAGCAAGTTTCACAATCGCAAGAATTCTTCAGGAGTTTTCTTCTAGCACACCATATTATTCTAGCCATGTGAGTTGGGAATGAAATTTTTCTCATTATAATGTTATCTCGTCGAATATCATCATCAGCAAGAATGAGTGCAGGATCCACAATTTGGGTTAAACTAAAAGCATTAGAACCACCCATTTTGAAAATTCACTACAACACAAAAACTCTGATCTATTCAGCAAGAAGTCGTATGTAATAATGAAATGAGTCGTCAACGGTTTCTGCCGTTGAGTTCAAATTACCGCCAAGAATCAGAGGCAGGAAATTAACGTCCTGTCAATTAAATGCGCTTCTATGACCTATTCTTCAAATACCGGAATAATCGCCCGATGTGGCAACGTTGCGGTGGATTTGACGGATCGTCCACCACTTCGTCAAGGTCACTTGTATAAACAACTGGATTACCCTGAAAAATTATAACACAGGGGGTTCAGAAAAAAAGTACCAACACGATTGTGTATGCTGGGGTTTAATTCATACAAAACACTTTTTACAAGGTGATAAAAAAAAATTATTTAGTATGAAACATTAAAAAATAGTTTGGATCTTTTGTAAGGTATAAATATAAACATCCCATTTGATGCACCTTCTACGGATCCTACTTTTGCAACCATCATGCCGGCAAAATCTCGCAGTTTTTTTATCTTAACCAGGTAGAGGAGCCCTATAGTTTTGCTGTTTAGGATAAGTTTTCGATTCCATTTTGGTATTCACTGTTTTCTGTACTTGTTCTACTTCGCAGTCATCTGATGAATCTGAGTCGCTCTCACCAAGACCCCTTGCTGGAATGGCACTGCCATCCATCCAGTATAGTTATTTAATAATTCTAATATCTCCCCAACATCTTGTTGTTTGTCTAAGTTGTAATCTCGAAAAAAGAACTTATATATATGCAAACATCTGGCCCGCACAAATGTGTAGGAGCAGATTGAGTACTGAAAACTAAACTACACAATGGTGTAGGTACATGTTTAACGTTCAATTTCGACATGAAATTAAAATTTTTATCGAATATATGTATAGTTAATAACTACCATAATTGTGAATGCAAAACATGCAGTACCACTTTCTAATTATTGTTTGTTGCTAGAAAATAATACTTACATTTTCGGCGAAAATTTCGACCTTTCATCTTGCCGAACACCAACACCAGAATGAAGAACCCATACAAACGCGCGTGACTTAACGCCGGTTCCAACTTGCAAAGGATACCTACACAAACGAAGTCGCGCGTCCAGAACGTTATATTTCGCGAATTTTTAGTTATTATAGAATGGTAAACTTAACCCACACAATTGTGTAGGCAGGCTATAAGAGGCCATAATTTGTTTTTTTTAAGAAAAATTCAGTACGAATGAAAAGTTAAGGTAGCTTTCAGTTCCTGATAAAAAAAATGAGTTTTGATTCTTCATTTCAGTTTGTTTTATGACCTTGATTGGTAATTGTTAACAGAAGTTGAGTTTGGTTATTCTTCTGAAGAGCAGGACAAAGAGGAAGAATCAGAAACAAAATAATTTCAATAATAACTTAAATTAATTGAATGAACGAAAATCAATAAACTACCGAAACACTAATAAAAAAAAGGTCGCGAAAATTGACGGCTCAAGCATCACCAGAAGTCGAAGCGTTCGTTGGGTATGCGAACGCTACGTATTTAAAAAAATTGTGAAACCTATCTTTTCTTTTGAAATTTTTTTTAATCTTGAATTCGGCCAAATAAAAAGGAAAATTTTCGGATCTTCTACCGTATTTCCGGATGTGATCCCGGATCTCCCTCCAAAAACGTTCCACATTCTGGGTGTGAGCCCCTGTGCCAGAGTCAACGAAATTTATAAAGTGATTCACTGTGAGGTGCTGGTAGCCTTCATGACTTAGACAGTCATAAGCTCTCCAACAGTCAGAGTGAATGGTCGTACCAGGTGAGATCCATTCCCTGATCAACTCCAATAAAGTTTCCCGACTCCGATTTGCAACCGGAATCATGAATACTTTATTGGAGTCCCTCTCGATCCCTCCAAAAATCCATTGACCGTCAATCATATCCGGCCTCTATTATATTTTCTCTTGCCAAATTTCGCTTCGTCAATTTCAACAATTTTGCCCCCCCCCCTCAAACGCTCATTATTTTGTGTGTAATACACCAAACAAACATGGTCCAATCTACTACAGTAGCAGATGACCAATCCATTTCTGCCTCTAAATCTTCCTGCTTTGTATCAATAAGCCAATACGAAACAAACCTACATATCTCCTGTATTGACTTGGGAGTGCCAGAAAAAAATGAATTGTTTTTTACATATTTTACAAACCCGCATTTCTGCCTTTTCCGTCGATTCGGAACGGCGTTAGTATTATTGCACATAAATTTTGAAAAAGCTGGACAATATGTGCAAGGTGTGTTGCATTTTGGGCAATTCAACTCATTCAGCAAATCAATCACACCATGCTCTCTCAAAAAACCTTTCAAACGGTCTTCATCTCTCAACAAATCACCAAAATCTGTGTGAGATAGAAGACATCCCGTACACGCCATTTTGAATTGAAGCTTAAAAAAATTATAGGTACCCACCAACTCGGAGACGAAAGTAAAAAGAGTTGCAGGGAAGTAAGCTATGGTTTATATAGCAAATTAATCTTGCCAAGTGTTTCGCCAAAAAAGGGGCGCGAAATGATAAGACGTCATTATCTCGAAACAATATCGATATGTATTTGCCAAAGTAACGTAAGTCACCAAAAACGATTTTGGAGAAAAAACGTGTTTTCAATTTAACCTGGTTAAACTTATTTAAATTGTGCAAAATTTACCAGGGCGATTCTTTGATGAATATAGTTAATTAAAAAAAGAATTTTTAAAGTTTTTGTATAGGTTAAGTGGTTAGTTGATACTTACGTTACTTTACATAATCAGAAAACTCGAAGTCTTGATCAAAAATGTAACGTAAGTACCCAGATACGTCAGTTTAGCGGCAAATTGTAGCACTTAAATCATTATGGAAAGAATTGAAAGTTATCGTTTATTATAAAAAACACATAAAATAACGTTACAGAAATAAACTGACATTTTTTATTCAGGTGGATTTATATTGCGAAATACACTTAGAAATAAAAACCAAAAGAAATAATAAATTCATACTAGTAAGAAATACATATTATTTTTATTAAGTTTCGGAGCTCTCATCCCCATTATCATCCTCTGCATCACTCTCTGCTAACTCATCTTGAACAGAAGACTTACATTTTAGTTTAAAAAATTCATCGTGAAACCTGGCAGGTATGACATTGTTTTTGCAAAGTTTATTCAAATCCCTTCTTTTTAATTCGGACAGCTATTCAGAAACATCCTGTTTACAGGATACATTCGCATTCCTGTAAATTTCTCACAGGCTTTCAGGTTATGACACAATAATTTGTAATAAAATAAACGAAATTAAATATGAAATGAAGTTTTATACATAATGTTAGTTAAGGTTGTGATATTTTTGAATTCTGACTACAAAAAAACGCTCTCCGTTATTTTACTTATCTAAAATCAATAATTTTAGTATTTTTAGTCGATTGTAGCACGAACCTGTCACTGTCGTAAGCCAAACACTGACTGTGAAAAACGGACGTAAGTCACAGAAACCGCCCGGGACTTACGTTATTATGGCGGTAAACAACGATAGCTTACATTACTATGGTGAAAATAGTGTTGAACTTTCGTTTCTTTGACGGGCATGATTAAAAAAATTCTGGACATACGTTTTTAAAATACTTAAAAATTAGGGTTTAAAGTATTTTCTAGGCTTACTACACTTTGGCAGTACCTTCTTAACAATAAAAGCTTTACGTTAATGGAAAAACATGATTTTCACCAAAAATGTCACTTATGTTACTTTGGCAAAAATGCATCGATATTCAAACTAATCAACGGGAGTTTAACTACGAGTTTGAAACATTGGCAACGTTGCAGAATTCGCGAGGATTGACAGATTGAAGGTCGAAATATGGCGTTCACAAACCAATGTAATCAATGAATTAAATCTTCGATTTTGACGAAATGAAAGCTTTATTTTGCAGGATACTCTCAGAAATTGATAAATAAACCATTTCCAATGAGTATTGATTGAGAAAATACAAGAAAACTGGCTAGAACTTGATATAACCTAAGCTTCCAAACGTTACTTTGGGATTTTTTTTTGGAAAACTAAGAGGATTGCAGACTTCTCGTTTTCATTTTCGTAATCTGGGACCCAAAATTAGTGAGTACAAATCTTTTCATGTCTCTAAAGCCGGCCATAGACATCGTTATTTTTCATCCGTTCATAACGCCGCGATACGAACCGTCCCGGCAAAAGCGCCAAAAACCGATGTGTATGGCGAAAAACCGTCGGTACGAATCGTCGGTACAAATATCTGCCGATGCTTGATTTTTGTCACGACGGTTCATCGGTTGTCGTGCCATACCGACTGTGTGTGGGGATTTCGTCGAGAATCGGCGGTTATTTTCCATTAGCGTAGTACAAGTCGCGTCCTCTCCACAAGTGCGTCTACTTCTGCTGTTTCTTAATCACTTCTTCTATCACTATTTTTGACCGGGATGGATCAGAAGACGGCGAATAAACAATTAATTGTGGATTTCATCCATTTGGACAGGTTGCATCCTTGTCTATGGCGAATTAAATCAGCAGAATACAGGAATAGAAACAAGAAGAGGGAAGGTTATGTAATATTATTGAAAAAATATCATGAATTGGAAGGAAGGCGCTGATATTAAAACAGTGAAGAATAAATTTGATTCTTTTTTATTCAGCACCGAAACCGCGGCCGCCACTGCTAAGAGATGTTTCCTCTTCATGACGTGCTTAATCGTGAACGACAGTAAAATAACGGGAAGAATTTACCGAAGTGTGTGGGCAAAACAGTTCTGCGATATGACTCGGCGGTTCGAATCGCGGCGATGAAAACGGATGAAAAATAACGATGTCTATGGCCGGCTTAAAGAGGTTCTTTTAGTTCTAAATAATTACCCTTGATATTTCCAACATTTTGCATTATTCCAACTGCTAATCATTACGTTAAAATTGAATGTTTCTTCATTGGTTATATTCCAACATAATTGTTTTAATAAGGACGTACATGACCCATGACCAAAGAATGCGGTAGAAATTGAATTGACACTACCCTGTTTGCGCATTCGTAATCGTTCACTCGTAGATTTTGTTGCCAGATTGGAGTAAGAATCACCAACTTATACTGCGTTCAGGAATTGTGAGAGTATTGTTATTGGCAATTCTTTGGAAGGTAGCGCCACCTAAAAATATCTTTCGAATTTTTCGATGTAATTTGTCTCAATTGACGAACTCCAATTGAAAATAAATGAGTGTTTATAAATAATGACTCAGTCTGATGGGAGGAATGTCGGCTTTTCTTTTATGTAAATTAAACTATTGAAGTCTGAATTTTGAAATTTTTTATCATTTCTTAGGAAATCAAATTTTTAGCCATCTGTTTTTTTACCTCAGTGGCGTGAAATAAAATGCGAAGGAGAAATATATTAAATTCAAATGCACCTTATTGTTTTTTATCTTATCTATTGTCGCGTGATAATTAAGAAATTTTGGTAATTATGCAGAACTAAAAGAACTGGTTCAGCGCAGTGAAAAAAATCGTACTAAGGGCCGCCGCAGACTGCAGTTTTTTTATCGGGATAGGTCGTCTTCTTAATCAGTATGGAGTGGAATCGCTGTAGTATGCGCATATGCATTCCTCTCCATACTATAGTTGAATATGTATACATAAAAACATTATTTTACAAATATCTACCTATTTCAGAATACGGTCCAAAATCTATTGCCGTCAATCTGAAATAAAGAGTGTTTCAAACCAATGATGTTCCAAGTTTTTCAACATGAATACCTGAATTGATCCTCAAACATAATGGTTATCATTATAATATTCATCATCAGCAATAACATTCACACCAAAATGAAAATTATTTGTACAAAAATGAGCAAAGTGATTAAACCTAAAACATTTTCTACATTTGTGTTGTGTTCTCGTCCATGTTATTTAATTTTCAGTCATCAACGTGACCACAACGAGTCTTGAGAAAGGAACCATAAAAGTTCCGAAACGTCGACAAAGTTGTAATTAAACTTGACTGTTAGTCCAATTCCCTAAGACACCCTAATCAATTTTTTACATTGTTTGCCAAAAGCTGAACATTTGCGGTGATTGTGCAATAATCCACATCTGCCACATTTCTCACTGCCTTTTTTTGTGTATACATTCTGTTTTTCATTCCATGATCTGATTTCTTGATCCCGTTTATTTTCACGACTGGAACTATTCATATTGAGCTGTCTTCTATATTGATCTGGTACATAAGTCTGCTGTGCTTTCAGGTTTCCTTCTTGTCTTCTAGCATACGTGATATTTTCATGAATGTATCACAATCCTCTTTGGTATTATCATCAACTTCACATCTAGGGACCTTCGGGCTGTTTGTCTACTTCTTACTTCATGATGAGTTTTGTAGAATCAAATGTATCTCCCAAGAAAACAAATTTAAACAAATCAATATAAATATAAAAAACTATTGCATTAAAATAGATGAATGTTTGTGTTATGTTACCTTTATGAAAGGCTTGAACACTCTGGTCCCATCCTATCTGCAGTAACCAAATTACATAACTAAATTATGATCATATCTTGTATTCTTTGTATCATGGGAAAAGCCCATTTTAGTTTACTCTTCCAATGAATCTAATTAATTAAAAGCTTTTATTTAACTTGCATTGTATGTATGTGTGTATGTATGTTCGGGTGGAATCTTGCTACTCAATTTTGAAGCAGAAGTCTTCAACCGATTAAGCTGAAATTTTGTATACACGTTCAGTTTGGATGACAATACACGATGAGCTTTG
This sequence comes from Adalia bipunctata, assembly GCA_910592335.1. Lineage (NCBI taxonomy): Eukaryota > Metazoa > Arthropoda > Insecta > Coleoptera > Coccinellidae > Adalia > Adalia bipunctata. Next base: position 48,710,748 of record OU342950.1, on the reverse strand, counting down.
TGACGTCATTCTATATCCAATATGGCGGACCATACAAGATGGCGGAATAGTTTTTTCTGATGCATTTCTATAATATGGGTATCAAATGAAAGAGCTCGTTGAGAGTAATTCGAAAAATACTGTGACGTCGTTCTAAATACAATATGGCGGAACATCCAAGATGGCGGAATAGTTTTTTGTGATGCATTTCTATAATATGGGTATCAAATGAAAGGGCTTGTTGAGAGTAATTCGAAAAATACTGTGACGTCGTTCTAAATCCAATATGGCGGAACATCCAAGATGGCGGTATAGTTTTTTGTGATGCATTTCTATAATATGGGTATCAAATGAAAGGGCTTGTTGAGAGTAATTCGAAAACTAATGTTGACGTCATTCTGAATGCAATATGGCGGAACATCCAAGATGGCGAAATAGCGATAACTAAAAAGTAAAAAATAAATAAAAGTAAAAAAAACCTTTTTAAAAAAGCTTTTATTTGAATGCTCTAAAAAGAAAAAAATAAAATTTTCCTTTTAAATTTTAACTATCAACCTATAACTTCATTATACACAATTTATATGATCATAAAAGCTTGTCGCGCGGTTTGCGTTAGTACCTATAAGTATTTAATTAAACTGAAAAATTGCGCGAGTTAATCGCGCGACAAGCTTTTATGATCATATAAATTGTGTATAATGAAGTTATAAGTTGATAGTTAAAATTTAAAAGGAAAATTTTATTTTTTTCTTTTTAGAGCATTCAAATAAAAGCTTTTTGAAAAAGGTTTTTTTTACTTTTATTTATTTATGAGTAGTGGGGCTTATTCATCATAAACATGAAACTGAAATGATATAATGTATTGGAAAAGCAAAGAACACGATTAGGTTTCGACCACTTTTGCCAGGAAAGGATTATTGGGAGGCAAGGAAAAGAAGGCAATTGGTATAAATGAGGTTAACAAAAAAGTAATTCTCTAATATATGCATACATACAGAGTGTTACAGCCAAATGGAATGAATTCGATAACGAATAAATGAGGGGGTGTTAGGAAAAACGCTCAGACACGTCGATTTGTAATTTCAAATGCGCATATTTTTCAAAAAATAAAATTATATAGGGTGTTCCATGCGACCGTGGCCAATACCAACTTTCTTATTTCAAATGCAACCCCCTGTATATTATCTAATTTTTTGGATTCTTAAAAAAATTCTAGACATAATTCATGTACAATGTCCCATACATATCTTCAACTTTTTCGGAAAAATTAAGTGTTGAGTAACGTTAGAAGACAATTCTACACCAAATTAGAATGTTGCCAAGACGAATTTGTGAAATAAAATGAGTTTTATAAAACGTTGATTTTTGCAATAAATCTTAAAACACAAATTCGTCTTGGCAACATGCTAATTTGGTGTAGAATTGTCTTCTAACGTTACTCAACACTTTATACTTCCGAAATAGTTAAAGATAAGTATGGGACATTGTGCATGAATTGTGTCTAGAATTTTCTGAAGAATCCAAAAAATGAATAATATACAGGGGGTAGCATTTGAAATAAGAAAGTTGGTATTGGCCACGGTCACATGGAACACCCTAAATAATATCATTTTCTTGAAAAATATGCGGATTTGAAATTACAAATCGACGTGTCCGAGCGTTTTTCCCAACACGCCCTCATTTATTTGTTATCGAATTTATTCCATTTGACTGTTACACTCTGTATATATAAATGAATCAACATGCAAACATAACAGAAATTGATAAAAACATAAACATTTATATAAAAAATATAAATACGATTTTCTTCTAAAGATAAAAAAATATATAAAAATAAATTTTCAAAACAACCCAGACATTCTCATGCAAAACTGAAAAATCAGAAACAGACTTACTTCAACAATCATTTGAATCTGTATATCGGAATTTTGAAATCTAACACTAGGAAAGGAATACATAGAGGTCGTATATAAGTGACAGCTCAACTATCCCCAGAACTTGGAGGGTTAGTGGGGTAAACTTCCGCAATATATTCAAAAAATTTATGAAATCTTTCTTTCCTTTTGAATGACCTTCTAAATTTAAATTTTGCTAAATAATAAATAAAATGTTCTTCTCTACGCCCGTGTCTCGGGATGGTATCCCGGATATCCCTCCAAAAACGCTTCACATTCGGGGTGTGTTGAAATCCCTCAAGACTTGAACAGTCATAAGCTCTCCAACAATCAGAGATTATGGTAGTACCAGGTAAAACCCAATCTCTGATTAATTCTAATAAAGTTTCCCTGGTCCGGTTAGCAACTGGAACCATGAAAACCTTATCGGAATCCCTCTCGATCCCTCCAAAAATTCATTGGCCATCAATTATCCGACCCCTATTGTATTTTCTTTTGCCACATTTGGCTTCATCAATCTCAACAATTTTGTCCGACCCTCCTAACGTTCATTATGTTGACTATAATATAGTGAACATACTTCGCCACAAAACATGGTCCAGTCTACTACTGTATGAGGAGACCAGCCCATCTCTGCTTCTAAATCTTCTTGTTTTGTGTCGATTAACCAATATGACACGAACCTACATATTTCCTGCACATATTCAGGGGTGCCAGAAAAAGAGGAGTCATTTTTAACGTACTTTACAAAACCGCACTTTACTCTTTTCCGCCGATTCGGGACCACGACGGTGTTGTTACACATGAATTTCGAATACGCAGGATAATATGTGCAAGGGTTGTGGCATTTTGGACAATCCATCTCGTTCACCGTATCTATCACCCCATGCTCTCTCAAAAAACCTTTCAATCGGTCTTCATCACTCAACATCATTACAAATTCCGTATGAGTGTGAAGACACCCCGTGCACACCATTTTAATAAAGTAATAAGGCACCTTCACTGCTCCAAATCACAAGATTTAATAGGAAATGGCGGGTATTGTGATGGCTCTTATAGCAATTCACAGTTGCCAAATCCTTCATCCATAATACATAAATTTGTAACGTGGGCAACGCCGCAAAATCGGAAGCGGTTGACAGTTCGTTGTGCGTAATAATATGGCCGCGTTGACCGTTGATGGCAATGTGAACATTGCATAAAATCATCGTTTTTGACGAAAAAACATGCATTTTTTTACAAAGAAAGCTTGAAATTATAAGAATAGAACATTTCCAACAAGTATCTATCAAGATAATCTTAAATGATTGATATACAGTAGAACCACTTTAATCCGAACACCGTATTGCAAGGCGTTGTTCGGATTAAAGAATCGTTCGGATTATCGGAACCATCAACATGTGCATATCAAATAGCAAAAATAACCATTTCATTTGCAATTTGTACCAACTTTATTCAGAAAAAAAAATAGCATATAACCAAAATTTCATTCTATTTTAATCTAGGTCTAAAAAGAAAATAACATGTAACCAAAATTTAGATTCTATTATAATCTGGGTTTAAAAAAAATAACATGTGAACAAAATTTTGATTCTATTCTTATCTAGGTATAAAAAAAATAACGTGAACAATATTTTGATTCTAATCTAGGTTTTTCCGAAATAACTTGTGATTTTTGATTGTTTTTGATTTTTCAATTCTAAGTCCCTCGCCTGGGCCCTCATTTCTTGTAGAAAAGTAATGCGATGTACTGGCACTGCTTTCTTTTTGACATGTTTGAGGACTCTTGTATCATTCAATGAACCCTTACTCGTGTGAATGTAAAAGCACAACTAGCTCCGAAGTCTCGAATCGTACATCGCGTATGAGACCTCCCGACACGTTCATGCCTGTCTAAACGCACATCGTTCTCGTACCGTTCGGATTATCGAGGGAGCGTTCGGATTATCACTACAAGGAATTTGCGTTCGGATTACGGAGTGTTCGGATTAACGTGTGTTAAAGAGGTTACCCTGTATATCTTAAAACTAATTCAAGTACTATCTTGAGGGAGAGCAAAAGGAATATTTTAAAACTAATTCAAGTCCTATCTTGAGGGAGGGAGAAAGCAATATCTTAAAACTAATTCAAGTCCTATCTTGAGGGAGGGAGAAAGGAATATCTTAAAACTAATTGAAGTCCTATCTTGAGAGGAGGCTAAAGGAATATTTTAATACTATTTCAAGTCCTATCTTGAGGGAGGAAAGAGAAGGGGAAACACAGGAATCACAAAAACACATTTCACTTTATGCCACTGGATACTGTGCAGCTACTGTAAGAAGAAACTCTTCTAAAATTTGGTTCTTCGAGTATTTATTCCTCCACTCAGTCATGTAGGTAGGATGTGAACAATGCCTCAGATGTTCCAAATTGTCTTCGAAGTTTCCTCTTAGCCCGCATCCACATATTCTCTACAGTTTGGGTGTATATAGTGGCATCATCTGGATCTACGAAGTTCTCTTCATGAATGATGACCTGATGCTCATATATACCTCCACCAATTGTATTCAAATTGTGGTATGCTCTCCATTCATCAGACATAATTATGGTACGAGGTAAAATGTGACTGTAATTGAATCAATATGCTTCAACAATGTACAGGGTGCGGCACGGAGGATGGATGGTTTTAAAAAAATAATAAAAGCGTTAATTTTTACTCAAAAACACATTTATTGACGGAATCAGATGCTCAAGGAAATAGCATTTGAGACAGTCAAGTGTGGAAAATCACATCAGGCATGTGGTGGCCGAAATCGGTGATGCAGTGCTGGAGGCGCTCTTGGAAGTTCGCGTAGACTCTCTCCAACATCGCTCTCTCAACTTGGGCAACTTCCACGCGAATAGCCCTTTTCAATTCGTCCAGAGTTCGGGGCTTGGTCTCGTATACTCTAGCCTTGAGGTGTCCCCATAAGAAAAAATCGCATATGGATAAATCTGGGGACTGCGAAGAATGGCTTGTCGAACGCGTTCAACATTTTCAGGCGTTCGAACTGTTCGCACAGGTCCTCTTGGTCTTCTGTTGATCAGTTCACCACGTCTGCGAAGTGATTCAACCCAACGAAGGATGGTGTTTCGAGAGGGAATAGCTCTATTCCGATGAATGTGGAAATGGCGACGAAACTCACGCTGCACGACCGTGACTGACTCATTATTTCGGACGAAACTATCATAGGCGAAAACACGATGCTCCACCGTCCAAGGCTCCATGACGACAACTGGTAAATAAATGCTAGGAACACACGAGTCTAACGGCACCTTCCCCACTTCTCTCGTCCTCAGTGGGGGAAAGTTATGCCCATCTGAAAAACGTCCGCCCTCCGTGCCGCACCTTGTATAAGTATAATATACAGGGTGAGTCTTTGACTTGTACATAGATTTTAACTGTAGATTCTTGAGGCCTAAAGAAACTTTTTTTTTATTTTCCATTTTTCCGAATTCGGCTCTGTTAAAGAGATATAGCCATTTGAAAAAAAAAATTGTGCTAAATGCGTGCCTGATATTATTCTCTACAAACACCTCAAAGTTCATATTTTTCAATTGAAATTGATGTGATTATCAGATATTCTGGGTGATACAATAAGAAAATATTCAAGCACTAACCTTGTTTGAATAAGTATGTTACAAACACGATATTTCCTAACGAAAACGCCAAGTTTTGTCCCATCATTTCTGCAATTGAAATGCCATATTTCTCACATCAAAATAAGTTCCTTATTCGATTTTCCTGAAGATTAGTTTGTGAACACTAATAATTTGTTCATATTTGCCTCGATACCCTGAAACTATCTTATAAAAATTAGTTTCTCACTAACCTATCCTAACTCCATTAATCAAAGTTACTGATTCGAGGTCAATGACCTAACTTAATCCATCTCATCTGTGATATATCACAGAATTCTAGAGAAGACGATGCCAGATTGCCGATTTTCTCTTCAACAATGGTATAGGCGAACTCAAGAAAGCAAAACGTCCCCTATCGTTAACGGAAGAACTATCACAGAGGTACTAGTTTTGTTTACTTTTCGCTAAAGGCTTCAACGCATTGCTCTTTGGAAATGCCAAACGAGTAGTTCCGATTCTCGCCGATATAGCGCTACGATCTAAATTTCCGTCGCGGTGCGCTGCCGGCTGCGAGTGCGATGCAGCCGCCACGCAAGACAAGACAAGACGTTCTTCTGTGCTACAATGAACGACGCTTAAACGCGTTACGCGATAACCTTTCTACATGGATTCGATTTATTTATTTACTTACAAAGAATAAAGCAAACCGGTGATAAATGTGATGTGAAGACAGTGTAGGGTCGATTAAAAATTCCAAGAGGATATTGTTAAGAAGATAGATTTTCCTGAAACCGGGTATCAATAAATTTTCAATAGAAACTTCTTATAAACTGTGTAATTTCATGCTTCTATGTTGATAAACATTGACAACATTGTTAATTTGTTAAGAGACCAGAGAAGAAACAATATTCGATGATATTTAATCCAGGGAAGCATTCAGATTTTTTATGAAACTCATGATTTTTTTCCTCAAATTTCTTCGTATACATTTAGGAATAACTCGAAAACGACGCGTTTTATTGAAAACATATAAGAATACTTTTATTCTCTAAAATGGTTGATTCTTTCGAAAATATGAACCGTTTATCCTTTTCAAGTGATTTGATAGTGTTTTTGACTTTTTGCATGAATTTATGAGTCGACAACCCTGTAACTTTTGAACTAGGAGAGATATTGAGTAAGTTTTAAGATTGAGGAATATGCACCATGAATAGAGTAAAGAATCAACCAAAATTCAGTTCATTTGAAATAACGGTTCCGAAGATATGAACAGGAAAGTGTTTTTTTCGTGGATTTTCGACACCCTGTATCTTCCAAACGAAACCGAATTTTAAAAAATGGTATGGGAAAAAAGTGTTTCGTTTGATGAGAGGAATCTACAGTTAAAATATATGTACAAGTCAAAGACTCACCCTGTATATATGTATATAAGAACTCTGAGTTTTGATGAGGGAGGAGACGTCAGTTAACATCTCGATAATTAGCTTCGGAGCATCCGCTTTCTTTTCTGCATCATTTTGTCCTGTTTCTAATAAATATAATTTTTGTAGAGGAATTAGAAAACCCGTAGCTGTCTTTAATTTCACCACTCTGCAAACTCCATCTTTCCCAAAATATATTTCTTCGATTTTTCCAACGGGCCACGAAAACATTTTATTTCCTAAACTTTCGTCCAGGACTATATCACCAACCTTCAAAGAACCGAATTTTGTTTTTCCCATATGAACCAGTTCTGCTAAATATTCTTTCCTGTCGGTCGTTCAAGAATTCACTATCTAATTGGTTCAAATGTTGATTTGGACCAATCAGATAGTGAATTCTTGAACGACCTCTTTTGCTTCTAATGAACCTGACGAATAACTGAAAAATTCAGATGGAGAAAGAGGTACCCATTCATCCCCATCTGCCACGTATGTTAATGTTCTTCGATTAATTACATCTTCTATATCACAAAGGATTGTATATAACTCAACATAATGGGGTGAAGCTTTTCCGACGTTACAAATCAAAAGACTTTTGATAATTCTTATTAACCGTTTCCACCACCCTCCTCACCATGCGACGGAAGGTGGATTAAAAATCCACTTTATTGTTTTAATATTTTTGTATTTCACTCCAATTCAAATGGGAAAAATAATTTGCAGAACCCCTGAAATCACTAACAATAGCTAGGCACACACGAAAGGGAAATCTGTAAGATCTGATCCGCAGTCCAGATTTGGACTGCGGATCGGATCGCTCCCGCCGATCTGGTCTGTCGCGGATCAATGAGATATATGATCCGCGACAGACCAGATCGGCGGGAGCGATGCGGTCCGTAGTCCAGATCTGTTACAGATTTGGTCTGCGGATCAGATCTTACAAATTTCCCTTCCGTGTGTGCCTTGCTATTATCAGAGTAAATTCGAGGGCGAATTCGTCCACGAATGGAGCGTCTAAACGCATATTTGGCATAGATTTATTTGTTTGAGTGAATGTAAACAGAAATGATGATTCTGACATCAGAATATTGTGAAAATACATGGATTATGCAAACATTATTCAATAATGAAACGTTATTATAATAAAATGAAATATTAGAAGGTATAATTTGTAATAGGAAATGATGACAATGAATGTGTTGAATTTAATGAGGGATTTAATTGAATTCTAAATAAAAAGGGGAACATTTTATATTATGTATTTGAAATTATACACACTGAAGTAACTATAATACATACTATTATGAGAACTTACGACTAAGACTTTTTACATTTTTTATATACACTTCACTTTATACACTATTCACAAAAGTGTCTATCGCGCACTTACACATTTCAGTCTTTTCAAGGGGGGGGGGTGAATTCCATCCGAGTCGCTCGACGACGGCAGCTAGCTCCGGCATTCTCCTTAACATCTCGGGATATACTTTTACTGCAAATTTTAAAGAAAAATTAGTTGGCCGCATGGTAACATTTCGAGATTCACACTTACGTCATCACGTACAATCTTCGATGGAAGCAGAGCCATTCTGGATTTCGAAGTGGTGTTGTTCTTCTTCTTCGTCTTCTCTGGGTCAATAATACCCCCGCCGATAACTGTACGTACACAACTACTAAGGATCGAGAGAAAGCCTGCATAAACGACGACGGCGAAACGAACGCAATCCCAAGAATTCGGCAGAATGAGAGAACTAACGAAGGATTTGGAAAAATAATTTTGAATTTCGTTTAATAACGAATCGAAAATCGATGAATTGATTATATGTGACTGATTTGAATTAAAAAAAATAGGTTAATTTGTGTCTTTTTAACAAAGTCCAGAATAGTGCCATAAACAATAATTTTAGTGAAAACTTCATTCGACGAATGCAGCAGATACCCTTGATACCGGAATCAGACCATTTCCACCTTTACGGCGTCCCAAAAGCGCGCTCTCGAGAACGTAAAGTTGACCGTGACTGAACAACGGGCTGGCCAGCTAAATGTTCGAATGTTTGCCCCTGCGCCTTATTTATTGTGAGAGCGAAGCAATCTTTGACCGGAAATTGTCGTTTTAATACAAACGGCCGAAGTGAGATCCATCCTGGGAATGAGAATTGTTGGACCGACGAAACGGCCGGTGACAATCTGAACTGTTAGGAGTACGTCTGAAACAGGCAACACCAGTAGACGAGTACCGTTAATCAATCCATCTTCTAGAGAAAAATTTCTAAGAAGAATAACCGGTACGCCTACTTTGAGTCTGAGCTCGTGATGGGGCATTCCGCTGGGTGTTATGCTGTTCAGGTACTCTTCCGGAAAGTTGGCCACCTCGTCCTCGTCTCCCGAAGCCACGCTGTCGAGGCTGGTAACGACAGTGAGAGCTCCGGGAACCGCTTCGAGAATCCTGTCGTTGAGCAGATTGAAATGGTCGTTCCTGGAACAGAGTATTGCACGCCCGGGGAGTTGCTCCGGTGTTAGCGAGTCAAGCTGTGCGTAGATCTCACGGACGACGTTGTCCGTCAAACAACGCTTTGGCCGACAAAACGAATCCGCTGCTTTCTTCTCCGTCCACGGTGATCTTGTTGGTTTTGCCGCGGCCCAGATCTTCGAGCCATTTAGTGAACTCCTGAACGCCTGCAGCAACACACATATTGGTGGTCAGACGGATGACTTCGAATTTCTTCCAGAACCTATAATTTGCGAAGAAGAGTTAGACTTGCTGATCGCGACCAGAACCAACAGGCAAGAGCTGTTTGACGTCTCCGCGGAGAAGTATGCATTTACCACCGAAAGGACGTTGGTCCATGCATACCGCCATCAGGTCCAGAGGTAACCTGAACGTTGAATGAACAGTCCGTTTCTGAGCAATAACGCCGCGATCCCAGTGAAAGCCACTGCTATGGACGGAAGATTCTGAACTTTGCAGTAACTCAATACGGTGTTGTACAGGTGAGTTTTACCGGTACCCCCGCTTCCCTGCAGGTAGAGGGCTGGGGAAGTTGATTGCCGCAACGATTCGATCGAACGCACTACGTTGTTCCGGGTTCAAATCTTCCGGACTGAAATCTGCCGAATCTGGTCTCAGAGCTTCGTCATCGTCGACTTCGTCGAAGTCGGCTCCCAAGTCCGAGCTCGGATCCGGCAGACCGAAGTTATTCAGAGTCTTGCCCAGAAAACGTAGAACACTCTCGATTTTGCACAAAGCGCAATCTTTCGAATCGCGTTCGGAGAATCCCTTCCGACGATAATCTTCGACCATATAACGTTTAAAGCCGGACCAGAGAGAAACCGGATCCCCGACCTCGCAGAAGCACAGAATGTATGCGAATAATTTTCGCATACAAACTGGCATCTCCACCAACGCGGCGTGCTCCATGGTTTTGACCCACTCGAGATCAGAAGCAAGCAAACAGACCTCTCGCTCGTACCGCCTCTCTGAACGTAGGATACGTTACTCCGCTAAATGTCCGCAGATCCTCGAAGGAAGTGGGTCCGGCTACGCTACGACATTTTCTATGTATTTAGGACTGATCGTGTACATCCTAGGTATAACGGAGCGATTTCTCTGTCGTTCCGCCCAGCGATGTTGGCTGATAGCTACGAAAGTATAGTATTGCGGTACTTCGCAGTACTTTAGATGACGCGCTCTAGGATTGTACGCGTTCAGTTCGAAATACGCTTCCAAAAGGCTCAATTTTGAATGTTGCACCGCCGACTCGATTTGCCCCTCGCCGAAGTAGACGACGCTCTCTCCATGTAGATGTACCGGCAACCTGTAAATCGTGTGACTTTTCCCTTAAATGGGAAAAGCGAGCAATCTCCAGGCTGATTCGCCCGATGAGTTATATCGGGAATCGATAAAGGCCTTCATTTCGTCCAAAAGAATTTCGTCTCTGACCTGGATAACAGCGGCGTCGGGCCTCTTGTTGATGTACTTGAACACATACTTGACCGAACCAACAGATGTATTTTGCCACAATGGCCATCGCGTCCTGATAATTTTGCTGCATGTAACGTGGGCCTCCAGTGAAAGAGCTCGGAAGGACGACTACTCTACCGATCCTTTCACTACCGACGGGTTCTGCCTCCATTCTTCGCGCAATGTAATCTTGAATCCCGACGTAAGTCTCCGCTCGTAGTTGCGTTTGATTTTGATGGGTCCGCAGGAAGTGTAGACGATCGCCCTCTAACTCGACGTATTTGTCAACAATATATTAACGTCCGCAGCGGAGGATCGGGTTAAACCGACCGGCGCGACTCATCAAGCGAATGCGAAAGTACTCGAATTCTCGCTTTCCGATGCGTCTATCGTCTCTCGCAGGGGGCAAGTCTGTCGATCATCCCAGTTCACCGTGTGGAAAAATGAGCGGATAACATAGCGAGTCTGCGATCGGCGATAGCCAGGGGATGTCCGTAATTCGGAAACTGCGATCGCTATAAATCAAATGCACGCAAATTGTGCCCGGTGGTTTACGTGAGAGAATTACTTGAATTGGTCCTTAACCTCTTAAGTGATCAGAAGTGATGCCGGTATGGTCATTCCAAATGGCAAGAAAATTCAGTGCTTGCGGGCATATACGTCGTTGGCAGTGACGCCACCTCACATGCGTAAATATCCGACGTAGGCAGTTGGGATGGTGCCTCGGAGTACCACCGGATGTCCTGGGCATATCGTCAAAATCAGAGGGCACATTCACATATTATATCTCATTACCTTCCAATTCGTCAATACTGTCTATGTCTCTTATACTCTGATATATTATCTGATTCAAGATAAAAATCTTCATCACTGCTGTTGTCTGACTCTGAACTAGACATTATAAAAACGCGACAAATAATTGTTATTTTCGTGAACGAAAAGCGCACAAGACCTACTCAAATGACGAAATCAACACCTGCCACACGCAAAGAAGAATGTTTCTTTCAAAAGCTATAAAAACGAAACACGTGACTTTCAGAAGCCACGAGCAGGGATAATGAGTTTAATATACAGGGTGTTCCTAAATTGAACGTTCAAACGAAAAGGGGAGATTCCTTATGTAAATTTAAGAAAAAAATGTCCCATAAACATGGGGTCGCAAACGTTTCGTTTTCGAGATACAGAGTGTTGAAGTTTGAATGTTTTTCAAGTTTTCTTCTCATAATCTACACTTTGCAAGATATTCAACTGAAATTTGGCATAGATATTACATTTGAGAGTTCTCACCACGTGACATGGCAATTTTGATAGCAGATCTACAGGGTGATATTTTTCTGGAACACTGTCACCTGTTTTACTCCAGAACTTTTTTTTGGTGAGCAACGGTTCATTTGGAACAATGTAAAAATAAGCTTTTTTGTTATACTAAACTTTTCGGTCCCCTGTAGTTTTGTCGTATCTGCTACCGATTTCGAGAATAAAATGTTGAACTATTCTCTTGAAGTGATTTGGATTTTTCCGAGAGATTCGTTAAAATTTTTTTCTCAATATCGGTAGCAGATACGACAAAACTACAAGGGACCGAAAAGTTTAGTGTAACAACAAAGCTTCTTTTTACATTTTTCAAATTAACAGTTGCTCACCAAAAAAAACTTGGAAAAAAAATTCAATCTTCAACTCTCTGTATCTTGAAAACGCAACGTTTGCGACCCCATGTTTATGGGACTTTTTTTTCTTTTAAACTTACCTAAGGAATCTCCCCTTTTCGTTTGTACGTTCAATTTCGGAACACCCTGTATAGTACATTTCGTACTGTTCCTCGCAGGCGAATGTATCCGGCCAAACCATCTAAGGCCCCGCAAAAAACTTCATGGCGAATATATCCGTCAAATCCACGGAGTAAGACAATTTTTTTTCCCGAATATGTACGTCTAAGCCACTTAACCCAAATAAAGCTGAAACTTTTTTTTCGGGAACGGTGCACTGAGTTACTATTGTTGTTTCTCACACCCTTTAGACCACCAGAAAAATATAAAAAAAAAATATGAGTGCATATTTTTTTCGTAATGGTAGATCCTTTTAAAAGGACTTTAGGTTAATATAGGTCTATTGGAAAAGTAAAATACTAGAATTTAAAAAATGTTTATTTATTCTTTGGTAAAGAGAAAACAATTATGTTTTTTCAGAAAATTGCACACACATATAAAAAAATATATATACTTACTCGGAACATGGTATTGGTTAAAAAATTCTTTTGGATGAAGTCCAACATTACACGTTTGGCAGATAAAGTTAATTTTTTTTTGTACCAAAACCGCACTTTACTTGTTTTTCGTTATATATAATAAGATGATCAATTTGATCAAAACGAGAAGTTTGACGCAAACTTTTACTACTCTTCCCTGTCTGGTAAGTTGAGCGTTTTTTATGGGTCTCCAATATACCTTGTGCTATTGTTCTTCTAAACTCTAAAGGATAAATGGTCCATTTTCCCCATACTTTTCCAGTGTAATTGCCAGGCATTTTGGATACTCATATCAACTATAAATGACAAATGATGGGAAAGTACTATTTCTGCCCCGTGTTGACACACGGTAGAGGCCTATGTTTTGGTCGGCTCTGTCTACCCCGCCCATATTTTCATTATATTTTTTCACAATATTTGGCTGCTCAACGATTTTATTTTTTTTTCTTTCTGGGAAAATCTTTTCATTTGTGATATTGGTTGAACTGGAGTCTTGTTAGATGCTAAGGTAACCAAATTATTGTCATTCCATCTACAGACAATAACCGTCACCGGAATCTTCATCCATAATTGCTCCGCATTGGCATTCTCAGGGGGCAAAATTGCTATGAACTGGGCACATCTTGTTCAGAAGTAATTCTGTCAAGCTTCTCCATGAGTTCAGCAATTTCAACGGTCGATGATCCCTGAAAAAAATATTTTATAGTAGACGGTAATATAGCTAAAGTCCTTTTAAAAGGACTATGCCATTTTGAAAAAAACTAACATTTATCGAATGCCCTTGTTTACACTATATGTAAATAATGGAACAGTAATCACTAAAGATTATTATCTCATACTCCAATACCCCAATATTTATAAATTATTTGATTTTCTTACCTTCAGTTTGTCATGTTGAATTTTTCAAATACACACAACACTTATTTGAGTACAGATTTTCAAAAAACGTGCAGACTCGGTCACAAACTGACTCAAACTATCAGAAATTATATCCTCAGTAATGAACAGCAACAGCCATATATGAGCAAAGCGTAGAAACTTTGCTATAAGATGAATAAGAAGGTTTCATTAGAATGCCTTTTAAAAGGCCTTTATCTTTATTTGGGTTAAGAGGTTAATCAGCAAAAGTCGGATGTTTCTAATAGTACATCTTTGTCTATTCTTTATGATAAATTTGAAACAGAATGGGCATTTCCAGTCATTTTCAGAAAATATATATTTTGCCATATTGGATTCTCACGTAATTCGTGATTTTTTTTAAATTTTTTCATCAATACAGGATGAGTCTTTGACTTGTACATATATTTCAACTGTAGATTCCTCTCATCAAACGAAACACTTTTTTCCTATACCATTTTTCAAAATTCGGTTTGGTTTCGAAGATACATGGTGTCGAAAATCCATGAAAAAAACACTTTTCTGTTTAGGTATATCTTCGGAACCGTTATTTCGAATGAACTGAATTTTGGTTCATTGGTTACTTTATTCATGGTGCATATTTCTCAATCGAAACTTATTCAATATCTCCCCTGGTATAAAAGTTACAGGGTAGTCGATTCATCAAAACACGCAAAAACACCATAAAACTACTTCAAAAAGATAAACGGTTCATATGTTCGAAAGAATCGATCATTTAAGAAAAAAAAAGCATTCTTATGTTTTTTCAATGGAACGCGTCGTTTTCGAGTCATTTCCAATTTCAACCATAAAATTTGCGATCCGCTCGCGAACCAATACCGACGGATTAACGAACTTACACTGGGCTCGCGTTGGGTTCGTGAGAGGATCCGAATATCGATGGATCGTCGCGAACGGTTTGCGAGCGGCTCTGTAGAGGTTCGACATGCCGTCCAAATAATTGTCGCTATTGGTTCGCGAGCGGTTCGCGATAGGTTCGGCTCGCACATCTAGACGCAGCTTAAGATACGTATACTCTTCAAATGCTAGCAGTATGTAACCGTAGTCCATGAGGAATCTATACAGGGTGGGCAAAATTGGTGCTACATGAACTGAAACTTTTTAACCCGAGACATCTTTTCCTAACATTTTATAAAGAATTTAGAATATGACCTCAAATTTAAATAACTGACAGTTGTTTCAAACAGAGATCACACCATCAAGTACCGTGAAATAATAATAACACCATGCGTAGAGAGATAATTCTATGTATGATTCAGCCTACTTAATACTCAATTACTTGATTTCCATCTGCAAACCATATTTTTCATATCTTAACGAGTCTGAGGGCCGATGTATGACATATGATACATTTCTGAAACAGGAAAAATATGGCGATTATTTCTAAGACATTTCAAACTACTGTTTCCATAAGAAAAAACACAACTTTATGTTATAACTCAGCAAATAAACCTCTTAGAAAAAATCAGAGTACGCAACTGGATTGCTATCAGAAAAGTGCCTCTATAATGTTTTTATTTCAACATCCTAGCATAAACATAAACGGAGATAATGACCAAAGTTGAAATCGCCCAAATTTCAATTTTGGCCTTTAACTCGGAAACGGAAGAAGATAGAGGAATGCAGTTGATGGCATTATCAGTTTCTCGAAAAAAGAGGACTATAAGGTGTCATTCATTTTTCTTTATCTCCGCGGGTTAAAAAGTTTTAGTTCATGTAGCACCAATTTTGCCCACCCTGTACATCCTGAGTAGGAAGAGTGGAAGCAAAAAATATGAAACCTCAGGGAGTAGCAGCCAACCCATCAATACACCTTTCACTATCCACAAACAGTTGATCGCGATTATTTCCTTTCAATTTTCACAACACATTTCCACCCAGACACCCACGCAAAACTGTTGGAAATATACAACCACTGTGAAGAAACCATCCGTTTCCGTCTGTTCTGATATAAGCAGGAAAACGAGATTTCGATCGGGCATATTTACGGAATCAAAATTTCAATTCCCAAGAGCTGAGAATCTCGACCTATACCATAATCCAAATTTTCAAATTTCAAGAAGGCCCAGTTTTCCAGAAACGTCAAATGAGCACTTGAACATGAAACTATGTAAAAAAATATTGACAAGAAATTGATGGATTTTTTTAAGGTAAAGGTCTCTAACCTTCATTCCTCCATCCATGTGGGTTTGCCTTTTAATCTTATATTTTGTTGGGATCAAGCTTTTCATAGATAAATATTGTTATGGAAACCAAAGTAAATCAAATCATCATAAACGTATTAGCGAATCTGCCATGAAATTACATAAGATCCATGAACAAATCAAAGACGTTTTTTTATCTTTAGTAGTCGATTCAGGACGAAATCATCAGAATATACCTTGGTTACACTTGATCGTTATCAATTCAAGAGGGTTCCCCCGAGGGTTCCCCATGATCTTATTCAAAGAAAATTTTGAATGCACATCTTGTATCTCGAAAATGTATGATACATAGTTCTAGTATTTATCAGTCATGTTCACTCTCATTAATATTTTTATGGAAGAAATTATATAAAGGTAGATTTTGAGGAAAATGTAGAATCAGAAAAAGATTCAAGAATCTATCAATCTTTCTAAACCAATATTTAGATTATATTCTGTGAGAATTGAAGTTTGTTATGATCATAGAAAATTTTTTCAAAAACTGTGTTATGCTTCGAGGTTAATTAAAATGCATGTGTTTGAGATGAAAGTATTGTTCGATAAAATTAGAAAATTAACAAAATTGTAATGAATTCAGTTAGAAGATAATGAATTTTAGGTAAACGAATATGGCAATTTCAATTTTTTATAAATTCTGATTTTCGAATAAAACATTGTAAAATTCTGTAAATAAGTTATAAACAAAGAAAAAGAATTGGTATCAAATGTGGGGAGAGTGGATGCCCGAGTAATCTGGAATGCTTAGAAAGAAGGAAGACTTTCCCCCAAGGAGGAAACATCGAAACCATTATTCGAATAACATGTTTGACAGGCAGGGCGCTATGGTTTTTGAAAATTTTCAATGGATGTGAACGAGTTTATGTTAAACGATTACTGAGAATTTTCCCATGAAACGTCGTACTTTTCGAGGCCTACCCATCAGGTGAAAATGACATTTGACAAGCAAGGCAATGTGGATTTTGAAAATTTCCAAAAAGTTGTAAATGGAGTCGAACCATTGACGGACAATCAGCCGATGTCATACCATCCTTTATGTTAAAATATTACTGAGAATTTCCCCATGAAACGTCGTACTTTTCGAAGCATGGCCTTCTCATAAGAAGAAAATGGCAAAAGCATCATTGGACAAGCAAGGCAATGCGGATTTTGGAAATCTGCAATAATTTGTAAATGGAGTTGAAACTACGAGAATAGAAAAAAAAAGTATGGAATATTGAAATCAGAGAAATATCATTATATCGAATTCTACAATTCCCAAGAAGTCAGCAACCATCAATTGAGATTCTAAATGGAATACGAAAATTAGAGAGATCATGGTGAACATGCAAATTTGGAGGAATAAGTAGCCAGTCACGAAATAGAAGACATCACATAATTTCAAGCACAACCGTGAAGTTATAGAGAGGACTTTGTTTCATTTGTTTCAATTCTGAAAGGACATTTTATACACAATCCAATTGTTTTTGGTCGATATGAGATTGATTTTAAAATTTAAATAAATTTAATTCAATTCTTTTCATAGAATCCTTCTTGAGGCAACACATTTAATTGAAATATAAAATGTAAATTTATCAAATTTCTCTATTTGTTACTGGATCTCATATAAATTTCAAGCATAAAATTAATATCAAGAGACCGCTCCATAACAATATTTCACTTGGTTTGAGTGGACCTGCAGGATTAGGGGAGAATGAGGGAATTGGAGCCTACTAAGGATAATTGTTGATAAAAACCACATTTGTTTTTTTATCATAAATTTTAATTAGGAACTTGAACCTTGTTCAGTGCAGTCTCAGACAGACACAGTTTTTACCAACTACAGTTGTACATTTCAGTAAAATAAGAGATTTTGCATAAAAAGTCATTCGCTCTCATTACCCCATGCTTGGGGAAATGAGAGCCCATTCAAAGCTCATATGTGAAATGGATTCCATAATTTTTCAGTCTTCCCAAATATGAAGCTTAGCATATTTAAATCAAGCAAATCTTAGTTATTAATTTGAAGACTATTCGTAGCAAAAATAAAGAAATCAAACCAAACAAAGAAATAAACTCCAAATTGAAAAAAAACAAGAAATGGACCGTTTACTACGTTGTAGTGGAGCGTAGGGTAATGGGAGCCTACTAAGGGAAAACTTTCATAAAACCCATATTTATTAACCTTCTTATGATTTTCGATAAGGAACTCTTAGAACAATAATACAGGTATGTTTTAATCACGGTTAGAATAAATCACAGTCATGGATTAGGGTAGAATAACGATTTTGCGAAAAAAGTCAATCGCTCTAATTTTACGGTTTTAGTATACTAGATTTATGATTATTCCAAATACATTTTTTGTTTCGCGGCACCGTTGGGGTAATGGGAGCTCATTTCACGCTCACATGGGAAATGGGAGCCATAATATCAATTATTGCGCAAAGTTGAACTAAACACACTTTGAATGTGATTTTCATTAGTAACTACAAGCTATCCATTATAACAAAAATAAAATAATATACTCTTTAAGAAAAACGAGAAAAATAAAAACAAAATTATTGAAAAAGGACATATGACCCAGATCCTACGGATCCAAACAAAAGAAACAAATATAAGAAGCTGGACTATCACTTCCGGGACATTCCTCATGAGCCCATTTTCCACAATTTCTGCATCGGTACCACATCTCCCTACTTTTTGAGTGAGAGCCATCCTTGGCTCCCATTTTCCGCTGACTACCATTTCGAAAAGTAATAATATAAATAATGTAACCCTAATTTCAATCGCAAATGAACAAATAGCTTAAGTCAGTGAATGAATCTACGGATTTGATTAATATAAACATAATAAAATGAGAATGAAATTTCATGCTTTCCTTAGCGGTGGAAATCCACATTTTTTTTAGAAGCGCGGAGCGAATAACAAAAAATGTCCCCCCAGACTGAACGCTGGACACTAAGGGCTCGTACAGCTCAGGCGAAGTTTCTCTAAGGTTGGTCAAGGCGTCCATGTTTTTACAATCACTTGAATTTGCCTACATTCCGTTAAATCACCATAGCTCCCATTACCCCGCGCTCCCCTAAATCATTTGTGGTTCTATCATATTTCAGCAACAATTTCTCCAAATTATTAAAAAAACGTGTCACCTCAGTCTCGTTGAACCCGAGAATTCTATTGATACTCGTGGCTTCAGGCTTTCTGACACTCAGATCAGGATGAGTGAATTGGCACTACAAGTTAAGTATAGCAAAACTATTCCGTGCCTTTGTTTGAATTTATCTAACCATCCAGAACTTGCTAAAAAATTCGTTTTCCCAGTTATTTGTTCATAGAACTGTTCAGCGTTTCCGCGTAAAATTTATGATGAAACTAGTATGTGCGCGTTTCGTTGTTGTAGAAACCAGTTGTACAAAGCAACTTCAAGTTCAGGATGTTTTGCTTTTCGAAAGATTCCCCTTGTGCCTACAAAAATTAATTTAAAATATTATATAAGAATTTATTGGTATTTCAGGGGGAAGGTCCTTGGAATGATTGGATGAAATCAAAGTCCTTATTTTGTCCTTGTTTTTCTTCATGTCGAACACTGTAGATTTTGGAATACCAAACTGCTCTGCAAAGTCGAGTACTCTTTCCAGTATCGATGTCATCAAAAATTTTCACTTTTCTTCAAATGCAAGCGTCGTTGGATTGGAGCCATTGCGTCTTGCGTCCGCTACGCTCAAACACCAAATGCAAATGAAGAAAGATGCCGCCGGCGCACCGTGACGTTTTCAACCCGCAATGCAACTGTACATTGTTTACCGGGTAGGAAAAGCCTCACATTCCTGGACCATTGTGATGACGATTGAAGTCGAGGCGTAAGCCGAGACTTAGCAACACAGACTCCAGGAATGTGGCTTTTCCTACGAGGTAAACATACCATTTTTCCGCAAATCGTTTGAAATTCGACAGATTTTACTCATTTTTGAAAAAATCGAGAATGGAATTGGTTGCGTTACTATGGACACGTAGTAATGCTGAATTGTCAAACTTGACGAATATTTATTTATTCGCTGGTCTTTTTGAAGACAAAACAGTGTAAAATGATAAGTGATGATGAATTTTCCATTTCTGGGACTCATCCAGAGCTGGTTGAGGCATTGAATACTGCTTCATTACTCATTATAATTATTACCGAAGAAAAAAACTAAAAAGTACGAATATGCTTATGTAGAACACTGAGAATTGTAAGGAAATGAAAATTTCCTAACAGTAATTTTCATTTCCTTACAGTTCGGAAATCTTGACTTTTTCTATGACAAACTTTGTTAGGAATGTCAAAATTTCCTAGTGATTTGCGAAAAATTATATTGTTTTGCATATGAATATTCTCGCGCCCGGATTTCAGACTGTCCGAATCATAACAGTTCCCGAATTACGGTGGATTTCCATGCATCCGTCATCCGATGTCCGATTCGGATATCGTATACATTTTGTCGGACGGATGAAACTGTCAATTTCCATGCATCCGTCATCCGATTCGGATATCGTATATAGTCCATCCAAGAATGATTGACATTTCGGGGGGCTTTGGAAAATCGAAATTATGTTGGTAATGCCCATTCAGTGATATTTTGAGTTGCAGAATTCAGGTTGGTGTTGGAAATAACACTGACATTTTGTTCTGTCATTAATGTTTCGAACAAATTTGGCAAAAAATTGAGCAAGTGAAATAAGTATCTTTGAAATGAGGCTCTTGAAGAGTGAACAGCTAAAAAATGGAAAGCCTGCACAGAGCACAGAAAAAGAAATGAGAGAAGATTAGTCAAAATATAAGGAATGTTAGGATCTATTGCTGACAAAACCTTTCATTATGAACATGACGAGTTCTGCCCAGATGAGGAAAAAATAACATGTTGTGGTTGTTGAAACAGAATAATAGGAATATTTATATTTTTCATATTTTACACCTTCATTTGTTCACAAATATTGAAAGTTACAATGTCATGACAAAATTAATTCTTCATATATTAAATAGATTCATTCGTTTTGTTTCTGTCTTGATATCTATGGTACATTTTTGTGAGAGATGGTCCAACAATACTCAATAATTTGTTGAATGTGATATTGCTCATTCTCAAATAATTAAAATACTGCCCACTATCGGACAATCGCATTTCTTGCACCAAGTAGTTATACATTCCTTGGGCCTTTCTGCTCTTAAAAATATCTTTCACCCATAATATCGGCGAACTGCGTTTTCTCTTCTTTCTTTTTAATAAAAGAATCGAAAACAACAACAAATTCTTCATTGATACCTATTTATATTCTTCTCGAAAAGAAGAGAACGCCAAACATTCAAAAAGTTATGTCAAACTGACACGATAACGGACAAAAGTTAAATATTTTTCAACTTTTTCCGATAACGGAAGGGAGTTGAATTTTTATGCATTTTTGAAGGATTTTTGTTGCCAAATATTTATTTTCTGAGAAAATGAATTTGTTCCATAATTTTGAAGTGCACTGTATAATTATAGAATTATCAAATTACAAACCTTAAAGTCAAATCTATAGTCTTTCACCCGGTGAGATGGGTTCTCGTATATGGTACATTTTTGTGAGAGATGGTCCAACAATACTCAATAATTTGTTGAATGTGATATTACTCATTCTTAAATAATTGAAATACTGCCCACTATCAGACAATCGCATTTCTTCAACCAAATTGTTGAATATGCCTTGGGCCTTTCTGCCCCGAAAAATATCTTTCACCCATAATATTGGCGAACTTCGTTTCCTTTTCTTTCTTTTTAATAAAAGAATCGAGATCAACAACAAATTCTTCATTGATACCTATATTTATATTCTTCTCCAAAAAGAAGAGAACGCCAAACATTCAAAAAGTTATGTCAAATCTGATACGATAACGGACAAAAGTTAAATATTTTTCCGATAACGGAAGAGAGTTGAAACTTTCGGACGAATGTTTGGCGCTCTTTCAATTTTGAATATTTCCGCCAATCACAACACTTTCGGACGATCGTATCATCGGATGACGGATGCATGGAAATTCACCGTTACTTGAGTGCCCGGGCAACGAATTCAACGAAGTAATGAAATACCGGGTGTTCCATTGAAAAAATATAGGTTTGTGTCGTATTTTCAAAACCATACCCCGAAAAAGAAAATTGAGTACGATACTGGATTCTACGTAGAATTCTGTATTAGACGTAGTTTTTAGCTCAGCTTTATTTCTAATAACTTCGGAGATAAAAGAGTTGTCCGAAAAGTATTAATTTCAAAAATTGCCCTATATCTCATAAACGGAAACAGTTATGCAAAATCCGATTAGGCCAACTTGAGTTTCACCAAAAAGTAGGACCGGAACGTGAAAACCGCGAGGCTCTATCTTAAATAACGAGCGAGAAACCTGGCTGTCTCACCCAAAATGAGATGCACTGTACGTGCACAACTACTAAGGATCGAGTCGACAATCGAGAAGAAGCCTGTATATAAACGACGACGGCGAAACAAACGCAATCCCAAGAATTCGATGGCAATCGGCAGAATGAGAGAACAAACGAAGAATTTGGAAAAATAATTTTGAATTTTGATAAATTTAATAATGAATCGAAAATCGATGAATTGATTATATTTGACTGAATTAAATGAATAAATAAGGTTAATTCGGATCTTTTTCCCCGACAAATTGCAAAAATATTAACATTCGACGAATCCAACAGATACCCTTGATACCGGGATCGGACCATTTCCACCTTCACGACGTCCCAAGAGCGGGCTCTCGAGAACGCAACGTAAAATTAACCGTGACTGAACACCGGACTGGCCATTGAATGCCGACCTGTTCGAATGTCTGCCCCTGCGCCTCAACCTTTGACCGGAAATTTTCGTCGTTTTAGCACAAACGGCAAAGTTTTGTCGGACGAAGTGAGATCCATCCTGGGAATGACAATTGTTGGACCGACGAAACGGCCGGTGACAATCTGAACTGTTAGGAGTACGTCTGAAACAGGCAACACCAGAAGACGAGTACCGTTAATCAATTCGGCAGAATGAGAGAACTAACGAAGGATTTGGAAAAATAATTTTGAATTTCGTTCAATAATGAATCGAAAATCGATGAATTGATTATATGTGACTGATTTGAATTAAAAAAAATAGGTTAATTTGTGTCTTTTTAACAAAGTCCAGAATAGTGCCATAAACAATATTTTTAGTGAAAACTTCATTAGACGAATGCAGCAGATACCCTTGATACCGGAATCAGACCATTTCCACCTTTACGGCGTCCCAAAAGCGCGCTCTCGAGAACGTAAAGTTGACCGTGACTGAACAACGGGCTGGCCAGCTAAATGTTCGAATGTTTGCCCCTGCGCCTTATTTATTGTGAGAGCGAAGCAATCTTTGACCGGAAATTGTCGTCGTTTTAATACAAACGGCCGAAGTGAGATCCATCCTGGGAATGAGAATTGTTGGACCGACGAAACGGCCGGTGACAATCTGAACTGTTAGGAGTACGTCTGAAACAGGCAACACCAGTAGACGAGTACCGTTAATCAATCCATCTTCTAGAGGAAAATTTCTAAGAAGAATAACCGGTACGCCTACTTTGAGTCTGAGCTCGTGATGGGGCATTCCGCTGGGTGTTATGCTGTTCAGGTACTCTTCCGGAAAGTTGGCCACCTCGTCCTCGTCTCCCGAAGCCACGCTGTCGAGGCTGGTAACGACAGTGAGAGCTCCGGGAACCGCTTCGAGAATCCTGTCGTTGAGCAGATTGCAATGGTCGTTCCTGGAACGGCGAGTTGCTCCGGTGTTTGCGAGTCAAGCTGTGCGTAGATCTCACGGACGACGTTGTCCGTCAAACAACGCTTTGGCCGACAAAACGAATCCGCTGCTTTCTTCTCCGTCCACGGTGATCTTGTTGTTGGTTTTGCCGCGGCCCAGATCTTCGAGCCATTTGGTGAACTCCTGCTCGCCTGCAGCAACACGCATATTGGTGGTCAGACGGATGACTTCGAAATTCTTCCAGAATCTACAATTTGCGAAGAAGAGTTCGACTAAAACATTTCCGGCGTCTTGTCTCTCTCCTTTATATCCTCTAATTCGTCTTAACTCTACGGCTGTTAATTCTTCTGCAGTTCTAGTCCCTGTTGATTTACAATCTTCAACATATTCGCTTCAGTTTCGCACATCTCTACAAAAGAGTAAGAAATCCTTAGCGTTGAAACGGCTCGCAGAGGCTGATTCAAGGCGAATTGGTTGGCTATAATTGGGAGCTCATATTGTAGGTCTGCTGGGACTGGCATCGTCGTCTTCCCTGCTCTTGCTTACATGGCACTTAATCGATTCTTGCACCATTCTGTCAGAAGATTCGGTAAAGCTCCTTGCTTGGTGAAGGCGGTGGCAAATATCATTGCACAATACATCACTCTGTGGACGGTCATTCTTGCTGTTTTCACTGTATCGTCGACTTGCTGAACGCGCCCAGAACCAACGGGCAAGAGCTGTTTGACGTCTCCGCCGAGAAGTATGCATTTACCACCGAAAGGACGTTGGTCCATGCATACGTCACGAAGGAGCGCGTCTACAACGTTCAAGACGTGGTAACTGGCCATCGAAAGTTCGTCCCAAATTTTCTCAGACGATTGCGTCGATATCGAGGAACGGACGTCCGCCGTCAAGTCCAGAAGTAATCTGAACGTTCCTGATCAATAACGCCGCGATTTCAGTGAAAGCCACTGCTATGGACGGCAGGTTCCGTCCTTTGCAGTAACTTAGTACGGAGTCGTGAAGATGAGTTTTACCGGTACCTCCGTTCCCTGCAGGTAAAAAAGCCTGGGGTAGTCGATCGCCGTAGATTCGATCGAACGCACTACGTTGTTCCGGGTTCAAATCTTCCGGACTGAAATCTGCCGAATCTTGTCTCAGAGCTTCGTCATCGTCTATATCGACTCCTAAGTCCGAGCTCGAATCCGGCAGACCGAAGTCATTCAGAGTCTTGCCCAGAAAACGTAGAACACTCGATTCTGCGCAAAGCGCGATCTTTCGAATCGCGTTCGGAGAATCCCTTCCGACGATAATCTTCGACCATATAGCGTTTAAAGCCGGACCAGAGAGAAACCGGATCCCCGACCTCGCAGAAGCACAGAATGTATGCGAATAATTTTCGCATACAACCTGGCATCTCCACCAACGCGGCGTGCTCCATGGTTTTGACCCACTCGAGATCAGACGCAACCAGACCTCTTCCTCGTACCGCCTCTCTGAACGTAGGATACGTTACTCCGTTAAATGTGCGCAAATGGAAGTGGGTCCGGCAACGTGCAACAATAGGACTCGTAAATGAAATTTTTCTATGTATTTAGGACTGATCGTGTACATCCTAGGTATAACGGAGCGATTTCTCTGTAGTTCCGTCCAGCGATGTTGGCTGGGTATGAAACAATAGTACAGCGGTACTTCGCAATACTTCAAATGACGCGCTCTAGGATTGGACGCGTTCAGTGCGAAATACGCTTCCAAAAGGCTTAATTTTGGTTGTTGCAATGCCGACTCGAATTGCCCTTCTTTGAAATAGTAGACGCGTTTTCCAGGTAGATGTACCGGCAACCTGTAAATCGTGTGACTTTTGCCCTGAATGGGAAAAGTCAACAATCTCCAGGCTGATTCGCCCGAGGAGACATATCGGGAATCGATAAAAGCTTTTATTTCGTCCAAGAGAATTTCGTCTCTGACCTGGATAACAGCGGCGTCGGGCCCCTTGTTGATGTATTTGAACACATATTTGACAGAACCAACAAACGTTACAACTTCGACGTTTATATGAGATTAGTATTTCATGGACAGATATGGGCTGTAGGGAACAACGTCCCTGTTGTCCACTGTACACGAAATAGTACCTCTCGGAAACGATGCCGTGCGACCTTCGTTTCTTCGCCTATATGCAGGACAGGCCTGATTAATCGCGGTCTTATCCGAAAATGTTTTAGGGTAGTGCTTGGAACGCTGGCCGTCAATCATGCAGGGAGAATCTGGATTTTGATCGCCGCAGGGGCCGTGTATCATGGTGGACATTATGATATTAAAAAGCCGGCTCCCCGGTGCCGTTAGTTCGGCGCAGATGATCTTGTCTACGTCGTCGGGTTGGTGCAACTTGTCCTTCTCTGCTAAAGTTATCAGACAGTGCATATGGGGAAGGCACCGTTTTTGAAATTCGATGACGTAGACAAAAGCTATCATTTCCGTGAAAATTTGGGATTTTAAGACGTACTTGAAAAATGCCCTTCCCTTTAAATCAAATACTCTCGCGAATAAGGGCTCTCACAGACACAGCGGTTTTCGCCGAGTCGACGGCTGAGTTTGCTTCTATTAGACGAGTCGGCTTGGGCGGCGGTGTGTGGTTTCATAGCGCAAAAGCACAGGCCAATTCCGCCGACTCGGTGATTTTCTCGACCGCCGACTCGGCGGAAACAGCTGTGTCTGTGAGAGCTCTTACTCCGGTCTGTCCTGCGGATTCAAATGCATACTGCCCATATTGTCTCCGATCTCATGCCAATTTGGGTTGCACGTGAAGGTCACGAACAGTGAGGGTCTGCCGTATTTTGCCACAATGGCCATCGCGTCCTGATAGTTTTGCTGCATGTAACGCGGGCCTCCAGTGAAAGAGCTCGGCAGGATGACTTCTCTACCGATCCTTTCACTACGGACGGGTTCTGCCTCCACTCTTCGCGCAATGTAGTTTTGGACCCCGGCGTAGGTCTCTGCACGTAGTTGCGCTTGATGGGTTCGCAGATAGTGCAACCGATTGCCCTCTACTTCGACGTATTTGTCAACAATGAATTGTGGAGTAAGACGCCCGTACAGGAGAATCGGGTTAAAACTATCGGCGCGACTCATCAAGCGAAGGTATGTACTCGAATTCTCGCCTTCCGACGCGTCTACCGTCTCTCGCAGAGGGCAAGTCTGTCGACCATCCCAGTTCACCGTGTGGAAAAATGAGCGGATAACATAGCGAGTCTGCGATCGGCGATAGCCGGGGATGTCCGTAATTTGGAAACTGCGATCGCTAGCGTCGCTATTAATCAAATGCACGCGAATTGTGCCCGGTGGCGGTACATCACCATCCACTGAATGGAAGATGGGTCCTATCTCGTTGGAATTAGAAGGTGCAGCGTAGGTTTTCCTGTCAGTACCTAGGTGGTGGTGGAAGAATAGGCCAAGCTGCGGAACGGAATCGTTGCCGTCGTGCGTCGTGAACCACTTGACCTAATGTACGGTCTATTTGATCCAACAGAAAGGGGGTCGCAATTATCACGGACTGCGTTCGCCGTCCTCCTCCTCGTGGCTTCTCCTGAATCCACGAAATACAGGGTGAGTCTTTGACTTGTACATATATTTTAACTGAAGATTCCTCTCATCAAACGAAACACTTTTTTCCTAAACCATTTTTCAAAATTCGGTTTGGTTTCGAAGATACAGGGTGTCGAAAATCCACGAAAAAAACACTTTATTGTCCATATCTTCATAACCGTTATTTCGAATGAACTGAATTTTGGTTGATTGGTTACTCTATTCATGGTGCATATTTCTCAATCGAAACTTATTCAATATCTCTCCTGGTATAAAAGTTACAGGGTAGTCGACTCATCAATACACGCAAAAACACCATAAAACCACTTCAAAAAGATAAACGGTTCATAGTTTCGAAAGAATCAATCATTTAAGAAACTAAAAGTATTCCTATGTTTTTTCAATAAAACGCGTCGTTTTCGAGTTATTTCCAATTTTACGCGATAAAATTTGACGAAAAACTCAAAAATCATAAGAAAAATCTAGATGCAACCCTGGATTTATAATATCACCGAATCGAAGATGTATTAATATTCTGTAATCGAATTCAAAATTAACAATGTTGTCAGAATGTTTTGTATAATTTTCGTTTGGAAAGACGGACCTAATAAGTACTAAAATCTCTATGATGGATCTCTACATCGAACGCTTTCGATGTAGAGATGTGTGATAATGAAATTCCACAAATTTGGTGGATAAAATTGAATAGGTTGTAGCTGCCGACTCAGCTAATTGATTTTAATATATCATATTTTCATGTACGTATAAAATTGAGTTCTGAAGAGCAGGAAATTTCTCAAAGATCCTGATTGAAGTTCACAACTGATTTTTTTTTCGAAATTATACGTCCAGTTTATGAAAATTCATTCGTTTGTCCATCCTTCGAGAAAATATTGAAAATAAATGTTAGTGAAATAAAAAACTCAGGTATATGAATCATGAATATCGATACAAACCTGCACGTATTAAATTAAAAGTAACGGAAAATAAAATATTACTTTTATACTTAATTAATCAGTTGCGGTGTTCCTATCTGAACAATGTCCTCTGCCATAATTCGCAAAAATCCTAACTGGGACAATGAAACAAGAACCAACTAGGCTGAATTTTTCAGCCATTTTACACAAAACAACACTAGTAAGTAATAATGCACTCCAAATCAGCCTGCAGATATTTCCTCAAAACTTCCACGAAAAAAAGCGTTATCTAAAGTTCGTGCCCAAATTACACGTTGAAAATCGGGTCGTGTAATAAATACACCACCCAAATTAATCGTCATTTAGCTGACCGAATCAGTTTTCATACCGAAATAAATTACGCGGGAAATGATGACTTCTGCGACTTCTGCCACAGAGAATCACGAATAGGCGCTTTACGCGTGCGTCGTATATTTTTCCGCGGGAAGAAGGGATATGTCATTATGTATCTATGGTTACCTCATTTGGGATTTCACTTTATGCTGCCGATTAACCAATCATAATACATATTTCATATCGCACATGCGCAATAGTTCTCCGGAAGTTTGGCAGAACCACAGCCTTCTCTGTAGCTTCTGCACAGTATAGAAATCACATGATTTCTATACTGTGGCTTCTGTTAGTTCTGTTGTGGCAGAACGCTTTCAAGGATTAAGTGTAAGGTGTAAAATTATGTGGTATTAACCCATAGAGAAAACAAGTAACCTTAACCTTACTTTTGTTGGAGTTTATATGCAACTTTTCCACTTGTGGAACAATATTTAGTGCTGAATTTAGATATTCATCATTACAAAACCTTTTGCTCGAGCTTTTTGTCTGTTGCTATTCACTTGTACCGAATATAAAATCATCAATCATAACATAACTTGGCGTTCTCGATGAAAAACATCCGAATATTCGTGGTTTTTGAACAAGACTTCAATCCAAATATGTATTCTGTAAAAAATTCAACCAATTAAAAGACTGTTAAACATAGTGAGGTAGGGGTTAAACAGTTGTTTCACGTCGAACTGTCGAAGCAAGCGCGGGGTGCTTGTTCAGACGCAAAAGAAGGATAAGGATAGTCTCTCATTTCAGTATTTCACGTTGTCTGAACAAGCAGCCGCGCATACGCATAGACAGAAGACACATGGGAGGAAAACGATCTTAACTGTATTTTACAACAAAAATGAGCGGGTCTGGGGCCAATAATATTCGAATGTGCCCTAGCTCCCCTCGTGATTTCTCGAATACGAATTACTGAATTTTTTATTCCGCAAATTCAAAAAGCGGTTAAAATTGTTTTCCCCTGCGATCTTCAATTAATTTTCAGCAAATTTCCACACCACTCTTGAAGTATTGCCGTTGGTGCGTTACATTTTTTTAGTGGGTCGTTCGCCATGAGCCCTACTTTCCCACAAGGATAAATACGGTAGGAACTCACAGTAGATGTTCAAAATGTCCTCCATCTGCGTCCAGACAAGCTTGCGCTCTTCTCAGTAGAGAATGTCTTACATTCTCTAGAAGTATCGGATTATCCTTAATCCTTGCCGCTGCATTATTTACTCGCTCCCTAAGTACGCTTTCCTTCATGTATCCCCATAGAAAAAAATCACAAGGATTTAAATCAGGGGACCTCGGAGGCCACGGCACTGGACCAAAGCGTCCTATCCATATGGTGCCATAATTTGCATCAAGCCATTCCGTCACCGCTCTGGAACTATGGGGGGGAGCGCCATCTTGCTGTAACCACATATTCCTGAGAATATTTAGTGGTACTTCTTCCAATAAATCCTGTAGGTCATTTTGTAGAAAATTGAGATACATCTGACCTGTCAATCTTCTTGGTAATTCTTGGGGTCCTATCAATTGATTCCCCGCAATTGTAGCCCAAATATTCAAACCAAATTGATATTGGTGCCTATGTTCCCGTATTTCCTGTGGATTTTCTTCTGACCAAATATGGGTGTTATGGCAGTTGAAAATCTCCTCCCTTGTGAAGCCTGCTTCATCCGTAAATAGGATGCACTTCAGAAAATTTCCATCTTCACTATGTTTCCTCAAAATCCATTGAGAAAATTGGTCGATCCGCCGGCAATAGGGCTTGCACCTTCTGAACATGATAGGGATACAAACCTTGTTCCCTCAAGTTCCGATCTACTGTCGATTGCGATATACTATATCGCGATGCCAGCCGTCGCGTGCTTGTATCTGGATGTTCCTCCACTTCTTCCATTATCCGTTCCACGGTGTTGATCATGGTCCTTGTTTGGACTTGACCATTATCGACCATAATGCCAGAAAATGACCCATAGTCCCGCGCCCTTTGGACAACTCTCACAAAAGTTTTTTCATTCGGAATCCTTCTATCGGGATACTGAATGCTATATGCTTGTCTGGCTCTTCTTGCACTTCTTCCATTAACAAAATACATCTCCATCATGTCGACGAATTCGTGGTTTGAGAACATTTTTAATTGTTATCCCACGAAAAGCAATTCAAACGTGCGTACTTTTGATCACAATATCTCGTTATGTCGATTCTATGAACGACATTCAACATTCAGTTGTTTATTCAGACTTCTATGGTTTCGGCAGTCTCTTGTTTCGATAAATTTTCAGTTGCGTAAATTTTTATTTATTGAATAGACGAAATGTTTATTGTTGAATCGTTAAATGTTTTCACTAGTAGAATTACTTATCCTATATTGAATTTCGTAAATCACATGCTTTGTCCAGATTTCATGAAATTTTTCCGTTTATTTCTGAATGAACCATAGAGCTCATACATGCATATTACCAGGCCTATCTATTGTCTAAGTAAGTCTTTGAAATAGGGAGTAACCGAAAATATTAGCAGACTCTTTGATATTAGTCATTACGTCTCACATCATTATTGACAATGATTCTGAATATTCGTACTAGTTCTTTTGAACCAAGTAGGCACAGACTCAATCGATCAACAACTATCATATCTTTTTTATTATTTAACAACATTTTTTGATGGTAGATGACGAAATTCATATTTTCAAAAAGACTATAGCACCCAAAAATGTATCGCAATACAATACCTCCACAAGTTCTGTTGATATTTGTATAATTTTATCATAACCAGCCTTCAAAGAATTTGTTGTCTAGAGCAGTGGTTCTCAAACTTTTTTGAGGACGGAACCCTTTTGACAAGCAAAATACTTGACGGAACCCTACAATAAAAAAATAGTTTTTGAAAGTGTATTCTTTATTAATAAGCGTATTGAAAGTACAATGTAACAGTTATTAATTATTACTTACTTTACCACATGTTACCACACGTTAGTTGAAATACTAATTCTCTCGTGTATCAGTTGAAGTTCTCACAATATTTTGTAGCAATTGAATCATTCCAAGAAAAAAATTAAGAAAATTCATTTGAAAGTCGAAATATATTCTCGTTTATTTAACTACCCATCTATTTGTCAGGAGTTAGTTAGTATTTTGCTCGAATCTCCAAGTGTTATTTTATAATCAACAACTACACTGCGCAAAAAAATTAACGCACATAATGGAAATCTCAAATTTATTCTACAACTGAAGGTGTTCTCAATGATAATTATTTTTATCAGAATTATGCATGCAGATGTTATCCACTTTCAACGTTTTTCTTCAATACAGATGTTTTCTCCCAGCAGGAATAAAAAAAGATGATATTATCAGATTTTGAATGTATTGGCTCCATTCTAAAATCAGTTGTTCTCGATCAATTCTAGTGATCAATAGTTTTTCTTTCGTTTGATTTTCTACACTCGATCGCTATGCAACGCGAAACACGCAATTTGACCCAAGAGGAATGTGCCCAAGCGGTAGTTTTGCGAGAAGAAGGGTGGACATACAGAATAATTGCAGAAAGGTTTGGAGCTTCCCATACAAGTGTGTCCAGAATGTTGCAGCGATTCAGGGAGACAGGTATGCATGTCCGAAGACCAGGACAGGGTAGACCACGGGTAACAACTGCCATTCAAGAACGTTACTTGAGAGTTTCTTCGTTGAGACAACGGTTTGCAACCGCTCGCCTCCTTCAAAATCAGCTTGAGCAAACTCATGAGGTGCAAATTAGCACTCAGACAATAAGAAATCGCCTCAGAAAATATGATTTAAGGCCTCGTGTCGCGGCAAGAGGCCCAGCTCTTACCCCAGCCCATCGAAGGGCGCGTTTGGATTTTGCGAGAGAGCATATCCATTGGGAAGAGGCCGATTGGGAAAGAGTTCTCTTCACAGATGAGTCTAGATTCAGATTCTGCCTCTACCATGAAAGATATGCTCAGTGCAATTTCCTGAATACTACTGGTTTCGGGGGAGGATCGATTATGGTATGGGGTGGAATATCTTTGACTGCTCGCACAGACCTAGTGGTCGTTGATAATGGAGCTATATGAATGCTGATAAGTATATAAGGAACATTCTTGAAGAGCATGTAGTGCCATTTGCCCCATACATTGGTGAAAATTTCTTTTTTATGGATGATAATGCCAGACCCCATCGTGCGCGCATCGTTCAGGAGTACCTTGAAGAGGATGAAGTCTCTCGAATGGAATGGCCAGCAAGAAGTCCAGATCTCAATCCGATTGAACAGGTTTGGGACAACCTCAATAGAAGGCTGAGAAGTTCAGAAAATCATCCAGCTCCTTTTAATGACTTAGGAATCCAACTCGGAGAAATCTGGGAAGGATTAGATCAGAACATTTTAAGATCACTCATTTTGAGTATAAACCGTCGTTGCCGAGCTGTAATTAACGCAAGGGTTGGAAATACCAAGTATTAAATCACTTATCAGCATTTCAGTATTTTAAAAATTGTTCATTTCTCTTCTTTCACATAAGATTCGGTGAAATCCTGAATTTTTCTTCCATTTAATGTGTCTTGTTTCGTTCAAAACCTTCCCGAGAGAACATAAAAATAAGTTATATAGTCAATGTAAAGTTAACTTTCATTAAAATTGAGATTTTCAGAATGTGCGTTAATTTTTTTGCGCAGTGTATTTTGACTTCTTTTCGATCGGATACGGTATTGTATTTTTGCAAATATTCCGAAGCAGAAAATTATATTCACGCAAGAATTAAGCGAAAG
Organism: Adalia bipunctata; assembly: GCA_910592335.1. Taxonomy (NCBI): domain Eukaryota; kingdom Metazoa; phylum Arthropoda; class Insecta; order Coleoptera; family Coccinellidae; genus Adalia; species Adalia bipunctata. The sequence continues at coordinate 48,677,139 of OU342950.1, read as the reverse complement.
CAAGAAAATGAATCTGAAAATAAGCGCCATTTGTCACGTAGAGACGTCATGCGCCAACCTCAAAACTCGTTCAGCAAGTGATCTTATCTTGTGGGTTTTAGTATCATGGTCCTAGGACCTAGGGTCCTAGACTTGATCTCCAACATTCTCAAAATACCAGAGTCGGCGATTTTGATAAATAAAAAGCGCTCACGAGTAAACGTTCGACCAGAAGGTGGCGTTTTGATTTTTTTTTAATTCTTGCGGAACCCCTACAGGGGTATCGCGGAACCCTAGGGTTCCGCGGAACACACTTTGAGTATCACTGGTCTAGAGTGCTATGGTATCCTACTGAGTTTATGTTGAGAGTAGTAAAATGTCACAACACACTAGAATCTAGATCATGAATTTATTTGTGCACACGCCAATAAATTATATGCTGTTTCCAAATGATGTCTGATCATATTCATAAGTGAAAATAATATTAATTCACTATTTATACCAGAAAGTTAGTCATGCTCTATCCCTATACTACATGAACATTTAAGAAATAAAACTGCTGTAAATCATTCGAAATGTTGAATAGGCAAAAAACAATTTTTTATAAGTTACTAGTTTCAATAGTTACCATATAAATGCTGATTTTGTTATGATAAACTATAAAGTGATACTCACCTTACTAGTTTTCTTACAGGAATTAAAAAACGCACTGAATTAGGGACATTTTAATATCAAATTTAATTAATTTCAATAATTCTATCATGAATCTCAGGTTGTAATTCTTATATCTAATGTAATAACAATTAGGTATCCAGAAAGGGAGAGAAAAGGAGCTTCAGTCTATTGACGATCATCTTCCAAAACCCAAGTAATGTTGGATTGCACAGAGCACATATTTCCCAAGTTTGTGCTTCTTCAAATCCCAATGAATGATCTTATTTAAAAAAATCCATATGTGTACATATGGATCATATTCCATGATTGTATGGCTGGATTGGCCTCTTTGGTATTTTTTAGGTCTAAGCAGGTTGGATGAACTTTTCAATCTTTTCTATCCACACAGTACACCAAGAAGGTATTATGCAATGTAGAGGATTTTCGCTTTTGCGGTATTTCATAGTTTATTTCTTCAAGCTACTTCAATTATCTTCAGTTTGATCGTATTGAAATTTCACGGCCGCGTGAAGTTAGCGAAAAGTTGGTGGAACAAATTCTGAAACCAAGCTCAATATTTAGTACTGAATTTTTTCTAATTTGTTCTGTATCAATCATCCCCAGCACCCTTATGGTTTTCGAGTTATTCGCATGTCTTTGATTTGGTGCTGACTTCACGCTCAGCACCAACATGTTCGAATTTGGAAAAAATTTTTATGCCAATAATTAGTCCCGAATTTGTTCCAATTTGTTCTGAAGAAAATTCTCCGATATCATTTTTCGTTAAAGAGTTATTCACATTCGTAACATTCGGTGATGACGTCACACCCAGCTCCAAAGCTTTTTGTTCTCCAAGAAATTCGAACAGATTTTGATGCAAATATTTAGTACCCAATTTGTTCCAATCAGTAAAAGTTGTTTTGTTGAAATACCATTGTTGGTTTTCGAGTTATATGAACAATTGTTTTGAGCGAGGGACGCGAGCGTGAAGTTAGCGATAAAGTTTTAAATTATCACTTTTTTTTTTCAACATATATTAGTACTCAATTTGTTCCAATTTGTTCTAAAAAGAACGAATCAATTTCATTATTAGTTTTTCAGATATTAAGACTTTACGATTTGATGACGTCACAGTAGGTGAAGCTCTGAATCTCCATTCCCGACCATACCACTGTCGGCAGCCGCTCTTATCACGTTTGAATGCAGATTTGGATTCAGGACCAATTCGTTTCTTATTCTCGTTTATTAAATTGTTAGGAAATAATTATTTATATATCAACAACTTCTGAATTTGTAGTTTCCGTTATTTGGACTCGGTGAAATCCTTTTTATACGGAGGTAATTTTTCAAATTGAAGCAAATTATTCAGTTAGATAAATCGTCTGTTATAGAGCCATACAGGGCGAGTCTTCGACCTGAACATATAAAGGGTGTTTCAAATTGCGTGCTTTTTTTCAAGAATAAATAAAATACATATGGCGCATTGAATTCTTCGGGGTATTTTGGCATTCAAGAAGTATTATGTATGACATTTATAAAGAAGGCTTCGAACGAGTGTATCGAACTGACAGATATTCGTGACACGATATCTGTTTCTGTTGACAATATAAACCAAGTTCAACATTTTGCCATTTTTTAGAAGTGGAATTTCAATATTCTTTCCGTTACCGATGTATTGAATTTCTGGGGTGAGAATTCCGCAGTATCTCTTACTTTTCACTTTTTTGATTTGATTTGATCATTTCATGAACGGGCAATGGTCAATGGCGTGACCATTATAGATGTCCATTGCAATATTACATTTTTAATATCATGGATGTTGGAAAATTTTCCGTGCACAGTTGAGAAATCAAATTGTAACAAATGTAATAATTCTTTGAAAATAAAGCATATCTGTTTCATGGCGGTCTTAATGGATCGTTTGAAAGAAGAAGGATTTAGTTGCCTGCAAGAATGCATCTATATAGCTCCCCCATCACATTCGAAATGCAAAAAATGTGCGAATGAATGAATTATTGAAAAACAATATTCAGAATATTTATTGATCGAATGTGATGTGGGAGAAACAGCAATTCTGGAGGAAGTACCACTAGAATTGATAATTGAAAACAATAGATATTTTCTCAGAGGGTTGGCAAATTTTATAAGCCCCATGGTGAGGGCGAGAGATTTGGTTTAACCTCCTCGACATTTCGGCCAAACATATTCAATACAATTCATGTCTGGTGAATAAGGTGGCCAATCCATTCTTGTGATCCCATGATATTCTATGCGGTCATTTACAATTGTCGCTCGATGCGGACGAGCGTTATCAATGTTATCATTTATGAGAATTAATAAGTCATTGCGGCCATCAAAACATTTTCCTCCACAAACACAAACTGATCTTGTTCCAAAAGACGTGCTTTCAAGTATGCAACTCTCATTGTATCGTTGACTTCTTTCCCTCCTTACTCAAATTTACAGCATGCAATCTTCTTCTACTCAACTGTTTGTCCACTAATTATTCTTCCAGTTGCTTGTCTAAAGACACTGGTAATTCGGGAAGCCGTGAATGTCCGATTTATTCTTGCCGTGACAACTAAAAAGCGGTCTTCAGCTTCAGTTGCTGCTCGTTCTCGTCCTCCTTCATACGTATAGACAGCAGATCCTATTCTAAGAAAACGATTCCAAGCTCTACTAACTCCACTTTGTGAAGCATTCACATTTCTTGCGACAAACCAGGAACAGCGAATTTTTTTCTCAATAAATGAATTGTGTGAGTTGCAAAATGAGGTGTAGCGCCATTCTGTTGAAACCAAATATCTTCTAGATCTATATTCCTTGATTCAGGCCACAAAAATTCGTCTAATGGACATTTCGGGGTCTTCTGCAACATTTTCACGAACCAAATATTTCCTTGTCAAGAACCGCTAGGACTGTATTTTTCACTTTTTTGATCTTCCATCGAACCGTTCTCTTGAAATTCTTCCATAATTCGACCAACAGTGCTTTCAGATGGACGATTATGTAAACCATAAAATTCACGTAATTTTTCGAAAACACTCTTCACAGAACGCTGATTTCCATAAAATAATTCAACAATTTCAACGCGTTGTTATAAAGTGTACGGAGCCATTTTTATAAATGTCATAAATCACACTTCTTGAATGCCACAATACCCAGACGAATTCAATGCGCCATCTATATTTTATTTTTTCTTGAAAAAACCACGCAATTTGAAACAACCTATATATGTTCAGGTCGAAGACTCGCCCTGTATAACAGACGATTTATCTAACTGAATGATTTGCTTCAATCTGAAAAATTGCCTCCGTATAAAGAGGATTTCACTGAGTCCAGATAACGGAAACTACAAATTAAGAAGTCGTTGATATAAATAATTATTTCCTATCCATTTGATAAGCGAGAATAAGAAACGAATTGGTCCTGAATCCAAACCTGCATTCAAACGTGATAAGAGCGGCTGCGTGCGGCGCATGATCAGAGAGACAACGGCTCTTTTCATGTTTGATTTATGACCAATTACAGATAGCTTTGTATGAGCCAAAACTGCCGACAGTGGTACCAAAGAGTAGATACAAGAGAGATCACTCAGGCTTGGCGCGAAATATTGGTTCGTCGACCTTGAATTTTACTACAACAAAGAGGATCAATATAATACTATCAAATCTTGAAGTGTCATAAATGCGAATACTCTTTGATGGTGAAAAATAACCTCTCTAGAGATTCAAATTGTCAACAAAAGAAAACGTCGAAATCTGAGTTCAAATGCAAGGAATCGTTTATATTCACGATATCCGTTATTATTTAATAAAACTGGTCGCTTTAATATTTAACTAATCCGTAGTAACCCAAATGAGGAATTTTTGCAAGTTCTTATGTATATAAGACTTACCGCATGAAGAAATTATGTGCCCAGGTCAAAAGCACCATCTTAAAACATATTCTCACAAAAATCAAATTACAGTGAGCTGAATGAGGTAAAAATGAAGTAAAAAATGTATGAACCAAATCTTGAAAAAGTATTTGTTTCAGGCCGAGTCCTTTATAATGAGAAAAATGGTTAATTTGAAGTGAATAACTCGCAGAATTGGATTTAGACAAGGAATACAGTTACAATCTCTTTCCCTAATGTTTTTGGAACATCCTTGTGTCTATGTTTTCTTAATAAAAACCAGAAGACTTCAAGATTTTCTTTCTTGCAAGCTACATGTGTATTTCAACTAATAGGAAGTGATACCGATATTCAGATATATATTGTAAAATAAATCATTCAATATAATATTCATCATCCTAAATATATATTACAAATCTGAAGTTTCTATTGCATGATCCAACAATTAATTGATCACTTGATGAACACAGTTATCACCTCATTGATTGAGCTTCTTCAGAAGTTTTAATATAGCTGAACATGCTGAATATTAAATAAAATGCAAGGACACCAAAGGATTGTCAAAATCTACGATATTGATGTAAATAGATCATATACCCGGAAGATTAAATTTTGGTAATCTGTTATTTGTCAGTTCCACAATTTTCTCGCCTAGTAAAAAAGGATAGAGCGTTTACTCAGAAATAGATTCATCACTACCAAATGACAACACAGAAATAATATACCAAATTATACACTGTATACATTCCCTTTGTTGCTCTTGCTTTGACAGTGCTACTCACACTACGGCTTCTTCTGGGGCAACAAACCCCATGCTGTACCTGGGCATAAAACACCAAAACAAGAACGTCTGATATTATATATTCCCTTAAGTTCAGAAATTCTTGAAAAGTAATAAGAACAACTTCAATGTAACATGTTTATTAATTATATAGATTTTCCATTTGTTAACTTCATGTGTAAGTTACACGATATACATGTATCTAAAATACAAATTTAAAACATCTTGACATCTTCATAACCTTGTCAAGTGTGATCATGAGATCCATTTTCAGACTGAAAAACCTGTTACCTTAGTTGAACATAACTGCAGAAGATTATGCTTAAGCAATATACCTTTTGATATGAACAGGAAGACTTTGTTGATAGGATTTTAGAAGTTTTATATTAATGAAATTGCTTTATCTCCCTCTATATCTATTTCCTCTGGAATAATATCAGTGTACTGGACATAAATTCTATCGATTGTTACCAGCAAAAGAGATACCTGAAAGATGTTTCGATAATCGATATTGAAAATATATATTTGTTGACATAACATAACCTAATTGTTCCGTCAATTTCGTTCTTCTCGGACAGCTCGAATCTGATTGGACCAGAGAAAATACTGGGCTGCTATTGGCACCCCTCGATTAGACCTCGTCATTCACCTATCACTTTCAAGGTCAAACAAACGATGTTCGCGATTTCATTCATAAATAGGGGGAGTGAGGTCTCTTGTATTTACTCTTTGGTGGTACGGTCGCGAATGGAGATTCAGAGCTTCACCTACTGTGACGTCATCAAATCGTAAATCCTTAATATCTGAAAAACTAATAATGAAATTGATTCGTTCTTTTTAGAACAAATTGGAACAAATTGAGTACTAATATATGTTAAAAAAAAAAGTGATATTTTAAAACTTTATCGCTAACTTCACGCTCGCGTCCCTCGCTCAAAACAATTGTTCATATAACTCGAAAACCAACAATGGTATTTCAACAAAACAACTTTTACTGATTGGAACAAATTGGGTACTAAATATTTGCATCAAAATCTGTTCGAATTTCTTGGAGAACAAAAAGCTTTGGAGCTGGGTGTGACGTCATCACCGAATGTTACGAATGTGAATAACTCTTTAACGAAAAATGATATCGGAGAATTTTCTTCAGAACAAATTGGAACAAATTCGGGACTAATTATTGGCATAAAAATTTTTTCCAAATTCGAACATGTTGGTGCTGAGCGTGAAGTCAGCACCAAATCAAAGACATGCGAATAACTCGAAAACCATAAGGGTGCTGGGGATGATTGATACAGAACAAATTAGAACAAATTCAGTACTAAATATTGAGCTTGGTTTCAGAATTTGTTCCACCAACTTTTCGCTAACTTCACGCGGCCAAATTTCACAGCAACTAACATAATATGCATTTCATCAAAGCCTTCAATTTACTCAAAGATTCTAGATACCTCTTTGTTTTTACAGATATTAATCTGAAGCGATTACATCTATTTCTTTGGGCATCCTGAAGTAATACACAGTGCCCGTTTCACAATACTGAAAAGGAAACTGTTATTTGCCATATAAAAATTTCAATATTTGATTACTTTACCGTCTATCAGATCTTTTGACTTGTGTATTCAGCTCATTTTCTTCGATATTGATAGTTGGTACACTAATTATCATTCAATGAATCAATCTCAATCTCTGAATAAATTGACAACAGCGTTATCTCGTCCTCTAAAATATGTTTTGATACACCGTGTTTATTCCATCAGTTCCGGCAGTAATACATCATAATTCCGAGCTATTTCACAACTCAAATTAATATGATAATGCATAATGCAATTAATGCCTCACATACATTCTTATAACCCATTCTCTCGTTAGAGAAATTCTAATTTTTTCTAACCTCTAATTAGTTTCGACCAGAGATATCTCACGTCAAAGAGCAACCTCACGCCATAAGTTATGTAACAGAACTACCACAGATGATATGTGAAGTAGAAGAACTGAATAGAGGAAATGGTAATTTGAGAATTTTGAGATGGGTCGATTCCCCATGTGAAGGAAGGTGATCTATGGTGGAATTCATAGATATGTATTTATTTAGTAATGTTATCCGAAAAATTCCTTAGAATCAGAAATATTGGTAAACCTGGCAACGTACACGTCAAAGTTCTGTGAATTTTCCCAGAACATTTTATCGTTGGTATTTCTATGATTTTATTAACATTGTTTTGAAGGTTATAGCTTGATCAAACTCATTAATTGAATTGAAAATCACTATTTACAGGATATTTATGGGGATATGGAGAAAAATATGAACAAGTTATTAGTGTTTACAAACTAATCTTCAGGAAAATCGAAGAAGGAACTTAATTCGATAGAAGAAATTGGCTTTTCAATTGTAGAAGTAACCCTTCTAAACTAACTGTTTTTGATAAGAAATATCGTGTTTTTAACATTCTTATTCGAATAAGGTTAGTACTTGAGTATTTCCTAAATGTATCAACTCAATTTCAATCGAGAAATATGCTTTGCATCAATTCCAGAAGAGCTTTTCAGGAACGTACTGAGCCCAATTTTTTTTCAAATGGCTATATCTCTTTAACCGAGAATTCGAAAAAATGGAAAATGAAAAAAAGGTTTCATTTGACCTCAAGAATCTTCAGTTAAAATATATGTACTAGTCAAAGACTCACCCTGTATAGAGATCCGAAAGACGGATTGGAGGGATCGACATCACCTACTCGATGGTAAATCTGAGGTACGTTAAGTTGACAGCCCACCAAAACGGATCGAGTTCGGACCTATGCCATAATTTTGTACCCATTTTGTACCAATTTGTACCACCTTTAAAAAATTTTATACCCCTACCGTTCCCGAGATATCGACCCCCTCTAGGTGGTGTGCCAACTTAACGTTAAGTTGGCACACCACTCTGCAAGAATTGATCGTATCGAATTCAAACAAAAACTGCAATTTTGTACCCATTTTGTACCCTCCTGAACCACTTTTATTTCTTCTCTAGGACCTACCGTTCCCGAGATATGGGATTTTGAAAAAAAAATTTTTTTCAAACATTTTGAGATTTTTACTCCATAATTTTGTACCCATTTTGTACCAATTTGTACCACCTTTAAAAAATTTTGTACCCCCACCGTTTCCGAGATATCGACCCCCTCTAGGTGGTGTGCCAACTTAACGTTAAGTTGGCACACCACTCTGCAAGAATTGATCGTATCGAATTCAAACAAAAACTGCAATTTTGTACCCATTTTGTACCCTCCTGAACCACTTTTATTTTTTCTCTAGGACCTACCGTTCCCGAGATATGGGATTCTGAAAAAAAAAATTTTTTTCAAACATTTTGAGATTTTTACTCCATAATTTTGTACCCATTTTGTACCAATTTGTACCACCTTTAAAAAATTTTGTACCCCCACTGTTTCCGAGATATCGACCCCCTCTTAGTGGACTGCCAGTTCAACGTTCAGCTAGCGCCAACATTTCGGGGGTTCTTTGGATTGAATTCGAAGAGAATATATAGTATTGCACCAAGTTGAACCACTCTCATGTTTTCTCTAGGACCGAGATATTGGATTTTGAAAAAAATCGAAAAAAAGATACATAAGAACGAAAAGAGTGAAAACAAAGTGTACCTTATAATATATCAATGGGTAAGACATCATTTTTACAATTTAAAATTTTACCTTTTACTATATTTCAACGATGCGTTTATCGGTATTTTTGCTGCAAAGAAAGAAGTAAAGATTTTATTTTCTTACACAGTATACAGTAGTGAATTATGTGGTATCTTCTCATTCAATAAAATCAATAGCTTTTATTGAAATGTGTAAACGCTACTTACGTCTACGAGTCGCCACTGGTGTTCTTATTCATGATCAATAATTTAAAAACCAGGAACCATTTTGTTTTGTTACCAGATTGAAATTACCTCGTGCCGACAAAGTCCGTTACAATAAACGCAGCATTCTTTTTTGTCTAGGACTTACATTTTCTGAGATGTCGCACTTCTGTATGTAGGATAGGAGCTTAAAGCATTCCACACACCGGCGTGAAACAATAGCAGAGCAGCATCGGTCAAGTTGCTGCTCGCCCATTGGTAGAAATCTAACACTGTGAAAAAATTCGCGCCGGTGTGTGGGATCCTGAAAGTTGGTTTGTCTGCTCGGTTAAACGGATTTTGTATTTTCCAATCCCAATCATATTTTGTATTTTTGCTCCATAATGAATATTGTGGCTATCTTTCTATAGAAAGTCGATGGAAGAAAAATAATAAGAAAAATACTTCGGCTTTTCGTTAGGAAGCCGAAGTGAAAAGAAGTAGGAAAAGGGGACGAAAAGTGAAACAAAAGGGCATAGAATAATATATTAATATTCAAGATGTCGTTGTTATTGTATATACAATGAGTTGTATTTTAATATCTGAATTTCCTGATACTGTGTTAACTCCATCCTTCAGGTCATCAAAATTTTGCCACTTGTTATTGAGGCGTAAGCAAAAGGCTTCGAAGTGTCCTACACTTTTAGCAGAATAAGGGCCTCGAAAACCAATGCATCCACGAAGTCGAAATATTTTATTCTTTATTTTGAGACTTTTTGGGTTTGAATTTAGTTTTCTTTCAAAAAAGTTACTCAAAGTGTATAAATTGAAGAAAATATGTTCATTCACCTCAAAATCGTCAAAACTAACTCTTCCTCCTTCATTTTCTTTGCGCCGAATAAGCAGTGGCAAAATTTCGATGACCTGAAGGATGTGATTACAATAGTATCATAAAATCAAAATCAAATACAACTTCTTGTATACTTACTAACGATAAAATATATTGTAAAATGTCTTGAAAATAGATATATTAATACTCGACACTTTTGTTGCACTGTATTCGTTCTTCTGTATGAAGATGCAATGAAGATGTTACAAATTGGTACACAATAGTAGTTCTTGAAAACCGTGGGGGGTTCAAAATGAATTCAAGGTGATTGAAATTGACACAAAACGAGTACAAGATGATAGCTTTTGTTCTAATTCGATCCGATCAACCCTCGCAATATGAGCGCTTGCTGAACGTTAGCAGTACACACAAAGGGGGTCGATATCTTGTAAACGGTGAGGGTACAAATTTTTTTAAAGGTGGTACAAATTGGTACAAAATGATGGAGTAAAAATCTCGAAATGTTCGAAAAATTTTTTTTTTCAAAATCTCATATCTCAGGAACGGTAGGTCCTAGAGAAAAAATAAAAGTGGTTCAGGAGGGTACAAAATGGGTACAAAATTGCAGTTTTTATCTGAATTCGATACGATCAATTCTTGCAGAGTGGTGTGCCAACTTAACGTTAAATTGGCAGACCACCTAGAGGGGGTCGATATCTCGGAAACGGTGGGGGTACAAAATTTTTTAAAGGTGGTACAAATTGGTACAGAATGGGTACAAAATTATGGAGTAAAAATCTCAAAATGTTTGAAAAAATTTTTTTTTTCAAAATCCCATATCTCGGGAACGATAGGTCCTAGATAAGAAATAAAAGTGGTTCAGGAGGGTACAAAATGGGTACAAAATTGCAGTTTTTGTTTGAATTCGATACGATCAATTCTTGCAGAGTGGTGTGCCAACTTAACATTAAGTTGGCAGACCACCTAGAGGGGGTCGATATCTCGGAAACGGTTGCCTTGCGTTCATAAACTTACTCCAGTGAGTAGAGAAGACTCGAGAAGAGTATGATCACGTGATTTCTGAACGTAAAAGCACTGGTAGAGTAAATTCATGAACGCTTCGGCATAAACTATCCTTACTCTGAGTAAGTTTATGAACGCAAGGTTGGAGTACAAAATTTTTTAAAGGTGGTACAAATTGGTACGAAATGGGTACAAAATTATGGAGTAAAAATCTCAAAATGTTTGAAAAAATTTTTTTTTTTCAAAATCCCATATCTCGGGAACGGTAGGTCCTAGAGAAAAAATAAAAGTGGTTCAGGAGGGTACAAAATGGGTACAAAATTGCAGTTTTTGTTTGAATTCGATACGATCAATTCTTGCAGATTGGTGTGCCAACTTAACGTTAAGTTGACACACCACCTAGAGGGGGTCGATATCTCGGGAACGGTTGGGGTACAAAATTTTTTAAAGGTGGTACAAATTGGTACAAAATGGGTACAAAATTATGGAGTAAAAATCCCAAAATGTTTGAAAAAATTTTTTTTTTCAAAATCCCATATCTCGGGAACGGTAGATCCTAGAGAAGAAATAAAAGTGGTTCAGGAGGGTACAAAATGGGTACAAAATTGCAGTTTTTGTTTGAATTCGATACGATCAATTCTTGCAGAGTGGTGTGCCAACTTAACGTTAAGTTGGCACACCACCTAGAGGGGGTCGATATCTCGGAAACGGTTGGGGTACAAAATTTTTTAAAGCCGGTACAAATTGGTACAAAATGGGTACAAAATTATGGCATAGGTCCGAAGTCGATCCGTTTTGGTGGGCTGTCAACTTAACGTACCTCGGATACGACTATCACGGGAGCGCCTCTTACCAAACCTTCCCTCTGTACGAAAGTTGTGGAACCAAGGCCGTGTAGAGTGTTGTACCTCCTCACGTTCCTCATAAATCCTCTGGATCGAGGATGGGCATCCGTGAGTAGAGCCTTCAACAAATCCGGATACGCGGAATTGTCCGGAAAGCTCACTGCACCTTTTATGCAGCATGTCATATTTTCCAAGCGAAAAAATAGAGCTCCGCAATGGGGACACTCGTGAGTCCATTGGGCCCGAATCGTGAAGGGGAACAACCAGTTGTTCATCATCAGCTGCCTCACACACGACCGCCGTAGAAGCCTGCGTTACGCAATCACCATCCGCAACGTACGCATCGGTTCCGTTGATTTTCTTCTGGAAGAAGAGACGACGGATGTTGTGGCGTCGTAGACCCTGAGTACATGGTACAGGCCTGCGTCCGTCAGATTATTAGCGGAACCGATATCTACCGTGATCGGCACCAGAGTATATAGATAAGTGCGATCGTAATTTTGCAACATGAATGCAACCAAACTTCTGCTGCTAGGAAATTTAATCAAACATGCTCTACCGTCCTGTTCGATGGCCTTTCCGTCTTCCCCGCGACTATGAGAGTCAAATAAATAGTAGGCTCTAGGAGCTTTACTCACGCATACAGACTGCAATCCACACGTAAAAATAGCCGATTCAAAATTTTGAAAAACCTGCGACAATCCGTCGGCTAACGGAACGTCCAGTTCTCCTCTGTTTTCTACACCCTCTCCTAAATGCCCAGTTACTGTGTCCATTCTGTAATGTTAAGCGTAAAAGTGACACCTTCAACAATGAAGTTCCGATCATCAATATTCGAGATGAAAGGCGGCGAATTGCCGAGCGTACATTATATACATATGAACGGCTTTCAGCATGAAAATACCAACAATAATTCATGCCTCCATTCACAAAATTGAGCATAATTCCTTGAAAAAATTAACCTCATCTATAAATCAACATCATAAAGAATATAATAACTACCATAATACAATCATAAAACCATAGTTTTTTAATCTTCTGATTAAGGTATTATAATTAACATTAGATTATTCTTTCATTCTAATTCTTACAACCGAATTGGTAGACTACCCATTCGCTTCATTATTCCAAGGCAGTCACTAGGAAAGTGTCTGGAGCAAACAAAACCACCTGGAGGAAGATATTTTCCTAATCTAAGACTCCATTCCCTCTTTTCAGTGTTATTCTAGAAAATTCATAGGAATTTCAACATAATTCATATGATTTAGAATGAACTTATGAAATATGAAGATTGGATTAGTATGCAAACACCTATTGACACTACAAATGATGAACTAATTTATGTAGTTAGTTCTCCAGAGTAGAAAAAGACTCTCATCACTCTCAGATTATTTTTCTTGGCCGTATATTTCCGGATTTGGCATTTCTACTCAATGATATTAATGAATTCCAAAAAGCAAAGCAATTTTTGATGTATTCATATTAATCCATTCTACATATTCATTGAACCATCCTTCTGCTACTTCTTATTGACATATATATTATTCTCTCACCTTTGGTATCGGGTATAATTGGATAGATTTATTATCGATTATCTAATATTAACCAACTAAATTAACAAAGGACTAAGGAGATACAACAAATATTTCTATCAACAAATATTCCACAATAATCTCATCAAAAAAATAAATGTCATAATTCATAAATTCCATCAAAACATGCTAGGAGCTCCTAGATGAATGTCATAAGATTGTGGTTATGGAAGAAAAGCGCGACATCTTTTGGGAGAAATGAAAAGCCGCACAAAGTATCACGTGATCAATCGACAAGAAAGTCTTAAACAAAATCGTATCAGTTCCAACACCAGGTATTCTATGCATCTATCCTACAATGAAACAATAGTTTTTAAAAATGTGTTTTTTCATTAATTATTAAGCATAATAAAAATGCAATGTAGCAGTTACTAATTATTACTTATTTTACCACATGGCAAGTACAATAAAAGAAGATATTAAAAAAATCTTAACTAATGGGAGGTATGAATCTGTTTTTTATTTTTCATCAATTGGTTGATATCAGGTTTGAAAGAAGACAGTTGAAGTCTCATATCAGATTCGGCGTCCAGTCTATTGCGTTATTTTGTTTTCGTGGCTGCATAGGTTGAGAACCCTGTTTCGCACAAATATGTTGTTGGGAAGAAGAATATTCAGAGCCAACTCACTGAGTGACGTAAAGCTTTATATTTCTCTCTTACCAACGCAAATGATCCAAAAATCTAATTTTCTTTTGGAGGCAGTTATTTTGTTATAGGACTGGAACACTGTTGTCAGTTTACCTTGCAATGATAAATTCAATTCGTTCAGTTTTTAAAAAATATCCGCCATAAAAGACAATCGGATTAACCAAGTTTTATCATACAAACGGTCTCTCAAATTGAAAGAAACTGTATCTGCTGAAAAAAACTGTATCTGCTTAAAGAAACATTTGTAACTCGGCTCTGAGTTCAAATAGCCTTGCTAAATATTTATCCCGAGACAGCCATCGCACCTCTGGAGCAGCAGTGTTTTATGTTTGCTGCCAAAATTTTTTTTCAAAATGTCTTCTTTTACTGCCTCAAAATGAGAACCGCGTCTGAGGTGGGTCACCCTGTATACAAGGTGAGTCTTGGACTCGTACATATATTTTAACAGTAGATTCGTGAGGCCAGAAAAACCTTTTTTTCATTTTTCCGAATTCGGCTCTGTTAAAAAGATATAGCAATTTCAAAAAAAAATTGGCTCAATACTTTCCTGAAATGATACTGTGGAATTGATTCAAAGTTCAAATTTCTCGATTGAAATTGAGTTTATACATTTAGGGAATACTCAAGTACTAACCTTATTGGAATAAAAATGTTGCAAACGATAATCTCAACAAAAATAGTTAGTTTCATCGGATTATATCTGCAACTAAAAAGCCACATTTCTCACACCAAAATAAGTTCCTTCTTCGATTTTTCAGCAGATTATTTGTAAACACTTATAACTTTTTCATATTTTCCTAACATTTTCCTAACCCAACCTTATCTATTTTGTATCGATTCTGTGAATATTTGCACAGAAATTTCAAAAAGATGTTGTCAGCTTGCTGATATTTTCTTTGGGGTCAAGGATTTTTTACGAAACATATCTATGAATTCTATCTCATCTATGGCTTTTGCCGTTTCCATCATAAATCGAGTTTGCCGCGAATTTATAATTTTATTTTTCATTAAATTCAATTTAATACGTAATTTGTATTGATATTCATCATTCTTATCCGAATTTTGTATTTCATCGACATTTAACTTCTATATGGACCGGTAACAATAAATTTTTAATAGAAATTGTGCTTATTAAATGCTCCTTGGTGTTCAATTTCATCTCCAACATTTGTTGGATTTTATTATTAAAATCTCTACATCAACGTTTTCCATCATTTGAATTTGAGTCTCAACAAAGTTGATAAATATTGTGACAACATTTTGAACTCGTTTAAAGACCAGAGAAGGAATAATATTCGATGATATTTGATTCAGAGACGCATTCAGATTATTCTTGAAATTAATGATTTTTTCGTCAAATTTCTCCGGGTAAAATTGGACATAACTCGAAAATGACGCGTTTTATTGAAAAAAATTAGAATACTTTTAGTTTCTTAAATAATTGATTCTCTCGAAAATATGAACCGTTTATGTTTTTTAAGTGATTTTATGGTATTTTAGCGTGTATTGATGAGTCGACTACTCTGTAACTTTTATACAAGGAGAGATATTGAATAGGTTTTGATTGAGGAATATGCACCATGAATAGAGTGAACACTTAACCGAAATTTCATTCGAAATAACGGTTCCGAAGATATATACAGAAAAGAGTTTTTTCATGGATTTTCGACACCCTGTATCTTCCAAACGAAACCGAATTTTGAAAAATGGTATGGGAAGAAAGTGTTTCGTTTCATGAGAGGAATCTACAGTTAAAATGTATGTACAAGTCAAAGACTCACCCTGTATATAAATAAATCAACATGCAAGCATAACAGAAATTGACAAAAACAAACATATATAAAAAATAAAAATAAGGTTTTCTAAGATTAAAAAATATATAAAAATAAATTTTCAAAATAACCCAGACATTCTTATACATACAAAACTGAAAAATCAGAAACAGACTTACTTCAATAATCATTTAAATATGCATATCGGAATTTTGAAATCTAACACTAGGAATACATAGAGGTCGTCGTACATAAGTGACAGCTCAACTATCCCCAGGTGTTGAAGGGTTAGTGGGGTGAACTTCCGCAATATATTCAAAAAATTTATGAAATCCTCCTTTCCTTTTGAATGATCTTCTAAATTCAAATTCTGCTAAATAATGAATAAAATGTTTTTCTCTACGCCCGTATTTAGGGATGGTATCCCGGATATCCCTCCAAAAACGCTCCACATTCTGGGTGTGAGCCCCGAAATTTAGGGAGTGGTTAACCGTGAGGTGTTGGAATCCCTCATGACTTGAACAGTCATAAGCTCTCCAACAATCAGATATTATGGAAGTACCAGGTAAAACCCAATCTCTGATTAATTCTAATGAAGTTTCCCTGGTCCGGTTAGCAACTGGAACCATGAAAACCTTATCGGAATCCCTCTCGATCCCTCCAAAAATCCATTGGCCATCAATTATCTGACCCCTATTGTATTTGATTTTGCCAAATTTGGCTTCATCAATCTCAACAATTTTGCCCGGCCTCCCTAAACGTTTATTATGTTGACTATAATATACTAAACATACTTCGCGACAAAACATAATCCAGTCTACTACTGTATGAGAAGACCAGCCCATCTCTGCTTCTAAATCTATCTTGTTTTGTTTCTTAACGTACTTTACAAAACCGCATTTTACTCTTTTCCGCCGATTCGGAACCACGACGGTGTTGTTACACATAATTTTCGAATACGCAGGATAATATGTGCAAGGGTTGTGGCATTTTGGATAATCCTTCTCGTTCACCATATCTATCACCCCATGCTCTCTCAAAAGACCTTTCAATCGGTCTTCATCACTCAACATCATCACAAATTCCGTATGAGTGAGAAGATACCCCGTGCCCACCATTTTAATAAAGTAATAAGGCTAAAAAATATTAACAGAACTGGAGTACTCGCCTCTACTGCTCCAAATCACACGATGTAATAGGAAATGGCGGGTATTGTGCTGGCGTTTATAGCAATTCACAGTTGCCACCAGAAAAAATAGTTGAAAATCTACATAAACTGCTCAGATGATCCTCCATCTTTTTCAATGCATAAACGAATTCGTTTGAGAAAAGAGTTTTTAACATTAGCAAATACTTGGGGTGTAATGCTTGCAAAAGCGTCTTTTATTCTTCATGTCTTACGGGATTCTCATACACAATACTTTCGATATAACCCCATAAAAAAAATCTGGAGATGTTAGATCTGGTGACCTTGCAGGCCAGTTTTGTGGGCCTCCATGGACCATGACCTATCCATCTATTTGGAAATTTTCTATTCAAATCATAATAGTAGGACTAGTTGAATTAAAAATCGAAAATTACTGGAAAACTATTAGGTTAAGGTATAGGGAAATCCAATGAAGATAGTTTCGACATTAATTTTTACGTTCAACAAGGTACAGAAATACTGGGTGTGCCATTTGAAAGTTTTCGACTATTATTTGTAGTTGATGTTTGAATATTAATTATGATCACTCAGTATATTCTAGAGTTAAATTTTTTCCTTCTGCATAAGGGTAGCCAATATGTCTACATGAAAAACATTTTCTGTCTCGTTGGCTTGAAGGGTTTATTCATTAATTGCAAATCAAAAATACTCCTTTTTTTCGATTTTTCGCCATGTTCTCCACAATGGTTCTCCTAAGGCATAAAATGGTTTTTTCCCACTGGAGTGTTTTTGTACCCTCCACTTGATTCTTCTTTGTTCCATGATATGGATTAACCGTTTAAAATAATTTATCAGTTGTTATTTGAGATGAACGTTTAGCCATCAGAATATTAAAACGGGGACTGGACAAAAGGTTGGTTTTTTCGTGTTGGGGGACCAGCCATTTACTATCCGCCATTTTTTTTCTCCATCCTGGTTCGTTTCATTGAAGAGAGGATTGAATTCTGCTCTTCCAAAAAACTAAGATTTTTTAAAATCGGTTATTTTAAAAACTATGTATTCTACCTGTTTTTATCCCAGAATTATAAACTTCCTCTTCAAAATAATGAATTGACTGCTTCTCCACCTCTCCAGGCAAGTTCCACTGAAGCGATATGGTGAAATTTTTGCTGGAGTCCTGCTGGAGTGTCTTCGTCTCATAATAAAACAATTGCATAATACACATCCAATTTCAATGAAGCAGAGCTCGACTTCCTTTTATTTACGCACATCTGCGAAGAAACTGCCGACAGCTACTGCCATAAGTTCTTCAAGTGGGAAATTTCATAACTTTTTTTTTTTTCGTCGAAAAAAAAAACATTAATTTTTTTTTCATTCGACTTTCCCACTTGAAGAACTCTTCAAATTGAATAATAGTGAAAACCCCATATAAAGCTAAGCGTCCACATGTCGGCAACGGACGCATCGGACGGATCGGATTTACGGATCTCCTTTGAAGAAATGCCGCCGCTCCGATGCGTCTGATGCGGATCTGTGGACGGGCTTGCACGAGTTTCTATACAAAGAATACCGAAATCCGTTTGATCCGATCCGTCCGATGCGGCCGTTGCCGACATGTGGACTCTTAGCTTAAATCGGTGGTCTCTATCGTGAGAAATCCCGAATCGCGTTTTGAACTGAACGTCGAACGGTATAGACCCCTCTTAACCCAAAGAGAAAACAAGTAACCTCAACCTTACTTCTGTTGGAGTTTAGGCCCGCCGCAAATTGAGCACAGGCCACGGACAGGCGAGGCCCATGCGACGCGTGGCTTGTTTTGTATTACATGGTTTTCAATGGAGTGCCGCAAATTGAGCCTAGGCGACGGCCAGGCCGGTGCCAATTCATTTTCGCGTGGCTCGCGCTGTGCTAGCAACACAGTTTTGTAGCCGTGGGTTCCCACGTTTGTTAGTTTATCTGCATATAATGTAAATAGATGGACGAAATGGAGAAATTCATCGAAATTGTTTAATCAATTCGTGAATCTCGCTAAACTTCTATTCAACGGAAAAGATTCCCTAAATACATTATCTGCAACTTCACTGCATAACTTAAACTCTCCATGACTCTCTCTTTTTCGTATATATGCACTCGTTTTACCTCTTTTTTTTTCTCTTGCTTAATAAATGTGATAACATCAATCTTTCCTCTTCCTCAGATTCAGATTCTAAATCGAGATGATCGAGTAATTTTTGCTGTTCATCCATCATATTGCACATCGGAAGACCTAGGAACTAATGAATATCTGGATGCGAGCGTGGCATCGCCTGTGCTCAATTTGCGTTAAGCCCGCCGCAAATTGAGCACAGGCCACGGACAGGCAAGGCCCATGCGACGCGTGGCTTGTTTTGTATTACATGGTTTTCAATGGAGTGCCGCAAATTGAGCCTAGGCCACGGCCAGGCCGGTGCCAAGTCATTTTCGCGTGGCTCGCGCTGTGCTAGCAACACAGTTTTGTAGCCGTGGGTGCCCACGTTTGTCAGTTTATCTGCATATAATGTAAATAGATGGACGAACTGGAGAAATTCATCGAAATTGTTTAATCAATTCGTGAATCTCGCTAAACTTCTATTCAACTGAAAAGATTCCCTAAATACATTATCTGCAACTTCACTGCATAACTTAAGGTGCCAAGTCATTTTCGCGTGGCTCGCGCTGTGCTAGCAACACAGTTTTGTAGCCGTGGGTGCCCACGTTTGTCAGTTTATCTGCATATAATGTAAATAGATGGACGAACTGGAGAAATTCATCGAAATTGTTTAATCAATTCGTGAATCTCGCTAAACTTCTATTCAACTGAAAAGATTCCCTAAATACATTATCTGCAACTTCACTGCATAACTTAAACTCTCCATGACTCTTTCTTTTTCGTATGCACTCGTTTTACCTCTTTTTCTTCTCTTGCTTAATAAGTGTAATAACATCAATCTTTCCTCCTCCTCAGATTCAGATTCTAAATCGAGATGATCGAGTAATTTTTGCTGTTCATCCATCATATTGCACATCGGAAGACCTAGGAACTATGAATATCTGCATGCGAGCGTGGCATCGCCTGTGCTCAATTTGCGTTACTCTTGAAAAACCTGTGCAGGTGCTTGGCATGGGCAGCACATCGCATGGACCTCGCCTGTCCGTGGCCTGTGCTCAATTTGCGGCGGGCCTTACTCTTGAAAAACCTGCGCAGGTGCTTGGCATGGGCAGCACATCGCATGGGCCTCGCCTGTCCGTGGCCTGTGCTCAATTTGTGGCGAGCCTTAGGCCCGCTTAATTGAGATTACAAAACCTAGGTTCTGCGAGAGCTTTTTGTTTGTTGCTATCTACTCGTTGAACTAAGCAACAAACAAAAATCACTCGATTCGCAAATCAACCGATTATAAAATCATCAATTATAACATCTACGTAATCTACGGAATCTACGTAATGCGGTCCCTTCTCTTTCTCGTAAAGCATAAAGATCTTTTTGCTCATCTTGAAAATACTAATCCCACTAGAAGAATTTTCCCTTACGTACCTCCCAGGTGTACACTATCACTGTCTCAGGGTGGCCCTCTATATATGTGTGTCAGATTGTACAATTCACTGCCAAAGAGATTTCACACCTTAAGCAGCGTTGGCCTCTTTGAGAGAAGAATATATGGGTTTCTTCTTGAATGCGAGCCGTACGATTTAAAGGAATTTTATCAGTGGTGCGCCCACAACACTTGACCTGTTTCAACATTATCTTGTAGATGATTTTTGAAATTAATAAATATTATTATTATTATTATTATAACATAACTCGGCGTTCCTGATGAAACAAATCCGAATATTCGTGGTTCTTCAACAATACTTCAATCCACATATGTATGTATTCTGAAAAAAAAAAAATACAACCAATTAAAAGACTGTTAAACATATTGAGGTTGAACAAACAGTTGATTCACGTCGAAGCGAGCGCGTGGGTGCTTGTTCAGACGCAAATGTAGACAGAAAACACATTTTTTTTTTTTTTTTTTTTTGTTCTAGAAGAGGTGAATCTTACATCAGACACCCAGTCTTTCTGGGTAGTGTCGGATTCTTACCGACTAAACACCTCTCCTGCGGTTGGTTCCGGGCATAAGCCTATAAACCTTCCATCATCTTATCTGTTCTTTTCTCTTTCGCATTCTTTTATGCTGAGTGTTTGTGTACATCCTTCAATTGGATATCTCTTACTAAGTGTGGAGTTCTATATCTTCATTTTCGCAATTGGTCTCTAGGTCTTTTGCGGTAAATTCCAGCTGTTTTTTCATCTTCAGCGGGGTCATAGTCAACTAACCTTCTAAGGTCGTCATTTGGATGTTCACTAGCTCTTTCATAGGCTTTTTCAGCTTTTCGTTTGATGAATGTAGTAATGGACTCCCATTTTATGTCTTTTTGTATCTGTTCATTCCTAACAAACCAGGGGGCGTCTAATGCCCATCTCAGAAATTTGTTTTCTGTACTTTGTATCCTCTTTATATGGGTTCTCGCTGCATATCCCCATGCTGTTGATCCATATGTTAGCTGCGGTCTGGCGACTGCTTTTATGATCCTCAATTTCGTGTTTCTGTTCATTTGGCTTCTTCTGCCTATAATCGGATATAGTCTTTTCATTGCTACATTCGTTTTATCCACTGCATACTTAATGTGTTGTTTCCACGTAAGTCCCTTGTCTAATATTACTCCTAGATATTTAGCTTCATTCTGCCATTCTATTTCATTATCGTCTATGGATATTTTCGATTCCATCTTCAGTTTCCTCTTTTGAAGGAGTATTGCTTGACTCTTTTCTCCATTGATTTTGATTTTCCATCTGTTACACCATTGACTGATATCGTCTGCAGCTTCTTGAAGTCTTTTGTGAATTATTTTTGTATTTCTGTGCCTAATTGCTATGCCCGTATCGTCCGCGTATAGAGCAAGCAGGCATCTTGGATTTCTTGGTATATCATGTATGTATATGTTATAGAGTAGCGGTCCTAGTATGGATCCTTGGGGAACTCCTGCTTCCAAATATCTGAATGTGGAATGAACATCACCTATTTTCACACAAAAGTTCCTATCTCTCAAATAATTTCTTATTATTCTGCATAACTTGGGTGAATAACCTGCGGTTTTCATTTTATATGCTAGTCCTTCATGCCATACTCTATCAAAAGCTCTGGTTACATCTAGTAGTAGTAGTCCTGTGGCTTGTTTATTCTGAAATCCTTCTGTGATATACTCGGTTATTCTTAGGAGCTGTTGTTCAGTTGAATGTTGTTTTCGGAACCCAAATTGTTCACTCGGTATCGTCTGCAGGGCCTCTGTTTCTTCATTAAGTCGTCTGGCTAAGACTCTCTCCACAATTTTTCCTAGGGCTGGGAGCAGGCTTATCGGTCTATAGTTCTGTGGGAACTTTTTGTCTTTACCTGGTTTATTGAAAACAATCACTTCGGCAGATTTCCATCTTTTTGGAAAGTGCTCTGTTCTCATCACGCCATTTGCTATGCTAGTGAGAGCTGCCGTTCCTTTCTTTGACATTTTCTTCAGCATGAGATTTGTAATTTTATCTTTTCCAGGAGCCTTTCTTGTTTTCAAATTATTGATTATCTCTTTGATTTCTGCCGGAGATGTTGGGTGAGGGATTTTGTCATCCGGTGGTGATTCTTTCATTTCTTCTTCATTATCTTCTATTAATTCTTCTAGGTCCTCATCGTCTTCTTCACAATAGTTTATTCTTGACTCCCTTTCTATAGTATCGGCAAGAGCGTTAGCTTTATCGCTTTTTGAATATGCCATTCCATGCATTCCATGCAGTGGTGGAATTTGAGTTTTTTCATTGCGTAAATTTTTTTGCATTTTCCATGCAGAGTGGTCTTCTGTGTTGAGTTCACTGATTTTCTTATTCCATCTATTCGTTCTGAGCTCCCTTAGTGCATTTTTAAGTATTTGACTATGTCTGTTCAGTCTGATTTTATCATTATCTGTTTTATACATCCTGTAGTTCTTTCTTAGTCTTCGATTGACTTTAATCAGTTCTTTCACCTCTTTTGGAGTATCGCCATAGGGATGTTTGGGAGTAGGTTTAGTTTTTCTAACCGTGCTCTCTTCATAGGATTTCATAATCGCACTCTCCAAAGCTATGACTGATTGATCTAGTTCATCAGGAGTGTTAATTTGTGGAATACTCGTGATATTTTCTTGGAGTTTATTCTTATATTCGTCCCAATCGGTATGTTCTCGTGTTCGAGTCACTTCATTTCTAGGTCCATGTCCTAAAATGAACTCTATCGGGTTGTGATCAGATGTTCCATCCTCTATCGTTTCAAGAGCAAAATCTTGCTTTATATTCTTCATTATAACTATGTCTAGCACATCAGGGGTTCCATTGCCACTAGGTAAAAATGTCGGTATTTCTGGTCCCACGATTATAGCATCTTCCTTTTCGGCATATTCTTTCAATTTCTTGCCATTTGCATTCTCTATTTTAGAATTTCATTGTTGAGATTTACAGTTGAGATCTCCAAGTATTATTCTTGGAAAATGACCCCCTAATAAAATCTTCATCTCTTCCTCTGGCAGATTTATTTGCGGCGGTTTATACACAGAGAATACCTTAATACTTTCTCTTCTTATCTTTATTGTGATCGATAGTGCCTCTATAGATACGTCATTGTCCACAGGATTTACAACCGCATTCAGGTAGTGGTTCACGTCTCTTTTAACGAGAATAGCAACCCCTCCACCGTTTCTTTCATTTCTGTCTCTTCTGTATATTTCGTAGTTTTCGAAGGATATTTTATCTTTAGGAGTTAATTTAGTTTCCTGAAGCGCCATAATATCAGGATGTCTTTCTTCTAACAATTGTTCAATATCTGATTTACGGGCTCTGATTCCGTTAATATTCCAGGAAACTATCTTCAGATTTTCTAGCTGTGATAGCATGTTCATAAATTATTTATTTCCAAATAAGTTTTGAAATTTCTTCTCGAATTCTTTTTCAAATTTCTGCATTATTCTGCTGAATATTTTCTCAGTGAGTTTGTCAAGTTCATCTTTAGGGTCTTCCCTTCTGGTTTCAATTGGTTTCGTGGACGATTTCTTTGTTTTTTGTACCTGTGGTTTTTCAACAGTAACAACAGTCTCTATTTTTTCAGCGATTTTTTTGGGGGGGACTTCTTTTTTTGTCGGTGTTTTCTTCTTCGTAAGATTTTTATATGCGCTGCAGCCTTTATAACTGGCCGGATGTCCACTCTGGTTACATAAAACGCATGCCGCGTTCCTTTCGCCTTCTTTTTGCGTCAATGCACACTCTTTTGTGCAATGCGCTCCTAAGCATTTCACGCATCTCCACGGAAATGTACATTTATTTTGGGCATGTCCATATCTCTGGCAGCGATGGCACTGTCCTGGACCTTCTGGCTTCTTTTTTGGTTCGATTTCGATACAAAGGCTGTAGATCTTTTTGATTTGAAATATTTCCTTGTGCTGCGTTTTTACAAGGTAAAGAGGAATTGCTTTTTTGGTTTTATTTGACGTCATTCTCGTCACTTCGGCATCTTTAATACCTTGAAGTCCTAAGTCGTTTTTAATCACGTCAATATCCGCGTCAAGTGGCAAGTACCTTATAACGGCGTATACTCTCTTTTCTTCTTCCGTTTGGTAAGTAAAATATTCCTTACCTTGTTGATCTAGGAATTTTGTTAGTTTCCTGAAATCTTCTGCGGACGAGGCAATAATTTTAATGCCGTCTCTGACAACCGTTGCCCGGTTATAATTTATTCTTTTGCTGTACAGCGCTTTGGATATTTCCGTCCAGTCTGAAGTCCCCATCATTGTTAACAGAAAACACATAGGAGGAAAACGATCTTAAGTATTTCACAACAAAAATGAGCGGGTCTGGGGCCAATAATATTCGAAAGTGCCCTTCCCACGTGATTTCTCGAATACGAATTACTGAATTTTTTATTCAGCAAATTCAAAAAGCGGATAAAATTGTTTTCTCTTGCGATCTTCAATAAATTTTCAGCAAATTTCCACACCACTCTTGAAGTATTGTCGTTGGTGCGTTACATTTTTTTAGTGGGTCGTTCGCCATGAGCCCTACTTTCCCACAAGCATAAATATGGTAGGAACTCACAGAAGATGTTCAAAATGTCCTCCATCTGCGTCCAGACAAGCTTGCGCTCTTCTCAGTACAGAATGTCTCGCATTCTCTGGAAGTATCGGATTTTCCTCAATCCTTGCCGCCGCTGCATTACTTACTCGCTCCCTAAGTACGCTTATATCGTTTATTCTGGAAGAATAAACGATTTACTTCATGTATCCCCATAGAAAATATCACAAGGAATTGAATCAAGGGACCACGGAGGCCACGAAACTGGGCCAAAGCGTCCTATCCTATCCATCTGGTGCCATAATTTTCATCAAGCTATTCCGTAACCGCTCTTGAACTATAGGGAAGAGCGCCATCTTGCTGTGATCACATATTCCTGAGAATATTTAGTGGTACTAAAATACAATAAATCCTGAAGGTCATTTTGTAAAAAATTCAGATACATCTGACCTGTCGATCTCCTCGGTAATTCTTGGGGTCCTATCAATTGATTCCCCGCAATTGCAGCCTAAATATTCAAACCAAATTGATATTGGTGCTTGTGCCCTCTTATTTCCTGTGGATTTTCTTCTGACCAAATATGGGTATTATGGCAGTTGAAAATCCCCTCCTTGTGAAGCCTGCATTAATTTGTGAATAGAATGCATAGCAGAAAATTTCCATCTTCACTATGTTTTCTCAAAATCCATTGAGAAAATTGGATCCTTTTTGGTCGATCCGCCGGCAATAGGGCTTGCACCTTCTGAACAAGATAGGCATACAAACCTTGTTCCCTCAAATTCCGATCTACGGTCGATTGCGATATAATACCGCGATGCCAGCCGTCGCATGCTTGTATCTGGATGTTCCTCCACTTCTTCGATTATCTCTTCCACGGTGTTATCGACCATAATGCTTTTTTGGACGACTCTCACAAATAGGCGGTCTGCATATTCTTGAAATGAGACATCTGGTGGTGACTTTCGTCAAAACATGAAGTAAAGCTTAATGATAGGTTAGTTTATTGTTGCTTATTGTTTCTGACTTTTGAGCGAATTTTGGTGTTTATACAATGGATATTCAAAGATCTTTTGGATTTTTAAAAATAAAATTCGATCATTTCTCGAAAGGAAATGAAGAAAAAGGCCAAGCTCTGAAAAAAGCATGTTTTCCAGCTGGACAAAGAGAGAAACGTGAGGCGTGCAACATGCTCTTGCATTGCTGGAATTTCTGGACATTGCAAACATTTATCTGCGACATTTTTTTGCGTAAATGATGAGAAGTCTACAAGAACAAGTGTACCTTGTACTTGGAAAGAGCCATACATTGCAAAAATAGCAAAGGCAAATTATTTGAAGGGGCAGAGATTTTCCGATATATTTGGTGTATCGAAAAGGACCAATATTTTTTCTCCAGTAGAAGTTACTGCAGAAATGGTGACATTTTCTCCCCCTTTGATGCTTCAATATATGCTAGGAGCTTCAACTGCTGTTAAGCCTTCCTCTTTCACAGAAACAAGTCGGACATCTTCAAGGTTGTATAAATACAATTCAAAAGAGCCGAAATCGAGGCCTAGCAATTCTGAGCATGTCATATATTTTTCCTTATTTGTCAGTCCTTTTTGCTGTGGTTTTTTTTGTTTGTTTCAGGAATATTACAAGTAGGGAATTTGAACCTGCTCTTCAAGTCAGTGAAATTTCAAATGGTATTGAAGATATAATTGACAGGCAGAGATTAGTTAACACACAACATATATGTACAATGTCATCTAAATATTTAAATAAATTATATGGTGTTTCATGTAAAATTCTATAAATTTTTATACGTTGAATTGATCTTTCTACATGAATTCTAACACTCGCAACACTATAAGTTTCTTCAACTTCTTCAAGAGATAGTTGGCCATCATGTACAAAATATATCATCTTCCAAATCACTTGGGTCAGTTTGGCATGAAAATTCCACCTTTTGATCACCACCAGAGACATTACCGCAGAAGGATGGAGATGGAGAAGGAAACTCTTCCTCAGTTAAATTCTTTGTAGTGGTGGATCTGGCAATTTTT
Organism: Adalia bipunctata; assembly: GCA_910592335.1. NCBI lineage: Eukaryota > Metazoa > Arthropoda > Insecta > Coleoptera > Coccinellidae > Adalia > Adalia bipunctata. The sequence continues at coordinate 48,649,956 of OU342950.1, read as the reverse complement.
CTATTATATCTTTCCATTCTTTTAGCGGAATTATCCAATTTTTTATACTCCTAAAATAAGTAGAATAATGAGATTGAATTCATGTAACATAATTTAAACTAAAACTAACCTTTGGAAATATTGTTGGGTTATATGAAGGACTCTCAGCATTATCACTCTTTTTGTTTCCTAGAAAATGAGCACTGCATATTCTATGGAAAACTTTAGGCTGCCATTCTCTCGGAGTATCATCAACACTACAATGAATTTTAGATTAATGCCATTTGTTAACGTTTCTCAATCATACAAATATTCTTACTTCTTACCAAACTCTTCTCACACTATTAATCCACATTTGCCTCCTCTCTTTTTCGGAAAGGAATAAAATGTTATGGAGTTGTCTGTATTATAGTATGCATTGTGACAACCAACTACACAGCACTGAATTCGAGAATTTCGTGCAGTAAATGGCATGTCTGGCCGTTCAGAATCCCTATTCAATACAATAAATAAGTTATTGAGAAAAAAAACCAACTCAAAAACCCTTAATATCGACAAAAAAATTAAAATTTCAACAGCACTTTAGCAGGCAAAACACGGTAAAAGCGTTATGTTTTAACGCGAGTATTGCTTAATTTCACCACGGAGGCCGCCACCTACAAATATGCAGACCGCCTATAGTCCCAGATCTCAGGCCACAGACGTCACGTATTTTTTGGTTTTTAGATAATATTGTGTTGAAGTCTTGAATCTTGGAAGATATAGGATAAGGTAGCTGCTGGTTTGTAGGTTTCATGTGCTCGTATATATCAGACATATCTGCCGAGGTTCTCCGAGGATGGGGAATTTAAGGAGCAAAAAGCTGCACATTGCTACCGCATTGGGGACATCGAGATATGTCCCCTACACTCGCCTGGCTCTCTAGCAAGGCATCCAGTACAATACACGACATGCCCACGTTGTACAACTGCATGTGTAGCATGGTCAGTGTAACATGCCACACACAAATTTTACAATTAATACATGTCGCATTTTATAAACAAAGACATATACGAACAAACGGAAATAATAATTAATATTAATAAATGTCCTATCGATACATGTTTAATTTAAGAGTGTCGTTTGTAGTGTTTTCGATTTTTTTTAAATAATTTTTCTACAGGCGTCAGCTTCAAACTCTTTTCCCGCATTAATTTAATCTCGCGAAGAGTCACTTTTCCGCACTCAAATGCAACGGCAGTTTCGTGCTGGAAAATACTACTTTCTGTACATGCTAGGAAGACAACTATTCACTATATCACCTGAATTCTGTAACTTTTTAAAAAAGAAAATGATCATGCCATACTATATATCAAGAAATTATAGGAAAATAGAAACAATCTCAATAAATAATCAACCTTCGCAATTCAACATTCTATTACATAATTGAAGAAATAAGTGAATTGGAGTTTTCTACAGTATGATGTGTTCTATTCAAGATAAACTTAAAGTATGCTGTGAAATCAAACAACCCATATAATTTCGAAAAGTTGTATGGTTTTTTGTCAAATAATTTACTCCTTTTTTCAAAATTGATCATACTTCACCTGCAACCGGAGGAGCTTCTTGTTCTTGAGCCAAATTTTGGTCAGGCTCTCGGGCCAGAGGCTCATTTGCTGCTTTTTCTAGCTCATCATCAGTGGGAATTTCTGATTAGTAGAAATCATATTTTATTATGTTTGACAATAAGAAAAGTTACGTCACTTCAGAAATCTGAAGTTGAGATAGTACATCCATCAAATGAAATATGTTCTAATCAAAATATTACGTATATATTGAATGAATATTCGCATTGGAAATTGGAATGAACTATGTATTATGATTTTAATGAGTATGTTATTATTATTATTATTATTTATTCATATCGAGAGCCAAGATCGAAATCTATAAGGCTCAAAAATAACAAAACAGACACACACAGTGCAAAGTTTCATAATATCAAATTTGACAATGACAATCGGTCCATATTGTTCTTAAATGAATTTGCACTCTCACTATTCACTACTACAGATGGAAGTCGATTCCAAGGATGGAAAACACGATTAGGAAGAAAATTCTCCCTAGCCGTGTGGTGAAAATTTTCACGATACAATTTGAACCCGTGACCACGAAGACGTTGACTGGTGTTATATGAATCGAACAAAACCTACTAATTTGCAATGTGAAATAAATGCACTGAACAATTTTAATGATAGATCCGTAGGTACCTTTATCATATTTTTTTTCATCTAAATGATATATAGATATATTTAAGAAGATTGATAGTTGAGGATCTCATTTAATGTGATTTTAATTTCCTCGTTTGGTAGATTGAACAGACAATATTTCTCTTTTAGGTTCAATCTGACGTCCTAGAAAATTCATATAATAAAACTGAAGGCACATGTATAAGACAGAAATAGTACTGATCATGCTACCAACTACCAATTTTTCTCTTGCAGAGTACCTGAACATAAGAATAGATATGAATATTTAATTACCCAACATTTCTACCAGCGGGTCTAGGGCTGCGTCTCCCTCGCCTCAACAATGTTTGGTACCTCCTCTAGGCCCTGAAGATCGTTGGGAACCATTCCCTCAGCGTCAGGAATTTCCTCAACTAAAATGAAGTGATTTTAGTACACTTAACTTCTTGAGATGAAAATTCTTTTCGATGTCACGATCTTGACTTACTTGGTACAAGTCAAGTTGGGTCGAAAATCCTGTTAATCCCAACAACTTTGTGGTTGGTCACACTCAAAAAATTATGCAGGTTGCCGTCGTAAAACGATGCTGAGCATCATCTGGCAAATGATTTGTTACAATGAAATCATAACATGCTCCTATAGCTTAGCAATTTCAAATAAGCTGAATAAATTTTATCGATTAGATAACTGCTAGGCTTTTTGACATTCAGAATAATTCAATGATGCACTCAAAAGTGAATATTTTCAATTCTATTGATTTGACTTAATATAATGGAAACCAAATTGTAGCATTCCAACTAGACGTCAGTCTTTTATAGAACGAGGCCGAGGAGCCGTTGGCTTTGATGTCTTCAGTTAAATTACTTCATACCAATTCGGTGCGCTTTATATTATGTGATAAAAAGGTAAAAACATTCAAAATTTTCACACCGGATATTTTGAATTTATTAAGAATTTTCGTTTATTGGATTGCTGGATATAGTTTCTTAAAGCAAAGTGGAGATGCCAAAAAATTGAATAATCATTTTCATACCGTTGAGTTCAACATAACGGCGTCTCCCTCGTCTTCACATCTGCAGCCCGCTTAGCACTCTGAGTAGATTCGAGTACTAGTAATGTTCAAATTTCTGGAGGAATTGAACGAAAACCCAGAAATTCGGGTGTGTTCGGCCTTTAATTCTGAATAATTGTCCATGCAGAATCTCAACAGCATTATTGTTCCGACTGTCGAAACCAAACACAGAAACATTTGTGTCTAGCCATTATCTCTGCATGTAGGTACCTTTTGAACGGTTCATTCCCTATTCCTTCAGAAATTTTTTCTGCAGGTAACAGTGGGAGAGCCATGGACATTCTGACAGCAACCGCGTTTTCGAAATGCATTTGGCGAGCTGGAAATTATTTATAACTGTTGACGAAATTCCATATGTTTTGATTTGACTTTGCATATACCAGGTGTCTCAGTATACCTGTTCTAATGGATTGTCTCAGCCTTTTCGAAACATGAAGATTTGAAGATTTCACGTTCGCCAATTTCACGCAACAAAAATTTTCATCTTTCGAAATGGCTGAGATAATCCATTGGAACATGTATACTGAGACACCCGGTGTATGTTAATAAATTTAATTTAATCAATTTGGGTTGTTTGTCTTCTATGACGAACAAAGGATTTGTCAATACTGAAATTCGTTATAGTGAATTAATGAGTTGAAAGAAATTTTCACTGAATTCACAGGTGAGAACTTTTTTGTTTATAGTACAATAATAATGAATGTGAATAATGAATTGTAATCTCTTCTAACAGAGAAACTCAGTGGTGTTTCATCAATTTGCATAAGATATCAGTTAATACTGAACATTGAAATAACCTTATATGTATCGTACCCACCTTCAAACATTTTTAGCAAAGTGGAACCAGCAACCTCTTATGAAAACTCCAGTGAATACTTCCACTACCGCTTGAATCAGGGCCAACTCATAGTCGCATAAGACAGGAGATTACGGAGGCACCAAATAATTGTCGAGTGTATCGCAACACCCCAATATATGTTTCTCTGGTTCTGTTTGGAATTAAATAGAACACCACTGGATATGCCTTCCAGGAAAAAAAGTCAAGAATAGCCAAACGAGAAAATAATAAAAAAACTATATTCACTGCGTGATCCCTCATCCAATGGATGATGAAAATAGTTGATGCGCTCCGCCTGCTCTGGGTACAATTTTGAAGGTAGCATCCATATGCAGGTGGAGATTAGTTGTGGTCAGGGCCTCGTTGAGGATACTATGAGAAATAAAATATAGGGAACCTTCTTTGATGCAATCAAAAAATTGCCTCTGTTGGGGCCCCAATTCCAAAGAGTACATTCTATATTTGAAACACAATTGAACATGAACAAAGTAGCATTAATTCTTCGTTCCAAAAAACAGATATGGTTAATAAAAAATGTTTGAAAAATATTGCCTTACGACTGATTTGCCAAATATTCAGCAGCCTCTTCTAAGATCCCTGGGATAGGAGGTTGGACCTTCCTCCTTTCCCGTTGCATCATTGGCTTCACCGAACTAAACCCATTGGGTAGTCTGAGTGAAGCTTCATGATGCCGAATTTCTTCTTCAATATAAATTTGAAGAAGAGTTGCTGCTTCCGTTCTGCTTCTAAATGCCAAAACATTTTTGAACTGAAGCTCTTGAAGCAGAACCATATTGGGGAGGTGGTTATGGTCCGCTCTAAAACCACAATAAATTAAAGTTGAAGTAGGCATTGCTTTAATTTGCAATTAACTGAAACCTTCATTTATTACTTATAATTTCAAATATTAATACCCATTTGCGAAAAATAACTGATACATCCCAGATTATAGACCTCTCTTAGGCGCCTTAGATTTGTATGAATATTATGATAATCTATTTAATAATGTTTTTGTATGGAGTTTTTGAAACTACTCACTATTAAAAAGATTTCAAATCTATAGATTTCCGAAAGAAATATTTCGATTTAGAAAGTGGCTCTTACACACAAAGATAGTTGGGAGATTTTGGGTGGAGGTTCCTCCAAGTCTATTCTATCGCAACCTTTTACTCGCCAGACCATCCTTTGGCTGGTAACTTTACATGAATTCTTATGTATGCCCAATTTTATACAATTTTGATACAAACGAATGGAAAAACGATATATGCACATCAGGTCAACAGTTCTGGCAGCAACTTTCTTCAAACAATGCTACCTGTTTCCACTTTTTCATCATCATCTGTACACAGCTTTATTAGGTGGAATACTTCCAATCTGCCATTTAATTTCATAGATGATGTTTTTTATTATTCATTCAGAAATGATACACAATTTCTATCCCTGAAAACTTTCCTCAAAATCAGTTGGTGGCCCTCCTGCATAACAATTCTTGCAGAGCAAAAACTGTGTATGCACCTCAAAAACGTCTTACCCCCTGCCTGCTTATCTTTTCTGAAGATGAAATTGACGGAGCATATAAAGTAAGCACCCTTTGGCACTTCAATTAGTGATTATGTGAGTACTCTGGGACCATGAATTATTCTAATTCATATCATGAAGAATGAAACGTTATTTCAGCTTAACCTTTCTTCACATAAAACAACATTTTTATTGCTAAAATCAAACTTGTTTATTGTTCTGAACAATGATCATCATTGATCTCAATAAACTTGATTTCATATTATAAATAACTATCAACATTTGTCGTTTAATATTCATTTATAGAATTGATAAAAAATTCATCGTGTCCATGATTGAACAAGCGATGAACGGCATTCATCAACATTCTATACCATTTTTTTTTCAGTTCATATTCGTTGTCGTGTTGAATGTAATTTTCTCTTTTTTCTAGCGGAAGCTTTCCAAGCAAAACCGGAGGTGCTCATGCCTTGAAAATATTTTAGATTTCATCAGCATCGTGAAATACTTATAAGTGCTGAATTTCATGAAAATACGTTCAGTAGTTTCCCGTATAAATATGGGTGAGGTTCCTCGTGAAAGACCCTGTATACCTATGAACGGCGTTCAGTATGAAAAAATCAACAATAATTTATGACTTTATTCTCAAAATTAAGCATAGTTCTCTAAACAAAATGAACCTTATCTATAAATCAACATCAGAAAGAAGAATATAATAACTATAATGTATAAATAATACGAACCCATAGTTAATCTATTGAATAAGGTATTATAATTAACATTGAAATTGAAAACAGGTGCATTTGTTTTCAATAGACTCTCCCAAAGCCCTATCCATTAGGATTAGATAGTCATAGTTCTAGTTTTTAGGCCGAATCTGATGGAAAATACCTAGTTCTCTTTTTCTGGAAGACATTCCTAACATTTTTTATACTTATACTCATTCGAGGTTTTCAATAGGAATTCACAATCTTCTTCGCAAGTTATAATGTGAAATGGGGAAGGCTGTTATGAGATGTTTTTCTCACAAAATTGTATCCTTTGGGAGAATAAAAGGCCAATGTTGAGGCAAAGCCTCTCAATGTTGGGTTGTACTTCTGTTTGCTTGGACCTTTCAACATTCTTTCGAATACATCAATTGCTCCTGAATTAAATGATGCCTGAAAAGAAGAGGAGATTCTTTGATCTGATCATGACACAGTTCTTCCATTTCTGAAAGATAAACAAAAATACAACATACTAGTATAGTTGCTTCTGAAGCTTCTGACACAAGAGATTTTCCTTTTAGATAGTTTATCAATGTTTACATGGATGTTACTTTATGTCTCATTCTTCGAACAGACTGTTGCAGTGAACGTATCTTTCTTTTCTGATTGTCAACTTTTGTCCTGATGACCTTCAAATTCTTTCTCCTCTTTTCATGAGTAGAAAAATCACTTGTATGAATATGGTCAACATGAACTTCTTTTTGTGAAAATACAGTTATCAAAGTTAATGGAATTGGAGAGATTTGAGATGAAATATTCACCTTATTCTTCTAATTTTAGAAGAAGATAGTGCCTCAGTAAAACGGGAAGCTGAATCCATTTTCTTCACTGGCTCAATTTTTTCAACCCTGCAAAACAGATTACACCAGATATAATTAATCGCTAATGCAACAAAAATCACAACCATTTTACCTGCCACTGAACAGGTACTGAAAAGAGATTCCATTCTTTCGTCAACTCCTGCTTTGAGAGAAGAATCTTGAAGGCTGCAAATATTTTATATAAAATAAAAAATATATTCACACAAGAAATACTTCATTGAATAAATTGCCTTTTCACAAATTGAGAAGTTTCACTGGGGGTTGAGCTTGAACTGTGGAAAAATATAACTTATCAATTTATCGAATTATACTTCATGCTTTAATCTGATCCATCCCTCTGTTGAGTTTTCAGAGTACCGGCACAATAATGATTTTTTGGTGAAATGCTAATATTTGATTGCAATATTTTGGTTCTTTCTCTGGAAATTCCCAGAAACCTATCTTGAGGACGAAAGTTCGAAGATTGGTTTGGCAAGAAGGGGATTGGCATCATTTTTGAGGTATCTGGTACCTTCCATTCACTCCAATAACGAAATCTTTAAGATCAAAATGTTTGGAACATACAAACAGATTCTGAGAAAGATCATCAGAGTCAGTCAGATTCAGAATTGAGAACCAGATGTTCCTCTTCTCAATATCAGAAGGGAATCTGATAAGTGAAATTATAAAAATCTACGCCTCTGATACTTAGTACACTCAGAAAATTATTCTAGTATATACAACGAAAAATGTATGTAGAGATAACAAAATGAAGATCCCTATTTGGTCAATCTGAAATTCTATTATATTAACAGAAGCACTTTTGTTAGCTGCCCCATTGAATGCGAACTCGTTATAGATAAAGAATTTTCTGTTACCATTATAATAAAATAGTTCTTCCGCTAATATCACAATTGTCAGGTTTAACGAACATATAGATATTCATAACAATATCTTTTTTTAACATGAATAATATATTCTTTCACGTTAATAAAAATATACTGTTAGGTTGATCGAAATTGTTTTATGTAATGATTTCAATAACACTGCTTTTTGTACGATGGAAAGTGGGATTGTTAAATATACAAATTCATACTTTTTCGACAATAGTATTTTTTTTAATATGATAGAGGGTTTTATTATATTGTTAGAATGTAATATTCATACTATATTATTTAACTATTATCTGAATATTATTCTCCATAGAATATATTTTGCTTCATTCAGAATGTTCGATTTAATTTATAGAAAACAATTATTAACGATTTATCAGTGAAATTGTTAAAAATGCAAAGAGGCAGACAACCGACTTATGGAACAACTGCATCCAGTAAATGTTGCTGAATTTACGATATTGCTGTGATGTCAGCTTCCTGAAAATATTATTATTCAATAATGAAAATGAAGATCACGTCACATTATTATTCAGTATTTAGTTATAGGTATATTGAATGTATATTCAAAATCTAGGTATAAGTCAGTTAAAACAAACTAATTTATAATGATGAGTTTATTAAAATAGAAAAATAAAATATAATTCATAAAAATAACACAACGATAATACTTTTTTTCTAAGAAATGAGGTGAACATAGGTATTATTCATATACAAAATCGATGGAAGTCTCTTATCTACTTCACATTTCAATTTTTTTCTTCAGTGCATTTATGAACATATTGATGTTCGGTAGAACCACATCGTGCTTAGTTTTTATATCGAAAAAATAAATTTGGAAAAATTGCCATACGGCCAAACATTCTAACGGGTAATTTAAATCGAAGGTATGAAAAATTTTAAAACAACTGTTTATTGCCGAAATTGGAGAAAAAAATGTATATTTAATTTGGTCACAGCACACTAAATATTGTTTCGGATTCAAGAAATTGTCGTCATAAATGACGACTAGATGTGGTTGAATGGGCATGTTTTTGTTTTTCAATGCTAAGAGCTTAGTCTCTACTTCCGCAGCACTGGAACCCATGATCATAAATGCATCTTGAGAGTCAGTAATTGTGAATTTTATTAATACTTTTTTGGAGCCGAATTTTTGGGTTTTTTTAGATGTTGGTGCTATGGCTGCGTGCAGAAGCAGCAATATACCAATATTTCGTCCATCTGAAATAAATATTACAATTTAGTATCAAGAAGTTGAAATTGCTTGGTGTAACAGTTTTAAATACACATGCCATGAAACTTCGAGAATCAAAATCGAATTTCAATTATTTTCATGTTGGGCAACGGTGAATATTTTTATGTATTTTGAACAAACCTTCAGAAATATCCTTTTGTGTCTTCAATTTTTCCAGAAGCTGAAGAGACTTCTTTTCTTTTATTTTATGGGAGAAAACATCTAAAACCTCATTGGCAAATATTTGCCACCTCGAATATATGCTGCCTGCAGCAGGAAATAAATATTCGAAATCTATATCGATCTGAAAACAAATATTCGATTATCTTCATGAATCATGAAGAATGTAATTATGATTTGGTTTGCAAAAACGAAAGAACGAATTTATACCAAGGTGTACCCCAGAGGGTGTTTATATAGAGGCCATTCGTTGAAAATAATTATCAGATTCTTGCTTTCATCTTCAACCAAATATTTCCTTCTATATATTTGGCACTTCTTCCATAAATCCTTTATTTCGTCCCATCTCTCTTCTTCTTTTATATACCTCAACTTTTCCTTCAGAGTTTCGGCACCTTCCTCAGCTTCAAGTGTTACTATCGAAACGTAAAAGAGAAGTATTTATAAATATAATGAAGAATATAATATGTAAATATAATAATAAAAGTACTCAATACATTTATTTTGTTTGAAACACGTATGAAAATAATTTGAATACCTGGCGAATCTGGAGACAGTCTTCTCTTGGCTGACAGTGTCTCCATAAGCCCAATTGATTTGAGTTTTCTGACATTATTATAATACTTTGCTAAAAGTTTTCCTTTAGGGGCCTTATTTTTTTGAGGAGCGAAGTAATATTCCTGCAAGAATATAAAATAAAACATATAATTACGAAATTAATGAAAGTTTTTTGCCTTAATTTCTTCAGGAAATAAATATGAAATTTGGTCTGTTAAATTCTTCGCTATTGAGACTGACATTTTCTTATTATTTTGGATGAAGTAGTCCACGATTTTGTCGACCATAATTTGTCTCTGGGCATCTTGCAGTTCCTTCTTATTCTGATCTAGAAGCTTCAGTATTGTTTTCCCCTCATTGTAATTCCCCAACACCTCTTTTATGTCAGTCTGAAAAAATAACTGTAAGATACTACCTTTATTGTGATCATTTGCATCCCATACCACTTCAGTGCATCGATCTTTCAGTAACGACATATCCGGATTATTGCATGTCAAGGTTTCTTTTGGTACATCTGTTTTCTGTTTGCTGTACCTACTCGGATCTTCGTGAACATAGGTACCCTAAAAATAAACTGTTAACGTTTGATGTATTATTTCAGTATAAGTATTACAATTTGTTTTTGCCATTCAAACAGGCAATATTCAAACTTGACTTTGATTCCCCAAGGTATATTCTGAAGTAAATCCGGTAGCTGATGGAGTCTTGCATACTTCAAAGATTTCAAGTCAACTTTATTATCTGAAAAACAAAACGCTTCCTTGAATATTTCTTCAAACAATATTTTATCCAACTCACTAATGAAATGCTCTTCCAATTCTGAAACCTCCCACTTCTGCAGAAGGCTAGCTACATTTTCTTCTACCGCTTTGTCTTGTAAGTTTTTCTTTGGTGTATTCTCAGAAATATCCGTCAGTAAATACTCTGCTTCAGATGTACTGTTTAGCATGATTTCAGTAGCTTCATTTAGAAAATTTTCTGATCCTTCTAGCTGCCAACTAGTGTTAAGAAGTGACCAACTTGTGTTTGGAAAGGACTCCATTATACACGTTCTGATAATCTTAAAAAAAGGTATGTTTGCCACTGAAAATTATTGTATTTAAAAAAACCACCAACCTCTTTAAAGTCCTTATATCACTTTTTATAGCAGTAGATCGATAGGATGAAAATAATATTAGATTTTCAACTGCAAGATATATTTTGAGGGAAAATACAAACAACCCGTGTCTTGACAGTGTTACAAATATTTGTACCAAATCTATTCAGTACGTAAAGGCATTCAAACTGCAACAGGTCCGGTTGAGTTCTTAATGAAATTTCTAACAAAAATATTCTTTCAACCTCAGGAATTTCTTAGAAGTTGCTGTTTTGTTAACATGAATAGGCGGACCAGAAATGTAGTGTCTAAAGTTAACTAACTTTTTACCAGATTTCATTGAATCCTTAATTTCGTAAGCAGAGAAATGTTCATTGTAGTCAGATTCCATTTCTTCACAAACTACATAAACTCCTTTATCAGATGAAATGACAAACTCAATGATTTTATAAATAAATATTGTTTGCTGGAACTTGGAGAAATAATCATCCCTCCTGTACAATACTTCGTTATATCTTACAGCGGTATAAAATTCAGCAAATTTATCTTTTAAAATATCATAAACAAATTCTACGTTTTCGGAATTTATTTTATTCTGTTCTGGAAAAGTGAAATCTGCAGTTTTGTCGGTATTCATTATCTGATGAGCAAATTTAAGTTGATATTTATTTGAAATGGTTACAGGAATATTGACCCTTGAGTTTGTTATGTTGGCATATCTTTTGAATTCTTTATGTTTTGATTCGAATGTGAAAGACCAGTAAAATCTTGGTGGACCGGAGTACTTTATGACCATTGGATAATGTAAGAGAAAATGATGTTTTGGTTTTAAGGTATCTTGAAAAAATTTGCAATACATATCTAAATGCCTTTCAATTAGAAACTGTAAACGATTCAAAAAATCTAAACTGATACTGGAGGATAGGAGAATATCGATTATTTCTACAAATTCTAATAAAAAAATCCAAACATCGTTGTTTTCTGGTACTATATCACCAATAATTAATGGAAAGAAATGAACAAAGCACATCATTTCTCTTGCAGACATTTTCAAACGACGCCTTTGAAGATGATGTGTTTCAGTTTCAGGAGAAATATTTCCAATTTCGGTTCTACCATAATCAAAATATTGTTTTCTAACATTGAGTTGCTCTAAACTGAAAAGTTTCAATGTGTCTGTAAAATAAATTATGATTTGGCATAAATTGTAATGACAAATGCCTTCGAATATGTCGTGCATCATGTCCACAGCAAAATTTCGTACAACATGAAAAGCCTTGATTCTGTTAAGTGCAGAAATTTCTCTAATACCAGTTTTAGATAAGTCGTTCAACTTGATATCACTGTCGTAATTTTCTTCATTCCTTAATAGTGAATCACATATTCTATTACTTGACTGACAGACCGTTCTATGCATTCTGCAGAATCTGCAGAAATAGTTAGAATTAAAGCTTGAAGAAAACCCTAAGATACTGTTTATACCCAGATTGTCCCCCAAAATGAGACCCAAAACAAAATGTACTCTGACACTTCCCGATCTAGAATTTATTATAACACCTTCATTTAGCAAAGAATTAATTTCATTGATGAGAACATCGAGGCATGTGTTATTTCCAAATTTTTTTATGTCAGAAGCTTTGAAAATTCCAGCCAGAAAAATATCTTTCAGTTTGGAGTTACTCCTTTGAAACAACGGAAAAGAATAGTAGAATGACGTCAGCGCTTGGCAAGTTGAATGACTTCCAAGAGGATTATTTATTTCAAAATCATCTGAATATAAGAAATATGGGATTACAATTTCATCATTGAAAAATTTCAATTTTTCCTGCCATAATCTGCTTTGTGAGAAGCAATTTATGGAATCATTGTTTTCCGTTTTTCTTAGAAATTGTATACATTCATCTAAGTCGTATATTTTTTCGAAAATTTGTTGGAACTGAAATTTTAATGGTAGAATAATGCCTAAATTTTTTTTTTCATCGTATATAAAATCCCCTCTTTTGTTTACAGGAACAATGTCAGTGTTTATAACAACTTTCTCAGTGTTTTTCAGTAGATTACAATATTTTAATGATGAATTGAGCTTAAAATCAGATTTACATAATTTGAATGGATCTTTCAAGACATTTAATACTTCATTCAAATCCAAATAGTCTCTTTTGAAGTTTGGAACACGTCTGATTAACAAAAGTTGAATAAAACCAATAATGGAATCTGTCAAAAAGTCTGTTATGTTTTGTTGTATCGTCAGAACATCTTTTTTGCTGAAATTATTTATACTGTGAAGTTTTAAAGAGAAGTTCATAGCAGCAATTTGAATATTTTTGAGACATTCATTAACATCAATAATCCCAATATCCTCAGAAACAGGGGTTGATGTTTCACATGAATTATTCGTACATTCAGAATGATCATAAATTGTCTGGAGATTCTGCGAATTATCAATATTTTTAGATGTACTATTAGATGTGCTGGCATGTACTACGAATTCTGAATTATTTTGGGAAGAAGTTGTATGTTTTTTCTGTACATGTCTCTTGAAACTGCTCAGATTGGGAAATGATTGCGAGCATTCATCTTCTAAACAAGTTAATTTATCATTTGTATTCAAGCCATGGACCAGTTTGAGATGCCTGATCAATACATAAAGGCCGTGAAAATTCTTTTTGCAACGAAAGCAAATCATTGCATTGGTCTAATGTACCTCAATTTCGCCAAATTCTGCGTAATTCTGACAAGCTCTTCGAGAATAATCCGATCCCTCCAGGAAATATGTGGCTCCTCAGAACAGAATTCCTTGATATGACGAGCAGTTATCAATAAAAACGTTTCAAAAGTGAATCTATTATCTGAAAAAAATTACAGTATTAAAAAAAATAGAATAGAATAGAAAGATTCATTTCGAAAAGAGTGACCGACAAGCGAATTCACTATTTAACAAAATTTCTGCGACATTGACAAACAATATCTTTCAATGATCGTATTTCTCATCAATTTTTGGCATGTAGTTAACTGAATCTCAATTCAGCATTTGCTATTTCGGCATCTTTGTATATTAGATTGAATACCTATATTTTAACGAAGAGAAAAAAATTTCAGTACTTACCAATACACTTCTTCGCAAGCTTTTCAGCTTCAAAAATTCCGGCTTTTGTGAATATTACTTTTAGTGCCCTTTTAAAACTATTTCTACTACTCTTTTTCCTTTTTAATATCACCATAACTCACGTTAAACGCGAAACCTTGCTGAAATACAACTGTATTCACGCACTGTTTATCGCTTGCTGTTATGCTGTTCGCGTTTATCCGTAGCAGTTCGTGGTATTCGCTTACAGAAGGACTGTTAAATCAACAGCGGATTGTGTAATATTATCAGTTATACGGTTGACCAATGTTTTCTGGTAACGTTTAACTATTAACATAACGAATATTTCATCCATGTAATAGTATATGATTTCCAATTCAACGAAACATACTGTTGGGGTAGTATAACTAGGAATAACAATAGGATTGTAAATATAATAATAAAGGTTGTGAATATAATAGTGTATTCGATATTCTATACAAATAATTTGTGTTATTTGTACAAAATTAATGACATTGGGGTAATAGAAATTCAGACTTCTTTTTATAGAATTTTTCAATTCTATTAAACAGCAATACATTCAATATTAGTGTATGATGTAGCCCTAATGAAAATTATACTATTATCATAGTAGTTGTTGTTTTATAGTGTTAACAAACGATATTCAGGATAACATGAATGCTCTATTGTAGGTACAGCAATTTTTTGTTATCGTGAACGTTTTTTGTTGGATTCACAATTTCAATACATTAGACTTGCAACAGTAGCGCTTCTGTTAATTTTACTTAGAAAATTTTCTGAGTGTAGGAAAAGATTGAAACATGCCTGTGGAAACTCAAGTTATGATTCGAATAGTTCAATTTACTACACACAAGACACTTACGAACCATTTTCTTATCGTATTTAGCTGGAGATGTTCAAAAATAAATCCAAATAATGCTTTTAACATACATTCTGATACAATAAAGCTCAAACTGTTCAAATTGTCAGAAATTTCATAGAATAAAGATGGCGGCACGTAATCAATGAATGAACTGGACATAGATTCAAAAAACCGTATTGCCAAACGTTTCTATACATTAATCTGAGGCAAAAAGATCGATCCGTTTCGTGAACATTTACATATAGGGGCGAAGGGGGCACCTTTCAACAAAATTTTAATGAAAGACTGCCTTATTTGTTTTATTGCAAGAACGCAAAATTTGATTTCACTTTATGATTTCAATATATATTGTGGTCCATTTTCAACAAAAAATTTTATTATCAACCAGAAAATCTGAGTGTTATAATTGAAAAATTCGGGTGACAACTAATGTTCAAATGTGCCCCTCCGGGGGGCACATTTGAACTTGAAGAGGGGCAGTTTTGAACAAAGTG
Organism: Adalia bipunctata; assembly: GCA_910592335.1. Taxonomy (NCBI): domain Eukaryota; kingdom Metazoa; phylum Arthropoda; class Insecta; order Coleoptera; family Coccinellidae; genus Adalia; species Adalia bipunctata. The sequence continues at coordinate 48,634,334 of OU342950.1, read as the reverse complement.
AATAATATAATGAAAAATAAATTTTATTCAGTCGAATCATTCACAAAATAGATTTAAGTAACTAACGTACCTATATTATATCGGGTATAATTGAAATGAAAATATAACGAGGATGAGGTTCTTCCAGTACCTGTGTCAGTAACAGGACGTTGTAGTTTCCTAACTATGTCCTCAAACTCTACATTGCTGACATCATCTACAGGGAGAAACTGAAATTTCAGCCCTGTTTTTCTTAAGAACTGTATTTCAAAGTTGCCATCTTTATTTTTTTGTTTTATCAATCCTGTTGCATGCTGTTCAAATCTGCCCCAAGCAATGAAATTTTTTACCAGCAGGATTAGAAAAAAAAAGTTATGTTACCTTTGAAAAAGCAACTCTCCTGTTCTTCCGAATATATTTTCTATCTGAAAAATCCTGACACCCTATGTATCTTCTGTACTTTCTGAATATTTGACTAGATTACACTCGTTCAATTTTACAGCAGATCGTCACAAAACAACGTATGCGCGTGATATCCTAGCTATCGGCGGATTGAGGTTTGAAACGCATGTGGGATGTTTAGCACTTCTCGAACAACGATGCCAAGTTGAAATTATGTAAGATAGTTCCACGATTAAAAAATAATGGCAATTGTTCAAAGGTGCCCCCGTTGAAAGGTACCCCCTTCTTCCCTACTTAAGTCTATGGAATGTGAAGACGGCACAGTATTTGAAAAAACAAATTCTCATTTCTAACATTCACGCACAAATGAGTAGTATTGACCGTAACAAACTTTTCGTTAATAATATAGTTATATTTCTCACGAACTAATTTGCCATCCTTACATAAGATAGAAAATTCGGTAGCATTCAATACAAAAGAACCTTCCTTATAAGAATTTCCAAAGGAATTACATTTGGAATCAGCATTATTCAAATTTATTGTACCTATTGGCAACATTTCACTAGGTTTTTTTATAGTCTCATGTATATACTTTGAATAAGGCAAAATAGCGTAAAAATCAGAACTTATTTCATTTCCTTTTCTCCAAAGATTTACCGATATATCCGATGAAATTATTGAAGCCGAAGCCTCTGTTCCTGAAGATAATGACGTTTCATATTTGTCCAATTTTTCACTATTCACCGATAATGAATCATTTGAAGGCGACGACAATTTGTCGATAATGGGAGTAGAATGAAATTTATTATCAGAAGAAGGACCATGATGGATGTTCCTTTCGTCCACTTCTCCAGTTACTGTTCGATTCGATAGCTTCGTTTGAATAACTTACATTGGGTTCATTTACACTATCTTCGAAACGAATTTCTGAAATGTGTCTTCGCAAAATAACATTCGTTTCGTTGTTTTTCAATCCTAGTTGATCAAATAATCCAGAATAAATGTAGTTGCATGGGTAATAACTTTCGCTCAAAATATTCTGTTTGGAAATGCCATTTTTTGAAAAAATAACTTTGAAACTTGTCAATTCAATCTGATTATGAACCCTTTGTGATCTACTTCGGATCTCTTCGTTATGTACATTTTCCTTTCCATTCCCGACCAATAATTCACTGAATTTATTAGTGTCACGGCGAAAAACTTTTTGAATAGTCGCCCGTGCTTTTGCGCTATCGGATGAGAATATAGAGAGGCATTCCTTATAATTTCGTTGTTCACTGATAAAGACTGCAATTTTGCGAAGGACACATCTGGATAATGTTGATTCACATAATCAGCTAATTCATTCGATGGAAATTTACAGGGTCTTCCGGACATGTTCAGATGAATATTTTCTCACAAACAAAATTTATACCGAAAATATAGTATATGCCGAAATGGGAAAAGTAAATAATAATCCAATTATATGAATATGAGAAGAATAAAATTCGCACTCACAGAAATCTCAATCCAAATGCCCCTGAAAGAAAGCTTTTGCGCTATCGGATGAGAATATAGAGAGGCATTCCTTATAATTTCGTTATTCACTGATAAAGACTGCAATTTTGCGAAGGACACATCTGGATAATGTTGATTCACATAATCAGCTAATTCATTCGATGGAAATTTACAGGGTCTTCCGGACATGTTGAGATGAATATTTTCTCACAAACAAAATTTATACCGAAAATATAGTTAATGCCGAAATGGGAAAAGTAAATAATAATCCAATTATATGAAAATGAGAAGAATAAAATTCGTACTCACAGAAATCTCAATCCAAATGCCCCTGAAAGAAAGCTTTTGCGCTATCGGATGAGAATATAGAGAGGCATTCCTTATAATTTCGTTATTCACTGATAAAGACTGCAATTTTGCGAAGGACACATCTGGATAATGTTGATTCACATAATCAGCTAATTCATTCGATGGAAATTTACAGGGTCTTCCGGACATGTTGAGATGAATATTTTCTCACAAACAAAATTTATACCGAAAATATAGTTAATGCCGAAATGGGAAAAGTAAATAATAATCCAATTATATGAATATGAGAAGAATAAAATTCGTACTCACAGAAATCTCAATCCAAATGCCCCTGAAAGAAAGCTTTTGCGCTATCGGATGAGAATATAGAGAGGCATTCCTTATAATTTCGTTATTCACTGATAAAGACTGCAATTTTGCGAAGGACACATCTGGATAATGTTGATTCACATAATCAGCTAATTCATTCGATGGAAATTTACAGGGTCTTCCGGACATGTTGAGATGAATATTTTCTCACAAACAAAATTTATACCGAAAATATAGTATATGCCGAAATGGGGAAAGTAAATAATAATCCAATTATATGAATATGAGAAGAATAAAATTCGCACTCACAGAAATCTCAATCCAAATGCCCCTGAAAGAAAGCTTTTGCGCTATCGGATGAGAATATAGAGAGGCATTCCTTATAATTTCGTTATTCACTGATAAAGACTGCAATTTTGCGAAGGACACATCTGGATAATGTTGATTCACATAATCAGCAAATTCATTCGATGGAAATTTACAGGGTCTTCCGGACATGTTGAGATGAATATTTTCTCACAAACAAAATTTATACCGAAAATATAGTATATGCCGAAATGGGAAAAGTAAATAATAATCCAATTATATGAAAATGAGAAGAATAAAATTCGTACTCACAGAAATCTCAATCCAAATGCCCCTGAAAGAAAGCTTTTGCGCTATCGGATGAGAATATAGAGAGGCATTCCTTATAATTTCGTTATTCACTGATAAAGACTGCAATTTTGCGAAGGACACATCTGGATAATGTTGATTCACATAATCAGCTAATTCATTCGATGGAAATTTACAGGGTCTTCCGGACATGTTGAGATGAATATTTTCTCACAAACAAAATTTATACCGAAAATATAGTATATGCCGAAATGGGAAAAGTAAATAATAATCCAATTATATGAAAATGAGAAGAATAAAATTCGTACTCACAGAAATCTCAATCCAAATGCCCCTGAAAGAAAGCTTTTGCGCTATCGGATGAGAATATAGAGAGGCATTCCTTATAATTTCGTTATTCACTGATAAAGACTGCAATTTTGCGAAGGACACATCTGGATAATGTTGATTCACATAATCAGCTAATTCATTCGATGGAAATTTACAGGGTCTTCCGGACATGTTGAGATGAATATTTTCTCACAAACAAAATTTATACCGAAAATATAGTATATGCCGAAATGGGAAAAGTAAATAATAATCCAATTATATGAAAATGAGAAGAATAAAATTCGTACTCACAGAAATCTCAATCCAAATGCCCCTGAAAGAAAGCTTTTGCGCTATCGGATGAGAATATAGAGAGGCATTCCTTATAATTTCGTTATTCACTGATAAAGACTGCAATTTTGCGAAGGACACATCTGGATAATGTTGATTCACATAATCAGCTAATTCATTCGATGGAAATTTACAGGGTCTTCCGGACATGTTGAGATGAATATTTTCTCACAAACAAAATTTATACCGAAAATATAGTATATGCCGAAATGGGAAAAGTAAATAATAATCCAATTATATGAATATGAGAAGAATAAAATTCGCACTCACAGAAATCTCAATCCAAATGCCCCTGAAAGAAAGCTTTTGCGCTATCGGATGAGAATATAGAGAGGCATTCCTTATAATTTCGTTATTCACTGATAAAGACTGCAATTTTGCGAAGGACACATCTGGATAATGTTGATTCACATAATCAGCAAATTCATTCGATGGAAATTTACAGGGTCTTCCGGACATGTTGAGATGAATATTTTCTCACAAACAAAATTTATACCGAAAATATAGTATATGCCGAAATGGGAAAAGTAAATAATAATCCAATTATATGAATATGAGAAGAATAAAATTCGTACTCACAGAAATCTCAATCCAAATGCCCCTGAAAGAAAGCTTATTTTGCGCTATCGGATGAGAATATAGAGAGGCATTCCTTATAATTTCGTTATTCACTGATAAAGACTGCAATTTTGCGAAGGACACATCTGGATAATGTTGATTCACATAATCAGCAAATTCATTCGATGGAAATTTACAGGGTCTTCCGGACATGTTGAGATGAATATTTTCTCACAAACAAAATTTATACCGAAAATATAGTATGTGCCGAAATGGGAAAAGTAAATAATAATCCAATTATATGAAAATGAGAAGAATAAAATTCGTACTCACAGAAATCTCAATCCAAATGCCCCTGAAAGAAAGCTTTTGCGCTATCGGATGAGAATATAGAGAGGCATTCCTTATAATTTCGTTATTCACTGATAAAGACTGCAATTTTGCGAAGGACACACATCTGGATAATGTTGATTCACATAATCAGCTAATTCATTCGATGGAAATTTACAGGGTCTTCCGGACATGTTGAGATGAATATTTTCTCACAAACAAAATTTATACCGAAAATATATCTAGTATATGCCGAAATGGGAAAAGTAAATAATAATCCAATTATATGAAAATGAGAAGAATAAAATTCGTACTCACAGAAATCTCAATCCAAATGCCCCTGAAAGAAAGCTTTTGCGCTATCGGATGAGAATATAGAGAGGCATTCCTTATAATTTCGTTATTCACTGATAAAGACTGCAATTTTGCGAAGGACACATCTGGATAATGTTGATTCACATAATCAGCTAATTCATTCGATGGAAATTTACAGGGTCTTCCGGACATGTTGAGATGAATATTTTCTCACAAACAAAATTTATACCGAAAATATAGTATATGCCGAAATGGGAAAAGTAAATAATAATCCAATTATATGAAAATGAGAAGAATAAAATTCGTACTCACAGAAATCTCAATCCAAATGCCCCTGAAAGAAAGCTTTTGCGCTATCGGATGAGAATATAGAGAGGCATTCCTTATAATTTCGTTATTCACTGATAAAGACTGCAATTTTGCGAAGGACACATCTGGATAATGTTGATTCACATAATCAGCTAATTCATTCGATGGAAATTTACAGGGTCTTCCGGACATGTTGAGATGAATATTTTCTCACAAACAAAATTTATACCGAAAATATAGTATATGCCGAAATGGGAAAAGTAAATAATAATCCAATTATATGAAAATGAGAAGAATAAAATTCGTACTCACAGAAATCTCAATCCAAATGCCCCTGAAAGAAAGCTTTTGCGCTATCGGATGAGAATATAGAGAGGCATTCCTTATAATTTCGTTATTCACTGATAAAGACTGCAATTTTGCAAAGGACACATCTGGATAATGTTGATTCACATAATCAGCTAATTCATTCGATGGAAATTTACAGGGTCTTCCGGACATGTTGAGATGAATATTTTCTCACAAACAAAATTTATACCGAAAATATAGTTAATGCCGAAATGGGAAAAGTAAATAATAATCCAATTATATGAATATGAGAAGAATAAAATTCGTACTCACAGAAATCTCAATCCAAATGCCCCTGAAATAAAGCTTTTGCGCTATCGGATGAGAATATAGAGAGGCATTCCTTATAATTTCGTTATTCACTGATAAAGACTGCAATTTTGCGAAGGACACATCTGGATAATGTTGATTCACATAATCAGCTAATTCATTCGATGGAAATTTACAGGGTCTTCCGGACATGTTGAGATGAATATTTTCTCACAAACAAAATTTATACCGAAAATATAGTATATGCCGAAATGGGGAAAGTAAATAATAATCCAATTATATGAATATGAGAAGAATAAAATTCGCACTCACAAAAATCTCAATCCAAATGCCCCTGAAAGAAAGCTTTTGCGCTATCGGATGAGAATATAGAGAGGCATTCCTTATAATTTCGTTATTCACTGATAAAGACTGCAATTTTGCGAAGGACACATCTGGATAATGTTGATTCACATAATCAGCAAATTCATTCGATGGAAATTTACAGGGTCTTCCGGACATGTTGAGATGAATATTTTCTCACAAACAAAATTTATACCGAAAATATAGTATATGCCGAAATGGGAAAAGTAAATAATAATCCAATTATATGAAAATGAGAAGAATAAAATTCGTACTCACAGAAATCTCAATCCAAATGCCCCTGAAAGAAAGCTTTTGCGCTATCGGATGAGAATATAGAGAGGCATTCCTTATAATTTCGTTATTCACTGATAAAGACTGCAATTTTGCGAAGGACACATCTGGATAATGTTGATTCACATAATCAGCTAATTCATTCGATGGAAATTTACAGGGTCTTCCGGACATGTTGAGATGAATATTTTCTCACAAACAAAATTTATACCGAAAATATAGTATATGCCGAAATGGGAAAAGTAAATAATAATCCAATTATATGAAAATGAGAAGAATAAAATTCGTACTCACAGAAATCTCAATCCAAATGCCCCTGAAAGAAAGCTTTTGCGCTATCGGATGAGAATATAGAGAGGCATTCCTTATAATTTCGTTATTCACTGATAAAGACTGCAATTTTGCGAAGGACACATCTGGATAATGTTGATTCACATAATCAGCTAATTCATTCGATGGAAATTTACAGGGTCTTCCGGACATGCTGAGATGAATATTTTCTCACAAACAAAATTTATACCGAAAATATAGTATATGCCGAAATGGGAAAAGTAAATAATAATCCAATTATATGAAAATGAGAAGAATAAAATTCGTACTCACAGAAATCTCAATCCAAATGCCCCTGAAAGAAAGCTTTGGCGCTATCGGATGAGAATATAGAGAGGCATTCCTTATAATTTCGTTATTCACTGATAAAGACTGCAATTTTGCGAAGGACACATCTGGATAGTGTTGATTCACATAATCAGCTAATTCATTCGATGGAAATTTACAGGGTCTTCCGGACATGTTGAGATGAATATTTTCTCACAAACAAAATTTATACCGAAAATATAGTATATGCCGAAATGGGAAAAGTAAATAATAATCCAATTATATGAATATGAGAAGAATAAAATTCGCACTCACAGAAATCTCAATCCAAATGCCCCTGAAAGAAAGCTTTTGCGCTATCGGATGAGAATATAGAGAGGCATTCCTTATAATTTCGTTATTCACTGATAAAGACTGCAATTTTGCGAAGGACACATCTGGATAATGTTGATTCACATAATCAGCAAATTCATTCGATGGAAATTTACAGGGTCTTCCGGACATGTTGAGATGAATATTTTCTCACAAACAAAATTTATACCGAAAATATAGTATATGCCGAAATGGGAAAAGTAAATAATAATCCAATTATATGAATATGAGAAGAATAAAATTCGTACTCACAGAAATCTCAATCCAAATGCCCCTGAAAGAAAGCTTATTTTGCGCTATCGGATGAGAATATAGAGAGGCATTCCTTATAATTTCGTTATTCACTGATAAAGACTGCAATTTTGCGAAGGACACATCTGGATAATGTTGATTCACATAATCAGCAAATTCATTCGATGGAAATTTACAGGGTCTTCCGGACATGTTGAGATGAATATTTTCTCACAAACAAAATTTATACCGAAAATATAGTATGTGCCGAAATGGGAAAAGTAAATAATAATCCAATTATATGAAAATGAGAAGAATAAAATTCGTACTCACAGAAATCTCAATCCAAATGCCCCTGAAAGAAAGCTTTTGCGCTATCGGATGAGAATATAGAGAGGCATTCCTTATAATTTCGTTATTCACTGATAAAGACTGCAATTTTGCGAAGGACACATCTGGATAATGTTGATTCACATAATCAGCTAATTCATTCGATGGAAATTTACAGGGTCTTCCGGACATGTTGAGATGAATATTTTCTCACAAACAAAATTTATACCGAAAATATATCTAGTATATGCCGAAATGGGAAAAGTAAATAATAATCCAATTATATGAAAATGAGAAGAATAAAATTCGTACTCACAGAAATCTCAATCCAAATGCCCCTGAAAGAAAGCTTTTGCGCTATCGGATGAGAATATAGAGAGGCATTCCTTATAATTTCGTTATTCACTGATAAAGACTGCAATTTTGCGAAGGACACATCTGGATAATGTTGATTCACATAATCAGCTAATTCATTCGATTGAAATTTACAGGGTCTTCCGGACATGTTGAGATGAATATTTTCTCACAAACAAAATTTATACCGAAAATATAGTATATGCCGAAATGGGAAAAGTAAATAATAATCCAATTATATGAAAATGAGAAGAATAAAATTCGTACTCACAGAAATCTCAATCCAAATGCCCCTGAAAGAAAGCTTTTGCGCTATCGGATGAGAATATAGAGAGGCATTCCTTATAATTTCGTTATTCACTGATAAAGACTGCAATTTTGCGAAGGACACATCTGGATAATGTTGATTCACATAATCAGCTAATTCATTCGATGGAAATTTACAGGGTCTTCCGGACATGCTGAGATGAATATTTTCTCACAAACAAAATTTATACCGAAAATATAGTATATGCCGAAATGGGAAAAGTAAATAATAATCCAATTATATGAAAATGAGAAGAATAAAATTCGTACTCACAGAAATCTCAATCCAAATGCCCCTGAAAGAAAGCTTTGGCGCTATCGGATGAGAATATAGAGAGGCATTCCTTATAATTTCGTTATTCACTGATAAAGACTGCAATTTTGCGAAGGACACATCTGGATAGTGTTGATTCACATAATCAGCTAATTCATTCGATGGAAATTTACAGGGTCTTCCGGACATGTTGAGATGAATATTTTCTCACAAACAAAATTTATACCGAAAATATAGTATATGCCGAAATGGGAAAAGTAAATAATAATCCAATTATATGAATATGAGAAGAATAAAATTCGCACTCACAGAAATCTCAATCCAAATGCCCCTGAAAGAAAGCTTTTGCGCTATCGGATGAGAATATAGAGAGGCATTCCTTATAATTTCGTTATTCACTGATAAAGACTGCAATTTTGCGAAGGACACATCTGGATAATGTTGATTCACATAATCAGCAAATTCATTCGATGGAAATTTACAGGGTCTTCCGGACATGTTGAGATGAATATTTTCTCACAAACAAAATTTATACCGAAAATATAGTATATGCCGAAATGGGAAAAGTAAATAATAATCCAATTATATGAATATGAGAAGAATAAAATTCGTACTCACAGAAATCTCAATCCAAATGCCCCTGAAAGAAAGCTTATTTTGCGCTATCGGATGAGAATATAGAGAGGCATTCCTTATAATTTCGTTATTCACTGATAAAGACTGCAATTTTGCGAAGGACACATCTGGATAATGTTGATTCACATAATCAGCAAATTCATTCGATGGAAATTTACAGGGTCTTCCGGACATGTTGAGATGAATATTTTCTCACAAACAAAATTTATACCGAAAATATAGTATGTGCCGAAATGGGAAAAGTAAATAATAATCCAATTATATGAAAATGAGAAGAATAAAATTCGTACTCACAGAAATCTCAATCCAAATGCCCCTGAAAGAAAGCTTTTGCGCTATCGGATGAGAATATAGAGAGGCATTCCTTATAATTTCGTTATTCACTGATAAAGACTGCAATTTTGCGAAGGACACATCTGGATAATGTTGATTCACATAATCAGCTAATTCATTCGATGGAAATTTACAGGGTCTTCCGGACATGTTGAGATGAATATTTTCTCACAAACAAAATTTATACCGAAAATATATCTAGTATATGCCGAAATGGGAAAAGTAAATAATAATCCAATTATATGAAAATGAGAAGAATAAAATTCGTACTCACAGAAATCTCAATCCAAATGCCCCTGAAAGAAAGCTTTTGCGCTATCGGATGAGAATATAGAGAGGCATTCCTTATAATTTCGTTATTCACTGATAAAGACTGCAATTTTGCGAAGGACACATCTGGATAATGTTGATTCACATAATCAGCTAATTCATTCGATGGAAATTTACAGGGTCTTCCGGACATGTTGAGATGAATATTTTCTCACAAACAAAATTTATACCGAAAATATAGTTAATGCCGAAATGGGAAAAGTAAATAATAATCCAATTATATGAATATGAGAAGAATAAAATTCGTACTCACAGAAATCTCAATCCAAATGCCCCTGAAATAAAGCTTTTGCGCTATCGGATGAGAATATAGAGAGGTATTCCTTATAATTTCGTTATTCACTGATAAAGACTGCAATTTTGCGAAGGACACATCTGGATAATGTTGATTCACATAATCAGCTAATTCATTCGATGGAAATTTACAGGGTCTTCCGGACATGTTGAGATGAATATTTTCTCACAAACAAAATTTATGCCGAAATGGGAAAAGTAAATAATAATCCAATTATATGAATATGAGAAGAATAAAATTCGCACTCACAGAAATCTCAATCCAAATGCCCCTGAAAGAAAGCTTTTGCGCTATCGGATGAGAATATAGAGAGGCATTCCTTATAATTTCGTTATTCACTGATAAAGACTGCAATTTTGCGAAGGACACATCTGGATAATGTTGATTCACATAATCAGCAAATTCATTCGATGGAAATTTACAGGGTCTTCCGGACATGTTGAGATGAATATTTTCTCACAAACAAAATTTATACCGAAAATATAGTATATGCCGAAATGGGAAAAGTAAATAATAATCCAATTATATGAAAATGAGAAGAATAAAATTCGTACTCACAGAAATCTCAATCCAAATGCCCCTGAAAGAAAGCTTTTGCGCTATCGGATGAGAATATAGAGAGGCATTCCTTATAATTTCGTTATTCACTGATAAAGACTGCAATTTTGCGAAGGACACATCTGGATAATGTTGATTCACATAATCAGCTAATTCATTCGATGGAAATTTACAGGGTCTTCCGGACATGTTGAGATGAATATTTTCTCACAAACAAAATTTATACCGAAAATATAGTATATGCCGAAATGGGAAAAGTAAATAATAATCCAATTATATGAAAATGAGAAGAATGAAATTCGTACTCACAGAAATCTCAATCCAAATGCCCCTGAAGAAAGCTTTTGCGCTATCGGATGAGAATATAGAGAGGCATTCCTTATAATTTCGTTATTCACTGATAAAGACTGCAATTTTGCGAAGGACACATCTGGATAATGTTGATTCACATAATCAGCTAATTCATTCGATGGAAATTTACAGGGTCTTCCGGACATGCTGAGATGAATATTTTCTTACAAACAAAATTTATACCGAAAATATAGTATATGCCGAAATGGGAAAAGTAAATAATAATCCAATTACATGAAAATGAGAAGAATAAAATTCGTACTCACAGAAATCTCAATCCAAATGCCCCTGAAAGAAAGCTTTTGCGCTATCGGATGAGAATATAGAGAGGCATTCCTTATAATTTCGTTATTCACTGATAAAGACTGCAATTTTGCGAAGGACACATCTGGATAATGTTGATTCACATAATCAGCTAATTCATTCGATGGAAATTTACAGGGTCTTCCGGACATGCTGAGATGAATATTTTCTTACAAACAAAATTTCATACCGAAAATATAGTATATGCCGAAATGGGAAAAGTAAATAATAATCCAATTATATGAAAATGAGAAGAATAAAATTCGTACTCACAGAAATCTCAATCCAAATGCCCCTGAAAGAAAGCTTTTGCGCTATCGGATGAGAATATAGAGAGGCATTCCTTATAATTTCGTTATTCACTGATAAAGACTGCAATTTTGCGAAGGACACATCTGGATAATGTTGATTCACATAATCAGCTAATTCATTCGATGGAAATTTACAGGGTCTTCCGGACATGTTGAGATGAATATTTTCTCACAAACAAAATTTATACCGAAAATATAGTATATGCCTAAATGGGAAAAGTAAATAATAATCCAATTATATGAAAATGAGAAGAATAAAATTCGTACTCACAGAAATCTCAATCCAAATGCCCCTGAAAGAAAGCTTTTGCGCTATCGGATGAGAATATAGAGAGGCATTCCTTATAATTTCGTTATTCACTGATAAAGACTGCAATTTTGCGAAGGACACATCTGGATAATGTTGATTCACATAATCAGCTAATTCATTCGATGGAAATTTACAGGGTCTTCCGGACATGTTGGGATGAATATTTTCTCACAAACAAAATTTATACCGAAAATATAGTATATGCCGAAATGGGAAAAGTAAATAATAATCCAATTATATGAAAATGAGAAGAATAAAATTCGTACTCACAGAAATCTCAATCCAAATGCCCCTGAAAGAAAGCTTTTGCGCTATCGGATGAGAATATAGAGAGGCATTCCTTATAATTTCGTTATTCACTGATAAAGACTGCAATTTTGCGAAGGACACATCTGGATAATGTTGATTCACATAATCAGCTAATTCATTCGATGGAAATTTACAGGGTCTTCCGGACATGTTGAGATGAATATTTTCTCACAAACAAAATTTATACCGAAAATATAGTATATGCCGAAATGGGAAAAGTAAATAATAATCCAATTATATGAATATGAGAAGAATAAAATTCGCACTCACAGAAATCTCAATCCAAATGCCCCTGAAAGAAAGCTTTTGCGCTATCGGATGAGAATATAGAGAGGCATTCCTTATAATTTCGTTATTCACTGATAAAGACTGCAATTTTGCGAAGGACACATCTGGATAATGTTGATTCACATAATCAGCAAATTCATTCGATGGAAATTTACAGGGTCTTCCGGACATGTTGAGATGAATATTTTCTCACAAACAAAATTTATACCGAAAATATAGTATATGCCGAAATGGGAAAAGTAAATAATAATCCAATTATATGAATATGAGAAGAATAAAATTCGTACTCACAGAAATCTCAATCCAAATGCCCCTGAAAGAAAGCTTATTTTGCGCTATCGGATGAGAATATAGAGAGGCATTCCTTATAATTTCGTTATTCACTGATAAAGACTGCAATTTTGCGAAGGACACATCTGGATAATGTTGATTCACATAATCAGCTAATTCATTCGATGGAAATTTACAGGGTCTTCCGGACATGTTGAGATGAATATTTTCTCACAAACAAAATTTATACCGAAAATATAGTATATGCCTAAATGGGAAAAGTAAATAATAATCCAATTATATGAAAATGAGAAGAATAAAATTCGTACTCACAGAAATCTCAATCCAAATGCCCCTGAAAGAAAGCTTTTGCGCTATCGGATGAGAATATAGAGAGGCATTCCTTATAATTTCGTTATTCACTGATAAAGACTGCAATTTTGCGAAGGACACATCTGGATAATGTTGATTCACATAATCAGCTAATTCATTCGATGGAAATTTACAGGGTCTTCTGGACATGTTGAGATGAATATTTTCTCACAAACAAAATTTATAACGAAAATATAGTATATGCCGAAATGGGAAAAGTAAATAATAATCCTATTATATGAAAATGAGAAGAATAAAATTCGTACTCACAGAAATCTCAATCCAAATGCCCCTGAAAGAAAGCTTTTGCGCTATCGGATGAGAATATAGAGAGGCATTCCTTATAATTTCGTTATTCACTGATAAAGACTGCAATTTTGCGAAGGACACATCTGTAAAATGTTGATTGACATAATCAGCTAATTCATTCGATGGAAATATACAGGGTCTTCCGGACATGTTGAGATGAATATTTTCTCAAACAAAATTTATTCCAAAAATATAGTTTAGTTGAATGTTTGGAACACTCTTAGATAAGGGAAGGGAGAGGATACCGCGCATAGCTTAAACGCAAAGGACGAAAGTAAAGCTCATTTCAGAGTGGCCGCCATTGTGTATGGTACCAACAAACCGAGTGGACTGCGAGATTATTTTATCGATTTTTGTGATTTTAAGTTGTTTTTCCAGTTAATTTTCATCTAAATACAATGGTTATATGTTGCGCGTATCAGTGCCAGAGCAGAAGCGAGAAAAAGGAACCAGGAATTTCGCCACTGGTAAAAGGGGATTTTCTTAAAATACATTATACACAAGTATTGGAGTATAATTTGAAAGCATTTAACTTGAATTTAATACAAATTAAAAACATAGAAAGGCAAAAGATGGCCATGTAAGAAGCATGGGATAACGACGATTTACAGTTGCTATCCATAACAACTTTGCTTAGTGAATAGCCCCGATTGTTAGATTAGTAGTTAAACTTTTAGTTATTTAATTTATTTATCGAAGAGTTATTTTTCGTGTATCCCATTATGTGCCTGATTGAATCACAAAGACGCATGGCGTTACGCGTCCTCTCCCTTCTCTAGTCTAAGGGAACACTCAAGCTAGGTTTTGACGAGCAATCGATCGGAATTACAAAATTACATATATGGTTCCCATTTGAAAATAAATGAGATTTTATAGTTTTGTTTAGGCTCACTTTGAAGCCCTGTTTCAGACAGACTGTATATTTTTTCCTCATAAATTATACAAGAAGCAGTACCAGCGGTACCTTCTTTTGTTCCACTGTTGCGGAAAAAGTTTCTCCCAATGGGAGATTTTGGAGATATAAACACTCATTTGCGACAATCTTTCGGTCAATAATTTTGAGAATCAGGCTATACCCTTATTCATGTTTCACATGAACTGGACAAACATATATAGCCGAGTAGATGACACCGGGGAAGTCATTTTTGCCTCATGACATATACCCCGTTTTCGACGCATTATCGAGATACAGGGTGTTTGATGTCAACTTTGAGCAATATTCTGATAACTGTGGTGGTAAGTTATAGGTGACATTCGAAATAACGGTTTCCGGTCACATCTCAGAATTCTTCAGGGTTCAATTTAATTGTGGTGTAGAATTCTGAAGAAAAATATGCAAAAGGGCGGAAGTTCATTCTGGCACCCCATTAGCACAATATTTTGGCTTCGTACGGCATCCAGTTTTTTCAAAAAAAATAATGAAAGTAATCTTTGGAAGCCTACAAAAAGAAAACTGATTGATATTATTTTATTCTGTTTCCATCTCAGTATTCAGAATGGAAGAAAGTTCGACCATGAAAAATTCCAACAATTTTGGCCAAAATTTTTTTTTCAGAAATTATAGTACGTTGAAATACTGCATTTCAAATTGGCGACCGAGGAAAAAAATACTACTTTGCAGGTCTTCCGCCCTTTTGCATCTTTTTCTTCAGAATTCTACACCACAATTAAATTGAACCCTGAAGAATTCTGAGATGTGACCGGAAACGGCTATAAATGTTTATCCAGTTTATGGTGAAACACCCTGTATAACTCAACAATCGCTTGAGCGGTTGCTTATATCATACATCAGATCATTGCATAATTGACCATATTCACCGTCGCCATATTGTTGTGCGACAATACCAACTACCCAGTGTTCCCAACGGAGAAATATTGAGTTTATCAAAAATACTATCAGATTATTAGTATGGTATGTGGTATGAGAGAGAGGTTATATAAAATTGGTTACCACCAATTATCACAAAATACTTAATCAAAGTTTACCAACTTAGGTTAAGTATTTTGTGATAAAATCCAGGAAATATGGGTAGATATCAGCAGTGGCGCACCCAGAAATTTCATTCGGGGGGGCTGCTCGAGAGTAATCAGGTTTTTACATAAAAAAAACTCGAAAACGACGAAAACAATCCTTTATTTTTGAGCTCGGGGGGGGGGGCTGCAGCCCGACAGCCCCCCCCTCGGTGCGCCACTGGATATCAGTATAGTGGAGGCCATGATTGTTGTGTCAGTAATTGTTGGGCAAGAAATAGATCTAAAAATAAAAAAACTGACACCAAAATATTTCCATTTGAACTTTCGCGGTCCTAAGAAATAAGTGACTTTCGTTATTCGATGTTGAGAACCCTGGGTAGTTGGTATTGTCGCACAACAGTATGGCGACGGTGAATATGGTCAATTAAACGAAGAATTCAAATATGTATAAATTCGAAATAACCAAGTCCACATTCGTTTCCGGCAGAACCGGAAGTAGATTCCGCTTGAAAATATTTCACAAATTGAGTTCATATGCTCTAAACAAAAAGGCAGAATTTTTAATTTGTATCGCAATTCCTTTTTCGAATACGTCTAATGGAACACTTGAAAAAATCGCCCTGTATACCGAAAGGAGAAAAGTATGTATGTACAGGGTGGGCAAAATTGGTGCTACATGAACTAAAACATATGATACATTTCTGAAACGGGAAAAAATGGCGATTCTTTCTAAGTCATTTCAAACTACTGTTTCCATAAGAAAAAACACAACTTTATGTTATAACTCAGCAAATAAACCTCTTAGAAAAAATCAGAGTACGCCACTGGATTGCTATCAGAAAAGTGCCTGTATAATGTTTTTACTTCAACATCCTAGCATAAACAGAAACGGAGATAATGACCAAAGTTGAAATCGCCCAAATTTCAATTTTGGCCTATAACTCGGAAACGAGAGAAGATAGAGGAACGAAGTTGATGGCATTATCAGTTTCTCGAAAAAAGACGACTATAAGGTGCCATTCATTTTTCTCTATCTCCTCGGGTTAAAAAGTTTTAGTTCATGTAGCACCAATTTTGCCCACCCTGTACAGTGCATTCCGCTTTTAATGGACTCGAGGGGACCAAGACTCTTTATTGTTCATTATAACCGAGTGTCCATTTCATGAGGATAAAAAAAGAACAATTGAAAAACTGTCTATTATTACTGAATAAGTATGTATATGTATTTTTTATAAATCTGAATAGATATGTTTGTTAACCCTTCGGAACGCGCAATCAAGAAGTAACTGTGGTGGGCGCAATGGCCTGAGAGGTCTGGGTAATTCATGGTTTATAATTTTTGAAATATTCCAACAATTGGAAAAAATTTTCACACAAACATGAAGAAGGCGAAATAAACATTTATTATAAAGAACAAAAAATCGAAAAAAAATTAACAACACTTTTTAAAATTACTACGACAGAACAAAATGTGAAAACATTTCGATATCTAATTCATCTTTTCAGCGCAATCATCACAAATGATTTTTGCATGTTCAAGACACAAATAAGTATCACATATCCTGCAACTGAATCTGGTCGATTTTTCTTTTCGTGTGAAAAGTTTGCATGCATGCATGTTTTTCCGAACGTCAAGATTATCTCCCGTTATTTCAATTTCTGAAGTTTCCCTGTCACAATCTCTTGATTCGTGAATGTTTTCCGTGGTGGGATCTATAGCAGAAGAAATAGGACCTTCTGAAGAAACATTTGTTTGCATGAATGTTTCTGTTTCTCGCGGCAAGTGGTTTTCTATTCTTGACGAGAGGTTTTTAATTTTCATTTGAAGCGTCAGAGGGATACCTCTGGTTGAAACTGTACGACGGTGTAACTGGTCTTTCACTAATTCCTCTGCTAATTGTTTCAAAAAATACCGACGCCGCACAGCTTTCACATTGTTACCTGCGAGCATTGATTCCAGCCATATTGAGTATCGAATAAAAAATAACCATAGGCCATCGACGGGTATTGCGATTGACACTATAGTTCTCACACATTTCATCATTTGTATCAACACCCCCTTTGTCGGCAAGATGTCCGTAAATATCCCGAACGACGTTACTCGTCAGACAACGCTTCGGCAGACAAACGTAGTCGTCTGTTTGGCGTCCGTCTCTAACGATCTTTGCGTTCCCTTCGCCCTTCCCCAGTTTTTCCAGCCACCCCTCAAACTCTTCCTCACCTGTAACAACACGCATATTGTTTCTTAAGGCGATCACTGTGAAACTCTCCCAAAACCTATAATTCGAGAAGAAGAGTACGACCTGTTGCACCCGACCGGGAGCAACAGGCAGAAGCTGTTTAACGTCTCCCCCGAGAAGTATGCACTTTCTGCCGAAAGGACGTTGGCTAGCTACCACGTTCAGAACGTGGTAGCTAGCCATCGAAACTTCGTCCCAAATTATAAGCTGGACTCGCCTCAAGTGATCCGCCTCCTGAGATTGCGCGGTTATCGAGGAACGTAAGGGTTCGTCCACATCCAAGGGCAACTTGAAAGTTGAATGAGCGGTCCTCCCGTTCCTCAGCAATAACGCGGCAATCCCAGTAAATGCGACGGTTATAGTTGGTATGTGCCGTCGCTCGCAGTATTGCAATAAGGTGTTGTACAGGTGGGTCTTCCCCGTGCCACCGCTACCCTGCAAATAAAATAAATGATCTCCCCCTATCGTTGTTGACTCGGTCGCTGCGACGACACGATCGAACGCGCTGCGTTGTTCTGGGTTTAAGCCCTCCGGACTAAAATCTCCCGGACACGGTAACGCACTTTCGTCGTCTTCGTCGACTCCTAGGTCCGTTACCGGATCCGGCAGATTAAAGTCTTTTAGACTTCTACCCAGAAAACGTAAGACGCTTTCGATTCTGCGCAAAGCGCGGTCCTCGGAAACGCGTTCGGACAAACCCTTCCTTCGGAAATCTTCGAACATATAATTGCGGAAGACGGACCAGAGAGAGGACGGGTCGCCGATTTCGCAAAAACAAAGCATGTATGCGAAGAGTTTTCGCATACATGCCGGCATATCTACCAAGGCCGCATGTTGCAGCGTTCTTTCCCATTCGTTATCGTTGGCGACCAGACCTCTCGCTAGTACCGCTTCCCGGAAGGTCGGATAAACGACTCCGTCATATGTTCGAAGGAAGTGGGTCCGGGGACGTGCAATAGCAGAATGCGCCAGTGAAACTTCTTCACGTATTTCGGGCTGATCGTGTACATCCTAGGGATCACGGAACGATGACGACACCGTTCTTTCCAGGAATTTTGGTATCTGTCAAATCGAAAATAAAGAGGAATTTTGGTGTACGTCATCGTTCGTGCCCTAGGGCTCTCCACGTTCAGCCGGAAATACGCTTCGAGCATACTTGTGTTCGGATATTGCAACGCCTCTTCCTCGCCACCCTCCGCGAAATAGACGGGCCGTTCTCCAGGTAGATGTACGGGCAGTCTGTAGATTGCGTGACTTTTGCCTTGTATGGCAAAAGACAGCAATCGCCAGGCTGCCTCTCCCGATGATGAGATTCAATATAAGCTTGAATCTCGTCCCATACCATCTCGTCTCTGAAATAAATATATTTAAAGAGATACTTGACCGACTCGACAGACGTAACAACTTCTACGTTTACGTGGCACTCGTATTTCATGGACAGGTAAGGGCTATAGGGCACGACGTCCCTGTTGTCCACTGTACACGAAATACGATTCCTCTTAAACACAGCCGTGCGACCGTCGTCCCGACGCCTATACTCCGGGCAAGCTCCGCTATTTTCGGCAAAAGATTTTGGATACTTCTTGGAGCACCGTCCGTCGACCATACACGGAGAATCCGGATTAAGATCGCCGCAGGGTACATGAATCATGGAGGACATTATAATGTCAAAAAGCCGGGTGTTCTCGGACCGCTCGGCGCAGATCAACTTGTCTACGGCATCGGGATACCGCGGCTTATCCCCGTCTGCAAGAAACAGCAGACAGTGCATGGGTAAACCGCGTTTTTGGAACTCGATGACGTAGACGAAGGCGATTACTTCGCCGAAAATTTTGAATTTCAAAACGTCCTCGAAAAATGCCCTCCTCTTTAATTCGAAAACTCGCGAAATTACCTCCGGCCTGTCTTGTGGGTTCAAGAACCCACCGCCCATATTTTCCTGAATCTCCGTCCAGTTGGGATTGCAGGTGAAAGTTACGAAGAGGCTGGGTTGACCGTACTTGGCGACGATGGCCATTGCGTCCTGATAATTCTGCTGCATAAAACGGGCCCCTCCAGCGAAAGAACTCGGTAGGATGATGACTCTACCGGCCCTTTCGCTACCGACCGGTTCCGCTCCCAATTTACGCGCAACGTAGTCCTGCAGCCCGACGTAGCTGTCAGCACGTAACTTCGCCTGGTGGGTGCGTAGATAGAACTCTAGTTGAACGAACTTGTCAACAATAAATTGTTGCGTAAGCCGACCACAGAGGACGATCGGATTGATACTACCTACGCGACACATCAGACGGTAGCACTCGAATTCGCGTCTCGTAATGCGTTTGCCGTCTGTCGTTTTCAACGACTGTGCTGACCATCCTAGCTCACCGTTAGGAAAGATAAGAGGAGATAGCACAGCGTATCGACTACCGGCGACAACGTGGTGATATCCCGAATTTGGAAACTGCGATCGAGTGAGTCGCTATTAATGAGATGGACGCGAATTGCGCCCGGTGGCGGAATATCACCATTCACACTACGGAAGACGGCGCCGACCTCGCTAGTTACGGAAGGAGCTGAATAAATGTTGCGATCTACACCCGGTTCTTGATGGAAATAGAGGCCAAGTTGTGCGACCGCATCGTCGCCGTCGGTTTGTCGTACGTCCTTAAACACTTGGCCCAGTGTACGGTATATCTGGGCGACAGGATGAGTTGTCATGAGCAGGGCGTCCAGCTGTCGCAATAAATTTGGATCTAAACCGTCATTAATTTTGTTGGTGGTTCGTCGTCTCATCGCCTCTCCTGAATCCACGAAGTACAACGAACCGAACGACGGATCAGAAAACATAACGTCCGCTACCCGGTGGTAAATTTGCCCGGATACCACAATCACCGGGGCTCCGTTCCTTAGGCCTTCTCTCTGGGCGAAGGTGGTGGAGTACAGGGCAAGTAACGTGTTATACCTTCTGATGTTCTTCGTGAATCCGGGGGAGAGGGGGTGTCTGTCCGAAAGAATAGCCTTCAGCATATCCGGATAAACGGTATCTGCTGGAAGGCTCACTGTCCCTTTTTTACAACAATTAATATATTCAGAATTGAAAGACTGCAGTGAGGACATCTCTTGTCCATTTTGCCCAGATAATGTATCGCAACATCGACAGTCGTAGAGGCACCCGTTTTAAAATTACCATCGCGTTCAACCGATTTCCCCTGATCCGCGAAAGTGCGCTTCTTTTTCGCCGGCAATCTCTCGGATGAAGCGACCCAAGATGTTGGCGGGTCGTTCAAGACGTTCAGTACATAGTACTGGTCTGCATCCGTTAGGTTGGCGACGGAATCGACGTGCACCTCGATCGGTACCAGGGTATATAGTTGAGCACGATCGTGATTTTGCAACAAAAAACGCTTCAAACTATCTAAATCTAAAAATCGAAGCAAGCAGGCTTTACCACCCTCTTCGACAGCCTTCCCGTCAACACCACGGCTGTGAGAATCAAATAAATAAAAAGCGGTAGGTGTTGTACACACGCAGACAGACTTTAACCCACACGTGAAAATAGCCGATCGAAAATTTTGAAAAAGCTGCGGCAATCCATCGGCTAACGGCACATCCAGTTCTCCGCGACTGTCTAATCCCTCGCCAATGTGCCCACCCACCGTACATTCTTCGCGAATTCTTAACGAAAAAGAAACGTCGTCGATGACGAAATTTGGAAAGACCTCAATTACAAAAAGCATATCTGATGAATTTGGAATAAGACGCGACGAAATCGATATTCTATACAATTTATCCCCATAATCCAAAACGTTGTCGACGACGGCGGTGTTCCAAGCGTCAAAAGAAATTAACCCGTTGTATGCCAGAGCAGCGCAAGCCATCGCGGTGCATTGGCGGTTGCGCGAGTCCGGTCCGAACCGGACGTCGTTTTGGCAGCGGGAGCCCCTGACGACGTGACAGGGTACTACCGCATTTACCGATTGTCCAATCGGAACCTCCTCATTGATCAACTTATCGGAGATCGAAGAAGTTACGGAATTTTTCCTCATTCTTTTGGTAGGAATACCGGTATCGGCATTGTCGGATGTTTCTGAAAGAATCAACACTCAATTGGAAATGGAAGAAAAATTATGGCAAGGAGAAGTATCTGTCTGATATGAAATGACAGATACTTCAAATTAAATTAGAAGAATGATAAACGACAATATAATAGTCATTTGTAAAACTCTGTTCGATTTTCCCCTTTCAGCAAACGTCTTCAATGGGTATTGCTGACTATATGAGGAAAATGCAATGAAATGTCAAATAAAATGATGTGGGTGGTATCTCGAAAAAGATTCAATACTTCATTACTCACATCAATATTTATTATCGAACACGCATTCAATATTCGAACAGAAGTACTCATGGAATAAATAAATGTTTGATTCGCATCATGCCTTGAAAAATATTGAATAAAATAAGAAAATGAACAAACGGTATACCGACGTCGTCGTGCACTCGAAAATAATGTCGCGAAATCAAGAATTTCTCTCATCAATACATGATACGATAATTCATTAATAAAAATTTTTTCCACATACCACGCTTCGCTCCCTTATTCCTCGAATTCTTCTTCCTGGTCAAGGATGTTCGTTGCCTTTTCCTTGGCATTTTTGGTTTCTGAGAAAGAAAAGCAATTAAAATACTTCAATTAAATTCGCACGCTTCTGTAGAAAATATTCATAAGTTATCCAAATTTTTTCAGTACCACGCTTATTTCGAAAAGGTGAAAATATTAAAGAAAAAATATGGTGACTCCAATAGTAAGCTCAAAAAATATACGAATGATCAATTGACCATGGATTAAATACCTTGATCGGATACTCAGCAGTAGATCTTCTCCTTCGCGACTTCTTATGCGATGCAGTTCTGAGTTCAGCACTCTGTAACATTCAAAATTTCAGTGTAGTTAGCAATTGCACCATATTTTATAAGCGATACTGAATGTCCCCGATAATGCGAATAACTCGTAAATAAACATCCTTGTCAACAACAATGGTAAGGGCAGAAAAAATAGGTATAATCAAACAATTATTCATAAAACAATTACCTTAATTTAATTGGTAAACTTCCAAACTCTCCTCCGAGTTAGGGTGCTCTTACAGAATCTCCCGTTCAATACAGTTCCACTCTGTAACATTCACATTTCCAAATAAAAAATAAAATCAACGCAGGTAAATGAACCGAAATTTTATTGTTCTTAACTCACTCACCCTCAAAATCTCTTTACTCGACACGAATTTTTATCGAAATCTCGAAAAATTATTCTCATGCGAATTCTCGGAACGAAATAATAACGACATCACCATTAAGTCGATTAAGGACGCTAATAATATGACCATTTGTTCTCATTGCCACCTTCTATTATCCAACTCGATGAGTGAAAATAAAAAAAAATTACTATGATCCCGAAAGTCGCCAGAATCCTGCTATTCCATGATGAATTCGAAAGATGGGCCGTTTTCAATTCCGATTATTGTCAAGGAAACCCAATCAAATATACGAAAATAAATTCCTATATATACTTGAGCATAGTCAAAGCTCACCGATATCTTTGAAAAGGAAAAATTAGCAAAATATCGATTCGATGATCGATAATCGACGTAACATTCCAATTTTTATTGAAAAAAAAAACAAAGTTCACATATTTTATAAGCAACACATAAAGGCACCAATAATGCGAATAACTCTAAAATGATCATCGTTGTCAGCAACAACAGTACAAAAATAAAATAGAATTGAACAATTACCTCAATTTGATCGGAAATCTCTCCTTGGAGTTCTGATGTTCCCAAACGATCTGATGGGTAGGAATAATAGAGATCCACTCTGTAAGCCTCTGTAACATTAACATTTGCATTATGAAAAAACGAAAATCGACGGAGGTTAATGAAACGAAATTTTATCGTTGTTGACTTACTCACCGTCAAAATCTCTACACACAACACTATACTTTTAAGCAACTTTCTCAAACTTAATCTGACTCGAAATTCTCGTGACGAAATAATAATGAACTTGTCAATAAAGGACGCTATTGATATGAACCATTTGTTCTCAAAGCCACCTTCTACTATCCAACTCAATGAGTGGAAATAAAAAAAATGTCTATGATCCCAAAAATGTTATACCATGATTTATTCAAAAGATGCGCCGTTTTCGATCAAAGATTATAGAGTACAAAGATAGGAAACGCCCTCATATCTCTCGTACTAAAAACCGACTACGTTTTATGCATATATATATCGGGACTTTTTACTCACGAGATGGCGTTTTCATTACAGATTACAGTAACTGTAGTTTTTTTCATTACAGATTACTGTTACTGGAACGAGCGCGAAATTTGAATACTACCATAAGTAATAATTTTGATTTCCACCTTTCGAGCCCAGACAATAATATACAGGGTGACACAACAAAAGCAGGGCTTCTGTTCTGCTCAGGATTATATTTTTGATCTACATATTAATTCAATTGATACTAATTAAACACACCAAATAGATTTGCTTACATATTTTTATTTCAAAATATATATACAATTTTAAATTGGAATACATGTCAAAAATATCCTTACATCTGAGTTACAGAATTATTAGAACATATTTTTTACAGAATATTCAAAATCACAATTTAAAAAACATCTTGTAGAGGTGTAAAACGCTTCCAGGACGCAGCAATAAACGTGGATAATCACGCATAATTTGTTCTGGAGAGAAATGCTCACTGCACATAGTATAAGTTCTGCTGAGATCTAAATCCTCTCGCCCAGAAAACTATATCCATTTCAGAGCACTGAAAATTAATGCAATGAATAACAGAGTTACCCCTTTCAAGTTTCAATACTTACATTTCCATTTTCTTCGGTAATTTAAAGAAGGATAATTTCGGATTATTCCTTTTATTATTAGTACACTGCTTTGCCATGCAGCATATGCTCCGGATGGCATCTTGTCTTCAAATATTTAACAACCGAAACACAGGAACGAATACTAATAAGCACGAATCAAACTAAATTATAACGAAAACACAAATATTAAACGAAAACTCAAACACTACACGATATATAACTCAAATACAATACGAAAACTCAATTAAACTTAAACTTAACGAATACAACTATTAATTATTCTTTGTAGATCTAATCTAAACGAACTCAACTGGAGAATAATCTAAATTTGATTTGAATTTGTCTGTTTGAATTGTACCATATGTGGTAACCATGGTAACATTGTCACTTCTCTTAGCCACCTATTATCTATCTCAGGACTTTCTTCTCACCAGACGGCGCTCACCTCAATGTTGTCGCCACATAATTCTATACCTATAATTTGATCCTTGAAATTAAAAGTGAAACATCTAGAAGGCTCTGCTTAGGGTCAGTGAGAGTATTGCGCATGTGCGATAGCGGAGAGTAGGAGAATAGGGGCATCATGGCGATCAGCAATTGACAACAATCTGTTTGTATTGAGCTACATATGGTATCCATGGATACATTATGACATGTCCCTTTCTCTTCTCCCAACGCATGCGTACAGCGACAACTGACCCTGGATTTAAGGGGAAGGATTGCCACACTTTTGTATACTTATTAGCCACTACGCTCAAATTCTATATTTATAATTCTATGGTTGTCGCTTCGTTTCCAATCTTCCTTCTCTATAATCTTTGGTTTTCGATGTCGATTGTTGTTAGGGAAACTGAGATCAATGCATTAATTCCGATGTTTACTCCAGCATAGTCAAAGCCCTCCCGATATCTTTTTGAAATGAATAAGGAGGAATTGTTGCAAAATATAGAATTTATTGCTTAGGGTACTGAAGTTACTCATCGTCGAATCATTTCGATTTACTACGATTTTTCTTATAATTCTCGGAATTCAGAGAAATTATTAATAATCATACTTACCTCGATATGGTTCTAATTTCTATTGGGAATGTCAACCAAATGTGTACTTCAACTAAAAAAAAAATTCGATTTTTTATTCAAAGGCTGTAATGAATACAATTGAATAGTCACTTTCACTTACACAATACATTTTCAAGAATGGAATATTCAGAATCAATAACTATGCTCTTTCGATTTTCTTTCACTCGAGGTCTTTTCGAAATATAATTGTAATACTTCAAGAATCAAGAACGTTGGGAATTGTTGCATTGAAAGTCCAAAAATTCAAGAATATAACGATTTATTTATTGCTTATTGAGACTCAGAGGCTGCAATATATACAATAGGATAATTACAAAATACAATTGATATATTAGTTTGGTACATAATGAAGTGCAACTGTGTTCGTCAGTTAATATTCTATTTTTCATATAGAGAAATGGAGAAATCTTGTTATCTGTTCTGAATCCTGTGAACAACGAACAGAGAAACCCTGAAGGAAGCAATAAAAGAATTGATCATCCTTCAGGTGCTATTACGTCATGAAATTTTTTATCATGGAATCTATCTATCTTCCGGGAGCAAGATTCAACAACTTCAATTATTCATGACATTTAAAACAGATTGATAATTTTCTAATCAAGCGCAATTCTATCATGAGTAGACGTCATATTTAGTAGCAAATAATAAGTCATTGAATTTTTTTAAATAATACATCAGAACGCTTCTCATGCCATATATCGATGTGACTCATAAGCATTGTGAGTCGAAGAATTTCTGTCAACAGATCGCTACTTTGGAATTGATACTTTAGGCCATCTATGTACTTATGTTTAATCAAAATACTTAATCTTATTGCGCCATCTGCCATTAGTAGCCGATAAAAATAATAATAATAGAACTCATCACAGCTTGTTGTCATATTTCACACTTTTATTTTCCACGGCTATGAAAGAGCATCGACGAAACATTGAACTAATCACAGATTGTCATATTTTCAACTTTTATTTTCCACGTCCATGAAAGACTCGCCGTTCATCTGTGTTGCTAATTCATCCATTATATAATATAATTGTGTTCCCGTTCTATCTCACTCAGATACATTCTAATATTTCATGAAAACTACATCTCTCTCTAATCATTCGGACGTGTTATTATTTTTGGAACATCAATGCAACGGTTTTTTCAAGAATTGTTTATGTTGAGGATTGTTTAGACAAAATAAAGAATATCTGTTACGTCATCAGATTATTCGTGTCTTTAATTCTAGGAAAAATTTAATGTCTCGATTGGAATAAGGAGAAATATCTCATTCACTCAATATATAGGAATATTTCATGAACATAATAAATAGCAGAATTAAGTCACACAACACATGTGGATCACCTCTCATTTCACTTATCGAGGACCACTATTTAAGATATTATCACGATAAGAATATGGAGAAAGAACAATATATGAATACCCCGATACGATTCACTCAATAGAACTAATTGAATGTGTCAAGAAATTCAACAATATTTGGAAATTAATCTGTTTTCAAGATCAAATTATATTGATTAATGGAATTTAGGTATCATTTGGCTTCTATTGAGAATTGCCGAATGAAAAGTTTCAAGAATTACATGCTGGAATATATACAATAAAATAGATTCACATAATATATGCAACATAACTTTGGTAAACATTAAATTATCTGAATCCCATGAGTGATTTTTTTCAACTGTGTGAAATCAGCAATGCCGTGATATTCTTTACTGTGAATACCCATGGATTATTCAAAATCATCAACATTCGTTTCACTTTCAGATGTACACATAAGAAAATAAATGCATTAGAATGATTCTGTCAAGATTTCAGTATCGAGAACAATTCAATTTTTCATCATAAATTAACCCAAAACAGATAAAATTCGAAATGAGAACCTTGGGAATAACATTTCTTATGTGTATTTACTGTGATTCATTCATACATCAACTTTTTAGAAAATTTTTTCCTCCCAATTCTTTCACTTATTACAAACATAAAAGTTGCAGCTAAATGTCTTTCAAAATTTTTTATTCAAATGCTGTAAAGAACACAGTACATATGCAATATCAATTCGGTATACTTCAAAGTATTCATTTCCATGTGAGTTTTTTCTAACTGCGAAAAATCAGCAAGGTGGTCCTTTTCTGTATCATTGATGTGCACTGTATGTGAAAGGGATACTGTAGCATTTTTCTCCAAATCCAACCCTTAAATTGACATTTTGTTTGGAATACCATTCTCTGTTGAATTTGATTTTTGTAATTGGTCATAATGTTTTCATCTCCAGAATGCAGGTTGTAGAAGCAAATTTATACTGAAAAAGAAAAAGGGTTAAGTGATTATCGACCCCAGACTTCAAAATCAAGTCCAAACATGCATCTACCACCAAAATGCAGCACGTAAAATATGGTCTAATCATGAATGGTGAAAGTGAATAAATAGAGAAAACCATGAAAAATTACCTGAAAAATTAGAAGAAACGTTCTATTCTTGTCCAAGAGACCTTATTTCCACTTCTTGTAGAGAAAAAAAAACAGCTCTTCAATTGATTCTGAACATATTTTGTCAACAGTCTATCAAATATACTGACCGATGAATTTAAAGTTGTCATATGTGATCCAAAATAGCTGTTTCCCCTGAATTATTGTTCTGAAACATGAAAGCATATTGTAATAATCGAATTCAGACCTGAAAATCAAACTGCATCTACAAAAAATCAGTATGTAATCTCATACCTAACCTATAAAACAGAACCAAAATTATTTTGCTAAAAAACCACGTGAAATTGCCTGGAATATAGGAAAAAAAAGTTGTATTCCAGTCCAATACATTTTGTTTATCATTCCTAGATGGACATAAAAGCTCCTGTATTCTTTGTGCAAACATTTCTATTCAACGGAATCTGAAATCACTCACCGTTGAGAGCAAAATGGATTATATATGGTCGAAAGCAACTTTCTCTTCATGGTTTTCATTCTGCAATATGAAAACGATCTATTATAATCAGTTAGCGACCGATAATGCACTATAATACGTGAATTCACTAAAATGATGCAAATCAAATTCACAATTTCTTTCCTCAAAATTCCTGGGAAATCCTACCTGAACCACCATATATTTTGGTTAATTTCGTTAGAACATCGTATAAAGAAGCCTTTTTTGTCCATTTAGACCTATAAAATGCCTTTTAAGGGCAAGAAAAAATAGTAAAACCTAACCTCTAAATAGAATCGCCTGTGGTTAGGTCAATACTATTATCGTTGTGCATGGTCGAAACGAGTCACATTTTTCTGAGGTTTTGGAACATACGATACCAAAGTAGTTTTGGGGCGGAAACCAAATAAGCTTGATTTTATTTCCCGATTTTTAGTATCTTTGAAGGATGTAGGAATTTGCACCTTATTTTTCTTCAGTGTCGTAACGACACTGAGTTTTGCATCTACCATTTCTTCAATGAGAGGTACATCTGAAAACAAATTGTCCATGGTTATATTACGGCCCGTATTCTGCAAAGGTGCGCAAAGTCTTCTGACTACATCAATTGGGGAATTACTCACAGCAAAAGGAGATCCTTCTGGCTGTCTCCCTGCATATATCTCCAAATTATATGCGTAGAATACTTCACTGTCAACCACTACATATATTTTGATGCCATATTTACGTGGTTTCGATGGAGTATATTGAACAAAAGGGCATCTTCCCCTGAAGCCTTCTAATTTTTCATCGAGAGAAACATCGGCACCAGGCGAATAACACTTCTGACAATTTTTGATGAAAATTTGAAATATTTCGCGAACATGGCAAAGACGATCATTCCTTTGTCGCTCTGTTCTCGTATTTATGTCATCGAATCGCATACACGCCAAGAGAAACAAAAAAAGTTTTCTGCTCATCACCAAACCAAATATTTCGACACCATGCCCTTTGTTGTCCCATAAATCGAGCGTATTGAGTCGATGAGCTCGAAGTCGTCCAGCTAAGTACAACAAACCAATCAAGGCTTTAATTTCAACGACATCTGTAAAACGAGCATCTCTTTCTCGCTTATATTTAGTAAGTTGTTTGATTTCAATGTATTGATTGGTGTATCGATCGATCAAGTCCAACATAGAATTATCTACTAATTTTTCCCAGGCTTCTGATGGTGTTCTTGCTGAGCGAGCAGCTTCTCTCACAACGCCTACATCTTCGCTAAGCTTGTTTTGTTTCCCCTTTTCAGACGTAGAGGAGTTTTTTTCCATCTCCAAGACTCAACAATCTTATTTTTGAGCTTCCTGTGAGCTACAAAATAATTCTCGTCTTCCTCATTCGTTTCACTGCTCGACACGAAATCATCTTGTGCATTGTCATCAGATTCGAAACTTTGGTCTGTTTGTGAATCCCCTTCTCGTTCATCAATTTCTTCCCGTTCTTCATCTTCATCACTACTCAGTTGAGATCCTCATCATCTTGATCCAATAAAGCCCGACGGAGTTTCTCGATATGATCTGGATTGCATAAATTATAAGATTCTCGCCAAGACGTCACGATATTATTGAGATTCTGCGACTGTGATTCATGAAAGAAACGAATTTAGATATTGGATGAGGAAAAGCAAAAACTAATATACGAATCTCATCAAAATAGATTGACCTACCTGAATACGCGCAATAGACCTATCAGATCTTCTCAGATACCACAGGTTCAACCTTTCCCATAAAAACACGAAATGCAAGCTGACGTTACTGCGCAGAAGCGTTCCAAGCAACAGTGCACTCCCCACTCACTGAACACACGCGCCTTCAGCGTGGCAAATGGAAACAACCAAACATGCAGACCCTACAGGTCGCGCGTTCCGGAGGGTTAATAATAATAATACTAAACGCCCGTTTCGCACTTTGAGCCATATTTTTCCAAAGTTTAGAGCCGAATACACGATATACCGAATAACATTCAGCTGCAAGCGCGAGCGCGAATGAATAATATTGCATCACTAGTATGGGCCCGCCGATCTACCTTTTAAGTAGATCAATATTGAAGGCAGATCAATGTAGAGCAAAGATCTACCTTGAAGGTAGAATCTACCTTGAAGGTAGCATCGCCTTATAAGAAGATTCGCCTTTCTCGACAGATCCTCCTTTGAAGTTAGATTCGCATTCTACTGTAAAAGAAACCAACAATAATGCATTTTTTTACAAATGTCAAACTCTATCGAGTAACCTTGACAACCATAACCTAAAAAAATTATGGTCTCGAAAAATCAAAATTGTCTCTCTCTAATTTTATGGACTTGGAAAAAAATTTGTGTCAAGATTTCAATATCCAGAAATACAATCTATAAGATAATTTGAACAACAGATGTATTGGAAAAATTTTACGGTTGAAATATATGGAAAATAAAGAATATCCACACAATACTAATGCAGTCACCTCGGTCAAATTGATATCTCAAAGCAATTCTTCTTTCCAAGTGATCAAGAGTTGCTTGTTTCATCTTCAGATATATACCGGGTTTTTCACTATAATTTGACCCCCCCCTTTAACTTTGTTACTAAAGGAGATACAAAAAAATGCTTCATACAAAAATTTCACGAAATCAAGTGAGGTTTTTTAATTGACTTCACGAACTGAAATATATACAAGGTGGCCAACATATTGATGGCAACTTCATTTTTTCAAATGGAACACCCTGTATATTTTCCTATATTTGGCTAGCTCTTTTTCCCCTTATTTCGAATATGCAACATATGTTGGTCTATCTCTCTTATTCTGAGCACCACAGAGTTTCAAATTTAAAGAACAACCTGGCAAGCTCAGCAATAACTTTTCAAGTGGCAGGCTGCGATTACTCAAAATGCCCGTTTTTGGAGTTGTCTCCTTAGTAACGATTTGACATACGTTTTACATAACTCCAAAAATGGGCATTTTCAGTAAACCCAGTCTGCCACTTGAAAAAAGATTACAGAGCTTGCCAGGTGGTTCTTAAAATTCGAAACTCTGAATAACTCAGAATAAAAGAGATAGATCAACATGTGTTACATATTCGAAATCAGGGGAATAAGAGCTAGGCAAATATGGAAAAATATACAGGGTGTTCCATTTGAAAAAATGAAGTTGCCATCAATATGTTGGCCACCCTGTATATATTCCATTATGTGAATACATACTGTAAAACCTCAGTCGATTTCGGAAACTTTTGTTCACAACATTTTTTTGTATCTCCTTTAGTAACAAAGTTGAAGGGGGGGTCAAATTATAGTGAAAAACCCGGTACATAAGAAAAGAAATGCGTTAAACTTTGACTGCCGTTGTCAAGAACTCTAACCTATGTGTAACTCACCTTTTTTTCAAGTTCAAAAGAACGGATAAATCTCTATTGGCACACGTTTAATTTCACTACCTCAACATGAATAGGCTATATAAGAAAATACATCAGTTTGAAATCGAAGTAACATAAAATGCGATATAATTGGAGGTTTTATTAACAAAAAAAATCGGAATGTGAATCAGTTTGAATTACAAAAATTAGACATATGGAAACAGTTATATACCTACATATGAAAACTTTCGAAATTATTAACA
This sequence comes from Adalia bipunctata, assembly GCA_910592335.1. Lineage (NCBI taxonomy): Eukaryota > Metazoa > Arthropoda > Insecta > Coleoptera > Coccinellidae > Adalia > Adalia bipunctata. The sequence goes on along the minus strand of OU342950.1, from coordinate 48,601,651 downwards.
ATATTGTGAATTATGAATGGTATTATATTGAATACAGGAAGGAGGTGATAATTGCAATGATATAGAAAAACCTGAAATCATATTTGGCATAGATTTATTTGTTTGAGGGAATGTGAACAGAAATGATAATTCTGACATCAGAATATTATGAAAATACATGGATTATGGAAGAATTATTTAATAATAAAACGTTATTATAATACAATGATAAATATGAAATTTGTGATAAGAAATAATGACAATGAATATTATGTTGAATTTAATGAGGGAATGAATTGAATTCTGAATAAAAAAGGGAACATTTTATATTATTCTAAATTATACACATTAATGTTACTATAATACATACCTACCCAGGCAACACAAAGATGTCCCAGAGATATCCCCGCGACTTCTTTTTAGGCAGTTGTGACGCTTTTGTGACTTCTTTGGGAGGTCGCAGGGAGCTCTATATCTGCTCCAAATGTCCGCCACAAAAGAGTTCCCAGAGAGCTCCAGAAGAACTTTCTGGGGCAAATTGAATAAATAGAGTTTCTAGAACGAAAATTTATATGTCCATTATTTTATATCAGCTTGAAGCTAAACGAGATATCATTCTAACCAGTTCCTGTGAAAGTTTAAAATCATCTCAATTCTCATCGAAGTGTTGAGTTTTATGATGGCAAGGGACATTAATTTGAAACATTAATCACCAATTCGAAAAATTTCATTCTTGGTGACCATGATAATATATGCATTAATAATTAACAGAATCAAATCTGCAATGATTGAAATGATAAACAGAAAATTAATCGACATAAAGAGCAAATAAACTAGTATAAAATTTTCTCACTTATACAAGCCTTCATTATGGTCCGATTCTCTAATTTGATGTTCCCCCTTTGACCCTTCCAGGAGCACTTAATTCCCAGACCATTTGAAATCAGTGATTTGAGCATTCTACCAGATTCTACTGTGACGGTCCTTTGGACCAGAACCTCCGATGCCCTTCAAATAAACCATCTAGAAAAGAAAATTGAAGATTAAAATGGGATTTCGAATATCACTTATTTGGCAGACTCAGAAATGCTTATTTTAATCAAAAATAACTATTAAAACAAATCAGGGGTAAATAAAATATTCCAAGATTGGCCATTATTTGGTATTTGAAGGTTTGAATGTGTGAAATATTTCAAGATATATTGAAAGCTTGTTCAGATTCTATTTTTAAAGGGGAAAAAATCCCTATTTCGACATCTTGAATAGGAAAGTTATACATATATAAAAAAGCTTATCGCGACTAAAATAAGAGTATGTTACGTACCAACATCAACAAGCCTGGGCTCCCCATCTAAGGTTTCACCTATTTTATTCAAGGAAATTTCATCCTGAATAGGAAACATGTCCTTGAATCTTTGGGTGTCCCTTGATTTTTCCCTCGTTTCTTCGTTTAGAATATCGCTCAAATCACTGACCCTCAACACTAATTGTGATATCTGTAAATGTACAAATACGAAAATGGTCAATGGTTTTTGTATAAGTTCATTGCTGACAAAAATTATTAATGACTATCTATTGATAATACTATTCAAACAAGCATTTAAAAAAAGCAAAGACACCCTAAATACATATTTCAGCAAACAAGGTCTCACCCCCTGCAGACTTGCAAAGTTTCTTTCATAATATTTATTGAAGAAATTTTGAGTGATTATTTTCTTGAACTTTTCGAATCTACTAAGGATTGTAAAATATAATTCATATTGTGAGATATTTTTTCGAAGAGTACAGTAACAAATTGTCACGAACAACTCATCCATAATAGAATATGAGTGATAACTCTTGTTCAGTTTTAGGATCAGAATATATTGAAAAAATAGCACTTAAATCAATCAGAATCGAATGTCTTGTGCGTTTTATTGAACACTTGTTTCTTCTACCAAATTACGATTATCTGCAATACATTTCAATAGAATAATTATTGATCAATTACAGGAAAAAAACATGCAATGTAGAAGAAATTATAAATAATATATCCATTACCATCTGTTAGCTTTCAGATTTAAGCTAACTTCATTAAAATCATTATTAGATGAAAAGAAAATCTAATTAGATTATTATGGATTGGAATCAGGTTTCGAAAGGATCCTGTGACAAAATTTAGTGGTGTGAAAATTCTCCAATACATATATCAAGTTGAAAAAAAAAATGAAAGACTTACAAATCTGTAAAGGGAATATGAAAATTAATAAACTTTGAGAATTTTTTCAACCAACTAGCTATAAGGAAAAGCATACACCGGAATACTGTTAAGCACAGAACACAAATATTAAGTAATGTTAAGACTCCTTCCATAGCAAAACAGCCTTTTAACCTTTTTAGTCAGGATAAGAAAAGGTTATTATGGAGTGTGATGAATGCAATTGCTACCATAAACATTGATTTCAGTACTCACATGAATTTGATGGTTTTGATCTTATCGCAGATCGGGCAAATTGAGAAGCTGATGAAGTGGAAGGTGGTCCGGAAGTTGGCAAAGTGGTTATATAATCTGAAAATAATAATAATAAGCAAGTAATCAAATTTAGAACATATTCGATATTACGATGATCCTAAGTTTCAGAATGGATTGTAATTTTCAAAAGATTTTGAGAAATTAAAAAAATTTACTGATTTATATCATCATTTGATTCATAGATAATAGTCACTTTGAATTCTCACCTGGAAAATCATAAGCTGAAGATTCAGAACCTGCATCCATATCGTACAAATAATTTGTAGCGTGGGAAGGTGGTTGTGGAGGAGGGGAATGTGAAGAGTCTGCAAAATAAAGTTTTTGGACTAGTATCGTCCAAATTTTCACCTTCATAACAATATTGAGTAGTTCTATTGAGCATTCACCTAGAGTTCATATAGGGCCAGTAGAATTATGGAAAAATTCAATATTAATACTCAATGGTAGTTTTCATATTCTGTCATTGGAAGAGTGAAAGAGTCTATGCTAACTAATTTGATTCACTCACCCCTATAGCAGTGTTTGGAGAGTTCCGTTTTCTTCCTTCGAAGATTTCCAAGGTCTTCTTCTTCGTAATCAGAAGGCTCCAAACATTTCTGCCTCGCTTCCATCAAATTTGCTGAAATATGCAGTATACTCTAATTTAATTCAGTATGATATCAATCATATGATGCAAACTGATAAAATACTGACAATGGGGATTTTACAATTTAGGAAGTGATTAGAGGATCAAGGGAATTGCTTTTCAATTTAGCTTGATTCTTAATCACTGCTTTATGAAACCCACCGATAATCTACATACCATAGTCCATAAGTAGGAGACTGAAAATCAAGAGCATACTTAAAACATATGATAACTCACTATAAAACTTTTTCACTCTCACAGAATGTTTCCGCCACAAAGTTTTGTCAGGATCTGCGGCCAGTTTTATTTCCCGATGTGGATTTTTGGGTGGCCACCAACACATTGTGTTTCCGTCTTCCAGCCATTTCACTGGCACCTCCTGGACCAATGGTTGGTTATCCACAGTCTCATATAAAAATTCAACCACAGCATAGTCCTTGTTCATCTAAAAACAAAAATTTCGAATAATAATGAGCTCGAGAATAGTATTCAAATTAATTCAAGATGAACTACTCTTTCAAGAAAATATAATTCCTTGTTTTATTACCTTATTGATATTCTGAATAATGCCTATATGGGAATCTTCCTTCAGTATTTTATATAAATGTATATTATTGTATAAATATATATGTATTTATATGGTCAGAATGGTATTATCAATCTGAAAAAAATGGAGATTCACTAAATATCGAAGATTCATTTAGGTGTAGAGGTGTGAAGAGCTCACCCCGAAAAGGTACTGTATCAACGAAAATCTTGTTTGCTTTGTAAAAAAAAAGAGATTCACTCACTAGTGAATCATACATACAAAATAAGTTTAAAAGTGAGTTTTCGTTTTAATTGTTTTAACAGGAGGTAGAACTCTAAAAAGTAAATCATTCCGCGTGAAAGATCCTATTCAAAAGTTTCAAAAAGAGATTATTATCGTCCGTGAGAGTATTATCAAAAGAAATCATTATCGGTTAACAGACAAATTTCGAATTCCGGAAAAATGTTCACTTCGAACGGAAGTCGAACAGGTGGTGTAATTGGCTAACACGTTGGGCCGGAAATCCAAAGATGCGTGGTTCGACGTTCGAAGTGAAAATTTTTCCGGAATTCGAAATTTGTCTGTTTAACGATAATGATTTCTCTTTGAAATTATTAATGTTAATTTGTCGAAAGATAAACCACCAACTCCAAGAACGCAAACTAATTTCAAAAACTGTATGAAAGTGAAATGACTACATAATCATGATCCCCTATTTCTAATCTTAAACACTTTCTAGAAATATTTGAAACTTCTATATTTTCACATTCAAGGAAGTCATTTGAATTGATGGAAAAAATATTGATCAACATTGAATCACATGGCGAGACGAAAAAATTTTGTCGATTTGTGTATGATTTACCACACAAAAATATTTTCTTTGAATCCAAATCAAATTTAATACATAATATTTCAAAAATATCGTTGTTCTCGAGCAAACAAAAATTTTCAGGATGTTCTGTGGATAAGAAGAAATTGCGGAATTTGAAATATTTTCAAATCCTTCTTTTTCTAACAATATGTGTTGCAATAAAGGATATGACGAATTGATCTTGATTGGAGTTACTTTGTTTTTTTCACTTATTCGATTGAAAATTTGCTGTAAGGGTTTTGCAGATGACTTAATTTTTTGTTTGAGTTTGAACATATGATTTTCAAACTTGAACGCACTTATATTGTCCAAACCGCCATATTTCTTGGCATCATCATACAAATGTAAAAGATTATGTACATTATAAGACATGTTCTCTTTTCCATAAAAACCTTTATATTTTCTTACGAAATACGTTAACAATTCCTGACCATACTCTAGAGGAATTTTATTCGAATCGGAAATAAATATATTCATAGCAATGCTCAAGCAAAGAAAATGTTGGTAATAACTATGACTTAGCGTACCCTTCAAAACAACCATCCCTGTATATTAAAGAAATTGTCGAAGCTCAGAGGCTTTCCATCTATCAATTTCGTCAAGCGAGCGTGGTTTTCGAGCGAATTCGCTGGATATATCACGTCTTATACTTTTCAAACGAAGATTAACAATGTTCAAATCATCTTTCGTCATGCGTACTTCCATATGAACCCATAGCTTAATAATTTTTTTTACAACCCCTAAGCAGACAAGATGCATGTAATCAAGAACAACTTGAGAAACCATCCCTACATTTAATGATTCCAAAATGGAGTCTCCTTTATGATGTTCTTCATCAAGTCTATCACGAAATGAATCATCTGTGCGCGAATTGAAATGAATATCCGGAAATATTACTCGATTTCGATAGTAATCCCCTTCTTGAGTACATCTGCCACAGCTTGAGAATCCCGTGTGATTCTTTGTATATGTTATGAAAGCGCGTGCGGGAGCATCACAACAAAACGCATTTATATTGACCGACATTTTTACATTTTTATATGAAATACCACGTTCCAAGATATCTTTCATATCCGTTACAAAATATTTGAGGAAATCATCAGCAGAATCAGGCTTTTTATTGCCATGGTAAATGCCTATTTCGAAAGGCTCTGTATATATTTCCTTATCAACAATAGCATCTAAAATGGGCCAGAATTGACTTCCACTACTTTTGAAAATTGGCAATCCATCTACATTTATATTGATTAATAAATAAATTTTCGGGGGGATTATGAGGATAATATAACTCAGCAGATCTCAACAAAGCTGTTTTCAAACCGAAATGAACATAACTCCCTGGCGACATGTCTATGACCGGTACATCCCTTGGAGTTGCGAGAATGGTTCGCGTGTCCACAGGTAGTTGTAAACCATGCCTATTTAGAATGACCAATAGCTTATTAGCTTGAATTTTGAAAATATTAGACCATTCTTGTAAATCCTGCTGTAAAGTTTTTTCGGGAATGAGATCATCATCTGATGAATCATCAATACTCTCACTCGAATCATCCCTGGACGAGTCTTTTGAATTATCATCAAACAAAAACTTTTGATTTTTGTCCATGTAGAACTATATGGCGATCTCATCATTACCTTCCGTACTCTCCACAACCTATTCGGAGTTGACCTCAGCGGTCTCTTCAAGTTGAACCAAGACGAGCGTCTGCGAGGCCACGCTTACAAGCTGAGGAAGGAGAAATTCAAAACACCGCAAAGACAATTCTTCATCGTGAACCGTGTGTTTTCTGTCTGGAACTCATTGCCTTCATCGGTGGTGAACTCAGTTTCTGTGAACGCTTTTAAGAATAGCTATGATGCCTGGTGTCGTCGCGAGTGAGTGCTACTTGTGGAGCTGACATTTTTCTTTTTCTAAATTTTATAATGCATTTTGTTTAAGTTTCGGTATATTTTTTTATTTTTCACATGTAAATTTTTGTGAGTTTATAGGCTTGGCCTCAACTCTTTACCCAAATATAATAATAATAATATTAACATCATATTTTTTCGATCGTCTTCAGGTGTTTCTTCGTTTATAAAATTTCCTTTTCTTATGTCTTCGTTTACGCTATTCTCCCTTTCTCTTATGTCCTGTCTTAAAATAGTTTCATCTTCACTCATAGCCTCGTCTACGTCATTTTCTTGTTTTTTATCCTCGTTTATGTTATTCTCTTCACCAAGACCGTTTTGTAGACTATCGTTAGGGATACTTGATGAATCTGGTACGCCAATAACTCCTTCCATGATTTCTTCTTAGACGTTTTTGCTTGATCTTTCCGACAAGTTGACTTCCGAAGGGCTAGGGATGTCTTCTTGATGAAGAATTCTTTCCACAGCTGAATTGCTTTCTATTGGATCCGATTCTGCACCGTCAATTTGTGTATCCAAATCGTTTTGTGCAAGAAACTAACTTTTTTCAGCAAGGCTTCTTCCTCTAGATCTTCTGATTAAACGCAATTGCCATCGCAACCATTTTTTTCCTCTGGAAGCGATAAAAATGAAGACTAACTGCAAAAATAAACTATTGGATTCAACATTACCGCCAAAAACTGTAACAGAAAATCACGCGTCTAATTGTGTACTTTGAATCAATAAAAGTTACCTATTTTCTCAAACATTCCTAAACACTATTGAAAAATATCAATCTTTTATACTTACTTATTAGTTTTCCCACCGTAAAAACAATTATTTGCACGTGAAAAGAAAAGAAAAACAGCTAAACGATTAATCACGACCTGTCAATATCACTGATTTAATTAGGGAAAATACGGAGTTACGTATATTTCCCAAACGCTTCAACGCGGTTGGAGATAAGTAGATTTCTATTTTTTAAATTTGAATCATACCCGATCATTTTAGGAGTTCTATACTTCGTGAACATATTAGTTAATACCTTGCGGAACAGATGGCACCAAAATACCGTTTTTTGAAAAATGTGGAGTTACTTAGTTTTCTCCGGAACACGACGATATGTCATTTCCATAGATGAAATACGTTAATCCTATATAAATGTTATTGTTTCCGATCAAAGGGTACTAAGGGTAGCAATATTTGAAGGAAAACAAATCTGGAAAAATAATAATCCACTGATACATAGTTCCGATTATGTTTTGCATGTACGGTGAATAAACACAATTTTTCATTATTGCTTGGTGGTTAGATGGATAGGGAGCCAAGCTACCGAACAGTTCATATTGTTCAATATGGGTTCGAATCCGTGTCAGATGAAATATTTTTTCGACGCATTGCTCCGTTTACGAAGTAACGAACTAAAGCTAGTTTATAACTAACCAACTACTTTCCCGCATTGTTTTCGATTCGGAAAGTGTCACTTTCCCGCACTAGTGCGGGAAAGTAAATATGTGTTGAATTTGGGCATAATAATACCTTCAACATGAAATTCTTAATCTACTTACTTATATATTTAGTTAAATATTTCAAATTATGCAGTTTCATCCATGTCAAACTAATTATTAATGCAGATTTCCGTTTGAAAATTATTGCATTTTCAAAGAGAACTTGACATCCTTCAAAAATTATGATTACTGACATACATGGATCGGTGCATTTATTTCTGTCACGGTCTATGATTTTCCGCATAGAATCCCAAACTCCTTAATTTATGTGTCAAAACGAATATCCAATCCGAGTCACGCGACGACGGCAGCTTGCTCCGGCATTCTCCTCAACATCTCGAGATATCCTTGTACTGCAAATTTCAAAGAAAAATTAGTTGACCGCATGGTAACATTTCGAGAGTCACACTTACGTCATCACGTACAATCTTCGATGGAAGCAGAGCCATTCTGAATTTCGAAGTGGTGTTGTTCTTCTTCTTCGTCTTCTCTGGGTCAATAATACCCCCTCCTCTGTAATGATTGCGCGACATCGTGATATGCTCCCTTCCTCGACTCACACTGAACTGAGAACTGAACAGTCCGAACCCCCACACACGGTCATTTCATGTAGTCCTTTCAGTTTAAAATATGAAGAAATTCATTTCTCTCAGTTAGACTGAACAGTTGGCAAAATCGCGTTAAACTGAGACTGAAATGCCCACTCACGTTAAGTTTAGACTGACAATTTCAACTGCGATCAGTCTAACTGACAGTTAGACTGTACGTGAGTGGCCGGCCTAAGCAATAACGCCGCGATCCCAGTGAAAGCCACTGCTATGGATGGAAGATTCTGAACTTTGCAGTAACTCAATACGGTGTTGTACAGTTGGGTTTTACCGGTACCCCCGCTTCCCTGCAGGTAAAGAAGCCTGGGGAAGTTGATTGCCGCAACGATTCGATCGAACGCACTACGTTGTTCCGGGTTCAAATCTTCCGGACTGAAATCTGCCGAATCTGGTCTCCGAGCTCGGATCCGGCAGACCGAAGTCATTCAAAGTCTTGCCCAGAAAACGTAGAACACTCTCGATTCTGCTCAAAGCGCGATCTTTCGAATCGCGTTCGGAGAATCCCTTCCGACGATAATCTTCGACCATATAACGTTTAAAGCCGGACCAGAGAGAAACCGGATCCCCGACCTCGCAGAAGCAGAATGTATGCGAATAATTTTCGCATACAACCTGGCATCTCCACCAACGCGGCGTGCTCCATGGTTTTGACCCACTCGAGATCAGACGCAACCAGACCTCTTCCTCGTACCGCCTCTCTGAACGTAGGATACGTTACTCCGTTAAATGTGCGCAAATGGAAGTGGGTCCGGCAACGTGCAACAATAGGACTCGTAAATGAAATTTTTCTATGTATTTAGGACTGATCGTGTACATCCTAGGTATAACGAAGCGATTTCTCTGTCGTTCCGTCCAGCGATGTTGGCTGGGTATGAAACAATAGTACAGCGGTACTTCGCAATACTTCAAATGACGCGCTCTAGGATTGGACGCGTTCAGTGCGAAATACGCTTCCAAAAGGCTTAATTTTGGTTGTTGCAATGCCGACTCGAATTGCCCTTCTTTGAAATAGTAGACGCGTTTTCCAGGTAGATGTACCGGCAACCTGTAAATCGTGTGACTTTTGCCCTGAATGGGAAAAGTCAACAATCTCCAGGCTGATTCGCCCGAGGAGACATATCGGGAATCGATAAAAGCTTTTATTTCGTCCAAGAGAATTTCGTCTCTGACCTGGATAACAGCGGCGTCGGGCCCCTTGTTGATGTATTTGAACACATATTTGACAGAACCAACAAACGTTACAACTTCGACGTTTATATGAGATTAGTATTTCATGGACAGATATGGGCTGTAGGGAATAACGTCCCTGTTGTCCACTGTACACGAAATAGTACCTCTCGGAAACGATGCCGTGCGACCTTCGTTTCTTCGCCTATATGCAGGACAGGCCTGATTAATCGCGGTCTTATCCGAAAATGTTTTAGGGTAGTGCTTGGAACGCTGGCCGTCAATCATGCAGGGAGAATCTGGATTTTGATCGCCGCAGGGGCCGTGTATCATGGTGGACATTATGATATTAAAAAGCCGGCTCCCCGGTGCCGTTAGTTCGGCGCAGATGATCTTGTCTACGTCGTCGGGTTGGCGCAACTTGTCCTTGTCTGCTAAAGTTATCAGACAGTGCATATGGGGAAGGCCCCGTTTTTGAAATTCGATGACGACGACAAAAGCTATCACTTCGCCGAAAATTTGGGATTTTAAGACGTTCTCGAAAAATGCCCTCCTCTTTAAATCAAAACAAAAACTCTCGCGATTAACTCCGGTCTGTCCTGCGGATTCAAATGCATACTGCCCATATTGTCTCCGATCTCATGCCAATTTGGGTTGCACGTGAAGGTCACGAACAGTGAGGGTCTGCCGTATTTTGCCACAATGGCCATCGCGTCCTGATAGTTTTGCTGCATGTAACGCGGGTCTCCAGTGAAAGAGCTCGGCAGGATGACTTCTCTACCGATCCTCTCGCTACCGACGGGTTCTGCCTCCACTCTTCGCGCAATGTAGTCTTTAGGACCCCGGCGTAGGTCTCTGCGCTTGATGGGTTCGCATATAGTGCAACCGATTGCCCTCTACTTCGACGTATTTGTCAACAATGAATTGTTGAGTAAGACGCCCGTTAAAACTATCGGCGCGACTCATCAAGCGGTATATCTCGAAAGCACGTTTTCCGATGCGTTTGTCACTTGCCGTACGCAAATCTGCCGACCATCCTAGCTCACCGTGAGGAAAAATAAGCGGGTAACAGTTTGAGTCAGTAATCGATGACAACCGCTATTAATTAAATTCACGCGAATTGTGCCCGGTGGAGGTATATCCCCATCCAAAGTGCGGAAGACGGCGCCTATTTCGTTGGAATTAGAAGGTGCCACTTGAGTTTTCCTATCCGTACCTGGTTGATGGTGAAAAAACAGGCCAAGTTTCGAGACGGAATCGTCGCCGCCGGTTCGTCGTGCGTCCTGAACCACTTGACCTAAGGTACGATACATTCGGGCGAATGGGTGAGTGTCCCTCAACAGAGTGTCTATTTGCCCCAACACAATGGGGTCGCTACCATCACGTACGGTGTTCGACGTTCTCTTCCTCGTAGCCTCTCCTGAGTCTACGAAATACAACGATCCAAACGACGGATCGGATGGATCGATATCTCCTACTCGGTGGTAAATCTGCCCGGATACGACTATCACGGGAGCTCCTCTGCCCAAACCCTCTCTCTGGGCGAAGGTTGTGGAACCGAGGGCAGGTAGGGTATTATACCTCCTCACGTTTCTCATAAATCCTCTGGATCGAGAAGTGTTTTCCGTGAGCAGTTGCGGATATTCGGAACTGGCTGGGATGCTCACTGCGCCTTTCTTGCAGCAGGTCTTATTTTCGTCGCGAAAAAATAGAGCTCTGCAGAAGATACACTCAGATTTCATCGCGCCCAAATCATGTAGGGAAACTTCCGGGTGTTCATCAGCGGCCTCACGCACGACCGTCGTAGAAGCCTGCGCTTCGCAATCCCCATCGCATTCATCTACAACTTTTTTGGATTTCCTTTTCGACGTCCGTTTCGGTTTCGTCGATATTCTTCTGGAAGAAGAGGCGCCGGATGTTGTGGCGTCGTAGACCTTCAGTAAATGGTACTGGCCTGCGTCCGTCCGATTATCAACTCGACCGACACTCACCCTGATCGGCACCAAAGTATATAATTGATTGCGATCGAAATTTTGCAGCATGAAAACAGCCAAACTTCTGCTGTTAAGGAATTGAATTAAACATGCTCTTCCGTCCTTTTCGATGGTTTTTCCGTCTTTCCCGCGACTATGGGAATCAAATAAATAGCAGGCAGTAGGTAGGCGTTTTATTCACGCACACAGACATCAACCCACACGTAAAAATAGCCGAATGCCAATTTTGAAAGACCTGCGACAATCCATCGGCCAACGGAATGTCCAGTTCTCATCTATTTTCAACACCCTCACCTACGTGCCCAGTTATTGTCTCATTTTCGTTTATGTGAAGCGTATAAGTTACATCGTCTATCACGAAGTTACGGTAAACTTCGATGACGAATAATAATTCATTTTGTTCATTTAAAGGACCCCGCACTTTTTCTATGGGAAATGGCGTTCCGTAAAATTTTCTAAAATTTTGGTATAATGTAGTACTCGATCTACTGATCAAAAGTGTCCATGGCCCCAACTCAATCCTATGACTAGTTTTTGAGATACAGGGCGTTGAAGTCGAGAATTACCCACTTTTACTACGCGCTTATCTCGAAACAGAATCGAATGAACTTCAATTTTTCTCAAGAAACATTTCATTACATCCCCAAGGAGCAAGCATATAGAGGAATATGACCGAAAATCGTTACGAATACAGGGTTATCCATAATTGAATGCATGCCCGATATGGAAAGTATAAAATATGTCACTTCCAGAGCGAAAACGTTCGCAAAATGAACTATTACACTAGATATGTTGTTGTTACATCGAAAAAACCTGAAATACCCAGAATTCATACTGGGTGATCCATTATTATAGAAACTATTCACAATGAAGGTTAAGTGGACACCCTGCATTTTTGGGTTGATTTGAGGAGTTTGTTTGATTTTTTCAGAGCATATCATCATGGACTTCAAAGAATACAGGGTGATTCAGTCATGAAATGAACTTTGAACCTCACGAAAATACCCAAAAACCACCTGTTTTTTTCATCACCCTCTATCTCAAGATTATATCCGATGAGGTGGGAGTTTTCTTTCACCATTGTACTTGATATAAAAACATCAATATGGCTGAGAGTTTTTATCCACTTCCTATGACCAGGTTTGTTTTTATGTAATATGAAAATTATTTATTTATGTTATTCTATTCTTATTCCAGCTAAAAATCTGGTCATAGGAAGTGGATAAAAACTCTAAGCCGTATTGATGTTTTTATATCAAGTACAATGGTGAGAGAAAACTCCCACCTCGTCGGATTCAATCTTGAAATAGAGGGTGATGAAAAAAAAGGTGGTTTTTGGGTATTTTCGTGAGGTTCAAAGTTCAATTCATGACTGAATCACCCTGTATTCTTTGAAGTCCATGATGATATGTTCTAAAAAAATTAAACAAACACCTTGAATCAACCCATAAATACAGGGTGTTTATTTAACCTTCCTTGAGAATAGTTTCTATAATAATGGATCACCCAGTATAAATTCTGGGTATTTCAGACTTTTTCGATGTAACAACAACATATCTAGTGTAATAGTTCATTTTGCGAACGTTTTCGCTCTGGAATTGACATATTTTATACTTTCAAAATCGGGCATGCATTCAATTATGGATAACCCTGTATTCGTAACGATTTTCGGTCATATTCCTCTATATGCTTGCTCCTTGGGGATTTAATGAAATATTTCTTGAGAAAAATTGAAGTTCATTCGATTCTGTTCCGAGATACGGGCGTAGTAAAAGTGGGTAATTCTCAACTTCAACGCCCTGTATCTCAAAAACTAGTCATAGGATTGAGTTGGGGCCATGGACACTTTTGATCAGTATGTCGAGTACTACATTATACCAAAATTTTAGAAACTTTGACGGAACGCCATTTCCCATAGAAAAAGTGCGGGGTCCTTTTGAAAAGGTCGCGACGAAATGGACTTTTTATATAATTCATCCCCATAATCCAAAATGTTATCGATCACGACTGTATTCCAAGCACTGAAAGGTATTACATGGTTAAAGGCTAATGCCACACAAGCCATTGCGGTGCACTGGCGATTTCTAGATGTCGAGGAAAATCTAAAACTACTCTGACTACGGGAACCCCTAACAACCGTCGTTTGATAGGAAATTCCCGCGTTTATCGATTGCCGCCTCTTTCCGTTGTCACTGTCACGTTTATCAGGATCAGGATTTATTTGAAGTTGGAGAAGACTTTGCATTGGCTCACTGCGTTGCTGAAGATTTGAATATGGCTGTAGAATTTAGGTTAGTTTTTAATTCTTCATTAGCTTATCATTCCACTAGCACTCATTTTTAAAGTTTTTCTTGAAATAAAAAATCAGTAGGTACATAATGAAATGCCTGGAAATGTTCAGTCCTATATTTTTTGAGTTACTCAGCTCAGGCCCTTTCACTATAGGGGTTCATTATCTGTTGAACTGTTTTTCATACCAGGGTTTTTCGTTTTCTATTTCAACAAGTAGAGTGAAAAAATTATTGAATACTAAAGAGAAAGTTATTGTATCTTATTCACAATGTCATGGTTTCAGGGCCCGATTTAAAAAAGTCGCTGAACTTTTGGAACAAAATGCAAAAGCTGGGGGAATAGCTATTCTAGAAATTGAAGGAAGGTTCATATATCATTTGGTAACAAAGAGAGAATCAAGGGGAAAACCTACCTATGATACCATCTGGTCTTCTTTACAAAAAATGAGAACTCACATACAGAAGAACAATGTTAAAAAGCTTGCCATTCCTCGCATTGGATGTGGCTTGATTGAAATACCGTGAAACAAATGATTGAATTTCTATTTGAAAACGAAGACATAGACATCTTAGTATGTAATCATGTACCGAAATATTTTATCAAAACGATTTGTAGTAATTTCAGCCATAAATGAAATCATGTATTCATTTTCTCCCGATTGAAAACTGTAAGCTAACTGAGCTTCTAAGAAATTCCAAATTATTAGTTTATAAACTTAAAGAATGATTTCAGTTTATCAAAAATCTATTTAATACTGAAATTTACCGGTACATGATTACTAATTTGTATTTTTTCATGAGGTGCTCATCCTCATGTTTTAACTCTGTAAATGATAACAGCTCTGATAGGGGGTATCTTACAGAGCATGTAAAAACACATATTCCAGCAAAAAATTTTCCGAACACGGTCATCTCTGGAAAATATGAAGTTTCCCAAATCATTTTCCGGATTTCCCAAGCCCTGACAGCATCCCAAAAAATTCGGAAAGTGGTATTTTGTAGAGCATGTAAAAACACATATTCCAGCAAAAAAATTTTTTCGAACACGGTCATCTCTGGAAAATATGAAGTTTTCCAAATCATTTTCCGGATTTCCTAAGCCCTGACGGCATCCCAAAAAATTTGGAAAGTTGTATCTTGTAGAGCATGTAAAAACACATATTCCAGCAAAAAAATTTTTCGAACACTGTATTTCGGGAGATATGAATTTTTATTTGACATTCAATATACACTTCGGAAGAACACTAAATTCGAGCGTATAACCAGTTTCACAATAGATGGAATATGCTCAAATGCTTCTTAAATGATCGAGTTCCATTATTCCTTCGAAAATAATACGATATTACGCTAAAACCCCATGTCGGTCTGGCAACGCTGCGCGCATTTCGACCGTCGCGTCAGAAACCGTTGCTGGGAATCCGAATAGCTAAGTTTCCATCTGAACTTGTTACGTTCCGTTTTTTTATTCACTTCCTAGGAAATAAAAAACCATATAAATACTGTCGAACAATTTATTAATCCCTGCAATTATCATACAACTCAAAGTAGAAATATTTATCAAAAATTTCAAAATGGGTTAGTTAAGTTAGCTTCAAGAATATAAATCTAGAATAGCTTTTTTTTATGATTGAACGGAACAGATATTACTTCAAACTGCAATGTAGTTAATAAAAAAATATGAAAATGAGACTAGCTCTTAGATCAGGGTAGGTTCGTTGATTTAAAATAAACCATTGAAAATCAGGCCAACTCGGCGACACATGTAAAGTGATCACAGGAGGTAGGTACTTATCTTGTGCTCTAAATTCCAAAATTGCCGAGGAATCGAAATGGTGTCCAGATATCAACTTTTCCGTACGAAAATCATCGAAAAGAAATACTCCGAATCAATCAGCTGACTCTCCAACCACAGAAAATATCAAAGTTTTTTAACACCACAGCTTCAACTGATCGGATCTCGATCGACCATGACAGATCGCCTACTTCCCAGCGTAATAGCTAGGAGCATAGAATGAATGGAGAGAAGGCTCCGCTACAAAAATGAACTGCCAAAAACGTCCGCACTTGTCAGTTCGCCGCAAGGTTATGAGATGGCGCCAACGTCGTTCGTGGCTCCAGCATGGCTATAACGATACATATTTATAATGAAATTCGTTTTGACAAATTTATTTCCGATCATAGACTTTCCATATAATTGCGCATAAATAATTGATTAGAATGCGGTGATATGTCAACAATATTGTTATGATTAATATTTGATGTAATTTTGAAGGGTGAGACTTAAGAAAATTCTTTTATTCGAGTAACGTACAGGTGTTCTTCTAGAAGCTGAAAAAAACGGAGATGGAATTGTCGAATTTTAATGTAGTTAGAATTTGTTTCGATTTCTTCATATGGAACAACCGGACGTCATTTTAAGTCAATCAGAAGGCGTGATTATTCCCTTCTACAGAAATTTTGAATGCGTCATGATCCCACCGGGGCCTTTTTGGCTGAAATAGGTAATATTGAAATTGTTCAATATGTTTTGATACTTGTCAATAAAAATTCAAACTGTTTACCTTGTTTTTTCATTCAATAATTATATAGTACATAGCATAATAATAATAAATCACACTATATCAATTAAAAATATTATACTCAGCAACACACGTTGAAATGAGCAAAACCATCAGATAAATTAGATAGTTAAAGCCGCAGAAATTTTTTTTTTATCGAAGCCGATTCAATTCGTATATTATAGTAACTTACTTCAAACAATATTCGAATTCAATACAATTTGTTACGACCTCCTTTAGTCCTTTCAGTCAACAACAAAAAGTTTTATTATTCAATCACTTTGGTGTTGGTCGTGAAAATGTATCAATAAAAATGACAACCACATAATATTCTTTGCAACTGTAGCGCCACAGAACAAGACATATGTGACCTATTTGCGATCACAGCGTCATCTATCGGGCGTCACACGAAACTCTAATCTCCGCCGAAATTGGAAGTTCAAAATGATCTGTCGAGCGTATGAAGCCTTCCCTCCATTCATTCTATGCTCCTAGGTAATAGTACGGGTAAAAACTTACAGATACCACTCGTGTCGATACAGAGTGTTATAACGTAAAATTTAATTATGAAATTCGCAGGAAACGTAATTCAAAAACAGCTATCTCAGTTAATATTGGGCGTAAAAAAACGTTTGAATGGGCAAATTTGTAGTTTTTTTTATGGGCATTCATAATTCGGTAATAAGAAATGCATTAGGAGTCTTTCGCCTTCAATGTAAGAAACGTATACCGCCATTTGGCAGTGCATTGCATTAATTTATTATTTATTGGATTATTCAGCTTGATAGAACCAATGTTGGGGCGCAGCGATTATAACAAGAAATCCTACCCTGAACTAGATATCACACTGCCTGTATAATTTGGTATAATACCTACTCTCTTTTTCCTTTATCAGTCATCTGGGAGGAGATAGGTACCTACGGGGCGTGTCATTTAAAAGAAATTCAATTCCATGTTAAAATCCAAAATTGTTATTAACAATTGATTTTCACTAATCGACGGCTAAAACAAACCTTAATGACTTGTCTTTGAGAAAAATGAATATTTATCATTTCGAATAGAAAAATTCAAGGAAATAAATTTCGCGAAAACAACACATTCTTGTAATATCATTTACAAAAAAACGGTGAATTCTAAAAGAAAAAGGAGATAGACATGGCATTAACTAAATGAGAGACTTCAATACTGAAATGAAAAAACACAAAAATATTTGTTAGTTTTGATGGTGGAAATGTTGAAAAATAACCAAAAATGATGAGGAATATCCTTTTCGTGCATTTAATAGATACTTATAAATTTTTTTTTTTATTATTTTTATCTTTATACACTCATACATCCCTTCATCAATCGGAAAAAATAAATCGTTTCTGACTCCCTTTTTTTTCAGTAATGTAGAGCCTTAAAGCATCGTAAACCTAAAAATTTTATGAGAACTGTAATTTTTTGAATGATACACCCCCCTGTATTTTATTTTCCTAATCGGTAGAGCTCTTTCTTCTGATTTCAAAAATATAACCTTCATTTCTAAATATACAGGGTGATTCACGGTAGATGACACATTAGACGTTTCTGGTGAACCAGACATCGAATCGGTTTGAAAATTCAATGGTGTGCATTATTGGACATTCTCTATCCCAGTGGTCCCCAAATTTTTTTTTGCCACGGAACCCTAATCGGTAACATTTTCTATGGCGGAACCCTATTTTGATCCAATGTTAAGTTTGACTATTTTTATCTTCAACTTGACAAGGAAGAGCAAATTGTATGCCTGGAATATTAAATTGCTAAGATATTGAGAGTAAACAATGAATATAACTTTAATGCGAAGAATGAAACTTTTTTACGTTTTCTTTTATAATAGCACTAAAATTTGGCTTAATATCTGATAGTTGAATTCGAAGATCTGGACCTGCATCCAATCTATTTCGGTACTTGTTTTTAGTGTAAGAGTATGCTGCAAACCCAGTCTCGCATGGGAAAGTCGTAACAAACGAAAGAAGAGCCATAAAGCGGCCCATAGACGATCAATATTATTGTGCAATATCCCGGGTTGTACAATAAAACTGATCGTGTGTAGACGACATTGAAAGGTTGTGCAATATATTGCGTGAAATTCAAATCCGTGAAAATATATTGTGCAAACGGAAAAGAATTGTGCCGTCTGTAGGCAACATTGCGCAATATCCCGTACAACAACAACATTGTACAACCGTCAATATCACCCCCACACGATTCAATTTATTGCACAAACCAACTTATTGTACAATAATATTGAGCGTCTGTGGGCGGCCGTCAAAGTATTGTGCAATCCAAATTGCACAATAATATTGATCGTCTATGGGCCGCTTAATAGCCTTGTCAACTATTGCAGGGTATTCACTTTGATGTTAATCCAAAAGGCACTCAGGTGACTCAGGTTAAAATCTTCTGATTCAATTTTCTGTTTTAAAAGAGATGAACACATGATATCGATCAAATTCTCATACCTTGAAACAGTTAGCGTCGATGGTTTGGTATAATTTGCAAATGGATTCTGTACCCAGTCCATGTCTCCTGTATATTTTCCGGGAAATACTGTTCCAAGAATTTTGTGAGGCCAAGTGTTCATTCATATTTTTTCCACATTTGGGGTAACCTATAACTCATTTTCCTTCAGGAAGCCATCCAATAAAATGAAACATTCGAGATTTTTTTGTTCCAAACAATCGATCCAGAAACGAAGTTTATTCTTAAAAGAAGATATTTAGTCCCACACTGTACAAATGCTTGTGGCTTTTCCCTGTAGAGATTTGCAGATAACATAAAGCTTATCGAATATGTCAAGCCATGTAAGCCAATTTCATCAACCATTGCTCATCCTGCAATAGTTCAACAAGGGTACTGATAGATGCAGAAATTGGTTGATCGGACAAAAATATCTTAAGGTCATAGCGCAGTTCGAATAACCTTGATAAAACTCTACCTCTTGAAAGCCATCTCACTTCTGTGTGTGGCTTTCTACTCTTTCACACAACTTTTTGAACAGCCTCGACTGGAGCGGACGCGATTCAGTGTAATTCACAATTTGTATGACTTGATCGAGAACTTTT
This sequence comes from Adalia bipunctata, assembly GCA_910592335.1. Classification (NCBI taxonomy): domain Eukaryota; kingdom Metazoa; phylum Arthropoda; class Insecta; order Coleoptera; family Coccinellidae; genus Adalia; species Adalia bipunctata. The sequence continues at coordinate 48,582,033 of OU342950.1, read as the reverse complement.
TTTAAATCATATGGTATTTTCTTCGCGACAAGTGCATGACGATGTGGAAAACAATGACTGCAGCTACATTTAGGTGAAACATACTCGACTCTTGTTACAGTTCCTTTTATTTCCCCGACCATAGCTGCAGCTCCGTCACTTACGTCATTCGATATTATGCTTACTCATGTAAAATTTTATTTGGTTTTGTAATATCGTTTTCAAAATGCCGAGGAAAAGAGATTTTTTTGTTTCTTTTCTGAATGCGTTTCTTGAATTCTGCAATTTTCCTTTCATATCTTTCATGGTTATATCAAAATTTCTGCTTTTTAAATAGTTAAATATTTCGTTATAATATGCTTGTGTCTCAAGGTTTTTGTTTAAATATGCTTTATCCTTTATTTTCCATAAACATGGCCTTTTTCTATACATTTCGATCACCCCAGTTAGGATTTCATTTGTCCAGTCCATTTTTTAATTATTGTATACACTGTATAAACTCATATAAATATCCAAAAACACGTGGTCACCCACTTACTGATCGATATCACCGAAGGAAAGGTCTGCGAAGGGAGAGAACTGTCAAAGTCCGTACCGTGACTGTCATCGCGCAGGAGGGGTGGTACACGTCGGAGCTCGCGAGCTCCCTTCAAAAATTGGGGTTTTTATTTCCATGATATCTCACTTCATATGCGGCGTAGACCAACAATTTTTTTTTTATAAAACTTAATTTTCTCTCTATTACTCGCTTTTCTGTTCTGTTCGTATATTAGGAAAAAAACCTGGTGAGCTGTAATTTCACGAAAATTTGGACCAACAATTTTATTTCCATGATATCTCCGTCAATTTTCGGGATAAATATATGAAATTTTCAATATACATGCGGAATAATATTCTGGAGAATGTCTATTATTCGCTTTTCCGTTTTTCTGCGCTTATTAGGAAAAAAACCTGGTTGAAAATATGACCAATAAAGTTCCTACTTAATAATTCATTTAAAAATTGAGGGGGCAATAAACAAAAAAACTGATCAGTACACATTCTGAAATAGTTATTTCATCAAATAGTTCATTAATGACAGCGATTAATATTTGAGACCGTTAATTTTTCCGTCGACCTTAGCACAATTTGAATATAAATTTTGGATTGAAATAAATTTTTATTTTGCATAATAGACAAATTTGACATAATGTAAATTTCTATATTCATTCCGATATATGTATTAATATTTATGCTCCCTATGAAACAATTCGAAAAATTCATAGAGGGAATATTGGACATGTTGTGAAAATCAGAATATTTCTTATTTATTTAACATTTATATCATTACCTGTAAAGTCTGATAAGGAACGTGTGGAGAAAGTGGAGGTTGAAGTATTATTTACTTTGCAACTTTTATCACCTGAAATTTCTTCTGCAGTCTCTATTTTATTTTGAATGGAGTTTTCAATATACCCTTTAGTGACAGCAGTCGAGTTCCAACCAAGCTCGATGGTGCTTCGACTGAATATTTTATGTTCGGTTGCCATGACAATCATGCATTAAAATAAGAAATCATGCATTAATATAGGTCATTAACGGATGATTTTGAGTGCGTTAAAATGAGCGTTTATTCTATGGTCAACGGAAAAATATTTCGCATGAAAATTTCATACATTTATCCCGAAAATTGACAGATATCATGGAAATAAAATCGTTTTTCCAGATTTTCATGAAATCACAGCTCATCAGGTTTTTTTCCTAATATACGAAGAAGAACGAAAGCGAGTAATATCTCTAGAGCATTAATGAAAAAAAATTGTTGGTCTACGGCCTACGCCGCATACGAACAGAGATAGGAAATAAAAAGCCCAATTTTTGAAGGGAGCTCGCGAGCTCGGACGTGTACCACCTCCCCTTAACTGTCAAATGATTAGAGCGACCTGATCGGCACCAGATCAAATCTTACAGATCTCCCTTTCGTGTGTGCCTTGCTATTGGTGGAAGGACGTCCTGAACTGATTCGTAAAATTCGCCCCAAATAGTTGAATGGATCGTTTTCGTTTCAGATGTAATTATGGGCTCCACTGAGGGTTCTTCTGGAATAATTGGGAATGCAGTAATTGCAGTCCATTTCGACAATATTCTTTCTTTTTTGGCTTCAAAAATACTTTCATCTGGATCCATACCTCTGAACCCATGCTGCTTATACCTAGGATCCAAAAGTGTGGATTTCCAAAGTATATCTCAAGTCCTATAATTTTTCACAAATCTTGACTTAAGATCATCATAGATAGATAGTATATTTATCCTGAATGACATTACATTAATGTATGAAACATCAATAATTGCTGTAGCTTCATGTTGATCTGAATGCTAGTTTTTCATACTTATGAAAAACTAGCATTCAGTGCTTCAATAGTACGTTAGTCAGAATAGGGATTTTAGATAGGGTTATTGTTTTTCACTACTCAGTTTCCGAGTAACCTCCTCAAAAACTCGTAGAACGTCACGGCATTTTGTCATAACGATCCAATACTTACTGCTCAAATGTTGAACGGTATCGGGATTGAAAATTGCTATAGTACTACACTCTTTGATTCCTATTATAGCATGTAAAATGTTGAATTCCAGCGCGTATCAATCTTGTTTAACCCGGATAATAGGGCAGTTGAACTGTTTTTGGTGTTTTTATAATTCTTCCTGCGCTTGTGGGCTTCTTTTGAAATATTCAACAATGGGTTTTACTTCTTGTCGAATTGTTTTGATTTGCGATAATCCATTTTGAACAATGAGGTCCAACGTGTGCGCAAAACAGCCAACCTAACTGCCTAAACCTAAACCATGTGTCGGTTCTTGGTTTGGAATCGACACTTGAATGTAGGGAGGATTCGATGAGGTTATTGAAAGAGTATTGTGGAATGATTCATTTATTGATCACGATATTGGCCTCCTCAGGTCACCCGATTTGACGTCACTCCCTGTGAATAGCACTCAATTTCCGCAGTCCTCCAGTCAGCTGGTTTCGATCGATTGCTCCATGGAATTCGTTCCAAAACGATCGAATTTGTCGCGGTTATTTTTCTTTATGATTATTTAAATTTTATGAAAATGTTCGAATTTCGAACACCATGTTTGCTGCATTATCAGTTACGCACGCAACTATCTTATTTTGTATTCCACATCTGGTCAACCCTTTCATTAATTCTTTTGCTATATTTTCAGAATCGTGTTTTCCAGAAAATTTTAAAGAACATAATAAATGCGACCTTAAAGAACATTCTTCAACAATATAGTGAATCGTGATTGCTTCATAATTAACGTTACTTATCGATGTCCAGTCATCTGTTGTGATACAAATATATTAAATTCGATCTAAAGGTGAATGCAGAGACTCAACAGCATTATTGGTCCGACTGTCGATACCAAACACAGAAATATTTGTGTTTAGCCATTGTCTCTGCATGTAGGTAGGTACCTTTTGAACAGTTCATTCCCTATTCTTTGACATACGAGTTCAATTCCTTCAGAAATTTTTCTGCAGGCAACAGTGGGAGAGCCATGGCCATTCTGACAGCAACCGAGTTTTCGATATGCATTTGTCGAGCTGGAAATTATTTATAACTGAAGACGAAATTCCATATGTTTTGATAAAAATTTGACTTTGCATATACCAGGTGTCTCAGTATACCTGTTCCAATGGATTATCTCAGCTTTTTCGAAAGATGAAAATTTGAAAATTTCATGTTCGCCAATTTCACGCAACAAAAATTTTCATCTTTCGAAATGGCTGAGATAATCCATTGGAACATGTATACTGAGACACCCGGTGTATGTAAATAAATTTAATTTCTTCAATTTGGGTTGTTTGTCTTCTCTGACGAACAAGGGATTCGTCAATATTGACATTCGTTATTGTGAATTTATTGAATTGAACGAATTTTTTACTGCAATTACAGGTGAGAACTTTTTTGTTCATAGTACAATAATAATGAATGTGAATAATAAAATGTAATCTCTTCTAACAGAGAAACTCAGTGGTGTTTCATCAATTTGTATAAGATATCAGTTGATACTAAACATTGAAATAACCTTATATGTATCGTACCCACCTTTTTTAAAAACATTTTTAGCAAAGTGGAACCAGCAACCTCCAGTGAATACTTCCACTACCGCTTGTCTCACGGCCAACTCATAGTCTCACAAGACAGAGGAGATTACGAAGGCACCAAATAATTGTCGAGTGTGTAACGTTCCGTTTGCAGTTATTTTAAATTGGTTTAAATTCCCGCTCAGATTGTTAATGTGTTGTGATTTGTCGATATATGTGCCACTATAAATTGTATATTGGATGACGACATGCGTAAGGTACCATATTGTCTAGGTACATATGATCCTCATTCCTTTCGAATTTGGAACGCTAATGAATGAAGACGTCGTCAGCCTCTAGTAAATTTTGGTGTTTTTTTTTTCTTAAACGAAATATCTTCAGTGTTCGATTTGTTGGAAATCGAAAATCTTCGAGTTATATCTGGATGTTGAGGGTAAGATATAATTTTTATCAATCTTTGTCAATCGTTTTGTTTTCATTTTTTTATGATATTTTTTTCGTCGCCATTTTGTTGTCGATGAAAACCATTGCACTGCCGTCTTCATATTTCAATATTTCGATATTTTTACATTTGTTCAACACAAACTATTGACGACAGAGCAATGTAGTTTTAAGTGAAACTTATATTAATTCACATGAATTAATACATAGGTCCTCTTGCTGATCCGGCTAATCTTGCTGCTTCTCCTCATTTCTCATTACTTACAACTTCGTTGTGGCATCATTCATCATCTACACCGTGTGTCCAGGAAAGATTGGGACAAATAGATATACCTCAGTGGATTGGACTTACCATATCGCTCCTGCATATCCAGCCACTAGTGCTGAGACCAAACCATTTGACCGAAGGTAACCTGTTGAGTTCCACAGGATTCCCTTCAACGCCGGTGCAAGGATTTATCTCCTAACTCCAACCATAATAAATAATATTTTTGTTCAACAGTTCAAAAATCATACACATTTGTAAGAAGACTGTTAATGCATGGAAACTCATAATTTTTGAATCACTTTGAGTATTGTAGAGAGAAATCTACTGTTTAGCGGAGATTGTGGTCGATTATATCTTGGATTGTTTTAATATATGTTTGAAAGTAGTGTGTTTTATTCTGTGAATAGTAATCGTGGTCAGAGACCTCAATATCGGTGAGCCCACCCTGAGATATCTCAAAAAGAAAATAAGCTCTTAGCAAATTTCATTACTCAACACCCCAATATATGTTTCTCTGGTTCTGTTTGGCATTAAACAGAATACCACTGGATCAGTCAAGAATAGCCAAACGAGAAAATTATCAAAAAACTATACTCACTGCGTGATCTCCCTCATCCAATGGATGATGCGCTCCACCTGCTCTGGGTACAATTTTGAAGGTAGCATCCATATGCAGGTGGAGATTATTTGTGGTCAGGGCCTCGTTGAGGATACCACGAGAAATGAAAAATAGGGAGCCTTTTCTGATGCAATCAAAGAATTGCCTCTGTTGTGGCCCCAATTCCAAAGAGTACATTCTATATTTGAAACACAATTGAACATGAACAAAGTAGCATTAATTCTTCGTTCCAAAAAACAGATATGGTTAATAAAAAATGTTTGAAAAATATTGCCTTACGACTGATTTGCCAAATATTCAGCAGCCTCTTCTAAGGTCCCAGGGATAGGAGGTTGGACCTTCCTCCTTTCCCGTTGCATCATTGGCTTCACCGAATCAAACCCATTGAGTAGTCTAGGTGAAGCTTCATGATGCCGAATTTCTTCTTCAATATAAGTTTGAAGAGGAGTTGCTGCTTCCGTTCTTCTTCTAAATGCCAAAACATTTTTGAACCGAAGCTCTTGAAGCAGAACCACAACAGATTAAAGTTGAAGTATTGGTTTAATTTGCAGTAAACTGAAATATATTCATTACTTATAATATTATTTCAAATATTAATATACCCATTTGCGGAAAATAACTGATACATCCCAGATTATAGACTTCTCTTAGATTTGTATGAATATTATGATAATCTATTTAATGTTTATCTATGGAGTTTTTAAAACTACTTACTATTAAAAAGATTTCAAATCTATAGATTTCCGAGAGAAATATTTCGATTTAGAAAGTCTATTCTATCAAAACTTATACTCGCCAGACCATCCTTTGGCTGGTAACTTTACATGAATCTTTACAAGTATGCCCAATTTTATACAATTGCTAATCTGCCATTCAATTTCATGGATGATTTTTTTATTATTCATTCAGAAATGATACACAATTTCTATCCCTGAAAGCTTACCTCAAAATCAGTTGGTGGCCCTCCTGCATAACAATTCTTGCAGAGCAAAAATTTACATCCTTGAAACCCATAACTGAATGGTAAATCTATACAGGGTGAGTCTTTGACTTGTACATATATTTTAACTGAAGATTCCTCTCATCAAACGAAACACTTTTTTCCTATACCATTTTTCAAAATTCGGTTTGGTTTCGAAGATACATGGTGTCGAAAATCCATGAAAAAAACACTTTTCTGTTTAGGTATATCTTCGGAACCGTTATTTCGAATGAACTGAATTTTGGTTGATTGGTTACTCTATTCATGGTGCATATTTCTCAATCGAAACTTATTCAATATCTCTCCTGGTATAAAAGTTACAGGGTAGTCGACTCATCAATACACGCAAAAACACCATAAAACCACTTCAAAAAAATAAACGGTTCATAGTTTCGAAAGAATCAATCATTTAAGAAACTAAAAGTATTCCTATGTTTTTTCAATAAAACGCGTCGTTTTCGAGTTATTTCCAATTTTACGCGATAAAATTTGACGAAAAACTCAAAAATCATAAGAAAAATCTAGATGCAACCCTGGATTTATAATATCACCGAATCGAAGATGTATTAATATTCTGTAATCGAATTCAAAATTAACAATGTTGTCAGAATGTTTTGTATAATTTTCATTTGGAAAGACGGACCTAATAAGTATCGAACGCTTTCGATGTAGAGATGTGTGATAATGAAATTCCACAAATTTGGTAGATAAAATTGAATAGGTTGTAGCTGCCGACTCAGCTAATTGATTTTAATATATCATATTTTCATGTACGTATAAAATTGAGTTCTGAAGAGCAGGAAATTTCTCAAAGATCCTGATTGAAGTTCACAACCGATTTTTTTTTCGAAATTATACGTCCAGTTTATGAAAATTCATTCGTTTGTCCATCCTTCGAGAAAATATTGAAAATAAATGTTAGTGAAATAAAAAACTCAGGTATATGAATCATGAATATCGATTCAAACCTGCACGTATTAAATTAAAATTAACGGAAAATAAAATATTACTTTTATACTTAATTAATCAGTTGCGGTGTTCCTATCTGAACAATGTCCTCTGCCATAATTCGCAAAAATCCTAACTGGGACAATGAAACAAGAACCAACTAGGCTGAATTTTTCAGCCATTTTACACGAAACAACACTAGTAAGTAATAATGCACTCCAAATCAGCCTGCAGATATTTCCTCAAAACTTCCACGAAAAAAAGCGTTATCTAAAGTTCGTGCCCAAATTACACGTTGAAAATCGGGTCGTGTAATGAATACACCACCCAAATTAATCGTCATTTAGCTGACCGAATCAGTTTTCATACCGAAATAAATTACGCGGGAAATGATGACTTCTGCGAAGCCACAGAGAATCACGAATAGGCGCTTTACGCGTACGTCGTATATTTTTCCGCGGGAAGAAGGGATATGTCATTATGTATCTATGGTTACCTCATTTGGGATTTTACTTTATGCTGCCGATTAACCAATCATAATACATATTTCATATCGCACATGCGCAATAGTTCTCCGGAAGTTTGGCAGAACCACAGCCTTCTCTGTAGCTTCTGCACAGTGTATAGAAATCACATGATTTCTATAGTGTGGCTTCTGTTAGTTCTGTTGTGGCAGAACGCTTTCAAGGATTAAGTGTAAGGTGTAAAATTATGTGGTATTAACCCATAGAGAAAACAAGTAACCTTAACCTTACTTTTGTTGGGGTTTATATGCAACTTTTCCACTTGTGGAACAATATTTAGTGCTGAATTTAGATATTCATCATTACAAAACCTAGGTTTTGCTCGAGCTTTTTGTCTGTTGCTATTCACTTGTACCGAATATAAAATCATCAATCAAAACATAACTTGGCGTTCTCGATGAAAAACATCCGAATATTCGTGGTTTTTGAACAAGACTTCAGTCCAAATATGTACATATTCTGTAAAAAATTCAACCAATTAAAAGACTGTTAAACATAGTGAGGTAGAGGTTAAACAGTTGTTTCACGTCGCGTCGAACTGTCGAAGCAAGCGCGGGGTGCTTGTTCAGACGCAAAAGAAGGATAAGGATAGTCTCTCATTTCAGTATTTCACGTTGTCTGAACAAGCAGCCGCGCATACGCATAGACAGAAGACACATGGGAGGAAAACGATCTTAACTGTATTTTACAACAAAAATGAGCGGGTCTGGGGCCAATAATATTCGAATGTGCCCTAGCTCCCCTCGTGATTTCTCGAATACGAATTACTGAATTTTTTATTCCGCAAATTCAAAAAGCGGTTAAAATTGTTTTCCCCTGCGATCTTCAATTAATTTTCAGCAAATTTCCACACCACTCTTGAAGTATTGCCGTTGGTGCGTTACATTTCTTTAGTGGGTCGTTCGCCTTGAGCCCTACTTTCCCACAAGGATAAATACGGTGTTCAAAATGTCCTCCATCTGCGTCCAGACAAGCTTGCGCTCTTCTCAGTAGAGAATGTCTCGCATACTCTGGAAGTATAGGTCATTGCTCTGTTTTGATTCTTGACCACCTTTGAATGTTGCCAGATTTTATACTACACACAACGAGTATGTATGATGAGTGATTCAACACATTGATGCGTGCAAAAATATTTTTCCAGTTATTATTAAAAAAATGTTGCCCTAGTGAAAAAAATGTTTCAAGCACTCTAACGTGAGGTCAGGTTGCTTCCGCGCTCTTGTAAAATTTTTTGCGAAGTTATTCAAACTTCAAGAAATTACATCTCCAAACGATTTGTTTGTCAGAGATGAGAATGATATGAATTGTATTCTTATGGTCTATTGGTGTGAAATAGAGATGACTTTTTCAATTGAATTGCAAAACATTTTGAACTTTAAGATGCATCATAATAAAATAAATGGTTCACTTCCTATTTATTGCACCTAATATTATGAATGTTGCCTGTTGGTATAATATAACGACTAAGTGCCCAAGCTAGCAACACTGTACGTTAGATATCCGCGTTTCCCTACCCAAGTAAAAATTTTTGACTCATTTTGGGCAAAGTGTCGACGCTATATCGACACTGTAATTTGGACACGACACATTTTCGAGGCACATTGTCGACTTTTGGGCCATCAAAAGCGGGATATGTGACCAAAATGGTGATTGAAATGTGTACTGAATATGGCCTGAAATTCATCTAATAGTGAGTCTGAAATATAACAATTTTGTTTCGAAAATGTGTCTCGATTGTGTCTCTCGTTTCCAATATATACCTGAAATTGAACTTTGATGAGTCCAGAATCTGTCTATTTTGTTTCTAACTTGAGCAAAATGTGTGTCCATTATGTGTACAAAATGTACTTTGCATGTGCCTGGTAGGTGGACACGATGTTTCCAGAATGTGTTTGATATTGGTATTGTGCTCTGATGAGAGCCACAAAATCAACACATGGTGTTCTGAATTTTACCGAAATTATTCATTGTGCACCAAAATCAATCCAAATAGATCAAAATTATATTACTTCTCGATCCATTCTGGATAATCATGAACAGAAAACTGAAAGTGGTGTCCAAACGGGATCATGTTTCGGTAATGTGAATAAAATTTGGCTACAAATTGCCCATCTCGAAACATTTGTAGATAGTTGAAACAATTCAGAGTAATGTTTCCGAATAGAGACCAAAAATTCACTGAATAATGACTAAAATGTCACACAGACACATTTTAGCAACCAATTAGTCACCGAAGTTCATTATGGCCAAAATGCGTCGTCTTTATCACAGTATAGACCAACAAGTTAGTGTTTCTAGTTCGTCCATTTCAACATCACTTCCATACTCAGAATGTTGTTCTTCACTAATATTGTTTTCGAATGAATTTTCTAGAGATTCAGAGGTTGATTGCTCTATATCGCTGCTGAACTTATGGAAAATCTTTGAATTAATTACTTCTCCTTCATTGCCATCTGCAATGTTTTCCGTTTTGTTGTTTTTTTTATTGGAAATTGCACTACACTTGCTCTTACATTCAAAAATTCAGTCAATTTCTTCTGAGTAATGTCTATTTCTCTTTTCACACGTCTATAATAAGTGCTAGTGTGTACCCTTTGAGTAGCCTTTTTTTTTATCTTCACCATTTCTGTGAAACTTTAAACACTCTATTCAACATTTATCATATGCGCCATTTCGAGTACCTACCTACACTAACACTTTGACTAGACACATTGAAGGAACAAAATAGAAATTATGTGGGTACGATATTTCCATATGAATAGGTATCTGTCCGAACGACGCATTGTAGAAACAATGAAGAAAATCTATGTTTAAAATGTACCCAAATGGAAATTATTGTGTCTACTGAACTCATTTCAGTAACAAAATAGTAACATCTTGTTAAGAAACAAATTAGTCAAACTTGAGTCTTTTCAGTGTCGACTCGCCTGTGTCTACATATATTTGAAGAGTCCAAACTGACACAAAGTAGAGACATTTGAAACACATGTGTTTGAAATGTTGCTATTTAGACACGCTCATCCTTTTGACGCAATAAGTTCGGAATGTGTCGACACGAACTTGAACATTTTAGATAGAATTCACATTGTGGCAGAAGTGCTCCGAAAAGAGTCGACACAATCCAGGCACAAGTAAATTGTGTCCGAGATTTGCCATAAATTGCTACTTGGGTATAGCGCGTTCGCAAAATACATAATAGAACAGAATTATCGCTTACTGGCTTGTGGTACAACAGTAAACAATCATTCAGTTATATTGAGTTTCGAATAACTTCTGTATACAGATTATTTGAAAAACATCTTACAATTTTTAAAAAATCTTGATACTTTTTTAATGCCATTAGCACACCATTTTGTGGAGTAATTTCTAAAATTCACATCTCTCCACCCTGTTTGACATCTTTTCATTACACCTAGATCAATGAATTGTAAAGAATCCCTAACACGAAAATCTTCTCCCATATATCCATTTGAAATTCCTCTAGTGCAGTTTCAGTTTCATGATGTTTTCCATTTTTTCTATTTCGGCAACCCTCATCTGTTCGCAAATCGCAGCTAGCATCAGAAGCTTTTCTAGTGCTACTATAGATTCCGATAACAAGCGGTTTAATTTCTGGGGTCCAAAATTCTCGCACTTTGAACTTTCATTTATTGGAAACCCGTCCATGTTTATCTTTGCAGAAATAGATTTTATACATTTTATACGAGGATGTCTTTCCACGCGGGCTCTGTGTCTGAAGTATTCCATGGTACAAGATGTACTGATCTTTTAGAATGACCACTTATTCGTTTCCACTCACAATCAGATATTGCCGAATTCATTTTGTAAACGAAACCTGCTAGAAAACCCGCGTAATTTTTCTAGTATGTACTACAGTATGTGATGTTCATATATGTTTGTAGATAGAGGTATATGGAGATTCTTAAGTGATTTTATAACGCATGACTTGAGATAAATTCATTCCTGGGAACTACATTTTTATTCTATAAGCTCTTCATAAGAGGGAATTCTGCAGTAGTTATCAGATGATTATAAAATCTATTAAGATTTATTGTGTAATGTTCTACTTCTGCGTAAAGCAACAATCTTATTACTTTTCTTATGGAACTCTAATACAACTATCTATACAGATTCTTTTACAACCAACTTTTAACGCCGCTTATTATAAGTAACACAATAGCTATGCAACCGTATTATAATCTGTATAAGACTGCTTTAAAATTATTTTATAAGAATTTTATAGTACGTTATGCAACTGTTATAAAATTTGTTCACTCCGACTATTTCTCTATCGTATGATATGAGTTGTGAGAACGTCTATACAACCGCATTATAGAAATCCCTATATTTTATGATGAAATTGTCGTATTGGACGCATTAAAAAATAATTTTATTGTTTCAACCTGCGCTATACAGGGTGTCCCACTAGTGCCGCAGCGGACGATATACGCGTAACGGACTGCGTTTTGCAAAATTTTTTGATGCAGACTTGATATACTACAAGGAGAGCACAACCTAAAAATATTTTCGAATATATAGGGTGGCCCACAAAAGAGGAACAGCGGGTGACTTTGTTTTTTCAAATGGGACACCCTATATTCAATAGTGTTTTTCCATTCTCTGAAACTTCCTGCATGCTTTCGTATACTTTCTCACATATTTTTATTCGACAGTTTTCGAAATATTGGCCATTTTGACAAAAAAATGATACTTGTAGAGGCTATGTTATGCAATTATATTTCACGAACCCTTGCACAAACCAATAACAGTTTTATAAGGATTGAATGACAAGACTTCAAAGTATCACACTCAGCTATAATAAAGCATCACCAGCATACAGAGTGTCCACAAAAAGACTATCAACATGACGAATTTCAAATCGATTTTTCTTCATTTTTTCAAATGCAATGCATATAATTTTTTTTCATCATTGTAATCACCATTCAATATACTTCATTTTTTGTCAAATACATGATATGCATATCTCTAACGGAATAGGATTTTTTAGGGTTTTTCCTCCAAATTCACATTTACTTTCGAATTCAAAAAGCAAATTTGGCTTTTCTGTGGTTATTGGGAACTGTCAAATTATTCTATTCAAAATTTACATCATTGCAGCTTCAATTCAAATCATCATAGATTTTACGGATTGGATGAATACTCACACCATGATGTAAAAATTCAAAAAATACCAATGAGTTTGAATGTACAAGTTATGAATGCTTCAAAAAACGAGTTTCAAAACTTCAGGATACAAAAAAGTGCCCACTCTTATCCTTATACAACTTCCTTCGAAAAAATGATATTCATAAGTTTCACAGGCACGCACGCAGATATTCAAGCTCCCAAGCTCAAAGCTTGTTCGAAATTTCTGGAAGATTCGACGTTCCAAGTAGAAACATAGAAAATTATCAAAAATGTATTTTAAAAAATGGGTACAGAAAGCAAGTTTCTGTCTTCAGTAACTGATTTCATCACATTTTTGAGTAGATACATCAAAACCTGCTAGTTCCTCATTTCGCTTTAATATGAATTGAAGCTTCAAAGATGCTTATTCTGAGTGGAATATTTTGACAGTTCTCAATAACCACAGAAAAGCCAAATCTGCTATTTGAATTCGAAGGTATATGTGAATTTTAGGGAAACATTTCGAAAAAGCGCTTAAAAATCCTATTCCGTTAGAGATATGCATATCATGTATTTGACAAAAAATGAAGTAAAATGAATGGTGACTACAATGATGAAAAAAAATTATATGCATTGCATTTGAAAAAATGAAAAAAAATCGATTTGAAATTCGTCATGTTGATAGTCTTTTTGTGGACACTCTGTATGCTGAAGATGCTTTATTATAGCTGGGTAGGATACTTTGAAGTCTTGTCTTTCAATCCATATAAAACTGTTATTGGTATGTGCGAGCGTTCGTGAAATATAATTGGATAACATAGCCTCTACAAGTATCATTTTTTCGTCAAAATGGCCAATATTTCGAAAACTGTCGAATAAAAATATGTGAAAAGTATACGAAAGCATGCAGGAAGTTTCAGAGAATTGAAAAACACTATTGAATATAGGGTGTCCCATTTGAAAAAACAAAGTCACCCGCTATTACTCTTTTGTGGGCCACCCTATATATTCGAAAATATTTTTAGGTTGTGCTCTTCTTCTAGTATATCAAGTCTGCATCAAAAAATTTTGCCAATCTCAGGCCGTTACGCGTATATCGTCCGCTGCGGCACTAGTGGGACACCCTGTATAATGATTATGAAATAATTTCGTTCTTTTAGGGGACTATTTTGCTAGTTGGGCTACTAGCTTGCCCGGCGAACTTTGTTTCGCCTAAATGATACCTATACTTACGGTGGATTTCACAAACCGTAATCACCAGTGATCGGAGATCAACGGCTTGGTTAGATTTCTGAACTGTCAAATCGAGTTGATTCTAGATCAAGCTCTGATCACTGGTGATATGCTTTGTGAAACCCACCGTTAAAGTTGTATAAACTTACAATTGCTATTTTTTCAAGCAGGAGATAAATTAGGCATGATAAAAGTTCTGTCAAATGTCATCTGTCAACTGTCATCTGTCATTAGTCATCTGTTTACTGTCAAATGTCATCTTTCGAATGTCATATGTCATCTGTCAACTGTCATCTTTTCCATGGATATGAGCTGTCACACAAAACAGAAATACAAAAATAATATGTCGATTACTAATTATGGGCAATTTTGAATTCAGGTATTTCCGCAAATGTATTTATCACCCAAACATAAATCAAAAATATTTCAGAAATATAGAGAAAAGATGAAAATGGACAACTCACGATTGATGCTGATCATCACAATCCGATTTAGTTGACATACCGGTAAAAATTCACTGTTCTACCAACTTGAGATCTTACCCGCTTTTTGATCTGATAATAGCCTTCCATGTTATTATAAGTTCTATGCAAATTACACTATTGTGTAATTTGTATACAATAATTATTGTATACATCGCCATCTAGTGGCGATAATATCAAATATAGTACATTCACGACTACAGTGTCTAGATAAGAGCCATTAACCGTAGCGACACCTAGTGGCCTTATTCAAAAGGAGGAAAAGCATTTCCTACATAAGCAAACCGTAGCGACACCTAGTAGCCTTATTCAAAAGGAGGAAATGCATTTCCTACTTAAGCAAATTTTTCATCGAATTTTTCAGAATTTTAATATATTTTATAATAACCAGGCCGTAGACTAATCCATAAATGAAGTTTCATAACAAACAGTCCATCCGATCTCGAGTTATAAGTGGTGTAACCAACAACTCTCTTTTATATATCGTGGGCGTACAACCATAACCCCATAAGTCCAGAAATACGAGTTTCGAGAAAAATGCGATTTAGTGTTGCGAGCCTTGCATAAAATCCAGTCTTAATCGTAATAATTTGATATTTCTTTATTTGAATGTAGCTTTTGTTCAAGTATATTTCTGAGAAAATTAAAAGATATTTGTTCGCAAATTAAATTTTTATTGATAGTTTTTAACAAAAAATTGGACTTAATGGATTTTTCTGGAATATAATTTTACTTCTTGTGGACTTATTTGATTAATGGCTCTGCATCTGAACTTTCAAAATCCATATCGCTGTCTTCAACGGAGGGTTCTAGAGTTAATTCTCGAATATTTTTGTCAGTAGGGAGAGATTTGTACCATCCATGAAATTCAATGGGGATAGCTCAACTTTTGCATAATTTCATTTCATGAGGTCATCCTTTTTTTGTACTAATGGGTAGCATTTTATTGTACAATTTCGTCATTTGTTTTGGAAGTGCGGATGGTCTTCCTTTTCCAAATACAGTAGAGACTCGATAATCCGGATCAATTAATGCTAGGGCTAATCCGGATCATTGAGGAATCCGGAATATCGCGTCTTGCAATTAAGTAGAGATGCATTTTAAAAAACGGTTCAAATAAATAAAGGCTTCAATCTCGAAATCACAAAACAAATATATGATTTGAAATAAGATATTTCACGTTGTTTTTCAACTGTGAGAGTAAGAGAATGCTCAACTATAACCTTTTCCTGTATTTCTTTCAGGAGCAGAATATCAGTTTCCAATATAACACTCTTCTGCCCATTACAATCATAATGTAAAATATGTGTTTTATTGTTTTTTCCGTTAAAACATCAAGTTTAGACAAGTTAGAACTAATAATCACGTATGCAATGATCGCAAATTCGGATTATTGAGTCTTGAGATCCGGATTATAAGGTACATAATACAATCTTGACGTCAATCCGGACTAGTAAGATATCCGGACTATCGTTCTCCGGATTATCGAGTCTCTACTGTATGTTTATTGCTTTGTAGTCACTACTGTGTTCACAATTATACTGAAATTTATGGGGATACTGTTTGTAGTAGGTACTTTACTTTTAATGCGCAACCAGTTAACTGTTTTGTCCATCGGTGTCTTTCGAATTATTTTTCATTAGCAAGTCTGATAACATTTTTAAATCCCAAAAGTCTTGAAAATGTAGTTCCTTAACATTATAAGGACCGCTCGTCTTATTTCGGTTTCTACTCGATCTTGCTATATGAAATATATTGAGCCAATCTTTCATGGCATATACTGGAATACATTTTTTGGCACGCTCAATTGCACTGTGCGTTGAGTCGACTTCCTTATAGAAAAAGTTCCGATTTCCGAACTTCCCCTTTTTCCATTTAGTTCACTCCCACAATAACAGAAGGCGAAATTGGGGGAGCTGATGGACTTAGTGTATTTTTGTTGCCGACATTTTTGATATTGCATTTCGAAAAATCCCCTAAGTGCACTTAATAGATTTTCACTGTCAAACGTCAGGCTATTGTGGACTAAGTTTAAATTATGACGGGTGTAGATTCCTCGAAAAGATGGTATTGGAGTTGAAGGTTTTTTGAAAAGTTGCGTTACAACTTACGTTACAACTTACGTGTGATAAAAGGTCATTTTATCAAAAAATGGACTTAGTGGGTTTTGGTTGTACGCCCACGATATACAGGGTGAGTCTTCCCAAGTAGCACATAGTCATAATATTAACATTATGACTTCTTATACCGTCGTGGAGACCACGCATTTGCATTGTTTTAAAACCAAAAAGTTAATATGCCTTTGAAAGCTTGCTGGCGTTGCTATGACGTCTTACAGTAGATATAACGAAAGCATAATAAAGAATTCTCCTGATGCAGTTGTAGTGTGGTTTGTATGTAAATGATTCGTACGTCCCATTACTGTCTTCAACTGAAACTGTAAAGCAGTTGCTGTGAGGTTTTTATGACAACGAACATTTGTGGTTCTAATAAATAGATTTATGTAACTTAACAACAACAACATTTCGTACTCATATAATATAGTTATATTATATCAACAAAAAAACTCAGGTCGCTAAGACAACATTACAATAACCCAACTGTATAAGTTGGGTTATTTATATGTTGGTTAGGTACCTATATTAAATTGTTGTGTGTAGATTATTCAATAAAAATATAAATAATTAAGATGCTAAAGCGAAAATGTAATCTGCCTTACAAGAGAACGGGGGGATATCGAAAAATATTAAAAAAATATAAAGAGCAAGGAGTGCCTACACCTGAGATAAATAATCAAAATCAGTCAATGGATAATACACTGCAAAGAAATAAAGAATTGGATGCAGCTCCAGGTAATATTTTACCTGTACTCAAGATAAATTCTCATTCAGAATCACCTACAAGAATTACCTCTGTGGAGAGTGATTTTGAAGAAAAGAGTACTGATAAGGATGAAGGTGATGAAGAACCCTTGGAAAAATCTTTCATTTTCAAAGAAAAGTTGAGAAACTGGGCATTAGAACACAAAATTGCACACACAGCATTGAATGGCTTATTGAATATTATAAAATGTTCAACAGAAATTAAAAACCTACCAAAAGATGCGAGGACTTTATTGCAGAGACCTCGAAAAATTGAAGTGATCCACATGGGTCCAGAACCGGATGGTTTATTCTGTTATCACGGATTACAAAAATGCCTTAATGATATTCCTTCCATAATAGAGCCAAAAGTGAGCTCTGAATTTCACTTGTCATTTAATATAGATGGTTTACCTATCTATAAAAGCTCCAAATATGAATTTTGGCCTATTCTTGCCAAAATTGAAGAGATTCCTGGGCTACCCCCTTTAGTCTTAGCAATCTACTACGGAAAATGTAAGCCCGATTTGAATTCATTTTTGACAGATTTTGTTGATGATGTGATGAGATCAGTTACAAATGGAATAAAAGTAGGAGACCGTTTGATTACTATCAAAATTAGATGTTTCATTTGTGATACACCAGCCAGAGCTTTTATCAAAGGTGAGAAAAATTCTGTTCAATTCTCTGAACACAGTTTATATTACTTTTCATTTCAGGCACTGTCAATTTCAATCACCGTCATGGTTGTGCTAGATGCACTGTTGAGGGAGAGTTTTTCAAAGAAGGTCACCACATAAGTTTTTATAGAAATAATGCTACTTTGAGAACTGATGCCTCATTTCGCCAACGTTTGGATGAGGATCATCATAAGGAAACAAGTCCACTTGAAACTCTGCCCATTGATATGGTCGCTGATTTTATTATAGCTGACCCATTGCACTTATTGGATTTGGGAATCATGAAAAAATGTTTGGTAGGCTGGGTTCATGGAAGTTTCAACTTTAAAACTAAATTTAGTGCAAGTGCAATCAGTGAAATATCAAATATACTGTTTGTTCAGTAACGCCCTTTATATGAGAGCGCCTAAATGTTTACCCCTAAAGTTAGTTTCAAATAATTCCGCCCACTGCGCATTGCATTCATTCGTATAAGCCGTCCCGAACGGTGGCTGTGATCAAAATGTGGCGGATGTTCTTCTTTAATCTTTACGCATTTTCTGTGGTTCGGATAGAAGTGGAAGGGGGATGAATTGGACGCGGGAGAACGATAGATTCTAAAACTCATTCTTTTTGCTGTTTAGTCGTCGTACCGAGTACTTGCATGAGTTGCACATTGGCCTAGTCGCCACTTGTTGTAGAGGTCCTATAGTCGGCCATTTTTCTAACGTCGCCAATCAACCCTAGTCGGTTGTAGTTATCGTTCGTAGTTAAACATCGAAACCACCCTCGTCGGTAATTATAGAAAGTGCGTGTACCTACTGATTCGTAGTTTTCGATCAACTGTGTAATTGAACTTGTGTGAAAAGTGTATAAACTGTGTATTGAGACTTTCTTCAATAAAAACTTCTAAAAAATAAACTGGTCCTTCGAAATAAAAATATTAAACCCAACACCTGATTGCAGTCCTTATTTGTGTAGGGATGTTTTACATCGACTAGCTACATAAAATGGTCCTTCGAGCCGGATACAAATTACATAAAGTGTGATATAGATTGGAGATATCCTTGAAGAAGTCATCAACAGCATCTACAAATCCACGTGGTCTGAAGCGGACATATTGGACAAGCACTCCGAACACGTGCTCAAAGCTTGGAAGAGTCCATTTGTAAGGGGAGCCCGCTGTCGACGCTTCACATCGAAGAAGAGGTCTTGGAGAACATCGCAGGATTTGTACACACTGATAAGTCAACTCCAAAGAATTTATTTTTTCTATTTTTTATTTTCTTAGTTCTTTTTTGTAGTCAACATGTCTGAAGACGAAGTTAAAAATTTGGTCAAACATAGAACTATAGTTAAGGGTAAATTAACTAGAATGGCCAATTGGTTCGGTCAAGATGAACCAAAAGATTTCGAGCAAGTTAAAATTCGTAAGGTTCAATTAGTACAAATCTTCAAAGATTATGATGATTTTCAAACTCAGTTGGAGTTATTTGATTTTGAATTGTATGGAGAAGACAGAGATATTGTTGAAACTAAATATTATAATGTAATTTCTGTTGCTACGAAAATTATGAATCAGTTCGAAGACGCACAAAAACCTAATAAATCCACAATATCACATTCTAGCATTAAGTTACCGGAAATTTCAATTCCTAATTTCTCGGGCGATATCAAACAATGGCCCAGCTTCTTTGAATTATTCAATGCTCTCATAACAGATAATGAAAAATTATCTGATATTCAAAAATTGATTTACTTAAAATCAGCTTTATCCAAAGAACCGTTACACTTAGTTGAAAATTTGGAAGTTGTCGGTTTAAATTTTCCTATTGCAATCAATACTTTAAAAGATAGATATGATAACCCATATCTTATTGTCAATGCATATATTCGCAAACTATTGAATGTTCCATCCTTGACGAAAAGCAACGAGCACGCGTTAAGAGATTTCATTACGCAAATCAAGACAAATATTGCAGCCTTGAAAACTTATAATTTATCGATATTAACCGATTTAATTCTCATTCAAATTTTCACCCAGAAATTGGATTTTGCTCTCAAAAAAGATTTTGAAGAAGAAAGGAATACATCAGGATTTCCAACGCTCCAAGAATTCATTGATTTTTTGGAAAAGAAGTATAAAGTACTCGAAAATTTGAGTTCAACCGAACAAACAGGGCATTCAAAATTCAAAACTTCCCCAAAATATACTCATACTAGTTCTCATTATGCTAACACTTCGAACAAAAGTAAATTCTGCAAATGTTTTATGTGTAACACTGATGAGCATAAAATATATTCGTGCAGAAAATTCTTGAATTTGACTCCAAACGATCGCCACACTGTAGTGAAGGAAAGAAATGCTTGTTTGAATTGCCTTGCTTTAGGTCACAATGTACAGTCGTGTTCAAGTCAACGTACATGTTCCAATTGCCATAGAATGCATCATAGTCTGCTCCATTTCAATAGGAGTTCAACTCGCAATTATTCTAATACGGTTCCTAGTTCACGATCCGATAATGATTTGTCCAGATCAAATAATCATTCACAAGTTCTGAATCAATCGCAAACACCTCCTAATTTGTCCTCTAGTGCTCAACCATTTATTCCAAATCGTAATGAAAACATTAGTTCAGTTCAAAACGTGTCTACTCTTTCAGCTTCATCTTCTAATAATGAAGTTCTTCTAGCTACTGCTTGTGTCAAATTGTATGATTCGTATAACAAGCAAGTCATAGTTCGTTGTTTGACGGATTCTGCAAGTCAAACATCTTTTATAAGCGAAGATCTTGTAAATAGACTGAATCTCAAACCTTACAATCAAACGATACAAATTTCTGGCATTTCACAAAGTTGTTCTATGTCAAATAGAATGATTGATCTAACAATTCACTCGTTAGTATACCCTGATAGAAAGTTTAAGGTTTCCTGTGCTATCCTCAAAAATATAACTTGCAAACAACCACAATCACCTATAAACTTGTGTTCTCTTCCAATTCCTACTGATATCATATTAGCAGATTTTAAGTTCAATATTCCTTCCAACATTGACATTCTCTTAGGTGCAGATATTTATTTTGAAATAATTACCGATGGTATCATTAAATTGGGTCCTGGACGACCTGTTCTCCAAAACTCTCACTTAGGATATCTAATTGCAGGAAAAATTCCACAGTCAGCTCACATGTCTCGCGTAACTCATTTAGCAATTGCACAATCTTCTCATAATTCGCTTGAATATTCAAAGTCAGTTGCAAATCAAGAAGATACGTTAAATAATATTCTAACTAAGTTCTGGGAGATTGAAGAGATCCCAAATCAATCTGAACCCATTCTTTCTTCAGCAGAAGAACAAGCTGAAGAAATATTCAAAAACACAACCATTCGGTTACCATCTGGTAGATTTCAAGTTGACCTACCGTTCAAAACTCCCAACGAACCATGGAAATTGGGTGATTCGTATTCGCAAGCGAAAAAAAGATTCTTGAATCTCGAAAGACGACTTCAAAATTCGCAGGAACTAAAACTTCAGTATTCGGATTTTATAAAAAATTATATATCCCTAGGACATGCAAAATATGTACCTTTAGCATTAAAAAATGAATTATCCCAAAACAAGTATTTTTTCCCTCATCATTGTATAATGCGTGAGCAAAGCCTCACAACCCAACTTCGAGTAGTTTTCGATGGTTCAATGAAATCTTCATCTGGTTTTTCAATCAATGACATTATGCTCAAAGGTTATACAGTACAACCTGACTTGTTCGACATTTTGATTCGTTTCCGTGCGTTCAAATATGTCCTAATTGCTGACATTCAAAAAATGTTCAGACAAATCCAGATAAATTCGAATCACACATTTTTGCAAAACATTTTGTGGCGTGATAATCCTCAAGACGAACTGAAGTGCATAGAATTACAAACAGTTAGTTATGGCACAAATTCTGCTCCTTTCCTAAGTACAAGATGTCTCAAAGAATTGGCAATTCATAATAAAGTCGCATTTCCTCTGGCAAGTGAAGCACTTCTGCAGGCTTGCTACGTGGATGATATCCTTTATGGTTGTCATGATATCGATAGTCTGTTTGAAGCACATAATCAGCTCACACAATGCCTACAATCAGCCTGTATATCTCTCCATAAATGGGGATCCAACTCTCAAGAATTCTTAAAGAGTATTTCGTTTAATTCTCAACAGGACAATTATGTTCCAAATTCTGAAAATTCGTCCAATAAAATTCTAGGTTTGATATGGAACTCTCATTCTGATAAATTCGTTATTTCATTACCTACTTTTTCGATCAAAGAGTCTTATAGTAAAAGAGAGGTTCTTTCAATAATCGCATCCATTTATGACCCTATAGGATTAATCAATCCCATTATCGTAAGTGTAAAAATCCTTATGCAGAAAATTTGGATTGCAAAAACTGGTTGGGATGAAAAAATAGACTCCGAAATTCTTTCTGAATGGACAACATTCTTGAAAAATCTTTCATTGCTTTCTAAATTAGAAATTCCTAGAACTATTCTACAGTTTCATTCTGATGTCACTCAATATGAAATTCATGGATTCTGCGATGCCAGTTCTCAGGCGTATGCAGCTTGTGTTTATTTACGTACACTCTACGCAGATAATTCGGTCACATCACATCTGATTACGGCTAAGAGTCGTGTTGCACCCTTGAAAATTTTGACTATACCCAAACTCGAACTAATGGGCGCACTACTTCTATCAAACCTTGTGTCAAAAATATCAACTTTATTGCCAGCTCACTTACGAAATATTAATTCCATAAATCTATGGTCTGACTCGGAAATAGTGTTAGCGTGGATTCGATCTCACCCATCACGTTGGTCTGTATTTGTTTCAAATAGAATAGTTCAAATTCAGGACAATTCCAAAGATGCTACTTGGCGACATATTCGATCGAAGCTAAATCCAGCGGATATACTCTCTAGAGGTTCATTGCCATCACAATTACTTGGCTCAGATTTATGGTGGAATGGTCCCGATTTTCTTCTTCAATCAAATCTAGATATGACACAATTTGAATTCAAAAAAATCATTGCAAATCTCCCTGAACAAAGAAAAACTGTCCATCTTATTCGAAATGAAACAGATATTTATCATGTATTCACGAAATTTTCTGATTTGTTTCGCCTTAAAAGGGTGATAGCATATTGTTTGCGATTCATTAAAAACTCAAAAAAGGGTTCTGAAAAATTAATTGGTTCGCTTTCTGTTTCTGAATTGGATTCGGCAGAAAATAAAATTGTTCAAATTTGTCAACAAAAATATTTTTTCGGTGAAGTTGAAAACATTCAAAAAGGAAAAATTCTAAAAAACAAAGCCGTTCAAAAACTCAATCCCTTTCTTGATTCATCTGGACTCCTGAGAGTTGGTGGTAGACTCTCGAATGCTAATATACCATACAATCAAAAGTTTCCTATGTTACTTCCATCCAGAAATCATATTTCAACACTAATTCTAAAATCAGAGCATTTGAGGCTCTTGCATGCTGGTCCTCAGAACACACTTTCAAACGTTCGACTGAAATATTGGCCGCTAGATGGGCTTAGAGAGATAAAACGGATTATGAACAATTGTTACACATGCTATAGGTTCAAACCACAATTCTGCACGCAACTAATGGGTAATCTTCCAAAGGAAAGACTTCATGTGTCACGTCCATTCACTAACACCTCTGTCGACTTTGGAGGCCCTTATTCAATTAAATCTTCTCTCTTAAGAAGAGCTCCAATCTTAAAATGCTATATCGCAGTTTTTGTGTGTATGACAACCCGAGCAGTTCACATCGAACTAGTTTCAAGTTTGAGTACAGAGTCATTCCTACTCACTTTAAAAAGATTCATTGCCCGTCGAGGAATTCCTTCTACAATATTCAGTGACAATGCCACTAATTTTTTAGGTGCTAGAAACCAGTTGAAAGAATTGAACGAATTCTTTCTAAGACCTGGAACTTCGGAAAGCATACAAAACTACGCAATACGAAATAATATTCAGTGGAAATTTATACCACCCCGTTCCCCACATCACGGTGGGCTATGGGAAGCAGCTATCAAAAGCGGAAAATACCATATAATCCGAATCATGGGAAATTATGTATTCACTTATGAGGAATTCAGTACTGTACTATCTCAAATCGAGGCAGTATTGAACTCACGTCCAATATGCGAAATGTCAAACAGCCCTTCAGATTTCACCTGTTTAACACCTGGACATTTTCTGATAGGATCTAGTTTAACAACATATCCTGAGAAAGATGTTGCATCCACTCCTATCAATCGTTTATCCCTTTGGAAAAAATGTAGTCAGATTCAACAACAATTCTGGGAACATTGGAAAACTGATTACCTAAATAGGCTACAAAATAGACCCAAATGGTTCATTCCTTACAATAACGTTCAAGTTAATGATCTTGTCTTATTGAAAGACGAACAAACACCCCCACTCAAATGGCCTTTAGCCCGTGTAATTGAAGTGATACCTGGGAAAGATTCGCGTGTTCGCATTGTTCGTGTTAAAACTCAAGGAGGAACATTCACTAGAACTATCACTAAGATATGTCCACTTCCATTCTGCAATGAAAACATCGGTAATCAAGACTGATTCTCAATATGATGTCAACTTTGCTTCTTTCTTTCTCTATTATTACATTTTTCTTGTTATTTCATTTATCATATTTTTTTTGCATTTTTCACTCACTTTTATTCTTAACCTGGAAGGTTCAGCCCGGGGAGTATGTTCAGTAACGCCCTTTATATGAGAGCGCCTAAATGTTTACCCCTAAAGTTAGTTTCAAATAATTCCGCCCACTGCGCATTGCATTCATTCGTATAAGCCGTCCCGAACGGTGGCTGTGATCAAAATGTGGCGGATGTTCTTCTTTAATCTTTACGCATTTTCTGTGGTTCGGATAGAAGTGGAAGGGGGATGAATTGGACGCGGGAGAACGATAGATTCTAAAACTCATTCTTTTTGCTGTTTAGTCGTCGTACCGAGTACTTGCATGAGTTGCACATTGGCCTAGTCGCCACTTGTTGTAGAGGTCCTATAGTCGGCCATTTTTCTAACGTCGCCAATCAACCCTAGTCGGTTGTAGTTATCGTTCGTAGTTAAACATCGAAACCACCCTCGTCGGTAATTATAGAAAGTGCGTGTACCTACTGATTCGTAGTTTTCGATCAACTGTGTAATTGAACTTGTGTGAAAAGTGTATAAACTGTGTATTGAGACTTTCTTCAATAAAAACTTCTAAAAAATAAACTGGTCCTTCGAAATAAAAATATTAAACCCAACACCTGATTGCAGTCCTTATTTGTGTAGGGATGTTTTACATCGACTAGCTACACTGTTATCATTCAATGAAACTCTACCCACAGAAATACACAGGTCTGTAAGAGGACTAGATTGCCTCAGATTTTGGAAAGGCCTTGAATTTAGAACATTCATCCTATATCTTGGTCCAGTAGTACTGAAAGACTTCCTGAGTCCTGATGTTTACTTGCATTTTTTAAAATTGTTTTGTGCTGTGACTATTTGTTCATCGAATGCCTATTTCAAATACTTAGATATTGCCAAATACTTATTCAATGATTATGTTGAAGAGTTTATTGATATATATGGAAAAGATTCTATAGGAAGTAATGTGCACAACCTGGTTCACGTAGTTGATGATGTCAAGAGATTTGGGCCACTTGGCTCCATAAGCACATACCCTTTTGAAAATAAATTATTTCTTATAAAGTCATTATTGCGTGGTGGTAAATCACCACTTCAACAAGTGGCTATGCGATTAAGTGAATATTCGAAATCAACTTGCATGAATAAGACTAAGAATTTGAGATATCCTTCAGTAAATTGTTGCCGAAAAAATCTGGTTGATGATAACTCCTTCGATCAAGTTCATGTTAGAGAAGGGCTTAGCCTAAGGAATGATGAAAAGAATAAGTGGTTTTTAACTAGAAACTCTGAAATTGTAGCAATGCAATATGCTACATATTCTGATGATGAAGTTTATATAAATGGGAGAGCTCTAAAAAAAAAACACCCTTTTTTTGACAATGATCCTATCAATTCATTTTACTTAAATATTTTCCAGTCTAATGATAAATTATTGAACAATGCTAAACTATATCACATAGAAGATATTGAATGTAAATTAGTTTCATTGAAATATAAGGATAGTTTAATTTTTTTTCCTTTGTTGCACTCCTTGATTCCTAATAATTGATAACAAATTATGAATTGACTTGTTTTTATGTGTTTTGGAATTATCCTTGTGTAATTTTATGTGAATATTGTGAAGAAATAAAAACATTATTATTATTATTATTAGTACATGTTTAGAGCTGAGGCAAAGCCTATGCAAGCTCAAATACAGAAAGAAATCAATTAATACAAAACAAAACTTAAATACTGGAGAGAAAAAATAAGAAATGATTCAGAAACAGAACAAAACTCAGGTAGTGGAGGATTACGAATGTCTTTTATGTCGGTCCAATCTATTCTTAAATGCATTCACGTTTGCAGCTCCCACAACATCAGCTGGTAAGTTGTTCCAGGTGGAGAACACTCGATTAGATAAAAAGTGCTGACGAGGGGTTGTTTTGAAGTTCTCCTTACGCAACTTATACGCGTGGCCTCTCAAATTATTTCTGTTGTAGACGAAGAAAGCTGACAGATCGGCTTGTGTGGATATAATTATTAGAATTTTATTTAATGATCAAAAGAATTTGAACTTCAACCAAAATTAAGATAAATAATGAAAATAAAACATAAATAATCTGAGATCAAATCATAACAAAAACATTAATATAAAAACTGAGATCTGAATAAAAATTGACTAGAAAAATATCTTTATTACACTTCTCACTCTAGCTCCAATATTGTTTCCTCAAAATCTTCATTTTCTTTATTTTCTAGACCTTCCGTTGGTTCCTCTAAGGATATATGAGATTTCTTTCGAGTTACACATACAGGGTCCGGCAGAGATGTATGACGTTTTTTGGATGCGTATAACTCGGCCAAGGGGAAGCCTAACTTTTTCGAAATGGTTGATATGTGACCGCAAGGAGTTGCCATTTTTTCTTGTTCAGTCGCCATGGAGACGTGGTCGCTAGAGCAACGGGTGTTTGTATACGAAAGTTTCATTGAAACCGATCGTTCTGTGGTAGCAACTCAACGTAGATTTCGAACACATTTTAATGTTGGAAGGCATGGACGTGTTCCTTCACGAAACACCATCCTAAAGTGGGTGCACAATCTCCGGACGAGAGGATCGTTGAGCCCTAGTGTACCTAGGGGCAGAGAAAGAACTGCTAGAACTCCGGCTGCAGGAGTGTGTGGAAAAACAGGGCAACCACTTAGATAACATCATCTTCCGTTCATGATTATTTTTTATCCTTTTTTTTTGATGTGGTATAAATGGCAAACTCTCATGTACATTTAAAAAAAATAAAATTTCATTTTCCTCAAAATCTCACTTAGTTATGATTTTTTCAAAAACGTCATACATCTCTGCCGGACCCTGTACTCTTGGAGTCGATATCCGCTTCAATCCTCTTACTGCTGCAGTTGCTCTTGCTTCGCTATATTTCAGGATAGAATGCTTAAAAAAATCCTCATGATTTAACTGAGTGTATGATTGATCTCCTGCTTTCACAATTCCGTAGAAAAAATTAATGAGGGCACTGAAACTAAATTTAGATTGTTTTTTTGAAGATCCAGTCCAAGTGAAGGACGTGAGAACCTGCCTTTCAACTAACTTATCTATCAATAAATAAGAAATTTTCTTCCAATTGTATCCAGCACCAATATACTCTTGGCTAAATTGTTTAGTCATTGATTTCAAGAAGGTTACATCTGATAATTTTTCGTTAAGAGAGTTTAACGCTTCCTGCGATTTTATTGGAAATAAATTTATATCTTCTTCTGTTTCAGGAGGATCTTGCATATTCAAAAATGTTGCGTTATGGACAACACTCACTCTATTCACCAGAATATCCAGGATCTTGTCGACCTTAGCATTGAGCTTTATTATGTCACCTCTGAGCTCTTCTATGTTCGTTGCAACATTTGGAAGATTCACAACGAGTAAATCTTCAGATAAAGTTTCCAAATTTTCCTTTTCGCCTTGAGAAGGTTCTACCAGTGTTTCATCCACCATATTGTTATCAGAGGAGTCCATCTCTGAACCACCAAAATTTCCAGCACTACTACTGCTGGTGGCATCACTATTTCGACCCTCGGATAACTCTTGTAGTATTTCATTATAATTATTACTGTCATTGGTGTCAGACAATACTCTTGCTGGATGAGCTCTCTTTTCCTTAAGCTTCCAGAAGTACCTAAGAATAATACATTCTCATAAGAATTCCATTACACTCAACAATGACATTTTAATTACCTTTCTTCTTCATCGGTATCATCAAAATTAGCAAATCTTTTTTCAGCTTGAAGGGCATCTTCCAGAGTATTATATTTCCCTTTAACTTCACAACTATATCTTTTCCAGTCTATTTCCGGTGGATTTTTATTTTTTCTTAATACTTTCCAATTGCCACTGCTAGGAAAATATAGTGTTTTACCGTCACACCAACTAACAGGTACAGTGGTCAGAAAAACCTTTCCATCTTCAACGGTTTTAACAACGACGAAAGACATATTTTTGCGACACTTTTGCGATACAATAAAAAATGAATATTCAAAATACTGAAAATAATTATTATAACCCTACTTTGGTCTTTGTTTTCTCTGGTCATAACGTTTTTCGTTTTGACAGCATTACGACGTTGCAACTACAAGACTTTGGACTTGGTACTTTTTTTGACACTGCGACTACGGTACAACCCTTATAAGTAAGACATTAATATGTCTTTGAGACACTCGTGAACTATTCTAGGATAGTATATACCGGTGTTATTACAACTTTTCTATACTTAAAGGATGGCATCCATGTTCTTCGATTTATTGATAAGTGGATTACGGCAGCCATATTGGAACCAAATTATTCAAAATGAAAAATATGCGATACTGGTTGATAAATCAACTTCAGAATCATTGAAAATGAAGTAATCCAGTATTTTTGGTTACGTAATGAAAATATTTCAACGATTAATAGGAAAAAATTTTTGAAGTTATGTTTTCAGGAACTAAACAAATAATTTAATACTCTCCATTTTCGAAGCGCGTGAATTTTATGGGAGTAGAATTAAATTTTGATCGTGAAAATGGATTTGCCTAGTTGCTACAGGATTTCAGAACAATCCTCCAACACTTAAATGAAAATCATTTCATCCTCCATATCTATATAGGTATAAGTATTCATCTTGGCCACTTATTGTGACATTACCAAAGTGTACAATGAAAACCGAATTATATATTATAATAATATCACATAAAATCTTTCGATATGGTATACATATTGTAACACTTTTTATCTGAACGTTTACTACCTTCATACATAATGCTATAATGACTACACTATGACTACAGAACGACGTAGTATTAGAGTAGGAATAACATTCAATGCAACCCCTGTCCGACTGGCTTAGAGAGTCTTGATTTGCTAGTCATTACCACTACATTATAACGTCGATTTGATGTTGGAAGTATGTGCCTTTTTGTCGTATTGGCATACATACCGACGTCTGCAATAGTACAATACGTAAGTCATGGTCATTTGCGTAAGGTCTTGTAGACGTATGTACAACCGAATTATGACATTTCTGTGCTACTTGGGTTTGACTTGTACATATATTTTAACTGTAGATCTAACGAATTTCTACTTGGAGCATTTGATGTAACATTCGAAATACTAGTTTCGTCTTGTGCCAAACAGTTTGCCATATCTGAAGCACGTAACTCAGTATAGATCAATACTCTTTTATAAGCAGCTTCAAACTGCATTGCCGTGGGATTATTATTGAAACCTCCTCTAGATCTTATTAGGGAAAAAACATTTCTAAATGATCTTGACTCAATTTGTAGGTACATTGAAATTTCATGATTCCTGTTTTTATCAACTCATCGAATAAATTTCCAACACTAATCAAGCAAATTATGAGTCCTAAGAAGCCTGTTTTTCGTTGGGATGAGATAATCGGAACTCCTCTGTGGTCTTCGAGGGAACTCAAGTAATTTACTGAAGAATCTATCCTTTGATAAAAGATTCATTATCTTCAAAGAGAGGTTTCTTCATCATCGTTTTATTGAAAAAATTTCTGCTGTTCAAGAAATCGAATATATCATTCATTCTTCTGCATAAATTCACTAGGGGCTCACTTCCATTAAATTGGGCAAGATTTAAATCCTTGTCACAATACTCTATAGCATCAGCACCACTAGTGCTGAAAACTTGAACTGCCAATTTTACTCGCATCTTCTCTTTATGGTAATTTAGATATCTATTTCTAATTTTAGTAGCTGCATGAAGCCCTGATTCATTCTGCAGTTCCACTAATTCTTTGAAAAATTTCCAACTTATTTTCTCGTTCGATTCATCATAAAAAAACCCCAATCTCCAAGAGTATTACGACATAATTTTATCATGTGGCAGGCATCCAGAAGAATATGAATTCTGTGATTGGAAACAGGGTGGTGAAAATATGGCTTCAAGTTCGGCCAGCTCAGATTTGCTCCTAAATGAGTGCTCATGGTCATATTTGATGCAAGTCCATCAAAGGTGAGACTCTTTATTACTACTCCTGTGCTCTCCATTTGTATCAGACATCCTCTGACTAAATTTGCCTTTTCCTCAGCAGTCAAAGTGTCTATCAAAAAGTATGCTGTAGGTACTTTCCAATTAGCATTTAATGCAACCAGCATGAACACCAAAGCATTTTTACCTCTCGGAACACAATCACTATCTTGAATTCCGGTACCATAATTTATGTACCCTACATTTCGAGCACCTTTCCTTTCAACAAATTCTTTAATAGACATTTCATCCATAAGCAATCCTGCTATAAATGTCTTCCCATTAGCCTTTT
Organism: Adalia bipunctata; assembly: GCA_910592335.1. Taxonomy (NCBI): domain Eukaryota; kingdom Metazoa; phylum Arthropoda; class Insecta; order Coleoptera; family Coccinellidae; genus Adalia; species Adalia bipunctata. Next base: position 48,550,803 of record OU342950.1, on the reverse strand, counting down.
CAAGTTTTACCTTGAGTTTCACAGCTCTTATTGACTCTGCTGTATATCCTGGTGAGCCATCTACTGACATACACCATTTCGATAGGGTTCGTGGGTGCGGTAGAGCATTTTTCCCAAAAGTTCTCCTCATGTAGTTATAAGCAGAAGTGGAATAAAAGTTGAGAGTTAGTGCGAAACTTCTCAATTCTGGTGGAAATTTACCTCCTTTTCCTGCCAATTTTCTTGAAAGGAGTTGTTTTTCTGCTTCACCAAAACATTCCTATATTAAAAAGAAACCAAGTTAATTTATTGTATGAAGATGAAGCAACCCTATGTGAAAATTGAAAATTATTATGAGCAGAGAAGCTACATTAGTTCATGCAATCTTATGGCAAAAGTAAATTCACAAGCACATGCGGGCAAATTAAGCAAAACAAAGCAAAAATCAGAAAAGAAGCAAAATGAAATCTAATGCAAACAGCAAAACCACAACCACATCCACATGCAGGAGAATAAAAAAACAGTGACAAAAGAGGCACAAAAAAAGAAAAAATGAAATATGTTGTGTACAATTGAGTTACAATCTACTATTGATGCTAAGGCATCAAAACGGCTATGGCACAGCTTGAGGAAATATATACAGTATACATTGATGATGAATTAATATATTTGTTTTGATACGACTATTACTATATATTTTCTTTGGTGTCAGACTCTGATAATATGAAGATATTCACGTTTCCAGTGGCAGAAATGAATTTTTAAATAAATAATATAATTTTTCTCATAGATTCTATTTTTATGCCTTTTCAGCTGACAATATACAAAGCTCTGATTCTAAATACCTTCAACACTAATGAAGATTAGTGTTATTTTTTCCTTGAATGTTCGGACTTGACGACAATTATGTTTATTAGATTTTCTCAAACTCTTTATCACTGCTTGAGAAGCATCCCAATACCTTTTGCGTTTAATGGGACACTCAAGATCAGATTCTACGAAATCTCCTATATACACAGGCAGATTTCTATAAATAACAAGAAAATAGATGAAATATGAAAATGTCAAGCCTTCTTATAAATAATGAACCAGTTCCTATAATTACCTTTTTCTAAGTACTGTATTAGTTCTAATGGAAACATCTACATTGCTAGTATTACATAATGGTGCTATCAATAATTCTTGAGAGGTAGAACGAATGCTTTGCTGCCAAGAATCTGTGCAAGTAGGAAAAGAAAGAGGTATTGAAGAAACAAAATGATTGTTAGAAATGGCAGCGGAAATTATTGAACATGAACACAACATAATAATATTTGGGTATTATTTTCACATATTGGAGGTTGAAAAATTCACCTTGTGATAGAGGAATCTGATATTCTTCTTCAGTAAATTGGTGGTGGATCAGCAACAATTTCTTCAGGAACATCTTCTGGTATAGGGATGTCGATGGGGGCATCTATTCAAAATTCAGATCGAATAAATACACAGCAACACACAGTGGCGCACCCAGGGGGGGCTTTGGGGCTGCAGCCCCCCCAAATCGATTTTTCGCAGTTCATTTACAAGCAAACGTCGAGCATTATTCAGTTCAGCCCCCCCCCATAACAAAATCAGCCCCCCATAACAAAATCCTGGGTGCGCCACTGGCAACACAAGGAATGAGAAGTTGTTCTCTATAGAGAATGCTTTTGCATTATGAATAAAATAAACCTCTATTCTATATAATATATTTTCAACCAAAATTGAGAATTGCCTTGCAATGTAATATGTAGCAGAAGGGTCGGTACTTAGGCAAAAAAATAAATCAAAAATCAATTTATTGTCGCAACAGTTTCGGAACCATATTGTTCCTGCATCAGGCTAAAAAACGAATATTTAAATGGCAAAAACCAGACAACAATGATTTGACAATCTTACCGAGATAAATTGCAATTTTTACATGAATAAATGGAAAAATCTTTGTATGGTACGAGAGATCTCCTTTTGTAACCGATTTTATGCACCGTTCTCGGCATTCAAAATTCGACAACCCTTTTGATAAAAAAGTGGTAAATATGGTCAACAACACCAGAAGATACTTGAGGAACAATCCAGACTTGCTCATATCCAAGGCCGATAAAGGTAACAGTACGGTCGTTTTATACAGATCGGAATATGTATCAAAAATGGTAAGTTTACTTGATGATGCAGACACCTACCAACTTCTCAGAGGTGATCCCACCAGCAGTTTGCAGAAGGACGCTAACAGGTTAATAAAAACTTTGCTAGATAATAAACTCATTTCGGATTATCAGAAGAAGCAAATGTCAAAATACAATTGTGTATCACCTAAATTGTACGGACTGAGTAAGATTCATAAGACTGGTGTCCCCCTCCGTCCCATAACATCTTTTGTGGGGTCTCCAGGCTACAGTATTTCCAGACTGGTCAATGACATTTTGAGTAATCTTTCGCCTGATTTTACATTCAACATTAAGAATTCCTTAGAACTGTTAGATAGGTTGAAGAACATAGTCGTACCACGTGATTATGTTTTGGTATCTTTTGATGCTGTAAGTCTTTTTACGAATATAACTAAACGACTTGTTATGAGATTAATAGATGAGAATTGGCATGTTATTGAAGGTTTGTGCACTTTCGATTTTGGGTCCCTTACTGAGTTGATAGAGTTTTGTTTTAAGTCAAGCTATGTGAGCTTCTCAGATAAATATTACAAACAAATAAATGGTTGCCCTATGGGCGCACCATGTTCTCCTATTTTCGCGAATTTGGTTATGGATCATATTCTGAGTGAAGTGATGAATAGAGTTGATTTTGCAATTCCTTTGCTGTTGGTCTATGTGGATGATGTTTTCACAATAATCCCTAAAAATTCGGTAGAAAAAGTGTTGGATATTTTCAATTCTATAGATGATAACATCAATTTTACTTTTGAACTGGAGGATGACAATTGCAGTTTACCCTTCTTAGATGTTCTTATAATAAGAGATCCATTAAACGGTATGTTAAAGACCAACATATATAAAAAACCAACTAGCACTAGCCGCACAGTCAATTTTAGGTCATTACATCCTCTCCATCACAAGATAAATATAATTAAGGTAGCCTATTCTCGCATACAGAAACTTAGTTGTTCAGAGTTTCATTCCGACAATATACGGAAGCTAAAGAGTGACCTCGCTGAGAATGGTTATCCTCACAAGCTCATAAATCGCGTAATCAATTCACAAGGAGCTGCCAATAATGATGTGTTGCAACCTCAGGGTTTGGTGGTGGATTCTTCTTTACAACCGCAGAGTGTGAATGATGCTGACAGAAAATATTGTAAATTACCCCTAGTTCCGGGATTGTCTAGCAAGTTGCTCTCTATTCTCAAATCGGAGAAATTGAAGATCGTTTTATGCTCTGACAGCACCTTGGGCAGATTAATTTTTAGTCAGTTAAAGGACGTTGTCCCCAAGAAGTTTTTATCGAATGTTGTGCATAAGATAAATTGTCTCAATTGTGATAAGTGTTACATTGGCACTACTAAACAATATATAAGTAATAGAATTTCCAACCACAAGTCAACTTGTAAACATGTAACTGAAGGCAGAACAGCTCTTGTTGAACATCATTTGGGGACTGGTCATTTTTTCGATTTCTCTTTGGATAATGTGGAGGTCCTTCATAAAGAAAGCAATTATGTGAAAAGATTGTTTGCTGAGATGGTGTTCATCAGGAAACATAATTCCGTTAATTTTAGATCTGACCTAGATAATCTAAGTGTAATATATAGTTCTATAATTGATAGATTTAAAGTATAGATTGTCTTTTCATTTTTATTTTTATTTTTGTGACCTAAGTTAACTAATTCGGACCTGGCGGCGAGGCGCTGTACTAAATGTTATATTGTTTCGTCGTTAGGTGTGAAAAGTATATTTTAATATAGTTGAATTCTGTATGTTTAAATATTGTGTAGGAAGGATTCTGTATTGTGTGTCTGACGCGTTCATATGTATGTTGGTTTACCGCTCTCGATAGTCGATAGATGGTGGTTTTCCTATTTTTTAAATTGAAGTTGTTAATAATATGTGATCATTGCTTAGGAATCGTTGATGTATTATATTAGAGTGAGAAAGAGTTTTTGATGTATCGGTTACAAAAGGAGATCTCTCGTACCATACAAAGATTTTTCCATTTATTCATGTAAAAATTGCAATTTATCTCGGTAAGATTGTCAAATCATTGTTGTCTGGTTTTTGCCATTTAAATAATCGTTTTTTAGCCTGATGCAGGAACAATATGGTTCCGAAACTGTTGCGACAATAAATTGATTTTTGATTTATTTTTTTGCCTAAGTACCGACCCTTCTGTTACATATAATTTATTTTGACATATTGGACATAGGCGCATATTTACCTTGAAGTACACGTACAGGAATCTGACATGCTTCCTCATAAATGGGAGGTGGTTCAGCAAACATTTTTTCAGGTGCATCTTCTGGGGTAGAGATATTGATCATCTATTCGAAATTTAAATCAAATAAGAACGAAAATTTTGTTGAACAATTATTTCAAAAAAGAAGTGAAATTGAACCTTCAAAATGATTTGGGGTACCGAAAACTGATGGGATGGATGGCTTCTTTCTTAAAAAAATTTCCTTTGTAGTCCTCTTCTTTAAAATGGTTGCTACAGATTCTTCCTGTTGCAGGGGAAATGCACCTCAAAACTTCAATCCACTTTTCCCGTAACTGCTTGTCCTTTGCTAAACTATAATTGCATTGTTTTTTAAATAGGAAAATGTACCTACATTCAAGATCAATTCGAAATATTCATTCAATGTACCTATCTTACCGATAGAATTTTATGTTTTGTTGTTGTTATATTAAGTATATACCTTTTTTATTTTAATAAAACTTCGGACACGTTTTTGACGCTTCAATTATTTTATTATTACAACTGTCAATCTATGTATCCCATCTTAGGTAACTAGTTAATATTATAATATTATATGAATTGAATAATTGAACACTCAACATTCTCCCCTAATTATTAATTCATAACAATGGTACGAGTACCTAACTGTTCCATAATTCCTCGAAATTTGTTCTCTCTAGATTTTTTTTCTTTTTCTTTCTCTCTTGTTCCATCTTTCTGCATCTTCTTGTTTCTGTCTATTCTTGTCTTCGTTTTCTTTCCGTCGTATTTCTTGTTCATCTCGTTTCCTTGCTTCGTCCTCTTCTTTTCTACGTTCTTCTTTAATTCTTTTCGATTCTTCTTCATCCTTTTGTTGCCTTCTTTTTTCTTGTTCTTCCCTTTTCCTGTGCTGTTCTCTCTCTTTATTTTCTTCATTTTCCTTTCTTCTCATTTCTTCTTCCTGTCGTTTTCTCTCTTCATCTTCTCTGCGTTGTCTTTCTTTCTCTCCTTTTTCTCTCATGTTCCTTTCCTGTTCCATCCTTTTCTTTTCATCGTCTTCTCTTTTTCTTCTATCTTGCTCTTCTCTTTTTCTCTCTTCGTTCCTTTGTCTCTCTCTTTCTCTTTCTTCATTTACTTTGGTTTTTCGTTCCTGTTCTTGCCTTTTTCGTTTTTCATCTTCGCTTTTCTTTTCCTCTTGCTCACGTCTTCTTTGTTCTTTCCTATCTCTCTGTTGGTTCTTTTTTTCTTCATTTTCTCTTCGTTTTTCTTCGTTTTTCTTCTTCTTTCTTTTGCCTCTCTTTCTCTCGATCAGCATTACATATATGACCAATTCTTTTGTGCCAAACCTCTTGTGTAAGTAATATATTGTCATTTTTATTTTCAATTTCTACTTCAAAAATACCATTCTTATTTTTATGACCTATTACAATCTCCTTTGAATCCTTAGATATTATTACAACATCTCTCTTAAACATTACTTCACCTCCATTTTCGGTGATTTTATTAACTGAAATCAGATTTACACTTAGTTCCGGCACATATGTTACATCATTTAGATCAAATTTTTCTCCTCTGATATTTCCCAACGCTGTTCCATGCATAACTTGATAATTAGCAACAGTAAATTTCATATTTTTCACCTTCATTTCTTCTAATATCTCAAGATTATTAGTCATATGACAACTGGCTCCACTATCTACTATGAACTTATTCGCATTGCATTTATCATTTTTGGCCATAAATGCAACATGCGAGCTTCCAGAAGTTCTTTCATCCCTCTTATTTCTGAAATAACAATTTGAGTCTTCATGATTAGTTTTCTTGCATATTGAACATTTAATAGTACGATTTTCGTTATTTTCATATCTTTGACCTCGAGATTTCCTTCGTTCCTGAGTTGTTCCTCTACCTACATCCTAAATCTTCATACCTTTTATTTTCACTATTTCTACAAAATTCTGCAATATGACCTTTCTGGTTGCAGTTGTGACATTTTATGTCATTTCGACTCTGGTATCCTTTATTTTGATTTTATGAAACACTTTGAACGCATTACCATTTGTCATGTTATCTTCTTTAACAGTATTTTTCAATTCTTCCGTTGATAATCTTGCAATGAGATTTGATAAAGTTTTATCTGCAACAGCAGTAGACTCCCAAGCTAAATCGAAACTTTTGAATTTTTCAGGCAAAGATAACAAAATCTTTGAAATGATCATGTTGTCTGAAATGTTCTCTTTCAAGGCTTCTAATTTGAAAGCAATATTCTGCAAGACTGCAATGTTATCAGCGACAGTTTTACTTCTATTATACTCAAATTTGTAAAATTGGCTCATCAGATTACATTTTATAGTTGAATCATCCCTTTCAAATAGATTTTTCAGTGTATCATACATATCCTTGCTGGTTGTTTTGGAAAAAAGATTAATCAAAAGACTTTTATCAACCGTACTCATTATTGTCTTTTTAGCTTTAGAATCTTCTCTTATCCACTTCTCAACTTCACCTTCATTTTTATCTTTAGGTTCCGGTTTCAACTTCCTTCCATGTATATAGTCTAAAAGTCCAGTTGCACCAAGCACAATATCAATCTGCCACTTCCATAATGGATAGTTTTCTTGATTCTTCAATTTTTCCATCGCTGTAATATCTTGATCTGACATTTTTATTTCTTGATTAATACAATATTAATTCCAATTGAGGTTTATATATATAAACCTCAATCTTCTCACTCTTCCATACGCTCTGCTACCATGTTGTTATATTAAGTTTATACCTTTTTTATTTTAATAAAACTTCGGACACGTTTTTGACGCTTCTATTATTTTATTATTACAACTGTCAATCTATGTATCCCATCTTAGGTAACTAGTTAATATTATAATATTATATGAATTAAATAATTGAACACTCAACATTTGTCCTTTTTTTGCTTTGGACGGACAGTCGTTGACTAGGCAAAAGGTAACCATGCTGAAAAATATTAATTTAATGCTAATGGAAATTCACAGTAGGTACTTGAATAAAAAAAGGAAAAATTCTGGTTAAAATAATGTGCTTGGAAGGCAATTCAAATTTAAGATATTTAAAATGAAAGTAAAATGGATAACTCTCAAACTGAAAACTGCACAAAACTTCCACTTTTAGCTCTCAGAAGAACATAATGAAAAACTTTGCACAAAACTTTCGCTAGGATAGCTCTCAAAAGAACTGAATGAATAACTTTGCACAAAACTTCCGCTTGGATAGCTTCTTGAATATTTCTTCAGCACAGGATAAATCCTCTTGAACTTGAAAATATTCGTGTCTCACAAAGTCGGGTAATTTCTTGGAAAAGGCGACAACATTGATGTCAATCATATGATAATCATGACGTCACAATCGTTGCATCTCTTTCTATATCTGAGGACCGATGATATTTCCCTATCCTCCATCTACGGATTTTAAATCAATGGGTGAAACCGGGCCTAAATGTTTCATCGTTTCATGTTTTGCACTTGTTAGTTGTCAGTTGTTTGTTTTCTCTTGTGGTTGTATCGTGTGTGTAGCAGTGAATTATGGAAGAAAAGTAAGGAACTATCAATATTAAGACAAGTTTTCAGCATTTCAAATTAAACGTGTATTGTTTAAGACAAGAAAGATTGAAAAAAACAAGTATGGAACAGTATCAGTTCATGATCAATTTTCTGGGCAATCATAAAGTTATGTTGAAAGGAAAATTGTCTCCTGCAGAGTCCACAAATGAGCTGAATAATTTGAAGGGCAGCGTTAAGCCTCTTCAACAGTGGAATCGAGTATGTATTATATTGGGTTTTGTTGAGCATGTTATGCAGTAAATCAGCATTTGTTTTAGACATTCATTGAGTACAAATCGAAAGTTAAAGCGAAATCGAGGGTCCTTCAAAATAAACTAAAAGGAACTGGAGGAGGGCCAGGGGAAGCTCAGTTAAATGAGACAGAAAACCTATGCCTGATTTTAATAGGTAGGATTTGTACGGAAGGGGATCCTGAAATAGAGGAAATAGGGTTATGTAATGAAGGGGCAAGTACATCAGCCGACTGTTCACTCTTTACAGTGGTATGTTTATTAACCATAATAAATATTTAGTACTAAATGTTATTGATTTTAGGTGGATAGTAACTCACTTGCAAACAATGCAAATGCTCTGAGATTTGAAGATGTAGCCAATGCCGAATTGATAGATATGGTATAATTAAAAGGTAATAGTGTAAATGTGTATAGTGTGTAAATGTGTTTTCCGCAAATCGCTAGGAAATTTTGACATTCCAGTCAAAATTGGTCATAGAAAATGTCAAGATTCCCTAACTGTTAGGAAATATTCATTTCCTTACTGTAAGGAAATGATAATATCCTTACAGTTGGTTCGACATATGCATAGACGAACTTTTCTCATGATTCCTTCGGCACTTATTCTAAAGAAGCAGTATTTTTACTGCATCAACCAGCTCTGGAGGAGTCCCAGAAATAGCAAATTCATCATCACTTATCATTATACACTGTTTAAAATTCGAAAACATTAGCAATTTAATAAATTATATGCGTCAACTTTGACAATTCAACATGAGTACGTTTACATAGTAACGTAACCAAATTCAATACGAATTTCGAAGCATCATTTATTTATGAATTGAATAATTAGCGATTTCATCAAAATTAATTGGAATCTGTCGAATTTTAAACGATTTGCGGAAAAATAGTAGGTTCACCTCGTAGGAAAAGACACATTCCTGGACTCTGTGTTGCCAAGTCTCGGCTTGCGCCTCGACTTGGCAATTTTCACAATCGTCCAGGAATGTTACGCTTTTCCTACTCGGTAAACAATGTACTATTTTTAAAACAAATTGCTTTCAGGATATGGCAAAATCTGACACATCCAGCACACCAATGATCAAAGTTTTAAAAGAAGTAAATACACCTAGTTCTAGGAAGAGTTGTAAAACTTCATCTCCCAGACCGAAAGTGTCAGCATTGAAGGAATAAGCAGATACGAATGAGAGAATTTGCCAGTCACTTGGTTCCATCAGGAATGCTATGAGTGAAATGGCAAAAGCGAATGATGAAATCGCCCCATCTAATACTTACTTGGCTGCATCGAATAATAACTTGGCTGCATTAATCAATTCACTAGCTTATGCCCTACAATTATGGTCAGAACGTAAATAAATATTTTGATCAGGATTGAGTTATATTTTTTTACTGTCTTTATATGGGTTCCTTTCATCCTATGTTATTACTTGAGTTCGTTTAACCCTTTCTTACCCACTGGTTACATTTGACGTCATTCACTCACATTTCCACATGGAAATATATTGTTAAATGCCAGTATAAATTCTTAATGTTCAGAATAGGTGAAGGTTTCAGTCACATCTTAATGTTCAATTCATATCTACGAGATAAGACTGCGTGTCAGGTAGTATTTCGTTATTTCCTCCAGATCCGATTAGAAAATTTTGCAAGTTTCTGGATGTCTGCTCGGTTTTTGGAATATTCAGTTTGATGAAGTCGTTAGTATTGAAGCTAAATATGATTGGAAAAAATATAAAGCATGTTCATGAAGCTTTTGTGATTCCGTAAGAGATTTTCTGCTTCAAGTTTTCCATGTGAAGCCATAGGTTGCAAGTGTAATGTTTATCAATTATTGTTTATTTACTGTAGAGACTCGATAATCCGTATTATTCAATGCTAGGGCTAATGCGGATTATTGAGGAATCCGGAATATGGCGTCTTGCAATTAAGTAAAGATGCATTTTAAAAAACGGTTCCAATGAATAAAGGCTTTGATCTCGAAATCACAAAACAAATTGTATTACCTACCTATTAAGTTGTTTTTCTACTTCTCCTGTTTTTCTTTCAGGAGCAGAATATCAGTCATTTCAATATTATTCTCTTCTGCCCAATGTTAAATATGTATCACAATGAATGATGATAAGACCTATTAAAATTAGTTCGGTGATTTTTTACAGGTTTCTAGGTCGAGAAATAATTCACAAAACCATCTTTTTGAAAAAAGGCCAACTAGTTTCGATTTTATTTTAAAATCTTCATCAGGGCTCTGAAATGGAACAACATAGGTACACTACAATAATCTGAGATGTTTGACATTACAATTAAAAGATTGAAATCACATTTTTTACACTAATTTTCAACATATTCAAACAAGCAACTATATAAATGAGGAAATAGGTTCGGAATATGGTGTGAATTTCCGACTTACATTTTCACTTTGTGTGGTTCCGTTGTCAACAGTTCTGATGTCAAAATTAAAAATTTGGAGAGGACAACAACTGCTCGCATGGAGGACTTTGAAAGATTGATGTTATCAATTAGATGATTCTGGAGTATGCGCGGATTATGATAACAAATTACACACCTGGGTTGGAAAACAAACTTCTATATAATTATAAATTTTGAGTTGAAGACCTTGTTTTCGAAAAACAATTTATTTACAGAATACACAACTATCGATACAGACTAGACTTTATGAATAAATCTATACTTAGAGAGCAAATCTATTACTTAGGAGAACAAGTCTATTTCTTAAGCGAACACTTCTAATTCTTAGGAAAGCAAACCTAATTCTTAATGAATAATACGGATGAAGCCGTTTATAAAGGAACGGCTTAACTTCAATGAGACTCAGCATCGCAGGTGTCCGATGCTGACTTGGCAAGCTGCAACATGGTCATATGTGGAGCTTATGAAGAAGATAAGGAGGTTCATCCTATCAATATGGGTTGCGGCTACGTAAATATATTTTCCTGATTTTTCAAATAAATAATAATATGCGGTATGTTTTGAGGTGAAATTGAGTATTCTCCCGGAAAAAGTTGGTTTCTGGTACCAATCTGTTAAAATCCCATTATTTCGTCTGATCAACAAAGTATCTAGAAATAGTAGTGATTACCCTGTGATTCCAATTCAATGGTGAATTTCAAGCGAGGATGAATTCTATTGAATGTTGCTAGGATTTCGTTCTTTTTATCGGAAGGAATACAAGTGACAATATCATCAACGTATCTTTTGAAAAATGGTAACGAAAAACTCAATTTACTAATGGCTAAATTCTGAACTTCCACCATTACTATGTCAGATGTTACCGGTGCCAAATTATTCCCCATACCCAGTCCGAAGATCTGCCTGAAAAATGTATCATTAAACGTAAAATAACTATTTTCGATGCAAAATGTAAACAGCTGTAAAAAGTCATCAAATGATGAAATTGTATGAGGTTCAATTTTTCCCCAATTTTTTCCGATTGTTGCTTTTGCCAAGTCAAGTGGAACATTTGTGTAGAGTGAGACTACATCTAGTGAAATAAGTATGTAGTTGTCTGGAATTGTGACAGTTTTTAAATATTCTACTAACTCGAAGGAATTTCTTGTGTATCTATCATCTTTCTCAAAGGCATGGTTTAAAAGTTGGGCCAAATATTTACTAAGGTTGTATAAGGGGCTTCCGATGTATGAAACAATTGGTCTTAAAGGGTTATTTATTTTGTGTATCTTAGGTGAGAAATAGATCCTAGGACATAAACCATTAGTGCATTTCAAGTGTTTGTAAGTGCTATCTCCAATCTTTTTATCTTTGTGTAATCCTGTTATGATTTTATTTAATTTAGATTGAATCTTTTTGGTTGGATCCTCATTCATTTGGCAGTAACTTGTGTTATCAGCAAAAATATCTGAAGCTTTTTTTTGGTATTCTTCTTTAAAAAGAGCAACTGTTGTTTTACTTTTATCAGCTTTAGTTATAATAATATTTTCGTTTGTTTTGAGAAATTGCTTTGTTTCTTTGATCCACTTTCTCAACATGTTACCTAATTTGTCGGTTCTTTGGTTTTTTGATCTTATGAAGTTGGTGATGGAATTAATCAAGGAATTGCGTGCTAAGTTGGTGTTATCTTCATCGTTACATGTTGTAAGGATATATTCTATATCAATTTAATTTCGATCCTGGCTCAATAGGAATATTAGGTAGGCAAACGAATTTGAAAAGACGGTTATTAGATGAGATAATATCCATAAAACAGGACAAAAATTCCCATAATAAAAGAAACGACAAAGAAAATTTGAATACCGCATATTAATATTCAATTGAAAAATCAGGAATATACAGGGTCTTTCACGAGGAACCTTACCCATATTTATACGGGAAACTACTGAACGTATTTTCATGAAATTCAGCACTTATATGTATTTCACGATGCTGATGAAATCTAAAATATTTTCAAGGCATGAGCACCTCCGGTTTTTCCAGAATGACGTCAACTTCCGTTTTTCAAATTAGAACACCATTTTTTTATTGCAGAAATAGATTCCTTATAAAATTTCAAGTTATTTTGATGTAACATTTTTCAGTTTTGGTTGGAAAATTCTCTCTGAGCGGGAAAATTCGACAAAAAAAAATCGAAAATAGAGCTCCGCTGAAACAAGAATAACTTCGAGGTTTTTGGATGGAAAATTTTCATTTTTGGGATTTTTCAAGATGTAAGATTGATGTATCCACTTTGAAAATCGAAATCGCGATTCATGATGAAATTAGAACCCCATTTTTTTATGGCAGATATTGAATCTACGTTAAAAAATAATGTGAGTGTATGCATCACACCCTTGCCCTAAAATGGATATTTTCTGAGTTAATATCCACTTTAGGGAAAATTTATATTTTTTATAGGAAAATTAAGTCCATACTTAATACCCAATAATTTCATCAATGGATGTATAGAATCCTTTTTCAGACAATATGAGACTAATAACATCACAGAGAAGCCCGTGTGCAAGTTTTTCAAATTTCCTTTCGTTGATGGACTCTCACATAAAATCAACGGAGTGCTCAATACCAATGCAGCCAGATTAGCATACTACAACATAAAGACCACTAAAGTATTTATACACGTGTCTAAAGGACCCGACACCATTGTTGAACATGTCCAATGTTATATACAAAATACCTTGCTCCTGTGGAAAATCGTACATTGGCCAGAACAAACAATACTTAAAAACGCGGATAAGCCAACACACCAACGATTGTAAGAACCACAATCAAGATCAATCAAGGAAAACCGAATAAAACAGCGTTAGCTGTTTTAGCATTTTGAGACTGGTCACTCCTTTATGTTTGAAGAGACCACAGTGTTGGACAGGGATGTTAACTGGTTTAAGCGCAATGTGGAAGAGATGATCCAAATTAATTTAAATGACACTGTCAATATGAGAACTGACTGCTCAAACCTGAGCATTATATACAACAATATATTGAGTATGCACCGGGTTTTTCATTATAATTTGACCCCCCCTTCAACTTTGTTACTAAAGGAGATACAAAAAAATGTTGTAAACAAAAGTTTCCGAAATCGACTGAGGTTTTACAGTATGTATTCACATAATTTAATATATACAGGGTGGCCAACATATTGATGGCAACTTCATTTTTTCAAATGGAACACCCTGTATTTTTTTCCATATTTGCCTAGCTCTTATTCCCCTGATTTCGAATATGTAACACATGTTGATCTATCTCTTTTATTCTGAGTTATTCAGAGTTTCGAATTTTAAGAACCACCTGGCAAGCTCTGTAATCTTTTTTCAAGTGGCAGACTGGGTTTACTGAAAATGCCCATTTTTGGAGTTATGATAACGTCAATTGGAATATATACAGGGTGAACAACATATTGAATGCAACAACATTTTTTCAAAACAGGGTGTCCTGTCCTGTATATTCTTCCATCTTCTGATAGGCTATTTCCTCCTGATCTCGAATATATATGCATATTTGGGCGTGTCTCTTCAATTTTCAGAGATTCAAAGTTTTGAGATGATGATACCGAATAAAAAAATATGTGAAATGCCTACGAAATTTTTTATATTCAAACAATTTACTTAAAAGTATTATTTCAAAATGAATACTTAACAATTACTTAACCAATAAAAATAATAAATTATAGTATTATGGTATGAATAGCACTAACTAAAGAAATTGCTCGAAATGACCACCTTCATTCAATACACATAGTTCATATCGTTGTCTCAAGTTGTTAAGACTATTTTTGATTGCATTGTTTTGGCTCTGATTCAAATCAGAAATTAAAGCTTCAATTTTGTTTTTAATCATTACAATATTATCATTATTGCTGAAGTATATGTTTTCCTTCAAGAACGGCCATAAAAACGTGTATAACGGTGTTAAATCGGGACTATTTGGTGGCCATGAAATGGGTGCGCCATTACCAATCCAAAGATCAAATTGGCCACTTAAATGTTCACGAACTTCCAAAACGCTATGCGGGGGCGCTCCGTCCTGTTGCCAAATTATTTGTTCTAATTCTTCAGCAGAAAACAGTCGCTCCAAAAGCTCAGCTACCTCTGGCAATATATTTTCTAATTATGTTTCACGTGTTAATTTGTAGTCGAAAAATATAGGCCCCACAATTTTATCATAAACAATGCCACACCAAACGTTAACAGATTTTCTTCCGGATTTTCTGATTTCAATAATTTTTCGTTGTCTTCGATTTTTGTTTTCCCAAGAATGTCTATTTTTTCTGTTGAATACACCTGCTGTGGAAAACGATGATTCATCCGTCCACATTATGAACCTGAATAAATTAGGGTCTTCACCCAGTCTTTGCAGCATACTCTGACAGTATTCTAAGCGTTTCCGCTTTTGTTCTTCTGTAAGGAGTTGTACTGGTAATAATTTGTATGGCCTATATTGGTTCTTTTTCAGGACTCTATAAATTCTGGAATAACTGATTTCCAGGTCACGCGACGCTTCCTTCAAACCATTTTCCGGAAATTCTATAACAATTTTATAATTTGTGAGGTTGTTTCGAATAGAATGTCAGCATTGAACAACAAACAATTAGAGTAACACTACCTTCAAAATAAAGTAATATGACCAGTTCTTGATTTTGATTACTCGGGATGCAACGCCTCTTTCTTTTGAAACTTTTTAAGTCCCTTACACGGTTGTGAATACTGACAAATGTGTTTGCACTTGGAATTGTATTATTCGGATGCAACCTCATATATTCCCTCCTTGCTGCTTTCTTATTTTTATTATTCTTGACATACAGTGAAAATATTTCAAATTTTTCTGCTTCCGTGTAATGCATGTTTGATTATTATTTTCATTTAATGTAAAACGTATGTCATATCGTTACTAAGGAGATAACTCCAAAAACGGGCATTTTGAGTAAACGCAGCCTGCCACTTGAAAAGTTATTGCTGAGCTTGCCAGGTTGTTCTTTAAATTTGAAACTCTGTGGTGCTCAGAATAAGAGAGATAGACCAACATATGTTACATATTCGAAATTAGGGGAAAAAGAGCTAGCCAAATATAGGAAAATATACAGGGTGTTCCATTTGAAAAAATGAAGTTGCCATCAATATGTTGGCCACCTTGTATATATTTCAGTTCGTGAAGTCATATTAAAAAACCTCAGTTGATTTCGTGAAATTTTTGTATGAAACATTTTTTTGTATCTCCTTTAGTAACAAAGTTAAAGGGGGGGTCAAATTATAGTGAAAAACCCGGTACTCCCGGCAAAGTGTTTCTACCGGAGATTCATTTTATTTTATGTTACTTCATATTTTGTGTCCATTGTCCATTTTATGCGATGAAGTTTTATTATTGTATATTTAAGAAAAATTTTTGTATAACTAGCGTTCCTTACACCCTGGTTCATCTTTATCAGTGTACTCAGAAGGGTAAAAGTGACGCATGCCTTTTCCGTTCACATAACTGCAAAGAAGGAATATATCATATCCTTAGACCATAGTATGGTCTAAGATCATATCAATCCATATTCCATATGATATCTAGTATCGATCTGAAGACGAAGAGAAATGTGTCGCTATTTTCCAGATTTATTTACTATCTTTATGAAGAAATATTTTGAAAGGCTAACATAACCTCATTGACTTCTAGGTAAGGAGTTGTTCACTGTTATTTTACATGTCTCGTTCATTGCTGTTTGTGTTTTTAGAGCTTGAAAAAGCAACAATAAAGTTGCGAAATGTCGCTCATTGAAGAATTGGATATTTTTTCTTTCTACCTGTATATTCCGATCCCACAACTCATCATAATCAATTGATTATATGAATCGATTAATAGTCTCTGTAATGCTCTAAGCCTCTTTCTGTTAAGTAATAGCACCCTACAATAGACTGTTTCATTCAGTTGGAACTTTGTATGCGGATTTGTTTTCATTTTCACATATTAATTTTCGTTTGGTTTTATCAACAGTGGTCAGGTGATTTTTCATCAGTTCCAAGTCTTTGGCTTAAGGTACACTGGCGTATTTAGGGGGGGTCCAGGGGGGGCCAGGCCCCCCCTGATGTACCTCTGGCCCCCCCTGAAAGATTCTAATCAAAAACTACGTATGGGTATCACAAATATACCAGGGGCCGCGGCCCCCCCTGAAAACTGAGGCTAGATACGCCTATGTTAAGGTATGATAGTTATTTCACTACACCTTTCCATGTGCAGGTTATTCGAAGCTACAGTTGAGATATTATATCTCCAGTTGGCTTCAATAAGCTGTGCGAAAGGATTTATTGCCGATTCAGCGTTTGCTGCAGAAATCGTTGCATAAAAAATGGTATTCGTTTAGGAGCAAATAATATTGCTTCAATGGAGTGGCAATGTTCATGGCGTATGTCGGCGAAAGAAAACAGTCTTCAGAAGTTAGCCGTTACAACTGTGTCATAATATTTCGGTTGGAGCATATCCATCATTGTGCTAATGGATTTATTGAGTTTCTTCTCTTCGATTAGTAATCGGGAGGGTTCCTTCATTTTTCTTGAAGTCGTATTTATGAAATGCTTCTCTCGGTGGACCCTCAAATAATGCGCCCCAAAAACTGACATAAATCTTTCATCAAAGACAGTGAGATGAAGAAAGCAACTATTTTCCAACATTCTCCCCCCTTAACAATTTCATTTATGCACGAACGGGCGTAAAGTAGCATTTTAGCGCCCACGGACTACTTTATCGCCCGGTGGGCGATAAAGTTAATTCCAATCTCATATCGATAAAAATTTATATTTCGGTGGATCATACAAATCAAACTCAAACCTTTATTAACATTAATATAACGAAAACAATGAACATAAATTAATTCGAAAAATTAATTAAAACCTTTTCTGTGAACGAATAGCTAGCAGATTATAGTTCCTTTAGTAGCTACTATGAGCCGCAGTTGGCAGTGAACTGCCAATATTTACCTCTATGTATATTCAAACTCAATGATAATACGTATAAAAATAAAACAAGACATACAGATTTCAATGAAAAATGAAGAGAAGAAACACCTTCAAATGGTTTTTTGCGAGACTTGACATCAGGAAATTGTTTGATTAAGGGCCGATTGCACCGTATTGGTTCTAAGCGTTAGTGAGTTATGAAGCGTTCTAGTGAGTTATGAAGATAATATATCTTCTATAAAACTGTTGTGTCATATGGTTATTATTGGAAGTGGAAAGGAAGGAATTGATCTAACTCTTGAACAGGTTTGCTTCTCATAGTGATTATTCAGTATTCTCAAAGGATATCGTTCTATACTATACTAAAATGGTAACTTGAGGGAATCTGTCTAAAAAGTGGTTCCAGAAGAATCGCAGAGAAGCTGCCATACAGTGAGGAAATTTTCAGAATTTTCTAAATTAAATTTCGATTATTATTCCCTGTATGGATTAATTGAATAAGAAGGTACACAGTTCTATTTTTTATGCGCAAAAACTTGTAGAATATTACTTTTCTGTTTTCAGATTTGGAGAAATGATTGACATGAAAAACAGAATAAATATAATATGCTCAAATATCTTAAATTTTTTATTGGATGGGCTCAAGTCTGAAGATATATTACTGTAATGTATTGAAATTGATGATATGCGCAATATGGTTGCCCCACTTCATACTTTCTCAGTCTGAAGTGGGGTTACATGTGAAGAACTAACCAGTTGTAAATTGAGAGTAATTAAATAAAGATCTTAAGTAAAAAAGTATATTTTTCCATTTAATATATCATAAATTGGCGACGAGCATGGTATCAATTTATGATATATTAAATGGAAAAATATACTTTTTTACTTAAGATCTTTATTTAATTACTCTCAATTTACAACTGGTTAGTTCTTCACACTTCAGACTGAGAAAGTATGAAGTGGGGCAACCATATTGCGCATATCATCAATTTCAATACATTACAATTACTATGGTGAGTAAACCTTTTTTAGTCATCATATGATTTCTGTGGGTAATGTTATTGTTACAAAAAGTGATAGTAATCAATTTATTATTCACAATTAGAGAAATAATTGAATATAATAATAGTAGGTTTGATAAGAAATTTATTAATATTTATTGTGACATAAATGTAAATAATTATTGAATTGAACCATTAGTATGAAATTGTTTAGAGAATAAGCTGACAAGGGAATTGTTTTCTCAAAATGAAATATCTTCTTCCTCTTTTGGAAATTATATATACTCTAATCTCAATAGAAGAGTGCCTTCATGCTGGTCAACTGTTTAAAAATACCTAAAAATCACTTCCCTTTTTTTCGCAATGATTCAACTTTTACGTGAAAGCTTTAATCTTAATGAGTGTATCCTGAAAATATTAGATGGCTTAAAATTCAAATATATCATTAGGATTGAAACAAATCCTTTCGCAGAAATATGCAAAGGCTTCATCTGGTTCCGTAAACCTTTCTTCTACCTCAGACACAGCACCTTCTCCAATTTCTATGTCGAAAATTACTTTTTTTTTCTCTTTCAGCTCACGAAAACGAAGGAGAGATTTCATCATTTCCCCACCTGTCACATTGCTACCTCTGGGAGGTTTTATCAAAGAAAATAGGGACATTAGCCTGAAAATCTGGCCAACCTGAATGGGTATTGCATCCACCAGCTGCTCTCATCATACCAAAGAAGTGCTAAAAATTTATATTCAATTTACACCATGATATTGAAATGTAATTTTGAATTCCATAAGTTATAGGTATGTTAACTCCAGATGATCTTGATTCATTCTGGATGTCATCAAATACTTAAAACCTATAGAATTTAGATATTGTGCCAAATCCATTGTGCATCTGATGGTTGCTCTCAAACCATGAAATGTGGAATTTGTTGAAAACAGCTTTTGGGGAGAGCATTGCTTCCATAAATCCATGTAGATTAAAAAGGTTCTAAGTACTGGAAAAATTCAACAAAAAATATAAATTGATATAAGTTTTGGTTTTATTGATATGTTCTCATGAGATTTTGCTATATGATCATTTTTATAGTATGAACAGAGTTTTGATAAAACACCATACTTTCTGTAGAGAACATTATTCAGGCTTCTTCAAAATTTCAATGATGAAATTTAACAAAGCCACCAATCATCAATTTATCTATAAAATACAGTTTTGGTTAGAATGTGGGTATTACTAATCAAAATTTTTGTTTATGGTGTTTACCTCATATTCTAAGGAATTTATCCTCAATCCAGTATCTGGAAAAAGATGAATTTAAAATGTCTATGAGTTTATTAAACCTTTGGCACAAAACAATTGTTGGTCCAGCATTGATAAATAAGTAATTTTTTCCACTTTAACCCTTTCAAGCTTAGTGGTATACTAGACATACCACAACTATAAGATTCATTCTCGATTCAAAGCAGAATCGAGTTAGGATAGGAGTTTTTTCCTCCTCTCCACAGAATCTACACTCGTCAGTGTCCGATAAACCCATTCTCAACAGATGCTTCTCTTTAGGTGACAATGTCCTGTGAGAAAGCCAGTGAGTAGGTGTCATTGGTCTTACGGAGATACAGATATTTTTCGAATCTAGCAGTGAGCCATCCCAAGGAGATTCCACCAGAGTTTTTCCCTTTCAGTTTTCTCCTTCACCATAAACTCATTCTTATAGGTGCATTTTCCTATACTGCAGAAGGGTTCTGGGCCAGTGAGTAATTCCTTTTGAAGGACGGTTGTACAGGAGCCTAACGATGGTGCATACTTGGTACTTGTCCTGTGAATCCCAGTGCCAGCTCCTGTAGCGGATTTAGAACCATCTAAATACCATATTTTCTTCGAGATTATAGTCGATGTATTGGACAATGGCTAGCAAGCTACTGATTTAATGATTCACTTTTGGAAATCAAAGTAGATTATTCTTTCATTCTAATTCTTACAACCGAATTGGTAGACTACCCATTCGCTTCATTATTCCAAGGCAGTCACTAGGAAAGTGTCTGGAGCAAACAAAACCACCTGGAGGAAGATATTTTCCTAATCTAAGACTCCATTCCCTCTTTTCAGTGTTATTCTAGAAAATTCATAGGAATTTCAACATAATTCATATGATTCACAAAGAACTTATGAATTATGAAGATTGGATTAGTATGCAAACACTAATTACCTATTGACACTACAAATGATGAACTAATTTATGTAGTTAGTTCCCCAGAGTAGAAAAAGACTCTCATCACTCTCAGATTATTTTTCTTGGCCGTATATTTCCGGATTTGGCATTTCTACTCAATGATATTAATGAATTCCATAAAGCAAAGCAATTTTTGATGTATTCATATTAATCCATTCTACATATTTATTGAACCATCCTTCTGCTATTTCTTATATTGACTAACATATTATATTATAAATATTATTCTCTCACCTTTGGTATCGGGTATAATTGGATCGATTTATTATCGATTCACTAATATTAACCAACTGAATTAACAAAGGACTAAGGAGATACAACAAATATTTCTATCAACAAATATTCCACAATAAATGTCATAAATTCCATCAAAACATGCTAGGAGCTCCTAGATGAATGTCATAAGATTGTGGTTATGGAAGAAAAGCGCGACATCTTTCGGGAGAGATGAAAAGCCGCACAAAGTATCACGTGATCAATCGACAAGAAAGTCTTAAACAAAATCTAATCAGTTCCAACACCAGGTATTCTATGCATCTATGTTAGAAGGGTCGATTAAGGTCGCCGTTTGAAGCGCGTAGGAAAAATCAACCGATAGAGGCGCCACCGTGCATTTTATGGAATATCTCCATAGAACTTACATTATCTCTATGAGTTCTATAAATATCTCTCTAATCATGAATGAAATGTACGATGGCGCTCTCTATCCGAAACTCGCTGAACTATGAAATTAGTGAAAATGTGGATAAAGCAGGAACTTTTTCCCGCTAAAATTTGAATTTGACCATTCTCTGCCAATTCCGTATTTCAAGTTGTTTTTCAGAATGAAATGATCTGTAGATTCACTTTTAATCGGAAGTTGAACTATTTTCATGGGTCTTTCGTTTGAAATAAAACAGAAGCACGAGTTGGCTTATTTTCTTCTATTTTTGAAAGAAAAAAAATGAACTGTTAAAATGTAATTATTTGATAGGTAATTGCGTCCTTTAATATTTAATAGAAGTAGGGTTTGTCGGATGAGGACAAAATACTGAGTACTAATTATCAGCCAACGTTTCGTTTATTTTTATGAATAAACTTCATCAGGGCCTGTAAGGATACAACTCAAATTACAACTCTGAATAAACCCCAAAAAAAATTAAAAGGGGGTCACAATATGAAAAAACTCAAAAGGGGACAAGAACAAGGTCATCAAACAAGATGTTACTCCTACATACCTCAATTAGAGAAGCAAAATATGCAGTCATGAAAATAAGAGATCATCTACATGGATAAAATCGTATAAGCTCAAAAGCAGGAGCAACCGGAATAATCAAGTTTGAAAAAGTTACACAAACTACACAATAACAACAAAAGTCACAATGAAATTCGTATCTAATACTAGGATTCAGCGTCATCTATATCAGGACGCACAAAACAATGAAATAAAATAACCGTGTACAAAGTTTTCTGCCTTTGGCAAGATCAAATAAAAACACAAAAAAAACAGAAAACAGAAAATTACATTGTAACAATCCGGTACAGCACAATTACAGGTCTCTAAACAAATTGGCATACATAATACTGAGATTTTGTGTATCAGTGCGGAAGTTGACAGTATCATTTTTATATTTATTACTAGCTGGCCCGGCGAACTTTGTTTCGCCTAAATAATACCTATACCATAGCCATCTTTATCTTAAGAAGGCCCTGCCTATACTTACAGTAGATTTCACAACGCAATCACCAGTGATCGAAGATCAACGGCTTGGTTAGATTTCTGAGCTGTCAAATCGAGTATTCTAGATCAAGCTCCGATCACCGGTGATATGCTTTGTGAAACCCCCGTTAAAGTTGTATAAACTTACCATTGCAATTTTTTCAAGCAGGAGATAAATTAGGCATAATAAAAGTTCTGTCAAATGTCATCTGTCATCTGTCAAACGTCATCTGTCATATGTCATCTGTTCATCTGTCAAATGTCATCTCTCAAACGTCATCTGTCAAACGTCATCTGTCAAACGTCATCTGTCAAACGTCATCTGTCAAATGTCATCTGTCAAATGTCATCTGTCAAACGTCATCTTTTCCATGGATATGAGCTGTCACACAAAACAGAAATATATATATATATATTCTTATGAAATGGAGCTGTTACAGATTTTAAAAATGCTTTGTCAACCTCTTTGAAGAAATGAAAAAAGAAGTACATTCGTAGAAGAAGATGCCCTTCAATATGAATATCTGAAAACAAATCCAATAACCCTACACTTATACGGGGAGACAGAGTTTTTGCTGAGGTTTTTATCTGTGCTCTTGCATCATACGCAGAAATGTATGGTGCCCCGTTTGACATTCCTCTGCTAATACTGAGATTAGGAGCGGGGAATGGATCAATATGTTTGTTTGAATGATCTGTTCCTTGTTGCCTTTTCGAGACACATGCCATAAAAAAAAAACAGAAATACAAAAATAATAATTCAGTTATTTCCGCAAATATATTTATTACCCAAACATAAATCAAAAACATTTCAAAAATATAGAGAAAAGATGAAAATGGACAATTCACGATTGATGCTGATCGTCACAATCCGATTTACTTTACATTCCGGTAAAAATTCACTGTTCCACCAACTTGATCTGATAATAGCCTTCCATGTTATTGTAAGTTCTATGCAAATTACACAATAATTGTATACATCGCCATTCATACTCTAGTCTAGTCTACCATTTCTGAATTTCCTACCCTTCAAGAAAATGAAATCCACCGTTGCCAGACAACTTCATGGCTTATAACTTCACAACGTTCTATTTTATCGAAAATAGCGAGTCCATTTCTCTCGTTCTATTTTATTATTGCATTTCTATTGAATACCGTGAAACTTCGTTCTACCATAGAATATTCTTATACCGTTGTTAGGTATTCTGTGGTAAGACCTACTATTCACTTGACATGCGATTCTGTGGAAGAAAAACTAACCTCCTTTGTCCAAATGTCAATATGGCATTTCGAAGTTTTGAACCAACCATAGATCGCCTTTTATTAAAAAAGAAAAGGGCTATTTTTAGGGTTTTTCCAGCAATAATTCTAATTTTTCTCGCCGTAAAAACCATCCTTGAACTTCAACGAACATTTTAAAAAAAGATTTGGCCAAATTGGTCGAGGCGTTGTTGAGTTATGCGCTTACAACACATTTTGCGATTCATTTTTATATTATAGATGCATAGTGAAGCAAACTCTCGGAAGTTGCCTATAGCCGAAATGCTACTCATTAATAAATATAAAAATGATACTGTCAACTTCCGCACTGATACACAAAATCTCAGTATTATGTATGCCAATTTGTTTAGAGACCTGTAATTGTGCTGTACCGGATTGTTACAATGTAATTTTCTGTTTTCTGTTTTTTTTTTGTGTTTTTATTTGATCTTGCCAAAGGCAGAAAACTTTGTACACGGTTATTTTATTTCATTGTTTTGTGCGTCCTGATATAGATGACGCTGAATCCTAGTATTAGATACGAATTTCATTGTGACTTTTGTTGTTATTGTGTAGTTTGTGTAACTTTTTCAAACTTGATTATTCCGGTTGCTCCTGCTTTTGAGCTTATACGATTTAATCCATGTAGATGATCTCTTATTTTCATGACTGCATATTTTGCTTCTCTAATTGAGGTATGTAGGAGTAACATCTTGTTTGATGACCTTGTTCTTGTCCCCTTTTGTGTTTTTTCATATTGTGACTCCCTTTTAATTTTTTTTTGGGGTTTATTCAGAGTTGTAATTTGAGTTGTATCCTTACAGGCCCTGATGAAGTTTATTCATAAAAATAAACGAAACGTTGGCTGATAATTAGTACTCAGTATTTTGTCCTCATCCGACAATCCCTACTTCTATTAATGTAATTATTCTCAATTATCTCATTCCAATCCTTTCTGAGTTCACCCACAAAATTTCAGTTCTCAAAGTGAAACCATTATCAAATGCAACTTGAAATAAAAACACACTACATTGAACGCCCACCTTAAGTTATGAAATCCTGGATTGAATATTTGGCTTGCACTGTGACTAAATGTCACTTGATTGAAGTTAATCCACAAATCTGGTTATTTTTGCGTAAATTGGTATTTCTTATATAATAATAATCGGGGTCATAACGTCGTTCGACGTTGTACGATGCCTGCTCGCCACCCCTTTCTGTAATTCCATTGACCTTGTCTTAGGTCTCTGGAATTCATGGCTTTCATAACACTCCCATTCCAAGTCTTCTTTGGCCGTCCCCTCTTTCGGCGTTGTGTGGGGACCCACTCCAACACCTTCTTTGGAAACTTCTGATCGTCCATTCTTTGTAGGTGTCCATACCAGATCAGTTGTTTCGACTCTACATCCTCGTACAGCGTGCCTTCCACTCCCATTTGTCTGCATATCTCTCCGTTTCTGATTTTTTGCAGGCGTGATACTCCCAGTGATCTTCTTAGAACATCCATTTCAACTGTTTCCAGTCTTCTCTTATTTTCTTCTGTTATCCTCCAAGTTTCAGCTCCGTACAGTAGGTTACTTTTCATCATTGTGTTGTATACAGGGTCTTTCACGAGGAACCTCACCCATATTTATACGGGAAACTACTGAACGTATTTTCATGAAATTCAGCACTTATAAGTATTTCACGATGCTGATGAAATCTAAAATATTTTCAAGGCATGAGCACCTCCGGTTTTTCCGGAAATGACGTCAACTTCCGTTTTTCAAATTAGAACACCATTTTTTTTATTGCAGAAATAGATTCCTTAGAAAATTTCAAGTTATTTTGATGTAACATTTTTCAGTTTTGGTTGGAAAATTCTCTCTGAGCGGGAAAATTCGAAAAAAAAATCGAAAATAGAGCTCCGCTGAAACAAGAATAACTTCGAGGTTTTTGGATGGAAAATTTTCATTTTTGGGATTTTTCAAGATGTAAGATTGATGTATCCACTTTAAAAATCGAAATCGCGATTCATGATACAGGGGGTGAAAAAATCGCTTTCAAAGTTAGGGATGACAAAATCGTGAAAAATCAATTTTTCCAAATTAGAACCCCATTTTTTTATGGCAGATATTGAATCTACGTTAAAAAATAATGTGAGTGTATGCATCACACCCTTGCCCTAAAGTGGATATTAACTCAGAAAATATCCATTTTAGGCTTTCGAAGGTTTTCAGATAGAAACTTGAGAGCACTACTTACTGAATGGCTTACCACATTACTCGAGGTAGATACTTTCATTTTTGAAAAATGAGACGGCAGTAGATCTTCTTCGGATAATTTCGGTGCTAGTTTGAAAAAATGATTTTGTTGATGGCTTATAACTTCTGAGATATGGGCAGACATTACATGGGAAGATGGCAACTTATACTTCGAAACAATAGCATCCGGTAAATTGATAATTTTGTTTGTTATAAGCATGGATTTTATGTTGAACAAATGAGGAACATCTGCAAAAACAAACACAATATACTACTTGCTCCTATCTCCCATGACTTCCACAAGGCTTGATTAGATGGGCCCATATCTGAAGTTATGTTCAAAATTTTCAGACCGATTTCTTCACTTTTTTTGAATATATCGTTTATTATATTCTTAAATACAGCTCCATTCACTGAGTCTGAAGTGAAGTAATATGCTACCACTTGTTTCCAACGGCTAGTAACGCCACCCAGCATAAATACCAAAACATGGTTAGCTGTACCAGTGTGATCTGGAAGTGTTACATCCCCATAGTACTTTTTTAAAGATTTATCATATGTGTTTCCCGGTGTGATAGCCATTTCATCAAAAACTAGCACACAATCCATCTCGTAAGATGAAAATTGTTCGACTTTCAATTCCAAAAATGAGAAAACTACATGTAGAATTCCAGAATCAAAATTTAAATGTTGAAGTCGTCTCTGCAGAGTTCTTAATGATGGCAAAGGATATTTCTGTTTCAAAAGTTCAGAATACCCACTGCCGCCACCAATGAATTTCAATTTCAAGCTCTTTATTATGGTATCATTGGTCCACTTCATAAGTTTCGTACTCTTGCTCATTTTCTTCTTTTTTTTTTTAAAGCTAACAATTGGTCTTTGTTGAATAAGTAGGCCAACTGATCACACTGAGTACAATTGGGTTTTTTTTGGTACTCGCTTCAACTGTCCGTTTGCCTGCCTTAAAGCTTTTTTGTACCGTAGAGCTCTCCTATCCTCTTTTGAGTACAGTCTTTCATACTTCCTCAATTTGCTCAGTAATACTGCGTTTTCACTGTTTGGCATTACTTCTTGTATCGGTGAGATTGTGGTAGCAGTGTTCTCACTAGAACAAGATTTTGATGGGGAAGATTTCAACTAGATTAACATCTGGACAATCTCCTGATGTTGATGGTTCTGCTAATCCAGCTGGTAACTCGACTGTCTCACCTAAAATGAAAAGATCTTCAGTTATCAACTCCAAATCAAAAAAATGTAAAATCACATACTGAATGCAAGCTTTGCTTTTTTTGGAGAATTAGCTTTTCTTTGAAGTGGTGCCTTCCTCGCAGGTTACGGTTTTGTGAAGGAAAATATTGTTGGAACAGCAGTAGCTTTCAATTTCTTTTTGCCATCTTCTCGAACTTTTTCAAACATTTCGGGAGCAAAATGAACCTTAAATTATATCAATGAAATATGTTTGAAAAATTTAGTACATCTGAAAACTGAATTATTTATATAGGTAAATACGTACCTCACATAGAGTGGAATGTTGTGTTGGTGTCCAGTTAGCCCTCTTCATTCTGATAACCCATTCCCTTCTTCTTGATGAATCTTTCGGAAAATATTTCATCACAAACCCTTTTTTCGAAGAATTACTGCAATTAACAGCCGCACAACTAGGCATTTTGAAACTGATTCTGAACCTGAAAAAAGTGAATATTTTTCCTAATTTGTGTATATTTCACTTCGGCATTCTATGATAGATTCAAAGCTTCACATTTCAAGGTAGTTTTCATATCTAAAAACTCTAAAGATACATAAATAATTATCAATTAGTGCTCCATACATGGGCTACATTATCACATTGAAAATTAACAAATAGATAGTATATATGTTGAATTACTCTAACCTTTCTCTAATAAAGACTTTATATTTTACATGAAACACGAAAAACCACCTGAACATAAAATGTAAACAAAGAAGCTTTCCCTAAAAATGGCGATTTGTACCACGTGATCCGGACAACCAATCAAAAATGATACCACAATTTTGACATTTGAGAAGTATGACATTAATAAAAATGGCTTCGTACACGATACAACGCGTTCAAATTGTTTTATAAAAAACAATATTCAAAATCACACCGTATATAGAATCATATGGAGATTAACCACGATATCACTTCTTATATTCTTGAAGTCTCTCTCCAAGTCATTATAATCTTCCCACTGTCCATCATTTCTCCTACAGTAGGAAGTATAATGACCTATCCCTGATGCGCTCTCCATAGGGCTTTTAAAATTTGCCAACCATCTGAGAAAATATCTTTTGTTTTCAATTATCAATTCTAGTGGCACTTTTTTCTTATTTATTTATTCATTTATTTATTTAGTTGAAATAAAATTTACAATTCCCATATTGTGCACAATACAAATCACCACGTCACATAAAGAACAACTTAGGAGATAATTCTATATAGGTACTAAACGTATTTTACACTTTTCGGTCCGGGGGCGTGGCCTGAATTGTCAAAAAGTAGGTCCGAAGAAAGGGCCCTAGCTCAGAAAGGGGGCCACGGAAGAGAAAAAACGATATAGAAAAAGAAAGTAGAAGGACAGGTGCTTCTTTAAATGGTCAGCATTATTGAACGAATTCTATCGGCAGTTGCTGTAATTTTTCTTCCAATTTTTACAGCTGCCAATTTTTTCCTTTTCGTTAATTGAATTGAAAAATGCTAATCTACCTGAAAGATGGATCTATCTACAAGGTTGATCTGCTGGCACACTAGTTACAACACTAAATAAATATACGAAATACCTCGATGACAAAAACCAAGGTAACCTGGTCATGTCATGTGTGAGAGTTATTCTGCGAATCAGAACTAATATTCAAAATTCCATAAATAAAGACATACATCATGTGCTATGGCTACAAATTATCATATTATGTAATATCATAAGTGCATCCAATTTTTCCGAAAAAAATCGAAAAAACACGTTGCTAAGTAATATTTTAACAAGAAGCATGAGTGCAGGTGGCAACAAAAATCCGAGTCGAAAACGAGGATTTTTGCACCTGCACGAATGCTTTTTGTTAAAAAATATTACTTTGCACTGTGTTTTTTCGATTTTTTTCACAGGAAAAATTAGATGCACGAATGGTATTTGACAAGAGTATTTCCTGAGTAGCAGATTATTCTGGATGCATCTATGTATGTATTATTAATTTTCGTTGACAACAACTGTCAAGTTTTGCCGCGGGTAAACCCGAAAAAACTGCTGACAGCTGCTGCCATACAGTTTTTCCATCTAGAAACCATTTGTGATTCAAAATTGCGCGTTTCTGATTGGTGGAAATTAAGACGAGGGAAATAGTCGTCAATAAACCTAACAGTAAACAAATAAAACCTTGTCGAAATCTATGTGCTCTGCAGAGTCACATGTCCACTTTCGAGTATAAACGAATGAATTTTTTATGTCTATCAAATCAGTTATTAATTTCTTATCTTGATTTATTTTACCCAGAGTTTTAGCTGGTATTTAAATTCTTTTAATCGGTTACTGTCTTTAATCATCTGAAGTATGGCGTTATATACACGAGGTGCTAGAAAAGAATGGGATCTTTGTCCGATAGTTTTATTAGTTCTAGGTGGTATAAGACGAACACCTCTATTATTCTTGTATTATAGGAATGATCGTTTACGTTGGCATCTTGAATATCCTTTCTCTGATGTACTGCTTAAACCGAAAAAAAGAGTTTGCTATCCATTATTCCGGAGATTCGTTCAAGTTCGTATTCCGTAAATATGTTTTGACGCGTTTCGAACATGAACAAACTCTTTCAGCTTGAACACTTGTGATAGGGATAGTCACAATTAATGTTGCGAGCTTATAAAACTCCGAAAATACCGAAACAATACCGAGTTTATTTATCAATTAGAGAGTGCCTTATGAAATAGTTCATCTCTTTGAATTGTACATAATTCATTTCTCAACCGGTCCTCATCAAATACGTCCCAATTAATTCTCTGTTGAAGAATTCATCAACGTGGAAGGAAACTCTGATGAATATAATTGATATTTGGACCTGTCAAGTAATCCTAAAAATCTAACAACCTCCTTCAGATTCTCGAAATAAATTTTTATTTGATGAATGATACAATCTGAAATTTCATGAAATAAACGTTTATATGCTTCAATAAGATCAACTTCGGTCAAATTATATTTTTTCTGTCAAAAGGTATGCCTGTGAGTGCCTTCGGCTTTTCGAAAATCTGTTTCACAGAATTTTCATTATGCTTTCCTTGTAACCTCTCAAGGACAATATTTAATTTGGGTTGTGCATAACTCAATATTCTAACTACCCAACTGCAGGATTTGGAATAGAATGTCAGTTAATAAAAATATTTCTTTACATGCAAAAGTGAGAAAACTAAACTCGAAATCCGATAAATCATTCAAAAATCCCTTGGCCATATTAATAGAAACTGAATCTGAATCCTTGTTTTCGATTATATCCTGAATAACTAATGTTAGGCCCTGCCAATTATTCGCAACAAAAAATAAAATTTTTGACCGAGAATACCACCTTGTGTCTAGCTTGTGGTATCCGTTTTTTCAGAATTCTGTCCAACATTGATGTTCGCTTGAACGATTTATGGAAAATGGTTGGCAAGCCCTTTAAAGTTGCAAAATATATACGGCTTTCCTTTATACAGGGTGTCCCAGAAGTACCGCACTTCCTTCAGGGGATCGAAAGTGAAAAATATTCTAAGCCCAAATATCCATGTTTGAAATTTTTTGATAACGTAGTTAATTAGTTATTAATTAATGAAAGTGACCAATGAGGAGCGCCCAACAGAAGAATAAGTAGGCAGTGGGGACGCGAGAGAGAGACGCTAGAGCTGCGGCCGGCTTTTTACGCAGTAAACAGAGACTAGCGTTTCACTCCCGCGTCCCCACTGCCTACTTATTCTTATGTAGGGCTCTCCTGATTAGTCACTTTCATTAATTAATAACTAATTAACTACGTTATCAAAAAATTTCAAACATGGATATTTGGGCTTAGAATATTTTTCACTTTCGATCCCCTGGAGGAAGTGCGGTACTTCTGAGACACCCTGTATAATTGGAACCCTGTTGTAAAATCGGATTCGGTCGATGAGCAGGCACTTTTTACTCATAAAGTGCCTGAGAGGCTGCTGATTTGACTAGAGTTTGTAATAATAATAATAGTACTTTATTTCAACAATTATCACAGATAGCACATCACAGCAACAATGATGAAATAGAAACAGGTCGAGCGCAAATCACATAAATTAATGCTAAACGGAGCAAGAGTACATTGTAAAAATCCTCTAATCCTTGTGTCAAAAAAGGTTGAAATGTCCCTTGAAATTCTAGGGAGAGCATTAAAAAGCTTCTTACACGTGTATTGCGTGTTTTCGATTGCCCCGTGAAAACATGGTTTTCTCTCATATGGATCAGTAATTCGCTATTGCGCTTGACAAGGCAGTGAAATATTTCTTTGAAAGGACCCCGCACACTTACTTAGGAAAAGCGGGTCCAGTGAATTTTCCCCATTTTTACATATTATATTTATATCAAACTTAAGAACAATATATCAGATTTTCACGAAGGTCTTACATCCGGTTTGTTCTATAGGGCGTTCCAAAATTGCAGCTACGGAAAAATGAATCTTAAAATTTTGATGATAATTCTTCTAATTTTCAGAATTTCATCATGATGCCTTGGGTTTTGAATAACAAGATATCACAGATATCCAAACACCGCTCACCACGTTAAGTTTCGTTATACAGGCTGTTCCATGAAGCTACATAAGTAACTGAATGTAACTTTGTTAGTGACTTTGGGACCACCCTGAGTTTTTCAAAATATAATACCATGATGTATGTCCACCTCTGTAGGAAGTTTCATTAATGAACATAAAACAGTTGCAAAATTATTCAGGTTTTAATTCGGATTTCATACAATTTTTCTTTAAAACTTATCTGTAGTTGAGATTGCTGTCAAGGAATATAGGTTTTCATTCAGTATAATTATTATGATAGGTATTGACGGTCGGTCCAAAGCTGTTTTTATTTAGAAATGTACAGGATGGACATAATTCGGTGTCACTAATCTCCTCATTTCGCTATCTCAAAATCTGTTTATACAGGGTGAGTCTTTGACTTGTACATATATTTTAACTGTAGATTCTTGAGGCCTAAAGAAACCTTTTTTTCATTTTCCATTTTTCCGAATTCGGCTCGGTTAAAGAGATATAGCCATTTGAAAAAAAAAATTGTGCTAAATGCGTGCCTGATATTATTCTCTACAAACACCTCAATGTTCATATTTTTCAATTGAAATTGATGTGATTATTAGATATTCTGGGTGATACATTTAGAAAATACTCAAGCACTAACCTTATTTGAATAAGAATGTTACAAACACGATATTTCCTAACAAAAACGCTAAGTTTTGTCCCATCATTTCTGCAATTGAAATGCCATATTTCTCACACCAAAATAAGTTCCTTCTTCGATTATCCTGAAGATTAGTTTGTAAACACTAATAATTTGTTCATATTTGCCTCGATACCCTGAAACTATCTTATAAAAATTAGTTTCTCACTAACCTATCCTAACTCCATTAATCAAAGTCATATGATTCGAGGTCAATGACCTAACCTAATCCATTCCTCTGTGATAGTGATCACAGAATTCTAGAGAAGACGATGCCAGATTGTGTTGATTTTCTCAGTAAAAAATGGTATAGGCGAACTCAAGAAAGCAGAACGTCCCCTATCGTTAACGGAAGAACTAGTTTTGTTTACTTTTCGCTAAAGGCTTCTACGCATTGCTCTTTGGAAATGCCAAACGAGTGGTTCTGATTCTCGCCGATCTAAATTTCAGTCGTGGTGCGCTGCCGGCTGCGATGTAGCCGCCACGCAAGACAAGCCGTTGTTCTGTGTCTCATCACACTATCACAGGCCAGCCAGTCTGTGATAAAATGAACGACGCTTAAACGCGATAACCTTTCTACATGGATTATGGATTCAATTCATTTATTTATTTACTCGCAGAGAATAAAGCAAACAGGTGATGCTTGTGATTTGTGATGTGAAAACCGTGTAGGGTCGATTAAAAATTCCAAGAGGATATTGTTAAGAAGATAGATATTTTCCTGAAGGACTGGTATCAATAAATTTTTAATAGAAACTTGCTTATAAACTGTGTAATTTCATGCTTCTCGGAATTCAGTTGATAAACATTGACAACATTGTTAATTTGTTAAGAGACCAGAGAAGGAACAATATTCGATGATATTTAATCCAGGAAAGCATTCAGATTTTTTATGAAATTCATGGTTTTTTCCTCAAATTTCTTCGTATACATTTAGGAATAACTCGAAAACGACGCGTTTTATTGAAAAAATATAGGAATACTTTTATTCTCTAAAATGGTTGATTCCTTCGAAAATATGAACCGTTTATCCTTTTCAAGTGATTTGATAGTGTTTTTGCATGAATTTATGAGTCGACCACCCTGTAACTTTCGAACTAGGAGAGATATTGAATAAGTTTCGATTGAGGAATATGCACCATGAATAGAGTAAAGAATCAACCAAAATTCAGTTCATTTGAAATAACGGTTCCGAAGATATGAACAGCAAAGTGTTTTTTTCGTGGATTTTCGACACCCTGTATCTCCCAAACCAAACCGAATTTTGAAAAATGGCATGGGAAAAAAGTGTTTCGTTTGATGAGAGGAATCTACAGTTAAAATATATGTACAAGTCAAAGACTCACCCTGTATAGAAAAACAGTATTGCCATTCCAGGTTGTTGTATCTTTGAGCACGCTAAAGATGCATATTTTTTTAACTATTATACCATAAAAGTATGTCGACCTTAGTGAAAAATTTCACTCGTGTATAAATAATTAAAAGATTGTTGCCAAAATCATTCAGGTTTTAGTTCAATATACACCATTACTGGAGCCAGAACCCTGGGGACATGTTCTCACATAACAAGCGTACTCTGGTTTCTTGGATACGACATATGCGAAATATTAAGTACCCCCTACTCAACTCTTGAATTTTATCTTGAATGCCGGAGTGATTATTCCATGACTTTTTTTAGTAACTGTCCTAGATTATATAATGGTGTAACAAATAAAAAGCTCAAATCTTCAGTCTTTCAATTGTTTAATCAGTCGTGATAATAACCCTATTTTAAGATTGGAATTAATTGATTTCATATTTTGTGCTAATTTGTTGATAATTATTATTTCAAGTAATGGTGTATATTGAACTAAAACCTGAATGATTTGGCAACAATCTTTTAATTATTTATACACGAGTGAAATATTTCACAAAGGTCGACATACTTTCATGGTATAATATTTTAAAAAAATATGCATCCTTAGAGTGCTCAAAGATACAACAACCTGGAATGATAATACTGTTTTTCTATATATAAACAGATTTTGAGATAGCGAAATAAGGAGATTAGTGGCACCGAATTATGTCCATCCTGTACATTCCTGAATAAAAACACCTTTGGACCGACCGTCAATACCTATCATAATGATTATACTGAATGAAAACCTATATTCCTTGACAGCAATCTCAACTACAGATAAGTTTCAAAGAAAAATTGTATGAAATCTGAATTTAAACCTGAATAATTTTGCAACTGTTCTTTGTACATTAATGAAACTTCCTACAGAGGTGGACAAACATCATGGTATCATATATTGAAAAACTCAGGGTGGTCCCAAAGTCACTAACAAAGTTACATTCAGTTACTTATATAGCTTCATGGAACAGCCTGTATAACGAAACTTAACATGGTGGGCTGTGTTTGGATATCTGTGATATCTTGTTATTCAGAACCCAAGGCATTATGATCAAATTCTGAAAATAAGAAGAATTATCATCAAAATTTAAAGATTCACTTTTCCGTAGCTGCAATTTTGGAACGCCCTGTAGAACAAACATGATGTAAGACCTTCGTGAAAATCTGATATATTGTTCTTAAGGTTGATATAAATATAATATGTAAAAATGGGGAAAATTCACTGGACCCGCTTTTCCCAAGTAGGTGTGCGGGGTCCTTTCCAAAGAATATATTATCGGGTACACAGTCAGGTTGTGGGTATTAAGAAAACTCCTTTTAACTCATTCAAGCTTTCGCTAAATTTTGATTAGCTTCTTCAGGAATCTACAAAAAAACAATACGGTGCAATCCACAATAAAAAACGATCTACAAGAACTCACGTTTAATTTGAGGTTATGAGAAACCTAGCCATCTGAAATTTTCTCATAACCTCAAATTAAACGTGAGTTCTTGTAGATCGTTTCTTCTATCACTCATTTTTCTTGAAATTTCTAGTAAAATTTGGTTCCTTTCTGCCTGGATCCTGTTATGTTGAACCAATTGGTTTTTTATCTCCTTGATCTCTTTAAGTTTTTTCCTTTCCAAATCCAACAGATCCGCTCTCTGCCGATAGTGGGAAGATGGCAGGCTATTCCTATTCGGGAAAGGGTCTTTTTCCATTACTGGATAATGTTTTGGTGGTGCTACTTCACCTTCCTGTGAAGATTCTCCACCACCTATTCTAAATGACGAGTAAGTATTTGGTAAGTTGACAGTTTTGTCAGCTGTGAATATCTCATTGGATGAGTCGAAATATTCCCAATTCACTCTGCCTCTGCCAGTCTTACTTAACTGATCTTCAATATGGGTGAAAGCTTTTTTTAAATTCCTACATTTTCGATCGAAAATGTCTTCTTTAACGCCGTATCCATGAGCCTCAAAGCATCTTTTTATTTCTGCCCGAGTGTTCTTTTTCACTTTAGGATCTCTGAATAAATCCTTCCAGTCAGAATAGCTATTAATTAGTAGTTTGCTGGCTTCCGCAGTCCATGCAAAACTCGAAGATTCACCTGTGCAAAATACATTCGCTAGATAAGTAACTGAAATATTCTATAATTGATTCCATCTATCACAATCATCAGTGCGACGATCACCAATACAGAAAATTGAATATTAAAGAAATAGAACCCCAAAAAATCAAACAATTCTCTCTATCAAGGGCGGATTTACGGGGAGGGGGATACTGGGGGTAACTACCCCCCCATGAGTATCGAAGACCTGAAAAAAAGTTACGCAACATTGAATATTTCATACATCCTGTACCTGATTTAATAATTTTCAATCGTTATTATACCTCCCATGAAAAAGAGCTATATCTGCCTATGCATTCTATCCTCCTCCAATCTCTTCCACATGATATGACTGGAGTATTCATCAGTCATCTTCATTGGCTGTTTGGCTGGATTAATAGTATAGGGAATGCAATCTCGGTGCGGGATCGCACATACGGGATCCCGCGGGATTAAAAATTACAATCCCGCGGGATCCCGGAATTTTCGAGATCCCAGTAGTACTGAAAAAATACAAAAAGTGGCGGAAATTTCTTGGTTGTAAACTTGTGAATATGGGGTTAGTTAGGATAAAATATAACATAGAAGAAAAAACTCTATTCATTAATACATAAAACATAACTTATTTTCCTTATTTTATAATAAGAAAAACAATAATAACAAACACAAAAATAACAAATACAATAAAAAAAAATTGTATCAATTCTGGTGTTTTTCCATTTCTGATTTTGAAAATAACTCCGTAAAAAGCAGAGATTACTCAGGGTGTTTTCTGATAATCTGCACCTTATGTCAGTTGCTAAATACCCTGCAGCTGAGAATGCCCTCTCTGATTCCACACTAGTTGGCACCAGTATGATAACGCAATTATGGGCAAATGTTAAAAAACTTCCCCTTGCTCCTTCACACTCATAGAGTAACATCTCTTCCTTTAGAAGAGACTCTAGTCTATTTAGACTGTTGGTAGGAATGGTAGGTGTTTTCAAAGGATTTTTAGAGGCCTTCAGAGTCTCTTTCAATTCTTCTTGCAGTGTCTTAAAACATTTTACAGGATTTAAATTCAAATCCCCTGAAAACAATGAAGAATCTTTCTCTGCTGAAGTTACATCGCCAGAAGTTGTGGGGACGTTTGAGAAAGTATCTAGCTGTTCAGGATATAACCTTTCGATTATATTTCCAATTTCTTTCCGAACTACATATTTGCTGGGCAAATATGTCGTTGTCTATTACGGCGCAATCCCGTCGATCTCGGTCGGGATCCCGTAATTATTTTGCTGCGGGATTGATCTCGAAAAACCATGCGGGATCCCGCGAGATCGGGATCCCGCAATAAAAAAAATCGTCCGCTGGCTGTACGTTGGTGGAAAACCCGTCCGCTGGACATGAAAACTTGTTTTCCACCAACGTACAGCCAGCGGACCATTTTTTTGTTCGAATAATTATATGAACTACCACCTTTGTGAATTTCAGCAGGGTTGAAATGACTGAAACTCAAATTTTTTTTACAAGTTTTCATGTCCAGCGGACGGGTTTTCCACCAACGTACAACCAGCGGACGATTTTTTTTATTCGAATAATTATATAAACTACCATCTTTGTAATTTTAGAAGGGTTAAAATGACAGAAACTCGAATTTTTTTTACAAGTTTTCATGTCCAGCGGACGGCTTTTCCACCAACGTACAACCAGCGGACGATTTTGTTTATTCGAATAATTATATTAACTACCATCTCTGTAAATTTCAGCAGGGTTGAAATGACTGAAACTCAAATTTTTTTTACAAGTTTTCATGTCCAGCGGACGGCTTTTCCACCAACGTACAACCAGCGGACGATTTTTTTTATTCGAATAATTATACAAACTACCATCTTTGTAAATTTCAGCAGGGTTAAAATGACTGAAACTCGATATTTTTTTCACATGTTTTCGTTGCTCCCGTTGGCGAACCCACCACTGTTGAGCCACCTGACGGTCACTTTGGCGAAGAAAACAACCAAATCAAGCTATATACAAATTATGGCCAGGGTTAAAATGACTGACTAAAAAATGTCACTGGCTCCCGGGCTACTAGCGGTGGACCCGGGTTGACGCACACACACATGTTGTCCGCGAACTCATTCTTGCTTCTGCTACGATAGAGAAAACATCAATCTGTGCGCGAACATGGATTGGACTAATTGGAAAATAATCCAATGTAATAAAAATATGGAAATAAAGGGTTTTCCAATAGGAGGTGACCGAAGGTGTTATTTTGACATTCAAAGAAGAATGCCATTTTTTTAGATAAATGGTCGGATGTTTGATTTCATTATAAAGAAGAAAGTATGCCGTTAATAGTGGAAAAGAACATCAGCCAAATGACGACTACTACTACAGGACAATATCCTTTTCGTGAAATTTGCCCTATGTCGTCGATGACGAATTCCATCTTTGAGGGCTTGAATCGACGCTGGACCTTTTGACACAATAGAACATTGAATTCAGGTCCTTCAAAAACAATGAATAGAGAGCAAGAAATCAGTAGCCGAAGACGTCCAGCAACGGTCATAAAAGCCCTTACTACTTCTCATTTGGCTGAGAAATATGACAAACTGATGGACTACCGTTTGGACATAGCTGAGGCTACTAAAAAAAACATAACTGAGGAGCATGAAAAAAAATGGAATTTGTAGGCCTACAAATAGAAATCGAAAAAGAAAATTTGAAACGCATGAGGGGATCTGATTGTCTACTCTATAACATCCATTATTGAATTTTATGTTAATCGGTTGTACCTAATAAGAATGCATTTTCAGAAATTGCAAATATTAATTAACTATAATTTTCACTGTATATTTGCGAAATAGTCATTTATTAATTGGCGCTGGTAACCATCGTTTGTTCACCTTGTTGAACAAGGATGTCACCCATTTCACCCATATTGATGAGGTTATTCAGTTTTTCCTCATCAATATCGAGTGGTTGCGGGATATCAGGTTCATCAATTTCTTTAGGAATGTTGTGCAACACTGTAGTGGCGGGAATTATATTCAGAACTGTCTCCATTTTAAGTCGCAGTCCATGAGCTTGCACTGGAAATCTTCGTTTCCAAATGCCTATTGCCCTTTCTACTGTATTTCTTGTTCGTATGAGGGACTCGTTATACAGAGCCTGTTCTCGATTTCTAGGGTTGCCAATGGTGTCAGGAAGGTATTTCGTACCTGATTTTCACTGTCGCCTGAAATAATCATGATTTTATTGACAACTCCTAGGTCTCCCGAAGAGAATATGATTAAACTGATAACTCCTAGGTTCTCTGGGAAAACCTCCCAAACTTGAAGCTTGTGAAATGGTGACTAGAAATATTCTTTCCTAGCCACGGGATTGAACTCGTGTTTTTATGCGATTTCCTAATTACAAGTTGGAGAATTTATATTTACTCAATAGCACACAATTCGGAAAAGATCCTTGCTCAAATTTGCGGCGGATTCTGCTGTTATTAAAAATTGTGTTGTCATGGACGGAACCTGGCATCTACCAACGACGTTCAAAAACCTCGAAGAGGCATCACATATATTACTTGTGTATACTGTATTGATAGAAAGATATCCTTCTCTATTCCTAAAAACTTCAGGATCTTCACCTCCTATTAATTAATAAAAAATAATTTATTGTATTATATAACACAAATTTTATAACATTATTTATCAGTGTAATATGTACATGTAGGAACAGGGCCCCCGTAAGGGCTACTGGCGCCTGTGTGCAAAAAAGAATTTTGGCGCCCCTTAACTTAAGGCATTTTGGATTTTTTTATTTAATAGGTTGGTACGCAGCTAGGTGCTTGCAATAAATCGAAAAACTAAACTTTAGAAGTCAAAAACTAGATATTTCTTTGTAAACTAAAATATAAAACAAACAAACAGAATAAAATCATAACGACATAAATAACTCGAAATAAATTCTTGTTCACAACCACTTTGAAGTATTACCTTAACTAGTAGGGTAAAGACACTCTGTTGATAAATACTATAAAATAACCCAAAACTAAAAACCACATCTTTTTTAGGAACAGAAAACGAAGGCTAATGTTTACATATATTCATATAAAAGTATCACTTTCTACTTATACTTAGGTATTTTGAAAAATATGCAGGTACTTCTTTGAAAAATACATAGTTTACTTCCTCATAAAATCAAAAATGAAAGCTAGGTTACAGTAGAAAAATAAAAAATAGCTATTATAGTAGCGATATTTTCCTAGACTTGGCTGTTGCAAATTCATCAATTATGTACATTGCTAAAATTGATACCATCAATAATTTCTTGCTAATATTGCTAGTCCAGACAATCTTTCTTGAAGCATTGTGGATCTTAAATAATAATTTATAATGATTTTCAACTTTGAGAAAGATCGCTCGCCAGAAACTATAGATATAGGCAATGTCAGAAGAATTCTTAGTGAAATGCTCAGGTTTGGAAGGGTCGAGATTAAATTGTTTTCAAATATATATTGTAAAATACTTAATGGGTCAGTATCATCAGGTAATGAGAACAACTTTAAAGCGTTAATTTCATAAAACAAATCATTGAAGTCTAATGAGTCTATATCCTTATTATGCTGATCTGTCAGTCATTCTTCAAGAACAGAACAACGTTTCAAAAGATCGCTGTCACTTAATTTGAATATGTCGCTCAAAAATCCAAAAAATCATAGTCATTTAATAATTTAAATCTTATTTTAACTTATTTTAAAGGCGGTTTTTGGATCATGAAGGGTCTCATTTCGGTGTTCATAGTCAAACAGTTTTGGTTTAAATTTCCTCCTGACCGTTGTTAACGGTGGAAAGTCTTCTTCAATTTCGAAAGAGAGAGAGAGCTATTTCTTTC
The DNA here is from genome assembly GCA_910592335.1 of Adalia bipunctata. Classification (NCBI taxonomy): domain Eukaryota; kingdom Metazoa; phylum Arthropoda; class Insecta; order Coleoptera; family Coccinellidae; genus Adalia; species Adalia bipunctata. The sequence continues at coordinate 48,509,965 of OU342950.1, read as the reverse complement.
GTTTGTTGGAATTTTGGACCCAGGATTTTGGCGCCCCTAAAAGGATGGCGCCTGTGTGCATTGCACACATGGTAGCGGGGGCCCTGTGTAGGTATATACAAAAGAAAAGATGATTCTTAATGGAATTTTTCGTTTGAATATTGGATTCGTACTGGTCCTGTTGTATAATACAAACGATTCTCAGCTCGCATGTTTTCATTTCGAAATTCACATTCTTGCTTGCTGTACAGTGGCTATATTACCACAGTGACGACAACTCGTGTCTCATTTTCTATTGGTCGGCCGCCATGTTTTGTCGAAATGACAGTGCGCAGATTTTCTAACCCATCTATGATTGTTATTGTTTATTTTCTTTCGAGAGTTATGGCCATTAAGCTAATGACTGATCAATCAAGATGAATTTACTATTGGCAAATAATAATCTTCACTTGTGTATGTAGCTCTTCAGTTTTTTCTGAATAATAATTTAAGTTAGAAGTTAAAGATAACCAGTATTTTCGATCTGTATCTTCGGGAAAATAGATAGCACGATTCAGTTCATTTGCAACGTCATATCTTAGATCGAATTCATGGAACATAATGTTACTTCCTAATGAAATTGAGACCTATAATATGAAATATTGCCGTAAGTTACCGATGTAAAATTCAAAAAAACCGCCAAAACATCTCGACAAAACATGGCATACTTTTGACAGTTTTATAGCCAGTTGTCGTCACTGTGGTTATACAGTCACTGTAGCTTGCTGATGATCGGTATGCCATCTGTCTTCGTCCAGTTGACTCCGATCCGATGGAGTCAACTATGTAGATGTCGCCATGATGTAGTTTCTTTTCATAGTTGCCTTCCGTTTTGTTAAAATCTGCTTCTTGATTTCTTCATCGTAGTTAGGAAGTTGTTGCTTCGAATGCATTTATTCTCATTGATGCGGATGGAAAATTAGAAGAACAATGTGAATGGTGAATTATGGCCGAAGATATTCTACTGTAAAATCTAATTGTGGCAACTGGCAAGATCCTTCGAACAAGATGCGCGGCGGTTGTTGATGTGTTATATTATATCAATGTATTGTATTTAATTGATATTTGAATGTATGTTCAGTAGTTCGCTATTCAAAAATAATGGTGAACGAGAGTAAATAAAATTAATTTACCAGGTGATTAGATTTTGATGTGTGTGCCATCTACAACACCAATCATTCTTGGAAATGCCGCTCTGTCGTGAGATCCTGCATATTGCAGGTCCTTCTTCAATTGCTGGCATTTTAACGATGTTATTGTACAAATGAGCTAAAGCTATTGACACTCGTTGTACAGGGTGGGGCAGAAAAACCTATCCGATTTCAAAACGTTATAAAATTAAAACCACTCAGCTTGTCAAAAAATTTTTTTTATTAACATATCGCAAATTTTATGCCATTTTTAAATTTAAGTTTTGAAAAGCACATCACTCAAATGTCGTCCTTGGGAGCGGATACACTTATTTAGGCGCTCGCGGTAGCTTTCCATGAGTTTCACCGTCATTTCCACAGGAATTTCTTCAATTGCCCGAGCAATTTCCCTTCGTAAAGCAAGAAGGGTGCTTGGTCGATGCTGGTAAACCTTCGATTTGAGGTAACCCCAAATTCTGCCTGTTTACGGCGCCACAAAGGTGAAAATGGGCTTCGTCCGTGAAGAGCACAACATCGTCGTTTGGCAGTTCTCGGAGATCGCGACACAGGTTCGTACGGGTTTCAAAATCCCTTTCACTTAATTTCTGTGCAACAACCATTTTGTAGGGATGCATTTTGAGGTCCCGGTGCAAAATTCGCCGAATACTGCGGTTGGAAATCCCCAAAGCGAGCGAATGTTTTCGCGCCGAACGACGCGGGGAACGTTCAATCGCGGCTCTCACATTGGCCACGTTTTCAGGTCCTGTTGCTGTCCTGGGACGTCCAGGCGACTTCTTTTTCAATGCTGAACTCGTCTGTCTAAAATTTGACACCCACACTTTAATCGTAGCGTGATGTGGAACAGGATCATGACGCCCGAGTTCGAAATGAATTCGAAAAGCACGTTGTGTAGCAATTATCGAACCGCCGCATTCGATAAACCGCTCAATAACAAAAGCACGATGTTCACCAGACCAAGGCATGTTGACTACTGACAAATGGCATAAAACCAGCTTTCTAACGGTTTTTACCCCACTACTCTACCTGCTCTCTCTTCTGAGAAAAAGGGATTTGAAATCGGATAGGTTCTTCTGCCCCACCCTGTATAATGCGGCACGTTGTGGATTCGTGCATCCCCATAAAGTCTGCTACAGCAGCCAAATGCCGAGAACTAGCATAAAATCTAAGGCCTGTGAGTAATTGGTTTGTTGGAGAAATACTATTGTTCTGTGAAGAATCATCATTTTCATCACATTTCACTATGGATTCAGATACTTACAAGTCGTGGGAGTATTCCAATTTATTTTCTTACATTTCTACTAGTCGAAAAACCGTCCCTTTTAATAATAGAAACCTCTTGAAAAAAGTTAATTCATTCATACTATAAAACTATTCCGATCTCGCGTGAATTCGTCTAGGAAAACCGTAATCTATTATTTCCAATGTTTCTGAATCATCTTCCAGAATAATTTAATTTCCAAATTCAGTCATGATTCTCTTTATAAATTAATTACATTTCAAAATTCATTTTTGAAACAAGCATAACATATGTGTCATCTATGAATTTAGAGCGAGAATTCATTTAATCCTGTCATTTCGGGCGATTGTATTCAAGCGTTGGTAACGACTTTCAAACTAGGATAACGATAACACTAATCAAGGATTTGTACTTAATCTGTAGTCTTGTCATAGGGTGCAGGCGGCCCTAATTAATCGAAATTCACATGTTTTGCAATGTCATTTTCAATTGACAGTATGGCCAAGCTTGTCAAACAGGACTGACTCATTGTAGAACGGAGATGGATTTTTATCAATTTTCGTTTCGAAAAACTCCTTTCACAAGAAGCCACGGACACAAATAGTTTAGAAACAGTTTGAGCGCCTCGGATATGTTTGATAATGACTGACGAAAGTCCATTTCAATAATAAATTTCAGCATTTGAATTGATGTCCATGAAGCTGTATCATAAATTTTATTATGGCAAAATTTCTTCCTCCTCTAAGTCGTCGAAAGTAGCTGTAAACTGATGAATATGAATTATTATCGCTTCATCATTTGATCTAAGAAGATTTTCTGAGTGCACAAAAGCAAACTGTTCATATACATTGTTAATCGATGTACCTAAGTCTTTTTTCTAGTTCTACATGAAACTTGTCGATAAACTCTTACTTGCAACGATTCAATTCTTGCTGTGTTTTTGAACCTGCATCCTGAGCTTTTTCTCCTGGCATAATTTTTTTTTGACTCGCTTTCGATTTCTTTCGACTTCAATGTTCATTTCAGCACAGGTGGTGGTCGCATATTCTGAGGCTTTATGAGCTTGTTCTCCTCGACTCTCTTCTAAAAATATTTTCAGGGCTCTCAGCTTCAGTGCACACTTTTCTAAACTATTTCCTTGGATTTGAAAGTATTTTTGGGCTTGGTTCACTTCTCGTAAAATATGGTACTGTTATGATTCTCTTTTTTATGACTTTATATTTCGAATAAAAAAGAATTTGGAATCTATCAAATTAATTAAAACTTTAATTTTTGCTCTGCCCGGTAATTTTCTTTCCCAATTGAGGGTCCAAATTAAAATAAAAAAAAATTAAATTTATATCAATTTTAATAATACTATCAACTTTCTTATTCTAATGCACACAAAAAAAAAACTTATTCTAGCTCTAAATAAAATTGAACTCACTTATATCTATTTCTATTGGTCTTTTTCATTTTTCATTTTGTCCTTTAAATCTGCGATCATATTATCATATGTGTTCATTTTTTCTAGTAATTTTAAAATTTGATCCATTTTGCTTTCCTCTAAATCTTGCTCTCTGGTTGTTTCTTCCTTTTCAGTTATATTTTCTTCATTTCTTTTATTTCTCAATTCCATATTATGGTTAGCCATTTCTTTTATCTTACTATTTGATATCAATGCTTTGGAATTTATAATATGTATATTTTTATTAAGATGATCGTTGAATCAAGAAACTCGGTAAAATTCAATTAATACTATTTGATTTTGAATAATAAAAAAATTTTCAGCCCCACGTTGGGCGTCAATTGTTATGATTCTCTTTTTTATGACTTTATATTTCGAATAAAAAAGAATTTGGAATCTTATCAAATTAATTAAAACTTTAATTTTTGCTCTGCCCGGTAATTTTCTTTCCCAATTGAGGGTCCAAATTAAAATAAAAAAAAATTTAGATTTATATCAATTTTAATAATACTATCAACTTTCTTATTCTAATGCACACAAAAAAAAAACTTATTCTAGCTCTAAATAAAATTGAACTCACTTATATCTATTTCTATTGTCCATACACTTTAATTCTGTTTTCAAATACAAATTCTGCTCCGTAGTTTTTCTTTCACCATATAACCTTTCTTCTAATATCAATCTTCTCTCTTCACACCTCTCAACTTAGTACTCGTATATTGATCACTTTTGTTATTTTTTTTATGCACCTTCAATAGCTCATACTCCATACAATGTTTCAATTATCATTTTATTTTAACATATGAAGAGTATCCATTATTTGTGGTGAATGTACATAAATAGTATAGTATGGTAGGTCAAAAACCACAAAATCCTGTGTAATGTTTATTTATTTAAATTGTGACCGGTTTCGTGGTCGTAACGAGACCACATCCTCAGACAAGAAACAAGCTGAAAACAACACGAAGAATCAGAACAACAAACTCTACATACGGATGTCACAACAAAGAAAAGGAAAACTAAGATATTCACAATCATTATAAAAAGGAACTTACATTGTTCAATAATAACGAGAATTGTCAACTAAGATTAATTACGGCTAAGAGCAACATCAAAACAACGAATGGCGTCTATCGACTTTTTTCAAAAAGAGGAGGTTCTTTTAGTTATTGGGAAATTTTTGTCGGTCACGCCATCTATCCGCTCCAGTGACAATCAAGATCTAAATGAGGTAGTGAACTAATATCTACGTCCAAATTCTAAAGAAAAGAAAACTACAGGATTACAGTTTCAACTCAGTACATAATCAAACAAGGTGTTACTGGTGTTAGGGAAATGCACTTGCGAATTTATTACCAGGTCAGGATTAGCAATGTAAGATCTTCGAATTTCCAAAATTTCGAAGTTATCGACTATGCCATTTATTTGCTCACGGTGCAAGATTTTGTAGCCATTCTGTAAGTCCGCTACGTGTCCCGTGCTCACGACATGTTCGGCAAACTGTGAACTGTTATCATTCTTACTCATGCTAGAGAAATGTTCTTTGAATCTCGTCTTGAAGTTCCTTATGGTCTTTCCGATATAAAAGGAACCACAATAACAGTCAAGACGATACACGCCCTTCCCGGCCAGTATGTCAGTTTTGTCTTTACCATTGAAGAAAATGCTGGAGAGTGTGTCCCTAGATCTGAAGCAAACACGAACACCATATCTTCTAAAAATTTTCTCCAGCGTGTAAGAAACATGTCAATTGAACGTTAAAATGTGGTATTTTGGGTCGGCATCATGGTTTTCGGTGGTTTCTTGGCTGGTGTAGGCCAAATTCCTGTTAATGGTGTTAATTTTGTCTCGTATCAACTTATTTATAAGGGTCTCTGGAAAGCCATTGAGAAATGCTATCTGTTTGATCGTCGAGATTTCGTTTCTCCGACCTTGCTCGGATAGGGGGAGGCTAAAACATCTGTTAATATAGCTTCTAAACGATGCTATTTTGTGGTTATAAGGGTGATAGGAGGAATTGTTAATAACAACCCCTGTGTGTGAGGGTTTCCTGTATACGGAAAAACAGTGTCTTCCATTGAATGATGCGGACATCAATCAGATCGGCCCTAGCTCCTACTCTCCGCATGACTTTGCTCCTGCCGTGTTGAACACCACTGACGTCATGTTTGAGGAGAGGGAGCTGAATCTTCTCAGCCTGGGACCCAAGTATAGACCTCGTCCGCAAACAAGGAAGGCTATGCTTGGGAACCTCGATTTGCTGACTGTTGAGGCCCAGGGCATATTGGACAGGATTTCTCAGAGTGGATCTGCCGCTGGAGTCAACTTTAACCATGTGAGGACTGAATGTGCGGTTGCCATCAGGAGGGAAAAGACTAAAATTACCAACACAGAAGCTGGGGTTGCCAATGGAACGTTCAACGAATCCTTGATAAAGACGCTAAGAAGGAAAATACGAGATAACGACTTAGTCATCTCTAGAGCAGACAAGAGTAACTGCATGGTTATCCTTAGTAGAGAACAATATGTCGCGAAGGTCATGAAATTTATCAGCGATAATAATATTGCAGTATCTAACACTAGGCTTCAACCTTTTATAAAACTTGTTAATAATACACTCAAAAACTCTACCCATGTCATGACCCCCGGCCAGATGAGATTCCTTTCAGCTAATAATACTATGATTCCTAGGCTATATGGTCTGATTAAAACACACAAGTCAACAATTCCTGCTGAAATGCCTATAAGACCGGTAGTCGCTTTCAACAACTCGCCCACCTATAAATTGTCGAAGTGGCTGAGTAATCGACTACAGTCCTCATTGAACTATGTATTCCCTCACACAGTTAAAAGTAGCATGGAACTGGTTAACAAAATATCTGACATACCTATCCCTTCAACATGCGTGTTGGTTTCTTTCGACGTGGTTAACCTTTACACCAGTATCCCCTGTAAAGATGTCATAGACATTGTAAAGGATGACCTCATTAGTAGCGAATGTATTGATGCTGAGGTTGCTGAATTGGTAAACCTCCTAGAGGTCTGCCTCAAACAGAATTTTTTCGGCTTCAATAACATAACATACTCCCAAAAGGACGGATTGGCCATGGGGTCACCACTAGCAGCTCTATTAGCTGACATCTTTATGAATAACCTGGAAACTAACTACATCCTGAATAACAGCCCAAAACAACAAGAGCATGACAACAAGAAAATAGATATACAGAATGGAATTATGCCACTTAAATACTTTCAGTTCAATTTTAGAATATGAATAGGAGTCAACAAAGATATTAAGGACTTGAAGAAAACGGAATGAAGCGATTGGAACATATGACATTCAATTGTGAGGTTACGATCGAAACTATTCACATGAAGTTAAGAATGACATACGTTTCACGACATAATACGATGTGTCAGAGAGAGATAGAATTAAAAAAATATTTTCATTCTCAATATTGCCGCACAAGCGCAGATCTGGATTGTTACCAAAGCTCGGCTTCAGTTTTGATTGGCTCTTTCCCCATATAGGAATTATTAGATATATGATTTTGTCGGACGGATGAAACTGTCAATTTCCAAGAATGATTGACATTTCGGGGGGCTTTGGAAAATCGAAATTATGTTGGTAATGCCCATTCAGTGATATTTTGAGTTGCAGAATTCAGGTTGGTGTTGGAAATAACACCGACATTTTGTTCTGTCATTAATGTTTCGTACAAATTTGGCAAAAAATTGAGCAATTGAAATAAGTATCTTTGAAATGAGGCTCTTGAAGAGTGAACAGCTAAAAAATGGAAAGCCTGCACAGAGCACGTAGAAAAAGAAATGAGAGAAGATTAGTCAAAATATAAGGAATGTTATGATCTATTGCTGACAAAACCTTTCATTATGAACATGACGAGTTCTGCCCAGATGAGGAAAAAATAACATGTTGTGGTTGTTGAAACAGAATAATAGGAATATTTATATTTTTCATATTTTACACCTTCATTGTTCACAAATATTGAAAGTTACAATGTGATGACAAAATTAATTCTTCATATATTAAATAGATCCATTCGTTTTGTTTCTGTCTTGATATCTATGGTACATTTTTGTGAGAGATGGTCCAACAATACTCAATAATTTGTTGAATGTGATATTGCTCATTCTCAAATAATTAAAATACTGCCCACTATCGGACAATCGCATTTCTTGCACCAAGTTGTTATACATTCCTTGGGCCTTTCTGCTCTTAAAAATATCTTTCACCCATAATATCGGCGAACTGCGTTTTCTCTTCTTTCTTTTTAATAAAAGAATCGAGAGCAACAACAAATTCTTCATTGATACCTATTTATATTCTCCTCGAAAAGAAGAGAACGCCAAACATTCAAAAAGTTATGTCAAACTGACACGATAACGGACAAAAGTTAAATATTTTTCAACTTTTTCCGATAACGGAAGGGAGTTGAATTTTTATGCATTTTTGAAGGATTTTTGTTGCCAAATACATATTTATTTTCTGAGAAAATGAATTTGTTCCATAATTTTGACGTGCACTGTATAATTATAGAATTATCAAATTACAAACCTTAAAGTCAAAGCTATAGTCTTTCACCCGGTGAGATGGGTTCTCGTATATGGTACATTTTTGTGAGAGATGGTCCAACAATACTCAATAATTTGTTGAATGTGATATTACTCATTCTTAAATAATTGAAATACTGCCCACTATCAGACAATCGCATTTCTTCAACCAAATTGTTGAATATTCCTTGGGCCTTTCTGCCCCTAAAAATATCTTTCACCCATAATATTGGCGAACTTCGTTTCCTTTTCTTTCTTTTTAATAAAAGAATCGAGATCAACAACAAATTCTTCATTGATACCTATATTTATATTCTTCTCCAAAAAGAAGAGAACGCCAAACATTCAAAAAGTTATGTCAAATCTGATACGATAACGGACAAAAGTTAAATATTTTTCCGATAACGGAAGAGAGTTGAAACTTTCGGACAAATGTTTGGCGCTCTTTCAATTTTGAATATTTCCGCCAATCACAACACTTTCGGACGAACGTATCATCGGATGACGGATGCATGGAAATTCACCAATAGTCGATTAAGGACGCTAATAATATGACCATTTGTTCTCAAAGCCACCTTCTATTATCCAACTCGATGAGTGAAAATAAAAAAAAAATTTCTATGATCCCGAAAGTCGCCAGAATCCTTCTATTCCATGATGAATTCGAAAGATGGGCCGTTTTCAATTCCGATTATTGTCAAGGAAACCCAATCACGTATACGAAAATAAATTCCTATATATACTTGAGCATAGTCAAAGCTCACCGATATCTTTGAAAAGGAAAAATTAGCAAAATATCGATTCGATAATCGACGTAACATTCCAATTTTTATTGAAAAAAAAACAAAGTTCACATATTTTATAAGCAACACATAAAGGCACCAATAATGCGAATAACTCTAAAATGATCATCGTTGTCAGCAACAACAGTACAAAAATAAAATAGAATTGAACAATTACCTCAATTTGATCGGAAATCTCCTATTCTCTCCTTGGAGTTCTGATGTTCCCAAACGATCTGATGGGTAGGAATAATAGAGATCCACTCTGTAAGACTCTGTAACATTAACATTTGCATTATGAAAAAACGAAAATCGACGGAGGTTAATGAAACGAAATTTTATCGTTGTTGACTTACTCACCGTCAAAATCTCTACACACAACACTACTTTTAAGCAACTTTCTCAAACTTAATCTGACTCGAAATTCTCGTGACGAAATAATAATGAACTTGTCAATAAAGGACGCTATTGATATGACCATTTGTTCTTAAAGCCACCTTCTACTATCCAACTCAATGAGTGGAAATAAAAAAAATGTCTATGATCCCAAAAATGTTATACCATGATTTATTCAAAAGATGCGCCGTTTTCGATGTCGATTGTTGTTAGGCAAACTGAGATCAATGCATTAATTCCGATGTTTACTCCAGCAATCAGCATAGTCAAAGCCCTCCCGATATCTTTTTGAAATGAATAAGGAGGAATTGTTGCAAAATATAGAATTTTATGCTTAGGGTACTGAAGTTACTCATCGTCGAATCATTTCGATTTACTACGATTTTTCTTATAATTCTCGGAATTCTATCAAATTCAAGCGCAATTCTATCATGAGTAGACGTCATATTTAGTAGCAAATAATAAGTCATTGAATTTTTTTAAATAATACATCAGAACGCTTCTCATGCCATCTATCGATGTGACTCATAAGCATTGTGAGTCGAAGAATTTCTGTCAACAGATCGCTACTTTGGAATTGATACTTTAGGCCATCTATGTACTTATGTTTTGATCAAAATACTTATTATATTACTTACTTATTGCACCATCTGCCATTAGTAGCCGATAAAAATAATAATAATAGAACTCATCACAGCTTGTTGTCATATTTCACACTTTCATTTTCCACGGCTATGAAAGAGCATCGACGAAACATTGAACTAATCACAGATTGTCATATTTTCAACTTTTATTTTCCACGTCTATGAAAGACTCGCCGTTCATCTGTGTTGCTAATTCATCCATTATATATAATTGTTCTGTGTTCCAGTTCCCGTTCTATCTCACTCAGATACATTCTAATATTTCATGAAAACTACATCTCTCTCTCTAATCATTCGGACTTGTTATTATTTTTGGAACATCAATGCAACGGTTTTTTCAAGAATTGTTTATGTTGAGGATTGTTTAGACAAAATAAAGAATATCTGTTACGTCATCAGATTGCTCGTGTCTTTAATTCTAGTTAAAATTTAATGTCTCGATTGGAATAAGGAGAAATATCTCATTCACTCAATATATAGGAATATTTCATGAACATAATAAATAGCAGAATGAATTCACACAATACATGTGGATCACCTCTCATTTCACTTATCGAGGATCAATATTTAAGATATTATCACGATAAGAATATGGAGAAAGAACAATATATGAATACCCTGATACGATTCACTCAATAGTACTAATTGAATGTGTCAAGCAATTCAACAATATTTGGAAATTAATCTGTTTTCAAGATCAAATTATATTGATTAATGGAATTTAGGTATCATTTGTATTGAGAATTGCCGAATGAAAAGTTTCAAGAATTACATGCTGGAATATATACAATAAAATAGATTCACATAATATATGCAACATAACTTTGGTAAACATTAAGGGCCTGTATTATAAAAGCCGAATCGAGGATTCAACCGTGCGCCAACTACCATATAGTGAGGAATTTGGTTGTTGGCGCAACGGTTGAATCCTCGGTTGGTCTTTATAATACCGGCCCTAAATTATCTGAATCCCATGAGTGATTTTTTTCAACTGTGTGAAATCAGCAATGCCGTGATATTCTTTACTGTGAAAATACCCATGGATTATTCAAAATCATCAACATTCGTTTCACTTCTAGATGTACACATAAGAAAATAAATGCATTAGAATGATTCTGTCAAGATTTCAATATCGAGAACAATTCAATTTTTCATCATAAATTAACCCCAAACAGATAAAATTCGAAATGAGAACCTTGGGAATAACATTTCTTATGTGTATTTACTGTGATTCATTCATACATCAACTTTTTAGAAAAATTTTTCCTCTCAATTCTTTCACTTATTCTTATTACAAACATGAAAGTTGCAGCTAAATGTCTTTCAAAATTTTTTATTCAAATGCTGTAAAGAACACAGTACATATGCAATATCAATTCGGTATACTTCAAAGTATTCATTTCCATGTGAGTTTTTTCTAACTGCGAAAAATCAGCAAGGTGGTCCTTTTCTGTATCATTGATGTGCACTGTATGTGAAAGGGATACTGTAGCATTTTTCTCCAAATCCAACCCTTAAATTGACATTTTGTTTGGAATACCATTCTCTGTTGAATTTGATTTTTGTAATTGGTCATAATGTTTTCATCTCCAGAATGCAGGTTGTAGAAGCAAATTTATACTGAAAAAGAAAAAGGATACAGTGATTATCGACCCCAGACTTCAAAATCAAGTCCAAACATGCATCTACCACCAAAATGCAGCACGTAAAATATGGTCTAATCATGAATGGTGAAAGTGAATAAATAGAGAAAACCATGAAAAATTACCTGAAAAATGAGAAGAAACGTTCTATTCTTGTCCAAGAGACCTTATTTCCACTTCTTGTAGAGAAAAAAAAACAGCTCTTCAATTGATTCTGAACATATTTTGTCAACAGTCTATCAAATATACTGACCGATGAATTTAAAGTTGTCATATGTGATCCAAAATAGCTGTTTCCCCTGAATTATTGTTCTGAAACATGAAAGCATATTGTAATAATCGAATTCAGACCTGAAAATCAAACTGCATCTACAAAAAATCAGTATGTAATCTCATACCTAACCTATAAAACAGAACCAAAATTATTTTGCTAAAAAACCACGTGAAATTGCCTGGAATATAGGAAAAAAAAGTTGTATTCCAGTCCAATACATCCTGTTTATCATTCCTAGATGGACATAAAAGCTCCTGTATTCTTTGTGCAAACATTTCTATTCAACGGAATCTGAAATCACTCACCGTTGAGAGCAAAATGGATTATATATGGTCGAAAGCAACTTTCTCTTCATGGTTTTCATTCTTCAATATGAAAACGATCTATTATAATCAGTTAGCGACCGATAATGCACTTCTATAATACGTGAATTCACTAAAATGATGCAAATCAAATTCACAATTTCTTTCCTCGAAAATTCCTGGGAAATCCTACCATATATTTTGGTTAATTTCGTTAGAACATCGTATAAAGAAGCCTTTTTTGTCCATTTAGACCTATAAAATGCCTTTTGAGGGCAAGAAAAAATAGTAAAACCTAACCTCTAAATAGAATCGCCTGTGGTTAGGTCAATACTATTATCGTTGTGCATGGTCGAAACGAGTATCACATTTTTCTGAGGTTTTGGAACATACGATACCAAAGTAGTTTTGGGGCGGAAACCAAATAAGCTTGATTTTATTTCCCGATTTTTAGTATCTTTGAAGGATGTAGGAATTTGCACCTTATTTTTCTTCAGTGTCGCAACGACACTGAGTTTTGCATCTACCATTTCTTCAATGAGAGGTACATCTGAATCTGAAAACAAATTGTCCATGGTTATATTACGGCCCGTATTCTGCAAAGGTGCGCAAAGTCTTCTGACTACATCAATTGGGGAATTACTCACAGCAAAAGGAGATCCTTCTGGCTGTCTCCCTGCATATATCTCCAAATTATATGCGTAGAATACTTCACTGTCAACCACTACATATATTTTGATGCCATATTTACGTGGTTTCGATGGAGTATATTGAACAAAAGGGCATCTTCCCCTGAAGCCTTCTAATTTTTCATCGAGAGAAACATCGGCACCAGGCGAATAACACTTCTGACAATTTTTTATGAGAATTTGAAATATTTCGCGAACATGGCAAAGACGATCATTCCTTTGTCGCTCTGTTCTCGTATTTATGTCATCGAATCGCATACACGCCAAGAGAAACAAAAAACGTTTTCTGCTCATCACCAAACCAAATATTTCGACACCATGCCCTTTGTTGTCCCATAAATCGAGCGTATTGAGTCGATGAGCTCGAAGTCGTCCAGCTAAGTACAACAAACCAATCAAGGCTTTAATTTCAACGACATCTGTAAAACGAGCATCTCTTTCTCGCTTATATTTAGTAAGTTGTTTGATTTCAATGTATTGATTGGTGTATCGATCGATCAAGTTCAACATAGAATTATCTACTAATTTTTCCCAGGCTTCTGATGGTGTTCTTGCTGAGCGAGCAGCTTCTCTCACAACGCCTACATCTTCGCTAAGCTTGTTTTGTTTCCCCTTTTCAGACGTAGAGGAGTTTTTTTCCATCTCCAAGACTCAACAATCTTATTTTTGAGCTTCCTGTGAGCTACAAAATAATTCTCGTCTTCCTCATTCGTTTCACTGCTCGACACGAAATCATCTTGTGCATTGTCATCAGATTCGAAACTTTGGTCTGTTTGTGAATCCCCTTCTCGTTCATCAATTTCTTCCCGTTCTTCATCTTCATCACTACTCAGTTGAGATCCTCATCATCTTGATCCAATAAAGCCCGACGGAGTTTCTCGATATGATCTGGATTGCATAAATTATAAGATTTTCGCCAAGACGTCACGATATTATTGAGATTCTGCGACTGTGATTCATGAAAGAAACGAATTTAGATATTGGATGAGGAAAAGCAAAAACTAATATACGAATCTCATCAAAATAGATTGACCTACCTGAATACGCGCAATAGACCTATCAGATCTTCTCAGATACCACAGGTTCAACCTTTCCCATAAAAACACGAAATGCAAACTGACGTTACTGCGCAGAAGCGTTCCAAGCAACAGTGCACTCCCCACTCACTGAACACACGCGCCTTCAGCGTGGCAAATGGAAACAACCAAACATGCAGACCCTACAGGTCGCGCGTTCCGGAGGGTTAATAATAATAATACTAAACGCCCGTTTCGCACTTTGAGCCATATTTTTCCAAAGTTTAGAGCCGAATACACGATGTACCGAATAACATTCAGCTGCAAGCGCGAGCGCGAATGAATAATATTGCATCACTAGTATGGGCCCGCCGATCTACCTTTTAAGTAGATCAATATTGAAGGCAGATCAATGTAGAGCAAAGATCTACCTTGAAGTCTACCTTCAAGGTAGATCTTTGCTCTACATTGATCTGCCTTCAATATTGATCTACCTTGAAGGTAGCATCGCCTTATAAGAAGATTCGCCTTTCTCGACAGATCCTCCTTTGAAGTTAGATTCGCATTCTACTGTAAAAGAAACCAACAATAATGCAAGGAGAAGAATTTTTTTACAAATGTCAAACTCTATCGAGTAACCTTGACAACCATAACCTAAAAAAATTATGGTCTCGAAAAATCAAAATTGTCTCTCTCTAATTTTATGGACTTGGAAAAAAATTTGTGTCAAGATTTCAATATCCAGAAATACAATCTATAAGATAATTTGAACAACAGATGTATTGGAAAAATTTTACGGTTGAAATATATGGAAAATAAAGAATATCCACACAATACTAATGCAGTCACCTCGGTCAAATTGATATCTCAAAGCAATTCTTATTTCCAAGTGATCAAGAGTTGCTTGTTTCATCTTCAGATGTATACATAAGAAAAGAAATGCGTTAAACTTTGACTGCCGTTGTCAAGAACTCTAACCTATGTGTAACTCACCTTTTTTTCAAGTTCAAAAGAACGGATAAATCTCTATTGGCACACGTTTAATTTCACTACCTCAACATGAATAGGCTATATATATAAGAAAATACATCAGTTTGAAATCGAAGTAACATAAAATGCGATATAATTGGAGGTTTTATTAACAAAAAAAATCGGAATGTGAATCAGTTTGAATTACAAAAATTAGACATATGGAAACAGTTATATACCTACATATGAAAACTTTCGAAATTATTAACAATATTGTGAATTATGAATGGTATTATATTGAATACAGGAAGGAGGTGATAATTGCAATGATATAGAAAAACCTGAAATCATATTTGGCATAGATTTATTTGTTTGAGGGAATGTGAACAGAAATGATAATTCTGACATCAGAATATTATGAAAATACATGGATTATGGAAGAATTATTTAATAATAAAACGTTATTATAATAAAATGATAAATATGAAATTTGTGATAAGAAATAATGACAATGAATATTATGTTGAATTTAATGAGGGAATTAATTGAATTCTGAATAAAAAAGGGAACATTTTATATTATTCTAAATTATACACATTAATGTTACTATAATACATACCTACCCAGGCAACACAAAGATGTCCCAGAGATATCCCCGCGACTTCTTTTTAGGCAGTTGTGACGCTTTTGTGACTTCTTTGGGAGGTCGCAGGGAGCTCTATATCTGCTCCAAATGTCCGCCACAAAAGAGTTCCCAGAGAGCTCCAGAAGAACTTTCTGGGGCAAATTGAATAAATAGAGTTTCTAGAACGAAAATTTATATGTCCATTATTTTATATCAGCTTGAAGCTAAACGAGATATCATTCTAACCAGTTCCTGTGAAAGTTTAAAATCATCTCAATTCTCATCGAAGTGTTTAGTTTTATGATGGCAAGGGACATTAATTTGAAACATTAATCACCAATTCGAAAAATTTCATTCTTGGTGACCATGATAATATATGCATTAATAATTAACAGAATCAAATCTGCAATGATTGAAATGATAAACAGAAAATTAATCGACATAAAGAGCAAATAAACTAGTATAAAATTTTCTCACTTATACAAGCCTTCATTATGGTCCGATTCTCTAATTTGATGTTCCCCCTTTGACCCTTCCAGGAGCACTTAATTCCCAGACCATTTGAAATCAGTGATTTGAGCATTCTACCAGATTCTACTGTGATGGTCCTTTGGACCAGAACCTCCGATGCCCTTCAAATAAACCATCTAGAAAAGAAAATTGAAGATTAAAATGGGATTTCGAATATCACTTATTTGGCAGACTCAGAAATGCTTATTTTAATCAAAAATAACTATTAAAACAAATCAGGGGTAAATAAAATATTCCAAGATTGGCCATTATTTGGTATTTGAATGTTTGAATGTGTGAAATATTTCAAGATATATTGAAAGCTTGTTCAGATTCTATTTTTAAAGGGGAAAAAATCCCTATTTCGACATCTTGAATAGGAAAGTTATACATATATAAAAAAGCTTATCGCGACTAAAATAAGAGTATGTTACGTACCAACATCAACAAGCCTGGGCTCCCCATCTAAGGTTTCACCTATTTTATTCAAGGAAATTTCATCCTGAATAGGAAACATGTCCTTGAATCTTTGGGTGTCCCTTGATTTTTCCCTCGTTTCTTCGTTTAGAATATCGCTCAAATCACTGACCCTCAACACTAATTGTGATATCTGTAAATGTACAAATACAAAAATGGTCAATGGTTTTTGTATAAGTTCATTGCTGACAAAAATTATTAATGACTATCTATTGATAATACTATTCAAACAAGCATTTAAAAAAAGCAAAGACACCCTAAATACATATTTCAGCAAACAAGGTCTCACCCCCTGCAGACTTGCAAAGTTTCTTTCATAATATTTATTGAAGAAATTTTGAGTGATTATTTTCTTGAACTTTTCGAATCTACTAAGGATTGTAAAATATAATTCATATTGTGAGATATTTTTTCGAAGAGTACAGTAACAAATTGTCACGAACAACTCATCCATAATAGAATATGAGTGATAACTCTTGTTCAGTTTTAGGATCAGAATATATTAAAAAAATAGCACTTAAATCAATCAGAATCGAATGTCTTGTGCGTTTTATTGAACACTTGTTTCTTCTACCAAATTACGATTATCTGCAATACATTTCAATAGAATAATTATTGATCAATTACAGGAAAAAAACATGCAATGTAGAAGAAATTATAAATAATATATCCATTACCATCTGTTAGCTTTCAGATTTAAGCTTACTTCATTAAAATCATTATTAGATGAAAAGAAAATCTAATTAGATTATTATGGATTGGAATCAGGTTTCGAAAGGATCCTGTGACAAAATTTAGTGGTGTGAAAATTCTCCAATACATATATCAAGTTGAAAAAAAAAAATGAAAGACTTACAAATCTGTAAAGGGAATATGAAAATTAATAAACTTTGAGAATTTTTTCAACCAACTAGCTATAAGGAAAAGCATACACCGGAATACTGTTAAGCACAGAACACAAATATTAAGTAATGTTAAGACAACTTCCATAGCAAAACAGCCTTTTAACCTTTTTAGTCAGGATAAGAAAAGGTTATTATGGAGTGTGATGAATGCAATTGCTACCATAAACATTGATTTCAGTACTCACATGAATTTTATGGTTTTGATCTTATCGCAGATCGGGCAAATTGAGAAGCTGATGAAGTGGAAGGTGGTCCGGAAGTTGGCAAAGTGGTTATATAATCTGAAAATAATAATAATAAGCAAGTAATCAAATTTAGAACATATTCGATATTACGATGATCCTAAGTTTCAGAATGGATTGTAATTTTCAAAAGATTTTGAGAAATTAAAAAAATTTACTGATTTATATCATCATTTGATTCATAGATAATAGTCACTTTGAATTCTCACCTGGAAAATCATAAGCTGAAGATTCAGAACCTGCATCCATATCGTACAAATAATTTGTAGCGTGGGAAGGTGGTTGTGGAGGAGGGGAATGTGAAGAGTCTGCAAAATAAAGTTTTTGGACTAGTATCGTCCAAATTTTCACCTTCATAACAATATTGAGTAGTTCTATTGAGCATTCACCTAGAGTTCATATAGGGCCAGTAGAATTATGGAAAAATTCAATATTAATACTCAATGGTAGTTTTCATATTCTGTCATTGGAAGAGTGAAAGAGTCTATGCTAACTAATTTGATTCACTCACCCCTATAGCAGTGTTTGGAGAGTTCCGTTTTCTTCCTTCGAAGATTTCCAAGGTCTTCTTCTTCGTAATCAGAAGGCTCCAAACATTTCTGCCTCGCTTCCATCAAATTTGCTGAAATATGCAGTATACTCTAATTTAATTCAGTATGATATCAATCATATGATGCAAACTGATAAAATACTGACAATGGGGATTTTACAATTTAGGAAGTGATTAGAGGATCAAGGGAATTGCTTTTCAATTTAGCTTGATTCTTAATCACTGCTTTATGAAACCCACCGATAATCTACATACCATAGTCCATAAGTAGGAGACTGAAAATCAAGAGCATACTTAAAACATATGATAACTCACTATAAAACTTTTTCACTCTCACAGAATGTTTCCGCCACAAAGTTTTGTCAGGATCTGCGGCCAGTTTTATTTCCCGATGTGGATTTTTGGGTGGCCACCAACACATTGTGTTTCCGTCTTCCAGCCATTTCACTGGCACCTCCTGGACCAATGGTTGGTTATCCACAGTCTCATATAAAAATTCAACCACAGCATAGTCCTTGTTCATCTAAAAACAAAAATTTCGAATAATAATGAGCTCGAGAATAGTATTCAAATTAATTCAAGATGAACTACTCTTTCAAGAAAATATAATTCCTTGTTTTATTACCTTATTGATATTCTGAATAATGCCTATATGGGAATCTTCCTTCAGTATTTTATATAAATGTATATTATTGTATAAATATATATGTATTTATATGGTCAGAATGGTATTATCAATCTGAAAAAAATGGAGATTCACTAAATATCGAAGATTCATTTAGGTGTAGAGGTGTGAAGAGCTCACCCCGAAAAGGTACTGTATCAACGAAAATCTTGTTTGCTTTGTAAAAAAAAAGAGATTCACTCACTAGTGAATCATACATACAAAATAAGTTTAAAAGTGAGTTTTCGTTTTAATTGTTTTAACAGGAGGTAGAACTCTAAAAAGTAAATCATTCCGCGTGAAAGATCCTATTCAAAAGTTTCAAAAAGAGATTATTATCGTCCGTGAGAGTATTATCAAAACAAATCATTATCGGTTAACAGACAAATTTCGAATTACGGAAAAATGTTCACTTCGAACGGAAGTCGAACAGGTGGTGTAATTGGCTAACACGTTGGGCCGGAAATCCAAAGATGCGTGGTTTGACGTTCGAAGTGAAAATTTTTCCGGAATTCGAAATTTGTCTGTTTAACGATAATGATTTCTCTTTGAAATTATTAATGTTAATTTGTCGAAAGATAAACCACCAACTCCAAGAACACAAACTAATTTCAAAAACTGTATGAAAGTGAAATGACTACATAATCATGATCCCCTATTTCTAATCTTAAACACTTTCTAGAAATATTTGAAACTTCTATATTTTCACATTCAAGGAAGTCATTTGAATTGATGGAAAAAATATTGATCAACATTGAATCACATGGCGAGACGAAAAAATTTTGTCGATTTGTGTATGATTTACCACACAAAAATATTTTCTTTGAATCCAAATCAAATTTAATACATAATATTTCAAAAATATCGTTGTTCTGGAGCAAACAAAAATTTTCAGGATGTTCTGTGGATAAGAAGAAATTGCGGAATTTGAAATATTCAAATCCTTCTTTTTCTAACAATATGTGTTGCAATAAAGGATATGACGAATTGATCTTGATTGGAGTTACTTTGTTTTTTTCACTTATTCGATTGAAAATTTGCTGTAAGGGTTTTGCAGATGACTTAATTTTTTGTTTGAGTTTGAACATATGATTTTCAAACTTGAACGCACTTATATTGTCCAAACCGCCATATTTCTTGGCATCATCATACAAATGTAAAAGATTATGTACATTATAAGACATGTTCTCTTTTCCATAAAAACCTTTATATTTTCTTACGAAATACGTTAACAATTCCTGACCATACTCTAGAGGAATTTTATTCGAATCGGAAATAAATATATTCATAGCAATGCTCAAGCAAAGAAAATGTTGGTAATAACTATGACTTAGCGTACCCTTCAAAACACCCATCCCTGTATATAAAAGAAATTGTCGAAGCTCAGAGGCTTTCCATCTATCAATTTCATCAAGCGAGCGTGGTTTTCGAGCGAATTCGCTGGATATATCACGTCTTATACTTTTCAAACGAAGATTAACAATGTTCAAATCATCTTTCGTCATGCGTACTTCCATATGAACCCATAGCTTAATAATTTTTTTTACAACCCCTAAGCAGACAAGATGCATGTAATCAAGAACAACTTGAGAAACCATCCCTACATTTAATGATTCCAAAATGGAGTCTCCTTTATGATGTTCTTCATCAAGTCTATCACGAAATGAATCATCTGTGCGCGAATTGAAATGAATATCCGGAAATATTACTCGATTTCGATAGTAATCCCCTTCTTGAGTACATCTGCCACAGCTTGAGTATCTCGTGTGATTCTTTGTATATGTTATGAAAGTGCGTGCGGGAGCATCCCAACAAAACGCATTTATATTGACCGACATTTTTACATTTTTATATGAAATACCACGTTCCAAGATATCTTTCATATCCGTTACAAAATATTTGAGGAAATCATCAGCAGAATCAGGCTTTTTATTGCCATGGTAAATGCCTATTTCGAAAGGCTCTGTATATATTTCCTTATCAACAATAGCATCTAAAATGGGCCAGAATTGACTTCCACTACTTTTGAAAATTGGCAATCCATCTACATTTAATAAATAAATTTTCGGGGGGATTATGAGGATAATATAACTCAGCAGATCTCAACAAAGCTGTTTTCAAACCGAAATGAACATAACTCCCTGGCGACATGTCTATGACCGGTACATCCCTTGGAGTTGCGAGAATGGTTCGCGTGTCCACAGGTAGTTGTAAACCATGCCTATTTAGAATGACCAATAGCTTATTAGCTTGAATTTTGAAAATATTAGACCATTCTTGTAAATCCTGCTGTAAAGTTTTTTCGGGAATGAGATCATCATCTGATGAATCATCAATACTCTCACTCGAATCATCCCTGGACGAGTCTCTTGAATTATCATCAAACAAAAACTTTTGATTTTTGTCCATGTAGAACTATATGGCGATCTCATCATTACCTTCCGTACTCTCCACAACCTATTCGGAGTTGACCTCAGCGGTCTCTTCAAGTTGAACCAAGACGAGCGTCTGCGAGGCCACGCTTACAAGCTGAGGAAGGAGAAATTCAAAACACCGCAAAGACAATTCTTCATCGTGAACCGCGTGTTTTCTGTCTGGAACTCATTGCCTTCATCGGTGGTGAACTCAGTTTCTGTGAACGCTTTTAAGAATAGCCATGATGCTTGGTGTCGTCGCGAGTGAGTGCTACTTGTGGAGCTGACATTTTTCTTTTTCTAAAGGACCCCGCACTTTTACTACGGGAAATGGCGTTCCGTCAAATTTTCTGAAATTTTGGTATAATGTAGTACTCGACATACTGATCAAAAGTGTCCATGGCCCCAACTCAATCCTATGACTAGTTTTTGAGATACAGGGCGTTGAAGTTGAGAATTACCCACTTTTACTACGCCCGTATCTCGGAACAGAATCGAATGAACTTCAATTTTTCTCAAGAAACATTTCATTACATCCCCAAGGAGCAAGCATATAGAGGAATATGACCGAAAATCGTTACGAATACAGGGTTATCCATAATTGAATGCATGCCCGATATGGAAAGTATAAAATATGTCAGTTCCAGAGCGAGAACGTTCGCAAAATGAACTATTACACTAGATATGTTGTTGTTACATCGAAAAAGTCTGAAATACCCAGAATTTATACTGGGTGATCCATTATTATAGAAACTATTCTCAAGGAAGGTTAAATGGACACCCTGTACTTATGGGTTGATTCAAGGTGTTTGTTTAATGTTTTTAGAACATGTCATCATGGACTTCAAAGAATACAGGGTGATTCAGTCATGAAATGAACTTTGAACCTCACGAAAATACCCAAAAACCACCTCTTTTTTTCATCACCCTCTATCTCAAGATTAAATCCGAGGAGGTGGGAGTTTTCTTTCACCACTGTACTTGATATAAAAACATCAATACGGCTGAGAGTTTTTATCCACTTCCTATGACCAGATTTTTTTTTATGTAATATGAAAATTATTTATTTATGTTATTCTATTCTTATTCCAGCTAAAAATCTGGTCATAGGAAGTGGATAAAAACTCTCAGCCTTCCTTGAGAATAGTTTCTATAATAATGGATCACCCAGTATAAATTTTGGGTATTTCAGACTTTTTTGATGTAACAACAACATAACTAGTGTAATAGTTCATTTTGCGAACGTTCTCGCTCTGGAACTGACATATTTTATACTTTCCATATCGGGCATGCATTCAATTATGGATAACCCTGTATTCGTAACGATTTTTGGTTATATTCCTCTATATGCTTGCTCCTTGGGGATGTAATGAAATGTTTCTTGAGAAAAATTGAAGTTCATTCGATTGTGTTCCGAGATACGGGCGTAGTAAAAGTGGGTAATTCTCAACTTCAACGCCCTGTATCTGAAAAACTAGTCATAGGATTGAGTTGGGGCCATGGACACTTTTGATCAGTATGTCGAGTACTACATTATACCAAAATTTCAGAAAATTTGACGGAACGCCATTTCCCGTAGTAAAAGTGCGGGGTCCTTTTATAATGCATTTTGTTTAAGTTTCGGTATATTTTTTTATTTTTCACATGTAAATTTTTGTGAGTTTATAGGCTTGGCCTCAACTCTTTACCCAAATATAATAATAATAATATTAACATCATATTTTTTCGATCGCTTTCTTGGATTTAAAATATCGTCTTCAGGTGTTTCTTCGTTTATATAATTTCCTTTTCTTATGTCTTCGTTTACGCTATTCTCCCTTTCTCTTATGTCCTGTCTTAAAATAGTTTCATCTTCACTCATAGCCTCGTCTACGTCATTTTCTTGTTTTTTATCCTCGTTTATGTTATTCTCTTCACCAAGACCGTTTTGTAGACTATCGTTAGGGATAGCTGATGAATCTGGTACGCCAATAACTCCTTCCATGATTTCTTCTTAGACGTTTTTGCTTGATCTTTCCGACAAGTTGACTTCCGAAGGGCTAGGGATGTCTTCTTGATGAAGAATTCTTTCCACAGCTGAATTGCTTTCTATTGGATCCGATTCTGCACCGTCAATTTGTGTATCCAAATCGTTTTGTGCAAGAAACTAACTTTTTTCAGCAAGGCTTCTTCCTCTAGATCTTCTGATTAAACGCAATTGCCATCGCAACCATTTTTTTCCTCTGGAAGCGATAAAAATGAAGACTAACTGCAAAAATAAACTATTGGATTCAACATTACCACCAAAAACTGTAACAGAAAATCACGCGTCTAATTGTGTACTTTGAATCAATAAAAGTTACCTATTTTCTCAAACATTCCTAAACACTATTGAAAAATATCAATCTTTTATACTTACTTATTAGTTTTCCCACCGTAAAAACAATTATTTGCACGTGAAAAGAAAAGAAAAACAGCTAAACGATTAATCACGACCTGTCAATATCACTGATTTAATTAGGGAAAATACGGAGTTACGTATATTTCCCAAACGCTTCAACGCGGTTGGAGATAAGTAGATTTCTATTTTTTAAATTTGAATCATACCCGATCATTTTAGGAGTTCTATACTTCGTGAACATATTAGTTAATACCTTGCGGAACAGATGGCACCAAAATACCGTTTTTTGAAAAATGTGGAGTTACTTAGTTTTCTCCGGAACACGACGATATGTCATTTCCATAGATGAAATACGTTAATCCTATATAAATGTTATTGTTTCCGATCAAAGGGTACTAAGGGTAGCAATATTTGAAGGAAAACAAATCTGGAAAAATAATAATCCACTGATACATAGTTCCGATTATGTTTTGCATGTACGGTGAATAAACACAATTTTTCATTATTGCATGGTGGTTAGATGGATAGGGAGCCAAGCTACCGAACAGTTCATATTGTTTAATATGGGTTCGAATCCGTGTCAGATGAAATATTTTTTCGACGCATTGCTCCGTTTACGAAGTAACGAACTAAAGCTAGTTTATACAGGGTGTCCCACTAGTGCCGCAGCGGACGATATACGCGTAACGGACTGCGTTTTGCAAAATTTTTTGATGCAGACTTGATATACTACAAGAAGAGCACAACCTAAAAATATTTCCGAATATATAGGGTGGCCCACAAAAGAGGAATAGCGGGTGACTTTGTTTTTTCAAATGGGACACCCTATATTCAATAGTGTTTTTCAATTCTCTAAAACTTCCTGCATGCTTCCGTATACTTTTCACATATTTTTATTCGACAGTTTTCGAAATATTGGCCATTTTGACAAAAAAATGATACTTGTAGAGGCTATGTTATGCAATTATATTTCACGAACCCTTGCACAAACCAATTACAGTTTCATATGGATTGAAAGACAAGACTTCAAAGTATCACACCCAGCCATAATAAAGCATCTCCAGCATACAGAGTGTCCACAAAAGGATTATCAACATGACGAATTTCAAATCGATTTTTCTTCATTTTTTCAAATGCAATGCATATAATTTTTTTTCATCATTGTAATCACCATTCATTTCACTTCATTTTTTGTCAAATACATGATATGCATATCTCTAACGGAATAGGATTTTTAGAGTTTTTCCTCCAAATTTACATTCACTTTCGAATTCAAAAAGAAGATTTGACTTTTCTGTGGTTATTGGGAACTGTCAAATTATTCTATTCAAAATTAACATCATTGCAGCTTCAATTCAAATCATCATAGTTTTTACGGATTGGATGAATACTCACACAATGATGTAAAATTTCAAGAAATACCAATGAGTTTGAATGTACAAGTTATGAATGCTTCAAAAAAACGAGTTTCAAAACTTCAGGATACGAAAAAGTGCCCGCTCTTATCCTTATACAACTTTCTTCGAAAAAATGATATTCATAAGTTTCACAGGCACGCACGCAGATCTTCAAGCTCGCAAGCTCAAAGCTTGTTTCAAATTTTTGGAAGATTCGACGTTCCAAGTAGAAACATAGAAAATTATCAAAAATGTATTATGTCTTCAGTAACTGATTTCATCACATTTTTGAGTAGATACATCGAAACCTTCTAGTTCCTCATTTCGCTATAATATGAATTGAAGCTTCAATGATGGTAATTCTGAGTGGAATAATTTGACAGTTCTCAATAACCACAGAAAAGCCAAATCTGCTATTTGAATTCGAAGGTATATGTGAATTTTAGGGGAACATTTCGAAAAAGCGCTTAAAAATCCTATTCCGTTAGAGATATGCATATCATGTATTTGACAAAAAATGAAGTAAAATGAATGGTGATTACCATGATGAAGTAAAATTATATGCATTGCATTTGAAAAAATGAAGAAAAATCGATTTGAAATTCGTCATGTTGATAGTCTCTTTGTGGACACTCTGTATGCTGAAGATGGTTTATTATAGCTGGGTAGGATACTTTGAAGTCTTGTCTTTTAATCCATATGAAACTGTTATTGGTATGTGCAAGGGTTCGAGAAATATAATTGCATAACATAGCCTCTACAAGTATCATTTTTTTGTCAAAATGGCCAATATTTCGAAAACTGTCGAATAAAAATATGTGAAAAGTATACGAAAGCATGCAGGAAGTTTCAGAGAATTGAAAAACACTATTGAATATAGGGTGTCCCATTTGAAAAAACAAAGTCACCCGCCATTCCTCTTTTGTGGGCCACCCTATATAATCGAAAATATTTTTAGGTTGTGCTCTTCTTGTAGTATATCAAGTCTGCATCAAAAAATTTTGCAAAACGCAGTCCGTTACGCGTATATCGTCCGCTGCGGCACTAGTGGGACACCCTGTATAATTATGAGAGGTTCATGTGTTAAACGACTTCGGAAGTTCTCGTACGAGTGGTTGAAAGGGAAACAACTATTTTTTCTACAACCGGGCCTAACCAACTACTTTCCCGCATTGTTTTCGATTCGGAAAGTGTCACTTTCCCGCACTAGTGCGGGAAAGTAAATATGTGTTGAATTTGGGCATAATAATACCTTCAACATGAAATCTCTTAATCTACTTACTTATATATTTAGTTAAATATTTCAAATTATGCAGTTTCATCCATGTCAAACTAATTATTAATGCAGATTTCCGTTTGAAAATTATTGCATTTTCAAAGAGAACTTGACATCCTTCAAAAATTATGATTACTGACATACATGGATCGGTGCATTTATTTCTATGTCACGGTCTATGATTTTCCGCATAGAATCCCAAACTCCTTAATTTATGTGTCAAAACGAATATCCAATCCGAGTCACGCGACGACGGCAGCTTGCTCCGGCATTCTCCTCAACATCTCGAGATATCCTTGTACTGCAAATTTCAAAGAAAAATTAGTTGACCGCATGGTAACATTTCGAGAGTCACACTTACGTCATCACGTACAATCTTCGATGGAAGCAGAGCCATTCTGAATTTCGAAGTGGTGTTGTTCTTCTTCTTGGTCTTCTGTGGGTCTATAATACCCCCGCCGATAACTGTACGTGCACAACTACTAAGGATCGAGACGACAATCGAGAAAAAACCTGCATATAAACGACGACGGCGAAGCAAACGCAATCCCAAGAATTCAATAGCAATCGGCAAAATGAGAGAACAAACGAAGAATTTGGAAAAAATAATTTTGAATTTTGATAAATTTAATAATGAATCGAAAATCGATGGATTGATTATATGTGACTGATTTTAATAAAAAAAAATAGGTTAATTTGTGTCTCTTTCATTAACAAAGTCCAGAATAGTGCCATAAACAATATTTTTAGTGAAAACTTCATTCGACGAATGCAGCAGATACCCTTGATACCGGAATCAGACCATTTCCACCTTTACGGCGTCCCAAAAGCGCGCTCTCGAGAACGTAAAGTTGACCGTGACTGAACACCGGGCTGGCCAGGTACATGCCGTCCCGTTCGAATGTTTGCCCCTGCGCCTTATTTATTGTGAGTGCGAAGCAAACTTTAACCGGAAATTGACGTCGTTTTAGTACAAACGGCAAGGTTTTGTCGGCCGAAGTGAGATCCATTCTGGGAATGACAATTGTTGGACCGACGAAACGGCCGGTGACAATCTGAACTGTTAGGAGTACGTCTGAAACAGCCAACACCAGTAGTCGCGTACCGTTAATCAATCCATCTTCTAAGGACAAATTTCTAAGAAGAATAACCGGTACGCCTACTTTGAGTCTGAGCTCGTGATGGGGCATTCCGCTGGGTGTTATGCTGTTCAGGTACTCTTCCGGAAAGTTGGCCACCTCGTCCTCGTCTCCCGAAGCCACGCTGTCGAGGCTGGTAACGACAGTGAGAGCTCCGGGAACCGCTTCGAGAATCCTGTCGTTGAGCAGATTGAAATGGTCGTTCCTGGAACAGAGTATTGCACGCCCGGGGAGTTGCTCCGGTGTTAGCGAGTCAAGCTGTGCGTAGATCTCACGGACGACGTTGTCCGTCAGACAACGCTTAGGCAGACAAACGAATTCGCTGCTTTCTTCTCCATCCACGGTGATCTTGTCGTTGGTATTACCGCGGCCCAGATCTTCGAGCCATTTGGTGAACTCCTGCTCGCCTGCAGCAACACGCATATTGGTGGTCAGACGGATGACTTCGAATTTCTTCCAGAACCTATAATTTGCGAAGAAGAGTTCGACTTGCTGAACGCGACCAGAACCAACGGGCAAGAGTTGTTTGACGTCTCCGCCGAGAGGCGAGAAGTATTCATTTACCACCGAAAGGACGTTGGTCCATGCATACGTCACGAAGGAGCGCGTCTACAACGTGCAAGAAGTGGTAGCAGGCCATCGAAACTTCGTCCCAAATTATCAGTCGGAGATTTCTCAGACGATCCGCCTCCTGCGATTGCGCCGATATCGAGGAACGGGAGTCCGACTCCGACATCAAGTCCAGAGCGGTCCAGAGGTAATCTGAACGTTGCGTTGAATGAACCGTCCTTCCGTTCCTAAGCAATAACGCCGCGATCCCAGTGAAAGCCACTGCTATGGATGGAAGATTCTGAACTTTGCAGTAACTCAATACGGTGTTGTACAGTTGGGTTTTACCGGTACCCCCGCTTCCCTGCAGGTAAAGAAGCCTGGGGAAGTTGATTGCCGCAACGATTCGATCGAACGCACTACGTTGTTCCGGGTTCAAATCTTCCGGACTGAAATCTGCCGAATCTGGTCTCAGAGCTTCGTCATCGTCGACTTCGTCGAAGTCGGCTCCCAAGTCCGAGCATGGATCCGGCAGACCGAAGTCATTCTGAGTCTTGCCCAGAAAACGTAGAACACTCTCGATTCTGCACAAAGCGCAATCTTTCGAATCGCGCTCGGAGAATCCCTTCCGACGATAATCTTCGACCATATAACGTTTAATGCCGGACCAGAGAGAAACCGGATCCCCAACCTCGCAGAAGCACAGAATGTATGCGAATAATTTTCGCATACAACCTGGCATCTCCACCAACGCGGCGTGCTCCATGGTTTTGTTTTGACCCACTCGAGATCAGACGCAACCAGACCTCTTCCTCGTACCGCCCATAGAAATCATAATATATATACTTACTCTAGAATGCTAATCAATTGAACAAAAGTGTTGTAAAAATTGCAGTGTGGTCCATAATGCGCATGTGTGCCATTAGGTTATTTCTGAACAGGGTCGGCTTCAATGAAATTTTATGCGCTGTTATTGTTGCAGTTGAATTTATTCAATTCATAATAGTATTCGACACTAGTTGTTTTGAACATATTGATAATTTTCAACAGTTATTCGAATGGTAAATTTGGAATCATCAGCGACTGGAAAATAAGCTGAAAATCCTTCATTATTCCAAAACCTCTTCAGGCGTTGAAGAAACCCGGTTTTTGTAAAAAAAATAATTCAAGGATCAAGGAAGACAAATTCTGGTTAACAAACAACGAATATCTTTTGGTAAAGTACAGAAGAAAAATCAAATGAGCAGAATATACTAATATATCCCTAAAGGACAGTTCTATTCTTCGTGTTCCTGAAGATAGTGGAAACATGAAAATGTATTGGAGATCTGCCAATGCATTACTCTGCATCGTTTCATGAGTGAACTCTGATACCTACATTCATTCTTCAAGTCATTTGTCTTTTTGAGTTCCGAGTATATTCCAAAATCAATCTGATATCTGAATGAAACTGCAAAGTTTTACTTCAATATATTTTATTTTTGAGTTCGAATTATCCAGTAAAAGATGGTTTACTCACAAGATTTCATGATTTTTCATAATGAATTGCGTTCTTTTTCTATATAAAGAACCAATCTCATGGTGTGAGTGGATAGATATGTGTCAAAATCGAATGAAAAGCAAAGCGTAAATCATAAATGTTTAACAGTTCATATGATGAACGAAAAGGTGTTGGGGCGAGTTTCAGTTAACCAACTGAAAGTGTGGTTCAATTATTTTAGGTTTAACTTTCTGAAATATAATTTTCTGACTGAAAAAAGGATAGAGCTTGTGGACTGTATAATATATATGAAATCAATTGAACCCAACACAAATGAAAGGATAAATGCACTCAAAAATAACAAATGAAATATAGTTACCTATATTTCATCCTACTCGGTGGTAAATCTGCCCGGATACGACTATCACGGGAGCTCCTCTGCCCAAACCCTCTCTCTGGGCGAAGGTTGTGGAACCGAGGGCGAGTAGGGTATTATCACGGCCTTCTCTAAACATGGCCGGGTGCCTTAAGCGGCAACGCCGGTAAAATCGATGTTAGGGAGGTATACTGCTTACGAAGCTTTGCGTGAGATATACCATATTTCGAAGGTATCATTTCATTTCCTGATGATGATAAATGTATTTTCCGATGAATATCTGAAAAAAGAGTGAAAGTATGCCCTACTTAGTCAATAAATTGAATATAAATGAAAAACGAAATTGAAATTGAAGCGACATGGATGATGTTTCATTCAATTTATTGTCCAGCAAGAACCACGGGGAGGTGTAGGGCCATCTCTCGCCAATAAAATGTGAACTTAAATATAGGTAACTCTCGAAATAAAATTAACTCAAATAAAATTCTCTGTATATACATAACAACATAAATAGAAATTCTCAGAAAAAAACGTAACATAAAATTCTGTATTAAAATAACAAAACCATTTTGAATGGCGAAAATGAATGAAAATTTTGACCCCTCATTTTAAAGTTTCCAATTTTCGGTTCTTCAAAGGCAAATTACTTCCACTACTGCTAACTCCCGTATGTATCCGCTTTTTTCCCACTTTTTCGGCGCGATTTTCATTATTCGTATTCTTCACGTAATTATTGAGTATGTTGGAAAAAATTGAACAAAGCGAATTCAAAATGAACTTCGAATTCAAACCACAACTACAAGCTTCTGTAATTTCTGAATAATAGAAGTCCAATTCAATGCTATGAATAGTCAGTACATAAAATTGATTTTTGATTGGAACTCTTCAAGAATTTGGAAAAAGTTTCGTGGTCGTTCAAAATATATTCTAAAATGGAGCACATATGAACGAAAATAAAATTTACAGGGTCAGTGCCAATCGACAAACCGTTTCTCTGTAGAGTATCGAAGTACTCATTATTTATTTTAGCTCCCTTCTCGGCCCTTACTAATGAAATGCATTCATCGCACGAAAGTTTACGGGAAATGGAATGCGCGGCATAACCCGATACATAAATTTTAGCGGAATTATCTATTTCGCAAATTTGGAGATAATCTGTTTCTAAAATGAACATAAAATCAGAAATTTCGTTGTGACTAGCCGTAAATGAATAATTTTCACACATATCGAAATCCGCGGAGTTGAATTTTTCTTTGATTTCCTTCAAAGAATAATTTTTATCTGCCCGTTTGAAAATTTTTTTGATTCTAATTTTTTTTTCTGCGCTTAAAATATCATCGAGTGATACATTATAATTACATCCCGATAAAGATCTATACAAACCGAATCTTTTTTCCAAGTTATCCGTACTAAATTTCGCCGGTAAGACAAATTTTAAATCCTCATAAACAATGAATATGAATACTCGATTATATCTATGAGAACTTTTGTCGATCGCCATATGGCGTTATAGGTTTCATTGGTTAGTTTTCCATTATATCCCGAAAGTTTGTACCATTTATCCAGCCAAATAAGAAATTTATTCAAAAAATTCAATTTTATATCATTTTCTAATTTATTTTTCTCAAAAGGAGTTGAATAATTGTTTCTTTTCATTATACCTTTAAAATAAGAGTTCGTATTGAAGATATCCCACCAGTTTCTAATTATTTCCACGAACTGTGCAGTATCATTCATTGAATTGGCCTTCAGGGAAGATATTGGTGAATGGTGAAAAATGTTATCGGCCAATATAACTTTCTGTCTCTCGAATACCGAAGGGTAAAGAGACTTGTGATTGAGTTTGAATGCTTGTTTTATCAAAAGATTTTTTTCTTTTTCATATAAGTCGGTTAAATTTTTAAATTTCGCGTACCGAACCGTTTCCAAATCATCCCAATCACAAAATACAAAAGTTTTATCTAAATTTTTTAAATTCAACCAATTTTTCCAAATGTTTTTGAATATGTGCACAGGATCGAATGTCAAAAATATATTTTTTTGTTCATCGTTGGGATTTGGAATTGAAAATGAATTTGAAAAATTTTTGAACATTACTCTATTGATGGAATGGTTATCTGTTATTATAGCCAAAACTTCGAAACCGCAATTTTGAATGAATGAAATGATATTTTTTATTATATCCACCATTTCCGTACCTTTTACGTTATTGACCGGTAATAATTTTACGATTTCTTTTGTATGTCCAAAAGCC
This sequence comes from Adalia bipunctata, assembly GCA_910592335.1. Lineage (NCBI taxonomy): Eukaryota > Metazoa > Arthropoda > Insecta > Coleoptera > Coccinellidae > Adalia > Adalia bipunctata. Next base: position 48,477,587 of record OU342950.1, on the reverse strand, counting down.
GAACATATAGGAAAGAATTTATATAACTTTCGTCGATCAAAAGTACCTTAACACGATCCAAAATGGGTAGTTCGCGAGATACATTCGAGAGATAGTTTTTATTTCCGCTATCAGAATTTGCAGAAATTTCCAAAGACGATGAAATTGATCTCAAGTACCTCTTAGTAGGAAGAATAAAAAACTTTCTCATTAATTCATAACAAGAGGCTGACTGCGAATATAAAATGAAAGACATTATAATTGTACTTGATGAGTACCTAATTTTATTTCTACTTATCTGCCTCAATTGATCAGTTACAATTTCCAGTTGCCTGAGTTGGTCAAAATTTTCATTATTCTTATCGGATAAAAATGCTTCTAATGAAGTCAAGGAATCTCTCAATGAATCTGATGTAGATTTACTTGTATTCTCATTAGACACATTTTTATAACGAGAAAGCAAATTCGTGACTTGAGACCATGTGCTGAGAATCAAATCAGAAGGAAGTATCCATTTTAGGTCATTAGCGGAAATTTGAACATCTTTTTGAAATATTTTAATCTGCAGACTTTCATTGATCTCTAAAGAACTTTCAACAGATAATGATTTTTCATAATTTAGAATATAGAAATAAATTGCGTTAGCGCATTTTTTGACTTCCCATCCAGATACATCAATTTTGGCCGAATAATTTTCAAGTAAGTCTCTAAAATCTTCAATCGAATCGGAACTCAAAAAAGCTTCTACTTCATTTCTATTCCTAGTAAAAATTGCTTCCCTTCTACACTGAGGATCGGTCCTTTTTATTTGAGTTGGTTTCGAAAGGTATGAGGGTAAATTTGGAAAATGTATTGGGATAGCGCTTTCTTTCAATTTTGGGAATCTCAAAGATAGTAATTTAATGGTTCCATCTGCCTGCAAATGTTTATCGAATCTAATAATATCGTCGGGATCAAAATGTTTCTCGCAAACAAAACTATTCCTCGATAGAATAAAATTTCGCGGTATGGCCCTCATCCACAAAAGCTTACGCTGTTCATCTTTCGGAAAACTAAAACAACTAAAATATCCTTCATTTCTTGTAGACGGATTATTACTTTTACACGATGGAATACAAAACGTTTTGACCATTTTTCGAAGCAGATGACCTCAAGTCGAAGTCGAATTTATAGGTCTGGATCGAGAAGTGTTTTCCGTGAGTAGAGCCTTCAGCAGTTGCGGATATTCGGAACTGGCTGGGATGCTCACTGCGTCTATCTTGCAGCAGGTCTTATTTTCGTCGCGAAAAAATAGAGCTCTGCAGAAGATACACTCAGATTTCATCGCGCCCAAATCATGTAAGGAAACTTCCGGATGTTCATCAGCGGCCTCACGCACGACCGTCGTAGAAGCCTGCGCTTCGCAATCCCCATCGCATTCACCTACAACTTTTTTGGATTTCATTTTCGACGTCCGTTTCGGTTTCGTCGATATTCTTCTGGAAGAAGAGGCGCCGGATGTTGTGGCGTCGTAGACCTTCAGTAAATGGTACTGGCCTGCGTCCGTCAGATTATCAACTCGACCGACACTCACCCTGATCGGCATCAAAGTATACAGGGTGTCCCGTAAAGACCACGTCAAACGAAAACGGAAAGTAGATCAGAATGTGCTCTACCTGATGTGAAAAAATCGTTTATATGAAAGTCTCACAGTTTTCGAGATATTTGATGTTTTATGAAAATGTTGAATTTTTACACTTAAAATGCTTTCTCTCTCGCGGAAGCTAAAATTGAATACTTTTTGAATCAGTTTTTTCCGTAAATATTCTTGAATGGTTACTTCAATTTATGCAATGAAAATTAGCACAAAATATTATACAGGGATTCTGAAAAAAAAAATTAAAATTCATGTTTTGAAGGAAGTGTTTTTTTGTACTGAATTCTATCTGACGTGGTACAAAAAAAAGACACTAGACCTTTTCTGCATATTACGTTGAAAAGTTGCCCATTTTGTGAGGATTCCGAAAAGGTGAAATACAGGTGGATAACCTTCTTCACGAAAAAAGATATTTGAATGTTTATCGAAAATGGAGCATTTCTGTGAAAAACTGATTTTGTCACCTTTTCCACAAATCCTCTCATTTTGCAGATTCTGCTGTAACATATTGAATAATTCTCTTGAAAAATGTCAGTTAGTCCTGAAATTACTTATAAAGTGAAATAATTCATTAATTGCAATGGTATAATGTAAATAACGCACAGGACCTTCAACATCAACAAAACTATTGTGAAGCAACTTTATAAAAATATCAATAATAAAAATTCAGGATTCTTATTAGAGCAAATGACCACCCCCTTCGCTAATACATGCCCTGCATCTATTGAGAAATGACCTTTTCAAACCATACCAACTTCTCCCCGCTATTTTGGCTGCTGAAATACGAATGTGGTCCCTTGGTTTTGCATCATCTCTTTCGGGATTCGAATAAATTTCATTTTTTGAAAAACCCCAGTGAAAAAAAATCCAGAGAATTTAAGTCTGGTGAACGGGGAGGCCACAAAATTTCACCGGCCCTTCCGATCCACCGGTGAGGATATGTTTGGTTTAAGTATTTCCTAACAGGACGACTGTAGTGTGCTGGGCACCCGTCGTGTTGAAACCATAGATTACGTCGCATTTCCAGTGGTATATCTTCTAAGAGTAAGGGTACACTGTTCCTTAGAAAATTCAAATAGTTGGTGCCGTTAAATGATTGCGGCAATTCTGTCGGACCGAATATTTTTCCATCGTATATTCCAGTCCATAAACTCACCTTAAATCGATATTGGGGATCTTGCCTTGTATTTGAATTTTCTAAGGAACAGTGTACCCTTACTCTTAGAAGATATACCACTGGAAATGCGACGTAATCTATGGTTTCAACACGACGGGTGCCCAGCATACTACAGTCGTCATGTTGGGGAATATTTAAACCAAACATATCCTCACCGGTGGATCGGAAGGGGCGGTGAAATTTTGTGGCCTCCCCGTTCACCAGACTTAAATTTTCTGGATTTTTTTACTGAGGTTTTTTAAAATATGAAATTTATTCGAATCCCGTAAATAGCCAAAATAGCGGGGAGAAGTTTGTATGGTTTGAAAAGGTCATTTCTCAATAGATGCAATGCATGCATTAGCGAAGGGGGTGGTCATTTGCTCTAATAAGAATCCTGAATTTTTATTATTGATATTTTTATAAAGTTGCTTCACAATAGATTTGTTGATGTTGAAGGTCCTGTGCGTTATTACATTATACCATTGCAATTAATGAATTATTTCACTTTATAAGTAATTTAAGGACTAACTGACATTTTTCAAGAGAATTATTCAATATGTTACAGCAGAATCTGCAAAATGAGAGGATTTGTGGAAAAGGTGACAAAATCAGTTTTTCACAGAAATGCTCCATTTTCGATAAACATTCAAATATCTTTTTCCGTGAAGAAGGTTATCCACCTGTATTTCACCTTTTCGGAATCCTCACAAAATGGGCAACTTTTCAACGTAATATGCAGAAAAGGTCTAGTGTCTTTTTTTTATACCACGTCAGATAGAATTCAGTACAAAAAAACACTTCCTTCAAAACATGAATTTTAATTTTTTTTTTCAGAATCCCTGTATAATATTTTGTGCTAATTTTCATTGCATAAATTGAAGTAACCATTCAAGAATATTTACGGAAAAAACTGATTCAAAAAGTATTCAATTCTAGCTTCCGCGAGAGAGAAAGCATTTTAAGTGTAAAAATTCAACATTTTCATAAAACATCAAATATCTCGAAAACTGTGAGACTTTCATATGAACGATTTTTTCACATCAGGTAGAGCACATTCTGATCTACTTTCCGTTTTCGTTTGACGTGGTCTTTACGGGACACCCTGTATAATTGATTGCGATCGAAATTTTGCAGCATGAAAACAGCCAAACTTCTGCTGTTAAGGAATTGAATTAAACATGCTCTTCCGTCCTTTTCGATGGTTTTTCCGTCTTTTCCGCGACTATGGGAATCAAATAAATAGCAGGCAGTAGGTAGGCGTTTTATTCACGCTGTTCACGCCCAGTGAACGCAAAGAAAAATTCGGTAATTTGAGTCAATATTTTCAAATTTTCACAAATTCATTTCGGTTTATAAAGACCGCATAAAATATTAATAGCAGCTGTGAAACTTGTTGCGCCGTACCGCTTCTAATGAAGATTGAAAATACGTATGTTTCAATCCAGATAAGCCAGTATGCATCTTAACGTAAAGAACGGAAGATTGTCATATGCTTTCATATTGTTTCCAATTAATTGCGAAATTTTCAATTCGGAATACCTAAAATTCTGATTCCATTCACAATCCATTTTCAAAGTGAAATTGAATTTCTCCAAAGAACATTAGTTTAATTTGTTATTAAACATTGAGCTCAAAGCCATTGCGTGGAGTTTTTTCGCCCTCGTCAGTGACGTGTATGGTGAATAACCCAAGGACAAGTGAAGTTGCATTAACTGATTTGCAGCATTTTCATCAGAAGGATCTTCCACCTCCGTTCAGTTTGTTGAGCTCGATATATCTGTTTCTGGAGCGTGAGAACAGCTAAGATCCCTTTTCTTCAAGTTCATCCACATAAGGGTAAGCATTATTAGCATTATTGTTAATGTTCATTTCATTTGTCCGCATTTCGTATAGTGTTGGGATTCTCCCTGTTTCCTTAAACTTATATATACAGTCTACTATCATTAAAAAATTGGTTGAACCACTTCAGTTCTTCAAACTGAATTTTCCCCAACATAAAATTGGTCCTTCGGGCCGGATTTTAGTGCCCTTTTCAAAATTTCTTCAAAATCATCAGATTTAGTTCAGAATATCCATCCATTTTGTATCCACCATTTTGAATAAATTCATAGATATTCAACACAACCCGGTAACATTTGTCACAGCTGATATTAATTGATTGACGTTCACATCTGTTTCCATCAAAGCGACACATTTTCGCTGTTAAACGTTCATTAATTTCGGTTTGCTGAATTTCTCCAATCCGCCCTTGCATATGCCACCCAAAACCGATACAGGCAGCAACATCATGAATAAATTAGTCGATAAAAGATCCAATGTTTTCTCCATTGTATCTGGAATTTGGAATAGAGTAAAGGCTTATGATGTTTCCAAGCTATTCGAATTAAAAGCTTACCAGGAAAAGATTTCTCATTATGAATCCAAATTTCAGGCAATGCAGGATCAAATAATGGATCTTAACTCTGAATTGCCAAAGGAAGAACGCATAGATACAGCAAAGGCAGAATTAGCATTTTTCGGAACTAGTAACAAGTATAAGAGCTTTATTTTTGCATCTGGAACAACAAGAAATGAATTCAAATAATAAAAACAGCTCGAATTCACAATCTGATTCACCGATACTGCTCCCAAAAATAAATATACGAAACTTTTCTGGCGAAAGTGCCGAGTGGCCTGAATTCTTCCAATTATATAATTCATTAGTTCATGAAAACAATAATTTAGCCCCAGTTCAAAAGTTTCAACTACTGAAATCATACTTACGAAATGACGCTCTTGCTGTCATTTCAGGATTTCAATTATCAAGTGACAATTATTTTCTGGCATATGAAGCACTAAAATCTCGCTTCCAAAATCCGCGACTGTTAGCCACCATGTATTTAAATAATATTTTTCATTACAAGATTCCCACGAACAATTCAGCCTCCAATCTTAAAGAATTTTTGAATTGTCATCAGGTTTCAATTAACGCGATAAAGGCTTTAAAAATAAATAATTTGGAAGACTTCTTATTCTTCTCACTCGCACTTCGCAATCTTGATTCTTATACAAGAAAATCATTCGAAAACCAATTGGGCTCATCGGAGATTCCAGCGTACAAAACATTAATAGATTTTGTAACTCAACAATTAAAAGCTCAAGAATATTGTGAACAAAATTCCTCAAAAGCCGCCAGCTCAAATAGATCAGTAAGTTCTCTTAAAAATAAGAGTCCAAATGTATTAATTGCCAATTCTGCATCCACTTCAAAAGCTCAAAGTCACAATGTTCAAGCAAAGTTCAAGAATTTTCGTTGTCCAAAGTGCCATGATTCACACCCCTTGTTCGTATGTCCTTCCTATACTGCTATGTCTAGAAAAGATAAATTTGAATTTCTAAGGAATTCCAAAAGATGTTTCAATTGCCTTGGTCTTCATGATTTCAAGGATTGTGCTTCCAAGAAGTCATGTAAAGTGTGCAGGTCAAATCGGCATCACACAAGTCTACATCCAGAAAGCGGATCTCGCAATGATAATTCTGTCTCTGAAAACGTTCAGAATGTTAATGGGTCGAGCAGTTCTGACCCCCGGGAAAATAACACTCCTCAATCATCCATTTCCAGCGATACTTTCAGTTCTTATCACGTCAATAAGAAATTCGAGTCCATCGGTCAGGTACTATTGGGTACTGTACAGGCGAGAGTAAAAGCCGTTGATGGTTCCTTGATTTCCATCAGAGCTGTGCTGGACCCAGGGTCACAGATTTCAGCTATCAGTCTTCACCTAGTTAAAAGGTTAGGATTGAAAATTGATCCAGTTAATGTTTCAATTTCTGGCATTGGCCAAACAAATGCTAAACCGTTGGGTCTGATCAACTGTAGGTTATACCCAAAATCAGGGCCAAATTCTTTTCAAGTACAGTGCACAGTATTACCGCACATCACTAACAATTTACCTTCTGTTTCCTTATCCGAGGAAATACTCAAATCTTATGAAGATTTGAACTTAGCCGATGAAACTTTCCACATTTCACAACCAATAGATATGCTGCTGGGGGCAGACACTTATTCAGTCGTATTCGATCGTGAAGGCCGCAAAAATCACTCCGGGTTGCCTATTGCGGTTAATACTTTCTTTGGTTGGACTATCATTGGTCCCATCAATGAAGCCTGTTCTTCGAACAAATCAATTCTGTTGACTCAGTCGGCTCTGAGTGATCAGATACAAAATTTTTGGACGTTGGAAGAAATCTCAGATGTTCCTATTCTCAATCCTGAGGATGAATATGTAGAGAATCATTTTTTATCAACTCATTCACGCAACGAGAGCGGTCGTTATATTGTTTCCTTGCCATTTAAAATGGAAAATACGTCTCCGCAGCTCTTTCACAACTCAAATCGCTCTCTGAAATCATTTTTGTCTTTAGAAAAACGACTACTGAAAAATAGTGATTCATATAATTCATATACGAAATTCATGTCGGAATATTTAGAGTTGGGCCATATGTCACCTTCCAAAGTTGAAAATAAGTACGTAATTCCGCATCATGTGGTGCGTAAGGAGTCTAGCTCCTCAACTAAACTTCGTGTTGTCTTCAACGCATCTGATGCGGAATTGTCGGGTCTATCACTTAATGACAGACTTCTTAGTGGTCCTAAATTACAAAAGGACATTACAATCATTCTTCTGCGTTTCCGAATGTATCCTATAGCTATCTGCGCCGATATAGAGAAAATGTATAGGCAAATCCTTCTAAGTAAAAACGATCGCATATTTCAACACATATTCTGGCGTCCATCTCCAAATGAACCTGTAGTCGAATTCGAACTGAATACGGTTACTTATGGCGTGAAACCTTCGGCTTTTTTGGCTATCCGTGTATTGAGACAACTCGTTCATGATGAGGGTAGCAATTATTCCAACGCATCTCAGGTTGTTTTGGATGACGTATATGTCGATGACATTATCACAGGGGCGTTCGACGTGGGCCAGGCAATTGAACTGCGAAATGAACTTCAGCAATTGTTACATAAAGGACATTTCTCCTTGAAAAAATGGTCTAGCAACCGTTCGGAAGTTTTAACGGGATTACCTGCCGATTATATCGAGTCTCAAGTCAGTTTCAATGACGATTCCGTGGGAATCAAAATTCTGGGATTGGGGTGGATACCCAAAACTGATTCATTTTGCTTCAGTGTTGACAAATTCGTGGATACGCCCACCAAAAGATCGGTCCTATCTTATATAGCCCGCATTTTCGATCCGGTTGGTTTTCTAGCTCCCGTTGTAGTTTCTATGAAACTTTTAATGCAAAAAATGTGGATGGAAAAGCTAGGTTGGGATGAATCTATGTCCACTTCTTGTACTGATGAGTGGTCGAAGATAGTAGATAGTATTCACTTATTGTCAACTCTAACAATTCCTCGTTGCATTATTTCCTCATCTCGATGTGAGGTAGTTTTGGCTGGTTTTTGCGATGCATCAGAGAAAGCTTACGCGCCACTGTGTATCTTTCAGTGTCCATAGATGGTTGCATCTCATCACATTTATGGGCTGCTAAAACTAAAGTAGCTCCACTAAAAACGTTGTCCGTTCCTCGCTTGGAATTAGCAAGTGCAGTTTTATTGGCGAAATTGGTCAGGAATATTCTGCATCATAAATTTCCTATCGCAATCGCTGAGGTCCGGTTGTTTTCCGATTCCCAAATTGTTCTTTCGTGGATATCCACGCCCTCACATCAACTCAAAACTTTCGTCGCGAATCGTGTTGTCGCGATAAATGATTATGTTCCCGATGCGTCCTGGTATCATATTCCAACGAAGTCAAATCCTGCTGATTTACCATCACGGGGTCTAACACCTCAACAATTCATAGTTCCAGAGACTCATGAGTTTTGGATGAAAGGTCCAGAATTCTTGAGTACTCCTCTTTTTAATTGGCCTGTTTCCACTGCTGAGTTCAACAAAATTTCGCCCCTGCCCGAACTTAAAACGTATATGAACATTACAACCACAAAACATGAACCTAAAAATCCGCTATTAGTACTAATAGAAGAGTTCTCAAATTTGAACAAAGTGAAACGAGTGTTTGCTTATGTGCAGAGATTCATTTTCAATTGCCATTCCAAGTTCAAGTCGCGATTGCGTTTATCTGGTCCCATTTCACAAGATGAATTAAACAGTGCTCTTCACTCAATCTCACTAGTCACTCAAAATCATTACTTTCCAGAATTGCGCAAAAAATTGGAAAAGCATGGCCCTATCGAAAAGGGTTTGAGAAGCTTGAATCCTTTCGTTGATCCTCTAGGATTAATCAGGGTGGGCGGTAGATTGCAATTTTCTTCCTTACCTCAGGCAGCTAAGCATCCAATTTTACTACCAAAAAAGGCTGCTTTATCTCGATTAATATGCACTCATTTTCATTTGGCTGCACTTCATTCCGGGCCCAATACTACGATGAGTTTAATCAGACAGAACTTCTGGATACTTTCCTTGAGAGGTTTGGTAAGGGCAAATATTAGAAAATGTCTTACCTGTACCAGATTTAGAGGTCAAACTTTTCTGCCTATGATGGCACCCCTGCCTGCTCCTAGGGTAAATATCTCACGTCCTTTCAGTAAAGTGGGCGTAGACTTCGCAGGGCCATTTTCATATCGTTCGAATAATGCTCGAAAACCGACTATTTTGAAAGCTTACCTCGCTTTATTCGTTTGCCTAGTTACCAAAGCCGTGCATTTGGAAGTAGTTTCCTCTCTTAATGTTCAGGCCTTTATCTCAACTTTGGATCGCTTTATTTCTAGAAGAGGTCTACCAACGGAAATTTGGTCGGATAATGGTCGCAATTTTGTTGGTGCCGCGCGATATCTCACTGAAGTTTCTCAATTTTTAGAGAAAAATAATGGAGAAATCCACACTAATTTATCTCACAAATCCATTACATGGAAATTCATCCCCCCATATTCACCACATTTTGGAGGAATATGGGAAGCGGGAGTTAAATCTGCCAAACGATTGCTCAACAAAATGTTATGCTCCACCGCTTGTACTTTTGAAGAACTCTCCACCCTTTTTGCTCGAATTGAAGCGGTATTGAACAGCCGACCCATGTGCCCACTATCTTCAGATCCTTCGGAGTCCGCGGATTGTCTAACCCCCGGACATTTTCTGATAGGTGCACCGCTATTGTCCACACCGGAAATTATATACGTCGATGAGAAATCACACCTTAAAAGATGGGAACATCATCGCAGATTGTTCCAACAATTTTGGACAAAGTGGTCCAGAGAATATCTGCATACCCTTATGCAACGTGGAAAATGGCAGAACGACAAGCCGTCTCCGTCGGTAGGAGATATAGTTTTCATAAAAAATCTTAATTCAAGCCCTGCCACTTGGCCTATCGGGCGAATTGATAAATTATTTCCCGGACCTGACGGTATTGTTCGAGTTGCGTCCGTCAAGACTTCAACGGGTCAATATACGAGATCATTAACAAAGTTGGTGCCTCTCGACTATTAATATAATAAAATTTTGTTCTTCTTAATATTTAAGTCCTTTAAGGTATAGTTATGTTACCGTAAAATGTAAAATTACATAAATTTTAGGTGGGCGGCTTTGTTCACGCCCAGTGAACGCAAAGAAAAATTCGGTAATTTGAGTCAATATTTTCAAATTTTCACAAATTCATTTCGGTTTATAAAGACCGCATAAAATATTAATAGCAGCTGTGAAACTTGTTGCGCCGTACCGCTTCTAATGAAGATTGAAAATACGTATGTTTCAATCCAGATAAGCCAGTATGCATCTTAACGTAAAGAACGGAAGATTGTCATATGCTTTCATATTGTTTCCAATTAATTGCGAAATTTTCAATTCGGAATACCTAAAATTCTGATTCCATTCACAATCCAATTTCAAAGTGAAATTGAATTTCTCCAAAGAACATTAGTTTAATTTGTTATTAAACATTGAGCTCAAAGCCATTGCGTGGAGTTTTTTCGCCCTCGTCAGTGACGTGTATGGTGAATAACCCAAGGACAAGTGAAGTTGCATTAACTGATTTGCAGCATTTTCATCAGAAGGATCTTCCACCTTCGTTCAGTTTGTTGAGCTCGATATATCTGTTTCTGGAGCGTGAGAACAGCTAAGATCCCTTTTCTTCAAGTTCATCCACATAAGGGTAAGCATTATTAGCATTATTGTTAATGTTCATTTCATTTGTCCGCATTTCGTATAGTGTTGGGATTCTCCCTGTTTCCTTAAACTTATATATACAGTCTACTATCATTAAAAAATTGGTTGAACCACTTCAGTTCTTCAAACTGAATTTTCCCCAACACACGCACACAGACATCAACCCACACGTAAAAATAGCCGAATGCCAATTTTGAAAGACCTGCGACAATCCATCGGCCAACGGAATGTCCAGTTCTCATCTATTTTCAACACCCTCACCTACGTGCCCAGTTATTGTCTCATTTTCGTTTATGTGAAGCGTATAAGTTACATCGTCTATCACGAAGTTACGGTAAACTTCGATGACGAATAATAATTCATTTTGTTCATTTAAATTTTGAAAAGGTCGCGACGAAATGGACTTTTTATATAATTCATCCCCATAATCCAAAATGTTATCGATCACGACTGTATTCCAAGCACTGAAAGGTATTACATGGTTAAAGGCTAATGCCACACGGCTATTGCGGTGCACTGGCGATTTCTAGATGTCGAGGAAAATCTAAAACTACTCTGACTACGGGAACCCCTAACAACCGTCGTTTGATAGGAAATTCCCGCGTTTATCGATCGCCGCCTCTTTCCGTTGTCACTGTCACGTTTATCAGGATCAGGATTTATTTGAAGTTGGAGAAGACTTTGCATTGGCTCCCTGCGTTGCTGAAGATTTGAATATGGCTGTAGAATTTAGGTTAGTTTTTAATTCTTCATTAGCTTATCATTCCACTAGCACTCATTTTTAAAGTTTTTCTTGAAATAAAAAATCAGTAGGTACATGAAGAAATGCCTGGAAATGTTCAGTCCTATATTTTTTGAGTTACTCAGCTCAGGCCCTTTCACTATAGGGGGTTCATTATCTGTTGAACTGTTTTTCATACCAGGCTTTTTCGTTTTCTATTTCAACAAGTAGAGTGAAAAACTTATTGAATACTAAAGAGAAAGTTATTGTATCTTATTCACAATGTCATGGTTTCAGGGCCCGATTTAAAAAAGTCGCTGAACTTTTGGAACAAAATGCAAAAGCTGGGGGAATAGCTATTCTAGAAATTAAAGGAAGGTTCATATATTATTTGGTAACAAAGAGAGAATCAAGGGGAAAACCTACCTATGATACCATCTGGTCTTCTTTACAAAAAATGAGAACTCACATACAGAAGAACAATGTTAAAAAGCTTGCCATTCCTCGCATTGGATGTGGCTTGATTGGAATACCGTGAAACAAATGATTGAATTTCTATTTGAAAACGAAGACATAGACATCTTAGTATGTAATCATGTACCGAAATATTTTATCAAAACGATTTGTAGTAATTTCAGCCATAAATGAAATCATGTATTCATTTTCTCCCGATTGAAAACTGAGCTTCTAAGAAATTCCAAATTATTAGTTTATAAACTTAAAGAATGATTTCAGTTTATCAAAAATCTATTTAATACTGAAATTTACCGGTACATGATTACTAATTTGTATTTTTCCATGAGGTGCTCATCCTCATGTTTTAACTCTGTAAATGATAACAGCTCTGATAGGGGGTATCTTGCAGAGCATGTAAAAACACATATTCCAGCAAAAAATTTTCCGAACACGGTCATCTCTGGAAAATATGAAGTTTTCCAAATCATTTTCCGGATTTCCCAAGCCCTGACAGCATCCCAAAAAATTCGGAAAGTGGTATTTTGTAGAGCATGTAAAAACACATATTCCAGCAAAAAAATTTTTTCGAACACGGTCATCTCTGGAAAATATGAAGTTTTCCAAATCATTTTCCGGATTTCCTAAGCCCTGACGGCATCCCAAAAAATTTGGAAAGTGGTATCTTGTAGAGCATGTAAAAACACATATTCCAGCAAAAAAATTTTTCGAACACTGTATTTCGGAAGTTATGAATTTTTATTTGACACTCAATATACACTTCGGAAGAACACTAAATTCGAGCGTATAACCAGTTTCACAATAGATGGAATATGCTCAAATGCTTCTTAAATGATCGAGTTCCATTATTCCTTCGAAAATAATACGATATTACGCTAAAACCCCATGTCGGTCTGGCAACGCTGCGCGCATTTCGACCGTCGCGTCAGAAACCGTTGCTGGGAATCCGAATAGCTAAGTTTCCATCTGAACTTGTTACGTTCCGTTTTTTTATTCACTTCCTAGGAAATAAAAAACTATATAAATACTGTCGAACAATTTATTAATCCCTGCAATTATCATACATTAACTCAAAGTGGAAATATTTATCAAAAATTTCAAAATGGGTTAGTTAAGTTGGCTTCAAGAATATAAATCTAGAATAGCTTTTTTTTATGATTGAACGGAACAGATATTACTTCAAACTGCAATGTAGTTAATAAAAAAATATAAAAATGAGACTAGCTCAGGTGCGTCAAGTTGGTGACACACCCCCCGAATTTTGGTATCGAATTGTTTTGGGAATTTTGTGCCCATTTTGTGCCAATTTGTGCCGTATGTTATGAATTTTGTGCCCGTTCCGTTTTCGAGATATTTCAAGTTTTCCAAGTGTGTCACCAACTTGACGCTGTGACACACTTGTGGAAATTTGAAATTTTTTTTCTTTCGATAAATTGTGCCCATTTTGTGCCAATTTGTGCCGTATGTTTTGAATTTTGTGCCCGTTCCGTTCTCGAGATATTTCAAGTTTTCCAAGTGTGTCACCAACTTGACGCTGTGACACACTTGTGGAAATTTGAAAATTTTCTTCTTTAGATAAATTGTGCCCATTTTGTGCCAATTTGTGCCGTATGTTACGAATTTTGTGCCCGTTCAGTTCTCGAGATATTTTGAGTTTTGTTTGTGAGGAGCGTCAAGTTGGTGACACACCCCCCGAATTTTGGTATCAAATTGTTTTGGGAATTTTGTGCCCATTTTGTGCTAATTTGTGCCGTATATTATGAATTTTGTGCCCGTTCCGTTTTAGAGATATTTCGAGTTTTTCATGTGAGTCACCAACTTCACGTTGTGACTCACATAAGGAAAGCTGGAAATTCTTCTTTGGATAAATTGTGCCTATTTTGCGCCAATTCGTGCCGCATAGTATAGATTTTGCATGCTTGCAGTTTTCGAGATATTTGAAGTTATTCCTGTGAGATGAATAGATGTAGCAGAATTCAAAGAGGAGCGTTAATTCCATGTCATAGTTTTATGCGATCATTTTAAAATATGAGTTGTTGAACTTGCAGACATTCGGTGAAAACAACCAAATTTCAATGATTCGACGACCTTTTCACTTAGAATAATCAATTCAATATAATATTTGAGTTGATGAATTAATAATATAATATAGGTACAGGTTTATCGAATACGTTGGCACATCCTCAGTTTCAATTATACAGGGTGTTTGGTAATTTGACGTGAACCTTGTGAAGGGATATACTAGACGTCATTTGCAGTCAATTGCGTCGAGTGAAGAATGGTCCGAAAATCTATGGTTACGAAGATATCGCTATTTTTCAACTTTTTTGAAATTTTCTGCTTCGTTTTGTGAAAACTACTCGACTCTAAATATCCAATGAATATTTTTTTTCAAAGCTGAGGAGATGGTCCTCATTTCTTGCGAAAAAGTATTCACTAAAAATTCAGATAACCCGAGATATACAGGGTCATAAATGGCTGCACCTCATGAAATCTTGATAAAACAATTGAGAATTACTCGAAAAAAGTATTATGAACTTGGTGTACAAATGTAGGGAAAAACTAACCTGTTTCATCAGCTTTCCAAAAAGGTACATACATATATCAATAATTCCTTCATGCAATCAAAAAATATGGCCGGAAAACCAAGCGGACAACAGACTTTTTCGAGTCATTTAGATATCCTATCATCCTTTATTTCACTCGGCGTGATTCGTAAGCGGTTCATGGTTCGATCACTTTCAGCAATTATTCTCGGAATAGGTGACATGACAGATCACAAATTAAATTACCGAACTGTTAGTTGCTTTAATGATACTAACCACAAACAAATCCGTATAATAAACATAAACATAGACATAAACATAAACATAAACAAAAAATTAACAAAACTAGAGATCCTGCTTGAGTTGTCACCCTCGATTTCTTATGCATGCACGCAGTTTACGGCGTACTTCAGAAATTGTTACCCGCGTTGAGAAGTTATTCTTTACATGCTGAGCAGCCGTCAAAATTCGCTCCCTCAATTCTTCAGCTGTCGTCACTGGTAGCTGTTTCATGTGACCCCAAATGTAAAAATCACATGGGGTCAGGTCCGGACATCTGACCGGCCAAGAAATTGGCCCACCACGTCCTATCCAACGTTGGGGATAGTTTTGGTCTAGCCACAACCGCACGTTTCTGAAGTAATGAGCTGGACAGCCATCATGCTGAAAAATAATTCGTGATCGAACTGTCAGCGGTACATCTTCTATAATTGCAACCTAATCTCGTCACGCAGAAAATTTTCGTACGAGATCCCATTTAGATTATCAGGTAAAAAAACTGATCCAACAATACAAATGTAGACGGAGCCTATCCATACATTGAAAGAAAATCTTTTCTTTACATTTTCTGGGATTCTGACCTTTTGGCGCCCAATAATGCGCATTATGGAAATTTGTTATTCCGTCTTGGTTAAATTCAGATTCATCTGTCCATAAGATGTGTTTCAAGAAATTGGGACCCTCGATATGGCAATTGAGAAGAAACCGACAAAAGTCCATTCTTCGGATCGGATCTCCCTCTTCAATAGCATTTCCATCACACAATCCGTAAAAGTACAAAATGTCAGCATATTCTGCGTTTCCACAACAAGCCATTGGAGTACTTTCAATCGATTGTTGAAGATTTCAACGGCTATTCAGGAAAAATTAACTTTTCTTATTGTTGTAACTGCAAGCAACTAACAGTTTGATAATTTAATATATGATCTGTCATATCATGTCAACTATTCCGAGTGATCGAATCATGGCCCGCTCCGCTTACGGCTTACGAATCACGCCGAGTGAAATAAAGGACTTAGATTGCATGAAGCAGTTATTGACATATGTACCTTTTTGGAAAGCTGATGAGACAGGGAAGTTTTTCTTGAGATTTGTACACCAATTCCATAATACTTTTTTCAAGTAATTCTCACCTGTTTTATCAAGATTTTATGAGGAAAACAGGTGCAGCCATGACCCTCTAATCTCGGGTTATCTGAATTTTTAGTGAATATACTTTTTCGCAGCAACGAGGACCATCTCCTCAGCTTTGAAAAAAATATTCATTGAATATTTAGAGTCGAGTAGTTTTCACAAAATTAATTATTTTCGATAACGAAGCAGAAAATTTCAAAAAAGTCGAATAATCGCGATATCTTCGTAACCATAGATTTTCGGACCATGCTTCACTCGACGCAATTGACGTCTAGTATATCCCTTTACAAGGTTCACGTCAAATTACCAAACACCCTGTATAATTGAAACTGAGGATGTGCCAACGTATTTGATAAACCTGTACCTATTATATTATTAATTCATCAACTCAAATATTATATTGAATTGATTATTCTAAGTGAAAAGGTCGTCGAATCATTGAAATTTGGTTGTTTTCACCGAATGTCTGCAAGTTCAACAACTCATATTTTAAAATGATCGCATAAAACTATGACATGGAATTAACGCTCCTCTTTGAATTCTGCTACATCTATTCATCTCACAGGAATAACTTCAAATATCTCGAAAACTGCAAGCATGCAAAATCTATACTATGCGGCACGAATTGGCGCAAAATAGGCACAATTTATCCAAAGAAGAATTTCCAGCTTTCCTTATGTGAGTCACAACGTGAAGTTGGTGACTCACATGAAAAACTCGAAATATCTCTAAAACGGAACGGGCACAAAATTCATAATATACGGCACAAATTAGCACAAAATGGGCACAAAATTCCCAAAACAATTTGATACCAAAATTCGGGGGGTGTGTCACCAACTTGACGCTCCTCACAAACAAAACTCAAAATATCTCGAGAACTGAACGGGCACAAAATTCGTAACATACGGCACAAATTGGCACAAAATGGGCACAATTTATCTAAAGAAGAAAATTTTCAAATTTCCACAAGTGTGTCACAGCGTCAAGTTGGTGACACACTTGGAAAACTTGAAATATCTCGAGAACGGAACGGGCACAAAATTCAAAACATACGGCACAAATTGGCACAAAATGGGCACAATTTATCGAAAGAAAAAAAATTTCAAATTTCCACAAGTGTGTCACAGCGTCAAGTTGGTGACACACTTGGAGAACTTGAAATATCTCGAAAACGGAACGGGCACAAAATTCATAACATACGGCACAAATTGGCACAAAATGGGCACAAAATTCCCAAAACAATTCGATACCAAAATTCGGGGGGTGTGTCACCAACTTGACGCACCTGACTAGCTCTTAGATCAGGGTAGGTTCTCTGATTTAAAATAAACCATTGAAAATCAGGCCAACTCGGCGACACATGTAAAGTGATCACAGGAGGTAGGTACTTATCTTGTGCTCTAAGTACAAAGAACAAAATGGTGTCCGGTGCTTTTCCGTGGTATCGGATTTGCTCAAGTGTTCTGATGGTAATCCAGGTCTAAACGAAGTCTCAACCAAATGTTCAGGCAAAATCGAAAGGGATGAATCCAGGATAATCTCCAATAATAAGTTTCAGCCAATGCAATGCAACTGATTGAATTGGCTCGGAGTGGAAATCCAAATAATAGATCTAGGTCTTACTTCCACTGAATTTCCAATGTATTGTCTAACACTGTAGCAAAACTAGCTTATCGCCGAAATACTGCTTCAATTACTCAAAATTTAGCACGCCTAATTTCCAAAATCTTATGCGTAAAATAACTTTGAATAATATGTGTTATTATTTCAATCTATCTACCTCTGTTCGTCGCTCAAGAATAATCCATATGAAATTTTCACGTATCTATCCCCTCTACATAATTGAAAACCGGTCGTTTACGCGAAATATAATTTTCCGATGGAAATGTGACAATTTGGATATATGATGTTCGAAACATCAATATTTATCGCGGCGCGAATATTTGAAAATAATCAATTCGTATCAAACCCAATCCTCAAACGAGATAATCCAATCTTACAACTCAAAATTCCAAAATTGCCGAGGAATCGAAATGGTGTCCAGATATCAACTTTTCCGTACGAAAATCATCGAAAAGAAATACTCCGAATCAATCAGCTGACTCTCCAACCACAGAAAATATCAAAGTTTTTTAACACCACAGATCGGATCTCGATCGACCATGACAGATCGCCTACTTCCCAGCGTAATAGCTAGGAGCATAGAATGAATGGAGGGAAGGCTCCGCTACAAAAATGAACTGCCAAAAACGTCCGCACTTGTCAGTTCGCCGCAAGGTCATGAGATGGCGCCAACGTCGTTCGTGGCTCCAGCATGGCTATAACGATACATATTTATTATGAAATTCGTTTTGACAAATTTATTTCCGATCATAGACTTTCCATATAATTGCGCATAAATAATTGATTAGAATGCGGTGATATGTCAACAATATTGTTATGATTAATATTCGATGTAATTTTGAAGGGTGAGACTTAAGAAAATTCTTTTATTCGAGTAACGTACAGGTGTTCTTCTAGAAGCTGAAAAAAACGGAGATGGAATTGTCGAATTTTAATGTAGTTAGAATTTGTTTCGATTTCTTCATATGGAACAACCGGACGTCATTTTAAGTCAATCAGAAGGCGTGATTATTCCCTTCTACAGAAATTTTGAATGCGTCATGATCCCACCGGGGCCTTTTTGGCTGAAATAGGTAATATTAAAATTGTTCAATATGTTTTGATACTTGTCAATAAAAATTCAAACTGTTTACCTTGTTTTTTCATTCAATAATTATATAGTACATAGCATAATAATAATAAATCACACTATATCAATTAAAAATATTATACTCAGCAACACACGTTGAAATGAGCAAAACCATCAGATAAATTAGATAGTTAAAGCCGCAGAAATTTTTTTTTTATCGAAGCCGATTCAATTCGTATATTATAGTAACTTACTTCAAACAATATTCGAATTCAATACAATTTGTTACGACCTCCTTTAGTCCTTTCAGTCAACAACAAAAAGTTTTATTATTCAATCACTTTGGTGTTGGTCGTGAAAATGTATCAATAAAAATGACAACCACATAATATTCTTTGCAACTGTAGCGCCACAGAACAAGACATATGTGACATATTGGGCGGAGTAGAATTCAATGAGACCTCTGGCGGAAAAAAATTGTAATTGAAGCAACGAGTAAAATAATTCGTATTGCATTGTTTTTATTCTGTTTTTTGTCTTCATTGCAGATCAAGTTTGATTTTTTTTGTCCATTTTTTAAAGTTTTATACTTTGAATTATGTCGCTGCATAATCGAAACTGTTATGTATTTGGTTGCACTAGCCGTGAAGGGAAAAATCCCGATTTATATTTCCATAAATTTCCTCCCATGGGAAGAATGGTAAATATCGAAAATGCGTTCGGAGTTCTGGAAAATATATCTCAAAAGGCTTGGGCAATGAAACTAAAAATGGGGAAACCTGTTATAGATAGTATGTCCGTGTGTTCCTTACATTTTAAAAGGGAAGACTAGTCAAGGTTAGTACCAAGTGTGTAATACATAGTTATAAGTTAATAGTGGATGCCGGATGGTATAGGTTATATTTCTGAAGGTGAACAATATATAAATGAGTAACATATTCTTCAGGTCTTAGTAAAAAAAAGTATCTTCTTTAAAATGCAGTACCTTCCTTAAAACTACCACAGTCAAGCCACGAAGTATGTTCCAGAAAACGAAGAGAAAATAAGTCGGTATTAAAAATTTCAAATGATACTCAATACAAACGTACCTTCCCTGCAACTTTTGTAGATATGACTATATCAAAAATGAAATAAAAACACGAAATCAGTTCTAAAACTAAACAGTTAATTGAACGCTTGTTGTACTTTTCACAAACATCAACCATACCTATTACTCCAAAAATAAAAATATTGGGAGTCAAAATTTAGATTTACAACACAAAGCACTAAAGCACAATCAAAGAAATACCAAAAGTTTTACAAAACACACACTGAAAATAACTAAAACAGCAAAATAAAACCACTTAAATATCAAAGGGCTCATACGACATCTGATTTGTTTTACTCGTTGCTAAGATGACATTGACATTTCAGAGCGCCACCTATCGAATTCTACTTTTCCCAATAGCCCTATTTGCGATCACAGCGTCATCTATCGGGCGTCACACGAAACTCTAACCTCCGCCGAAATTGGAAGTTCAAAATGATCTGTCGAGCGTATGAAGCCTTCCCTCCATTCATTCTATACTCCTAGGTAATAGTACGGGTAAAAACTTACAGATACCACTCGTGTCGATACAGAGTGTTATAACGTAAAATTTAATTATGAAATTCGCAGGAAACGTAATTCAAAAACAGCTATCTCAGTTAATATTGGGCGTAAAAAAACGTTTGAATGGGCAAATTTGTAGTATTTTTTATGGGCATTCATAATTCGGTAATAAGAAATGCATTAGGAGTCTTTCGCCTTCAATGTAAGAAACGTATACCGCCAGATGGCAGTGCATTGCATTAATTTATTATTTATTGGATTATTCAGCTTGATAGAACCAATGTTGGGGCGCAGCGATTATAACAAGAAATCCTACCCTGAACTAGATATCACACTGCCTGTATAATTTGGTATAATACCTACTCTCTTTTTCCTTTATCAGTCATCTGGGAGGAGATACCTACGGGGCGTGTCATTTAAAAGAAATTCAATTCCATGTTAAAATCCAAAATTGTTATTAACAATTAATTTTCACTAATCGACGGCTAAAACAAACCTTAATGACTTGTCTTTGAGAAAAATGAATATCTATCATTTCGAATAGAAAAATTCAAGGAAATAAATTTCGCGAAAACAACACATTCTTGTAATATCATTTACAAAAAAACGGTGAATTCTAAAAGAAAAAGGAGATAGACATGGCATTAACTAAATGAGAGACTTCAATACTAAAATGAAAAAACACAAAAATATTTGTTAGTTTTGATGGTGGAAATGTTGAAAAATAACCAAAAATGATGAGGAATATCCTCTTCATGATATGATATGATATATTGTTTATCCTGATTACTCCTAGGTCTCCTGTGGAGACCCCTCTGAAATTACAAGCTTGAAGCTTATAACTTGTGCCGAGTTCGGAGTAAGCAGTTGTGTTCTGTGTAGGCTTTGTTACTGTGTCCTTACGCCACCTTAGGCACAGCACTGTTAATTTTTGACCCAACAGTGAGAATGGTGGCCCCTACCGAGTCTAGAAAATTTCTTTCCTAGCTCGGGATTGAACTTCGGACCTTTGGGTCCGAATTCCACCGCTCTACCACTGAGCCAGGGGCACTCCTGATGTTACAGGACCTTATGAAGTTCATGTTGCTGACGCCGGGCACAGCGAAGACATATGGATTTTTATTGGAAATTTTTGCACTGGTCCTGTATTTCAGTGCGGTTCAATTTCCCTCTTATTAAAAATCGCACATATCTCTCAGACGCTTCTCTATTTTCGGACAATTCTTTTCCGTCTCCATGCATTTAATACTTATAAATTTTTTTTTTATTATTTTTATATTTATACACTCATACATCCCTTCATCAATCGGAAAAAATAAATCGTTTCTGACTCCCTTTTTTTTCAGTAATGTAGAGCCTTAAAGCATCGTAAACCTAAAAATTTTATGAGAACTGTAATTTTTTGAATGATACACCCCCCTGTATTTTATTTTCCTAATCGGTAGAGCTCTTTCTTCTGATTTCAAAAATATAACCTTCATTTCTAAATATACAGGGTGATTCACGGTAGATGACACATTAGACGTTTCTGGTGAACCAGACATCGAATCGGTTTGAAAATTCAATGGTGTGCATTATTGGACATTCTCTATCCCAGTGGTCCCCAAATTTTTTTTGCCACGGAACCCTAATCGGTAACATTTTCTATGGCGGAACCCTATTTTGATCCAATGTTAAGTTTGACTATTTTTATCTTCAACTTGACAAGGAAGAGCAAATTGTATGCCTGGAATATTAAATTGCTAAGATATTGAGAGTAAACAATGAATATAACTTTAATGCGAAGAATGAAACTTTTTTACGTTTTCTTTTATAATAGCACTAAAATTTGGCTTAATATCTGATAGTTGAATTCGAAGATCTGGACCTGCATCCAATCTATTTCGGTACTTGTTTTTAGTGTAAGAGTATGCTGCAAACCCAGTCTCGCATGGGAAAGTCGTAACAAACGAAAGAAGAGCCATAATAGCCTTGTCAACTATTGCAGGGTATTCACTTTGAGGTTAATCCAAAAGGCACTCAGGTGACTCAGGTTAAAATCTTCTGATTCAATTTTCTGTTTTAAAAGAGATGAACACATGATATCGATCAAATTCTCATACCTTGAAACAGTTAGCGTCGATGGTTTGGTATAATTTGCAAATGGATTCTGTACCCAGTCCATGTCTCCTGTATATTTTCCGGGAAATACTGTTCCAAGAATTTTGTGAGGCCAAGTGTTCATTCATATTTTTTCCACATTTGGGGTAACCTATAACTCATTTTCCTTCAGGAAGCCATCCAATAAAATGAAACATTCGAGATTTTTTTGTTCCAAACAATCGATCCAGAAACGAAGTTTATTCTTAAAAGAAAATATTTAGTCCCACACTGTACAAATGGTTGTGGCTTTTCCCTGTAGAGATTTGCAGATAACATAAAGCTTATCGAATATGTCAAGCAGTGGCGGCTCGTAAACTTTTATCTTGGGTCGGCAGATATACAGGGTGTCCCACTAGTGCCGCAATGGACGATATACGCGTAACGGACTGAGTTTGTCAAAATTTTTTGATGCAGACTTGATATACTCCAAGAAGAGCACATCCTAAAAATATTTTCGAATATATCGGGTGGCCCACAAGAGAGGAATAGCGGGTGACTTTGTTTTTTCAAATGGGACACCCTATATTCAATAGTGTTTTTCAATTCTCTGAAACTTCCTGCATGCTTTCGTATACTTTTCACATATTTTTATTCGATAGTTTTCGAAATATTGGCCATTTTGACAAAAAATGATACCTACTTGTAGAGGCTATGTTATCCAATTATATTTCACGAACCCTTGCATATACCAATAACAGTTTTATATGGATTGAAAGACAAGACTTCAAAGTATCCTACCCAGCTATAATAAAGCATATCCACTCTCCAGCATATAGAGTCCACAAAAAGACTATCAACATGACGAATTTCAAATGGATTTTTCTTCATTTTTTCAAATGCCTTGCATATTATTTTTTTTCTGCATTATAATCACCATTCATTTTACTCCATTTTTTGTCAAATACATTATTTATGCACATCTCTAACAGAATAGGAATTTTTTGAGTTCGCGTAAAATAATTAATTTCCTGGAAGAAACGATCCAACCACTCACCCCGTTAAGAACCAAACAAACGAACACTGAAGGCTCCTTCCTGTAGCCGCATCCCGCAATACAAACGAAAACAATCCCCGATCCGATCGTTCCTTGTGTATAATACGAGTCGAGGCATTTCAGGTACGGCATAATCCCATTTGCCGACCCTGAGATGTGTTGAGCCTGCTATAAGAGTTTAGCGGCTACTGTTCAGCATTTTGTTTCTCGGCTAAAAATTTCGGGAAATAGTGGAAATGGGCGGAAATTCATATAATATAAGTACTATCATATTCGATATCCTCGTCTATAAAAGTACGAAATACGACAAAAATTCGTTTTAAGCAACATTTATCTCTTAAAATTTGTGAGGTGGAACGAACAACGAAAACATCGCATTTTCGATTTTGAAAAAGCATTAACTAGGAGGCGAATATAATATTTATCATTTATCTGAATAAAATTCCAACAGAAAACAGTCGAGTTAAAATTATTTCGCCTCATTCGTATTCGCATTTCATTGAAACGTCGAATCAGGACCGGCATGCCGTACTTGGTCGCTAGAAAGCGTTCGATGCTTGGCGCTTTCGTCTTCCCGTACATATTTCAATTCTCGGAGTCTCGGACTGATTTGAGTAGACGGAAACGGCGCGGCGTTGAGATTGGAAGAGCGTATTTCCAAGAAGTTGAAATATATCAGTGATATACAAATATGATTTATAGAATTTTATTTACACAGGTCTTGGAAATACAATAATTATAATAAATTTGGTAATTCAACAGAAGAAAGAGTAATTTAAATTTTGGCTGGACATAAAAAATATAGGGTCGGCATTGCCGACCCTGCCGTCCCTGACGAGC
The DNA here is from genome assembly GCA_910592335.1 of Adalia bipunctata. NCBI lineage: Eukaryota > Metazoa > Arthropoda > Insecta > Coleoptera > Coccinellidae > Adalia > Adalia bipunctata. The sequence goes on along the minus strand of OU342950.1, from coordinate 48,453,230 downwards.
CGCCACTGATGTCAAGCCATGTAAGCCAATTTCATCAACCATTGCTCATCCTGCAACAAGGGTACTGATAGATGCAGAAATTGGTTGATCGGACAAAAATATCTTAAGGTCATAGCGCAGTTCGAATAACCTTGATAAAACTCTACCTCTTGAAAGCCATCTCACTTCTGTGTGTGGCTTTCTACTCTTTCACACAACTTTTTGAACAGCCTCGACTGGAGCGGACGCGATTCAGTGTAATTCACAATTTGTATGACTTGATCGAGAACTTTTTTTAAATCATATGGTATTTTCTTCGCGACAAGTGCATGACGATGTGGAAAACAATGACTGCAGCTACATTTAGGTGAAACATACTCGACTCTTGTTACAGTTCCTTTTATTTCCCCGACCATAGCTGCAGCTCCGTCACTTACGTCATTCGATATTATGCTTACTCATGTAAAATTTTATTTGGTTTTGTAATATCGTTTTCAAAATGCCGAGGAAAAGAGATTTTTTTGTTTCTTTTCTGAATGCGTTTCTTGAATTCTGCAATTTTCCTTTCATATCTTTCATGGTTATATCAAAATTTCTGCTTTTTAAATAGTTAAATATTTCGTTATAATATGCTTGTGTCTCAAGGTTTTTGTTTAAATATGCTTTATCCTTTATTTTCCATAAACATGGCCTTTTTCTATACATTTCGATCACCCCAGTTAGGATTTCATTTGTCCAGTCCATTTTTTAATTATTGTATACACTGTATAAACTCATATAAATATCCAAAAACACGTGGTCACCCACTTACTGATCGATATCACCGAAGGAAAGGTCTGCGAAGGGAGAGAACTGTCAAAGTCCGTACCGTGACTGTCATCGCGCAGGAGGGGTGGTACACGTCGGAGCTCGCGAGCTCCCTTCAAAAATTGGGGTTTTTATTTCCATGATATCTCACTTCATATGCGGCGTAGACCAACAATTTTTTTTTTATAAAACTTAATTTTCTCTCTATTACTCGCTTTTCTGTTCTGTTCGTATATTAGGAAAAAAACCTGGTGAGCTGTAATTTCACGAAAATTTGGACCAACAATTTTATTTCCATGATATCTCCGTCAATTTTCGGGATAAATATATGAAATTTTCAATATACATGCGGAATAATATTCTGGAGAATGTCTATTATTCGCTTTTCCGTTTTTCTGCGCTTATTAGGAAAAAAACCTGGTTGAAAATATGACCAATAAAGCTCCTACTTAATAATTCATTTAAAAATTGAGGGGGCAATAAACAAAAAAACTGATCAGTACACATTCTGAAATAGTTATTTCATCAAATAGTTCATTAATGACAGCGATTAATATTTGAGACCGTTAATCACTGGATTAATGAACGAGTTGATTACAAGATTTTTCCGTCGACCTTAGCACAAATTGAATATAAATTTTGGATTGAAATAAATTTTTATTTTGCATAATAGACAAATTTGACATAATGTAAATTTCTATATTCATTCCGATATATGTATTAATATTTATGCTCCCTATGGAACAATTCGAAAAATTCATAGAGGGAATATTGGACATGTTGTGAAAATCAGAATATTTCTTATTTAGTTAACATTTATATCATTACCTGTAAAGTCTGATAAGGAACGTGTGGAGAAAGTGGAGGTTGAAGTATTATTTACTTTGCAACTTTTATCACCTGAAATTTCTTCTGCAGTCTCTATTTTATTTTGAATGGAGTTTTCAATATACCCTTTAGTGACAGCAGTCGAGTTCCAACCAAGCTCGATGGTGCTTTGACTGAATATTTTATGTTCGGTTGCCATGACATTCATGCATTAAAATAAGAAATTATGCATTAAAATAGGTCATTAACGGATGATTTTGAGTGCGTTAAAATGAGCGTTTATTCTATGGTCAACGGAAAAATATTATTTCGCATGAAAATTTCATACATTTATCCCGAAAATTGACAGATATCATGGAAATAAAATCGTTTGTCCAGATTTTCATGAAATTACAGCTCATCAGGTTTTTTTCCTAATATACAAAGAAAAACGAAAGCGAGTAATATCTCTAGAGCTTTAATAAAAAAGAATTGTTGTCTACGCCGCATACGAACGAGATAGGAAATAAAAAGCCCATTTTTTGAAGGGAGCTCGCGAGCTCGGACGTGTACCACCTCCCCTTAACTGTCAGGTGATTAGAGCGACCTGATCGGCACCAGATCAAATCCTGCGTATACATGTGCGAGCCGAACCTATCGCGAACCGCTCGCGAAGTGTTCGTGTCATGTTCGTTAATTTCACGTACACACTTGCGATCCGCTCGCGAACCAATACCAACGACGGCTTAACGAAGTAACACTGGGCTCGCCTTGTGTTCGTGAAAAGATCCGACTATCGATGGATCGGCGCGATCGGTTTGCGAGCGGCTCTATAGAGGTTCGACATGCCGTCCAAATAATTGTCGCTATTGGTTCGCGAGCGGTTCGCGATAGGTTCGGCTCGAACATGTATACGCAGCTTAACAGATCTCCCTTTCGTGTGTGCCTTGCCATTGGTGGAAGGACGTCCTGAACTGATTCGTAAAATTCGCCCCAGATGTAATTATGGGCTCCACTGAGGGTTCTTCTGGAATAATTGGGAATGCAGTGATTGCAGTCAATTTCGACAATATTCTTTCTTTTGTGGCTTCAAAAATACTTTCATCTGGATCCATACCTCTGAACCCATGCTGCTTATACCTAGGATCCAAAAGTGTGGATTCCCAAAGTATATCTCAAGTCCTATAATTTTTCACAAATCTTGACTCAAGATCATCATAGATAGATAGTATAACACATGGGCTGAAAAGTCCCGGGCCTAACAGAGAAAACACGGTTTTTTTGGTTCAAAATTAGCTTTATTCATCAACGTAATCTCCATCAAGAGCAACGCAATCATTCCAGCGCCGTTCTAACATTTCAATACCACTTTTGTAGAACGATTTATCTTTTGCCTCAAAATAGGCCTCAGTTTCAGCGATAACCTCTTCATTCGTGCGAAATTTCTTACCGGCGAGCATTTTTTTCAGGTCTGTGAACAGCCAGTAGTCGCTGGGAGCCAAATCTGGCGAATACGGTGGATGTAGGAGCAATTCGAAGTCCAATTCATGTAGTTTTGCCATTGTTTTGATTGACTTGTGACACGGTGCGTTGTCTTGATGAAACAAAATTTTTTTCTTTGCCATATGCGGTCGTTTCTTTGCAATTTCGGCCTTCAAACGCTCCAATAACGCTATATAATATTCACTGTTGATGGTATTTCCTTTCTCAAGATAGTCGATGAATATTACACCACGCACATCCCAAAATACCGAGGCCATAACCTTTCCAGCCGATTGTTGTGCTTTCGGGCGCTTTGGACGAGGTTCACCAGTTGCTGTCCACTCAGATGACGATCGTTTTGATTCCGGAGTGAAGTGATGGATCCATGTTTCATCCATTGTCACATATCGACGCAAAAATTCCGGTTTGTTACGTTCAAACATGGCCAAACACTGCTCAGAAGCATCAACACGTTCTTGTTTTTGGTCAACAGTGAGCAAACGCGGCACCCACTTTGAACAGAGCTTTCTCATATTCAAATGCTCATGCAATATAAAGCCAACACGTTCTTTTGATATCTTTACGATGTCAGCTAACTCACGCAACTTCACTTTTCGATCATTCAAAACGATTTTGTGGATTTTTTTTATGTTTTCTGGTGTTACCGCCTCATTTGGACGTCCACTGCGTTCTGCATCATTGGTGTCTCTACGACCACGTTTGAAGTCAGCAAACCAACGTTTTATTGTTGTTTCTGATGGAGCGGAGTCCCCATAACACTTTTCAAGCCATTGCTTCGCTTGAACGGTATTTTTTCCTATCAAGAAGGAGTGTAAAATTAAAACACGAAATTGTTTTTGATCCATTATTTTGAAAATGAAAATGGAAAAAAACTCTTAGCACAATAACTCACAAACTAATGAATAGAATGTCATGAAATTTTAACAGCTATCTTTTGAAGGTTAGTATTAACTGAAAAAAAGGTGACTGCAATAAAACTAGCGCCATCTATGTGTTAGGCCCGGGACTTTTCAGCCCATGTGATATTTATCCTGAATGACATTACATTAATGTATGAAACATCAATAATTGCTGTAGCTTCATGTTGATCTGAATGCTGCATTCAGTGCTTCAATAGTACGTTAGTCAGAATAGGGATTTTAGATAGGGTTATTGTTTTTCACTACTCAGTTTCCGAGTAACCTCCTCAAAAACTCGTAGAACGTCACAGCATTTTGTCATAACGATCCAATACTTACTGCTCAAATGTTGAACGGTATCGGGATTGAAAATTGCTATAGTACTACACTCTTTGATTCCTATTATATATAGCATGTAAAATGTTGAATTCCAGCGCGTATCAATCTTGTTTAACCCGGATAATAGGGCAGTTGAACTGTTTTTGGTGTTTTTATAATTCTTCCTGCGCTTGTGGGCTTCTTTTGAAATATTCAACAATGGGTTTTACTTCTTGTCGAATTGTTTTGATTTGCGATAATCCATTTTGAACAATGAGGTCCAACGTGTGCGCAAAACAGCCAACCTAACTGCCTAAACCTAAACCATGTGTCGGTTCTTGGTTTGGAATCGACACTTGAATGTAGGGAGGATTCGATGAGGTTATTGAAAGAGTATTGTGGAATGATTCATTTATTGATCACGATATTGGCCTCCTCAGGTCACCCGATTTGACGTCACTCCCTGTGAATAGCACTCAATTTCCGCAGTCCTCCAGTCAGCTGGTTTCGATCGATTGCTCCATGGAATTCGTTCCAAAACGATCGAATTTGTCGCGGTTATTTTTCTTTATGATTATTTAAATTTTATGAAAATGTTCGAATTTCGAACACCATGTTTGCTGCATTATCAGTTACGCACGCAACTATCTTATTTTGTATTCCACATCTGGTCAACCCTTTCATTAATTCTTTTGCTATATTTTCAGAATCGTGTTTTCCAGAAAATTTTAAAGAACATAATAAATGCGACCTTAAAGAACATTCTTCAACAATATATTGAATCGTGATTGCTTCATAATTAACGTTACTTATCGATGTCCAGTCATCTGTTCAGTGGCGGTTCTACTATACCGTGAAACCCCGCGGCGCGGGGGGCCCGGATGTTACGGGGGCCCGTAGGGCCCACGCGAATGTGGTAACAATATATACAGGGTGATTTTTTTAAGTGTTTCATTAGAAGTTTTCGAGGAAGAAATTGCGATACAAATTCAAAATTTTGTATTTTTGTTTAAGAGTACATGAACTCAATTTTTAAAATATTTTCAAGCTGAATATACTTCCGGTTCTACCGGAAACGGATGTGAACTTCGTTATTTCAAATAGAACACCCTGTATATTTATACATATTTGAATTCTTCGTTTAGTTCTGCAATGATTTGATGTATGATATGCGCAACCACATCAAGCGATTGTTGAGTTATTGCCCGAATATCAAATTTTTTGACAGAAAGATTGTCACAAATTAGTGTTCATATCTTCAAAATCCCCCTTTGTAAGAAATTTTTTTTGCAACAGTGAAATGAAAGAAAGTACGCTGATACTGCTTCTTGTATGAATTATGATGAATTATTATACAGGGTGCCTGAAAAAGGGCTTCAAAGTGAGCCTCAATAAAACTATGAAATCTCATTTTTTTTCAAATGGGAACCATATAATTTTGTAATTCCGATCGATTGCTCATCAATAACTAGTTAGAGTGTGCCAAACATTTCATGTCTTTAAAATGAGTAGTTTTGCCGTTATCGAATAAAATTCGAATTTCACGACTAAAGCCAGGTCAGTTTCAAACTGAAATGTCTTTATTAAGTCATCATTCTTTATCTGCTCTGTTCATTTGTCACATTCTCCGGAAATATAGAACAGACTTTTGATATATCATTTCTGGTGTACCTTATTATTTTTGCTTGTTTTGCATAGTGCTTGATCAATAAAAATAAGTAAGAATGACAATTCCTAACATAGCCTATTTTGAAAAGGCGAGCATACAACTCAAATCGACAGAATTTCATGAATAAAGCCAGGTTTGTCCCAATCAGTCAAATTCAGTGGTATGCTCGTCTATTTCAAAGTAGGCTTTGTTAGAAATTGTCATTCTTATTTATTTTTATTGATCAAGCACTATGCAAAACAAGCAAAAATAATAAGGTACACCAGAATGATATATCAAAAGTCTGTTCTTTATTTCCGGGGAATGTGACAAATGAACAGAGCAGATAAAGAATGATGACTTAATAAAGAAATTTCAGTTTGAAACTAACATATTATCACTATTGACATAGCCTTCTTGAAAATTATCTTGATAAACCTGATGTTCAGACAAAGAAACCTGGCTTTAGTCGTGAAATTCGAATTTTATTCGATAACGGCGAAACTACTCATTTTAAAGGCATGAAATGTTTGACACACTCTAACTTGTTTTTGGCAAGCAATCGATCGGAATTATAAAATTATATGGTTTCCATTTGAAAAAAATGAGATTTCATAGTTTTATTGAGGCATCCCCCCTTTTTCAGGCATCCTGTATAATAGTTCCTCATAATTTATACAAGAAGCAGTATCAGCGTACTTTCTTTTATTTCACTGTTGCAAAAAAAATTTCTTACAAAGAGGGATTTTGAAGATATGAACACTAATTTGTGACAATCTTTCTGTCAAAAAATTTGATATTCGGGCAATAACTCAACAATCGCTTGATGTGGTTGCGCATATCATACATCAAATCATTGCAGAACTAAACGAAGAATTCAAATATGTATAAATATACAGGGTGTTCTATTTGAAATAACGAAGTTCACATCCGTTTTCGGTAGAACCGGAAGTAGATTCCGCTTGAAAATATTTTAAAAATTGAGTTCAAGTACTCTAAACCAAAAATACAAAATTTTGAATCTGTATCGCAATTCCTCCCTTGAAAACTTCTAATGAAACACTTAAAATCACCCTGTATACCTGAAAACAAGGGGCCTAGGTACAATTCTCGCGGGGGGGCCCATAAATCCTAGACACGCCACTGCATCTGTTGTGATACAAATATATGAAATTCGATCTAAAGGTGAATACAGACTATTCTGACGTGACGTGATTAAACGTCACGTCAGGACCGTGCAGTGCTTACATTGGCCTAATATGAACGTGAACGCACAGAACGATGTGTTGCATTTTTATATCACGCACATTTTGACGTGGACCCACATGTAACCACGTCACGTCAGAATAGTCTGTATTCAGCTTTAGTCCTTCATAACACATTCATGTACTTTATGATAAACAGAATTCAATAAACTATTCGAAACAGTTTTCTCTATGAATTTCATAGGAGTACTTGTAATGTTCAAATTTCTGGAGGAATTGAACGAAAACCCAGAAATTCGGGTGTAGCGGCCTATAATTCTAAATAATTGTCCATGCAGAGACTCAACAGCATTATTGATCCGACTGTCGAAACCAAACACAGAAATATTCTTTGACATACGAGTTCAATTCCTTCAGAAATTTTTTCTGCAGGCAACAGTGGGAGAGCCATGGCCATTCTGACAGCAACCGCGTTTTCGACATGCATTTAGCGAGCTGGAAATTATTTATAACTGTTGACGAAATTCCATATGTTTTGATTTGACTTTGCATATACCAGGTGTCTCAGTATACCTGTTCTAATGGATTGTCTCAGCCTTTTCGAAACATGAAGATTTGAAGATTTCACGTTCGCCAATTTCACGCAACAAAAATTTTCATCTTTCGAAATGGCTGAGATAATCCATTGGAACATGTATACTGGGACACCCGGTGTATATTAATAAATTTAATTTATTCAATTTGGGTTGTTTGTCTTCTATGACGAACAAAGGATTTGTCAATATTGAAATTCGTTATAGTGAATTAATGAGTTGAAAGAAATTTTCACTGAAATTACAGGTGAGAACTTTTTTGTTTATAGTACAATAATAATGAATGTGAATAATGAATTGTAATCTCTTCTAACAGAGAAACTCAGTGGTGTTTCATCAATTTGTATAAGTTATCAGTTAATACTGAACATTGAAATAACCTTATATGTATCATGTATCGTACCCACCTTTCTTAAAAACATTTTTAGCTAAGTGGAACCAGCAACCTCTTAAGGAAACTCCAGTGAATACTTCCACTACCGCTTGTCTCACGGCCAACTCATAGTCGCACATGACAGAGGAGATTACGAAGGCACCAAATAATTGTCGAGTGTATCGCAACACCCCAATATATGTTTGTCTGGTTCTGTTTGGCATTAAACAGAATACCACTGGATCAGTCAAGAATAGCCAAACGAGAAAATTACCAAAAAACTATACTCACTGCGTAATCTCCCTCATCCAATGGATGATGAATAGTTGATGCGCTGCACCTGCTCTGGGTACAATTTTGAAGGTAGCATCCATATGCAGGTGGAGATTATTTGTGGTCAGGGCCTCGATGAGGATACCACGAGAAATGAAAAATAGGAAGCCTTTTCTGATGCAATCAAAGAATTGCCTCTGTTGGGGCCCCAATTCCAAAGAGTACATTCGATATCTGAAACACAATTGAACATGAACAAAGTAGCATTAATTCTTCGTTCCAAAAAACAGATAGAGTTAATAAAAAATGTTTGAAAAATATCGCCCTCAGACTGTTTTGCCAAATATTCAGCAGCCTCTTTTAAGGTCTCAGGGATAGGAGGTTGGACCATCCTCCTTTCCCGTTGCATCATTGGCTTCACCGAACCAAACCCATTGAGTAGTCTGAGTGAAGCTTCATGATGCCGAATTTCTTCTTCAATATAAATTTGAAGAAGAGTTGCTGCTTCCGTTCTGCTTCTAAATGACAAAACATTTTTGAACCGAAGCTCTTGAAGCAGAACCATATTAGGGAGGTGGTTATGCTCCGCTCTAAAACCACAACAGATTAAAGTTGAAGTATTGGTTTAATTTGCAATAAACTGAAATATATTCATTACTTATAATATTATTTCAAATATTAATATACTCATTTGCGGAAAATAACTGATACATCCCTGATTATAGACTTCTCTTAGATTTGTATGAATATTATGATAATCTATTTAATGTTTATCTATGGAGTTTTTAAAACAACTCACTATTAAAAAGATTTCAAATCTATAGATATCCGAGAGAAATATTTCGATTTAGAAAGTCTATTCTATCAAAACCTTATACTCGCCAGACCATCCTTTGGCTGGTAACTTTACATGAATCTTTATAAGTATGCCATTTAATTTCATGGATGATTTTTTTATTATTCATTCAGAAATGATACACAATTTCTATCCCTGAAAGCTTACCTCAAAATCAGTTGGTGGCCCTCCTGCATAACAATTCTTGCAGAACAAAAACTGTGTATGCACCTCAAAAACGTCTTACCCCCTGCCTGCTTATCTTTTCTGAAGATGAAATTGACGGGGCATATTAAGTACCCTTTGGCAGATATAGACCGTGCAACACCGTTTTTTCTTGACATGACAAATGACCTTAGTGAGAGTCTAGGCAGATACGGTTCAGTCACAATTTACTGGTGCTATATAGTTCCTGTTAAACACTTTAAACTGTTATTTTCGTGTTTGATATTCTTCGTGCGCATTTTGCTTTTGTTGTGTTCGATTTGGATTTTTTCGTATCCGATGAACAATGAACTGTATAGTGTTGTGGTGTAATAACAAAGGGAGGATTCCCGGAATTAATTATTTTGGGTACGTACTCAATAATTTTTCTCTGATAGGTAATTGCGTCCTTTAATGTTTAATAACAGTAGGGATTGTCGGATGAGGACAAAATACTAAGTACTAATTATCAGCCAACGTTTCGTTCATTTTCATGAATAAACTTCATCAGGGCCTGTAAGGATACAACTCAAATTACAACTTTGAATAAACCCCAAAAAATGAAAAGGGGGTCACAATATGAAAAAACACGAAAGGGACAAGAACAAGGTCATCAAATCTCACATACCTCAATTAGAGAAGCAAAATATGCAGTCATGAAAATAAGAAATCGATACAATCTCATAAGCACAGAAGCAAGAGCAACTGGAATAATCAAGCTTGAAAAAGTTACACACACTACACAATAAAACAACAATAAGTCACAATGAAATTCGAAAAAGTTACACACACTACACAATAAAACAACAATAAGTCACAATGAAATTCGTATCTAATACTAGGATTCAGCGACATCTATATCAGGACGCATAACACAATGAAATAAAATAACTGTGTACAAAGTTTTCTGCCTTTGGCAAGATCAAATAAAAACACAAAAAAACAGAAAACAGAAAATAACATTGTAACACAGCACAACCGAGCTTGATTATTCAGTTGCCTCATCCGACAATCCCTACAGTTAATAATTTTTCTGTTTTAATTTCACCACTTGTTGAATTATTTGTATTTTTAAAAGAAAGAAATATCTCCAAAGGGAATCATTGTGACAACACATCGTTTGTTTATCAGATACATCGCGTTCATTGATATGAATATCAACAACCGCCATGGAGTTCCAAAATGGTCGTTACGGAGAGATGACTACTTTTCCTCGCGTCCTGGTTTGAAATTCCCAATCTGTTTTAATCACATGAAATAGTTTATAAAAAGCATTAAAAAATAGTGATTGTGTACGAAAATTGTTATAGTAACAAGTGTTTGCTGTATTTTCGACGAAGAAACTTGATTATTGTTTGAAACTGGTGCTGGGATTGGATTTCCAAGACTCCTGACGCCCCCAAGGTTATTCCAATTTATTTAAGCTAAGCGTCCAGATGTCGGCAACGGACGCATCGGACGGATCGGATCAAACGGACTTCGGTATTCTTTGTATAGAAACTCGTGCAAGCCCGTCCACAGACCCGCACCGAACGCATCGGAGCGGCGGCATTTCTGCAAAGGAATTCCGTAAATTCGATCCGTCCGATGCGTCCGTTGCCGACATGTGGACGCTTAGCTTTAATTTTCAATACATTGAGTCTGGATACATACCTTAGTTGCTGAGCCCAAATTTAGGCTTTCCCCATGTCAGGGGCCTTGATGGCTGGGGCCATGCTGTTTTGAGAAAGAAAGAAAGAAATAGTTCGAGTCGGATCCATGGCGGTTGTTAGTAATTATATCGATGATGCTGTTCTCGTGTATCATACGCAGAATTGTATGGTACCCCGTTTACATTCCCTCTGCTAACACTTAGATTCGGAGCGGAAAACAGATTTTTTTCTTATATACAATCTGCTTCTTGTCGCCATTTCATCACACGTGCCATACGTCATATATTTATTGTTTGATTTAAGAATATATAATCTATATATACTTGATTAGGATGAGGGATATCGATCAATAATCCATGAGATGTATATAAACTCTTCATTCATACAAGCCTAGGTTTCGAAGTTGTTTAGCTTCTTCCTTAGGGCAACTGTAAAAAATATACAAAACACATCAGCAACACGAAAGGAGTACATCAACTTACTGAAAGCGATGTTAATCTCTAAGCCAATTACGAAATAATTGTATGAACGAATCACATAAATACAGCAAACCAACGTTAATAAACAGGAAAGAAACATATTCCAAATTCACAAGACGAAAACAGTAATGTCAAAGTCAAATGTAATCCATCAACTGAACCATCGAAGAAAGGTCTGAATTATTGGCCTTAATCTCTGTGTGTCTGTTTTTTTTGTTTATTTTACATTTTTGATTTTGTATATGAATCATTTCTAGAACCAATTTTTTTTTATAATTAAGTATAAGTGTGAGTGTATGCATCACACCCTTGCCCTAAAATGGATATTTTCTGAGTAAATATCCACTCATTATTTTTTAACGTAGATTCAATATCTGCCATAAAAAAATGGGGTTCTAATTTGAAAAAATTGATTTTTCACGATTTTGTCATCCCTAACTTTGAAAGCGATTTTTTCATCCCCTGTATCATAAATCGCGATTTCGATTTCTAAAGTGGATACATCAATCTTACATCTTGAAAAATCCCAAAAATGAAAATTTTCCATCCAAAAACCTCGAAGTTATTCTTGTTTCAGCGGAGCTCTATTTTCGATTTTTTTTCGAATTTTCCCGCTCAGAGAGAATTTTCCAACCAAAACTGAAAAATGTTACATCAAAATAACTTGAAATTTTCTAAGGAATCTATTTCTGCAATAAAAAAATGGTGTTCTAATTTGAAAAACGGAAGTTGACGTCATTTCCGGAAAAACCGGAGGTGCTCATGCCTTGAAAATATTTTAGATTTCATCAGCATCGTGAAATACTTATAAGTGCTGAATTTCATGAAAATACGTTCAGTAGTTTCCCGTATAAATCTGGGTGAGGTTCCTGTATTCAACTTGTTTTTTGCCTAAAATTACGGGAACCGTGCGATTAAGTTTTCCCCGAATTAGGAAACGAACGTATTGCGAAGCTTTTTGCCTAATTGCTTCAGATACTTTTCTTCTTCGTCCGCACTTTCATCATCAGCGCCTGCCAATGTATTATTAATTACTCTTATAGAGACATTGCAGTAGGCAAGATCGAAAACGTCTGATAAACAGTTCACATTTTTATTAGTTGTCTCCAGGGCTGTCAGAAATCTTCCTACTAGTCTTATATGCTGCCTTATCATTTCTAATATCGCTCATTTCAATATTTTTCGGACACTTTATTAGCGTAGACAATCACTAACTCATCGTATCTTATGCCTCTGATGCAATCGTCGTCCCTGTGAGGGGGAAATAGTCTCACCCTCACCATTCTATTGGCAACAGGATGGATCCTGGCCTCAGTTTCTCTTGCATAAGTCATAAAAAAATCGCGATTTTTTGCATGATCTTCCGGTACACGCTCTCACGTGTACACGTAATTCTGTAATTCAAACGGTTCCTGAGATAATAGCAAAAAAACTGAAAAAATATAAATTTCTGATACCCTGTATCTCGGAAACGAAGACTCGGAGGGAAAAATGGAATAAAAAAAAAATGTTATATTTTCATGAGAAATCTGTACAGTTGACCCTGCCAATGATGTCTCACAGAAACTGAAAGAAAATTTATGTATGAGAACTTATGAGATTCAAGTTGGATAGTGAAACCGCAAATCCGTATAGAACAATACACGATATTCATCAGACCTTAATGGAGGTTCCAGATACATATTTATTCGATTTCTAATGGCATTTCCTACCTAGAATCTATGATTTTTAAATGTGTTTTCACACATAACTTTTATCCGTTTCTATCAGCGATTCCTGGGACTCCTGGGAGGAATGTTTTATGTTTCTATGGGATAATACAGTTATAAAACGAATGAGTCGTCGCCGTCAAGTCAAAACCTCATAAGTCTGAATATTTCCCTCCTGTCAAAAATCCTATGTAAATGGAGTGCAATTACCTCATAATTACAGCGATAATTGCATTGTAGAAAGCGAAAGAGCCCAGCGATAATTGCACAGTTCATATCTATGGTACATTTCCAACGCGATTCCATTGTTTGTCAGTTTGAAAAGTAATGTCAAAGACATTATAAAAAATGTCTCGTTTTGGTCGTGCTTTTTTACAAGCTTTCGAAGGTGAAGTTTCGGAAAACGAACCGTATAACACAAAATACATGTGGCGTCAGTTTATGGAGCTTCTGTGATTAAAAAAAATTATATTTTGGATGGAGAAACACAAATTGATGTTTTGGCAAAAATATTAACGGACTGGGCATTCAATTTGCGTAAGCAAAATGGCGATGAGTATAAAGAAAATACTGTTAAAGCGATTTGGAACGTAAACGCTAAATTATAATAAAGTAATAAAAAAAATTAAAACAAACGTATTTATTTCTGCCTCTTTTCTTTCATCAGTTACGGAATATTTATCGATATGAGGTAAGAATTTATAAATCAATAACGTCAGTTTGACAAGTTAACAGACCATTCGGGAAATATTCCCCCGAATCACACTCGTGCATCAAAATGACGGGATAATTTCGCATTCCAGCGTGTTGTAGAAAAACTGCATTCGGTCATTTTCATTTTTGGAAAAAGAGCCCTCCACCTTCGGTGTCGGGCTCTTTCTCAAAAAATGAAAATGAACTCATGCAGTTTTTTGATAACACGCTGTCATGCAAAATTATCGGTAATTTTGATGCACTTGTGCAATTACTTACGAAAATAGAATTTCGAATAAGACATGAATAAAAACCTTATTTTTCGAAAAATATCAGACTAATTTCATTTAAGTCAACTTTATAATGTATAATGCCTCTAAAGCATCCGCGATATGGACATAGGGTTTTCGGTGCGGTGTAATGAAAAACCCATAAGATGTAGATTTAGAACATCGAAAATGACTCTTTTCCGTGCGGCCGCACCGCAAGTTTTACGGTGCGCTGAGGCATAGATGCTTCTATGATTCCTATGCTGAGACACAGAGCAACGATTGCGTGACAGTAGATGTCAGTGTTTTGAATAATTATTGTTTCACAATATCGAAATGCTTCGTGCTTAAAATTTTTCCCGTGTTATTGTTTTCAGAGAGTTGTAATGAAAAATATCGTTCATTACACGTCCAGAAAGGCTTTTTCCGTGCTTGCACGAGTTCCCGTGTTCGGCTCCGCCTTACACGGGAACACATCGCGCGCGCACGGAAAAAGCTTACTTTCTGGACTAGTAATGAAATATACTATTTCACGATGTGCAGAATGATCATTTTCAATAGATTGCGAAAATATCTGAGAACCTACCAAATTCGACATCCGAGGTTTTGACTTTAGGGCGACGAATATATATCGTCGCCGTAAAGTTAAAACCTGGTAAGTCTGAAAATAGCATTTCGAATAAAACACGAAAAACCGTATTTTTCGAAAAATATCAGACTAATTTCATTTCAGTCAACTGTATTATGTTGAGTCACCATGTATTGGTCGAACATTGAATAGATGCTGAAAAAATTTCAAGTTCTGAGTAAACCTCACAAGAAAAATGTGAGATACGAGGTTTTGAAGTGAAAGTATACAACAATACATGACTTACGAGGAAATAATGTAATTGAAATCATACGAAAAAAATTAAAAAACTATCGAATTATATGAAATTATATTTTTTATGAAAAATACAATGAAAAGAAACAAACATGTGTTTTGATACGGAACAAACTGTAGTTATAAATTGCAGAATTCAATATCTTGAACAAGTCAATGCTTAAGGGAGTCATAAAATCCATGGTAATCCACAGGAATGACCATTTTTAAGGATTGTAGATGATTATACTTATCCCCTTTTATGGGTAGTGCAGCTTCGTACAGTTTTCTTATTTCACCTACATTATTATTATTTCTTTGAGGAAGAAATTGCCAATAATCATCATCGAAATCCAGTTTGTATAGAATTTCGCCTTGGACAGTATTTGAGTGCCCTCAAATCATTTACAGTTGGGTCACCCACTTTTTTACCGGGGCGAATAGAGGAATAATATTTTATTGGAGAAATAGTCTCTGAAAAATTCATGATTGACGTATTTCACATCATATGCACTTTTTTTTGTCGGGCTTCTTTGATAATTTCCACGTTATTTGATGGTGAATAGACATCTCGACTTTTCATTCGTCTTTCTATTGTAGAATGGACACTATCACACTCCATTTGCGGTTGTCCTTTGACCAAAAATTTTTGTATAATTACGGATTGCTTGACAATGGAAAAGTGTAGAAGAGCGTTCGATAATGTGACATTTCTGTTTTGGGCACCACAACCATCACTGTAAATAATTTGTTCAAGCCCTTTTTCGAGATAATCAATAAGACAAGAAGCAAAACAATTTCCATCCATTCCATCTTCCCCCTCATGCCATACGTAACACAGAACTTTGTCAGATTTTAAATCATATAGTGTGTAATTGTGACAAGCCAGTTTTTGCAATAAACGATTCCGGCTTGCACTTGAGGTACAAGTTGTACAGCTTGAACATCTACTGTTAAAGCACTTATGTTTCCCGCAACGGCCTCCAACTTGTCATATTGCTTTTCTGCTCGTGCTCTTTCTTTCGAAGCTAAATGTTTCTCATAAATTTCATCGCTTAAATTTCCCATCTTGTGAGAAAAACATAGATCGCATTGATCTTTTCTGGGACGAAATAAGTCAATGTTCAACTTTCTCATCTGCGATAAAAAATCATTCTTAGATGTAACAGAATTCGCATCAACTTCATTTTCATATAGTTGGTATATTTGTGAATATGAACGGAAGTCCGTCTGTATGTACACTTTGTCTGTGGATGAACGGCAATAGTGCGAAGGTAACTTGGGAAGCCTTTCAAAAAATTCTTCAATTTACTTTCTACGGATTTTGCTATACCTGAAGAGTGTGCATGTTTTACGCAGTTATGGACTGTCCATTCCCCTAAGCCAAGGGTAGATAAAAACATTTTCTTGCAGACGGGTTTCAGTTCGTTATCTATTTTCAAATGATGGTATAAAGAGCTGGTACGTCTGGACTTTTTTCGAAGTCTTTTTCTCTAACTTTTTGTTTGTTAACTAATGTACACACCTTTCTCTGTTTCCAATTTAGATCAGACCAGAACCTGCTGTGTTACATATGTGAATTATGATATCTAGTGCGCATCATATGTATTTGTTCAGTGTTAAATAAAGAGCCACCTAGTCAATACGATATTTAATTATTCCCAAATATTTAACAATTTGGCGACGAGGATAAAAATTTGTAGTATAGTTTCTACAGAAAAGTGAAAGTTTACCTTGTGATTAATTTAATCATGTCGGAATCCGACGCAGCGAAGTCACAAACCATCACATTGATTGGACATCTTAGAGAATTCGACGTGCATAATAATGAATTGTTATAACTCTCGAATGATTCATTTAGGGGAGAGGTGTTATAGTGTTTAGGAACACCTATATATGTGTGTATATTTGTGTATATGTTTCAACATATTGGGATTTCCATCTTTAGGTGATTGCTTTCTGTACATATGTAGATAATATCAGTGTGGAATTAGACGTAGACAAATAAAGTGCTCCCGAACAGAAAAAAAAAAACGGAAGGTGCGCTTTTAATACCAAAAGGTAATCGATTATATCGAAATAATCCGAGATGAGTATTGATAGTCACTAAAGGGACCGAATTTTCTTCCAACAGAATTTGCTGATAGGCAAAACTTAAATCAAGCTTGGAAAATCTTTCACCGCCCCCCAATTTACTGAACAATTCTTCTGGTTTCGGTAAAGGATACGTATCGGATTCTAAAACAGGATTGAGAGTTATTTTAAAATCTCCACACAATCTCACGGTGTTATTCTTTTTTAAAATCGGTACCACAGGAGTAGCCCACTCAGAATATTCGACCGGAGTTATGATTCCCAAATCACTTAATCGTTTCAATTCGTTCTCCACCTTAACTTTAAGTGCATAAGGAACAGAACGAGCTTTTACAAACTTGGGTGATACTTTTTCATGCTTAAGTTTTAATTGAATTTTACCTTTATTGAAAGTTCCAATACCAGGCACAAATAATTTTTTGAATTTTGACTTCAGATCATCAACCCGCTCAATATTCTCGCAAAAATTAATGGAAGATAAACCAAATTCAAAAATGCGAAGAAAATCTCTTCCTAGAAGGGGAGGCCCTCCGTTTTTAATGATATACAATTTGATACTTTTTGGTGAAATTCTTCGGAAATTGACTTCTTCAACCTTTACTATTATGAATCCAACAGCTGGAAAACACTCTCCTATGTAAGAAGAAAATTTTTGTTGAGTGTCTAGAAGTTTATAATTATTAAAATTTTCTGTGTAAAATTCCTCAGAAATTACTGAAACACTTGCTCCAGTATCAACTTGAAACTCAATTATATTATTATTAATTTTTAAATTCAACATTATGGGTTCATCAGCACTAGTTTTACAGATATTGAATAAAGAAAAATCAGACTCAATGAAATTATGTTCATTTTTATTTTTCGAATCAGATACCTGTTTACTTTCACGACACATCGGTGCTAGATGTCCTTTCCTATGACACTTGTGACAGCTGTATTCTTCGAATCTGCAATTCTGTGTTGTGTGATTTCTTCTACCACACACTGCGCAGGCCGCTGTGCTCTTCTTCGGACTTGACAGAGATGGAGACTTAGGCTGCGTCGGCCCTTTTCTATTTCGTGACGTGTTGCTCTGACGTACCTTGGGGAGATTGCGCACATATTGCAAAGGTTCACAGTTGAACGTTGAACATCGGTTTTCAACATGGCTGCCTCCTTATTACTGGCTAACTTTATGGCGTCCTCGAAACTGATATCCCCATCTTCTTCGAATAATCGGTCCTTGATGGGTCCTTTTGGCAAACCCATGATGAAACGATCACGTAGACATATATTTAATTCTTGTTTGAACTTGCAATTGGCTGCCAGACTTCTAATTCGAACTGCCCATTCTTTTATAGTTTCCTCAGAATACTGATGGGAACTGTAGAACTCACTTCTTGCGGCAAAAATTGACTGTTGTTGTCCGAAGTGTGAATTGAAAAGTTCTAATAATTCGTTATAGGATTTCGATTCTGGAGCAGCTGGCATACATAAGCTAAATATGAGCCTGTATGAATATTCAGATAGCAAGTTCAGAAAAATGGCTCTTTTTCTTGCCCAATTTGTAATTTTATTTGCTTCGAAGAAATTCGATAACCTGGGCTTGAAAATTGACCAGTCATTGTTGATGGCGTCGAATTCCCTGAGATGTCCAACCGTGAACTTTTCTTCAGACTCCGTCATTTTACTTTTTCACTCAACGTCGAAACAATTGAAAAACCTCGTCGCCACTGTTATAACTCTCGAATATGCAAGAGATAAAATATAATAAGGAACTCAGGAATCTGTTCGGGAGCACTTTATTTGTCTACGTCTAATTCCACACTGATATTATCTACATATGTACAGAAAGCAATCACCTAAAGATGGAAATCCCAATATGTTAAAACATATACACAAATATACACACATATATAGGTGTTCCTAAACACTATAACATGAATGGTCAATCTTCAAGCCACGTTTGGACAATTTCTTCGACGCAAATACAATTGAAGACGAGAAGAAGAAAAGATCAATATTCTTGAACATATTATCAGAAGATTCTTATAGACTACTATTCAACTTATGTCTACTAATACTCCGGAATCACGCACATTCAAGGAACTTATCGAAGTTTTCAATGGACATTTTGGAAGTCAACTATGTGTATTTGCCGAGAGATTTAAATTTTATAATGCTGTGAAATCACCGCAAGAAAGTTTAAAGGATTGGGCAGCACGAGTACGTAGCCTCGCCGTCCATTGCAATTTTTCCAATGAGCTTCAAATGGTATTGAGGGATCGATTTATCATGGGACTAGAGAAAGGACCTATTCGAGATCGACTGTTTGAAGAAGAGGAATCAATTTCCTTCGAAGATGCCATAAGAATTGCAGGAAGCAAGGAATCTTCAAATTCAAGAAACGAAATTCTCAGGACTTCATCTTTTTCCAAGCCAGAAGGTCAAATGTTCCAACTGCGCAAGCGAAATGCTCGGGGAAACTCGCCATCGCATACGTCATCAAGAAAATCTACGTCACCGGGACCTGCATGTCAAATTTGTGGTAGGAAAAATCATTCTACTGCGCAATGCCGCTATAGTGATTGTAATTGTCACGTATGTAATAAAAAAGGTCATATCGCTCCGATGTGTCCGAATAACAAACAATATGAAAGAAAAAATTATAATAATTTTCTAGATAATAATTTTGATGCTATTTTTACCTAGGAGCATAGAATAAATGGAGGGAAGGCTTCATACGCTCGACAGATCATTTTGAACTTCCAATTTCGGCGGAGGTTAGAGTTTCGTGTGGCACCCGATAGATAACGCTGTGATCGCAAATAGGGCTATATATATATAGGGCTATATGTCACATATGTCTTGTTCTGTGGCGCTACAGTTGCAAAGAATATTATGTGGTTGTCATTTTTATTGATACATGTTGTTGTCTCTGGATACATTTTTACGACCAACACCAAAGTCATACCAAAGTGATTGAATAATAAAACTTTTTGTTGTTGACTGAAAGGACTAAAGGAGGTCGAAGCAAATTGTATTGAATTCGAATATTGTTTGAAGTTACCATAATATACGCATTGAATCGGCTTCGATAAAAAAAAAAACATTTCTGCGGCTTCAACTATCTAATTTACCTGTTGGTTTTGTTCATTTCAACGTTTGTTGCTAAGTATAATATTTTTAATTGATATAGTGTGATTTAATAATAATAATAACCTTTATTCTCAGAATGATTGGAAACCAATAACAAAGTTAAATCAGCAGCAATAAAACGAGAACATGTCAAAAATCTATATATTTATTATGCTATGTACCTACTATATAATTATTGAATGAAAAAACAAGGTAAACAGTTTGAATTTTTATTGACAAGTATCAAAACATATTGAACAATTTTATTATTACCTATTTTAGCCAAAAAGGCCTCGGTGGGATCATGACGCATTCAAAATTTCTGAAGAAAGAATAATCACGCCTTCTGATTGACTTGAAATGACGTCCGGTTGTTCCATATGAAGAAATCGAAACAATTTCTTACTACATTAAAATTCGACAATTCCATCTCCGTTTTTTACAGCTTCTAGAAGAAGACCTGTACGTTACTTAAATAAAAGAATTTTTTTAAGTCTCACCCTTCAAAATAACACCAAATATTAATCATAACAATATTGTTGACATATCACCGCATTCTAATCAATTATTTATGCGCAATTATATGGAAATTCTATGATCAGAAATAAATTTGTCAAAACGAATTTCATTTTGAATATGTATCGTTATAGCTTATAGCCATGCTGGAGCCACGAACGACGTTGGCGCCATCTCATAACCTTGCGGCGAACTGACAAGTGCGGACGTTTTTGGCAGTTCATTTTTGTAGCGGAGCCTTCCCTCCATTCATTCTATGCTTCTAGTTTTTACTCTGAACGGACAAATTAATTATCAACCGTTCATGATCTATATAAATATTGATGGTGAAACATTTCAATTTCTATTGGATACTGGAGCTAGCGTTTCTGCAATATCGAGAAATTATTATGATGAACATTTTGCAAATTTTGAATTGAAACCCTGCAATATAACATTACATGTATATAATGGTGATCAATTGAAACCACTAGGATTTATTGAACCTATAATTTCATATAATAATGTCATCAAAGCTTTGAAAATTGTTATTATTGATAATGGAGGACCACCAATTTTGGGAAGAAATTTTTTTTCGGTTTTCAATTTGAATATAAGCAATTGCATGTACAATATTGACGACATTGAATCACATTTAGTAAAATCATTTCCAAATTTATTTGAACCTGGTTTAGGAGCCTTTAACCGATCCAAAGTAAAATTAACTTTGAAAAACTCCGAAAATACCCAACCTAAATATTTTAGAGCATGGCCAGCGCCATATGCTTTAAAAGGTAAAGTCGAACATGAATTAGATCGCCTGTTAAATTTGAATGTTATTGCACCTGTTGATTTTTCTGACTGGGCAACTCCAATTGTTCCAATAATAAAAAAGGATGGAAGTATTAGATTATGTGGAAATTTTAAAATAACCATTAATCCATATTTAGAGCAAGATGAATATCCTTTACCTATTGCACAAGAACTATTTGATAAACTTGGCGAAGATCAAGAGTTTTCGAAAATCGATATCTCCAATGCATATTTACAATTAATTTTAGATGAGGAATCTACCAAATTAGTTGTAATTTCAACGCACAAGGGTTTATTCAAATTTCTAAGATTACCATTTGGTGTATCACCTGCATCAAAAATATTTCAAAAAAAAATCGAATCACTGTTATCCGGTATTGATGGAGTGGTAGTTCTACAAGATGATATTGCAATCACTGGTAGAAATAGAAGTGAACATATGGAAAATTTAAAAAGGGTTTTATCAATATTAGAAAATTCAGGATTGAAAGTTGCAAGAGAAAAATGCAGATTCTTCGAGAAATCGATTGAATACTTAGGTCACATTATTGACAGTAAAGGAATTAGACCGAGCCAAACGAAAATTGAGGCAATTAAGAATTTCACACTTCCCAACAATGTAACAAAACTAAAATCATTCTTAGGTTTGGTTAATTATTATTGTAAATTTATAGAAAATTCATCTTCAATATTACAACCTTTATATCATTTGTTACAAAAAAATGTTAAATTTAGATGGAACAGAGAATGTCAACTTGCATTCGAAAAGATCAAATCATTATTAACATGCGAAAAAATTTTGATAGCATATAATACATCACTCCCATTGAAATTAGCTGTTGATGCATCAGAATACGGTATTGGTGCTATTTTAAGCCATATAATGAAGGATAAATCAGAGAGACCTATTGCGTATGCATCGCGTTTACTCAACTCTTCAGAAAGAAAATATTCTCAATTTGAAAAAGAGGGCCTAGCCATTATATTTGGACTCTGCAAGCTCAACCAATATTTGAATGGGAATAAATTTACATTGGTAAGCGATCATAAACCATTAGTTCACATTTTCAATCCCAATAAAAATTTACCTCAATATGCGGCTAATCGAATACGTAGATGGGCCGCGATTTTGTCCAACTATGATTATAAAATAGAATATGTCCGAACAGACGATAATCCAGCAGATTGTTTATCACGGTTACCAGTACCAGAAGATATAAACTGGATAGACACAGAATTCAACGTTATAAATTTTTTATATGATTCAGAACTCAATATAAATTTCAAACAAATAAGGAATGCGACTAAAAATGATGAATTTCTTCAAGAAATCAAGAAATTTGTACAAACGAATAAATGGCCAGCTAAGGTTCATAAAGATAAGCGTTATAAACCATATTTATGTAAAAGATTCGAATTGTCGATTGAATCAGAATGTTTGTTATGGAATAATCGCATAATTATACCTTATGAATTACAACAGAAAATTCTGCAACAAATACATTCGACACATCTCGGAATGGTGAAATTGAAATCAATAGCAAGATCTTATTTTTGGTTTCCAAATATAGATGCAAATATTGAGAAATTGGTAAACTCTTGCGAAATTTGTAAGTTAAATTCGTCAAATCCGCGAAAATCTGAATTACATCCGTGGCCTTATCCAGAAAAACCATGGCAACGTTTGCATATAGATTTTCTAGGACCTTTTAAAAATAAAACATTTTTGATAATAGTTGATGCTCATACGAAGTGGATTGGAGTTTTTCCTATGAATATTACAGCAGAAACTACCGTCAAAATGCTAAGGTCAACATTTGCTCGATTTGGTTTACCTGAACTAATCAAGGAAGACAATTAGAGTCTAATGTATTCAAAGAATTTCTTGAAAATAATGGTATAAAATATATAGATGCTCCAGCTTACCACCAAAGTTCTAACGGTCAAGCAGAGTCATCAGTGAAAATTGTTAAAAATCATTTAAAGAAAATATTAAATACGATATCAGATGATGTTGATACAATTTTGGCAAGATTTTTATTCGACTATAGAAATTCAGTTCACACAACAACTGGTATGAAACCATCAGAATTAATGTTCAGGCATAAAATTAACGATAGATTTAGCCAATATTTACCACATACCGATCTATCAGAAAGGGTAATTAAGAATCAATTCAAACAAAAGAATTATTATAAGGGTAATAGAAAATTTTCCTTTTCCAATGGTGATAATGTTCTAGTCAAATCCGTAAGAAACAATAAAGAATATTGGGAGAAGGGAATAATAAAGCGGAAAATAGGAAGCGTTATTTATGAAGTATTTTTATATAGGATAAAAAATCAATTAAAATATGACCACTTAGCAAATATTCCACTTCCATTAACTAACAATATCAATAATTCTCCAAAAATAAATAGACGTGTAAGTTTACCTATAGTTTTAAGAAAAGGAAAAGAATTGTGAAGCCGATAGATAGATATGGATGTGAATAATATAGTTATTTTATATGAAAATTTGATAAAATTTGTATTATCTATATTAATAAAAGGCGATCTATGGTTGGTTCAAAACTTCGAAATGCCATATTGTTCAAACGATCGCACCAAATTGGACAATTCTTTTTTTGTTGTGTTTATTATTGTTAGGGCAAGGTTTATATAACAAAATATTCCCAAAAAAATCCTACAGAAAAGCAAAAAAAAGCCTTCCTATTTCTTACCACCCATAGAATTATGTGTTACCACCAATCGAGCAATCATAGAGTACTTAATACAGGTTTTGACATTTGGACAAAGGAGGTTAGTTTTTCTTCCACAGAATCGCATGTCAAGTGAATAGTTAAAAGTGCACTGGTCTTACCAACGGTATAAGAATATTCCATGGGGATTAATAGTAGTAGAACCACAGTATTGTAGTTAGGTATTCTGTGGTAGAACGAAGTTCCACGGTATTCAATAGAAATGCAATAATAAAATAGAACGTTGTGAAGATATAAGCCATGAAGTAGTCTGGCAACGGTGCATTCCATTTTCTTGAAGGGTAGGGAATTCAGATATGGTATAGACTAGAGTATGAATGGCGATGTATACAATTATTGTGTAATTTGCATAGAACTTATAATAACATGGAAGGCTATAATCAGATCAAAAGCGGGTAAAGATCCCAAGTTGGTGGAACAGTGAATTTTCACCGGAATGTAAAGTGAATGTGACGATCAGCATCAATCGTGAGTTGTCCATTTTCATCTTTTCTCTATATTTCTGAAATGTTTTTGATTTATGTTTGGGTACCTAATAAATATATTTGCGGAAATAACTGAATTCAAAATTGCCCATAATTAGTAATTGACATATTATTTTTGTATTTCTGTTTTGTGTGACAGCTCATATCCGTGGAAAAGATGACAGATGACGGTTGACAGATGACATTTGACAGATGACGTTTGACATATGACGTTTGATAGATGACGTTTGACAGATGACATTTGACAGATGACATTTGTCAGTCGACAGATGACTTTTGACAGATGACATTTGACAGCACTTTTATTATGCCTAATTTATCTCCTGCTTGAAAAAAAAAGCAATGGTAAGTTTATACAACTCAAACGGGGGTTTCACAAAGCATATCACCGGTGATCGGAGCTTGATCTCGATTTGACAGTTCAGAAATCTAACCAAGCCGTTGATCTCCGATCACTGGTGATTACGATTTGTGAAATCCACAGTAAGTATAGGCACGGCCTTCTTAAGATAAAGATGGCTATGGTATAAGTATCATTTAGGCGAAACAAAGTTCGCCGGGCCAGCTAGTTATGTATATAGGTACATATAATTTAAACAGTAAAAAAAATTGAAAATGATTATGGGAATTTTTATATTAGGTTGGATTTAATTTTGTGATTTAAGAGGGAAGATATTACATTATGTGAATTATGATATCTAGTGCGCATCATATGTATTTGTTCAGTGTTAAATAAAGAGCCACCTAGTCAATACGATATTTAATTATTCCCAAATATTTAACATGCTGAATATTTCCTTTCTTTGTTCGTTGGTTATTTTTGAACAAAGCCTTGTTGTCTTCTTCGAATTCATACATTTTTTAGAAACGCAGCCTTCTTCCATCATTTTTCTCGGTTTCCTTTCCTGTTCACGCACAGACCCATCTTTTTCTTTAATTTCAACAACATACTGCTCACCTTTCATTCTCGCATTTTTTTGAACATTTCTCTTCCAACTCGAGGGATCGGATTCACCGTTTTTCGCTCTTTTTTTCATCATCGAATTCACTTCATGAGGACTCTTAGATTCTTCTGTAAAATCCCCTTCGTCAGCCATTTTGGATAATGAATTTAATAGATAAACTATTTCTAATCTTAAGAATAATCGATGACACATTAACTATAGAAATATTATTTCAGCAATCGATGATTTCAATCATAGAAGTGCCTGTAAAGTGTAACAACAGATTAATTTCCAATAGGAGTTCAAACGAGAGAGTTATTCAGCATTATTGAAAATGACAATTTCTCAATTTTCGCTCATAACTCAAAATCTATGAATGATAGGTCGGGTCTGTTTTCAAATAAGGATTATTCAGGAAGAAAGAGCTCGAGAATTTGTTCTCCATTTTCTTCTAGCTGCTCTAGTTCTGGAGATCCCCTCAGTAGACAACGAATTTTGTCCACCCTGTACTATACCCTCAGCCTCGTTTTGAGGTGAAACATTTTCAGGGGGACCTTCATTTGTTTTTTCTTCAAAATTCTTCAACGTGGCAAGTTTCAAAATCTTTTTTTATTCGACTTGCCTGAAAAAATTGCATTCAAATATTTGGATGGATATCAGTTCCAAGCACGAGATATAAAGTAGGTACTTTTCTGACATGTTTTTTCTTGAATTTTCACAATCCATGAATTCCGTAATCATGATTTTGAAATTATCATAAATGCACAGAACACGTATCTCATAATGCTATGAGAAACATGATTAATCAAAAGCTCGTAACTCGTATAACATTCAAAAACTTAATCTTTCACCTGGAATGTGTTTGAATAGTTAGCTTCAATACACATTGTGTCAAAACTGTTCCTTATACAGGGTCTTTCACGAGGAACCTCACCCATATTTATACGGGAAACTACTGAACGTATTTTCATGAAATTCAGCACTTATAAGTATTTCACGATGCTGATGAAATCTAAAATATTTTCAAGGCATGAGCACCTCCGGTTTTTCCGGAAATGACGTCAACTTCCGTTTTTCGAATTAGAACACCATTTTTTTATTGCAGAAATAGATTCCTTAGAAAATTTCAAGTTATTTTGATGTAACATTTTTCAGTTTTGGTTGGAAAATTCTCTCTGAGCGGGAAAATTCGAAACAAAAAATAGAGCTCCGCTGAAACAAGAATAACTTCGAGGTTTTTGGATGGAAAATTTTCATTTTTGGGATTGTTCAAGATGTAAGATTGATGTATCCACTTTAAAAATCGAAATCGCGATTCATGATACAGGGGGTGAAAAAATCGCTTTCAAAGTTAGGGATGACAAAATCGTGAAAAATCAATTTTTTCAAATTAGAACCCCATTTTTTTATGGCAGATATTGAATCTACGTTAAAAAATAATGTGAGTGTATGCATCACACCCTTGCCCTAAAGTGGATATTAACTCAGAAAATATCGGCGAAGATATGAGGTTTCATAGTCACTTATGAGGATCTATATTCTATGGGTTTCAAATGTGATTTCAGTAGTAATATCACAAGTGAGTGAGAATAAATTGGAAATAGTTCGATAGATTTCAGAAAACTTGTTGCTATTGCCAAATGGCAACAAGTTTGAGAAAATGCCTGGAGAATTATTATCTAATTTATCGAACTCTCGTGTGGTATTCGATGAATTATTCTTTGACGTTATTCTCTGACGTTACAATCAAAATCATTTTTGAGTTTTTATATTTTTATTCGACAAATTTATATTAATCGACTTAATATACACATAATGAGTTATTCAAATTAGGATGCAATGAAGGTTTGAACATGAAATATACAATTTCTTCTGCAAGCCAGATGGTGTGTTTTCGTCCAAGATTTCTCCCTTGCTCAAACTTGCAGAACTTTATTTCCTGTTTTAGAGCTCTTTCTGTAATAACTTACGCTTGGTGTTTTTAGCATATCTGGTGGATTTGAATTCGATATCATTGAATGGGTCGAATCTTCTATTTATTTGGTCGTAGTACAACTCTTGCATTTATTTTGCGGTTTTATTCCACATTGTCCTCTCCATTCTGTTTCTTCATATTGAAAACCCATAGTCCTTCGAAATAACGCTTGTCTTGTTGTTGTTCCAATTTGTAGCCCCTCCCGTCGCAAAATAATTGGAATTGTTTCCAAATCGATGCGCTGCTTATTTATGTTGGTATTCTAACATGCACTTTAAAATGATCATATTATTTATATCATCAGCATATGATTCACTTAAACGTTTGGGATTCAATTAAATGAAAATATCGGGAATTTTGGATTCTCTTTATTTCAATTGTTAATTTGTAACAAACGCCGACGTTTCGAAACAACTTGTTTCTTCTTCAGGGCTAAAAATGAACACACATATACATATTAGGTTTACAATGACATTAAATTAAAATACGTTACCTAGTCACGGCAAAACAATATCGTATACGCATGGCGAATGCGCGAGGCACCGCAGGTACATATATATAGGTATATTGACGAAACCAAACAGAAATTTTTTCAACATTATTTAATTATGATGTATATTCAAGAATATAAGCCATTCATATTGGATACTGGCTTGTGACAGCTTCCAGAAGGGACTCGAATAAATCTATTGAGTTTTTTTTTGCAGTAACGCCGCCATAAATACTCGCAGAGTCTCTCTGGGAAATTGCTGTTCCCAAACCTACTGCGCCCTCGGAAGAAATCCTTACAAGGGCGCCATGTCGCCTCAATCTGCTGCGTATGCGTTCCATCTTCAGCTGTAATAAAACAAACTATTATACTCTCTTCAACTAACCTAACCTAAACTAACCCAACCTAACCTAACCTAACCTAACCTAACCAAACCTAACCGAAACTACAAACCTTTAGATGATTCTCTAAAATACCAACAAACCTATGGTCCGGATCGCTGTGGTTCACCTTCTTGTGGGGGGGCAATGAGGACAACCCGTCGTATGCTTTCTAGGAATCTGTGTGGATCTCAGATCCTGGAAGGACATGCTTGGTTTGGTGATTTCACCTAACAGAGTTTCCGCATCTCTCCGTTCGACCACTACCATTCTAACTTCGTCAGAATGGGAGTCTATCATTCCCAGGACCCAATGCCCATCAAGCACCCTTCCCCGATTATATTTGCGATGTCCAAATAGACTCTCATCTATTTGGACAATCACTCCGGGTCCCCCAATTAGAGGCAAGCCTTGCTGGACATTGTGGAAATGATCAACGACCATTTCTCTACAATAACGGTACCACGCCGCTATTGTTCCTGAGCTTAATTCTGTCCTAGCTTCCTCCTCTGTTAAGAGATCACAAAGCTCGTGACGAGCATCCTCATACGACCAGTCCCAGGCGTACATTAAACTGAAAGAATATCGAAAATGGAAACATATTCATATTGCAGGAAATGATAATTACCCAATGGCAGTATGCATCTGCAAACGGGTGTTAGCGAAAAACGACCCCTCCACACCAGAAGCTCCTCTGCTGCAATTCCTCTTGGTGCAGCGAAAACGTCTATGGCCTCGATCTTCATACAATTTCATGCCTCTCTTATGAACCCGGCAGGTTATAGAAGAAGTCCACGACGACGAGCCATCATGGACGTAGCATCCTGGGCCGTTTTGGGCAACGCATTAAAATCCAACGTGCAGACATAGCTATGTTAAATTAAATACCCGATAAAACCCATAAAGGTTTATGGTGACCAAATTAAATCATGCAATTACAGAAGAAATGAAAAATCAACTTACCTTATATTCTTAAATATGCTGGCCTCATAAATCACGCAAACCTACTACAAAGAAACTTTGCTTTAAGCAAGTGATTACCTAACGCAACTGTTAAGCGCGCCAATTATTTATATTCGAATAATCCTTTATATCCCACAGAATATACGATAAATGTCATTTAATATCATAATGATCTATGGTTCATCCTGAACGACAACTTTCTTGTGTCATATAACTGACAAGAATGTCAAATTTTAAAGGTAACAATGCAATTTTCAAAAATTCATATCTCCTAAACTAGAATCTTCCGCAGTTTGAGAGTAGCACCGATGAATTTCTCATGGAAAAATCTATCTAGAAAAAAATTCATGAAGAAAATCCGCTGCTGGGTCTAAAGTGAACAGGAGCCCAATCTTCTCTCACATTTTGTCACTAACAAGTTCTTCTAGTAAGTCCAGTACCCTACAATTCATATTTTTTAGGTTGAAGTTGCTATTATTCCTCAGTTCATTACCGTATATTCTGTTCCCTCTCATTTTATTATATTTAATCACTTTATTGAGGCTCTCGATAGCCACGTTTGTGTTTATCAATGACCATTACTACACACCAAGCATTGAAATATTTTATATCATCATCAGACATAATATGTTCAGCATCAATGGCCTCGCCTATTCTTCTATTCAAATTCAATGAATCAAAGAAAATTGTTTGTATTATCTGATTCAACCGATTTGACAACAAATATGCCACTGAAAATCCTATATTCGGGGCTATTCACTAAGGGCCGGTTTTATAAAAGAATTTCAATCCTCGGTTGAGCCCAAATCCGCCGTCGAATGTCGATTTCCGTATTATAAACATCCAACCTCGGGTTCAACCCTGGATTGACTCAACCGGTGAATATAGCTCCGTTTGAGATTTGAACCGAGAATTGAAACGTTTGACGTTCCTAGATGGCCGACAACTAACCTCACTTTATGTTAAAAACAAAACAAAACATTTTGTTGTGGCACATTGAAGTTGCTTGGAATGAAAATATTATATGATATTATATTGATAGAATGCCTGATATTAATCACAGTTTTCTGTAGGTTTGCTATGTATCAATAATTCATCTTTGGTGATAGGAAAAATATTCCTTAATTGAAACTGAATTTTTGTGCCTTATCTTCGAGGGATAGAACTGCCAGGTTCCTGTGTGAATATAATATAGAAAATGACCCTAGTTATGATAATAATGAAATAACTGCAAGGCATTCAAAAGATAGTAACGATAGTGAATAAGAAAGATACCAATCGAATGATTGCACATTTCCTTTCGACCACTTCGAAGATGGCATGAAGAAGAGATTTTGGTCAAATAAAAAAACTCTTTTATCGGGTGGATGAAATTACTCTGAATAAGCTGAATCTTTTCAGAGTTGTTAACATTTTCGAAGATTTTTGTGGTAGACATAAATCAACATCAGAAAAAAGTCAGAAAGTTGTGGAATGTCTAGAACTTTGGACATTATCGAAAAGTATTCTAGTGCTTATTTTATCATTGTATCAAAATGCCAGGCAATCAACCGGAATAGAAACTAACAAGGGAAAGGTTGTATTGACTGACCAAATTTGGGTGTATTAGAACCGTGTTGCTGGAGCTCACTCACCGTTCTAGAAGGATTTCTTGATTATTATTACATACTACAGGTGCATGCAATGGGTTGTGAAAATGCTGAATGCTTCAGATGTGAAAAGAATTACCTTTCTTCAAATTTCCAAGTTGCTAAGCTTATAAATTTGGTAATTCTCATCATAGAAAATTTTTAATATACTCTAAAGAAATGATTGATGACACTGATCCCATCTCGCAGATCTATGGATGATCAATTATTCAATGAAGCTCACATATGAACTATGAATTGAATTTGAAGACTCTCTGGCATGTGAAAGAACATTTCCCATTCTTTTATTCAGGATCTGATTACATTTGAATAGCTATTTATGTAACAAGTACATAAATTAGGTCTTTATGGACGAGTCCAAAAGTTTATGGCAGAGCGAGCAAAGCGAGCGAGGCTAATAATTTGGGCAAGTCCATAAGCCTAATTATGTACGAGTTGCATACAAAGTTTTATGTTTGACTGCAATGCAGAAATTTTATTTTCTGAAATGGCAATTAATATATTCGTCGCTTTATTACAAAAGAAACATTAAGTGTGCTTTTGCTTTTCTTACCTTAGTAACCATCAGCGACCTTAGCAACCTCACTGAATAAAGTTGATTACTTCGTTAATTCTGTGACAAACGTCATAATACGAAAAAATGGATAGTTCGGGAAAGTAAAGCGT
This sequence comes from Adalia bipunctata, assembly GCA_910592335.1. Lineage (NCBI taxonomy): Eukaryota > Metazoa > Arthropoda > Insecta > Coleoptera > Coccinellidae > Adalia > Adalia bipunctata. Next base: position 48,421,290 of record OU342950.1, on the reverse strand, counting down.
AAAAAATTCAGCCGCATGTGCCAAAGAATCTCTCCTACCCACTAAAAGTGCTTATGAAAATTTGTATGCGGCCTATAACAAGTGGTGTGAAACGAAGAAAATGGCAAAATCGAGAGAAGACTGTGACAGTTGAGTCCAATAAAGTGGTGTCCAATAAAGTAGTCAATTATGGACGCTAAACGAATTCATGAATCAAGTGTTTATGAAGCAGTCGAACATAAAACAACTATTATATTTGTGACTTGCGGAGTCCTGAATAATATTGCTAGACTGATTCTATTCATGACTCTCAACCTGAATGCTATCTTTAAATTTAATGTGTATTTCATGTACTCTGTCAAACTAGATCAAGAATGATTTGTTCCTATCCTAAATATAACTACATCCTTGTACGACTAAATGTTAATGCAATTTCATTGGATGTTTTGTATTGTCCTAGCTTTTATTTGGTTACTTGGCATAAGAGTTTGAGATAAGACTTTTCAGAATATCAGAATAGTACAAACTTAGATCATTCGAGTCAAATGAGTTGACAAAAGTGATAAAGACTAGAGCGTATTTGGGAATAGCTTCGAGTGGAAAAAATTCGTACGAAGTCTGTCCTCATTTCATAAATTACAAATTTTTTTATTACATAATTTGTTTTGATGTAGGAAATCAGATTTCTCTAAATTCTCTGCCGTGACCGTCACAAAACACGGGAATATTCGAATTAGCTTCTTGTTATGTCTTCATTAGACTATGATTTTCGAATTCATCCAAACATGGTATAAAAAAAACGTGCCAAGCCCAAAATACTTCGATAAATAAGATTCAGGTTAGCCAACCCAAAAAAAGGGATCTCAATCCAAGGTTGTTCAACCGAGGCTGCAAAGACGATTATAATACCGAACTTTTTTCAACCGAGGGTTGACTTTCAATCCTCGTTTGAGTAACCTCGGATTGAACGTGCCCTTTATAAAACCGGCCCTAAGTGAAGTTGTTATCATAGTTGCTAACCATAGCAATTCCGATAACAACTTTAGAGTCTTTAGATAACCACTGGTGACCACTTTCGGTATTCTGTAATAAACGGTTGGCAACAATTGCTATCATAACAACTTTCCGTGAAGAAAGACGTGGCAGCACCGCAGAATAGTTCGAATGTCCTGGTCATAGATCTAAAATCTATGGTGCGGATAGGCATCTGACTTTAAGAATGCAGCGCCAAGGTGGGCAGTCGTGGAACTAGAGTTATTGACATTAGAGTGTTGTGTTGTGTTGGTTCTGTGTGTATATTTTCGTATAAAAATTTAATTAAACAATATTACCCTTCAATTTTAAAGTTCCAGTGAAGAATTACAAATACTAATACATATATTGAATATTTTCAGGAATACCACAGAAAGTCACACTTTTTATTTATTAATTAAGAAGTTAATTCAATTTACATAAGATGTTTCTAAAAATAAATGAAATTAATTTATATTAGTATGTCACTTAAAACTGAACATATTGATACCTAGTTATCCAATTATATTATGGCTTGACCCATGAATCATAAAAAATAATGAAAATTCCATTGAAAATATTTCACTTATTGAATTAATTTATTTCGACTAGTTTGGGCCCAGCGATCTACCTTTTAAGTAGATTCACCTTGTTAGTAGATCCCCCTTTGAAGACAGATTCGCATTTTGAAAAATCAAAAGCAAAAACGCAACCTCCAAACGGTCATCTATGCGTCGAGTTAAAATTTGATTGCCGTTGTCAAGAACCCTAACCTATATGTAACTTCACCCTTGACGTCTCGAAATGTCGAAAAAATCCAACCTTCAAACGGTCATCTGTGCTTCGCTCAAACTTTGACTGCCGTTGTCAAGAACCCTAACCTATATGTAATGTGACGTCTCGAAATGTCGAAAAAATCCAACCTCCAAACGGTCATCTATGCGTCGCGTCAAACTTTGACTGCCGTTGTCAAGAACCCTAACCTCTATGTAACTTCACCCTTGACGTCTCGAAATGTCGAAAAAATCCAACCTTCAAACGGTCATCTGTGCTTCGCTCAAACTTTGACTGCCGTTGTCAAGAACCCTAACCTATATGTGATGTGACGTCTCGAAATGTCGAAAAAATCCAACCTCGAAACGGTAATCTGTGCGTCGCGTCAAACTTTGAATGCCGTTGTCAAGAACCCTAACCTAATTCTAACGTCGAAAGTCATCGCAATAACTGAAACTCTCTGGTTTTATCGATATTTTCTGGTCGAGTCGGAAATTTTTACCATTTTCACGAAATGTCGAAACTTTTCGAATTTATTTCGGAGACCCGGAAGAACGTGTCGAAAAACCCTTTGCGTACCTGTGGTAACGGGGATATGGGTCTTTGTTTAAAAAAATCTCCGAACGTCCAGGTGCCTCCGGAAAAAAGCCTTATTTGCACGAAATTCGCTATTTAAGGGCGAATTTTACCGTTTTTCGCGAATTTTTTTAAAATACTTCCCGGGGTCCTAGAAAAAATCCGAAAACACCCACGCGTGCTCCCGTTCTTCAACTTTCCGACGCCCTCCTCCCCTCGCCCGTAGGCCGTCGCACGCGACGGCCCTCGCGCCTTCGGCGCTCGCCTTTCGACAAAAAAAACCTCTTAAATTCTCTGGTCCTTATTATCTTAATATATAGGACTAGTTTGGGCCCAGCGATCTACCTTTTAAGTAGATTCACCTTGTTAGTAGATCAAAAGCAAAAACGCAACCTCCAAACGGTCATCTATGCGTCGAGTTAAAATTTGACTGCCGTTGTCAAGAACCCTAACCTCTATGTAACTTCACCCTTGACGTCTCGAAATGTCGAAAAAATCCAACCTTCAAACGGTCATCTGTGCTTCGCTCAAACTTTGACTGCCGTTGTCAAGAACCCTAACCTATATGTAATGTGACGTCTCGAAATGTCGAAAAAATCCAACCTCCAAACGGTCATCTATGCGTCACGTCAAACTTTGACTGCCGTTGTCAAGAACCCTAACCTCTATGTAACTTCACCCTTGACGTCTCGAAATGTCGAAAAAATCCAACCTTCAAACGGTCATCTGTGCTTCGCTCAAACTTTGACTGCCGTTGTCAAGAACCCTAACCTATATGTAATGTGACGTCTCGAAATGTCGAAAAAATCCAACCTCCAAACGGTCATCTATGCGTCACGTCAAACTTTGACTGCCGTTGTCAAGAACCCTAACCTCTATGTAACTTCACCCTTGACGTCTCGAAATGTCGAAAAAATCCAACCTTCAAACGGTCATCTGTGCTTCGCTCAAACTTTGACTGCCGTTGTCAAGAACCCTAACCTATATGTAATGTGACGTCTCGAAATGTCGAAAAAATCCAACCTCCAAACGGTGATCTATGCGTCGCGTCAAACTTTGACTGCCGTTGTCAAGAACCCTAACCTCTATGTAACTTCACCCTTGACGTCTCGAAATGTCGAAAAAATCCAACCTTCAAACGGTCATCTGTGCTTCGCTCAAACTTTGACTGCCGTTGTCAAGAACCCTAACCTATATGTAATGTGACGTCTCGAAATGTCGAAAAAATCCAACCTCGAAACGGTAATCTGTGCGTCGCGTCAAACTTTGAATGCCGTTGTCAAGAACCCTAACCTAATTCTAACGTCGAAAGTCATCGCAATAACTGAAACTCTCTGGTTTTATCGATATTATTTCTGGTCGAGTCGGAAATTTTTACCATTTTCACGAAATGTCGAAACTTTTCGAATTTATTTCGGAGACCCGGAAGAACGTGTCGAAAAACCCTTTGCGTACCTGTGGTAACGGGGATATGGGTCTTTGTTTAAAAAAATCTCCGAACGTCCAGGTGCCTCCGGAAAAAAGCCTTATTTGCAAGAAGTTCGCTATTTAAGGGCGAATTTTACCGTTTTTCGCGAATTTTTTTAAAATACTTCCCGGGGTCCTAGAAAAAATCCGAAAACACCCACGCGTGCTCCCGTTCTTCAACTTTCCGACGCCCTCCTCCCCTCGCCCGTAGGCCGTCGCACGCGACGGCCCTCGCGCCTTCGGCGCTCGCCTTTCGACAAAAAAAACCTCTTAAATTCTCTGGTCCTTATTATCTTAATATATAGGACAATATATTCAGCACATTATACCACTATTCTGAAAAAATTAAAATGATAGAGAGGTATCATCATTATGCCCTGAATAAAATAACATATTTCTAAGGAATTTTGCCAATGTTATGAAAAATGAAGGTACATTAGTTTTGAAGACTCTGAAACAAAAAATTCAGTATGATTTTTTGATTGTCTATAATGAATAACTTTTTTGAGAAATCAATTTATGAACTAGTCCATTTGCTACATTATTATTGGAAAATACTGTAATTCACTAAATAATCTAATTACTTAAAAATCTATGTTCTGCAAATATTGAACTGGACAAATTGGTTATAGAGCACAAGCAATTGTAAATATATCTTTAACTTTCTTCACAAGAGACCACTGCAATTTACCTCCTAAAATTTTGAATATCTTAATAGGCTGATTAACTCTTTCAATATGTACTCGAGCAGCTGCTATTTTAGCATTCAACAATGCTCTTCCGCCATATGGTTCACTAATAAAAGTAATTAAACCTCCAGGGGAAACACCCGTCCTAAATTTTACTGTGTTATTTGACTTATACTGAGAGTAAAATCTAATTCGGCAGCAAAGGAATTTTGGTTTTTGTATACAAATTTCTGTACAATCTAGGACGATTCTAACATTTTGAAGGCTTTCAAAACATTTTGGTATGTTTCTCTGTATTTCAGGAAAATCTGGGAATGGTATAACACTACTTAGAACTCTACTTAAAATGAGTAGCATTTCATAAATGTACCTTTGGCATAATTCTTGTGAAATGCCAAATAAAATGAATAATGTGACATAATGTAAGATCACATTTCAATTTTGTCAATACTAATACAATACGCTGTTTGATTGATAAACGATGTGATCTTTGATCACTGTAAACAGATTGTACTGCTTTTGCTATTGTATCTAATAGATTTATATTATTGACACCAGTAAAACTGTTTAGACTGTTTAGAGCACTATCTGTTGTTATCAGGTCACACAATGTAGACACTTTAGGAGTATTCACTTGCACTTCAAAATCCCTAAAAGTTTTAGGACCATTATAATCCGGCTGACCCTGAAGAGTGAAGAAGCTGTAATAGACCTTGTGCAGCTTCCATTTCATGTTGAGAAGTAGTTTCAGTTTGTATTTGTGAAGCAGGTTCGATTTCTTCACAAGAGCATTCTTCAGCAACAAGTTTTTCTCTGTTGATATTTCTTTGTCTCAATCTTTCAGATCTACTACCAGAACAGAACATTCAGGTTGTTCCTTTGTGATAGTAGATCCAACAGGAAGATTTCTGGAAGGCACAGGCAGTCTTTTTCAAAAACTTTCTTTGTTTGAAACTGGGATCTGTAAATGATTATCCCCATAAATATAACCTAAAATTTCATTTGTAATCCGTGCTTACCTCGATAAAAATTATCATCTTCGATAAAATGCAGGGAACAATAAACTTTCATATTTTTTGTCACTGGTTTACCGATTTTGAGTTTTAGTTGCCAAGCTTTTTGTCGATCCATCAGCACTTTACTCCCCAATTTCCCTTCCACCCAAACACGATATTTATCACCAGTTTGAGGGAAAGCATGGAAATTGATGTTTGAACTTTTTTTTTTCCTAGGAAGAACACTGAGGAACTGAACAATAGCTATTCGAACGACTTATACCTATTAAAATGATTTAAAACTATAAATATTTGTAGAATATCACACAAACACAAAGCACGTTGCAACAACTATGTCAAGATTTTTAGATACTCTTGATTGTCACCAGGTGGCGTAGCGCTTATGTTCAGATGCCTATAATGGTATAACCTCTCTAGTCCAATTTCCTCATTAACCACTAGGGCCGGGTTTCACCAACGATTTTAATCTCGTTTAAGGCATTTAACGATAATTTTCTGTGGTTTTCAAGTCAAAATAAATCGGTAATCTCAGTTATCTCCTTAAACTAGATTGAAATGTTTGGTGAAACCGGGCCTGAATGTTTTATCGTTTCATGTTTTGCACTTGTTAGTTGTCAGTTGTTTGTTTCCTCTCCAAAAAAGAATGAAAAAAACTAGTATGGAACAGTATCAGTTCATGATCAATTTTCCGGGCAATCATAAAGTTATGTTGAAAGGAAAATTGTCTCCTGCAGAGTCCACCAAAGTTCGACAACTCTGGATCGAATTAACCAATGAGCTGAATAATTTGAAGGGCAGCGTTAAGCTTTTTCAACAGTGGAAACGAGTATGTATTATATTGGGTTTTGTTGAGCATGTTATGCAGTAAATCAGCATTTGTTTTAGACATTCATTGAGTACAAATCGAAAGTTAAAGCGAAATCGAGGGTCCTTCAAAATAAACTAAAAGGAATTGGAGGAGGGCCAGGGGAAGCTCAGTTAAATGAGACAGAAAACCTATGCCTGAATTTAATAGGTAGGATTTGTACGGAAGGGGATCCTGAAATAGAGGAAATAGGGTTATGTAATGAAGGGGCAAGTACATCAGCCGACTGGCTGATGTAAAGTTCAGTCGTTCACTCTTTACAGTGGTATGTTTATTAAACATAATAACATATAACATAATAAATATTTAGTACTAAATGTTATTGATTTTAGGTGGATAGTAACTCACTTGCAAACAATGCAAATGCTCTGAGATTTGAAGATGTAGCCAATGCCGAATTGATAGATATGATATAATTAAAAGGTAATAGTATAAATGTGTATAGTGTGTAAATGTGTTTTTTAAAACAAATTGCTTTCAGGATATGGCAAAATCTGACACATCCAGCACACCAATGATCAAAGTTTGAAAAGAAGTGAATACACCTAGTTCTAGGAAGAGTTGTAAAACTTCATCTTCTACACCGAAAGTGTCAGCATTGAAGGAATAAGCAGATACGAATGAGAGAATTTGCCAGTCACTTGGTTCTATCAGGAATGCTAAGAGTGAAATGGCAAAAGCGAATGATGAAATCGCCTCATCTAATACTTACTTGGCTGCATCGAATAATAACTTGGCTGCATTAATCAATTCACTAGCTTATGCCATATACAATTATGGTCAGAACGTAAATAAATATTTTGATCAGGATTGAGTTATATTTTTTCAACTGTCTTGATGTGGGTTCCTGTCCTATATTACTTGAGTTCGTTTAACCCTTTCTTACCCACTGGTTACATTTCACGTCATTTACATTTCCACATGGAAATAGATTGTTAGATGCCAGTATAGATTCTTAATGTTCAATTCATATCTACGAGATAAGCCTGCGTGTCAGGTAGTATTTCGTTATTTCCTCCAGATCCGATTAGAAAATTTTGCAAGTTTCTGGATGTGCTCGGTTTTTGGAATATTCAGTTTGATGAAGTCGTTAGTATTGAAGTTAAATATGATTGGAAAACATATAAAGCATGTTCATGAAGCTTTTGTGATTCCGTAAGAGATTTTCTGCTTCAAGTTTTCCATGTGAAGTCATAGGTTGCAAGTGTAATGTTTATCAATTATTATTGTTCATTTACTGATACAGTAGAGACAGAAAACGAATTTCAATTCAAAATTAGAAAAGAATAAAATACGTTAGAACTCTTTCGGTGAGTGAATTCAGTGGACTGATGTTTAAAGTCAATTGTAGAATAACAACTGACATTCCATGGGTAGTTTGATTTTTGGAATTAATATCACATTTAGATGGTTTCTGCCCCACTGTGCGGCGGCAGGAAAAGTGTTGTTATGCAAGGGACTAATTTTGCAAGACAACCGTAACTATACAAATGTTACATTTTTCACTCAATTATAACGATCGTAAATATCAATATTCGGGGCTATTCACTAAGCGAAGTTGTTATGGATGGCAACTGTAAATCGTCGTTATGTTCACAGCCAGTTGCTAAGCGTGAAATTGGTATTCACCATTTCTGCAAGTTGCTATAAAAGTTGCTATGTATAACAAGTGGCTATGAGAAGTGGTTCACTGGCAACAGCTTCAGAGGTGTTGTTAACGAAAACCACGTGCGTTGGGCACTATTTTGGAATGTTTTTCTGTATTTGTGTGAATAATTCAATATTTTAAATCTATAAAAATGGCATTTCTCGTGCAGATGGACTTTTTAATGATTCATGAATTAATACAAAGGTGTGTGGTGCTGTTGTAGGATGCATAGATAGTACTCATATCTCATATTGCAATCATTAAAATCCTCCAGAGAATAATGAAATTCACCCCGAGGCTGTTTATTATAACCGAAAGGAGTATGCTAGTACATATAAGTATATACTCCATTCACTTTTATAAAGTATCGCGGTTGGCCATGATTTAGGTTTATCAAGTTTTTTCCCCTAGAACAGACGCAGTTTGGCACTCGTGAAAATTAAGCGACATTGCCAGGTCTACTTTCTATTTACTCTTTTTCAACTTTGTAAATGGATTTTCTGTTTCGTGCCAGGAGCTATTTCACCTCAGGTCAGCTGCTTATGATCTATAAGGCACAGATTCGACCTGTCCTGGAATACTGTTCCCATGTTTGGGGTGCTGCACCTAAACACACCCTAAAACTCTTGGATTCCGTACAAAAAAGGGCAATTCATCTCGTCGGTGATGCATCGCTTACAAGCTCGCTCACTTCTCTGGAACACCGTAGAAAAGTGGGCGATCTGTCTCTATTTTATAGATATTTCCATGGGCGATGCTCTTCTGAATTATCAGCAATCGTTCCCCCTCTGGCAGTCTCTTCCAGACTAACCCGTCAAGTTAAGTCTTCACACCCCTTCGTGGTAACTTTGGAGACCTGCAGAACATCTCTCTTTAAAGACTCGTTCATCCAACGAACAGCGAGGCTTTGGAACACATTGCCTAGGGAGGTGTTCCCCGAGGCATATAATAATAATAATAATAATAATAGAAATTCAAGAAGAACACCAATTCCTACCTGCTTGCCCTTGGTTCTCACGATGTTCTCTGAACATTACAGGATATTCCTTTTCGTGAAAATCACAACATTAAAAAAAAAAAAAAAAAAAAAGTTATTCTTCGAAGATTTAACTGTGGCGCAGGTTTCGTAGAACTACTACATTTTCATACTGGAGTATTTCAGGTTGTGCAAAAATGTAGTTAAATGTCTTCTGAATTAACATAATATTTTCTCAAATTCATTAATTTCCCAAAGGAACATTTTAATAAATACGTAATTACTACGATTTTTTAGCAGAAACGGCAACGTTGTGGGCGTATCTGACAGTGCAATGACCATAACCTAACATTTTCAAAATATATACGGTGAAATGTGTCAAAATTTCATGGCAAACCGCGATACTTTATAAAAGTGAATGGAGTATATGTAACTTCAATAAATACTCGTTACTCAGGGTCAACTCATAATGCTGCTATATGGCAAATGTCCTTTATCAGAGAAAATATGAAGCAAAAATATTTTGAAGGTAAATGGCTTCTAGCAGATTTTTGCTATCTCCTGTACATGTCATATATCATAATAAGAAATCATCTTATTCAACATAGTAACAAATGTAATCTTATTTTTCAAATTCTAATTAGTTTTCAAATTCACAAGATAAAATGCTATTAGAAATTTGTGTTTTTTTACTAACTCTGGGTATATACATATTCAAACAAACCCAAGTAATAAAATAAAATGAATCAACACGTTAAAAAAAATAAATCTCAATCCAGATCGAAATATTTAGTGCAGTGCCGAAAGCTGAAACATAAAACATTTAGACTATTTAGAGGTTCCAACCACCGATGAGGGCGCTGCTGACTGTAAACAAACATGGCGGAATTCCAGTAACCTCTTTTGGAGCAAAGTTGTTTTGATATGAAAGACAGATTATTTTACGTGAGTTTCTTAGTTCTCGTGATGATTTTTTGGAGAATTTCAGTGAATTAATGTATTATTGACAGTGCAGTGTCGATTTTATAAAATTTTGTTATACAAATGGGCTTTTTTCCATTCTAATTGGATCGACAATTCACGAGGTATTCGATAGATCAATTTCATAATCATCTTGTTGATAATTATGGTATTATCCTTCCTCAGCAGTTAAAACTGCACCAGAAAATTAGACTCAAACAAGACGCCTTGTAACCTAAAATATGATGACTTTGTGAATACTATTTTAAATGAATAACACTGATATAAATACCTTCTCAACAATTTTTATTTAAATACTAATTTATCTGTTCAGAACACTATAAAAACTTCGGAATATCAATCAAGAATACCTGGATATGAAACAAAATATTATAGCTTAAAAGCACGTGAAACATAGAAGATCTCAAAGCATTACTGGTTCCGTAGTTTGAAATTTTTGCCGAAAGAGGGCGCTTTATTCTTTGGATCCGCCATATATCCGCACCAAAGACATTCTTTTTTAGTAATTTTAGATCTATGAACAGTACATTCGAACTATTCTGCGGTGGTGCCATGTCTATCTTCACGGAAGGTTGTTATGATAACAACAGTTGCCAACCGTTTATTAGAGAATACTGAAAGTGGTCACCAGTGGTTATCAAAAGTTGTTATCAGAATTGCTATGGTTAGCAACTGTGATAACCACTTCACTTAGTGAATAGCCCTGATTATTCAGATTTCCAGGAATTTCAAGATGTTTGAAAATAAAATAACATATTTCATTCGAAGGAGAAGTGAATTTTCATGGCTCGCTTTCAATTACCCAAACTCAAAAGCTCGCCATGAAAAGTGACACTTCTCCTCCTTATAAAATAATATACTATTTCCGTCGACCATAGAATGAAAGCTCATTTTAACGCACTCAAGATCATCATTATTAATGCATTAATGACCTATTTTAATGCATGATTTCTTATTGATGCATGGTTGTCATGGCAACCGAACATAAAATATTCAGTCAGGTGAGTCAGGGCACTATCGAGCTTGGTTCGAAATCAACTTCTGTCACAGAAGGTTAAATTGACAACTCCATTCATAATTAAAAAGACTGCAGAAGAAATTTCAGGTGATACAAGTTGCAAAGTGAATAATACTTCAACCAGTTCAACCTCCTCTTCCTCTACACTTTCCTTATGGGATATCATAGGTAGTTAATTCCTTCTATGAATTTTTCGAATTGTTCCATAGGGAGCATAAATATTAATATATCGAAATGAACATAGAAATTTACATTATGCCAAATTTGTCTAATATGCAAAATAAAAATATATTTCAATATAGAATTCTCATTCAATTCGTGATGAGGTCGACGGAAAAATCTTGTAATCAACTCGTTTATTAATTCAGCGATTAATGGTCTCAAACATTAACGCGCTCGCTCCGCTCACGCGTTAGAATATTCCGACCATTAATCACTGTCCTTAACAAAATAGTTGATTAAATAACTATTTCAATACTAAGAAGATTTATGACATTTCGAAAACCGCAATAAATATGACAATCAGAGCGGCTGACACATATATTTATTCTCTATGTTTTCAGAAGTGTTACGGAATGAATATTCTCTCTCACACACTGTGCGAGAATGAAATTCAGTCGAAATGCCCTCAAGCCCGAGTTGGATATTGGTGGTTATCTAGAAAGGGCGAAAATCAAGGACCAAACTGAACAACAACCGCTAATATAACTGGTTTTTTACTTGAAATGGATAAAAATGTTGTAGAACATTATCATGTGATGGATAATACTGACATTCTATGGTCAAATTCGATGTTGGGAGAGCTGTATTCTGTGGCAGTCGTGGAGAAAGATATATCAGAAACGTTTTACTGGTGCGTCCAAGTAATTGATTTCACCAGTGTTGTTATTTATCCGGTTCACCATAACGTTGTGATTTTTTTTATTGTGGTTCGTTGTCAGCAATGTATTCAAGTAGTTCATTGACATTGTAGCTGTTTTCCTTTGTAATATCGTAGTTTAGGACAGTGAAAGCATTCCTTTGTGGTGCTGGCATTCCAAGTTCTACTAAGGCCTGCTTATTTATTGCTAAACATTTACCTTCTTAAAGAAATGAGTGTTTCATTGAAGATGTCGTCATTGAATTCTATAGTAAGATGTTTTAAAGAAAGTGTTTTCATTCTAGTGTTTCCCCTTCATATAATGTAGAAATTCCTGCCGAGGTGCTTCCAGTGGTGGTAATCGAATTTTTCCATTCATGCAACAAATACCTGGTTTTTCTTTACTGAATTTTTTGCGTGGCAAAATTGGCAAATGTTATTCAATTTTTCGATTACAACATATTTATGATTGTAATATTTTTTCGTCGGTTCGTAGTGGAATGCTTCCTTTGTTAGATTATCTTTTAGAATTCTCGATTCTTCAATACTTTTGTTTTCTTTTCTTTCTTAGCTTTTTCTGCTTCTCAGGGTGCTCATTTTGGTTCGTTGATTTTGTAGACAATAAATTGTAAAATACACAATTAGGGGATAAAATGTTACAAATTTTCACCACTTGTCGAAAATTTTTAATTCAAATGGGTTAAAAAATAATAAATAAACTCTTCAGTTAAAAAAGTAAAATTGAACAATTGACAACAAACAGACTTAAAAGAAGCAGATAACGACGGTGATGGTGTTATAGTGATGTGGGAGTGAGTTGGCAACTTGATAGTCCAAGGGAACCGATCTAGGTGGAGTCTATCTAATATTTGATCGTTTATCCAGCAACTTGAATAACTCCTGGAAATTATTCACTATGATCGAATTGAGAGTGCTGTAGTTCGGGATATTAAAATGTTTATAGATTTCAACTTCCTCCAAATTTTCAAGTCTTTTTCCATAACTACAATGGGGCAACAGTTTGCTGTTGAGTTCTTTATTGAACTGGTGGTCGTTTTCTTTTAAGTGTACTCCGAACACAGATTTATTGTTGTCACTACTCAAGAGCTTGTCAAATGTTCTCTTATCCTGGAGTCGATATTTCTTCCACTTCTACCAACATAGATGGTGTTACAATCTGCGCATCCCAACCTGTAAACGGCAGATTTGTTCAGAGGACTAATTTCGTCCGAATTCCATATTCATTCGACAAAACTATGGGTTTCCAAGATGTTCAATTCTTATGGGTTCCAGGAGTGTGTCCCATAAATGTTGATAATTGCTCCAAGTCTGAATCCGTCATGCTTGATATCTGTGATAGGGTGGCTTTCTTAAGGTGAATACAGACTATTCTGACGTGACGTGAAATCAGGTCACGTCAGGACCGTGCAGTGCTCACATTGGCCTGTTATGAACGTGAACGCACAGAACGATATGTTGCATTTTTATATCACGCACATTTTGACGTGGACCCACATGTAACCACGTCACGTCAGAATAGTCTGTATTCAGCTTTAGTCTCATTGATGTAAGTGCATCGTGTCTTTCGGCTCCACAGGCTTTTGCATATTTATATATCGTCAGAACCTCATAATTCACGATATGGGGATCGCTGTGAGGAAGGGCAAATAAAAATCTATTTTTCTCTCTGACATATTGGTATCTTATTTCATTCAATATTGAGATAACTTACTGAACTTCTGTTCTGAAATAGCATCAGAAAAACTCTTTATAATTTTTTCTTTTCGAAGATTGATTATATTATATATAGTAGGTATTAATCGTATTCCTTTCAATAATTGATAATGATCAGTTGTGGGATCGGAATATACAGGTAGAAAGAAAAAACATCAAATTCTTCAATGAGCGACGTTTCGCAACTTTATTGTTGCTTTTCAAGCTCTAAAAACACAAACAGCAATTAACGAGATATGTAAAATAACAGTGAACAACTCCTTACCTAGAAGTCAATGATGTTATGTTAGCCTTTTCACATTTTCTTTTCACCAGTCCTATTGGCCATAAATTGAGCACAGTTAAAGGTTCATTACACAGGATGGTGAAGTTGAGCCACCATTCTTTCCATAACTCTAATATAAGGAAAATTAAGTCCATACTTGAGATCAATAACTATCCCAATAATTTCATCAATGGATGTATAGAATCCTTTTTCAGACAATATGAGACTAATAACATCACAGAGAAGCCCGTGTGCAAGTTTTTCAAATTTCCTTTCGTTGATGGACTCTCACATAAAATCAACGGAGTGCTCAATACCAATGCAGCCAGATTAGCATACTACAACATAAAGACCACTAAAGTATTTATACACGTGTCTAAAGGACCCGACACCATTGTTGAACATGTCCAATGTTATATACAAAATACCTTGCTCCTGTGGATAATCGTACATTGGCCAGACCAAACAATACTTAAAAACGCGGATAAGCCAACACACCAACGATTGTAAGAACCACAATCAAGATCAATCAAGGAAAACCGAATAAAACAGCGTCAGCTGTTTTAGCATTTTGAAACTGGTCACTCCTTTATGTTTGAAGAGACCACAGTGTTGGACAGGGATGTTAACTGGTTTAAGCGCAATGTGGAAGAGATGATCCAAATTAATTTAAATGACACTGTCAATATGAGAACTGACTGCTCAAACCTGAGCATTATATACAACAATATATTGAGTATGTACCGGGTTTTTCATTATAATTTGACCCCCCCTTCAACTTTGTTACTAAAGGAGATACAAAAAAATGTTGTAAACAAAAGTTTCCGAAATCGACTGAGGTTTTACAGTATGTATTCACATAATGGAATATATACAGGGTGGCCAACATATTGATGGCAACTTCATTTTTTCAAATGGAACACCCTGTATATTTTTCCATATTTGCCTAGCTCTTATTCCCCTGATTTCGAATATGTAACACATGTTGATCTATCTCTTTTATTCTGAGTTATTCAGAGTTTCGAATTTTAAGAACCACCTGGCAAGCTCTGTAATCTTTTTTCAAGTGGCAGACTGGGTTTACTGAAAATGCCCATTTTTGGAGTTATGATAACGTCAATTGGAATATATACAGGGTGAACAACATATTGAATGCAACAACATTTTTTCAAAACAGTCCTGTATATTCTTCCATCTTTTGATAGGCTATTTCCTCCTGATCTCGAATATATATGCATATTTGGGCGTGTCTTTTCAATTTTCAGAGATTGAAATGATGATACCGAATAAAAATATATGTGAAATGCCTACGAAATTTTTATATTCAAACAATTTACTTAAAAGTATTATTTCAAAATGAATACTTAACAATTACTTAACCAATAAAAATAATAAATTATGGTATTATGGTATGAATAACATCAACTAAAGAAATTGCTCGAAATGGCCACCTTCATTCAATACACATAGTTCATATCGTTGTCTCAAGTTGTTAAGACTATTTTTGATTGCATTGTTATGGCTCTGATTCAAATCAGAAATTAAAGCTTCAATCTTGTTTTTAATCATTACAATGTTATCATTATTGCTGAAGTATATGTTTTCCTTCAAGAACGGCCATAAAAACGTGTCCAACGGTGTTAAATCGGGACTATTTGGTGGCCATGAAATGGGTGCGCCATTACCAATCCAAAGATCAAATTGGCCACTTAAATGTTCACGAACTTCCAAAACGCTATGCGGGGGCGCTCCGTCCTGTTGCCAAATTATTTGTTCTAATTCTTCAGCAGAAAACAGTCGCTCCAAAAGCTCAGCTACCTCTGGCAATATATTTTCTAAATATGTTTCACCTGTTAATTTGTAGTCGAAAAATATAGACCCCACAATTTTATCATAAACAATGCCACACCAAACGTTAACAGATTTTCTTCCGGATTTTCTGATTTCAATAATTTTTCGTTGTCTTCGATTTTTGTTTTCCCAAGAATGTCTATTTTTTCTGTTGAATACACCTGCTGTGGAAAACGATGATTCATCCGTCCACATTATGAACCTGAATAAATTAGGGTCTTCACCCAGTCTTTGCAGCATACTCTGACAGTATTCTAAGCGTTTCCGCTTTTGTTCTTCTGTAAGGAGTTGTATTGGTAATTATTTGTATAGCCTATATTGGTTCTTGTTCAGGACTCTATAAATTCTGGAATAACTGATTTCCAGGTCACGCGACGCTTCCTTCAAACCATTTTCCGGAAATTCTATAACAATTTTATAATTTGTGAGGTTGTTTCGAATAGAATGTCAGCATTGAACAACAAACAATTAGAGTAACACTACCTTCAAAATAACGTAATATGACCAGTTCTTGATTTTGATTACTCGGGATGCAACGCCTCTTTCTTTTAAAACTTTTTAAGTCCCTTACACGGTTGTGAATACTGACAAATGTGTTTGCACTTGGAATTGTATTATTCGGATGCAACCTCATATATTCCCTCCTTGCTGCTTTCTTATTTTTATTATTCTTCACCTACAGTGAAAATATTTCAAATTTTTCTGCTTCCGTGTAATGCATGTTTGATTATTATTTTCATTTAATGTAAAACGTATGTCATATCGTTACTAAGGATATAACTCCAAAAACGGGCATTTTGAGTAATCGCAGCCTGCCACTTGAAAAGTTATTGCTGAGCTTGCCAGGTTGTTCTTTAAATTTGAAACTCTGTGGTGCTCAGAATAAGAGAGATAGACCAACATATGTTACATATTCGAAATTAGGGGAAAAAGAGCTAGCCAAATATAGGAAAATATACAGGGTGTTCCATTTGAAAAAATGAAGTTGCCATCAATATGTTGGCCACCTTGTATATATTTCAGTTCGTGAAGTCATATTAAAAAACCTCAGTTGATTTCGTGAAATTTTTGTATGAAACATTTTTTTGTATCTCCTTTAGTAACAAAGTTAAAGGGGGGGTCAAATTATAGTGAAAAATCCGGTACTCCCGGCAAAGTGTTTCTACCGGAGATTCATTTTATTTTATGTTACTTCATATTTTGTGTCCATTGTCCATTTTATGCGATGAAGTTTTATTAATGTATATTTAAGAAAAATTTTTGTATAACTAGCGTTCCTTACACCCTGGTTCATCTTCATCAGTGTACTCAGAAGGGTAAAAGTGACGCATGCCTTTTCCGTTCACATAACTGCAAAGAAGGAATATATCATATCAATCCATATTCCATATGATATCTAGTATCGATCTGAAGACGAAGAGAAATGTGTCGCTATTCGCCAGATTTATTTACTATCTTTATGAAGAAATATTTTGAAAGGCTAACATAACCTCATTGACTTCTAGGTAAGGAGTTGTTCACTGTTATTTTACATGTCTCGTTCATTGCTGTTTGTGTTTTTAGAGCTTGAAAAAGCAACAATAAAGTTGCGAAATGTCGCTCATTGAAGAATTGGATATTTTTTCTTTCTACCTGTATATTCCGATCCCACAACTCATCATAATCAATTGATTATATGAATCGATTAATAGTCTCTGTAATGCTCTAGGCCTCTTTCTATTAAGTAATAGCACCCTACAATAGACTGTTTCATTCAGTTGGAACTTTGTATGCGGATTTGTTTTCATTTTCACATATTAATTTTCGTTTGGTTTTATCAACTTCAGTGGTCAGGTGATTTTTCATCAGTTTCAAGTCTTTGGCTTAAGGTATGATAGTTATTTCACTACACCTTTCCATGTGCAGGTTATTCGAAGCTACAGTTGAGATATTATATCTCCAGTTGGCTTCAATAAGCTGTGCGAAAGGGTTTTTTGCCGATTCAGCGTTTGCTGCAGAAATCGTTGCATAAAAAATGGTATTCGTTTAGGAGCAAATAATATTGCTTCAATGGAGTGGCAATGTTCATGGCGTATGTCGGCGAAAGAAAACAGTCTTCAGAAGTTAGCCGTTACAACTGTGTCATAATATTTCGGTTGGAGCATATCCATCATTGTGCTAATGGATTTATTGAGTTTCTTCTCTTCGATTAGTAATCGGGAAGGTTCCTTCATTTTTCTTGAAGTCGTATTTATGAAATGCTTCTCTCGGTGGACCCTCAAATAATGCGCCCCAAAAACTGACATAAATCCTTCATCAAAGACAGTGAGATGAAGAAAGCAACTATTTTCCAACATTCTCCCCCCTTAACAATTTCAGTTATGCACGAACGGGCGTAAAGTAGCATGTTAGCGCCCACGGACTACTTTATCGCCCGGTGGGCGATAAAGTTAATTTCAATCTCATATCGATAAAAATTTATATTTCGGTGGATCATACAAATCAAACTCAAACCTTTATTAACATTAATATAACGAAAACAATGAACATAAATTAATTCGAAAAATTAATTAAAACCTTTTCTGTGAACGAATAGCTAGCAGATTATGGTTCCTTTAGTAGCTACTATGAGCCGCAGTTGGCAGTGAACTGCCAATATTTTCAGCATCAAATCGTACCTCTATGTATATAAAAAAAAAAAAAAAAAAAAAAAAATTGTTTATTGTCTAAACAGGTAAATCCCAATTACAAGACAATATATTGTGACAAGTACGGCCCTGTGCGCTACGGCTCGATCGAGAAGTTTCTGGAAACGCGTGGCGTCATAGCGGCCGCGAAGTTTCTAGACGGGTCCGGACTTAGCGAGAAACAATCGGCGTTATGCATATAAGGGGCCCATCGACGATGAGAGATTCATTCAGTTAGAGACGAGCGCCGAGTGAAAATAAATTTGTAGTGCATATAAATCAGTAGAAATAAATTGTACAGACTTTTGTTAGAATAAGTTCATTAGTTGTTAATCATTAGTGTTATAAGTAGTGTAAATAAATAGTTTATTGAACCCGGACGTTTTATAACGAAGAAAATGTTACATTGGTGTCAGGTGTGGGGTCGTTTTGAATGCCGATAACAAGATCGCAAAAGGAGAAAATGGACCAGGCGAGTATGGAATTTTTCAAGCAAGCCTTCGAACAAATGAGCTTGAAAATGGAAGAAAATTCCCGAGAAATGAGCTCGAAATTGGAAGAAAAAATGGATAAAATGGAAAATAAGGCGGAAGAGAATTCCCGAGAAATGAGCTTAAAAATGGATCAAATGGAAAATACGGTGGAGAAAAAAATGAACGATTGTAACGAATTGGTGAGTCAAATTGCAAGTACATTGGACGAGAGAATGGAAGCTATCAAGGAAGTAATAATAGATGAAGTTAATGAGAAATTTGATAAGGTTGACGAAAAAATTGAAGAAGTAGTTGATGAGGTTAACGGAAAATTTGAAGAAATATCAGGAATAATCGAACAGCATGCCAAAATGATAGAGATTCTGAAAAGAACTTCAAATGGAAAAGAAACTTCAGCTTCACCATCCTATAGCTTCGTGAAATCGGAAAACAACACAGAAAGTGGAAAAATGAAGATCAAGCCACCTACGTTTGATGGAAAAGTTCCTTGGTCGACATATCAAAAACAATTTGAAGCTGCTGCGTTGGCAAACAGTTGGAGCGACAACGAAAAAGCCACAGCATTAATAATAGCTCTTCGAGGAGATGCACTTAACATTCTGCAGACAATTCCGGAGAGTCAACAGGCCTGTTATGAAGTTCTAACATCCAAACTTCAGATGAGATATGGCGATGCTCACCTACAGCAAGTTTACCATGCCCAAATAAAGAACCGGGTGCAGAAAGCAGGAGAAAATCTCCAGGAGTTCGAGGCCGATGTTGCCAGATTAGTGAGGCTGGCTTATCCATCAGCTCCAGACAGCTTCCTTGAACAGCTATCAATCCAGACGTTCGTCGACGGGATCAAGGATAGCGAAGTTCAACAAGCCTTGAGACTTGCCCGGCCCAAAACCATCGATGATGCTTTAGCTCATGCTTTAGAATTCGAGGCAGCGAAACAGGCGTCGCATAGAGGACACGTTCGTGTGAGACAAGTCCAAGAAGCAGACCGACCGGTTGAGGAAATCATCCGAGAAGAAGTTAGCAGATTATTGAATGCCAAGAAAAAGGATGTTGTGTGCTGGTATTGCAACAAAAGTGGGCATTTCAAGCGAAATTGCCCAAAGATTGATAAAGAGCCACAGCAGGGAAACTAAAAAGGGTCGGTGATAAGGGGCATAAATCGACCCAGGCTAAAAATGCCCCCGAAGTGATAATCCGAGGAATAATGTCCACAGATTTAACAAGCATATTTGTTCCCGGAAAGATAAACGATCGCAGTGTAAAAATACTGGTGGACACAGGATCAACTAGAACCATTGTGCGTCCGGAAATAGTCGAAGGATTGAAGAGTTGTCCAGCTATGATCAAACTCCGAACTGCATCTGGACAAGAAATACCGACTTACGGATCAGTTATCTCCACCATTGAATTAGGAAGCACGATAGTCAAGCATGAAGTTCTCGTAGCCGAAATCACAGAAGAAGTTATCCTGGGATTGGACCTTGTAAAGAAACTTGGATGCCAACTGGATATGAAGAAGGATGTTCTTCGGCTAGGAATTGAAGAGATTCCCTTCAATGATGTAGATGACAAGATATATCAGATCCGACTGACCGAGGATATCACGTTGCCAGGGCGGACTGAAGGCATAGTGACTGGTGAATGTGATAATGTTACAAGAAATGGCTGCATTAGAATGATCGAGCCTTCAGATGATGGGATACTAGCTAACGGATTATTACTAGGGAAGACATTGGTAAGGTTAAGAGACAGCATACCCATCCGATTACTAAATGTAAACATGTTTCCAGTCACCCTGAAGAAGAACACCTTGATTGGACATGGGGTACCAGTGTACCATATTTCTGGTGGGATGGGTACTGCAGAAGTTCCGCAGACAAAGAAGAATACCGAAGAGCTGGTCGCCCTCCTCACTTCAAAATGTCAAGACCTTAACCAGTGTCAATTGGCCGAAGTCAGAAAATTGATTCAGTCCTTCTCTGACGTCTTTGCCACTGGCGAAAGAACAGGAAAGACCGATGTTGTGCAGCATAAAATCAATACAGGTGATGCACAACCCGTCAGACAACACCCCAGACGTCTTCCGCTGGCAAAGAGAGAAGAAGCCGAACGGATCATTGAAGACATGGCGAGAGAAGGTGTCATTGAACCATCCAATAGTCCCTGGACATCGCCTGTAGTGCTGGTAAAGAAGAAGGATGGGTCCACCAGGTTCTGTGTAGACTATAGGCAGCTCAACCAAGTTACGAAAAAGGATAGTTACCCCTTACCAAGAATTGATGACACACTGGATACACTCTCGGGATCTCGTTGGTTCTCTACCTTGGATTTGAAGAGTGGGTATTGGCAAGTTGGTTTGGATCCAAAAGACAAAGAGAAAACTGCCTTCAGTATTGGAACGGGCCTGTGGCAATTTAAGGTTATGCCTTTTGGATTATGCAACGCTCCGGCCACATTTGAGCGTTTAATGGAAACTATATTGAGAGGACTCTCCTGGAAGACTTGCCTGGTGTATTTAGATGACGTGATAGTTGTGGGAAAATCATTCCAAGACCACCTGCACAACCTATCCGAGGTCTTCCAGAGACTACGTGGGGCCAATTTGAAGCTAAGTCCCAAGAAATGCCATCTATTTCGAGCAGAGGTGAAATATTTAGGACACGTAGTTTCTCGAAGGGGTGTGAAAGTTGACCCAGACAAGATCAAGGCGGTACAGGATTGGCCCATACCGAGAGACAAGACTGAGTTACGAAGTTTCCTAGGCTTGTGCACTTACTACAGAAGATTTGTGCCTGGATTCGCCAACGTTGCCAAACCGCTGACAAAATTAACGGAAGATGGGCAAGAGTACATTTGGTCCGATGATTGCGCTGAAGCCTTCGATCGATTGAAAAAGGCTCTGGTCACAGCTCCAGTCTTGAGTTACGCAAGAACCGAAGGAAAATTCGTGCTCGATACCGATGCTAGTAATATGGCCATTGGAGGCGTTCTATCGCAAGTTCAGGATGGACAAGAACGAGTCATCGGTTATTTCAGCAAGGTACTGTCGAAACCAGAAAGAAATTACTGCGTGACCAGAAGAGAACTCTTAGCAGTAATCAAGGCCGTAGAACATTTCTACAAATACTTATATGGTAGAAAATTCCTGCTAAGAACGGACCATGCTGCTTTGAAATGGCTCCTGAATTTTAAGAACCCAGAAGGACAAGTGGCCAGATGGATCGAGAGGCTACAAGAATATGACTTCGACACTGAACACAGAGCTGGGGCTACACATCGAAACGCGGATGCGTTGTCAAGAAGACCTTGCCCCCAAAATTGTAGCCACTGCTCTCGTGTGGAAGATAAGGCCAATTTGATGCGGACCACAGTGATCGAAGATGACTGGCTACCCACAGAAATTCGACGATCACAGGAGGAAGATCCAGATCTGAGAGTAATCCTAAGTTGGAAGGAGAGTGGCAGACGACCTACATGGGAAGAAGTATCCAGACTGAGCCAAAATGTCAAGTCGTATTGGGCCCAATGGGAAACGTTGAAGATTGATGAAGGTCTTCTGAAACGTTGTTGGGAAAATGAAGATGGATCTCAGCAGAGGCTTCAGTTAATTGTGCCCAAGAGTAGGGTAGCGGACATTTTGACCAGACTACATAATGGAACTTCGGGTGGCCATTTTGGGATTACTAAGACTCTGGAGAAGGTTAGGCAGCGATTTTATTGGATCAACTGTAAGACCGACGTTAAAGATTGGTGTAGAAAATGTAAAGTTTGTGCTGCGGCCAACGGACCCTACGGTAAAGGAAAGGCACCAATGAAGCAATATAACGTCGGATCCCCCATGGAACGAGTAGCTATCGACATCGCAGGCCCTTTTCCAGAAACAGGCAATGGAAACAAGTACATTTTGGTAGCGATGGACTACTTTACCAAATGGGTGGAAGCGTACGGTATTCCTAACCAAGAGGCAAGCACAGTAGCTGACAAATTGGTGAAAGAGTTCTTCTGCAGATTTGGAATCCCCCTTGAGCTGCATTGTGATCAAGGCCGAAACTTCGAGTCGAAGTTATTCCAGGAAGTTTGCAAAACATTGGGGATACGTAAGACCAGAACTACGCCTCTGCATCCTCAGTCAGACGGCATGGTAGAACGAATGAACCGGACTATGGGAAAACACTTGGCCAAAGTTGTCTCTGACCATCAAAGGGACTGGGATGAATACTTGCATTTATTCACGATGGCCTATAGATCTTCGGTTCAAGAATCTACCAAGGAGACTCCATCCAATATAATGTTTGGCCGAGAAATAAGATTACCTTGCGACCTCGAGTTTGGGTGTAAGCCTGGAGAAGATGTAGCTGGGGAGGACTACGTTAGTAATCTCAGAAGCAAGCTAGACTACATCCATGACAAGGTGCGTAATCAAATGCAGCAAGCAAGTGACCGGATGAAAATGCGCTATGACATCAAGGCCATTGAAGGAGGGTTTACCGCAGGAGATCTGGTATGGTTGTATAACCCACAAAGAAGAAAAGGTTTCTCACCGAAGCTGCAGAGACATTGGGAAGGACCGTACGAAGTTGTGAAAAGAATAAATGACGTAGTTTACCGAATACGGAAGCCTCCCAGAGGAAAACCGAAAGTCGTCCATTTCAACAGATTGGCTCCGTACGCATCCACGCAAGATGAAGAAGAAGTACGTCTCGTCGAGGTTCCGGCTAAGAAAAATTGCGAATTCCAAAAATTCATGAACACCTATGGGGGAACACGCATCGCACGGTTTGGCGTCACACAGGAAGTTCATCAGGACCTGTTTACAGTCCCCGAGGAATACTCGCTTGCTCATTGTGTAGCAGCTGATCTACGTATGAGTAGGGGAATAGCAAGAGTATTCAAAAACAAATTTGGTCAGCAAGAGGAACTAATGGGACAGCAGCCCAGAGTCGGGAAATGTTTAAGATTGAAGTCCGAGGGTCGGTTCATTTACTATTTGGTTACCAAGCAGAATTCTTTCCAGAAGCCCACCTACCAGAACCTATGGACCTCGCTGCATGGCTTGAAAGAAGACCTTCAGCGTTCCGGCGTTAGGAAACTAGCAGTTCCCAAGCTTGGTTGTGGACTGGATCTACTGAATTGGAGGGTAGTACGAAGCATGATTGAAGTAATTTTCCAGACGGCAGATATACAGATCCTAGTGTGCAGTTTCTACCCAAATCGTGTTGAGCTCCCCGGCAAAACTATAGAATGCTATTTCCATCAAAGGGGCTACTGTAGAGAAGGAGCCGACTGCAGATTTCGCCACGGCCCTCTGAAGAATCCATGCGATCTGTTCTGGGACAGAACAGGCTTAAGGAGGGGACAGTGTGACAAGTACGGCCCTGTGCGCTACGGCTCGATCGAGAAGTTTCTGGAAACGCGTGGCGTCATAGCGGCCGCGAAGTTTCTAGACGGGTCCGGACTTAGCGAGAAACAATCGGCGTTATGCATATAAGGGGCCCATCGACGATGAGAGATTCATTCAGTTAGAGACGAGCGCCGAGTGAAAATAAATTTGTAGTGCATATAAATCAGTAGAAATAAATTGTACAGACTTTTGTTAGAATAAGTTCATTAGTTGTTAATCATTAGTGTTATAAGTAGTGTAAATAAATAGTTTATTGAACCCGGACGTTTTATAACGAAGAAAACGTTACAATATTATATTGTACAAAGTTGATTAACATGACAAAATTAAACGCTAACCCAATGAAAACAGAAAAAAAAATGTACAGGCTAAAGATCAGTTTGCCCAAGACGCAGTAATTCCCTCAATTTAGCCTTGAAAGTTCTCAAACTATCGTGAAAGACATCAACATCAGCACATATTCCATTGAATCGTTGACACATCACATACATTGGTGATCCAATCATCATGTTAGTCCTCGGTTTGGGGAGGTACAGCAAGTGTTCCAGACGACTACCATTGCGCGGAATACGAAAGCTTAGCTTGGCAAGCAAATCAGGACAATCCATAAAGAAATTGAGCAGCTTAAAAAGGAAAAGACATAAACTGTATACTCTCCTGTTCTCCAATGACAAGTATGAGAACCGATTCAGAAGCGAGGAATGGTCAAAACCTCGGGCTGGGTAGACACCATCTAATTTAAAGGATAAAAATTTCAAAAACTGCCTCTGAACGGACTCAAGTTGGTTGATGTGAACATTGTATATTGGGCCCCAGACAAGACTGCCGTACTCGAGTCTGGAACGAACAAAGGAATTGAAAAGGGTAGCAAAACAGTATGGATCCTCGAAATCCCGACATACCCTGAAAACAAAGCCAAGCATCCGCTTCGCCGCTGTTGTAACATTATTATAATGAGGAACAAATGTTAATCTATGGTCAAATTCAACTCCCAAATCTTTAATTTGACGAACTCTCTCCAATGCTACATGGCTTATAGTATAGTCGTACACAATGGAAGTGTTCTTATGGGTGTAGGTAATTGTTTTACACTTATTGGTGTTTAATGGCAGTTTATTAACATGACACCATTCGCTAAGCCTATCAAGATCTTCCTGGAGCAGCCAACAGTCATGTAAAGTAGATATGGTCCTGAACAGCTTGAAGTCGTCAGCAAACAATAAAAAGGAGCAGAGTAGATTGTCACCAATATCATTTATAAAAATGAGGAAAAGTAGTGGTGCCAAATTACTGCCCTGAGGAACGCCGCTACGCGCCCGGAAGGAACATGATCTATGACCTCTAAATTCCACATACAAAATACGATCAGTGAGGTAAGATAGGAACAGCAACAGCATCCAGCGATCGAAGCCAATCCTTTCGAGCTTCTGCAGAAGAATTGTGTGATCCACCCTGTCAAAAGCCTTTGAAAAGTCGGTGTATATAGCATCCACTTGCAGCTGGTTGTCCACAGCCTCACAAACAAACTGAGTAAATATTGCTAAATTGGTAGTGGTAGATCTTTTGTTAATAAAACCATGTTGTTTATCCGATATGAGGTTCCTGACAGGGGGAAATATTCTGTTATATATGCACATCTCAAAAATTTTAGCAAAGTTGGATAAAAGAGTAATAGGCCTATAATTTGAAATGTCATCCATTTTTCCGGATTTAAAAACTGGGCATATTACTGAGGTTTTCCACAAATCTGGAAAGCAACAACTCTTTAAGGCTAAGTTATATATTGTCTGCAGTGGCTTGGATAAGACATAAGCACAGTCCTTCAGAAGAAATGCCGGAATGCCATCAAAGCCACTGGTAAAATTAGGCTTAAGTGCCTTAAGGCAGTACAAGACCTCGCATTCATCAAAGGACCTCAATGAAATAATTGGATTATCGCTGACTAAGGTTGGGAAAGAATTAGGAGCAGAAATATCAGTTGCGCTATCAATATATGCGCTCCGGAAAAAATCAGCAAAAGCATTGACAATCGCAGAAGGATCGCTGTATTCAACCTCGTTCAGACGCAAAATACCCGGAATTCTTGAAGTTCTCTTTTTGTTGTGGAAATAGCTCCAAAAGGCAGAAGGATCACCCCTTATAGAACTTTCTGATCTGCGTTTATAATCCTCATAGGCAGCCGCAACCTTGGTCTTAACTAAACTTCTCAATGATCTGAACTGAGCTCTCAAGCATTCATTGTTGGAATTATTAAATTTTTTGAATACTCTACTCTTCTCCTTAATAAGGTTAATTATTTCTTTAGTGTACCATGCAGGATATTTGCTATTGAAATTTTTTTTAAGAGGAACGCATTCGTTGAAAATATTAAAAAGAGTATTATAGAATGATTCTACTGCTATGTTAACATTATTGAGGTTCTCCAACAATGACCAATCTGTGTCCAGAATCGTAGAGTAGAGAAGAGGAAAATTGGATTTTGCAAAATTGAACCTTACAATTGATTCATCAAATGTGATACCAGATGTTGGCTTGGGACAAGTTAATATTATAGCCAGAGCAGGATGATATCCATCCTCTGGAACTTATGGAACTTCACTTTGATGTACACAGCAGTCAGTGTTTGAGAAAACCAGATCTAAAAGTCTGCCGGAGTGGTTCAAGATGGAATTGAACTGTTCCAAGTTATAAAAACCAGCAAACTGATCAAGCCTGAATAGAACATCACTATGCCTGCTCCTATCACCGCCGAAATCTGGTTGATTAAAGTCACCTATAATTAGTACGTTATTTCCGTATAGGTATTCGAGAGACTCCAGCATTTCAAACAGATTAAAAATGTGTGACAAATTTGCTCTTGGAGGCATATAGACAACAAATATGTAAAAAAGTTTGTGTTTGTAAAGTACCTTGCAGCCAACAACATCAATGGAAAGGAAACCAGCACGAAAACCCGCCAAGTCAAGCTCAATCACTTCACAGTCACTTCTCACCCCAACCAGCACTCCCCCACCACGAGAAACTGAATTGGCATCCAAGTTTCTGTCACTTCTCAATACAGCATAGTTGCTGGAAAAAAGTTCCATGCTGTACACATTTGGCTGAATCCAGGTCTCAGATATAGCAATAATATGATATTCACCGGTTGAAACAGACTTGAAAAAGTCGTGAGTTTTCGTATTGAGTCCTCGTACATTTTGGTAGTAGCAATGAAGATTGAGCCCTGCCCGTTTAGACCGCCCAATTAGTTTTTCTGAACAATTTTCGGCTCTCCATGTATATATTTAATTATCAGGTTGACTTCACCCTTAGCAGTACGATCTCCGAGTTCAGCCCTAATCCGGCGGTATTGTTCCATCTGGTAAGGCGTCTTGTCAGATGTAATGAAAATGTTTTTGAATTTATCAATTTTTTTCACCTCTTTAGATCGATATATCATCTCATTAGCAGGAGCCCCAGACTGAAAAATTATCTTTATTGGTCTTGGCTTGGCTGTACATTCATTAACAGCAACAGCACGACCGACACGAAAAAATCTGTAGTGCGGAAGTAGAACGGAAGTTCTACTTCTGGGTTGAAAAACTTCGCCAACTCTCCAACAGTCTCCCCATCATTTGCTTCACCTTCCGGCAAATTGAAAATCATCACATTCCTCCTCCTTATTTCGCGCTCGGAGATCTCCTCAACCACACGACTAAAGTTCGCTCCATCAGAAACCTGAAAGCCCCCCACCTTTCCAGTCTTCAAGGCTGCTATCTCCTCCCTCAAGTCTGCTATAGCCCGCACTCCATTAGAAAGTTGTTGATCCTCAGCCCTGTTGGCCTTCAGAGCTTCAACCTCCATCTTCAAGTTGGCAATAGCCTGTACAAGCGCTGGAACTTGATGTAGACCGGTGGTGCAATTATCACAAAGAAATCGCAGAGTTCGTTTCCTCAGCTGCATGCATTTAATTTCAGATGCGGTCAAATCAGAACAGGAAGAATGCACGGGTCTCCCACATGAGTCACAATCAAAATAAATATCGTCACCTTTCAGGTTCTCCTCACATTTGCAGCATCTGGCCGGCATGTTGATCACTCTTATCAGAGAGAAAATCCCAAAAGCAAGATAACCGGTGACAAGTTTTGTTTAGCAGATGTTTCAATTAATTTCAAGAATTTAGATACGTTTGGGCTTCAATAAATAATTCCCGACACAATAGGGATTAAACCAGTGTACCACTAGATAGAGCAAACTTCTATCTTCAATTTGGTATAAATATCAAAAATTAAATTTTCCCCAAAGTATATCAAACAAAGCAATAATCGAGGAGCAATATATCAACTGTGTACACACATTAAAAACATTATCTTAATTAATATATTCAAACTCAATGATAATACGTATAAAAATAAAACAAGACATACAGATTTCAATGAAAAATGAAGAGAAGAAACACATTCAAATGGTTTTTTGCGAGACTTGACATCAGGAAATTGTTTGATTAAGGGCCGATTGCACCGTATTGGTTCTAAGCGTTAGTTAGAAGATAGATGCATAGAACACCTGGTGAAACGACTCCTAAGTAAAAAATCGTGAACAAAATTTGTAGATCAAAACAATTGAAATTTTGTGCTACTTGCGAAATAATCCGCAATATTCATCGGTCGTGGCGCGATGATCAGTATGATATAGGTTATGTTATGTTTTTAGACTTTAAGAGAAATGACACGATGACAGTTGACAGATGTGTTTAGGCAGTACATATTTTGAATAAAATCGAGTTTCGCTCAGTTTACAGTTGATTTTCTAAGGCTTTCCTGAATCTATCCATCTACAGTGCTATCTATCTATCAATGATAACGGAGTACCTACATACAATATTTCGTATTGGTTTTATAGTGTACTTTCATAATATGTTCTTCACCAGGCTAAATGAACGGGTGCTACTGTGTAAGCTTGACAACTTTTTCATTAATTTCATGTTACGGTAAGTACTAAAGAACAAATCGTAAATAACAATTCTTAATGTATTTCTAGTGAGTTATGAAGATAATATATCTTCTATAAAACTGTTGTGTCATATGGTTATTATTGGAAGTGGAAAGGAAGGAATTGATCTAACTCTTGAACAGGTTTGCTTCTCATAGTGATTATTCAGTATTCTCAAAGGATATCGTTCTATACTATACTAAAATGGTAACTTGAGGGAATCTGTCTAAAAAGTGGTTCCAGAAGAATCTCAAAATCGCAGAGAAGCTGCCATACAGTGAGGAAATTTTCAGAATTTTCTAAATTAAATTTCGATTATTATTCCCTGTATGGATTAATTGAATAAGAAGGTACACAGTTCTATTTTTTATGCGCAAAAACTTGTAGAATATTACTTTTCTGTTTTCAGATTTGGAGAAATGATTGACATGAAAAACAGAATAAATATAATATGCTCAAATATCTTAAATTTTTTATTGGATGGGCTCAAGTCTGAAGATATATTACTGTAATGTATTGAAATTGATGATATGCGCAATATGGTTGCCCCACTTCATACTTTCTCAGTCTGAAGTGGGGTTACATGTGAAGAACTAACCAGTTGTAAATTGAGAGTAATTAAATAAAGATCTTAAGTAAAAAAGTATATTTTTCCATTTAATCTATATATATAAAACAAAGTTGTTGGTTACACCATTTATAACTCGAGATCGGATGGACTGTTTGTTATGAAACTTCATTTATGGATTCGTCTACGGCCTGGTTATTATAAAATACATTAAAACTCTGAAAAATTCGATGAAAAATTTGCTTATGTAGGAAATCCTTCTCCTCCTTTTGAATAAGGCCACTAGGTGTCGCTACGGAAAATGGCTCTTATCTAGACACTGTAGCGTAGTCGTGAAGGTACTATATTTGATATTATCGCCACTAGATGGCGATGGTGATTACGATTTGTGAAATCCACCGTGAGTAGGTATCATTTAGGTGAAACAAAGTTCGCCGGGCCAGCTAGTATATCATAAATTGATCTCATCCTCGTCGCCAATTTATGATATATTAAATGGAAAAATATACTTTTTTACTTAAGATCTTTATTTAATTACTCTCAATTTACAACTGGTTAGTTCTTCACATGTAACCTCACTTCAGACTGAGAAAGTATGAAGTGGGGCAACCATATTGCGCATATCATCAATTTCAATACATTACAATTACTATGGTGAGTAAACCTTTTTTAGTCATCATATGATTTCTGTGGGTAATGTTATTGTTACAAAAAGTAGTAATCAATTTATTATTCACAATTAGAGAAATAATTGAATATAATAATAGTAGGTTTGATAAGAAATTTATTAATATTTATTGTGACATAAATGTAAATAATTATTGAATTGAACCATTAGTATGAAATTGTTTAGAGAATAAGCTGACAAGGGAATTGTTTTCTCAAAATGAAATATCTTCTTCCTCTTTTGGAAATTATATATACTCTAATCTCAATAGAAGACTAGAAGAGTGCCTTCATGCTGGTCAACTGTTTAAAAATACCTAAAAATCACTTTCCTTTTTTTCGCAATGATTCAACTTTTACGTGAAAGCTTTAATCTTAATGAGTGTATCCTGAAAATATTAGATGGCTTAAAATTCAAATATATCATTACAAATCCTTTCGCAGAAATATGCAAAGGCTTCATCTGGTTCCGTAAACCTTTCTTCTACCTCAGACACAGCACCTTCTCCAATTTCTATGTCGAAAATTACTTTTTTTTTCTCTTTCAGCTCACGAAAACGAAGGAGAGATTTCATCATTTCCCCACCTGTCACATTGCTACCTCTGGGAGGTTTTATCAAAGAAAATAGGGACATTAGCCTGAAAATT
Organism: Adalia bipunctata; assembly: GCA_910592335.1. Lineage (NCBI taxonomy): Eukaryota > Metazoa > Arthropoda > Insecta > Coleoptera > Coccinellidae > Adalia > Adalia bipunctata. The sequence continues at coordinate 48,390,164 of OU342950.1, read as the reverse complement.
TGGCCAACCTGAATGGACGCTGGATGGGTATTGCATCCACCAGCTGCTCTCATCATACCAAAGAAGTGCTAAAAATTTATATTCAATTTACACCATGATATTGAAATGTAATTTTGAATTCCATAAGTTATAGGTATGTTAACTCCAGATGATCTTGATTCATTCTGGATGTCATCAAATACTTAAAACCTATAGAATTTAGATATTGTGCCAAATCCATTGTGCATCTGATGGTTGCTCTCAAACCATGAAATGTGGAATTTGTTGAAAACAGCTTTTGGGGAGAGCATTGCTTCCATAAATCCATGTAGATTAAAAAGGTTCTAAGTACTGGAAAAATTCAACAAAAAATATAAATTGATATAAGTTTTGGTTATATTGATATGTTCTCATGAGATTTTGCTATATGATCATTTTTATAGTATGAACAGAGTTTTGATAAAACACCATACTTTCTGTAGAGAACATTATTTAGGCTTCTTCAAAATTTCAATAATGAAATTTAACAAAGCCACCAATCATCAATTTATCTATAAAATACAGTTTTGGTTAGAATGTGGGTATTACTTATCAAAATTTTTGTGGATGGTGTTTACCTCATATTCTAAGGAATTTATCCTCAATCCAGTATCTGGAAAAAGATGAATTTAAAGTGTCTATGAGTTTATTAAACCTTTGGCACAAAACAATTGTTGGTCCAGCATTGATAAATAAGTCATTTTTTCCACTTTAACCCTTTCAAGCTTAGTGGTATACTAGACATACCACAACTATAAGATTCATTCTCGATTCAAAGCAGAATCGAGTTAGGATAGGAGTTTTTTCCTCCTCTCCACAGAATCTACACTCGTCAGTGTCCGATAAACCCATTCTCAACAGATGCTTCTCTTTAGTTGACAATGTTCTGTGAGAAAGCCAGTGAGTAGGTGTCATTGGTCTTACGGAGATACAGATATTTTTCGAATCTAGCAGTGAGCCATCCCAAGGAGATTCCACCAGAGTTTTTCCCTTTCAGTTTTCTCCTTCACCATAAACTCATTCTTATAGGTGCATTTTCCTATACTGCAGAAGGGTTCTGGGCCAGTGAGTAATTCCTTTTGAAGGACGGTTGTACAGGAGCCTAACGATGGTGCATACTTGGTACTTGTCCTGTGAATCCCAGTGCCAGCTCCTGTAGCGGATTTAGAACCATCTAAATACCATATTTTCTTCGAGATTATAGTCGATGTATTGGTGGACAATGGCTAGCAAGCTACTGATTTAATGATTCACTTTTGGAAATCAAAGTAGATTATTCTTTCATTCTAATTCTTACAACCGAATTGGTAGACTACCCATTCGCTTCATTATTCCAAGGCAGTCACTAGGAAAGTGTCTGGAGCAAACAAAACCACCTGGAGGAAGACATTTTCCTAATCTAAGACTCCATTCCCTCTTTTCAGTGTTATTCTAGAAAATTCATAGGAATTTCAACATAATTCATATGATTTACAAAGAACTTATGAATTATGAAGATTGGATTAGTATGCAAACACTAATTACCTATTGACACTACAAATGATGAACTAATTTATGTAGTTAGTTCCCCAGAGTAGAAAAAGACTCTCATCACTCTCAGATTGGATCGATTTATTATCGATTCTCTAATATTAACCAACTAAATTAACAAAGGACTAAGGAGATACAACAAATATTTCTATCAACAAATTTTCCACAATAATCTCATCAAAACAATAAATGTCATAAATTCCATCAAAACATGCTAGGAGCTCCTAGATGAATGTCATAACATTGTGGTTATGGAAGAAAAGCGCGACATCTTTCGGGAGAGATGAAAAGCCGCACAAAGTATCACGTGATCAATCGACAAGAAAGTCTTAAACAAAATCTAATCAGTTCCAACACCAGGTATTCTATGCATCTATGTTAGAAGGGTCGATTAAGGTCGCCGTTTGAAGCGCGTAGGAAAAATCAACCGATAGAGGCGCCACCGTGCATTTTATGGAATATCTCCATAGAACTTACATTATCTCTATGAGTTCTATAAATATCTCTCTAATCATGAATGAAATGTACGATGGCGCTCTCTATCCGAAACTCGCTGAACTATGAAATTAGTGAAAATGTGGGTAAAGCAGGAACTTTTTCCCGCTAAAATTTGAATTTGACCATTCTCTGCCAATTCCGTATTTCAAGTTGTTTTTCAGAATGAAATGATCTGTAGATTCACTTTTAATCGGAAGTTGAACTATTTTCATGGGTCTTTCGTTTGAAATAAAACAGAAGCACGAGTTGGCTTATTTTCTTCTATTTTTGAAAGAAAAAAAAAATGAACTGTTAAAATGTAATTATTCTCAATTATCTCATTCCAATCCTTTCTGAGTTCACCCACAAAATTTCAGTTCTCAAAGTGCATTATCAAATGCAACTTGAAATAAAAACACACTACATTGAACGCCCACCTTAAGTTATGAAATCCTGGATTGAATATTTGGCTTGCACTGTGACTAAATATCACTTGATTGAAGTTAATCCACAAATCTGGTTATTTTTGCGTAAATTGGTATTTCTTATATAATAATAATCGGGGTCATAACGTCGTTCGACGTTGTACGATGCCTGCTCGCCACCCCTTTCTGTAATTCCATTGACCTTGTCTTAGGTCTCTGGAATTCATGGCTTTCATAACACTCCCATTCCAAGTCTTCTTTGGCCGTCCCCTCTTTCGGCGTTGTGTGGGGACCCACTCCAACACCTTCTTTGGAAACTTCTGATCGTCCATTCTTTGTAGGTGTCCATACCAGATCAGTTGTTTCGACTCTACATCCTCGTACAGCGTGCCTTCCACTCCCATTTGTCTGCATATTTCTCCGTTTCTGATTTTTTGCAGGCGTGATACTCCCAGTGATCTTCTGAGAACATCCATTTCAACTGTTTCCAGTCTTCTCTTATTTTCTTCTGTTATCCTCCAAGTTTCAGCTCCGTACAGTAGGTTACTTTTCATCATTGTGTTGTATACAGGGTCTTTCACGAGGAACCTCACCCATATTTATACGGGAAACTACTGAACGTATTTTCATGAAATTCAGCACTTATAAGTATTTCACGATGCTGATGAAATCTAAAATATTTTCAAGGCATGAGCACCTCCGGTTTTTCCGGAAATGACGTCAACTTCCGTTTTTCAAATTAGAACACCATTTTTTTTATTGCAGAAATAGATTCCTTAGAAAATTTCAAGTTATTTTGATGTAACATTTTTCAGTTTTGGTTGGAAAATTCTCTCTGAGCGGGAAAATTCGAAAAAAAAATCGAAACTAGAGCTCCGCTGAAACAAGAATAACTTCGAGGTTTTTGGATGGAAAATTTTCATTTTTGGGATTTTTCAAGATGTAAGATTGATGTATCCACTTTAGAGATCGAAATCGCGATTCATGATACAGGGGGTGAAAAAATCGCTTTCAAAGTTAGGGATGACAAAATCGTGCAAAATCAATTTTTTCAAATTAGAACCCCATTTTTTTATGGCAGATATTGAATCTACGTTAAAAAATAATGTGAGTGTATGCATCACACCCTTGCCCTAAAGTGGATATTAACTCAGAAAATATCCATTTTAGGCTTTCGAAGGTTTTCAGATAGAAACTTGAGAGCACTACTTACTGAATGGCTTACCACATTAAGTGCTGGTTTCGCTAGTGCGTCCGACGCATGCAGCGACTTCAGAAAGTTGCTGCACCGTCTTTCGAATAGACTGCTACTTCGGAACTACGAAGAAGTGGTTTCGCTTCTGCGTCCGACGCGACAGCACTGCAACAGCCAAACGGCAGACCAGGGGGGTGGCACTCTCATACAAAGCACAAATCATAAATAATCTGAGTTACACCAGCGCCCTCTGAAGTGTATCCCGGATGAACAACCTGATAATTCAATGCCGATAAATAGGAATCTTTCATTATTGGAGAGCATGTTCCGTCATCCACGTCTGTTAACATTGTCAAAGTCAAAGAGTACTTTTGTATATAAACAATAAGAGCTGTCATTGTAAACGCCTGATATATGATATAATTTCAATGCTATAAATATATTTTTCATATTATTATAATATATAATTCATTTGTCTGAAGGGGCATGGTAATCTCTTGGATCTGTGAAGAAGTGGAAATGAAGAAGATTGTGAGGTTATATTGTTCTTTGATTTTTCAAAAAATTGTATGTACCATTTCGAACAAAATGAAAACCACCTTTTTAATTTCCAATCCGTGCCAAGCACAATTCGAAATATTAGTTTTTCATTCAAGTGTCCAAAGTTTTTTAAGAATGTCTCCAAGCATAAGAAACTGTTCTGTTCCTGGTTGCGTAGATAGGACTAGTAAGAGGTAAGTTACTGTTGTTTGCTTCATGATCATTTCTACAATTTATACTCAATATTTGTTATGTGTTTAGGTATACAATTCCGACTCATAAGGCCTGCAAGCAAACTTGGTTGGAGAGAATAAAAAATCCCAAATTGTCGAGCATGGAACTGGACTTGGTACGAAAATATGCTGTTTGCAAAAGTCATTTCAATCCATATTGCATTCTCGAAAGTGGTGATAAACTAAAAAAATTTTCTTTACCAACACTGAATTTGCCAGGTGAGTAATATTTACTTTATACCTTTCATTTGAATTAGTTTGAGAAAACAAAATTGATTTTATTTGTATTTTATTTCTCTGAATGTTTGAAAATTGAGTTGCCTTTCTTTTTCAGATTATGTTCGTGATGTAGACGGAAGAGATATATTTTTATGTAACTCATCAAATACAACTATTGCTGTAGCACCAGAAGTTCTGAAAGGTATTTATGGCATATATTAGCATTATTCAGTTCATGCATAAATAAAATTTCAAGACATTAAAAAATTATTATCAGGACCTACTGGATTTTCTAAGAATAGTTTTAAACAATTGCCGACGTTTTATCCAGGCATTATGACTGGATGATTGGTCAAATTTTCTCTTCTCAAAGTACAATATTTGTGAATATACACTAACCAGCCTCGAGAAAGGGACAAGTAGTTCCAGAAACATGGGCAATTGTTTAAGACTATTCTTAGAAATATAATATCCAGTTACCTGATAATGATTTTCTAATTTCGAAATTATGGATGAGAACCAACACAATCTGAAATTTTAAGGTTCAAGTGGAAGAAGGTGCTTTTTGGAGGAGAAAGAGGAACTGAAGGTCCTGAAGCCAACAAAAACATATGGAAGAAGAAAGTGTGGAAATCTGATGAACACCTCATCAGATCTTAATGTTGTTGATGCTGGTGAACTGACTGTATCGAAACCCAATATGTTAACTGGTTAACTGAAGAGGTGAAGATGTTGTTCTGCAATAAGCACAAAGATGTGCACCGGAAGTTCATCAATGTGGGTATTAAATTTATATTATTGTTTTACATAGGTGAAATAAACAAAATATTATGTGGAAAAACCGGTGTCGAAATTCCATCTGACCCCATCGTTAAAATGGCATTGGTTAAATATGATAAAAGGAGATGGAACCGATAATAATTTTGTTTATTCAATCGATAATAATATATTTTTAATATTCACCATTGAAAACCGGAATTGTCAAAAAAGATTTGAGTAAAATATTTTTGTGTGTTCTCTTGAGTGGAATATTATTATTGATAATAATTCATGTGGATATTTATAAACATATGTATAAATAAATAATTATTAACTCCTATATAAGACTTTGACTTTTATCCTTGATGTTTTACATTTCAAGCTTTTTATAAGATTTGGCGATTTCTCTTCAATACAAATAATCATCGTATCTTATAAGAACTTGAAATTTGAAAAATATTTTTATACAAATTAATAGTGCATAAGACGATGCCCCTTGTTTTTCTACAAAAACCGCTAGATGGCGCCTCTGTCATTCTACGCCGATATCGGCTGTTAGTACGAACGACCAAATATAGATGGCGCTGACGTAATGAACATAATTTGGATTAAGAGTTGCCTATCTATAGTTAGTCTATGCGGCAGACTGCTTGGGGTACCAGTCTGTGCGAGTTGCTGCAGCGTCAAGAAGGAAAAATAAGTATGGATAAATTCACGAGGGACGAAGAGATGAAACTCATTGAATTAGTTTCTCAAAATAGATGCTTGTATGATGCATCTGATGAGAATTATAAGAATAATTATATCAAAGATAATATATGGAAAATGATCGCTACATAAATGGAGGGAAAAACAGGTAAAATGAAGTTATATTTAAAAAAAATTATTTCGAATTCTGATTTGAACAGTTTTGTACAATTTTATATTCATTATTTCGTGCTCTACGTTCTTGTAACCATTCTGCAGTCGTTTCGCTGCACCTAGTGAAACCACTCCGACGACGCAGCGGACGCAAGCATTCGCTGCACGCAGTTACTGCATGCGTTCGACGCACTAGCGAAACCAGGCCTACTCGAGGTAGATACTTTCATTTTTGAAAAATGAGACGGCAGTAGATCTTCTTCGGATAATTTCGGTGCTAGTTTGAAAAAATGATTTTGTTGATGGCAATAGCATCCGGCAGTGGCGTATCCAGGATTTCAGTTCGGGGGGGGCCCGGATTTCCCATATGAGGAAAATTGAATTTTAATACTATCCTATTTTTGCAATTTCGTTCCTGTGATTATATGGTTCGGGGGGGGCCCGGCCCCCCTGGGCCCCCCCTGAATACGCCACTGGCATCCGGTAAATTGATAATTTTGTTTGTTATAAGCATGGATTTTATGTTGAACAAATGAGGAACATCTGCAAAAACAAACACAATATATTCTTCCTCATTTAAAGATGTTTTATTTTATTCTTCACTGTAGAATGTCTACTTGCTCCTATCTCCCATGACTTCCACAAGGCTTGATTAGATGGGCCCATATCTGAAGTTATGTTCAAAATTTTCAGACCGATTTCTTCACTTTTTTTGAATATATCGTTTATTATATTCTTAAATACAGCTCCATTCACTGAGTCTGAAGTGAAGTAATATGCTACCACTTGTTTCCAACGGCTAGTAACACCACCCAGCATAAATACCAAAACATGGTTAGCTGTACCAGTGTGATCTGGAAGTGTTACATCCCCATAGTACTTTTTTAAAGATTTATCATATGTGTTTCCCGGTGTGATAGCCATTTCATCTAAAACTAGCACACAATCCATCTCGTAAGATGAAAATTGTTCGACTTTCAATTCCAAAAATGAGAAAACTACATGTAGAATTCCAGAATCAAAATTTAAATTTTGAAGTCGTCTCTGCAGAGTTCTTAATGATGGCAAAGGATATTTCTGTTTCAAAAGTTCAGAATACCCACTGCCGCCACCAATGAATTTCAATTTCAAGCTCTTTATTATGGTATCATTGGTCCATTTCATAAGTTTCGTACTCTTGCTCATTTTCTTCTTTTTTTTAAAGCTAACAATTGGTCTTTGTTGAATAAGTAGGCCAACTGATCACACTGAGTACAATTGGGTTTTTTTGGTACTCGCTTCAACTGTCTTTTTGCCTGCCTTAATGCTTTTTTGTACCGTAGAGCTCTCCTATCCTCTTTTGAGTACAGTCTTTCATACTTCCTGAATTTGCTCAGTAATACTGCGTTTTCACTGTTTGGCATTACTTCTTGTATCGGTGAGATTGTGGTAGCAGTGTTCTCACTAGAACAAGATTTTGATGGGGAAGATTTCAACTAGATTAACATCTGGACAATCTCCTGATGTTGATGGTTCTGCTAATCCAGCTGGTAACTCGACTGTCTCACCTAAAATGAAAAGATCTTCAGTTATCAACTCCAAATCAAAAAAATGTAAAATCACATACTGAATGCAAGCTTTGCTTTTTTTGGAGAATTAGCTTTTCTTTGAAGTGGTGCTGGAGAAATTTAGATTCCTGTATTTATATCTAGTATTTGGAAAGTAGTCCGATAGATGGCGCCAGCCTCGATAATCATCATCAGTAATTCATTAATTTCATTTCTCAATTGTATTCTCTTTCATGTAGGTATATTTTCCATAAAGATGGTACATTCTGTATAATTTAATGCTTGATATCTTTCTTAATTTCATATTCATGTGCTTTGATCTCTTCTTCTTTTCCATGTTAAAGTTCTATGTATTAGTCAAATGTTGATGTGCCTATTTCAAATATTTAAAATAACTCTCTCTTCTTCAATCTACTAAAGAGTAGATATATACAAATTATAATCGTCAAGTCGTCAATCTACTGTGAGTTGCAGTTAGATTATTAGATGTTCTGTGATTTGCAGGCATTTACGTTTATAGTTCTATACTACACTAAACTGGTGTAAACATAACCTAAATTGGTTGTGTGCTTAATTCTTCTTGAAATAAACTGTTAGTGTTAGTACAGACGTGTTTCTTTTAAATTAATCAGCGCAGGAAAATAAGTTCATACAGTCTACTACGTCGAAATAAACGTATGGTCCTACGTGCCAAATTCTGGTTAATTTGAGTGTGTTAATTTGGTAAATCTTTTCTGTTCGTGAGGGAATTCCAGCCGTTGGAAACCAAGAAAGTGCCAGAGGAAAGTTCACATTCAAAGAAGAAATTGAAGTTTATTTCAAGAAACCGAGGTTACCTTTATCTGCTTCCCGTTTGAGGAGAGCCAAACGTTGGAGATCGAGGTGTGCCAAAGATAATCGAAGGTTGAATACATCTTCGAAGACTCAAAGACGATTAAGAGGAAATCAAGTGCCAATGGAAAATGTCTGATAAGTATCCTTCAAATTCCTTCCTTATAGTATTTGAGTCAACAATTTTAATCATTTTTTCTCTGAATAAATTTTAAAATTTGGTAATTGTTAAGTAGTTGCATTCAGTCATTGACATAGCTAAAGAACTGGTCATTGATATGGATGAATTTGAAATTGAATGGCTTATCACAAGACGTGATAGTATAAAGCGCAGGTTCACAGTTCTTTCATGCAAATTGGAACCATTATTTAAAAAATTTTATAGTGATCGATCTTTAAGTGAAGTGGAAAAAATTCGTTTAGAAAGATTCAGAAAGGAATTGTTGTTGCTTGATAATGAATTTGACCAGATTCAATCAACTATCGAGGAAACATGCGAGGATGATCAGTTCGATATTCAATTCAACGAAAGAGAATTATTTTTTGATCAAATGATGACAGCCTCATGTAAGACAAAAACCATCCTTAGTGAGACTGGTGAATTCGAGTATAGCAATGAAAATTTTGAACCTAGTTCTCCAATTCAATTGCCAGTTCTCTATTTGCCAAGAATAGTAGAGAGCATTTCAAATTTGAATAAGCACAATGTTGTAGATTTGACCATTGAGGCATCGAAATCAAATGATAGTAACGATTTGAACTATGATAATGATTTAGTTCAAAATAATACTGGTCGTTTTGGGTTGAAGATTCATATTTGTAATGATATTGAGAAGTTGCACAATTTCAAAACAATAGCAATCAAAGGGTTACTTAAAGAGTACCCTAATTTAGGGCATATAGGTTTACTGAGAGAATTGTCACATAATAAAATATATTCTCTAAGTCATCATGAGGTTCTTCGAGATGGTAATAGGATCACAGTGGGTTTTAATAGTTCATCATCTTCAAGTTCGGGCTATTCATTGAATGACCTTCAGGTAGTCAGGCCCAAAATTATTCATTGTTTGTTTCAGATGCTAATAAGATTCCGTCAGTTCTCTCTTGCTGTCTCTTCAGGTATTCCAAAATTGTATCGACAGAAATTAGTTAATCCCAATGATCAAACTTCACGAAGAATCCTTTGGCGATTTGATCGGGGTAAGAATGTTCAAATGTACAGCTTCAATACTAGTACACATTGTCTTACTACTGTAGGTTATCAAATCATTATTTGTTTTCAACAGTTTGCTTCAGAATACCAATATCCTACGATTTCAAACATTATTTTAGAATATTTCAATGAGTTGATTACTGGATTCAGTGGTAAATCCAATACTAGTCAGATTTGTGATGAACATAGAAAAGTGTTGACATCTAAGAGCTTCATCTTAAGTAAATGGAGACCCAATATTGTGGAATTCTTGAATCGTTTCAAGGCTCGGTCAAATCCTTCATGTTTTTTCACTATTCGTTATAAATGGAAAAAGAGTGTACGTATACAATGGTATTCTGGAAGTAATTGTCAATTATCCAACCTTATTGTTGCTTGTCAATGTTCTCATCTTCATAATATATCAGAGAATTTTAAGGTTTTCGATCCAGGTCTGCTTTCATTGTTCGTAGAAGGCTCATCCTAAAGTTATGGAGTTCTCAATTGGATTGGGATGAGGAAATACTTGATCGTTCAAAAAAGAAAGTTTTAGCCTTTCAACAATATTTGATGAAGTGGAGTTCACTTCCTCGATTCTTGCTGTTCGTGGATCCTTTGAGTGCACAATTTTTTAGTTTCTCAGATGCAAGCAATCGATCATATAGTAGCGTCATTTATTTGAGATCGATTAACTCTTTAAAGCACATAAAATATCCATTGAAATACACCCCAGAAGCACAGCCATATTTTTTTGGCTAATTTTCTCTTTTTTTCCTCAATTTAGTTCAGGGGGGTATATAACAAAACAAAGTTACTGCTTGTCCGTTTCAGAATGAACTAACGCGAAATTTGCCTCTGTTGATAGAAACTATATGCCATAACGTCTGTGAATAAAGCGTGGTTCATTAAATAAACCACCATGCAAATCTTGAAAAGACCATTCAATAGGTGGTTTATTTTATCGACCACCATGCATGATGGGTCTAGAAATATGTGGTATTTACCGATTACCACCATGCTCGAAAGAGTTAATGATAAAGGTGAGATGAAAATATCTCTATATTTAAGGAAAGAGGTTCCTCTACTGAAACCTTCAATTATGCTATGCTTAGAATGGCTTAAAACCATTTTGGCCCGACTGATAAAGTCTGCCACCAAATATTTATTCACAATTCTCAAATGTCATTCATTGTCTGATTCTGAGGTTGTGATTCATAGACAACCCATCATATTGGATTATCAACATCCTTTTACCAGCTTGATACTTCATTTAGAGCATATTAAACTGCTACACACCGGCCAACAAATCCTCTTGAGTAATATTTTACAATTGTATTGGCCATTAAAAATTACATTAAATGCGAAAAAGATTGGTCAAATTTGTTTAAAACGCTTTAAGTTTACACCAAAGTCGACTTCTGTAATTATGGGTGATCCGCCTGATTGCATAGTCAATATCTCATTTTCTCTATTATCAACTGGTCTCAATTATGCTGGTCCATTCAATACAAAGGACAAAATACCAAGAATATGCAAAGCTTATAAGGCTTATATCTGCCTGATCGTATGTTTGACTGTCGAGACAACCCATCTTGGATTAGTTGAATTAGTTTCCTTCTCAACATCAGCTATGGTGAAATCCTTTAAAGAACTTTTGTCAAAAGTCATTGGCGAAACCGATTTAACCTTTGAGGAATTCAGCACGTTGACTCAAATCGAATCCTTCCTCAATTCTCGACCTTTTGCGTCCCCTTTCGTCAGATCCCAACGATTTAACCCCTTTGACTCCAGATTATTTTCACATTGGCCGTCCTTGTCAAAGTGTACCACATCCTGATGTCAAATCTATTCAGCTGAATTGCATGTCGAGGTACCAACTACTCCATCAGCTTCAACAGAGATGTTGGAAACTTGGCCACGAGACAATAAAAAGGATGGACTTTACAGGCCTCAATGAAGTTCCTGTTGGAATCATTGTCCAGCCAAATGGGATCCCGGTGGTGATGGAATCACCTGTGTAGTGAGTGTGAAAACTATTAAGGATGTTATAAAACGCCCAGTGATTAAACTGTGCCTGTTGTCAAATATGACAAAAGACTGATTTTCTTTATTATGTATTTGCATTGTTTTTCTTTGTGTGATATGAAAATTTTCAATTTTAAATTCTTGAATATTTGAACTTGTATATCATGTCTGAGAGCCATTTTTTAATTTTGTTTCTGGGTTGAAGCCTTACAGCCTGTCAAGTGGGGCGGCATGGAGAAATTTAGATTCCTGTATTTATATCTAGTATTTGGAAAGTAGTCCGATAGATGGCGCCAGCCTCGATAATCATCATCAGTAATTCATTAATTTCATTTCTTAATTGTATTCTCTTTCATGTAGGTATATTTTCCATAAAGATGGTACATTCTGTATAATTTAATGCTTGATATCTTTCTTAATTTCATATTCATGTGCTTTGATCTCTTCTTCTTTTCCATGTTAAAGTTCTATGTATTAGTCAAATGTTGATGTGCCTATTTCAAATATTTAAAATAACTCTCTCTTCTTCAATCTACTAAAGAGTAGATATATACAAATTATAATCGTCAAGTCGTCAATCTACTGTGAGTTGCAGTTAGATTATTAGATGTTCTGTGATTTGCAGGCATTTACGTTTATAGTTCTATACTACACTAAACTGGTGTAAACATAACCTAAATTGGTTGTGTGCTTAATTCTTCTTGAAATAAACTGTTAGTGTTAGTACACACGTGTTTCTTTTAAATTAATCAGCGCAGGAAAAGAAGTACATACAGTCCACTACGTCGAAATAAATCCAGGTGCCTTCCTCGCAGGTTACGGTTTTGTGAAGGAAAATATTGTTGGAACAGCAGTAGCTTTCAATTTCTTTTTGCCATCTTCTCGAACTTTTTCAAACATTTCGGGAGCAAAATGAACCTTAAATTATATCAATGAAATATGTTTGAAAAATTTAGTACATCTGAAAACTGAATTATTTATAGGTAAATACGTACCTCACATAGAGTGGAATGTTGTGTTGGTGTCCAGTTAGCCCTCTTCATTCTGATAACCCATTCCCTTCTTCTTGATGAATCTTTCGGAAAATATTTCATCACAAACCCCTTTTTCGAAGAATTACTGCAATTAACAGCCACACAACTAGGCATTTTGAAACTGATTCTGAACCTGAAAAAAGTGAATATTTTTCCTAATTTGTGTATATTTCACTTCGGCATTCTATGATAGATTCAAAGCTTCACATTTCAAGGTAGTTTTCATATCTAAAAACTCTAAAGATACATAAATAATTATCAATTAGTGCTCCATACATTGGCTACATTATCACATTGAAAATTAACAAATAGATAGTATATATGTTGAATTACTCTTACCTTTCTCTAATAAAGACTTTATATTTTACATGAAACACGAAAAACCACCTGAACATAAAATGTAAACAAAGAAGCTTTCCCTAAAAATGGCGATTTGTACCACGTGATCCGGACAACCCATCAAAAATGATACCACAATTTTGACATTTGAGAAGTATGACATTAATAAAAATGGCTTCGTACACGATACAACGCGTTCAAATTGTTTTATAAAAAACAATATTCAAAATCACACCGTATATAGAATCATATGGAGATTAACCACGATATCACTTCTTATATTCTTGAAGTCTCTCTCCAAGTCATTATAATCTTCCCACTGTCCATCATTTCTCCTACAGTAGCAAGTATAATGACCTATCCCTGATGCGCTCTCCATAGGGCTTTTAAAATTTGCCAACCATCTGAGAAAATATCTTTTGTTTTCAATTATCAATTCTAGTGGCACTTTTTTTTTTATTTATTTATTCATTTATTTATTTAGTTGAAATAAAATTTACAATTCCCATATTGTGCACAATACAAATCACCCTACGTCACATAAAGAACAACTTAGGAGATAATTCTATATAGGTACTAAACGTATTTTACACTTTTCGGTCCGGGGGCGTGGCCTAAATTGTCAAAAAGTAGGTCCGAAGAAAGGGCCCTAGCTCAGAAAGGGGGCCACGGAAGAGAAAAAACGATATAGAAAAAGAAAGTAGAAGGACAGGTGCTTCTTTAAATGGTCAGCATTATTGAACGAATTCTATCGGCAGTTGCTGTAATTTTTCTTCCAATTTTTACAGCTGCCAATTTTTTCCTTTTCGTTAATTGAATTGAAAAATGCTAATCTACCTGAAAGATGGATCTATCTACAAGGTTGATCTGCTGGCACACTAGTTACAACACTAAATAAATATACGAAATACCTCGATGACAAAAACCAGGGTAACCTGGTCATGTCATGTGTGAGAGTTATTCTGCGAATCAGAACTAATATTCAAAATTCCATAAATAAAGACATACATCATGTGCTATGGCTACAAATTATCGTCAATAAACCTAATAGTAAACAAATAAAACCTTGTCGAAATCTATGTGCTCTGCAGAGTCACATGTCCACTTTCAAGTATAACGAATGAATTTTTTATGTTATTAATTTCTTATCTTGATTTATTTTACCCAGAGTTTTAGCTTGTATTTAAATTCTTTTAATCGGTCACTGTCTTTAATCATCTGAAGTATGGCGTTATATACACGAGGTGCTAGAAAAGAATGGGATCTTTGTCCGATAGTTTTATTAGTTCTAGGTGGTATAAGACGAACACCTCTATTATTCTTGTATTATCGTTTACGTTGGCATCTTGAATATCCTTTCTCTGATGAACTGCTTAAACCGAAAAAAAGAGTTTGCTATCCATTATTCCGGAGATTCGTTCAAGTTCGTATTCCGTAAATATGTTTTGACGCGTTTCGAACATGAACAAACTCTTTCAGCTTGAACACTTGTGATAGGGATAGTCACAATTAATGTTGCGAGCTTATAAAACTCCGAAAATACCGAAACAATACCGAGTTTATTTATCAATTAGAGAGTGCCGTATATGTTTTCCTTATGAAATAGTTCATCTCTTTGAATTATACATAATTCATTTCTCAACCGGTCCTCATCAAATACGTCCCAATTAATTCTCTGTTGAAGAATTCATCAACGTGAAAGGAAACTCTGATGAATATAATTGATATTTGGACCTGTCAAGTAATCCTCAAAATCTAACAACCTCCTTCAGATTCTCGAAATTAATTTTTATTTGATGAATGATACAATCTGAAATTTCATGAAATAAACGTTTATATGCTTCAATAAGATCAACTTCGGTCAAATTATATTTTTTCTGTCAAAAGGTATGCCTGTGAGTGCCTTCGGCTTTTCGAAAATCTGTTTCACAGAATTTTCATTATGCTTTCCTTGTAACCTCTCAAGGACAATATTTAATTTGGGTTGTGCATAACTCAATATTCTAACTACCCAACTGCAGGATTTGGAATAGAATGTCAGTTAATAAAAATATTTCTGCACATGCAAAAGTGAGAAAACTGAACTCGAAATCCGATAAATCATTCAAAAATCCCTTGGCCATATTAATAGAAACTGAATCTGAATCCTTATTTTCGATTATTTCCTGAATAACTAATGTTAGGCCCTGCCAATTATTCGCAACAAAAAATTAAATTTTTGACCGAGAATACCACCTTGTGTCTAGCTTGTTGTATCCGTTTTTTCAGAATTCTGTCCAACATTGATGTTCGCTTGTACGATTTATGGAAAATGGTTGGCAAGCCCTTTAAAGTTGCAAAATATATACGGCTTTCCTTTATATAATTGGAACCCTGTTGTAAAATCGGATTCGGTCGATGAGCAGGCACTATTTACTCATAAGTGCCTGAGAGGCTGCTGATTTGACTAGAGTTTGTAATAATAATAATAGTACTGTATTTCAACAATTGTCACAAATAGCACATCACAGCAACAATGATGAAAGAGAAACAGGTCGAGCGCAAATCACATAAATTAATGCTGGACGGAGCAAGAGTAGTTGTACATTGTAAAAATCCTCTAATCCTTGTGTCAAAAAAGGTTGAAATGTCCCTTGAAATTCTAGGGAGAGCATTAAAAAACTTCATACACGTGTATTGCGTGTTTCTTTGGGTGAGAGTGAGCGTAAATCTCGGAAGCTGATAAGCACAAATTTGCCGGGTATTATTTGTATTTCTGTAAGATGAAAAAATTTCCTTCTCCCTGTCAGATGTCCAGCCATAACTGAAGCTCCATCATAGCACTGAGCGATCAATTTCTTTTGGGGATTGAATGGTTCCAAAACTTTCATGAGTAGCTCTAACAAAGCGTCAGCCCTCGTATCTTCACTCGAATCATAAAATCCTAAGAAGCGTTCCCGAATTTCCGACGTTTTATCAACCTAAGAGTTACACAGCATTGAGCTTTAGCTACTATATCGGTAGTATCGTCCACGATAACAAAAAAGAATTTCGCCTCTAATATATCATTTTTGATAATGTTTTTCATGTAATCCTCTATACAAAAAATCGGCTCATTTTGAATAGTTTTCGATTGCCCCGTGAAAACATGTTTTTCTCTCATATGGTTCACTATTCGCTATTGCGCTTGACAAGGCAGTGAAATATTTCTTTGAAATTTCCAAAGAATATATTATCGGGTACACAGTCAGGTTGTGGGTATTAAGAAAACTCCTTTTAACTCATTCAAGCTTTCGCTAAATTTTTATTAGCTTCTTCAGGAATCTACAAAAAAACAATACGGTGCAATCCACAATAAAAAACGATCTACAAGAACTCACGT
The DNA here is from genome assembly GCA_910592335.1 of Adalia bipunctata. Classification (NCBI taxonomy): domain Eukaryota; kingdom Metazoa; phylum Arthropoda; class Insecta; order Coleoptera; family Coccinellidae; genus Adalia; species Adalia bipunctata. Next base: position 48,373,578 of record OU342950.1, on the reverse strand, counting down.
TTAATTTGAGGTTATGAGAAACCTAGCCATCTGAAATTTTCTCATAACCTCAAATTAAACGTGAGTTCTTGTAGATCGTTTCTTCTATCACTCATTATTCTTGAAATTTCTAGTAAAATTTGGTTCATTTCTGCCTGGATCCTGTTATGTTGAACCAATTGGTTTTTTATCTCCTTGATCTCTTCAGGTTTTTTCCTTTCCAAATCCAACAGATCCGCTCTCTGCCGAAAGTGGGAAGATGGCAGGCTATTCCTATTTGGGGAAGGGTCTTTTTCCATTACTGGATAATGTTTTGGTGGTGCTACTTCACCTTCCTGTGAAGATTCTCCACCACCTATTTCTAAATGACGAGTAAGTATTTGGTAAGTGGACAGTTTTGTCAGCTGTGAATATCTCATTGGATGAGTCGAAATATTCCCAATTCACTCTGCCTCTGCCAGTCTTACTTAACTGATCTTCAATATTGGTGAAAGCTTTTTTTAAAGTCCTACATTTTCGATCGAAAATGTCTTCTTTAACGCCGTATCCATGAGCCTCAAAGCATCTTTTTATTTCTGCCCGAGTGTTCTTTTTCACTTTAGGATCTCTGAATAAATCCTTCCAGTCAGAATAGCTATTAATTAGTAGTTTGCTGGCTTCCGCAGTCCATGCAAAACTCGAAGATTCACCTGTGCAAAATACATTCGCTAGATAAGTAACTGAAATATTCTATAATTGATTCCATCTATCACAATCATCAGTGCCACGATCACCAATACAGAAAATTGAATATTGAAGAAATAAAACCCCAAAAAATCAAACAATTCTCTCTATCAAGGGCGGATTTACGGGGAGAGGGGATACTGGGGGTAACTACCCCACCATGAGTATCGAAGACCTGAAAAAAAGTTACGCAACATTGAATATTTCATACATCCTGTACCTGATTTAATAATTTTCAATCGTTATTATACCTCCCATGAAAAAGAGCTATATCTGCCTATGCATTCTATCCTCCTCCAATCTCTTCCACATGATATGACTGGAGTATTCATCAGTCATCTTCATTGGCTGTTTGGCTGGATTAATAGTAGGGAATGCAATCTCGGTGTGGGATCGCACATACGGGATCCCGCGGGATTAGAAATTACAATCCCGCGGGATCCCGGAATTTTCGAGATCCCAGTAGTACTGAAAAAATACAAAAAGTGGGGGAAATTTCTTGGTTGTAAACTTGTGAATATGGGGTTAGTTAGGATAAAATATAACATAGAAGAAAAAACTCTATTCATTAATACATAAAACATAACGTATTTTCCTTATTTTATAATAAGAAAAACAATAATAACAAACACAAAAATAACAAATACAATAAAAAAAATTGTATCAATTTTGGTGTTTTTCCATCTCTGATTTTGAAAATAACTCCGTAAAAAGCAGAGATTACTCAGGGTGTTTTCTGATAATCTGCACCTTATGTCAGTTGCTAAATACCCTGCAGCTGAGAATGCCCTCTCTGATTCCACACTAGTTGGCACCAGTATGATAACGCAATTATGGGCAAATGTTAAAAAACTTCCCCTTGCTCCTTCACACTCATAGAGTAACATCTCTTCCTTTAGAAGAGACTCTAGTCTATTTAGACTGTTGGTAGGAATGGTAGGTGTTTTCAAAGGATTTTTAGAGGCCTTCAGAGTCTCTTTCAATTCTTCTTGCAGTGTCTTAAAACATTTTACAGGATTTAAATTCAAATCCCCTGAAAACAATGAAGAATCTTTCTCTGCTGAAGTTACATCGCCAGAAGTTGTGGGGACGTTTGAGAAAGTATCTAGCTGTTTAGGATATAACCTTTCGATTATATTTCCAATTTCTTTCCGAACTACATATTTGCTGGGCAAATATGTCGTTGTCTATTGCGGCGCAATCCCGTCGATCTCGGTCGGGATCCCGTAATTATTTTGCTGCGGGATTGATCTCGAAAAACCATGCGGGATCCCGCGAGATCGGGATCCCGCAATAAAAAAAATCGTCCGCTGGCTGTACGTTGGTGGAAAACCCGTCCGCTGGACATGAAAACTTGTTTTCCACCAACGTACAGCCAACGGACCATTTTTTTGTTCGAATAATTATATGAACTACCACCTTTGTGAATTTCAGCAGGGTTAAAATGACTGAAACTCAAATTTTTTTTACAAGTTTTCATGTCCAGCGGACGAGTTTTCCACCAACGTACAACCAGCGGACGATTTTTTTTCTTCGAATAATTATACAAACTACCATCTTTGTAAATTTCAGCAGGGTTAAAATGACTGAAACTCGATATTTTTTTTACATGTTTTCGTTGCTCCCGTTGGCGAACCCACCACTGTTGAGCCAGCTGACGGTCACTTTGGCTAAGAAAACAACGAAATCAAGCTATATACAAATTATGGCCAGGGTTAAAATGACTGACTAAAAAATGTCACTGGCTCCCGGGCTACTAGCGGTGGACCCGGGTTGACGCACACACACATGTTGTCCGCGAACTCATTCTTGCTTCTGCTACGATAGAGAAAACATCAATCTGTGCGCGAACATGGATTGGACTAATTGGAAAATAATCCAATGTAATAAAAATATGGAAATAAAGGGTTTTCCAATAGGAGGTGACCGAAGGTGTTATTTTGACATTCAAAGAAGAATGCCATTTTTTTAGATAAATGGTCGGATGTTTGATTTCATTATAAAGAAGAAAGTATGCCGTTAATAGTGGAAAAGAACATCAGCCAAATGACGACTACTACTACAGGACAATATCCTTTTCGTGAAATTTGCCCTATGTCGTCGACGACGAATTCCATCTTTGAGGGCTTGAATCGACGCTGGACCTTTTGACACAATAGAACATTGAATTCAGGTCCTTCAAAAACAATGAATAGAGAGCAAGAAATCAGTAGCCGAAGACGTCCAGCAACGGTCATAAAAGCCCTTACTACTTCTCATTTGGCTGAGAAATATGACAAACTGATGGACTACCGTTTGGACATAGCTGAGGCTACTAAAAAAAACATAACTGAGGAGCATGAAAAAAAATGGAACTTGTAGGCCTACAAATAGAAATCGAAAAAGAAAATTTGAAACGCATGAGGGGATCTGATTGTCTACTCTGTAACATCCATTATTGAATTTTATGTTAATTGGTTGTAATAAGAATGCATTTTCAGAAATTGCAAATATTAATTAACTATAATTTTCACTGTATATTTGCGAAATAGTCATTTATTAACTGGCGCTGGTAACCATCGTTTGTTCACCTTGTTGAACAAGGATGTCACCCATTTCACCCATATTGATGAGGTTATTCAGTTCTTCCTCATCAATATCGAGTGGTTGCGGGATATCAGGTTCATCAATTTCTTTAGCAATGTTGTGCAACACTGTAGTGGCGGGAATTATATTCAGAACTGTCTCCATTTTAAGTCGCAGTCCATGAGCTTGCACTGGAAATCTTCGTTTCCAAATGCCTATTGCCCTTTCTACTGTATTTCTTGTTCGTATGAGGGACTCGTTATACAGAGCCTGTTCTCGATTTCTAGGGTTGCCAATGGTGTCAGGAAGTTATTTCGTACCTGATTTTCACTGTCGCCTGAAATAATCATGATTTTATTGACAACTCCTAGGTCTCCCGAAGAGAATATGATTATACTGATAACTCCTAGGTTCTCTGGGAAAACCTCCCAAACTTGAAGCTTGTGAAATGGTGACTAGAAATATTCTTGCCTAGCCACGGGATTGAACTCGTGTTTTTATGCGATTTCCTAATTACAAGTTGAAGAATTTATATTTACTCAATAGCACACAATTCGGAAAAGATCCTTGCTCAAATTTGCGGCGGATTCTGCTGTTATTAAAAATTGTGTTGTCATGGACGGAACCTGGCATCTACCAACGACGTTCAAAAACCTCGAAGAGGCATCACATATATTATTGTGTATACTGTATTGATAGAAAGATATCCTTCTCTATTCCTAAAAACTTCAGGATCTTCACCTCCTATTAATTAATAAAAAATAATTTATTGTATTATATAACACAAATTTCATAACATTATTTATCAGTGTAATATGTACATGTAACTAAAAACCACATTTTTTTTAGGAACAGAAAACGAAGGCTAATGTTTACATATATTCATATAAAAGTATCACTTTCTACTTATACTTAGGTATTTTGAAAAATATGCAGGTACTTCTTTGAAAAATACATAGTTTACTTCCTCATAAAATCAAAAATGAAAGCTAGGTTACAGTAGAAAAATAAAAAATAGCTATTATAGTAGCGATATTTTCCTAGACTTGGCTGTTGCAAATTCATCAATTATGTACATTGCTAAAATTGATACCATCAATAATTTCTTGCTAATATTGCTAGTCCAGACAATCTTTCTTGAAGCATTGTGGATCTTAAATAATAATTTATAATGATTTTCAACTTTGAGAAAGATCGCTCGCCAGAAGCTATAGATACAGGCAATGTCAGAAGAATTCTTAGTGAAATGCTCAGGTTTGGAAGGGTCGAGATTAAATTGTTTTCAAATATATATTGTAAAATACTTAATGGGTCAGTATCATCAGGTAATGAGAACAACTTTAAAGCGTTAATTTCATAAAACAAATCATTGGAGTCTAGTCTATATCCTTATTATCCTGATCTGTCAGTCATTCTTCAAGAACAGAACAACGTTTCAAAAGATCGCTGTCACTTAATTTGAATATGTCGCAAAAATCCAAAAAATCATACTCATTTAATAATTTAAATCGATCTGCAATTGTTAAGAAAAAACTTATTTTAAAGGCGGTTTTTGGATCATGAAGGGTCTCATTTCGGTGTTCATAGTCAAACAGTTTTGGTTTAAATTTCCTCCTGACCGTTGTTAACGGTGGAAAGTCTTCTTCAATTTCGAAAGAGAGAGAGAGCTATTTCTTTCGTTTGTTGGAATTTTGGACCCAGGATTTTGGCGCCCCTAAAAGGATGGCGCCCGTGTGCATTGCACACATGGTAGCGGGGGCCCTGTGTAGGTATATACAAAAGAAAAGATGATTCTTATTGGAATTTTTCGTTTGAATATTGGATTCGTACTGGTCCTGTTGTATAATACAAACGATTCTCAGCTCGCATGTTTTCATTTGGAAATTCACATTCTTGCTTGCTGATGATCGGTATGCCATCTGTCTTCGTCCAGTTGACTCCGATGGAGTCAGCTAGATGTCGCCATGATGTAGTTTCTTTTTTTAGTTGCCTTCCGTTTTGTTTAAATCTGCTTCTTGATTTCTTCATCGTAGTTAGGAAGTTCCAGAGAAGTGAGTGAGCTTGTAAGCGATGCATATCACCCACGAGGCGAATTGCCCTTTTTTGTACGGAATCCAAGAGTTTTAGGGTGTGTTTAGGTGCAGCACTCCAAACATGGGAACAGTATTCCAGGACAGGTCGAATCTGTGCCTTATAGATCATAAGCAGCTGACCTGGGGTGAAATAGCTCCTGGCACGAAACAGAAAACCAAGTTTTTGGGATGCACTTTTAGCAATGGATCTCACGTGATTCTCCCAGGAAAGGTTACTGCCGACAGTAATGCCAAGCATCGAAATGGATGACTTCAATGGTATGGTCACTCCCGACAATTTTATGCTGGGCACAGTAAGATCGGCTTTTCTAGAGAAAAGACATGCTTGTGTTTTGTTTGCGTTGAATTCTACCAAGTTATTAGATCCCCATTCAAGAATTGTTGCCAAGTCCATATTTATGTTGTTAACATTTCTTCCTCGTTCGTTTTTGATTTGCCGGGCTGGTATTGGAGCCCTAGAAGAAAAGGCGGTATGGAGGGTACTATCATCCGCGAAGCTGTGCACTGGACACGAAGTTGCTTCCAGCAAATCGTTGATGTAAAGCAGAAACAGCGTTGGAGCCAGAACTGATCCCTGCGGAACGCCAGCATTTATGGGTAGAGAGTCAGACGAAACTCCATCGACCACTACATGGAGAGATCTGTTTGAGAGAAAACTAGCTAGCAGAGAACATAGCTTTGGGGGCACGCCATAAGATGGAAGCTTGGCGAGGAGTCCCCGATGCCAGACTCGATCGAACGCCTTGGAGATATCCAGTGCTACGGCTAGGGTTTCACCATATTTCTCGGTAGATAGCTGCCATATATGTGAGACGTAAGCGAGCAAGTCACCAGTGGATCTCTGATGACGGAAACCATATTGTCTATCGTTGATAATTCCTGAGTGTTCCAGATGTTTCATGAGCTCGAAGTTGATGGCTTTTTCCATGACCTTTGAAATAATAGATAACAGAGCGATAGGTCTGTAGTTGCTAGGTAGGGTCTTTTTGCCTTTTTTAGGTACTGGTTGTACTCTTGCAGTTTTCCAGTTGGATGGAAAAACACCCAATTCGTAAGAGTGGTTGAACAATTTGCAGAGGACAGGTGTTAGTTCGGGGGCACATTTTTTGAGAACAATCGGTGGGATTCCGTCGGATCCACTGGCTTTGTTGGTGTTGAGACCCAACAGAATCTTTCTGATAGTACGTGGGCGAAAGGTTATCTCGGGCATATGGCTGTCAATAGATGTAATATTCGGGGGTTGTTTTCTCGATGAATCTAGAGTGGAATTTTCAGCGAACAAATGCGCGAAGATGTTGGCTTTTTTCAGGGCAGTCGTTGCTAGTGTTCCATCTTCTTTGGTTAGAGGGGGAAACGAGCTGGAAGTGAAGTTTCTTCCTACAGCTTTGGCGAAGGACCAAAATGAACGGGATCCGTTAGGGCACTCAACAAGTCTAGATCTTATTTTGGCATTGTGAGCATCTTTTGAAGATTTGATTGTCTCATTGCATATGCCTCTAGCCTCCACATATTCTGCTCTAGTCTCAGGGCCTGGATTTTTTTGCCATCGATGGAATATGCTGCCTGTTTGGAAGCGACAGCTTTAGAGCAGTTCTTGTTAAACCAGGTCTTATCGGATAATGTTCTCCTTGCTGTGTTCGGTATGTAAGTTTGCATCCCCAACATAATTATTTCAGAAATTGTCTCGGCACATTCTGTTGGATCTACTGAGGAGAAACAAGCTCTCTTCCATGGGAACGCTGAGAAAAACATACGAAGCCCTTCCCAGTCGGCCGATTTGTAATGCCACATGAGACGGGGTGGTATTGTGCGGCTTGATGGTACATGAAAAGAGCAATTTGTGGAGATTAGGGTGTGATCCGAGTTTCCAAGTGGGGCACAAACTTCTATTCTATATGGATCAGGATTGGTAGTGAGAAAGAGATCTAGTATGTTGGCAGAGTGGTTGTTGACATCTGGGGTGCGGGTTGGTAGCTCGACCAGTTGTTCCAGGCCATGAGTGATGGCGAAGGTCTCAGCTTGACGACCTGGATCATCTGTTTTGTTGGAGAATTTGAGCCAGGCTGCGTTGTGAACATTGAAGTATTCCATGATTATGACTTCAGCTGCTGGGTGGTTCTCCTGGATAAAATCCAGTTTAAGTGATAAAAACTCAAAAAGGCTCTTATATGACGGTTCATTTGGCGACAGGTAAAGGCAGCAGAGGAACTTGGTCAGTTTGGTATTGGCTAGCTTGAACCACATCACATCGAAATCTCTTGGTTCCAAACTCTCTACACGCTGGCATGAAAGATTAGCCTTGGCATAGAGGCAGACTCCACCTTTGAACCTGAATCGAGAATGGAGTTCGTAACCAGGACAGAGCATATGGACATTGTTGGTGGACGAGTTCACTTATGTTTCTGTCAGCGCCAGAATATCTGGTTGTTCCGTCTGTAGGTGATGGTGGACGTCATTGATATTCTTGTTGAGTCCGCGGATGTTACAAAAGTTAATCTTCAGAGATGAGTCCCCTCGAGTACCTCTCGCCCGGAAATCCGAATGGAGAGGTATTTTGCTTCCGGAATGTTTTACTCTAGGAGACTTCATCATCTTTATGCATGAAATGTGGTGGAGAGGTGGGAAGGGGAGAAAAGGGGAGACCGGAAAGTATCGACCGAACACTGAAACATGGAGTGATCCATTTCACAGCACACAAAGTCGATATGGTGGTATTTCACCGGGCGATGAGACCATCTACCACCTATGGTTATCCTTTTAGTCGCCTTTTACGACAGGCAGGATTTACCCTGGGGTTATTCTAGAGCCGCCCCCATAGGCCCATAGGTTGCTTCGAATGCATTTATTCTCATTGATGCGGATGGAAAATTAGAAGAACAATGTGAATGGTGAATTATGGCCGAAGATATTCTACTGTAAAATCTAATTGTGGCAACTGGAAAGATCCTTCGAACAAGATGCGCGGCGGTTGTTGATGTGTTATATTATATCAATGTATTGTATTTAATTGATATTTGAATGTATGTTCAGTAGTTCGCTATTCAAAAATGATGGTGAACGAGAGTAAATAAAATTAATTTACCAGGTGATTAGATTTTGATGTGTGTGACATCTACAACACCAATCACTCTTGGAAATGCCGCTCTGTCGTGAGATCCTGCATACTGCAGGTCTTTCTTCAATTGCTGGCATTTTAACGATGTTATTGTACAAATGAGCTAAAGCTATTGACACTCGTTGTATAATGCGGCACGTTGTGGATTCGTGCATCCCCATAAAGTCTGCTACAGCAGCCAAATGCCGAGAACTAGCATAAAATCTAAGGCCTGTGAGTAATTGGTTTGTTGGAGAAATACTATTGTTCTGTGAAGAATCATCATTTTCATCACATTTCACTATGGATTCAGATACTTACAAGTCGTGAGAGTATTCCAATTTATTTTCTTACATTTCTACTAGTCGAAAAACCGTCCCTTTTAATAATAGAAACCTCTTGAAAAAAGTTAATTCATTCATACTATAAAACTATTCCGATCTCGCGTGAATTCGTCTAGGAAAACCGTAATCTATTATTTCCAATGTTTCTGAATCATCTTCCAGATTAATTTCATTTCCAAATTTAGTCATGATTCTCTTTATAAATTAATTACATTTCAAAATTCATTTTTGAAACAAGCATAACATATGTGTCATCTATGAATTTAGAGCGAGAATTCATTTAATCCTGTCATTTCGGGCGATTGTATTCAAGCGTTGGTAACGACTTTCAAACTAGGATAACGATAACACTAATCAAGGATTTGTACTTAATCTGTAGTCTTGTCATAGGGTGCAGGCGGCCCTAATTAATCGAAATTCACATGTTTTGCAATGTCATTTTCAATTGACAGTATGGCCAAGCTTGTCAAACAGGACTGACTCATTGTAGAACGGAGATGGATTTTTATCAATTTTTGTTTCGAAAAACTCCTTTCACAAGAAGCCACGGACACAAATAGTTTGAACCAGTTTGAGCGCCTCGGATATGTTTGATAATGACTGACGAAAGTCCATTTCAATAATAAATTTCAGCATTTGAATTGATGTCCATGAAGCTGTATCATAAATTTTATTATGGCAAAATTTCTTCCTCCTCTAAGTCGTCGAAAGTAGCTGTAAACTGATGAATATGAATTATTATCGCTTCATCATTTGATCTAAGAAGATTTTCTGAGTGCACAAAAGCAAACTGTTCATATACATTGTTAATCGATGTAAGTCTTTTTTCTAGTTCTACATGAAACTTGTCGATAAACTCTTACTTGCTGTGTTTTTAAACCTGCATCCTGAGCTTTTTCTCCTGGCATAATTTTTTTTTGACTCGCTTTCGATTTCTTTCGACTCCAATGTTCATTTCAGCACAGGTGGTGGTCGCATATTCTGAGGCCTTATGAGCTAGTTCTCCTCGACTCTCTTCTAAAAATATTTTCAGGGCTCTCAGCTTCAGTGCACACTTTTCTAAACTATTTCCTTGGATTTGAAAGTATTTTTGGGCTTGGTTCACTTCTCGTAAAATATGGTACCATAGATGCAAGAAGCAAAGAAAATTGATGTTACAAATGTTACTATGGCTCTCTGACGCATCGTTTCTGAGATACGGGGTGTGAAAAAAAAAATTGTTTTTCGAAATTACTTTCGGCACCGTACACGATTGGTAGGATATGAGTACGCAATAAAACACATTTTTTGAATTTCGTGAAAAAAGGTACGCCATTGTTTTTGATAAATGAAAGTTTAACTATTCACTTATGAAGGATTAAGATCCCGAATTTACAGTCCCTTATTCTGAAATACCCTGTATATTTTTCATCTTCCGTAACTTTATACAGATACAGAAAGTCTGGACTATTCAATTCACACCTCTGAAGTAATTCAGCCGATGCCTGCAGGGAAGCTTTATTAAACCCATCCGAGATTTCCCTACCTATTGATGCAAAGTACTCATTCATCTGTTCTTCTATGATTCCTTCATCCGATAAGATACAATTTTTTTCCTTCTATTATTGTTGTTTATTTTCTGATTTAAAATTTTTTTTCAGATTGGCTGTTCTCACTGAGTCAGTTATAGCTCTCTTATCACTAGACTAGAATGATTCAATGAGGGAAGGTGTTGAAGCCTGAAGTCTTTTAGGCATTGAATATTTTTCTATGTCAACATAAATTGAATTTATCATAGTAGTTTAGAAAAATAAATGATTTTTGATTGAATAAAGTCTGTCAAATACACGAGTTGGACTTTCATTATTTTATATAAAAAAGATCTATTTAAAATACTTCAATAGCCTCTATCGGTTGATTTTTCCTACGCGCTTCAAACGGCGACCTTAAGATTACTATTTTACTTCTTTCATTTGATTGTCCCTGGAAATATATGTTATAGTCACCAGAAAAAACGAAATTGTCCGTAGGATAAGTGTAGTGAGTAGATACTCAGACACAACTCAAAAGCTTCTTCAACGATTGACATAAATGTTTCGAAATTTCCAGAAGATGGTCGATACAGGGTGTTTCACCATAAACTGGACAAACATATAGCCGTGTAGATGACACAGAGGTAGTCATTTTTGCCTTATGACATATACCCCGTTTTCGACGCATAAGCGAGATAGGTACAGGGCGTTTGATGTCAACTTTGAGCAATATTCTGATGACTGTGGTGAGTTATGTGTGACACTTGAAATAACGGTTTCTTGTCACAGCCTAGTATTTTTTAGTGCTCAAGACAATTTTGGTGTAGAATTCTGAAAAAAAAAAATGTCAAAATGGCGGAAAATCTGCAAAGTTGGAATTTTTTTTCTCGGTTGCCAATTTGGGAAGCACTATTTCAACGTACTCGATTTTGTAAGATTTTCCGTGAAAAAATTTTTTCAAAATTCGAACTCAACTTTTTTTAACATGTCTTCAGTGAAAAAAAATTTCGACCGAAATTGTTGAAATATTCCAAGGCTGAACTTCTTCTTATTCTCAACACTTGTGTCGAAACAGAATGAAAAAATATTCATTAGTTTTCTTTTTGTAGGCTTCCAAAGATTACGCTCGGAGTACTTTCATAATTTTTATCCAAAAAACTAGTGAACTTACGATGGCAAAAATTTTACTACTTGACTACCAGAAAGTTCTAGATAGAAATATGAATTAAAAAACACAAAAAAAATTTTCAAAAAACTTTGGGGGGAATCGAACTCCCGACCTTCGGACAGTAGCGACAGTTGAGTCACCTTTCCTGTCTAGGTGTAAATCGGATTCATTCTTCTCATTAATGTCCGTTACCAAGCAACGTTAGTTAATTAAATTTGACAGTTTATTCCAATATTATTTTGAGAGTTCTCCAAACGAATTTGAGTTCAAGCAAAAATGCGCTTTTCAATTTAGGAAAAGAGTGATATGATTAAGGCTTATTATGAAGCGAATTCTTCAGGAAGGAGAGCCAGGGAAAATATGGCAAATTTGTGTTTCTTTTCCCGTTATCGTTGTTATTTCCGCATAATTCAAAAAATACTGATGCGATCATGATGAAGCTGAGTAATTAGTTAGCAAATGTGAATGCACAGTTGGGTAAAGAATTTCGTGATGATCGTGTCATTAGAACAATAAAAAAATTGCAAAATTTCTTTTGGTCACGAATTTGAACTTACGCGCAAAAGCTCCTGACTTCTTGAATATTATTTATAGTATTATTGATTGTTTATACTGATTACTCTTAGGTTTATCGGGGGGACCCCTCAGAAACTACAAGCTTCGAAGCTTATCTTCAACTTGTACGAGTTCGGAGATGTTGTTTCGCATGAACGCAATACAATAATAAATCAATGAAAAATTGAAAATCGTATTTAATATCTGAGAAAAAATCTTTAATCATAATACATTCTCGAAAATATCACCATTGTTCTGAATACATAATCGAGACCTTTTTGCAATGCTATCTACCGCCGAGGGAATCATTATTGGGTTTCGACGAATTTCATCGGCTGCTTCATTAATTCGTTGCACCAACTCTTCCTTTGAATTGACTCGAGTCCTATTGTCATACCAAGACTCTTTATATGACCCCAGAAATAAAAATCGAGGGGTGTTAGGTCTGGAGAACGGGGAGGCCATGAAATAGGCCCAAATCGACCAATCCATCGACGGGGAAATTCCGAATCTAGGTTGAATAAAATACAGGAGCTCTCTTGGAGCGAAGAAATGGACTGGCGTACCAGTTCTTGTCGCCACGAGAATCAAAGAAATAAAAAATTGATGTATAAAAGAGAAATAAATACCACAAAGTAAACACTGAAGGAAATGGTACTTACGGTTGTTCAGATTTAAAAGTTACGTACCTGCTTCTGTCTGCATTCGTAGGTGTTGTACCGCGTAGAGTCCTTATCTCACTTGACGAATGCACTTTTAGGTACGAATGTAACGAGGTCCGACTGTGGGAAGAAAACTAGAGTATATTCGAACTTTGGCGTATCGAGGTTGCGACGTGACAGCGGGTGAATTTGCACTGAACAGGTAGAACAGAAGGAAGATTCCGGGTTTTTCGGAGAACCACAGAAAAAGTGGGTAGAGTCATAGACCTGTTCTTCTTTGCAACCGACCGGGAAAGCCCATTTCAGTAGGACACTTTGTGGTATCAAACTAATGAGAAATCTGAATTTTGAACAAGGTAATCTCGGACATTTCTTACTATGAGTGTGCTGGGCAAACATCATGCTGGTACCATGCTTCTTGGAATTGATTCAATGGAAGATCTTCCATAAGGTTGGGTAGAGTGTCCCGCAAGAATTGTAGATAACTGTTTCCAGTCAATCTTTCAGGCATAATGAAAAGTCCGATTATGAATCCATCCTTCATTTCTGCCCAAACATTGGCTGAAAACCTCTTCTGGCTATTTCTCGATACCAAAAAACACTATTTTTGCTGTTGAAGGTAGCTTCATCACTAAATAGAATATTTCTTGAAAAATTGCTTTTTTCTCTTGTCCTTCTGAGGATGAATCTACAAAATTTCTCTCTTTTTCTCGGATCACCTTTTTCCAGATTTTGCGTTTTAAAGTTGGGTAATGTTCTGTTTGGAAATCTGCGGGCGTAAATTTCCCTCGCTCTCCTTCCTGAAGAAATCGCTTCATAATAAGCCTTAATCATATCACTCTTTTCCAAAATTGAATAGCGCATTTTTGCTTGAATTCAAATTCGTTTGGAGAACTCTCAAAATAATATTCGAATAACCTGTCAAATTTAATTTGACAGTGTTCTCTACACTGCTATATATGTTTGTCCAGTTTATGGTGAAACACCATGTATATGGCAACAACAGTAAAGTTATGTTTAGCCAATCTTATAGCAGCCATTCCGACTATTCTTTCGACAGAGGTCCCTAAAATCGTCCAACACATTGAAATGGATGCCTTTATGTAATACAACCGCTGCATCACCATGTCTAGTGGACTGTCGGCAATATGCATTTGCAACCAATTAATTTCCCAAAGAAATTCTGTCAAGAATATCGTAAGATAGCCAATGTTCCGTAATACATGCCAAGTCTATTTTCTGCTCATTCAGGAAATGATGGAAATGGTCAACTTTATTACCCAATGATTGTAAATTTATGTTAGCAAGAAGAAAACGTGAAAGATTCTCACCAGTTATCAGCTCGGTTTCAGTTTCGTCCTCCTCGAAATATTCGAAAGCGTCGTATTGTTACTCCCTCCGGCCAATTTTCGCACTTATAAGTATTTCACGATGCTGATGAAATCTAAAATATTTTCAAGGCATGAGCACCTCCAGTTTTTCCGGAAATGACGTCAACTTCCGTTCTTCAAATTAGAACACCATTTTTTTATTGCAGAAATAGATTCCTTAGAAAATTCCCGCTGAGCGTTAAAATTCGAAAAAAAAATCGAAAATAGAGCTCCGCTGAAACAAGAATAACTTCGAGGTTTTTGGATGGAAAATTTTCATTTTTGGGATTTTTCAAGATGTAAGATTGATGTATCCACTTTAAAAATCGAAATCGCGATTCATGATACAGGGGGTAAAAAAATCGCTAATGCCCTAAAGTGGATATTAACTGAGAAAACTGTTTTTGTGAGTAACACATGCACTTTTTATTTGCTTCTAACGAAAAAGATATCAAAATAATATTTCATCTTAATACTGGGTGATTCCATATAAGTTTGGTTGTGTGTATATTTATTGAATGGAATGCAGAAGAAACAAGCGCCTTCGAGAATTCCTGAAATTACAATAATTATTGTTCTTGGAATTTAGGATCAGAAATAAATATGATGCATATAGATTTGTTCATACATTTATGACCATCAGATATGTTTCAATATCCCTCAATTTAGTGCTGTTCTACTCAACAGCTGCTGTTGAGTAGTTTTAACAAGTGAATTGTTACTGTTATTTTGTTTTTATTATTTTATTTTCTTGGAACTTTCAGTCTCAGTTCAGGTCCTGCTCTTTGAATCACTAGATATCACTTTATAGCTGATCTTTTCTCAATTCAACATATTATATATTCACTATCTTTGCAATATTGGTTATTACTTTAATCATAATGTTGTTGATTTTACCTTACACATCAAGCTCATATTTCCTTAAAATAATTTTGTTGAATTGATTGACTTTTCTTTATTTTTGCTTATTCATCACCGGTCTGACTTTCTCTGTTTATGCTCTCCTGTTTAATCAGTTTGCTTTTATTTAAAGATCATGTTTTTGTTTTCATGCTAGCTGCATTTAGATACATTGACGATAATATGAAGTATTTATTAAAGGTGGCTCATGTGAATGTGCGATCATTGGTCTTGCATTTCAATGAAATCAGAGAGCTTTTAACTGTCAATAAATTCGATATTTTTTGCTCAACGGAGACCTGGTTAAGTGATCGAACTTCCAATAGTTCTCTTGCGATTGATGGTTATGATTTCTTACGCTCTGATAGAGGAAGTAGAGGCGGAGGGGTTGGAGTTTATGTTAGGAGTACAATAGGATACAAAGTATTGAAGTGTGATGCAGAATGCGACCAGTTGTGGTTTATTCTGAGGATCGGGAGTAAAAGGGTGGCAGTTTCTGTCCTATATAGGCCTCCTTCATATGACCACAAATTATTTTTGGATAGTTTCGAATCTAGGGTTATAGAGGTACTCCCTACTGTAGATTATATCTTGTGTCTCGGAGATTTCAATATAAATTTTTTCAATAGATCTAGTGTGGAAATGAAAATGTTGTTGGAGGTTTTGGAGAGCGTTGGCCTTGCGCAGATAATTGAGGAGCCTACTAGAACTCAACTCCTCGACTTTGATAGATTATATATTGACATCTGATTCTGATATAGTGGAGGATTGTGGGGTTCTGCCTGTGCCACATGTGAGTGATCACGATCTTGTTTATTGTGGTTGTCGACCTCAGGGTTCGGAGGGCAGGTCCAGTATTGCGGACATATAGGGATTTCAAAAATCTTAATTATGATCAATTCAAGAGCGATCTTCATCCCTTGGGATAACTCATACGACAAGGTAGAGACGAGGTAGAAGAAAAAGTTGATCTTCTTACATCGAATATCTTAACTTTATTGGATTTGCATGCGCCATTCAAAACGTCAAAAATATCAAAAAACTATGCTCCGTGGCTAACTGATACGTTGAGACATATGATTAAAATGAGGAACCAACTTCTTTCTAAATTCAAAAGAACTAAGCAGATCAATGATTGGGGAATCAATACAAGCAACTAAGAAATCTTGTAACTGCTGGTGTAAGAAGGGAGAGGAAGATTTATTACAACAAATACATCAATGACTATTTTAATCTTAAAAATACTTGGGCTCATTTGCGAAGAATTGGTTTTATCAATTTTGAAAAAACCTATCTCCCCTACGCAGTTGGCGATGCTGACTATATAAACAATCACTTTCTGAATTATGTGCCTGATTTGTCTCCTGATGATGAGTTGTTGTCTTTTTACTCTAGTCGTAATAACTGCATTGTTAATGGTTCTTCCAATTTTGATGGGGTGGGCGAGATTGAAGTGTTGGAAGTTATAAAGTCTGTTAAAAGTAGGGCAATTGGTCATGACGGTGTTAACATTCTCACCTTTCGTTTGTGTGCCCCCCACATCCTACCTCATATCACACATATTCTCAATTTTTGCTTGCAGAATTCTGTGTTTCCGAGCCAGTGGAAAAAAGCTCTTGTTGTGCCCGTGGCGAAGGTTCCTGATCCGAAGGACCTGAATGGTCTGCGACCTGTTAGCATTCTGCCTACTCTGTCCAAACTTTTAGAGAGAGTCATGTCCAAACAAATATGGTCTCATTTGGATCGGAATAAAATAATTCCACCTATCCAGTCGGGTTTTAGGGTAGGTCATAGTTGCACAACGGCATTACTTCATATTATATCCGATGATATAATGAGAGCGATCAGGGTAAGTTGACCTTATTGACACTTTTAGATTATTCTAAAGCTTTCGATAGCCTGAATCACAAGATCTTCGAAGCCATTTTGATAAATGTCGGTTATTCTAAAGAAGCGGTTGATCTCTTGTCCTCTTATTTGCCAGACCGGTTTCAGGCGGTTCTTCATTAGTGGTAATACATCATCCTCACTGAAAGTAGGCAAAGGTGTACCTCAGGGTTCCATATTGGGACCGATCCTTTTCATCATGTACATATCACAGTTCACCAAGTATGTAACCTCTTGTCTTTTGCATTACTACGCGGATGATACCCAACTGTATATATCCATCCTTCTATCCAAATGAAATGGACCAGGCAGTCGCAGCTTTGAATTTTGAACTAAATATTATTCAGGAAGTCACCACGAAGCATTGTCTGCATCTTAAT
Source organism: Adalia bipunctata (assembly GCA_910592335.1). Lineage (NCBI taxonomy): Eukaryota > Metazoa > Arthropoda > Insecta > Coleoptera > Coccinellidae > Adalia > Adalia bipunctata. The sequence continues at coordinate 48,356,347 of OU342950.1, read as the reverse complement.
GCAAAGAAGACAGTTTTTTGAGAGTGGTAACCGTATAGCTATAGGTTCGGAGACGGTTGAGCTACTGGATAAGGTTGAAGACTTAGGAGTTTAGTTGGACTATGAGATGCGGTTTACTGATCATGTCTCGTCATGTTTGCGGAGAGCTTACGGTGTGTTGGTGCTATCACATATGAACTATGCTGATTCAGTTTATGGACCTTGTTTGAATTACACTGACAAGAGGCGGATTCAAAAACTTCGAAATTCTTGTTTGCGTTTAATTTTTGGCATCAGAAAATATGAAAGAATAAGTCACACCCTTAAAGATTTGAATTGGCTTAACATGGAAAATAGGAGAATTCACCATTCAACTCTCTCGTTTATGAAGTTTTATCATAGTGTAAGATGGGACTATTATTTTCTAATTTTTTTTTTCTCTACTATGACTCCTTATGATTTTTGTTTTGTTTTTGTATTTGGGCCATAATGATGGATTTTTTTGTTCGGTGGATGCAGGGTTAGATGGAACAGTACACTTTTATAGTGTTCTGAATCTCGCCTGTTCACAGATTGTTCAAATGATTTTCTTTGTAATTTAAATTATTATAATTATATTATAATTATTATCATAATTGTTGGTAAACTTTTAGGACTCGCTTCAGCAGTAGCTGATTTTTTTATGGATTTAGTTTTTCATATTGAATAGCTTTTCCAACATATACAATGATGTTCGTTTATAACGAACCTCAAGAGACCGACAAAAACGGTTCGCAATAAAAGGCAATAATAAGATCTATCTATACAGGGTGGCCAATGTATTGGTATTGTATTGGTAACTTTTAAACCATAAGAGTTAGAAGGTCGGTCAAATGGAGAAAAAGTTGCATCCATAGAAGCATTGTCAAGCAGTTCAAACAAATCGAGACTATCAGGGCCGGTTATTGAGATATCATAAGAAAAGTAAATTCTGTCATCTTGATTTCTATTTTTTTCCCACTTTATTTCAAATATTATCAAAAAATGTTACAGGAATTTTTTATTCGACAGTAAATTATCCTCAAATTGACATAATCAGATTTCGTATCCAACGTTTCGTACTGCCTGGGCCACCCTCAACCTTATTTTTTTTCAATTCGGACCTGCATATTTTATGACACTTTTCGAAACAACTTTTAACGCTGAATTCAACGATATATCATGCAATTTCGTTCAAAGTTGATTTTGCAAAATGGTGGACATTTCGAACACTTACGTCATCAATGTTCATCATTTACCTTCGAATAATCATTCAATTTTTCATTGAATGAAATTTTCGTTTAATTAACATGAATTAGGTTTTTCACCTCTTGAAATTAGTGAATAAGTATAACTTGTTTCTTGATTTTATTCTGTTACGTATTAATTATTTACAAATTTCAAGAGGTGAAAAACCTAATTTATAATAATTAAACGAAACTATCATTTGATGAAAGACAAATGAAATGATTATTCGAAGGTAACAGATGAACATTAATGACGTACTTAGGTACGAAATTTCCTCCATTTTGTAAAATCAACTTTGAATGACATTGTATGATATATCGTTGCATGCAGCGTTAAAAGTTATTTCGAAAAGTGTCATAAAATATGCAGGTCCGTATTGAAAAAAATAGGGTTGAGGGTGGCCCAGGAAGAACAAAACGTTGGATACGAAATCTGATTATGTCATTTTCAGGATAATTTACTGTCGAATAAAAAATTCCTGTAACATTTTTTTGATAATATTTGAAATAAAGTGGGAAAAAAATAAAAATCAAAATGACAGAATTTACTCTTCTTATGATATCTCAATAACCAGCCCTGGTAATCTGGATTTGTTTGAACTGCTTGACAATGCTTCTATGAATGCAACTTTTTCTTCATTTGACCGACCTTCTAACTCTTATGGTTTAAAAGTTACCAATACAATGCCATTGAAAAAGTGGCCACCCTGTATATCTGAAATTGGTTCGTTATAAGCAGACAACACTATTTATATGTATGTATAGAGTATTAAGAAAAATAGTTTGAAGTAAATCCACATTTTCCCAACCATATAGAATGAATCTGTCAAAATGAAAGCTAGTTAGGTACCAGTGGAATCTAAGAATTTTGAAATTTCGCACAGATTGAAAATACCATCAACATATTATCTCTAGGTTATCATGACCATTATATACCGTGAAAAGCTAAGCTTACCTAAGTATAGATCATTATTTTATAATCAACGAGTGTTAAACCCTATAGAGGAATATATGGGAACAAAGATTCCCAGTAATTGAAAACTGGATGGGGCAATACTTCACGGAAACTTTCAGTTATGGAATAGTTAAATTGATTTGTCCAATTCCCCAAGTAACACAATGTGCTGTAAAACTTCTGCGGCAACGTTGCGGCAGCAATAATAAATGCTATTTAGCATTCACAGAAGTCCATATAGTATCTGCCAAATAGCTGCCTCAATGTTGCGACAGAAGATTTGGAGCACTTTTTTCTTTCTGTGGCAATGTTATAACAGCTATAATGCATTGCTGTGATCAATGAAAAAATGTTACTCATAGCAATAAAGTGTATAAAAAATGCATTTCACAGAGCTGTTTTCCTTCTTTTGAATGAACAAAAATGCTATTTCACAGCATCATAGCTTTCCCTACCAACCAAGTTGGTGGCTGTGTGTTTTGCATAGAAACAGTCAGAAATTTATAATAGGTTAGGTAAACTTTCAGCTGATAGTTTCGTGCACTGAATGTCAATGTCAAATTTCCTATCATCGTTTGATCATCTGTGATATATTTATTTCTAACATCGAAGTTAGCAGAAATTATGTTTGAAGATTATATGTTTTCCTCGCATCTATACCAAATTTTTTTGTGCCAACAGAGATTTATCGTGAAATCTATCAATCTGCCTCGAACAATATAGGGGGCCTGCAGAATTCGTACGATTTAAACAAAAATTGTCAATTTGAGCAAAAAAACAAAACTTCGAAACTAAGTAAAACTAGATTTATTTTGGCATATTCAATGGTAAAATTTGATTTACATGTGATTCGTGTTGGTGCATAGGCCTTAATATGCTGAATATATTTTTTTAAATTGATATGTTTTCAATGTTGCCACGTTGATCGATCAACCGCTAAAATAAGGAATTTGATATTGGTTTACCTGTGATTGAGTTATATTTTATGCAATTTCATTGTTTTTTGGCATATTTTTCTGATTTCATAGAAAATCATTAGTACTATCCGTTTTTTACTAACGTTCTGAAAAAAAATATTATGAATGCATATTTTGTTGTTTAGAAAGTGGCGTATGTATTTATATTTTGTGAAGGTTAAAGTCAGATAAGAATAGAGGTGAACTGAATATATATTTTTAGAAGAGAGAAGAACCCCTATATTTTATAACAGTGTTTAAATGTCGATTTTTCCCTATTTCAGAATATATATAGCTGGCATTTCATTATAATTAATCAAATACCAAAACTGCAAAAAATAACTATTTTTACAACATTTTTCTCGTTGAAATACTTTTAGCGGAAAGAAATCATATACTCATATATATACAGGGATTCCCACTTGAAAAAATTCATGCAACTTTAGTTTATAATTTTATATCGCATAATTATATAGAACCTTTACAAAAATTATGAGAACGCCACTGGATCCTATACAGAGGGCCTCCAAATCTTTAGCTTCTAAAACTAAAACTAAAACATAGGGTACATAATTACATTACAAGAGTTCGTATGGCAACGTTGCAGTTGTCATTTCCGTTGGATACTCGTGCATGTGGCGACCATTTTTAAAGAAGCCTTGATAAATAGTCATTCTGAAGCAATATAGCATTTATCTAGCATTTTTGTAGTCATTGTAGTACAATATTTCTGCGACAGCTCTATTGCTGCTCACGCAACAATATAGCATTGATAATTCATGTAGGAGCCAAAACGCCCAAAACACACCAAAATGTCAAATGTGCGCACGCGTCGAGATTGTCCATGTTGCCAGATGGCATTCAAAGGTACAAACTATACCTCAGACGAATAAAATATATCTTGATTCCTCTGAGAATTGTACATACAAATAGATATTTTCACGTAGAGGAGTATAGATGGAAACTCACATAAAAAATTATTCATCTCATAAAACTCTTTATTTTCTTACTCCATTTCAATGAGGACGTTTGGGTGAAGTTTTATGTCAATTAGGGATTATATTGTGAATTTCATATAGGTACCTAAATGGGTGTCCGAAATATAGTGAATTGAAAAAAACTATCTTCAATTTGAAATTCCTTTCTGTCCAATATCTTCAACTTTCCGCTGAATCTCCAATTTGGATTGAACTGAATGAACTGATAATGATAATATTGTTTGTATTTGTACCAGTGTGTCGCTCATTTTAAAACATTTTGTATATATTTTTGTATGAATTGCAAGATATATGTAAATAGGTATTTATGTCATAAGTATGGAATGGTCATTAGTAACTTCACCCAAATGCAAGCAGCTTATTAATGCGATACATTTTGTAAAGGTAAACGAATTAAAAGGATATCCCATTTCTGGATATTCTTTCAAGAACATGATGAATTCTCCGATATGGCAACGTAGCTGCAATTTTGACGTAGTTCTCGGGTTCCCGTTCTCGCTCGTCTAAACTTTCAACATCAACCAAATCTCAAATGTCACATGTCATTTCGTGAATCGGCGGGAAAGTGGCAATATAAATATAATATAGTTTGTTGTATCCTTGAGTTGAATTTATAGTATTTATACTGATAATAATTTACTTGATAAAAATGTTTAAAGTAGTTCAAACGGAAGAGAATGGAAAACACTTGTTATGTGTTGTCCCCGATTCATGGGAAAAAAACAATATTTTATTCTGGCCACCTGGTCGGAATGGGATGAATATGAGAAAAAACCCAAGAATCATTCCAAATGAAGATTCATGGTCGAAACAACTATGCTTTTTGAAGAAGAGCGGTTTGAAAACATTTCAAGAAGCCTTGAAGGCAGAGCAGGCATTGAGTCAGTTCGCTGATACAGAGGACGAAGAACTCTATCGAGAAATAAAAAAATATGAAAGGATGCATCCTGGTTTACAATACAAAGAAGAAGATTTCAATGATTTGGTTATGGAATCTCAAAAACAAAATCCCAAAATTGAAATAAAACAAAATTTCGTACTGAAGGAGAAAGTGATTGAATCATTAAATCAGCCAGAGGAAATTCCTCCCTCTTCACAGGGAAATGAAGGTAGAGTGGTTTGAGTGGTATTTCATTTGTCCTCCATACATTCGCATTAAATATATTGTATGTATATTAATAAACTTCAGTAATAAATTTTTATTTCATTTTAAGGTACAGTGTCAGAGATAACTATCCAGAAGTCCGAACTCAACGAATTAATAGATAAAATAGATCAACTTTCCATTAAGTTAGAGCAAAGACAGATAAGTTTTGAAATAGATATAAAAAAGAAGCTATGTGCAATGGAAATAAAATTAGAGAAACTCGTTGAAATTTTGCTCCATAATGAAAGATCTTATACTGATCCTGATAAGAATAAATCGAATATGAGCCCCAGCAATGATTTAATTTCAAATTTATTAGAAAGATTACCCATAACTAATGAAGAAGACATGATCTACACCGAGCAGATGCTGCAAAATCCCGCTGTTAAAAATGATGTAATCAATTATTTTTCAAAAATTGGAGGAACACTCGGAGATAAGAAGGGTATCAAAATTGGTTACCAGATCATTGATAAATTTTTTGACCGGCTGTTTCTCACAACATGTAGCTGGACCGGAACAACGTCCAACGAAGAAAAAAAATGCATCAGCGAAATATGCCTTCATGAAAAATGAATGCTGGTTGGAAGTCATCTTTAAACTCATCAATTTGAGTGACAGCCGTCATACATTTACGGACAACAACGATTTCATCAAAAGAATTTTGAGGAACAGCCTTAGTAGAACTCTCCAAAAGAGAGTGCTCGTTAAAAGCCCTGAGGAAGATGTGAACAATAATGGTAGCGAATACGAAGAGAACATGAATACTGAAATAGTTTGGTGATGAGAGTGAGAGACTATATGTTAAATATATAAGATAATTTATTAAATACATATATTTGAATTTTTAAATAAAATAGAAATTTAATGAAAAAACTTTTATTTAGCGAAAACATCGTAAGTATGTATAAGTGGAATAAAAACAATTTGTAGGTCTTCTTGCACAGGAACCAACTTACATTTAATTTCAGTTGAAGCATACCATTTCGGTTCTTCATATTCATATTCTGATGAAACATATATGTTTAAGTGTGAAGAAAGAATTGGTGCCTGAAAGAGATCCTTCAAATGTTTTACTCTTCTTCCCAACAAATGAACTTTGTTATCATGCCAAGCCCCATTTTTCATTTCAATTACTTCATTTCTTCTGGTGAGGAACCATTTATTTTCAAACTTTGTGCTTATAAGTTCATTACTCAAAATAATAGTATAAAAAAACTGAGTAAATTCACTTGGACAGCAATTTTTTCCGTCATTAGGTTTTCTCAAAACAGGATTATCAAATCCTTTAACACTTTTGCATGATACATTATTTTGAAGTTCCAATAAGCGGGAAGCTACTTGTTCTAATGTTCGATTGCCAGATCTTATCAGGTTCTTTATTTTTCCCAAATAATTTTCGAAAGGATAGGTGCTTATTGTAGGTAGAGTACCAAAAAGTTGCATTTCTTCTGTCAAATGGCATAAGTTGTGTACATTACTGGTTATAGAATGTTTTCCATATAATTCTCCATACTTTTCTATGAAACTTTCCAGAGAAAGTTGTGCAATATTCATGAAGTCTTGAAAATGCTTGTTGCTGCAGATGAAAATTGCAACAAATAAAAGTAAAAAGTGTTGATGAAATTCTGGACTCAGAACCTTTTTTAAAATTACTGGACCACAATAAAATAGAAAATTCCTGAACTCGGTTCCTTTCCAAAATTTTATATTTTCCAATGATCTCATTTTCCTATGGCATTCACTTGGTAATTTCAACTCTAGAAGGAACATTGAAACCAATTTAATGTCATTTCCAGACCACTTAGCCTTTTTTGTAAGACTGCCAGTGGCCCAGCCAGTTAGAAGACGTTTCATTATGCCTAGATCAATGAGATGGAGTGGATCACTCACTGGAAACTGCTGTACCATGTCTATGTCTAGTTTTTCCAAAGGCGTTTCCATTTTGTGGTGTTCAGAATCTCTTTTTTCTCTGAAACTCTCATTTGTTCTCCTCTCACAATGCAAATTGGAAAAAAATACTCTTTGCTTCTCATGAGAGTAATCCCCAACAACTGTGCATTTAAGGCAAGAACTGTAACCATTGAATGATGTTGTACCTTTGATCATACATCTCGCAGGAGTATCGCAAATAAAGCATCTAACACATATCTTCATGTGCTGATTATTTACTTCTAGACCATCTTGCATGAGAGACCTGAGTTCAGTTACGAATGGTGTCAAAAATTCTAAAGGAGTAGATGGCTTATTTTCTCCATAATAAAGTCCAACAATCATAGGATCCATGTCCATTCCCTCAATTCTACACAATATAGGCCACAATTGTGATTTAGAACTTTTGTAAACTGGTAGACCATCTATATTGAAATTGCATACTATCTCAGATACAATTTGTGGTTTATCTGTGCCTCTAAATATCTGCTGAATACAGTTTTTCAGTCCATTATTCCAGTACCTTCCTTTACCCATGGGCTCTGTGATGATTTTTCTAGGAGTTTCAAGTAATGTCCTTGGGTCTTTTGGCAAATCATTGACTCCAAATTTTGGCAAAAGTGACAACAGATCTTTCAATGCTGTGTGTTTTATCTTATGCGTCAAAGCCCATTGCCTTAATTCAGTTCTTGGACATACACAGTTTTCAATGTGGCTCGGGTTTTGAGCGAATTCATCGTCATCTTCACCATCTTTGAAATGATCTTCATAAAATTCAGCTTCGTCGGGTGCTATTTCTGCAGTAAACATTTCTTCGCACGATATTTCTAGACTGGTTGTCTCTTTTCGGCTTGTTGATTGAGCATTCTCTGTTTCATGGTCGATTTGTATGGTTTTTTCGTTTCTTTCAACGAACTCATCAGGTACAATTTTGATCTTACTTTGGACAGATCTATGGAAAGTTCCAGTCCTAGAGAACTTTTTGAATTTTTCTAGCGCATTTATCAAATTTTCTGATCGTTTCATTCTCGTCCTAACGTATAGGCAAAGACTGTTATACGGTTATACGAAAAATGAAACATAATAACCTAGCTATAATGTTATGAAAATTGAAATGCTATGTAATGCATGATTACAGCATTTAAGCTGTCGATGCAAACTCATAGTCATAATTTGAACATCACAGCATACCAGAAAGCGAATTAGCTTTCGAAGCTATATAGCTATTTGAATTGCATTAAAACTAGAACGGCAGACGAGTAAATAGCAATAATGCTATCGCAGCAAATAAGCTGTGTTCGTTGCATTTATTGAAATAAAAATGCAATTATTATAAGCAAAACTACAGACGAATTAAAAATGCTGATCCACAGCTAAGATTTAGCATTATTTGAAACAAAAAAGATGAGTCTTTGCTGTAAAAGCAATGCTGTCCATATTGTGTTACTTGGGTCCCTACGATACCATTGAGTTAAATGTATAGAACATGGACAAGAACACAACAGAATTTAATTAATGTCATCAATTTCATTCTAAGACTGGTAGTGTGGTAAGTAAATAAAAATCAAATACAAATTATGAAAGTATTCATTTGAACATCTTTAATAGTGCAGCAAATACTACAGAATGTACATAATTAATTATTGAAGAAAAAAATTCATCATATAGTAAACTCAATTGAATTGGGAAAATTAGATAGTAAGCATTTAATTGATTTTCATAGAAAGGTACCAACCGGTATAACAACTTCGATTGCATTCATAATATGCCAATCTGCCATCACTAGATTATAGTCAATATTCCTGTTATCCAAAGCTCGCGAAGCCTCAAATTCCTCCTTATTCTTAAAACTGAGAAAAGACGTCTTGATACTTAGAGAATGAATCTGTTCTAGATGCTGGATCAACAACATATCATGAGAGTATGAGACTCGAGAGCAATTTTTACTTCTTCGGGACAAATAGCACTTAATATGCACAGTCTGTTTTTTAGTTGGTGAACATGGTGAACATCTTTCAAGTGACGATTTTGTCGAAACACTCGAATATTTCTTTCGACAAACTTGATAAATTAGATTGTCGCTGAAAATTGATAGTTTCAATATTACAGAATACATAATAATCAAACAATGAACACTCACTTATCCATCCTGAATGACCGACCTGTTCAGTAGAAAACCTAGAAATGCAAGAAATACTAGAGAATTGCTGGTCTACAAAAGTAGTTTCGATTTCCAATATTCTAATCCTTCAAATCAAAGTCGGTTAGCACAAATACTTATTCACAGGTATACAGGTAACAGAAGTTATGTTGTATGACAAATATTGCACTTGCCACTTTAAAATATAACTTTGTATCTTTGTAATACTCGTAAATATTTCAGATTTCGGAATTGTTGAGCTTACGACAGTGACACAGAATGAGAAAAGAGGTTATGTTATGATTTGAAACTTCGTGATCTGAAGAGTATGACAGAGATGACCTAATTTTCTCTCTGTCGTTCATTCACGACGTGCGCTTGCCGCTGATTGGTCGAAAGATTTCGCACCGACTGTGGAATTAATGTATGCTCTCAATGTCACCTCAGAGAACTTATAGTACATGGAATGCCATTAGCCTTGCTGTTCAGCTTAAAAAGTGGATAAACATCTCCAGTTGGAGGAATTCTGAAATTTCCATATTGCCATGGTTACGCTTGCCATACAGAATAGAAACACAGAAATACTATGAATTTTATAGTCAAGATCCGATTCACTTGGCATTTCGGCAAACATTTCTGTGTTTCTGTTCGGTGTGACAGGTCGTATCCATGGGAACATGAAAATTTTGAGATTCCTCCAACTTGAGATGTTTACCCACTTTTTGATACATTAGCTAGGCACACACGAAAGGGAAATCTGTCAGATCTGATCCGCAGTCCAGATTTGTTACAGTTCTGGACTGCAGATGGGATCGCTCCCGCCGATCTGGTCTGTCGAGATCATTGAGATATATGATCCGCGACAGACCAGATCGGCGGGAGCGATTCCATCTGCAGTCCAGAACTGTAACAAATCTGGACTGCGGATCAGATCTGACAGATTTCCCTTTCGTGTGTGCCTAGCTATTCATACACATATCAGGTAACACATGTTAAAATCGGTGATAGACGGAAATCTAATTGATCGTTTACAATTAGGAGATTTTGTTTTTGAGCTGAGGCTATTTCTAACATTTCTAAAAGATCCAAACGTCTACCTTTATCACCCTTATGTAGAATTTTTATATTATTGAAGACAATGAAGTGGTTGAGAGTAATACAGTGAGTGGAGAAACCTGTTGTTGATTTATTTTGTAATATAGATCTTTTATGTTCATCAACTCTAACTCCGAGAGAACGACCAGTCTGACCTATATAAAATGCAGGGCACTCGTCACATGATAGCATATAAACACCACTCAACTGCGAATTATTCAGTCGATCCTTCCCATTGAAAACAATTCTTCTTATTGGTACATACAACATCAATTTCATTTTTTCTGATTCTTCGACAGAGTTGTTCACTGATAGATGGGATGTAGTTGATATACACAAATTTCTTAATTTCATCATTAACTTGAGGTGGATAAATTAAAGTAAACAATTTGGTTTGTTGTTTTTTGAAAATTAATTTGTTTATTATGTTAGGGGAATAGCCGTTGTTTATGGCTAATGATTTAAGAACTCTAACTTCATTTTCAAAATTAGTTTTTGACAATGGAATTGAAACCAACCTATGTACCATGGCATGGAATGCAGACATCTTGATCTTATAAGGGTGCGAACTACTGTTGTGAATCAGAATATCCGAGAAGGTGGGCTTTCTATATATATCGAATTCAAGATGTTCGTTCACTCTTTTAATCTGAATATCTAAGAAATTTAAACACTTGTTGTCATCCAGAGTGAACTGAACAGAATTATAAAAGGAGTTCAGCAATTCCAAAAATGTTTCAAGTTCCGAAGTCGAGCCAGTCCATATACAAAAAAGTCATCCACATAACGTTTCCAGTACAATACAAAAACAGTCAGAATAACATTCATAGGGGAAAAAATTCTCTTTTCTAATGCGGTCATAAATATTTCACTGAAAAAATTAGATGAAGGAGAACCCATTGGTAAACCTCCAAGTTGTTGATAAATATTATCATTGAATTTGAAATAACTTTGACCTATAGACATATCTTAAGTAGTCTCATTGCCTCTTCCTTCACAACAGTATAGTGACTGAAGGGTTTTCGCTAAGTTGTTGGTTAACTAAATGTTCGACTTCTGCAGTTGGTATGGACGGAAACAAATTCACTACATCAAAAGAAATTAGTTTTGCATTTTTAGGGATTTTTAGATTTTTAAATTCCCTGGTCAAATCTATGTTATTTTTGATGGAATATATTGGATTATGTTGAATCATATCGGGTAGTACTGAATTCAGATATTTACATAATTTTGAGGCTGGTGCATTGGTGTAGGAGACAATGGGTCTCATCGGACAATTTTCTTTATGTATTTTCGGCAGAGCATATAACAAAGGTATTGTTGGGTTCATTACAGGTAACAAGTTAGGGCAATTCTTGATAGTTTTCTTCACTGCACATTGGAATTTTGAGGTGGGGTCAGATTTTAACTTTTTGAAATTGTTTGGGGTTAATGAATTTTCCGTTTTTCTTAAGTAGTCATTTTTATATAAAATGGTAACAGTATTGCCTTTGTCAGCTTTAGTTATTATCAATTCATTATCTGAGGCTTTTTTCTTTATTTGTTTCACAATTTTCATCTCAGTTTTTTCATTTCTAAACGTCGCATTAGAGATAATTTCGGCACATAATGATTTTTCTAAGTTTTGTTTGTTTGGAGATTCAATTCTGTTCAGAGCTAATTCCAGATTTACAGCTAATTGTTTGAGATCAGTTCGATTAAAATTATTCGGGCAGTACTTTAAACCTTTCCCTAACAAATTCAATTCACATGTGTCAAAATGTACATTTGTGAAATTCTTCACCTTCTCATAAAGGTTCATACTTATCTCACTCGTAAATGATGTCGAACTACTTTCATGCATTGTCACATTTTTCAAAAGGTTAGTCAGTTTTTTATGTTGATTCTGATATTGTTTATGTCCTAAAAACCTCACTTCCTCTCTGATGGTAAAGTCCAAATAGTCAAACTCAACAGGGGTGGTCCGGTAGGTTAGTTCACTGTGTATGACTTTCAGGTGGAGTTTGTTGTTGTCTCTTATCCTGTACCACTTTTTCATCTCCAGGGTGATCCAGGTTTTTATCGCTGTGTTTACCGCCGTTTTTGCCTGGGGTGACTCATGTTTACAATTAATTTTCATTTCGGCTTTAAACTGTTCAATAGGCACTGTTTGTTGAACCATAGGTGGTTATTACATCTTTTGATCTTCAAGAGTACCTTTCTGTAATATATTGTGAGGCGTGGAGTGCTTGCATTGTTGATAGTCGAAATTGATTCCTCACATAACCCTTGGTGAAACATGATTGAATAATAAAAGAAGATAAAAAACACTTGACAAAGTTTCACAGTTTTATTAAAATATTTGTTGACACGCGTGTTTCGGGTTTTATCCCATTTTCAAAACTGAATACATATCAGTACAGAAAGAATACATTCATACACATATCAGGTAACACATGTTAAAATCGGTGATAGACGGAAATCTAATTGATCGTTTACAATTAGTAGATTTTGTTTTTGAGCTGAGGCTATTTCCAACATTTCTAAAAGATCCAAACGTCTACCTTTATCACCCTTATGTAGAATTTTTATATTATTGAAGTCAATGAAGTGGTTGAGAGTAATACAGTGAGTGGATCTGTATTTTTCAATGGGAAGGATCGACTGAATAATTCGCAGTTGAGTGGTGTTTATATGCTATCATGTGACGAGTGCCCTGCATTTTATATAGGTCAGACTGGTCGTTCTCTCGGAGTTAGAATTGATGAACATAAAAGATCTATATTACAAAATAAATCAACAACAGGTTTCTCCACTCACTGTATTACTCTCAACCACTTCATTGACTTCAATAATATAAAAATTCTACATCTTAGAAATGTGTTCTGTAAGATTTGGAGCTTTTTTAATTAGATTGGGTTGTGTTACTCCATATGGGGTTAGCATACAGGAATGCAGGTCAGATGGCTTGTTTGTAGATCCTGAGTTTCGAATCATGGCTCAGTTTGCTGTGTTTGTTTATTAGGGGTATATATTTCGAAGGATGATGTAGGATTTGCGCTCAATGTTGCTTGTATGTAGGTTAAAATAGAGTTTCCGATCTAGCGTTAGTGTTAGTCCTAGATATTTGACTGAATTTGGTTCTTGTACAGTTTGGTTATTGAAAGTAACGGTGGTTAAGAAGGGTTTTGGTTTTCTTTGGGTGAAGTGGGTTGGGGTTTTTTTGCTGGGATTTATTCTTATTTTCCATTTGTGGAAAAATTATTCGAGATCGAAAATATTATTCTGGATGTACTTGTTTGCTAGGTCGCGATTTGAGGATCAAGCGAAGGATACAGTAGGCTTAAAATCGATACGGCCGTTCTATATTGAGGCGGAAGTAGAACCACGCGACATCTATGCGGGAACGAGGAGCGGCTAGGGCGATGTAGATCCTTACACTCCAAATATTTCAGGATAAGGAGAAAATACATCGATCACATTGAACCAGGAAAAATACCCTCTTTTGGAAACCACTATAGGTTCTTGGGCGTCCATCAGGTAGATAGAAGACTTGACGGGAAGGAACATATATCCAATATCTGCGAACCTCGATTAGAACATATATGTCTTTAGAATAAAATCAAAATATCTTAGCCAACGTTACTTAACAGTGTGCCATGCAACAATAGAGTCCAAACTTAAGCCATTTTTCCGCGTCAATCACGGTTCAGAACTATTTCGAAAACATTTCATTCATCGCTGAAATGCCACTATTTCAAAACGGTGACTTCACGATAGAAAAGTCAATTCAATTTTTAAATCAAAAAGAAACACGATACACGCACATAATTATAATAATATTTATGTTCGACTGCTTCATAAACACTTGATTCATGAATTCGTTTAGCGTCCATAATTGACTACTTTATTGGACACCACTTTATTGGACTCAAGTCTTCTCTCGATTTTGCCATTTTCTTCGTTTCACACCACTTGTTATAGGCCGCATACAAATTTTCAAAAGCACTTTTAGTGGGTATGAGAGATTCTTTAGCACTTGGGGCTGAATTTTTTACGCTTTACTTTCCCGAACTATCCATTTTTTCGATTAAGTATTATGACGTTTGTCACAGAATTAACGAAGTAATCAACTTTGTTCAGTGAGGTTGCTAATGTCCCTGATGGTTACTAAGGTAAGAAAAGCAAAAGCACACTTAATGTTCCTTTTGTAATAAAGCGACGAATATATTAATTGCCATTTCAGAAAATAAAATTTCTGCATTGCAGTCGAACATAAAACTTTGTATGCAACTCGTATATAATTAGGCTTATGGACTTGCCCAAATTATTGGCCTCGCTCGCTTTGCTCGCTCTGCCATAAACTTTTGGACTCGTCCATAAAGACCTAATTTATGTACTTGTTACATAAATAGCTATTATGATTCTGGTGTGTGTTTATACTTTATTGTTATAATTTTTTTCCTTAAGATAAATCCTGTATGTATGTATATTTAAAATGGATTCCAGAGTCCAATCAGTTCATGATTCAAATGTTCTCGTCCTGATTAACGAGTTGGTGCATGTTGGAAGAAAATATACAATCTATTCATACTTATTGGTTGAACAAGAGGAAGAACCAGTACCTAATATCAATTCAAACAATTTGAACATTCTTTTTTAGAACTAAATTATATTTCAGAAGTCTCAAATAAAGGTCTGCTCCTCTCGAAATGATTTATTCCTTCACATGTTACAATGCGCATTTCGGCAAGATAACTTGCCACCTTCAAGCATTCTAAAAACAAGGCTGTCTCATTTAAATAATATTTGAAATAAAAACGGTGAAAACAAAATAAATCCAACAAACATTACCAATATTCTTCAATCAGCTGATTCCCAACTTCAAACTTCAGTTCAAACTATCCCACTATACCTGTTCTCGAACCGCTTCAAATTACTTCGAACCATTTGGTGCGTGACGTCACCAGTTCGACGCAAAAACACGAATATTAAAACGAACGAAATATGTAGTTTCAAAATATTGTCACGCGAAAATATGGCTTTAGATTCAGCATAATATTCTACGGAACTGGAAACATAAGACCTCTATTTGATGTTAGTGATGTTACAGAAAAAGGCAATGAGTATTCAGAGGATCTTAGGAATATGACGTACAATGGAATCCTGCAGAGGTGTATTCAAAAACATGGGAATTCTGACTATATGAGCCATATACACACAACCAAACTTATATGGAATCACCCTGTTATTTGGAAAAAACTAATTTTAATTAAAAAAAAGTCGCTGAAAAGTGAAGAGCAGTTTTCCCAAAACAAGTTTATTACAAAAATAATATAAATTATTGAAAGATTATTTTTATAATAGAACAGAAAATTAAAAGTGTAAATTTCTCTAAAAATAATTTTTATGTAACTGAGAATTGAACAACAAATAAAACGATTTTAACAAATCAATAATCAGTATTACCACCCCTGGCATTGATACAAGCTTGAATTCGACGAGGCATGCTTTCTATTAAGTTGTTAATTTCTTCTTCTGTAACATTTGCCCATTCCTCTAAAGCCGCTTGTATAAGTTGCTCTGCGTTACCAGGATTATTTTGACGAGCTCTAATTTTTCTTTTGATCCTATACCACAAGTGCTCGATAGGATTATGGTCCGGTGAACAAGAACGCCACTCTAAAACAGTCACACCTTCTGTTTCGAAAATTTTTTTTGCAACTCTGCTGGTATGTGGAGGTGCATTATCCTGCATAAATAGGAAATAATATCCAAAAGCACCTCGCCAGAGCCTCACTACAGGTTGTAGCACTAGATCAACATACCTAGGCCCTGTCAGAGATCGTCTAATGGGAATTAAAGGAGTTTTCTCACCAAACATAATTCCGCCCCAAAACAATACAGTACCTCCTTTGTATTTAGGGATCGGTCTTGCAGCTCGGAGCCTAGCTTGCCTCCCTCTACCTCTTAAAATTCGAACACACCGGTCGTCTGATCGTAGGCCAATTCTGGTCTCATCCGAAAATAAGACATTTTTCCAATCTTCAATAGTCCAATTTTCATGCTCTAAACACCAATTAAAACGGTCAACTTTATTTTGCCTTGATAGTTCTGGAACTCTTAACGCTCTTCTCTTGAATAATTCCCGAGCGCGAAGTCTTTTTCTGATAGTTTCGACAGAAACACTAACACCTGTAGCTTGCAAAAATTGCCTTTGAAGCTCTGAATGAGATACTGCGGGATTTCTTCTTGCTGTTTGGGCTAAAAAGCGATCCTGCCTTTCTGTAGTTACTCTTCCACGACTTCTTCTCGGCCTATTCTTTAGGGTTCCTAACTCCAGAAACCTTTCATAGGTTTTTGAAACAACCCCTTGTGTAACCCCCACCGTTCTTGCAATCTGTCTTTGTGACATACCTTGTTCTGCCATTGTAATAATTCTTCCTCTCTGGACTTCCGATAACCCCACATAAGGCATTTTTTTAAACTTCGCAAAAAAACAAAATATAAATTCACTGCGACGTTCGAACGAAATGGTAAAATCGACACTGCAAAGCCAAATCTCATCAAGTGCTTATGAACTTAACTGTTTTTGTGAGTAAACACATGCACTTTTTATTTGCTTCTAACGAAAAAGATATCAAAATAATATTTCATCTTAATACTGGGTGATTCCATATAAGTTTGGTTGTGTGTACATACAAGAATGTGCAATTTTTGTTAAGAATGCAGACTTGTTTCAGAAATATGAGAACAAGAGAACATAATATATTATGAAACAAGGAATACCCAATTCGTGTATACCCATCAAATTACAACTTAACAACCTGTCAAAGACAGGCGGAGTATAGGTAGATGTTTGAAAATTTATAACAAGCTACCAAAATCTTTCGAGAAAAAGTTATTTGAATATCTTGTTAATTTAGAGCCTTACACTTCTGAGGATTATATTGAATAACCTTTCTTATTGTAGGCATTCGTTCTTTCTTTGTGTTGTGACACTATTTCATTTTACTGTATACTGTGTACCTACCTACTGGATGTGATTTGAAATAAAGAGCTATTAATATTATTATTATTATGTAACCGAATGTGCTGATAAAAAAAAGAAGAAATATAAGAATTTGACAACCACACTTGAGTTTTAAAACAACTTACATTTTACAAATTTCATTCCTTATAACTGGAAAGATGATCATCGGAAAGTAGTACAATATCATCTCTTGAACATATAGAATGAAAGTCTGAACAATAATGATTTTCGAGTTTCCAATCATACCAACTGCTCCAACTAGAGTATCAGTGTCTTATTTATTTCTCTTGTTTTGTGGAGATTAATAGATTCAATCTTGAAATATATCAGAAATGACTAATAATACGTTGATATTCTGTTCTCAATTTCGTAAATCTGTAGAACTATACGTATCTTAAAATCAGTAAATCTACCGTATTCGTAGGAGCGACAACACCGCGTCGCTACTGGCTCCAACATTTCAAAAATGCGGGAGGGGGATCGGGATGACCCGAAATCCGAACTCCCCTAAGTGCGTTGCGTATTTCATTGGGCGGCCAGTAATAATGACTTGACGTGAGATGAGTAATGACAGTACTCGCTGTACGGTCGCTGTGTTTCATAGAGATATAGACGTACGTAGTTTTATATTGTTGTGACTCCCGAGTGTTGAAATTCGTTTTTAATGCGTTTCTTGACCGGAAACCTATTTCGTTTTGTGTGCCCAAACTTGAATGAAGAAGTTCGTCAATGAAGGTAAGAGATTACACGATTTTCATCCTATTTGAAATATCCTTGGAAATAGTTGTTGCTGTATCACCCTTCAAAAAGTCGTCTTGCTTATCAGTTATCGTGTCTTAGTTAATAGGAATATTTAGGTAAATTAATTACATAAATTTCACTCCATGTGATTGAGAAAACTTAGCTATCTCTCTCGCTATCTCTCGATGAGTCGATACCAGTCCTATTTTAATTCTTTCAAACGCACAAATGACTAAATCACATCAATCTTGATATCAAGAAGCCCTGCTTCATCTGATGATGGTGAGTTCCAGAAATTTTTTCATGCGTTAATATTGAATTCCTCTTCATTTAGTCTTGCAAAATTGCCACTATCAACACCTATTAATTTCATTCGGAAAAGCAGCAAGGATACATTCATCGTTAGTTATCTGCGACAGCTTTTTTAGTGGCTGTGACGTTTTATGCAGTTGCGTTCAGTGGCGTACTGACATAGTTGGGGGTTCGACACGTATTAATGCCAGTGGCGGATCCAGCTCTCGAGAAGGGGGGGGTCACGGTCAGGTGGATTACATACCCGCCAATTGATTTTTTTTTATCAAACACAAGATTTGAGGGTTCGTCCAGTCCAGAGGGGGGTCATGACCCCCATGAACCCCCCTGGATCCGCGCTTGATTAATGCTGAATTGCCAAACTTGACGAATATTAATTTAATTGCTGATCTTTTCGAAGACAAAACAGTGTAAAATGATGAGTGATGATGAACTTTCCATTCCTGGAACTCCTCCAGAGCTGGTTGAGGCAGTGAAAACTGCTTCATTAGAATTATTGCCGAAGAAATCTAGACAAAAGTACGAATATGCTTATGTAGAACACTGACAACTGTAAGGAAAAATCATTTCCTTACAGTAAGGAAATGAATACCTATTTCCAAACAGTTGTGAAAACTCGACTTTTTCTATGACAAATTTTGTTAGGAATGTCAAAATTTCCTAGCTTTTTGCGGGATAAATTTTTTGAGCCTGAGCACTTCCGGTTATACCAGGGAGTGAAAATGAATTTGTTATTTTTTTTTCAATTCATTCGTTTCTAATATGATTGAGTATTCAATGGTGAATACATTTCAGTTAAAACCATTGTATTAATTCAAACAGTTCTCAAAATATCGAGAAAAAAACTGAAAAAAGTAAAATTTTCATAGTCAGTATTATGTTAATTTTTCTTATCCTGAACATCCCGAGTGAGAACCGTTTTCACAACGTCAAAGTAGAAGAATGTGGTAAGGTCATCTTTTGAATTTCATAAATATCATCACAGGTTGTGTTGAAAACTGTGATCGAAAATTGGCCATAACTTCTGTTTCTCAAATTAGAACCCTATTTTTGATGATAGCGTTGGATTCTGCAAAGGAAAATAGTGATAGCACTCTAAGATGATCTTGCTCCTGAATTCAGTAATTCCTGAGTTATTTGAGCTTTTCTGGATTCATGTTGAAGTGGCTGGAATTATGTGACCTTCGAATAGTTTTCCATACAAAATAAAATTATGTAATCACAAATCAGAAAATTATTTGTCTGACATATGAATTAATAAGGAGGCCTTCGGCCTCCGCCGTCATGGGGTCTGCTAAATTATTTTTTTTCAACTCATTTGTACTGTTTGGCCATTTGGGGGCCTATGCTGGTGCGGGACCTGAGGCGGACTGCCCCCCGCCTCGTTACGCCACTGGTTGCATTGAAGTCTCAATAATTCTCAATTGAATATTTATTGTCTCTTGTTTGTTACATTCATATACCTACTGTAAGGTAAGATTCGTTTCAGGAATGTGGACAAATGTACTTCTGATGTTTCATTCTAAATTTTATATATGTACATATACCTCTTTGCCGACGTTTCGGAGAATTCTTTCTCCTTCCTCAATATATAAAGATTTATTATTATAAAAAACGTATATGTATATATTTGTTTCTTAAAACACCCTGATATAAGATTAGATGCATTCTGTGGTCAACTGAAAAATATTTTTTGTGTACCTATCTGTGTTCTCGGGCCGCGTGAAGTTGGCGAAAAAATGTCGGCACAAATACTGAAATAATCCCCAATATTTAGTGCCCAATTTGTGCCCATTTGTGCCGTATGAATCAATTTCAGCACCATTATGGTTTTCGAGTTATTCGAGTTTGAAGCTTTTGGTGCTAGCTTCACACTTGGCACCAACATTTTTCGATTTCGAAAAACTTTTAATGCCAATATTTAGTGCCCAATTTGTGCCCATTTGTGCCGTTTTATTGACTTCATTATCACTTGTAGTTTTTGAGTTATTTCAGTTCGAATATCTTGGTGCCAGCTTCACACTTAGCACCAACATATTCCAACTTGGAAAAAATTTTGATGCCAATATTTTGTGCCCAATTTGTGCCCATTTGTGCCGAATAAATGACATTTCTACCATTTGTAGTTTTTGAGATATTGACTGTTGTTTTTCAGCCGGCGTGAAGTTGGCACCAACATATTCCAACTTTGAAAAAGTTTTTCCGCCACTATTTAGTGCTGAATTTGTGCCAATTTGTGCCGTTGAAATGGCTTCGATATCATGGATAGTTTTCGAGTTATGAACAATATTGTGTTTTATTAACGGCGCCATCTATGGGAAAAAGCAAGTATTGTTTCGCTTCATAATAGGTCAAATAATTATGTCGGCCTCACATATGTGATTTCTGTTACATAATAACTTCGCATGAACTTATAAATGGACCTCTGATTATTTAGCAAACAATTCCTTGCGTTAATCGAACAATCTATCGTTTTCGATGGTGAAAATATGTTGAATCAGGAAAATTGTTGAGTAATATTATTTCTAAATAATATTATATTTCGATATGGAATTCCAAATTTAATAAATACGATTAGAAATATATTCCTTCACAGATTCACTTTCCTGCATAATAGCAGATAACGTGTGGCGGCAAACATCAAACGGGACGATCTAACACGTTCTTGGCTAGTTGAAACGGCTGCTTCGTGAGCGTCAGTTTTTTATTAAAAGGACGTTTCGACATGGCATCTACGGCACATTCGGCGATTTCTCTGATTTGACATTTACTGGTGAATTTAATTCACTTTGGTAATTTACGCACCTTCTGCATCAATTGAAATCGAATTTAGCCAGTTAGTTTAGTTTGTAATGAGTGTTATGACTTACATTGCCGCTCATAGACCATAAATCAATATACTATTATTAAATCTGGAATTCCATATCGATATATTATATTATTTAGAAATAATATTTCTCAACAATTTTCCTGATTCAACATATTTTCACCATCGAAAACGATAGATTGTTCGATTAACGCAAGGAATTGTTTGCTAAATAATCAGAGGTCTATTTTTAAGTTCATGGGAAGTTATTATGTAACAGAAATCACATATGTGAGGCCGACATATTTGACCTATTATGAAGCGAAACAATACTTGCTTTTTCCCATAGATGGCGCCGTTAATAAAACACAATATTGTTCATAACTCGAAAACTATCCATGATATCGAAGCCATTTCAACGGCACAAATTGGCACAAATTCAGCACTAAATAGTGGCGGAAAATTTTTTTCAAAGTTGGAATATGTTGGTGCCAACTTCACGCCGGCTGAAAAACAACAGTCAATATCTCAAAAACTACAATTGGGCACAAAATATTGGCATCAAAATTTTTTCCAAGTTGGAATATGTTGGTGCTAAGTGTGAAGCTGGCACCAAGATATTCGAACTGAAATAACTCAAAAACTACAAGTGATAATGAAGTCAATAAAACGGCACAAATGGGCACAAATTGGGCACTAAATATTGGCATTAAAAGTTTTTCGAAATCGAAAAATGTTGGTGCCAAGTGTGAAGCTAGCACCAAAAGCTTCAAACTCGAATAACTCAAAAACCATAATGGTGCTGAAATTGATTCATACGGCACAAATGGATACAAATTGGGCACTAAATATTGGGGATTATTTCAGAATTTGTGCCGACATTTTTTCGCCAACTTCACGCGGCCGTGTTCTCGGACTAACCTATATAATATCATGATTAAAAATTAAGGTTATTATTTCACGTTCTTAAAGAACTTACCTATGTATTTGTGCTCATTTATAGATTTTATGTATCTCATTTATTTGGATTTGACGACCCTGATGAGAATAGTATAGGCAGTAGGTTGTATTACTTTTATCCCTTGATGTTAGAACTGTTTGTTGTTTCTTTTGTAGTGTGTAGATTTGGTCTGAGGATGCATAGGTTATACTGATGCGAAACCGGTCACCGTGCTGAATAAAGAATATTATTAGGAATTTTCGTTATTGACTTCACATTGAATAAAGATTTACGTACCTACTTATACATTTTGTGGACGGACATGTGACAATTTACTCATTTGGTTGTTTTTCATATTTAGAATGTTCTGAACTTGAGGCATACGTGTTGTATTTATTTAATATTGTTTTCAATTTTCCAAATTAATTGTGTTCATTAGTCAAGATTCAACTTGGAACTGTAGATTCCATACATATGTTCGTTTAAATATAAAATGCAGCATGTGAGGATAAACATGAAAAATATCACGACATAAGTAGTTGTTTTCGTACCTTTTACATTATTCGGATATTCAACATGGACATATTACAGTGGCCAATACCATGTTTAATGGCAACGAAAGTGATAGTCGCTTTTGTATTTTTTTTTAAACATTGTCTCAATTGAGATTCAAGATATCGTCGAGGATATGTAATATATTAAAAAGCTTCTCAGGTGTTTGGACGTTTTATTAAATTATCAATTCTTAATTCAAACCAAAATTCACCGACGTTTCGGTCACGACACGGACCTATATCAAGAATCAATGGTTACAAGAATCAATGGTTACAAGAATCAATGGTTACAAGAGTACGTATACTATACAGGGTCTTTCACGAGGAACCTCACCCATATTCATACGGGAAACTACTGAACGTATTTTCATGAAATTCAGCACTTATAAGTATTTCACGATGCTGATGAAATCTAAAATATTTTCAAGGCATGAGCACCTCCGGTTTTTCCGGAAATGACGTCAACTTCCGTTTTTCTAATTAGAGCACCTTTTTTTATTGCAGAAATAGATTCCTTAGAAAATTTCAAGTTATTTTGATGTAACATTTTTCAGTTTTAGTTGGAAAATTCTCTCTGAGCGGGAAAATTCGAAAAAAAAATCGAAAATAGTGCTCCGCTGAAACAAGAATAACTTCGAGGTTTTTGAATGGAAAATTTTCATTTTTGGGATTTTTCAAGATGTAAGATTGATGTATCCACTTTAAAAATCGAAATCGCGATTCATGATACAGGGGGTGAAAAAATCGCTTTCAAAGTTAGGGATGACAAAATCGTGAAAAATCAATTTTTTCAAATTAGAACCCCATTTTTTTATGGCAGATATTGAATCTACGTTAAAAAATGATGTGAGTATGCATCACACCCTTGCCCTAAAATGGATATTTTCTGAGTTAATATCCACTTGCTATAAACAATCTGAGTGTCCGTGAAGTTAGCACCCACATTATCGAAAATTAAGAAAATTTTTTTGCATTCGTTAGCAACTCGTTAGTAACTATTTGTAACCTCAAAATTTTCGTTTGTACCTCAAGGGAACTCATAGAAAAACGCCGCATTCCGCTGGGTGCTAACTTCGCGGGCATCCACTTCTCAATTTTTCGCGAAAAAAAATACGATTGGAAAGTCCTTCGTAAGTAACTATTTGCAACATAAAAATTTTCGTTTGTAACCTAACCCTTACTGAAAAAATGACACCCCCTAGAATGCGAAGTTAGCACTCACATTTTCGAAAATTTACAAAATTTCTACTTATTTCATTCGTTAGATTTGTAACATAAAAATTTCCGTTTGTAACCTAACCCTTACTGAAAAATGACACACCCTACATGCGAAGTTAGCACCCGCATTTTCGAAAATGAAGAAAATTTTTTTTGCATTCGTTACCCAAACAACACACACACACATCTTTTAAACATTTTATAGACTATATGAAATAGATTATTAGATGATCTATAAAACATCAAAATGTATTGAATTTCTAACCTAGGTTCGACGTAAAAATGTCCGCGAGATTTACGTTGAAAAATATTACTTTTTTAGACGTCTATTTTACGTAAAAAAAGTCTTTCTATAACAAGTGAAATTTCTGTTTTTTTTAGTTTATCCTAACTTAGTATCACGTTTGACATGTAATAGACGTTTTAGGATTTATGTTATTGTGATGACTCGCTAATGTCTATATATTGTGACAAGTACGGCCCTGTGCGCTACGGCTCGATCGAGAAGTTTCTAGAAACGCGTGGCGTCATAGCGGCCACGAATGTTTCGCGAAGTTTCTAGACGGGTCCGGACTTAGCGAGAAACAATC
The DNA here is from genome assembly GCA_910592335.1 of Adalia bipunctata. Taxonomy (NCBI): domain Eukaryota; kingdom Metazoa; phylum Arthropoda; class Insecta; order Coleoptera; family Coccinellidae; genus Adalia; species Adalia bipunctata. The sequence goes on along the minus strand of OU342950.1, from coordinate 48,331,707 downwards.
GGCGTTATGCATATAAGGGGCCCATCGACGATGAGAGATTCATTCAGTTAGACACGAGCGACCAGTGAAAATAAATACATAGTGCCAAATAAATCAGTAGAGATAAATTGTACAGACTTTTGTTAGAATAAGTTCATCAGTTATTAGTGTTATAAGTGGTGTAAATAAATAGTTTATTGAACTCGGACGTTTTATAACGAAGAAAACGTTACATTGGTGTCAGGTGTGGGGTGGATTTGAATGCCGATAACCAGATCGCAAAAACAGAAAATGGACCAGGCGAGTATGGAATTTTTCAAGCAAGCCTTTGAACAAATGAGCTTGAAAATGGATAAAATGGAAGAAAATTCTCGAGAAATGAGCTTGAAAATGGAAGAAAATTCTCGAGATATGAGCTCGAAATTGGAAGAAAAAATGGATAAAATGGAGAATAAGGTGGTGAGTCAAATTGCAAGTACTCTGGACGAGAGAATGGAAGCTATCAAGGAAGTAATAATAGATGAAGTTAATGAGAAATTTGATAAGGTTGACGAAAAAATTGAAGAAGTAGTTGATGAGGTTAACGGAAAATTTGAAGAAATATCAGGAATAATCGAACAGCATGCCAAAATGATAGAGATTCTGAAAAGAACTTCAAATGGAAAAGAAACTTCAGCTTCACCATCTTATAGCTTCGTGAAATCGGAAAACAACACAGAAAGTGGCAAAATGAAAATCAAGCCACCAACATTTGATGGAAAAGTTCCTTGGTCGACATATCAGAAACAATTTGAAGCTGCTGCGTTGGCAAACAGTTGGAGCGACAACGAAAAAGCCACAGCATTAATAATAGCTCTACGAGGAGATGCACTCAACATTCTGCAGACAATACCGGAAAGTCAACAGGCCTGTTACGAAGTTTTAACATCCAAACTTCAGATGAGATATGGCGATGCTCACCTACAGCAAGTTTACCATGCTCAAATAAAGAACCGGGTGCAGAAAGCAGGAGAAAATCTCCAGGAATTCGAGGCCGATGTTGCCAGATTAGTGAGGCTGGCTTATCCATCTGCTCCAGACAGCTTCATCGAACAGCTATCAATCCAGACGTTCGTCGACGGGATCAAGGACAGCGAAGTTCAACAAGCCTTGAGACTTGCCCGGCCTAAAACCATCGATGATGCTTTAGCTCATGCCTTAGAATTCGAAGCAGCGAAACAGGCGACGCATAGAGGGCACGTTCGTGTGAGACAAGTCCAAGAAGCAGACCGACCGGTTGAGGAAATCATCCGAGAAGAAGTTAGCAGGTTATTGAATGCCAAGAAAAAGGATGTTGTGTGCTGGTATTGCAACAAAAGTGGGCATTTCAAGCGAAATTGCCCAAGGATTGAAAAAGAGCCACAGCAGGGAAACTAAAAAGGGTCGGTGATAAGGGGCATAAATCGACCCAGGCTGAAAATGCCCCCGAAGTGATAATTCGAGGAATCATGTCCACAGATTTAACAAGCATATTTGTTCCTGGAAAGATAAACGATCGAAGCGTGAAAATACTAGTGGACACAGGATCGACTAGAACCATTGTGCGTCCGGAAATAGCCGAAGGATTGAAGAGTCGTCCAGCTATGATCAAACTCCGAACTGCGTCTGGACAAGAAATACCGACTTATGGATCAGTCATCTCCACCATTGAATTGGGTAGCAAGGTAGTCAAGCATGAAGTTCTTGTAGCCGAAATTACAGAAGAAGTTATCCTGGGATTGGACCTGGTGAAGAAACTTGGATGCCAACTGGATATGAAGAAAGATGTTCTTCGGCTGGGTATTGAAGAGATTCCGTTCAATGATGTGGATGACAGGACATATAAGATCCGACTGACCGAGGACATCACGTTGCCAGGACGGACTGAAGGCATAGTGACTGGTGAATGTGAGAATATTACAAGAAATGGCTGCGTTAGAATGATCGAACCTTCAGACGATGGGATACTAGCCAAAGGACTATTACTTGGGAAGACATTGGTAAGGTTGAGAGACAGCATTCCCATCCGATTACTGAATGTTAACATGTTTCCAGTCACCCTGAAGAAGAATACCTTGATTGGACATGGGGTACCAGTGTACCATATTTCTGGTGGGATGGGTACTGCAGAAGTTCCGCAGACACAGAAGAATACCGAAGAGCTGGTCGCCCTCCTCACTTCGAAATGTCAAGACCTTAAGCAGTGTCAATTGGCCGAAGTCAGAAAATTGATTCAGTCCTTCTCTGACGTCTTTGCCACCGGCGAAAGAACAGGAAAGACCGATGTTGTACAGCATAAAATCAATACAGGTGATGCACAACCCGTCAGGCAACACCCCAGACGTCTTCCGCTGGCAAAGAGAGAAGAAGCCGAACGGATCATTGAAGACATGGCGAGAGAAGGTGTCATTGAACCATCCAATAGTCCCTGGACATCGCCTGTAGTGCTGGTGAAGAAGAAGGATGGGTCCACCAGGTTCTGTGTAGACTATAGACAGCTCAACCAAGTTACGAAAAAGGATAGCTATCCCTTACCAAGAATTGATGACACACTGGATACACTCTCGGGATCTCGTTGGTTCTCTACCTTGGATTTGAAGAGTGGGTATTGGCAAGTTGGTTTGGATCCAAAAGACAAAGAGAAAACTGCATTCAGTATTGGAACGGGCCTGTGGCAATTTAAGGTTATGCCTTTTGGATTATGCAACGCTCCGGCCACATTTGAGCGTTTAATGGAAACTATATTAAGAGGACTCTCCTGGAAGACTTGCCTGGTGTATTTAGACGACGTGATAGTTGTGGGAAAATCATTTCAAGATCACCTGCACAACCTTTCCGAGGTCTTCCAGAGACTACGTGGGGCCAATTTGAAGCTGAGTCCCAAGAAATGCCATCTATTTCGAGAAGAGGTGAAATATTTAGGACACGTAGTTTCTCGGAGGGGTGTGAAAGTTGACCCAGACAAGATCAAGGCGGTACAGGATTGGCCCATACCGGGGGACAAGACTGAGTTACGAAGTTTCCTAGGCTTGTGCACTTACTACAGAAGATTTGTGCCTGGATTCGCAAACGTTGCCAAACCACTGACAAAATTAACGGAAGATGGGCAGGAGTACATTTGGTCCGATGATTGCGCTGAAGCCTTCGATCGATTGAAAAAGGCTCTGGTCACAGCTCCAGTCTTGAGTTACGCAAGAACTGAAGGAAAATTTGTGCTCGATACCGATGCTAGTAATATGGCCATTGGAGGCGTTCTATCACAGGTTCAGGATGGACAAGAACGAGTCATCGGTTATTTCAGCAAGGTACTTTCGAAACCAGAAAGAAATTACTGCGTGACAAGAAGAGAACTCTTAGCAGTAATCAAGGCCGTAGAACATTTCTACAAATACTTATATGGTAGAAAATTCCTGCTAAGAACAGACCATGCTGCTTTGAAATGGCTCCTGAATTTTAAGAACCCAGAAGGACAAGTGGCCAGATGGATCGAGAGGCTGCAAGAATATGACTTCGACACTGAGCACAGAGCTGGGGCTACACATCGAAACGCGGATGCGTTGTCAAGAAGACCTTGCCCCCAAAATTGTAGTCACTGCTCTCGTATGGAAGATAAGGCCAATTTGATGCGGACCACAGTGATCGAAGATGACTGGCTACCCACAGAAATTCGACGAGCACAGGAGGAAGATCCAGATCTGAGAGTAATCCTAAGTTGGAAGGAGAGTGACAGACGACCTACATGGGAAGAAGTATCCAGACTGAGCCAAAATGTCAAGTCGTATTGGGCCCAATGGGAAACGTTGAAGATTGATGAAGGCCTTCTGAAACGTTGTTGGGAAAATGAAGATGGATCTCAGCAGAGGCTTCAGTTAATTGTGCCCAAGAGTAGGGTAACGGACATTTTGACCAGACTACATAATGGAACTTCGGGTGGCCATTTTGGGATTACTAAGACTCTGGAGAAGGTAAGGCAGCGATTTTATTGGATCAACTGTAAGAACGACGTTAAAGATTGGTGTAGAAAATGTAAAGTTTGTGCTGCGGCAAACGGACCCTACGGTAAAGGAAAGGCACCAATGAAACAATATAACGTCGGATCCCCCATGGAACGAGTAGCTATCGACATCGCAGGCCCTTTTCCAGAAACAGGCAATGGAAACAAGTATATTTTGGTAGCGATGGACTACTTTACCAAATGGGTGGAAGCGTACGGTATTCCTAACCAAGAGGCAAGCACAGTAGCTGACAAATTGGTGAAAGAGTTCTTCTGCAGATTTGGAATCCCCCTTGAGCTGCATTGTGATCAAGGCCGAAACTTCGAGTCGAAGCTATTCCAGGAAGTTTGCAAAACATTGGGGATACGTAAGACTAGAACTACACCTCTGCATCCTCAGTCAGCCGGCATGGTAGAACGAATGAACCGGACTATGGGAAAACACTTGGCCAAAGTTGTCTCTGACCATCAAAGGGACTGGGATGAATACTTGCACTTATTCACGATGGCCTATAGATCTTCGGTTCAAGAATCTACCAAGGAGACTCCATCCAATATAATGTTCGGCCGAGAAATAAGATTACCTTGCGACCTCGAGTTTGGGTGTAAGCCTGGAGAGGATGTAGCTGGGGAGGACTACGTTAGTAATCTCAGAAGCAAGCTAGACTACATCCATGATAAGGTGCGTAATCAAATGCAGCAAGCAAGTGACCGGATGAAAATGCGCTATGACATCAAGGCCATTGAAGGTGGGTTTATCGCAGGAGATCTGGTATGGTTGTATAACCCACAAAGAAGGAAAGGTTTTTCACCGAAGCTGCAGAGACATTGGGAAGGACCGTACGAAGTAATGAAAAGAATAAATGACGTAGTTTACCGAATACGGAAGCCTCCCAGAGGAAAACCGAAAGTCGTCCATTTCAACAGATTGGCTCCGTACGCATCCACGCAAGATGAAGAAGAAGTACGCCTCGTCGAGGTTCCGGCTAAGAAAAATTGCGAATTCCAAAAATTCATGAACACCTATGGGGGACACGCATCGCACGGTTTGGCGTCACACAGGAAGTTCATCAGGACCTGTTTACAGTCCCCGAGGAATACTCGCTTGCTCATTGTGTAGCAGCTGATCTACGTATGAGTAGGGGAATAGCAAGAGTATTCAAAAACAAATTTGGTCAGCAAGAGGAACTAATGGGACAGCAGCCCAGAGTCGGGAAATGTTTAAGATTGAAGTCCGAGGGTCGGTTCATTTACTATTTGGTTACCAAGCAGAACTCTTTCCAGAAGCCCACCTACCAGAACCTATGGACCTCGCTGCATGGCTTGAAAGAAGACCTTCAGCGTTCCGGCGTTAGGAAACTAGCAGTTCCCAAGCTTGGTTGTGGACTGGATCTACTGAATTGGAGGGTAGTACGAAGCATGATTGAAGTAATTTTCCAGACGGCAGGTATACAGATCCTAGTATGCAGTTTCTACCCAAATCGTGTCGAGCTCCCCGGCAAAACTATAGAATGCTATTTCCATCAAAGGGGCTACTGTAGAGAAGGAGCCGACTGCAGATTTCGCCACGGCCCTCTGAAGAATCCATGCGATCTGTTCTGGGACAGAACAGGCTTAAGGAGGGGACAGTGTGACAAGTACGGCCCTGTGCGCTACGGCTCGATCGAGAAGTTTCTAGAAACGCGTGGCGTCATAGCGGCCACGAATGTTTCGCGAAGTTTCTAGACGGGTCCGGACTTAGCGAGAAACAATCGGCGTTATGCATATAAGGGGCCCATCGACGATGAGAGATTCATTCAGTTAGACACGAGCGACCAGTGAAAATAAATACATAGTGCCAAATAAATCAGTAGAGATAAATTGTACAGACTTTTGTTAGAATAAGTTCATTAGTTATTAGTGTTATAAGTGGTGTAAATAAATAGTTTATTGAACTCGGACGTTTTATAACGAAGAAAACGTTACAATATCATTAGATTTTTGTCGTTTTTTTCGATCAACAATCGGATAATATTTAGATGATCCGAAAAACATCCACACTCATGACCTCTAAAATATATAACATCATAGATCTTTTTTGGAGCATTGTCGTCATGATCGAAATTGGACGTCTATTAGACGGAATATTATTTATGAAAATAGTTGGTAATATTGTACACGTATATTAGATGACATAAGATGAACGTTTGTTCAATGTCCCTAAAAAGTCTTTGTAGTGTATAGTTTTTGACATCTAAATATTGTCAATTCCAAAACAATATGGATGTAATGATTTGAAAAACGTCATATTAATGACCTGTTACTGATTTTTCGAAGTAGGGTTATATGGTCTGAAAATTAAAAAAAAATTGACATTTGATAGTTTCAGGATCATGGTTATCCTAAGGAGATTTGGTGAGAGACTTCAAAAGTATGCAGATATAGATTTAAATTTTATAACTTCTGAATATTTTCAATATTATTGCATTTCCATCAGATCAGATTGTGAGTATGAAGAATACATACATATATGATAACCTATAAGCACACCAAAGAAACATGAAACGCGAAACAAGAAACATGAAACATTTTCATTCATAAAAACACCTCGAGTCTTATTTTATCAATGAAAACTGTGTCATGCTTCTTGTTTCATGTTTCTGTGGTGGGCGGCCCTGCTAATTATCAGATATAATATATTTTATCTACACAGTTGAAATCTCTCATAGCAGTTAGGAAAGCAAAAACAAGTTCTGATATGAAAAAATAAATAGGTATATTCATAATAATAAAAAAATAAATAAACAATTCAAATGTATGGAAAATATAAATTGTGTCAATGACCAATGTAGTCGAGACAATTTGTTTAAATAAAAATATATATAACAATGTCCTAGGCACTGGCACTTTGTGAGGATTTTCTCTTCGTTGTCTCATATTCGTATCGTTGGTTTGCAAGGCGTAACCAGTCTTGAGTTGCCTTTTTTATGGTCGTGTCGTTGAGATCTGCCGAGGTTTCACTCTCGAACAGATTATAAACAGCCTCTGGAATCAACACACAAACCAAAATAAGCGATTTTTTTTATTTTATTGCAATTTAGTACAACTTTTAAAAACAATCACAACAAATGTCTAAGATGATCTGAAAAACATCTAAACATTTCCTCGAAGATTTCAAACTCTAGAAACTCAATTATTCTTCAAATCCTGATTGAATCTATATTTTGTGCTCGACTTTTTGACTTAAGTGTAATGGTAATATTTTTCAGCAAGTTTTTCAAGTCGAGTGGTTCAGTATTATTTATTACTTAATCAATATCTCAAAGAGGTCTATCAATAGACTTCTTAGATAATATTCTTTCCAATATTTATTCAGAAAAATATTACTACTATGATAGAGACTTATAATTTCAGCCCTACGAAATCTCTAACGCAAATTATGAAATTCTATAATTTGAAATTTCAGATGATCTTGAAATATTTATCCTAAAATATTTAAAAAGATTTCAAAACTGATCATCGTGTGTAAACTATAAACATATATTCAAAAAGAGCGGATTTCAGGTATAATATACCTGGGATAATATCTAAATAAACAGAGTATTCAAAATTGTGATAACAGACATAACAATTCAATAGAACGGTTATTCAAAAGATGTCATTCAATAGACTCCTTCAGATGATCATTCTATGAAAGGTTACAGATTTCCAATCACAATATACCTACCTAATTTACAATAGTTAATCATTAATTAATCAACATATTCTTCAGTAGAACACATGTTATAGGTATAATATTCAGGGAGTAGTACCTAATCAAAAGTTATTCACTAGTGAACGGTTGTCTGAAAGATATCATTCAATCGACTTTTCTAGATCATCGGATCATGAAAGATAACAAATATCCAATTTTATAATAATTAGCTTATCTCAGTGCCACCAAATATTAGGAGGAACACATTTTAGGTACCTACTACACCGGGAATAGTAGGTTCCTATATAATTCAACATTACATATTCACTTTTGAACGGTTTTCTAAAAAACATCATTCTATAGATCTCAATAGATGATCCATCTATGGAAGATATTTTCATTTAAGATCTACCATAATACCTATTTTGCTTGAATCCAAAAATGCAGGTTAGTTTTTGAAAATTATAAATATAAATCTCATTTTTATAACAGTGATCCCAGATCTACATTTCAAGAGCTAAATGATGAAGAAATTATACTTACTACCATAAGCAATATTTGCACTCATCTTCTTCAATTGTGACAGCACTGATCACTAAATACTATATTCACTAAGCTAAGGCGAAAGCAAAAACAATCACTATTCGACTTGACCTTTTGACGAAGCAGTGTTCTAACGAAATGATCAGGTTCAAATGTCTTCCTATCTATAGTGCTATAACCCTATCCATCCGCTATCCCTATATTACCTATATGAACTTTAACATTTGTCGGTTCGGTTCGGCGTTTCGTTACCACGTGATCGAGCCCGATATAGGAGTTCGCATCTCGCTCTCTTTTCTCATCGTGATCGCATAGGATCACCTATTTTATTATATTTTATATTTTAACGGAATATGGAAACACGCTCACATTTGAATAGGCGCTATTCAAGTTATCGATTTCGTTTTTTTAAATTTAACGTAGATAAATTGTCTGACCCACCTACTTACGGCCGTATCGAAATATTAGAATTTATATTTATACTAGCTGGCCCGGCGAACTTTGTTTCGCCTAAATGATACCTATACCATAGCTTTATCTTAAGAAGGCCGTGCCTATACTTACTGTGGATTTCACAAATCGTGATCACCAGTGATCGGAAATCAACGGCTTGGTTAGATTTCTGAACTGCCAAATCGAGTTGATTCTCGAAACCCCCGTTTAAGTTGTATAAACTTACCATTGCTATTTTTTCAAGCAGGAGATAAATTAGGCATAATGAAAGTTCTGTCAAATGTCATCTGTCAAAAGTCATCTGTCATCTGTCGAATGTAAACTGTCATCTGTCAAATGTCATCTGTCAAATGTCATCTGTCAAATGTCATCTGTCAAATATCATCTGTCAAATATCATCTGTCAAATGTCATCTGTCAAATGTCATCTGTCAAACGTCATCTATCAAACGTCATCTATCAAACGTTATCTGTCAAACGTTATCTGTCAAATGTCATCTCTCAAATGTCATCTCTCAAATGTCATCTGTCAAATGTCATCTGTCAAATGTCATCTGTCAGATGTCATCTGTCGAATGTCATTTCCGCAAATATATTTATTACCCAAACTTAAATCAGAAAGATTTCAGAAATATAGAGAAAAGATGAAAATGGGCAACTCACGATTGATGCTGATCGTCACATTTACTTTACAATTCGGTGAAAATTCACTGTTCCACCAACTTGAGATCTTTACCCGCTTTGGATCTGATAATAGCCTTCCATGTTATTATAAGTTCTATGCAAATTACACAATAATTGTATACATCGCCATTCATACTCTAGTCTATACCATTTCTGAATTTCCTACCCTTCAAGAAAATGAAATGCACCGTTGCCAGACTACTTCATGGCTTATATTTTCACAACGTTCTATTTTATCATTGCATTTCTATTGAATACCGTGAAACTTCGTTCTACTATTATTAATCCCCATGGAATATTCTTATACCGTTGGTAAGACCTACTGCATTTTTAACTATTCACTTGACATGCGATTCTGTGGAAGGAAAACTAACCTCCTTTGTCCAAATGTCAAAACCTATTCAAGTACTCTATGATTGCTCGATTGGTGGTAACACATAATTCTATGGGTGGTAAGAAAAAGGAAGGCTTTTTTTTCTTTTCTGTAGGATATTTTTGGGAATATTTTGTTATATAAACCTTGCCCTAACAATAATAAACACAACAAAAAAAGAATTGTCCAATTTGGTACGATCGTTTGAACAATATGGCATTTCGAAGTTTTGAACCAACCATAGATCGCCTTTTATTAATATAGATTTTATTTCCAGAGCACAATATGCGTCATCTGACAAGATTGCCAGATTCAGAGTATTATATCTTGATAATTTATTACTAATGCGATTTTGATCTATTATGTATCGAAATAAGCAGAAAAAATGGCCTTTTCAATAATACTTTGTTTCCAATGCATTTACACCTGAAGAAAAAGATTAACATTCCGAAAATATTGAAGGCTGAAGAAACTAGGAAATTTTTGACTTTTTCTTGGGGGGGGGGTCAATTTTTCCCTGATGTTGGAATGAAAATTCAACGATGACATTTTCAATCATCTAGGACGAAACTGAAATAATAACACATATGAAAAAATATACCTAGTGAGCCATTTGAAAGAAATCATTGTGTACTTCAAATATTTTCTCTCATTTAAATTATGCCCAAGTGAACGTATTCCACATGAAGAAAAAAACGAAGTCGATTCGATACATTATATAGCGTGTTTCCATATTCCGTTGACAGCCGGTATAGCTCTCTGTCAGGCTGCACACCAAAGAAACATGAAATATTTTCATTCACAAACACACCCCGTGTCATCCAATAGTTGAAGAGAAAAAAAAGGACCATAATTTATAATTTTTTCAATAAATTGGGTAGAAAATATTTAAAATGTAAAACCATTCATATTGAATGCTGAATGCTGGAAATGTCAAAATATGTTAACGTAGTTTACGTGTCATGGATTGATATTTCGAGAGGGGATGCGAGCTGAGAAAATTTTGTTATAGGGAGGACCCATCTTAAATTTCATGTGCTTAATTTTGTCGCATGAATTTAAAAACAACCGGTATGTCTATGCGTATCTGCTGGTCGAATTCATACCTAAATAAATTATTATTTTCAATATGATGTTAATAAAATTGTAGCATAGCATATCCGAAAAACGTGAAAAAATTGCTCATTACTCTATTGCATCAAATGGATATTCTATAAAAATTTTAAAAACGTATGGTCGAAATGCAATATTTCCATCGACATCTTGAAAACATTCATAATCTTTGGTTGAGTGACTTTATATAAATAATACTTCTTAAAGAAATTAATCAATTCACAATTCTTCGACCTTCGAAGTTAGATATTTTATATAATGTATTCTAGATGACTAAATAATGTCGAATAATGATGTCTAAAATCGATGTGACATGGCATATTTATTAAACGTCAAAAAGTTTTTTTTTTTCGATAGTATCAATTAGATATCATATAAACGTTTCAAAAACGTGAGATCGAATTGTAATACAATTATTGACATATTTGAGACATACAAAACCGTACGTTTAAAGACAATATATACAGTATATATCTAAAAAATGTCAATCAATCTACTGTTTTATGACCATATGAGTTAGATGTTTTATTCATGTATTTTAGATGACAAAAAACAGCCAAATGTTGATGTCTAATATACGTAAAACAAAAGATGTCCATTAAACGTTAAATAAAATACCCCCTCCACGATTTTAAAAATTTGATATTCAATATACGGCTTTTAAATGTGTTATCAAAAAGCTATACATTTTTGGATATCTGCAGGATATAAAAAATTCTTCTGGTCTTAGATAATGCATCTAAAGGATGTTTTTTAGACATCATGTATAGAAAACATCTTATTTAGATAATCTAATTTCAATCAGAATTTAGAGCAAGATGGCTTTAGATCACTTTTGATATCGATTAGATGTCATTTAGATGTGAGTGTGTTGTTTGGGTAGTAACTATTTGTAACCTCAAAATTTTCGTTTGTACCTCAGTCCTCAAGGATACTTATAGATAAAGCCGCATTCCGCTGGGTCCTAACTTCAAGGGCATCCACTTCTCAATTTTTCGCGAAAAAAAATTACGATCGGAAAGTCCTTCGTTAGTAACTTTTTGTAACATAAAAATTTTCGTTTGTAACCTAACCCTTACATCGTTTAGGCAGGTTCCATATCTACCAGTAAATTCCTGACTCGACCCTCCTCTTGAATACGCCCATAGGCGTGGCCTAAGTAATCTGTAGATTATGTAGGCTACGCCATAACACGTAGCCTACGCCATATTACGTAGGCTACGCCCAGGCACGTAGCCAGGATTTTCTTTCGGGGGGGGCCCACAATAAGTAAAAATTGCAAATTTTGTCAAATATACAGGCATTTTTGATATATACAGGCATTTTTTTAAATTTCGGGGGGGCACGGGCCCCCGGGCCCCCCCCTCGCTACGTGCCTGGCTACGCCATAGGTGTGCATGTTTTCACTTTATCTGGAAGGTTGTCAAGAAATCCCCACATAATTTGGATGGTTCTCTGTTATGTGTAAGTTTTGGTTTTTGTTGATGCTCATTATTGCCTAAATAGCACACCGCAGAAATCCAGAAATTTCTTTTTGAAGATGCTTCTGCAACTCTGGTTTTCTCAACCTCTCATTACCCTCATCTGAATTCAAATGAACATTTCAAACATGTCATCTTGGCTTTCCCACACAATAATACCAAATCTCATGCGGTTTTCGAAGTTAGCAAAATATGTACATTATTTTTTTCATTTATTTTCATCTGCATATTATGAACGGCTGAACCATAAAAAAATATAAGTAGGTAGGTATCCTCTATCAGTAAGGAAGGACTAAATTAAAGAATTCGAGATATTTCAAATAAATGACAAATCACTTTAGCTAACTGGAACCAATAATAATCGATCTTTTCGGGTAGGTTTACATTTCGATGCAAGCATTGGTCCATTCGGGGACATTCGACTTTTTTTTTTGAGGACGGTTTTTTTGTTGATGTCTGAGAAAACTGAAGAATATGAATATATTTTATTCGTATCGTATAATATTGCACGAAATATATTTTATAGGATGGTAAACTAGTTTCAAAAAACTACTTTTTTCGACTTCATCATTCATTCCATTGACCATTACAATATACTAATATTGAAATTTCGATTTGATCCATAATATTTTCGATTCTCATAAAAAAGTAGAAATTATCCTCGAAATTTTTATATGTCCGGGAAGTGGGTACTTCCCGGACGCTTTTTCTTTGAGAAAGTAGCATTTCCTGGCATAGTCCGGTCGGCCGGATTAAGACTACTTGGCGCCCGGGGCACAATATATTTTTTCGCCTTCTCGATTTCAGCGATTTCCGTATGTAATTAATAACTCGATGAATTCGCCCCCAATTCTGATTTCGCCCTGGGCAATTGCCCTTTTTGTCCTGGGGTTAATCCGGCCCTGAGTCCGGAAAGTATACTCCATTCACATTTATAAAGTATACCGGTTGGCCATGACATTCTGACAGATTTCACCGTGTATTTTTTGAAAATGTTAGGTTATAGTCATTTTTCTGTCAGATGATTGAGCAATGTTGCCCTTTCTTCATAAGAGTCGTAGTAATTACGTATTTATCGAAATGTTTTATTTACTTTGGGAAAATAATGAATTTGAGAAAATATTATGTGAATTCAATAATTCCAGAGACCTGGCGAATGTTGAAGAAACTTTTTTCTCTGTTAATACTGGAAAAATTTCACATATATTAACATGGTTGGAAGATTCAGTTATGCTATTTTCTCGTACGGAAGACAAGAATCGAGTGTTGAAATTTCACTGAAAAATAATGGCCAGAATAGTCCGTTACTTTGTGATAGTTTATTCGAAAAAAAAAATCAAAGTACAATGGGATGAAATAAGATATATACAGTATAATTCATAATGTAATTTCCATACATAATTTCAATGGCATAACAGCTTAAGACATAATTTTTTAACAATATTCAATTAGTAATTTTTCAAGAGAATTGCACACATGGAAGAGTTCAGGTGAAAACTTCTGATGTAAGCAGTACCTAATATTGAATTCAAAAAAGTCGACTCATGGAGGCTATGAATACAATCATTAATAAAGATTCTTTTTCAAACTGGCATATAATAATTGGATACAAAAACTTGAGAAAACGGTAACTCAATAAAGAAATTGGATTTGAATATATAAAACGTCCATAATTTTCAATCACAAAACATTATTTTCTAACATTGTTACATGTATATGTTTCTTTGAGAAAAGAAAGGTTAGGTTATTTGATGTATCAAACATTAAAGCATGTTCAAAGCAATTACAGTAATAGCAAAACAGATTCGAACAGGACACCATACATTTTTAACTATGATACAAGAGCACAAAGATAAAAACCTCTCTGAGTAAGTATAGAGGTTTTGGAATTTTTTCAAAGAATAGGCTGACCTATTTATAATGGATGGAATCTTCTTCAGGAACAACATTTTATCTTTCTTTTGGATTGAGACTGACAAAATATCTTGAAATCATATCTACAACAGAAAAGGAGATAGAAAATCATCAGGAAATAATAAATAATATAACCTACATTTGGTCCTTGACAACGAAGGTCTTCTGACCAGATCTGGCCCTCCAAGCAATTCTTTCCCAGATTCCTGATTGGTTATTTTTCTATCTAGGTGGTTTGCAGCAATTTCCTTTTCCATAGTATAGGCTTTTTGTCATTTTGTTTGATTCAGTTGAACCTCCTTGATCGTAGAAAATCTTCGATACAGTACTAGTTGAATAAGGAGGGTATTCGACATTATTGCACTACTAGAATATCCAAACATTAGGTCTTTCACACTGCCGGATAAAGGGTTCTGTTGAACTTACACTAGTAATGTTCCTTTTGGAGTTTTTGAATCTCCATCCATTTTGAACTCCCCATTTTAAGTGGAAGAGACGAGTTCTCAGAATTTCCTCTACATATTATTCCATATCCATTAGATCATTGTTTGAGTCAGAGTAACCCTCAGAAAATTCTGAATCTGAATCAGATTCTCCCAATGAAATAACGAATGGAGGAATATCTGCCATTGGAAGATTACCCCTGTGTTTCGTCCAGTCCTCTGTGATAAGTCTTTCACAATGTAAATAAAAATTTTGCCACATATCTGATGTACATTTTGAAAGAGCCAGACTCCATAAATTCAACACTATATCCGTTGTATAGGGATGCGAATTTATGTTTTTGTTATAGAAGTTCTTACAAAACGTCCATGCCATTTCAATAGGATTGTACTGACAATGGTATGGGGGTTATCTAAGAACCTCATGCTCCTTCAAAAGGTCATCAACACATATCGTCTCTGTCTGTCAGTTCGATGAGGTAATATCAAATTCCAAAGTTGTTTCTTGGTAAAATTTTGATTAAAATCAATCTTGTTTTTAATCAACCAATCCTGCATCTCGCTTTTTTTGCTGGAAAAGGTGGGTGGTTTATCCAATTGAACCGAATGATATGGTGCATTGTCCATTACCACCACACATTTCACAGGAATCTTAGCTAAATATGGAATCAGTTGATTAATAACCAAATTCTGAAAAATTTCACTGGTCATTGTCTTGTGATAGTCACGGTCATTGTTTTTTAATCTAAAATGAAATCAGAACCTTCTAAAAACCCGAAATTACTTCCTGCGTGTAGAACTGTGAAACGTTTTCCTTCTGATTCAATTTTGGATCATCATATCCGATTCATGTGTCCAGCGACGAACTGAAGTATCGTTTTGGTAAATCCAAGTTTCTTGTAGAAACACAAATCAAAATTTGCGCAGGAAAGTAATTTTGTCTGCAACAACATGTTTTTGTTCACATAAAATTTTGCGTTCATTTACCCTTTTGTATTTGTAACCCATTGATTTCATGATTTAAGTGATGTCCGTCCTCCGTTATATTCCAAATGTTATTTTGCAAAAGTGAGTAGATTATCAATCGAAAAATGTTCATGTTTCGAATTATAATTCCAAATTTGTCGTTGAAGATCTTTTTTCAAAATGAAGTCTTCAGTCAATGTCTTTTTTGGTGCACCAATAGAAGGAAATTCTTTGTCGTCTCTTTCACCCTGTTTGTGTTTATGTGCAGCTAAAAAATAAATATCTATTCTCATAAAATATAATACCTTGGTTTTTACACACATACGTTAAAAATGTTGGATAGCTGGTATGATAAAGTGTTGATTCCAAATTGATACTTTTTGAATGAGCCGATTTCAATTCTTCCTCATAGTTTGTCTCTGCTTTTTCGTCACTACCTTCGGCATTTTTAGTTTCCTGGCGTGATGAATATATTTATATTTGTTAAAGTAAATGTGATCAACCCTTACCGAACAGTTTTTATAGTTTTTTATTTCAGAAAGCGAAATATCTTTCAAGTGAATCAGACTTTTATTGTTTATTAATCAAACTTGACATTTCTCTTATCAGCACACTAATTAAATAATTTGAAGACTTCAAGATCACTTCAAGAATATTGAGGGCAAAGATTATAATCTTTGATTGAGGGGATAAATTAGCGAATTAACATTGGCAACGTTGTTTAATTTTCACGAGTGCCAACCTGCATCTGTTCTAGGGGAAAAAACTTGATAAACCTAAAACCTGGCCAACCGGGATACTTTATAAATGTGAATGGAGTATACGTACTTTCCGGACTAGGCCGGAAAATATCACGTCTTTGTTGTCGTTGTTATGATCATCACAATAGCGAAGAAATAACGGATGACAGTTCTCTTTCGATCAATAGGGATGTTGACACAAATAAGAATCAAAATGTATAATGAAGAAATGTGTCGTCTCATTGATTCGTAATCCAACACGGTTGCCGAAAAAATATTGTACGAAACACGACCGAAAATAGTTTTTTGGACTCACAGACTTCCAGAATTTTGTCTATTCGCCCAAAAAAAACCCTATTTTCCGGACTTGTTACGTAAATTACTATTTTGGTTTGATTAAAAGCGTTATTTTTAATTCTGAGTATTGATTTTGAAGACGATTCAATTCTTCCATAATGGTTGGAGATCATAAAAAGGGATGAAATCATGAAATTTTTATTTCACCTTCGCTTGCCCTAAATTAATTGGTAAAATTCCTGAATTGTCCTGGACTCTTGAGATTCATTTTTTCTATATCCTGATCTGCTACAGGGAGGGCTAGGAGCATCCTGTGAAGGTTTTTCAGATTTAGTGTTTGGTTTCTTCAAATTTTGCTCGTGTAAAATTTTCTGATCAGTATGAACTTCGATAATTTTCGTTATGTAAAACTTCTTCTTCAGAAAAGGGGTTGAATTCGCATCCCTTAAACTTCAAAAAATTTCTATCTCGGAAAATGAACGCCGTAGCACATACAGATTCTGGTGGTAGATTCCTTAGACCGAAACGAACATTTGATGAAGAAATTATGGACTTCCCGTGATATTCAGGGGTTGAATTCGCAACCCTTAAACTTCAATAATTTCTATCTCGGTTAGTGAGCTCATTTTTCGATCTAAAGAGGAAAATAGGGTCGTATTTGAAACTTATATGAAAATGAAAAGACTTATTTCGAAAGATATCACAGATCACTCGGCAAACAGTGTTCGCTTCACAAGGCGTTTTACCCTTTGCCAGAGAACAATCGAAATTTTACTACCGTTTCTTCGAGCCGACTTATTAACGAGAATACAGTCGAGAATTCGAATTGCGGCTAGCCCAATATTAATTTTCAAATTCTCCGAGTCACTCCAGTCTTTTACTACCAAAGCGGACAGACGCAGATCGATGGCTAGGATGGATAGGAAAGGAAGCGCGTGAGGCCAGCGTTTTGCGTTTACTTCTTAATGAGAAAGTGAGATGGATACACAGGAATCGAGAGATATAGAAACGCGGAGTATTTTAGCGGGTTCGGCAATTATACAGGGTGTCCCAGAAGTCGCGCACCCCATTGAGGGATTCGAAAGTGAAAAATATTCTCAGACCAAAAATCCATGTTTGAAATTTTTTGATAACGTAGTTAATCAGTAATTAATTAATGAAAGTGACCAATGAGGAGCGCCCAACAGAAAAATAAGTAGGCAGTGGGGACGCGAGAGAGAGAGACGCGAGAGCTGCTGCCGGCTTTTCACGCAGTGAACCGAGACTCTCACTCTCGCGTGCCCACTGCCTACTTATTCTTCTGTTGGGCGCTTCTCATTGGTCACATTCATTAATTAATCACTAATTAACTACGTTATCAAAAAATTTCAAACATGGATTTTTAGGCTCAGAATATTTCTCACTTCCGATCCCCTCAATGGAGTGCGCGACTTCTGGGACATCCTGTATATCTAAGCTAAATACATGGGACAAGGTGAAATAAGTGACAGATATGTAATTGTATTATGTACATGTTATATGTGGGATGTATCGTTCCAAAAATCAATGAAGAACACAGTTTTCAGTCTTAAGGAACAGTTTATTTACAATCTATTCAACAGCTACGTTTCGAGAAGAATTCTTCTCTTCTTCAGGCTGAAATTCGAACAATGGTATGAACAATAATATGAATCCATACATTAGGACAATTAAGTTACACAAACTCAAGAAACCAGAGCAACAAAACGATGAACATCACAATTTATCAACTAAAACTGTGAAGAAGAAGAGAAGAATTTTTCTCGAAACGTAGCTGTTGAATAGATTGTAAATGAACTGTTCCTTAAGACTGAAAACTGTGTTCTTCATTAAGTATATGGATTATGGATGGAGAATGATAGTGATGATGGAATGATATAATAAAATATTTTGTTGTTACGTGTATTTCTTCAAATTAATTGGTAGTAATAGTAAAGTTTATTTAACATCAAAATGTACATGTTATGTCAAATAATTCATATTATAACATTCTCGAACTGAAACATCCTTCTATGCTATAAAAAGAACCAATTATTAAAAACTCTTCGATGGTTCGATCAAAGGACCCCGCACTTTTTATAGGTAAAGTGGCGACCGGTCAAACTTTCTGAAGTTTGGTATGTTGTTGGTACCTAACTCAGTGATCGAAAGTGTCAATGGGCCCAACCCATTCCTATAGCTAGTTTTCTAAATACGGGGTGTTAAAGTTGAAAATTACCCAGATTTTCGGATTTATTTTTTAATCACTAAGCGTTAGATTAGAATTCTGTTGCATACACACGTTTACTAGGTGTTCTGGTAACGAAATTAGTGGATGAGTATGATTAAAAATATTTATATTTTGCCAAAATTCACTTTTTCTACTGTGACGTCAGGAAGGCATATTTTTGAAATGTTCTTTTCGATATTTATTATTATGGCGACAAAATATTGCACAGTGCATATTTTTTATACAGGGTGTTTCACAGAGAAAACCACTAGACGTAATCATTTTTTTAGTAATAATTCGAAACCCTGTATTTTTGAATTGATTTTTGGGAAAAGTGATACCACAAACATGTGTGTCTCTAATCTCCAAAATATTCATGGTGGTTTATTCATGGGAAGGTATTCTATTTTGAGAAAAATACAAAAAACATGGACATCCTGTATTCGAAAATTTCCTCGGTCAAATGCAACTATTTTTTTCACTATATATTGAATCCTACAACATCTCCACAGGTATTAATTCTGAATCAGATACTACGACCAGTTTTCGAGATACAGGGCGTTAAAGTGGAGAATAACTTATTTCATCAGTTTTTCTTTCAAATTGAAAAGCTGGATTGATTTTATGTTGCGCCCAAGAATTCAGTATGAGTACAGATCAGATGCGCAAAGGCAAAACATGAGTATTTTTGGTATAGTTGCCTGTATGGCTCACCCTGTATGAAAAGTACCTAATTATAATGAAGTATTTCAGACTGAAAACTGTGGACGACTAGGGGCGGGTTGTAACTCAGTTGGTTAACCAGTTGATCTTGAAACCAATGGTTAATCTGCCAAGTAAGGTTAAGTCAATTTCTGTTGTAACATGAAAAATCAGATGATGGTCAAGTAAACGTCTCTTTTTTGTCTTTTCATTGGCCACACTGAACCCAGATCAGAGAATCCATTGAATATTTTTATAATTCTATCATAATCTAACTGTAATCTGTGACACTTTGACTGTAAGTTTTTATTCAGAATTCAGATTCCGAGACTGTTTATCTGTTTATTCATCTTCGTGTAGGTGCAGGCAAAGATTAAAGTGACTACTCGTTAATCTTTGGGTGCAGGTTGATAACAACACAGCAAAAGTGTATTTTAGATGAACATGAGCAAAAATTGAGGCACAATGAAGAACTGCATAAACAGAAGTTGCTTCATGAGATGGAGGAACATGCATTGAAAATTGCAATTTTAAAATTACAGGAGAAAAAATTATTGAAAGAATTGAGTGAATAAAACAATTATTGTAGTAAAATATTTTTTAATAAAAAGGGTTTTCGGGTTTGGAGTTCGATAAAAACTTCACTATAAATATTTTTTATTTTATTTCAACGGCAAGCTATATTGTAATACCTGTACATTAAAAATATTAGCCCTGAAAATGTTTAAATGAGTTACAGGAGTGCCTGGAAATATTGCGTAATAATATTGTATCTAATAAGCTTGCACATTGAAGGAGAAATATCCTTTTCTGTTTCTGAAAATTATTAGTTTCACCATCTCTTTAGATAACCGGAACCTAGATCGAAATTCTTGGTCATTCCATTCAAAAAAATGTTCATCCCTCGGTCTAAGATTTCGTTTTTTCCTGGGAAATGACTCTAATTCGACAAGTTCCATAAAGTCCTCATCATCAGTGAGATTTAACTCACGCAGATTCTCTCTTTGCATATTCATTTCGAATAACTAAACAAGCAGAGCCATTTCTAATCAAAACAGTACACACATAGGATAGATTATTTTCAGTTTAGATTAGTTTGAAAGTTGATCGTTTAAAAATTCATGTAATATGTCAATCTAAAAGCATTTTCTGTGCTTTTTTTGTCTAGACCATAGGTTAAACTCTCAAAACTAGATGGTTGGAAATTCGACAGTTCACTGACTGGTTAACTTCAAGATTTCTGTCATACAACAACCCAATCAACGTTAACCAATGGTCAACCGAAACCAGAGGTTAACCTACTGAGTTACAACCCGCCCTAGGTATTAACTTCATGGAATAATTTCTCTGTGACGAAACTGTAGAATTATCGAGTGTTTGCAAAAGCTATTGTGATTTATTCGTGAATCACCCTGTAACAGTAAATATTTTAGCTGAACCTTTCCATGCGCATCTTATCTGTACTCATATTGAACTCATGGGCTCAACATGAAATCAATCCGGCTTTTCAATTGGAAAAATAAAATTGATGAAATCATTTATTCTCTACTTTAACGCCCTGTATCTCGAAAACTGGTCATAGTATCGGATTCAGAATTCATACCCCTGGAGATGTTGTAGGAATCAATATATGGTGAGAAAATAGTTGCATTTGACCGAGGAAATTTTCGAATACAGGGTGTTCATGTTTTTCGAACTTTTCCCATCCTATGAATATTTTGGAGATTAGAGAAACACATATTATGTTTGTGGTATTATTTTTCCCAAAAATCAATTCAAAAATACAGGGTTTCTAATTAATTCTAAAAAAAATTATTATGTCTAGTGGTTCTCTCTGTGAAACACCCTGTATAAAAAATATGCACTGTGCAATATTTGGTCGTCATAATACTAAATTGAAAAGAACATTTCAAAAATATGCCTTTCTGACGCCACAGTAGAAAAAGTGAATTTTGGCAAAAAACTACCCTCATATATTCGTGAATCACCCTATAAATATAGATATTTTTAATCATACGTATCCACTAATTTCATTACCAGAACACCTAGTAAACGTGTGTATGCAACATAATTCCAATCTAACTCTTAATGATTAAAAAATAAATCCGAAAATCTGCAGGGTAATTTTCAACTTTAACACCCCGTATTTAGAAAACAAGCCATAGGATTCGGTTGAGCCCATTGACACTTTTGGTCACTGAGTCGGGTACAACAACATACCAAACTTTCAGAAAATTTGACCGGTCGCCACTTTACCTATAAAAAGTGCGGGGTCCAAATTTGTTCATTGGTAGGGTTTTGCTCCTTGATGGGAGGAAATTGTAGAATTTTACCCTGCAGTAGTCAAAACATTGTTGTTTCCGGCTTTCAAAGAGGTCATCAACCAAATTGAAACCGCTCTGCTGAAGAGAGTAATGGAAAACTTCCGCGAAAGACTCCACATGTGCGTTGCTCGCGGAGGCCGGAGGCAGAATCTGTATGTGCTCCGGCGAATAGTTCCCGAGTAAGAAATTTTTGAAGTTTAAGGGTTGCGAATTCAACCCCTGAATCCCACGGGAAGTCCATAATTTTTTCATCAAATGTTCTTCTCGGTCTAAGGAATCTACCACCAGAATCTGTATGTGTATAGGTACCGCACTGGATTGTTGATATTCCAATTCCATATTCCATTCTCGCCCAGCATGCCGAGACGTAAAGACGTATTGTTTATTTCTACAATTGAACACTTAAGCGTTGATTGTGGCGAAAAATAAACTATATCCAATATTTTATTACAGTCCAAACAGTTCGAATGCTGGAAATCGAGATGTCGACGATATTTCTTATTTCCTGAGCCACAACAATTGGTCTATCCGCCCGATTACAGAACGAGTGAGGCCGTGGACATGATGGCAAGAAATGCTACCACTATTTGCAAATTCATTACAAGATTCAAGAGATCCTACGAAGAAGGGGAAATTCATCACAAGAATCGAGAAATTTCAGGTCTATGACGGAGTTGGCATCACACAAGAAGAAGCGGCCATTGTGATTTCGTTGTTCTGCAGGAGGATCAAGAGGTTTAAACACGAGACAGGAACGAACGTCGTTTAGTTCCGAAACAAGAAAGCATCACGATAAGGACGCTGCGCAGAAGCGAACAGCCTAAATGAAGATTTGAAAGGAACGACAGTTTTCAAAGGAAACTAACAGAGTGAGTTCTTTCCAATTTCCTATACACAATTGTCCGTATTTATAGAAATGAAGCAAGTGAAAGGTAGAAGTAGAAGGTTTTGCCTCAATTCGTATTCATAATCTACGCCTTTTCCTTGCAAGAAAATGCTTCGGATAAGTTGAGTAAAAGGTACAGCAATTTACGTATTCGTCTCCAAATTGGACTCTCTTTTCAATCAGAATACTGAAAAGAGTGAGAAAAGTTTTTGTGATCCTAGCTTCCTATTTGGAAGCCAATCCCTTACTTTTTGATCAAATGCTTCTTTTTATAAATACGGCGAACGTATAACCTTTTACTTCGAAGCAAACTCCTCGAAGCAAAACATTTTACTTCAATTCTTCTTATGCATATACCTTGAAGGAATTGCTTCATTTTTTGAAAGTAAAAGGTAAGGCTTACTAAAAATAATTTTTATATTATATTTTCTTTTTTTTTCTTCCATTCCTCCTTTTTCTTTCTTTTCTTCTTATTCTTCCTTTTCTTCTTCTCCTTCCATTCCTTCTTTTTCCTCCCCTTCTTCTTTTTCTTCTTCCCCTTCCTTTTCTTCCTGATCTCCATCCTTTTCAGATATTTCGTTGCATTTTCTTCCACTCTTCTGTTGCATTCATTCACAATTTCTTGTCTTTTGTTTTCAAATTCCCATTTTCTTTCAGCCAACCCATTTTTTATCATCAATATCAGGCATTCTTCGGTTTTTTCATTTCTATTTCTATTTGTATGAATCTTCTTTTTTGAAATTTCATTTTTTTCGTCTTGTTTTGTTTGAATATACATACTGATGTTTTTCTTCTTGTTTTTGCTGATAATGTTTGTGCTGTTCTGGTACTTCTTCTGCGAAATCTTCTTCATATTTTTTCATTTCATTTTTAGCAATATCCATTTTTGTTTTTACTTCATTACTTGTTTCATTGGTTTTTTCTTCATTATCTTCTATTTTTATTAGATTTTCTCTTTTCTCATTTTTCAGTGCGTCCTTTATATCTGCTACCATATTATCATATTTTGTATTTATTTTTTCTAATAATTCTATAATGTTATCCATTTGGCTTTCTTGTACCTGCTCTCTGGTTTTTCCATCCTCATCAATTACTGTTTCTTCATTTCTTGATTCCGTTTTATGGTTGGTCATTGTTTTTTTTTTTACGGAATATGTAATATATTAATTTCTATACATGCGTAGAATCAAGAAACTTGTTAAAACTTTTCAATACTATTGAATGTAAAATAACCAGAAAATTTTGTGCCCCACGTTGGGCGCCAATTGTTATGATTCTCTTTATATATGCTTTATATTTCGAATAAATTTAATTTTGAATCTAACAAATTTAATAGAAATTTTAAATTTTACTTTTCCCGGTCGACTCTATCCCAATTGAGGGTCCAAATTAAAATCAAAAAAATTTAAATTTATATCAATTTTAATAATACTATCAACTTTCTTATTCTAATGCACTCAAAAAAAAAACTTATTCTAGCTCTAAATAAAATTGAACTCACTTATATCTATTTCTATTGTCCATACACTTTAATCCTGTTTTCAAATCCAAATTCTGTTCCGTTGTTTTTCTTTCACCATATAACCATTCTTCTAATTTCAATCTTCTCTCTTCATACTTCGCAACTTATTACTCGTATCGTATCTTGTAGGTTTTTCTTGTTGTGTCTTCGTTTATTTTCCCCAATTTCTCTTCTTAATTCCTTTATTATTTTTCAAATTATCTTCTTGGCTTTTCTTTCTGTTATTTCTCAATTTAACTTCTTGACTTTTCCCTCTGATGTTTCTTTTTTAATTCAATTTTTCATCTCCTCGGTTTCCATACTTCAAAAACCTTCCACATCCTTGATTTCCCTAATCTAATTCCAACTATTCACAGAATCCTTAATCTATGTACAAACTTTCAAACTTCAAAATAAATCTATATCTAGAGATCTTTCATTTTCAACTTTAATTTGGCCTCAATAAATCTAAATTAATTTTGAATTTATGAAAAAAATGATTTTGAACCATAACAGTACCTATTGTTATTATAAAAGCTTGTCTTGAAAATGTGTTTTAATAGCAATTCTAGCAAAATGACAAAATCTTATTTTTCCTATTATCTCGCGGCCGGCGAGACTTGTATCCGTCATTTTTCACGAATACCTACTATCTTCTTAGTATTCTTGTAATCTGGAAGAGATGAAGTTTATGATGCCTTATTTATCAGCGAATATAAAAATTTCGCGCTTTTGCTTTTGAAAAAAATATCTCGTGCTCTGCTGAGTTGATATCAAATTACCAGGTCACATATTCGAAAATAAACTTCGCTTTTAGGTTTTTCTAGCAAAATGACAAAATCTTATTTATCCAATTATCTCGCTGCCGGCGAGACTTGTATCCGTCATTTTCACGAATACTGTCTTCTTAGTATTCTTGAAATCTAAAAGAGATGAAGTTTATGATCCCTTATTTGTCAGCGAACATAAAAATTTCGCGCTTTTGCTTTTGCAGAAAATATCTCGTGCTCTGCTAAGTTGATATCAAATTAACAGGTCACATATTCAGAAATAAACTTTTCGCTTTCAGGTTTTTCTAGGAGAATGACAAAATCTTATTTATCCAATTATCTCGCGGCCGGCGAGACTTGTATCTGTCATTTTTCTCGAATACTTTCTTCTTAGTATTCTTGAAATCTGGAAGAGATGTAGTTTATGATCCCTTATTTATCACCAAACATAAAAATTTCGCGCTTCTGGTTTTGAAAAAATATCTCGTGCTCTGCTAAGTTGATATCAAATTACCAGGTCACATATTCGGAAATAAACTTTTCGCTTTCAGGTTTCTAGGAGAATGACAAAATCTTATTTATCCAATTATCTCGCGGCCGGCGAGATTTGTATCTGTCATTTTTCTCGAATACTATCTTGTTAGTATTCTTGAAATCTGGAAGAGATGTAGTTTATGATCCCTTATTTATCACCAAACATAAAAATTTCGCGTTTTTGCTTTTGAAAAAATATCTCGTGCTCTGCTAAGTTGATATCAAATTACCAGGTCACATATTCAGTAATAAACTTTTCGCTTTCAGGTTTTTCTAGGAGAATGACAAAATCTTATTTATCCAATTATCTCGCGGCCGGCGAGAATTGTATCTGTAATTTTTCTCGAATACTATCTTCTTAGTATTCTTGAAATCTGGAAGAGATGTAGTTTATGATCCCTTATTTATCAGCAAACATAAAAATTTCGCGCTTCTGGTTTTGAAAAAATATCTCGTGCTCTGCTAAGTTGATATCAAATTACCAGGTCACATATTCGGAAATAAACTTTTCGCTTTCAGGTTTTTCTATCAGAATGACAAAATCTTATTTATCCAATTATCTCGCGGCCGGCGAAACTTGTATCTGTCATTTTTCTCGAATACTTTCTTCTTAGTATTCTTCAAATCTAGAAGAGATGTAGTTTATGATCCCTTATTTATCACCAAACATAAAAATTTCGCGCTTTTGCTTTTGAAAAAATATCTCGTGCTCTGCTAAGTTGATATCAAATTACCAGGTCACAGGTCACATATTCAGAAATAAACTTTTCGCTTTCAGGTTTTTCTAGGAGAATGACAAAATCTTATTTATCCAATCATCTCGCGGCCGGCGAGACTTGTATCCGTCATTTTTCTCGAATACTATCCTCTTAGTATTCTTGAAATCTGGGAGAGATGTAGTTTATGATCCCTTATTTATCACCAAACATAAAAATTTCGCGCTTTTGCTTTTGAAAAAACATCTCGTGCTCTGCTAAGTTGATATCAATTCAACAGGTCACATTTTCAGAAATAAACTTTTCGCTTTCAGGTTTTTCTAAGAGAATGACAAAATCTTATTTATCCAATTATCTCGCGGCCGGCGAGACTTGTATCTGTCATTTTTCTCGAATACCATCTTCTTAGTATTCTTGAAATCTGGAAGAGATGAAGTTTATGATCGCTTATTTAGCAGCGAACATAAAAATTTCGCCCTTCTGGTTTTGAAAAAATATCTCGTGCTCTGCTAAGTTGATATCAAATTACCAGGTCACATATTCGGAAATAAACTTTTCGCTTTCAGGTTTTTCTATCAGAATGACAAAATCTTATTTATCCAATTATCTCGCGGCCGGCGAGACTTGTATCTGTCATTTTTCTCGAATACTATCTTCTTACTATTCTTGAAATCTGGAAGAGATGTAGTTTATGATCCCTTATTTATCACCAAACATAAAAATTTCGCGCTTTTGCATTTGTAAAAATATCTCGTGCTCTGCTAAGTTGATATTAAATTACCAGGTCACATATTCGAAAATAAACTTTCCGCTATCAGGTTTTTCTAGCAGAATGACAAAATCTTATTTATCCAATTATCTCGCGGCCGGCGAGACTTGTATCTGTCATTTTTCTCGAATACTATCTTCTTACTATTCTTGAAATCTGGAAGAGATGAAGTTTATGATCGCTTATTTATCAGCGAACATAAAAATTTCACGCTTTTGCTTTTGCAAAAAATATGTCGTGCTCTGCTAAGTTGATATCAAATTACCAGGTCACATATTCAGAAATAAACTTTTCGCTTTCAGGTTTTTCTAGCAGAATGACAAAATCTTATTTATCCAATCATCTCGCAGCCGGCGAGACTTGTATCTGTCATTTTTCTCGAATACTATCTTCTTAGTATTCTTGAAATCTGGAAGAGATGAAGTTTATGATCGCTTATTTATCAGCGAACATAAAAATTTCGCGCTTTTGCTTTTGCAAAAAATATCTCGTGCTCTGCTAAGTTGATATCAAATTACCAGGTCACATATTCAGAAATAAACTTGTCGCTTTCAGGTTTTTCTAGCAGAATGACAAAATCTTATTTATCCAATTATCTCGCAGCCGGCGAGACTTGTATCTGTCATTTTTCTCGAATACTATCTTCTAAGTATTCTTGAAATCTGGAAGAGATGAAGTTTATGATCGCTTATTTATCAGCGAACATAAAAATTTCGCGCTTTTGCTTTTGCAAAAAATATCTTGTGCTCTGCTAAGTTGATATCAAATTACCAGGTCACATATTCAGAAATAAACTTTTCGCTTTCAGGTTTTTCTAGCAGAATGACAAAATCTTATTTATCCAAATATCTCGCAGCCGGCGAGACTTGTATCTGTCATTTTTCTCGAATACTATCTTCTAAGTATTCTTGAAATCTGGAAGAGATGAAGTTTATGATCGCTTATTTATCAGCGAACATAAAAATTTCGCGCTTTTGCTTTTGCAAAAAATATCTCGTGCTCTGCTAAGTTGATATCAAATTACCAGGTCACATATTCAGAAATAAACTTTTCGCTTTCAGGTTTTTCTAGCAGAATGACAAAATCTTATTTATCCAAATATCTCGCAGCCGGCGAGACTTGTATCTGTCATTTTTCTCGAATACTATCTTCTTAGTATTCTTGAAATCTGGAAGAGATGAAGTTTATGATCGCTCATTTATCAGCGAACATAAAAATTTCGCGCTTTTGCTTTTGCAAAAAATATCTCGTGCTCTGCTAAGTTGATATCAAATTACCAGGTCACATATTCAGAAATAAACTTTTCGCTTTCAGGTTTTTCTAGCAGAATGACAAAATCTTATTTATCCAATTATCTCGCAGCCGGCGAGACTTGTATCTGTCATTTTTCTCGAATACTATCTTCTTAGTATTCTTGAAATCTGGAAGAGATGAAGTTTATGATCGCTCATTTATCAGCGAACATAAAAATTTCGCGCTTTTGCTTTTGCAAAAAATATCTCGTGCTCTGCTAAGTTGATATCAAATTACCAGGTCACATATTCAGAAATAAACTTTTCGCTTTCAGGTTTTCCTAGCAGAATGACAAAATCTTATTTATCCAATTATCTCGCAGCCGGCGAGACTTGTATCTGTCATTTTTCTCGAATACTATCTTCTTAGTATTCTTGAAATCTGGAAGAGATGAAGTTTATGATCGCTTATTTATCAGCGAACATAAAAATTTCGCGCTTTTGCTTTTGCAAAAAATATCTCGTGCTCTGCTAAGTTGATATCAAATTACCAGGTCACATATTCAGAAATAAACTTTTCGCTTGCAGGTTTTTCTAGCAGAATGACAAAATCTTATTTATCCAATTATCTCGCAGCCGGCGAGACTTGTATCTGTCATTTTTCTCGAATACTATCTTCTTAGTATTCTTGAAATCTGGAAGAGATGAAGTTTATGATCGCTCATTTATCAGCGAACATAAAAATTTCGCGCTTTTGCTTTTGCAAAAAATATCTCGTGCTCTGCTAAGTTGATATCAAATTACCAGGTCACATATTCAGAAATAAACTTTTCGCTTTCAGGTTTTTCTAGCAGAATGACAAAATCTTATTTATCCAATTATCTCGCAGCCGGCGAGACTTGTATCTGTCATTTTTCTCGAATACTATCTTCTTAGTATTCTTGAAATCTGGAAGAGATGAAGTTTATGATCGCTTATTTATCAGCGAACATAAAAATTTCGCGCTTTTGCTTTTGCAAAAAATATCTCGTGCTCTGCTAAGTTGATATCAAATTACCAGGTCACATATTCAGAAATAAACTTTTCGCTTTCAGGTTTTTCTAGCAGAATGACAAAATCTTATTTATCCAATTATCTCGCAGCCGGCGAGACTTGTATCTGTCATTTTTCTCGAATACTATCTTCTAAGTATTCTTGAAATCTGGAAGAGATGAAGTTTATGATCGCTTATTTATCAGCGAACATAAAAATTTCGCGCTTTTGCTTTTGCAAAAAATATCTCGTGCTCTGCTAAGTTGATATCAAATTACCAGGTCACATATTCAGAAATAAACTTTTCGCTTTCAGGTTTTTCTAGCAGAATGACAAAATCTTATTTATCCAATTATCTCGCAGCCGGCGAGACTTGTATCTGTCATTTTTCTCGAATACTATCTTCTTAGTATTCTTGAAATCTGGAAGAGATGAAGTTTATGATCGCTTATTTATCAGCGAACATAAAAATTTCGCGCTTTTGCTATTGCAAAAAATATCTCGTGCTCTGCTAAGTTGATATCAAATTACCAGGTCACATATTCAGAAATAAACTTTTCGCTTTCAGGTTTTTCTAGCAGAATGACAAAATCTTATTTATCCAATTATCTCGCAGCCGGCGAGACTTGTATCTGTCATTTTTCTCGAATACTATCTTCTTAGTATTCTTGAAATCTGGAAGAGATGAAGTTTATGATCGCTCATTTATCAGCGAACATAAAAATTTCGCGCTTTTGCTTTTGCAAAAAATATCTCGTGCTCTGCTAAGTTGATATCAAATTACCAGGTCACATATTCAGAAATAAACTTTTCGCTTTCAGGTTTTTCTAGCAGAATGACAAAATCTTATTTATCCAATTATCTCGCAGCCGGCGAGACTTGTATCTGTCATTTTTCTCGAATACTATCTTCTTAGTATTCTTGAAATCTGGAAGAGATGAAGTTTATGATCGCTCATTTATCAGCGAACATAAAAATTTCGCGCTTTTGCTTTTGCAAAAAATATCTCGTGCTCTGCTAAGTTGATATCAAATTACCAGGTCACATATTCAGAAATAAACTTTTCGCTTTCAGGTTTTTCTAGCAGAATGACAAAATCTTATTTATCCAATTATCTCGCAGCCGGCGAGTTGTATCTGTCATTTTTCTCGAATACTATCTTCTTAGTATTCTTGAAATCTGGAAGAGATGAAGTTTATGATCGCTTATTTATCAGCGAACATAAAAATTTCGCGCTTTTGCTTTTGCAAAAAATATCTCGTGCTCTGCTAAGTTGATATCAAATTACCAGGTCACATATTCAGAAATAAACTTTTCGCTTTCAGGTTTTTCTAGCAGAATGACAAAATCTTATTTATCCAATTATCTCGCAGCCGGCGAGACTTGTATCTGTCATTTTTCTCGAATACTATCTTCTTAGTATTCTTGAAATCTGGAAGAGATGAAGTTTATGATCGCTTATTTATCAGCGAACATAAAAATTTCGCGCTTTTGCTTTTGCAAAAAATATCTCGTGCTCTGCTAAGTTGATATCAAATTACCAGGTCACATATTCAGAAATAAACTTTTCGCTTTCAGGTTTTTCTAGCAGAATGACAAAATCTTATTTATCCAATTATCTCGCAGCCGGCGAGACTTGTATCTGTCATTTTTCTCGAATACTATCTTCTTAGTATTCTTGAAATCTGGAAGAGATGAAGTTTATGATCGCTTATTTATCAGCGAACATAAAAATTTCGCGCTTTTGCTTTTGCAAAAAATATCTCGTGCTCTGCTAAGTTGATATCAAATTACCAGGTCACATATTCAGAAATAAACTTTTCGCTTTCAGGTTTTTCTAGCAGAATGACAAAATCTTATTTATCCAATTATCTCGCAGCCGGCGAGACTTGTATCTGTCATTTTTCTCGAATACTATCTTCTTAGTATTCTTGAAATCTGGAAGAGATGAAGTTTATGATCGCTTATTTATCAGCGAACATAAAAATTTCGCGCTTTTGCTTTTGCAAAAAATATCTCGTGCTCTGCTAAGTTGATATCAAATTACCAGGTCACATATTCAGAAATAAACTTTTCGCTTTCAGGTTTTTCTAGCAGAATGACAAAATCTTATTTATCCAATTATCTCGCAGCCGGCGAGACTTGTATCTGTCATTTTTCTCGAATACTATCTTCTTAGTATTCTTGAAATCTGGAAGAGATGAAGTTTATGATCGCTCATTTATCAGCGAACATAAAAATTTCGCGCTTTTGCTTTTGCAAAAAATATCTCGTGCTCTGCTAAGTTGATATCAAATTACCAGGTCACATATTCAGAAATAAACTTTTCGCTTTCAGGTTTTTCTAGCAGAATGACAAAATCTTATTTATCCAATTATCTCGCAGCCGGCGAGACTTGTATCTGTCATTTTTCTCGAATACTATCTTCTTAGTATTCTTGAAATCTGGAAGAGATGAAGTTTATGATCGCTTATTTATCAGCGAACATAAAAATTTCGCGCTTTTGCTTTTGCAAAAAATATCTCGTGCTCTGCTAAGTTGATATCAAATTACCAGGTCACATATTCAGAAATAAACTTTTCGCTTTCAGGTTTTTCTAGCAGAATGACAAAATCTTATTTATCCAATTATCTCGCAGCCGGCGAGACTTGTATCTGTCATTTTTCTCGAATACTATCTTCTTAGTATTCTTGAAATCTGGAAGAGATGAAGTTTATGATCGCTTATTTATCAGCGAACATAAAAATTTCGCGCTTTTGCTTTTGCAAAAAATATCTCGTGCTCTGCTAAGTTGATATCAAATTACCAGGTCACATATTCAGAAATAAACTTTTCGCTTTCAGGTTTTTCTAGCAGAATGACAAAATCTTATTTATCCAATTATCTCGCAGCCGGCGAGACTTGTATCTGTCATTTTTCTCGAATACTATCTTCTTAGTATTCTTGAAATCTGGAAGAGATGAAGTTTATGATCGCTCATTTATCAGCGAACATAAAAATTTCGCGCTTTTGCTTTTGCAAAAAATATCTCGTGCTCTGCTTAGTTGATATCAAATTACCAGGTCACATATTCAGAAATAAACTTTTCGCTTTCAGGTTTTTCTAGCAGAATGACAAAATCTTATTTATCCAATTATCTCGCAGCCGGCGAGACTTGTATCTGTCATTTTTCTCGAATACTATCTTCTTAGTATTCTTGAAATCTGGAAGAGATGAAGTTTATGATCGCTCATTTATCAGCGAACATAAAAATTTCGCGCTTTTGCTTTTGCAAAAAATATCTCGTGCTCTGCTAAGTTGATATCAAATTACCAGGTCACATATTCAGAAATAAACTTTTCGCTTTCAGGTTTTTCTAGCAGAATGACAAAATCTTATTTATCCAATTATCTCGCAGCCGGCGAGACTTGTATCTGTCATTTTTCTCGAATACTATCTTCTTAGTATTCTTGAAATCTGGAAGAGATGAAGTTTATGATCGCTTATTTATCAGCGAACATAAAAATTTCGCGCTTTTGCTTTTGCAAAAAATATCTCGTGCTCTGCTAAGTTGATATCAAATTACCAGGTCACATATTCAGAAATAAACTTTTCGCTTTCAGGTTTTTCTAGCAGAATGACAAAATCTTATTTATCCAATTATCTCGCAGCTGGCGAGACTTGTATCTGTCATTTTTTTCGAATACTATCTTCTTAGTATTCTTGAAATCTGGAAGAGATGAAGTTTATGATCGCTTATTTATCAGCGAACATAAAAATTTCGCGCTTTTGCTTTTGCAAAAAAAATCTCGTGCTCTGCTAAGTTGATATCAAATTACCAGGTCACATATTCAGAAATAAACTTTTCGCTTTCAGGTTTTTCTAGCAGAATGACAAAATCTTATTTATCCAATTATCTCGCAGCCGGCGAGACTTGTATATGTCATTTTTCTCGAATACTATCTTCTTAGTATTCTTGAAATCTGGAAGAGATGAAGTTTATGATCGCTTATTTATCAGCGAACATAAAAATTTCGCGCTTTTGCTTTTGCAAAAAATATCTCGTGCTCTGCTAAGTTGATATCAAATTACCAGGTCACATATTCAGAAATAAACTTTTCGCTTTCAGGTTTTTCTAGCAGAATGACAAAATCTTATTTATCCAATTATCTCG
Organism: Adalia bipunctata; assembly: GCA_910592335.1. NCBI lineage: Eukaryota > Metazoa > Arthropoda > Insecta > Coleoptera > Coccinellidae > Adalia > Adalia bipunctata. The sequence continues at coordinate 48,298,191 of OU342950.1, read as the reverse complement.
CGGCCGGCGAGACTTGTATCTGTCATTTTTCTCGAATACTATCTTCTTAGTATTCTTGAAATCTGGAAGAGATGAAGTTTATGATCGCTTATTTATCAGCGAACATAAAAATTTCGCGCTTTTGCTTTTGCAAAAAATATCTCGTGCTCTGCTAAGTTGATATCAAATTACCAGGTCACATATTTAAAAATAAACTTATCGCTTTCAGGTTTTTCTAGCAGAAGGACAAAATCTTATTCATCCAATCATCTCGCGGCCGGCGAGACGTGTATCCGTCATTTTTCACGAATACTATCTTCTAAGTATTCTTGAAATCTGGAAGAGATGAAGTTTATGATCTCTAATTTATCAGCAAACATAAATATTTCGCGCTTTTGCTTTTGAAAAAAATATCTCGTGCTCTGCTCAGTTGATATCAAATTACCAGGTCACATATTTAAAAATAAACTTATCGCTTTCAGGTTTTTCTAGCAGAAGGACAAAATCTTATTCATCCAATCATCTCGCGGCCGGCGAGACTTGTATCTGTCATTTTTCTCAAATACTATCTTCTTAGTATTCTTGAAATCTGGAAGAGATGAAGTTTATGATCGCTTATTTATCAGCGAACATAAAAATTTCGCGCTTTTGCTTTTGCAAAAAATATCTCGTGCTCTGCTAAGTTGATATCAAATTACCAGGTCACATATTTAAAAATAAACTTATCGCTTTCAGGTTTTTCTAGCAGAAGGACAAAATCTTATTCATCCAATCATCTCGCGGCCGGCGAGACTTGTATCCGTCATTTTTCACGAATACTATCTTCTAAGTATTCTTGAAATCTGGAAGAGATGAAGTTTATGATCTCTTATTTATCAACAAACATAAATATTTCGCGCTTTTGCTTTTGAAAAAAATATCTCGTGCTCTGCTCAGTTGATATCAAATTACCAGGTCACATATTTAAAAATAAACTTATCGCTTTCAGGTTTTTCTAGCAGAAGGACAAAATCTTATTCATCCAATCATCTCGCGGCCGGCGAGACTTGTATCCGTCATTTTTCACAAATACTATCTTCTTAGTATTCTTGAAATCTGGAAGAGATGAAGTTTATGATCCCTTATTTATCAGCAAACATAAAAATTTCGCGCTTTTGCTTTTGAAAAAATATCTCGTGCTCTGCTCAGTTACCAAATTACCAGGTCACATATTTAAAAATAAACTTTTCGCTTTTAGGTTTTTCTAGCAAAATGAGAAAATCTTATTTATCCAATTATCTCGCGACCGGCGAGACTTGTATCCGTCATTTTTCTCGAATACTATCTTCTTAGTATTCTTGAAATCTGGAAGAGATGAAGTTTATGATCGCTTATTTATCAGCGAACATAAAAATTTCGCGCTTTGGCTTTTGAAAAAATATCTCGTGCTCTGCTAAGTTGATATCAAATAACCAGGTCACATATTCGAAAATAAATTTTCCGCTATCAGGTTTTTCTAGCAGAATGACAAAATCTTATTTATCCAATCATCTCGCGGCCGGCGAGACTTGTATCCGTCATTTTTCACGAATACTATCTTCTAAGTATTCTTGAAATCTGGGAGAGATGAAGTTTATGATCCCTTATTTATCAGCAAACATAAAAATTTCGCGCTTTTGCTTTTGAAAAAAATATCTCGTGCTCTGCTCAGTTGATATCAAATTACCAGGTCACATATTTAAAAATAAACTTTTCGCTTTTAGGTTTTTCTAGCAAAATGACAAAATCTTATTTATCCAATTATCTCGCGGCCGGCGAGACTTGTATCTGTCATTTTCCTCGAATACTATCTTCTTACTATTCTTGAAATCTGGAAGAGATGAAGTTTATGATCGCTTATTTATCAGCGAACATAAAAATTTCGCGCTTTTGCTTTTGCAACAAATATCTCGTGCTCTGCTAAGTTGATATCAAATTACCAGGTCACATATTCGAAAATAAACTTTCCGCTATCAGGTTTTTCTAGCAGAATGACAAAATCTTATTTTTCCAATTATCTCGCGGCCGGCGAGACTTGTATCCGTTATTTTTCACGAATACTATCTTCTTAGTATTCTTGAAATCTGGAAGAGATGAAGTTCATGATCCCTTATTTATCAGCAAACATAAAAATTTCGCGCTTTTGCTTTTGAAAAAATATCTCGTGCTCTGCTAAGTTGATATCAAATTACCAGGTCACATATTCGAAAATAAACTTTCCGCTATCAGGTTTTTCTAGCAGAATGACAAAATCTTATTTATCCAATTATCTCGCGGCCGGCGAGACTTGTATCCGTTATTTTTCACGAATACTATCTTCTTAGTATTCTTGAAATCTGGAAGAGATGTAGTTTATTATCCCTTATTTATCACCAAACATAAAAATTTCGCGCTTTTGCTCTTGAAAAAATATCTCGTGCTCTGCTAAGTTGATATCAAATTACCAGGTCACATATTCGAAAATAAACTTTCCGCTATCAGGTTTTTCTAGCAGAATGACAAAATCTTATTTATCCAATTATCTCGCGGCCGGCGAGACTTGTATCCGTCATTTTTCACGAATACTATCTTCTTAGTATTCTTGAAATCTGGAAGAGATGAAGTTTATGATCCCTTATTTATCAGCAAACATAAAAATTTCGCGCTTTTGCTTTTGCAAAAAATATCTCGTGCTCTGCTAAGTTGATATCAGATTAACAGGTCACATATTCAGAAATAAACTTTTCGCTTTCAGGTTTTTCTAACAGAATGACAAAATCTTATTTATCCAATTATCTCGCGGCCGGCGAGACTTGTATCCGTCATTTTCACGAATACTGTCTTCTTAGTATTCTTGAAATCTGGAAGAGATGAAGTTTATGATCCCTTATTTATCAGCAAATATAAAAATTTCGCGCTTTTGCTTTTGCAAAAAATATCTCGTGCTCTGCTAAGTTGATATCAAATTAACAGGTCACATGTTCAGAAATAAACTTTCCGCTATCAGGTTTTTCTAGCAGAATGACAAAATCTTATTTATCCAATTATCTCGCGGCTGGCGAGACTTGTATCCGTTATTTTTCACGAATACTATCTTCTTAGTATTCTTGAAATCTGGAAGAGATGAAGTTTATGATCCCTTATTTATCAGCAAACATAAAAATTTCGCGCTTTTGCTTTTGCAAAAAATATCTCGTGCTCTGCTAAGTTGATATCAAATTAACAGGTTACATGTTCAGAAATAAACTTTCCGCTATCAGGTTTTTCTAGGAGAATGACAAAATCTTATTTATCCAATTATCTCGCGGCCGGCGAGACTTGTATCCGTCATTTTTCACGAATACATCTTCTTAGTATTCTTGAAATCTGGAAGAGATGAAGTTTATGATCCCTTATTTATCAGCAAACATAAAAATTTCGCGCTTTTGCTTTTGCAAAAAATATCTCGTGCTCTGCTAAGTTGATATCAGATTAACAGGTCACATATTCAGAAATAAACTTTTCGCTTTCAGGTTTTTCTAGCAGAATGACAAAATCTTATTTATCCAATTATCTCGCGGCCGGCGAGACTTGTATCCGTCATTTTCACGAATACCGTCTTCTTAGTATTCTTGAAATCTGGAAGAGATGAAGTTTATGAAGTTTATGATCCCTTATTTGTCAGCGAACATAAAAGTTTCGCGCTTTTGCTTTCGAAAAAAATATCTCGTGCTCTGCTAAGTTGATATCAAATTACCAGGTCACATATTCGAAAATAGACTTTCCGCTATCAGGTTTTTCTAGCAGAATGACAAAATCTTATTTATCCAATTATCTCGCGGCCGGCGAGACTTGTATCCGTTATTTTTCACGAATACTATCTTGTTAGTATTCTTGAAATCTGGAAGAGATGAAGTTCATGATCTCTAATTTATCAGCAAACATAAATATTTCGCGCTTTTGCTTTTGAAAAAAATATCTCGTGCTCTGCTCAGTTGATATCAAATTACCAGGTCACATATTTAAAAATAAACTTATCGCTTTCAGGTTTTTCTAGCAGAAGGACAAAATCTTATTCATCCAATCATCTCGCGGCCGGCGAGACTTGTATCTGTCATTTTTCTCAAATACTATCTTCTTAGTATTCTTGAAATCTGGAAGAGATGAAGTTTATGATCGCTTATTTATCAGCGAACATAAAAATTTCGCGCTTTTGCTTTTGCAAAAAATATCTCGTGCTCTGCTAAGTTGATATCAAATTACCAGGTCACATATTTAAAAATAAACTTATCGCTTTCAGGTTTTTCTAGCAGAAGGACAAAATCTTATTCATCCAATCATCTCGCGGCCGGCGAGACTTGTATCCGTCATTTTTCACGAATACTATCTTCTAAGTATTCTTGAAATCTGGAAGAGATGAAGTTTATGATCTCTTATTTATCAACAAACATAAATATTTCGCGCTTTTGCTTTTGAAAAAAATATCTCGTGCTCTGCTCAGTTGATATCAAATTACCAGGTCACATATTTAAAAATAAACTTATCGCTTTCAGGTTTTTCTAGCAGAAGGACAAAATCTTATTCATCCAATCATCTCGCGGCCGGCGAGACTTGTATCCGTCATTTTTCACAAATACTATCTTCTTAGTATTCTTGAAATCTGGAAGAGATGAAGTTTATGATCCCTTATTTATCAGCAAACATAAAAATTTCGCGCTTTTGCTTTTGAAAAAATATCTCGTGCTCTGCTCAGTTACCAAATTACCAGGTCACATATTTAAAAATAAACTTTTCGCTTTTAGGTTTTTCTAGCAAAATGAGAAAATCTTATTTATCCAATTATCTCGCGACCGGCGAGACTTGTATCCGTCATTTTTCTCGAATACTATCTTCTTAGTATTCTTGAAATCTGGAAGAGATGAAGTTTATGATCGCTTATTTATCAGCGAACATAAAAATTTCGCGCTTTGGCTTTTGAAAAAATATCTCGTGCTCTGCTAAGTTGATATCAAATAACCAGGTCACATATTCGAAAATAAATTTTCCGCTATCAGGTTTTTCTAGCAGAATGACAAAATCTTATTTATCCAATCATCTCGCGGCCGGCGAGACTTGTATCCGTCATTTTTCACGAATACTATCTTCTAAGTATTCTTGAAATCTGGGAGAGATGAAGTTTATGATCCCTTATTTATCAGCAAACATAAAAATTTCGCGCTTTTGCTTTTGAAAAAAATATCTCGTGCTCTGCTCAGTTGATATCAAATTACCAGGTCACATATTTAAAAATAAACTTTTCGCTTTTAGGTTTTTCTAGCAAAATGACAAAATCTTATTTATCCAATTATCTCGCGGCCGGCGAGACTTGTATCTGTCATTTTCCTCGAATACTATCTTCTTACTATTCTTGAAATCTGGAAGAGATGAAGTTTATGATCGCTTATTTATCAGCGAACATAAAAATTTCGCGCTTTTGCTTTTGCAACAAATATCTCGTGCTCTGCTAAGTTGATATCAAATTACCAGGTCACATATTCGAAAATAAACTTTCCGCTATCAGGTTTTTCTAGCAGAATGACAAAATCTTATTTATCCAATTATCTCGCGGCCGGCGAGACTTGTATCCGTTATTTTTCACGAATACTATCTTCTTAGTATTCTTGAAATCTGGAAGAGATGAAGTTCATGATCCCTTATTTATCAGCAAACATAAAAATTTCGCGCTTTTGCTTTTGAAAAAATATCTCGTGCTCTGCTAAGTTGATATCAAATTACCAGGTCACATATTCGAAAATAAACTTTCCGCTATCAGGTTTTTCTAGCAGAATGACAAAATCTTATTTATCCAATTATCTCGCGGCCGGCGAGACTTGTATCCGTTATTTTTCACGAATACTATCTTCTTAGTATTCTTGAAATCTGGAAGAGATGTAGTTTATTATCCCTTATTTATCACCAAACATAAAAATTTCGCGCTTTTGCTCTTGAAAAAATATCTCGTGCTCTGCTAAGTTGATATCAAATTACCAGGTCACATATTCGAAAATAAACTTTCCGCTATCAGGTTTTTCTAGCAGAATGACAAAATCTTATTTATCCAATTATCTCGCGGCCGGCGAGACTTGTATCCGTCATTTTTCACGAATACTATCTTCTTAGTATTCTTGAAATCTGGAAGAGATGAAGTTTATGATCCCTTATTTATCAGCAAACATAAAAATTTCGCGCTTTTGCTTTTGCAAAAAATATCTCGTGCTCTGCTAAGTTGATATCAGATTAACAGGTCACATATTCAGAAATAAACTTTTCGCTTTCAGGTTTTTCTAACAGAATGACAAAATCTTATTTATCCAATTATCTCACGGCCGGCGAGACTTGTATCCGTCATTTTCACGAATACTGTCTTCTTAGTATTCTTGAAATCTGGAAGAGATGAAGTTTATGATCCCTTATTTATCAGCAAATATAAAAATTTCGCGCTTTTGCTTTTGCAAAAAATATCTCGTGCTCTGCTAAGTTGATATCAAATTAACAGGTCACATGTTCAGAAATAAACTTTCCGCTATCAGGTTTTTCTAGCAGAATGACAAAATCTTATTTATCCAATTATCTCGCGGCTGGCGAGACTTGTATCCGTTATTTTTCACGAATACTATCTTCTTAGTATTCTTGAAATCTGGAAGAGATGAAGTTTATGATCCCTTATTTATCAGCAAACATAAAAATTTCGCGCTTTTGCTTTTGCAAAAAATATCTCGTGCTCTGCTAAGTTGATATCAAATTAACAGGTTACATGTTCAGAAATAAACTTTCCGCTATCAGGTTTTTCTAGGAGAATGACAAAATCTTATTTATCCAATTATCTCGCGGCCGGCGAGACTTGTATCCGTCATTTTTCACGAATACATCTTCTTAGTATTCTTGAAATCTGGAAGAGATGAAGTTTATGATCCCTTATTTATCAGCAAACATAAAAATTTCGCGCTTTTGCTTTTGCAAAAAATATCTCGTGCTCTGCTAAGTTGATATCAGATTAACAGGTCACATATTCAGAAATAAACTTTTCGCTTTCAGGTTTTTCTAGCAGAATGACAAAATCTTATTTATCCAATTATCTCGCGGCCGGCGAGACTTGTATCCGTCATTTTCACGAATACCGTCTTCTTAGTATTCTTGAAATCTGGAAGAGATGAAGTTTATGATCCCTTATTTTTCAGCGAACATAAAAGTTTCGCGCTTTTGCTTTCGAAAAAAATATCTCGTGCTCTGCTAAGTTGATATCAAATTACCAGGTCACATATTCGAAAATAGACTTTCCGCTATCAGGTTTTTCTAGCAGAATGACAAAATCTTATTTATCCAATTATCTCGCGGCCGGCGAGACTTGTATCCGTTATTTTTCACGAATACTATCTTGTTAGTATTCTTGAAATCTGGAAGAGATGAAGTTCATGATCCCTTATTTATCAGCAAATATAAAAATTTCGCGCTTTTGCTTTTGCAAAAAATATCTCGTGCTCTGCTAAGTTGATATCAAATTAACAGGTCACATATTCAGAAATAAACTTTTCGCTTTCAGGTTTTTCTAGGAGAATGACAAAATCTTATTTATCCAATTATCTCGCGGCCGGCGAGACTTGTATCTGTCATTTTTCTCGAATACTTTCTTCTTAGTATTCTTGAAATCTGGAAGAGATGAAGTTTATGATCCCTTATTTATCAGCGAACATAAGATTTTTGCGCTTTTGCTTCTGCAAAAAATATCTCGTGCTCTGCTAAGTTGATATCAAATTACCAGGTCACATATTCGAAAAAAAAACTTTCCGCTATCAGGTTTTTCTAGGAGAATGACAAAATCTTATTTATCCAATCATCTCGCAGCCGGCGAGACTTGTATCTGTCATTTTTCTCGAATACTATCTTCTTAGTATTCTTGAAATCTGGAAGAGATGAAGTTTATGATCGCTTATTTATCAGCGAACATAAAAATTTCGCGCTTTGGCTTTTGAAAAAATATCTCGTGCTCTGCTAAGTTGATATCAAATAACCAGGTCACATATTCGAAAATAAATTTTCCGCTATCAGGTTTTTCTAGCAGAATGACAAAATCTTATTTATCCAATCATCTCGCGGCCGGCGAGACTTGTATCCGTCATTTTTCACGAATACTATCTTCTAAGTATTCTTGAAATCTGGGAGAGATGAAGTTTATGATCCCTTATTTATCAGCAAACATAAAAATTTCGCGCTTTTGCTTTTGAAAAAAATATCTCGTGCTCTGCTCAGTTGATATCAAATTACCAGGTCACATATTTAAAAATAAACTTTTCGCTTTTAGGTTTTTCTAGCAAAATGACAAAATCTTATTTATCCAATTATCTCGCGGCCGGCGAGACTTGTATCTGTCATTTTCCTCGAATACTATCTTCTTACTATTCTTGAAATCTGGAAGAGATGAAGTTTATGATCGCTTATTTATCAGCGAACATAAAAATTTCGCGCTTTTGCTTTTGCAACAAATATCTCGTGCTCTGCTAAGTTGATATCAAATTACCAGGTCACATATTCGAAAATAAACTTTCCGCTATCAGGTTTTTCTAGCAGAATGACAAAATCTTATTTATCCAATTATCTCGCGGCCGGCGAGACTTGTATCCGTTATTTTTCACGAATACTATCTTCTTAGTATTCTTGAAATCTGGAAGAGATGAAGTTCATGATCCCTTATTTATCAGCAAACATAAAAATTTCGCGCTTTTGCTTTTGAAAAAATATCTCGTGCTCTGCTAAGTTGATATCAAATTACCAGGTCACATATTCGAAAATAAACTTTCCGCTATCAGGTTTTTCTAGCAGAATGACAAAATCTTATTTATCCAATTATCTCGCGGCCGGCGAGACTTGTATCCGTTATTTTTCACGAATACTATCTTCTTAGTATTCTTGAAATCTGGAAGAGATGTAGTTTATTATCCCTTATTTATCACCAAACATAAAAATTTCGCGCTTTTGCTCTTGAAAAAATATCTCGTGCTCTGCTAAGTTGATATCAAATTACCAGGTCACATATTCGAAAATAAACTTTCCGCTATCAGGTTTTTCTAGCAGAATGACAAAATCTTATTTATCCAATTATCTCGCGGCCGGCGAGACTTGTATCCGTCATTTTTCACGAATACTGTCTTCTTAGTATTCTTGAAATCTGGAAGAGATGAAGTTTATGATCCCTTATTTATCAGCAAACATAAAAATTTCGCGCTTTTGCTTTTGCAAAAAATATCTCGTGCTCTGCTAAGTTGATATCAGATTAACAGGTCACATATTCAGAAATAAACTTTTCGCTTTCAGGTTTTTCTAACAGAATGACAAAATCTTATTTATCCAATTATCTCGCGGCCGGCGAGACTTGTATCCGTCATTTTCACGAATACTGTCTTCTTAGTATTCTTGAAATCTGGAAGAGATGAAGTTTATGATCCCTTATTTATCAGCAAATATAAAAATTTCGCGCTTTTGCTTTTGCAAAAAATATCTCGTGCTCTGCTAAGTTGATATCAAATTAACAGGTCACATGTTCAGAAATAAACTTTCCGCTATCAGGTTTTTCTAGCAGAATGACAAAATCTTATTTATCCAATTATCTCGCGGCTGGCGAGACTTGTATCCGTTATTTTTCACGAATACTATCTTCTTAGTATTCTTGAAATCTGGAAGAGATGAAGTTTATGATCCCTTATTTATCAGCAAACATAAAAATTTCGCGCTTTTGCTTTTGCAAAAAATATCTCGTGCTCTGCTAAGTTGATATCAAATTACCAGGTCACATGTTCAGAAATAAACTTTCCGCTATCAGGTTTTTCTAGGAGAATGACAAAATCTTATTTATCCAATTATCTCGCGGCCGGCGAGACTTGTATCCGTCATTTTTCACGAATACATCTTCTTAGTATTCTTGAAATCTGGAAGAGATGAAGTTTATGATCCCTTATTTATCAGCAAACATAAAAATTTCGCGCTTTTGCTTTTGCAAAAAATATCTCGTGCTCTGCTAAGTTGATATCAGATTAACAGGTCACATATTCAGAAATAAACTTTTCGCTTTCAGGTTTTTCTAGCAGAATGACAAAATCTTATTTATCCAATTATCTCGCGGCCGGCGAGACTTGTATCCGTCATTTTCACGAATACCGTCTTCTTAGTATTCTTGAAATCTGGAAGAGATGAAGTTTATGAAGTTTATGATCCCTTATTTTTCAGCGAACATAAAAGTTTCGCGCTTTTGCTTTCGAAAAAAATATCTCGTGCTCTGCTAAGTTGATATCAAATTACCAGGTCACATATTCGAAAATAGACTTTCCGCTATCAGGTTTTTCTAGCAGAATGACAAAATCTTATTTATCCAATTATCTCGCGGCCGGCGAGACTTGTATCCGTTATTTTTCACGAATACTATCTTCTTAGTATTCTTGAAATCTGGAAGAGATGAAGTTTATGATCCCTTATTTATCAGCAAATATAAAAATTTCGCGCTTTTGCTTTTGCAAAAAATATCTCGTGCTCTGCTAAGTTGATATCAAATTAACAGGTCACATATTCAGAAATAAACTTTTCGCTTTCAGGTTTTTCTAGGAGAATGACAAAATCTTATTTATCCAATTATCTCGCAGCCGGCGAGACTTGTATCTGTCATTTTTCTCGAATACTTTCTTCTTAGTATTCTTGAAATCTGGAAGAGATGAAGTTTATGATCCCTTATTTATCAGCGAACATAAGATTTTTGCGCTTTTGCTTCTGCAAAAAATATCTCGTGCTCTGCTAAGTTGATATCAAATTACCAGGTCACATATTCGAAAAAAAAACTTTCCGCTATCAGGTTTTTCTAGGAGAATGACAAAATCTTATTTATCCAATCATCTCGCGGCCGGCGAGACTTGTATCTGTCATTTTTCTCGAATACTATCTTCTTAGTATTCTTGAAATCTGGAAGAGATGAAGTTTATGATCGCTTATTTATCAGCGAACATAAAAATTTCGCGCTTTTGCTTTTGCAAAAAATATCTCGTGCTCTGCTAAGTTGATATCAAATTACCAGGTCACATATTCAGAAATAAACTTTCCGCTATCAGGTTTTTCTAGGAGAATGACAAAATCTTATTTATCCAATCATCTCGCAGCCGGCGAGACTTGTATCTGTCATTTTTCTCGAATACTATCTTCTTAGTATTCTTGAAATCTGGAAGAGATGAAGTTTATGATCGCTCATTTATCAGCGAACATAAAAATTTCGCGCTTTTGCTTTTGCAAAAAATATCTCGTGCTCTGCTTAGTTGATATCAAATTACCAGGTCACATATTCAGAAATAAACTTTTCGCTTTCAGGTTTTTCTAGCAGAATGACAAAATCTTATTTATCCAATTATCTCGCAGCCGGCGAGACTTGTATCTGTCATTTTTCTCGAATACTATCTTCTTAGTATTCTTGAAATCTGGAAGAGATGAAGTTTATGATCGCTCATTTATCAGCGAACATAAAAATTTCGCGCTTTTGCTTTTGCAAAAAATATCTCGTGCTCTGCTAAGTTGATATCAAATTACCAGGTCACATATTCAGAAATAAACTTTTCGCTTTCAGGTTTTTCTAGCAGAATGACAAAATCTTATTTATCCAATTATCTCGCAGCCGGCGAGACTTGTATCTGTCATTTTTTTCGAATACTATCTTCTTAGTATTCTTGAAATCTGGAAGAGATGAAGTTTATGATCGCTTATTTATCAGCGAACATAAAAATTTCGCGCTTTTGCTCTTGCAAAAAATATCTCGTGCTCTGCTAAGTTGATATCAAATTACCAGGTCACATATTCAGAAATAAACTTTTCGCTTTCAGGTTTTTCTAGCAGAATGACAAAATCTTATTTATCCAATTATCTCGCAGCCGGCGAGACTTGTATATGTCATTTTTCTCGAATACTATCTTCTTAGTATTCTTGAAATCTGGAAGAGATGAAGTTTATGATCGCTTATTTATCAGCGAACATAAAAATTTCGCGCTTTTGCTTTTGCAAAAAATATCTCGTGCTCTGCTAAGTTGATATCAAATTACCAGGTCACATATTCAGAAATAAACTTTTCGCTTTCAGGTTTTTCTAGCAGAATGACAAAATCTTATTTATCCAATTATCTCGCGGCCGGCGAGACTTGTATCTGTCATTTTTCTCGAATACTATCTTCTTAGTATTCTTGAAATCTGGAAGAGATGAAGTTTATGATCGCTTATTTATCAGCGAACATAAAAATTTCGCGCTTTTGCTTTTGCAAAAAATATCTCGTGCTCTGCTAAGTTGATATCAAATTACCAGGTCACATATTTAAAAATAAACTTATCGCTTTCAGGTTTTTCTAGCAGAAGGACAAAATCTTATTCATCCAATCATCTCGCGGCCGGCGAGACTTGTATCCGTCATTTTTCACGAATACTATCTTCTAAGTATTCTTGAAATCTGGAAGAGATGAAGTTTATGATCTCTAATTTATCAGCAAACATAAATATTTCGCGCTTTTGCTTTTGAAAAAAATATCTCGTGCTCTGCTCAGTTGATATCAAATTACCAGGTCACATATTTAAAAATAAACTTATCGCTTTCAGGTTTTTCTAGCAGAAGGACAAAATCTTATTCATCCAATCATCTCGCGGCCGGCGAGACTTGTATCTGTCATTTTTCTCAAATACTATCTTCTTAGTATTCTTGAAATCTGGAAGAGATGAAGTTTATGATCGCTTATTTATCAGCGAACATAAAAATTTCGCGCTTTTGCTTTTGCAAAAAATATCTCGTGCTCTGCTAAGTTGATATCAAATTACCAGGTCACATATTTAAAAATAAACTTATCGCTTTCAGGTTTTTCTAGCAGAAGGACAAAATCTTATTCATCCAATCATCTCGCGGCCGGCGAGACTTGTATCCGTCATTTTTCACGAATACTATCTTCTAAGTATTCTTGAAATCTGGAAGAGATGAAGTTTATGATCTCTTATTTATCAACAAACATAAATATTTCGCGCTTTTGCTTTTGAAAAAAATATCTCGTGCTCTGCTCAGTTGATATCAAATTACCAGGTCACATATTTAAAAATAAACTTATCGCTTTCAGGTTTTTCTAGCAGAAGGACAAAATCTTATTCATCCAATCATCTCGCGGCCGGCGAGACTTGTATCCGTCATTTTTCACAAATACTATCTTCTTAGTATTCTTGAAATCTGGAAGAGATGAAGTTTATGATCCCTTATTTATCAGCAAACATAAAAATTTCGCGCTTTTGCTTTTGAAAAAATATCTCGTGCTCTGCTCAGTTACCAAATTACCAGGTCACATATTTAAAAATAAACTTTTCGCTTTTAGGTTTTTCTAGCAAAATGAGAAAATCTTATTTATCCAATTATCTCGCGACCGGCGAGACTTGTATCCGTCATTTTTCTCGAATACTATCTTCTTAGTATTCTTGAAATCTGGAAGAGATGAAGTTTATGATCGCTTATTTATCAGCGAACATGAAAATTTCGCGCTTTGGCTTTTGAAAAAATATCTCGTGCTCTGCTAAGTTGATATCAAATAACCAGGTCACATATTCGAAAATAAATTTTCCGCTATCAGGTTTTTCTAGCAGAATGACAAAATCTTATTTATCCAATCATCTCGCGGCCGGCGAGACTTGTATCCGTCATTTTTCACGAATACTATCTTCTAAGTATTCTTGAAATCTGGGAGAGATGAAGTTTATGATCCCTTATTTATCAGCAAACATAAAAATTTCGCGCTTTTGCTTTTGAAAAAAGTATCTCGTGCTCTGCTCAGTTGATATCAAATTACCAGGTCACATATTTAAAAATAAACTTTTCGCTTTTAGGTTTTTCTAGCAAAATGACAAAATCTTATTTATCCAATTATCTCGCGGCCGGCGAGACTTGTATCTGTCATTTTCCTCGAATACTATCTTCTTACTATTCTTGAAATCTGGAAGAGATGAAGTTTATGATCGCTTATTTATCAGCGAACATAAAAATTTCGCGCTTTTGCTTTTGCAACAAATATCTCGTGCTCTGCTAAGTTGATATCAAATTACCAGGTCACATATTCGAAAATAAACTTTCCGCTATCAGGTTTTTCTAGCAGAATGACAAAATCTTATTTATCCAATTATCTCGCGGCCGGCGAGACTTGTATCCGTTATTTTTCACGAATACTATCTTCTTAGTATTCTTGAAATCTGGAAGAGATGAAGTTCATGATCCCTTATTTATCAGCAAATATAAAAATTTCGCGCTTTTGCTTTTGAAAAAATATCTCGTGCTCTGCTAAGTTGATATCAAATTACCAGGTCACATATTCGAAAATAAACTTTCCGCTATCAGGTTTTTCTAGCAGAATGACAAAATCTTATTTATCCAATTATCTCGCGGCCGGCGAGACTTGTATCCGTTATTTTTCACGAATACTATCTTCTTAGTATTCTTGAAATCTGGAAGAGATGTAGTTTATTATCCCTTATTTATCACCAAACATAACAATTTCGCGCTTTTGCTCTTGAAAAAATATCTCGTGCTCTGCTAAGTTGATATCAAATTACCAGGTCACATATTCGAAAATAAACTTTCCGCTATCAGGTTTTTCTAGCAGAATGACAAAATCTTATTTATCCAATTATCTCGCGGCCGGCGAGACTTGTATCCGTCATTTTTCACGAATACTATCTTCTTAGTATTCTTGAAATCTGGAAGAGATGAAGTTTATGATCCCTTATTTATCAGCAAACATAAAAATTTCGCGCTTTTGCTTTTGCAAAAAATATCTCGTGCTCTGCTAAGTTGATATCAGATTAACAGGTCACATATTCAGAAATAAACTTTTCGCTTTCAGGTTTTTCTAACAGAATGACAAAATCTTATTTATCCAATTATCTCGCGGCCGGCGAGACTTGTATCCGTCATTTTCACGAATACTGTCTTCTTAGTATTCTTGAAATCTGGAAGAGATGAAGTTTATGATCCCTTATTTATCAGCAAACATAAAAATTTCGCGCTTTTGCTTTTGCAAAAAATATCTCGTGCTCTGCTAAGTTGATATCAAATTAACAGGTCACATGTTCAGAAATAAACTTTCCGCTATCAGGTTTTTCTAGCAGAATGACAAAATCTTATTTATCCAATTATCTCGCGGCTGGCGAGACTTGTATCCGTTATTTTTCACCAATACTATCTTCTTAGTATTCTTGAAATCTGGAAGAGATGAAGTTTATGATCCCTTATTTATCAGCAAACATAAAAATTTCGCGCTTTTGCTTTTGCAAAAAATATCTCGTGCTCTGCTAAGTTGATATCAAATTAACAGGTTACATGTTCAGAAATAAACTTTCCGCTATCAGGTTTTTCTAGGAGAATGACAAAATCTTATTTATCCAATTATCTCGCGGCCGGCGAGACTTGTATCCGTCATTTTTCACGAATACATCTTCTTAGTATTCTTGAAATCTGGAAGAGATGAAGTTTATGATCCCTTATTTATCAGCAAACATAAAAATTTCGCGCTTTTGCTTTTGCAAAAAATATCTCGTGCTCTGCTAAGTTGATATCAGATTAACAGGTCACATATTCAGAAATAAACTTTTCGCTTTCAGGTTTTTCTAGCAGAATGACAAAATCTTATTTATCCAATTATCTCGCGGCCGGCGAGACTTGTATCCGTCATTTTCACGAATACCGTCTTCTTAGTATTCTTGAAATCTGGAAGAGATGAAGTTTATGAAGTTTATGATCCCTTATTTGTCAGCGAACATAAAAGTTTCGCGCTTTTGCTTTCGAAAAAAATATCTCGTGCTCTGCTAAGTTGATATCAAATTACCAGGTCACATATTCGAAAATAGACTTTCCGCTATCAGGTTTTTCTAGCAGAATGACAAAATCTTATTTATCCAATTATCTCGCGGCCGGCGAGACTTGTATCCGTTATTTTTCACGAATACTATCTTGTTAGTATTCTTGAAATCTGGAAGAGATGAAGTTCATGATCTCTAATTTATCAGCAAACATAAATATTTCGCGCTTTTGCTTTTGAAAAAAATATCTCGTGCTCTGCTCAGTTGATATCAAATTACCAGGTCACATATTTAAAAATAAACTTATCGCTTTCAGGTTTTTCTAGCAGAAGGACAAAATCTTATTCATCCAATCATCTCGCGGCCGGCGAGACTTGTATCTGTCATTTTTCTCAAATACTATCTTCTTAGTATTCTTGAAATCTGGAAGAGATGAAGTTTATGATCGCTTATTTATCAGCGAACATAAAAATTTCGCGCTTTTGCTTTTGCAAAAAATATCTCGTGCCCTGCTAAGTTGATATCAAATTACCAGGTCACATATTTAAAAATAAACTTATCGCTTTCAGGTTTTTCTAGCAGAAGGACAAAATCTTATTCATCCAATCATCTCGCGGCCGGCGAGACTTGTATCCGTCATTTTTCACGAATACTATCTTCTAAGTATTCTTGAAATCTGGAAGAGATGAAGTTTATGATCTCTTATTTATCAACAAACATAAATATTTCGCGCTTTTGCTTTTGAAAAAAATATCTCGTGCTCTGCTCAGTTGATATCAAATTACCAGGTCACATATTTAAAAATAAACTTATCGCTTTCAGGTTTTTCTAGCAGAAGGACAAAATCTTATTCATCCAATCATCTCGCGGCCGGCGAGACTTGTATCCGTCATTTTTCACAAATACTATCTTCTTAGTATTCTTGAAATCTGGAAGAGATGAAGTTTATGATCCCTTATTTATCAGCAAACATAAAAATTTCGCGCTTTTGCTTTTGAAAAAATATCTCGTGCTCTGCTCAGTTACCAAATTACCAGGTCACATATTTAAAAATAAACTTTTCGCTTTTAGGTTTTTCTAGCAAAATGAGAAAATCTTATTTATCCAATTATCTCGCGACCGGCGAGACTTGTATCCATCATTTTTCTCGAATACTATCTTCTTAGTATTCTTGAAATCTGGAAGAGATGAAGTTTATGATCGCTTATTTATCAGCGAACATAAAAATTTCGCGCTTTGGCTTTTGAAAAAATATCTCGTGCTCTGCTAAGTTGATATCAAATAACCAGGTCACATATTCGAGAATAAATTTTCCGCTATCAGGTTTTTCTAGCAGAATGACAAAATCTTATTTATCCAATCATCTCGCGGCCGGCGAGACTTGTATCCGTCATTTTTCACGAATACTATCTTCTAAGTATTCTTGAAATCTGGGAGAGATGAAGTTTATGATCCCTTATTTATCAGCAAACATTAAAATTTCGCGCTTTTGCTTTTGAAAAAAATATCTCGTGCTCTGCTCAGTTGATATCAAATTACCAGGTCACATATTTAAAAATAAACTTTTCGCTTTTAGGTTTTTCTAGCAAAATGACAAAATCTTATTTATCCAATTATCTCGCGGCCGGCGAGACTTGTATCTGTCATTTTCCTCGAATACTATCTTCTTACTATTCTTGAAATCTGGAAGAGATGAAGTTTATGATCGCTTATTTATCAGCGAACATAAAAATTTCGCGCTTTTGCTTTTGCAACAAATATCTCGTGCTCTGCTAAGTTGATATAAAATTACCAGGTCACATATTCGAAAATAAACTTTCCGCTATCAGGTTTTTCTAGCAGAATGACAAAATCTTATTTATCCAATTATCTCGCGGCCGGCGAGACTTGTATCCGTTATTTTTCACGAATACTATCTTCTTAGTATTCTTGAAATCTGGAAGAGATGAAGTTCATGATCCCTTATTTATCAGCAAACATAAAAATTTCGCGCTTTTGCTTTTGAAAAAATATCTCGTGCTCTGCTAAGTTGATATCAAATTACCAGGTCACATATTCGAAAATAAACTTTCCGCTATCAGGTTTTTCTAGCAGAATGACAAAATCTTATTTATCCAATTATCTCGCGGCCGGCGAGACTTGTATCCGTTATTTTTCACGAATACTATCTTCTTAGTATTCTTGAAATCTGGAAGAGATGTAGTTTATTATCCCTTATTTATCACCAAACATAAAAATTTCGCGCTTTTGCTCTTGAAAAAATATCTCGTGCTCTGCTAAGTTGATATCAAATTACCAGGTCACATATTCGAAAATAAACTTTCCGCTATCAGGTTTTTCTAGCAGAATGACAAAATCTTATTTATCCAATTATCTCGCGGCCGGCGAGACTTGTATCCGTCATTTTTCACGAATACTATCTTCTTAGTATTCTTGAAATCTGGAAGAGATGAAGTTTATGATCCCTTATTTATCAGCAAACATAAAAATTTCGCGCTTTTGCTTTTGCAAAAAATATCTCGTGCTCTGCTAAGTTGATATCAGATTAACAGGTCACATATTCAGAAATAAACTTTTCGCTTTCAGGTTTTTCTAACAGAATGACAAAACCTTATTTATCCAATTATCTCGCGGCCGGCGAGACTTGTATCCGTCATTTTCACGAATACTGTCTTCTTAGTATTCTTGAAATCTGGAAGAGATGAAGTTTATGATCCCTTATTTATCAGCAAATATAAAAATTTCGCGCTTTTGCTTTTGCAAAAAATATCTCGTGCTCTGCTAAGTTGATATCAAATTAACAGGTCACATGTTCAGAAATAAACTTTCCGCTATCAGGTTTTTCTAGCAGAATGACAAAATCTTATTTATCCAATTATCTCGCGGCTGGCGAGACTTGTATCCGTTATTTTTCACGAATACTATCTTCTTAGTATTCTTGAAATCTGGAAGAGATGAAGTTTATGATCCCTTATTTATCAGCAAACATAAAAATTTCGCGCTTTTGCTTTTGCAAAAAATATCTCGTGCTCTGCTAAGTTGATATCAAATTAACAGGTTACATGTTCAGAAATAAACTTTCCGCTATCAGGTTTTTCTAGGAGAATGACAAAATCTTATTTATCCAATTATCTCGCGGCCGGCGAGACTTGTATCCGTCATTTTTCACGAATACATCTTCTTAGTATTCTTGAAATCTGGAAGAGATGAAGTTTATGATCCCTTATTTATCAGCAAACATAAAAATTTCGCGCTTTTGCTTTTGCAAAAAATATCTCGTGCTCTGCTAAGTTGATATCAGATTAACAGGTCACATATTCAGGAATAAACTTTTCGCTTTCAGGTTTTTCTAGCAGAATGACAAAATCTTATTTATCCAATTATCTCGCGGCCGGCGAGACTTGTATCCGTCATTTTCACGAATACCGTCTTCTTAGTATTCTTGAAATCTGGAAGAGATGAAGTTTATGAAGTTTATGATCCCTTATTTTTCAGCGAACATAAAAGTTTCGCGCTTTTGCTTTCGAAAAAAATATCTCGTGCTCTGCTAAGTTGATATCAAATTACCAGGTCATATATTCGAAAATAGACTTTCCGCTATCAGGTTTTTCTAGCAGAATGACAAAATCTTATTTATCCAATTATCTCGCGGCCGGCGAGACTTGTATCCGTTATTTTTCACGAATACTATCTTGTTAGTATTCTTGAAATCTGGAAGAGATGAAGTTCATGATCCCTTATTTATCAGCAAATATAAAAATTTCGCGCTTTTGCTTTTGCAAAAAATATCTCGTGCTCTGCTAAGTTGATATCAAATTAACAGGTCACATATTCAGAAATAAACTTTTCGCTTTCAGGTTTTTCTAGGAGAATGACAAAATCTTATTTATCCAATTATCTCGCGGCCGGCGAGACTTGTATCTGTCATTTTTCTCGAATACTTTCTTCTTAGTATTCTTGAAATCTGGAAGAGATGAAGTTTATGATCCCTTATTTATCAGCGAACATAAGATTTTTGCGCTTTTGCTTCTGCAAAAAATATCTCGTGCTCTGCTAAGTTGATATCAAATTACCAGGTCACATATTCGAAAAAAAAACTTTCCGCTATCAGGTTTTTCTAGGAGAATGACAAAATCTTATTTATCCAATCATCTCGCGGCCGGCGAGACTTGTATCCGTCATTTTTCACGAATACTATCTTCTAAGTATTCTTGAAATCTGGGAGAGATGAAGTTTATGATCCCTTATTTATCAGCAAACATAAAAATTTCGCGCTTTTGCTTTTGAAAAAAATATCTCGTGCTCTGCTCAGTTGATATCAAATTACCAGGTCACATATTTAAAAATAAACTTTTCGCTTTTAGGTTTTTCTAGCAAAATGACAAAATCTTATTTATCCAATTATCTCGCGGCCGGCGAGACTTGTATCTGTCATTTTCCTCGAATACTATCTTCTTACTATTCTTGAAATCTGGAAGAGATGAAGTTTATGATCGCTTATTTATCAGCGAACATAAAAATTTCGCGCTTTTGCTTTTGCAACAAATATCTCGTGCTCTGCTAAGTTGATATAAAATTACCAGGTCACATATTCGAAAATAAACTTTCCGCTATCAGGTTTTTCTAGCAGAATGACAAAATCTTATTTATCCAATTATCTCGCGGCCGGCGAGACTTGTATCCGTTATTTTTCACGAATACTATCTTCTTAGTATTCTTGAAATCTGGAAGAGATGAAGTTCATGATCCCTTATTTATCAGCAAACATAAAAATTTCGCGCTTTTGCTTTTGAAAAAATATCTCGTGCTCTGCTAAGTTGATATCAAATTACCAGGTCACATATTCGAAAATAAACTTTCCGCTATCAGGTTTTTCTAGCAGAATGACAAAATCTTATTTATCCAATTATCTCGCGGCCGGCGAGACTTGTATCCGTTATTTTTCACGAATACTATCTTCTTAGTATTCTTGAAATCTGGAAGAGATGTAGTTTATTATCCCTTATTTATCACCAAACATAAAAATTTCGCGCTTTTGCTCTTGAAAAAATATCTCGTGCTCTGCTAAGTTGATATCAAATTACCAGGTCACATATTCGAAAATAAACTTTCCGCTATCAGGTTTTTCTAGCAGAATGACAAAATCTTATTTATCCAATTATCTCGCGGCCGGCGAGACTTGTATCCGTCATTTTTCACGAATACTATCTTCTTAGTATTCTTGAAATCTGGAAGAGATGAAGTTTATGATCCCTTATTTATCAGCAAACATTAAAATTTCGTGCTTTTGCTTTTGCAAAAAATATCTCGTGCTCTGCTAAGTTGATATCAGATTAACAGGTCACATATTCAGAAATAAACTTTTCGCTTTCAGGTTTTTCTAACAGAATGACAAAATCTTATTTATCCAATTATCTCGCGGCCGGCGAGACTTGTATCCGTCATTTTCACGAATACTGTCTTCTTAGTATTCTTGAAATCTGGAAGAGATGAAGTTTATGATCCCTTATTTATCAGCAAATATAAAAATTTCGCGCTTTTGCTTTTGCAAAAAATATCTCGTGCTCTGCTAAGTTGATATCAAATTAACAGGTCACATGTTCAGAAATAAACTTTCCGCTATCAGGTTTTTCTAGCAGAATGACAAAATCTTATTTATCCAATTATCTCGCGGCTGGCGAGACTTGTATCCGTTATTTTTCACGAATACTATCTTCTTAGTATTCTTGAAATCTGGAAGAGATGAAGTTTATGATCCCTTATTTATCAGCAAACATAAAAATTTCGCGCTTTTGCTTTTGCAAAAAATATCTCGTGCTCTGCTAAGTTGATATCAAATTAACAGGTTACATGTTCAGAAATAAACTTTCCGCTATCAGGTTTTTCTAGGAGAATGACAAAATCTTATTTATCCAATTATCTCGCGGCCGGCGAGACTTGTATCCGTCATTTTTCACGAATACATCTTCTTAGTATTCTTGAAATCTGGAAGAGATGAAGTTTATGATCCCTTATTTATCAGCAAACATAAAAATTTCGCGCTTTTGTTTTTGCAAAAAATATCTCGTGCTCTGCTAAGTTGATATCAGATTAACAGGTCACATATTCAGAAATAAACTTTTCGCTTTCAGGTTTTTCTAGCAGAATGACAAAATCTTATTTATCCAATTATCTCGCGGCCGGCGAGACTTGTATCCGTCATTTTCACGAATACCGTCTTCTTAGTATTCTTGAAATCTGGAAGAGATGAAGTTTATGAAGTTTATGATCCCTTATTTTTCAGCGAACATAAAAGTTTCGCGCTTTTGCTTTCGAAAAAAATATCTCGTGCTCTGCTAAGTTGATATCAAATTACCAGGTCACATATTCGAAAATAGACTTTCCGCTATCAGGTTTTTCTAGCAGAATGACAAAATCTTATTTATCCAATTATCTCGCGGCCGGCGAGACTTGTATCCGTTATTTTTCACGAATACTATCTTGTTAGTATTCTTGAAATCTGGAAGAGATGAAGTTCATGATCCCTTATTTATCAGCAAATATAAAAATTTCGCGCTTTTGCTTTTGCAAAAAATATCTCGTGCTCTGCTAAGTTGATATCAAATTAACAGGTCACATATTCAGAAATAAACTTTTCGCTTTCAGGTTTTTCTAGGAGAATGACAAAATCTTATTTATCCAATTATCTCGCGGCCGGCGAGACTTGTATCTGTCATTTTTCTCGAATACTTTCTTCTTAGTATTCTTGAAATCTGGAAGAGATGAAGTTTATGATCCCTTATTTATCAGCGAACATAAGATTTTTGCGCTTTTGCTTCTGCAAAAAATATCTCGTGCTCTGCTAAGTTGATATCAAATTACCAGGTCACATATTCGAAAAAAAACTTTCCGCTATCAGGTTTTTCTAGGAGAATGACAAAATCTTATTTATCCAATCATCTCGCGGCCGGCGAGACTTGTATCTGTCATTTTTCTCGAATACTATCTTCTTACTATTCTTGAAATCTGGAAGAGATGAAGTTTATGATCGCTTTTTTATCGGCGAACATAAAAATTTCGCGCTTTTGCTTTTGAAAAAATATCTCGTGCACTGCTAAGTTGATATCAAATTACCAGGTCACATATTCTGAAATAAACTCTTCGCTTTCAGGTTTTTCTAGCAGAATGACAAAATCTTATTTATCCAATTATCTCGCAGCCGGCGAGACTTGTATCTGTCATTTTTCTCGAATACTATCTTCTTAGTATTCTTGAAATCTGGAAGAGATGAAGTTCATGATCCCTTATTTATCAGCAAATATAAAAATTTCGCGCTTTTGCTTTTGAAAAAATATCTCGTGCTCTGCTAAGTTGATATCAAATTACCAGGTCACATATTCTGAAATAAACTTTTCGCTTTCAGGTTTTTCTAGCAGAATGACAAAATCTTATTTATCCAATTATCTCGCAGCCGGCGAGACTTGTATCTGTCATTTTTCTCGAATACTATCTTCTTAGTATTCTTGAAATCTGGAAGAGATGAAGTTTATGATCCCTTATTTATCAGCAAACATAAAAATTTCGCGCTTTTGCTTTTGAAAAAATATCTCGTGCACTGCTAAGTTGATATCAAATTACCAGGTCACATATTCTGAAATAAACTTTTCGCTTTCAGGTTTTTCTAGCAGAATGACAAAATCTTATTTATTCAATCATCTCGTGGCCGGCGAGACTTGTATCCGTCATTTTTCACGAATACTATCTTGTTAGTATTCTTGAAATCTGGAAGAGATGAAGTTCATGATCCCTTATTTATCAGCAAATATAAAAATTCCGCGCTTTTGCTTTTGCAAAAAATATCTCGTGCTCTGCTAAGTTGATATCAAATTAACAGGTCACATATTCAGAAATAAACTTTTCGCTTTCAGGTTTTTCTAGGAGAATGACAAAATCTTATTTATCCAATTATCTCGCGGCCGGCGAGATTTGTATCTGTCATTTTTCTCGAATACTATCTTCTTAGTATTCTTGAAATCTGGAAGAGATGTAGTTTATGATCCCTTATTTATCACCAAACATAAAAATTTCGCGCTTTTGCTTTTGAAAAAATATCTCGTGCTCTGCTAAGTTGATATCAAATAACCAGGTCACATATTCAGAAATAAACTAATCGCTTTCAGGTTTTTCTAGCAGAATGACAAAATCTTATTTATCCAATTATCTCGCGGCCGGCGAGACTTGTATCTGTCATTTTTCTCGAATACTTTCTTCTTAGTATTCTTGAAATCTGAAGGAGATGTAGTTTATGATCCCTTATTTATCACCAAACATAAAAATTTCGCGCTTTTGCTTTTGAAAAAATATCTCGTGCTCTGCTAAGTTGATATCAAATTACCAGGTCACATATTCGAAAATAAACTTTCCGCTATCAGGTTTTTCTAGCAGAATGACAAAATCTTTTTTATCCAATCATCTCGCGGCCGGCGAGACTTGTATCTGTCATTTTTCTCGAATACTATCTTCTTACTATTCTTGAAATCTGAAAGAGATGTAGTTTATGATCCCTTATTTATCACCAAACATAAAAATTTCGCGCTTTTGCTTTTGAAAAAATATCTCGTGCCCTGCTAAGTTGATATCAAATTAGCAGGTCACATATTCGAAAATAAACTTTCCGCTATCAGGTTTTTCTAGCAGAATGACAAAATCTTATTTATCCAATTATCTCGCGTCCGGCGAGACTTGTATCTGTCATTTTTCTCGAATACTATCTTCTTAGTATTCTTGAAATCTGGAAGAGATGTAGTTTATGATCCCTTATTTATCACCAAACATAAAAATTTCGCGCTTTTGCTTTTGAAAAAATATCTCGTGCCCTGCTAAGTTGATATCAAATTAGCAGGTCACATATTCGAAAATAAACTTTCCGCTATCAGGTTTTTCTAGCAGAATGACAAAATCTTATTTATCCAATTATCTCGCGTCCGGCGAGACTTGTATCTGTCATTTTTCTCGAATACTATCTTCTTACTATTCTTGAAATCTGGAAGAGATGAAGTTTATGATCCCTTATTTATCAGCGAACATAAGAATTTCGCGCTTTTGCTTCTGCAAAAAATATCTCGTGCTCTGCTAAGTTGATATCAAATTACCAGGTCACATATTCGAAAAAAAACTTTCCGCTATCAGGTTTTTCTAGGAGAATGACACAATCTTATTTATCCAATCATCTCGCGGCCGGCGAGACTTGCATCTGTCATTTTTCTCGAATACTATCTTCTTAGTATTCTTGAAATCTGGAAGAGATGAAGTTTATGATCGCTCATTTATCAGCGAACATAAAAATTTCGCGCTTTTGCTTTTGCAAAAAATATCTCGTGCTCTGCTAAGTTGATATCAAATTACCAGGTCACATATTCAGAAATAAACTTTTCGCTTTCAGGTTTTTCTAGCAGAATGACAAAATCGTATTTATCCAATTATCTCGCAGCCGGCGAGACTTGTATCTGTCATTTTTCTCGAATACTATCTTCTTAGTATTCTTGAAATCTGGAAGAGATGAAGTTTATGATCGCTTATTTATCACCAAACATAAAAATTTGTGGTGAATTTGTTTCCGTCCATACCAACTGCAGAAGTCGAACATTTAGTTAACCAACAACTTAGCGAAAACCCTTCAGTCACTACTGCTGTGAAGGAAGAGGCAATGAGACTACTTGAGATATGTCTAGGTCAAAGTTATTTCAAATTCAATGATAATGTTTATCAACAACTTGAAGGTTTACCAATGGGTTCTCCTTCCTCTAATTTTTTCAGTGAAATATTTATGACCGCATTAGAAAAGAAAATTTTTTCCCCTATGAATGTTATTCTGACTGTTTTTGTATTGTACTGGAAACGTTATGTGGATGACATTTTTTGTATATGGACTGGCTCGACTTCGGAACTTGAAACATTTTTGGAATTGCTGAACTCCTTTTATAATTCTATTCAGTTCACTCTGGAAGTAGAGGATGACAACAAGTGTTTAAATTTCTTAGATATTCAGATTAAAAGAGTGAACGAACATCTTGAATTCGATATATATATATATATATATATATATATATATATATATATATATATATATATAGAAAGCCCACCTTCTCGGATATTCTGATTCACAACAGTAGTTCTCACCCTTATAAGATTAAGATGTCTGCATTTCATGCCCTGGTACATAGGTTAGTTTCAATTCCATTGTCAAAAACTAATTTTGAAAATGAAGTTAGAGTTCTTAAATCATTAGCCATAAACAACGGCTATTCCGCTAACATAATAGACAGATTAATTTTCAAAAAACAACAAACCAAATTGTTTACTTAAATTTATCCACCTCAAGTTAATGATGAAATTAAGAAATTTGTGTATATCAACTACTTCCCATCTATCAGTGAACAACTCTGTCGAAGAATCAGAAAAAATGAAATTGATGTTGTATGTACCAATAAGAAGAATTTGAGATCTGTATTTTTCAATGGGAAGGATCGACTGAATAATTCGCAGTTGAGTGGTGTTTATATGCTATCATGTGACGAGTGCCCTGCATTTTATATAGGTCAGACTGGTCGTTCTCTCGGAGTTAGAGTTGATGAACATAAAAGATCTATACTTATTACAAAATAAATAAACAACAAAATAAAGGTTTCTCCACTCACTGTATTACTCTCAACCACTTCATTGACTTCAATAATATAAAAATTCTACATAAGGGTGATAAAGGTAGACGTTTGAATCTTTTAGAAATGTTAGAAATAGCCTCAGCTCAAAAACAAAATCTACTAATTGTAAACGATCAATTAGATTTCCGTCTATCACCGATTTTAACATGTGTTACCTGATATGTGTATGAATGTATTCTTTCTGTATTGATGTGTATTCAGTTTTGAAAATGGGATAAAACCCGAAACACGCGTGTCAACAAATATTTTAATAAAACTGTGAAACTTTGTCAAGTGTTTTCTATCTTCTTTTATTAATTAAATCTGAAATAGTCTTCACTAATACTGATGAAAAATTTCATATTTAGGCACTACTGACATTGGGTCAGTGGATAGAAAGAAGATCTTATTTCAAGATCGTACAAGATTACCAAAATATGATTGTTTCCTGAGATTTCTCAATAAAAAATGAAAATCACAATTCCCTTCACCACAAGTATAATTGAAGTTCGATATTGAAGGTTGCACTCATATTTTCAAGAAGATCAGAAAACTATGCATCACCTCAGCATTCATTTAAAGTATATTGTTGTATTCCTTTTGGATTACACAACAATAGGGGAATTCGGCAAATTCCGCTGTCACCAGGGCAGCTTTATTCTTATGAAGGCAAAGCTCCGTAACACCTTTTGTAGCACTTATTTCGATTTATGGAAACACTTGATTTGATTTATGAAAACACTTGATTTGATTTATGAAAACACTTGACTGATTTAAGATTGGTTTATTAATAGAGCACAGAATATAAATATTAAGCGAGCGAGATGAATTGATCGTAGAATAGAACGGACTAATCGAAGAAAGAATATGAACTGCTCGAAGAAAGAGAATGAACTGAACTGATGGCGTTACGCTGCTTCTTATATATGATTTCGAGAAATGCTGAGTTAAACATTAATGATTGAACAATGAAGTCTTTGTTTAGGGGATGACAACAATATACAAGAAATCTTGGTAATTATTTTTTCTACAACCGGGCCTAACTAACTACTTTCCCGCATTGTTTTCGATTCGGAAAGTGTCACTTTCCCGCACTAGTGCGGGAAAGTTACTTTTCCGCACTAGTGCGGGAAAGTAAATATGTGTTGAATTTGGGTATAATAATACCTTCAACATGAAATCTCTTAATCTACTTACTCATATTTTTAGTTAAATATTTCAAATTATGCAGTTTCATCCATGTCAAACTAATTATTAATGCAGATTTTCGTTTGAAAATTATTGCATTTTCAATGAGAACTTGACATCCTTCAAAAATGGCATACTGGCATACATGGATCTGTGTATTTGTTTCTATGTCACGGTCTATGATTTTCCGCATAGAATCTCAAACTCTTTAATTAATGTGTCAAAACGAATATTCGAGTTGTGTAGAAGTTTGTTTTTCATTTTATATTACGGTTGTAGAAAAAATATTGTTCCTATCTAGTGCGGGAAAGTACGACTTTCCGCCCTTGATAGGAAAATAACTATATTTAACCCCTTCATTCTTATAATAATTGAATCAATAATGAAATTTTCACAGGTTTATTCAAAACTTCTACTAAATAAGTTCTCATGATAACATTTTTGAATTCATAAAAATAAAAACAAATACTGATTACAGTGCTTTGAATCTTGGGTGTGACTTAGTGCTTTATCTTCAATAAGCTATAAGAATAATAGTGAAATATTACATTGAAAGTGTGTAATGTGTGAAGAACCAAATATACATTTTATATAATAAAAGTATGAAGAGTTTGATGTCTCTACATTGGAGATACTTTAAAAATAAATATGTACTTGGTAACTGTATATCTTATATTTAAGTAAAAGAGTCATATCTTTTAAGTTGAATATCTGAAATTTCAGGGATGGAATCAGCATCACGACACATTCTTTAATAATAATGAATAAAGTTTATGGTGAAAAAGGGTCACAGTCTACTGCGACCTTAAGGTCTATTGTGCTCCCTGACAGAGCTGTTATCATCGTGTCTCCTACAAGCTCGCCTTCAAGTTCCAGAGATTCGATGAAATCCAGTATCTGGGACAGCTAGCTTCAAGGAGGATAACTCCCCACTTCTACAAGTTTCTTGTCCAAAGCACTCTTTCCTTTAGCTTGCAATGGCATAGCATTCCGTAACCAGGTGAATAGGAGTTTCTTCCTCCTTCCCACAGAATCTACACTCATCAGTGTCCAATAAACCCATTCTCAACAGATGCTTCTTTAGGCGACAATGTCCTGTGAGAAAGCCAGTGAGTAGGTGTAGTTGGTTCTAACTGAGATCCAGATATTTCTTGGACCTAGCAGTTTCAAAGTTCCGTAGGAATTTTTTGGAGTGATCCATTCCTGGGAGATATTGATATTGATTATACTGATTTTTCCTAGGTCTCCCGAGGAGACCCCTCTGAAACTACAAAAAGCTTTGAAGCTTTCTTTGGGATTATAAGCATTGTACAGAAGTTTTTCTCAATGCTTACTTTCTTGAACATAGGAAGGTTTGCAGATGAGGTGAAGTCATTCAGAGAGGACCAAAGTCTGATTCCTGATTCTCTCATTGCCTGTTCCTTCTTTAGATATTCTGAGGATGGCCTCATGAGCTACCCTATCAATTACTAGATGTAGAATGAATGAAGTTAAAAAAAAGATTATGAATGAATGAAGAATTTAATCAGTAAAATTTTGCTAATTTCGCAAAATGCATGGATTTGTTTTTCTTTGCCCTTTCATTTCGTTCCCTTGCACAGGAAATACTCAATCTAGATATCAAGTATGCATTTAATGCATACTTCGAAACTGCATTCCGATGCTCATGACATCCTACCACACTTCTGGGTGAGAAGTGGGATAATCTACTCAAAACTTCTATAAGGCAATTTCTGTCTAATTCCTTCTCGAAAATATCAGATATAATGTTCTCTATTTCATGCAAAAAATTTATCAGTTTCTGTGCAGGAAAGGTCAGATATCCCCGACTTATATTTCTTATGAAACAATTATATTGTTCATTTCCTTTTCCAATAGCTGTTTCAATGCATTTAGGACAATCTGTGTAATATTTAATTTTTTTTGCCACATACCCACAAAAATAAGCAAATGCTTCTCCCACCTCTAAAATTTCTTCAAATTCTGAAAAATTTCCTTCAATCTCCAAATCGAAAGTGAATTTATTTCTCCTTCCTTTCAAATCTCCAATCTGAATTAGAGATTTCATCATATCCCCACCTGTTATGTTACTCCCTCTAGGAGGTTTCATGAGAGAGTACAGAGACATGAGGCGAAATATCTGGCCAACCTGAATTGATTCAGGGTGGCTATTACAACCTTTAGCTGCCCTCATCATCCCGAAGAAATGCTGAAAGTTAGAATAATCGCTGATCATTATTTCAAAGAAAATTAAAATTACCTTCAAATGATCTTGGTTTAGCCTTGAGGTCAGTAAGTATTTGAATCCTAATTCAGATAAATATCTGCTCAAATCTAGGGTGCAGGATATTGTAGCCTGAAATCCCTCATATGTTGATTTGGATATGAAGAAGTTTGGTGGAGAATTCTGCTTCCATAAATCTAAATATGTAAGGAAATTATCCAGTTCCTGTGAATTATTTTATGGGACTTATTCATGTGGAATTTTTTCATTATTTTTTCTCAGGTATTTTATTCATGAAAATCGAACAGATGACTTTATAGTAGTATATTATTCTCAATGATACCTCATATTCTTTGGAGTTTAGTCTTAAGCCGCATACAGGTTTCGCGGAATTCATTATATCTATTAATTTGTCTATTCTCCGGCAGAATGCAATTGTTGGTTCAACATTTACAAAGATCTTGTTGGTTTGATATATGTATATCCAATGCAACTGCAGTAGTATTACCACAGAATACCTAACTACACAGAAGCGTCATTCCGCCTTCCCGCCAAAACTTAATTTGATGACGCTTGTGCCATGCTAGGTAGTACATACGTCAAAGTGAAATTTAAACTTCCCGCTGGACCCATAGAATTATGAATATAGTATAGAAATATGTGGCTGGACCGCTCAAAAGTGACATATGTACTACCTAACAGAGAATGAAGGTCACGAAAATTTGCCCCTTGAAGATCAAAGTGCCGACGCTGAGTGACGCTTCTGTGTAGTTAAGTATTCTGTGGTATTACTGAACAACTAGAAAATGAATTAAATTTATATTTTCATTTATTACGTGTAAATGTACTGAATAATAAGTATAACTATCAGGTTAGTTTTTTCTTTCGTATAACTATCACATATTTGTTGGCATATCATGAAATTTTGTATATTTCGAAAATATGATATGAGAAGTTTCCAATCTGTCGTTATATATGTGAAAGCATTGTATAATGGTGATGTTATACCAAAGAATAGCCAACTCGGTTAGTTACACTGGTTATTCAGTATACATACAATGAAAAGGGTGTCACGTTGAAAAGGAAACAGAGGCCTTTCCTAGTATAAAAATCCATTTTGTTTTTGGGGTGATATAAATACATTTAAATCATCATCTCATCTCTTCAACCCTATGCGCGGCAACCCCAACCCCTTTATTCTGAATAGAGGATATGGCTCGTGCGATATATTGTTGAAAAGGTTTTTCCTCCTGAATATGACAGTGATCATTTTTCAAGATCTGATCATAAGGTTCCTCTTCAATATAACTATGACACCTTGTATGTAATAACCAACTAGACTACTCTAGTCGATTATTTTCATCCTACCTGGGAAGCAAACCGAGTATTCATTTTTTCTCCATATTTTGGATATACATGACTTGATGTTAATTTGTAAGCCATTTTGAACATTTTTTTCGACTCATATTCTATTAAATTCTCAAAATGTTCAAATTCTACCCACCCTTCTGGAGTCTGTAATAATAGAGTATGGTAATTTTGGATCAACTGATTCTGTAATGATTTACCCTAAATTTCTTCTTATTGATCAAATTATTTCTCAAACACTTGATGAGGTGTGGAAAATCTGAACACATTCTGAGTTTGCGGGTCTCATCCATTGGGTGTTCACACCATGGTTCGTTGGTGTTCAGTATATCAAGGTGTCCCACATTTTTCTATTCCAACTTGCTCCATCGCTGGTAATAGCATCTATGTAGAGACCCGCATTCTCACAAAGAATTACACATTCCAGTATAATTTTGGATAGGATATCGCCTGAAATATCACCCCCGCTCAAGAAACAAGCTAATGCTTGGAGACCATGACCTGCAAATGGTTGAAACATTAGGACCAAAGCATGATCTCCAAGATTATTCTGCATTTTTTGTGGGGTGTGCTGTCCCAAATCAACAAATCCAACAAATTCCATAATATTTTTGTCGAATTTTTTCGTTTTGGACACCGTCCACAAGCAAGCATCCATGTCTCTCAAACACTTCCATGTTTTTATGGTTTTCTTTTAACATTTCAAAAACCTGCTTTTGAAAACCAAATGACCCATCAATATTTCGGATATATCTGAAGAAAATAATTATTGTTTTAAGTGTTACCGTAACTATATAGGATATAATTATCACTAGATATTTACCTTGAAAGTGTACTTGGGCATGGTAATGGTAATATTTTATTTTCCCTTATATGATTGTACAATTTGGAGCTCTTTATTTTCATTAGGATGCAGGAATACACCCAATCAAGGGTATAACGAATCCCATTCTTTTTGCAGCGACTTGAATTATAACAAGCTGTTACCATGTTCTTTTGAGCCACAGGTAAATCTTTCAGTAAGAAGTCCAATTTTTTTGATTCATTCTCTTCTCTTTGTAATTTTTTAATTGCAGAAATTAGTTATTTATTTCTGTTCCTCAAATAAATTTCTTTTTTTGAAATCTTAGATGCAATATTTTTTTTGTCCTGCATCCTTAATCTATATTTGAAACTTGTGCAAGCACTACATTCGTTTGCACTGGCAGGAACAAAAATGAGGCAGTTTTGGCTCTGAACTGAACAGCATACTTTGTTTGAATTTAGTATTTCAATGTAAGTTTTTAAATCCTCAAGAGATGTTACATTACATTCATGGCTCTGTTCATAACTTGAGCCGAAATGGTTTTTTCTGTTAGGACAACAGTTCTCTCCAAATAAGGCATATTGATATTTTGAAGTGCTATTTTTGTTTTGAAAATACAATATGAGTATCTAATTTATGCATACTCCAGTTGGAGGGAAGAGGAACCATCATATCATGATTCTTGATTAAATCAAAAAGACTTGTGATGTCATCAAACTCTGTAGTATCAGGGATCTTAGTCATTTTGTTTGGAGATGGGGGATTTAGGGAGTTGGTATTGTAATCTGAGTGGATAATGGAAACTGGTGGTTCACTCCTGGAGTTTCGAAAAAAATAATTAAAAATGATTTTATTCGTATATTTCGATTCAACACATGTTCAATATGAGGTAGAATTTATTTTACGATATATTACAAAATTATGCTGGACAAATGGACAATATACCTGAAAATCAAACAAAATATATAGGTATTTATTTTTTGAATAAAGCAATAATCAGAGCATATATGTGTGTATGATTTAATGAATGTTTATCCAAGAGGCAGTTACTTTTTCATTAAAATTGAGAGATGTATCTTGTTACATGCTTCGAGTTGTACTGGTGCTGGTGTGATTGCTGTTTTTTCAGAAAAATGAAACTGGTACTAACAGGGAAGAAATTTGAATTTATATAAAGATTTTTGAATTTCTGTTCACTGAGTGGTCTGAAACTTTTTTATCCAAATCCAGCAGTATATAGACAGTTCAGGGTATCTCATGATAATGAATTTTTGTTAATAAATCCTATAAGAAGAATAAAGTTTTCAAAATTTTGTATTTCTTGGAAAAGGCCTTTGAAATTCACTAAAAATATACATCGAAACGGAGGTAATATTTTTGAGCTTCATGAACACAGTAAGAAATTATTGAAAACAATGATATTAAAGTATTGGTGAAAAATTCTTACATGCATAATGGTATAGCATTCTTCATCAG
The DNA here is from genome assembly GCA_910592335.1 of Adalia bipunctata. NCBI lineage: Eukaryota > Metazoa > Arthropoda > Insecta > Coleoptera > Coccinellidae > Adalia > Adalia bipunctata. Next base: position 48,264,627 of record OU342950.1, on the reverse strand, counting down.
TTTTTTCACGCCCATGCTCGTACTATCAAAATGGGCGGAACAAAGGTAAGAAGAAGGGGGAATATATTTTCCAACAGCATCAATCCACTGTTCACGTAACTTTGTCATCCTAAAAATAAATGGACTTCATTTATCAGTAGTAAGATATATACAGGGTGAGTCTTTGACTTGTACATATATTTTAACTGTAGATTCTTTAGGCCAAAATAAACCTTTTTTTCATTTTCCATTTTTCCGAATTCGGCTCTGTTAAAAAGATATAGCCATTTGAAAAAAAAAATTGTGCTAAATGCGTCCCTGATATTATTCTCTACAAACACCTCAAAGTTCATATTTTTCCATTGAAATTGATGTGATTATTAGATATTCTGGGTGATACATTTAGAAAATACTCGAGCACTAACCTTATTTGAATAAGAATGTTACAAACACGATATTTCCTAACAAAAACGCTAAGTTTTGTCCATCATTTCTGCAATTGAAATACCATATTTCTCACACCAAAATAAGTTCCTTCTTCGATTTTCCTGAAGATTAGTTTGTAAACACTAATAATTTGTTCATATTTTCCCCGATATTCTGGAACGATCTAATCAAAAGTGGTTTCAACTAACCTATCCTAACTCCATCAACCTAAGTCATATGATTCGAGGTCAATGACCTAACCTAACTCATCTTCTGTGATATTATATTCCACAGAACTCTACAGAAGACGATGCCAGATTGTCTATTTTCTCTTCAAACAATAGTATAGTCGAAACCAAGGGAGCGGTACGTACCCCAGAAGAACTATCGCATTTATCGCAAGGGCACCAGTTTTGTTTACTTTTCGCTAAAGGCGTCTAGGCGTTGCTCTTCGGAAACGCTACAGTGACTTTATCATTGATGGAGTTTGATATTAGAGTCACTGTAGGAAACGCCAAACGAGTAGTTCTGATTCTCGCCGATATAGCGCTACGTTTTTTGCCGGCTGCGATGTAGCACGGGCCACGGCCTACTCTTCCCTTCTGATGCTTCTGAAGGCTGTGGAGTGGATGTAGCCGCCACGCAAGACATACAGAGTTTCTGTGTCTCTAACCTCCAACGTTAGTCAGTGACTTCGATTTATTTATTTATTAATTGCATTGATGTAGAATATTCTAGGTCAATGATTAATTGACAGAGAATAAAGCAAAAAGGTGATGATTCTGTAAATGACTTAGTGAATTGATGTAATAGTAGTGTCGTCTGGTGTCGAGTTATATTGTTTTGAAAATTTTTTTGCTGAAGGACCGGTAACAATGAAATTTCAATAGAAACTGCCTATAAAATGTATAATTTCATGCTTCTTAGAATTCAATTTCATCTCCCACATTTGTGGGATTTTATTATTACATATCTCTACATCAAACTTTTTTTATCATAGAGATTTCGTCTTGACAAAGTTGATAAACTGATAATAATTCTGACAACATTGTTGAATTTTGAGAGACCAGAGAAGAAATAATATTCGATGAGATTTAACTCAGGACAGCATTCAGATTATTCTTGAAATTCATGATTTTTTCCTCAAATTTAATCTTAGACAATTAAGAATAACTTGAGAACGACGCGTTTTATTGAAAAAACATAAGAATACTTTTATTTTCTAAACCGATTAGTTCTTTCGAAAATGTGAACCGTTTATTCTTTTCAAGTGATTTGTTAGTGTTTTTGCATGAATTTATGAGTCGACCACCCTGTAACTTTCAAACTAGGAGAGATATTGAATAAGTTTCGATTGAGTAATATGCACCACGAATAGAGTAAAAAATCAACCAAAATTCAGTTCATTTGAAATAACGGTTCCGAAGATATGAACAGGAAAGTGTTTTTTTCGTGGATTTTCGACACCCTGTATCTTCCAAACGAAACCGAATTTTGAAAAATAGTATGGGAAAAAAGTGTTTCGTTTGATGAGAGGAATCTACAGTTGAAATATATGTACAAGTCAAAGACTCACCCTGTATAGGCATTCAAGGTCTAGCTAGTAAAGCTAGGGGCAATTACATTTGAATACTTTCATTTATTTAACTATCTTTTGCCTGTTAATACATTATACATATATCACTTTATTCATTTACCATCCAATGCAGAACTAAAAGAGTTTTTTCAATAGATTTTAAAAAAGGTATTTCCCAAGAGCAGTTTATTTCATATCCAAGATTATTGCGATGAAATAGTTTTTTCAATGTATGTAGAATGCTACACATTTACTGAATACTAGCACAGTATAGACACTAGTTAGTGTTAGTGTCTATACACTAGTCTATACACTAGTGATACTAGGTCGAAAATAACACCTATAACTCACCTTTGGTACTCGAAAAATACGGACATTTTTGTCCGAATCTCTAGACTGTCCACACAGAAAACAGAATGCCATTTTGATGAAATGAAACTAATATAAATTAAATTGCCAAAATTAAGAACACAAATTATTTCTTGACAAAATTATCGACTATTAACACAACACGTTCACCAGAATAAATTCAAATATTTGAAATATCTAATAACAATCTGTCATAAATTGTGAATAGCGCCACCTGAAGTGGAAAAAACGAAATTTTGCCGATATTATCTGGCTCGACAAGGGCCTTAATATAGAAAATATTTCCGAAGGACCGTAAAAGAGAATTTTTCGTATGTTGGAAAATCGAAAATTGCCTTCCGTTAATAAATGAAAATCCTTGGTAGCTTCTTGGCGTTCTGTCGGTCACTCAATTGAACTGGTTCGTTTCCAGCACCATACACCCACACACAATAGTGTCTACAGTTTAGAATTTTATGAAAGTTCAGAATAGCAAATTCACAAGCACGAAGAAATGCAAAAACGAGCAGAAAGCGAAAATGCAGCGAACGATTACTTTGATCTAGCAATCTAGCATCGAAGCCGTATTCCAATCGAATGTTCTTCGGGCGTTTTATCGAATCTCCAACACATGTTTTTTCCGCGTATGAATATAAAGAAAATACCGTGTATTCTTTGAATTACGCGAACTAGGAACATGATCATGAAAACATAAAAGAAAATTAAGAGAAAATATATTAAAGCTCACTTTCAAAGTGATTTGCAGTAACATTCTCAATTTGGTCGAAACAAAATCTAATCAGTTCAAACACCATGTGTTCAGTCATCGAACTTAACATATATCACTCTTTTATATTTCGTCAGAAGTATTGAAATTTTTGTAATGGCGGTGAGAAGCGACAATAAATTGTTTCTGACAAGGGACAATTGACATAATACAAGGGACAACTGACAGTACACATGAGAGACACAGAATAAACAAAAAATTAAATATCTGTGGTCTTTTCTTTTTTAGGCTCTGGCCATTAACCTATATCTGTCAAACTATGAGACAATCCTGGGTTACGTTCATAAATTTACTCTACCAGTGCTTTTACGTTCAGAAATCACGTGATCATAAACTTACTCCAGTGAGTAGAGAAGACTCGAGAAGAGTATGATCACGCAAGGCAGGGGTAACAAATCTGTAATTGATGAGGCAATTCCTGAAGCATTCATCCAACAACACAGATCCCGGCAGAACACTCAGTATTTAAGAAAGTTCAACCACATAAAAATATCTAACCTTAGGAAAATCAACTCCTTGTCAAATGAAAAATTGTATTCGGCTAGGGCACAACCCCACTGGTAATAGTCTATATACTTTTTACTATTGTAGAACCCTGAAGAAGGCTAGTAACCTACAGCCGAAACGTTGGTTAGTGAATAAAAGGACTTAAGAACATTCGCCTCCTGTTATCACCCATTACCTACATTCAAAGTTCTATCAAACACAGGATTACACTAATCAAATTAACTCAAACTAACATACATAGTTTTATCAAAATCGGTCCAGCCATTTAGGAGTGACAAATTATAAACAATAGAAAGATGCAGAACAACTCACCTAGATATTGTGCTAGAACAGGGTAGGGGAAGAATGTTGTTCTGCCGCATATGATAATAAAGTTTTGGACTTTTGATTTTCATCAAAATGCATGAATACATCCAATCCAAGGAGTATCTTTCCAGAACCTTTAGATTGGCCAGCCTTACAACAATTTTTTATCATCTCTTGTTGAGAGATCGATAAATATTTGATGAACTCATTAATTTTTTTTATCATCAATCCTCTTAATTTTCGAATTTTTTATGATACGCTTTAGTGGAGCATTTCTTCTCTTCACATAATAATTTTTATTCTCGTTTGTGCAACTTAGCTTCTTCTGTTGCTCTATCTTTTTTAAAAAATATTTGTATTTAATACATCTCGCACATACTTTTTTATTTACAAAAACCTCACAAAGTTTGCTCTGGCCTCTACTACAGATATTTTTATTGTTTATTTCCTCAATAAATTCTTCCAAACTCTTGGCATCTGTGATGGAATTTTTTGGAATGTAAATCTTTTTCGAAGTAGTTGCATAGATTTCAGTTTGTGTGGCAACAACTGATCTTTCGATGAAAGGAAATTTTTTGTCCAACTTTGCAACTTTGGAAAAAATAACGTGTTTTTCCAAAGTTTGTACATTCCATCCTTCTGGAAGTTGTATTGCAGATTTGTCGAATTTGTCTGTTGAATTCCACATTATCCTCATTTTCAATGGCAGAAACTTCTTCTATTCGGGATGTGGTAGGTAATGATTGGGGATCTTGGGGAGGGTATGAGGGGTAGGTCATAGGGCTTAGGGCAAAGCTCCTGAGGTGAAAAAAAAATGTCAAAGATACCACTAGTTTATTTAGTGAATCTACTTTACTGTAACATGAACGAAATACATAAAAATTAATGCTGTAAACTGAATAATCGAAACAAATTTCTTTCTTGCACAGGTTAACTAGAATATTTAATGAATATTTTATTCGACAAATATGATATGTATAATTTTCTTCTTTATTGAATTTTTTTACTTATTTATGTATACAGGGTGATTTTTTAAGTGTTTCATTAGAAGTTTTCGAGGAAGGAATTGCGATACAAATTCAAAATTTTGTATTTTTGTTTTAGAGAACATGAACTCAATTTGTAAAATATTTTCGAGCGGAATCTACTTCCGGTTCTACCGGAAACGGATGTCAACTTCGTTATTTCAAATGGAACACCCTGTATATTTATACATATTTGAATTCGCCGTTCAATTATGCAATGATTTGATATATGATATGCGCAACCACATCAAGCGATTGCCTGATTCTCAAATTTTTTGACAGAAAGATTGTCACAAATTAGTGTTTATATCTTCAAAATCCCTCATTGTAAGAATTTTTTTTTGCAACAGTTGAACAAAAGGAAGTACGCTGATACTGCTTCTTGTATAAATTATGAGGAAATATTATACAGGGTGTCTGAAACAGGGCTTCAAAGTGAGCCTCAATAAAACTATGAAATCTCATTTTTTTCAAATGGGAACCGTATAATTTTATAATTCCGATCGATTGCTCGTCAAAAACTAGTAAGAGTGTGCCAAACATTTCATGTCTCTAAAATGAGTAGTTTTGCCATTATCGAATAAAATTCGAATTTCACGACTAAAGCCAGATTTCAATGGTATGCACGTCTTTTTCAAGAATAAAATGATATATCAAAAGTCTGTCCTTTATTTGCGGCGTATGTAGCAAATAAACAAAGCAGATAATTAATGATGACTAAATAAAAAAACTTAGTTTTAAACTATCGCAACAATTTTCCTAACAACAAGAATCTTTGACAGAAATTTAATACCTACTTAATAGCTATTACAGTAAATTTTCAAAATGTTGGCCCCCTTCCTCCAAACATTTATAAATTCTTCTGCGAACTCCATCTACTGTAGCTGTTCGTATTTGTCCAGGTAATAATTCCCTTAGTGCAGCTCGCACCCTCACTTCAAGCTCTTCCCTTGAATTAATGTTATTTTTATAAACCTCTGATTTTATAGTACCCCATAAATAAAAATCAAGGGGTGTTAGGTCTGGAGAACGAGGGGGCCACTCTGAAGGACCATTCAATCTGATCCATCTCTCTCCAAACATTGCGTTCAGTTCGTTACTGACAGGTCTTGTGCAATGTGCCGGTGCACCGTCTAATTGGTACCAGCAATTCAACATTTGATCGAGAGGTAATTCTTCCAAAAAAGGGGAAACCACCGTTCTTAAGATTTCCAGATACCTTTCTCCGTTTAAATTTTCATCATAAATATGATAACATATTTTATTATCCATTAATATGCAAATGTTGATGGTTTTTCTCGTAAATTAAATGTGGATTTAGATCGGCCCAAAAATGATTATTTCTTGAATTTAAAACTCCATCCTGGGTGAATTTGGCTTCATCTGTCCAGATAATCTTTTTCAAAATTTGGGGATCTGCGTTTAACATTTGAATGAGGTTCTCGCAAAATTCTGTTCTTCTCTGATAATCGCTATTTACCAGGGCGTGTCCTTTATGGAACTTATAACTATGCATCTTGGCAATTTTGAGTACTTTTTGACACGACGAATATGAGACTTCTACTTCCTGTGCAACCTGTCTGATGAAACCTCTTGGATTGGCGTGAATATGTCCTAGAATATTTATCTGATTTTCCTCATTACCTGTTACTGTATTCACACGATTTCGTTTTGGTTTAATGCTTCCACTACGAAGAAAATTATTTTGATATTTCCTGAACTTTGATTTCGTTAAAGGTGGTAAATGTGGATTTCTTTCGTTAAAAGTTCTGACTGTCCTTTCTAATATTTTGTTACATTCACCATAAATGAAGAACATATTTAATCACTGTTACTGTAATTCTGATTTTGCATAGTGCCCAATTAATCAAACAACGAGTAGGTATGCATGACAGTTCTCAACAATGCATTATAAATGAACTGACATATTCTAACTATTGGCATAGCCTACTTGAAAATTATCTTAATAAACCTATGATTAGACAAAGAAAATGGGATTTATTCCAGATATTCGAATTTTATTCGATAATGGCAAAACTACTCATTTTAGAGACATGAAATGTTTGGCACACTCTTACTAGTTTTTGACGAGCAATCGATCGGAATTATAAAATTATACGGTTCCCATTTGAAAAAAATGAGATTTCATAGTTTTATTGAGGCTCACTTTGAAGCCCTGTTTCAGACACCCTGTATAATATTTCCTCATAATTTATACAAGAAGCAGTATCAGCGTACTTCCTTTTGTTCAACTGTTGCAAAAAAAAATTCTTACAATGAGGGATTTTGAAGATATAAACACTAATTTGTGACAATCTTTCTGTCAAGAAATTTGAGAATCAGGCAATAACTCATTAACTCAACCATCGCTTGATGTGGTTGCACATATCATATATCAAATCATTGCAGAATTGAACGGCGAATTCAAATATGTATAAATATACAGGGTGTTGCATTTGAAATAACGAAGTTGACATCTGTTTCCGGTAGAACCGGAAGTAGATTCCGCTCGAAGATATTTTACAAATTGAGTTCATGTTCTCTAAAACAAAAATACAAAATTTTGAATTTGTATCGCAATTCCTTCCTCGAAAACTTCTAATGAAACACTTAAAAAAATCACCCTGTATGTACCTAATCCACAAAATTATCAGGTATAAACAAAATTTTGTGAATTCAGGAGACAGAAATTACTACATCTACATTTCCTACTTAACAATAAAGATTAATCAATAGATCCCATGAATGAATAATGCAAACACAAATCAAGCATTTTTAACAATAATATTGCTTATAAGTATGTTTGATTAGTAATCCTCTATCTGGTGGAAATCCATTTCAATAAATAAAAATTAAACTACTTTTCACAATGAGATATTTTTTAGTGGAAATCTAATTTCTTTTTAATTTATACATATTGCATAATTCATTTTTGTTATTCAACAAATATATAATATTGAGTTCATGCAACACTTGAGCGAACACATAGGTATATGCTAAATGGAATTTTTGAAATAATATTGAATTTATAATCAACAATGATTTCATGAAAAACATTTAGTTATGGTAATATAGGTATATATATACAGGGTGGCCCACCCCAGACGCGGTTCTCATTTTGAGGCAGTAAATGAAGACATTTTGAAAATTTTTTTTCGTGAAATGTAAAGGACAATCAGATGCACAATTTAAAATTGTTTTCACATATACAGGGTGTTCGATAACAAAGATATAGACCAAAGTTACACTTTTTCAAATGGAATACCCTATATATGAATTCAAAAATTGAATGGCAAGCTCAAATAATGATGAGTTTATAAAGACCATTTTATGCCTTAAAAGAACCATTGTAGAGAAAATGGCGAAAAAACGAAAAAAAGGAGTATTTTTAATCTGCAATTAATGAATAACCCTTCAAGCCAACTAGGCAGACAATGTTTTTTCGTGTAGACATATTGGCAACCCTTATGCAGAAGAAAAAAATTTAACTCTGGAATATACTGAGTGATCATAATTAATGTTCAAACATTAACTACAAATAATGGTCAAAAACTTTCTTATCTCAAACGGCACACCCAGTATTTCTGTACCTTGTTGAACGTAAAAATTAATATCGAAACTATCTTCATTGGGGTTCCCTATACCTAAACCTAATAGTTTTCCATTAATTTTCGATTTTTAATTCAACTAGTTAACCTACTATTATGATTAGCGATATTCATAGAAATATTTGTGGGGAAATGCTCACAATATTATTTGAAATCTGAAAAACTCATATGAAGATCTCAATAATGGTGCTGCAGTCACGCAAGATTTATTATTCCTTTATAAATGATTAGGTATATCTACTGTTTTTCTGAATCGAGTTTGTTCGCTGTAATTCTCAACTGAAGGAAAAATTCTCTTCAACTTTCACCCGGCAGGACTCGATTGCGTTATGGAAGGATATAACATATAGTTTAAATTCGACCCCGGGTGCGACAAAAGAGTGGAAAGATTGGAGAAAGGTACATTTACAGCATAGTTCTTTGCTGCATATATTTTCATATAATTTTAAAGTATTTTTTAGAGCTGGCATGATATCCAATCCAGAGCAAAAAATAAGAAGGCGCATTTTAATAGCCATGCATCAAAAACTGGAGGTGGACCAGCAATTCCAGATCTGACGAAAAAATCATTGAAATTATTGGTGATACTTCCATAAACAGCCTAGTGGGTGCGGCAGAACCACAGGCCGATGAAATTGAGTTGGATGTCGAAACATCAGAAATGAATGAAAACAACCCCCTTAATTTCGAAAATTATCCAGGGGGTGTTGAAAAACATATTTCGAAAAAAAAACCCGAAATTTTGCTGCACAGCGCTTGGATAAAGCTGTGGAGCAAGGTGATAAAACAATGGAACTGCTGCGAGAAAAAATTGAAATTAAAAAAAATATTACACAAAAAAACTTTTATTTATGGAAAGGAATAGGGTTGCAAAAGAGAATATAGCTGCAGAACTGAAAGACCTTAAAGAGATACTTTTGAAAAAAATTAAATAGTGAATAATCTAAAATTTTCAAATGAGCTGCGTTTTCTTCTGTTCATTTTATAGGTATTATATTTTATATTAAGTATTTGTTTTTGTCTAAATATAAAAGTAGGTGTTGAAGTTTTCAACAAGGTTTTTTATTCAGATATGTTCATTTTCAAAAATAATTCATTATTCTATTTCTCATCCTTCTTCCCTCGACTAATTCAGGGTTGACTCTGGCCATGGCTCCCCCATCATCGTTTTTATTCCCAATAGCATAAATTCCATAATCTAAAAGATCATCACCTATCTCTGTTTCTGGTTCAGGCATATTGTTTTCGATACATATGTTATGGTGAACAATACAGGCGTTAATTATTTTTCCTGCCTTTTCTGGTGTGTAATGCAATACCCTGTGTTTCAATAAGCATCTGAAGCGCATCTTCAGTAGCCCATTACACTGCTCAATCAAACAACGAGTTTTCTTCAGGTGTTGATTGAATCGAAATTGGGGACTACCTGGTTCTGGAGAACCAGCGAACGGAGTTAAAAGCCTTGGTCTCAATGGATATCCAGACTCCAGAGTCACCTGAAATAAAATTTTGAATAAAGTGAACAAAAACACTTTGCACTAAAGTTATTCGTCAAGTCATCATATTTTCACCTAGCAAGTAAAAAGATCTTCTTGTCCTTGTATAAAGATTATTCAGAATAGTTTGACACATAGATTGATTCCACATGAATGAGTCATGAGTTGATCCAGGAAAACGAGCAATCACATTCATATTACTGCTGCATATCTGAAAGAAAAAAAAAATTATTTAAAAATATTCTCACAGGATGAAAACTTTTTCCAGTTGTACATTCAGGGAGTGGTATTTTTTTCTGTTCACATAAAGATATTCCTTCCTATCTCTTGACGGAGGTACAATCGCTACAATTTATCAATTCGGGGTACAAACAGGATAAATCCCACTACAGTAACCACTAATACATTACCAATGAAACATTAAATAAACAAAACGGTGTTCAGTAACAGTTTAAATAAACAACAAAAATAAAAATACAAGCCCAAAAACAACAGATAATCATAAATAAAGCTATTCAAAAATATCTATGAACTAACTTAGTTTGACAATGCTTTGCAACGCCCTCTTAAAGGTGAACAGACTCATTGTGAATACATCAACGTTTTCACAATTCCTATTATATACAATACTCATTCTGAGCAAGGGAGAGTTTCCACCGAGATTTGTCCTATAAGGGGGTATTTCAAGTAACCGTCTATTCCTAGTATTCCTTGGAGGGACATGATATAAGACCATCGATGTTAATTCAGAAGAATCATAGTAACCACTCAAAATCTTGAAAAGGAATATCAAATCACTGTTAAGTCTCCTTATTTCTAATAGTTTCAAACCATATTTATTTCGCAGCTCACCAATTCCATCGTTTACGTAAACTTTTGTAATTTTAAAATTCAGAAATCTTATGAATCTATTCTGAAGCCTTTCGAGTCTGATCTTATGAATATTATATTGTGGATTCCAAATGACACTGGCAAAGTTCAGTTTACAATGAATAAGAGAATAAAAAATAGATTTTATGGCCATCTCGTCATCAAAATTTTTGCATGTTCTACAGAGAAAACCGAGAAGTTTACTACAGGAATTAACCAAGTAATCTACATGTATACTGAAAGACAGCTTTGAGTCAAATATAACGCCCAAGTCTCTCACTCTAGTCTCGCGGGTAAGTTTAAAGCTGTTCAAGTGATAATCAAAGAGCAGAGGTTCAACGCTTCGAGAGAATGAGATGCACACGCATTTATCAATATTGAGTTCTAGCATATTAACGCGGCAATAATCGGTGAATTCGTTGAGATCCTGTTGAATTCTTATGCAATCCCGGACTGTCACAACCTTCATAAACACCTTTAGATCATCTGCATATAAAAGAATATTACAAAATTTAAAACACGTGAATAACGTGAATAACCCCTATTACACCAGGAAACCCAAATTTCTGATTGAAACTGTTATTGTCAGTAGATAAATCGTTTTGAAACATTGATAAAATAACATACATATATAAGAGGGAAGAACTATTCCTAATATATAAAAAAATACCACGAGTCAACTGAAAATGAACTTACTTTTCACGTAGAATTTCAGTCTCTAATTGTAGAAGGAAATTTGACATATTCATTAAAAATTTCAGTAGAATTGAGAACAGCAGAAACTTCTTTAATACACCTACTCACTGAAGCTTGACTCACTCCTACCCAAACATTTGCGCCAATATCCATTTGATAGCTTCCAGATGCAAAAAATTTTAATGCCACTAGGAGCTAGAAAAGCACTCGAAGCGGCCCACACACGACCACTTCGGAGCGAAGGTTTGATGCGCGCCGTTCCAAACTTCCGTGTAAAAGTTTTGGTTAGTTCAACTTAGTTCGATCAACGCTCCAAGGTTAGGCGTTTCACTTTGGCGCGGCGCTCTGGCGTGTCGCTCTGACGTGGTGCTCTGGCGTGACGCTCCAAAGTTTTAAAATTTCTAAAACTCAACGAGCCACTCCAAACCTTTCAATTTCGGAAACTTCTACTCCACTTACCATAACTTTTGAACGTGACATTCTATACTGTCACATCAGAATCAAGATATTTTGTGTACGTTAGTGGGCAAGCGACACTCCTGCGTGTATCGCCAAATGCTTGATGTGCGCTCCGAAGTGGTCGAGTGTGGGCCGCTATTACCTTCGTTTGCTCATCGAAATCGTGATGTCTCCTAGGAGAAGTGAGAAAAGGGTCCAATTTTTCTAACAAATCTCTAACCATTTGTTTGTTGAAACGGAATAAACGAACAAACATTTTATCTGATAAATTATCAAATGGATTTTTCCTGAATCTATCATAAAAATGTCTTTCGCGACCTTCTTGCACTAACATTTCGGCCTCATTCACATTATTCATATTTTGTAATACAAGATCCTCTAAATTCATTTTTGAATAAATAATTCACAAGCTCAATCGTTCGATGAACGTATACGTTGGTTTTCAGGACTGGCAACAGTTTTCATTTGACAACCATGTCTACCATATATAGCTGTTCCACCACCTCGACTTCCTTCTCTACTGTAGCTACTGATATAAGAGTAGCCATTCAAGCTTATTTGCTCGATCTCCTCTCTCCTGCACCAGTGCTCTGATATGCAGAAGACATCCGGGTTTTTTCTGTCAGTAGGATTTCTATCTCTGGAACCTTACACCTTAGACTTCTAACATTTAGATGCATTAGTCTAAACTTTTGAATACTGTTGTGTTTTGTATCTGGGTGTTCTTTCTTGAAGTTTTCATTGCATTGGTTTGTTGTTTCTTCTATGTTATTGATTTGATATCGTTTTAAGGCAATATTTCGATAGTTCTTGGATGTAAATCTAAAAAATCTACTCCATTGTTTTGTTGTTTGTACTTGTTGAAGCTCTCTTTATTCCAACTCCACTAGGCCAGAAATCACATTCATATAGATCTTCTTTAAATTTGTAAGGCGCAGAGACTACAAAGCGCTTGAGCCCTTTTGGATTACCAGGAACTTCCCATACGCTAATTTCTACCTCAGAAAAATTTGGCTTAGATGTTATATATTCGTGGATATTGTTGTCAGTTACATTATTCTGGACTCTATTTAAGAATATCCATACCTTTTTTTGAACACCTTGGATAGTGGCATTCGATCCATTTTTGGCAGTACCAAGCCTTATAGGTAGTGTTGGGAAAAATCGAGTACTTTTAATAATCGAGTACTCGATGTACGAGCGATCCAAATAATCGAGTGAATCGCTCGAGCGAATTTTCGCTCGATCCCCGACTCTGTCGTTCGCCTTAATTCTTAAATCCGAGTGACCGAGTTCCAACGAGCAGAAAGCGATAGGTTGTCTATGCAAGCGATGAGCGAACCCGCGAAACGTTGCATCGCTCGACGCTCATTCAGCTTGACCAGATTTAGTAGAAAACTACTTTTTAGTAGATTGCTCGATATTTCATGAAATGTTTGCTAGGTAGAAATCTATAGATTTTGGTAGTTTCAGAAGTCTACTAATAAAAAGTCATAATCTGTGTATAGATGACACTGATGCACAGAAAAAAGTGAATGCTCAAAAGGAATATTTGAATATTCTTATTTCTTTCACCTTGTTCTGAGAGTTTTTATTCTCATTTGATGAAAATAGTTTTGCATTGAAAATCCTGAAATGTTCAAATGTGAATATTCATTTTCTCAACATAAATTTTCACTTCAAGTAAATATGTTTCATTCAAACTTGAAAAATTATTCCATTCAAGTATTGGTTATCTCTATTCAGTTAAATGAACGATTTTCAGGATGAAAATCGCGTGCTCTTCAAATGAGACTATAACACCTCATTCTGAGTATATCATTTCACTCAAACTGAGTTTTCGACAGATTTTCAGGATGAAAATCGCGTGCTCTTTAAATGAGACTATAACACCTCATTCTGAGTATATCATTTCACTCAAACTGAGTTTTCGACAGATTTTCAGGATGAAAATCGCGTGCTCTTTAAATGAGACTATAACACCTCATTCTGAGTATATCATTTCACTCAAACTGAGTTTTCAACAGATTCCATTCATATATACCATATTTTTAAAAGAACACTACTCCATTTCATGAGTGGTAAAAACAAAACTCTTCAACTCAAATTGAATCTCAAATATTCTTCATAACGCTAAATGGAATGTTCAATATAATGATATTTTTCTGATGAGAAGCTCGAAGTTAAGTTCAAATTTCTCTGATTCCCTTGATTTGTATGTATACTTTCTCTGTTTGAGATTCAATCGCGTTCTCCAATCTCAAATTGAGTATGTATATTGTATATTTCTTGGCATAATCGTTGGACAGGTCCAGACCTATCTGTTTATTCTATTCGCCGAAGTACGAGCTACGAAGCATGTGTCGAAATTCATTTCGCTTTCGTTCACGTTGAGTTTATCTAGTTCAGAATGGAGGAGAAACTTTGAAATTTTTAAAACTTGAGTGTTTCTGGTTATTCATTTTCAATGCGTTTCACGGAATGATGTAGAACACTTCGAAGGTGGATATTGGTGATGTTCTAAAGGATTGATGGGGTTGTGAGGAATCGGTTATTGAAGTATTCAAAGGTAAGTGAATTTGTTCAATCTAACATATTGTCAGGGATGTTCTTAGTAGTTTCAAGAAATAAATTTCAAATTGAATCAAGCGCACTGAGAGTATTAGGGTGATTCACTGCGAGAGCATTCGAAAACTAGTCATAATTTTCTGCTGAAAATTTGCATTTACAAAAAATATTTCCAATGCATGCCGTTAACGATTGCTTTATGATTATTTCACAGACGTGAAAACCCATTTATAAATATTTCTAATTTTCAACTTTGCCATTTTCTATGGATTCCGGAAATTTCAGATAACCTACTCAGTTCAGAATTGCGGGATTTTTCTATTGATTTAAATGTGTTCATTTCATCATGGTTATAAGATTTACTGTAGCAACCCCTTCTTTATGGGGAAAAGAAAATACTTATTATCGAAAGCCTCAACGTGCAGCTTGTTTTAAAATTGTATTTTTCAGCTTTGAATAACGAGGATATTGTTTGGCTGCAACTTAACGATGAACCTTGGACCAACGTCATAGAAAAATGAAGAAACACCTTCTGCAATGTAGAAAGAATACAGTGGCACATAATTCTAATGAATATTTTATAAATATCTTCAATTTTATATCTGAGAACTATGTTATTTAGAATATATTTTTCAAATGAATATTCTATTTTTGATGAGTACTCCTTGATTTTTTCAGCATGCCACCCTTTATTCGAAATCTGCAGAATGAAGCCAAAGGCCAAATATTTCGGATTGAACTACAATAATTAACCTACAAATAGATATGCTTAATAATTCTTAAATTCTCTCCACCTTTCCAATTTCAAGATGAGATTAAAATATTCGGAGAGAAATATTTTGAGAATATGCATGATAATATATAGTTAACTAGCATTTCAGAATGAACGTTATCAAAATATCAATTCAAATATCGAGTAATTTGCATCGAAGCAATATCTTTTCATTTCTAAATTATCAATATTCTTCAATTGAAATGAAATCATCTTTAATATACTCAAAACAATCATATTTCTAAATGAGCAGAGAAAACAATGATTCACTTTGAGAATGTATAAACTTGATACAAGCTTTTCAAATTCTCAATGTAAGTATTGTGAATTTCCTTCTACGAACCATATTCTCAATATGATCCTACCATATATTCTGAATAATCAGATAGTATACTTCATTCTATTTGCCATATACTACAATTGAGTATTGGATTTTATTCAATTTTAGACTACGTGTTCATAGATTGAGTAGTAAATTACTCTTCGCGTGAGCATCCAAATATCTTTGAATTGAAAAAATCATTTGCTACATTAGAAGCTGAGGCTTTGAGAATATGATAATCTAAATTGAAATAGATATCCTCTCGGGGATATACAAATCTAACATCAGCTTGAATTGAAAGGTATTGCTTTGAAACAAGCTTTTATTTTTTTCCGTGTGTCAGTCGAAAATACTACAGTGACTAGATAACCACAGTGACGACAATAGACTGTCCTATTTTTGATTGGTTGTCGCCGTCACGTGGGATTTTCCGCCATGTTGCATCTAAAAGTTTGTTGATTTCTATGTGTTTACTTGTTGATTTGAGGAGTTTTCGTGGTTTTTGTGAAGATAAAGCTTTATTTCACTGTAAAAGACTAAAATAACGTAATATCGATCTTAGTTTATTGTATTGGATATAATCATAACAGAGCAAAACACGATTTCGGGATAAAAATGCCTGGTTGTGCAGCAGTCGATTGCAGTAATTCCTCTGAAAAAGGTTTTTCAATGAGGAGATTTCCAAGGGATCCTGAGAGAAGAAAACTCTGGCAAATTAAAACAAGTTGGGATAAATGACAATCCACATTTATGTGAGGTATGTTACAAGAAAAGTTGATAGTACATATTAGAGGTCATGTTATATCAACCGAAGAATTAAATTGATCATAATATAATTTTAGGTTCACTTTGCACCTGAAATGTGGGAAAAACCTTTAGATAATGGTACAAGAAAACTGAAGATGAATGCTATGCCCACTAAATTTTCATTTTCATCAGAAATAAAACCATCAATAGAACCCCTGAAACGGAGAAGTATGCCAATTCCAGAGGAATTTTATTTCAATGAAATGTCCTCACTTTGTATTGACTTACCTAATTGTCATACATTGAAAGACAAAATTATTAATCGATTCATTGTGTTCCGCTTGAAAATGAATAAGAGAAAAACTGAGACCTCAGCTATACGATTAGCCAGTAAATCGATATCTGGACATTCAGTATGAGAAATTTATTCTTTCCAAGAATCTGTGAATATGGTTTTTTCTCAAGATGATCACCTGTCTTTCTATAATTGTATGTATAATATATTTTTTTACCATAAGCTTTCAAATTTCACTTGTATAAAAATAAAGTAAAATGTACAATAAAGATATAATCTAAAAAAAAGTGTTCAACTGTATATTACATTTCCTAATAACCAACCCATTCCCTTCGTTTGAAAAGAAAAGGTCTGTTTATTTAAAAGCACTGTCAATTTTTTTACGATCGAAAGTTCATACTCCTTGAAATTTCATAGTGTCTGTCAGTCCCAAAGTTCTTGTGGTATTCTTGAAAAATTGTTCAGGAAACATTTATGATAAATATTCTAATTCTCAGAAGTCAAAGCATCTTGTTATCTAATCAGAATGTGTCTATTGTTTTCATGCTATATTGTGATTAGAAACAATTTTACCTTGAGAAACTCTCCTGTTTTTGCATTGATTTATCTATCATTCGAATTTGAATAGTTGGTTTATTAATTTACAGTGCAATCTCTATACAATACTCATTCCATTTAAGAAAAAAATCAAAATATCAAAAAAGTGCGATCAGGTATTGAAACGGTCGCAGTTAATTTATTTAGATACCTAGAGCTTGAATAATGTGTTTATTGAGTAATTATTTCAATAATGAGAGGATTTCACAATAAATAATCCAAACTTTTCATTTTATATATTATTTATTAGATATTTTATAACAAAACTCCGGTGTTCTAGTACTATTTCGTTTGAATTTAGATGCAACATGGCGGATGGGCGGGGCTTATATCCCTATTGTCGTCACTGTGGTTATCTAGTCACTGTAGAAAATACGTATTCGGTACTTCCCAGGATAACTAAAAGATAAAGATTTACGTCTCAGTCACTCAGTCACTATCTGCGCTACGGTCAAGCTAGATGAAAAGTGTTCTATTTACTGCTCGGTGTTTTTCAATTAGCGATCGTTAGGAAAATATTGTATGATCATCATGCGACCCGGGTCTAAGAAACAATCCGCTGTTTGGAATCATTTCAGTAGAAATTCAGATAACAACAGGAAGTTTGCGACTTGCAATTCATGTAAGAAAGTTTTGTCTTACTACGGCAGTACTACAAACTTGAAGCAGCATTTAAACAGGAAACATCCTGCAACTAAATTACAAGATGAGCCACCAATAGACGAATGTGAAACTATTTCATCTGTTAACAATGGAAATGAAAATGGTCAAAATACTCAAAATTCAGTAAATCCTGGAACATCCAGAAATGCAGATTCCGATATTCCGTTGAAGCGACCAACAAAACAACTAAAACTTTTCGGTTCCACTTCAAGAAATGTTCTTTCGGATCAAAAAATTTCAAGTATTAATGCAAGTTTAGTTAAACTAATCACTAAAGATTTTCAACCGATATCAATCGTAGAGAATGAGGGATTTCTAGAATACACAGCTGAACTACAACCCCTCTACAAAGTCCCTAACAGAAAAAAAATTACAAATGAACTTTTACCCCAATATTACACGAAAGAAGAATATGTTGAGTGATGTGAAAAATGTGGCAGTCACTACTGATATGTGGACATCGGATAGTAACAAAAGTTACATAACTGTGACAGTTCATTTTATTCATGAAAATACTTTATTTTCTAGAGTGATTTCAACCAAAGAACTAATTGTTATTCACACAGGAGAGAATATTGCCGATCATTTACGAGAAATATTTAATGAATGGGACATCACTAATAAAATTGTTACAGTTGTGTCAGATAATGGCGCCAATATAAAAAATGCCATCAACGAGGGATTGAATATGTATCACCATCCATGTGTGGCACACACGTTGAATTTAACGGTTCAACATATTTTAAAATGTGACGAAACATTGATAGGTGTTATGAAAAAATGCCGATCTGTTGTTGGACATTTCAAACACAGTGCGAATGCAGCATATAAGCTGAAAAGTGTCCAGGAACAATTGAATCTTCCGGTACTTAAAGTCAAACAAGATGTGCCGACTCGCTGGAACTCTTGTTATTTAATGATAGAGAGATTATTTAAAATAAAAGATGCTCTCAGCATCACTGTTACAAATTTACAATCACCAATAAACTTTTTAGATTCCACCGACTGGAAAATTTTAAAGGACTGCCTCACATTACTAAAACCTGCGAATGACTTAACCATTGTTTTATCAGGTGACAAGTATCCAACCATGTCGCTTGTGATACCTTTAATTAAAGGATTACAAATGTCTTTGATGACGGTGAAACCGGAAACTGAAGTCGGGGAAATCGTCAAAAGAAATTTTTTGGAATCTGTTCAGCGTCGACTGGGTAATTTGGAAATTAATAGAATGGCAGCAAAGGCCACATTTTTGGACCCAAGGTTCAAGAAGTTGGGATTCGGGAGTAGAGAAAATGCCAATAATGCCGAAAGACTTATAACTGAAGAATTAAGTGTTATGTTTTCTCGGCATAACCCAGAAATTGTAGATCCTGGTAACACTATTGAGAGTATTGAGAGCAGCGTTAATGAGACTGCTGATGTTGACATCTGGAGCCACTTTGACAGAACCGCTGCTCAATTCAAAAGCTACTCAACCCCTTCGTCAACCTCCACGATAATGATCAAGCAGTATTTGCAACTCCCATTATTGGATAGAAGAAAAAATCCTTTAGAATTTTGGAGTGAATATAAACATTTATTTCCTGATTTGTATGAAATGACCAAAAAATATTTGTGCATACCGTGTTCATCAGTTCCATCCGAAAGAGTTTTTTCCAAGACGGGACAGGTTACAAATATGAGGAGGAATAGACTTTCTCCCAAAAATCTTGATAAGATAATATTTTTAAATGCATCTATGTGAGCACTCCAAAATATAAAATACCAAAGAATTTTTTTTTATTATAAAATTTTTTGTTCACATATTTTTATTTAGAACTTATATATTTTTTGTTCAGTGAAAAGTTTAATTTTGTTTTGTTTTTATAATTCTATAAATAAATACTTAAGAAACATCCCTTCATTCTTATCTAGTTCAGATACGTAAGAATACAACTGATTCTCAGAACTCGCACAAAGTCATAAATCTACCGAATGATACTTCGTTACCTAGGGAGAATCTGATGGATAATGCGATATAATTATTCAACCAAATTCTAAACAAACTCACCAACTGACTGACTTCTGTTTCTAACTTCTACTCACCTATACTCAATAACTCAATCAGAAATCACTCAATCAGTCACTCACTCTAATCCGCGATTATTATTACTGCTTACTGCGCCTGCGTCATAAGAACCGATTTTATCAAGCGGTTTTTTCTCGATAATCGAGTAGTGTCGGTTATTTTGATAATCGAGTACTCGAGCGGTTTTCTACTCGAGTAGTCCCAACACTACTTATAGGTTTCCTCTTGAAAGTTCTATTTTCCATATTTGTTTTGTTGATTGATGGTTTTTGTATAGCCGGTTTTGTGTTTCTCTCATTACTGTTGTTTGTTTGAATTTTATTAGATACGGTTAGGTTTGACGTATTGCCCTGACCACTTGACGGATTTTTCACAGACGTTGAAACTTCTAAGAGTTGTTCTTTAGTTTGATAAATTAGTTCTTTTGTACCAAGAGGCATTTGTAGGTTAGATTTCTGTTGATGTGCCTTGTTGTTTACTAACATTGTTCCATTGCTATTGTTTATCGGATTGTTTTTCGTCATTACTATATGTTGTTTACCATCTTTTTTTGGGTTATTTGGGAATATGTTTGCTATGAATATACCTGATTTTTGTGGCTTTCTAGAAATTTGATTTTTTCCAGCAGAAGATAATTGTTTTCCTTCAAGATTTGTTTTTTTCTTGGGTTTCTCTGAGGAGTTCCTTAAGATAAGTATTTTCCATTTGGAGAATTCGAAAGCAGCAAAAATAGCTGGAGGTCTTAGTCAAACAATATGGTGCAACAAAAATATGAAAACTGAGGTCAAATCCAGAATATACAAGGCGGTTATAAGACCAATCCTGACATACACCGCCGAAACAAGGCCAGAAATGCTTAATGGAGACAACAGAGATGAGAGTGTTGAGAAGAATTGCGGGCAAAACACTCATGGACAGAAACACGAGCGAAAGCATAAGAGGTGCATGCGGGGTAGATAGTGTGAATGACTGGGTTCTAAAACGGCGAAAAGAATGGGATGAACATATTGGCAGAATGGATGAAGGAAGAGTGGTAAAGATAGCTCGAGATAATTTCTCCAAGGGGACGCAGAAGTTTGGGGCGACCCAGGAAAAGGTGGAGTGATGGCCTGAGGGGTGATAACTGAGGGATGAACAGGCTCCAAGCCTAAACCAGAGAAGGAAGAAGAAGAAGAAGATCTTCATTATGGTTTTCCGTTGGGATTTCTTCGGATATATCCATTTTTTCGTTCTTGCATAAAGCGTTTTTTTGGTTTGCTGATTGTTTTAGATAGGATAAGTGAAAAATTCCGAAGCACTTAATACACTTTGATATTTCCACTACTTTTCTGACACAATGGGCACATTTTAACTCACTATTTTTCCCGGTTTTTACCGAGGCACTTTCCGCGTCGTCCTCATTAGACGCCATCTTGGCTGATATTGATTGCACACATATCCGTATAACATCACCAGGAGGAACGAATGCGGAGAATTTCAGAAACCGTAAAGGCTACTTCTCCATGAATGTTCAGGTAGTGTGTGATGCCAAATTAAAGATAATGCACATCATAGCACGATGGCCGGGATCTGTACATGACTCCACGATCTTCAATCCCATTGATAGTCGAACTGGAGCAGGGCTTATATGGTAGCGGTTACCTTTTGGGCGACAGTGGTTACGCTTGTAAGCCCTACCTATTGACACTTTTTCTGAATCCAAGAAATGAAGCTGAAAGGAGGTACAATCCAGTAGAAAGATGCTTTGGTACCCTTAAGAGAAGATTTCCTTGCTGGCATTTTGGACTCAGGAACAAAATGGACACACTGCTATGTATCATAGTTGCCTGCAGTGTGCTGCATAATTACGCCCTGAGCCAGTTCGATGAAATGGAAGAGATTGAGGAACTAAACACCGAAAGAGAAGAAGACCACCAGTTCAATCATCACCATCAAAACACTGCAGTACGAACTGCATTGGTATCGGATATTTTCGAAAGGTAAATCTAGAGCAAGGTCAAACTACAACTCAATAACTGTATTGTATTCACTTTCAGGTAACATGTGCACAAGAGAACTTGATTTGGGAACAACTGTAGCAGCTAAACAATTTGTACTACTACCCCTTGACTATTCTGCATGAATATGGTTTTATGGAATCGCAAACGGTGTTTGAATTTATGTTCATTATAATTTAAAAAAAAGAAAAAATAATCTATGATTGATTGTTCTTCTCTACGAAATGCACAATCATTTCCTTTATCTCTTTTTTTTTATCAAAATACATATTTGAATAAAAGAACAGTTTCATTGCTATTTAGTGATCATTTCATACTAAACTGAATTTATTTGAACGCTGTAGCTATTCTTTCAAGAGTGGTTATTGACCGTGAAAAAAACATTCATTGCTGCCTATTAGATTATTTCTGTCTCAAAATATCTTTTTACAAGGATGTTATAGTTTATTTTTCTTTTTTTTATATCTTATTTGTGAATTTGTTCTCAACTTGATTATGTTATAATGTATTGATGCATCTCAAGTTATTGTATGACCTATTTTTCTTTTTGAGTTAAAATGTAGTTCATGTTCTCAATAGTGGATACTGTTTCTGGGTTTCACCCCTGTTTGTATCCCTAATTCTCTAAATAAACAAATCTGACTGTTTTGGATATTCTCAAACGGAATTATTGTTTGTAATTTGCAAAAATCCACTTACAACTAATGATGAGGATTCAATAATCACAAGATTTGTTGGGGAATCGTAAAAAAACCAGGTTCTATGAAACAAAACTTTTATTAATTGAGAATTACATATCTCTCCTCAATTTTCTTAATTGTAATTTTAAAATCTGCCCTTCTATTTTGGCATTTGCTAATTTTTGCAAGTAATACCTGTCTTTCGGACACAAAACATTTGTTTTTCTTTTTTTTATGGCCCTTTTTCTATTTTGGGTTTTAAAAGGAAGGGAGGAGGAACCTCCTTGAGGAGTAGGATCTACTTCTTGGGATGGGACAGCCAGGACAGGGTCACAGTCTTGGATCGAGGGAGCAGAGTCTACCACTTCTTGTGTTGGGATAAGGTTGACCTCTTGATATAAGGAAGCAGGGTTTGCTGAAAAGCAATTTATGTTTGTAATTGGCAAAAAACAGTATCCAAGTATCCTGGATAGTTCTGCAATTATCGAACTGTAACAAGCTAAAACATTAACCTAACATGCATAACTAATTATGTAATCACAAAAATTAAATCATTATCGAGTGAATCAAATGAAATGAATGTAATACCATGAAGTTGACCTGATGAGTTTCTATGCATTGTAATGAACTTCGTCATTTTTATTCATTCAAGGCCTATTTTCATATATTATTCCTTCCATAATTATTCAAGATTTCAATGGAAGGAAGGTTTAATTCAATAAGTTCAATATCGTGAACAGAACTGAAAGTTGTAAAGAAGTCCGTAATTAATTTTCATTCATAAAAGTCCTGTTCTCATTTATCATTTTCCCAATAAAATATCCGCAATTCCAAAGAAAGGAAAATTTAATTCGACAAATTCAACAATATAAACATCGCCGCAAGTATAAAAACGCTCGGGCACATGCTGAGCGCTGCGATAAGGGGCTCGTATCTTGGTTGATTTCACGTTTTTCAACGGCCAGGGATTTGAAAAAACGGAGATGGAATTGTCGAATTTTAACATAGTATGAATTCTTTCGATTTATTTCTGGAACAATCTGACGTCAATCTAAACCAATCAGGGGACGAGATTGTTCCCCTCTTTCAAAATTTTCGAGATTTCAGCGCGTCATGCCCCCACCATTTCCGAAGGTTTTATAAGGGCGAAACGACCTACAGAAGGCCTCTTTTACTCTCTTTTACTCTCTTTTGCGCTCTTTTGCTGTTCTACGCTCGTTTTAACCAGTTTGAATTATTTTTCGCTTTTCCTCATTTTGAATAGTAGTATAATTTTCCAGTTTGATTTAAACAGTTAGTAAATTCAGCATTGATTTCTCCGATTTGATTTTCCGTGAAAAGTAAAATCAGTGCTAGTGAAATTTGAGACAGGACTCCTATTTAGTTTGTGCAGTGCATACTTCAGTAGATCGGTAAGGCCCCGTTCATATTTCTTACATGGCATTATCCGTTAAATATCATTCTAACAATTGAATCATTGTGTGTTCCACGACTTTTAAACCATTTTTTTTATTTATTTCTTCTCTGATTTATGATTTTATTTCCTTGGTGGCATCTTAATCTCTGTAATTATCAGCAACCTTTTTGAGAATTGAGATCGGCGAGATCACAACGGGGTTACGACCGCGCTTCACCCCTTCTTAATTCGCTAAGGGTTGACGGATATACAAGAGACTTCGTTGGGTCGAGTGATTCCCTTTCACTGGGGTTACTCACCTGAACGTTGTTGGTACACCGCCATAACCTACCTGTATTTTACCCACATTATTTCTTCGATTTCATACTGTCTCACATTTCTTTGTGTCCTTAATCTCTGTGTTTATCAGCGACCTTTTTGAGAATTGAGATCGGCGAGATCACAACGGGGTTACGACCGCGCTTCACCCCTTCTCAATTCGCTCAGGGTTGACGAAAACACGAGAGACTTCGTCAAGTCAAGGAGTTCCATTTTCTGGAACTACTTGTCGAGACGTTGTTGGTTCACAACCGTCCCCGATTGATATTTCGCATCCTTTTTTATTTCAAGATTATATCTTGCGTTATAAGTCCTTTGTGTTTCCTTAATCTCTGTATTTATCAGCGACCTTTTTGAGAATTGAGATCGGCGAGATCACAACGGGGTTACGACCGCGCTTCACCCTTTCTCAATTCATTGAAGGCCGACGGATATACAAGAGACTTCGTCCAGTCGAGGGGTTCCATTTCTCTGGAGCTACTTGTCGAGGCGTTGTTGGTTCACAACCGTACCCGATTAGTATTTGACATCCCTTTCATTCCAAGATTATATCTTGTATCATTCCTTCTTTGTGATTCCTTAATCTCTGGATTTATCAGCGACTTTTGGGGATTGAGCTCGGCGAGATCACAACGGGGTTACGACCGCGCTTCACCCTTGCTTAATCCACGGAAAGTTGACGGGAATCCAGGAGACTTCGTCAGGCCGAGGGGTTCCATTTTCTGAGACCACTCGTCCGGACGTTGTTGGTTCACTGCCGTACCTGACTTGTTTTCGACCCCATTTTACTTTCAAGATTTCATCTTGTGTTCCGATTACTTTGTGGGGCCTTAATCTCTGTGTTTATCCGCGACCTTTTGAGGACTGAGATCGGCGAGATCACAACGGGGTTACGACCGCGCTTCACCCCTTCTCAGTTCGCTTAGGGTTGACGAAAACACGAGAGACTTCGTCAGGTCGAGAAGCTCCATTTTCCTGGAGCTACTTGTCTGGACGTTGTTGGTACCCAACCGT
Source organism: Adalia bipunctata (assembly GCA_910592335.1). Taxonomy (NCBI): domain Eukaryota; kingdom Metazoa; phylum Arthropoda; class Insecta; order Coleoptera; family Coccinellidae; genus Adalia; species Adalia bipunctata. The sequence goes on along the minus strand of OU342950.1, from coordinate 48,239,083 downwards.
ACCCGATTCCTATTTCACTCAGCTGTGCTCGACGATTCGTATTTCTCGGCGACGTCCTTGTGGGTTGACATCGGCGAGATCACAACGGGGTTACGACCGCGCTTCACCCCTTGTTAACTCACTAGACGTTTGCGGATTACTAGAATCACTTCGTCGGGTCGAGGGGTTCCATTATCTGGAGTCACTTGTCCAGACGTTGTGCTGACACAGCTGTCCTATTCCCTATCCTTTTTTTTTTACATCTGAGTGTGGAATACATCGTTGCCAGTGGTTAGATTATATGATATTTTCCGTGGCCTGCCGAATTTTGAAGTTTTGCTTTGTTACTCCCGTACTCCCCTATTTACCGTCCAATTCTCGCACTCTCTCACCTCGCCCGACCGTCTTGCTCACCCGATAACCGTTTATTCTTGAATTTATTAATCATTGTAAAATACCGATATTTAAGTCATTTCTTTAATTTCATGTTTACTCTCAGATGAAATCAGTTTTAGTTTTTGATTCTTAGTGTTAATATATTTTTCCTCATTGTCATTTCTGCTTGAAGTCAGTAAACTTTGTAAAATCCAATTTGGTGTTTTAAGTGAACCTTTAACTTTGGCAAGATTTACGATAGAAACAGAACTTTTAATCGCTAACTTCTTAGATTAAACCGAACCCTTCTCCACTGTATAAAAGCTACCTTGGCAGAAGTGGAGAGTTCAAGGCGCCACAACCTTGTTAAACCTATTGTGGCTGGCGCTCGAGCATTTATTTCCCGTAAAGGTGACTGCGCCCTTGAAGTACTCCCCCCAATTAAGGGATCTTCACAGCATATATGTTTCATTTTGGAATACCATGGTATCTAACAATGCTGGAATTCCACTGAGAAATGTATCGAAAATAATCGTTCTATTTCTAGGAGCACTGTATCTTCATTTGAAGAAAAAATAGTGAGAATTTTGGATTACTCACTTGCAGACATGCGGAAGCAATCATAAGACATCGGTACAAATGTATTGATAGACAAATTCTATCTATCTTTTGACTATTACCTCATATTCCTGAGTTCATTCGAACTGGATAATGTCAATACAATTACAATAATTATATGAGCTTACCAAAGTATACACAGGGTGCGGCACGGAGGATGGATGGTTTTAAAAAAATAATAAAAGCGTTAATTTTTACTCAAAAACACATTTATTGACGGAATCAGATTCTCAAGGAAATAGCATTTGAGACAGTCAAGTGTGGAAAATCACATCAGGCATGTGGTGGCCGAAATCGGTGATGCAGTGCTGGAGGCGCTCAATGGCTTGTCGAACGCGTTCAACATTTTCAGGCGTTCGAACTGTTCGCACAGGTCCTCTTGGTCTTCTGTTGATCAGTTCACCACGTCTGCGAAGTGATTCAACCCAACGAAGGATGGTGTTTCGAGTGGGAATAGCTCTATTCCGATGAATGTGGAAATGGCGACGAAACTCACGCTGCACGACCGTGACTGACTCATTATTTCGGACGAAACTATCATAGGCGAAAACACGATGCTCCACCGTCCAAGGCTCCATGACGACAACTGGTAAATAAAAAAATAAATGCTAGGAACACACGAGTCTAACGGCACCTTCCCCACTTCTCTCGTCCTCAGTGGGGGAAAGTTATGCCCATCTGAAAAACGTCCGCCCTCCGTGCCGCACCTTGTATTTGCATCATCGTACTCATTATCAAGAGGTCTTACATTATCACCTAGAAGTGATAAAATCCTATGGTGTTGAAGCTACCACCACCTGTTCGGTAGATTTCTTTCTGTAATATAAACCACTACTAATAATGTTGATCTAAATTATTATAGATAAGAAAATCTACATATCCACAAATTTTGTGAACTATCAATAATTATCAACAGGCTTACTTTCTCCTGCCTGGCTCTCTCTGTGAGGTCTTTCAGGTCAACCCCCTCAACTTCATCCTGTGACTCCATCCCAGAATGGAGTAATTCCTTATATCTTTCCTTCTACAAAGAAAGGTGTTCAGAATATGAATCGAGTTAAATAAGCACATATACTTACATTTTCTAAAGCCACTTCTTTCTTCGTTTTCCTTTTTATGTTTTCGTAAAAAGTTTTCTACTGCTGCATACTCCTCTGTTCTATTGAACCTGCGTTGAATTTCTTTGTAATATCGAACAAAGCCCCCTTCTTGGCCTCCAGCTGACTCGGTTCGATATTTTGCATTCTATAACATATTTCTTTCTGAAAAAGACAAGGAAACAAGCAATGTCTGAAGGAATATTTCTGGGCGGTTATTGGATGATGGAAATGGGGTTTCGGAGAAGAATAAAAAACCATTACTTTCAGTAATACAACGATACATTCAACTCACGTTTCTATAAGTGAAAGAAACAAATTCCTATCCTCGGACGTATAGTTTTTGCCTCTCAGAGGTTTTTTCTGGTGTTCCATGATTAATTAAATATTTAAATTATGAGGTATTCGGAAAAAATCAACGAACTGTAACAAGTTGATTAGTTGAATCCACGTAAACACAAATCTAACCTTATTCTTGCTTGGATTCTTAGCGCTTGTCTGTGTTCACCGTTAAAATTTAATCGCGTGATCATGAAACATCTGGAACACTCAGGAATTATCAACGATAGGCAATATGGTTTCCGTCATCAGAGATCCACTGGTGACTTGCTCGCTTACGTCTCACATATATGGCAGCTATCTACCGAGAAATATGGTGAAACCCTAGCCGTAGCACTGGATATCTCCAAGGCGTTCGATCGAGTCTGGCATCGGGGACTCCTCGCCAAGCTTCCATCTTATGGCGTGCCCCCAAAGCTATGTTCTCTGCTAGCTAGTTTTCTCTCAAACAGATCTCTCCATGTAGTGGTCGATGGAGTTTCGTCTGACTCTCTACCCATAAATGCTGTTGTTCCGCAGGGATCAGTTCTGGCTCCAACGTTGTTTCTGCTTCACATCAACGATTTGCTGGAAGCAACTTCGTGTCCAGTGCACAGCTTCGCGGATGATAGTACTCTCCATACCGCCTTTTCTTCTAGGGCTCCAATACCAGCCCGCCAAATCAAAAACGAACGAGGAAGAAATGTTAACAACATAAATATGGACTTGGCAACAATTCTTGAATGGGGATCTAATAACTTGGTAGAATTCAACGCAAACAAAACACAAGCATGTCTTTTCTCTAGAAAAGCCGATCTTACTGTGCCCAGCATAAAATTGTCGGGAGTGACCATACCATTGAAGTCATCCATTTCGATGCTTGGCATTACTGTCGGCAGTAACCTTTCCTGGGAGAATCACGTGAGATCCATTGCTAAAAGTGCATCCCAAAAACTTGGTTTTCTGTTTCGTGCCAGGAGCTATTTCACCCCAGGTCAGCTGCTTATGATCTATAAGGCACAGATTCGACCTGTCCTGGAATACTGTTCCCATGTTTGGAGTGCTGCACCTAAACACACCCTAAAGCTCTTGGATTCCGTACAAAAAAGGGCAATTCGTCTCGTGGGTGATGCATCGCTTACAAGCTCGCTCACTTCTCTGGAACACCGTAGAAAAGTGGGCGATCTGTCTCTATTTTATAGATATTTCCATGGGCGATGCTCTTCTGAATTATCAGCAATCGTTCCCCCTCTGGCAGTCTCTTCAAGACTAACCCGTCAAGTTAAGTCTTCACACCCCTTCGTGGTAACTTTGGAGACCTGCAGAACATCTCTCTTCAAAGACTCGTTCATCCAACGAACAGCGAGGCTTTGGAACACAATCCTAGAGAGGTGTTCCCCGAGGCATATAACCTCCAGAAATTCAAGAAGAACACCAATTCCTACCTGCTTGCACTTGGTTCTCACGATGTTCTCTGAACATTACAGGATATTCCTTTTCGTGAAAATCACAACATTAAAAAAAAAAAAAAAACGAGAACCGATTTGCAGCCGTTTTCCTAAGTAAATGCAACGTTGTCTGATAGTTTTTCACCGTCAACTGACGGAGTCGTTAAATTGTGGGATCAGTTTTGTGAAACCCGATTGTAGTTGATCGGATTGTCAAATTTGACGGAGGAATCTGTTAATCGTGCAATCAACGCATCTTTGTGAAACCCGCCCTGGCTTACAACCCTTTTATTATTAAAATAGAAAAACAGAAAGAATATTGTAATAAGGCAATAATGAAATTGAAATAACTCAACCCAAAGAGAAAAATACGTTATGTCTACTTAGAATAGGGAAACAGAATTGCAACAGTCAGACTATTAACGCAGAAAATATCCATTTTAGGGCAAGGGTGTGATGCATACACTCACATTATTTTTTTACGTAGATTCAATATCTGCCATAAGAAAAATGGGGTTCTGATTTGGAAAAATTGATTTTTCACGATTTTGTCATCCCTAACTTTGAAAGCGATTTTTTCACCCCCTGTATCATGAATCGCGATTTCGATTTTTAAAGTGGATACATCATCTTACATCTTGAAAAATCCCAAAAATGAAAATTTTCCATCCAAAAACCTCGAAGTTATTCTTGTTTCAGCGGAGCTCTATTTTCGATTTTTTTTTCGAATTGTCCCGCTCAGAGAGAATTTTCCAACCAAAACTGAAAAATGTTACATCAAAATAACTCGAAATTTTCTACAATTTCTGCAATAAAAAAATGGTGCTCTAATTTGAAAAACGGAAGTTGACGTCATTTCCGGAAAAACCGGAGGTGCTCATGCCTTGAAAATATTTTAGATTTCATCAGCATCGTGAAATACTTATAAGTGCTGAATTTCATGAAAATACGTTCAGTAGTTTCCCGTATAAATATGGGTGAGGTTCCTCGTGAAAGACCCTGTATATCAAGGCAACAATATACAGGCACAAATAGATAACGAGTTGACAGAACCCATAACACTGGAAAGAGGCATAAGACAGGGAGACCCATTGAGCCCGTTACTATTCAATATTATCATGGATAAAATTATAAAGAAAGTCTGTAAATAGAAAGGTTATAAGATGGGAAATAAAGAACTGAAAATCATATGCTACGCAGATGATGCAGTTCTAATGGCAGAAAATGAAAATGGTTTGCAGAGGCTACTACATGTGTTCAACACAACGGCTAAATCTCTTGGGATGTATGACCACATCCAAAATACCCCTCCGATGTAAGTTGGTTGTTTGATGAGAGCATTATAGAACAAGTGATGAAGTTTAATTACTTGGGCACAGAAATTTCCAGTTTTGGTGAAGTAGAAATGGAAGTACGAACACAAGTGGTTAAGGCAACAAGAGCTGCAGCACAACTTAATGACACCATATTTCGCAACAAACATCTCAGGATAGACACAAAAAGCCGCATTTACAAGGCCACTATAAGACCCATACTAACATATGCTGCAGAAACAAGACCCGAGACATCTAAAACTCGCCAGATGATGGAGGCAGCGGAAATGAAAATCGTCCGGAGAATAACTGAAAAATCTCTTTGGGATAGGCAGAGAAGCGAAGTTCTCAGAAAAACTTGCCAAATCGACAACATCAATGATTGGGTACTGGGCAGAAAAATTCAGTGGAATGATCATATCACCCGAATGACAGAGGACCGAGTCGTGAAGATCGCTAGAGATAAGTCACCATCAGGAAGACGAAGCCCAGGAAGACCTCGAAAACGATGGATGGATGGTATACCTACATAAAGCGAGTTGCGATGAAGAACAGGAATTGTGCCTACATGGACGTTGGAAGAAGAAGAAGATGGAGGAAAAGTATAAGACTTTCACCATATAAAAATGTCATTCTGTGGTCATGTCACAATTGACTTTGGCAGATCAGCTGTTGATTAATCAATCAAATCGATCAAGGGAAAAAAGACCGTATTGACTTTGTATGACATTGCGGCGCCGCACAGTGGGGCAGAAACCATCTAAATGTGATATTAATTCCAAAAATCATACTACCCATGAAATGTCAGTTGTTATTCTACAATTGACTAAACATCAGTCCACTGAATTCACGCACCGAAAGAGTTCTAACGTATTTTATTCTTTTCCAATTTTGAATTGAAATTCGTTTTCAATTTATTTGTTGAAAGTTTTTCAATTGACGCGAAATAACATAGTATTGTTGTTGACCATAATTTCTGCTGTGATCTGAAAATTCAAATGCACGCTATGGAGGATTAATCTGAACCTATGTACTTCGTTTTTGTTTCTATATTTTCAATATAATATTTTGTTTAAAGTCTGATCATTTGCGTTGAAAGTTGTCCTGTTAAGATTTTTTTTTGTTGGCATTGAAAGATGAAATAATGATGCGAAAGTAACTTTCCGAGAGCTTCCAAATCCCTTTTTTTTCAATAACGATTCTCTTGAGTTTCTAGTAGAAGAGCAGCTCCCTAACAGCTGCCCCTTTTTGCCCCTTCTTGAATTATTAGCTATGAAATTGATACCTGTAGTTGAAAGGGATCATAGTAATTTTTTTAAATTCTGTCAGGTTCTCGAAAAAAAAACTCTGAAAATGTGATGGACTTGGTTGTTCTCATTTTCAAGAAGTCAAGACCAAACAAGACATATTTTATCGTCTTCTGATTTCATCTGACCCGATTATAACAAGTCATAGATCACTTCCAAAAAGAAGAAGGAAAACAATTCCAGCGGAAGTTTTGGATCTGCTACTGCCCGAGCTGCTGCCTTCTCCAGAAAAAATAGCAAGCTCCATGGGCGCCCGCAGAAATTTTTCTCAGGGGGAGGCAACATTTTTTCATGGCCATGGACCCCCTGCCCCCCCCCCCCTGCAGGCGCCCATGGCAAGCTCTGTTGATAGTGAATTATCCCCAAATTAAGAAGATGACGGAAATTGGGAAATATAAGATTTATTGGCCGAAAAACTGTGTGGAGTATTTTCAACTGACTGTTTTTTCTTATTAATGTTAATAAAACCCTATGAAAACCAAATTTTCCCTTCTATTTCCTTAAAAAATGCATAAATTTGGTTCCATAATAGTCAATCCATCGTTTCATCATCAATTCAATGCATTCTGGCACTTTGATTTGAATGATATATTTGATATCACATTTAGATGGTTTCTGCCCCACTGTGCGCCGCCACGAAACATTGCCGATATTCTCGATTTGGTCTAACGTCATTCCATTGAAAATTCGACGAGTGCTTACACCAGTATTCTAGGCATCTTAAGCCAGTGTCGATTAACTTGCCCTAGGTGCACACTGAGAGCAATTTAGGCGTAAGCAGAAAACGCTAGCACTGAAAATGTTCGCACCGAAAAGATAAGCGGAAAACGATACACCCGAAAGGTGCAGCACCAGTGCAACAAGCAACAAGCAGAAAACGCTATTAGTTTGTACTTTAGTGTCGGAGTCGGACGGTACCACAGAAATATAATAAATACTAGAATGCTATTAGGTACGTCCGAGATTCAGTAAAATGACCCCACATAGCGAATAAACACCTACTACTTGTACATGCGCAGCTCGTCTTTTCTTGCCACGTCGTTGCCAAGCATTATGGTTTCAGATGAAGTTCGGAATAAATCTTATTGTGAAACCAGTGAATTCGGCAACACCGCTACGCGACGAAAACACATCTTCACATCAGAAAAAGAGCAGTGTCGTATTTTAGGATTTGTTGATTCCCTTTGTTGTGTGCTTTCCTGTTTATTCATTCGTATAAATTCGCTTGCCTTTTCTGCTCCGTTTTCGGTGTTTCCTCGTTGTTTTCTTGAACATTGTGTAGTACTGATACTCCTTTAGTTTAGTTTTGTACTTGAGTTTTACTAGTTAATTTTGATAGTCGAGTGCTGTGACAAATTATAGACAAAATGAAGTGCATGGTTCTTTTTTGCGCCAATAAAGGAGAAACCCATTTTATGAAAGTAAGTTTAGTTCAAGTAAGATACTACAGCTATTTTATTATTATTGCAAATGTTGATATCGACAACTTATTCATACCACATTCACGAAGTCAAAAATTTTAAGTCCTACCCTGATGACACGTTCACATATTGCGCAAACTCTGTAGTAGGTCAATTTTCCCTATGAGGTGCCAGGAATTGTGAACTGATTGGCGTTCTAGTATTTATTATATTTCTGTGGACGGTACTCTGTGATCGGGAATGCGCACATCCACAAACGTTTTGACACTTGGGACGTACGTTGTCACTTCGTGGTCTAACCTCAATCTAAGCAAAATGACTGGAATTACTGTTGATGTTGACTTCTGACATGGATTTTGGATTCAGCAACGGGAAACTCAGGATAACGTGGTATTCCCTCTCTCGAAGCAGGTAGGATTCCCTGGCACTCTCTTCCTCAAACCACTATGGTGCCACTTCACTTTCATTTCTTTTCTTGCACTCCTCAGTCACTTCGGATAATTTCGATTTCCGGCTTTTCCTCCTCTTTCTGTACCTACTTCCCAAAAGATCCCCTCTTCACCATGAAGAGGGCTTTCGTATCCTCGGTTCCCCTACCAGTCATAAATTTCCAAAACGGGAAAAAGAGAATGCTCATTGGTCGGCGATAAACCAGCTTCGAACTGGCGAAGCGAGTGGAATAAAAAATGACTAGAAACAAAATGTTAAGAATTGAATGGACTATATTTGACTGGTTCGGAGGCTTTATTTATTTATAATTGAGATTAGAGAACCATCAATAAAAATGTATTTCCCACCTTGAGACGTCAGGGCTGATGTGAAGAAACTTACAATTCTCCGAAGTCCAGCTGGCCAAATATCCTATCTCAATGGTTCTTGATGGTTCTTTGTGTCTCATCAAACGGAAGCAAAATAAACTATAGCGACACTTCACTATTAGAAGTTCAAAATCACTAAATTACTCGGAAACTGAGTATTTATTTCAATTAGGAAGCAAAGGAAAACTTTGAAAATTCACGCGAAATAAATCTACGAAATTCGAGAGCAAAATCTATATTATATTAATTTTTTCTATTCAGTTGAACACATTGTCGCGACACCGATAAGAATAATTCAAATTCAGGGTATGTCACGGCATCTGCACATATATTCGACAAACTAATCAAAATGAAAATTTGAAATTTGAAGAAATCTCCTTTCGGCGTTAATATACCGCCCACCAAATTTATAATTATAATTCAAAGAATTAATAAGAATGACAAAAAACAATGGATGCAGTGAATTGAAATTGAATAGAAACATTAAAAAAAAGGGGATCAATAGTTTTAATTAGAATAATTAAATTTAATTTGAATTTAATTAATTAGAATTCACCTGTTAACGGTATAAGACAGTTGACAGGGCGACAAATACTCGAAGTTGCAGTTCTGACCACAGCTACACGGGGGATTACCATCTTGGGAGTTATTTAACTCTGAAATACGACCCATAGGCCAACTTAACGGATGAGTATGGACATCCCTGATGTAAACGACATCATCTATTTTAGGAATTGTAGAACTAGTCCACTTATGCCTCTGAATCAAAGTATTCAGGTACTGTTTTGACCATCGTGTCCAAAAGGCTTGTACCACCTGTCTCAGACGAGTCCATTTATCACTGACAGTCATTCTCTCAGGTAAGGGAAATTCAGGCGCGGCCAAAAGCTGCGTACCAACAAGAAAATGTCCCGGAGACAAGTAATTGACCATATTCATCAGCTATCGGTGGCAGCTTTTTGAGCGTTCTTGGGTTGGCAACAATAATAATGATATGTCATTACTGATTTGAAATGAGCCCGCCAATTCATTAACATTTAGGTTTCATTATATTCTTTATAAAATTTAGGTGCACACAAGATGTACTTACACCTTTTTAGCATCCATTTTTACCTAAAATTGTTTTTGCTCTATCAAAATTCAAAATAAATAGCACGTTCAAAACTTCAAAAATTGTAAACAATCAAAGACAATTGACATTAATGAGGTTTGACACTGCACATTGACATTGATGACACATTGGTACCAACCCGAAGACGCTCAAAAAGCTGCAACCGATAGCTGATGAATATGGTCAATTACACTCTGCTGGGTCATCAGACGAAGGGCATAATGGACGGCTAATTAACACCGCCTCGATTTGGCAGAATATGGTACTATATTCTTCGAACGTGTGAAGCTCCTCACCTATCATGCGTAAGAGAAGGGATTTGGCGGATTTCACACCAGCCTCCCAAAGTCCGCCGAAATTGGGGGCGTAGGGAGGATTGAAACGCCATCGTACCTCTCGTGTAGCAAGAAAGTCCGAAATTTCATTTCGATGTTGTAATAAGAAGCTATAGGCCTCTTTCAGTTGCTTTGCAGCAGCGATAAAGTTTCGGCCTTGGTCTGAAAGAATTTCAGAGGGTAAACCGCGTCTTGCAATGAAACGTGCAAGACAAGCCAGAAAGGCGGAAGCAATGAGTTCGGAAACAAATTCCAGATGAACTGCTTTGGTTGATGCGCATACAAATAATGCAAGATTTCCTTTGGTGGTTCGAAATTTTCTGAGTCTAGTATCGCGAACCATAAAGGGACCGGCAAAGTCAACGCCGGTAGTGTTGAAAGGACGAGAGATATTGACGCGCGAGGCTGAGAGATCTGCCATAGATGGTTGGAAAGAGGATGTTCGGAACCTGAAACAGGTTTTACACTGTCGGATACACTTACGAATGAGGGCACGAGAGGAGAGTATCCAGAATGTTCTCCGTAACAGAGCCTGAACATTGTTGGGTCCAGAATGGAGGGAGGCTAAGTGAAAATGCTTACATAGAAGGGTTGATAGAAAACATGATCTAGGAAGCAAAAATGGATGCCTTGAATCAAAATCCAATTTAGCAAATTTCAATCTACCGCCCACCCTGAGAAGACCTCGTGAGTCTAAAAAGGGCGTGAGAGATTGCAGTCGTTTGGAAGGGGGATATTTTTTAGAAAGGGAATTCAAGTCCGCAAAAAAATGAACATGTTGAACAATACGAACCAGGGATACTGTGGCCTCGTTCAGTTCATCCACAGTCAGACTTTCCTTCCTCAGTAAGGAAGAAGTTTTTCTACAGCGGCAATTATGGATGAATATCCATCCCATGACTCGATGAAGTCGAAGATAACTGGACTCAAACATTGTGTATATTTCAGTGGGTTCCATTTTTTTAGTCGTCAAGGACACTGAAATATCTTTTGTTCGGGTAAGTTTTCTAAAGTTGCAGATACACGAAAGGGCTCAGGCCAGTTTATGTTTGAATCCATCATCATTGAGAAACCGTTCAGCCAATTCCTCAGATTGACTTTATTCAAAGAATAATCAGGAGAGCAACCACGGAAAGCTACATCAGCTGGATTTTCCAGACCGGGAACATGCGACCAAACAGCGCCTTTTGTATCTGCTACAATTTGAGCCACTCTGTTGGCGACGAAGGTCTTCAACAAGTGGGGAGGTGTACTGATCCACGACAAAACAATTTGAGAATCACAAAATAGCCTGAGGGCTGAAATTGAGAGGGTTACATTGTCCGAAATTCGTTTGACCAATTTGGCCAATAAACAAGCTCCAGACAGTTCGAGACGAGGAATACTCAAGATTTTCAATGGGGCAACCTTTCTTTTGGCTTGCCACAAACAGGAATGACGAAAACAAGTTGATTCGAAACACAAATAAACTACTGCTGCGTAGCCACTTTCGGATGCATCACAAAATCCGACGATTGAAACAGAATCATAAGCGGAGGGGGTGACAAAACGAGGACTTTTTAATTGGTTTAGATTAGGTATTGAAGACACAAATTTCAACCAAGTGGTTTCTACAGACGGAGGAACAGGAGAATCCCAATCTAATTTGAGCAATCACAACTTTTGAAGTACTGACTTCATGAAGAACGTTATAGGAGACAAATAACCTAAGGGATCAAAAGTTTTCGCAATTGAAGATAAGATGTTACGTTTAGTACATGAAGAACTGAAGGGTTGGGCATGAAAAGTGAATGCATCCATTGAAGGTTCCCAAGATAATCCTAATATCTTTAGCGATTCGCAGCCATCTGAGAACTGTATAGGACTTTCTCTGTGATCTGCTGGTAGACTCGAAAGAAGTTCGGGATGGTTTGTTAACCATTTTCTGAGTTCGTAACCTGCTTTACTCACCAATCAACGAACTCATTTTTCAACAATTCGGCAGCCGCTTATCACGTCGTCAATATATATCTGATTCTTAATGGCGTATGAGGCCAGAGGAAAGCATTCACCTTCATCTTTCACCAATTGTGTCAGCACTCGCTGAGCTAAGTACGCAGAAGGGGTCAATCCGTAGGTAACGGTGTTCAGTTCAAACTCTGCGATAGAATCTGAACCAGGAGGTCGCCAATAAATATGTTGGAAACGTCTATGATCAGGAACAAGAAGCGTCTGACGAAACATTTTTTGTATGTCAGCACATTGGTCGGCGATAAACCAGCTTCGAACAGGCGAGAGAACACAGGCGAAGCGAGTGGAATAAAAAATGACTAGAAACAAAATGTTAAGAATTGAATGGACTATATTTGACTGGTTCGGAGGCTTTATTTATTTATAATTGAGATTAGAGAACCATCAATAAAAATAAAAAATGTATTTCCCACCTTGAGACGTCAGGGCTGATGTGAAGAAACTTACAATTCTCCGAAGTCCAGCTGGCCAGAGGACGGGCGTCTTGTGAGGAGAGCCTTGTACAGAGAGGGGGCCCAAATATCCTATCTCAATGGTTCTTGATGGTTCTTTATGTCTCATCAAACGGAAGCAAAATAAACTATAGCTACACTTCACTATTAGAAGTTCAAAATCACTAAATTACTCGGAAACTGAGTATTTATTTCAATTAGGAAGCAAAGGAAAACTTTGAAAATTCACGCGAAATAAATCTACGAAATTCGAGAGCAAAATCTATATTATATTAATTTTTTCTATTCAGTTGAACACATTGTCGCGACACCGCACATAGGGGTATTTTGCTGATCTAGCTGGCCAAAATTATTTTTTGAGTTTTCTTGCTCCAAGTAGTTGCTCTGGTTAACAATAAGCTATTTTACTTTTTTTTTGATGAATAATAGGAATAATGACAAAATATTGGGTAAAAAATGTAATGAAAATTAATTTTAGTAATTCACAACTTCGAAAATTAATACTTCCTTGAACAAAATCTGATATTAATTAGTTCCATGGTTCTTCATCATCCTTATCACTTTCAGTTCCCTCAGGAACCTCTTCCAAATCAGAATCTGAGTCGCTTTCAGAGTCAGGCAAAGCAGGAATCATCAAAGCAATTGCTTCTTTGGTGAATGGCAACGTCCTTTTTTTGGGGGTTGGTCTCATTCCAGTAATCAGTGAGTCGGAAGTGAGTAATAGTCTATTTATAATATCAGTGTTACACTGGATTCTTGAAAATTTCCTAGCAAAATTCTGCCTGTATTGCCGGAAATGTTTATTCCGTGCCTCTGCAGCTTCTTCCGAGAGCAACCCAATTGGCAACAATGCATGTGCTATGACAGTAGCACCATGCACCAGGATCTTGTGCATCGTAGGTGTCATTGGATGCCAGGGATACAAACTTATATAATGTTTTGCAGTGTCTATGCAATAATCTGAAAACTTGTCCAAATTGACGGTGTGACCACTTGATATGACTTCAAGGATGATTTTGAGTCGATAAATGAGATCATAATCAACTTCAGTTATTTCCGCAGCTAGTTTAGGATCAGAAAAAAATCTTCTACTTGTATTTCCATCGTTGGTATTTCCAAACCCAGCTTTCGGTACATCCACTATTAGACCGGTTTCACGTCTAAATTTCTCTTGAATAATTTTTTTCCTCTCTTTAACAATAATTTTGTCAACGTTACATCTTAACTGCCACTTTTTTACAGTAAGTTTGTATGAGAGGTGCAGTATGCTCTCAAACAGACGAATTCTGGCATGCAGAGTGGATAATCCGAATGTAAGTGCGTCTGCATCAACATCTTTTTAAAAGCTTTTATTTAGTTTCACCTGTCCCGGTGTCTGTCTGTCTGTCTGTCTGTCTGTCTGTCTGTAATCAAATCTTGCAAGTTGAATATGACACACTTCTAATCGTCCGATTGATTTGAAATTTGGCAGGTGTACATAATTCTGGTGACAATGCATCATGAAATATTTTTCATAGAAAAAAACAAAATGGCGGCTCCAAAATGGCGGATGAGTTTTGTAATTATCATCCGATTCCATTCAAAATTAGTATCTAGGGGTTTTTGGGTTCGACAAAGATGATTCTTTCGTCAAAATTGAAAAATTCAAGATGGCGGCTACAATATGGCGGACGAGTTTAGTAATTATGATCCGATTCTATTCAAAATTGGTATCTGGCGGTTTTCTGGGTCGGAAATTACGATTTTTCCAAATTGAGGAATTCAAGATGGCGGCTTCAAAATGGCGGATGAGTGTTGTTATTATAAAAGCTTGTCTTAAAAAATGATTTTTTTATTATAGCTTTTTGATGTTGAGATCATTGAATTCTTTCGATGTTGCTCCACAAATGTAGCACCTCATTGTCGACGTGGTCTGCGTGGCGGCATTGCATACTTTTGCGTCTACCATTGTGAGCATCATAGTATGTTTCACGGAATATGATTTTTCCTCCTGTGAAAATGTTGTTTTTTGTAGGGCGTTACTGGCATTTTCCACATACTCAATTTCTTCTCCACAGTTTCTTTAACAAATCTTATTCTAATGGGACGACAATATCGCGGTGAGGATGGTGTTGGATTTTGCCATACTACTTTTGTACCACATACCAAACGAAGTGGTACAAAGCTACTTTGGAAAATGTTGCTATCTGTGGCGTCATTCTCCATCTTTTGTTTGAATTGTGCCTGCTGTGATCCATCACAGCCCCACTTGCAAAACAACTCTAAAGAGTCACATTCCTCTGGTCTTAGATCACGTAAAACATCTTTCAAATACTTCAGTAATCTTGTTGCGGTATGGTTTAATAAAGGTGGATTTATACAGCAACTAAAATTAAATAAGAACTAAAATAAAATAAAATAAGAATGTTCACTTCATGCATTCAATGACAGCGTTTATTCAGGAAATAAGCTAAAATAAGGAATAAGAATTAGAATAAGAGATGGTCAACTTTTATCTTTTTCGCTTATTTTATTTGGAAAATGATAGTGCGCATGACCCAAATCCACTCCCCAATCTTTTCCGTATTGAAACTTTTGACAAGTTCTAGTTTTCTAACCTAAAATTCAATGAATATTTTTTGAAATCATTGTTGATATTATATTTAATATGGATGACCAAGAAATCATGATAGGAGCGATGTTGTTATTGATGAGAAGTACTGCGATTATCACCTTGCGGAATAGGCGATTTTCTGAACTTGCACAAAACACAAAAGTCATTGTCAAAAAATCTGCGATTTGATTGGTTCATTCTTATTTCTTATTTTATTCTAGTGATCTCTATAAACCTATGTTGTCTGCTCTTATTTCTTATTTTATTTAAGTTGCTGTATAAATCCACCTTAAATCTTGAAGATTTACACGCGCGCAAGTTTCGGTCACTTCGAATGACTCTTTGGGCGGATAGCAGTCACTTTTTGCAGGCGACTGTAACTAGGGTACAGCTACTGGCCCTTCTTATTACTTCATATTGTCGTCGGGTGAGGTCAGCGTCCACGAATAAAGAAAGTGCTAATAAAGGTGTTAGCTGATTTTCTTGGTAATCTTGAACTGTTTTGTATGCTTTTTTCAACTTTGTAGCTCTCTTTGGCGACTTCATGATCTGCTTTAGTATACTTGAAGCATCTTTTTTTTTCCAGAAGTTTGTAATTTTGTTTGTGCAGCATGTATCAACACATCACAATCCACTGTAATACGTAAAGTTTCAGTTTTCCTTCTCTTGCTTCGTTCGCTCAGCTCATTAAATGATTTTGATGGTCGACCTGAACTCTTAGCCTGCGCTCTCGGTATTTCGAAAGTTTTTTTTAGCCATTCGTCATTATTATGGAGAAATCTAGCTTCCGTTTTATCTGCTTTATTCCACCTTTGTTTAAATTCCGACTTAATATACGAAAACTTGTGCTTCATCGTCTTTAATTCATCTTCGGAATAATTTTCACTGGATAAAATCCAATTCTCCAAATAATTTAATTTTTTTTCGAAATTTGGTGAAATTTGCTTTTTTATTTGATCAAAAAGTGATCTACGGGTCAATACTCCAACACCTTTGTGACCAGGTAACCCTGAAACCAAATAATTACCATCTTACATAGTGTTAATTCCAAATATATATTTTTTTATTTTTTTCACTGTCTTGGTCTGTCATCTCTGGCAAAAAAGGGGGCGGGTATGGGCGGCTAATTAGGTCACAATAATTTTATATAAACTCCAACCTGTTGTTATCAATAAATATAAGAACCGGGACGAAACCGGAAATACAACAAAAACCTTCTTAAACTTGAAATTGGATTAGAAATTTCAAAAATTTTAAACTATATATTCAAACGTCAAATAATAGTATCCTGCCAAAAAAAAACTCAGCTTTATATTTTAAAAGTATGCATTTTTTTTTATCTCCGACAACTTCTAATAATTTGATTTTTGACCAACTGGATCAGCGAAATACCCCTATGTGCACCGATGAAAATAATTCAAATTCAGTGTATGTCACGGCATCTGCACATATATTCGACAAACTAATCAAAATGAAAATTTGAAATTTGAAGAAATCTTCTTTCGGCGCTAACACAAAATAATATTTCAAAAAAAATCAAACTATTGGGCACATAAACCTTTGCAATGTCAGCCCCTAAAGTGTTGAAAAAAAAACAAAGAAATAATTTAGCTCAGAATCATCCATATTCACTCCAGAAGGGAGAGAGAGAAAATGCTTTGGTTACAGAGCATACCACTGAATTTGTCTGATTGGACAAACCTGGCTTTATTCGTGAAATTCAGTGGTACGACCAATAATTCTAGTGCGGAAATGCCTACGGAGTTCGCACTCAGATGTTATAATACAATTTTCAATTACAAAGACAATTAAGCACTAAATAACGGGCGACAATACCTTGTAGCATTCTTGTAGAAGTTTTTCCTGGTACAGTTGACTCCAAGTCGAACGGAAAAGGTGGTTGCTCGGAAGAAGCAGGGAACAGGGTTTATACAGGGTGTCCCACGGTCGAGTGCCTATTAGACGTTTCTGGAGAACTGGACATATTTGAAATCCGAAAATTGGTATTATAATATTGTTCGAAATTCTCTACAGACCCAAAATATTTTTGGAGCTTGAGCACTTCCGGTTATACCGGGAGTGGAAATAAATTTGTTCAAAAAATATTTTTTTCAATATTTTCGTTCCTGATATGATTAAGTATTCAATGCTGAATACATTTCTGTTGAAACCATTGTTTTCATTCGAATAGTTTTCAAAATATCGAAAAAAAAACTGAATAAATGTCTCATATTCATAGTCAGTGTTATGTTTATTATTCTCATTTTGAACATTCTGAGTGTAAACCGTTCTCACAACGTCAAAGTAGAAGAATGTGGAAAGGTCATGCATCTTTTGAATTTCATAAATATCATCACAGGGTGTTTCAAATTTTGTGTCGAAATCTGTGATCGAAAATTGGCCATAACTTCTGTTTTTCAAATTAGAACCCTATTTTTTTATGATTGCGTTGGATTCTGCGAAGAAAAATAGTGATAGCATTCTCAGATGTTCTTATTCCTAAATTCAGTAATTGCCGAGATATTTGAGCTTTTCTGGATTCATGTTGTACGTAGAGTCAAATTCATCGAATCTGAAGAAATTCGATGAATATTTTTATGAAACCATAGTAACAACTAATAATTAGATCTGTCACCTGTGAATTATTAATGGGATCATTTATCTTCTATGGTCACAGAATATTCTCATGCCAACAGATTCGATGACTATTCTTATGCAACCATAGTAACCATTGAAGTAAAATCGAGAAGTAAGGTTATGGTCTAAAATAAGAGCTGTCACTTGTGAATTATTAATGGGATAATTTATCCTCTATGATCACAGAATATTCTCATGCGAAAGATAAGGTGAATTTGACTCTACGTACAACATGAATCCAGAAAAGCTCAAATATCTCGGCAATTACTGAATTTAGGAACAAGAACATCTGTGAATGCTATCACTATTTTTTTCCGCAGAATCCAATGCAGTCATAAAAAAATAGGGTTCCAATTTGAAAAACAGAAGTTATGGCCAATTTTCGATCACAGTTTTCAACACAAAATTTGAAACACCCTGTGATGATATTTATGAAATTCAAAAGATGCATGACCTTTCCACATTCTTCTACTTTGACGTTGTGAGAACGGTTTACACTCAGAATGTTCAGAATAAGAATAATGAACATAACACTGACTATGAATATGCGACATTTTTTCAGGTTTTTTTTTCGATATTTTGAAAACTATTCGAATGAATACAATGGTTTTAACAGAAATGTATTCAGCATTGAATACTCAATTATATCAGAAACGAAAATATTGAAAAAAATATTTTTTGAACAAATTTATTTCCACTCCCGGTATAACCGGAAGTGCTCAAGCTCCAAAAATATTTTCGGTCTGTAGAGAATTTCGAACAATATCACATAATACCAATTTTCGGATTTCAAATATGTCCAGTTCTCCAGAAACGTCTAATAGGCACTCGACCGTGGGACACCCTGTATGCATTGGAGCGATGGACGTAAAGCCTCTTGATTAATTTATAATTTTCTCATAGAATCATTTCATAATTTTACGGAATTCAAATACTGACCTCCGTTGTTGTGTGGCTTTCTTTATGTTAATGCTTATCTTGCTCTTATCCCGGATTCCGGAGAATTTTTACCAATCCTGGAAATTTTCATGAGAACCGTGCAGGTGAATTTTTTAACCCAGAAACCTGGATTAACAATTCGCAGAAATAACAAACTTCAAAATTACGAATCGCCTACTTCATTCACCTACGCATTAATTCAAAAACTGAAAATTTTTATGTGTTGAATTCCGATATGAACTACTAACACTGATACATATTTCTTCACTTAATATATACAAGCTAATGAGCTGCCAGAGTGACCCGGACGGAAATATTAATTTATAAACCGAAAAAATTTTTTCAAAAAACTTTGGTGGGATTCGAACTATCCACTTTCGATTTACTAGCGTCGCTTTGGTAACGGAAATTATAAGAACAAAATAAACCCAATTCATACTCGTAGAAAGTTCGAATCCTAGCAAATTTTTTTGAAAAAAATTTTTTTTGGTTTAGAAATTCATATTTCTGTCCGGGTCATTCTGACAGCCCATCAGCACAATTTTGGCCTCCGTACGGCTTCCAGATTTTTGAATAAAAATTATGGAAGTTCTCCGAGCGTAATTTTTGGAAGGCTACAAAAGGAAAACCAATAGATATTATTTCATTCTGTTTCCACCTCAGTATTGAGAAGGAAAGATAACCATGAAAAATTTCAACAATTTCGGCCAAAATTTTTTTTTCACTGAGGACATGTGAAAAAAAAGTTGAGTTCGGATTTGGGAATTTGAAAAACATTTTTACACGGAAAACCTAAGAAAGTCGAGTACGTTGAAATAGTGCTTTTCAAATTGGCAACCGAGAAAAAAAATTCCAACTTTGCAGGCTTTCCGCCATTTTGAATTTTTTTTTCAGAATTCTACACCACAATTGAATTGAGCCCTAAAAAATATTAAGATGTTACCAGTTACCGTTATTTCAAATGTAACGCATAACTCACCACAGTTATCAGAATATTGCTCAAAGCTGACATTAAACACTCTCAATCTCGCTTATGCGTCGAAAACGGGGTATATGTCATAAGGCAAAAATGACTTCCCCGGTGTCGTCTACACGGCTATATATGTTTGTCCAGTTTATGGTGAAAAACCCTGTATATAGGTTGTCTCTGTCGCTCCCTCTATACCCGCACCCAATTCACTTCCCCACATAATATATAATAAACTAGCTGGCCCGGCGAACTTTGTTTCGCCTAAATGATACCTATACCATAGCCATCTTTATCTTAAGAAGGCCGTGCCTATACTTACTGTGGATTTCACAAATCGTAATCACCAATGATCGGAGATCAACGGCTTGGTTAGATTTCTGAACTGTCAAATCGAGTTGATTCTAGATCAAGCTCCGATCACCGGTGATATGCTTTGTGAAACCCCCGTTTGAGTTGTATAATCTTACCATTGCTATTTTTTCAAGCAGGAGATAAATTAGGCATAATAAAAGTTCTGTCAAATGTCATCTGTCAAAAGTCATCTGTCTACTGACAAATGTCATCGGTCAAATGTCATCTGTCAAATGTCATCTGTCAAATGTCATCTGTCAAACGTCATCTGTCAAATGTTATCTGTCAAATGTCATCTGTCAAACGTCATTTGCCAAATGTCATCTGTCAAACGTCATCTGCCAAATGTCATCTGTCGAATATCTTCTGTCAAATGTCATCTGTCAACCGTCATCTGTCAACTGTCATCTTTTCCACGGATATGAGCTGTCACACAAAACAGAAATAAAAAAATAATATTTCAATTACTAATTATGGGCAATTTTGAATTCAGATATTTCCGCAAATATATTTATCACCCAAACATAAATCGAAAACATTTCAGAAATATAGAGAAAAGATGAAAATGGACAACTCACGATTGATGCTGATCGTCACATTTACTTAACATTCCGGTGAAAATTCACTGTTCCACCAACTTGAGATTTTTACCCGCTTTTGATCTGATAATAAATAGCCTTCCATGTTATTATAAGTTCAATGCAAATTACACAATAATTGTATACATCGCCATTCATACTCTGGTCTATACCACTCTGAATTTCCTACCCTTCAAGAAAATGAAATGCACCGTTGCCAGACTACTTCATGGCTTATATCTTCACAACGTTCTATTTTATTACATTTCTATTGAATACCGTGGAACTTCGTTACGAACGCGCCTATATTAATCCCCATTGAATATTCTTATACCGTTAGTAAGACCACAGAATACCTAACTACACAGAAGCGTCATTCCGCCTTCCCGCCAAAACTTTATTTGATGACGCTTGTGCCATGCTAGGTAGTACATATTGTGATGTACCCAGCTAGGGTAGGTTCGACCAATCGTTATGCAGTTAAGGATGGTGAAGAATAATACCAGGCAGACTCATCAAAGGGATTTAATTCACTGAAACTGAACTTACATTGAATATATGTTTACTACAGATTCTCGCTGTTGACTAACAAGCGGTCAATACGTACACGCTTCTGAATGAATCACTCCATGACTCTCTCTAGCCAATTGTTATATATATTTTATAATTGTTTACTTGTTTTAATAACATTATATTTGATAACATAACTGGCAATGATGAGACCTAGAGCTCTGGCTTCACGTGCCGCTGTAAGTCTTGAAGGGAGGTCGCACTAATCTTATTATATCACGTACGAAATATACAGTGTGTTCAACATACTACACCTTCCCTCTTTGAGAGAAAAAAAATTTTTTGCTATACAATGTAAAAATATATTTTTTTGACTTATCTACAGCTTAATATCTATATCTATAATATCAGTCTCAATGGATCTTAAATCAACAAGTTAAATACGATATTTACCTAAATTAATTTTTACATTACATTTTTTGTCGAAAATTTCTTTCCTTTCCGATTTTACCTTCACCAAGTTTTCTCTATCATCTTTCTATGCCGTTTGCAACCTATATATTAATCCAAGAGTTGTCAAAATTGTAAACTGGATCTACACGGCTTTTTAAATTTTGAGGAAATAATCTACTAGGTTTCTGAAAATTAAACTAAACATGTCTGGATGTCCACCGGTTGGAAGCATGTGAACATCGTTCAGAATGATTTGCCTTGATCTTTTATACGCGTTACATCTCGTATTACATTAATTTTTCAGTATCTTCCTAGAATTTCATTCTTATAATTTGACAACATATTCAAAAATTTTATATTGCTAGCTAGCTTTATGAGGAACAATTCTAATACATTATTTTCTGCGCATAAATTTTCCAGTTTCCTCAACGATGTACCTAAGTCTTACGCCGATCGGATGTTCTGGTTATTGAAAATAATTTGTGAATTCACATCATATATTAAATTCTCATTGTAATCCTCTGAATGTTGATTTTTCAAATTATGAAATTCTTTTTCTGAAAGTGGTCTTTACACAATACTTTTTACTGGACGTTTTAAAACTCGACAACAACAAGGTGATCAATCCTTTCGGCATCGAAGGCATTCGTCTCTACTTTATTTTCAATACGCGATAAGGCATGTGCTAAAAAAATTTTCTGAAACTTTTACATGATGAACCGTGAAGTTATACTCTTCTAAAATCAAACGGAATTTGGTCGATGATCATATTGAACAATTAATTCCGAGGTGTTATTGTTTTCGGAACGATAGGTGAACTGGCGACATTGACCTTGTCCGAACTCTTCTTCGCTGACATGAAATTTTGTCCGCTAGGATTTTCCTTGCGGTCACGACCTCGATTTGAATGAAACGAATTTCCTTTCTGATTAAAATTACTATGATTCATTTGCGATGCTTTGAGAAAATTTGGTTCCGACTTGACAATTTACATAATTTGTTAAATTTAAAATCTTGATTAATTCATTATTTACACTATCGGCCCGTTCACTATGTTCTCGCGGCTCATTTTTGATGTTTTCACACCAATCAAGTCAGCAATTAGTTCATCACTTTTCACTTCACGAAATGACATATCAGGGGAAAAGAAATAGTTCTTACACTACAATCTCCTGGTGGCTTCTCCTTGCCTCGAGTTGTACAGTCGGCTCCATAGCTTCTTGGATCTCTGGCCAATGATGATCTCGTCTTGCTTGGACTGGCCTAATCCCATCTTGCTTGTTGGTTGAACTACGAATTGAACAATGAAGTCACATACCCATATCCAAATCCTGATGAAAACCTTCTGGACCCTGGACCTTCAACTGCATCGAACTGGCAGGATCGCCATGTGATGTACCCAGCTAGGGTAGGTTCGACCAATCGTTATGCAGTTAAGGATGGTAAAGAATAATACCAGGCAGACTCATCAAAGGGATTTAATTCACTGAACTTACATTGAATATATGTTTACTACAGATTCTCGCTGTTGACTAACAAGCGGTCAATACGTACACGCTTCTGAATGAATCACTCCATGACTCTCCCTAGCCAATTGTTATAAATATTTTATAATTGTTTACTTGTTTTAATAACATTATATTTGATAACATAACTGGCAATGATGAGACCTAGAGCTCTGGCTTCACGTGCCGCTGTAGGTCTTGAAGGGAGGTCGCACTAATCTTATTATATCACGTACGAAATATACAGTGTGTTCAACATACTACAATATGTCAACGTGAAATTTAAACTTCCCATAGAATCATAAATATAGTATAGAATTATGTGGCTGGACCGCTCAAAAGTGACATATCGTCGTTCTAAGATGCCCAAGTCCATTTTTGATGAAAACCAAGGTTTTAGTGCCTTCTAGTGACAAACGCACAAACCAATGATCTGACATCGGCCCAGGTCCCAAATTTAACGTTTACGCGCCATAATTCCATAGAAAGAATATAGTCAAAATATATATAATCAAAATTGCCTATATCCATTTAATAGTGAAAAAAAAATGAGAAGTTCAATAAAGTTACATATAATGTAAGTAATAAGTTCATATGAAAGACAAGAAATGTTGAAACATATTTAAATTTGGTTTGCTTCTAATTAAAATTCAAATTTACAACGTTTTTTAGCTCTCCTGCAAAACTGTCATTTTGTGAGTTAGGCAATTTGCATCTTAGAACGACGATATGTACTACCTAACAGAGAATGAAGGTCACGAAAATTTGCCCCTTGAAGGTGACGCTAAGTGACGCTTCTGTGTGGTTAAGTATTCTGTGGTAAGACCTACTGCACTTCTAACTATTCACTTGACATGCGATTCTGTGGAAGAAAAACTAACCTCCTTTGTCCAAATGTCAAAACCTATATAAGTACTCTATGATTGCTCGATTGGTGGTAACACATAATTCTATGGGTGGTAAGAAAAAGGAAGGCTTTTTTTTCTTTTCTGTAGGATTTTTTTGGGAATATTTTGTTATACAGGGTCTTTCACGAGGAACCTCACCCATATTTATTCGGGAAACTACTGAACGTATTTTCATGAAATTCAGCACGTATAAGTATTTCACGATGCTGATGAAATCTAAAATATTTTCAAGGCATGAGCACCTCCGGTTTTTCCGGAAATGACGTCAACTTCCGTTTTTCAAATTAGAACACCATTTTTTTAATGCAGAAATAGATTCCTTAGAAAATTTCAAGTTATTTTGATGTAACATTTTTCAGTTTTGGTTGGAAAATTCTCTCTGAGCGGGAAAATTCGAAAAAAAAATCGAAAATAGAGCTCCGCTGTAACAAGAATAACTTCGAGGTTTTTGGATGGAAAATTTTCATTTTTGGGATTTTTCAAGATGTAAGATTGATGTATCCACTTTGAAAATCGAAATCGCGATTCATGATACAGGGGGTGAAAAAATCGCTTTCAAAGTTAGGGATGACAAAATCGTGAAAAATCAATTTTTTCAAATTAGAACCCCATTTTTTTATGGCAGATATTGAATCTACGTTAAAAAATAATGTGAGTGTATGCATTACACCCTTGCCCTAAAATGGATATTTTCTGAGTTAATATCCACTTTAGGGCAAGGGTGTGATGCATACACTCACATTATTTTTTAAAGTAGATTCAATATCTGCCATAAAAAAATGGGGTTCTAATTTGAAAAAATTGATTTTTCACGATTTTGTCATCCCTAACTTTGAAAGCGATTTTCTCACCCCCTGTATCATGAATCGCGATTTCGATTTTTAAAGTGGATACATCAATCTTACATCTTGAAAAATCCCAAAAATGAAAATTTTCCATCCAAAAACCTCGAAGTTATTCTTGTTTCAGCGGAGCTCTATTTTCGATTTTTTTTTCGAATTTTTCCGCTCAGAGAGAATTTTCCAACCAAAACTGGAAAATGTTACATCAAAATAACTTGAAATTTTCTAAGGAATCTAGTTCTGCAATAAAAAAATGGTGTTCTAATTTGAAAAACGGAAGTTGACGTCATTTCCGGAAAAACCGGAGGTGCTCATGCCTTGAAAATATTTTAGATTTCATCAGCATCGTGAAATACTTATAAGTGCTGAATTTCATGAAAATACGTTCAGTAGTTTCCCGTATAAATATGGGTGAGGTTCCTCGTGAAAGACCCTGTATAAACCTTGCCCTAACAATAATGAACACAACAAAAAAAGAATTGTCCAATTTGGTGCGATCGTTTGAACAATATGGCATTTCGAAGTTTTGAACCAACCATAGATCGCCTTTTATTAATATAGATATAGAATTCCTTTATGTTATATTTTTTTCATTATTTTGTCACTCTCAGAATTGAAACTGTAACACTAGCGCAATACTTTGAACCTGACCTCACGTGACGTGACAACAATGTGTTTCCACCTTCATTGTCAAATAGGAAAGAAGATGTACATTGAAATTCATTGCATAAATCTTCCCAAAATCATCAACAAATTGGTTCAATAATTCATCTGCAAGTTCTAAATCATCTTTTGTAATAATTCTATTCAAGAGTAAATAAATTGACTTTTGCAATAAACAAAAGTGTTCTGAATATTTTTACTCTTGGATACCATGAAGACATGGTACACAATAAAATGCCAAGAAATCCATTCACTGGCTTACCATTTGGCTTTTTTAGAAAGTGGTCTGGGTGCACGGTGAATTTCGTTTGCAGAACGAATGTTTAATGATTTTCCTAATGATCTTCAGCACTGATGGAGTTCCAATGTACATCTCCTTTCCATAAGTGGTCCAGATTTCCCAGATTTGACTAACTACCCCCAATAGTACCATATGCATATAGTCTATAGCATAACCCCAAACTAGATCAAAACCTGGCAAATTTATAATGGATGCACTTCCTCTGATGCCACGAATTCTCCTTCCAGATGAGACTGCTTCCTTCATATCATTCAAAATCTCGTCTGAAGTTCGAAGGGTATATGAAGGAACATCAGATGAATATTTCACCTCCTGTCTGTTGATTACTTTACCTGGATGATAGCAATAGCTACATCCATAGAATCCATTAAATTGAGTTGCATTTCGAATCATCGGCCTTGCAACTGAATCAACACAACAAAACAATGAAAATATTCTTGAGTTCTTCAATTCCCCATTTATTTTCCAATTAACACCTTCATTTGCTAATATATCACAGTTTTCAGCAAAAACATTGAAATATACATTCATATTTGGTTCTGATTTTCCAAACCAAATACCAGCCAGTAAAATATGTCTATGCCGTTGTTCTGGTGGTAATTCATTCACACCAAGATGAATGGGCCACATTGAAAGTTTTGATGAATGGAATATAGGAGCACGATCTGTATTGAAATTGAAAGAAAAATCAAATTTATATTTTTCCATGGCAGCTTGATGAAGCTCGGAATCAGTTACATCTGAAATAGTGGAATATTCATCTTTTCTTTTGTAATTTGATATAGAGGTTTGTAACTTGAAAGTTTTCAAATTCATAGCATAAATCCAGAGTAATGAAATTCTTATTTGAAAGAGGTGATATCTCATTCATTGATTCACACTGTTCACACATAACATTCTGATGCTTTCTTCCTGACTTTGTGACTCGCTTTATCAATTGTTGACAGTTTTCACAATAAAAATTAAACTGTACTACCTCTTCAGGAGGTGTGAACTGTTTTTCAATATAATACTTTGTTAAACCAGTTTTCTGACCTTTAAGTACTTCAATGAATTCAATAATGTCTGATGTAGCCTCTTCAGACAGGGAGTGTCGTTAAGACAATCTCACTAACATCAGTGAGATATCTCTTCTGGATATATTATTTTCAAAATGTAGCATTTCATTGATATCTTGAGCTATATCCATGTTATCCTCAAACAATTCCTCAAATACTCTCTCCTCTTCTAATACCTCTTCAAATATTTCTGAGGAAGAGTCATTTTCAGAACAACTCTCTTCTGAAATTTTATCCACTGCATCTTCTTGAATACTTCCTCCTAAAAAAATCATAAATATCATGTGTAGAAAAAGTGAATCAGCAAGCTTACAAACATAATGAGGGTTGCTCAATAAAACAGAGTTTGATCCACAACCTATATTACTGACATTACTCATTCTCCTTTCAGATGAGACTGCTTCCTTCATATCATCCAACATCCTATTTGAAGATCGAATGATATATGGAGGAACATCAGATAAATATTTCACTTGTCTGTTGATCACTTTACCTGGATGATAGCAATATCATAGCTACATCCTTAATAATCCATTGAATTGAGTTGCATTTTGAATCATTGGCCTTGAGTTTCTCAATTCACCATTCATTTTCCAATAAAATCTTTATTTGCTAATATATTACAGTTTTCAATAAAAACATTCAAATATACTTTCATTTCATATTTGGTTCTGATTTTCCAAACCGAATCCCAGATAGTAAAATATTTCGATGGCTTTGTTCTATTGAGTTGGATTCTAGGGTATTTAGGGGTTCAATTAACTCTTTATCCTCCTCACAAGGCTCACCGTTGTCCGAATCCGCAGAAGACATGGTCGAATCTGTCCAATCAACCACACCGACGGGCCTACTTTCAGATTCCCCCAATGTACACAGGTCGATATCAGATTGTCCTTTTGTGTGTCGTCTTGGCAGTTAGAATATCGGAAAATTTTTCCAGCCAACCAGTCATGACCGACTGCAACCCAAATCTAAAGCATCGAGCTGAGGAGTTCGGATCATAACACCCCTACGCTGTCTTATTTTGGAGAATAAATTCTCGATTGGGTCCTGGTTGAGCCGACTTGTTAACAAACATGGAAATGTTTCCTTCGTCCCCCCCCCACAATTGGAGGATGCCACTGGAGGTTTGTATCAAACCGTTGGAACAATAGGGAATATTTTTCCCAACCGTCCAAGACTTAATGAATTCAATTGATTCCGTCGGAGTTTGTACTGCTGCGGTGTTTTTCGCGGACAACGGTCTCCGTAGATAATTTCCCTCAAATTTTCCATTCGAATTGAGGCAGTCGAAAAGATCATTCATTTTCAGAAAGAACTGAGCAGTTGAATTGGCACTTCTGGACCTCAGCTCCCAGTTGCAATGACTGTTCTCATAGCCGAATATAAAGAAAGTTCTGCTGAAAATCTGCGTGGCCAATTCAATCTTCATTATCTGGAAGGCGTTTGGAATTATGTGGTTTTCAGTTATCTTCAAGAGAGTACTAGAAAGACAATTTTTTTCATCGATTAAGTACGTTACTTTTATGCCCCTCCAAGAAACATTTTCACCACTGATCAGAATATCCCATTTCAGGAGTGAATTTCTCACATTCTTTATAAGATGGGGGGGTTCGTAAATTGCAAAAATTTTTTGTTCGTTGAAGAACAAGTAGGGCCTCTCATGGGATACTTCGAACATAGGGATTCACAGACTATGGCCTATTAGGGCCAATTTCTCTATTTCAACCAAACACCTTTCCAGAAATATATTCAATTGTCTTGCTGCTACTGGTCTGAAAGACAAGTAGTAAGCTAAAGGAACTGACCAATTATGGTACAATCCTCTGGTCATAAATACAAATAGCATGGGATGCTTCCTTCGTAGACCTTCCACCTTCTTCGGCAAAATCTTGAAAACCCTCTAACAAATCAAGTTTTTCATCGTATTCTACACATTTCTTCAGGGAAATTTCATCCATGAGTAAAACACATTGTTTTTCCGTCATGTTCA
This sequence comes from Adalia bipunctata, assembly GCA_910592335.1. Lineage (NCBI taxonomy): Eukaryota > Metazoa > Arthropoda > Insecta > Coleoptera > Coccinellidae > Adalia > Adalia bipunctata. The sequence goes on along the minus strand of OU342950.1, from coordinate 48,210,180 downwards.
TGATGTCAATTCTTGTTCTGAGTCGCTTCAAAAACTTGGTATTGAAGCCTGTTTTCAAATTTATAACACGAATCCAGGTTCTCAATGTATTTATGGACGGTAACCTCAAGCGGATTTTTTCCAAAGGGTAAATTATATAATGGACTTATAAAACATTGATAAACAATTTTTTTTTCAGCAGTAGACCAGCAAGTGTTAGAAGTCTATGCCTTATCTTCGCACTTGGAAATAAACCCTGCAATGTTTTCTCCAATTGACCAGCTTCATGCAATTTGAAATTTTTTGATTCTAGTCTGCGGATTTTTTGTTGATAATAGCGGCATTTGGCGTTTTTCTTATCGAGGAGAGCCTTCAGTTTCTTATTTTCCTCAGTAAGTTTTTTCATTGCTCTTCTCAATTCCATTTCTAGAATCCTTCGAAATTGAGCCCTCTTATCAGGGATTGGTTCGTTAGTCATTTTTATTTCTAGTAGAGATTCGACAGTTCTGTGAACTCCATGTATCCACTCCTTTTCGCGCTGAAGGATTTGTTCGAGGTTCTTCAGAACGACTTATCTACCAAGAATAATAATGAGAAATTATGTCTTTTTGAAATATACGATGGAGGGTTTTTAGAATTTTGGTACCATTAAATTCCATCCAACTACAATTAATATTAATTAACTCACCATGAATTTTTCTTGATCCTCAAAATGCAACCGGACTGCAGTTTTCAATAATCTGCGATTATTCTTATCACCAGAAGAATTATTATCAAAATTATCTGCGCAAACTTTCCTATATTCCAATTCATGATGCTCCAAATCTTTAAATATAATAGAATGACATGATAACCTGAAAGTTCCACATTCCCACAATGTAATACCCACATTTGGCAAAGGCCCTCGTCTTTGAATGGAAATTGCTTCAGAAAAGGGTTATTGCGCAGTAGCTTATATAAGAACAGCTGATGATGAAAATTTAAAGGTTAACAAATTCCTTCGTGCCAAAAGTAAAGTATCTCCACTTAAACGCTGTATTGGCGCTGTATTATTGGCTAACCTTCTCTCATTTTGCCTTGAAACCTTCCCAAATTCAGTTAATTTCAAAAAAGTTTACGCTTTCACTGATTCCCAAATCACCCTGGATTGGATTAAGGGGTCTCCGCATCGCTGGCCAACTTTTGTCTCGAATAGAGTTGCACATATCCAAGACAGGATACCTAGTGCCTCCTGGCATCACGTGGAATCGCAGAATAATCCTGCTGATTCAGGATCTAGAGGCTTATTTCCCTCAGAAGTTGCCTCCCACTCATTATGGTTTGATGGACCACAAAAATTGCCCAACTCGATATTTATGGAGATTCGGATTCGACTGATCCCTCTGATGGGAATGTTGTTTGCTTGAATGTTTCAAGTGAATTTCCTTCAGACGCAATAATTTCTCTGCTGGACAAGTTCTCTCCGCTGACAAAAATTCAGAGAATTCTAGCTTACGTTCTTTGCTTTAAAAACAATATAAAGAATGGAACAACGAAACGCTTTGGAAATCTCACGCTAGTTGAATTAAACGAAGCTTTGCTTCGTATAGCATATTATGCCACGCAACAGGAAACTTTTTTCGCCGAACTTAAAAGAAAGACTTTCCCTAAACATTTTCAAAGATTGAATGTATTTGAAAACGAACTCGGTATATTGAGAATTGGTGGTAAAATAGATGCATCCTTTTTATCGTACGATTCCAAGCATCCAATCCTTTTGCCTAAAAAGCGCCGTTTGACATCTCTTGTTATCGATATGTATCATAAGAGTTACTTACACGCCGGACTACGTACCATTCGCTTCCTAATCGCCCAAAGATTTTGGATCCTCAGTGGCAAGAAAGCTATATCTTCGGTTTCGAGTAAATGTTAACAGTGTTTTAGAACTCGTCCTTCAAGCTATCATCCCCCTATGGTAGCGCTCCCTTCATCACGCGTTTCTCAAATGAAGCCTTTCAGAAGTGGTGGAGTAGATTTCGCAGGCCATTACTCTATAACGATGGGACGCTATCGAGGTGCCAAATCTACAAAGGCTTACGTTTGTCTCTTTGTGTGTTTCACTACAAAAGCCCTTCATTTGGAACTCGCAACGGAGCTATCCACTGAATCGTTTTTGGCTGCTCTTCAACGCTTCATCGCGCGTCGGGGAAAAGTCAGTCACTTATACTCTGACTGTGGTACAAATTTTGTAGGTGCAAGTCGTGAAATCGCAACACTTATGGAGAATGCTACTGAAAAGGAGCAAATTATCTGGCATTTCAACCCTCCTTCAGCATCACACATGGGCGGTTTGTGAGAGGCTGGAGTCAAGTCTGTGAAATCTCACTTGACTCGGGTCTTAGGTGCTCAAATCCTCACCTATGAGGAGTTTTATACGCTGTTGTGTCTCATTGACACAACATCAGCGTCAATCTTGAACTCCAGACCTCTGGAAGCACTAACTTCAGACCCAGAGGACGTATCTGCCCTCTCACCGAGTCATTTTCTCACCTTAGAGCCCCCCAATGCCCTACCATACCCAGAGATCACCTAATTACCTCTGAATCGCCTTAGCCGTTGGCAATGTCTGCAGCGCATTCAACAAGATTTTTGGAGGCGTTGGCATCGCGAGTACCTGCACACATTGCAACAACGTTCGAAATGGCTAGTTTCTGACGAAAATCCTCCTAAACTTGGAAATCTCGTTCTCATTGAGGATGAGAGGCTTCCCCCCACTCAATGGGCTCTTTGAAGAATAGCTTCATTGTCTGTTTCTGATATTGGAAACACTCGTATTGCTACTGTAAAGACCAAATATGGCTCCTTGAAGAGGCCTGTCGTCAAACTATGCCCTCTACCCACTGGAACTTGATATATATTTTCAGTTCAGGTTGGGTGTTTATTTCATTTCATTATTGTTTGTATAATTTTGTATTATTATTGGTACATATTCGCATTCGTACCGCTTTAATACGCAATGGCCAATGTTATGTTACGGAGTACGATAATTTTTGTTTTTTCTCTTTCAATTTGCCACTTTTCAATTATAATTTATATTCTTAAAAAATAAGGGAGAAAATTCATCAATTCAACATCAGAACTTGGCCATTGAATATCACAACTCAAAATATTAGTTGGTACACTATATATTCACTAAAAATATTGTTCCCAGTTGTTTGAGAAACTCTCAAAAAAATTGCTACTGTAAACTTCACAAACATTTTCAGTTTTATTTATACCAAAATTTGTGTCTGAAGCACTTTATTCAAGGATTCTTCGATCTGGATATAAATCTGAAATTAACTTGACATAATCGTATACGAGAAGGGAACACACGCATATATTCTTTGCAGCAAGGTTTCCCATCAATAGTTATCTATCCATGCTTTTCTCCAGTCCAATTTATTCAATATGCCAAATACGTGATATGTTGTGATGAGGCATCTTTCTGAGGAGATTTATGAAAACGAATAGCCCTGTTTTTACTTTTCCTTGAAGAGTTATTGAAAACAGTTTTTTCCAGTACTAGCACTCTGCTTACATTGTTATATAATCAATCCACTGGCCTAAATTCAAATATATCATTAGGATTAAAACATAAATCCTTTCGCTCAGATACTTAACCTTTTTTAAATTATAGAAAGATGAAGTCACAGCTCAGTATCTCGAATTATGAGGATCAACTTTATAATACTCTTGTTGATAATTATGGAATTGAACTTTCTCAACAGTTAAAACGGCACCAGAAAATAAAACTCAAACAAGACACCTTGTAACCTAAAATATGATAAACTTATGAATATTTTAAACAGAATAACAATGATATAAATACCTGCTAAACTATTTCATTTCAGTACTGCTCAGGAAACAATAAGAATTGTCAAATATCCCTCAAGAATACCTGGATATAAAAAACAGCTTCTTAGTAGGGAGTAGAAAAATAAACAACATATTACCCGTTTTCAAGGTTGGATTTTTTGATGAAAGTCATAGATTTATAGCATTTCCATTAATGAAAACAAGAATTTATAACTTCTGATGAAGATCTTCGTGACATCTAATATTTTCAGGATACACTCATTAGAATTTAAGCTTTCAGGTAGGAGTTGAATCATTGCGAAAAAAGGGAAGTGATTTTTAAGTATTTTTATATAGTTGGTCAGCATGAAGGCACTCTTCTTATTCCAAATGAGGTCATACCATCTATAATAATTTCAGTTTATTCTGAAAACACAAACAATAATTAAAAATGGATACAAGTACCAGTACACCATAGTCTTCATTTATACTGTTTTCATCTTTTCTGAACAAATTAGATTACTGTAGTTCTAAGGAGTTACCATTTACTCCTTACTCCTTTTACATCTACTGATAGATCTTACAATGTTATGAGAAAACTCCAAATGAAATAATAAATTGCTATATCCTCACTTGAAAATTTACTGAAGTCTTGCCATTTTTGATAGTTGCTTGGATTTTCGAGTTGATTGTCGTTTCTTCTGCTCACTACCACATGTAATACTTAAACGAGATATGATATAATATTTAATTATATTCCTAGATATGAATTTCATGTGCATGCTACACCCTAGCTGTTGTTTTGGGGAGAAATTCGCCAACATTTCCATTATGAGGAAAAGGGAGTTTCTTTTTAATCCTCCCTCGAAAACAGATGCAATTGTCTCTTCTACATCCTTGAGAAAATTGATCATTTTTTTTAAGGGAATGTCAAGTACCCTCTACTTTTTCTCTCAATGAAAATGTTGAAATTTTCATTCTCTTCTCCTCTTATTGATTCCAGACATTCTGAGCATTGTGTTTCTTTAGAAATTTTTTTCGTGACATAGCCGCAGAAATATGGAAAGGCTTTATCTGGTTCCGTAAACCTTTCTTCTACCTCAGACACGGCACCTTCCCCAATTTCTCTTTCAGCTCACCAAAATGAAGGAGAGACTTCATCATTTCCCCACCTGTGGAATCCGTTAAAAACAGTTTTTGGGGAGAGCATTGCTTCCATAAATCCATGTAGATTGAAAAGGTATCTAAGTACTGGAAAAATACAACAAAAAATATAAATTGATATAAGTTTTGGTTTTATTATGATGTTCTCATGAGATTTTGCTATATGATCATTTTTATAGTGTGAACAGAGTTTTGATAAAACACCAAACTTTCTGTAGAGAACATTATTTAAGCTTCTTCCAAATCTCGATAATAAAATTGAACGAAGCCACCAATTATCGATTCAGGTTTGGTTTGGTTAGAATGTGGGTGTTATTATTGGAATCAAAATTTTTGTGGATGGTGTTTACCTCATATTCTAAGGAATTTATCCTCAATCCAGTATCTGGAGAGATATTTAAAATGTCTATGAGTTTATTAAACCTTTGGCACAAAACAATTGTTGGTCCAGCATTGATGAATAAGTCATTTTGTCCACTATATATTTCGAGGGCAACTGCTGTAGTTTTGCTGAATAACTATGGTCAGAATAAATTCATTTATTTCCTAATGAGACCTTTTTATTTAAAAGTTTCCTAACCTGGAAAGCTAATCTGGTGCTCATTTTTTTCCCTTGATGGGGATAAATATGACTTTTCGTTAATCTGAAAGCCATTCTGAAAGTTTTTTTCAGATACCTTTAGAAATAAATTTTCTATATCTGAAAATCTAGCTAGTCCTTCTGGAATCTGATGTTGAATTTGTTCTTTAGTTGAGGCAACAAATAATCAGTACTTGTTTTCTTTGAAAAAAAATATTCCTCACACATTTTATCAAATGTGGAAAATCAGAACACACTCTCAATTTTCTGGAGGAATCCATTGGGTGTTCGATCCACGGTTCCAGGCTGTTTGAAATTCCCAAATGAATCCACATTTTTCTATTCCATGTAGCGGCATCAGTTGTAACTACATCTATGAATAAGCCCGAATTTTCACATAAAATAATAGCTTCCGAAATTATTTTTGAGAGGATTTCACCGGTTACATCGCCTCCACTTAGGAAGCATGCCAATGCCTGGAGGCCACGACCAGCAAATGGTTGAAACATTAAAACTAAGGCATGGTCTCCAAGCCTGTCTTCCATCTTTTCTGAGCAGTGGGAACCTAAGTTGATGAAGCCAACAAAATCCATCAAATTTTTATCAAATTTTTCTGTTGGTGTCATCTTCATCTCATCTACTAATAAGCACCCATGTCTTTCCCACTGTTTCATATGCTTAGTTTTTTCCTTCATTAGGGCAAATATTTCCTTATTAAATCCAAAGGAGCCGTCTATATTTCTAATATACCTAAAAAATGTTCTTTATATCATGCCCCCTCCCCCTTTGAATTTATTACAATATGATAAATCTGGAAAAGCTAATAGTTAACTAGCGTTAGTCAAAATTCAAGATCTTGTGTGCTGTAAACATTTTACCGAGCACAACTTGCCTACACAAAATTTCAGCTCAGTAAAAGTTCACAGCTCACCTATTTTTATAAATATTTATTATGATTAATTCTTTGTGATATCAATATGATAAATAGAACAAACAAAAAAATATATAAAAATAAACGGTTGCACCTACGTGGGAATTGTTTTCATGAAAAATATAAAGGTTCCTCTATGCATGATCTAATTGAGAATTCAAACCACCGAAGGACACACTCAAACTAACATATACAGTTTTATCAAAATCGGTCCAGTCATTTAGGAGTGACAGAAATTATAAACAATAGAAAGATGCAGAACAACTCACCTATAGCTAGATATTGTGCTAGAACAGGGTAGGGGAAGAATGTTGTTCTGCCGCATATGATAATACAGTTTTGGACTTTTGATTTTCATCAAAATGCATGAATACATCCAATCCAAGGAGTATCATTTCCCAGATCCTTTAGATTGGCCAGCCTTACAACAATTTTTTATTATCTCTCGTTGAGAGATCGGTAAATATTTGATGAACTCATCAATTTTTTTGTCATCAATCCTCTTAATTTTCAAATTTTGCATAATACGCTTTGAGTGAGCATTCATTCCTTCACATAATAATTTTTATTCTTGTTTGTGCGACTAAGCTTCTTCAGTTGCTCTCTCTGTTTCAAAAAATTTTTGTATTTAATACATCTCGCACAGACTTTTTTATTTACCAAAACCTCACAAAGTTTGCTCTGGCCTCTACTACAGATATTTTTATTGCTTATTTCCTCAATAAATTCTTCCAAACTCTTGGCATCTGTGATGGAATTTTTTGGAATGTAAATCTTTTTCGAAGTAGTTGCATAGATTTCTGTTTGGGTGGCAACAACTGATCTTTCGATGAAAGGAAATTTTTTGTCCAATGCAACTTTGGAAAAAATAACGTGTTTTTCCAAAGTTTGTACATTCCATCCTGTTGGAAGTTGTATTAAAGATATGTCGAAAGAAAAAATTCTGTTAAATTCCACATTATCCTCATTTTCAATGGCAGAAACTTCTTCTATTTGGGATGTGGTAGGTAATGGTTGGGGATCTTGAGGAGGGTATGAGGGGTAGGTCACAGGGATTGAGGCAAAGCTCCCGAGGTGAAAAAAAAATGTCAAAGACACCACTAGTTTATTTAGTGAATCTACTATACTGTAACATGAATGAAATACATAAAAATTAATGCTGTAAACTGAAAAATCAGAACAAATTCCTTTGTTGCACAAATTAAATCGAATATTTAATGAATATTTTATTCCACAAATATGATATGTATAATTTTCTTCTCTTCTTTATTAAACTAGCTGGCCCGGCGAACTTTGTTTCGCCTAAATGATACCTATACCATAGCCATCTTTATCTTAAGAAGGCCGTGCCTATACTTACTGTGGATTTCACAAATCGTAATCACCAGTGATCGGAGATCAACGGCTTGGTTAGATTTCTGAACTGTCAAATCGAGTTGATTCTAGATCAAGCTCCGATCACCGGTGATATGCTTTGTGAAACCCCCGTTTAAGTTGTATAATCTTACCATTGCTATTTTTTCAAGCAGGAGATAAATTAGGCATAATAAAAGTTCTGTCAAATGTCATCTGTCAAAAGTCATCTGTCTACTGACAAATGTCATCGGTCAAATGTCATCTGTCAAATGTCATCTGTCAAATGTTATCTGTCAAATGTTATCTGTCAAATGTCATCTGTCAAACGTCATTTGCCAAATGTCATCTGTCAAACGTCATCTGCCAAATGTCATCTGTCGAATATCTTCTGTCAAATGTCATCTGTCAACCGTCATCTGTCAACTGTCATCTTTTCCACGGATATGAGCTGTCACACAAAACAGAAATACAAACATAATATTTCAATTACTAATTATGGGCAATTTTGAATTCAGTTATTTCCGCAAATATATTTATCACCCAAACATAAATCGAAAACATTTCAGAAATATAGAGAAAAGATGAAAATGGACAACTCACGATTGACGCTGATCGTCACATTTACTTAACATTCCGGTGAAAATTCACTGTTCCACCAACTTGAGATTTTTACCCGCTTTTGATCTGATAATATCCTTCCATGTTATTATAAGTTCTATGCAAATTACACAATAATTGTATACATCGCCATTCATACTCTGGTCTATACCATTTCTGAATTTCCTACCCTTCAAGAAAATGAAATGCACCGTTGCCAGACTACTTCATGGCTTATATCTTCACAACGTTCTATTTTATTACATTTCTATTGAATACCGTGGAACTTCGTTACGAACGCGCCTATATTAATCCCCATTGAATATTCTTATACCGTTAGTAAGACCACAGAATACCTAACTACACAGAAGCGTCATTCCGCCTTCCCGCCAAAACTTTATTTGATGACGCTTGTGCCATGCTAGGTAGTACATATGTCAACGTGAAATTTAAACTTCCCATAGAATCATAAATATAGTATAGAATTATGTGGACCGCTCAAAAGTGACATATGTACTACCTAACAGAGAATGAAGGTCACGAAAATTTGCCCCTTGAAGATCAAAGTGCCGACGCTAAGTGACGCTTCTGTGTGGTTAAGTATTCTGTGGTAAGACCTACTGCACTTTTAACTATTCACTTGACATGCGATTCTGTGGAAGAAAAACTAACCTCCTTTGTCCAAATGTCAAAACCTATATAAGTACTCTATGATTGCTCGATTGGTGGTTACACATAATTCTATGGGTGGTAAGAAAAAGGAAGGCTTTTTTTTCTTTTCTGTAGGATTTTTTTGGGAATATTTTGTTATACAGGGTGCGGCACGGAGGATGGATGGTTTTAAAAAAATAATAAAAGCGTTAATTTTTACTCAAAAACACTTTTATTGACGGAATCAGATTCTCAAGGAAATAGAATTTGAGACAGTCAAGTGTGGAAAATCACATCAGGCATGTGGTGGCCGAAATCGGTGATGCAGTGCTGGAGGCGCTCTTGGAAGTTCGCGTAGACTCTCTCCAACATCGCTCTCTCAACTTGGGCAACTTCCACGCGAATAGCCCTTTTCAATACGTCCAGAGTTCGGGGCTTGGTCTCGTATACTCTAGCCTTGAGGTGTCCCCATAAGAAAAAATCGCATATGAATAAATCTGGGGACGGACTGCGAAGAATGGCTTGTCGAACGCGTTCAACATTTTCAGGCGTTCGAACTGTTCGCACAGGTCCTCTTGGTCTTCTGTTGATCAGTTCACCACGTCTGCGAAGTGATTCAACCCAACGAAGGATGGTGTTTCGAGAGGGAATAGCTTTATTCCGATGAATGTGTAAATGGCGACGAAACTCACGCTGCACGACCGTGACTGACTCATTATTTCGGACGAAACTATCATAGGCGAAAACACGATGCTCCACCGTCCAAGGCTCCATGACGACAACTGGTAAATAAATGCTAGGAACACACGAGTCTAACGGCACCTTCCCCACTTCTCTCGTCCTCAGTGGGGGAAAGTTATGCCCATCTGAAAAACGTCCGCCCTCCGTGCCGCACCTTGTATAAACCTTGCCCTAACAATAATGAACACAACAAAAAAAGAATTGTCCAATTTGGTGCGATCGTTTGAACAATATGGCATTTCGAAGTTTTGAACCAACCATAGATCGCCTTTTATTAATATAGATTTTTTTACATATTCATGTATATAGGTACCTAATCCAAAAAATTATCAGTTATATACAAAATTTTGTAAATTCAGGAGAACGAAATTACTACATCTACATTTCCTACTTAACAATAAAGATTAATCAATAGATCCCATGAATGAATCATGCAAACACAAATCAAGGATTTTTAACCATAATATTGCATAATATAACTATGTTTGATTGAGTCATCCTCTATTTCGTGAAAATCCATTTCAACAAATGAAAAATAAACTACTTTCCACGATGAGATATATTTTTTTAGTGGGAATCTATTCTTTTCAATTTATACATATTGCATAATTAATTTTTGTTATTCAACAAATATATAATATTGAGTTCATGCAACACTTGAGCAAACACATAGGTATATGCCAAATGGAATTTTTGAATTGATATTGAATTTATAATCAACAATGATTTTATGAAAAACATTTAGTTATGGTAATATATACAATGTATATTATACATATACAGGGTGTTCGATAACTGGACAGCCAAAATGCATATTATATATAAAATAGAATTCTAATCATAAAACAAAGAATACATTTTTTCCATATCGACCTTCGTTTAGGAGATGAGATAATCAACTTATAAAAGATATTTCAATATTTCATTTAACATTTATTAATGGTATAAATATTTATGTATATAAATACAAAACTATGGTAAATGTTCAAAAATACCACCATTCACATTGATACATGCCTGGCAACGCAAAACAAGTGAATTATAAACTTCTTCAAAATTTACAGTTTGTTGATTAGTATGCACTGAATTTGAAATTCTTTCTGCTTATTGCTCAATGGAATTAATTTGTTCAGCATAAACTAGTTGTTTCAAGTGACCCCATAGGTAAAAGTCTAAAGGTCAGGCGACCTTGCAGGCCAATGAACTGGACCGCGCCTTCCAATCCATCTCCCATTGAACTTTGTGTTGAGCCACTCTACTACATTTCTTCCAGCATGTGGTGGTGCACCATCGTGCTGATACCACATTCTATTCTGCAGGCCAATGGGAATATCCTCTAATAAATCTTCCAACCCATTTCTCCCATCGAAATAGAAAAAGATGATATTATCAGAATTTAAGCGATTAGGCAATATTTGAATAGGTAGCAGTTGTCCATTAAAAATACCACCCCAAGGCCCAAGTGTTCATTGAAAATCTTTCGTGGAATCCTCTTATTCTAACTGCGTGTGGATTTTGTAATGACCACTTATGCTGGTTGTGACTATTGTTAGACCCATCCCTTGTAAAGATTGATTCATCTGTCCACAGAGTTTCCCTAATAAAGTTAGGATTTTGTTCATTCTGTTGAAGTACAAAATTACAAATTGCTAACCGCTGTACCTCGTCGCCGGGATGCAAGTGATGAACTTTTTGGTAGTGATATGGATGTAATTCTTCTCGATTTAGAGTTCTCCAATAGTATATTTCATTACTAGTCCAGAAAGTAAGCTTTTTCCGTACGCGCGCGAAGTGCTCCCGTGTGAGGCGGAGCCGAACACGGGAACTCGTGCAAGCACGGAAAAAACCTTTCTGGACGAGTAATGAACGATATTTTTCATTACACCGCACTGAAAACCCTATCATAACATGTAGATTTAGAACATCGAAAATGACTCTTTTCCGTGCGGCCGCACCGCAAAAAGTTTTACGGTGCGCTGACGCATAGATGCATCCTATGATTCCTATGCTGAGACACAGAGAAACGATTGCGTGACAGTAGATGTCAGTGTTTTGAATAATTATTGTTTCACAATATCGAAATGGTTTCTCCTGAAAATTTTTCCCGTGTTATTGTTTTCAGAGAGGTGTAATGAAAAATATCGTTCATTACACGTCCAGAAAGGCTTTTTCCGTGCTTGCACAACGTGCGCGCACGGAAAAAGCTCACTTTCTGGACTGGTTATGAAATATACTATTTCATTACACCGCACTGAAAACCCTATCATGACATGTAGATTTAGAACATCGAAAATGGCTCTTTTCCGTGCGGCCGCACCGCAAAAAGTTTTACGGTGCGCTGAGGCATAGATGCTTCCTATGATTCCTATGCTGAGACACAGAGAAACGATTGCGTGACAGTAGATGTCAGTGTTTTGAATAATTATCGTTTCACAATATCGAAATGCTTTCTGCTGAAAAATTTTCCCGTGTATGTTTTCTATAATCTTTGGTTTCGATCTTTTTACTGATGTCATCAGGACAACATAACCCTACCACGATGAAAATTGAAGTGGAACGGAGGTTCTCTTAACAAAACTAGACGAAGTCTTTAAGGTACAGTGTACGTAAAGGCGACATCTAGTTAAGAGTCAGACAACCAATTCCCTCTCGTAGTTCTAGAAGATGATAGGATGATAGATGGCATACGAGAGGGAATTGGTTGTCTGACTCTTAACTAGATGTCGCCTTTACGTACACTGTACCTTAAAGACTTCTATATATATATATATATATATATATATATATATATATATATATATATATATATATATATATATATATATATTATAGAACAGGAACGAATAACTCCACTTGAAATGAATAGACAGGATTGATTAAGGGTCTTGTGGATAAAATAAAGGGCCAAATTCACACGTTCACTCCTTTTATTCTTCGTCGACGTTTCGGCTCAATTTTGAGCCTTCTTCAGGACTCTAAAAAATTGTTACATTGCAATTCTTTCCATTAACAAAATTCTATTAAACAAGAGCTCACCGAATATAGAGGTCATACAAAAGCCAACCAACATCAAAGGAATCGAAATCTACAGAATACACAAACAGTGCAGAGAACCCAATCGTGCAACGGGGTATTCTCCTCATGGGACTTCAATTTAGGCAAGTATAAAATATCAATTTCTTTCAACAATAAATTTCAGTTGGAGTCAGAAACGTGAAACGCAATGAACAAATTTAAGGTTAAAATCAGATCACATACATTATCATAGAAGTCATTTAAATATAAAATTCAAAATTCTTTTCTTTTTTTATATTTTTTTTTTTTTTAGGTGACAACAAGCGAGTATAGTAACCAACTGCCACTAATCTAAAAAGTGTGTCACATAAATGAGGCAAGTTGTTCCATGTCATTTTCATTCATGTTGAACAATTGAGTCAAGGTGGTTAAATGTTTTCTCAGTCTTGTACAGGTCAATGCATCAGGGTTTTTTGCTTTACTCAAAGTCGCATATTTCTTTAAAACTTTATAACCTATAATTGGTGTACCTGAGAAAGAATTTCCAAATAGATGGTCATTTGGATTCTTGAAGAATTGATCTCTTAATTTCATAATCATGTCCAAATGTTCTTGAACATCCCTATTTATAAGAATCGGTACACAGAAAAATACCCAAAGAAAGTCTTTGTAATTCACCAGGTCTTCTTCTATTTAATAAAACCAATCGGCAGTAAATTGTCTCTAACAGGGTAAGGTATGACTTAGGGTCTTTTTTTCTATTAAGCTCTGATGCTGCTTTCTCAGCTTGCTGAAGTAGACAATTCTTCAGTAATTTCAAATCACTTGCAAGAGGAACAAGGCTAACTTTGTTCCACTTTTGTAAGTTGAGGTCATTTGCAGCTTGGCTGGAGACATCAAATTTCCAGTTACCTTCGATCAACTGAATTAACGTTTTTAGCTCCGATTCGAGAGTAGAACTTTCAACTGTCGGACATGATGCAGTCTTTTTAAGGGCGAGTACCGAAGCTATATCGCAACACTGTTTCAAAGTTGTTCCCATATTGAGTGCAAGTGTTGGAGATTTAAAACGTTGACTTTCTCTATCATATTTCGACGTATTTTCAGTTGCTGATACCAGGACATCATAATTTTCGGGTTTCAATGCACTGAAGAGATCCTTTATGGAAGTTTTAATTTTTTTTATTTCTATGAGAAGTCGGGCTAATTCTCTCATTTTTCTGCAGGCAACAAGGAAAAAATGTTTTTCCCTGTGAATTTTCAAATATCTCGCTCCAAATGCACATATTAGTGCATTTGCTGTAAGTGAAATCTGATCAGCTCGCATACGTGGAAAAACTTCTTTCCTCAATTGGGCGTTCACTTTGATATGTTGTAGTAAATAATTTTGAGCGATTGATTTACAATTTTTCTGAGAATTACCTTTGGTAGGATTATTAGAACATCCTTTCTTATGCCTCCATAAGTTTCGCGATGAATAGAAACCCAGGCAGTATTCACATGGTAAATAATTGGTGTTGATTTTACCTCTCCTCAAAGGTTTCGTTCCTTGTGAATGTGAACTGATCAAATAATTACCCTTTTTTCTGAGAGACATTAATTTTTCCTTCCTCTCCTTGCTCCGAGGTGGCAGAGCCAAAAGTGCTTGTACTTCAAATTCGCTTTTGTGATTCCTCACCAAATGACGTGGAAAATTGAGTACAGTCGATTCACAAAAAAAGCAAAAAACACTTTTTTTGGAATCAACAGGGATATTCAAATCTGTAGTTTTCATTTCTGATAATGCACTGCCTTGTGTTTCGTTTTCTCCATCAGTACAACTAGGTAAAAATACTTCAACTTGATGGACGATTATGTTTCCATTTTTCTGATATGATGTTCCTGCTTCTTCGCCTTCGCGATTAATTTCATTAAGCTCTTCACTATGAGATGCCTCAGAAGATGGTGGCGTACAAATAAGCCGAGGAGATCCAATGGAGATTTCCTGTATGAATTTTTGTTGAAATCAGTAGGTATATAAAAAAACAAATTCTGCACTTACTGAGGAAATATCACTTTTAGAAGGATTATAAGTAACATCCTTGTCTTCATCATCAAATGTGCTTTCGTCACTTGGCAACTGAAACAGAAAAGCTTCAATATAACTCTTTATTTCAATTCTCAGTGTGATCCTTATAGAAAAAGAGTTTAATATTTAGGAAATAGTGAATGAATGTGTTATAGTTACCATTAATATCTTTCAGAAATTTGAATTAAATGGTAATTGAATTAATTCTTAAGCATTATTAATGCTTAGGTACGGATATCGCAAAAGTGGGATATACTCAGTGTGTTTCGAAATTGATGCGAAGGGTGATTGTTCAAGAAGGTCTTTCATAGAATTTATGTTCAAAACTCCGTTTCCTTGAAGTTAGAGCCGTTTACAGTTAGGGAAAAATAATTTATTCCATTCAATATCTCAGTGAAAAGAGTATGTGAAAGATTAAGTTCAACAAATTATTGATGCCAGTACAATGCCAGTTTTCTATGGTTTTCTTAGCCAAGAAATGTCTGCACTACTACAAGGTGAAAGCAAACCCTATATTCAGCAGTATCAGTGATGATGTGTCAGCATTTTTGTTTTTGAAACATTTTTTTGAAAATCGAAATTCAATCTGAAACTTTTCCGTATTTTGACTCTTGAATTTTCGATCGAATTAATATTTCGAGTCCATCCACATATTTTCACCGTTTTTCAAATATCAAAATTGAAATAAATAATAAAACATCTTAACAAGCTATAATAAAAAAAATCATTCTTTAAGACAAGCTTTTATGATAACAACACTCATTAGCCATTTTGAAGCCGCCATCTTGAATTCCTCAATTGTGAAAAATCGTAATTTCCGACCCAGAAAACCCCCAGATACCAATTTTGAATAGAATAGGATCATAATTACAAAACTCGTCCGCCATATTGTTGCCGCCATCTTGAATTATTCAATTTTGACGGAAGAATCATCATTGTCGAACCCAAAAACCCCTAGATACTAGGGGAATGGAATCGGAATAATCGGATGATAATTACAAAACTCATCCGCCATTTTGGAGCCGCCATTTTGTTTTTTTTTAATGAAAAATATTTCATGATGCATTGTCACCAGAATTATGTACACCTGTCAGATTTCAAATAAATGGGACGATTAAAAGTGTGTCATATTCAACTTGCAAGATTTGATTGCAGACAGAGAGACAGACTGACAGACAGACAAACAGACTGACAGATTGATACCGGGACAGGTGAAACTAAATAAAAGCTTGTAAAAATAGTTTTGAACAGAAATATTATAAGTAAGACCACCCTTGATTCTGACTTTAAATTTATTCGCATCAATTTATAAACGATAGATGGGTATGTTTTATTGAATGTCTTCAGCTAAAAAATTTGGATGAACTGTTGAATTCTTATGATTCATAAGTATTTGGTGACAAAATTACTAGGATAATATACAGGGTGCGGCACGGAGGATGGATGGTTTTAAAAGAATAATAAAAGCGTTAATTTTTACTCAAAAACACATTTATTGACGGAATCAGATTCTCAAGGAAATAGCATTTGAGACAGTCAAGTGTGGAAAATCACATCAGGCATGTGGTGGCCGAAATCGGTGATGCAGTGCTGGAGGCGCTCTTGGAAGTTCGCGTAGACTCTCTCCAACATCGCTCTCTCAACTTGGGCAACTTCCAATGGCCAATTTGTAGGGGTGAAAGCGAAGATCCATATGCAAAATTCGCCTCACCGAACGATCACTGAGGCGAAGTGCAGCAGCATGTTTCCGAGCAGATCGCGACGGACTGCGAAGAATGGCTTGTCGAACGCGTTCAACATTTTCAGGCGCTCGAACTGTTCGCACAGGTCCTCTTGGTCTTCTGTTGATCAGTTCACCACGTCTGCGAAGTGATTCAACCCAACGAAGGATGGTGTTTCGAGAGGGAATAGCTCTATTCCGATGAATGTGGAAATGGCGACGAAACTCACGCTGCACGACCGTGACTGACTCATTATTTCGGACGAAACTATCATAGGCGAAAACACGATGCTCCACCGTCCAAGGCTCCATGACGACAACTGGTAAATAAATGCTAGGAACACACGAGTCTAACGGCACCTTCCCCACTCTCGTCCTCAGTGGGGGAAAGTTATGCCCATCTGAAAAACGTCCGCCCTCCGTGCCGCACCTTGTATTTACTACTGAAATCTTATGAATCAAGGTACGAGAGTATGAAAATCGACCAATTTATCACTGGGAAACCAAGAAATGAAAAACGCTTTTCTTGCATTCAAGCTGAAGAACGCTTACCGTATCTGAGTTTGTATTCAGTGTTTCTGTCACATCAGTACTCGTAGAGTTTGATTTTCCATGTGTAGAACCCCCGGACGATGATATAGTTTCGTTCTGGACAGCATGAGCATCTCCATGGTGTGGCGGGAGAGGTCTGTTGCAAAACCATTATTTTTTGCGTTTGTTCCTCCCATTGGTTGAACATACCTCATACTGAAAAATATTTTTGAATTACTAGTATTGTAATTTTATCTAATGAGCTACTGATAATACTTACGTATTGCGTAGGAAATGCGAAAGGTTAGACATTTCATGAATTATTTTCAAAACGGATATGTGACTTTTTTGTTTTTATAAAAACCATGAATTATTCGAATAACCAATGACGTCTGGACAATTCCTATTATATAGAAATACATATTAGAAAAGAACGCCAACTAGGGAATACTTGTTGAATATTTCGTCTTGACCTAATTTATTCCATTGGGATATATCCCTTTTTGATGGTATAAATACCTTTTTTTGTTATAATCTAATTATGACGTTATGAAAAATATTATCTCAAAATTTTTATTCTCAATTAATAAGATATGAATTTTCATCATTACGTACAAGTTCAAGTTTTGACGAAAGATTCACAAAACCATAATTTTCAGAGCCAGACCTGCAATTTCGAAATTTGAAATCTTTGAGCTTTCATATATTCATTGAAACAGTATTAATTGAAAAATTCGATTGAATTGAGATAATCGTTCGAAAGTTATGGTAGATCGTAATTATTGGTGAAAACTAATAATCACCAGTGAATGGTAATTTGATTACCGCCCCAAACCCCTCTTCTATGTAGCCGAAATATGTACTACAAAAAAAAATGGAAAAATTCGGCGGGTGATTCCAATTCTTGAATAAACTCTGGTAATTCCAGGCTACCACTAAACTTGAAATTGTTTTCATCATACGCTGACATTTTTCCTTGTGACCACATAATTTTTTTCTTTAATGCTCGCTTCAGTTTGAGAGTTGTAGGTCTTTGATCAGGAGTATCGTCATCGGAAGAATCTGTATCGGATGGTGGAATAATCATTGTTTATTCACGTTTTTGGTTGCGCAAGCTTGAAAGCGGAATACTCGTATCGTCATCGGAATCAGATAGTGAATCATCGTAACTAAGATAGCCATCACCAGGAATAGGTTTATTGCAGTTAGCAGTACCATGAAATCGTGAAGGAAGCCTTCTGGAAAGAAAGGGAAAATAACTCGGAATGCATGCGGAGCCATTTAAGGCGCAACCATACTTTACCGTTATTGCATACGAAGCCAAAAATGGATCCCGTAGAAAAAAGTGAAAATGAAGTATGAGGAACAAATATTTTGAATAAACTAGGATAGGGGTCAGAAACGAAGGCTTCGTAGAACATTATTCATATTTTTATGAAAAATTTTCTATTTAATTTTCACCAACAAAGCTGCACTATATTCCACTATGGACGACCTCGTGTGCACACTAGAGAAAAGTGAGGTGATAATGGCATTAGACGTTAGCCAAAGACATTAAAGACTGCGTTCCGTTTCAATATGAACTACTAATGATTTCTCTAGAAATATTTTATAATTTTTGTTTCAAAATAGGGCAGAAAATAATTACTATTTAAGTTTACCAGCTAAAAATGGCTTTGCATGCAGTAGAGGGTTAAAAAGTTCTGAGGGAAAATTTTGGCAACGTTGTCGGAGGACTTATCCACTGCGGAACAGAAAGGAAATTATACGCCGGAGGAACTCTCCATCGCATCTTGAAAATTTCATATACTGCGGAAGACTCAATGACCGTAATATGAATGAAAAAATATACAGTCGGTAGACCTTAAACTGGATTTTTGATAGGAGGACCTAATAATTGCAAAATGTATGATAAAAACAAAATTTCTTGGTCACTATTTTGACGGATTCGTGATCTATCCTCATAGGATGACCAATATACGCAGAAAAATCTGATATACAGGGTCGTTCACGAGGAACCTCACGCATATTTATACGGGAAACTACTGAACGTATTTTCATGAAATTCGGCACTTATAAGTATTTCACGATGCTGATGAAATCTAAAATATTTTCAAGGCATGAGCACCTCCGGTTTTTCCGGAAATGACGTCAACTTCCGTTTTTCAAATTAGAACACCATTTTTTTATTGCAGAAATAGATTCCTTAGAGAATTTAATGTTATTTTGATGTAACATTTTACAGTTTTGGTTGGAAAATTCTCTCTGAGCGGGAAAATTCGAAAAAAAAATCGAAAAAAGAGCTCCGCTGAAACAAGAATAACTTCGAGGTTTTTGGATGGAAAATTTTGATTTTTGGAATTTTTCAAGATGTAAGATTGATGTATCTACTTCAAAAATCGAAATCGCGATTCATGATACAGGGGGTGAAAAAATCGCTTTCAAAGTTAGGGATGACAAAATCGTGAAAAATCAATTTTTTCAAATTGGAACCCCATTTTTTTATGGCAGATATTGGATCTACGTTAAAAAATAATGTGAGTGTGTGTATGCATCACACCCTTGCCCTAAAGTGGATATTAACTCAGAAAATATCCATTTTAGGGCAAGGGTGTGATGCATACACTCACATTATTTTTTAACGTAGAATCAATATCTGCCATAAAAAAATTGGGTTCTAATTTGAAAAAATTGATTTTTCACGATTTTGTCATCCCTAACTTTGAAAGCGAGTTTTTCACCCCCTGTATCATGAATCGCGATTTCGATTTTTAAAGTGGATACATCAATCTTACATCTTGAAAAATCCCAAAAATGAAAATTTTCCATCCAAAAACCTCGAAGTTATTCTTGTTTCAGCGGAGCTCTATTTGCGATTTTTTTTTCGAATTTTCCCGCTCAGAGAAAATTTTCCAACCAAAACTGAAAAATGTTACATCAAAATAACTTGAAATTTTCTAAGGAATCTATTTCTGCAATAAAAAAATGGTGTTCTAATTTGAAAAACGGAAGTTGACGTCATTTCCGGAAAAACCGGAGGTGCTCATGCCTTGAAAATATTTTAGATTTCATCAGCATCGTGAAATACTTAAAAGTGCTGAATTTCATGAAAATACGTTCAGTAGTTTCCCGTATAAATATGGGTGAGGTTCCTCGTGAAAGACCCTCAATGATTATATGTTGACCAATCTATCTTTTTTCCAAGCAGATTGATGTACAGGGTGGGCAAAATTGGTGCTACATGAACTAAAACTTTTTAACCCGAGGAGATAGAGAAAAATGAATGGCACCTTATAGTCCTCTTTTCTCGAGAAACTGATAATGCCATCAACTGCATTCCTCTATCTTCTTTTGTTTCCGAGTTATAGGCCTAAATTGAAATTTGGGCGATTTCAACTTTGGTCATTATCTCCGTTTCTGTTTATGCTAGGATGTTGAAATAAAAACATTATACAAGCACTTTTCTGATAGCAATCCAGTGGCGTATTCTGAATTTTTTTAAGAGGTTTATTTGCTGAGTTATAACATTAAGTTTCTTTTTTTTCTTATGGAAACAGTAGTTTGAAATGACTTAAAAAGATGCGCCATTTTTTTCCGTTTCAGAAATGTATCATATGTTATACATCACCCTCAGATTCATTAAGATATTATGAAAAATATGGTTTGTATATGGAATTCAAATTATTGAGTACTAAGTAGGCTGAATCATAGAATTATGTGTCTCTACGCATGGTGTAATTATTATTTCACAGTTGAATCACTTGCTGCCCCACTATTCTCATTCGCTAAAATGAAACATTTCAACATATCATATTTTTCGTAATTTTGGAATATCTACATAATGCCGCCAACGATCACTTCAAATTTTAATAACTGACAGTTGTTTCGAACTCTGTTCGAAACATGTTCCGCTATAGCGAATTAGAATAGTAAGGCTCTATAAAGAGGAGTATACCAGAAACCGCCATTTTGGGTCCAACCATAGACTCGCAAATCACAGATCCCTTCGAATGAAATGAAATTTGTAATCGAAAGAAATGAAATCTGTAATCGAATGAGCATATTTTCGGAATGAGAGATCTTGTAGTGACTGTTTTCGGCATGCATGAAGAACATTGGAAATAGGTTAGGTTCGTGGTGTTATGATAATGCAGCGGCATCTAATAGTCAAATTTATAATTATTTATTGTTTATGTTGGTGTATCACCCCGATAGATGGCGATGAAAATGTTGCGAGTCCTGTAATTTTCGAGTCTATGGTTGGACCCAATCAATCATAGAGCCAGGTCTTAGGTCTATCAGCATACCTATCTTTATAGTGCTCTAAGAATAGTGGGACAGCAAGTGTTCAACTGTGAAATAATAATTACACCATGCGTAGAGACACATAATTCTATGATTCAGCCTACTTATTACTTAATACTCAATAATTTTAATTCCATATACAAACCATATTTTCTATAATATCTTAACGAATCCGAGGGCGATGTATAACATAGGATACAATTCTGAAAAGCGAAAAAAATGGCGATTCTTTCTAAGTCATTTCAAACTACTGTTTCCATAAGAAAAAACACAACTTTATGTTATAACTCAGCAAATGAACCTCTTAGAAAAAATCAGAGTACGCCACTGGATTGCTATCAGAAAAGTGCCTGTATAATGTTTTTATTTCAACATCCTAGCATAAACAGAAACGGAGATAATGACCAAAGTTGAAATCGCCCAAATTTCAATTTAGGCCTATAACTCGGAAACAAATGAAGATAGAGGAATGCAGTTGATGGCATTATCAGTTTCTCGAAAAAAGAGGACTATAAGGTGCCATTCATTTTTCTCTATCTCCTCGGGTTAAAAAGTTTCAGTTCATGTAGCACCAATTTTGCCCACCCTGTACAGTACATGCGTTTATTTTTTGTTCACAAGATTAGTTTTTCGAACATGTAACTCTGTAAATAAATGAAATCCATTATCCATTTTCAATTTTGCTTCATTCGTAAAATGATCTTGCCCAATATGTCGGATAAATGATATTTAACACGAATAACACAAAAAATAGGTGCAAAGGTATGTTTTTGAAAAATCTACCTTTGATCAATGATTATATGTTGACAAATCTATCTTTTTTTCAAGCAGATTGATGTACAGTACATGCGTTTATTTTTTGTTCACAAGATTAGTTTTTCGAACATGTAACTTTGTAAATAAATGAAATCCATTTTCAATTTTGCTTCATTCGTAAAATGATCTTGCCCAATATGTCGGATAAATGGTATTTAATACGAATAACACAAAAAATAGGTGCAAAGGTATGTTTTTGAAAAATCTACCTTTGATCTACAGATTTTTTCCGAACTTTATATCGAAATTGTAGGTACGGAGGGTGGCAACACTGTGGGAAAGGTCAATGACAACGGGACGGAGACGCTCACAGAACTACAGTGTGCCTATACTGTGACAGAACATAGAATACCTATAAACAACGTGAACGTGAATATTTTATGGTGTTGTTCATAATCGGATTATTCAGATAATCGAATTCTAGCTATTATTTATTATTGAAAAATTCGAATTATCATTCGAATTAAATATCACTCGTCACTTGTCATTTTTCACTAACAGTTGTCATGTGTCCCGTCAGATGTCAATTTTCCACATAACAGGATTGACAGCTGACAGCTAAAGTACCATCAAAACCAGGTTATTTTTCATCACAGAACATATAATAGTTTTTATTCGAATACTCCAAAAACGAAAATAGAATTACACCGATCTTTTCAATAATCGGATTATCGATTATTTTTCATTCGAATTATATCACTAACATTTTATGCAATTCGAAATTACAGATTGTGAGCTGATTTGTTGTTTATATTGCATATACGTAAAAAAGTTTGGGTATGTACATACATTGAAGAAATGACAAAGGTACAAATACTAATAATAAATCATCCTAGGTTTTAATTGATCATGTGAGCACACTTTGTTGAAGGCAAGAAATTAAACAGGCTGGTGTATATTTATTAATTCCTTTATTTTATTCCAAATCGTATTTCTTCCCCTTCTGAATTTGGTTGGAAACCCACAGTTTCACTTGCTGATCCGTCCGATTTTTCAAAGCGGGGTTATCTCTTATAATTTCCCTAGCCCTACATCTATTTAATGATGGTAATATACCATCATCAATATTTTTTCCAAAAACATTTCGGACAACATCCAATTCTGCAGAATTCCATGTTGTCCTTTTAATTCCGGTTCCTAGAAGTCATAATGATTAGTAACATGTTATTGGACATTAAGAAACCTCCATAAAGCTCTGCAAAAAAAAACATTTCTCTCACAGATATTTGAGAAATCAACATAAAAATATATCTTGTATATTATTTACTTTTATCAAGTTCAGGTTCACGAAAATATTCCAGTAAAATAGGAATTGTTATTCACGAAACATACACTAACCAAGAATTTCTCTATACAACTTATGTTTTGGCTATTATTAAAAATAATATATCAATTTGAAATGCATCATTTGTTTCGAATGAGATTTCCCCCTGTTTTGCTCACAAAATTAATGTCATATCCTAACAGATATTAATGTACAAATTGGTATTCAGACTACACAAAGATTGAAGCAACATGCAAGCACAATAAATATATAGGTAGGGGAAAGCGGGGTAATATCACGCATGTAAGCAAAATTGCTCAGAAAATCTTTATTTTTTAGAATATTACCATATCGTTAAGGGATATATTTCGATAATATCTCTTCTTTACGAAAGTACAGTAAAATCCGGTTATAACGACATTGAGGGGACCGTGAATATTAGGTCGTTATATCCGATGGTCGTTATATCCAAAAATTTGTATAAAGAAAGCAGAAGTAGGATTTATCTATGTATTTTATTTTGAGATCGTTAACTACATACATCACGAAAACAAATAGGACATATGAGTATATGAATAATATCATCATAAAACATACTGTGAATACCAATACATGTTGTTGAACTTATACATATACAATTAAACATTAATAGGTTTAAAAAAATTTGTAATTTTGCTTTGTTTTTTAAATCTATAATTTTCATAGAAGACACGTTCTAGTCTTTGGTCAATCATAGAAATACTGTTTAATAATTTCTGGTCATTTAGTCCTTCGTAAGTAACGAATTTTTTCAAAATTGATACTGCTTGTAGGGCCTCGGCACATGATGGCACTAAACACAAAAAATTATCATCTTCATCGTCGTTTTCATCTACTGGCTCGCCATTGCTCTCAATATTCTTGACAATATCCGCTTCATTTAAGTCTTCGCAGGTTTCTAATTCTATGTCAACATCTATAAGCTCTAAAAGTTCATAATCTGATAATACTGTATTAATACAACGTTGCCTAAGTTGGGCCAAGGGAATGTTATCTTCTTCATCAGAATCATTTTGATCTGCCATTTCATTCGTTGATATAAAGCCCGCATGACGAAAACATCCTTGAATGGTTTTAGGTGTAACCTTTTCCCAGGCAGCCGACACCATTAAAACTGCGTCTAATAGTGTTATAGCAGTTTCTTTTTCCAGTTCTATATTTTTTATAGTTTCCAACAGTTGCATTTTACGGTAGTGAGTTTTTAGTGAATTGATTACACCTTGATCCATCGGTTGTAGAACTGCAGTGCAATTTGGAGGCAAGAAACACAACTTGATTGATTTTAAATCTTCAACCTTTGGATGCGCAGGACAGTTATCCACAACTAACAAAATTTTTCTTGAGGATTTTTTCAGTTCATTGTCCCAGTCATGAAGAAATTTTATGAATAAATCGCTGGTCATCCATGATTTTTTGTTATGTTCATAAACAACAGGCAAGTTTTTCACATTCTTAAAACACCTAGGATTTTTAGATTTTCCAATAACAAGCAATTTTCGCTTTTCACTTCCTTTCATGTTTGCCGCAACCATAACAGTAATTCTGTCCTTACTCATTTTTCCTCCAGTGCATTTTTCTCCTTTGAACCTCATTGTTTTATCATAAGTCATTTTATAAAAAAGCCCAGTCTCGTCTGCATTGAAGATATCATCGTCCGAATATCCCTTTTTGATTTGTTGAAAAACATTCTTCAACCATGATTCTGGAACAGCTTTACTCACGCTTGCCTCTTCTCCTGATATTTTTCCAAAGATAATGTTATGGCGAACTCGGAATCTATTAATCCATCCCTCCGAACAATGGAAGTTTTCTTTTTTTAAAAGGATACCAAATTCGTTCGCTTTTTGCCTTAAAATCGGGCCGGTTATGGGAACATTTTTGGCGCGTTGATTTTTAAACCACTCCAACAGGCACTTGTCCAAGTTTTCATGAGGTGTCCTGCGGAGTTTTTTTGATTTTAAAGTGCACTGATTAAATGCTTCTTTAATTTTTTCTTTATTTTTCCACATCGTTGAAATTGTTGAATGTGCAACGCCAAATTCCAAAGCCAACTGGGTATTACTCTCTCCATTTTCTATTCGAGCTACTATAGCTCCCTTCTCTTCAATTGAAAAGGATTTTCTTTTTAATTTAGACGTTGAAGCCATTTTAGTGTACCTACTCACTCACTTGACGAATAAACTAAAGTCAACCAACTAAGACCTGCTTGTGTTTTCACAACGTAACATAAAACTGGGATTCCCCTGCATCGCTCGGGTATTTACCGAAGATCACGTTGACAGTGCCTGCAGCGGCGAATTCGCGGCGTAACGACGCGTCGTTATAAACGGAAGAAATAGAACAAGATCAGAAAATTTCGACGCAAATGTTTGTCGCTATGAGCGACTTCGTCGTTATAGCCAAAGTCGTTACAACCGAACGGTTTAATGATAAATTACTTAGAATTTCAACCAATTGTCGATAATTTCGTCGTTATATACGGATTTTCGTTATAACCGGTGTCGTAATAAACGGCTTTCACTGTATATGGGAAATTAGAATGGAATAACCCAATATTGAAATATACCCATACTTTCTAGAAATTAAATTTTATGGTATTACCCCATCCGGTAGGGCAATATTGCGCACCTCATGGGGCAAAATCGCACATAACATTTTAGTTAGAAAATGGAATAATTAAAACAAAATTCAATACAAAAATATTCTATAATGAACTAAAAAAAGATAACAAAAATAAATTTCAAAAACAACAAACGAAACCGAAATGTTATACAGAAAACAAATATCTCTCAAAAATAATGAAGGTAACAGAAAATTGTATTTCTACATCAATTCATTTAATCAATAAACGGCGTTTTGCTTTATTCTTCTTTGGGTTATTATTTTCTTACACTCATCACAGATGTATTCACTTCCCTTTTCCCAACCCGAACACTCTGAATGAGCCCACCCCCCACATTTCACACAACGGTACCACAGTTCTCTATTTTTTCCAAACTCACCGCAGATTATACATATTTCATTTGATACCTGGCATCTCTCCTGCCAGCCGAATTCGCTGACTTCTGAGTCGCTACCATATACTTCCGATTCTATTGAAGAAATTTCCTCTTCCTCCGAAGTTTCCTCATCCTCAATACGTTTTCGTTTTATTTCTTTTTCTTGCTTGGCTTTTTTAAGTTTAACCAGCTGTTTTTCGTTTTTTGATTGTTTATTTTTATTTTTCTCATTGCGTTTTAGTTCTTTCTCAACGAGAACCTCTTTCATAGGCGTAGAAGTCAAAATTTCGGATTGTTGTTTCTTACCAGCTTTCTTTTTTCTAGACAATTTATTTATTTTCTTCGGTAAAGGTGCAATGTCTGATATTTTAGATGAAAGCGAACATGAAGAAGTGGAAGGAATTGGATTTAATAAAGTTGATGTTCTAGCAGAATCAGATGCTAAAGGATTATTTGACTGCAGATTGAATGAATGTTCATCCTCGACTGAATCTGAAATGAGCTCCCTAAACTCTTCAGCTGGAGCAAAGTCTTCTTCTGTGAATTTATCCGGGTTGAGAGTAAATACTCCTGCAGCTCGGAATCCTGAAATTCCTTTATTCATAGTGGCTACTTTTAGATAGGCCTGATTAAAAAGCCTCGCAACATCATAAAGCGTAATTCTCTCATGTGCAGTGGAAATCATATGGGAATCGTAGACAGCATACAGAGCTTTTTTAAGCGGCCCAAAAAATGTTAAATCTAGAGGTTGAAGATGGTTGGACGTATGTGGGGGTATTGTGACAAGAACAATGTAATTTTTTTTGCAAAAATGATAGATATCCAATGATATGTGGCTGTTGTGATTATCCAAGATGAGTAAAATAGGATCAGTCTCAGTAGCCTTGACAAATCCTTGAAAATGCTTGAGCCATTTCAAAAAAATACCATCATTTGACCAGCCATTGTCAGAGCAGGAATATATTGCTCCAGGTGGTCCATCCCTCTCTAATTGTGCTGACATACGCTTTCTTGGATAAATAATCATTGGAGGGACGTAGCTACCAACTGCACTAACAGCACATAAGATGGTTATAGTTTGTCCACGTTCACCGGATATTGCAACTCCCACCTGTTTTTGCCCCCTTTTTGCATATATTTTACCCGACTTCCTTTGAACAGTCGTAATTCCCGACTCATCAACATTAAATATCCTGCTAGGAGAAAATTGATATTTCTCCAACACATCTTTGAGATTTTTGAAGAATAAACCAACAGTATCGGCATTAAATGATGCTATACGGTTGAGGCTTGTTCCTTCTGGCTGACGGAGACTTATTTGAGGATTCCTTTTAATAAAATACTTCAGCCAGTCCTTTCCTGCCAATCTTGATTCCTTATTGAACTTGTGTTGTTTTTTCGAAAAAACTGGATGTCGGCCCAAAGTATCCTTAGAGAACGATGGATCTGCAGGATCACCAATCTTATTTTTTTTCAAGTGACAACGAATTGTCGACTCTGGGATGTCGAATTGTCTGGCAGCCTCGCGAATTTTAACGCCAGAATTGATGGCTGTTATGGCGCGATTGAGTGTTTCAACCGACCAACTTTTTCGTTGTGTTTTTCTTTTGTAATGTCTCACCATCTAAAACAAAACAAAAAACAAATTTAGAAGTGGGGCAATATCGCGCATATTGAAAATAACGTGGGGTAATGCCGCGCACATAGAGAGAATACGCGCGGTTTTACCCCATATAGATACTGACTCACTTTTTCAACCTTAACTCCGGTACGACTCGAACGAATTCAAAATTTTAAAAAGAAAAGAATAGCTAAATATAACACTAAACTATAATATCCAGAAAATACAATGGTTTTCTGATATTGATACTTACATCGCTTATTCTTCGTAACCCCAATGTTACAAGGAAACCCACCAAATACACACTCTGATCTCCAGCGTGCAACTGAACCCTCCGATGTTCGGTGGAACTATATTGGCATAGTTGTCACATTTACCTTATGATATGCGAGTGGCCAAACTTCTTCTAGAATGCTGCAAATTAGGTATTTTTTCATGCGCGATATTACCTCGATGCGTGGTATTACCCCGCTTTCCCCTACATATAACATGAAAAAATCTTAGTCAAACCTTTCCCTGTCTTTTTCCTTTGACTAATGGGTTATGTATGATATGTTATGATGATATGATATATTGTTTATCCTGATTACTCCTAGGTCTCCTGTGGAGATCCCTCTGAAATTACAAGCTTCGAAGCTTGTAACTTGTGCCGAGTTCGGAGTAAGCAGTTGTGTTCTGTGTAGGCTTTGTTACTGTGTCCTTACGCCACCTTAGGCACAGCACTGTTAATTTTTGACCCAACAGTGAGAATGGTGGCCCCTACCGAGACTGGAAAATTTCTTTCCTAGCTCGGGATTGAACTTCGGACCTATGGGTCCGAATTCCAACGCTCTACCACTGAGCCAGGGGCACTCAGGGTATCCAAACTTTAATCTGCTCCGGGCTTCGGTACAGCATTTCAGGGTATGAAATTCTTACCCTTTCACACTGAGCCAATGAAGGCAGAGTTTTTTTCTCAAAATTATCTTTGAAGACCTCTTTCACTATATTTCTCTCGGGCGATTGCCAGGATCTTCTCGAAATTTTCCCTTTAGGAGAAGCTAGAATTATAATATAAATCAATATTTTGTAGAGTATTCTCCTTTAATATGTTTCTAAGGGAGTATTATTTGTATTTATTTTTGAATATTTTTCTAGACACCTTGGCATAAGTGGGTAGGTACTCACTTGACCTCTTTTTGATAATCTTATCTGACTGTCTCGAGGTAGTAGCTACTTCAGTATAGTCGTTACCAGGAACTTCATAATCTGGAAATTCTACCAAATTATCCCTGTTGCTGCCATTTTCTTCTTCTTCGTTATCGGTTTCAGCATCTAAAAATATAATGTACAGCATAAGCAGAATTTGGAAAAAATGCTTAGTTCTCATAACAAGTTCCCTCATGTGAACATATTTGTGTCATTTCTAATTTCATCCAAATGAAAAATTTAAGATGAGTAAAAAAAATTTTGTCCTAATTACCTCCCTGAGCCATTTCAAGTAACTTCGACATTCTTGTTATTTCTCTTGTGGCTATAGGCATTCTATAATGTTCTCTGTGTATTTTTTCGTGGTGCCCCATGAAATTTGCCAATTTAGTAACTTCGGTCTCATTCAAGTTGAACATTATAGACTGAGTGGCTACTTGTTTCCTCCGAGTTGTACCCCTCAACGTCTCGGGTTTTTTCGCCCCACAAGCTGTTAAAAACTCTCTCATTAAAGAGCAGGCATCCATACAGGAGGTTGCTGTCCCCGAGACTCCAAATATAAATGGGTTTTTCTCTAAATGAGCCTCTTTCCTCAATGATATTAATAATTCAATGCAGTCCACTAGCTCTTTGTAGAGAAGTACGGGAACTTCTCTACCCAGTTTTCCTCTTATTGTGAATCGTGAGTACGTTTTACTATTAAATCCTGCCTCACTGGGAACCACAATATTCTGATCAATTTGGTCCTGCAATGTTTGCAAATTGTTAAAGTCTGATAGCTCAATTCTTTGAACTTCCCCTGCTCTCCTTCTATTGAAAACTTGGATAGAAGTCAGTACATACTTTTGTAATTCTGTATAATAATGCAAGTCGAAAGTGTCTTTGAGTAATTGGTAATACTTTTGCCTCCCATTCTTAAGAAATATATTGAGAACTTTAATGTCATCAATGGTAGGAAGGATAACTTTTTTAGATCTTTTATTCTTAATTTGTGTTTCTGTCACAGTTTTATTGATACTGGTTCCAAAGTCAACTTCCATAAGCTTTAAAAAATTTTCAACTATAATTTTGGTGTCAACATCTTCCTGCTTTATCAGTTCAGCAATATTTGCCATTTTTTTCAACAGTGTTCCAGATGCACTAGCTGTAGAAGGAGATTTAAAATGATGGGTGACAGGATCTAATCCTGCAACAGTTTGTATGGACTTGATTATATTATCATACTGCTTAGGCGTGAATAAGCTGGAGGATTGCTGAACTGAGGGATCCATTTTCTTTACCTCATATAGTAGTCCACCAATTAGTCTAATTTTACTCCTAATCATTGCGTAATGATGAGGATTCGGAAATTTATTGGTCATTTTGTTCGCATATGTAACTACTAAATCATCATATCTCAAAGGATTTGTAAATTCATCATCTCTCATCACCGGAAATATAAAATTTTTCACAATCGTATTTGCTTTTGGAGATATGTCTGCTTGTACTCTTCTACCCATTACCAATATATCTCTTTTACCAGATTTTCTCTGATCTTGAGTACATATATTGTAGTGTTTTCTTATAGAAACCTTAGAGTAATAGCCCAGACACTTAGCACAAGGAACATATTTATCACCAGGAACATTTTCTTCTCTAGCTCTCCTTGTTGGTATAACAATACCTGAATTCAAAACATGATCTTCGTTATGTAGAAAGTTTCCCCTTTTCCTCAAAATTTCAATAATTTTTTTTCTCTCAGGGAAATCTGAAAATAAAAGAGAAATCAATAATTGTGAACTAAAATAATCCTAATACACACTTTTGGGTAACCTTGAAAATTTCAGCACCACTGCCTCTAATGGATGTTTTTTTTCTAAGTGTCTCGGGATTTGAGTGAAGGATCCTTTGCAATAGAGGCAAAAGTTTTTTTTCTTCTTGTTCGAGGTATTTTGAACACATTAATTTTCACATGAGCTTAGCTGATAATGAGCAAACTTCTTAAGGAGAGCTTTGAAACACAGGATGTTTCATTGGTAAATGAACACCTGAGGTAGAACTACCATAGATAGACGAATCCAAAAACCCAAAATAAGATTGGTTTAATCAACAAAGCCAAAATACCGGAAGACTTATGAATTCACCAATGTTTTGAATTGCTTACAAATTTTGAACCATGCAGATGAAATCAATTGATATTGGGACCATATTATTAATTTGCATGTATCACTCGATTTATTTTTGAATTGATCAGTTTAACCAGGTCCGGATTAGAACAATATAACACTTTTCTCAAGATGAAATGCAGTATGGATGAATAATGGAATTCCATGTATTCCTTGAAAAGCAGAAAAATTTCAATGGGGATCCGTATACAGGGTGTCCCGAGTTCCAGTGCCTATTAGATGTTTCTGGAGAACTGGACATATTTGAATTCTGAAAATTGGGAATATGATATTGCTCGAAATTCTTTACCAAGTTGAAATATTTTTGGTGGCTGACAACTTCCAGTTATACAGGGTGTTTCACCATAAACTGGACAAACATATATAGCCGTGTAGATGACACCGAGAAAGTCATTTTTGCCTTATAACATATACCCCGTTTTCGACGCATAAGCGAAATACAGGGTGTTCAATGTCTACTTCGAGCAATATTCTGATAACTGTTGTGAGTTATGCGTGATATTTGAAATAACGGTTTCTAGTCACATCTCAGTATTTTTGAGGGCTCAATTGAATTGGGGTGTAGAATTCTGAAAAAAAATTTCAAAATGGCGGAAAACCTGCAAAGTTGGAATTTTTTTTTCTCAGTTGCTAATTTGGAAAGCATAATCTCAACGTACTCAATTTTCTAAGATTTTCCGTAAAAAAAATTTTTCAAAATTTGAACTCAACTTTTTTTTTACATGTCTTCAGTGAAAAAAAAATTTCGGCGAAAATTTTTGAATTTTTTCATGGTTGAACTATCTTTAATTCTGAATACTTGGGTGAAAACAGAATGAAAAAATATCAATTGGTTTTCTTTCTGTAGCCTTCCGAAGATTACGCTCGGTGTACTTTCTTAATTTTTTTTTGAGAAACTGGAGGCCGTACGGAGGTCGAAATTATGCTGATGGGCTGCCAGAATAATCCGGATAAAAATATGAAATTATAAACCAGAAAATTTTTTTTCAAAAAATTTTGGTAGGAATCGAACTCTACGAGTATGAATTGGATTAATTCTAATCCCATGAAAATTCGTTACCTAAGCAACACTAGACAATCGAGAGTGTAGAGTTCGAACCTCACCAAAGTTTCTTGGAAAAAATAAAAAAAAAAATAAAAAAATTTTCAAATTTTTTTTTTATTTTTCCGAAAAAAAATTTTTTTTTGTTATAATTTTATATTTCTATCTAGGTCGTTCTGGCAGCCCAGCAGCACAATTTTGACCTACGTACGGCCTCCAGTTTCTCAAATAAAAATTGAGAAAGTACACCTAGCGTAATCTTCGGAAGGCTACAAAAAGAAAACGAATTGATATTTTTTCATTCTGTTTTCACCCAAGTATTCAGAATTGAAGATAGTTCAACCATGAAAAATTCCAAAAATTTTGGGCGAAATTTTTTTCCACTGAAGACATGTAAAAAAAAAGTTGAGTTCGAAATTTGAAATAAAATTTTCACGGAAAATCTTAGAAAATCGAGTACGTTGAGATTATGCTTTCCAAATTAGCAACCGAGAAAAAAAAATTTCGATTTTGCAGGTTTTCCGCCATTTTAAATTTTGTTTTGCAAAAATCTACACCTCAATTCAATTGAGCCCTCAAAAATACTAAGATGTGACCAGGAACCGTTATTTCAAATATCACGCATAACTTACCACAGTTCACAGAATATTGCTCAAAGTTGACATTAATCACCCTGTATCTCGATTATGCGTCGAAAACGGGGTATATGTCATAAGGCAAAAATGACTTTCTCGATGTCAACTACACGGCTATATATGTTTGTCCAGTTTATGGTGAAACACCCTGTATAAGGTGTGAAAATAAATTTGATCCATAATGTCCTAGTTTTTAGTTTCTGATATGATAAAGTTTTCAATTCTGAAAACCTCTCTGCTGAAACGATTGCATTTGTTCAAACAGTTTTTGAAATATCTAGAAAAAAAGCCTAAAAAAGTCATACAGGCGTAGTCAGTATCATACTCGTTATTAATATTATCAACATCTTGTGCTTAGTAGTTATCGCCAATTTTTGATCACAATTATTGTCACAAAATTTGAAACACCCTTAGAGGATATTTCCAGATTTACAAAAAATGCATGACCTTCCCACAGTCTTCTACTTCAGTGTAGAATAATGATTACGCAATTCTCACATTTCAGGCTTTTTACTTGATATTTCTGTTTGAATAAATGGTTTCAACAGAAAGATATCCAGAATTAAACACTTCATCGTATCATAAAAGAAAAACTTGGACAAAATTTTTTTTTATCGAATTCATTTTCACTCCTTATATAATCGGAAGTTCTTTGGCTTCAAATATATTTCAACTCCGTAGAGAATTTCGAACAAAACCGTAATCCCAATTTTCAGATTTCCAATATTTCCAGTTCTTCAAAAACGTCTAATAGGGACACGAGCTTGGGAAACCCTGTATGTAAGATTTAATCGAAAGTGATATTCCTTTACTTAATCTCGTACACTGAGACTGAATTCAAAAAATTGTATGCTCCACTGATAAAAAATTTGTATTCTCAGTGTTCTAAGAAACCATTGCCTACCAGCTGTTTCCAGAAAAGTATTGATTTTTAATAATTCATTCGAAATGATGAATGGAAAGTTTGAAAAAGAGTGAACTTGTATATTATTCAAAGAAACAAATCTCTTTTCAAAGTATGTTCAACAGCCTTTTTTATGCCTGCATTACAAATCTTATTGTAGGCAACTTCGAGTAATTGTAACAGAATATCCTCACTTTCTATATCAGATGAATAAACTACACCTTTTCCAGTTGTAATTCTGAAAACGTAAAATGTAATTCAGAAAAGCAAATTTGAATTTCAGAAAATGGAAATTGTAATTCAGAATAGTATATGATATGTATCAACTTACTATTATGAATTACAATTTCCATTTTCTGAAATTCAAATTTGCTTTTCTGAATTACATTTTACGTTTTCTGAATTACAATAAATTGGAAAAGGTGTAGACATTTGGAATAGCCAAAAAAAATAATAATCTATTATAGTATGCTATTGCTCGAGTATTTTCTTCATCCTCTTCAGAAGTGTCCTGTCAATTACTCTGTTTGCAAATGTTTGGAAACATAGTCCATTGTTCTGGGATTGGAAGTGAGGATAATATTTTGACACATATCGAAGCTGCCTGCAATAAGATCTGTAATGATTCAGACATGATGTTTCTAATATGAACCTGGATTCCTTCCAATTCAAAAATGACGCCATAATCTAATTTTATGTTCCAAAAATCAATTGGCCATATAGCGTGATTCAAAAGTTCCTCCCAATTAGAAATATTGGTGAATATAAAAATCAATGTGTATCCCAGCTGATGGAGTTCATTAGACCTAGGATTTCAAGAATGCCTCTACCTGAATTGGACATTTACCAATCTTGCAACTCGTTATGACCTTTATCACCACATCCAAAATAAATTCAAAATATGTAATAGTTTACCTTCATGGTGTATTAAAATCTTCTTATGAACCGCATCAATCTCTGAAACCCCGTTGGATTCTTCAATAGGATGACTGGGTCCAGGTGCACAATCACCTAAAGTTTCTATATAGGGATTAGAAACTGTCTTATCCACAACTGAAATACAATTATAAAAATTGTTACCTTTTCAACATAAAACGTTACATCACATTGAGTACTAGTCGATAGGTAATTGCAAACATAATAATAATAATAATAATAATAATAATAATAAGCCTCAGGGGCTCCGGATGGTTTTCTGGAGTACGGGCTTGGCACACCCGAGGTACCCTAGCTACCTGGCAGTAGGTATAAAATGCACTAGCAATGGAATGTACAATTTACGGAGCAAACGGGTGAATCGGCATTGTACCACCAGAACCTCCTGTCGCGTTCAAGATTTAGGAAGAGGGTCTTGTTCGAAAAATGAGTCACAGTCTCCCTCGGATAACGACGGAAGCAGCGTGATACCGAGTAGGGCTACTGCAACACCCCACCAAGAGGAAACTGCTATCCACAGTCCTCAACCCACTCTTGATGCTTCAACGGCGACGCAAGTCACTATGCCCGCGACCACGAGAGCTGGACTCCCTAGGAAACGCATGAAGTGGACCCAAGAAATGAACTCCTTCATTATGCGCTCCTACTACAAGATCACACACTTGGAATCGAACATGACAGCATACCGATATGGATTGCATCAAGAATTCATAGAGAGATATCCAGAACTCCACCACATTTCTGAACAAAGGATATCAGATCAACGACGAACTATTGTGAAAAACAACCTACTCTCTACGGACACATTGAGGAGTATACGAGATGAAGTCCTCATGGAACTGAGAAACGACACTGGAGCTAACATCGAAACACATCCAGAACAGAACCAGAATGAGATCCAGAATATGGAATCTAATGATAATGGGGAAGTACCGTCTGGTTCAAATGGATCAGGGGAATATGCGCACTCTGCAAGATCACTGCTCAGCATGGCCATGGTTGAGTTCCAGGGAGCCAATCCAACAAAACGCCCGAAGCTGCCAAAATTAAAAACTAACAAGAGCACCAATATTATTCTGGCCAGTGTAAATGCGGCTTTCGATGACCATCTTGAGGACTTCAACAGCCTGGAAGGATTACACACTCTCGTATATTGTGGGGCAGTAGCAACCCTTCGACTACACAAACAACAAGTCCACACCCCCGAATTTCACACACGGGAAAGAACCATAAAGAAACCACCATGGCAAATCCGATTGGAGAAAGACATCGACAAAATCAGAACGGAAATAGGCCGTCTTACCGAGTTCCTGCGGAATGAATCCCCGTCACGACGCCTGAAATCGTTTGTTAGAAAAATTCTGAAGAAGATTGGTAACACCATGAACAAATCGGAAAGCCAACATCACATCATCATATATGTGGACACCCTGAAACAGAAACTTCAAGCGAAGGCGAAAAGACTATCCAGATATGTGAAATGCACTCAACGGAAACAACATAACCAATTGTTCCACAACAACGAGGCAAACTTCTTCAAACACATCACCAAAAGCTCAAACAAAGTTACCAGAGCTATGCCAGAAGCCCAGTCATTGAAAAATTATTGGGCTTCTCTGTGGTCGATGCCTAAGGAACATAATGAGAATGCTGATTGGATCAGGAGGGAGAAAAATCGAACGAACATCCCACAAATGAACTTCGAAGAGATATCAGTGGATGAAGTGGTGACAGCACTGAAGGAAGCAAGCAATTGGAAGGCTCCAGGAGTCGACAATATCCATAACTTCTGGTACAAGAAATTTGGCCATCTGCATGAAGCCATAGCGAAACAGTTTACGCATATACTTCAACATCCTCAAGAAGCTCCTACATTCTTAACCGAAGGAGTAACCTATATGCTTCCAAAAAGCGATAGGACACAAGACCCGTCGCAGTACAGACCTATCACTTGTCTTCCAACACTATATAAAATACTCACCTCATGTTTATCCAACCGAATGTATCAACATTTGGATCAAAACAACATTATGGCTGAAGAACAGAAAGGATGCAGAAGAAAACACCAAGGGTGCAAGGAACAACTCATCATCGACTCAGTGATCATGAAACAGGCCCATGAGAAAGGACGGAACTTGCACTCAGCCTTCCTCGACTATCAGAAGGCATTTGACAGCACCGCTCATTCGTGGCTCATCGAGGTGCTGCACATTTATGGAATCAATCCTGTTTTGGTGGAATTTTTGAGGACAACAATGTCTCAGTGGCGAACATCAATACAAGTCACTATGAACAACAAGACGATTAAGCTCGAAGAAATCCCCATACGTCGTGGGATCTTTCAAGGAGACTCCTTGAGCCCATTATGGTTCTGTTTGGCAATGAACCCTTTATCATCTATGCTCCGCGGTACGAAATGTGGATTTAAGATCAAGACAGCGCGGGAAGAACATACTATTTCCCACCTACTCTACATGGACGACATCAAACTATATGCTGCAAACAAAAAGCAATTGGATGAGCTCCTGAAAACCGTCAGTTCTTTTTCAAGTGATGTTCGAATGGAATTCGGCATTGAAAAATGTAGAACCCTGAACATCCATAGAGGAAAAGTCGTGGACGGTGAATCACAACTACCGAATGGAGATATACTTCAAGCCATGAGGGATGGGGAAACTTATAAATATCTGGGATACCAACAGGCTAGATGTTTGGAGCAAAAGCAGTCGAAGGCAAAAATCCGGGAGGAGTATACTGGCCGACTTAGAACGGTGATGAAGTCACTATTGAATTCTGGAAATCTCATCAAAGCCATCAACAGCTACGCAATCCCAGTGCTGGTTTATTCATTTGGAGTTATCAAGTGGACCAAGACAGATCTGGAGGACATTCAAAGGCAAACTAGAACGATGCTGACGAAACAGAGAGGTCATCACCCAAGGTCATCAGTATTAAGAACCACTTTACCACGGAAAGAAGGAGGACGAGGACTTGCGGATATTGTCAACCTTCACACTCGCCAGATCAAAAACCTCAGGGAATTCTTCTTTGAGAAGGCGAATAATTCCAATCTACACAGAGTTGTTACTTTGGTTGATGAGAAGTTCACACCTTTAACTCTGGCTACTGCAGATGAATTGCTGGATCTGCCATCCCTTTCTGAAACTGACAAGCTAGAACAATGGTCAAGAAAAGAACTCCATGGACGGCATCACCATGAGTTAAATCAGCCACATATTGACAAAACATCATCCAACAAATGGTTGTCGAAGGGTGAACTCTTTCCTGAGACGGAAGGTTTTATGATGGCCATACAAGATCAAGTCATCTCCACCAACAACTACAAGAAATACATCATGAAGGACCGTATACTGCCAACAGATATGTGTAGGAAGTGCCATCAAAAATCTGAAACAATTCAGCATGTAACTTCTGGCTGCGAACAACTGGCCAACACTGATTACCTACACCGACATAACCAAGTGTGCAACATCATACACCAGAAATTGGCGCTCAAGTTCGGACTTCTCAACTCCTACAAGCCGTATTATAAGTATCAGCCGCTACCTGTGTTGAAAAATGACTCTTTTAGACTATACTACGATAGGCCTATTATCACTGACAGAACGGTGACGAATAACAGGCCGGATATAGTAGTTTACGACAAGAGGGTTAGAAAGGCAATTTTGGTGGATGTAGCTGTGCCCAACAATAATAACATGTTGAATAAGTACCAGGAGAAGATATGCAAGTACACAGACCTGGCTTTCGAAATCAAGGAAATGTGGCACCTAGAGAAGGTTGATATCGTTCCAGTAATCATCTCGTCGACTGGATTGATACCTAAGAGCTTACACAATAGTTTGAACAAATTAGAATTAAATGTAAACAGCTACATTGAAATGCAAAAAGCTGTTATTCTCAATACCTGTAGAATTGTTCGTAAATTTTTGTCAAGTGTATCGTGATCGAGCCTATTCCCTTTGATTATTATATCTGGGAAAGGTAAATTTATCCGGCCAGGTGCCGAGATAGTGAATAAGTCCACGATCCATGAAAATAATAATAATAATGTTGTGATGAAAGAAGAACAGAAGAGGCAGAAGTACAAAGATCTCATGTTCGAGCTTGGAACTTTATACCCAGGTCATAAAGTTAGGATGGTCGTACTAATCATAGGATGTCTCGGTGGAATGAGAGCCAACTACGTGGATGAATTGAAGATTATTCCGGCCTGTAGATCACTGGCCGAGGCATTGGCGCACAGAATGCAGAAAGCAGTGTTGCTCGGGTCACTTCATATCATCAGGTCCCATGAAGTCTAGAAGCCACTTGCAGCTCATCTCTTTTGTTAAGGGACGCTACGAGGGCAGGATGAAGAACTCCTCCATTTAAGTGTGAGGGGTTTTTAGTGAGTAACCAAACAAGATCTTGGATTCTCACACTACCGAGAGTGCGGACCCTCTCGGTGCCCATAAAGGGTTTTCCCCTCACACGGACGTTAAAAAAAAAAAAAAAATATAATAACCCCGCACGGGGGTACTACTGTGTAGTATACGGGTGTGACAATCCCGCGGACCCCGGTCACTCTCAACCGATGTCGGACAAATATATACGAAGCCTCGGAGAACAGTCGCTGCCTGGGGATCGTCAGGGCGCGTCTGGAGTTGGTGCTGGACGTGACAGCATGCGGGACACCAACGGCAGGATGCTGAGAAGGCAGGCGCCTGCCATACAAGAAGCTATGCCTTCAGACGAGGAGGACATCGACGAGGAGAGAGTTCAGGTTGTCGGTCGCATTGGGATTCAACGTTCGAAAGAGCAGCCCGTAGTCGGAACCGACAGCCGAAACAGGACAGCACAAAGGGGACGCCCGAGCAGCATGACCTGCTGTCTGCGCTATATAGAAGATCAAGACCCGAAAGACGGGGATACATGAATAGGCTGCATGGTCTGTGGTGCGAAAATTATCCAGACCTTGACTACATGACGCAGCAAAACCTTAGAGATCAGATCAGTCATCTCAAAAGAAAATGAATCTTATGGCGCTCTCAAGAGCAGGAAAGGACAACAACAAGATAGGGAGCAGGTG
Source organism: Adalia bipunctata (assembly GCA_910592335.1). Lineage (NCBI taxonomy): Eukaryota > Metazoa > Arthropoda > Insecta > Coleoptera > Coccinellidae > Adalia > Adalia bipunctata. Next base: position 48,170,025 of record OU342950.1, on the reverse strand, counting down.
ACGGATGCTTCGAACCAACATCAGCTATTGACGATTGACACAGCTGAAGAACAAGCTGTAGCCATGGCGAAAAATGTCGCGGGCCAAACCGGGACTGGTACACGCTCCAACAGGCCAATAACAGAACATGTGAGAGATGTTCCAAGAGAAGAACAAGGTGGAGAGCATGTGACAGATGCTCCAAAACAACAACACCAAGCAAAAGCCTCAGGGGCGAGGCCAAGAACGGAACAGATCAGTCGTATCATAAGAAGAGGAATCTTATGGCGGTCTCAAGAGCAAGAACGGACAGAACAACAAGCTGAGGAGCAGGTGACAGATGCTTCGAACCAACATTAGCAATTGACGATTGACACAGCCGAAGAACAAGCTGTAGCCCTTGTGAGAAATATCGCGGGCCAAACTGGGTCTAGTACACGCTTCAACAGGCCAATAACAGAACATGTGAGAGATGTTCCAAGAATAGAACACGGTGAAGAGCAGGTGACAGATGCTCAAAACCAGCAACATCAAGCAATAGCCCTGGGGCTGAGGCCAAGAACGGAACAGGTGAGAGATGTTCCGGTAAAAGAACTAGCTGGAGAGAAGGTGACAGATGCTCCTGACCAACAACACCAAGCAATAGCCCTAGGGCCAAGACCAAGAACGGAACAGGTGAGAGATGTTCCGGTGATAGGACTAGCTGAAGAGCAGGTGACAGATGCTCCAGACCAACAGCAACAAAAACCAGGAACGGTGAGAGATGTTCCTAAGTTAATCGTCAATACCAGGGAAGCATTTGAGGCGGCCGTTAGAAACCCACTGGTCAAGACCTTCCGAATAAAAACAAGACATGAGGCTGAAGATCTAGCCGTATTGGACAACATCACAACATCATTCAAGATCACCTTAACCAGACCTGTTCACTAGAAGATGTTGTGGCTGCAGTGAGAGCAGCCGCTTTCCTTCTATGCCTACCGAAAAGTACAGCTACGAAGGAGGATAAGCAAGCATAAGCTAAGACTCAGGCGGCTTGACACCAAAATGAAATCAATGAGGCAGCAGGCATCTTGGTACCAATGTATCATAGATGTTCTGAAAGGCAAGATTGAGTCAAGCAAGAAAATGAAGGATATGATTGAGGAGCTTCGTTTCATACATCATAGAGTAGACTTGCCCACAGTCCATTTACTGAAGCAGAAAGCTGTAGATAGAATAAGATCACTTGCTGCAGCGCGAAAGAAACTGATAAAAAGGCAAAAATGGATTGAAGATAATAATACCTTCACCGCAGAATCATCGAAATTATTTCACACAGAAAACCCACCATCACCTCTAGAGGTCGAAGAATTTTGGAAGAGCATAGGAATGTGAACAACGAGCAAAAACCAGGGATACTCCAGCACTTTAGATTCCAGCAGATGTGTGATCAAAACCAACAGCAAAACGATGAACTTTGTGAAATATCAACCGAAGATATTAGACAAGCCCTTAAGAACAAGCGTGATTTCACAGCACCTGGACTGGACGGTATTCAAAACTACTGGTGGAAGAGATTTCCAGCTACACATCAACACCTGGCAAGATTATTCAGCGGGGTGCTGACTCGCCGTGAGCCCATTCCGTCATGGTTGGTAGAGGGTAGAACAGTGCTGATACCAAAATCAGGTGATTTAGGGCAACCCAAGAACTACCGCCCAATCACTTGCCTCTCAATACACTGTATTAGATCCTCAAAAGTGTAATTCAACATCAAATTCTGAGGGTTATTGGACCAGTGTGGGACTGTATATACGAACAGAGGGGAGCAAAGAAAGGAGTGCAAGGATGCAAAGACAACTTGCTCATAGACAAAAGCGTATGTCTAGACGCCAGATACTACAAGCGCGACCTACACACATCATGGTTAGACTACGCGAAAGCATATGACACCTCGCCGCACGAACTGATAATACGGCTATTAAAAATGCTGAAAGTTCACCCTAACATCATCCACGCGATAGAAAACATCATAGCGCTGTGGAAAACGAAGTTTTCCATCCGAACAGAGGGTCGAACCGTGTATACGGGATGGGTGAGATACAGGAGAGGAGTTTTTCAGGGAGATTCGCTAAGCCCGTTGTTATTCTGCATAACACTCATACCACTAACAATTGAGTTGAGGGAGAGCAAGATAGGATACAAGGCCGGACCACCAGGCAGAAGGAACCACCTGATCTCGCATCTCTTGGACATGGACGACTTGAAGCTCTACGCTCCCTCCGAGTCCGCACTACGGCAACTACTGAATATCGTTTCAGACTACACCTCAGCAATGGGAATGTCGTTTGGTTAGGACAAGTGTGCCGTTTTTCATCTGCGCAGGGGAAAAGCTGAAGATGCTGGAGAAGATATTCGAATGGAAGATGGGATGACTATTCGTCACCTCGAAGAGGGAGCAACGTATGAGTTTCTTGGGATGAAACAGAGGGGTGTACTGGAGACAACCCAGATAAAGGATGCCTTAACAGCCAGCTACAAAAAAAAGCTGAGACACATTTGGAAATCGCAGCTGTCGGGAAAGAACAAAGTTTCTGCTACAAATATGCTAGCCATCCCGATTCTCACCTACTCTTTCGAGGTGGTTAACTGGACGGTAAACGAACTCCTCGATCTTGATAGGTCAACAAGAAAAACGATGAACATGAATCGTAGCCTACATCCCAACAGTTCAATACAGAGGATATACCTTCCGAGAAGCCAGGGGGGTAGAGGATTGCAATGTTTGGAATATCAACGAACATTGGAAATGGCAGTAAGGATTCTAAGAAGTGAAGATTCGCTCCTGAAATTTGTTGCTCAGCATGAAATTGCGAACCATGGAGCCTTCCTTTTCCGAGCTGCACAAAGGGCCGTGGAGAAGCTCAGCATAACCGGCATATGAGTAAAAACTTGCACTCCATATATTTCAGGAGTTTAAAAGACCAGGACCTGTCTGAGGAATTGTCTTTCGCCTTTCTGAAGTCCGCTAGCCTCAAGTCAGAGACGGAGGGATTTGTAATGGCGTGTCAAGATGGAGTACTAAATACAAGATGGTATAAAAAAAACATCATGAAAATGGACACCCCAACAACTTGCAGGGCTTGCCATGGGCAGCAGGAAACGATTATGCACATCCTTTCCGCCTGCAGAGTCCATGCTCCATCAGGGTATGTAGAAGGACACAACGCGGCTCTACGAATTCTATACTTTCATCTGAGAGCCGCGTATGAGATAGACGGAACCGGTGCTACCATATGTGCCTCTGGAGATTGAAGCGGTGGTCCAGAACGAAAGAGCTCGCATATGCTGAAATTATCCTGTCTCAACAACACGACAGATCAATGCTGTTAAGCCAGACATACTTCTTCTGGACAAGGAGCTGAAGGAGTTATTTGTCGTGGAATTCTCCTCCCATGCTGAAAATAATGTTGTGAAAGAAGAACAGAAGAGGCAAAAGTACAACAAAGATCTTATGTTCGAGCTTGGTACTTTATACCCAGGTCATAAAGTTAGGATGGTCGTACTAATCATAGGATGTCTCGGTGGAATGAGAGCCAACTACGTGGATGAACTGAAGATTACCCCGGCCTGTAGATCACTGGCCGAGGTATTGGCGCACAGAATGCAGAAAGCAGTGTTGCTCGGGTCACTTCATATCATCAGGTCCCATGAAGTCTAGAAGCCACTTGCAGCTCATCTCTTTTGTTAAGGGACGCTACGAGGGCAGGATGAAGAACTCCTCCATTTAAGTGTGAGGGGTTTTTAGTGAGTAACCATACAAGATCTTGGATTCTCACACTACCGAGAGTGCGGACCTTCTCGGTGCCCGCCCATAAAGGGTTTTCCCCTCACACGGACGTAAAAAAAAATAATAATAATAATTTATTGGTCCTTTTCGACATACTTAATATGTATAAAACAAGTCAATATTATACCTAATAAAAAATACACCAGAAAAAAAAAATTCATGTTCACAATAAAACAAAAAATAAATTCAATTATAGAAAATGACTATCATTATAGAATTCTTTAACATTATAGTATGCCTTCTTCATCAGTATAGATTTGACGAGCTTCTTAAATTTAGTCTTTTCAATTGATCTAACTGATTCAGGCAGATGATTGAACATCTTGATGCCCTGATACTGGGGAGAGGACTCATACTTTGCTGTCTTGTGCTTAGGTATTAAAAGTGTTTCATTCTTTCTCAAAGCATAGCAGTGAGAATCAGCAAGAGTAAAGAGATTACTGATGTTTTCCTTTACATATAGCAGAGTTCTATATATATATATATATATATTATAGAAGAATAATCAGAATCGTAGTACAATTAACTATATGGGATAAGGGTATTATCGATTCAATTAAGCAAACTCGTGTTACTCTTTTTTCTCAGCCAAGCTTTCGCAATCAGTTTATTGCTTCTACAATATAAAAAGTGTCACAAAAGCAACTTAGAATGGCATAAAACAATCTTCTTACCAAAGTTGAGATTGAAGTGAAAACATGAAAAGCTACTATAGAACATTAAAACATCAATAAAAATTGGAATTGAATTTACAATAATTTAAAATTTGAAATGTTCTAGTGTATCAAATTCAGACATTTCCAGTGATATTGATTTTTGATCAATAGTGACATACGTCTAATTTGTTTATAAAAATGTCTGAATTTGATACACCTATCGTGCTGATAGGCATAGCCTTCTAGCTCAAAAAAATTTCATGAAAGTACACTTTATTAGATACTCTCTATAAATGAGGAGGCGTAATGAACTGAAATTGCTTCGATATAAGTCTTTGCAAGACAGAATTCACATTCTTGTAACATCGAATTATCAATATCTTTTCAACTTAATTATGATCGAATTCTCATTAAAAATCTGACTCACCATTAGAAGTAGATTTTTCATCATCATTTATCGAGATAATTCAACAAGTTGAATCTTTCCAATAAGGTTTTATCGATAATATTGGCTTCGGGTTCCCAAGTGTCGTATTCTTCAGAAAAACCTTTCCATTTAATCAGATATTCAGTAATATCCTGAAAAGCGATCCAATTTTATTACGATTAGAATAATTACCAATAATACCATCAATAGTAATTATTTTTTCACTGAAGAAATTGTCACTGCACATCAAAAGATGAATGAGTGAAGTATTTACCTTTCGGATTCTCTTCTCCAGAATATCTTCAACTACGTATACTCGTACTTCTTTCCTTCTTCGGTTTTTACTTGGAGCCATTATACAAAATCCGCCATAAGAAAAAATACTATAATACGTAGGTGCACACTAATTTTCTTGCGAATTTCTAATAATACTCAAAATTATAATTACCTGTAATAACTTCCAAAGAATGTGATATTCCTACCAAAGAATTAAGCGGAAAATTCGGTTTAAATCACTAATCACTCAAGATACAACGGTTTAACTTCGGAACAATCGCCACTAATATATCCACGATACTTGACGATACACCACCTAAATCTTGGCCTAATCAATCCAATAATCTAACTAAACTGAACTAAATTCAGTAAATTCAAATACTGTGTTAGAATTGGGGATGCGATGTGTTGTAACAATAACAAGTAGTAGGAGTATTTTTGCGGGAAAAGTCTTGATTGGATGGCAACGGTGGCATGATGTAGGTAGGCTACCTATTCACATCATGCCACCCTCGCCACCCAATCAAGACTTTTCCCGCAAAAAGTGTTACCACCTCTACCGATTTTTCGGTAAATCTACCGATTTTCAATTTTGCAATATTAGGTGGGACTGATGTTGTTGCTACACGTAAGATATTTTCCAAATTAGAATCCATAATCCTTGATCGGTTCTTTGATTTTGTGATATTCATTCTTGAGAAAAATTCCTCACAGCAATGAGAACTTTCGAAAAGTGACATAAATCGACATATGAAATTGACTAAATTTGGATACTCGTCTTGAGAAACACATCTCACATAAAAGTCTCGCAAAGATAACTCACGGTCACGCTAGAAATTTTTCAGAACATCGTTCGCTTGCAACTCAATCTCTTCATCGAACATTAGATCGCATACACGTGGAAATGTTCGAAGAAGCCGCTAGAGGTCGCATGCTAGGAATGAAAACTTGAATATTATTTCTTCTGATATTTTTGAAGAGCTAATTTGGGGGTGCGTGGTACATCCTGTGTGCAAAAATTTATTGGCGGGCCAAGAAAATTCTATTCGAGGGCCGCATGTGGCCCGCGGGCCGTAGGTTGCCCATGCCTGGTTTAGTACTACAATTTATAAACTCTAAAGATATATAGAAAATAGTATATTGTTCATTGAGCGGTAATGTAAATGTAAGTCATAACACATTAATGAAACCGTAAGCTGGAGCATCACCATTTTTGGTAATAGAAAACCTCTTATCGATGCAAATAATCACTGAAAAAATCACATCTCAGCAGCGAGATTCAGAGGGTGATTCTTCACCCCATATATTTTCTCTATTATTCAAAGTCCTATATAACTGAAACCCTAAGCCGGAGCATCACCATATTTGGTATTCGATATCCTCCCATCGATGCGAATGATCACTGAAAAAATCGAATCCCACAAGTGGGATTCAGAGGGTTAGTTTTCATACCCTATAATCAAAAGCCCATATTAATGAAACCGTTCGCTGGAGCATCACCATTTTTGGTATTGAAAAACCCCTTATCGATGCAAATAATCCCTGGAAAAATCACATCTCAGCAGCGAGATTCAAGGGGTGATTCTTCACCCCATATATTTTCTCTATTATTCAAAGTCCCATATAACTGAAACCCTGAGCCGGAGCATCACCATATTTGGTATTCGATATCCTCCCATCGATGCGAATGATCACTGAAAAAATCGAATCCAACAAGTGAGATTCAGAGGGTTAGTTTTCATCCCCTATAATCAAAATCTCATATTAATGAAACTGTTCGCTGGAGCATCACCATTTTTGGAATTGAAAAACCTCTTATCGGTGCAAATAATCCCTGAAAAAATCACATCTCAGCAGCGAGATTCAGGGGGTGATTCTTCACCCCATATATTTTCTCTATTATTCAAAGTCCTATATAACTGAAACCCTAAGCCGGAGCATCACCATATTTGGTATTCGATATCCTCCCATCGATGCGAATGATCACTGAAAAAATCGAATCCAACAAGTGAGATTCAGAGGGTTAGTTTTCATCCCCTATAATCAAAATCTCATATTAATGAAACTGTTCGCTGGAGCATCACCATTTTTGGAATTGAAAAACCTCTTATCGGTGCAAATAATCCCTGAAAAAATCACATCTCAGCAGCGAGATTCAGGGGGTGATTCTTCACCCCATATATTTTCTCTATTATTCAAAGTCCTATATAACTGAAACCCTAAGCCGGAGCATCACCATATTTGGTATTCGATATCCTCCCATCGATGCGAATGATCACTGAAAAAATCGAATCCCACAAGTGGGATTCAGAGGGTTAGTTTTCATACCCTATAATCAAAAGCCCATATTAATGAAACCGTTCGCTGGAGCATCACCATTTTTGGTATTGAAAAACCCCTTATCGATGCAAATAATCCCTGGAAAAATCACATCTCAGCAGCGAGATTCAAGGGGTGATTCTTCACCCCATATATTTTCTCTATTATTCAAAGTCCCATATAACTGAAACCCTGAGCCGGAGCATCACCATATTTGGTATTCGATATCCTCCCATCGATGCGAATGATCACTGAAAAAATCGAATCCAACAAGTGAGATTCAGAGGGTTAGTTTTCATCCCCTATAATCAAAATCTCATATTAATGAAACTGTTCGCTGGAGCATCACCATTTTTGGAATTGAAAAACCTCTTATCGGTGCAAATAATCCCTGAAAAAATCACATCTCAGCAGCGAGATTCAGGGGGTGATTCTTCACCCCATATATTTTCTCTATTATTCAAAGTCCCATATAACTGAAACCCTGAGCCGGAGCATCACCATATTTGGTATTCGATATCCTCCCATCGATGCGAATGATCACTGAAAAAATCGAATCCAACAAGTGAGATTCAGGGGGTTAATTTTCATCCCCTATAATCAAAATCTCATATTAATGAAAATATTAATGAAACCGTTGGCCGGAGCATCACCTTTTTTGATATTAGAAAACCTCTTATCGATGCAAATAATCACTGAAAAAATCACATCTCAGCAGCGAGATTCAGGGGGTGATTCTGCACCCCATATATTTTCTCTATTATTCAAAGTCCCATATAACTGAAACCCTGAGCCGGAGCATCACCATATTTGGTATTCTTTTTCCTCCCATCGATGCGAATGATCACTGAAAAAATCGAATTCAACATGTGAGATTCAGAGAGTTAGTTTTCATCCCTTATAATCAAAATCTCATATTAATGAAACCGTTGGCCGGAGCGTCACCATTTTTGGTAATAGAAAACCTCTTATCGATGCAAATAATCACTGAAAAAATCACATCTCAGCAGCGAGATTCAGGGGGTGATTCTTCACCCCATATATTTTTATCACCATATTTGGTATTCGATATCCCCCCATCGATGCGAATGATCACTGAAAAAATCGAATACAACAAGTGAGATTCAGAGGGTTAGATTTCATCCCCTATAATCAAAATCCCATATTAATGAAACCGTTGGCCGGAGCGTCACCATTTTTGGTATTAGAAAACCTCTTATCGATGCAAATAATCCCTGAAAAAATCACATCTCAGCAGCGAGATTCAGGGGGTGATTCTTCACCCCATATATTTTTATCACCATATTTGGTATTCGATATCCTCCCATCGATGCGAATGATCACTGAAAAAATCGAATACAACAAGTGAGATTCAGAGGGTTAGATTTCATCCCCTATAATCAAAATCCCATATTAATGAAACCGTCGGCCGGAGCGTCACCATTTGTGGTATTAGAAAACCTCTTATCGATGCAAATAATCCCTGAAAAAATCACATCTCAGCAGCGAGATTCAGGGGGTGATTCTTCACCCCATATATTTTTATCACCATATTTGGTATTCGATATCCTCCCATCGATGCGAATGATCACTGAAAAAATCGAATACAACAAGTGAGATTCAGAGGGTTAGATTTCATCCCCTATAATCAAAATCCCATATTAATGAAACCGTTGGCCGGAGCGTCACCATTTTTGGTATTGAAAAACCTCTTATCGATGCGAATAATCTCTAAAAAAATCACATCTCAGCAGCGAGATTCAGGGGGTGATTCTGCACCCCATATAGTTTCTCTATTATTCAAAGTTCCATATAACTGAAACCCTGAGCGAGAGCATCACCATTTGGTATTCGATATCCTCCCATCGATGCGAATGATTACTGAAAAAAATCGAATCCAACAAGTGAGATTCAGGGGGTTAGTTTTCATCCCCTATAATCGAAATCCGTTATTAATGAAACCGTTGGCTGGAGCATCACCATTTTTGGTAATAGAAAACCTCTTATCGATGCAAATAATCCCTGAAAAAATCACATCTCAGCAGCGAGATTCAGGGGGTGATTCTTCACCCCATATATTTTTATCACCATATTTGGTATTCGATATCCTCCCATCGATGCGAATGATCACTGAAAAAATCGAATCCAACAAGTGAGATTCAGAGGGCTAGATTTCATCCCCTATAATCAAAATCCCATATTAATGAAACTGTGGGCCGGAGCGTCACCATTTTTGGTATTGAAAAACCTCTTATCGATGCGAATAATCCCTGAAAAAATCACATCTCAGCAGCGAGATTCAGGGGGTGATTCTTCACCCCATATATTTTTATCACCATATCTGGTATTCGATATCCTCCCATCGATGCGAATGATCACTGAAAAAATCGAATACAACAAGTGAGATTCAGAGGGTTAGATTTCATCCCCTATAATCAAAATCCCATATTAATGAAACCGTTGGCCGGAGCGTCACCATTTTTGGTATTGAAAAACCTCTTATCGATGCGAATAATCCCTGAAAAAATCACATCTCAGCAGCGAGATTCAGGGGGTGATTCTGCACCCCATATAGTTTCTCTATTATTCAAAGTTCCATATAACTGAAACCCTGAGCGAGAGCATCACCATTTGGTATTCGATATCTCCCCATCGATGCGAATGATTACTGAAAAAAATCGAATCCAACAAGTGAGATTCAGGGGGTTAGTTTTCATCCCCTATAATCGAAATCCGTTATTAATGAAACCGTTGGCTGGAGCATCACCATTTTTGGTAATAGAAAACCTCTTATCGATGCAAATAATCCCTGAAAAAATCACATCTCAGCAGCGAGATTCAGGGGGTGATTCTTCACCCCATATATTTTTATCACCATATTTGGTATTCGATATCCTCCCATCGATGCGAATGATCACTGAAAAAATCGAATACAACAAGTGAGATTCAGAGGGTTAGATTTCATCCCCTATAATCAAAATCCCATATTAATGAAACCGTTGGCCGGAGCGTCACCATTTTTGGTATTAGAAAACCTCTTATCGATGCAAATAATCCCTGAAAAAATCACATCTCAGCAGCGAGATTCAGGGGGTGATTCTTCACCCCATATATTTTTATCACCATATTTGGTATTCGATATCCTCCCATCGATGCGAATGATCACTGAAAAAATCGAATACAACAAGTGAGATTCAGAGGGTTAGATTTCATCCCCTATAATCAAAATCCCATATTAATGAAACCGTTGGCCGGAGCGTCACCTTTTTTGGTATTGAAAAACCTCTTATCGATGCGAATAATCCCTGAAAAAATCACATCTCAGCAGCGAGATTCAGGGGGTGATTCTGCACCCCATATAGTTTCTCTATTATTCAAAGTTCCATATAACTGAAACCCTGAGCGAGAGCATCACCATTTGGTATTCGATATCCTCCCATCGATGCGAATGATTACTGAAAAAAATCGAATCCAACAAGTGAGATTCAGGGGGTTAGTTTTCATCCCCTATAATCGAAATCCGTTATTAATGAAACCGTTGGCTGGAGCATCACCATTTTTGGTAATAGAAAACCTCTTATCGATGCAAATAATCCCTGAAAAAATCACATCTCAGCAGCGAGATTCAGGGGGTGATTCTTCACCCCATATATTTTTATCACCATATTTGGTATTCGATATCCTCCCATCGATGCGAATGATCACTGAAAAAATCGAATCCAACAAGTGAGATTCAGAGGGTTAGTTTTCATCCCCTATAATCAAAATCTCATATTAATGAAACCGTGGGCCGGAGCATCACCTTTTTTGGTATTAGAAAACCTTTTATCAATGCAAATAATCCCTGAAAAAATCACATCTCAGCAGCGAGATTCAGGGGGTGATTCTTCACCCCATATATTTTTATCACCATATTTGGTATTCGATATCCTCCCATCGATGCGAATGATCACTGAAAAAATCGAATACAACAAGTGAGATTCAGAGGGTTAGATTTCATCCCCTATAATCAAAATCCCATATTAATGAAACCGTTGGCCGGAGCGTAACCATTTTTGGTATTAGAAAACCTCTTATCGATGCAAATAATCCCTGAAAAAATCACATCTCAGCAGCGAGATTCAGGGGGTGATTCTTCACCCCATATATTTTTATCACCATATTTGGTATTCGATATCCTCCCATCGATGCGAATGATCACTGAAAAAATCGAATACAACAAGTGAGATTCAGAGGGTTAGATTTCATCCCCTATAATCAAAATCCCATATTAATGAAACCGTTGGCCGGAGCGTCACCTTTTTTGGTATTGAAAAACCTCTTATCGATGCGAATAATCCCTGAAAAAATCACATCTCAGCAGCGAGATTCAGGGGGTGATTCTGCACCCCATATAGTTTCTCTATTATTCAAAGTTCCATATAACTGAAACCCTGAGCGAGAGCATCACCATTTGGTATTCGATATCCTCCCATCGATGCGAATGATTACTGAAAAAAATCGAATCCAACAAGTGAGATTCAGGGGGTTAGTTTTCATCCCCTATAATCGAAATCCGTTATTAATGAAACCGTTGGCTGGAGCATCACCATTTTTGGTAATAGAAAACCTCTTATCGATGCAAATAATCCCTGAAAAAATCACATCTCAGCAGCGAGATTCAGGGGGTGATTCTTCACCCCATATATTTTTATCACCATATTTGGTATTCGATATCCTCCCATCGATGCGAATGATCACTGAAAAAATCGAATCCAACAAGTGAGATTCAGAGGGTTAGTTTTCATCCCCTATAATCAAAATCTCATATTAATGAAACCGTGGGCCGGAGCATCACCTTTTTTGGTATTAGAAAACCTTTTATCAATGCAAATAATCCCTGAAAAAATCACATCTCAGCAGCGAGATTCCGGGAGTGATTCTTCACCCCAAATATTTTCTCTATTATTCAAAGTCCTATATAACTGAAACCCTAAGCCGGAGCATCACCATATTTGGTATTCTTTTTCCTCCCATCGATGCGAATGATCACTGAAAAAATCGAATCCAACAAGTGAGATTCAGAGGGTTAGTTTTCATCCCCTATAATCAAAATCCCATATTAACGAAACCGTTGGCTGGAGCATCACCATTTTTGGTATTAGAAAACCTTTTATCGATGCAAATAATCCCTGAAAAAATCACATCTCAGCAGCGAGATTCAGAGGGTGATTCTCCACCCCATATATTTTCTCTATTATTCAAAGTCCTATATAACTGAAACCCTAAGCCGGAGCATCACCATATTTGGTATTCGATATCCTCCCATCGATGCGAATGATCACTGAAAAAATCGAATCCAACAAGTGAGATTCAGAGGGTTAGTTTTCATCCCCTATAATCAAAATCTCATATTAATGAAACCGTGGGCCGGAGCATCACCTTTTTTGGTATTAGAAAACCTTTTATCAATGCAAATAATCCCTGAAAAAATCACATCTCAGCAGCGAGATTCCGGGAGTGATTCTTCACCCCAAATATTTTCTCTATTATTCAAAGTCCTATATAACTGAAACCCTAAGCCGGAGCATCACCATATTTGGTATTCTTTTTCCTCCCATCGATGCGAATGATCACTGAAAAAATCGAATCCAACAAGTGAGATTCAGAGGGTTAGTTTTCATCCCCTATAATCAAAATCTCATATTAATGAAACCGTGGGCCGGAGCATCACCTTTTTTGGTATTAGAAAACCTTTTATCAATGCAAATAATCCCTGAAAAAATCCCATCTCAGCAGCGAGATTCAAGGGGTGATTCTTCACCCCATATATTTTCTCTATTATTCAAAGTTCCATATAACTGAAACCCTGAGCGAGAGCATCACCATATTTGGTATTCGATATCCTCCCATCGATGCGAATGATCACTGAAAAAATCGAATCCAACAAGTGAGATTCAGGGGGTTAGTTTTCATCCCCTATAATCAAAAGCCCATATTAATGAAACCGTTGGCCGGAGCATCACCGTTTTTGGTATTAGAAAACCTCTTGTCGATGCAAATAATCCCTGAAAAAATCACATCTCAGCAGCGAGATTCCGGGAGTGATTCTTCACCCCAAATATTTTCTCTATTATTCAAAGTCCTATATAACTGAAACCCTAAGCCGGAGCATCACCATATTTGGTATTCTTTTTCCTCCCATCGATGCGAATGATCACTGAAAAATCGAATCGAACAAGTGAGATTCAGAGGGTTAGTTTTCATCCCCTATAATCAAAATCCCATATTAACGAAACCGTTGGCTGGAGCATCACCATTTTTGGTATTAGAAAACCTTTTATCGATGCAAATAATCACTGAAAAAATCACATCTCAGCAGCGAGATTCAGGGGGTGATTCTTCACCCCATATATTTTCTCTATTATTCAAAGTCCTATATAACTGAAACCCTAAGCCGGAGCATCACCATATTTGGTATTCGATATCCTCCCATCGATGCGAATAATCACTGAAAAAATCGAATCCAACAAGTGAGATTCAGGGGTTTAGTTTTCATCCCCTATGATCAAAATCTCATATTAATGAAACCGTTGGCCGGAGCATCACCGTTTTTGGTATTAGAAAACCTCTTGTCGATGCAAATAATCCCTGAAAAAATCACATCTCAGCAGCGAGATTCCGGGAGTGATTCTTCACCCCAAATATTTTCTCTATTATTCAAAGTCCTATATAACTGAAACCCTAAGCCGGAGCATCACCATATTTGGTATTCTTTTTCCTCCCATCGATGCGAATGATCACTGAAAAAATCGAATCCAACAAGTGAGATTCAGAGGGTTAGTTTTCATCCCCTATAATCAAAATCCCATATTAACGAAACCGTTGGCTGGAGCATCACCATTTTTGGTATTAGAAAACCTTTTATCGATGCAAATAATCCCTGAAAAAATCACATCTCAGCAGCGAGATTCAGAGGGTGATTCTCCACCCCATATATTTTCTCTATTATTCAAAGTCCTATATAACTGAAACCCTAAGCCGGAGCATCACCATATTTGGTATTCGATATCCTCCCATCGATGCGAATAATCATATATAATACCACTAGAGATGAAATTTTACCTGCTCAAATTTCATCTCGAGTGGTATTCGAAATGACTATTTCTCGAGAAAATGTGTCTGAAGATGGTCACATTGGGGTTGTATTGCGCTATTTGACAAATAAGTATTCATCATAGATCAACTAAACGTTGTTTGTTTTCTCTATGGTATTCATTCCCGAAGCTATCTATGAATTTGAGAAACGTCAAAAATTTTGTCGCTGAAAAACCAAGTTGTTGATTTTGCCCGTTACCATGTTTTATCGATGAGAAACAAGTGTTGCTAAGGAAAATTCCTCACTAAAAATGAAATGAGTGGAATAGTCACTGAAAAAATCTAATCCAACAAGTGAGATTCAGGGGTTTAGTTTTCATTCCCTATAATCAAAATCCCATATTAATGAAACCGTTCGCTGGAGCATCACCATTTTTGGTATCGAAAAACCCCTTATCGATGCAAATAATCCCTGAAAAAATCACATCTCAGCAGCAGAGCTGTGACGAGCACTGAAGAAAAGTGCTTCGAGCACTAAGCACTAAGCACTTGAATAAAAAGGCTCCTGAGTCTCGAGCACAAAGCACTTATTTTCACAAAAGGCTCGCGAATACTAAGCACTTTGTGAAAGTAATTCGACATTTCGAGCACTAAGCCCTAAGCACTTTTTTTAAAGGAAATATTGATAGTGAGGTTATTTTAATCGGAAAAGAAATTGTTGGCATAGGTGTATGTGATATTAAAAAATTTGAATTCGATTCAATATAATATGTAATACATTCTTATTGGTAATGAAAGAGAAAAATGCTATTCGCTCCTGGATCTCTCTGTTTGATAATATTCATAAATATACTGAATTTTTCGAGTTTACTTTTTTTCTGAAAACGCCCAGTCCTTGAAACAAAATTACATAAAAAATTCAAGGAAAAATGGAAATGTTCCTCTGTCAATTCTTGCACTGATTTGTCAGGAGCAAACCAGTTGCAAAACATTTTTGCGCGCGGTGACAAATAACGAAGAAGTATCAAAATTAGAACTCAATGAACTATGTAACGTTTTGATTTTGTCTATATGTATAAGAATCTTTGGTCAGATGAAAACGAAAAAAAAATCAGAATATTGGCTTTTGTTTTTTCTATTGATATTAATAAGTTGTCAACGCACAAATAACCATTTTACAAAATACACATGGGCCCTTCAATTTTCCTTTCATAATGATCAAGTTTACTCATTATCATCTCTCTGTAATTGTAATCCAAACAGTTTTGGGATTTAACTGTCATGTAAGGAAATGTTGATTTAATATTTTATTGATGTAAAAACAAATTCGTACAACATTGGCTCAGGGCTTAGTGCTTAGTAATCCAACAAGTGAGATTCAGGGGGTCAGTTTTCATCCCCTATAATCAAAATCTCATATTAATGAAACCGTTCGCTGGAGCATCACCATTTTTGGTATCGAGAAAGCTCTTGATGATGCAAATAATCTCTAAAAAAATCACTTCTCAGTAGCGAGATTCAGGGGGTGATTCTTCACCCCATATATTTTCTCTATTATTCAAAGTCCCATATAACTGAAACCCTGAGCTGGAGCATCACCATATTTGGTATTCGATATCCTCCCGTCGATGCGAATAATAAATAAATAAATTAATAAATTCTGTTCGGTAACCGATATTCACACACGACTTCCCTCTTCGCTCTACTGAGAGGTGAATATACGTTCCTTTCGGTAACGCTACTGAACCAAACACCAAAGATTAGTTATTAATAGGTACATAGCAAACCTACAGAAGACTGTGATTAATATCAGGCATTCAATCAATATAATATCATATAATATTTTCATTCCAAGCAACTTCTATGCGCCAAAACAAAAAACCGGAAAAAAAGAAAAGGAAATATTTGTAATAATGAAAAAACTACTCCTAAAAAGAAAAAAAAAATGTGTCAAATGAGAAAATCTAATAAAATAAACAATATGCCCACGTTTCTACAAAAAGAAGTGAAATCCCACCAAAAACATTCTGTAAAAAACTAGCCAAGTCTCGATAAGGCTGCTTCTTTTTCACTAAAAAGTAATAAAATCTAGACAAAGTCGTGCCAAGTCTGAGACAGCGTTTACTTGATGAATGTTGATTGTTGTGTGACTTGTGTGAGTATCCGTGGTCATAGGCTGGGGTCGCAGCAGCGCTGCCAAATCGCAATGTTATTCAAGAGGATGTTAATTTAAAACCAACGGCTTGTTGCTTCCAGAACGGCTTGTAATTACACTGTTTCATTGAATATTTGATAATAGTCAATTGTAATTCAGTTAATCTACTCCCATAGAATGATATATCCATTGAGAGAAATGGACTCGCAAAGATCCAATTCAAGAAGTAAATCGCCGGATATATCCATTATTCAACTGAATTTGATATGTAATAGTCTCTATAAACCAATAGTGTGAGGTTATAATAATTCACGCCTATAACTCACTATAATAAAAAATAGGAAAAATGTAGCTTACGAAATGAATA
The DNA here is from genome assembly GCA_910592335.1 of Adalia bipunctata. Taxonomy (NCBI): domain Eukaryota; kingdom Metazoa; phylum Arthropoda; class Insecta; order Coleoptera; family Coccinellidae; genus Adalia; species Adalia bipunctata. Next base: position 48,152,940 of record OU342950.1, on the reverse strand, counting down.
AAAAAGTCGGGTTAATGAGGAACTATATTTCAGACAACAAGTTAACGTTCTCGCTATCCATTTCTACTTTCTACATTTTATTAGGTCTGAATATCCAAGAATTGCATTTGGAAAACGTGAATTTTTGACGTTTTCTACGGGATTAGATATCGATTCGATTTTCGACCACAGAAATCGCTTTTGACAACTTTTGTCAATTTTTAAAATGCGAATTTTACTGAAGTCGAAGATAAAGTATAGTCACAGTATAATTAAGGTACCTTATACTGTGGTATAGTGTTCAATTCGCGGTTATGGTCATAACCAAAGATATTCTACACTGTAGAATTGTAGAATATCTTTGGTCATAACACACTTGATGAATTACACCCCTCGCCGTCAGGTGAGGTGTAACGAGGCGTGTGTTATGAGGTTATGACTTACATTACCGCTCATAGAACAATATCAAGCCCTAAAGTGGATATTAACTCAGAAAATATCCATTTTAGGGCAAGGGTGTGATGCATACACTCACATTATTTTTTTACGAAGATTCAATATCTGCCATAAAAAAATGGGGTTCTTATTTGAAAAAATTGATTTTTCACGATTTTGTCATCCCTAACTTCGAAAGCGATTTTTTCACCCCCTGTATCATGAATCGCGATTTCGATTTTTTAAGTGGATACATCAATCTTACATCTTGAAAAATCCCAAAAATGAAAATTTTCCATCCAAAAACCTCGAAGTTATTCTTGTTTCAGCGGAGCTCTATTTTCGATTTTTTTTTTCGAATTTTCCCGCTCAGAGAGAATTTTCCAACCAAAACTGAAAAATGTTACATCAAAATAACTTGAAATTTTCTAAGGAATCTATTTCTGCAATAAAAAAATGGTGTTCTAATTTGAAAAACGGAAGTTGACGTCATTTCCGGAAAAACCGGAGGTTGAAAATATTTTAGATAGATGAAATACTTATAAGTGCTGAATTTCATGAAAATATGTTCAGTAGTTTCCCGTATAAATATGGGTGAGGTTCCTCGTGACAGACCCTGTATATTATAGCTTCGCAACTGACGGGAATGACAGTAGCTTGACATCTAGTTTATGTGTTGGTGCCTTGAAAAAATGACTAGTAATGTTTTAAGCAGCATATTGTTGGATGCAATCGATAGCTCTTCAGAAGATGAATCTAACGCTGCATGTGATGATGCTTTGGCATTGATTGCTTCCATCGAAAAAAAAACCAGGATTCTGGTTGTCTAATCACATCAGATTTCGAAAAGAACGGGGAGAATTCACATTTCTTTCATTATTTGAGTGATAAGAAATTCACAAATTACTTTAGAATGGACAGAAATACATTCTTTGAACTTCATGAAGTGATCAAATATGATATAATGAAGAAAAATACAAATATGAAAGAAAGTATTTGTTCGTTGGAGAGACTGGCAGTCACTTTGAGGTAGGATAAATAATCATGAGGTATGTATACTGGCAGTTGAAAAATATATACGTTTCATTGAAAAAAAGGTTTGGTTACTTGTTTATTCAAACTATTACATTTCAACTAGGAAGCATCTCATATCATCAGAATGATCTGTATTTTGTTCTGGTGAGTATTGTTTGCATGGCCTATGATTTGGTGATATCACTTCGTCATGTTGACTTTCTGAGCTCGGGGAGTTTTGATTTATACTTTTCCTGTGCAAATTTGCCTCTCGGGCATCCAACACCACATCAAAAATTCGCCTCTGTACTTGAATTTGGATATACTCAGGCAGAGAACTTGTGCACACATGCTGCTGAAAAACTTCTGCAGCGCCGTATTTTCTTTCGTTTCATTTTTAATATCTCTTTTCTAAATTGTTCTCTCGATGCTGCCTTTTGGTCTCTTTTTTTTGTTCTTCTTGCAAAAAATCTAAGACCTTATCGCATTTTCTTTTATTTATTCGTGTTGTCTTACATGTTGATTGTTTCAATTCATTCTCTGGTAATTCCACTTGGAAACTTTCTTCTGCCTGAGTATCATCAATTGGTATAGCATCGTTAGTGTAGGAGGCATTGGTGCTTCTTTGCCGATTCGTCATATGTGGAGTTAAGAAATCCATTCATTTTTCATATTTCCAAAAAACGTTATTGGTTGCTGCTTGTCCGGTAGTAGATTTTCTATTTTTCAATGCTTGTCGATGTCCATCTCGCAACTTCTTCCACATGAATCTGGCTTCTTTCACTAAAATAAAATAATGATCATTTTTCGCAGGTTCCTAGCCTCGGGCGACTCATTCAGATCCATTGCTTATGGTTATAGAATGGGTGAAAGAACGATCTCCGAAATTGTAGAAGAGGTTTGTGATGTATTGTGGAACCGGCTTCAACCCCTCGTACTATCAGAGCCTACCACTAGCGAATGGAAAAGACTTTCAAATGATCTCAAGAACAATTGTCAGTTTAATCATTGTCTCGGCCCTCGGGGCAATTGACGGCAAACATGTCAATGTTTGTCCAAATTTTGGGTCCGACTTTTCCAATTATAAAAAAACATTTTCGATTGTTTTGTTGGCAGTGGCTGATTCAAATCGAAAATTTGTGTATACAGGTGAGTCTTTGACTTGTACATATATATTAACTGTAGATTCTTGAGGCCTAAAGAAACCTTCTTTTCATTTTCAATTCTTCCGAATTCGGTTCGGTTAAAGAGATATAGCCATTTGAAAAAAAAATTGTGCTAAATGCGTGCCTGATATTATTCTCTACAAACACCTCAAAGTTCATATTTTTCAATTGAAATTGATGTGATTATTAGATATTCTGGGTGATACATTTAGAAAATACTCAAGCACTAACCTTATTTGAATAAGAATGTTACAAACACGATATTTCCTAACAAAAACGCTAAGTTTTGTCCCATCATTTCTGCAATTGGAATGCCATATTTCTCACACCAAAATAAGTTCCTTCTTCGATTTTCCTGAAGATTAGTTTGTGAACACTAATAATTTGTTCATATTTGCCTCGATACCTTGAAACTATCTTATGAAAATTAGTTTCTCACTAACCTATCCTAACTCCATTAATCAAAGTCATCTGATTCGAGGTCAATGACCTAACCTAATCCATCTTCTGTGAAGTGATATTCCACAGAATTCTAGAGAAGACGATGCCAGATGGCCGATTTTCTCTTCAACAATGGTATAGGCGAACTCAAGAAAGCAGAACGTCCCCTATCGTTAACGGAAGAACTAGTATTGTTTACTTTTCGCTAAAGGCTTCTACGCATTGCTCTTTGGAAATGCTAAACGAGTAGTTCTGATTCTCGCCGATCTAAATTTCAGTCGCGGTGCGCTGCCGGCTGCGATGTAGCCGCCACGCAAGACAAGCCGTTGTTCTGTGTCTTATCACAGGTCAGCCAGTCTGTGATAAAATGAACGACGCTTAAACGCGATAACCTTTCTACATGGATTGTGGATTCAATTCATTTATTTATTTACTCGCAGAGAATAAAGCAAACAGGTGATGCTTGTGATTTGTGATGTGAAAATCGTGTAGGGTCGATTAAAAATTCCAAGAGGATATTGTTAAGAAGAAGAAGGACGGGTATCAATAAATTTTTGTTAGAAACTTGCTTATAAACTGTGTAATTTCATGCTTCTCGGAATTCAGTTGATAAACATTGACAACATTGTTAATTTGTTAAGAGACCAGAGAAGAAACAATATTCGATTATATTTAATCCAGGGAAGCATTCAGATTTTTTATGAAATTCATGATTTTTTCCTCAAATTTCTTCGTATACATTTGGGAATAACTCGAAAACGACGCGTTTTATTGAAAAAATATAGGAATACTTTTATTCTCTAAAATGGTTGATTCTTTCGAAAATATGAACCGTTTATCCTTTTCAAGTGATTTGATAGTGTTTTTGCATGAATTTATGAGTCGACCACCCTGTAATTTTTGAACTAGGAGAGATATTGAATAAGTTTCGATTGACTGCATCATTCATGCACCATGAATAGAGTAAAAAATCAACCAAAATTCAGTTCATTTGAAATAACGGTTCCGAAGATATGAACAGCAAAGTGTTTTTTTCGTGGATTTTCGACACCCTGTATCTCCCAAACCAAACCGAATTTCGAAAAATGGTATGGCAAAAAAGTGTTTCGTTTGACGAGAGGAATCTACAGTTAAAATATATGTACAAGTCAAAGACTCACCCTGTATAGACGTTGGATCTATGGGAAGATTTAGCGATGGAATTTTTAACGATAGTGTATCTGGAAACAAATCAAAAAACGACGAATTGAAATTGTCATCTGAGAAGCCCCTATATTCAGGAGGAGTAGATATGCCATACGTTTTTGTCGGAGATGAGGCATTTCCATTGATGACCAATTTAATGCACGCTTATCCGCAATCGAGGTTTTCGGAAACAAGGATAGTGTTCAACTATCGCTTGTGCAGGGCCCGCCGAGTGGTGGAAAATGCATTTGGTGTATTAGCCGCTAGATTCAGAGTATTTAGAAGACCCTTTGAGTGCCGAGTCGAGCTTGTTGACAAAATAGTTGAAGGAGCATGTGTTTTACACAATTATTTAATGAAAAACAATTTTTATAATATGAGTGAAGATGAAATTGAGGATTTGGATGCGAGTCAACTGATACCATTAGATCATTCTGGGTTCAGAGGTTCTTCAGAGAAGAATTCTGCCGATATTTCAACACAATTAGGGCCGTCCCTTGGCAGAGAATACGTCCAGGAAATCGTTCATATCAGCAGAATGAATTATTCAATACTTTTAATTTTTTCAGTCCAATATGTATCACACGATGGTACATTCTGAAACTAGTTGCGGAATGAGCTCCTATTCCAATACGAATGCAAGAGTGTTGGAATTGCATTATTCTGCAACGAGTATTAGACGATATTTTCTCTATTTCAGTCAAATTTCGTGAAATACTGTTGAACTTCAATGAAAAATTCAGGTTATATACTCAAATCAAATCAAATAATTTATTGAACAACTCTTACGTAAATACAGCAAATACATGACTAAAATAACTGGTTGTGTTGTGCATCATTTGAGAAGAAAAACTCACAGGTATTATCTACTCCCTATAAAAAGTTGGCTGGGAGACCACAGATCTTGAAAAGGCAAGAAATTTGGTTTTCCCAAAATTGAGACTTAGTAAATTCTGATCCAACCAACATTTGATCCTGTAAAGTCCAATTTCAGAATTAAACTTCGTGTTTTCCCAGGTGTCAGCTCCGAAAAGCAAGACAGTATCATCAGCGTAAGAGACGATATCTCCTCCGATGTCTATCTTCAGTATGTCATTGATGTACAGTAAAAATAGTTGGGGACCAAGGACTGTTCCTTGTGGAATGCCGTAGGTTTAATTTTTACCTTCACTGAGATTGATCACCTATGATATACGAACTGTCAAATAACTCTTTAGAAGTTCATGAGCCACACCACGTATACCATAAGATTCCAGTTTCATTAATAGTAACTCATATTTTCTGAGTTAATATCCACTTTAGGGCAAGGGTATGATGCATACACTCACATCATTTTTTAACGTAGATTCAATATCTGCCATAAAAAAATGGGGTTCTAATTTGAAAAAATTGATTTTTCACGATTTTGTCATCCCTAACTTTGAAAGCGATTTTTTCACCCCCTGTATCATGAATCGCGATTTCGATTCTCAAAGTGGATACATCAATCTTACATCTTGAAAAATCCCAAAAATGAAAATTTTCCATCCAAAAACCTCGAAGTTATTCTTGTTTCAGCGGAGCTCTATTTTCGATTTTTTTTTCGAATTTTCCCGCTCAGAGAGAATTTTCCAACCAAAACTGAAAAATGTTACATCAAAATAACTTGAAATTTTCTAAGGAATCTATTTCTGCAATAAAAAAATGGTGTTCTAATTTGAAAAACGGAATTTGACGTCATTTCCAGAAGAACCGGAGGTGCTCATGCCTTGAAAATATTTTTGATTTCATCAGCATCGTGAAATACTTATAAGTGCTGAATTTCATGAAAATACGTTCAGTAGTTTCCCGTATAAATATGGGTGAGGTTCCTCGTGAAAGACCCTGTATACTGTATAGCTTCGCATATCGCTTGCCCAAGCATATTTCAAGGGAAAAAGGTTTTGTCAGCAATATATCATAACATTCCTTATATTTTGAATAATCTTCTCTCATTTCTTTTTCTACGTGCTCTGTGCAGGCTTTCCATTTTTTAGCTGTTCACTTTTCAAGAGCCTCATTTCAAAGATATTTATTCCACTCAATTTTCTGCCAAATTTGTTCGAAATATTAATGACAAAACAAAATGTCAGTGTTATTTCCAACACCAACCTGAATTCTGCAACTCAAAATATTACTGAATGGGTATTACCAACATAATTTCGATTTTCCAAAGCCCCCCGAGATGTCAATCATTCTTGGATGGACTATATATTATATTATCGCTCGCCGTCCGTTGCGGGTTCAATCTCGGGTTCAATGCATGATTGGCATGGCAACAGAACATGAAATATTCAGACAGAGCACTATCGAGGTTGGTTGGAAATCAACTTCTCTCACAGAAGGGTATATTGACAACTCCATTCAAAATAAAATAGACTGCAGAAGAAATTTCAGGCGACACAAGTTGCGAAGTAGATAATACCTCAACCTCCACTTTCTCCACACGTTCCTTATGGGATATCCATAGGTAATGATATAAATGCAAACTAAATGTAAACTATTCAGAATGTCACAACATGTCCAATAGTCCCCCTATGAATTTTTCGAATTGTTCCATAGGGAGCATAAATATTAATATATCGAAATGAACATAGAAATTCACATTATGTCAGATTTGTCTTTTATGCAAAATAAAAATTCATTTCTATAGAGAATTCATATTCAATTCGTGATGGTCGACGAAAAATCTTGTAATCAACTGGTTTATTAATTCAGCGATTAATGGTCTCAAACATTAACGCGCTTGCTCCGCTCATGCGTTAAAATATTTCGACCATTAATCGCAGTCATTAATAAACTAGTTGATTACGGTGGGCGTTTAATGAAGTGTGTTTTTATTTCAAGTTGCATTTGGAAATGGCTTCACTTTGAGAACTGAAATTTTGTGGGTAGACTCAGAAAGGATTGGAGTTCTTAATGAGATAATTGAGATCTATTTCATTTCGACAGTTGATTTTTTTTCTGTCAAAAATAGAAGAAAAAAAGCTAGCTCATGCTTCTGTTTTATTTCAAACGAAAGACCCATGAAAATAGTTCAACTTCCGATTAAAAGTGAATCTACAGATAATTTCGTTCAGAAAAACAACTTGAAATACGGAATTGGCAGGGAATGGCCAAATTCAAAGTTTAGCGGGAAATAGTTTCTGCTTTACCTACATTCATAGTTCAGCAATTTTCCGATAGCAAGCGCCATTGTACATTTCATTCATCAGGGACAGTACTATAATTCCATTTAATGAATGAGATGAGAGAGTAGTTTTGATATAGCAAGTATTCATAAGCGTATCATGGAGTGTGATATGGGTAACGATAAATCTATTTAATATATTCAGAGGAGCAATTATTTTTTATATACATACTAGCTGGCCCGGCGAACTTTGTTTCGCCTAAATGATACCTATGGCTTGGTTAGATTTCTGAACTGTCAAATCGAGTTGATTCTAGATCAAGCTCCGATCACCGGTGATATGCTTTGTGAAACCCCCGTTAAATTTGTATAAACTTACCATTGCTATTTTTTCAAGCAGGATATAAATTAGGCATAATGAAAATTCTGTCAAATGTCATCTGTCAAATGCCATCTGTAAAATGTCATCTGTCAAATGTCAAACGTCATCTGTCATCTGTCAAATGTCATCTGTCAAACGTCATCTGTCAACTGTCATCTTTTCCATGGATATGAGCTGTCACACAAAACAGAAAAACAAAAATAATATGTCAAATTATGGGCAATTTTGATTTCAGTTATTTCCGCAAAAATATTTATTACCCAAACATAAATCAAAAACATTTCAGAAATATAGAGAAAAGATGAAAATGGACAACTCACGATTGATGCTGATCGTCACAATCCGATTCACTCTACATTCCGGTAAAAATTCACTGTTCCACCAACTTGAGATCTTTACCCGCTTTTGATCTGATAATAGCCTTCCATGTTATTATAAGTTCTATGCAAATCACACAATAATTGTATACATCGCCATTCATACTCTGGTCTATACCATTTCTGAATTTCCTACCCTTCAAGAAAATGAAATGCACCGTTGCCAGACTACTTCATGGCTTATAACTTCACAACGTTCTATTTTATTATTGCATTTCTATTGAATACCGTGAAACTTCATTCTACTACTATTAATCCCCATGGAATATTCCTATACCGTTGGTAAGACCTACTGCACTTTCAACTATTCACTTGACATGCGATTCTGTGGAAGAAAAACTAACCTCCTTTGTCCAAATGTCAAAACCTATATAAATACTCTATGATTGCTCGATTGGTGGTAGGAAAAAGGAAGGTTTTTTTTTTCTGTAGGATTTTTTTAGGATATTTTGTAATATTATAAACCTTGCCCTAACAATAATAAACACAACAAAAGAAGAATTGTCCAATTTGGTGCGATCGTTTGAACAATATGGCATTTCGAAGTTTTGAACCAACCATAGATCCTCTTTTATTAATATAGATAGCGAGTCCATTTCTCTCGTTCTATTTTATTATGGCATTTCTATTGAATACCGTGGAACTTCGTTCTACCACTATTAATCCCCATGGAATATTCTTATACCGTTGTTAGGTATTCTGTGGTAAGACCTACTGCACTTTTAACTATTCACTTGACATGCGATTCTGTGAAAGAAAAACTAACCTCCTTTGTCCAAATGTCAAAACCTACATAAGTTCTCTATGATTGCTCGAGAAAAAGGAAGGCTTTTTTTTCTTTTCTGTAGGATTTTTTTGGGAATATGTTGTTATATAAACCTTGCCCTAACAATAATAAACACAACAAAAAAAGAATTGTCCAATTTGGTGCGATCGTTTGAACAATATGGCATTTCGAAGTTTTGAACCAACCATAGATCGCCTTTTATTAATATAGATTTGTATCGGCTATCTCAGACACTGCGGCTAACGATTTTGATGAAATTTGGTTTTTAGATAGGATATCGCTTATTTTGATTCTATCAATATGTAGGTGCCTGTCCTGAGAAAATGCAATTTTACGCAAAAAAACAGACAAGTTTCGTGATTATGACCCGATTTGATTCGAAATTGGTTTGTGGGGGTTTTCGGGGTCAGAGATCATGATTTTTTGTCGATTTTAACAAATTGAAGGTGGCGACCTGATAATAATGATGATAAGACAAATTTTGTTATTATGGCCCGATTTAATTCGAAATTGGTATATAGGGGTTTTCGGGGTCGGATATTATGATTTTGTTGTCAAAATTCTAGAATTCAAGATGGCGGACCAGTTTTGTTACGTTTCAGAATCGTGTGGGTTGGAGATTTTTTTTTTTTGTAAAAACTTATGAATTCAAGATTGCGGCTTCGAGATGACAACTCTTTTTTACAAGCTTTTATTTAGTTTCACCTGTCCCGGTGTCTGTCTGTCTGTCTGTAATCAAATCTTGCAAGTTGAATATGGCACACTTCTAATGGTCCGATTAATTTGAAATTTGGCAGGTGTACATAATTCTGATGACAATGCATCATGAAATATTTGTTATAGAAAAAAAACAAAATGGCGGCTTCAAAATGGCGGATGAGTTTTGTGATTATGATCCGATTCTATTCAAAATTAGTATCTGGGGGGTTTTGGGTTCGACAATGATGATTCTATGGTCAAAATTGGAAAATTCAAGATGGCGGCTACAATATGGCGGACGAGTTTTGTGATTATGATCCGATTCTATTCAAAATGGGTATCTTGGGGTTTTCTGGGTCGGAAATTACGATTCTTCAAAATCGAGGAATTCAAAATGGCGGCTTTTAAATGGCGGATGAGTGTTGCTACCATAAAAGCTTGTCTTGAAAAATGTTTTTTTCATTATAGCTTGTTATGTTTATGGACTGGTTTCATTGAAAATTGGTAAGAGGAGGTTTTTGGGATAAGTGATCAATATTTTTTAAAATTTATGAACTCAAGCATAGGCGACCACATGATGGCCTTATCATTTTTCAGCACAACACCCTAAATATTTCAATAATTTTAATTCTGCTCTCTCCTGAGAAAAATTTTGGCCCCCCCTCTGAGAAAAATTTCTGCGGGCACCCACGAACTCAAGATGGCGGCTCGAAAGTGACGAGTTTTTTTATTATGTCGGATTCTATTCAAAGATGGTATGAGAATCAATCAATGAAGACTGATTTAACAAAGTAAATTTATTAAATGAACAAACAACACCAATAAAACAATATAGGACGTAAGATAATATCATTTATTTCTCTGAAGGAAAAACCATTTTGGTTCAAGATGCTACCAGTATCATCATCATCAATACATTTACCCCCTCCCCTAGGGGAGGGGGTAAATGTTTAGTAATCGTGAATAATTTTTTTTTAATTCAAAACGATATATAAAGAAAGGTTTCTTTTGGGTTTTGGGTTGGTGAAGTCTGTTTGGAGATTATTCTTGGGATCATACTGGTTACCTCTTTTTTATAACCAACATCAACTTACCATCAGGTGAAGCTGCCAAGAAAGGTTTTTCGCTGTCAATGAAAAGGCCGGCAGGTTGCACTCTACATCCAACTTTTTCCTCCAGTTTCTTGGGAGCCACTATTTCATGTTTTTCCATAAAATATACTGGAGATATGATTAAGGTTCTTATGTCCACTATAAAGAATTTTATGTACCAACGAATGGCATCTCGTGGTCTTCCTTCTATTCATCACTGCCCCGAAATTCGAAGCTGTCAACCTGTGTGTGATTTTCAAATTGACCCACTGTCAGTTCGGAAATCACATTCCTCTGTTCTTCGGTAACCTTAAACATGATATAGAATACATCATTTAAGCTATAGGTAACTAACTAGATGATAAACAAAACAAAATAATTCACCTTGAAGTTATCTGGCTTGATTTTTTTCAGTTCTTTGATTTCGTCTTCCGTTGGTTCCACTTGTTTGGCGTGTGGACCATAATCGAATTTTTCCATTTTGTCCTGCGACGTTCGTTGGCCTTGTTCCAGTGTCTTCGCGCGTTTTTTAGTATGCTCTTTTTTTTGCGTCTCTATATATTTTTTGAAAAAAGGACCGGGTGCAAATGACATCCTTTTTTGGTATGGTTGAATGTGCCATTCGACACCTTTGTCATATCTGAGTGCTGTAAGGTGACATCGTGACTGGAAAGAGCCTCTTCCAATCAAATTTAATCGTTTACCGGCATTGAACCCTGCCAGAATGTTCATGAATAACTCAGCTCTGTTATTAGTTTCGTTGTCAATCACCGATGGTGGTACAATAATAATCTTTACAGAAAGAGTGATCTTTGAAAACATGATAGATACCTTGGGAAAGCTCTCTTTTCAAAATTGTACCATCACACAATTATAAATTGCAGCTTGCGCTACCTTCTGGAGTAGAGATATTGTCTCATTTTTCAACAGTTTTTTTGCTTCTGCGGATATACTTTTATCCTTCTTCAAATTATGCAGATATTTTCCATGATTTTTTGTCGCATGATTCGAACATTCTATTTTTGTAACCGATCGTCCATAAGGTACCTTTGATATTATATTCGAGAAAGTACTGGAGTCACCATCAGCAATGAATTTTTTATAGCGAAGTCCATGAATTTCCTCACTTTGACAAAATTCCTCAACTATAATATCCGATTCCATGGACGCCGAACTTCCAGAATAATTTCGGAAGCAAACATGGGATTTGGCTTCTACATTTTTGTTAGCTGCTCTTGCGCATATCATGCAGTATTTATTTCGAACTCCCAAAAACAATAGTTTGCCAGTTTCTTTGCCAATAATGGCACCCTGAAATTGAGTTATTATAACTCATGCAATTGGTTTAAAGCTACTATTACAGATGAAAATCAATTGAATAATGGATATATTATTCTGTAGGAGTAGATAAAATAACATACTTCCATAAAAAGTATGTTTCATCATTTAGAATATTAACTTACCACCCCTGACGCAGCATTATAGTTATGTCCGTAAGACCGTTTCGACCAACCAGCATCCAAGTACACAGTTATAAATGGTACATTATCTGGATCAACATCTCCCCTTTCAAGTGCCAATCTTTTTTCTTCTTCGCCAGATTCTTGCATTTCTTGGAAAACATGAGAATGCCAAACCTTTCGAATTGTTATATATGCATGAATTGAATTTATATACAGTGTCACCAAGAGAGTGCTCATAATATGGGATTTTTTTCGAGTTCTAATTTTTAATCTGTCGGAAACTCCCCATAGAATGTTAGTATAGGGTTCTCGGATGGCGAAGTGGGTAAAAAACTACAAAAATATTTCAACCACACATGCATTCTCAAAGATTTTACTATCAGTGTAATTTGGACTGGCTCGGCAGCTTTCACTAATTTTTATTACCATAAGCGAATAAAGTAAGAATTGAGAAGGCAGATTTTAGCCTACTTCTCCATCCGAAATTGCCTGCACATTATTTATCAAAACATAATACCTTTCAATTTTATAAAAAGTGTATTTGTTCATAGAAGGTACGTCCATACAACTCAACAACTCGTCTGTATGGGCATAAGTACTACCAGTACCTACAGTTCCCCAAACTGCCCCATTATTGATAACAGATTGTGGTCGATTAGGATCTTCTGTACTCTTCATAATTTCATCATCACATACAGTGCATTTGAATAGAATATAGCTTACGAGTCCCAGGCCTTTTCTTTTTCAACGTATAACATACCGGAAGTACATTTTTTGGAATGGTCGTATTAAAAGGGAATCGCCCACTTCAACAACCAACCCAGTTGGACTATTCTGTTTCCCTCTATAACTTCATTCGTGTCAAGTTCTCAATAGAATGGTTTTCCCTGGATTTCCAAGTCGTGGTCCATGATGCTGGAAATATATAGCAAACATTTACTGGGTTCCCGGAGTGGAGCGAGAGAATACGGATACAAACGGATATACAATCACGTGACTTCGGAGCGCAGAACAGAGAGGAAAGTGTCAACTTGGTGTCAACAGACTGAATTGCCAACGGAGCAAGCGAATAGAAAGGAGCTGAGGGATATGTATATGTTATTCGCAATAGCCGAAATCGGCCACTGTCTGAAATTTTTGCCCACAACGCGTTATGGGTATCCAAATTTACCCACGATGCGAATAGATGTTCTTTTTTCGAGCACTGAGTAAAGCAGAATACCCAGAACGCGTTGTGGGTAAATTAGATAATTTTATTAATTAACTTTTCCGCACTATTGCGGGAAACTTTCCGAATCGAAAATAATGCGGTAAAGTAGTTAGTTAGGCCAGGTTGTAGAAAAAATATTTTTCCGTCGACCATAGAATAAAAGCTCATTTTAACGCACTCGAAATCATCCATTAATGACCTATTTTAATGCATGATTTCTTATTAATGCATGATTATCATGGCAACCGACCATAAAATATTCAGTCAGAGCAATATCGAACTTGGTTGGAAATCAACTTCTGTCAAAGAAGGGTATATTGACAACTCCATTCAAAATAAAATAGACTGCAGAAGAAATTTCAGTTGATAAAAGTTACGAAGTAAATAATACATCAACCTACACTTTTTCCACACATTCCTTATCGGACATCATAGGTAATGATATAAATGCAAACTAAATGGAAACTATTCAGAATGTCACAACATGTCCAATATTCTCTCTATGAATTTTTCGAGTTGTGTCATGGGGAGCATAAATATTAATATATCGAAATGAACATAGAAATCTACATCATGTCAAATTTGTCTATTATGCAAAATAAAAATTTATTTCAATTCACATTTTCATATTCAATTCGTGATTAGGTCGACGGAAAAATCTTGTAATCAACTCGTTTATTAATTCAGCGATTAATGGTCTCAAACATTAACGCGCTCGCTCCGCTCACCCGTTAAAATATTTCGACCATTAATCGCTGTCATTAATAAACTAGTTGATTAAATAACTATTAACATTACCAAAACGTGACATTTTGAAATTTGTTTGGAATGATGTTGCCATGGAAGTACATATTATATAATTTCATAAGACTCTATCGTGTTATCATTAGGATTGAAAATTGCATTGGATGTAGTTTTCGATGTTATGTTGACATGATTGGCCGAAATGGTTCCATATGATACAAAATCATAAAATTGGATTTTTTGTTAGAACTGTCGAAAAATTTTCAATCATACAGTCCTACAACATTATGTTATAGCTTCAAAACCAAATTTATTAATAAAAAAACTAGGAACACCGTTGGATTTCTTTCAAAAAAGTGCCTGAAGAATGTTTTCACAGAAACAAGAAGTATTAAAAACTAAACACGTAACGGGGTTGGATCAGAAATGCACAAAATCGGAAAACACCTTGTATCTTCGAACAAGTCAAGATACCAATGTGCTGTTTTCGGCATTCATTTTCTCACAAAAATCGATCTCGTATCATGGAGGCTAGTTTTTCTCTAACTCCTCTAGAAATTGGTGTTTCATATCAAAAGTGTCCAATTTGGACCACTCCGTACATAAGTGATAGTTTTGAGTTATCGCGAAATGAAAATTTCTATATCTGTCACACATATTCCATTGCAAGAAATACTGAAGGGTTGGCCAACTTGTTAACTAGATTTCATACAAAATTATATCAAAAAATTGATGAATTGTGTTTTTTTATGACTGAAAAACATAAATAGGTACTACTTTGTTACCCCACAAAAAACGAGAATAAAAAAAATGGTAACATACAAATATGTTGAAAAAATACTTCTGTATTGGATAATACAATAGAATGAGTACCAAAATATTTGAGTAAGTACATAATATCAATTTGAACAAATATTTTCGAAACAAGATACTATACTATATACTATACACCTCGGTGGTCCAGTGGGCTGAATAGCCGGCTGGGGTACTGAAGGTACCGGGTTCGAATCCCGGTTGGTCATGGATGTTGTAAATGTCTGGTGGTGGTGAACGGCTAATGACCAAAGCAGTCGATGCCGAATTATTAAAAAAAAAAAAAAAAAAGATACTATATCGGTAACATGGTTTCGAAGATGTCTTATCTACCTGCGGCATCCATAGGTACATACTTTCGATTGCTATAATTTCTTCTCCGAATAAAGTTTTCTTTTCGTTTGAAACTTTCGGAGATTTGTTCTAGTTGATACTTTTTTCCAATTAAGTGATTGGTGTGATTTCTTATATTCCACCCCGTGAAACAACTTATAAATTTGAGAGCTTTCACTTTTGAAAATAGAAGGACCTTATAATTGATAGCAGTAGTACAAGATCTGTAATCCTTGAAGTTATCTGCGTGCATCTGTATAATCTTGTAGGACCGGCCAGAATTAACTTCGAGAGGAATTCTCAAGGGTGATATTGGTGAAAAATATTCAACTTTGTCTAGAAGAACTCTTTCAATGCAGCTATAAACGGAATCTATCTCCTGAACACATGAATGTCCTGTAGTTGTGAATTCCATAATTATACTCTCGACTGATGAGTTCAGCTGTAGAAAATAATACGACATAAAAGAATTGCGATTTTGTGGTACCCAAATACCGCTCCAAAGAATTAAGTTCTTCAAGTTTTTATTGTCAGCAACAACGGCTTCCAGAATTTCAATCAAAGCACTAGCTAAATCATTGCCAGCCATCAACATTTCATGCCACTCAGCACAGTATACCTGTTTTGTAGTGGACAATATAGCCGTTAAATCATATAAATTGAGTTCGCTTTCATAATAGGAATTACTTATTTCAGCTTTGGGACACGGCAGAACATTTTGTGAGTCAAAAACCAAAAACGGGCATTCTTTGTTTTCTCTATCTTTGGTTTTTCATTTCATGCTGCTGTTTTTTCTTTTATGTGGTTCTTATATTCTTCAGCCTTTTCTGGAGTCAACAAATTCTCCCTTCGTTCAATTTTACCTCTTCACAGACGTCACACCTGTCTTTTTTTGGAACCTGAAAATATAAATTATAACGTGTAGAAAAAATGTGTCTATAAAAAGACTCCTTCACAGTTTTCTTTTGAGCATTCTCGCAAAACTCAACGTAGAGTCTGTACATCTTCTTTATACTTAGCGTAGCATTTGGGTTCTCTCTTTGTGTATTAGCCCTACAATAGTGCGATGCAACCTTGGGGAAAGACTCTATATGCTGAAGAAGGAGGATCACGTCCCACAAACTGAATAAATGTGAGAAATGTCGAAGTACACCACCAGGTGGCAGCACCACAGGGAGACAATGACTTACCGGTTTCTGGCTTATTAGCTGTCATCATGAAACGGCAGAACTTATATTACTCCCTGACAGGAACTATTGAGTACAATTTTGTACGATGTTAGGGACGTGATCCTCCTTTTTCATTATTAATATTTGCGGGCTCCAAAACCGTATGAACCGGGCGTATTCTACTTCCCTCGGTACACTGCATCAAACTCCGGAGTGAGTTGTTGCGGAATCCGTTTGGGAAAAATGAATGTACGTAGAGATCTGGTTTTTGAAAGAACCTCCGGTATGAAGCGTAGACATTTGCCCCCTGGGTGGAACATTGTACAAAACTATACTCAATAGTCCTGCCAGGGAGTAATACAGGGTGATTCACCATAAACTGGACAAGCATATGCAGTCGTGTGGACGACAACGGGGAAGTCATTTTTGCTTTATGACATACTAGCGACCCGCCCCGGCTTCGCACGGAAGCAATGCAATCTTTATAAACAACGGTAGTGCCGGCCCGCACCGCTAAGTCCCTGCATTTTGAATCCGTAATATTCATTTTCCGTCGACCATAGAATAAAAGCTCATTTTAACGCACTCAAAATCATCCATTAATGACCTATTTTAATGCATGATTTCTTATTAATGCATGATTATCATGGCAACCGAACATAAAATATTCAGTCAGAGCACTATCGAGCTTGGTTCGAAATCAACTTCTGTCACAGACTCACAGAAGGGTATGTTGACAACTCCATTCAAAATAAAATAGACTGCAGATGAAATTTCAGGTGGTACAAGTTGCAAAGTAGATAATACTTCAACCTCCATCTTCTTCATACGTTCCTTATGGGATATCATAGGTAATGATATAAATGCAAACTAAATGTGAACTATTCAGAATGTCACAACATGTCCAATATTCCCTCTATGAATTTTTCGAATTGTTCAATAGGTAGCATAAATATCAATATATCGAAATGAACATAGAAATTTACATTATGTCAAATTTGTCGATTAAGCAAAATAAAAATTCATTTCTATCGAGAATTCATATTCAATTCGAGATGAGGTCGACGGAAAAATCTTGTAATCAACTCGTTAATTAATTCAGCGATTAATGGTCTCAAACATTAACGCGCTCGCTCCGCTCACGCGTTAAAATATTTCGACCATTAATCGCTGTCATTAATAAACTAGTTGATTAAATAACTATTAAATTACATGCTGTAAAGGGCCATATTGATGTATATTGAATGGACAATATGTTTAAGGTACCTACTTAATTGGATAAGGATTGATGCTGTATTGCTCAAAATAACTTCCTAAATAAGCCATTTTTTCCCGTAAAATGTGAAGGATGAAAAATGGTTATTGTGAGTTATCCTTGAGAGATAGACATATACCATCGCGGACTTTTTTGTAAGCGCAAAAAAATGTGTTTATTTAAGACATCACATTAGAAACCTGTAAATTCATAGGTGTATCATACAATATATAAACCTTCCTCTTGAAAAAAAAGCGTTTCAAAATCCGTTGCGTATTTTTGAAGATTTAAGCATACATAGGGACAGACAGCGAAAGCGACTTTGCTTTCAAAAATTTCGGCCGAAATATTTTTTACTGGAGACATGTGAAAAAAAAATTGAGTTCGAATTATGACAAAATCGAGTACGTTGAAATAGTGCTTTTCAAATTGGCAACCGAGAAAAAAAAATTCAAACTTTGCAGGCTTTCCGCCATTTTGAGATTTTTTTTCAGAATTCTACACCACAATTGAATTGAGCCCTCAAAAATACTAAGATGTGATCAGTAACCGTTATTTCAAATATCACGCATAACTCACCACAGTTATCAGAATATTGCTCAAAGTTGACATTAAACACCCTGTATCTCGCATTCTCGCTTATGCGTTGAAAACGGGGTATATGTCATAAGGCAAAAATGACTACCTCGGTGCCATCTACACGGCTACATATGTTTGTCCAGTTTATGGTGAAACACCCTGTATATATAAGTCTTGAATTGTTATTGTTTTTTTTTTACTTTTCTTCTGATTATAATTTGATAAGCAAGTGAATATAATATACGTGAAATTAGGGATGAGCGATATTTTATTCACTGTGATTATTAAATCACTGCTTTCTCAAAGTCACAGGTAGTCACTGTTCCGTACCAGTAATGAAGAGCGTGATTTGATCACAGTAACTGGCATCAAAGCAACAATGACGTGATATCTGTTTGGACGGTGAATTTCGGTATTCACTTCACTCCAAATATGAACTTCAATCTCTGTAAGGTACTATTGGATATGTCACTGCGATCGCCCCGCATCATCAACCAACACCATAAGGATCATTTTCCTATATTACCGTAAGAATAACATGGGTGACACGCGAATTAGCGCCTTATGACATGGACCAAAACTATGAAAATACCATAGAATTATAAATATAGAATTTGAGCGTAGTGTCTAATAAGTATACAAAAGTGTGGCAATCGTTCCCCTTAAATCCAGGGTCAGTCATCGCTATACGCATGCCTAGGGAGAAGAGAAGGGACATGTTATTCTGTATCCATGGATACCGTATGTGACTCAATACAAACAGAGACAAATAACAAATCTGCATCCGCTGATCGCCACGATGCCCCTATGTTCCCACTCTCCGTTATCGCACATGCTCACTAGTCTCACTGACCCTAGGCACAGCCCTTTAGATGTTTCACTTTTAATTTCGAGGATCAAATTATAGGTATAGAATTATGTGGAAAATACATAGTTATTTACGACATCACATTAGAAACCTGATGTAAATTAATCAGTGTTTCTCTACAATATTATGCAAGTATCATACATATAAACCTTCCTCTTGAATCACTCTATCTATTAAAAAAAAAGCGTTTCAAAATCCGTTGCGTAGTTTTGAAGATTTAAGCATACATAGGGACATACAGACAGACAGCGAAACCGACTTTGCTTTATTACAAGCTTTTATTTAGTTTCACCTGTCCCGGTGGCATATTTCCGTTCCCTATACAGTCAGCGCGACAGGTCGCTCTCACCGTATAGGAAACGGAATGCACAATGAAACACTCCGTTTCCTAGCAGATATGCGCGATGTGCTCACTGTCCTGTTAGTCTTCTGGGTGCCGATGGGTCAAATTGCAAATTATTAATAAAGTAATACTTTCTGTATAGCTTTATTAGGTAGAGTCCACCACATTTTTTCTCTGTGAACATTTTTGTATAGTCGCGGATTTTTTTCAGCAAACCTCACGTAACTCGACCATATTTTCATTTTTCTTGAATCAAACATACTTTTTTTGTAAAATGCAATCATAAAAACAATCTTGGAGAAATGAGAAAACATGATTGTCTACCAACATAAACATGACTGATAATCGCATTTTTTCAAAGTTATTACCCTCCGAATTTTTCAGAATCGGTTGATACAACGATATGAAGTATGAAAATGCAATTGTCCGACAAAAAATGTGGCGATTTCCTTGTCCGACAAATGGAAAACGAAGATTTTTTGGGATGAAAAAATTATGAATAATGTCTTTTTTTCTTATTCTCTCTCCACCTTGAAAATACGTCGCGTTCATTCAATAATTAAAGAAATCACTGCTCTAATTTGGTTATGAATAGACTATATGCATTTATCCTTATCGGATATAACTTTGCTCATGTTACAAATAAACATTTGATTTTTTGAGGACCATTTGAGAAGAATGTGCTGAATATCATCCAGCTGTCCGACGAATAAAGATCGGCAATTTCAGTTGTTGCCGATATAATATTCTCAGTAGTGATGGAGTGTTCTTTGTGCAGCAAACATTTAGAAAATATCCGTGGCTTTAGAACGAAAAAGGAGGAAGTGACATCCTCAAACTGTGCAAAATATTCTTGGCATCAAGGGGACATCATAATCACAAATATGAAGATGTCATTCTACCTGACGATTGGTGTGATATTTTTACTGGATACCATTCGTCTTGTTACAATGAATTCAATGTGAGGAAGAGGTATTTTCATAGTTTTTTTTTATTTGATTTGAATAAAAATGTCAGTTAACAATTTGAATTATACACTTTCAAATCAATAGTTTCATTCCAATAATAATCGAAAAAAGTTTCTGAAACAGAACCATTATATTCAACTATATAGACTAAGGATTTGCCGCATTTTATATGATTGACAGTTGTTTTTTCTATACAACGAATCTCTCTTAAATATAAATTCATTCTTGTTCAATAAATATTAATGAATTTAAAAACTCAAAAAAATCTTCGATTTTCATCTGTCGGACAAGAAAAACGCCACATTTTTTTTCGGACAATTGCATTTTTATATTTCATATGGTTATATAAACCGATTCTGAAAAAATCAGGAGTGTATTGATAATCAAAAAAATGCGATTTTCAGTCATTCAAATTGGTAGACAATCAAGTTATCTCATTTTTCTCAGATTGTTTTTATGATTGCATTTTACAAAGAAAGAGTACGTCTGATTGAAAAAAACTGAAAATATGGTCGACTTACGAGAGGTTTGCTGAAAAAAATCCGCGACTATACAAAAATGTTCACAGAGGAAAAATGTGGTAGACTCTACTTAATAAAGCTTATACAGAAAGTAAGAAAACTTTATTAATAATTTGCAACCCAGAAGACTAACAGTACAGTGAGCACATCGCGCATATCTGCTAGGAAACGGAGTGTTCCATTGTGCATTCCGTTTCCTATACGGTGAGAGCGACCTGTCGCGCTGACTGTATAGGGAACGGAAAAATGCGTCCCGGTGTCTGTCTGTCTGTCTGTAATCAAATCTTGCAAGTCAAATATGACAACACTTCTAATCGTCCGATTGATTTGAAATTGGCAGGTGTACATAATTCTGGTGACAATGCATCCTGAAATATTTTTTAAAGAAAAAACAAAATGGTGGCTCCAAAATGGCGGATGAGTTGTGTAATTATCATCCGATTCCATTCAAATTTAGTATCTGAGGGTTTTTGGGCTCGACAATGATGATTCTTCTGTCAAAATTGAAAAATTCAAAATGGCGGCTACAATATGGCGGACGAGTTTTGTAATTATGATCCGATTCTATTCAAATATGGTATCTGGGGGTTTTCTGGGTCGGAAATTACGATTCTTCAAAATTGAGGAATTCAAAATGGCGGCTTCAAAATGGCGGATGAGTGTGTTATTATAAACCAACTCTTCGGAATGGGATTCTATGAATTGGTTATTATAAAAGCTTGTTTTGAAAAATGATTTTTTCATTAGAGTTTGTACTATTGTGACAAGTACGGCCCTGTACATTCAAAGCGCTATGGGGCCGATCGAGAGGTTTCTGGAAACGCGTGGAGTGTTCCAACTGACGTTACGGCCGTGATGATTCGGAAAGGTTCCAGACGGTCCGGACTTAACTAGAAACAATCGGCGTGATGCATATAAGGGGCCCATCGACGATGAGAGCATTCATTCAGTTAGAGACGAGCGCCGGGTGAAAATAAATAGTGCCAAATAAATCAGTAGAAATAAATTGTACAAACTACAGACTTTTGTTAGAATAAGTTCATTAGTTATTAATTATTAGTGTTATAAGCATGGGCGTAGATAGGGGGGGCCTGGGGGGGGACGCCCCTCCCCCAGAATCCACGGTGCCCCCGAAAAACTGAAAAACACATGTGTTTTTCCTTGCTCGTTTTCCACTGTGCCCCCTCAGGCCCCCCCCCAGGAAAAAAGGCTAGCTACGCCCATGGTTATAAGTGGTGTAAATAAATAGTTTATTGAACCCGGACGTTATTATAACGAAGAAAACGTTACACTATGTGATGATGATACCCCGTTTTCGACGCATAAGCGAGATACAGGGTGTTTTATTTCAACTTTGAGCAATATTCTCATAACTGTGGTGAGTTATGTGTGACATTTGAAATAACGGTTACTGGTCACATCTTAGTATTCTTTGGTCTCAATGCAATTGTGGTGTAGAATACTGAAAAAAAAATTCAAAATGGCGGAAAGCCTACAATGATAGAAGCACTATTTCAACAAGCTCGATTTTCTGATATTTTCCGTGAAAAAATTTTTTCGAAATTCGAACTCAATTTTTTTTACCTTTCTTCAGTCAAAAAAAAATTTCGCCCAAAATTTTTGGAATTTTCCATGGTTGAACTATCTTCAATTCTGAATATTTGGGTGGAAACAGAATAAAAACATATCAATTGGTTTCCTTTTTGTAGTCTTCCAAAGATTACGCTCGGAGAATTTTCATAATTTTTATTCGAAAAACTGGAGGCCGTAGGAAGGCCAAATTTAGGTTATGAGCTGCCCGTGTGACCCGGACGGAAATATGAATTTATAAACCAAAAAAATTTTTTTTCGAAAAACTTTGGTGGGAATCGAACTCTCCACTTTCGATTTACTAACGTCGCTTTGGTAACGGAAATTTATGAGATTAAAATAAACCCAATTCATACTCGTAGAGAGTTCGAATCTTAACAAAGTTTTTTGAAAAAAATTGTTTTTGTTTATAAATTCATATTTCTGTCCGGGTCATTCTGGCAGCTCATTAGCCTAAATTTGGCCTTCCCACGGCCTCCAGTTTTTCGAATAAAAATTATGAAAGTTCTCCGAGCGTAATCTTTGGAAGGCTACAAAAAGAAAACCAATTGATATGTTTTTATTCTGTTTCCACCCAAGTATTCAGAATTGAAGATAGTTCAACCATTGAAAATTCCAAAAATTTTGGCCTTCGTACGGCACCGAGCGTAATTTTTGGAGGGCTACAAAAAGAAAACCAATAGATGTTATTTCATTCTGTTTTCACCCCAGTAGTCAGAATGTAAGATAGTTCAACCATGAAAAATTTCAACAATTTCGACCGAATTTTTTTTTCACTGGAGACATGTAAAAAAAGAGTTGAGTTAGAATTTCGAAAAAAATTTTTCACGGAAAATCTAAGAAAATCGAGTACGTTGAAATAGTGCTTTTTAAATTGGCAACCGAGAAAAAAAATTCCAACTTTTCAGGCTTTTCGCCATTTTGAATTTTTTTTTCCAGAATTCTACACCACAATTGAATCGAGCCCTAAAAAATACTAAGTTGTGACCAGTAACCGTTATATCAAATATCACGCATAACTCACCACGGTTATGAGAATTTTGCTCGAAGTTGACATTAAACAGCCTGTATTTCGCTTATGCGTCGAAAACAGGGTATATGTCATAGGGCAAAAATGACTAACTCGGTGTCATCCACACGGCTATATATATTTGTCCAGTTTATGGTGAAACACCCTGTATAAGTTCTGCCGTTTCAGTTGGTTCCCGCAGCAGGATAAGGCTATATGGTTCTGATGACGGCTTATAAGCCAGAAACCGGTAAGTCATTATTTCGATGACTTAACACATGGTGAATGCACTGATTAGATTTTGTTTCGACCAAATTGAGCATATTGGCAACATTTCGTTTTTTCCTCTTCAGGTGGCGCTATTCACAATTTATGATAGATTGTAATTAGTTATTTCAAATATTCGAATTTATTCTGGTGAACATGCGTCAACAGCCCATAATTTTGTCAAGCAATAATTTGGGAATATATTCTTGATATTTTAATTCATATTAGTATGGAGGAAAAGTATAAGACTTTCACCATATGAAAATGTCATTCTGTGGTCATGTCATAATAGACTTTGGCAGATCAGCTGTTGATTAATCAATCAAATCCATCAAGGGAAAAAGAGCGTAATGACGTTGTATGACATTGCGGCCCGCCACGAAACATTGCTGATATTCTCGATTTGGTCGATTCCATTCAAAATTTGACGAGTGCTTATACCAGTATTCTAGGCATTTTAGTCATTCGGGGCTATTCACTAAGCAAAGTTGTTATGGATAGCAACTGTAAATCGTCGTTATCCCATGTAATAAGCATGGGATAACGACGATTTACAGTTGCTATCCATAACAACTTTGCTTAGTGAATAGCCCCGATTGTCTTCCTGTGGTGGTGCCACTTGGTGGTGTACTTCGGAAAGTAGATATCTACTAGTCCATTTCTCACATTCTATATGCTCCTTCACGAAATTGACGTCATCATCCATTACTCTATGCTTGCCAATCATCGTTATGTCGCGCTTATTAAACACAAGCAGGCCGTCCCAGCTTCGCAGAGCGCTCATTTTCCAAACTGTCAATGATAAAAAATGAATATAGAAAGAACTGTTATGACAGAAAATAGACTGCAGTTTTTAGGAATACTTTCTATCGAATGTGATATAACGAGCAGTCTCGAGTATGATTCTACAATAAAAGAATTAGCTGATATTAAAATAAGAAAAAAACAATTTTTCTAGTGAAATTTTATTTTGAAGGTAACTGATCTACAGCTTTACGATACCCGTGTATCTTTTGTGATGAATTTATTTATTCCTTAATCCCGATGCAGCAATAAAAAATTTGCAGATATGATATTCTGGAGATATTTTATATTTGAATTTTTTGTGATATTTTTGCCTTTATTCAAGATTTTTATTAATCTTTTATATTTTGTTTTGATATACATTCCTTTTATTTTATATTCAATAAACTTCCTGTTTTGTTTTTAAAAGAGTGAGTTTTTATTGAATAATTCTTTCGAAAAATATCGAAAATGTTTCAAAGGGGGCCCTTGAAATCGTAAATCCGCCACTGGGTAATAGCAAGTCAATCTTGAGAGATAGATGCTATCGCGGACTTTTTTGTAGAACTATTCAAGAGGTACATGTCCGTCTCACATTGTATGCACGTAAGTCTTACGGTTTTTGCAGCGCACGTGAAAATAGCTGATTATGGCTTATTTTTTGTAATTATTGAAGTTATAGTAGGTATCCTTAATTTTTCGGGTGAGAAGTATAGCCTATGTCACTCAGGGATAATGTAGCTTTCTGAGGGTGGAAGAATTTCTGAAATCGGTCCAGTAGTTTTTGTGCCTATCTGTATCAAACAAACAAAAATACAAATCTTTCCTCTTTATAATATTAGTATAGATGTCCTTTTTGGAATGGGTGGTATACACTGGAGTTTGACTGATAGCCTAGTTCCCAGATGGAAATAAAAGATGACGTGATTTTGGCATATTTCCTGGAAATGTCTAAAATTTGGAAACCGAACAAGTTATGGTCCCGATATTCTATGATGAAGGTGTTGATAAAGTAAAACGAAATTTGGAACTTGGAAAATTCCATGAATTAACTGCCTTCATTAAAAGACAGAATATTAGATTGAGTACAAAAGAGGCCAAAATTTTCGATGATGAAGACATAACAAAATTTATGAATGATCAAGTTGGTAACAATTTTTGGATTAGCTGGTCCTTCAGACGAGACGAACTTTTAAAACTCACCATCGACGATATAGATGACAAAGGAAACTTGATCATCGCCAATATCAAGGACTCCAAAAATCATTCATCAAGATCCTTTGTTATATCCCAATACGATGGATATTTTCTGAATTTATACAGAAAATATACAAAATTGCGTCCGAAGAAATCACCTTATTACCGATTTTTCATAAAGTACATTCAAGGAAAATGTACAATTCAACCTGAAGGCCAGAGTAGTTTCATTGAGTTCAAATATACATAGAGACACAACCCGGTTTAGGGCCACTTGCACCGTATTGGTTCTAAGCGTTAGTTAGGTAAGCGTCGATTAATTTATTTAATCCAGGATTAAATATTTGGCTTGCACCGAGGCTGAATGTAACCAGATTAAAGTTAATCCACAAATCTGGTTATTTTTACGTAAATTGGTACTTGTGTCTATTTTCACGTTGTTTATTTTATCCCTTTCTACGTTTTGACAGTTTCTATGTTTAGACATTTTTTGATATCGAGCGTTTCGCAAATTGAAAGAGTTTTTAATAACGAATTTCTTTGGTGAAAACCGATGCAACATTCATTGCACAAGTTGACATCTTTCTTCGGAATATTCTACATCCTTCACAAATGAAAATATACCTGGTTCGAAACTCTAATTGTCAGAGCACTTTTTTTTTATTTAAATTATTGTGTCTCGGCAACTAGGCCATTGACACAGTACAATATTTTTTTTTACATTATAGATGAACATAAAAATTTTAGCAAAATATGGATATTATCAGTATTGATCATATATGATTGTACAGTTGGCTTTCTTTCAAAGCACTTACCACTTCAGATTTGGATGTAAAATATGATAAACTCATAGATTCTCGTATGGAAATAACAGAGGCAAATAAAAAAGAAATGATCGAAAAGCATGAACAAACCTGATTTTCGATAATAGGCAAACATCTATAAGAAAATATGTGATTTTGTCAATAAACATGCGTCTTGGATAATTGTTAATATTTATTTACTTTCATTTCAACACATAGGTAATAATATTGGTTCCGATTGAATGATACCATGTGTCACAGTGAATTAAAGAATAATTCTACATATCAGAAGAACTGTACCTCCAACTTTATAAGGCATGTTTGGATTTGTTCAATTCAAAATATACCTCGACCGTTAATATTTAGTTCAGTTATTCATTCTTGTGTGTGCTTTTCGTTTCACACCTATTTGATTTTTCATATCTACGCCTAGGAAAACCAAAATCTATAATTTCTACTTCAGTCAATATTCTTTTCAATTCGATTTATAATCAAACATCATTTTTGAAACAAGCCTGACTTGTGTCATCCATGAATGTAGGGTTAGAATTCAAAGTTTATCGTTAAACTTCCATTTAAATCCTCCCAATAGGGAGGATTATCTTTAAGCGTTAGTTATGGTTTTTAAACTAGGATTACGACACGGTGCAAGAGAATCATAGACACTAATTGAGGTTTAATCTGAAGTTTTGTCATACGGTGCAAGCGGCCCTCAACGATTTGAAGCTGAATTTAGTGTAGTTCCTTCATCGGTTCATAGATGGATTAGTGTGTTTCCGAGAAGCAAACACTTTTCCTTAATATCTGGCGGTAAGTAGCTGAACTATGAAGCACTATTTCCGAAGCCGAATGCGATGATAATCAGGACCGGCGTAAGAAATATTGGATGACTTTTTGGATTTTTTGGATGCAATAAAACGACAATTATTCTTGATCTTTCATGAGTCTAAAATACTGATGTATGAAAAAATAAGGAACTGAATAAAACTAACTCTTTGGACTCTAAAGAGACGTTTCGGAGTCATAATTCGTCTCAGGCTACAATGAAAACGAAATGGACAAATTTACATTATATGTGTATGTAAACGTGACGTGGACAAATCCAACAAAATGTTTTTGAAAATGACTATATATAACAATTAAAGATTCAATAAGAATAGGTTGAAATTTATTTGGGATAGCAGTCTAAGATTAATTTATCTCTCCTTCAGGAGTTCAAAAAAACAATGTTGAAATATGAAATCTATATATATAAAAGAGAGCTGTTGGTTACACTATTTATAACTGGAGATCGGATGGACTGTTCGTTATGAAACTTCATTTATGGATTCGTCTACGGCCTGGTTATTATAAAATACATTGAAACTCTGAAAAATTCGATGAAAAATTTGCTTATGTAGGAAATGCTTCTCCTCCTTTTGAATAAGGCCGCTAGGTGTCGCTACGGTTTATGGCTCTTATCTAGACACTGTAGCGTACAGTGACTAGACACTGTATTTGATATTATCGCCACTAGATGGCGATGTATACAATTATTGGGTAATTTGCATAGAACAGAACTTATAATAACATGTCACTGAAAGAACAATTTGGTTGAATTAACTAAGAATCATTAACTATCACCAAATCCGTTATTGAAATATGGCTTATTAAACATTTGTTTTGGTGAAACAAATTATTTGTTTACATCTTGATGAATAAAGACTTATTCAAGGTTATCTTCTATTTATCCCATCATAATATTCATTTGTTGATAATAAATATACATTTTGCTTTGCATAATGAATGCATCATAAGTATGAATAAATATTTCTTTTCAAATACTAACAACCACCAAACAAGTTTTTATCACAACAAAATAACTGTTAATAGTTATTATGTAGCTGAGATTAATTTTATCACTATTAATTTAAATTCATTTATTATTCGTATATGTTTGTTTATAAGTGCAACATGAAAACACTTTCTTTATTGTTAATTAACAAATATTTTGTTTCCTGGAATAACTTGTTTTATTTCTGTGAGAAAATATTTTGGAGGATTATTTGGGAATTAATTATCTACTGATAATTGTTTTATTAATGAGAGCCGGTATATATTTCCACCTCCAGATAAAGTTTCAGATAAAAAAATGACGGATAACTATCCGATATCAGTTAGGGTTATCCGTCAGTTTGATATCTGATGGAACGTTATCTGCAGGTGAAAATATCGAGCCCTCATGAATGAAAAATTTATAAGTAGATGAATAATTCCCAAATAAACCTATCAAAATATTTTCCCACAGAAAAAACAAAACTCAATGAATATATTATAGTTATTCCAAAAGACAAAATATTTGTTCATTAATAATGAATACCTACCTATCACAAAATTGAACTGTCCACTTTAATTTATAATTGCTTGGGGGAAACAGTAAAGAAACGATTCATTTTTCATTCAATTAATATATTTTTAACTTTCTCATTAGAAACAAAAATACATAGTTCTCATATAAATAAAATACATAGAATGAAACATAAAACAAAACCAATTCCACTATTTTTTGGTTCAATATATATAAACTGTAATCTATATAAGAAACAAAGTGTTTAAACATTATCAAATTCAAAAATGATTACCCCCATTATTATTCTATTCTTGGTTGATATAGATGTTATAAATTTGCAACTATCCCCAACAACATGTATGCTGGTGGGAATGTGAAAAATATTTTTGAAATCTATAATATGACATGTTTTTGATGAGTCAATTATTTCATATGCCTCTAGAGTTCTGTTGATTCCACAACAGAGTAACTTTTCATATAAACAATTTTAATAAATCAAAATCTTCTTTTACCAGGCACTCCTCTATTGATGGTTTCACCATCTGATGTGTTGCATCTGACTGATGTGGTTGTGGAATATCTTCAACTTCAATCAAATGTATTTCTGAGGGGGTTCTTCGACATCAATGTGACTGACGCTGAAAATTTCAAGAATCTCAACATGTTACTCTTTTTATGTTTTTTGGAGTGTCTACGAAAACTAAAAAGTAATTAGCAATTACTACCTACGATTGTACTCAACAACTGAATTTGCTTTTCGTATAGCTCCGGTCTAGGTTTTATGGTTATGATTGGATATCCGTATGATATGATTTCTATAGATATTCTGGATTTTTATTCACGATTGACTCATACATTTTTTTGATTTGTTTGAAAGCCTATAAATTCATAAGCCATTTGAGAAGGTCAGGTACTTACGTTCAAAATCTCTCAGCATCTCCTCGGTGACGCCACATTCCGAGAGAAAGAAAGAAAAATCTTTCATTGTTTTTTGTTACACTAACACTAATACTAGCCAAACCAGGACATTCA
Organism: Adalia bipunctata; assembly: GCA_910592335.1. Lineage (NCBI taxonomy): Eukaryota > Metazoa > Arthropoda > Insecta > Coleoptera > Coccinellidae > Adalia > Adalia bipunctata. Next base: position 48,122,960 of record OU342950.1, on the reverse strand, counting down.
GATTCAGCAAGCCATCAGGAATAAATCTGGAATCTGGAACCGTTGGTGTTGGCTGATCTTCAGACAACGCTAGAATGGTTAGCGGCGCTACCCGACCAACCGTGTTTGTACCGGAATTTACACTCAGACAAATAAAGTTTATTATCATTTATGATTGTAGATTAACTATGAACAAATGATTCGTTCAAATATCACATCCTAAACATAATAAACATAAACAAAGAATTATCAACAGTTAACTCTACATTTATTGATAATCACCAAATGATATTGATTGAAAATCAAACTTATTGATAAATACATTTCAATCTCTCTAATAACTAATTTATTTATAATAAAATTATGCTGTTTAAAACTACTGAATATAGCAGCACCAAATCGTTTGTTTCTAGTGAATATCGAAACATATTACTAATAGTTTTAATAAATGAGCCATATTCGTTGTGAATCTTATTTAATAATTTTCAACAAATTTGGCAATAACAAATATTTAATAACTAAAACTGAGAATTTTCTTTCAGTGATGGAAGGGGTAAAGATCTCAAGTTGGTGGAACAGTGAATTTTTACCGGAATGTCGAGTAAATCGGATTGTGACGATCAGCATCAATCGTGAGTTGTCCATTTTCATCTTTTCTCTATATTTCTGAAATGTTTTTGATTTATGTTTGGATAATAAATATATTTGCGGAGATAACTAAATTCAAAATTGCCCATAATTAGTAATTGACATATTATTTTTGTATTTCTGTTTTGTGTGACAGCTCATATCCATGGAAAAGATGACAGTTGACAGATGACGTTTGACAGATGACATTTGACATATCACATTTGACATTTGACAGATCGCATTTGTCAGATGACATTTATCAATAGACAGATGACTATTGACAGATGACATTTGACAGAACTTTTATTATGCCTAATTCATCTCCTGCTTGCAAAAATAGCAATGGTAAGTTTATACAACTTTAACGGGGGTTTCACAAAGCATATCACCGGTGATCGGAGATCGATCTAGAATCAACTCGATTTGAAGGTTCAGAAATCTAACCAAGCCATTGATCTCCGATCACTGGTGATTACGATTTGTGAAATCCTCTGTTAGTATAGGCACGGCCTTCTTAAGATAAAGATGGCTATGGTATAGGAATCATTTAGGCCAGGGCAAACTTTTGCCTTCGCGTGCCAATATTCACTAACAAAATTTACGGCGGGCCAGGTTTTTAAATTTCGATCTATGTTTTGTATATACAGGGTGCGGCACGGAGGATGGATGGTTTTAAAAAAATAATAAAAGCGTTAATTTTTACTCAAAAACACATTTATTGACGGAATCAGATTCTCAAGGAAATAGCATTTGAGACAGTCAAGTGTGGAAAATCACATCAGGCATGTGGTGGCCGAAATCGGTGATGCAGTGCTGGAGGCGCTCTTGGAAGTTCGTCCAGAGTTCGGGGCTTGGTCTCGTATACTCTAGCCTTGAGGTGTCCCCATAAGAAAAAATCGCATATGGATAAATCTGGGGACCGGGGAGGCCAATGAACATCGCCAACCTGGAAATAAGGCGACCAGGGAAGAGAGGGCGAATAACGTCCATTGATGCTCTGGCTGTGTGGGCGGTCGCCCCATCCTGTTGGAACCGCACACGTCGGATTGGAACACGGTAAATAAATGCTAGGAACACACGAGTCTAACGGCACCTTCCCCACTTCTCTCGTCCTCAGTGGGGGAAAGTTATGCCCATCTGAAAAACGTCCGCCCTCCGTGCCGCACCTTGTATAATAAAAGCCATTGATATTTATTTTCGGCAACTTATTTATTGTGCAAAAAAATTTACATTATGAAAATACGAAGCATATTTTATGGTGCTTGTTCCCGTTTTTAGGGGTTTTGGAATGAGGAGGTTGTCCACAAGAAAAAACTATATAATATAAAACTTTAGAAAAAAAAGGAATAGCAGCCTCAAGTTTGCTGCGAAGTACTAGGTTCGGCAGCGTTGGTCCTTGTTGGGACATGCGACATGTGAAACTGTTTTCTTTTCTGCATGATTTCGTCATAGACCGGCTCCATTTGCGATGCTGACCCAATAAACACAGTAACCATTAAGAAACGTTGTATTTTTTAGGTAACGTCACTATATTTCATCGTTGAAAAAACGGTAAAATGTCGTTATGAAATACGTTTCTTTTTGGTTTCATCGTAACGTTTTCCTTGCACGTTGATTTAACGTTGCAAACCTCATATGTAAAATACCGTGATATAACGTTATTATTAAGTTTCAACGTAACGATGTATTTTCGTTTCGGAAATAACGTTGATGGTATACGAATTCTCAACGTTGATGTTTATGCCGAAATACCACAAATAAATAACGTTCATTTCAAGTGTCGAGGTAACGTTGATTTTAGGGAATGAAAATACCTTGATATAACGTTATCATTAAGTTTCAACGTAACGACGTATTTTCGTTTCGGAAGTAACGTTGATGGTATACGAATTTTCAACGTTGATGTTTATACCGAAATACCACAAATATTCAACGTTCATTGCAAGTGTCAATGTAACGTTGATTTTAGAGAATGAATTAATCTTGAGTAAAAATATTTTTGAATTGTTATCATTTGAAATTCAGCATAATTTGTCCTAAACTAAGGAAACTCATAAACCTTTGTCATCTACATCTTGAAAAATATTCCAAAAACTCTCAAGATATTCAAATGTTTTCTTCATGGATATGAAAATAAAGAACAGGAAATAAATTTTGATCCAAATTTTGAATAAAGTATCATCACAGGAAATCTTTCTCATTGGAGATATAATTTTGGTCAGATATACATATAAGGTGTTATTTCTGTGGACTCTGGTTATTTATGATAGATGATGAATTTGAGAAATATTCCCCCTATTCCTTATCTATTCAAGTGGACAATAGTTTCAAAATGCTGACAATTAAACACAGATTCATCAATATTTTGTATTAATAAAAAAATAAACAGAATAAGTATGGAAGAAAAAACATAACTACATATAAATATGAAGAGAACAAACAAAAAAAAATATAGATTTTCAAATGTATTGAAAAAAATTTTTAAATTCAATTTTTTTTTCTCTACCTAATGCCGCGTCCTTGAGCCTTTTCTTGGCAAATTTCAGCCAATCTTTCGTTGCGTCTGCAATTTGTAGGTCTGTGGCTGCAGCAAATTCTTTCTTGACAGCCACTGAAAAAGCCCAAAATGCTCATTAGATATTTTGAAAATGTAGGTCTACAAAATGAAACCTTACCATAAATGAGTTCCATCGACTTTGTGTTTTTAAATGGTTTCTTCTCCCTGCCCTTCCAATTGTATTGGCAAGCTAAATCGTTGCTTAATATAAATCTAAGAATTCTCCTGGTATGGTCCTCAGGACCATTACCTCCCATCGACTTCAATCGGTTAAGCTTAAAAAAAAACGAGAATAATTATTTTTACAGGGAACTGGGGTAATAATTTTAGCATTGCTATATCTAATAAATAGTGACTCATTTAACGTTTATTCAATGTTACTGAGCTCACGATGAACCAACGTTTGAAAAATGTAATAAATATACTTTTCATAATGGTGGATGAATCTACCAGTTGAATTGGGTACGCATATTATATGTATAATCAACGTTCCGTTGAATTTGTGTTTCGGATGTAATAAGTAGAATTGAAGTGGGTTTCACCAAGCCTTCACGGATTCCAATATAAAAGGATGAAAACAATAACAACAAAGATAGGTATGAGTTGGCTTCGGAATTTTATTTTCTATCTAATTTTCATGAACTCACTCTCTACCATTCATATAGGTACATATACGTGTTTTCAACGTCAAATATCATTCAATATGAAGAACTCAAAACTCAATGAAATATTCACTTGTGCGAAACTGTGAAATTGTGTGTATTTTTGAAAAAGCAGATGAGTGGCTTGGTAGTTTCAAATACGTAAATCATATCATGTAAAACTAACAATCCTTTTGGGAAAAATATAATTATACTTCTCATATGTATCACCAATCAATATGAAACTGATAGGTACTTACCTAAATGTTTGTTGTCGCACTTCTAAACAAATCGGATAATTTTCCTAGCAAACTCGATTCACTACGTCGGAAATAGCGAAGGGAACTATCGGGTGACTGCCGCACTAGCTCTTCAATACTTCAATATGTGGAATGCACGAATGCAGGATCGCCGACGCCGGCCGGCACTATCACGTGTCACGTGATACCCCTGATGCCAATTCTAGTGCACCGTTGCCTAGGTTGATTGATCATTATCTTTCAAGAAACTCCATGATTTTCTATTGAATGATTTTAGCAAAGACGATGTATGTTACGAATATAAGGTTATTACTAATAATGGGTTTCATATTTTGAACGAGTAAAAAATTCAAAGTAAAGAATGCAGGAAATAAGTTCGGTAGGTATGAAATCACTATATCACCTCACATAAAATGAAAATATTTCACACCCCCTAATTTATTCGTTATCGAATTTATTCCATTTGGCTGTTACACTCTGTATATTATATGTATAATCAACGTTTCGTTGAATTTGTGTTTCGGTTGTAACAAGTAAAATTAAAGTTGGTTAACGTCTGAGTTTATTGAGAGTGACCAATTAAACGTTTCTTCAATGTTACTGAGCTCACGTTGGAATATCGTTTGAAAAAATGCAATAAATATACGTTCTATAACGGTTCTTCAACCAGTTGGATTGGTTACGTATATTATATGTATATTCAACGTTTCGTTGAATTTGTGTTTCGAATGTAATAAGTAGAATTAAAGTTGGTTTACGTCTGAGTTGATGAAGAGTGACTCATTTAACGTTTATTCAATGTTATTGAGCTCACGTTGAGAAAACGTTTGAAAAAATGTTATAAATATACGTTTCATAATGGTGGATGAGTCAACCAGTTAAATTGGGTACGTATATTATGTGTATAATCAACGTTTAGTTGAATTTTCGTTTCGAATGTAACGTAGAAGATTCAACGTGTAACGTTAAATCAACTTCAGCCACCAGAAATAAACGTTTATTATACGTTTGTGTGTTTATTGGGGATACTTTTAGTAGAGAGAAAAGGTGGTCATCCGAAAGTTTGTTTCTGAGACAATTTTTTCTGAGTTTCATAACAGAAAATGTTTGTTCGCACAAATAGGATGTACCAAACATAGCCATTATTTTTTGGGCGTGGGCAACTATACTTGGGTATTGTGTTTTGGATAAGGACTTATAAAATTCCAATTTGGTGCTGTTGAGAAATAGTTGCTTCAAATGGGCACTGCACTGCATCTCAATTAGTTCAAGTTGGAGGTCAGCGGGTACTTCATCGACGTTAACATTAAAAGGCATCGAAAAAATATTCAAGGCGGGCTCAATTCTCATGAAATCTTGAAACCTCTTTTCGAATTCCTCGTGCTGTGTTTTCAGTTGTTGCGCGAATCTCTTGGATTTGGTTTCTGACAAAGGTGAGATGCTGCTCAGTTTGGGGAAATGGGTGAGTTCATTTTTCTCTATACAGCTGCAAAATAATTTAAGCTGCAGTTTGAAGGCTTTCAAATGTCTCCAAAGTTCATCCAAGAATTGATTCTTGCCCTGAAGCTTCGTATTTAATTTATTCAGGTGCGACAGTAAATCTGTGAAAAATGCGAAGTCAGCAAACCAACTTTCGTCAGAAATGATCTTAAAGTCGTCCCATTTTCCTTGCATCGTCAGAAAGTCTCCAATCTCTTTTCTTAAATTCCAAACTCTCTCAAATGCATTACCACAGCTTAGCCATCTCACTTTAGTGTGGTAAAGAAGATCAGAGAACTCGCTTTCGGTGGATTTTAGAAATTCTTGAAATTGACGATGGGTCAAACCGCGTGAACGTATTGTGTTGATTAGTTTAACAACCACACACAATACGGGTTGTATATCGATTGCTGCTTTGCACAACACATTTTGGTGGATAAGGCCGTGTAGAAATACCACATTATTGTTGGGGTTTTCCTTGCAAAACACACCCATAAACCCCAAATTGCTGCCCACCATATTGGGTGCTCCGTGGTTATGTTACATAATTTGTCCATAGGTAAATTCAACTTTGAAATACCCTCCAAACAAGAATCGTATATAATTTTTCCAGTGGTTTTTCCTTTTAAAGATTGTAAGCATGCCAACTCTTCGGTGATATTGAACTCTGAATCAATTCCTCTGACAAAAATCAGTAATTGAGCAGTATCACTTACATGCTCTCGTCCATGGTTAGAGAAAAGTATTCAAATTTACTACAGCTATTTTCCAGTTGTGATGATAACTGTTCAGCAATGTCGTCAATTCGAGCAGTTATTGTTACTATAGTACATTACGCCGTGCAAACGTAAAACCAGCTAAGTAGACAATATAACTCTTTTGAGTGTTGGGACTGAAAGAAAATCGAAGTTAAAATAACTGCTGTACCTTTTTTTATATACTGCGCACCTGTCTTATCCGTTTGACATTTTTTATACAACTGGATATTTGAATTCCTCCGTTGATATTTCCCCCTTCTGTTCTGGCTGACCCGTACTCGTGAAATATTTATTGCTTACTGTGCTCGCGATCAGACGAAACTGATCACCTTATTAAATTTGTGTATTTATATATTTCATTTATTTTTGGCATTACTGTTTATTTGTATTCTCATTTCCATCAACTGAATAAACTGTGGAAATTGTTCTATTTCTGATTTATTATTTATCGCTAACATCCTAGATAATAGGGGACTCTGTCTCCGACTAGCAGCTGCCCTGGTAGGTTTGCTATTCTCCCTATTAGTAAAAGAATAGCTGGCGCTCGAGGTAAGGTTCTCCGAGAAAACATCGTCACAGAAACTGAGGAGCTGAATTCCTCCGTTTAATTGATATTTCCCCCTTCTGTTCTGGCTGACCCGTACTCGTGAAATATTTATTGCTTACTGTGCTCGCGATCAGACGAAACTGATCACCTTATTAAATTTGTGTATATATTTCATTTATTTTTGGCATTACTGTTTATTTGTATTCTCATTTCCATCAACTGAATAAACTGTGGAAATTGTTCTATTTCTGATTTATTATTTATCGCTAACATCCTAGATATTAGTTGACTCTGTCTCCGACTAGCAGCTGCCCTGGCAGGTTTGCTATTCTCCCTATTAGCAAAAGAATAGCTGGCGCTCGAGGTAAGGTTCTCCGAGAAAAGCTCGTCACAGTTTGAATTATGAGATTGGTTGGATTTTTATCTATCTCTATTAATCTCTATTAACATGGAGCTCAATTGATCGAAGTCTTTCTTGTGGTTTAGTGTGTTCATTTTGGGCTATTCTTATCATCTCCATTGAAGTTCTTTTACGTGTATTCGGTTCTGTATCTAGGACTGTAGTTTCGCTATAATTTGGGATGTGACCTGTGGTGATACAATATTTGGATGATATTGATTTTATGCAAATTTATTTTCTGTTGTAGCGTTGTAGATATTTGTCCGATATATTGTTGATCGCAATGCCTACATGGGATCTGGTAAACTACATTACTTCTTTTAAAGGTAGGGGTATTATCCTACAATTTGCTGAATATTCGCCTGATTGGTTTGAGGCTCGGTTTGAGGTTCTTGATAGAAGTTTTCACTTTATCATTTTTAATGATGCTTTTTAATCTTCCTGTTAATGTTTTTTCAATACATTGAATAGGATTTCTAGGTTCTTGTCTCTTGATGTGATATGGGATAATTTGGTGATTCTAGTTTTCAAGTTGATTGAATTAATTTAATTTAATATACGGGTCAACCCCATTACAAACTTGGTTGGTATTTTCAACCAACTTATCTACTATAAAATAGATCCAGGTATAAACAAAAATACACATATACTCCATTCACTTTTATAAAGTATCGCGGTTTGCCATGAAATTTTGACACATTTCACCGTATATATTTTGAAAATGTTAGGTTATGGTCATTGCACTGTCAGATACGCCCACAACGTTGCCGTTTCTGCTAAAAAATCGTACTAGTTACGTATTTATCAAAATGTTCCTTTGGGAAATTAATGAATTTGAGAAAATATTATGTGAATTCAGAAGACATTTAACTACATTTTTGCAAAACCTGATTTCCAGTTAACTGTAGGCTGTGTTTATCGTCCAAGAACCAATCAATACGACAGTATGTTTTCTGCCTATCTGGCCTCACTATCTAATGAGAGGAAAAATCTGCTTGTGTCGGGGGATTTCAACCTTCCTGATATCAGTTGGCCTCTTAGTGGTTGCCCGTCTGCCCGATCGCCTTCATCCTTTTATGCGGAGATGGTTCTTAATTCGAGTCTTGTTCAGCTGGTGACTCGTCCTACTAGATTCCGTGCAAATCAGACTCCGTCTCTGTTGGATTTAATATTGGTCAATGATGAGGATCTTGTTTCGGACATCAACTACTTGCCACCTTTTGGAAAGTCGGATCATTCAACACTTGAGTCTAGAATCCAGTTTTTCTCATCTGGTGGGGCCCGGGTTGTCAGGAGAGTGATCGAGTTGGTGGATTATGGGTCTGTGTCCCTGTACCTGTCGGATGTTGACTGGGGGACTGAGTTGGGCGACTTGGATGTGGAATCAATGTGGGGCAGATTTTTGAGGATTGTGAGGGATGCCGTTTCCGCAAACACTTCAAGCAGGGAGATTGTCTCCAATATCCATAAGCCTTGGATTGCTTCAGGCCTAATGAAGAAGATCCGTCAAAAAAAGGCTTTTTGGCAGCGATTTCTGCGGAGTGGGCTCGATAGTGACTACCGTATTCATCGCTCTTACTCTAATGATCTGGACCAAGAAATAAGGAGAGCAAAAAGACAATATGAGTCCAAGATTGGTTTGGGCAGCGACCGCAAAAGGTTTTTCAAGTATGTGCGATCATTCCTCAACTCTAAGGTTTCGACACCACTCGTGAAGAATACTTCTGGTTTGATGTGTGGGAGCCTCCAGGAAACCTCTGAAGTTTTGGCGGATGTCTTCTCGGCTTCTTTTTCCGACGAGCCTGATGGTCCTCTACCGGAAATAAATTCTCCTTACGTATGCCATTCCTTGTGTGAGGTTGAATTCGACCAGGAGACTGTTCGGAGGCAACTTGAGAGCCTGGATACCTCTTCAGCACCGGGTCCTGACGGCGTGACGGCGCAGCTTTTGAGATCTGCTGCTGGCTCATTGTCGGAACCACTGTCGGTTATTTTTGCGAAATCCTTCCGGTGCCACACCTTGCCATCCTCTTGGCTGACGGCTTCGGTCACTCCAGTGTTCAAAAAGGGTGATAAATTTTCCCCACAGAACTATCGACCAATCAGTTTGACTTCGCTCGCGTGTAAGACTATGGAACGGATAATTGTCAATAGAATGATGGAATTCTCTCTCGCTAACAACATTTTTCCTGACTGCCAGCATGGATTTATGCCTGGTAGATCGGTCACCACCAACCTTCTGGAGTGCCTTGATAACTGGACAAGGAGTGATGATGCGGGTATCCCTGTTGATGTTGTCTACCTGGACTTCTCGAGGGCGTTTGACAGGGTGCCACTTAGGAGACTAATTGCGAAGTTGGGAGGATTCGGAGTGAGGGGTGCACTTTTGGATTGGATCCGAGCATTTCTTAGTGGAAGAGAATTTTTTGTTAAAGTTTCTGGATCAGTTTCTGCTTCCAGACCTGTCACTAGTGGGGTGCCACAGGGATCCGTTTTGGGACCACTGTTGTTTCTCCTTTACACGTCCGATCTGCCTTGTTCTCTGAGAGTTAATTGTTCGATGTTTGCGGATGACACCAAGCTATTTGCTCCTGCCTCAGATCACACTATATTACAGGACGATTTGCATACTTTGCAAGGGTGGTGTGACGATTGGCTGCTACCTTTGAATCTCGATAAATGTGTTGTTCTCCACATTGGTAAGAAAAATCCCCGCACTCGTTATGCGCTGGCTGGCAGCTTGTTGGATCAGACTTCCTCTCACAGTGATCTTGGTGTTGTTGTTTCCAGTGACTTGAGTTGGTCGGGGCACGTCCAGAGTATTTGTGCTAAGGCCCGCAAAACCCTCTACCTCATATCAAAATCTTTTCGCTATTGCGACCCTGAAGTCTGCGGCAACATTTACAAGACCTATGTTCGCCCTATCTTGGAGTTCGCTGGTGTCCTGTTCTCAAAGGTGATGCCGAATTGTTAGAGTCGGTTCAGCGTTGGGCAACCCGTATCCCTTATGGACGAATAAGACCAGTCTATGAGGATCGCCTGAGGATCATGAACATTCCTAAATTTGCCGACCGCAGGAATAGAGGTGATTTAATTTTCACGTATAGGGTTTTACACCGAGATCTTGGACTGGACCTGTCTCAGCTGTACTCTCTCAACTGCAATAATTTGAGAGGACATAATTTGAAGCTTCTCAAGGAAAAGTTCAAGACAACACCCAGGCAGCATTTCCTCAGCAATCGAGTTTTCCAGGGTTGGAATGCATTGACTAGTGATGTTGTGAACTCTCCCAGCGTCAATGTGTTCAAGAATAGGTTGGATCTTCTCGGACAAGTTGGATTAGTATGCTAGGATCTTTGTTTTGCTATATTTCAATTTAAATTTAATACTGGTTATTTTTTTACTTGTTTTACTTTTGTAATATTGTGAACTCTCTCAGCGTCAATGTGTTCTGGAATAGGTTGGATTTTCTCGGACAAGTTAGATTAGTATGCTAGTATCCTTGTTTTGCTGTATGTCAATTTAAATTTAATACTGGTTATTTTTTACTTATTTTACTTTTGTGGGTACTCATAGAAATTTTGTGTTCATTTTCATTATTGTATGCTGAGTCTTATAGGTTTTACCTCGACTCTTTTCTTTCAATAAATAAATAAATAAAAATACTCCAGTATGAAAATGTAGTAGTTCTACGAAACCTGCGCCACAGTTAAATATTCGAAGAACTAACTTCATTTACAAAGTTGAAAAAGAGTAAATAGAAAGTAGACCTGGCAATGTCGCTTAATTTTCACGAGTGCCAAACTGCGTCTGTTCTAGGGGAAAAAACTTGATAAACCTAAATCATGGCCAACCGCGATACTTTATAAAGGTGAATGGAGTATAGGTACCTATATACAGGGTGGCCCACCCCAGACGCGGTTCTCATTTTGAGGCAGTGAATGAAGACATTTCGAAAATTTTGTTTCGTGAAATGTGAAGAACAATCAGATGCACAATTTGAAATTGTTTTCGCATATACAGGGGGTTCGATAACGAAGATATGGACCATAGTTACACTTTTTTAAATGGAATAACCTATATATGAATTCAAAAATTGAATGGCAAGCTCAAATAATGATGAGTTTATAAAAACCATTTTATGCCTTAGAAGAACCATTGTAGAGAAAATGGCGAAAAATCGAAAAAAAGGAGTATTTTTAATTTGCAATTAATGAATAAACCCTTCAAGCCAACGAGACAGACAATGTTTTTTCGTGTAGACATATTGGCTCTTCAGAATACTCCAGGAGAGATATCACCGAAAAGGCTTGGGCAGAAATTGCTGGAGAAATTAAATGCACAAGTGAGTAAATAATAAATTGGTTTTTTGGCTTTCAGGGATAAATTGGTTCAATTGGAATTAGCGGTTAAACACAATATCGCCACTGCCATGGTAATGATCCTTCACTACTGATGAAATAATCACAAAGGTAATTCCGTATTCCAATTGGATTTCTGGTCAAGACATTGTTCTCTCTTTCTAATTGAGTTGGTGTGGGTATTCTATCATTCATTCCGTTTGGAAATGTACTCTGGTACATGCGACCTTCCCGTTGGCGTATAAAATTGTGGAGGACACAACAGCATAGAATTATATGTGTTATAGTTGTACTATCAGTACAAAGTATTGGGCTCAAAAGTACTTGAAATTTTTGGCACAACATTCCAAAAGAACATTCAACGGTCTTTCTGCCTCTACTCAATCGATAATTGAAAATTATTGTTATTGAGTGTCCGTTGTGGATACGGCCGTATCAAAAATTTCTTCAGAGGAAAGGCCCCATCACCAACGAAATAATATGGAAAATTTTGTCCACTTGGGTCATTTGGCAAAATTTCATCTTCTGGGATGTTCAATCTTTCTGCATCCAACCATTGATCTAATCTTGATGTTCGAATAACTCCACCATCACTATTTCTTCCTGCAAACCCCATCTCAACTGTGGTGAACAAACCATCTGCATCGCTACATGCCATCAATATAAATGAATGATAATGTTTGTAATTAAAATTAACCGATCCGGATCCTGGAATTTTTTTTTCTTATATGTTTGCCGTCCAGAGGTCCAAGACAATTTGGCAGGTTCCATAGTTCTTTGAATCGATCGCCAATATTTCTCCATTTTTCCATATTTGGTAAGGGTAGATACTCAGGCTGAAGAGCGTCCCAGATAGCTGTGGTCCTTTCAGAAACTATTCTGGAAATGGTTGAATCTCCTCTTACAAAATGGAATGAAAGGCATTTGAACGTGCTTCCTGTGGCCAAATACCTTAAACAAAAATGAATTATGTCATTTCATTAAAAAATATACATTCTATACAGGTATTCCACCAATGAAGTATTGAAGAAACGGTAAAGAAGAGAAATTGAAATTTAGATCTTTTTGGACACACATTACATTTCCCTGTATAGGTAAACAACATAAAAATTCGTTTAGTTGGAGTTTACAGCAAAAAGACTGGCAAAATAAGTGACAATTCATTCAGATAATGTTATGACGAGAAACTAACTAAACAAATATTTCAGTCGCAGAAGCCAAGGAAAAATGGAAAAACCTCAGATCCGTATATGTCCGAAAAAGAAAACCACCTCCAAGTGGCTCAGGAAGGAAACTGATAAAACCATATTATTTGAATAATTATATGGAGTTCATCAATCCTTTTGTAAAAACAAAAGTGATGGAATATGGAAATGTGTCATCTTTTTCACCAGAAAGAAGTGAAAACAATAAGTTAGTGGAGAAACAGCTGCTGCAGTCTTATTAGAGAAAACACTGGAGTGTGAAAACGAGACACCATCAATAAATAAAAGCTCTGAGGTCAGCAACTTTATGGAATCCAAAAGGAGGGCGAAACATTCAATAAATGAATTAGACCAGACATTCATTGAATATAAGAGAAAATGATTAATCGGCATTCAGACGGATTTTTTCGAATTCCGGAAAAGTTTTTCACCTCAGGCGGGAGTTGAACCCGCGTCCTCTTGATTTCTGGTCAGAGATGTTAACCAACTACACCACCGAAGCTACTCATTTTTCCGGAATTCGATGTTAATGATGCCACGCAGACAAAGATGTCTGCGCGGGTGAGGAGGTTAATAGGTGGGGGGAAACTCATTCGCTTTCTTCGGTCAAAGGATCCCCACTCTATCCTTCTCCCTTGCACCATCGATATTTTGTCGACATCAGCAGGGGTCGGACTTCGGGTCTCCGACCGATGAACAATACAACCGAAAATTTGTAAACATAAATTGGAGATTAACGTCTGTGAAATATATAAGAGAAAATGATTAATCGGCATTCAACATCTCTGACCGGAAATCAAGAGGACGCGGGTTCAACTCCCGCCTGAGGTGAAAAACTTTTCCGGAATTCGAAAAAATCCGTCTGAATGCCGATTAATCATTTTCTCTTATATATTTCACAGACGTTAATCTCCAATTTATATTCATTGAATATTTCAAAACAAAAAAAGAAAGAAGAAACATATGCCGCTTCTGAAAATCCTAGAAGAAAATTTCTCGAGAGTCTTCTACCAGAATGCGATGAAATGCCAGAAGAAAAATTTAGATTATTCAAGAGAAAAGTTCTACTGCTAATTGATGACATTAATACGGCCTCCATCCCATCTACCTCACCAGCATCAGATGTTTTTCACCCATTATCCTCCTCTTCAATATATGGATCAAGTCTGGATTATGCATCACCTCCACAATCGGATACTTACCAGCCTAATAATTATTGTCCATCGAATATTCCGTCAACAAGTGGTAACCGCAATGCAATATACGATTATTAATTTTTTGAATATTATAGAATTTTTGTGGATAACGTTTTGTTTTAATATCTAAATAATAAAAACTTAACCTCAAAGTAATTATTAACAGTCTTTCCGCAGCACTAATGCATTTTCTGTAATCAGTATCCAATTTCTGAATTGCGGGCGTCACTGCAGCCAGTAATATATCGAACGTTTTTTTCGACATCCTGTAAAATGACTGAAATCTGTGTTCATCACTTGAAAATTCTCTTGCCAAAATGAACATCCTCCGCTCGTCATTCGTTCAAATATAAGGATGAATCCAATGCATTCTTTTACGCTTTCTCTTTTTCAAATAATAATAAGCTGATATTATGCATTCATCACTGCTTGACATTTTTGACAATGGAGATTTTTTTTTTCATAACATAGAAACCCATCGCGTATCGGTCGCGTAGCTTTGGTGTGAACGACCCATGTTACTGATCGCCGCGACTCAAATCTCGTCGTGGTCGCGTAGCGGTAGCGTCGTACCGGTCTACGAGCTGCCTAAATGATATTCTACCAAGAAGCTCGGGACAAATCACCAGGTCATTCAAAAGCTTGAATACAAACAGTAGGTCTCCCCGAACACGTTTCTCTCTCAGACTGCTCATATTCAACATATCGAGTGCTGCAACATATACAGGGTGAGTCTTTGACTTGTACATATATTTTAACTGAAGATTCTTGAGGTCAAAAGAAACCTTTTTTTCATTTTCCATTTTTCCGAATTCTGCTCTGTTAAAGAGATATAGCCATTTGAAAAAAAAAGTTGGGCTTAATACGCCCCTGAAACGATCTTCTGGAATTGATGCAAAGTTCAGATTTTTCGTTTGAAATTGAGTTCATACATTTAGGGAATACTCAAGCACTAACCTTATTCGAATGAGAATGTTGAAAACACGATATTTCTTAACAAAAACAGTAAGTTTCATTCGATTATATCTGCACTTAACAATCCATCCTATTTGTCCTACCAAAATAAGTTCCTCCTTCGATTTACATTAAGATTAGTTTGTTGGTACTAATAACTTGTTTATATTCTCCTCTTTCCCTCGTAACTATCTCAAAAAGAATTGTTTTTACACTAATCGAACATAACTCCATTAAATTAGGTCAAATGATTACAGGTCAATGACCTAACCTAACCCATCGAACCATATTCTATGAACTCATCATAGAACGTTTGAGAAGACGATGCCAGATTGTGTTGATTTTCTCCACAACGAAGCAATCATTAACGGATGAACTAACGCAACTGCACCAGTTTTGTTTACTTTTGGCTGATGGCGTCTTGTCGTGCCTCTTTAGAAATGTTCTGATTTTCGCCGATAGAGCGCTACGATCTTAATACGCAAGACCGTTGATCTGTGGTTGTAAGCATGCGTGAAGCATTGCGTAAAGCGGCTTGATGGAAATTTGTCGATTTGTTTATTCCGAGGTTTATTCACAGTGGAGATTGGAGAATGCGAAAAGTTGATGTAAAAAGATTATCAGTGAAAGTGAATTAATGTGATAATAACCGTGAAGTGAGTTTATGAAATTCCAAGAGGATATTGTTCAGAAACATCGACACAGATTATCAGGTACCTATCATAGTATTTTTCATTAATTTAAATTTAATACGTGATTTGTATGGAATATTCATCATTCAATAATACCGAATTTTGTATTCCATTGACAAAAGTTGATAAACATTCTGACAACATTGTTACCTTGTATAGAGTTTATTAATTTGAGCCATTCTGTGATATTGAAAAGCCAGGGTAGCATCTAGATTCTTCTTATGATTTTTGATTTTTTCGTCAAATTTTCCAGGGTAAAATTGGAAATAACTCGAAAACGACGCCTTTTATTGAAAAAACTTAGGAATACTTTTATTTTCTAAACCGATTGGTTCCTTCGAAAATATGAACCGTTTATCTTTTTCAAGTGGTTTTATAGTATTTTTTCGTGGATTCATAAGTTGGTTACGCTGTAACTTTCATTTTTTGATTTGGAAATATGCACCATGAAGAGAGTGAATACATACTTCACCAAAATTCAGTTCATTCGAAATAACGGTTCCGAAGATATAAGCAGAAAAGTGTTTTCTTCATGGATTTTCGACACCCTGTATCTTCCAAACGAAACCGATTTTGAAAAATGGTATATGAAGAAAGTATTTCGTTTGATGAGAGGAATCTACAGTTAAAATATATGTACAAGTCAAAGACTCACCCTGTACATGGTCATCCGGAATTTTTATACCAAGTTTGAAGAGACAAAAACGGATAAACTTATTTTGAACCCTCTCTAGAGTCAAGCAACCATTCTTATAGTATGGAGACCAGATCATAGAACCATATTCCAACAAAGAGACAACAATAGTGACATGTAAACCCTCTTGCAAGTTTCAAGTGACAAGCCCCTACAATTGCGCAGAACAAAACCCAGAACCCTAGAAGATTTAACCACCAAAGAACTAATGTGTAGCCCGGAACTTGAATGCTTATCAAAGTAAACACCAAGATCCCTCACACTCTCTGTATAACTGATATACAAGCTTCCTATACAGTAAGAAGACTGTAGTTTTCTGTGTCCTTTAAATAAACTGATGTAATTACACTTATTTGTATTCAAAGCTAGCCCATTGTTACTACACCACTGGTCAAACAAATCCAAGTCCTCCTGCGAATCATGTCTTCTCGTGTACGAATTTTCCTATACATTTTCAAATTGTCTGCAATTAATAGAAAACTGCTGTTCTTTAAACAACCCGAGACATCATTCATAAAAATGAGAAAAAGCAATGGAGAACAATGACCCCCCTGAGGAACACCTGAGGGTACAGTTATAAGACCTGACTCAGCTCCGTCCACACGCACCTGTTGAACCCTATCACCCAAGAAACTTTCAAACCAAGACACCAAACCACCACAGAAGCCAAAATGTTTCAACTTCACCAACAAGACAGATATAATAACCCTGTCGAATGCTTTGCAGAAATCCGTGTAAATAACATCCAATTGTTGCCCCTCCTCCAGAGACCTCAGTAGGTCATCATGAAATACTAACAAGTTAGTCAGAGTCGATTTACCTGTACTTAAACCATGTTGTTCATTTATTAATAGTTCCTTGCAATGAAAATAAAGCCGGTCATATACAAGACTATCCAAAAGTTTTGTAATGGCTGACTGTACCGACACATTCCTATAGTTGTCTATCCTACCAGTATCACCAGACTTAAATATCGGGACCACAAAGCTGTGTTTCCCCTGTTTTGCGAAGATCGCTGAGTCGATGGATCTCTGGAACAGAACGAACAAAGGGAAGGAAAGATTACTCACACAGTTTTTTTAAAAATAGTTTGGCACACCATCTGGACCTGAGCTAACCTTAGGAGATAGCTTGATAATCTTTTCATAAATCAACCCGACAGAAAGCCGAGGACAAGGAATGACCCCACTAATACCCGCCTGTTGAAAAGTTTCACTACCAGAAAAATTACGGCCATCATTATATACCGTCTCGAAAAATTGGGCAAAACCTCCAGCAATTTCCTCACCTCCCACAAATTCCCGATCATTAAGATACATTGCACTGGGAATTTTACCGCCCATTCTCTTTTCATTGAATCTACTCCAGAAGCTTCTAGGGTCAGAAAACAATAATTGGTCCAAATTCGACAAATAATGTTGGTAACATACTTCTGCTGGGGCTTTGCACTCACCTCTCAAACCTGAAAACTCAGCTGAGAACCAACTGGGAAAATTGGAGGTCTTGTACCTTTCAAGAGGAACAAATAAGGCTATCGACATATTCACATCATGATAAAATGCAGAGACAGCCTCATCGATGTGACCTGTATTCAAAACATCATCCCAATCGATCCCACATAAATAACTATAATTCCTAAATAATTACCGTTTCTATAGTCGTGAAAAAACTCAACATACTTCAAACCAGTGGCGGCTCGTGATCGTATGAGGTGGTGAGGCACAAAGAAAAAAATTATTGTTAATATATGTAATTCATTAGGTTTTCGGACTAATTTAGTCTAGTAAACTCTCTATACTTAGTCAGTCGCATAATACTCTTCATAAAGGACAATTATTAATAATTAACTAATAATTATATCAATAATTAATAAATTGTCATAATTTTATGGCAGCATTGTTAAATTCGCTTCTTCAGTTTAAAAACAGTACTGTGCTCTTATCGTCCCAAGAGATGATTTTTGGACCTTTCTCTACTATATTCATTAATCTAATAGATACGTTCATATGAAAATCGTTATTATGCAACCGTCCAGCAAGAACCAACGTGGAGGTGTAGAGTATTCTCGCCAGGTAAGGGATGGGTATGATGGAAATATGTATAGGAAAACGGGTTAGATCAAAATCAAAAATATTAAAATAAAAATATACTCTCAACATATTCAAATAAATAAAATAAACTCTTAAGTAACGAAATAAAAAACCATCTGAGCATATAACGAAGGATAAATTCTGATTGTTTTAAAGAAAAACTAATTCTGAATTGAAAATGTGTTATGAAAATTACTGAATTAGTAATTTTTATAAACCAAAGGAATTCTGCGATTCTTCTGTTCCGCGAAATGATCCCTCGTCTATGAAATCATTCTCATTCTGTGACTTTATAAACTTTTTTTCAATTGAAATTTTCGACATGTCACTCAATCGCGTCTGTCCAGTTGTATTCCTTGTATAATTTTTATTCTTCTCAACGCGGAGAAACTTCTTTCTGTAGAAGCTGTTGTCACTGGCAATACAACAGCAAGACATAATAATTTGAAAAGTTCCGGCCTACACGCTTTCAAATCATTATCGTGAAAAAAACCTAATATGTCATAGGGGCTTGTGCAATTTTCTATTAACTCATTTCCGTATAGAACAGTCAACTCACTTTTAAGCTGATTCGAATCGAAAATATTATATTGCGTCGTCAAGTCTTTCAAAAGTTTATTTGGAAATTCTTTCTCAAAAACGGAAAATTTTGAAGCATTCAAAAGATCGAAGAAATGAAGTTTTTCGATGTCGCAAAAAATGACCTCTATTTGGATCGCTATTATGTCTAGAATTTCGAAAGAAATTTGTAATTGTTGAGATTTATCTGCCAATTCAACCCCTTTGCGACGTTTTGAATTTAAATTTTCGATATCCAGTTTTTCATAAATTTTTTCGAAATAAACTATTACTCCTAAATTCTCGTATTTTTCTGAGTGTAGTAGTCCGCAGTAAATTTCTCGCCTTGATGATCTTTATGTTTCTATTTTGTAAAATTGAAAAAACTGTATCAGTTTGATTGAAAATTTGTGGTGATAAAAGCGATTCGACACAGTGTACGTGCCGAACCAAGTTTGTCATCCCCATAATTCAGAAGATACCTGCACATTGTAACAATGGCATTCTTGGACTTGACCCTCAACTTTCTCTACCGTCAAGGAAATTTTTTAATTGCAATAACATGAAACCTTCAAAGAATATCAGCCACTTTCAGGTACAAGAATGACTAGAAAGATTTGGCAGGCGCAAGTCCACGGAGCCCATTGGGCAGGTATATAAATACCTCAGATAGGTAAAACCAGACAAGTTGTTACTTAAACTGGTTAGCAGTTATCGACGACAGTCGAAACATTCTTGTAACTTGAACCGATCTCCTGATGAATAAACATATTCCTTCGTTTCCACAAGTGTTTTAATGTCTCCCGTAAACGCATACACCTCAAACTGGTGACCCCGACGTGATCCGCGTGTAAAAAACGAGGTTTGCGTTCACAAAAATTTCGATACGGAAATGTGTGTGTTGAAAATGGCTTCTGAAACCACCAACGAAATCACCGACGTGGAAACGACCGAAGATTCCAGTGAAATTAGTGAATTGCGGGAAGGAATAAGACTGTTGAGTTCGCTAATTGAAACATTGTCGCTAAACAGGCGACGCTCACCTTCGCGAAGACGCGGACGAAGTTCAAGCCGTGGTCGATACCAAAAGCAGGATGGTCTCTGTTTTTACCACTCTAGGTTTGGAAATAAGGCCAAAAAGTGTAACCCTCCGTGCAACTGGTCGTCGGGAAACGACAAAAGTCGTCCGTAAACGCGGCTCAACGATGTCAAGCCAAACGCCGTTATTCGGCATGGTTCTAAACCAACCTTCATTTTCAAAGACCTGTCTACTGCTAAACACGTTTTTGTTCGGCGAGATGCAGTTCGCGCGCCCTTGCAATCTCCGTATGACGGACCATACGAAGTAGTACATCGCCATGATAAATATTTCGTAATCAAAATAGGCGACAAAAAAGCGACCGTCTCATTAGACCGACTAAAACCAGCCTTTCTTTTGACGAAAGACTGCGAACCCGAAAGCGAGTTTAATTCTCAATCCGTAGTTGTACCCGATCAAACTTTTCAACCCGAACATACTGAAGGAAATAGTAATCGCGAACATTGCACTACACGTTCAGGTAGAAGAGTACGTTTCCCGGATAGATTACAAGTCGGATTAGATTAAGCCAATTACATTCACCATATATATATATATATATTTTTTTTTTTCAGCATTTATCTAATACTAATTTTTTTTTTCTTCTCTCAAAATTTTCCACAGTAATGTAAAATACAATTTTTTTTTCTCTGTCATAATTTTCCAGAGTAATAATGTACAAATATAAATTGTTTCATCTTTCATCGTAACGTTATTACTGGTAAGGGGGTATGTGGTGATAAAAGCGATTCGACACAGTGTACGTGCCGAACCAAGTTTGTCATCCCCATAATTCAGAAGATACCTGCACATTGTAACAATGGCATTCTTGGACTTGACCCTCAACTTTCTCTACCGTCAAGGAAATTCTTTAATTGCAATAACATGAAACCTTCAAAGAATATCAGCCACTTTCAGGTACAAGAATGACTAGAAAGATTTGGCAGGCGCAAGTCCACGGAGCCCATTGGGCAGGTATAAATACCTCAGATAGGTAAAACCAGACAAGTTGTTACTTAAACTGGTTAGCAGTTATCGACGACAGTCGAAACATTCTTGTAACTAGAACCGATCTCCTGATGAATAAACATATTCCTTCGTTTCCACAAGTGTTTTAATGTCTCCCGTAAACGCATACACCTCAAATTAATACGAAAGTTTCTAAAAAAAAATGTTTTGAGCATCTTCTAAAAAATTTTTCAAGCCAACTGCTTCTCTTATTGATTTCTGATCAAAATCGCGACTATTATTATTGATAATGAAATTAAAGGTCTCCAGTAATATATGCTTATTATTGAAAACTGTCAGGACGGCCCGTGAAGTAAAATTCCAACGAGTTGCTACATTAGAGGGTATACGATTGCCTCCGATTTGTTCCAGAACTTGGGTACGCTTTGTAGATTTCGAGAAATATGATGAAAACCCGGAAAGGGTTGAGAAAAAAACTTTAACCGACTGAATAGAACTGCAAGCATTACTTAAAACCAAATTGAAAACGTGTGCATAGCAATGAGTAAACATTGCTTGGGGTGCTATAGATTTAATTTTTGCCTGTAAACCGACATAACAATAGCCCCATCGTAGGTTAGGTTAGGTTAGGTTAGCACGGTGGTTCGGGATGGAACCCACATAGGCCAGGGGCCCGTTGTGATGCCGTATTAGGGTGGTTACCACCCCCACCACTACCGTGAGAACCAGTAGCTGCTGTTAATGAACAGCATAAGGCTTTTGACACCAACCGACTGAAGATTGGATAGGTTGTCAAAATAGGCCTGTCCCAGAGCCGAGAATCTTTTCCTGAATAGGGCAGGACAGTGGCAGAGTAAGTGGACCATCGTCTCTTCCTCCTCCTCGTTTCGACAGCTTCTACAGAAGTCGTTGCGTTGAAGGATTCCTATACGTGCAGCATGGCATCCTCCAAGCCAGTGTCCAGTGATGGCCGCAATCGCGTTTCCAATGGAGTTCCTGGAAAGAGATAAAATATCTTTGGGTCGTCGCAGGTTAAGCTCCGGCCATACCTGTCTTGACGAAGTGCAAGAAAGCTCCTCCCGCCACCTGAGGTTGGTTAGGCGGAGTACTTCCTTCCGGAGGAGCAATCTCTGTTAAGCGATAGGTGCCCCTGGTCTAGTATTAGCGGATATAGCTGTGAGCGTTGTACCAGCTCTAGCTAACTCATCCGCCCTACAATTTCCTGCTATGTCCCTGTGGCCGGGTACCCAGACAACATTGACTCTTACTTTAGTTGCCAGCTCATCTAAGGCTCTACGGCATTGTATAGCCGCCTTTGAGGTCAGGTAGACTGAGTTTAGAGATTTGATGGCAGCTTGGCTGTCACTTAGAATAGATATTTCATTGGACTCAAGTCCTGTTTGAAGTACCCATTTGGCTGTTTCATTTATAGCTACCATTTCTGCCTGGAAAACACTACAGTAGTCCGGCAAACGAAATGATAAGTTGAGGGATGGGGACTCTGAGAAGACTCCACTTCCTACTCTTCCCTCTAGTTTTGAGCCATCTGTATAAAAGAGCGTCCCATTTGGCTTAACTAGGTTCGCTGTCCACTTTTCTCTGGACGGGATGTCCACTGAGAACTTGCGGTCGAACATCGGGGTGGGTTTAGTGTAGTCTGTGTTATTTAAGGTGAGGTTGAATTCCTTCAGAATTTTGGAGTGGCCGTAGTTTACCTTAGGCCATGGTGAGACTGCATTGAGTCTGACAGCGGCGCTAGCCGCGCACTCCTTCCCATATAGGTCTAATGGAGTCAGATGTAGGATCATTTCCAGGGCTTTAGTCGGGGTTGTCCTAAGACACCCCGTCATGAGAACGGCAGCTAGTCGCTGTACCTTTCCCACCCTTTTTCGGTTGACCTCCTTACACAGGGCTGGCCACCATACTAATGATCCATACATAAGTGTGGGTCTTACGACCGCCGTGTATAACCAATGGACAATGCTGGGTCTCAACCCCCATTGTTTGCCAATGGTTCTTCTGCAGGTGTATAGCGCAACTGTCGCCTTTTTAACCCTTTCCTCTATATTTTCTCTCCATAACAGCTTTCGGTCAAGGACAATTCCTAGGTACCTAGCTCGTTCGGAGAGTTTTATTTCTTGGCCCCCTATATTGGGAAGGCGAAAGGAGGGTATTTTGTGCTTCCTCGTGAAGAGAACTAGCTCCGTTTTGCCCGGGTTTATCCCTAGGCCGCATTTGTTGCACCAGTGCACGAGTTCATTTAGTGCCCCCTGTATGACATCCGACAGAGTCTCTGGAAATTTCCCTGAAACTATAATCGCAATGTCATCGGCGTAGGCCACAATTTTAATTCCTAGCCTTTCCATTCTCTGGAGAAAGCCGTTGAGGGTAAGGATCCACAGTAGGGGTGAGAGCACTCCCCCCTGCGGAGTCCCCCTATTGACCACTCTTTGTATCTGACAGCCAGAGATCTCTGCGTGAATCTCTCTGCTGCAGAGCATGTGGTTAACAAATTCGACGATTGACTTGTCGATGCTCAGATTTTTCATTTCCCCTGTAACAGCACTGGGGATTATATTGTTGAACGCCCCCTCAATGTCTGAGAAGGCTATCAGTGAGTATTCGTTGCAGTTTAAAGACTTCTAGTACTAGCGCGTGGAGGGCTGTTTCTACTGACCTCCCCTTGCAGTAGGCATGCTGGGATTGGGAAAGAATTCCCTCCCCTAACAGTGAATCTCTTATATATGAATCTACTAATCTTTCTAGCGTTTTTAGTAGAAATGATGATAAGCTAATAGGCCTATAATCCTTGGGGGTGTTGTGCGATTGTTTACCCCCTTTAGGTATTAAGAAATGAAAGATTAACGTGACCCACCTACCCGAAGGCTGTATGGCCACGGCCACCATTAGGCCCGGGATTTGGATACGCCAAATCAGCGCGACCCGTCTGACGACGGCTCTGCCAGTCCGGCTTCGGCTCCCAAGACCTAGACCCTCACTGGCGAGAGCGAGGCACTATCCAACCTCTGGTAGCTCTGCAGGCTACCACCCGAGTTGGTACACGCAACTCACACGGCGAGAGGACTAGCCTCTCTAGCCCAGCATGCGGGCTTTCAACCACTGCCACTACGAGACCAAACCCAATAGGGCGAACAGGATTGCTCCTGCGGGCACGCCCTCCCGTAGTACCATCATAGCGTCATGGTTTGACATGCTGCGGGAACGCATTCCCTTGCAATTGAGGATCTTGGGAATCCATGCCTTGCTGAGGCAAGTTCGAGATCCTGTGCGGGGTCACCACTCCCCGTCGATCCCCACTGGAATCAATACACCCGGAGCACCAGAGCGGTGCTCCGATTCACCTCCCTTAGCACCCCTAAGGTGAATCTTTCTACCAGTGGTGATCGCCCTGCACCACATTTCCCCAAAGGGAATAAACCAATTACCTTCTACCAAGATTTCCGGGGAACGAATCCCTCAAAGAGTCTAAAGCTTGAAGGGCCGCTTTCCGCTTAGGAAAGACAGCCCTTGCGAAATCTTCCATACGCCCGTACCTACCCTCATCGGCGATGAAGTGAGCCAATCCGCCGTCCCCATTCACGCCTCTTGCCATCCCTTCGAGAATAACCATTCTTTCAACCTGATACTCGGAGCAATAAAGTAGCACATGCGACCAAGATTCGATCTCGCCACATATGCACCTATCGCTCTCACTGAGGCCCCTTCTATACAGAAATTCATTCAGGCTCCCATGACCCGTAATGAAGTACCCCAAATACAAGCCAGGGGAGAACCAGACGTTCTCTCCGGCAAAATCCACACAAGGTATAAACCTATATGTGACTCTTCCTTTATCGCTTTCATTCCATCTTTGCTGCCACGCCAGCCTCAGTGATTCTTTCATCCCTCTTATGCTCTCAGTGGGATCTTCCCTTTCAGCGACAAACTTTCTATCAAATTCATCCAGGGGCAGGCCCCTTTTCAATCTGCCTCGAACACCCATTCCCACAGCCACAAGATCCCACGGTGGCTTACCAAGCAACACATTCATGGCTTCGGTGGACACTGTTCTACATACTCTCAAGCATGCACTCAGTACCACCCTCTGACATCTATTTATCTCGTCCCTTGCATACCCGTACGTCATGGCCTTATACCATACTTCCACCCCATACATGGCGCATGCTTGAAACATGCCACCATATATCACTTCCATAGCTTTCCTTTGCAAACCCCATTCTTTCTTAAGGACACGCCCCAAGCATCCTGTTAGCTTCGCTAACTTATCCCTTACATCCGAGAAGTGCCCAGAGAATCTGAACCCTTCTTCTACCCTGACACCCAAGTACTTAGTACTTCTTACATACCTTACTGCCTTCTCATTCAGACGTACGTTAGGTGGCCGATTTGCGGCCAACTTCCCTTTCATCAACATGCACACTGTCTTCTTTTCAGAGACAGTGACAGTGACAGTGACAGTGACAGTGACTCATTTAATATGCTCATACAATTAGTCGCCCTCAGCTCCAGCTGGAGGCGACTGCTCCCATTCACAATGAAGAGCACGTCATCGGCATATGCTAAGACCTCGCACCCCTCCATATCAAACGACTCAAGCATGTCGTCGAGACAGATGTTCCACACCTTGGGGCCCGCTATAGACCCCTGCGGACACCCTCTCGTTACCTTTCTCGCTATGCTCTCATGCTGACCAATCACCCTTACTTCTCTTTGTGAGAAGTAACTTTCCCATAGTGCCATTTCCTCACATTCGACTTCATTCAGTCGGTTCAGAATGTACTTCCATTCCAGGTAGTCGAAAGCCCCCTTAAAGTCAACAAATATGCCAAGGACATACTTGTCCGGTGACTCCCTTACCACCTTCTCAAACATAAGCCAGGCGTCGACAGTAGATCTTCCTTTGGTGAAGCCGTACTGTCTCGCACTGGTTTCGCCAATCTTTCTTTCCAATCTATTTACCATCAGTCTCTCCAAGATCTTACCAAGGACAGGAAGGAGACAAATCGGTCTGTATGATCCCACCTCATCCTTGGGTTTATCCAGAGACTTCAGCAAGACCACAACCGACGCCACCCTCCACCTCCTAGGAAATCTCCCCTCAGACAAAATTGTGCTGTACATCGACAGCACGAATTCAGGCACGCTTCTCCATACAGCCTTAACCATCTCGGGATATATCCCATCCATGCCTGGGGATTTCCCATTTTTCTGCCTCTTGACAGCCTCATCTACTTCTTGCATACTGAGCTCCTGTATCTCATATGCTCTAGTCTCTCTATCGCCATTTCGCACATCATTCGAGCTGGGGAAAAACCCATTCAGCAAGACATTCATTGTCTCATTCCAAGTTTTTGTCACGAGTGTTCCCTCTTTCACTCCGCATATCTGAGGCTTATGCCTCCTACCCATGCATACTTTATACACCTCTCCCCACGGATTGGTGTTGCCCTCATATTCGACAAATTTCTCCCAGTCTCTCTTCTTGCACTCGAGTATTTCTCTCTTATACAAGCGTCTGAGACTGAGATAGTTTGATTTAGCCCTCTCATCAGGTCTTTCTTTCTTTCTTTCTTTCTGATATGCCACTCTCGCCCTTCTCACTTGTGCTTTTCTTTTACTCAGAGCAGTCGTCCACCAAGCCACCTTGCCTAGGGTACGAACTGGTCTCTTCAGCATTGTCTCATTGACACCCGTGATCCAACTTTCCATCTTGCATACTTTCTCATCGGCTGTCAGACCGTCAAATTGGTGTAAGCCAAAATTTTCGGCCTCAAGCCTAATGAGACTCATGTACCTTAGCCAATCAACTCCCCTTAATCGCCACTTATTCTCATTCAACTTATGCTCAACCACCCTATCATGCCTTTCCAGGGTAATCAGTATACCGTTATGGTCACTGATACTCCAGTCTGGCTTGACACTCCAAGTGAGTGTGTACCTCGCATCTAGCCTTTCATTCATGAGAGTCAAATCTATATCAGATTCACCTCTCGGACCACTGAAGGTATACCATTCAGATCTCTCGTTTACAACCAGGAGCTCTTTTTCCCTTACAAACTCCTCAATCGCAACACCTCTTTGCACACTTGCCCCATACGTGCCCATCCCCTTGCTATGCCACAAGGAGGATGTTGCATTCACGTCCAGTCCTATGAGGACTGGATTATTACCTATCATACCTAACATTCGTTCTAAATATCCCAAGTATGGTTCTATTTCCTCGCTAAACTGGCAATAGATTGACGCCAAATACCCCTCATATTGCTCATTTCTGAACCACACGCATACCCCGTAGTCATCAGACAATTCTAGTACAGGTACGACGTCACCCTCGTGGTTGTTAATCACGATGGCCGCCCCACCCGACCTAGATCCAAACACCCTGAAGGCACTGGGAAAGCCATGCACCAAACCATTCCTGACATAAGGCTCCTGCAGCAAACATATGCTCAACCTTTCACGCACCATGCAGTCGCCTATTTCACTCATGATGCCGTAGCATCTTTGCCCATTCAACTGCAGGATCTTCAGATGTGTCATGGCTTATATGCCATCACTCATCCTAGCCTTAAGCCATTTGTCCTTTCGTTTATAGAAGGGACATTTAGTACTAATAGTACTATGTCCCTCTCCTGTCTTCCCTTTCGCTCTGCACGTTCGGCAAGATTCATCCTCTTTGCAGTCCTTTACGACGTGCCCTTCTTTACCACATTTTCTGCAAGCCTGTGTTTTCAGCTTACAATCTCTCACTAGGTGTCCTATTTCCAGACACCTATGGCACCTCTCAACATTATCAAGGCCGCGCACTCTGCAGGCCCGGAAGTGAAGGTATACCCTCCTCTCCCTGAGCCATGCCGCTTTCAACATCGGTGGTACTTCTAATACCACATTTCCTAATTCATTCTTGGAGTTCCTACTCCTTATCCTCACAACCTTGTGGAACTCTTCCACTGTCATGCTCTCTACGTTCTTTCTGTAGAGCTCATTTAGGAGCTCCACTTCAGCCAAACGAGAAGGAACATCAAAGATGATGACCTTCTCCCCCAGTTTCCTGGGGCTGCCCACACTCAAACCAGCCTGTTGGAGCTTTTCACACTCCTTCAGGCTTTTCAGTTCATCCGAGGATGTTGTCTCAATGACAACTCCTTTGCCATCCTTGCACTTTCTCACAGCCTTAACTCTAATGTTAAGGTCAGTGCCCACCTCTGTCAGAAGCCGTTGCTTGACTTCTTCGCTCCCAAGGCTACCACCCGCGTCTTTTACCACGCAGGCGTAGCTCTTAGGAGCGACCTTCGCCACCTTTTTACTTGTATTCTGGCGGGGTGCCCTTGCGGGAACCTCCACCTTCTCACTCACCTCTTTTTGGGTTGCACTTATGCCAAGGTTGCCCTTGAGCACTCGTGCTTCCCATTTCTCTTTCTCTTGGATGACACCTCTCATCCTTTCCCTTTCGTTCATGATCTTGACGATCATTGCCTCGTACTCAGCGACCTTCGATAGAATGAAGGCCGCACCATTCTTTGTGATCTTGTGGGAGTCGTCCAGGACGTACTCCCTCAAGCTATCACCAACCTCAGCCATCTTACGGCGGACTAGCTCACATCCGACCGTTGCATCCTCCACCGTGAAGGTGGAGTTCAAACCACTCCCATTACTCTCGTCTAGATTTAAATTTAAATTTTGCTCGTCATTCATATTGAATCCCACGCGTTGGGTCGAAATAACCGGTCACTCCAAGCAGTGCGCCCGTACTTGGAGAAGGCTAAATGTCCCCCGCGAGGCGCCAATCCCACGAGGTGAGAAAATCTTAGGGCCAAGCTCCCTCTTGACCACGCATCCATCAGCAATCTTCACACCTTAGATTAGGGATTTTCAGAGTTATTACTTCTCTTCGAACCGGGCGGTAAAGCCAAGCCCCCCATCAGCATAGACATGACATACTGACGGTATATTCAAGGTGAGCAGGCCCACCAGGTCCGTCGGGTACCTCGGGTTTGGCGATCCCCGTACTGCCCATACAACTCTCACCTCCTTCCATTTCTTAGGTACATAAGTTAGGCTTAGGCAGGCCTTGTATATGACCTCTAACCATGGAATCGCCAGGTTGGAGACTACCTGCATTTCCGCTGGTATAATATCATCCTTACCAGGTGATTTGTAGGGTTAAAACTGTGCGATAGCCCATTCAATCCTGCTCGAGATGACGATTGATGGGTTAATAATTTTTTCGATGCTAGGAGCTGCTGGTTCGCATTGCCCACCTAGCTGTTGGCCAGGAAAGTGTGTGTCTACCAGTAGCTCGACGGTCTCTACGTCCGTGGTCGTCCATGTGCCATCAGGTTTACTGAGATAGCTTGGCGCCACTGGGTTGGACGAGATTATTTTTCGCAGCCAGTTGCCTTCTGTAGCGCAGTCGATGCTAGAACAGAATTCAGACCATGATTTGAATTTTGCGAGTCGAACACTCTTTTTGAAGCTATTCAGACCGGCTTTATAAGCACTCCATTCATTGGTTTTCTTAGCTTGGTTGAACAGCTTTCTACATTGTTTCCTGAGGTCACTGATTTCAGAAGACCACCAGGCCGGTTTGGGTTTTCCCCTGACCGTTTTCATCGGGCATGCAACATTCATCGCATCGTTGAAAGTTTCTGTGAGGCTGTCTACCAGCCGATCCAGATCGGCCCTAGAAGTGGGAATCTCTGGTATATCTGCCGGTAGGGCCTGGGAGAAGCGTTCTTTGTACATACCCCAGTCCGCATTACGCTTATTACGGAACTGTTTGGCTGTTGGCCCATGTACGTCCATGTCAAATTCCAAGTATCGGTGGTCTGACATGGAGTGGTCTCGGGATACTCTCCAGGACCGTATCAGGTTAGCGGCATGTTCGTTGGTCAATGTTATGTCCAGAACTTCCTGCCTTACGGCTGTTATCTAGAATGTATTCTAAAAGCAACTCACCTCTTTCGTTTGTGTCGGTGCTGCCCCATATAGTATGGTGTGCATTCGCATCAGCGCCGATAACGACCGGTGTCCGCGTCCTTGCTGCCTCCAATAGGGCTGCTTGTAGCGGTCTCGGCGGGTGAGTTCCTGCATCATGCGCCATGTATGATGACATGAACATATACTAACCGAACCTAGTTGCACCACAATGCACACGTTGTCCCTGTCACAAAAATTTGGTAAGGTAAAAGAGCTGTATTTCCTGTTAACAAGAATACATGCTCAGGCGGCTCTTTACCCTGTATATATATGACATTGTAGTCTTTCAGTTGCAGTCCGCAAACCCGCTGTTTATGCACCCAGGGTTCTTGGACTAAAACGATCTCCTCGTCGGTTTTAGCTTAGCGGAGGAGAAGTGCAGCTGATGCTGCTCTACTGTGGTGGAGATTTATCTGCAGGAACTTCATCCGCAGTTTCCCCGCCGGATGAGTCTAGCAGCTCATCTTCATCCACATTGTTGAGCCGACTTAGCATTGCCGCAGCTTCTGAGACGCCGCTTTTGCCGCCATCGGATGCGCCATCGTCAGACGTCGTCGCCACCTTCTCCTCTTGGGGTGTGGTGGTTTTGGCGTCTGCGTTGTAGATGAGGAGTTTCACCGACCCGAGCCCATAGTAGACCACCCCCTTGTTCTCCAAGATGGGGGCCACCGACTCGTTGTTCAAGATGACAACAGCCTCTCGCCTTCCTTCTTTTTCTTCGCCTACCTTTGCCACCCTCCAATCGTGGGTTGGGAGGCTAGGGTTGCTGAGCTGCAGGAATTCAATTATTTCTGCAGGATCTGATGGCTCTGCCGGAATCCAGGTCCTTGACCTTGGTCTGCGCGGGATGTTCTCCCTCGTCACAGCCTCTAGTCTTGAGCCTGGCCAGACTTCGCCAATTTTTGAGATCGCTTTCTCGTACAGATCTGCTGATCTCTGATCAGCGCACGATACCAGCTTGACTCGGCCCTGGAACCAGCCTGCGTCCGTGCACTGAGGGGGAGCTCCCGGATTTTCTCTGAGGAGCTCCTTGAATTGCCTTAAAAGCGCCATCTCGACCATCATCCATTTTGACGGAGTGATGTTGCCGTCCTGGTGGCTTTTATCGATAACCGCCCTGACGAGTTCGTTTTTTACGACCGCACTGTAGGGGCGCTTGAGCGAGGGCCCCGTTTTGGGCTTCTTCGCTTGTTGATCGCTCTGCTCTCCCGATCGCTGTCGCTTAGCTGCTGGTTTAGCTGCAGTTTCAGCTTCAGTTTTTTGGGGTCGCGCGGCGGCTTTTGCAGCAACTTCTCGAGCCCAATCTCTTGAGGCCAGTTGCTTTTCCGACATCTCCTTTTCGGGTATGTCTTTTAGCTTCTCTAGCAGACGATAGGCCGCTCTTCGGTCCCTGTACGCCTGCAAGGAAGGGTTCACCTGCTTGGGCTTACCGTTTCCACTCGACCCTGCGGTCGGGGTGGGCGGGTTCTCCGAGCCGGTGTTTTGGGTGTTTGGGACGCCTCCCTTCGCGGGTGGGCGGTATAGTTGGGGCCGAAGCCCCGGATTGCCTCCCTTCGCGGGTGGGCAGTGTAGTTGGGGTCGAAGCCCCGGATTGCTTCCCTTGACGGGTGAGCGGTTTGTTTTTTTTGTTTTCTTGGTTCATAGTGTTCCCACGAGTAGCAAGGGAAAGGTAGTCCGCTGCGGCAGAGCCCGGCATACCGCAGTAAGGGGTCTCATACTATGGGGTGTCCCCTGGTGCCCCAAAGGAATCATTTGCGACACACATATTTTGCAACCCAGTGCCATTCAGCCCTCGGCACGATCTCTTCCACCTTGGCTTGGGTTGGGTCTTTTAGTCGCCTTTTACGACAGGCAGACCATACCTGGGATCTATTCTATTTTCCCCGTATCCCCAGGGGATAGCCCCATCGTAAGTCTGAGCCACTAATTTCGAATACAAGTCGAATTTTCCGAATTTAGTTGTTAAAAATTGAAATAAATCTTGAGCAGAACGCCCAGAACTAACATCGTAAAATCCGATGAATCGCTCAACAGGTTGATCATTTATTACATATCGAAAAATAACGGATAATTGTGAATGGCACCTTATGTCAGTTGTTTCATCAACTTGCCAAGAAAAAAACAATGATTTTGAAATTTCGTCTTCAATTTTCTTATCAACAACAAAAGCCACCGAATCGATTAATTCATTCTGAATGGTTTTGGACATGCTAGAAACAAACGATTTAGAGTTAGTGTCATTTTCTAAGAATGTTTTTAAATTAGTGTCGAATTTACTCACAAGACTAACTAACTCTTTGAAATTCCCGCGATTTAAAGAATCATTCGATTCATCATGCCCTCTAAAAGGTAACTCTTGCATACAGAAGTGCATCGTTATATCTATAAGACTTTTTAAAATTAATCGATTTTCTTTTACTCTAGCATTAAAATTTTCAATTTCTATTTTACGCGCATTGTCGATTGCTGTAGCGATATTTTGCTTTTGTTTCCTCATTATGACCAGCTTGCAATTCGATGAAATATGCTGAGCACTTTTATTGTGTAGCAATAGACCGCGAGACAAATTTTTCAAATCGCTATACTTTTTGACCAAACTCCGTCAGTACTAGCTGCTGCAAATAAAATGCATGGCCAACAAAACAATTTATTTACTGTTGTACTACCAGTAAGCCAATCGTACTTTTCATACCATGAATTTTGAAATCCCCGACTCGATTTTCCGACCCCACCAATATTCACAAGACATTTACTCAGATCTGGAACAGGGCGCTTCACTTTTTGGACTATATATAATTTATCCTCATAGGAATGACTTGAAAACTTTGCTGATTAGCTAAAAAATTTACAAAATCACAAGTATTTCGAATGTTTATATTCACCTGGGGAGTTTGTGTTAACCCACTCGGTCCTGCAAAATCCATATCGCCTTCGGGAAGTAATTGTCAATCGGAATTGAATTTAGCAAAAAAGACTTTTCGAAAGTGATCATACGAACACTGAGACAAACCTAAATTTACACGAAAATCAGCAGAACCCCTTCTAACAAATCCAAACGAAAGTGAAAACTGTACTACTAACCGATTCCCCGATTAAGGCGAGTTTATACAGCAACTTAAATAAAATAAGAACTAAAATAAAATAAAATAAAAATGTTCACTTCATGCATTTCAATGACAGCGTTCATACAGGAAATAAGCTAAAATAAGGAACAAGAATTAGAATAAGAGATGGTCAACTTTTAACTTTTTCGCTCATTTTGTTGGGAAAATGACAGTGCGCATGACCCAAATCCGCTCCCCAATCTTTTCCGTACTGAAACTTTTGACAAGTTCTAGTTTTCTAACCTAAAATTCAATGAATATTTTTTTAAATCATTGTTGATAATATGTTTAATATGGATGACCAAGAAATCATGATAGGAGCGATGTTGTTATTGATGATAAGTACTGCGATTATGCCTTGAATAAAAGGCGAAATAGTCGATTTTCTGAACTTGCGCAAAACACAAAAGTCATTTTCAAAAAATCTGGAATTTGATTGGTTCATTCTTATTTTATTCTAGTGATCTCTATAAACCTATGTTGTCTGCTCTTATTTCTTATTTTATTTTAGTTCTTATTTTATTTTAGTTGCTGTGTAAATCCACCTTTAATCTGAATAGTGCAGAATAATTGCAGTTCTATGTTTCAACTTCAAATGTCAATATCTCAAGAATCAATGAATCAAATGAAGAAAAAATCAACATCCTGAATTCAGGATAAAAGGACCTTCCAAATGAGGTATCACTCACCCTATCTTGCCTATTCAAAATTTAGGGGTTGGTGTTCTAACACTAAGGGTTGAAGCGATATAGTTGTGAATTTGACCTTAAAAGTTGTCCCCCTCGAAACAAAAATCGACGTGTCCGAGCATTTTTTCGAAATGAATTTATTCCGCCCGTTATCTCGTCTGTTTCGTTTTAAAAAGCCCACGCTGTATAATAATATGGTTGTATCGACCGATTCTGAAAAATTCGGGAGGGTATGTGGTGATAAAAGCGATTCGACACAGTGTACGTGTCGAACCAAGTTTGTCATCCCCATAATTCAGAAGATACCTGCACATTGTAACAATGGCATTCTTGGACTTGACCCTCAACTTTCTCCACCGTCAAGGAAATTCCCGAATTGCAATAAACCTTCAAAGAATATCAGTTACTTTCAGGTACAAGGGACTAGAAAGATTTGGGAGGCGCAAGTCCACGGAGCCCATTGGGCAGGTGTATAAATACCTCAAACATAGGTAAAACCAGACAGTTGTTACTTAGACTAGTTAGCAGTTATCGACGACAGTCGAAACGTTCTGGTAACTAGAACCGATCTCCCGGTGAATAAACATATTCCTTCGTTTCCACAAGTGTTTTAATGTTTTCCGTAAACGCATTCACCTCAGGTATTAATACTTTGAAAAAATGCGATTATCAGTCATGTTTATGTTGGTAGACAATCATGTTTTCTCATTTCTCCAAGATTGTTTTTATGATTGCATTTTACAAAAAAGAGTATGTTTTTTTTATTCAAGAAAAATGAAAATATGGTCGACTTACGAGAGGTTTGCTGAAAAAAAAACGCGACTACAAAAATGTGGTAGACTCTACCTAATAAAGCTATACAGAAAGTAGGAAAACTTTATTAATAATTTGCAATTTGTCCCATCGGCACCCAGAAGACTAACAGGGCAGGGCAGTGAGCACATCGCGCATATCTGCTAGGAAACGGAGTGTTCCATTGTGCATTCCGTTTCCTATATAGTACAGTCAATCTGGCTAAAAATGGGCTAATAATTTCCAAGTGGATGAAACTTGGTAAGTCGTTAGAGACTAATGAAAGGAAGCTTACCTGTGACTGGCCAGGGCCACCTATTCGGGGATTCAAAAAAAACTCAAAAATATTTTGAAATGCATTTTTCTCGAAAACTATGCATTTCACAGAAAAATTTATTGAACAAAAAATGTAGAGGACATCTTTATCTACAATTGATGTTGTATGTTGTAAAACAAAAAATGTGCGCAGTAGGTGGCGCTAAAGTTCCCAAAAAAGTGTTTTTTAAATTTTTCGTCCAGAAATTTTCATTTTTCAGTTACGATTCAAATGGAAAAATTGTTCCCTTCAATTTTTTAAACAACTTTTATATTAAAACTTTTTTCGTACGACTTACCGTTTCAGAGCTGCAGCTTGTTGAAGTGAAAATTTGACTATTACGCTTTCACAAAGTATGAAGATAGCTATGTAGCATATAATAGATGTATTTTTATTCTTTTAATGAAGATGAAGTAATAATCTATATTGTTTATAACATATAACTATTCAAAATTACTATCAATATTAGATCTTTATGGATACCTTTTCATGAAATTGTCATATAAATTGTTTCTTTGAGCGGAATTATTATTATTTTTATTCTGATACAAAAAACAATTCAATATTCAATAATTAATTAGAAATATTGCAACTTACAATGATTTTATGGATGTTTTGTCAAATTTGAATTAGGTCGATAAATTATTTAAATTGATTTCATACATGTTATTGCTAAACACACTAATATTTCTTTTATAATGTACATGTTTACATTTTATAACAATTAAGTATTGCTGAGGTTTCACTTGATTACAATTTGGTTATCCCATTACCTGCAGTAGCTTAAAGGAGACAAATTTGTGATAACTTTTTTACGGATTCGTGATGTACATGTTCAAATTGAAAAAATTACAATTGTTATTGAAAGAAAAAAAATTGTAATTGTTTCTCAAATTTATTATAATTTATGTTTTTGAAGATAAGCTCTATCGTTTTGTATCTAAACTATTGTTATATAATGATTTGAATCTTGGTTATGTAATAAAAACAATTTTTCAAGTGTTGCGAATGCTGCAGGGAATGGGTTACGCTGTTGGCTCATTTTTTATTTGCACTACGTAGTCTCTTCGGTGGTGGTTCTTGTGGAGATTCACTTCCAGTGGTTTCCGTAGATGAACTTCCGCTCGATTGTCTATCATTTTGTTGATTGATGTTATAATTCGAAGATGACCTTCTATGGAAGCGTACAACTTGGGATGGAACGTCTAATTCATCATCATCAAGAAAATCATCATCCTCCACCTCAATGACGTTGCGTTACTGCAATCTTCTCCGCTGCAATGTTTGCATGCAACTGAGCAAGGGACACCTGCCTTTCTGCATCCACATTGCGAACCGCAACCGCTTACTGAGCACGAGCAACTAATAATATTCATCAGCCTGGCTGATGCTGGATCCAGTAATGTCGTGATTGGTTTCAGTCTTTGGAACTGACATTTCTTCCATCCCCAATCCTTAGGATCTAAGTCATTTTGTAACCATGTTTGCACTTGGAGGTAAACTCTCCGACTGTGAAAATTTGCTGCATCAGGCGATGGTGGGAGAGAGCACAAATTGAATTTTGTTTTTGCTGCAGACTGTGAAAACTTTTTGAAGCGAGTTTTAGCTAGAGTGTCTGTTGTGCTTCCATTATTATACATAGATGAAAACAGGGTTTGTCCGGCAGTTTGAACGACTGCACTAGGTGTGAATTCATCATAGAAATAATCCATAGTAGCTTGTAGTTCTTTTATTTCCTTGTCATCACCAGTTTTCATGATTTTCATTAGCGACTTGATGAATTTCAGTTTTCCTTGCATATAAGGAGCAGATGTTGTATCACAACCACTAAAAGCATGAAGTAGAAGCACGTATTTTTTCAAAGGCTTATACTTGAATGACTGTGAGGAGTAGATTTTATCTGAATTATTTCGCGAGGCTGGTTTTTTTCAGGTACAAGTTGTGTTCTGTAGTACACAAACCGACAAGCAAAACCAAAAGGTCAACGTCTTCGCCGATAATAATAACAGAAGTGTAGTCAGAGGACTTTTGAAGAGCTGTCTGAATTATTAAACAGTCGGCATCTTCAAAAGCTTGCTGAGTCTCAAATCCAGCTACTTCAAGTTCATGTTGGAGAAGACTGATAAGACGATCCTTGTTGCTGTCGTTCGATAAGAAATTTTCTTGGCCAACTTTGATGAAGGTTGTATGGTCAAATTCAATGGATGGAGCGTTGTATTTGGCAGCGCGACGTAATCTTTCAGCTGATTTTGTTCCACCGATATCCGACTCTGGCGGGTATCCATCGAAGATGACAGCAGTTTTTGGATATATGCGACGTATTTCTTACAAATATAATCAATTGTCATGTCCTTCCATCTCACCTTGTGCAGCAAATATCCCCCGTCGATGACATAAAAGCGATTCTCTTTAGAAATATTCTGGGTTTCCTCGGAGAAGGCCTCGTAGAAAGTCGATTTGGTTCCTTTTCGCATGCCACACTCATCAAAAAGGGAAAGTGGATAAGGAGCGAGCTCGTACTGTAGAAATTCTTCTAGATCGTCTGATGTAGCTCCGGAAATTGCTATCCTTTGGAAAATTAACATTGGATCGATAGCAACAACTTTATCCATTACCTTCAGTTTCGCTGTCATGATTGATAAAGGTATGACCTGTCTATCTCTTTTAAATGTAAGTGTTTTGAAATTGTGATTCGTGGCGTCGCTCATCAGTTTTATTCCCTCTTCCTCAGCCAAGTTACAGTTTACGGTGTCATCGCCTACGACTCCCGTGCCAATCGATACAAGTTGTCCTATGTTTGGAAATGGATTGTGCCTACTAGCAAACCAGCAGTCCAATGTGTGAACATCCTTGTTATCTCTTTCAACGCGTGCGGGACGCATGTCAACGTGCTGCTCTGAAGTCTGACCATAAACACCTACGAATGATTCGAACTGCTCACAAATGTTCATTAAACTGAACATGCTCAAGGCCCACTTAGCTATTTCATTCTCAGTTATGCCTCGTCCTGGTAGAGTCAATCCTCCTTGAGTTTTTGCAAGACGCATTGTTGTTTGTTCAATTGTTTGATCTGGAGGTATTCCACTGAAAAATTTGTTGCTTCTTCGGATTGTGAAAAATCCCTGTTTAGTAAATTTTTCATACTCCAAAGGTGGCATTCTCTCTTCTAACGTAGCTATGTCTTGCAAATAAAGATGAACAGATTTTGCGTAGTTGTTGTGTCCACTAGAGTAGAAAAAGGGTACCATCCTCCTAATCGTTGAAACATACAGAGACCAATTACCCGTACGTTCAGCTTCTAGAAACTGTTTCAAAAGACAAGTCATGCGGTAATATTGAACCCAAAGTTAAGCAGTTGGCCCTCTACTTTCAAATTCAGAAAGTTTCCTTTCGAAATTTTCCTTGAATCGAATGCTTGATTCTTCATTAACAGCGCCCATCACATTCGTTCTCTCGATGTCATTAAGAAGGCCATCCAGAAAATCACGCGTATCATCAAAGGTAGATTCTTCCGCATCCATTGAGTCCAGAATAATCTTTGCAAGAGATAAATTTGTCAGGAGATGTGCACGAACTGCTCTGCTATATGCCTTCCCAATTAACATCTGCGATATCGATCCTTCAGCATAAATTGTAGCCCACAACTCTTCTAATCCACTGCCAGACATTATTTTGCAGATGGCGCCCATGAATGATATAAGAAGGTGAAATCCGCCAAGTCGAACAAAAACATTTTTATATCTGTCCACATTTTCAGCAATGTCTCGCGCAATCCAGTATAGTTGTTGATCAAAAGTGATGATTGGAGTTTCTTGGTCGCTAGACTCAACAGTGTCGCAGATGTATGATAGGGTAGTATTCACTATCGTTTTATCGCTGGGTGGTGCATTTATAAAAGGATGGAACAATATCCTTGAAGTTTCGTAAGGACATGCTTCTGAGATCTGCTCCATAAAACCATTCCATTCAGGAACCGTCTGATCACACTTCCATTTTCCATAAGTGAAGTCCTTGAAATCTGGTGTAATTGGCGTTGAAAGATCTAAAATTTGAATTTTGCCTAGTCCGTCGTACGCTTGTCCTTCATACGGGATCAGTTCGATTTTTCCAATTTCGGCTGGATCGATGGATCTTCTTTCGTGTACTTTTCGGGTCACTTGCTGCTCTTCCTGAATCGCGTCATTTGGAGTAACACACTGAATGACTCCCATGACGTGCCAAGAATTTTGTCCGTCCAAGGTGTTTATGTTGAAATCTGCGTTGTCAGCTACCCATTGAAAAAATGCTGCAGGTAAAACTTCAGGCTGCTTTTTGGCAATGCACGAAAGTTCTAATAGTTGAACTTCCGAGTAGGAGCACGATAAACCGATCGCAGCTAAACTATCTATAAGAAGTCTTGATCCAAATTTTTTCTTTAAAAAGCATCCAAGACCGAGAAGAACTGAGGACAAGAAACATCGTGGACGAGCAGCTTTTATGATCATGTGTGCAATTGTCGTCACAGTATTCTCCCATGCAGCAGTACAACTTGGCCTTTTGCCTGCAAGTATGATTTCTTCTAGGAAAACCTTTAGTAAATCAGGGACATCTTTTTCAGCATCCTCCGTGAACGTATTAGTCCGTGGGTACTTGTCAAGGTCTTTTTCATATTCCCTGGATCGAATTTGTTCTCTGATTCGACGAGCTGTTTTGCGAGTGTTTTTTATATCTTCATCTGCAGTGTCATCTAACTCCTGCCTCTTCCACGCTTCCTGCAGCAATTTTTCGGAGACGTTTTTGAAGCACACAATTGTCCCATTGGGTGGATTGCCATGAATAACAAGGTTTTCTTCTTTATAGTGTTTCTTAATTCTTTGGAGTAAAGTGTCGTTATGAATTCTTTGATTCTCAGGAATGAGTTTAGCGAGCTGCGACAAGGAAAATTGACAACAGTCATCCGCATGTTCATCGATGTAAGCGTAGACGTATTCCATGGCGCGATCTACACGCTCCGTGCTGCCTCCAACAG
This sequence comes from Adalia bipunctata, assembly GCA_910592335.1. NCBI lineage: Eukaryota > Metazoa > Arthropoda > Insecta > Coleoptera > Coccinellidae > Adalia > Adalia bipunctata. Next base: position 48,083,003 of record OU342950.1, on the reverse strand, counting down.
GTCGAACAACAGGTTCATAACGTTTTTTTTTAATTTGTCATGACATTTCGGGTGGTAACAAGCTTCCTTCTTAACTAAATCCTCATTTCTGATTCTAGATTTAACTTCCACAAGTTCAGGTTCTGTTCGATATTGCAACATTTCCAATGCTCTCTCTTTAACACAAGATCCAGTTACCTTATGCATCTTCAATGATTTTCTTACTTTACCACAATAAAAACAACAATGTTTCCAATCGAACTCCGGTGCGGCTTCTTCCTGGTTAGATGAGGTATCTGGTGTGTCATCGTCCGTTTGATTGCTAAAAAACACGAGACAATTTTACTTTTTTTACAGTTACAAAAGAGTAAAAGTAATATAACAATTAATGATGAAAAATTGAAAACCAAATAAAAAATTGAAATCATATCTTATAAAGCAAACAATATTAAAAATACCTTGACGATGTGCGTTCTTTCTCGATCCTTTTTACAAAGCGTTCGTTTTGTGTGTACGGGCGATAGCATTTGCTGTGAACGTCTGGGACTGGGATGCTCTCGTCTTCCAGTAGTTCTTGAATTTTTAAATCGCCTCTAAGTTTTGCTGATTCTAATAACGTCTGCCGATCTCGGACACCCACATGACGCACATCATCCACAACAAACTTATCACAAATAAAACAAACAGGAATATTTTCACTCATTTTCACAGAGCAAAGTTTTGCTGTCACTACTCTCCGAAACTTACATAGCAACTGAAAAATGTACCTTCCCAGAAGAATTGGGCAGCTCTATGATTCGGCCCTTTTGTTAATACTATGCCACTATAACTTTGAAACAGTAAGTCGTACGAAAAAAGTTTTGAAATAAAAGTTGTTTAAAAAATTGAAAGGAACAATTTTTCCATTTGAATCGTAACTGAAAAATGAAAATTTCTGGACGAAAAATTGAAAAAACACTTTTTTGGGAACTTTAGCGCCACCTACTGCGCACATTTTTTGTTTTAAAACATAGCACCAATGACATTAATTGTAGATAAAGATGTCCTCTACATTTTTTGTTCAATAAATTTTTCTGTGAAATGCATAGTTTTCGAGAAAAATGCATTTCAAAATATGTTTGAGTTTTTTTTGAATCCCCGAATAGGTGGCCCTGGCCAGTCACAGATAAGCTTCCTTTCATTAGTCTCTAACGACTTACCAAGTTTCATCCACTTGGAAATTATTAGCCCATTTTTATATTTTTTTCGACAGATTGACTGTACTAATACGGTGAGAGCGACCTGTCGCGCTGACTGTATAGGGAACGGAAAAATGCCTCCCGTTCCCTATGATGTAGACGTAGCCTACGTTAGATTACGTAGGCTACGGTAGAATAATGCGCTAGACAAGGAAGTGTGAGGCTAGCCTCTTGCCGTTTACTGGTAGGTGAGGACGTGAGATGGATACATAGAAATCGTGAGATATGGAAACGGAGACTCAGGGTCGTATTCTTTTATTTCTATTGCTATATAATGAAGAGAAATTATGATATAAATGCATATGGATGCAGATAATGAAAACATTGAGGAATTGTAACTGGAGAAAGGAAGTGATGAATAAATTATCAATAAAATATTATATTCATACGTAAAATTTATTGGTGAGGCACTGCCTCACCTGCCTCATAGGAGAAGCCGCCACTGCTTCAAACTATCACTTGTACATTCTCTAAATTAACAGGAAAAACATAAGCCTTATGATTTTGGGACTTGACTAACAAATAGTCATCTGCTTCGAATATCAACAAATTATCTACATAAGTAGAAACTAGATCTAAATAAACATTCCTGTCATTTGGGATGAATACTCTTTGGTGAAAATTCATACAGGCATAAAATTGACCCAATATTGAACCATTTGAGCTGAGAGAGCATCCAACATTCACTTCAGTGTTGTCGTCTACCCAGACTGCCTCAGGTACATTAAAATCACCAAATATACAGAAAACACAGTTTGCATAATGCTGCCTGAGAACTTGAACTGAACGGCTGAGCGATTCATAGTATTCAGAACCTGAGTTAGGGGGAATATAAACCCCACCTATAATGAAGTAACTATTGTTCAGTATGTCTCCGAACATACCCCTTTTTATGTCAACTGTCATAAGTCACTATAAGAATATGTCCATGTCATATATGAAGTATGTGGATTGTAGAGACATTATTAAGAATATAGCTGTCACCTGTTAATGAATAATTATTAATCAATAAAATATATTTTGTAATCAAGACATCGCTCATAAATGTTTTATTCCACCTAAAGTATTAAACATGGCGCTGCGAAAGTAGTACGTATTGAAGGTGGAATACATTTATCTAGTAAATTTGCAAGGATCCCTGGATTGAGGTTGGGAGCACATGACTCAAGTATAAGGAAGAACAGAAATATGGCAAATTTAGGCACTGCTCCTGTTAAACTACCCCCAGACTTTGATCTACAAAGCCAGAACGCTTCATCGGAGTGGAAATTTTGGAAAACTGCCTTTGAAAATTACTTGGTGGCTACCGGGCAGCATGAGGCGGTCGACAAACTTAAATTATCAGTTCTGAGAAATATTATGGGTACTGAAGCGGCTAGAATTATGTCAACATTCAAAGTCCCAGACGATCAAGTGAACAATTACGAGTTCATGATGGGTGCAATAGCAAAATACGTCAACCCACGAATAAACGAGTGTTTTGAGCGTTACAACTTCTTGAAGAGAGTGCAGAAGGAAGGTGAAACTTTCGAACACTTCTTAACTGATTGCAAACACCTCGTGAGATCCTGCAATTATAACGTGGTTGATCCCAATGAAACAGCAGAAGACAAGGCTCTCCGTGATAGAATTGTAATGGGTATTCGAGACACAACGACAAGAGAAGCGTTGCTGCGTATAGACCAACTAACCTTGGAGAAAACCATTCAGTTTTGTAGAACCAGTGAGCAGAGTAGGCAGCAGAATCTTCAATTTCAACAGGAATCAAATAATAGACCTGGCAACACTCTAGAGGAGGTGAATGAGGTAAAGCGTTGGAACAACAAAAAGTTAAATTATCAAAATAGTCCAAAATACTCCAATTCAAGTTTGAAGAAGAGTAATGATTCATAACCTAATAAAACATTCAATTGTAAGAGATGCCAAAGTGTACATGGCCCACGAGAGTGCCCCGCATATGGAAAAAAGTGCAACATATGCGGGAAACTGAATCACTTTGCCAAGTCCTGTAGAGTGAAGAACGTAAGGAATATAGACTGTGATAGCGACAGTTCAGATGAATTTTTTGTGGGAAATATTAATAAGGTAGACAATGTTTGTGTATGTAAGGGGTCAAATTGCAGTTGTAGAAGGGGTATCTGGGATGAAATTATGGAAATCGAAGAAAAAAAAATAAAAACGAGGCTCGATACAGGGGCAGACATCAATGTTATGCCACTTAGTGTTTTCAAGAAAGTAAATAAACAATTCAGAGTTAGGCCAACTAATTATGTCTTGAAAGCCTTTGAAGGCACAAATACAAGACCACTTGGTGTTGTAAACTTGCACTGCAAGTTGAAAAACGTAGACTGCTATGTAGACTTTGTTATAGTTGAGGGGGCAACTCAGGTTCTCATAGGAGGTCAAACGTGTTTACAAATGAATTTGATTAAGAGAATAAAGTACGTTGGAAAAAATGACATAAACTATGATAGGGAGCTATTCATGAAACAACACACCGATATATTTTCAGGTCCGGGAGAATTTCCTGGTAAATGCTGTATCACTACCTCCAGTAAATTTGAACCAGTTTGCTATCCTTCAACTAAGGTTCCCCTCGCTGTGCGCAAAGCATTTAAAAATGAATTAGATAGATTAGTTAAAAGAAAAGCAATTGTTAAAGTCGGACAGATAGACCCAAATGCAAGTATCAACAGAATTGTACTAGTCGAAAAGGCAAATGGTAAAATTAGGCTGTGCCTAGACCCTTCAGATTTGAACAAGAGTATAATAAGAAAACCGAGAATAAATTTAAATATTGATGAGATAAATTCCAAATTGTGTGGTAAGAGTGTATTTACAGTATTTGATCTATCTGAAGGGTATCATCATGAATGTTCTTCATGGAAATGTTGCTTTGCTACTCCCTTTGGAGTGTATAAATATGTAGTATTACCTTATGGGCTGTCGAACTCTCAAGATTTGTTTGAAGAAGAAGTCGAAAAAAATTTCGGGGACATTGAAAATATTATAATCTGTCACGATGATATGATCGTCTCAGGGGCGACGAGGGAGGAACATGATAAGGCTGTAGCCCAAGTAGTTAATCGTGCAAAACAAGTAAACGCAAAATTTAATAAAGACAAATTTCAATTTAGTCAGAGTCAAGTCAAATTTATGGGACAAATATTTTCTAGAAAAGGTATACAAGTAGACCCAGACCGTGTTGAGTCACTAAGAAAATTAGAAAGCCCTCAGAACAAAAATGAACTTCAGAGAATAATCGGGTCGTTCAACTATGTAAGGCGATATGTACCTAACATGGCTGAACATATGCAACCTTTGTGTGAATTGTTGAAATCAAATATAGAGTGGCAATGGCTCCCGAAGCATCAACAAGTTTTTGAAAAATTAAAGAACATAATTAGTAATTCTCCGGCTTTGATCTCTTTCGATCCTAATAAAAAAATTGTATTGCAATGTGATGCTTCGAGAACTGGTCTAGGCTGTTGTATGTTCCAAGAACACGAGAACACCCTTAAACTGGTAGCTTGTGTATCTCGTACTATGAACGAACATGAAGTAAATTACAGTCAGACTGAAAAGGAATTACTGGCAATATATTTCGGTACGCAGAAATTTCATGAATTCATTTATCGCTCAAATGTAGACGTTCAATCTGATCACAAGCCAATAATCCCGATAATGAAAAAACCTATATGTAAAATAGGTTCAGTCCGCTTACAAAGGTTGCGATTGAAACTATTAAGATATAACTTGAATGTGTACTACGTACCGGGAAAGCATATTCATTTTGCTGACATGCTATCCAGAGCCAGCTTGAAATATGAAACTCATGATGGTGACATGTTCGAGATGGTACACACTGTTTCTAAACACCTGCCTATGACAAATGAGAAGAAAAGTCAATTCAGAAAAGAAACCGCTAATGATGACGTGTTAAAGTTAATTTATGATTATTATTACAAAGGGTGGCCAAAATTAGATATGATTCCATCAAGTTGTAGACCTTACTTCAATCAAAAAAATGATTTATTTGTTGAGGCTGGTTTGATTTTTGTTGGAGATAAAATTGTAGTACCAAAGGCCTTAAGACCATATATTTTAAATTTATTACATAAAGGCCACTTAGGCATTAATAAAACAATTCATAGAGCAAGGAAATTATTTTATTGGCCAAATTTAACATCAGACATTGCCTTAAGACCATATATTTTAAATTTATTACATAAAGGCCACTTAGGCATTAATAAAACAATTCATAGAGCAAGGAAATTATTTTATTGGCCAAATTTAACATCAGACATTGCTTCTTACATTAAACAATGCCGAATATGTGAAAAGTATATGCCAACTAATTTCAGAGAACCTCTCCTGCCACACCCTGTTCCAAGACTCAGGTATAATAAAGTTGGTGCAGACATATTAGAATTTGGGAATAAAGCATACCTAATTCTAATTGATTATTTTTCACACTGGATTGAAATGTGTCCATTACCAAATAAAACTGCAGATGCTGTCATCAACGCAATGCAGGATATATTCGCTAGATTCGGCTACCCACAAGTCTTGATTGCTGATAACTTACCATTCTTATCTGTAAAATGCCAAAATTATTATAGAGACAAAGAAATCACAACTTTCACTTGCACCCCCTACCACCATCAGAGCAATGGGTTAGCGGAAAAAGCAGTTGGCATAGGGAAACAAATTCTACGTAAAAGTTATTCTGAAAAAAGTGATTTTAGAGACCTGTTATTGGAATAAAATAACACTCCAATTGTAAACTTCGAAGTCTCACCGGCGCAGATACTGCAAAGCAGAATTCTTAGAACACAGCTACCAATTGTAGAAAAAAACCTTGAGCCAATCATTCAGAGTCATATTTACCAATATCTTTGTGATCAAAAAGAAAAAATCAAGAATCAGTATGACAAAACCGCCCGTAAATCTATGCAAACTTATAAAGCAGGGGATAAGGTAGTAGTAAAAAGTAGTAAAGATAAAGTATGGTATAAAGCTACGGTTCTAGAAAAAGCAAAGGAGCCAAAATCCTACTGGCTACGGAAGGAAAGCAACAACAAAATTATTAGGCGCAATACTAGCCAAATTAAACAATCATGTACTAAACCTGATTACACTGAGATCGTTCTAGAACCTGAATTGTGCCCTCAACCCCAGTCGGATGAAAACTGTGAAAGCATGTGAACAACACTCATAATAATGTAGTCCCTGATAATGAACCTGAGAATGTGTTATGTCGAGGCCACACCGAGCGCTATGCTATGGACGCTACGTATGTTTTGTTCGGACATAGCGGACATAGCGTACCAGTGTCGGTGTGGCCGGGTACATTTAAAATACCGATGGCTAATTTTGAGATGCATCGCGAACATAGCGTACGTAGCGCTCGGTGTGGCTGCGACATTACACTTAGGGCTCTCACAGACACAGCGGTTTCCGCCGAGTCGGCCGTCGAGAAAATCGCCGAGTCGGCGGAATTGGCCTGTGCTTTTGCGCTATGAAACCACACACCGCCGCCCAAGCCGACTCGTCCCACAGAAGCAAACTCAGCCGACTCGGCGATTTTCTCGGCCGCCGACTCGGCGGAAACCGCTGTGTCTGTGAGAGCCCTTACCTGATACAGTTGATGTTCACCTACAGCAAGGTTCTAATAAGATATCTCGATATGGTCGTAGGATTAAACCTATTGTAAAACTTAATCTTTAAGGGGGAGGTGTTCAGTATGTCTCCGAACATACCCCTTTTTATGTCAACTGTCATAAGTCACTATAAGAATATGTCCATGTCATATATGAAGTATGTGGATTGTAGAGACATTATTAAGAATATAGCTGCCACCTGTTAATGAATAATTATTAATCAATAAAATATATTTTGTAATCAAGACATCGCTCATAAATGTTTTATTCCACCTAAAGTATTAAACAACTATCAGCCACCCTACATAGTAAAAACAATTGTTCAACAGAATCATAATCTACCTCAAGTTTCCTGGTTGTAACATATATCAATACACCACCGAGTTCACCACCTCCACGCGATTTATTGCTTGTAACACTTGATCTAACACAACGAAATACATTAAAAGATTTTGCACAGCCAACTCGGCATCCGAAAAGTGATCAGACAGCCAGCTTTCCACAAATATCACAATATCATAGTTGGAACACAAAATTGCATTCTTCATATCTTCAATTTTAGTTCTCAAACCACCTGAATTGAAACAATAAACTTGTAATGGGGTTAGTTGAAGTTTTTTTCCTGGGTACTAGACCTCATAGATTTGGTAATATAGGGAACATTATTTCTAAATTTTAATATTAAGTTCTCTTCTTCCCATTCTTCAATGACTTTCCTCTGGTAATTCCTTTGCATCTGGGTAAGATCACTTCTTGCTTTAACACGTAGACGTTAACGTGCGAAATATAACGTTTACTTTACGTCTGGTTTACGGATTGAATTAAATTAGAGTTGAAGTGTTCGTGTGCATGCGTGGTTGATAAACGTTAACGTGTATGTCAACCGTTAACAACCCTAACCTATAAATTTTGAGTGTATTTTGTTTTCTGTCAACAAAATAATAAAATTTTAGAATTGAATTTGTTGAAATTCTACTGAAAATAGAAGCTACATTTTATGGTAAGCACGTCGTAATACATGTTCAATTAGGCTCTATTTCAGAAAATTTAATTCCAGATGGAAGGTATTCTTGATGCAGCGCAACTTGGGGATTCAGATTTCGAGGATGACATGGATGAGGCAATCCTGTTACATATATTTAACAATGATCCTGTTGGGAATCGAGCAGTGCTTTATGGACGATTCACTCTGGACAATGTATCCAATACCGGCAAAAAATTGGTTTCGCTTTGAAAAATGCCATATTCCTCGCCTTGCAATTTGCATTAGGCCTTCCGGAAACTATAACGACGGAAAACAACATTACATTGAATAGTATGTTCTTTTTATAGGTTCAATAACAATGTTTTAACATCCTTATTATTTTCTAGGTGTGGATGGTTTATGCATACTCTTAAGAAGGTTTGCATATCCTAATCGCCTCATAGATTTGGAATGTATATTTGGTTATAGTTATAAGAGTATCTCCAGCATCATTAACACTGTCATGATGGTCATATGCAATAATAAAAGCCATTTATTGGAAAACCTTGGAAACGTGCCATGGTTGAATGAAGCCAAATTGGGAGCATATTCAGAGGTATGTGATATATTTATAAAAATGATATTGTCATGTGTAGGTCCTTCATATCATTAACAGGTGCCTGTGAATTCACATTCTAAAGATACATTCATTTTAAACGAAACGATGTATAAAAAAACATTGAATAAAACAAACAGAAAAACTGAATGTGTTATGAACCGAAAAATAGCCATATAGCATTAATTTCAAGTCAAGACCCATTTGATTTCTATAAATTATTTTAGCAAATTATAAATAATTATTAAATTATAAAAAAAATTTCAGTTTATAAATTTATATAATTTGATACTCTCATCACTTTCAGGTAATAATGGAAAAAGGTGCTCCCATGAACAATTGTTGGGGCTTCATGGATGGCACTATCAGACCGATTTGTAGGCCAACAAATAATCAAGAGGAGTAGTACTCTGACCCTCGGGGGAACCTGTAACCCCTAGAGGGCGCGTCCTCAGGTGGCGGATCGAGGAATGCCTCTCAGATATGAGTGGTAGGAGGGAAATGAAATACCTCCCGCGGACCAACAGGTACAGTAGCGTCTGATCCAGAGTGGGCGGCTACAAATAGCGTCTGACCCAGAGTGGGCGGCTAAAACCCCAAACTCACCAAGACGTCTAGCCAACGTGGTGTTTTACGGCTAAATACCCCCTATGACCATGCCAGATGTGAAAACTGAACTACCCCAGGCGAGTAGAAAAGTACTTTCAGAATCTCGCACTGACAACCAGTCAGTCTGCCCCAAGGATTCTGGGGGGGGCAAACATATGGCAATGAGTACCAAAAGTACCAAGAACAAAATACTGCATATTGCAACCTACAATGCCCGATCACTGTCAACGGAGGAAAGGTTGATGGAGCTGGAAGGCGAGTTGGAACACATAAAATGGGACGTTGTCGGGCTGAGTCAGGTGAGAAGGCGAGGCGAACAGCTCATGGAACTCAAATCTGGGCACATGTTGTATAGCGTGGGTGAAGAGGAGAGATCCTTGGGAGGAACAGGATTTCTCATACACAAGCGGTTTAAATCAAGCATCGTGTCTCTAAGTAAAATATCAACACGAGTTATCTGTCTGATTCTAAAACTCAATACCAGATACAACATTAAGCTCATTCAAGTGTACGCGCCTACAACAGATCATGACGATGAAGAGATAGACCTGTTCTATGAGGACATAAACACTGCTCTTAATAAACACCCAGAGCACTTCACTCTATTGTGCGGTGATTTTAATGCCAAAATGGGTAGAAGGACAGATCAAAGTGAGGAAGCACTTGGAAACTTTGGCTTGGAGGGTAGAAATGATCGAGGAGAAACATTGCTCAGTTTTTTACTACAAAATAATCTATTCCAAATGAATAGCTTCTTTTACAAAAGATCAAATAGAAGATGGACGTGGAAAAGCCCCGATGGTAAGACAAGAAACGAAATAGACTTTATCATCACGGATAAAAAACACATAGTAAAAGACGTGACTGTCCTAAATAGGTTTGCTACTGGGAGCGACCACAGGCTTGTTCGAGCAAAAGTAGCTGTTAACATTGGAAAAGAACGACAGAAAATGATCCAGAAGAGCAGTAGACCAAATTTGTTAATAAATCCAGCAGATATATATGACTTCGAACAATGGATCACTGGTAAGTTAACCAATGCTGAAGTAGATCACACCATCTGTAATGACATCAACCAACTGAACAATATCATCACAGCCACAATAACTGAAGCCCAAACTCGGCACTGCTCGAAAAACCAAAAGGAAGAAAAACTGAGCAGGGAGACCAAACATTTCATAGAAAAAAGAAGGGATCTGAGGTCCAAGAACTCAACATCTGAAGAAGAATTAAGAGAAATAAATAAACAAATCTCAAAGGGCATCCGACGCGACGTAAGAGCTTTTAGACACAATCAAATCAGAGATACCATAGAAAATAACAAGGCTATGAAAGTTTTACGTAGAAAGCTTAACAATGGAAGAAAACAAATAATAAAACTTAAAGATTCATATGGACACACAACAACAAACAGAAAAGATATTCTAAATATAGTAGAGGAGTTTTATGGGATGTTATATAAAAGCCAAAGTAATGTGAATCTTCATCCAGAATCTGACATACTAACCCATAAAAAAGGTGTAGTTAATCAAGGCTCAGAACTACTGTTAGAGATATCAATGGATGAGATTGAACTAGCCCTAAAAAAGATGAAGAGTCAAAAATCGTCTGGAGAGGACTGCGTAGTTTCCGACTCAATAAAAATTGGTGGTGCTTGTTTGCTCCAAAGAATCAAATATCTCTTCAACCTTTGTCTCTTCAATAGTACGATACCAGAAAAATGGTACAACACAATCGTTGTACTAATCCACAAGAAAGGAAACATCTCGGATCTAGAAAATTACAGACCGATAAGTTTACTTAGCCACCTTTATAAGTTATTCACTAGAATAATTGCCACACGACTTGAAAAGAGGTTAGACTTTGTCCAGCCGGTGGAACAGGCCGGTTTCCGAAGTGGATTTGGAACCAATGATCACCTACAGAGCGTCAAAACAGTGATTGAAAAGACCATCGAATATGGCAGACCCCTTGTCCTTGCTTTTGTAGACTTCCATAAAGCCTTCGACACTGTGGAGCTGGATGCAGTGTTGCAGTCCCTCGAAGCATGTCGTATTGACTATCGCTACACCAAACTAATCTACAATATATATAAAAACGCTACTCTTATGGTGAAATTACATGAAAACACAAATCCTATAAGGGTTGAGAGAGGAGTACGCCAGGGAGATACGATGTCCCCAAAACTTTTCATCACCGTCTTGGAGTATGCGTTCAGAAAGCTAAATTGGGACCAAAAAGGTCTAAATATAGACGGCCAAAATCTGTCAAACTTACGGTTTGCAGATGACATCATCTTACTAGCTGACAACTTGGAAGATATAAGAGAAATGCTACGGGAACTTCAGGAGGTTTGTGCAACAGTAGGTTTAAAAATGAACATCAACAAAACAAAATTTATGACAAACCTCGTCCCTAGTCACAACATAATCATTGGAAACTCTGTGGTGGAATGGGTTGATAGATACACATATTTGGGCCACGACATCAGCATATCCAAAGCCAATCAAACATGCGAGATAAAAAGAAGAGTTATACTCTCCTGGGCGGCTTACGGCAAACTAAGGGAAATTTTTAAGAGCGACCTTCCAATATGTTTGAAGAGAAAGGTTTTCGACCAGTGCGTCCTACCGGTCATGACTTACGGCGCCGAGACCCTAACCCTCACCAACGCTTCTGCTAAGAAACTTAGAGTAACACAGCGCAGAATGGAAAGATCGATGCTTGGCGTTTCGCTACGTGACCACATTAGAAATGAAGAATTACGCAGAAGAACAGGCGTGACTGATGTGGTCATTAATGTGGCAAAACTCAAGTGGAAGTGGGCGGGACATGTGGCCCGCATGCAGGATGACAGGTGGACAAGGCGATTACTTGAATGGAGACCTAGATCCGATAGAAGGAATAGAGGAAGACCACCAACTCGCTGGACAGACGACATCACCAAGATCACGAAAAATTGGATTCGTAGCGCCCAGGACAGGAAAGAGTGGACTCAACTAGGGGAGGCCTATGTTCAGCAGTGGACGCAAAGGGGCTGATTGATGATGATGATGAGTACTCTGAATACAAAAAAATTCATTGTGTGAAATACCATGTTGATGCAACACTCACTTTTGCTTTAACTCTTTTTTTGGGTTGATTGTATATTTATTTCTTTTCTTTCGAAACGATCGTTGAATCGACGCGTCGCACAGTGGGGCAGAAACCATCTAAATGTGATATTTATTCAAAAAATCCTATTACCCATGAAATGTCAGTTATTATTCTACAATAAACTTAAAACGTCAGTCTACTGAATTCACGCACCGAAAAAGTTCTAACGTATTTTATTCTTTTTCAATTTGGAATTGAAATTCGTTTTCAATTTACGTGTTGGAAGTTTTCTCAATTGACGCGAAAAAACATATACTCTTGTTGTTGACCATAATTTCTGTTGTGAGCTGAAAAATCAAATGCACGCTATGGATGATTTATCTGAAGGTATGTATTTCGGTTTTGTTTATATATTTTCAATGTAATATTTAGTTTGAAGTCGGATCATTAGCGTCGAAAGTTGTCCTGTTCGGATTTTTTTTTTGCCATTGAAAGATGAAATAATGATGCAAAAGTAACTTTCCAACAGCTTCCAAATACATTTTTTCTTCAATAACTATTCTCTAGGGTTTCTAGTAGGAGGTCAACTCCCTAACTAACAGCTGCCACTTTTTGCCCCTTCTTGAGTTATTGGCTATGAAATTGATACCTGTACTCCTAAGGGATGATAGTAATTTTTTTTGAAATTGTTTCAGGTTCTCAAAAAAAAAACTTGCAAAATGTCTAGGATGGAGTTGGTTGTTTTCATGAGGCAAACTGGCTCAAATAATATTGAGAAACAGATGAGTTTTCTGAAACAACATCTCCAAAATATGTGTGAATGTTCCGACTGATCAAAAATAGGTCGTCAAAAAGTATCATTCGCTGAAGCTTCCGATTGCAGCAAACGTAAAAAGACTCAAGACTTGCGGCAAAATTATTCAGCTGATGAACTCTCGTATGCTGCCCAGATGAGTTTGCGGTCATATGGACGAATTGAGGCCTCAAAAGTACTCAAAGACATGAATGAGAGTCCTAGTAGAGCAGAACGGTACAGAAAAGCATTCATAGAGATGGAAGACAAAACATTTGATATGATGACGGGGGAAGAAGCTCTTTCAATGATCATGGAAGCGAAACTGTCCAGACATCAATATGAAGTAATTAGATGTGAGGATGAAGAAAGATTTCCTTCTTACAAAATAGTGCAAAATGCCAAAAAACTCTGCTACCCAGAAGAAGAATCTATTTCTTTCAGTGCTAATTGTGTTCAAGTTGAATTAGAGGCCCTTCTGAATCATACGGCATATCGTTTGGTTGTGGTTTTGAAAGAAGTGATTTCTACACAAATTTCTTCGGGAATGTATAATGTGCAATTATATTATAAGTGGGGATTCGATGGAAGTTCCGGTTTGAACCCTTATAAACAAAAGCACAATGGAAGTAACTCTAGCGATTCCAGTATTTTCTTATCTTCTCTAGTTCCACTTCGTATGATAAAGATAAACCAAAAATATTACAAAACGGTCATTTGGCAAAACCCGCGCCCTTCCTCCACTAGATATTGCAGACCAATTAGAATGCAGTTTCAGAAAGAAAGCGCAGAACTATCAATAGCAGAAAAGAATCATATTGAAACTCAGATCAATTCCTTGAAACCCACTGTTATTGAATTATATTACTGTTATTGTGGAACATATACTCCATTCACATTTATAAAGTATCCCGGTTGGCCAAGTTTTAGGTTTATCAAGTTTTTTCCCCTAGAACAGACGCAGGTTGGCACTCGTGAAAATTAAACAACGTTGCCAATGTTAATTCGCTAATTTATCCCTCAATATTCTTGAAGTGATCTTGAAGTCTTCAGTCTTCAAATTATATGAGTGTGCTGATAAGAGAAATGTCAAGTTTGATTAATAAACAATAAAAGTCTGATTCACTTGAAAGATATTTCGCTTTCTGAAATAAAAAACTATAAAAACTGTTCCGTAAGCGTTGATCACATTTTACTTTAACAAATATAAATATATTCATCACGCCAGGAAACTAAAAATGCCGAAGGTAGTGAAGAAAAAGCAGAGACAAACTATGAGGAAGAATTGAAATCGGCTCATTCAAAAAGTATCAATTTGGAATCAACACTTTATCATACCAGCTATCCAACATTTTTAACGTATGTGAGTGAAAACCAAGGTATTATATTTTATGAGAATAGATATTTATTTTTTAGCTGCACATAAACACAATCAGGGGGATTTTAAGTGAGAGAGACGACAAAGAATTTCCTTCTATTGGTGCACCAAAAAAGACATTGACTGAAGACTTCATTTTGAAAAAAGATCTGCAACGACAAATTATAATTCGAAACATGAACATTTTTCGATTGATAATCTACTCACTTTTGCAAAATAACATTTGGAATATAACGGAGGACGGACATCACTTAAATCATGAAATCAATGGGTTACAAATACGAAAGGGTAAATGAACGCAAAATTTTATGTGAACAAAAACATGTTGTTGCAGACAAAATTACTTTCCTGCGCAAATTTCTACAGTATAAATCTTCAGATGAAAATATCAGATTTGTGTTTCTACATGAAACTTGGATTTACCAAAACAGTACTTCAGTTCGTCGCTGGACACATGAATCTGATATGATGAGTAATCCATCCAAAATTGAATCAGAAGGAAAACGTTTCACAGTTCTACACGCAGGAAGTAATTTTGGGTTTTTAGAAGGTTGTGATTTCATTTTAGATTAAAAAAACAATGACCGTGACTATCAAAAGACAATGACCAGTAAAATTTTTCAGAATTTGGTTATTAATCAACTGATTCCATTTTTAGCTAAGATTCCTGTGAAATGTGTGGTGGTAATGGACAATGCACCATATCATTCGGTTCAATTGGATAAACCACCCACCTTCTCCAGCCAAAAAAGCGAGATGCAGGATTGGTTGATTAAAAACAAGATTGATTTTAATCAAAATTTTACAAAAAAACAACTTTGGAATTTGATATTACCTCATCAAACTGACAGACAGAGACAATATGTAGTTGATGACCTTTTGAAGGAGCATGAGGTTCTTAGATTACCCCCATACCATTGTCAGTACAATCCTATTGAAATGGCATGGACGTTTTGTAAGAACTTCTATAACAAAAACATAAATTCGCATCCCTATACAACGGATAGAGTGTTGAATTTATGGAGTCTGGCTCTTTCAAAATGTACATCAGATATGTGGCAAAATTTTTATTTACATTGTGAAAGACTTATCACAGAGGACTGGACGAAACACATGGAATCTTCCAATAGCAGATATTCCTCCATTCATTTTTGCATTGGGAGAATCTGATTCAGATTCAGAATTTTCTGAGGGTTACTCTGACTCAAACAATGATCTAATGGATATGGAATAATATGTAGAGGAAATTCTTAGAACTCGTCTCTTCCACTTAAAATGGGGAAATTCAAAATGGATGGAGGTTCAAAAACTCCAAAAGGAACATTACTAGTGTAAGTTCAACAGAACCCTTTGTCCGGCAGTGTGAAAGACCTAACGTTTGGATATTCTAGTATTGCAAAAATGTCGAATATCCTCCTTATTCAACTAGTAGTACTGTATCGAAGATTTTCTACGATCAAGGAGGTTCAACTGAATCGAACAAAATGACAAAAAGCCTATACTATGGAGAAGGAAGTTGCTGCAAACCACCTAGATAGAAAAATAACCAATCAGGAATCTGATAAAGAATTTCTCAATATAAGTAGGCCTGCTTGGAGGGCCAGATCTTGTCAGAAGACCTTCGTTGTCAAGAACCAAATGTAGGTTATATTATTTATTATTTCCTGATGATTTTCTATCTCCCTTTTCTGTTGCAGATATGATTTCAAGATATTTTGTCAGTCTCAATCCAAAAGAAAGATAAAATGTTGTTCCTGAAGAAGATTCCATCCATTATAAATACGTCAGCCTATTCTTTGAAAAAATTCCAAAACCTCTATACTCACTCAGAGAGGTTTTTATCTTTGTGCTCTTGTATCATAGTTAAAAATGTATGGTGTCCTGTTCGAATCTGTTTTGCTATTACTGTAATTGCTTTGAATATGCTATAATGTTTGATACATCAAATGACCTAATGCTTTTTCTCAAAAAAACATATACATGTAACAGTGTTAGAAAATAATGTTTTGTGATTGAAAATTATGGACGTTTTATATATTCAAATCCAATTTCTTTATTGAGTTACCGTTTTCTCAAGTTTTTGTATCCAATCGTTATATGCCAGTTTGAAAAAGAATCTTTATTAATGATTGTATGCATAGCCTTCATGAGTAGACTTTTTTGAATTCGATATTACTGCTTACATCAGAAGTTTTCACCTGACTCTTCCATGTGTGCAATCTCATTTATATTAGTGGAGTTATTCTAATTGGATAAGAGTATAAACAATTCACTTGAAAAATTACTAATCGAATATTGTAAAAAAATTATGTCTTAAGCTGTAATGCCATTGAAATTATGTAAGGAAATTACATTATGAATTACACTATATCTTATTTCATCCCATTGTACTTTGATTTTTTTTTTCGAATAAACTATCACAAAGTAACGGACTATTCTGGCCATTATTTTTCAGTGAAATTTCAACACTCGATTCTTGTCTTCCGTACGAGAAAATAGCATAACTGAATCTTCCAACCATGTTAATATATAATATATGTGAAATATTTCCAGTATTAAAAGAGAAAAAAGTTTCTTCAACATTCGCCAGGTCTCTGGAATTATCGAATTCACATAATATTTTCTCAAATTCATTATTTTCCCAAAGTAAATAAACATTTCGATAAATACGTAATTACTACGACTCTTATGAAGAAAGGGCAACATTGCTCAATCATCTGACAGAAAAATGACTATAACCTAACATTTTCAAAAAATACACAGTGAAATGTGTCAAAATTCCATGGCCAACCGGTACACTTTATAAAAGTGAATGGAGTATATGCTGATTTTCGCAATGATTGATGGGAAGATCTGTAATGCATTAACAGATACAAAGGCTACCCAAAAATGTTATCTATGTGGAGCAACGTCAAGGCAATTCAATGAACTAGATGAAATATTGAAATTGAATGTCCATGTCTCCCATCTACAGTTCGGGCTGTCTATTCTTCACGGATGGATTAGGTGTTTCGAGTGCCTCTTGCATATTTCATACAAACTTCCGATTAAATCATGGCAGGCACGCGGCGAAGAAGCGAAAAAAATTGTATCAGAAAACAAAGAAAGAATTCGGAAGGAATTTCGCGAAAAAATGGGTTCATTAGTAGATATGCCTAAGCCCGGTTTTGGAAACAGTAATGATGGAAATACCGCTAGGCGATTCTTCCAAAATAGCGAATTATCGGCTTCTATAACTGGTCTTGATAGGGACGTCCTGAAAAGATTTCACATGATATTAATCACGATATCAAGCGGATTTAATATTGATTCGGTTAAGTTCAGATCATACTGCATAGAGACTGCTAGATTATACGTACAAACAAGCTATAATAAAAAAATCATTTTTTAAGACAAGCTTTTATAATAACAATACTCATCCGCCATTTTGAAGCCGCCATCTTGAATTCCTCAATTTTGAAAAATCGTAATTTCCGACCCAGAAAACCCCCACTCCCCAGATACCAATTTTGAATAGAATCGGATCATAATTACAAAACTCGTCCGCCATATTGTAGCCGCCATCTTGAATTTTTCAATTTTGACGGAAGAATCATCATTGTCGAACCCAAAAACCCCCAGATACTAATTTTGAATGGAATCGGATGATAATTACAAAACTCATCCGCCATTTTGGAGCCGCCATTTTGTTTTTTTCTATAAAAAATATTTCATGATGCATTGTCACCAGAATTATGTACACCTGCCAAATTTCAAATCAATCGGACGATTAGAAGTGTGTCATATTCAATTTGCAAGATTTGATTACAGACAGACAGACAGACAGACACCGGGACAGGTGAAACTAAATAAAAGCTTTTAAAATACTCATGGTATTGTATGCCAACTACAGTCCACAAGCTTTTGATTCATGGGCCAGATGTTATCGAGAATTCCCTCTTACCAATTGGACAATTATCTGAGGAAGCTCAGGAGGCGCGAAATAAGGATATGAGAAAATACAGAGAGGAATTTTCAAGGAAATGTAATCGAGTCAAGACCAATCAAGACATATTTTATCGTCTTTTGATTTCATCGGACCCGATTAAAACCAGTCATAGATCACTTCCAAAAACAAAAAGGGAAACAATTCCAGCGGAAGTTTTGAATATGCTACTGCCCGAGCCGCTGCCTTTTCCAGAAAAAATAGCAAGCTCTATCGAAGAAGAAGAAGAATTATCGTCAAATTCAGAAGATGAAGGAAATTGGTCGAAAAACTGTATGGAGTATTTTCAACTGACTGGTGTTTCTTTTTATATATTATGTTAATAAAATCCTATGAAAACCAAATTTTTCCTTCTATCTTCATAAAAGTTGCATAAATTTGGTTCCATCATAGTCAATCCATCGTTTCATCATCAATTCAATGCATTCTTGCACTTTGATTCGAATGATATATTTGATATCACATTTAGATGGTTTCTGCCCCACTGTGCGTCGGTTTATATATTTGATTATTTCCTTTTCTTTCATTCATTTATTTATTTCGGTTCATTATCGGTAAATACGCTGGGAAATCTCGGACTACATATGGAGACATATGGGCGAGATCAGTACGATTTCTCGATTCACGGAGGATATAACGCCGTGCCAGGTTATAATCTGATTTTCGTGTAATTTTCTGCAATTCCATTATTTTCTTGGAGCATTCAAAGATTTCGAAAGATAGCTGCCCATTCTGGAATTCATCCCAACCAAGGTAGGTCGAGTGCTTCCAGCGTATCTTTTATTTCTGCATTTTCTTTTCATTTCAATATTTCTAAATTCTCTGAGCTACCGTTACATACCATCAGTTTTATTATTATTAGTCTGAAAGGTGCTTATCCTGGTCGCCGACATGATGCAGGAATGCTAAGGGAGTCAAGACTTTATGAAGAACTTCTCCAGTACACGATATTTGGAAATCAGAATTATGTCATTTATGGAGACAAAGGCTATGCTATGGCTTGAGGAAATTACTATTGAGGCCATAAACAGAACTAGAAATAGTAATTAGTAGGACACCCAGACCGTCAAATTTTCAATACAACCATGAGTAGTTTGAGAATTGCTGTGTAACCTCTAAACGTAATTTTGAGGTGGCTAGCTTTTCGTCTGGTGGCACTAGGCGGGGTTCATGTGAAATTTAATTCTAAACTTCAAAAAAAATAAAGAGCCAATGTTTTGGGCGCCACGTAATTTTATTCAAACAAATTCTATCATATGTCAAAGCAGAATGACTTGAAAAATTACGAAAATTCAAATCAATTCAATTAAAGTTGTTCATAAGTCCATTCGATGCAGCAGTTAATAATAATCAGAAGAAACATCAGTTGTACACAAAGAAACCCGATTGAGCATGCAGTGTCGTAGCGCTACGATTCCGCTAACAGAATATGATATAATCAGCATAAATTCAAATACGGAATCAATAATTTTTAAATAAAAGAATAGATGAAAAATTTGCAGTAGGTGTCCTTTCCAAACTTGAAATGAAAATGATATATTCACTATTTTGCTGTGTGTCGACTCCTGGGTTCTTTCGCCTGTCGAGGACAACTGGCAACGTTGCGGACGTGCCGAGAGGGAACAATGGCTGGAAACTCTGCCTGTATCTCGTCAGAATTTTTTATTCAGTTTAAAGTTTATTTATGATTTTATTCCAGAATAAACCAGATCCTTGCAGTGGGCTCAGATCTGAATCGGAAGTTTTTCCGAACGGAAGAATGGGACCCCTTCCTGGTTCGAATACGCCTTGTGATAACGTGGAGGCACTGAAAACAAAAGGGGACTTTTTTTCGTATCCGGTGATTGCAGAAATAAACGAGAGAAAAATTGACACGGGTAACCATATGAGAATACTCACATGATTATGTGCATTCACTTCACAAAAATAACTTTATTAAAAGTCGAAACTCAATTATGAAGATATTCAGGTATCAACGAAATATTAATCGATAATTGACGGATCCTCATCAAGAGCAAAATCGGTACTGATTCAAACATATGCTGAAAAACTGCAATCACCCGATACGATTTCCCACGTTCCTACACGAGAAGAATTCGACTCGAACCAGAAACGGTCATCTGCGTATATAGAATATATAGGGTGTACATTTGAGACGCTACAGCTGTAGAATGTGGATTCCAAAAAAATAGAACAGGAATTTGCTTTTGTGGATTTTAAGAAGAATCAGAAGCTTTTACTGCAGGAAATTGGCACCATGTACAAAACATGCATGATTTTGACTAATTGCCATACCTGTTTGTATGGAAGCCAGACCGGTACATACTTCAACATGGAACCTCCACAGCTGGAACATTATTTAGGGAATTGAATGTTCTGATGATACTTATATGCCAAATAAAAAAAGTTTAAACTACTAGAAGAGTTTTTTTGTCTTTACATAACGAATAAGGGCCGGTTTCAGAAAAGGCGAACCGAGGATTCAACTGTGCGCCAACTACCAGATAGTGAGGAATTTGGTTGTTGACGCAACGGTTGGCCTTTATAATACCGGCCCTTAATAAAACGAATCTGGAATGAAACAAAAACAAATATTTAGTAACTTCTTTATTAATTTTCCAACTGAATGTAATCTAATAACAAATATATATTAAAAAAAAGTGAAAGTCCTAGTACACATCACTACCAATAATATGAGTTCCATTATATTCACAGTAGTATGACTACAAACATTATAATCACAGTTAGTAGCGTTTCAGTAATTTCTCAAATATAATATAAATAAAAAAACTAATCTGAAATAAAATAATAACAAATATTTACTAACTTCTTCATGAATTTTCCAACTGAATGTAATCTAATAACAAATATATATTAAAAAAAAAGTGAATGTCCTAGTTCACATCGCTACCACAATCACAGTAGTATTACTCACCACAAACATTATAACCACAGTTAGAAGCGTTTCAGTCATTTCTTGAATATAAAATAAATAAAAAAACTAATCTGAAATAAAATAATAACAAATATTCACTAACTTCTTCATGAATTTTCCAACTGAATGTAATCTAATAACAAATATATATTAAAAAAAAGAAGTGAAAGTCCTAGTACACATCACTACCACAATCACAGTAGTATTACCACAAACATTATAATCACAGTTAGCAGCGTTTCAGTCATTTCTTAAATATAAAATAATATAAATAATATTACTTATTGAGCAATATTTTAATTATTTATTGCTGGTTAGCAAACAAATCCAACTCAATTCAACCTTCTTTCTTCCATTTCCAGCCTTTTTTCTTCTAATAATAAATGCAGTTTATTGACCCAAAAGGCAAATAGGCCATCGACATAATCAGTCCTGCAGCCAGGAAGCAATCTACAACATGTTACGTCTGTTTCAATTTCTGATTGTATACAATACAGATAATTAATTTCCTTTAATTTAATAACTGTTTATCCATTTCAAATCTATTTTCTTCCAAAAACTGTTTTCTTTCTTGAAGTCTTAATTCTCTGCACATCAACTCATATTGTTTTTCATTTTTTTTTCCAAATAATTTACAGTGGTTTGTTTCAAATTTGTGCTATTCCTTTTTCGATTTGGTCCTGAAATAATTATTCTTCATTATTTTCAGTACCAAATGATTGTAAAAGGATATGGTGTTCAAGTTATTTTTAATCTATTTAGGCTTGACGCAGACATATACAATATGTCGCCAATAATTCTGTCTTGGACATGTTTGGCTGAAAAATATTGTGAACAAAAACTCTTGTGTGCACCCTAGTTTGAGCTTGCATATTCACTATTTACTTATCAGGCGGTTACTGACAAATATAGCTGGAAATTGAAAAAAGCAGTGTGGTAAATTTGTGTTTTACATGTCCTATCATGTGTGTGTGTAACATTTTCACATAAACTTGAACACTGCAAACAAACCGACACGTTGAAGACGTTGTACAGATATGCGGCCACCCTAAAAATTACACATACCCATTATTTGTGCCTGAGACAGAGACCTTTTTTTGTATTTATTTTTGGTACATTTTCTATCGGCGAAGGAATAATTTCTCTTTGGTGTTCTACTATGGGCTGAGCTTCACAATTTTCAATATCGATAAAATTGGTATTTTGGATAATTTCTGGTATGTCATGAGGAAGATATTCAATATCACCTTCAAGTGGTTCAACTAGGAGGGAACTTTCTTGTGATTCATCAGTGTCTAAAAATTGATATTGTGATTATATGCACTATCGCAGTATACAGGGTGTCCTGAAAACAATGGATAAGCCTGCAATTATAGATAGACACTGTCGTGGTCTAACTTATTCCAAATTTTTGAAAATTCCACGGTTTCCCAGATATTCATGGTTTTCGTATTTTTGGAAAATTTCCAAGTGCGATTAGTTTTTCTAGTGCCATTTCTACAAATGGAGAGGTATTTCGATATGTTTTTTTTTTCAATTTCACATGAGATCGTTCAGCTATTGGAAACAAAGACTTAAATTCATCAAACTAGTGTAAACTAGAAACTCGTGAATCACAAAGAAAAATTGAAAACTAAATGAAATTTCCTTCAAGTTTGATGAGCTACAGTGTTAACAAAAATGTAGGACGCCCCTGGTAGACATCATCTTAAAAACTTGCTCAGTTATTGCAGATTCCAAAAAGGTATCATAAGCCTTGGCATTCTGTAGTTTTTCATTCTCGTAACTACTTGATTACCAAATAGTCGAAAAATTTCGAAAAACTGTTTTTTTTGTAATCGTTATTCTGAGCTCATGTGTTGAAGTCAGGAGGCCATTTTTGTTGGAATCTAGTGGAAAATTACGAAAATTATTTTTATTTTGAAAAAAGCAGTAGCGTACCTATCGTTTCTCTGGTTGAATAGAAATATGGCATTATTTGCATTCAACACCCTGCATCTCGAAAACCTTACCGGACCTAATTGTATTTGACAAAATCACTTGGAAAGGATAAACGGCTCATATTTTCGAAAGATTCAGCCATTTTAGAGAATAAAAGTATTTCTATATTTTTTCAATGAAACGCGTCGTTTTTGAGTTAGTCCTAAATGTATACGACAATATATGAGGAAAAAATCATGAATTTCATAAAAAATCTGAATGATCCCTGGATTAAATATCATCGAATATTGTTTCTTCTCTGGTCTCTTAACAAATTAATAATGTTGTCAATGTTTATCAACTTTGTCAAGACAAATCTCTATGATGGAAAAAAGTTCTATGTAATAATTGAATTCCGAGAAGCATGAAATTACACAGTTTATGAGCACAGTTTCTATTGAAAATTTATTGATACCCGTCCCTCAGGAAAATATCTATCTTCTTAACAATATCCTCTTGGAATTTTTAATCGAGCCTACACTGTCTTCACATCACAATCATCACCTGTTTGCTTTATTCTCTGCAAGTAAATAAATAAATAAATCGAATGCATGTATTAGAAAGGTTATCCCGTTTAAGCGTCGTTCATTGTATCACAGACTGGCCTGTGATGAGACTCAGAGACTGTGGACTCTGGGGACACAGAACAACGGCTTGTCTTGCGTGGCGGCTACATCGCACTCGCAGCCGGCAGCGCACCGCGACTGAAATTCAGATTATAGCGCTATATCGGCGAGAATCAGAACTACTCGTTTGGCATTTCCAAAGAGCAATGCGTAGAAGCCTTTAGCGTGAAGTAAACAGAACTAGTGCCTCTGTGATAGTTCTTCCGTTAACGATAGGGGACGTTCTGCTTTCTTGAGTTCCCTATACCATTGTTTAAGAGAAAATCGGCAATCTGGCATCGTCTTCTCTAGAGTTCTAATAATCGGACAGATGTTTTCGTTAGGAAGTATCGTGTTTGTTACATTCCTATTCAAATAGGGTTAATGCTTGAGTATTTTCTAATTGTATCACCCAGAATATCTCATAATCACCTCAATTTCAATCGAAAAATATGAACTTTGAGGAGTTTGCAGAGAATTGTTTCAGGGGCGTATTAAGCCCGACTTTTTTTTCAAATGGCTATCTCTTTAACAGAGCCGAATTCGGAAAAATGGAAAATGAAAAAAAGGTTTCTTTAGGCCTCAAGAATCTACAGTTGAAATTTATGTACAAGTCAAAGACTCACCCTGTATATAAATCCCAACATGTGTGTCCTATATAATAAAAATTTAAGGAACACGGTAAAATTCGCCGAAAGATCGAATTTCTTGAAAATAAGGCTTTTTTCCGGAGGCACCTGGACGTTCGGAGATTTTTTTAAGCGAAGCCCCATCTCCCCGTTCACCTTAGTACGCAAAGCGTTTGTCGACACGTTTCTCCGGATGTCCGAAATAAATTAGGAAAGTTTCGTTTTTTCGCGAAAACGATGAACATTTTCGACCCCCGGCTCGAGAACATCGACCTATAGCCAGAGAATTTTCGATATGTTTCGATATGTACGTTCGATATGTCCGAGGTCGGACGTTTTTTTTGTTTCCACTCATTGAGTTGAATAGTAGAAGGTGGCTTTGAGAACAAATGGTCATATTATTAGCGTCCTTTATTGACAAACTGGTCGTGATTATTTCGATGCGAGAATTTTCAAAGTTGGAGAGTGATTAAATTTGCGATTCTTGCTAAAAAGTCGTGTTGAGTGTGGAGATTTTGACGGTGAGCAAGTCAACAACGATGAATTTTCGTTTCATTAACCTCCGTCGATTTTCTTTTTTCCATAATGCAAATGTGAATGTTACAGTGACTTACAGAGTGGATCTCTATTAGACCCATCAGATAAGTGATCGTCTGGAAACATCAGAACTCCGAGGAGATTCTAGGAGATTAGCGATCAAATTGAGGTAATTGTGCAATTCTATTTTTTTTGTACTGTTGTTGCTGACAACGATGATCATTTTGGAGTTATTCGCATTATTGGTGCCTTTATGTGTTGCTTATAAAATATGTTAACATTGCTTTTTTTTTACTGAAAATTGAAATGTAACGTCAATTATCGAATCGATATTTTGCAATTTTTTTTTCCTTTTTTCCTTTCGAAAGAAATCGGGTGAGCTTAGCCCAAGTAGGGGAGAGTTCCTTTGAATTGGACGGCCCATGAACCGGACACTATAGTTTTCTACAACACCCGATAGTAATTGAGCATATTTTATGTAAATCCCATTTTCGCAACATTGAGCCACGTCTCTTGGAAAATGGCTGAATCTGTGGGTCGCGTCTTGTTGACGAGGCATGCATTGAAAAATCCGTTGCCGGTAAAGTAAATATGTACGTACATTTGCGAAGTGAATAGCTACGTTTTTAGTGACGATAAGTTGCCGATTTTTTCATATAAACATCAAGTGATTATCCCTCATCAGACAGATATGATGAATCGTTGATATAACCATCTGTAGAAATTATATTTTCAGGTTTTTTATAAAAACCACATATCATAGATGCATAGAAATACCTGGTGAAACGACTCCTAAGTAAAAATCGTGAACAAAATTTGTAGATCAAAACAATTGAAATTTTGTGCTACTTCCGGAATAATCCACAATATTCATCAGTCGTGGCGCGATGATCAGTATGATATAGGTTATGTTATGTTTTTAGAGAAATGACACAATGACAGTTGTCTCTGATCAAAACAATTTCGAATGTCATAAATCTTTATGGAATAATAGCGCGACCTCTTTCGGGAGAAATGAAAAGCCGCACAAAGTATCACATGATCAATCGACAAGAAAGTCTTAAACAAAATCTAATCAGTTCCAACACCAGGTATTCTATGCATCTATCACATATCCCATGAATCGGACATAGAAAAATGACTGGAAATTGACGTCCAGTTCATGGGCTGCAATGTTTCCGATTCAAGGGAGATGTGAAAGTATGTTATGTAATTCAATATTTAATATGGAAAATACTGTATGTTTTCTCTGTTTGGTGCTACTAAATGATTTCAACTATTCTCCTAGAACTTTATGACAGTATTCTCATGTTTTTGTACCATTGTCCACTTCATGAGAATGACTGTCCAAAACAAGGGCAACATCCCATGAAATGGACATTTTATAAAATAAACTTAGACCTATTTTTTCGAGTGACGAGCCTTTCTTTTTCTAGCATTTTCTGAAAAAGTGAATCCACAAACCTTATGCTCATATTATGACGGTACAATTTGAAACTTTTTCATTTGAAATAATATTTCATGCAAATAATAATTAAATTGTCCGTTTCAAGGGAACTCTCCCCTATATATAGGAATTTATTTTCGTATACGTATTTGGGTTTCCTTGACAATAATCGGAATTGAAAACGGCCCATCTTTTGAATTCATCATGGAATAGCAGGATTCTGACGATTTTCGGGATCATAGACAATTTTTTTTTGTCTCCACTCATCAAGTTGGATATCAGAAGGTGCCTTTGAAAACAAAAGGTCTTAGTAGCGTCCTTTATCGACAAACTGGTGGTGTCGTTATTGTTCCGTTTCGAGAATTCGTTTGAGTGAGAATAAATTTGAGAAAGTTTTTAGATTTGACGGTGAGCGAGTCAACAACACAATAAAATATCGGTTCATTAACCTGCGATGATTTTTTTTCTCATATGCATATGTAATTTTACAGAGTGGAACCTCATTAGAAGTGATCCTGTAGGAGCTCCTGAACTCGAAGGAGGGTTTGGAAGATAACCGATTGTTGCTTCATAAATAATTGTTCAATTGTATTTTTTTTGGTACTTACAGTTGTTGTCGACAACGATGATTGTTTTAGAGTTATTCGCATTCATGTCTCGCTTATAAAATATGGTGCAATTGCCATTTTTACTAAAATTTTGAATTTTACAGAGTGGAATTACATTGGATAAGAAGTTACGTGGTAACTCGAAGAATATCTACAGTTGAGAGTCCAATCAAGGTATTTGCTCCATGGTTAATTGATAATTTGTTTATTCTTTGCGCTTACTATTGAAGTCGCCATATATTTCTATAATATTTTCACCTTTTCGAAATAAGCGTGTTATTGACAAAATTTTGATAACTTATGAATATATTCTACGGAAGCGTGCGAATTTAATTGAAGTATTTTAATTGCTTCACTTTTAGAGAAATCAATTATGCCAAGGAAAAGGCAAAGAACATCCTGGACCAAAACGAAGAATAAGAGAGCGAAGCGTGGTATGTAAAAAAAGGTAAATTATTAAATTTTCGTATCATACATTGCTGAGAACAATTCTTGATTTCGCGACATTATTTTCGAGTGTAAGACGACTTCGGTATACCGCGTGTTCGTTTGTTCAATATTCTTCAAGGCATGATGCAAATATTTATTTTCAATTTTGTTTGAGTACCTACTTCTGTTCGAATATTCAATGCGTGTTCGATAATGATATTGATGTGAGTAATGAAGTCATTAGGTTGATTTTTTTTCGAGATTGCCACGTCATTTTATTCGACATTTTTTGCATTCTCCATTTCCGGATCAGAATAGACATAACCCTAACACTTCCCGCAACTATCAAATTTCATCTTGACGTACACCCGAACTTCTAACCAGAGATTTCTTGAAATGATATTTCGTTAGTTTTGGATAATTTTGATATTTCGTTTTTGATCCTCGCTGTGAAATATGCGTTGTTGAAGAAATGATTAAATACATTCATCACTTCCAATCTCAATTGAAGACGTTTACCGAAAAGGGAAAATAGAACAGAAAATCACAAATGACTTTCTATGAGTATATTAAGTAGGTATATGTTATTATCATTATTATTCTGATATAATTTGAAATATCTGTCATTTTATGTCAGACAGATTCTTCTCCTCACCATAATTTTTCTTCCATTTTCAATTGAGTGTTCAATTCCGATACCAGTCTTCCTACCAAAAGAATGAGGAAAAAATTCCGTAACTCCTTCGCTCTACGATAAGTTGATCAATGAGGAGGCTCCGATTCGGCAATCGATAGATGCAGGAGTACCCTGTCACGTCATCAGAGGCTCCCGCTGCCAAAACGCCGTCCGGTTCGGACCGGACTCGCGCAACCGTCAATGCACCGCCATGGCTGCCGTTGCTCTGGCGTTTAACGGGTTCATTTCTTTTGGCGCTTGGAACACCGCCATCGTCGACAAAGTTTTAGATTATGGGGATCAATTGTATAGAAAATCTATTTCGTCACGTTTTCTTCCAAATTCATCGGATTTGCTTTTTGTAATTGAGGTCTTTCCAAATTTTGTCATCGACGACTGTTCTTTTTCATTAATACTTCGCGAAGAATGTACAGTGGGTGGGCACATTGGCGAGGGATAAGAAAGTCGCGGAGAACTGGATGTGCCGTTAGCCGATGGATTGCCGCAGCTTTTTCAAAATTTTGAATCGGCTATTTTCACGTGTGTCTGCGTAATTCAACACCTACCGATTCATATGTATTTGATTCTCACAGCCGTGGTGTTGACGGGAAGGCGATCGAAAAGGGTGGTAAAGCCTGCTTGCTTCGAGTTTTAGACGTTGATAATTCACAGCGTTTTTTGTTGCAAAATTACGATCGTGCTC
Source organism: Adalia bipunctata (assembly GCA_910592335.1). Lineage (NCBI taxonomy): Eukaryota > Metazoa > Arthropoda > Insecta > Coleoptera > Coccinellidae > Adalia > Adalia bipunctata. The sequence continues at coordinate 48,054,133 of OU342950.1, read as the reverse complement.
AACTATATACCCTGGTACCGATCGAGGTGCGCGTCGATTCCGTCGCCAATCTAACGGATGCAGACCAGTATCATATACTTAACGTCTTAAACGGTCCGACAACATCTAGGGTCGTTTCATCCGGAAGATTGTCGGCGAAAAAGAAGCGCACTTTCTCGGATCTGGTGATATCGGTTGGACGCGAAAATAATTTTAAAACGGGTGCCTCTCCGACGCGGACGGTCGTATGTGGAGTCGATGTTGCGATGCACTATCTGGGAAAAATGGATAAGCCATGTCCCCACTGCTGCGCCCTGTTTTTCAATGCGGAATCAATCAATTGTTGTAAAAAAGGGACAGTGAGCCTTCCAGCAGATACCGTTTATCCGGATCTGCTGAAGGCTCTTCTTTCGGACGGACTCCCCCTCTCCCCGAATTCACGAAGAAAATCAGAAGGTATAACACGCTACTTGCCCTGGGCTCCACCACCTTCGCCCAGAGAGAAGGCCTGAGGAACGGAGCCCCGGCGATTTTGGTGTCCGGGCAAATTTACCACCGGGTAGCGGACGTTATGCCTTCTGATCCGTCGTTCGGTTCGTTGTACTTCGTGGATTCAGGAGAGGCGACGAGACGACGAACCACCAACAAAATTAATGACGGTTTACATCCAAATTTATTGCGACAGCTGGACGCCCTGCTCAGGAGCACTCATCCTTTCGCCCAGATGTACCGTACCCTGGGTCAAGTGGTTCAGGACGTACGACAAACCGACGGCGACGATGCGGTCGTACAACTTGGCCTATTTCCATCAAGAACCGGGTGTAGATCGCAACATGTATTCAGCTCCTTCCGTAACCAGCGAAATCGGCGCCGTCTTCCGTATTGTTGACAGGGATATACCGCCACCGGGCGCTATTTGCGTCCATCTCATTCACTCGATCGCAGATTCCAAATAAGGGAAATCTCCAGGTTGTCTCCGGTCTTCGACGCGTTATGCTACCCGCCAGAGCTGTGCCAAAGCATTGTGCTTTGTGCTCGTGAAAGCACTCGGAGCCCTTTTGTGCTCCCGAGCACTGTGCTCTCAAGCACTTTTCAAAAGCAGTGCTTAGTGCTTAGTAATTGGAGTGCTTCGGCTAAAGGCTTAGTGCTTAGTAATCCCAAAAGTGCTCCCGAGCACTTTTGCGGATTACTAAGCACTAAGCCCTGAGCCAATGTTGTACGAATTCATTTTTACATCAAAAAAATCTGAAATCAACAATTCCTTACATGACAGTAACATCCCAAAACTGTTTGGATTGCAATTAAAGAGAGATGATAATGAGGAAACTTGATCATTATGGAAGGAAAATTGAAGGCCCATGTGTATTTTATTAAATGGTAATTGGTGCGTTGACAACTCAATATCATCAAGAAAAGCAAAAGCCACGATTCTGATTTTTTTTACAATTTCATCTGACCAAAGAGTCTTATATAGACAACATCAAAACTTTACACAATTCATTGAGTTCTAATTTTGATACTTTTTCGTTATTTGTCACGCAACAATGTTTTGCAACTGGTTTGCTCCTGACAAATCAGTGCAAGAATTGACAGAAGAACATTTCCATTTTTCCTTGAATTTTTTATTTAATTTTGTTTCAAGGACTGGGAGTTTTCAGAAGAAAAAGTAAACTCGAAAAATTCAGTATATTTATGAATATTATCAAACAGAGAGATCCAGGAGCGAATAGCATTTTCCTCTTCCATTACTAATAAGAATTTATTTATTAGGTATATTGAATCGAATTTAAAATTTTCAATATCACATACCTATGCCATCTTACAATTTCTTTTTCGATTAAAATAACCTCACTTTTAATATTTCCTAAAAAAAGTGCTTAGGGCTTAGTGCTCGAAATGTCGAATTACTTTCACAAAGTGCTTAGTATTCGCGAGCCTTTTGTGAAAATAAGTGCTTTGTGCTCGAGACTCGGGAGCTTTTTTAATCAGGTGCTTAGTGCTTAGTGCTCGAAGCACTTTTCTTCAGTGCTCGTCACAGCTCTGCTACCCGCTTATCTTTCCTAACGGTGAGCTAGGTTGGTCTGCAGAGTCGCTGAAAACGACCGACGGCAAACGCATTACGAGACGCGCATTCGAGTGCTATCGCCTGATGTGTCGCGCAGATAGTTTCAATCCGATCGTCCTCTGCGTTCGGCTTTCTCAACAATTTATTGCTGACAAGTACGTCCAAATAGAGGGCGAACGGTTGTTCTATCTACCTAGGGCTGCCATACGTCCCGGTACGCCGGGACATGTCCTGGTTTGAACTGTTTGAAGCATTGAGTCCCGGTGTCCCCGTCAGTTATTCAATTGTCCCGGTCAGTAATTTGAATTTGTTCGTTATCGAGATCAATATTTCTTCGCCTTCCTAGAATCTAGGATGGTAACGACTTAAGGAGCCGACGACTCCCAGCATTCCATCGGAGTAGGATTAGGGGTCACGCAGTCGCAGACCAATGGTCTAGAACGCGAGCCTATCGCGCGTGCCCCTATCTCTCCTACTCACCTATTACGTAGAATGAGCGTGACAAATGCTGGATGGCGTTCTCGACCATTGGCCTGCGACTGCGTGAAAGCTACTTCGATGGAATGCTGGGGAATAATTTATGTGCAGGTTGTTCCTAAATTGAAGGTACAAACGAAAAGGTTGTGTTCAAGAAAAAAAAGCCGCAAACGTTCCGTTTTCGAGATACAGAGTTTTGAAGTTAAATTTTTTTTCTTTCAAAAAAATGAATAGCCACAAATGCAACCACCTCTACTTTTCAAAAAACAAAAGTTCAATAATTTTATGTGTCAAAACTGACACTGAATTCATTCACCATCGCTTACTAACTGAATTTTATGATAATTTGGATTTTTCCGAGGATTTCAAGAGAATCGTTCAAAATTTTTCTTCTCAAAATCGGTAGTTTATACGACAAAACTACAAGAGGCCGAAAAGTTTAGTAAAACAACAAAGCTTCTTTTTACATTTTTTCAAATTAATAGTTGCTCACCAAAAAAAGTTCTGGAGGAAAACAGGTGACAGTGTTCCAGAAAAAATATCCCCCTGAAGATCTGCTATCGAAATTGACATGTCACGTGGTGAGAACTCTTAAATGTGATGTCTATGCCAAATTTCATTTTAATATCTTGTAAAGGGTTGATACTATTAGAAAACAAACTTGAACAAAATCCAAACTTCAACACTCTGTATCTCGAAAACGAAACGTTTTCAACCCCATGTTTATGGGACTTTTCTTGAACTTACTTAAGGAATCTCCCCTTTTCGTTTGTACGTTCAATTTAGGAAGACCCTGTATATAACACCTATAAGATGAGCTTTTTTACGGTATTTTGACCTATTTTTGTGCCACCTGTCCCGGTAGATGCTCCAACATTTATGGCAGCCCTAATCTACGCACCCACCAGGCGTAGTTACGTGCTGACAGCTACGCCGGGCTACAGGACTACGTTGCGCGTAGATTGGGAACGGAACCGGTCGGTAGCGAAAGGGCCGGTAGAGTCATCATCCTACCGAGTTCTTTCGTTGGGGGGCCCGTTTTATGCAACAAAATTATCAGGACGCCATGGCCATCGTCGCCAAGTTCGGCAGACCCAGCCTCATTGTCACCTTCACCTGCAATCCCAACAGGACGGAGATTCAGGAAAATATGGGCGGTGGGTTCTTGAACCCACAGGACAGGCCGGAGTTAATTTCGCGAATTTTCGATTTAAAAAGGAGGACATTTCTCGAGGACGTATTGAAATTCAAAATTTTCGGCGAAGTAATCGCCTTCGTCTACGTCATCGAGTTCCAAAAACGCGGTTCACCTCATATACACTGTCTGCTGTTTCTTGCGGACGAGAATAAAACGCGGGATCCCGATGCCGTAGACAAGATGATCTGCGCCGAGCTACCAGCCGAAAACACAAGGCTCTTTGGCATTATAATGTCCTCCATGATTCACGGACCCTGCGGCGATCGTAATCCGGATTCTCCGTGTATGATCGACGGACGTTGTTCCAAGCAATATCCAAAATCTTTCGTGGAAGTTGTCCATCAGCGGAGCCTGGCTGGTGTATAGGCGTCGGAACGACGGTCGCACGGCTACGTTTACGAGGAATCGTATTTCATGTACAGTGGACAACAGGGACGTTGTGCCCTATAGCCCTTACCTGTCCTTGAAATACGGATGTCACGTAAACGTAGAAGTTGTTACGTCTGTCGGGTCGATCAAGTATCTCTTTAAATATATAAACAAAGGTCCGGACGCGGCCGTTATTCAGGTCAGAGACGAGCTGATATGGGACGAGATTCAAGCTTACATTGAATTTCGCTACATATCATCGGGAGAGGCAGCCTGGCGATTGCTGGCTTTTGCCATCCAAGGCAAAAGTCACGCAATCTACAGACTGCCCGTTCATCTACCTGGAGAACGGTCCGTCACTTTCGCGGAGGGTCGCGAGGAAGAGGCGTTGCAATATCCGAACACAAGTATGCTCGAAGCGTATTTCCGGCTGAACGTGGAGAGCCCTAGGGCACGAACGATGACGTACACCCAAATTTCTCTTTATTTTCGATTTGACAGATACCAAAATTCCTGGAAAGAACGGTGTCGTCATCGTTCCGTGATCCCTAGGATGTACACGATCAGCCCAAAATACGTGAAGAAGTTTCACTGGCGCATTCTGCTATTTATTGCACGTCCCCGGACCCACTTCCTTCGAACATCTTCGAACATACGACGGAGTCGTTTATCTGACCTTCAGGGAAGCGGTTCTAGCGAGAGGTCTGGTCGCCACGGATACAGAGTGGGAAAGAACGCTGCAACATGCGGCCTTGGTGGATATGCCGGCATGTATTCGAAAACTCTTCGCATACATGCTTTGTTTTTGCGAAATCGGCGATCCGTCCTCTCTCTCGTCCGTCTTTCGCAGTTATATGTTTGAAGATTTCCGAAGGAAGGGTTTGTCCGAACGCGTTTCCGAGGACCGCGCTTTGCGCAGAATCGAAAGCGTCTTACGTTTTCTGGGTAGAAGTCTAAAAGACTTTAATCTGCCGGATCCGGTAACGGACCTAGGAGTCGACGAAGACGACGAATGTGCGTTACCGTGTCCGGGAGATTTTAGTCCGGAGGGCCCAGAACAACGCAGCGTGTTCGTCGCAGCGGCCGAGTTAACGACGATAGGAGGGATCATTGTTTTTATTTGCAGGGTAGCGGTGGGACGGGAAAGACCCACCTGTACAACACCTTATTGCAATACTGCGAGCGACGGCACATACCAACTATAGCCGTCGCATTTACTGGGATTGCCGCGTTATTGCTGAGGAAGGGGAAAACCGCTCATTCCACTTTCAGGTTGCCCCTGGATCTGGACGAGTCCTCACGTTCCTCGATAACCGCGCAATCTCAGGAGGCGGATCACTTGAGTTGAGGCGAGTCCGGCTTATAATTTGGGACGAAGTTTCGATGGCTAGCTACCACGTTCTGAACGTGGTAGACGAGCTCCTTCGGGACGTATGCGCTGACAAACGTCCTTTCGGCGGAAAGTGCATACTTCTCGTCGGGGGAGACGTTAAACAGCTTCTGCCTGTTGCTCCCGGTCGGGTGCCACAGGTCGAACTCTTCTTCTCGAATTATAGGTCTTGGGAGAGTTTCACAGTGATCGCCTTAAGAAACAATATGCGTGTTGTTACAGGTGAGGAAGAGTTTGAGGGGTGGCTGGAAAAACTGGGCAAGGGCGAAGGGAACGCCAAGATCGTCAGAGACGTACGCCAAACCGACGATTACGTTTGTCTGCCGAAGCGTTGTCTGACGAGTAACGTCGTTCGGGATATTTACGAACATCTTGCCGACCTTACTCCGGAACAACTGTCCCCGGAACGATCATTGCAATCGGACGACCGGATTCTCGAATCGTTTCCCGGATCCATGATTGTCGTTCGTAGTATCGACAGCGTGGCTTCGGGGGACGAAGACGAGGTGGCAAACTTTCTCGAAGAATATCTGAACAGCATAACACCCAGCGGAATGCCCCACCACGAACTCAAATTAAAAGTAGGCGTACCGGTGTCATACTTATCAGGAACTTAACATTGGAAGATGGATTGATCAACGGTACGCGGCTACTGGTGTTGGCTGTTACAGATATGCTGCTCACAGCCGAGATCGTCACCGGCCGTTTTGCCGGACGAAAAGTTCTCATTCCTAGAATGGATCTTACTTCGTCCGACAAAAACGTGCTCTTCGTGCTGAAACGACGACAATTTCCGATGAAAGTTTGCTTCGCTCTAACAATAAATAAAGCGCAGGGGCAAACATTTGAGAGGGGCGGCATTTACCTGGCCAGTCCGGTGTTTAGCCACGACCAGCTTTTCGTCGGCTTTTCAAGGGCTCGCTCTTGGGACGCCGTAAAGGTGGGGTTTGTAGAGTGCCGGGATCAAGGGTATCTGCACCGGCCTTCGGACAAATTTTCACTAAAAACGTTGTGTATCAGAACATTCTGAAACTTATTCCAAATTAACAAAATGCCTTTTTTTTAAATTCATCGAAATTACATTCATCATAATAGATCAATCCATCGAGATTCGGAAACTACAAAATTTAAATAAAACTCTCTTCCAAATTTTTTCGTTAATCCCCTCATTTCTCCGATTGCGATGAGCGTTTTTAGGATAGTGTATGTATGCTTCGCCGTCGTTTTTATACTGCCTTTCTAATATAAAAGATACGAAAACAAAGATGCATAAAAAAGGCCTGAATTTTTCATGTTGATTCATCCTTTCCTCTCGAGGCTATTGCAGCTGAATGTTCAGTCAATTTCTAACAAAATGAATATGTTATCTGTGATATCATCGGATGAAAAACCTAGTATCATAAGTATTGCCGAGCACTGGTGCAATGAATCCAATTTGAGTGTTATGTAACTGCCTGGATACAGACTGGTGTCCAGCTATTGTCGACCAACTCGTGGACATGGTGGTACTGCTATTTTTCCCAGATTGATCTTGAGGTGATGGAATTGGATGTATCGAGTTTTACTGAGGAGATGGAGTGTGAATTCTGTGCGGTGAAGGTGATATTCGCAAATGTTAGAATAGGTGTGATTAGTATTTATAGACCTCCTTCGGGTAATGTTGAAAAATTTTTTGAGAACCTAATTCATGCTGTAGATCATTGTAGCAAATTTGTTGATTACTCATTTTTATGTGGCGATCTCAACATTGACTATTTGAGTGATAATAGAGTGAGCATACTTCTGAAAGATGTACTTCTTTGTTTTTACATGAAAGTAACATCTTTACATCCAACTCGTGTATTCACGAATGTTAATGGTCATACCTCCTCAACCAAGGTAGACTATATTATAACAGATGCAAATTCTTGTAGTTACAAGTCTACTGTATTTGAATGTCACCTAAGCGATCATTTGGCAATCTCACTAGATTTCTTCTTTCAAGTCAATATGAAAACATGTAAAAGAACAAAAAAATACAAATTAAGTAGAGATACATCATCTGCGAAATTGGACAACTTGAGTCTAGAAATTTCAAAGGTTTGTTTTGATGATGTGTATTCATCACCAGGTGTAGATACTTCTTTTAATACCTTTGTCGATATTATTGAATCTACAGTTGATAAATGCTGTCCATTGAGATATAGGGATGTTTTATATGATCATACTTCAAAATGGATAACACCTAAAATTAAATTAGCCAGTAAGCAATTGAAAGATTTGTATTGGATGCATAAAAATTGCCAAACCAAACGTTCATTGGAAGTTTATAAAACGGCCAAAACCGAGTATATCTTACTTTTGAGATCTTCAAAACTGAATTATCACCAAAATCTCATAAACTCATCAGATAATAGGAGTAGAACTGTATGGGGAATTGTTAACCGGGAAACTGGCAGGTTGAAACACTATGATGATATCAATTTGGAAGTAGATGGTATAAAATGCTGTGAACCTTCCATAGTAGCAAATGCTTTTGGGAATTATTTCTCATCAGTTGCCAAGTCATGTCTTACTGAAACTTATGGCGACAGATTATCTATATCGTGTACATTGTCCCCAATGTCCACATCAACCTTTTTCTTCCACCCTGTGGACAGGTATGAGGTACTAAATGCAATTAAGTTCATGAAAAATAAAAAGAGCTCTGGTGTTGACTCTATTTCTGCTGGAATCCTAAAGAAAATAGCTGGAAGTGTGGCAGAACACTTATCACATATCATCAATCTGTCAGTTTCCTCTGGTGTGTTTCCTGCAGTATTGAAGCATTCTATTGTCCTTCCTATATTTAAGAAGGATGATGCTAGTAACATAACAAATTACCGACCTATATCTATCCTTAGTGTTTTCTCTAAGGTGATTGAAAGAACCGTCATGAACCGTATGACAAACTATTTGGATAAATTCAATCTTATCTCGAATGATCAACATGGTTTTAGAGCAAAAAGATCTACTCAAACAGCTGCTCTTCATTTTGTAGATTTCTTGTACCGTGCCTTAGATGAAGGTCTTTATGTTTCTGGTCTTTTTTTCGACCTTACAAGGGCTTTTGACTGTATTTCATCACATTTTATAAACAGCAAACTATATAATCTGGGTTTCAGGGGCAATTTTCTGGACTGGATTTCTAGTTTCATAACAAATAGAACCATGTCTGTGAGGGTTGCCGGTTCATTTTCTGGCACATATAAGAATGAATTGGGCGTTCCTCAGGGTTCGGTTCGGGGGCCGCTGCTGTTTATTCTCTTCATTAATGACTTGCCCGAGCACATTGCTGCTGAGTGGCTGGTCATTTTTGTCGATGACACTTCTGTGGCGGTTTCGGCGCCGAGTCTTGGTGAGCTTGTTGATCGCTGTCAATTTATAATGGCGAGATTTGTGAAGTGGTGTCAAGATAATGCTCTGGTTGTGAATGTAGCCAAAACTGATTTCATGCTATTTGAAATAAGGAATTCAGTAGCAGAACCACTTCTACTACAATATCAAAATAAGAAATTAAAATCCAGTGATTCATTAAAGTTTTTAGGTATATTTGTAGACAAAAATTTGAGATGGTGTGAGCATGTAAACCATGTTAGTGGGAAGATGAGCTCAGCTTACTTCGCGATCAGACGTATCAGAGACTCGCTCCCCATTGACTCACTACTGAATGTTTATTATAGCCTGTGCTATAGTCATTTTGCCTATAATATCTTGGTATGGGGAAATTCTATTGAGTTTAATAGAGTTTTCCTGGCACAAAAACGAATAATAAGGATGATGTTTGGAGTTGGCTCTCGAGAACACTGTAAACCTATATTCATTAGCCGGGGTATATTGACTGTTCCTTGTGTTTACCTGTATAAATCTGTACAGTATGTCAGGGAGAACGAGTCACTTTTTGTAAAATTGACAAGTTTTCATGACTATTGTACAAGAGGTTCGGAAACATTATCTTTGCCTAAACACAGAACTAGCAAATTTGAAGCGTCTCCAACATATCAAGCCATGAAACTTTTCAATCATTTACCTGATGTAGTTAAACGCATGGATATAAGAAAGTTCAAACAAACAATAAGTGTATGATGCTTGCTAAAGCATTCTATAGTGTGAGAGAGTTCTTGGAAGACAACTCTCTTTTATAGTTTATTGTAATTTTAACTGACTTGTCCTATACATTTTATGTCTGAAAGGATCAATAAATTATTATTATTCTTCTTCATCGGTCTCCCGTTCTCAGCTTGAGCTGGTATTTCTCCTATGAACCAGTGAAAAAACATTTCAGTTCCTCCCACTAGTTCAGGAATTTCCGCACGATGTGACAGGTTTGCAATGCTACAGCCTGTTGTGCATATCCCGCGATCCTCTGGGATAATTCGATCTTTTGAAGATTCCTCTTGAATGATTTTGACATGACTCCCTCAGCCGAAATCACCAATGGTATAATAGTGACTTTCGACAATTGCCACATATTCTTCAGTTCTATTGCCAAGTTCTCGTATTTCGTTATTTTTTCGGACTCCGTTTTTCCGATGTTATGAGTCAATGGTACTGCCACATCAATTATCACCCCATACTTCTGATCCTTCTCAATGAACACAAGGTCCGGTCTATTGTAGTCCACTGTTCTATCCGTTGTTATGGGTCTGTCCCAATATAGAACCGCTGCGTCCGTTTCCAACACTGCTGCAGGTTGATACTTATAATATGGTGGACAAGTATCCAAAAAACCATGCCGAAGAGCTAACTGCTGGTGAACAATTTTTGCCACTTGGTTGTGTCGGCCCAGATATGCGTTGTCGGCAAGAACTCGGCAGCCGGCGATTACATGTTCAATAGATTCGCCAACTGCGCCGCACTTCCTGCATTTGTCCTCCACGTTAAGCTTCAAACAGTGTTTCTCGTAGTTGCGAGTTCTTATAACTCGATCTTGGATAGCCGTCAGAAATCCCTCAGTTTCAGGATACAAGTGTCCCGCATTCAACCACGACAAAGAAGCTAATTTATCGACACTTTCCCCCTCAAGGTGCTTGGGAAATCTGCCGTGCAATGCTTGTTCTCGCCATAGACTTCTATCTTCGCTTCTGGTAGAGATATCGAACGTCAGTTCTCTGTGTTGTAGGTTCAGAGGTGTGTATCCCTTATCTTCTGTTGTCACCAATTTCATCAGGCTATCTTCAGATTCGAGCAGTCGCCGTCTCAAGTTTTTCTCCTGAGTTCTGCAGAGTCTATAGATGTTCAACAGACCTCGTCCGCCATCTCTTCTAGGGAGATAAAGCCTTTTCACCGATGCATTGGTGTGCAGACATCTGAATTTTGTCATTAGGCGACGGGTTAGTCGGTCCAACTCATTCAAATCAGCATCTGACCACTTCAAGACTCCGAATGTGTAAGTCAGTGCTGGCGTGGCCCAAGAGTTCAAGGCATCGATCTGGTTTTTAGCAGACAGCTTGGTGTTGAGCACTTTGGTAACCCTGTTTTTATATTTCGCAGTGAACTCAGCTTTCAAACGGGTGTGGTCAATCCGTTGATTTTGAGGAATGCCCAGATACTTGTAGGTCTCTTCTGGCAACAAACTGCAGATGTCCTGAAATTGTTCCCGAGTGTTCTCCATTTTACCCTTCTTGATGTTGATGATAGCGCATTTATCGAGACCAAAGGACATGTCAATATCTCTGCTGAAGGAGCGCACTATATCTATGAGCGAGTGAAGTTGGTTTTGGTTCTCGCTAAATAGCTTCAGATCATCTATATACAATAAATGGGACAATTTTCGCGGATTCCTCATTGCAGGTCTGTATCCTATGTTGGTGTTTTTCAAAAGAGTAGAAAGAGGATTCAGTGCCATACAAAACCACATCGGCGACAGGGCATCTCCCTGAAATATCCCCCTCGATATTTTTACGGTTCCAGCATTGATGTTGTTTATAAGAATATTCGTTCCCCATGTGCTCATAAGATGTTGGAGCACAGCTTTTATTTTTGGGCAGATCTTATAAATCTCCAGTACTTTCACAAGCCAATCGTGGGGCACCGTATCGAAGGCCTTCTGGTAGTCGATATAACATAGACTCAAATTCCTTCTCCTCGCTTGGGCTTGCTTTAACACTACAGCGTCTATGGTGAGTTGATGTTTGCATCCCGCAGATCCTCGAGAGCAGCCTTTCTGTTCTTCTTCCAGAATGTTATTGGCTTCACAATGACGATATATCGCATTATTAACAAGCGAAGTGAACAGCTTGTACAACACTGACAAACACGTAATGGGTCTGTAGTTATCTGGCTTGCTGCGATCTCCTCTTTTGTGAAGCATATAGGAATTGCCTTGAGTGAGGAAAGTAGGTATCTTGATGGGATCCTCCAGTGCCTCCGAAAAACATCTAGCCAGACTTGGGAAACATGATGTAAACTGTTTAACCCAGAAGTTGTGAAGTCGGTCGGGTCCTGGTGCTTTCCAGTTACTAGTGTTTTTGACAATGTTGGAAATTTCCTCGACTGTGAAAAGATCAGTTCTCATCTCAACGATTTCGGAAGCCTGGTGTTCAATGTCCCTAAGCCAGCTAGTGTTTTCCTGAAATCGACCAGTCTCCGACCATAAGGAACTCCAGTACTGCCGAAATTCGGCATTGCTGATACCAGCATGCAGATTGGAGGAGATTTCGGATGGCTTTTCAAGACTTCTGAAGAACTTTTTTCTGTCTCTCACATATTCAGCATTTTGTTGTTTTCGCTTTGAAAGCTCGTTGTATCTTCGTAGGCGAGCACCTTTGGCTTTAGCTTGTTGTCTCAAGCGATCTTTCAGTTCAACCATCAACTCCTTATGACGTGGAGATCTCAGGTCCACCCCCGCGGATGTGGCTATTTTTCGCACTTTGTTTAATACTTTACGCGATTTGTTATCCTTCAGGAACTCATCCAGAACATCAACTTTTCCTCGAAGTTTATCGACGTCCTGCATCAATCTTTTTTTCCAGGCAGGAGTTTCATTTTTAACCTTCTGTTCACTGGGTCTGGGAATGTAGATCTTTTGTCCATTTTGTCCGATTACTGTGATGGCAGCACAGTACAGAGATAAGTGGACTTGTTCCAACGTCCATTGAGTGCTCAGGTGTTCCGCCAATATTTCGTTGAGCCTCTCGATGTTATTTTTGGCCGTAGAGTTGAAGTTCAATTTTGGAAGGATTGGGCGGTTGAGCGGATCAGTATATTCGTATTGCGCCAGGTTACTATGGAAGGTGTCATACAGTTGGCGATATTGTGGGGAGTCTTGGTGAGTAGTTCGTGTGACAGACAGGTCCCTCGCCGTATCTGCTGGTCTCTCTAGCGGCTCGGTGGGTTCTTCATTCTGACTTCCGACAATCTGTTCTTGATTGATTGTGTAGCCCATTTCTCTCTTGATCTCATCTAGTTCCTGTCTTGTCAGGTAGCTTTTCCGTATAATAACATTTTTACGATCCGCAATGTTTCCTTCTGTTAACTGAAGTTCTGGGTGCCTCTTGGTGAACTCGGTATAGAGGGAGTATCTCCATCCAGGAAGTGGTTTGTCATCGCAATTGTTCACGTAATAAAAAGCTCGCATTACTTCAATATTCATTTCGCGGCTCCACTTGATACGTGCGTTGCGAGCTCCCCTGCGGGCAGTCCTCCTCACGGTGGTCGAGCCAGCAGGTGGAGTGGCATTTTGATCTTCTGCCATGTTTTGGGATTCCACTTCCTGATGTTCTGGTGGAGCTGTATTTTGTTGAATGACAGGGGCCCGCTTCCTCAGCACCCTGCCACCGACGGATCGCATGCTGTCATGCCCAGCGTCGGCTCCGGACATGCCCTGGCGCTCCCCAGGCAGCGACTCATTTCCGAGGCTCATTAAGTTCACCATTTTCATGGGTTTGCCACCATTTACCCTTGGTGGCCCAGGTAACTCGGGCCGTGGGGACGTCACCCCCCATGTGGCATGGCAGATACCAGACCACACCCGTGCGGTTTTATTATTATTATTATTATTATTAATAGAAAAGCGTGTCCCAGTTTCATTTTTCATCTGACCCGTCAAAAATTATTGCTATTGTTCCAGAATATCGCTATAAGCTATGAACGATTACATTCAAGATCCTAGGGATGAACCAAAATTTTTTTTAGAACGTTAACTCACTTATTATTTTATCAATTCAACGTTTCGTAAACTTTGGGAAACTTACTAACTGTGTATAGATAGATAGATAGATATTTATTAACTACGTTATATAAAAAAAATTACATTTGTAGCAGGTCATGGGGTACATTTCGTGTATATATACAAATAAAGCACGTATCACTAAATATGACAAAAATTACATACGGATTAAAACAACAAAATATAAGTAGGTAGGTATATAGCAGTCGTTAAAATGGGCAACATTCCAAGATGGAAAATAATGACAAATCTGTGAGTACCTGTCATAAGTTAATGAGAGAGATAAAAAAAAACCAAACTTATATATTACAGGCCATAAATTCGTCAACTGAGTAGAAACAGTGGTGGGAGCATATTTTATTTACTTCTACTTTATACTGTCTATAATTTAGGCTTCTAGTTTTTTCAGGTAATTTATTATACAGCTTAATATCAGCCGAATTCCTGGCTGATTTACTAAGACGCAGTCTAGGTTCTCTTATCATGTTTTTATTTCTTGTATTATGGCTATGATACTCTGCATTAGTTGAATAGATATTCTTGTTTTTATGAATATGTAGTAGAGACTGGTATATATATACAGAAGGTACGGGCATTATCCCATACTTGGCAAACAGCGGCCGACAGTGATCCCTATATCCTGCATTAGCTATGACTCTTATAGCCCTCTTTTGAATAATGAAGACTGTTTTTGAACTTGGAGAATTGCCCCAAAGAATGACACCATAATTCAAATGGGATTGTATGAGACCATGGAAGGCACTCAGTAGTGTATCCACGCTAGCAAACTTTTTCAGTTGACGTAAAACGAAAATATATTTGGAGATTTTTTTGCTTAGTTCATTTATATGTGCGGACCAGTTCAGATTATCGTCCAAAGTAAGAGATTAGCAGTACCACCTTCCGATAATGTATGGTTGACAAAGAAGTTCAATTTTTGTGTTTTATCTCTGTTCAGGCAAAGGAGATTATTTCTGTACCAGTGATCTGCAATATGCTCCACTTCATCTTCAATGTATTTAAGGGTGCGTAAGTCTGAGTTTTTATTAATTAAAGTCGCATCATCAGCATACATGACAATAGTGTTAGGAAAAAGGTAGTGAAAAAGGTCATTAATATAAATAATAAAGAGAAGTGGCCCAAGGACCGACCCTTGGGGCACGCCGTATTTGATTTCACGTAAGTCAGATAGCTTCTGGTTATCAGAGACACATTGAGTTCGTCCTGTGATGTGATGTACCCAGCTAGGGTAGGTTCGACCAATCGTTATGCAGTTAAGGATGGTGAAGAATAATACCAGGCAGACTCATCAAAGAGATTTAATTCACTGAACTTACATTGAATATATATGTTTACTACAGATTCTCGCTGTTGACTAACAAGCGGTCAATACGTACACGCTTCTGAATGAATCACTCTGAATCTCTCAATGACTCTCCCTAGCCAATTGTTATATATATTTTATAAATGTTTACTTGTTTTAAATAACATTATATTTGATAAACATAACTGGCAATGATGAGACCTAGAGCTCTGGCTTAACGTGCCGCTGTAGGTCTAAAGGGAGGTCGCACTAATCTTATTATATCACGTACGAAATATACAGTGTGTTCAACATACTACACCTTCCCTCTTTGAGAGAAAAAAAATTTTTTGCTATACAATGTAAAAATATTTTTTTTTGACTTATCTATAGCTTAATATCTATATCTATAATATCAGTCTCAATGGGTCTTACATCTACAAAGTTTAATACGATATTCCAAACTATTTAATTTTTCATTACAATTTTTGTCGAAAATTTCTCTTCTTTCCGATTTTACCTTCACCAAGTTTTCCCTAGCATCTTTCTATGCCGTTTGCACCCTATATATCCAAGAGTTGTCAAAATTGTAAACTGGATCTACACGGCTTTTCAAATTTTTGAGGAAATAATTTACTAGGTTTCTGAAAATTAAACTAAACATGTCTGGATGTCCACCGGTTGGAAGCATGTGAACATCGTTCAGAATGATTTGCCTTAATCTTTTATACGCGTTACATTAATTTTAAAGGATGTTGCTAGAATTTCATTCTTATAATTTGACAACATATTCAAAAATTTTATATTGCTAGCTAGCTTTATGAGGAACAATTCTAATATATTATTTTCTGCGCATAAATTTTCCAGTTTCCTCAACGATGTACCTAAGTCTTACGCCGATCGGATGTCCTGGTTATTGAAAATAATTTGTGAATTCACATTATATATTAAATTCTCATTGTAATCCTCTGAATGTTGATTTTTCAAATTATGAAATTCTTTTTTTTGAAAGTGGTCTTTACTCAATACTTTTCACTGGACGTTTCAAACTTCAACAACAACAAGGTGATCAATTCTTTCGCCATCGAAGGCATTCGTCTCTACTTTATTTTTAATACGCGATAAGGCATGTGCTGAAAAAATTTTCTGAAACTTTTACATAATGAACCGTGAAGTTACTTTTCTAAAATCAAACGGAATTTTGTTGATCTACTAGACGGATTAGTCATATTGAACAAATAATTCCGAGGTGTTATTGTTTTCGGAATGATTCGTGAACTGTTGACATTGACCTTGTCCGACTCTTCTTCGCTGACGTGAAATTTTGTCCGCTAGGATTTTCCTTGCGGTCACGACCTCGATTTGAATAGTACGAATTTCCTTTCTGATAAAAAAAAACATTGCGATGCTTTGAGAAAATTTGGTTCCGACTTGACAATTTACATGATTTGTTAAATTTAAAATCTTGATTAATTCATTATTTACACTATCGGCCCGTTCACTATGTTCTCGCGGTTCCTTCTTGATATTCTCAAGAAATTTAATTGACACACCACTTAGCTCAACAAATAGTTCCTCACTTTTCATGGATAAGCAGACATAACAGGGGAAAAGAAATAGTTCTTACACTACATCCTCCTGGTGGCTTCTCCTTGCCTCAAGTTGTACAGTCTGCTCCATAGCTCCTTGGATCTCTGGCCAATGATGATTTCGTCTTGCTTGGACTGGCCTAATCCCATCTTGCTTGTTGGTTGAACTACGAATTGAACAATGAAGTCACATACCCATATCCAAATCCTGATGAAAACCTTCTGGACCCTGGACCTTCAACTGCATCGAACTGGCAGGATCGCCATGTGATGTACCCAGCTAGGGTAGGTTCGACCAATCGTTATGCAGTTAAGGATGGTGAAGAATAATACCAGGCAGACTCATCAAAGGGATTTAATTCACTGAACTTACATTGAATATATATGTTTACTACAGATTCTCGCTGTTGACTAACAAGCGGTCAATACGTACACGCTTCTGAATGAATCACTCTGAATCTCTCAATGACTCTCCCTAGCCAATTGTTATATATATTTTATAAATGAATTTGAAAGTTTATTAGGATCTCTCGGTCAAAGGATTAGTAATACACTTATATTATCCAAGCTTTCGGTAATGTTTATTACCTTTCTCAAGGATCCTAATAAACTTTCAAATTCCAACAATTACGGTCGATAGCTAATTTTCATATTTTATAAATGTTTACTTGTTTTAAATAACATTATATTTGATAAACATAACTGGCAATGATGAGACCTAGAGCTCTGGCTTCACGTGCCGCTGTAGGTCTAAAGGGAGGTCGCACTAATCTTATTATATCACGTACGAAATATACAGTGTGTTCAACATACTACAGTGAGATAAGATTCTATTAGTTGGAGAGGTGGACCTCTGATGCCATAATGTTCTAGTTTCTTCAGCAAAAGATTGTGAGAAACACAATCGAACGCTTTACTGAGATCTACAAGTGTAATTGATGAATAAACTCCTTCCTCAAAACCGTCGACAATGTTTTTTACCACCGTATATATAGCGTCGAGTGTTCCCAGGTTTTTCCTGAATCCAAATTGAAATTTATGAATAAGAGAATAGTTTTCGAAGAAGCTGGTCAAACGTTTTTTCAATATAATTTCAATCACTTTCCCAACAATAGGGATCAAAGATATCGGTCGATAGTTGACAGGATTATTAGGATCGCCTTTTTTGAAAACTGGGATAACCCTGGCCGTCTTTAAACAATCTGGAAATATACCGGCACTGAAGCATATATTCGTCAGAGTTGTTATTGGCCGAATAACAAAATCGATAACCTCCTGAAGGATAACCGAGTTGACATCGTATATATCGAAACTTTTCGTGTTCTTTAAAGACATTATCGCTTCCCTGATGTCAACCACAGTCACAGGTTCGAGAAAAAAGGTTACACTCGGGGGCGAAACGTATCTCAAAAAGTCTTCAGGATCACAGTCAGCAGCAGGCAAATCTCTGATAACATTTTCCGCTGCAGTTGCAAAGTAATCAACAAATCTATCACAACTTATGGTGCTTTCTATTTTGGGTAAAGTGGACTTCCGTTGGTAGTTAATTATTCTCCAAGAGTCTCTAGGTTTGTTAGAGGAGTTATTAATGAATGAATTGAATGCAACTTTTTTTGCCCTTGTAATTGCGGATCGGTAGTTTTTTTTAAATGTTTTGTATGCCTTATGGTCATTTTCGTTTTTTGTGACGTCTTACACTAATTTTATGGCAGCAAGAGATTTTCTCATTTCTCGAAGATTGTCGTCGAAAAAATTCAACGGAGCTGTATTCGCAGATATAGTTTTCAACGGAAGATGTATGTGAATTAAATTTTGAAGTGTTTTTACTAAGTATTCAGAGGAAGTGTGTATGTCGGCAGCTGGGCCGCCAAATATGGTCTCCCAGTCAATTCCAGTCAGAGAATTTTTAATTTCTTCTATTCCTTTTATAGTAATTATTCTCTTTTTTATTGGTTTAGAACGTGAGCTGCTATTTCCCCTGATCGAAATGACCTGGCCAAAGTGGTCCGACAAATTTGGATCAAGAATTCGAGTGTCGTAGGTGTCAGGATTTAAATTGGTCAAGATATTATCAATGCAGCCAGTAGGCCGTGTGAACTCTGAAATAGTGATGTCTAGTTCGAAAGATGATGTTAGACAGACAAAATCACTCAAAATCGTTGAATTTCTTTCAAAATGTATATTAAAGTCACCTAATATTATGATTTTTTTTGAATTTGACTGCTAGAAAATTTAAAATTTTTTCAAATTTCGTCATAAAAATTGAGACATCGCCTAAACATGATCGATATACTGTAACAACAACAGTTTTCATATGAACCAGTTCAATAGCACAAAATTCAGCATTAATTTCATCGCAAAATTGAATTACATCGACAGTTTTGAAGGATACTTCCTCTTTTATAAAAATTGCTACCCCACCATGCTTATGCACGCTTCTACAGAAAAAACTAGCTAGGGTGTACGAATGTATATTGACACACGGTAATGTTTGATTAGATAAACAGTGTTCTGACAAGCATACTATTGGAAATTTCTCATCATTTAAGAAAAAGGTTAATTCATCTACCTTATTGGCAAGGCATTGTATGTTTAAATGAAATATACTCACAGAATTGTTTACAACAGAATTTTTGTTTATTTTTTCTCTACATGAGATTTCGTCGTGTCTAAAAAAGTGTCCTGGGAATAGTTTCTCGGAAAAGTAAATCTCCTGACGGCTGCGCCAGCAGGCCATTTATTTGGATTAGGTATAAATATCCATGCAACGATCGATAGGCAGGGATAATTTGAAGGACGTGGTAGTATCTGTTTTCTTCAGAATTTCGCATGAGAAATCAATGTCTGGGGCAGTTTCGCTAAGAGTTTCCAGCATTTCTTCGCAAGTAACATTTGGACCGCATCGGTACACATGAAGATATCCAAGTTTAGGAACAGTGCGCAGGTTTGTATTTTGTCTTGTTTCGATAATCGGTTTATTTCTATTTCCAATACGCTGATTGTTTGTTGATGTTTTTGCGGATAGGGATTTCTTGCTTGGGGAGGTCGATTATCTTGACTCGGTTTTTCTGTGGACCGAGTTTTTACAGCTTCGGCATGGGTTTTTGGGCGATTTGAACATTCAGGTCTAGGTACATCAGTATTGTTTACGAGAATTGGAGTATGATTTGTGGGTTTCCCAACAGATGGCCAGATTTCGTTGGCGTTGATACTGGCATTATCACGAATAAAATTGCATTTTTCCTTCAATAATAGTATGAGATCTTCCTGCTCCTGTGTTCTCTTCTCAAGATGAAATGTTAGTTTCCTAAGAATTTCCAAATCACTTCTGCTCTTAGTGCATATAACTTTTCCACATACCGCGTCTGGACTGGAATGGGTCGGATCACTTCTCTTTTCATTCAGTTTAACACTAAAGATATTTGTCACAAAGTTTGTCAATAATTCACTGTTGATATTAGTTGTGTTCGGTCCCCATTTAAATAATTGTATATATTCCCTTTATATTCTTGTATATATGTAAATAATAATGTAAATATCGAATTGGCTTTGCATTATGTCTGCTTTGTTCCTTGTACGCAATGCAACTCAAGGCGGCATGATGCAACTCTATGTTTTGGCTTATTCTGAAGAAAAACAGTAAAATGCCCCCACCACGGGGTGGAAAACTCTGTGACCCGAACAGCTACCTCAGGGGAGACACAGACCAACAAACCATAACCAGTCTCAACCTAGACATAACGAGTTCAACTACGAACAGCGCGACACCTACCTAGTACGGTCAAGTAAGGCCCTTAACGCAACCCGCGCGCCGCAAACCTATAGTGCAGCCAGAAAACCTACTTCAGCCAATTGAGGCCTTATCATATCCAGCACGCAGCATACCACAGGTGAGTCAGAACATACTTTGCCTTTGTGTCCCTTGTACGAAATCTCTTCATTGTGTCCTCCAGAGAAATTGTCAAAGCTCTCAAGAACCGGTGCGAACCTTATACAAATTACAGTCCACTCATCAGGGAATTAACCCGAGATCAAACATTGGTCCTTCGGGCCGGATACTTGAATTTGCCACGAATTCATATTCGTCTTTTAACTTGAGCGACGATAATTTCTTCGGGGATTACAATCCTGAGATATTGCGACATTGAGTTTAGTTTCACATTCTGCATTTGCCAATTCGATTATTTTCTTTATACTTGCATATTTTGTATTACGCACTCATTTATCGCTGAAGAATTCACTTTTAATGGTGCCGTTTGAAAATTACTTCAAATCTTTAAGTAATTGGGTCCTCCGTTTTTCGGTTCAGCGCCGAAATTCTCCGATAAGCCCCTGTACTTAGGCGCATTCTTCAATTCACTTCATTCAAACCATGCCTCTTACGATAGAAGAGAAAATCGCGAGAGCCGATGCTCTCAGACAAGTCGCCATTACCCAACTAGTCTTGATCGAAACATGTGCCGCCAATGCGAAGCTGGACGATAATCAGATTCCAAGGCTCAAAATGGCTCATAAGGGCTTACGCAAAATTCAGAAAGACTTTGAGAAACAACACCTTAACATCGTATCCGCACTTGCCTGTAATCCCGATCAATTAAAATCGCAAACAGAAATTCTGACGGACTTAAGTTTACGCTGTTTAGAAATCGAGACTGTTTATAACGAACTCGTGAGCGAAAGAGAAAGCGCACAGCAAACTCTTTTAAACACCACTCGCAATTTTAACCACAATTCAAGCGGAGGGATTCGGCTGCCCAGAATCGAGATAACAGAGTTTTCAGGTAATATTCAGGAATTCCCTTCTTTTATTGAGATGTTCGATACGTTAGTCCATAATAACGAACGTCTCTCGGATTTAGAAAAATTTAGTTACCTGATTTCGAAATTGAAGGGACCCGCAATTGCACTAATAAAAAATTTGTCGCTCACTTCGGCAAATTATCCCATCGCTTACAATGCTTTGCGAGACCGCTACGACCATAGACGCCTCAGGGCTGTAAATTGTTGGAAGGCTCTACATGGGATTCCAGTCGCAACAAAAGGAGATCATAAAACCCTCCGAAATATTATTGATACTTTCTCAGAAAACCTTGAGACTCTGAGGATCATGAATTATGAGGTCGACAAATGGGATTTCATCATGACAAATATGTTGTTAGATCGACTTGATTCAAATACGCGAAAGGATTTCGAACAACATTTCGCCTCTAGTGAAATGCCACGATATGAACAAGTTACAAGTTTCATTATTAAACGATGCAACGCTTTAGAGACTTATTCCTTATGTGCACCTAATTACGCTGATAGTTCCAAGTCAGAATTCATCACCTCAAAAAACCATATTAATTCATTTTTTCTAAAAACCGCCTATTCTCCAAAAGTTCATCAAAGGACGAATGGTTTAATGTGCGCCGGTGAACATACAATATACAGGTGTACGGAATTTCAAGCTAAAAGCATCCCAGACCGTCTTGAGAGCATAAAAAACAAGAAGGCCTGCGTCAACTGCTTATCAAGATCCCATACCGTATCAAAATGTAATTCGAAAAACCGCTGCAAATCATGCCAAAAACAGCATCATACCTTCTTACATTTCTCCGAAAGTGTTCCGGAAATGGGTTATGAAAAAACCGATGTCATCGCTATGCTGACAAAGGTGGATAAACGACTGCCTGCATACTCTAACCCAGCGCGCAAAATGGCATGTTCAGAACACCTAGACAACTTACCTTGGCGACAAGGTTTTGATCAAGGCCAAAAACGAACCACCACTCGCGTGGACTCTCGGAAGGATTGCGGAGCTGATACCGGGAACAGACGGCATTGCTCGCGTGGCTCTTGTCAAAACCGCGAAAGGGGTGCTACGCAGAGCTCTAAGTAAGCTTTGTCCCCTTCCCAGAACAGATTGAAGAAAATTCACATTTTCTTCAAAAGGGGGGGAAGAAGTTCGGTCCCCATTTAAATAATTGTATATATTCCCTTTATATTCTTGGATATATGTAAATAATAATGTAAATATCGAATTGGCTTTGCATTATGTCTGCTTTGTTCCTTGTACGCAATGCAACTCAAGGCGGCATGATGCAACTCTATGTTTTGGCTTATTCTGAAGAAAAACAGTAAAATGCCCCCACCACGGGGTGGAAAACTCTGTGACCCGAACAGCTACCTCAGGGGAGACACAGACCAACAAACCATAACCAGTCTCAACCTAGACATAACGAGTTCAACTACGAACAGCGCGACACCTACCTAGTACGGTCAAGTAAGGCCCTTAACGCAACCCGCGCGCCGCAAACCTATAGTGCAGCCAGAAAACCTACTTCAGCCAATTGAGGCCTTATCATATCCAGCACGCAGCATACCACAGGTGAGTCAGAACATACTTTGCCTTTGTGTCCCTTGTACGAAATCTCTTCATTGTGTCCTCCAGAGAAATTGTCAAAGCTCTCAAGAACCGGTGCGAACCTTATACAAATTACAGTCCACTCATCAGGGAATTAACCCGAGATCAAACAAAATGGTAACTGCTGTTTTATTATAAATTTTATCAATTCATCTTTCTTCAATTTATTGAGCTCTTTAACGAGCACAGTAACGTCTGCTTCGTTCGACATGTCGACAATAATGTCGACAATATACGTATATAAATATATGATGATGAATCCTTGAAAAACTCAAAATTTTCATGGCAACATAACGATCATCACGAAAACAATCGTCACGAAAACGATCGCTTACATGCTGATAATGCTGTTTAAAATACTTGGTGTTTCATATTCACTCATTTTGTCCGTTTCGACACATCGCTAACATCGGATGAATGTTCAATAAAAAAAAACGGTAAACTTAAACTCGAATATATCTGTTGCAATCATAACAAACCGAATGAATCAGGTGCCTATACAGGGTCTTTCACGAGGAACCTCACCCATATTTATACGGGAAACTACTGAACGTATTTTCATGAAATTCAGCACTTATAAGTATTTCACGATGCTGATGAAATCTAAAATATTTTCAAGGCATGAGCACCTTCCGGAAATGACGTCTACTTCCGTTTTTCAAATTAGAACACCATTTTTTTATTGCAGAAATAGATTCCTTAGAAAATTTCAAGTTATTTTGATGTAACATTTTTCAGTTTTGGTTGGAAAATTCTCTCTGAGCGGCAAAATTCGAAAAAAAAAATCGAAAATAGAGCTCCGCTGAATCAAGAATAACTTCGAGGTTTTTGGATGGAAAATTTTCATTTTTGAGATTTTTCAAGATGTAAGATTGATGTATCCACTTTTAAAATCGAAATCGCGATTCATGATACAGGGTGTGAAAAAATCGCTTTCAAAGTTAGGGATGACAAAATCGTGAAAAATCAATTTTTTCAAATTAGAGCCCCATTTTTTTATGGCAGATATTGGATCTACGTTAAAAAATAATGTGAGTGTATGCATCACACCCTTGCCCTAAAATGGATATTTTCTGAGTTAATTTCCACTTTAGGGCAAGGGTGTGATGCATACACTCACATTATTTTTTAACGTAGATTCAATATCTGCCATAAAAAAATGGGGTTCTGATTTGAAAAAATTGATTTTTCACGATTTTGTCATCCCTAATTTTGAAAGCGATTTTTTCACCCCCTGTATCATGAATCGCGATTTCGATTTTTAAAGTGGATACATCAATCTTACATCTTGAAAAATCCCAAAAATGAAAATTTTCCACCGAAAAACCTCGAAGTTATTCTTGTTTCAGCGGAGCTCTATTTTCGATTTTTTTTTCGAATTTTCCCGCTCAGAGAGAATTTTCCAACCAAAACTGAAAAATGTTACATCAAAATAACTTGAAATTTTCTAAGGAATCTATTTCTGCAATAAAAAAATGGTGTTCTAATTTGAAAAACGGAAGTTGACGTCATTTCCGGAAAAACCGGAGGTGCTCATGCTTTGAAAATATTTTAGATTTCATCAGCATCGTGAAATACTTATAAGTGCTGAATTTCATGAAAATACGTTCAGTAGTTTCCCGTATAAATATGGGTGAGGTTCCTCGTGAAAGACCCTGTATACTCCATTCACAATTATAAAATCACAACTCTGGCCTTGGAAATTTGAAACATTCCACTCTGTATCGAAGTTATGACGTTTTTCAAAATATTTCTATGTTCCAAGTCAACACTATGTTGCCCTTTCTACATTCTCAGCGTATTTCTCAGAATGTGAATGAATTGGAAAAGATGTGATGGACGAAAATAATTAACGTTTATATAAATTGATAGAAAGAATTCCTTTTCTAGTTATTTGCATGAAAAGTACAAGAGATCACTGTTGAAATATATTATTTTTCGCCATGGAAAATAATTGCATGGCTTTCACATAATTTTCATATGCATGCTTGTGGAGATTTAATGTTTATTATCCTCTTGAACTGAAAGTTCAAGACTTGACGACATTTTATTTATTGGATCTTATGAACAAGGAGTAAAATATTCTGATTGTATAGTAATTTATTAGATTAAAAAATATTCATACATTACTACCACATTACTTGTACAAATAAAATGGAATAGGTCAAACATATGCTACACATTTATCATTCACCTGTTCTAAAATAAGACACAAACTCCTGGAATATGGAAAAAACCGATGTATTCTGGTTCAATATAGCTTATTTCTACTTTCGGCAAAGGAATGAAAGCTCCAGTGACACATTTCAATTCATCGGAATCTGAATTCACCAACTGTGGAATGCAATATAGTAATATTTCTTCTTTTTTTTAGCTTTTTCGACGTGTTTTTTTCTGAAACGTGAAAACGATCAACAATAATCATTTACAGACCGATGATGGCCATCCAGAACCCGTTTAGGTACTTACGAAAATCGTGCAATTTCATTCTGCAAGTTCTTTCCTCATAATTCCTCGAAAATCCTACCTGAACCATATTTTCCGGTCGCTTTCGTTAGAAGATCGTATAAGGAAGCCTTTTTTGTCCATTTACACATTCCAAATAAATTTTGAGCACCAAAAACGATACCGAAACTAACCAAACTTCTGGGGGACCGGAATTTCGTTTGAAATCTTTCAAAACGGCCAGATACCTAAAAAAACTTCGTTATCAAGTGTAAAAATGTCGATTAGTACTTACTTTCGCTTTATTTATGCATATAAATCGATTTTTGGTCCAATTCAAATTTGCCGTTCGTACTCACGCCAAAACTCGTGAAAGGAAAAAATGACACTTGCACGAAACTTCTTCTGGACGACGAAGAATGGAAAAATAGGCGATTTCCTATAGATATTTCGCGCCAAAATCGCCAATCGATTCGAACTAACAGAATGTGGTAAATCTTTGATACTTTTACCTAGGAGCATAGAATTCTATGCTCCTAGCTTTTACTTTGATGTAAACAGAAAAACTGGCATCGTCGTTTCGTCATAAACGATATTCTATGTACGCGCACAGATTTTTCATCAGGTGCACCAATTCCTGAAAACGAAACCATGGCCAGAGTTGTGATTTTATAATTGTGAATGGAGTATATACATGTTTACTATTAACATTGAATGTTTACTATTTGAGTACATTTCAAATATCCATTTGAATGGATGAAAAAATTCATTAGTACTGCTCATTCGCAATCTTCGCTCGATTCGTATGATATTTTCATTATTTCATTCCATCTCGATATAAACATCCGTATATAGGGCCATACCCTACATCATTTAGCTTAGAAAGGCAGTATAAAACGGGTATTGTTTTTTCGTTTTCCCTTCCTTTTTTTTTCGACGGTCGAATCGGTTCTGAATCGTTATGAACTTAAAGGAGTAGTTGAAGAAGATACTTCTCAAGAACCTTCTTCATGTATGACGTGAGTAATAATTTCCCTTTCTGCTATCTGAGAATCAACTAATTTTCCTATGAACTTTTCAGCATTCAGAACACCACAATCTGTTCTACTGTCCTACACCGCCACGCCCCCCCACCAAAGACATTTAACCAAACAGTGCGCCCCTTTAAGACACAAATGAGACTGCTTACAACGTGTAAATAAATGTAAATAAGTGTATAGTGAAGAAACATGTGAATAACCTATATATATCTACGTATGTTAGCGACGTTTGCTGATTCTGCACAGTTGTAAAGGAGAATTTATGGATGTTTCCGACTGAATAAGAGAACCTGACAAACCTGAGTGGCCGATGATGATTAAATATGACATTCTACATCATTCTTCAATGACTTAATTTCGCTGGTTTTTCATAGTAGGAGAGCAGAAAATTTTGAATTAGAAAATTCTCATGATTACCAAAGGGATATTACCTACTCATGTAATGTTAGGCTTTTCTATTGTATAAATTCGAAATGCTTCTACATATTTGAAAGACAATGTTCTGATGAATATGTTTTTAATCATGAATATCAAAGGGATATTACTTTTGTAGTGTTAAGCCTTTCTATTGTATAAATTCGCAACGCTCATACCTATTTCTAGGAGAGTGTTCTGATAAATGTGTTTTCAATTTATAGTCCTGTTATTAAGGATAATAATCTGATAGTGTAAAAAATGTTGATGTCTTCGAATGATCAATAAGATTCGTTACATGTTGGAAATTTATGACTTTTTATGTAAAACAATTCCTAAGAGAAGCAAATTCTTCGAATAACATTCATCAATATAGTTGAACGTGAAAAAAGGATCATTTTTATGAATTCCAAAATGATTTGAGATACACATTTTATCGATAATCTATTGAGTGAAAGAGAATCATATCGAGGTAAGCATAATTATTATTTTTCCATTTCCTAATCTTAACAATAACTTACGTAGTGTAAGAAGAGTAAGAGTAAAATTAGTAAGAATTAGATATCGAAAATTTTTCCAAGTTCGAAAGAGAGAATTTTCATTGTAGATAGCTTTGCAGAAGTCAACTGTTTCGTTGTCAGCCAAGAAATGATGCCAATTGATTGGTTAGGGTTGAGTTGTACGAATACGTCGACTGGAAGTTCAAAATTCGCGGGAAAATTTGAGGTTACGTATATTCCGAGCGAAGACAAGAAAATGAATAACGACGATGGAAATACTACACTGAAATATTCTCGGTTCGCCTCCAAGATGCGATAAGGAATTAACAACGATATTCGGGACTTGGAAAAAATGAAATAAAGCGATCGAAAAGTTTCAAGTGAAATTGTGAGGTTAAGGTCGAATATGTTCGCATGGAAAAGTATCAGACATAGGTTCTAAGATAATACTATGTGCCAGAGTGAGATAGAACGAAAATACATGTCCACTGTATCTCTGCACGAATAATGAAGACTGTTGAGTGGTTTATCAATGATCTCTCATTGCCGTCGAACCTTAAACTTCAGAATATATGACATTCTATGGTTGTCGATGTCCGTCATAGAATTTGACACCTGTCGAAAAAAAATCTCTTCTTCTTTCTCTCAATGGCCTCTTTTACATGTGAATACGAATCTACCTTCAATATTGATCGGCTGAATCTATTGATCTACTTAAAAGGTGGATCTACGGGTTCAAACTTGTATTTGATTAAAACATTACAGTACAGTTAACATTCATCTCGAAATATCTTTATCATACCATTTTTCATTGAATCATTTCCAAATAAAGTTGCACATGCTTCCTCTCTGGCTTGAAATCCTTCTTGGTATGATGATTTGCTTTCAACAGCACTTGCTTGCGTGGTGGTAGTACGTATTTTCTTTTTCTGGTTCTCAGATATCATAAAGATAATTTGCTGAAGTAAATCATCATTTCTGTCACTGAAATTTGAAAATAAAATTGAGAAAGAAACTTCATCCAAAATTGAAGTAAAAAAATCAGTGTACTTGAAGTAGATATGGTGTTTGTAAGGCATCTCTATATTTATATTAACATGAACAAATGAAAAACAATAGGCGGAAAGATGATTTCGTATTTCGATCCATTCCTAAAGCTCTTCAATGTTTCTGTAAATCAAAAAAAAAAACATTGATAATTAATTTTACTATTCAAATTGCTCACGGCAGTCGAAGTTTGACGCGACGCACAGATGACCGTTTGGAGGTTGGATTTTTCGACGTTTCGATTTCGATTTTTAAAGTGGATACATCAATCTTACATCTTGGAAAATCCCAAAAATGAAAATTTTCCATCCAAAAACCTCGAAGTTATTCTTGTTTCAGCGGAGCTCTATTTTCGATTTTTTTTTTCGAATTTTCCAACCAAAACTGAAAAATGTTACATCAAAATAACTTGAAATTTTCTAAGGAATCTATTTCTGCAATAAAAAAATGGTGTTCTAATTTGAAAAACGGAAGTTGACGTCATTTCCGGAAAAACCGGAGGTGCTCATGCCTTGAAAATATTTTAGATTTCATGAGCATCGTGCTGAATTTCATGAAAATACGTCCAGTAGTTTCCCGTATAAATATGGGTGAGGTTCCTCGTGAAAGACCCTGTATACCGTCTTTGGTACAAGAACATGGCTAATTGTTGTAATTTGAAATATGCATATAGGTTCAAATACCAAAAAAATAAAGACTTAAATTTTTAATGTCAGGCCAACATTCGGATAATTGAGGTTCTACAATATTTTCATTTCATGAGTAAACAGTACATCTTGTGTAGAAATCTTAGATCTTGTTTGTTAGCATACAGTCACGGCTTCGGTTAATTGATGATGATATATGTATTTAAATTTACTAATACTCATCTTCCAGTTAGTGTAGACTGTAGGAGTTTCAAGTCTCAATTACAGCCCAACAAACCGAAACTAATTGAGATTTGATCTTGTTCACCCGATTTTTATAAATAGTGATTGAATTCTTCAAATTTTCATATTCAATTAATAGCTTGTATGAATTTATCATGGAAATGTATTGGAAATAAATGTAGAATATTCTCTGCAAGATGTCACATCTCACGATTGAAATCAGAGGTATATCTTCTCAATTAGAATAAAAGTTCTGCATTTCAGTTTGATTGTCATCGTTATGGTTATGGGGCGCTGATAAAGACAAGTCAGAAACTGATTTGCCTGCTCCTCTTTCATTCGATGACGGTACATTTCCATACAGTTTACTTCATTAGTTATATTGTCACTAACCCATTTTAATAGGAAAATTAACTGTTTTTGTGCTTGTGAATGGAAAAGGGCAAAAAATTTGGAAAATGATTATTTTAAAATATTTTTACGAAGTACTTCTTCATTTAGCAACAGTGTTCAAGGAAACTTTGATTATTGTCCACTGAATAAAATGAGCCTAGAATATTTTTGTCTTATATGATCATTTTTCCGAAACTACTTTACTTTCATGATGCATTCGAACTTTCAAATAAATTTTTATTATTAATTCAACCAGAAGAATTTTGTGGTTCTCAAAAATATCCTGGCTTTTTATGTGGCTATCCATTTCACTGGACTCAAATGTCACTTGATGATTCACCCATTGCATAATTTGAATAGTTAGAAAATTGATTATTTGAGGATTATTAAACAGGGAATCTCTGTAACATCTGATCATGTTCTCACTCACTTCACAAATATGTATAACATCTTTAGACGGGTATAAGAAAGGCCCTCTATTTTTTGAATTTATTAACGTGGAAGTGGTTTCATTCTGTTTTAGATGTTTGATACAGATGTCACATGTTACAATCCTCTTTGTAATCAATTTTCCAACTATAAAGCCCCCAATATAATTAACCACATCGTCAACAAAAGGTGGAATACCCCATATAGTTTTGATGTAGTCGTGATCAAAATAAATATTTGTTATTTCCTCTTCATCACCCATGGGTATCTCAGAACTTCTGCGGAAAGAAGCCCTCAGGATTTCAATACCATCTGCCAAGCAATTTGAATTGGATGTACTTATTTCATTCTTAACTAGAAGACGTTTATACGTCGATTCAAATTGCTTGGCATTTGGATTGTTATTGAAACCTCCTCTACTTCTGACCGCACCGAGGACCGCACTGAAGAATGTTTCCAACGAGTCCTGAGACAGTTTGTAACTTAAAAGATATTTCAATCCTTTTGTTGACAATATGGTGAATAATTGGGACATGTTCATCAAGTCCACAATGATTCCTAAAAATCCTGTTTTCCTTGGACACTGTAATAATCTGTTGCCTTCTTTATCTTCCAATTTTCTTATGTACTCTATAATCACATTGGCTTTTTCAGCCATATCTTCCAAGTTCTCCTCTTTCAACGCTAAATTATGTGAATTTCTTTTAGAAAATTTGTTCCTTACGTTCAGCAGGCCGAAAGCGTTATTGAAGATTTCACAAAATTCTGAGGTTACTTCAGAATTTTGGAAATCTTCATAGCCCTTCATTCGGCAGAAAGTCAGAGCCTTCGAAGTGCTGGAGCTGAGCGTTTGAACAGCCAACTTTACACTCATTCTATTTTCATTAAATTTTATGTGTTTGCTGCATAATTAATTGGCAGCATGCAAACCCTCTTTTTTCTGGATGCCTACCAAATTCTCAATAAATTTCCATTCTATTTTTTTTTAATCAGTTTTCAGTACCCCCCAGTCTCCTAGAGTGTTTCTCACTAATTTAACCATGTGGCAGGCATCCAGAAATATCAATATTTTCTCACCAGATGATGGGTTTATAAACCATGGTTTAAAATCTGGTGAGAAAAAATTAAAATTTGCACCCAAATGCTGACACATAGAGAGGTTTGCTGCTGCCCCATCAAATGTAATTGAATTTACAATAGTGCCCGACTTGTGCATCAGCTCCAAACATTTCAACAATAAACTCGACCTTTCTCGACCTGTTGGACTCTTAATTAAATAATAACCTAAGGGTACTTTGAAATGGCCGTCAATAGCCACCGCCATGAACACCAAGGCATATGACGCTTTTGTAGCTCCCTCATTCTGGATAGTTAATTCGGTGCCCATGTCCACAACACCATAAAATCTATTTCCTCCTTGATTTTCATTTCATCAATAACACATTGTTGTTTGTTTTTTACAAATATTCTTCAGAGCAATAAATGCTTCCTTTGTAAATCCAGGTTTCCCATCTACAACACTGTACCAATTTCGTATGGTAGATGGGTGTGGCAGTAAATTCTTCCAAGTTTTCCTGACATAATCGTATCCTCTGGAAGAATAAAACTGCAGTGTCAACGCGAACTTCCTCATTTCTTGAGAATATGTTTTTTGTTTTCTTAATTTCTTATTTTGCAGTCTTCTCTTTATCATCTCTTGAAAAGGTGTGGGTACACTATCCTATATTGAGAAAACAAGATTTAGCACAGGTTTAGTTAAAGTTAGCTGAACCCCTCCTCCATGTCTATGAAATCTGGATAATGGACAAGATTTTAGGAAAATGATAAGGAGTGGTAGAATAGAATATATATTTTTAAATTGTTTTATTCATTTTTTCATCATCTATAATATAAAAATGAATCGCAAAATGTGTTGTAAGCGCATAACTCATCAACGACTCGACCAATTTGGCCAAATCTTTTTTTAAAATGTTCGTTGAATTTCAAGGATGGTTTTTACGGCGAGAAAAATTAGAATTATTGCTGGAAAAACCCTAAAAATAACCCTTTTCTTTTTTAATAAAAGGCGATCTATGGTTGGTTCAAAACTTCGAAATGCCATATTGACATTTGGACAAAGGAGGTTAGTTTTTCTTCCACAG
Source organism: Adalia bipunctata (assembly GCA_910592335.1). NCBI lineage: Eukaryota > Metazoa > Arthropoda > Insecta > Coleoptera > Coccinellidae > Adalia > Adalia bipunctata. Next base: position 48,021,891 of record OU342950.1, on the reverse strand, counting down.
AATCGCATGTCAAGTGAATAGTAGGTCTTACCACAGAATACCTAACAACGGTATAAGAATATTCTATGGTAGAACGAAGTTTCACGGTATTCAATAGAAATGCAATAATAAAATAGAACGAGAGAAATGGACTCGCTATTTTCGATAAAATAGAACGTTGTGAAGTTATAAGCCATGAAGTTGTCTGGCAACGGTGGATTTCATTTTCTTGAAGGGTAGGAAATTCAGAAATGGTAGACTAGACTAGAGTATGAATGGCGATGTATACAATTATTGTGTAATTTGCATAGAACTTATAATAACATGGAAGGCTATTATCAGATCAAGTTGGTGGAACGGAATGTAAAGTAAATTGGATTGTGACGATCAGCATCAATCGTGAATTGTCCATTTTCATCTTTTCTCTATATTTTTGAAATGTTTTTGATTTATGTTTGGGTAATAAATATATTTGCGGAAATAACTGAATTCAAAATTGCCCATAATTAGTAATTGACATATTATTTTTGTATTTCTGTTTTTTTTTTATGGCATGTGTCTCGAAAAGGCAACAAGGAACAGATTCAAACAAACATATTGATCCATTCCCCGCTCCTAATCTCAGTATTAGCAGAGGAATGTCAAACGGGGCACCATACATTTCTGCGTATGATGCAAGAGCACAGATAAAAACCTCAGCAAAAACTCTGTCTCCCCGTATAAGTGTAGGGTTATTGGATTTGTTTTCAGATATTCATATTGAAGGGCATCTTCTTCTACGAATGTACTTCTTTTTTCATTTCTTCAAAGAGGTTGACAAAGCATTTTTAAAATCTGTAACAGCTCCATTTCATAAGAATATATATATATATATATATATAAGATTATGAATTGAGTTTCTTGAAGCAAAAACACAAATTGATTCACCTGAAAACAGTGTCTTTTATTATTAACAAATTCTAGCAAATTCAGTGAAATTAACAAACCTGAAAACAGTGAATCGACAATTAAATGCCTATGCTTCACTATCTTCTTCAATCAATTAATATTATAATAATTTAACAATTCAAAAACTTCAAATTGAAAGCTTATGTCAAAATTAAATAATTTATCATGGCTATCCAGTGATATCACGTACACAAGCTTACATCTCCCCCCTTTGAAATGCTTAGTTCATCAAATTAAGCATCAATCATCAAAAGATACAGGAATAAGCTTTGTGACGTGATACAGACCCATTGATCGACTTCCATGTCTTGCTTTGATCTTGTATACTGAGTCCGATATTTTATTTTCTATCTGAAATGGACCCATCCTGATTTCATCCATTTTGCTTCTATTCAGTCTATTTCCGTTCGTCACATAAACCATTTCTCCTACCTCAAAATTGTAATTGATTCTGTGTTTATCGAATCGAGCTTTGTTATTGTCATGACTTTTCTTTGTCCTGAGTAGTGCTATTTCCCTATCTTTTTCCAAATTTCCAATGCTTTTGTTTTTTTCTTTTAGTTCAGACGGCAATAAATCTGTAGATTCTCCATTCAATAAATATTTAGGAGAAAAACCTGTCACTGTATGATTTGTTTCATTATATGTGTTGGTGCACTCTTCTGCAATTTTAGCCCAGGCCATTTTCTTTTCCCCTTCATTTAATCTACATCGTATCTTATTAACTAAAGTTTGGTTTAGTCTTTCGTTTAAGCCATTTGAGAAAGCAGCATCCACTGCGGTAAAAATTAATTTTATATCTCTCTCTTCCAGATAGTTTTTGAATTCTATAGAGTTCAAAGCAGGATATTGATCAGATAGCAATGTTTCAATTTTATTCTCTTTAGTCACTTTTTCCATCAATTTAATGAAGTCTTTTGCATTCTGACTCTTTGAACATAGAATATATGCAAATCTTGTGCAATGGTCTACCAATAAATGCATATATTTCTTAGTTGATCTTTGTCCGCCGAATCCACCAACTGTATCTAATGACATAATTTGAAAAGGTCTTTCAGCTGGTCCTAGATGAGACATTAATCCATATCTTCTATTGAGTCTTGTTTTATTTTTTATGCATATTTCGCAATTCTTGCAAATCATTTTAATATTATTCGAAAGTTTAGGTGCTGTATAATATGGTCGTATTTTTGATTCTGTTTGATTTATTCCACTATGACAATAATATTCGTGGGTTTTCTTGATCAATATTTTACTGAATTCTTCACTCAGAATTATTTTTTTATTTTTAGCTCTATTTTTTTTATAGTAAATGTAATTTTTCATTATAAAATCTTTTTCATTTTCTTTGATTTGTTGATTATGTTCTTGATCTGTTTTTATATCCTGCAAAGTAATGAAGTTTACTGTTTTTAGATAATCTTCATTATTTTCATAAGATTCATAAACTGGGTTTCTGCTGAGACAGTCTGCTTCTGCATTTTCTCTTCCTGGTCTATACATTATCTTGAAATTGTATTGTGATAGGTAATGTGTCATATCACCTAATTCATCATCCGTTCTATTCTTCACGTTTAAATTTTCCAATGGCTTATGATCTGTTAGGACAGTGAAATAATTGCCTATCAACCAGTGTTGCCAAAATTTTAAACTTTCTTTGATGGCTAGACATTCTAAAAACACGGCCTTTTTCTGTTCTTGTGCCTTACTTAATTTTTTTGAGAAATAAGCTACTGGTTTTTGTTCACCATTCGATTGTGTTTGTTTCAAAACAGCTCCTATACCTTTAATACTGGCATCCGTGTAAATAAATATTGGTGCTTTAGGGTTGAATATCGCTAAAGCTGGTTCCGAGCATAAGTAATTTTTAATTGTTTCGAAAGCATCCTGACATTTTTCTGTCCAATCAAATTTTGTCTCTTTTCTGAGTAAATTATGTAGAGGATCTAGTACCATTGTAACATTTGGAATGTATTTATGATGAAAATTTATTTTGCCTAAAAATTGTCTTATTTGTTTTCTGTTACTTGGAATTGGGAAATCTCTTATAGATTTTAAATTGTCTCTAAGAGGTGTTATGGTGTTATCTTTTATCACATGTCCCAAATATTTAACCGAATTAGCTGCAAACTTACATTTCGTGAATTTTAATCGAAATCCCTCATTTTGTATGGCTTCCATTAACAGTTCTACATGTCTTATATGTTCGTCGAATGTCTTTGAAAAAATCAATATGTCGTCAATGTAGTTAACAGCAAATTCTGTTAATTTGTATTTTCTCATTATGTTCCCCAAGATACGTTGGAAAATAGCTGGAGATGTCTTCAATCCAAACGGTAAACAGGTCCATTGGTAGTGACCCTCTTGTGTTACAAATCCTGTTTTGGGCCTGTCTCGTAACCTTAATGGGATGGACCAGAAAGCTGAATTAACATCTAGTGTCGTGAAAAATTTGCAATCAATTGTTTTCACCATTAAATCTTCTATTAAAGGAAAGGGTTGAGATTGAGGAACAATTATTTTGTTCAAATCTCTGAAGTCTATACATAATCGGCTCCTTTTTCCTTCATCTCTTTTATATGCTAACGTAACTGGTGCCGCGAAAGGACTGTAAGATTCCTCAATCAAACCATGCTTCAATAATTGTGATATTTGTTTTTCTATTTCAATTTTATCATCTATGGTGCATCTATATGGTCTTTTATAACAATACTTTTCTATTTGCAAATCGATGAATGCTTCATAATTTTTTACTTTACCAACATCAAACTTATCTTTCGCAAAATTTTCATTGTAATTTTCCAATAACTCATTCATTTGTTTCTTCTGGTTCCCATTCAAATGTTCAATATCTGCTGTAAATCTGCTTGTTTCTATTCCCTCATTAAAATTTACTTTCAAAATATTATCCATGTCCTGTTTGTCCTCTTTTTCATTTTGATCATTATTCTCTCCAATTTGACTAGTATCTTCTTCAGCCTTATTTTTATTATTCTGTAAATCTTCTTTATGTACCTGGATATTTAAATTCCCATCATGTGTCAACGCAAATTTCTGTATGGTATCTAATCCAATTATCATATCATATCCAAAATTCTCATTGTTGAATATAAATGCATTAATATTATTTTCTGTTCCCAGAATTTTCGCTTTCAATGTAATTAATCCTTCAGTTTTACCCCTTCCACTAATTGTTTTTATTGTGTTATAGAAATGATCTTTCTTCGTGTTCTTTACCTGTACTAATTTTGAATTTATCACTGTTATACTAGAACCTGGGTCATAAATACCTTTAGCTTCCAGTACATCGTTTAGTAGTACTTCAACTGAAATTAGTGGGGGGAACTTAAGTTTTTTGGATTACGATTATTCACTTCTACTTCTAGTATAGCACCTGTGTTTACTGTTTTTGTTCCGATCTTGTTCATTTCTTCTTTGTACCAACAGAGACTTTGAGGATGGTATCTATTATTTTTACCTTTATTCTCACAAATTCTACAAGGTTGATAACAATTTTTTACTTGCGATTCTTGTTTTTTGCTCTTATTTGTAGGGTCAACGTTTCTATCACTTTTGTAGTTCTTCTTTTCAACTATATTTTCATGACCTCTTAACCCATTGAATAAATCTTCAGAATTTTTCAAATTTTGTCTATCTATTTTGTCTCTCACATATATTGGTAATCCAGCCGCAATCAAGTTTATCAATGTTATATTGTCTATATTTTTATTTGTTTCAAGTAGTAATCGTTCTTTTTTTAAAGCATAATCTAGCAATGAGCCATTCAAGTATTTGAAATTTATTGCGTAAACTATTGAATTCCATCCCTTATCTGCGAAAGTATCTAACAAATGTTTTTTCCAAAGTTTCCATTCAGAGTTCAATGTGTTTTTTATTAGCATTGAGTTGTACCAATCTTTCCCTGCATCGTCCAAGAAAAACCTCAACATCTCAATTTTTTCTGAATCCTCTGTGATTTCCAATCTCCTACATTCAGTTTCATAAGTATCTAGCCACTGATTAACATTTATTCTTTTTCCAGTAAATTTGTCTAAAACAAAATTACCAGCAACATAGCCCAGATTTTTGTTTATTTTATTAGGATATTCTTCTTTTACAGACAACTTCTCCAAAATTTTGATAAGGCTCTCATCAGTTTTTTTATTTTGTACGTATTGTTCATCCTTGTTTTGAACTTCTTCAAGAAGGTATTCTCCAATTGCCATATTACCAGCCTCATCTTTGTATAAACTCAACATATCCTCACTCAAGTTGAAGTAAACATTCCTTCTTTGTCCTCTTCTTTGAAGTGTTTTCACGACTCTCTTAAATTCTGGTAACTTAGCTAGTTCAGAATGATTTTCCAATGTTTGTAAGTCGCTTGGAATTTCGTATATCTTTTCATCTTCATCAGTTATGGAACTCAGTCTTAAGACATTTGATTTCTCATTCTCTGCCGCTACCAATTCAAAATGGAATTTCAGCTTTGCCATATTGTTTGTCGCATGTACTTTAATTGTCGATTTATAAGATTATGAATTGAGTTTCTTGAAGCAAAAACACAAATTGATTCACCTGAAAACAGTGTCTTTTATTATTAACAAATTCTAGCAAATTCAGTGAAATTAACAAACCTGAAAACAGTGAATCGACAATTAAATGCCTATGCTTCACTATCTTCTTCAATCAATTAATATTATAATAATTTAACAATTCAAAAACTTCAAATTGAAAGCTTATGTCAAAATTAAATAATTTATCATGGCTATCCAGTGATATCACGTACACAAGCTTACATATATATATAGAAACAGTGAGAAATATTGGGATGTAAGTCAGTTTGAGGTAAGTAATACACTTCTATATCATTCCGAGCTTTCGGTAATATTTATTACCTTTTTCAAGGATCTGTAACAAAAATTTTAAATTTATATTACATGTGGTCAAGAGCAACTTTAGTAAAACATACATATAATGTGGTTTTTCCTCTTAGTTTTAGTATCAACAATAACAGAAAAATATTGACGAGTAGACTTCCTCTGTCACCGGAAATCCTCTCGTTTTCAGAGACGTTAATTTCAATTTTTAACTTCGACGGCGTTAACATTTACTTCGATTTGGGTACTTAATTGCGTGGTAGCATAGCGTTTGACAATTATGGGGATGACATTTTAGTTGTCATGTTGTTGGTTTTCTATGTTCTATAGAATAATTATTAATTTTTCCTTTTGTTTTTCTTTTAGTTTTGTTGTTGTGCTAGGTCAGTTGGAATTTCCTTTTTCGTTAGTTCTATTAGGTAGGAATATATGTTATTTAGGTGATTGGTGTCTTGTTTAGAATTAATTGTGTTTTCTGTTGTGTTAATAGCCATCATTTCAAGGAAGAGTCTTTTATTATAATTAGATTCTCTATACAGTACTTTTGTATCTTGGTAGTTTATTGCATGGTCGTTTGTATTTGAATGTATCGCTAGGGTGCATGTTTTCATATCTCTTCTTGTGTCACTCTTGTGAGATATGATCCTAGTTTTGATCCAATTAGATGTCTGCCCTATGTAAACTCTGTCACAATCTCCACAGGGTATGTTGTAGACGACATTCGATTCATATTCCTCCTTTTCCTTGTCCTTCAGTCTACTGAAAACCAATGAGTGTAAAGTGTGCTTCATAGTGTTTATGATTTTAATGTACCTGTAGTCTTTGAATACGTTTGAGATCTTGTTCGAGAGTCCTGGTATGTATGGTATTGTTGCATAAATCGTGTTCACTATTTGTTCATCTAGATTAGCCTCTGTTGGTGCGTTTTCTATTTGTGGTGGAATCGCTGAGTTATGAAATATCCTATTGAGCAGTTTTTTTGGGTAACCATTAGTCAGTAAAAGGTTTTTGAGTTTTTGGACACTTGTTGTTTGGGCTGTTGGGTGTGTTAGCCTAATGACTCTGTTCTTCATTCCTGTAACCAGATTTATTTTCATGTTATATGGATGACTGGATTTGTAGTGGATAAATCTACCTGAACTGTTGGGTTTTCTGTACCATTCTGTTGTTAATATTCCTTCTATTCTTTTTACTTTCATGTCTAGGAAAGGTAAGCTATTTTCTTGTTCTTCTTCTGCTGTGAACTGGATGTAGGTATTGTAGCCATTGAAGGCATTGAGTACTGTGTTTACTGATCCTTCAGGTATCATACAGATGATATCATCTACAAATTTTTTTAGAAAGGGGACTTGAAATGGTAACTCAGGTAATGTCATGTTCAACATATCATCCATAACGTACTGTGCTAAAATTGGAGGAAGTTTCGCTCCCATGGGTGTGCCTACAATTTGTTTGTAAAATTGATTTTCAAACGTGAAGTACGTATTATCAAACAAGAATTTAACAAGTTCTGTAAGTTGTTTTTGTGTCATTCTGGTGTGTAAGGAAATTTCACTCCAGTGTCTTATTATGCTCTGTATTGCCAATTCTGTTGTGATGTTAGTGAACAGGGAAACCACGTCCAAACTTACCAAAACGTAGCCTGGTGGATATTGAAAATTGTTGACGAATTCAGAGAACGAGAAAGAGTCCTGTACGTAATAGTCGTTCTGTTTGTTGTAGGAAGCTGTAAGAACGTCAGTGGTATACTGTGCAATTCTACTGGTAGGGGAATCAATTGAGGAGATGATTGGTCTTAGTGACAGCTGAGGTTTGTGGATTTTCGGTAAACCATAAAACTTTGGTACTTTAGAATTGTATATAGTGTGTCGTTTTACCATACCTGAATCATCTCGAATTCTCTTTTTTATAGTTAACATCAACTTATTTGCTTTTTGTTGGATTACGCTAGTGGGGTCTCTGGGTAACTGTCTATAATGTACTTCATCTGTAAGCAGTTCTCTTGCCAAGTTTTTGTATTCATTTCTTTTCATTAGTACTGTGACATTACCTTTATCTGACTTAGTAACTAAAAGATCTTCGTGGTCTTTCAGAAAACTTCTCGTCTTCCTAAGCATCCTCTTGAATGGGTTATGTGTGTTGTGATCCGTGTGGACGTAGTTCGTGACTATATTTACTGTTTTGGCTGTAAGGATATTTTTCATAGGTTGTGGGCTCAACGTGACTATGTTATCAATATCTGCCAACAAACCTGGTAGGTTAATCTCTTTTCTTGTTGGTGTTATGTTGAACTTTGGACCTAGCGACAACAACGTGCGAACATCATCAGGCACTGTCATTCCTGAGATGTTCTTTAGCCAGTTATCTGGTGTTTTTATTGGGTGTGATTGTTCTCTCTCCAGGACTGCAAACTTTCTTTGGTTTACTTCTCTGACCAGGTGAAATTTTCTGTTGTAAGACACTCTCATTCTATTCTGAAAATTTAAAATGACCAATTCACCGACTGTTGTTAGCAAACTGTTTTTTATCATAGATATTTCCTTCTCTATTTTATTTATATTTTCTATAGTGATGGATATTTCGAAGTTTAGGAGGTTATTTACCAATCTAGTGTTGTAATTATATATTTTAGTTCTGGTTCTTCCTGTACTATCAGCAAGTAGTGAATTAATTCCTTTGATGTTGTTTGTTAGGTGGTTCGGTTTTATGTTATTCGTCCGGCATCTCAGTAGGAAAATTCTTCTGTTGTGTTGTGAGGCTAATCGTGAGTTTGCTCTAGCCCATTGTTTAAAGTGCTTCATGGCTGCCACTCCATGAGTATTCTTGATGTCGTTATAAAATCCCATGATGTATGAAAATGATAGACAATTTTTTGACTGTGAATAATCTAGAAACAGTGAGAAATATTGGGATGTAAGTCAGTTTGAGGTAAGTAATACACTTCTATATCATTCCGAGCTTTCGGTAATATTTATTACCTTTTTCAAGGATCTGTAACAAAAATTTTAAATTTATATTACATGTGGTCAAGAGCAACTTTAGTAAAACATACATATAATGTGGTTTTTCCTCTTAGTTTTAGTATCAACAATAACAGAAAAATATTGACGAGTAGACTTCCTCTGTCACCGGAAATCCTCTCGTTTTCAGAGACGTTAATTTCAATTTTTAACTTCGACGGCGTTAACATTTACTTCGATTTGGGTACTTAATTGCGTGGTAGCATAGCGTTTGACAATTATGGGGATGACATTTTAGTTGTCATGTTGTTGGTTTTCTATGTTCTATAGAATAATTATTAATTTTTCCTTTTGTTTTTCTTTTAGTTTTGTTGTTGTGCTAGGTCAGTTGGAATTTCCTTTTTCGTTAGTTCTATTAGGTAGGAATATATGTTATTTAGGTGATTGGTGTCTTGTTTAGAATTAATTGTGTTTTCTGTTGTGTTAATAGCCATCATTTCAAGGAAGAGTCTTTTATTATAATTAGATTCTCTATACAGTACTTTTGTATCTTGGTAGTTTATTGCATGGTCGTTTGTATTTGAATGTATCGCTAGGGTGCATGTTTTCATATCTCTTCTTGTGTCACTCTTGTGAGATATGATCCTAGTTTTGATCCAATTAGATGTCTGCCCTATGTAAACTCTGTCACAATCTCCACAGGGTATGTTGTAGACGACATTCGATTCATATTCCTCCTTTTCCTTGTCCTTCAGTCTACTGAAAACCAATGAGTGTAAAGTGTGCTTCATAGTGTTTATGATTTTAATGTACCTGTAGTCTTTGAATACGTTTGAGATCTTGTTCGAGAGTCCTGGTATGTATGGTATTGTTGCATAAATCGTGTTCACTATTTGTTCATCTAGATTAGCCTCTGTTGGTGCGTTTTCTATTTGTGGTGGAATCGCTGAGTTATGAAATATCCTATTGAGCAGTTTTTTTGGGTAACCATTAGTCAGTAAAAGGTTTTTGAGTTTTTGGACACTTGTTGTTTGGGCTGTTGGGTGTGTTAGCCTAATGACTCTGTTCTTCATTCCTGTAACCAGATTTATTTTCATGTTATATGGATGACTGGATTTGTAGTGGATAAATCTACCTGAACTGTTGGGTTTTCTGTACCATTCTGTTGTTAATATTCCTTCTATTCTTTTTACTTTCATGTCTAGGAAAGGTAAGCTATTTTCTTGTTCTTCTTCTGCTGTGAACTGGATGTAGGTATTGTAGCCATTGAAGGCATTGAGTACTGTGTTTACTGATCCTTCAGGTATCATACAGATGATATCATCTACAAATTTTTTTAGAAAGGGGACTTGAAATGGTAACTCAGGTAATGTCATGTTCAACATATCATCCATAACGTACTGTGCTAAAATTGGAGGAAGTTTCGCTCCCATGGGTGTGCCTACAATTTGTTTGTAAAATTGATTTTCAAACGTGAAGTACGTATTATCAAACAAGAATTTAACAAGTTCTGTAAGTTGTTTTTGTGTCATTCTGGTGTGTAAGGAAATTTCACTCCAGTGTCTTATTATGCTCTGTATTGCCAATTCTGTTGTGATGTTAGTGAACAGGGAAACCACGTCCAAACTTACCAAAACGTAGCCTGGTGGATATTGAAAATTGTTGACGAATTCAGAGAACGAGAAAGAGTCCTGTACGTAATAGTCGTTCTGTTTGTTGTAGGAAGCTGTAAGAACGTCAGTGGTATACTGTGCAATTCTACTGGTAGGGGAATCAATTGAGGAGATGATTGGTCTTAGTGACAGCTGAGGTTTGTGGATTTTCGGTAAACCATAAAACTTTGGTACTTTAGAATTGTATATAGTGTGTCGTTTTACCATACCTGAATCATCTCGAATTCTCTTTTTTATAGTTAACATCAACTTATTTGCTTTTTGTTGGATTACGCTAGTGGGGTCTCTGGGTAACTGTCTATAATGTACTTCATCTGTAAGCAGTTCTCTTGCCAAGTTTTTGTATTCATTTCTTTTCATTAGTACTGTGACATTACCTTTATCTGACTTAGTAACTAAAAGATCTTCGTGGTCTTTCAGAAAACTTCTCGTCTTCCTAAGCATCCTCTTGAATGGGTTATGTGTGTTGTGATCCGTGTGGACGTAGTTCGTGACTATATTTACTGTTTTGGCTGTAAGGATATTTTTCATAGGTTGTGGGCTCAACGTGACTATGTTATCAATATCTGCCAACAAACCTGGTAGGTTAATCTCTTTTCTTGTTGGTGTTATGTTGAACTTTGGACCTAGCGACAACAACGTGCGAACATCATCAGGCACTGTCATTCCTGAGATGTTCTTTAGCCAGTTATCTGGTGTTTTTATTGGGTGTGATTGTTCTCTCTCCAGGACTGCAAACTTTCTTTGGTTTACTTCTCTGACCAGGTGAAATTTTCTGTTGTAAGACACTCTCATTCTATTCTGAAAATTTAAAATGACCAATTCACCGACTGTTGTTAGCAAACTGTTTTTTATCATAGATATTTCCTTCTCTATTTTATTTATATTTTCTATAGTGATGGATATTTCGAAGTTTAGGAGGTTATTTACCAATCTAGTGTTGTAATTATATATTTTAGTTCTGGTTCTTCCTGTACTATCAGCAAGTAGTGAATTAATTCCTTTGATGTTGTTTGTTAGGTGGTTCGGTTTTATGTTATTCGTCCGGCATCTCAGTAGGAAAATTCTTCTGTTGTGTTGTGAGGCTAATCGTGAGTTTGCTCTAGCCCATTGTTTAAAGTGCTTCATGGCTGCCACTCCATGAGTATTCTTGATGTCGTTATAAAATCCCATGATGTATGAAAATGATAGACAATTTTTTGACTGTGAATAATCTAGAAACAGTGAGAAATATTGGGATGTAAGTCAGTTTGAGGTAAGTAATACACTTCTATATCATTCCGAGCTTTCGGTAATATTTATTACCTTTTTCAAGGATCTGTAACAAAAATTTTAAATTTATATTACATGTGGTCAAGAGCAACTTTAGTAAAACATACATATAATGTGGTTTTTCCTCTTAGTTTTAGTATCAACAATAACAGAAAAATATTGACGAGTAGACTTCCTCTGTCACCGGAAATCCTCTCGTTTTCAGAGACGTTAATTTCAATTTTTAACTTCGACGGCGTTAACATTTACTTCGATTTGGGTACTTAATTGCGTGGTAGCATAGCGTTTGACAATTATGGGGATGACATTTTAGTTGTCATGTTGTTGGTTTTCTATGTTCTATAGAATAATTATTAATTTTTCCTTTTGTTTTTCTTTTAGTTTTGTTGTTGTGCTAGGTCAGTTGGAATTTCCTTTTTCGTTAGTTCTATTAGGTAGGAATATATGTTATTTAGGTACCTGAGTTACCATTTCAAGTCCCCTTTCTAAAAAAATTTGTAGATGATATCATCTGTATGATACCTGAAGGATCAGTAAACACAGTACTCAATGCCTTCAATGGCTACAATACCTACATCCAGTTCACAGCAGAAGAAGAACAAGAAAATAGCTTACCTTTCCTAGACATGAAAGTAAAAAGAATAGAAGGAATATTAACAACAGAATGGTACAGAAAACCCAACAGTTCAGGTAGATTTATCCACTACAAATCCAGTCATCCATATAACATGAAAATAAATCTGGTTACAGGAATGAAGAACAGAGTCATTAGGCTAACACACCCAACAGCCCAAACAACAAGTGTCCAAAAACTCAAAAACCTTTTACTGACTAATGGTTACCCAAAAAAACTGCTCAATAGGATATTTCATAACTCAGCGATTCCACCACAAATAGAAAACGCACCAACAGAGGCTAATCTAGATGAACAAATAGTGAACACGATTTATGCAACAATACCATACATACCAGGACTCTCGAACAAGATCTCAAACGTATTCAAAGACTACAGGTACATTAAAATCATAAACACTATGAAGCACACTTTACACTCATTGGTTTTCAGTAGACTGAAGGACAAGGAAAAGGAGGAATATGAATCGAATGTCGTCTACAACATACCCTGTGGAGATTGTGACAGAGTTTACATAGGGCAGACATCTAATTGGATCAAAACTAGGATCATATCTCACAAGAGTGACACAAGAAGAGATATGAAAACATGCACCCTAGCGATACATTCAAATACAAACGACCATGCAATAAACTACCAAGATACAAAAGTACTGTATAGAGAATCTAATTATAATAAAAGACTCTTCCTTGAAATGATGGCTATTAACACAACAGAAAACACAATTAATTCTAAACAAGACACCAATCACCTAAATAACATATATTCCTACCTAATAGAACTAACGAAAAAGGAAATTCCAACTGACCTAGCACAACAACAAAACTAAAAGAAAAACAAAAGGAAAAATTAATAATTATTCTATAGAACATAGAAAACCAACAACATGACAACTAAAATGTCATCCCCATAATTGTCAAACGCTATGCTACCACGCAATTAAGTACCCAAATCGAAGTAAATGTTAACGCCGTCGAAGTTAAAAATTGAAATTAACGTCTCTGAAAACGAGAGGATTTCCGGTGACAGAGGAAGTCTACTCGTCAATATTTTTCTGTTATTGTTGATACTAAAACTAAGAGGAAAAACCACATTATATGTATGTTTTACTAAAGTTGCTCTTGACCACATGTAATATAAATTTAAAATTTTTGTTACAGATCCTTGAAAAAGGTAATAAATATTACCGAAAGCTCGGAATGATATAGAAGTGTATTACTTACCTCAAACTGACTTACATCCCAATATTTCTCACTGTTTCTAGATTATTCACAGTCAAAAAATTGTCTATCATTTTCATACATCATGGGATTTTATAACGACATCAAGAATACTCATGGAGTGGCAGCCATGAAGCACTTTAAACAATGGGCTAGAGCAAACTCACGATTAGCCTCACAACACAACAGAAGAATTTTCCTACTGAGATGCCGGACGAATAACATAAAACCGAACCACCTAACAAACAACATCAAAGGAATTAATTCACTACTTGCTGATAGTACAGGAAGAACCAGAACTAAAATATATAATTACAACACTAGATTGGTAAATAACCTCCTAAACTTCGAAATATCCATCACTATAGAAAATATAAATAAAATAGAGAAGGAAATATCTATGATAAAAAACAGTTTGCTAACAACAGTCGGTGAATTGGTCATTTTAAATTTTCAGAATAGAATGAGAGTGTCTTACAACAGAAAATTTCACCTGGTCAGAGAAGTAAACCAAAGAAAGTTTGCAGTCCTGGAGAGAGAACAATCACACCCAATAAAAACACCAGATAACTGGCTAAAGAACATCTCAGGAATGACAGTGCCTGATGATGTTCGCACGTTGTTGTCGCTAGGTCCAAAGTTCAACATAACACCAACAAGAAAAGAGATTAACCTACCAGGTTTGTTGGCAGATATTGATAACATAGTCACGTTGAGCCCACAACCTATGAAAAATATCCTTACAGCCAAAACAGTAAATATAGTCACGAACTACGTCCACACGGATCACAACACACATAACCCATTCAAGAGGATGCTTAGGAAGACGAGAAGTTTTCTGAAAGACCACGAAGATCTTTTAGTTACTAAGTCAGATAAAGGTAATGTCACAGTACTAATGAAAAGAAATGAATACAAAAACTTGGCAAGAGAACTGCTTACAGATGAAGTACATTATAGACAGTTACCCAGAGACCCCACTAGCGTAATCCAACAAAAAGCAAATAAGTTGATGTTAACTATAAAAAAGAGAATTCGAGATGATTCAGGTATGGTAAAACGACACACTATATACAATTCTAAAGTACCAAAGTTTTATGGTTTACCGAAAATCCACAAACCTCAGCTGTCACTAAGACCAATCATCTCCTCAATTGATTCCCCTACCAGTAGAATTGCACAGTATACCACTGACGTTCTTACAGCTTCCTACAACAAACAGAACGACTATTACGTACAGGACTCTTTCTCGTTCTCTGAATTCGTCAACAATTTTCAATATCCACCAGGCTACGTTTTGGTAAGTTTGGACGTGGTTTCCCTGTTCACTAACATCACAACAGAATTGGCAATACAGAGCATAATAAGACACTGGAGTGAAATTTCCTTACACACCAGAATGACACAAAAACAACTTACAGAACTTGTTAAATTCTTGTTTGATAATACGTACTTCACGTTTGAAAATCAATTTTACAAACAAATTGTAGGCACACCCATGGGAGCGAAACTTCCTCCAATTTTAGCACAGTACGTTATGGATGATATGTTGAACATGACATTACCTGAGTTACCATTTCAAGTCCCCTTTCTAAAAAAATTTGTAGATGATATCATCTGTATGATACCTGAAGGATCAGTAAACACAGTACTCAATGCCTTCAATGGCTACAATACCTACATCCAGTTCACAGCAGAAGAAGAACAAGAAAATAGCTTACCTTTCCTAGACATGAAAGTAAAAAGAATAGAAGGAATATTAACAACAGAATGGTACAGAAAACCCAACAGTTCAGGTAGATTTATCCACTACAAATCCAGTCATCCATATAACATGAAAATAAATCTGGTTACAGGAATGAAGAACAGAGTCATTAGGCTAACACACCCAACAGCCCAAACAACAAGTGTCCAAAAACTCAAAAACCTTTTACTGACTAATGGTTACCCAAAAAAACTGCTCAATAGGATATTTCATAACTCAGCGATTCCACCACAAATAGAAAACGCACCAACAGAGGCTAATCTAGATGAACAAATAGTGAACACGATTTATGCAACAATACCATACATACCAGGACTCTCGAACAAGATCTCAAACGTATTCAAAGACTACAGGTACATTAAAATCATAAACACTATGAAGCACACTTTACACTCATTGGTTTTCAGTAGACTGAAGGACAAGGAAAAGGAGGAATATGAATCGAATGTCGTCTACAACATACCCTGTGGAGATTGTGACAGAGTTTACATAGGGCAGACATCTAATTGGATCAAAACTAGGATCATATCTCACAAGAGTGACACAAGAAGAGATATGAAAACATGCACCCTAGCGATACATTCAAATACAAACGACCATGCAATAAACTACCAAGATACAAAAGTACTGTATAGAGAATCTAATTATAATAAAAGACTCTTCCTTGAAATGATGGCTATTAACACAACAGAAAACACAATTAATTCTAAACAAGACACCAATCACCTAAATAACATATATTCCTACCTAATAGAACTAACGAAAAAGGAAATTCCAACTGACCTAGCACAACAACAAAACTAAAAGAAAAACAAAAGGAAAAATTAATAATTATTCTATAGAACATAGAAAACCAACAACATGACAACTAAAATGTCATCCCCATAATTGTCAAACGCTATGCTACCACGCAATTAAGTACCCAAATCGAAGTAAATGTTAACGCCGTCGAAGTTAAAAATTGAAATTAACGTCTCTGAAAACGAGAGGATTTCCGGTGACAGAGGAAGTCTACTCGTCAATATTTTTCTGTTATTGTTGATACTAAAACTAAGAGGAAAAACCACATTATATGTATGTTTTACTAAAGTTGCTCTTGACCACATGTAATATAAATTTAAAATTTTTGTTACAGATCCTTGAAAAAGGTAATAAATATTACCGAAAGCTCGGAATGATATAGAAGTGTATTACTTACCTCAAACTGACTTACATCCCAATATTTCTCACTGTTTCTAGATTATTCACAGTCAAAAAATTGTCTATCATTTTTATATATATATATATATATTTCTGTTTTGTGTGACAGCTCATATCCATGGAAAAGATGACGTTTGACAGATGACATTTGACAGATGACATTTGACAGATGACGTTTGACAGATGACGTTTGAGAGATGACATTTGACAGATGACATTTGACAGATGTCATTTGACAGATGAACAGATTACATTTGACAGATGACAGATGACATTTGACAGATGACGTTTGACAGATGACATTTGACAGATGACATTTGACAGATGACATTTTACAGATGACGTTTGACAGATGACGTTGGACAGATGACGTTTGACAGATGACGTTTGACAGATGACATTTGACAGATGACGTTTGACAGATGACAGTTGACAGATGACATTTGACAGAACTTTTATTATGCCTAATTTATCTCCTGCTTGAAAAAATTGCAATGGTAAGTTTATACAACTTTAACGGGGGTTTCACAAAGCATATCACCGGTGATCGGAGCTTGATCTAGAATACTCGATTTGACAGTTCAGAAATCTAACCAAGCCGTTGATCTTCGATCCCTGGTGATTGCGTTGTGAAATCTACTGTAAGTATAGGCACGGCCTTCTTAAGATAAAGATGGCTATGGTATAGGTGATAGGTATTATTTAGGCGAAACAAAGTTCGCCGGGCCAGCTAGTAATTCATAAAAATATATTACTTACAATTGTTTCTCCATGAAAATAATTAAAAAATAGAAATTTCGCTCTATTTTATCTTATGATAATGTATCATAATAATGAGATTATGTGTCATGATAATTTTTTTGTTAATAAATAATGACCCTTTGATAAACAAAAGTTTGTCATAAATGAAATTTACCTACATATTGAATAATGTTTTTCCATGAAATTATAATATTTATATATTTAGCTAAATACCGGGTCGAAAATTCATTTAAAATATTACATTTATTCACATATTTTTTGAATTCTGGTGCATCAATCTGCCACACTTCCCCTACTTATAAAATTTTACATTCGTTCTTTGTTTCATACTTACCAAAATCATTTCTTCAGTCTCTTCTGATATAAAGTTCTTCTTCTTCAGCTGTCTGGTAAGGTCCTTCAAGTTCTTCACTTTATTTTTTAATCGTCTGCAACGTTGTTGCAACGTTTTTATTTGTAAATTTTTTTGTTTCAGCGAATTTTGACTTTTTTCAAAATATTGTTCGAATTTCTTCGGTGAAGGCATTTGCATATTGTAACTTCTAAATTTCCTCTTTTTTGTTCCAGCTGAAAAAAAAATATGTATTGAACTAGGTATATGTATAGAACCTAAATGGTCAGGCTCATTGAAGGGAAGCAAAAAACCCTAAATGTTTCAAAAAGCTTAAGGGATTTTTCCTCGAGCTTACCACACCTAACCATGGTTAACTTTTCGACCAATAGGAACCATTCCATGTCTTACAGAGTTCCTGCCATTGGTGAAAAAAAAGTAACTAACTAACTATGGTTAGGCGTGGTAAGCTCGAGGGAAAATTCCTCTAGATTTGCATAGTGTACTAGCTATTTCATTTGAATGGAGAATTTCTGAATATCTTTCTGGTAGAGACCAATTATTTTTACTATAAATGAGTAGATATGTATTTTATGTTATGTTCTATTTGATTGGAACTTACTTATTGTTTCTGAAGCATTCACTATAGATGTGCCAACATCGCTGTTTATATTGACTGTTGGTGTGACTTTCAAATCTGGAATAAATTTAAAATAATTATGAAACATTTTCAATCAGTGGAATAAGTTATCGGCCAGCAAAAGGCATCCTTGAAATGCAAAATGAAAATTTATAAAACATTTAAATAGTCAATTCAAAGGTCTTGCACACCTATTTCAGATATTACTTTGTTGATAGGCAATAGTAGGACAATAGGTACATATAGGTATCAATTAATTTTTGAAAATAATATTTAAAATTCAACTTAACCTTCTTGGAATGCTTAAGTGATGGTACTGCATTTGGCTTGAGATATTTCGATTTGTCGAAATAATCAGCTTTCAGAAAATGCTTGCTACAAATTAGTACCTTCGACAAATCATCTCTTTCTCTTTTGACATCCACTGAATCCAAACAAAACTTTTTCCAAAGTTCACTAATAGTAGGATCTTTGGGAAAACTGAAACATAATTGAATTAGTTTAGTGAAATTATATAAACGTGAACTCACCGGAGAAGAATCACTTTGTCTCTATTTGTACTACCCACAGAAATATAATAAATACTTCTGTAATATTCATGTCCATGTTTGAAATGAATGTTGAATCGCAGGAATGTGGACAGAATGAAATACTAATCAGTTATGATTTTGCCGACGTTTCGGAACTATTTTGTTCCTTTCTCAAGGCTAGAAAAAGTATTTATTAATCATACATAAAAGACATACAACAAAGAATGTATACCTCATCATACAACTAATAAAACTTGTATTTAAAAATAATAATTAATGAGTCAAGAACGAACAACGGATCTAACGTATGACAGTCAATTGAATAAAAACAAAGCAATGAAATTGAAGTTACATACTTCGTGGTATGATACCTATATGCTGACACAACTTCACATATTCAGTGTCAGCCAAATTAATTAATTTACCCCAACAAGCTAGTATGTATACAGTGTGGAATAAAAGATAAAATATAAAGGTGAATACACATACGATGACAAACACGAAACAACATGTGGAGACAAACAATTCAGAAATGCCTAACAGATAACGTTTCTGAATTAAAATTCATTTTCTGTACTTTGTATCCTCTTTATATGGGTTCTCGCTGCATATCCCCATGCTGTTGTTCCCAGGTTAGCTGCGGTCTGGCGACTGCTTTTATGATCCTCAATTTCGTTTTTCTGTTCATTTGGATTCTTCTGCCTATAATCGGATATAGTATTTTCATTGCTATATTCGTTTTATCCACTGATACTTAATGTGCTGTTTCCACGTTAGTCCTTTGTCTAATATTACCTCTAGGTATTTAGCTTCATTCTGACATTCTATTTCATTATAGTCTATGGATATTTTCGATTCCATCTTCAGTCTTCTCTTTTGAAGCAGTATTGCTTGACTCTTCTCTCCATTAATTTTGATTTTCCATCTGTTACACCATTGACTGATATCATCTGCAGCTTCTTGAAGTCTTTTGTGAATTATTTTTGTATTTCTGTGCCTAATTGCTATGCCCGTCTCGTCCCCGTATAGAGCAAGCAGGCATCTTGGATTTCTTGGTATATCATGTTTGTATATGTTATAGAGTAGTATGGATCCTTGGAGTACTCCTGCTTCTAAATATCTGAGTGTGGAATGAACATCACGTTTTTTCACACAAAAGTTCCTATCCCTCAAATAATTTCTTATTATTCTGCATAACTTGGAAGAATAACCTGCGGTTATCATTTTATATGCTAATCCTTCATGTCATACTCTATCAAAAGCTCTGGTTACATCCAGTAGTAGTAGTAGTCCTGTGGCTTATTCATTCTGAAATCCTTCTGTGATATACTCATTCATTCTTAGGAGCTGTTGTTCAGTTGAATGATGTTTTCGGAACCCAAATTGTTCACTCGGTATCGTCGCCAGGGCTTCTGTCTCTTCATTGAGTCGGCTGGCTAAGACTCTCTCCACAATTTTTCCTAGGGCTGGGAGCAGGCTTATCGGTCTATAGTTCTGTGGGAACTTTTTGTCTTTACATGGTTTATTGAAAACAATCACTTCGGCAGATTTCCATCTTTTTGGAAAGTGCTCTGTTCTCATCACGCTATTTTCTATACTAGTGAGAGCTGCCGTTCTTTTCTTTGACATTTTCTTCAGCATGAGATTTCTAATTTTTCTTTTCCAGGAGCCTTTCTTGTTTTCGAATTATTGATTAACTCTTCGATTCCTGCCGGAGATGTTGGGTGAGGGATTTTACCATCCGATGGTGCTTCTTTCATTTCTTCTTCATTATCTTCAATTAATTCTTCTAGGTCCTCATCGTCTTCTTCACAATAATTTATTCTTGACTCCCTTTCTATAGTATCGGCAAGAGCGTTAGATTTATCGCTTTCTGAATATGCCATTCCGTGCATTCCATGCAGTGGTGGAATTTGAGTTTTTTCATTGCGTAAATTTTTTTGCATTTTCCATGCAAAGTGGTCTTCTGTGTTGAGTTCACCAATTTTCTTCTTCCATCTATTCGTTCTGAGCTCCCTTAGTGCATTTTTAAGTATTTGACTATGTCTGTTCAGTCTGATTTTATCATTATCTGTTTTATACATCCTGTAGTTCTTTCTTAGTCTTCGGTTGACTTTTATCAGTTCTTTCACCTCTTTTGGAGTATCGCCGTAGGGATGTTCGGGAGTAGGTTTTGTTTTTCTAACCGTGCTCTCTTCATAGGATTTCATAATCGCACTCTCCAAAGCTATGATGACTGATTGATCTAATTCATCAGGAATGTTAATTTGTGAAATACTCGTGATATTTTCTTGGAGTTTATTTATTCTTATATTCGTCCCAATCGGTATGTTCTCGTGTTCGATTCACTTCATTTGTAGGTCCATGTCCTAAAATGAACTCTATCGGGTTGTGATCAGATGTTCCATCCTCTATCGTTTCGAAATCTTGCTTTATATTTTTCATTATAACTTTGTCAAGCATATCAGGGGTTCCATTGCCACTAGGTAAAAATGTCGGTATGTCCGGTCCCATGATTATCGCATCTTCCTTTTCGGCGTATTCTTTCAATTTCTTGCCATTTGCATTCTTTGTTTTAGAATTCCATTGTTGAGATTTACAGTTGGGATCTCTTAGTATTATTCTTGAAAAATGACCCCCTAATAAGATCTTCATCCCTTCCTCTTGCAGATTTATTTGCGGTGGTTTATATACAGAGAATACATTAATCCTTTCTCTTCCTATCTTTTCTGTGATCGATAGTGTCTCTATAGTTGCGTCATTGTCTTTGGGATTCACAACCGCATTCAGGAAAAGGTTCACGTCTCTTTTAACAAGAATAGCAACCCCTCCACCGTTTCTATTATTTTTGTCTCTTCTGTATATTTCGTAGTTTTCGAAGGACATTTTACTTCTGGAGTTAATTCAGTCTCCTGAAGCGCCATAATATCAGGATGTTTCTCTTCTAACAATTGTTCAATATCTGATTTACGGGCTCTGATTCCGTTAATATTCCAGGAAACTATCTTCAGATTTTCTAGTTGTGGTTGCATGTTCATACATTATTTATTTCCAAATAAGTTTTGAAATTTCTTCTCAAATTCTTTTCCAAATTTCTGCATTATTCTGCTGAATATTTTTTCAGTGAGTTTGTCAAGTTCATCTTTAGGGACTTCTTTTTTTGGCTGGAATTGGTTTTGTTGACGAGTTTTTCGTCTTTTGTTCTTGTGGTTTTTCAACAGTAACAACACTCTCAATTTTTTCTGCATTTTTCTTGAGAGGGTCTTCTTTTTTTGTCGGTTTTTTTTCTCTGTTAGTGTTTTATAAGCGCTGCAGCCTTTATAACTGGCCGGATGTCCACTCTGGTTACATAAAACGCATGCCGCGTTCCTTTCACCTTCTTTTTTTGCGTCAATGCACACTCTTTCGTGCAATGTGCTCCCAAACATTTTTCGCATCTCCACGGAAATGGGCCTTTATTTTGAGCATGTCCATATCTCTGGCAGCGATGGCACTGTCCTGGGCCTTCAGGCTTTTTTTAGGCTCAATTTCAATACAGAGGCTGTATAGTTTTTTAACTTAGAATATTTCCTTGTGCTGCGTTTTCACAAGGTAGGGAGGGATTGCCTTTTTTGTTTTATTCAACGTCATTCTCGTTACTTCAGCATCATACCTTGTAGTCCTAGATCATTTTCAATCACTTCAATATCCGCGTCAAGTGGCAAGTACCTGATAAGGGCGTATACTCTCTTTTCTTCTTCCGTGTGGTAAGTGAATATTCCTTACCTTGTTGATCTAGGAATTTTGTTACTTTCCTAAAATCTTCTGCAGACGAGGCAATAATTTTAATGCCGTCTCTGACAACCGTTGCCCGGTTATAATTTATTCTTTTGCTGTACAGCGCTTTGGACATTTCCGTCCAGTCTGAAGTACCCATCATTGTTACTGGGGGGATTTTATATTTTACAGATGACTGAGACGTCACCGTTGACTTTTTCAAGTTGTCCTCAATTGAGGACGAACTGTCTTTCCTGGCACGCTTGGCCCGAGGAGCTCCTTGGGGTAGGGGGGCTTTTTTGTTATCCTCAATATTTGTGGCCATCTTTTTGGGAAGGACAACTGGTACAATCTTGGAATCGGTTTGGACCGATGTCCCAGGTTCAGAAGTCAAAACCTGGGAATAACTTTTGGTTTGAGGATTTTGAGATTTATTTTTCGAGAGTTTTTCTCTCAGGAGTTTCAACTCGCTGGTCAAATTTGCCATGCAGGTTGTAAGAGCGGCTAAGTTTGCTTTGAGCTCGTCATTCTCCTTTCGGAGCCTGACGAGTTCCTTCAGTTCATCACTTTCATCCTCAGAGGTCTTGTATCTGTCCTCCGTATCCATGAAGGATCTATCGTTATCCGAATTTTCATCCATGTTCAAACACGGATAATAGGATAATTAATAGTCACTTACCCTTTTTTCAACTTCATTAAAAAGTCCGTAAATCACACACGCACGGAACCAACGATCCTATCGGACCTGGACTCTACGTACGAAAACGCCTCAAGGTGGCGTACGGCGCACTGAACTGGTTTACACACAAACTCTCGGTACGTGTACCCTAGTAGACGTCTCGGTCAGTACTGAATCAATACTTCAACTGACTAACTGATTTATTGTGGTTTGAGAGCGGAGCATAACCACCTCCCCAATATGGTTCTGCTTCAAGAGCTTCGGTTCAAAAATGTTTTGGCATTTAGAAGCAGAACGGAAGCAGCAACTCTTCTTCAAATTTATATTGAAGAAGAAATTCGGCATCATGAAGCTTCACTCAGACTACCCAATAGTTTAGTTCGGTGAAGCCAATGATGCTAAGGGAAAGGAGGAAGGTCCAACCTCCTATCCCTGGGATCTTAGAAGAGGCTGCTGAATATTTGGCAAATCAGTCGTAAGGCAATATTTTTCAAACATTTATTATTAACTCTATCTGTTTTTCGGAACGACGAATTAATGCTACCTACTTTGTTTCAGATATAGAATGTACTCTTTGGAATTGGGGCCTTAACAGAGGCAATTCTTTGATTGCATCAGAAAAGGGTCCCTATTTTTATTTCTCGTGGTATCCTCAACGAGGCTCTGAGCACAAATAATCTTCACCTGCATATGGCTGCTACCTTCAAAATTGTACCCAGAGCAGGTGGAGCGCATCAACTATTCATCATCCATTGGATGAGGGATCACGCAGTGAGTATAGTTTTCTGATTATTTTCTCGCTTGGCTATTCTTGACTATTTTTTTCCTGGAAGGCATTTCCAGTGGTATTCTGTTTAATGCCAAACAGAACCAGACGAACATATATCGAGGTGTTGCGATACACTCGACAATTATTTGGTGCCTTCGTAATCTCCTCTGTCTTGAGCGACTATGAGTTGGCCGTGAGACAAGCGGTAGTGGAAGTATTCACTGGAGTTTCCTCAAGAGGTTCCACTTTGCTGAAAATGTTTTTGAGAAAGGTGGGTACGATAAATTTAAGGTTATTTCAATGTTCAGAATTAACTGATATCTTCTGCAAATTGATGAAATACCACTGAGTTTCTCTGTAAGAAGAGATTGCATTTCATTATTCACATTCATTATTATTGTACTATAAACAAACAAGTTCTCACCTGTAATTGCAGTGAAAAATTCTTTCAACTCAATAAATTCACTATAACGAATGTTAATATTGACAAATCCCTTGTTCGTCAGAGAAGACAACCCAAATTGAAGCAATTAAATTTATTTACATACACCGGGTATCTCAGAATACATGTTCCAATGGATTATCTCAGCCATTTCGAAAGATGAAAATTTTTGTTTTTCTCAGTTGAAGGTTGCGTGAAAGAATTGGCGAACATGAAATCTTCAAATTTTTATCTTTCGAAAAGGCTGAGATAATCCATTGGAACAAGTATACTGAGACACCTGGTATATTCAAAGTCAAATTTTTATCAAACCATATGGAATTTTTTCAACAGTTATAAATAATTCCCAGCTCGCCTAATGCATATCGGAAACTCGGTTGCTGTCAGAATGGCCATGGCTCTCCCACTGTTGCATGCAGAAAAAATTTCTGAAGGAATTGAACTCGTATTTCAAAGAATAGGGAATGAACCGTTCAGAAGGTACATGCAGAGACAATGGCTAAACACTAATATTTCTGTGTTTGGTTTCGACAGTCGGACCAATAATGCTGTTGAGTCTCTGAATGGACAATTATTTAGAATTATAGGCCGCGCACACCCGAATTTCTGGGTTTTCGTTCAATTCCTCCAGAAATTTGAACATTACGAGTACTCTAATCTACTCAGAGTACTGAGCGGGCTGCAGATGAGAAGACGAGGGAGACGCCGTTATGTTGAACTCAACAGAAGAATTAGTAAGTGGAATCATGTGTGACATATAGTCAGTGAAAAAGGCTCTTTGACCGTATGAAAATGGTTATTCAATTTTTTGGCATCTCCACTATGCTTCAAGAAACTATATCCAGCAATCCAATAAACGAAAATTCTTAATAAATTCGAAATATCCGGTGTAAAAATTTTGAATGTTTTTACCACTATCACATAAAATAAAACGCACCGAATTGGTGTGAAGTAATTTTAAGCGGCCCATACACAAGCTACTTTTTCGGCGTTCTGGCAGCAAGCGTTTTGCGCTCGTGCAATTTTGACCACACACGAGCGTCTCAGTGCTCACCGATCGCTGACGAGAGAGGTTTAAAATGTCTCTCAGGCAAAAAAAAATAGCCAGTGCTATAATCTTAATAAGTGGAAAGGGTGAATCCAAGAAACGTCGAATATGGGTTGAAGACTGGTTGTTAAAAAAAGATTCCTTATCCCATATAAATCTCTTGAAAGAATCAGAATTACATCCGGACGATTATAGAAACTATCTTAATCATCCACAAACACTTATTCTTTTTAAATAGTTCAATAAAATTTGTAATGAATTCTTTCGAATGTGCAAATCTTGCATGATTCTCTGCCATTCTAGACGCTCTCATGCGGCCCATACACAAGCTACTTTTTCGGCGTTCTGGCAGCTAGCGTCACCGCAAGCGACCAAAACGCCTAAAAGTAGCCCGAAAAACGCCTGTGTATGTCTTTCCGCTGCCACGGTGGCGAGTCGCCGTGCAGGACGCAACGCCGGACGCCAAGATCAAACGTGTTTGATTTTAGCGTCAAGATAGCCGGCGAAACGCATGAAAAACGCTTGTGTGTGTGAGAGAGCGTCTAGAATGGCAGAGAATCATGCAAGATTTGCACATTCGAAAGAATTCATTACAAATTTTATTGAACTATTTAAAAAGAATAAGTGTTTGTGGATGATTAAGAGCAAAGAATATTCGAACAGAACACTAAAGAATAAAGCCTACGAAGAATTGTAAGCTTTATGTTAACAATATAACTATGAATGCGATATTGATTTCGTAAAGAAAAAAATAAATAGCCTCCGAAACTCATTATTATTATTATTATTATAAACTGAAAAGAGTTTAGGCAGTGCCTATAAACTCACAAAAAAAAATTACAATATAATAAAGATACATGCAAATGAAAAGAAAAGTGCTTGGAGAGCTAACATAAGCCAAAGTTCAATGTTCCCAACCATCACATCCCGTCACACACGGCGAATCCAGCTGTCGTAGCCATTCTTGAAGGAGTTCACCGACACTGAACTCACCACGGCTGAAGGTAAAGTGTTCCACGCATCAAATACACGATTTACCAAAAAGTGTTGTCTCTGCACTGTTTTAAAATTTTCCTTCTTCAACTTGTAGGAATGACCACGCAAACGTTCGTCCGAATTGACAACAAATAAGTTCCGCAAACTAACACCGAACATGTCATGAAGAGCGCGAAAGGAGATGATAAGGTCACCACGAGTCCTCCGGTCCGCGAACGTTGTTAAGTTCATTATTGAAAGTCTCTCGTTGTAGGAAGGGCGCGAAACTCCATAAGGTAGACGAGTAGCGCGACGCTGAAGGCCCTCGAGCAGCGACAAATCACGGCTCAAAACTGGACTCCAAACGGGACCAGCGAACTCCAGGATGGGGCGGACATACATCCGGTAGATAGCTGCGCACGTTGATGGGTCACACCTGCCAAACGCCTTTTGGATCAGAAATAAGGATCTCTTGGCTTTATTGACAGTGTGGAGGATATGATCCGACCAACTCAGGCTACCAGTTATGATCACCCCCAGATCGCAGTGACTACCAGAAACCGGGATGGGGCCCCCATCAAGGTAGTACGGCTGTCGTGGATTGCGGGCACCCATGTGAAGAACGGCGCACTTTTCGATGTTGAGAGGCAACTGCCAGTCTCGACACCACTGCGAGATAGAGTCGAGGTCTCTCTGAATCGTATTGGGGCTAGTGGGGTTACCAAAAATTTTTGTGTCGTCGGCAAATTGTGAACAGTGGGAGTGAAAATGAGACGGCAAATCCGAGATGTACATTAGAAATAGTATAGGGCCTAGTACAGACCCCTGGGGAACCCCACTCACAACTGGTTTGGGTGAAGACAGAGACTGCCCAACGCGAACTTGAAAAGTGCGATCCGAAAGAAATGCCTCGATCCATGAAAGAAGGCGACCACGAATGCCAAGGGGCACACGGTAAAAAGCACGAGAGAAATCCAGATAGACAACATCGACTGGTACACCCTTGTCGAGGGAAGCTGACCAGAAGTTGACGCATTCGAGGAGGTTAGTAATGACCGAGCGCCCTGGGAGAAAACCGTGCTGACATTGAGGGATTATACCGTGGCTCAATGCAAAATGAAGAATTCCATCCAGTAAAACCTTCTCACAAATCTTCGCTGCAATCGGGGTCAGACTGATAGGACGATTGTTAGCAGCGCTCCTCTTGTCCCCCTTCTTGAAAATAGGCGTTACACGTGCATTTCGCCAACAGGAAGGGAGGGAGGAAGTCTCTAATGAATCAGAAAAAATTATGGAAAAGGGGAGCGAAAGAGAATGAGCACATTCTTTGAGTAACTTTGCAGAAAGTCCATCAGCACCGGGCGAAGAGCGAGAGTTGAGAGCGGAAAGATGATGTTCAACTATGGAAGGAGGGAAAATTATGGTACATAAATCGTGGGGGATCCGAGGGGAATCAACAGGGGGGGGGTGAACCAATCTCATGCGTAAAGGACGATGAAAATGTATCAGCTAAGATGCTGGCAGCCTCATCCGTGCCTGAACACAGTTGGTGATTTTGGTTGAACACCAGTGGAACATCAACTTTAGAATTCAAGGTCGACCTGACATACTTGAAGAAACCTTTGCGATCGCCAGACCGAGTTAGCCTCAGCTCGAATTCCCTCTTAGCATTCGCAAGAACAGAAGAGAGATAGTTTGAGAAAATTCGATGAGCCTCATAGTCTCTCCGATCATTCCGACGCTTGTAACGCTGCCATATGGACTTCTTATGACGGATCAGCTTAAGGATATTGGCATCGATTCAAGGCTTCGCCGGTATGAAGGGAATATCTTTTGCAGAAGTGCAAGCGTCGACTAAACCCTGCGAAGTTTTGGTGAAACAGTCCCACTTCAAGTCAACATCAGCGGTGGACTGGAGCAAAGAAACCCAGTCAACCCCCTCAACCAAGCGATTGAGCCGAAGGTTATCCGTAATTTTCAGGGTTTTGACTGTTTTAATATTAACGGCAGGAAATTTCAACTGTAACGTGGAATATAAGACAACATGATCAGATTTACCCAATGGTGGATGTTGTTCGATGTTTGAGACAATGTCGGGGTCATTAACCAACACCAAATCAAGAAGCGACGGAGACTGCGAACCACGGAAACGGGTTGGGAACTCGATCAACTGAACAAGATTATTATCGCGGATGCAGTCAACAAAAACACTAGAAGCCGTGTTGTAAATTCACATCGACAATGGCCAAACCACCTCAGGCATGTTGAAATCGCCAGCTATATAGAGATTGCGTTTATTCGTGGAAAGGTCTCCAAGCAGAGCAGCCACCCGAGCATCAGAAGGATACGGACGCGGTCGATAGATGCAACCAATGGTGAAGCAGCAGGAGTTTCCAATTAGGAGATCGATGAATAAACAATCCCCTCCAGGAAAATCAGGACTTAAGGTCCGAAGTGAGAAGGAGTTGAGAATCTCACTAGCTACATAAATGCAAACCCCCCCATGTCCTAAGGTCGTCACGCTGTCATGTCTGTACATAGAGTAGCCAGGTAGTGCCACCAGAGTATCCGGAATTGCAGGATGTAGCCAAGATTCCGCAACCAGGATGAAGGTCGGATGGTGAAACCTAACATATGCGAGAAGCTCGAGATATTTAGAAGGCAGAGACTGAGTGTTAGTGTAGATGATGGACCACTCGCAAGTTCCAACTAGTTTTTTGAGCTCTGGGAAGCTGGTAATTTGGTAATAGTGGGGATACCAGATACATACTTGATATCGATCCCAGATTCACCCGCACTTAATCTTCGCTTAAGCTCCTCACGCAAATTGGTGAGTTCACTGATTCGAAGGGGGGTCTTATCATCAGAAATGTTAAGGTTTCGCCAGTCTGGTACATTTTTTATCACAGTTTTGTTCATTAAGAACTCTGGTAACAATCATTGGGCTGGCGAATGATACCCTCAAAATTCTTGGACGGTTACCGGTAGAGGAACCAAATCTTGCAACCGGGACGCGCTGCGAGCTAGCATCAGGAGCCACATAATCGAGAATCCTGGAAACGGAAGATAGATCCTCTGCAGGGTTCGTTTCAGGTAAACCGCGAACTAAAACATTATGAGACCTTCGCAGGCGGTCAAGCAGTTCCGATGGTTGGAGGGCGGGATTAAGTGTAGCGCTGTTGGAGGCAGTAAGCTGAGAAGTCTCAACCCTCAACAACCTTTGACTAGTGGAGTCAACAGCAACCTTGAGCGAGCTATGACTTGCAGTCAAGACATCAATTTTGGAAGTGCACGAGGTGATATCCTCATCGTGTCGACCAATGGCCTCAGAATGACTAGCTAATGTGTTGCCATGACTGCGTATTTCAGACGAGTGTTTCTCAAGAATGGATTTACACTCAGTCAGATCCGATTGTAAAGTTAGTTGGGTGGCCTTGATGACAGATATATCGAGAGAAATCTCATTCAGTTTAGCCATAAGTAAGGTGAACTGATCATCGCTCAAGGAAGCTGACGACGTTGGTAGAGACGAGGAAGTGGATTTACTACGGAGCGATCGACCCTCCTTCTTACAATAACTACATATCCAACCCGCATCAAGCAAGTTCAACTCCTCAGGTGATAAGTTGAGGCAGTCTAAATGAAATGAATGCTTAGAACAGTTAGAACAGCGAGTAGAAGTTGTTTGTTTTGAACATATATGACACTTAGCCATTTGTGAACTGTTGCCGAAAGCGGATATGAACGAAATAGCAGATTTTTGTTTGTATCAGGAAAGGAATAGGAAATAACAAATTTCACTCTCTTGGGCCGATAAGAGAGGCTCAAACACAGATATGGCAGGCCACGGAAAGGAAGAGGAATGAAGAAGATGGAGTAGAAAACAAAAACGATCTGCAGTACAGCGCAAAGCAAAGATGTGAAAAATTACGCGACTAAACAGAGTTAATTCGCAAGTTGCCGGCGCAACTACAAACCTCACCTTTATTTCCCAGTAGTACTGATACTGATCAACTGATCGGAAGAACGAATGAACAAGTCAATGTGGACGTTGATAACAACAATTCACAGCGCGCAGGTGGTGGGGCACGAGCAGACGCGTGAGCGTGGCTATAGAATAAAGATAATAAACAAAGGCAAATTAAATTACGAGTGAGAAAAAATGGCAATTTGCCGACACAAACAACTACGGTCAGGATAGGCTGATTTGAGAACAAGAAAAGATATTCGTACCTGCGAAACCCGCAAATCACTCAACCATAAAATCGAAAATAATCGAGCGATATTTCACTGTTAAATAGACTGAAAACTGGAGAGCGTTCAGCGACACGTCTTATCAAACATATATCTTTTGATAGATTCTTCTACACTAATAGCCCTTCTTCTATGTGTAACCTGTTTTTTCCGCAGTGGAGTGACTTTATGCAATAATGATCTGAAAGTGTCCTCATCCATTCTAGTACGAGAGATGGCGACCAAGATTTTTGACTTATAGCGGCTCGGCTAAAACCGCACGGAATCGATAGATTTTGAGACCCTGTACCCAGAAATGCGATTTTCAGACATTTTGCGCGTAGCGTATGATCTGAGCGCATGTTCAAAAATGTCAAAAAAACGACATGGGTGACTCATAGCGGCCCGTCTGATTTCCGGAATGTAGTTAGATAATAGCCCTGAGATACCAATAACACAGTTTTCAGACACCAAGATTGTAGCGTGTACCCAGGAGACCAATAAAAAAAAGTAAAAAATAAAATAAAAAAAAAACTTACAGCGGCCCGTCTGAAAATGATTTTTATAGGTTAAGCCGTGTCAATTGATGTGGAAAGATCAATTTTCAGACAAAAAACATGTCGCCTTACATTTTTATAGCATTTCGAAAATGTCAAGAAATCTGACCTAAGTGACTCATAGCGGCCTGTCTGAAATTCGTCGTCAATGATTGAATACGTTCCCCAGATGTGGAAAAAAATTATATCAGACAAATTGAATGTAGCATTTAACTAATCAGACAACTTTTCAATTTGCAGTACTTAGCCCGGTTGCATGAACGTGAAGTAAATTTACCTCAGGGGTATCGTTCAATTTTGTCATACACATATTTATCACACATTTATCTAATGTTTCTGAATTCAAGTTTCTTTCCTCAAGCACAAGAAATCAATGCTGAATAGCCGCAATCATATAGAAATACTAGCACTGAACATGAAATTGAGGTAGCTACCAAATTTACTAATTGAAAATTCGGAGGAATGAAATGATAATACGTACTTTTGTAGTTTGTGGCCAATAAAACATTAATTATTCAGCAAAAATATATGCATTATATTTATTTAGATATTATGATTTTATTTGTTCAACGTTCAACTCAAATCATTTCTAATATATTCCTGATCCAAGTCCGTAAAATAATTTGAGAAATTTCCTAAATACTTCACAGAAATTCTTTTGATTATAGTCACTAACACCAAATAGATATATTCCAAATGAAATATATAAAAAAATATATGAGTTTAATTCAGAAATTAGTTTTACAATGAATTATATTCAACGCATCAACTCCTTGTGGTCAGAGCTTGTGGGCAAAGCAAGCCTGTGGCCATATAAATATTGGTTTACATCTTCCATATGATTTTGACAAGTTGACCACACACTTGGTTCATCTCTTTTCTTTGCGATAAGATCGCATATGTCTTTCTCTTAGTAGTGTAGCCGGAGTTTTTGCCGGGCGACTCCAGCACATTTTTTCGTTATAGGCGACACTCAAAATGTCTGAAAACCGTATTTTTGTATTTTGGGCATCCATACGAATGATTCAAAACAAAAATGAACCGAGCCGCTATGAGTCACTTAGGTCAGATTTTTGACATTTTTGAAGAGACACTCAGGTCAAACGCTACGCACAAAATGTCTGAAAACACAAATTTTAATGATAA
Organism: Adalia bipunctata; assembly: GCA_910592335.1. Lineage (NCBI taxonomy): Eukaryota > Metazoa > Arthropoda > Insecta > Coleoptera > Coccinellidae > Adalia > Adalia bipunctata. The sequence continues at coordinate 47,989,495 of OU342950.1, read as the reverse complement.
AATAACAAAATCTATGTACAATTTCAATATCAGACGGGCCGTTATACGACCGTCGACCATTTTATTTTTACACAGCAGAAATGCCCCCCCGCGAAGATGCTACACTTCTGAGTATTACTACTTACCAGTCGGCTCTAGGGTCATCTAATCTATCGATTTTACACGGTTTTAGCCGGGCCGCTATGGGACATGGTTTTGGTCGTCATCTCTCGTACTATTCGTAGATAGTTTCTATAAACGTCCGGATGTAATTTTAATTCTTTTAAAATATTTATATGGGATAAGGAATCTTTTTTTAACAACCAGTCTTCAACCCATATTCGACGTTTCTTGGATTCACCCTTTTCACTTATTAAGATTATAGCACTGGCTATTTTTTTTTGCCGGAGCGACATTTTAAACCTCTCTCGTCAGCGATCGGTGAGCTACTGAGACGCTTGTGTGTGGTCAAAATTGCACGAGCGTCTAGGACGCTCGCAAAACGCTAGCTGCCAGAACGCCGAAAAAGTAGCTTGTGTATGGGCCGCATCACACACACAAGCGTTTTTCATGCGTTTCGCCGGCTATCTTGACGCTAAAATCAAACGATTATAGAAACTATCGTAATCATCCACAAACACTTATTCTTTTTAAATAGTTCAATAAAATTTGTAATGAATTCTTTCGAATGTGCAAATCTTGCATGATTCTCTGCCATTCTAGACGCTCTCACACACACAAGCGTTTTTCATGCGTTTCGCCGGCTATCTTGACGCTAAAATCAAACACGTTTGATCTTGGCGTCCGGCGTTGCGTCCTGCACGGCGACTCGCCACCGTGGCAGCGGATAGACATACACAGGCGTTTTCGGGCTACTTTTAGGCGTTTTGGTCGCTTGCGGTGACGCTAGCTACCAGAACGCCGAAAAAGAAGCTTGTGTATTGGCCGCATAACTGAAGACATCAACGCAAACGGCTCCTCGGCCTCGTTCTATAAAACACTGACGTCTTGTTGGAATGCTTCAATTGGGTTTCTATTATATTAAGTCAAATCAACAGAATTGAAAATATTCACTTTTGAGTGCTTGCTATGAGTAGGGGAGAGTTCCCTTGAAACGGACAATTTTATTAGTTTTGGTGTGAAATATTATTTCAAATGAAAAAGTTTCAAATTGTGCCGTCATAATATGAGCATAAGGCTTGTGGATTCACTTTTTCAGAAAAAGCTAGAAAAAGAAAAGCTAGTCACTCGAAAAAATAAGTCTTACTTTATTTTATAAAATGTCCATTTCATGGGATTTGCCCTTGTTATGGACAGTTATTCCCATGAAGTGGACAATGGTACAAAAACAATAGAATACTGCCATAAAGTTCTAGGAGAATAGTTAAAATCATTTAGTAGTACCAAAGAGAGAAAACATACAGTATTTTCCATGTTAATTATTGAATTACACAACATATTTTCACATCTCCCTTGAATCGGAAACATTTCAGCCCATGAACTGGACGTCAATTTCCAGTCATTTTTCTATGTCCGATTCATGGGATATGTGGTTTTTATAAAAAACCTGAAAATATAAATTCTACAAATCGTCATATCAATGATTTAACATATCTGTCTGATAAGGTATAATCACTTGATGTTTATATGAAAAAAAAATCGGCAACTTATCGTCACTAGAAACGTAGCTATTCACTTCGCAAATGTACGTACATATTTACTTTACCGGCAACGGATTTTTCAATGCATGCCTCGTCCACAAGACGCGAGCCACAGATTCAGCCATTTTCCAAGAGACGTGGCTCAATGTTGCGAAAATGGTATTTACGTAAAGTATGCTCAATAGGGATGTTGACACATGTTACAAATTCATATAAATTGAGGTTTTCCACATTGAAAGTAGCTTTTGAAATACTAAAAAAATATTTTAGTGATCTAATAACTCTCATTAAATTAAATAAAATCGATTTAAAATGTGTAATCTATTACCGTTTATCACGTGACTGCAAACACGGATGAGAATTCGTGACGTCACTGTTCTGCAAACAAGCTAACCTATAACCTTACTGTAATCACGAGTACGAACTTACGAAGAACAGACGAGAGTAAAACGTATCACCAGCGAACTATTTCACGATTATTTGCTATTACGAAAACGATTTGTTCGCAAGAAATCACACAAGATCAGTTCGCTTTGACAGACGGCGAAATCTGTTTACCGTATATTGACGTCAGCATAATCACTTCGTTTCAGCGGGAATTTTGAAAACTATTTTTATTTACGCATTTTTTATTGGTATTTGCTATATTTTTTCCATGAAAATATTTTTTTCGTGTTTGTATAGGGCTTATCTACAAATTAAAATCATTTCCAAAAAATAGTCAACATCCCTATTACTATCGGGTGTAGTAGAAAACTATAGTGTCCGGTTCATGGGCTGTCCAATTCAAAGGAACTCTCCCCTACATCATTGAATTATTCTGAATGTCAAAAAGCCTAGCAGTTATTTACTCGATAAAAATTATTCAGCTAATTTAAAATTAATGCTAAGCTAAGCTATATATTGTTATGGATGTGATTGTTTTGATTTGATTTTTTTAACTTTAATTAGATCCAAGATCAATTTCTTGAAAAAAAAATTGTGAATTTCGTTTGCCAGCGACTTTTATCTCAATTGAGAGTTCCAGATTTGAAATAAATTTACTTCTTGAATTTTAAATTAAATGGTTTTAATTAATGAAAATCAAAAAGAACAATTATCCGATTATTATTTTATTTGTTTGCAGGTTACTTTTCAGCTTCAATTCGAAATTTACAATTGTGAACAGAAATCAACGATCTTTCTGCAAATTTTTGGAAATGATCTGCTACAGTCTCTACGATGGTTCATAATGGACTGACTGTCTGTTGTCTAGCGACTTCTTTTTATACCTTTTCCATTTTTTTTAAATCAAGCTTGCTTTGGCTGAATTCTAACATTCAACGATTCACTGCTCAAATTTTACCACTCTAAAAAATTTTCATTTTCATTTTCATTTATCTAGAATTTGTTCTTTTCCAATTAACTATCCAAAATATGTTTTCTTTATATACAACAAATCTTCTTACAACACAGTGGATGCAATTGATATCTATCGATCACCTTTATATTATACAATCATTCGAAGTAATGATTGATATCAGATACCTATTATAAATTATATTTTCTTTGAAGTTCTATATACATTTTCCTATTTGAAGTTGCTCTTTTTGTTAAATTTCAAAATATCATTACATTTTTTCATAAAGATTGAAAAAAATCATTGTTATTACTTAATTTTTTACGTTGAATGAGTTTTTTGAAATTCAAGATGTTAATTCGAATCGTTCTTTATTTTCAGATTTTGAAGACTTTATTTGATGAATACTTATCAAAGATTATGATGCCTGAATCAGCTACCGAAATATTGGAATTATATTGATTTGTTTCTTATTGGATCTTGTATAAATTCAACTTTTGGTAGATACGCCAATATAATTAATGTGTGAATTTACTTATATGATGATGTATTGAAAACTTAATATATTTTTAAATGAATTTAGCTTGTTTAGCTTTCCATAACAATTCCCCGAACTTGAAGCTGTGATGTACCCAGCTAGGGTAGGTTCGACCAATCGTTATGCAGTTAAGGATGGTGAAGAATAATACCAGGCAGACTCATCAAAGGGATTTAATTCACTGAACTTACATTGAATACAATATGTTTACTACAGATTCTCGCTGTTGACTAACAAGCGGTCAAACGTATACGCTTCTGAATGAATCACTGAATGACTCTGAATGACTCTCCCTCGCCAATTGTTATATATATTTCATAAATGTTTACTTGTTTTAATAACATTATATTTGATAACATAACTGGCAATGATGAGACCTAGAGCTCTGGCTTCACGTGCCGCTGTAGGTCTTGAAGGGAGGTCGCACTAATCTTATTATATCACGTACGAAATATACAGTGTGTTCAACATACTACACCTTCCCTCTTTGAGAGAAAAAAAATTTTTTTCTATACAATGTAAAAATATTTTTTTTTTTTGACTTATCTATAGCTTAATATCTATAATATCAGTCTCAATGGGTCTTAAATCTACAAGGTTTAATTCGATATTTACCTAAATTAATTTTTTCATTAGTCTCTTAATTATAATCACTTGTTATGAGAAATACGGTTTCACTCTGTTCTTGTGCACTTCCTTGAGTTTGTTCTTGTCCGTTTTCACAATAATGTTCGGGTTTTGCACTTTCACTATTTCGTAGGGACCGTTGAATAAGGGGTCAAGTTTATTGTCAATGTTCTTATTATTCAAGAGCACCTTATCTCCTACTTTATAGTTAATTTCATTACATGTTTTGTCGAAAATTTCTTTCCTTTTCGATTTTACGTTCACCAAGTTTTCTCTAGCATCTTTCCATGCCGTTTGCAACCTATATTTTAATTCAATAGGATAGTTGTCAAAATTGTAGATTGGATCTACTTGGCTTTTTAAATTTTGAGGAAATAATCTACTAGGTTTCTGAAAATTAAACTAAACATGTCTGGATGTCCACCGGTTGGAAGCATGTGAACATCGTTCAGAATGATTTGCCTTGATCTTTCATACGCGTTACATCTCGTATTACATTAATTTTTCAGTATCTTCCTAGAATTTCAGTCTTATAATTTGACAACATATTCAAAAATTTTATATTGCTAGCTAGCTTTATGAGGAACAATTCTAATACATTATTTTCTGCGCATAAATTTTCCAGTTTCCTCAACGATGTACCTAAATCTTACGCCGATCGGATGTTCTGGTTATTGAAAATAATTTGTGAATTCACATCATATATTGAATTCTCATTGTAATCCTCTGAATGTTGATTTTTCAAATTATGAAATTCTTTTTCTGAAAGTGGTCTTTACACAATACTTTTACTGGACGTTTTAAAACTCGACAACAAAAGGGGATCAACCCTTTCGCCATCGAAGGCATTCGTCTCTACTTTATTTTTAATACGCGATAAGGCATGGGCTGAAAAATTTTTCTGAAACTTTTACATAATGAACCGTGAAGTTACTTTTCTGAAATCAAACGGAATTCGGTCGATAATCATATTGAACAAATAATTCCGAGGTGTTATTGTTTTCGGAACGATAGGTGAACTGGCGACATTGACCTTGTCCGAACTCTTCTTCGCTGACGCTAGGATTTTCCTTGCGGTCACGACCTCGATTTGAATAGTACGAATTTTCTTTCCAATTAAAATCATTATGATTCATTTGCGATGCTTCGAGGAAATTTGGTTCCGACTTGACAATTTACATAATTTGTTAAATTTAAAATCTTGATTAATTCATTATTTACACTATCGTTCACTATGTTCTCGCGGCTCATTTTTGATGTTTTCACATCAATTAGGTCAGCAATTAGTTCATCACTTTTCACTTCACGAAATGACATATCAGGGGAAAAGAAATAGTTCTTACACTACAATCTCCTGGTGGCTTCTCCTTGCCTCGAGTTGTACAGTCGGCTCCATAGCTTCTTGGATCTCTGGCCAATGATGATCTCGTCTTGCTTGAACTGGCCTAATCCCATCTTGCTTGTTGGTTGAACTACGAATTGAACAATGAAGTCACATACCCATATCCAAATCCTGATGAAAACCTTCTGGACCCTGGACCTTTAACTGCATAGAACTGGCAGGATCGCCATGTGATGTACCCAGCTAGGGTAGGTTCGACCAATCGTTATGCAGTTAAGGATGGTGAAGAATAATACCAGGCAGACTCATCAAAGGGATTTAATTCACTGAAATTACATTGAATACAATATGTTTACTACAGATTCTCGCTGTTGACTAACAAGCGGTCAAACGTATACGCTTCTGAATGAATCACTGAATGACTCTGAATGACTCTCCCTCGCCAATTGTTATATATATTTCATAAATGTTTACTTGTTTTAATAACATTATATTTGATAACATAACTGGCAATGATGAGACCTAGAGCTCTGGCTTCACGTGCCGCTGTAGGTCTTGAAGGGAGGTCGCACTAATCTTATTATATCACGTACGAAATATACAGTGTGTTCAACATACTAGAGAAATGAAAAATCTCAAAGACGAATCAAAAATGGATCTTAATTCACAAGTGAATCGAAAATAAATGAATCCTAGATGAGGGGAAAATCGCCTTTTATAATCTCCCGGAGGGGGACGGAAACGGTAGGCGCACAAATGCTAAAATTCTAGAAAAGTACTTCGGTAAAAACTCCTTCGAATCTGACTTATCGTACGTATGAACAAGTAAAACGGCGTTATCTACATCCTATGTGGTTCTTGTGAATGTTTTTTCTATGTTCTCTGCATGAAAACAAAACTGAACGTACAATATTCGATCTTCTCGGTTCAATTCTGAACGGAAATGAAATGCAGAAACTTGAAATAAAAACTAGAACCAAATTAATTTAGAATGAAGACCAATTTCTAGTCTGGGAAATAAGGGAAATTGGGGTTCATTAACAACCTATTCATAATCCAGTCAACTACCTCACTCCTAGATTCAATAAGAATACACTCCGCACCGAAATTCCTTGTTTGAGGACTGACTCGACCAGGGGTCGGCAACCTTTTGATTCGGAAGAGTCAAAAATTACAATCTACGAAATTTCCAAATTTTTTTTTCGCCAATAAACAGAATAGGCAAACATAGAGTGCTTCTTAATTGGAGGTTAAAGTGAAGAGGGGAGATTACATAAATAATTTTCAATGAAAAAGTCTAATAAAAATGTGTCCGAAAACGTTGCGTTTTCGAGATACAGTGTGTCTTTTTCTCATAATATCTGCCTGTGGTATGCCAATTTCGATTGCAAAGCTACCGGGTGATATTTTTCTGGGATACTATCCCCTGGTTTCCTTCGAAACCTTTTTTTCTGGAGTCACTGTTAGTTTGATAAATAGTAGAAAGAAGCTCGGCTGTTATACTGAACTTTATGGTCTCCTGTAGTTTTACCGATTTCGAAAGAAAATTCCGGTCGATTCCTCAGACAAATCAATATTATCTTAAAAATCCAGATAGTATAATCAGAACTATTGAAGTTTGGGGATCTGGCAAGCTCTGACTAATGTCAGGTTTTCGAGAGAATCGTTTTTCTCTAAATCAGTAGCAGATACTGTTATAAGCGGAGATATTTTGCCATGGTAAATCGGATATGTCTTGAAAATTGGGACTTGAAGGTTTTCTTTCCTGTAATGTTTTAATCGTTTTTTTCAGCACCCCTTATTTTTACCTTGAATTGAAAGAAAATCGTAATATTTTGATCGATCGGTGTCGACTTCTGAAATTTGATATCCCTGTGCCAAAAAATTATTGAATCGTTTATCAAGCTCACACAGGATGTCTGGCTACACGTTGACGCTTTAAATTATTGATCTTCGGTTCAAATTTCTCCTGGGACCCTAACGATAAGAGAAAATCGTTCCACGAAATCGGTTGCATTAACTGCGTGTGATGGCAGAAAAATTCGAAGTTAAAATCGTGGGATTTGCAACGCAGCATTTCCCAAACCGTTTCATGGGAAACTGCATCATCTCAATAAGGCCCTACCTACGAGAGGTCGGAAGCATTTGATTGGTTCGTGAAAACGAAGATGGAAGAAGTTTTGATTTGATTGGTTTTGAAACATCGATGAAGGAAAACCATTAATTGGATTCGTCTCTGAAGAAAACGGAGAATAGGGTAGCTAGGAAAGTCTTGAACGAAAATAAGTTCAGTTGTCTCGGGTCCGGTGTTAGGGAAACTCATAGGTTTTGGTTTTATTTTTGGAAGGTCAGTCTCAAGCGGAGACAGAAAAGTTTTAAGTCGAAATCAAGAGATCTCTGAAATTACTTGGAATTATTTTAGATTGCGTCTCGTCGGTAGAACGGGAGTGAGATTAATTATTTTTCAGGAAATATTCATCATCCTTAGGATTTTTGGCACGGGAAAAAGTTCAGGTATATTTGTTTATGCTTACCTTATTTGAGTATTAGGAGAAAGCTGCATGCAAGGCCAGATATCTGCCACAAGTCTTATTTTTATGGTACGTTTTCACCCCTCATTTCCTTTCCTACCTGAAAACACTCCTTTGGAGGAATTCATGGCTAATAATAATTCATCATTATTGATTCATACCGTTTGTAACGGAGAAAATATAATTTGGATGAAACGACCCTGCCTACTAGAGGAAGAGCCAGTGACCAATTTCCATATCTCATTTCATAACTCACCAGAATTTACTTGTTTAATATTCAATATCTGCTCGAAAATAAAAACCATTTCTGCCAGCCCATAATGGCCGGAGTAGACTACCATAAGCGCTCAAAGAGGCCAGAAAATTAGGTTCACCTATGTCATAGTATCATTCACAAAACTTTCAGGAATTGTTATTGATAATATATTGAATCTATAAAAAATAATGACAGAACTTTTTCGTCCCTCCTAAGTGTTGGCACCCAGTGGGCACACATACGTTGAATAAAGGTGTTTTTAACGTTGATTGGTTGAAAAATACGTTATCCAGTTGATTTTTCAACGTTGTCATTCCAGTTATGATTTATAACGTTAATTCAATACGTTTTAATAACGTATATCAAACGTAATTTTACAATAATCAGTTATAAAATTGAGTGCTAATACGTTTTCTCCCGAAATTATTATAACGTTTATGAAAGATGTTATTTTAACGTTCTCTTGTAACGATTCCACAACTTCTAGTTCATTAAAATCGTTTCAAATACGTCTCAAGTCAACTATACGAATACGTTTATGGCAAATGTTATTTAAACGTTATCTGATGACAATTCCACAATTTCTCATTAATTTTTATCGTTTAAAATACGTATTCAGTCAACAATATAGATACGTTAATGATTTACGTATGTTCAACGTACTTTTCTTACTTCCCGAAGAATAGTTCATCTGAAAATACGTTATTATGAAAAAAAATTCTAACGTGTGTTCTGAACGTTGTTTTAACGTCCATTCTTCAACTTCTAGTCTATTTAAATCGTTGAAAATACGTATCCTGTTAACTATACGAATACGTTTATGGAAAATGCTATTTGAACGTTATCCTGATGACAATTCCACAATTTCTCATTAATTTTCATCGTTTAAAATACGTATTCAGTCAACAATATGGATACGTTAATGATTTACGTATGTTCAACGTACTTATCCTACTTCCCGGGAATAGTTCATCTGAAAATACGTTATTATGAAAAAGAATGCTAACGTGTGTTCTGAACGTTTTTTTAACGTCCATTCTTCAACTTCTAGTCTATTTAAATCGTTGAAAATACGTATCCTGTTAACAATACGAATACGTTTATGGAACATGTTATTTAGACGTTATCTAATAACAATTCCACTATTTTTCATCAATTCAAATCGTTTAAAATACGTATCCAGTCAACAATATGAATACGTTAATGAGTTTCGTATGTTCAACGTACTTTTCTTGCTTCCAGAAAAATAGTTCATCTGAAAATACGTTATTATGAAATAGAATGCCAATATGTGTACTGAACGTTTTTTTAACTTCCTCTCTTCAACTTCTTGTTCATTTGAATCGTTTCAAATACGTCTCTAGTCAACAATACGAATATGTTCATGACAAATGTTATTCAAACGTTATCTAATCACAATTTTTCATCATTTCGAATCGTTTGAAATACGTATCCAGTAAACAATATGAATACGTTAATGATTCACGTATGTTTAACGTACTTTTCTTACTTCCTGAAGAATAGTTCATCTGAAAATACGTTATTCTGAAATCGAATTTTAACGTGTGTTCTGAACGTTTTTTTAACGTCCATTCTTCAACTTTCTAGTCTATTTGAATTGTTGAAAATATACGTATCCAGTCAACAATACGAATACGTTTATGGAAAATGTTATCTAAGAACAATTCCAAAATTTCTCATTTATTTGATGGAAGGGTCATAAAAGTTGATTTATGACTACCCGTGCCGAAAACACGTTCCGAGTGCCTGGCCAGGCTCCACCAGCAGTAGTTGTGAACATTCTATTCTTCGGTTGATATTCATTTTACTTCGAAAAGGGGTCACAAACCCAAAAAGTTTGAGCAGCACCTACTACTCTGGACACGATTTTGATAAGATGACAGTTTTATTGTCTCTCCTGTCTATCGTATAGCTTAATAGGGCTTTAAGCTGAATTTCCATGCATCCGTACGTCATCCGATGATACGATCGTCCTTGTGATTGGCAGAAATTTCAGAATATTTCTGCCAATCACAACGACGATCGGACGGTCGTATCATCCGATGACGGATGCATGGAAATCCAGCATTAAGCGTTGAAAATCAAATTATACTTTATTTTACATATTAGGATATTTTTGGCGCTTTTGTTGAGCTGAACTGAGGGCTTATTAATTTGCCCAAATGTCTGTAATTTTCGATTTTTTGGCAGAAAATGGTACCTATCAATAGTTAAGTTATTATTACGCAGAGACAACTCTGTTATCACGTGACAATACTTAAGATGAAAAACAATATATAAGGTGCAATTGAATTGAATATATTTTTCCTTTACATTTTTCATTTCACGCAACTGAGGTAAAATTCAAAGAGATGAAAAAAATTTCAATAGATTGATTCACACAAAAGAAAAGCTGACATATTGTGTTAATAACTGGTCCAATAAATATTGACACTCATAATTTATTTTCAAATGGAGTTCGTGAATTAGCACAAATTTGCCAAATTTCATCGGAAAATGAGGAAGATATTTTCAGGTGACTCTACCTTCCAATGAATCACCAATAAAAATTACTCTTCCAATTCCTCAACGCAATAATAATTCATATTCCTTTTCTACATTACAATCCACTTTCAAGAAACGGATTTGCACAATCTGGCAACAAAAGCAGCTTTCGACACGGTTCGCGCATGCGCAACTCGCAACGCGCAACTGTGACGGGCGCATCATTCGTGAATGCGCGGGAACTGCTTCTCTCTGATTGGCTTGTGACATTGCGTCTTGCGTCTGCTTCTGCGCCTACTGTTGAATGCTTAGCTTGAGTCGTCGCAAATGCAACCACCATCGACTTCGACAACAGGCAAGCAACAGGTCTCTATTGGGCGGAGTAGAATTCAATGAGACCTCTGGCGGAAAAAAATTGTAATTGAAGCAACGAGTAAAACAATTCGTATTGCATTGTTTTTATTCTGTTTTTTGTCTTCATTGCAGATCAAGTTTGATTTTTTTTGTACCTTTTTTAAAGTTTTATACTTTGAATTATGTCGCTGCATAATCGAAACTGTTCTGTATTTGGTTGCACTAGCCGTGAAGGGAAAAATCCCGATTTATATTTCCATAAATTTCCTCCCATGGGAAGAATGGTAAATATTGAAAATGCGTTTGGAGTTCTGGAAAATATATCTCAAAAGGCTTAGACAATGAAACTAAAAATGGGGAAACCAGTTATAGATAGTATGTCCGTGTGTTCCTTTATTCCTTACATTTTAAAAGGGAAGACTAGTCAAGGTTAGTACCAAGTGTGTAATACATAGTTATAAGTTAATAGTGGATGGTGTAGGTTATATTTCTGAAGGTGAACAATATATAAATGAGTAACATATTCTTCAGGTCTTAGTAAAAAAAAGTATCTTCTTTTAAATGCAGTACCTTCCTTAAAACTACCACAGTCAAGCCACGAAGTATGTTCCAGAAAACGAAAAGAAAATAAGTCGGTATTAAAAATTTCAAATGATACTCAATACAAACGTACCTTCCCTGCAACTTTTGTAGATATGACTATATCAAAAATGAAATAAAAACACGAAATCAGACCTAAAACTAAACAGTTATTTGAACGCTTGTTGTACTTTTCACAAACATCAACCATACCTATTACTCCAAAAATAAAAATATTGGGAGTCAAAATTTAGATTAACAACACAAAGCACTAAAGCACAATCAAAGAAAAACCAAAAGTTCCACAAAACACCCCCTGAAAATAACTTAAACAGCAAAATAAAACCACTTCAATATCAAAGGGCTCATACGACATCTGATTTGTTTTACTCGTTGCTAAGATGACATTGACATTTCAGAGCGCCACCTATCGAATTCTACTTTTCCCAATTCTCGTTAGTCTCGTTCTCGTTGATGGTTCAGTGTGTTTCAGAGTTTCGGTTATATTGTATATGGTATCAATTATTATATTAGTGTTGTTAATTACATTTGAGTTGGTGAGTACTATCATAATCATTCAAACACCTATGATGCAAATGCTTGGAAATTTCAGTTCAATCACTTACTTCTGGGTGTACCCGCTCTACCTCCATTTTCCACCAATTTGATTTTGCCAAGCGTCGGTTTCATATAAGGTGAGTACCTATTCTGTTTCAATTCGCTTTTTTTCTCAAGTTGTATTTTATTGATTGGCAATTATAAAATATTGGTTAATATTTGCATCTTCATTTTGGATATTGATAATCTTGACATTTTCAGGAAAATTGAATTATTTTCGAATAATTCTTTTCTGCTTTATTCGAAGCAATTCCTTGAAATTGGTAGTAGATGTATACCGATATAGATCAGCATCAATGTAATAGATCGTGGCAATAGCCCAAACAATCATTCAACAATGTGTGTGAAGTTGGCCCAGCACTTTTTGATTTTCGAATAATTTTTTGTGTGCTGAAGTGTCCTATGTTTGTGATGTTTTGTGCCGTTGAAATTCCCTTTTTATTCCATTTGGTTCTCAAGATATTTCAAAAATCGAAAAAATGGGCTAGCCCAGCACTTTTCGAAAAATTAGGTTTCAATGGCTGAATTAGATTGTGCTGTACATGTACAGTTGTGCCGTTCGAATTTTCCCGAAAGTCAAACTAATTTGGCAGAAAATCGAAAAGTTAAAAAAAAGTTAGCCCGGAAAATTTGTTTTTTCTTCTCTCAAATGAGTGAAAAAACTTGAGCTACATTTTTGTGCTGTCTTGTGCCGTAAATATTTTCACGAAATTTTTTTTATCTAATTGAACTGCATTTGTGCTGACTTGTGCTGGTTATATTTTCCAGGAAAAACTTTCAGTTTTTCCTATAAAAGGAGAAAATAAGGAAATTAAGTAGATTGTTTGAAAACTTGCAATGCGTGGCAACAATGTGCGTGAAGTTGGCCCAGCACTTTTTGATTTTCGAAAGAAAATTCCTAGTACTCAATTGGGCTAGGTTTGTGCTGCTTTGTGCCGTCAACATTTTTCTTTTATTCCATACGGTTCTCAAGATATCTCACAAAATGTGTAAAACCGGCCAGCTCAGCACTTTTCGGAAAATTGTTTTGAAACAACTGAAATAGATTATGGTGTATATGCATTGAGTTGTGCCGTTCGAACTTTCTCGAAATGCCCCCCTATTTTCCAGAAAATTGAAATTAAAACAATTTTGTACCAGCAATCATACTTTTTTTCCCCCCAAATTAGTGAAAACAGTTTGTGCTGCATTCGTGGCGATCTATTTGAAAAAAAAATTTAAAATTTTTTCTTCAAATCGTGTAAATTACTTAATTAGATAAGGGAAATCTGTAAAGGGCAACGTAGCAACAAAAAATATTCTAATCGTTGAGAACTGCATAACTGTCACTACATAGGTACTCCATTCGTACTAATTTACGACATCATCTGCCGCGAGGTTCGAAATTTCAATTTTCTGGAAAATAGGAGGGCATTTCGGGAAAGTTCGAACGGCACAACTCAATGCATATACACCACAATCTATTTCAGTTGTTTCTAAACAATTTTTACACATTTTGTGAGATATCTTGAGAACCGTATGGAATAAAAGAAAAATGTTGACGGCACAAAGCTGCACAAACCTAGCCCAATTGAGTACTAGGAATTTTCTTTCGAAAATCAAAAAGTGCTGGGCCAACTTCACGCACATTGTTGCCACGCATTGCTAGTTTTCAAACAATCTACTTAATTTCCTTATTTTCGCCTTTTATAGGGGAAACTGAAAGTTTTTCCTGAAAAATATGACCAGCACGAGTCAGCACAAATGCAGATCAATTAGATGAAAAAATTTTCGTCGTAAAAAAACGAAAGTGTGGGCTAACTTTTTTTTTATTTCCTAATTTTTTGGAAAATTAGCAGGATATTCGTGAAAATTTCAAAGGTACAACTTTTACTACGTGTAGCACAATTTTTCGAGCATGTTTCCAATGGAATAATTTAAGTCTCTGAATCTGAATTATATTGAAGTTTACTGACTATTTATCATTAATTATGGGCTAGTATTTTCGAAATATCTATATATTGTTTCTCCAATTTTTTCCATGAATGGTATTGGTATGAAAATGCTAGATTTCTATAATATTTTTCTTGAAAAGAAATAAAATCTATTAGATATAGATGTTTGAACCAGAAAAAAATTTTCATATAAATTTCAGGAGAGAATGCTCGTGTCTGATTTTTTTTTTTCATATTTATAGAGGCTGTTAAGATCTCCTTCCCAGCAAGAGAAATAGATGAGTTTCGACTTTGCACAGTCATGAAAGAATGGCTGAAATTCGCCTCGGCGAGGTTGAAGAAAGGAAAATAAACTAATTATTATTTTATTTTTGTTCCTTTGATATGTTATAATGAATGTCTCATTTTATAATATATTTTTTATAATAATCAGAAATGTTTTTTTTTGAGGTTCACCAATTTGAAAACACAAGGTAACTTTCGATTCAATTATGATCTATTAGTAGATACCTATTTGTGAAAACTCAAATATAGAATCCATATACATATTCTTTATAGCAACCTATACGTTTTAGTTCAGCAATTGAATTATTTATGCAAGATTTATATTTTTCCATTGAAAGATGTTTATCATAGTAATGACTACTTGTTTCAATACGATGTTCAGATTATGCTCAAATTATATTGAATCATTACGTTGCAAGACAACGTTTAATGAGGATATAAGTTATGGTGAAAATAAACATTATTAATACGTTAATGATTGAACATATAAACTCGTAGGGTAATATAATATATATACACGTTATAAATTAACTTTCAGACTGAGCACAAGGTATATTATAATAATACGTTGCAAGACAACGTTTATGTATAGGTATATAATATGGTGGGAATAAACGTTATTTATACGTTATCGGTTAGACAGTAAACTTGTATGGTAGAATAATATACATACACGTTATAAATTAACGTTAATATTGCGCCCAATTTATATTTAATCAATACGTTGAAAGACAACGTTTATAAAGTATATATGATATGGTGGAAATAAACGTTATTTATACGTTATCGGTTAGACAGTAAACTTGTATGGTGGAATAATATACATACACGTTATAAATTAACGTTAATATTGCGCCCAATTTATATTAAATCAATACGTTGAAAGACAACGTTTATTAATAACTAAATTCTCGATGCAAGAAAACGTTTTTTCCCGCGACATTTTCACTGTTTTTCAACGTTTGGTTATGTAACATCTTTTCAACGTATTTTCTACGTGCGCGTGCCCACTGGGCAGAACTCTTTGAAAATTCATTAAGAACAGCTGTAGGTACTTATGTCATTTAAGTACGCTTGAAATTCACAGGAAATAAAGAAAATGTGTCTAGAAAGCGAATTATAATCATGACAAAATTTTCCACATCACGAACCATCTGCCAGAACGAGAAATGTTGCCGCGCAAGTGCGAGCGAAATGAGCTTATTCATATTTGCAAGTCAGACCGAGAGCGCATATTGGGCATGTATTATTGTCAATTAAAGGAATAAATTAAAAGAATTGAAGGTGTTTTTCTAACATTACAACAATTTATTTAGTAATAAACTATTCAAAAAAATATGCTCTTCCTACAAATCCTCAAAATTTGTTTCCTCATCGTCGTCATCTTGGTTGACATTTTCAATGAATGCATTGTTTCTCACTCGAAGCATATTTTTCAACAGTAATATAATGGTTAGTTCTCAAAAAATGAGTAAAAATATTTTTACCAACAGATTATTAATAAACATTGACTTTGTTAGATGAATTCTGAAATCTGAACTAAGCTCCAAGAATTTTTCGGATGGATTGAGGAGGTCTTGAGTATACCTATACCCGTGTGACTTACAAAACATTCAAAGAAGTGTAAGATCTCAGTAACATAAAGGGGTAAAAAATAAACCATCAGGGCATTTAAAACCCCAAAAGTTGGGTAGACTAAGAGTAGTAAAAGAAAGTATAAGACTTTCACAGTGAGCTTTCGTATTACGAGTACATGCGAATACCCTTATCATCGGATCAATGTAAATGAAACTGAAAACAAATTCTATAATTTCATGAAAGAATTTTAGCTTCCGCCACATAATTTCATATCAACTTTTGATGAGTCTCGTAAATGCCCAATATGCGCTCTCGGACTGACTTGCAAATATGAATAAGCTCATTTCGCTCGCACTTGCGCGGCAACATTTCTCGTTCTGGCAGATGGTTCGTGATGTAAAAAATTTCTGTCTTGATTATAATTCGCTTTGTAGACACATTTTCTTTATTTCCTGTAAATTTCAAGTGTACTGAAATGACATAAGTACCTACAGCTGTTCCTAATGAATTTTCAAAGAGTTCTGCCAACACTTAGGAGGGACGAAAAAGTTCTGTCATTATTTTTTATAGATTCAATATATTATCAATAACAATTCCTGAAAGTTTTGTGAATGATACTATGACATAGGTGAACCTAATTTTCTGGCCTCTTCGAGCGCTTATGGTGGTCTACTCCGGCCATTATGGACTGGCAGAAATGGTTTTTATTTTCGAGGAGATATTGAATATTAAACAAGTGAATTTTGGTGAGTTATGAAATGACATATGAAAATTGGTCACTGGCTCTTGGTCTATACGATTCATTGTGTGATGTACCCAGCTAGGGTAGGTTCGACCAATCGTTATGCAGTTAAGGATGGTGAAGAATAATACCAGGCAGACTCATCAAAGGGATATAATTCACTGAACTTACATTGAATATATATGTTTACTACAGATTCTCGCTGTTGACTAACAAGCGGTCAATACGTATACACTTCTGAATGAATCACTCAATCTCTCTCTAGCCAATTGTTATATATATTTTATAATTGTTTACTTGTTTTAATAACATTATATTTCATAACATAACTGGCAATGATGAGACCTAGAGCTCTGGCTTCACGTGCCGCTTAAGGTCTTGAAGGGAGGTCGCACTAATCTTATTATATCACGTACGAAATATACAGTGTGTTCAACATACTACACCTTCCCTCTTTGAGAGAAAAAAAATTTTTTGCTATACAATGTAAAAATATTTTTTTTTGACTTATCTATAGCTTAATATCTATATCTATAATATCAGTCTCAATGGGTCTTAAATCTACAAGGTTTAATTCGATATTCTGAACTAACTAAGTTTTCATTAAATTTTTTGTCGAAAATTTCTTACCTTTCCCATTTTACCTTCACCAAGTTTTCTCTAGCATCTTTCTATGCCGTTTGCAACCTATATATCCAAGAGTTGTCAAAATTGTAAACTGGATCTACACGGCTTTTTAAATTTTGAGGAAATAATCTACTAGGTTTCTGAAAATTAAACTAAACATGTCTGGATGTCCACCGGTTGGAAGCATGTGAACATCGTTCAGAATGATTTGCCTTGATCTTTTGTACGCGTTACATCTCGTATTACATTAATTTTTCAGTATCTTCCTAGAATTTCATTCTTATAATTTGACAACATATTCAAAAATTTTATATTGCTAGCTAGCTTTATGAGGAACAATTCTAATATATTATTTTCTGCGCATAAATTTTCCAGTTTCCTCAACGATGTACCTAAGTCTTACGCCGATCGGATGTCCTGGTTATTGAAAATAATTTGTGAATTCACATTATATATTAAATTCTCATTGTAATCCTCTGAATGTTGATTTTTCAAATTATGAAATTCTTTTTCTGAAAGTGGTCTTTACTCAATAATTTTCACTGGACGTTTCAAACTTCGACAACAACAAGGTGATCAGTCCTTGCCATCGGGCATTCGTCTCTACGTTATTTTTAATACGCGATAAGGCATGTGCTGGAAAAATTTTCTGAAACTTTTACATAATGAACCCTGAAGTTACTTTTCTGAAATCAAACGGAATTCGGTCGATAATCATATTGAACAAATAATTCCGAGGTGTTATTGTTTTCGGAACGATAGGTGAACTGGCGACATTGACCTTGTCCGAACTCTTCTTCGATGAAATTTTGTCCGCTAGGATTTTCCTTGCGGTCACGACCTCGATTTGAATAGTACGAATTTCCTTTCTGATAAAAAAAAAACATTGCGATGCTTTGAGAAAATTTGGTTCCGACTTGACAATTTACATAATTTGTTAAATTTAAAATCTTCATTAATTCATTATTTACACTATCGGCCCGTTCACTATGTTCTCGCGGCTCATTTTGGATGTTTTCACATCAATTAAGTCAGGAAATAGTTCATCACTTTTCACTTCACGACATGAAATAACAGGGGAAAAGAAATAGTTCTTACACTACATCCTCCTGGTGGCTTCTCCTTGCCTCGAGTTGTACAGTCGGCTCCATAGCTTCTTGGATCTCTGGCCAATGATGATCTCGTCTTGCTTGGACTGGCCTGATCCCATCTTGCTTGTTGGTTGAAATACTTGGAATTACATACCCATATCCAAATCCTGATAAAAACCTTCTGGACCCTGGACCTTTAACTGCATAGAACTGGTAGGAGCGCCATGTGATGTACCCAGCTAGGGTAGGTTCGACCAATCGTTATGCAGTTAAGGATGGTGAAGAATAATACCAGGCAGACTCATCAAAGGGATATAATTCACTGAACTTACATTGAATATATATGTTTACTACAGATTCTCGCTGTTGACTAACAAGCGGTCAATACGTATACACTTCTGAATGAATCACTCAATCTCTCTCTAGCCAATTGTTATATATATTTTATAATTGTTTACTTGTTTTAATAACATTATATTTGATAACATAACTGGCAATGATGAGACCTAGAGCTCTGGCTTCACGTGCCGCTTAAGGTCTTGAAGGGAGGTCGCACTAATCTTATTATATCACGTACGAAATATACAGTGTGTTCAACATACTACAATTGAACTAGAGGAAAATAAATATCCTACAGGTCTCTGTAATTTAATAGTGACAGAATGGATCGAAACTTGATAACAATAGTAAAAATACCGTCCGAAATTGCAGCTTACTCACACCTAGAAAATCCGCAATTATGCACAGGTCACAGTTTTAGACGCTCCCCTGCTACTTTCCTAGCCAATTGTAGAGAAGGTATCACAAATATCAACAGTTTATGAGGATGGAAGTCAACTTCTGTTGCTGAGGGATACATGGAAGAATCTATAAATCAGAAGAAGGAAATGTTCACTAAAATTCTCAGTTTGAATGCTCCGCCCTCTTCAAACTGTAATTCAGAATCATCATCTTCCAAGGAGCAGCTGGCTTCGACCAATATGATGGCTTCTGCTATAAACTTGCATAACGCCGCAACGCGACGAACTGCATACGTTAACAATTAATATAACTAATAACTGAATATTACTAATGAATATACATAATATAATTTTGATTGCGAGCACTACGAAATAGAAGAAAGAAACCAAATGTACAGGGTGTCCCATTCGTTTTGTCCTATCCCCTTTTATAAGAACTCGCACATGTAATAGAAAAAAGTTTCAGATAAAAGTTGTTCGTGTTAATGTAATCTTTTATTGTATAATAATTTCAAAATGGCGTCGAGCTTATACACAGGGTGGTGATATGAAGTTATCCTTTTTTAAATGGATCACCCTATATATTATTATATTTAACATTAATAGTCTTTTATGTTCCGTTCCGGATTTATGGCTAGTTTTCAGTGAAAAGGGGTCCAACTTTGGACTGCAATAAAAAAGTCAAATGGAACACCCTATATTGAGTTACATCATTTGAAAGATCTCTTCAAGACGAATCTAAATTTTTAGGGTAGCATATGCCTTAAATCTATCTGCAAAAAGTTGAAGATATTAATGAAATCAAAAAGAAAATCGAATAATCATTTGAGTATATCGTTGTCATGGGTACGACATTTGTTCCGGTTACCTATTATTTACAGTATTTTTATTTGGTTGAAACAAGAATTATGTTTACTGAAGAAGATAAAATAAAACTTCTTGAGTGCTATCTGGCTAACGGCAAGAGTGCTGCGTTTGCTGCTCGTAGTTTCAGGGCTCAATTTCCAGAAAAAAAAACAGTTAGCTGGAAGAAAAGATTTTGAAAGAATCTACAGTTTAAATCTGAAGGTGCATTTACAAGAAAGAAAACCAACGCTCCGAAAAGAGTTCTGTCTCAGGATACTCAACTCGACATTGTCTTACATTTTGAAGAGTTTCCTGAGGACTCCGTTCGTCGAGCATCGTTGAATCTGCGATTATCAAAAAGAAGCATTCATAGATGTTTGAAAATTCACCCCAAAAAAAGCTTCAAATTTTATGCGGCTCAACAACTGCAGGAACCTGACTATGGGTGCGTTCCACTTGGCGCTCACAACGCTCACGCTCACGACCGCTTATTACCCCGTTCCACCTGCTCGCGATCGTTACAATCAAACATTCATGTGGAACGGGCTATGACAAATTCTTGACATCAAAACAAATAAAAACAGGGTCAGGGTTTTGAGGTTAAAGTTTTGCTGCAACTTGAAACGGATACTTTAAAGCAATAATTAGTTACAAATTATTTTGGTGAATTTTCTGATACTCTCAAAATCTAAAATGTCTTATGATGCCGTATTGGGATATTTGATGAATCGTAACGATTCAGAAAGTAGTACTTCGTCGGATGAAGAGTGGAATGAAATTTTAGAAAATCGCTATCCTGAAAAACGAAAACTTAGGCCACGAGTCATCAATTATGTGGGTGTAATAAATCAATATTCTGATACAGAATTCAAAAGTCACTTAAGGTAAATGAGCTCATATGTTGTGAAATATGTCTATGTAATTTTTGATATTTGTTTAGACTTTCAAGAAGCACATTCAATTATTTACACGAATTGATTAGGGAAGATTTAGTTCGGCATGTTCCTGGATGCCCTACAATCCCTTCTTCTCACCAGATTATGATAGCTCTATGGAAAATGGCAACAACAGAATCTTATAGGTAATATTTGAATTATACATATTATAATATGTATATTTATACCAAGAAAATGTTAGTGGTGTTTTGACCTAAGAGGGTGCATAAGGTTAACTCAAAACTGCAATCGTATTGAGACTCTATATTTCGTCAATCAATGCTGACTTCTTCAGGTGTTTGTAAACATTAACACCCCTAACATTTTCATACAACCAGTAGATATATTCCCTTATCAATTTATATTTATGAATATTCATTGTAGATCAGTTTGTGACCGGTTCAATGTAGGACGAGCTACTGCTGTAAGAGCTGTACGTCGAGTTTGTCATGCTTTATTTAAAAGAGCCTCAAGATTTATAAAGTGGCCTACTGGAAATAGTGCTATTGATGTAATGCGTGGCTTTGAAAGATCTGGCGGCTTTCCAAAAACAATAGGTGCCATTGATGGGACTCACATTCGAATAAATGGCCCAAGACATAATCCAGCAGATTATATCAATCGGAAAGGATTCCATTCTATTCAGTTACAGGTAATGAAGAAATACGACAGAAAAAATTTCTTTTTTGTAACAGTTTTGACAATTAATTTATCAATATTGGCTTACACTACATGTGAAATATTTTTTCAGATTGTATGTGATGATAAGTGTCTAATAACACATTGTTACGTTGGTCATCCTGGATCTGTTCATGATCAAAGAGTTTTCCGCTTATCAGAAGTTGCAGATTACCTAAATGAAGATAATAAATTTCCAGATAACAGTCATATTTTAGGTGATTCAGCCTATGAAATCCATCAGCATTTACTCACTCCTTATCGGGATAATGGGCATTTGAGTGAAGATCAAATAAGATACAACTATCGCCATTCAGCAACTCGAGTAACTGTAGAAAGATGTATTGGTCTATTGAAAGGACGAATGAGAAGTTTATTACATTGTTTACCAATGACAAGGGTAGATATGATGGCAGAGTATGTTGTTGCTTGCTGTGTGATTCATAATATCTGCATTTTACGAGAAGATGAAATGAGTATAATTACCATACCTGAATGTAGTCAACATAACAATTCGAACAGTTCTCGTGAAGTAAGGAGAAGTGCTGGAATTCTTAAAAGAGATCTTATAATGAATTCGATGATGCGTAATGGAAACTTATAAGATATATTATTGCCCTATAATATTGAATCTCATAGCAAAAATTTTTTTTTGTTAACAGATAATTTTGAATTTTTTTGTAAACATTGATAATTATGAATTTATTTTGTAGACATTGATAATTTTGAATTTTATTGTAAACATTGATAATTTTGAATTTATTTTGTAGACATTGATAATTTTGAATTTTATTGTAAACATTGATAATTTTGAATTTATTTTGTAGACATTGATAATTTTGAATTTATTTTGTAGACATTGATAATTTGGAATTTTATTGTGAACATTGATAATTTTGAATTTTATTGTAAACATTGATAATTTTGAATTTAATTCATAAAGAAGTGCACCTTATTGATATCGATTGAAAATTTTTGAGGCATTGAATAAATGGAAATTTTGGTAATTATGTGACATATTGATTAAATTAATTTTTGAGGTATGAAAACTATGTCATCTTATACCAATGAAAATTCATTAAACCTTCAAATAATTGTGTTTTTAATAATTGAAAAAGTGTGAATCTTATTTCTCCAATTGTGGAAAATGTTCCAAATCATATTATTTAAATAAATTCAGATGTCATTGAAAATATTCATTTATTAGCTAACTGTTCCAATATATTTAAAATTTTTTTGTCCATTTCCATTTTCTCCTTATGCCTTGCCTCTTTTTTTTTTTCATGCTCCTCCCTTTGTTTCAGCCTCCGCAGGAGCAGAGTCTGTATCGAGACTTTACTTTCTGAAACAAAATTACATAGTTACAAGTCAATATATGTACAATACCTAAGGCACAGGATTTGAATGCTTATATATGATTATAATTATTAAGTTCGAAAAATACACTCTGTCGCTTGTTTTCCACTCCTATTGTTCTTTTTATCGAACCCTGTCCACTCCACGTGTTCAATACTACGTGATCTGAAGTTCTGCCCCACTCTAATGTATATTTTCGAACTTACTATTAGTAATCGTCTACTTTTAAATAAACAAGTCAACTTACTAGAAGAGCATCCACTGTCTGATTCACCTGTTGTCTCTTCCTGTGGCTTTTCAGGTGTGTTTTTTATTGACATCCCACTGGAGGACGCTACTGCCACAGGCTCACACCAGGCTTTTTTACCAAATATGTCCTCCATGATCTACGAAATAATAATAGTGAAAATATATCAGAATAGAAGTCTCAAGTCATATTTACACGATTACAATTAGCTACATATATCTGTTAATTTAGGGGGCTTTTGAAAATTCATACAAACCTGTAAAAATGCCCAATTTCTTCGGTCATTACCCGACTTATTATTATGGTCCTTTATCGATTTGAATGTTTTTTTCAGGCTCCTTAGTTTGCTGGAACACTGTGGACCTGTGGTCGCATAGCCGTGTTTTTTTAATTCTCGGGCAATTTCCTCGAAAACTTTTTTTTGGGGCATTCTGCCACTATGCAGAACCTCTTCTTTTTTTTTGTACACCTCCAGAAGTAACTTCACACATGATGGGCTCCACCTGTACAAAGAGACTGAGACATACTCATTAGAAACTCACATCCTTGGTTACCAAACAGGAAAGAAGAAATAATTATTTTCAAAAGTACCTTCATTTTCCAGAGGTTCAATATTGGTACCTTCGGTCACCTCTGGTTTTCCAGACATTTCCTCGCCTATTGATGTCCAGTACTGATACTGATGTTCCATATTATCGGAATTGGAGGTTTCGACAGGCGGTTCTTTCATTAACAGATCCTCCAAAACTTTTTGTGCAAAACTGCTGTCTACAAATATAATACATTTCTCATTAGAAACCTATATTTTCAAAAACGAACATTGTTTATTGAGTTATCTCACCAGCATGTGGGGAAAAAATTTGAACTTATTATGTTATTAAATTCAGATAATATTCTATAGTTATATTCACCTGTTTTTACACGAGCTGCATCTTCTACAGAAAGATCCACCGCAACTAATATATCACGTGCAGAGTCATATAACTCCAGTCTTTCAGTAGCCATTTCAGTTTTTCTCTTACACACAGACCTTAACCAACGAACAACTCAAGAGAAATGAACTGGAAATGAATAAAATAAAATAACCTCGCAGGTCTCAGACTAGAGAGAGAGAGGCTATATTGACATCCCCACTCCTCGAACGACCGCAAAGACCCACGTCTTCAGCTGGGTCGTTGTGAGCTTGGCGTGAGCGAAAACAATGACGTCATGAGTGACGTATTCGCCGCGTTCACAACGACCGTGGTCGCCATGTGGAACAGTTAATGTAGCATTTTGAGCGTTGTGAGCGCCAAGTGGAACGCACCCTATGAGTCAAGGATGCAATTTTCGCAAGTTATGATGGATAGACAGTTTGCGCATGAGTTTTTCAAAAATATTTTGTGGACTGATGAGGCAATCTTCACCACAGCTCCAGGCATTTTCAACAAGAAGAACAGATGTTATTGGAGTGACTCAAATAAGCATAGGCTGGTAGAAATTAAGAAGCAAGGTCGAAAATCTGTCAAGGTATGGTGTGGTTAATGGAGGAACTTAATATTAGATCCCAATTTTTTTTAAGAGAACTTGACATCTGCACGCTATTTGAGTATGCTACAAAATGAAATAGAGGAGGCAATTGACAATACAATCCCACTTATGTTTCGTCGCGGCTTGATTTGGCAACAAGACGGAGCTCCCTACCACAGAGGTATTGAGGTAGCTAATTACCTAAATGAGAATTATACCCATTGGATAGGAGAGCTTGGGCCAATGAAATGACCGGCACGAAGTCATGATATGACTCCGATGGATTTTTTTATGGGGCACACTGAAAAATATGGTTTACCAAACGCAAGTAGACACTGAAGATCAATTAAAGCGTCTCATACAAGGAGCGGCTCAAGAACTAAATTAATCAAATTTTATTGAAAATAGTGTCAAAAGCTTGGAAAAGCGATTTGCTTCTTGTATTGCCCAAAATGGTGGCCATTTTGAACATTTACTGTGAATTTTTGTTGTGATTTCATTGGATGATTAATAAATTTCTTTTATTTTGGATGAATTTGCTTTCAAATATTTCTAAACCAAGCAGCTAATTTCAATATATCGTAACCTTGACAACGATATATTCAAATGAACATGCTATAAAATTTCAACATAACATAAATGAGTCGTCTATGAAGTTTTCCAAAATAAATTTAAGACCTATGCTACCATACATATTCAGATTCGTCTTGAAGAGATCTTTCAAATGCTGTAACTCAATATAGGGTGTTCCATTTGAAAAATTCGAGATATTTTGAGGTTGAAGAAAGACAATCGCATTGATTTTAATCGCTGTCTATCAAATTGTTAGTGATTCAATATGAAAGACAAGTTTCATTCAAATCCATTCTATAGAGACTTTTTATTGCAGTCCAAAGTTGGACCCCTCTTCACTGAAAGCTAGCCATAAATCCGGAACGGAACATAATAGACTTTTAATGTTATATATGACTGAAATCGTGTTTTTGAGCTCTCTTCAAAAATATAATAATAATATAGGGTGTTCCATTGAAAAAAGTATAACTTTATGCCACCACTCTGTGTATAAGCTCGACGCCATTTTGAAATTATTATGCAAAAAAAGATTACATTAACACGAACAACTTTTATCTGAATCTTTTTTTTTATTACATGTGTGAGTTCCTATATAAGGGGATAGGACAAAACGAATGGGACACCCTGTACTTAGATTCCTTAGATTTCAGTTCAGATTCATTTCATACGCTTGAAGTCTCTATGCACCGAACGTCAATGATGAGAGTACTATGGTAACGACATGTAGAATTACTTCACAAAACCATCTTTTTGGAAAAAAGGCCAACTAGTTTCGATTTTATTTTAAAATCTTCATCAGGGCTCTGAAATGGAACAACATACACTACAATAATCTAAGATGTTCGAAATTACAATTAAAAGATTAAAATCACATTGTTTACACTTATTTTCAACATATAAAAACAAATAACTATATGAATGAGGAAATAAGTTCGGAATATAGTGTGAATTTCTGACTTACATTTTCACTTTGTTTGGTTCCGTTGTCAACAGTTCTGATGTCAAAAATTAAAAATTTGGAGAGGACAACAACTGCTCGCATGGAGGACTTTGAAAGATTTATGTCATCAATTAGATGATTCTGGAGTATGCGCAGATTATGATAACAACTTACACACCTGGGTTGGAAAACAAACTTCTATACTAGGTATATCCCTGATTTTTCAATTGAATAATAATATGCGGTATTCAAATTTTCTATGTCGTTTCTTTTATTAATGCAATTTTTGTCCTGTTTTATGGATATATCATCTCATCTAATAACCGTCTTTTTAAATTCGTTTGCCTACCTTATATTTCTACTGAGCCAGGATCGAAATTAAAGGAATGAAGAAGACTTCTTACATGCTCAGCTAGTGCCGTATTATTTTCCTTCGTGTTTTTTTAAGGATTGAGGATTTTAATTAAGGGAGTCTCTTTTATGTTCAGAAATTCGATCCTTGAGGTATCGACCAGTTTGACCAACATATGTGGCTGGGCAGTCGTTACAAGATATTTTATATATGATGTTACTAAGTAATTCTTTTGGAGTTGCACTCTTAGTTTTTGTAAAAAGTTTTTTGATAGTATTGTTAGATTTGAATGCAGTTTTTATGTTCAATTTGGTGAATATATTCTTGATTTGCTCTCCTAGATTTTCAACATAAGTTATTTTCAAATATTTTTGGTTTTCTTTTTCCTCTTGTGGTCTGTGGTGCTCAGGTTCTCTCTTGTAAAGAATTTTTTTATGAATTTGGTCGGATAGTTAGTTTTTTCTAAAATTGACTGTATTTTGAGAATGTTTCTTTCGTGAAATTCATTGTTAGAAAGTTTGAGAGCTCTATTTTTTTTTAATTATTAATTAATGATGTTAATTTTCTGTGCCATATGATGTTTTGAGGTGAAATTGAGCATTCTCCCGGAAAAAGTAGGTTTCTTGTACCAATCTGTTAAAATCCCATCATTTCGTCTGATCAACAAAGTATCTAGAAATGGTAGTGAATTACCCTGTGATTCCAATTCAATGGTGAATTTCAAGCGAGGATGAATGCTATTGAATGCTGCTAGGATTTCGTCCTTTTTATCGAGAGAAATACAAGTGACAATATCATCAACGTATCTTTCAAAAAATGGTAACGAAAAACTCAATTTATCAATGGCCAAATTCTGAACTTCCAGAACTAGGACTCGATCCAAAATCTAGAGTCCCGATTCGTTATACAATTTTTGGTCCCGATTTTCAGTTAGGATTGTTATTGATGATCATAGACACTAATCGAGGTTTAAGATTTAATCTTCAGTTTTATTTACGGTGCAATCGCCCCTAAATCTCGTTATGTGACGTGTGATTAGAGAAAAATGGAATTCGCATAATTCCCATCAGATAATGATGAAACAGACATGAATCCTTTCTAAAATGAAACCTGATCTTTCCACAGAAAAATCGAATTTCACGACACCTTCTTGACCTCGAAAATGTGTATGCGTAGGGAAAAGTCATAATTGTTCTTGTTCAATGATTGAAAGAAGATTGTTTTCCTCAACGATTTATTAGTTGCAAACATTTTCATATAATACAAAAACGGAACATTTAACATTCCATTATCTAACATGATCTAACGGAACAGTTTATAAGATACTTTAATGGTAATTGGTGTTCTCCACATTATTTTATAAACACGGTGTACAACAATTATTTCAGGTGAGATCACCAAATTCGTTTTCAATAGAAGGGAAAATGAAAATACATATTCGTTTACTTAATTACAATGAATGTTGAATCTATTAAATTTTCAAATGAACCATAAACATATTTATCCAGAACTTTATTGCTTCGAATGATGAATTCAGGATATAATTACATTATTTCAGGTAAATATTTTAATAATGATTGATAGCAAGAAATTGTTAATTCGTTCTGGTTGATAGTTCTTCAGACCAATTCGAAACTTTAAAATTGATTTATGAAACCAAGCTTCTTGATTTCGATCTCATCAACTACCTAGGATATCATGATATGATAATGAGCTCTTCCCATGCTGGCATTTCATTGGAATAGTCACTATAATTAAGTATTAGAATAATATTTCAGCAGAAGCCTCATAAAATTTCGAGGTACTTGCTAACGTGGTTTTCACTTGAAATGTTAAGATCAGAAACAGCTTGTTGATAATTCACCTAGGTTTTTCGTCCCCAATGAAATAGATGCAATCATCAAATATTGTAGAGAATTTCTTCGAAAAATCTGTGAACAAAAACTAAGTCCGGTACAAGCGCAATGCATCAAGGAGAAAATATATATACAGGGTGTTTCACCATAAACTGGACAAATATATACAGGGTGATTTTTTTAAGTGTTTCATTAGAAGTTTTCGAGGAAGGAATTGCGATAAAAATTCAAACTTTGTATTTTTGTTTTAGAGTACATGAACTCAATTTGTAAAATATTTTCAAGCGGAATCTACTTCCGGTTCTACCGGAAACGGATGTGAACTTCGTTATTTCAAATGGAACACCCTATATATTTATACATATTTGAATTCTTCATCACATCAAGCGATTGTTGAGTTATTGCCTGATTCTCAAATTTTTTGACAGAAAGATTGTCACAAATTAGTGTTAATATCTTCAAAATCCCTCATTATAAGAATTTTTTTTGGAGCAGTGAGACAAATGAAAGTACGCTGATACGGCTTCTTGTATAAATTACGAGGAAATTTTATACAGGGTGCCTGAAACAGGGCTTCAAAGTGAGCCTCAATAAAACTACGAAATCTCATTTTTTTCAAATGGGAACCATATGATTTTATAATTCCGATCGATTGCTCGCCAAAAACAAGTTAGAGTGTGCCAAACATTTCATGTCTTTAAAATGAGTAGTTTCGCCGTTATCGAATAAAATTCTGATTTCACGACTAAAGCCAGGTTTCTTTGTCTGAATATCAGGTTTATCAAGATAATTTTCAAGTAGGCTATGTCAATAGTAATAATATGTCAGTTTTAAACTAAAATTTCTTTATTTAGTCATCATTCATTATCTGCTCTGTTTATTTGTCACATTCGCAGCAAATACAGAAGAGACTTTTGATATATCATTCTCTTCATTATTATTGTTATTGCTTGTTTTGCATAGTGCTTGATCAATAAAAATAAGTAAGAATGACTATTCCTAACATAGCCTACTTCGAAATAGACGAGCATTCCACTGAATTTGACTGATGGGACAACCCTGGCTTTATTCATGAAATTCTGTCGAATTGAGTGGTATGCTCGTCTATTTCAAAGTAGACTATGTTAGGAATAGTCATTCTTATTTATTCTTATTTATTGATCAAGCACCATGCAAAACAAGCACTAACAATAATAAGGTACACTAGAATGATATATCAAAAGTCTCTTCTGTATTTGCTGCGAATGTGACAAATAAACAGAGCAGATAATGAATGATGACTAAATAAAGAAATTTTAGTTTGAAACTGACATATTATTACTATTGACATAGCCTACTTGAAAATTATCTTGATAAACCTGATGTTTAGACAAAGAAACCTGGCTTCAGTCGTGAAATCCGAATTTTATTCGATAACGGCGAAACTACTCATTTTAAAGACATGAAATGTTTGGCACACTCTAACTTTTTTTTGGCGAGCAATCGATCGGAATTATAAAATTATATGGTTCCCATTTGAAAAAAATGAGATTTCGTAGTTTTATTGAGGCTCACTTTGAAGCCCTGTTTCAGGCACCCTGTATAAAATTTCCTCATAATTTATACAAGAAGCCGTATCAGCGTACTTTCATTTGTCTCACTGCTCCAAAAAAAAATTCTTATAATGAGGGATTTTGAAGATATTAACACTAATTTGTGACAATCTTTCTGTCAAAAAATTTGAGAATCAGGCAATAACTCAACAATCGCTTGATGTGGTTGCGCATATCATACATCAAATCATTGCAGAATTAAACGAAGAATTCAAATATGTATAAATATATAGGGTGTTCCATTTGAAATAACGAAGTTCACATCCGTTTCCGGTAGAACCGGAAGTAGATTCCGCTTGAAAATATTTTACAAATTGAGTTCATGTACTCTAAAACAAAAATACAAAATTTTGAATTTGTATCGCAATTCCTTCCTCGAAAACTTCTAATGAAACACTTAAAAAAATCACCCTGTATAGCCGTTTAGACCGTTTAGATGACACCGAGGAAGTCATTTTTGCCTCATGACCTATACCACGTTTTCGACGCATAAGCGAGATACAGGGTGTTTAATGTCAAGTTCGAGCAATATTCTGATAACTGTGGTGGGTTATGCGTGACATTTGAAATAACGGTTACTGGTCATATCTTAGTATTTTTAGGGCTCAATTCAGTTGTGGTGAAGAATTCTGAAAAAAATTTCAAAATGGCGGAAAACCTGCAAAGTTGGAATTTTTTTTCTCGGTTGCCAATTTCGAAAGCACTTTTCCAACGTACTCGATTTTCTAAGTTTTTCCGTGAAAAATTTTATTCAAAATCCGAACTCAACTCTTTTTTACGTCTTCAGTAAAAAAAAAATTTGCCCAAAATTTATGGAATTTTTCATGGTTGAACTAGTAAAACGCTAGTAAATCGAAAGTGGAGAGTTCGATTCCCACCAAAGTTTCCTGAAAAAAATTTTTTTGGATTATGAATTCATATTTAAAAAAAAAGAAAACCAATTGATATTTTTTTAATCTGTTTTCTCCCAAGTATTCAGAATTGAAGATAGTTCAACCATGAAAAATTCCATGAATTTCGGGAGAATTTTTTTTTCCATTGAAGACATGTAAAAAAAAAGTCGAGTTCGAATTTTGAAAAAAAATTTTCACGGAAAATATTAGAAAATCGAGTACGTTGAAAAAGTGCTTTCCAAATTGGCAACGGAGGAAAAAAAATCAAACTTTGCAGGCTTTCCGCCATTTTGAAATTTTTTCTTCAGAATTCTACACCACGATTGAATTGAGCCCTGAAAAATACTAAGATGTGACCACCGTTATTTCGAATGTCACGCATAACTCATCACAGTTATCAGAATATTGCTGGAAGTTGACATTAAACACCCTGTATCTCGCTTATGCGTCGAAAACGGGGTATATGTCATTAGGCAAAAATGACTTCTCCGGTTTCGTCTACACGGCTATATATGTTTATAATAATATTTGAATTCAAAGACGCGTGGTTCGACTCCCGCTCGAAGTGAAAATTTTTCCGGAATTCGAAAATTGTCTGTTTACCGATTAACAATTTTCTCTTATATACATTTCACAGACGCTAATTTCCAATTTATATATGTTTGTCCAGTTTATGGTGAAACACCCTGTATATATATTTTTCCGTATCCGACCCAATCAATTTGTATTCTCTCTTAGTATGTAGTTACTACACCTGCGGCTTTCGTTTTGACGGTTGCACTCGTGCTGCTCCTGGACTACCCAACTCACGCCCAGCGCGCCCAAAAAAATACCTCAGTGCTCATGGGCTTCCTCCGCACAAATCTCCCTCGTGGTCCTATGATGTATTGTATACCATGAATGAAAAATTCATTTGTAATTACAAACATTGATCGCTGTGTCGATTGGCACCATAAAATGAAAACCTAGGTACCTACTTGTGGTAAAATATTAGTCGGGACATCGTCTTTGTATTTTCAATCCATGGGAAAAGTGTTCTGGAAACAGCTATGTTATGTGCCATATTATGTAGGTGTCTTCTCATGTGCGCCTCTTATGCCGATCTTTGCGAATCGGCCAGGAGCAACTGCCTGACTTTCTGTGGCTTCATCATTATTTTCATTTCCCACCAAGTACATTTATTGCTATTCTCTAGTTCTAGATTGCCAAGTAGTGGGTTGGAGTTGAATCACCATATGATACTGAATGAAGAACGAATCAATCCGATTAATTAAAAATCGAATTTGGGTGGAGAACAATTAGAGAGGAGGAACATATGATGATATCAATGACAATGAAGCGTCAGAAGTTTTTTGAATTTGCTCCTGCTTTTTTGCTAATTTTTCGATAGAATAACCACTTTAAATCTATGGGAGATGATCCCCCAATAAAAGGGGCCTGTAGCGTTCCTCGAACACCTGAAGAACAGAAAGAAGAATCATCACTTGGAAGATCGGACCTGATCGAAAGATCCTCCCGATCCAAGAGAGAGTTAGGACTTCGTGAAAAGGGTTTTTTTAGCAGGTGAAGTATTTATTTACTTCTTCTTTCTCGGTTTTTCTTCTTTTTTCTTGTTACAGATATATTTTCAAGATACTTCCATCCAGATCGATGAAAAAGCTTGTTTTCATCAAGTACAAGAAGCTCTGTAACATGGATATCATTTGAACAAATTCAGCATCACTACACATATACGGGGAGACAGAGTTTTTTCAGAGGTTTTTATCTGTTCTCGTATGTCATACGCAAAATTGTATGGTACCCCGTTCACATTCCCTCTGCTAACACTAAGATTTGGATCGGGAAACAGATTGTTTTTTTATACAATCTGTTCCTTGTCGCCATTTCTTCACACGTGCCTTATGCCATATATTGTTTGATTTAAGAAAAAAGTATGTATTACTCTCTTTCAAAAGAATATATATATAATTCACAGATTTTCACATTGTTGCTGATTAACTCATTTTCATGGAGAACGCAAACCCAAAAATATTCTACATAATGTCAAGTGTTGAAATCGATACATTCAATATATTTTAAAAAATGCGGGTGAAAGGCTTATCAAAGATGATTGAAGTTTTTACCCTAAGGATTGTCATTCGGCCATGAAAAAGCACAAGGCAATTAATCTAGTCCTACAATTATATTTTCTAATCAAATCAAACACTCAGATACAATCCTCATTCGCGGTTGGCATGGTTTGCAATTGAACAACTATAAAAAAATGGAAGCACTGTTTTTAAGAAATTATTGAATATTCAAAATATCGCGACATACGTGCGTACTAACTATAAGAACATTGAAATAAATTGCAATATACCACTTTCAGTTCCCAAAAAAAAGTTCAGATCACTATGAACTAAGTGACTGAATTTTGGAAAACCTTGAATTTGAGTAAATCTGTATGAGAAAGACTCCTGGAAATTCATATTTCAGAAGAAGAGGAAGATTTAATAAAAAAGTGCCAACACTATGTTCTAAGTACAATTCACAACCATTTTCATAGAATTACCACTGTTTTCAGAGAGATTGTTAGTCACTCCCATGTATCAGTTCTTCCGATGATAATGGAATCTACCAGTAGACGTAGCTACTATTCGGATCCACATCATATATATATCTAATAATTCCAATATGGGGAATGAGCCAATGAAAATTGAAGCTGGGCTTAGGGAAGATACCAGATCAGCGCTTGTGCGGCAATATTGAAAATAAAAATAATTTCCAAATTCTGTCTCTCTCGACACATCGTATTATGTCGTGAAACCTATGCCATTCATAACTTCATGTGAATACTTTCGATCAAAACCTCTCAATTTCATGTGAGATGTTTCAATCGCTTTATTATGTTTTCTCAGAGTCCTGCAAATCATTGTTAACTCCTATTCATATTTTAAAATTGAACGCAAAATATTTAACTGACAAATTTTTATCCTCGATATCTATTTCCTTTCTTTTTCTTTCGAGATATACACAACCTCTTCATTTTTCGCAATTTTTGAATTTCCAGTTGACGCAAGCGTACTCGTACAACTCAATTCTTACCAAAGATTTGGCTTCACGTTGAGAAAAGCAGGGGTATAATCCACATTGATATTATTAGAGATATGATCCACATGCTAGCATTAGAAGAAGGCTGGATTTCCATGCATCCGTCATCCGATGACACGATCGGACGGTCGTATCATCGGATGATGATGCATGGAAATTCAGCTCAAGTCAGATGACAGGATGAAAATTATATCGAATACATGGACTTCGCTGTATTAAAATCATGTATCTGATAATACCAATATGGATCACGCCTGCCTTTCAAATTCAGAGAGTAGGTAAGAGTTAAGTTGTACGCATGCGCCAAATCGAAACGATGAATTATGGTATTTCACCGAAAAATTCCGAGAGACAACAAGAAAGTATATGTCGAAGATGAAAATATGCAACTGAATTATTTTCAGTTTAGTCCTAATATAATATTATTAAGAATTTACAATATGCTTGAGCTTTGAAGGGATTGAAAAAATTTCACATGAAATTGTTAGATTTTGATACAAAGTATTCACATGAATTGAAGCAGAACATTCATTCCAGGATGCGCGGATGTATATTTATATAACGGTAGGTTGAAATTTATTTGGGATAGCAGTCTATTCAATAAGTGTACTCTTTTTTCCTTACGTCTCGAGCTTCCAAGATTTATTTATCTCTTCTTCAGGAGATGCTACAAAAACAATGTTGAAATATGAAATGGTACAATATAAACTTATCTTTCGAAACATGAGATTTTTGAATGTAGATGTAATAGAGTATAGGTAGGTTTCGAAGCAAAATTCGTATACTAAAATTGGTGATTGAGTTTTCAAATTTGATAACTAATAAAATTTAAAATATTGACGTATTTCATTTGTTTATATTCCATAGAATTAGGGGATGGAGTACAATAACTTTCGTGGGAATTTAATGGAATGGACACCTATAAAATCTTACGTTGGAGAGGTTTGAATTATAGCGAAACTACAGTCCCAGATACAGAACCGAATACACGTAAAAGAAATTTAATGGAGATCATAAGAATAGCCCAAAATGACAACGCACTACACCACAAAAAAACATCGATCAATTGAGCTCCATGTACGCCCTGTTAATTGAGATAGATAAAAATCGAACTAATCCCATAATTCAAACCTCTCCAACGTAAGATTTTATAGGTGTCCCTTCCATTAAATTCCCATAAAAGTCATTGTACTCCATCCATAGAACTTATAGTACTATAAGTTCTATGACTCCATCCCCTAATTCTATAACATCTTGGAAACCCATAGTGTTATCGAATGAATAAGGAATTGGTCTAAAAACACTATATGTGTGGGAACTCTTCTTCCCAAATCAATCTTATGAATTCAAGAGATCTATACAGGATGTCAATTCAAAACATAGTAAAGTCACAAGTCACAAAGATCACAACAAAACTTACTAAAAGTCAACAAGTTAAAAATTAAAAATCAAAAATTAAATATTAAAAGCGGTCAACAAGTTCAAATTGTCAACCATTTAAAAACTTCCAGGAGTCATTTAGGTTGCTGGACAAACGACTGAATATTGGATAGACTCCACCTAGATCGGTTCCCTAGGACCTTCACGTTGCCGACTCACTCCCACTTCACTACAACACCACCACCATCATTATTTGGTTCTTTTAAGTTTGTTTTAATTTTACCGTTTTAAGTAAAACGCTTATTTATTATTTTTCAACCTATCTGAATTCAGAATTTTAACATGTTCACTTTTTTAAATTTTTTATCTTACTGACTTTTTAAAATTTTTTAAATGGTTGACAATTTGAACTTGTTGACCGCTTTTAATATTTAATTTTTGATTTTTAATTTTTAACTTGTTGACTTTTAGTAAGTTTTGTTGTGATCTTTGTGACTTATTATTATTATTATTATTCTTTACGTTTTTCTTCATCAGAAATTTCTGCCCGGGCGAAGCTGGGACGGGCTGCTTGTTCTCAATATTTCTGCACATGCGTTGATCTTTATCGAAGCTCGGCTTCTGTTTTCATTGACTCCATATTTTTGACACATATGGTCGAGATTGACCTACTATATCTTTGAAACAATGGTTTTACAAATCTAGGAGAAGCCCAAAATTTAAATACTTTCAAAAATGACAACGATAGTAATTGACATGTTCTGTTCTACTACTTATAATTATTCTTTATAAAATGTAACAAACATGTGCATTCAACAATGTTGCAGACCTGCGAAATGAGCAGGCTGTTTCCAATTGTTTCCTGAACAATAAAAAATTCAATGATAACACCTAAATAAAAAAAATCTGAAATATCCCCTTACGTATGCTTCACAATGCTCAGCAGGTCTGTATACTATGTTTGCTGTATGAAAGATGGAAGGCGAAATAAGAAATTTCAAAAATAATGAACAACTGTTGGTAAAACATTGAAACATCAAGATGATTTTATACATGATGATCGGAAATAGATACCTATTCGAAAAGATCAATTTGATCTCCAACGATTTCTAACATAAGTTGTATCATTATGTTCATAAAATATTGAAATTATGTTCAACAATTTCGGAATCCGAAAAATGGATACGTTTTTCCTTGAGACAAGGTTTGATAGGAGAGGAAGGACATAGGTGTGTTAACCACTTAGAAAACTATGAAGGGTAAATCAATATGGACAGTTCAACGCTGAAATTGAAATATAATCTTTCATTTTATAATTTCATCTTTTGCATATGAAGTCCTTTCCTAGAAATTTTAATATGGGACAGTTAGGGTCGCACTTTGGAACTACATGAATACCGCCGAAGCATGCTTAACTTTATGAAGGGTGCTTCAATAAGAGTGCAAGATTTGACAGTCCTAGTATCACTCAATTATGACGTGACAGATCGAAAGTTGGTCCCCAACACGTCCAGTCTGCCTTTTTAAAATTCTGATGGTTAAACGTTCATCTGAAATAACAAATGATTCTTAAAGGTTAACCCATTATGGAACGAATAACAATCAAGTGGATGATACAAAAACACTACAGTGGTAAGAAATAAACTTTCGAAACGGACTAAAGAAGCGGCAGAAAAGGAGTTTCAGATGAAATAAAAAAAAAATAAAAATAACAAACCACTCTATGCGGTCGCCAGCAGTCAGTAACTTGGCTAAAACAGGGGTAGATGACAAAAATTAATTAAAATTACTGGCCACAGTTCAGCCAACTTAATTTTTGTTGTTTCTTGAACAGTGGGAGGTTGCTTTGCTTCTGACAATGTGAGATAAAACGAGTAAACTTTAAGAACCAAAATGTATAATGAATGTATCTCTACAGTGATCAGTACTTGTAACCCGATGATGGCGTAAGCGCCGAAACATGTAGTTACTGTTATTGAATTGAAGGATAAAAGCAAACCGAGTGAGGAATAAGAATTTCATTTTTTCCCTGTTGATTATCCTACCTCACAATGGATTTCCGTTCAATAACAACTCAACTAAGCCTCATCTGCAAATGGGTAATGAGCACTAATCCAACATCATGAACATAAACACTCTCAGAAGTGACGCCTCAGAACCTACAGCTGAAAAACAAAATCCTGCAGTCACTCCTCGAGCTTCTCACTCTACAGATGGACCCACCAGCAACATTAATGATGTTCCGTGACTGTAGTTATCATCCATTTGATATATTCAATAAAACAAACTATCGGGAATCGGACAATATTTATTTTCTCCTTTATAAACTCTTCAGCCAACGTTTCGGTAGCACCATTGCTCCTTTATCAAGGCTATAAAAAGAAGGGTATACTATTATCTAACATATAAAAACATATAAAAACAGTTGGTCTATCATAACCTCGAAAAATTGGAAAATTAAAAATTTTTTCAAAATGTTACAAAGACTGGCACATATTAAAAGTAGAAAATTATAATCCATGAAAAATTACCTTCGAATATTTATTGACGGAGAAATCGCATATAATAAAAAGTAGGTCGCAAAATAATAATCTCCACCATATACATATTTCAAATCATCAAAATTCTCTCAACAAAGGAACAAGTTAAAATTCAATATGACATCAAGAAGTGAAAAAGGACAGCCAGGGTGTACCAACGTGTACCAACTTTATCATCAAAACTTTCCCGGAAGAACAGTTATACTACACAACAAACTCTTTGGCTAAATAAATTAAAATACAACGAAAGACATAAAATTTCAAATTGCTCTCAGATATTCAAAAATAAAAAATAAAACCGAAAAACAAAAACGAACGTCGAAACTACAAGTTAACAACAATGTCCAGAAAATATATTATCGAAACAGACAAACTGCAATCACGTTACATCTAACAAACAATCATAAAAACAACTTAAGTTCTTTACATCGTCTCTGTAATTAACAGTATCAAAAATTCTGATTTGGACCATCTCACTGATGTTTCTTTTATATAATTGTTTTTCACGGTCTAAGATTGTAGTAGACTGAAAGTTGAAAATATGTCCTTCCGTGTGTGTGTGCAAGGTGAGAGCCGTCTTATTCGAATTGTCACGGTTGTTAACGTCATACCTATGTTGCCTAAGTCTGTCTTTGAGAAGTTGTCTTGTCTGTCCAATATATGACCTGTCGCAACCACCGCAAGGAACTCTGTACACCAACTCAGACTGAAACTCTGTCGGGATTTTGTCCTTGAGCTTTGTATAAAATTTATTAGTTGTATTCACACTATAAGAAGCACAAGTGCAACCGAGTTCACCGAAGACCTTGTTGATCCTTTGCGGCATTGGTGATGGATATGGAACATATTCGAATATGTTCATGAGAGGGTTGACTTTGACATTCCTCTTATGAAAGTTTATGTCGATGACACCATACTGTTGATTCCGGAAGATAAAACACAGTATGTTTTAGATTTATTCAATTCTTACAATCATAATTTGAGGTTTACAATGGAAGTTGAAGTCGACCAAAGAATACCTTTTCTGGATGTATTAGTTATAAGAGAAGAACATAAGTTGTTTACTGACTGGTACACTAAACCTATCAGCTCTAATAGGATAATCAATTACCATAGTTATCACAGTGTTTCACAGAAGATCAATGTCGTCAGTAATTTGGTTGAAAAGTCAGTTAAGCTCAGTGATAATAGATTTAGAAAGAAGAACCTAGACAAGGTGAGAATGATATTGAAAGAAAACAACTACCCCATCACGTTTGTGAACAAAATTATTAATAAGATCATTGGTGAAAAATTGAATGACAGCCCCCATCCTCTTAACACAACTGGTCCGAAGAAATTTTTTAGATTGTCATTTTTGTCCGGTATAACGTATAGGATCAACAAGGTCTTCGGTGAACTCGGTTGCACTTGTGCTTCTTATAATGTGAATACAACTAATAAATTTTATACAAAGCTCAAGGACAAAATCCCGACAGAGTTTCAGTCTGAGTTGGTGTACAGAGTTCCTTGCGGTGGTTGCGACAGTTCATATATTGGACAGACAAGACAACTTCTCAAAGACAGACTTAGGCAACATAGGTATGACGTTAACAACCGTGACAATTCGAATAAGACGGCTCTCACCTTGCACACACACACGGAAGGACATATTTTCAACTTTCAGTCTACTACAATCTTAGACCGTGAAAAACAATTATATAAAAGAAACATCAGTGAGATGGTCCAAATCAGAATTTTTGATACTGTTAATTACAGAGACGATGTAAAGAACTTAAGTTGTTTTTATGATTGTTTGTTAGATGTAACGTGATTGCAGTTTGTCTGTTTCGATAATATATTTTCTGGACATTGTTGTTAACTTGTAGTTTCGACGTTCGTTTTTGTTTTTCGGTTTTATTTTTTATTTTTGAATATCTGAGAGCAATTTGAAATTTTATGTCTTTCGTTGTATTTTAATTTATTTAGCCAAAGAGTTTGTTGTGTAGTATAACTGTTCTTCCGGGAAAGTTTTGATGATAAAGTTGGTACACGTTGGTACACCCTGGCTGTCCTTTTTCACTTCTTGATGTCATATTGAATTTTAACTTGTTCCTTTGTTGAGAGAATTTTGATGATTTGAAATATGTATATGGTGGAGATTATTATTTTGCGACCTACTTTTTATTATATGCGATTTCTCCGTCAATAAATATTCGAAGGTAATTTTTCATGGATTATAATTTTCTACTTTTAATATGTGCCAGTCTTTGTAACATTTTGAAAAAAAATTTTTAATTTTCCAATTTTTCGAGGTTATGATAGACCAACTGTTTTTATATGTTTTTATATGTTAGATAATAGTATACCCTTCTTTTTATAGCCTTGATAAAGGAGCAATGGTGCTACCGAAACGTTGGCTGAAGAGTTTATAAAGGAGAAAATAAATATTGTCCGATTCCCGATAGTTTGTTTTATTGAATTAATGATGTTCCCTACAATCCCTAAACCCAAAGTTATCAATGAGTTAACAAAGATTTCAAACAATACTCCTAATGTGTACCAAATTGGCAATTTATATTTTAATTGCACCATAACTAATTGTTTGTAGTATTCTGACTATTTCGTGATTAAATAAATTACCTGTTTTTCAGTTTTCAAATTAATACCTACACATAAAACATGCAGAATAATCTGTTACCCATGAAATAGTCTTGTCGAAGACCATTCGGGAATCTAATTTTTTCAGTGAAAAAATCGAAAAAACACAATGCAATAGTTATGTTCCTACAAGTGCCAAAAGAGATATTTTTCCGCACGGAACTGCCGTTGCGGATGAGCAGTTGAGTGCGGGAAGGACACTTTCCGCACGAGTTAGGAACAATATTTTTTCTACAAGCGCTTTTACGATATCGAATTTATTTCAACACACAGATCAAATTCGATTTGCTGTATTCAAATGATTCCCTACTTATGACAAATGTTAATTCACATGTCGTTTCCATAGCAACGTCGTCGGTGGCGTTTGGTGCATGGAGACATATCATAATTCAGTTTATTCTTCAATAAAAAGAGTGCGGAAAAAATCCCTGCTATTCCTTTTGCGCGCGGCGCAAGTGTGCGGGAAATGAAAAGCAGGGTTTTTTCCGCACTGTTTGGCAATGTGACTTTTTACGAATTGAAATGCGTGCGGGAAAAGGGTTGAAAGCGCACGCTTGTAGAAGAAGTGATATTTTTTAACAAAAAGCATTCGTGCTGGTGCAAGAATCCTCGTCTTATCACTCATGCTTCTTGTTAAAATATTACTCAGCAACGTGTTTTTTCGATTTTTTTGTGCAACGGTATACAGAATTGACAGAAAACAATCTGAAGAGATGAACTTATCAATTATTTATGCAAAGTTCTTAGTTATGGGCGAGCGATTCCTTTGAGTAGTCTAGTCTTTATTTTTCAATCACCGGCACTACAAGGAAGGAGACAAGTAAGAACTTAACAGTTTGAGCCTGGTACAAATATTGGGTCACTGCCACATAGCCTTTTTGAAGTGATTGCTCAATAGTTCCAAAGAAATTTTCTCCAGTTGCTTCTACCAGGAATTCAGGGAGAGAATGTAATTCTCTCCCAATTATGTGATCCAAAGGTGTACCCATCTTCCTTAATGAGTTGAACGGAATTATTGATTCTGTTACCTTATTTGACATTTAGTTTTGATGGGATATTCCTGATGGCAGGTTCTTAAAATTATATGAATTTCGAGTTTGTTGAAAAGATGAAGCACCGAATGAAAGAATTTCGACAACTACTCTATTTGTGTAACTTTTCCGGTAGAAATAATAAGAAACGTAAAACATCTCTGAAGAATCCTAGTCAAGTGAATGTTGATCTTTTTTGTGGCACCATTTCTCTGACAAAAATTTGAATTAAACGTTTCTTCTTAGCGCCAATTTTCCAGTTTGATATTATTTCCACCAAATGATATTCGCAGGAAAATGACAAAATGATTCAATTATCCATGTTTGGTATTTTAATGACAGCAATTTGTTATTCAACGAGCACAATATGATAGCTGTTATCAGGGGCGCAGCCAGGGAGGGGCCCGAGGGGCCCGGGCCCCCCCCCGAGATTTTTCTGCATGCAAACTTCTCTACCTGTATATCAGTAGATACAGTTGAATATTCGCGTCGGGCCCCCCCCGAACAAAAATTCCACTGGCTGTTATTCATGCAGATGGCGTTCACCAGACGAGACGAAGCCTATTTTGGTAAATCATTCAAGGGAGTAGTAGTCACAAAATGTGAGTAGAATGGTCAACTTTGCCCACGACTCTTGAATCATTATTTTTGTACTAATTTGTATTTGTTGGAACAAATTGCCTCTTCAAATTGAAATGTCATTCAGTCAGTCGCTCAGAATAGATTGAGTACTCTGTTGATATACATGGTGTATTTCAAGGTGAGGCTTTTCTTTCGACAGGTATTAGAATTCACCAAAATAACTCATTTTACCGAAAATTTCTTATAAAAAAGCGGCATATGGCAAAATGATCTGTTGTACGCACTAGAATTTTTTGCAATTTTTTTAGATAAGAAGACAAAAAACAAGATATGTTGACATCTACGTAGGTGCAGGCGAGGAAGCAGGTTCGGACTGAGGAATTTTCAGATTCACCTAGAAACTAAAAAATATTCTAGTTTCATTTTCTCGAAACAGGGGCATAATTCATAAAAAAAATTTTTGGTGAAATGACTTGTTTTGATGAGTTCTACCATCTGTTGAAAGAAAAGCTTCACCTTAAAATACACCCTGTATATTGGTTGATAAATCAAAAATCACAAGTGATTCATGGATGTGGTAATGCTTGATGTTAAAGATGAATTATGGATGGACACTGCATTCGATAGTCGTAGACAGAAACTATTTGCTTGTGAGTAGTCTACAAGTGTTAAGAATATGTTGAACACAATTTCAAACAATATTTTATGAAATATCTTCGTTTGTCCACCCCTCCTTCCTCATGCAATAGATTTTGCAATTTCATCTGGAGAACCACATTATTGGAGCAACTTATATCAGTTTCAAACTACACTACAAAGCTGTTCGTTTGCCCTATTTTGCGAAGGCCATGAATCGGTAGTAAAATATCAGCCGATTAATAAAACTTCAGGTGTCTGCTTCTCTATTTCTGCTAGATTCATCGGAATCTAAACTAAGGCACTCTTCAAAAAATTCTTGCATTGAACGATAGACGTGTTCCAACACGCCTTGAAGTTCGTGGCCCTCATCGGCGTAACTCTGGAAATAATAATTCAAGATCAAATTAATCAGCTGGCACAAAATTATCAAAGGTTCAATCAGAATTAGGGAAGAAGTGAATAAATAAATAATACATTCATATTTTTCAATGGGCAAAACAGC
The DNA here is from genome assembly GCA_910592335.1 of Adalia bipunctata. Taxonomy (NCBI): domain Eukaryota; kingdom Metazoa; phylum Arthropoda; class Insecta; order Coleoptera; family Coccinellidae; genus Adalia; species Adalia bipunctata. Next base: position 47,945,988 of record OU342950.1, on the reverse strand, counting down.
ATCCTCTATTTCCAAGCTGCGGATTGAGCAGTAGCGACGGAGCACTTGAAATGCAAAGTAATTCCTGGCGCTGTCCACTGAAGTTATTGAAACTACATTAGAAGAATCTCCTGTTGATACCCTGTACTATTAGACCTTCTACACAGACCCTTTACAACTGAGTTCTGGAGATGACATTGGTACCAACAGTGGACTATCCCCTAGTTTTAACGAACTCAAAATCATCCATTAATGACCTATTTTAATGCATGATTTCTTATTATTGCATGATTGTCATGGCAACCGAATATAAAATATTCAGTCAGAGCAATATCGAGCTTGGTTGGAAATCAACTTCTGTCACAGAAGGGTATATTGACAACTCCATTCAAAATAAAATAGACTGCAGAAGAAATTTCAGGTGATACAAGTTGCAAAGTAGATAATACTTCAACCTCCACTTTCTCCACACGTTCCTTATGGGATATAATAGGTAATGATAAAAATGCGAACTAAATGTAAACTATTCAGATACTGCGTTCGTTATTACCAATGCGGGAGGCATATACGTATACTGCAGACGCACAAGGGATGGGCAAACAATTCGCATATGATCGGCTACGATCGGTGTAGTAATCACGGCAGGCGCGTAAACTGGCGACGTAATTGAATCTTGTTCGATCTTACACGTCTGCAATTTGCATTAGGTATTTGGTATTTAGGTGTTACAAAAATTGAATGAACAATGGAGAATGTAGTGCCAGAGGGTTATGAATATAATTTTACAGGGTTGGGATAGAGTATAGAATCAAGTAAATATCTTTTAAACGAAAAGAATGATATTTATGAAAATTTGCAGGTAAGTGCAATGGAACAAAATGCATCTGATGTACATTTTTTCGTTAATATACTTCCGGTTAAACCGGAAATGTCTACAATTCCCCTAATTTGAATGGGACACCCTATATATTTTTACAGATTTCGAAAGAGCTTGTTATTTTGAATTCCTACATACTGAGTTTAGTGTGAAAAAATTCATAAAAACGAGGAATATAGTACTTCAATCAACCTCCTTTGAGTTTTTCGATACCATGGTTTAGTGCCAAATTTGTGGTGGAAGTTTGAGGTGATTCTTCTAAATCGATTGCATTATTTTGTTTGACATTTTCGATCGTTGCAGTCCGTGGTCTTCTAGGTTTTAGCAAATTTTTTACCATCCCAGTTGTAATGAAACGTTGTAATGTTTTAGTTACTGTTGAGCGTGATACAAGATTTTTCTCCGGATGCAAATTATTAAAAATGTGACACTTTTTCATGGGTTCTAACACGATCACCATAACCGATAATCATTAAAATTTCAAAACGCTCTTTTTCACTTAATTGAACCATTTCTAAGTGTGCTATTTATTTCCATCAATTTAAATCTGACACTTGGGAACAAAAGACGTACTAAACAGTACTCGTTTATTTATTGCTATGCATACAAACAACATCAATTAGTTTATCTAAATAGTTTTTTGCTCTAATGCAAAAAACTCAAAGGAGGTTGATTAAAGTGTTATATTCTTCGATTTTACATAATTTTTTTCACTGAACTCAGTAGGTATGAATTCTTAATAACAAGCTCTGTCAAAATGTGTGAAAATATATAGGGTGTCCCATTTAAATTAAAGAAGTTGATGGCATTTCCGGTTAAACCGGAAGTATATTATCAACAAAAAATGTACATCAGATGCATTTTGTTTCATTGCACTCACCTGCACATTTTCATAAATATCGTTCTTTTTGTTTAAAAGATATACTCTTGGTTCCATGCTTTATTCCAACCCTGTATTTGAAAGCACAATGCAAGCCTGATATCAATTATTGATTTGATTGGGCATACTTGGTACAGTTGTCCAAATATTTCATCATAGCTGGTCCAGAAGGTTCAGTATCGCTTTCATGCTTTGACATAATTAAATTCGAATGTCCACCTAGTTTTCATTGCTTCTATATCAATATGTTTCTTTTCATCAAATTAGGCAGTATTAAGACAAGGAAAAAAATATCTGTACAACCGACAATATCGAGACGTAAGGTTACATTGACAGGTAGAAGAGCATCGTTAGCTGGACGAAAACCTGGAAAATCTAACAGAAAACAGCAAAAAAGAGCACCACACAAATTGCAGCTGTGTGTAGAGAGTAACATTGGTCTAGCTCTAGGTGGCAATAAATTTGGGAAATAGTGATTTTTAGCGGATGTTAATTTGTCATTATGTTGATTTTAATATAAAAGCAATTAAAAAGTTGCTTTTATACTGCGCCTTATTTACATTCTATAAACTGGCATACTTACAGACGTACTAACATAAACTACGTCAGCCCTTGCCTATGTTGACCAACCGTAGTAAACGGCAGACGTATAAGGACAATCTACGTCTTCACTTTACTGCTATTGTTATTGGTCGGATAGATCTTGAAAAGCCGAATCGTTCAGCTATGCCTTATGCGTCTGCAGTATACGTATATGCATCCGGGAGCATGGGCGTAGCTAGCCTTTTTTCCTGGGTGGGGCCTGAGGGGGCACAGTGGAAAACGAGCAAGGTAAAACAAATGTGATTTTCAGTAAGGAGGGGGCACCGTGGATTCTGGGGGGGGCCGTGCCCCCCCCCAGGCCCCCCCCTATCTACGCCCATGTCCGGGAGAGGAGCGAGAGGAAACAGACACAGAAATATAATGAACACGGATCTCTCTCTCTTTCCCTCTTTCAGCCAGAGAGAGAGAGATCCGAATTATTATATTTCTGTGTCCGTTTTCTCTCGCTCCTCTCCCGGATTGGTAATACCGAATGCGCCTTATATGTCACAACATGTCCAATATTCCCTCTATGAATTTTTCGAATCGTTCCATAGGGAGCATAAATATTTATATATCGAAATGAACATAGAAATTCACATTATGTCAGATTTGTCTATTATGGATGATAAAAATTCATTTCTATCGAGAATTCGTATTCAATTCGTGATGAGGTCATAGACAAAGACAACTTGTCTATGGATGAGGTCGACGAAAAAATCTTGTAATCAACTCGTTTATCAATTCAGCGATTAATAGTCTCAAACATTAACGCGCTCGCTCCGCTCACGCGTTGAAATATTTCGACCATTAATCGCTGTCATCAATAATCTAGTTGACTATTCCACTCATTCCATTTTTAGTGAGGAATTTTCCTTAGCAACACTTGTTTCTCATCGATAAAACATGGTAACGGGCAAAATCAACAACTTGGTTTTTCAGCGACAAAATTTTTGACGTTTCTCAAATTCATAGATAGCTTCGGGAATAAATACAATAGAGAAAACAAACAACGTTTAGTTGATCTATGATGAATACTTATTTGTCAAATAGCGCAATACAAGCCGAATGTGACCATTTTCAGACACATTTTCTCGAGAAATAGTCATTTCGAATACCACTCGAGATGAAATTTAAGCAGGTAAAATTTCTCTCTTGTAATATTCAAGTTTGTTGCTTCTCGGCAATTTCGCTCATGACATTTTTGCAAAATCACTCGCCTAACGGCTCGTGATTTTGATACAAATGTCATTCGCGAAATTGCCGAAAGCAACAAACTTTCATTTTACAATCGAGAAATTTTGCTGGCAAAATTTCATCTCTAGTGGTATTATATATGATTAAATAAATACATTTACCGACTCAAAATTCGATCCATTCAAAACAATGGTTTATTTGAAAATGCTATAACTTTCAAATGGGGAGGCTGATTTATTTGAATTTTTTAGCAACTTTTAGATAAAATACTGTAGTTTAGTTATTCGGACATCTAAAAGTAATTCAGTATTCGCTGGATATACAGGGAAGAAGAGAAAACAATTTTTTCCCCTATTTTGACACACCCTGTAGGTTAATTCTGCTAGTGGATCTGCGCAGACAGAATTAACTTTATCAAGAAGACTGAATTGTTTCCAACATTTTGTTTTTTTGTTTATCCCGATATCTTGATTTATTTGTGAAATGTGACGGTTATGGAAAATGCAACATTTTAGAAAAGGTCATAATTTAAATGACGGTATATGACCAGTGAAAGAATATACCGAAGAAGAAGCGAAGGTTTGAACAAGCAAATTTTTTCAAGACTCAGTTATGGAGGAGGATCGGTAATGGTTTGGGGCGGCATAAGCATGGAAGCTCGTACTGATTTAGTCATTGTTGGCGGCAGAGCAATGACAGCTAACCGATATATTCGTGATGCTAGATCCACATGTAATTCCATAGGCACCGTTTATAGGAAACGAATTCATGTTTATGCACGACAACGCTCGACCACATATTGCGAGGATTGTATCTCAACATTTGGACGAAACAAATTCAAAGGATGAACTGGCCATCGCGTAGCCCAGACTCAATCCAATTGAGCACGTCGGAGACATGATGGGCCGACAAGTTCGTAACCGAGTTTCTTCTCCGAGTAATTCAAATTTTTTGAGAGATGCTTTGGTCCAAGAATGGGATCAGATTGACCAGATGGAGATTCGGCACCTGCCACGACGCATTGAGGCAGTTATTCGCGCTCGTGGGGGAAATACCCGTTATTAATTTGTAATAATTATTATTTTATTTGTTGTTTGATTTGTTTATAAAACTACGTATCACTCTTCTAAAACCGAATAAAAAAATTAAAAATGTTGCATTTTCTTCAAACCGTCACATTTCACAAACAAATCAAGATATCGGGATGAATCAAAAAACAAAATTTTGGAAACAAATCAGTCTTCTTGATAAAGTTAATTGTGTGCAAATCCACTAGCAGAATTAACCTACAGGGTGTGTCAAAAGTAGAGGACAAAATTGTTTTCTCTTCTTCCCTGTATATCCAGCGAATACTGAATTACTTTCAGATGTCCGAATGATAACCTCGAAACAACAGTATTTTATCTAAAAGTTGCTGAAAAATTCAAATAAATCAGCCTCCGCATTTGAAAGTTATATCATTTTCAAATAAATCATTATTCTGAATGGATCGAATTTCAAGTCGGTAAGTGTATTTCATGTTTGAGAGAAAAATGTGTTTAATTTTGTCGCCTAGAGGAAAATGTTGAGTTTGAATATACTTAGTATTCAACCTCAATGTTAGAACTTAACATAACAGGGCATGAAAATAGAGATATACATTTTGTGATACCGGTCAAAATTCAATTCATATTTCTTTCAATTGAATAGGTAGCTGCCTTCTCAGCTTGATGATTTTATATCATTTTCTTTGTCTAACATTTTGATCTTACCTGATACCGAAACAGGATTCCGGCATCTGTTAGCGACCGAGCCAGCTGGACGCCATGTTGATACGGCGTTGTGAGGTCAGCCAAACCGTGGATTAGGAAGAACGACTTTCTAGGAATGTTTTTGGCTCGTTGTGTAGCATCAGCCTCCACGTATCCTTTGTAGTTATCGGTTGGAAGACCCAGTATTCGTTCCGTGAAAGCAGAATCTGCAAAAGTGTGGAGAAATTCGATATGCAATATTTTGGATATTTTATTGATCTATTCATTCGATATTTTTTCACATTGTTGAATATAGCTGAAATTGAGCTACAATTTTGGAGTTGTCTACTCTAGAAGGTCTCTTAATTTAGACAAGAAAATGTGTTTGGGCCTGATTCATACATCGAAAAGATTGGTTCATACATGAATTGGGTACGAGGAATATCATATCGGGTGAACAAAAAGGTCCCTGTCCCCAGGTCGAGATCCTATTTCGGTGAATCGAGTGAGTACGTTCGTTGTTGGTCTATTGGGGTTATCTCAAGATACGCGAAATTTTTTTGTGATGACCTTCACAAGTTATTTACTGTTTATTGCTTAGGTTATAAGCGGGACGTAAAGGTACGAACGTCTTTTTCGGTTAACCCCCTATTTATAGGTTCAATAGGGGAGGTCAATGCAATCCCCATCTTCACGGAAGCCTCCTTCAATCCACGGGATATCAACACGATTTCATAAGTTCCGACCAAACAGCACTCACCACCTGCTGAATTTTCATCTCAGTACCTAATCTATCATCTTCAATTAGGATAGGGGACGTTTTTCTGTGCCTAATCTTAAGTAAACCCTCCTGACGTTCATTAACCTTATTAATAATAATAATAATAAAATCGCTAAAGCGATAGGTGCTCGCCTGCGAAGATACAATAAGTTAACAAAGCGAAAACAACAAAACGCTGAATATGTGAGAGGCAGAAAGAAGTTCTTCAGAAGTCTTGAAGAGCCCTCCGAAATCTCTTCCATTCAGCAAGAATTTAGGCAATATTGGAGTTCTCTATGGTCGGAGAGTGCTCAACGTCAGAGGAATACTAGCTGGCTTACGGACATTGAACACCAGGCCTCAGATATCGTTGAGATGAAGACTGATCTTTCCACAGTCGAAGAAATTTCCAATATTTTTAAAAACATTAGTAACTGGAAGGCGCCAGGACCCGACCGACTTCAAAACTTCTGGGTTAAACAATTTTCAGCATGTTTCCCAAGTCTGGCTTGATGTTTTTCGGAGGCACTAGGAGATCCCGTCAAGATACCTAATTTCCTCACTCAAGGCAATTCCTATATGCTTCACAAATTAAAGAGGAGATCGCAGCAAGCCAGAAAACTACCGACCCCTAACGTGTTTGTCAGTGGTGTACAAGCTTTTCACAACGCTTGTGAATAATGCGATATATCGTCACTGTGAAGCCAACAACATTCTGGAAGAAGAACAGAAAGGCTGCTCTCGATGATAGGCAGGATGCAATCAACTCACCATAGACGCTGTAGTGTTGAAACAAGCCCAAGCGAAATGGAGGAATTTGAGTCTATGTTATATCGATCAGAAGGCCTTCGATACGGTGCCCCACGATTGGCTTCTGAAATTACTGGAGATTTATAAAAGCCGAGCTCCAACATCTAATGAGTACATGGAAAACAATTAATATTCTTATAAACAACATCAATGCTGGAACCGTAAAAATATCGAGGGGGATATTTCAGGGAGATGCCCTGTCGCCGATGTGGTTTTGTATAGCACTGAATCCTCTATCTACTCTTTTGAAAAACACCAACATATGGTACAGACCAGCAATGGGGAATCCGTGAAAACTTACCCATTTACTGTATATGGATGATCTGAAACTATTCGGCGAGAACCACTCGCTGATAGATATAGTGCGCTCCTTCAGCAAAAACATTGACATGTCTTTCGGTGTCGATAAATGCGCCATAGTCATCAGGAAGGGTAAAATGGAGAATACTCAGGAACAATTTCAGGACATCCACAGTATGTTGCCAGAAGAGACTTACAAGTATCTGGCCATTCCTCAAAATAAACGGATTGATCACACCCGTTTGGAAGCTGAGTTCACTGCGAAATATAAGAGCAGGGTGACCAAAGTGCTCAACACCAAGCTGTCTGCTAGAAACCAGATCGATGCCTTGAACTCATGGGCTACGCCTGCTCTGGCCTACACTTTCGGAGTCTTGGAGTGGTCAGACGATGATCCGAATGAGTTGGACCGACTCACCCGCCGCCTAATGACAAAGTTCCGATGTCTGCACACCAACGCATCGGTGAAAAGGCTTTATCTACCCAGGAGAGATGGCGGACGAGGTCTGTTGAACATCTATAAACTCTACAGAACCCAAGAGAAAAACTTGAGGCAGAGACTGCTCGAGTCTGAAAATAGCCTGTTGAAATTGGTGACAACAGAGGATAAGGGATACACACTTCTGAACCTACAACACAGAAAACTGACATTCGATATCACCACGAGAAGCGAAGATATAATTACATGGCAGGAGCAAGCTCTGCACGGCAGATTTCCCAAACACCTTGAGGGGGGAAATGTCGATAAATTAGCTTCTTTGTCGTGGTTGAATGCGGGACAATTGTATCCTGAAACTGAGGGATTCCTGACGGCTATCCAAGACCGATTTATAAGAACTCGCAACGATGAGAAGCACTGTTTGAAGCTGAACGCTGAGGACAAATGCAGAAAGTGCGGCGCGGTTGGCGAGTCTATTGAACATATAATCGCAGGTTGCCGAGTTCTTGCCGACAACGCATATCTGGGCCGACACAACCAAGTGGCAAAAATTGTTCATCAGCAGTTGGCTCTTGGACATGGTTTTTTGGATACTTGTCCGCCATATTGTAAGTATCAACCTGCAGCAATGTTGGAAACGGACGCAGCGGTTCTCTATTGATAACAACAGATAGACAGTGGACTACAATAGACCGGACCTTGTATTCATTGAGAAGGATCAGAAGTATAGGGTGATAATTGATGTGGCAGTACCATTGACTCATAACCTCGGAAGAACGGAGTGGAAAAAAATAACGAAGTAGGTACGAGAACTTGGTAATGAAACTGAAGAATATGTGGCAATTGTCGAAAATCACTATAATACCATTGGTGATTTCGGCTGAGTGAGTCATTTAGGGGCGTATCCAGAGAGCGAGTCTCCGGGGGGTAGTGGTAAGTTTTAGCGAGTGACCTGACTGATCTTGAGTGAAAAGCGGGGGGGGGGTTGATTGATCGAATCTCATTCATAACATTTTTATTCAAAAAAAATATGAAAACCAAAGGAATAGCCTATTCAAAATTTGAAGGAAAAATATCAGAAAGATTAGTTAATATTATACATTTAAAATTTAAACATAACCGCTTCTTCTAGCATCAGATATGATTCAAAAATTACAGAACGAAATCAATTCGCCTCTTTTTATTACAAGCAAATCTATTAATAATATTAATTGACCACCTTTATTGGAATGTATCTTCGTATAAATAACAATGACAGCCCAACTAACCTATCCTGGCCCATTGTTGACCGAAGCCAGGTTTTAAGGCGTCGCAGTGAGGAAAAACTTCTTTCAGCAGAGGCTACACTAACGGGTAGAGTGACCAAAACTTGGAGAAAACTTGTATTTTTTCCCCAGTGAAAAGATACTTTCATCGCAGGACAAATATAACGCCATACCATCTGTTGTGTGTTCTCCGCCATGATTTGCCACATGGTAAATTTTCTGCTTTCAATTTCAAAAGCATCAAATCCTTATTTTAGCAATTCTCTAGGTTGTTCAAATACTCCGCGACTATTCCAAGTGGAAGATCTATTTCTGTGTCCGATTTCTTATTGAAAATTGAGGAGAAAATAGCTATTATTACAACAAGGGAAATATGAATAGTATATTTCCGAGGTTGTCAAAGATACATCCCGAGGGCGAAGCCCGAGGGATGTATAGACAACCGAGGAAATATATTCATATTTCCCGTGTTGTAATCAATAGTTTTTTTCTGATTGAAACACATTATTGTTCTGAAAATGGAAAAATTAATATTAGATTGCAAATTTTCGAATTCATTGGATTTTAAACGTTGCTATGGGCAGTGTTTGTGAAAATCATAGTTGACTGTTTTGATTTTCATGTCTTGTCAAAAATAAAATTGCTGAAATAATGTCAGAATACGTGGAAGCTCAAGCGGCAAAAGCCCGTTAATGTTTGGTTTCGGAGAAATCTAACACTGCCTACAATAAAGCGTATAAAGACTTTCAGTAGTGGAGAAGAAAATATTTGGTGGACGGTGTCAACGAAAATATTTTGTTAGCATATTTTGAAGATTTGGTATGTTGCTCTGATTCTTGATATTTTTGATGTAATACTAATTTGTTCGATCCCTACTTGCAGAAATATTCACCAAACACGTTATGGCCAAAATTATCGATGCTAAGGTCAATGTTACATTTGAAGAAAAAAACTGAAGTCAAAATATTCGATGAAGTGGAAGCATTTGTTGAAAACAAAAATAAAGGATACTTTCCCAAACAATCAGCAGTGTTGGCTCGGGAGGAGATCAAGAAATTCTTGAGAGAAGCTCCAAATGACGAATTGCGAACAAGATATTTAATCATTTGCATCTGGTTACAATACCTTTAGCTGAAATTTCAAGAATTGCACTTTTCTTTTTCCAATAAATAAATGAAAGATTTTTTATAGTAAAATATAAATATATCATATTGTCCCAAGGGAAATATGACTTGACGTTTCATATTTCCCTTGGGAAATATTAGTGTGTTATGACATATGGTAACTAAGGCGATATTGCTCAATATTGTTCCGATCAGAAAAAAATATATTAAACTCATAGGCGTTCAGAGATTCTTCGTTGAATCGATATTGCAGATCTTGTAATACATAATCCAACATAAATTAATTCGGAAAAAAGATTCATCATTTTCTGTAAGTATATTTGAGCGATGCGATTGTCTCGGGGTTACTCTTGGTTTTGTAATTTCTATAGATATTTAATTTTTTATGAATATTGGATACCAAAGCGAACACGTTACTGAAATGAAGTTCGGAGTTTTGACTTGTGCATGCCATTCGCTGATCTATTACTGCGTTCGTTATTACCAATACGGGAGAGGAGCGAGAGAAAACGGACACAGAAATATAATGATACGGATCTCTCTCTCTTTTCCTCTTTCAGCCAGAGAGAGAGAGAGAGATCCGAATTATTATATTTCTGTGTCCGTTTTCTCTCGCTCCTCTCCCGGATTGGTAATACCGAATGCGCCTTATGTATATGATCTATCTAAGAAATCGTTCTGATAAATTTGATTGTATATTTCTTTTTTCAAATGTTACGTGGAATATCAAATAACATGAAAAAACCTTTTTTATTAGTTTTTGTTCAATGTTTGATACATATATTTTATATTTTCAATTCAATTCGAAGATTTAGTGTAGCAAATGTTCTTCTAGGAGGGGTATTGCAAATTTTCTTCTGGGGGGGGGTAATTACCCCCAGTACCCCCCCCCCCCCCCCCGTAAATACGCCCATGAGTCATGTCCAAATCATTTAAGAAAAATCTTCAAAAGATCGAAATATCCCAGAGGATCGCGCGGGAATATGCACAGCAGGCTGTAGCTTTGCGAACCTCTCGAATTGTGCGGAAATTCCTGAACTAGTGGGAGGAACTGAAATGTTTTTTCACTAGAAAGTAATGCCAGCTCGAGCTGAGACCGGGAGACCGATGATGAAGAATAATAATAAGCATTAATTAATCCAGCAAGACAAAAAAAATTTGTAACACTCCGCAACCGAACATTGGATATTTTATTTTCGATGCGAACCCAGGCGTCTTTAATCAAGTTTCTGTTTTTATGCTGTGGATGCCTTGGTTGACATATAAATGGCTCATTTTCATACAGATCCCGAAATTCGAAAACAACTTCTCGGAAAACTTCGGAAAAACTTTAGAAAAACACAAGCACCACGATCACTCGATGGAAGCCGAAAACAGAATAACTGCAGAAATTAATTGCGGCCAAGCCGGCAAGAGAAGGGAGAGCATCGACAAGTACGAACTTGCCAAATTCGCAAATAATTGAAATCCCTTTGACTCGTTGCATTTTTACCGACAACCGCCGGGACTTCGCCAGTGGCAAATAATTGTACAAGTAATGGTCGAGTGAACCATTCCCACTACATGCCAAATATAGGCAAGTGTCAAATATTTGCCGAATACACGAGAAGTGAGATTCCGCCTTCAGAATGGTATGAAGACGTGTTAAGTATAAATAATAAGAAATGCATATTGTTTCCAGGGAATACTCATGGGAGCGGAAACGAAGAAACCCCTGTTTCTGGGCGTGAGAAACAAATTTTGCTCCACTTGCGTCAATTACAAGAAACATGAAAAGGCCACAAAAAAACACGAGTGTTCTCTTGATTTCAGAGGCCCTTCAACCGCCATGGAACAAGACATTATAAGTAGTGGAAGGATTTTGTGATAGTTTGGTTCAGCATGGACTAACACAAATATGTGGACTGTGGACCCATTTCACCTGTTGCTCCTGTATTCAAATCATTTCGCCTACTGTCCAAAGAAAATCTTGATAGTCTCGTATCGTTAGCTAATGTGACTTCTTTCGATTCTATTTACAACCATGCCGACATCGATGGGGGTTTCAAGGAATTTTTCAATGTCCTGACAAACATTATTGACTCAGTGTGTCCTCTTAGACACACTTCATCAGCAGTTTCCCAACCACATATATGGATCACCGCTGAGATAAGGGAGGCGAGTCAAAATTTAAAGAAACTGCATTGGCTTTTCCGCAATTTAAAATCTTCTGAGTGTAGATCTCTATATTTAACAGCAAAGAAACAATATTCCGCTCTTCTGAGGCGTACAAAGGCTTCTCACTGTAGAGGTCTCCTTGAATCCTCTTCAAATAAAGTTAGGACAATTTGGAATATGGTCAATAATGAGGTGGTCTCAACCAAGATGACCCACGAGATAATACTGAATATGGATGGAAGACTAATTTCTAATGCCGCAGAAACAGTGGAGATATTTGGTAAATATTTTTCTAGTATAGGTAAAACAAGTATTGACGAGCGCTACGGTCAGAATAAATCTGCCTCATGTACAACTCAGGTCCTGTTCGAAAAGAATTTCTTTTTTTATCCTGTTGTGGCTGAAGAGGTGATTTCTGTTATTGGGAGAATGAAAAACAGTAACAGTTGTGGTCATGACATGATATCAATCAAGATTTTGAAAAAATTGGCAAGTCAAATATCCGATCACTTTTCTCACTTGATAAATAAATCTGTAACTTCGGGTAGATTCCCGTCGATCCTCAAGACCTCGAAGGTAATTCCGATCTACAAGAAAGGATCAAAGGAAGATATATCAAATTATCGACCTATATCTATAATGACCTCACTTTCGAAAATCTTTGAGCGGTTAATTTATGATAGAGTGCTCAAATTTCTCGATAAATTCTCCATCATATCTGACTCTCAGCATGGATTTCGAGTTGGCAGATCGACTGGAACTGCAGCGTGCCAATTCATCAAGTTTTTACATGACAACTTAGATGGGGGTATTCCGACCGCTGGACTATTTTTTGACGAGTCTCGTGCATTCGACTGCCTTGATTTTGAATTTATAGCTTGTAAACTATATAGTATGGGATTCAGGGGCGTATTCCTGGATTGGATTCGGAGTTATCTTGAGGGGCGAAAAATGTTCGTGAGACTTGGTCATAACGATTCCAGCGACTACGCTGTCGACATGGGTGTCCCACAGGGGTCTGTGCTGGGACCGCTTATATTCATACTTTTCGTTAATGACATACAAAATTATATAAATTTGAATTTGCATTCTTGGAATATCCAAGTCGTGCTATTTGCGGATGATACGTCTTTTATTGTCGCCGCTCCTAGTCCAGAAGAGCTGAAAAGAAGATGCGAGGGGTTGGTTCTATGCTTTTCAGATTGGTGTCGCCAAAACTCGCTTATTTTGAATATAAATAAAACAGATATGCTATATTTTCGATCAAGAAACTGCGAAGATGAGTTTAATCTGATACTTCCATCTGGAGAACTTGAATCATCCAAGCAGGTTAGATTTTTGGGTTTGTTGATCGACGAGAACTTAAACTGGCAAAGTCACTCAAGTTCGGTCTGTAGGAAGCTCAGTAGTGCATTCTATGCTCTGAAGCGTCTCAAGAGTGTTCTTCCCAAAGATTCTATGTTAACGGTGTACTATTCCATGGCTTACTCTCATATGAATTACAACACTGTTTTGTGGGGTAACTCGACGGGTGCAAAGGACGTATTTATAGCCCAGAAGAGAATTATTCGGCTTCTTTTCGATCTGAACCCCCGAGAGTCCTGTAGACCTAAGTGTAGGGAACACAAAATTCTGTGTTTTCCTTGTATTTTTATTTATAATTCCTTGTTGTTTATTCGCTGTAATGTTCAACATCACTTGAAATGTTCTGATTATCATCACTACGATACTCGACACAAAGAATCAATAAGTTTTCCTAAACACAAAACAACTAAATTCCAACATTCGCCGATTTACTCCGGAATCAAATTGTTCAATCACTTGCCAGATAGACTAAAGACATTAGAACATTTCAGGTTTAAAAAGCAAGTAAAAAAATTACTGTTGGATAAATGCTTCTACAGCATCCAGGAGTTTTTAGAATCTACTCTTATTTGATTATAATTACATGTTTTCTTTTTTTTTTTCCATGTAAATTTGATTTTTTGTTCGGTTTCTGATTTTGTTATTACTGCCAATAATTGTGACGTGTCCTATACAAATGTATATTTGTCTGAAAGGATTTAATAAATTCTTATTCTTATTCTTATTTCATAGGTGATATTAAAAGTATTCATAATTTTTTGGTTTTTCTCAATATTCACAATTTCAGGGGATGGGGATTCCAGCGACCATAAAAAATAATATCAAGAATCCCGACTGTCTTCGAACAGACATTTTGAACGCACCCTATCACATTTTTGGTCAACATGACAAATGCGGGTAAAAACGATGATTTTGTTTCATTTAGTGCAATTTGTGTGTGTGTGTGTGTGTAACATCAAATATAAATGATTCCATTAAGGTATTTATCAATAAATTGAATAATTTAGCACATTCTGAACAACAACAAGAACGATACAGAAGTGAACTTGATACCAACAATTGAAGACAGATTTTCCCTCGAAATAAAAAAATATTGGAACCATTGATCAGCAAATCGAACCAACTGTCCTACACTCAGACAAAACCTAGCAGAAAGGTATATTATAAAAAAATCCCATTTCATTTTATAATAGGTTATTTAATTTATAGATAGGTATATGTCTTTGGATGCCAAATTCTCTGGGGGTAGAAGGGCGAACAAAAACTGTTTCGTTTCCTGCCAGAGCTCAAGGGGCTGCATTATCCCTTATAGCATGACCAAGTTGGCATACCAAAATTTGGAAAACAGCAATGAATAAAAATCCTGGAAATATTATGCAAAAAGTGTTTTTGAAACGAGATGAAAAGTTATTGGCACAGGCCTTTAAAAGAAGTTCTGGCCCCGATATACAGGGTCTTTCACGAGGAACCTCACCCATATTTATACGGGAAACTACTGAACGTATTTTCATGGAATTCAGCACTTATAAGTATTTCACGATTCTGATGAAATCTAAAATATTTTCAAGGCATGAGCAACTTCCGTTTTTCCTGAAATGGATATTTCCATTTAGGGGCAAGGGTGTGATGCATACACTCACATTATTTTTTAACGTAGATTCAATATCTGCCATAAAAAAATGGGGTTCTAATTTGAAAAAATTGATTTATCACGATTTTGTCATCCCTAACTTTGAAAGCGATTTTTTCACCCCTTGTATCATGAATCGCGATTTCGATTTTCAAAGTGGATACATCAATCTTACATCTTGAAAAATCCCAAAAATGAAAATTTTCCATCCAAAAACCTCGAAGTTATTCTTGTTTCAGCGGAGCTCTATTTTCGATTTTTTTTTCGAATTTTCCCGCTCAGAGAGAATTTTCCAACCAAAACTGAAAAATGTTACATCAAAATAACTTGAAATTTTCTAAGGAATCTATTTCTGCAATAAAAAAATGGTGTTCTAATTTGAAAAACGGAAGTTGACGTCATTTCCGGAAAAACCGGAGGTGCTCATGCCTTGAAAATATTTTAGATTTCATCAGCATCGTGAAATACTTATAAGTACTGAATTTCATGAAAATACGTTTAGTAGTTTCCCGTATAAATATGGGTGAGGTTCCTCGTGAAAGACCCTGTATGATGGACCAGAAGCAGCTCAACCAGATATTTTCGAAGAAGAATTGAAGTAGAAAAAGGAGCAGTTTCTGGCGAAGTTGGAAGAGAAAATTGCTAGTAAAAGGAAAAAGATAGAACAACAACAAGGGGTCAGCACGAGAACAGGTTGTGCCACGAACTCAGGTTACATTATCTGACTGCTTCCACATTTGGGTCGGTAATAAAAAGAAAGGCTACCACATCTTGTCACAATTTGGTCGAAAGGCTTTTATATAACAAAAGAGAACTGAATACTGCTTCAATTGTATTTGGAAGGGAACACGAGAAGGTAGCAATAAAAAAATAAGAATAAGAAAATAATTGTAAAGATGATCCTTGTGGTTTATTTATTGACAAATTAATCCATTTCTTGCTGCTTCTCCTGATGGATTACTAGGAGAAGATAGACTCATCGAAGTGAAATGTCTATATTCCATCGGAGGAAAATTGAAAGACGAAAAAAATAAGTCCACTTGTAGTACCCTAGGTAATGGGATTGAATTAGTTCATCTTAAAATTAAAATTTCAAAATCATTCTATGTAAGAATATTCCAAACGTGTGGAATAGAGGCAGACACATAAATTAAAACTTCGAAGGGCTAAGATGATAAACAGTTCAAGGGTCGCGTATCCCAAAGGGTCGAGTCAATGGTTTTTTTTATCATCAGATTTTATGGTTTTTCAACCAATAGTGTAAGACCACGTCGTTTCAAACAAATTCCTTCGAGAATATTCCAAGGGGACAAAGAGGCAGGGGAGACTTCGCTTTAAATAGGGAAATTTTCGGGAATTAAGAGAGTTCCGACAGTGGCGTGAAGGAAAGAGCACGAGTCGTGCATCAGAAGGGAAAATGCGAATTGAATCGTAGGAAGTACCTGTGTTGAGTAGAAGTAAAGTTCGGTCGGTTCTCCAAAATTTGTTATGTAACTTAAGGGTAATTTGTGAGTAATTCATTTTTTTTGTGATTAACAGCAAGTGTTTTCGTGAGTGTTTGGTCTGGTAAGAGAGAACTTTTCATTACTAAATAGGAATTTTCAAAGATTTGAAGTAGGAACGTACAAAAAGGTACTACGTCACTCTCCATCATTTCTATTTGTTTTTGATTTATTGGTTTTTTTTTATTTACTGTTCGGTTCTTGAAAAGCTCGAGAAATAACACTTTTATTTTTTATTGAATGTAGAAGAGACAATTTTTTGTTTGTAATTTAATATATTGTTGATGTTAGTGAGAAGGTCTTTTTTTTGTTAATTTCATCCCCTCTCAGAAAAGGATTAATTTTTCATGAGACCTTGCGTTTGCTCAAGGCACGAATCCAGATTCCCTTTCGGCTGGAAAAGTGTGCAGGTTTTAAACGGTAAGATATCTCATATTTTATTTGCGGGAACAGGTGTGTTTAGAAACACCCCCGCAGGTATTACAATTTGGTGACAGCGGCGAGATAGAATATATCTGTTTTCTGAGAGTGGGTATTTTACAGTTCATTTTTAAATTTTGATAGAGGGAAAAAGTGGGAACGAAATTCAAAAATTTTTCATTTTGTTCACTGGCGATTTGAAGTGAGTAGAAAGAGAGAGTTGAGACGTTAGTCCATCGGAAAATATCATTTTTTTTTTGTTAGAGATTTTTTTGTGAAGGTTATTGAATTCTGGTTTTGTTTGTGCTAATTACTAGTTCTTTTTTTTGCAGGAATAATAGTTCGTCTTCAGTTGGAAATAATTACGTTTTTGATTGATCTGAATTCACCTGTTGATTTGTGTGTGTTTCTTTTCAGGGAAGAAAATTTTAGTTTGTTTGCAGTTTCAGATCGTATCACACTGCAGTTAGACCAGGGTTTTCAGGTAAACGAGGAACATCAGGAAAAGGTAGGAATTTTTTTTTCTTTCGTTTTTTTTAGTTTTGCGTATCAAACAAAAATGGCAACTACTCCCTCTGTAACTAACACCGATAAAGTTTTCCCGTCAATGATGTATTCCCTTGGTATGATAGCGAGCACGTTAGATGACTTCACCGGTGACGATGCGGTCAAGTATTTCGACAAATTAGAATTACGGTCCAAATTAGATGGGTGGACGGAAGAGGACACGCTGAAATTACTCAAATTCAAACTAAGTGGTGAAGCGTATGATTTTTTCAAGTCGGATATATCCTTCGATAAATTTAACTATGCGGACTTCAAAGCAAAATTGTTGAAGAAATTCACTCCATCCAGATTCCCAGGAGAGAACCAGTGGAACTTATATCGGTGTTTTCAAGGACAAAATGAAGATGTTTCTTCATTTTGTACTAGGTTACGGATCATAGGGGCAGATCTTTTGCAGGATGATCTCGTTGGGGCCACTAAGGAAGAAGAAGCGGGATTAAAGAAGAAAAATAGGGAGCTGATTTTGAACCAATTCAAAATGGGGCTAAGGAAGGATTTATTGAAGGACACTGGAATCTGGTTGTTGAGGGAAGACAACTTGAACTTAGAAAAAGCAGAGGAAATTGTCAAATTACAGGAATCGATTTTAATGATGGTACAGGGGTACACATCGAATGTAAGGATTGCGACAGTGGGTGTTGGGAATTTATGCGGAAGAATAGGGTATTTTACAAGGGAAAGTAGTCACAGAGGTAGGCGAGAGGGTCCGAGGAGAATTAGAAGAAAAAAATGTTTTTCTTGTGGTCAGGAGGGACACTTCGTTCGGGAGTGTCGAAATCAGGGAATGACAGGTAGTACTAAACAAAGTGTTATGGTTATTCCGGAAGTAAACGTCGAAGAGATAGATAATATACCGCATATCATCGAAGCAAGGGTGAATGGGACACTAACCCAATGTTTGGTAGATACAGGGGCGGCTGTCACACTTATCCAACGGGGTTTGGTTTCAAGGGGCGAAATCAACACGAACGAAGCCAACAAATATCGGCTTTCGAGTGTGTCAGGACACTCTATAAAATCTTGGGGTACGGTCCATATTTCAATTGGACCCGAAAACGAAGAGTGGAGTTCTACCTGGACGGCCGTGGTGTGTGACGATATTACTTTAGGGAATGTCCAAGTTATTCTGGGGAGGGATTTCCTGTATGCGAATCATGCACATATAGATTATGTACATGATCCATCTGTGACCATAAGAGGAACCATTTTCAAGCTTTTGGGTAAAGAAATTCCCGAGGAATTTACCTTTCTGGACGTTAGAGAGATTGGACAGATCTCCAGACAGGGAGAACAAACACAGAGAATTGGGAGTAGAAACACTCACAGGGATTCTTTCACACAAATTGATAATAAGGTGGCCAATACCGACGTCGAAATGTCGAAAAAACCAGTGGAGAGTGGGAAACCAAAAGTAGGAATAATTTGTGTAAATGCAGACACACAAACGGAAGAACATTTTGGGGGATTCGAAACTGGGCCGGAAATTTTGGAAAGTGTTAAATCAAAGGTCGAAACAATTTGTGTGGATGCAGAGGCTCAAACCGAACAATTTAACGAAGAAACGCTGGGAAAATCAAGGAGAAAGACGAAAAAATGTAAGGTGAAGGATCGCGAAAAATACGAATCATCGAGAGTTTTTGGGGGTGATCATCAATTCGAGTTGGGGGATAAGGTACTCTTGAGAGAAATGCGTGGGTCATCTAAGGAAATAGGGGAAAGCTGGATTGGTCCATATCAAATAACAAGATTTCGAAGTAATGAGACATGCCAGATAAAGGAATGTGGGGGTATTGAAGAAAAAGTTGTCCGTGTCGATAGGCTGACAATTTACTTCGAATCAGATGAGGAGCTCTATAGTGATGAGGAAGAATGGCTGGAAGAGCCAGTCTTTGCTTTGGGAAGGTCCAGAAAAATTGCACGTCCACCAGACCGATGGACCTACTATTGAAGAAACCCTATTTCCGCACGGAGTGGTTTGAGAACCATTGGGCAGTGACGACCCCACGTTCCGAGTTAATAATTAAGTACCTAATCATGCAAAGGCCATTTCATTCATTTTAAAATTGTTTTATTGGTAAAGTTTACAGGGGCAATTCTAGTTTTAGTAGCCCAATTTTCTAATTGTGATTCCAAATTTTTAGGTTCCAAGGTCATTTCCGTTGGAATTAACTTTAGTAAAATTTTTGGAGAAAAATCAATGTAGCTGTGTTTCAGAATTTTGAGTACATTATTCAGAAGAAGCAGTTAAGGTACGATTAAATTTTTTTTGAGGCCTCTATTCAAAAAATTTAAAAAGGGGAATAGAATTTTGTTTTGTTAGTTTAACGGTATATTATTGCGGATTTTGAAGTTATTCTTTCAAATTGGATTGGATGGTATATGAAGATAATCTGAAACAGATTATAAGGAAGCGTTTTGGTCGCTGGTTAACGCGAGCACAAGGCCTTGCATGTTATGGATGATTATTTTTTTATTGTTTTGCATTTTTTTCAATAAGTTTCAGATTGTACTGATCACACAATCATTTTGATGTGATTTTTTTTTATTAAAATGGATAAATTCAAATTTTTTTTGTGTATTCGTGTATTTATTTGAAATTGAAGTAAGCTTAAGAACAATGCGCGCATAAGGACAATAAAGACAATCAACGGAAAGTTCTGTGATCGACGAGAAGCGAAAATAATCATCAGGCCATCATCAGACGAATAACCTTCCTGTCCAGCCCCACCTGATTATTAGGCGATCATGAAAAACGCGATTCCGCAGGTGTTACGCATCGAGATGTCTATGGAAGAAAAATCTGACAACCTAGCTGGTTGAAAGATATTCATGGTAAAATAAATTACGAAAATCGTGTAAGTCAAAGAGTAAATGGTTCGAATTTCATCTTCCGAAATTGGGTACGACAACAACGACGCTAGACGATTAAGTACCACCCTCATCGATCAATCAACGAGAACCGAAGAAATTCGATATGTCTGCAGTTTTATCTATACTGCGGGGATGTAACATGCCACCAGGGGTGCTAGAGACAACAAATTTGGACAAACGGTGACAGGGCATAAACAATAATGATGCTACTGGGAGTGCGACATAAGTAGAGGTAGAGCAGTGGCGTAACAACAGCGTGAGAGACTTTGGGTAAGCTGAAGATGTGGAAGCGAAGGTTATTCCGAAACAGAGGACCAGAAGCTACAGCGGAAGGTGATGTGTAGTGAAAACCGAGGGAGGACGCGAAAAACTCACAGAAAGATCGGGAAAGGTGCGCGCAAGACAATTGTTCGAAAGTTATGGTTATGGACAAACGAGAATATATTATGATTGTCAATTTTGAAAATTTTTGTAAAGTATAGTAGATCATAGGTTTTGCGAATTTTTTATTATTGGTATCTTATGTTTCATATGGCTATGTGCACGTAATGTTTTTTTTTATTATTGATTTTCAGGCAGTAATAATGTTATTGAACTGGGAAGAAATGGATGCATGTATGAGTTCAGGTAATTCTATAGAGATAAAATGTTTGTTTCGTGTCAAGTAGGATAGTGACATTTTATAAGTAGGGGCATGAGGGAAAAGTTTTGGCGATGTGGAGCCAAATCTTTTTTATTGGGGAGAGTGTTGTAGTACCCTAGGTAATGGGATTGAATTAGTTCATCTTAAAATTAAAATTTCAAAATCATTCTATGTAAGAATATTCCAAACGTGTGGAATAGAGGCAGACACATAAATTAAAACTTCGAAGGGCTAAGATGATAAACAGTTCAAGGGTCGCGTATCCCAAAGGGTCGAGTCAACGGTTTTTTTTATCATCAGATTTTATGGTTTTTCAACCAATAGTGTAAGACCACGTCGTTTCAAACAAATTCCTTCGAGAATATTCCAAGGGGACAAAGAGGCAGGGGAGACTTCGCTTTAAATAGGGAAATTTTCGGGAATTAAGGGAGTTCCGACAGTGGCGTGAAGGAAAGAGCACGAGTCGTGCATCAGAAGGGAAAATGCGAATTGAATCGTAGGAAGTACCTGTGTTGAGTAGAAGTAAAGTTCGGTCGGTTCTCCAAAATTTGTTATGTAACTTAAGGGTAATTTGTGAGTAATTCATTTTTTTTTGTGATTAACAGCAAGTGTTTTCGTGAGTGTTTGGTCTGGTAAGAGAGAACTTTTCATTACTAAATAGGAATTTTCAAAGATTTGAAGTAGGAACGTACAAAAAGGTACTACGTCACTCTCCATCATTTCTATTTGTTTTTGATTTATTGGTTTTTTTTTATTTACTGTTCGGTTCTTGAAAAGCTCGAGAAATAACACTTTTATTTTTTATTGAATGTAGAAGAGACAATTTTTTGTTTGTAATTTAATATATTGTTGATGTTAGTGAGAAGGTCTTTTTTTTTTTTAATTTCATCCCCTCTCAGAAAAGGATTAATTTTTCATGAGACCTTGCGTTTGCTCAAGGCACGAATCCAGATTCCCTTTCGGCTGGAAAAGTGTGCAGGTTTTAAACGGTAAGATATCTCATATTTTATTTGCGGGAACAGGTGTGTTTAGAAACACCCCCGCAGGTATTACACACTAGGAGTTTTGAGATAATTGATAATGAAATAAGGTATTGCCTTTTAGAATCAGATCCTTCATATCAATTTTTCATTTATTATTCTAGGTTGAAGAAAAATCACAATTATTTTATCAAATTCAAAGGCAACTCAATATAACTCGAAGAAAATTTCAATATAAAAAGAATAGACAAAGACATATTTTGTGTCTGGGAAACTAAAATGATTCCAAAGTTGAAAACATTCTATATGGATTGCATTCTACCCGAAATTTTGGATGGGCTTCTCCCAAAAGAAATACGAATCAGGGAAAATATTATTGGAGATACAGAAAAAAAAAGCGAAAAAAGGGAGAAGTAGCATTTTTTTGAAACTTTTATTGAAATGAAACATCTGGCAAAAACATTGTTCATTTTCATTTACTTTCAACAGTTGCATTCACATTGAATTGAATGTTTAACGTATGATATTGACTTAAATTTTCTCACCCTATACTTATTGAATTACACATATGTTAACTTTTGACATATACTTCAGAAAATGACATTAAGAGCGATCAAATAGTTTTCACGAAAATGCGATGAAATCTATCTAATAGATTTGAGGTTTTTTCAGTGTCGAATGTCTTGTGCATTTTCATTCAATTTTAAAAATAATTCCTCCAAAATTCATTCTGAAAAAATCTCATTCACCCTTAGATGAAATTCTTTCGAGAATCAGACTATGAATCATAAAATCTTTCACACCGGGAGAGGTGAGTCTGAAGAAATATCCCACAAAACTCGTCCGCCATCTTGAATTTTTAAATTATAACAATAGAATAATAAAAACCTCCGACCCCGAAAACCCCTGATACCAATTTTCAATCGAATCGGACCATAATCACAAAACTCTTCGACTATCTGGTATTTTTCAATTTTAAGAGAATAACATAATCTCTGGCTCCATAAACCCCCAGATTCCGATTTTGATCGAATCGGACGATAATCACAAAACTCGTCCGACATCTTGAATTTTTGAATTTTGACAATAGAATCATAATCTCTGACCCCAAAAACCTTCATATACCAATTTTGAACCGAACCGGACCATAATCACAAACTCCTCGGCCATCTGGAATTTTTCAATTTTAACAAAAGAATCATAATCTCCGACTCCCAAAACCCCCAGATAGCAATTTCGTATCGAATCGGTCCATAATCGATGTCCGTATTCACATTAAAAATGAATTCGCCTTGGAAATAGTTTATATTAGACTATATTTTAAAAGGATCTGAAAATCTTCCTTGAATGATTTTCGATACATTCTGTGATTCCATTACACAGGTGATAGAACTACCATTTAAAAAAATTATAAACAAGCGGCAGTCCGGGGCACATGTCACAGTGATCTGTTCTACGCATTAGAATTCTTTGCAAATTCGTAAGATAAGTAGACAAAAAACATTAGATGTTGATATCTACGGAAGAGCAGGAGAGGAAGCAGGTTCGGGCTGAGGAATTTTCAGATTCACCTAGAAACTAGAAAATATTCTAGTTTCATTTTCTCGAAACAGGGGCATCATTCATATACATTTTTTTTGATAAAATGACTTATTTTGATGACTTTTACCATCTGTCGAAAGAAAAGCCGCATCTTAAAATACACACTATATAATAATCTGAAATTTTCGTGCAAACTTTTAGATTACCACAAAAACGAACACGTTCGTAATTTGGGAGAACAAGCACCGATTCGGTATTGTACAGGGTGGACAGCTTTCGATGATTCAGTACTACAAATCCTGAACTATAAGAGATAGAAAAAAAGTGAGATACATGTCATGTTCTCTTTTTTCGAGAAACAGAAATTGCTGAAAACCCCAAGTTGCTACGACGTCTAGTTCTCGAGCTTCAGGGCGATTTTGGTATTTGATCCATTTTTATAATTGACTATAACTTCCGTAATATAGGATCTACGTTCTCGAAATGAACACATTAAATTTCGAAGCTACAACAAAAATTTTTTTTTTCAAATGGAAACCATAATGGTAGATGATATTTCCAAATCGATTTTCATTCAACGATTTCAAAAATATATAACATCATATACTTTCGAGTTTATTATACAGGGTGAAAAAGATAAACGGTTCATATTTTCGAAAGAACCAATCGGTTTAGAAAATAAAAGTATTCCTAAGTTTTTTCAATAAAACGCGTCTTTTTCGAGTTATTCCCAATTTCACCCAATAAAATTTGACGAAAAAATCAAAAATCATAAGGAAAATCTAGATGCAACCCTGGCTTTTCAATATCACAGAATGGCTCAAATTAATAAACTTTATACAAGGTAACAATGTTGTCAGAATGTTTATCAACTTTGTCAAGACTAAAACGTCAATGGAATACAAAATTCGGATATTAATGAAGAATATTTCATACAAATCACGTATTAAATTGAAATTAATGAAAAATACTATGATACCTGATAATCTGTGGCGATGTTTCTATCCAAACAATATCCTCTTGGGATTTTATAAACTCACTTCACGGTTATAATCACATTAATTCACTTTCACTGAAAATCTCTTCACATCAACTCTTCGCATTCTTCACTGTGAAGTGTGAATAAACAAATCGACAAATCTCCATCAAGCCGCTTTAAGCATGCTTACTCCAACAACCACAGACCAACTGTTCGGTCTACGGAACAACGGTTGGTCTTGCGCATTGAGATCGTAGCGCTCTATCGGCAAGAATCAGAACATTTCCAAAGAGGCACGACAAGACGCCATCAGCCAAAACTAAACAAAACTACTAAATAGTGTCTTTGCGTTAGTTCATCCCTTGATGATAGAGGACATACCTACTGCTTCCTTGTTTAAAGAGAAAATCAACACAATCTGGCATCGCCTTCTCAAACGTTCTATGATAGAGTTCATAGAATATAGTTCGATGGGTTAGGTTAGGTCATTGACCTCGAATCATTCGACCTAATTTAATGGAGTTATGTTCGATTAGTGTAAAAACAATTCTTTTTGAGATAGTTTTGGGAGAAAGGGGAGAATATAAACAAGTTATTAGTGCTCAAAAACTAATATTCATGAAAATCGAAGCAGGAACTTCTTTTGGTGGGAGTAATATGGCTTTCTAGTTGCGGATATAATCAGATGAAACTTACTCTTTTGTTAAGAAGTATCTTAACATTCTCATTCGAATAAGGTTAGTACTCGAGTATTTCCTAAATATATCAACTCAATTTCAATCGAGAAATATGAATTTTGCATCAATTCCAGAGAATTATATCAGGAACGTAATAACCCCAATTTTTTTTAAATGGCTATATCTTTTCAACAGAGAATTCGGGAAAATAGAAAATGAAAAAAAGGTTTCATTTGACCTGAAGAATCTTCAGTTAAAATATTTGTACAAGTCGAAGACTCACCCTGTATATCGAAAATTTCTAAAAAACACTTTTCGTTCAACAAAATCCGAGGAGGCTTTGAGTCACTTCCTTGACCAGGCAGTCATAGAATTCCATGTCTTATTTATTCTCACTTGTCAAATTCGATTTCATCATTGTTGTATCGTCTGGCGCTTCTATAGTACATTGTTTACCTTGTAGGAAAAGCCTTACATTCGTCGAGGCGTAAGCCGAGGCTTAGCAACACAGAGTCCAGGAATGTGGCTTTTCCTACGAGGTAAACATTAGTATATTATTTCAAAAGGAGGAGAAGTGTCACTTTTTATGGCGAGCTTGAGTTTGGTAATTGAAAGCGAGCCATGAAAAGTCACTTCTCCTGCGAATGGAATATGTTATTTTATTTTCAAACATCTTCAAATTCCTGGAAATCTGAATAATATCGACATTTACGATCGTTATAATTGAGTGAAAAATGTTACATTTGTATAGTTACGGTTGTCTTGCAAAACTAGTCCCTTGCATAACAACACTTTTCATGCCGCCGGACGGAAAAGTAAGCCATAGCAACTATTTCTCCGCCTAGGCGGAGAAATAGAACTTTTCTGTGATCCTGTCAGTCGAGAAATGACGTTGTTATCGTTGTTATCACAGAGAAGGTTTATTTCTCCGCCTAGGCGGAGAAATAGTTGCTATGGCTTACTTTTACCTCCGGCGCGGCGGCAGGAAAGTGTTGTTATGCAAGGGACTGATTTTGCAAGACAACCGTAACAATACAAATGTTACATTTTTCACTCAATTATAACGATCGTAAATGTCAATCCAAAAGAGGATATTCCGATTCCCAGGAATTTCAAGCTGTTTGAAAATAAAATGACATATTCCATTCGAAGGAGAAGTGACTTTTCATGGCTCGTTTTCAATTACTAAAGCTCGCAATGACAAGTGATACTTCTCCTCCTTATGAAATAAAATACTATTTCCGCAAATCGTTTGAAATTCGACAGATTTTAATGAATTTTGAAGAAAATCGCGAATTATTCGATTCATAAATAAATGGAGCTTTGAAATCCGGAATGGCATTGGTTGCGTTACTATGGACACGTATTAATGCTGAATTGTCAAACTTGATATGATATTAATTCAATTGCTTGTCTTTTCGAAGACAAAACAGTGTAAAATGATGAGTGATGATGAATTTTACATTTCTGGGACTCGTCCAGAGTTGTTTGAGGAAGTAAATGCATGCTCCATTAGAATTATTGCCAAAGAAATCTAGAGAAAAGTACGAATATGCTTATATAGAATTTCCTAACGGTTGGGAAATCTTGACTTTTTCTATGACAAATTTTGTTAGAAATGTCAAAATTTCCTAGCGATTTGCGGAAAAACTTTTTGCAGTCATTACTCATCATATTTGTAATAACGAGATAAGAAACCTCAATTTATTATACAATTTCATAAAGAGGAAAATCTAATTACTTCACATGAATTTACATTCTTGTTGTCAGTTTGAGCATTGAATAAAACGTGTAGTTTTTTTATATAACTCAATTGACTTTCTAAAGAATCAATTGTTTTTCAATAATTTTTTATAATTATTTTCACAAATTTCAAATAACATGAAAAAGCTGAGCATTTTAAAATTTTCAATAATTTATTATTAGCATTAATCACGAATCTTCAAAATTTGAAATATATTTAATATATTTTTCCGCAAATCGCTAGGAAATTTTGACATTCCTAACAAAATTTGTCATAGAAAGAGTCAAGATTTCCCAACTGTAAGGAAATGATATTTCCTTACAGTTGTCAGTGTTCTACATATGCATATTCGTACTTTTCTCTAGATTTCTTTGCCAGTAATTCTAATGAAGCAGTATTCACTGCCTCAACCAGCTCTGAAGGAGTCCCAGAAATGGAAAATTCATCATCACTTATCATTTTACACTGTTTTGTCTTCGAAAACACCAGCAATTAAATAATTAATATTCGTCATGTTTGACAATTCAACATTAATACTTTTTCATAGAAACGCAACCAATTTCATTCCGAATTTCAATGCTCCATTTATTTATGAATGGAATAATTCGCGACTTTTTTCAAAATTTATCAAAATCTGTCGAATTTCAAACGATTTGCGGAAAAATAGTATGTTTACCTCGTAGGAAAAGCCACATTCCTGGACTCTGTGTTGCTAAGTCTCGGCTTACGCCTCGACTTAGCAATCTTCACGATCGTCCAGGAATGTGAGGCTTTTCCTACCCGGTAAACAATGTACTATATAGTACAAAATAATTCCACATTTCTATTAACGTAAGAAGTATTGTGTCCTTTAGATATAGATTTCAGGTATGTTTTTGCAGTGGAAGGACAGGTAAATAAACTATTCTCAGTAAATTGCCAACGTTTCGATCACTTAATTATGATCTTCTTCAGGGCTAAAATATGATATCGATGAAATGTCGGAACAGCGACACTAACTCTTTTTACATCACACACAATTTAAAACAACGGTATGAAAACTGGTCAACCCTCAAACATCAAAAATAACACCCATTAATACACTTAAACATATTCAAAATAGAATGAAACTCCGCTCAGAGAGAAATCATCAAGTGTAAAAACCAAACAATGAACAAATTGCAAGACCGCGGTAAAAAACACAACGAGCATACCTTTTTACATGAATATTTTCACCTCTTCATGAATACTTGCGAATTTTTTGCTGGGCTGATACGTCTTAATCTTATAATTGTCTGAATCAGACACGGGTCAATAAATTATAAAAATCAATTCAAAATTCGATGGAATATCCTAAAAACTCATCAGTTCATTCCCAATCAGACTACCGAATGAAATCTGTCAACATGCTGACAGATGCCCCAACAAAGATAAGGATTGTTGGCATGTTCGGGCTTACGAAAGACCCACAAAACAGAAATATCTCTTAGACCAGTAGTTAATTGTATCAATGCCCCTTCTTATAACTTGAGTAAGTTCATTCATAGAATATTGTCACAGGTTACATCAGCGATAGAATTCAACGTGACGAATTCAATGCAATTCAGAGATTATGTTAGAACCTTAACACTCGAGGAGGACCATGAATTAGTTTCGTTAGACGTGGTATCTTTATACACTAACATCCCAAAATCTCTAACCATACAAATAATTAAAAAGCGATGGCGATTTATATCAGCATACACTGATATTCCACTAGAATAGTTCTGTAAAATAATTGATTATATATTTGAGTCCAGCTACTTTTCTTTTGACAACATTATATACCAACAGATTAAAGGTACAGCAATGGGTAACCCCGCCAGTCCAACATTGGCTAATATCGTGATGTCCGAATTGGTTTCTAGTTCGTTGACCGTCCTTCCGTTCAGGATGGGTTTTTTCAAATGTGGATGACTCTATTATGTCCATCCCAAAAGACAGAAAAAACGATTTACTTCAAGTTTTCAATAATTTCCATCTCCGGTTAAAGTTCACCATCGAGAGTGAAGAGGATTCTGAAATAACTTTCTTGGATATCAAGTTGATACATAATGACGACGGAACTCTGTCCACCAACTGGTTCACAAAATCCACATCTTCGGGTCGTCTGCTGAATTGTAAATCGGCTCATTCTACCACACAGAAAATAGGCACAATTAAAAACCTTATTTTTCGAGTCTTCGAACTGAGTGACGAGAAATTTCATGATGAGAATGAAATCAAAGTAATCAACATTTTGGAAAAAAATAATTATCCAAAAGCTCTGACAAAGAAACTAATATCACAGTACAAACAGCAGAACAGTAATACGGTTGAAAGTAATAGTAATAAAGAACAATCTAACTCGATACGTACTTCTTATTTCAAGTTTCCGTACATAAGAGGCCTTTCCGAGAGCTTAAACAAATTAGTACAGTCAATTAACCCAGGATGAAAACTAGCTTTCTACCCTGTACAGACAGTCAATTGCATATTCTCCAAACTTAAAGATCCTACCCCTATGAGTTTGAGATCCAATGTTATATATAAGATCCCATGCAATAATTGTCCGAAATGTTATATCGGAATGACAAAACAATATATAAAAAATCGAGTCCGCCAACATATATAGGTACGACTGTAAACCGATTAATGAAAATAAGAACGAAAAAACCGCCCTAGCCCTCCATCATTTTGTAGAAAAACATGACTTTAGTTTTGGCGATTTTGAAATTCTTGACTGTGAAAGCAACTACCAAAAACGATGTTTGAGTGAGATGATTCAAATTTCAATTAATGATACCGTCAATTTGAGAACCGACGTGTCCAATCTGAGTGCGATATACAGGGTCTTTCACGAGGAACCTCACCCATATTTATACGGGAAACAACTGAACGTATTTTCATGAAATTCAGCACTTATAAGTATTTCACGATGCTGATGAAATCTAAAATATTTTCAAGGCATGAGAGCACCTCCGGTTTTGCCGGAAATGACGTCAACTTCCGTTTTTCAAATTAGAACACCATTTTTTTATTGCAGAAATAGATTCCTTAGAAAATTTCAAGTTATTTTGATGTAACATTTTTCAGTTTTGGTTGGAAAATTATCTCTGAGCGGGAAAATTCGAAAAAAAAATCGAAAATAGAGCTCCGCTGAAACAAGAATAACTTCGAGGTTTTTGGATGGAAAATTTTCATTTTTGGGATTTTTCAAGATGTAAGATTGATGTATCCACTTTAGAAATCGAAATCGCGATTCATGATACAGGGGGTGAAAAAATCGCTTTCAAAGTTAGGGATGACAAAATCGTGAAAAATCAATTTTTTCAAATCAGAACCCCATTTTTTTAGGCAGATATTGAATCTACGTTAAAAAATAATGTGAGTGTATGCATCACACCCTTGCCCTAAAATTGATATTTTCTGAGTTAATATTCACTCTAGGGCAAGGGTGTGATGCATACACTCACATTATTTTTTAACGTAGATTCAATATCTGCCATAAAAAAATGGGGTTCTAATTTGAAAAAATTGATTTTTCACGATTTTGTCATCCCTAACTTTGAAAGCGATTTTTTCACCCCCTGTATCATGAATCGCGATTTCGATTTTTAAAGTGGATACATCAATCTTACATCTTGAAAAATCCCAGAAATGAAAATTTTCCATCCAAAAACCTCGAAGTTATTCTTGTTTCAGCGGAGCTGCTCTATTTTCGATTTTTTTTTCGAATTTTCCCGCTCAGAGAGAATTTTCCAACCAAAACTGAAAAATGTTACATCAAAATAACTTGAAATTTTCTAAGGAATCTATTTCTGCAATAAAAAAAATGGTGTTCTAATTTGAAAAACGGAAGTTGACGTCATTTCCGGAAAAACCGGAGGTGCTCTCATGCCTTGAAAATATTTTAGATTTCATCAGCATCGTGAAATACTTATAAGTGCTGAATTTCATGAAAATACGTTCAGTAGTTTCCCGTATAAATATGGGTGAGGTTCCTCGTGAAAGACCCTGTATAGGTGGTAATTCACGCACAGATGCTCTAGCAGTGCGAGATAGCTTCAAAAGCTATTTCAACTCAGCCGCAGGGTCGATAGAATGACAATTGAAGAGAGTTCGGGCCGGAAGGCATGAAAATGTACGAGTTGATATACCTAATATGCAGGTATACAGGGTGGCCACTTTTTCAATGGCATTGTATTGGTAACTTTTAAACCATAAGAGTTAGAAGGTCGGTCAAATGGAGAAAAAGTTGTATCCATAGAAGCATTGTCAAGCAGTTCAAACAAATCGAGATTATCAGGGCCGGTTTTTGAGATATCATAAGAAAAGTAAATTCTGTCATTTTGATTTTTATTTTTTTCTCACTTTATTTCGAATATTATCAAAAAATGTTACAGGAATTTTTTATTCGACAGTAAATTATCTTCAAAATGACATAATCAGATTTCGTATCCAACGTTTCGTTTTTCCTGGGCCACCTTCAACCTTATTTTTTTCAATACGGACCTGCATATTTTATGACACTTTTCGAAATAACTTTTACCGCTGAATTCAACGATATATCATACAATGTCATCCAAAGTTGATTTTACAAAATGGTGGAAATTTCGAACACTTACGTCATTAATGTTCATCATTTACCTTCGAATAATCATTCAATTTGTCTTTCATTGAATGATATTTTCGTTTAATTATTATGAATTAGGTTCTTCACCTCTTGAAATAAGTGAATAATTATTACTTGTTTCTTGATTTGATTCTATTACGTATTATTTATTTACAAATTTCAAGACTTGAAAAACCTAATTCATAATAATTAAACGAAAATATCATTTGATGAAAGCCAAATGAAATGATTATTCGAAGGTAAATGATGAACATTAATGACGTAAGTGTTCGAAATTTCCACCATTTTGTAAAATCAACTTTGAATGACATTGTATGATATATCGTTGAATTCAGCGTTAAAAGTTATTTCGGAAAGTGTCATAAAATATGCAGGTCCGTATTGAAAAAAATAAGGTTGAGGGTTACCCAGGAAGAACGAAACGTTGGATACGAAATCTGATTATGTCATTTTGAAGATAATTTACTGTCAAATAAAAAATTCCTGTAACATTTCTTGATAATATTCGAAATAAAGTGAGAAAAAAATAAAAATCAGAATGACAGAATTTACTTTTCTTATGATATCTCAAAAACCGGCCCTGATAATCTCGATTTGTTTGAACTGCTTGACAATGCTTCTATGAATGCAACTTTTTCTCCATTTGACCGATCTTCTAACTCTTATGGTTTAAAAGTTACCAATACAATGCCATTGAAAAAGTGGCCACCCTGTATACCTACATAATAATGAAACTGAACAAACTTACTTTTTTCATTTAATCGGTCTCCAATAAAATACATAGCGGCAACGGCAGGTGCTGAGCAAGCGCGTCTACAGATCGGAATCCGGATGACGTCATCGGCATGCTTCGGATTCCGTTGAGCCTCGAAGCGACTGCGCCGACAATGCCGATGCTCCGGTGCGTACCTGTGGACGGGCTTGCCGCTTGCATGAGTTTCTATACAAAGAATACTGAAATCCGTATGATCCGATCCTTCCGATGCGTCCGGTGCGGACCTGTCTGTGGACGCTTAGCTGAAACCCTCTTTTGTCGCTTCTGCTCAGACGTCTGCCGACGAAATGCAAACGCAGCGGGCCTGACTGATGCTCGTGCTGGTTTCATCGGTCGACTGATGATAGTGATGATACGCAGGCATGAAAAAGGATCGCAAAATCCAGTTCAAACGCCGGCTATGACTGACCATCAGGACTAAAGCGGCCCCTAGACGGTCAATCATGAATGACAGTCTGACTGAACAATAAGATTGCCAATCCTGCCTTCAATCTTGAAGCCCCTACACATATCATTCAAACTGACAGTCTGATTGAAATGACTTCAGCTCAGTTGAAATTTAAACACCGAATAGTACGCTTCTAATTATTATTAGTATAATGTCTCCAAATAAAAAAAGTGAAAATAAGGCTTGTTTGGCCATTATCCTTGCATTGGGCACCAAGAAGACAATAAAACGTCTTTCACTGTGGCATTTGGTTTTATTTCTTCATATATGTTGAGGAATTTTTCCAATGCAACATTTTTTATATTTATTCATGTAACTGGGATGGGATTTATTCCACAGTTCGGGGAAAGATTCATAAACACTCATGAACCTTTGAAGGCAATTTCGATCGTCAACCCTTTGGGGCAACTCAGCGAAATCCTCGTTAAAGTTTTGCGAGCATTTCCTCCATGATTGCATTGATAAGACTGAGGAAAAGAATGATAAGATCACTACACCACCATTCAGACTGTCAGTCTCCCCTCCACTCAACGGGATAGAACCTCGGATTTCAAAATATTTGGAAATCCGTCAGTCCATTCGTCATTCCATCAGTATAGACCTTACACCTTCAATCGGAATGTCAATCTTCGCTCTGATTGTCATTCTGAATGATCGTGTAGGGGCCCTATAAAATCATCAGTCGCATGTGAAATGGCTCTCAAGCTGAATTTCCATGCATCCGTCATCCGATGATACGACGTATGCCGGATGACGGATGCATGGAAATCCAGCACTGAAATGATATTGCTATCCTTTATGCTATCTTCGTCTCACTCATTGAGAACTAAAAAATGGAAAGCCTGCACAGAGCACGTAGAAAAAGAAATGAGAGGAGATTAGTCAAAATATAAGCAATGTTATGAAATGCTGACAAAACCTTTCATTATGAACATGACGAGTTCTGCCCAGATGAGGAAATAAACATGTTGTGGTTGTTGAAACAGAATACCTAATAGGAATATTTATATTTTTCATATTCCATATTTTACACCTTCATTGTTAACAAATATTGGATGTTACAATGTCATGACAAAATTCTTCATATATTAAATAGATCCATTGGTTAAGTTTTGTTTCTGTCTTGATATCTATTACAAATTTCCCAATCCTTTCACTTTGCAGTAACACGCTTCAAATTATCGACTAGATTTTTTCGGTTTAGCGAATATTCATATTGAACATTGAAAAGTACCGTACTATTTAATCACCCACGATATTTTTCGTTATCAAACCAGAATTTCCAGGCTGTATGCTCCTATAATTGATCGTAAGATCGAAAATGTATCAATACAAGATGAAAATAATATACTGCTGGTATACAGATTCACACACTGGTAATCGTATGTGAAAATTGGGAACATTTTCGTGTTCAAAGTTCCTTACTTCAAAGAAATATCGTTCAATTTTTAGGTTATTTCTATATCTATGATGGAAGCACAGAAAATTTTTAGTTACTTTTTTGTAACTAGAAATAAAGCTGCGACTGGACTTTCAAGGCCTGCTCTGATGTCATTCTTGGATGGACTATATGTGCGTGTATCCTGTTTATAACTCATGAATTTAAAAACTGAATTGACATTTCTATGATAACGACACCGTTTTAATACGAGTGACGTTTACTTCGAAATGTTTTTGAAATAGTTTTGAATCGTGATTCACACGAAAAAATAGCTTTGCATTCTTCCTTGAATTCTGCATGTTCTGCATTCAATGTATGATATGTGCAACCACTTCAAGCGGTTGTGGAGTTATTGCCTTGTACCATATGATTGAGGGGTTCGAAAGTGAAAAATATTCTAAGCCCAAAAATCCATGTTTGTAATTTTTTGATAACGTAGTTAGTCAATTAATGGAAGTGACCAATGAGAAGCGCCCAACAGAAGAATAAGTAGGCAGTGGCGACGCGAGAGAGAGACGACAGAGCTGCTGCCGGCTTTTCACGCAGTAAATCGAGACTGGCGTCTCACTCTCGAGTGCCCACTGCCTACTTATGCGTCTGAAGGGCGCTCCTGATTGGTCACCTTCATTAATTAATTACGAATTAACTACGTTATCAAAAAATTTCAAACATGGATTTTTGGGCTTAGAATATTTCTCACTTTCGATCCCCTCAATGGCGTGCGCGACTTCTGGGATACTCTGTATGATAAAATATCGCTTTCCGTCGAAGAAACGAATATGATGAATCAGTGGATTCGATATCATAGAGATGTATCGAATAGCTGTCAGTCAGATTGTACCTTTGACGGTGAGCGGAGATATGAGTACATTGTGTTTTCTTCTGACCTTCTTAAGTGTTTTACTGAGTGACCCTAGTTATAAGAAACTTAGATATAGGGCAGGACACTACAAGCCTGATTGTCAAATTTGTTGACAGAAAGAGTGTCGCAAATTGGTGTTCATATCTCCAAAATCCCTCATTTTAAGAATTTCTTTTTGCAACAGTGGAAAAAAAGAATGTTAGCTGTTACTGCTGTTACCGATGATACGACCGTCCGATCGTCTTGTGATTGGCCGAAATATTCAAATATGAAAATTTCTGCCAATCACAGCATTAGGAATATCGTATAATATCGTTTTTGAAAGTATGTAATCTTCGAAAAAATCGCTGTTAAATCATTAAAAACTCAATAACAACTTGAATCGATCCAATTAGCCTCAGCGTTTGTTGATGTACAGGGTATCCCATTTTGGGACTTTCACGGGATATCTCCGTTAATTTTAACGTTAGCGGGATGCGGTTTTCGCGACAGTCTGCTACTTTTTTGTGAAACTAAAGATGGCGCAATCAGTTTTTGCATAGCCCTCTTAGTTTTTGCTATACAGGCTGGAAATGAAAAGTATCACTTTTTAATCACCCTCCGTATCTCAGTTGTGCTTGAACTTGGAGAAATGGTTGAAACGCATTCCTATAAAATTTTTTCCTTAGAATCCAGTGGCGTAGTTAGTTTTTCAATTAAACTTTCCGTTTTTGAGTTACTGAGCAAACATGTTTTTTTAAATTGGACACACTGTATATTATTTTTTATTCTTATTAAGCACAATCTCAGCTTTTCAAAAACATATCATTATATGCATTCATTTTCAAAAACAAGCTCAGAATTCAAGATTTTGTAATTCAATTTTCAATAACTAAGTAGTAGGCCATGACTGTTCATTGAAAACAAAAAATAAATGTCAAGATTCCGTTAGAACTCGAAAATAATGTTAACATAATATCTACATCACATGATCTAATATTTAACTTAATTTAATTTGCTATTTTTTGAAATTTAAATAATTTTAAAATAAATGCATAAAATAATATGTTTTTTAAAAGCTGAGATTGTGCTTAATAAGAATAAAGAATAATATACAGGGTGTCCAGTTTAAAAAAACATATGTTTGCTCAGTAATTCGAAAACGGAAAGTTTAATTGAAAAACTGACTACGCCACTGGATTCTACGGAAAAAAAATCTATAGGAATGCGTTTCAACCATTTCTCCAAGTTCAAGCACAACTGAGATACGGAGGGTGATTAAAAAGTGATACTTTTAATTTCCAGCCTGTATAGCAAAAACTAAGAGGGCTATGCAAAAACTGATTGCGCCATCTTTAGTTTCACAAAAAGCACACTGTCGCGAAAACCGCATCCCGCTAACGTTAAAAATAACGGAGATATCCCGTAAAAGTGTCCAAAATGGGATACCCTGTACATCAACAAACGCTGAGGCTAATAGGGCTATCGGAATGATACAGGGTGGCCTAACTCAGGTTGTTGTAGCGGAAAGGCTCCAAGTCAGCCAAATTGTAATATCTCGACTTAGGAATAGTTTCAGGGAGACAGGTTCTGTGTTGGAAAGACCAAGGCTTGGTGGGCGATGAAAAACAAAACCTGCTCAGGATCGTTTCATCACCGTTTCGGCGAAAAGAAACCCTACATCTAAGTGTAGAATGCTACGGAATATTCTTCAAAATGCAGATGGGGTCCAAGTTTCCATCGAAACCATCAGACGACGTTTGAGAGAGGTGAATCTAGGTTCTAGACGTCCATTAAGAGGAGTTCCATTAACACGTGACCATAAGCGTCAAAAGGCCTTCTCGGAAACTTACTCGGGTTCACTGGATCCCTAACCTTTGCGTTCGTTTACCTAATCCGAACATCCAACCCGTGTTCGGAAAGTACAGAGTTGCTAACCCGATCAGTGACTCGGGTTGATTTATCGTAACCCTACTCGAAAGCAGGGTCGCTAGATCCACCGCATGCGCACGGCAGTTTAGTTTCGTATCTGGAAAACGCGGGAATAAGCCTACCACTTTATAATAATAATATTCTATTCTATAATAATTTCATAATAATTAATCAAAAATTTTGGAAAGAGAAGAGAATTTGGCACAATGTGAAATGTGTTAAATTCCAAAAATTAACTGGAAAAAAAATCTTTAAATTATTGGTTATGTTATGAACTACTGACACTTCAAATCCTAAACCTGATAGTTCGTTAACTTAAGACCGGGTCTGTGATCCAAGAAGATCCGTCACGTGACCTCAATGGATCGAGTTAGTAACCCAGAGTAGGTTTCCGAAAAGGCCTAAAGACTAGAATGGGCAAGGCAACATATCAATTGGCGATGAATGGCGTAGTGTTCTTTTCACTGATGAATCCAGATATGGGCGATTTTCAGATTCTCGAAAAATAAGGGTAGGGACAATCCCACGCATACCCTGTAATCGTCGCTATGTCCAAGAAGTCCATCCATTCCGAGAGGGTAGTATGGTATGGGCCGGGATATGTTTCAACGGGCGCACAGATCTACACATTTGTCCTGGGAATATGACCGCCTTACACTATAGGGATCATGTCATGGACAATGTTGTGCCAAATTTTTACGCTGCTATTGGTGAAACTTTTCAATTTCTAGACGATAATGCTAGACCGCACCGTGCAGCCATAGTTGATGAGAATGCGCGCGAGGAGCTTGGTATTCCACATTTACCAATACCTCCGCACTCACCTGATTTGAATTGCATACAACATGCATGGGATATGCTCCAAAGAAGACCTACCCCAGAATCCTAAAGGTCGCCGTTTGAAGCGCGTAGGACAAATCAACCGATAGAGGCGCCACCGTGCATTTTATGGAATATCTCCATAGAACTTACATTATCTCTATGAGTTCTATGAATATCTCTCTAATCATGAATGAAATGTACAATGGCGCTGTCTATCCGAAACTATGAACAGCTATAGCCGCGTTCGGCATTGACATCGCAGATCAGAGAGATTTTTTGGCACGTGACTGCAGATATGTCTGACAAATTTGGAATAATCGAACGATCTAGATAAAAAATTGACAAGTATTTGTTTATAACTACAAACGTCATTTTGAAAGATTTCCCGCGACGGTCTTGTTACATGAAGTATTTATTGTATTATGGCTGGAAGTGGAATTAAAAGGGATCTAAAACTTGCCATTCTAACAGTGGCAAATGGCAATTTTTTGTTTGATGAGGGTGAAGCTGATGTAAATATTAAAGAGAAAGTCAATAATTTTGCTGAACTGATCGTGCCTCGGTACGCTAGCAGGGCTTGGGCATTCTATCAGAGACAGTTCTACACTGCCAATATATGGTGTTTCAAACTCATCTAGAATTAAATAAATATTTTATGAAGCTATTGGCATAAGGTTGGTTAAGTGGATGAAAAGTTGAGTACCTACTTGAATGCCCAAAAATATCAATCTCTTCTTAGCAATCTTTAAAAATGCTTCAGAAAAACAAAGTGACAAAGTTAAACTTATGAAAATTTCAGATTGTGAGTGAGAGATGATAAACCTACTAACTAAAAATAAATTGAAAAAAAGGACTACTCTGTTGTTGGCTGATAGCCAAAAGCATATTTTCCTTTTTTTTTGAATTTATTGAATTGGGAATAAAATGCTAGTGGCAATTAGCGAGGTCGACGATTTTTTTGTTTCTGTCTACCCTCAAAAGCTGCTCTTCATCCCGCAGTACATACACGGGGAGACGGAGTTTTTTCAGAGGTTTTTATCTGTTCTCGTGTATCATACGCAGAATTGTATGGTACCCCGTTTACATTCCCTCTGCTAACACATAGATTCAGAGCGGGAAAAAGATTTTTTTAAAACCATCTGTTCCTTGTCGCCATTTCTTCACACATGCCTTATGCCATATATTGTTCGATTTGTATTACTCTCTTTCAAAAGAATATATTTATATTTGAAAAGACATCTCGATATCAATAGTTAGAAATTAGAATACCCAGCAAACAAATAAAAACCTGAACCAAAACTGTCATCTGCTGACATTAACCGATTAATCTGTTCGATCCGTCTTTCGAGACCGAGCAAAAAGATTTCATCCGGATACTTCAGACGTCAATTGCCGAACGAAACAGATTTACCTCCCCTACATCCAGACGCCATTATCGAACGATAAAATTATGTCAGACAAATCCGATCGCAATGCCGAACGCGACTTATGAAATTAGTGAAAATGTGGGTAAAGCAGGAACTTTTTCCCGCTAAAATTTGAATTTGGCCATTCTCTGCCAATTCCGTATTTCAAGTTGTTTTTCTGAATGAAATTATCTGTAGATTCACTTTTAATCGGTCTTTCGTTTGAAATAAAACAGAAGCATGAGTTGGCTTATTTTCTCCTATTTTTGAAAGAAAAAAATGATTCGTTGAAATGCAATTAATCTCAATTATCTCATTAAGAACTCCAATCCTTTCTGAGTTTACCCACAAAATTTCAGTTCTCAAAGTGAAACCATTTTCAAATGCAACTTGAAATAAAAACACACTACATTGAACGCCCACCTTAAATGATCTGAGCGAGCTTCTGCCCCGTTTATGGAACCAAATTCCTCAAGAAATGTTCAACAACCTCGTGTGTAGTATGCAAAGAAAATGTCAAGCTGTTATTGATGCCCGTGAATCCATAAATTGTATTGATAGTCTTAAAATGCTTGAACTCTCTAGGAATAAAATTTCGTTATTTTACTCGATTTTTCTCAACCACCCTGTATACGCTGCTGACCTACAGGCTAAAATTAATTTGCAACTTGAAATCATATTGATATGAATTTTCATGACAAAAATCTTATTTTAACTATATTCATACACGTAACGGTCTACCGGAGAGGTATACCTGCGCAGGCATGCCTGCGCAGGTCAACCGGAGCGTGTGTGGGATTAAACCTGTGCGTGTGTGTGTGATTAAACCTGCACAGGTATGCCTGCGCAGGTATACCTCTTCGGTAGACCGTAACGTGTATGGCCAGCATTACTCATGTGGAGCAGTTTATTATACAGGAATTCTGAAAAAGGGCTTCAAAATGAGCCTCAATAAAACAATGAAATCCCATTGATTTCAAATGATAAACATGAATTTTGTAATTTCGATCGATTGCTCGTCAAGTAGTTCGAGTTTGCCAAACCTCTCATGTCTTTAAAATCAGTAGTTTTATCTACTGTTAACGAATAAAATTCGGATTTCACGACTAAAGCCAGGTTTTTTTTCTAATCATATGTTTGTGAGATTTCATTTCCATCAATTGTATACATAGTTGTTAAATTTCTCTCATGTTTCTGAATTTCGTGTGTTGGACGCTTTATATTGTCCCCAAGATAAGCGTGACACTTTCGGCTTTGCGTTTGATGATGTCCATGCGTGAGCTTTTCGAGTCCCGGATGTGGAACATTTACCTTATAATTGGAAATAATCCATAAGTGCGATATGAGATTCAGAAGTTGTACCAATTCAGGATCAAGCGTTTCTTGGTAGCTTATCATCATCCCTGGTGGCCCGATGCCACCTAGGATACCTCTTTTCTCAAATCCAAATTGGGGCGGACCGAGAATCAACGTTGAGGGCATAATTGGGGTATTGAAGTTGGTG
The DNA here is from genome assembly GCA_910592335.1 of Adalia bipunctata. Taxonomy (NCBI): domain Eukaryota; kingdom Metazoa; phylum Arthropoda; class Insecta; order Coleoptera; family Coccinellidae; genus Adalia; species Adalia bipunctata. The sequence goes on along the minus strand of OU342950.1, from coordinate 47,905,166 downwards.
AGAGTTGATTGTTAGTCGGGGAGTCGGTAGAAAGTTAAGACGATAGACGTAAAATATAGTATCCGAGATCCAAAAACAATTAGCTCTGTGTTCAGCCGTCTGTCTGATTTGACGTGTCGTCTGTGGTACTTGATTGGTCTCTGTTCCTTTTCTTTGTTTGAATGTTCATTTTAATCTTTAATTTGAATGGACACAAAATTATATATAATATGCTTTCGACTTGATGACCGACTATCATGACAATTTTGGAATCTAGAATCGTGGGTTTTATTTATTTATTTATTTAATTTTATTCACTTCTGTATCAATTTGTTCATTTTTGAATGTATAACCTAAAATGGTTGTATATTTACATTTTTATTTCTTCGGTTTTAAATTTTGCTTAATTGTATTTCAGATATCCATGGTTTGATAATGGCTAGAAACAGCCGAAACATGTCACCTGTATGATTTGAATATATGGTTCCAAATAATCGAAGTGTTTTCAAGACCTTTCGTTGCTCCTGTGAAATATAGGTTTTGCAGCCAAAGCATGCGACGAAGGTCATATTCCTAGACGACCGAAAAAAACCTACATGTTCATTAAGGTGGGCGTTCAGTGTAGTGTGTTGCTTCTTTTTATAAATACGGCGAACGTTCAACCTTTTACGGCTGAGCAAACTCCTCGAACCAAACCTTTTCCTTAAAATTTTTTTATGCACATACCATGAAGGAATTGCTTAATTTTTTTAAAGTAAAAAGTGAGGCTTCTTTTTATAAATACGGCCTATTAGCAATCATGTAAAATATGTACAACTTACTGTAAAATAGCCAATCTGCAATGGGACTGACTGCAACGCCACATTTATACACTTTCTGCTGGTTCCCTAACCCGAGAACCATGGTGGTAACGTAGCCACCATAACCCCAACCCCACAAGCCGACGCGGGTCTTGTCCAAATATTTGTACTTTTCGAACAGATACTGTAGAACCGACACCTGGTCCTGAACTTCAACACCTCCTATCTGGTGGTATAATGATTTGTCACTCAGTCCACAAGCACCTCTAACATCCAATTTCACGTAAACTACATCACTGTGGCTGGACATATATGTACCCCAGTCTACCTCGTATTCGTCAGTCACTGCTTTGCTGCCGGGCCTGCCATTACTGAAAGAAAAACTCACTTCAATCAGCGTCATTCAATGAAAATTGTAGCTGGATTATTTAAGAAGCATAGATTACCTAGTGTTGGCACTGAGTTGATTTTGTTTAAGACCTTCTTGTCGAATGAATATGCGAGATAGGTTACTACTTTTTATTTCTCTCTGAAAGGGTCTCGGTATTTTTCATTGCCGCAATAGCGCCACGACAGTGAAATATTGCGAATTATTCCAGAACTAGTACTACAATCAAGAGTCCCGGGGGTCAATTCTCGGGATCACTCGTTCGATGAACGTATACGTTCGCGAACGAATAAAATCAAACGTATAGTTCGAATACTGTCAGTTCTCGAGCATTATCACAAACTACTCGTTCCGACGAATGCATATGTTCATTTCGAACGAATAATAAACTTGGCATCGTGTCAAAATTCATAGAACAATTTGTGTTTTGATCATAGATCTATTATTTATAATGAAATTATGATATTAATCGTTCTATGCGTTTAATAATTCTGTAATGCGTCAATTGAATGAGAATTTTGAAAATACGTCGAATCATAGATGCATAGAAATATTTCTATGCATCTATGTCGAATCAAATTCATTTCGTTTTGGATCAATCGAAAATATAATTCTTGTGTGAAAAGCAGTAGCAAATAATGGAAAAGAGAAATAGGCCAATGTCATTGAAACAAAAAAATATTCTCATTGAGTTTATTCGCTGTAATCCTCAACTAAAGGAAAAATTTTCTTCAACTTTTACCCTAGGAGAAGTGAGAAATCTCTAACTATTTGTTTGTTGAAACGAAATATACGAACAAACATTTTATCTGATAAATTATCAAATGGATGTTTCCTGAATTGATCATAATAATGTCTTTCGCGACCTTCTTGCACTAACATTTCGGCCTCATCCACAATATTATTCATATTTTGTAATACAAGATCCTCTAAATTCATTTTTGAATAAATAATTCACAAGCTCAATGAATAACTAAAACATAAACTTCAAAATATGTGCTTACGTCAATTCTTGAGATCATTCGTTCGATGAACGTATACGTTCGCGAACGAATAGAATCGAACGTACAAGTCAATTCTCGAGCATGTCGCCAACTACTCGTTCCGACGAAAGTATACGTTCATTTCGAACGGATAATAAACTTGGCATCGTGTCAAAATTCATGGAAGAATGTTGGTTTTGATCATAGACCTATTATTAATAATGAAATTATGATATCAATCAGTCTATGCTATGGATAATTCTATGCTGTCTTATGATTGAATGTGAATTAAAAAAAAGCCAATTCAGATCCTCAGATCTGGTTTTTTTTTAAATCAAATATATTATTTTGTTCTTTGTGATTAGCAGCCACAAGTTCAAAAAATGGAAAAAAGGAATAAACCTATATCGGTAGAACAAAAAAAATTTATTCGTCATACTCAATTGAAGGAAAAATGTTCTTCGACTTATATATTCTAAATGCAGGATGTTTCAGAATAAGGTTCCGTCACTTTGGGATCTTAGTTCTCCGATGATTTCAACATAAAAAGTTCCTATGGACTATAATAGGTCTCTGACGCATTGTTTCTGAGATACAGGGTGTTAAAGAAATTGGTTTTTCGAAAATATTTCGAGACCGTACACGTTTTTTTTTAGTTTTGGTAGGTTATAAGTACGCATTAGAGCACATGACGGCAACTAAGCTGCCTTAATCTGTCTCTACGCACCTTCAGAAATAATCAAGAATTTCGTAACTCTCAGATGAAATTCCATTTTATTTTTCATCTCAGAAAGCATCTATCGCAGGAAAAAACTCAAGATACCATTTTCACTGTTAATTATATGTGGTAATTACGAAAATGATTTTAAATTTGAAAAACAAGCTTGGCGTCCCTTTTTTTCTCATCAAATTCATTTGGATTGAAGTCTGTACAGATGCCACTGGTGAAAATAAAAAATAATTTTAGATTGAAAAAAGAGTGCTTTGATATGATCCCATAACTCTACCAAAACTCAAAGAGAAATCATGTACGGTTTCGAAAATATTTTCGAAAAACCGATTTTTTTCAATATCCTGTATCTCAGAAACAATGCGTCAACCCATAGTCCATTGGAACTTTGTATCATAAAATTATCTGAGGAATAAGATCCTGAAGTTATGGAATCTTATTCTGAAACACCCTGTATATATCTATCGGAAATAATAATTCAGATGGCGATGGCATTCAAACACACATAGGAAAAAAATTAGCAGAACAAGAAATATTGCTACACAGCGCTCAGATAAAGCTGTGGAAAAAAGCAATAAGAAATTACACATGCTGCGTGAGGAAATAAAAACTAAAAAAAGACTACTATGAACAAAAAATTCTGATTATGGAACGAATTGTGGAAGCAAACGAAGATATAGTTCAAGAACTAAGTTATCTGAAGAAGATACTCATGCAAATGATAATTAATGAATGATCTCCGATTTTCAAATTTGGTTTCAATATGTATTAATTGTATTATTTTAGCTCTCCAGTTCAAAAGAATTAATTCGTATTTTGTAACACGAGATCCTCTGAATTCATTTTTGAATAAATAGTTCACAAGCTCGATGAATTACTACAACAAACATTTCAACGAGCGTATGAAATATGAAACAGACCACTCGTTGTCGAACGAACGTTTGAACGATGATTTTGAACGAATGGTTCATAGAGTCGTTCCCCGAGAATTGCCATTTTCAAAAATCTACGCTCATGTCGTCACGAACGTATACGTTCATCGAACGAGTGATCCCGAGAATTAACCCCCCGATTCCTTCCACAATTTTTGGTCACAATTCTAAGTTAGGAGTCGTTCCACCTGGTTTCTATGCATCTATACGGATACAAATAGAATATGACAGTATGTAATACATCTGAATATTTCAATCAACTAGTATGGAAATTAAAACAAATATCGTCGCGGTCCGGTTGATCATTGTAAAAAATATTTGAAATTTGATATCCCTGTGCCAGAAAATCATTGAATTATACCGGATGTCTGGCTATACTTTAACGATTGAAATTATTGATCTTCCTTTTAAGTTTCTTATGGGGTCTGAGCGATAACAGATTAAAACGTTCTACGAACTCGGTAGCAGTATATGCGTACGACGCAGAAAAATTCGAAGCTGGGACTGAGGGATTGCAACGCAGCATTTTCCAAACCGTTGCATGGGAAACTACATTATCTCAAGAAAGCCCTACCTACGAGAGGTAGGAAGCAGAAAAAATCTTTGATTTGATTGGTTTGTAAAGACGAAGATGAAAGAAGTTTGGATTTGATTGGTTTTGAAACATCGACAAAGGAAAACCTTTAATTTGATTGGTTTTCAGAGGACACGAAGAGGGGAAATCTTCAATTTGCTCAGGAGACGAAAAAGGCAGTGACTGGTGGAACCTTAAACGGGAAGGTTGCCAGTGCTCGCGAATATGTTTCGGAAACTTAGGGTAGTACGGTTCCACGGTTCCAGTGATTAGAAGTACGGTCTCAAAGTGGGGACGAAAAAAAATAAAGTTGATTCGGAAGTTGAGGAGTAACTGCAGGAATCTTAAACGGGAAGATTCTCAGTTGACTCGTTTGATATGCTTTTGGTATGGTTTGAGGGAGGTTTAAGAATTAATTTAGTTTTGGAGTTATCTCGGCTCCGGTGTTAGGGAATCACATAGATTTCGGTTTTAATTTTTTGGAAGGTCAGTCTCGAACGAAGACAGAAAAGTGTTAAGTCGAAATTAAAAGATCTCCGAAATTACTTAGAATTATTTTAAATTGCGTATAGCCGGTATAATCGGGAGTGAGATTAATCTACGAAAGCGAATGGGGGACGTGTTTCTGTGTTTCTTTTATTTTTCAGGAATGATCCTTAGGATTTTTGGTACGGGAAAATTTTCAGATACTTTTGTTCATGCTCAGCTTATTTTGAGTATTGGTAGGAAGCTGCATGCAAGCCCAGATATCTTTTCATAGTCCAGAGTCCCGAAATCTATCACAAGTCGTATTTTCTTTTGAAAGGGTATTATATTTTGAGATCTTCCTTTGAGTATTTGAAAGTTTAAGTGGAATTATTTTTGAGATCCTCCTTGAGTATTTGGAAATTTAGGTGAATTGTTTTTTGAGATCTCTTTCGAGTACAAAAAAGTTTTAAAGGAAAACCTTCAATTTGATTGGTTTTCAGAGGAAACGAAGAGGGGAAATCTTCCAATTTGCTCGGGAGACGAAAAAGGCAGTGACTGGTGGAACCTTAAGCGGGAAGGTTGCCAGTGCTCGCGAATATGGTTCGGAAACTTAGGGTAGTACGGTTCCAGGGCAGGTACTCCAGTGATTAGAAGTACGGTCATTTGATTTGAGAAAATTTTCGAATATTTTGATAATATAGTTCGTTGAAATATAATTAACGAGTGTAAAATTTTTTATTTTGCTTTGGTCCTAATATACGTCCTAAATTTAAACTCAGGAAGTTTTATTTATCATCCCTCTCCCTAAAGAATTTTTTTAAACACTAGTGCGTTGGGCCGATCCCACTCTTTCTCCCTTTTGGAGAAAGAACTTCAAAATTTTAAATAACATCAATGTTCTTTTTCTTTCAGTAATAACACCCCTGATTGGCGAAAACCCGTTCTTCCTTCGAATCATAAAGGGGGTATTTTGTAATACGTTGAATTTTCCGGTAAATAAAAAGTTTTTTTTGTTTGTTGTTGTGTATGTTGCATCAGTGTTAATGTAAAGATAACTAGTGGGATGTGTTTAATTTTCCGAGGGAGGTTTTCAGAGAGGTTTTAAGAAATTTCGAGGTATAAGGAATTTTATCATTTATGGGTGATCGAAGTAGTGTGTATTGACTTGTTGGGAGATTTCCGGATGAAAGTTTTAAGGTACCTATTGATTTTATTTTGAACTGGATTATTTTGTATGAACGTATTATATACCTATGAATTTGAAATTAAGTTTTAAAAATTGCAATTGGTCGGGAGAATTCAGGATTGATTTAAAGTAAAGTAAATTTAATGATCCAAAAATTATTTGAGAGATTGAAGAATTGAGTAAATGAAAGTAGTTTTCTTGGAATAATAAGTTCAAGTTTTCCTTTTGGAATCATTATAGAACATATATATTATAGACCTGAATATCCTCTTCGACTGGTCAAGGAATTGGTTGCTTCCACTGAAAGTGTGTAGTTCTTTTTGGCAAGCAGAACCCGAAACATCCTTACTTTCTGGATGGACATCAGCTGGCTACAACAGAGTCACATGAGGATTTGGGGTTAACCATCACACCTGACTTGAACTGGTCTACTCATGTAGAGAAGGCAACATCCAAGGCAAGGAGCCTCGTCTTTATGTTATCCAAGTGTTTTCGATGTTGCCCTCCCGCTGTCTGTTGTAGCATATACAAGACTTATATAAAACCAATCCTCGAATTTGCTGGTCCTGCCTGGTGCCCTATCCTGAAGGCTGATATGGAGCAGCTGGAGGCGGTACAGCGTTGGGTTACTCGCATTCCTTATGGTCCTGTCCGTCCTGGATATGAAGAGAGACTCGACATCTTCGGTATAACCTCGTTTCAGGATCGCCGTCTGAGAGGTGACCTCATATTCAGCTTCCGGGCTATCAATAATATGACTGGTGTCAACCTATCCCCATTTTTCTCCCCAACACCAATAGTTAACGAGGACACCGGTACAAATTGAGGAAAGAGAATTTCAGGACTACCCAACGTTAAAACTTCCTGTCCAATAGAATTTTTTCGACTTGGAACGGCTTGCCTGCGGATGTGGTTTGTGTGAGTGTGAACTCCTTCAAAAATAGATTGGATTTCTTTGGATTTCGCACACGTGTTGCCGGATTGAGTGCTTGAATTTTGTATATGTTGCTATTTGGTTCTTCTTTTCTTTATAACTATTCGGCTGTATCAATTTTTAGTTTTGTTTTTGAGCTTAAAAGGCATAGCCTCAGCTCTTGTCATTTAATTGATAATGATAATAATAAGTTCGCATTTTTGTGTGGTTCTATCATTTTATGTGAAGGATTTTTGATTGAGTCAAGTTGATAACGAAATTTTAAGACCATAGAAAGGATTCGGATTCATTGCAGTTTTATAGGGACAGAAGACATTATTTTTTGAACATATATTTTTCTTTCATGACATTGTTTTTCTCTTTTAGGACGTTGGTTTTTCTGTTGGTTGATGTGTTTACTCAAATTTTCTGTGTCAGGAGCGTTTTAATTTTTTTTTTGAAAATTTTGCTTTAATTGATTGCTTTCAGTGAAATATTGATTCAATTTTTTCAGGGCGTATTGCATGAAAAATTTTCTTTTGGTTACTCTATCCATTTTTTTTATTTCGTTTGAAGGTGTTGGTTTTTCTGTTTAATTATTGTGCTTCTATCGATTGATTGAAATTTTGATTGATTTTTTTTTCAGGGCGTATTGCGTGAAAAATTTTTTTTGCTGATTCTATCCATTATTTCGATTATTTGTGGTTTCGTTTGGAGATCGAAAATTTTGTTTTTATAAAGTATTTTCATTCGGTTTTGTTTGGTGTTTGACTTGGAAATTAATTGGAATTGGCTTTCCTTGCTCCAAATCGAGTTTGAAATTTTGGGAAATACTTTGACAGAAAACGAAATTTTTTTTATTATTATTTTTCGAGTTGTGTTCATTTCGATAGAAGAAAGAGAATTCGGAAATTCAGAATTCGGGAGAAGTATAAATTTGGTTAAACTTCTAGTAAACGGGTCGCTGATCGTGATTTTATTTGAATCTTAGAAAAAAAGTAGAATCATTTTTTTCATTATTTCAGGTGGTTTTGTGTACTTTTATTTTTCAGAAATTCGACACTTGGTGAATTTCTCGTTTTTTCGGTTATATCATTTTGCCAGAGTTTTTGAATTGTTTTTTGGTGTTGGTCTTTCTGAATTCGTTTTTCAGGTGATTTGATTTATTTTGGTGTTTTGGATAAGATTGTTTGAATGAGAATTATTAGGGTATCATTTTGCTATTTTTTCTTATTCGTGAAGTTTAAAGTCGTTATCTTGGACGTATTTAAGATCTGTTGGAATTTTAAGTTGAGAATTAAAAATTATTCATTGATTTGGAAAGTAAATAACTTCATTGAGTACATTACAAATTATATTTTGGTTACGATAATTGGGTTTTAGTTAAACTTTCGAAAAATGATTCAGCCAACTGGTACATTCAACATGAATAATTCCGCGGGTCAGATACCATTTATGTACTCGCTAGGTATGCTTTCGACCAGTTAAGAGAGTTTTTCTGGGAAGGACGCGACCAGGTATTTTGAAAAATTAGAGTTGCGGGCAAAATTAGACGGATGGGACGAAAAGGACACTCTTACTCTTCTCAAACTTAAGCTCGAGGGCGATGCCTATAGTTTCTTCGAGTCTGATATCACCCTTGATAACCTGAACTACAGCGATTTAAAGAATAGATTCTTTCGGAAGTTCACAACGGTTAGATTCCCTGGGGAGAACCAGTGGAATCTAAGCCGATGCTATCAGCGACAGGACGAGGATGTGTCCTCGTTCTGCACTAGATTGCGTACGGTGGGAGCGAGTTTGTTGAGCGAAGATCTGGTCGGAGCATTAAAGGACGAGGAACCGGGAATAAGGAAAAAAACAGGGAGTTGATGTTGAATCAGTTCAAGATAGGACTGAGGAAAGACGTAATGAAGGAAATTGGGATTTTGTTATTGAAGGAGGAAAACTTGGATCTGGAAAAGGCGGAGGAACTAGTCAGGCTGCAGGAAATTACCAACACGATGTTGCAAGGGAGGTTGGTTAATATGAGGGTATCGACAGTTGACACCGAAAAAGTGTGTCAACTTTTCGACAAAGCAGGTCAGACTGCGAAGAGGTGTAGAAGTATTAGGCAGAATCGAGGATACGGAGAAAGAGACATTTGGAGGACATGTCATTTTTGTGGTCGGACGGGCCATTTCGCGGGCCATTTCCGGGAACAACAGACAAGGAGGACAAATGACACAGGTAGCGTGTCACAACTGTAACCAGCAGGGACATTGGGCAAGGGAGTGCCCTAACAAAAGTACGGCTAGATGGCAGGAGCCAAAAACACATTTTCCGAATGGGTTATGGATAAGAGAGGAAGCGAATGCTTCCTGGAACCAACGCTTTGGCCAAAGGGAGGAGGCAGAAGAAGGTCAAGTTCAGGAGGCCACTATCCCAGGAAAGATTGTCACGAGGACAGTGGGAAAATGGAATATTTTCAGTTTCAGAGAGATGTCCGGGAGGACACTATAAGGACAACGGAGCAAGTAGATACACAACTAGAAAATCCCCAGGATGTTAGGGATTCGAAGAGGACTGGAAGTAGGAATATCAGTGTAAGCACCCAGACGGAGGGTGCAGAGGGAGCCGGCAGCAATGGATTGTCGAAGGGTGACACCATAAGGGAATGGAATGGTGATGTCACCGGGTCAAAGGATGTGGAAATGACGAACGAGAATAACGAAGGGGAGCTTCGTTGGAATAACAATTTGTCTCCGACTCAAGGGATAGATCGGAGCAGGAGGGAAACTGGAAACTGTACTGACGAATTAGGAAATAGGGTCCATATCAGGAAGGAATCAGCCGTTGAGGAAGATGGTACCTGGGAAACCGACGTTATGTTGATATCGAGGATTACCATCCCCGCACGTTCGGAAATGGTGGTAGAGGCCGAACTGAGGAAGGAAATAAAGGGGACGAACATAGTCTGCGACCCATGGATTTGGGTATCGCTCAGGTTTATGTCGCGAATTTTTTCATGAAAAACAGGGAAGTTACGACTTACGAGGAGGGAAGATCGGTAGTGGAAACCATATCATTACGACGATCTTCGAGGGCAAGACGCCCTCCAGACCCAGGGACAAACTGTCTCGGAATTCGGGTAGCGAAAAGTCCACTCTTCAACAGCCTTCCAGGAGAAGTGAATCGACTCCTGACCATTTCGTTAGATTCCAAGGATAAACTGGCCCGGAACTCGGATAGCGAGAAGGCAACTCTTCAACAGCCTTCCAGGAGAAGTAAATCGACTCCTGCCCATTTCGTTAGATTCCAAGGACAAATTGGCCCGGAATTCGGGTAGCGAGGAGGCAAGTCATCGACAGCCTTCCAGGAGGCATGAATCGACTGCTGCCCATTTTGTAGATTCCAGGGGCTCAATGGCCCGGAGAGCCACCATCTGAAAAGGGTCCCTGTTCTGGGATACGAACATCCCGCCCAATCACTTTTCATTCTTCGAGTTTCGCAGCAGTTGGATTGAAGTCTTTAAGTTCTTCTGTATATTGTTTCGAAATCTTTTCTCTTTAAGCACTAACCGTATTCACTCTCGAGTGAATATTTAATATATTTGAGGAACGAATCAAAGTATGATCCACGGGTTGCAGAAATTGTTTTGAAATAATCTTGATAAAATTTTTTGTTTTGTGTTCCACAACAAAAAGCAAATCTGATCGTATTATTTGTGGTATTCTTCCTCGGATGATTAGAAATTGATTGTGTAAGCATAGATGTAGCTTAATCGTGACAGAGGGTATAATAAACTTTATTTACTGTTTGAAAGCCGTGGAAAACATCTTCGACGAGTAGCAGAAATGGAGACTTCTGACAAATGGTTCAATGGTTTTCTAGACGATCAACATGTTCAACACCGAAGAGATGAGAGAGCTGGCCCACAACACTGCATGACAATTATAGGGATGGTTCACTAGTTCATGAGTCGACTCATGGGTTTCTATGCGATATTCCGAATCATAAAGTACGGGATAGGAATTATATCAAACGACTGCACCTGTATGAGGTACTTGGATGTGAAATAACCCTGTTGGCCCGCCTGTGGAACACTTTGACCTTTATTGGTCTGTGCTTAAACTACGTGGATTAGGAACCGACACAGGACCAGATAAGGGAACCCGAGAAAAAATAAGGCCGCAGAGGCGCACATGGCTACGACAACAAAGACGTACCATACTGAAAGTGAAAACGGAAATATGTGCAATGTTAGGGACATTCCTCGCGAATATCAAATGGACTGTGCGCTAAGCTAACGTAAATATTGACATCAGACTCAGAGTGTGAATCGCTGATTACGGTAGACTCTGAAAGGTCGTTCTCGAGGTGAAGGCAGTTCCAATCTCAAAGGAATGAAACATATGGAGATAGCCAGTACCGGAATAACGAGATTATGTTGTGATCGCAGAAGTTAAATTTGAAATCCGAAAAGTGGACATAATGAACTCCATGTAGGAGAAGTGAAGTGACAGAGATTTTCTTGAATTTTTTTTGAAAAATTTGAGTTATGAACGTTATGTTTTGTTGTATTGGACCTTTTTTTCAGGTCAATTGACCCTGAAGGATATTGTTTATTTCAGACTAATTAGTTGAACAAGAAAGATATTTAGATTTGAGGCATGCTGCATGAGAGTTCTATGTTTGGTATAATTGAGTTGTATAGCTGATATGATATCTTAATCGGGAGACGAGGGACTATTGGACTACTAGGGGTAATGGTGAAGGAAAAGTTATGGCAACCTATGCCAAAACTTTTTCGAAGGGGAGAGTGTTATAATACATCTAAATATTTCAATTAACTAGTATGGAAATTGAAACAAATATCGTCGCGGTCCGGTTGATCATTGTGAAAAATATTCGAAATTTGATATTCTTGTGCCAGAAAATTATTGAAACATACCCGATGTCTGGCTGTACTTTAACGATTGAAATTATTGATCTTCGTTTTAAGTTTCTTATGGGGTCTGAGCGATAACAGATAAAAACTTTCAACGAGCTCGGCAGTATATGCGTACGACGGCAGAAAAATTCGAAGCTGGGACTGTGGGATTGCAACGCAGCATTACCCAAACCGTTGCATGGGAAACTGAATGATCCCAAGAAGGCCCTACCTACGAGAGGTAGGAAGCAGAAAAAATCTTTGATTTGATTGGTTTGTGAAGAGGAAGATGGAAGAAGTTTTGATTTGATTGGTTTTGAAACATCGACAAAGGAAAACCTTCAATTTGATTGGTTTTCAGATGAAACGAAGAGGGGAAATCTTCCAATTTGCTCGGGAGACGAAAAAGGCAGTGACTGGGGGAACCTTAAACGGGAAGGTTGCCAGTGCTCGCGAATATGGTTCGGAAACTTAGGGTAGTACGGTTCCAGGGTAGGTACTTCAGTGATTAGAAGTACGGTCTCAAAGTGGGGACGAAAAAAAAAAGTTGATTCGGAAGTTGAGGAATAACTGCAGGAATCTTAAACGGGAAGATTCTCAGTTGACTCGTTTGATATGCTTTTGGTATTGTTTAAGGGAGGTTTAAGAATTAATTTAGTTTCGGAGTTATCTCGGCTCCGGTGTTAGGGAATCACATAGGTTTTGGTTTTAATTTTTTGGAAGGTCAGTCTCGAACGAAGACAGAAAAGTGTTAAGTCGAAATTAAAAGATCTCTGAAATTACTTAGAATTATTTCAAATTGCGTATAGCCGGTATAATCGGGAGTGAGATTAATCTACGAAAGCGAATGGGTGACGTGTTTCTGTGTTTCTTTTATTTTTCAGGAATGATCCTTAGGATTTTTGGTACGGGAAAATTTTCAGATACTTTTGTTCATGCTCAGCTTATTTTGAGTATTGGTAGGAAGCTGCATGCAAGGCCAGATATCTTTCATAGTCCAGAGTCCCGAAATCTATCACAAGTCGTATTTTCTTTTGAAAGGGTATTATATTTTGAGATCTTCCTTTGAGTATTTGAAAGTTTAAGTGGAATTATTTTTGAGATCCTCTTTGAGTATTTGGAAGTTTAGGTGAATTGTTTTTTGAGATCTCTTTCGAGTACAAAAAAGTTTAAATTGTATTATTTTGAGATCATCCAATAATTTTTTGTAATTGTGTTACTTTGCTTTTTCTTTAAATTCCTCGATAGAATACGAAAACTTACTGACAAGTTCAAGTCTATTTTGCAAGCGCAGTAACTGTTCGGTTATCAACCATTTGCTTCCCCTTCTACACTTCTATGGATTCTGTTTATTAATTTCTATTCGTCGATTCAGGTTATGAAAGATGATTTTTCCTAAAGAAAATCAAGAAAACATACCATTCCTCCACAATTATCCAACTAAATCCCAGATTTTGTCGGCACAGAACAAGAATGATTCTCTCATCAAGGAAATTTCAACTATGAAGGTCATTGACGTGTCGACCTATAACAATCTTATATGCAATAACGTCCTGATACCTAGGATCTTTGGGTTAATCAAGATCCACAAGGACAATTATCCTCTACGACCTGTTGTGTCATCGGTAGCTTACCCCACTCACAACCTTTCCATTCACCTTGCCATAGTTCTTAAATCACCTACAGAAACTCCAAGTTTCAATATCAGGGATTCTTTAAGCCTCATCGGGAAATTGAGGGAGAAACACTTCGACAGATCAGCGGACTTCGTACTTATATCTTTGGATGTTGAATCTCTTCATACCAACACCCCAATGAAAATTTCGATTCAGTTAACACTAATATTCCCAAGGATAATTTCATAGCCTTGATCAGGTTTGTTTTCGATTCCGCGATATTTACCATAATTCTTGTTATAAGCAGATTTTCGGATGCCCTATGGGAGACCCACTTAGCCCTATTATTGCTGACATAACTTTGTTCAGACTCGAATCTGCTGCTTTGAATTCTTCAAGTTATCAGGTGCCGGTATACTTCAGATACGTTGATACTCTTACAAGTACCACAGAATACTTAACTACACAGAAGCGTCACTTAGCGTCGGCACTTTGATCTTCAGGGGGCAAATTTTCGTGACCTTGATTCTCTGTTAGGTAGTACATATGTCACTTTTGGGCGGTCCAGCCACATAATTCTATGCTATATTTCTAATTCTTTGGGTCCAGCGGAAAGTTTGAATTTCACCACAGAACACAAATAATTTCACGTTGACATATGTACTACCTAGCATGGCACAAGCGTCATCAAATTAAGTTTTGGCGGGAAGGCGGAATGACGCTTCTGTGTAGTTAGGTATTCTGTGCTAGTACCCGAAGATAAAGTTCATCAGATTTTTGATTATTTCAATTCCCTCAATGATAGATTGGAGTTCACTTTAGAGTTCTCGATAAAAATCAAATGAACTTCTTAGACGTGAGATTGTCATATAGAGATGGTACCGTTGACCCCGACTGGTACCACAAACCTACTTGGTCCGGTCGTTATTTGAATTTTTTATCTTATCAGCCACTCCATCAGAAGATTGCCATCATAATTAACTAGACTGACAGAGCTTTTCTGCTTTACGATAACTCCTACCACCAGAAAAATTTCGAAATAGTTATAGAGGCCCTGACTAACAACTCTTTTCCTACTGGGTTGGTGGAACAGCATATGAAAGGACGCATTAATCGGTTGAAATCGTAGAGATCATCACCCTCACAAATTAACCCCGTTTCCGAGAACAAAACATTTATAAAACTTCCATTTCACTCCGCTATTGCTGAGAACATCCAAGCCCTCCTTACACCGTACCATTTCACACCTTCCTGGTTCTCTTTGGAGTCTACTAATTCTCAGTGTTGTTCTTGTTATTACTTTTGCAATAAATCTGTTACTATTCAGTAATATTCATTACTTAATTACGTTTCACCAATTATTTAATACTATTTTCATTGGACTAGTCATTGAATTATTTTCCGGCCATAAGAAAATAGGCTTGACCAGATTTAGTGGAAAACTTCTTTTTTAGTACATTTCTCGATATTTCATGAAATGTTTAGTAGGTAGAAATCTGTAAGTAGATACCGGTAGTTAAAGAAGTCTATTAATAACTAGTACTAATATTAATCTGCGTATAGATGGCACTGATGTCCTAGCATCTTCAAAGGAACTGAGGATTAAGGACATAGTAAAATCAGCAGAAGTTCTATTAGTTGTATTCCTTGCAGAACATAATCTGGCATTTCTATTATTGGATCGTTTAGTAAAATTAGTGAAAGCTGTGTGTCCAGATTCAGAAATTGCAAAGCAAATAAAATTGAATAGGTAGAAGGGAACACTGTTATGCAAAACTGTCATTGCAAAAGAAAAGGTAACTTTAATTACCAGAGACCTTGATGAATCTCATTTTTCTCTGATAATCGATGAAAATACTGTTGTTAGTATTTCAAAATCTTAAGTACTATTGGTCAGATATTATAAAGACAATAGTGTTTACGAACGTTTCCTGGGGTTGATAGAAATGAAAGAATCATCTTCAGACAGCATTTTCAAGAGTATAGTGCAGTTTAAAAAAAAAATGAAATAAACATTCGGAATTTAATGGGATTTGCAGCAGACAATTGCAATGTTAGGCACTGGTCTCCCTGAAACGCGTCCGTCGTCGGTCGCGTTTCTGCCCCGTACAACTTCCTAGTGATACATTTGAAAAACCATAGATACGACCGTATCCACGAAAATTGTATGGGGCAGACCCGCGACCGACGACGGACGCGGGTCTGCCTCGTAAAACTTCCTAGTGATACATTTGGAAAACCATGGATACTACCGTATCCACGAAAATTGTACGGGGCAGAAACGCGACCGACGACGGACGCGTTTCAGGGAGACTTGCGCCTTAGGCGTTGGTCTCCCCGAACCGCGACCGACGACGGACGCGGGTCTGCCTCGTAAAACTTCCTAGTGATACATTTGAAAAACCATAGATACGACCGTATCCACGAAAATTGTACGGGGCAGACCCGCGACCGACGACCGACGCGTTTCAGGGAGACCAGCGCCTAAGGCGCTGGTCTCCCCGAACCGCGACCGACGACGGACGCGGGTCTGCCTCGTAAAACTTCCTAGTGATACATTTGGAAAACCATGGATACTACCGTATCCACGAAAATTGTACGGGGCAGAAACGCGACCGACGACGGACGCGTTTCAGGGAGACTTGCGCCTTAGGCGCTGGTCTCCCCGAACCGCGACCGACGACGGACGCGGGTCTGCCTCGTAAAACTTCCTAGTGATACATTTGGAAAACCATGGATACTACCGTATCCACGAAAATTGTACGGGGCAGAAACGCGACCGACGACGGACGCGTTTCAGGGAGACTTGCGCCTTAGGCGTTGGTCTCCCCGAACCGCGACCGACGACGGACGCGTTTCAGGGAGACTTGCGCCTTAGGCGCTGGTCTCCCCGAACCGCGACCGACGACGGACGCGGGTCTGCCTCGTAAAACTTCCTAGTGATACATTTGGAAAACCATGGATACTACCGTATCCACGAAAATTGTACGGGGCAGAAACGCGACCGACGACGGACGCGTTTCAGGGAGACTTGCGCCTTAGGCGTTGGTCTCCCCGAACCGCGACCGACGACGGACGCGGGTCTGCCTCGTAAAACTTCCTAGTGATACATTTGGAAAACCATGGATACGACCGTATCCACGAAAATTGTACGGGGCAGAAACGCGACCGACGACGGACGCGTTTCAGGGAGACTTGCGCCTTAGGCGCTGGTCTCCCAGAACCGCGACCGACGACGGACGCGGGTCTGCCTCGTAAAACTTCCTAGTGATACATTTGGAAAACCATGGATACGACCGTATCCACGAAAATTGTACGGGGCAGAAACGCGACCGACGACGGACGCGTTTCAGGGAGACTTGCGCCTTAGGCGCTGGTCTCCCCGAACCGCGACCGACGACGGACGCGGGTCTGCCTCGTAAAACTTCCTAGTGATACATTTGGAAAACCATGGATACTACCGTATCCACGAAAATTGTACGGGGCAGAAACGCGACCGACGACGGACGCGTTTCAGGGAGACTTGCGCCTTAGGCGTTGGTCTCCCCGAACCGCGACCGACGACGGACGCGTTTCAGGGAGACTTGCGCCTTAGGCGCTGGTCTCCCCGAACCGCGACCGACGACGGACGCGGGTCTGCCTCGTAAAACTTCCTAGTGATACATTTGGAAAACCATGGATACTACCGTATCCACGAAAATTGTACGGGGCAGAAACGCGACCGACGACGGACGCGTTTCAGGGAGACTTGCGCCTTAGGCGTTGGTCTCCCCGAACCGCGACCGACGACGGACGCGGGTCTGCCTCGTAAAACTTCCTAGTGATACATTTGGAAAACCATGGATACGACCGTATCCACGAAAATTGTACGGGGCAGAAACGCGACCGACGACGGACGCGTTTCAGGGAGACTTGCGCCTTAGGCGCTGGTCTCCCCGAACCGCGACCGACGACGGACGCGGGTCTGCCTCGTAAAACTTCCTAGTGATACATTTGGAAAACCATGGATACTACCGTATCCACGAAAATTGTACGGGGCAGAAACGCGACCGACGACGGACGCGTTTCAGGGGGACTTGCGCCTTAGGCGCTGGTCTCCCCGAACCGCGACCGACGACGGACGCGGGTCTGCCTCGTAAAACTTCCTAGTGATACATTTGGAAAACCATGGATACTACCGTATCCACGAAAATTGTACGGGGCAGAAACGCGACCGACGACGGACGCGTTTCAGGGAGACTTGCGCCTTAGGCGCTGGTCTCCCAGAACCGCGACCAACGACGGACGCGGGTCTGCCTCGTAAAACTTCCTAGTGATACATTTGGAAAACCATGGATACGACCGTATCCACGAAAATTGTACGGGGCAGAAACGCGACCGACGACGGACGCGTTTCAGGGAGACTTGCGCCTTAGGCGCTGGTCTCCCCGAACCGCGACCGACGACGGACGCGGGTCTGCCTCGTAAAACTTCCTAGTGATACATTTGGAAAACCATGGATACTACCGTATCCACGAAAATTGTACGGGGCAGAAACGCGACCGACGACGGACGCGTTTCAGGGAGACTTGCGCCTTAGGCGTTGGTCTCCCCGAACCGCGACCGACGACGGACGCGTTTCAGGGAGACTTGCGCCTTAGGCGCTGGTCTCCCCGAACCGCGACCGACGACGGACGCGGGTCTGCCTCGTAAAACTTCCTAGTGATACATTTGGAAAACCATGGATACTACCGTATCCACGAAAATTGTACGGGGCAGAAACGCGACCGACGACGGACGCGTTTCAGGGAGACTTGCGCCTTAGGCGTTGGTCTCCCCGAACCGCGACCGACGACGGACGCGGGTCTGCCTCGTAAAACTTCCTAGTGATACATTTGGAAAACCATGGATACGACCGTATCCACGAAAATTGTACGGGGCAGAAACGCGACCGACGACGGACGCGTTTCAGGGAGACTTGCGCCTTAGGCGCTGGTCTCCCCGAACCGCGACCGACGACGGACGCGGGTCTGCCTCGTAAAACTTCCTAGTGATACATTTGGAAAACCATGGATACTACCGTATCCACGAAAATTGTACGGGGCAGAAACGCGACCGACGACGGACGCGGGTCTGCCTCGTAAAACTTCCTAGTGATACATTTGGAAAACCATGGATACGACCGTATCCACGAAAATTGTACGGGGCAGAAACGCGACCGACGACGGACGCGGGTCTGCCTCGTAAAACTTCCTAGTGATACATTTGGAAAACCATGGATACTACCGTATCCACGAAAATTGTACGGGGCAGAAACGCGACCGACGACGGACGCGTTTCAGGGAGACTTGCGCCTTAGGCGCTGGTCTCCCCGAACCGCGACCGACGACGGACGCGGGTCTGCCTCGTAAAACTTCCTAGTGATACATTTGGAAAACCATGGATACTACCGTATCCACGAAAATTGTACGGGGCAGAAACGCGACCGACGACGGACGCGTTTCAGGGAGACTTGCGCCTTAGGCGCTGGTCTCCCAGAACCGCGACCGACGACGGACGCGGGTCTGCCTCGTAAAACTTCCTAGTGATACATTTGGAAAACCATGGATACGACCGTATCCACGAAAATTGTACGGGGCAGAAACGCGACCGACGACGGACGCGTTTCAGGGAGACTTGCGCCTTAGGCGCTGGTCTCCCCGAACCGCGACCGACGACGGACGCGGGTCTGCCTCGTAAAACTTCCTAGTGATACATTTGGAAAACCATGGATACTACCGTATCCACGAAAATTGTACGGGGCAGAAACGCGACCGACGACGGACGCGTTTCAGGGAGACTTGCGCCTTAGGCGTTGGTCTCCCCGAACCGCGACCGACGACGGACGCGTTTCAGGGAGACTTGCGCCTTAGGCGCTGGTCTCCCCGAACCGCGACCGACGACGGACGCGGGTCTGCCTCGTAAAACTTCCTAGTGATACATTTGGAAAACCATGGATACTACCGTATCCACGAAAATTGTACGGGGCAGAAACGCGACCGACGACGGACGCGTTTCAGGGAGACTTGCGCCTTAGGCGTTGGTCTCCCCGAACCGCGACCGACGACGGACGCGGGTCTGCCTCGTAAAACTTCCTAGTGATACATTTGGAAAACCATGGATACGACCGTATCCACGAAAATTGTACGGGGCAGAAACGCGACCGACGACGGACGCGTTTCAGGGAGACTTGCGCCTTAGGCGCTGGTCTCCCCGAACCGCGACCGACGACGGACGCGGGTCTGCCTCGTAAAACTTCCTAGTGATACATTTGGAAAACCATGGATACGACCGTATCCACGAAAATTGTACGGGGCAGAAACGCGACCGACGACGGACGCGTTTCAGGGAGACTTGCGCCTTAGGCGTTGGTCTCCCCGAACCGCGACCGACGACGGACGCGGGTCTGCCTCGTAAAACTTCCTAGTGATACATTTGGAAAACCATGGATACGACCGTATCCACGAAAATTGTACGGGGCAGAAACGCGACCGACGACGGACGCGTTTCAGGGAGACTTGCGCCTTAGGCGCTGGTCTCCCCGAACCGCGACCGACGACGGACGCGGGTCTGCCTCGTAAAACTTCCTAGTGATACATTTGGAAAACCATGGATACGACCGTATCCACGAAAATTGTACGGGGCAGAAACGCGACCGACGACGGACGCGTTTCAGGGAGACTTGCGCCTTAGGCGCTGGTCTCCCCGAACCGCGACCGACGACGGACGCGGGTCTGCCTCGTAAAACTTCCTAGTGATACATTTGGAAAACCATGGATACTACCGTATCCACGAAAATTGTACGGGGCAGAAACGCGACCGACGACGGACGCGTTTCAGGGAGACTTGCGCCTTAGGCGCTGGTCTCCCCGAACCGCGACCGACGACGGACGCGGGTCTGCCTCGTAAAACTTCCTAGTGATACATTTGGAAAACCATGGATACTACCGTATCCACGAAAATTGTACGGGGCAGAAACGCGACCGACGACGGACGCGTTTCAGGGAGACTTGCGCCTTAGGCGTTGGTCTCCCCGAACCGCGACCGACGACGGACGCGTTTCAGGGAGACTTGCGCCTTAGGCGCTGGTCTCCCCGAACCGCGACCGACGACGGACGCGGGTCTGCCTCGTAAAACTTCCTAGTGATACATTTGGAAAACCATGGATACTACCGTATCCACGAAAATTGTACGGGGCAGAAACGCGACCGACGACGGACGCGTTTCAGGGAGACTTGCGCCTTAGGCGTTGGTCTCCCCGAACCGCGACCGACGACGGACGCGGGTCTGCCTCGTAAAACTTCCTAGTGATACATTTGGAAAACCATGGATACGACCGTATCCACGAAAATTGTACGGGGCAGAAACGCGACCGACGACGGACGCGTTTCAGAGAGACCAGCGCCTTATGATGGGAAATATTAATGGGGTTCAAGCGAAGTTTAAATCTTTTGTTCCTCATGTTGGGATGTGTTTGCCATTCCTACAGTTTATGTTCTTCTGCTGCTTGCACTAAATTACC
The DNA here is from genome assembly GCA_910592335.1 of Adalia bipunctata. Taxonomy (NCBI): domain Eukaryota; kingdom Metazoa; phylum Arthropoda; class Insecta; order Coleoptera; family Coccinellidae; genus Adalia; species Adalia bipunctata. Next base: position 47,884,145 of record OU342950.1, on the reverse strand, counting down.
CAAAAGTTTGGAACAACTAGTGGGATATATTCAATTCAATTCAATTCAATTCAATTTATTCAATTATTATTACCTGTACATTCTGATATAAAATAGAGTGAAACACATTCATTAACCTATCAAGAACAGAGACGCACCTAGGCAAGCCTGTGTTGTGGTCCCTGTCTCCTGACACAGTCATATAAAGTGTACAATCATCATGAAAAAGTGCCCAGAAACAAGGTATAAAAATGCAAATGACAAGCAATACAGGGTCTTCCACGAGGAACCTCACCCATATTTATACGGGAAACTACTGAACGTATTTTCATGAAATTCAGCACTTATAAGTATTTCACGATGCTGATGAAATCTAAAATATTTTCAAGGCATGAGCACCTCCGGTTTTTCCGGAAATGACGTCAACTTCCGTTTTTCAAATCAGAACACCATTTTTTTTATTGCAGAAATAGATTCCTTAGAAAATTTCAAGTTATTTTGATGTAACATTTTTCAGTTTTGGTTGGAAAATTCTCTCTGAGCGGGAAAATTCGAAAAAAAAATCGAAAATAGAGCTCCGCTGAAACAAGAATAACTTCGAGGTTTTTGGATGGAAAATTTTCATTTTTGGGATTTTTCAAGATGTAAGATTGATGTATACACTTTAAAAATCGAAATCGCGATTCATGATACAGGGGGTGAAAAAATCGCTTTCAAAGTTAGGGATGACAAAATCGTGAAAAATCAATTTTTTCAAACCCCATTTTTTTATGGCAGATATTGAATCTACGTTAAAAATTAATGTGAGTGTATGCATCACACCCTTGCCCTAAAGTGGATATTAACTCAGAAAATATCCATTTCAGGGCAAGGGTGCGATGCATACACTCACATTATTTTTTAACGTAGATTCAATATCTGCCATAAAAAAATGGGGTTCTAATTTGAAAAAATTGATTTTTCACGATTTTGTCATCCCTAACTTTGAAAGCGATTTTTTCACCCCCTGTATCATGAATCGCGATTTGGATTTTTAAAGTGGATACATCAATCTTACATCTTGAAAAATCCCAAAAATTAAAATTTTCCATCCAAAAACCTCGAAGTTATTCTTGTTTCAGCGGAGCTCTATTTTCGATTTTTTTTTCGAATTTTCCCGCTCAGAGAGAATTTTCCAACCAAAACTAAAAAATGTTACATCAAAATAACTTGAAATTTTCTAAGGAATCTATTTCTGCAATAAAAAAAATGGTGTTCTAATTTGAAAAACGGAAGTTGACGTCATTTCCGGAAAAACCGGAGGTGCTCATGCCTTGAAAATATTTTAGATTTCATCAGCATCGTGAAATACTTATAAGTGCTGAATTTCATGAAAATACGTTCAGTAGTTTCCCGTATAAATATGGGTGAGGTTCCTCGTGAAAGACCTTGTATATAGAATATACATTCATAACAAGCTATAATAAAAAAATCATTTTTTAAGACAAGCTTTTATAATAAAAACACTCATCCGCCATTTTGAAGCCGCCATCTTGAATTCCTCAATTTGGAAAAATCGTAATTTCCGACCCAGAAAACCCCCAGATACCAATTTTAAATAGAATCGGATCATAATTACGAAACTCGTCCGCCATATTGTAGCCGCCATCTTGAATTTTTCAATTTTGACGAAAGAATCATCTTTGTCGAACCCAAAAACCCCCAGATACTAATTTTGAATGAAATCGGATGATAATAACAAAACTCATCCGCCATTTTGGAGCCGCCATTTTGTTTTTTTCTATAAAAAATATTTCATGATGCATTGTCACCAGAATTATGTACACCTGCCAAATTTCAAATCAATCGGACGATTAGAAGTGTGTCATATTCAACTTGCAAGATTTGATTACAGACAGACACCGGGACAGGTGAAACTAAATAAAAGCTTGTAATAAAAGCTTTTAAAATAATAAAAAGGGGTCACATGTATCGAGGACAGCGCACAGGAAATCACAGGATATGTAACTATTTTTCGAATAGTTCTGCAAGATTGCTTCACCTGAAGGAATGTCAACAAGAATTTCAAAACTAGAACCACACAAAATGCTTAGATTGAGTCAAACGCGTTGGATTTCCCTACAAGCCGTTTTTGATCGGATTTTAGAGCAATATAAAGCTCTTATTTTATTTTTTACAAATGAATCTTTTGTAAAAGATAAAATACAACATCCAGACATGATTCTTTCTGCTCTGAAAAATCCAGTGTTCAAATTATATTTTTTGTTTTTGAGTTATGTATTAGAAATGGTGAACAAGTTTAATTTAGAATTTCAGAGTGAATCTATAAAACTTCATGTTCTATCAGATAGAGTGACGGCATTGTATAAAACTAGTATTAGAAACTTTTTGATGAAGGAAGTAATTCTGGGAAATGATTTGAATGAGTTTAATGTAAGAAATCCGGATCACTTTTTGGAATTGGATAAAATTCACTTCGGTGCAAAATGTGAATTATACATCCTACAGAATACTATTGAACCGAATGATTTGGAAAGTTTCAAAGTACATGCATCGGATTTTTATATTGAGCTATGAAGTCAAATCAGAAAAAGATTCACTTTTAATGATCCAGTCTTGAATAATTTGAAGATTTTAAATCCAAATGTGATATTTTCTGATGATCCTGGTTCTGTGATACCTCTTGTTCATCGATTCCCAAATTTATGTGATTATGGTAACAAAGAAAAATTAGACATTGAATAAAGGCTTCTTCAGGTATGCGAAAACATTGAAAGGTTCACAGAAGAAAATGTTTTAGATTTTTGGAATCTTGTTTTAAGCAGAAAAAATGATCTAAATGAAATCATGTTCCCCAATTTGAAGGAGTTCATTTCAGGTCTTCTTTGTCTGCCCCATTCCTCAGCACCTGCTGAACGAATATTTTCGAAACTGAACAACATCAAAACAAAGTTGATTAGATTGATTGATTCATGCAATTCCTTATTGCATACACAAGAAATATTAAAAGGTGATTGCTGTTACGATTTTAAACGTGGTCCTTCTTTATTGAACAGAAAAATAAATTATAGTCTTGAAACTAATGAAGAAGACCATTTGATATTTTAAACACGATTTCTGTGATACCTACATTTCTTTCGTTTTTTTTTATTTTATGAGACTGATTTATCTACATATACAAAAATGTTTATGAATTCATAAGAATGTTTTTTATTTTGTGAGGCTGATTCATAAGAATGTTTTTCTTTAGTTTAAAATGTTTTAATATTATCTGATTTTTTATTTTATGAGAAGTTATTATTTTGTATCATAAGAAATTCATGTTATTTTATTTGAAGTTTCAATAAACTGTTTATTTTCGTATTACTCAGTTGAATTTTTTGAATGAATTTCAATCCGTGAGATGGCGCTAGTGGATTACAGGTTTCATTACTATTGTATAGAAATTTAGTACTAAAAAATGGCGAATAGCGTTACTAAAATTTCCAACCCAAGAACAACACAATCTCTCTTCAGTAGACTAAAGGATACTGATACTATTATGTCAAACAGTGGTGTTGTTTATAAGGTAGACTGCGGATTTTGTGATCTATATTGTTGAAACGAAACAATCTTTGAAGAAGGGATTATATCAACACCAATATAATATTAGATGTAACAACGAATACCATTCGGGTTTCGCTCATCACTCTTTAAGTAGATACGGGTCATAAATTCAAATTTGAGGAAACACGCATACTACACCGTTGTCCTTTCTATAAAATAGACAAATCTTTGAGTCCTTGCATATCCACCTCAATCCCAATAACGTCAACTGCAGGACGGAGATTGCGGATATGAGACAGCAAAAATTACTTTTAGATTTTTAGTTTCCTTGTTTATTCTCCTTGTTTATTTTGTTTTATTTATTGAAAGTTAGGTTAGACCATAGAGACTTGACGTAGTTCTCAATGTATTTGTTCTTTTTATTGTTGATGTCACACCTAAGTTTTTGTAAAACTTGACACATTTCATCTTTCTGTATTTGGTTTGTAACGGTCAAGATGCAATTATCTGGCCTTTTAATGTATTTCCCTTGTTTGAAGTCAATTTTGTAATGGTAGGTTGCTTTTGTTTCTGTTCCACTCTTCACCGTGTATTTGACTATTTTACTTTTTTTTTTAGTAATTTGTTCCATCACTTTTTTGTTTCAAAATTTTATGATGACCTGAAGATGGAGAAAACCCTATCTCCGAAACTGTCGTCCAATTTGAGCAAAATTAAAGACTACATCAGAAGTTGTTCACTACTTTTGAGCCTTAATTCTTTTGGAAAATTTCTGAAATTAAACTAAAGGTAAATGTTATACAGATCCTACCCGAAGAAATTTGGATAAGGGTCGAAATCACCTGAAAATCAACTTTGAATGACATTGTATGATGTATCGTTGAATTCAGCGTTGAAAGTTATTTCGGAAAATGTCAGAAAATATGCAAGTCCGTATTTAAGAGAAGAAAAATCAAAATGACAGAATCTACTCTTCTTATGATATCTCGATAACCGGCTCTGATAATCTCGACCTTGCTTGACAATGCTTCTGTAAATGCAACTTTATCTCCATTCGACCAACCTTCTAACTCTTATGGTTTAAAAGTTACCAATACAATCCCATTGAAAAAGTGGCCACTCTGTATACTGAATAGATTTGGTACAAATCATAGTAACTCTGTCAAGACACGGGTTGTTTGTATTTTCCTTCAAAATATATCTTGCAGTTGAAAATCTAATATTATTTTCATCCTATCGATCTACTGCTATAACAAGCTATTATAAAAAAACCTTTTTTTAGACAAGCTTTTATAATAACAACACTAATCCGCCATTTTGAAGCCGCCATCTTGAATTCCTCAATTTTGAAGAATCGTGATTTCCGACCCAGAAAACCCCCAGATACCAATTTTCAAGATAATCGGATCATAATTACAAAACTCGTCCACCATATTGTAGCCGCCATTTTGAATTTTTCAATTTCGACAGAAGAATCATCATTGTCGAACCCAAAAACCCCCAGATACTAATTTTGAATGGAATCGGATGATAATTACAAAACTCATCCGCCATTTTGGAGCCGCCATTTTGTTTTTTTCTATAAAAAATATTTCATGATGCATTGTCACCAGAATTATGTACACCTGCCAAATTTCAACTCAATCGGACCATTAGAAGTGTGTCATATTTAACTTGCAAGATTTGATTACAGACAGACACCGGGACAGGTGAAACTAAATAAAAGCTTGTAAAAAGTGATGTAAGGAATGTGAAGAGGTTGGTGGTTTTTTTAAATACAATAATTTTCAGTGGCACACATACCTTTTTTAAGATTATTAGAACATGTATAAATGGAGTCCTTTCCAAACACAAGTTGGTTGGCAGCTAGAAGGATCAGACAATTTTCTAACTGAAGCTACCTACTGAAATCATGCTAAACAGCAAATCTGAAGCAGGGTATTCACTGGCGGATATTTCTGAGAATACACCAAACAAACACTTACAAGATAAAGCGATAGAAGAAAATGTAGCTAGCCTTCTGCAGAAGTGGAAGGTTTAGGAATTGGAAGAGTATTTCATTAGTGAATTGAATAAAATATTGTTTGAAGAAATATTCAAAGAATCGTTTTGTTTTTCAGATAATAAAGTTGACTCGAAATCTTTGAAGCAAGACTTCATCAGCTACCGGATTTACTTCAGAATGTACCTTGGGGAATCAAAGTCAAGTTTGAATATTGCCTGTTTGAATGGCAAAAACAAATTGTAATATATACTTATACTGAAAAAATACATCAAACGTTAACAGTTTACTTTGAGGGTACCTATATGTTCACGGAGATCCAAGTAAGTACAAGTACAGCAAACTGATAACAGATGTACCAAAAGAAACCTTGACATGCAATAATCCGGATATGTCGTTATTGAAAGATCGATGTACTGAAGTGGTATGGGATGCAAATGATCTCAATAAAGGTCTTACAATCATTTATTTAGACTGACATAAAAGAGGTGTTGGGTAACTACAATGAAGACAAAACAATACTGAAGCTTCTAGATCAAAATGTGAAGGAACTTCAAGATGCCCAGAGGCAAATAATGGTCGATAAAATAGTGGACTACTTCATTCAAAATAATAAGAAAATGACAGTGTCAATGGCGAAGAATTTAACGGACCAAATTTCATATTTATTTCCTGAAGAAATTAAGGCAAAAGACTTCTATTAATTTCGTAATTATATGTTTTACTTTTAATTCTTGCAGGAGTACTACTTCGCTCCTCAAGAAAATAAAGCCCCCAAAGGAAAACTTTTAGCAAAATATTACAATAATGTCAGAAAACTTAAATCAATTGAACTTATGGAGACACTGTCAGCCAAGAGACGACTGTCTCAAGATTCACCAGGTATTCAAATTAATTTCATACGTGTTGTAAACAAAATATATGTATTAACCCTTTCGCTCCCAATGGGTCACATACGTCCCGCCACATATTCAAAAATTACCGCAGGGAAATTGAGATGTGCTATACCGAATCGAATATGTCCCGCTGGTAGTTTAGAACCATATCTACGAAGAAACATATAGTTGAATGTTAGGTTAGGCACGGTTAGGCACGCATAATTTTTAATGCGTGCATGAGAGCAGACGAAGAGTACCATTGGTTTAAATGTGTCCCGTATGATAATTCCAATGGGATATAGGTGACCCACTACCCCCTATAGCTACACCCCTAAAATTAAAATAAATCAGCAATGTTTCTTTATTATTTGAGTGTTAAATAGCTCATTAAGCTGTTGAGTAGCATGAATACTCGCAAAAAAAAATTGGTAGCGAAAGGGTTAAGTACTTTTATTATTATATTTACATATTATATTCTTCATTATATCATTATATTTATAAATACTTTACTTTTACGTTTAAATAGTAACTCTTGAAGCTGAGGAAGGTGCCGAAACACTGAAGGAAAAGTTGAGTTAAATTAAAGGAAGAAGATAGATGGGACGACATAAAGGTCTTATGGAAGAAGTGCCAAATACATATAGAGAAGGAAATATTTGGTTGAAGACGAAAGCAAAAACCTGATAATTATTTTCAACGAATGGCCTCTATATAGACACCCTCTGGAGTACATCTTGGTATAAATTCGTTCTTTCGTTTTGGCAAACCAAATCATAGATACCAAGATAATCGAATATTTGTTTTCAGATCGATATATTTCCTGCTGCAGGCAGCATATATTCGAGGTGGCAAATATTTGCCAATGAGGTTTTAAATGTTTTCTCTCATAAAATAAAAGAAAAGTAGTCTCTTCAGCTTCTGGAAAAATTGAAGACACAAAAAGATATTTCTGAAGGTTTGCCCAACATGAAAATAATTGATCTTCGATTTTGATTCTCGAAGTTTCATCGCATGTGTATTTAAAACTGTTATACTAAGCAATTTTAACTTTTTGATTCTGAATTGTAATATTTATTTCAGATGGACGAAATGTTGAGATATTGTTGCTTCTGCACGCACCCATAGCACCAACATCTGAAAAAACCCAAAAATTCGGCTCCGAAAAATTAATATTAATATTAATTATCAATAAAATTCACAATTACTGACTCTCAAGATGCATTCATGATTATGGGTTCCAGTGCTGCGGAAATAGAGACTAAGCTCTTAGCATTGAAAAACAAAAACATGCCCATTCAACCATATCTAGTCGTCATTAAATGACGACCAATTTCTTGAATCCGAAACAATATTTAGTGTGCTGTGACCAAATTAAATATACCTTTTTTTCTTCAATTTCGGCAATAAACAGTTGATTTCAAATTTTTTATACCTTCAATTCAAATTATCCGTTAGAATGTTTGGTCGTATGGCAATTTTGCCAAATTTATTTTTTCTATATAAAAACTGAGCACGATGTGGTTCTACCGAACATCAATATGTTCATAAATGCACTGAAGAAAAAAATTGAAATGTGAAGTAGATAAGAGACTTCCATCGATTTTGTATATGAATAATAATACCTATGTTTACCTCATTTCTTAGAAAAAAAGTATTATAATTGTGTTATTTTTATGAATTATATTTTATTTTTCCATTTTAATAAACTCATCATTATAAATTAGTTTGTTTTAACTGACTTATACCTAGATATTGAATATACATTCAATATACTATAACTAAATACTGAATAATAATGTGACGTGATCTTCATTTTCATTATTGAATAATAATATTTTCAGGAAGCTGACATCATAGCAATATCGTAAATTCAGCAAAATTTACTGAATGCAGTTGTTCCATAAGTCGTTTGTCTGCCTCTTTGTATTTTTAACAATTTCACTGATAAATCGATAATAATTGTTTTCTATGAATTAAATCGAATATTCTGAAAGGAGCTGAATATATTCTATGGAGAATAATATATAGATTATAGTTAAATAATATAGTATGAATATTACATTTTAACAATATAATAGAACCCTCTATCAGAACAAAAATAATGCTATTGTCGAAAAAGTATGAATTTGTATATTTAACAATCCCACTTTTCATTGTACAAAAAGCAGTGTTATTGAAATCATCATATTATACAATTTCGATCAACTTAACAGTATATTTTTATTAACGTGAAAGAATACAGGGTGTTCCAAGATGAAGTCCCTATTAGACGTTTCTGGAGAACTGGTCATATTTGAAATCTGAAAATTAGGATAATGATATTGTTCGCAATTCTCTACAGACCTAAAATATTTTAGGAGCCTGAGCACTTCCGGGTATACAGGGACTAAAAAAAAATTGAAAAAATTTTTTTTAAATTTTTTCGTTTCTGATATGATTGGGTATTCAATGCTGAATACATTTCTGTTAAAAACTTGGTATTCGTTCAACTAGTTTTCAAGATATCGAAAAAAACAGGGGAAAAAGTCAAATATTCATGGTCACTGTTATGTCCATCCTTCTTATTCATCCTGAGCGTAAACCGTTCTCATAACGTCAAAGTAGAAGGATGGGGAAAGATCATGCATTCTTTGAATTTCATGAATATCATCACAGGGTTTTTGAGATTTTGTGTCGAAAACTGTGATCAAAAATTAGACATAACTTCTGTTTTTCAAATAAGAACCCCACTTTTTATGATTGCGTTGGATTCTGCAAAGAAAAATAATGATAGTATTCTGAAATGCTCTTGCTCCTAAATTCAGTAATTTCTGAGTTATTCAAGATTAGGTATCTGGATTTATGTTGTACGTAGAGTCGAATTCATCTAATCTGTTGCATGAGAATATTCTGTGACCATAGAAGATAAATTATTCCATCAATATAATTCACAAGGGACAGGTATAATTATTAGTCGTTATCTTCACTTCTCGATTTCACGAAATAAACCGTCTCTATTATAATGCGATTCTGGATGTAATTCTTATATTGTGAGCTTTCAGTTATACACAATACATGTTCCAATTCAGTTTTCAATATTATTCCTTAATTCATATTCCGATGAATGCTACAGAATGCTGAGCATCCTATGCCTATAGAAAAGACGCAATAAGAGTGGTAAAGAAGAGACATCATCTATTCCATGTGGAACACATACAATAGTTTTTTTATTTTTACAATTATGTTAATAAATTGTGATAATGAATAAATAAAAATTAATTTCAAAACTCGAATTAATGAAAGGTCAGGCCAAAAATTCAATATGATGGCCATTTTGTTCCACACACTTCTGAAGACGTCTTATAAAACTCCACGGTTACCTGCTCGTTCGAATTCTTCCTCCTTGAGTGATTGGAAAACATCCTCAACACGACGTTTCAAATCTTGTTTTCTATAGCTCTTTCATTAACTTCATTTTTTATTGTTCCCCATAAATAAAAATCTAAAGACGTAAGATCACTTTTCCAAATGTGGAAATTTTTTCTATTGAAGAAACCTTCATTACTGAATTTTGCCTCATCTGTCCAAATTATCGTTTTCAAAAAATTCTTATATTTTTCAAGTATGTCTAACATTGTTCTGCAGAAATTTAATCTTTTCATGTAGTCACCTGGTTCTAAAGTGTGAACTTTCTCTAATTTGTAGTCATGTATTTTGTGTTTCTTCAAAATTCGGTTCACTGAACTTCAGAATTAGAATGTGAGGTTATGGCGGAGCGTAGTCGAAAATTTGCTGGGACTGAAAAAGCTAAAAAGAACTGCAAATACGGCAAGAAAATTGTTGTTCTATCAAAAGACTTTATAAATTGTGGATCCAGTTTCCATCCAAGCTGTGGAAATCAAGCGCAGTTCTTTGGGGAAGCTGAATCCATTTAAGGAGTCAATAACTCAGGATGTCAAACAACTGAAAGAATTTGTACAATGCATGTCAGATATGTTGTACAAGCTGAAATTCGAAGCAAACTCGAATGAAATGAGGTTGATAATGGGTGAAAATGGGACGCTGAGAAATAAAACGGAAATTCTAGAAATGAATATAAATAACATGGAACAAAGGGAAAAGAAAAACAATATTATTATTAGTCAGGTACCAAATCAGGTAAATGAAAAAATCAGGGAAACAATACAGAAAATAATGAAAACTCTCGAGATCAGAACAGCTGCCGATTCAGCGGCGACCTTACCCATTGCGAGGCTCCGGGCGGCAGGTCTTTGCAAGGCTCTTGGTCTTTCGTGAAAAGTATGTGATTCGAAATTGAGTCGAGCCGTTTGGTTTAGGTATTTTGTCATGTTTGACGAAAACTGCCCGAGTTTTACAAATAAATAAATTTAGTGTTTTAAAATATTTTACTAAGAAAGATTCACAAATTCAATAAATTCGGAGAAGATAATAATAATAATAATAATTGTCTTTATTCCCAAATAAATGGATTACAAACAAAATTTTCAAGAAAACAGTGGGAAAAGGCGAAATCCAGAAATGTGCGACAAGCACACATTCTGCTCTACTTAACCTATCCAATTTAAAAAAAATTAAAAAACGTTATTTTAAAATTGATGTCAAATTTCAAAATTGATGTTTGCGGCTTTTTCTCAAACTAAAATCTTCAATTAGAACACAATAATCCAAAGAATGAGCTACGTCATTTTCTATCGAAAGAAAAGCAAGTGCTGAAAGCCGATCTTGTGCCATCGAATTTCTCAAATGAGTTTTGAGCCTCGGAAAACTCCTTTCAGCAGGCGTACCTATAACAGGCGTAACTATAACTGGTGGCAATAAATTTCGATAGTGGGGTAAACTTCAGTTAATTTTTTTTCTCTTATGTATTTCAGCACCGAGATAATATCGTCGTTTCTGTCATACACACTGATGAACATATTCAGTTTCTTCGTAAAATTCATCTCCATCAATATCCCATGATTCTCCTACTGTCATGGCCATTTGCAAGTCGCTGCATTGCTTCAGAAGTTCACTATTATTAATTTCCTTTAATTTTTTTTATTATATGAAACCCGATATGCTCTCATGCTGTTCAAGTGTCAGGAACCTAGTATGTCAGATTGTGCGCAAATTGTCGACAATGACATAAAAATAATAAATTTTGAAAATCTCTTCCGCATTCAATTCATCAGCTTCATGCATCTTCCCCTTCATAATCAAAATGCATTTTTTACAACGTCTTCTGACTTTTTTAAACTTTCTTTCAATATCATTTTCCTCAGTGGGGATGACAAAGAGGGTGTACAACTTTTGTAGCAACTCAAAAAAAGATTTTGCTCGCAAATTCACAACGAATCCCTCAAAAATTCAATTGCATGCTATAGCTCGTGAAATTACTATAATTATAATTATGAATTCCACGTTAAAGCTTGTAGTTTTACCCCCATTTTTCACAATCAAAAAGATAAATACGAATGAAAATTCATTTAGACTCTCCTTTCTCTTGCTTTCCTTACTGCCTCATCCTGAATTGATTGCCAGCGGCTTGAAACCGTTTCTAACTAAAGGGTTTTCCAATAGGAGGTGTTATGTTGACATTCAGAGAAAAATGACATTTTTTAGATAAATTATCGGATGTTTATTTCATAATGAAGAGGAAGGTATGCCGTTAGTAATGGAAAATAACATCATGCTGTACAAGTGCCAGAAACCTAGGAAGGCAGAATGTGCGCAAATTGTCGACAATGACATAAAAATAATTAATCTTGAAAATCTCTTCTTCCACATCCAATTCTTTAGCTTCATCTTCCCCTTCATAATCAAAATGCATTTTTCACAACGTCTTCTAACTTCTTTAAACTTTCTGTCAATATCATTTTCCTCAGCTATTTCTGTTGCTGTCACAAGGGATGACAAAGAGAGTGTACAACTTTTGTAGCAATTCAAAAAAAGATTTTGCTTGGGCACATGATGATTCTGCATCTCCTAAGATGAGATTCCAGCTATGACTCCCACAAGGTTAAAAATAAGCAAGTGGATTAATTTCAAGAATACATTTTTGGGCACCACTTCATAGCATGTAGTACGACTGTGCGCAGCACACACCAATCGATAGTTGGCCCGAACTTATCGCGAAATCATACTTCTTGAACTATTCGAATGAAAATTTTCACTGTGCTTGGGTTCTTGCGCGAGGCCCCTCCAAGAGCGAGGCCCCGGGCGATTTCCCCGTTCGCCACCCCCTAAGGCCGCCTGTGCCGATGATATAGTGGAGGCATTCAGAATTGGAAATCAAACAGGGGCACCTTTATTGGTGAAAGTGAGAGATGAGGAAACAAAAAAGGAGAGACGTAGACTGGAGGCTGTGGATGAACAAATTCTCACTTTCGACAATATGTCTGAGATTATATCAGAGTCAAAGGAATTGTGCACCAGGGTACATGAATGTAACATTAGAGAGGGAAATTCATGGATAGCAACACAATATTTAAAACTTTAAATGGAAAGTGATAAGTAATATGCTAGATGGAAGTTACTACCAAATGAAAACACTAGAGCAGCATTTAAAAAACAAAAAAACTTAGTTAATAACTTGAGAAATAAACTGAGGAAGAACCACACTGGGACAAGATTCCTCAAGGCTAAAGGAAACCCCAAAAAAACCTGGAGTGTGCTGAATGATATATGTGGAAGATCAAGCAGAAAGGAAACAAAGATAGAAAAGTTATTGAATGAACAGGGTGAAGCAACAAAGGAAGAAAGCAAAATACCACAGCAACTGAACAACCATTTTGCAACGATTGGAAAGAAGATGAAAGGAAAATTTAAAAACTCAAGAAAAGATGGATTTCCAGAGCAAGAAGTTGGTAATAGTGTATATTTAACACCCACAAATATCAAGGAAATGGAGCAGATTGTGATCTCTATGAAGAATAATACAACACCAGGTTCAGATAAAATTACCAAAGAGGATGTACACAAGCTGTTCCCGATAATTGGAAAAAACTGGTAAATATGACGAATAGAATATTAACAACAGGAAGCTTCCCACCAGAACTTGAAGTATCAAAAATAATACCTATATATAAAAATAAAGGAAAAAGGGAAGATGCCAACAATATGGCTGGTGAACACCTTCTCTAAGATGATTGAAAAATTATAAAGCTGAAACTAATAAATTATATTGGGGTTAAATTTGGTTTTGATACTAGAAAGTACGGGTTCCAGAATGAGTCTAATACACAAAGCGCAGTAGTGGAATTGCTGGAATATACAGGGTGGCCCACCCCAGACGCGGTTCTCATTTTGAGGCAGTAAATGACGACATTTTTTTTCGTGAAATGTACAGGATAATCAGATGCACAATTTAAAATTGTTTTCACATATACAGGGTATTCGATAACAAAGATATAGACCATAGTTACACTTTTTTAAATAGAATACCCTATATATGAATTCAAAAATTGAATGGCAAGCTCAAATAATGATGAGTTTATAAGGACCATTTTATGCCTTAGAAGAACCATTGTAGAGAAAATGGCGAAAAATCGAAAAAAAGGGGGTTTTTAATTTGCAATTAATGAATAAACTCTTCAAGCCAACGAGACACACAATGTTTTTTCGTGTACACATATTGGCTACCCTTATGCAGAAGAAAAAAATTTAACTCTGGAATATACTGAGTGATCATAATTAATGTTCAAACATTAACTACAAATAATGGTCAAAAACGTTCTTATTTCAAATGGCACACCCAGTATTTCTGTACCTTCTTGCACGTAAGAATTAATATCGAAACTATCTTCATTGGGTTTCCCTATACCTAAACCTAATAGTTTCCAAGTAATTTTCGATTTTTAATTCAACTAGTTAACCTACTATTATGATTAGCGATATTCATAGAAATACTTGGAAATATTTGTGATGAAATGCTTACAATATTATTTGAAATCTGAAAAACTCATATGAAGATCTCAATAATGGTGTTGCGGTCACGCAAGATTTATTATTCCTTTTTGAATGATTATCTACTGTTTTTCTGAATATCAAGTCTTTTTCCAATTATTTTCAAATTCATTTCGCCTAGAAGGTATTAAGTGTCATTATCATTCAATCTTTTCCGGTACATGCCCTTAAATTTTTCTTTATTCCGATCGTTTTGATTTGGAGTTAAGCCATACGTTCAAAGAATCATGTAAAAAACGATTCATTTAAAAAAATATTTGCTCAGGCGATGAACCTGTGCCCCAGTCCAACATTTTCCCTATTCCTCACATTTTTAATATTTTCAAGACTTTTCGAGATTTTCAAAAGAGATCTGTGATAGTGAACCTCTGACCAAAGAGTGAGTTGAGTACGGAGTAGAACGAGTTTCACCAGCATAAGGACATTCAGTAGTAAGGTAGTATTCGAAGGTATTTTGTGAACATCTTTGAATCTTTGAGTCTACTAATACTCAATCCAACAATTGGATATAACAAGTATGAAGAATCAAAGGTTCATCGCCTGAGCAAATATTTTTTTAAATGAATCGTTTGTTACATGATTCTTTGAACGTATGGCTTAACTTCAAAACGATGAGAATAAAGAAAAATTTAAGGGAATGTACCGGAAAAGATTGAATGATAATGACAGTTAATACCTTCTAGGCGACATCAATTTGAAAATAATTGAAAAAAGAATTGATATTCAGAAAAACAGTAGATAATCCTTTATAAAGGAATAATAAATCTTGCGTCACCGCAACATTATTATTGAGATCTTCACAGTGGCGCACCCAGAAATTTCATTCGGGGGGGGCTGCTCGAGAGTAATCAGGTTTTTACATAAAAAAAAACTCAAAAACGACGAAAACAATCCTTTATTTTTGAGCTCGGGGGGGGCTGCAGCCCGACAGCCCCCCCCCCCCTCGGTGCGCCACTGGATCTTCATATGAGTTTTGCAGATTTCGAATAATATTGTAAGCATTTCCCCACAAATATTTCCAAGTATTTCTATAAATATCGCTAATCATAATTGTAGGTTAACTAGTTGAATTAAAAATCGAAAATTACGTGAAAACTATTAGGTTTAGGTATAGGGAAACCCAATGAAGATAGTTTCGATATTAATTTTCACGTTCAACAAGGTACAGAAATACTAGGGGTGCCATTTGAAATGCGAACGTTTTTGACCATCATTTGTAGTTAATGTTTGAACATTAATTATGATCACTCAGTATATTCCAGAGTTAAATTTTTTTTCTTCTGCATAAGGGTAGCCAATATGTGTACACGAAAAAACATTGTCTGTCTCGTTGGCTTGAAGGGTTTATTCATTAATTCCAAATTAAAAATACTCCTTTTTTTCGATTTTTTGCCATTTTCTCTACAATGGTACTTCTAAGGCAGAAAATGGTCTTTATAAACTCATCATTATTTGAGCTTGCCATTCAATTTTTGAATTCATATATAGGGTATTCCATTTAAAAAAGTGTAACTATGGTCTATATCTTCGTTATCGAACACCCTGTATATGTGAAAACAGTTTTAAATTGTGCATCTGATTATCCTGTACATGTCACGAATAAAAATTTTTCAAAATGTCTTCATTCACTGCCTCAAAATGAGAACCGCGTCTGGGGTGGGCGACCCTGTATATATGGAGAAATGGATAGAGGCAAGTACGTGGTGGCGTTGTTAATCGACCTACAAAAGGCATTTGATACTGTCGACCTTGAAATATTAATGAGGAAACTCAACAAGATGGAGATGAGGAGTGTATGCTATGATCTGTTAAACAGCTATACACGTAACAGAAAAATATATACAATAGCAAATGGACATGAGAGCAAGATGGTCGATATTGATGTGGGAGTTGCTCAGGGATCTGTGTTGGGACCCTTGGAGTACCTGTTGTATGTCCACAGTATTAGTCTGCTCAAACTTAAAGCTGAATTCATGTTTGCGGATGACACGGTGATCGTGATGTCGCACAAGGACCCCAAAGAGTTGGAAAGACCTGAACAAATATTCCGGTGGTTATGCCACAATAAATTGACAGTAAACTCAGAAAAAACCGTGTTCATGACATTCAACCAAAAGAATGAGAAGAAGGCTAATATTGCATTCGCTATGAACGGGACCTATTTGAAGGAAGTGACAAGTTATAAGTATCTTGGATTGTTCATTACTTGCAAGCTCACATGGGACGAACACATTGAAGATGTTGTGACTAATGCCGGGTTTCCACCAAGCGGACAGGTCAAAACAAAACACGAACTGTTCGATCGGACAGAAATTCCGAACAGTTTTGTTCGGAAAATGTTCGAAGACTGTTGGGGTTTCCAACGGACTTTCTGTTTACACCAGTCGCGGACAGAAACGAATGAAAACTGTTCGTGTTTTGTTTAAGTTTCATTCAGTTTCCATAGAGACACCGGACATGTAGTTGTGAAAATGTGGCGCGCTGCAAAATTGAGAGAACAAGACGACGAGGATTTATTTTTGCTGGCAGTTACATTTTGCATTATTAAAAAGAACAAACTAAACGTCGGTTTTGGATTAGGCCATCCTTAAGGCAAAAAGGAGCAAATGTGACGTCTAAACTGTTACAAGATCTCAGAGGAGATGATATGAGTTTAGGAGGTGAACTTCGATCAAGTTTTAAGAACTTGTTGCGAATGTCGAGCATAGATTTTGAAAATCTGCTATGTTTAATTGGCCCTATCATAAGCAAGAACAACACCACCTACAGAGACTCTATCCCAGCACAGGAACGTTTTGCCATCACACAGAGAAGTTCCCAGCAAAAGGAGATTCGTACCATAGTTTAATGTATTTATTCAAAGTTTCGGTACCATCTATATCAAGAATTGTGCCAGAAGTATGTAACGCACTGATCGAAGTTTAAGTATACAATAATTAAGGTAGGCATATAATAACAGTAAGTATATTTCTTCCCTTCAAGCACCGAATAAAACTACCACTTGATCGCAACAACGTGAATAAAAACAAACTGGGCGTTTACACCAAGCTGACAAACAGTCCCCGAACTCGTAAATCCTTTGAAGTTTACCGACATTCGATGGGACTCTGTTTGTGTCCGTAAAAACGCAATTCGCGGACTCTACAGTCCGGAAAACGATCCACAAGTTCTAGAACAGTTCGCAAACAGTTCGCGGACTGTCACAAACGGACCGAGTTCGTGTTTTGTTTTTGTCCTGTCCTCTTAGTGGAAACCCGGCATTAGACTGCACCGATGGCGGGAGCAATTAGAAGATGCTCAAAACAAAAAAAACTTCTTTATCGCACTTTTGTTGAACCTCACCTGAGATACTTGATTATAAGTTGGGATAATGCCGCGAAATTCCATTCACAAAAACTTCAGAGAATGCAAAATAAAATTATTAAATCAATTTTTGGTCTTGACTACTTTCCAACCAAATATGTATATGAGTACACAGGCATAATGAACATCGATAAAATGAAAACTCTGGAACAGGTAAAATATATATACAACATTAAAAACAAGAAAACTGAAAACAAATTAACTCGTGTGAGTGAGTGCCATTCATACCCAGTAAGATCCGAACAACAACTAAGAACAGCCTCATACAGAACAACAAAATGTCAAAATAGTCCAGTAAACAGCAGTATCATGGCCTATAACTCTGTTCCAGCAGAGATAACAAACTTGAAGAATATCAGGATGATGTCCCATAACCTCAAGAACTACTTGCAAGATTGAGATTGTGATGAAGAATAGAAGAAAATTTTTCATTTTGTTCTATTTTATTTTATAAAAGTTATTTCTATGATATTTCATTTGACTATTATCACTTTTCAATTGTAAGAAAAACTGTACACTCCGAGACCAGTACTTGTACTGTATTCTGCATACATTAGTTTCATGAGCTGCACATCGAATAGATGAATTTTCGTTCGCTTCGAAATAAGTCAATACACTCATTTTATTCTCCTCATCATCAACTACCCTTCTTTTGTGTTTTCTTGGAGATCTTACACTTCCAAAACTTTGAAAGTTTGAAACATATTTGTTGAAGATCTTCGATGTCATGGAAGGTAAATTTGGATACTTCTCATTGAAAGCCCGACAGGTTCTAGAAATAATTGTATTACATTCACCATGTATATTAAATAGATCCAGAATTTCATCTATATTAATAAAAGGCGATCTATGGTTGGTTCAAAACTTCGAAATGCCATATTGTTCAAACGATCACACCAAATTGGACAATTCTTTTTTTGTTGTGTTTATTATTGTTAGGGCAAGGTTTATATAACAAAATATTCCCAAAAAAATCCTACAGAAAAGAAAAAAAAGCCTTCCTTTTTCTCGAGCAATCATAGAGTACTTATGTAGGTTTTGACATTTGGACAAAGGAGGTTAGTTTTTCTTTCACAGAATCGCATGTGAAGTGAATAGTTAAAAGTGCAGTAGGTCTTACCAGCGGTATAAGAATATTCCATGGGGATTAATAGTAGTAGAACGAAGTTCTACGGTATGTATTCAATAGAAATGCAATAATAAAATAGATCGTTGTGAAGTTATAAGCCATGAAGTAGTCTGGCAATGGTGCATTTCATTTTCTTGAAGGGTAGGAAATTCAGAAATGGCATAGAGTATGAATGGCGATGTATACAATTATTGTGAAATTTGCATAGAACTTATAATAACATGGAAGGCTATTATCAGATCAACAGCGGGTAAAGATCTTAAGTTGGTGAAACAGTGAATTTTTACCGGAATGTAAAGTAAATCGGATTGTGACGATCAGCATCAATCGTGTGTTTGGGTAATAAATATATTTGCGGAAATAACTGAATTCAAAATTGCCCATAATTAGTAATTGACATATTATTTTTGTATTTCTGTTTTGTGTGACAGCTCATATCCATGGAAAAGATGACAGTTGACAGATGACGTTTGACAGATGACATTTGACAGATGACATTTGACAGATGACATTTGACAGATGACATTTGACAGATGACATTTGACAGATGACATTTGACAGATGACATTTGACAGATGACATTTGACAGATGACATTTGACAGATGACATTTGTCAGTAGACATTTGACAGATGACATTTGACAGATGACATTTGACAGATGACAGATGACATTTGACAGATGACATTTGACAGATGACATTTGACAGATGACATTTGTCAGTAGACAGATGACATTTGACAGTTTACAGATGACATTTGACAGTTTACAGATGGCATTTGACAGTTTACAGATGACATTTGACAGAACTTTTATTATGCCTAATTTACCTCCTGCTTGAAAAAATAGCAACGGTAAGTTTATACATCTTTAAAGGGGGTTTCACAAAGCATATCACCGGTGATCGGAACTTGATCTAGAATCAACTCGATTTGACAGTTCAGAAATCTAACCAAGCCGTTGGTCTCCGATCACTGGTGATTACGATTTGTGAAATCCATAGTAAGTATAGGCACGGCCTTCTTAAGATAAAGATGGCTATGGGTATAGGTATCATTTAGGCGAAACAAAGTTCGCCGGGCCAGCTAGTTATAAGAATAAAGATTCATTGTGTGAAATCAAAAAGTGAAGATAACGACTAATAATTAGACCTGTCACTTGTGAATTATATTGATGGGATAATTTATCTTCTATGGTCACAGAATATTCTTATGCAACAGATTAGATGAATTTGACAACATAAATCCAGATAATCTCGAATAACTCAGGAATTACTGAATTTAGGAGCGAGAGCATTTCAGAAGACTATCATTATTTTTCTTCGCAGAACCCTACGCAATCATAAAAAAGGGTTCTAATTTGAAAAACAGTTTTTGATCACAGTTTTCGACACAAAATTTGAAACACCCTGTGATGATATTCATGAAATTCAAAAGATGCATGACCTTTCCATATCCTTCTACTTTGACGTTATGAGAACGGTTTACGTTCAGGATGTTGTGAATATAAAAATGGACATAACACTGACCATGAATATTTGACTCCTTTTCCTGTTTTTTTTCGATATCATGAAAACTAGTTGAACGAATACCAAGTTTTTAACCGAAATGTATTCAGCATTGAATACCCAATCATATCAGAAACGAAAAAATCGAGAAAAAATTTTTCCAACAATTTTTTTTTTCACTCCCTGTATACCCGGAAGTGCTTAGGCTCCGAAAAAATTTTGGGTCAGTAGAAAATTGCGAACAATATCATAATCCCAATTTTCAGTTTTCAAATATGCCCAGTTCTCCAGAAACGTCTAATAGGCACTCGACCGTGGGACACCCTGTATATTATTCATGTAAAAAAGAGATATTGTTATGAATATCTATACGTTGGTTATCCTGACAATTGTGATATTAGCGGAAGAACTATTTTATTATAATGGTAACAGAAAATTCTACAACAAGTTTGCATTCAATGAGGCAGCTAACAAAAGTGCTTCTGTTAATGTAATAGATTTCAGATTGACCAAATAGGGAGGGATCTCCATTTTGTTATCTTAACATACATTTTTCGTTGTATTTACTGGAATAATTTTCTGAGTGAACTATCTTTCATTCTGAATACTGAGGTATAAAGAGTATAATATTTCCAAATTTACTTTCGTTTTCAAATGAGCTTTGTCAGTTCAATCATGGCTATATTCATATCAGGTCATTATTATCATCGTATTGCTCAAAGGTACACTTTCCTATAAGACGGTTAATATTTTTTTTTGGGGAATAGCTCTTCATATCACTTGTTATAGAATGTGGATAATAATTCTGAGAATACAGAAGACATTAGCTGCAGTTCCTCATCTATAGCGAGTACTATATCAATAAATGATTGGAACCTCGATATGAGTGAGATGTTCAAAACGCAATTCAATGATTTTGATCTCAGTACACTCCCCCAAACAAGTCCAATGGTATAGTATACTTGAATATCACGAAACTAATGGAATCCTGGATAACACCAGAAAAAATAAACTCGTAGACATAATCATCAAACATTTATACACATATATTACCAGGTAGTGAGTAAAGGATGATTTGAAGTAAAATAGGAGAGTTTATGGTTCATATTTAATTTTTAGTCGTTTGCGGAATGAAGAATACAATAAATTGGGCGCCAAAATTATAAGTTTGTTCCCCAACAAGTTAATGGGTACAAATTATGTTCCTCCAGTAGAAAAGGGGGGTTCTCTGGATGGGAAATGTGTGCTAGAGGAAAATTGGTCGATAAGGTGAAAAACCTTATTTAGCAATGTGGAGAAGCGGAACCAAAAAGAAAAAGGCGTAAAAAAGAAAATGGTGGTAAAGAGACAAATGAAGTTATTTGTAGCGACCATGACAATACTTCAACATACCAAGACAATTCTGATTACATTTGGCTGCAAATTAAAAGGGAACCTTGGGACGAAGTGCTTCGCAGATGGTCCAATACTTACCACCTGAGGCAAAGAAAAGAAAATCAATAACGGTGCATGAAATTTTCGAAATTTGGCCTACTGAAAGATCAAAAACAATTCCAAAAAATTTGAGTATCAAGAGTTATAATACATATTTCATACACTTAGTTATAGCTGTCCAATTTTCAATTGAATGATAATTCAAGATTCTTCTTCTGCTGATGTACTAGAAAATGCTAAGGCAGAAAATGAAGGTAAAGAACTGCACTCCAAAATTGAATGTTTTAACTCATATAGCTCCTATGATATTCAGATGTAAGATTCGTACACCAATTGATCAGTCTTTCATTTTTGCTTCCTCCAAAAGGAAGATTAATCCAGAACAAAACTCACTGGAATTTTTCTATCCAGAAGGTTATCCAAGGTTTTGTTGTTCATGCTAAGGTATAATGTTCTTTTCTAGGAGAGTTTTCGTTGAAAGTGATCAATTTTAAACAATACATTTTTCTTACAGAGCTCTGGAGATATAGAAAATATCAAACAAGAACAGAGGCAGAAAGCCATATAGAGGAAACAAACCGTGCAGCCCTATTTATTGGTTTTGGGACAGTCACTGTTGGAACCCAAAAGCTTTTATATTGTTGTGGATAGCCTCTACCACCAGTTTTCCTCTGCACGTAAGGCCTTCGACATACTTTTGAAAATAATTCACGTTTTGGATGTTAATTACCCTATTCAGTGCCAATACCTATACGTGATTATACAGCGATGTGTTTATGATATTGTGACGAAATCAGATGTGATTCCACCCCATATATTAGAGTTCGTCACGAGATTGAAACAGAATTGATTGAAATATTTTTCTATCAGAATATCAGAAGAGCCATAATATTGTTGATTTCAGAATTTTCATTGAGTTACTTTTTTTTAACAATTACAATGGAATGCTTAGAATGTCACAGAAATTTTGAAGAATTCAAAAATTACTCATTTCATTTAGAATATGTACAGGGTGGGCAAAATTGGTGCTACATGAACTAAAACTTTTTAACCCGAGGAGATAGAGAAAAATGAATGGCACCTTATAGTCTTCTTTTTTCGAGGAACTGATAATGCCATCAACTGCATTCCTCTATCTTCTTTTGTTTCCGAGTTATAGGCCAAAATTGAAATTTGGGCGATTTCAACTTTGGTCATTATCTCCGTTTCTGTTTGTGCTAGGATGTTGAAATAAAAACATTATACAGGCACTTTTCTGATAGCAATCCAGTGGCGTACTCTGATTTTTTCTAAGAGGTTCATTTGCTGAGTTATAACATGAAGTTGGGTTTTTTCTTATGGAAACAGTAGTTTAAAATGACTCAGAAAGAATCGCCATTTTTTTTCCTGTTTCAGAAATGTATCATATGTTATACATCGCCCTCAAATTCGTTAAGATATTATGAAAAATATGGTTTGTATATGGAATTAAAATTATTGAGTACTAAGTACGCTGAATCATAGAATTATGTGTCTCTACGCATGATGTAATTATTATTTCACAGTTGAACACTTGCTGTCCCACTATTCTTAGAGCACTATGAAGATGGGTATGCTAGATAGACCTGGCTCTATGATTGATTGGGCCCAACCATAGACTCGAAAATTACAGGACTCGCAACATTTTCATCGCCATCTATCGAGGTGATACACCAACATAAACAATAAATTATTATAAATTTGACTATCAGATGCCGCGGCATTATTCTAACACTATGAACCTACCCTATTTCCACTGTTTTTCATGTCAGCATGCCGAAAAAAGTCACTACACTACTCATTCCGAAAAAATACTCATTCGATTACAGATTTCATTTCTTTCGGTTACAAATTTCATTTCATTCGAAGGGATCTGTAATTTGCGAGTCTATGGTTGGACCCAAAATGGCGGTTTCTGGTATACTCCCCTTTATAGAGCCTGACTATTCTTATTCGCTAAAATGGAACATGTTTCGAACAGAAATCGCACCATCAAGTATTCACTTGATGGTGCGATCTCTGTTCGAAACAACTGTCAGTTATTAAAATTTGAAGTGATCGTTGGCGGCATCATGGAGATATTCCAAAATTACTAAAAATATGATATGTTGAAATGTTTCATTTTAGCGAATGAGAATAGTGGGGCAGCAAGTGATTCAACTGTGAAATAATAATTACACCATGCGTAGAGACACATAATTCTATGATTCAGCCTACTTAGTACTCAATAATTTGAATTCCATATACAAACCATATTTTTCATAATATCTTAACGAATTTGAGGGCGATGTATAACATATGATACATTTCTGAAACGGGAAAAAAATGGCGATTCTTTCTAAGTCATTTCAAACTACTGTTTCCATAAGAAAAAACACAACTTTATGTTATAACTCAGCAAATGAACCTCTTAGAAAAAATCAGAGTACGCCACTACATTGCTATCAGAAAAGTGCCTGTATAATGCTTTTATTTCAACATCGTAGCATAAACAGAACGGGAGATAATGACCAAAGTTGAAATCGCCCAAATTTCCATTTTGGCCTATAACTCGGAAACGAAAGAAGATAGAGGAATGCAGTTGATGGCACTTGAAAATTATCAGTTTCTCGAAAAAAAAAGGACTATAAGGTGCCATTCATTTTTCTCTATCTCCTCGGGTTAAAAAGTTTTAGTTCATGTAGCACCAATTTTGCCCACCCTGTACATGAAGTCACTAAATTTTCATGTCCATATTCAAGCACTGTTACCGTGTATACAATCGAAAATGGGATCTCAAAAAACATATCAACAACAATCATTCTTCATCGATCGACAATGCTTGTACAAATGATCCTCAAGAATCTACTGTCAATGTACCACTTGAGGCACTTGATGAGATGATATTCAATTCAAATTCAAATTCCAAAGCTGAGACTGTAGATGAAAATGTACAAAATGCGAGAAATTCAATATCAGAAGATTTGAAAGAATTCCAAAATATTTTATGTCGCTCTGTTGTAACATTCATATCCAAGTTATATGATGATGTGATGTTGCCACGAAATATTTTATTGAAGATGTTTACCAAATGTTGAATGAAACATTAGTTCTAAAGTTCCAAAAGATATTCTCCAATTTAACGCAATCGTTCCTACCAAAATCAAGCTTTGAGTGACTAATATCAATGATGAAAAACTTTGGGGAACCATTTGTCAACCTCAACACGGAATATAAGAGAATTAAGTTTTTTGAAGGGAATAGTTCGCCTCTCAAGCCAGTGGAGATCAATATTGGGACATCTCAACATCAGAAAAGTTTGGAAGATGGTGAGAAAACGTTGCTACTAAAAAATCAAATATCCTGCTATATTCCCATGGAACAGACTGTTTTTGGAATTACCTCACTGATTCGAGACGATCGTGAAATATCAGAATTCTTTATTGAAAAATTTTCAGAACGGTGAGCCAATGCAAAATATAGTCCATGGATCTCTATTCCAGAATATTATCTGTGCAAATACCTCAGATGAAGCAATAATTTTGCCCTTGATTATTTATTTTGATGACTTTCAACCCGGTAATCCATTAGGATTAGGTAGTCAGTGCAATCAATATAAGATAGGCAGCATTTACTTCACAATTGCAACAATTCCTCCTCAATATGCCTCAAGATTAGAGAATGTATTTCTAGCATACATATTTTAGAGTGAAGACAGAATAACCTTCGGCAATAAACCTTCATTCAAACCTTTGATATCTAAAATACAGGAATTAGAAACTAATGGAATCACTATAAGAGCTTCGAATTTTGAAAAAACGTTAATTTTAGAGTTCTGGCGATAACTGGGGGTTCATGGAATAATGGGTTGTTTCTAGAGTTTTTCAGCTTGAAATTTTTGTCGCTTCTGTCTGTCCTCAAAGGCGGAAACTGAAATTGAAATAATTCAGAATTATGATAAAATTCGACAGAAATGTGAATATTACCGTCATCATTTGAATGACAAAATTGGACTAAAAGAATCTTGTGTATGGCACGAGCTGACGTCATTTCATTTTTATGATAATCTTGTATGTGATATAATGCATGATCTGTATGAGGGTGTTCATCGATATGATATGGCTCTAATAGTCAGCAATTCAATTGAAAAAAATATTTCAGCTTAGATCTTTCGAATTCAAGAATCGGTTGTGTAGTATACGAGAAATCTGAATCTAATATTTCTCCAAGTTTAACATTACAGAGTCTTCAAAATAAATGTATAATTTGCTCTGCGGCTGAAATGTTATGTTAAGTGAAGAATTTAAGGTTTGCTGTATGAGATTGTGTGTGACAAAACGTGGAATTTTTATCTAATTTTTTTTTAACTCACTGACGTTTGGAACAAATCAATTATTTCTGAACCTTGCCTAAATTCAATAGATGATTTGATTCGACAACATTACACCATGTATTTATCGCTTTTCAAAAATAAATTGAAACCAAAGCATCATTTTCTTCTTTATTATGGAAGAATCATTAGAAAATTGGACCTTCATGTTATTTATCATGCATGCGGTTTGAAGCTGAGCATAAGGAGTTCGAATCAGTTTCGCATTGTACACAGAACAGAAGAAATTTACCATACACTTTAGCCTTGAAACAACAACTGAAAATTTCATATCGATTTCTCTGTGAACGTTCATTGAATGATATTGATAAGATAGAATGAGGACCACTCATAGAACTTATAGTGCATGGAATGCCATTAGCCTTGCTGCTCAGCTCAAAAAAGTGGATAAACATCTACAGTTGGAGGAATACTGAAATTTCCATGTTGCCATGGTTACGACTTGTCATACAGAATAGAAACACAGAAATACTATGAATTTAATCGTCAAGATCCGATTCAATTGGCATTTCGGCAAACATTTCTGTGTTTCTGTTCGATGTGACAGGTCGTATCCATGGTAACATGGAAATTTAGAGATTCCTCCAACTCAGTGGCGTATATAGGGAGGGGGCAGCCCTCAAATTTTTCGACAGAAAGATTGTCACAAATTAGTGTTAATATCTCCAAAATCCCTCATTGTAAGAAATTTTTATCGCCACAGTGGAACAAAAGAAAGTACGCTGATTATGCTTCTTGTATATAAATTATGAGGAAATATTATACATGGTGCCTGAAACAGGGCTTTTTTCAAATGGGAACCATATAATTTTATAATTCCGATCGATTGCTCGTCAAAAACTAGTTAGAGTTTGCCAAACATTTCATGTCTTCAAATTGAGTAGTTTCGCCGTTATCGAATAAAATTCGAATTTAACGACTAAAGCCACTAAAATTTCTGTATTTAGTCATCATCAATTATCTGCTCTGTTTATTTGTCACATTCGCCGCAAAGAAAGAACAGACTTTTGATATATTATTCTAGTGTACTTTAAAATTATTATTGCTTGTTTTGCATAGTACTTGATCAATAAAAATAAGTACCTAAAAATGACAATTCCTAACATAGCCTACTTTGAAATAGACGAGCATACCACTGAATTTGACTGATGGGACAAACCTGGCTTTATTCGTGAAATTTTGTCAAATTCAGTGGTATGCTCGTCTATTTCGAAGTAGGCTATGTTAGGAATTGTCATTTTTACTTATTTTTATTGATAAAGCACTATGCATAACAAGCAATAATGAAAAGGAGAAAATTTACACTAGAATGATATATCAAAAGTCTGTTCTTTATTTGCGGCGAATGTGACAAATAAACAAAGCGGATAATTGATGATGACTTAATACAGAAATTTTAATTTAAAACTGACATACTCTCAATATTGACATAGCCTACTTGAAAATTATCTTGATAAACCTGATGTTTAGACAAAGAAACCTGGCTCTAGTCGTGAAATTCGAATTTTATTCGATAACGGCGAAACTATTCATTTTAAAGACATGAAATGTTTGGCACACTCTAACTAGTTTCTGACGAGCAATCGATAGAAATTATAAAATTATATGGTTCCCATTTGAAAAAAATGAGATTTCATAGTTTTATTGAGGCTCACTTTGAAGCCCTGTTTCAGGCACCCTGTATAATATTTCCTCATAATTTATACAAGAAGCATAATCATCGTACTTTCTTTTGTACCACTGTGGCGATAAAAATTTCTTACAATGAGGGATTTTGCAGATATAAACACTAATTTGCGACAATCTTTCTGTCAAAAAATTTGAGAATCAGGCAATAACTCAACAATCGCTTGATGTGGTTGCGCATATCATACATCAAATCATTGCAGAATTAAATGAAGAATTTAAATATGTATAAATATACAGGGTGTTACATTTGAAATAACGAAGTTCACATCCGTTTCCGGTAGAACCGGAAGTAGATTCCGCTTGAAAATATTTTACAAATTGAGTTCATGTACTCTAAAACAAAAATACAAAATTTTGAATTCGTATCGCAATTCCTTCCTCGAAAACTTCTAATGAAACACTTAAAAAAATCACCCTGTATACAGGGTTGGGATAAAGTATGGGACCAAGTGAATATCTTTTAAATGAGAAGAACTATATTTATGAAAATTTGCAGGTGAGTGCAGTAGAACAAAATGCATCTAATGTACATTTTTTTGTTGATAATTTACTTCCGGTTTAACCGGAAATGGCCGCAACTTCTATAATTCAAATGGGACACCCTATATATTTTCACAGATTTTGACCCTTTCAAAATCCGAGTGAGAATATAAATGGTTTCTACGGAACTGGTGTTGCAAGGAGACGGAAAACTAAATCTGTATTTATATTTACTTGACAAAAATTAATTGTTCACTCGAAACAAGTATGAAATGAAATTTGATTTGAAAATATGAATACCTACTTATTTCAACGATTTCCTAATTGGATTGAGTAAAATTATTGAGTTCATTCAAGTATTTGGTATCTTTGCTTTGAACGGAAAAACTACTGGGATTTAGATGTACAATAATTCCATTTGAGATAATGTTGCACTTAGACGAAATATTCTGAATACTCATTCCAAAATTTTTATTTTACTTACAAGGAATATATAGATATTCTTGAATCAATAATACGTGATTCATTAAATTCGAGAGTATACAGGTGTCCCACTAGTGCCGCAGCGGACGATATACGCGTAACACAATGCGTTTTGCAAAATTTTTTGATGCAGACTTGAAATACTACAAGAAGAGCACAACCTAAAATTATTTTCCAATATATAGGGTGGCCCACAAAAGAGGAATACAGGGTGACTCTGTTTTTTCAAATGGGACACCCTATATTCAATACTGTTTTTCAACTCTCTGAAACTTCCTGCATGCTTCCGTATACTTTTCACATATTTTCATTCGACAGTTCTCGAAATATTGGCCATTTTGACAAAAGAATGATACTTGTAGAGGCTATGTTATTCAATTATATTTCACGAACCCTTTCACATACCAATAACAGTTTTATATAGATTGAAAGACAAGACTTCAAAGTATCCTACCCAGCAATAATAAAGCATCTTCAGCATACAGAGTGTCCACAAAGAAACTATCAACAGGACGAATTTCAAAACAACTTTTCTTCATTTTTTCAAATGCAATGCTTATAATTTTTTTTTCATCATTGTAATCACCATTCATTTGACTTCATTTTTTGTCAAATACATGATATGCATATCTCTAACGGAATATGATTTTTTAGAGTGTTTCCTCCAAATTCACATTTACTTTCGAATTCAAAAAAAAGATTTGGTTTTTCTGTGGTTATTGGGAACTGTCAAATTATTCTATTCAAAATTGACATCATTGCAGCTTCAATTCAAATCATCATAGTTTTTACGAATTGGATGAATACTCACACAATGATGTAAAAATTCAAAAAATACCAATGAGTTTGAATGTACAAGTTATGAATGCTTCAAAAAGCGAGTTTCGAAACTTCAGGATACAAAAAAATGCCCGCTCTTATCCTTATACAACTTTTTTCGAAAAAATGATATTCATAAGTTTCACAGGCACGCACGCAGATCTTCAAGCTCGCAAGCTCAAAGCTTGTTTGAAATTTTTGGAAGATTCGACGTTCCAAGTAGAAACATAGAAAATTATCAAAAATGTATTTTGAAAAATGGGAACAGAAAGCAAGTTTCTGTCTTCAGTAACTGATTTCATCACATTTTTGAGTAGATACATCAAAACCTTCTAGTTCCTCATTTCGCTATAATATGAATTGGAGCTTCAATGATGCTTATTCTGAGTGGAATAATTTGACAGTTCTCAATAACCACAGAAAAGCCAAATCTGCTATTTGAATTCGAAGGTAAATGTGAATTTTAGAGAAACATTTCGAAAAAGCGCTTAAAAATCCTATTCCGTTAGAGATATGCATATCATGTATTTGACAAAAAATGAAGTAAAATGAATGGTGATTACAATGATGGAAAAAAATTATATGCATTGCATTTGAAAAAATGAAGAAAAATCGATTTGAAATTCGTCATGTTGATATTCTCTTTGTGAACACTCTGTAGGCTGAATATGCTTTATTATAGCAGGGTAGGATACTTTGAATCCTTGTTATATGGATTGATCCATATAAAACTGTTGTTGGTATGTGCAAGGGTTCGTGAAATATAATTGTATAACATAGCCTCTAGAAGTATAATTTTTTTGTCAAAATGGCCAATATTTCGAAAACTGTCGAATAAAAAAATGTGAAAAGTATACGAAAGCATGCAGGGAGTTTCAGAGAATTGAAAAACACTATTGAATATAGGGCGTCCCATTTGAAAAAACAAAGTCACCTGCTATTCCTCTTTTGTGGGCAACCCGATATATTCGAAAATATTTTTAGGTTGTGCTCCTCCTGTAGTATATCAAATCTGCATCAAAAAATTTTGCCAAACTCAGACCGTTACGCGTATATCGTCCGCTGCGGCACTAGTGGGACATGATATCCTTGGTCGAAAGAATTAGTTTAATTTTGATTCTGAGAATAGGGTATACTTGAATCAACTAAATCTTATAGGCTTGCTCGTATATGAATCTATCATTCACTCCAATCAAATATTATCAACTTGGTTAGAGAAAAGATTTCTTTCCGTTAAGGATTCTGGCCGTAAACCTCTCTTGCCAAATGCAGGTCAAAGTCTTCCGTAAAGCGGTATCGTGTTTTGAACAAGTTCTGGTTTCAACTTAAGCTGAATACTCAGACAGATCATCAATAATACATGAATAATGATAAATGATGGTATATGTAATAAACAATGCTTTTTTGAGTTTATGGATATCTACTTTAAATTCAAAGTTCGGCCATTCGGGGCTTATCGGTATCATTCGTATTTTGTTCGGTTTACGTACGTTCATTTTTAAGGTATACGTGAGAGAACGTTTGGTTACGTACACCCGTAAACTTATTTTCAACGTTAACGTGAATACCGGACGAATGCGCGTGCGTAGATGTCGATTCGTATATCTACTAATACCAATATGGGATATACCCCCCCTGCTCTTCACAGTCACAAAAAGAGGCCAAATCTTTGGTAAGGCTTGAGTTGTAGGCTCGCGTCAACTGGACATTCAAACATTGCAAGAAATTTAGAGATTATGTTTATTCTGAAAGACAAGAAAATAGATATCCAGAATGAAAATATGTCACTTGAATACTTTCAGTTCAATTTTAGAATGTGAATAGGAACAATGATATCAAGGACTTGAAGAAAACGGAATAAAGCAGTTGAAACATTTCACATTGAATTGTGAGGTTACTATCCACATGAAGTTAAAAAATCTCAGATTTCAGTTACGAAAGCGTGCAATTTAGTCTTGGTTTGAAAACATTAGAGCAGAGAAGGAAAAATTTTGAGTTGATGTTCATTTTCAAAATTCCAAATAATTTTATAGATTGTAACTACCCCCTTGAGAATATTTTATTAAATTGTAGTACAGTAACTAACTGTTAGAAATAGGGATCTATTAAAGATCTGATTTTGTCCTACCAATTATACATTTAATTATCCTTTGGATAGAGCATTAAGAAAAGCCAATTCGTGGAATATTGATTTATTTTCTTCGACAAGATTCTATATGAAACGGTACATTGAAAGTGATCAAACATAATTTGATACATCTGTATGAGTTCAATTGTTTGTCTTAAGAGGAGGTCCGATTTATTGTTATCGAATTTTTTATTGAATATATTTTCATTTCATTTATTGTCATGACATATTTTTTTTGTATTATTGTAATTTTTCTAATTTGTAAAATGGCATGTCCGTTTGATGAAATAAATAAATTACATACGTTTCACGATATAATACGATGTGTCAGAGAGAGATAGAAAAAAAAAATATTTTTTTTCTCAATATTTCCGCACAAGCGCAGATCTGGATTGTTACAAAAGCCCAGCTTCAGTTTTGATTGGCTCATTCCCCATATAGACCAGGGCCGAAACCTTCAAAAATGGTAAAAAATGAAAAAAAATTACAGTAGGATGAAACCCATTAGAAAAGGAGGGGAATATGATCAAAATGAAAGGAAAAATAAATTACGGTCGATCCGAGTTCGGGAAGTGGGAGGGGTGAGTTTTTAAGGGTGAAAAATGGTTTTCCTTGATTTCCGGCAAAACTACAAGTCCTATGGAAAAAAGTTGAATGGCAAAGTTGTAGGTAATGAAAAGATCTACAGCTTTTGTATTTGAAATTTTTTCACATAACCTCAAAATTTAGGTGGAAAATTCAAAAAACCAAGTTTTTGGTTTTTTATTTATATCTTTTTCAAAAAAAAAATTTTTCCTACGAAATTTTGTGAAAACTTTCCTTATTATATCCCAAATAGACTGTAATTTATTAGATTCAAAATATTTATGTTTTCGCCTTATTTTAACTTAAAATCAAAAAAGTCCCCTAATTTTCAATCGAAAATTCTGACGTCAAAATCTCAGCTTTTTTCAAAAAGTTTAGGGGCTTTTTCTTCATTGAAATATCTACTTTCTGATGGTGTAAAAAAATATACATTACCTACTATGGGAAATGTTCTCAGAAAATGCAAAAAATTGAAAAAACTCAAATTCGAAATTTTTTTTCAATCATTATGTACAATTTTGAGGTATTTATTAGAATTTACTCTTTAATTACTCAAAAAACGTAAGATTTCCTAATTCATTTATAAACGAAAAAATTGCAAATTGAAATATACTTCCATAATTGACAAAAAAATAAGTTAATAAAGTTAATATTTAATAAGACATCTACAATATTTTGAAAAAGTTGTAGAATCTTGTTTAAATAATATTTTTAGATGACTATTTATTGCTGTTTTAAGATAATTCATATACCTGAGTGACCTTTGGTTAATTTTTAACCCAAGTTATTTCATAGAGAAGTGGGGACTGAGTTACTCTAATGGTGGGTTTCATAAATCGTTGATTGAACAAATCACAGAATTATTCGACGAAATTGTCAGATCAACCAATAGGATTTCTAATTTTCGAAATTTTTAGCATACAATTGCTTGATTGAGTGAGTTGTGAGAAATTCACTTTATTCAAAGAATTGTTTGGAATCTACATAGCAAGGTAAATACTATCTGTATTTTAATCGATAATCAACTTTAAATAAAAATAGAAATATTTTCTTTCATAAATAGTATGTTTAACGTAACTAAATTAAATTAAATTAAATTAATTAAAATTGAATGATATTTTAGTACAAGAATAAAAACTAGTAATTTCGTTTATTTTGTACAAACAAATTTAGTTATACTCATGATAAAACTTTGAAGGCATTATTAATTTGATTTTGTCTTTTCAGATTGTCAGTATGCATGAATCTGTTTGTATAATCTGGAATAAGATAGGTGACAAGCAAGTGTATGAAATAAAAAAAAAACAGCTTTGAATCGTTCAGTGGCGTCTAGCAAGAAGAGAATCGACAATACCTAAATACAAAAAATTTGAAGTTTCAAAATCAGCTTTTATTCATGGAACTTGTCAAAGTCACTATAATGATGAGACTGCAATAGCTACATTCTGTAGCTCAAGACGTAAGAAATCACAGGAAGGAAAAGAAATAAATGTTTTTGATGAAATTGTACATAGTGATTAAAAAAAATTTTCGAATTTGAGTTTTTTAAATTTTTTGCATTTTCTGAGAACACTCCTTATAGTAATGTATATTTTTTTCACACCATCAGAGAGTATATATTTCAACGAACAAAAAGCCCCCAAACTTTTTGAAAAAAGCTGATATTTTGACGTCAGAATTTTCGATTGAAAATTAGGGTGCTTTTTTGATATTAAGTTAAAATAAGACGAAAACATAAATATTTTAAATCAAATAAATTACAGTGTATTCGGGATATAATAAGGTAAGTTTTCACCAAATTTCGTAGAAAAAAAATTTTTTTTTAAAAAGATATAGATAAAAAACCTAAAACTTGGTTTTTTGAAATTTTCATATAAATTTTGAGGTTATGTGAAAAAATTGCGAATACAAAAGTTGTAGATCTTTTTATTACCTACAACTTTGCCCTCTAACTTTTTTCCATAGGATTTGTAGTTTTGCCGGAAATCAAGGAAAACCATTTTTTACCCTTAAAAACTCACCCCCTCCCACTTCCCGGACTCGGATAGACCGTAATTTATTTTTCCTTTCATTTTGATCATATTCCCCTTCTTTTTTAATGGGTTTCATCCTACTGTAATTTTTTTTTGTTTCAAAAATTATCGACCCTGGTCTAATATAGGAATTATTAGATATATGGTTAACGTATACGTTCATGGCAGCACTTCAACTCTCTACTAACACAGAAAATGCAAAACAATTCGTTACTAAGAATCATTGATGCTTGCAATACGTTCTGCCAATTTTATAATTCGAGCGGCATCAAAATTTAGTAGAATTGTCGCAAAGGACATGGCAGGTGGAACCTGGAGGTAATTATAAAGGGCTGACTATTATTGATTTTTTGGAGAAACAGGGGAATTTTTTCCAAAGACGGAAAGAGTTGTAAAAATTTTGATCGCTATGCCGTGCACTACTTGTACTGTGGAGCGATCATTCAGCAGCCTTCGTACCTGGCGGAGGAGTACGAATAGTACGATGGTTACTAACTTACTAAGAATCCAAAAAGGTTGTGTTGTGGTTAGTTTGGAATTTTTATTCGTTTTTATTTTGATATGAATTAAGCCGGACTCCCACTTCTCGTGTATTTGGCAAATATTTGCCACTTGCCTATATTTGGCATGTAGTGGGAGTGGTTCACTCGGCCAATACTTGTACAATTATTTGTAGTGGGAGCGCCGTACTTGTCATTCAAGTTCGAAACTTGGTCTACTTGCCAAATACGCAAATAATTGCGTACTTGCCAAATACACGAGTAATGGGAGTCCGGCTCTATACAATTATATGCCTAAATGAGTGTATCAATGGTCAACTGGCAGATTTCTCATGAAGAAATGACATTTTTTTTCTCTTTCTTTCTTTCTTCCGGGTCAGAGACACTGAAATTAATACTCTTTCAGTTTTTTGCTAATATTTCAGGAACCGTTTGAATTACATAATTGAGTTTCTGTTCACCGTGGGCGCCCGCAGAAACCCGCATGAATTTTTCTCAGGGGGGGGGGCAATAAAGATAAGGGAGCGATATTGAGTGTGTTGTGCCGTAAAACAATGAGGCCATCAATTAATCAGGGGGGCCATGAACCCCCGCCGGGCGCCTTTGCTGTTCACATGTTGTCATTGATAACAGCTACTTTCTTGTACTTTACTCGGTTTCATTAAACGTGCCATTGTCGGAGATATTGAATTCGAACAAAGGTTTTACCCCCAAAGTTCACACCAGTGGACAAACTTGCATTTGCACAGCAAATTCTCTTGCGCTATCTTAACAACTCAGTTTTCAAATTTTGTTGAAATCAATAAATTTGTTGATTATCACTAAGTACTCATTTTTCCAATTATAAGAAGTTCACTTTAGAGTTTAGAGTAATGAACCAGGAGCAGATATCTTTTATATGTAAAACACATTGGCGCATCTGTATTTGATGTGCAAAAGCAAATTAATCCTGTGACCTTTGTGCAAATTCAATATCTCCGCCACTGCCACGTCTAATAAAACCTAAGAAAGTGCAAGAAAGTAGCTATTATTTGTGACAATGTGTGTACAAACACTCAGTTCTGTAATTCGAACGGTTCCTGAGAAATTAGCAAAAACTGAGAGAAATACAAATTTTTGACACCCTATATCTCGGAAACTAAGAGCCGGAGGTGAAATGGAAGAAAAAAAAAATTTTTTTTCATGAGAAATCTACAGTTGACCGTTAATACAACTATTTAGGAACACCCTGTATAGCCCTGTTAGCTGATGAAACATAAAATGAATTTTATTTCATTTTACACTACCTCCACTACATAATTTCTATTCTGATTTTTTTTGCCAGCACCCTCCCCCCCCACCCCTAGGCTCAAAAGCTGGGGACGCGCATGACCTTGTATAAATGGAAGAATAAATTTTTTTTGTCAGGGACAGATAACTATAGCAGGCACCATACAAGCTTAGCTTTACTTGCAAGAGCCTACCTGAATCAGAATTTTAGTGAACGCACTTTCAGTGGTACTTACACTTCAACAAGAACAGGATAAGCAGCATCTCTCAGTTCTTCCCGCCAACTTGGAGGCAACAACATATGAACCTGAGCGCGATTTCCTTGTGAAAGTGGAATCTCCAGGAACTTCTGTTTGGGCAAGGCCAACTCTTGCAGACGTGGAAGATGTGTTATTCGAGAATCATACAGCACTTTCAGCAGACGGTGCGACGTGGCGTTATGGACGCCTGCTAATGGAAGACCTGGTCCTTCGCATTGAAGGACATAAAAAGAATGGCTGGAAGGGTTTGTACGAGGGCTAACCTAAAAAGACGGAGCAGAATTTTTAAGGAGTTCGAGAATGCACGAAGACGAAACTGTAATTTTTTCTGTATCTTGCTGTAGTAGATTTAAATAAAAGAGGTGAAAGGAGCTGTTGGGGAGGAAGAAGATAAAAACAGAAAAAACATACAGGTTTTCGAGCGCTCGTTATTCTTAAACGAGTGCTGTATCATTTCGTCACGATGACTCCTTTTTTTTTAATTTTAAGCCTGGAATGGTCGACTCACTGATGACGAATACGTAGTCAAATTCTATTCTATCCATCCGGCCGTGAACACGATAACACACAAACATTAAAATCTCGAAAGTTTTAGGCTGTGTTTGGGTTCCAACTGCCGCGGTTAAGTTCGTTAATAGGCGAAATTGGAGAAGGCTGGTTGAAATTTTGTTTTCCTGATAATTTCTAAACTAAGATCAGTTTTGAGGTGAAATTCTGCATTTCGATGGAGAATGACGTATCCAAGCCTCAACAAAATCATAAAAAATTCAAGCGAATTATCGAAAAATTTATAATATTCGAGGTCATGTACGATTTTTTCGACAGCTGCTGGAAATTTGTTTTCGACAGCTCTTCAAATTATTTTTCCCTTGCATAGTGTAAGGATTACATATGGTGAGCTACAAAAAATAGTATATTGTATAATTAGTGGGAAAAGCATAATATTCCCAAACGACTGTGATAATTACCAGACGAGGAGCGTAGCGACGAGTCTGGTAACACAGGAGTTTGGGAATATGCTTTTCCCACGAATTATACATACTATTTTTTCTCCGATCGTCGATTTATATTTG
Source organism: Adalia bipunctata (assembly GCA_910592335.1). Classification (NCBI taxonomy): domain Eukaryota; kingdom Metazoa; phylum Arthropoda; class Insecta; order Coleoptera; family Coccinellidae; genus Adalia; species Adalia bipunctata. Next base: position 47,846,658 of record OU342950.1, on the reverse strand, counting down.
AAAAAATTATTAAAAAATATTTCATTCAAGATGTAATCAAGTAAGTTTAAATAGGTTTCTCTATGTTCATATTTAAATATAGAAGTGGTAACTATGGAAATTACTTTGTTATGACAGAAGTAAAATAATTTTCAAGCCGATTTTGTTCGATTCGTTGTATTTTATAAGAAATTAAAAAAACAGTAGTAAACATGGACACTGATGGTGATTATTCGTTACCTTGCACGCCTCCTGAACTTGTAGAAGCAGCGAACGCGGCTTCACTTGATTTACTTCCGGCGAAATCCAGAGAGAAGTATGAACTTGCGTACCAACGCTTCATGGATTTTTGCAGAAAAAACAACAGTGTATCCTTTTCTGAGAATGTACTGATGGCGTATGTTGCTGAATTGGCTAAAACAATGAAATCTTCGACGTTGTGGGCACATTATTCCATGCTTCGATCAACTTTGTCTATTAAAAATAATATTAATATTGCCCAGTACCATAAACTGAGAGCATTTTTGAAACGTCAAGCTATAGGATACAAACCGAAAAAATCTAAAATTTTAACCCAGGAACAAGTTCAGAAATTCATTTTAGAGGCCTCAGATGACATATTTTTATCGACGAAAGTAAGTAGATAAAGATTAAATAGTATTACTTAAATTAAATGAAATACGAAATATACAATGTTCGATTAATTTTTAGGTGGCTCTGATATTTGGAATAGCAGGAGCCTGTCGACGAGATGAGCTTGTCCGAATAAAAGTTCAGGATATAGAAGATTTCGGTTCAAAAATACTGGTAAAAATACCAGAAACAAAAACAAATAGACCTAGATCATTCATCATCAACGAAACCTATTTAAATGTTTATAGAAAGTACGTATCATTCAGGCCTAATGATTTTGAAAATCCTAGATTTTTTTTTAAATTCAACAAGGGAAAAGGATGGAAGACAGTCATTGGAATTAATCAATTTGGAAAAATGCCGCAAATTGTTGCAAGTTATTTACAGTTGCCAAATCCGACAGAATATACAGGACATTGTTTCCGAAGATCATCGGCAACACATTTGGTAGATGCTGGAGCTGACATTCTTTCTTTAAAGCGCCACGGAGGATGGAAGTCTTCCCATGTGGCGGAAGAATATATTGACGAATCACTTAATAATAAAGTAGAAGTGGCTAATAAAATATTCAACACCCCTGCCTCGACTTCAAATGAAAATGATCGAAACGAGATAAACCAAACAACTAGCCATGCAGCTTCAACGTCTATAAATTCTCGTTGCCCTCCAGTACAATTTACAAATTGTACAAACTGTACAATAAATGTAAATATTAACAACAATTAATTGTGTTCAAGAATAACGTTATAAATTAGATGTTTCTTTTATTTATTTCATACCAAATTTATCAATATTAAAATGAAAACCATACTTTGTTTCATTTCATTGTAATAATCCATTTGTAACATTACCGCACGCTACAGCAGTGCGGTAATTATTACCGCACTGTTATTTTCTAATTGCTTAGCAACTGCCCACTGTTCTGGAATGTTGAGCTTTGCGCATAGAAATCAGGTCAAAATAGTGTCACTTTTCCCACGATCGGAGAAAAACCTTTTTTCGTTCGTTTTCGCGCATGACTTCACTCTAGGAGCATCGTGGCCAGGAATTGGGAAGGGGAAATTGAATTGCAACCGATCCACACTCTCGTTTTGTTTACAGTTTATGCAGTTGTGACACTTCGAGAGTGAGGATTGTTACGTGAAGTCTTTGAGAGTATTTGAACAATATTTGTGATTCAGTTGAATTTGAAATTCTCTTTCAGCAGTGTAGTAAACTACTCCTGAAATTATGTTTTATTATATTGCTTTTAAAAAAATAAAAACATTATCCGAACTGAAATGATTGAGCTGAGTGGCACCACTTCTTAATATTGAAGAAGAATCATGAACAACATGTGTAGTCGCCTTGATCGAACATTTTGCCTTTGGCCAATAAATATCTATTATTTTCGTTCAAAAGATAGTAACAATTATCACAAATCGTCGGCCTAATTCGTTAATCCATTAGTCCATTTTTATTAAGTTTTCAGGAGAAGCAAAGAACTGAATTATAACTTTTCTATTTTGCATATCGAAAAATTGAAAATCCCGTTTGTTCCATCATTGATTCTAGATATTTTGTGAGTTTTTAGGGTGAAATATTTTGGGCATAGTTGAAAAAAAGGCAAAATGAGTACCTACTTAGCAGCTTTTCGTTGAGTATTTCAAATTTGATTGAGGACATATAAGTTTTTATCAAATCAAATCAAATCTTTATTGTACTTATGGCTAATTACAATAGCGTGTACTCGTCAATTCTCATTATAAATATAAATAACATACATTATTGAAATATACATGGGACTAAATTAAATCAACAGTCAATGACAAACTACACTTATATCACAGTCAAATTTGTGTCGTTGAAAAACTCTGAGAGCGAATAGTACGCCTTATTTACCAGAAGCGATTTCAATTCTCTTTTGAATTTAGTGAGACTGGATAGTTTCAAATGATCCGGCAGTTTATTGAAAACTGCAACCGAAATATAAGAAGGCGACTTCTTGAAAAGTGAGGTATGGTGCCTGGGAATCAGCAAAGTATTGTTGTTCCTTGTGCTGTAGCAGTGCTCCCCCAGATATTTATGGTCGTCTTCGTTCCTTTTCGCACGAAGGGCCGCTTTATACACATAGATGGAGGGTAGTGTGAGAATCCGATTACCAATGAAATAGCTTTTACACGAGTCCATTGGTTTTAAGTTAAAAATCAGCCTAATCAGCCTCTTCTGCGAAACAAGCACTCTTTCGGAACCAACCGCATTGCCCCACAAAACTGTATTGTATGCAAGGTGACAGTAGGCCATGGAGTAGTAAATGCCAACAAGATCCCGCGTCCCCAGACAGGATTTCAGTTGTAATAGCGCGAAATAAGCTGAATTTAAGCGTTTACAAACCCAGTCTATATGTGACTGCCATTTTAACGACGGTTCGATAAGCAAACCCAAATACTTCACCTCGGCAGCCAGCGTGAGAGTAGTCTCTTGCATAGGTTTCATGTTATGGAAATTGACGAAGGAGGTTTTATTATTATTCAGGATCAGCCTGTTACGCTTGCACCATACATTCATGCGCTCACATACCACTTGAACACTCCGCTCGATCTCCTCAACGCTGGGAGCAGCGACCACTACCGCCTCGTCATCAGCAAACAAAACATTCCTGCCAAGATTGATGAAGTCTGGCAAGTCGTTAATAAAGAGGGAAAACAGTAGGGGCCCCAGAGTAGAACCCTGAGGAACACCCAAAGAAGTCTCACAGCTATCAGAGACAGCACTCCCAACCCTTACCGAGAACCGTCTACCGTCGAAGTACGACTTCAGCCAGTCTAGGCACACACCACGCAGACCCAAACGATAATATTTCATGATGGCTATGTTATTCAAATTCATTTATTTTCCTCAATATATACAGGAACTGTCAAAATTTAAACTAGCAAAGCCACAGCTAATGGAAAAGTTACACACATACAATAAAAATTTTGAGAACATAATATACAAATATTCAGTACAAATTTTTACACAGAAAACACATTAAAACAATAAATTATGAGTTAAAACTGTAAAAACCTGTGTGACATAAACTCGTCCATGGAGTAGAATACAGCTTCCACGAATACGGCTGCACACGATAGGGTCATCAAGCACCCGGGCAGTCTGTTGTGAAATCTCAGTCCATTAAATATGTGCATATTCTGGGTTTTTTTCAGACGATGCAGTGAAGGTACATATTTATCCTTTGTTCTTGTGTCGTATTCGTGAATTTCTCGGTGTTTTGGAAACTTATCTCTGCTTTTATGTATATACAAGAGGCACTCGAGTATGTAACAGGACGGAGCTGTGAGTATATTATATCTCCTAAACAAAGACCTGCAGCTAGTCATCCGGTCAACCCCAGCTATCAAACGAATCGCGTATTTTTGTTGCAAGAAGATTCTACCTGCCCCCGCAGATGCACCCCACAGGATTATGCCGTAGGTCATCCTTCCATGAAAATGTGCATGGTATACCACTAGTGCTTCGTTTTCGGTGAGCATGAGCTTGATCTGCCTTACAGCGAACAACGCTGTAGAAAGCTTCTTACCCAGCTCGACCAGATGCTGCCCCCAGGATATATCGGCGCTAATAGTCACCCCCAGTAGGTGAACACTGTCTTCACTATGATGCCTTGTAGAGATAATTAGTTCTTGGGTCTTATCTCCATTGACCTTCATGTCGTTGCCGCGGAACCACTCAACAGCGTCATTTAACGATCTCGTCGACTTCTCCCGGAGCTGATTGTCTGATCCAGCTCTGTTCAAAAATGATGTGTCATCCGCAAACAAGGCCTGGCCATCCGCAGCAACACTATACACCAAGTCATCTATGTAAATTAGAAATAAAATGGGTCCCAACACAGATCCCTGGGGCACACCCAGAGTGAGTTTCCCTCTGGTTGACCTTCTCCCATCCAGGTCCACAACTTGGTAACGTCCCTGTAAATATGATTTGAACAGGCCCAGTGCTTGTCCTCTTATGCCAATGTATTCCAACTTGGACAGGAGCTTTTCGTGATTGACACAGTCGAAAGCTTTGCTCAAGTCCACACAAGTCAGGGCAACCTCCTCCGAATCGTCCAATGCCTCCATAATGAATTCCATTATGTGGACCAGGGCTGTTGTTGTGGATCTTTTCCTCCTAAATCCGTGCTGATGATCCCCCAGCAAAGAGTATCTCTCCAGGAAAGACACCAACCTAGCCTTGATGAGGGACTCAAAGACCTTCGATGTAGCTGGCAGTATAGAAATTGGTCTGTAATTTTCATAAAGATCTCGCTCACCCTTCTTGTATATTGGGATCCCTCTTGCCAGTTTCAGCTCATCAGGAAAAAAGCCTTCCTCAAAGCATCCATTGATCAGATCTGAAAGTGGTTGAGCAATACAATGAATAATCTCCTTCAGTAATCTCACGGAGAAGCCGTAGATATCGCGTGAGAATTTATTTTTCAGCTGGGAGACGGTTTTTAAGACTTCCTCGGGTGTTGTCGGGGTCAGAAAAAATGATTGTATGCTATTGATCTTTTTGTTTTTCAAAAGACAATCACATGCCTTTGAGTCAGCAAACTGTCCTGACAATTTTTCCGCTATACTGGTAAAATAGATATTGAACTCTTCTTCTGATAGTGCAAGAGTGTTTGTTTTAGTTGTACGTTTAATTCTTGAGTTGATGATGTTCCAAATATCGCGACTCTTATTTTCTGATTCATTAATCAGTTTCATGTGTTTTCCCTTGATTGTATTATCTATCAAATTTTTCAGTTCTATTTTCAAGCCCTTGTACAGTCTAAAGGAATACTCATCTTTTCTCACCTTGAATATTGTGTGGGCTGCATCAACCTTATTTTGAAGATTGACAACTTCGGGATTTTCCAAGCTTTGCACTGTACGTGGGTTTTTCGAATTCGAAATTTTTTTCTCAGGAAAACATTGATTAAATGATGAGTTTATAACTTGATGGAATCTTTTGTATGAGTCACGAATGGAGTCAGCATATATAGAACTCCAATCTACTATCTACTCTTAGTTCTTCGCGAAAAAGGCGAGCACTCTCATCATTTATAATACGGACCATCTTAAATTCCTTTTTGTTACTGATGTCTGCCCGTGCGATGTCCAGTCTCTGTCCCAGATGGTCTGACAAGTGATGGTTAACTGTGTATGCATTATAGCCGGCACAATCGATGTTCGTAAAGATGTTGTCTATGCATTTATTTGATGACAGTGTTATACGAGATGCCCCATCAAATACAACGTGCAGACCATAAGATATCAGCAATTCTTGTATTTTTGTTTTCTGACTGCAGACACTGTTGAAGTGGATGTTGAAATCTCCCGCAACCACGACTCTGGATTGCGAACCGCTGGAAATGATGTTGAGGGTCTCGTCCATTTTTTCCATCAGCAGATCAAAATCACCTCGAGGCGGTCTATAGACACATAAAAAAAACGTATTAGTGGACTCCTCGAATACAGCACACATTTCAATGTGGGCTTCGACCGACAAATCATCCACCTTACACATCGGTTTTGTCACCACATCATCTCTTGTGAATATAAGACTGCCACCGTGTCTCGAATTTTTGCGAGTAAAAGTACTCGCTATTTTATATCCTAAAATATTCACAGCTTTCAGTTGTTCGTCACTCATCCAGTGCTCTGTTATGCAAGCTAGTTTATAGTTACATGTTCTCAATATGAAACTAACTGTGTCTAATTTATTTCTCAGGCACTGGATGTTTAAATTTAAAATTGCGTCATATTTATCATCTGTTACTTTCTTTGCCTCTACTTTAATGTCTTTTTTACTCTTTGCTGTTTCTCTCTCGAAAAAACGTGAATCACTTCACAATCACACCCAATGGCCAATTTTGGGGCTCATAAAGATCGTTTAATAATGACATGTCCGCGCCAACTTTGAATGATATACTGTTCGCCCCTATACCTACGACAAGGAAGTTTTTCTATTGAGAATTGGTGCCCAGGAAATTTACCTATTAGATGTCTTTCAATCTGCGATTCCTGTACTTTCTCGCTGACCCTACCAATATAAACCCAAGCACGTTTCGGTGCGCCCGTAAAAGTGGACGAATTCATGTCGACACCAGTTACAGCATTCTCCCTTCTTCTGGCCTTCTTACCATCTTCCATCCCAACTTTTGAAGTTGAACTCGAATTTCTTCCTTCTTTGCTTTTCTTCACGGCGTTACTGTAGTTTCCTCCTTTCTTCATTACAGTTTTCTTCTTTGCTGGTGTGAAGTTTACTTCTTTGGGAGCAGATCAAAAGCCTTCCGAAGGTCAAAAAATATTGCCACAACGTATCTACCCTGATCAAGTTCCATATATATAAAATTGAACAAATCAACGGAGGCTGTTTCCGTTGAACGGTTTCTCCTGAAACCATGTTGACATGTGCTGAGCAAGTTGTTCGACTCGACAAAATTAGATATTTTTATATACATAACATAACATAACATATACATTTGTAGGAAAAGACGTGATATTCAGTAAAGGTTCATAATAATAACAATAGTCAATGTGGGTTGTTTATATCGAAAAATTTATTTTCAAAATAAAACAATACAAATTAAATTAGGTGAAAGAAAAACACTATACCAGGTAAACTAATTTTGATTTGAATTTCTTAAAATCCTGAAGAAAAAATATAACTCTTAACCAAAAACAATTTCTGAAGAGACTGAATTCAAAACAATGATAAATAACTAACGAAAACTATTCATGAGGTAGATCATCGTAGTTTTTATGATAGTCTGATGGAAGAGTCTTTTTGATTTCTTGCAAATCCTCAAACTTTCGGAAAGAGATTTTACGTCGATTCATTAAATCACTTGTCTTACTAGGATAAATTTGTGACCTTCTCTGTGGCAAGGGTTTCCATTCATCTTTATGGAAAGTTCTATAAAAAATGCTCCCATTACTTTCATAACGTAGAGCTCGAATTTCAGTTACCTTCGGGTCCCCTTTGGATATTCCTGGGCGAATACTCTTAAAAAACTGTATTTTGTCAAATTTTTTGAAGAACTCATGGTCTAAATATTTCACAACATATTGGGCTGGTAATTTTCGGGCTTGCTTTGCGATAGATATATACGTTTATGACTCTGCTTTTGAGATGACGTTCTATAGTGGAATGCATAGAATCCACCTCCATTTGGGTGTGACCTACTTCTAAAAATGTTTGCTCGATAGTTATATCCTTGTGCATCATAATAATATTCAGAAGAGCGTTGGATAAAATACAATTCCTGTTTTGGTATGTGCAACCATCACTGTATATCATAATTGTTTTATCTTCATTTTGAGCAATGCCAGATATAATTTTGTTTTCCAAAAAGCCTACCCAAATGGAAACATTCTTCAGCATTAAGTCCTCTCTCCACTTCATTCCAAATAAAACAGTATCCATCTTTGTTTTTCAGATTGAAAAAGCAGAGATTGTGAACTTGCAGCTTAGTTATATAATACAGTGCGTGTACTGACATTCGACTTCGGTGCGAGTAACACAGCCTGTAAATCCACTGCAAAAACGTAGTTTTCTCCCTTCTTGTCTTCGTCGTTTTCTTCCCTAGCTTGTTTGACCTTCTCAATATGTTCTCTGTATTGTTCTTCGGCAACTGTCCCAACTTTGTTACAAGCGCATTTTTCGCACTGATCCTTTTTTCGGTTTGAAGAGTGAAAGATGTTTGGCTTCAAATTCATTCGAGAATAAAGATCTGGAAAGTTGTTTTATATTTCGTTCTTTGCAAAAATCATTGACGTAAAAATAATAAAGGCTTTCATCCGATTTCCCTTCTGGCAAAAGGTACTACTTCTGAGACGTTGCTCTACAATAGTGAGATTTCATCACAGGAAGAGAATCCAAAAATTGAAGGAGAGTTTGTTTTGGCATGTTTCGTTTTCGTGGTCGCACATTCGGAGTTCTGGTTACCCACTCGTTGACGAGCGTTTTTTTTTTTCATCTATGGTTTCACATTTCAGGGTACTGTACTTTCCGATTTTACAGTTGCATCTTGGTTTGATGGTACGAGCCTCTTTTGGTTTCGTATAATGAACGCAGTCTTTTTTCCTCCCGAAAAAGCTTTTACCACATTCTCTATTCTCTTTATTCTTTTTTGAAACCGATTCCCTTTTATCAACTTTGAACCGTTTCTTTCGCTAATTACTTTTTTTCATTTCGGAAAGCGAGTCTGAGTCAGAATCGGAATAAGACACAAGTTTTTTTTTTCGTATACCTATCATCTGAAATGGGTGAATTAGGCAGAACTGGATGGCTGCTTCTAATAGGAGGCGGAACGCTCCCTTCGGCAGAAGTACTATCGTTCGTTATTGCACCAATGTCTACATTATAAACTGAGCCTGTACAGCTTGGGTACGAAATGAAAAAACCAATTTCTAATTGAGGATAGATTGACTAGACATCTTCTAAAACGAGTTCTAGCGTGTTTGTATCATCATGATTTGACATTAAAGCTTCTGATTTATGACCCAAAACCATATCTCATGCTTTTAATAAATAAAATCGATTAATTTTAATACTACTATCCACTATGGATATGGCTAATCACTTCGACAATAATTACTTCTTATTTCCAAACGTACGATATCAACGTCATTTCTCTACTGACAGGATCATCGAAAAGTTCTATTTCTCCGCCTCGGCGGAGAAATAGTTGCCATGGCCTACTTCTCCCTCAGGCGGTAGGAAAAGTATTGTAATACAAAACATGAATTTTCCAAGACAACCGTAACTAGGCAAATATTCCATTTTTTTACTCAATTACAACGATTATAACTCAAGTCCCTAATATTCAGATTATGATTGAATGCGTGAAAAAAACATTTGATCAACACACTGAATGGCAACATAAAGCGGAAAAGACAAGGAGAGACCTTTTTTATAATTGTGTCTTTCACCATCACTATACAACAAAATATTCGATTTAAATTTGGCAAAATCTGCGGCGAAGCAAAATGCACGTTCGTGGTCAGTACAAAACTGAAGCTCCGGAAGGATTAAGCAGGTTTTCGTTGTCTAGATTTGCTACTGGGTACAAAGCAGTTTTTTGTGCACGGCTTTCCAACCTAATCAGAAATTGATATCGACCTTATTTCTCATACCATAAGGTAGGTAATCGTCTGAACTTCATGAAAAACTCAAAAAGTTAAATTGACGGAAAATGGACTTAGCAGGTTAACGAATTAGGCCGACGAAATCCTAAAATATAGTTATTGTGTTAAAATCGTAGGATTAGGAACATGCAGGAAAAGAAAACATCAATTTTCTCAAAGAGCAACGTTTCGCAACTTTATTGTTGCTTTATCAAGCTCTGAAACACACAAAATAGGCAGGTATAAGGTGAAGGGCAAAAATTCATGAGCTATATGTTTTGTTTACCAAGACGAAGGTGACGTATCTATAATTCCTTCATTGTTGGACATACGCTGCACGGTAAACAATGCAGGAGGACAACGACACACTCTCTCCGTGGTCAAATCAGGTACTAGTTTTCACTAGGCAACCAGATAATTCAATTAGTTGAATAAAAATATTTCCTTTACGCAGAAATGCGTAAAGTGCATTGTTTACCGTGCAGCGTTGTGCTTCTCGCACAACGAGCGGGCGTTATGATCCATAATGCCCGCTAAAATGCCCACGGGCATAATGAGTGTATTTATAGCAACCGTTTCTAAGGAAAAATAAACATATAATGTATAAGTGAACAATAAAATGATTTTCATTCAAAATGTTAATTCTTGTAAAAAATCTGAAAACACTTAATATTTCCGAAGAAGTTGAAGATAGGTATAGGACATTGTACATGAATTATGTCTAGAATTTTCTGAAGAATCCAAAAAAATAAATAATATACAGGGGGTTGCATTTGAAATAAGAAAGTTGGTATTGGCCACGGTCGCATGGAGCACCCTATAGAATTATATATATTTTCTTGAAAAATATGCGCATTTAGAATTACAAATCGACGTGTCCGAGCGTTTTTCCTAACACCCCCTCATTTATTCGATATCGAATTTATTCCATTTGGCTGTCACACTCTGTATGTGTAATGTGTGTGCTCTGAATATCGCTTCATGATCCGTGTTTGAATTACAAGGACCATGTAAAGCCCATCCCAATTTGCACCTACTAGCAACAGGCATATTTTTTAAACTACTCCGTATATTTGTCCGGCTACGATCAGATTCACATTATCTTGACCAATCAGCAGTACCAGTTTTTCATGTTAGCAATTGCAGTCCTTTCAAGTGTGTATATTTTTTTCATTCAGTCATGATATCAGTTTGTTCCGGGAGTGACAAGTTTTCAATCAAGTGAATTTTCTTGTGTTGAACCCTCATCATTAGTCCATTGTAAGCGAAGAGTCTCTCTGAATCTAGTCAAACCAAGTTTTTTCGCTATTTTTGAATTCAATAAGTTGACGGTTGAGGCTTCGTCACATGAGGCAAGTACGGAAATATTTCCTGCGGGACCGTAGAGACTCACTGGAATCATTCGCAAAAGGATCTTTTTCGTATCATGACTCATGACACAAACCATTTCAACCTTTTCTTCTGACGGCTCTTCAAAGATTTCTAAATTGCTTTTCGTAAGATATTTATATAGCAGGTAATGATGATCGATGATACATTTGACATCCATTCGTTTGGCATTTCTTTCTCTTTCGGCATTTGCACTTTTGGTGGTTTTTCCCCAGACAAGAAAAACATAACTTTTTTTCAGTGACCGTACTCCATCTTTTGTCGATAAGATCAATTTTCATATGTGGGCATAATTCTTCCTGGTGCTTCTTTCCACAATAATGACATTTATCATCCTTCAAATCCTTTGTACTGAATACTCTTTCTGTCTTTTTAAAATGAATCGATGGTTTACTCTGGGGGAATTTCTCAGAATTGTTGCCACGAGGTGTGCTCACATACGAGTAGCATGCTGCATTTCCTATTTGTACTTCCCATTTTGAGAAATCTTCCTGATTGACTTGACCCTTTCTACTAACTATAACTTCCCCCCTTTTGAATTTGAGTACGTCTGGGCGTTTGTACAGCAAATCTTTCAATAATTGGGGGTTTTGGGGATGTCCCATTGTATTCAGCGGCGTTATTTTCGATACCACATTACTGACTTTGGTTGAAAATTGAATCAGTCTCTAGGTCTCTAGGTGCAAGTCCGCCGAAGTCTGCCGAAAGATGACGATTCAAACCGGCACCTTCTCGTCGGGGTTTTTGATCTTCCTCCATAGTCGTGATCGCGTTGGGGTTACCAAATGTTGTCGCCTTGATTAAACAATTTGGCCAATAAATATCTTTATTTTCAGTACAGTGCAAGACCTCATGCCGAGCACATGTCTAACGATTATCTAGCGAATCGACTATTGTTCCAACGCGAATAAAAAATAAATTCAAATTCCGCGGTACAACTCGTACAGCGTTACAGATTTTGAGACATTTCCTCTCAAAATATGCCTCAAGCTTCAATTACATCTCAGAAAAATACCGAAGTTTCATCTGAAGATGATCGATCATTCAAAAAGCCTTCAAATAGAAAACGGAAAAAGAAATTGACAACCAAAACAAACAAAAAATTGAATGACAACAAAACTCCCGAAGCAGAAATCAACCAACCGCATCTGGCACCACAAAATAAAAGTAACGTTTTCGATAACAACATTCATAATATGGAAACAGAGACAGTAATTTCCTCAACTTCTACAACAATAAACACTAAAGGTCCCCAAACATGTCAAGATAATGTAGGAGAAGAATCTCAAAATAAAACAAACAACAAATCAACCTTCAAAAATTATTCAACAAGAATGTACGAAATAAGTGAAACAGAATACCAACATCTATTTTACCTCAGAGTAGATGAAAATATCATAACAGACAGGATTGAAATGTCTGATGAATGGAACAAAAGATTCTCGAATTCAACAGACATCGTTATCAAAACCAAAATAGGCTATCTTATCAAGTCCAACAACGTGAAAAAAATTTGATTAAAGCACTGGAGGAAATGAAAACCGATAAAATCATCATCAAATATAAAGAAACTAAACCATACATCCATGGAAAAGAAAGAACCGAACCACAGCAAACATTCTCAGTGGTAATAACAGGCGTCGAAAAATACATAAAAGATGAAGATATTAGTCAACAACTAAATAGCAGCATAGTGCAGTGCCATCGCACTTTAAAAATGGGTAAGAACAATTCTCCTTCTTTAAATAACAAATGCAATGAAACTCTGCACTTCACAATCCCGTTTAAAAATGACAAACTGCATATTTTCTTAGTGTATATACATCCTCACTCTAAAATTGAAGAAACAATATTCACCAAAGCAGCACTGTATAAGTATTCATTGATCATAGGAGCCTTCAATACCAATCCATCAAAAAATAAACAAATAAATAAATTCCTTCAGAATGGTACATTTAAAAAATGCAATACGCCTCCAACCTTCTTGATGAACAATAATCCCGACAGTACACCAGACCTACTCATATTTTCCGCAAATCTAGATTTTAACATTAAAGATTTAGTACTCTTACCAGACCTTGGTTCAGATCATCTCGCTTTGCTTATCACTTTGGGTTTAAATATAGAAACAGAAGAAATAGTACAGAGAAAAACTCTTAAATTTGATAAATGTAAAATCAATAAAGTTAAAAAGGATATGACCAAATTTATAAACTCTCACGAGCAAACAAAGCTGGACGAAGATTACATCACATTACTCAATAATAAACTCTCCGAATGTATACTCAAACACACACCTACCTCCTTTCATTGTTAATATGATCGAAATACAACGTGAAATGTACAGGGAATATCTATATAGATGCTGCCCTAATCCAAATTTCAAAACCAAAATAAATGAATATAACACTAACATCCACAAAATGATTCAACAGTATAGACTGCATAAATGGACTGAGGCTTGTAAGTCAATTGGTATGGTCAAAGGTAAAAACTTTTATAAACAAATTAATAAACTTTCTAAATACAAGAATACTCACGAAATACCCATAATTGAAGTCAACAACAGAGATTACATCACTGATCACGATAAGACAGATATATTCGCACAACACTTCCAACAGGTATACCAATATGACAAGGACAGCAACTTTGACTTGGAAACAGAAATATCAATAGAAACATGGTATAACCATGATAACCAAGACACAGGAAAATAGAGGAAGCCTAAACTTTGAAATCCTACACAACACCAAGAACAGTGCCCCAGGAGCAGACAATATACCATAGAGCATCATCAAACAATTACAACCATACATACATGAACATATAATTAAGATTTTCGAATGGTGTCTGAACAATAAAACCTTTCCAGTAATATGGAATACGGGTACAGTCATTCTCATTGCAAAACATAACAAAGACCCAGAAAAAGTTGAAAATTATAGACCGATTGCACTCTTACCAGTACTAGGAAAAATCTTGGAAAAAATTATCAAATTACAGCTAGAAGAACACCTACATACAGGATTGTATACCCAACTTTCAATTCGGTTTCCGCAGAAAAAAAGCCACTGCTAACCCATTAACAATCTTCATCTCAAACATTCAAAATGCACAACTGAAAAATAAAAAATCGGCAGCAGTCTGTATGGATACCAACAGAGCATTTGATTATGTGGATAAAAGGGCTACTATACAAATTATTCATAAAAGACATACCTACCACACTATCTTATCAAAATAATTAGGGAATATTTAGAGAATAGAAAATTAAAAATAAGAATAAAATGCTCGTCATCCGACTTCTTCACCCCTATGCAAGGCACACCTCAGGGATCACCTTTATCCCCGTTTCTCTACAACATCTATTGCAGTGATATCCCCACTAGCAACAATACCAATCAATATGTTCTACAGTATGCGGATGACACAACAGTAGTCTCGAGTGAAAAAACATTGAAAAACTATATAGACAAACTTCAAGGTTATATAAACGAGGTCATGCACATTTTGAATTTCAAGAATATCTTCTGTTTTTCATATTATATTGGCAGAAACTTGTGGATTTGCTGGATCAGGATATAAGTTTATCGAAGTTGGTACGACATTATTTTGGAGTAGTTCTAAATATTTTTCTCCATTCAAGTTGCCGTCAATGAAAAAGGGACCTACGATATGATTTCCAACAATTCCTGCCCAAACATTAACATTTTCAGGAAATTGCATATGTTCTTCTCTCATCCAGTGAGGATTCTCATCAGACCAATAGCGGCAATTTTGACGATTAACATGACCGTGTAGTGTAAATGTACTCTCATCAAAACATTTTCTGATTGGATCACATTGTTATCTAACATTGCCATCATTTGCTCACAAAAATGCGTTCTGCTATCGAAATCGTCTTTTATGAGCTCCTGAGTTGCCATAATTCGATAGGGATGCATCTTACTTTCCTTTAATATTCGAAATATTGACGTGTGGCTGACGGTGAACAGCGGTGCTACTTTTCGAACAGAATTATGTGGGCTTTCTTGAAACTCAAGCATAATATCCAATTTCGTATCATCACTTACTGCATTGGCAGCAATTTTTTTTTATTTGTCTTACATGACCAAGCTCTCGAAACTGCTTTTCTATTTTGCTAATTGTATCTTGGGATATAGGCGGCAAATTTGGAAATTTTTCGTGAAATAAGCGATAAACTTCCATTTGTGTCCGTGTGTGATCTCCATAACCAATTATTTGAAGAATGGTTATTTTGTGCATTTCTGTTAAATGAAACATTTTTCTAATATCATTACGTACAGTTATCGAAATTCAAAAGACAATAGCACTCACACTGATAAATTTTTGTCATGCAAACATACAACGTGTTACTAAGGCTATGAGAATAAACAAAGCTGTTGTTGTTTTTCTTAATTTCTTCTCAGTAATGGTTTTTGCTAACTTTCTTCATACCAAGAGGTAAATGGAAAATAAGTATTGAGTGTAATGTATCGAATTTGTGAAATGAAATAATTTTCATTTGAAATGTTAATTTTTGTAAAAAATCTGAAAACACTTAATATTTCCGAAAAAGTTGAAGATAGGTTCAGGACATTGTATATGAATTATGTCTAGAATTTTCTGAAGAATCCAAAAAATAAATAATATACAGGGGGTTGTATTTGAAATAAGAAAAATGGTTTTGGCCACGGTCGCATGGAACACCCTATATAATTTTGTTATCTTGAAAAATATGCGCGTTTAAAATTACAAATCCTCGTGTCCGAGTGTTTTTCCCAACACGCTCTCATTTATTCGTTATCGAATTTATTCCATTTGGCTGTTACACTCTGTATGTGATAATCGCAAACATTTTCATGTTCAAAGGGCCAAAGAGCCTCACTTAAAAAAAATATCATTTGATTTTTAGGTTATATAATATATAATATGTATTTTTTGGCTTTGATGAAACCACAAAATTTTTAGATTTTTTTTTGTAACCATAAATAAAGCTGCGACTGCAATCTCAAGGCCTGCTTTGATGTCAATAATTCTTGGATGGACTATAGGGACGGAATTATATGGTCTCGTTTAAGTTGAACGAGCGCTCGAAAAACACAATTTCACATAACTATTCTTTTGTATTTCTGAGCACCTAACGATTATTAGGTGTTTCGTGCTCATCTTCTGATTCTGCGACACTCATCTGAGTATCCCCGAATCTATTACAACTTACCAGTGCATTAAAATGAGTGCAATTACCATACAAATATCTACTGCTCCATAAAACATCGGATAAGTCACATGTGATGCAATGAGATTCTACTCGTCGAGGATCATCTGTCGATGGGTCGCGTACAACGAAAAGGTGTCTTTGACCAGGTTTATTCTCTTCTGTGGCTAAATAGTAGCTGTGGAATATCATAAGGGTTTCAGTGATTGGTAGAAAGATATGCAGGAAACAAAAATTTTGTAACATATAAATTCAGTATACAGGGTGATTTTTTTAAGTGTTTCATTAGAAGTTTTCGAGGAAGGAATTGCGATACAAATTCAAAATTTTGTATTTTTGTTTTAGAGTACATGAACTCAATTTGTAAAATATTTTCAAGCGGAATCGGATGTGACCTTCGTTATTTCAAATGGAACACCCTATATATTTATACATATTTGAATTCTTCGTTTAATTCTGCAATGATTTGATGTATGATATGCGCAACCACATCAAGCGATTGTTGAGTTATTGCCTGATTCTCAAATTTTTTGACAGAAAGATTGTCACAAATTAGTGTTTATATCTTCAAAATCCCTCATTGTAAGAATTTTTTTTTGGAGCAGTGAGACAAATGAAAGTACGCTGATACGGCTTCTTGTATAAATTATGAGGAAATTTTATACAGGGTGCCTGAAACAGGGCTTCAAAGTGAGCCTCAATAAAACTACGAAATCTCATTTTTTTCAAATGGGAACCATATAATTTTATAATTCCGATCGATTGCTCGCCAAAAACATGTTAGAGTATGCCAAACATTTCATGTCTTTAAAATGAGTAGTGTCGCCGTTATCGAATAAAATTCGGATTTCACGACTAAAGCCAGGTTTCTTTGTCTGAATATCAGGTTTATCGAGATAATTTTCAAGTAGGCTATGTCAATAGTAATAATATGTCAGTTTTAAACTAAAATTTCTTTATTTAGTCATCATTCATTATCTGCTCTGTTTATTTGTCACATTCGCAGCAAATACAGAAGAGACTTTTGATATATCATTCTAGTGTACCTTATTATTGTTAGTGCTTGTTTTGCATAGTGCTTGATCAATAAACATAAGTAAGAATGACTATTCCTAACATAGCCTACTTTGAAATAGACGAGCATACCACTCAATTCGACAGAATTTCATGAATAAAGCCAGGGTTGTCCCATCAGTCAAATTCAGTGGAATGCTCGTCTATTTTAAAGTAGGCTATATTAGGAATAGTCATTCTTACTTATTTTTATTGATCAAACACTATGCAAAACAAGCAATAACAAAAATAATGAAGAGAATGATATATCAAAAGTCTCTTCTGTATTTGCTGCGAATGTGACAAATAAACAGAGCAGATAATGAATGATGACTAAATAAAGAAATTTTAGTTTAAAACTGACATATCATTACTATTGACTACTTGAAAATTATCTTGATAAACCTGATATTCAGACAAAGAAACCTGGCTTTAGTGGTGTAATCAGAATTTTATTCGATAACGGCGAAACTACTCATTTTAAAGACATGAAATGTTTGGCACACTCTAACTAGTTTTTGGCGAGCAATCGATCGGAATTATAAAATCATATGGTTCCCATTTGAAAAAAATGAGATTTCGTAGTTTTATTGAGGCTCACTTTGAAGCCCTGTTTCAGGCACCCTGTATAAAATTTCCTCATAATTTATACAAGAAGCCGTATCGTACTTTCATTTGTCTCACTGCTCCAAAAAAAAATTCTTATAATGAGGGATTTTGAAGATATTAACACTAATTTGTGACAATCTTTCTGTCAAAAAATTTGAGAATCAGGCAATAACTCAACAATCGCTTGATGTGGTTGCGCATATCATACATAAAATCATTGCAGAATTAAACGAAGAATTCAAATATGTATAAATATATAGGATGTTCCATTTGAAATAACGAAGTTCACATCTGTTTCCGGTAGAACCGGAAGTAGATTCCGCTTGAAAATATTTTACAAATTGAGTTCATGTACTCTAAAACAAAAATACAAAATTTTGAATTTGTATCGCAATTCCTTTCTCGAAAACTTCTAATGAAACACTTAAAAAAATCACCCTGTATGTATATAACCATCATCGTTGGAAAAACTTCGCATACTCAAAAAAATCATTCTGAATCGAAAAGATCATTGATGTGGAATGAACATGAAAATATTTATCAATGATGAAAGTACTCAATATTGGATGTTATTCGCAATACCCAAAATCGGCCGCTGTCCGAAATTTTTGCTCACAACGCGTTATGGGTATCCATATTTACCCACGATGCGTGCAGGTGGTTTTTTTTTTTCGAGCATTGAGTGAAACGCAATACACTGAACGCGTTGTGGGTAAATTAGATAATCCACAATGCGAATTCAATTTTAACGCGCTTTCATTCTGCGTTGTGGACAATTCATTTTACCGACGACGGGTTGTGGGTATTGCACTTTACCCAGAAAGCGATGAACCAGAATTTGTCTTCGAAGTCAGTGTGCCGTAGGTTGAGTACTGGCAGGTACGAGAAGCCAGTATTACGAGTAGCGTGAATAGATTACTCACCTTGTGAATTCTCAAGTTTGATTGAAGTGCGTGTTTTCGAAATTATATCAATATGAGAACCTAATTTGAACCAAAACTGAGTGAACTTAAGCTAGAAAAAAAAAGACATGTCGTTGTTATTGTTTTTATTGGACGAACGTTATTTGGAGTTAGTAAATGAAACCAAAGTGGCACTACAAAGAAAACGGGATGGGCTCGAATTATCATATAATATCAATATAATACCACTAGAGATGAAATTTTACATGCTTAAATTTCATCTCGAGTGGTATTCGACATGACTATTTCACGAGAAAATATGGTAATATGGTCACATTGGGCACGTATTGCGGTCTTTGGAAAATAAGTATTCATCATAGATAAAATAAACGTTGTTTGTTTTCTCTCTGCTATTCATTCCCGAAGCTATCTATGAATTTGAGAAACGTCAAAAATTTCATCACTTGAAAACCAACTTGTTGGTTTTGCCGATCTGAATGTTTTATCGATAAGAAACGAGTGTTGCTAAGGAAACTTCCTCAATAAAAATGGAATGAGTGGAACAGTCATATACAGGGTGGCATTTGAAAACGAAACAGACGAGATTACAGACGAAATAAATTTTTTCGATAGAAATGCTCGGACAGGTCGATTTCTGTTTCGAGGGGGACAACTTAAGATGTAGGTTATGGATGCATAGCGCTTCAACCCTTGCTACTACAACCCTCACCCCCAATTTTTAAATAGGGAAGATGGGGTAAGTGATACCTCATTTGAAAGGTATTTTTATACTGATTTCAGCACAGTAATTGTTTTTTTCATTTTATGCATTAGTTCTCGAAATATTCTTAACTAAGTATTTGAAAATGAAGTGGTGTTTTCATGGCACTTGTAGTGTTTTTTTGTCAAAAATCGACATTTTGAGCTTCAAAACAACCATGACTGTGGCTTCCCCCCTCCAATCTACTGACATAGAAATCTTTAATCAAGATGTCGATTTTTCACAAAAAAACACTACAAGTGCCATGAAAACACCACTTCATTTTCAAATACTTAGTTGAGAATATTTCGAGAACTAATGCATAAAATGAAAAAACAATTACTGTGCTGAAATCAGTATAAAAATACCTTTGAATTGAGGTATCACTCACCCCATCTTCCCTATTCAGAAATTGGGGGTGGGGGTTGTAGCAGCAAGGGTTGAAGCGCTATGCGTCCGTAACCTACATCTTAAGTTGTCCCCCTCGAAACAGAAATCGACCTGTCCGAGCATTTCTATCGAAAAAATTTATTTCGTCTGTAATCTCGTCTGTTTCGTTTTCAAATGGCCACCCTGTATAATACCACTTTGCCGGCAAAATTTCTCTCTTGTAATATTCAAGTTTGTTGCTTTTCGGCAAGTTCGTGAATGAAATTTGTATCAAAATTACGAGCCGTTAGGCGAGTGATTTTGGAAAAATGTCATGAGCGAAATTGCCGAAAAGCAACAAACTTGAATATCACAAGAGAGAAATTTCATCTCGAGTAGGGGAGCGAGGGGCTTGTTGTAACAGGGGCAAGTAGTAACAGGCTCTTTTCACTAGGATCTTAAACTTTATTAGCGTATTTCTTTGACCCGATTTAACCTATAAACTGTGCCGCATAATTATGCCATAGCTACTATCCCGCCAGCCTGCGCAGTGAGTGGAAGTGTGCTCGTGCTTCATTTTTGCCAGGTAATATAAAATTGTACTGTCGTTAAATTTTGTTTTGCGTAAATATTATCGACTAATTTCAAACTTTCCGTTTCTTATTTACATTCGAATTTATCTATCTCTGATAATGTGTAACAGTTTTCAAGATTCCTAAATTGTTTGAATAATTATCTTGATAAATGTTAAAAATCATACCATGGGGTTAGTTGTAACAAAATCCCGGGGCTTGTTGTAACGTGGTATCTACACATGCCCCAAGTTATGATGTAGATACCTAAATTTTTTTTTCAGAATGAGGGTGTATCAAAAAGTCAGAGCGTTTGTTTTTTCTATGGAACTCATTTTCGAAGCTATCTATGAACTTAAGAAACGTCAAAAATTTTGTCGCTGAAAAACCAACTTGTTGGTTTTGCCGATCTGAAAGTTTTATCGATGAGAAACGAGTGTTGCTAAGAAAACTTCCTCACTAAAAATGGAATGAGTGGAATAGTCATCCAGAAAATATCGAAGATTGAAAAGATATGATTTATCAACAGTTGGCCAAAAAGAAAAACTTGTTAACAAGGAACGTTCAGGAAACCTATCTGGCTTTATAAAATGCAATTGTTTGAAAGGATGTCAAACTAAGGCGTGTGCATGAAGTGAAATTAATAAAATGTAATTCAAAATGTCAAAAAAGTACTTGTAAAAATAAATGATACCTATTCGTTTTTGGTTTTAATAAGTTGTTAACATATCATTTTGTTTTATCTATATGAATTTTCAGTATAAGGTTTTATATTTTGTTTTACTTGCTACACAGTAAAAATCTAGGCCAGATTGGTTTGCTAAACGTTCTATGTTTCAATCTACGATATTTTTTGAATGATAATTCAAGCTCATTCCGTTTTCTTTATAGTGTCACTTTGGTTTCATACATAATCTCTAAATGGCCTTCGTCTGGTAATAATAACGACCTGTTCACTTAATTCTTGTTCGAATTCAGCTTTCATATTGAAATATTTTCGAAAACACGCACTTAAACCAAAACACAGTCAAACCAATTTCAAGAAATCACAAGGTATCCAGGCACTGTGGTAAGTAATCTATTCATGCTACTCGTAATACTCGCTACTCGTACCTGTCAGTATACAACCTACAGCAGGCTAACTTCCACGACAAATTCTGGTTCATCGCTTTCTGGGTAAAGTGCAATGCCCGAACGCGACGTGGGTAAACTGAATTGTCCACAACGCAGAATGAAAGAGCGCTAAAAAAGGATTCGCATTGTGGATTCTCATTTCCACACAACGCGTTCTGGGTATTCCGCTTCACTCAGTGCTCGAAAAAAAAAACATCTATTCGTATCGTGGGTAAATTTGGATACCCATAACGCGTTGTGAGCAAAAATTTCGGACAGTGGCCGATTTCGGCTATTGCGAATAACATTAACATTCACTTAATTGGAGTGGTCTCTCATTTGAAAGTTGAACATCCTTAAGACTTCAATGTCACACAATTTGAATATGGAACGCCTGTCAGCAGATGGATTCTTATCCAACTGATATGGTCCGAAAGTACAAAGGTACCAGCAGATATTACTCAGAAAGGTACTGCTTGATATGAGTATCATGAGTATATACAAATGAGTATCGGAGTCCTTAGAAAAAGTTACGCAATGTGGTGCACATAAAATATTTTATACATTGTGTAACTGATTTTCAATCGTTATTACCCCCCATGAAAAAAAGCTATATCCGCCCTTGCTCGAACTTGCCACAAATCATCATCCATGGAAACTAGCGGAAGTTCTCCAACCTCATCAAAACGGGTTTCATTATACAGGGTGTATCATGGTCGATGGTACGTTAGAAATTTACTTTTACTGAGAACGGAAATCAAGAATTAATTGAAAATTTGGTTTCTGCTACAAGAACGACTGCTATACAGGGTCTTTCAAGAGGAACCTCACCCATATTTATACGGGAAACTACTGAACGTATTTTCATGAAATTCAGCACTTATAAGTATTTCACGATGCTGATGAAATCTAAAATATTTTCAAGGCATGAGCACCTCCGGTTTTTCCGGAAATGACGTCAACTTCCGTTTTTTTTAAATTAGAATACCAGTTTTTTATTGCAGAAATAGATTCCCTAGAAAATTTCAAGTTATTATGATGTAACATTTTTCAGTTTTGGTTGGAAAATTCTCTCTAGGCGGGAAAATTCGAAAAAAAAATCGAAAATAGAGCTCCGCTGAAACAAGAATAACTTCGAGGTTTTTGGATGGAAAATTTTCATTTTTGGGATTTTTCAAGATGTAAGATTGATGTATCCACTTTGAAAATCGAAATCGCGATTCATGATACAGGAGGTGAAAAAATCGCTTTCAAATTTAGGGATGACAAAATCGTGAAAAATCAATTTTTTCAAATTAGAACCCCATTTTTTTTAAGGCAGATATTGAATCTACGTTAAAAAATAATGTGAGTGTATGCATCACACCCTTGCCCGAAAATGGATATTTTCTGAGTTAATATCCATACGTATCCATAGTAATGCAAACAATTTCATCTCAAATTTCAAAGCACCATTCATTTATGAATATTGGTTCGCGATTTTCTCAAAATCAATTAATAAATGTCGAATTTTGAATAATTTGCGGAAAAATAGTATGTTAACCTCGTAGGCAAAGCCACATTCCTGGACCCCACAATCGTCCAGGAATGCTAGGCTTTTCCTACTCGGTGAACAATGTACCTACTATTATTGGTCTTAGGAGAGCGCAGAAGGAATTTTGTTCCACCGTGAATCACCCTGTATTTTATATCATTTGGAAGGAAATTTAATTCTCTCTGCGTAATGTAAAAAAATATACAAGGCATTCTATTCGAAAAAATGCATTTTCAACCGTTTTTGTAGGTCTCGGTAACTCATCGGATTTTAAATGAACTTGTACAGGGTGGGGCAGAAGAACCTATCCGATTTCAAATCCCTTTTTCTCAGAAGAGAGAGCAGGTAGAGTAGTGGGGTAAAAACCGTTAGAAAGCTGGTTTTATGCCATTTGTCAGTAGTCAACATGCCTTGGTCTGGTGAACATCGTGCTTTTGTTATTGAGCGGTTTATCGAATGCGGCGGTTCGATAATTGCTACACAACGTGCTTTTCGAATTCATTTCGGACTCGGGCGTCATGATCCTGTTCCACATCACGCTACGATTAAAGTGTGGGTGTCAAATTTTAGACAGACGAGTTCAGCATTGAAAAAGAAGTCGCCTGGACGTCCCAGGACAGCAACAGGACCTGAAAACGTGGCCAATGTGAGAGCCGCGATTGAACGTTCCCCGCGTCGTTCGGCGCGAAAACATTCGCTCGCTTTGGGGATTTCCAACCGCAGTATTCGGCGAATTTTGCACCGGGACCTCAAAATGCATCCCTACAAAATGGTTGTTGCACAGAAATTAAGTGAAAGGGATTTTGAAACCCGTACGAACCTGTGTCGCGATCTCCGAGAACTGCCAAACGACGATGTTGTGCTCTTCACGGACGAAGCCCATTTTCACCTTTGTGGCGCCGTAAACAGGCAGAATTTTCGATATTGGAGTGACGAAAATCCTCGGGAAATCCATCAGGAACCCCTCCATAGCCCAAAAGTGACTGTGTGGTGTGCTCTTTCCCGCCTAGGCGTCTGGGGGCCCTACTTTTTTGAAGAAAATGGGCAAACCGTAACGGTCAACAGCGAGCGCTATTGTTTCATGCTGGAAAATTTTCTAAGACCCAAAATGGAAGAAAATGGCGTGGAAAATGTGTGGTTTCAACAGGATGGTGCAACCGCCCACACATCGCGACGATCAATGGACATTCTCAGGGAACTGTTTCCCGGTCGCCTCATTTCTCTGAGAGGTGATGTTGGCTGGCCGCCGCGCTCACCGGATCTCACTCCATGTGACTTCTTCCTTTGGGGTTACCTCAAATCGAAGGTTTACCAGCATCGACCAAGGACCCTTCTTGCTTTACGAAGGGAAATTGCTCGGGCAATTGAAGAAATTCCTGTGGAAATGACGGTGAAAGTCATGGAAAGCTACCGCGAGCGCCTAAATAAGTGTATCCGCTCCCAAGGACGACATTTGAGTGATGTGCTTTTCAAAACTTAAATTTAAAAATGGCATAAAATTTGCGATATGTTAATAAAAAAATTTTTTGACAAGCTGAGTGGTTTTAATTTTATAACGTTTTGAAATCGGATAGGTTTTTCTGCCCCACCCTGTATAATTGTGAGCGTATTTCGTTACACGCACATGATGCACAGGATGTTGACAATCTGCATCCGAAATTTCAGCTTCCTAAGATTTTCAGTATGGAAATTATGAATGTGTGAATCAAAGCTATGTTTCGCACGAAAAAGCAACATTTTATTACTCAGAAACCGCTGAAGATGAGTATGGGGAAGTGATACCAAAATAATCATATTACTACGAAGAATTGGAAACTGCAATAATATACAAGGTTTGCCATTCGAAATACCAAAGTACTTAACACTTGTTGACATAAGCGGCTACACCTCAGCACTGAAAATATTTTAGATCTATACAGGGTCTTTCACGAGGAACCTCACCCATATTTATACGGGAAACTACTGAACGTATTTTCATGAAATTCAGCACTTATAAGTATTTCACGATGCTGATGAAATCTAAAATATTTTCAAGGCATGAGCCATTGTCAAACTTTAAATTTAATTGCTAGTTTTTTCGAGGAAAAAACTGTAGAATGATGAGTGACGATGAATTTTCAATTTCTGGGACTCCTCCAGAACATGTTGAGGCAGTGGCAGTGGCTTTATACAAGACAGTGGCGACAATAGGGTCATAGAACACGTTTTTGCACAAACATGGCAGATATTTGTTTACATTTGAGTGTCGAGCTGTTCGACATTTTACTCGATCTTGAGCTTTATGTTCAGATACATAACAACAATACAATGAACGTCCGCCATTAGTGGTCGAAAACAGTCCGACCAATCAAAACGTGAACGTCTATTGTCGCCACTGTCTTGTATAAATCCACTGTAGAACAGACTAACTCAATCGGGCTCTGTGGTTTGGATGTGCTTCGATGGTTTTCCCTTGAAACCAAACCAACACGGTGGTACAAGATATACCAGTAAACAGAACCCACCACGTCAACGGTTATTTAGAGAGCTGACCGCTGACCCTGGCCAAGATTCTATTTCGGTGATTCGAGTTATCGGCCCTCTTTTGTCCGTCCATTATCCCAATAAATACGAAGTTTTTTGTGATAATTAGGTAGAAGCATATATCTAATAATTCCTATATGGGGAATGAATAAATCAAAACTGAAGCTGGGCTTTGGTAACAATCCAGATCTGCGCTTGTGCGGCAATATTGAGAATAAAAATATTTTTTTAATTCTTTCTCTCTCTGACACATCGTATTATGTCGTGAAACGTATGTCATCCTTAACTTCATGTGAATAGTTTCGATCGTAACCTCACAATTTAATGTGAAATGTTTAAATCGCTTCATTCCGTTTTCTTCAAGTCTTTAATATCATTGTTAACTCCTATTCATATTCTAAAATTGAACTGAAAGTATTTAAGTGACATATTTTCATTCTGGATATATATTTTCTTGTTGTCTTTCAGAATAAACATAACCTCTAAATTTCTCGCAATTTTTGAATTTCCAGTTGACGCAAGCGTACAACTCAAGCCTTACCAAAGATTTGGCTTCACTTTGTGACTGAGAAAAGCAGGGGTATAATCCATATTGGTATTAGTAGATATATGGGTAGAAGTCTCGACTTCGATGAATATTCAAACTGAAGAAAATCTATAGGGTAGGAAGTCAAATGAAGTTTTTCAAGGGCTTAAGACATCATTCTTCATTAAAGGAAAAGGGCCTCTAAGTCATCTCCACAAATACGATGAGAAAGTTTATTTTACGGTTAGACATATGTTTCGAACCCTGTAGGATCCATCTGCAGTGAAGGAAATGTGAAAATGGATGAAGTAGAATTTAGATTTGGATGGACACCTACATTATTATACAGTGAACTTACGGAGGATCCCAACCACATGAGAGGAGGACAAGAACAAAGTATCAATTATCAATGATCGATTAACAACAATGAGTAACTTTGTCACTTATTATTATTATTATTATTTGAACTGGGGTCGTTTTGGCTCGATAAGCCTTCCGAGAACTGCGACCGTGTAGATCTTTTGTTCTCTACCCTACTCATTCATGGAAACCCAAGGAGGTCGTCAATAGTGTTGATAAAATTGGCAACCTCCCTAGGAGCCTTGGCCGTGACCTCATGGGTATCCAGGACCGGTTTCCCCATATGAATGGTTCTTAGTTCAGCCAGCTCTGGACACTTGCATACCATGTGTTCAGCTGTTTCCGCTTCTGATCCACATAGCCTGCAAATCTCATCTGCTGACTTTCCCATGCGGTACAAATGGTATTTGTACCGACAGTGTCCCGTCAGCAGTCCTACCATCACCCGAAACTCAGCTCGTGACAGCTTTAAGAGTTTCCTGGTATAGGTAGGTGATATCGTCACGAATTTCTTGGCCTGAATAAGTCCAGGAGCGTTTGTCCAGTAGGTTATCCTGGTTTTCAGCTCCCATTGGTGGACCGCTGCCTTGTATTGGTCTTTTCCAAGCCCACAGAACGGCTCAGGTCCAGCAGGTATTTGCCTTGATGCAATTTTTGCCAGTTTGTCGGCTTTTTCATTTCCTTCAACGCCATAGTGCCCTGGTACCCACAATAGAGTCACTTTATTGCCTCTTGCCAGTTGCTTTATGGTGTTATGGCATTCCCAGGTCAACAGAGACCCCTGGCAGTTTGATTCCAGGGATCTCAGTGAGGCCTGACTGTCCGTGATGATGTAGACATGCGCTCCCTTGAGGTTCATCTTGAGACACTCTTGAGCGCATACATAAACAGCCATTATCTCGGTCTGTAAGATAGGGCTCGCTTCCCAGGGCTTTAGGGATCCTCAATTTAGGTCCTTATACCCCAATGCCAGTACCCCTCTCTGTTTTAGATCCGTCGGTGAACCATATGGATGACTTTTCGTCCAGACGATTTACGAAACTAACTTTGTCACTTTGTGGAGATAATTGATACTTTGTTCTTGTCCTCCCCTCATGAGCCTTTATACCTACAAGTATGGTGAAATCCACATGTTCGAATTATCGGATTTCTGTTTCGTTTTCATTGATCCCCTCTGAATAATACTTACATAAGATTGTCGAATGGATCCCACGACAGTATTCGATCGACTTCATGTCTTCCATGACCTAGTACTGCGATATGCTGTCTAGTGACGATGACATGCTTGATGTGGGTATAAGTCCCCGTATTGCCTTCACGCACCTGTGCTAATACCAAGAAGCTATCTCCGTCTGGCGAGAATGTAGGCTGTTCTTGGACTTCTAACCAAGAATTTTCAAAAGCTCTCTCGGTGTGAATCTGAAAAATCGGGATCAATAATCAATTCCAGTAACACTGAATTCCGAGTTTTACAGGGTGTTAAGATGAATTGAACATCCTTTACTTATACTTGAGCTCATCACATTCCTGCAATGATGGTTCCTCCCTTACCTAAAAATACGGAGGGAGCGAGAATTGAAGATCTCAAAAATATTCGAACATTCCTCAGGAACCAACAACGTCGGTCATATATCTAGTCTATAGAGTATTCGGTCGAAACTCAGTTCAGTCATGACACTCTCGGTGCATGAGGTACTCTAATTCTTAGGTCGTCCTTTCCTTCGGATACCCAAAAAAAGTTTTTCGTGTAAACAGTCACAATTAATTTATTGTTTGCTCATGTGCATTACTCAGGTTGTATGCGGAAAGTGAATGGATAGGTCCTTTTGTTTGGTGTTCAGTTAATACCCAGTTAATAGGTTAAATGGTGGGTTCGACCTCGACGTAACAACTTTTCCGAGGAAGCCTTTTTCAAGCCACTCTAACACAAATCAAGCCAATTCATCCACATCAGAAGACTTACAATCTTGCTGATCAATCCACCTATCTCTTTTAATAAGGAAAATGATTTTCTCTATTTCAGTATCGTAATGAGTTCATTACTAAGACCAGTGCTGTAATGAATTCATTACAGCACTGTTTTTAGTAATATTTTTCGTTTCGTGGTTGTCAACAATGACTGCCGATCCTATCAATTTTCAACACACGTCAAGTTGAAAATGTCAATTTTCGTCAGTGAACCAACTGCCAAGTTGGAATACAAAAGTCACTAGGATGTATAATCTGAATTTTTCATTGAATTTCAATAGAAATTTGACTGAAATAGAGAAAATACCGTCTAATACTCGTTGCAGAATGCAATTCCAACACTCAAAAACTCGCTCCTTCGTCGCTCGTTTTCGAATTTCGCAGTCGCATTGGAATAGGAGCCCATTCTGCAACTAGTTTCAGAATATACTATTGTTTTCTGCCTTTTTAACAAAAATTCATATCTTTTGGGTTCTAACTATCCAATGCAGTTCATGTTCATTTGCCATAGAATTTTCAATGGAGATGTTACTAAAATAGTTCAGATTTAACTAACCTCAATACAAGTCCAGTTTGGTGCCAGACAAGAAGAAACTATGCTTAGATTTTGCGCTCTGTTCATCCATACAACTGACAGATGTGTATTCTTCTGGCCGATCCAACCAGCTGACGTCAGATAATGATCCCTGAAATATTGATATTGTTGCATAAGTATTGTCATAATCACTTGAACGGTAAATTGAACAGTCGTTAGAAGCAGAATCTTTGAATCCTGATCTTTCACACCGATTTTGGTTAAAATTCGACAGTTTTTGTTGAGATTGTATCCATATTGGTATCGACAGAAAGGATAGAGACTTCAATTCGTCATCGGACTGAAGAATTGGACATTTCAACAGGCACTATTTATCGAATTCCCACTTGAGATTTACAGCTACATGCCTACAAAATCCAACTGACTCAACAACTTCTGCCAGTAGACCATAAACAGTGTGTCGCACGATTTTGCTCCTCGTCATGTCATTTCCCCATTTGGTGACCAGAATTATAGCTGTGAGGTCATGTCATTGTGAAGTCACAGGTTTATGCCAATAAGACTACAGCCATCGAATCATTCAAAGCAGAAATTAGACGCTGCATCAAAGAAATACCACCACATGTGTCCGAAAACGTTATTGAAAATATCGTCAAAATGGTACATACAGGATGGCCAAGAGATTGACGTCAAAAAGGAAAAAACAGGTCCCTCGTGTCATGGGCTATTCTAATCACCCCCATGTATGTGATGCTTTTTTTCACGGTTTTCGAGTTATGAATTTTTTTATGAACTTAGAGAATTTTCGATTTGACTATCTTAAAAAAGAAATTAAAAAAAAGTACAAGACTTCTCTGAAATTCTTTCTGTAACTTAATCTCCATGAATTGTACTTTTATACATAAAATAACCAGATTCGTAACTTACATAAAAATTATGGAAATGTTGGTCTCAAGTGAAAAAGTTACGTGAATTGGATTATGATCTGAATTTTCGAATCGAAATTAAAAATGTAAAAAGGCGAATTCAGGGTTTCTTAGTAGGCTTAAAAACTGCGCCCAACAGTCAGCTTTTAGAATCATGGATAAAAAATGGTACTTAACACTCTACTTTTGTTAGAATTAGCCTTCAAAGTCATCGAGGTGGAAAAAATCAAAGAACTACACATTTTCCAATTTTAATTCAGAAAACGTAAAATGTAATTCAGAAAAGCAAATTTGAATTTCAGAAAATGGAAATTGTAATTCAGAATAGTAAGGTGATACATATCATATACGAGGGCGGATTGATAATGAGGCTACCTAAGTAGGAAAAAAACATGTTTTTTTTTCAAAAACCATTTATTTCTCAACTTAGTCTCCTTTTACTTCGATACACTTAGTAAGACGATATTCCAACTTGTTTGTACCATCCGAATAATACGATTTCGGAAATCCCTCAAAATACGCTTAAGTTTCGGTAATCACTTCTTCGTTTCAGATTAATCTTTTTCCTCCGAGCCATTTTTTCAAGTTTGGAAACAGGAAAAAGTCACTAGGAGCTAAATCTGGACTATAAGGTGGATGATCAACCAATTCGAAGTGTATTTCACGTAATTTTAGCATCGTATCTAATGCTGTGTGAACCGGTGCGTTGTCTTGAAGAAAGAGCACTTTTTTCTTCTTTAAATGTGGTCGTTTTTTCTTGATTGCATCATTCAATTGATCCAATAATGCACGATAATACTTTCCTGTGATGGTGGATCCTTTTTCAAGATAATCGATGAGCAATATTCCGTGTGCATCCCAAAATACAGGGGCCATAACCTTGCCAGCCGATTTCACTGCCTTCGCCTTCTTCGGAGCACTTCCACCAGCTTCCACCCAATGTTTCGATTGATTTTTGGTTTCAGGTGTGTAGTGGTGGACCCATGTTTCATCAACAGTTATTAATCGACGCCAAAAATCAACAGGATTAGGCTTCATCATGTCCAAACACCGCTGTGAAGTGGTCTGTCGAACTCGTTTTTATTCGACACTGAGCAAACGCGGCACCCATCTTGCCGATAGCTTTTTCATATACAAATGTTCATGCAAAATGTTGAACACACATTCATATGATATGTTTACCATTTCAACAATCTCACGCAACTGGATTCGGCGATCATTCATAACGATATCGAGGATTTTCTTGATATTTTCTTCAGTAGCCACCTCTTTCGGCCTTCCTGTTGATGGTATTGTTGCAGTGCTTGTTCGGCCGCGTTCAAATTCAGCAATCCAATATTTTACCATGTAATCTGACGGAGCAGACTCCCCGTAATCTTTATCGAGCTTTTCTTTTGTCTCTTTCGCCGTTTTCCCTTTCAAATAATAGTGTTTAATCACTGCACGAAATTCGCTTTTTTCCATTTTTCAAGAAACACAAAAGTTGCTCACTTCAAACGACTACAACAAATAAACTAATCGATGAATTTGGGTGAAATTTTAACAGCTAACGTTTGACAGATCGCGATTTCGAAAAAAGAAAAAATTTTTGTGTTTGTGCTGCCATATAGCCCTAGGTAGCTTCAATATCAATCCGCCCTCGTACTATTCTGAATTACAATTTCCATTTTCTGAAATTCAAATTTGCTTTTCTGAATTACATTTTACGTTTTCTGAATTACTATTGGAAAAGGTGTAGACATTTACTTCAAAATTATTTTTTGCCATTTCAAGATTTTTCTGATCAAGTTATGATAGAAAATGCTCAAAATTAATGAAAACTAGCTTCAGATGTTGGTCAAGAAGAGTTCTAGATAAAAAAAGGCATAGGTTTGACAATAAATCACACATAATTATGTGTGATTTATTGTCAATTCACGTAACTTTTTCACTAGAGACCAACATTTCCATAATTTTTATCAAATTTACGAATCTGGTTATTTTATGTATACAAGTACAATTCATGGAGATTAAGTTACAAAAAGAATTTCACAGAGAAGTCTTGTACCCTTTTTCCAATATCTCTTTTAAGATGGTCAAGTCGAAAATTCTCAAAGTTCATAAAAAAATTCATAACTCGAAAACCGTGAAAAATCGCATTACATACATGGGGGTGATTCGAATAGCTCAGGACACGAGGGACCTGTTTTTTTTCTTTTTGACGACAATCTCTTGGCCACCCTGTATATGCCAGTAGAACCGTGGGGGCCATTCACAAGATTTTGTTTCATGCCATATGCCATGTATTGTTCGATTTAGGAAAACAGTATGTAATTTCCTAGATCAATAAATATAATACTTCAATACTTTTCTATAGAAAACCATGTTTTATTGAACACTGAAATAATGCGCTCTTATTGACACACCCTTTATGAATTAGTGAGAAAATAATAATAACTGCTCTTTATTGCCTAGACAATTGGCCATCGACTGAGAAAATATTTCTGCTCCTCCCACTAAGGGGCCGTTATACTCTGGCCGACGGCTACGGCACCGATTCTCCATTCAAAATGAGAGTCAAACATGAAAACGAATTCATTGGATGTAGCTTCCGAAACATCGGATATATAAAATTCTCGTGTCACGGTGTGCGTCCTTGAACTCCTCCGAAACGGCCCGACCGATTTTCGTGAAATTTTGTGTGCATATCGGGTAGGACTGAGAATCGGCCATTATCTATTTTTCATCCCCCTAGATGTGAAGGGCGGTTCACCCCTAATTTTTTTCTAATTTTTTTGGACAAAATCTTTTATTTCAATCTTCTTTTGATACAGCATACAAACATACATAGAAACCTAAATTTTTACCCCTCTACGATCAACCCCTATTTCTAACCTAACCTAACCTAAACTCTAGATTTCCATTTTCATGTTGGTCAACATCTATTCCATCCCCCCAAATGTTAAGGGTTGTCCACCCCTAAATTTTCCTCAAATTTTCAGTTGTTCATGTTGGGTTTTAATCTCCAGTTCATCTAGGAGGGTGGTGCTCTGCCGGCACCAGATCCCTCTGGCGCCAATAATGAATGGGAAACCCGGATGCTTTTGCCAGAAATTCGGGCTGGTTATAGGTTGTCCGCTTGAAGTGAAGGTCGTCTCAAGAGATCGAGGACACTCCCAAGACACCCCAATGTCAGCAACAATCACGGAGTCACCCCTCTCGCACAGCAGATCGGGCTTGTTCAGGCGGCCCCTGGTGTCTCTTATGCTGGGCTTCTCCGTCACCTTTCATCCTTTGACCATGGCCACCTTTGCGATTCTCGTTGCAACGTAATTGTGTCGACTATTTTTTCCGACGCTACCCAGAGGACAATTTTGTAGTACACGGCTGAGGGATTCGTCTCTGCCACATCCTGCACATTCAACAGGAAATCCAGATTCCGTCTGGTGCGGCAGATGTTTTGCCCAATTGTTTGATAAAATTCCCCGGCTGTGGCTTTTACTTCAAAAAATTTCTCATATGCTGCCTTAATATCTCCCTTCGGGGGTTTAACTCCATCGGAATCAGGGGCCAGATCATCAATGATCTCCCGAGCGAGCTTCTTTTTGTCTTTCGTGTACAGATGTTGGCACCTTTTGTATTACTCAGCTCTCTTCATTCGTCTCCCTGAAGCTCGAGAACGGGGTACTGTTCGTTCCTTGGCAGTCAGGGGTTTACTATATATAAGTCAGACGCAACTGATGGACCCAGTTGTCTAGGGTCTCCTTCTATCCGTCTTCCCTCATACACACACACATTTTCCGTCTCGACGCACAGCTCCGTCAGATGTTTTAGCACTAGATCATCCATCTCAGCTGGGGTAGCTTCAACCTCCACTACAGGGGTATCTATAATTACACAGTCTTTGTAAGTTCCTCGCCCTGGGACGGCTCATCGACATCAGCTTCCGCGAGCCTTGCTTGCCTGTTGAACCCTTTCCACGGGAAGTCATATTGTACCTCTTTCTTTTGACAACCTCTCTTGGTCTGCCAATATGATCAGCAAGATAATCTAGAAGTCGGCTGCCGTCCCCCTTATAATTAGGTACCAGCTCCGCCATAAGTTCCCTCAGTCCACTGGGGACGTCGATTCCTGGACTCGACCTACGCATTTGGGTCAGCATTGTACTCCTCCGGATGTGCTCGAGTCATGTGAAGACGGATGCTGGCATCAGAGCGATACTCCTGGCCACACACCGGGCATCTCTCCTCAGGACGATCCGGGTTAGGTGGGCCGTGACAGAATCTCCTCTGGTGATCCCGGAGATTAGTTTTTATTTTTTATTTTAATATCATTATGAATGGACTGCGCATGCATTCAAGCAGACATAGAGGTTCCCTTCAAGGCTCGCCTAGTACAGGGTGCGGCACGGAGGATGGATGGTTTTAAAAAAATAATAAAAGCGTTAATTTTTACTCAAAAACACATTTATTGACGGAATCAGATTCTCAAGGAAATAGCATTTGAGACAATCAAGTGTGGAAAATCACATCAGGCATGTGGTGGCCGAAATCGGTGATGCAGTGCTGGAGGCGCTCTTGGAAGTTCGCGTAGACTCTCTCCAACATCGCTCTCTCAACTTGGGCAACTTCCACGCGAATAGCCCTTTTCAATTCGTCCAGAGTTCGGGGCTTGGTCTCGTATATCTAGCCTTGAGGTGTCCCCATAAGAAAAAATCGCATATGGATAAATCTGCGAAGAATGGCTTGTCGAACGCGTTCAACATTTTCAGGCGTTCGAACTGTTCGCACAGGTCCTCTTGGTCTTCTGTTGATCAGTTCACCACGTCTGCGAAGTGATTCAACCCAACGAAGGATGGTGTTTCGAGAGGGAATAGCTCTATTCCGATGAATGTGGAAATGGCGACGAAACTCACGCTGCACGACCGTGACTGACTCATTATTTCGGACGAAACTATCATAGGCGAAAACACGATGCTCCACCGTCCAAGGCTCCATGACGACAACTGGTAAATAAATGCTAGGAACACACGAGTCTAACGGCACCTTCCCCACTTCTCTCGTCCTCAGTGGGGGAAAGTTATGCCTATCTGAAAAACGTCCGCCCTCCGTGCCGCACCTTGTACAGGGTGGGGCAGAAAAACCTATCCGATTTCAAAACGTTATAAAATTAAAACCACTCAGCTTGTCAAAAAATTTTTTTTATTAACATATCGCAAATTTTATGCCATTTTTAAATTTAAGTTTTGAAAAGCACATCACTCAAATCGCACCTGTCGTGGAATACTGTAACATCTCGAAAATCTGAACTTCTGGGAAATGACGTTTGAAGTTTTTGTTTTTTTCAGTTCATCATCTGCATTATAACTTTTTATTTGAGCGTAGACTTTATGTAAACAATTTTTTACCTAACTATTCTTCTTTCGATTTGTCCCTCGATTCACCTTATTGTGTGTACTCGTTCGCCAAAAAAAATTGTTTTTTTCAAAAATTTGTGGATGTTACATTGTTGCTTGGACACTTTTGCTTTGGGACTTCGCTTGTTATTGTTTTTCGTGGACACTTTCTTTCATTCCTCAAATTTATATTATCAATCTCTGCTGTATAGGAACAACATAATTTTTCGGGAAAGTTCGAAAATGGATGAAAAAAATATTTTCATAAAAAAATAACTTTATTCAAGAAAATGTAATTCAACAGTCTTATATAATTTTGGAACATAATAGTTTTTCTAAGATGTTTTCATCTACTTAGTTAAAACAAAATAACAAATTCAGGTTACTCATTAATAGTAGTTTAATAATCACAGTTTGTTGTGTTATCACATCTTTTCATTAGTGCTATCGCGATTTTTGACTATTGAGTATAATAATTCGGAACAAAAAATTAAACAAAATTCTTACAATGAAATGTAGTGATTTTCTAGGGAAGTATTATTATAAAGAATTGTAAAATTCCAAATAAGTCGGTTTTAAGTAATTATTATTGACTAAGAACATGAGATCTTTTTTTTTATTAGGAGCGATTGGGATACGTGAGTTGTACGCTTTCTTAACTCTCCAGTCTTTGACGTTTTGTATTTTATCTTCAGTAGTTAGAGAAGCCCCCGATGCTCTTGTGTTTTTTATTCTCGTTCTTGATTGGAAAATATTGATATGCTTGTATTCGACATCTTGATAAGATGTCTTATACTCAAAGGTGAAGGGATTTTCCTGCTTCAGTTTAAGAACTTTGATTTTGGAAAAGGGAACGGTTTCGTTATTAGTGTTGATAGAGAAGTTGTCCCCGAGTTCGCTTGCTAAAGATTTAAAATCAATAAACTGACAGAAGCTTATTTCGTTCACCTCATAGAATGGTGCTTTCTTTTTGGCGGTTCGCATTATCTGATAATATTGGGAAGGTACTGATATTGTTCCAGATCTCAAAGTTCTTTTGATTTCCTTTTCGATAACTGAATGAACTGTGTCACCTTCATTTTGGGTATGTCCTTTAATGAGAAATTTGTGTTCTATCGTTTTTATGTTTCGGAACATGCATAACGCATACATGTACATAACTATCAAATATCTATTTTTTTGCTGACCAGAGCAATTGTCAGTATAAAAATGAAACTAATTTCACCAGATGCAGCCGAAGCAATATTTTCGATGTACTGATAGACAGCTGTGCATATTTCTACTGCTCCTCTATTTCCTTCTCCTTCATGCCAAACATTGCAGACCGCTTGATTCGTTTTTAAGTTGTATATTGATAAATTGTATGTAGATAGTTTCGATCGATAATAAAAAACTGACACCTCGCCTCTTGGAGTTGGAAGAGCTGCCTGCAAGTCGAATACTGATACTATAGAAGTCTCGTCCTTGTTGTTTTTATCATTTTCTTTTTCTTTCCTTGAAAGTTCTTTTTCTTTTAGATGCTCTTCATATTCTGTAGATTTGTTTGCTTTATTATTTCCATATGCAATGCAGAGCTCACATTGATCTTTTTTGGGAATGAAAAATGAAATATTAAACTCGTTGAAAACTTCATAAAAAACAGTACGCATAGCATGTGGTTGCCCAGCTTTCTCGCATTTTTCAACATAATCTCGGAATATTTGGGCAATCGTTCTTCCTCCATCAATATACTCTCGCTCCGTCTGAGCCCGGAGGTAATGAGACTGTATTCTTGGAATCGAGTTAATGTGGTCACGAATTCCGTCTCTTATACTGTTTGGTAACTTCTTCTGTTTACCATGTTTCCCTCGTTTGTCTTCTTCAAGAGGTCCATCAGCTAACTTGCTCCTAACTGTTGTAACAGTCGTAGAAGAAATGTCAAGTGTGGCTATAAAATACTTTTTGCACACCCGGGAGTCAATTCCATTGATTCTAAAATAGTAAGCAACATTAAGCTTACGATGGTGACTTCCTGGCAGTCTCTGAGTGCTTGGTTTGATTTCCTTTATGCAGCGACTTACGAAATCCCGCCGTTTGGTGACGTCTCCAAGGTTCCAATATTTCCGGAAAACCGAGAAACGCTCAGCTTCGGTTATTTTTCTGGAACATTTAAATATACATTTTTCATCGCAGCCAGGTCTCATTTTTCTTTTGTCCATTTTTTTCCCGTTCTTTGAAGTATAGGTTTTTCCCAAATTGCATCTTTTTTTCGATTTATTTGTCTTCCATTCACTCGGATTTTTACACCTTTTGCGGGTTTTCCTCTTCACAGAATCTTCACAATCTGACGAATCCTCATTTTCACCATTAGAGTCAAAATTGGGGTCTGCCTCTGAGTCATCAAAAGTGGAACGGATGGAAGTTAAAGAACAAGATCCTGAACTTGTTGAACTGGATCTGGAGTTGGAATTTGAACTCGAAAAACTGGATCTCGGAGAACTTGAATGATAATTCGAATTTTTGCCGTTGAGAATAGCTATTTCTGTTTGAGGATGGTGTAGCTCAATGGAAAACACATTTTTAAGCCTATTTATTTGGGACTGATCTATTATTTTGAAAAATGTTTCATTTTCATAAGGAATAGGTTGCCAAACTTCTCCAGAAAGAAATGGATTGAATCTTGATTCAACCTTTTTCGTAAATGCTCTGTCGGGGCGATTTTGATCAGCTTGTGAGCGTAACAGTTTGAGAATTTTGTGTCCTCGAGATTCCATTATTGGAAACGATCCTAATCAAAATAAAAAAAAATTATTTCCGAATTACCGATAATACAGAAAAGATACATAGAAAACGATCAATTCGAAACAGAAGCTGGGATTTGAAAAAAAACTGACAATCATCTCTTTCAAACTGAAAATTTGAATTGATATAGGATTTGAGAAAGAAATTGCGATTTTCGACAAGAGACATAACCCCTTTAGGTCTTTTTTCACATTTCCGAATGAAAAGAGATTTAGAGTAACTTCAAAATTGAAATATTTCGTCTGATAACAACAAAAGGTATTGAGCAATATTTATCAGAAGTCGGAATAATCATCCATAGAACACAGCAACATATATCAAAACGTATTAAAACCGTCCGCAAAAAAGTGTAACATCTCACCTGATGGCTCTTGCACGTCCGGTGTCTGGAGAGCGAATGAATTATCACAGTCTTTCGCAAACGACTTTGATCAATTCCCCCACTTTCGAAATGAAACTTCCGCCTCTCCTCGGCTAGCGCAAGAACTAAATTTGTTATAATTTATACCACACAAAGGTAAAGTCATCCCGAATGTTTTGGTGTAACAAACTGAAAATCGCACATTTCGGAGATGTTACAGTATTCCACGATAGGTGCGAAATGTCGTCCTTGGGAGCGGATACACTTATTTAGGCGCTCGCGGTAGCTTTCCATGACTTTCACCGTCATTTCCACAGGAATTTCTTGTATTGCCCGAGCAATTTCCCTTCGTAAAGCAAGAAGGGTCCTTGGTCGATGCTGGTAAACCTTCGATTTGAGGTAACCCCAAATTCTGCCTGTTTACGGCGCCACAAAGGTGAAAATGGGCTTCGTCCGTGAAGAGCACAACATCGTCGTTTGGCAGTTCTCGGAGATCGCGACACAGGTTCGTACGGGTTTCAAAATCCCTTTCACTTAATTTCTGTGCAACAACCATTTTGTAGGGATGCATTTTGAGGTCCCGGTGCAAAATTCGCCGAATGCTGCGGTTGGAAATCCCCAAAGCGAGCGAATGTTTTCGCGCCGAACGACGCGGGGAACGTTCAATCGCGGCTCTCACATTGGCCACGTTTTCAGGTCCTGTTGCTGTCCTGGGACGTCCAGGCGACTTCTTTTTCAATGCTGAACTCGTCTGTCTAAAATTTGACACCCACACTTTAATCGTAGCGTGATGTGGAACAGGATCATGACGCCCGAGTCCGAAATGAATTCGAAAAGCACGTTGTGTAGCAATTATCGAACCGCCGCATTCGATAAACCGCTCAATAACAAAAGCACGATGTTCACCAGACCAAGGCATGTTGACTACTGACAAATGGCATAAAACCAGCTTTCTAACGGTTTTTACCCCACTACTCTACCTGCTCTCTCTTCTGAGAAAAAGGGATTTGAAATCGGATAGGTTCTTCTGCGCCCCCCCTGTATATGTGGCTCATTTTCCGACATACATACAATGTAAATACAGTTGGAATGTTGACTTGGACTACCCGGCTTCCTCACCATTTTGTGTAGGCTTTAAATTTCCTGAGTTCGAATGGTGGTCATTCGAACTTTTCCTAAGTCCCAACAGGACGGAAATTAGAATAAGTCCAATTCTGGTCACCAAATCATGAAATGACACGACCTAAACTCGTGCAAGATCCATCGCTTCCAGAAGAGCACAAGAAAATGTGTTATCATAGTACGATAACGTTCGCCATTCACCGCTATTGCATTTTTTGACAATCCGGACACGTTGTTCTACCGTGGAATGCTCAAAATTTACTAACGCCCATCTGTCAACTTTCGATCATGACATTATGACTGTCAAACATGGCTCGCAATTCAAATCTTGTACTTTTATTGAAACGCCCTTCAGAACGTTTTTCCTGCATAGGGTTGTTTGGTAGAGTCTAATTCCCTTAAGAAAATTTTGCAAATTTGGACGGCTTTTTGATATGGAAAGTTCCCAATCTCCCAAATATATCTAGTCAAATATGTTATAGACCAAAGGATTAAAAACTCTGTTGGTCATCTTTGGCTAAAAAGATTGTAGTTAGTATATGCATAATAGGTAGTTTTCAGTATGCGCAGCGCAGCTTCAGTATGCTGAGAATATTTCAGATCGATAGGGTGAAACGGTATATTGAAGAAATCGAAATTTCAAAATAACTCCAAGACCGGTTTTCCTAACCTGCCATCTTCTAAGATGTATAACACGGATGAAACTTCACAAAGGTACTCACTGTCCGATGAGTGCTTTAGGCGGCAGTACTTGGCTCCTTTGCATATCCGACGAATTTGATATATCCAACACGTAAAGTTTCACTTTTGGATTGTTGCTACCTGGCTAAAAAAACTTTGGATAGTAATTGATTTTTTATAAATTCAGTATCACTCACCGTTGGATATCTTATGGTTCTATAATTTGGAAAAAAAGGTTTGTGAATTGACTTTCCAGCAAGTACTGGTGCAGTAGAAAACCAGGGAAAATTTAGTAATCCTACTTCGGTGTCGTTGAAGCTTGCGTACAAGATGTGAGTATTATCATAAGAAGTCCATAAGGCTTCAGGATTTCTCAAAATGTCCTCTGCAACATAAATGTACGTTATCAAATGCATGAAATATACGAACAATTATTCTAGTCAAGTTTCAAGCAGTGGAGGCTCGTGGTCATTTTGTCAGGGTAGGCTAGAATTATAAAATCGACAATTTATAATATATGTGGGAAAATGTGGGAAATCTCTCGGATTCAGATAAAACATAACAAAATAAGATGACAAGTTCCCATCATTTTTTTTCCTAGCGCCCCTCCCTACGGGGATACGGCCTCCTAAATGACGTCACTGGAAATCCATCTTACTGGAATAAATTTTTATCCACTTACTATGACCAGATTTTTAGCTGGAATGAGAATAGAATAACATAAGTAAATAATTTTCCTATTACATAAAAAAAAATCTGGTCATAGGAAGTGGATAAAAACTCTCAGCCGTATTAATGTTTTTATATATCAAGTACAATGGTGAAAGAAAACTCGCACCTCATCGGATTTAATCTTGAAATAGAGGGTGATGAAAAAAGGAGGTGGTTTTTGGGTATTTTCGTGAGGTTCAAAGTTCATTTCATGACTGAATCACCCTGTATTCTTTGAAGGTCATGATGATATGTCCTAAAAAAATTAAACAAACACCTTGAATCAACCCATAAACACAGGGTGTCCATTTAACCTTCCTTGAGAATAGTTTCTATAATAATGGATCACCCAGTATAAATTCTGGGTATTTCAGACTTTTTAGATGTAACAACAACATAATCTAGTCTAATAGTTCATTTTGCGAACGTTCTCGCTCTAGAACTGGCATATTTTATACTTTCCATATCGGGCATGCATTCAATTATGGATAACCCTGTATTCGTAACGATTTCCGGTCATTTTCCTCTATATGCTTGCTCCTTGGGGATGTAATGAAATGTTTTTTGAGAAAAATTGAAGTTCATTCGATTCTGTTCCGAGATACGAGCGTAGCAAAAGTGGATAATTCTCAACTTCAACGCCCTGTATCCCAAAAACTAGTCATAGGATTGAGTTTGGGCCATGGACACTTTTGATCAGTAGGTCGAGTACTACTTTATACCGAAATTTTAGAAAATTTGACGGAACGCCATTTCCCATAGAAAAAGTGCGGGGTCCTTTGACAACTAGGATTAAAAGTTTGAATTGCAAAGTTATTTTTCATTATTTTCTGCGACCATAGTTAACAAAATTACAAGAATTTTTGCAGTAACAAGAAATTTACAATGCGTTAGCAAATTGTTTTTTATCATAAAATGCCAGTTCTCTCGAAAACGGTTCATTTTATCGACAATAAACAGGACTACCTTTTTTTTAGCTCAATGTTCAAGCTATCCAAATTTGTTTTTTTCTACACCTTATCCGATCCCTGCTGATGTCGACAAAATATCGATGACGCAAAGGAGAAGGGTAGAGAGGAAATCCTTTGATCGATGATAGCGAATAAGTTTCCCCCACCTATTAACTTTCTCACCCGCGTCGACATCTTGATCTGCGTGGCATCATTAACATCGAATTTCGGTAGGATGAGTACCTTCGGTGGTGTAATTGGTTATCAAGTTTGGCCGGAAATCCAAAGACTCCTGTTCGCAGTTAACACTTTTTTCGGAATTCAAAATCTGTATGAATGACGATTAATTATTTTCACTCTTTTTATGTTCACTATGTCTGCATCTGAAGGTTTTTCCATTTTTCTGCTGCAGTAATTTATTGCAGTATGTCCTTTGATTTTTATGCTCAAGAATTTTTCTGGATTTTTTTCAATTGTCATTTCAAACTCATTCTTTAAACTGGTCAACAATCTTTCAAGCTCATTTTCACAAGAACTTAGGAGTCCAGCGTCCACATGAATTGCTAGATAAAGGGTTCTCATTTCGTTTGTAAACATGCACCGATCACTTTTGAGTAGAATTATTCCATTGGTTTTCAAAAACATTGTGAATCTTTCATTCCACTTGAGCGGAGCTTGCTTAAGTCCGTATAATGATTTATTTAACTTACACACTTTATTTCTGGTTCATACATGTGAATTTCTTCTGTCAGGTTTCCATACAAAAACGCAGTTTTTATATCAAATTTTGTGATTTTCATATTACTTTCAACTGATGAAGCGAACAAGATCCTGATTGAATTTGTACTCATTACAGGACCGAATGTTTCTGTGTAATCCATTCCACTCGTTTGGTGACAGCCACGTATCACTTCTAGTCTTGTTCTATATTTTCCTGAATCTTTCACACGAAAAACTTATTTTCTTGTTAGAATTTTCTTGTCTTTACTTCACTGTTATCCACATATTTGCAGGTTTCATTTTTATCGGGTGAATCTTTTTCTTCTTGGATTGCTTTTATCCATTTGTCTTTTTCTTCACTATATTTAATGCTTCTCCATAAGTTAAAAGTACGTTATCATCATATATTTTTGGTGCTCTTACTTCTCTTCCTCTAGAAGTAATTTGGCCTTCTCCTAATCTCATCATTTCTTCACTTCCAAAAAATTCTTTTTCGTTCATTAATCCTTCCCTATTTTCCCGGTATGATTCCAAGTTGTTATTCTCGTTTACTGATATCTGTCAATTTTCTGCATTCATCATCTTCCCATTCTATTTTTATTTTTTATTCTTATTTTTCATCAAACAGGTTACTCTCAATCTTGTCTTCAAAAATAACATCTCTATGTATGATTATTTAATTTTTTCCATTGTCCCACAAAATAAATCCTGTTGAGAAATATCCAATGAAAGTGTATTGTTTACTCCTTGAGTCAAGTTCCTTCAAATAATCAAGAACTTTTGCATGTGCTTTACACCCAAATAAGTGTAGATTTGATAAATTTGGTACTTTATTGGTCCATTTTTCAGCTGGTGTTACATTTACCGTTTCAGTTGGGCATCTATTGAGCAAATAAACAGCAAATCTCAGAGCTTCGCCCCAAAAAACTTCACTAAGACCAGAATCAAACATCAATAATCTTGACTTTTCTATAATGGTTCTATTCAATCTTTCAGCTTTACCATTGAGCTTATGAGAGTGGGGTATAGTGGTGTCCTTGATAATGAGTGCCCCTGGCTCAGTGATAGAGCGTTGGACTTTGGACCCAAAGGTCCGAAGTTCAATCCCGAGCTAGGAAAAAAAATTTCTAGTCTCGGTAGGGGCCACTATTCTCACTGTTGGGTCAAAAATTACCAGTGCTGTGCCTAAGGTGGCGTAAGGACACAGTTACAAAGCCTACACAGAACACAACTGCTTACTCCGAACTCGGCACAAGTTACAAGCTTCGAAACTTGTAATTTCAGAGGGGTCTCCATAGAAGACCTAGGAGTAATCAGGATAAACAATATATCATATCATATCATTCCCTTATTTTAAAAGCTTTTATTTAGTTTCACCTGTCCCGGTGTCTGTCTGTCTGTCTGTAATCAAATCTTGCAAGTTGAATATGACACACTTCTAATCGTCCGATTGATTTGAAAT
This sequence comes from Adalia bipunctata, assembly GCA_910592335.1. Lineage (NCBI taxonomy): Eukaryota > Metazoa > Arthropoda > Insecta > Coleoptera > Coccinellidae > Adalia > Adalia bipunctata. The sequence goes on along the minus strand of OU342950.1, from coordinate 47,802,384 downwards.
TTGGCAGGTGTACATAATTCTGGTGACAATGCATCATGAAATATTTTTTATAGAAAAAAACAAAATGGCGGCTCCAAAATGGCGGATGAGTTTTGTAATTATCATCCGATTCCATTCAAAATTAGTATCTGGGGGTTTTTGGGTTCGACAATGATGATTCTTCCGTCAAACTTGAAAAATTCAAGATGGCGGCTACAATATGGCGGACGAGTTTTGTAATTATGATCCGATTTTATTCGAAATGGGTATCTGGGGGTTTTCTGGGTTGGAAATTACGATTTTTCAAAATTGAGGAATTCAAGATGGCGGCTTCAAAATGGCGGAGTGTTGTTATTATAAAAGCTTGTCTTAAAAAATGATTTTTTTATTATAGCTTGTTTGTACAAATTTCTGAGGCCTGACTCGATATATTCACCACCATTATCACTTCTTATTTTTGTAATAAATTGAAATATTTTGGTTGACCAGTGTAGACTTCTGAAATTGATATCCATAGGTTCAAAAGTGTTTATCGGTATGGCACCGGATGTGTGACAATTGAAATTATTGATTTTCGGCTCAAGTTACTCGTGGCACTCTGACGATATCAGAAAATCGTTCCACGAAATCGGTTGTATTATATGCGTACGACGGCAGAAAAATTAGGAGCTAGAATCGTGGGATTTGCAATGTGGCAGTACTCGAAACTTTCATGGGAAACTGCGTTATCCTTTTAGCACCCCCCCACGGGAGGTGGGAGGAAGAAAAATCTTCAATTTGATTGGTTTTGAAACATCGACGAAGGAAAACCTCTAATTTGATTGGTTTTTAGGGAAAACGAAGAGTGGAATCTTCAATTTACTCTGGAGACGAAAGAGGCAGTAAACTGCGGAAGACTAAAATGGAAAGGTTCCCAGTTGGCTCGGGATAGGGTTTGGAAGTTTAGAGTAACTGGAAAAACCTTAAACGGGAAGGTTGTCAGGGTACTCGCGAATACGGTTCGGAAACTAAAGGTAGTACATTTTAGGGTAGGTATACTCCATTCACTTTTATAAAGTATACCCGTTGGCCATGGAATTCTGAAACATTTAACCGTGTATATTTTGAAAATTTTAGGTTATCGTCATTCTTCTGTCAGCTGAACAAGCAACGTTGCCATTTCTACATATAGGTCGCAGAAATTAGGTATTCAACAAAATATTTATTTAGTTCGGGAAAATAATGAATTTAAGAAAATTCAGGGTTACTTTTAGAATGCGCAGATTCCAAATCTAAATAGCATTCCTGATACTTTGCCTCTGCTTTTTCGAAACAACCTTCGGCATTCTTAGTTTCCAGGCTTGAAAATTGAAAATTAATAATGAAAACTAAACGTCGGCAACGTCTCCGAATTTTATTCATTGAAGTAATGTCATTCACAAGTGCCAACCTGCGATTTTTTCTGGTATAAAAACTTGATAAACCTAAAACTCGGCCAACCGCGATACTTTATAAAAGTGAATGGAGTATACTTCAGTGTTTAGAAGTACGGTCTCGAAGCGTAGACGAAGACAATTAAGGTTGAACCGGAAGTTGAGGAGTAACTGAAGAAGTCTTAAACGGGAAGATTCTCAGTTGACTCGTTTGATACGTTTTTGATACGGTTTTAAGGAAGGTTAAAGAAGTAATTTAATTTCTGAGTTATCTCGAGAACGGTGATAGGGTCACTCATATGTTTTGGTTCATTTTTTTGGAAGGAAAGTCCCAAGCGGAGACAGAAAAGTGTTAAGTCGAAAGTGGAGGTCCTTAAAACAGTGAACTCTATACTAACTGGAAAGGACTCGAATCGAGCGAGAAGTGAGGCCAAACCACTGCATATGCAACCCGCAACTGTTAGGTACACCTATCTCTTTCTAACTCATGTCCGTTAATGGAACCACCGCGCATTTTATTTTTTAAAATTCATTTGTGAACAAATGTGATTATTTTTTCTCAATTGTTTTTCAGGAAAAAAGTAATAATGAAAACAGTACAACGTTCATGTAAAATTTTTACTGTTCTTCCACGATGTTGATAAATAAAATGAATTGAAAATTAGAAACGAAATTTATCTCTTTCTAACTCATGTCGGTTAATGGATCCTGGAACCACCGCGCATTTTATTTTTATTGTAGTATATTTTAATTTTAATTGTTTATGTATGTGTATATGTTGAGAAGAACACTTAGTCATCTATGACATTTATGAATGTTCTGTGTCTCGAGGCCAGGACTCGAGCAGGAGGGGAGAGAACAAGTCAGTTTTTACGTTGCAAGGTTCGGTCGCAACAGGTAGTAGTCGTCGTGGTAACGGTTGTTTGTCGGGTTCGGTTCCAAAGTCACTGTGGCTATATACAGTTACCTGAGAGGGCTCAGGCATATACAGGGTGGCCCACCCCAGACGCGGTTCTCATTTTGAGGCAGTAAATGAAGACATTTTGAAAATTTTTTTTTCGTCAAATGTGAAGGACAATCAGATGCACAATTTAAAATTGTTTTCACATATACAGGGTGTTCGATAACAAAGATATAGACCATGGTTACACTTTTTTAAATGGAATACCCTATATATGAATTCAAAAATTGAATGGCAAGCTCAAATAAAGATGAGTTTATAGGAACCATTTTATGTCTTAGGAGAACCATTTGAGAGAAAATGGCGAAAAATCGAAAAAAAGGAGTATTTTTGATTTGCAATTAATGAATAAACCCTTCAAGCCAACTAGACAGACAATGTTTTTTCGTATAGACGTATTGGCTACCCTTATGCAGAAAACAAAAATTTAACTCTGGAATATACTGAGTGATCATAATTAATGTTCAAACATTTACTACAAATAATGGTCAAAAACTTTCTTATTTCAAATGGCACACCCAGTATTTCTGTACCTTGTTGAACGTAAAAATTAATATTGAAACTATCTTCAATAGGTTTCCCTATACCTAAACCTAATAGTTTTCAAGTAATTTTCGATTTTGAATTAAACTTGTTAACCTACTGTTATGATTAGCGATATTCATAGAAAAACTTGTAAATATTTGTGGGGAAATGCTCACAATATTTTTTGAAATCTGAGAAACTCATATGAAGATCTCAATAATGGTGTTGCGGTCCCGCAAGATTTATTATTCCTTTATAAATGATTATCTACTGTTTTTCTGAATATGAATTCTTTTTTCAATTATTTTCAAATTAATTTCGCCTAGAAGGTATTGAGTGTCGCATTATCATTCAATCTTTCCCGGTACATGCCCTTAAATTTTTCTTTATTCCGATCGTTTTGATTCGAAGTTAAGCCATACGTTCAAAGAATCATGTAACAAACGATTCATTCAAAAAAATTACTGCTCAGGCGATGAACCTGTGCTGTCCAACATTTTCCCTATTCTTCACATTTTCAATATTTCGAAGACTTTTGGAGATTTTCAAAAGAGATCTGTGATAGTGAACCTCTGGCCAGAGAGTGAGTTGAATACCGGCATTCAGTAGTAAGGTAGTATTTGAAGGTATTTTGTGAACATCTTTGAATCTTTGAGTCTACTGATACTCAATCCAACAATTGGAGATAACAAGTATGAAGAATCAGAGGTTCATCGCCTGAGCAAATATTTTTTTAAATGAATCGTTTGTTACATGATTCTTTGAACGTATGGCTTAACTTCAAAGAATAAAGAAAAATTTAAGGGCATGTACCGAAAAATATTGAATGAGGATGACATTCAATACCTTCTAGGCGAAATTAATTTTAAAATAATTGAAAAAAAAATTGATATTGAGAAATACAGTAGATAATCATTTATAAGGAATAATAAATCTTGCGTGACCGCAACACCATTATTGAGATCTTCATATGAGTTTTTCAGATTTCAAATAATATTGTGAGCATTTCCCCACAAATATTTCCAAGTATTTCTTTGAATATCGCTAATCATAATAGTAGGTTAACTAGTTGAATTAAAAATCGAAAATTACTTGAAAACTATTAGGTTTAGGTATAGGGAAACCTATTGAAGATAGTTTCAATATTAATTTTTACGTTCAACAAGGTACAGAAATACTGGGTGTGCCATTTGAAATAAGAAAGTTTTTGACCATTATTTGTAGTAAATGTTTGAACATTAATTATGATCACTCAGTATATTCCAGAGTTAAAATTTTGTTTTCTGCATAAGGGTAGCCAATACGTCTATACGAAAAAACATTGTCTGTCTAGTTGGCTTGAAGGGTTTATTCATTAATTGCAAATCAAAAATACTCCTTTTTTTCGATTTTTCGCCATTTTCTCTCAAATGGTTCTCCTAAGACATAAAATGGTTCCTATAAACTCATCTTTATTTGAGCTTGCCATTCAATTTTTGAATTCATATATAGGGTATTCCATTTAAAAAAGTGTAACTATGGTCTATATCTTTGTTATCGAACACCCTGTATATGTGAAAACAATTTTAAATTGTGCATCTGATTGTCCTTCACATTAGACGAAAAAAATTTTTTCAAAATGTCTTTATTCACTGCCTCAAAATGAGAACCGCGTCTGGGGTGGGCCACCCTGTATAGCGTGATTTGGACCACGTGTGTCGTATTTCTGTGTGTAGACTATTATATCTGTGTGTATTGAACTTTCTGATAATAAACTATTAATTTGTGAAGTCTTATCTTTCTCAACCCACGTATCCGCCCATCCATCCTACAACTCAGAAGTGGGATACGGGGTAAGAGATAGGATAACCTATAAGTGCACGTGTTCGTCCATCCTACAACGCAGAACGGATATACAGTGAATATGGGAAGTGTTTGAATAAGGATTTCCAGATAGGAAACAGTTCAAAATGGAGAAGCAAGGATCCAGGATGTCTATCGATGATGTCGTCAAGTTGGCGATCAGATACCTGGATGAAGATGAAACGTTGGTCTGTGATATGACCAAACTTTCGCCTAATCTTCACGCCACGTTGGCTGCATTGTCCCGGGAAGACTCTTTCAATGTTGCGTTTGCGGTAAGAACCATCGCAATGAGCCGCAGCTCACCACAAGAATCGACCTTTTCGATTGCGACCCAGATATGTCTCACGCTGTTTCCTGAAGAATGTCACAGTCAGGTGCAGAGACCAGTTCCTCCGACAAGTGATGAATTTTTAAATCCCGAAAATGAAGAAGATGATGTCGTGATTGATGAAGAATCCAATACTGCTGCCGATGAAGAAGAAAAAATAGTAATCTCCAGAGAAGAATCAAACCAGCCAGAAACTACAATAGCGAATAAGTGTTGTCCCGAGATGAAAAAGGTTTTTCCTACTCGTGATGAACTTGTTGAAGTTAATAATGAAATCGGAAAGCCTCGTGTTGATGATGAAAGTGGTCCAATAATTATCGATAAAACGTGTGCAGATGTCGGCGCAGAAAAAAATTGTGAAAACGCTGCTGAAGAAAATAATAATGCGATGAGGCAATTCCATGAAAGTGAGTATAAAGCGATGGGATTCCCACAAAATGATACCAGTTCCAAGTACTATACTTGTGTTCAAGAAATAGAAATATTGAACAAGCCAGAAACTATAATTATGATCAAGTGTTTCCCTAGCGCCACCCCGTGTGAACACGAAGTGCGTAATGACATTGAAAACCCTCGTGTTCATGATGCATTTAGGATTAGGTTATCTGCTGGTGACGGTGAAGGTAACCTCCAAAATCGTCGAGATGTTAAGAAAAAGGTGCTATCGAATTTCAAAGGACTGTTTAGAATTATCCCGAGTGACAAGTTCCTGTGGAATAACTTTTTGCTGGCCCCCAAGCCACCCGATCGTTCATTTTAGATTAAGTCATATTTCGAGCTGTTAGATTATATTTCTATTTTATTTTAGGTTGAGGTATATTTAGTGTTTTTAGGTTAGCTAATGCTTGTGTTCGTTTTTTTGGTATTGTGAGTAATAAACTCCAATTTTTAATTGTCTTTTATAACTCAGTCAAGTATGGCCGAGTTGTAGTATATTTTAATTTTAATTGTTTATGTATGTGTATATGTTGAGAAGAACACTTAGTCATCTATGACATTTATGAATGTTCTGTGTCTCGAGGCCAGGACTCGAGCAGGAGGGGAGAGAACAAGTCAGTTTTTACGTTGCAAGGTTCGGTCGCAACAGGTAGTAGTCGTCGTGGTAACGGTTGTTTGTCGGGTTCGGTTCCAAAGTCACTGTGGCTATATACAGCTACCTGAGAGGGCTCAGGCATATATAGCGTGATTTGGACCACGTGTGTCGTATTTCTGTGTGTAGACTATTATATCTGTGTGTATTGAACTTTCTGATAATAAACTATTAATTTGTGAAGTCTTATCTTTCTCAACCCACGTATCCGCCCATCCATCCTACATTATAAATTTATTTTTGAACAAATGTGATTATTTTTTCTCAATTGTTTTTCAAGAAAAAAGTAATAATGCAAACAGTACAACGTTCATGTAAAATTTTTACTGTTCTTCCACGATGTTGATAAATAAAATGAATTGAAAATTAGAAACGAAATTTATCTCTTTCTAACTCCTGTTGGTTAATGGAACCACCGTGTATTTTATTTTTTCAAATTTATTCTTGAACAAATTTGATTATTTTTTTCCCAATTGTTATTCAGGAAAAAAGTAATAATGCAAACAGTACAACGTTGATGTAAAATTTTAACTGTTCTTCCACGATGTTGATAAGTAAAATGAATAGAAAATTAGAAACGAAATTTTTATTTTATTTCAGAATTCATTGCTAATACTATGAATCTAACAATTATTAAATAAAACAAGTAAAACAAGAAGAAAATGATCCCCACAAAGTTTGCTACTTCTGAATGGAGTCCAATTCTTCGAGCGAACTGCCTTTATCCATAGCTTCAGGATATCTGGTCGTTTGAATGGAAAACTGTACCAAATGAATTCACTCTTGCTAGCCAAGTCGCTAATTATTCATTAAATAGCAAAATCTAATATAATCAATTCACCCGTGAAAAGATATTTTCCGATAATCGTACTCGTTTTTGCATCCAAACGCTACACAAGACACCACCATTGTTTTTTTAGTTCAAATTTCAAATATAGTTCAAATCAAAACTATTGCCGAAGCTATCAACAAATTACACCAACGCAATATGCTGCTTTTTAAACCACACACGAGGAAGGAAACGAAACTAATAGCACAGTAGAACACAAAAAATGTATATCTTCACTAATATTGTACGTATTTAACAAAAAGAATCCCCAAACTAATTAATTTTCACTTAAAAGATAATTTATGCATACAACCGTAATTCATTTGCCTGAGTAAGACAAAGACAGGTTGCCCTAAATAAGGCTATCTCTGTCAGAGCTGTGACGAGCACTGAAGAAAAGTGCTTCGAGCACTAAGCACTAAGCACTTGAATAAAAAGGCTCCTGAGTCTCGAGCACAAAGCACTTATTTTCACAAAAGGCTCGCGAATACTAAGCACTTTGTGAAAGTAATTCGACATTTCGAGCACTAAGCCCTAAGCACTTTTTTTAAAGGAAATATTGATAGTGAGGTTATTTTAATCGGAAAAGAAATTGTTGGCATAGGTGTATGTGATATTAAAAAATTTGAATTCGATTCAATATAATATGTAATACATTCTTATTGGTAATGAAAGAGAAAAATGCTATTCGCTCCTGGATCTCTCTGTTTGATAATATTCATAAATATACTGAATTTTTCGAGTTTACTTTTTTTCTGAAAACGCCCAGTCCTTGAAACAAAATTACATAAAAAATTCAAGGAAAAATGGAAATGTTCCTCTGTCAATTCTTGCACTGATTTGTCAGGAGCAAACCAGTTGCAAAACATTTTTGCGCGCGGTGACAAATAACGAAGAAGTATCAAAATTAGAACTCAATGAACTATGTAACGTTTTGATTTTGTCTATATGTATAAGAATCTTTGGTCAGATGAAAACGAAAAAAAAATCAGAATATTGGCTTTTGTTTTTTCTATTGATATTAATAAGTTGTCAACGCACAAATAACCATTTTACAAAATACACATGGGCCCTTCAATTTTCCTTTCATAATGATCAAGTTTACTCATTATCATCTCTCTGTAATTGTAATCCAAACAGTTTTGGGATTTAACTGTCATGTAAGGAAATGTTGATTTAATATTTTATTGATGTAAAAACAAATTCGTACAACATTGGCTCAGGGCTTAGTGCTTAGTAATCCCAAAAGAGCTCCCGAGCACTTTTGGGATTACTAAGCCTTTGGACGAAGCACTCCAATTACTAAGCACTAAGCACTGCTTTTGAAAAGTGCTTGGGAGCACAGTGCTCGGGAGCACAAAAGGGCTTCGAGTGCTTTGCACAGCTCTGATCTCTGTTTCAGCTGCCCTTGCCTCACTTTACGTTCCAAAGTATACGGTCGAATCCGTTCCAGGTGATATAGAGTTCACTGCCTTAAAATAACTTGGAATTTTTCAGATCGCGTCTCGCCGGTAGAACGGGAATAAGACTAATCTACGAAAGCGAGTTAGTGACTCACATGTTTTGGTTTATGTTTTTGAAAGGATAGTCTCAAGCGGAGACGGAAAAGTGTTGAGTCAAAAGTAAAATTACTTGGAATTATTTAGATTGCGTGTTTTTGTGTTTCTTTTGTTTTTCAGTAAATTTTCATCATCCTTAGGATTTTAGGCACGGGAAAAAAGGTCAGGTATTTTTGTTTATGTTCAGCTTATTTGAGTATTGGTAGAAAGCTGCATGCAAGGCCAGATATCTTTTAGAGTCAAGTGTCCCGAAATCTGCCACAAGTCTTTCTAAATTGTATTATTTCGAGATATCTCTTAAGGATTTCAAAGTTGGAGTTGTATTATTTTGAAATCACCCCATGTTTACTATATTGGGATTATTTTAAGTTTTTTTTATAATTCGATTTTACTTTTGTAATTGGAATTTGCACTGATGAATCAAATTGGTTTCAATGATTTAATCTTATGTTTTTTCGATTCGATTCGAAGTTAATGTTATAATTTGAGTTGGGTTTTGTTTAGTTCATTTGATTTGAGACATCGACTGAATATTTTGATAATTCAGTTTGTTGGAATATAAATAAGAGTGTAAAATTGTTTATTTGGCTTTGGTCCTAATATACGTCTCAAATTTAAATTCAAAAGTTTCATTTACCATCCCTCTCTCTGGAGAATTTTTAGACACTAAGTCCCGACTCTAGAGCGTTTGGGCCGATCCCATTCTTTCTCCCTTTACAGAGAAAGATCTTCAAAATTTAAAATAACATCTCTTTTCTTTAATTAATAACACCCCTGATTGGTGGAAAGCCGCCCTTCCGTCGAATCACAAAGGGGGTGCTTTTTACCTTATGGTGACAGCGGTGGGATGTGTTTAATTATCCGGGGAAGAGATTTTTTTTGTATTACGTTGAATTTTCCGGGAGATATAATTTTGTTTTTTTTTGTTTTCAGTATGTTACATTAGTGTTGAATGTAAATATTACTAGTGAGATATTCAAATATATACAGGGTGTCCCACTAGTGCCGCAGCGGACGATATACGCGTAACGGTCTGAGATTGGCAAAATTTTTTGATGCAGACTTGATATACCACAAGAAGAGCACAACCTTAAAATATTTTTGAATATATCGGGTGGCCCAAAAAAGAGGAATACCTGGTGACTTTGTTTTTTCAAATGGGACACCCTATATTCAATAGTGTTTTTCAATTCTCTGAAACTTCCTGCATGCTTTCGTATACTTTTCACATATTTTTATTCGACAGTTTTCGAAATATTGGCCATTTTGACAAAAAAATGATACTTGTAGAGGCTGTTATACAATTATATTTCACGAACCCTTGCACATACCAATAACAGTTTTATATGGATTGAAAGACAAGACTTCAAAGTATCCTACCCAGCTATAATAAAGCATCTTCAGCATACAGAGTGTCCACAAAAAGACTATCAACATGACGAATTTCAAATCGATTTTTCTTCATTTTTTCAAATGCAATGAATATAATTTTTTTTCATCATTGTAATCACCATTCATTTTACTTCATTTTTTGTCAAATACATAATATGCATATCTCTAACGGAATAGGATTTTTTAGAGTTTTTCCTCCAAATTCACATTTACTTTCGAATTCAAAAAGCAGATTTGGCTTTTCTGTGGTTATTGAGAACTGTCAAATTATTCCACTCAGAATTAGCATCATTGAAGCTTCAATTCATATTATAGCGAAATGAGGAACTAGAAGGTTTTGATGTATCTACTCAAAAATGTGATGAAATCAGTTACTGAAGACAGAAACTTGCTTTCTGTACCCATTTTTCAAAATACATTTTTGATAATTTTCTATGTTTCTGATTGGAAAGTCGAATCTTCCAAAAATTTCAAACAAGCTTTTAGCTTGCGAGTTTGAAGATCTGCGTGCGTGCCTGTGAAACTTATGAATATCATTTTTTCGAAGAAAGTTGTATAAGGACAAGAGCGGGCACTTTTTTGTATCCTGAAGTTTTGAAACTCGTTTTTTTGAGGCATTCATAACTTGTACATTCAAACTCATTGGTATTTTTTGAATTTTTACATAATTGTGTGAGTATTCATCCAATCCGTAAAAACTATGATGATTTGAATTGAAGCTGCAATGATGTTAATTTTGAATAGAATAATTTGACAGTTCCCAATAACCACAGAAAAACCAAATCTGCTTTTTGAATTCGAAAGTAAATGTGAATTTGGAGGAAAAACTCTAAAAAATCCTATTCCGTTAGAGATATGCATATCATGTATTTGACAAAAAATGAAGTAAAATGAATGGTGATTACAATGATGAAAAAAAATTATATGCATTGCATTTGAAAAAATGAAGAAAAATCGATTTGAAATTCGTCATGTTGATAGTCTTTTTGTGGACACTCTGTATGCTGAAGATGCTTGATTATAGCTGGATAGGATACTTTGAAGTCTTGTCTTTCAATCCATATAAAATTGTTATTGGTATGTGCAAGGGTTCGTGAAATATAATTGTATAACATAGCCTCTACAAGTATCATTTTTTTGTCAAAATGGCCAATATTTCGAAAACTGTCGAATAAAAATATGTGAAAAGTATACGGAAGCATGCAGGAAGTTTTAGAGAATTGAAAAACAGTATTGAATATAGGGTGTCCCATTTGAAAAAACAAAGTCAGGGTGTATTCCTCTTTTGTGGGCCACCCTGTATATTCGAAAATATTTTTAGGTTGTGCTCTTCTTGTAGTATATCAAGTCTGCATCAAAAAATTTTGCAAAACGCAGTCCGTTACGCGTATATCATCCGCTGCGGCACTAGTGGGACACCCTGTATAATATATTCAATTTTTTTGAAGGTACCAACCCATCTCAAAAATGAATCAGATACTGAATGAATAGACTTAAAACCATCTGGAAATTTATGTATTGAACAATTATTGACCAAATGGTCAATAGTTTGCTCTTTATGCCCACACTCACATCTCGGGCTATCAATGGCATTCCATTTGAAGGGCATACTATTACAACATCCATGACCTGTCCTAATTCAATAGACACCAATTTTTCTTGGACAGATGAAAACCGGGAACTTTCTCAGAAGGATCGAGAATTGAACTTTTATTGAAAAAATCATATGAAGTCCATTCCGAACACCTAGGTACGCGCTAGGTATGCTTTCGACCACTTTGGAGAGTTCCGGGAAGGACGCGACCAGGTATTTTGAAAAATTAGAGTTTGAAAGATTAGACGGATGGGACGAAAAGTACACTCTTACTGTTCTCAAACTTAAGCTCGTAGGCGATGCCTATAATTTTTTCAAATCTGATATCACCCTTGATACCCTAAAGAGTGGATATGTTAGGAAGTTCACAACGATTAGATTGCCTGGGGAGAACCAGTGGAATCTAAGCCGATGCTATCAAAGACGAGGATGTGTCCTCGTCCTGCACTAGATTGCGTACGATAGGAGCGAGTTTACTGAGCGGAGATCTAGCCGGAGCATTAAAGGAAGAAGTACCTGGAATCATGAAGAAGAATAAGAATATGATGTTAGACTGGTTCAAATGGGGCTGAGGAAGGACGTTATGAAGGAAACTGGGATTTTGATATTAAAGGAGGGAAACTTGGATCTAGAGAAGGATGAGGAAATAGTAAAACTGCAGTAAGCCACCAACAGGATGCTGCAGGGGAGCATATCGGCAGTTGACACCGGAATAGTGTGTCAATTGTGCGAAAAAGAACGTCACACCGCGAAGAGGTGTAGAAGCATAAGGCAAAATCGAGGAAATGGAGAAAGAGACATTAGGAGGGCATGTCACATTATCTTGTGGTCGAACGGGCCATTTCGCGAGGGATTGCTGGAACAACAGACAAGGAGGACAAATGACACAGGGAGCGTGTCATAACTGTAACCAGCAGGGATATTGGGCAAGGGAGTGCCCTAAGAAATGTACGGCTAGAGGGCAGGAGCCAAAAACACATTTTGGAATTGGATTCTGGAGGGAAGAGGAAGCGAATGCTTCCTGGAACCAAAAAATTACCGGAGGAATACGGCAGGGAAGGCCAAGTTTTGAAGGCCGCGGACTCTGAAAAGACTGTCACGAGGACAGTAGGAAAATGGAACATTATCATGTTCAGAGAGATGTCCGGGAGGACACTAAGAACAACGGAGCAAGGTTCAAGGTTCAAGGTTGACCGGACGTCAACGGAAGTTAGCACACAAACAGAAAATCCCCAGGAAGTTAGGGATTTGAAGAGGACTGGAAGGAGGAATGCCAGTATTAGGACCCAGACGGAGGGTGCAGAGGTAGCCGACAGCAATGGACTTCGAAGGGTGACGTCATACGGGAATGGAATGGTGATGTCACCGGGTCAAAGGATATAAAAATGACGAACGAGAAGAATATCGAAGGGGAGCTTCGTTGGAATCGAAATTTGTCTCTGACGCAAGGGGTAGATCGGAGCAGAAGGGAAAATGAACGCTGTACTGACGAACTATGAAATAGGGTACCTATCAGGAAGGAATCAGCCGTTGGGGGAGATGGAACTTGGGAAACAAATGCTATGTTGAAATCGGATGTCACTATTCCCGTACGTTCGGAAATGGTGGTAGGAGACAGATTGAGGAAGGAGATGAAGGGGACAGACATAGTCTACGAACCCATGGATTTGGGTATCGGTCAGATTTTTGTCGTGAATTGTCTCACGAAAAACAGAGAAGTTACGTTGCAGAAGAGGCAGAAATTCGCAAAAGCGGTGAGTTGCAAGGAGGAGGGAAGATCGGTAATGGAAACAAAATCATTACGACGATCGTCAAGGCTTAAGCGCCCACCAGGTCAATGGCAATATATTACTACGACAATTAGAATTTTATGTCAGTGTAGCGAGAAGGCAACTTTTCAACAGCCTTCCAGGAGAATCGACTCCTGCCCATTCCGTTAGATTCCAAGGACTCACTGGCCCGGAGATCGGATAGCGAGAAGGCCAGTTATCGACAGCCTTCTAGGAGTCATGAATCGACTCCTGCCCAGTTCGTAGATTCCAGGGGCTCATTGGCCCAGAGAGTCACCATCTGAAAAGGGTCCCTGTTCTGGGTTACGAACTTCCCCCCACCCCAATCACTTTTCATTTTTGAGTTTTGCAACAACTGAATCGAAATCTTTGAGTTTTTTTTAATATCATTTCGAAATCTTTTCTCTTTTCGCACTAACTTGATTCACTCTCGAATGATATCCAATATATTTGAGGAATCAGCTAGTATTATCTACGGCTTGCGGAAATTGTTTTGAAATAATCTTGATAAAATTTTGCGTTTTGTGCAAAAAGTAGATCTGATTGTATTATTTGTGGTATTCTTCCTCGGATGATTGGGAATCAATTGTGTAAGCGATCATAGGAGGACGAATAGAGAAGAACATTGTTAGAGAAATTAATGATATTGTTCTTTCATTATGAGTTGCGTGATTTAATACGCGTGTGCAAAGACAGTAACGAGACCATCTCGATTATTAATCAATCGATCTAGAGTCAGCGAGAAAACCTAATGTATATTCATTCAAATAGAAATAAAAACCAAGTCAAACATAAGTGTTTTTATTATAACAACCGACACATAATTATAACATGGTGTCAGAAGTCGGTCTGGTGCTATAGATAAATTCAGAAGAAAATAACTGGAATAATATTTCCGTCGATGAATTAAGATTCATTATCAGTTCACAAAATGTCCGACGATGGAGAAGTGAGGGCCGATCCCGTACCAAATTTAAGACCTATAAACGAATTGATTGTATCATCTAGTGAAAATAATGCAACAAATTGGAGAGAATGGTGGGAAAATTTCGATATATACTTGTTAGCCACAGGATTGATCGATTCTACTGAATGCCGCAAGATCGCTGTGATGTTACATTCGATTGGTTCTAAAGGTAGACAAATTTTTAATTCGTTCAACTTGAAAATTAAAGATACTACTTTGGATGATGTTAAATCCAAGTTCGACAAATACTTTGAACCTCAAAAAAATCTCACCATGTTACGTCATACTTTTTTCACTAGAACACAAAAAGTGAATGAAAGTATAGAAAATTTTATAACCGATCTTGAAAACTTGAGCATGAAGTGTGAATTTAAGGATCTTCGAGAATCTTTAGTTCGAGATATATTTATTGCAAATATGAATTCTCATTTGATGAATATTCGTCAACGTCTACTTCAAGAAGTCGATATTCCTCTCCAAAAAGCCGTCGAACTAGCCAAATCTGTCATTCTGGCTCAACAGAATTCAGAAAAAATACAGAAAGAATCCGCAGGAGGAAGTAATGATCAAGTTTTATATATTAATAAAAGAAGTTCCACGCCAGGATATGAAAAGTTCAGACATTCAAGGTCAAGAAGTATCAGCCAATCATCCAATGGGTCCAGACATGAATTCAAAAATCGAAAATCTACTCCTAGTGATAACAACATATGTGGAAGATGTGGTCAACAACACAGATACAAGTGTCCAGCCTCAAACATCAAATGCAGGTTATGTAAAAAACATGGTCATTTTGCGAAATTTTGTTTTAAAAATAATAAGTCAGTAAAAACATTAGAATCTGAAGAAAATTTAGATTCAAGTTCAATATTTCCTTTTGTCGGTATGATAGAAAATAGGTATAATGCTAATCTGAAAAAAGAATCATGGTCTCTAGATATAAACATAAATAATTTCAAAATAAAGTCTATACTTGATTCTGGTGCTGATGTCAACATTATGTCGTACATAACTTTCAGTAAATTGAATTTACCAGATTCATCTATTATAAAGTGTCAAATGTCAGTCAATAGCTTTGGAGGAAATCAAATACCAGTAATTGGAAAATGCAAACTTAAATGTTTTTTCAATAATACTCACGAAATTATTACGTTCATAATAGTCAGTATATCTTGTCAAACTGTTTTAGGTCTACCCACATGTCAAAAAATAGGTATTTTGAAAAGAGTTTTCAATCTAACGAATAATGAATATAATCTAATTCTTGATAAATTTCAGGATGTATTTGAAGGTTTAGGATGCTTACCACCAGTCTGCCATATCAAGTTGCGTCCAGATGCAATTCCTCATATTGATCCACCCCGAAAAGTCCCATTTGCTCTTCACAATAAACTTCGAAGGGAATTAGATAGAATGGAGAGAATGGATGTCATATCTAAGGTATCAAAACCTACGTCTTGGGTTAATTCCATAGTCATAACTGTCAAAAAGTCAGGTCAGTTGAGAATATGCCTGGATCCAAGAAATTTAAATAAAAATATAATGAGGGAACATTTTCCTTTAAAAAACTTTGATGAAGTCAGGTCAAAATTAATCAATGCAGCTTATTTTTCGCATTTAGATGCTTTTTCTGGATTTTGGATGTTAAAATTAGACGAAGAAAGCTCAGATTTATGTACATTCCAAACTCCTTTTGGTAGATACAAGTTTAACCGTTTACCCTTTGGTATATGCTCCTCATCAGAAAAATTTGTTCAAGTCATGAATGATTTATTTGGAGATATTGAAGGTGTGCTAATTTTTGTCGATGAATTTTTAGTATATGGTGAAACTTTAGAAATACACAATAATCGTCTTGAAAAAGTTCTGCAGAGAGCAAGAGAAGTCAATCTTAAATTTAATAAAGAAAAAAGTAAAATAGCTGTCACTCAGGTACGTTTTTTAGGCCATATATTTAGTAGAGAAGGTATTAAAGTCGATAATGAAAAAATTGAAGCTATCAAACAATTACCTTCACCTTCTAATCTTAAGGAACTTCAACGGTTTTTAGGAATGATCAATTTTTTAGGTCCTTTTATCAATAATTTGTCACAAAAAACAGAAGTTCTTCGAAACTTACTGAAATCTAGCAGTCATTGGGTTTGGGATCAAAATTGTGAAAAAGAATTTGCTAATTTGAAAGAAATTATATCCAAATCGCCTGTCTTGACTCATTACGATCCTAAGGTACCCTTAATTTTATCAGTCGATAGTTCACAATCTGCAATTGGAGCTGTTATAATGCAGAATAATCGTCCTATTGCATATAGTTCAAAAACTTTAACTTCCTCGCAGAAAAATTATGCTCAAATCGAAAAGGAATTATTTGCAATTCAATTTGGTTGTGCTAAATTCCATCAATATATTTTTGGTCATAAGATCACAGTTCATACAGACCATAAACCTTTGGTTTATCTTTTTAAGAAGGCTCTTTTTGATGTTCCTGCCAGATTGCAAAGAATGATGTTAGCTTTACAAGGTTATGATTTAGATGTTATTTATGTGCCAGGCAAACAAATGTATATATCTGACACATTGTCCAGAGCCGCCTTAAAAGACAATTATATTCCCGATTACGAATCCGATATACAATATCATATTAATATGGCTTATTCAAATTTCGCAATAACAGATAATTATCATGAAAAACTATGTCAGAGTACTGAAGCAGATGAAACTTGTAATATTTTAAAGAAATACTATTATGAAGGATGGCCCAAATCCAAAGACAGAACGCATGTACTGACGAAACCTTTTTGGAATTTCCAAAATGAAATTCACGTTATCAAAAACCTTCTTTTCAAAGGAACTAAATTAATTGTCCCAGTAACACTGCAAAACGAAATGCTTCAAAAAATTCATGAAGGTCATCAGGGTCACAACAAATGTATGAATTTAGCTAGACAATCATTTTATTGGCCTAATATGTCATCTCAATTGAAAAATTTAATTGATCAGTGCTCAATATGTGCGAAATTCAGGTCTGCCAATCAAGGGGAACCTCTACAAAATTATCATATAACTCATTTTCCTTGGGAAAGAGTAGGCTTAGATTTTCTTAATTTCAACAATAAAACTTACTTGTTGGTCACAGATTACTATTCAAAATTCATCGAAATTGCTCTATTAGATCAAGGTTATTCCGCACAGAAAGTAATAATGAATCTCAAATCAATATTCGCACGTCATGGAATTCCTATGCAGCTGGTATCCGATGGGGGACCACCCTTTAATTCACTTGAATTTAAATCTTTTTTATTCGATTGGGACATTGAACAAGTCTTTTCAAGTCCTTATCATCCCCAATCGAATGGTCAAGCTGAAAGTTCTGTCAAAATTGTCAAACAAATTCTTAAAAAATCTAAAGAATTGAAAACAGATCCATATTTAGCTCTTCTACACTACAGATCAACTCCAAAATCAAATCTACCGTCACCTGCTGAACTACTCATGTCGCGAAATATAAGGAATAATGTACCAATTTTAACCAAAAAACTTAAACCTAAAATAGTCAAATTCAATACGTATAAAGAAAAAATTGAACAATCGCAGAATAGTCAAAAATATTACTATGATATGAATAAAAAACCACTACCTCTTCTTCACCCAAACGATCATGTGTATTTTAAGAAAAATAACAAGTCGGACTGGAGTCCAGCTATTATTAAAGAAAGATTAAAATGTCAAAGATCTTATATAATTGAAGACCCAAATGGAGTAAAATATCGCCGAAACAGAGTGCATTTGAGATTCAGATCAAATGACACTTGTAATAGATATGATGTCCATCCTCAAAATTCAACAGAATTGACTGAAGAAAGGAAGGATGATAATACATTATATAGAACTAGATATGGCAGGGTAGTGAAACCTCCCGATAGACTGAATATTCAAAGTAATAACTAACTTCTATATGGAATAAATTTTTACCTAAATAATAGTTAAGTATAATTAAGGATTTGTAAATAACTAGTAATAAGAAAAACAAAACTGAAATTAATAGGCTTATATTCATTTGCAAACAGTTTATAAATTACTGTATCTTAGAATTAAGAAAAGGGATGTTAGAGAAATTAATGATATTGTTCTTTCATTATGAGTTGCGTGATTTAATACGCGTGTGCAAAGACAGTAACGAGACCATCTCGATTATTAATCAATCGATCTAGAGTCAGCGAGAAAACCTAATGTATATTCATTCAAATAGAAATAAAAACCAAGTCAAACATAAGTGTTTTTATTATAACAACCGACACATAATTATAACAAACATGAGATTTATGTTTTATGTTAAGTTATGTCTTAAGTTCTGAATTGATTTCATGATACATGTGGAAATTTCCCAAAACAGGTTTCGGGAGGATCCAAGCCAATTAGCAGTATGGTAAAGGTACTGAACCTAGCCAGAGGAATGACCTCGTTCGTAAAAGTAAACAGTGCTGACGCGCTAATCGCCTACGCGTGTGTGAAGAAAAACAGAGAGATAACCGCGGTGTCTATACGCGAAGCCCCGAAACATCTACAAAAGTTAAACCGTCAAGGGGATAGTGTTACCGAAGGACATCATTCATACAACGAATGGACCGGCAGTGTCGAAATAACTTGAGTGTTACGCCTTGCGAGATGCATAGTCGTAGCTTTATCTTGGCAGAGGGTAGGTATAATGAACTTTTTTTCTGATCGGAACAATATTGAGCAATATCGCCTTAGTTACCATATGTCATAACACAAATATTTCCCAAGGGAAATATGAAACGTCAAGTCATATTTCCCTTGGGACAATATGATATATTTATATTTTACTATAAAAAATCTTTCATTTATTTATTGGAAAAAGAAAAGTGCAATTCTTGAAATTTCAGCTAAAGGTATTGTAACCAGATGCAAATGATTAAATATCTTGTTCGCAATTCGTCATTTGGAGCTTCTCTCAAGAATTTCTTGATCTCCTCCCGAGCCAACACTGCTGATTGTTTGGGAAAGTATCCTTTATTTTTGTTTTCAACAAATGCTTCCACTTCATCGAATATTTTGACTTCAGTTTTTTTCTTCAAATGTAACATTGACCTTAGCATCGATAATTTTGGCCATAACGTGTTTGGTGAATATTTCTGCAAGTAGGGATCGAACAAATTAGTATTACATCAAAAATATCAAGAATCAGAGCAACATACCAAATCTTCAAAATATGCTAACAAAACATTTTCGTTGACACCGTCCACCAAATATTTTCTTCTCCACTACTGAAAGTCTTTATACGCTTTATTGTAGGCAGTGTTAGATTTCTCCGAAACCAAACATTAACGGGCTTTTGCCGCTTGAGCTTCCACGTATTCTGACATTATTTCAGCAATTTTATTTTTGACAAGACATGAAAATCAAAACAGTCAACTATGATTTTCACAAACACTGCCCATAGCAACGTTTAAAATCCAATGAATTCGAAAATTTGCAATCTAATATTAATTTTTCCATTTTCAGAACAATAATGTGTTTCAATCAGAAAAAAACTATTGATTACAACACGGGAAATATGAATATATTTCCTCGGTTGTCTATACATCCCTCGGGCTTCGCCCTCGGGATGTATCTTTGACAACCTCGGAAATATACTATTCATATTTCCCTTGTTGTAATAATAGCTATTATTTACCGTTTGAAAGCCGTAGAAAACAGCATCGACGAGTAGCAGAAATGGAGACTTCCGACAAATGGTTCAATGGGTCAAGACGATCACCATGTTCAACACCGAAGAGATGTGAGAGCTGGCATACAACACTGTACGACAATAATTATAGGGATGGTTCACCTGATCATGAGCGGAGTTTTCATGCGATATTCCGAATAATAAAGTATGGAATAGGAATTATATTGAACGGACTTCACCTATATGAGATTTTTGGATGTGGAATAAATAACCCTGTTGGCCAGCCTATGGAATACTTCAACTATATGGATTATGAATCGACACGGAACAAGACAAAAAAACGTGATAAAAAATAAGGACGCAGAGGCGGACGCAACTACAACAACGTCAAGACCGTCCGGGTTATACCCTATTTTGAATTCGAACGGCCCGCACTGGACAGAAGAAAGAAGTGAAAACGGTTTAGGTCGCGAGCCCGAAATATGTACAATGTAAGGGACATTCCTCGTGATATCGAATGGACTGTGCGCTAAGCTGACGTAAATATTGACATCGGACTCAAAGTGTGAATCGCTGATTACGGTAGACTATAGGCCGTTGTGTATCTCTGAAGGTCATTCTCGAGGTGATGGTCAGTTCCAATATCAAAAGAATGAAACATATGGAGGTAGCCAGTACCGGGATAACGAGATTTTGTTGTGATCACGAGAGTGAATTTTGAAATCCGAAAAGTGGACATGATGAACTCCATGTCGGAGAATTGAAGTGACAGACAGATTTCTTAATTTTTTTCTGAAGGACTCGATTTATGAACTTCATGTTTTGCTGTTTTGGACGTTTGTATTTCATTATTAGATGTTATTCAGATTAATCCTGAATGATATTGTTCATTTTGGACTGATTATTTGAGCAAGTATAGATGGTGGTTTAGTAACTTTGCAGGAATAATATTTAGATTTGAGGCATGCTGCTTAGAGTTGAGAGTTCTTTGTTTGGAATAATTGAGTTATATAGCTGTTGAGGAATTCTAATTGGGAGACTATTAGACAACTAGGGATAATGGTAAGGGAAAAGTTATGGCAACCGATGCCAAAACTTTTTCAAAGAGGGAAGTATTGTTATAAATTGAAATATTTTGGTTGAACAGTGTAGACTTCTGACATTGATATCCATGGGTTCGAAAATTTATTGAAGTGTTTATCGGTATGGCACCGGATGTGTAACGATTGAAATTATTGATTTTCGGCTCAAGTTTCTCGTGGCACTCTGACGATATCAGAAAATCGTTCCACGAAATCGGTTGCATTATATGCGTACGACGGCAGAAAAATTCGAAACTGCGTTATCCTTTCAGTACCCACCCACAGGAGGTGGGAAGCAGAAAAATTTTTAATTTGATTGGTTTTGAAACATCGACGAAGGAAAACCTTGAATTTGATTGGTTTCCAGAGAAAACGAGGAAGGGAAATCTTAAATTTACTCTGGAGACGAAAAAGGCAGTAACTGCGGAAGCCTTAAATGGAAAGGTTCCCAGTTGGCTCGTGATAAGGTTCGCAAGTTTAGAGTAACTGGAAAAACCTTGAACAGGAAGGTTTCCAGGGTACTCGCGAATACGGTTCGCAAACTAAGGGCAATAGGGTTTTAGGGTAGGTACTTATCAACACTATTGACGACCTCCTTGGGTTTCCATGAATGAGTAGGGTAGAGAACAAAAGATCTACACGGTCGCAGTTCTCGGAAGGCTTAACGAGCCAAAACGACCCCAGTTCAAATAATAATAATAGGGTAGGCTTCAGTGTTTAGAAGTACGGTTTCAAAGCGGAGACGAAAACAATAAAGGTTGAATCGGAAGTTGAGGAGGAGCTGAAGAAGTCTTAAACGGGAAGATTCTCAGTTAACTTGTTTGATACGGTTTTGAGGAAGGTTTAAGAAGTAATTTATTCTCGGAGTTGTCTCGAGAACGGTGATAGGGTAACTCACATGTTTTGGTTTATGTTTTTGAAAGGATAGTCTCAAGCGGAGACAGAAAAGTGTTGAGTCAAAAGTAAAGGTCTTCAAAATTATGTACTTGGAATTATTTAGATTGCGTCTCGCCGGTATAACGGAATAGAGATTAATCTGCGAAAGTGAATTAGTGACGTGTTTTTGTGTTTCTTTTGTTTTTCAGGAATTTTCATTATCCTTAGGATTTTCGGCACGGGAAAAAAGGTTAGGTTTTATTGTTTATGCTTAGCTTATTTGAGTATTAGTAGAAAGCTGTATGTCAGGCCAGTAATATTCTAGAGTCCAGAGTCTCGAAATCTACCACAAGTCTTCTAAATTGTATTATTTTGAGATCACCCATGTTTACGATATTGGGATTATTTTAAGTTATTTCCCAACTTATTTGTTGGATGTCATTGGGGTTACGATTTCAAATGATTTTGGAGTTGTCACGTCAATAATGATATCTTCTTCTTGTTTGTTTTCGTTGGTCGGCTTATTTGAGACTGTTCAAAATAGTGGAGTAGATGTTGTGAAGGTATCTAATGTCTGATCTGTCATTAATGGATTTTTTATTTTGTTTTATGTGAATCATTTAATTCATTTTAAACAACTTTATAGCAAATTAAAATCACCAGTCACAAATAAGTCGACCAACGAAAACAAACAAGAAGAAGAAATCATTATTGACGTGAAACCTCCAAAATCATTTGAAATCGTAACCCCAATGACATCCAACAAATAAGTTGGGAAATAACCTAAAATATATGATTTCAAAGGTAATAAAAGAATTAGATCTCTATCCAACAAAGTGTTCAGGATTTTATAATACTTTAAATTGTTTGTTTGTTCTTGTTGTTTTTTACATTGTGTATATTGTTTTTTACAGGCTGGAAAAAGGGTACTACCCGAAACGTCGCCAAATACTATTATATTTTGAATAATATTAAACCCTGATTATCAAATACGGTTATTCTTTTATATATATTTCTTCAAGTAATAACACCCCCGATTGGTTGAAAGCCGCTCTTCCGTTGAATCACAAAGGAGGTGCTTTTTACATTTTCGATACTTTTAGATTGTGGTGAGCTTCAACTTCTAATACATATTGTTTCAAATTTTAAACTTCACACTTATTTTCCATTTTCCAAGTAAACCATAGCGGAGTGGGTAAAATCATCTAGGAAGGTTGGAATATACTTTTTATTCTCCCAAGTAACTGTATCGATTGGTCCACACAAATCCGTATGGATTCTCTCAAGTGGTGTCATTGCTCTTGATCTGGTTTTGTCGAATGGAAGTCGTGTTTGTTCAACTTCCAAATATGTTTTACATGATTTATTCATTTTATCGCTGTCTGCTTTATTTATATTAATCCCTGTGGAGAGATCCAACAGCCTTTTTATATCATTATTACTCAGGTGACATAATTTTCGGTACCATAATTCAGCATTTTCGTCTTCCTCAACAAAAAATTTTTTCAATTGTCGTCCAAGTTCACTATGTAAAGTCCATTTTCTTTCTTCTGTCTTTTAAGAATTTTTCTGTCGTCTTTCATTATGGGTACTTTTTCCTTCTCAAATATAACTTTTCCTTTTTTTTTCAGTGATTGCATTGACCGTGTTAGGGTTTCGCATATTTTTTGGTTTTTTTTATTTTCGGAACGAGTAGACGAGATATTTCGTTTTGTATTGTCTTTCCTTTGTTTGCACCACAACGTGTAATTCTGGCAACATCGGAAACTGGAGGATGAGGATATTCTCTAGAATAATGAGGAAGAGATTTTTGCGAGTCGTCGTCGAACTCTGGTTTTGCTGCAATTGAAGATCATAATTCACATTCGGTGAATTGATATGATTGGAAGTGAAAGGGGAGATGAGTCAAATTATCGTTCTGGTGCTTCCTTTTATAATATAATAATTTTGTTTACTATATATTTCGAATTTTGAAAATCAGTCCACTGCTACTTTGTCGCGCTAAAACAGACCGAAAGGTTTCAACTTAGTTCTGGTATGTAAAGAACAACAGACAGAACACATTCGTTTGCTTCAACAGAGCCAATATCAAAACTTTCCATATCTTCACCATTTTTGGCAACCAATATCCTTGATGTAGTTTGTTTCAAATCATCAAATAATTTTATATCGTTACACTTGTGACTTGAAGAACCTGAGTCTACGACAAAACTTTTCAATGCTGGTCTTGTTTTTAATTCTCCTTCTGACAAAAATGCAACGTTTTCGTCTTTTATTTTCGGAAGGAACAATCTTCCCCAATATGATTATTTTTCTTGCAGATTGAACATTATTTTCGCTGATTCTCACGATTTAGCAAAGTGTCCAAAATTATTTCACATTGTGTGAGGTTCTCATTCTTGAATTGTGTATGCTTTATATTCATCTTTCTTTTCTTCGTAGATTTTGAATGCAACAGCCATTTCGTATTCATCATTTTTACCTCTGGCTTCTTCAGCAATCAGCCTTGACGTTAGTTTTGTAAGTGTTTCATCTGAACTCGGATAAGAGTCCCATGCGGTATTGAAATACATATTTGAAACGTTCTGTTAATGTTGATATAATTTTCATTTCATCGTCTATGTTCTGTTTCAAATTCTTGAGACGATATGCCAAGTTTTCAATTTCACTTATGTGAAGCGAAATGTCAGTACCCTTTGTATATACAGGGTTGGGATAAAGTTTGGCACCAAATTAATATCTTCAAAACGAAACAGGCGATATTTTTGAAATTTGGCAGCTGAGTGTAATGGACCACAATGCATCTGATGAGCATATTTTCATCAATGAGATACTTCCGGTTTAACCGGAAATGACAAAAGAAAATTATTTAAATGGGACACCCTGTATATTTCTGCAGATTCTGAAAGAGCACTTTGTTTTGGATCTGTCCATACCAGGTTCCATGTAAAAATTGCAGGAATTGAGACAACGGATTCTTGATGAATGTGCATTAATACATGGAGAAGTCTTGAGAAAAGTTACTCAAGAATTTGGTAATAGACTGGCATATTGTCAGGAGGTGAATGGCAAGCACTTCGAATATTTAAAATGATTTTTTTTTATTTTCAATAATTTTTTTCTACTAGTAAAAGCCCTGTATTTCTTCTCTTTATAGATTTTCAGAAAAAATACGTCATGAAAAGCAGAAAGAGTTATCTACTACGAAGTATTTCGTTTTATTTATCACTATTGATAAAAATAACAACGATTTATTTATTTGAATGGATTTGCTCTCAAATGTACAAAAAGACTGAATTTCTTCTTTCTACAGAGAATTTTTACATGGAACCCGATATGGACAGATCCGAAACAAGCTGCACTTTCAGAATCTGCAGAAATATACAGGGAGTCCCATTTAAATAATTTTTTTTTGTCATTTCCGGTTAAACCGGAAGTAACTCATTAATGAAAATATGCTAATCAGATGCATTGTGGTCCATTACACTCAGCTGACAAATTTCAAAAATATCGCCCGTTTCGTTTTAAAGATATTAATTTGGTGCCAAACTTTATCCCAACCCTGTATATATAAGTTGAAGAATTCTCTCAAAAGGGTGCATTTCTGATCTTCAGAGTCCTTTTCATAGATACTGCATAGTTTCTGATACATTTGATATGAGGTTGTGCAGGTTATTATATGCATCAATATTTTCTTGTCAACTGTTGTTATTATTACTCTTTGACCGTTTTCATCGAGTCGGCCTTTTCTTTTTCGTCACTTATACTTTCTTCCAATAATTGTCCATTGCCTTTATCCCAACCAAATGCCTTGTGACTTGAAGATAACTGTGGTTTGAAATTTCCATAGTTGAAACGATTCACCATCATCGTTGTTGTGTTACCGGCCATTTCGTTCGAAAGTTTTTTTACTTCTCAGTATTTTTACGTTTTACTTTTTATATTGGAACTTTTTACCTCAAACTGCTTCTTGAGCATCTGGGCCCATAACCTAATGTATTTTACTTTTAAATCTCATTGTTTTCATCCATCTTTCAGCAAAATGAAATCACTTCAACATGACAGAAAACCAAAGCACAATCTTATCTTGGTAGTTCTAAATTCCTTGGTGAGATGGAAGCAATAACCTCAGAAATTTTCATTTATTCAGCGAGCAATCCAATGGGTTACAATAATTTTAATTTCAAATAGCTCCTCAATAATTACTTGCACAAATGGGAAGTTAAGTGCATTTTGAGATGGACGGTACCGGGTACTTACCCTGATACAGCCAATCTGGAATTCCATTGTAAACAATGTCTGGTTTACCAGTGAAAGTTAATCTCGTATCGTTTTCAAACAGAGGGGATTGTCTCAGGTATATATCGTTGTTGTACACTATGATGATAGAATTGGTATTTCCTAGCCACTTAGCGTATTGAAGTCTCTCGGGTTGTGTTTTCGGCGAATGTTCTAATCTCAGGGGGATGTGATGACTGAAACAAATCGAAGCATATTCTCATCAAAATTATAGCAGATCTAATGGAAAAACAAATTATTAAAGAGAAAACACGCCAGTGTATAAACATTAAACTGAAAAGAGAAAAACAAGACAAAAACTTTTTCAATATAAATTTCTGTGGGTATAGGTGTGGCAATTCTACAATTCCAACGAATGGAATATGTAATATGTGAAAATCGTATACCTATCTGATAATTCCAATATGTGGAATGAGCCAATGAAAAATGTGGAGTAATATTGAGAATAAAAATATCTTATTCATTCTGTCTCACTCTGACAGATTGAATAATGTCGTGAAACATATGTCCTCTGATAATTCTTGTGAATACTTTCGATCATAATCTCACAATTCCATGTGAGATTTTCATTTGCTTCATTCCGATTTTTTCAAGTCCTGAATATCATTGTTAATCTCTTATCATAATTTAGAACTGGCATATTTTCATCCTCGTTATCTATATTCTTGTTCTCTTTCAGAATATGTACACATAACCTCTACATTTTTCGCAGTTTATGAATTTTCATTTGACGCATGCGTAAAACTCAATCGACTTAAGTATTATAGCTTTCACTCAATAAACGTTTACCCCCTTCTGGCCTAGTCGGCTACAAATTACGATTGTTTCTTTGATCTCTACTGAACTATCGGAATTCTCCTAAAGAGTTGACGCTAGGCATAGGATAGACGGTTATGAATTTTGGACAATTCGAAATTCTCAATTAGAATTTGTTATATTCCGGTTTGACATTGTCTAATCTCGATTTGAATATGTTATTTCGCAACATACCAGTTCCAAAGTGATGTTATCATTCGAATGAAAAATAATCGATAATCCGATTATTGAAATAATCGGTGTAATCCGATTTTCGTTTTTGGAGTATTCGAATGAAAAATAACCTGGGTTTTGATGGTACTTTAGCTGTCAGCTGTCTATCCTGTTATGTGGAAAATTGACATCTGACGAGACACATGACAACTGTTAGTGACAAATGACAACTACATATACGAATTCGAATGATAATCCGATTTTTTCAATAATCGAATCGCTAGACTTCGATTATCTAAATAATCCGATTATGAACAACACTATTACTAGGACAGCTGGCAATTCCACTCGAGTAGAATTAATTATGGAAGGAGCATGAGATCAGTGATACTAGGGGTTTCAAGAGTTAAATGCTTTTGCTTAACCAATATCAACGAATGTTCAATATATCTCCGATGAGAGCCTTCGTTACTCAATGAATGATAATAATATAATAATGATGTTTATTCATATTCATAAACAATAAATTTACACCTTGAGTAATAAATGAAAACATAAAAGAAAACAAATGATGCAAGATAAAAAAAATTGTTAATTACATAACAAGTATCCTCAGATGGTAAATATTTTCAGCTGCATGTATCGGGTTTTTCACTATAAATTGACCCTTCCCCTCCAACTCTGTTTCAAAAACAGATACCTACATAAAAATAAATCGAATACATTTTCTGAAACTGACTACGTCAATTGGAATATATACAGGGTGAACAACATATTGAATGCAAGAACATTTTTTCAAATGAGACACTCTGTATCAGTGGCGTATCCAGGATTTCAGTTTGGGGGGGGGGCAGATTTTCCATATGAAGAAAATTGAATTTTAATACTATCCTAAGCCTTCAGACTTTCAGAATTTCTTTCCTGTGATTATATGGTTTGGGGGGGGGG
This sequence comes from Adalia bipunctata, assembly GCA_910592335.1. Classification (NCBI taxonomy): domain Eukaryota; kingdom Metazoa; phylum Arthropoda; class Insecta; order Coleoptera; family Coccinellidae; genus Adalia; species Adalia bipunctata. Next base: position 47,774,253 of record OU342950.1, on the reverse strand, counting down.
CGGCCCTCCTGTTCCCCCCCTGAATACGTCACTGCTCTGTATATTTTTCCCTATCTCAATTGGTTTTTTTTCCTGATCTCGAATATACAGGGTCGGGATAAAGTATGGAACCATGTAAATATCTTTTGAACGCGAAGAACGATATTAATGAAAATTTGCAGGTAAGTGTAATGGATCTAAATGCATCTGAAATGCCATCAACTTCTTTAATTTAAATAGGAAACCCTATATATTTTTACAGATTTTGAAAGAGCTTGTTATTTTGAATTCATACATACTGAGTTTAGTCTGAAAAAATTTGTGAAAACGAGGAATATAGCCTCCACAGAAGTTGAATGTTTGGATGGGAATTGTCGCAAATAGGCTTACAGGCCCATTTGTAAGTTTGTTGGTCGTTAAACGAAAACACGTTATTTTAGATTACCCCAAAAAAATATAACGGGTTAAGATCCGGAGATCGAGCAGGCTACTTCATGAATCCTCTACGTCCAATCCATCGATTTGGAAAATTCGCATCCCTAACTTGTTTATCATAGTGCGGAGGTGCTCCATCTTGTTGAAACCAAAGATTTTGTATTTCTTTGGGGTGGAATATATTTTTGGAGGTATACTTCTCTTTGATTTCATCATTTGAAGATTCCTTTTTTGATCTGGATGTGATTTGATGAGAATGTCGATTGTTTTATTAATTTTGTTTTGGATGGATGAGGAACACTGCATAAAATCAGGACACAACTTTAATTTCGACGGTTTTGAGATATTAGAGGAACAACGTAGGTATATACAAAAAAATACTTTCGAGTGAAATGATTGAAATAAAGAAAATCTCTCTAATTCAGTTAACAAAAGGACAGAAATCGAAAATCTAAACGTGATATATTTAAATCTCATTCAAAAACTGACATTTTTTATCAATAAAACAATAAGTGGAATATTACCTAGATGTTCCGTATTCCGATGTGTAATTGTAATTGAGCACAGAATTGTGCTCTGGCTAGCTTATCATTTCCTATTCCGATTTTTAAACGATATGTCGATGACATATTTACGTCGGTACCTCATGATAAGCTGGAGGAAATACTTAAAAGTTTCAATAACTTTCATCCGATGCTCCAATTCAGTATTGAGAAAGAAAACAACCAAAAGTTACCGTTTCTGGACGTTGAAATAATTCGAGATGGTAACACAATTACAACAAACTGGTATAACAAACCTACAGAACGTGTTCTCAATTTTCATCCTTATCACACTATGTCTCAAAAATTGAATATAATAAAAAATTTAAAAGATAGAGCGTCAAAATTGTCAAGTCAACATTTTCATGAGGAAAATTTTAAAAAAATCAAAAATATTTTGTAGAAGAATAGTAATCCTTTAAAACTGATACATAGGGTCATGAAAAAGGAAGCTCCCCAAGATGAAATACCGCGAAATCAAGAACAAAAACTTCATTTCAAAATACCGTATGTAAAAGGATTGTCAGATAGAATAAAGTATGTGTTCAAAGATACATCGTTCGAAATAACTTTGAAGTCCGAAAACACTGTTTCCCAACTCTTTTCTAAGGTGAAAACAAAAACACTAAAAGATCTAACTTCGAACCATTAACCTAGAATCCGTATACTGAGTAAAGGGAGAAATCATTGGTCCTCACATAAGAGAGTGATGAAATAGTTGTTACGTCATCATTTTCATATGATTGACATGAATGTTGCCGCTTCAGTCAAGAAATTAACCGACTTTCTGAGACGAATATATTCAAGTTCAAGAGGATTTATCCAATTCCTGTGCTGAAGAAATATTCAAGAAGTTCTTTAAGAGCTATCTAAGTTTTGTGCAAAGAAGTTTCATTCAGTTCTTCTGAGAGCTATCCAAGTGAAAGTTTTATGCAAAGAAGTTATTCATTCAGTTCTTCTGAGAGCTAAGGATATTTTTTAGATATCTTAAATTTGATTTTCCTTCCGAGCGCTCTATTTTCATTTGCTGCATTATTAATATTAATCATAAATTTTCCCTTTTAGCATTTAATTAATATTTTTCAGCATGGTTACCTTTTGCCTAGTCAACGGCTGTTCGTCCAAAGCAAAAAAGGTCATAACATTAAATTCCATCGGTAAGATACATTGAATTGATATTTCAAATTGATCTTCAATATACATTTTCCCATATAAAAAACAATGCAATCATAGTTTACCAAAGGACAAGAAGTTACGGGAAAAGTGGATTGAAGTTTTGGAGAGAGCAAGCTGCATTTCCTCTGCAACAGGAAGAATCTGCAGCAACCATTCAAAGAAAAGGACTATAAAGGAAAGTTTTTGAAAATAGAGGCCATCCCATCAGTGTTCGTTACCCCAATTAATTTTGAAGGTACAATTTCACATTTTTCTGAATTATTATTGAACAATAGAAAGAGACTATCAACTATTATGCAACAAATTCGAAAATATTGATATATTGTTATGAACAGAAATGCTTTTTATCTAATATTCTTGTTGAAATTTCCGAAATTTATGTTTTTATTCGATTTCAATTTCGAATAGATGTTCCCATCAACAACATCCCCATACCAGAAGATGTTCCTGATGAAATTGTGGCTGATCCACCACCCATTTATGATAAAGGATGTCAGATTCCTGTATGTGCATTTCAAGGTAATTATGCGCCCATGTTCAATATGTTAATAGTTATTTATGTAATAAGGATCATAAAGACTATCATTATGGTACAAGTCGTGAATGTTATCCGATTACACGGCGTGTGCGATAATGATTGTTTATGATTCGTATTACATACAAAATTTTATCTGATGGCATTTATATCAATACATTTTCGAAAAATTAAAAACTGCATTTTCGACATGTCACAATGACAACTTTTTTTAAAGGATTAAATATTGTGTAGTTTCAAATATTATATAATTTCATTATGGGACTAAGTACCATAATGAATTCATTATGGTACTTATGGTTATGTAACTCAATTTTGATGACATAAGGAAGCTCATTATGGGACTAAGTACCATAATGAATTCATTATGGGACTAAGTACCATAATGAATTCATTATGGTACTAAGTACCATAATGAATTCATTATGGTACTTAGTCCCATAATAAGCTTCCTTATGTCATCAAAATTGAGTTACATAACGTTGTCATCATGATATGCCATCAGATAAAATACGTTATATAGATCGGAGGTATATAGTATGCAGAAGCATTCTCTTTATACAACAATTTTTCATTTCTTGTGTTCCTGTGTATTTATTCGATCTGAATTTTGAATATTGAATATATGCTTCCATCAACATCCCTATTCCAGAAGATGTTCCTGAAGAAATTGTTGCTGATCCACCACCAATTACTGAAGGAGAATATCAGATTCCTCTATCTCAAGGTGAATATTTCCACTTCAAATATGTGAAAATGATAGGAGTAATATTGTGTTCATGTTCAATAATCTCTTCTGCCATTTCTTACATAAAAAAATAATTTGTTTTCTCAATTCTGTTCCTACTTACACAGATTCTTGGCAGCAAAGCATTCCTTCTACCTCTCAAGAATTATTGGTAGCACCATTATGTAGTAATAGCAATGTAGATGTTTCCATTAGAACTAGTAAAGTACTTAGAAAAAGGTAATTATGAGAACTGTTTCCTTATTTATTAGAAGGCTTGATATTTTCATATTTCATCTATTTTCTTGTTATTTAGAAGATCAGTGCCTGTGCATATAGGAGATTTCGTAGAATCTGATCTTGAGTGTCCCATTAAACGCAAAAGGTATTGGGAGGCTTCTCAATCAGTTATGAAGAATCTGAGAAAAGCTAATAAACATAACTGTCGTCAAGTCCGAACATTCAAGAAAAAAATAACTAACCTGCATGAGCTTCTTGAAGCTTTAAAAACAAGATTTAAAATTTCTTCTGAATCTTCATTGGTGTTGAAGGTATTTAAGGTCAGAGTTTTGTATATTGTCTGCTGAAAAGGCATAAAAATAGAATCAATGAGAAAAATTATAATATTTATTTAGAGATTTATTTCTGCCCCTGAAAACGTGAATATCCCCATGTAATCAGAGTCTGGCATCGATGGAAATATACATTAACGGTATAATCAATATATATAATAATGTAACAAATAATTTTGTTTTTGAACAATAACAAGTATATAATAATAGTCATATCATAACAAATATATTAATTCATTATCAATGTAGACTGTACATATTCCCTCAAGCTGTGCTGTAGTCATTTTGATGCCTTGGCATCAATAGTAGATTGTAACACAATTGTAATGATAATAATAATGCTTTGGACTCAACATATTTCTTTTTTTTGTGCCTCTTTTGTTACTTAATCTGTTTTTTTTTCTTTTTCTTGCATGTGGTTGTGGTTTTGTTTTGTTTTGCTCGTTGCAATAAATGCTAATTGGAAAGTACCTATAGCATACTTTTTGATAGATACTTTGACTGCTGAGGAAGAGGCAAATTTAGTTAGAGGATGCCTGATACAAATGGAGAACACAGGAGTAGTAATTAAGAGTCTCACCTTTGATGGACTAGCATCAAATATGACTATGAGCACTCATTTAGGAGCAAATCTGAGCTGGCCAAACGCGAAGCCATATTTTCACCATCCTATTTCGAATCACAGAATTCATATTCTTCTGGATGCCTGCCATATGATTGTGCTGTTTTTATGTTTAGGGTTATCTGAATTACAATACGTTTGGTTTTCAACTGAACTCTATTCACAAATACAAATTCACATCCTCTATTCGAGTATGCGCATCAATACAAATATAAACATAGAATTACATATATGACATCTTCCTTGTTCAAATAAAAATAAAATTATTCAATTGAAACAAAGTCACAATTAGAAATATTCTAGCCTCTTAGTTTTGACAATTGTTCAAATAAAAATAAATTTTCAACCTATAAAAAATAAAGTCATAATTAGAAATATTCTAGCCTCTTAGGTTTGACAATTGTTCTTCCAAATTTTGTTGTGTCTGATCCATTATAACATAAATTATTGTCATTAAAATTTCTATCAGTTACATTTTCGTCAGTTACACTATCCTCGTCCGAGTAATGCATATTAGTTTCTTCATAGGTTTGATTAATGTTCGATTTCTTCATTTTACAATATTTGAATTATTTTCCTTCACATAGTAAGAATGTTTATTACATTTTTTTACAATTCTTCCAGGTAGCCAAATTTTCTTATTCTTAATATATACTTTATCGCCTGTGTTGAAACTTTTCAAAATCCTAGCATTTCTATTATAATATTTTTGTTGTATTTTCTGTTTATCTATTAAATAATCTCTCTGTAATTTGGAATTAATTTTTTGAGGTCTCAAAAATTTAGGTCTAGCAGGAATGAGTCCTCTTATTTTCCTGCCGAACATCAATTCACTTGGTGATTTTATATTACAGTCATTGGAGTGTTTCTATATTCTAAAAGAGCTAAATCAACATCAGTTTTGTCAAAAGTACCTATATTTCTTTAAAATATGTTTCACACTCTCTACAAAATTTCTTGAATTCTTCACTGCTGAAAGGTTGATTATCAGAAAAAATTATAAAAGGTATAAAATGTACAGAAAAAAATCGATTTTAGACCTATTATTACACATAATGCTGAGGTAGTTGATATTTTTCTTATTTCTACAAATTTGGAGAAGTAATCGGTTACAATTATACAGGGTGTTTCACCATAAACTGGACAAACATATATAGCCGTGTAGTTGACATCAAGAAAGTCATTTTTGCCTTATGACATATACTCCGTTTTCGACGCACAATCGAGATACAGGGTGCTTAATGTTAACTTTGAGCAATATTCTGTGAACTGTGGTAAGTTATGCGTGATATTTGAAATAACGGTTCCCGGTCACATCTTAGTATTTTTGAAGGCTCAATTGAATTGTGGTGTAGAATTTTGCAAAAAAAACTTCAAAATGGCGGAAAACCTGCAAAGTCGGAATTTTTTTTTCTCGGTTGCCAATTTGGAAAGCATAATCTCAAGCGAGATACAGGGTGTTCAATGTCAACTTTGAGCAATATTCTGATGACTGTTGTGAGTTACGCGTGATATTTGAAATAACGGTTTCTAGTCACATCTCAGTATTTTTGAGGGGTCAATTGAATTGTGGTGTAGAATTTTGAGAAAAAAATTCAATATGGCGGAAAACCTGAAAAGTTGGAATTTTTTTTTCTCGGTTGCTAATTTGGAAAATTTTTCAAAATTCGAACTCAACTTTTTTTTACATGTCTTCAATGAAAAAAAAATTTCGCCCAAAATTTTTGGAATTTTTCATGTTTGAACAATCTTTAATTCTGAATACTTGGGTGGAATCAGAATGAAAAAATATCAATTGGTTTTCTTTTTGTAGCCTTCCGAAGATTACGCTAGGTGTACTTTCTTAATTTTTATTTGAGAAACTGGAGGCCGTACGAAGGTCAAAATTGTGCTGCTGGGCTGCCAGAACGACCCAGATAGATATATTAAATTATAACAAAAAAATTATTTTTTTTCGAAAAAATTTAAAAAAAATTTGAAAAAAAAAAATTTCTTTTTTATTTTTTCCAAAAAACTTTGGTAAGGTTCGAACTCTACACTCTCGATTAACTAGTGTTGCTCTGGTAACGGAGATTTATAGGATTAAGATTAATCCAATTCATACTCGTAGAGTTCGATTCCTACCAAAATTTTTGGAAAAAAATTTTTTTGGTTTATAATTTCATATTTTTATCCGGATCATTCTGGCATCCCATCAGCACAATGTTAACCTCCGTACGGCCTCCAGTTTCTCAAATAAAAATTAAGAAAGTACACCGAGCGTAATCTTCGGAAGGCTACAAAAAGAAAACCAATTGATATTTTTTCATTCTGTTTTCACCCAAGTATTCAGAATTGAAGATAGTTCAACCATGAAAAAATCCAAAAATTTTGGCCGAAATTTTTTTTTCACTGAAGACATGTAGAAAAAAAGTTGAGTTCGAATTTTGAAAAATATTTTTTACGGAAAATCTTAGAAAATTGAGTACGTTGAGATTATGCTTTCCAAATTAGCAACCGAGAAAAAAAAATTCCAACTTTTCAGGTTTTCCGCCATATTGAATTTTTTTCTCAAAATTCTACACCACAATTCAATTGACCCCTCAAAAATACTGAGATGTGACTAGAAACCGTTATTTCAAATATCACGCGTAACTCACAACAGTCATCAGAATATTGCTCAAAGTTGACATTGAACACCCTGTATCTCGCTTATGCGTCGAAAACGGGGTATATGTCATAGGGCAAAAATGACTTTCTCGATGTCATCTACACGGCTATATATGTTTGTCCAGTTTATGGTGAAACACCCTGTATATAAATTTTTTATTTATTTCAAATATATCTACTCCGACCTTTTGCCATGGACCACCCGGAACTGGATGTGGTGTTAGAATTTCTTTTGGATTCTTCTTCTTCTTCCGGTACCCTGTCCGTTTATCGAACGTTGGCAATCATATTGGCTATGACGACTTTGTTTATCGCAGCTCGGAATAATTCGGCGGATGTTTTGCGATACCACTCTCGAAGATTTCGGAGCCAAGATGTTCTTCTTCGTCCTGGACCTCTCCTTCCGGTGATCTTACCCTGCATCACTAAATGAAGGAGGTGATACTTCTCTGGGTGTCTCATCACGTGTCCGAAGTATTCTAGTTTCCGGCTTTTTATAGTATCAATTACTTCTGTGTTCTTCTTCATTCGTTGTAGAACCACCTCATTTCCTATCCGGTCCATCCAGCTTATTCGTAGGATCCTCCTGTAGACCCACATTTCAAAAGCCTCCAGCCTCTTCAATAATGAGTCGGTTAGTGTCCAACTCTCTACTCCGTATAGCAATGTGGAGAATATGTAGCATCGTGTTAATCTGATTTTTAATTTTAAAGTGACTCCTTTGTTGCAGAGAATTCTTTTTAATTTGAAGAAGGCGGTTCTGGCTTTTTCTATACGGATCTTTATTTCTTTGCTCATGTCCCAGTCGTCATTGACATTAGCGCCCAGGTATGTGATGTTGTGAACCTTTTCTAGATGTGTCTCATATGCCCTGACTTGTATTGGTGGTATTGGTGTTTTGCTGACAACCATAACTTTGGTTTTTGAGGTATTGAGTCTTAGCCCATACTTGTTACATGATTCGGTCACTCTGTTTATGAGTATTTGCAGTTCTTCTTGACTAGCAGCAATTAGCACCGTATCTGAGATTATTGATGTGAACTCCGTTAACCTTAATGCCGAGGTCCACTCCGTCCAAGGCTTCTCTGAAAATGAATTCAGAGTAGATATTAAATATTAAAGGTGACAGGATGCACCCCTGCCTTACTCCACGTCGTATTTTCACCTCCTCCGATGTGTTCCGTCCGAGTCGAATGTTTGCACATTGATGCCAATAAAGGTTAGCGATGATTCGCAGGTCTCTATCGTCGATTGCCACCTGCTGCAGGATTCTAATCATTTCGACATGCTTGACCATATCAAAGGCCTTCTCAAAGTCAATAAAACACATAAAGACTGGGTGTTGCATGTCTCTGCATCTTTGAACTAAAACCTGAAGGCAAAACAGTGCTTCTCTGGTTCCCAGGCTATTGCGAAATCCAAATTGTGCTTCACTTAACTGTTCTTCTATTCTGTTGTACATTCTACTGTGCAGTATTCGCAGGAAGAGTTTTAACACGTGGCTCATCAGACTGATAGTGCGGTGGTCACTGCATTTCTTTGCGTTCATCTTTTTCGGTATCATTACAAATGTTGATAGAAGCCAGTCTGTTGGTATATTCCCTGATTCGTATACCCTGTTGAAAAGGCTTAGGAGATAGTGTTTGCCATTGTTTCCGAGTATTTTGATTATTTCATTGGGTATTTCGTCTGGTCCGGTTGCCTTCCTATTTTTGGACATTTTTATAGCTCGTTCGAGCTCATTTAATGTAATTTTTGGTCCAGACGTCATATTTTCCAATACAATTTCTGTTCTCTCGTCTTCAAACAGCTCTCCAATGTATTCTCTCCATCTTTTCATTTTATCATGTTCGTTGACGATAATGTTACCTTGTTTGTCAACTAGACTATTTGCTGCCGATCTGTATGATCCCATTACTTCTTTCACCTTCTTAAACATGTTAAACGTGTCATTCTTCCTCTGTAGTTCTTCGATCTCCGTGCACTTGTTGCTATACCATGCTTCCTTCGCAGCGCGTAACGTCCTTCTAATTTCTCCATTAATCCTTCTGTATTTCTCGGCGTTTTTATTTTTATATTTTCTTCTGTCGTCCATCAATGCCAAGATTTCCTCAGTCATCCATTTTTGTTTCGTTCTTTTAACGGTTCTATTATCCACTGTAGTTTCTTGCATTGTTGCCTTGAACTGCTTCCAGTGTTCTTCGGTATTCTGAGTGCTTGGATCCATAGATTGCAATCTATCTTCTAGGTCCTTTGTGATTGCTTGTTGGTTGTCTTGGATGCGGTCGATATCCAGCTTATGTCCTAGTTGTTGTTGTTTGATTTTCTTAAGTCTCAGTCTCATGTCTCCAACCAGCAAGGTGTGGTCCGAGGGGACATCGGCTCCAGGAAATGTTTTGGCCGCTTTGACTGCGTTTCGATATCGTTCATTTATTGTTATAAAGTCAATTTGATTTCTTATTACGTCTTTTGGATTATTATTGCTAAATCGATTGCAAGTAGGACAAAACAAAACTTTCATTTCGATATCTTTGTTGATACCAGGCCAATAAATAACTTCAGAAGCTTTCAATTTAGTTTTGGTTATCCCCATATGATTCAAATGAAGTATGTTAAGCATTTCCTTTCTCAAAGTTGTTGGAACTATCAAAGAATTATTTCTATAAGGAAGATCATTGATGAGTACAATTTCATGTCTAATATTGTAATATAATTTTGTAGATTCTATACATTTTGATCTAGAATTTGGCCAGCCTTCTGTAACGTATTTTATTACTTTCTGTAAGATAGGATCCTTTTTAATTTCTATTAGAAACTGCTCAAATTTTTTATCCGATATGGAAAAATTATCTATTAAGGTCGCCGTTTGAAGCGCGTAGGACAAATCAACCGATAGAGGCGCCACCGTGCATTTGATGGAATATCTCCATAGAACTTACATTATCTCTATGAGTTCTATGAATATCTCTCTAATCATGAATGAAATGTACAATGGCGCTGTCTATCCGAAACTCGCTGAACTATGAAATTAGTGAAAATGTGGGTAAAGCAGGAACTTTTTCCCGCTAAAATTTGAATTTGGCCATTTTCTGCCAATTCCGTATTTCAAGTTGTTTTTCTGAATGAAATTACCTGTAGATTCACTTTTAATCGGAAGTTGAACTATTTTCATGTGTCTTTCGTTTGAAATAAAACAGAAGCATGAGTTGGCATATTTTCTTCTATTTTTGAAAGAAAAAAAATGAACTGTTGAAATGCAATTAATCTCAATTATCTCATTAAGAACCCCAATCCTTTCTGGGTATACCCACAAAATTTCAGTTCTCAAAGTGAAACCATTTTCAAATGCAACTTGAAATAAAAACACACTACATTGAACGCCCACCTTAAATAATTAATTTGCGAGTCATATTCATCTGAGGAGAAAATTGTTTCGTCTTCATTTATTTTAATTCCAGAAAGTGCATCCGCAATGTACATCTCTTTCCCTGGTTTGAATACTACGTTTAAATCATAAATTTGTAAATCGAGCATCATTCTCTGTATTCTCATGGGACATTTCATTAAAGGTTTTTTAAAAATTTGTACTAGGGGTTTATTGTCCGATTCAACAGTGATTGATCTCCCATAAATGTACTGATGAAATTTCTTGCATCCGTGAACTACAGCAAGTAATTCTTTTTCTATATGTGCATATATTTTTTATGTTTCTGAAAGAGATTTGGACGAATAAGCTACAGGGCCAGAATTTTGTAATAAGCATGCCCCAACGCTATTATAACTAGCATCTACACTCAATGTTGAAGGTGATTTCGGTTCATAATACTGTAAAACAGGAGGGGTTGTTAGAATTTGTTTTAAATTCAAGAAAGCCTTTTGTTGTGCATCTTCCCATTTGAACAGACTATCCTTTTTCATCAGCTCTCTCAATGGAGCAGTTAGTTCTGCTGAATTTGGAATGAATTTATGTAAATAGTTCAATATTCCCAAAAAACTTTGCAATTCTTTCATAGAATTAGGAGCAGGATATGACTGAATGACTGAAATTTTATCGTTGTCTGGTTCAACAACTTCATTTCCTATAATGTGACCTAAATATTCAACTTTATTCAATCTGAATTTACATTTCTCTTTATTAAATTTTATATTCAAATTTCTTGCTCTCTGTAACACACTTTTTAAATTCAAATCATGTTCTTCAATCGTTTTTCCCCAAACTAAAATGTCATCAATATATATTTCTGTACAGCTCAAGTCACTAAAACATTCTGTAATTTTTTTCTGAAAAACTTCACTTGAAATTTTTAATCCATAAGGTAATCTCAAAAAGCAAAACCTTCCAAAAGGTGTGTTGAATGTACAAAGACGAGAACTTTCTTCGTCTAATTCAATGTTCCAAAACCCATTTGTAGCATCTAGTAATAAAAAATATTTAGCACCTTTTAATTTCACAGTTATATCTTCGAATGTGGGTATTTGAAAATATTCTCTCTCAATGGCCTTATTTAAATCAAAAGGATCTATACAAAATCGAAAGTCTCCGTTAGGTTTGTTCACAATTACCAAAAACTTAACCCAATCTGTAGGCTCAGTAACCTCTCTGATAATACCTTGTTTACACAAATTTTCTAATTTGCACTTCAATTTTGGCAGAACGGATTGAGGAATGTTTCGCGCTGCGTGTACTACTGGAGGCACATCTTTATTGATTTTTATTTTATATTTATCTGGAATGCAACCTATGCCTTTGAAAATATCTTCAAAGTCTTCTAAATATGAAATTGAGTTCGATTTCATGTCTTCATTATCTACATGGCCTATTCTTTGTAATAAATTTAGTTCTTGGATTGAATTTAAACCTAATATGCAAGGACCTTTGTTATCAACAATAAAAATTTTTAATTTAAAGTAATTATTCTTATGTTTGCATTCTAAATTTACATAACCTTTTACTTTTATTGTTTCACTTTCTCCAGTATATGTTGTGAATTTATTTCTGCATTTGAAAATCTGAATATTCTGAAAATGTTGTTTAAAAATACTCCAAGGAATTAAGTTAACTTTTGCACCTGTATCAATCTAAAATTTTAAATTAATTTTATCATTTAAGTTGAGAGAAATAGTCCAATCATTTACACAGTTAATATCTGAGAGTTCGTTATTTATTTTACCTATAAATAAACTTTCTTGGCCAATATTGTAAATTTTCGTTTTACACACCCTTTTTAAATGATTATATTTGTTACATAAAGTACATTTCTTTCCATAGGCCCAACACTTATTTACCGGATGTACATAACCACACTTTGTACATTGATTCTTTTGATAATGTGAATTTGGATTCCCAGTTCCATGTCCTTGGCCTTGACCTTGTTTGTTTACAAATTTCGAGGTTGAAGACTGATGACGCAGGATGCTGCCATCGCTGGATCCTCTGATCGATATTGCGGCTGTTTCCCGGTCGATATTGATATTGCGCCTGCTTGTTCGCCAAATTCCTTTGATAAGTCTTCTTGTTTCTGGATTTTATAACGTTGATTTCTTCCTCTAAATGTTGCTCTTCTGAATCTCCACATAACCGGTTTAATTGATTATTTGTTGACTCGGCAGCCTTGCAAATTTCCAAGGCTTTTGAAAGATCTGAGTTTTTTGTTCGCAGGAGTCGATCTTTCACAGATTTTTCCTTGATTCCATGAACTAACTTGTCTTTGATTAAGGAATCGGTTAAATTACCGAAGTTACACGTGGCACTCAATTCCCATAGATTTGTGACATATTCGTCAACACTTTCACTAGGTTTCATGTCTCTTGACAAAAATACATGCCTTTCGAAAGGAAGAACTTCCATGCCTCGTAATGGTTTTTATCGAAGTCCATCTCTCCGGGAACACTTATTTTTAGGAACATTTTAATATTTTTTATGAATGTTTCTGTTTGATTGATACGATGCTTCCGATGTTTTCGGATTCTTATCGCTAATGAATTCACCGATATTATCAAATTTTCACCGACTGCGCCATGTGCTGTTTTTATGTTTAGGGTTATCTGAATTACAATACGTTTTTTTATAATGAATCGAACGAGAAGATAAGCTGGAAATTTTTCAAAGAATTAGTGGAACTGCAGAATGAATCAGGGCTTCATGCAGCTACTAAAATTAGAAATAAAGATCTAAATTACCACAAAGATGCGAGTAAAATGGGCAGTTCAAGTTTTCAGCACTAGTATTGCTGATGCTATATAGAGTATAGAGTATTGTGATAAGAATTTAAATCTTGCCCAATTTAATGGGAGTGAGCCCCTAGTGAATTTATGCATGATGATGTGAATGATAAATTCGATTTCTGGAACAGCAGAATTTTTTTCAATAAAACGATGATGAAGAAACCTCTCTTTGAAGATAATGAATCTTTTATCAAAGAAATGATAGATTCTTCGATAACTTTCTTGAGTTCGCTCAAAGACCACAGAGGTGTTTCGATTATCTCATCCCAACGAAAAACAGGCTTCTCAGGACTCATAATTTGCCTGATTAGTGTTGGAAAATTATTCGATGAGTTGATAAAAACAGGAATCATGAAATTTCTATGTTCCTACAAGTTGAGTCAAGATCACTTCGAAATGTTTTTTCCTTTATAAGATCTAGAGGAGGTTTTAAAATAATCCTACGAAAATGCAGTTTGAAGCTGCTTATAAAAGAGTATTGGTCTATACGGAGTTACGTGCTTCAGATATGGCGAACTGTTTGACACAAGATGAAACTAGTATTTTGAATGGTTACATCAATTGCAAGTTGAAGATTTTGACATAATGGTGCCTTTTAGAGAAATATTCAATACAATGTATTTTTCATTACACCGCACTGAAAACCCTATCATAACATGTAGATTTGGAACATCGAAAATGACTCTTTTCCGTGCGGCCGCACCGCAAAAAGTTTTACGGTGCGCTGAGGCATAGATGTATCCTACGATTCCTATGCAGAAACACAAAGCAACGATTGCGTGACAGTAGATGTCAGTGTTTTGAATAATTATTGTTTCAATAATATCGAAATGCTTTCTGCTGAAAATTTTTCCCGTGTTATTGTTTTCAGAGAGGTGTAATGAAAAATATCGTTCATTACACGTCCAGAAAGGCTTACTTTCTGGAGTTTGGAGTTTGGAACCGAAAGACTTCGATGTGATGTGGTTCAAGCTAGCCAATACCAAACTGACCAAGTTCCTCTGCTGCCTTTACCTGTCGCCAAATGAACCGTCATATATGAGCCTTTTTGAGTTTTTATCACTCAAACTGGATTTTATCCAGGAGAACCACCCAGCAGCTGAAGTCATAATCATGGGAGACTTCAATGTTCACAACGCAGCCTGGCTCAAATTCTCCAACAAAACAGATGATCCAGGTCGTCAAGCTGAGGCCTTCGCCATCACTCATGGCCTAGAACAACTGGTCGAGCTACCAACTCGCATCCCAGATGTCAACAACCACTCTGCCAATATACTGGATCTCTTTCTCACCACCAATCCTGATCCATATAGAATAGAAGTTTGCGCCCCACTTGGAAACTCCGACCACACCCTCATCTCCACAACTTGCTCTTTTCATGTACCATCAAGCCGCACAATACCACCCCGTCTGATGTGGCATTACAAATCGGCCGACTGGGAAGGGCTTCGTATGTTTTTCTCAGCGTTCCCATGGAAGAGAGCTTGTTTCTCCTCAGTAGATCCAACAGAATGTGCCGAGACAATTTCTGAAATAATTATGTTGGGGATGCAAACTTACATACCGAACACAGCAAGAAGAACATTATCCGATAAGACCTGGTTCAACAAGAACTGCTCTAAAGCTGTCGCTTCCAAACAGGCAGCATTCCATCGATGGCAAAAAAATCCAGGCCCTGAGACTAGAGCAGAATATGTGGAGGCTAGAGGCATATGCAATGAGACAATCAAATCTTCAAAAGATGCTCACAATGCCAAAATAAGATCTAGACTTGTTGAATGCCCTAACGGATCCCGTTCATTTTGGTCCTTCGCCAAAGCTGTAGGAAGAAACTTCACTTCCAGCTCGTTTCCCCCTCTAACTAAGGAAGATGGAACACTAGCAACGACTGCCCTGGAAAAAGCCAACATCTTTGCGCATTTGTTCGCTGAAAATTCCACTCTAGATTCATCGGGAAAACAACCCCCGAATATTACATCTATTGACAGCCATATGCCCGAGATAACCTTTCGCCCACGTACTATCAGAAAGATTCTGTTTGGTCTCAACACCAACAAAGCCAGTGGATCCGACGGAATCCCACCGATTGTTCTCAAAAAATGTGCCCCCGAACTAACACCTGTCCTCTGCAAATTGTTCGACCACTCTTACAAATTGGGTGTTTTTCCATCCAACTGGAAAACCGCAAGGGTACAACCAGTACCTAAAAAAGGCAAAAAGACCCTACCTAGCAACTACAGACCTATCGCTCTGTTATCTATCATTTCAAAGGTCATGGAAAAAGCCATCAACTTCGAGCTCATGAAACATCTGGAACACTCAGGAATTATCAACGATAGACAATATGGTTTCCGTCATCAGAGATCCACTGGTGACTTGCTCGCTTACGTCTCACATATATGGCAACTATCTATCGAGAAATATGGTGAAACCATAGCCGTAGCACTGGATATCTCCAAGGCATTCGATCGAGTCTGGCATCAGGGACTCCTCGCCAAGCTTCCATCTTATGTCGTGCCCCCAAAGCTATGTTCTCTGCTAGCTAGTTTTCTCTCTAACAGATCTCTCCATGTAGTGGTCGATGGAGTTTCGTCTGACTCTCTACCCATAAATGCTGGTGTTCCGCAGGGATCAGTTCTGGCTCCAACGCTGTTTCTGCTTCACATCAACGATTTGCTGGAAGCAACTTCATGTCCAGTGCACAGCTTCGCGGATGATAGTACCCTCCATACCGCCTTTTCTTCTAGGGCTCCAATACCAGCCCGCCAAATCAAAAACGAACGAGGAAGAAATTTTAACAACATGAATATGGACTTGGCAACAATTCTTGAATGGGGATCTAATAACTTGGTAGAATTCAACGCAAATAAAACACAAGCATGTCTTTTCTCTAGAAAAGCCGATTTTACTGTGCCCAGCATAAAATTGTCGGGAGTGACCATACCATTGAAGTCATCCATTTCGATGCTTGGCATTACTGTCGGCAGTAACCTTTCCTGGGAGAATCACGTCAGATCCATTGCTAAAAGTGCATCCCAAAAACTTGGTTTTCTGTTTCGTGCCAGGAGCTATTTCACCTCAGGTCAGCTGCTTATGATCTATAAGGCACAAATTCGACCTGTCCTGGAATACTGTTCCCATGTTTGGAGTGCTGCACCTAAACACACCCTAAAACTCTTGGATTCCGTACAAAAGAGGGCAATTCGTCTCGTCGGTGATGCATCACTTACAAGCTCGCTCACTTCTCTGGAACACCGTAGAAAAGTGGGCGATCTGTCTCTATTTTATAGATATTTCCATGGGCGATGCTCTTCTGAATTATCAGCAATCGTTCCCCCCCTGGCAGTCTCTTCCAGACTAACCCGTCAAGTTAAGTCTTCACACCCCTTCGTGGTAACTTTGGAGACCTGCAGAACATCTCTCTTCAAAGACTCGTTCATCCAACGAACAGCGAGGATTTGGAACACATTGCCTAGGGAGGTGTTCCCCGAGGCATATAACCTCCAGAAATTCAAGAAGAACACCAATTCCTACCTGCTTGCCCTTGGTTCTCACGATGTTCTCTGAACATTACAGGATATTCCTATTCGTGAAAATCACAACATTAAAAAAAAAAAAAAAAAAACTAGTAATGAAATATACTATTACTGACATTGTGTCATATATTGCCGGTTTTGTCAGCAGAAAAATTTTAAAGCAAATCAACTGTAACACATGTGCCCAGTCTCTTACTTCTCCTGATACAATTCAGCACTTTTGCTAAGAAAAAATAGAGGTGGGCTTGTAAGCCTTCTTTGGATGTTGTCAAAATATGTATAAAGGCTGAGAGTGTTATAAGAATCATAAGAAACTTCACAGAAGACAATATAATTTCCAAAATGACAATGATGTGCCTAAGAAAAATAGAACTGAATGATGTTTTTGTAGATCTTACTGAACATTTTCTGGACCAAGATCCTCTTGGTAGTCATAGTTTGCAGTTGGTCGAAATGATTTTGAAGAATTATTTGACACTTCGTCTCCATCATATAAATAAATAAACGTACGTTATCTATTACAAACGAAAATGAAATCTACCATCCAAAATGAAAATTACAGTGAGGCATTCAAAGAAGCAAATAAATATGTAGAAAACGTGAAAACAATAACGGGTTACGATTCGTTAAGGCGGCAGGGCGAGGTGAGCAGGCGTAGCGACGGAATGGAATTGAAGGGGGGCGGCACAACCCGATAGAGTTCATATTAGTAGGACGTGGACCTAGAAAACACGAGAACATACCGATTGGGACAAGTTCAAAATTAAATTCCAAGAAAATATCACGAATATTCCACAAACTAACACTCCTGATGAATTAGATGAATCAGTCATAGTTTTAGAGAGTGCGATTTTGAAATCCTATGAAGAGAGCACGCCATATGGCGATAATCCAAAAGAGGTGAAAGAACTGATAAAAGTCAACCGAAGACTAAAAAAGAACTACAGGATGTATAAAACAGATAATGATAAAATCAGACTAAACAGACATAGTCAAATACCTAAAAATGCACTAAGGGGGCTCAGAACGAATAGATGGAATAAGAAAATCAGTGAACTCAACACAGAAGACCACTCTGCATGGAAAATGCAAAAAAATGTACGTAATGAAAAAACTCAAATCCCACCACTGCATGGAATGGCATATTCAAAAAGCGATAAATCTAACGCTCTTTCCAATACTATAGACAGGGACTCAAGAATAAATTATTGTAATGAAGACGAGGAGGACCGAGAAGAATTAATTGAAGATAATGAAGAAGAAATGAAAGAAGCACCATCGGATGGTAAAATCCCTCATCCAACATCTCCGGCAGAAATCAAACAGATAATTAATAATTTGAAAACTGAAAAAGATAAAATAACGAATCTCATGCTGAAGAAAATGTCAAAGAAAGGAACGGCAGCTCTCACTAGCATAGCAAATGGCGTGATGAGAACAGAGCACTTTCCAAAAAGATGGATATCTGCCAAAGTGATTGTTTTCAATAAACCAGGTAAAGACAAAAAGTTCCAACAGAACTATAGACCGATAAGCCTGCTCCCAGCCTCAGGAAAAATTGTGGAGAGAGTCTTAGCCAGACATAACATAAGCCCTGGCGAAGATACCGAGTGAACAATTTGGGTTCCGAAAACAACATTCAACTGAACAACAGCTTCTAAGAATGACCGAGTATATCACAGAAGGATTTCAGAATGAACAAGCCACAGGACTACTACTAGATGTAACCAGAGCTTTTGATAGAGTATGGCATGAAGGACTTGCATATAAAATGCGCAGGTTATTCTTCCAAGTTATGCAGAATAATAGGAAAATATTTGAGGGACAGGAACTTTTGTGTGAAAATAGGTGATGTTCATTTCACACTCAGATATTTAGAAGCAGGAGTTTCCCAAGGATCTATACTAGGACCGCTACTGTACAGGGTCTTTCACGAGGAACCTCACCCATATTTATACGGGAAACTACTGAACGTATTTTCATGAAATCACACCCTTGCCCTAAAATGGATATTTTCTGAGTTGATATCCACTTTAGGGCAAGGGTGTGATGCCTACACTCACATTATTTTTTTAACGTAGATTCAATATCTGCCATGAAAAAATGGGGTTCTAATTTGAAAAAATTGATTTTTCACGATTTTGTCATCCCTAACTTCGAGAGCGATTTTTTCACCCCCTGTATCATGAATCGCGATTTCGATTTTTAAAGTGGATACATCAATCTTACATCTTGAAAAATCCCAAAAATGAAAATTTTCCATCCAAAAACCTCGAAGTTATTCTTGTTTCAGCGGAGCTCTATTTTCGATTTTTTTTTCGAATTTTCCCGCTCAGAGAGAATTTTCCAACCAAAACTGAAGAATGTTACATCGAAATAACTTGAAATTTTCTAAGGAATCTATTTCTGCAATAAAAAAATGGTGTTCTAATTTGAAAAACGGAAGTTGACGTCATTCCCGGAAAAACCGGAGGTGCTCATGCCTTGAAAATATTTTAGATTTCATCAGCGTCGTGAAATACTTATGAGTGCTGAATTTCATGAAAATACATTCAGTAGTTTCCCGTATAAATATGGGTGAGGTTCCTCGTGAAAGACCCTGTATATATATGATATACCAAGAAATCCAAGATGCCTGCTTGCTCTATACGCGGACGATACGGGCATAGCAATTAGGCACAGAAATACAAAAATAATTCACAAAAAACTTCAAGAAGCTGCAGATAATATCAGTCAATGGTGTAACAGATGGAAAATCAAAATCAATGGAGTCAAGCAATACTCCTTCAAAAGAGAAGACTGAGGATAGAATCGAAGATATCCATAGACAATAATGAAATTGAATGGAAGAATGAAGCTAAATACCTAGGGGTGATATTAGACAAAGAACTAACGTGGAAACAGCACCTTAAGTATGCAGTGGATAAAACGAATGTAGCAATGAAAAGATTATACCCGATTATAGGCAGAAGAAGCCAAATGAGCAGAAACACGAAATTGAGGATCATAAAAGCAGTAGCCAGACCGTAGCTAACATATGGATCAACAGCATGGGGATATGCAGCGAGAACCCATATAAAGAGGATACAAAGTACAGAAAACAAATTTCTGAGATGGGCATTAGACGCCCCCTGGTTTGTAAGGAATGAACAAATCCAAAAAGACATAAAATGGGAGTACATTCATCAAACGAAAAGCTGCGAAAGCCTATGAAAGAGCTAGTGAACATCCAAATGACGACCTAAGTGTTGGGTAGAGTTTCAGTTAACCGACTGAAAGTGTGGTTCAATTATTGAGTTTTATTTTTCGAAATATAATTTTTTGAGTGAGAAAGAGATAGAGCTAGTGGACTGTATAATATATATGAAATTAATTGAACCCAACACAAATGAAAGGATAAATGCACTCAAAAATAACAGAATAGAAATATAGTTACCTATATATCAGCAAACAGAATCCTGTCGATGATTCCTATTCCAATAAGATTGATCGAGCTCGACAATAGTATATATATGGAATGGAGCTGACGTGAAAATCCGTTGCTAAAAATGTCAAATTGTGCACACTTATCCTTGCGGTATTATAAAATAACCACGCCACTGGTAACAGTTTTTTTGTTCGAAATAAATCGCACAAATGAAAGTTTTACAAGAATGTAATTCGATTGAATCGAAATCACAACGAACAGCGAATCACAGGAAAAAACTGAAGTTTTCCGGAACTCGCGAAAAGGAAGCAGAAAATTAGCAATTATCGGAAGCAGAATCATTCATGAAGTCAATCAATGAACTGAAATAAAATATGAAAAATGAAACAAATACACGACATCTGCTGCACTCCACAGCTGACGAATCGTTCTTATACATAAAGGATGATCCACATGGGGATTCTTTAGTAGAGAAATTAATTTAAATATTCGAATTTGGAAAATAAAAAATATTTTATTCTAACCGTTCACTTTAGCGTGAACAAAACAGGCCGCCGTAAAATTGCGTGAATTTTACAGAACTTTGGAAACAGTAGAGTTCAACTTAACGAATTGAAACCGAGAAAATTTGAAAAGATCGTACAGAAAACAGAATTAAATATTGAGAGATTCGAGAAGCAGACACTTTGCTGAACCTCCGAAATGGGGCGCATATGGAGGAATGAACTTCCATTTGATGGATCTCTTCGACAAATTATTGTATATATCGATATTATTTGATTTCAGGAACTCAGAATCCTTATCAAAATAGCGCGAAGATCCGATGAAACTGCTTTCATTATCGGACCAACTTTCTTGAGGTAGGCCTCGTCCAACGATAAATCGCTCCAAAGTCGATAAGAAGGCCGCGTGAAGTTAGCGAAAAGTTGGTGGAACAAATTCTGAAACCAAGCTCAATATTTAGTACTGAATTTGTTCTAATTTGTTCTGTATCAATCATCCCCAGCACCCTTATGGTTTTCGAGTTATTCGCATGTCTTTGATTTGGTGCTGACTTCACGCTCAGCACCAACATGTTCGAATTTGGAAAAAATTTTTATGCCAATAATTAGTCCCGAATTTGTTCCAATTTGTTCTGAAGAAAATTCTCCGATATCATTTTTCGTTAAAGAGTTATTCACATTCGTAACATTCGGTGATGACGTCACACCCAGCTCCAAAGCTTTTTGTTCTCCAAGAAATTCGAAGAGATTTTGATGCAAATATTTAGTACCCAATTTGTTCCAATCAGTAAAAGTTGTTTTGTTGAAATACCATTGTTGGTTTTCGAGTTATATGAACAATTGTTTTGAGCGAGGGACGCGAGCGTGAAGTTAGCGATAAAGTTTTAAATTATCACTTTTTTTTTTCAACATATATTAGTACTCAATTTGTTCCAATTTGTTCTAAAAAGAACGAATCAATTTCATTATTAGTTTTCCAGATATTAAGACTTTACGATTTGATGACGTCACAGTAGGTGAAGCTCTGAATCTCCATTCCCGACCATACCACTGTCGGCAGCCGCTCTTATCAAGTTTGAATGCAGATTTGGATTCAGGACCAATTCGTTTCTTATTCTCGTTTATTAAATTGTTAGGAAATAATTATTTATATATCAACAACTTCTGAATTTGTAGTTTCCGTTATTTGGACTCGGTGAAATCCTTTTTATACGGAGGTAATTTTTCAAATTGAAGCAAATTATTCAGTTAGTGTTAGATAAATCGTCTGTTATAGAGCCATACAGGGCGAGTCTTCGACCTGAACATATAAAGGGTGTTTCAAATTGCGTGCTTTTTTTCAAGAATAAATAAAATACATATGGCGCATTGAATTCTTCGGGGTATTTTGGCATTCAAGAAGTATGATGTATGACATTTATAAAGAAGGCTTCGAACGAGTGTATCGAACTGACAGATATTCGTGACACGATATCTGTTTCTGTTGACAATATAAACCAAGTTCAACATTTTGCCATTTTTTAGAAGTGGAATTTCAATATTCTTTCCGTTACCGATGTATTGAATTTCTGGGGTGAGAATTCCGCAGTATCTCTTACTTTTCACTTTTTTGATTTGATTTGATCATTTCATGAACGGGCAATGGTCAATGGCGTGACCATTATAGATGTCCATTGCAATATTACATTTTTAATATCATGGATGTTGGAAAATTTTCCGTGCACAGTTGAGAAATCAAATTGTAACAAATGTAATAATTCTTTGAAAATAAAGCATATCTGTTTCATGGCGGTCTTAATGGATCGTTTGAAAGAAGAAGGATTTAGTTGCCTGCAAGAATGCATCTACATATATAGCTCCCCCATCACATTCGAAATGCAAAAAATGTGCGAATGAATGAATTATTGAAAAACAATATTCAGAATATTTATTGATCGAATGTGATGTGGGAGAAACAGCAATTCTGGAGGAAGTACCACTAGAATTGATAATTGAAAACAATAGATATTTTCTCAGAGGGTTGGCAAATTTTATAAGCCCCATGGTGAGGGCGCGAGATTTGGTTTAACCTCCTCGACATTTCGGCCAAACATATTCAATACAATTCATGTCTGGTGAATAAGGTGGCCAATCCATTCTTGTGATCCCATGATATTCTATGCGGTCATTTACAATTGTCGCTCGATGCGGACGAGCGTTATCAATGTTATCATTTATGAGAATTAATAAGTCATTGTGGCCATCAAAACATTTTCCTCCACAAACACAAACTGATCTTGTTCCAAAAGACGTGCTTTCAAGTATGCAACTCTCATTGTATCGTTGACTTCTTTCCCTCCTTACTCAAATTTACAGCATGCAATCTTCTTCTACTCAACTGTTTGTCCACTAATTATTCTTCCAGTTGCTTGTCTAAAGACACTGGTAATTCGGGAAGCCGTGAATGTCCGATTTATTCTTGCCGTGACAACTAAAAAGCGGTCTTCAGCTTCAGTTGCTGCTCGTTCTCGTCCTCCTTCATACGTATAGACCAGTAGCGAATATAGAAAATATTTTCGGGGGGGGCCCGAGATGCTTACACCATCAAATGATCCAATGGTTAGATTAGGTTAGATGAATATTATTAGATTTCGGGGGGGGCCCGGGCCCCCTGGCCCCCCCCCTATATACGCCACTGGTATAGACAGCAGATCCTATTCTAAGAAAACGATTCCAAGCTCTACTAACTCCACTTTGTGAAGCATTCACATTTCTTGCGACAAACCAGGAACAGCGAATTTTTTTCTCAATAAATCAATTGTGTGAGTTGCAATATGAGGTGTAGCGCCATTCTGTTGAAACCAAATATCTTCTAGATCTATATTTCTTGATTCAGGCCACAAAAATTCGTCTAATGGACATTTCGGGGTCTTCTGCAACATTTTCACGAACCAAATGAGTGCCCCTGGCTCAGTGGTAGAGCGGTGGAATTCGGACCCAAAGGTCCGAAGTTCAATCCCGAGCTAGGAAAGAAATTTTCTAGACTCGGTAGGGGCCACCATTCTCACTGTTGGGTCAAAAATTAACAGTGCTGTGCCTAAGGTGGCGTAAGGACACAGTAACAAAGCCTACACAGAACACAACTGCTTACTCCGAACTCGGCACAAGTTATAAGCTTCAAGCTTGTAATTTCAGAGGGGTCTCCACAGGAGACCTAGGAGTAATCAGGATAAACAATATATCATATCATATCATATCATATCATATCAAATATTTCCTTGTCAAGAACCGCTAGGACTGTATTTTTCACTTTTTTGATCTTCCATCGAACCGTTCTCTTGAAATTCTTCCATAATTCGACCAACAGTGCTTTCAGATGGACGATTATGTAAACCATAAAATTCACGTAATTTTTCGAAAACACTCTTCACAGAACGCTGATTTCCATAAAATAATTCAACAATTTCAACGCGTTGTTATAAAGTGTACGGAGCCATTTTTATAAATGTCATAAATCACACTTCTTGAATGCCACAATACCCAGACGAATTCAATGCGCCATCTATATTTTATTTATTCTTGAAAAAACCACGCAATTTGAAACAACCTATATATGTTCAGGTCGAAGACTCGCCCTGTATAACAGACGATTTATCTAACTGAATGATTTGCTTCAATCTGAAAAATTGCCTCCGTATAAAGAGGATTTCACTGAGTCCAGATAACGGAAACTACAAATTAAGAAGTCGTTGATATAAATAATTATTTCCTATCCATTTGATAAGCAAGAATAAGAAACGAATTGGTCCTGAATCCAAACCTGCATTCAAACGTGATAAGAGCGGCTGCGTGCGGCGCATGATCAGAGAGACAACGGCTCTTTTCATGTTTGATTTATGACCAATTACAGATAGCTTTGTATGAGCCAAAACTGCCGACAGTGGACAGTGGTACGGTCGCGAATGGAGATTCAGAGCTCACCTACTGTGACGTCATCAAATCGTCAAGTCTTAATATCTGGAAAACTAATAATGAAATTGATTCGTTCTTTTTAGAACAAATTGGAACAAATTGAGTACTAATATATGTTGAAAAAAAAAAAGTGATAATTTAAAACTTTATCGCTAACTTCACGCTCGCGTCCCTCGCTCAAAACAATTGTTCATATAACTCGAAAACCAACAATGTTATTTCAACAAAACAACTTTTACTGATTGGAACAAATTGGGTACTAAATATTTGCATCAAAATCTCTTCGAATTTCTTGGAGAACAAAAAGCTTTGGAGCTGGGTGTGACGTCATCACCGAATGTTACGAATGTGAATAACTCTTTAACGAAAAATGATATCGGAGAATTTTCTTCAGAACAAATTGGAACAAATTCGGGACTAATTATTGGCATAAAAATTTTTTCCAAATTCGAACATGTTGGTGCTGAGCGTGAAGTCAGCACCAAATCAAAGACATGCGAATAACTCGAAAACCATAAGGGTGCTGGGGATGATTGATACAGAACAAATTAGAACAAATTCAGTACTAAATATTGAGCTTGGTTTCAGAATTTGTTCCACCAACTTTTCGCTAACTTCACGCGGCCCGATAAGAATACCTCCACGGTAAGTAAAAAGACGAGTTCCGAATGAACTGACTTAGTGAGGAAAGAATTGAGGAAAGAAATGAGGAGAACAAGAAATGCTGTCATTCTCGTTGATTTTCGCGAACGACTTGACCGATAGGTAAAGTGGCCAGCAAAGTTCACACCCACCTTACTAAACGGACGTGAAATATTGACTCTGAGTGCAGGTAAAGGAGCCCTGAAGGGTTGATTGGATCTACCTCGAAATCTCATGCATAAGATGCATCTTCCAATGCAATCCCGAAACAGATTTCGCACAGACAGAATCCAAATATTCTGCCGAATTAAAAACAATGTCGTGTTAAGACCGGAAAGAAGCGAGATTGAATTAAAATGGAGACATATTAAACGCGACAACGCACATTTTTTCGGAGGCAAAATTCGATGCTTAGCATACCGGGGTCAAGAAGAAAATTGTAACTTACCTCCCAACCTGATCAATAATGCAGAATCGATATTTTCGATTGTTTTCTTGGGGAATAAATTCTGGCGCACTTGATTAAAATGATAATGTTGTGTAATTAACACTACGGATTGGAGAGTTTTTTCCAACTCATCCAGAGAAATTGGGCCAGACAATCCTGTCGTCGAATTAAATTTGCGGTGGCAGTCGAAAATAAACCTTTTGATATAGGCGAAGACTCTTCTTACTGTTTTTAAATTTGAAAATTTTTCTATCAACATTGAACGTGAATTAACTGGAAGCTCATTTGCAAATGCAACATTGACATCAGTTTTTGAATCTATTAACGGATCTGAACCAAAATCATGATCGGTAAAAGGTGGAGGCGAATACGAATTATGAAAGAGATCCGGAGGCGTATCCTCCAACTTCAAAGGTAATGAAACGGTATATTCATCATTTCCATCACGAGAATGAGTGGATTGGACATGGTTTTTTGCATGATCATCTACTGGATCTTTAACAAAAGTATCTGGAACCTCTTCCAATGAATAAAATTTCTGTAACTGATCATGTGGAGTAGATTGGGTAAAAAGAACCGATTTACTTGAAGAATAGGATTCCTTTATAGGACCTATGATAGTCCAACCGAAAAATGTGTTGACGGCTGTAGGATATCCAGAAGATGAAATTCGGCCGTCGCGATCGAAAATCAGCGAATACATATCAGCTCCTAACAACACATCTATTGATCGAGAAAGATGAAAAGTTTCATCAGCCAAATTTAAATGTTGGAAGTGCTTCAACACTTCTTGTGACAAGGGAACAGAAGGAATATTATTTGTGATTTCCGGCAATACAATGGCATCCACCGGTAAGAACTTTGATCCCACTCTAGGATACAACCTGCATTTCACTAAACCTAACGGTCTTGCATTTGATTGACCAATGCCAGAAACTGATACATTGACAGGATCAATTTTCGAACCTAATCTTTCGACAAGGGGTTGACTTATGGCCGAAATCTGGGATCCAGGGTCCAAAACAGCTCTTATAGATATCATCGAACCGTCAGCGGATTCTATTCTTGCCTGAACAGTAACAAGAAGTACTTGGTTTACGGATACCGATTTCGTATTGATGTGATAAGAATTAATAACATCATTTGAAGGAGTGGAATGGGATGCTGAAGGCTGATTTCCAACATGATTTGTTTTACTTGGAATTTGAGATGGTCCACTAGATTGATTGGCAGATCCGTTACTGGAAGAAGATTCGTTATCAGGATGGAGGCTGGTGTGATGACGATTTGACTTACACAATCTACACGTATTTTTGGAAGCGCAATCTTTGAAATTGTGTAGACCAAGGCAGTTAAAACAACGCTTGGAATTTCTCAAAAATTCAAATTTGTCTTGTCTGGGCAAATTTAGATAGGAGGCACAGGCGAATAATGGATGCGAATCAGAGCATTTCGGAAAACGAAACGTTCTGGAATTCGGGAATCTACGTGAATCGTTGTAACTTTGAGAGGTGGGTGCAGAATTTGTGAGTAAAACATTTTTTGTTTCATTTGAATTTGAATGTGATGAATTGAATGGTGTTGATTTCGATGCAGATTTGGGCGAACTCTGTTCGCAAAATTCCTGAGCCTTTAACTGCTGTGTTACGAACTGAATCAAGGCACTATATTCGGGAATCTCGGATGAATTAAGTTGACCCTCGAAAGCTTTTCTCGTGTAAGGGTCAACATTACGCAACGTTATAGAAAATAGAAGGAAATCTGATAAGTCCTTTATATTCAGCGCTTTTATTGCATTAACTGAATTTTGGTGGCAGTTCAAAAATTCTTTGAGATGCGAAACCGAGTTATTACTTGAAGACTTGAAATTCAGTATTTCGTTCAAATACATTGTCGCCAACATACGAGGATTCTGATAGCGCGATTTCAAAGCCTGATATGCCAACTCATAATTGTCATTTGACAGTTGTAGCCCTGATACGACCGAGAGAGCATCATTTCTTGAATATGATTTTAACAGTTGAAATTTTTGTATGGGTGCCAAACTATTGTTTTCTTGAACCAAAGAATTAAACAACTGAAAGAATTCAGGCCATTCTGCGCTTTCGCCAGAAAAGGGGCGAATATTTATTTTTGGAAGCAAAAAGGATTCTAAGTTGGAATTCGAAGTACTTGGATTTGACGTGGGCGTTGACAATGATTCTTGTCGTTTTAAAGACAAAAACAGTCCTGTTATTCGAGCTGTTATATCAGCAAACGCCAACTCCGACTTCGCCGTATCTATACGATCTTCGGTCGATAATTCGCAATTGAACTCTAATATCTCCTCCTGTATACTCTCAAATTTAGCCTCATACCCAGAAATCTTCTCTCGGTATGCTTGAATTTCAAACAACCTTGTAACGTCGTAGTCTTTTATTCTGTGCCAAATTCCGGTGATTGTAGAAAATATGTTGGCCCTTTTTTCGACCAACTTATCTAATCATTGCTTTAATGCCTGTATCTGTGTTCGGTGGCATTGTGATGAAGAAATCGAATAAGAAACAGATACAAACAGTAAAAAGTAAATTAAAAGTGATGAAATTGAATATTTCGATGGAAACAGATGTATGCGATCTGTCAGCTGTGGAACGATTGTTGCCAGGTTGTGCTGATCGTCGTATATTTGAATATAAATGGCCGCAAAAAAAACGAGGATTTTTGAATTTTTGACTAGAACTTTCAAATTTTAAGGAAATGAGCTTGAAATTGAGCTTAATATCCGGCCCGAAGGACAAAAACGTGTTGGGTAGAGTTTCAGTTAACCGACTGAAAGTGTGGTTCAATTATTAAGTTTTATTTTTCGAAATATAATTTTTTGAGTGAGAAAGAGATAGAGCTAGTGGACTGTATAATATATATGTAATTAATTGAACCCAACACAAATGAAAGGATAAATGCACTCAGAAATAACAGAATAGAAATATAGTTACCTATATATCAGCAAACAGAATCCTGTCGATGATTCCTATTCCAATAAGATTGATCGAGCTCGACAATAGTATATATATGGAATGGAGCTGACGTGAAAATCCGTTGCTAAAAATGTCAAATTGTGCACACTTATCCTTGCGGTATTATAAAATAACCACGCCACTGGTAACAGTTTTTTTGTTCGAAATAAATCGCACAAATGAAAGTTTTACAAGAATGTAATTCGATTGAATCGAAATCACAACGAACAGCGAATCACAGGAAAAAACTGAAGTTTTCCGGAACTCGCGAAAAGGAAGCAGAAAATTAGCAATTATCGGAAGCAGAATCATTCATGAAGTCAATCAATGAACTGAAATAAAATATAAAAAATGAAACAAATACACGACATCTGCTGCACTCCACAGCTGACGAATCGTTCTTATACATAAAGAATGATCCACATGGGGATTCTTTAGTAGAGAAATTAATTTAAATATTCGAATTTTGAAAATACAAAATATTTTATTCTAACCGTTCACTTTAGCGTGAACACCTTAGTGTTAGTTGACTATGATCCCGCTGAAGATGAGAAAACAGCTACAATTTACCGCAAAAGACCTAGAGACCAATTGGGAAAATGAAGATATAGAACTCCACACATAGTGAGAGATATCCAATTGAAGGATGGATGTACACAAACACTCCGCATAAAATAATGCGAAAGAGAAAATACAGATAAGATGATGGAAGGTTTATAGGCTTATGCCCGGAACCGACCGCAGGGGAGGTGTTTAGTCGGTAAGAATCCGACACTACCCAGAAACACTGGGTGTTTGATGTAAGATTCACCTCTTCTAGAACAAAAAAAAATTCATAGACTACCGGAAGGCGTTCGACTCGATCGAAACCTGGGCCGTGGTAAGGGCGATGAACAGAGCCCGCATAGATAACAGATATACCAACTTCCTCCGATATATCTACGAGACTGCTACTCTACATGTAGAAATCAACGATGATTGGACCACTGGAAAGATACTCGTAAGTCGTAAGAAGAGGCGTTCGACAGGGTGATAATATCACCTAAGTTGTTCACTCTGGCTCTAAGTCTAGAGGACGTTTTCAAGTGTTTATCATGGGAACAGAATGGTATGAACATTGATAGTGGGCGACTCAACCACCTCCGGTTTGCTGATGATATCGTTCTGTTCAGTAGCGACCCAGCTGAACTGGCAGAGTATTCAGCTTGGGAAGGGAAACCAAACATCAGAGATCACAAGAAGAATAAATCTTACCTGGATGGCATTTGGAAAGCTTGGTTACATCCTTCGCAACCCGGATATCCCTATAAATTTGAAAAAGAAGGTTAACGATATGTGCATCCTCCCAGTGACAACATACGGACTCGAGACGGTGACACTTTACGTGGGCAGTGCCAGTCATCTTATGGGTTTGTCAAAGAGCAATCGGGAGTACAATGCTTGGTGTGAGCCGAAGAGACAGGATAAGGAACGAAGAGATAAGAAGAAAAAGTATGTGATGTTATCGAGCGTGTAGTTGGTTCAAAGTGGCGTTGGGCAGGATACATTGCTAGGAACAACGATAAGTGGACCAAAGCACTGTTACAATGGCGTCCAAGAATGTCAAAAGGAAGCGTCGGACGTCCGCATGAGAGATGGAAAGATGACATCCAACGACATGCGGGAAAAAACTGGATTCAAACCGCCCAGCAAAGGTTGACATGGAAGTCTATGGAAGAGGCTATGCCCAGGAGTGGATATCTAGAGGCTCAAGAAGAAGGAGGAGGAGATTTGACAGTTCGAAAATCAGAGAATCAAGCCGTTGATCTCCGATCAATAGCCGCGTTCGGCATTGACATCACAGATCAGAGAGATTTTTTGGCACGTGACTGCAGATATGTCCGACAAATTTGGAATAATCGAACGATCTAGATAAAAAATTGACAAGTATTTGTTTACAACTACAAACGTCATTTTGAAATATTTCCCGGGACGGTCTTGTTATAGGAGGTTTTTATTGTATTATGGCTGGAAGTGGAATTAAAAGGAATCTTAAACTTGCCATTCTAACAGTCATAGATTAAAGAATTATACATGCTAACAGTGGCAAATGGCAATTTTTTGTTTGATGAGGATGAAGCTGATGTAAATATTAAAGAGAAAGTCAATAATTTTGCTGAACTGATCGTGCCTCGGTACGCTGGCAGGGCTTGGACATTCTATCAGAGACAGTTCTACACTGCCAATATATGGTGTTTCAAACACATCTAGAATTAAATAAATGTTTTATGAAGCTATTGGCATAAGGTTGGTTAAGTGGATGAAAAGTTGAGTACTTGAATGCCCAAAAATAACAATCTCTTCTTAGCGATATTTAAAAATGCTTCAGAAAAACAAAAAGTGAGAAAGTTGAACGCATGAAAATTCCAGATTGTGAGTGAGAGATGATAAATCTACTAACTCAAAATAAATTGAAAAAAAGGGCTACTCTGTTGTTGGCTGATAGCCAAAAGTATATTTTTCTTTTTTTTAATTTATTGAATTGGGAATAAAATGCTAGTGGCAATTGCCGAGGTCGACGATTTTTTAGTTTCTGTCTACCCTCAAAAGCTGCTCTTCATCCCGCAGTACATACACGGGGAGACGGAGTTTTTTCAGAGGTTTTTATCTGTTTTCGTGTATCATACGCAGAATTGTATGGTACCCCGTTCACATTCCCTCTGCTAACACATAGATTCAGAGCGGTTAAAAGATTTTTTTTAAACCATCTGTTCCTTGTCGCCATTTCTTCACACATGCCTTATGCCATATAAGGTTCGATTTGTATTACTCTCTTTCAAAAGTATATATTTATATTTGAAAAGACATCTCGATATCAATAGTTAGAAATTAGAATACCCAGCAAACAAATAAAAACCTGAACCAAAACTGTCATCTGCTGACATTAACCGATTAATCTGTTCGATCCGTCTTTCGAGGCCGACCAAAAAGATTTCATCCGGATACTTCAGACGTCAATTGCCGAACGAAACAGATTTACCTCCCGTACATCCAGACGTAATTATCGAACGATAAAATTATGTCAGACGAATCCGATCGCAATGCCGAACGCGACTACCCGACTACTGTAGGTACGATAAAAACTTCACAACTTCACTTTTGTGGAAATAAGATAGGAAGAATTTGCTTGAACAAAAGATATGTGCAGAAATCAGAAATTTAACTTTTTCGATTATAAAACTGAGAACAGATACAGGGTGTCCCAAGATGTTCCAAACAGTCAATATCTCGGCTCTCAGACAAGGTTGAAAGTTCGAACAAAGAGTTTTTCAAAATGGCATCAAAAACTCTACCAGAATCCGTCGTTAAAATTTTGTTTCTAATTACCACCCCTGAAAAAACTACCCCCAGATATGTTTTTCAATGACATCCTTATATTTTTTCACTCTTAACGATTCCCTAGTAAAGGAAGAAATATCCTAAGACAATTTTCTATCATTTTACGTAAATTCAACCCTTAAAAAAATAATTATAATTTCCGGCACATTCACCATTTTTGCTATATTTGTTCTATAATGAATATGCTGGTGCTCTGCGTTCCAGAAATCGTTGACGGTAGAGGCGAGCCGATTCTCGGAAATTTCGTCGACATTCGCCAAATATTAAGAGCATGTCGACATATTCATTAGGGATAAGTGAAAGGCATTTTCAATTTATATGAAACAGGTAAGTATAACAATTTAGTTGAATTGAAAACTTATTTTATTTTGAACACTGGCATTGTTTTCGATTTGAGTATAGAATAATAATTATACAGTATAAAACAATAATTATAGAGTATAGAACATATACTAGAGAATGGACTGAGAAAAATGGTGAATGTGACGGAAATTATAATAAAATTTTAAGGGTTGAATTTACGTAAAATGCTGAATTGTTTTAACATATTTCTTTTCTTACTGGGAAGTCCTTTAGAGTGAGAAGAATATGAGGCTGCCATTTGAAAAGAATATCTGGGTAATTAAAAACAGAATTTTAATGACGGATTCTGGTAGAGTTTTTGATGCCATTTGAAAAAGTTTTTGTTTAAACTTTCTACCTTGTCTGAGAGCCGAGATATTGGCTGTTTGGAACATCTTGGGACACCCTGTATGATTGGATTTTCATAACCACCAAGCATTGGTGGCAAATTATGATTTCGGAAAAGAAGAATATCAGATCGTAATGAAATGTGGACTAACCACGACAATACACACTCGAATTCACTCAATTCAGCATTTTATTCACCAATCCATCATTGTTGTGAATTCAAATGCCCATATGATAATGAACCTTTGCAGATAAGTGACAATTAAAAACACACAATCGCCCTATACAGGAGCTCGCACGCGATCTGCAAGGCTCATTAATAACATAGATAACTATTGCCTGTCTAAGTCCCTAACGTAGTCGTAAAACAACTTAAAGGGAGATTGCAGAAAAGGGAGAATCCATTTTCTAATTTGCATTTACTTCAATTTGCATGAAAATTCTAGGTGTTAGGAATTTTCAGTGAGTTGCAGGTCCAAGGGTCGATGCGAATGTTGTTCTAACTTCAAGGGAAATTTTTGCAGTTATATAAAGAAACTTTGCAGTTTCGCTCTTTGTGAAGAAATAATGTAGACACGACTCGAAATGAGTGAACGCTTAACATTCATTTCAATGAGCGTTCAGATGCGGAAATATAGTTTATTTCCAAACGTTCGATAACAACGTCATTTGTAGACTGACAGGATCACAGAGAAGTTCTATTTCTCCGCCTAGGCGGAGAAATAGTTGCTATGGCTTACTTTTCCCTCCGGCGGCAGGAAAAGTGTTGTTATGCAAGGGACTAATTTTGCAAGACAACCGTAACTATACAAATGTTACATTTTTCACTCAATTATAACGATCGTAAATGTCAATCCAAACGTGGATTTTCAGATTTCCAGGAATTTCAAGATGTTTGAAAATAAAATAACATATTTCATTCGAAGGAGAAGTGACTTTTCATGGCTCGCTTTCAATTACCCGCCTCACTACGTTCAGCGGGCAGACTCAAGCTCGCCATGAAAAGTGACACTTCTCCTGCTTATAAAATAATATACTATTACAGAGTGGCCTTTTTTTAATGGGATTGTATTGGTAACTTTCGAACCATGATAGTTAGAAGGTCGGTCAAATGGAGAAAAAGTTGCATTCATAGAAGCAATGTCAAGCAGTTCGAACAAATCGAGATTATCAGGGCCAATTATTGAGATATCATAAGAAAAGTAAATTTTGTCATTTTGATTTTTCTTTTCTCCCACTTTATTTCAAATATTATCAAAAAATGTTTCAGAAATTTTTTATTCGACAGTAAATTATCCTCAAATTGACATAATCAGATTACGTATCCAACGTTTCGTACTCTCTGGGCCACCTTCAAGCTAATTTTTCTCAATACGGACCTGAATATTTTATGACACTTTCCGAAATAACTTTTAACGCCGAATTCAACGATATATTGTACAATTACATTCAAAGTTGATATTCAGGTGATTTTCATACTTATCCAAATTTCTTAGGGTCGGATCTGTATTACATTTACCTTTAGTTTAATTAGCAATTCATTTCGATAAGAAAATCAACTTACTCATCTTAACCTGAATGGAACATAATCCAAGCAAGAAACAAGTAATAATTATTTACAAATTTCAAGAGGTGAAAAACCTAATTCATAATAATTAAACGAAACCATCATTCAATGAAAGACAAATTGAATGATTATTCGAAAGTAAATAATGAACATTAATGAATGTGTTCGAAATGTCCATCATTTTGTAAAATGTACTTTGCGGTTCGGAAACCCATACTTCTTATTCATACATTTGCTCATTTCATTTCCTTGAATACCTTCCAATACATTCTCAATCTTCTCGCGAAAAATCTCTATTGTCGGGTTCGTAGTATCATAAACTTTATTTTTGAGGAATCCCCACAAATAAAAATCCAGCGAATTCAAATCCGGAGATCTGGCAGGCCATGCTGAAAATCAACTTCGAATGACATCGTGAAATGTCATGAATTATGCAGGTCCGTATTGAAAAAAATGAGGTTGAGGGTCGCCCAGAGAGTACGAAACGTTGGATACGAAATCTGATTATGTCAATTTAAGGATGATTTACTGTCGAATAAAAAATTACTGCAACATGTCTTGATGATATTCGAAATAAAGTGGGAAAAAAGAAAAATTAAAATGACAGAATTCACTTTTCTACTACATTAAAAAAGTAGATGCTCAGTATATGTAGGACAGTGTGTATTTTAAGGTGAGGCTTTTCTTTTGACAGATGGTAGAACTCATCAAAATAAGCCATTCCCCCAAAAAAACATTTGACCAAACATTTATACAGGGTGGCCAAGAGATTGACGTCGAAAAGAAAAAAAAGGTCCCTCGTGTTATGGGCTATTCGAATCACCCCCATGTATGTTTTACGATTTTTCACGGTTTTCGAGTTAGGAATTTTATTATGAACTTTGAGAATTTTCGACTGGACCATCTTAAAAAAAAAAAAAAAAGTACAAGACTTCTCTGTGAAATTCTTCTGTGACTCAATCTCCATGAATTGTACTTTTGTACATAAAATAACCAGATTCGTAACTTTGATAAAAATTATGGAAATGTTGGTCTCAAGTGAAAAAGTTACGTGAATTGAATTATGATCTGAATTTTCGAATCAAAATCAAAGATGTAAAAGGGCTAATTCACGGTTTCTTAGTATGCTTAAAAACTGCGCTCAACAGTCAGCTTTTAGAATCATTGAAAAATGGTACTTAACACTCTACTTTTGCTAGAATTAGCCTTCAAAGTCATCGAGGTGGAAAAAATCAAAGAACCAGACATTTACTACAAAATTATTTGTTGCCATTTTAAGATTTTTCTGATCAAGTTATGATAGAAAAAGCTAAAAATTAATCAAAATTCGCATTAGATTTTGGTCAAGAAAAGTTCTAGATAAAAATAAGAAGAAGGTGAGGCAATTAATCACACATCATAATGTAAATAAAAAGAAATTCATTTAAGAAATTCACAGTAGGTTTTCAACGTGGCCATCACTAGCCTCAATACACATTCTACACCCTCTTAGAAAATTTTCTTTTAATCGCATAAAGCCTGCCCTGTTCTCAAATAGGAGACGTTCGGCTTCTCTTAACTTCAGTCACAGCTCGTCTTCACTCGAACATTCTCGGGCGTAAACAATTACCCCAAAAGAAAAAATCGATGGGATTGAGGTCAGGTGAACGTGGGGGCCACTTGATTGGTCCGCAGCGTCCGATCCATCTGTTCGGCTGATTTTGGGTGATTTTGTGTGATTTATTGCCATACCTTTTTCTTTTTTATCTAGAACTCTTCTTGACCAACATCTGAAGCTAATTTTCATTAATTTTCAGCATTTTCTATCATAACTTGATCTGAAAAATCTCAAAATGCCAAAAAATAATTTCGTAGTAAATGTCTAGTTCTTTGATTTTTTCCACCTCGATAACTTTGAAGGCTAATTCTAGCAAAAGTAGAGTGTTAAGTACCCTTTTTTATTAATGATTCTGAAAGCTGACTGTTGAGCTCAGTTTTTTAACATACTAAGGATCCGTGAATTAGCCTTTTTACATCTTTAATTTTGATTCGAACATTCAGATCATAATCCAATTCACGTAACTTTTTCACTTCAGACCAACATTTCCATAATTTTTATCAAAGTTACGAATCTGGTTATTTAAGGTATAAAAGTACAATTCATGGAGATTGAGTTACAAAAGAATTTCACAGAGAAGTCTTGTACTTTTTTTTAATATCTTTTTTAAGATGGTCAATTCGAAATTTCTCAAAGTTCTTAAAAAAATTCATAATTCGAAAACCGTGAAAAATCGCATAACATACATGGGGGTGATTCGA
The DNA here is from genome assembly GCA_910592335.1 of Adalia bipunctata. Lineage (NCBI taxonomy): Eukaryota > Metazoa > Arthropoda > Insecta > Coleoptera > Coccinellidae > Adalia > Adalia bipunctata. The sequence continues at coordinate 47,737,358 of OU342950.1, read as the reverse complement.
AAAGCCCATGACACGATGGACCTGTTTTTTTCTTTTTGACGTCAATCCCTTGGCCACCCTGTATAACAAACTACCCTTTATTTTCAACAAGAAATCACCCCTTGAATATAATTGATATAGAATATAATCGTATTCGAAACGAAATTGCACATGTATCTACTAACTTTGCCGTGGGCATTGCTCCGTGAGATATTTCCCCATTTTCTCTCATAAGATTATTAGTTATTAATGTGCATCATAATAGCTATTTATGTAACAAGTACATAAATTAGGTCTTTATGGACGAGTCCAAAAGTTTATGGCAGAGCGAGCAAAGCGAGCGAGGCCAATAGTTGGGACAAGTCCATAAGCGTTTTTATGTACGAGTTGCATACAAAGCTTTATGTTTGACTGCAATGCAGAAATTTTATTTGCTGAAATGGCAATTAATATATTCGTCGCTTCATTTCAAGAAAACATTAAGGGTGCTTTTGATTTTCTTACCCTAGTTACCATCAGCGTCCTTAGCAGAGATGTACAAGATACCTTAAAGAAAGTATCTGAAATACAAAATACAAAATACTTTGAAATTAAGTATTTCAGATACCAGATACAAATAACTTTCTGGAATGGTATCTGAAATACCAGATACAAGATATGTATCTTTCAAATACTTTTCATAGATAAAATACTTTTTTTCTACGACCGTGCGTTTTTACACTCTTTACCCACTTTCCTGCACTGATTTGTTTTACTCGTTGCTAAATGTCATTGAGCGCCATCTATCGAATTCTTCTTTTCCCCTACGGTTTTTCTGACATGAAAAGAAGAAAAATAGTATTATACGCGCAAGCGCGAAATAGAGAAGCAAATTTGAAATTGCTTTTGCGAACCAGTTCAGACTGTTCTCAAGAATTTGTTCAACAAGTTGTTGAACTGCAGATTTAAGTTTTATGCAACTGGCCCTTAGCAGTGTCACAGTTTACAAACTGTGGCAGTGTAGTGATTGGCAAAATCACTGTTAACTGTTGAATGGTGTTAAGAAAAAGTCAAAGCTCAAGAAAAGACTCAATCTTCTCATAGCTCCGGACGACCGACCACACATTTACGTGTCTTCCTTAAACACAGATGTGGAATAATAATTTGAAAATAACACAAATCAAGCAAGGGGCGTAGCCGATTACAATTTATAGAAAGAAAGAATTGCCACGCCATCTATCAATTTAGCCCCAAAAGACGCTTAAGATGCCACAATAGAATCAGTTATCTATTACTAAAAGTATCTTAGCAAACAAAGTATCTACAAAATACTAAGATACCAAAAAAGAGGTATTTAAATACAAAATACAAAATTCATTTTCAAAAAAGTATTTCAGATACAAGATACAAATACGTATTTTGTATCTTGTATCTGTATTTCAGATACTTGTATCTCAGATAAGTCACATCTCTGGTCCTTAGCAACCTCACTGAACAAAGTTGTTTACTTTGTCAATTCTGTGACAAACTTCACAATAATTCCAAAAGTGGATAGTTCGGGAGAGGAAAGCGTAAAAAATTTAGCCGCAAGTGCCAAAGAATCTCTCCTACCCACCAGAAGTGCTTATGAAAATTCGTATGCGGCCTATAACAAGTGGTGTCAAACTGTGAAATGAAAATATTGCAAAATCGAGAGAAGACTGTGTCAGATGAGTCCAATAAAGTGGTGTCCAATAAAGTAGTCATTTATGGACGCTCAACGAATTCATGAATCAAGTGTTTATGAAGCAGTCGAACATAAAAACTTATATGTACTAACAAACAGTGAATTATCTATTATTATTAAAATCAATTCATATTTAAATCAGTATGTTTATGAAACTCACTCTTTTTCGACATCGTAGATTGTATAGTGGGCTGTGAAGGATTGTCTGAATACCTGAAACAAAACAAGAATATATTTAAGATGCACATCTGCTTTTTGCGATTATGGCAATCAATAAAATAATTCATTTGACGGAGATTTTACGCTACTATTGTGAATGCACTTTCCTTTTGACCACAAATATTTTTACCAATGATGAAATCACGATAGATTCAAAGTGTAAAATTGAAGATTCCAAGCTTACTATACTCTGTTCAAATTCAAGAAAGGGCAATTATAACATGTTTGGCGCATCGGTAGGAGGGCCTTCGTGCAGCTTCTTTCCGTCCAGAGTCGAATCGAGGAGAATTTACACAATCGTTCAGTTTTAACTGAACTTGAATTCCATTTTTTCCAATAATTTATAGAACGTTGTTCTTTTGAAATTTGGTAAACTGTCGTCATCATTCACGATTTATAGAACTCTAGAAATCGTTGGGTTTTCATTCCGGAAAAAAAACCGCGGATTAGGTTCATATCGAAATCGTCAACCGAATCGATTATTCTTAACGACTGGGCTCTCCTCTTAGGTGGCGTCAATGTTTTATTTTCTTCATATTCTCTGAGAATTCTGAATACAGCTGAATCACTCACCCCTGAGGATTTTGAAACAATTCCTACTGAGTCTCTTTTCAATAAATCAAGATGTACTTCCAATTGTTTTCGAAAAATGTTCAAAATTATCTCTATCTTCTCAGCAGAGAAATGCGACCTTTGGACTTTTTTCGTGGTGGTCGGCACATATTACCCTCAGATGCAGTATCCGTTTTCGAATTCGACGTTGTTCTATAAACACTATACAGGGTCTTTCACGAGGAACCTCACCCATATTTATACGGGAAACTACTGAACGTATTTTCATGAAATTCAGCACTTATAAGTATTTCACGATGCTGATGAAATCTAAAATATTTTCAAGGCATGAGCACCTCCGGTTTTTCCGGAAATGACGTCAACTTCCGTTTTTCAAATTAGAACACCATTTTTTTATTCCAGAAATAGATTCCTTAGAAAATTTCAAGTTATTTTGATGTAACATTTTTCAGTTTTGGTTGGAAAATTCTCTCTGAGCGGGAAAATTCGAAAAAAAATATCGAAAATAGAGCTCCGCTGAAAAAAGAATAACTTCGAGGTTTTTGGATGGAAAATTTTCATTTTTGGGATTTTTCAAGATGTAAGATTGATGTATCCACTTTAAAAATCGAAATCGCGATTCATGATACAGGGGGTAAAAAAATCGCTTTCAAAGTTAGGGATGACAAAATCGTGAAAAATCAATTTTTTCAAATTAGAACCCCATTTTTTTATGGCAGATATTGAATCTACGTTAAAAAATAATGTGAGTGTATGCATCACACCCTTGCCCTAAAGTGGATATTAACTCAGAAAATATCCACTTTCTCTCCCAGGTTCCGTTCTTACTCTTCATAACCGCCCTCTTCACTTCTCGATTACTCCGGGCATATATTCTTCGGTCATCTGCTCCACCCGTGAGCAACCATTTCTCGTATGCTTTTTTCTTCTCTTCAACCAATTGTTCCAACTCTCTCGACCACCATTCCGGGTTTCGTTGGTTTTCTCGTTCTTGGTGCCCTAGAGACTCTTCTGCAGCCTCATGGATGATGCGCTTGATCTGGTTGTACAGATTTTCCGCGTCCATGTTCCCCCTGTTCAGAGTCTCCAATTTGGTGGCTACACGTATTTTATATAGAAACTTCACTGAGTCTTGTTGAATGCTTCGCAAGTTGTATTTGCGATTATCCACACTCAACAGTTCTTTCTCTTTGGATTGCAACGCACTGTTCGATCGTCTATAGCTCACTGCAACTTTAGCCACAACCATATGGTGATCGGATCCGCATTCCGCACTTCGGTATGTCCTCACGTCTATGGCCTTGAGTGCCTAGTTCAGTTTTTGAATGACATTTTCAATTATACAGGGTGTCCCACGGTCGAGTGCCTATTAGACGTTTCTGGAGAACTGAACATATTTGAAATCCGAAAATTGGTATTATGATATTGTTGGAAATTCTCTATAGACCTAAAATATTTTTGGAGCTTGAGCGCTTCCGGTTATACCGGAAGTGGAAATAAATTTGTTCAAAAAATATTTTTTTCAATATTTTCGTTTCTGATATGATTGAGTATTCAATTCTGAATACATTTCTGTTGAAACTATTGTATTCATCCGATTAGTTTTCAAAATATCGAGAAAAAACCTGAAAAAATGTGAAATATTCATCGTCAGTGTTATGATCATTATTCTTATTCTGAAAATCCCGAGTGTAAACCGTTCTCACAACGTCAAAGTAGAAGAATGTGAAAAGGTCATGCATCTTTTGAATTTCATAAATATCATCACAGGGTGTTTCAAATTGTGTGTCGAAAACAGTGATCGAAAATTGGCCATAACTTCTGTTTTTCAAATTAGAACCCTATTTTTTTATGATTGCGTTAGATTCTGCGAAGAAAAATAATGATAGCATTCTCAGATGCTCTTGCTTCTAAATTCAGTAATTCCCGAGATATTTAAGCTTTTCTGAATTCATGTTATACGTAGAGTCAAATTCATCTTATCTTTCGCATGAGAATATTCTGTGGCCAAAGAAGATAAATTATCGTAAGTAATTGCACAAGTGCATCAAAATTACCGATAATTTTGCATGACAGCGTGTTGTCAAAAAACTGCATGAGTTCATTTTCATTTTTTGAGAAAGAGCCCGACACCGAAGGTGGAGGGCTCTTTTTCCAAAAATGAAAATGACCGAATGCAGTTTTTCTACGACAACACGCTGGAATGCGAAATTATCCGGTCATTTTGATGCACGAGTGTGATTCGGGGGAATATTTCCCGAATGGTCTGTTAACTTGTCAAACTGACGTTATTGATTTATATATTCTTAGCTCATATATCAATAAATATTCCGTAACTGATGAAAGAAAAGAGGCAGAAATACGTTTGTTTAAATGTTTTTTATTACTTTATTATAATTTAGCTTTTACGTTCCAAATCGCTTTAACAGTATTTTCTTTATACTCATCGCCATTTTGCTTACGCATATTGAATGCCCAGTCCGTTAATATTTTTGCCAAAACATCAATTTGTGTTTCTCCATCCAAAATATAATTTTTTTCATCACAGAAGCTACATAAACTGACGCCACATGTATTTTGTGTTATACGGTTCGTTTTCCGAAACTTCGCCTTCGAAAGCTTGTAAAAAAGCACGACCAAAACGAGACATTTTTGATAATGTCTTTGACATTACTTTTCAAACTGACGTACAATGGAATCGCGTTGGAAATGTACCATAGATATGAACTGTGCAATTATCGCTGGACTCTTTCGCTTTCTACAATGCAATTATCGCTGTAATTATGAGGTAATTGCACTCCATTTAAATAGGATTTTTGACAGGAGGGAAATATTCCCATTAATAATTCACAAGTGACAGCTCTCATTTTAGGTCTAAACCTTACTTCTCGATTTTACTATGGTTTCATAAGAATAGTCATCGAATCTGTTGGCATGAGAATATTCTGTGACCATAGAAAATTAATGATCCTATTAATAATTCACAGGTGACATAATTGTTACTATGGTTTTACAAGAATATTCATCGAATCTCTTCAGGTTCGATGAATTTGACGTACAACATAAATCCAGAAAAGCTCAAATATCTCGGCAATTACTGAATTTAGGATCAAGAACATCTGAGGGTGCTATCAATATTTTTCTCCGCAGAATCCAAAGCAATAATAAAAAAATAGGGTTCTAATTTGAAAAACAGAAGTTATGGCCAATTTTCGATCACAGTTTTCGACAAAGAATTTGAAACACCCTGTGATGATATTTATGAAATTCAAAAGATGCATGACCTTTTCACATTCTTCTACTTTGACGTTGTGATAACGGTTTAAACTCGGAATGTTCAGAATAGGAATAATGGACATAACACTGACTATGAATATTTGACATTTTTTCAGGTTTTTTTTTCGATATTTGGAAAACTATTCGAATGAATACAATGATTTCAACAGAAATGTATTCAGCATTGAATACTCAATCATATCAGAAATGAAAATATTGAAAAAAAAATTTTTTGAACAAATTTATTTCCACTCATTTTCTTCGACTGAATTGTTCTGAAAATCATACACTCAGTTTTTCCAACATTGAGTGTTAACTCATTTTGAGTGCACCATCGCTGTACCGAATCGAAGACTGATTTGACCTGCTCAATACCTGAATTGAGATCTCTACTGCGTAACAAGGCACTTGCATCATCAACAAACAACAAAAAGGTCGAGATCATTAACATAAACTAGAAACAAAAAGGGTCCAAGATTGCTTCCCTGGCAGACTCCTATATTAACCGATTTATCCCTTGACGTGAAAACCTGTTCTCCGTCATCGATACAAACCCTCTGAACTCTATCAGATAGGTAGCTTTTGAACCACTCAAGTTGACGGTCGCGTATGCCATAAAAAGAGAGTTTCATCAGATCATTGATAAGGACAAGTCTAGACAAAGCAGCTCAAAAGACAAAAATCTTGATAAGGATAAACATTCCAGCTCTAAAGATAAGGAGAAGATAAAAAAACCGGAGAAAATAGAGGAACCAAAAGAAGAGGTTTTCGAACCAAAGAGAGATCCTGATTCTGCAGCAGATGACTCAGTTAACTATGATTCCATAGTCGATGAAGATGATTTTAAATTAAGTATAAAGGAAGATGTTGATATCAGAAATGAACCTGATTCTCAAGAAGAAGGAGATGATGTGAATCTCTCCCAAGATAGCAGGTGTGATTATATCATGTCACTGTTCAGTAAAAGAGAGCCAGCTTTCGAAGAAGATGATGAGGGGAAGCCTTATGTTGAAGAAGAATCAGAAGGAGACATTCCCCTGTCTGCTCTTAAGTCAATCAGTAAAAGAAGAATGATCGACTCCGAGGAAGACATTCCATTTTCAATGAGTAAGAAACCTAACTGGAAGAGAAGAAAAAGAAAAAATTTATGAGTGACAATGACGAGGAAAAAGACTATGCCCCTACGAAAATAGTTGAAAAGAAGAAGAAACATAAGATGGTGTACGATAAAATAAGAAAATTCTTGAAAGGCTGAAGAACCAATTTCCAAAATTATGTAGACACTTTTGGGGTGAAGTATGTTAAATATATTATTAGAAATGATTATTTAATTTTGACCTTACTGTATATTATTTCGATGTATGTTGCCATGTAAACGAAAAATAAAAGAGATCATTGATAGTTCTGACTGAAAAAGAACTCTCAACTAGAATTTCGATATAATTCGCAATAGATAAAAGAAATATAGATTAAAAAGATAACAACGTTTATATGAATTGATAGAAAGGATTCCTTTTCTAGTTATTTGCATGAAAAGTACAAGAGATCACTGTTGAAATATATAATTTTTGGCCATGGAAGAAAATTGCATTGCTTTCACATAATTTTCATATGCATGCTTGTGAATATTTGATGTTTATTATCCTCTTGAACTAAAGGTTCAAGACTTGATGACATCAATTGTTGATTCTAATCAAGAATTCATTAAAAAAAATCAACCCAAAGATATAAGATGAATTGATGGTTAATTACAGGAATCAAGAATAATGGAACATCATATCCCTCTACTGGAATCCGAATATGTGATATGATTGTGAGGGTGCATAACATTTCTATTTCTAATATTTCTTTATTTCAAATAAATAACAGTTTTATTCATTCATCCCAAAGAAAATAAACATAATAACTAAATTAACGAATTTGTTTACAGAGAAACTAATAATTTCAATGCAAAATAAATTAATAAGCCTGAAAGCTTTATAGATATACATTTCATTTATTTGATCTTATGAACGAGAAGTAAAGTATTCTGGCTGTATAGTAATTTGTTAGTTTAAAAAAGATTCATACATTACTACCACAGTAAGTTTGTACAAATGAAATGGAATAGGTCAAACATATGCTTCACATTTATCATTCACCTTTTCTAAAATAAGACGCAAACTCCTGGAATATGGAAAAAACTGATGTATTCTGGTTCAATATAGCCTATTTCTACTTTCGGCAAAGGATTGATAGGAATGAAAGCTCCAGTGACACATATTTCAATTCATCGGAATCTGAATCGTTGAGTGCAATATAGTCATATTTCTACTTTTTTTTAGCTTCTTCGACGTGTTTTTTTCTGAAACGTGAAAACGATCAACAATAATCAATTAGAGACCGATGATGGCCATCCAGAACCCGTTTACTTACGAAAATCGTGCAATTTCATTCTGCAAGTTCTCTCCTCATAATTCCTCGAAAATCCTACCTGAACCATATTTTCCGGTCGCTTTCGTTAGAAGATCGTGTAAGGAAGCCTTTTTTGTCCATTTACACATTCCAAATAAATTTTGTGCACCAAAAACGATACCGAAACTAACCAAACTTCTGGGGGACCGGAATTTCGTTTGACATCTTTCCAAACGGCCAGATACCTAAAAAAACTTCGTTATCAAGTGTAAAAAAGGCGATTAGTACTTACTTTTGCTTTTTTCATGCTTATTAATCGATTTTTGGTCCAATTCAAATTTGCCGTTCGTACTCAAGCCAAAAGTCGTGAAAGGAAAAAATGACACTTACACGAAATCGACGGGAAACTTCTTCTGGACGACGAAGAACGGAAAAATAGGCGATTCCTTATCGATATTTCGCCCCAAAATCGCCGATCGATTCGAACTTACAAAATGTGGAATATCTTTGATACTCTTACTTTGATGTAAACAAAGCAACTGGCAACAATTGGTCACAATTATAAAATCACAACTCAGGCCATGGTTTCGTTTTCGGGAATTGGTGCATCTGATGAAAAATCTGTGCGCGTACAGAGAATATTGTTAATGACATAACGTTGTTGCCAGTTGCTTTGTTTACATCAAAGTAAAAGTATCAAAGATATTCCACATTTTGTTAGTTCGAATCGATCGGCGATTTTGGGGCGAAATATCGATAAGGAATCGCCTATTTTTCTGTTCTTCGTCGTCCAGAAGAAGTTTCCCGTCGATTTCGTGCAAGTGTCATTTTTTCCTTTCACGACTTTTGGCGTGAGTACGAACGGCAAATTTGAATTCGACCAAAAATCGATTAATGAGCATAAAAAAAGCAAAAGTAAGTACTAATCGCCCTTTTTACACTTGATACCGAAGTTTTTTTAGATATCTGGCCGTTTGGAAAGATTTCAAACGAAATTCCGGTCCCCCAGAAGTTTGGTTAGTTTCGGTATCGTTTTTGGTGCTCAAAATTTATTTGGGATGTGTAAATGGACAAAAAAGGCTTCCTTATACGATATTCTAACGAAAGCGACAGGAAAATATGGTTCATTTTCGAGGAATTATGAGGAAAGAACTTGCAGAATGAAATTGCACGATTTTCGTAAGTTAACGGGTTCTGGATGGCCATCATTGGTCTCTAAATGATTATTGTTGATCGTTTTCACGTTTCAGAAAAAAACACGTCGAAGAAGCTAAAAAAAAGAAGAAATATGACTATATTGCACTCAACGATTCAGATTCCGATGAATTGAAATAATATGTGTCACTGGAGCTTTCATTCCTATCAATCCTTTGCCGAAAGTAAAAATAGGCTATATTGAACCAGAATACATCGGTTTTTTCCATATTCCAGGAGTTTGCGTCTTATTTTAGAACAGGTGAAGGATAAATGTGAAGCATATGTTTGACCTATTCCATTTCATTTGTACAAACCTACTGTGGTAGTAATGTATGAATCTTTTTCAAACTAACAAATCACTATACAGCCAGAATATTTTACTCCTTGTTCATAAGATCAAATTAATGAAATGTATATCTATAAAGCTTTCAGGCTCATTAATTCATATTGCATTGAAATTATTAGTTTTTCTTTAAACAAATTCGTTAATTTAGTTATTATGTTTATTTTCTTTGTGATGAATGAATGAAACTGTTATTTATTTGAAATAAAGAAATATTAGAAATAGAAATGTTATGCACCCTCACAATCATATCACATATTCGGATTCCAGTAGAGGGATATGATGTTCCATTGTTCTTGATTCTTGTAATTACCCATCAATTCATCTCATATCTTTGGGTTGATTTTTTTCAATGAATTCTTGATTAGAATCAACAATTGATGTCGTCAATTCTTGAACTTTCAGTTCAAGAGGATAATAAACATCAAATCTTCACAAGCATGCATATGAAAATTATGTGAAAGCAATGCAATTTTCTTCAATGGCGAAAAATTATATATTTCAACAGTGATCTCTTAATGTACTTTTCATGCAAATAACTAGAAAATGAATCCTTTCTATCAATTCATATAAACGTTAATTATTTTTGTCCATCACATATTTTCCAATTCATTAACATTCTGAGAGGTACGCTAAGAATGTAGAAAGGGCAACATAGTGTTGACTTAGAACATAAAAATATTTTGAAAACCGTCATAACTTCGATACAGAGTGGAATGAGTCAAATATCCAAGGCCAGAGTTGTGATTTTATAATTGTGAATGGAGTATACTTACTAGTAAGTGTATATACAGTCGAACTTCGATAACTCGAATCATGATCTGCCAGAAATAAAAATCGAGTTATCAAGACTTCGAGTTATTGAATTGTATTATTAATTTTCGTTGACAACAACTGTCAAGTTTTGCCGCGGATAAACCCGAAAAAACTGCTGACAGCTTCTGTCATACAGTTTTTCCATCTAGAAACCATTTGTGATTCAAAATTGCGCGTTTCTGATTGGTGGAAATTAGGACGAGGGAAATAGTCTTTAGAAAAAACTTGCTATTCCTTTTCCGCACGGAAAGTTTGCGGGAATGGAATAGCAGGATTTTTCCCGCACTGTTTGGCAATGTGACTCTTTACGAATTGGAATGCATGCGGGAAGAAGGTTGAAAGCGGACACTTGTAGAAAAATAACTTTTTCCTTTTTTTACCACCACAAATAAAAGGGATTTGCTTCCTTCCACAAACAAATAAAACACGAATGATCGTTATCTTTATCTTCATCTCAGGACACGCTCTATTCTGGAGTGTGTGAGTGAGTGTTATCCTTAATACTTAATTAATGAGGTCCATTTTAATTACTCACCAACCAATGATACTGAGATATTCATAGCTGTATCTGTAGCCTCATAATACTCATATTTACTAAGCGAAAAAGCGATAACTCCGCAACAAGTTCGAATGAATAACTTACCGCTTTATTGCTTCAGAAAGAATGAAATTGTTACCAACTATTTTTAAGCGTTTCTATCATTATACTGCTATTTGGCTCCATGAAAACAACATGCCCCCAAATCTCTTAGTAATTGTAGAAAAAATTTAGATATAAAAAAATTCTTAGTGGTTTCTTCATATGTTTTGAGTTCGATAGCGCTATTTCGCTCATACCATCAGAATATTGGATGCAAAATTATTTTAGCTAGTGAATGGTATAGAATAACTGAAAAGGGCGTATCTCAGAGATAGCGCCTTTCGGCTTAGCAGGGCAGAATAATTCTATACTCAAAGGTTGCCACCGAAAACAATTCCAGTTTTCAAAATAAAATAAGTTGTCAATAAACATAGAGAATGTGCCGAAAATTATAATTATTTTTTTAAGAGTTGAATTTACGTAAAATGATTAGAAACTGTTTTAACATATTTCTTCTTTTACTGGGGAATCGTTTAGAGTGAGAAAAATATAAGGGTGCCATTCGAAAGAAATATCTGGGGGTAGTTTTTTTAGGGGTGGTAATAAAAACAGAATTTCAATGACAGATTCTGGTAGAGTTTTCAATGCCATTGGAAAAACTTTCTGTTTGGAACTTTCTTCCTTGTCTGAGAGCCGAGATATTAGCTGCTTGGAACATCTTTGGACACCCTGTATATGAAACTATCATTCCGAACAGAATAACGATCACCATCTCCATAAACTCCAATCAACAATGACGATTTTCATCTATCTAGAGTGGGGTTGACAGTCTATCCTTCTTCGCCAAGTCTTCGGCGGTGGAACTGTCAACCCCACTCTACATGATTTTTCGTAGGTCTCTGGATACTGGGATATTTCCCGATAGATGGAAATCGTCATTGGTCGCCGAAGACTTGGCGAAGAAGGATGGAAATACATCAGGTCCTGCTGATTTATTCCGGTCCAAGCCAAGTAATGCCTCAAGCACTTCGTCCTCAGTGAAGTGAATCGAGCTTAAATTTCTGGAATTGGGCCGCCACTTGAGTTCAGGAAATAGAGGCTTCAGCTCGAGAGGCTGGTATTCACTCCCAAAGAATAAAGATGCAAACTGTTCTTCAATCGACTCTATGTACCTATCATTCACAATCCGAGGCAATCATGCTCTTGGCGGAATTCCTGACCTCACTGAAAATATTGTATTCGGCAAGAGTACCACTCCTCCTCCTAATCCTTTTTAGTCTGCTTTTTCTATTTACTACGGACAAAGTGTATCCCGAGAAATACATTGGGAATTTTTCATTCACTTTATTAGTGGGAATATGCCCGTAGACCAAGTTATTGATCATTCTATAGAATGTATGATATGGTAGATTGAAGAGTTTCCTTTGAGTAAAATAGGGTCAGAAAATCTTGAGCTTTTCAATTGTAAAGAAACATCCATATTCAAGCTGATACTCTTTTTCCCCTCTTCGAATTGAATAATTTTTTTCTTTTAAATATATTTTTAATGTTCATTCATGAAATTTTTATTGGAATCGAAAATTATTCTTCTTCATCAGTGGTTTCCCCCGTGACTTACATGAACAATCGAACTCTGGGCACAGATACTCCAACTTAGGGTACGTACATGCCGGAGATGCAAGGATGAGCGCGGTGGAGGTCGCGGTCGCGATATAGTTCTAAATCGATGCCTGGCCGTACGTTATGTACGGCGATGTATCGATTTATAACTAGATCGCGACCGCGACCTCCACCGCGCTCATCCTTGCATCTCCGGCATGTACGTACCCTTAGGCGCTGGTCTCCCCGAACCGAAAAATAGTATGTTTACCTCGTAGAAAAAGCCACATTCTTGGACTCTGTGTTGCAATCTTCACGATCGTTCAGCAATGTAAGGCTTTTCCTAACCGGTAAACAATGTACTATTCCTTTATAGTTTCTGCGTCCTACATTATACGGGGTGTCCCAGAATAACACCGACAACGCTCGGCCATATATTCTCAAGTTGAAATTGATACGATTAGTCGAAAAAAAGTTAGGAAAAATGTTCTTAGTTTTTGAGTTATAAGCCATCAAAGATGGCGATTTTTTTTTAATTTCAATTTTTCAATTGTGGCTTTACCGAATTTGATGAAATTTGGTGGATTAATTCAGTGACTAGAGGTACTTCTTTTCACGTCATTCAAATTGAAAATATGGATCTATGATCTTTAGCGTCCTGGCCACCATAAAACATTCGGAATTTTTTTCACCCACATTGAAAATCATAGATCCTCATTTTCAATTTGAATGACATTTCGTAAAAAGAAGTAACTCTAGTCACTGAATTAATCCACCAAATTTCATCATGAATTGAAAAAAAAATCGCCATTTTTGATGGCTTATAACTTAAAAACATTATACCTAACTTTTTGCCGACTAATCGTAATAATTCCATCTTGAGAATATATGGCCGAGCGTTATCGGTGTTATTCTGGGACAGCCTGTATAGATTTATTCTCATTTATTTTCAGATTTTCCTTATATTATTCGATTAAAACACTGGACGTTCTAACTGAACCTCAACGGTCTGTCCTAGGAAACCGTAGCTTAAGCTACGTAGCTTAAGCTACGGTTTCCTCGGACCGCCGCGTCCAGGCGACGAACCGTCGCATTTCGACGATTTTATCTAACCAATGTATTCTAGTGGAAGCGGTTTACTAGAAATCGCGTAACTGGACGGCTCCGCTGAGTTTCGCGTCCTGGACGTTCTAATCTGTTCAGATTTGGTTAGAGCGGCGCCGCGAAGTTGAACGTCCAGTGTTTTAATCGAATAATATAAGGCAAATAGAAAAAATATATATAAAAAAAAATTTTAAAGACAAGCTTTTATAAAAATGCATTAAGAAGGAAATGAAATCATCTATAAAAAAATGCACTAAAAAGAAGAAAATAATTTCTGTCTTGTTCGATCTAGGCTATTCTGTGAGAAACAGATTCAAAAGCTTGCCGCGGATCGAATTAGGAAATCTATCTATTCATTTTTTATCCGCGTCAAGCTTTTGAATCTGTTTCTCACAGAATAGCCTAGATCGAACAAGACAGAAATTATTTTCTTCTTTTTAGTGCATTTTTTTATAGATGATTTCATTTCCTTCTTAATGCATTTTTATAAAAGCTTGTCTTTAAAATTTTTTTTTTATATATATTTATTTTTTCCTTTTTAGTGCATTTGTATAAAAGCTTGTCTTTGATTTGTTTTATTTTTCACTTTTTAGTACTTTTCATAATGTTAAATAATAACTTCAGTAATTTTTATCGAATGCATATATATTTTATTAATAGTTAAAAGACTTCATTTTATTTTTCTTTCATTCTGAGATTGCTGTCTTCGTTTTGGGTTTTGGTAAAATAAAATTCAAATTTTTCAAAACTTGTTATTTATTTGTAACGTTTCTCATTCGATCCATTTCATTCAAAGCATCAACATTACAAGGTTTCTTCGAAGTCAACTTGGAGCAATCTAATTCTTCGATTTGAAGACCTGCTAATGACCTAACCCGGCTTAAAGCCACGTAAGCTTGACCTGCAGCAAAGAGTTTGGAGCCAAGATAAATAACAGCATAATCCACAGTAGTTCCCTGCATTTTGTGCACAGTTGAAGCCCAAGACAAGACAATTGGGAGCATTCTCCTTTCAGCTGTGCCGTGATTAAATTTTGCAGGGAATTGAACTGATTTAGGCTGTATGATGTGAATGCCATCTTTACCGAAATCTATGCGAACCGAAGGTATATCGCTATCATAAAGTTGAGCACGCCTGTAATATGGCCATATAATTTCAGTTATTTGACCTATTGATCCATTTACAAGTCCCTTAGCAACGTCAACGTTAGACCTCAACATAACTTTAGCACCAACAAAAATTTCCAATTCTTTTGGAAGACCTCCAGTTTTATTAATGTCTGAATGTATTATACTATTAATATCAATATAACCTTTTTTATTTGTTCCATCGATTAGTTGATCTTGGGCTTTTATTTTGAACATGTGTGTATTTTTCTTCCTAAAGTATTCGAGAACGGCTGCATTATGTTCATTGACCTGATTATTAGTTGGGTAAATGCGTAAAGCTTTTTCAATCGAGAACTCTCCAGAGCTATTCGAACTTATTTTGTGCATGAGATCAGAAAAATGTTCAGTAGTCATCTCACCTACTCTCAAAGCGTTCAATATATTAACAAATTTGTCGCAACCTTTTTGCCTCATGTTTTCTTTCAGCTCAATTAAAGAAAATAGGCGCCACAAGTGTGTTGCCGGAATCATTCTTGCTGGTTGATCGAATACTTGGTGTCCACGCACTGGAGGCAATTGCATTAGATCGCCAAAAAATAGCATATTAAGACCACCAAACATTATATCATTATTTTTTAGTTGCTTTAATCTGGAGTCAATCATGCAAAGCATCTCGTACGGGACCATAGATATTTCGTCTATAAATAGAAATTGGATATCTTTCCACTGTAATCTCATCAATCTGAGGTAATTTCCGGTAAGCATGGGCATTTGGGAAATTCTTCCATCTTTTTGAACAGGTAACTTAAGTGCAGTATGGAGTGTAGAGCCGTCAATCAAACGCGCTGCGACCCCTGTCAGAGCACAGACTCTGACGACAGTTTTGGCATGACAACGGTTGGCTTGATTTTTTAGCAATTTGAACAAAAATGTTTTACCAGTCCCCGCATTCCCTGTAATGAAGAGTCTCAGTCTGTTGTCACTTCCTTGAATCTGCTCCTGAATATTTCGTGTCACAAACCGGAAAACTTCTGCTTGATCAGCATTCATAGCTCTGCAAGAGGTATCGAATTCATCATCAGCCATGCATTGTTCAGGTGCTTCGATTTCATCTATTGGCTCATCATCCAGTTGTATATTTTCTTCGCCAAGAATGCGGAATGCGTGAACTTGGTTAAACGCATTTTCTAGCTGTCGATCTCGTTCTCTAAAAAGTTGCATGCGCTCGTTGGTTTGGCGGAGTAATTCTTCTTTTGCAAGGAATGCTTCTTGAGCAGAGTTATGTTCTTCCAGTAAGTCACATTCATTACGGTACGGCAGATATTGGAGCAAAAGACTGTAGTAATAGTTCTCGGGGTCTGTTGCAACTACAAAATACGGAACTCGTACCACTGCTGGGGTGTTGCGAACTATGAGTTTAGTATTGTCGGTAAGTGTGATGAGTCGTCGTCTGGAGGTCTCTTCTCGAGGCTGATGGTCATCTACGGATTCTTCGTTGCTAAAGTCATTATTTTTTTTTTGGATAATAAGGCTCAAAAAGCATTGCGAATTCTAGCAAATTCATATTAGTAAAATCGAATTCTGGGTGTTCATTTGGACGTTTTTCATATCTGTCAAAGATATTATTACAGTATCCTGTGGCTAGCCCATTGTCATCAAATTTTAACACTCGGTATCGGACTTCTGGCTTGCGAGTATTTAAAAATACACATTTCCTTGAGCTGTCGCGAAGATTCAGATGGCATAATCTAAATGCAGATTCACAAGCAGAGATTTGTCGTTCCTGCATAATTCGCATACAAACCTTAAAAAGCTTCCGTGATATGTCACTTTCTTGGCGTTGTATTTGTCTCACTGCCTGTGCAAGGCTTGAATCCAAAGCGGTTGGTTCTGATTTTGATATATATTTTGCAACATAGTATGCTATGGCTTCATTTGAGCCACACGGTTGCAAATCAATATTCCCATTCCAAAGCCTCAGTAATGTTGGATTATAATTATTAATCCATCTGTCCTCTTGACCTCGCTTTAGAATACAAATTCTGCCTCCATTCTGGAGATACTCGTTAGAATTTTGACCAATGATCCGAGTTTCGTAGGATTCTTGTCTAGGGAATCCAAACCTGCAAGTACTAGTATTGTTTTTTTGACATGTGTGGGTATGCCGGTGAGTTTGATTTTTTAAACCAATTCATGAAGATCAGTATTTTCTGATGGTAATTGACAGGAAACTATTTGGTCAAGGAGGCGAATGCCTTCATCTGTGTCAAAAGATGGGTGATTTTCAATCCAAGTCACCATATGTAAATGTGGGCTGCCTCGATTCTGATATTCAATACGCCACCAGAAATCTTTCAGTTTTCCACCGAGTACTTCGTGATTATGTGTTAAAAACGTTAAAAGTGCTTGAACTCGTACCATAAAATGACGACTCACAATCACCGGGTATAATTCAATTAATTTTTGTACCGCCATTATATTAAGGTCGGTGGGATCCTCATCTGGTCTCCCGTCAGCAACCAAAAGGGCTTTTTTCATGTCTATCCAATTCAAATCGTTGCAGCTCAAAGTTAAGAAATACGTCGGTGGTCCAAGACACCTGATCTGTGCTACTAGATCATTTAATGCTACTCGCCAGTAAGCAGCAGAACCTCTTAAATTTTTCAAATATAAATGTACCTCCTCAATCATACCGTTATGACCTTCAATTTTTTTTCCACAAGCAGCTATCGTAGATTTGATTCTATGAAATTCAAACATTGATAGGGCGTAGAACAAATAATCATTCCTCTGAAATCTAGTGTCATCGCTAAGAATACGGTACTGATAATAATCAAGAGGAGATATTGAGACTTGCCTTGTATCTTCATTCAATCCATTCACTCCGTGCGGAAAAAGATAAAACCAGCATAATTCTTCTGCTTTTCTTTCGTGATTTACGTTCACAATGTTATCTTTCGTTTTACGTACAATTTTATTGATACTACCAGATACTTCCAACTCATCTTCAACTTCTGGTTGATGGCAATCAATCGGGCCCATGACAGATGTTTGTATTGGTAGATATGCATCGTTGATCGCGATGCTATTTAATATTTCTTTATTTGTAGAAAAATTGTTTTCTTCCGAAATCGTATGTGAGTGTTGTGTACCATCCATATAATCCTGATTTCTTGTGGATTCCGGTGATTGTTGCGTGTTGATCGGTATGTGATTGTTGTTGTTAATGACCATATTTGTCACTGCCACAAAAGTTAAAGTGTAAGGAACACTTTGAGAGCTGGTAGCTCTTTTACATACACGAACTAACTCGTCGATTGTTGTACATTCAATCACACACGCTTTTCCATTACTAGCCCTAGCTCCTTTTGGACCACATGAATGAGAGTCGGTAAAGTAGTACATTTGGTCACAACATATAATCCCAAACGATTTTCCACAGGCTATAAATATACCGGCCTGATGTGCTAGGAATAACCTACACAGAGCATCTTTTAAAGATAGACCTATGCTATCGCGGTTATCCGAATCTCTTAAACTACCGAACAAAGAACTGTCACTTTCATATTCCAGAGCAAAGGTACCACCAAACATTTCGAATCCAGTTTTAATTAAATCAAAATGCCTTATTTCTAAATACCCGTCTTCTTCGATTTGAATACCTGCAGGATTTTCAGCATTTAATTTTCACAATTTTATATACAATGAATCACCTTCAATCATATTTTGATTGAGGGTGTTTTTACTCCACTGCTGAAGTGGAGTGGTGCATGCTCTTATGATATTACTCATTGCTATAGCACAGCACTGCACGCCAGCATAGCCCGATGTGAACACTTCTGTATTTGCTTGATGCCATGAAGCTTGTAGAATACGTGAAACGTCATTAATTCTTACAAATTCCTGATCATTTTGTAACACGCTTTGATCTGAAGTTTGCGATGAAGAACAATTGTTTTCGGCAACGAAAATTAGATCATCCGTGGATAAGTTTGCTTGGTTGTCTATAATGACATCTTTATACAACGGATTATTAGCCACCAACCATCTCAAGGCCTCGAACACATTATCACGAGACACTGAAAACTCACGAGTGATACTTAAATTATCCAGGTGCTCTGTTACAACTACTATTCCACAGTTATCTATAGATCTAGGCAACATGTGTGGCAGTTTTTCGGTTACCTCGAATAGATCTTGGGCAAAGAGAACCGCTTGGCCACGAAATCCATATTGTCCAAATATGCCGTCGAATTTTACAATTTTCAAAAATGGTATTATTCGAGAAATAAGACGCTTTTCAGTTTGCGACAACCGTAGTATTACGTCAGGAACAGGTCCAAGTTCCATACTATTCCAGTATGCTTTAGGAGGAGGCATGGACGAGTTAACTTTACTTATATGACTGTTACATCGGTAACACAGTGTCAATTCTTCTTTATTTTCGCGTAATTTTCGTGGAAGATAAGCTGGGGATCTGTCAGTAATTTGGTATTTGGTAACTTGATGAGGATAACATCTTTTCGTGCAAATATCACAAATTTTATCGCAGAATATATTTATCGAGTTATTAAAGTACTCAACGCTACCGCGTTGGATATTCCTCTGGTTTGTCTTTTTCTGGCGTTCTTTCTCTGTTGTTAATACGCGTTCCTCTGTCGTTTGTCTTAACTTAATTTCTTGTATGAGCATTCTCTTCCTTTCGAGTCTGGCCAAGTGTTGATCTTGTGATTCATTTTTCCTGCTCTCTTGTGTACGTATTCTATCATTATCTGTCCTGAGAGCACGTTGTTCAGGTGATTCGTTTTCCCTGCTCTCCTGCGTATGGATCCTATCGATATCTCTTCTCTTAGAGCGCTGTTCAGGTGATTCGTTTTCCCTGCTCTCCTGCGTATGGATCCTATCGATATCTCGTCTCTTAAAACGTTGTTCAGGTGATTCGTTTTCCCTGCTCTCCTGCGTATGGATCCTATCGATATCTCTTCTCTTAGAGCGCTGTTCAGGTGATTCGTTTTCCCTGCTCTCCTGCGTATGGATCCTATCGATATCTCGTCTCTTAAAACGTTGTTCAGGTGATTCGTTTTCCCTGCTCTCCTGCGTATGGATCCTATCGATATCTCTTCTCTTAGAGCGCTGTTCAGGTGATTCGTTTTCCCTGCTCTCCTGCGTATGGATCCTATCGATATCTCGTCTCTTAGAGCGCTGTTCAGGTGATTCATTTTCCCTGCTCTCCTGCGTATGGATCCTATCGATATCTCGTCTCTTAGAACGCTGTTCGAGTGATTCGATTTTCCTGCTCTCCTGCGTATGGATCCTATCGATATATCGTCTTTTAGAGCGCTGTTCTAGTGATTCGATTTCCCTGCTCTTCTGAGTATGGATCCTATCGGAATCTCGTCTCTTAGAACGCTGTTCTAGTGATTCGTTTTCTCTATGTTCAGTTACTGCTAAACGAACTTTTTCCAAGCGTTGTCGCTTGTGGTCATTACTTTCATTAGCAATGTTCGCCTGCCGCTTCAATTTCTCTTTCTCTAAACGTCTTTTTTTTGTGTAGTTGTTTCTTTTCTATTCATTTTGTTCCCACGAGTACTGGACAAAAACGGTCCATCCCTCCAGAGGTCCGTTGTAGAGGGATAAGGGCATTAATTCAACAGGGTTTGCCCCGGTTCCCTGAGACACAACGTTTGCGATATGATATGTTTATAGACCCTCATACCATTCAGCCCTCGGCACGTGCTCACCTTGGCGTTGGGTCTATAGATATGAGTATGTTTGATTACAGGCACAAAGACACATAGGTTCACAGACACACCATCACAGAAAGACACTGGTACAGGTGAAACTGCATAAAATCTTGTAATTGTAAAAACATCCGACAACAAGAGCCCCCACATACTAATTTTGAATATAATCGGACCATAATAACAAAACTCGGCCGCCATATCGTATCCGCCATTTTGTTTTTTCTATATCGAATATTTCATGATGCATTGTCACCAGAATTATGTACCTATACCTGCCATCCTGCCAAATTTCAAATCAATCGGACGATTAAAAGTGTGTCTAATTTAACTTGCAGCAATATTTGATCACAGACAGACAGACACCGGGACAGATGAAACTAAATAAGAGCTTCTAAAAATATCCGACAACAAAAGCTCTCACATACTAATTTTGAATATAAAAGGACCATAATAGCAACACTCATCCGCCATTTTTAAGCCGCCATCTTGAATTCCTCAATTTTGAAGAATCGTAGTTTCCGACCCAGAAAACCCCCAGATACCAATTTTGAATAGAAACGGATCATTATCACAAAACTCGTCCGCCATATTGTAGCCGCCATTTCATTTTTTCTAATTTTGACAAAAGAATCATCATTGTCAAACTCAAAAACCCCCAGATACTAATTTTGGATGGAATTAGATCATAATTACAAAACTCATCCGCCATTTTGAAGCCGACATCTTGAATTCCTCAATTTTGAAGAATCGTAATTTCCGACCCAGAAAATCCCCAGATACCAATTTTGAATAGAATCGGATCATAATTACAAAACTCGTCCGCCATATTGTAGCCGCCATTTTGTTTTTTTCTAATTTTGACAAAAGAATCATCATTGTCGAACTCAAAAACCCCCAGATACTAATTTTGAATGGAATCGGATCATAATTACAAAACTCATCCGCCATTTTGGAGCCGCCATCTTGAATTCCTCAATTTTGAAGAATCTTAATTTCCGACCCAGAAAACCCCCAGATACCAATTTTGAATAGGATCGGATCATAATTACAAAACTCGTCCGCCATATTGTAGCCGCCATTTTGTTTTTTTCTAATTTTGACAAAAGAATCATCATTGTCAAACTCAAAAACCACCAGATACTAATTTTGAATGGAATCGGATCATAATTACAAAACTCATCCGCCATTTTGGAGCCGCCATTTTGTTTTTTTCTATAACAAATATTTCATGATGCATTGTCACCAGAACTATGTACACCTGCCAAATTTCAAAACAATCGGACGATTAGAAGTGTGTCATATTTAACTTGCAAGATTTGATTACAGACAGACAGATAGACAGACAGACAGACAGACACCGGGACAGGTGAAACTAAATAAAAAAATACTTCTGTGCGAAGTAACATTGGAGGCACCCTCTGTATGGCGTCTCAAAAATAATTTTTCAAATGGCTTATTCAAATCTTTGAGGGTTTCCATTAACGCTTCCTTCTCTTCCTCCAACAATAACAGCACAATTAATTTTTCTGGGTCCATTTTCATATACGTTTTCTTCTATTACGCAAACGTAGCCGTCGAACAAGTCATTCCTAGCAAACCACTACGAGCAGAAATCGCTATCCTCGACGGTCGACGGCCTGGACGCGGCGGTCGACGGTCTGTCCTAGGAAACCGTAGCTTAGGCAGATGTCGAAATTATCTTCAGGAAACTAACAACCATGTTTGGAAGTTTAAATGAAGAAAAGAACTTAAAATTCATTATCATGGGTGATTTCAACATAGACATTCTTCAACACAATAGTATTACACAGATATTCCTCACAGTACTGAAGTCATACAGGGTGGCCATTTGAAAACGAAACAGACGAGATTACAGACCACAGACGAAATAAATTTTTTCGATAAAAAGGCTCGGACAGGTCGATTTCTGTTTCGAGGGGGACAACTTAAGATGTAGGTTACGGACGCATAGCGCTTCAACCCTTGCTGCTACAACCGCCACCCCCAATTTTTGAATAGGGAAGATGGGGTGAGTGATACCTCATTTGAAAGGTATTTTTATACTGATTTCAGCACAGTAATTGTTTTTTCATTTTATGCATTTGTTCTCGAAATATTCTCAACTAAGTATTTGAAAATGAAGTGATGTTTTCATGGCACTTGTAGTGTTTTTTTGTGAAAAACTTCATTCTCAAATACTTAGTTGAGAATATTTCGAGAACTAATGCATAAAATGAAAAAACAATTACTGTGCTGAAATCAGTATAAAAATACCTTTCAAATGGGGTATCACTCACCCCATCTTCCCTATTCAAAAATTGGGGGTGAGGGTTGTAGTAGCAAGGGTTGAAGCGCTATGCGTCCGTAATCTACATCTTAAGTTGTCTCCCTCGAAACAGAAATCGACCTGTCCGAGCATTTCTATCGAAAAAATTTATTTCGTCTGTAATCTCGTCTGTTTCGTTTTCAAATGGCCACCCTGTATAATATTAGACCACTTGTCAATGAATCAACTAGGATTACATCACACTCTAGCACATGCCTTGATAATGTTGTCTCCAATATCAAGCAGGGAGAAGTCACTATCATACAGCCCCAACTTTCCGACCACCTGGCTCAATGTTTCAGTTTTCCCATATTATCTGCAGGGAAAAACTCAACCAGAACAGAAAAGAATAAAAATCCGCCAATACAGGCATGATGAAGTGAAGAAGTTCACACAAGAACTTGAGAACATAAACTGGTCTGAACTTTATGAACTAAAAAAAGATGCAGTAAATGATATATGAACACTCTTCGCAAATAAATTTCTTTCCCTATTTGAAAGGTATTTTCCATATGTCGAAACCACTATAAGAGCTAGACATACTATTTGTAATTTCCAGTAGAATAACGAGTCTCAGCCGTTGTTATAAGAGAATAAAAACACATTATGACAAAACTTTGAGTGTAGTAAAACATGAATACTACGGAAACAAAATAAAGCAATCTACAAATAAAACAAAGACAACATGGCAGATCATTCAATCATTGAAAGGGAACATGAAAGATCACATTGTCCCAAAAGGAAACCCAAGAGACATGGTCGAAGAATTCAGCAGTTTTTTCGTCGAATTTAACTGAAATAGATCACCCAGGGCATAATTGCAAACGAGTGGTAAATTCATTATACATCTTCGATATAACACCTAAAGAAGTAATCCGAACTGTAAAGAATATGAAAAACAAAAAATCTTATGGGTATGATGAAAAACCGATGGAATTACTATCGAAAACAGTATACGTTGCAGCTGAACCACTAGCATACATAATTGTAGGTCATTTATAGAGGGAGAATTTCCAGATGCACTGAAACTAGCAATAATCAAACCTATTCATAAAAAAGGCCCTGCAAATGAGTTAGGCAACTACAGACCTATAAATATGCTGTTATCTTTTGCCAAAATTTTCGAAAAGCTGTTGGCCAATAGACTGATGTCCTTCATGAATAAAAACAATGTATTTGCAGATCAACAGCATGGATACATACCCAATAAGACCATAGAAACCGCAATACTCGAACTAACGCATGCTGCATTGGAGGCTTTGTAAGTTGGGAATCTTCCCACTGCATTATTCCTAGATCTCTCTAAAGCCTTTGATTGTGTGGTTCATGAAAGACTATCAATGAAACTTGAAAATTACGGAATAAGAGATAACCAACCTTAATTGATGAGAAGCTATCTACAAAAAAGTCAGTTTATCAATGGCTTCGATTTGAAACGAGTTTTCTGAAAACGCCAAGACGTAAATTAACAAACGCTGACAGCTGAGGCAAATAGGGCTATCGGAATGCTACAGGGTGGCCTAACTCAGGTTGTTGTAGCGGAAAGGCTCCAAGTCAGCTCGACCTGGAAATAGGTTCAGGGACACAGGTTCCTCGTTGGAAAGACCAAGGCTTGGTGGGCGACGAAAAATAACACCTGCTCAGGATCGTATCATCACCGTTTCGGCGAGAAGAAACCCTACATCTACGTGTAGAATGCTACAGAATACTCTTCAAAATGCAGATGGGGTCCAAGTTTCCATCGAAACCATCAGACGACGTTCGAGAGAGGTGAATCTGGGTTCTAGACGTCCATTAGCACCTGACCATAAGCGTCAAAGACTGAAATGGGCAAGGCAACATATCAATTGGAACGATCAATGGCGTAGTGTCCTTTTTACTGATGAATCCAGATATGGACGATTTTCAGATTCTCGAACAAAAAAGGTATGGACAATCCCACGCATACCCCGTAATCGTCGCTATGTCCAAGAAGTCCATCCATTCCGAGGGGGTAGTGTTGACCGCCTTACACTATAGGGAGCATGTCATTGACAATGTTGTGCCAAATTTTCACGCTGCTATTGGTAAAACTTTTCAATTTCTAGACGATAATGCTAGACCGCACCGTACAGCCATAGTTGAGAATGTGCGCGAGGAGCTTGGTATTCCACATTTACCAATACCTCTCACCAGATTTGAATTGCATAAAACATGCATGGGATATGCTCCAAAGAAGATCAGATAATCATCAACCTAACCCAGAATCCCTTAATGATCTGAGAGAGCTTCTGCCCCGTTTATGGAACCAAATTCCTCAAGAAATGTTCAACAACCTGGTGTGTAGTATGCAAAGAAGATGTCAAGCTGTTATTGATGCCCGTGGAGGCCATACATTGTATTGATAGTCTCAAAATGCTTGAATTCTCTGGGAATGAAATTTCGTTATTTTACTCGATATTTCTTAACAATCCTGTATACGCTGCAGACCTACAGGCTATAATTAATTTGCAACTTGAAAGTATATTGATATGAATTTTCATCACAAAAATCTTATTTCAACTATATTTTTTTTTTCAATTTAAGTCGATATCCGTAACTCATGTGGAACAGTTTATATACTTATCTACCACCCCACCCAAATGATACGAACGCCAACGATAAATCAATAATCCATCACTAAATTATTTTCATAACCATATCGAAAGACCCCGCACTCTTTCTATGGGAAATGGCGTTCCGTCAAAATTTCTAAAATTTGGTATAATGTAGTACTCGACCTACTGATCAAAAGTGTCCATGGCCCCATCTCAATCCTATGACTAGTTTTTGAGATACAGGGCGTTGAAGTTGAGAATTACCCACTTTTACTACGCCCGTATCTCGGAACAGAACCGAATGAACTTAAAATTTTTCTCAAGAAACATTTCATTACATCCCCAAGGAGCAAGCATATAAAGGAATATGACCGAAAATCGTTACGAATACAGGGTTGGTTATCCATAATTGAATGCATGCCCGCACTCAGAAAATTTTCTAAGTAAAATTAACAGAAGCACTACTGTTGCAAGTCTAATGTATTGAAATTGTGAATCCAACAAAAAACGTTCACGCTTACAAATAGAGCATTCATGTTATCCTGAATATCGTTTGTCAACACTATAAAACAAGAACTACTATGATAATACATAGTATAAATTTTCATTAGGGCTACATCATACACTAATACTGAATGTATTGCTGTTTAATAGAATTGAAAAATTCTATAAAAAGAAGTCTGAATTTCTATTACCCCAATGTCACTTATTTTGTACAAATAACACAAATTATGTATTAACATACGAGATAGAAACAAGAGCTGACAACAAAAAAACTAAAAATATCATTCGAACAACTGAAATGAAAATACTAAGAAACATCTCAGGCTACACACTAAGAGATAGGAAAAGAAACACTGACATAAGGCACGAATGTCAAGTAGAAGACATTGTCAGGTGGGGACGTAAGCGAAGAAGAGCTTGGAATGATCACGTGGACAGGATGACTACGGGAAGACTAGCAAAAATCGCTAGGGATGGTATACCACGGACACGACGCCCCTTAGGAAGACCCCCAAAGAGATGGAAGGATTCGTGGTCATCAATGTCTCAAGAGAACTGAGAGTTGGAAAACACAGGCCTAAGGCCTATGATATGTGGAAGAAGAAGAACACAAATTATTTGTATAGAATATCGAATACACTATTATATTCACAACCTTTATTATTATATTTACAATCCTATTGTTATTCCTAGTTATACTACCCCAACAGTATTTTTCGTTGAATTGGAAATCATATACTATTACATGGATGAAATATTCGTTATGTTTATAGTTAAACGTTACCAGAAAACATTGGTCAACAGTATACACAATCCGCTGTTGATTTAACAGTCCTTCTGTAAGCGAATACCACGAACTGCTACGGATAAACGCGAACAGCGTAACAGCAAGCGATAAACAGTGCGTGAATACAGTTGTATTTCAGCAAGGTTTCGCGTTTTACGTGAGTTATGTTGATATTAAAAAGGAAAAAGAGTAGTAGAAATAGTTTTGAAAGGGCAATAAAAGTAATATTCACAAAAGCAGGAATTTTTGAAGCTGAAAAGCTTGCAAAGAAGTGTATTGGTAAGTACTGAAATTTTTTTCTCTTCGTTAAAATATAGGTATTCAATCTAATATACAAAGATGCCGAAATAGCAAATGCTGAATTGAGACTCAGTTAACTACATGCCAAAAATTGATGAGAAATACGATCATTGAAAGATATTGTTTGTAAATGTCGCAGAAATTTTGTTAAATAGTGAATTCGCTTGTCGGTCACTTTTTTCGAAATGAATCTATCTATTATATTCTATTTTTTTTAAATATTGTAATTTTTTTCAGAAAATAGATTCACTTTTGAAACGTATTTATTGATAACTGCTCGTCATATCAAGGAATTCTGTTCTGAGGAGCCACATATTTCCTGGAGGGATAGGATTATTCTCGAAGAGCTTGTCAGAATTACGCAGAACTTGGCGAAATTGAGGAACATTCGACCAATGCAATGATTTGTTTTCGTTGCAAATAGAATTTTCACGGCCTTTAGGTATGTATTGATCAGGCATCTCAAACTGGTCCATGGCTTGAATACAAATGATAATAACTTGTTTAGAAGATGAATGCTCGCAATCATTTCCCAATCTGAGCAGTTTCAAGAGGCATGTACAGAAAAAACATACAACTTCTTCCCAAAATAATTCAGAATTCGTAGTACATGCCAGTACATCTAATAGTACATCTAAACAAGCTATAATAAAAAAATTTTTCAAGACAAGCTTTTATAATAAAAACACTCATCCGCCATTTTGAAGCCGCCATCTTGAATTCCTCAATTTGGAAAAATCGTAATTTCCGACCCAGAAAACCCCCAGATACCAATTTTGAATAGAATCGGATCATAATTACAAAACTCGTCCGCCATATTGTAGCCGCCATCTTGAATTTTTCAATTTTGACGAAAGAATCATCTTTGTCGAACCCAAAAACCCCCAGATACTAATTTTGAATGAAATCGGATGATAATTACAAAACTCATCCGCCATTTTGGAGCCGCCATTTTGTTTTTTTCTATAAAAAATATTTCATGATGCATTGTCACCAGAATTATGTACACCTGCCAAATTTCAAATCAATCGGACGATTAGAAGTGTGTCATATTCAACTTGCAAGATTTGATTACAGACAGACAGATAGACAGACAGACAGACAGACAGACAGACAGACACCGGGACAGGTGAAACTAAATAAAAGCTTTTAATAAAATATTGATAATTCGCAGAATCTCCAGACAATTTATGATCATTCTGAATGTACGAATAATTCATGTGAAACATCAACCCCTGTTTCTGAGGATATTGGGATTATTGATGTTAATGAATGTCTCAAAAATATTCAAATTGCTGCTATGAACTTCTCTTTATAACTTCACAGTATAAATAATTTCAGCAAAAAAGATGTTCTGACGATACAACAAAACATAACAGACTTTTTGACAGATTCCATTATTGGTTTTATTCAACTTTTGTTTATCAAACGTGTTCCAAACTTCAAAAGAGACTATTTGGATTCGAATGAAGTATTAAATAATAATAATAATAATAATAACCGCACGGGTGTGGTTTGGTTTCTTCCACGCCACATGGGAGGTGACGTCCCCACGGTCCGAGTTACCTGGGCCACCAAGGGTAAATGGTGGCGAACCCATGAAAATGGGGAGAATGCCAGCAACGGGAAGTGGAAACCGATATCATGGCAGAAGATCTAAATGCCACTCCACCTGCTGGCTCGACCACCGTGAGGAGGACTGTCCGCAGGGGAGCTCGCAACGCACGTATCAAGTGGAGCCGCGACATGAATATTGAAGTAATGCGAGCTTTTTATTACGTGAACAATTGCGAGGACAAATCACTTCCTGGATGGAGATACTCCCTCTATAACGAGTTCACCGGAATGCATCCGGAACTTCAGCTGACCGAAGGGAATCATTCAAGAAAAAGATCGAATTATCCCAGAGGATCGCGGGATATGCACAACGGGCTGTAGCATTGCAAACCTGTCACATCGTGCTAAAATTCCTGAACTAGTGGGAGGAACTGAATTGTTTTTTCACTGGTTCATAGAAATAATACCAGCTTAAGCTGAGACCGGGAGACCGATGATGAAGAATAATAATAATAATAACCGCACGGGTGTGGTCTGGTATCTGCCATGCCACATGGGGGGTGACGTCCCCACGGCCCGAGTTACCTGGGCCACCAAGGGTAAATGGTGGCAAACCCATGAAAATGGTGAACTTAATGAGCCTCGGAAATGAGTCGCTGCCTGGGGAGCGCCAGGGCATGTCCGGAGCCGACGCTGGGCATGACAGCATGCGATCCGTCGGTGGCAGGGTGCTGAGGAAGCGGGCCCCTGTCATTCAACAAAATACAGCTCCACCAGAACATCAGGAAGTGGAATCCCAAAACATGGCAGAAGATCAAAATGCCACTCCACCTGCTGGCTCGACCACCGTGAGGAGGACTGCCCGCAGGGGAGCTCGCAACGCACGCATCAAGTGGAGCCGCGAAATGAATATTGAAGTAATGCGAGCTTTTTATTACGTGAACAATTGCGATGACAAACCACTTCCTGGATGGAGATACTCCCTCTATACCGAGTTCACCAAGAGGCACCCAGAACTTCAGTTAACAGAAGGAAACATTGCGGATCGTAAAAATGTTATTATACGGAAAAGCTACCTGACAAGACAGGAACTAGATGAGATCAAGAGAGAAATGGGCTACACAATCAATCAAGAACAGATTGTCGGAAGACAGAATGAAGAACCCACCGAGCCGCTAGAGAGACCAGCAGATACGGCGAGGGACCTGTCTGTCACACGAACTACTCACCAAGACTCCCCACAATATCGCCAACTGTATGACACCTTCCATAGTAACCTGGCGCAATACGAATATACTGATCCGCTCAACCGCCCAATCCTTCCAAAATTGAACTTCAACTCTACGGCCAAAAATAACATCGAGAGGCTCAACGAAATATTGGCGGAACACCTGAGCACTCAATGGACGTTGGAACAAGTCCACTTATCTCTGTACTGTGCTGCCATCACAGTAATCGGACAAAATGGACAAAAGATCTACATTCCCAGAACCAGTGAACAGAAGGTTAAAAATGAAACTCCTGCCTGGAAAAGAAGATTGATGCAGGACGTCGATAAACTTCGAGGAAAAGTTGATGTTCTGGATGAGTTCCAGAAGGATAACAAATCGCGTAAAGTATTAAACAAAGTGCGAAAAATAGCCACATCCGCGGGGGTGGACCTGAGATCTCCACGTCATAAGGAGTTGATAGTTGAACTGAAAGATCGCTTGAGACAACAAGCTAAAGCCAAAGGTGCTCGCCTACGAAGATACAACGAGCTTTCAAAGCGAAAACAACAAAATGCTGAATATGTGAGAGACAGAAGAAAGTTCTTCAGAAGTCTTGAAAAGCCATCCGAAATCTCCTCCAATCTGCATGCTGGTATCAGCAATGGCGAATTTCGGCAGTACTGGAGTTCCTTATGGTCGGAGACTGGTCGATTTCAGGGAAACACTAGCTGGCTTAGGGACATTGAGCACCAGGCTTCCGAAATCGTTGAGATGAGAACTGATCTTTTCACAGTCGAGGAAATTTCCAACATTGTCAAAAACACTAGTAACTGGAAAGCGCCAGGACCCGACCGACTTCACAACTTCTGGGTTAAACAGTTTACATCATGTTTCCCAAGTCTGGCTAGATGTTTTTCGGAGGCACTGGAGGATCCCGTCAAGATACCTACTTTTCTCACTCAAGGCAATTCCTATATGCTTCACAAAAGAGGAGATCGCAGCAAGCCAGATAACTACAGACCCATTACGTGTTTGTCAGTGTTGTACAAGCTATTCACTTCGCTTGTTAATAATGCGATATATCGTCATTGTGAAGCCAATAACATTCTGGAAGAAGAACAGAAAGGCTGCTCTCGAGGATCTGCGGGATGCAAACATCAACTCACCATAGACGCTGTAGTGTTAAAGCAAGCCCAAGCGAGGAGAAGGAATTTGAGTCTATGTTATATCGACTACCAGAAGGCCTTCGATACGGTGCCCCACGATTGGCTTGTGAAAGTACTGGAGATTTATAAGATCTGCCCAAAAATAAAAGCTGCGCTCCAACATCTTATGAGTACATGGAGAACGAATATTCTTATAAACAACATCAATGCTGGAACCGTAAAAATATCGAGGGGGATATTTCAGGGAGATGCCCTGTCGCCGATGTGGTTTTGTATGGCACTGAATCCTCTTTCTACTCTTTTGAAAAACACCAACATAGGATACAGACCTGCAATGAGGAATCCGCGAAAATTGTCCCATTTATTGTATATAGATGATCTGAAGCTATTTAGCGAGAACCAAAACCAACTTCACTCGCTCATAGATATAGTGCGCTCCTTCAGCAGAGATATTGACATGTCCTTTGGTCTCGATAAATGCGCTATCATCAACATCAAGAAGGGTAAAATGGAGAACACCCAGGAACAATTTCAGGACATCTGCAGTTTGTTGCCAGAAGAGACCTACAAGTATCTGGGCATTACTCAAAATCAACGGATTGACCACACCCGTTTGAAAGCTGAGTTCACTGCGAAATATAAAAACAGGGTTACCAAAGTGCTCAACACCAAGCTGTCTGCTAAAAACCAGATCGATGCCTTGAACTCTTGGGCCACGCCAGCACTGACTTACACATTCGGAGTCTTGAAGTGGTCAGATGCTGATTTGAATGAGTTGGACCGACTAACCCGTCGCCTAATGACAAAATTCAGATGTCTGCACACCAATGCATCGGTGAAAAGGCTGTATCTTCCTAGAAGAGATGGCGGACGAGGTCTGTTGAACATCTATAGACTCTGCAGAACTCAGGAGAAAAACTTGAGACGGCGAATGCTCGAATCTGAAGATAGCCTGATGAAATTGGTGACAACAGAAGATAAGGGATACACACCTCTGAACCTACAACACAGAGAACTGACGTTCGATATCTCTACCAGAAGCGAAGATAGAAGTCTATGGCGAGAACAAGCATTGCACGGCAGATTTCCCAAGCACCTTGAGGGGGAAAATGTCGATAAATTAGCTTCTTTGTCGTGGTTGAATGCGGGACACTTGTATCCTGAAACTGAGGGATTTCTGACGGCTATCCAAGATCGAGTTATAAGAACTCGCAACTACGAGAAACACTGTTTGAAGCTTAACGTGGAGGACAAATGCAGGAAGTGCGGCGCAGTTGGCGAATCTATTGAACATGTAATCGCCGGCTGCCGAGTTCTTGCCGACAACGCATATCTGGGCCGACACAACCAAGTGGCAAAAATTGTTCACCAGCAGTTAGCTCTTCGGCATGGTTTTTTGGATACTTGTCCACCATATTATAAGTATCAACCTGCAGCAGTGTTGGAAACGGACGCAGCGGTTCTATATTGGGACAGACCCATAACAACGGATAGAACAGTGGACTACAATAGACCGGACCTTGTGTTCATTGAGAAGGATCAGAAGTATGGGGTGATAATTGATGTGGCAGTACCATTGACTCATAACATCGGAAAAACGGAGTCCGAAAAAATAACGAAATACGAGAACTTGGCAATAGAACTGAAGAATATGTGGCAATTGTCGAAAGTCACTATTATACCATTGGTGATTTCGGCTGAGGGAGTCATGTCAAAATCATTCAAGAGGAATCTTCAAAAGATCGAATTATCCCAGAGGATCGTGGGATATGCACAACAGGCTGTAGCATTGCAAACCTGTCACATCGTGCGGAAATTCCTGAACTAGTGGGAGGAACTGAAATGTTTTTTCACTGGTTCATAGGAGAAATACCAGCTCAAGCTGAGAACGGGAGACCGATGAAGAAGAATAATAATAATAACCGCACGGGTGTGGTGTGGTTTCTGCCATGCCACATGGGGGGTGACGTCCCCACGGCCCGAGTTACCTGGGCCACCAAGGGTAAATGGTGGCAAACCCATGAAAATGGTGAATGAATCGAGCCTCGGAAAAGAGTCGCTGCCTGGGGAGCGCCAGGGCATGTCCGGAGCCGACGCTAGACATGACAGCATGCGATCCGTCGGTGGCAGGGTGCTGAGGAAGCGGGCCCCTGTCATTCAACAAAATACAGCTCCACCCGAACATCGGGAAGTGGAATCCCAAAACATGGCAGAAGATCCAAATGCCACTTCACCTGCTGGCTCGACCACCGTGAGGAGGACTGCCCGCAGGGGAGCTCGCAACGCACGTATCAAGTGGAGCCGCGAAATGAATATTGAAGTAATGCGAGCTTTTCATTACGTGAACAATTGCGATGACAGACCACTTCCTGGATGGAGATACTCCCTCTACACCGAGTTCACCAAGAGACATCCAGAACTTCAGTTAACAGAAGGAAACATTGCTGATCGTAAAAATGTTATAATACGAAAAGGCTACTTGACAAGACAGGAACTGGATGAGATCAAAAGAGAAATGGGCTACACAATCAATCAAGATCAGATTGTCGGCAATCATAATGAAGAACCTAGCGAGCCCCTAGAGACACCAGCAGAAACGGCAAGAGTTCCTGTCACCCGAACTGCTCACCAAGAGTGCCCACAATATCGCCAACTGTATGACACCTTCTTTGGTAACCTGGCGCAATACGAAACTACTGATCCGCTCAACCGCCCCATCCTTCCAAAATTGAAGTTCAACTCTACGGCCAAGAATAACATCGAATGGCTCAACGAAATATTGGCAGAACATCTCAGCACTCAATGGACGTTGGAACAAGTCCACTTATCTCTGTACTGTGCTGCCATCACAGTAATCGGACAAAATGGGCAAAAGATCTACATCCCCAGAACCAGTGAACAGAAAGTTAAAAATGAAACTCCAGCCTGGAAAAAAAGATTAATGCAGGACGTCGATTAACTTCGAGGGAAAGTTGATGTCTTGGATGAGTTCCTGAGGAATAATAAATCGCGTAAAGTATTAAACAAAGTGCGGAAAATAGCCACATCCGCAGGGCTGGACCTGGAATCTCCACGACATAGAGAGTTGGTGGTTGACCTAAAAGATCGCCTAAGACAACAAGCTAAAGCGAAAGGTGCACGACTACGAAGATACAACGAGTTAACAAAGCGAAAACAACAAAACGCTGAATATGCGAGAGACAGAAAGAAGTTCTTCAGAAGTCTTGAAAAGCCCTCCGAAATCTCCTCCGATCAACAAGCTGACATCAATAATGACGAATTTCGGCAATATTGGAGTTCTCTATGGTCGGAGAGTGGTCAACTTCGGAGGAATACTAGCTGGCTGAGGGACATTGAACAGCATGCATCCGAAATCGTTGAAATGAGGACTGATATTTTCACTGTCGAGGATATTTCCAACATTATCAAAAACACTAGTAACTGGAAAGCGCCAGGACCCGATCGACTTCAAAACTTCTGGGTTAAACAGTTTCCAGCATGTTTCCCAAGTCTGGCTAGATGTTTTTCGGAGGCGCTGGAAGACCCCTTAAAAATTCCAGCTTTCCTCACTCAAGGCAATACCTACATGCTCCACAAAAAAGGAGACCTCAACAATCCAGAAAACTACAGACCAATAACGTGTTTGTCAGTGGTGTACAAGCTGTTCACGTCGCTTGTAAATAATGCGATATATCGTCATTGTGAAGCCAATAATATTCTGGAAGAAGAACAGAAAGGCTGCTCTCGAGGATCTGCAGGATGCAAACATCAACTCACTATAGACGCTGTAGTGTTAAAGCAAGCCCAAGCGAGAAGGAGAAATCTAAGTCTTTGTTATATCGACTACCAGAAGGCCTTTGATACGGTGCCCCACGATTGGCTTGTGAAAGTGCTCGAGATTTATAAGATCTGCCCGAAAATACAAGCCGTTCTCCAACATCTTATGAGTACATGGAGAACTTATATTCTTATAAACAACATCAATGCTAGAACCGTAAAAATATCGAGGGGGATATTTCAGGGAGATGCCCTGTCACCGATGTGGTTTTGTATGGCACTGAACCCTCTGTCTACTCTTTTGAAAAACACCAACATAGGATATAGACCAGCAATGAGGAATCCGCGAAAACTATCCCACTTATTGTATATAGATGACCTGAAACTATTCGGCGAGAACCAAAAACAACTTCACTCGCTGATAGATATAGTGCGCTCCTTCAGCACAGACATTGACATGTCTTTCGGTCTCGATAAATGCGCCATAGTCAACATCAGAAAGGGTAAAATGGAGAACACTCAGGAACAATTTCAGGACATCCACAGTTTGTTGCCAGAAAAGACCTACAAGTATCTGGGTATTCCTCAAAACCAACGGATTGATCACACCCGTTTGAAGGCTGAGTTCACTGCAAAATATAAAAACAGGGTAACCAAAGTGCTCAACACCAAACTGTCTGCTAAAAATCAGATCGATGCCTTAAACTCTTGGGCTACGCCAGCTCTGACCTACACTTTCGGAGTCTTGAAGTGGTCAGATGCTGATCTGAATGAGTTGGACCGACTCACACGTCGCCTAATGACGAAGTTCCGATGTCTGCACACCAATGCATCGGTGAAAAGGCTCTATCTACCCAGGAGAGATGGCGGACGAGGTCTCTTGAACATCTACAAACTCTGCAGAACCCAGGAGAAAAACTTGAGGCAGCGACTGCTCGAATCTGAAGATAGCCTGATGAAATTGGTGACAACAGAGGATAAGGGATACACACCTCTGAACCTACAACACAGAGAACTGACATTCGATATCACCACGAGAAGAGAAGATATAAGTATATGGCGGGAACAAGCTCTGCACGGCAGATTTCCTAAACACCTTGAGGGAGAAAATGTCGATAAATTAGCTTCTTTGTCGTGGTTGAATGCGGGACAATTGTATCCTGAAACTGAGGGATTCCTGACGGCTATCCAAGACCGAGTTATAAGAACTCGCAACTATGAGAAGCACTGTTTGAAGCTGAACGTGGAGGACAAATGCAGAAAGTGCGGCGCGGTTGGCGAGTCTATTGAACATATAATCGCAGGTTGTCGAGTTCTTGCCGACAACGCATACCTGGGCCGACACAACCAAGTGGCAAAAATTGTTCACCAGCAGTTAGCTCTTAGACATGGTTTTTTGGATACTTGTCCGCCATATTATAAGTATCAACCTGCAGCAGTGTTGGAAACGGACACAGCGGTTCTCTATTGGGACAGACCCATAACAACGGATAGAACAGTGGACTACAATAGACCGGACCTGGTATTCATTGAGAAGGATCAGAAGTATGGGATAGTCATTGATGTGGCAGTACCATTGACTCATAACATCGGAAGAACGGAGTCCGAAAAAATAACGAAGTACGAGAATTTGGCAATAGAACTGAAGAATATGTGGCAATTGTCGAAAGTCACTATAATACCATTGGTGATTTCGGCTGAGGGAGTCATGTCAAAATCATTCAAAAGAAATCTTCAAAAGATCGAATTATCCCAGAGGATCGCGGGATATGCACAACAGGCTGTAGCATTGCAAACCTGTCACATCGTGCGGAAATTCCTGAACTAGTGGGAGGAACTGAATTGTTTTTTCACTGGTTCATAGAGATGATACCAGCTTGAGCTGAGACCGGGAAACCGATGATGAAGAATAATAATAATAATGTTTATTTTCAACATGGTTACAAAATTTTACAATTTACAACAATGAGAAAATTTGTCAAAATAACAGGGAATAACTTATCAACTATATCGCTTTAATCTACAATATACAATGAATTCTTCTAAACAGTACGGTTCACAGTCTATGCTTAAATCACGAATGCTTCTCTTATATTCTCTAAAGTCTTTTAGTCGTTGTATGTTCTTAGGTATGGAATTAAAGATTTTCATGCACATGTACAAAGGCTGGTTTTGACTCAAAGATAGCCTGTACTGCGGATATATATAGGGATCCATTTGTCTGGTTGAATTTTTATTTTCAAACTCACAAAAAAGTTCACAATGTTTCACTATAAATAACAAACATTCATATATAAATAGACCAGTTACGGTCATAATCTTGTTCGCTTTGAAGAGACCACGCCATGACTCCCTATACCGTTTATGACACAATATTCTCAAAGCCCATTTTTGAAACTTAAATATTTTATCGGAAATTTTTAAATTACCCCAAAACATAACACTATAAACGATGAGTGACTGAAAGTTGGCAAAATATACCACCCATAGTGTTTGCCTGTCTACGTAATTCCTCAGGATACTTAACTGATAAAGAACAGGTATCAATCTCTTCCCTACAGAATCTACCTGGGTGCCCCATTTCATGTTACTATCCAATATAATTCCCAGGAACTTTGAGTTATTATTAATTGAAATATTGAAATAATGTCTTGAAAGATCCATTTAAATTATGTAAATCTGATTTTAAGCTCAATTCATCATTAAAATATTGTAATCTATTGAAAAACACTGAGAAAGTTGTTATAAACACTGACATTGTTCCTGTAAACAAAAGAGGGGATTTTATATGCGAGGAAAAAAAAAAATTTAGGCATTATTTTACCATTAAAATTTCAGTTCCAACAAATTTTCGAAAAAATATACGACTTAGGCCGGGTTTCACCAACGATTTTAATCTCGATTAAGTCGGTAAACGATAATTTTCTGTGGTTTTCCAGTCAAAAATCAATCGGTAATCTCAGTTATCTCGTTAAACCAGATTAAAATGTTTGGTGAAACCGGGCCTCAGATGAATGTATACAATTTCTAAGAAAAACGGAAATCAATGATTCCATAAATTGCTTCTCACAAAGCAGATTATGGCAGGAAAAATTGAAATTTTTCAATGACTATTCCACTCATTTCATTTTGAGTGAGGAATTTTCCTTAGCAACACTTGTTTCTCATCGATAAAACATGGTAACGGGCAAAATCAACAACTTGGTTTTTCAGCGACAAAATTTTTGACGTTTCTCAAATTCATAGATAGCTTCGGGAATGAATACCATAGAGAAAACAAACAACGTTTAGTTGATCTATGATGAATACTTATTTCTCAAATAGCACAATACAAGCCCAATGTGACTATCTTCAGACACATTTTCTCGAGAAATAGTCATTTCGAATACCACTCGAGATGAAATTTAAGCAGGTAAAATTTCTCTCTTGTAATATTCAAGTTTGTTGCTTCACGGCAATTTCGCTCATGACATTTTTCCAAAATCACTCGCCTGACGGCTCGTGATTTTGATACAAATGTCATTCGCGAAATTGCCGAGAAGCAACAAACTTTCATTTTACAATCGAGAAATTTTGCCGGCAAAATTTCATCTCTAGTGGTATTATATATGACTATTCCACTCATTCCATTTTTAGTGAGCAATTTTCCTTAGCAACACTTGTTTTTCATCGATAAAACATGGTAACGGGCAAAATCAACAACTTGGTTTTTCAGTGACAAAATTTTTGACGTTTCTCATGACATTTTTCCAAAATCACTCGCCTGACGGCTCGTGATTTTGATACAAATATCATTCGCGAAATTGCCGAGAAGCAACAAACTTTCATTTTACAATCGAGAAATTTTGCCGGCAAAATTTCATCTCTAGTGGTATTATATATGACTATTCCACTCATTCCATTTTTAGTGAGCAAGTTTCCTTAGCAACACTTGTTTTTCATCGATAAAACATGGTAACGGGCAAAATCAACAACTTGGTTTTTCAGTGACAAAATTTTTGACGTTTCTCAAATTCATAGATAGCTTCGGGAATGAATAGCATAGAGAAAACAAACAACGTTTAGTTGATCTATGATGAATACTTATTTGTCAAATAGCGCAATACAAGCCCAATGTGACCATCTTCAGACACATTTTCTCGAGAAATAGTCATGTCGAATACCACTCGAGATGAAATTTAAGCAGGTAAAATTTCTCTCTTGTAATATTCAAGTTTGTTGCTTCTCGGCAATTTCGCTCATGACATTTTTCCAAAAACTTTCATTTTACAATCGAGAAATTTTGCCGGCAAAATTTCATCTCTAGTGGTATTATATATGATGAAATTGTAATCCCATATTTCTTATATTCAGATGATTTTGAAATAAATAATCCTCTTGGAAGTCATTCAACTTGCCAAGCGCTGACGTCATTCTACTATTCTTTTCCGTTGTTTCAAAGGAGTAACTCCAAACTGAAAGATATTTTTCTGGCTGGAATTTTCAAAGCTTCTGACATAAAAAAATTTGGAAATAACACATGCCTCGATGTTCTCAGCAATGAAATTAATTCTTTGCTAAATGAAGGTGTTACAATAAATTCTAGATCGGGAAGTGTCAGAGTACATTTTGTTTTGGGTCTCGTTTTGGGGGACAATCTAGGTATAAACAGTATCTTAGGGTTTTCTTCAAGCTTTAATTGTAACTATTTCTGCAGATTCTGCAGAATGCATAGAACGGTCTGTAAGTTAAGTAATAGAATATGTGATTCACTATTGAGGAATGAAGAAAATTACGACAGTGATATCAAGTTGAACGACTTATCTAAAACTGGTATTAGAGAAATTTCTGCACTTAACAGAATCAAGGCTTTTCATGTTGTACGAAATTTTGCTGTAGACATGATGCACGACATATTCGAAGGCATTTGTCATTACAATTTATGCCAAATCATAATTTATTTTACAGACACATTGAAACTTTTCAGTTTAGAGCAACTCAATGTTAGAAAACAATATTTTGATTATGGTAGAACCGAAATTGGAAATATTTCTCCTGAAATTGAAACACATCATCTTCAAAGACGTCGTTTGAAAATGTCTGCAAGAGAATAAATGATGTGCTTTGTTCATTTCTTTCCATTAATTATTGGTGATATAGTACCAGAAAACAACGATGTTTGGATTTTTTATTAGAATTTGTAGAAATAATCGATATTCTCCTATCCTCCAGTATCAGTTTAGATTTTTTGAATCGTTTACAGTTTCTAATTGAAAGGCATTTAGATATGTATTGCAAATTTTTTCAAGATACCTTAAAACCAAAACATCACTTTCTCTTACATTATCCAATGGTCATAAAGTACTCCGGTCCACCAAGATTTTACTGGTCTTTCACATTCGAATCGAAACATAAAGAATTCAAAAGATATGCCAACATAACAAACTCAAGGGTCAATATTCCTGTAACCATTTCAAATAAATATCAACTTAAATTTGCTCATCAGATAATGAATACCGACAAAACTGCAGATTTCACTTTTCCAGAACAGAATAAAATAAATTCCGAAAACGTAGAATTTGTTTATGATATTTTAAAAGATAAATTTGCTGAATTTTATACCGCTGTAAGATATAACGAAGTATTGTACAGGAGGGATGATTATTTCTCCAAGTTCCAGCAAACAATATTTATTTATAAAATCACTGAGTTTATCATTTCATCTGATAAAGGAGTTTATGTAGTTTGTGAAGAAATGGAATCTGACTACAATGAACATTTCTCTGCTTACGAAATTAAGGATTCAATGAAATCTGGTAAAAAGTTAGTTAACTTTAGACACTACATTTCTGGTCCACCTATTCATGTTAACAAAACAGCAACTTGTAAGAAATTCCTGAGGTTGAAAGAATATTTTTGTTAGAAATTTCATTAAGAACTCAACCGGACCTGTAACAGTTTGAATGCCTTCACGTAGATATATATACTGAATAGATTTGGTACAAATCATTGTAACACTGTCAAGACACGGGTTGTTTGTATTTTCCCTCAAAATATATCTTGCAGTTGAAAATCTAATATTATTTTCATCCTATCGATCTACTGCTATAAAAAGTGATATAAGGACTTTAAAGAGGTTGGTGGTTTTTTTAAATACAATAATTTTCACTGGCAAACATACCTTTTTTCAAGATTATCAGAACGTGTATAATGGAGTCCTTTCCAAACACAAGTTGGTCACTTCTTAACACTAGTTGGCAGCTAGAAGGATCAGAAAATTTTCTAAATGAAGCTACTGAAATCATGCTAAACAGTAAATCTGAAGCAGAGTATTCACTGACGGATATTTCTGAGAATACACCAAACAAACACTTACAAGACAAAGCGATAGAAGAAAATGTAGCTAGCCTTCTGCAAATCTGCAGAAGAGGGAGGTTTAAGAATTGGAAGAGCATTTCATTAGTCAGTTGGATAAAATATTGTTTGAAGAAATATTCAAGGAAGCGTTTTGTTTTCCAGATAATAAAGTTGACTTGAAATCTTTGAAGTATGCAAGACTCCATCAGCTACCGGATTTGCTTCAGAATATACCTTGGGGAATCAAAGTCAAGTTTGAATATTGCCTGTTTGAATGGCAAAAACAAATTGTAATACTTATACTGAAATAATACATCAAACGTTAACAGTTTATTTTTAGGGTACCGATCCGATTAGGTACAGCAAACAGAAAACAGATGTACCAAAAGAAACCTTGACATGCAATAATCCGGATATGTCGTTACTGAAAGATCGATGTACTGAAGTGGTATGGGATGCAAATGATCACAATAAAGGTAGTATCTTACAATTATTTTTTCAGACTGACATAAAAGAGGTGTTGGGGAATTACAATGAGGGGAAAACAATACTGAAGCTTCGAGATCAGAATAAGAAGGAACTCCAAGATGCCCAGAGACAAATTATGGTCGATAAAATCGTGGACTACTTCATCCAAAATAATAAGAAAATGTCAGTCTCAATAGCTAAGAATTTAACAGGCCAAATTCCATATTTATTGCCTGAAGAAATTAAGGCAAAAAACTTTCATTAATTTCGTATTTATATGTTTTATTTTCAATTCTTGCAGGAATATTACTTCGCTCCTCAAAAAAATAAGGCCCCTAAAGAAAAACTTTTAGCAAAGTATTATAATAATGTCAGAAAACTTAAATCAATTGGGCTTATGGAGACACTGTCAGCCAAGAGAAGACTGTCTCCAGATTCGCCAGGTATTCAAATTATTTTCATACGTGTTTCAAACACAAAATATGTATTGAGTACTTTTATTATTATATTTACATATAATATTCTTCATTATATCATTATATTTATAAATACTTTACTTTTACGTTTCGATAGTAACACTTGAAGCTGAGGAAGGTGCCGAAACTCTGAAGGAAAAGCTGAGGTAAATGAAACTTATAAAAGAAGAAGAGAGATGGGACGAAATAAAGGATTTATGGAAGAAGTGCCAAATATATAGAAGGAAATATTTAGTTGAAGATGAAAGCAAGAATCTGATAACTATTTTCAACGAATGGCCTCTATATAGACACCCTCTGGGGTACACCTTGGTATAAATTCGTTCTTTCGAATCTTTCAAATCATAATTGCATTCTTCATGATTCATGAAGATAATCGAATATTTGTTTTCAGATCGATATAGATTTCGAATATTTATTTCCTGCTGCAGGCAGCATATATTCGAGGTGGCAAATATTTGCCGATGAGGTTTTAGATGTTTTCTCCCATAAAATAAAAGAAAAGAAGTCTCTTCAGCTTCTGGAAAAATTGAAGACACAAAAGGATATTTCTGAAGATTTGTTCAAAATACATAAAAATATTCACCGTTGCCCAACATGAAAATAATGGAAATTCGATTTTGATTCTCGAAGTTTCATCGCATGTGTATTTAAAATTGTTACACTGAGCAATTTTAACTTCTTGATACTGAATTGTAATATTTATTTCAGATGGACTAAATATTGGTATATTGCTGCTTCTGCACGCAACCATACCTCCAACATCTAAGAAAACCCAAAAATTCGGCCCAAAAAAGTATTAATAAAATTCACAATTACTGACTCTCAAGACGCATTCATGATCATGGGTTCCAGTGCTGCGGAAGTAGAGACTAAGCTCTTAGCATTGAAAAACAAAAACATGCCCATTCAACCACATCTAGTCGTCATTTATGACGACAATTTCTTGAATCCGAAACAATATTTAGTGTGCTGTGACCAAATTAAATATACATTTTTTTCTTCAAGTTCGGCAATAAACAGTTGTTTTCAAATTTTTATACCTTCAATTCAAATTATCCGTTAGAATGTTTGGCCGTATGGCAATTTTTCCAAATTTATTTTTTCGATATAAAAACTGAGCACGATGTGGTTCTACCGTACATCAATATGTTCATAAATGCACTGAAGAAAAAAATTGAAATGTGAAGTAGATAAGAGACTTCCATCGATTTTGTATATGAATAATAATACCTATGTTTACCTCATTTCTTAGAAAAAAAGTATTATAATTGTGTTATTTTTATGAATTATATTTTATTTTTCTATTTTAATGAACTCATCATTATAAATTAGTTTGTTTCAACTGACCTATACCTAGACATTGAATATACATTCAATATATAACTAAATACTGAATAATAATGTGACGTGATCTTCATTTTCATTATTGAATAATAATATTTTCAGGAAGCTGACATCACAGCAATATCGTAAATTCAGCAACATTTACTGGATGCAGTTGTTCCAT
This sequence comes from Adalia bipunctata, assembly GCA_910592335.1. Lineage (NCBI taxonomy): Eukaryota > Metazoa > Arthropoda > Insecta > Coleoptera > Coccinellidae > Adalia > Adalia bipunctata. The sequence goes on along the minus strand of OU342950.1, from coordinate 47,693,726 downwards.
AAGTCGGTTGTCTGCCTCTTTGCATTTTTAACAATTTCACTGATAAATCGTTAATAATTGTTTTCTATAAATTAAATCGAATATTCTGAATGAAGCAAAATATATTCTATGGAGAATAATATTCAGATAATAGTTAAATAATATAGTATGAATATGAATATTACATTCTAACAATATAATAAAACCCTCTACCATAACAAAAAAAATACTATTGTCGAAAAAGTATGAATTTGTATATTTAACAATCCCACTTTCCATCGTACAAAAAGCAGTGTTATTGAAATCATTATATTAAACAATTTCGATCAACCTCAGGGGCGGAGCTAGGAATTTTTTGAGGGGGGGGCGATTCCAAAGTAACACAGTAATAATTCTCGAATAAACCAGCAAAAATTATATTTTCAAAGAACGAATTCTAATCCCGAGGGGGGGGCGAAACCACCTTCGCCCCCCCCCCTAAATCCGCCACTGATCAACCTAACAGTATATTTTCATTAACGTGAAAGAATATATTATTCATGTTAAAAAAAGATATTGTTATGAATATCTATATGTTCGTTAAACCTGACAATTGTGATATTAGCGGAAGAACTATTTTATTATAATGGTAACAGAAAATTCTTTATCTACAACAAGTTTGCATTCAATGGGGCAGCTAACAAAAGTGCTTCTGTTAATATAATAGAATTTCAGATTGACCAAATAGGGATCTTCATTTTGTATCTCTACATACATTTTTCGTTGTATTTACTAGAATAATTTTCTGAGTGCGATATGGAAAGTATAAAATATGTCAGTTCCAGAGCGAGAACGTTCGCAAAATGAACTATTACACTAGATATGTTGTTGTTACATCGAAAAAGTCTGAACTACCCAGAATTCATGTAGTATGTTGAACACACTGTATATTTCGTACGTGATATAATAAGATTAGTGCGACCTCCCTTCAAGACCTTAAGCGGCACGTGAAGCCAGAGCTCTAGGTCTCATCATTGCCAGTTATGTTATCAAATATAATGTTATTAAAACAAGTAAACAATTATAAAATACTAGCTGGCCCGGCGAACTTTGTTTCGCCTAAATAATACCTATACCATAGCCATCTTTATCTTAAGAAGGCCGTGCCTATACTTACAGTAGATTTCACAACGCAATCACCAGTGATCGAAGATCAACGGCTTGGTTAGATTTCTGAACTGTCAAATCGAGTATTCTAGATCAAGCTCCGATCACCGGTGATATGCTTTGTGAAACCCCCGTTAAAGTTGTTTAAACTTACCATTGCTATTTTTTCAAGCAGGAGATAAATTAGGCATAATAAAAGTTCTGTCAAATGTCAACTGTCATCTGTCAAACGTCATCTGTCAAACGTCATCTGTCAAACGTCATCTGTCAAACGTCATCTGTCAAACGTCATCTGTCAAACGTCATCTATCAAACGTCATCTGTCAAATGTCATCTGTCAAACGTCATCTGTCAAATGTGGCTCCGATGGAAGTAGCCCAAACTCCCACCAAGGCGAAGGAAGAACCTGAGCCAGAAAACACATCGGCTCAAATGAAGGGCCAACAACAAAAAAGAAGATCGCCTCTACTCCGGCAGGAGAATGACAGGCGACCTATTCCCCGAAACAAGGGGAAGCCGTGGAAGCACCATGGCGGAGACCGCAAGGAACTCCATTAAGTGCCTCCAAATCAACCTCCATCATGCCAAGGCTGCTACAGATGCGGCCCTCTGGAGGTTGATCAAACAAGACCTCGATATCGTATTAGTCCAAGAGCCTTGGGTCATGGGAAACAAGATAAAAGGACTACCAAACGGTTCAGGTAAACTAATTTATCATGAAGGAGTGGCTGCGCCTAGAACGGCACTCTATATCAATAAGAATATACAATATCTGCCTCTTTCTAGATTCATACAACGCGACATTGCAGCAATAATCCTAGATGTCCGACTTCCCGGAGGTAACGTCAAAGTTGTTATAGCTTCAACGTACCACCATGAGGAGGAAGCATCCCCACCCGAGGAGGTGGCCAAATTAGTGACATATTGCAAAAAGATGAATATGCAATTCATCATTGGATGTGATAGCAACGCACACCACACAGTCTGGGCGAGCTCCAATATCAACAAAAGAGGTGAGTACCTTTTAGATTTTCTTACAACTGAAGGGGTGGGAGTAGCAAATCGGGGTACTGAACCTACGTTCCGTAATGCGATCAGGGAGGAGGTATTAGACCTTACCCTTGTCAGCCCAGCCCTACATCACAAAATATCTAACTGGCATGTCTCAGACGAGGCTTCTCTCTCTGATCATAGACAGATCCGGTTTGACATCGACATCGAACCAAAATTACAGGAGTCTAAAAGAAATCCCAGAAGGACGGACTGGGAGCGCTATCGTGTACTGTTGGAAGACGACGAAGATCTCTCAGGGGTCCGGGGCATGGACTCTGTGGATGGCATAGACCTGGCTGCGGAGCACCTCCAAGGCCGAATTCTGACGGCTTATGAGGATAGCTGCCCGCTAAGGCGGTCGACATCCAATAGGGACGTGCCCTGGTGGAACTCCAATCTAGCAAAGCTACGGAAAAAAGCCCGCAAGCTATATAACAAGTGGTCTAACTCCAGGGCACTGGAGGACAAGACCGCATATAGAGCGGCAACAACCAAATATAGTAAAGAATTGCGTGAAGCCAAGAGAAAATCATGGCGTACCTTCTGCCAAAACATTGAGGACACGCCAACGGCCTCCAGACTACATAAGGCCCTATCAAAAGATCATAGCAATGGTCTGGGACAGCTAAAGGGAATGGACGGTGAGATGACTGGCACAGACGACGAAACGTTGTCACTCATGCTAGAAACTCACTTTCCGGGTTCTCGAATCTTTCATGGCAGCAAACCGAGTCAAGGTGTCTCGGCACCCAGACGAGGTGCCAGAAAGATAGCTGCCAAACTCTTCACAAAAGAAAGGATTCAATGGGCAATAGAATCCTTCAAACCTTATAAATCTCCAGGCGGGGATGGCATGTACCCGGTGATGCTTCAGAGGGGACTGCAGGTCCTATTACTGGACCTCGTGAACCTTTTTCGTCGAAGCTTCATCTGGGGATATATCCCAGAATGCTGGCGGGACGTGAGAGTGAGTTTCATTCCTAAGGCTGGCAAACGGCCGGGGACTGATGCTAAATCATTCCGCCCCATCAGCCTCTCCTCCTTTCTCTTGAAAGCGATGGAGAAGATAATTGATCAGGATATCAGAGCGGGACTACTGTCTAAGTACCCTCTGCATAAAGATCAATATGCATACCAGGCAGGAAAATCAACAATCTCTGCTCTCCATAGCCTCACCAGGAAACTGGAGAAGACCTTGGAATACAAAGAGATTGCCTTATGTGCTTTTATTGATATTGAAGGCGCGTTCTCGAATACGCCACGACAGTCCATTCACCGTGCGCTGGTCAGAAGGGGTGTGGAGCCGGCAACGGTGACTTGTATTATGGCATCGCTGAGCAGCCGGATAATCAATATGCAACTTGGCGCGACGTCCCTAACTGCGACACCCGGAGACGGGTGCCCACAGGGGGGTTGTTTATCACCACTATTGTGGTCACTGGTCGTCGACGACCTCTTAAAAATACTTTCGGAAGCGGGTTTCGAGATTTGTGGGTATGCCGATGATCTTGTGATAGTGGTTCGGGGTAAGCATGATAACACGGTCAGTGATCGGATGCAAGCCGCTCTAACCCTAACTCACGAGTGGTGTATCCGAGAAGGTCTCAATATAAATCCCAAAAAGACAATACTAGTGCCATTTACCAGGAGAAAGAAATTTTCTCTCAAGGCATTAATAATGAACGGGACTGCCCTAACCCCAACGAACCAGACCAAATATCTAGGTGTTATATTCGATCAAAAACTCTCTTGGAGTCCACACCTCGAGGCTGTGATCAGTAAGGGCCAGCAAGCTCTCTTCACATGCCAGAGAATGGTCGGAAAAACGTGGGGGCTTAAACCAGAACTGACCAACTGGATCTACAAATCCATCGTTCGGCCAATCATTAGCTATGCAGCTCTCATTTGGTGGCCGAGAGCAAAACTAGTTTCAGGGCAATTAGCCCTGGAAAAACTACAACGAACAGCGTGCCTATCTATCATAGGAGCAACACGCTCTTGTCCAACTGCTGCCATGCAGGTCATCTTGGACCTGCCTTCCCTAGATATCTTTCTGGAAGGTGAGGCGGCCAGGTGGGCTCTCAGGATGGCAAAAGAACAAGAACTGAAAACTGGCGACTACTCAGGACACCTTCGTATTCTTAATGAGTGCAAGGGGCTCCAAGATGTGGTCACAGATAACCTACCACTGAGACTCGAGTTTCAGAAAAACTTCAACACGACATTTCCAAGTCGTGAACAATGGGCTAATAATGAAGTGGTTTTCCCCAAAGGGTCTGCGGTATTCTATACCGATGGCTCGAAAACCGAAGATGGACGAGTGGGAGCCGGTGTACACGGTCCCTTGATCCAATTAGCCATACCTATGGGTTCTTGCCCTTCGGTGTTTCAAGCAGAAACATTTGCCATTAGGGAATGCGTTGCGCTGTGTACAAGACGCAACTACCGGAGGGCAAGAATATACATAATATCGGATAGCAAAGCAGCCCTGCTAGCGCTTGACTCTCCAATAGTTAGGTCAAAGTTAGTCTGGGAATGTAAAACGTCCCTCAACACACTCGGAGAAAGAAACCAGGTCAACCTTATTTGGGTACCTGGCCACTCCGGGATAGATGGCAATGAAGCGGCAGACCGACTTGCCAGGGAAGGGGGGTCTATTCCCTTCACCGGTCCAGAGCCATTCTGTGGCTTCCCAGCCAGCCATCAAGCGATGGCGGTTAAGAAATGGGAACAAAAGAGAAAGCTTACGTTCTGGCAAACGATCAATGGCCAAAGACAGGCCAAGTCATTTCTCTCCTACTCGACGAGCTGGACTAAAAAAGTTCTCTCACTCAGTAAACAGGAACTGAGGAAACTAACAGGCGCACTCACGGGACACTGTCCCGTGAGGTATCACCTGAAGAACATAGGTAAGTCGCTGGAAGACACATGTCGCTTCTGCCAAGAAGCCACTGAGACAGCCAAGCACTTGTTATGCGAATGTGAAGCTGTTCATCGGAAAAGACTACAACACCTTGACTTCTGGTTTCTAAAGCCGGAACAAGTGATGGATGTAGCCCCCAGAAAGGTGATAAAGTTCATGGAGACACTATTGCCTGACTGGTAAACAGCGCGGGGATGCACAATAGATCTTTAGGTCAAGGTGCTTGCGAGTTCATATGATCTTCCGCCCCTCCTCTAATCTAATCTAATCTAATCTAATCTGTCAAATGTCATCTGTCAAATGTCATCTGTCCAACGTCATCTGTCAAACGTCATCTGTCAAACGTCATCTTTCAAACGTCATCTGTGAAATGTCATCTGTCAAACGTCATCTGTCAAACGTCATCTGTCAAATGTCATCTGTCAAATGTCATCTGTCAAATGTCATCTGTCAAATGTCATCTGTCAAATGTCATCTGTCAAACGTCATCTTTCAAACGTCATCTGTCAAATGTCATCTGTCAAACGTCATCTTTTCCATGGATATGAGCTGTCACACAAAATAGAAATACAAAAATAATATGTCAATTACTAATTATGGGCAATTTTGAATTCAGTTATTTCCGCAAACATAAATCAAAAACATTTCAAAAATATACAGAAAAGATGAAAATGGACAATTCACGATAGATGCTGATCGTCACAATCCGATTTACTTTACATTCCGGTAAAAATTCACTGTTCCACCAACTTGATCTGATAATAGCCTTCCATGTTCTATGCAAATTACACAATAATTGTATACATCGCCATTTATACTCTAGTCTAGTCTATACCATTTCTGAATTTCCTACCCTTCAAGAAAATGAAATCCACCGTTGCCAGACTACTTCATGGCTTATAACTTCACAACGTTCTATTTTATCGAAAATAGCGAGTCCATTTCTCTCGTTCTATTTTATTATTGCATTTCTATTGAATACCGTGGAACTTCGTTCTACCACTATTAATCACCATAGAATATTCTTATACCGTTGTTAGGTATTCTATGGTAAGACCTACTGCACTTTTAACTATTCACTTGACATGCGATTCTGTGGAAGAAAAACTAACCTCCTTTGTCCAAATGTCAAAACCTACATAAGTTCTCTATGATTGCTCGAGAAAAAGGAATGTCTTTTTTTCTTTTCTGTAGGATTTTTTTGGGAATATTTTGATATATAAACCTTGCCCTAACAATAATAAACAAAACAAAAAAAAATTGTCCAATTTGGTGCGATCGTTTGAACAATATGGCATTTCGAAGTTTTGAACCAACCATAGATCGCCTTTTATTAATATAGATATATAACAATTGGCTAGGGAGAGTCATTCAGTGATTCATTCAGAAGCGTGTACGTATTGACCGCTTGTTAGTCAACAGCGAGAATCTGTAGTAAACATATATATTCAATGTAAGTTCAGTGAATTAAATCCCCTTGATGAGTCTGCCTGGTATTATTCTTCACCATCCTTAACTGCATAACGATTGGTCGAACCTACCCTAGCTGGGTACATCACATGGCGATCCTGCCAGTTCTATGCAGTTAAAGGTCCAGGGTCCAGAAGGTTTTCATCAGGATTTGGATATGGGTATGTAATTAATTAAGTAGTTCAACCAACAAGCAAGATGGGATTAGGCCAGTCCAAGCAAGACGAGATCTTGTTTCTAATATCGACTACCTGCCTCCATTTGGCAAGTCAGACCATATAACTTTACTCTCTGAGCTGCAACTTATTATTCCTAACAAATCAAGTAGAATCAGGAAAACAATCAGAATTATTGATTACCAGGGTCTGAACGCGTATTTTGGGGATGTGAATTGGGGTGAATTATTATCTTCGGACTCAACCGTCACGGAAATGTGGGATATATTTCTCGAAACAGTGAGTCAGGGTGTCAACCACTGCTCTACTACTAAAATTATATCATCTGTTCCATCAAAACCTTGGATCGATCAAAGAATACTCAAGATGATAAGGCACAAGAAGTCAATATGGCAGCGGTACATGCGACGCAGGTTGAGGAGTGATTACTTGGCTCATCGAAACTATAGTTCTCACCTGTCGAGGATTATTCGGGAAGCAAAGGGGAGCTTCGAGGCGGAGATCGCCGGATCCAAGAATAGTAAGCGATTTTTCAAGTACCTGAGATCCACCTTGTGTACAAAAGTAAGAACACCGTTACTTCGAGATAAAAACGGTCTTATGTGTGGGAACGAGAGGGAGAGTGCAGAAATTTTTTCTGATTGCTTCGCATCTGCATTTACGACCGAAGATGATCTCATGCCTTCTTTAGATTCACCACGAGCATGTAATTCACTAACTGAGGTCAATTTCACCGCATCAACGGTCGAGAAACATCTTCTCGATCTGGATCCATCTTCTGCTCCGGGCCCCGACCGAATATCTGCCTCCCTTCTGAAAAACTGCTCAGGTGGCGTTTCTCTTCCCCTTTCACTCATCTTCAGGAAATCTCTTGTTACCCACACATTGCCAGCTGATTGGCTGCGATCCGAGATCACTCCAATATTCAAGAAGGGTGACAAGCTTTGTGCCGAAAACTATCGACCAGTCAGTTTGGTTTCTGTTGTTTCCAGAGTATGTGAACGAGTTATCCTTGAGGAGCTGAGAGAGTTTGCTATTGGTAATAATCTGATTCCCGACTGTCAGCACGGTTTCTTGCCGGGTCGTTCTGTTATCACGAATCTCTTGAGTTGTGTCAACATCTGGTCAAATATGATAGACCAGAATATTCCTGTGGATGTAATTTACTTGGATTTCTCCAAAGCTTTTGACCGAGTTCCACATAAACGTTTACTTATGAAGTTGGAACACCTGGGAGTTCGCGGAGATATGTTGTTTTGGATCAGGGCATTTCTTTCTGATAGATGCTTCCGGGTGCGTGTTGGTGGATCCTATTCAGATTTGAGGTTGGTGACAAGCGGCGTCCCTCAGGGGTCGGTTCTTGGACCTCTTTTGTTTCTGCTATACACGTCCGATCTACCTGATAGTATAGGATCCAAGTTAGCAATTTTCGCAGATGACACGAAAGTTTTCAACGATGCTCTTAATTGCAGCCAAACTCTGCAGAATGACTTAAACTTTCTTCTACGTTGGTCTAGGAAATGGCTCTTACCCCTGAATCTGGAGAAGTGTGTGATTGTGCACATGGGCAGAAATAATCCTCGTCGCGCTTATTACTTAGCTGGTCATGAGCTGTCATCGGTGGGAAGTCACGTGGATTTGGGTGTCACTGTGTCGGAGGATCTGTCCTGGTCGGAGCATATAACAAATACGGTCAGCAAAGCGAACAGGTTACTGCACATGCTTCAGAGGTCATTTCGCGGATGTTCTCCTTACACTTGCTCACTGCTCATTAAAACTTACATACGACCTATCCTTGAATTTGCTGGGCCAGTTTGGAGTGTGAACTTCGTGCGAGATAGTGAACTGCTGGAAAACGTTCAACGACGAGCAACTCGTATTCCCTATGGTATGGTCCGACCTTCGTACGAGGAAAGGCTCTCCATTTTCCGTCTCACGAGGTTTTCCGCAAGGCGCACCCGAGGTGATCTCATAACTACATATAGAGCATTGAATGGTCTATTTGGTGTTGGTATGTCTCATATGTTTTCCTTGAATGAGGACACTCGACTGCGTGGACATAGGTTCAAGCTCAAGAAGGAGAAGTTTCACCAGAGATGCAGGCAGAATTTTCTATCTAACAGAGTATTCGAATGTTGGAATCGACTTCCTGCAAGTGTTGTGCAAGCGCCATCGGTCAATTCTTTTAAAAATGGACTGGATGCATTTGATCGGCTGCGTGATGTGCTTTGAAACTCTTTTAGTGTGCCTTATCGATGAAACACAGTTTGACTTATTTGTGTTGAGTTTATAGTTTATACTTAACTCTTATCAATCTAATAATAATAATAATAATAATAATAATAATCATTGGCCAGAGATCCAAGAAGCTATGGAGCCGACTGTACAACTCGAGGCAAGGAGAAGCCACCAGGAGATTGTAGTGTAAGAACTATTTCTTTTCCCCTGATATGTCATTTCGTGAAGTGAAAAGTGATGAACTAATTGCTGACTTAATTGATGTGAAAACATCAAAAATGAGCCGCGAGAACATAGTGAACGGGCCGATAGTGTAAATAATGAATGAATCAAGATTTTAAATTTAACAAATCATGTAAATTGTCAAGTCGGAACCAAATTTTCTCAAAGCATCGCAATGTTCTTTATCAGAAAGGAAATTCGTACTATTCAAATCGAGGTCGTGACCGCAAGGAAAATCCTAGCGGACAAAATTTCACGTAAGCGAAGAAGAGTTCGGACAAGGTCAATGTCGCCAGTTCACTTATCGTTCCGAAAACAATAACACCTCGGAATTAATTGTTCAATATGATTATCGACCAAATTCCGTTTGATTTTAGAAGAGTATAACTTCACGGTTCATCATGTGAAAGTTTCAGAAAATTTTTTTAGCACATGCCTTATCGCGTATTGAAAATAAAGTAGAGACAAAAGGATTGATCACCTTGTTGTTGTCGAAGTTTGAAACGTCCAGTGAAAAGTATTGAGTAAAGACCACTTTCAGAAAAAGAATTTCATAATTTGAAAAATCAACATTCAGAGGATTACAATGAGAATTTAATATATAATGTAAATTCACAAATTATTTTCAATAACCAGGACATCCGATCAGCGTACGACTTAGGTACATCGTTGAGGAAACTGGAAAAATGTATGCGCAGAAAATAATATATTAGAATTGTTCCTCATAAAGCTAGCTAGCAATAAAAAATTTTTGAATATGTTGTCAAATTATAAGAATGAAATTCTAGGAAGATACTGAAAAATTAATGTAATACGAGATGTAACGCGTATAAAAGATCAAGGCAAATCATTCTGAACGATGTTCACATGCTTCCAACCGGTGGACATCCAGACATGTTTAGTTTAATTTTCAGAAACCTAGTAGATTATTTCCTCAAAATTTAAAAAGCCGTGTAGATCCAGTTTGCAATTTTGACAACTCTTGGATTAATATATAGGTTGCAAACGGCATAGAAAGATGCTAGAGAAAACTTGGTGAAGGTAATATCGGAAAGAAAAGAAATTTTCGACAAAAAATGTAATGAAATTAATTTAGTTAATAGTTAATATAGATATTAAGCTATAGATAAGTCAAAAAAAAAATATTTTTACATTGTATAGCAAAAAATTTTTTTCTCTCAAAGAGGGAAGGTGTAGTATGTTGAACACACTGTATATTTCGTACGTGATATAATAAGATTAGTGCGACCTCCCTTCAAGAGTTCAAGACCTTAAGCGGCACGTGAAGCCAGAGCTCTAGGTCTCATCATTGCCAGTTATGTTATCAAATATAATGTTATTAAAACAAGTAAACAATTATAAAATATATATAACAATTGGCTAGGGAGAGTCATTCAGTGATTCATTCAGAAGCGTGTACGTATTGACCGCTTGTTAGTCAACAGCGAGAATCTGTAGTAAACATATATATTCAATGTAAGTTCAGTGAATTAAATCCCTTTGATGAGTCTGCCTGGTATTATTCTTCACCATCCTTAACTGCATAACGATTGGTCGAACCTACCCTAGCTGGGTACATCACATTCATACTGGGTGATCCATTATTATAGAAACTATTCTCAAGGAAGGTTAAATGGACACCCTGTATTTATGGGTTGATTCAAGGTGTTTGTTCAATTTTTTTAGAACATATCATCATGGACTTCAGAGAATACAGGGTGATTCAGTCATGAAATGAACTTTGAACCTCACGAAAATACCCAAAAACCACATTTTTTTTTTCATCACCCTCTATTTCAAGATTAACTCCGTTGAGGTGGGAGTTTTCTTTCACTATTGTACTTGATATAAAAACATCAATACGGCTGAGAGTTTTTATCCACTTTCTATGACCAGATTTTTTTTTATGTAATATGAAAATTATTTATTTATATTATTCTATTCTTATTCCAGCTAAAAATCTGGACATAGGAAGTGGATAAAAACTCTCAGTTGTATTGATGTTTTTATATCAAGTACAGTGGTGAAAGAAAACTCCCACCTCAACGGAGTTAATCTTGAAATAGTGGGTGATGAAAAAAAAGGTGGTTTTTGGGTATTTTCGTGAGGTTCACAGTTTATTTCATGACTGAATCACCCTGTAGTCTTTGAAGTCCTTGATGATATGTTCTGGAAAAATTAAACAAATACCTTGAATCAACCCATAAATACAGGATGTCCATTTAACCTTCCTTGAGAATAGTTTCTATAACAATGGATCACTCAGTATGAATTCTGGGTATTTCAGGTTTTTTCGATGTAACAACAAATATCTAGTGTAATACCAGTTCATTTTGCAAACGTTCTCGCTCTGGAACTGACATATTTTATACTTTCCATTTCGGGCATGCATTCAATTATGGATAACCCTGTATTCGTAACGATTTTCGGTCATATTCCTCTATATGCTTGCTCCTTGGGGATGTAATGAAATGTTTTTCGAGAAAAATTGAACTTCATTCGATTCTGTTCCGAGATACGGGCGTAGTAAAAGTGGGTAATTCTCAACTCCAACGCCCTCTATCTCAAAAACTAGTCATAGGATTGAGTTGGGGCCATGGACACTTTTGATCAGTAGGTCGAGTACTACATTATACCAAAATTTTGGAAAGTTTGACGCCATTTCCCATAGAAAAAGTGCGGGGTCCTTTCACGATTTTACAATAGCGGGGCAAGCTTCGTGAAATCAGTAGTTTTAATGTCGGCTCTGAGCTACATTATCTTTCAAGGCGTAGTTCAAATTCAAACTGGTGTTACTAGGTTTGAATGCTCGTAATTTCAGTTTATATTTATGTCGTTTATTAGGTATTATTGAACTTTTCGACCAAACTTATCGAATGAAATAGGAAATAACTCAAAAACTGAGGAACACTTTCATTCACTAAAATGATCGGATTTTTCAAAGATTGTACAGTTTATAGTTTATGAGTCGGCTAGGCTGTAATTTGCAAAAAATACTGAATAAGTGTATATTGGGGAATATGCACCACGAACATAGTGTGACAAGTACGGCCCTGTGCGCTACTGTCCGATCGAGAAGTTTCTGGAAACGCGTGCACGACATAGAAGCCGCCAATGCTTCGCGAAGTTTCTAGACGGGCCCGGACTTAGCGAGAAACAATCGGCGTTACACATATAAGGAGCACATCGACGGATGGGGATTCATTCAGTTAGAGACGAGCGACCAGTGAAAATAAATAGTGCCGAATAAATCAGTAAAAATAAATTGTACAGACTTTTGTTAGAATAAGTTCATTAGTTATTAATTATTAGTGTTATAAGTAGTGTAAATAAATAGTTTATTGAACCCGGACGTTTTTGATAACAAAGAAAACGTTACAATAGTAAACATTTCACCAAAATTCATTTCATTTGAAATACCGGTTCCTGGCATTTTCGACACCCTGTATCTCTGAAACGAAGCCCAGTTTCGAAAGATGGTGAGGAAAAAAATTGTTTCGTTTAATGTACAGTCAAAGGCTCACCCTGTGTATGTATTTTCAGGATTCAGAATTATCACGGTGAGTGAGGAAATAACGCTGAAAAATCACCAATAGTATTCGTTGAAAATCCTGCTACACTTAATCCAAAAATTCCCGAAATTTATTTAGGTATCGTATTACGGGATTATCGAGCAGTGAGTAGATACATAATTATTATATGAAAATCCTATATTTGCGTCTGGAAAAAAAGGAATGGGTTTATACCTCGTTTTCAGGAAGGCTTTCAAATTAATGACTCCAATAAAGTTCGCATTGGAGTAACATGCCTGTATGATCAAGGGTTATATATTTAGACCTCCCGATGTTATAAAGATTGGTCTGAGTATATAGTAGGGAACGGAGCCATAAATACACGACTCTGCACTTTATGATTTCAAAACATCATGTTAGGAGTCTGCTTTTCCAATAAAATTCGACCATCCCCCTAATTATTCATTATTATGTTCGGTGAACTGATATTTTGTTGTATTGTTTCGAATAATGCCACAATGAGGCGAAATACAATGACCCATTTCATATAAGTAGGTAGGTACTTTTCTCACATAAAATGTTGAGGCTTCAAGATTCGAATATAAGTAAGCTCTAGTTGCATTCTAAGGCAGGGTGAGATCGGACTTGTGACAACTATAAAATTTCATAATCAAAATATCTGAAAGGAGAAACTGTTATGGAGTTCTGTGAAATGTTTCTAGAAAAAAACACGAACAAGATGGAAACATTCTTTTTCACTTCGATTTCTGAGATAAGATTCGTGAACTATACTTTATGGATGTACAGAGTAGAGTTGTAACGAATATTCGCATTCGCATTCGTATTCGCGGATATTCGCATATGTTTGGATATTCGTATTCGCATTCGCATCCGCAAAATTACTGCGAATGTTTTGCGAATTTGAATATGAGAAAAAAAAGTCCATATTTCACTAACAGTTGATTTATTCATGTTGATAAATAAATAACTATTCAAACTCTAACCTCAAATTTCACTTGTTTTGTTCACGAAAAGACCGGCGCGAACGGAATGAGACTTCAGTCGGATGAGTTCGTATCAACTCGCCAATTCTCGGAAGAAAATACAAACGGAACGCCCGCCAAATTGTACATTCGCATTCGCAATCGCATTCGCGAATGTCAGTGGCAGACATTTGCATTCGCATTCGCATTCGCGAATGTTTAAAAAATGACATTCGTTACATCACTAGTACAGAGTGGGCAAAATTGGTGCTACATGAACTGAAACTTTTTAACCCGAGGAGATAGAGAAAAATGAATGGCACCTTATAGTCCTCTTTTTTCGAGAAACTGATAATGCCATCAACTGTATTCCTCTATCGCCTTTCGTTTCCGAGTTATAGGCCAAAATTGAAATTTGGGCGATTTCAACTTTGGTCATTCTGTTTATGCTAGGATGCTGAAATAGAAAGAAACATTATATAGGCACTCTTCTGATAGCAATCCATTGGCGTACTCTGATTTTTTCTAGGAGGTTTATTTGTTGAGTTATAACATAAAGTTGTGTTTTTTCTTATGGAAAGAATAGTTCGAAATGACTTGGAAAGAATCGCCATTTTTCGCCGTTTCAGAAATGTATCATATGTCATACATCGCCCTCAGATTCGTTAAGATCTTAGGAAAAATATGGTTTGTATGTGGAATTATTAAGTAGGCTGAATCATAGATTTTATATTTTTTGGAATATCTCCATAATGCCGCCAACGATGACTTCAAATTTTTATAACTGACAGTTGTTTCAAACAGAGATCACACCATCAAGTATTCAACCGTGAAATAATAATTACACCATGCGTAGAGACCATATATCTAATAATTCCTATATGGGGAAAGAACCAATCAAAACTGAAGCTGGGCTTTGGTAACAATCCAGATCTGCGCTTGTGCGGTAATATTGAGAATAAAAATATTTTTTCAATTCTATCTCTCTCTGACACATCGTATTATGTCGTGAAACGTATGTCATTCTTAACTTCATGTGAATAGTTTCGATCGTGACCTCACAATTTGACATGAAATGTTTCAATAGCCTTATTCCGTTTCCTTCAAGTCCTCAATATCATTGTTAACTATTCATAGTTTAAAATTGAACTGAAAGTATTTAAGTGACTTATTTTCATTCTAGATATCTATTTTCTTGTTGTCTTGCAGAATAAACATAACCTCTAACTTTCTCACAATTTTTGAATTTCCAGTTGACGCAAGCGTACAACTCTAGCCTTACCAAAGATCTGGCTTCACTTTGTGACTGTGAAAAGCAGGGGTATAATCCATAATATTGGTATCAGTAGATATATGGTACAGTGGCTTTATACAAGACAGTGGCGACAATAGGGTCATAGAACACGTTTTTGCACAAACATGGCGGATATTTGTTTACATTTGAGTATCGTGCTGATTGACATTTAACTCGATTTTGAGCTTTATTCACTATGACATGACAACAAATCAATGAAAGTCCGCCATTAGTGGTCGAAAACAGTCCGACCAATCAAAACGTGAACGTCTATTGTCGCCACTGTCCTGTATAAAGCCACTGTAATATATGGTAGAGACACATAATTCTATGATTTAGCCTACTAAATACTCAATAATTTGAATTCCATATACAAACCATATTTTTCATAATATGTTAACGAATCTGAGGGCGATGTATAAAATATGATACATTTCTGAAACGGGAAAAAAATTACGAGTCTTTCTTAATCATTTCAAACTACTGTTTCCATAAGAAAAAAAAAAGAAACTTAATGTTATAACTCAGCAAATAAACCTCTTAAAAAAAATCAGAGTACGCCACTGGATTGCTATCAGAAAAGTGCCTGTATAATGTTTTTATTTCAACATCTTAGCATAAAGAGAAACGGAGATAATGGCCAAAGTTGAAATCGCCCAAATTTCAATTTTGGCCTTTAACTCGGAAACGAAAGAAGATAGAGGAATGAAGTTGATGGCATTATGAGTTTCTCGAAAAAAGAGGACTATAACTTGGCATTCATTTTTCTCTATCTCCTCGGGTTAAAAAGTTTTAGTTCATGAGGCACCAATTTTGCCCACCCTGCACATCATGCGTTTCACCATCGAGTTCGAATATACAGGGTGTTTCACCATAAACTGGATGATCATATGTAGACGACACCGGGGAAGCCATTTTTGCCGTTTTCGACGCATAAGCGAGATATAGGATGTTTAATGTCAACTTTTAGCAATATTCTGTGGTAAGTTATGCGTGACATTTGAAATAACGAGTTTTGGTCACATCTTAATGTTTTTAGGGCGCAATTGAACCGCGGTGTAGAATTCTGAAAAAAATTTAAAATGGCGGAAATTCTGCCAAGTTGAAATTTTTTTTTCTCAATTGCCAATTCGGAAAGTATTATTTCAATGTACCTACTAGATTTTCTAAATTCAAAATATGAACTCAACTTTTTTTACATGTCCTCAGTGAAAAAAATTTCGGCCAAAATTGTTGGAATTATTCATGATTGTTATCTTTCATTCTGAATACTGAGGTTAAAACAGAATAGAATAATATCCATTGGTTTTCTTTTTGTAGCCTTCCAAAGATCACGCACGGAGTACCTACTTTCATAATTTTTATTTAAAAAACTAGATTTCGTACGAAGGCCAAAATTGTGCTGAGAAAAAAATTTGCTTTATAAATTCATATTTCTATTCGGGTCATTCTGGCAGCGCATAAGCGTAGTTATGGCCTTCGTACTCCGTACTCTTTGGAAGGCTACAAAAAAAACCAATGAATATTATTTCATTCTGTTTTCACCTCAGTATTTAGAATGAAAGATATGTAGTTGAACCATGAAAGAATTCAGGTCGATTTTTTAATTGAAGACATCTAAAAAAAAGTTGAGTTCGAATTTTGAAAAAATTTCACGGAAAATCTTCGAAAATCGAATACGCTGAAATAATGCTTTCCAAATTGGTAACCGAAAAAAAAGTCAATTTGGCAGGTTTTCCGCTATTTTGAATATTTTTTCCAGAATTCAACAACACAATTGAATTGAGCATGAGCACTACAAAATACTAAGATGTTATTTCAAATATTGGTGATTGGTGACGTCCATGTTTTGAATAGTGAAATAACTTTTACAGGAATTTGGACACTCGCCCACGTTGGCGATGTAATAGTGAGGAATTATATTAAAATTGAGAGTGTCCAAATTCCTGTAAAATTATTTGACTATCGTTATTTCAAATGACACGCATAAGTCACCACAGTTATCAGAATATTGCTCAAAGTTGACATCAAACACCCTGTATCCCGTCCATTTTGTTAGCTATTCATTTACAGAAATCTGTAGGTAATTTTTTTCATCTAGTACTATGAATCATAGGCAAATTATATATCTTCGTTACAAACGGTGTGAAAGGGAGATCATGTAGATCAGTCGAATTACAATAATAAATAAATCACGCATTCGTGCCCAGCCCGCTTAGGAAATGGTGCTTGATAGTTCAGCTTCCCACCGCCAGCCAGATGCGAAGGTAAAAATTTCAGTTTTCAAAATAAAAAAAATTGTCAATAAACATAGAGAATGTGCCGAAAATTATAATTATTTTTTTTTAGAGTTGAATTTACGTAAAATGATTAGAAACTGTTTTAACATATTTCTTTTTTTACTGGGGAATCGTTCAGAGTGAGAAAAATATAAGGGTGCCATTTGAAAAAAATATCTGGGGGTAGTTTTTTCAAGATTGGTAATTAGAAACAGAATTCTAACGACGGATTCTGTTAGAGTTTTTAATGCGATTTGAAAAACTTTCTGTTTGAACTTTCTACCTTGTCTGAGAGCCGAGATATTAGCTGCTTGGAACATCTTTGGACACCCTGTATATGAAACTATCATTCCGAACAGAATAACGATCACCATCTCCATAAACTCCAATCAACAATGACGATTTTCATCTATCTAGAGTGGGGTTGACAGTCTATCCTTCTTCGCCAAGTCCTCGGCGGTGGGACTGTAAACTCTACTCTACATGATTTTTCGTAGGTCTCTGGATACTGGGATATTTCCCGATAGATGGAAATCGTCATTGTTCGCCGAAGACTTGGCGAAGAAGGATGGAAATCCATCAGGTCCTGCTGATTTATTCCGGTCCAAGCCAAGTAATGCCTCAAGCACTTCGTCCTCAGTGAAGTGAATCGAGCTTAAATTTCTGGAATTGGGCCGCCACTTGAGTTCAAGAAATAGAGGCTTCTGCTCGAGAGGCTGGTATTCACTCCCAAAGAATAAAGATGCAAACTGTTCTTCAATCGACTCTATGTACCTATCATTCACAATCCGAGGTAATCATGCTCTTGGCGGAATTCCTGACCTCACTGAAAATACAGGGTCTTTCACGAGGAACCTCACCCATATTTATACGGGAAACTACTGAACGTATTTTCATGAAATTCAGCGTTTATAAGTATTTCACGATGCTGATGAAATCTAAAATATTTTCAAGGCATGAGCACCTCCGGTTTTTCCGGAAATGACGTCAACTTCCGTTTTTCAAATTACAACACCATTTTTCTATTGCAGAAATAGATTCCTTAGAAAATTTCAAGTTATTTTGATGTAACATTTTTCAGTTTTGGTTGGAAAATTCTCTCTGAGCGGGAAAATTCGAAAAAAAAATCGAAAATAGAGCTCCGCTGAAACAAGAATTACTTCGAGGTTTTTGGATGGAAAATTTTCATTTTTGGGATTTTTCAAGATGTAAGATTGATGTATCCACTGTGAGAATCGAAATCGCGATTCATGATACAGGGGGTGAAAAAATCGCTTTCAAAGTTAGGGATGACAAAATCTTGAAAAATCAATTTTTTCAGATTAGCAGATATTGATTATGGCAGATATTGAATCTACGTTAAAAAATAATGTGAGTGTATGCATCACACCCTTGCCCTAAAATGCATATTTTCTGAGTTAATATCCATTTTAGGGCAAGGGTGTGATGCATACACTCACATTATTTTTTAACGTAGATTCAATATCTGCCATAAAAAATGGGGTTCTAATTTGAAAAAATTGTTTTTTCACGATTTTGTCATCCCTAATTTTGAAAGCGATTTTTTCACCCCCTGTATCATGAATCGCGATTTCGATTTTTAAAGTGGATACATCAATCTTACATCTTGAAAAATCCCAAAAATGAAAATTTTCCATCCAAAAACCTCGAAGTTATTCTCATTTCAGCGGAGCTCTATTTTCGATTTTTTTTTCGAATTTTCCCGCTCAGAGAGAATTTTCCAACCAAAACTGAAAAATGTTACATCAAAATAACTTGAAATTTTCTAAGGAATCTATTTCTGCAATAAAAAAATGGTGTTTTAATTTGAAAAACGGAAGTTGAAGTCATTTCCGGAAAAACCGGAGATGCTCATGCCTTGAAAATATTTTAGATTTCATCAGCATCGTGAAATACTTATAAGTGCCGAATTTCATGAAAATACGTTCAGTAGTTTCCCGTATAAATATGGGTGAGGTTCCTCGTGAAAGACCCTGTATATCGGAGGATTTGAAACAGATTTGTGGAGACAGGGGAAGAAAGGTAAAAATGGGTCACAAACGAAGATGAAGAGCTTGAGGTTTTACTGAATGTAACAGAAGATCCACGCACAAGCCAAAGAAAGTTTAGTGTAGCTTGCCGTATAAGTGAAAGTTTAGTTCAAGAAAACCTCAAAAAGCACATGTTTCACGCCAACTACATTCTCCAGGTGAATTCGAAAACCGTCCGGATATTTATGGCAAGTTTTCAAATTTGGACCGTACCCCAAACTTTTCGAATCTGTGTTATCCTGCGAATAATTGACTTTTCACATCATGAAGTGACTTCCTTCATCATTTTTGGATTTTTGAATATATGCACAAAGAAACGCCAGATTCAATCTGAAATAATGCGAATGCAAATACAGGAATCAGTCAAGGAAATCAAGCAAATGATGAATGGTCTTTCCCAGCCTCAAATTTTCCACCCTTCAATGAAACTGCACCCACCCTCAGGCTCCTCAATTCTAATACTAAATAGTTTGGACCCAGTTTCTCCTTCTTTGTTCTGAGACGCGGTAGAACGTATTCATTATTTTCTCTGGTATTATGAGAATTATAATGCGAGTGCTTTGTGTTTTGTACCCTGTTCGCGTGGACATAATCTAAACATGTTAAGACTGATTGCATGGTAAGTATGCCTTCTCTTTTGAATACTTCTTTGCAGGTTTATACACTTCACACGTCGAATAAGGTTCTCAAGGCCTTCTTCTATTTCAGGAGATCTTACTGCATGCCTATAGGGCCCCTACACGATCATTCGGAAAGACAATCAGAGCGAAGATTGACATTCCGATTGAAGGTGTAAGGTCTAGACTGATGGAATGACGAATGGACTGACGGATTTCCAAATATTTTGAAATCCGAGGTTCAATCGCGTTGAGTGGGGGGGGGGGGAGACTGACAGTCTGAATGGTGGTGTAGTCTATCATTCTTCTCCTCAGTCTTATAATGCAATCCTGGAGGACGGATGCTCGCAAAACTTTAACGAGGATTTGGCTGAGTTGCCCCAAAGGGTTGACGATCGAAACTGCCTTCAAAGGTTCATAAGTGTTTATGAATCTTTCCCCGAACTGTGGAATAAATTCCATCCCAGTTACATGAATAAATATAAAAAAATGTTTCATTGGAAAAATTCCTCAACATATATAAAGAAATTAAGCCAAATGCCACAGTGAAAGACGTTTTATTGTCTTCTTGGTGCCCAATGCAAGGATAATGGCCCAAACAAGCCTTATCTCTACTTTTTTCATTTGGAGACATTAAACTAATAACAATTAGAAGCGTACTATTTGGTGTTTAAATTTCAACTGAGCTGAAGTCATTTCAATCAGACTGTCAGTTTGAATGATATGTGTTGGGGCTCCAAGATTGAAGGCAGGATTGACAATCTTATTGTTAAGTCAGAGTGTCATTCATGATTAACCGTCTAGGGTCCGCTTTACTCTTCCTCTAAAGTATTTCGCCGTTGACAGCCAAACTATGGAATGCTGCGTAGGATGTATGGCTGTTTTCATACGACTAATTATGAATATTGAAGTTGGAAGTTTTTTGCAGAGTGGGTCTATGTAGTAATAGTAATAGTAAAAAGGGGTTACAGTTCACTGCGACCTTAAGGTCTATTGTGCCCCCTGACAGAGCTGGGTCTATGTAAGAGGCCCAGATAAGGAAACACTGAAATGGCAATCCCAGGTATAGTTACGAGTCCTCATCTGATTCTGTGAACTCTGGGTTTATCTGCATAACTAAACCCTTTGCCAAGAACCACGAACGTGCATCCTTCTTCGCAGTTTTTCACTTCCTGTGGAATTCCTCGCGAGATCTTGGTAAACAGATCGTTTTTTTACAGGTTCTATATAAATAGTTGCGAAAAATTTAAGGGTGTATTTGCATGTCTTAAATATGAACTTTTTTCTTTTGAACTCTTTCTGCTCAGTGACAGCTCCCTGAAGATGGCTTCCGAAGAACAGTTTTGAATTTTTTCCTTGAAACCCAAAAAACCCTCAAGAATAAAATTCAGCCGACATTTCATGCGAACGAAATGGCAATCAAAAAATTTTCGCGATATTCCTCGATGATTGCAAGGGGTAGAGACAGCCACCCCTTAACCTTGTTTCGCCGGAAACTTTTTTCCGTATCCTTATTTCACAATGAAACAACTCATTTTGGAATACTTCATCGATTCTTAATGAATAAGGTCTCCTGTATTTTTTTGTAAAGGTTCATAGATAATATGAAGAATGGACTAGCAGAGATCTAGCTTCCCAAGTAGACAGGGCCCCCGCTACCATGTGTGAGAAGTGTGCAATGCACACGGGCGCCATCCTTTTAGGGGCGCCAAAATCCTGGGTCCAAAATTCCAGCAATATAGATCTGACCAATCATTTCAAGAAATTCTTGAACAAACGAAAGAAATAGCTCTCTCTCGAAATTGAAGAAGACCGTTAACAACGGTCAGGAGGAAATTTAAACCAAAACTGTTTGACTATGAACACCGAGATGAGACCCTTCATGATCCAAAAACCGCTTTTAAAATAAGTTTTTCCTTAACAATTGTAGATCAAACTTTGAGCTCTCTTGAAAATCGATTCGACTTATTAAATGAGTATGATGATACTTTCGGATTTTTAAGCGACATATTCAAATAAGGTGACAGCGATCTTTTGAAACGTTGTTCTGTTCTTGAAGAACGACTGACAGATCAGGATTAATAAGGATCTGGACTCCAATGATTTGTTTTATGAAATTAACGCTATAAAGTTGTTTTCATTACCTGATGATACTGACCCATTAAGTATTTTACAAAATATATTTGAAAACAATTTAATCTCGACCTTTCCAAACCTAAGCATTTCACCGAGCATTTCACTAAGAATTCTTCTGACATTGCCTGTATCTCTAGCTTCTGGCGAGAGATCTTTCTCAAAGTTGAAAATCATTATTAATTATTATTTAAGATCGACAATGCTTCAAGAAAGATTGTCTGGACTAGCAAATTAGCAATTGAACAAGAAATTCTTGATGGTATCAATTTTAGCGATGTACATAGTACATAATTGATGAATTTGCAACAGCCAAGTCTAGGAAATATCGCTACTATAGTAGCTATTTTTTATTTTTCTACTGTACCTAGCTTTCATTTTTGATTTTATGAGGAAGTACTAGGTATTTTTTAAAGAAGCACCTGCATATTTTTTAAAATACCTAAGTATAAGTAAAAAATGATACTTTTATATGAATATATGTATACATTAGCCAATATTTCTGTTTTTTGTTCCTAAAAAAGATGTGATTTTTAGTTTTGGGTTATTTTATAGTATTTATCAACAGAGTCTCTGTACCCTACTTGTCAAGGAAATACTTCAAAGTGGTTGTGTACAAGAATTTATTTTGAGTTATTTATTTCGTTATGATTTTGTTTTGTGTTTTGTTTGTTTTATATTTCAGTCTACAAAGAAATATCTAGTTTTTGACTTCTAAAGTTCAGTTTTTCGATTCATTGTAAGCACCTAGCTCCCTACCCACCTAATGAATAAAAAAATCCAAAATGCCTTAAGGGGCGCCAAAATTCTTTTTTGCACACAGGCGCCAGTAGACCTTACGGGGGCCCTGCAAGTAGACCACCAGGTGGCACCAACTAGATCTCTACGTACGTTCTATTCTTCCCATCCGGAATTTTTCAACAACTCACTTTGGCGTTTTATGCAGTTTACCGTAGGAAATCGAACGCGCCCGTTCATACGGTTCGGAGCCCGCAAGTAATAATAATAATAATAAGATCACGTCCTTCAGTTGGACCAACAAGAATAAATATGAAAAATGGACTAGCAGAGATCTAGCTTCTGAAGTACACCACCAGGTGGCACCACCACAGCAAGACATTGACATGCCGGTTTCTGGCTTGTTAGCCGTCATCAGTGCCATATAGCCCTATACTGCGGTAGCAACCAACTGGAACGGTAGAACTTATATTACTCCCTAGCAGGAACATGTGAGTACAGTTGATGTACAGACTGTACTGTGTTCCACCTAGCGGGCAAAAGTCTGAACGCTTCATCCTAGGGTATTTTCAAAAACTAGATCTCTACGCACGTTCTATTCTTCCCATCCGGAATTTCGGAACAACTCACTTTGGCGTTTTATTTGGGGGCACGGCAGTGCCCCCGCCAAGTCGAGCGCGAAGCAAACACTGCCGTACCATACTTTACTGGAACCATTTCGCCGCATTTTCAGGCTCCTATTTGAGAACCTCTGGATGAGACCAGAACGCTGAAACTTTCGTCATCCAGTGAGCTATAATCATGTACCTACTCAAAATCCAAAATTTTAAGTGTGTAGGTCATTTAGTTCCGAAGTTAAGCGAAAGCAAAATTTCGCATTTTCGACACTCACTTATACACTCATGATCATCAAAATAGAACTAGTACTTCCCATAAACTCAGAGAGCTGAAATTTGGTACAGAGTTAGGGTTTAATGGCCACATAAAGGGAAAACTATAAAAACTAGGATAATCGAAGATCTGGAGTACCATTGTTGTCACGTCACTTGAGCTCACGTGCTATCACGCAAAATCACATCATTCTTCGCAAAACGTGCAACCACAATAATGCATGGAAGTTTATGCGCTCAGAAACGCATTGTTATCATACTCAATATGTGAATATATACCTACTGTAGAATATAAATTGAAAAAAGGATAATAATCAGGTGATCAGTCTTATGTGATGTTTTTTACTGTCTCATTCAAGGAAACGATAGGTTTCCGAAAGCTAGGCCGGAACAATAAATGAGACAGTAAAAATTATCACTGTGTATAAGACTGACCACCCGATTATTATCCTTTTTTCAATTGTTATCATCAGATGGGTCTGTGGTGAGATGGGAAAGAATTATATCCGGAAAAAATCAGGTGAAAGATGGGCTATATGGACAAGTTTGGTATCAAACTATAGGTTTTCGAGGACCCTGAATTCAATAAAGAATATTTGGAGGCTCTATCTACCATAGTTCAGAACCGGAAAAGAAGAAAAAAAAGAAAATAAATATTTTTAATAAAAAATCTATTCCTAAAAACAAAAAAAATGTGTCAAATAAGAAAATCAAATGAAATAAATCAATATGCCCACGTTTCTACAAAAAGAAGTGAAATCCCACCAAAAACATTCTGTAAAAAACTAGCCAAGTCTCGATGGAGCTGCTTGTTTATCTCTAAAAAGTAATGAAATCTAGACAAAGTCGTGCCAAGTCTAAGGCTCCTTACAGAGATTTCTTTACTATTATAGTTAATGTTGTGTGACTTGGCCGTTGAAGGGTACACAAGGGTACAAAACCAGGTGCTCCATGACAAACCCATTGACGATGGAAAATTGCCACTTGGAAAACGTTGATTCAATAACCAGTCAATGGAAGGCTTGATAAAGCTACGTATTTCAATAATACCTACTTATGTGTTAATACTTATGTGTAGGCGAGCCTGAAACAAACAGTATAAAATTTTTTTTCCAGTACAGCCGGACTTCTAATCATTGATAGAAGACAGACCGTCTGTACGTCTATTTTATTTTAGATCGGTTGTCGATTTGACTATCCAAAAAGATGAGGCAGAAGTCAGCATTGTCAATGCTGAATGCATGCGTCGCACAATCCACAACAGCCTAAAATGAGACACTTGCGTCCAATTACCAATACCAGTATGGGCTATTATCTCGCTTAACAAACATAGGTTACAACAGATACATATAACATTACGTGTAAACAAAATTGACTTGTACTCACTAACGTAAAAAGAATGTTCAACGGCCAAGTCACACAACATTAACTATAATAATAAAGAAATCTCTGTAAGGAGCCTTAAGACTTGGCACGACTTTGTCTAGATTTCATTACTTTTTAGAGATAAACAAGCAGCTCCATCGAGACTTGGCTAGTTTTTTACAGAATGTTTTTGGTGGGATGCAGTTTACCGTAAGAAATCGAACGGGCGTGTTTTTGTGTGTTTTTTCACAAGGAATCGCCCCCTGCATTTTTCTCAACTTTTTGTATAAATCCCGTAGCGTGTCCAACAACTGAAGATCCCTTTCGAAACAAAAAGACAGTTTTTTACTATAAATAGTGCGTGCAGTTGCTTTTGTTATCCTGACTCCTAATGATCATGAAATCTAAAAATACACTGTGATCGTTAAAATATAGTCGCCCTGAAAATTTGAAGAATATAAAAGACAATGTACCTAAGCAAGGATCAATGCAAACATAACATCACACAATATCAGCACCAGTGAACTATGAATGTTCTTTGTGTTAGTCCAGAAAGCATGAATTTCCAAAATATAGACACCACTCTTTCAACTTACCGGACTCTCTCGATTTAAATATTTTTTATTATGTTCTATATGGTAGTACTCATCAAAGCATGGGTACTGTAGAGAAAACGATACAGCATTGAAATATTGAAATATTCGATGGAAAAGAAAACTTACCGTTTTAACGTTATGTTGAAAAAGAACATATTTAAGATCCCTGGAACATTGATATCCTTTGACGTTGAGTTGCCTCTGGAAAAAAACGCAAATTAGGTCAATTTGACAAGCACGAAAAAATATCAGGTTGTGTCATTGTTATTCGGACACGATACATGAACTGCATGTGCTTCTTTGTGAAAATGGCTTCTCGGATCTCATCATTTCTTTCACGTAAATATTTGCTCTTCATAAAGCACTACCCAATGGATAACCAAAGCAGATTCCCACATCTCCAAAAGTGACATATTCCCCCAATTCACATGATACTCTCATGCATAACCTATAGCACTTAACAAAATATTGCTCAAGAAGGGCCTTCAATCTCGATTTTGCTGCAAAACCGAGATTTCACAATAAATATGGACAAACATATACGGGTAGTGCATGCCTGACATGATTTTTTTGTTAGACTCTAATAATCTAATACCAACCACATTGACGCCAAAATTTTAAACCAACGATTTTTCGTAACAATTACCTTCACTTTTTTCGAATACATATGTCATCGATTGAAACATAGTTCTCCCTACAGAATGAATATTTTAGTCCCAGATCCCAGGGCCGCCAGACGTCACGTATTTTCTGATGAACGAAATGTGGATGATTGAATAGTGTTAGTATGTACTACGATCACATGCCTATCGGCTACCTTGCTCAGACGGCCAATTTGCAGATATCAGGTCATCAAGTTGCAAAAAAACATTGCTTACCTCACTTAAATTCTGATGGCTGATTTTCACATATATTTTAGACAATTCCGTTCAAAATGAGTTTTCAATAATGCCAGACACTTCCCGTCGGCCGAATTGCTTAACAGACGCCTTAAAGGTCTCAAAAAAATTATTTAACTTCACGTAAATTCTGATGCTCCATTTTAATATATCTTGTCCAAACCACTATTTTAAAATTTCTTACAAGAAGACAGACCGATCCAAAGGGCCAATCATCCCCCAAACTCAATTTTAATGCCTATATGGCTTAGAGCGCGAGGGTGTTATCCGCACGCATGAGGATGAGCGAGAGATGTTTTAGCTCCTATTGACTTCCCTGTCTCTCATTTCAGTTTACTCGTATCAATCAATAATTAATATTTGTAGAAAAATCCGCTAAAAACTAATAAATTAAAAATCAGGTAAATATCGACGTGTCAGGAGGTGCTCATCTGACCGCAATAATTCCAAGATTTTGACCTGCAAGCTGTTTCAATAAACTAGAGTATTGTTTCAAAGGCTAGCAATTTAGTTAGCACGTCGCAACTTTTGCCGAAGCTCACTTTTGAATGGTAGTGAGTTGCTAGCATCGAGGTTTTTCAAATTCTTCCGATTGAATTCTTCATTGATATCAGATACCATATACGTATCAATGAACAGTTGGAGTGTAGCACCATCTACATCAATTTTCCATGAACGTTATAAATATCACAGATAAGTTTTTGTATTATATTGAATACATTTTCTTCTTCAACTACATCACCAAGAAAATCCAGCATACCGGAACGGTGAAATGCTTGTTGGTACTCTTCATTTTTCTTCAAAATATTGATAGGCTTTTGTTTGCCATTTTTGAAAAAAGCTGGAGTGAAATTACAAACTGTGATGGCATGGAATGCTGGTAAGCAACGACTGTCCTAATTGTTCGTAGATATTATTTGAATCAACGTATCTCTTCTTGTTACCAGTGCCGGTCAAAATCCGAACATGGGAATCATCATTTTTCAAAGGCTGCATATTTCCCAGCATTATCTCTGCTATACCTATCAGTATCTGAACATCGCATCACAAAACCAACCTGGGTATCGATGTTGCAAAGAAGGTATACGATCTTTGTATCGGCTTCCTCATGCTAAGAACGCGATAAATCTGCATGGATTTTAGTCATAACTCTATTGTTGACCACGGCGAAAGAATGGCATTGTCGAAAATTTATGAAATTTTTTTATTGCCGATGAATGGAATCATTTGGTCAGTAGTTTATTGAAACAGGTTGCAGGTCAAAATTCTACAATTATTGCGGATAGATGAGCACTTTTATACCTACACGTTGATCTTCAATAATTTACCTTTTTTATGAATTTATTACTTTTAAGCTGATTTTTCTACAAATATTAATTATTGATTGATACGAATAAACTGAAAAGAGAGACAGGAAAGTCAATATGAGCTAATACATCTTCCACTAATCCTCATGCTTGCATATAATACCCTCGCGCTCTGAGCCATAGAGGCAATAAAATTGAGTTTGGGGGATGATTGGCCTCTTGGATCGGTCAGTCTTCTTGTAAGAAATTTTAAAATAGTGGTTCGGAGAAGATATATTAAAATATAACATCAGAATTTACGTGAAGTTAAATAATTTTTTTGAGACCTTTAAGGCGTCTGTTAACCAATTCGGCCGACGGGAAGTGTCTGGCATGATTGAAAACTCATTTTAAACGGAATTGTCTAAAATATATGTGAAAATAAGCCATCAGAATTTAAGTGAGGTAAGCAATGTTTTTTTGCAACTTGATGACCTGATATCTGCAAATTGGCCGTCTGAGCAAGGTAGAGGTAGCCGATAGGCATGTGATCGTAGTACATACTAACACTATTCAATCGTCCACATTTCGTTCATCAGAAAATACGTGACGTCTGGCGGCCCTGGGATCTTGCTCTATTTCCTTTGATTCGAAACAAGCTATGTTTGTAAACATTAATAATTTATTCTAAGCTTAAGGCGGACTCCCACTACTCGCATATTTGGCAAGTACGCAATTATTTGCGTACTTGGCAAGTAGACGAACATACGAATTTGAATGACAAGATTGACAAGTATTGGCCGAGTGAACCACTCCCTCTACATGCCAAATATAGGCAAGTGGCAAATATTTGCCAAATACACGAGTAGTGGGAGTCCGGCTTTATTCGATGACAAAATATCTTACGAGGAAACTATTTCATTTATTTACTTTGAATAGTTTATAATTCGGAGAAGTAACAATCAAACGATGTGTCGATTTTTTGACAGATTCGGGATACACCTTAGAGCGTAAATATAATAACATATTGATATTTTTATGGTTATTGTGATGATAGATGCATAGAATACCTGGTGTAACGACTCCTTACTAAAAATCGGGACCAAAACTTGTAGATCAAAACGGCACTCTAGATTTGAGTTCTCGTTTTACTTCCGGAATAATCCGCAATATTTTATCGGTCGTGGCGCTACTGCGGCAATGGAAAACAGCGCGACCCCTTTCGGGAGAAATTAAAAGTAGATTAAAAACTAAGATTTTCGATCGACAAGAAAGTCTCAGACAAAATGTAATCAGTGCCAACACCAGGTATTTTATGCATCTATTTATGATGTTATGGCTTGAACCCCTGCTTCTCACACTTACAAAGTGAAGCCAAATCTTTGGTAAGGATTGAGTTGTACGCTTGCGTCAATTGCCAGAAATGTATATGATATGTTTATTCTGAAAGGCAACAAGAAAATAGATATCGAGGATGAAAATATGTCAATTGAATATTTTCAGTTCTATTCTGAAATATGTATAGGAATTGAAAATGATATTTAGGACTTTGAGAGAACGAAATAAAGCGATTGAAACATTTGACGGGAAATTGTGAGGTTATGATTAAAAATATTCCCATGAATTTATGAATATGTTTGAAGCATATATCTTATAACATCAATATGGATTATACCCCTCTTTCCACGGTCACAACGTGAAGCCAAATCTTTGGTAAGGATTGGCTTGTACTCTTGCGTCAACTGGTAACTCAAAAATTGCGAGGAATGTGGAGGGGTGATACACCAACATAAACAATAAATTATTATAAATTTGACTATTAGATGCCGTGGCATTATTCTAACACCACGGACCTAACCTATTCCAATGTTTTTCATGTGAGCATGCCGAAAAAAGTCAACACAACATCTCTCATTCCGAAAATATGCTCATTCGATTACAGATTTTATTTCTTTAGATTACAGCTTTTATTTCTTTCGATTACAGATTTCATTTCATTCGAAGGGATCTGTAATTTTCGAGTCTATGGTTGGACCCGAAATGGCGGTTTCTGGTACACTCCTCTTTATAGAACCTTACTGAAACCAACAACAGTATTACAAGGTTGAAATGCAAGTATTCATCATAATTCAGAAATCAAACTAACAACATTAGTGCATGAGTTTTGGATGATCTTTCAGATAATTCAAATTCCGGAGCTATCAGATTCATCTTTGAATTCACGACTTTTTCAACAAATCTTATCGGATTTGATAGGGAATATCTCGAAAAGGTTTAATGCAAAAGCTTAAGAACACTTTCATTTTCAAAAAAGATCAATTTCATCAAAATTATTGACCTTTTATCTTTTCCAAATAGTTTTTCTATTATACTTTGTGGATTTATCAGTTAGCGCTATAGCTTTATAACTGCGATACCAGAATGAACATTCAATTAGAATTGAGTAAAAAATATGTACCAGGAATAGAATGAACTCTTCTCCAAAATTCACTTCATTCAAAATAACGGTTGAGAAGGATATGGACAGAAAAAATTTTTTTCGTGGATTTTCGACACCCTGTATAATCCAAACAAAACTGAATCTCAAAAATTGTCAAGGAAAAAAAGAGGTTTCGTTTGATGAGAAGAATCTACAGTTGAAAAAAAAATCACAAGTTGAAACTGGCAATATCAAGCCTCGCTCGGAAAGAAAGAAAAAGCAATGTACCTAATTCATGAACCCTTGAGCGCTCGAGCATCGAACGTGAGCCATATTCACATGTCACCGTTCATGGAACAGATTGAAAATAAATGATAACTGTCAAATGATTAGTTAATTATTCTGTTTCCGTTGTTGCAAAAACATTGACATTTTTTGATAATTCGTTAGATTCAAATAAAGTGATCTGGATAAAATGCATAGGGGTAGTATGCCTATGATGGCATACCATGAAGAAGTCTGTTAATATCAACTGAATAAACTTATGTTCACTGAGGTTATTCGCCAGATAGCATTAATGAGACGTATTCGTAGTTATAACTTAATACGTGGCATTTTGTGTCTTTTATAACAGTTCAATTATTTTGGTAAATGCTGATGTATGATAATTATCTCCTTTATTTTCGTATTATTCAGATGTTTCACAACTTTGTGTTAAAAAAATTTTACTTTCTCTTGAATGCCTTATAACAATGCTGTAAGTGTGAAGTTTGAGGTAATGTCGTATTGTAATTGCCTTCTTCGGTTAGTTGAAAGAAATATAACATTTATGCCTATGATGGTATAGTCAAAGTGTTCCTATGATAGCAAAGGGTGCCATCATAGGACAAAAGTGGTTCATCAGATTGAATATCCTTTTTTTCTAAATCAACTGTATGACAACAAGAAGCAAGAGGCAACTTTGGAAAGAGGAAGATATGGGGGCATCGCTAAATGCTGTGAAAAAAAATAATATATAGATATCTAATAATAATAATGTCAAAGAATTTTAATTTAGTTTTATGTTTTGTTACACTCATACGTGCAAATATACTCATCTGTTGACCTCTCAATTTTATTTTTATGTGATGAGAGTGCAATTTTTTTTCAATAAACCAATTCAATAATTAATTTCTTTTCATTTTCAGTCATATGCCATCTTAGGACATATGTGCGCCTATGATGGCACCCTTGGCCAAATTTTGAAAGGTGCTATCATTCATATCCTTCAAAATTAATACTGAAAATATACCCAAGAACGCATACTACATATGAGCATAAGTAAATCTATGAAATCGATTATCCAACAAAAATTTTCTTCAAATGAGATTTGTGGATAATTCGTTAAGGGTGCCAACATAGGCACACTTCCCCTATGTATAGCTTGAAGACACTATTAGTCATTCGGTGCGGTGGAACCCCCCTAGTAACTACTCTACTTTTATATCTTAAGAAAAAAGCTTTTTATTAAACGTAGTATGTAATGACATAAAAGTTACGAACCTGACATAATCCCAATGAAAAAACCTACCGTCAAGCCAACAGAATTCATTGAATTCTTGCAAGGTAAGATATTGTCAGGTTCGAAACTTTTATGTCATAACATACTACGTTTTATATAAAAATTGACCTGTTCGAGCATTTTTCTCAAGATATAAAAATAGATTATTTAATAGGGGGGGGGGGGGAACACTTATACCACCGCACCGTATAAACTCCATTTGTTCACGCTAAAGTGAACGGTTAAAAAAATATTCGGAATATTCAATATTCGAATTGTTAAATTAATTTCTTCATACTGGGAATCCCCATATGTCATTGTTTAGGTGCGAAAAGAACTTGTCAGCTGTGGAGTGCAGCAGATGTCGTATATTTGTTTCATTTTTCATATCTAATTCAGTTCATTGATTGACTTCATGAATATTTCTGCATCCGTTAATTCCAAATTTTCTGCTTCCTTTTCGGGAATTCGGAAAAGTTTAGTTTTCCTGTGCTTCGCAAGTTTTAGTGATTTCGATTCAATCGAATTACATTCTTTTAAAACTTTCATTTGTGCGAATTATTTCGAACAAAAAAACTGTTACCAGTGGCGTGGTTATTTTATAATACCGCAAGGATAAGTGTGCACAATTTGACATTTTTAGCAGCGGATTTTCACGTCAGCTTCATTCCATATTCTATTGTCGAGCTCGAGCAATCTTTATATTGGAATAGAAGTCATCGACAGGATCCTGTTTTGCTGATATATAGGTAACTATATTTCATCTGTTATTTTTGAGTGCATTTATCCTTTCATTCGTGTTGGGTTTCAATTAATTACATATAAATAATACAGTCCACAGCTCTATCTCTTTCTCACTCAAAAAATTATATTTCGAAAAATAAAACATAAATAATTGAACCACACTTCAGTTGGTTAACTGAAAATCGCCCCAACACGTGTTGGTCCTTCGGGCCGGATCTTAAGCTCAATTTCAAGCTCATTTTCTTAAAATTTGAGAGTTCTAATCAAAAATTCAAAAATCCTCGTTTTTTTGCGGCCATTTTGTATTCAAATATACGACGATCAGCACAACCTGGCAACAATCGTTCCACAGCTGACAGATCGCATACATCTGTTTCCATCGAAATATTCGATTTTATCACTTTTTAATTTGCTTTTTACTGTTTGTATCTGTTTCTTATTCGATTTCTTCATCACAATGCCACCGAAGACAGATACAGGCATTAAAGCATTGGATAAGTTGGTCGAAAAAAGGGCCAACATATTTTCTACGATCACCGGAATTTGGCATCGGGTAAAAGACTACGATGTTACAAGGTTGTTTGAAATTCAAGCATACGGAGAGAAAATTTCTGCGTATGAGGCTAAATTTGAAAGTATACAGGAGGAGATATTAGAGTTCAATTGCGAATTATCGACCGAAGATCGTATAGATACGGCGAAGTCGGAGTTGGCGTTTGCTGAGATAACAGCTCGAATAACAGGACTGTTTTTGTCTTTAAAACGACAAGAATCATTGTCAACACCTACGTCAAATCCAAGTACTTCGAATTCCAATTTTGAATCCTTCTTGCTGCCCAAAATAAATATTCGCCCCTTTTCTGGCGAAAGCGCTGAATGGCCTGAATTCTTTCAGTTATTTAATTCTTTGGTCCATGAAAATAACAGTTTGGCTTCCATACAAAAATTTCAACTGTTGAAATCATATCTTAGAAATGATGCTCTCTCGGTCGTTTCAGGGCTACAATTGTCAAATGACAACTATGATTTGGCATATCAGGCATTGAAATCACGCTTTCAGAATCCTCGTATGTTAGCGACAATGTACAGGGTGGCCAGATTTCGATGAATTAGTACTACAACTCCTAAACTATAAGAGATAGAGAAAAAGTAATATACATGTCATGTTTTCTTTTTTCGAGAAACCGAAATTGCTGAAAACCCGAAGTTGCTACGGCGTCTAGTTTCCGAGCTACAGGGCGATTCTGGTATTTGGCCAATTATTATAATTGACTATAACTTCCGTAATACAGAATCTACGCTCTCGAAATTAACACATCTTTAGGGCACTTTTTTTACTGCTTTCCAGCGGTGCTATTGGATTTTTTGTATCTGCTCAAATTTCGGAGCTATAACAAAAAATTTTTTTTTTCAAATGGAAACCATAATGGGAAGTGATATTTCCGAATAGATCTTTCTTCAACGATTTCAAAAATATATATCATGTTATACTTCCGAGTTCACTATATATCGAAAATTTCGAAAAAACACTTTTCGTTCAACAAAATCCAAGCAGGCTTTGATTCACTTCCTTCAAAACTGGGACGGTCATAGAATTTCATGTCTTATTTATTTTCACCTGTCAAATTCATTTCAGTTTCATCATTGTATCGTCTGGCGCTTCTAAAGTTCTTATTTATATCACATCATGCAATTTACATATTTCCTCCAATGACTCGCTCCAATGGACAACGATTTGAACATTTGTTGTGAATATACTTTTTTTCAAATAAATCTATATTTTTTCTTGAAGGAGCTTTTTTTTGCCCCTCATGGAAACATTAATTATTGCTATCAACGGGTTACATAAATATTCAAATGCTTTTCATTTTTCAATTTAGCAGAGAAATCATAGATACTAGAATCAACAAGTTTCGCGAAGCCCCTCTATTGGTCTGAGTAATAATAAAGCTAATATTTCCTGAATCAATTTGGCAGCTTACAATAAATGTGAGATATCGAATTCTATGACCTTATAAGAATTTTAGAAGCGCCAGACGATACAACAATGATGAAACTGAATTGAATTTGACAGGTGAAAATAAATAAGACATGAAATTCTATGACCGTCCCAGTTTTGAAGGAAGTGAATCAAAGCCTGCTTGGATTTTGTTGAACGAAAAGTGTTTTTTCGAAATTTTCGATATATAGTGAACTCGGAAGTATAACATGATATATATTTTTGAAATCTTTGAAGAAAGATCTATTCGGAAATATCACTTCCCATTATGGTTTCCATTTGAAAAAAAAAATTTTGTGTTATAGCTCCGAAATTTGAGCAGATACAAAAAATCCAATAGCACCGCTGGAAAGCAGTAAAAAAGTGCCCTAAAGATGTGTTAATTTCGAGAGCGTAGATTCTGTAATACGGAAGTTATAGTCAATTATAAAAATTGGCCAAATTCCAGAATCGCCCTGTAGCTCGGAAACTAGACGCCGTAGCAACTTCGGATTTTCAGCAATTTCGGTTTCTCGAAAAAAGAGAACATGACATGTATATTACTTTTTCTCTATCTCTTATAGTTAAAGAGTTGTAGTACTAAATCATCGAAATCTGGCCACCCTGTACTTAAACGAAATTCTGAATTTCAAAGCTTCGAGTAAAAATTCGGTTTCGCATCTCAAAGAATTTTTGAACTGCCACCAAAATTCAGTTAATGCAATAAAAGCGCTGAATATAAAGGATTTATCAGATTTTCTTCTATTTTCGATAACATTGCGTAATGTAGACCCATATACAAGAAAAGCTTTCGAGAGTCAACTCAATTCATCCGAGATTCCCGAATATGGTGCCTTGATTGATTTCGTAACGCAGCAGTTAAAGGCTCAGGAATTTTGCGAACAAAGTTCTCCCAAATCTGCAACCAAACCAGCACCATTTAATTCAAATAATTATGGTAACAATAAAACAAAAAATGTTTTACTCACAAATTCTGCATCCACCTCTCAAAGCTATAATGATTCACGTAGATTCCCGAATTCCAGAAAGTTTCGTTGTCCGAAATGCAACGATTTGCATCCATTATTCGCATGTGCCTCCTGTATAAATTTGTCGAGACAAGACAAATTCGAATTTTTGAAAAATTCCAAGCGCTGTTTCAACTGCCTTGGTCTACACAATTTCAAAGATTGCGCTTCCAAAAATTCGTGTAGAGTGTGTAATTCAAATCGGCATCACACCAGCCTCCATCCCGATAACGAATCTTCTTCCAATGACAGATCTGCCAATCAATCAAATGAACCATCTCGAACTGCAGGTAAATCAAATCATTTTGAAAATCAGCCTTCAGCATCCCATTCCACTCCTTCAAATGATGTAATCAATTCTTATCACATCAATAGGAAAGCGGTCTCTGTAAACCAAGTACTTCTTGGCACTGTTCAGGCAAGAATGAAGTCCGCTGACGGTTCAATGATATCTGTAAGAGCAGTTTTAGACCCTGGATCCCAGATTTCAGCCATTAGTCAACCCTTAGTCAAAAGATTAGGTTTAAAAATTGATCCTGTCAATGTATCAATTTCTGGCATTGGTCAATCAAATGCTCGACCGTTAGGTTTAGTAGAATGTAGGTTGTATCCTAGATTGGGATCCGAGTTTTTACAGGTGGATGCCGTTGTATTGCCGGAAATCACGAATAATATTCCTTCTGCTTCCTTGTCTCACGAATTGTTCGAACGTTTTCAACATTTAAATTTGGCTGATGAAACTTTTTATCTTTCTCAACCAATTGATGTGCTGTTGGGCGCTGATATGTATTCCCTGATTTTCGATCGCGACGGCCGAATTTCATCTTCTGGATATCCTTCAGCCGTTAACACATTTTTCGGTTGGACTATCATAGGTCCTATAAAGGAATCCTATTCTTCAAGTAAATCGATTCTTTTCACCCAATCTGCTCCACATGATCAGTTACAAAAATTTTATTCATTGGAAGAGGTTCCAGATACCTTCGTTGAAGATCCAATAGATGATCATGTAAAAAACCATTTCCTATCCACTCATTCTTGTGATGGAAATGATGAATATACAGTTTCATTACCTTTAAAGTTGGAGGATACGCCTCCGGATCTTTCTCATAGCTCCAATTGGCCACCACTTTTCACCGGATGTGATCTTGATTCATTTCCTTCAACTGAATTGAAATCTAACATTAATGTTGCAACCGCAAATGAGCCTCCAGTAAATCCGCTTTTAATGTCTTCGCCTATATTAGAAGATTCATTTCCAATTGTCGCCATAAACGGAATTCATCGTCACGATTGTCCGGTCCAATTTCTCGGGATGAGCTGGAGGAAGCTCTCCATTCCGTAGTCTTGGTCACACAGCATCATCACTTTGATCAATTGCACCAGAGTTTATTACAAAAAAAATCAATCGAAAAATCATTTCGTACTTTAAATCCATATATTGATTCTGCAGGATTGATCAGGGTGGGAGGTAGACTACAATTCTCTTCCTTATCACAGAATGCCAAGCAAGCATCCAGTTTTGCTTCCGAAAAATTGTGCGCTGTCGCGTTCAATATGCCTCCATTTTCATTTGATCTCGCTCCATTCCGGTCCTAACACGACTTTGTATTTAATTCGTCGGAATTATTGGATTTTGTCTGTACGAAATCTGTTTCGGGAGTGCATTAGAAAATGCATCGCATGCACGAGATTTCGAGGTAGATCCTATCAACCCTTCAGGGCTCCTCTACCTGCACCCAGAGTTAATATTTTACGTCCTTTTAGTATGGTGGATGTGGATTTTTCAGGCCCCTGTACATATCGGTCAAATGGTTCGCGAAAACCAACGCGAATGAAAGCATATCTTGTTCTCCTCATTTCTTTCTTCACTAAGTCAGTTCATTTGGAACTAGTCCTTTTCCTCACCGTGGAGGTTTTCTTGTCGACTTTGGTTTGGAGCGATTAATCGTTGGACGAGGCCTACCTCAAGAAATTTGGTCCGATAATGAAAGCAATTTCATCGGATCTTCGCGCTATTTTGATATGGATTCTGAGGTCTTGAAATCGAATAATATCGATATATACGATAACTTATCGAAGGGATCCATCAAATGGAAGTTTATTCCTCCATATGCGCCCCATTTCGGGGGTTCAGCAAAGCGTCTACTCCTCAAATCTCTAAATTCTACTGCTTCCACATTAGAAGACCTCGCCACGATATTCACTCGTATTGAAGCGTTTATAGTAGACCAATTTGCCCCTTGTCCTCTGATCCCTCCGAATCCGCGGACTTTTTGACACAATGGGCACACGAATATCTCAACACTTTCATTCAGCGTAAGAAATGGAAAACACAAAACGCTTGTCCATCTATTGGGGATTTCGTCTTCATAAAGGGCATAGATTCAAAACCTGCCACTTGGCCAATCGTACGTATAGTCGAGTTGCATCCGGGACCCGATGGTACGTCCGAGTTGCGTCTATAAAGACCGCAGCCGGTCAATATACGAGAGCACTAACAAGATTGGTGCCTCTCAATATTTAATTCTGTTTCTGTACGATCTCTTCGGATTTTTCTCAATTTTAATTCATTAAATTGAACTCTACTGTTTCCAAAGTTCTGTAAAATTCACACAATTTTACGGCGGCCTGTTTTGTTCACGCTAAAGTGAACGGTTAAAAAAATATTCGGAATTTTCAAAATTCGAATTGTTAAATTAATTTCTTCATACTGGGAATCCCCATATGTCACTGTTTAGGTGCGAAAAGAACTTGTCAGCTGTGGAGTGCAGCAGATGTCGTATATTTGTTTCATTTTTCATATCTAATTCAGTTCATTGATTGACTTCATGAATATTTCTGCATCCGTTAATTCCAAATTTTCTGCTTCCTTTTCGGGAATTCGGAAAAGTTTAGTTTTCCTGTGATTCGCAAGTTTTAGTGATTTCGATTCAATCGAATTACATTCTTTTAAAACTTTCATTTGTGCGAATTATTTCGAACAAAAAAACTGTTACCAGTGGCGTGGTTATTTTATAATACCGCAAGGATAAGTGTGCACAATTTGACATTTTTAGCAGCGGATTTTCACGTCAGCTTCATTCCATATTCTATTGTCGAGCTCGAGCAATCTTTATATTGGAATAGAAGTCATCGACAGGATCCTGTTTTGCTGATATATAGGTAACTATATTTCATCTGTTATTTTTGAGTGCATTTATCCTTTCATTCGTGTTGGGTTTCAATTAATTACATATATATTATACAGTCCACAGCTCTATCTCTTTCTCACTCAAAAAATTATATTTCGAAAAATGAAACTTAAATAATTGAAACACACTTCAGTTGGTTAACTGAAACTCGCCCCGACACCATTCACTTTCATAAAGTATCCTGGTTGGCCATGAAATTCTGACACATGTCATCGTGTATATTTTGAAGAGTTAGGTTATGGTAATTCTCTGTCACATAAATACGTAACGTTGTCCTTTCTATATGGGTAGATGTCGTAGTAGAATTCACATATTTATCGAAATGTTTAATTTACTTTGGAAAAATAATCAGTTTGAGAAAATATTATCTGAATTCAATATTTCCAAAGACTCTGTTGATACAGAAAATATTTCACGTATACAGGGTGTCCCAAGATGTTCCAAACAGCCAATATCTCTGTTCTCAGATAAGGTAGAAAGTTCAAACAAAAAGTTTTTCAAATGGCATCAAAAACTCTACCAGAATCCGTCGTTAAAATTCTGTTTCCAATCACTACACCTGAAAAAACTGCCCCCAGATATTTTTTCGAATGTCACCCTAATATATTTCTCACTCTGAACGATTTCCCAGTAAAAGAAGAGATATGTTGAAACAATTTTTCATGATTTTACGTAACTTCAACCCTTAAAAAAATAATTATAATTTCCGGCACATTCACCATTTTTGCTCAGTCCATTCTCCAAGTCTATGTTCTATACTACTATATAATTATCAATTGGCATTGTTTTCGGTGGCAACCTTTGAGTATAGAATAATTATAGAGTATAGAACATAGACATAGAGAATGGACTGAGTGTTCACGCCAAGTGAACGGTTCAAATTAATTATTCTGAATTTTCAAAATTCGAATTATCAAATTAATTTCTCCATACTGGGGAATTCCCATATGGATTATCCTTTGTGTAGGTACAAGAAGAATTTGTCAGCTGTGAAGCGCAGCATATGTCGCATATTTGTTATTTCAATGTTTTCATGAATATTTCTGCTTCCATTCATTTATTCTGCTTCCTTTCGTGAATTCGGAAAAATTTCAGTTTTTCCTGTGATTCGCAATTTGTAGTGATTTCGATTAAATCTTATTAAATTCATTTAAAACTTTCATTTGTGCGAATTAGTTCGAACAAAAAGACTGTCACCAGTGGCGTGGTTATTTTACAATACCACAAGGATAAGTGAACACAATTTGACATTTTTACCAACGGATTTTCATGTCAGCTTCATTCCTTGTTGGTTTGTCGAGCTCGATCAATCTTTACACTGGAATAGGAGTCATCGACAGGAGCCTGTTGACTATTTTGCTGATATAGGTAAGACTATATTTCTTCTGTTACTTTGGGTACATTTATCCTTTCATTTGTGTTGGGTTTCAATTAAATTCATATACATATAATTACAGTCAACTTGCCTCATTTTTATTTTCATTCGGAAGATTATATTTCGAAAAATTAAACTTAAATAATATTGAACCACACTTCAGTTGGTTAACTGAAACTCTACCCAACACTGAGCAAAAATTGGTGATTAGAAACAGAGTTTTAACGACGGATTCTGTTAGAGTTTTATTGCCATTTGAAAAACTTTTTGTTTGAACTTTCTACCTTGTCTGAGAGCCGAGATATTGGCTGTTTGGAGAACCTTGGACACCCTGCATAAACATGGTTGGAAGTTATGCTATTTTCTTGTACTGAAATCAAAAATCGAGTGTTGAAATTTCACTGAAAAATAATGGACAAAATAATCCGTTACTTTGTGATAGTTTATTCGAAATAAGAATAAAAGTACTCGAATAACCAACCCAACAGAAAAACTTCTGAACGAACAGACGGGCCTATGAAATTCCCCACTTTTCGAAATTCCCAATAAATAAGCCTCATAAGACATCTAAATATCTTTTTGCACAACTCGAAATATTCCAGTATGAAAATGTAGTAGTAGTATAGTTCTACGAAATCTGTGTTCCAGTTGAACCTGAAAAGAACTAACTCCATTTACAAACTTAAAAAACAGCTAATGAAAATTAGCTGTGGCAACGTCTCTGAGAATGTTTTGACATTTCACGAATACCAACTTGCGTCAAGTAAAAAAACTCGATAAACCTAAATCATGGCCAACCGGGATACTTTATAAAGGTGAATGTAGTATTTTTTTTTTTTTTAATGTTGTGATTTTCACGAAAAGGAATATCCTGTAATGTTCAGAGAACATCGTGAGAACCAAGGGCAAGCAGGTAGGAATTGGTGTTCTTCTTGAATTTCTGGAGGTTATATGCCTCGGGGAACACCTCCCTAGGCAATGTGTTCCAAAGCCTCGCTGTTCGTTGGATGAACGAGTCTTTGAAGAGAGATGTTCTGCAGGTCTCCAAAGTTACCACGAAGGGGTGTGAAGACTCAACTTGACGGGTTAGTCTGGAAGAGACTGCCAGAGGGGGAACGATTGCTGATAATTCAGAAGAGCATCGCCCATGGAAATATCTATAAAATAGAGACAGATCGCCCACTTTTCTACGGTGTTCCAGAGAAGTGAGCGAGCTTGTAAGGGATGCATCACCGACGAGACGAACTGCCCTCTTTTGTACGGAATCCAAGAGTTTTAGGGTGTGTTTAGGTGCAGCACTCCAAACATGGGAACAGTATTCCAGGACAGGTCGAATCTGTGCCTTATAGATCATAAGCAGCTGACCTGAGGTGAAATAGCTCCTGGCACGAAACAGAAAACCAAGTTTTTGGGATGCACTTTTAGCAATAGATCTCACGTGATTTTCCCAGGAAAGGTTACTGCCGACAGTAATGCCAAGCATCGAAATGGATGACTTCAATGGTATGGTCACTCCCGACAATTTTATGCTGGGCACAGTAAGATCGGCTTTTCTAGAGAAAAGACATGCTTGTGTTTTGTTTGCGTTGAATTCTACCAAGTTATTAGATTCAAGAATTGTTGCCAAGTCCATATTTATGTTGTTAACATTTCTTTCTCGTTCGTTTTTGATGTGGCGGACTGGTATTGGAGCCCTAGAAGAAAAGGCGGTATGGAGGGTACTATCATCCGCAAAGCTGTACACTGGACACGAAGTTGCTTCCAGCAAATCGTTGATGTGAAGCAGAAACAGCGTTGGAGCCAGAACTGATCCCTGCGGAACACCAGCATTTATGGGTAGAGAGTCAGACGAAACTCCATCGACCACTACATGGAGAGATCTGTTTGAGAGAAAACTAGCTAGCAGAGAACATAGCTTTGGGGGCACGCCATAAGATGGAAGCTTGGCGAGGAGTCCCTGATGCCAGACTCGATCGAATGCCTTGGAGATATCCAGTGCTACGGCTAGGGTTTCACCATATTTCTCGGTAGATAGCTGCCATATATGTGAGACGTAAGCGAGCAAGTCACCAGTGGATCTCTGATGACGGAAACCATATTGTCTATCGTTGATAATTCCTGAGTGTTCCAGATGTTTCATGAGTTCGAAGTTGATGGCTTTGTCCATGACCTTTGAAATAATAGATAACAGAGCGATAGGTCTGTAGTTGCTAGGTAGGGTCTTTTTGCCTTTTTTAGGTACTGGTTGTACTCTTGCGGTTTTCCAGTTGGATGGAAAAACACCCAATTTGTAAGAGTGGTTGAACAATTTGCAGAGGACAGGTGTTAGTTCGGGGGCACATTTTTTGAGAACAATCGGTGGGATTCCGTCGGATCCACTGGCTTTGTTGGTGTTGAGACCCAACAGAATCTTTCTGATAGTACGTGGGCGAAAGGTTATCTCGGGCATATGGCTGTCAATAGATGTAATATTCGGGGGTTGTTTTCCCGATGAATCTAGAGTGGAATTTTCAGCGAAGAAATGCGCGAAGATGTTGGCTTTTTCCAGGGAAGTCGTTGCTAGTGTTCCATCTTCCTTGGTTAGAGGGGGAAACGAGCTGGAAGTGAAGTTTCTTCCTACAGCTTTGGCGAAGGACCAAAATGAACGGGATCCGTTAGGGCATTCAACAAGTCTAGATCTTATTTTGGCATTGTGAGCATCTTTTGAAGATTTGATTGTCTCATTGCATATGCCTCTAGCCTCCACATATTCTGCTCTAGTCTCAGGGCTTGGATTTTTTTGCCATCGATGGAATGCTGCCTGTTTGGAAGCGACAGCTTTAGAGCAGTTCTTGTTAAACCAGGTCTTATCGGATAATGTTCTTCTTGCTATGTTCGGTATGTAAGTTTGCATCCCCAACATAATTATTTCAGAAATTGTCTCGGCACATTCTGTTGGATCTACTGAGGAGAAACAAGCTCTCTTCCATGGGAACGCTGAGAAAAACATACGAAGCCCTTCCCAGTCGGCCGATTTGTAATGCCACATGAGACGGGGTGGTATTGTGCGGCTTGATGGTACATGAAAAGAGAAAAGTTGTGGAGATTAGGGTGTGGTCGGAGTTTCCAAGTGGGGCGCAAACTTCTATTCTATATGGATCAGGATTGGTGGTGAGAAAGAGATCCAGTATATTGGCAGAGTGGTTGTTGACATCTGGGATGCGAGTTGGTAGCTCGACCAGTTGTTCTAGGCCATGAGTGATGGCGAAGGCCTCAGCTTGACGACCTGGATCATCTGTTTTGTTGGAGAATTTGAGCCAGGCTGCGTTGTGAACATTGAAGTCTCCCATGATTATGACTTCAGCTGCTGGGTGGTTCTCCTGGATAAAATCCAGTTTGAGTGATAAAAACTCAAAAAGGCTCATATATGACGGTTCATTTGGCGACAGGTAAAGGCAGCAGAGGAACTTGGTCAGTTTGGTATTGGCTAGCTTGAACCACATCACATCGAAATCTTTCGGTTCCAAACTCTCTACACGCTGGCATGAAAGAATAGCCTTGGCAAAGAGGCAGACTCCACCTTTGAACCTGAATCGAGAATGGAGTTCGTAACCAGGACAGAGCATATGGACATTGTTGGTGGACGAGTTCACTTGTGTTTCTGTCAGCGCCAGAATATCTGGTTGTTCCGTCTGTAGGTGATGATGGACGTCATTGATGTTCTTGTTGAGTCCGCGGATGTTACAAAAGTTAATCTTCAGAGATGAGTCCCCTCGAGTACCTCTCGCCCGGAAATCCGAATGGAGAGGTATTTTGCTTCCGGAATGTTTTACTCTAGGAGACTTCATCATCTTTACGCATAAAATGTGGTGGAGAGGTGGGACGAGGGGAAAAGGGGAGACCGGAAAGTATCGACCGAACACTGAAACATGGAGTGATCCATTTCACAGCACACAAAGTCGATATGGTGGTATTTCACCGGGCGATGAGACCATCTACCACCTATGGTTATCCTTTTAGTCGCCTTTTACGACAGGCAGGATTTACCCTGGGGTTATTCTAGAGCCGCCCCCATACAGTATAATTGCAATATTTTATATCAATCAAATCCGTAATTTAGAAATTATGGGGATAATATTATTTCGAACTTACATATTTGCGGTATCTTCTGAC
This sequence comes from Adalia bipunctata, assembly GCA_910592335.1. Classification (NCBI taxonomy): domain Eukaryota; kingdom Metazoa; phylum Arthropoda; class Insecta; order Coleoptera; family Coccinellidae; genus Adalia; species Adalia bipunctata. Next base: position 47,649,446 of record OU342950.1, on the reverse strand, counting down.
GAATTTTGTCCATAAGCAAACTTAAACTACCCTTGAAAATTTCAAGTTTTCAGGCAGATATCGTGGGTACCGTCTGAAAAGTTATCATTCTGTCCAAATGTCTGTAATTGTCGAATTTCTAGCCGTAATTGAACCACATTCTACCACATTGGATATTATGTTGTTTATGAAATAATGAGATAATAAAGTTTAAAAAGTTATTAACTCCAAAATTACTGAGCTGATTTTGCCCATTAACGAACTCAACCGTCTTCATCCATCGTGTTTACGTTCGGAAGCGTTGTCGAACAGAATTCAATTTGATCACGGATTTTTCATCGGTGATTCGAACATGATCGGTCAACCCCATAATCATAGACAATTGCGAGAAATGATAGTGAATTTCAGAATCTATCTTTCAAGCTCTACAGTTTGTCAGATTCCTCTTATTACCCACCTACCATCAGGAAACGTATTCGGGGTTAAGGAAATGGGATACTTACCAAAGTATGATTTGTCACGAGAACGCTGACAGTGATGTTGTTTCCCATTTCCAAGACCGCCAGGCTACCGTCGTCAGATTGAAAAACGAAATGTGTTGGGGATATCCAGGACGATGGCAATCTTCTTGGGTTCAGGTCTCCCTGAAAATTTATGAAATGGTGAATATGTTAGAGAAGACGATTTTTTTGTTTAAAGTTAGATGATTATTTGCTCCCCCAGAGCATCTCAGAAATCAGAGTATCAAAGAATTCCGATTTCTTTTTTGAAATTGCCCCTGTTTAACGAGCAAAGTCAAGAGAAAGAGATAATCTTTAAGTAAAAAACTCGTTAAAAAACACCATCTTTCTTGCATAGTTTTCAAATAACAACTGATTTCTTCGATCGTACAAGAGTGATTTATCAAAAATACCTATTTGAAAACGAATCAAGATAACCATGATTGTTTCCTTAATTGAAATCATTTCAAACAATGGGGCACCTAAAGCACTGACGTGAGCATTTATGTGCTCGTTCATTCAAATTTTAGATAGATCCACATTGTAGGTAGATCCAGACTCAAGATTTCAGCCTTCAAAGACATCGTTAAATTTTTTCATTACACGCTGGAATTCAATGTCGTACATACGACGAGAAGTTTGGACAAAAGGTAGATAGATAGTCCTTACTAGTCTTGGCGAGGGAACGATAGTAGAAATAACCTTGAGGAATCTAGAGTGTATTTATGTTATTCGCAATAGCCGAAATCGGCCACTGTCCGAAATTTTTGCTCACAACGCGGTATGGGTATCCATATTTACCCACGATGCGTACAGGTGGTTTTTTTTTGAGCATTGAGTAAAACGCAATACCCTGAACGCGTTTTGGGTAAATTAGATAATCCACAATGCGAATCCAATTTTAACGCGCTTTCATTCTGCGTTGTGGACAATTAATTTTACCCATGGCGGGTTGTGGGTATTGCACTCTACCCAGAAAGCGATGAACCAGAATTTGTCGTCGAAGTCAGTATGCTGTAGGTTTGTGTACTGGCACGTACGAGAAGCCAGTATTACGAGTAGCGTGAATAGATTACGCACCTTGTGAATTCTCAAGTTCGATTGAACTGATTGAAGTGCGTGTTTTCGAAATTATATCAATATGAAAATCTAATTTGAACAAAAACTAAGTGAACTTATGCTAGAAAAAAAAGACAGGTCGTTGTTATTGTTATTATCGGACGAACGTTATTTGGAGTTAGTAAATGAAACCAAAGTGGCACTACAAAGAAAACGGGATTTTACAAAGCGTTCACTCATTTAGGGCTCTCACAGACACAGCGGTTTTCGCCGAGTCGACGGCTGAGTTTGCTTCTGTGGGACGAGTCGGCTTGGGCAGCGGTGTGTGGTTTCATAGCGCAAAAGCACAGGCCAATTCCGCCGACTCGGCGATTTTCTCGGCCGCCGACTCGGCGGAAACCGCTGTGTCTGTGAGAGCCCTTACACTGACCGAAGTCAATGAAGCTGTAAATACTGCGAAAGCTCAACACTCCACGGTAGCAAAAACGCAGATGAAACTCAAGGATGATAATATAAATGAAGATAAGTACGATTGGAAGAAGAAGGTACACCGAAAACGTAAACCTAAAACTTCCGATCGTGCCTTAGTAGTAGGTAGTTACGCAGGTCCTACTACGGTTAAAGGAAAAGAGAAGAATAAAATACTACACGTATCAAATTTGAAACCTGGTACCACTGTGGAGGGTATGACCACATTCTTAAAACAAAATTTTACAGATGTGAAATGTGAGGCTATTCAATCGAGGTATCCGGATTGTTACGCCTTCTTTAAGGTAATGATTCCTTCAAGTCAATTTCAGAAGGCCCCGGATGGAACTTTGTGGCCTAACAGAGCTAGTGTTCGTTATTTTCACCAGCGACGGCCGTCCAATCAGAGGCACAAAAACGAAGATTAATCAACGCACCCCAAGTTTCACAGTTAAATTTGAAAAACATACAAATCAACATTCGATGTCTGACCAATAAATTAGACAGTTTGATAGTATTTTTAGATGAGGTTAGTCCTGACATTGTTAGTGTTGCTGAGCATTGGTGCCATACAGGCAATATTTCTATGATGACTATCCCTGGGTATAAACAAGCTGACTTCTTCTGTCGACCACCAGGGAAGCATGGCGGTACCTTGATATATGTAAAGTCCAATTTGGAGGTAGCATCTTTGAACATCTCGAATCTATCTGAGGACGTACAATGCGAGGTATGTGGTGTGAAAGTGACTACCCGTGATTGTAAAATCGGAATAATAAGTTGTTATCGATCACCGTCAGGTAATTTTTGTTCTTTTTTTGATAGACTATACTGTATTTTGCAATACTGTAGTTTAAAAGTGGATATATTATTTTTATGTGGGGATTTTAATATTGATTTCTTGGGTGCTGATACCATAAGTAAACAGTTACTTGAGGATATGCTCGTTTCTTTCAATCTTGGAATCTCTTTAACGGCTCCTACAAGGGTATACACTGGCGGTAGCGGTCAAGAATCTAGTTCAATGATCGATTATATTCTGACTGATGCAACAATGATGCTGCAACTAGATCAGTATGAGTTGTTAATGAAGCTAGGGTGGATCATTTTACGGAAACCCTGCAATATGTTGATTTTGGTGCTGTATGTTGCGGTACAGATATTAATGCAATCATCAATGAATTTTCGAATATCTTGAATAATGTAATAGATTATTGCTTTCCCATAAAAAGTGTGAAAATAACTCAGAAGGGTTGGATAACTGATGAAATTAGACAGGCTAGTAAATATCTGAAACAACTTTACTGGGTTCATGCTAGTATTAAATCGAAGCAGACTTTCGACCTGTATAACAAGGCAAAAAGCGAGTACAGATTATTCTTGAAACAATGTAAGTTGAAGTACAATGTAAATTTTTTGGAAAACTGTTCTAATAAAAATAAGGCAGTTTGGAACATTGTGAATCGGGAGACTGGTAGAAAAAGCAAAAAAGATGGTATAATATCATTAAATATAGATGGAATCATCTACTCTGAGCCGAAGGTGGTGGCTGAGGCCTTTGCCAACTACTTCTCCACAGTCGCTGCATTAACACTCGCACAACATTATAATGGCGTAAGGTCTCAGTCCTGCACTACCTCGAGATTGTCCGCTTTCAGCTTCTACTTTCACCCAGTAACCGAAAGTGAGGTTATAAACGTCATTATAGGATTAAAAAATAAAAAAAGCACAGGTGTTGATTTTTTGTCTTCTAGAATGTTGAAGGCTGGTAGGGAGCAATTTGCTAGACCTCTAACGCATATAATCAACACGTCAGTTTCATCGGGTAAATTTCCATCATTGCCAAAGACTGCTATCGTAATTCCTATCCATAAAAGAAATGATCCAAGTGTCATTACCAATTATCGGCCAATTTCTATACTGAGTGTTCTATCGAAGGTTATGGAGAAACTCTAGTGTTGCTAATTGGTTGAGGTCAGGGTTGAAGGAAATCAATTAGATGAAAATTCTGCCGACGTTTCGATTATATTTAAATCATCTTCGGGGCTCTGAAAGAGCAATACAGGGACATTATACAACGATATAGAAAGGTTATCTTAAAACAAAAACTAGAAATCAGGGATCCCGAACCTGAACAATTACCAATTAAAAACAATCATTTAAAATATAACGAACAATAGACGATTGTATAAAGGATACCTATCTGACAATATAAACGAAATAAACTAAGTAACAATGAAAAGATCCAATATAGGAAACAATTGAACTAGTGAATAACAAATTTTCCTAAAATCGAGTATTATAAAAAAAAAAAGGTGTTTTATAAAAAAATATATTAAATGGTGACTCACATCATCGGTTGACTCCTATTGTCCACTCATAAAACATGTAAAACAGCGTCGCTTCAAAATACAGGTAAGACGTGACATGAAGGACCGAGACATGAAGGAAACTGAAAATGCAACCACATACGATGTGCAGGTTGACAATGCAATTTGATTATGATTGAAAAAAAAGGGGGTTCTCGGCATGCAAAACACAACAACAAGGAATTCCGTTTTTAATGACTATAAATTCAGCCGTGTTCTTTTAACCTGGCAATTATATTGAAATAAGCGGTATTTAAATTCTCAATATCCGATCTTTTATTTACGGATTTATTATTTTGTTGAATTGATACCATTTCATGTATCAATCTCTTTTTCAAAATTCGCTGATGTCCCATTACCCTTGCATTGTTGAAATCGAAAGCGTGAAGCTCCTTAAGGGAGTGCTCAGCTAAGGCCGTGTTATTTTCCTTTCTCTTAATTGGGTTGTGCACATTAATGCTGTCTCTGCGATGTTCACCAATCCTTGTTTCCAGATATCGACCCGTCTGTCCAATGTATACACAATCACAGTCCTTACAAGGTATTTCATAAATTATATTAGACAGCATTAATTTTGGTGTTTTAGTTTTTAAACTGGAAAACAACTGTCTGACTGTGTTGCTTGGTTTGAGGGATACCATGGTGCTTGCAGTTCTTAGAATACCAGCAACCCTCTCAGAAAGACCCTTTATATATGGTATTGAGAAGTACCTCAGTTCTACATCATCCCCATGATTCCCCATTCTACTCTCGGACGTACGTTCAGAGAGAATCCTTTTTACCATGTTCAAAGGATAGTTATTTTTTATGAGGAAATATCTGATCTTCGTCATGTTCTGATTATGGAGAAAGTCGTTCTAGGACGAATGGTCAATTATTTAGATAAGTTTAGAACTCTTACTGACTGCCAGCATGGCTTCAGACCTGGTCACTCAACAGAAACGGCCGCTATTTCATTTGTAGAGTACGTATACGAACAACTAGACGGGGGTCGTTTTGTAGCTGGTCTATTCTTCGACTTGTCAATGGCCTTTGATGTCCTCGATTATAACTTTATGAGGACCAAATTCTATAACCTTGGATTTCGCGGTATATTCTTAGATTGGCTCGACAGTTTCATTGCCAACAGAAAAATGATAGTGAAGGTACAGAATGTATGCTCTGAAGCCTTTGAAGTTAATACAGGTGTGGCCCAGGGGTCGGTATTGGGTCCGATTTTATTCATTCTTTTTACAAATGACCTTCCAAATTGCATCCCGTGGTGCAAATTAACCCTATTTGCCGACGACTCCTCAGTGGCCATTTCCACTGAAAGTCGGGCAGAACTCACATTAGCTTGTGGTCGTTTAGTTCGATGTTTCACTGAATGGTGTCGAACGAACGCACTGATTGTGAATGAGGGTAAAACGGACTGCTTACATTTCGCCCTGAAAAATCTAAGCAGAACGCCACTACTTATAGAGACCGAAAATTCAATAATTGAATCGGGAAACCATGTGAAATTCCTTGGAGTCCATATGGATTGTAATTTGAGATGGTGTCAACATGTTGAAGTATTATGTAAAAAATTGAGTAGCTCCTATTACGCAATAAGTAAATTGAAATGCTGTCTTCCAAGATGATCGATAATTGATATTTACTATGGCTTATGCTATAGTCATATATCTTACAATATTTTATTGTGGGGAATTTCTCCTGATGTGAATAGGGTATTCATAAAGCAAAAACGAATACTACGGAATATATTTGATTTAGATCCCAGATCTTCTTGTAGGCCGATATTTATTGCATGGGATCTGCTTACGGTGCCTTGTGTATACATATCCAAGAGTCTGTTATACATAAGAGAGAATTTGGGTAAGTTCACCAAACTTTCCAGTTTCCATCAATACAATACAAGAAACCCAGAAGTACTGCTGCTACCGGCACACAGAACTTCAAAATATGAATCTTCACCATCCTATAGGGGAATTAAATTGTATAATCAGTTACCTAGCTCACTGAAATGTTTACCTAAAGCTAAATTCAGGAAAGAAATAAAGAAATTCTTAATTAGCAAATGTTACTACACAGTAGATGAGTTCATAAGTGATAACACCTTATAATTGCAAATACTGTAATATTGACGTATCCTATGCATGTAAATGTCTCAAAGGATGAATAAATATTTTCATTATTATTATTATTATCATATATCGTTTTGTTTTACCTATATGAACTTTCAATATAAGGTTTTTGTAATCATTGTTTTACTTGAAACGCTTCACTCAGTGCTCGGAAAAAAAACATCTATTGGCATCGTAGGTAAATTTAGATACCCATAACGCGTTGTGAGCAAAAATTCCGGACAGTGACCGATTTCGGCTATTGCGAATAACATAAACATGGTGTTTCACCATAAACTGGACAAACATATATTGCCGAATAGACGACAGCGAGGAAGTCATTTTTGCCTTATGACATATACCCTGTTTTCGACGGATAAGTTAGGTACAGGGTGTTTGATGTCGACTTTGAGCAATATTCTTATAACTGTGGTGAGTTATGCGTGATTTGAAATAACGGTTAATAGTCACATCTCAGTATTTTTCAGGGCTCAATTCAATTGTGGTGTAGAATTCTGAAAAAAATCTCAAAATGGCGGAAAGCCTGCAAGATTTGATTTTTTTCTCGGTTGCCAATTTGGAAAGCACTTTCTCACCGTATTAGATTTTCTAATATTTTCCGTGAAAATTTTTTTCCATAATTCGAAATCAACTTTTTTTTACATGTCTCCAGTGAAAAAAAATTTTGGCCGAAATTGTTGGAATTTTTCATGGTTGAACTATCTTTCATTCTGAATACTGAGGTGAAAACAGAATGAAATAATATCCATTCATTACCAAAGAGGAATTGAGTAGATTTTTGCCAATGTGTTTGCGGATTATTTCAGTTCCATTCCACAGGTCAGTATATCGGATTACTTTGGTAGTACTGTATCGATGACTTGCACCACAGCTGCACTTTCTGTCAACACATTTTTCTTTCATCCAGTCCTGAGAGAAGAGGTGATTCAAAGTGTGAGTGCATTGAAAAATAAAGAAAGTTCAGGGCTTGACTAGGTGTCTGTTGGCATATTGAAGGCAGTGACTGATATCATTGCAGAACCTCTGGTTAATTTCATTAACCTGTCGGTCAACAAAGGCAGATTTCCTTCTATGTTGAAGGTTGCTTCGGTATTTCCTGTTCTGAAGGAAAGTGATCCCAGCAGTGAGCAGTGTAGCCAATTATCGTCCCATCTCACTTTTGAGTGTGTTCTCAAAGGTGTTCGAAAAAATTGTGTATGGTCGTATGATCTCATTTTTGAAGCGTTTTAATGTGATAAGCAACTGCCACCATGGCTTTAAAGAGGGTAGATCCACGGAGACTGCAGGATTTTCCTTCACTGATTATGTGTATAGAAGCCTTGATAAAGGTCTTCATGTTGCGGGGCTTTTCTTCGACCTCTCTCGTGCTTTCGACGTTCTTCCACGGAAATTCATCGAGAGCAAGCGGTTTTTTTCTTCAGTGGATTTCAAGCTAAATCACCGATCGCTGGATGACGGTAAAGGTGGATAAGTGTTGGTCAGAGAAATTTAGTGTCGATCTGGGGGTGCCTCAGGGCTCAGTCCTTGGTCCGCTACTGTTTCTACTTTTCATTAATGATTTACCTGAACACATAACTTCGGAATTGATGATTATATTTGCCGATGATATATCGGTGGTGGTCTCGGCTCGGAGCCTTGGGGAACTCTCTGATCTCTGTAATACACTGATTCTCAATTTCGAGTGTTGGTGTAGATCAAATGCACCCATTCTCAATGCAGACAAAACCGAGTGTATCTATTTCAGTAACAGAAATGTCCATAACTATCGATTGGTTGTTCGATGTCTGGGTCGGAATATTGTTTCGAAAGATGCTATCAAGTTCCTGGGCGTTTATCTTGATAGTTATTTGAGGTGGAACTTCCATGTGGATGCTGTTTTCAAGAAAATGTGCAGTTCCTGCTTTGCGATTGGTAGGATAAAGAATTCATTGCCATTGCAATCGGTTATAGCTGTTTACTACAGTTTGGTGTATAGTAATATGAACTGGTATGGGCCAGCATCTAATCTCTTGTTAAATATGGCTCTTTTTGTACCTCTGAATTTTCTCGAACTCCCAGATAACTGAAGGAGGTCAAAAGGTGGAAAGCCACAGAATTCCGGCAATTTCTGCTATATACTGGACCCGTTGTTTTGAAAAACTTGCTTCCGAAACGATATTATCAAAATTTTTTGATATTGTCAATATCTATCAGAATTCTTTCCAGTGAAAAATACTGTTTTACTTATATTAATCATGCCCAACAGTTGCTTGTTTGTTTTGTTAAAACAGTAAAAGAAATTTATGGACATCATTAACTAACACATAATTTTCACAATTTATTGCATTTGGTAGAGGATGTAAAAAAATTTGGCATACTTGACAATTTTAGTAATTTTGATAGTGAGAATTTTTTGCAATATTTGGGATCCTTAATTAGAAAGCATGACAAACCATTGCAGCAAGTAGTTCGACGTTACTATGAGTGTACGAACGACAGGAAGCTTGTTGTTGAGAAATCTTCTTTCGAACTCAAGTTACCCCATTGTGAAGGACCATTGTTACCTGGATGTTCTGCCCCAGAGTTTAAAGCAATTTTTCTTGCAGATTTCAAACTATCCTTTGCTTTGAGAGATTCATGCTGTGCCATGAGGGACGGCTCAGTAGTTGGAATAAAAAATTTTGCTTTTTCTACAGTACTCAATGGGCCGCGTGAAGTTAGCGAAAAGTTGGTGGAACAAATTCTGAAACCGAGCTCAATATTTAGTACTGAATTTGTTCTGTATGAATCATCCCCAGCACCCTTATGGTTTTCGAGTTATTGGCATGTCTTTGATTTGGTGCTGACTTCACGCTCAGCACCAACATGTTCGAATTTGGAAAAAAAATTTATGCCAATAATTAGTCCCGAATTCGTTCCAATTTGTTCTGAAGAAAATTCTCCGATATCATTTTTCGTTAACGAGTTATTGACATTCGTAACATTCGGTGGTGACGTCACACCCAGCTCCAAAGCTTTTTGTTCTCTAAGAAATTCGAAGAAATTTTGATGCAAATATTTAGTACCCAATTTGTTCCAATCAGTAAAAGTTGTTTTGTTGAAATATCATTGTTAGTTTTCGAGTTCTTAACGTTTTAAGCGAGCGTGAAGTTAGCGATAAAGTTTCAAATTATCACTTTTTTTTTCAACATATATTAGTACTCAATTTGTTCCAATTTGTTCTAAAAAGAACGAATCAATTTCATTATTAGTTTTCCAGATATTAAGGTTTTACGAAGATTTGATGACGTCACAATATCTAGGTGTAGCGTGGAATCTCCATTCCAGTCAATTCGAGACCATACCACTGCGGCAGCCGCTCTCATCACGTTTGAAAGCAGATATGGATTCAGGACCAATTCGTTTCTTATTCTCGCTTATTAAATTGTTAGGAAATAATTATAAATAAAAATAATATAAAAATAAATATAAACATAACACAGGCAGAAATTCGTCTTCAAAGAACGGAAAATTTGATAAGAAGAAATATATCAACCATGAACCATTACAGTTAGTACCTGTACAAGATATGTGGCTCATATCCAGAGGTTCATACCTGATGTTTTGACATGAAATTTTTTAAATACCTACTTCTGTGTAGCTGTTGGAGAACAGGATTGTCCAATTATTCTTTGAAAACAAGGTTCATTTATAGAAATCAAAAAATGAAAAATCAATTAGACTTCAAAATTATTAACGAGTAGGACCTCCTCTGGTTCTTCGCAGAGTATTTTTACTATTAGACAGACTCCTTGTCAAATTATTCGGAAAATCTTGCGGTATAGCTAATCAAATTGCCCGCAATTATTAGCTGAATTCTCTAATATTTGGGGAGGGCGAGAGATTTGGTTTAACCGCCTCGACATTTCGGCCCAAACATATTCAATACAATTCATGTCTGGTGAATAAGGTGGCCAATTCATTCTTGTGATCCCATGATATTATATGCGGTCATTTACAATTCTCGCTCGATGGGGACGAGCGTTATCAATGTTATCATTCATGAGAATTAATAAGTCATTGCGGCCATCAAAACATATTTCTCCACAAACAAAAACTGATCCTGCTCCAAAAGATGTGCTTTCAAGTATGCAACTCTCATTGTTTCGTTGATTTCTTTCCCTCCATACCAATATGCGTCCAATGTTTGTATATGAAATGAACGTTATCTTGATTCGTCAGTAAATAGACAATGCCTGCAATTTTCAAAATTCCAGTTTCTGTCTTCTCTTGCCCACTGCAATCTGCACGCATGCTGCTGCGCCGTCAGTCTAGGATGTCTAGCTGGTCGTCTAGATCTCAAATTAACAGCATGCAATCTTCTTCTACTTAACTGTTTGACCACTAATTATTGTTCCAGTTGCTTGTCTAAAGACACTGTTGATTCGGGAAACAGTGAATTTTCTTGCGACAAACCAGGAACAATCAATTGTGTGAGTTGCAAAATGAGGTGTAGCGCCATTCTGTTGAAACCAAATATCTTCCAGAGCAATATTCCTTAATTCAGGCTACAAAAATTCGTCTAATGGACATTTCAGGGTCTTCTGCAACATTTTCACGAACCAAATATTTCCTTGTGAACGACAGCTACGACTGTATTTTTCACTTTTTTGATCTTCCGCCAAATCGGTCTCTTGAAATTCTTCCATAATTCGACTAATAGTGCTTCAAGATGGACGATTATGTAAACCATAAAATTCACGTAATTTTTCGAAAACACTCTCCACAGAACGCAGATTTCCATAAAATAATTCAACAATTTGAACGCGTTGTATCGTGTACGAAGCCATTTTTATTAATGTCATACATCACACTTCTCAAATGTCAAAATACCCAGACGTACCCAGTGCGCCATCTATATTTTATTCATTCTTAAACAAAAAACACGCAATTTGAAACATCAAATTCGGATCAACTGGCTAACTCATACCGTTTCTGGAGATAATTCGTCCAGGAAATTTTGTCTGAAAAACAATTGTGTCATTTGCAAAGTGAGGTGTAGCGCCATCCTGTTGAAACCAAATATCCTCTAGATCAATATTCATTAATTCAGGCCACATAAATTCGATTATCATCAATATCATCCGATGGTACCTAACACCATTTCACAGAACGCTTATTTTCATGAAATAATTCAACAATTTCAACACGTTGTTGTATAATGTACGAAGCCATTTTTATAAATGTCATAAATCACACTTCTTGAATGCCAAAATATCCAGACGAATTCAATGCGCCATCTATATTTTATTTATTCTTGAAAAAAACCAGGCAATTTTTATGTTCAGGTCGAAGACTCGCCCTGTATAACAAACGATTTATCTAACTGAATAATTTGCTTCAATCTGAAAAATTGTCTCCGTATAAAGAGGATTTCAATGACTCCAAATAACGGAAATTACGAATTTAGAAGTTGTTGATATAAATAATCATTTCCTAACAATTTAATAAGCGAGAATAAGAAACAAATTGGTCCTGAATCCAAATCTGCATTCAAACGTGATAAGAGCGGCTGCGTGCGGCGCATGATCAAAGAGACAACGGCTCTTTTCATGTTTGATTTATGACCAATTACAGATGGCTTTGTACGAGCCAAAACTGCCGATAGTGGTGTGGTCTCGAATAGACTCGAATGGAGATTCCACGCTACACCTATTGTGACGTCATCAAATCTTCGTAAATCCTTAATATCTGGAAAACTAATAATGAAATTGATTCGTTCTTTTTAGAACAAATTGGAACAAATTGAGTACTAATATATGTTGAAAAAAAAAAGTGATAATTTGAAACTTTATCGCTAACTTCACGCTCGCTTAAAACAATTGCTAATAACTCGAAAACTAACAATGGTATTTCAACAAAACAACTTTTACTGATTGGAACAAATTGGGTACTAAATATTTGCATCAAAATTTCTTCGAATTTCTTGGAGAACAAAAAGCTTTGGAGCTGGGTGTGACGTCACCACCGAATGTTAAGAATGTGAATAACTCCTTAACGAAAAATGATATCGGAGAATTTTCTTCAGAACAAATTGGAACAAATTCGGGACTAATTATTGGCATAAAAATTTTTTCCAAATTCGAACATGTTGGTGCTGAGCGTGAAGTCAGCACTAAATCAAAGACATGCCAATAACTCGAAAACCATAAGGGTGCTGGGGATGATTCATACAGAACAAATTAGAACAAATTCAGTACTAAATATTGAGCTTGGTTTCAGAATTTGTTCCACCAACTTTTCGCTAACTTCACGCGGCCTACTCAATGCATATGCATGTTGTTATAGGAAAAAATTACCTGGATAAGAAGGATTTCTTCGATTTATCTTTACCATCATCATTCCTAGATATTTTTTCTGTCAATACTTCGGGCGAAATGAAATGTTGGCCAGTAAAAGATATCACACATAAAGGACCCCGCACAAATTGAATGGGAAATGGATCCCAGTCGAATTGGCTGAAATTTGGATATGTTGTAGTTTATACTTTTCTGATCAATAGTCTTCATGGGCCTGACACCTAAAAATGGACAGTTTTTTCGGTATCGAAGGTCGAAAGTTGCGACTAGTGCAGCGCAATCAAAATGAATTCCCATCTATTACGCACGTTATCAGGCTATTCGCTACCCTTCAACTATACTAATTCAAACAGTGCTAAATGCCGGAAACAGAACCCTGCAGTAATTCACATTTAAATACATATTTTAATTTCATGCCACGTATGCATGTCGTCGCCCAAAGTACCTACCTACCTAATAACCTAATAGATGGGAATTCATTTTTGATTGCGTGCACTAGTTGCAACTTTCGACCTGCGATACCGAAAAAACTGTCCATTTTTATGTCTCGGGCCCATGGAGACTATTGATCAGAAAGACATAAACTGCAACATATCCATATTTCAGCCAATTCGACTGGGATCCATTTCCCATTCAATTTGTGCGGGGTCCTTTGTCAGAATTGCCTCTGATAGTACATTCATAGCTCTACCTTTAGTTCATACCCAGAAATAATATTTCGAAACTTGATTGTGTGTGTGCGTTTACTTGTTTTTATTCATATTTCAAAAATTTTTGCTTGATACTTGAGGCACTGTTTTCTGCTTTTATTGTTCATCCATGCTATAATGGTTTTTGGCTTAATGCAGTGACCGCTCGTGCCCTTCAGGAGTGGGTCGGCCAGGCACAATATACAGGGTCTTTCACGAGGAACCTCACCCATATTTATACGGGAAACTACTGAACGTATTTGCATGAAATTTAGCACTTATAAGTATTTTACGATGCTGATGAAATCTAAAATATTTTCAAGGCATGAGCACCTCCGGTTTTTCCGGAAATGACGTCAACTTCCGTTTTTCAAATTAGAACACCATTTTTTTATTGCAGAAATAGATTCCTCAGAAAATTTCAAGTTATTTTGATGTAACATTTTTCAGTTTTGGTTGGAAAATTCTCTCTGAGCGGGAAAATTCGAAAAAAAAAATCGAAAATAGACCTCCGCTGAAACAAGAATAACTTCGAGGTTTTTGGATGGAAAATTTTCATTTTTGGGATTTTTCAAGATGTAAGATTGATGTATCCACTTCAAAAATCGAAATCGCGATTCATGATACAGGGGGTGAAAAAATCGCTTTCAAAGTTAGGGATGACAAAATCGTGAAAAATCAATTTTTTCAAATTAGAACCCCATTTTTTTATGGCAGATATTGAATCTACGTTAAAAAAATAATGTGAGTGTATGCATCACACCCTTGCCCTAAAATGGATATTTTCTGAGTTAATATCCACTTTAGGGCAAGGGTGTGATGCATACACTCACATTATTTTTTAACGTAGATTCAATATCTGCCATAAAAAAATGGGGTTCTAATTTGAAAAAATTGATTTTTCACGATTTTGTCATCCCTAACTTTGAAAGCGATTTCTTCACCCCCTGTGTCATGAATCGCGATTTCGATTTTTGAAGTGGATACATCAATCTTACATCTTGAAAAATCCTAAAAATGAAAATTTTCCATCCAAAAACCTCGAAGTTATTCTTGTTTCAGCGGAGCTCTATTTTCGATTTTTTTTTCGAATTTTCCCGCTCAGAGAGAATTTTCCAACCAAAACTGAAAATTGTTACATCAAAATAACTTGAGATTTTCTAAGGAATCTATTTCTGCAATAAAAAAATGGTGTTCTAATTTGAAAAACGGAAGTTGACGTCATTTCCGGAAAAACCGGAGGTGCTCATGCCTTGAAAATATTTTAGATTTCATCAGCATCGTGAAATACTTATAAGTGCTGAATTTCATGAAAATACGTTCAGTAGTTTCCCTTATAAATATGGGTGAGGTTCCTCGTGAAAGACCCTGTATACCGAAAATTTCTTATATGTATTCAAAAAATTTATAAAAAAGCGGCATACGGCGAAATGATCTGTTCTTCGCACTAGAATTTTTTGCAAAACAAAAAACAAGAGATGTTGATAACTACGGAGGAGCGGGCGAGAGAGCAGGTTCGGACTGAGGAATTTTCAGATTCACCTAGAAACTAGAAAATATTCAAGTTTCATTTTCTCGAGACAGGGTCAAAAAATTTTTGGTAAAATGACTCATTTTGATGAGTTCTACCATCCAGTGGCGTATTCAGGGGGGGGGGCCCAGGGGGGCCGGGCCCCCCCGAACCATATAATCACAGGAACGAAATTGCAAAAATAGGATAGTATTAAAATTCAATTTTCCTCATATGGGAAATCCGGGCCCCCCCCGAACTGAAATCCTGGATACGCCACTGCTACCATCTGTCAAAAGGAAAGCCTCACCTTAAAATACTCCCTGTATATATGTATATGAAAAAAACAGAATTAATATAAATAGATTTCCACGTCACCCAAGAGGTACTATTTGACGACGCGTTGGTATTTTTTTGGATTGGGACACCTCGCCTATAGCCCCATAACCCAATGAAAAACGAAGTTTTCAATTGGATGAGAACTAAACATAAAATAAAAATCTAGGAAAAAACCGAAATAAAAAAACATTCAAAAATCAACATTCAATACATATTTAAATATAATAATCAAAAGAAAAAAATTCTCATAACAGTCATTCATTTTTATTTTACAAGCTTTTATTTAGTTTCACCTGTCCCGGTGTCTGTCTGTCTGTCTGTCTGTAATCAAATCTTGCAAATTGAATATGACACACTTCTAATCGTCCGATTGATTTGAAATTTGGCAGGTGTACATAATTCTGGTGACAATGCATCATAAAATATTTTTTATAGAAAAAAACAAAATGGCGGCTCCAAAATGGCGGATGAGTTTTGAAATTATCATCCGATTTCATTCAAAATTAGTATCTGGGGGTTTTTGGGTTCGGCAATGATGATTCTTCCGTCAAAATTTGAAAATTCAATATGGCGGCTACAATATGGCGGACGAGTTTTGTAATTATGATCCGATTCTATTCAAAATTGGTATCTGGGGGTTTTCTGGGTCGGAAATTACGATTTTTCAAAATTGAGGAATTCAAGGTGGCGGCTTCAAAATGGCCGATGAGTGTTGTTATTATAAAAGCTTGTTTAAAAAAATGATTTTTTTATTATAGCTTGTTATAAATTAAATCAATTCTTACCAAGTCGCTCTTACCTCCCTTGAATTTGCCATGAGAATTCACGAAACGAACTATAACCTAAAAAACACGATAACGGCTCTATTATTCTAAGACAGTGACCTAATTCAATAATTTCAATCCTACGGCTACTATGCAAACTTCGCGATTCTACAACCCTCACCCTACGGTACGGCCGGCCGACCTGGCGGACCTAGCGGGTCTAGTGAAACGCGTATTTCACGATGCTTCAATTTCCTAGAAATTAGGAATATTTTATATTTTCATGGTGAGAAAATCACCAAACTACTTTTAAACGGTACGAAAACGTTTTTTTTTCTGATACAGATATAATAATTAATAATCAACGATTAACTATTCATGTAATATTAGGAATAAACAGTAAGAAACTGTGTTTCATAACATTGTCGATTCAATAAGCAAGGCTGGTCCGGCTGGCCGTACTTATATGTATCAAGCAGCGACCTTATACTGAGGTATTGCACCGTTCCTCTTAGTAGCAACTGCTAACGGCGTAGGTGTTTTATAGTGCCATAGGAATTGCGATATACTGAAGCTCTCTTGCGACGGGCTCGGCGGGCCGACCTGGGGCCTGTATGTTTCAAGCAGCGTGTATCATTTGTGGGGAGCGCTTCGTCGACTGGCGGTATACAGGGTCTTTCACGAGGAACCTCACCCATATTTATACGGGAAACTACTGAACGTATTTTCATGAAATTCAGCACTTATAAGTATTTCACGATGCTGATGAAATCTAAAATATTTTCAAGGCATGAGCACCTCCGGTTTTTCCGGAAATGACGTCAACTTCCGTTTTTCAAATTAGAACACCATTTTTTTATTGCAGAAATAGATTCCTTAGAAAATTTCAAGTTATTTTGATGTAACATTTTTCAGTTTTGGTTGGAAAATTCTCTCTGAGCGGGAAAATTCGAAAAAAAAATCGAAAATAGAGCTCCGCTGGAACAAGAATAACTTCGAGGTTTTTGGATGGAAAATTTTCATTTTTGGGATTTTTCAAGATGTAAGATTGATGTATCCACTTTAAAAATCGAAATCGCGATTCATGATACAGGGGGTGCAAAAAACTTTCAAAGTTAGGGATGACAAAATCGTGAAAAATCAATTTTTTCAAATTAGAACCCCATTTTTTTATGGCAGATATTGAATCTACGTTAAAAAATAATGTGAGTGTATGCATCACACCCTTGCCCTAAAGTGGATATTAACTCAGAAAATATCCATTTCAGGGCAAGGGCGTGATGCATACACTCACATTATTTTTTAACGTAGATTCAATATCTGCCATAAAAAAATGGGGTTCTAATTTGAAAAAATTGATTTTTCACGGTTTTGTCATCCCTAACTTTGAAAGCGATTTTTTCACCCCCTGTATCATGAATCGCGATTTCGATTTTCAAAGTGGATACATCAATCTTACATCTTGAAAAATCCCAAAAACGAAAATTTTCCATTCAAAAACCTCGAAGTTATTCTTGTTTCAGCGGAGCTCTATTTTCGATTTTTTTTTTCGAATTTTTCCGCTCAGAGAGAATTTTCCAACCAAAACTGAAAAATGTTACATCAAAATAACTTGAAATTTTCTAAGGAATCTATTTCTGAAATAAAAAAATGGTGTTCTAATTTGAAAAACGGAAGTTGACGTCATTTCCGGAAAAACCGGAGGTTCTCATGCCTTGAAAATATTTTAGATTTCATCAGCATCGTGAAATACTTATGAGTGCCGAATTTCATGAAAATACGTTCAGTAGTTTCCCGTATAAATATGGGTGAGGTTCCTCGTGAAAGACCCTGTATAGTATACAGAAATATTTGATGAGAAGGAACTTTTTCTGTTCTAAGAGGAAATATAGGATTTTGAGGGCAATAATCGAGATTTGAATTTCGAAATTGATGATTCAGAATAAGGTTTAAAAAATAAAATTTTTAGATATTTATTTTCTATTCCCAAGTTTATTCTTGGGTCGGCCGGGCCGACCCTGCCTACCCTGACGAGCCGTCACTGGCTTAATGATATTAATTTTCTCTAGATGACTTGGGTTGTTGTGAAATTTATTGAGAGCGAGGAGGTTGAAGCTGTCCCATCTAATTGGTAGGGGAAGTACGTACAAAATGACATAGGGTTTTATTTCAGAGGCATAACTTGTTAGTAGTGAATCGCAGTAATGTCATATTCGACATCTCTGATCTTTGGTCCTTTCTTCATAAAATCTAATCAACCTTTATGAAATAAAAGTACCAAGAAATAAAATATTCTTAGATAAATTGGGATAAACGAAATTCATTTTGTTCGCATGCTATGGACAAAATGACATACCGGCAATAGGCTTATATTTTTCTACTTATAGTTACAAAACTACTGACAAAGTTCACAAATGAAACGCTTGGTTCTCCTAGGAACATCAGCACATGATGCGTGAGCCCTATGCAAGCAATGCATGCACCGTAACCAGTCTTCTTCAAGGCTTATCCTGGAGAAGATCTAAATCGGGAAAAAAGTTCTCATAACAATAGATAGATGGACACTCAACTGGACAGTCGTGTTCATGATCTCGAAAGTTGCACATTTTCTTCTTCATTGTCTTCTTGAAATAATGCCCTAGGGACTTGTCTCCTTGTTTTTGGAGGATGTATGGGCTCGTTTTTGATTTGATTGCAATCTTATTAGGTGTAGAAGTTGAATTTAAGTACGTTTGTCGAGTCCTCGACTCACTAGAAATGTATCGAATTATGTAGTACAAAAAGTATATTCAACATACAAAAAGCTCCGTGAATACAATGACAAATAAGTAAAGCTTGAATTAAATGCAATTTGAATGAAAAAAATGGTGAAAACTGGCCATTTCTTCTTGAAATTTGGCGCAATGAAAAAAAACTCGTGACCTATTCACTTTTATAAAGTATCGCGGTTGGCCATGATTTAGGTTTATCAAGTTGTTTCCCCTAGAACAGACGCAGGTTGGCACTCGTGAAAATTAAGCGACATTGCCAGGTCTACTTTCTATTTACTCTTTTTCAACTTTGTAAATGGAGTTAGTTCTTCGAAGATTTAACTGTGGCGCAGGTTTCGTAGAACTACTACATTTTTATACTGGAGTATTTCAGGTTGTGCAAAAATGTAGTTAAATGTCTTCTGAATTAACATAATATTTTCTCAAATTCATTAATTTCCCAAAGGAACATTTTGATAAATACGTAATTACTACGATTTTTTAGCAGAAACGACAACGTTATAGGCGTATCTGACAGTGCAATGACCATAACCTAACATTTTCAAAATATACGCTGTGAAATGTGTCAAAATTTCATGGCAAACCGCGATACTTTATAAAAGTGAATGGAGTATATTGATTTCTGTTATCACTCATAACGACCGGATGAACCAGAGTAGCCCTTGCTAATTTTCAAAGGTTAATTGAAGCCACTCGGGTCGTGTAATGTGGTAGGCAGTTCCGCATTTCATATCTCCGAACTCAAGTTATGATGCCTATGTCATTTTGTCCATATATGTCATTTTGTACGTATTTCCCCTACAATGGAAACAGGCAGACTGTATATAACTCCCCATTCCCAAAAAATAAAATTGTCAAGGCAATCAAGAGTAGGTGTGAGCCAGAAAAGGGATGGAGGGACTATAAAGTCTGCCTTATGAGGAATGCGAGATACGACAGTTTTAACGTTGCTTGTGCCAAAGCAACTAAATGCTGTCTTACGTCGGAGGTATCGGAAACGGATTGCCTCCCTGAAAAAAGAAGACCGAAAAAAACTGTCTATAGCAGCTCTGATGAGGAATCAACCGATTCGGATCTACTATATGTTGAATACAAAAAAAAGTGAGTAATCTGTTATTTTCCCTTTCTGATTGACATTCAAAAACTTGTTTTTTTGGGATTTAATTCTTCTTTTTAGTTTCAGGAAATACCAATGGATCTACTGAAAATGTACGAGTCCAGATTGAGTATTCTTCAAGTTAATAGTTCTAGTTCTTCAATCCTTATGTTCGATTGAATAATTTTCAAATATTTTTTTCCATGATCGCTGATTTAATGTTGATCTCATCAATATTTTTGGTTAATAATAATGTTTTGTGAATTTGATTTGAAGACCTCAAAAGGAGATTAAATCATTTAAATGAATGATAATTTTACTAAATCATAAATATGTACATATGTTTCTAGGTCCTATAAATGTGTTACAAGAAAGAAGTGCCATAAGCGAATTGGATAAGTAAGTCCTTTTCAATTCATTTCTATGACCAGCGATACCATGTGTTGCAAAATATCAATTATTTCGTTTCAGCCATACCTGAGAATCACAGAGAAGATTCCTGCAGTTTCCCAACAAAAACAGGTTTGTCAAATCCCCTTTTTATGTATTTTTTAATTTGTATATAATTTCTTCTAGACGACCAGAAGTTTGAGGCCACTGTTATAAGTAGGCAGGTGAAGAACACAAAACTATTAAGAGACTGTGAGTCTCGTATAGAAGAATTATTGAATAAAGTGTACTCTCTTACATTAAGAGGGCTTAGGCCAAAATGAGCCACATGAGCATGAACAATGCCTTGACCTTTTCATGGACTTTCCTGTGAAAAACTTGGTAGAATTGGAGAAGGTAGAGAATAGACTGCAGGATAAAGATGTGCACAATTACTTGGTGAGTTCTATTCAAATAAATCTAATCATTCGACTCCCACCAATGACAATACAATTCATGGTCTAGAGTGCTGTAGTATTTGACCGAGTTGAAATTTTGTGTACAAATGTTGACTGCAATGAAATGACAACACGCAAGACCACAAACTTATTTGAAATATCAATATGTTCTATGTTTTTCAAGGTATTTGAATATACCTCAAAGTAATAGATCAATCCACAAATCTGATTCAGTTTTCATCTAGTATGTGAAGAAGTTCGTTTCCAATTTTGTGGGTGAATAATTCTATCGATTTATATTTCTCAAATAAAATCTGAGTAGGTTACCTTGAAATTATTAATGAGATTTTTCTAATTGTTCTCTGAGCACTAAAGATTTTTTGAGAAATGAAGTTCTATACTATTATTCATGCAATGTTTGTCCAGGGTGTTACTTGTTTCTACTATTATGTTTTCAACAACAGGTAAAATCGCTCTGCATGTTGGGAGGCGAGGATTTCAAAGAATGTACCAGAAGGTTCTTCCGAAGAATCATAGTCGATTCTCTTGCTTCCCAATACAGTTTGCAGGGACATAAAAATACAAAAATTTTTCGGAGCACCAGGATATGCAGTTGTATTCTAGGTATTAATTTAATTATTAACGAAGAGAGTAGGGGTTTGACACCTTCAATTCTGGGTGTTGAAAAATTTCAAGCCTCATTTATAATTCCAATTTTCCTGTGAATGATCACATTTCAAAAGTGACGAAAAATTCATTTCTGAATCAAATGAATATTGATTTTCAGTTGATTTGCAGTTCAATCATGCAGTGTTGCCCGAATGAAGGACATCGAAGTGCACTTGTCGGCCTACCTCGCCAAGGAACGACTGAGCAGAATAGGGTTAGTTTTTTCCCTGGAGCACTTTCAGAGTGTTCAGAAACATTTTTAATTCTCATTCGCCTTTTGATACTTATGAATGTTGTAAATCTCTCCCATTAAGTGTTATGTTTTTTTTCATAGTCTCTGCGGGTCCTTCAGCACCACTCTAGCTGAGTTCGATCGATAGATTTAATCACGATCTTTTTTTTTTTGTTTAAATGAATATGCATTCATTAAACTACATAGTTCTTATTTATGAATATAACAATATTTCATTCAGTAGTTTTTGTTTTTTTTTCAATAAATATGAATTAGTACCTCTATTATATGTTTTTCATTTCCTTTCAACTGGATAGAGAATAATCGGATATTTCTGAAAAGACAATGAAATTATCCAAAATTCTTTTATGTTCAGCTTAAGTTCATGTTGAACTTTGGTATAACGAGTGAGGTCAGGTTTCACCAAAGATTTTAATCTGGAGATAACTAGGATTACCGATTGATTTTGACCTGAAAATCAGACAAAATTATCGTTAGCCTTAAACCAGATTAAAATCGTTGATGAGACCCGGCCAAAATTGATTTATTTATTTGATTGAACCAAAAGTTTCAGTGGGACTCTGAATGCATATGTATACAGGGTGTCCCGTAAAGACCACGTCAAACGAAAACGGAAAGTAGATCAGAATGTGCTCTACCTGATGTGAAAAAATCGTTCATATGAAAGTCTCACAGTTTTCGAGATATTTGATGTTTTATGAAAATGTTGAATTTTTACACTTAAAATGCTTTCTCTATCGCGGAAGCTAGAATTGAATACTTTTTGAATCAGTTTTTTCCGTAAATATTCTTGAATGGTTACTTCAATTTATGCAATGAAAATTAGCACAAAATATTATACAGGGATTCTGAAAAAAAAAATTAAAATTCATGTTTTGAAGGAAGTGTTTTTTTGTACTGAATTCTATCTGACGTGGTATAAAAAAAAGACACTAGACCTTTTCTGCATATTACGTAGAAAAGTTGCCCATTTTGTGAGGATTCCGAAAAGGTGAAATACAGGTGGATAACCTTCTTCACGAAAAAAGATATTTGAATGTTTATCGAAAATGGAGCATTTCTGTGAAAAACTGATTTTGTCACCTTTTCCACAAATCCTCTCATTTTGCAGATTCTGCTGTAACATATTGAATAATTCTCTTGAAAAATGTCAGTTAGTCCTTAAATTACTTATAAAGTAAAATAATTCATTAATTGCAATGGTATAATGTAATAACGCACAGGACCTTCAACATCAACAAATCTATTGTGAAGCAACTTTATAAAAATATCAATAATAAAAATTCAGGATTCTTATTAGAGCAAATGCTCAAAATGACCACCCCCTTCGCTAATACATGCCCTGCATCTATTGGGAAATGACTTCTTCAAACCATACAGACTTCTCCCCGCTATTTTGGCTGCTGAAATACGAATGCGGTCCCTTGGTTTTGCATCATCTCTTATGGGATTCGAATAAATTTCATTTTTTGAAAAACCCCAGTGAAAAAAAATCCAGAGAATTTAAGTCTGGTGAACGGGGAGGCCACAAAATTTCACCGCCCCTTCCGATCCACCGGTGAGGATATGTTTGGTTTAAGTATTTCCTAACAGGACGACTGTAGTGTGCTGGGCACCCGTCGTGTTGAAACCATAGATTACGTCGCATTTCCAGTGGTATATCTTCTAAGAGTAAGGGTACACTGTTCCTTAGAAAATTCAAATAGTTGGTGCCGTTTAATGATTGCGGCAATTCTGTCGGACCGAATATTTTTCCATCGTATATTCCAGTCCATAAACTCACCTTAAATCGATATTGGGGATCTTGCCTTGTATTTGAATTTTCTAAGGAACAGTGTACCCTTACTCTTAGAAGATATACCACTGGAAATGCGACGTAATCTATGGTTTCAACACGACGGGTGCCCAGCATACTACAGTCGTCATGTTGGGGAATATTTAAACCAAACATATCCTCACCGGTGGATCGGGAGGGGCGGTGAAATTTTGTGGCCTCCCCGTTCACCAGACTTAAATTTTCTGGATTTTTTTACTGAGGTTTTTTAAAAAATGAAATTTATTCGAATCCCGTAAGAGATGATGCAAAACTAAGGGACCGCATTCGTATTTCAGCAGCCAAAATAGCGGGGAGAAGTTTGTATGGTTTGAAAAGGTCATTTCTCAATAGATGCAATGCATGTATTAGCGAAGGGGGTGGTCATTTGCTCTAATAAGAATCCTGAATTTTTATTATTGATATTTTTATAAAGTTGCTTCACAATAGATTTGTTGATGTTGAAGGACCTGTGCGTTATTACATTATACCATTGCAATTAATGAATTATTTCACTTTATAAGTAATTTAAGGACTAACTGACATTTTTCAAGAGAATTATTCAAAATGTTACAGCAAAATCTGCAAAATGAGAGGATTTTTGGAAAAGGTGACAAAATCAGTTTTTCACAGAAATGCTCCATTTTCGATAAACATTCAAATATCTTTTTTCGTGAAGAAGGTTATCCACCTGTATTTCACCTTTTCGGAATCCTCACAAAATGGGCAACTTTTCAACGTAATATGCAGAAAAGGTCTAGTGTCTTTTTTTTATACCACGTCAGATAGAATTCAGTACAAAAAAACACTTCCTTCAAAACATGAATTTTAATTTTTTTTTTCAGAATCCCTGTATAATATTTTGTGCTTATTTTCATTGCATAAATTGAAGTAACCATTCAAGAATATTTACGGAAAAAACTGATTCAAAAAGTATTCAATTCTAGCTTCCGCGAGAGAGAAAGCATTTTAAGTGTAAAAATTCAACATTTTCATAAAACATCAAATATTTCGAAAACTGTGAGACTTTCATATGAACGATTTTTTCACATCAGGTAGAGCACATTCTGATCTACTTTCCGTTTTCGTTCGACGTGGTCTTTACGGGACACCCTGTATATGCCTTGAGTAATATTCCATGAATATAAAAATGGTATAATTAAAAGATATCCATAGAATATCTCCATTATATTCCGAATATTCTAGGTATATTTTATGGATATACCTAGGGGATATTATAGAAATATTCAGTATGAAATATGCCTAGAATATTAGTTCCCGAATATTCTAGTAATATTCCATTCTAAGAATATTCGGTATATTCCTGGAATATCCTTTACAGAATATTCTACGAATATCTGTGGAATTCCCCTACGCATATTCATGGAATATTCAAATATGCCAAAATGAATATTCTAGGCATATTCTGAGAATATCCGGTGCTGCCTGGGAGGGTAATTCACTACCATTTCTAGATACGATGTTGATCAGACGAAATAATGGGATTTTAACAGATTGGTACTAGAAACAAACTTTTTCCGGGAGAATACTCAATTTCACCTCAAAACATCATATGGCACAGAAAATTAACATCATTAATAATTGGAAACATAGAGCTCTCAAACTTTCTAACAATAAATTCACGAAAAAAACATTCTCAAAATACAGTCAATTTTGAAAAAAAAATAACTATCCGACCAAATTCATAAAGAAAATTCTGGACAAGAGAGGACCTGAACAGACGACAAGAGGAAAAAGAAAACCAAAAATATTTCAAGATAACTTAAGTTGAAAATCTAGGAGAGCAAATCAAGAATATATTTACCGAATTGAACATAGAAATTGCATTCAAATCTAACAGTACTATTGAGAAACCCGCGGCAATTTAGGCCACGCCCCAACTATGGCCTGAACCGAAAAGTGTAAAATATGTTTAGTATAATATAGAATGAGCGCTTCGAGATATAACTACTTATAATATGGTTTTATTTAGTGTTTCCGTTCAGAATTCGAAATAACTTTTTTGGGAAGAAGAAAATAAATGGTAAATGAGCTGCGATTAGTTTGTAAGTCGAAAATTTTCTGTTTGTCCACCTTATAAAAGTAGGAGGATCTTATGCGTACTCTACACTCATGGCGTGAAGGTCGCGAACGTGGGTCTGAATGGTTTTTTGATGTCCCGTTCGCGGCCTTCCCTGACCCAATCAGTATTTTGTGACGTAAGGAATACGTATGGTCCTCACTCGCTGCACCCCTAAATGTCAGCGCAGTGACTTATAATCTCTTGATGAGAATCTGAGTCAACGCATTTTATGGCATTCTAAACAGGCCGAAAGACTTCTTAGACATCGCGGATACAGCGATAGCGAACAAAAGTGCGAATATATGTGTGAGTGTGGAGGATAATTCTGACGCGAGGGCTTGTCCAAGTTCACGGCAAGAATTCTTGGCGGGATTTATGATTTATGACAGTAGGAAACGATAAAAGCCTGAAACATGGATTACAATTTTGATTCAGCTGGAAGTGGATAATTGCTGAAATGGAATCATAAAATCGAAGGGAAACTTAAATATTCAGAATAATATGAGAAGTGGAAGTATTTTTTGAGGAACTAAATTAGAAAATAATTCAAACTCACCTGCAGGTATTCTTCGAGCTGCATCCGCCTGCCATGCCAATAAAGTAACTCATCCACGTATCCGACGAAGAAAATGGCCGTAACTATACCAGAAATAACAAGGCCAATTACTAGGAGGGAGAAGATAATAGACCACCAGTTATGCCCTTCGTCATCTTGAAGTGCTAGCTCCTAAACATAGAATAAAGACATCAGATGTGACACTTTTACCATAACATATGGGGGTGGAGGATACAAAGGTAATGACTCTGCCTGATAGGGAAATGACGTGTATCTAGTGAATACTAATGCAAGCAAAACAACTACTCTAAGGAAACTTTTTGGGACGAGTTCATAATTTTCTTGACCTCCATATTATTGAAAGCAGACTGACCAAAAAGTGATTCTTCACATATCAAAAAAACTCAAGCCGAAATCACCCGGCAACTCTACACCTTTTCCAATTTTAATTCAGAATACGTAAAATGTAATTCAGAAAAGCAAATTGAATTTCAGAAAATGGAAATTGTAATTCAGAATAGTAAGTTGATACATATCATATACTATTCTGAATTTCAGAAAATGGAAATTGTAATTCAGAATAGTAAGTTGATACATATCATATACTATTCTGAATTACAATTTCCATTTTCTGAAATTCAATTTGCTTTTCTGAATTACATTTTACGTTTTCTGAATTACAATTGGAAAAGGTGTAGATACAACCGTGTTATCCCATATTTTTTATATGATTATTCATTTATTTAGTTAATGTCTCTATCGAGTGAGCCAAAACAGTATGTAGTTTGAAATGACTTGGAAAGAATCGCCATTTTTTTCCCGTTTCAGAAATGTATCATATGTTATACATCGCCCTCAGATTCGTTAAGATATTATGAAAAATATGCTATAAGTTCTATGGTCTCTACGCATGGTGTAATTATTATTTCACGATTGAATGCTTGATGGTGCGATCTCTGTTTGAAACAACTGTCAGTTATTAAAATTTGAAGTAATCGTTGGCGGCATTATGGAGATATTCCAAAATTACGAAAAATATGATATGTTGAAATATTTCATTTCAGCGAATGAGAATAGTGGGGCAGCAAGTGATTCAACTGTAAAATTATAATTACACCATGCGTAGAGACACAAAATTATATGATTCAGCCTACTTAGTGCTCAATAATTTGAATTCCATATACAAACCATATTTTTCATAATATCTTGACGAATCTGAGGGCGATGTATATATATATATATGTATGTATATATATTGAGTCAAGATGTCAAGCGAGAAGGTGGTTAACGATGCGCTCTGCGGTTATTGCCGTAGAAATGTCGTAAAAGCAATTAAATGTGAAGTATGTTCTAAGATATTTCATCCTAGTTGTACGGCCCGGCTGAAAAGTATAAAAATCATCAGTGAATCATCCATTATTTGCTGTGCAATTCAATCCGATGAAGAATTGGATGGAGGTGCGGCGAGGATGGAGTCTGCTGAAGTGGATTTAAATCCGGTAAATAAGTTTCAAATAACAAATCAAACAACTCAAATTGAGTTTCTGTCCAGAATCATTAAAGAACTGGAGGAAAAGAATCAATTGATGAATGATAACAATGCATTGTTAAACTACAAAATTTCAATGTTAGAAAAGGAAATTTTATCTCAAGGAAATAAGATAAAAGCCTTAGAAAAAAACCAAGAAAAAAACCAAAACAATCGAGAAGCAGATAGGTCAAATGCACCGAAATCATTCAAGAGAGCGGTTTCCAGTAAGTTCAGACCAGATGCTACATCAGGCGATCATAATATAAACAAATCGCTGAACATGGTCGTGACGCACAACAATCCGGGGGTTATGGAAAATCCATTGGAGACTGCGCAAAGAAAGAAAATGGAGGATGTCATCAGTCTTGGTAAATATGACAATGACAAAAACAATCAAAACATAAACATCGCTACAGGAAAGCACACAGATGGGGGTACATCTCAAAACTCATCACATATCCATACCTCTGTGGAAAATGTGGGAGAATGGAAAACATTTCAGAACAAAAGAAGGAGATATATCAGACCAACTAGGTTTGGAACATACAAGGTGGCAGAAGGTGATTCTAACAAAGGTTTTGTGGGCCAAGAAAAAAAGGCATGGTTCTTCATAGGCCGTGTTAAGGCCCATGTTACTGAAAACATGATTGAAAAATACATCAAAGAGAAACCGGGTTTCGAAAAGGAAGAAGTGGAAATTAAACAATTAAAATTCGAAAATAAGAAAGGCGACCTTAAGAGTTTCTTAGTAAAGGTTCCAATTAAAAGAAAGGATGAGTTATATAAATCTGAATTTTGGCCTGAAAATGTTGTCATTAAAAGATTCAACTTACAGACGTATACAAAAAAAATAGCGCTGCGGCTGATTTTTTATAAAAGACTCGCAAGCTCAAGTACCTCATGTAATCACCATTGATGAAGATTCCACTGAGAGAAATTACAGCCTAATCCATCAAAATCTACAATCCATTGGAAATAGTATCGATGGTTTTCAGCACTTCCTTTCAACTCAACAAAACTGTAAAATTGTTTGTGTGACAGAACACTGGAAAAGTGAAGATGAATTAGTTCAAAAGTTAAATAACTTTAACCTAATCTCTTGGATACGCAGATCCAAAGGGAAACATGGGGGTGCAGCAATATACATCCAGCAAGGAGTTAGGTGTAGAAGAAGGAAGAAATTAGAAGAGCTCTCCATCATTGGCCATTTTGAGTGTGCTGCGGTTGAATTATGTCTGGGCAGTGAAAGTTTTATTGTGCTAGCAGTGTATAGACCAAACAGTGTGGAAAGTGATATGAACGTGTTTCTGGCACGTCTGGAAGAAGTTCTCTCGTTGGTGACTGAGGAAAATAAAAATGTTGTGGTAGCTGGAGATTTCAATATTGACCTTCTAGTAAACACCAGTAAGAAGACTGAGTTTCTAACTTTGTTCACTTTTTTTCAGCTTTTTCACACGATCAATGAGCCCACAAGGGTTACACATAGTACAAGTAGTTGCTTAGATAATGTTTTTGTTAATTTTAAGGTTGATGCAGAGGTAATCAAGACCGCTGTTTCAGATCATTTCGCTCAAAAAATAAGTTTCAATGTAACTACAGAACAAGTTAATAATAATTGTGTCTATCGCAGATTTTATAGTGATGAGGGAATAATGAATTTCCGAAATGATCTGCAACAGGAGGAATGGCAGTCTGTGTTTTCTACTGATGAGTCAGATGTTGACTTGCAATGGCAGGCTTTCATGATATGTTTCTCTCGCATATTTGAAAAGCATTTTCCTTTGAAACTGTGTAAATTTGGAAAAAAGAAATTGAAGAACTATTATGATACCAAGGAGGTCAGGGACAGTAAGTTCAAGTTGGATTGTTTGCTTACATTGAAGTCATGTGATAATTCTTATAAACCGTTATATAATAAGGTATAACAATTTCTTAGTCGAAAAAATTCCTATTTTGCTGAATAGTTTGGATGATAAGACCTTTTTTTGTAATTTACCTAGTAACTCCAGATCTATTGATTTACAGCCAACAAATCCTGATGAAATAGTTAAAATATTGGGGAAAATAAAGAATAAGTACTGTAGTGGCGATGACGGAATACCAGTCAATATTATGAAAAGTTGTGCAGATGAGATAAAGTTTGTCATTTCATACATAGTGAATAATTCACTCAAATTTGGGATATTCCCAAAACAGCTAAAACTAGCACTAATAAAACCCATTTATAAAAAAGGTGAAGAAACTTCTTTTGAAAGCTACAGGCCTATCAGTATTTTGTCCAGTTTTTCGAAAATATTTGAACATGTAATGTGTGAGAGACTGTTGAATTTTATGAATGAGTGCAATCTATTTAATGATTCTCAGCATGGATATTTGGAGGGCCGATCGGTTCAAACTGCATTATATCAGTTCACTGAAAGAATAATAGAGCTACTGGAGGATGATAAGCTTGGCTTGGGTTTGTTCATCGATCTAGCTAGTGCTTATGACTGTTTATTTAGGCCTTTTTTATTGAAAAAATTAGAAAGGTTGGGAATAAGGGGTAGTGCAAAAGAATGGCGTTTGCAGAGGGTAGCCATTGGTAATAATATTAAATCAGATATAATTGAATCAGAATATGGGGTACCTCAGGGAAGTGTTTTGGGTCCCATTCTCTTCATTATTTTTATTATTGATATATGTGATATAATTGACGAAATAATTAAGTTGTTAACTTCTTTTGTTGATGACACAAATTTAATGATTGGTGGTAGTAGTTTTGATGAAATCAAAGCAAAAGCTCTTTCAATGTATGATCAATTAAAATCCTGGTTTGATAAGAACAAATTGATAATGAATGAAAGCAAAACAACAGCTGTATTATTTAGCACAAACAGATCACAGAAAGTGAAAGAGAGTGTTTTGAATCTGACTGATTGCAATGTGAGAATTGAGGAATCTGTTAAGTTTTTGGGAGTCTATCTGGATAGTTTCTTAAAATGGTCATTTCACATAGAGTACCTTTCGGGAAAGTTATGTCGTGTAGGTTTTGCTATTAAAACATTGTCAAAATATTTGAATGTAAATAATTTAAAAACTGTTTATTTTGCTAATTTTGAATGTCTGTTGAGATATGGTATTATTTTCTGGGGATCGAGCTCGGAAGTAAGCAGGTTGTTTGTTCTGCAGAAGAGAGTTTTGAGGTACATGTTCAAAATGTCTTATATTCAATCGTGTAAGGGAGTATTTAAAGAAAATAATATGCTGACTGTTTTTGGTATTTATATATTTGAGTGTTTGATGTTTTTCTTCAAGAATAAGTATATTTTTTCAGTTCACACTAGGAAGACCGAATATCCTTTAAGATCACAAAATTTACATTATCCTGTACATAGATTGTCTCTGTCAGAGAGGCATCCGTCTTACATGTGCATCAAATTGTATAACAATCTACCTAATAGAATCAAACTTTTAAATAATTTTAAGATTTTCAAGAGAAATGTCAGGGAATATTTGGTTGCTATGGAACCATATTCCTTGAATGATTATTTGAGGTGATTTGTAATTTTGTTTTTGACACTGTCCCTTTTATGTGTGAGTTTTTTGTACATACTATGGAATAAAGGATGTTATCTATCTATCTATCTATCTATAACATATGATACATTTCTGAAAAGGGAAAGAAATGGCGATTCTTTCTAAGTCATTTCAAACTACTGTTTCCATAAGAAAAAACACAACTTTATGTAATAACTCAGCAAATGAACCTCTTAGAAAAAATCAGAGTACGCCACAGGGATTGCTATCAGAAAAGTGCCTGTATAATGTTTCTATTTCAACATCCTAGCATAAACAGAAACGGAGATAATGACCAAAGTTGAAATCGCCCAAATTTCAATGTTGGCCTATAACTCGGAAACAAAAGAAGATAGAGGAATGCAGTTGACTGGATTATCAGTTTCTCGAAAAAAGAGGACTATAAGGTGCCATTAATTTTTCTCCATCTCCTCGGGTTAAAAAGTTTTAGTTCATCTAGCACCAATTTTGCTCACCCTGTACAATGGCGCTCTCTATCTGAAAATCGCTAAACTATGAAATTAGTGAATATGGGAGTAAAACAGGAACTTTTTCCCGCTAAAATTTGAATTCGGCCATTCTCTGCCAATTCCGTATTTCAAGTTGTTTTTCTGAATGAAACTATCTGTAGATTCACTTGCAATCGAAAGTTGAACTATTCTCATGGGTCTTTCGTTTGAAATAAAACAGAAGCATGAGTTGGCTCATTTTCTTCTATTTTTCTAAGGAAAAAAATTAACTGTTGAAATGCAATTAATCTCAATATCAAAAAAGTGACGTTATGATGTCTACATAAGCCTGGCTTGAAATATTCCCTGGATGATGATGTGTGGCAAGTTCGAGTCGGATCCATGGCGGTGTTCACGCCAGTGAACGGTTAAAATAAAATATTTTGAATTTTCAAAATTCGAATATTTAAATTAATTTCTCTACTAAGGAATTCCCATGTGGATCCCCCTTTATGTATAAGAACAGTTCGTCAGCTGTGGAGTGCCGCATATCGGCATATGTCGCATATTTGTTTCATTTTTCATATTTTATTTCAGTTCATTGATTGACTTCATGAATGATTCTGCTTCCGTATTGCTAATTTTCTGCTTCCTTTTCGCGAGTTCCGGAAAACTTCCGTATTTTCCTGTGATTCGCTGTTTGTAGTGATTTCGATTCAATCGAATTACATTCTTTCAAAACTTTAATTTGTGCGAATTTTTTCGAACAGAAAAACTGTTACCAGTGGCGTGGTTATTTTACAATACCACAAGGACAAGTGTACACAATTTGACATTTTTAGCAACGGATTTTCACGTCAGCTTCATTCCATATTCGTTTGTCGAGCTCGTGCAATCTTTATATAGGAATAGGAGTCATCGACAGGATCCTGTTTGCTGATATATAGGTAACTATATTTCATTTGTTATTTTTGAGTGCATTTATCCTTTCATTTGTGTTGGGTTCAAATAATTTCATATATATTATACAGTCCACAAGCTCTATCCTTTTTTCAATCAGAAAATTATATTTCGGAAAATTAAACTCAAAATAATCGAACCACACTTCAGTTGGTTAACTGAAACTCGCCCCAACAGGCGGTTGTTGATATTTTATATCAATGAACGCGGTCGGTGTATCTGATTAATCGATGATTCTATTACTATGTTTCCTTATGGAATTAAACTTTTTGATGAAAATATTAAGCCTTCGAATGTGACCGCTTAGAGTTAAGCCAGCCCAAAGGCGTTCATGGATACAGAGCATACGAATTCATAACGTTAAGCGAGCTTAAGCTTAAGCCGGACTCCCACTACTCGTGTATTCGACAAATATTTGCCACTTGCCTATATTTGACATGTAGAAGGAGTGGTTCACTCGGCCAATACTTGTATAATTATTTGTAGTGGGAGCGCCGTACTTGTCATTCAAGTTCGAAACTTGGTCTTCTTGCCAAATACGCAAATAATTGCGTACTTGTCAAAAACACGAGCAGTGGGAGTCCGGCTTTAAGCTTGGTTAATAGTATACGGCGAATACGGCCGTAATTAATCAAAACTGAAAAAAATATTCTTTCCATAAAATTCGAAATTCTTCGACCTGGTGCCGGTTTTTCAAATGAATAAACTCACGTGTTATCAGGTATAGTTCTCCAAAAAAATTGCAGACACATCAGCAGTATACTTGCCTGTTGCTTAGTTCAATCTCTTCAACTACAGCTTTAAATTTTTACATGATGCTTCTCTACAATTTGACGAGTACTTTTTCCTGCATCGAGGTTATCTAGCATTTTCTGAGGATGTAAGCGTCTTATGTGTTCGTTTCTTTAGAGCCTTTGCGTCCGCCACGCTTAAAACATCAAATGCAAGTGAAGATAGATGCTGCCGGCACACCGTGGCGTTTTCCAACTATTTTTGTATTTGTTCAGACAAGAAAATTACATTGTTTTGCATACGAATGTTCTCGCGTCTGGATTTCAGAGGTAAAAATTTCAAAATGCCCAAATCATAGCAGTGCTCGAATTACTGGAGTGTCCGGGATTGCGAGTGTCCGAACTAGTGAAGTTGTAGGTAATGTATAATTTTTTGAATCAGTCCAATTGAGCTTTTTGGTGCACACAGGTGACGATATACCTGCCCTCATAGTACCTATATACTGCCGTCCTAAGCCAAAAAACAGTATTTCCAATTTCATCTTTCTGAATTTGATCTTCATATGATTATTATATAAAGATGAAATTCGAAAATGGTAAAAATTGGAGATCCTGCTTTTTGCTTAGGACGGCAGTATACAATACAGAGGTTGCTAAAAGGCGGAGGCGGCGGTCACATTGCACGACTTAATAAAGATGCTAAATGGCGGAGGATCCCGGTTTACTCACAACGACCCCCTATTCGTATACAAATTGGCGAAGGCGAAGAGGATTTCAATGATCAGGGACGTTAGCGCAGGCAGGCGCACGCGAGCCCACGATACGCAGGAGAACCTTGATGTTGAGCACCCTTAATATGAATTTGATCTTTATACAGGGTGTAACTGAATAAGTGTAAAACATTTAAGGAGGTGATTCCTCATCGAAAAAAAGATAGGATCTTTCATATAAAGAAACTTCATTGGAGCATCCCTTGTTAAGATACAGCCCCTTAAAGGGGGTACATAAAATTTGTATAACAATTTTTTTCACAAGCACTGAAAAAGTTGCAATATTGAAATTAACCTGACGTTTTGTACTACCAAAAAGACACTTAGCCAGTAATTTATTTGGTTTACCACAAAATAACAATAAATCCAGTTCGCATTTATGACGATGTATCTCTGTAGTTGTTCGTAAAATAATGTTTTGCTGCTTACTGGTTTATTTTGGGCAAAAAACCCAAGAGACATTTTTTGTTTAGAATGAAACAGGCTATCGGAAATAAATTTTTAAATGGTAAACAAATAATAAGACAAAAAGTTACATTGGAAATAAATTTTAGGGGTTGCGTTTTTCACCCCTTACAACCATGGGGTAAACCAAATAAATTACTGGCTAAGTGTCTTTTTGGTAGTACAAAACGTCAGGTTAATTTCAATATTGTAACTTTTTCAGTGCTTGTGAAAAAAATTGTTATACAAATTTTATGTACCCCCTTTAAGGGGCTGTATCTCAACAAGGGATGCTCCAATGAAGTTTCTTTATATAAAAGATCCTATCTTTTTTTCGATGAGGAATCACCTCCTTAAATGTTTTACACTTATTCAGTTACACCCTGTATAATTACTAGCTGGCCCGGCGAACTTTGTTTCGCCTAAATGATACCTATACTCATAGCCATCTTTATCTTAAGAAGGCCGTGCCTATACTTACTGTGGATTTCACAAATCGTAATCACCAGTGATCGGAGACCAACGGCTTGGTTCGATTTCTGAACTGTCAAATCGAGTTGATTCTAGATCAAGCTCCGATCACCGGTGATATGCTTTTTGAAACCCCCGTTAAAGTGGTATAAACTTACCATTGCTATTTTTTCAAGCAGGAGATAAATAAGGCATAATGAAAGTTCTGTAAATAGTCATCTGTCTACTGACAAATGTCATCTGTCAAGAGTCATCTGTCAAAAGTCATCTGTCAAATGTCATCTGTCAAATGTCATCTGTCAAACGTCATCTGTCAGCTGTCATCATTTCCACGGATATGAGCTTTCACACAAAACAGAAATACGAAAATAATATGTCAATTACTAATTAGGGGCAATTTTGAATTAAGTTATTTCCGCAAATATATTTATTACCTTAACATAAATCAAAAACATTTCAGAAATATAGAGAAAAGATGAAAATGGACAACTCACGATTGATGCTGATCGTCACAATCCGAATTACTTTACATTCCGGTAAAAATTCACTGTTCCACCAACTTGAGATATTTACCCGCTTTTGATCTGATATACTGCGTTTGTTATTACCACAGTATAGACACTAACCAGTAGTCGCACTTCGTGGATTTTCCTACTTCGATTCCGACTCGCGCATCATTTCCGTGCGCATCATTATGCCCAATGTTTACAATACTGCCGGTTGGCGGTAAAATGTCAATTCAAAGGTCCCTCTAAATTTCTACTGCGCGCAGAAATGGTGCGCGAATTCGCGAGAGAGTAAAGATTTCAGTTTATTTTATCGGGAGTGCAACCACTGGTTAGTGTCTATACTGCGTTATTACCAATCCGGGAGTCGAGCGAGAGAAAATAGACACAGAAATATAATAAATACGGATCTCTCCTCTCATTCCCTCTTTCAGCCAGAGAGAGAGAGAGTCCGTTTTCTCTCGCTTCTCTCCCGGATTGGTTATACCGAATGCGCCTATCGATAGCATTCCATGTTATTATTCTATACTATACTAAAATGGTAACTCGTTCTATATTATACTAAAACGGTAACTCTGTGGTCCGGTCCGGGGAATCTGTCGAAAAAGTGGGTCCAGAAGAATCTTAAAATCGCAGCGAAGCTGCGATACACGAGAGAAATTTTTACACGGTCGGAAAGAGGTATGATCGATTCGTACGTGGGCGAGATTTCAATTCTCTAGGCGATGTAGAAGTATTTTAAAAAAATTCGCGAAAATCGCAAAAAAATTCGGCAAAAAGGGCAATTTTAAACTCGATAAAACTTTTTTCGCAGATATCCTGGCCGTGATGTAAATATACGGATCGAAAGAGGAAAAGTCAATGCAAAATAGCTTGGTATTCATATTTTCCATAATTTCCCCATTTCTTCAGGAAACTTGATCAAACTTTGACATTTCGCCTATAAAATCACCCGAGTTCTACCGATGAGGATAACTACATAAAAGGTAGATCTGCTGGCCTATACTAGTTCTATACTATACTAAAATGGTAACTCGGTGGTCCGGGCCCGAGGGAATCTGTCCAAAAGTGGGTCCAGAAGAATCTTAAAATCGCAGCGAAGCTGCGATACAGTAAAGAAATTTTTATACGGTCGAAAAGAGGAATAATCGATTTAAACGTGGCTGAAATTTCGATTATCTGGGAGATGTGAAAGTATTTTTAAAAAATTCTCGAAAATCGCGAAAAAATCTGGCAAAAAGGGCAATTTTGAACTCGATAAAACTTTTTTCACAGGTATCCTGGCCGTGATGTGAATATACGGATCGAAAGAGGAAAAGTCAATGCAAAATAGCTTGGTATTAATATTCTCCATAATTTCCCCATTTCTCCAGAAAAATTGATCAAACTTTGACATTTCGCCTATAAAATCACCCGAGTTCTACCGATGAGGATAACTACTTTAAAGGTAGATTTGCTGGTCCATACTAGTAAGTTCTATGCAAATTACACAATAATTGTATACATCGCCATTCATACTCTAGTCTATACCATCCTGAATTCCCTACCCTTCAAGAAAATGAAATGCACCGTTGCCAGACTACTTCATGACTTATATCTTCACAAGGTTCTGTTTTATTATTGCATTTCTATTGAATACCGTGGAACTTCGTTCTACTACTATTAATCCCCATGGAATTATTCTTATACCGTTGGTAAGACCTACTGCACTTTTAACTATTCACTTGACATGCGATTCTGTGGAAGAAAAACTAACCTCCTTTGTCCAAATTTCAAAACCCATATAAGTACTCTATGATTACTCGATTGGTGGTAAGAAAAAGGAAGGCTTTTTTTCTTTTCTGTAGGATTTTTTTGGGAATATTTTGTTATATAAACCTTGCCCTCACAATAATAGACACAACAAAAAAAGGATTGTCCAATTTGGTGCGATCGTTTGAACAATAAAGCATTTCGAAGTTTTGAAGGGAACCATAGATCCTCTTTTATTAATGAAGATTATATAAAGATGAAATTCGAAAATGGTAAGAATTGGAGATACTGCTTTTTGGCTTAGGACGACAGTATAACAGACAGAGGTGGCTAAAAGGCGGAGGCGGCGGTCACATGGTACGACTTAATGAAGATGCTAAATGGCGGAGGATCCCGGTTTACTCACAATGACCCCCTATTCGTATACAAATTGGCGAAGGATTCGGGGAGGATTTCAATGACCAGGGACGTCAGCGCAAGCAGGCGCGCGCGAGCCCACGGTACGCAGAAGAACCTTGAAGCACCCTAAATCTTGCTCACGAGAGGAGGCGTGGTACAGGCGAAACTAGTATACAGTGCGGTGAACTTCTAACACTTGCTCTTGCAGCAAACCAGTGAGAATCACCACTTGGTACGCGCTGTGGATTGTACGTCTGTGTGCGGAAAGTCGTTCGCCCCTAACGAGAACCTAAGAGATCACGTCATTGCCGGGGCCAGCCGCCAACGGAACCAGATACGTACACCACGTGTATATGCGAAAAAACCTAGAGCTCAGTTTAAGGCTCACCAGAGGAGATTCTGTATGAGGCAGCCTAGGGATGAAGGTCCGATCGGGTGTGCGAATTGCGGACTGGATTGTCCCACTTTTACAGGCATGCGACAACGCTGCAAGCAAGCGCACCGCCGCGAATACAATGAGGAGGCGATTGCCGAATATGCCTCAGGGCCACATAGACCTCAACGGTCTAAGAAGGAACTCGAAGAGATGGCGAGAGAGGAGCTGAGTAGGGTGGGA
Organism: Adalia bipunctata; assembly: GCA_910592335.1. NCBI lineage: Eukaryota > Metazoa > Arthropoda > Insecta > Coleoptera > Coccinellidae > Adalia > Adalia bipunctata. The sequence goes on along the minus strand of OU342950.1, from coordinate 47,611,074 downwards.
CGCTCAAGAATGACCGGTTCAGGAAAGAATTGATGATACACACTGCCCCTACCAGCATCCTTACACCGACGATGCCCACCACGCCTATAAGATAGACCAGTGAAGTGGGAGATACCCACAAAAAAACTACCTCGAAGAACAATGAACCATCCTCGACAACCGGCCTATGCCTGCGATGTTAATGATATTTTTGTAGAGCAAAAGCATGCTATACGTATTTTGTTCAATATGCAGCCGAGAGAAACTTGAAGGGGTATTTTGAGAAAAGATAATATGTTGTCTATATGTGGCATTCATGTGTACGAGTGTCATACGCACAGTACTCGTGATATAAATCTGTATACATTTCCAATTCATAGGTTGAGTCAATTTGACAATTTTCAACCCACTGTTTGATTGAGTTATGTGATGGTGGCTGTTTGAAATAAACTTATTATTATATGTTCAAGATAGCGACAGAAGATGACGCTGATTCTGATGGCTCAGCTAAAAACTCTGTTTTAAGTGATCCCTCAATGTTAATATGTGCCCATTGCAATAGAAAGGTGGTCGAATTTATGAAGTGCATAAAGTGCGGATTAAAGTTTCATCGTTCTTGCTTGGCTCAGTCAAATTCAAGGAAAACAACGTCCTGCTATCATACTTGCGCGCAAGATGTTAATGATCCATCGGCATCAACAAATAATCAGCCAGAAGGTGTTACCGAGGTTGAATACCTTCGAATGCAAGTAGGTTTGCTCAACAATCTTCTTGAAGAAGTTAAGAGCAAAAAGGACCCCGCACTTTTTGTATGAAAAGTGGCGACCGGTCAAATTTTCTGAAAGTTTGTTATGTTGTTGTACCCGACTCAGTGACCTAAAAAGTCAATGGGTCCAACCCAATCCTATGGCTAGTTTTCTAAATACGGGGTGTTAAAGTTGAAAATTGCTGGAATTTTCGGATTTATTTTTCAATTATTAAGTGTTAGATTGGATTTCTGTTGCATACACACGTTTACTACATGTTCTAGTAATGAAATTAGTGGATACGTATAATCAAAAATATTTATATTTACAGGGTGATTCACGAATATATGACGGTAGTTTTTTGCCAAAATTCACTTTTTCTACTGTGACGTCACGAAGGCATATTTCTGAAATGTTCTTATCGATTTAGTATTATGACGACAAAATATTGCACAGTGCATATTTTCTATACAGGGTGTTTCACAGAGAGAACCACTAGACCTAATCATTTTTTTTTAGGATTAATTCGAAACCCTGCCTTTTTGAATTGATTTTTGGGAAAAGTAATACCACAAACATATGTGTGTCTCTAATCTCCGAAATATTCATAGTGGTTTATTCATAGGAAGGTATTCTATTTTGAGAAAAGTCCAAAAAACATGAACACCCTGTATTCGAAAATTTCCTCGGTCAAATGCAACTATTTTTTCACTATATATTGATTCCCACAAGATCTCCAGAGGTATGAATTCTAAATCCGATACTATGACCAGTTTTCGAGATACAGGGCGTTGAAGTGGAGAATAACTTATTTCATCAGTTTTTTTTTCAAATTGAAAAGCCGGATTGATTTTATGTTGCGCCCATGAATTCAGTATGAGTACAGATCAGATGCGCAAAGAAAGGTTCAGTTAAAATATTTACTGTTACAGGGTGATTCAAGAATAAATGACAATAGCTTTTGCAAACACTCTATAATTCTACAGTTTCGTCACAGAGAAATTATTCCATGAAGTTAATACCTCGTCGTCCACAATTTTCAGTCTGAAATACTTCATTATGATTACTTTTCATACAGGGTGAGCCATAATTTTGGTATAAGATCATTTTTAAATCACCTTGTATATTTATTTATTTAAAAATTCTTACGGTTATGCTTACTTGATATAATGTTAGACAGTTATTCAAAATCTCTTTCGAAGCATATTATTTATGGCTCAACCTATACCTATGAAAAGAAATCATAATGAAGTATTTCAGACTGAAAATTGTGGACGACTAGGAATTAACTTCATGGAATAATTTCTCTGTGACGAAACTGTAGAATTATAGAGTGCAGTTTGCAAAAGCTATATTGTCATTTATTCTTGAATCACCCTGTAACAGTAAATATTTGAACTGAACCTTCTTTTGCGCATCTGATCTATATTCATAGTGAATTCATGGGCGCAACATAAAATCAATCCGGCTTTTCAATTTGAAAAAAAAACTGATGAAATAAGTTATTCTCCACTTCAACGCCCTGTATCTCGAAAACTGGTCATAGTATCGGATTTAGAATTCATACCTCTGGAGATCTTGTGGGAATCAATATATAGTGAAAAAATAGTTGCATTTGACCGAGGAAATTTTCGAATACAGGGTGTTCATGTTTTTTGGACTTTTCTCAAAATAGAATACCTTCCTATGAATAAACCACTATGAATATTTCGGAGATTAGAGACACACATATGTTTGTGGTATTACTTTTCCCAAAAATCAATTCAAAAAGGCAGGGTTTCGAATTAATCCTAAAAAAAAATGATTAGGTCTAGTGGTTCTCTCTGTGAAACATCCTGTATAGAAAATATGCACTGTGCAATATTTTGTCGTCATAATACTAAATCGATAAGAACATTTCAGAAATATGCCTTCGTGACGTCACAGTAGAAAAAGTGAATTTTGGCAAAAAACTACCGTCATATATTCGTGAATCACCCTGTAAATATAAATATTTTTGATTATACGTATCCACTAATTTCATTACTAGAACATGTAGTAAACGTGTGTATGCAACAGAAATCCAATCTAACACTTAATAATTGAAAAATAAATCCGAAAATTCCAGCAATTTTCAACTTTAACACCCCGTATTTAGAAAACTAGCCATAGGATTGGGTTGGACCCATTGACTTTTTTGGTCACTGAGTCGGGTACAACAACATAACAAACTTTCAGAAAATTTGACCGGTCGCCACTTTTCATACAAAAAGTGCGGGGTCCTTTCATTTTAATGGAAAACAATCGATTGCTTCTTGAAAAAATGAGAAGTTTCGAATCATCTGATAAAGAATTTCAAAAAAAACATAAACAACAATCGAATTGCTCATATGGTCGCGAACACCTCGAAACGCAAATTTCTAAAGAATCTGTGACTCCCACAGAAAAGAGGAATACACAGAATATCGATAGTAGTTTGACACTTGATGACAATGTTGTCAAATACGCTAGCAAAGTGACAGCTGGCAATAAACAATTCAAATCCAAAACAAATAAACTCGATAAAACGGCAAATACACAAGACATCAGGAATAATACTATGACTACGGCGAATGTCCATGTTCCAACAACACCAGGAAATAAGGACCCAAAAGAAAAACTAAATCATTATGAATGGCAACGTAAGACAAAGAAGCAGAGAAAACCTAAGATCATTGGCACAGGGACTGGCGATTCTAAGTCAGGGTTTTCGGGAACTGAAAAGAAAGTATGGCTCTATGTGAATCGAATAAACAAGAACGTCACAGAAGAAAATATTATACAATATCTGAAGAACAAACCTAATCATAATGAATTCAAATTTGATGTGAAGGAGCTCCCTGGCAACCCAAATGCCCTGAAGAGGTTTGTAATAGCGGCACCTTTCGTATTGAAGGATGAAATGTATTCCAAAGAATTCTGGCCTACTGGCGTGGGTGTGAAGAGATTCAGTTTTGACAGATTCCGAGAACTGAACAATGGTACGGATTTTTTATGGAGCATGAGCCACTAGCAATTAATATTCCCCCAAATAAAGAAATAAAGAGATTCAAAGCACAGGGTGAACCCTTCAACTTCAATATCACACATATCAATGTTCAATGCCTCTCGACAGCCTATAACCGCCTGGAAATGTTTGCAATCGAGAATAATATTGATATGCTAGCCATAACCGAACATTGGCAGGATATTGATCAGTTACCATCTTATAAAATGAAGGGTTATCGGCTGATATCCAGTTTTTGCCGAAATAAAAATGCACATGGAGGCTGTGCTATCTATTGCAAAGAGACTAATAACAAGGTCAAGGTGAGAAAGGATATTAACGATCTGAGTGTTGCACATATCTTTGAATGTGCAGCCCTAGAGTACAATTCAAGTTATAATTACAAATTGGTTCTCATTTGTATATACAGACCAGACACACCTCCACGAGCAGATGTGGATGTATTTTTTGAGAGGCTCATGATCCTACTGAAAAATTTAAGGTCAATTTCTAGTTTAGCTCCCCCTCTCCGATTTTTAAAATATTTTGTCTCGTGATTGTAGATGTTGAAAAGATAATACAGTTTTAATTTCAGCATTGGCAAATGAGTAGTTTCAGAGAAAAAAAATAAAAAAGATTGTGAATATTTCCACCTGCGTTTAGACTTTATATTTATTTGAATCGCATCGGCAGTGTAAAATGCCGTAAGGTGATTTTTTCTCGAACAGACGGTGTTGCCAAATCTCAATAATTTCTCAAATACTAAGATAGACATAGAACTTTCACACATGGCAGGTGGATTTTCAAGAGATGAGCCTTTAGATATGTTCCCCGATGACGTCGGCGCTGTTTTCGTTCTATTCAAACAAGGGTATGGGCTCCAGCAAGGGGGGGTTCAGGGGGGGCACGGCCTTATCGTTTTTCAGCAATTAGGTTAGGTTATGTCAGTTCGTTATGGCTTAATTTAATATATTCTGCAATAATAACATAATTCAACTGATATTATGATGTAAACCTCGAGAAATCAACGTTACATTCGGGAAATGACGTTCGAATAAATTCAACATATCGTTGATGGGTTTCGTTTTGGTAGAAAACTTCGGTTACAAATTTTGAGCAATAAAGATGCAATGATTCAACGTGGCAATAAGCATCGTACAAACAGAATTTTCACGTTTCAAATCACGTAGGTAATCGTTACTACGGAGATCAAAAAAAATAATTCGACAGTTGGAAATTAAAACTTCATTCGAGATAAATAGTAATTTGTGAGAATTTCTTCAAGTGTGGAAGAAGGGGAAGATTTGAATATGTGTGTTTCAAGTTGTGGTTACAATACAGAAAAGAGGATACCGAGAATGTGATCGCATTGTCTTGTCATTGTCTTTCAAGGATTTCAAGGTAAATTTTTGGAGCAATCACATCTAGATTTAATGAAAATATGCTTCATGGTCAACATATTTTTATCAACGGATACTGTCGGAGAATTTCGAAAAAATAAATTATTCTTGAAATTTTCAGAAACCATAGACTCGAGAAAATTTGAAATATTCATTGATTCAGCGCTAATGAAATTGTATATTTTTCTAATGATTTTGAATTCTTTTCAAGGTCATGTCCTTGAAAAAATAGATCAATGACCTAGACATTTTTGGCAAATTTTGATCTTTTTAGACTATGCAAGACTAATTCTTTTCGTAAATTGTCGTTTTTTCAAGGAAATCTCTAAGAATCTTACCCACCCAGCACCCCTATTCACTCCAGATCCCGTTGAAAAAACAGCAAAATAACCAATGTTTGCCAGCATTGAAACTAGTAGTAAATCATACCAAATCACTCGTTTTTCACGAAAAAAAATTAAAACATCGAAAAATCGAGGGGGACCTAAACTAGAAAATTACCGACACCTACTTCATCTACATGCTTGGACAACATTTTTACTAATATTGAGGAAGGTGTGGTCTGTACAATTCAACCACATCTGTCTGATCACAGAGGTCAAAAGTTTGTTTTTCCCATTGATCCATCACATGAATATATTATGTCACAAGCTAGAATGATTCGTAGATATACCAAGCAAAACATAGACCAGTTTGTTACATCTCTGTCTGAAATTAGTTGGGAGCATTTATATGGCTTGGATCCAATAGATATTAATAAAATGTGGGACCAGTTCATTCATCAATATCACAATCTGTTCGATATGCATTTTCCATTGATTCCTGCTATCACAGAAAGAAACCACTGTCAACCCATCATAAGAAATGACCAGACTTTGCTTGAAATGAAGAGAATTATGGACGCTTTATATGTCATTTCTGGTGTTAGACAAGATTGCCTTCCCCTCTACAAAAGTATGAAATTGCAATATGACAGGAGAATTTGCCAACTCAAACAATATTATTATGGCCATCTAATTGACTCTTCAACAAATAAATCTAGGACGGCCTGGAGAATAGTCAAGAGACTTAAAGGGAACTCTGATACACAGGACTCCACAAAAACTTTACCAGGTGAACCTGTAGCTGTTGCTAATCGCTTCAACGATTACTTCTCCAACATCGCTTCGAAACTCGCAAATACCAACACTGCAAATACATTCAAATTAGCAACCAAGAAATGCAATAACTCTTTTTATATGTTTGATGTTACACCCACCGAGATAACTAATGTGGTAAAGAGACTCAAGAATGCTACATCAAGTGGTCATGATGGAATTCCAATACGAATAATAAAGGAGTCAATTCACATTATAAATGAACCTTTATGCTTTATAATGAATAAGTCTTTTCAGCATGGCATTTTCCCCAAAGACCTCAAAATAGCAATTATAAAACCTCTACATAAAAGAGGCGCACATGATGAAATAGGCAACTATAGACCAATCTGTCTGCTTACATCGTTTTCGAAGGTATTCGAGAGGATATTGTCGAACAGATTGTTGTCATTCTTTGGGAAGTTTGACATTCTCAGCAAACAGCAACATGGTTTCTTACATGGAAAGTCCACAGAAACAGCAATTTTTGATATAACCCAGTCAATATTTGATTCATTAGAACATGGTAATATTCCGATGGGGTTATTTCTGGACCTCTCGAAGGCGTTTGACTGCGTCGATCATGCAATTCTACTAGCCAAGCTCGAATCGTATGGAATTCGAGACAAGCAGCTGAGTCTTATTCAGAACTACTTGAGTGGAAGAAGACAAAGAGTAGTGATCATTGATGGTGAAGGAACTCATGCGTCTGAAGAGCATGAGATGAGAATGGGAATCCCACAGGGCAGTATTCTTGGTCCTCTGTTATTTGTTCTGTACGTCAATGATCTTCCGAATGTTTTCGGTGATGCATTCAGGATGGTGATGTATGCAGATGACACAAGCCTCATAATTACATCTAAAAGCATCGAATCTGTGATCCTGAAGGCGAATAACAGTTTCGATGAAATTAGTCAATGGTGTCATAATAGCCACTTAGTTCTGAATGTAGGTAAAACAGAATGTACTATTTTCCATACAGATCGTTGTAGACTTCAAATCCCCCATTCTATCAGGATCCACGGAGAAGATATTATCATGAAGAAAGCAGTCAAACTCTTGGGTGTTCATTTGGATGCCGATATGAAGTGGACCACGCATATTGATTGCCTTCATAAGAAACTGACCTCTGTTATCTACTCACTGAATATGCTCAGATATCATGTTAATGTCGAGACACTCAAGATGGTCTATTATGCAAGCTTTCAATCTGCGATGTGTTATGGAATAATATTCTGGGGGGGTGGCACTCAGGCTGAACGAGTGTTTGTACTTCAGAAACTGGCTTTAAGAACTATACTCCGTATGCGCTTCAGAGCATCTTGTAGGGGAGTGTTCAGGAAAAACAATATGCTGACGATGACAGGCCAATACATCTTCAGATGCCTTATGTTTATTGGTAGGCATGGACATTTTTTTGAGGAATTTGAGAGTGCAAACAACACACGGAGAACTTCACCCTACCTATATCCACTTTGTTCTCTATCTCTCACACAAAGGAACTGTGGCTATACATGCATGAAGCTGTTCAATGTACTGCCGAAGAGATTTAAGGAAGTGAAAGATTCAAGGTCTTTCAAACAGACTGGACTGTGAACCATACTGCCTTCAAGAATATTTCAGATACTGTACAGACCATAGGAGCTGATGGAATGAGTGCAGTTGTTTTGACGATTTTTTTATTTTATCAATGTCTTATGATATTCTTTGATAATTGTTAAGAATGATAAATAAATTACTATTACTAATTACTATTACTATTACTATTATTTATTCATTTATTAATGTTATTTATTAATTTTATTAATCAACGAAGGGGATCTGGAACCGATACGGCAACACATAATTGAAATGTGCCCTTCGCTCGAGAAGACTGAGGACATCGAGCTAGCTAGAGACATTTGCCTGCAAGCCGCAGGATACCGAGTCGCTATGGATCGGTGGACAGAGTCACTGCTTAAAAAACATGGAAGGCAGCCCAGAAAAGGATCGGAAGGCCCACAGCCAGTCACGCCACCTCATATGTCTCACAAAATAATGAGGATCTTCAAATACAGCCAGGCACAGCACGCTTACCAGAATAACGGTAAGCAATGGGCGCAGGACCTTATTGCTGGCAACAATACGGACACCAAGAACAATCTGGTACGTCCTCCTAGGAAAAGCGTGAGAGTGTCATATGAAGAGGTTCTGGGTGCCGAATCTAAGAGAGATGAGCACCCCATAGAAGACAACGAGGGTGAGGTGTAGGACTTATACAGGCCAATAAGATCGGACGAGATAACATCCCTGGTATTCAATACCTCCTCACTGGGCCCTGACGGGATGACCACGGCATCTGTGAAGAAGATACCCACTGTCAGGTTGGAACTGGTGTTGAATGTCATGCTTTATACCTAATACGTACCTTCTATCCCTAAAAAAGTCTGGGACAACACTAGTCCCTAGAGGATCGTAAAGTCTTCAGAAGGTAGATAACTGGAGGCCGATCACCATATCCTCAATTGTCCTCAGACTAGCCAACAGAATTATGGCCGAGCGCCTCAACTCCATCCAGCTCAATGAGGCGCAAAGGGGTTTCTCAGAGTTGGACGGTTGTTTGGCAAACAACATCGACAACTATTTTTAAACTTAAAAGGAAATCGGGCCGTGGATTTGTCTTGCTGACACTTGACCTCAGGAAGGCGTTCAACTTTAGATCTCACGATTCCGTGAGGAGAGTAGTACTATCATCAACAACCTGAGGGGGTGTCGCACGACTATCTCCTGTGCGGGGGTGGAGATGGCCAGTGTCAAAAGCAAAAGAGGACTCAGCAGGGCGACCCGCTGCCCCCCATTCTATTCGACCTGGTGATGGACGAGCTGGTTGAAAAATTGCAGAAATCCAGAGGCCTTACACTGGGTCAGTATGGGTTCTCGGTGTTGGCATATCCCGACGATCTCATTTTTATGGCAGATAACATCGAGAGCGCGTCGAGGTTGCTGAAGACTCTAATCGAATTCTTCGACAGCCGCGGACTGAGCCTCAACGCGGACAAGTGCGAGTCCTTAACAGCCAAGACCCCGCCGTTCATGAGAAAGGTTTTTATATCAACCACATCTCTATACTACGTCCACGAGCAGCCCATCAAACCCGTCGAAATAGAAGAAACATTCAAATACTTCGGCCAAAAATTTTCCCCAACTGAAGCCATTCAATGCAAAGCAGATAAGCTGTCCGAACAACTGAACAGAATTGAAATAAACGCTCCGCTTAAACCTCAACAAAAGCTGGTTATCATCAAGTGCTATCTCTCGTTCCCCTGTATATCCATGCGATGCAGAGCCCCTCGGTAACCAGGAAGATTCTGAGGTCGATAGAAAAATCCGAATGACAGACCTGATATTTGTATACAGGGTCTTTCACGAGGAACCTCACCCATATTTATACGGGAAACTACTGAACGTATTTTCATGAAATTCAGCACTTATAAGTATTTCACGATGCTGATGAAATCTAAAATATTTTCAAGGCATGAGCACCTCCGGTTTTTCCGGAAATGACGTCAACTTCCGTTTTTCAAATTAGAACACCATTTTTTTATTGCAGAAATAGATTCCTTAGAAAATTTCAAGTTATTTTGATGTAACATTTTTCCGTTTTGGTTGGAAAATTCTCTCTGAGCGGGAAATTTCGAAAAAAAAATCGAAAATAGAGCTCCGCTGAAACAAGAATAACTTCGAGGTTTTCGGATGGAAAATTTTCATTTTTGAGATTTTTCAAGATGTAAGATTGATGTATCCACTTTGAAAATCGAAATCGAGATTCATGATACAGGGGGTGAAAAAATCGCTTTCAAAGTTAGGGATGACAAAATCGTGAAAAATCAATTTTTTCAAATTAAAACCCCATTTTTTTATGGCAGATATTGAATCTTCGTTAAAAAATAATGTGAGTGTATGCATCTAACCCTTGCCCTAAAGTGGATATTAACTCAGAAAATATCCATTTTACAAAGCATACAAAGCTTTATGTTTGACTGCAATGCAGAAATTTCATTTTCTGAAATGGCAATTAATATATTCGTCGCTTTACTTCAATGAAACATTAAGGGCGGGTTTCACAAAGATGCGTTGATTGCACGATTAACAGATTCCTCCGTCAAATTTGACAATCCGATCAACTACAATCGGGTTTCACAAAACTTGATACACAGAAATATAATAAATACTAGAATGCTATTAGGTACGACCGAGATTCAGTAAAATGACCCCACATAGCGAATAAACACCTACTACTTGTACATGCGCAGCTCGTCTTTTCTTGCCACGTCGTTGCCAAGCATTATGGTTTCAGATGAAGTTCGGAATAAATCTTATTGTGAAACCAGTGAATTCGGCAACACCGCTACGCGACGAAAACAAACACATCTTCACATCAGAAAAAGAGCAGCGTCGTATTTTAGGATTTGTTGAATCCCTTTGTTGTGTGCTTTCCTGTTTAGTGTTTATTCATTCGTATAAATTCGCTTGCCTTTTCTGCTCCGTTTTCGGTGTTTCCTCGTTGTTTTCTTGAACATTGTGTAGTACTGATACTCCTTTAGTTTAGTTTTGTACTTGAGTTTTACTAGTTTATTTTGATAGTCGAGTGCTGTGACAAATTATAGACAAAATGAAGTGCATGGTTCTTTTTTGCGCAAATAAAGGAGAAACCCATTTTATGAAAGTAAGTTTAGTTTAAGTAAGATACTACAGCTATTTTATTATTATTGCAAATGTTGATATCGACAACTTATTCATACCACATTCACGAAGTCAAAAATTTTAAGTCCTACCCTGATGACACGTTCACATATTGCGCAAACTCTGTAGTAGGTCAATTTTCCCTATGAGGTGCCAGGAATTGTGAACTGATTGGCGTTCTAGTATTTATTATATTTCTGTGACTTGATACCACGAATTAACGACTCCGTCAGTTAATGGTGCAGAACAATCCGACAACGTTGCATTTGATTAGGAAAACGGCTGCAAATCTGTTCTCGTTGATCACGCGATTCAATTTTAACGGTGAACAGTGAACACAGACAAGGGCTAAGAATCCAAGCAAGAATAAGGTTATATTTATGTTTACGTGGATTTAACTAATCGACTTGGTACAGTTCGTTGATTTTTTCCGAATACCTCATAATTTAAGTATTTAAATAATCATGGAACACCAGAAAAACTCTCTGAGAGGCCACCAATATTTGTAATCTTGCATCAAAGGATTTATTTCTTCTTGTGTGTGCCTCAATTTCGCTTTCTATTTCATGCACTAATTCCATAACAGTGCTCTTGTTGAATCGAAAATGGTTTTTGAAATCATGTTCATTATAATTTATAAATGGATCGTTTCTGTCTCTGATTGTCCTATATATACGATTCCTACGAATTAAAACATTATTTTCTTCCTCTGAGGAGGATGAACTTATATCGCTCAACATTTTTAATTTCAACGGCCGTCAACTAGTTCGATTGCTCAATTTCGTCGAATCAATTTGATTATGAGCACAGACGCGGTTTGTTCGTTAATCAGATGCCAAAAATGTTTTGTGAAACGCATTTCCTCCTTAATCGACCGTCAAAGCGCGTTGATTGTGCAATTTTTGATGGCACCGTCAAATCCTTGATCGCACCGTCAAATCCTTGATGGCACCGTCAAATCCTTGTTGGCACCGTCAAATCGGATGATTAAGCGGTTAATCGTGCGATTAAAGCTTTGTGAAACCCGCCCTTAGTGTGCTTTTGCTTCTCTTACCTTAGTAACCATCAGCGACCTTAGAAACACCACTGAACAAAGTTGTTTACTTCGTTAATTCTGTGACGAACGTCATAATAACCAAAAAATGGATAGTTCGGGAGAGGAAAGCGTAAAAAATTTAGCCGCAAGTGCCAAAGAATCTTATGGAAATTTGTATGCGGCCTATAACAAGTGGTGTGAAACGAAGAAAATTGCAAAATCGAGAGGAGACTGTGACAGTTGAGTCCCATAAAGTGGAGTCCAATGAAATAGTCAATTATGGACGCTAAACGAATTCATGAATCAAGTGTTTATGAAGCGAACATAAAAATATTTACTGTTATAGGGTTACGAATGAATAACAAAAGCTTTTTCAAACACTCAATAAACCTACAGTTCCGTCACAGAGAAATTATTCCAAGTTAATACCTAGTCGTTTACAATTTTGAGTCTGAAATACTTCCTTATGATTACTTTTTATGCAGAGTGAGCCATACAGCCAACCATACCCAAAATAATTATGATTTGAAGTAATTGAAACGATAACTTTTTTAGTGAATTTTGAGTAACTATATAACATTACATCAAGTATGCATAACTGTAAGAATTTTAAATATACAAGGCAATCGATTTAGACATAATCACCTACCAAAAATATGTATATTCTTGGTAGGTGATTATGTCTAAATCGATTGCCTTTGTCCGAAATAAGTAATCGACAAGCTTTCATACACGTGGCAACAATCTGAAGAAAAAACTGATAAAATCAGTAATTTTCCACTTTAACGCCCTGTATATCGAAAACTGGTCATAGTATCAGATTTAGAATTCATACATCTGAAGATGTTATGAAAATCAATATACAGGGTGTTCGATAGAGGAACCGACAAAAACTTTCTGTGTATTGGTAGGATTAATTGTAACATTTTATTCAAATAAACTTTTGTCCTAAGTATTATAGTTTTTGAGATAGAATTTTTTTTCGATTTTTTTAAATTTCTACAAAAACCTCTACGACTATTTTGTTTGCAGCTGTATGTGCGTCAAACTTTTTGTATTCTATTCTGTAATGAATTGCCTTACAGGATAAAACATTCCTTCAGTCATAGAGTACCGAAAAATTTAGTTATAAGACTTCAAACTCCCAGAAATATCTTCAAACAGAAAAAATCAAAACTTTTTTATGTTTTAGAAAAAAACCAAAAGCGGCAGAGGGCTTCGTTTTCATTTGAAGTGTTCTATGGTTTATTTATTCTCTTTCTAATGATATGCCCATTAGGGCACAAAATTATTTCTTCAATAGTCAGAATGCGTCAACTATTCAAAAGAGGTAGTAAAAAAAATTCTTTTTTTTTTATTTATTTTTCAAACTCTTTTCTATACTTATTAATATCATTATTATTACAAATCTTGCTCAAATTGAGCACCTCAATTCCTTATACAGGCTCGACATCTTTCCTTATCTCTACTGTAGTTACTTGGAGATCTATTTCTTCATTTACATGAACGAAGGCAGCATCGATTCTCTCCCTTAAAATTTTCACCGTGGGTACTTCATAGTGTCATAGACCAACTCCTTCACGGGTCCCCAGAGATGAAAGTCTAAAGGCGTCAAGTCTGGAGAACTTTTTTAAATGGAACGAAGCTCTTTGCCGCTTTTGGTTTTTTTCTGTATTCTATGAGTGAAGAGGAATGATTCATTCAGTAAAAAAAAAACAAAACAAAATTCTACCTCAAAAACTATAACACTTAGGACAAAGGTTCATTTGAATAAAATGTTACAATTAATCCTACCAATACACAGAAAATTCTTGTCGTTTCCTCTACCGAACACCCTGTATAGTAAGAAAAATGTTACATTCGACCGAGGAAATTTTTGAATACAGGTTGTTCATTTTTTTTGTAATTTTTCCAAAATAGAATACCTTCCTATGAAAACCATCTTGAATATTTTGGAGACTAGAGACACATATATTTGTGGTATTACTTCTCCTAAAAATCAATCCATAAATATGGGGTTTCGAATCAATCAAAAAAAGTTGCTTATTGTGTTCAATTTCAAAATATCATTACATTTTTCCATAAAGATTAAGAAAAATCATTGTTATTACTTATTTTGAGCTCATGTTGAATTCAAATTGTTCTTTATTTTCAGATTTTGAAGAGTCTATTTAATGGATAATTATCAAGGATTATGTTGCCTGAATCAGCTACCGAAATATTGGAATAATATTGATCTGTTTGTTATTGGATCTTGTATAATTTTAATTTTTGGTGGATACGCTAATATAATCAACGTGTGGATTTACTTATATGGTGATGTATTGAATACTTAATATATTTTTAAACTAGCGACCCACCCCGGCTTCGCACGGATGTAATGCAATCCTTATAAACAACGGTAGTGCCGGCGCCGCACTGCTATGTCCCTGCATTTTAAATCTGTTATATCTTCGGAAATATTCATTTAAATTACATGCTGTAAAGGGCCATATTGATCTATTATTGAATGGACAATGTATTCGGAGTACTTCATTGGATAAGGATTAATGCTGTATTGCTTAAAATAACTTTCTAAATAAGCCACTTTTTTCCGTAAAATGTAAAGGATAAAAAATGGTTATTGTGGGTTATCCTTGAGAGACATGCCTCAATTACACTCAGCCCCTTCCACTGCTACTCGCGCTGCCAGAAATATTTCCCGGAATACTTCTGCGGCAGTGAGTATTTACACGCAGCTCAAACATTTCTCTCGTGATCAAGTTTTGGCAATGGCGGACGACGAAATTGCAGCCTCTGCGCTCTGTCTGTTTCATTTAAATAAATATGTGAGTCTCTTGAAAACATATAAACTCCAAAAGAAAGTTCTTCGCCGTAGAAGATGGTGGATGATATCAATACATCGTGCACTTTGTGCTTAAGTTCGTGGTTTTTATCAGAAGAATCCCATATCACTCTTCCGATCTCAAGGAGTTCTAGAAATAATATTATTTTTTCGTTGCTCCACTCCGTCGACATTTTGTGCAACAATTAACAACGTACGCAACGCTCGCATGACAGTAACTGGGCAGAGTGTGATCACTCCCAGCCACTTGCGCTGCCGGTCCTTTGACTGCCGCACGAAAAATCGCTAATTTAGGGAGTGACCGGCAGCGCGAGTAGCAGCGCGAGTGGCATCAGAAGTGAGGTGATTCCATTCTCACCCTGCTCATTTCCCTGCTCATTTCCCTGCTCACTTCCCTGCTCCCTGCCGTGGAAGTGGGCTGAGTGTAATTGACGGAATAGACATATATACCATCGCGGACTTTTTTGTTGACCTTTTTTAGGAGTACAATACCGAGTATATTATTTTGATTTATCTCGTGGGGTTCAGTCGCGTTTGCAATGTAAGCGCAAAAAAATGTGTTTATGTTCGACTGCCTCATAAACACTTGATTTATGAATTCGTTTAGTGTCCATAATGGGCGTTTCCAGTGATTTTCAGAAAAAATCATTTCGGTAATATTTGACCCTCAGAATCTCGTATCAATTTTTTTGTTTATATTCTGTTGTCTATTTTTCGAGAAAAAAAAATTTTAAATACCAAAACGAACGTCAAATTCAAACGGGTATAAATGGCGGCAATCATTATTTGATTGGTTGGAACGGTACAGCGTTGCCAGGTCGCCATCCTCCTAACTATCCGTTCTTCTCTATCACGGAAGATTCGTTCTTATCATGGTTCTAATTCTGTGATCACAGTTCGCATAAGAAGAGGTTATGGTGATACCCATCGACTTCATCAAGAAGCCATGAATGCTTCATAAGTTTCTGTGATTTTATTTCTCCTATTTCAGACGACAAAATAGAGTAAGCGGCAACTACGCCTTCTACGTCATCATGGCGCTAATTCGAATTTCAATATTTTGTTAATGATAATAATAGAAAAAATGCGCAAAATTGAAATTGAAGTGAAAAATTGGTTGGGATTATTTTTCGGACTACTCTTAATATATTTATGTGAAAAAAATTGATTTTTCAATGTACTGGAAACGCCCATTGGCTACTTTATTGGACACCACTTTATTGGACCCAACTTTTCTCGATTTTGCAATTTTCTTCGTTTCACACCACTTGTTATAGGCCGCATACAAATTTTCATAAGCACTTTTAGTGGGTGAGAGAGATTCTTTGGCGCTTGCGGCTAAATTTTCTACGCTTTTCTCTCCCGAACTTTCCATTTTTTGGATTATAATGACGTTTGTCACAGAATTAACCAAGTAAACAACTTTGTTCAGTGAGGTTGCTAAGGTCGCTGATGGTTACTAAGGTAAGAAAAGCAAAAGCACACTCAATGTTTTCTTGAAATAAAGCGACGAATATTTTAATTGCCATTGCAGAAAATGAAATTTCTGCAATGCAGTCAAACATAAAACTTTGTATGCAACTCGTACCTACATAATTAGGCTCGTCCATAAAGACCTAATTTATGTACTTGTCACATAAATAGCTATCATTTACGTTTACGACATCACATTAGAAACCTGTAAATTCATCAGTGTTTCTCAACAATATTATGCATGTATCATACATATAAACCTTCCTCTTGAATCCCTTTATCTATTGAAAAAAACGTTTTTAAATCCGTTGCGTAGTTCTGAAGATTTGAGCATACATAGGGACAGACAGCGAAAGCGACTCTGTTTTATACTATGTAATGATGAATTTAGCTTGGTTAGCTTTCCATAACAGTACAAAGTAATGATCCTGGGAGACTTCAATGCGAAAATTGGAGATGAGGTTATGCCGGGTGTCAAGAATCGGTTCAAGGAGGAGACAATGAATGAAAGCGGTGATCGAATGATACAATTGTGCATACAGAATGAACTGAGAATCAATAAAACCTTCTACCCACTTAAACCACAACATAAGTATAGTTTTGAAAATACTCGAGGACATTTTATAGATTACTTTGTCACAAATAGAACTATTCATCTGTCAAGAATACAGGACGTGAGATCTTTAGCTTCTGCCAATGTCGGAACGAACCACCATCTGGTCCTAGCAAAAATACGAACTGTGATGAAAACACTCCCTAGGAAATCTAATAAGGAAATGAGTAAATTCAATATAGAATCCCTATCCGACGATTCAACCAAACTGCCCTATCAACAAAGGCTCAGAGGAAAAATAGTTACGAACAGTATCCAAGACTTCGACGACGAGGAATCGGCATGGACAAAATTGAGAAGTGACATACTCGAAGCTGCAGGGGAAGCGATAAGAAGAAGAAGTATAAACAAGCTATAATGAAAAAATCATTTTTTATACAAGCTTTTATAATAACAACACTAATCCGCAATTTTGAAGCCGCCATCTTGAATTCCTCAATTTCGAAAAATCGTAATTTCCCACCCAGAAAACCCCCAGATACCAATTTTGAATAGAATCGGATCATAATTACAAAACTCGTCCGCCATATTGTAGCCGCCATCTTGAATTTTTCAATTTGAACGGAAGAATCATCATTGTCGAACCCAAAAACCCCCAGATACTGATTTTGAATGGAATCGGATGATAATTACAAAACTCATCCGCCATTTTGGAGCCACCATTTTGTTTTTTCTTTAAAAAATATTTCAGGATGCATTGTCACCAGAATTATGTACACCTGCCAATTTCAAATCAATCGGACGATTAGAAGTGTGTCATATTCAAATTGCAAGATTTGATTACAGACAGACAGACACCGGGACAGGTGAAACTAAATAAAAGCTTGTAAAAAGGGATGTAGACGAAACAACAAACCCTCGTTCAAACCAGAAATTAAGATGCTGACTGAAGAAAGGAGAAAATCATACTGGCTATACAGGGTCTTTCACGAGGAACCTCACCCATATTTATACGGGAAACTACTGAACGTATTTTCATGAAATTCAGCACTTATAAGTATTTCACGATGCTGATGAAATCTAAAATATTTTCAAGGCATGAGCACCTCCGGTTTTTCCGGAAATGACGTCAACTTCCGTTTTTCAAATTAGAACACCTTTTTTTTATTGCAGAAATAGATTCCTTAGAAAATTGTTATGTTTTTGTAGTTATAATGATCCAATAAATTGAAATTGAAAAAATTGAAATTGAAATTTTGATGTAACATTTTTCAGTTTTGGTTGGAAAATTCTCTCTGAGCGGGAAAATTCGAAAAAAAATCGAAAATAGAGCTCCGCTGAAACAAGAATAACTTCGAGGTTTTTGGATGGAAAATTTTCATTTTTGGGATTTTTCAAGATGTAACATTGATGCACTTTAAAAATCGAAATCGCGATTCATGATACAGGGGGTGAAAAAATCGCTTTCAAAGTTAGGGATGACAAAATCGTGAAAAATCAATTTTTTCAAATTAGAACCCCATTTTTTTATGGCAGATATTGAATCTACGTTAAAAAATAATGTGAGTGTATGCATCACACCCTTGCCCTAAAATGGATATTTTCTGAGTTAATATCCACTTTAGGGCAAGGGTGTGATGCATACACTCACATTATTTTTTAACGTAGATTCAATATCTGCCATAAAAAAATGGGGTTCAAATTTGAAAAAATTGATTTTTCATGATTTTGTTTCGAAATAATCCAACCAAGCCAGCGGTAAGTTTCTTTTGTAGTACATTTTTTGGATTTGGATTAATAAATTTATTGAATTAGTTTTCAATATTGTTGAATTCCTGGAAATTCATCGTAGTATTTTTGGAATACTATTAAAATTTAAATTTCTGGGTTTAATAATTATTTTAGGGAAGTTGTACTTCTCGATTTAATTTCATGGTATTCTCTCAATATTAATCCTCACTATACCTGTTACATTGTGGAAAGAAGTTGAAGTAATCTCAGATAGTCTATTTAGGGCCGGTATTATAAAAGCCGAATCGAGGATTCAACCGTGCGCCAACTACCAGATAGTGAGGAATTTGGTTGTTAGCGCAACGGTTGAATCCTCGGTTGGTCTTTATAATACCGGCCCTTAGTAGATTCAGCCTAAAGGCAAAATTTGAACTGAGGAATTATTCAATTCTTATTGATATTTGGTACAGGTGTGAGAGCACTGTGAGATCTATGAACTTTCACTTTGTTAATTTGTGGATGATATTATTGGTTTTCTGGTTGAAATTTATTTCATTAGAAATCTTGAGGAAATTATAAGTTTTCCAGTAGTTTGGGTTATTTGAATACGGCCACAGTCACTTTCACCTCGATCTTGAGGTCACACTGAATTTTTTTGTAATTATATTTTTTTTTGTTATACAGGGTGTCCCACTAGTGCCGCAGCGGACGATATACGCGTAACGGTCTGAGTTTGGCAAAATTTTTTGATGCAGACTTAATATACTACAAGAAGAGCACAACCTAAAAATATTTTCGAATATATCGGGTGGCCCACAAAAGAGGAATAGCAGGTGACTTTGTTTTTTCAAATGGGACACCCTATATTCAATAGTGTTTTTCAATTCTCTGAAACTTCCTGCATGCTTTCGTATACTTTTCACATATTTTTATTCGACAGTTTTCGAAATATTGGCCATTTTGACAAAAAAATGATACTTGTAGAGGCTATGTTATCCAATTATATTTCACGAACCCTTGCGCATACCAATAACAGTTTTATAAGGATTGAAAGACAAGACTTCGAAGTATCCTACCCATCTATAATAAAGCATCTCCAGCATACAGAGTGTCCACAAAAAGACTATCAACATGACGAATTTCAAATCGACTTTTCTTAATTTTTTCAAATGCAATGCATATAATTTTTTTCATCATTGTAATCACCATTCATTTTACTTCATTTTTGTCAAATACATGATATGCATATCTCTAACGGAATAGGATTTTTAAGCGATTTTTCGAAATGTTTCCCTAAAATTCACATATACCTTCGAATTCAAATAGCAGATTTGGATTTTCTGTGGTTATTCAGAACTGTCAAATTATTCCACTTAGAATTATCATCATTGCAGCTTCAAGTCATATTATAGCGAAATGAGGAACTAGAAAGTTTTGATGTATCTACTCAAAAATGTGATGAAATCAGTTACTGAAGACAGAAACTTACTTTCTGTACCCATTTTTCACAATACATTTTTGATAATTTTCTATGTTTCTACTTGAAACTTCGAATCTTCCAAAAATTTCAAACAAGCTTTGAGCTTGCGAACCTGGGAAACTATGAATATCATTTTTTCGAAGAAAATTGTATACGTATAAAAGCGGGCATTTTTTTGTATTCTGAAGTTTCGAAACTCGTTTTTTTTAACATTCATAACTTGTACATTCAACTCATTGGTATTTTTTGAATTTTTACATCTTTGTGTGAGTATTCATCCAATCCGTAAAAACTATGATGATTTGAATTGAAGCTGGAATGATGTTAATTTTGAGTAGAATAATTTGACAGTTCCCAATAACCACAAAAAAGCCGAATCTACTTTTTGAATTCGAAAGTAAATGTGAATTCGAAGGAAAACCTCTTAAAAATCCTATTCCTTCAGAGATATGCATCATATCATGTATTCGACAAAAAATGAAGTAAAATGAATGATGATTACAATGATGAAAAAAAATTATATGCATTGCATTTGAAAAAATGAAGAAAAATCGATTTGAAATTCGTCATATTGATAGTCTTTTTGTGGACACTCTGTATGCTGGAAATGCTTTATTATAGCTGGGTAGGATACTTTGAAGTCTTGTCTTTCAATCCATATAAAACTGTTATTGGTATGCGCAAGGGTTCGTGAAATATAATTGGATAACATAGCCACTACAAGTATCATTTTTTTGTCAAAATGGCCAATATTTCGAAAACTGTCGAATAAAAATATGTGAAAAGTATATGAAAGCATGCAGGAAGTTTCAGAGAATTGAAAAACACTATTGAATATAGGGTGTCCCATTTGAAAAAACAAAGTCACCAGCTATTCCTCTTTTGTGGGCCACCCGATATATTCGAAAATATTTTTAGGTTGTGCTCTTCTTGGAGTATATCAAGTCTGCATCAAAAAATTTTGCAAAACTCGGACCGTTACGCGTATATCGTCCGCTGCGGCACTAGTGGGACACCCTGTATATACCAGAGGACTGAAAGCATTTTTGAATTGGTCATGAAAAACTCGACCATAAATTTCATACTCAACATTTTATATCTCCAACGGTTTCAGAAATAACCTTAGGGGACAGCGAATTTGGAATGTACTGTACACTCGGAGCGGAGGGACACCCATCATATTAGACAGGGAAAAATATCTTTACAGGAGAAATATTAGTGAAATGATATACAGGGTGATTTTTTTAAGTGTTTCATTAGAAGTTTTCGAGGAAGGAATTCTGATACAAATTCAAAATTTTGTATTTTTGTTTCAGAGTGCATGAACTCAATTTGTTAAATATTTTCCAGCATAATCTACTTCCGGTTCTACCGGAAACGGATGTGAACTTCGTTATTTCAAATGTAACACCCTGTACATTTATACATATTTGAATAATTCCGTTAATTCTGCAATGATTTGATATATGATATGCGCAACTACATCAAGTGATTCTTGAGTTATGCCTGATTCTCAATTTTTTTCACAGAATGATTGTCACAAATTAGTGTTCATATCTTCAAAATCCCTCATTGTAAGAAATTTTTTTTGCAACAGTGAAATAAAAGAATTAAAAGAAAGTACGCGGATACTGCTTCTTGTATCAATTATGAGGAAATACTATACAGGGTGCCTGAAACAGGTCTTCAAAGTGAGCCTCAATAAAACTATGAAATCTCATTTTTTTCAAATGGCAACCATATAATTTTATAATTCCGATCTATCGCATGTCAAAAACAAGTGAGAGTGTGCCAAACATTTCATGTCTTCTTATATATATAAAATGACTTATTTTGATGAGTTCTACCTTCTGTCAAAAGAAATGTGTTACCTTAATATACACCCTGTATAGTCCGATTCTTGATATGTATTTTGGTTTTGTTATTATTAATGCCCATGTAGATTCGGGATTAATGTATGGTGTGCTATAATGAAAAACCGTGTGCTGACCTATCTCATTTACGATGGAATTTTAAACAGTCTGCGCTATGGAGAAATAATTGAGCAGCACAGTGTTGAAGAATATTAGGACAACTTACCTCTCATCGAGAGAGAAAATATTTACTTCCAACAAGATGGTGCCTCACCTGACAACACCAGAAATATTAGTGAAAAATTATCAAATAACTTCGGCAATAAGTAAATGGATAGGAAACCAAGGGCCCATAAGATGGCTGGCTTGTTCACCTGATTTGTCTCCGTTGGTTTTTTTTTTTCTGGGGACATATGAAAGATAAACTTCATGAAAATGGTCATGATAACATAAATGAACTCAGAGAAAATTTCCTAGGCTGTTTGAACACAGTTTTGAATATTCATCTATTGAATACTGTGCGCAGTATCGAGAAAAGGTGTCGACTGTGCATTGCTGCGGACGGTCAACGATTTGAGCATCTTCTGTGAAACTTGATACTCATTCTGAGTTATAACCTACTGAACTGACCTATTATTGTTTTCACTGTTAGGTCTTGAAAAATATTTTTCCTTTGTTGCTTTTCTAATTAAATTGATTACTTCAATCATATCTATATGCGTCATTTAATATGCGATTTGAAATAGACTACTGATACTTGTGCGTATTTATTCTAGAAAACAATACAAATCTTCTCCTGCATCCATCTCATTATAACTAAGTATATCGATTGAAACGGTGGATCATGGGGATCTTTTAGTTATTTCGTAATCCATTTCGAGATATAAATATGCAAAATATTCATGTTCGAATTTTGTAGAGATCAGTTGAAAGCATAGAAATAATGAGATTGAGTGAAGAAGACTGCTCTTGTTATAGGAAGCTCCATTTTTCTGTGCTCATCAACAGTTGGAACCATAGAAAATATTGAGACTCAGATGAAAAAAGGTTTTAGATCAATTTCTATACTCATATCGATCAAACCATACGATGTTATACAGGGTGTCCCAGAAGTACCGCACTTCCTTCAGGGGATCGAAAGTGAAAAATATTCTAAGCCCAAATATCCATGTTTGAAATTTTTTGATAACGTAGTTAATTAGTTATTAATTAATGAAAGTGACCAATGAGGAGCGCCCAACAGAAGAATAAGTAGGCAGAGGGGACGCGAGAGAGAGACGCTAGAGCTGCGGCCGGCTTTTCACGCAGTAAACAGAGACTAGCGTCTCGCTCTCGCGTCCCCACTGCCTACTTATTCTTCTGTCGGGCGCTCCTGATTGGTCACTTTCATTAATTAATAACTACTTAACTACGTTATCAAAAAATTTCAAACATGGATATTTAGGCTTAGAATATTTTTCACTTTCGATCCCCTGAAGGAAGTGCGTTACTTCTGAGACACCCTGTATATTTCTGAAACCTGAAAAATAGAGCTCCCAGAAAATGGCACAGAAATCTAGTGTTCCCATTTAAAAAAACATAACTTTGGGTCATAGCTTCGTAATGGAAAATGGTGCAAAAAAGACGAGCACGCCACTGGATTCTACGTAAAAACGTGCCAGCATAATGTTTCAATTCACGAGCTCTATCATCAGTATTAGGGGAGATATAAATTTTTTTCGATATCGCCATTTTTCCAATTTTCGCTTATGACAAAAAAGATATCGATCACTTCACCACGTCGAAACCAGTGACCTAACATCTTCAGAATATACAAGGTGCGGCACGGAGGGCGGACGTTTTTCAGATGGGCATAACTTTCCCCCACTGAGGACGAGAGAAGTGGGGAAGGTGCCGTTAGACTCGTGTGTTCCTAGCATTTATTTACCAGTTGTCGTCATGGAGCCTTGGACGGTGGAGCATCGTGTTTTCGCCTATGATAGTTTCGTCCGAAATAATGAGTCAGTCACGGTCGTGCAGCGTGAGTTTCGTCGCCATTTCCACATTCATCGGAATAGAGCTATTCCCTCTCGAAACACCATCCTTCGTTGGGTTGAATCACTTCGCAGACGTGGTGAACTGATCAACAGAAGACCAAGAGGACCTGTGCGAACAGTCTTCGAAGACGTTAATGGTCGTGCTGTTACCATGAACTCAGAGCGGTACGTCGAAATGATCAACAACTTCTTTATCCCCGAATTACGACGGCAACGTGTTCCAATCCGACGTGTGTGGTTCCAACAGGATGGGGCGACCGCCCACACAGCCAGAGCATCAATGGACGTTATTCGCCCTCTCTTCCCTGGTCGCCTTATTTCCAGTTTTGGCGATGTTCATTGGCCTCCCCGGTCCCCAGATTTATCCATATGCGATTTTTTCTTATGGGGACACCTCAAGGCTAGAGTATACGAGTCCAAGCCCCGAACTCTGGACGAATTGAAAAGGGCTATTCGCGTGGAAGTTGCCCAAGTTGAGAGAGCGATGTTGGAGAGAGTCTACGCGAACTTCCAAGAGCGCCTCCAGCACTGCATCACCGATTTCGGCCACCACATGCCTGATGTGATTTTCCACACTTGACTGTCTCAAATGCTATTTCCTTGAGAATCTGATTCCGTCAATAAATGTGTTTTTGAGTAAAAATTAACGCTTTTATTATTTTTTTAAAACCATCCATCCTCCGTGCCGCACCCTGTACAATCAGAAATCGGTATTCGAGAACAAAAATCGACCTCTTTCAGGATTTTTGTCAAGAGTGCATTGCTTGCGAAATATCGAACTTGTTCCATAATTAAGCCGCGCATCGTTTATGACATTATGATGTAGTGCGTGATCTACAAAAAAAAAAAAAACTTATGAGCTCTTTTATTTTCAGAATTGATAGTCTCTTTCAATAATATCAAATGTTTATCGTTTTCACGTAGTCATATAGTTTAAATGTGATAAACATTATGCGTAGAGTTAATATAATAATAAAAATGTAGTTCATTCGAAATAGAGGTTTCGAAGATGGAGAAAGAGCAGGGTTTTTTGAAACACCCTGCTTTTGCTGAACTAAGTTTAATTTGAATAAATGGTATAGAAAAAAGAGAGATTTATAAGATGAGACGAATTATCATTCAAAAAAAGTACATGCTAAAGATCCCTTCTGTATATAGATGAAGAAATGGGAGGTACAGCTATTGTCAAAGAAGATGTTACATTTTTTTTTTCTCAATATTGAGGGACAATTAATATTTGAGAAGCCGTATTTCGATCTATTCCATTGCTCTCCTTTATTTTTCATCATAGGTAAACTGTTACATTTTATGTTCAAAGCTGTATCTTTTACGAGGTTTATTCGACTCACTGGATACTACTCCGCACTCTATGACATCTTGAACAATAATGGCATCATTGACTTTAAAAGACTGTAAGAACAATAACATCAGAGTCGTCATCCAGTTGACTTAGGTTAATTAGCACTTCGTCCATATTTTTGGAAATTGTACTCTGTATATGCGTATGGAAACCTTGGAAATTACTAGGGTCCCTTTTCAAATAAACATTGAAATCCCTCACCTTTCTTCGTATGTTGTAAAATATAAATGTAAAATACATATAAATATAAATCAAGGTATTTTTTGTTATGTGTCGTTTCTGACATTCTGAGAAATTATTCCTCAGGTCAAAGTTTTCATTCATTTCCAGATCGAAAATATAATTGTCATTTTGATATTTCTTTGCGTAGTGAAATATGAATTCTTACAAAATCTTCGATTCCAGATTTGTTTGTCAGCGTTTTCATTGTAAACTAAAGCTATACAAAGAAGGCTAATTACAAGGGTAAATATGTATACAAGAGATACTTGCTCGAATTATAGGTTCCGTATAGCACCTGATCATTGATCTTTTCTAATGATATCGTCGTGTGAAATGTGTTACTTTCCTAATTTCATTTGCGATTAGTTGTAACAAAAGTGGAGTCAATTAAAAACATATATTCTTCTCTTGTAGGATAAATGTTGATTGTTAGGTCATGTGAGTAGGGAATGGTGAATCAGTCCATGTTTTAATTAACACCTTAAATCATAGGGAAGTACGATTTATAATAATATATAGGTACTTAAAAAGTAATAAATGATGGCTGACCTCGTCAATAGTGTAACATCCATTTCAGAACAATATTTTGTGATCTTATGTTAATGTCATTGTCGGTAGGCATCCATCCGTCCCTGCTGAGTTGGTCTTCAGGCTGATGGACGGTGCTACCCTCCTCGATATTATAGATTCCATAAGTTCTTGTGCTGTTGGTGAGGACGAGCTTTCTACCAGGGATTTGAGGTTGTGTCTGCCTTTCTGCAGAGATCCCCTCATCAATATTTTAAATTCATGTATATTGGAAAACTACTTCCCTGATAAATGGAAAAAGTCCTTGATCAAGCCTATATTAAAAACAAGCAAATGCAGTGGCTTGGAAGATTTGAGACCCATTAGCATTTTACCGGTCGTCTCGAAGATTTTGGAGAAACATATTTACAATGAAATAATGGCCTTTGCGACCGATCACAACATCATACCTGAATGTCAGTCGGGATTCAGAAGGAACCACAGCACGTCAACTTGTTTGATAAATCTTATCGACAAAATTAGGTTCAATATTGAGAATAAGGAAGGGAGTTGTTTGGCTCTTCTTGATTTCAGCAAGGCCTTTGACACCTTAGATCACAGGATGTTGTTGGCCAAGCTTAAATATCTGGGATCTTCACCAAGTTCTCTAGCATTTTTTGGGTCGTATCTCACTGGTAGGTCGCATTGCGTTTTGCTGAAGTCTGATTCGACGGACAGGTCTGGTTTTATTCCTTGTGCGCGTGGTGTCCCGCAGGGATCTATTTTGGGACCTCTTCTTTTCCTACTTTATGTGGTAGACATGAGTGAGGCTGTTGTTGATTCTGAGCTGCAACAATACGCTGACGACTCTCAATTACTCATAAATATAAATTTCAATGAATTACCGAAATGTCAACAAAAATTGAATGACGACTTGAGTCGAATTTGTCGTTATGCTACGGATCATAATCTGAGGTTGAACGAACGAGTCATACATTATGCTTCTCGGAGTTGACAGAAACCGGATGCCTTGGGTGCTGGATAATTTTAAGCCAGAGTTGAATGGTTTACCCCTGCCCATTGTTTCGGAGGCCAAGAGTCTTGGTTTATACCTGGATTCTGATTTGTCCTTTCAAGTTCATGTCAGGAATAAGTTGAGGGTTGCTTATGCTCGTCTGAAGAAATTATACCGATTCAGAACATCTTTATCTAGTAGAGCAAAATATCAGCTGTGTAACTCTTTGGTGCTATCGCTGTTCGATTATGCGGATGTGGTCTATAGTAGTTCGTTGACTGTAAGTTTGTTTAGGTCTATACAAAGATTGCAGAATTCTTGCATGCGCTTTTCGTTTATGATACCCTACAGAGAGCATATAACACCACATTTGAATGATTTATCGATTCTCACCATGGTCAATAGAAGAAGGCTACATACATTGGTTTTTATACAGAAGATTCTGAAAACTGGTCAGCCTACTTACTTAAGGCGGTTATTCTGTGCTCACTCGCATCACTACACTACAAGAAACCTTGATAGTTTCGTCATCCCCCAGCACAGAACTGAAGTCTTCCACAGATCATTCCATGTAGTTGCCCCCCAGATGTGGAATGAGCTTCTAATGAGGTGAAGCAGTTTTCGACAGGTAGGTTCAGGAGAACAGTCAGGGCCATATGTCTTGAGAGGCAGAGGGTGCCAGTTGAATATCGTGGTTTGACAGTTCGGTTTGATCATGTCCAGGATTGTTAACTCTCCCCTGCTTGCGCGCGTACCGTCCACGCCGCCCTCATTCGAATTGTTGAGGGCCTTGTTGATCCCCCTTCGCGGCGCGCATGATTATGATTATTATTTTAGTTATTTTCTTATCATTTCCATGCTATTTGTAGCATTGGTGACCAGCATGTTTTCGGTTTCGTGTTTTTTTTTTTCTTCTGTTAGGTGCAGCAAGTGTGTAGTACCTATATATAACCGGGCCACACAACACAGAGTCTTCTGTGCATCGGTTTTTTAATCGTTGTGTGGTCCTATTTGTCATGTTATGGCTAAGTTCTTCTCTGTGAAACACTGTAATTCTCTATGACAAATAAATGAATTATTATTATTATTATAAATATAGAAACTTTAAGGTGATAAGATAGATGTTTGCATTATGTACCTGCTCTCTAAGTTCTTGATTTCTTTATAGAGTCTGAATGTTTTTAAAAAGCGTAATATTTATTTTTTTGTTATGTCATATTGTTTGTCTTATAAAATTTTTTTGTATTAAATTCCAGCCTTGAAAAAGAAACGAATTTGTTTCGAAACGGCAGCATTGCCACGAACTAAACAATAGATAATAAACAGCGTCCAATATTCACAATAATTTTTCTTTCTCAGTTTTAATTCAATGTTTGTGTTTTCGGACGTTGTCATTCCCAGCTATTTTTTTGTCTAGATTTTCTTTTATAAGATTGGAATATTTTTTAGTCAAGGTTTAGAAGTTTTTTGATTGAGTATTAATTTCAAAAATTAGTGTTGAGTTCGTTGTGGTTATTCATAGAAAATGTCAGAGTTTTCTCTGGAAAACTGTACTCATGAACTATGCGGAGGTTTCCTCAGACGGAATAGAAGCGCTAGGCTAAGTCAGGGCGATATGGATGCCTACAACACTTCCCTGCTCTAACGCTTCAACAGTCACAGTGACCCACCATCCTACCTAAGCAAAAGTTCTTTTCGTTGTTGCGATCTAGTGGTAGTTTGCAGCACGCTACATTTTTACAACTACATGTCATGTAAACTGAATGAAACTTAAACAAAACACGAACAGTTTTTATCGATTTCTGTTCATGACTGGTGTTAACAAAAAGTCCATTGGGAACCCAACAGTCTTGCAACATTCCAAAAACAAAACTGTTCGAAATTTCTGTCCAAATGGAAAGTCCGTGTTTTGTTTCGACCAGTCCGCTTGGTGGAAACACGGCATTACATAATTCAAGATCGGTAATGAATGAGGAAAGATTGTGTTATGAATAATAACACGGTGAAACAACTGAAAAACTCTACAGGTGGTTTCAAGGTTAGATCAAAAAACACATTTTTTGTCACTCTGTATAGAATGGCGTACGCCATTCATCAATTTTTCCAGTGAATTAATTTTTTTCTGGTGATTATAGAACTCTGAAGAAATGCCATTCATCCCAAAAATGTTTCCTTCATGACGCCGAAGCCATGACGATATTTTCCACCATAATTGACAGGTGATTTCTCAGCATACTATCTCATACTCATGCATTCTGTAATATAGTAGGGACAACTGGCACTGTTGGGAAATAAATTATGGCTTTTCGTTAGGGAGAAGCTGCTGATGATCGAGTTCACACAAGGAATTAGGAAAATTAGAAAATGCAGGCTGAATCTACCAAAATTCGTCAAATCACTCTATTTCTAATTACAGCTCATGAGGAAGTAAAAATTTTTTTGTGCTGAACAATCTACGAATCAATGCGATAGTGAATTCATTCCTAAAATATGTGCAGAGGGGAAAATAGATTACAAATAAACAGAATTTTTTTTTCATAGTATATGTATCTTTTGCAAGATGATACAATGCATTCCAATTATTTCAAGTTTCAGTGAACGTTCCACATTAATTATAGATGATTTCATCGAAGACAAAAATGTGTTGAATCATCTTGCACCAAAATTGACATAACTGAAGTGAACTTGTTCATTCTAATCTGTATTACTCCGCAGGAGTAAGTATTTAGGGTAGCAATTCGACACCTGGATCTATCGAAACTCATTTTTTCGTGAGTATTATCATAAGAGCATCCAATTTTCCCGAAAAAATCTAAAAAACACGTTGCTAAGTAATATTTCAACAAGAAGCATGAGTGCTAGTGGAAAAATTAGATGCCCGAATGGTATTTGACATGACTATTTCATGAGTATGAGTGTTGTATTATTAATTTTCATTTACAACAACTGTCAAGTGAACCCGAAACTGCTGACAGCTGCTGCCATACAGTTTTTCCATCTCCATCAGTTTCTGATTGGTGGAAATTAAGACGAGGGAAATAGTCAGAAAAATATCCCGAGATACAAAATTCATCTCTTTCATTCTGTTGAAGAGCCGTAGGTAAGTTCGATCGCACTAAACCAAGAATGAAAATTATCGACAGTTCAAACAATCAGATAGATAGGTAGATAACTGTTTTTATTGATGCATTCAAATGGCCATCGACCTAAGTCCTTCAGCCAATAATAAATTCTACAGTTATTCGATTGTGTTAAAAATACAGTCTAAAAAGAGAAAAAAAAATAAAATACCTAATAATAATATTCAGAAAATATTCAGTTTTTGTAGTAAAGTGAAAGTTGGAAATCAAACAATTAATTTTCACCGTAGCAACTTGAGATTTTCAGCAATTTATGTTTCTCGAAAAAAGAGGACATGACATGTATGTTATTTTTTCCCTTCATCTTATAGTTTGAGGCTTTTGTACTAAACCATCGAAATCAGGCCACCCTGTACAGGTTTTATAAAGGGTGTCCCACGAGGAACTTAACATACTCCTACCATACTTAGCATCGCGATATGATTTATTCATTCTGATCGAAATTTCATTCGACTTTACTGTTACTGGTACTGTAAATCAGAACTGAATGATTTTTTTAGAATTTTCAACACTCTCTAGCAGTTATGTATACCGAATATCGTATTTCCAGTGTCCTACTCAGAAAAATCAATTTTGACTGCTGATGTGAAAATGACACAATTGATGGATAGGATAATACATTTCACAAATGTTATCCGCCATGATGGTAAAACCATAAGGAAAGCAATTGGCCAGTTGGAAAAACTTGCAGAGGAATGTGTGGAAAATAGTGGTTTCCACTTCCAGCATCTTTTGTGAATCAAAAACATGTTGTGACCTGCTTCGAATATTAATTTTGTCTATTAAATTTCTTCTGAACTGACTTTTGTTGAATGCATTCATAAGGAATCGACGCATAAAATGAATTTATGCCATTTTCTATTAAGCCCGCTCCACACTCATGGCAAGAACGTCGGCCAATACCGCGAACGCGAGTGTGGATAACTTTCTTGTGTCACGTTCGCGCTTCGCGGCGTTCTCCGTTTCGTTGCGGTCTCCTGTCCCGCGTCAAAGGCTTCGCGCCTAAGCACAAATGTTCCATCCACACTCACAGGCGTTCGCGGTACCAGCGCAGAAATGATTTAATGCTTGTTCACTGACTTTATTCGCTTTTGAAATGAATGGTTTTCTTGTAGCAATAAAGTGGAATTAGATTAGATTTAGAGGAGATAAGTGAAATGAGAATTTCTTGATTATTATCAGAATGAACCCTTTTTATAGGGCGGAAAGTCTTCGCAGACAGCGAGGATGCCGTGAACCAAAGTGCGAATATTTGTGTGAGTGTGGATGACTTATTTGGCCGCGAATTCTTGGCCAGGTTCACGGCAAGAATTCTTGGCAAGATTCGCGCCATGAGTGTGTAGCGGGCTTTAGAAGATGTAATAGAATCGAACATTTATTTTTGATTCGCTCGATCATGTTTCATGAAGAAATTTCTTGGATTCGAGCTTCCCAGGTTGGAATGACAATAAATAGATTTTATAATGATCCTCTATCTTCGGCTTTGTTTGATCATTATAACACTTTCTGAGGTGTCACGAAAATTTTAATGAATTCTTTTCCTGTATTTATATATTTCAAGGAAATGTGAAAACAATTTCAGAGGGTGACTAATTTTGTGGTCATTTCACATCAGCAGTCAAAATTGATTTTTCTGAGTACGGTACTAGAAATATGATATTCCGTATAAATAATCCAAAAGATGCTAGAAAGAGTAACGAATTTGGAAACAAATTATTCAATATTGACATGCATTAATAGTAATATAGTCGAGTGGAAATTCGGTCAGTATAAATCATCCTGTATATTGGTAAGAAAAGATAGGGAAATTTCTAAGTGGCCTGTCGCGATGCTGATAGACCCTTTATATGGTAAATAATTTAATTGCCACCAATAATTCTGCTTTTCATAATGAAATATTTCAGAATTTTCTGAGAATGACGGTACTGCTATACCAATCAAAAAATATTCCCTATCGAGCCAATATTTTGAATGTCGTGAATGTAATGAAATACATACGGGGTGTTTCACCATAAACTGGATAAACATATAGGTATAGCCGGGTAGACGACACCGGGGAAGTCATTTTTGGCTTATGACATATACCCCGTTTTCGACGCATTAGCGAGATACAGGGTGTTTAATGTCAACTTTGAGCAATATTCTGATAACTGTGGTGAGTTATTCGTGACATTTGTAATGACGGTTACTGGTCACATCTTAGTATTTTTTAGGGCTCAATTCAACTGTGGTGTTGAATCCTGAGAAAAAAATTTCAACATGGCGGAAAGCCTGCAAAGTTTGAATTTTTTTTCCTCGGTTGCCAATTTGGAAAGCACTATTTCAACTTACTAGATTTTCTAAGATTTTCGATGAAAATTTTTTTTCAAAATTCGAAAACAACTTTTTTTTTACATGTCTTCAATGAAAAAAATTTCGGCCGAAATTGTTGAAATTTTTCATGGTTGAACTATCTCTCATTCTGAATACTGAGGTGAAAACAGAATGAAATAATATCCATTGGTTTTCTTTTTGTAGCCTTCCAAAAATTATTATTATTATTATTTATTATAACAATAGATTTCGGACGGAAATATGAGTTTATAAACCAAAAAAAATTTTTTCACAAAACTTGGGTGGGAATCGAACTCTCCACTTTCGATTTACTAGCGTCCCTTTGGTAACGGAAATTCAATACTCAATTCATACTCGTAGAGAGTTCGAATCCTACCAAAGTTTTTGAAAAAATTTTTTTTGGTTTATTAGTTCATATTTCTGTCCGGGTCATTTTGGCAGCCCATTAGCACAATTTTGGCCTTCGTACGGCTTCCAGTTTTTTCAATGAAAATTATGAAAGTTCTCCGAGGGTAATTTTTGGAAGCCTACAAAAAGGAAACCAATAAACCAATATTTCATTCTGTTTCCACCTCAGTATTCAGAATAAAAGATAGTTCAACCATGAAAAATTTCAACAATTCCGGCCGAATTTTTTTTCAGTGAAGACATGTACAAAAAATGTTGAGTTCGAATTTAGAAAAATGTTTTTCACGGAAAATCTTGAAAAATCGGATACGTTGAAATAGTGCTTTTCAAATTGGCAACCGAGAAAAAAAATCTAACTTTGCAGGTTTTCCGCTATTTTGAATTTTTTTCAGAATTTTACACCACAATTGATCTGAGCTCTAAAAAATACTAAGATGTGACCAGTAACCGTTATTCCAAATGTCACGCATAACTCACCACAGTTATCAGAATATTGCTCAAAGTTTACATTAAACACCCTGTATCTCGCTTATACGTCGAAAACGGGGTATATGTCATAGGGCAAAAATGACTTTCTCGGTGTCATCTACACGGCTATATATGTTTGTCCAGTTTATGTTGAAACAACCTGTATTTCTATTCTCGGATCGTAATATTTGAAAAGAGCTTAATACAGGGTGTCCCGTAAAGACCACGTCAAACGAAAACGGAATGTAGATCAGAATGTGCTCTATCTGATGTGGAAAAATCGTTCATATGAAAGTCTGACAGTTTTCGAGATATTTGATGTTTTATGAAAATGTTGAATTTTTACACTTAAAATGCAGTGTCAGCAATCATGTATGCTGATGACACTTCGCTGATAATATCGAACAAGGATAGTGATAGGCTGGAACAGTTGTCAAGGGGTACACTAAACAACCTGTATGAATGGTTCTGCTGTAACACTCTCTATTTGAATGCCGCTAAAACTGGTTATGTCAGGTTTCACATGCCGCAGAACAGGAACAATATGCATGTTAATATTGAGATAGGAGGGAATGAACTCGCCAGGAATGAAGACATCAAGTTTTTGGGTCTAACAGTAGATGAGACTCTGCGTTGGGAGCAACATTGCGGGAACCTAACGAAAAAACTGGCCTCAATTTGTTACCTGTTGCGGAGTTTGAGGGAAGTGTTGGATCGGAATCATTTAAAAAGCTTTTACTATGCTCAGGTGTACTCTAGGCTTACATATGGCATTGGTTTGTGGGGGTCATCCGCCTCATCAAAATATTTATTCCTTTCACAGAAGCGTATCGTGAGATGCATTGTGGGAGCCTCGCGGAGAGATTCTTGCAGACAAATTTTTCGGGATTTAGAGTTGATGACTCTAAGTTGTATTTTGATTTTTGAGTTGTCTTCTGAGATTTTTAGTAGAGGTGACTTGCTAGTGAGGGGCTCTGACGTTCACCGGCACAACACCAGAAATAAGGGGCAGATGAGAGTTCCTTTTGTTGGGACTCGTTTGGGCGCTAATGCACCTTCTGTGCTGGGCATACGAATATTTAATAACTTGCCCAAAAATATGAGAGAATTGAAGACCTTGAGTAGCTTTAGAGAACATCTTAGGTCATACCTGGTTGCTGAGTGTTTTTATTCGTTAGATGAATTTTTTAATAAGTAGTAGTGTATGACATGTAATGTTTGATGATAGTTGTTGTAATTTTTTTTTGTACAGTGATGTAAGTTGTGACGGATCCTATATACTTGAATGTATCCAAGGAATAAAAATTATTATTATTATTATTATTTCTCTCTTGCGGAAGCTACAATTGAATACTTTCTGAATCAGTTTTTTTCCGTGAATATTGTTGAATGATTACTTCGATTCATGCAATGAAAAATAACACAAAATATTATACAGGGGTTGTGAAAAAAAAATTTAAAATACATGTTCTGAAGGAAGTGTTTTCTTGTACTGAATTCTATCTGACGTGGTATAAAAAAAAAAAAAACACTAGACCTTTTCTGCATATTACGTTGAAAAGTTTCCCATTTTGTGAGGATTCCGAAAAGGTATAATACAGGTGATAACCTTCTTCAGAAAAAAAGATATTCGAATATTTATCGAAAATGGAGCATTTCTGTGAAAAACTGATTTTTTCACCTTTTTCATAAATACTTTCATTTCGCACTTCCTGCTGAAAATAATCAATCAACAAATTTTTTCAATAATATCCTTTGGACTGATTAGTCTTCCTGTACTAAAAGCGGGTATATCAATCTGCATAATCTTCATAGTTGGAACATCGAGAATCCGCACAATATAAGGCGATTTACGGTGAATTTAGAAGATATCCCACTAGAAATGCGACGTAATCTATAGTTTCAACACGACTGGTGCCCCGAACACTACAGTCGTCATGTTAGGGAATATTTAAACCAAACATATCCTCAACGGTGGATCGGAGGAGGCGGTGAAATTTTGTGGCCTTCCCGTTCACCAGACTTAAATCCTCTGGATTTTTTTTACTGGGTTTTTGAAAAATCAAATTTATTCGAATCCCATAAGAGATGAAGCACAACTAAGGGACCGCATTCGTATTTCAGCAGCCAAAATAGCGGGGAGAGGTTTGTATGGTTTGAAGAAGTCATTTCCCAATAGATGCAGGGCATGTATTAGCGAAGGGGGTGGCCATTTTGAGCATTTGCTCTTATAAGAATCCTGAATTTTTATTATTGATATTTTTATAAAGTTTCTTCACAATAGATTTGTTGATGTTGAAGGTCCTGTGCGTTATTACATTATATCATTGCAATTAATGAATAATTTCACTTTATAAGTAATTTAAGGACTAACTGACATTTCTCAAGAGAATTATTCAATATGTTACAGCAGAATCTGCAAAATGAAAGGATTTGTGGGAAAGGTGAAGAAATCAGTTTTTCACAGAAACGCTCCATTTTCGATGAACATTCAAATATCTTTTTTCGTGAAGAAGGTTTTCACCTGTATTTTACCTTTTCGGAATCCTTACAAAATGCGCAACTTTGCAAAGTAATATGCAGAAAAGGTCTAGTGTCTTTTTTTTTATACCACGTCAGATAGAATTCAATACAAAAAAACACTTCCTTCAGAACATGTATTTCAATTTTTTTTCAGACTCCCTGTATAATATTTTGTGCTATTTTTCATTGTATGAATTGAAGTAATCATTCAATAATATTTACGGAAAAAATTTGAAAAGTATTTAATTGTAGCTTCCGCTAGAGAGAAAGCATTTGAAGTGTAAAAATTCAACATTTTCATAAAACATCAAATATCTCGAAAACTGTGAGACTTTCATATGAACGATTTTTTCACATCAGGTAGAGCACATTCTGATCTACTTTCCGTTTTCGTTTGACGTGGTCTTTACGGAACACCCTGTATAACCGAATAGTTTTCAATCTGTGCTGAAATTTTGTCGATTTCTTTTGTTCGGTATTTCCTTTCATGTTTCGGAGCAATTTTCGGTTTGAAAAATAATTTTTTTACATTTGGTGAAAGATGCATACAGAACGAGGTGTAGAGATTTCCCTACTGATATACTCATTGAAATTTTCGGCCGCAAAACGTAATAAGAATAAAAATGAAACTGAACTCGATATTGCCAAAATGTGGAATTTCAGAAAACGATATGAATTCCAACAAAAAATAAAGAACTTCGAATTATATTTGACATATAGGTAAACTCTCAGATGCCGGCTTATATCTGCTGTTTGAAATAGAATATAGTGGCACCCAACTATGACATTATTTGGACCGCATTTTGGCCGAAAATGAATCAAAATGTCCACATCAAGTATTCTATGAATCTTGATCTGCTGCAAATGCGTAGCTTTCGACTAGACAAATGTCATTGCTAACCCAAAATATCATTGCACCCAGAAATAGTAACTCAGTAAATATTCAACAAGTTCGACTTCAGTTATTTATTATAGAAATATATTTTGTGGGATACTAAAACTAAGTCAGTACTCATTATAATTTTTCATACCACTTAACCAATCCAGGATGCACTATTTCCTAAAATATCTGAAAATATAATATCAAAAGTAAAATCATGCTGTTTGGACCCTTACTCTCTTGCCGATATTGGACATTGTGAGCCTCTCGATGCCTGTATTTTCAGAAATTCGAGCCATGAATGCTCTCAAAACGATTAATGGTTCATATTTTTGAAAGACCCGATCATTACAGAATACGAAACTATTTTCGAGTTTTTTGCTTGAATCCGTTTTCGAGATATTTCTTACTTCGTCGGATGAGATTTGTCAAAAGAGTCGTTGCTTCAATGATAGTTCGAGATCCAGCCCTGGCATTAAAATTGTTAGAAATATCATCGAAACAGTTTGAATTTTGAATTGAATTCACTGATGTTAAAGCGGTGTAAATACGAGCATTTTGAAACCGATATCGACAAAAGCATAAACTGAAATTACGAGCATTCCATCCTTGTAATTGTAGTTAGTGTTATGAATATGAAATTGAAAAACTGGCAACATTATCGACTACTATTTATACAGGGTCCTGCAATAGTACGTTTTTCTTTCATAGCTGCCGAACCAGACATCTCAGAGATTTCGTTGGAAAGTAGACCTCTTGTACCTTCATTTCTGCATCTCAGGAAATTATTTTCTGATATACAGGGTGTCCCCGATAAATGTTTATCAGCAAATGAATGATTTTTTTTAATGGATCGCCCCATATATTTTCACATATTTTTAATGACCTTCATAACCTCTTTCATGATGCAAAATCTTAGGGAGTTAGGGACATTTTTCCAACAGTTCAGATCTTATTCGAAGAAAACTGCAAAACGGTGAGGGAAAAGCAGTTCAGTAACTGTCTTCTGACGATTTCCAGAAGCGATAGTAACATGAATTTGAACTCAAAGTTTTTCAATTGTAGGATTTGCCTTGACATGGTTCCTAAACGATCAACCTGTCATATACAAGGTGTCCGTTATTAAGGTTCAAATATGGAGAACTTGAAATTATTATTTTTCCAAATAGAACACCCTGTCTTTTTTCCACAATGATGTAGAAAATTGAATACCTTACATCTTCTCAGAAGTAACCTCAGGATTATTTTAACTCTATCATTCAGCAGACACTCAAAATGATATCGCAACGGAAAATTTTATTCAAATAATAACATGAGAAAAACTAACGGACATTCAAAAGAGGTTGAACAATGAAATAAAACTGAATGAATAATTATTGACAAACTTCAAAACCTCCCCAGAATCATACTTCCTGAGCATCATCATAAAAATGATATTTCTTTTCCGTACAAGCAATACATATTGATCACGTATTCAACATACAGAGTATAACAGCCAAATGGAATAAATTCGATAACGAATAAATGAGGGCGTGTTGGGAAAAACGCTCGGACATGTCGATTTGTAATTTCAAATGCGCATATTTTTCAAGAAAATAATATTATATGTGACCGTGGCCAATACAAACTTTCTTATTTCTAATGCAACCCCCTGTATATTAATTATTTTTTGGATTCTTCCGAGAATTCTAGACACAATTGATGCACAATGTCCTATACCTATCTTTAACTATTTCGGAAGTATTAAGTGTTTTCAAATTTATTGCCAAAATCAACGTTTTGAATAAAAATTATTTTATTTCACAAATTCGGTACATTACACTACTAATAAATAATACAGATTATTTCTCAATTAAAAAAAAAAAACAAAAAAAAAACATTAATGTGAATGTAGGAAATGTTCAAAATGCTCGCCGCGAACGTCTTGGCAACATGCTAATCTGGTGTAGAATTGTCTCCTAACGTTACTCAACATTTCTTCTCAGTAATGGTTTTTGCTTACTTTCTTCATATCAAGAGGTTAATGGGAAAAAAGTATTGAGTGTAATGTATCGAATTTGTGAAATAAAATAATTTGCA
Source organism: Adalia bipunctata (assembly GCA_910592335.1). Classification (NCBI taxonomy): domain Eukaryota; kingdom Metazoa; phylum Arthropoda; class Insecta; order Coleoptera; family Coccinellidae; genus Adalia; species Adalia bipunctata. Next base: position 47,572,144 of record OU342950.1, on the reverse strand, counting down.
TTTAAAATGTTAATTTTTGTAAAAAATCTGAAACCACTCAATATTTCCGAAAAAGTTGAAGATAGGTATAGGACATTGTACATGAATTATGTCTAGAATTCTCTGAAGAATCCAGAATAGTATTTTCTAAAACTAGTTGCAGAATGGGCTCCTATTCCAATACGAATGCTAAATTCGAAAACGAGCGACGTAGGAGCGAGTTTTATTTCATTGTTTGACCTCTCTTGAATATCCGTTAGTTTTATTATGTTATTATTTGAATAAAATTTTCATTTGCGATATCATTCTTCGTGTCTGCTGGATGCGGGGGTTTGAATAATCCTGAGGTTATTTCTGAGAAAATGTAAGGTATCCCATTGTCTACATTATTGTGGAAAAAAATACGGGGTGTTCTATTTGAAAAAATCGAGAAATAATAATTTTAAGTTCTTCATATTTGGACCTTAATAACGGACACCCTGTATATGACAGGTTGATCGTTTAGGAACCATGTCAAGGAAAATCCTTCAATTAGAAAACTTTCAGTTCAAATTCATGTTACTATCGCTTCTGGAAATCGACAGAAGACTTTTACTGAACTGCTTTTCCCTCACCTTTCTTGCAGATTTCTTCGAATAAGATCTGAACTGTTGGAAAAATGTCGCTAAGATTTTGCGTCATGAAAGAGGTTATGAAGGTCATTGAAAATATGTGAAAATATATGGGGTGATCCATTTAAAAAAATCATTCATTTGTTGATCAACATTTATCGGGGACACCCTGTATATCAGAAAATAATTTCCTGAGATGCAGAAATGAAGGTACAAGAGGTCTTCTTTCCAACGGAATCTCTGAGATGTCTGGTTCGGCAGTTATGGAAGAAGAACGCACCATTGCAGGGCCCTGAATACAGAGTAAAAAAGTGAGGTATGTCGTCAATAATGCTTGTACGAAGAATTATTAAGGAAAATCCTCGCCATTTGAAAAAAAATTGGGCTGACTACGCCTCTGAAATGATGTTCTGGAATCGATGCAAAGTTTATATTTCTCGATAGAAATTGAGTTTCTATATAAATGAATTTTAACGTCTGTGTGAATAATTAGGTTAAGATTTGTCTGCATGCCGTTAAATCTTTACCTAATTGAGTTTCTATATTTAGGGAATACTCGAGTACTAACCTTATTGGAATACAAATGTTGCAAACACGATAATTTCAACAAAAACAGTTAGTTTCATTGGATTATATCTCTTAAACTAAACTAAACTGAAAAGTCACATTTCTCACACCAAAATAAGTTCCTTCTTCGATTTTCCTGCAGATAAGTTTGTAAACACAATAACTTGTTCATATTTTCCTCGAAATCCCCAAACAATCTCATGAAGAAAGGCTTTTCATTCAGATCATCAGAATTTATTATTAAACAACCTCACCCAATCTATTTTGTATCGATTCTGTGAATGTTTGCACAGAAATTTTAAGAAGATGTTGTCAGCTTGCTGTTATTTTCATTGGGGTTAAGGATTTGTTACGAAACATAGTATAAATCACGATACACTTGTGTACCGTGGTATAAATATCTATGAATTCTGCCGTTTCCATCATAAATCGAGTTTGCCCCCAAATTTTACCACGCATGCGTAGAGCGAAAACCGAAAGATTGGTTATATGGAGGCCAACTATAAACAATAACAAACCAGAGTCCAAAGTCAAACTGTAAACATTATGTGAAGTTCTGAATACATCCAGTGAATTATTGTTCTAATGTGATTATTATTTGGAGTGAATTGATATAATCTTAACCGTGTCGAGTTTATAAAATTCCAAGAGGATATTGTTTACATAGAAACATCGACACAGATTATAAGGTATCATTTTATTTTTCATTAACTTCAATTTAATGAGTAGTTTGTATCGAGATTCATCATTCATATCCGAATTTTGTATTCAATCGACATTCAACTTCAATGATATCTTGACAAATTCCAAATTCTGGACGGGGCTCAGCATGGTTTTAGATCTGGCCGCTCAACTCAAACTGGAGCGGTGAACTTCGTTGAATTTGTCTATGAGCACCTTGATCGTGGCGCACATGTTGCTGCTCTATTTTTTGATTTATCGCGAGCATTCGATAGTCTCTCGCACAAGTTCATCTTAGACAAGCTCTATAATTTGGGATTTAGAGGTATCTTTCACGATTGGATTCGAAGTTATCTCGGGAACAGAGAGGCGTCCGTTCGTGTCGACAATTGTTGTTCAGGTGAGCGAAACTTAAAGTTGGGAGTACCTCAAGGCTCTGTCCTTGGACCATTCTTATTTCTCCTGTTTATAAACGACCTCAACTCCGCCTGCAGCACTGGAGGGTGGATTGAGTAGCTCGACGGTGCTGTTGCCGGTCCCAAGCCCGGAAAAAGGAGGAGGGTTTGTGAGCAAGGTTAGCAACCTACCCACAGTAAAACAAATATAGGGCTCATAGACCTAATGCAATGCCTCGGAATAGGACGGATAATTTGATGACGAACCCGGCGAGAAAGAGGAGATGGGAATGGTTATAGGAAGAGGAACATAATGCGGATGGCAACACGGAACGTGAAAACGCTGAACAATAGACATCAGGAAGTTGTGAAGGAACTAGAAGACAAAAACATAGACACATGCGCACTACAGGAAACAAGGAAGAAGGGCAAAGGACAAATGTGGCTCGGTGAATACTTGTTGATATACAGCGGAGTAGAAAGGGATAGGAGAGCGAGAGAGGGTGTGGCATTGATGATCCACAAAAAGCTAACTCAGAACATCCGAGAGTGCAAATACGTATCATCGAGAATAGTAGCGACAAAACTTAGATCACAGGGACAAAATGTTAATATAATTGGAGTGTACAGTCCAGAAAACTGCAAACCAGAAGCGGAGAGAACAAGCTTTTATGAAACATTACAGGAGACAATTGACACAATACCAAGAAACGAAACAGTTATTCTAATGGGGGATTTTAATGCCAGAGTAGGGAACACGATAATACCTGGAGTGAAGCAGAGATTTAATGAAGATGTAACTAACGAGAATGGTGAACTACTGATAGACTTTTGCTCACAAAACGAGCTCCGAATAAACAATACTTTCTTCAAACACAAAGAACAACACAAATATACATTTCAAAACACAAGAGGAGATAGGTCAATGATAGACTACATTTTGACAAACAGGAAGTACATTGTACACAGATACTGGACATAAGATGCTTATGTTCTGCAAATATAGGAAGTGATCACAAATTCAGAGCTGTGCCAAAGCATTGTGCTTTGTGCTCGTGAAAGCACTCGAAGCCCTTTTGTGCTCCCGAGCACTGTGCTCCCAAGCACTTTTCAAAAGCAGTGCTTAGTGCTTAGTAATCGGAGTGCTTCGTCCAGAGGCTTAGTGCTTAGTAATCCCAAAAGTGCTCGGGAGCACTTTTGGGATTACTAAGCACTAAGCCCTGAGCCAATGTTGTACGAATTTGTTTTTACATCAATAAAATATTAAATCAACATTTCCTTACATGACAGTTAAATCCCAAAACTGTTTGGATTACAATTACAGAGAGATGATAATGAGTAAACTTGATCATTATGAAAGGAAAATTGAAGGGCCCATGTGTATTTTGTAAAATGGTAATTTGTGCGTTGACAACTTATTAATATCAATAGAAAAAACAAAAGCCAATATTCTGATTTTTTTTCGTTTTCATCTGACCAAAGATTCTTATACATATAAACAAAATCAAAACGTTACATAGTTCATTGAGTTCTAATTTTGATACTTCTTCGTTATTTGTCACCGCGCGCAAAAATGTTTTGCAACTGGTTTGCTCCTGACAAATCAGTGCAAGAATTGACAGAGGAACATTTCCATTTTTCCTTGAATTTTTTATGTAATTTTGTTTCAAGGACTGGGCGTTTTCAGAAAAAAAGTAAACTCGAAAAATTCAGTATATTTATGAATATTATCAAACAGAGAGATCCAGGAGCAAATAGCATTTTTCTCTTTCATTACCAATGAGAATGTATTACATATTATATTGAATCGAATTCAAATTTTTTAATATCACATACACCTATGCCAACATTTTCTTTTCCGATTAAAATAACCTCACTATCAATATTTCCTTTAAAAAAAGTGCTTAGGGCTTAGTGCTCGAAATGTCGAATTACTTTCACAAAGTGCTTAGTATTCGCGAGCCTTTTGTGAAAATAAGTGCTTTGTGCTCGAGACTCGGGAGCCTTTTTATTCAAGTGCTTAGTGCTTAGTGCTCGAAGCACTTTTCTTCAGTGCTCGTCACAGCTCTGATCACAATCTGGTCTTGGGAAAGATAAGAATGGCAATACAGAAACCCCAAAACACAGACCCAATAATTTCCGAAACAAAGATAAAAGTCGAAAGCCTACAAGATGAATCAACAAGAAATCTTTACAAGTCAAGACTGGAGAATGAAATAGACAAAAATCCTGTGACAGAGGAGGAAGACATCGAAGATAGTTGGAGAAAGATAAAAAATAACATCATCAAGGCAGCAAGGGAAGCACTTGGGGAACGAAAAGTAAATGGAACATAAAGAAGAGTGAAAAATACACCCTGGTTTTGTGAAGAGGTGAAATTAAAATGCCAGGAGAAGACAAAAGCTTATCTCAAATATAGATCAAGAAAAACCAGAGAAGCCTATGAGGAATATAAGACAATCCGAAACGAAACAAATGCTTTAGTAAGAAAGAAGAAAACAGAACATTGGGAAAAATTCTCTAAAGAAATGGAACATGACTTCTATGGATTGCAGAAGGAGATCTGGAGAATGATACGTGGACAGAGAAAGGAAATGAAAGAGCTAATAGAAGTGAGGCACATCGAAAAGGATACATGGATAGACCACTTAAAACAATTACACAATGGAGCAGAAAACTTAACACCGGAAACACCAGAAATTGTAACAGATGAAACACTAAAAATAGAGGAGCAGGAAGTCGAACAAGCACTCAAAAAATTAAAAAATCGGAAGTCAGCTGGTAAAGACGGAATACAAAATGAACTATTGAAGTATGGAGGAACAAAACTAACTAGTGAATTAACAAAGTTTATAAATAAGATAGTACAAGAATCGCGGATACCGGAAGAATGGCGAACAAGCATAATGATACTACTCTTTAAGAAAGGTGAAAAGACCGATCCTAACAACTACAGAGGAATTAACCTCCTGTGCACAACGTTAAAACTGACTACAAAAATTATTAGCAACAAAATAACCTCACTAACACAAATTTCGGAAGAACAACAAGGATTTAGGACCGGGAGATCTTGTAACGACGCAATATTTGTAATTAGACAAATCAATGAGAAATCAATTGAATATAACAGACCAGCGTTCCTATGTTTAATAGATCTTGAGAAAGCGTTCGATAGAGTTCAATTACAGGACGTAGTGCACATACTCTACAATAGAAACATTCCATTGAAGATAATAAAACTTGTCGAAGACATCTACACTAGAAATAAAATAGAAGCAAGGGTGAATTCAGAGTTAACGGACCCAATAGATGTAACAACTGGTATCCGACAGGGAGACTCATTGAGTCCCTTGTTATTTAACATCATATTAGACGAAATAATTAAGCAAGTTAAAACAAAGAGGGGTTATAGAATGGGTAACAGAGAGATACAAATATTGTGCTACGCCGATGATACTGTGCTAATAGCTGAGGATGAAGATGACCTGCAGAGACTACTGCACCAGTTTAATATAACCGCGAAAAAATTCAATATGAAAATATCAGCAGAAAAAACAAAATCAGTAGTAATCTCTAAAGAACCAATAAGATGCAAGTTAGAAATTGATGGCCGGATGATAGAACAAGTGATGTCGGTTAAATATTTGGGAATCAAGTTAACATACAACAACGATATAGAAGAGGAAGTGAGAGAACAGACAATGAAAGCCAACAGAATAGCAGGTTGTTTGAATGATACGATATGGAGGAATAAGCACATAAGAACGGAAACAAAATCTAGAATATACAAATCTGTTGTTAGACCAGTTATGGCCTACACCGCCGAGACGAGACCACAAACAAGTAGAACTCAAAGATACCTAGAAACAAGCGAGATGAGAACACTGAGAAAGATTGCAGGAAAAACATTGTGGGACAGAGAAACAAGTGAAAGCATAAGACGCATATGCGAGGTTGACAATGTTAACACTTGGGTAAAGAACAGAAAACGGGAATGGAACCAACACATAAACAGGATGACGGAACGGCGGATAGTAAAGATAGCCCGAGATAAGTCGCCGGGAGGTCGAAGAAGTGTAGGACGCCCGCGAAAACGATGGAACGACGACTTATGACGACATTGCATTAAAGAAAAACAGGCAGAAATGCCTATATATAAAGAAGAAGAAGAAGAAGATAAACGACCTTCCACCAAACCTGAATAATGTCTTCAACGTGTTATCCAACCTCAATAAACCACTACATCAGGTTATCAGGATTATATTGTTTGCCGATGATTCCTCAATAGCGGTCTCAGCAGAGACGATTGAAAAATTACAACATTTCTGTGAACTCATCATGCAAAGTTTCGCTGAATGGTGTCAAAGAAACAGAATCAAAATGAATGTCAATAAAACTGAATGCATTCGTTTCAGTTTGTCTAGCGACGGTGCAGAGACATTTCTTGTTCGGCATTTGAATACGGTAATTACATCTACTGACCATGTAAGGTTTCTAGGGATACACATTGACAGGCATCTGAAATGGCATTCGCATATTAATGCCCTATGTAAAAAACTCAACAGCTCCTATTTCGCGTTAAGTAGAGTTAAAAGTTCTCTTCCCTTAAAATCTTTGATTGACGTCTACTATTCTTTAGTTTATAGCCACCTGTCTTACAACATTCTGCTGTGGGGAAATTCTTCAGATGTCGATAGAGTTTTTATTATTCAAAAACGAATAATTCGTTTAATGTTTAATTGCCATCCGCGGTCCTCTTGCAGACCTCTCTTCAAAGGAAATGGTATTCTCAAGTTGGCCTCTTTATTTATACTCAAATGCCTTATATATGTGAAGGAAAATGAGAGTAATATTTTGAAGCTTTCCAGTTTTCATTCACACGATACTAGAAACAAGAATGAATTATATTTTCCCATTCATAGGACCGCTAAATTTGAAATGTCCCCACATTATCAGAGTATAAAAATGTTCAATCATCTTCCACGATGCATTCAGGGTCTTCATACTAATACATTTAAGAAGATAGTTAAGAATTTGTTATTGAGGGAATGTTTTTATAGTGTTAAGGATTATTGCAGCTTTAAATGAAGGAAAATGAGAGTAATATTTTGAAGCTTTCCAGTTTTCATTCACACGATACTAGAAACAAGAATGAATTATATTTTCCCATTCATAGGACCGCTAAATTTGAAATGTCCCCACATTATCAGCGTATAAAAATGTTCAATCATCTTCCACGATGCATTCAGGGTCTTCATACTAATACATTTAAGAAGATAGTTAAGAATTTGTTATTGAGGGAATGTTTTTATAGTGTTAAGGATTATTGCAGCTTTAAATGAAGGAAAATGAGAGTAATATTTTGAAGCTTTCCAGTTTTCATTCACACGATACTAGAAACAAGAATGAATTATATTTTCCCATTCATAGGACCGCTAAATTTGAAATGTCCCCACATTATCAGAGTATAAAAATGTTCAATCATCTTCCACGATGCATTCAGGGTCTTCATACTAATACATTTAAGAAGATAGTTAAGAATTTGTTATTGAGGGAATGTTTTTATAGTGTTAAGGATTATTGCAGCTTTAAATGAAGGAAAATGAGAGTAATATTTTGAAGCTTTCCAGTTTTCATTCACACGATACTAGAAACAAGAATGAATTATATTTTCCCATTCATAGGACCGCTAAATTTGAAATGTCCCCACATTATCAGCGTATAAAAATGTTCAATCATCTTCCACGATGCATTCAGGGTCTTCATACTAATACATTTAAGAAGATAGTTAAGAATTTGTTATTGAGGGAATGTTTTTATAGTGTTAAGGATTATTGCAGCTTTAAATTCAATGAAAGCGGCTGTATGTAATTTTGAGTGTATGTATTCATTGTAAATATTATTATGACTTGTCCTATACATGTAATATTATACTCTCTGTATAAAAAGTACCCGGAAAATGTTATTTAAATGAACCGCCAAAAAGGAATCGGTAATTTTTTTTTTCTTAAAGTTGGTAGGACCTTCCTTTATTACCAAGCCAAATTTGAGGGCGATCTGTCAACTAGTGTGTTTACAACAGCTGTCAGTATCAGTCGACCTCAAAAGTGCTCTGCGAATTTTACAATGGAAAAAATAGTTGATCAAAGAGTTTGCCTCAAATTTTGTCTTGCAAACGAATTTTCTTGTGCCGATTCATTGAAAATGTTAAAAAAAGCCTTTGGTGATAATTGTATGTCAAAAACACAAGCATACGATTGGTACAAATCATTCAAAGACGGTCGTGAGGTGGTCGAAGATTTGCCCGTTCTGGACGGCCTTCAACGTCAACAACCGACGATAACATCATCCAAATCAAGAATTTAGTGCTCGAAAATCGTCATTCAAGTGTTAGAGAGTTGGCTCGAGAGTTGAGCATTGATAAAATGACCGTTCATAACATTTTGACTAATGTTTTGTGTATGAAACGCGTCGCAGCAAAACTCGTTCCAAAAGAGCTGAATTTTTTGCAAAAAGAGCATCGAAAGCAGGTCTCTGAAGACATGGTTTCTCGATAAATACCATCGAACAACCGCCGTATTCACCTGACTTAGCTCCGTGCGACTTTTTTCTATTCCCAAGACTCAAATTGCCCCTACGTGGAACGCGTTTTGAGTCCATTGAAGCCATCAAAACAAATTCGCAACGAGAACTGAAGGCCATACCTTTGGCGGCGTATGAGCGGTGCATGGAAAAGTGGGTTCGCCGATATCATAGTTGTATTGTAAGCAATGGGGACTATTTTGAAGGGGACAAAATAAATATTGATGATTAAATTTAAATTTATGTGTTTTGTTTTACAATTCCGGGTACTTTTTATACAGAAGGTATGTCTTACAGGATGAATAAACTATTATTATTATTATAATATGGACCGGCAACTATGAATTTTCAATAGAAACTGTGCGTGTTAAATCCTTCTTGGTGTTCAATTTTATCTCCCACATTCGTGGGATTTTATCATTAAAATATCTTGACAAAGTTGATAAATATTGTGACAACATTGCAAACTCGTTTAAAGACGAGAGAAGGAATAATATTCGATGATATTTAATTCAGAGCCGCATTCAGATTATTCTTGAAAATTAATGATTTTTTCGTCAAATTTCTCAGGGTAAAATTAGAAATAACTCGAAAATGACGCGTTTATTGAAAAAAAATAGGATTACTTTTAGTTTCTTAAATGATTGATTTTTTCGAAAATATGAACCGTTTATCTTTTTAAAGTGGTTTTATGGTGTTTTCGCGTGTATTGAGGAGTCGACTACCCTGTAACTTTTATACTATTAGAGATATTGAATAAGTTTTGATTGAGGAATATGCACCATGAATAGAGTAAAAACTCAACCAAAATTCAATTCATTTGAAATAACGGTTCCGAAGATATAAACAGAAAGGTGTTTTTTTCATGGATTTTCGACACCCTGTATCTTCGAAACCAAACCGAATTTTGAAAAATGGTATAGGAAAAAAGTGTTTCGTTTGATGAGAAGAATCTACAGTTAAAATATATGTACAAGTCAAAGACTCACCCTGTATATATCAAATGAAAAGACATTTGATTGGACATTGAGCGGTGTTCATGAAAAAAGAATTTTTTAAGCTTTTACGTAACAAGTCCGAAAAATAGGGTTTTTTTGGACGAATAGACAAAATTCTAGGACGAGCCGGAGGCGTCCAAAAAAAACTATTTTTTGGACGTGTTGCGTACAATATTTTTTCGGCAACCGTGTAGAATAACAAATCAATGACACATTTCTTCATTATACATTTCAATTCTTATCTGAATTCAACAGAACAAAAAGGTCAGCCGTTATTTCGTTGCTTTGGTAATGATAAACAATGACAACAACGAAGTGATTCTTTCCGGCCTAGTCCGGGAAGCATATTTACGTTCCCTATACAGTCAGCGCGACAGGTCGCTCTCACCGTATAGGAAACGGAATGCACAATGGAACACTCCGTTTCCAAGCAGATATGCGCGATGTGCTCACTTTCATGTTAGTCTTCTGGGTGCCGATGGGACAAATTGCAAATTATTAAAAAAGTTTTCATACTTTCTGTTTAGCTTAATTAGGTAGGGTTTCCCCCATTTTTCCTCTGTGAACATTTTTGTAGCCGCGGATTTTTTTCAGCAAACCTCTCGTAAGTCGACCATATTCTCTTTTTTTTTCAATCATAGATATGTACTCTTTTTTTGTAAAATGCAATCATAAAAACAATCTGAGAAAAATGAGAAAACATGATTGTCTACCAATATAAACATGACTTAAAATCAAATTTTTTTGATTATCAATACACTCCTGATTTTTTCAGATTCGGTTTAAAAAACCATATGAAATATGAAAATGCAATTGTCCGACAAAAAATGTGGTGTTTTTCTTGTCCGACAGATGAAAATCGACGGTTTTTTTGAGTTTTCAAATTCATTAATATGTATCGGACAAGAATGAATTTATATTTCAGAGAGATTCGTTCTATAGAAAAAAACAACTGTCCACCATATAAAATGCGGCAATTCCTTAGTCTAGTTGAATTTAATGGTTTTGTTTCAGAAACTTTTTTCGATTATTATTGAAATGAAACTATTGATTTTGATTGAAAGTGTATAATTCAAATTGTTAACTGACATTTTCATTCAAATCTAATAAAAAAAAACAATGAAAATACTTCTTCCTCACATTGCATTCATTGTAACAAGACGAATGGTATCCAGTAAAAGTATCACACCAATCGTCAGGTAGAATGACATTTTTATATTTGTGATTATGATGTTCTCTTGATGCCAAGAATATTTTGCACAGTTCAAGGATGTCACTTCCTCCTTTTTCGTTTCAAAGCCACGGATATTTTTTAAATGTTTGCACAAAAAAAACTCCATCACTACTGAGAATATTATATCGGCAACAACTAAAATTGCCGAACTTTATTCGTCGGACAGCTGGATGATAGTATTCAGTACATCCTTCTTAAATGGTCCTCAAAATATCAAATGATTATTTGTAACATGAGCAAAGTTATATCCGATAAATGCATATAGTCTAAGTCTATTCATAACCAAATTAGAGCAGTGAATTCTTTAATTTTTGAATGAACGCGACGTATTTTCAAGGTGGGGGGAGAATAAGAAAAAAAAGACATTATTCATAATTTTTATCCCAAAAAATCTTAGTTTTTCATTTGTAGGACAAGGAAATCGCCACATTTTTTTGTCGCACAATTGCATTTTCATACTTCATATGGTTGTATCAACCGATTCTAAAAAATTCGGGAGGGTATTATTACTTTGAAAAAATGCGATCATCAGTCATGTTTATGTTGGTAGAAAATCATGTTTCCGTTCCCTATACAGTCAGCGCGACAGGTCGCTCTCACCGTATAGGAAACGGAATGTACAATGAAACACTCCGTTTCCTAGCAGATATGCGCGATGTGTTCACTGTCCTGTTAGTCTTCTGGGTGTCTATGGGACAAATTGCTAATTATTAATAAAGTTTTCCTACTTTCTGTATAGCTTTATTAGGTAGAGTCCACCACATTTTTTCTCTGTGAACATTTTTGTATAGTCGCGGATTTTTTTCAGCAAACCTCACGTAACTCGACCATATTTTCATTTTTCTTGAATCAAACATACTTTTTTTTGTAAAATGTTTCATAAAAACAATCTTGGAGAAATGAGAAAACATGAGTGTCTACCAACATAAACATGACTGATAATCGCATTTTTTTCAGAATCGGTTGATACTACCATATGAAGTATGAAAATGCAATTGTGCGGCAAAAAATGTGGCGATTTTCTTGTCCGACAAATGAAAAACGAAGATTTTTTGGGATAAAAATTATGAACAATGTCTTGTTTTTCTTATTCTCTCTCCACCTTGAAAATACGTCGCGTTCATTGAAAAATTGAAGAATTCACTGCTCTAATTTGGTTATGAATAGACTATATGCATTTATCCTTATCGGATATAACTTTGCTCATGTTACAAATAATCATTTGATTTTTTGAGGACCATTTAAGAAAGATGTGCTGAATACTATCATCCAGCTGTCCGACGAATAAAGTTCGGCAATTTTAGTTGTTGCCGATATAATATTCTCAGTAGTGATGGAGTTTTTTTTGTGCAAACATTTAAAAAATATCCGTGGCTTTGAAACGAAAAAGGAGGAAGTGACATCCTTGAACTGTGCAAAATATTCTTGGCATCAAGAGAACATCATAATCACAAATATAAAAATGTGATTCTACCTGACGATTGGTGTGATACTTTTACTGGATACCATTCGTCTTGTTACAATGAATGCAATGTGAGGAAGAAGTATTTTCATTGTTTTTTTTTATTAGATTTGAATGAAAATGTCAGTTAACAATTTGAATTATACACTTTCAATCAAAATCAATAGTTTCATTTCAATAATAATCGAAAAAAGTTTCTGAAACAAAACCATTAAATTCAACTAGACTAAGGAATTGCCGCATTTTATATGGTGGACAGTTGTTTTTTTCTATAGAACGAATCTCTCTGAAATATAAATTCATTCTTGTCCGATACATATTAATGAATTTGAAAACTCAAAAAAACCGTCGATTTTCATCTGTCGGACAAGAAAAACACCACATTTTTTGTCGGACAATTGCATTTTCATATTTCATTAGGTTTTTTAAACCGAATCTGAAAAAATCAGGAGTGTATTGATAATCAAAAAAATTTGATTTTAAGTCATGTTTATATTGGTAGACAATCATGTTTTCTCATTTTTCTCAGATTGTTTTTATGATTGCATTTTACAAAAAAAGAGTACATATCTATGATTGAAAAAAAAAGAGAATATGGTCGACTTACGAGAGGTTTGCTGAAAAAAATCCGCGGCTACAAAAATGTTCACAGAGGAAAAATGGGGGAAACCCTACCTAATTAAGCTAAACAGAAAGTATGAAAACTTTTTTAGTAATTTGCAATTTGTCCCATCGGCACCCAGAAGACTAACATGAAAGTGAGCACATCGCGCATTTCTGCTAGGAAACGGAGTGTTCCATTGTGCATTCCGTTTCCTATACGGTGAGAGCGACCTGTCGCGCTGACTGTATAGGGAACGGAAAAATGCGTCCGGCAAGTATTTACTTCCCGGACTAGGTTGGGAAATGCTACTTTCTCAAAGAAAAAGCGTCCATGCAGGAAGTGGGTGCATTCCTGACGGTTGCCGAAAAAAGCTATTTTCGGACGTGTTGCGTACAATATTCTTTCGGCAACCGTGTAGAATTACAAATCAATGAGACGACATATACTCCATTCACTTTTATAAAGTATCGCGGTTGGTCATGATTTAGGTTCATCAAGTTTTTACATTGGAAATGTTTATGTTCGTATATTACAGGCAAGTTACGAGTTTTTGTTCAAGGTCAAAAGACAAAAGTGTCGCCAGTAGACCAAAACAGCATTCGAAAGTTATCGCGTGATTTATTAAGATAGTTGTATTGGCCCAGCATACGAGAATCGGCGACCAGTCAGCCGCGGTGGAAGGTACGTCAAATTCGCCGCAACGTTGCCAGATTTGGCAATTATTCCTGTATTTGAAGGATAGATCATTGTTTTATTTTCTTCATTAGCACTTCGAGTGTTTTTATTGTTGTTTCATCAAGTGAGATCTGGGCCGCGGTGAGTGGTCTGTCAAATTCGCCGCAACGTTGCCAGATTGGGCAATTATCTCGGTATATGAAGAATTGGTCAATAGTTGATCCGAGTACATATAAGATTCATGAATTTTATTAGAAACAGAATCCTTCTATCTGAAGCCAATAACATGAATAGGTACCCAGATTTGCTAAAATCTAAATTCACTTCGGAAATATTGGACGCAGTGGACTCAGCTTCATCTGATGATATTTCCTCCGAGTAGGGGAGGACGGGGGAATTCCGCGCACGGGGAATTCTGCGCATTGATATTCTGCAACTCAGTTCAGTTATTTCAAAATTTAGATACAGCGCACCATCTCGTATTTGCCTTGCCAACATCCTCCCGTAATTTAAAGGTATTCGTGTTTTTAGTTTAGACCAGGGAGCCGATTGTTCGTTTCACGACGCTCCGATCTGATTTTCGAGAGGAATTGGAATCGTGGAAAGTACTTCTATTATTAATTTCTAATGAATCTATTGCATGACTATTTTCCTTTATATGTGTACATTATTTAATGCAAAAGAACAATTAATTGTATTTCGTCATCTACTGTCAGTGATTAGGTGACTCACACCGGGTTTGACAGATGACAGTTGACAGATGACGTTTGACAGATGACATTTGACAGATGACATTTGACACAACTTTTATTATGCCTAATTTATCTCCTGCTTGAGAAAATAGCAATGGTAATTTTATACAACTTTAACGGGGGTTTCACAAAGCATATCATCGGTGATCGGAGCTTGATCTAGAATCAACTCGATTTGACAGTTCAGAAATCTAACCAAGCCGTTGATCTCCGATCACTGGTGACAATGATTTGTGAAATCCACAGTAAGTATAGGCACGGCCTTCTTAAGAAAAAGATGGCTATGGTATAGGTATCATTTAGACGAAACAAAATTCGCCGGGCCAGCTAGTATATTATACATGTCATGGTATTGTGTCATAGATGTAATTTTATTTTAAATTTGATGCTTTTAATGAATGCTATTGTATTGGTGCAGGACGGTGAACTGATGTTGAGGGCTTCTTCCATTTTGTTGCTAACGTTGTGTACTTTTCTTTGGGCTTCGGCTGGCATTCTATGATTATATGACTTGTGGTGAGTTGGGAGTTGCACATTTGGCACCGTGGTGGACATTATTATTATTTTATATACTATGATTATTGTGTCCTCCACGGTTAAACCAATAAGGGCAGAAAGGAAAAGTCTCCTAGTGGGAAAAAGGACAATCCAAAAAAAACTCTTAAATTATATTTGGCGACGTTTCGCAGATTTTCATCTGCTTCATCAGGCCTGAAAACCAAAAATGGAACACATATAAAAAGCACAATGGTACAAAAATTACCTCTATAAACTAGAGTTCTATAAAATCTAAAAAAGTGGACCGAAAGGCATCACCAGTCATCAATCCTAAAATACCGCTCACAACGTAATTTAAAATCAAAACAAACATCTGACAGTAACTCGAAACCCAGAATAAACAGAAGGTAACAAAATAACCTCAAACAAAGGTACAGTCACAAAATGTCAACCACGCATCACAGAACAACATGTATGTAGGTCAGACTAAACAATATTTGCAAAGTAGAATTGAGCAACACAAATATGATGTAAGAGATGTCAAGAATAAGGAAAAGACTGCTTTGTGTTCACATTTTTTTAAAGATGAACATAGGCTTGATTTTTCAGGTGTAAGAGTCTTAGACAATGAGAAGCATTTTAAGAAGAGAAACATTTTAGAAATGATACATATTAACCTCAATAATTCCATCAATTTTAGATCCGATACTGAACACCTAAGTAAATTGTATAATTCTATTCTGAATAAGTATTTGAGATTGAGTTGATTTTGAGATTTTGAAGTTATGTTTCTCTGAGAGGAATAGAAGAGGGGAAAGAATTGTTGTTCTGTGATGCGTGGTTGACATTTTGTGACTGTACCTTTGTTTGAGGTTATTTTGTTACCTTCTGTTTATTCTGGGTTTCGAGTTACTGTCAGATGTTTGTTTTGATTTTAAATTACGTTGTGAGCGGTATTTTAGGATTGATGACTGGTGATGCCTTTCGGTCCACTTTTTTAGATTTTATAGAACTCTAGTTTATAAAGGTAATTTTTGTACCATTGTGCTTTTTATATGTGTTCCATTTTTGGTTTTCAGGCCTGATGAAGCAGATGAAAATCTGCGAAACGTCGCCAAATATAATTTAAGAGTTTTTTTTGGATTGTCCTTTTTCCCACTAGGAGACTTTTCCTTTCTGCCCTTATTGATTATTATTATTGAAAATACTGTTTAATTTTAAGTTCAAATGCGAATAAATGTTGGTAATATTCACATGTGGTGTTATCATTTCCAATGTCTCTGATGGTTGCAAGGATTGCGAAATCTGTAAATTTTTTCACTTAAATTAGAAGAAGGTTGGCTGGCACTCGTAAAAATCAAGCGACATTGCCAAGTCTACTTTCTATTTACTCTTTTTCAACTTTGTAAATAGAGTTAGTTCTTCGAAGATTTAACTGTGGAGCAGGTTTCGTAGAACTACTACATTTTCATGCTGGAGTAGTTCAGGTTGTGCAAAAATTTATTTAAATGTCTTCTGAATTAACATACTATTTTCTCAAATTCATTTATTTCCCAAAGTGAATGAACTTTCTGATAAATACGTAATTAATACGATTTTTTAGCAGAAACGACAACGTTGTGGGCGTATCTGACAGTGCAATGACCATAACCTAACATTTTCAAAATATACGCGGTGAAATGTGTCAAAATTTCATGGCAAACCGCGATACTTTATAAAAGTGAATGGAGTATATTTCCTTCCTCATTTCAGTATCGTAATGAGTTCATTACAGTACTAAAAACAGTGCTGTAATGAACTCATTACAGCACTGTTTTTAGTAATATTTTTCGTTTCGTGGTTGTCAACAATGACTGCCGATCCTATCAATTTTCAACACACGTCGAGTTGGAAATGTCAATTTCCGTCAGTGAACCAACTGACAAGATACAATACAAAAGTCACTAGGATGTATAATCTGAATCTTTCTTTAAATTTCGACAATTTTCCACAAAACTTGACTGAAATAGAGAAAATATTGTCTAATACTCGTTGCAGAATGCAACTCCTTCGTCGCTCGTTTTCGAATTTCGCATTCGTGTTGTAATATGAGCCCATTCTGCAACTAGTTTTAGAATATACTATTATTGCACATTTTGATTCTTATTTGAATTAAACAGAACAGAACTGTCAGCCGTTATTTCGTTGCTATGGTAATGATCAACAATGACAACAACGAAGTGATTCTTTCTAGGAAGTACGTAGGTACTTCCCAGACTAGGCCGGGAAATGATACTTTCTCAAAGAAAAAGCTTCCATGAAGTTGGTATAATCGGATGGTTGCCGAAAAAACATATTTTTTCGAAACGCCACAAAACCTCACCCGCAGGTATCATATTATTCATTCATCATGAAACACCCGGTGTAATGCCTTTCCCTAGATCCTAGATTTATCGAAACAGACCGACGCACACGCTTCTATCGACAAATTTGTGCAAGACATTCGAATGGATTTTTGATTCCGATTCGATAGTTTGTGCGAGCCAGTAGATCGGCTGATTTAGTAGGGAAAGATGCTTCGATTTCATTCGTACGCTGAATCGAACGATCAATCATTACCTGTGGGGCTTCTAGTCTAGGGTTGATATATTTTATTATTCATCAATAAATCCTATTTCGAGATATATTTTTCAGATAATTTAAATATTAGTTCAAGTTCAGGTCCACAACAGCAGGACGAAAAAAAAACAAAACTGAAAAATAGATCTAAATGTATATACTTGTCTACCATAACCAGGAAATAACTTGCTGGGGTGCAGTGGTACATGTTGTCGGGTACTGACCTCTTCTTCACCTACCTCGGCCTTTTTGGCCTTCGGGTCGGCCACCTGAAGCGTTTCATCAGGAGGTATACGCCAAGAACTTCGGTCTGCATGGACACCGCTGTGCATGCCGCTATCGAGCCCGTGGTCCTGCCCTTATCCGCCGCCACTTTATCGAATGTTGGTCACCTCACTACGATCAAATCTCTGCTCTCGAATATGGCCAACAAGCCTGCCCTGAAATGAATAAATAAAAAATAAATAGTGGTAGGCCACTCAAATGGAGCTTACGATTATAAACTTCTTCAAAATAGAATATTTTTCAACGAGTATATCGATAGGAGAAGGTGTAAAACCTCTCAATTTTTGAGATTATAAGGATTTGAGCTCTTTGGTAAGTATTTGAGCCGTAGATCCATCAGGTAAAACCAAATCGCTTTCGTTTCATTTCTTCTCTGTGGCCATGTGCAAAAACCTGTAAGTAGAAACCTTCCAGAGGTAGCCTCCGAAACCAGTAATTTTTTTCGTACCCTGAAAATTTTCTTTTTTCAGACTTACAAGGATATTCACTTTTACTATCGATATTTATGATGGAATTTATCCACTCGGATGATGTTCATAGGACGAGACGAACTGGAGTTCAGTGAATCTTTCCCGTGAATGATAGCCATGATATGAGAGTTGAATATTCCGCTTTGTTCACGACTCTTGAAGAATTCTTGTGAAATATTCACAATTTTTATCTTCAAGGAAAAAATAACAGACGTTTCATGTTAAAGCATTCTCTGCCGAAAAAGAATTTGAGTTTTGATAATTCTCCTTTTTTAAAAGCTTTTATTTAACTTGCATTGTATGTATGTATGTATGTATGTATGTTCGGGTGGAATCTTGCTACTCAATTTTGAAGCACATATCTTCAACCGATTAAGCTGAAATTTTTTATACACGTTCAGTTTGGATGACAATACACGATAAGCTTAGTGACGTCATTCTATATCCAATATGGCGGACCATCCAAGATGGCGGAATAGTTTTTTGTAATGCATTTCTATAATAGGGGAATCAAATGAAAGAGCTTGTTGAGAGTAAATCGAAAAATAATGTGACGTCGTTCTATATCCAATATGGCGGAATAGTTTTTTGTGATGCATTTCTATAAAATGGGTATCAAATGAAAGAGCTTGTTGAGAGTAATTCGAAAAATACGGTGACGTCGTTTTAAATCCAATATGGCGAAACATCCAAGATGGTGGAATAGTTTTTTGTGATGCATTTCTCTCGGCATTTCTATAATATGGGTATCAAATGGAGGGGCTTGTTGAGAGTAATTCGAAAAATACTGTGACGTCGTTCTTAATCCACTATGGCGTAACATCCAAGATGGCGGAATAGTTTTTTGTGATGCATTTCTATAATATGGGTATCAAATGCTTGTTGAGAGTAATTCGAAAAATAATGTTGACGTCATTCTGAATGCTATATGGCAGAACATCCAACATGGCGAAATCGCGATAACTAAAAAGTAAAAAATAAATTAAAATGAAAAAAACCTTTTCAAAAAAGCTTTCATTTAAATGCTCTAAAAACAAAAAAATAAAATTTTCCTTTCAAATTTTAACTTATAACTTCATTATACACAATTTATATGATTATAAAAGCTTGTCGCGAGGGCGAGGTTTGCATTTGTACCTATAAGTATTTTATTAAACTGAAAAAAAAATTAATTTAGCAGATTAAGATACTCAATTGAATAGGTACTAGTTTATTTGCACGTAATCGCGCGACAAGCTTTTATGATCATATTAATTGTGTATAATGAAGTTATAAGTTGATAGTTAAAATTTAAAAGGAAAATTTCATTTTTTTGTTTTTAGAGCATGTTGCGTCATGATATAAATGTTGCTTGAGCGATGGCTAAATGTCATTAACTTACGCGTAAACGAAGTCAACATTGGTGGCTTCATCTCACTCCGCAACGAAAACGCATATTGTTCATCTTCGTAGAAGAATTGATTGCTAATTTTCCTCGTGAAAAGTTATTTCTCGCACGCTGATTACCCTTTTGATATTTTCGCTAATTTTGATATAAACCGCTTTTGAAAACGTTCGCATTGAACGTCGCTTTGATATTGTTGATTTCGCAAAATTTGTGGTTTCAACAACGCATCCAGAAATCTGAAGATTGGAGCTGATTTTCAGCAGCCAAGGGTCCCTGAGAAGAGCTGGGATTTGGAGCAGAGCTGCCCTACGTCTTTAAAATCTGACGGTTAGGTAAGTCATCACTGTTGACCGATATTTTCATGAACATTGATTGTTTTTTCAACATTTCGCCATCGCTCCAGCTTCAGAACGCTAAGATACAGTTCGCTTTTCTCTCAAATTAGAATTGAGCTACCGGAATCAACATTGGTCCTTCGGGCCGGATATTGAATTTTCGGCTTTCTCATTTATTTTCCTTTGAAATCAACTTTTAGTTGATCGCCCTTTGTTTATTTGAAAATTTTTTGCATTTTTTTACGCATCTGGTATTGAATAACGTAAGTTTCGCTTATCGCAATTCGCAAATCAACACATTGGTTGATTCCACGCATTTCACGTACGTAATAAATTGTTTGGGGTGACATCGTTTATGCACATTCTATGTGAAACGATTATTAATTTTGAAAATTTCAAAGTTATTTTTGTGCTGGTTTCAGCAACGCATTGTGGTGTTTTGAACCACTATTTGCTCATATAAGCAATTCGATTATATTTTTCCTTCGCCAAATAAGATTTCTCACCCAAGCATGGCAGATTTTAAACTGAAAAGGGCGAAATTCATTAGAAATTCTTGCATCAGTGAACTAGCTTCACTTTTGGATCTTGCCAACAAAGTAAAATCAGATCCTTCGGTTGGAACTTCCTTTAAAATTCGCTTCACTGAACTTGATGAGGTTCGTGAAGAATTTAACAAGCAACACCAAACAGTAACTGCTATTCTTTTACAAGGTGACGATGTTGATCTCACTGCGGAGGAGGATATTAGACGTGAATTTCAAAATGATTTCTTCTCCGTTAAAACTGTTTACTCACAATTGTTCGATCCAAATGGAGAGTCTCTGAACGTTTCAGCGCAGTCTGTTTTAACTCGAAAGCAGAGTCTTGCCTCTTGTGCTCCAGGTGCACCGAGGTCACCAAATGTTCGTCTTCCTCAAATTGAATTGAAAAATATATCGATGTCTTCGATGCTCTTGTGCATAATAATTCTTCTTTAACAGAAATTGAAAAGTTTAATTATTTAATTTCCTCATTGGAAGGACCGCCTCTATCTTTAGTTCGCACGTTACCTATGACCGCTGGTAATTATCAAATAGCTTACGATTCCTTAATTAATCAATTTTCTAATGAAAGATTGAGGGCTCAAGCTCATTGGAATGCAATCGAAAATACGCCTAAAATAAATTGCAATAATCAACTCGCACTTCGCAATGTACTAAATACATTCACTGAAAATTTAGCCGCACTCAAAAATATGGGTTTTGATGTAGAGTCTTGGGACTTTGTTATGTTCATGTTACTGATAAAAAGTCTGGATAATGCAACCGTAGCACGCTTTGAACTTGAAAATGGTTCTTCATCTATTCCCGAATTCAAAACACTTGTTGAATTTTTGAATAAATATTGCATTGCAATGGATACTATAGGAACATCTTATAGTTCGAGTAATAACTCTAAATCATTCAACCAGAATAGAACTCCTTCTAACGTAAAATCACGCATAGGATCCTACTTCTCCAATGATAATAATACTAATCAGCACACAAAAAATACTCCCATATGCGCTCTTTGTAAACAAGATCATGTCTTGCATTCTTGCTCTAAATTTTTGGAAAAAACCCCTCAAGAACGTCACTCTTTCGTCAAGCAAAAGCATTTGTGTTTCAATTGTTTGAGTAATATTCATGATTTGCGCTCGTGTAAATCCGTGCATACATGTCGAAAATGCCGTGAACGCCATCACACACTACTGCACCTTTCGCAACCTTCAGGTCGATCTCAAGTCGATTCAGCAGTGCCTTCGACCTCTTCTGAGGGGGCAGTTTTGACAGCATCTGCTGGTGTTTGTCAGAAGTCATCTGCGGTTCTCCTATCCACTGCCTTAATCGATGTTCGGGATAATTTTGGTGAATATCATAGTTTTCGCTGTTTGATTGATAGTGGATCTATGTCCTCATTTATAAGTCGTAAAGCCGCTAACTTGTTAGGTTTGCCCCGCCAGAAAGTTGGAGTAGAGGTGAAGGGTCTTGGTTCCATGAAAACGAACGCTACTCATGGTTCCGTAACTTTAATGTTCCGCCCATTCAAATTGAATGATCCCGTCATTTTGACGAG
The DNA here is from genome assembly GCA_910592335.1 of Adalia bipunctata. Lineage (NCBI taxonomy): Eukaryota > Metazoa > Arthropoda > Insecta > Coleoptera > Coccinellidae > Adalia > Adalia bipunctata. The sequence continues at coordinate 47,549,934 of OU342950.1, read as the reverse complement.
CGCAATAATTCTTGATCGAATTTGTGACAAGGTTCCTGCCTATCAGGTTCCTGAATCTGCTTGGTCCCATTTGATGGGTTTGAATTTGGCAGATGAAAGGTTTCATACACCGGGTACGATTGATATTTTATTGGGCGCGGATGTTTTTTCAAAAATCTTACAATCGGATCAAATTATTGGAAAACCTGGGCAGATTGATGCAATTAAAACTGTCTTGGGGTATATCTTGATGGGTAAATTCGAATGTAAAAGTAACGCATCAATATCAACGTTTTTTATTTCTTGCTCTGATTTGACAGCTGATATTTTGCTACAGAAATTCTGGGAACTTGATTCTGTGCCCACTGTTGAACCATTATCTTCTGACGATAAATTATGTGATCAATTGTTTTCGGATCAGCATTGTCGTGATAGCGACGGTCGATACATCGTCTCTCTTCCATTTCGTAGTGTCTTGCCACAATTCACCGGAATGCGTGAATTAGCACTGAGCAGATTCATTTGTCTTGAACGTAGGTTGGTAAAAAAACCCGAACTATACAAACTTTACATTGATTTCATGCGTGATTATCTGGAATCGAATCATATGGAAATTGTTCCTGCAAATTCTATACATTCGAATTCCTTTTATCTCCCTCACCATTGTGTTGTCAAGACTCAAAATGAACAGACCAAAATCAGAGTCGTTTTCAATGCTTCCGCTAAGTCGCCTCACCCAGGGGAGGGTTCGCTGAATGATCATTTGCTGTCGGGTAAGAAACTTCAAAAGGATATTTTGTCCATTTTACTACGCTTTCGTTTACATGAGTACATTGTATGCGCCGATATTAGACAGATGTACCGCATGATCAGGATAAAATCAGACAATACTGATTATCAGCGCATTATATGGAGATTTTCAGTTGATGAGAATCCCCAGGATTTCCGATTATTAACAGTTACTTATGGTGTTAATAGCGCTCCATATCTAGCTTTGCGCACTCTCATCCAGTTGACTGAAGATGAGGGAGCGGATTTTCCTTTAGCATCAAAGGCGTTGCTTGAAGATACTTACGTAGATGATATTGTAAGTGGAAGTTCAACATTGGAAGGTGCTGAACGTTTAATGAAAGAATTAGTTGATCTTTTGAAAAGAGGGCATTTCGAACTTAGGAAATTTTCTTCAAATGTTCCTTCAATATTATCAGGTTTACCATCTTCGCACCTTTCAATTGACCCATTATCGTTCGATCGAAATGATGAACACGCCTCTCTAAAGGTCTTGGGTTTGCAATGGGACCCACCACAAGATTGCTTTCGCTTCAGCGTACAACTCTCGGAAAAGACTTGGACTAAACGCCATTTACTGTCTCAAATTGCACGCATTTATGACCCTATTGGTTTTTTGGCGCCGGTTACCTTTCTCCTCAAGCACCTCATGCAACAGGTTTGGTCATCGGGTGTTGGATGGGATTATAGACTCCCTGCGGATATTTGTAGGGTTTGGGATAAATTTATTTCGGATATTCCAATTTTATCCTCTATTAATATTCCGCGCAAACTTATTACTCCCATGGTAAAATCTTATAACCTTTTGGGATTCTGTGATGCTTCAGAAAAGGGTTATTGCGCAGTAGCTTATATAAGAACAGCTGATGATGAAAATTTAAATATTAACAAATTCCTTTGTGCCAAAAGTAAGGTATCTCCACTTAAACGCATCACTATTCCACGTCTTGAACTATGTGGCGCTGTATTGTTGGCTAACCTTCTCTCATTTTGCCTTGAAACCTTCCAAAATTCAGTTGATTTCAGAAAAGTTTACGCTTTCACTGATTCCCAAATCACCCTAGATTGGATTAAGGGGTCTCCGCATCGCTGGCCAACTTTTGTCTCTAATAGGGTTGCACATATCCAAGACAGGATACCTAGTGCCTCCTGGGATCACGTGGAGTCGCAGAATAATCCTGCTGATTCAGGATCTAGAGGCTTATTTCCCTCAGAATTTGCCTCCCACTCATTATGGTTCGATGGACCACAAAAATTGCCCAACTCCATATTTTCTTCACTCTCGAATGGAGATTCGGATTCGACTGATCCCTCTGATGGGAATGTTGTTTGCTTGAATGTTTCAAGTGAATTTCCTTCAGACGCAATAGTTTCTCTGCTGGACAAGTTCTCTTCGCTGACAAAAATTCAGAGAATTCTAGCTTACGTTCTTCGCTTTAAAAACAATATGAAAAATGGAACAACGAAACGCTTTGGAAATCTCACGCTAGTTGAATTAAACGAAGCTCTGCTTCGTATAGCATATGCCACGCAACAGGAAGCTTTTTCCGCCGAACTTAAAAGAGGGACTTTCCCTAAACATTTTCAAAAATTGAATGTATTTGGAGACGAACTCGGTATATTGAGAGTTGGTGGTAGAATAGATGCATCCACTTTATCGTACGATTCCAAGCATCCAATCCTTTTGCCAAAAAAGAGCCGTTTGACATCTCTTGTTATAGATATGTATCATAAGAAGTACTTACACGCCGGACTACGTACCATTCGTTTCCTAATCGCCCAAAGATTTTGGATCCTCAGCCGCAAGAAAGCTATATCTTCGGTTTTGAGTAAATGTTTACAGTGCTTTAGAACTCGCCCTTCAAGCTATCAACCCCCTATGGGAGCGCTCCCTTCATCACGCATTTCTCAGATAAAGCCTTTCAGCAGTAGTGGAGTAGATTTCGCAGGCCCCTACTCTATAACGATGGGACGCTATCGAGGTGCCAAATCTACAAAGGCTTACATTTGTCTTTTTGTGTGTTTCGCTACAAAAGCCCTTCATTTGGAACTCGCAACGGAGCTATCGACTGAATCGTTTTTGGCTGCTCTTCAACGCTTCATCGCGCGTCGGGGAAGAGTCAGTCACTTATACTCTGACTGTGGTACTGATTTTGTAGGTGCAAGTCGTGAAATCGCCAAACTTATGAAGAATGCCACTGAAAAGGAGCAAATTATCTGGCATTTTAACCCTCCTTCCGCACCACACATGGGCGGTTTATGGGAGGCCGGAGTAAAGTCTGTGAAATCTCACTTGACTCGGGTCTTAGGTGCTCAACTCCTCACCTATGAGGAGTTTTATACGCTTTTGTGTCTCATTGAGGCAATCTTGAACTCCAGACCTCTGGAAGCACTAACTTCAGACCCAGAGGACGTCTCCGCCCTCTCACCGGGTCATTTTCTCACCTTAGAGCCTCTCAATGCCCTACCATACCCAGAGATCACCCAATTACCTCTGAATCGCCTTAGCCGTTGGCAATGTCTGCAGCGCATTCAACAAGATTTTTGGAGGCGTTGGCATCGCGAGTATCTGCACACATTGCAACAACGTTCGAAATGGCTGGTTTCTGACAAAAATCCTCCTAAACTTGGAGATCTCGTTCTCATTAAGGATGAGAGGCTTCCCCCACTCAATGGAGTCTTGGAAGAATAGCTTCATTGTCTATTTCTGATGATGGAAACTCTCGCATTGCTATTGTCAAGACCAGAACTGGCTCCTTAAAGAGGCCTGTCGTAAAACTATGCCCTCTACCCACTGGAACTTGATAAGTAATTTTCAAGTTCAGGTTGGGTGTTTATATATTTCATTATTTTTTGTAGAATTTAGTATAATTATTGTTACATATTCGCATTTGTACCGCTTTAATACGCAATGGCCAATGTTATGTTACGGAGTACGATCATTTTTGTTTTTTCTCTTTCAATTTGCCACTTTTCGCGGCCGTAGAATGTTGCGTCATGATATAAATGTTGCTTGAGCGATGGCTAAATGTCATTAACTTACGCGTAAACGAAGTCAACATTGGTGGCTTCATCTCACTCCGCAACGAAAACGCATATTGTTCTTCTTCGTGGAAGAATTGATTGCTAATTTTCCTCGTGAAAAGTTATTTCTCGCACGCTGATTACCCTTTTGATATTTTCGCTAATTTTGATATAAACCGCTTTTGAAAACGTTCGCATTGAACGTCGCTTTGATATTGTTGATTTCGCAAAATTTGTGGTTTCAACAACGCATCCAGAAATCTGAAGATTGGAGCTGATTTTCAGCAGCCAAGGGTCCCTGAGAAGAGCTGGGATTTGGAGCAGAGCTGCCCTACGTCTTTAAAATCTGACGGTTAGGTAAGTCATCACTGTTGACCGATATTTTCATGAACATTGATTGTTTTTTCAACATTTCGCCATCGCTCCAGCTTCAGAACGCTAAGATACAGTTCGCTTTTCTCTCAAATTAAAATTGAGCTACCGGAATTAACAGAGCATTTAAATGAAAGCTTTTTTGAAAAGGTTTTAACATTGGAAATGTTTATGTTCGTATATTACAGGCAAGTTACGACTTTTTGTTCAAGGTCAAAAGACAAAGGTGTCGCTAGTAGACCAAAAAAGCATTCGAAAGTTATCGCGTGATATAGGTGACATAGGTGTATTGGGCCAGCATACGAGAAGCGAGCATACATTAATTCTCACGAATGCCTAACCAATCAGATTCACTCGATTCCGAGTGCTTCCGAATGCACCCGCGTGGAAGATCGTGAGAAGAAGCCGTTGCCCGTTATTCAGGGGATACATTAAAAGACACCAACGGTGCCGAATTTCTGACCAATCACAGTTACGGAATATCTGCACATGACATCACGGTTCTCTTTCCTTGTCTAATGTCAAATGTGCTTCTCTCTATTTCCATGATTTGTTTTGACGTTTGAGAAATTCTCATTGTTTTCTGCTCATCAGAATTTCAATTCAATTTTATTACAAATAGCAGAGATAACAAATAGCAATAATTTTAATTGCTGCATCATATTGACAAGGAGTTCTGTTTTATAATAAGCAATAGGCATGGACGAAGTTGAGTGAGTATATCATTAATCAGTAAAAATTTATACTTGGTTTCATTTTGATTATTAATTTTCAGTGAAAGTTTGCTGTATCTCGTATGCCAAGAGCATTTTTCAAGATCATCAACAAGAAATCGGCATATGAGAAAAATTCATCATGAAGAACCTGTACCATTTGATCAAAAAGACATTCTATTCATTTGAAGTGCCCACTTTGCCCTGTACAGGACTAAATATCTTTTGGCTCTCATGAAGAATTATTCATCCATTTGGGAAAAATGCACTCATAATTTTTTTAAGGAACAAGAAGTAATACTACAGGTTGGTTTATTAATGTTATGAGTTATGTCAGCTGATTTTACTTGAACATAATTTATCTACGAGTCAATGTAATCAACGTAGCATGAAAGATCGAGGTATAAAAATATATGGATTATGTCCATCAACTCAAGAATTTCGGTGAAATTTAGTACTTCTGGTGGTAACTGTTCACTGCTAATATAGCATGTTAGTGTTTTATTAGTAAATTTACTTCAATTTTAGGATTGACATTCAAATAATGGGAGGACCAGAGGTTGAAGGAAGGGAGATGGGGTCAGCTGTAACGAACTCTCTCGATATATTCAGTTGAATATTGAAACTAATGTGGGTCACTATGATGGACTTAGTTCCAAACGTTTGATGCAAGATCAGCAAGATAATTGATATTTACTTTCGCATGGTATATTTTGTGTAGAGTTTTAGAAACCGTTCATGAAAAAGGTGGGCTAATATTATATTCCACAATGAATATATCCTACTACCTGTTAGATTGATATTGGCTTGATTAATGGAATGGCTAGAATTTATACAGTGGACTTAAATTTGTACACAAGTAGACAAAAATGCACAATGGTGACAAATTCAGTGATTGAACCTTATTTTAAATAGCAAAAGTTAATATTTGAGAATTATAGGTAACATGTAATTAGTATGTAAATATTCACTTTGCTTGTGGTATAGAGTTTCACAAAGCATTCATGTAGGTCATAATGGCATTCAAATCCATAAGTAATTATGCTTTCGAAGAACTCCTTTGCAGATTTCAGTGTAGTGAATGATTGAATTTTGTCACCCTACAATAATTTCATAGCTTCAGGAAGAATGATGTAGCAATAGAAGTGATATGTATGAGATAATGTGCTGAATTGATTGAATAAATATATACCACCGCTCCTTTGTTATTATTCAGATTAAGATATTATAATCATATATTTTGTTATGTCAATATGTAGAATATAATGACAATCCAATGAATGAATTTGGAGGCTCTTATGTAGATAAGAGATTCAACACAGGCAATTTGTTATATTTTTCAATAATATGCAGTACTTTCAGTCATATTTAATTGAAAAGTGTTAAAGTTAAAATTTTATATACAGTTCAAATTAATGTGCCTGAATTACATAAAAACCCTCACCGAATTCTGGATCCAATTCTCGAGAGAATTTAAATAGATTTCTGATTTTAAATACTTTTATTACTGGTAGATTTTAATATTTGAAAAATCTGTAAGGCAACAATGAACATCTATGGAAATCTTTCAAATGTATTTTCTTTCTCAAAGTCGAGAATTTCGAAATGTGGCAGCGATTTTAGAAAGTATACAAATGTAATTATCTGATTCTTTGGTGTTATTTAGAATAATTCTTTCTCATCAAATAGCAGTCGTGAAGTTTCAAATGTCTTCTTCCATTTAAAAAGATCTTGCATGAATTCCAACCAATTCAATAGTTCGAGTTCGAAGTCAATTATTAATATTCTGATAGAGAGCACACAACCCTTTCTACGACAGAGATGAATTTCGATAAACATAACCAAAATGTATTTCACGTTGACAACTGTTGAATCGATTTTATACACGTAAACCATGCTGACGTATGACGTGAAGAGAAAATCGAACGGGATAGCGTGCTCCCCTCCTATTGGTCGAAATACGGCACCGTTGGTTAAAATGTATCCTGTTATTCAGATCGCGCGTTTTGTCTTTTGTCGTTCTTCATAAACGAATCTTATAGTGAAATAGTTGAAAACGGTTGGAACTTGGAACTTCGAACAGTTTGATTTTTATTGAATAGAATATGTAGCAAAATCTATTACAATTTCTCATTATGGACGTTTCAAATAAATGCTCGACTTTATTGCAGAGTGAATCCACTTATTTGCATTTGCGGCATATGTGGAAAAGAGTTTACCAGCGTACCTATCTGTTAGAAACAGGCATCTCCGGACAATCCATAATGATGATTCCGCTAAAGTGGTGAAAAGCAATGTATTTTGTGTTCTCTTTGTTCTACTGATGAAAACCAGGAAACGTTTTCTACATATGATCATTTGAGAATAATTCATGGTGTTCTGTATGATTGATATTTCTTACATTTCCCCCATCCAAGAAAAATATGATACAACACACAGTTATATTGCCATATTTCAAAATACATATGCTAAATTACCCACTTAAATTCTCACTTTTGAGGTTTTTGTAAGCGCATATGTGCTTTTTCTAAATGCAAGGGCGGATATAGCTTTTTTTAATGAGGGGGGGGGTTATAACGATTGAAAATCAGGTTCACAATTCATGAAATTTTTTTATGTGCACCACATTGCGTAACTTCTTCTAAGGACTTTGATACTCATGGGGGGGGGGTAATTACCATAATATGAATCAAACTGTTCGAAGTTCCAACAACCGTTTTCAACTATTTCACTATCAGATTCATTTATGAAGAACGACAAAAGACAAAACGCGCGATCTGAATAACGGGCAACGGCTTCTTCTCACGATCTTCCACTCGGGTGCATTCGGAAGCACTCGGAATCGAGTGAATCTGATTGGTTAGGCATTCGTGAGAATTAATGTATGCTCGAGAATCGGCGACGGCGACCAGTGAGCCGCGGTGGGAGGTACGTCAAATTCGCCGCAACGTTGCCAGATTGGGTAATTATTCCTGTATTTGAAGGATAGATCATTGTTTTATTTCCTTCATTAGCACTTCGAGTGTTTATATTGTTGTTTCATCAAGTGAGATCTGGGCCGCGGTGAGTGGTCCGTCAAATTCGCTGCAACGTTGCCAGATTGGGCAATTATTTCCGTATTTGAAGAATAGGTCAATAGTTGATCCGAGTACATATAAGATTCATGAATTTCAGTAGAAACAGAATCCTTCTATCTAAAGCCAATTTCATGAATACCCAGATTTGCTAAAATCAAAATTCACTTCGAAAATATTGGACGGAGTGGACTCAGCTTCATCTGATGATATTTCCTCCGAGTAAGGGGGGGAAGGGGGAATTCCCTCGCACGGGGGAATTCTGCGCATTGATATTCTGCAACTCAGTTCAGGTATTTCAAAATATAGATACAGCCACAGAAATATAATAAACATATAAATAAATAAATATTTTATTATATTTCTGTGGATACAGCGCACCATCCCGTATTTGCCTTGCCAACATCCTCCCGTAATTTAAAGGTATTCGTGTTTTTATTTTAGACCAGGGAGCCGATTGTTCGTTTCACGACGCTCTGATCTAATTTTCGAGAGAAATTGGAGTCGTGGAAAGTACTTCTATTATTAATTTCTAATGAATCTATTGCATGACTATTTTCCTTCATATGTGTAGATTATTCAATGCAAAAGAACAATTACATAATTGTATTTCGTCATCTACTGTCAGTGATTAGTTAGGTTAGGTGACTCACACCGGGGGAATAACGCTTCTATCTCGAGCCAATTTCGAGAAAACTCAGATTTGGTAAAATAAAAATTCGCTTCGAAAATATTGGACTGGATGTTATGAGCTTCATCCGATGATAGTTGATCCGAGTACATATAGGATTCATGAATTTTAGTAAAAACTGAATCCTTTTATCTAAAGCCAATTTCATGAAAACCCAGATTTGCTAAAATCAAAATTCACTTCGAAAATATTGGAAAGGAATGACAGGATGGACCCAGCTTCATCCAATTATTTATATCTTTATTTTTTATTATTATATCTTAAGAATACTTACTTTAGAAAGAACATTTTTGTTTTAAAATACGGTGACAAGTTTCCTCTCACATGTTTATGTTAGGAATTAGGAATGTTGATTGTTTCTTGCAATTATATTATTGCTCATTATTTTTATTGAAAATACTATTTTATTTTAAGTTCAAATGCAAATAAATGTTGGTAATATTCACATGTGGTGTTATCATTTCCAATGTCTCTGATGGTTGCAAGGATTGCGAAATCTGTAAATTTTTTTTATTTTAATTTATTTTCAAAAGCTTTTATTCAGATTGCAATGTATGTATGTATGTATGTATGCATGTATGTTTGTTCGGGTGGAATCTTGCTACTCAATTTTGGAGCAGATATCTTCAAACGATCGAGCTGAAATTTTGTATACACGTTCAATTTGGATGACAATACACGATAAGCTATGTGAGGTCATTCTATATCCAATATGGCGGACCATCCAAGATGGCGGAATAGTTTTTTGTAATGCATTTCTATAATAGGGGAATCAAATGAAAGAGCTTGTTGAGAGTAAATCGAAAAATAATGTTACGTCATTCTAAATCCAATATGGCGGAATAGTTATTTTTCATGCACTTCTACAATATGGGTATCAAATGGAAGGGCTTGTTGAGAGCAACTCGAAAAATAATGTTGACGTCATTCTAAATCCAATATGGCGGGATGGCGCCGATGGCGGAATAGTTATTTTTTATGCACTTCTGCAATATGGGTATCAAATGAAAGGGCATGTCGAGAATAACTCAGATACCTAGCCAGCGATAACTAAAAAGTAAAAAATAAATTAAAAGCAGAAAAACTTTTTTCGAAGAAAGCTTTTATTTGAATGCTCTAAAAAGAAGAAAATGAAATTATCCTTTGAAATTTTAACTATCAACTTTTTACCTCATTATACACAATTTATATGATCATAAAAGCTTGTCGCGAGAATTAATTGATTAAATGAACTAGTATCTATTAAATTGAGTAACTTAATCTACTAAGTTTCATTTTTAAATTTCAGTTCAATTAAATACTTATAGGTACTGTTATGGTTCAAAATATCTTTTCAAAATTCAAAATTAATTTCAATTTATTGAGGCCAAATTAAAGTTGGAAATGAAAGATCTCTAGATATAGATTTATTTTGAAGTTTTAAAGTTAGTACATAGAAATAGATTCTGTGATAGTTCGAATTAGATTAAGAAATCAAGGAGGTAGAAGTTATTTTGAAGTATCGAAACCAGGGAGACGAAAAATTGGAATTAAAAATGAAACATCAGAGAGAAAAGTCAGAAGATAAATTGTGAAAAATTAAGGGTAAATGGATATAAATGAGATAATTCAGAATTGAAAACAACATTAGAAGGAAAATTGGAATATTATATGAAGTAGTGAGCTGTTAAGAGAGATACAACAAGAAAGAACACGAAAGGTACGAGTGCTGAATTGAAAATATTGATATAAGAAGAAATGATCGACGTATGAGTGCGACTGAATAAAATTTGAAACCCGGATTGAAGTAGATATATGGACAATTTAAATAGATAATAAGTGAGTTTGATTTTTTATTTAGAGATAGAATAAGTTGTGTTTTATGAATTAGAATAAGAAAGTTGAGAGTAGAAATAAAGTTTGTATGAATCTAAATTTTTGATTTTAAGTTGGACCCTCAATTGAAAAAGAAAATGACCGGGAAAAACAAAATTTAAATTTTCATTTAATTTGTTGGATTCAAAATGAAATTCATTCGAAATACAAAGACACAAAAAAAGGAATCATAACAATAATCCCCTAAATTTTGTTTAAATTTGAATAATTTGGAAAATTAGGCAAATTAAAACTAATTTTATCAAATTTCTTGTTTTATAGTTCTTATACTTAAAATACTTTCTATATTATATATTCCTTTTTTTTTTTTAATTTTGATTTCTTTTTCTTCCTTTTCTTCCATTCCCCTTTTTTCTTTCTTTTCTTCTTATTCGTCCTTTTCTTCTTTTCCTTCCATTTCTTCTTTTTCCTCCCATTCTTCTTTTTCTTCCTTTTCTTCTTCCCCTTCCTTTTCTTCTTTTTCTTCCTTTCCGCCATTTCCTTCTTTCTCTTCTTTTTCTTCATTATCTCCATTCTTTTCAGATATTTCATTGCATTTCCTTTCACTTTTCTATTGAATTCATTCACAATTTCTTGTCTGTTGTTTTCAAATTTCCAGTTCATTTCAGTCCACTCATTTCTCATCATCAATATGAGGCATTCTTCGGTATTTGCATTTCTATTTGTATAAATCTTCTTCATTAGAATTTTATTTTTCTCGTCTAGTTTTGTTTGAATATACTGATTTTCTTCTTGTTTTTGTTGATTGAATTGTTCTGTTACTTCTTCTGCAGAATCTTGTTCTTCTTTCTTCATTTTATCTTCAGCAATAAATATTTTTGTTTCTACTTTATTATTGGTTTCATTTATTTTATCTTCATTATTTTCTATTTTCGTTATATTTTCATTATTCTCATTTTCCTTTGTGTTCCATAAATCTGCTACCATATTATCATATTTTGTATTCATTTCCTCTAATAATTTTATAATTTTATCCATTTTGCTTTCCCGTACCTGCTCTCTGGTTGTTCCATCCACATCAGTTACTGTTTCTTCATTTCTTGATTCTGTTTCATGGTTGGTCATTGTTTTTTTTTTTACGGAATATAATATAATATATTAATTTCTATACATGCGTAGAATCAAGAAACTTGTTAAAACTCTTATACTATTAAATTTTGAATAATAAAAATTTTCAGCCCCACGTTGGGCGCCAATTGTTATGATTGCTTTTTTTGTGTCTTTGTATTTCGAATGAATTTAATTTTGAATCTAACAAATTAAATGAAAATTTAAATTTTTGTTTTTCCCGGTCATTTTCTTTTTCAATTGAGGGTCCAACTTAAAATCAAAAATTTAGATTCATACAAACTTTATTTCTACTCTCAACTTTCTTATTCTAATTCATAAAACACAACTTATTCTATCTCTAAATAAAAAATCAAACTCACTTATTATCTATTTAAATTGTCCATATATCTACTTCAATCCGGGTTTCAAATTTTATTCAGTCGCACTCATACGTCGATCATTTCTTCTTATATCAATATTTTCAATTCAGCACTCGTACCTTTCGTGTTCTTTCTTGTTGTATCTCTCTTAACAGCTCACTACTTCATATAATATTCCAATTTTCCTTCTAATGTTGTTTTCAATTCTGAATTATCTCATTTATATCCATTTACCCTTAATTTTTCACAATTTATCTTCTGACTTTTCTCTCTGATGTTTCATTTTTAATTCCAATTTTTCGTCTCCCTGGTTTCGATACTTCAAAATAACTTCTACCTCCTTGATTTCTTAATCTAATTCGAACTATCACAGAATCTATTTCTATGTACTAACTTTAAAACTTCAAAATAAATCTATATCTAGAGATCTTTCATTTCCAACTTTAATTTGGCCTCAATAAATTGAAATTAATTTTGAATTTTGAAAAGATATTTTGAACCATAACAGTACCTACTCACGCAAACCTCGCGACAAGCTCTTATGATTATATGAATTGTTAATAATGAGATTATAAGTTGATAGTTGAAGTTTCAAAGGAGAATTTTATTTTATTCTTTTCAGAGCATTCAAATAAAAGCTTTCTTTAAAAAGGTTGTTTTGCTTTTTTGAGATTCTGTAGTTAGATTGAAGTTCGGTGAACCAAAAGTCACAAGTGATTCAAGGCCCATATGCATAGGTTATCGAATAATAAATATACCAGTGGCTCATACGCCTGGGGTTCATTGTAAAAAACTAATGCCGAACTTTTTTGAGAATTGTTAATATGTAATTCCAATATGAGTAATGAGCCAATGACATCGGACTTCGGTAAGAATGCCGATCTGCGCATATGCAGTAATATGAAGAATGAACAAAAAAAAAACTCACTAATTCTGTCTCCTTCTGATACATTGTATTATGTCGTGGAACGTAGTATATCATGCATAACTTCATGTGAATACGTTCGATCCATATATCTAATAATTCCAATTCCCTTTGGAATAATTCCTTCTGGAATAAACTTTTCGATTATTCGAAAAAACTTTCAGTCAATCGATTATTTTTCTGCTAAGTTTAAGATTTCGAACTTTATGTAACGAGGTATTAACCTCTGATTTTATTCTGTGTATTTAATTGATAGTATTGTTTTACTATTCACATGAAACATACTCATTTGGCGTTGAAAAAATAACGAGTTGTTTTGAATCGTCGGTAGAGTTATGATTGTTTGTTTTCAACAGTTTTTTTTAATTTCCTGCTTCAATTCCGTGGTTAATATAATTGTTTCTTTATGTTTCTTGTGTTTCCTTGATCTTGAGAGTAACTAGAAAATAGCACGCTTTTTCGAAAAGAGTATAGTTTAGAAGTGTCGAGAATATTCTGTCAGAAAGACTAATTGAAAACTTATTTTTTCTCTTGAAATTATTCATCCGATCCAACTGTTCCTCCAACAAGAATATCATAAGTTAATCATACTCACTGACCAGTCCTATAATAACCAGCTCCCAATAATTTTGAACTTCCAAAGGTTAAATATATTATATTTCAGTGTGAGAATGAAAAAGCATCTGTTCTATTGTTATGTAGTGAAACTGACCTAAGAACTTCACTCAAAAAGAGAAAACACTCGAAATCACTCGCGTATTGATATTTACAAAATCAACACTGGATAATATTCCATTCCCAAGAATGCTTTTGAAACTATTTTTGTGAGTGTGACCTCCGGATATTGTCATTTTGCCAAGTGTGATATGAATTTATGTTGACAATATATACTGTGAGAATTCCCCAAAATATACAGAGTGTTCCAAGTTCGAGTGTCTATTACACGTTTCTGGAGACTGGTCCTATTTGAAATTTGATAATTCAGATTATGGGATGGTTCGAAATTTCGTCAAAACAATTTCATTTTTTCTCCTATAATATGTATAATTAGGTGAGTTTTCAATTTTCGATGAGATTTTGTTCGAACTGTTGTTTTAGTCCTAAAGGTTTCCAAAATATGGAGAAAAAAAGAGGAAAAATGCGTATTGACTATTATGTTTATCATTTGAAATCTCGATATCATCGGAGCAATTTTTTTTCATGCAATAGAAGAAAGTGGAAATGCCTTGCACCTTTTGACTTTTAAGAATATCGTCAAAGAATATTGCCAATATTGTGTCGAAAATTGGGATCAGAATTCGATCATGACAGTTCTTTTCAAATCAGAACCATTTTTACAAGCTTTTATTCAGTTCCACCTGACCCGGGGTCTGTCTGTCTGTCTGTCTATAATCAAATCTTGCAAGTTGAATATGACACACTTCTAACGGTGCGATTGATCGAAATTTGGCAGGTGTATATAATTCTGGTGACAATGCATCTTGAAATATTTGTTATACAGGGTGGGGCAGAAAAACCTATCCGATTTCAAAACGTTATAAAATTAAAACCACTCAGCTTGTCAAAAAATTTTTTTTATTAACATATCGCAAATTTTATGCCATTTTTAAATTTAAGTTTTGAAATGCACATCACTCAAATGTCGTCCTTGGGAGCGGATACACTTATTTAGGCGCTCGCGGTAGCTTTCCATGACTTTCACCGTCATTTCCACAGGAATTTCTTCAATTGCCCGAGCAATTTCCCTTCGTAAAGCAAGAAGGGTCCTTGGTCGATGCTGGTAAACCTTCGATTTGAGGTAACCCCAAATTCTGCCTGTTTACGGCGCCACAAAGGTGAAAATGGGCTTCGTCCGTGAAGAGCACAACATCGTCGTTTGGCAGTTCTCGGAGATCGCGACACAGGTTCGTACGGGTTTCAAAATCCCTTTCACTTAATTTCTGTGCAACAACCATTTTGTAGGGATGCATTTTGAGGTCCCGGTGCAAAATTCGCCGAATACTGCGGTTGGAAATCCCCAAAGCGAGCGAATGTTTTCGCGCCGAACGACGCGGGGAACGTTCAATCGCGGCTCTCACATTGGCCACGTTTTCAGGTCCTGTTGCTGTCCTGGGACGTCCAGGCGACTTCTTTTTCAATGCTGAACTCGTCTGTCTAAAATTTGACACCCACACTTTAATCGTAGCGTGATGTGGAACAGGATCATGACGCCCGAGTCCGAAATGAATTCGAAAAGCACGTTGTGTAGCAATTATCGAACCGCCGCATTCGATAAACCGCTCAATAACAAAAGCACGATGTTCACCAGACCAAGGCATGTTGACTACTGACAAATGGCATAAAACCAGCTTTCTAACGGTTTTTACCCCACTACTCTACCTGCTCTCTCTTCTGAGAAAAAGGGATTTGAAATCGGATAGGTTCTTCTGCCCCACCCTGTAGAAAAAAAAACGGAATGGCGGCTCCAAAATGGCGGATGAGTTCTGTAATTCCATTCAAAATTAGTATCTGGGGGTTCGAAAATGATGATTCTTTGGTCAAAATTGGAAAATTCAAGATGGCGGCTACAATATGGCGGACGAGTTTTGTGATTATGATCCGATTCTATTCGAAATTGATATCTGGGGGTTTTCTGGGTCGGAAACTACGATTCTTCAATATTGAGGAATTCAAGATGGCGGCTTCAAAATGGCGGATGTTGTTATTATAAATGCTTGTCTTGAAAAATGTTTTTTCATTATAGCTTGCTTATGATTGCGTTGGATTCTACAAATGAAAATAATGATAGGTTTCACGAACGATTATGCTTCTAAATGCAATAAATTGGAAGTTTTTGGAGATTTCAATAATTTTTGTTATCCGTAGAATCACTCATTCGATCTGTTTCAAAAATGCGCGTTAGAAAAATATTCTATGATATTCTTCTTCTTCTACAGGTAAGCATCCAGTCCTCGACATAGGCCCCTTCCATTTGTTTTCATATCGTTTTTTCCTGTGCACCCAGTGTGATCATAAGGAAAAAAATTACAAATTATTTCAAAAGTAACCTTAGGCGAAGATTAATAAGATAATAATAGTTTGAAGCCAAATCCTCGGTATGAATTAAAAATTGAACGCATGCGTCAACTGGAAATTCAATAATTAACAGTTAACAACGATGTAAATAGCTTGAAGAAAACGAATTGAAGCGATTGAATAATATCGCATGAAATTCCTAGCTTATGATAGAAAGTATTCACATGTAGTTATAGATGACATTTGTTTCACGACATAATGCAATGTGTGAGAGACAGAATAAGTAAGTTATTTTTATTTTTAATATTACTTCACATGCGCAGATCGGGATTTTTACCAAAGCTCATTCTCATTCTCATTGGCTCATTACTCATATCTCCCTCTGACTCAATGTTTTATGTCATGAAACGGGTGCCATCCATAACTTCATGTTAGAGATGGGCAGAATCACTATTTTCGAGGAGTAGTGATTAACGGACGTCCACCAAAGCGATGGCGAGACAGCTGGCAATCCACGTCACAAGAGACATAGACCGGAGAAAACAGGCGGCACGCATTCTCAAGAGGAAGAAGAAGAAGTGAGTAACGATTCATTCGCTAAGAATCAATCACTATTCATTTCGAATTACCTCACAAAAAAATTGCACAACTTTTATTAGTGATGAAATATGAAGCATTTTCGGATTAAGCCAGCAACCGGTGAGTTCTAATGCCTTTAAAAAAGAAAGGAAAAAAAAAAAGAAAAACTGCTGAGGACAATATTTAATTTTTTAGAGGGAGAATTTACGGCATGTAGACAAATTTTTCAAATTCCGAAAAAAGTTACACCCCGAGCATGAATCGAACCGGCGTTATTTTGTCGGACGTAAAAACAGATGTTGTAAACCATATCCCATTATGAACTCGAATTTGAATGAGATTGTAGAATCAAGTATTGGAGAAGGAATATTCTTCAGAGCACTACTCTCTGTCACTTCCTCACCCTTTTCTATTACTTTTTGATTTTCATCAGTTCTATACATAACATGAATTATGAAATAAGTTCTGCTTAGTTCGGTTTATCCAGAAAGAAATGATCCATGTCTTCGATTTTGTCAGATCATAATGGCTCTTGCTGAGAGCTTACCAGGTACTACATATTCCCCTTCTCTTCCTAGTTAGACTGTAGGTTCGAAATATGGATAATACATGTTTCTGACTACGGGTTTCGAAAAAAATCGAAGGAAAACCTGTCGATTTGTACGACTTGTACAGGCGAATACATTCTATAGCGGCATTTTCAAAACAAGAGTGCACTGTAAGTAGTATTGACTAAAAATTTCAATAAAATGTCCGCATAAAACAAATACACTGTCTTAATATGTGAACGAACAGAACCGAATAACCATTATTAGCGACCACCATTGTAAAACTCGAAAAATAATTGACAGATTGTTGGAATGCGTAATAGCTATTGCCTAATGAATTGATTTGGTTGATTTCCGGCATGTCAGTAGTGACTTAAGTGAAGATTGAATTCAGAATAGTTTATCGGCATTTTTGCAAAAGAATAAAATACAAAAAAATATACATATATCTATATACAGGGTGTTTCACCATAAACTGGACAAACATATATAGCCGTGTAGCTGGCATCGAGAAAGTCATTTTTGCCTTATGACATATACCCCGTTTTCGACGCATAATCGAGATACAGGGTGGGTGCCTAATGTCAACTTTGAGTAATATTCTGTGAACTGTGGTAAGTTATGCGTGATATTTGAAATAACGGTTCCTGGTTACATCTTAGTATTTTTGAGGGCTCAATTGAATTGTGGTGTAGAATTTTTCAAAAAAAAATTCAAAATGGCGGAAAACCTGCAAAGTCGGATTTTTTTTTCTCGGTTGCCAATTTCGAAAGCATAATCTCAACGTACTCGATTTTCTGAGACTTTCCGTGAAAAATTTTTTTCAAATTTCGAACTCAACTATTTTTTTACATGTCTTCAGTGAAAAAAAAATTTCGCCCAAAATGTTACGAATTTTCCATGATTGAACTATCTTTAATTCTGAATACTTGGGTGGAAACAGAATGAAAAAATATCAATTGGTTTTCTCCTTGTAGCCTTCCGAATATTACGCTAGGTGTATACTTTTTCAATTTTTATTTGAGAAACTGGAGGCCGTACGAAGGTCAAAATTGTGCTGCTGGGCTGCCAGAATGACCCCGATAGAAATATGAAATTATAACCAACAAAATTTTTTTCGAAAAAATAAAAAAAAATTGAAAGAAAAAATTTTTTTTTTTATTTTTTCCAAAAAACTTTGGTAAGGTTCGAACTCTACACTCTCGATTAACTAGTGTTGCTTTGGTAACGGAGATTTATAGGATTAGAATTAATCCAATTCATACTCGTAGACTTCGATTCCTACCAAAATTTTTCGAAAAAAATTTTTTTGGTTTATAATTTCATATTTTTATCCGGATCATTCTGGCAGCCCATCAGCACAATTTTGCCTCCGTACGGCCTCCAGTTTCTCAAATAAAAATTTAGAAAGTACACCGAGCGTAATCTTCGGAAGGCTGCAAAAAGTAAACCAATTGATATTTTTTCATTCTGTTTTCACCCAAGTATTCAGAATTGAAGATAGTTCAACCATGAGAAATTCCAAAAATTTTGGCCGAATTTTTTTTTTCACTGAAGACATGTAAAAAAAAGTTGAGTTCGAATTTTGAAAAAATTTTTTTACGGAAAATCTCAGAAAATTGAATACGTTGAGATTATGCTTTCCAAATTAGCAACCGAGAAAAAAAAATTCCAACTTTGCAGGTTTTCCGCCATATTGAATTTTTTTTCGCCAATACACCACAATTCAATTGAACCCTCAAAAATACTGAGATGTGACTAGAAACCGTTATTTCAAATATCACGCGTAACTCACAACAGTTATCAGAATATTGCTCGAAGTTGACATTGAACACCCTGTATCTCGCTTATGCGTCGAAAACGGGGTATATGTCATAAGGCAAAAATGACTTTCTCGGTGTCATCTACACGGCTATATATGTTTGTCCAGTTTATGGTGAAACACCCTGTATGTATTTAAAACAAAGTTGTTGGTTACACCATTTATAACTCGAGATCGGATGAACTATTGGTTATGAAACTTCATTTATGGATTCGTCTACGGCCCGGTTATTACAAAATACATTAAAACTCTGGAAAATTCGATGAAAAATTTGCTTATGTAGGAAATGCTTTTCCTCTTTTTGAATAAGGCCACTTGCTGTCGCTAAGGTGAATGACTTTTATCTAGACCACAGAATACCTAACCAGTTAGGCATTTTGTGTCTAGACAGTTTAGCGTAGTCGTGAAGATATTTGATATTATCGCCACTAGATGGCGATGTATACAATTACTGTGTAATTTGCATAGAACTTATAATAACATTGTCAGAAATGACAATGAAGTGTCAGAAGTTTTTTGAATTTGCTCTGGCTTTTTTGCTGATTTTTCGCTAAAAACAACCACTCTAATCTATGGGAGATGATCCCCCAACATAAGGGGCCTGTAGCGTTCCTCGAACACCTGAAGAACAGAAGAATCATCACTTGGAAGATCTGTTGTTATATTAAGTTTATACCTTTTTATTTTAATGAAACTTCGGACACGTTTTTGACGCTTCTATTATTTTATTATTACAACTGTCAATCTATGTATCCCATCTTAGGTAACTAGTTAATATTATAATATTATATGAATTAAATAATTAAACACTCAACATTCTCCCCTAATTATTAATTCATAACAATGGTACAAGTAACTGCTCCATAATTCCTCGAAATTTATTAACCATCAATGGTTTCGTAAAAATATCAGCCAATTGATCATTGGTTGGACAATATTCAACGTTTATTATTCCTTTTTTAAATTTCTCGCATATGAATAAATATTTGACATCGATATGTTTAGTTCGACCACTAAAATTTCCGTTTTTTATGAGACTAATTGTGCTCGTGTTATCGATCATTAATTTTGTTGGTATAACAATTCCCATTTCCTCCAGAATTGCTCTTATGTAGAGTCCTTGCTTCGCACCTTCATTAGCTGCAATAAACTCCGCTTCAGTCGAAGATAAACTTACTGTAGGTTGCTTCTTCGATATCCAATTTATTATTGTATTGCCCAGCATACAGGCCACACCAGTTGTACTATGCCTAGTTTTTATGTCTCCTGCAAAATCACTATCTGTATATATACATAGTTCTGATATCGCTGCCTTTTTGGAAAAAAATAATCCATAATGACATGTCTTTTTCAGATATCTCAATGTCCTTTTTACATTGACTATGTCATTGTCTGTTGGATTCTCCATGGCCCTTGATTCATATCCAACAGAAAAACTTATATCTGGTCTTGTTTTTGTTGCAAGATATAATAAACTCCCTATTATTTCTCGATAAGGGTATGAACGTGTCAACTCGTTCGGTTCATCTCCTTTTGTGTTTGCAATAGGTGTATCTACTGTTCTACAATTTGCCATTCCATATTTCTCCAATAAATTTCTACAGTATTCATGTTGATCCAAATATATTCCATCAGAATTTTGTGTAATATTCATTCCTAAAAATTTATTTCCCATCTTATTAACTTTTATCTTGAATTTTTCTTGAATTTTAGACAGCATTATATTAATAGTTTTCTTATCTTTTCCGAAAACAATTCCATCATCAACATAAATAGCAATATAAACTGTATTTTCCTCATTCTTGTACACACAAGGATCTTTCTTCAATGATTTCAAACCACAACTTTCCAAAGCCTTATCCAAAGTACTGTTCCACATTTTTGAAGATTGTTTCAATCCATACAGACTCTTATTCAATTTACATATATATCCGTTTTTCTGTACATATCCTTCAGGTATTTTCATATATATATCTTCCTCTAACTGACTATTTAAATATGCGGTTTCAACATCAAACGTTTCGAACATAAACTCCTTTGCAGATGCTACAGTGAATAATATTCGCAGACTTGTCATGTCAACTACAGGACTATACGTTTGTTGATAATCAATTCCATTTATCTGTTGAAATCCCCTCACTACCAGTCTAGCTTTGTATGTTCCATTTTCTTTCTTAACTAAAACCCATTTTGTAGTTAACAATTTTCGACCGTTTGCTTCATCTTCCTTCACAAATTTCCATGTATTATTGTCTTTCAGCGATTTCTTCTCTTGATTGATAGCTCGTATCCATTGCTCCTTTTCCTCTGACTCAATTGCTTCTTGGTAGGTTATCATCGCAATACCATCTTCATCTAGACAAGTTAAATCTAATTCATAATCATCCAGATAGCTTGGCTGCCGCAACTCATTTCGATTTCTCAGATTACTTTGTTCATCCAATCGTTCTTCATTATCGATTTCGTCTTCTGAATTGATTTCATCTTCTGATACTTCATAATTATGGAAATCTCTTTCAAGTTGTTCTTGTTCACTGTTCTCATCGTTATTATCATCAAAATCTCCTTCATCTATTTCTTCTTCTCCACTTTTCCATTCGTCATTGTTCAGTCGATAAATTCCTCCATTTTCTTTCTGGACCTGCTCTTTGTTTTCAAATGAATTCTCAAAAAATTTTACATCTCGTGACCTAATTATCTTTCTCTTTGTTTCATCCCAAAGACGATACCCATTTGTTCCATATCCAACAAATGAATATTTTTGTGATCTCGGTTAAAATTTTCGTAAATGAGTTAAAATTTTAGCATATGCTACACATCCAAATGTGTGAATTTTACTAAGGTCTGGTCTTTGTCCTGTCCACTTTTCAATAGGAGTAACATCTAGAATAGATGAAGGTGTCCTATTGTTTAAATAAGTGGCTGTTCTTAGTGCTTCCCCCCACATTTCAGTTTTCATATTTGATTCAAACAAAAGTGCTCTTGTCCTCTCCTCTAAAATTCGATTCATTCTTTCGGCTTTTCCATTCAGTTGACTACTGTAAGGGCAATTCACATCCAAAATAATCCCCTTTGATTCTGCAAATTTTATTAAAGGTAAGTATTCTGTTCCTCCATCACATTTTATTTTAAATATCTTCATTTGCTTCTCATTTTCGACTTTGGTCACATAGTTTCTAACAATTTCAGCAACTTCACTTTTATTTTCGAAAAGATATACCTCTGTATAGTGAGTGTAGTCATCAATGAATGTAATAAAATACTTTTGTCCATCATATGTTGGAGAATTAGGACCACATACATCTGTGTGTATTATTTCAAGTATTCTTTTAGCTTTTGGTAGATGACCCGAAAAAGGATCTCTTGTATGCTTTGCTTTAACACATACTTCACAATCAAAATTTGCTTCCTTAAAATCAATTCCATTTGCCATCTTTCTCAATTTCTTCAGATTAGCATTACATATATGACCCATTCTTTTGTGCCAAACCTCTTGTGTAAGTAATATATTGTCATTTTTATTTTCAATTTCTACTTCGAAAGTACCATTCATATTTTTATGAC
Source organism: Adalia bipunctata (assembly GCA_910592335.1). Lineage (NCBI taxonomy): Eukaryota > Metazoa > Arthropoda > Insecta > Coleoptera > Coccinellidae > Adalia > Adalia bipunctata. The sequence goes on along the minus strand of OU342950.1, from coordinate 47,527,534 downwards.
CTATTATAATCTCCTGTGAATCCTTAGATATAACTACAATATCTTTCTTAAACATTACTTCACCTCCATTTTCGGTGATTTTATTAACTGAAATCAGATTTACACTTAGTTCCGGCACATATGTTACATCATTTAGATCAAATTTTTCTCCTCTGATATTTCCCAACGCTGTTCCATGCATAACTTGATTATTAGCAACAGTAAATTTCATATTTTTAACCTTCATTTCTTCTAATATCTCAAGATTATTAGTCATATGACAACTGGCTCCACTATCTACTATGAACTTATTCGCATTGCATTTATCATTTTTGGCCATAAATGCAACATGCGAGCTTCCAGAAGTTCTTTCATCCCTCTTATTTCTGAAATAACAATTTGAGTCTTTATGATTAGTTTTCTTGCATATCGAACATTTAACATAACGATTTTCGTTATTTTCATATCTCTGACCTCGAAAATTCCTTCGTTCCTGAGTTGTTCCTCTACATCCTAAATTTTCATACCTTTTATTTTCACTATTTCTACAAAATTTTGCAATATGACCTTTTTGGTTGCAGTTGTGACATTTTATGTCATTTCGATTCTGGTATCCTTTATTTTGATTTTTATGAAACACTTTGAAAACATTTCCATTTGTCATGTTATCTTCTTTTACAGTATTTTTCAATTCTTCCGTTGATAATCTTGCAATGAGATTTGATAAAGTTTTATCTGCAACAGCAGTAGACTCCCAAGCTAAATCGAAACTTTTGAATTTTTCAGGCAAAGACAACAAAATCTTTGAAACGATCATGTTGTCTGAAATGTTCTCTTTCAAGGCTTTTAATTTGAAAGCAATATTCTGCAAGACTGCAATGTTATCAGCGACAGTTTTACTTCTATTATACTCAAATTTGTAAAATTGGCTCATCAGGTTACATTTTATGGTTGAATCATCCCTTTCAAATAGATTTTTCAGTGTATCATACATATCTTTGCTGGTTGTTTTGGAAAATAAATGAATCAAAAGACTTTTATCAACCGTACTCATTATTGTCTTTTTAGCTTTAGAATCTTCTCTTATCCACTTCTCAACTTCACCTTCATTTTTATCTTTAGGTTCCGGTTTCAACTTCCTTCCATGTATATATTCTAAAAGTCCAGTTGCACCAAGCACAATATCAATCTGCCACTTCCATAATGGATAGTTTTCTTGATTCTTCAATTTTTCCATCGCTGTAATATCTTGATCTGACATTTTTATTTCTTGATTAATACAATATTAATTCCAATTGAGTTTTATATATATCTCACTCTTCCATACGCTCTGCTACCATGTTGTTATATTAAGTTTATACCTTTTTATTTTAATGAAACTTCGGACACGTTTTTGACGCTTCTATTATTTTATTATTACAACTGTCAATCTATGTATCCCATCTTAGGTAACTAGTTAATATTATAATATTATATGAATTAAATAATTAAACACTCAACAAGATCGGACCTGATCGAAAGATCCTCCCGATCCATAAGAGAGTTAGGACTTTGTGAAAAGGTTTTTTAGCAGGTGAAGTATTTTTTTTACTGCTTCTTTCTCGTTTTTCCTCTTTTTTTCCTGTTACAGATATAATTTCAAGATATTTGCATCCAGTTCAATGAAAAGGATTGTTTTCAAGCACAAGGAGCTCTGTAACATGGATAGCAGCATATTTTTTGAACAAATTCAGTATCACCACACATACATGGGGAGACAGGGTTTTTTCAGAGGTTATTATCTGTTCTCGTGTATCATACTCAGAATTGTATGGTACCCCGTTTACATTCCCTCTGCTAACACTTAGATTTGGAGCGGGAAACAGATTTTATTCTTTTATATAATCTGTTCCTTGTCGCCATTTCTTCACACGTCCATTATGCCATGTATTGTTCGATTCAGGAAAACAGTATGTAATTCTCTCTTTCAAAGGAATATATATATATATATATATATATATATATGTATCAGATCAAAAAGCGGGGGAACATCTTAAGTTGGTGGAACAGTGAATTTTCACCGAAATGTCAAGTAAATCGGATTTTGACGATAAGCGTCAATCGTGAGTTGTCCATTTCCATCTTTTCCATATATTTCTGAAATGTTTTTGAATATTTGTTTGGGTAATAAATATATTTGCGGAAATAACAGAATCCAAAAATGCCCATAATGAGTAATTGACATATTAATTTTGTGTTTCTCTTATGTGTGACAGCTCATATCCATGGAAAGGATGTCAGTTGACAGATCACATATGACATGTGACAGATGACAGTTGACAGTTGAAAGCTGACAGTTGACAGATGGTATTTGACAGATGACATTTGTCAAATCTAACCAAGCCGTTGATCTCCGATCATTGGTGATTACGATTTGTGAAATCCACCGTAAGTAGAGGTATCATTTAGGCGAAACAAAGTTCGCCGCGCCAGCTAGTTTATAAGGTAAAGTGGGGTAAGTGCAATCATGGGGTAACTGCAATCAGGAACCATCATTAATAAATTATGGGAAAATACGCAACCTTTATTGACTTTGGGCACAAGAAATGGTATATTCTACCTAATGTTAACGATGACCCTTTGCTACTTGGGATTTCCATAATATGCTTATCACATGAAATATACCCCCAAAAACGTCTGTTTGGCTAGTTTAAATATCTGAGCAAACAGTTCTAGGACGTATTTTTTTTGCCCACTCTATTCAAAGAGGCGCAGAGTTGTGACTGTTCTGATCACATTTTTATGTCAGTTATTTCTGAACATATTCATCTCGAACAGTGATATATTGTGATTTGTGTTAATCTTGTGATTTTCTGGTGTTACCTACATAGTGAAACGAATATTTGTAAACATGTCTCGTGGATGTCCAACAAAAATCGATTTTGATAAGATAAGTGCGCGGTGACTAGAACACAAAGATGAAATTTGTGCATCGAACAAATCTATTATAAGAGAACGAAATCCCGTTTGGGCAATAATATCGGAAGAATTGGAAGGAAAAATTCGACCAGCAACTTTATATTCCTACGTTGCAAACAACAGAAATAACCTGAAGAACTAAATTTTTGGAGATTCTATTCTGTTCAAAAACAAACTGCATCTGAGGAATCACGTGATGTATCTGAAGAATCAACGTTCCTTGATGAAAATTTTATTTGGACTTATGGGGATAAAAAAAGGATTCCCAGTACCCGATCAGTTAATATTTTGCAACCCGAAAAGTGGACAAAAATTATGTCGAAGAAAATATAAGACCATTTCCGACTACCCCACGGATATCACTTCGAACATAATTACATAAATAAAGACAGAGAATCAGGGAACTTTACAGGTAAGACGTCTCAATTCGATAATTGAAATAAATGATGAAAATTTTCTTTCTTCACGGATAATTTACGGATAGATCACTGAAAATGATGAGCTACTTTTTTCTTGCTGAAAACATTTTTAGAAGAGTTGTTTCGCCAAGTTGATATAAGGTAAGCGAAACATCCAATATTTTTTTAAATACAAGAGTGGCGATGTTTTTTTTCACGGATAATTTACGGATAAATCATTAAAAAAAATTGAATTATCTGTTGATTGCTGAAATAATTTTTTCATTATGTCACCTGGTAATTTGATGTACACTTACCAGTGCACGTGATATTTTGTTAAAAACAGTAATGGCAAAATTTTTCTCTTCACGGATAAATCAAAGATGAAAAGCTACATCATCTCTCCAAATTCAACAATATTGCTTCCTTAGTTTTCGAGAAAAATGCAGAAATTATGTTCCGTCGGCTCCTGATCGATCAATCCGATATTTTCATTCTTCTTCGAAACCTTGAATGATACAAATTTTTTTTTTCACGGATAATTCACGGATAAATCTATTAAAAAGTTGAGCCATTTTTTTTCGTGCTGAAACCATTTTTCGAATAGTTGTTTCGCCAACTTGATATCAAGTCAGCAAAATATCCAATATTTTTCAAAATACAAGAGTGGCGATGTTTTTTTCTTCACGGATAATTTACGGATAAATCATTGAAAAAAATTGAATTATCTGTTGATTGCTGAAATAATTTTCTCATTATGTCACCTGGTAATTTGATGTACACTTACCAGTGCACGTGATATTTTGTTAAAAACAGGAATGGCAAAATTTTTCCCTTCACGGATAAATCAAAGATGAAAAGCTTCATCATCTCTCCAAATTTCAACAATTTTGTTTTCTCAGTTTTCGAGAAAAATGCATAAATTATTTTCTGTCGGCTTCTGATCGATCAATCCGATCTTGTCATTTTTCTCGAGACCTTGAATGATACAAAATTTTTTTTTGCACGGATAATTTACGAATAAATCACTTAAAAAGATGAGCTATTTCGTTTCGTGCCGAAACCATTTTTCGAAAAGGTGTTTCGCCAACTTGATATCAAGTTAGCGAAACATCCAATATTTTTTAAAATACAAGAGTGGCGATGTTTTTTTCTTCACGGATAATTTACGGATAAATCACTGAAAAAGATGAGCTACTTTTTTTCCGGCTGAAAACATTTTTTGAAAAGTTGTTTCGCCAGGTTGATATCAACTTAGCCACACATCTCATATCTTTTTAAATATGAGAGCGGCAAAATTTTTTTTTCACGGATAAATTACGGATATATGACGGCGAAATTTTTAGCTATTCCGAGTTTGATTCGTGAGAGTAAATGTTTTGCTAACTTTATGTACAGGGTGGGCAAAATTGGTGCTACATGAACTAAAACTTTTTAACCCGAGGAGATAGAGAAAAATTAATGCCACCTTATAGTCCTCTTTTTTCGAGAAACTGATAATGCCATCAGCTGCATTCCTCTATCTTCTTTTGTTTCCGAGTTATAGGCAAAAATTGAAATTTGGGCGACTTCAACTTTGGTCATTATCTCCGTTTCTGTTTATGCTAGGATGCTGAAATAAAAAACATTATACAGGCACTTTTCTGATAGCAATCCAGTGGCGTATTCTGATTTTTTCTAAGAGGTTTATTTGCTGAGTTATAACAGTTGTGGTTTTTCTTATGTAAACAGGAGTTTGAAATAACTCAGAAAGAATCGCCATTTTTTTTCCGTTTCAGAAATGTATCATATGTCATACATCGCCCTCAGATGAGTTAAGATATTATGAAAAATATGGTTTGTATATTATGGAATTCAAAATATTGAGTAGGCTGAATCATAGAATTATGTGTCTCTACGCATGGTGTAATTATTATTTCACGGTTGAATACTTGATGGTGTTATCTCTGTTGGATACAACTGTCAGTTATTGAACTTTCTCTATTTCAGTATTGAATAAAATACAGGAGCTCTCTTGGAGAGAAGAAATGGACTGCTATATCAATTCTTTTTACCACGAGAGTTAAAGAATAAAAAATGGATGTATAAGAGAAATAAATACCACAAAGTAAACACTGTAGAAAATGGTACTTACGGTTGTTCAGATTCAAAGTTACGTATCTGCTTCTGTCTGCTTTCGTAGGTGTTGTACCGCGTAGAGTCATTATCTCACTTGTACACTTGGTGATTTCGTAGGTGTTGCACCGCGTAGAGTCCTTATCTCACTTGTACACTTTTAGGTACGAATGTAAAGAGGTCCGACTTGGGAAGAAAACTAGAGTATATGCGAACTTTGGCGTATCTCGGTTGCGACTGGGGCAGCGGGTGAGTTTGCACTGAACACTTGAGCAGGTAGAAAAAGTGAAGATTCCGGGTTTTTCGGTGAACCACAGAAGAAGTGGGTAGAGTCATAGACCTGTTCTTCTTTGCAACCGACCGGGAAAGCCCATTCCAGTAGAAAACTTTGTGGTATAATAAAATAAGAGATATGAATTTTGAACAAGTATCGTAATGAGTTCATTACAGTACTTAAAACAGTGCTGTAATGAACTCATTACAGCATTGTTCATAGTTATATTTTTCGTTTCGTGGTTGTCAACAATGACTGTTCAACACACGTCAATTTAGAAATGTCAATTTTGTAACAGTAACCAACTGCCAAGATACAATACAAAAGTCACTAGGACGTATAATCTGAATTCTTCATTGAATTTCAACGGGATTTGACTGAAATAGAGAAAATATCGTCCAATACTCGTTGCAGAATGCAATTCCAATACTAATGCGTTCGAAAACTCGCTCCTTCGTCGCTCGTTCTCGAATTCCGCATTGGTATTGGAATAGGAGCCCATTCTGCAACTAGTTTTAGAATATACTATTACGATACTTGTATGGTTTGAATTTGTTCCTGTTATTCTCATGAGCTGAAATAAAACATTCAACATAGGTATCATGTTTTTCGAATATTTTCATAACGCCAACGATGACTTCAAACTGTAATAACTGACAGTTGTTTCAAACAGAGATCACACCATCAAGTATTCAACCGTGAAATAATAATTACACCATACGTAGAGACACATAATTCTATGATTCAGCCTACTTAATAATCAATAATTTGAATTCCACATACAAACCATATTTTTCATAATATCTTAACGAATCTGAGGGCGATATATGACATATGATACATTTCTGAAACGGGAAAAAAATGGCGATTCTTTCAAAGTCATTTCAAATTACTGTTTCCGTAAGAAAAAACACAACTTTATGTTATAACTCAGCAAATAAACCTCTTAGAAAAAATCAGAGTACGCCACTGGATTGCTATCAGAAAAGTGCCTGTATAATGTTTTCATTTCAACATCCTAGCATAAACAGAAACGGAGATAATGACCAAAGTTGAAATCGCCCAAATTTTAATTTTGGCCTATAACTCGGAAACGAAAGAAGATAGAGGAATGCAGTTGATGGCATTATCCGTTTTTTGAAAAAAGAGGACTATAAGGTGCCATTCATTTTTCTCTATCTCCTCGGGTTAAAAAGTTTTAGTTCATGCAGCACCAATTTTGCCCACCCTGTACATTACATCAATCAGAAAAAATAAATCGTTTCTGACTCCCTTGTTTTTCAGGGATGTAGACCCTTAACGCATATAATATGTTCTGAATTAATTTTTTTTATATGAATGAAATGGATGGAATGAGTCTCTCACAAAATCTCGCCATCAGAAGTCGGATTTTTATCTGGAATTCGGTACCTGAATGGGTGACCGCTCTGGCTACCAATTTGAACAAGGGCACCGAAACTCCAAACCTCCATTGATTCATTTTTCGATAACCAAGTTTCCCTGTATTTCAGTAGCAATGGGTGATTCAGAACCGTCAAGGTAACTCACATACTGAAACATGCTGCATACGCTGTTTGACCTAACACATCAACGAGTAGATCAAGTTTCTCCCCTATTATTCTTTATAATTAGTAGGAGGATCTGTCGGAAAATTGTCGCCTTTTTAAAATTTATTGCAGCCGGAATGTTCGTAAATTAAGCGGAGTGAGAATATTTATGTCGGACCAGGCTGTTTCACGACTATAGGGTGGAAAGTTTTCGGCCTTCATTGAATGGGCGTCTCGTAAACTCCGGAAAAATATATTCTAATTTGGGAGAATTCTGATTCCAGCTTGAAAACAACATGGACTTCTTATAACACTCGATACGGAAGAGTTCTGCGAAAATTACGTTTCTCTTATTATTCAGAGGACTCAATCTGATTATCAGTATACTTAATCATTAAAGGACCAAATTAATTCACATTCTTTTCACGACAAATAATATCTGGAATATATTCACAATACCCTGAGCTATACCTACACTGGTTGACAGAAGGCCAGCAAACGACCACCTATATGTATACTCAGATAACTTAGAATACACAGAGGGAATTATTTTTACGACAATGTGTCTTACATCAACAATGAAACGGCATGATTTGATATGGAATTATAATGCGTTTGACGACATTCATGAGATGAGATTCATATCTGCTTGTGCAATAAGGTACGTTGTCTTGGTAAAATATGGGGTTTTAAAGGCCATTTCTTGTTGTTCTTACAAATTCAGGAATTGATATAACATTTTATAGTTACCTACATATAAGAAAAAGAAACATAAAACAAATTTGGGGTTACCTACTGAAAGATTGAGTCATCATAACAAGAAGATGAATCTGACATACACAGGATGTCCGTTATCGATTGCCAAATATATGAACTTGAAATTGATATTTCTGGATTATTTCAAACATAACGCCCTATTTGTTTTTATACTATAATTAGCGACCCGCACGGCTTCGCACAGAAGCAATGCAATCCTTATAAACAACGGTAGTGCCGGCCCGCACCGCTAAGTCCTTGCATTTTGAATCTGTAATATTCATTTTAATTACATGCTGTGATATAACTTCGTAAATAAGCCATTTTTTCCCGTAAAATGTGAAGGATAAAGGATGGTTATTCTGGTTTATCCCTGAGAGATAGACATATACCATCGCGGACTTTTTTGTAAGCGCAAAAAAATATGTTTATTTACGACATCACATTAAGAACCTGAAAATTCATAGGTGTTTTTCTACAATATTATGCATGTATCGTACATATGAACCTTCCTCTTGAATCACTTTAGCTATTAAAAAAGGGTTTCAAAATCCGTTGCGTATTTCTGAAGATTTGAGCATACATAGGGACAGACAGCAAAAGCGACTTTGCTTTATACCATGAAAAATTTCAACAATTTCGGCCGAAATTCTAAGAAATCTAAGAAAATCGAGTACGTTGAAATAGTGCTTTTCAAATTGGCAACCGAGAAAAAACTTTGCAGGCTTTCCGCCATTTTGAATTTTTTTTTTCAGAATTCTACACCACAATTGAGTTGAGCCCTTAAAAATACTAAGATGTGACCAGTAACCGTTATTTCAAATGTCACGCATAACTCACCACAGTTATCAGAATATTGCTCAAAGTTGACATTAAACACCCTGTATCTCGCTTATGCGTTGAAAACGGGGTATATGTCATAAGGCAAAAATGACTACCTCGGTGTCATCTACACGGCTATATATGTTTGTCCAGTTTATGGTGAAACACCCTGTATATAAGTGTTGAACTGTTATTGTTTTTTTTCCTTTTATTCTAACTATAATTCGATAAGCACGTGAATATAATACACGTGAAATTAGGGATGAGCGATATTTCATTCACTGTGATTAAATCACTGGTATCTCAAAGTCACAGGTAGTCACTGCTCCGTACCAGTAATGAAGAGCGTGATTTGATCACAGTAACTGGCATCAAAGCAACAATGGACGGTGAATTTCGGTATTCACTTCACTCTAAATATAAACTTAAATCTCTGTTAGTTGCTCTTGGATATTTCACTGCGATCGTGCGATCCATATAACATCAACCAAAACCATAAGGATCATTTTCCTTTATTACCGTAAGAATAACATGGGTGATACGCGAATTCGTGCCTTATTACGTGGACCAAAACTATGAAAATACATAGTTATTTACGACATCACATTAGAAACCTGTAAATTAATCAGTGTTTCTCTACAATATTATGCAAGTATCATACATATAAACCCTTCCTCTTGAATCACTTAATCTATTAAAAAAAAGTTTCAAAATCCGTTGTGTAGTTTTGAAGATTTAAGCATAGGGACAGACATCGAAATCGACTTTGCTTTATACTATGTAATGATGCAGAGAATTGAATGCTCCACACTCTTTCAGAAGCAACCTTGGGGCTATTTCCTCTCTTGCGTCTAGAAAATACAAAAAAACTGTTCTCGAGGGAAATCTCTGAGATGTCTGGTTCACAGCTATGAGAGAAAAATGCACTATTGCGGGACCCTATATAAATAAATATATTAAAAGATGTGATGTAATGATACGAGATAGATAGAAAGGAAATTAAGTTCTTCAATTTTGGCACATTGTCTAAGGGGAAGTTTTTGTAAAGCGATATCTCTCAGTGCTTTGAAATCTTGTTCAATTTCATAAATTTTTTCCTGTTGTAGAATTTTTCTCTCGTATTATAGGCGTGCATGTCACAAAACGAATGATAATTTTGATAACTACCATAAATAAGCAATAAGTCTCCGTGAAAAAAAGTCACCTGAGTGCCAAATTCAGTGCTTGTTTCATTGAGATTATGAAATCGTTGAGCTCTCTGTATTATCAGCATCAGCATATAATACAAAATGAATTTCTACAACAATGAGTAAAGAGCTTATATTCTTGATCACAAAAGTGTTCAAATTTACTACATCACTTAAAAATATTTATTAACTAACTAAGAGATTCAATAATGGAAAGAAGACTAGAGAAAAAAGCCAACTTCAGAATACCGTTTCATCGAATAAATTTTTACAAGCGATTTCAAATTGTGTTACTAAAATCAGCGGTCGATGAAGCAAGATTTCAGTGCCATGGCTATCAAACAGCTCAATAAAGAGCCGCTGACGATTTTTTCTTAATCATGATACCCATTTCTGACTCAATGAGAATGAACGAAATCGCCAGCTTCGATGGAGGCAAAGAATGCGAATATTGCCCTTGTAACTGGCTAGATTTCCGTCATAATTTTGTAGTAGTAGTAGTAGTAATTTATTGTCATCAATATTACATGACTTGTCCAGTTGTCCATAATAATATAAGAGTATATATCACATTACAAAAGAAATAACATGAGAACAAACAACATAAAAAAAATTCAATATAAAATGCACCCCTTATCAAGACTTCTTTCACTTTCTTGTTGAAATATGGCTGCATGAGACATTTAATATTTTCTGGTAAGTGATTGTACAACAAACTGTCGGGTATATTTTTTAGTGTGCAATGGAGTAACTAATTGGTTTTTAAATCTCGTGTTCTTGTCGTGAAACCATCCATTCCTACAATACTTGTCCTTGTTGTTATGAACGTATTTTAGGGTCTCCCTGATGTAAACCGAAGGAAGGGTAAGGATCTTTTTGGTTTTCATCCTCTCAAGTTCCTCCAATGATCTCGCACTTATCAACAGAGACTTATCCTCACAGTAAAGGCTTCCATGCAGACATTCGGGTATAATCAGCTCATTGATGTAGACAATGACAAGAATGGGGCCTAGTACGGAACCCTGTGGCACTCCATATTCGCAGCAGAGCTCTGCCGATTCCTTGTCCTGCCAGAATACTCTCTGTTTTCTCCCCACCAAGAATGATTTGAACAGCTTCCAAGTGATTCCTCTGAAACCGTAGTAACTCAACTTCTTCATTAGTGTTTCTACACAGACACTATCAAACGCTTTACTTAGGTCAAAGTTGAGCATCATCAGTTTTTCATCTTCATCTAGGGCCTCAACTGCACCTCTGAGCAAATCAATTAAGGCTGTTGTTGTGCTCCTATTTTTCTTATAACCGTGTTGATTCTCATTGAGCAATTTTTTCTTTTCCAGGTATTTCATCATTCTATTTTTCATGACTGTTTCAAATATCTTCGATAGGACTGGCGTAATATGTATCGGTCTGTAATTTCTCTCCTTTTTTCTTATAAACAGATATTATCTTCGATACCTTGAGTTCTTTTGGATACACCCCCTCCTCCAAAAATTTGTTCATCAAACATGTAAGCGGCTCGATTAATGGGTCAGCCAGCTTCTTTATCAGGTCTGAGGATGAATAATAAACGTCCAGAGAGTTCTTTGCTCTCATTCTCTTGAACGCTCTGCTCACCTCCTCTTCAGTAACCTCAAAGAAACAGAAAGATGATGAGTTTCCATCAATTTTGAAATTCTGTAGGAGTTGCTCTGGCTTTCTTTCACTCTGTTCAACGCTATCGGTTATATTTTTTCCCACCGTGGCAAAAAACTCATTCATATCATCAGCTGTTAAGTTTGACCCCTGTTTCCTAACATCACCAGACCTTCTCTCCCTGTTTATAATGTTCCAGCACAGAACACAAATATTAAGAAATGCAAACTCCCTACTAAATGTTGGCAACAAAATTGGCCGCCATGTTAGGTGGCTAAGTAGAGGGGGTAAGGCGGGAATATTCAAATAGGATTTGAATCTCTTCTGTTTGTTTACACTTGAATAAAAGCGGGAAATTATGAAAACAAGAATGTTGATAAATCAATTTATTGAATGAATGTTATTTTCAACGTGAGTAATAAACACCTACATAAAATTATTATTACAAATACAATACTTGTGAAAAGCTTTAAATTATTATAATTATTTCATTTAATAACTTGTCTGACATGCGAACTATTTGACGAATCGAATGAATTATCAATTAAGTGACAAAACTCAGCAGTATGTAAAGCAGTTGTCTCCAAATATCCTGATGCACAGAATGTCCCACTTGCTGCTGCTACAGAGTGACTTAATTGTCGGGCTGTCACATTCACCCTCATCTTCATGTAGGAATCTGAAAAATTAAAATTATTTCCTGTCAATTTATTGCAGCATCTATACGTTCTCTTAGAATTATCGAAAAGAAATGCTTGCTTTATATGGTCCATACAAGCAAACTTCCCTTTCTCAATCTCTAATTTTCCATCAATAATGGAGTTACGAGTACACTTTGAAAGATGAGGAATATGAAATATTTTGAAAACTCTCTGTACATTTACTACAAAGTGGAAGGAAGAAGGTTTTTCATCGGTGGTAACTGAAACTAATGAATTCAAGGCAGTTTTATTCGTACTGCCTTCGTCACAAACTGTTGCTATAATGTTCAATCCTAGTGCTTGTAATTCCTCAATTATTTCTTGTATTAGAAGTTTTAAATTACAGGATTTTACACTATCTTTGGAGAAATAATCTTCAAATCCTGATATCTGATGATAATTGTCCACGCGTGGTGCGTTATGTAGATTGGCGAGTTGGATAAAGAATTCACAATGGAAGATTTGTTTGGAATTTTGAATGTTACTGATTCTTTGAATGAAATATTGGCATTTGAATTTGGAGAATTAGAAGTGGGAATTTGATGATAAGGTGGATTTATAGGAGGTTTAGGAATTGAGAGATGTTTAAGATACATTGATTCCCTAGGATTATTGAAATCTGAAATGACCCTGACATATTCTGAAATCAGAAAACGTTGACGTTGTGGAATCTAAGCCACAAATTTTCATCCAAGTTTCTCTTCTTGAGGGATCTCTGGGAAAATATTTTTTTTTCTTCTGAAGGCACTATTGCAGGACGGATATTTACAAGAATAAGAAATCTTACGAGCAGATGACGACTTCACTGTACTTCCAGACATATTTGAGGAATCATAAGCATAAAATTAAACTAAGAAAACAGTCAACTAGTTTAGGAACATTGACTTAGAATCAATGGCTAGGAACGATACTTTTACCAATAATATTAACTATGTTTAAATAAATACTTACCTGACTAATTACCTGCATACATCGAAAAAAGGCTAACTCCATGCAAACACTCTTTCAATTAAATTTCGGAGGATTTCAATTTTCAATCCTCGATTACAAAAGGGGGCTCAAGAGATCTGAAATACATAATTTGTTTAATTTTTTTTTCAAATAAACTTTATCTTGTCAATCAGGAGAAACTTACGTCGAATCTTATATCCAGGTTCTTGAACAAATAATGATTTCACTTTAGATATATTCAAACTTTGGAAACAATCACGTAATCACCTGGCAAAGTGGCAAAAGTAAACAAGAACTGACTGACAGTTGACACCGGCCACCGGCAAGTTATGCGCATGCTTGGCGGCCATGTTAGGTGGCAACCAATCACAAACTGCTTCCTAAATTTGTACTAGAGTTTCATACCCCTGTGTTCCAGTATGACTTCGCCGTATTTCCTGATATCCTTATGCTCTCTTTGGTTTTTCACTTTATTATATGTTGGATGGCCTGTCTATATTTTTCTTTGCAACTCTTGTACTCTTCTCTTGCGTCCTCATCTTTTTTAACCAAAAATTTGGTATATGTAGCGTCAAGTTGATTTTTCATCTTCATTATTTCCGGTATATTCAATGGTTTTTTCTTCACATTACGTACTTTTATTTCATCAACAGGCATCCATCTATTAACAACATCCAAAAGTTCATCATAAAAAGCCGTGAATGCCTCCTCAGCACCTTTTCCTTCCAAAAAGTTAGCCCAGCATATATTATTCAGTTCTGTCTTCACCTGGTGAGTATTGTTATCATTTATCTGTGTTCTTTTAACCAAGTTGTATTCCTTTGCAGGATGTTTTTTTTGACAGGGACCCAGAAAATTTGTGTTCTGTGATCAGATATGTGCCATTCTGCTGTTCTTGTTTGGAATGTAATATTCCTGTTTACAAATATATTGTCTATACAAGTACTAGTTTCGTTTATTCCTATTTTAGATGACTCATCAAAACAGGGTTCAAGTCCCTCGGTCAGCATCGTACCAATCAATTCTCTCTTCTCCTTTGTATCATTTAGAATATTCACATTGAAGTCGCCGGTCAGTATCATATGCCTACTATTGAATTTTTCTGTAACATAATGTAGAATCTTATTAAGCTTCACAAAGTATTCAGTAACCTTAGTTGTTGGTGATCTATACAGGGTCTTTCACGATGAAACCTCACCCATATCTATACGGGAAACTACTGAACGTATTTTCATGAAATTCAGCACTTATAAGTATTTCACGATGCTGATGAAATCTAAAATATTTTCAAGGCATGAGCACCTCCGGTTTTTCCGGAAATGACGTCAACTTCCGTTTTTCAAATTAGAACACCATTTTTTTATTGCAGAAATAGATTCCTTAGAAAATTTCCAGTTATTTTGATGTAACATTTTTCAGTTTTGGTTGGAAAATTCTCTCTGAGCGGGAAAATTCGAAAAGAAAATCGAAAAAAGAGCTCCGCTGAAACAAGAATAACTTCGAGGTTTTTGGATAGAAAATTTTCATTTTTGGGATTTTTCAAGATGTAAGATTGATGTATCCACTTTAAAAATCGGAATCGCGATTCATGATACAGAGGGTGAAAAAATCGCTTTCAAAGTTAGGGATGACAAAATCGTGAAAAATCAATTTTTTCAAATTAGAACTCCATTTTTTTATCACAGATATTGAATCTACGTTAAAAAATAATGTGAGTGTATGCATCACACCCTTGCCCTAAAGTGGATATTGACTCAGAAAATACTCGTTATTAACGTATATTGAAAAAATCGCTTTCAAAGTTAGGGATGACAAAATCGTGAAAAATCAATTTTTTCAAATTAGAACCCCATTTTTTTATGGCAGATATTGAATCTACGTTAAAAAATAATGTGAGTGTATGCATCACACCCTTGCCCTAAAATGGATATTTTCTGAGTCAATATCCACTTTAGGGCAAGGGTGTGATGCATACACTCACATCATTTTTTAACGTAGATTCAATATCTGCCATAAAAAAATGGAGTTCTAATTTGAAAAAATTGATTTTTCACGATTTTGTCATCCCTAACTTTGAAAGCGATTTTTTCACCCACTGTATCATGAATCGCGATTTCGATTTTTAAAGTGGATACATCAATCTTAAATCCCAAAAATGAAAATTTTCCATCCAAAAACCTCGAAGTTATTCTTGTTTCAGCGGAGCTCTATTTTCGTTTTTTTTTTCGAATTTTCCCGCTCAGAGAGAATTTTCCAACCAAAACTGAAAAATGTTACATCAAAATAACTTGAAATTTTCTAAGGAATCTATTTCTGCAATAAAAAAATGGTGTTCTAATTTGAAAAACGGAAGTTGACTTCATTTCCGGAAAAAACGGAGGTGCTCATGCCTTGAAAATATTTCAGATTTCATCAGAATCGTGAAATACTTATAAGTGCTGAATTTCATGAAAATACGTTCAGTAGTTTCCCGTATAAATATGGGTGGGGTTCCTCGTGAAAGACCCTGTATGTTGCTATGACTACAGAGTTAATGACCTTTACATAAACACCTATGAATTCAGCCTCCTTTTCTACAGAGGAAATATTCAGCTCTTTCAAATTCCCAGTCATTTCTAATCGCTATTAATACGCCTCCGCCTATATAATGCTCTCTACGGAAAAATCCAGCTATATCAAATTGTCCTAGCTTTAACGTCTCAACTTGTGTGGTCTTGAGCCAGTGCTTCGTCATGCACAATAAATATATTTTTTCATCTTCCAAATTCACATTCAGTTGGTCTAATTTACTTGTTAACGATCGTATATTTAAACATATTTGTATTTGCTATTCAAAAAGGATTATAATCCAGATTAACCTGTTTTGTTGAAACGAAAAAACCTGAACTTTCTAACTATTATATTCTCAGGCCAAACATCCGCTTTAATTATTTAATTAATTTATTATATTGTAAGTGATAAGTGATAAAAAATTGCAGGTTATGAATAAATCATTTAACATTCAAGGCATCGCTGTGTTATTTGTCCATAATCGAGCTTTAGCCATTATTCGAAATTTTATGTATACTATACAATGAATACTATTTTTTTTCGAAGTACCTACTCATCAGTTGAAAAAATAGTGAACTGAATACTTTCCAAGTTATAGAGAGAGAACCAAACTTTATTGATCAATACAATCAAACGGCTATCGATTCCAAGTTATATTTTCATAAGAAACATGGTTGCGTCAATCACAGGTAAAGGTAACTGTGTATTAAGGGACATTTGAACTTATACTCCGGCCGACGGCATACATTCTCCATTGAAAAAGTGTGTTTCGTTTTTCCAAGTTCAGCTTTAAATTTTCCACGTAAAGACATTTTTTTTTAATTAAAGTTAAAGGATGTCTTGGGGACAGTCTGATTTATTTTCTTCGAAAAAATCGGTTTTCAACTGCAAAATTAAATCTGAAAGTCTATGAAAATTGACTTCATACCTAATCGTTTTTTGGCGGTTGATTATCATGTTTTGGTGAAAAACTCGTTAGAGTGCCCTCGGCAAAAAAATTTTCTATATTTGAAAAAATTCCATCTGGATAGGTGCCTAAATAATGCAAAAAATGAAGAAATAACTGAAAAAATTTCCAGAAAATGTGAATTCGCAGAGAACTGTCTGAAATTCCAGGAGAACAGTATGCCCCTTTCAATATACAAGGTGTTTCATTGGTGAATAAACATACGGTAACCTGAACTAGAGCTACCCTAGACGAGTCCTAAATACCCATATATCAGCGGTTCTCAAACTTCTTTGGGGGCGGAACCCTTTTGACAAGCAAAAAACTTGACGGAACCCTACAATAAAAAAATAGTTTTTGAAAGTGTATTCTATACTAATAAGTGTATTGAAAGTACAATGTAACAGTTTTTAATTATTACTTACTTTACCACATGTTACCACACGTTAGTTGAAATACTAATTCTCTCGTGTATCAGTTGATTTCTCACAATATTTTGTAGCAATTAAATCATTCCAAGAAAAAAATTAAGAAAATTTATTTGAAAGTCGAAACATATTCTCGTTTATTTAACTACCCATCTATTGTTCACGAGTTAGCCAGTATTCTGCTCGAATCTCCAAGTGTTATTTTATAATCAACAACTATTTTGAAGGAATAGAATAAAATGTCTTAGCTTCTTCAGTTATATTGGAACCATTAATTAATTATTCCCGGTGACATGTTTCGACTAAATAGTAATTTACGTAACAAGTCCGGAAAATAGTGTTTTTTTGGACGAATAGACAAAATTCTAGGACGAGCCGGAGGCGAGTCCTGGAAGTCTGTGAGTCCAAAAAAACTATTTTCGGGCGTGATACGTACAATATTTGTTCTGTATTCGCGTATGTGGTTCAACAACTTTTCGGAAGACCCGCATACTTGCCCAGATTACTATGAAGTCGTCGGGTACATGTGTCTGATGACACTTTTTACTTCCGAATTTTGCGTTTTTAATTCGGTTTTTGAATGTTCCCAGAACACGAGAATTAGAATTATAACTGCCTCCGTCGCATCGTAAAAGTTTCTATCAAGTGCCACCGTCGCAATTTTAGAAATCAATCTCTACCTTATGATCAAGACTTTTATAGTTTTTAGTTTTAGTTAATAAGTTTAGTGTAAGCACATTTTTTTGGACTCTTTGGAGCGTTTCCCCTGCAAAGTGAACAACAGAATCCCAGGCTTCAAAGGGGCCCCTTCAACGGTCACCGACGAAGAAGTCGTCTTAGAGGACATCGATCACTATATTCTGGTAAGTCTGGTGCAAGTATTGAATATAAATATCTCCCTGTTTCGGAGTCAAGAATTGGGTCGAACATTTTTTTGTACAGTCTACTTAGTGAACCACATACGAGCTACGGTTCAAAATCAGAGGATATTCTTCCTCGAATATTTCACAATATTTTTTCGGCAACCGTGTAGAATTACAAATAAATGAGACGACACATTTCTTTATTATACATTTTGATTCTTATTTGACTTAAACACAACAGAATTGTCATCCGTTATTTCGTTGCTATTGTGATGATCATGACAATGACAACAATGACATGAAAGTACGTACTTTCCGGACTAGGCCGGAAAATGATACTTTCCCAAAGAAATAGCGTCCGGGAAGTGGATACATCCCGGACGGTTGCCGAAAAAAGTCATTTTCAAACCATAAAATCTGAAATTTTACAAGACTTAACAAAACTGAGTAGGCTGCCTGAATTGGAAAAATCACTCAAACAACCAGATAGAAAACAAAATTTTCAATAAACAATTCAAACAATAATTGATACGTGAAATTTAGGGAAACAAAAAACAAAGAACTGAACGCTTGATTAGGTACTTACAGATTTTATGGTTTGAAAATGACTTTTTAGTCGAAACATGTTACCGAGAATAATTAATTATTTAATTAATGGTTCCAATATAACTGAAGAAGCTAAGACATTTTATTTTATTCCTTCATATCTACGATTCTTCTCATGGGTTTTTACGAATTAAAAACTATTTTGACTTCTGTTCGATCGGATACGGTATTTTTGCAAATATTCCGAAGAAGAAAATTATATTCACGCAAGAATTAAGCGAAAGCAAGAAAATGAATCTGAAAATAAGCGCCATTTGTCACGTAGAGACGTCATGCGCCAACCTATTCAAAACTCGTTCATCAAGTGATCTTATCTTGTGTGTTTTAGTATCATGGTCCTAGGACCTAGGGTCCTAGACTTGATCTCGAACATTCTCAAAATACAAGAATCGGCGATTTTGATAAATAAAAAGCGCTTACGAATAAACGTTCGACCAGGAGGTGGTGTTTTGATTTTTTTTTTCTAAATTCTTGCGGAACCCCTACAGGGGTATCGCGGAACCCTAGGGTTCCGCGGAACACACTTTGAGTATCACTGCCATATATGATAGGTCTAATCTATTCCATAACCGAGATACAGGCTGGTTTATGTATTCACCAAAAATTTCATTTCCTCATAATTTTTGAACCAACCAGTATAGTCGGTTAATATTTGGAACGTATATTAAAGCAGCATAAAGAGATTATTCTTGAATTGAAAGATCGCTTGAGACAACATGTTGAAGCAAAAGGTACTCGTTTAAGAAGATACAACGAGTTGTCGGAGCGAAAACAACAGAGCACCGAATTTGCAAAGAATCTACAAAAACCAAACGTAATCTCCGCCAATTTGCAAGCTGAAATCAGCAGAAACGGCAATACTGGAGCTCCTTATGGTCGGAAAATGAACAAATCCAAAGAAATACTGGCTGGCTATGGGACATCGAGCAGCGGACACAGAACTCATTGAAATGAAAACGGATCATTTCGCAGTCGAGGAAATCTCCAAACAAATTACTTTACTCTTTCATTGTCAAATTAAAGCAAGTAGTAACTGGAAATCGCCTGGACGTGACCGACTTCACAAATTCTTGGTAAAAAAGTTTTCAGCATGTTACCCAAGTTTTTCGGAGACACTGAAAGGCTCTTGCAAAATTGCTACTTTCCTTACCTAAGGCAATACCTACATGCTTTAAAAAACCGGAGATCTCATCGAACCAGATGACTACAGACCAACGTGATTTATTCCGCTCCTCAATAATGCGATATACAATAATACTTGTGTTACCAATACTATTTTGGAGGAAGAACGAGAAGGCTGCACTCGAGGATCAGCAGGATGCAAACATCAACTAACCATAGATGCTGTAGTTTTAAAACAAGCCCAGACGGGAAAAAGAAATTCAAATGTATGTTACATCGATTATTATAAGGCCTTCGATGCAGTGTCCCACTCCATGATTGGAGGCATATCAAATTACAGGAGATTCGAAAGATTTGTCCGAAACTAACATCTTATGAGTGAATGGATAACAAATATCCTAATCAATAACATCAACGCTGGAAACATAAAAATATCAAGAGGAATATTTAAAGGCGATGTACTGTCACCGATGTGGTTCTGTATGGCTCTGAATAACACAAATAGGGGGTACAGACTTGCAATGGGGGACCCGAAAAAATATCCCATTTTTTGTATATGGACGATCTCAAACTCTTCAGCGAGAACTAAATCCAGCTTCAATCCCTCATAGATTTAGTACGCACCTTCAGTAGCGACATTGGCATGTCCTTTAGTCTCAATATGCGCTATGATCAACATCAGGAAGGGTGAAGTGGAGAACACTCAGGAGGGGTTTCAAGACATTTGCAATATGTTTCCAGGAGATACCTATAAGTAACTAGGCACACCACAGAATCAAAGAATTGATAACACGCGTTTGAAAACAGAGTTTATGGCGACATATAAGAACAGGGTTACGAAAGTGCTCAATACCAAGCTGTCTCCAAGAAACCAGATCGATGCGTTGAACTCTTGGTCTACACCAGTTCTCACCTACACTTTCGGAGTCTTGAAGTGGTCAGGATGATCTGAATGAGTTGGACCGACTCACCCGCCGCCCTATGACAAAGTTCCGATGTCTGCACAAAAATGCGAACAACCTAGTTGACAACCAAGTTGATCGTCTGTGGGCCGGTTGGTCTTCGGTATCAACCAACAACCGGCTCACAGATGATCAACTTCGTTGTCAACTAAGTTGTTCGTCTGTAGGCCGCTTAAGTGAAAAGGCTTCATCTACCTAGAAGTGATGGAGGACGAGGTTTGCGGAACATCTGCAGAACCCAGGAAGAAAACTTGAAGCAGCGACTGCTCGAGTCTGAAGATAACCGATGAAATTGGTGACAACAGAGGATAAGGGATACTCACCTCCGAACCTACAACATAGAGAAGTGACGTTCGATAACACTACCAGAAGCGAAAATAGAAGTATACTAGTGTGCCAGCAGATCTAACTTGTAGATAGATCCTCCATGTAGGTTGATTTGCATTTGTCAGTGCTACGCGCGAGTAGGAAATAATTTTGAGAGCTCTGTCAAAGAAAAAGAAATTCATAAGGCGCATTCGGTATTACCAATCCGGGAGTGGAGCGAGAGAAAATGGACACAGAACATATAATAATTCGGATCTCTCTCTCTCTCTCTCTCTGGCTGAAAGAGGGAAAGAGAGAGAAATCCATATTTAAAAGATGTTCTGTGTCCGTTTTCTCTCGCTCGACTCCCGAGTTGGTAATAACGAACGCCGTACATAAATTATGTAAGGATAACTTAGATTATATATCCCTGAATATATCAGGGATATATAATCTAAGAAGGATAATCTGTCAACTCTTTGCGTTCTACCAATGCATGTAAAAGATCTGCGATTTTCATCAGTGGGAATTTCTTAAGATGTCTTTCGAAAGCAAATATATAAAATAATTACTCGATTTATTTCATTCTGATAATAATAATACAATAATAACAATGATAAGAATTCTTTTTAACCAATAATAAAAAACAGAGAAATTAACCTATACATAATCATCTATAATAATCAATAGAATGCTCATTGGCGTTTACAAATTTCACAATTCGCTGAAAAATTCTATACTTTCATTGAAGGATACAGTGTACCTCCCTCACGCTCTCCTAAAAATTTTTCATTCTTCTTCCAGAGGTCCGTGTCTAAAAAATACAGAATTAACATGATGAAATCAAAAAAGAAAATAATCTTACGTTTTAGTTTGAAAACATTTCTTATTGTCCTTCCTGTTTTTGGGTTCGCACCGATCATTATGAAATGTGAGGGATGAGATTATCGGATTCAACAAAGAAATGATTGCGAATGATTTTTTAAATTCAATATGGTGCGGAAAACTATATTTTTGGTGAAAACTTTTTTCGATTTCTTCAGTAATTTACCATGTTGTCCCGATGCAACCACTTGAACTTTTACTGAATCGCAATTGCGAACTCTTGAAAATGCAACGTAAAGTTGACCGTGGGAAAAAACGGGTGTTTCAAGATAAATACCTACTTTATCGAATGTTTGCCCCTGTGCCTTATTGATGGTGAGGGCGAAACATACCTTTATTGGAAATTGTCTCCTCTTTAGAACAAACGGTATATGTTGGTCGGAAGAAGTCAAATCCATTCTAGGAATAAGAACTAACTTTCCTGAAAAACGCCCCGTAACAATTTTAGCTGTTAAAAGAACATCGGTAACAGCCACCACTATAAGTCGGGTACCGTTCATTAATCCATCAGCTAAAGATAAATTTCGCAGAAGTATAACTGGCACACCGACTTTGAGTTTGAGTTCGTGAAGCGGCATTCCACAAGGTGTTATAGTGTTGAGATATTCTTCTGGAAAATTAGCAACCTCATCTTCTTAATATGGAATGGAAAAATATACCACAAACTAAACACTGAAAGAATGGCACTCACCTCATATGTGTGTTATACTATCTCACGAAACGAATTCACTTTCTGGATACGAAACTACCGTGCACTCAGGCGAGCGAACAGTGTTAAACAGAGTAGAAAAGTATTTTGTATTCCATGAGGAAGGGTAGGTACTTAGGGATTCTTGCAGACGCCAAAGAGGAAAAACGGAGTGGAGACCACCAGTGGCGGCTCGTCGGGTGAGGCAAGTGAGGCGGCGCCTCACCTATCATTTTATCATTTTCCTCACAATCTCAGAAAAATAAAAGAACAGGGAGCGAACACCAAAATATTAAAATATGCACCATATCTAATCAAAATCAGCAATAATTTTCTTCGCCGCCACTGCTCAATAACATCCCATGAGGACGCAGAGGCGACGATGAACATCGTCTCATCCAGTTCAAATTCGAAACAGCCGACGGAATCCGAAGGAACTCGAAGGTGTCGCTATTTTTCGATCTTTGAGGCGACGATCTCATCGTCTCTATCCAGTCCAAATTCGAAGCAGCCAACCGAATCCGAGTGACGGCAAAGGAACGCGAAGGAGCGCGAAGTTGTCGGTATTATTCGGTTTTTGAGGCGACGCAACTATCGCCGATCGGACCTTTCCGTGATTCTACAGGATTCGAGGATAGGTTCAATAGATGTCGCCACTCCCCATCTGCTGATTTGTTTATGTAATCCACCTGCAACTTGCAACATCGTCTGCTCATGTTCAGTTGAGTTACAGCATTTCATATCGTTCGATATTTCGATTATTTCTTTGAATTATCTCATATTACTTTCGTTGTGGTTTAATTAAGAGTGTAATTGAGCGATAATCCTACAGTTGAGTAGTTTGAATATTGAGTTATGCATAACCCAAATAAATATTGCCCTTGAGAGGTTACAAGGAAAGCGTAATGAAAATTCTGTAAAGCAGATTTTCGAAAAATCAAAGGCACTCACAGGAATACCTTTTGACCGAGAAAAATATAATTTGAACGCAGTTGAACTATTTGAAAAATATAAACGTTTATTTTATGAAATTTTAGATTGTATCATTCACCAAATAAAAATTAGGTTCAAGAATGTGAGTGCAAGGCCGTAGCTAGAAAAAAATTTCGGGGGGGGTCCATCCGAGGCCGTAGCTAGAAAAAAATTTCCGGGGGAGGGGGGTGTCCGTTGAAATGAGCTCTAGAAAAAATTTCGGGGGGGGGTCCGGACCCCATCGGACCCCCCCCTGGCTACGGCCTTGTGTGAGTGAGATTAAATTTTTAGGATTACTTGATAGGACCAAATATCAATTATTTTCATCAGAGTTAAAACATATTTGCAGAATACGATATTCCAAGATAGACTCTCGGCTCTCGCAATGATGTCAATAGAGAAGGCATTGTTTGTCGCCATCAGCGAAGATAATGGTCAATTTTTTGAAGACATTATATAGATAAATTTAATTTATAAAAAGTGATATTATGGCGCATTTCCGAAATTCTCATTTTTCACCTTTTATTTTTTTTAAATTGAATCTACTACTGAGTACACCTCTGAGGATTTCTCGATAAAAAAGTTACTGTTATTATACTGAATAACATTGAATAATACTGTTCTCTCTCAGTAGTTAGATATGAAAATTATGTTGTAGTCAACCACTATGTATAAAATTTTTTTATATAATCGCCTCACCAGCTCACGAGGTCACGAGCCGCCACTGGAGACCACTTGTCTGCACATCTGTTCTCTGGCTCCTGCAAGAATCCCTAATCCTTTATTACTTTGTCATTGATGTATACAAAATCCGTTTCTACTCTGTTTATTGCACTATTTGTCCTTGGTACCGTCCGCTTGAAACCATCATATTATCATGAAAATTGTTCATATTTATTGCTTTAATTGCAATCAGGAAAGGTACTTAAGGATTAGGGTTTCTTGAAGGCACCAGCTGGTTCACAGTCCGTTTTAACTCTCTAGAGAGTTGAAACGGACTGTGAACCACTTATTTGCATACCTGGTCCCTGGCGCCTGCAAGAATCCCTAATCCTTTAACTACCTACTACCCTTTCTCATGGTATACAAAATCCTTTTCTACTCTGTTTATTGCACTGCTAGTCCTCGGTACCGTCCGCTTCAAACTGTTAAAATTTAAAACGTATCTCAAACAATGAGCATTATACTTTAATTATATCTAATCGAAGCAATAGTATGCTGCGGCGTTTCCCTGATCAAAGGTGTCATGGATAACAAATTTGAGTGAGCCATATTCGTATAAATACCATATATAATTCATATAATTCCCAATCAAGAATACTGGAAATTTTAGTCTTATCGCATATATCAAATCAAATGAGCATTCATGTTTGTATCTGTCAATGCGAACGATAGAACCAACTTTATATTGATGTTTTAATCATCTTTAAAATAGCTTTAAAAAAATATTCTGTATATAGGTACATTTTTCAATAAACATGCTGATTGCTTTAAAATGAACAAAGCAGTTGAGTTAGAGATATTTCATTATGAACATAAGATGTGGTAAGCCTTGATTCCATTAGCTTTCAGGTAAAATCAAAACAGCTTGAAGATATGATCAAATCAAAAGCACTTCGACCAAGATAAATCATTACTGGATGGAAATGATCCTTTATTACAATGGGATCCTTGGGCTATAGTGACTGTACGATTCTTTTTAAACATACCATCATTATATTATATTAGGTATATCAAATGATAAAATTTCTACTCAATTACTTCCTTGATGTATAAAAGAAGATATTTATGTCTGAATTCTACCTGATAATGATAACAGAATAGTATTTTTAGTTTTGTCTGAAAATATATTATTGAAAACTTCGTTGCACTAAGCTTTCGGAAGAAAAAATCCTGGCCCATTCAATGTTTGATGCACTGAATTGTTTCAAGATATAAGATGTGTGTACCTATCATTAACGATACTATAAACTCTTCTTCGAATTTAGGAAAGGATAAGTCGAGTAGCTAACTAATTCTTTACATATGCTTAAGATTCAATTGTCATGAGATGCTCGTAAATACTGAATTCTTGAAAAATTGTCACTATTGCCAACCAATTTGATTTATCGAAGTTCGACTGTATAATATTATTGAAAACACCGTTGCACAAAGCTTTCGGAAGGAAAAATCTTGGCCCAGTCAACGTTTAATGCACTGAAATGTTTCAAGATATGAGATATGTACCATAAACAATAACAATAAACTCTTTTTTGCATTTATGAAAGAATATGTCGAGTACCTAACTTATTTTTCACATATGCTTAAGTTGGATTCAATTGCCACGGGATGCTCAATAATACTGAATTCTTCAGAAATTGTGGTAATTATTCATAATTCTATACATTTCATCTGGAAACATGTGCATAAGCAAGCAAATAACATAATATATCTATATGCTATTCAGATGTCACTGAAGTGTCCATAAAATACATCTGATTATTATTTCTAGATTTCATAACATCATATCATAATATGCATAAAATGAGTAGATGCAGATGCATCAGATCAATTTGTGTAGCCGTCCTTGACTTCTATAACCTCACTTCCATTGAATATAAACATAATATTTTTCCAAACAATTGACACTACTAAAACGTCGGTTATGAAGGCACTTATGTGTAACAACTCAATGTAGTCAATTTTCTCATAGGAACGTGAAATAATTTGAAATAATTAAAATTTCCCGAGAAATTTCTCCAAATGTCAGATAGAATTTGTTAGAAATGTCAATTGGAAATGTCTATCAGTCTATCATCTGAAGTTTGGGCATGTTCCGAAAAGACCCTCCTGAATTAATTCTTATGATATTCTCCGAATGATCCAAAGTCAAGCTTAGTATTCCAGCCTAGATTGAAACCATTATTTTTATATGAATTATAATTATGCATAAAAACTTGGCTTGGCTTCGAAATAACATTAAACCCGAATGCAAGTATGGAACATGGCCGAAACATGGCGGCAACCGAACAGCTGATCGTTCATGTCAAAATATTCGGCGTTCGAAGGTTTGTTTACAAAATGTCGAATTTTCTATCTGATTTTCCAAGGAAACAGCCCAACGTCAGAAATCGAAAAGCCAATCGGGGGCAGACCGATTCTTCCTCTTTCGATTCGTATCTAAAACTCCCGTCTAGGATATCTGGAGCAAAAGCCTTTAGCTGAAAATATGTGGTACCTTTTCGCGATTTTTGCCGAATTCGCGATATTCGATATAAAAATTAACGTACTTCCCGACCACGTAAAAAGACGAAACATACCTCAAAAGAAGCACCTGTCCTTCTACTTTCTTTTTCTATATCGTTTGTCCTCTCTCGTGGTCCCCTTTTCGAGCTGGGACCCTTTCTTCGGACCTACTTTTTGACAATTTAGGCCACGCCCCCCGACCGAAAAGTGTAAAATACGTTTAGTATATAGAATGAAGGAAACAAGCTTCGCCAGGCAGATTTCCCAAACACCTAGATGGGGAAAATGTCGATAAATTATAGCTTCTTTGTCGTGGTTGAATGCGGAACAATTATTATTATTATTATTATTATTTGTTCGATAAGAGTAGAGGTTAAACCTATAAACTCATTACAAAATTTTGAAAATAGAATGGAAAACACTTAATTATGTAAAAGAGAAAAAAAAAAATCAATATTGCCTACAGAAAAGAAAAAAAAATATTCTGTGATCATACAACATCAAAATATGGCATCTAGTCTATTTTTGAAGGCATTGACACTTTCCGCACTCACAACCGCTGCTGGTAGCCGATTCCAGTCCTCAAACACTCTGTTACACAGGAAGTTCTGACGTTGAGAAGTTCTAAACCTTTCCTTGGCCAACTTGAATTCGTGACCTCGTAAATGATTCACATTTTTCTCGAAAATATGTTGAAGGTTGACTCCAAAAAAATTGTGCATTGCACGGTAAGTGACGATCAAGTCACCCCTTCTTCTGCGATCTTCAAAAGTTGTCAACCCGAACATTTCCAGTCGGTCGGGGTATTCAGGTCGCACAATTCCAAATGGCAATCGCGTATTCCATCTTTGGACCGATTCCAGCAGATTCTGGTCGCTTTTCAGAGAAGGAAACCACACAGGACCCGCATACTCCAGATATGGTCGAACATAGATCTCATAGAGCGACCTATACACGGAAACACTACAGCCCCTGAAGGTCCGACTAATGAGGTATGTTATTTGCCTCGCTTTGGAGGTGATGGATGCGACATGAGGGGACCAGCTGAGATCGTTACTTATAGTCACACCCAGATCGCAATGTTGATCAACTCTGGTAAGCTGATGACCGTCTATGGTATAGGGTATTCTAGGATTGTTCCCGCCTATATGAAGTACGCAGCATTTATTGATGTTGAGTGGCAAAAGCCAATCCTGACTCCATCTACACAACACATCCAAGTCCTCCTGCAAGGTACCTCCGGAGTTTATGGTCGGATTGTTGTACAGCTTCGTGTCATCCGCGAACAAGGCACATGGAGAAGTGATAAGCCTTGGTAAATCGGACGTGTAGAGCAGGAAGAGAATGGGACCGAGCACAGATCCCTGTGGCACACCACTCAAAACCATTCTATCCGACGATGAAAAAGTCCCACCCACTCTGACACGACATGTACGATTGGAGAGGAAGGCCCGTATCCACGATAACAACTCGCCCCTAATGCCCAGATGATCGAGCTTCGCCAGAAGACGCCGATGTGGTACGCGATCGAAGGCCCTAGAGAAATCAAGGTATATGACATCAGTGGGGATATCGCGATCTGCGGAAGCGGTCCAGTCATTGATGCAGGTTAATAAATTGGTGATGGTAGAGCGTTTCGGAAGAAAACCGTGTTGTTCATCAGGGATGATCTTGTTAGAAAGTGCAAAGTGAATAAGCCTGTCGCATATAATTCTCTCAAGAATCTTGGATACTGGGGAAGTCAAACTTATAGGTCTATAATTATTAGGTGATAATTTATCCCCTTTTTTGAAAATTGGCGTGATCGAAGCCTTAAGCCAGTCTGCTGGTAGAATAGAAGCCTGTAGTGATTCTTGAAAAATGAGGGACAGGGGATAAGCGATCGCAGAAGCACAACGTTTGAGCAAGAGTGGAGAGAGGCCATCTGGACCAGGCGAACATGTTTCCCTGATGTTGAGCAGATGATGCAGCACTTCCTCCTCGTCCATTTTTATTCCATTTATGCAGGCTTGAGTTCTCGGCACTTCTAGTGAGGGTGGAGGACCATCAGCTTCCACGACATAGACAGACTCAAATGCCCCCGCCAAGATATCAGCCGACTCCAGAGGGCTTCGGGCGATCTCTCCATCAGGCCCTCTAACAAGAGGTATAGCAACTTTGGAATTCATGTTGGCTCTGACATATTTAAAGAATTTTTTCTTGTTCTTCGACGTAACCAAGTCAGATTCAAAGGAGCTTTTAGAAGCTCCAATGAAGGTCGACACGAAATTTGAGTACCTTCTGTGGTTTTGGTAGTCATTCACGGATCTACTGCGAAGATATCGTTGCCAAAGAGATTTTTTGCGCCTCAGCATTTTCATGATATCCTGATCTATCCATGGCTTCAGAGGGCTGCATCTAATGACACTCAATCGACAACAACAAGAGACAGCACCCCTGATCTCACCGATGAAGTTATCCCACATGTTATCAACACCCACAGCACTGCCAAACATTTCCCTCCAGTCTCTCGCGCAAAGGTAGTCAGTTACCCCAGCATAATCAATAATCTGTAATTGTATCTTGAAACTGAGAGATTTCTGACGGAAATCCAAGATCGAGTTTTATGAACTCACAACCACGAAATTGTTTGGAGATAGACGTGGAGGACAGACGCCGGTTGCCGAAGCCCTGCCGACAACGCATATCTGGGCCGACACAACAAACTTGCAAAGATTGTTCACCAGCAGTTAGCACTAAAACATGGTTTATTGAATACTTGTCCGCCATATTACATATTATCAACCCGCATCGGTGTTGGAAACGGACAGGACGGTTCTCTATTGGGACAGAAGAATAACAACAGACAGAACTGTGGACTTCAATAGACCGGATCTGGTACACATTGAGAAGGACCACAAGTATTGGATTGATGTGGCAGTACCATTCACTCATAACATCGGAAGAACGGAGTCCGAAAAAATAACGAAGTACGAGAACTTGGCCATAGAAATGAAGAATATAGGGTGTCTCAAGTTCGAGTGCCTATTAGACGTTTCTGGAGAACTAGACATATTTGAAATCTGAAAATTGGGATTATGATATTGTTCGAAATTCTCTACAGAGCTAAAATATTTTCGAAGCCCAAAAACTTCCGGTTATACAGGAAGTGAAAATAAATTCGACGAAAAATTTTTTTTTCAAGTTTTCCATTCCTGGTATGATCGAGTATTCAATAGTGAATACATTTCTGTTAAAACCATTGTATTAAATCGAATAGTTTTCAAATTATCCAAAAAAAACTGGAAAAAAAGTCAATATGTTCAGTCAGTAATATGTTCATTATTCTTATTTTAAATATCCTGAGCATAAACCGTTTTTAGAACATCGAAGAGGAAGGATGTGAAAAGGTCAAGCATCTTTTGGATTTCAAAAATATCATCACAGGGTGTTTCAAATATTGTGTTGAAAATTGTGATCTCAAATTGGCCATAACTTCTGTTTTTCGAATTAGAACCCTATTTTTTTATAATTGTGTTGTATTCTGCGGTCAAAAATAATGATAGTTTTCTCACATGATTATGCTCCTAAATTCAATAATTTCTGAGTTATTTGAGATTTTCTGGATTTATGTAGTACGTAGAGTCAAATTCTTCGAATCTGATTCATAAGGATATTCTGTGAGCATAGAAGATAAATCATCCCATTCATAATTCACAAGTGTCAGACTCAGACAGGTCTTATTGTTAGTCGTTATGAAATTTTTTGATTTCACAAAATGAATCGTTGCTATTCTAATAATGAGATTTTGGATTTATTTCTTATTGTATTTTTCCAATTGTATACGCAATACACATTCAAATGCACTTTATGATATTGTTTATTTCAAATCCATGGTGGATGACACAAAATGTTGAGTATCCAATGAGAAGTATCCCCATTTTTTCTACAATTTCTGAAAAGATGTTTCAAACTTTCCAAATTTTGGAATGTAAGAGCCCCTAAAGAATACAAAAAAAGGGCAGTTGATGAAATTAGTATTTCGACTTATTTCGAAGCGAATGAGAATTCATCTCTTCAATAGGAAACACATTAAATAGATTCGCTCTCTCAGTACACCGAATTATGATTATAAATAAATTATGATAATAAAAATAAAAATACGTTTCAAAACTCAAATTAACAAAATAAATGATCAGGTAAGAGTTTCAATATGGTAACCATTTTGTTCCACACACTTTCGAATACGTCTTGAAACACCTCGGTTAGTCGCTCGCTCAATTTCCTCCCCCTTTAGTGAGTGGAAAGCTTCCTCCACACGCCGTTTCAAATCTTCTTTGCTTTCAATAGGAGATTCATAGACTATGTTTTTTATTCTACCCCATAAATAAAAATCTAAGGGAGTAAGATCGGGAGATCGTGGGGGCCAAAACAGTGAAGAACGGCGTCCGATCCACCGATTACCAAACATCGCATTCAGTTCTTCAGACACCTCGTGCCTTTTGTTGTTCACTCTGAATTGCATTTTATTTTGCTCATTATTATTATGTATACTTGTATAATTTTTGGGTGATAAAAACAATAAAGTTATTAAAGGTTATTATTAACTATGTGCCGGAGCCCCATCCAATTGATAATATGCGGTAGTCGACATACTCAACGGCAGTTCATCCAAAAACTCAGAAACAAAATTTCTCAGGATTTCCAAAAATTTTTCTGTATTTAAATTTTCTTCATAAATGTAGTACCGCACTTTATTGTTCATCAAAAGAGCAAACACATTAAAACTAAATTTGTTCTGGGGGTTTCTTTGTCTTTTTCTATGAGGATTTTCACTTCTCCAAATGTGGCAATTCTTTCTATTAAATAGTCCTTCATTATTGAATTTTGCTTCGTCCGTCCAAATGATCTTTTTCAAAAAATTTTCATCATTTTCAAGTTTTTCTAATATTCCTCTACAAAAATTTAACCTTTTTATGTAGTCACCTGGTTCTAATGTATGAACTGTCTCATATTTGTAGTCATGCATGTTGTGTTTTTTCAAAATTCGGTGCACTGAATTTCTGTCTAAATCGATTTCATGAGCTGCACTTCGAATATGTAGATGCATTTTCATTCGCTTCGAAATAAGTCAAAACACTAATTTCATTTTCCACATCATCAACTACCCTTCTTTTGTATTCTTTAGGGGCTCTTACACATCCAAAACTTTGAAAGTTTGAAACATATTGTGACAAGTACGGCCCTGTGCGCTACGGCTCGATCGAGAAGTTTCTGGAAACGCGTGGCGTCATAGCGGCCGCGAATGTTTCGCGAAGTTTCTAGACGGGTCCGGACTTAGCGAGAAACAATCGGCGTTATGCATATAAGGGGCCCATCGACGATGAGAGATTCATTCAGTTAGAGACAAGCGACCAGTGAAGATAAATTGTGCCAAATAAATCAGTAGAAATAAATTGTACAGACTTTTGTTAGAATAAGTTCATTAGTAATTAATTATTAGTGTTATAAGTAGTGTAAATAAATAGTTTAATTATCCCGGACGTTTTAATAACAAAGAAAACGTTACATTGGTGTCAGGTGTGGGGTGGATTCGAATGCCGATAACCAGATCACAAAAAGAGAAAATGGACCAGGCGAGTATGGAATTTTTCAAGCAAGCCTTTGAACAAATGAGCTTGAAAATGGATAAAATGGAAAATAAGGTGGAAGAAAAAATGGATGAAATGGAAAATAGGGTGGTGAGTCAAATTGCAAGTTCATTGGACGAGAGAATGGAAGCTATCAAGGAAGTAATAATAGACGAAGTTAATGAAAAATTCGATAAGGTTGACGAAAAATTTGAAGAAGTCAATGAAAAATTTGAGGAAATATCAGGAATAATTGAACAGCATGCCAAGTTCATAGAGTCCCTGAAAAGAACTTCGAATAGAAAAGAAAGTCCAGCTTCACCATCTTATAGTTTCGTGAAATCGGAAAACAACACAGAAAGTGGTAAAATGAAGATCAAGCCACCAACATTTGATGGAAAAGTTCCTTGGTCGACATATCAAAAACAATTTGAAGCTGCTGCGTTGGCAAACAGTTGGAGCGACAACGAAAAAGCCACAGCATTAATAATAGCTCTACGAGGAGATGCACTCAACATTCTGCAGACAATACCGGAAAGTCAACAGGCCTGTTACGAAGTTTTAACATCCAAACTTCAGATGAGATATGGCGATGCTCACCTACAGCAAGTTTACCATGCTCAAATAAAGAACCG
This sequence comes from Adalia bipunctata, assembly GCA_910592335.1. Lineage (NCBI taxonomy): Eukaryota > Metazoa > Arthropoda > Insecta > Coleoptera > Coccinellidae > Adalia > Adalia bipunctata. The sequence goes on along the minus strand of OU342950.1, from coordinate 47,494,414 downwards.
GGTGCAGAAAGCAGGAGAAAATCTCCAGGAATTCGAGGCCGATGTTGCCAGATTAGTGAGGCTGGCTTATCCATCTGCTCCAGACAGTTTCCTTGAACAGCTATCAATCCAGACGTTCGTCGACGGGATCAAGGACAGCGAAGTTCAACAAGCCTTGAGACTTGCCCGGCCTAAAACCATCGATGATGCTTTAGCTCATGCTTTAGAATTCGAGGCAGCGAAACAGGCGTCGCATAGAGGACACGTTCGTGTGAGACAAGTCCAAGAAGCAGAGCGACCGGTTGAGGAAATCATCCGAGAAGAAGTTAGCAGATTATTGAATGCCAAGAAAAAGGATGTTGTGTGCTGGTATTGCAACAAAAGTGGGCATTTCAAGCGAAATTGCCCAAGGATCGAAAAAGAGCCACAGCAGGGAAACTAAAAAGGGTCGGTGATAAGGGGCATAAATCGACCCAGGCTAAAAATGCCCCTGAAGTGATAATCCGGGGAATCATGTCCACAGATTTAACCAGCATATTTGTTCCTGGAAAGATAAACGATCGAAGCATGAAAATACTGGTGGACACAGGATCGACTAGAACCATTGTGCGTCCGGAAATAGCCGAAGGATTGAAGAGTCGTCCAGCTATGATCAAACTCCGAACTGCGTCTGGACAAGAAATACCGACTTATGGATCAGTCATCTCCACCATTGAATTGGGTAGCAAGGTAGTCAAGCATGAAGTTCTTGTAGCCGAAATTACAGAAGAAGTTATCCTGGAATTGGACCTTGTGAAGAAACTTGGATGCCAACTGGATATGAAGAAAGATGTTCTTCGGCTGGGTATTGAAGAGATTCCGTTCAATGATGTGGATGACAGGACATATAAGATCCGACTGACCGAGGACATCACGTTGCCAGGACGGACTGAAGGCATAGTGACTGGTGAATGTGAGAATATTACAAGAAATGGCTGCGTTAGAATTATCGAACCCTCAGACGATGGGATAATAGCCAAAGGACTATTACTTGGGAAGACATTGGTAAGGTTGAGAGACAGCATTCCCATCCGATTACTAAATGTGAACATGTTTCCAGTCACCTTGAAGAAGAACACCTTGCTTGGACATGGGGTACCAGTGTACCATATTTCTGGTGGGATGGGTACTGCAGAAGTTCCGCAGACACAGAAGAATACCGAAGAGCTGGTCGCCCTTCTCACTTCAAAATGTCAAGACCTTAACCAGTGTCAATTGGCCGAAGTCAGAAAATTGATCCAGTCCTTCTCTGACGTCTTTGCCACTAGCGAAAGAACAGGAACGACCGATGTTGTGCAGCATAAAATCAATACAGGTGATGCACAACCCGTCAGGCAACACCCCAGACGTCTTCCGCTGGCAAAGAGAGAAGAAGCCGAACGGATCATTGAAGACATGGCGAGAGAAGGTGTCATTGAACCATCCAATAGTCCCTGGACATCGCCTGTAGTGCTGGTGAAGAAGAAGGATGGGTCCACCAGGTTCTGTGTAGACTATAGACAGCTCAACCAAGTTACGAAAAAGGATAGCTATCCCTTACCAAGAATTGATGACACACTGGATACACTCTCGGGATCTCATTGGTTCTCTACCTTGGATTTGAAGAGTGGGTATTGGCAAGTTGGTTTGGATCCAAAAGACAAAGAGAAAACTGCCTTCAGTATTGGAACGGGCCTGTGGCAATTTAAGGTTATGCCTTTTGGATTATGCAACGCTCCGGCCACATTTGAGCGTTTAATGGAAACTATATTAAGAGGACTCTCCTGGAAGACTTACCTGGTGTATTTAGATGACGTGATAGTTGTGGGAAAAACATTCCAAGATCACCTGCACAACCTATCCGAGGTCTTCCAGAGTCTACGTGGGGCCAATTTGAAGCTAAGTCCCAAGAAATGCCATCTATTTCGAGCAGAGGTGAAATATTTAGGACACGTAGTTTCTCGGAGGGGTGTGAAAGTTGACCCAGACAAGATCAAGGCGGTACAGGATTGGCCCATATCGAGAGACAAGACTGAGTTACGAAGTTTCCTAGGCTTGTGCACTTACTACAGAAGATTTGTGCCTGGATTCGCCAACGTTGCCTAACCACTGACAAAATTAACGGAAGATGGGCAGGAGTACATTTGGTCTGATGATTGCGCTGAAGCCTTTGATCGATTGAAAAAGGCTCTGGTCACAGCTCCAGTCTTGAGTTACGCAAGAACTGAAGGAAAATTTATGCTCGATACCGATGCTAGTAATATGGCCATTGAAGGCGTTCTATCGCAAGTTCAGGATGGACAAGAACGAGTCATCGGTTATTTCAGCAAGGTACTGTCGAAACCAGAAAGAAATTACTGCGTGACCAGAAGAGAACTCTCAGCAGTAATCAAGGCCGTAGAACATTTCTACAAATACTTATATGGTAGAAAATTCCTGCTAAGAACGGACCAGGCTGCTTTGAAATGGCTCCTGAATTTTAAGAACCCAGAAGGACAAGTGGCCAGATGGATCGAGAGGCTGCAAGAATATGACTTCGACACTGAACACAGAGCTGGGGCTACACATCGAAACGCGGATGCGTTGTCAAGAAGACCTTGCCCCCAAAATTGTAGCCACTGCTCTCGTGTGGAAGATAAGGCCAATTTGATGCGGACCACAGTGATCGAAGATGACTGGTTACCCCCAGAAATTCGACGAGCACAGGAGGAAGATCCAGATCTGAGAGTAATCCTAAGTTGGAAGGAGAGTGGCAGACGACCTACATGGGAAGAAGTATCCAGACTGAGCCAAAATGTCAAGTCGTATTGGGCCCAATGGGAAACGTTGAAGATTGATGAAGGCCTTCTGAAACGTTGTTGGGAAAATGAAGATGGATCGCAGCAGAGGCTTCAGTTAATTGTGCCCAAGAGTAGGGTAACGGACATTTTGACCAGACTACATAATGAAACTTCGGGTGGCCATTTTGGGATTACTAAGACTCTGGAGAAGGTAAGGCAGCGATTTTATTGGATCAACTGTAAGAACGACGTTAAAGATTGGTGTAGAAAGTGTAAAGTTTGTGCTGCGGCCAACGGACCCTACGGCAAAGGAAAGGCACCAATGAAGCAATATAACGTCGGATCACCCATGGAACGAGTTGCTATCGACATCGCAGGTCCTTTTCCAGAAACAGCCAGTGGAAACAAGTACATTTTGGTAGCGATGGACTACTTTACCAAATGGGTGGAAGCGTACGGTATTCCTAACCAAGAGGCAAGCACAGTAGCTGACAAATTGGTGAAAGAGTTCTTCTGCAGATTTGGAATCCCCCTTGAGCTGCATTGTGATCAAGGCCTAAACTTCGAGTCGAAGTTATTCCAGGAAGATTGCAAAACATTGGGGATACGTAAGACCAGAACTACACCTCTGCATCCTCAGTCAGACGGCATGGTAGAACGAATGAACCGGACTATGGGAAAACACTTGGCCAAAGTTGTCTCTGACCATCAAAGGGACTGGGATGAATACTTGCATTTATTCACGATGGCCTATAGATCTTCGGTTCAAGAATCTACCAAGGAGACTCCATCCAATATAATGTTTGGCCGAGAAATAAGATTACCTTGCGACCTCGAGTTTGGGTGTAAGCCTGGAGAAGATGTAGCTGGGGAGGACTACGTCAGTAATTTCAGAAGCAAGCTAGACTACATCCATGATAAGGTGCGTAATCAAATGCAGAGACATTGGGAAGGACCTTACGAAGTTGTGAAGAGAATAAATGATGTAGTTTACCGAATACGGAAGCTCCCCAGAGGAAAACCGAAAGTCGTCCATTTCAACCGATTGGCTCCGTATGCGTCCACGCAGGATGAAGAAGAAGTTCGTCTCGTCGAGGTTCCGGCAAGGGAAAGCTGCAAATTCCAGGAATTTATGAACACCTATGGGGGAACACGCATTGCAAGGTTTGGCGTCACACAGGAAGTTCATCAGGACCTGTTCACAGTCCCCGAGGAATACTCGCTTGCTCATTGTGTAGCAGCCGATTTACGTATGAGTAAGGGAATAGCAAGAGTATTCAAAAACAAATTTGGTCGGCAAGAGGAACTAATGGGACAGCAGCCCAGAATCGGGAAATGTTTGAGATTGAAGTCTGGAGGTCGGTTCATTTACTATTTGGTTACCAAGCAGAACTCTTTGCAGAAGCCCACCTACCAGAACCTATGGACCTCGCTGCATGGCTTGAAAGAAGACCTTCAGCGTTCCGGCGTTAGGAAACTAGCAGTTCCCAAGCTTGGTTGTGGACTGGATCTACTGAATTGGAGGGTAGTACGAAGCATGATTGAAGTAATTTTTCAGACGGCAGGTATACAGATCCTAGTATGCAGTTTCTACCCAAATCGTGTCGAGCTCCCCGGCAAAACTATAGAATGCTATTTCCATCAAAGGGGCTACTGTAGAGAAGGAGCCGACTGCAGATTTCGCCACGGCCCTCTGAAGAATCCATGCGATCTGTTCTGGGACAGAACAGGCTTAAGGAGGGGACAGTGTGACAAGTACGGCCCTGTGCGCTACGGCTCGATCGAGAAGTTTCTGGAAACGCGTGGCGTCATAGCGGCCGCGAATGTTTCGCGAAGTTTCTAGACGGGTCCGGACTTAGCGAGAAACAATCGGCGTTATGCATATAAGGGGCCCATCGACGATGAGAGATTCATTCAGTTAGAGACAAGCGACCAGTGAAGATAAATTGTGCCAAATAAATCAGTAGAAATAAATTGTACAGACTTTTGTTAGAATAAGTTCATTAGTTATTAATTATTAGTGTTATAAGTAGTGTAAATAAATAGTTTAATTATCCCGGACGTTTTAATAACAAAGAAAACGTTACAATATTTTCTAAAGATCTTCTCCGTTATGGAAGGTAAATGGGGATACTTCTCGTTGAAGGCCCGGCAGGTTCTACCAATTATTCTGTCACATTCACCATGTATATAAAATAGATCCAGAATTTCGTAATTAGAATAACGGTTCATTTTGTTAAATCGAGAAATGAAGATAACGAATAACAATAACACCTGACACTTGTGAATTATTAACAGATAATTTATCTTTTATGGGTACAGAGTGTTCCCATGGTTTCGAAAGAATATTCATTGAATTTTTTTAGATGCAATCAATTTGACGCTACGTACACCATAAATCCAGAAAATCTCAAATAACTCAGAAATTATTGAATTTAGGAGCAGAATCATGTGAGAAAACTATCATTATTTTTGACCGCAGAATCCAACACAATTATAAAAAAATAGGGTTCTAATTTGAAAAACAGAAGTTATGGCCAATTTAAGATCACAATTTTCAACACAAAATTTGAAACACCCTGTGATGATATCTTTGAAATCCAAAAGATGCATGACCTTTTCACATCCTTCCTCTTCGATGTTGTGAAAACGGTTTACGCTCAGGATATTCAAAATAAGAATAATGAACATATTACTGACTGAACATATTGACCTTCTCATTTTCTGATTGACCAATTTAAATATATGGCCTTCCCCCTTGACCGTCACAGGCGAGGGGACCGAAAATCATAAATTTGATGTCGTAGTTTTTGCATAATTAGGAAGATGATACCTCTTCTGTGACCACTCCGTTTTAACCTGACGTAATATTCTATATTTTCAACATGTGTCACACATTTCCGTCCCTTGTTTGCGGCAAGCTGAAAGAATATTTCACATATTTGTTTTACGAGTTTACGAGATTTCCACCTTCTCAGTGAATACGGACGACACAATTAAAATCTGTTCTAGTTTTTCGTTTTTTTTGATGTTCCATAATACGGCCCAAGGTGAATTTGATTATTTTATTTGATACTTGAAGAAACTTGACCACACATGTAATTTGCAGAACCTATATTGGTAAGTACCTATATAACAACAAAAACGTCGTTTGCCTGTTGCACAGTTCAAATTCATAATTTGGACTATAACGCTTGTGTCCTTGTTCTTTTGTTGTTGACATCTTTCACCCCCCTTTTTGTCATTTTACTCTCTTGACCATAAATCCAAAATTCAGAATAGGAGAACAAACGTACACATTTATAAGATTTTACACCTTCACTCTTATTTCAGGCAGCTTACTAAGTTTTGTACTTACGTTGTATTTTTTAATACCTTTTAGCTTTCATGGACCTGATGATGATTTGTAAAAATCGAAACATGTCGTCCTAAACAATAAACAGTGGTTCTCATAACAGTGTTTAGACTTCTACATTAACTACTTACAGTATATTGACTTTTTTTCCAGTTTTTTTTGGATATTTTGAAAACTATTCGATTTAATACAATGGTTTTAACAGAAATGTATTCACTATTGAATACTCGATCATACCAGGAATGGAAAACTTGAAAAAAAAATTTTTCGTCGAATTTATTTTCACTTCCTGTATAACCGGAAGTTTTTGGGCTTCGAAAATATTTTAGCTCTGTAGAGAATTTCGAACAATATCATAATCCCAATTTTCAGATTTCAAATATGTCTAGCTCTCCAGAAACGTCTAATAGGTACCCGAACTTGAGACACCCTGTATGTGGAAACTATCGAAAGTCACCATAATACTATTAGTGATTTCGGCTGAGGGAGTTATGTCCAAATCATTCAAGAAAAATCTTCAGAAGATCGAATTATCCCAGAAGATCGCGGGATATGCACAAGGCTGTAGCTTTGCAACCGGTCACATCGTGCGGAAATTCCTGAACTAGTGGGACGAACTGAAATGTTTTTTCACTGGTTCATAGAAGAAATACCAGCTCAAGCTGAGTCCGAGAGGCCGATATGAAAAATATAATATATGTTTATTCGCCATCTCTGAAGTACATAATCTCCATACATTACTGAAGACGAAGAATCTGGAGTAATAAACATAAGGAAACTCAAAAAGCTCAGGAGAGCTTGACTTTAGAAGTTTCTGCCTAATGATTTGCAGTACCCTCTAATCTTCAGAAATTGAGCAATGGATCAACGACCAAGCCCCAACCGACCGGCACCCCCGGAATCATCCCACAAGTCACCGACTTCACCATCATACACACTGGAGAACAAACACTCATATACGCCGAAACAATCTCATACAATCACACACAGGCACACAGCTCCCCACGGAATGTTAAAAAATATGTATAATCAGGGGAAAATGATGGAACAAATTTTGCCTCTCTCGGTAAGAAATCAGCCATTTCGTAATCTTCCTGCAACTATGAGAGCGCCTACAACCCCGAAGTTCCCTAAGTATAGCATTCAACAGACGAGGAGCAATATGTTCGAAGTATCTCTGTCCAATTGATTTTCTAGCTCATGGTAGATATATCTCTCGTATTGTGGACGTGGTTTACGGTTTGTACAACAAACTTTCCGGAACCGCGAAACGTTAGTACCTATGTTTCTTGCGTACAGCTTTCTAATATCCATCACTCCCGCATCCACAAATAATTGATCGCTGGTATGTGTTCGTCTAAACTCAACCAAAACAAAATAAACCAATCTCAGAGTTTTCTCAGACAATGAGTGTAAAAGAACTCGCGAAGGAAATGTATGGACGCCTTTATCTTATAGCGGTTATGGCGTTGTCCAAGGACCTGGAAGGTCCAGTTCAATCCCGAGGCTAGGAAAAAAAATTATCTAGCCATACGGTGGTGGGCCACTATTCACTGTTGACTCAAAAATTAATATTGCTGTGCCTAAGATCGCGTGAGAAAACAGAAACAAAGCCTACACAGAACACAACTGATTCTCCTCACTCGCTCAAGCTCAGAAGCTTGTAGTTTTTGAGAAGTCACTTCGGGAGTTCCAAATATAATTATAATCAAATTTGCTTAAAACCAATGTCAGCCCATCCACAATATTCTTATCCTGTCTGAGATTGGGCTAGGGAAAACACTATTTCAACGTACTAGATTTTCTAAGATTTTCAGTGAAAATTTTTTTTCAAAATTCCAACTCTTTTTTACATGTCTTCAGTGGAAAAAAAATTTCGGCCGAAATTGTTGAAATTTTTCATGGTTGAAGTATCTTTCATTCTGAATACTGAGTTGAAAACAGAATGAAAACATATCTATTGGTTTTCTTTTTGTAGCCTTCCAAAAATCATGCTCGGAGAACTTTCATAATTTTCATTCAAAAAACTGGAAGCCGTACGAAGGCCAAAGTTGTGCAAATGTGCTGCCAGAATGACCCGGACAGAAATACGAATTTATAAACCAAAAAATTTTTTTTCAAAAAACTTAGGTAGGATTCGAACTCTCTACGAGTATGAATTGGGTTTATTTTAATATTATAAATTACCTTTACCAAAGCGATAATGTGAGTGTATGCATCACACCCTTGCCCTAAAGTGGATATCAACTCAGAAAATATACATTTTAGAGCAAGGGTGTGATGCATACACTCACATTATTTTTTAACGTAGATTCAATATATGCCATAAAAAAATGGGGTTCTAATTTGAAAAAATTGATTTTTCACGATTTTGTCATCCCTAAATTCGAAAGCGATTTTTTCACCCCCTGTATCATGAGTCGCGATTTCATTTTTAAAGTGGATACATCAATCTTACATCTTGAAAAATCCCAAAAATGAAAATTTTTCATCCAAAAACCTCGAAGTTATTCTTGTTTCAGCAGAGCTCTATTTTCGATTTTTTTTCGAATTTTCCCGCTCAGAAAGAATTTTCCAACCAAAACTGAAAAATGTTACATCAAAATAACTTGAAATTTTCTAAGGAATCTATTTCTGCAATGAAAATATGGTGTTCTAATTTGAAAAACGGAAGTTGACGTCATTTCCGGAAAAACCGGAGGTGCTCATGCCTTGAAAATATTTTAGATTTCATCAGCATCGTGAAATACTTTATGTGCTGAATTTCATGAAAATACGTTCAGTAGTTTCCCGTATAAATATGGGTGAGGTTCCTCGTGAAAGACCCTGTATACTATGTACCTGGAACGGATCCGTATACTTTTGAACGTAAAGTGAGGCAGGGGCAGCTGAAACAGAGATAGCCTTATTTAGGGTAACCTGTCTTTGTCTTACTCAGTCAAATGAATTACGGTTGTATGCATAAATTATCTTTAAAGTGAAAATTAATTAGTTTGGGGATTCTTTTTTTTAAAACCGTACAATATTAGTGAAGATATACATTTTTTGTGTTCTACTGTGCTATTAGTTTCGTTTCCTTCCCCGTGTGTGGTTTAAAAAGCAGCATATTGCGTTGGTGTAATTCGTTGATTGCTTCGGCAATAGTTTTGATTTGAACTATATTTGAAATTTGAACATAAAAAAACAATGGTGGTGTCTTTTGTAGCGTTTGGATGCAAAAACGAGTACGATTATCGGAAAATATCTTTTCACGGGTGAATTGATAATTTTAGATTTTGCTATTTAAGTGTTAATTCATTTGGTACAGTTTTCCATTCAAACGACCAGATATCCTGAAGCTCAGGATAAAGGCAGTTCGCTGGAAGAATTGGACTCCATCCAGAAGTAGCAAACTTTGTGGGAATCATTTTCTTCTTGTTTTACTTGTTTTATTTAATAATTGTTAGATTCATAGTATTAGCGCTGAATTGTGAAATTAAATAAAAATTTCGTTTCTAATTTTCTATTCATTTCATTTATCAGCATCGTGGAAGAACAGTAAAAATTTTACATGAACGTTGTACTGTTTGCATTAAGTATTACTCTTTTCCTGAATAACAATTGAAAAAAAATAATCAAATTTGTTCAAGAATTGTTGATAAGGCAGAGTATATGTCACTTGCTACTGCAATACAAGAGGCAATGTGGCTTAGATATTTGGAGTCTGAATTGCATTGTGATGTTGGAGATGGGCCAACTGTGATATATTGCGACAATCAGAGTACTATAAAATTTGCAGGTACCGATTCTTACTGTGCCCGCAGCAAGCATATAGATATTCGATACCACTTTTTGCGAGAGAAAGTAGCAATAAAGGAAGTTGAGGTTCGCTATATCAACACGGAGAATATGGTGGCGGACATTCTTACCAAATCCACATGTAGTGTGAAGATTGTCAGATTCTCCAAGGAAATGGGTTTGCGTTTAAAGGGAGGATGTTGATATTATTAAACGCAAACAAACAAGATTTGACATTTTATTGTTGTTCTGTGATTTATTTGATTAATGATCTGTGATCAGAGAATTCATGTTAATAGATAAGTCGTTAACCTTACCGGTGTTTTAATTCTCTCCTTTTATAAAAGATTATTACATTATTACATAATTAAATCCAAAAATAAGAGTATAATCAAGAAGAATAAATTTAAAAAAATGAAATGCACGGTGGTTCCATTGATCAACATGAGCTAGAGAGAGATAAATTTCGTGTCTAATTTTCAATTCATTTCATTTATCAACATCGTGGAAAAACAGTAAAAATTTTACATGAGCGTTGTACTGTTTGCATTATTACTTTTTTCCTGAAGAACAATTGAGAAAAATAATCACCTTTGTTCATAAATAAATTTATAAAAATAAAATGCGCGTAGGTTCCAGGATCCATTAACCGACAGGCGACATGAGTTAGAAAGAGATAAATTTCGTTTATAATTTTCAATTCATTTTATTTATCAACATCGTGGAAGAACAGTAAAAATTTTACATGAACGTTGTACTGTTTGCATTATTACTTTTTTCCTGAAAAACAATTGAGAAAAAATAATCACATTTGTTCAAAAATGAATTTTTAAAAATAAAATGCGCGGTGGTTCCATTAACCGACATGAGTTAGAAAGAGATAGGTATACCTCACTGTTGCGGGTTGCCTATGCAGTGGTTTGGCCTCACTTTTCGTCCGAGACGGGTCCTTTCCAGGCAGTGAACTCTATACTATCACGATTGTAGAAAAAAATCTTTTAATTTCATAGTACAATGTATTAATTTTGTTCCACTCAACCCAACTATCTCAGAAACTGCATTCAGTCTCCGTTTTATATACATCAAAACACCATAATTTTTATTAAAAGAAGAATTATTATAAAAAATATCAAAACCCGGAATATTATATCGACTATGATCCTGAATTATTAAAGATTTAGAAAGAACCACGACATCAATTTTTTTCACGCCAATTTCGTTTAAATATATCAAAAAATCATCAAAATTCTTTCGCAGACTTCTTATGTTGAAGTGTATTATATTAAATTTATTGTCTCCAACAAATAATTTGCCTACCTCTCCAAAGCCATCCACCATACTCACCCCAAACCCATAACCCTCTTCCACCTCATCACTAAAATCCAAAAAATTCAAAATATTGAGTAGTTAAATCTAACGAAACAATGGAAGAAACTCAAAAAATATTCAGAAAATATGAGAAAATCCCTCAATCAACTGCACACAACAAATCAACGTAACATCGCAATTCCCCAATTCATTATAATCAAAATGAAACAAAGGGTGAATGGATAATAGTTCATAGAATATAATAGAAAAGAATAATTTTCTCTCTTGTAATATTCAAGTTTGTTGCTTTCCGGAAATTTCGCTCATGACGTTTTTCCAAAATCACGAGCCGTCAGGCGAAATTGCCTCAGCAACAAACTTTCATGTTACAATCGAGAAATTTTGCTGACAAAATTTCATCTCTACAGGGTGAGTCTTTGACTTGTACATATATTTTAACTGTAGATTCTTGAGGCCTAAAGAAGCCTTTTTTTCATTTTCCATTTTTCCGAATTCGGCTCTGTTCAAGAGATATAGCCATTTGAAAAAAAAAGTTGGGCTGAATACGCTCCTGAAACAATTCTCTGCAAACACCTCAAAGTTCATATTTTTCAATTGAAATTGATGTGATTATCAGATAGTCTGGGTGATACATTTAGAAAATACTCAAGCACTAACCTTATTTGAATAAGAATGTTACAAACACGATATTTCCTAGCAAAAACGCTAAGTTTTGTTCCATAATTTCTGCAATTGAAATGCCATATTTCTCACACCAAAATAAGTTCCTTCTTCGATTTTCCTGAAGATTAGTTTGTAAACACTAATAATTTGTTCATATTTGCCTCGATACCCTGAAACTATCTTATAAAAATTAGTTTCTCACTAACCTATCCTAACTCCATTAATCAAAGTCATATGATTCGAGGTCAATGACCTAACCTAATCCATTCCTCTGTGATATATCATAGAATTCTAGAGAAGACGATGCCAGATTGACGATTTACTCTTCAACAATGGTATAGGCGAACTCAAGAAAGCAGAACGTCCCCTATCGTTAACGGAAGAACTATCACAGAGGCTTCTACGCATTGCTCTTTGGAAATGCCAAACGAGTAGTTCTGATTCTCGCCGATACAGCGCTACGATCTAAATTTAAGTGCGCTGCCGGCTGCGAGTGCGATGTAGCCGCCACGCAAGACAAGACAAGACGTTCTTCTGTGTCTCCAGAGTACAGTCTACAGTCTGTGATTACAATGAACGACGCCGCGATAACCTTTCTACATGGATTCGTTTTATTATTTATTTATTTACTTGAAGTTTGCAGAGAATAAAGCAAACAGGTGATGAATGTGATGTGAAAACAGTGTGGGGGCGATTAAAAATTCCAAGAGGATATTGTTAAGAAGATAGATTTTCCTGAAGGACGGGTATCAATAAATTTTCAATAGAAACTTCTTATAAACTTTGTAATTTCATGCATCTCGGAATTCAGTTGATAAACATTGACAACATTGTTAATTTGTTAAGAGACCAGAGAAGAAACAATATTCGATGATATTTAATTCAGGGAAGCATTCAGATTTTTTATGAAATTCATGATTTTTTCCTCAAATTTCTTCGTATACATTTAGGAATAACTCGAAAACGACGCGTTTTATTGAAAAAATATAGGAATACTTTTATTCTCTAAAATGGTTGATTCTTTCGAAAATATGAACCGTTTATCCTTTTCAAGTGATTTGATAGTGTTTTTGCATGAATTCATGAGTCGACCACCCTGTAACTTTTAAACTAGGAGAGATATTGAATAAGTTCCGATTGAAGAATATGTACCATGAATAGAGTAACCAATGGACCAAAATTCAGTTCATTTGAAATAACGGTTCCGGAGATATGAACAGGAAAGTGTTTTTTTCGTGGATTTTCGACACCCTGTATCTTCCAAACGAAACCGAATTTTGAAAAATGGTATGGGAAAAAAGATTTTCGGTTGATGAGGGGAATCTACAGTTAAAATATATGTACAAGTCAAAGACTCACCCTGTATATGAATACTTATTTGTATCAAAATCAAGAGCCGTCAGGCGAGTGATTTTGGCAAAAATGTCATGAGTGAAATTGCCGAAAAGCAACAAACTTGAATATTACAAGAGAGAAATTTTACCTGCTTAAATTTCATCTCGAGTGGTATTCGACATGACTATTTCACGAGAAAATATGGTAATATGTTCACAATTGACACGCATTGCGCTATTTGACGAATAAGTATTCATCATAGATCAACTAAACGTTGTTCATTTTCTCTATGGTATTCCTTCCCGAAGCTATCTATGAATTTGAGAAACGTCAAAAATTTTATCACTTGAAAACCAACTTGTTGGTTTTGCCGATCTGAATGTTTTATCGATGAGAAACGATTGGTGCTAAGGAAACTTCCTCACTGAAAATGGAATGAGTGAAATAGTCAAAGAAATATATTTCTCTATTCCAGTATCGTAATGAGTTCATTACAGTACTAAAAACAGTGCTGTAATGAACTCATTACAGCATTGTTTTTAGTTATATTTTTCGTTTTGTGGTTGTCAGCACTGGCTTCTGATCCCATCAATTATCAACATACGTCAATTTCGAAATGTCAATTTCGTAACAGTCACCAACTGCCAAGATACAATACAAAAGTCACTAGGATGTATAATCTGAATTTTTCATTCAATTTCAACGAAATTTGACTGAAATAGAGAAAATATCGTCTAATATTCGTTGCAGAATGCAATTCCAACACTCATGCGTTCGAAAACACGCTTCTATTGGAATAGAAGCCCATTCTGCAACTAGTTTCAGAATATACTATTACAGAGATCAAGTTTCATTCCCCGATGCAGGAATTTACCAGATTATATGCATACAATGAAAAGATCTATTCTTGGACTGACATTGAATGGGATACCTATTACAAGAAGTGAAAGAAAAACAGGATTTTTAGGTTTCTTGATCTGCATTGAAAGTTTGGAACAAATGTATAAGAAATATGTCATCGAAGAAAAATTCCTTAAATATCTTCTCACTTATAAACTATCGCAGGACCATTAATAGCTGTTCTTTGGATGTGTTGGAAGTAAAAGTGGACATAACAATAGCCCCACTGCAAGACAGTTCGAGGCAGCATACAGAAGGTTGATAGTTCACTCACAAATATCCGCTTCAGATACCGGAAATGCCATCAATCTGGAATTCATCAGTATCCTGACATACGGATCTGTAGTAAGCATTCCTTCATCTGAACATGCAACCAATATTGAAAAAAAATGAACAGTTTGCTTGAGTAATGGAAAGTGTTTTTACAGATATGGATAAATTTGAGTATGCAACTTCAACATCATGATATCTCACTCCATATTTAGAAGATATTGTAGGTAGGAGATGTTATTCGGATACTTGAGAAATTTATTTCATGTCGAAAGTACCTCGATCTTTTGAGAAATGAAGTAGATGTTTCACTTCTCCAAAGAAGAAAAACATGAAAGATTAATTAGGGCTAGCCAATTTGTAATTGATGTTTGTAAAGAGGGCGAAAAATTGTTCAAATTCTCCCATAAAACTTCAAATATTTTCAATAGAAAATTTGAACATTTGTTACCAGTTCTGATCAGCCAAACTATGTTTAATGTTAATTCATCCATTTTAGACCATTTTGAAAATCATCTTTTTGATGAAAATTTCATTGATGGACTTGCTAATCAGCTGATAAAAATTATTTTGAAAAATTATTTTACAATAAGGACACATCATGGAACAACTAAACTCTAAGATGAGTCAAAAATAATAGTTCAAGATCTATGAATACTAAACTCATATTGTTTAGGAAATTAGGAATAGATAATTTTAAGATTTCAATGTAATTGTGCTATTGTGGAAACTGATTGTGATTGACTATAATTATTGTTTCAATAAAACACCTATCAGTGATTATTTTGATATTTTATTGGGTAATTCATTTTCTGTAACATGCGTGAATCTTTTGACTCAACATATATTTTCGTGAATTTCATTGATTAAATTCAGGTGAGCTCATTGTTTTCTTCAACCGGTTCATCATCAAGGCGAATTCTTCGGCAAGTTCATTCAGCTAATACACATCAAATTGGAACCAAATTTCAGCTAATTGTGGTTAATAGTTCCGAAGATATTGAGCTCCGAAGCAATCATTTTGAGATGTAAATAACTAAGGAACCACGCGAAAAAATTGGCCTATGATCAGACAATGTGGGTATATTTATTTCTTCCCGTCGAATTTAATTGAATTCTGATTTAATCAATGAAAAGTTATTCACCTAACGTGCGCATAGTGTACTTTTCAGAACGAAAATACAGACATACATAACACCCGCGGAGGTGTATCACTTCCCCATAAACAACACGGCAGATCTACGCCACTGGCGGCAAATGAATTCGCGCAAATCTAGTTTCTGCATTGTTGCCAGTGCGATATCAGTGGAACAAGGGCAGCTACATCTGTCCTTGTTCCACTCATGTGAAATTGGTCGGGATGTTGGCTTCGAAATTTATTAATGACATGCCAGGTCTCCTTTTTCCCCTGTCTAAGGAAATAACTCATACTCCATTCACTTCTATAATGTATACCGGTTGGCCATGATTTATCGAGTTCTTTTACTTGAAACTGACGCAGGTAGGCACTCGTGAAAGTCAAATAATTTTGAGAGATTTTGCCTATGCTATTTTCTATTTTCTCTTCGTACATGGAGTTATTTCTTTTGAGTTTCAACTGTGACACAGGATTCCTAGTATTACATCATTTTCATACTGGGGTATTTCAAGTTGTGCAAAAAGGGAATTTAAATGTATTCAGTAGGCTTATTTCTTGAGAATTTTGAAAAGAGGGGAATTCCATAGACCCGTCTTTTCTGTTCGTTAAGAAGTTTTTCTGTCGGGTTATTCGAGTACATTTATTCTTTTTTCGAATGAACGGACCATTCTGTCCATTTTTTTTCAGTAAAATTGCAACACTCGATTCTTGATTTTCGACCAAGAATATAGCATAACTGAATCTTCCAACCATGTTTATATACGTGAAAAATTTTCAGTATTAATAGAGAAAAAAGTTTCTTCAACATTCGCCAGGTCTTTGGAATTATTGAATTCTCATAATATTTCCTCAAATTCATTCTTTTCCCAGAGCAAATAAACATTTTGATCAATACGTAATTGACGATCTTGATGCTATTCTTTCTGACGAATGTACTTTTTTAATTTTTAATTCGTTGCACTGATACATGTTTTTGGTGAGTTATTTAATTACTTTCAATGAACCGTATACATTCTTTTAATGAATTGTAGGCCTGAAGACGCAGAAGGACACCTTTGCGAAACGTCGCCATGAATGTGAACAAAATAGAACATCTGATTTTTCCTCGTCCTATTTTCTGCTATTCGTTGTTTTCCAATAGGAAAATGGAGGACGCTAATTATTATGAAAATTTTTTGACAGTTCCAACAACCAATTAAATTTCCTCATTCGATATCAGATGAACAATTTCACCCAATCATGTCAACATTACATCGATAACAGACCATGGGCTGTTTTCACGTTGCTATGGACACATATTGATTTATTTCGATTTTGAAGTTTCAAATATTTAATATTTCGAAATGTCACGATTTGGTTGCAATACTGACGATAATATTAATGAAATTATAGAATCGAACATACCAAAAAACACCGTTTACAGTAAGACATTTGTATGGAAAGCATTTATAGACTTTTGCAACGATAGAAAGTATCAATTAGATGGAAATCGGACGGCGGTAGAATTGGCGTTGATTTTAAAGGATTGGGCTGTGAACATGAGGAGAAAAGATGGTAAAGAGTTCAAAGAAAGTACGGTCAAAACCATGTGGAATATAACAAGTAAGCTGTTACAAGAAAAATATTATGAAGAAATGAAAGTTATTATTGACCCATTCAAAAGTGTTGTATTTCAACAAGCGCGAGCTGCCCGTGATTCTATACGACGAAAACTGCAATCAGACCCAAGTAAAAGGAAGCAAAATTCGGCAGCATTAAGTTCTGTGGAAATAACAAAAATGGTGAATTTATGGAATGAAAATACTCCTGAAGGGCTGCAACGGAAATTCTATCACATAGCCGCGGTAGAATTAGCTTGGCGAGGTGGGGAAGCTGCTGCTTGCTTGACTGAATTTTTTTGTATCGAATCAAACAACGATGGTTCTGTAACCAATCGAGTGGAATATAACAGCAAGACTTGCCAGGGTGGTTCAAGAATGTGTACTGGAAGCAAGTTTTTAATAAAAAACGATGACAGCAACGTTTGTCCTGTCCGATTATTCAAAAAATTGATGTCGAAAAGGGGCCCAAATATTAAAACCAACAGATTATTCGTCAGACCAAATCATCAATGGAAATCCGAAAATGATCACTGGTATGATAATATGCCCATTGGAAAAAATACGATTCAAAATTGGACAAGATCGTCTGCCGAAGCGATTGGATTGAATACAAAGGAAAAAAAAATTACTAATCATTCCAATAGATCGACCGCGGTTAGTCGATTGGCCAAAAGTGGTGTACAAGAACAACAGCTTATAAAAATTACTGGTCACAACAATGCCAACTCAATAAAACCCTACTTGAAAATTGACGAAGAACATCATAATCAAATTATTAACAGCATGCGTAGTGGAAATACATCTTCATCAGTTATAGAAACTAACACGTCTGGATCTTCATTTAACTTTTCTAATTGTTCCTTTGTTAATTGCACCTTTAAATAAATTGTTTTAGCTCTGTATTTTTTCTATAATTAGCAAAAAATTTTCTATCCGAATAACCCTCGGACATTGATAAATGCTCAAAAATTCTATGACAACTTTCTCAAGCTTGTTGCTTGTAGACAACAGACCTCCGCCTACGGCGTCGGTCTGTTTCCAAGCAACAAGCTTCCGAAATCTGTCATAGAATTTTTTCGAACAATTATCAATGTCCTTGGGTTATTACTACTGAAAATTAATTTAAATGAGAGGCAGGATGATTCCTTTTATATTCGATTTACTCATCTGAACCGAGAGACCTAAGCAATCGGTACTTTGGCTATTCTTTATATTCACCAAAGTTATGTTTGTAGGCAGTGGCGTATTCAGGGGGGGGGCAGGGGGTCCGCCCCCCCCCGAACCATATAATCACAGGAAAGAAATTCTGAAACTCTGAAGGCTGAGGATAGTATTCAAATTCAATTTTCCTCATATGAGAAATCTGACCCCCCCCCAAACTGAATTCCTGGATACGCCACTGTTTGTAGGACATTATGCTGTCGCGACTAAACGTGCATATAACGCAAATAAAATTCTAGCGAATTATTAATGAAAAATGAACAATAATTCTGTAATGAAATATCCGGGATCAAAGACAGCTGCTGTCAATTTTTTTTCGACAGTTGGATTTCTGAATGCATATCTACCTACAAAAAGGACCTCACAAGATGCCATTTTTACAAAATAGATGAACGAGCGGTTGAAAGCTATTTTCAATCAGCCTTGTGATATCCCACATTCATTCAAGACAAAAGTTTGCGAAAAGCACTGACTCGGGGTAAAGAACTTTTGACTGCTAGTTCATTCACCCATCTAGATAGATTTGCACTTATCGGGAAACGAAACAATTCAAGAAAATGTTTGAGAACTCCAAAATATGAGCATCAGCTATCAAGAAAGCGTCTGTGATTCCGAATTAGTTTTTACAGAAATTTTTCCCGATAATCCGCTCGGATTTAACATTTTTCGTTATTCCCCATCAGAGTGTACAATTCAATCTCGATCCAATCATAATCCAGAAAACAGAATATCGTAAGCTTAGTTGCATATGAATACAATAGAAATAGATAATATATCGGTCGAGGTAATATTTCTTCACAATGCTCTTACGATCCATCAAAATTTCAGAAAAGAAGCACAGCGGAATAAAGGGAGCTTTTCAGCCGATCCGGTCTTAGATATATTTACACGGCAATAAAAATAACCCAAAGTAAATAACGGTCAATCATGTGACAACTCCTTTTATTTCACGATGTTGATATTCTTCGAAGACCGCACAATCATGCCGTATTTGAGTGCGTACCTCGGAATGCAGGATATTTTTTAGAACACCCCCAGGAGTTGCTAGAAGAGGGAGTGTATCGATTTTCACTCTTATCTGTTGTTCACCTGCAACGAAAAAATATCTTCCCACTGATTTGATAGGTCCATCGAAGATTTCGGTGTACAGGTACGTAAACGTTCGTGAAATTCGGTAATGGGGGCGAATAAATGTGAGAATTATAGCTGAATATGATTCAAACCACATTATTTATTCGATTATTTATAATCCTAGATCTGAGTGATTTCAATTTTTCAAATTCATTGAATATACAGGGTGGGTAATGAAAATAGGGTTCTTATCCGTTCAGAACCGTCCACTAGGGACATACAATAATGAGAGAAATGGACTAGCAAAAATCTAATTCAAGAAGTAAATCGCCCGAACGTGCCGCTACCGCAGAAGGAAAATGACAGACCGGTTTCTGGCTTGTTAGCCGTCATCAGTGCCAGAAATCTGGCTTTCAATTGCAGATATAATCGCATTTAACGCTAAAAAAGTGTTTTTGTTAGGAAACATCGTGTTTGTATCATTTTTTCATTCAGGTTAGTAATGTAGTATTTTCTAAATGTATCAACTCAATTTCAATCGAGAAATATGAACTTTGCATCAATTCCAGAAAATCGTTTCAGGAACGTATTCAGCCCAATTTTATATATTACTAGCTGGCCCGGCGAACTTTGTTTCGCCTAAATGATGCCTACTTACGGTGGATTTCACAAATCGTAATTACCATCGCCATCTAGTGGCGATAATATCAATTATAGTACCTTCACGACTACTACGCTACAGTGTCTAGATAAGAGCCATTAACCGTAGCGACACCTAGTGGCCTTATTCAAAGGGAGGAAAAGCATTTCCTACATAAACGAATTTTTCATCGAATTTTTTCACTTCAGGCGGAAGTGAAAAACTTTTCTGGAATTCGAAAAAATCCGTCTGAATACCGATTAATGATTTTCTTCTTATTATTTCACAGACGTTAATCTTCAATTTATATTTAGAAATGTGAATCATTTCACTGATATTTCTGAGGTACCTATTACTTTCCCTATCGAGTATGGTAGTCTCATCAAATTCGAATTTATGACCCACATTGAAAGCATGGCTGGTTAGGTCTGTCTTGTCTTTATTGTTCAAGTTGTTAGTGTCGGTCCTGTGCTGTCTTAGTCTTTCCTTCAACAGTCCCCACATGGTATATTATAGACAACTGAAGATTGCAGTTCTCTTGGGGTCTTGTGAAGTATCTCCCAACCGTTTCAAATAAATTACCGGACAACCTTTTTTTGTGACATTCAAATCATGGACGACAACTTAACCTACAATGTTGAATATGTTAACAGGAGTTAGGACTGGTGGTGAAGAATAAGATTAGGTTGAACTTATTGCCGACGTTTCGTTCGTATATTCGAACTTTTTCAAGGCTTCAAAAGTACATAAAAAATTAATCATCATTCAGCCCCTCCAAAATTATATGGCTTTCGTAAAACTCACAAACAGGATCTCTGCATCAGAACTATAGTCAGTTGCTTGGGTGCTCCTTCGTACAATATATCGCAATTTGTTCACAACGTCCTTTCTATGGTCAACTCTACATCACCCTATTCTATAAAAAAACTCATACGAGTTTGTGTCATTCAGTGAAGGCGTCGTCCTTCCGAGAGATTTTACTCTGTATTCTCTAGATGTGGTCTCCTTTTTCACTAATATCCCTAGAGATCTTTTATTGGCACCCATGAAAGAAAAATAGCAATACCATCTGAGAGGGCTGATGAATTGTTTTCCGTTTTCAACCAATAGCATAAACGTATTAAATTCGCCGTAGAAAACGAAGAAGAGAAAGAATTGGCGTTTTTGTATATTAAAGTGATTAGAAAAGATGATTGAACTATATTGACGAAATGGTTTGCACAATCCACAAACTCTGGGCGCTTAATTAATTTCATTTCAGAGACTTCCAGATTTCATTAGGTGAGTAGCATAAAGAACTTCATTTATATATCAGCAAATCTCAGCTCAACTATGTTTTATAAAGAAAACTTAAAAAAGATCGAAGAAATCTTGAAAATCAACAACTATCCCACAACATCCGTGAACAAAATAATAAACGAATACAATCCTTCCACCCCTAGAAGTAGTGAAGTCAGACGATCAGAACAAAATATATTTCATATTTCCGTATACAGGGTGGCCACTTTTTCAATGGCATTGTATTGGTAACTTTTAAACCATAAGAGTTAGAAGATCGGTCAAATGGAGAAAAAGTTGCATTCATAGAAGCATTGTCAAGGAGTTCAAACAAATCGAGATTATCAGGGCCGGTTTTTGAGATATCATAAGAAAAGTAAATTCTGTCATTTTGATTTTTATTTTTTTCTCACTTTATTTCGAATATTATCAAAAAATGTTACAGGAATTTTTTATTTGACAGTAAATTATCTTCGAAATGACATAATCAGATTTCGTATCCAACGTTTCGTTCTTCCTGGGTCACCCTCAACCTTATTTTTTTCAATACGGCCCGGCATATTTTATGACACTTTTCGAAATAACTTTTAACTCTGAATTCAACGATATATCATAAAATGTCATTCAAAGTTGATTTCACAAAATGGTGGAAATTTCGAACACTTACGTCATTAATGTTCATCATTTACCTTCGAATAATCATTTCATTTGTCTTTCATCAAATGATATTTTCGTTTAATTATTATGAATTAGGTTTTTCACCCCTTGAAATTTGTAAATAAATAATACGTAACAGAATCAAAGCAATAAGAAACAAGTAATAATTATTCACTTTCATTTCAAGAGGTGAAGAACCTAATTCATAATAATTAAACCGACGAAAATATCATTCAATGAAAGACAAATTGAATGATTATTCGAAGGTAAATGATGAACATTAATGACGTAAGTGTTCGAAATTTCCACCATTTTGTAAAATCAACTTTGAATGACATTGTATGATATATCGTTGAATTCAGCGGTAAAAGTTATTTCGAAAAGTGTCATAAAATATGCAGGTCCGTATTGAAAAAAATAAGGTTGAAGGTGGCCCAGGAAGAACGAAACGTTGGATACGAAATCTGATTATGTCATTTTGAAGATAATTTACTGTCGAATAAAAAATTCCTGTAAAATTTTTTCGATAATATTCGAAATAAAGTGAGAAAAAAATAAAAATCAAAATGACAGAATTCACTTTTCTTATGATATCTCAAAAACCGGCCCTGATAATCTCGATTTGTTTGAACTGCTTGACAATGCTTCTATGGATACAACTTTTTCTCCATTCGACCGACCTTCTAACTCTTATGGTTTAAAAGTTACCAATACAATGCCATTGAAAAAGTGGCCACCATGTATATCAGGCCTGAGTCACAATGTTGCCCGCTAAATAAAGCTTAAATGGAACTTATTTTTCGCAATCAGAGGAGGACGCAGTTTTTATTCTCCAGACTCAAAGATCCAACCCCCACAATAACCGCTGAAATGTTATTTATAAAATACCTTATTTAAATCCTTAAACAATAACAAATGTAACATTGGACAAACAAAACAACTTCTGAAGACGAGAATCGAACAGCACAAGTATAACTGTGATGAAGATTCCGGGATAGGAACAGTTCAACAGCTTTGGCTGACCATAGTTTCACGGAATGTCATCGTTTCGATTTCGAAAATCCGAAATCCTGGACTATGAGAAAAATCGGAGAAAGAAAAATATTAGTGAAATAATTCAGAACTGATAACCAAGATCAAGTCAATATATACAAATTTGTTGGCCGTTTATAGAAAAATCCCAAAATCCAACATAAATTTCTCTCACATGTCTGTCTTCATTGTTGCTCTAGATGACAGCTGCTCTTCTCGATTGTTTATAGTTCTACAGGTTCAATGGTGATTTCCATCACGAATTCTATTTTTAAAAAAATTGACAAAATGTTCACTTGGCTGCATTTTCCGAATGCTATTTCAGACTGAATGAACTTGGTGAATTGTTGTGCCACAGTTTTTCCCCAACCATATTTATTTATTCATATATCTTTATGCACAGAGTGGTATTGTCTGTTCACAATCTGAATTTTTATCTATATAGTATTTGATAATATCATATTTATTTATGAGATTATTCATTGTTGTTAGTTGTCGTGTAATACTGATTATTTTTTATGTACTCTTGTATCCTTGAAAAAGTTCGAATATACGAACGGAACGTCGGCAATTAGTTCGACCTAGTCTTATTCTTCTACACCAGTCCTAACTCCTGTTGAAACCTTCAACATTATTCAATTAATCGACTCAATATCAATATCGTCGTATTGTAAAAAAAAGCTTGAAAGTGAATTATTTTCACACTTTTCGAGAGAACGACAAAGAAATCCAAGCACACAGAATATTGATTTGGTAGCAGCAAGTGTAAGAAAGAGATAATTCGAATTTATAGGTTTCAAGTTGTTCTATCGAATGTTTCTCGAACAGCAACATGGAGAATTGAAAGATTTGCGTTCACACCCTCACAAAATTCAACTGATCCTTGAACTGAAGCCATTAGGCCACCATAAACTACTGTAACATGATGAACAATTTTATTGAGTGATGAAGCCGATTTATGGTTGATTGGTGGAACTGCAGAATTTGGAGTGTTGATAATCCTCACGGAACTGTTCACACTCCATAACATCCAGATAAAGTCACTGTGTGGTAAGCAATTCATGTTGACCATATTTCCTTGAAGAAAAGTGGTACAAATTAATAAAAAAAACGATACATAACAATGTCAAATGATTTTTTTCCTGTTGCTAAGAATAATCTGGAGGATATGTATTTTCAACAAGACGGTGCCACCTGTCACACAGCCACCTCAACAATCACTTCATTAAAAACAAGAATGGTGATTAAATTATCTCAAGAAATGAACAAGTTCATTATCCTCCCAGGCCGTGTGATAATTCTTTAGAGATACCTATGCACAAGTCACAAGTTGATGCTTGTAGTTGGGATATTATCCTTTCTATTTTTCCCGATTTCTGAGAATCAGAGTTCTCATTCTCTGCCGCTCATCGCCATTTTCCTTTCCTGCATCTATCATCCTCGTTTGGCTAAAAGCTTGAGTCGCACACAAACATAAATATCAGTAGAATCCAGTTGTTTACTACAAAACGTTCGACCATTCCTCGAAAAAATATTATTCCGAATCATAAATCTTCTACACCTATCGGCCATTTCGACTTCTGGAGTAGACGGAAATATTAAAATATCATCAATCCGACTATGAATAATAAGAGCGCCCAACTCGAAAATTATGAAAATTTAATTTCCATCAATTCCGCAATGATGAAGGAATACAGTTTTGAAGCTTTTAACGAAATTAAGGGCGATCCATTCAATCGCACCATAAAATGAGCAAAATTTTCAAACAAGCTTTATCTAAATGTACCTACTTACTGCAATGTCCAAATTATATTGATGAAGACTTTCACGACCTCAAATTCAGAGTATTCCGGGTATTCTAGCCGCGGTCCTATGAGGATTTCCAGTACCTCAAAATATGCACTTTTCTTCACATGACGTAATGAAGGGCAGTTTATAACACATTTGTAACCATTTATTCACTCTGAATTTTGAAGAACTGATTAATTATTCGATATTAAAAATGTGATTTCAACACGTGTGAATTCAAACGTCCCTCTGCTGTGACGTCAGTGGCTCAATTTGTAATATTATTGGTTTAAGTTTGTGATGGGGGAGACAAAGCCCAGAGTAACTGAGAGACACGCCTCTGTTGTCAAGTCTTTGTAAAATCTCTGAAATTATTCATAAATATATTCAGTAATCGTATTATATTTGATGTGATCACTATGATGTTTTTGAACCATCGTCCTATAACAACTAAATTTTCATTGAAGTTGATATAATACTCATTCTCCGAAAATACAAATACTGATGTGACAACCACGCCTAAAAATTATAAATAAATACATTACCTTCTTATTTGTAATTATTCGACATTTCGACGACTTCTCTCCGTACTATAGAATGGCGTTTCTTACAGTTGAGTCTAGGAGTATTTTATACTCTATATTCCATACTCCTTGATACACAGTTGCCAAATCAATAATTACTCTTACCACCTAATTTTTTCTCAAAATGAAAATAATCATTAATGCTTCCTAAATTAGAAGACCGGCTTATATATACCAATTTTTACCTGTGTAGACTAGGGATAATTATTTTCAGTTGAATTTCTCACCTATCTGCTTACTTGAACCCTCTTCATCTTCAATTAGGAGGTCGTAAATTGAATGACATTATGAAGCTTCATAGAGTACAAATGAAAATGTCATGATGATAAAATAAAAACATCCAAAATCAACATTATATTATGATATCATTAGGAAAGTGAAAGCAGGGGCTTTTTCAAAGGCTAATTCTTTTTTTGTGATTTGGCAATGCTGTCATTTTTATATCAGCAGCACGTCATGACGAGTAGAACCAATCAAAAATCTCTCTAGCCACTGACGTCACACGATTCCCTGCTACTTCTGATCTTTTTAATTCGATACATCATTTTTGAGTTTTCAGTATTTTTTTAAGGGTATAAATTGATGAAGAAAAAATAAAAAAATCACGAATTACGCGAGAATCCAATATGTCAAAATATATTTTTTCTGAAAATGACTGGAAATGCCCATTGGACCACAACTGCTCCATTGCGGCCACTTTCCATCGGCCATTCTCGGATTCATCGGCCGGTTTCAGTGGCGTCGAGTATTAATGTTCATCGTGATTAAAATTATTGGAAAGGCGGTATATTAGAAATTTTCGCATTGAATAAGGTGTTTGATTCTCTGTTGACAATTAACCATCAAAATTTCCATTTATTTCAATGGTTATAATTATAAAATGTTATGATGAATTATGTGTATACTCCATTCACAATTATAAAATCACAACATGGTTTTTTTTCAGGAATTGGTGCACCTGATGAAAAATCTGTGCGCGTACAGAGAATATTGTTAATTACAAAACGTTGTTGCCAGTTGCTTTGTTTACATCAAGGTAAAAGTATCAAAGATATTCCACATTTTGTTAGTTCGAATCGATCAGCAATTTTGGGGCGAAATATCGATAGGAAATCGCCTATTTTTCCGTTCTTCGTCGTCCAGAAGAAGTTTCCCGTCGATTTCGTGCAAGTGTCATTTTTGCCTTTCACGACTTTTGGCGTGAGTACGAACGGCAAATTTGAATTGGACCAAAAATCGATAAATAAGCATAAAAAAAGCAAAAGTAAGTACTAATCGCCTTTTTTACACTTGATAACGAAGTTTCTTAGGTATCTGGCCGTTTGGAAAGATTTCAAACGAAATTCCGGTCCCCCAGAAGTTTGGTTAGTTTCGGTATCGTTTTTGGTGCTAAAAATTTATTTGGGATGTGTGAATGGAAAAAAAGGCTTCCTTATACGATCTTCTAACGAAAGAGACCGGAAAATATGGTTCAGGTAGGATTTTCGAGGAATTATGAGGAAAGAACTTGCAGAATTAAATTGCACGATTTTCGTAAGTAAACGGGTTCTGGATGGCCATCATTGGTCTCTAAATGATTATTGTTGATCGTTTTCACGTTTCAGAAAGAAACACGTCGAAGAAGCTGAAAAAAAGAAGAAATATGACTATATTGCACTCAACGATTCAGATTCCGATGAATTGAAATATGTGTCACTGGAGCTTTCATTCCTATCAATCCTTTGCCGAAAGTAGAAATAGGCTATATTGAACCAGAAAACATCGGTTTTTTCCATATTCCAGGAGTTTGTGTCTTATTTTAGAACAAGTGAATGATAAATGTGAAGCATATGTTTGACCTATTCCATTTCATTTGTACAAACCTACTGTGGTAGTAATGTATGAATCTTTTTTAAACTAACAAATTACTATACAGTCAGAATATTTTACTCCTTGTTCATAAGATCCAATAAATGAAATGTATATCTATAAAGCTTTCAGGCTTATTAATTTATATTGCATTGAAATTATTAGTTTCTCTGTAAACAAATTCGTTAATTTAGTTATTATGTTTATTTTCTTAGTGATGAATGAATAAAACTGTTATTTATTTGAAATAAAGAAATATTAGAAATAGAAATTTTATGCACCCTCACAATCATATCACATATTCGGATTCCAGTAGAGGGATATGATGTTCCATTATTCTTGATTCTTGTAATTACACATCAATTCATCTTATATCTTTGGGTTGATTTTTTTAATGAATTCTTGATTAGAATCAACAAATGATGTCGTCAAGCCTTGAACTTTCAGTTCAAGAGGATAATAAACATCAAGTCTTCACAAGCATGCATATGAAAATTATGTGAAAGCAATGCAATTTTCTTCCATGGCGAAAAATAATATATTCCAACAGTGATCTCTTGTACTTTTCATGCAAATAACTAGAAAAGGAATCCTTTCTATCAATTCATATAAACGTTAATTATTTTCGTCCATCACATAGTTTCCAATTCATTCACATTCTGACAAATACGCTAAGAATGTAGAAAGGGCAACATAGTGTTGACTTGGAGCATAAAAATATTTTGAAAAACGTCATAACTTCGATACAGAGTGGAATATGTCAAATTTCCAAGGCCAGAGTTGTGATTTTATAATTGTGAATGGAGTATAGGAGAAATCTGATTTCGAGCATATAGGACGGATATAGTTAAAAAATGATTAACCGGAATGAAATTGGGTAGGAATGTTGCTAGTGTAGTATATAACCCCTACCCCCATGATTCAACAAAACATCACAAGTGGGTCGCAAAAATAGTTAACCTGGATGAAATTTGGTAGGAATGTCACCGGTATGGTCTAGAATTCTGTTCCGAGAAGTTTGTTAATTTGCAGGACTTTGGGGGCTAGTTTTCATTCCTACCATCAAGATTCAACAAAACATCGCGAGTGGGTCTCAAATATCTCAAATCTATTGTCATGAAACCGACGTTTCGTGAACACATCGAACCTTTATCAAAGCTAAAATTAAAAAAAAATTTAGTTTTTTCTGTACGGGAAAAAAAATTGACATTTTATCTCTGTTGACAGGTAACAAAATATAACTATCACGAAATTACTTTTTTTCCCCGGAAAAAAGTGAGTACTTTATTCCCGGATATATACAGGGTGTCCCACTAGTGCCGCAGCGGACCTTATACGCGTAACGGTCTGAGTATGGCAAAAAATTTTAATGCAGACTTGTTATACTCCGAGACGAGCACAACCTAAAAATATTTTCGAATATATAGGGTGGCCCACAAAAGAGGAATAGAGGGTGACTTTATTTTTTCAAATGGGACACCCTATATTCAATAGTGTTTTTCAATTCTCTGAAACTTCCTGCATGCTTTCGTATACTTTTCAAATATTTTTATTCAACAGTTTTCGAAATATTGGCCATTTTGACAAAAAATGATACTTGGTTATGTTATGCAATTATATTTCACGAACCCTTGCACATACCAATAAGAACTTTATATGGATTGAAAGACAAGACTTCAAAGTATCCTACTCAACTATTATAAAGCAGTTCCAGCATATGGAGTGTCCACAAAAAGGCAATCAACATGACAAATTTCAAATCGATTTTTCTTCATTTTTCCAAATACAATGCATAAAATTATTTTTCATCTTTGTAATCACCATTTATTTTACTTCATTTTTTGTTAAGTACATGATATGAATATTTTTAACAGAATAGGATTTTAAGAGCTTTTTCGAAATGTTTCCCTAAAATTCACATATTATACCTTCGAATTGAAATAGCAGATTTGGCTTTTCTGTGGTTATTGAGAACTGTCAAATTATTCCACTGAGAATGAGCATCGTTGAAGCTTCAATTTATATCATCATATCATAGCGAAATGAGGAACTAGAAAGTTTTGATGTATCTACTCAAAAATGTGATTAAATCAGTTACTGAAGACAGAATCTTGCTTTCTGTACCTTTTTTTTTAAATAAATTTTTGATAATTTTCTATGTTTCTACTTGAAGAGTCGAATCTTGCAAAAATTTCAAACAAGCTTCAAGCTTAGCAGCTTGAAGATCTTCGTGCGTGCTTGTGAAACTTATGAATATCATTTTTTCGAAGAAAGTTGTATAAGGATAAGAGCGGGCAGTTTTTTGTATCCTAAAGTTGATATAATTAATCACTAATTTGTGTACTCGTAAATATCACAGCTTTCTTGGGCGTGTAACCTTTCCCATTTTGTTTCAGATATGTAATTATTTTGAAATGTCTACATTATTATCGGATCGTAACATACTTTTTATCATTGAATAATTCGACCACACTGTTGATGGCATTTGTTATTGTGCCAGTTGGGAAAAATAAGCCAATAACACTGTCTCCGAGAAAGAACTGCATTTCTTCTTCATTCTCCATTTCTTGAATCTTGAATACGCGGTTTCGTAAATTTTCCGCGATTTAGCTGGCAATAATTTTCGTGACGGTACTTGCACTGCTTCTATCAACTCCAGTGAGGTCAGAGAAAACTAGGAATCAGACATTTTTTCACTTTATTTCATTCAAAACAACTACTAAACAATTACTGAGTTCGCAATTTTTGAATCGAATCACGGAAATAAATTGACAGATATTCGATTACTTTGATGTTTTCCTTAGCAGCGCATGTCTAATTGTCCCTATAACTACAACAGCTAAGTAGTTCAAAAATGCAAATTTTATATCGATAACATTCTGACTTCAATGTATTGTAATAATATGTTCTTTCACTATTAAATTGTCGTTTTTCCTGTCACAGAAAAAAATAGTGTATTATACACGGGAAAAATATTAGATTTCAGCTCTCGAGCCAAAATCTAATACTTTTTTCCCTTGTATAATAAATTACTATTTTCACATGGAAAAATGACATTACACCTACTTCAATGATCCCTCAGACAAAGTCAAAATACAGAAATAATGGAGGTGAACATAAATCAGTGTCCTTTGAGAGTCAAAGGCACAACAGCGTAGTGCCTAAGTTATATTGCCTGAGGAAGGTTCACAAAAACAATTCAAACTTGAGACCAATAGTGAGTAACATAAACGCGCTCACCTACAAAGTGGGAAAACTACTGCATGAAATACTCTCTAAAGTATTAACAACATCGCCTTATTATTCAGAAGATGCGGAATGAACAATGGGCCACAAGGCCTACGTTCTGCCGACAAAAGGGCGCCGCACAGAAGAAGAAGAAGAAGAACAACATCGCCTTACAATGTGAAGAGTTCAATACAGGTGAAAGATATTGTCAAATTCCTTATTCATACAAATTTCTGAACAATTAGTAATTGAAGTAATAAAATAGAAATGGAACTCGGTATTGTCATAATTATACATATCATCCACAAATTTTTTCAATAAACAGTTCAGTGAATAATAATTTAAGTAAGCACGCATATAACCTAGACCATAGTATGGAGTTTGAAGGTGCCAAAGTAATAAAAATGGAAAAGATTACCACAAGAGACTGATGCATGAAATGATCCAAATAAACTAAAATGAGGAAAAAGTCATGCACAAAAAAACAGAAACAGATAGTTCTTTTTGTATATACAGCTTCGTATTGGACAATTCAACGTGGAAAGACTTTTATGATAGCCCTCTAGATCAATAAGAAACCGCGAACCACAGATGCGAGGAAAACATATAGCGAAACACAAAAGAACGAAACCTACTACAAGAAATTGACACATACACAAGGTGGAATGGAGAATAGAGAGGAAAAAAAATCAGATTAATTCTAAAACCATCGAAGACCAAATTCATTGAAAAAATTAAAATTGATATAACTGATGGAAATTGTAGTAGTGAAGAATTTCAATTTTAAATTTAATTTTTGTTTGACGGAAGTTTTGAGCATGATGCAAGAAATATCTTACCTCGCATTCAGTAAGTGTAAAGAACATATTTATGTTCAATATAGAAAAAATTTAATGTACTTTATTGTAGAAGCAATAATGAAGCATTGAAATAAATGATATAGCTTGGCAAAGAATAAAGAGTAGTTTATTCCCCTCCGAATTGAGTCGTCAAACCCTTGAATATTAATTTTCATTATTATATGTCGAAAGGATGAATGAAGAATTAAATCGAACAAAACATCGCAAATTGGTCTCAAAAATGATTTACTTGAATGAAATTCAGTAGGAATGTTACGAGTGTGCTCTAGAATGCGCATTAATCAATTCATCCAAGAAGTCAAGACTTCAGAGTAAACCATTCAATGGCCTTCCAAATTATCCTTCAATCGATAATTACCAAATTCCTACAATTTCGGCACCGAAGATTCCATCGACAGATAATCCAATCGATTTCATCTGCAAAACGTCCTTTCTCGGTCGCGTGAGGACAGAGTTCGTGATGGACCAAATTGTATTGTGTTTTCTACAGAACGCTTAATTCTAATTTGCATTCGTTTCTATTCATTGCATGAAATTAGCATTTTGTTTGAGGGTGCCTTCTCGAAATAGCGCATTTAGATTCACACTTCATGGCGTTCTTGTGACGAAGGCGGGTATATCTCATCACTGGGTAAACTGGGTAAAGTTCAAATGCGCAACTTCATTATCGGTTGGAGATTCCTTGGAAATAATTATTTATTCGGTTTATTATTGTATGGAATTATTAATCAGCTGACCCCGCGAACTCCGTTTCGCCTCAGAGGCAATAAATAAGAAGTTTTTATTATACCACGTTTTTCCCGTTCCCGTTCCGTTTCCGTGCCTCGGTCCCGTTTCCGTTCCCGTGCCCTGATCCCGTAACCATTTAGGTTAGGTTAGATTAGGTTTAGCAGATATAAACAAATCTTTCTATCCGTTTAAGTATTTCCACTTCATTTATTTATATGTTCTATGTACCTGCAGTAACCAAAAAAAATTTAAAAATAAATTAGGGGGGAAAACCCTGAACATTTTGGGGATGAAATAGATGTTGGCCAAAATAAAAATAAAAATCTAGCCTAATATAGTTTAGGTTAGGTAAGGGTAGGTTAGAAATAGGGGTTAATCGAAGAGGGGTGAAAATTTAGGGTTGTATGTATTTTTGTATGTAGTATCATGAAAAAATTAAAGTAAAACATTTCGTCCAGAAAATTAGGAATTATGCCCCTGTTTCGAGGAAAAGAAACTAGAATATTTCCTAGTTTCTGGGCGAATCTGAAAATTCCCCAGTCCAAACCAGCTTCCTCGCCAGCTCCTCCGTAGATATCAACATCTCTTGTTTTTTGTCTTCTCATCGAACAAATTTGTAAATAGTGCGTAGAACAGATCCTTTTGCCATATGCCGCTTTTTTTATGAATTTCTTAAATTGAACATATCATAAAAGGCATTTTTTGGTAAAATGACTTATTTTGATGAGTTCTATCACCTGTCAAAAGAAAAGCCTCACCTTTAAATACACCCTGTATATTAGATAGATGGTAGCAATTTTGCCATCGAATCATTGCAAATCAATAAGACTAAGGGCCGGTTTTATAAAGGGCACGTTCAATCTGAGGTTACTCAAACGAGGATTGGAAGTCAACCCTCGGTTGAAAAAAGTTCGGTATTATAAACGTCTTTGCGGCCTCGGTTGTACAACCTGGGATGGAGATCGCTTTTTTTGGGTTGGCTAACCTGAATCTTATTTCTCGAAGTATTTTGGCACGTTTTCTTTATACCATGTTTGGATAAACTCAATAATCGTATTCTATAAAGACAAAACAAGAAGCTAATTCGAATATTCCCGTGTTTTGTGACGGTCACAGAAATCTGATTTCCTACATCAAAACAAATTATGTAATAAAAAAAAATTGTTATTTATGAAATGACGACAGATTTCGTAAGAATTTTCTCCACTCGAAGCTATTGCCAAATACGCTCTAGTCTTTATCACTTTTGTCAACTTATTTGACTCGAATGATCTAAGTTTTTACTATTTTGATATTCTGAAAAGTCTTATCTCAAACTCTTATGCCAAGTAACCAAATAAAAGCTAGGACAATACAAAACATCCAATGAAATTGCATTAACATTCAGGGCCGGTTTTATAAAGGGCACGTTCTATCTGAGGTTACTCAAACGAGGATTGAAAGTCAACCCTCAGTTGAAAAAAGTTCGGTATTATAACGTCTTTGCAGCCTCGGTTGAACAACCTCGGATTGAGATCGCTTTTTTTGGGTTGGCTAACCTGAATCTTATTTCTCGAAGTATTTTGGCACGTTTTTTTATACCATGTTTGGATAAATTATATAAACGTAGTCTAATAAAGACAAAACAAGAAGCTTATTCGAATATTCCCGTTTTTTGTGACGGTCACTGCAGATAATTTAGAGAAATCTGATTTCCTACATCAAAACAAATCATGTACCTAATAAAAAAATTTGTAATTTATGAAATGAGAACAGACTTCGTACAAATTTTTTCCACTCGAAGCTTTTGCAAAATACGCTGTAGTCTTTATCACTTTTGTCTTATCTGAAACTCTTATGCCAAGTAACCAAATAAAAACTAGGACAATACAAAACATCCAATGAAATTGCATTAACATTTAGTCGTACAAGGATGTAGTTATATTTAGGATAGGAACAAATCATTCTGGATCTTGTTTGTGCTTGTACATGAAATATACATTAAATTTAAAGATATAGCTTTATTCAGGTTGAGAGTCATGAATAGAATCTCTCTACCAATATTATGCAGGACTCCGCAAGTCACAAAAATAATAGTTGTTTTCAAATGTAATCAGATCCTAAATAAAAGAATGGGAAATATTCTTTTACACACCAGAGAGTCTTTAAATTGAATTCATAGTTCATATGTGAGCTTCATTGAATAATTGATCATCCATTGATCTGCGAGATGAGATCGGTGTCATCAATAATTTCCATAGAGTATATTAAAAATTTTCAATAGGCGCGTTCGGTATATACATATCTGTCAGCTCTTTTCTATCCGCTTGCTCCGTTGGCGTTCGATAATTCAGTCTGTTGACACATCGTTGACACTATCCTCTCTGTTCTGCGCTCCGAAGTCACGTGATTGTATATCCGTTTGTATCGCTCCACTCCGGGAACGAAAAAACGAACCCAGTATATGATGAGAATTACCAAATTTATAAGCTCAGCAACTTGAAAATTTGATAATAATAATAATAATAAAAGAGTTTATTAAATAGTTCAAAACTACATGGATAAACTCTGAAAAAAAACTGTGGAGTTATTCACCCTCAAAGTGGTGATAACTGTGTACAGTTCTTACAAATTAAAAATTCCCTTTTAACGGCAAAACAAACTAAGTGTAAGTATCCAATATTCCCAAGCTATATATACATTCTACTTGATACATTAATTTTAACACTTATCCATATTCGTGAGTTCTCGTCTTGATCGGTGATGTGTCTCTTCATCGGGATTTTTTACGTCAACATTGGTGAAATATTATCTTTTGTTCCCTCTTTTTTTTTCTTTCCTTTTTGATTTCTATGTTATGTAGAATTTATAATCTTATGTATCGTTGTTCGATCTTTCGCAATTAGCCATATTTTAATTTCTTTTTTGAATTTCTTTTTATTCCTTATCTCTCTTATCTCTGTAGGTACAATTGGGTATAATCTCGATGCTATATACGTGCAACTCCTTTGTCCTATTCTTTTCCTTGCTCGGCGTCTCTCGTAGTTGTCCAGTCTTGTTCTCGTCGAATAATTGTGTTCTCTCAGAGTGATATGTATTTTATTAAATTTTATACTCATGATGATTTTTTGAGCATATATTTGTCTGATATCTAGTACCCGGGAAATCTCGTAAATACTATCACTCGAAAATGTAATTTTTTTTCCATACATAATTTTAAGAATACACTTTTGTAGAACGTCTATGCTCCTTTTATGACAGTCCAAAATACCCCCCCATCCTATTATTCCGTATGAAAGCTGAGATAGTACCAATGCGTCATAAAGTATCTGTAGGTGTTTTTCAGAATTTATGCTCTTTTTTATATATCTGAATCTATACAGAATACCTCTCAGCTTTCGAGTTAGGTAAAGCATATGTTCGTTCCACTTTAGGTGCTCATCGATGACGATACCGAGATATTTGGTCGAATGCGTTCTTGGAATGTATAATTGATCATTTATTTTTAAATCTCCCAATTCTGGTATCCCCATCTTGTTCGACACAAAGGTGATGTATTTTGTCTTCTCGGAGTTCAGGGTGAGTTTATTTAGTTGGAACCATTTTGTCAAAGTACCGAAATCCTCTGTTGTTTTTTGTTTAAGATTTTCCCATGTATCATCTTTATACAGGACTATAGTGTCATCCGCGAAAGCCATGATCTCGCCTTTGGTGATCACTTCGAATAGGGTATTTATATATAAATTAAAAAGGAGAGGTCCGAGCACAGTGCCTTGTGGTACGCCATAGGTTAGTCGATTTTTTTTGCTGTATTTTCCATTCAACGATACAATTTGGGTTCTATTTGTAAGATAGCTTTGAACAAGATCATGTAACTTTCCGCGAAATCCATAATTTATGAGTTTCTCTAGTAGTCTTTCATGGCTGACGGTATCGAACGCTTTTGCTAGATCTATCACGATTGCCAAAGATGGAATGTTTTGGTCAATATTGTTGTATATAATATCTGTGACCTTTTTAATTGCATCTTCTGTCGACATACCCTCACGAAATCCAAATTGATTATTGGAAAGAATATCGTGTTTATCCATGAATGCCTCCATTCTGACTTTAATCAGCTTTTCTATGATCTTGGTTATATTAGACACTAGAGTAATCGGTCTATAGTTGATCATTTGACTTCGATCACCTCCCTTGAACAATGGCTTCACTATTCCTAATTTAAGTATATCCGGGAAAACGGCCTTTTCAAAACATTGGTTCACTATAAAAGTAAGCGGCTCTGATATCTCCCGCTTAATTTCCTTCAACGTTTCCGCACGTATTCCATCATCTCCAGTGGCTTTCTTAGATTTTAGAGTGTCAATACACACAAAAAACACTGTTAGTAGAAACAATGGCATAACCATTGAATCAATGATATACTGTATTCCCTATTCCTGAATGATTACTATATTTAATTCAATGCTTATCTTGTTCTTCCTATGCCAATGCTGCCTATTTTTGATTCAATTATAGGTTTCATTGATTTGATCTAAGCAGTAAAAGTATTCAATGAAATGCTATAATTGGGACAAGAAAAGCGTTAGTTAGTTTCAATGAAAGAATACAATTGAAACAAACTCAACTTTTTTTCTATCAATTAACTATAATATTTCAGGAGAATAAATATACTATTGATTAACTATACATTTGGATTGTTTAAATGTAGGATATATTAAAACTGAAACAAGATGTAATTTCTTGAAAGGTAGTTTACTATAAAAAGAACGAATGCTTGATTTTGATTTAAATAAACTTCATATTGGAGAAAGAAACTACATCAATTGAATCAATATGATGCAGTTGTTAGAAATATTTTACTATATTTGAATTGAAAGTTTATTTTTGTTAATCTGACTCTTTAATTTATTGATTGAATGATGTATCAAATAAAACTATTTTGAATGTTTCACATTTGTTTATTATTTTATCAACAAAATCATAAATGGTGTCTCAAGAACACAATAACAATAAGTAAACAGTAACATTCTAATATTCATAACAAAACAATAACTTATTTCCTCTAATTTGAACAAAGTTATGGTACTGTGATAATAAGCGACAATATTAAATAGGGATCTTAAGGGATATTTTTCTTTTCGATTTTCTAAACCTCAAAAAACTACATAAGCAAAACCTTGTTTGAATATAGAATGAATGTTAGAGACTTGATAAAATTTTTACTAACATCAAACTCTGTAAGTAGTGGATAACTGTGGGACACAGTTGTATGATCAATACCCAGTTTCATAAAAAAACAAGTTACAATTTTACAAGTAAAAGTACTTGTAATGCACATTGAAAATAAGTGAATTTCACCAAATACTGCCCCCACTTTTAGTTGGATTACAATTTTACGAATTAATTTAATCGGTATTGTTACCTTAGTTCTTAGTTAGTTATTTTTATGGAGCGAATATTGGACAAAAAACTTACAACTCGCAGAATATCTGCCTGTTAACTTATAACTAGTTTTATGAAACAGGCCCAGGTATATCAAAAGCAACCACTAAGATTTGGTTCAATTTAATCTTGAAATTGGATGTCCCTCCTTCGAAAGCGATGGTGCACCAAGTTTTAACTTAAGGGGTTGAAATAGTGAAATAACTACCATCCTAGCAACTATCGGTAAAATAAGTACCATTATTAGATTGTCTTTCGTTTATGGCACACATTCACAATAAAACGGAAGGCTTTGAGACATTTTTATATGAATATGAAGGTACTTACCCTGAAAATGTGGAACTAGAGATTCCATTCCCCACTTATTTAATAGCTCTTCCATTTTCAAACTCTTTCTTCGCAGTAACACACACACGCAACACGCAACTAAATACTAGATCAACATCCTGTCGCGTCTTGTCTTGATGCAGTCGTCTTCGTAGCTTTATTTACTATTTTTGAATCAATCATAGGCTTCATTGGAATAAATCTAGTTATTGTTCCGTTACTTTTTTAGCTATTGAATGAAATGAATCAATTCATTCAAATATAGGTTGTATTCAAAGCAAATATAGTTCTTTTTTATTTCAATATTATTCTGATCGATTCATTCAAATAGAAGTCTTATTCAACGAATATGCAGTTCTTCCTTATTTCAACATTATTCTGACTATAATTGAATGACAGCCGTATTATTCAATGAATTATCTGAATTTAATTACTTCAAAAATAATTTATTGATATAACAAGAAGTTTTATTGGGCCAACTGAAACGATGTCAATGAAATATCTACTATTGCCGTTAGCACAGTCTTTTTTGTGTGTAGTTTTTTCTATTTCCAGTGAATCAGTCGGAAACAGGAAAAAAGACTTCTCTTGTTGGCAATTTTTCTCTGTGTAATCAATGGGTATAACCACTTTACTGGCATAACTTTCACCCAGTTGACTGAAGTAGTCATTGAAAAGATCACACATTTCTTGATCATCATCAATTTTCTCGTTATATTCATTCTTGACACCTTTTATATCGGTTTCTGGTTTCGCGGTATTGGTTATATTCTTCACGCAATCCCATAAGGCTTTAGATTCATTTTGATTCCTTTTTATGCATCTTTGCAGGTATTTCCCTTTGGCTTCTGAAATAAGTTTACGTAAGTTGTTTTTACATTTAGAATATTCACTTTTTAACCGTGTATTATTGGGTTCATTTTTGATTTTATTAAACATATTCTGTTTTTTGTTTATTTCATTCAGTATCATTGGCGTGACCCATTCTTTTCTGATCCGTTTTGTTTTTTTTATGTAAATTGTGTTTGTACTATTTTCTATATGTCGTTTCAATATATTGAAAAGTAATCCTTCTCACATCTGTAGCATTCAGCATTTTCACAACCCATTAAAATAAGCATGCACCTGTACTATGTAATACTAATCAAGAAATCCTTCTAGAACGTGAGTGCGCTCCAGCAACACGGTTTTAATACACCGATGTGGGGGTGAAAACTCCCCTCC
Organism: Adalia bipunctata; assembly: GCA_910592335.1. Classification (NCBI taxonomy): domain Eukaryota; kingdom Metazoa; phylum Arthropoda; class Insecta; order Coleoptera; family Coccinellidae; genus Adalia; species Adalia bipunctata. The sequence goes on along the minus strand of OU342950.1, from coordinate 47,455,358 downwards.
GAAGTCCGGCAAATAAAAAACCTCTCGGAATAAGATTCTTGACCACACTAGCAACATTCCAACCAAATTTCATTCAGGTTAATTATTTTTGAGACCCACTTTCGATGTTTTGTTGAATCTTGGAGAATTTGTGGATAGGGGTGAAAACTTCCCTCCAAAGTCCGGCAAATAAAAAACCTCTTGGAATGAGATTCTGGACCACACTAGCAACATTCCTACCAAATTCATTCAGGTTAATCATTTTTGAAACCCACTTTCGATGTTTTGTTGAATCTTGAGGGTGGGGGTGAAAGCTCCCCTCCAAAGTGTGGCAAATAAAAAACCTTTCGGAGTAAGATTCTTGACCACACTAGCAACATTACTACCAAATTTTATTCAGGTTAATCTTTTTTGAGACCCACTTTCGATGTTTTGTTGAATCTTGAGGGTGGGGGTGAAAACTCCCCTCCAAAGTCCGGCAAAAAAAAAACCTTTCGGAATAAGATTCTTGACTACACTAGCAACATTCCTACCAAATTTCATTCAGGTTAATCATTTTTGAGACCCACTTTCGATGATTTGTTGAACCTTGAGGGTGGGGATGAAAACTTCCCTCCAAAGTCCGGCAAATAAAAAACCTCGTGGAATAAGATTCTTGACTACACTAGCAACATTCTTACCGAAATTCATTCCGGTTAATCATTTTTGAGACCCACTTGCGATGATTTGTTGAACCTTGAGGGTGGGGGTGAAAACTTCCCTCCAAAGTCCGGCAAATGAAAAACCTCTCGGAATAAGATTCTAGACCACACTAGCAACATTCCTACCGAAATTCATTCAGGTTAATCATTTTTGAGACCCACTTTCGATGTTTTGTTGATTCTTGGAGGATTTGTGGATAGGGGTGAAAACTTCCCTCCAAAGTCCGGCAAATAAAAAACCTCTCGGAATAAGATTCTTGACCACACTAGCAACATTCTTACCAAAATTCATTCAGGTTAATCGTTTTTGAGACTCACTTTCGATGTTCTGTTAAATCTTGAGGGTGGGGGTAAAAACTCCCCTCCAAAGTCCGGCAAATAAAAAACCTCTTGGAATAACATTTAAGACCACACTAGCAACATTCCTGCTAAATTTCATTCAGGTTAATAATTTTTGACGTATATCCGTTCAATATGCTCGAAATCAGATTTCTCATAGACATAATAATTCATTATAACTTTTTCAAACCATTGAAATCAATGGAAATTTCGGTGGTTTACTATCAACAGAGATAGAGAATCAAAAAACTCATTTAAGGCAAAAATTCTGAACTTTTCGTCTTCCATATAATTTTAATCGCGATTTTCATAAATACCCGACGCCACTGGTGAACTGGCCGATAAATCCGAGAATGGCCGATTAGCCCAGTCATATTAGGTAAAAAAAGGGGTCAACCTCGGAATGAAAGATAATAAGCTGCAAATTGGTATGAACCTTTGTTTTGTCATTCTAAATGTTGTCTCAAAAGTCACAATCGTTATCGTGTCCGCGTCTTAAGATATTCAAGGTCAAAGGTCACAAAAATCGGTTTTTCGCGAATATCTGGCTTCCTATCGGTTAAATGAGATTTGCATTTATTATAAAAGTTGTAGGCTATAAAATTCCCTACAACTTTTGTTTAAACTTTTTTTTCATACGACCAACCGTTTTGAAGGTAGAGCGCGAAGTGCACATCGTACAGTCATATACGGCCTAATGCAAGGTCAAGCGTGAGTTATGGTTATCAGTACGTTATAAAGTCAATTATTTACTTGAAAATTATAATTATTAAACAATGCCTATTATTTATGTACTAACTATTAATTATTTATATTTAATTAAAGTAAGTAACTTGATTATTTATATATAATTATTCATATTTAACTATTTAAGTATAAAATATTATTAATTCTGGATTATATATTTTAGTTTTATTTTAAGTTAACACGACATTATATATCTTTTCTTTAAAACGTACATAAATAATAGGCATTGTTTAATAATTATAATTTCCAAGTAAATAATGGACTTTATAACGTACTGATAACCATAACTCACGCTTGACCTTGCATTAGGCCGTATATGACTGTACGATGTGCACTTCGCGCTCTACCTTCAAAACAGTTGGTCGTATGAAAAAAAAGTTAAAACAAAAGTTGTAGGGAATTTTATAGCCTACAACTTTTATAATAAATGCAAATCTCATTTAACCGATAGGAAGCCAGATATTCGCGAAAAACCGATTTTTGTGACCTTTGACCTTGAATATCTTGAGACGCGAACACGATAACGATTGTGACTTTTGAGACAACATTTAGAATGACAAAACAAAGGTTCATACCAATTTGCAGCTTATTATCTTTCATTCCGAGGTGAAAGCCCTAATATGACTGTGCTAGATAGAAAGTGGCCGCCAAGTTCACACTGATACATTATTTGCTTGAAAAATTTGCGCATTTAAAATTACAAATCGACGTGTCCGAGCGTTTTTACCAACACGCCCTCATTTATTCGTTATCGAATTTATTCCATTTGGCTGTTACACTCTGTATTTTGATAATCTTCAGAAAAATGGTTTATCAATAGCCACCGATACCGTAAATTTCATTTTTCTACAACCGGGCCTAACTAACTACTTTCCCGCATTGTTTTCGATTCGGAAAGTGTCACTTTCCCGCACTAGTGCGGGAAAGTAAATATGTGTTGAATTTGGGTTTAATAATAACTTTAACATGAAATCTCTTAATCACTTACTTATATATTTAGTTAAATGTTTCAAATTATGCAGTTTCATCCATGTCAAACTAATTATTAATGCAGATTTCCGTTTGAAAATTATTGCATTTTCGAAGAGAACTTGACATCCTTCAAAAATTATGACTGGCATACATGGATCTGTGTATTCATTTCTATGTTACAGTCTATGATTTTCCGCATAGAATCCCAAACTACTTAATTAATGTGTCAAAACGAATATGTATTCGAATTGTGTAGAAGTTTTTTTTTCATTTTATAATACGGTTGTAGAAAAAACATTGTTCCTATCTTGGGCGGAAAGTATTTTCCCGCACTCGATTGCTTGCAACGGCAATCTAGTGCGGGAAAGTGCAACTTTTCGCCCTTGATAGGAAAATAACTATATCGTACATTCAAAAGTTATACTCAATTCACTTTGCTAAATTTTCGCGAATTTATTGCTTATTGCAGTTTTTCAAAGAAAGGAAACAACAAAATCATAACTGAACAACGCGAAAAAAAGCGATAAAATCGTGAGGATGATCGTTGCATACCATTAATAAAAAATAGAAAGTTGGATACTTTGAAGTCAAAGATGAATAATTCAAAATTTTCATTCAATGATCATTCATTTTATTGTTATCGATGGAATTTATATCATTTTTTCAGATTATATTTGAAGAATTTTATTTGAAGAAGTGTATGAATGAACTACCAACTATCCAGGAATTAATTTCTATCCCAATTCTATCATTCTCGCTGAATAATTTTAAATTATTTCAACAATTTCATTCAAACATTTTATGGCAAGAGTTAGCCCTACACCTTCTCGTGGCTGAACGATAAATCCAATAAAAAATATAAAAGCAAGCTTTCTTTCAAACACTATTGCATGAATATTGAGATAATTGGAACTTTTCCAAACATTATGCATTCGAGTAATGACTAAGTAGGGCATTATGTGGTTTTTTTATAGGTATCCCATCAAAGGAAATTCGTTTAATGATTTTGCAAACGTATAAAACAGTGTCGTACATCAGGGATGGGATAAAGTATGGAATCAAGTAAATATCTTTCAAACGAAAAGAACGATATTTATGAATATTTACAGGTAAGTGCAATGAAACAAAATGCATCTGATGTAAATTTTTTTGGTGATAACATACTTCCGGTTCAACCGGAAATGCCATCAACTTCTTCAATTCAAATGGGACACCCCGTATATTTTCAAAGATTTTGAAAGAACTTGTTATTTTGAATTCATAAATACTGAGTTTAGTGTAAAAAAAATCGTGAAAACGTAAAGCCGAAGCAATTGTATTCGGCTTTGAAAAATTCATAATCTACTGGGCAATCAAGTGACACCAAAAACAAATAATCAACCTTTAAAATACATATTCCGAGAATCGAAAAAGTAACAACAATAGTGCAGCACAGATTGATTAGATGGTCTTACTTTTCATCTAGTTCCATATAATATTGAATTTTTCGTCAAAAAAAAATGGAAAATTTGATGCGTTATCAAGGCTTCCTATAGAGAAGTTTTCGATGAAGAAATAATTTGAAGTAATTTCAAAGAACAAGAATGTGAAATAATTGATTTGAAATTAGCTCAAGAAGAAAATATTTCAACAGGCGAAGAAAGTGAATATTTTTTAAATGTATAATGATAAGTTGCGGAAACCTATACTCAATCCACTTCACGAATCACATTTCCGCATAGTATACTGGTGGCCAAATAAGGTTGATATGGACAAAGAAAATTCGGCTGATAGTTGCGAAATTCATCAGTTCGGCCAAGACTTCTTACAGCCCTATTTATGATCACATGTTTATTGTTGTATTGGATACCTATAGTAAATAGCCTTAAGTTTTAAAAATGAAGAGTTACTACAGCTAATAATACTATAGAAGTATTTATTTGATACTTTGCTCGCAAGGCTCGAATAATGCAAAAATATGGTTTCAGACAATGGTCCACAATACAGTAGTGAAGAGAATTCAATGAATGTCTGAGAAGTATACAGCATACGTTTTCACCATCTCACCACCCAGCTACAAATGGGGCGGCTGAAAATTTCGTAGGGAATTTCAAAAATAAAGTGACAAAAATAGTAGAATCAGGAAAATCTTTGAAAGCAGCTGTTAATTTATTTCTTTCTGATCATAGAAATATGAATCATGCTGATACAGGTAAAATACCATCTCAACTAATTTTCAATAGAGATATTGAAATTCTATTCCATTTATTGAGGCCAAATTTAACTCCGGCTGTCAATTTAAACCAATTCAATAAATATGATGTAGACAAAGTAAACAAAAATGGTAAGTAAATGGTAAAAATACTCAGTTCTAATGAAGTAGTGAAAATATTAAAACTCATTGGAAATAATGTAAGTGAAATTCCCACGGAAAGGAAAGAAGAGCAGGTGTTACGGAGATCTGTAAGATTGAAAGAGGAATAACGAAAAGTGATAATTTGTGAGAGGTGAATTTTGTATACTTATCTAATATACAGGGTTTCCCAGAAGTCACACACCCCATTGAGGGGATCGAAAGCGAAAAATATTCTAAGCCCAAAAATCCATGTTTGATATTTTTCGATTACGTAGTCAATTAGTAATTAATTAATGAAAGTGACCACTCAGGAGCGCCCTACAGAGGAATAGGTAGGCAGTGGGGACGCGAGGGTGAGACGCCAGTCTCGGTTTTTTGCGTGAAAAGCCGACAGCAGCTCTAGCGTCTCACTCTCGCGTCCCCACTGCCTACTTATTTTTTGGTAGGGCGCTCCTGATTGGTCACTTTCAATGATTAATAACTAATTAACTACGTTATCAAAAAATTTCAAACATGGATTTTTGGGCTTAGAATATATTTCACTTCCGATCCCCCCAATGTGAGCGACTTCTGGGACACCCTGTATAAAATTCTCTTGTCACGATGTGGGTCCTTAAATTCCTTCGAAACGGCTCGACCGATTTTCGTGTATTTTGTCTGCACATCGGGTAGGACTGAGAATCGGCTAACATCTATTTTTCATTCCCCTAGATGTTAAGAGTGATTCACCCCTAATTTTCTTCAAATTTTTTCGGACAAAATGTCTTATTTTAATTTTTCATCCTTCTACGATCAACCCCTATTTTTAACCTAACCTTAACTCTTTTAGACTAGATTTTTATTTTTATATTGGCCAACATCTATTTTTCATCCCCCGGAATGTTGGGTTGTCCACCCATAAATTTGTTTTTAATTTTTTTGGTCAAAATTTTTCATTTGAATCTTTTCATGATGCAGCATACAACAATACATATCTACAACCCGAAATTTTCACCCCTTCCACCCATGAATTTTGATTTTTTTGGGCAAAATTTTTATTTTGATTTTTTTATGATACAGCATACAAAAAAACAAACAAACCTAAATTTTCACCCCTTCCACCCATAAATTTTGATTTTTTTGGGCAAAATTTTTTTAGTTTGATTTTTTTATGTTACAGCGTACAAAAATACATACAACCCGAAATTTTCAACCCTCTTAGATCAATTCCTCTACGATCAACCCCTATTTATTACTTGTCAATTATAAACTTTAATTTTTTTGGCAAGAAATTTCATATTAGTTTTTTTGGCATCGCTGACTGTACAGGGTGGGCAAAATTGGTTCTACATGAACTAAAACATATGATTCTGAAACGGAAAAAAAAGGCAATTCTTTCTAAGTCATTTCAAACTACTGTTTCCATAAGAAAAAACACAACTTCATGTTATAACTCAGCAAATAAATTTCTTAGAAAAAATCGGAGTACGCCACTGGATTGCTATCAGAAAAGTGCCTGTATAATGTTTTCAGTAGTAATAACCCAAGGACATTGATAATTGTTCGAAAAAATTCTATGACAGATTTCGAAAGCTTGTTGCTTCGAAACAGACCGACGCCGTAGGCGGAGGTCTGTTGTCTACAAGCAACAAGCTTGAGAAAGTTGTCATAGAATTTTTGAGCATTTATCAATGTCCGAGGGTTATTCGGATAGAAAATTTTTTGCTAATTATAGAAAAAATACAGAGCTAAAACAATTTATTTAAAGGTGCAATTAACAAAGGAACAATTAGAAAAGTTAAATGAAGATCCAGACGTGTTAGTTTCTATAACTGATGAAGATGTATTTCCACTACGCATGCTGTTAATAATTTGATTATGATGTTCTTCGTCAATATTCAAGTAGGGTTTTATTGAGTTGGCATTGTTGTGACCCGTAATTTTTATAAGCTGTTGTTCTTGTACATCACTTTTGGCCAATCGACTAACCGCGGTCGATCTATTGGAATGATTAGTAATTTTTTTTTCCTTTGTATTCAATCCAATCGCTTCGGCAGACGATCTTGTCCAATTTTGAATCGTATTTCTTCCAATGGGCATATTATCATACCAGTGATCATTTTCGGATTTCCATTGATGATTTGGTCTGACGAATAATCTGTTGGTTTTAATATTTGGGCCCCTTTTCGACATCAATTTTTTGAATAATCGGACAGGACAAACGTTGCTGTCATCGTTTTCTATTAAAAACTTGCTTCCAGTACACATTCTTGAACCACCCTGGCAAGTCTTGCTGAATACAGGGTTATATTCCACTCGGTTGGTTACAGAACCATCGTTGTTTGATTCGATACAAAAAAATTCAGTCAAGCAAGCAGCAGCTTCCCCACCTCGCCAAGCTAATTCTACCGCGGCTATGTGATAGAATTTCCGTTGCAGCCCTTCAGGAGTATTTTCATTCCATAAATTCACCATTTTTGTTATTTCCACAGAACTTAATGCTACCGAACTTTGCTTCCTTTTACTTGGGTCTGATTGCAGTTTTCGTCGTATAGAATCACGGGCAGCTCGCGCTTGTTGAAATACAACACTTTTGAATGGGTCAATAATAACTTTCATTTCTTTATAATATTTTTCTTGTAACAGCTTACTTGTTATATTCCACATGGTTTTGACCGTACTTTCTTTGAACTCTTTACCATCTTTTCTCCTCATGTTCACAGCCCAATCCTTTAAAATCAACGCCAATTCTTCCGCCGTCCGATTTCCATCTAATTGATACTTTCTATCGTTGCAAAAGTCTATAAATGCTTTCCATACAAATTTCTTACTGTAAACGGTGTTTTTTGGTATGTTCGATTCTATAATTTCATTAATGTTATCGTCAGTATTGCAACCAAATCGTGACATTTCGAAATATTAAATATTTGAAACTTCAAAATCGAAATAAATCAATATGTGTCCATAGCAACGTGAAAATAGCCCATGGTCTGTTATCGATGTAATGTTGACATGATTGGGTGAAATTGTTCATCTGATATCAAATGAGGAAATCTAATTGGTTGTTGGAACTGTCAAAAAATTTTCATTTCAACATCCTAGCATAAACAGAAACGGAGATAATGACCAAAGTTGAAAGCGCCCAAGTTTCAATTTTAGCCTATAACTCGGAAACGAAAGGAGATAGAGGAATGCAGTTGATGGCATTATCAGTTTCTCGAAAAAAGAGAACTATGAGGTGCCATTCATTTTTCTCTATCTTCACGGGTTAAAAAATTTTAGTTCATGTAGCATCAATTTTGCCCACCCTGTACAACACATATGAATAAATGAAGTTGAAAAACTTAAGCGGATAGAAAAGTTTATTTATATTCGATGAACCTAACCTAATCTCACCTAACGGGAACGGGTTGAACGTGGTATAACAAAAACTGCTTATTTATTGCCTCTAAAGCGTCCACATGTCCGCACCGGACGCATCGGACGGATCGGATCAAACGGATTTCGGTATTCTTAAGCTAAGCGTCCACATGTCCGCACCCGACGCATCGGACGGATCGGATCGAACGGATTTCGGCATTCTTTGTATAGAAAACCTCGTGGAAGCCCGTCCACAGACCCGCACCGAACGCATCGACATTTTGGCAATGCAGAATACTGGAGATCCGTAAATCCGATCCGTCCGGTGCGGACATGTGGATGCTTAGCTTTAGTATAGAACCTCGTGCAAGCCCGTCCACAGACCCGCACCGAACGCATCTGAGTATCGGCATTTCAGCAATGCAGAATACTGAAGATCCGTAAATCCGATACGTCCGATGCGTCCGGTGCGGACATGGAGACGCTTAGCTTAATAGTGCCCATCCACGGGAAACACCGAATCTGAAACATTGTGTCCTGATCTGCAATAAATCATGGCCAATAAAATGTGCCGCTTGGGTTTTGACAAGAGGTAGACGGATTATGTAGCTAGAATTTGCCAGCGTTGCCACTTCTACGGAATTTAGAACGCAGTACCTACGAAACGTACGATTTTGTTCGGTATTGAAAGAGAGTACATATTATTATGAATTATCTATTATTCCCTAATTCTACGGAAATGTTCGTAGAAGTGACTGACACAACTGCAAAAATTCCCATGTTCTTCATGGGAACTGATAGCATCTGCAATGGCATGCGCCGGATTTTATGGCCCTTTATTATCTTTGCCGCTTGTGTCCGGATCGGTACCATCGTGTGTGGAGACCATAAGGCGGAACGGAGGTCGCAGGGTCAGTTAGTATGTAGGTAGATTTAAATTAGAAATATCAAGAAATAAATTGTTGTATATTGTATATAGTGAGTAAGGTAAAATAAAAAGTAATGAATAATAAGTTTAGTAATCTCTAGGAAGTTTTTGAAAAGGGGAAATTGTGATAGGTTAGCATTGCGCATGTGTTCATCGAAAGTAATGAAAATCGAGTGTGTACATCATTCTTGCTGTAATTGGCAAAGCGTTGTATCCGGATATCAAATAATGGAGTGTAAATAGTTTTTCACTGTTTCTCAATTAAATCTTCCACCTGAATTTATCATACACATCATACTGCATTTTCAACTTTGTGCTCTTTCCAGGCTGTCATTAAAATTAGAACAGCTCGTTTGGCGGTTCGTAAAGAAATAATCAAGTCTAAGCTGGAAAATCGGAATTTCGCTCAGCATTTTAAGAACTCTACGGAACTTACAGGTCGTTGAAATTCATATTAAAACAATAGGAAGCGGCCCAAAACTTACATGGTAGCTTCATGGAATTCGTTCTATTTCATGTTAGCCTAAGAGCAATAAAAAAAATCATTTAGATGTTGGCAGACAGCCAACCTTCGTTGGATAGGGAGACGAAGTCCTATTTTCTGGCCACTATTCATGATTTAAATTCTATTGATTATTTAATTTCGACAATAAGAACTGGTGAATGCATCTTCAAATACTTGCCAAGAATTAATAAAAAAAAATCATAAGAAACGATCCAGGTACAATCAGGAAGACAGACATTCAACTATAAAATAGAGATGTGGAAGCTAGAGGATTTCATTTCGAAAATATTCTCAAATAATTGCTATTTATTATCATCATTTTGTTTCTAATTATTTTCATGAAAAATTCTTCCTCTTTTATACTAGGTAGCATTTTTTCGTTATGACACAATGATGATTCATGTCTCCTTAATTGATTTATGACTACTATGATCACAAAAAAATAGGACAGATTCTATATTTCGGTTAGCACGATATAGTTCTGATGAAGTCTAGAATGTCGTTCCAAGTTTTCAAAGAGCTGAGGGACAAATCTGAATGATTTCGTATGTTGAGATTGTCTAAATCAATTAATTATTTGATCTGAACAACGCTTACTTTCTACAAGACGGCGCTACGTGTCACAGAAGCAACGAAACGATCTTTCACAGGAAAAGTTTGCGGTCCGTGTTATCTCTCAAAGAGGTGAACAATTTTGGCCACCGAGATCATGTGTTTTAACACCTTACGACTTCTTACTTTGGGGCCATGTAAAAGAGAAGGTCTACGCCAAGAGCCCAGCATCGATTCAAGACCTCAAGCTATCGAGGACATAGGGTAGCCACTTCGCGATTTGGTTATTTAAAATTTCATGAAAAGGATTATGGTCCTGTAGTCGCGGTCGTGATGGATATTTGGCTGATGTTATTTTCCATTATCAACTTCCTATTTATAATGAAATAAATATCCTATCTTTTATCTGAAAATATGGCATTTTTTCTAAATGTCAGAATGACACCTCTCATTGAAGAACCTTTGAGAATTATCACGGCTACTCACATGGGCATGGGCAATCTAGGGCACAACGACACTCATATAAATACATTTCAGAACACTTCATTTTGATCGTCTGAGATTTTGTTACCATTATCATGTTCTTCAATCAAAACTAGAAAAATGATGAAATTCTGGAATAAAACGTATGAACTGAAATGTCTCCCATATAATAAAGGACAAGAGGTATTTGTGCCAAGTAGACGAACATTTATCATCCGGCTCCAAACCCGCTTCCTAGAGAGGACATAAAGGACACGACTATGCTCACACACGTTTAGGAGTTTATCTGGAATTCGCGAAATAATTGATGGAATACCGTAACGAAGTATATAATTCACTGATCGATTCTGGAGAACACGGTAAACTTCCGCTTCAAGCATTGGAAACAATTTGGAGAATACTGAACTTTTGAGTTTTCGACACCAATTGATGTACTCATTTCACAATTCGATGTGTTCAATGTCACAGGTACTCAGTATGGAATTCACTAGTGTGGAATAAAACTATTGAAGAAAAAAATGAGATTCAAAGTTCGTGACCACATCGGTTTCCAGATGTTTTAATGATTTCAATCTGTGTCCCTGAAATTTTCCTCATTCCAGGAGAAACAATTCAGCCGAGTGCGCTCCCAACATCGTTCTTTTCTTTCGTTTCATTTTCGCTGTATATGGAGCTACTGTTGAATACATTGTATCAGGTGTCTTATACAGGGAAAAGGTAAACATGCGGCAAAAATTCAGGAGGTTATTCCTTAACATAGTTCACGTGTAAACGATTGTTAGTGGAGTCCTCTATCATGGCTCGCTATACGGATGCCCTGAAGGCTGATATGCATTTTATATATGGACTGGATGGCAATGCATTAGAAGCTGGGCGTCTGTACAGGGTGGGCAAAATTCGTTGTCTACTGAGGGGATCTCGAGAACTACAGCAGCTAGAAGAAAATGGAGAACATATTCTCGAGCTCTTTTTTCCTGAATAATCCAAATCTTGAAACAGATCCGACCTATCATTTATAGATTTTGAGCGAAAATTGAGAAATTGTCATTTTCAATAATGCTGAATAACTCGCTCGTTTGATCTCATATTGGAAATCTGTTGTTACATTTTACAGGCACTTTTTTAAGAGTAATTCGAATATAATATGATTGATTTTTTTCATCCAGCTGTTTTCGAGAAATGAAAAGAATTTTTGATTTGTCAAATGTAAACTATTGTCAAAAGTTATTTTATCTTGCTGCGAATTTTCTGCTGATATCGAAAATTTATCATATGTCACAATTCACATTAATATCACCTGAGAAAAAAATTATGATTCTTTTCTTGCTTTTCGATTCACTGTTGAATTATAACCAGGCTGGCGTTGCCATGGAGACCGTTGAATATGCATTCTCTTTCGTGAACTGCAATGCTTCTATGATTGAAATCATCGTTTGCTGAAATAAAGTGTAAGATCGAGATGTATGGCGTGCTTATCCAACAATGGTTTACAATTCGAACACTACCATCGATATATTTTCTCATCATCTTAATTTTGTGAAAATAATTATTGTTGACTTCTTTTATACTAATGAATTTTCGAGTTCATTTCTCAAATAGATAAGAGATAATTGAATGCACATTTTTTCTTAAATGATCAGATGAACGTCTTCTTTTCTCCAATGAAGGATATCGATACATTGAGTAAATTATTCGATACTCGATTATTCTCATCGCAGAAGGTTGAATTCACATAATTATGTGGAGTTCACGAAAGAGAATGTAGCACACCAATACAGGGTCTTTCACGAGGAACCTCACCCATATTTATACGGGAAACTACTGAACGTATTTTCATGAAATTCAGCACTTATAAGTATTTCACGATGCTGATGAAATCTAAAATATTTTCAAGGCATGAGCACCTCCGGTTTTTCCGGAAATGACGTCAACTTCCGTTTTTCAAATCAGAACACCATTTTTTTATTGCAGAAATAGATTCCTTAGAAAATTTCAAGTTATTTTGATGTAACATTTTTCAGTTTCGGTTGGAAAATTCTCTCTGAGCGGGAAAATTCGAAAAAAAATCGAAAATAGCTGAAACAAGAATAACTACGAGGTTTTTGGATGGAAAATTTTCGTTTTTGGGATTTTTCAAGATGTAAGATTGATGTATCCACTTTAAAAATCGAAATCGCGCTTCATGATACAGGGGGTGAAAAATCGCTTTCAAAGTTAGGGATGACAAAATCGTGAAAAATCAATTTTTTCAAATGAGAATTATGGCAGATATTGAATCTACGTTAAAAAATAATGTGAGTGTATGCATCACACCCTTGCCCTAAAGTGGATATTAACTCAGAAAATATCCACTTTAGGGCAAGGGTGTGATGCATACACTCACATTATTTTTTAACGTAGATTCAATATCTGCCATAAAAAAAATGGGGTTCTAATTTGAAAAAATTGATTTTTCACGATTTTGTCATCCCTAACTTTGAAAGCGATTTTTCACCCCCTGTATCATGAATCGCGATTTCGATTTTTAAAGTGGATACATCAATCTTACATCTTGAAAAATCCCAAAAACGAAAATTTTCCATCCAAAAACCTCGTAGTTATTCTTGTTTCAGCGGAGCTCTATTTTCGATTTTTTTTCGAATTTTCCCGCTCAGAGAGAATTTTCCAACCTAAACTGAAAAATGTTACATCAAAATAACTTGAAATTTTCTAAGGAATCTATTTCTGCAATAAAAAAATAGTGTTCTAATTTGAAAAACGGAAGTTGACGTCATTTCCGGAAAAACCGGAGGTGCTCATGCCTTGAAAATATTTTAGATTTCATCAGCATCGTGAAATACTCATAAGTGCTGAATTTCATGAAAATACGTTCAGTAGTTTCCTGTTTAAATATGGGTGAGGTTCCTCGTGAAAGACCCTGTACATCGAATTTTTCATGACTTGAAATATTTCTAGCCATTTTGGATAATGAATTTAATAGATAAACTATTTCTAATCGAATAATCGCTGACACATTAACTATAGAAATATTATTTCAGCAATCGATGATTTCAATCATAGAAGCATAGAGTTCACGAAAGAGAATGCATATTCAACGGTCTCAATGGCATCGCCAGCCTGCTTATAATTCAACAATGAATCGAAAAGCAGGAAAAGTTATAATTTTTTTCTCAGGTGATATTAATGTGAATTGTGACATATGATACATTTTCGAAATCAGCAAAAAATTCGCAGCAAAATAAAATAACTTTTGACAATAGTTTACATTTGAGAAATCAAAAATCCCTCTCATTTCTCGAAAACAGCTGGATGAAAAAAATCAATCATATTATTTTCGAATTACACTTAAAAAAGTGCCTGTAGAATGTTACAACAGATTTCCAATAAGAGATCAAACGAGCGAGTTATTCAGCATTTTTGAAAATGACAATTTCTCGATTTTCGCTCATAACTCAAAATCTATGACTGATAGGTCGGATCGGTTTTGAGATTTGGATTATTCAGAAAAAAAGAGCACGATAATGTATTCACCATTTTCTTCTAGCTGCTGTAGTTCTCGAGATCCCCTCAGTAGACAACGAATTTTGCCCACCCTGTACGTTGAACGATTTCCTCACCGCATTGCATCTGATAGAAAAATATGTCAGAGTATTCATTAACGTCTTCGAGAAACGGGAACATTGAAGCGGAGTGAAGAGCTAGGATGATAGAAGAAGATCCAGGTAGTTCCACGCAAAAACTTTCAAATAATTGGAATGTGAGTATTTGGACTGTTTGGAAAATTCTGAGAGATAATTCGTCGTACCAAAAGGAAATTCAACATGTTCAGGCACTTGCCAATGACGTTTGCACACACTGGTTAAAATCCCTCAAGATCAGTTGTCGTTGAACTTGGGTTAGAATTGTGGGTGACTGGCTACTTGGACCGGTATTTCGACCAGGAAGACTTATCGGCAAAGTATACCGTAACTTTTTGGAACAAACGCTACCTCAGTTTCCGGAGAAATTACTATTGGCTACAAGACTGGCACTTTTTCAACACTTTTGTAATTAATAAAAAAGCTGTCAACTCGTTTATCCACTTTGTATCAATCAAATGCTGAAAACACAGAGTAGTACCATTTTGAAATTTTAATAAACTAGGCATGTCTTTTCTTAATTTGGCAATAAGGTGATCATATCTTTTGTACACCACGTCAGGTTCAACTTAGACTATGCAAAACATGAAATTCGAGCAAGAGATTTTTCTGTAAAGAAATATTATGCATGCGCCCCACAAATCATAGTTGTCATTCGATAGCGCATCTATCGATCTATCCATGTATACTATCCAAAAAATTCCTTCATCTGGAGACTGTCCACCAAAAATAATGGATCAGGATGTTCAAATCTAGCATCAAGAATTGATATGTAGTACATAGCTGTCAGGGGAAAACACCCTTCTCAACAAGCTGCGAGAGAAGGAATCGAAATATCTTTCTGCTGACAATTTCACCAGAAAAAACAACGTTTTAGAACGAATTTCGGTGGTAAACAAGTAAGTTTTTTGGCTTATCGCCTTTTCGGAACAAAAATAATCCTTACCGGAATTCAAGACGCTTTTTTCTTGCATTCCAGAGTGTTTTTCATGCAAAAAAAGTTAAAGAATGCCAGTTTCTCATTTAATCAATTCACTTTCGTTAATTCGATTTGTTTTTTTCTCATAATGTGATAAATGAAAAATCGAACAGGAAATCTTTTAGAATTTCATAGTTTTCAGCTGAATATCAAAAACGTAATTTGTGTCAAATTCAGAGAATGAAGAATCAAACAGAAATCTTTCTAAAATGAAGCACAAGAACGCCATGAACAGGAAAAAAGAGACTCCCATTGTCATAGTACATAGGAGCATGTCCAAAGCTAAAGGACTAAACCGATGGCTGTAAATACGGTGTTAGATCTAGTAACATCAATCGTCGGGTTGTAATAGAAGGGTTAACTTGAAAGTAATAAAATAAATATCCCTTTCTAAAATTAGGACTTGAACGTTTCTTCTTTCCGTAATAATTCAGTGATATTTTCAACACCCTTTATTTTACTCGGGAAATCTCCCGAGAGAAAGCACAATGATTTAATTGATCGATTTAAACTTCGGGAACTCAATACTCCGGTGATAAAAAATTATTGAGACGGTTATCAAGGCCTATACAGGATATCTGGCGAGACGTTAACGATTAAAATTGTTACTTTTTCGGTTCGAATTTCGTCTGCAACAGTGAAGATAAGGAAATTAGGGTTCCGCTAACTAAGTGTTAGTTTATGCTACGTCTGCTGGGGGACCATAATATTTTTACGATGCGGCATTTTTCGAAAACATTGCGTGGGAATCCCTTTTATCTCTATAGAGATACTACCCATCCGCGACACGGTGGCAGGAAAGTCTTCAATTTGATTGGTTCATAAAAACAAAGATGGAAGAAATATTGATTTGATTTGTTTTGAAGCATTGACGGAAGAAAAACCTTTAATTTGACTGGTTTTTGGAGGAGACGAAGAGGGGAAAATCTTCGACTCGCTCCGGGGGACGAAAAAGTCAGTTTCTGGTGGAATCCCGAGCGGAAAAGGTTCCACAGTGCTCGCGAATATGATGCGGAAACTAGGGTAGTACTTGAGGTACTTGAGTGTTAAGAAGTACGGTCTCAAAGTGGAGGCGAAAGCAATTATGGTTGATTTTGAAGTTGAGGAGTAACTGCAGAAGTCTTAAACGGGAAGATTCTGAGTTGACTCGTTTGATATGTTTTTAGTACGGTTTTAAGGAAGGTTTTAGAATTAATTTAGTTTTGTAGTTATTCGGAAGACGGCGTTGGAATAGCTCATAAAGTTCTTGGTTTTATTTTTGAAGTCTTGGAAAATCAGTCTTGAACAGGGACATAAAAAGTGTTAAGTTAAAAGTTAGTAAAGTCTCTAAATTATTTGGAATTTTTTTAGATCGCGAATCGTCGGTATATTCGGGAGTGAAAGTTAATTTTGGTGAAAAACGAGTGGGTGCCGTGTCTTCGTACCTAATCTGTCTGTTTCAGGAAAGAAGCAACGTCGTAGAACATCCTCCTAGGTTCATCATTTTTGGGATTATTGGTCCAGGAAAAAGGTCAGATAAATTGTTTATGCTTAGCTTGTCCGCCCAAATTATATGTTTAGTCCAGAGTCCTGAGATCTTCTAAAAGTCATATTTTATTCGTATTTCTCTTTAAAGCGTATAATTATTTTTGTAATCACCCTTAAGAAGTTGAAGGTTTAAGTGGAGTTTTTCTGTTGAGAAAACTCAGGTTTATTTGAAAGATTCCGTGGAAACTATTGTTGAGTTTCCCCTTTTCTATGTGAAGTTTAAGAGGGATTATTTTCCGTTTTCTTGTTTGGGTATAGAAAGTTTACTTGGTATTGTAAATTCTGGTGGTTATTATTTTTGGGGTTATTTTGAGAAGCCCTTTTATTTCTGTCGATAACTTGAATATAATAATTTGATATAATTTGGAATTCACACTGATGTTGGTTTAATTTCAATGAATAGATCTGCCTTTGTAATTTAAAGCTAATTTAACAGTTATACTTGATGGGATTATTTACTTTCGAATTGAGAAATATCTGAACATTTAATAATTTGAATCATTTGATTTAAGTGACACATATCTAATTTGGTGAGAATTTGTTTAGTTTGATTTGGTTTAATATACGTCTTAAATTTAATCTAAAAGGTTTTCATTTACCATCCCTCTCCCTAGAAAATAATTTTAAACACTAAGACCCGACCCAAGTGCGTTGGGCCGATCCCACACTTTCTTCCGTCGGAAGAAAGAACTTTAAAATTTTAATTAACATCTTTCATTTTTCTTTAAGTAATAACACCCTTGATTGGTGGAAAGCCGCTCTTCTGTCCAATCACCAAGAGGGTGCTTTTTACATATGGTGACAGCGGTGGGATTGTTTAATTTTTCGGGGGAGAGTTTTTCTTATGTGTGATTTGAAATTTGTTGAATTTTTCGGTAGATAAATAGTATATTGTATAATTAGTGGGAAAAGCATAATATTCCCAAACGACTGTGATAATTACCAGACGAGGAGCGTAGCGACGAGTCTGGTAACACAGGAGTTTGGGAATATGCTTTTCCCACGAATTATACATACTATTTTTTCTCCGATCGTCGATTTATATTTGAAAAAATTATTAAAAAATATTTCATTCAAGAGGTAATCAAGTAAGTTTAAATAGGTTTCTCTATGTTCATATTTAAATATAGAAGTGGTAACTATGGAAATTACTTTGTTATGACAGAAGTAAAATAATTTTCAAGCCGATTTTGTTCGATTCGTTGTATTTTATAAGAAATTAAAAAAACAGTAGTAAACATGGACACTGATGGTGATTATTCGTTACCTTGCACGCCTCCTGAACTTGTAGAAGCAGCGAACGCGGCTTCACTTGATTTACTTCCGGCGAAATCCAGAGAGAAGTATGAACTTGCGTACCAACGCTTCATGGATTTTTGCAGAAAAAACAACAGTGTATCCTTTTCTGAGAATGTACTGATGGCGTATGTTGCTGAATTGGCTAAAACAATGAAATCTTCGACGTTGTGGGCACATTATTCCATGCTTCGATCAACTTTGTCTATTAAAAATAATATTAATATTGCCCAGTACCATAAACTGAGAGCATTTTTGAAACGTCAAGCTATAGGATACAAACCGAAAAAATCTAAAATTTTAACCCAGGAACAAGTTCAGAAATTCATTTTAGAGGCCTCAGATGACATATTTTTATCGACGAAAGTAAGTAGATAAAGATTAAATAGTATTACTTAAATTAAATAAAATACGAAATATACAATGTTCGATTAATTTTTAGGTGGCTCTGATATTTGGAATAGCAGGAGCCTGTCGACGAGATGAGCTTGTCCGAATAAAAGTTCAGGATATAGAAGATTTCGGTTCAAAAATACTGGTAAAAATACCAGAAACAAAAACAAATAGACCTAGATCATTCATCATCAACGAAACCTATTTAAATGTTTATAGAAAGTACGTATCATTCAGGCCTAATGATTTTGAAAATCCTAGATTTTTTTTTAAATTCAACAAGGGAAAAGGATGGAAGACAGTCATTGGAATTAATCAATTTGGAAAAATGCCGCAAATTGTTGCAAGTTATTTACAGTTGCCAAATCCGACAGAATATACAGGACATTGTTTCCGAAGATCATCGGCAACACATTTGGTAGATGCTGGAGCTGACATTCTTTCTTTAAAGCGCCACGGAGGATGGAAGTCTTCCCATGTGGCGGAAGAATATATTGACGAATCACTTAATAATAAAGTAGAAGTGGCTAATAAAATATTCAACACCCCTGCCTCGACTTCAAATGAAAATGATCGAAACGAGATAAACGAAACAACTAGCCATGCAGCTTCAACGTCTATAAATTCTCGTTGCCCTCCAGTACAATTTACAAATTGTACAAACTGTACAATAAATGTAAATATTAACAACAATTAATTTGTGTTCAGGAATATCGTTATAAATTAGATGTTTCTTTTATTTATTTCATACCAAATTTATCAATATTAAAATGAAAACCATACTTTGTTTCATTTCATTGTAATAATCCATTTGTAACATTACCGCACGCTACAGCAGTGCGGTAATTATTACCGCACTGTTATTTTCTAATTGCTTAGCAACTGCCCACTGTTCTGGAATGTTGAGCTTTGCGCATAGAAATCAGGTCAAAATAGTGTCACTTTTCCCACGATCGGAGAAAAAAGTCTTTTTGGTTTTGTGTATGTTGCATCAGTGTGAATATAAAGATTACTAAAGTTACATGTGTTAAATTTTCCAAGGGAGGTTTTTTAGAGAGATTGTTGAGAAATTTAGAGAAATTTTGAGGTATAAGGAAATTTTATTCTGTTGTTTTATGGGTGATTGACGTAGTGTGTATTGACTTGTTGGAAGATTTCCGGATGAAGGTTTTCAGGTACCTGTTGATTTTAATTTGAATTGGATTATTTTCGTTTGAATGTATGCTTATGCTTATGAATTCGAGTTTACGTTTTAAAAATTGCGATTGGTAAGAACAGAGTTCAGGTTTGAATTAAAGTAAGGTAAAATTATTGATCTAAAGATTTTTGTTTTTGAGATATTGAAGAATTGAATAAATACAGTTGGTTTTTCTTCGAATAAATTCAAGTTTTTTTTTGGAATTATTATAGAACAGTTCATATTTCTGTGATGTTCTATCATTTTATGTGAAGGATTTTTGATAGAGCCAAGTTGATATCGAGGTTTTAAGACTTTAAAGAGGTATTAGATTCATTGCGGTTTTATAAGGAAAGAAGGCATAAGTTTTTCTCTTCCAGGACGTTTCTTTTTCTTTCAGGACATTGTTTTTCTTTTTCAGGACGCTGAATTTTCTGATTGTTGAATGTATATGATAAAGTTTTCTGTTTCAGGAGGGTTATGAATTTTTCTTTTGAATTTTTGCTTTAATTGATTGCTTTCAGTGAAAATATTGATTGAAAATTTTTGATTGATTTTATTTCAGGGCGTATTACATGAAAATTTTTCTTTTGGTTATTCTATCCATTTATTTGATTTTGTTTGAAGTTGTTGGTTTTTCTATTTGCGATATAGCGGATCAAATTTTGTTTCAGGAGGTTTATTTTTTGTTTTTTTGAAAATATTGTGCTTTTATCGATTGATTGAAATTTTTGATTGATTTTCTTTCAGGGCGTATTGCGTGAAAATTTTTGGTTATTATATCCATTGTTCCGATTATTCGCGACTTCGTTTGACGATCGAAAAAGTTTGCTTTTATAAAATAATATCATTCGGTTTTGTTTTAAGTCTGACTTGGAGAATAATTGAACTTGGTTTTCTTTGCTCTAAGTCGAATTTGAAATTTTGGAAAACATTTTGATAGAAGAAAAATTTTGAATTTTTTTTAAGTTGGGTTATTTTGATGGTTCAAGAATCGGGAAAAGTTTAAATTTGGTTAAAATTTTAGTAAAAGAGCCGCTGATCGTGACCTTTTGAGTCCCAGAAAAGTTAAATAGAATTATTCTTTATTTCAGGAGGTTTTGTGTATATTTCTTTTTCAGGAATCCGACACTTGGTAATTTTCTCGTTTTTTTTTGGGGTTGCATCAATTTTTTTTTCAGAGTTTTCTTTTGAGTTTTTTTGGTGTGTTGGTCTGTTTTTGAACTCGTTTTCAGGTAATTTGTTTTATTTTGGGTGTTTCGAGTAAGACTGTATGAATCGGAATTGTTAGGGTATCATTTTGCTATTTTTTTTTATTTGAGAAATTTAAAGTCGTAATCTTGAGCGTATTTCAGTCCTGTTGAAATTTAAAGTTGAGAATTTGGAATTATTCATTGATTTGGAAAGTAAATAATTTATTGAATACATTAAAAATCATATTTTGGTTAAGTTAATTGGGTTTTGGTTAAATTTTTGAAAAATGGCTCAACCAGTTGGTGCATCCAACATGAATGTTCCCGCGGGTCACATAATACCTAGGTACTCGCCAGGTATGCTATCGACTACTTTAGAGTGTTTTTATGGGAAAGACGCAACGAGGTATTTTGAACAATTAGAATTGCTGGGAAAATTATACGGATGGGATGAAAAGGTCTTGCTTATCCTTCTCAAACTTAAGCTCGAAGGCGAGGCTTATAACTTTTTCAAATCCGATGCCACCTTTGACATCCTGAATTATAATGATTTAAAGAATAGGTTTGTTAAGAAATTTACGAAGATTAGGTTGCCGGGAGAAAATCAATGGATTTTGAGTCAATGCTATCAGCGTCAGGACGAGGATGTGTCCTCGTTCTGCACTAGATTACGCACGGTGGGAGCAAATTTATTGAGCGAGGATCTGGCCGGAGCGTTAAGGGATGAAGAACCTGGAATAAGGAAGAAGAACCGGGACTTAATATTGAATCAGTTCAAGATAGGACTGAGAAGGGACGTAATGAGGGAAATTGGGATTTACTTATTGAAGGAGGAAAACTTGGACCTGGAAAGGGCAGAGGAATTAGTTAGGCTACAAGAGACCACCAGTAGAATGTTGCAAGGGAGGTCGGTAAATATGAGGGTATCGACAGTTGACACCGAAAAAGTGTGTCAACTGTGCGATAAAGAAGGTCACACCGCGAAGGGGTGTGGAAGTATTAGGCAGAACCGAAGAAATGGGGAAAGAGACAGTTGGAGGACATGCCATTCTTGTGGCCAAACAGGCCATTTCGCTAGGGATTGCCGGAATAACAGGCAAGGAGGACAAGTGACACAGGGAGTGTGTCATAACTGTAACCAACAGGGACATTGGGCAAGGGAGTGCCCTAGCAGGAGTTCGACTGGATGGCGGGAGCCAAAGGTCGAATGGTTGAGGAGGGAATATATAGAGGAACAAATCTGTTCGGAAAATGACGAGGTAGAAGACATCACCAGAGGAATACGACAAGGAAATACAAGTTTAGGAGGCCACTATCCCAGGGAAGTCTCTCACGAGGACAGTGGGAAAATGGAACGTTTTTACGTTCAAGGGAAAGTCCGGGAGGACACTAAGGAAAAAGGAGTAAGGGTCGAGGTTGATGAGGCGTTCAGGGATACCAGTGTTAGCACCCAGACGGAGGGTGCAGAGGGAGCCGACAGCAATGGACTGTCGAAGGGTGACACCATAAGGGAAGGGAATGGTGACGTCACCGGGTCAAACGAGAATAACGAAGGGGAGCTTCGTTGGGATCGCAATTCGCCTTCGACTCTAGGAATAGATGGGAACAGGAAGAAAGGCGGAGACTGCGCCGATGGATTAGGAACTAAGGAACATGTTAGAAGGGAATTAACCATAGAGGAAGATCGTACCTGGGAAACCGACGTTGTGTTGATATCTGCGTTTAATATCTCCGCGCGTTCGGAAATGGTGGTAAAGGCCAAACTGAGGAAGGAGACAAAGGGGACGGACATAGTCTGCGAACCCATGGAGTTGGGTATCGCTCAAGTATATGTCGCAACCTGTCCCACGAAAAACAGGGAAAATACGGTGAGGAAGAAACAGAAACTCGTAAAAACGGTGAGTTACGAGAAGAAACGATCGGTAATGGAAACCATACCATTACGACGATCTTCGAGGGCAAGGCGCCCTCCGGACCCAGGGAAAAACTGTCTCGGACGACGGGTAGCGAGAAGGCAACTCTTCAATTGCCTTCCAGGAGAAGTGAATCGACTCCTGCCCATTTCGTTAGATTCCAAGGATAAACTAGTCAGGAATACGGGTAGCGAGAAGGCAACTCTTCAATTGCCTTCCAGGAGAAATGAATCGACTCCTGCCCATTTCGTTAGATTTCAAGGATAAACTAGTCAGGAATACGGGTAGCGAGAAGGCAACTCTTCAATTGCCTTCCAGGAGAAATGAATCGACTCCTGCCCATTTCGTTAGATTCCATGGATAAATTGGACCGGAATTCGGGTAGCGAGAAGGCAAGTAATCGACGGCCTTCTAGGAGACATGAATCAACTCCTGCCCATTTCGTAGATTCCAGGGGCTCACTGGCCCGGAGAGCCATCGTCTGAAAAGGGTCCCTGTTCTGGGTTACGAACACCCCCCCCCCTAAATCATTTTAATTTTCGAATTTCGCAACAGTTGAATTAAGTCTTTAAGTTTTTTTCATATATTTTTTCGAAATCTGTCTTTTCTAACAGGTTTTAGGATATTCAATAGATTTGAGGAATGAGCTGAAGTGTAAAGTACGGGTTGCGGAAATTGTTTTAGAGAAAATCTTGGTAAAATATTGCTTTTTGTGTTCCACAACAAAAAGCAGATCTGATTGTATTATTTGTGGTATTCTTCCTCGGATGATTAGGAATGAATCATGTAACTTATCATAGGAGGACGAATAGTGAAGAAAAAGGGATTCATATTTATGTTAAGTTATGTCTTGAGTTGTGAAAAGGATTCCGTAATACTAATTAGAAAAATTGTGGAAGTTTTAATTTTTGTTGATGTTGTTGTATTTGTAAATTTTATGTAAAACAGGTTTAAAGAGGATCCAAATCAATTAGCAGTATGGAAAAGGTACTGACCTAAGCCAGAGGAATGACCTTATTCGCAAACGTAAACAGTGCTGAAACGCTAATCGCGTACGCGTGTGCGGAGAAAAACATTGAGATAATCGCGGCGAAGTAACAATTAAACAACCGGCAGTGTCGAGATAACTTGAGTGATTACGCATTGCGGGATGCATAGACGTAGCTTAATCATGGCCGAGGGTACGGTAAGCTTTATTTACCATTTAAAAGTCGTGGAGAACACCAATCAATGAATGGAAAACGTCATCGACGTGTAGCAGAAATGGAGACTTTGGAGACGCCGACGAAATGAAAAAAATGGCCCACAACACAGCCAGACAATTATGGGGATGATTCACTTATATCACCTGTTCATGAGCGGACTCATGGGTTTCTATGCGACATTCCGAATCATAAAGTACAGGATAGGAATTACATCAAACGACTGCACCTATATTATGAGGTATTTGGATATGAAATGATCCTCTTGGCCAGCCTGTGGAATACTTTGACATTTATTGGTCTGTGCTTTAACTACGTGGATTAGGAATCGACACAGGACCAGACAAGGGGACTTGGGAAGAAGTGAGGACGCAGAGGCGGACGTAGGCTACGACAACAAAGACGTACTACACTGAAAGTGAAAACGGAAATATGTGCAATGTAAGGGACATTTCTCGCGATATCAGATGGGCTGTGCTCTACGCTAACGTAAATATTGATGTCGAACTCAAAGTGCGAATCGCTGATTACGGTAGACTATATAGGCCGTTGTGTATTTTTGGAAGGTCGTTCTCGAGGCGAAGGTCAGTTCCGATTTCAGAGAAATGAAACATATGGAAATGGTCAGAGCCGGACTAAGGAAATTTTGTTGTGGCCGCGGGTGAAATTTTGAAATTCGAGAAATAGACACTTATAAACTCCTTGGGAGAAGTGAAGTGAAAGGCAGGATTTGCTTAATTTTCTTTTTTTTTTGGACTTAATTTATGAGCATTATGTTTTGCTGTATCGAACCATGTATTTTTTTCGATATTGTTTATCTTAGACTTGGACTAAGTAGTTGAGTCAGAATGATGTTTAGTTCTAAGGCATGTTGCATGAGAGTTAAGAGTTCTAAGTTTGGTATATTCAAGTTGTATAACTGTTAGAATGTTTTTAATGGAAGGCAATGGACTATTGGACTATTGAGGAATGAGGGTAAGGGAAAAGTTATGGCAACCGATGCCAAAACTTTTTCAAAGGGGAGGATATTTGTAATAGAAGGGTTAACTTGAAAGTAATAAAATAAATATCCCTTTCTAAAATTAGGACTTGAACGTTTCTTCTTTCCGTAATAATTCAGTGATATTTTCAACACCCTTTATTTTACTCGGGAAATCTCCCGAGAGAAAGCACAATGATTTAATTGATCGATTTAAACTTCGGGAACTCAATACTCCGGTGATAAAAAATTATTGAGACGGTTATCAAGGCCTATACAGGATATCTGGCGAGACGTTAACGATTAAAATTGTTACTTTTTCGGTTCGAATTTCGTCTGCAACAGTGAAGATAAGGAAATTAGGGTTCCGCTAACTAAGTGTTAGTTTATGCTACGTCTGCTGGGGGACCATAATATTTTTACGATGCGGCATTTTTCGAAAACATTGCGTGGGAATCCCTTTTATCTCTATAGAGATACTACCCATCCGCGACACGGTGGCAGGAAAGTCTTCAATTTGATTGGTTCATAAAAACAAAGATGGAAGAAATATTGATTTGATTGGTTTTGAAGCATTGACGGAAGAAAAACCTTTAATTTGACTGGTTTTTGGAGGAGACGAAGAGGGGAAAATCTTCGACTCGCTCCGGGGGACGAAAAAGTCAGTTTCTGGTGGAATCCCGAGCGGAAAAGGTTCCACAGTGCTCGCGAATATGATGCGGAAACTAGGGTAGTACTTGAGGTACTTGAGTGTTAAGAAGTACGGTCTCAAAGTGGAGGCGAAAGCAATTATGGTTGATTTTGAAGTTGAGGAGTAACTGCAGAAGTCTTAAACGGGAAGATTCTGAGTTGACTCGTTTGATATGTTTTTAGTACGGTTTTAAGGAAGGTTTTAGAATTAATTTAGTTTTGTAGTTATTCGGAAGACGGCGTTGGAATAGCTCATAAAGTTCTTGGTTTTATTTTTGAAGTCTTGGAAAATCAGTCTTGAACAGGGACATAAAAAGTGTTAAGTTAAAAGTTAGTAAAGTCTCTAAATTATTTGGAATTTTTTTAGATCGCGAATCGTCGGTATATTCGGGAGTGAAAGTTAATTTTGGTGAAAAACGAGTGGGTGCCGTGTCTTCGTACCTAATCTGTCTGTTTCAGGAAAGAAGCAACGTCGTAGAACATCCTCCTAGGTTCATCATTTTTGGGATTATTGGTCCAGGAAAAAGGTCAGATAAATTGTTTATGCTTAGCTTGTCCGCCCAAATTATATGTTTAGTCCAGAGTCCTGAGATCTTCTAAAAGTCATATTTTATTCGTATTTCTCTTTAAAGCGTATAATTATTTTTGTAATCACCCTTAAGAAGTTGAAGGTTTAAGTGGAGTTTTTCTGTTGAGAAAACTCAGGTTTATTTGAAAGATTCCGTGGAAACTATTGTTGAGTTTCCCCTTTTCTATGTGAAGTTTAAGAGGGATTATTTTCCGTTTTCTTGTTTGGGTATAGAAAGTTTACTTGGTATTGTAAATTCTGGTGGTTATTATTTTTGGGGTTATTTTGAGAAGCCCTTTTATTTCTGTCGATAACTTGAATATAATAATTTGATATAATTTGGAATTCACACTGATGTTGGTTTAATTTCAATGAATAGATCTGCCTTTGTAATTTAAAGCTAATTTAACAGTTATACTTGATGGGATTATTTACTTTCGAATTGAGAAATATCTGAACATTTAATAATTTGAATCATTTGATTTAAGTGACACATATCTAATTTGGTGAGAATTTGTTTAGTTTGATTTGGTTTAATATACGTCTTAAATTTAATCTAAAAGGTTTTCATTTACCATCCCTCTCCCTAGAAAATAATTTTAAACACTAAGACCCGACCCAAGTGCGTTGGGCCGATCCCACACTTTCTTCCGTCGGAAGAAAGAACTTTAAAATTTTAATTAACATCTTTCATTTTTCTTTAAGTAATAACACCCTTGATTGGTGGAAAGCCGCTCTTCTGTCCAATCACCAAGAGGGTGCTTTTTACAGGGTCACAACCTCCGATCGAGATAACTCTGAAGATACCTACCGTCGTTGTAACGAAAAGTGAAATTTCTGTTAGACCAAGGCCAAAAAGTTGTCCAAAATATGTATTCTAATTTTGTAACTTTTGTATTCCTCAACGAAAATAAAAATAACAACAGTCCCAGCAAAGTTGCAATATGTAGAAGTACTTCTGCTTCATTTTCGAAATATCATATGCTACCCAATGCGATCCTAGTCAACATGCCGAAGCTATGTTCGAAAAAACGTTTTTAAATCGAATGCGGATTTTCACGCCACAAACCTTCCCATTTAGTATCGATTAGAGGAGAGTCTGATGCTATGAAAAGGTTATCGGAGATAACTGCAGAGCTTTTACAATAATCATTTCAATTTCTGATAGAATTTCCTCATTTACCTATTTCAAAATATCGTTGGTCTTTCATCCGAAAAATAATATTTTGAATGAAGCCATTATCCGAAGATCGAACTCAGATATAGGGCAAAGACTTGGGCAATGTTCTGATTATTGAGGTTTATCGAACGGACAATGGGAAGGCATTCCAAACCAATGCATTAGTTCTAGGGCCTCCAGGAGATGGGCAGGACCCCGGGGATGAAGTCTCATCTTCACACCTATTCAACTCCTAACTGAACAAAAAGGGATTTTGACTCCTCTGACCCCCTTTGGTGATTTCATGTGCAAAATTTACGCGAATATGGCGTACGGCAAAATTGCTCTATTGAGGACCTGCCAGCAGTATGTACAGGGTGGGCAAAATTGGTGCTTCATGAACTGAAACATATGATACATTTTCGAAACGGGAAAAAATGGCGATTTTTTCTAAGTCATTTCAAACTACTCTTTCCATAAGAAAAAACACATATTTATGTTATAACTCATCAAATAACCCCCTTAGAAAAAATCAGAGTACGCCAGTGGATTGCCATCAGAAAAGTGCCTGTATAATGTTTTTATTTCAACATCCTAGCATAAACAGAAACGGAGATAATGACCAAAGTTGAAATCGCCCAAATTTCAATTTTGGCCTGTAACTCGGAAACGAAAGAAGATAGAGAAATGCAGTTGATGGCTTATCAGTTTCTCGAAAAAAGAGGACTATAAGATGGCATTCATTTTTCTCCATCTCCTCGGGTTAAAAAGTTGTAGTTCATGTAGCAACAATTTTGCCCACCCTGTACATGTACTTTGGATTTTGAGGATCTTTGGTTCTTGGAC
Organism: Adalia bipunctata; assembly: GCA_910592335.1. Classification (NCBI taxonomy): domain Eukaryota; kingdom Metazoa; phylum Arthropoda; class Insecta; order Coleoptera; family Coccinellidae; genus Adalia; species Adalia bipunctata. Next base: position 47,426,918 of record OU342950.1, on the reverse strand, counting down.
GTTGACAATTTGTGACGAGAAGAACTATTTACATGATTCTGGGTTCTCGGAAGGAGGTAGGTGGAGATTATTAATGAAATTTTTCTTGTCATTCTCAGAAAAATTCAACACTAGTAATTTTCAACCATCTTCGAATTCAACCAGTTTTATGGTTCGTTGGTGTTAGATCCGCCTGAATTGATTTAGAGCCGGTATATGTGTCTAGTAAATCAACCGCTCGTCAAATCCATTTGTAACTAATTTGGGTATATTCACCATTATTTATCTCGTCAGTAGTTTGGAAGCAGATAACGACGAAACCGCGAAACGAAGTGATTACTAGGACATTACAATTCGATGACAAAGACAATAAGGCTATGTAAGTCCATAGTGCAAGAAAGAGATGATGAATGAATCTAAGGCGAAAACCTCAGAGTAATGAAAGATACTTCAAACGGCCTTCTATTACTCAGCGAAAACCGAATAGTTGAAGTTTATATGTCGAGCACATATTCGTTGTATTTAGCTATTGGTTTTATGAAGTGGGGTAGGTCTTTATTTTAACTTTTGAAACTGCAACTGTTAGATTGGTTAGGTTCGGTTTCGGTATGACAGAATTCCATCCGAGTCGTCCCACTATCTTCATAATTATCAATTATGAGATTTATACCATCCATTCAGTCTGTTGATAATCGGAGAATTCTTTCATATGAATGTTTTGTTGGTGAGAATTCTCCAATTACCAGCAATTGACGACCATGACAGAAAAAGCGATCTCAATCAAATATTTCGTTACATCAAAAATAATTTTGGTCCGTTTTTATTTTGTATTAGTATATGTATAATAATTCTTTCCCCAAAATGAAATCACATGAATATTACACATCATTCCGCTGACTCAGTTAGACCTTAGCTATAGAATATATACATATTCTCGTGCGTGTCTCAGTTATTCTGTGGTTTAATTATAGTTACCTATATCCATTTATGATATCAGTTCTGAAATATTTCGAAATAACATGTATGTGACATCATTGTGAATTTGAGTTCGGTGACATTTGAAATATAGGTAATATCCTTGAGTTTAAATATACACAGAGCAGAGCTGTGCCAAAGCATTGTGCTTTGTGCTCGTGAAAGTACTCGGAGCCCTTTTGTGCTCCCGAGCACTGTGCTCCCAAGCACTTTTCAACAGCAGTGCTTAGTGCTTAGTAATTGGAGTGCTTCGGCCAAAGGCTTAGTGCTTAGTAATCTCGAAAGTGCTCCGGAGCACTTTTGCGGATTACTAAGCACTAAGCCCTGAGCCAATGTTGTACGAATTCATTTTTACATTAATAAAATCTTAAATCAACATGACAGTAACATCCCAAAACTGTTTGGATTGCAATTACAGAGAGATGATAATGAGGAAACTTGATCATTTTAAAAGGAAAATTGAAGGGCCCATGTGTCTTTTGTTAAATGGTAATTTATGCGTTGACAACTTGATATCAATGGAAAAAGCAAAAGCCACGATTCTGTTTTTTTTTACGTTTTCATCTGACCGAAGAGTCTTATATAGACAACATCAAAGGGTTACACAGTTCATTGAATTCTTATTTTGATACTTCTTCGTTATTTGTCACGCAACAATGTTTTGCAACTGGTTTGCTCCTGACAAATCAGTTCAAGAATTGACAGAGTAACATTTCCATTTTCCTTGAATTTTTTATTCAAATTTGTTTCAAGGACTGGGAGTTTTCAGAAAAAAAAGTGAACTCGAAAAATTCAGTATATTTATGAATATTATCAAACAGAGAGATCCAGGAGCGAAAAGCATTTTTCTCAATGAGAATTTATTATAATATTATATTATATTATATTATATTGAATCGAATTCAAAATTTTGAATATCACATACCTATGCCAACTTACAATTTCTTTTTCGATTAAAATAACCTCACTTTCAATATTTCCTAAAAAAAGTGCTTAGGGCTTAGTGCTCGAAATGTCGAATTACTTTCACAAAGTGCTTAGTATTCGCGAGCCTTTTGTGAAAATAAGTGCTTTGTGCTCGAGACTCGGGAGCCTTTTTATTCAAGTGCTTAGTGCTTAGTGCTCGAAGCACTTTTCTTCAGTGCTCGTCACAGCTCTGACACAGAGGTACATCGACTTCGAACGATTTGATGCAAAAATTTAGTGGCGGCACATAGTAGCTACTGAAGGACCTATAATCTGCTAGCTATTCATTTACAGAAATCTGTAGTATATTTATTTGCCCCTAGTTCTATGAATCATAGCCAAAAATAATTGTAGTTTTATTGGATCCAAAAAATTAGGTGTGATGAAATACTAAACATATCACATTTCTTACGCCGGTCCTGATCGTCGTCGCATTCGGCTTAGGAAATATTGCTTTGTAGTTCAGTTTCTCACCGCCAGATGCGAGGGAAAAAAATTCTCGATTGTCTGAAACACACTTGCCCCTCTATGAACGGGTGAAGGAAATACAATAAATTCAGCTTCAAATCGATCAAGGGCGATGTTCCTCTATACAGGGTGAGTCTTTGACTTGTACATATATTTTAACTGTAGATTCTTGAGGCCTAAAGAAGCCTTTTTTTCATTTTCCATTTTTCCGAATTCGGCTCTGTTAAAGAGATATATCCATTTGAAAAAAAAAGTTGGGCTGAATACGCTCCTGAAACAATTCTCTGCAAACACCTCAAAGTTCATATTTTTCAATTGAAATTGATGTGATTATCAGATATTCTGGGTGATACATTTAGAAAATACTCAAGCACTAACCTTATTTGAATAAGAATGTTACAAACACGATATTTCCTAGCAAAAACGCTAAGTTTTGTTCCATAATTTCTGCAATTGAAATGCCATATTTCTCACACCAAAATAAGTTCCTTCTTCGATTTTCCTGAAGATTAGTTTGTAAACACTAATAATTTGTTCATATTTGCCTCGATACCCTGAAACTATCTTATAAAAATTAGTTTCTCACTAACCTATCCTAACTCCATTAATCAAAGTCATATGATTCGAGGTCAATGACCTAACCTAATCCATTCCTCTGTGATGATATATCATAGAATTCTAGAGAAGACGATGCCAGATTGACGATTTACTCTTCAACAATGGTATAGGCGAACTCAAGAAAGCAGAACGTCCCCTATCGTTAACGGAAGAACTATCACAGAGGCTTCTACGCATTGCTCTTTGGAAATGCCAAACGAGTAGTTCTGATTCTCGCCGATACAACGCTACGATCTAAATTTAACTGCGCTGCCGGCTGCGAGTGCGATGTAGCCGCCACGCAAGACAAGACAAGACGTTCTTCTGTGTCTCCACAGTACAGTCTGTGATTACAATGAACGACGTTTTATTATTTATTTATTTACTTGAAGTTTGCAGAGAATAAAGCAAACAGGTGATGAATGTGATGTGAAAACAGTGTAGGGTCGATTAAAAATTCCAAGAGGATATTGTTAAGAAGATAGATTTTCCTGAAGGACGGGTATCAATAAATTTTCAATAGAAACTTCTTATAAACTTTGTAATTTCATGCTTCTCGGAATTCAGTTGATAAACATTGACAACATTGTTAATTTGTTAAGAGACCAGAGAAGAAACAATATTCGATCATATTTAATCCAGGAAAGCATTAAGATTTTTTATGAAATTCATGATTTTTTCCTCAAATTTCTTCGTATACATTTAGGAATAACTCGAAAACGACGCGTTTTATTGAAAAAATATAGGAATACTTTTATTCTCTAAAATGGTTGATCCTTTCGAAAATATAAACCGTTTATCCTTTTCAAGTGATTTGATAGTGTTTGTGCATGAATTTATGAGTCGACCACCCTGTAACTTTTAAACTAGGAGAGATATTGAATAAGTTTCGATTGAGGAATATGCACCATGAATAGAGTAACCAATGGACCAAAATTCAGTTCATTTGAAATAACGGTTCCGGAGATATGAACAGGAAAGTGTTTTTTTCGTGGATTTTCGACACCCTGTATCTTCCAAACGAAACTGAATTTTGAAAAATGGTATGGGAAAAAAAATTTTCGTTTGATGAGGGGAATCTACAGTTAAAATATATGTACAAGTCAAAGACTCACCCTGTATGTATATTTAAACTCAATGGTTATAATCAGAATAACAGTGAAATTTCCTACTTTTAAATTCATTTTGTCGGATAAAATGAGAAATAATTCGAAAAACTGAGGAATAATTTTATCTTTCGAACTTCTTCTTTTTCGAAAATATTAAATGTTAATTTTCTTCCAGTAGTCACAAGGTACTAGTTCGCGCCGCAACAGAGACCAGACACCTAAAGCAGGACCGAGAGCAGGACTCACACCTGAGACCGGTAACAGATCCCAGAATTCGGTCTCCGGTCTTGGTCTCCACGCGAAATGCACCATTATAGTAACTTATCGTGGATTCCGTCAATTACACTCCCACTTCCACGGCAGGGAGCAGGGAAGTGAGCAGTGAAATGAGCAGGGTGAGAATTCAATCACCTCACTTCTGCTGTCACTCAAGCTGCTACTCGCGCTGCCGGTCACTCCGTAAATTAGCGGTTTTTCGTGCGGCAGTCAAAGAACCGGCAGCGCGAGTGGCAGGGAGTGATCACATTCTGCCCAGTTACTGTCATGCGAACGTTGCGTACGTTGTTAATTGTTGCTAAAAATGTCGACGGAGTGGAGCAACGAACAAATAATATCATTTCTAGAACTCCTCGAGATCGAAAGAGTGATATGGGATTCTTCTGATAAAAACCATGAACTTAAGCACAAAGTGTACGATGTATTGATATCATCCACCATCTTCTACGACGACGAACTTTCTTTTGGAGTTTATATGTTTTCAAGACACTCGCATATTTATATACCTGAGCGCAGAGGCTGCAATTTCGTCGTCCGCCGGTCCGCCATTGCCAAAACTTGATCGCGATATGCCTCAATTACACTCAGCCACTTCCACTGCTACTCGCGCTGCCCGAAATATTTCCCGGAATACTTCTGCGGCAGTATGGAAAGGCAGTGAGTATTTACACTCAGCTCAAACATTTCTCTCGCGATCAAGTTTTGGCAATGGCGGACGACGAGATTGCAGCCTCAGCGATCTGTCTGTTTCATTTAAATAAATATGTGAGTGTCTTGAAAACATATAAACTCCAAAAGAAAGTTCATCGTCGTAGAAGATGGTGAATGATATCAATACATCGTGCACTTTGTGCTTAAGTTCATGGTATTTATCAGAAGAATCCCATATCACTCTTTCGATCTCAAGGAGTTCTAGAAATGATATTATTTTTTCGTTGCTCCACTCCGTCGACATTTTTCGCAACAATTAACAACGTTCGCACGACAGTAACTGGGCAGAATGTGATCACTCCCTGCCACTTGCGCTGCCGGTCCTTTGACTGCCGCACGAAAAACCGCTAATTTAGGGAGTGACCGGCAGCGCGAGTGGCAACGCGAGTGGCAGCAGAAGTGAGGTGATTACATTCTCACCATGCTCATTTCCCTGCTCACTTCCCTGCCCCATGCCGTGGAAGTGAGCTGAGTGTAATTGACGGGATAGAAATGTTTGAGCTGAGTGTGAATACTCACTGCCTTTCCATACTGCCGCAGAAGTATTCCGGGAAATATTTCTGGCAGCGCGAGTAGCAGTGGAAGTGGCTGAGTGTAATTGAGGCATAAGGATTTGTTAGGCTTAGATATCATCGAAAGTGCACCATAAGTCCCCTCTCGCCTCTTTTCCAAATATGTAAAGATTACCTGACAATTCGAGACATCGTGGATATTTTTCATTGTAGACCTTGTGCTTTGAGGAGGGTTATTCTACAATAATTACCTCATTTTTCTGCTGGCAGAAGCATAGTATGGGCTTTTTTTCATAGAAAATTTTTTGCTCATGCTCGGATTCGAATGTAAATTGGGTTTTTTCTCAATTTCATCAATAGTATGGGTATCAGGTATACAGGGTGAGTCTTTGACTTATACATATATTTTTACTGTAGATCACTCTCATCAAACGAAACACTTTTTTCCTATACTATTTCTCAAAATACGGTTTCGTTTGAAAAATACAGGGTGTCGAAAATCCATGGATAAAACACATTTCTGTTCATATCTTCGTAACCGCTATTTCAAATAAATTGAATTTTGGTTGATTGTTCACTCTATCATAAAGCATATCCTCAATCAAAACTTATTAAAAATTCCTCATGGTATAAAAGTTACAGCATAGCCGACTCATGAATTCACGCAAAAATACAATAAAAATAAACTTGATATCAACTTGGCGAAACAAGAAACAACTATTCAAAAAATATTTCAAGCAAGAAAAATGCAGCTCATCTCTTTCGATGATATATCCGTACATTATCCGTGAAGAAAGAAAATTTGTATCATTCAAGGTTTTGGTAGGAAAATGACAAAATCTGAATGATCGATCAGCGACCGACGGAACCTTTGTCATGCATTTTTCTCGAAAACCATGAATGCAATGTTGTTGAATTTGGAAGAAAGATGAAGCTTTCCATATTTGATGCTTGTGTGCAACTCATTTTGTTCTAGCTCATCGAGTTTCTGAGATCCCCTTACTAGACAACGAATTTGGGACACCCGGTACAATATATATTCATCCTGTATATACAATTTTTCAATTTGCATTGTGCGAAACTTTCAGAATTGAAAATTTGCTGTTCATTTTTCATTTTGCGTTTAGTATTTTCGAATTTTGTACAGGGAAAAGTCTTAATTGACTAGGTTCGAATCACTGATCACGAATCCGTGGTCGAATTCAATCCTTTCAGTCCGGTGAACACGATAACTCTCGAACTGATAAACCTAGAGACTTAAGATTTTTATATGGTAGGAAGGCTGCGGTCAATGGCCAAAATTCTACGAGGGGTAAATATCGTCGTTCGAAATTTTTCGTTTCTGACGAATTCGATCGAAATCAACTTGCATTTAGATGGACAATGACGTATTTAAGCTACGTGGAAAATTTTGTCCATATTGTCCATATGAAATTATAGCGAATTATTGACAAAAACTTAAAATTTCTGTAATTAAATATTCGAGATCATGAATTAATGTGAGAAATATTTTTGACAGCTCTCAATTTGTTTCTTGAATTTTTTTTTAACTGACTTTGGTCTCAATCGGATAGATCCGAATCACATATCCTGGTCTCATTCCGTTAACCCTCAAACTAGTGTATAATACTACGAATAGTGAGTAGATTGACTGAATAATGTCGTCCTTGAATTCTTCTTGATTCTCTCAGTATTCGCAAATGAGCACTGATTTTGATTGGACAATTTGGGAACGTCGGAGCGTGTTTCTTTCCATGATTGAATGGCATAACCTGCTGAATACAAATGGCATATCAAATGTCAAAAAATGGAACATAGTGCTGTTATTGAAACGATTGTAGATTCCATCAGTCGGGACGTTATTTGCTTTGAGGAATGGAATCATAATTCGATAAAAAAATATGGATATCCATTCGAAATAGAAAATTGTTTTATGAAAACTCGAATCGAAATTAGGCAAGTTTTTACGAATACCCTGTTAAATTTTTCCTCAATATCATAATTCATAGTCCAAATTGCATATGGCTTCAATCCTTTTAAGTAGGAACATTGAAGCTGTGACCATCTTTCTGATCATACCGAATAGACAAGATTTGTATGAATACGAATACCTCAGAATAGCTCCGAAATATCAGTTATATGATCGAATTCACATAAAAATTCTTTAGGGAATTGAAAAATGTTATAATATATTGGGCATGCCATTTGAAAAAACGAAGTTGATATCGACTTCCATTATAACCGGAAGTAATTGAATAATGTGAATATTCAAGTTCATCTGAGCATCCCTGGGAACAGTGAAAATAAATTTGGTTAAAATATCTTGCCTAGTTCTCTGTACAATTTGGGGTGAGGTTAAGACAGATTGACCCTGTATGGATGGGAAACTACTGGTCGAGTAATATTTTCCGTATTCTGAAAATTTAAACCCATAACCGCTGATGCAAAGATTATAAAAATTCCAACGAATGTCATTTCATCTCTCTCTCTCTGTTATCATCGGGTATTTTCTTGTTCCCCATGTCACAGAGCTATTAAAACGCCATAAAATGAAGATTCAACAACGGAAAACAACACTAAATCAACTGCTCCCTATGGAATTATCCTAGCCCGGCTTGAATGATGAAGACTTTCCATCCCATGAAAAATAAAAGGATATCTACTTCGATAATTTGAACGTTTCCTCTATTCGGCGCATTCGATAAATCTTCAGGAACCACGCTATACTTGATAATATACAATTCACGCCCCCCTTAGATTAGGGGGGCACGCCCCGCGTATTTGAATGTTACATCTTCATTAGCAAGTTCTAGGTTTTAATTCAGAACTTCACGGTGTCGATGACTGCTGACAGTTCCCTGAGGAAAGAGGGATCAGGATCTTTCATGCTGAAAGATTAATTATTTTTACTATACAACATGGTAATTTCTTTTCCTTGATCTTTGCGCCCTCAATTCATAAGATGAAGTTGAAGCTCAGTGGAGTAAAGAACTCATGTAGCGTTTGAAAAACTCTTCTTTATTTTCAGTCACCAATAAGAATTTGTTCAACTCGTAATAAAGAATATGTATATATTTTGTCGGTAATTCAGTAAATTTAAGTGACGTCACGTTGTGTTAAATGGAAAAACTACCTTTTTTAGCTCCTTCCATCAATCCCTCGACTAGAATGCGCAAAGATTTCATCCAATAGAGGCCAGGAGACAGGAAACATCACGCTCTCTTGGGATAGCACTGGCACTACAGGTAGGGGTTAATGCGAACGCATGGAGAAGGCCTTCGCGGGCCGCAAACAATCCGAGATCCGGCCAAGTACTGCAGCAGGGTTTTCCGGGCAGCCAGATCTGCCCTACTAGCGCCCCTTGCGGATCCCATGAAAACTCCCCCGTGTCTCCGATTCGTTTTTGGGATAAGATATTGTAGGGGATGAATGGAAAATCGACAGTGGTAGGATTAATCTTGTACCAAGGTTGCGGGGGATGTTTTTCGGTGGCATGCGAATGCAGATAATCAGAAAAGTTTGATATTCTTTTGAAAATTAATGCAATTACGATGTGAAATTCAGAACTACGATAGATATCCAGTCATTACTTTCACACTGATCAGTGAAATAATCGATCCAATCAAAACATTTATTTTTTCACAAATTTGATATTCCAAGTTCAGTTAATAATATAATGGTACAAACATAATCATATTACAATTGTTTTGGTAGCTTATTCGTGAAAAAAGGCGGAGTCTAGTCATGCACGCATGCATATCCTGCTCAACCCCACCAGAAAAAAAAAACGAAAAACATTTGTCTGTATACATGGTGGCCCACCACAGACGCGGTTCTCATTTTGAGGCAGTGAATGAAGACATTTTGAAAACTTTTTTTTCGTGAAATGTAAAGGACAATCAGGTGCACAATTCAAAATTGTTTTTACATATACAGGGTGTTCGATAAAAAAGATATAGACCATAATTACACTTTCTTAAATGAAATACCCTATATATGAATTCAAAAATTGAATGGCAAACTCAAATAATGATGAGTTCATAAAGACCATTTTATGCCAGTCAGGGTTTCTCAAACTTTTGGCTTCACGAACCCCTGTTGAAGTTTCTCGATGCCGGCGAACCCCTTTACAATACTTTAATGCCAAAAAAAATAAAATTGCGCCTCCTACTCATCGAGACGCCATTAAGTAAATCTTGTCGCGAACCCCCTTCCATCAGATGGCGAACCCCAAGGGGTCCGCGAACCCCACTTTGAGAAACCCTACCTTAGAAGAACCATTGTATAGAAAATGGCGAAAAATCGAAAAAAGGAGTATTTTTAATTTGCAATTAATGAATAAACCCTTCAAGCCAACGAGACAGACAATGTTTTTTCGTGTAGACATATTGGCTACCCTTATGCAGAAGAAAAAATTCAACTCTGGAATATACTGAGTGATCATAATCAATGTTCAAACATCAACTACAAATAATAGTCAAAAACTTTCTTCTTTCAAATGGCACACCCAGTATTTCTGTACCTTGTTGAACGTGAAAATTAATATCGAAACTATCTCCATTGGGTTTCCCTATACCTAAAATTAATAGTTTTATTAGTTTTCGAGTAATTTTCGATTTTTAATTCAACTAGTTAACCTACTATTATGATTAGCGATATTCATAGAAATACTTGGAAATATTTGTGAGGAAATACTCACAATATTATTTGAAATCTGAAAAACTCATATGAAGATAAGGGTGTTGCGGTCACGCAAGATTGATTATTCCTTTATAAATGATTATCTACTGTTTTTCTGAATATCAATTCTTTTTTCAATCATTTTCAAATTTATTTTGCCTAGAAGGTATTGAGTGTCATTATCATTCAATCTTTTCCGGTATATTCCCTCAAATTTTTCTTTATTCTAATCGTTTTGAAGCTAAGCCATACGTTCAAAGAATCATGTATGTAACAAACGATTCATTTAAAAAAATATTTGCTCAGGCACCGTTGATTCTTCATACTTGTTATCTCCAATTGTTGGATTGAGTATTAGTAGACTCAAAGATGTTCACAAAATACCTTCAAATACTACATTATCACTGATGTCCTTATGCTGGTGAAACTCGTTCCACTCGGTACTCAACTCACTCTCTGGCCAGAGGTTCACTATCACAGATCTCTTTCGAAAATCTCGAAAAGTCTTCAAAATATTGAAAATGTGAATAGGGAAAATGTTGGACTGGAGCGCAGGTTCAACGCCTGAGCAACTATTTTTTTAAATGAATCGTTTGTTACATGATTCTTTGAACGTATGACTCAACTTCAAATCAAAACATTCGGAATAAAGAAAAATTTAAGGGGAATGTACCGGAAAAGATTGAATGATAATGACACTTTATACCTTCTAGGCGAAATTAATTTGAAAATAATCGATAAAAGAATTGATATTCAGAAAAACAGTAGATAATATATAATGAAATGATTTTATCGTCTGTGAATTTTAATTGGAAGGAAAGATTTTTAGCGGCATGCAGACAATTTTTTTGAAATTCCGGAAAATGTTACACACTGTGCAGGAATTGAACCTGCGTCTCCTACATTCCGGGTCGGGGCTCTTACCAACTGAGCTAACTGTGTATCATACACAGTGCTGAACTTGGTTGGGGTCTTGGCTCAAGTCAGGCCATTTTAATACTGGAATTTCAACCTCGGCCTGATACTCGCAACATACAGTCAGGCATTATCATGCATTCCTATCGGCTCTGTCAGGGCTTCAAAACTTATGTCACCTCACACCCTAACCGCAACTCTTCCTTGAATTGCTCTACATGCCAGAATTGGTTCTACAGCTATCTGGTAAATTCCTTCACGTCGATCCTGTGGTCTGAGACTTTTTTGTCTTAGACGAGGTTTTCCTCGACTCGTTGGAGGAAAGAATACTGCTCCATTCGGTTCTTTAAAGAAAGCCACATTATTTCAGCCATGGTTTCTGAAGTTGATAAATGTCGAATGTGGTGGGAAAGAAAAATATTTGTTTACAGTGCTGCCATATGTACCCTGTAAAAGAAGAATTGAGTTTTCACGGTTTCAGGGAAAAGTAATTGAAAAGATATGTGTGATGGAACAATTTGGTCTATATTGGAACTATACCTCATTGTATTGAAATGAAATGAGAGCTAATAAGGGACCAATTGAAGTGGATAGAATCTCAATCAAATATGTTTGAGTTTTCAAATTTCATCACGGCGTTCCCACATAATTCGTATTTTCATGATATTTTTAATGTTTTAGGGATTTCATCAAAATTCTTATAGCATTTTCTATGTTCAATCTAGATGAACGAAATGTTTACAGAAGTTAGTTAAAGTAAGCTTCGCATCATTCGGTAAACATCTGAATTTCTTTCTTATATAAATTTACCAATTAGCTCAAATTAAATATGAGATAACTCAATTTTTTTAAATGGAACACCCTGAAAAAATCAAATCGAGTTATCGCATATATTTAATTCATTCGAGTAAATTGGTAAAGGACCCCGCACTTTTTCTACGGGAAATGGCGTTTCGTCAAATTTTCTAAAATTTTGGTATAATGTAGTACTCGAAATACTGATCAAAAGTGTCCATGACCCCAACTCAATCCTATGACTAGTTTTTGAGATACAGGGCGTTGAAGTTGAGAATTACCCACTTTTACTACGCCCGTATCTCGGAACAGAATCGAATGAACTTCAATTTTTCTCAAGAAGCATTTCATTACATCCCCAAGGAGCAAGCATATAGAGGAATATGACCGAAAATCGTTACGAATACAGGGCTATCCCTATCCATAATTGAATGCATGCCCGATTTTGAAAGTATAAAATATGTCAGTTCCAGAGCGAGAACGTTCGCAAAATGAACTATTACACTAGATATGTTGTTGTTATATCAAAAAAGTCTGAAATACCCAAAATTTATACTGGGTGATCCATTATTATAGAAACTATTCTCAAGGAAGGTTAAGTGGACACCCTGTATTTTTGGGTTGATTCAAGGTGTTTGTTTGATTTTTTCATATCATCATGGACTTCAAAGAATACAGGGTGATTCAGTGATGAAATGAACTTTGAACCTCACGAAAATACCCAAAAACCACCTCTTTTTTTCATTACCGTCTATTTCAAGATTAAATCCGAGGAGGTGGGAGTTTTCTTTCACCACTGTACTTGATATAAAAACATCAATACGTCTGAGAGTTTTTATCCACTTCCTATGACCAGATTTTTAGCTGGTATAAGAATAGAATAACATAAATAAATAATTTTCATATTACATAAAAAAAAAATCTGGTCATAGGAAGTGGATAAAAACTCTCAGACGTATTGATGTTTTTATATCAAGTACAGTGGTGAAAGAAAACTCCCACCTCCTCGGATTTAATCTTGAAATAGACGGTGATGAAAAAAAGAGGTGGTTTTTGGGTATTTTCGTGAGGTTCAAAGTTCATTTCATGACTGAATCACCCTGTATTCTTTGAAGTCCATGATGATATGTTCTAAAAACATTAAACAAACACCTTGAATCAACCCATAAATACAGGGTGTCCATTTAACCTTCCTTGAGAATAGTTTCTATAATAATGGATCACCCAGTATAAATTTTGGGTGTTTCAGACTTTTTTGATGTAACAATAACATATCTCGTGTAATAGTTCATTTTGCGAACGTTCTCGCTCTGGAACTGACATATTTTATACTTTCAAAATCGGGCATGCATTCAATTATGGATAACCCTGTATTCGTAACGATTTTCGGTCATATTCCTCTATATGCTTGCTTCTTGGGGATGTAATGAAATGTTTCTTGAAAAAAATTGAAGTTCATTCGATTCTGTTCCGAGATACGGGCGTAGTAAAAGTGGGTAATTCTCAACTTCAACGCCCTGTATCTCAAAAACTAGTCATAGGATTGAGTTGGGGCCATGGACACTTTTGATCAGTATGTCGAGTACTACATTATACCAAAATTTTAGAAAATTTGACGGAACGCCATTTCCCGTAGTAAAAGTGCGGGGTCCTTTATATTCACTGATGTATATGAAAAAACTTCAGTTGTTTACCGAATGATGAAGCTGATACCTTATACTAACTACTGTAAAAATTTCGTTCATCTGGATTGAACACAGAGGTTGCTATAAGAATTCTGATGAACCCCTTAAAACACTGGAAATACCTAAAAAATGCAAATTATGTGGAAATGCCGTGATGAAATGAAAAAAATTGGGTATATAAGTGTGAAGCTCTTGTTGTCCTCGGAAGAATTATACCATGAAATACAGGATTTTCCATTTGAAAAATACTACATATTCTTCCGTATGTATTTTTTGACGCACCCTGTATAGGTAAAATTATTTTTAGTTCGTAGGTTTTTGTCAACCTCATAACCATGCCATATTATTTTTTTAGACGGTACAGTTTAGGCGGTATTTCAACCGTACGCCTTACTGTATACTTGTATACCGAAAAGAGTTGGTTGAAATATTATTCGGGTTCAGTGAATATCACCGTCCCTGCATAGAGAAGAACGAAATAAGCTCTGTGATTTCGAAGTTCTTCGAAGATTCTTCCGTAAAGCTAATCCCAATTGTTACTACGAACTTCCAATTTTATTGTTAATGGTTATTGTTGCTATGATTCATATTAGAATCGAGTTTTTATGCAAAAAAAAAGGTTATTGTCAAAAAATAATAAAAGTCTTGTTTAGACACGAAAATCTTTCCTCTTCAAATTATATTCAAAAAAAATCTGAATAACAGACATACATTAGTGGTCCTTCGAGCAAAAAGAACGGCTTTATGGAGAACCTATCCACGAAGTCTACACCTGTAAGAAAAAGCCAACGAAATAATAAAGCTAAACCTCCATTCACTTTTATTTAATCACAAAGGAGGTCATGGTTTCGTTTTCAGGAGTTGGTGCACCCGATGAAAAATCTGTGCGCGTACATTAAATATCGTTAATGACAAAACGACGATGCCAGTTTTTCTGTTTACATCAAAGTAAAAGTATCAAAGATTTTCCACATTTTGTTAGTTCGAATCGATCGGCGATTTTGGGGCGAAATATCGATAGGAAATTGCCTATTTTTCCGTTCTTCGTCGTCCTGAAGAAGTTTCGTGCAAGTGTCATTTTTTCCTTTCACGAGTTTTGGCGTGAGTACGAACGGCAAATTTGAATTCGACCAAAAATCGATTCATAAGCATAAATGAAGCGAAAGTAAGTAGGTACTAATCGACCTTTTTACACTTGATAACGAAGTTTTTTTAGGTATCTGGCCGTTTTCAAAGATTAAAAAAAAAAAAAAGATTTCAAACGAAATTCCGATCCCCCAGATGTTTCGTATCGTTTTTGGTGCTCAAAATTCATTTGAAATGTGTAAATGGACGAAAAAGGCTTCCTTATACGATCTTCTAACGAAAGCGACCGGAAAATATGGTTCAGGTAGGATTTTCGAGGAATTATGAGGAAAGAACTTGCAGAATGAAATTGCACGATTTTCGTAAGTGAACGGTTTCTGGATGGCCATCATCGGTCTCTAAATGATTATTGTTGATCGTTTTCACGTTTCAGGAAAAAAACACGTCGAAAAAGCTAAAAAAAAGAAGAAATATGGCTATATTGCATTCCACAGTAGGTGAATTCAGATTCCGATGAATTGAAATGTGTCACTGGAGCTTTAATTCCTTTGCCGAAAGTAGAAATAGGCTATATTGAACCAGAATACATCGGTTTTTTCCATATTTCAGGAGTTTGTGTCTTATTTGAGAACAGGTGAATGATAAATGTGAAGAATATGTTTGACCAATTCCATTTGTACAAACCTACTGTGGTAGTAATGTATGAATATTTTTTAATCTAATAAATTACTATACAATCAGAATATTTACTCCTTGTTCATAAGATCAAATAAATAAAATGTCGACAAGACTTGAACTTTCAGTTCAAGAGGATAATAAACGTTAAATCTTCACAAGCATGCATATGAAAATTATATGAAAGCAATGCAATTTTTTTCCATTGCGAAAAATAATATATTTCAACAGTGATCTCTTGTACTTTTCATGCAAATAACTAGAAAAGGAATCCTTTCTATCAATTCATATAAACGTTAATTATTTTCGTCCATCAAATGATCACATCTTTTCCAATTCATTCACATTCTGAGAAATACGCTAAGAATGTGGAAAGGGCAACATAGTGTTGACTTGGAACATGAAAATATTTTGAAAAACGTCATAACTTCGACACAGAGTGGAATGTGTCAAATTTCCAAGGCCAGAGTTGTGATTTTATAATTGTGAATGGAGTAAAGACATGGATATGAAAGATCTTACTTTGACAACGTCAAGAAAAATGAAAATGAAACGGGAGTTTCCATAAGGTACGAAAAGGAAAGGGATGAGAAGTACCAAGGCAAGTCAGTCACAACCCGGAAAAGCAGCAAAGTTTCAAGTAGCAAATCCCAAAAATGTCCGGTTTTAGAAATAGAACTCGAGAGAAAACGGAAATTGGCGGAAATCGAAAAAAAAATTATGGAAAAGGAAACTGAATTTAAAATGACACAACTGAAATATAAAAACTCTAGCGAACTCTCTTACGACGAAGAAATAAAATCTGTGACCAGCAAATCGTCTTTTGTAGAAAAATGGGTAAATACGTATACGATCCTTATCCAGAATACAAAGATGTAGTTCATTCTCAAGAACCTTAATATTATAATAATCCTGAAAATATGGCGGAAGAGCTGACGATAAAACAATTTATGGCTCGACAATCTTTCAGCAAAGAACTTCCAGTATTTTCCGGAGAACCGGGGGAGTGGATGAACTTCATTCATCAATTCAGAGAAACTACTAAGATATGCGGATCTTCAACAGTAGAAAACATGGTACGATTACAAAAAAGCCTCAGAGGAAAGGCTAGAGAATTTGTAAGTGCTCTACTAACATTCACCCAAGAAGTAGATAGAATAATTGAGACCCTTGAGATGAGATATGGTAGACCAGAAGTTAAAATTCAAGATCTCATTGACTATGTGAGAAAAATTCCGGAAATGAAAGAAGAAAAAGTGGACACCGTCTCAGATTTATCAAATGAAATTTAAAATTTAACAGTAACTATCCAAAGCCTTAACTGCGAGGAGTATTCCTCAAATCCTCAGTTACTGTGCGATATCACGAGAAAACTAACTCCAAACCTGAAATTGGAATGGGAAAGGAAAATTGTAGAGCTAAAAAAACAAGTCAAGAAGGTTTCTATAATGGAGTTCTTCCAATAGTTAGCTGAAACTAGTGAAGCTGTCATGTATGTTGTACCAGAACATGATCAAGAGAAAAAGAAGAAATACGTGTGTTCTACATCTATCCAACAGGAGAAAACAGTTCATAAATGTAAATACTGCAAGAAAGATGGACATAAAGTTGAAAAATGCAATTCTGTCAGGAAAATTGAAATTGATAATCGTTGGAATTGGGCAAGAGAAAACAAAGTATGTTTTACTTGCCTTTCATCCTCCCATCCATGGGCGCCCGCAGGAGGGGCCAGGGGGGGCATAGCCCCCCTGAGATTTGTATGGCCTTATCGTTTTTCAGCTTAACACCCTCAATATTTCAATAATTTTTATTTTGCCCCCCCTGCGAAAAATGTTGGCCCCCCCTGAGAAAAATTTTGACCCCCCCTGAGAAAAATTTCTGCGGGCGCCCATGCTCCCATCATACGAAATTTTTTAAAAGCAAAAAAAAGTGTGGCGTGAATGGTTAAACACAATCCTTTACTTCATAAAGAATCCGAAAGAAATTCATATTTGGAAAAGAGAGTCAATCACCACATCAAGGGAAGAGAGAAGAAGGAAGTACTTTTAAGGATAGCCCCCGTTGAACTGACCGGTCCTAAAGGAAAAATTCTTACATATGCACTTTTCGATGAAGCTTCCTCCATTACTATGACCGATGTCAAGTTAGTAGATGAAATTGGTGCAACCGGACCTTGTGAAGCACTGAAGATAAAATGGACAAACTCTATGACCTCTTAGGAGTCCTATTCGAAAAGGGTCAGTATGCAAATAAGAGGAAAAAATAAAGAAAATAATTATCTTCTGAACAATGTCAGAACAATCAAACGTCTATGTCTTCCAGTTCAGTCAATTGATATGAAAAGTATGTCACAAAAATTCAGATAGCTGCTGAACTCAAAATTATCATTTTTAGTCAATGCACAACCAAGAATTCTTATTGGACAGGATAATATAGACCTTATTATTGCCAGAGAAGTTCACGAAGGAGGAAAAAATGATCCAATTCTGTCCAAGTCAAAATTAGGATGGGTTTTACACGGAAACATCGGCTAAAATTATTTGGGGCGAGTAGAAGAAGAATTTTCCTTTTTTGTTATGCATCAGTATGAAGAATTGGAAGAACTTGTGAAAAATTCATTCAAAATTGACTGTTTAGGAGTGAAATATTATAATAAAGAACTCTGTCCAGACGTGCTTTGAGCTGAAGCTAATTTAGGAAAAACCACAAGAAGAATTGGTCCAAACAAATGGGAAACTGGCCTATTAAGGAAAAATGATGATTTGGAATTACGGAACAATAAATTCACTGCTTTGACTAGGCTCAAGTCTATCGAAGGAAGATGGTTAGAGATGAAGCATCTGCAATCGAATATGAAAAGAAAATTGAAGAGTATGTGGAGAAAGGTTATGCTAGAAAATTGTCCTACAGTGAAGTCCAACAAAGAAGCGGACATAAGTGGTTTCTACCACATTTTGCCGTGACCAATAAAAATAAACCAGGCAAAATACGATTCGTATTCGATGCTGCGGCGAAAACAAGTTTGAACGACGTTCTGCTGAAAGGTCCTGATCTGTTAAACTCCCTGCTTTGAGTAATTTTTAAATTCAGGCGAAGAAACATTGCAGTAATAGCAGATATTCAAGAAATGTTTCATAGAATTTTAATTAGACCAGAAGACAGAAATGCGCAACTTTTCCTTTGGAAAGGTAGAGGAAAGTTTGAAAGAAACCCCGAAGTGTACGAAATGGTGGCCATGATATTGGGTGCGGTTTCATCACCAACATCAGCTCAATTCGTCATGAGGAAGAACGCTGCAGAATTTAAACAAACCTATCCGAAAGCTTTCAAAGCCATTACTGAAAGACATTATGTTGATGATTACCTGGATAGCTTCGATACTACCGAGGAGGCAAAGAAGGTGACAACGGATGTAATCGAAGTTCAAAGACGAGGTGGCTTCACAATCAGAAACTGGGCAAGTAATTCCAAAGAGGTTCTGAGAAATATTCCGGAGGAATATAGAAGTGACCACAAAAAGAATATGAACCTCGAAAAAGAAGCAGTTCTACCAACCGAAAGAATTTTAGGTCTTTTCTGGAATCCTAACGAAGACACATTCTCTTTTTCAATTAAATGGAGCAACGAGGAGATCAGGACTTTGACACAGAAAAGTTCTCAAGGCAGTTATGAGTATTTTTGATCCATTCGGATTTTTGAGTAACTTCACCAGCTAGAATCTTTCTTCAACAAATTTGGCTCACGAAAATTGGTTGGAATGACGAGTTAACTACAGATTTAGAACTTAAATGGAAAAAATGGATACGAAATATAGAAAGACTGACTAATCTGAGTATTCCAAGGTGCTACGTTCTAAGTTTATTTGGAGCTCAAGAAATTCAACTCCACATTTTTTGTGATGCGAGTGCCCAGGCTTATGCTGCAGTTGCGTACTTCCGAATCACAAAAAAAAGATTCGATAGAAACTTCTTTCGTAATGGCAAAATCAAGGGTTTCACCCATCAAGCACATGGTTTCGATTCCTAGACTTGAACTTCAAGCAGCAGTTTTGGGCAGCAGATTGGCAATGACTATAAAAGAGAACCATAGTTTGAACATCCACAAATGCTTTTATTGGACTGATTCCAAAACAGTATAGCTGGGTGGGTAAAAGCTAATCCAACTATTTTCAAGCCATTTGTATCGAGTGCTAGAAATTGTAGAAAATACCGATGCTAGAGAATGGAATTGATTATCGACAAAAAAAAATGTTGCCGATGATGCCACGAGAGAAAATTATAAAAATTAATGGAAAACTGGTGGCAGATGGTTGGAAGGGCCATCTTTCCTTAAGAATAAATCTAAAGAATGGCCCCAATATCAGATTTCCGATTTCGATACTTCGGAAAATAAAAAAATGAGAGAGAGAGAGAGAGTTTATTGGTGTTTTTTACAATTTCAAGAATTGCTTTCACAGGTCAATGGAAAAAACATAAAAACACAAAACAACACAACTACAGGAATATTATATAGACAGGGAGTTTTGTTGCAAGAGCAGTGTGATGAATTATTAACAATCAACTAATAAATGAATAAATTAGGTGTAAAGATAAAATAATAAATAAATTATTGTATAGATAAAATAATATTCACAAGTTGAAATATATAAAACAATTAAAAAGCTCGTAGAGTTAAAATATAAAAATACATGAAATATAAATGAGTTAAGCTTGTATAGATAAAAGTCTGCAAAAATAAAATGTGAAAAAATGCATAATATACAAATAAACAACCATACATAAATAAACAACCAGTAAAAAGATAAAACGGTGAACCAAAAAAAAGACATACACAAAATCATGTTTTCCAAAAATAAAAGAACTCGCCGATCGTATAGAAGGCGTTGCTGACTAATATGTCCTTCAATTTTTTCTGAAATTTAGATTTGGGCAGATTCTTAAGTCTAAGGGGTAGTCTATTATACATGGATATCGCACAGTACTCCGGACTTTGTTGGGATTTTTTCAACCTCAGGAAGTCTTTCCTGATGTGGAATTTATCTCTTGTATTATAATCGTGAATGTCCGATTGCAAACGATATTCTTTATCACCACCATGAATGTACAGTCAGTTCTCAAGTATGAAGATAGATGGAAATGTAAGAAGTTCTAGTCTAATGTTTTGTAGGTGTAACCGTTAATGTGAATAAAGCAGAAGGCTTGCCAGAAATTACCAGATTGTGGTTACAACTTATTCGTACAACAGCTTGGATGTTGAGATTTTTACAACAAGTCAAGATGAAATCACTCATAGATAGAGAACTGACGACGAGCGAATTTTACATAGCCGAAAAACTATGGATAAGATGTGTTCAGGGTGAAGATTTTTCAGAAGAATTCCAGTCTCTTGAGTCAAGTGGAAAAGTTGAATCACACAGCAAATTGTCGAAATTGTCTCCAATACTAGATCACGAAGATATTATACGGGTTCGGAGCAGAATAATATATTCCAACGATTTATCGGATGATACAAAATTTCCCATCATACTCGAGCCAAAAAATTATTTCACAAAATTACTAATTCGCCATTATCACAACAAAGCAGCACATAGTGGACAAGAATTTGTCGCCAACGATATTGGATTCTGAATATGAGGTCAGCTGTTAGAAATTCTTGGACAGAATGTCAGTTCTGCAAAAATAGAAGAGCAAAACCTGAAATTCCAGAGATGGTCCAGCTTCCCGAATCCCGACTAGGTTCATTCGTAAGACCTTTCACTACAACCGGTATGGACTATTTTGGACCTATGCAAATTTCAATTGGTCGTAGACATAAAAAGAGATATGGGATACTCTTGTATGAGCACCCGTGCAGTTCATCTAGAAATAGCACATTCTTTGACCACAGATTCGGCGATAATGGCAATCAGAAGATTAATTGGTCGAAGAGGATGCCCTGAGAGGATATTTTCAGATAATGGCACCAATCTGCGAGGAGCAGTAAGAGAACTGAAAAATGCATTACAAATAATCGTTGATGTAATAGCTTACTCATCATCTAGGTAAGTTTCTCAACGAATATTCATAAAAAAAAATCAACTATTGTGTGTTATAGCAATTTTTATAATATTTTCAGGAATCGTGCACTCTCTGCAATGGATCAGTTTTTGCTGACTCTAAGGTTTTATGCTACTGGATGGAGTCCATCAAACAACAGGAGGCAGGGTAATAAAACGAATAGCCAATTGACAAGACAAATTTTCAAGGACACTTGTTTCAACCAATTGCACTTGCTGTTGTGAAACTTGTATATAATATAAAATAAATGGGAAATTATTTTAATTTGTTTTTTAATGATTATATTTCATAATTCCTATGTCCAGCATAGCATTCGATACATAATGAACTTATAAGGTGAAAGCACCTAATATTACATTTTCTACTTTCGGAACCTAAGTCCAAAAAAAGATGAATGAATAGGTTATATCATTATGGATCAAATTTTGAAAACTCAACTATTGATAGTTTCTCTTCTGTCATTTGAAAGAATTAACCTCAATTCATGAGGAAGTGATGCCAACTGCAAACGAAACACCAAAGATAACCTTATCTTCGATTAGTCCACAATTGAGCTCCCCACCCTAGATTGAAGTTAAGAATAACTTTCGTTGAAGTTTACTTTACTTCCGCTTTGATCTGTGATTGATCTTACGATTGCACCGTAGACAAAACTGTAGATTAAATCCAAAACTTCGATTAGTGTGTATTGATTATCATAGACACTAATCGAGGATTAAGATTTAATCTACAGTTTTGTCTACGGTGCAATCGGCCCTAACCTAAGTCAAGCAAAGTATTCACTTTATCCAGCGAAACGGGCTTATGAGATTTTACAGGTACAAAACTTAGACCATAGACTATAGAGAGCATCTCATTCATGAATTCGAGAATTGGTGAATCCAATATTTAGTCAGTACCTATTCAATGAGTGAAACGAAGATAGCATAAAGGATAGCAATATCATTAGATACTACCGTGTCATCATTGCAACTTTGAAAGGTCTAGTGGCATATTATCGGTAATCGGTATTGAAAAATGGAAATAGAATTACAAGTGAATTAACACTTAAATTATCTATGTTACGGTAAATTTCAAATTTAACACCAATCCTTCAGATTTTGGACGTTATCATAGATAAATTTTCAAGGGATACGGCTCACAGCTAACAAAAAAACTCAGTGGAGACGGGGTGGGTTGCTCGATGATCTTTTATAAAGCGCCAGGTAGTTTAATTGTACTCCAAAAATCCCTTGAAATATTCATTTAAAAACTACCAAAGTTAAATGTGCTACTCACTTTAAAGAAAAGATTCAAAGTTAATTTTAATATTTGAATTTAATGATAAAAAAGCAATAATCAATTCATCAATTCCATATAGGTATACACTCTAATGTGGATCCCAAATGCATGCATTCGTTCACAGTGGGTAATCATACAATTGAAAAATAACCATCAATATACTAATCTTATTATGTTCTCAAAATTCAAACAATGTCTTAACGTAATCGACCTATTTCTCTTCATTCACGTTAGATTTAATTGCAACTAAAGAAATAATAAACTAAGTATCAAAAAGTTACCCTCAATATATATTTCATAACTAAGTTGGTAAATGGTACTGAATGGAGGTACTCATCCGAAATTATAATAGACCAGGGCCGAAACCTTCAAAAATGGTAAAAAATTAAAAAAAATTACAGTAGGATGAAACCCATTAGAAAAGGAGAGGAATATGATCAAAATGAAAGGAAAAATAAATTACGGTCGATCCGAGTTCGGGAAATGGGAGGGATGAGTTTTTAAAGGTGAAAAATGGTTTTCCTTGATTTCCGGCAAAACTACAAGTCCTATGGAAAGAAGTGAAATGGCAAAGTTGTAGGTAATGAAAAGATCTACAACTTTTGTATTTGCAATTTTTTCACATAACCTCAAAATTTAGGTGAAAAATTCAAAAAACCAAGTTTTTGGTTTTTTATTTATATCTTTTTCAAAAAAAAATTTTTTTCTACGAAATTTTGTGAAAACTTACCTTATTATGTCCCAAATACACTGTAATTTATTAGATTCAAAATATTCATGTTTTCGCCTTATTTTAACTTAATATCAAAAAAGCCCCCTAATTTTCAATCGAAAATTCTGACGTCAAAATATCAGCTTTTTTCAAAAAGTTTAGGGGCTTTTTCTTCATTGAAATATCTACTTTCTGATGGTGTAAAAAAAAATACATTACTATGGGAAATGTTCTCAGAAAATGCAAAAAATTGAAAAAACTCAAATTCGAAATTTTTTTTTAATCATTATGTACAATTTTGAGGTATTTATTAAAATTTACTCTTTAATTACTCAAAAAACGTAAGATTTCCTGTTTCAATTATAAACGAAAAAATTGCAAATTGAAATATACTTCTATAATTAACAAAAAAATAAGTTAATAAAGTTAATATAATAAGACATCTACAATATTTTGAAAAAGTTGTAGAATCTTGTTTAAATAATATTTTTAGATGACTATTTATTGCTGTTTTAAGATAATTCATACACCTGAGTGACCTTTGGTTAATTTTTAACCCATTGTAAGTTATTTCATAGAGAAGTGGGGACTGAGTTACTCTAATGGTGGGTTTCATAAATCGTTGATTGAACAAATCACAGAATCATTCAAAAATTTTGTTGCATTTCTGCATTGTTTTTCTGGTTGCGATACAACATCTGGATTTGCCGGAAAAGGAAAGAAAAGTATCGTTAATTCGTTATTAGATGCGAAAAATTTGTCAAATTTGGCCAATGATTTTTATATTAAAGATGAAAGTAAAGAAAATATAAAAAAAAGTGGATTACAATTAATAAAATCTATTTATAAATGTAAAAAAGAAAAAATAACACTAAATCAATTGAGATTTCAAAAATATCAATTGGCAAAAATTAACTCATCTTTCACTTTGGCGGACCTCCCACCCACAGAAGGAGCAGCGGAACAACATTGTTACAGAGCATATTATCAACTTCAAACTTGGTTGGGTAACGAATTGACAGCAACAGATTGGGGCTGGAAGCAACATCAGCGTGGCATTATGCCCAAATTTACAGAAAAGGATTTAATTCCGGAAGTATTGCTCAAAACTATTTGCTGCAGCTGTGAAACTGGATGTAAGAGTTTAAAATGTGGCTGCCGAAAACATGGTTTAAAATGCACAAATTTATGCACTAATTGTCATGGTTCTGAAAATTTCTCCAATATAGAAGAAAAAATCTATGAGGAAGTAAATGATTCAGATGAAATTGTGGAAGAAGAAACAATGCAGACTGGAAATAACATTGGAGACGAAAATGATGGTCTTGAAGATTTCGACGATCAACTAGAGTTGGAAAGGTTTTTCGAATCTGACTGTTGGGTCTTCCCGTAAGTTTGAGGCTGAAGCGATCGCTAAGTGTTAGAGGTTCGCGCATAAACCAAGTCAACACTGGTGACTTCTTCGTCGTGGAAAACATCGCTGGTTTTCCATCATCATTATGATTGACACTTCTTCGCTGTGAATAGTGCTTTTGATAACTACTTCTAAGTTTTTGATTGATCTTGAATACGCTACGCTTTAATTTGTCTTGAATAATATCACGCTTTTGATCACAACCGCATATATTTCTTGAATATTTTCGCCTTTTGATTGTGTTTTCAACACCGCAATTTGATTGTGTTCGTAACACCGCTATTGGAACGAAAAGAACTGGAGCTGATCCCGCAGCAAAGGGTCCCTGAGAAGAGCTGGGATTTGGAGCAAAGACGCTAAGATTTTGCTATTTCGGTAAGTCAACATTGTTGACCGCAATATTTTCATGATTTCTTGTATTTCTGTATATCTCGCTTTCGCTCCAGCTTCAACCTTACACATAAAAAATCAGTCCACATATCTCTACAAATTATCTGAGCTACCGGAACAAACATTGGCCTCTTCGTCCGGATATTGAATTTTCGCATAAATTGTTGTAATTTGTCTAATTAATCAGTGAGTTTTTACATTGTTTAATAGAATTTTTTGCGCCGCACGGCTCGTGACGTAATCCACCAGTCCCGCTTATCTTATCACGGCTTTGTTATAAGAAATACAAGGTTCTTTAGGGATATTGATAGTGTTATAAGATTGTTTAATGCTCTTGTAAGACCCCATCTTGAGTATGCTTCTGTTGTATGGTCACCACAAGCAGAAACCAACATAAATCTAATAGAAAAGGTACAGAAAAGATTTCTTAGGTACCTATACTTCAGAAAGTATAAAGTGTATCCATTTATGATTTCATACAGAAGCATGCTCAAAGATTTCAATATTGTATCCTTGCAAAGCCGCAGATCATTACAAAGTGTACTCTTTGTATACTTTATTGTCAATGACTTGAAATACAGGGGTCTACACTTAATAAATTTTATTAAGATATCAGTTCCTAAAATAAACTTGCGGATGCTAACCAAAAAAATATTTTACATTGATAATGCTGATTGCTCTCCATTCAGAAAAATGATGGAGCAGAGCAACTTGTTCTTGCAAGTTTGTAGCATCGACCTGTTTGATGTTATCAATACCAAAGAAATTAAAAAAAATTACTTCCTCTCACAGCAGTGAAATTTTTTTTTTAAGTTTGTGTTCAGATTGTTAACTTTATATATATATATACATTTTTTTTCTTTTTCTTTGTCTCTCTCCTTTAACTACAATTTATATTTGTGTTGGTTTGAGAATAAATAAATAAATAAATAAATAAATATTTTCGCTTATCGATTTGATCGAATTGAAATTACCTCGTTTACGCACACGTTTGTGATATCGTTCCATACTTTTGAAATCATGGCTGATATCAAACTGAAACGCGCGGAACATCTCAGAACTTCATGTATCAATGAAATTGCGTCACTTCTAGATCTCGCAAAGAAATCCATTACGGATTCGAAGAACAAAACATTGTTCACACACATTGTGCACACGAATCCCGTTTTCCTGGTTCTCTCGACCAAGCTACGAAGCAAGGATGGAATTATTTGGGCTGACCAGTTTCGAGGACCGGCGTGCCAGGGGTGACATGATAGTGGCTTTCAGGGCTACGCATGGATTCTTTGGTGTAGACCTTGAACATTTATTTCCTTTAAATATAAACCATCTTCGCGGACATAGTTTCAAACTTGCCAAGGAATCCTTTAAGACCACCTGCCGGATGAACTTCCTACCAAACAGAATTTTCGACGTTTGGAATCGTCTCCCGAATGAAGTGGTGAACGCTGATACTGTCAACAAGTTCAAGAACAAGTTCGACCGATGGAGAAGTCCTTAAATTTATCTTCTTTCTAGCATACATTAATATTAGTTCTGTATTGAGTGTATAGGTTTAACCTCCACTCTTATTGTATTGTAATAATAATAATAATAATAATTGTTTAAAATCCGTTTCACCGAAATTGATGATGTTCGCGAGGAATTTAATGAACAACATCAACATTATCATGTTGCAAAGTGAAGAAAGTACTGATTTAGCATCAGAGGAGAAGTTGAGACAGAAATTTCAAGATGATTATTTTGAAATTAAAAGCATCTACACCCAATTATTCGATCCAAATGGAGATTCGCTCAATGTTTCATTATCTCGCAAACAGAGTGTTTCTTCCTTTCCTCAGAAAACTTGTAACGTTCGCCTTCCAAAAATAGAAATTCAGAAATTCAAAGGTGATTATACTAATTTCGTAAGTTACATTGATGTATTCGATGCTTTGGTTCATGACAACTCGTCGCTCACAGAAATCGAAAAATTTAATTATTTGATTTCTTCCTTAGAAGGTCCACCCCTATCTCTTGTCAGAACTTTACCTATGACCGCTGATAATTACCAAATCGCATATGATTCACTTGTGACTCGTTTTTCCAATGAAAGATTGAAAGCTCAAGCTCATTGGAACGCTATAGAAAATACCAGCAAAATTAATTGTAGTATTCGATCTGCCCTTCGTAACTTGCTCAATACGTTCAGTGAAAATTTGGCTGCACTTAAAAACATGAATCTTCCTGTAGAATCATGGGATTTTATAATGTTCCTGATGTTGATAAAACGCTTAGATACCGCAACTGTTGCACGCTTCGAATTAGAAAACCCATCTTCCTCGATTCCAGATTACAAATCGCTTATTGAGTTTCTAGACAAGTATTGCATTGCAATGGATACAATAGGGGCGCCGCAAAACTCCACTAATACTAAATCCTTTAACGCTAGAAAATTTTAAAAATCACGCATTGATACCTTCTTTTCTAATGATACCAAAAATTCCCGCTCAAAAACATCTCCTATATGTGTAGTATGCAAGCAGTATCATATGTTACATTCTTGTCCCCAATTTTTGGAAAGAACTCCGCAAGAACGTCATTCCTTTGCGAAGCAGAAACATCTCTGTTTCAATTGTTTGAGTAGCATTCATGATCTACGATCTTGCAAATCTCTAAACACTTGTCGAAAATGTCACCTACGCCATCATACTCTATTACATCTCGCTCAGTCTTCCAATGATACCCCTGTTGTCACACAGGAACCTTCGACTTCCACGGATAAGTCCGTTTTGTCCGCATCTATTGGTGTCTGTAATCGGTCATCTGCAGTTCTTTTGTCCACTGCTTTGATCGAGGTCCGAGATAACTTTGGCGACTTTCATTTACTTCGTTGCCTTATTGATAGTGGATCAATGTCCTCGTTCATAAGTCGAAAGGCTGCAAATTTGTTGGGTGTTCCTCGCCAGAAAATTGATGTTGAGGTAAAGGGTCTGAATCTAATGAAGACAAACACAACACATGGTTTAATGTTTCGCCCATTCAAATTAGGTAACCCTATTTTGATAACAGACGCAATAATTTTAGATAAAATTTGTGATGAGTTACCTGCTTATAAGATCCCTGAATCTTGTTGGTCTCATTTGAAACATTTAAATTTAGCTGATGAAAACTTCCATTCACCTGGTAAAATAGACATTTTATTGGGTGCCGATATATTTTCAAAAATTCTATTGCCTGAACAGATAGTTGGGCAACCCGGTCAAATTGATGCTGTTAACACCAGTCTGGGATATATTTTGATGGGAAGGTTTGGCTGCCGGACAGCCCCGCAAATATCATCATTTTTCGTACCACATTCCGAATTCTTGATTGACAGATCTTTGCAAAAATTTTGGGAACTTGATAATGTACTTTCAGTAGAACCATTATCTCCTGATGATAAATTGTGTGATAAATTATTTGCTGATCAACATTTTCGTGACAAAAAAGGCCGATATGTTGTTTCTCTTCCATTCCGAAATTGCCTTCCCCAGTTTACTGGAATGCGAGATCTGGCATTGCAACGATTCATGTCGCTGGAACGTAGGCTCGCGAAGAAACCAAATCTTTATATGCTTTATGCTGATTTCATGCGCGATTATTTAGAATCCAATCATATGGAATTGGTTCCCCGTAATCTCATCAACAAAAATTCCTTTTATCTTCCTCATCATTGTATAGTGAAAACTCGAAATAATCAACCTAAAATCCGAGTCGTATTCAATGCCTCCGCCAAATCACCATTTCAGGAGGAAGGTTCACTAAACGATCATCTCCTAACTGGTAGAAAACTTCAAAAAGACATCATTTCTATTTTATTAAAATTCCGCTTGCATGAATATTGTTTATGCGCTGATATCAGACAAATGTATCGCATGATTCGCATAGATCCCGAACATGCCGATTATCAACGGATCATTTGGAGATTTTCAGTCGATGAAGATCCGCAAGATTATAGATTGCTCACAGTCACTTATGGTGTTAATAGTGCTCCATATCTCGCTCTACGCACCCTCGTTCAATTGGCTAGGAATGAGGGGGTAGATTTTCCCTTGGCTTCAAAGGCCTTACATGAAGACACATATGTCGACGATATTGTCACTGGAAGTTCCACATTGGACGGCGCTAAATGTCTTCTAAATGAATTGATAGGTCTGTTGAAAAGAGGTCAATTCGAACTTAGAAAATTTTCTGCTAATTGTCCTTCCATTTTGTCAGGACTACCGCCTTCTCACCTCTCAATTGATCCTCTATCCTTTGACAGAAACGATGAACCTTCTTCTCTCAAAGTTTTAGGTTTACAATGGCACCCATCTAAAGATTGCTTTAGTTTTAGCGTGGAATACTCGGAGGCATCTTCTACCAAACGCCACTTGCTATCACAAATAGCTCGTATGTCCACCTGAAGTCGCTAGAGTATGGGATGCCTTCAAGGCGGAAATCTCAATTTTATCTTTTATCTCTATTCCACGCAAACTAATCTCACCCAATGCGAAATCCTATCAGCTTCTGGGATTTTGTGACGCTTCTGAACGGGGCTATTGTGCCGTTGTATATATACGCATCATCGATCAACAGGATCTAGAATATAATAAATTTGTTTGTTCCAAAACCAAAGTTGCTCCCCTCAAACGAATCACTATTCCTCGCCTTGAGCTTTGCGGTGCTGTTCTATTATCTAATCTGCTCGCATTTTGCTTAGACACTTTTGCTGAAGCCCTCAATTTCACTAAAGTGCTCGCCTTTTCAGACTCTCAGATAGCTTTAGATTGGATAAAGGGATCTCCACACCGATGGCCCACATTCGTGTCAAATCGGGTTGCTCATATACAAGACCAAATACCTAGTGCTTCATGGCATCATATCGATTCGCAAAACAACCCTGCAGATTGTGGATCTCGCGGGTCATTGCCTTCAGAATTTGTCTCTCAGTCGATGTGGTTTGATGGACCCAAAGAACTTCCCTTATTGCTTAGCTCACCCCCTTCGAATGTTAATTCAAATTGTCAGCTTGAGGTGGATAATTTTTCTGCAGCAATTGCAGATGAATCGCATTTTTCCATTTATATTTCCCTACCCTACTAGACAAGTTCTCCTCACTATCTAAAATTCAGAGAATTCTGTCCTATATTCTTCGTTTCGGCAATAATAGTAAAAAGGGTACTGAAAAACGCTTCGAAAACTTGACACTGAAAGAGCTCAATGAAGCTCTACTTCATTTGGTTAAAGCTACGCAACAACATGCCTTTTCCTCCGAACTCAGTAAGAAAACTCCTTCAAAACATTTCCGGAAATTACAAGTTTTCAAGGATGAACATGGTATATTGAGAGTCGGTGGTAGGCTCAATTCTTCTTCGCTATCTTTCGAATCTAAACATCCAATGCTTCTACCACAGAAAGGTCGCATAACGTCTCTTGTAATTGATATGTACCACAAAAAATATTTGCATGCAGGACTGCGTACGCTTCGATTTCTTATTGCTCAGAGATTTTGGATTCTCAGTGGTAAGAAAGCCATATCTTCAGCGCTCAGTAAATGTCTGACATGCTTCAAAATTCGACCCAAATCATTTCAACCCCCTATGGGTGCTCTACCCGCTTCTCGCGTCTCCCAGGTTGAACCTTTCAGTAACAGCGGTGTAGATTACGCCGGTCCTTATTTTATTACAATGGGTCGTCATAGAGGAGCAAAAAAGACCAAGGCTTACGTCTGTTTATTTGTGTGCTTTGCCACAAAAGCTCTCCATTTAGAATTGGCCACCGATCTTTCGACAGAAACCTTTTTGTCTGCACTTCAACGCTTCATCGCGCGTCGAGACAGAGTAAGTCTGCCCTGTCCGACTGTGGCACCAATTTCGTTGGCGCCAATCGCGAATTAAACAAAATGATGAAGTCCGCCTCTGAACCAGAAAATATTCAATGGCATTTTAATCCCCCTTCTGCACCGCACATGGGAGGTTTGTGAGAGGCAGGTGTCAAATCTGTGAAAACGCATCTCACTAGAGTATTAGGCTCTCAAATCCTCACTTATGAGGAATTCCAAACAGTTTTGTGCCTTATCGAAGCCATTCTTAACTCTCGGCCGCTGGAAGCCTTAACTTCAGACCCAGAGGACGTATCAGCGCTTTCACCAGGGCATTTTCTCACTACTGAGCCACTCAATGCTCTTCCATATCCAGATACTGACCACATTCCGTTGAATCGTCTCAGTCGTTGGCAATGTCTGCAACGTATTCAGCAAGATTTTTGGAAGCGTTGGCATAGGGAATACCTAAACACGTTGCAACAACGCTCGAAATGGTTTTCTCCCGATGAAAACCCTCCTAAAATTGGAGATTTAGTCATCATTAAAGATGAGAGACTCCCTCCTTGTCAGTGGGCCCTTGGGCGTATTGTCTCGCTATCCAACGCCGCAGACTTAAAATCACGCGTTGCGTCCGTCAAAACCCAGACTGGGTCTTTGGAGAGGCCTGTCGTCAAATTATGTCCCTTACCCATTTGAAAACTTTAACGCATATTTCATTTTTGATTTCTCTAGATTACGTAAGATTTAATAATTATTGTTGTAATAATTTATTTGTATTTAGTGTGTGATAAGTCACTCACTCGCACTCAACATAGAAATCGCTGAAGGCCATTCCTTTTTTCAAACGCTCGGTTAATTTGTTTTGCCATTTTTCGCGTCCCGGAGAATGTTGGGTCTTCCCGTTAGTTTGGGGCTGAAGCGATCGCTAAGTGTTATAGGCCTACCACACGCTCAAGCTTCACGACAGTTAGGCTTGCGCAAACTGGCTTGAACACTGGAACACTGAGGGAAACTGTATATAATTCTCCCAACCACACGCTCAGTGTTCAGTGTTCAAGCCGGTTTGCGCAAGCCTAACTGTGGTGAAGCTTGAGCGTGTGGTAGGCCCATTAGAGGTTCGCGCATAAACCAAGTCAACACTGGCGACTTCTTCGTCGTGGAAAACATCGCTGGTTTTCCATCATCATTATGATTGACACTTCTTCGCTGTGAATAGTGCTTTTGATAACTACTTCTAAGTTTTTGATTGATCTTGAATACGCTACGCTTTAATTTGTCTTGAATAATATCACGCTTTTGATCACAACCGCATATATTTCTTGAATATTTTCGCCTTTTGATTGTGTTTTCAACACCGCAATTTGATTGTGTTCGTAACACCGCTATTGGAACGAAAAGAACTGGAGCTGATCCCGCAGCAAAGGGTCCCTGAGAAGAGCTGGGATTTGGAGCAGAGACGCTA
The DNA here is from genome assembly GCA_910592335.1 of Adalia bipunctata. Lineage (NCBI taxonomy): Eukaryota > Metazoa > Arthropoda > Insecta > Coleoptera > Coccinellidae > Adalia > Adalia bipunctata. The sequence continues at coordinate 47,394,347 of OU342950.1, read as the reverse complement.
AGATTTTGCTATTTCGGTAAGTCATCATTGTTGACCGCAATATTTTCATGATTTCTTGTATTTCTGTATATCTCGCTTTCGCTCCAGCTTCAACCTTACACATAAAAAATCAGTCCACATATCTCTACAAATTACCTGAGCTACCGGAACAAACACTGACGATGAAGAAATGCCTTCGAAGAGACAGAAACTAATGAATAACTGATTAGAATTTCAGATAAGGTATTTATGAATAACAAGATCAACGTTTTTGAAAAAAATAAATAAAATGCGTAATCAGAATTAAGTATCTAAATTCAATAGTACGATTTACCTGTATATTTATATTGTATAAGATTTTCTATGACATGAATGTAATTCGAATTAAATAAATAAACTCTTTATCCTAAAAAAAATTGCAGCAATCACATTTTTGTGATGAAATTGTACATAGTGATTAAAAAAAATTTTCGAATTTGAGCTTTTTCAATTTGCATTTTCTGAGAATACTCCTTATAGTAATGTATATTTTTTTCACACCATCAGAGAGTAGATATTTCAACGAACAAAAAGCCCCCAAACATTTTGAAAAAAGCTGATATTTTGACGTCAGAATTTTCGATTGAAAATTAGGGTGCTTTTTTGATATTGAGTTAAAATAAGACGAAAACATAAATATTTTAAATCAAATAAATTACAGTGTATTCGGGATATAATAAGGTAGGTTTTCACCAAATTTCGTAGAAAAAGAAATTTTTTTGAAAAAGATATGAATAAAAAACCTAAAACTTGGTTTTTTGAAATTTTCATATAAAGTTTGAGGTTATGTGAAAAAATTGCAAATACAAAAGTTGTAGATCTTTTTATTACCTACAACTTTGCCCATCAACTTTTTTCCATAGGACTTGTAGTTTTGCCGGAAATCAAGGAAAACCATTTTTTACCCTTAAAAACTCACCCCCTCCCACTTCCCGGACTCGGATCGACCCTAATTTAGTTTTCCTTTCATTTTGATCATATTCCCCTCCTTTTCTAATGGGTTTCATCCTACTGTAATTTTTTTTTGTTCCAAAAATTATCGACTCTGGTCTATAAGGTCCCAAAGATGTTCAGCTGGACTTTTTGTAGGTTCCGTGGTCGGGAAACAAGATGGAGGTCCTCCCTTGATTTCAGAGAAGTTATGACCTCGTCCCAGAATATTTAGTTTCCTCCCACATACAAGGTTTCAAACTTGCAGTGATTGAACAATTATGGGAAGGTAAAACAAGAAGCAAGAAGACTAAAATATTGGGATTCTTTAGAAATCAATCATATGAACATGATAATTTCTACCTTAGATGTTGTGTGGCTTTTCGTGTTTGTAATTCCTTTTAGTAATCTCTGATCCCGTAAAACGGTATATTCTTACATTGACCAATAAGCCAAAAATCGCAATCCAAATTGTAAGAATAATAAATCGTCGCCGAAGAATAATTTATCCAACAAATGTCGCTGAAATAATCTCTGATAATATTCTATCTAACTTTTACTATCATGGAATCGAAAAATATCTGAATGAATGATCACAAGGAAATTTAAAGAGCATGCGGAGTCACTCAAAGAGGGGAATTTTCGGACCAATCAAAATGAAGTTAATGACCACGGGACATACGTCATTTTCGAAACAGAATACACGGAGAGAGAGAGAGAGAGAGAGAGAGTCTTTTGAGGTTGGATTTCGAAATTTCGATACGTCACGGGTGACGTTACATAGAAATTCAGGGTTCTTTCGACAACCGCTGTCAAAGTTTGACGCGACGCACAGATGACCTTTGTGAGGTTGAATATTTTTGACATCACAGATCAGAGAGATTTTTTGGCACGTGACTGCAGATATGTCTGACAAATTTGGAATAATCGAACGATCTAGATAAAAAATCGACAAGTATTTGTTTATAACTACAAACGTCATTTTGCAAGATTTCCCGGGACGGTGTTTATTGTACAGGGTGCGGCACGGAGGATGGATGGTTTTAAAAAAATAATAAAAGCGTTAATTTTTACTCAAAAACACATTTATTGACGGAATCAGATTCTCAAGGAAATAGCATTTGAGACAGTCAAGTGAGGAAAATCACATCAGGCATGTGGTGGCCGAAATCGGTGATGCAGTGCTGGAGGCGCTCTTGGAAGTTCGCGTAGACTCTCTCCAACATCGCTCTCTCAATCGTCCAGAGTTCGGGGCTTGGTCTCGTATACTCTAGCCTTGAGGTGTCCCCATAAGAAAAAATCGCATATGGATAAATCTGGCGACCGGGGAGGCCAATGAACATCGCCAAACCTGGAAATAAGGCGACCAGGGAAGAGAGGGCGAATAACGTCCATTGATGCTCTGGCTGTGTGGGCGGTCGCCCCATCCTGTTGGAACCACACACGTCACTGGTAAATAAATGCTAGGAACACACGAGTCTAACGGCACCTTCCCCACTTCTCTCGTCCTCAGTGGGGGAAAGTTATGCCCATCTGAAAAACGTCCGCCCTCCGTGCCGCACCTTGTATTATGGCTGGAAGTGGAATTAAAAGGGATCTTGAACTTGCCATTCTTACAGTGGCAAATGGCAATTTTTTGTTTGATGAGGATGAAGCTGATGTAAATATCAAAGGGAAAGTCAATAATTTTGCTGAACTGATCGTGCCTCGGTACGCTGGCAGGACTTGGGCATTCTATCAGAGACAGTTCTACACTGCCAATATATGGTGTTTCAAACACATCTAGAATTAAATGAATGTTTTATGAAGCTATTGGCATAAGGTTGGTTAAGTGGATGAAAAGTTGAGTACTTGAATGCCCAAAAATAACAATCTCTTCTTAGCAATCTTTGAAAATGCTTCAGAAAAATAAAAAGTGACAAAGTTAAACTTATGAACATTTCAGATTGTGAGTGAGAGATGATAAACCTACTAACTAAAAATAAATTTAAAAAAAGGACCACTCTGTTGTTGGCTGATAGCCAAAAGCATATTTTCTTTTTTTTAAATTTATTGAATTGGGAATAAAATTCAAGTGGCAATTAGCGAGGTCGACGATTTTTTTGTTTCGGTCTACCCTCAAAAGCTGCTCTTCATCCCGCAGTACATACACGGGGAGACGGAGTTTTTTCAGAGGTTTTTATCTGTTCTCGTGTATCATACGCAGAATTGTATGGTACCCCGTTTACATTCCCTCTGCTAAGGGCCACTTGCACCGTATTGGTTCTAAGCGTTAGTTAGTCAAGCGTCGATTAATTTATTTAATCCAGGATTAAATAAAATAAATATTTGGTTTGCACTGAGGCTGAATGTAACTAGATTAAAGTTAATCCACAAATCTGGTTATTTTTACGTAATTTGGTAGGTACTTGTGCCTATTTTCACGTTGTTTATTTTATCCCTTTCTATGCTTTGACAGTTTCGATGTTTAGACATTAGACGATAAAATTATGTCAGACGAATCCGATCGCAATGCCGAACGCGACTACAGAATACCTAACTACACAGAAGCGTCACTCTATGTAATGACGCTTGTGCCATGCTAGGTAGTACATATGTCAAAATTTAATTTAAACTTCCCGTTGAAGTTTGTTTTTTTTTGGTATGATTCTGATTGTTGATAATATTAAGGCTCTATAAAGGGGAGTATACCAGAAACCGCCATTTTGGGTCCAACCATCGACTCGAAAATACAGATCCCTTCGAATGAAATGAAATCTGTAGAATAATGCCGCGGCATCTGATAGTCAAATTTATAATAATTCATTGATTATGTTGGTGTATCACCCCGATAGATGGCGATGAAAATGTTACGAGTCCTGTAATTCTCGAGTCTATGGTTGGACCCAATCAGCCATAGAGCCAGGTCTATCTAGCATACCTATCTTTATAAGGCGCATTCGGTATTACCAATCCGGGAGAAGAGCGAGAGAAAACGGACACAGAAATATAATAATTCGGATCTCTCTCTCTCTAGCTGAAATAGGGAAAGAGAGAGAGATCCGTATTTATTATATATCTGTGTCCGTTTTCTCTCGCTCCTCTCCCGGATTGTTAATAACGAACGCAGTAAAAGTGCTCTACTAATATGAATCAAAATGTCAAGAATTTATTGCTTGACAAAATTATCGACTATTAACACAACACGTTCACCAGAATAAATTCAAATATTTGAAATAACTAATAACAATCTGTCATAAATTTTGTCGGAACATAATCTAATCAGTGCTAACACCATGTGTTTAGACCATATACTTAAACTTCTATACCGCTAGCATTGTGCAAAAAATTGCGTAAAAATGAAGCCAAGACCTGGACATATAATGACTTATACGCATGCGCCGCGAGTTTTTTTGGCTAAGAGAAGGGATATACCATTATGTTACCATGGATACCAAATGCGGCACAATACAAATATCAAAACAAAAGGTTTTCCTGCATTTAGAATTTCTTATAGAGTTCCACTCAGATTTCGAAATTGTATTGACTTAATTTATTAGATTAGATAATTCGTTTCAAATAAGTTTTTTCATTTATATAGTTTGCATTTTGTTTCTTGTTAATTTCGTTCTCGTTGCGTTAGTTAGATTAGTTTTTTGGTTCGTGTTGTTAGTTAGTTTGTTCAGTTTCTTAAAACCCCATTTTGTTCGTTAGATTAGATTATTTATATAGTTTGCATTTTGTTTCTTGTTAATTTCGTTCTCGTTGCGTTAGTTAGATTAGTTTTTTTGTTCGTTTTGTTAGTTAGTTTGTTCAGTTTCTTAAAACCCCATTTTGTTCGTTAGATTAGATTATTTAGTTTCTCAAAGAATTAAAAACTACCGATATCCACGAAAAAGTAAGTAAAATTAATAATTATTTTCTCCAGAAATACGTACATATTTGATAATTGCGTTTATGTGTTGAATCTTATCCTACAGAAAATGGTGAACTCAAGGTGCTGTTTTGTATGTGGTAGTACAAATAAAGACAAAGCGATTCTTCACCGGTGAGTTCACGTTTATATAATTTCACTAAACTAATTCAATTTTGTTTCAGTTTTCCCAAAGATCCTACTATTAGTGAACTTTGGAAAAAGTTTTGTTTGGATTCAGTCGATATCATAACAGAAAGAGATGATTTGTCGAAGGTACGAATTTGTAGCAAGCATTTTCTGAAAGCTGATTATTTCGACAAATCAAAATATCTCAAGCCAAATGCAGTACCATCACTTAAGCATTCCACGGAGGGTAAGTCGAATTTTAAATATTATTTTCAAAAATTAATTGATACCTATATGTACCTATTGTCCTACTATTGCCTATCAACAAAGTAATATCTGAAATAGGTGTGCAAGACCTTTGAATTGACTATTTAAATGTTTTATAAATTTTGCATTTCAAGGATGCCTTTTGCTGGCCGATAACTTATTCCACTGATTGAAAATGTTTCATGATTATTTTAAATTTATTCCAGATTTGATAGTCACGCCAACAGTCAATATAAACAGTGATGTTGGCACATCTACCTATAGTGAATGCTTCAGAAACAATAAGTAAGTTCCAATCAAATAGAACATAACATAAAATACATATCTACTCTTTATAGTAAAAATAATTGGTCTCTACCAGAAAGATATTCAGAAATTCTTCATTTAAATGAAATACACTATGCAAATCTAAAGGGATTTTCCCTCGAGCTTACCACGCCTAACCATAGTTAGTTAGTTACCTTTTTTTCACCAATGGCAGGAACTCTGTAAGACATGGAATGGTTTCTATTGGTCCAAAAGTTAACCATGGTTAGGTGTGATAAGCTCGAGGAAAAATCCCTTGAGCTTTTTGAAACATTTATGGTTTTTTGCTTCCCTTCAATGAACCTGACCATTTAGGTTCTATACATAATAATATACCTAGTTCAATACATTTTTTTTTTCAGCTGGAACAAAAAAGAGGAAATTTAGAAGTTGCAATATGCAAATGCCTCCATCGAAGAAATTCGAACGATATTTTGAAATAAGTCAAAATTTGCTGAAACAAAAAAAATTACAAATAAAAACGTTGCAACAACGTTGCAGACGATTAAAAAATAGAGTGAAGAACTTGAAGGACCTTACCAGACAGCTGAAGAAGAAGAACTTCATATCAGAAGAGACTGAAGAAATGATTTTGGTAAGTATGAAACAAAGAACGAATGTTAAATTTTATAAGTAGGGGAAGTGTGGCAGATTGATGCACCAGAATTCAAAAAATATGTGAATAAATATAATATTTTAAATGAATTTTCGACCCGGTGTTTAGCTAAATATATGAATATTAAAATTTCATGGAAAAACATTATTCAATATGTAGGTAAATTTCATTTATGACAAACTTTTGTTGATCAAAGGGTCATTTTTTATTAACAAAAAAAGTATCATGACACATAATCTCATCATTATGAATATTATGATACATTATCATAAGATAAAATAGAGCAAAATTTCTATTTTTACATTATTTTCATGGAGAAACAATTGTAAGTAATATATTTTTATGAATTATGATGAAAAAATTAATAAAACAATTTAAAAATATATATTTTATTCTACCACTCCTTATCACTTTCCTGAAATGTCCATTATCCAGATTTCATAGACATGCAGGAAGGGTTCCGCTAACTTTTACTAAACCTGTGCTAAATCTTGTTTTCTCAATATAGGATAGTGTACCCACACCTTTTCAAGAAATAATAAAGAGAAGACTGCAAAATAAGAAATTAAGAAAACAAAAAACATATTCTGAAGAAATGAGGAAGTTCGCGTTGACACTGCAGTTTTATTCTTCCAGAGGATACGATTATGTCAGGAAAACTTGGAAGAATTTACTGCCACACCCATCTACCATACGAAATTGGTACAGTGTTGTAGATGGGAAACCGGGATTTACAAAGGAAGCATTTATTGCTCTGAAGAATATTTGTAAAAAACAAACAACAATGTGCAATATAGTTATTGATGAAATGAAAATCAAGGAGGAGATTATATATTCCGGAAATAGATTTTATGGTGTTGTGGACATGGGCACCGAATTAACTAGCCAGAATGAGGGAGCTACAAAAGCTTCATATGCCTTGGTGTTCATGGCGGTGGCTATTAACGGCCATTTCAAAGTACCCTTAGGTTATTTTTTAATTAAGAGTCTAACAGGTCGAGAAAGGTCGAGTTTATTGTTGAAATGTTTGGAGCTGATGCACAATTCGGGCACTATTGTAAATTCAATTACATTTGATGGGGCAGCAGCAAACCTCTCTATGTGTCAGCATTTGGGTGCAAATTTTAATTTTTTCTCACCAGATTTTAAACCATGGTTTATAAACCCATCATCTGGTGAGAAAATATTGATATTTCTGGATGCCTGCCACATGGTTAAATTAGTGAGAAACACTCTAGGAGACTGGGGGGTACTGAAAACTGATTCAAAAAAAATAGAATGGAAATTTATTGAGAATTTGGTAGGCATCCAGAAAAAGGAGGGTTTGCATGCTGCCAATAAATTATGCAGCAAACACATAAAATTTAATGAAAATAGAATGAGTGTAAAGTTGGCTGTTCAAACGCTCAGCTCCAGCACTTCGAAGGCTCTGACTTTCTGCCGAATGAAGGGCTATGAAGATTTCCAAAATTCTGAAGTAACCTCAGAATTTTGTGAAATGTTCAATAACGCTTTCGACCTGCTGAACGTAAGGAACAAATTTTCTAAAAGAAATTCACATAATTTAGCGTTGAAAGAGGAGAACTTGGAAGATATGACTGAAAAAGCCAATGTGATTATAGAGTACATAAAAAAATTGGAGGATAAAGAAGGCAACAGATTATTACAGTGTTCAAGGAAAACAGGATTTTTAGGAATCATTGTGGACTTGATGAACATGTCCCAATTATTCACCATATTGTCAACAAAAGGATTGAAATATCTTTTAAGTTACAAACTGTCTCAGGACTTGTTGGAAACATTCTTCAGTGCAGTCAGAAGTAGAGGAGGTTTCAATAACAATCCAAATGCCAAGCAATTTGAATCGGCGTATAAACGTCTTCTAGTTAAGAATGAAATAAGTACATCCAATTCAAATTGCTTGGCAGATGGTATTGAAATCCTGAGGGCTTCTTCCCGCAGAAGTTCTGAGATACCCATGGGTGATGAAGAGGCAATAACAAATATTTATTTTGACCATGACTACATCAAAACTATATGGGGTATTTCACCTTTTGTTGACGATGTGGTTAATTATATTGGGGGCTTTATAGTTGGAAAATTGATTACAAAGAGGATTGTAACATGTGACATCTGTATCAAACATCTAAAACAGAATGAAACCACTTCCACATTAATAAATTTAAAGAATAGAGGGCCTTTCTTATACCCGTCTAAAGATGTTATGCATATTTGTGAAGTGAGTGAGAACATGATCAGATGTTACAGAGATTCCCTGTTTAATAATCCTCAAATAATCAATTTTCTAACTATTCAAATTATGCAATGGGTAAATCATCAAGTGACATTTGAGTCCAGTGAAATGGATAGCCACATAAAGAGCCAGGATATTTTTGAGAACCACAAAATTCTTCTGGTTAAATTAATAATAAAAATTTATTTGAAAGTTCGAATGCATCATGAAAGTAAAGTAGTTTCGGAAAAAAATGATTACATAAGACAAAAATATTCTAGGCTCATTTTATTCAGTGGACAATAATCAAAGTTTCCTTGAACACTGATGTTGATAAATGAAGAAGTACTTCGTAAAAATATTTTAAAATGATCATTTTCCAAATTTTTTGCCCTTTTCCATTCACAAGCACAAGAACAGTTAATTTTTCAATTAAAATGGGTTAGTGACAATATAAATAATGAAGTAAACTGTATGGAAATGTACCGTCATCGAATGAAAGAGGAGCAGGCAAATCAGTTTCTGACTTGTCTTCATCAGCGCCCCATAACTCAGTGAACGATGACAATCAAACTGAAATGCAGAACTTTTATTCTAATTGAGAAGATATACCTCTGATTTCAATCGTGAGATGTGACATCTTGCAGAATAGATTTCCATGATAAATTCATACAAGCTATTAATTGAATATGAAAATTTGAAAAATTCAATCACTATTTATAAAAATCGGGTGAACAAGATCAAATCTCAATTAGTTTCGGTTTGTTGGGCTGTAATTGAGACTTAAAACTCCTACACTAAATGGAAGATGAGTATTAGTAAATCTAAATACATATATCATCAATTAACCGAAGCCGTAACTGTATGCTAACAAACAAGATCTAAGATTTCTACACACACTGTTTACTCATAAAATGAAAATATTACAGTAGAACCTCAATTATCCGAATGACATTAAAAATTGAAGTCTTTATTTTTTTGGTATTTGAACCTATATGCATATTTCAAATTACAACAATTAGCCATGTTCTTGTACCAAAGATGGTATATTTCGATTAACTAGTCTCATTATCATTTAATTAGGATAATCAAGCTTCTACTGTACAAGCTTAGCAGCCATATTAATTATCTATCCTAGAACTCCTGTTTCACATTAAATTATTTCCGCTCTAACATGCTAGGGAAAATTTTTTAAGTGAATCTCCCACTTTGTCTAATGGCACTTACTAGTTCAGCATGGCATATACATACCAATCTAACAATCTATGTGGATCATCTAGTTTCATACCCAAGAATAATAGAGCTGATCGATGAATTTTGGTGGGCATAAAACTGATGAATTTAAATCATTCAGAACTGAAAGAACTGTATAAGCATAGTATACTGAAAAAAATCGTTCTTACAGTTTTCAGGTCTCAGATTACAAAAATGAAAACGAGAAGGCATCAATCCTTCTTAGTTTTTCCAAAATAAAATTCATGAAGTTCACTTCTTTAGGTTATTTAGATTTTGAGATAGGTTTTCTCTGTATCTTAATAGAGAAATGTTTTATTTAGTTAATTTCGCTACCTTCTCAACTCGATTCAGTCAATAATAGGGTTGTAAACATATAACGTAAATGGTTGCCACCCAAGCCAAGCTGCCGATGAAAGTTCATTGGACTGACCTATACTGTAACACAGAATTTAGGAACACCAAGCCTATCACCCTCATTATTAACACTGACTGTGCATTGATTAGGCACTTGTATACAACAAGCTCTTCTGATAACAATATATTTTCCATGATCAAGTTCCATTGCCACCATCAAAACTATGGAAATTCGGTCAACATCCTCTTGATTTTCTATTTCTCTATAAAAATGTTTGAATAGATAACAGAATAACTGATCTATTTATTAAAATATAATACTGACCAGGAGTCAGAATAGATATGGTGCTATGGCCTACCAAATGACCCCTAACAATCTGAAAAAATATATATGTACGTAGATATAAAAAAATAGACTAGTAAGAAAGAATGAGGCAAACGAGGCTCTAATGGTTCAATTTAATTTTTGAAGGCTTTCTTGAATGAATTTCTAGAAATGAGGCCCATGATGCTCTTCTAAGAAAGCTGATTATTCTGTTGGACCCATCTGTATATGGGAGTATCCTGATTTTTCTTAGTTCACATGTATCTTTGTCTAAAATAAAAGTATTGATACCTCCAACTGAGTTTATTGAACAAAATTCAGATATGTTTCGAAAAAATTCAACAGTCAGAATTAGAATACATAATGTGAAAATTTTTATCAAAATTTCTTAATTAATCAATTACAGAAGTGATATTTTTTCATATTATGTACTTATCAAAGTGAAATAACAAAAGGATGCATATAGTGTGCAGTGTAAATTGATTTACAGAGTACCAAAAAAAGCTTATTGGACCTATTTTCCACATGAACTTTCGTTCTTTATTTATGGACTTTTTTACAACCAACATTATTCCTCACTTCCATTTTCATAATTCCTGACAATGAAGCATGAAGCATTGAACCCTGAAAGAAATTAAATTATTTTTAAAACATGCTAATAAATATCAATTTTTCATGAAACACCTAACACGTAAATAGGAAAATTAATGAAAAAAGAAATACAAATTGATAACACATTTTCTTGGTGGTAAAAAATAATACATACCTGTTCATACCAATCAGTTTGTAGCCTTCAACCAAAGACCTCTTTGCTTCAACGAAGCACCTAGTAGTACGGACATGAACATTACATCTACCATTACTTCTATTTAACACCTTCGCTATCATATAAGTATATAGCTAGTTAAACTTCCAATTTAATCAAGAATGAAATCCGAATTTCATCATTGAATTTTCTTTCGTATCATAACCTAACACCAAAGATTATAGAGTCTATAATCTTTGCCTAACACAATAACACGAATTACGTGCTGTCAATTGATAAATTCGCCATATTGCCCCTACTTTGCTTAGAATCCTACTCCAAGCTACTTCCCCTTATTCGCGCATGTGCAGTAGTCTCCATATGCCTAGGTCGGGCTTCAAGGAAAATCACAAGGCTCAAATTATAGGTATAGAATTATTTGGTTTAGACATCACACCAGGTATTCTATGCATAAAATATGGCCTTTAGTAGTAAGCATAGAGTTGTAACTACTTTTCACTCTGAGGTAGTAGGCTTCTCAATTTCAAATGATCGACGTATGAGTGCGACTGACTCAAATTGAAAACAAAGTTTCAAATTTTCCTGAAAATTGGAAGTTTAACATAGGATAATATGCATTGGAAGTAGTCAGCAGTAGGATTCAACTCACATACGCAAAATGCCTAGAGTAAATGTGACGATAGCTACATATAGTCATGAAAGTGATAATTTTATTACATTGTAGATCACCAAGAAACGCTTGGATGAAAAAAATCCAGCAAATAATTCGTCACTCAAAACTTCAAGTTTGAAAAGAACACACTCTGCAAGTAGGAGGAACAAGTTAAAAACGAATATTGGAAGACTTCATGATATGAAAAAAACAGCACATGCTTCAAACGATACAACTTATAGGAAGTTGTCTTCCTCCACATCAACAGACTCTATTATTTATGTTGGAAGCTTCAAATTGAATGAGAAATACTCAATAATAGATCTGACCGAAAGTACAAGTAGTGACAAAAGTGAGGTAAATTTTACTGATTCGAAATATTCAAATTGCCATACTTTTTACCGAAATTTATTTGAAAATCGTAACTTACCTTGTAAAGCTTCCACATCGCGATTGTTAGATACTTTAGAAGGTCCAAAACGATTATTGAAGAAAAACTCTAAATCTGCTAGTTGTTTGATTGTCATGAATGATAAATGCATTAATGAAATCGAAAATTCCGATGTTTCGAATGAAAAACATTCCCCGAATAAGAGAAGATACATCCACCAAATTACAGAACTTGGAGAGGAAGAACAAAATATAATTAGGCAATCCTTAGAAATTGAAGATGACATTGTTATCCTGAGGGATGTTTGTAATCCAAACACTGTGATGGCAATGGATGTACCTGTTGAAACCCTTATGATGACTCATCATGTCAGTGGAAATGATTCAATTTAATTAGTAAAAAAACGTTCAGATTCATGATTTTGTAGAGTGAAATATACTGTGCTTTGTGTCAACCTGTTCTTAATCCTTGTGATTGTTGACTCCTGAGAATGAACACCTGAAATTTTGACCAAGAACAAAGTTTAATTTCATTAATGTAAGAACATATATTTTTATTAACTCCAATTCAATTCAGAAACTACAAAAATAAAGGAAAGCGCGATATGGATACCTACAAATTTCAATGTCATATAAAATCTTTGTTATGAAATTTAAGTGGAAAATAATATTCACTCAGAAAATTATTGTTTTTAATAATTCCTTCAATTCCCGCTTTGTAACCAGATTCGAGCATAAATTTCAATTCCTTCTCAATATTCATGTTTATCTTCGTACAAGGTGATTTCAGCATATTCTGTACGAAACTTCTCTCTGATTGTGTCAAAGCTTGTTTATCTGCATTCAATTTAACAATCTCAGATGGGAACACACCTAACCACTGGGCTTTGGGAATCGCTAGATTTCTCGACAGATGAGCGTTAGCCTGGAACAAAAAAGTGGTTCATTGAAATATTCTGAGGAACGGTTTCTCAATTATCAGTAAATCTGTGCGGTTGACTGACGGGGTTTTAACTCCTATGACTCTATGATGAACTCGGAAAAGTGTTTCTCATAGGTCGAGTTGACGAACCGGAGTTGAAAAAAGTTGGTATCCATGTTTGCAATGTTGCTGATTTAGCCATACTTTTGTTACTTGACACTTCACGAACATGCCCACGTCACAATGTCAGATGATTGTCATATCGATCATACTGACGTGAAGTCATAAGCTTTTGAGCGCTCGTTCAGCCACATTTTAACCAGATCCACCTTGTGGGTGAGTTTACATTGAAGAACACAAGAAATTTTTTTACAGCTGTCAATTTTTTACAACAGCTGTCAAATTAATCCCCCATGATCCCAAATCTAATATCACATAAATATATTTTTTTTTCCATTATTCGATAGAATTTTATATTTCTGGTAACGCTATCAAGATCAAATTCCTTGTAGCTCAGTTACGTTATTTTCCATCTTGATGCGAAATTTTATATCGATCGAATCAGTAGTTTTGATTATCATAACTGCTGATTCGATCAACCATAACTACGCGTAATTTTTACAAGCTTTTATTTAGTTTCACCTGTCCCGGTGTCTGTCTGTCGTCTGTAATCAAATCTTGCAAGTTAAATATGACACACTTCTAATCGTCCGATTGATATGAAATTTGGCAGGTGTACAGAATTCTGGTGACAATGCATCATGAAATTTTTTATAGGAAAAAACAAAATGGCGGCTCTAAAATGGCGGATGAGTTTTGTAATTATCATCCGATTCCGTTCAAAATTAGTATCTGGGGGTTTTTGGGTTCGACAATGATGATTCTTCTGTCAAAATTGAAAAAGTCAAGATGGCGGCTACAATATGGCGGACGAGTTTTGTAATTATGATCCGATTTTATTCGAAATGGGTATCTGGGGGTTTTCTGGGTCGGAAATTACGATTCTTCAAAATTGAGGAATTCAATATGACGACTTCAATGAGGCGGATGAGTGTTGTTATCATAAAAGCTTGTCTTAAAAAAATAATTTTTTTATTATAGGTTTTCTATACAGAAATGTTCCTTGCAAAAATCAAAATAAATCGATTTCTTGCAAAACTATTCAGCATCTCAGGAGTGATCGACCAAATCGCAAACGATATTGGATTTTTTCAGGTCATTCAAATCAAGGGTTTTGTACACAATGCTCTTCGCATATCCCTACAAAAAAATCTAGTGGGTTAAGATCAGGGAATCACGCTGGCCATTCGATCGTTACTCGCCTTCCTATCCACCGGATTTGGAAATATTGCGTCGATAATGTAACGGGGTTTTCTCGCCGGAACTTACCTCGAGCGCCAGCTATTCTTTTTCCTTATAAGGGAGAATAGCGAACCTACCAGGATAGCTGCTAGTCGGAGACAGAGTTCTTCGTTATCTAAGTTGTTCTTTGTTATCTAGTTGTCAGAAATAGACTAATTCACACAGTTCATTCAATTATCAAAAATAGTGATACAAATATGCATTTATACCAAAAAAAATATGGAATATATATGTGTAAGTCTCGAAATCAGAGACTTAGTGAAGCAGTTCAAATTGTAGGTTTAAATTCAAACAAAGATTGATGCAGTGATAACTGTAATGAATAATACATTATTCTAACATATTTACAAGAGTTTGAAATAACAAACCTGATTCAATACAATTGTCGAAACTACCAATATTTGCTATACAATAAATTATGACACTAGCTGTCTTAAACATTCTACATTTCTATATCTACTTAAACACAGAATTAGAAGTTTGGCACGACTCTCAAACTTACATCCCCCCTTTTTGGAAGGGAGTTACTCACCCCATGTATGGGACTAACTTACTCGCATGGAATAAACTATCACTCTTTCGTGATCTACTAGCAATACCATATATCACATCTGAAATTTTTTTCTTGATTCTGAATGGTCCTATTCTGATTGTATCTAGTTTATCTCTGTTCAGTTTGTTTTTGTTCTGAACATATACTAAATCTCCTACTTTATATTCTATTTTTCTTGTATTTTCATCATATATTTTTTTGTTTTGTACATGTATTTTCTTTGAATTTTCATATGCTATTTTTTTATTAATTTCCCAATTATCCTTATTGTTTGTTTCTAATGGCTCAGGTAGAATAGAATTTTCTTTTCCAGTTAACAAGTATTTCGGAGTATAACCGGTAGAACTATGGACTGTGTCATTATATTCTTTAATACATTCCTCTGCTACGATTGGCCATGATTTATTTCTATTTTCAAATATCTTGCATCTCATTCTATTAACTAACGTTTGGTTTGTTCTTTCATTTAGACCGTTAGAAAATGCACAGTCGCTTGCTGTAAATATCAGGTTAATTTCTTTATCATTAACATAATTCTTGAACTGTGTAGAATTTATGCCAGAGTATTGGTCTGTCAATATTGTTTTAATTTTTCCATGTTGTTCTACTTTTTTAATTAAATTTATGAAATCCTTAGCCACTTGAGTTTTTGATGTGCTTATGAAAGCGAATCTCGTAAAATGGTCAACTATTAAATGCATATATCTTTTAGTGCTTTTTCCTTTCAAACCTCCTATTGTATCCAATGAGACGATTTCAAAAGGTTCCTTTGCCGGACCTAATTGAGATAAAGGTGCTTTGAAACAACCAATTCTGGTTTTACTTTTTGTACAAACTTCACAAGAACGACATGTCAACTTGATATGTTTATACATGTTCTTGAAGTAGAATTTATGACATATAATCAAAACTAATTGTTTGGTTCCTATATGTCCCTGATTTTCATGTACCATTTGTATAAGAGATTTTCCAAAGTCTTCAGTTAACCATATTTTTTCTCTGTTATTTAGAGTTTTATATATGATGTCATTTTTAATATTGCACTTGTCATCTAGTTGTAAACTTTTTTGGTTATTTTTTATATCTTCTAATTGTAATAAATTTGTTATTCTTATTATCGAGTCTTCATCAAATTCTCGTGGTTCTAGTACAGGATTCCTAGATAAACAATCTGCTTCTAGATTCTCTGCTCCTGGATTATATACTATATCAAATTCGAATTGTGATATATAATTCAATATTTGAATTAGTTCTGGATCTTTACTTTTCTTCACATTAAAATTTTCTAACGGTTTGTGATCTGTAAATATAACAAATTTTTTTCCCATTAAATAATATTGCCAATATAAGATGGCTTCTTTAATAGCTAGACATTCAATATATATTGCTTTTTTTAATTTTTGTGAGTTATTCAATTTTCTCGAGAAGAAAAATACTGGTTTCAAAACCTCATTCTCTTGAGGTTGTTTTAATATTGCTCCAACTCCCTCTATACTCGCATCAGTTGAAATAAAGATTGGAGCTTTTGGATCAAATATAGCCAAAGCTGGACCAGCACATAAATATTCTCTGACTTTTTCGAAACTATTTTGGCATTTTTCTGACCAGTTGAATTCTATGTTTTTCCTCAATAAATTATGTAATGGTTCTAGCAGCATTGCATGATTTGGTATATATTCTACATAAAAATTTATTTTTCCTAAGAATTGTCTGATATGTTTTCTGGTTTGCGGTACCGGAAATTCTTTTATAGCAATGAGGTTATCATTCATTGGTTTTATATAGTTATTATGTATCTCATGGCCTAGGTAAATCACTTTGTTACTGGCAAATACACATTTTGATGAATTCAATTTGAACCCTTTGTCTTGAAGTGCTTTTAAAGTTAGTTCTACATGTTTTAAATGATCCTTATAGTCCTCTGAATGGATTAAAATATCATCTATATAGTTCACAGCAAATTCACTTAGATCATTCTTTCTTAAAACACTAGATAATGTTCTTTGAAAAATTGCTGGCGCGGTTTTCAAACCAAATGGCAAGCACTTCCACTGCCAATGGCCTTGATGTGTTACAAAAGCTAATTTGTACTTGTCCTTTTCTCGTATTGGTATCGACCAAAACGCCGAGTTTATATCTAGTTTTGTAAAATATTTACAATTTCTAGCACGAATTTTTAAATCGTCAATCCTAGGGAAAGGTTGACTTTCAGGGACAAGTATTTTGTTTAAATCTGAAAAATCTATGCACAAACGAGACTTTTTTCCCTCTTCTCTTTTATAAACCATTGTCACTGGAGCTGCGTAAGGGCTGCATGACTCTTCGATCAAATCAGCTTCTAGTAATTCTTTTATTTGCTTTTCGATTTCAGTTTTATCTTGAAATGAGCATCTGTATGGTTTTCTTGAAATATATTTATTCTCTCTCAATTTTACTGTTGCTTCATACCCCTTTATTATCCCAACATCAAATTTTGATTTTGCAAATACATCATCATATTTCTGCAAAATTTCAAGTATATTGTTGGGTTGTTTCTCATTATTTCGTAATACATTTAGATTAACTTGTTTATCTTTATTTATTTCACCTTTTTGAGTAATTTTTAAATTTTCATTTTGACAGAGCCTGAATTTCTTTATTGAATCCAGACCTAATAATAAATCTTCCTTAAAAGTCTTGCTTTTTATTATGAAAAATGAAGAATTACTTTCTATATCACAAATTTTTATTTTTAGTGTAACAGTTCCTTCAGCTTTAGCTATTCCTGCTACTCCTTTTAAATTTTCCTCCCCGCTTATTATACTTTTTAACATATTCATTTTGTTTAAAAATGCATAATTTACTAGTGAAATGTTAGACCCTGAATCGTACAGGCCCACAGCAGGTATATCATTCACTAATACATGTATTCTAATAAGAGGGGGAACTATTCGTTTTTTGCCTCCTCTGAATTTGCTATAGCATTTTCCAAATCGACATTATTTACTACTTTGATATTATTATTTTTTTTGTAACCTGATTTTTGTTCTTTTAATCTACACATATTTTCAGGGTGGAATCTATTTGGAAATCCCAACTTTTCACAATTTGGACATTGTTTATGTGAAGGTACGGCTTTATTGGTTTCTTTTTTCTTTTCATTCGAGTGACCAAATTGTTTTAATTTTGACATCAAGTCTTCAACTGTTCCTATTGTTTTTCTTTCTATCCTGGTCTGTATATAATTTGGTAAACTGATAACAATTAGGTTTATTTGAGAATTTAGC
Source organism: Adalia bipunctata (assembly GCA_910592335.1). NCBI lineage: Eukaryota > Metazoa > Arthropoda > Insecta > Coleoptera > Coccinellidae > Adalia > Adalia bipunctata. The sequence goes on along the minus strand of OU342950.1, from coordinate 47,376,130 downwards.
GAAATGTCCTCATCTACTTCCATTAATAAATTTCTCTTCTTGAGTGCAAAGTCTAATAAAGATCCATTCAAATACTTAAAATTATATGCGTATGCTATATCAGTCCAAGACTGTACTGAAAAAGTTTCTAAAAAAGAGTTATTCCACAATTCCCAATTGTTTAAGCAATTATGTTTCGCACAAACATTAAACCAATCTACAGCAGAATCTGTCAAAAATAACCTCAAGGTTTCCGCATATTTATCTTGTGTGATTCCCACTCTAACACACTCCCGAATGAATAAGCTCATCCAAGTACTGGCTTTGAGATTTTGTCCATTAAAATTTGCTATGATCATATCCTTTGCTAAAGATCTAGTAGATTTTCCTGGAATACCTGTGTTAGTTGGTTTTTCTAATGGTGAGACCTCTTCTAAATATTCATCGTTGAATGCAACATTTCCCTCTCCATCCATGTAGATACCTTGTAATTCTGGATCCAGAGTGATCATCACGTTTCGAAATTTATTTCTAGTTTTCAAACTTTTCACAACATTTTTGACCACATTAGTATCAAAAAGTTGCTTATGGTGTATACTGCCTTGTTTCTCCTTTGGAAATTGAAAAATTTCTGGTTGATTCACAAGTTGTATAGTTTTCACTTTTACTATAGTGCTCTTGGCATCGAAACCAGCCTCAGATACAAAATGAAATTTAGCTTTGTTCTCCATTGTATTGAATTGTAAGTCTCGAAATCAGAGACTTAGTGAAGCAGTTCAAATTGTAGGTTTAAATTCAAACAAAGATTGATGCAGTGATAACTGTAATGAATAATACATTATTCTAACATATTTACAAGAGTTTGAAATAACAAACCTGATTCAATACAATTGTCGAAACTACCAATATTTGCTATACAATAAATTATGACACTAGCTGTCTTAAACATTCTACATTTCTATATCTACTTAAACACAGAATTAGAAGTTTGGCACGACTCTCAAACTTACATATGTAAGACTCCAATTCGTGAAATGATGTAGGATTGCATCTGTAATGATGATTTATTATGATAACATGAATAACTTTATAACTAAATACATACCTGTAATGATGAAATACAAAATATCAGACAATACGAACCGGAATCAACAAATGAACAACTTATTTCTATAGTTACAAATGATCAATTGGTACATAATCATAAATAAAGAAACGTAGGAAAAAAGGTTTATAGAACATTATCTGAAGTACGGTGATGTCGTACTTTACATCCTCACACCCAGAGGCTACTCCGGAGTATCAGAGAAAACTGGATAAAGTTTGGATACATGGAAAAAATTTGATTCAGCTTTATTTATACCTGTATCAATTTTATAAATAGAATTTGAAAATTTTTCCAAAATCTTGAACGGACCATTTCGAATTTCATCTAATTTATTTCGATTTAAACAATTTCCATGCGACACAAAAACAAAGTCACCTACATCAAATGTGGGGTATTTACGAACTTTGCCTATTCTAGTTTTATTAAAATCGTGAATTTTCTGGGAATTTTCTAAAGCTCTTTTCCTATCTTTATCCAGATCTCTCTGAACTTTACAGCAATCTGGTACGATTTGTATATCAATATTGTTTAATAAATAATTAGGGCTGAATTGCGTATAGAGGTGTGAACGGTATTGTTATATTCTTTTACGCATTCTTCTGCTATGACAGACCATGAACGATTCGAACGAGAGGAGTCTTCATTGATTTTACATCTAATACGGTTAACTAAAGTTTGATTTAGCCTCTCATTCAAACCGTTAGAAAATGGACTGTCCACAGCAGTAAATATAAGATTTACACAATTTTTCTTTAGAAACAATTCAAATTCTCTAGAATTAATACCACTGTATTGATCAGTTAATAGTGTTTCTATTTTGATATTTTTATTCAGAAGCCTATTCAAAAGTGTTATGAAATCATGAGCTTTTTGGGTTTTTGATGTATGAATAAACGCATATCGAGTAAAATGATCCACGAGTATGTGGAGATACTTTTTAGGAGAGTTGTTTCCACCAAAGCCTCCTACAGTATCTAAAGACATATACTCATAAGGACTTTTAGCCGGTCCTAATTGGGAGAGATAGCCATAAGTGAATGGAATACGTGATTTATTCTTTATGCAAACTGTACAAGAATGACAAAAATCAGTTATTAACTTTCTTAAATTACTACAGAAATAAAATGGTGATAATTTCAATTCGATTTGTTTCGGACCGATATGACCAAAATCATGAATTTGTTTTATAGTAGTTTTTACGTTGAGTATAAAGAATATTGCCTTTTTTATAATACGGATATTAGACGGTAAACTATTTTCAATATTGCTTTGGTCTTTCATTATATCATTCAATTCGATAAAATTAACAATTTTGAAGTTCTCCGCCAAAGTTGAGGAATCTAGAACAGGATTGCGAGATAAACAATCTGCTTCTGAGTTAAAATTTCCTGGAACATATTTCATTATATTGAGATAGATAAAACATCATATGTCTGAATTCTTCATCTGTCTGAGAGTGAATATTAAGATTTTCCAAAGGTTTATGGTCTGTATGAACTTCAAAGTTCATATTTATAAGCCAGTAATGCCAGTATCTTAATGATTCCCTTATGGCTAGACATTCTAAGAATACAGCTTTTTTACGTTTTTGGACTTCATTTAATTTATTTGAAAAATAAGCTACAGGTTTATAGGTTCCATCCTCCTGTTTTTGCTTTAAAATTGCTCCTATGCCAATTATACTAGCATCAGTTTGCACAATAGTGTCTCTTCGAGGATTAAAAATTGCCAAACATGGTTCCGAACAAAGATAATCCTTTATTAATTTGAAACTTCTCTCACAATCTGAAGTCCACTCAAAGTTAACATTTTTCCGAAGTAAATTATGGAAAGGTTTTAAAATTTGGGAAATATTACGAATAAATTTACGATAAAAATTAACTTTACCTAAAAATTGCCTTATGTTTTTTATATTTTGTGGAATTGGAAACTCCTTGATTGGAATGACGTTATCATTAATAGGTTGTCATTAAAATTTTCTTCGTCCATTATATTGATAATAATAAAAACAAAATATCAGGAATCGGACTATATAATTCTCCTTAACAAATTTCTTCAAACCAACGTTTCGAAACAGCACTGTTCCATTTTCAAGGCTAAAAATACAAAAAGAAATTTCAAAACGTGAACAAACAAAACGAATACCCTCCAACTCATACCTTTCGAAATCTTAAATTCACGGAGAGAATCTAAAATTATGGAATAAAATAATTTTGATAAAAGAGCACATATCACAAGAATTCATAAACAAACATGAACAACCATAAAGTAAAAACGCTTCAACTATTGTCAAACATCCAATGTCATGAGAAACGTCAAAAACATAGAACTAAATCAGACGTCAATGTTGAAGAAACATACAAACCAGAAATAATCAACCGTGAAATAAATATGATTATAAACGATGAATGTATGAAACACTATGTAAGCGTAAACAACCACAAAAATACATAAAATTATAAATATGAAAAATATATAAAAATTAGTAAATGAAAAATATGTGAAAAAATTTTTTCTATGAATAAATTAATAAATATATAAAAATATAAATATAAAGACATAAATATAAAAATTTAAATCTACAAATATAAATATGACAAATACCAGTACAAGAAAACAAGCAAAAACTAAGTTACGTCAAGTAAACAATCATAAAAACTACTCAAATTTTTCACATCCTCTCTAAAATTAACTGTCTCACCCTTTCTAATATATGAGTGGCTTAGATGCAAAGGGGTAAAAGTGAAAAAACCTCGTTTTCGAGTAAAAGCCAGTCAAAGTTTTTTAATTCTAATAAATTCAGATGACTTCTTTTCAGGAAAACAATCATTTTGGATTCAACTTAAACTTCTTGTAAGTTTTTCAGTAATATTTTAGCCATTCTTACCAACAGGTTTCAATAGTTTTATTCAACTCCAAAAAAAGTTTTTGTATTTGTACCCTTTTGCTACAAAATTTTTAATTATACGCTTTTTGCTCTTAACTAATTTATGTAACTGGTTCAGTATAATATACCAAAATGAGACTAAAATTGTTACGCAAATAATTATTTATTCAAACTCTTTAAAAAAAATATTTAATCATAGTCAGAAACCAAATTTTGTTCTTGTTCTTCATCTGAATCGTAGGCTTGTTTTTCGTCCACGTCGAATGCTTCAATTTCGAGATCATTGGTGGCTCTAGTATGTCGATTAGGTGCTTCATCATGTCTTAGCGGCCGTATTATAAAGGCCAACCGAGGATTCAACCGTTGCGTCAACGACCAAATTCCTCACCATCTGGTAGTTGGCGCACGGTTGAATCCTCGGTTCGCCTTTCATAAAACCGGCCCTTAGTGAACGATAAAAATCATGGTGAATGGGCGGTACAAACGGCAAAAGCTGTAATAAATTTTTATATTTGGGTAACTTGATCTTGAGTGGTTCCAAATAAAGTAGGCCAAGTTCGACATTATAATATTTGGGAGGTCTTCCAGAACGTCCTTTTTTCTTTAAATCAATCACTGTGAATGGAAAATCATTCGAAAGAGTATCTTTGAAAAAAATTGTACAGGGTGATTTCTTTTCGAAATGCATCCACTGAATTTTTCTCAGACCCTTCACAGTGTCATTCATGACGTCATTCATAGGTAAAATGCTTTTGAAATCTTCTCGGTTCATCTTAGTAACTATAAACTTTTTACTTGCTTTGGATACAAGATCCATCCAATCATTTGGAGTGAACAGGAAAGATGTTTTTTTCTTGGATTTTTCTTACAACTGTTTTGTTATTACTTACTTAAACTGTCACTTAGTGTTTCACTCATCTTTATAGTTGTTTTTTCCACAAAAAAACACTAGTAACACGGTCTGAGATGATTGTTGTAAACTGTATGAACATTTGGAATAATTTAAAAGCAAAGGGGTACAAGTGCGCTTGTATCCTTCTACCACAAACACTTCCAGGACATTCGGTAAGTAGTAAAATTTATTTTCAATAGATGGCATCACCTAACGGGGAATTCACTTGTATCTCTTTGCCACAAAATTATTCATAATCTTAAGTTTCACAATATGCAGTTAGTTCATTTTTTCAAAATTTGCCACTTGTACCCCTTTGCAGCTAAGCCACTCATATATCATTTCGCTAATATTCCTCCTGTAAAGATATTTTTCCCTGTCTAATATGGTAGCATTAAGAAAGTCAAATGTGTGTTCTTCCGAGTGTACATGTGTCGTCAGTGCAGTCTTGTCTCGGTACTCAATGTTTCTAATGTCATATTTGTGTTGTCTGAGTCTCTCCCTAAGGTGTTGTCTCGTCTGTCCAACATATGTGCCATTACAACTTTCACAAGGAATCTGATAAACTACTTCTGACTGCCACTCTGTGGGAATTTTGTCTTTGATTTTAGTAAAAAATTTGTCAGTAGATAAAACATTATAAAACGCACAGGTGCAGTCGAACTCCTTAAAGATCTTTCCAATTCTATAGTTCTTTCTTCTCGAATCAATAGGATAGTATCATCTACATAAACTTTCATAAGTGGTACATCGAAATCAACATTACTTCGTACGTACTCAAACAAATCATTCATCACCAAGGAAGCAAAACTAGGACTAGTGGGGGCTTCCATGGGAGTACCAAAAATTTGTTTATAATATTTGGTGTCGAACAATAAATAACTTCTTTCAAAACAAATGTTAGCTAACAACAAGAATGTACTTTTATCTAAGTAAGTAAAGTTTCTAATATAATACCAACGTTTCTTAATGATAGCAATAACAAGCTCTCTTGGGACGTTGGTGAAAAGAGACACTACGTCTAACGAAACCAACCTATAACCATCGGGTACCGAAACAGTTTTCAGAATCTCCACCAACTGCAAAGAGCTCTTAATGTCATATATCGACGTAGAAAGGACCTCAGACAAAACAGTGTGTAAAAACTTTCCTACATTATAACTGGGAGCATTAGTGTTATCAACAATAGGTCTCAGACTTAGATTCTCTTTGTGAGTTTTTCTCAAGCAATAAAGTCTAGGTGGTAAACTATTAGATCTAATAAGAAGTTTATAATGACTTTCAGTAATACTTGCATTATTTTTTAGTGACTTTAAAGTGTTGTTAATATCGCCTTGAAAGCCTTGAAAATGGAACAGTGCTGTTTCGAAACGATTGGCTTGAAGAAATTTGTTAAGGAGAATTATATAGTCCGATTCCTGATATTTTAGGTTGTGTTATGTTATTTTCAATTATATGACCAAGATATTTCACACTGTTTTTGGCAAAATTACACTTCAAAAGTTTTAGGCGGAATCCTTCCTTAGAAATTGCTTTTAATAATTTATCTATATGACATAAGTGTTCTTCAAACGTTAAAGAAAACAAGCTATAATGAGACAAACATTTTTTAAGACAAGCTTTTATGATAGCAACACTCATCCGCCATTTTGAACCCGCCATTTTGAATTCCTCAATTTTGAAGAATCGTAATTTCCGACCCAGAAAACCCCAAGATACCAATTTGGAATAGAATCGGATCCTAATCACAGAACTCGTCCGCCATATTGTAGCCGCCATCTTGAATTTTCCAATTTTGACAAAAGAATCATCATTGTCAAACCCAAAAACCCCCAGATACTAATTTTGAATGGAATCGGATGATAATTACAAAACTCATCCGCCATTTTGGAGCCGCCATTTTGTTTGATTCTATAAAAAATATTTCATGATGCATTGTCACCAGAATTATGTACACTTGCCAAATTTCAAATCAATCGGACGATTAGAAGTGTGTCATATTTAACTTGCAAGATTTGATTACAGACAGACAGACAGACACCGGGACAGGTGAAACTAAATAAAAGCTTGTAATATTAATATGTCATAAATGTAATTAAAGCAAAACTCATCCAAACCATTTCGACGAATAATATTTCTTAAGATTCTCTGAAAAATAGCTGGAAAAGTTTTAAAACCAAAAGGTAGACATTTCCAATTATAATGCCCATTTTGTGTAACAAAACCCGTTTTATAATAGTCTTTGCTACGAAGAGGAATAGACCAAAAAGCACTGTTTATGTCTAATACAGAAAACCACTTACAATCTCTAGTTTTTACAATCAAATCATCTATTAGAGGAAATGGATGACTTTCTGGTACAACTAGTTCATTAAGGGCTGTAAAATCGATACATAATCTGTTTTTTTTATTTTCTCCTTTTTTATAAACAAGAGTAACAGGTGCTGCAAAAGGAGAGGTTGATTCCTCAATAAGATTTGACGATAATAATTTAGAAAGGACCCCGCACTTTTACTACAGGAAATGGCGTTCCGTCAAATTTTCTAAAATTTTGGTATAATGTAGTACTCGACATACTGATCAAAAGTGTCCATGGCACCATCTCAATCCTATGACTAGTTTTTGAGATACAGGGCGTTGAAGTTGAGAATTACCCACTTTTACTACGCCCGTATCTCGAAACAGAATCGAATGAACTTCAATTTTTCTCAAGAAACATTTCATCACATCCCCAAGGAGCAAGCATATAGAGGAATATGACCGAAAATCGTTACGAATACAGGGTTATCCATAATTGAATGCATGCCCGATTTTGAAAGTATAAAATATGTCAATTCCAGAGCGAAAACGTTCGCAAAATGAACTATTACACTAGATATGTTGTTGTTACATCGAAAAAGTCTGAAATACCCAGAATTTATACTGGGTGATTCATTATTATAGAAACTATTCTCAAGGAAGATTAAATGGACACCCTGTATTTATGGGTTGATTCAAGGTGTTTGTTTAATTTTTTTAGAACATATCATCATGGACTTCAAAGAATACAGGGTGATTCAGTCATGAATTGAACTCTGAAGCACACGAAAATACCCAAAAACCACCTTTTTTTTTTCATCACCCTCTATTTCAAGATTGAATCCGACGAGGTGGGAGTTTTCTTTCACCACTGTACTTGATATGAAAACATCAATACGGCTGAGAGTTTTTATCCACTTCCGGAATCTCATGATCGAATTCGAGCAATATTCTTTTTTTTTTACTACGAATTCTACATAGGAACCAAATAAATACCGAAAGTTATAAGCATATCTGATTTGTTTCCAGGAAAAATCGCTAAATGTGGAAATTAAGTCTTCTTTCCATAAATTCCAGGCTGTTTCTAATCCTAACCTTCTCTGAGCATTCAGAAACCAATCGTTCATTGATGCATCTAGACATAAGCGGAACGCCACTATAAGTTTTGGCCCATTTAAAAGAAATCGATTTGCTTCTTTTTCAAAACTATTTACCCAAGCTTCAACATTTTTATTTCTGGTAGAAAATTTTTCTATTGAAAAGTGCTTCATAATCTCTCTCAAAGATTCATCTTTATCCGCAGCCAATTTCTTCATACAAGCTACAAGTTCAGTATAACTTGCGTTCATTTCAGATGGTTGTGTAGAAGGCACTGTTTGGTACTCCCCCAACATATATTCATTAAAAACAAAATTACCTGCATCATCTTCATAAATTTTCTCTAGAACCCCATCGATAGGAAGAGGTTTTTAGAAAAAAGTGCACGTTAATTATTTATTTATTTATTTATTCATTCCATTAGCAATTTAAGTTTTATGACCTTATCCTTTTATACTTTTGTATCGTTTCCCACGTTTGTGTATTTATCTGTTTAATTTTATTCAATAGTTAACGAGGCCCATGATATAAGACCGACCATGTATGTTTATTTATTCGGTAGATAAAATGTTGCGAACACATATTTACTCTGTCATAACGACGACAAATTGCATTCTTGCTGACAGCTGCAGAGTTGACGACGAAATTACTTAAGGAATATTCTACATACCTACCTAATTCAGAAACATTTAATCTTAACCAAAACGTTTTTAATCTATACGAAGTTTTTGAATTTACTATAACGAGGTAATTGTTTTTGTAATCTGAATTAAACCATCATTGTTCCTAATAATATCCTCTATTACAGCCTTGAAAAAGGAACAAGTCGTTCCGAAACGTCGGCAATGTTATAATTTACATTTGAGACTAAATTCTGTCCAATTCCCTGTGAAAATTTTATTTCATTAAAAGCTTTTATTTAGTTTCACCTGTCCCGGTGTCCATGGGCGCCCGCAGGGGGGGGGGCCAGGGGGGGCCATGGCCCCCCCTGAGATTTTGATGGCCTTATCGTTTTTCAGCACAACACCCTCGAAATTACAATAATTTTCATTTTGTCCCCCCTGAGAAATATTTTGGCCCCCCCTGAGAAAAATTTCTGCGGGCGCCCATGCCGGTGTCTGTCTGTCTGTCTGTAATCAAATCTTGCAAGTTGAATATGACACACTTCTAATCGTCCGATTGATTTGAAATTTGGCAGGTGTACATAATTCTGGTGACAATGCATCATGAAATATTTTTTATAGAAAAAAACAAAATGGCGGCTCCAAAATGGCGGATGAGTTTTGTAATTATCATCCGATTCCATTCAAAATTAGTATCTGGGGGTTTTTGGGTTCGACAAAGATGATTCTTTCGTCGAAATTGAAAAATTCAAGATGGCGGCTACAATATGGCGGACGAGTTTAGTAATTATGATCCGATTCTATTCAAAATTGGTATCTGGCAGTTTTCTGGGTCGGAAATTACAATTTTTTCAAATTGAGGAATTCAAGATGGCGGCTTCAAAATGGCGGATGAGTGTTGTTATTATAAAAGCTTGTCTTAAAAAATGATTTTTTTATTATAGCTTGTTATTATGATTGGAACTGGAATACCTTATAGAATCTCATAGCCTCCTCAAACGAATTCTATCTGATAGAAACTCGTACACTTTGTATTCGGGTATGCTTATAAATTACATATACTTATAAATCCTCATAAAAACTTATAAGAAGTTTACATGTATTGGATAACGTACGTATAGGATACAGCTTCTTCTCATTGATCCTCATAAATGGTCTATATGTTCTTATGAGATTTCATGCGGTATTTTTGGCAGGGCATAGAAATTTTGTGTTTATTTTCAATAATTGATGCTGAGTCTTATAGGTTTTACCTCGACTCTTTTCTATCAATAAATAAATAAATAAACAGTAATATTCAGAGACTATAGTCCATTCCTCAATGCTTAACGAACACTCAAATCTAGTTTCTAGTGAGGATTCGCGAATTGCTTGCAGGTTAAATTTAAAAACCGTCATATTCAGGAGGAAACGACAATTTGAACAACATATCGCACGAACGAACCCGATTCAAATTCAAGTGATTGGGTTTGCCACGCAGCAGGATGAAATGATATGATGACGGTTTCAATTCTACTGAGGGAGTTGACGGGAGTAAGTAAACATGGAGCATTACACGGTAGAAAAACCAAACGCGTCCTGATTGTCAAAAATTATTAGCACGGTGAATGGCGAAAGTCATCATGCTATCATAACACAGTTTCTTGTGCCTTATTTGGAAGCTATTGATCTGGACGACATGTGTTTTCAGCAGGACGGTGCCACATGTCATACCGCCCGTGAAACATTGACGATCTTGCACGAGTTTTCTCCTTGTCGAGCCATTTCCTGATCAATACTTTTGCTACATAAAACCATGTTTAATTGAACACTAGAATTTGGCGCACTTATTGAAACACTCTTCGGAAAAGACCCTCGCTTCCTTTTCAATGAAACTCTGCATAACAGTTGACCTCAGGAAGGTATCAATTGTACTTGTACAAAATCACTTACCAAGGAACCAAATCTGTAAGACGTCATTATATTCACGCCATGAGGATCAGAATCAGTAAAAATTAATACTGGTATCGTCATAACCATCCATAGTTTTCTCAAAAAAAGCGAAGTGTTCAGATCTGGAAAACCTTTTCCCTGAAAAAAATAATATTTGAATATTATGAAGCGGCCCATTACACACAGATGATATTTATGCGGCTTGAACCAGAGACCAGTTTCTCGAATTCCCGAGGTGCCAAAAATACTCTTCAAAATAGTTGTACACTCTTTTAGTGAAATTGTACTTTATCACTCTAGTTGCACTTAGAGAACAATGGGTTTTTTCCTACTTGAAATAATAAACCCTGTACGTTCTTCAGTGGACATTGAGGGAGAGAATCAAGGTATTCTCCTTTTAGTCTCCAGCCTTGGCAAAGGTTAATGTTTGAGAAACTGGTCGCAGCCACACTAGTGAACATTTATCTAACTAGTTATTTTCACGGCACGATGCTCAACGAATACGTTGACCTTAGTGCATACATTGAACACACGATCCTGATTCAGTGTATATAGAGTAAAGAAATACAATAGAAGTAACAGTGCCCTAATATCCCTTCAACCGATTCAATTGGCCAGCAACATTTACATTGCTTCACATATGCGAAAATAATTTGGTGTCGCTGACAGATACGATCCATCTTTCCGCAATCTTACCTCCAAAAATACGAAAATAAAATCAGAGTATATTACTGGTTCGAAACAGAAGCACATTCGATTAGAAGATGGTCTGTCCATTTCGATATGAAATTTTGAATAGAAATCTGAATGCGATACGAATCTTTTCAGGTCATAGGTCAGCGCAAAAACCCTCAGCTTTACTGTTACATAAAATTGAATATATAAAATACAAAACAGGTTGACAACATATAATAATAGGTAGATTATTATGAGGAGGATTGAGAACATGGAGCATATGTACAAATCCTGTCTTTATCTGTTCTCGAATGAGAATATAGAAAGAGCAGAATCGTATTATACTTCAGAAGATCTATTCATTCAATTATCAGCATATACCGATTCGGAAGTATAAAATGGAAATATACCCAATACAGCGATAAACGAGTAGATTAATATTGTCCAGTGGACCAATGAAATAATCAAAACCCTCGGCGCGATACGACAACGAATAAATGAAAAATGACTGACCTCACTCAATGGCATAGGAGCCTGGAGAGGGGGGGATTCGAGCTCTCTCGAGTATCGATGCAGTTTCTATGCCATTGAGTAAGGTCAGTCATTTATTCGTTGTCACATCGCGCTGAGGGTTTTGATGATTTTACTGGTCCACTAGACAATATTCATCTACACGTTCATCGCTGAATTGGCTATGATTCCATTTTATTTTTCCGAACTTGTAACTACTCCAGAGTCAGTGTATTAGACGTTCCTCAGTTATCCTACCGAGCTGCCTAACAGACACACAAGGAGATCGTGAGAGCTTCTGCAATTTGTATCACATTGAGATTCATTTGGGGTAGCATTGAAAAGACCTAGCATATCTGCTGTTATATCTAACGCGTGGATCATCGAAATACTACTAATTTACTGTAGGAATCAATCGAAATGAAATTACCCGATCATTCACAAGGCTGCAAATTAGTTTCCATGTACAGGGTGGGGCAGAAAAACCTATCCGATTTCAAAACGTTATAAGATTAAAACCACTCAGCTTGTCAAAAATTTTTTTTTATTAACATATCGCAAATTTTATGCCATTTTTAAATTTAAGTTTTGAAAAGCACATCACTCAAATGTCGTCCTTGGGAGCGGATACACTTATTTAGGCGCTCGCGGGGAACGTTCAATCGCGGCTCTCACATTGGCCACGTTTTCAGGTCCTGTTGCTGTCCTGGGACGTCCAGGCGACTTATTTTTCAATGCTGAACTCGTCTGTCTAAAATTTGACACCCACACTTTAATCGTAGCGTGATGTGGAACAGGATCATGACGCCCGAGTCCGAAATGAATTCGAAAAGCACGTTGTGTAGCAATTATCGAACCGCCGCATTCGATAAACCGCTCAATAACAAAAGCACGATGTTCACCAGACCAAGGCATGTTGACTACTGACAAATGGCATAAAACCAGCTTTCTAACGGTTTTTACCCCACTACTCTACCTGCTCTCTCTTCTGAGAAAAAGGGATTTGAAATCGGATAGGTTCTTCTGCCCCACCCTGTACCTCTGGAATGAGAATGTCCCTTGGACCCGAATGATATGTCATGCCGGCTCACATATGGACGTATGGAGACTGATATAGGTGTGAAGGAGTCGTCGTTACTCAACTAGAACTAAATGAACTGACTTACTGGAGTTAGGTATTAAGGAGCTCTTCGATTGTTGTCAACCTGATTTGTACTAGCAATGAGAGGTATGCTACCTTTATTCATTCAGGTGACTTCGAAAGGGAATTCTTGGTATGATTCTCAACTATACCTTTTCAACTTCAAATTGGGAATTATCAAAATCAAATTGGGAATAATTAATTTCATATTGGAATGACGTCCATGTGAATCAGATCTTTGAATTACTCGATATGTAATTAACTCTCAAATTTGTCCAAAGTAGGTAACGAAGGATAAGTCTACAATTTCTTTCTCATAATCATGCCTTATACAAAGAAGAAAGCTGCAGATTCAATGAAAAAGCAGGAAATTGCGGTAAGCAATGGAAACATAACACAGACAGAATTTCGTCTTCAAAGAACGGAAAATTTGATAAGAAGAAATATATCAACCATGAACCATTACAGTTAGTACCTGTACAAGATATGTGGCTCATATCCAGAGGTTCATACCTGATGACCTTTTTTGATATGAGAGATTGAGCACAAATATGAAATTTTTTAAGTACTTCTTACACTTTTTGAATATTTGATATGAGTTCAAATATATATTAATAGTTTTTTCTTCATGTTTCATCAATATGAAGATCTTCTGATCATGCCTGATCTTGATATACATAGCCACGAATGTCGTTCCAATTTGAAATTGATTATTCCCAATTTGAATGTGTTTATTCCCAATTTGATTTTGATAGATCCCAATTTGAAGTTGAAAAGGTTAGTGTTGTTTTAAGGACCCATGTTCGATCATATCCTAGTCGAAGTTGAGTTATGCTGCTCTGATGAAATCTCAAAAGATCGTAACCTGAATTAGAATCTATTCTCTTCAACGGAACTAAACTAGATGTTGATATGGCAAGTAAGAGAGAGGCATTTATATCAATACTAGCGACCCGTCGCGGCTTCGCACGGATGCAATGGCAATCCTTAAAAACAACGGTAGTGCCGGCCCGCACCGCTGAGTCCCTGCATTTTGAATCTGTAATATCTTCGGAAATATTCATTTAAATTACATGCTGTAAAGGGCCATATTGATGTATATTGAATGTACAATGTATTTAAGGTACTCAATTGGTTAAGCATTGATGCTGTATTGCTTAAAATAACTTCCTAAATGAGCCATTTTTTCCCGTGACATGTGAAGGATAATAAATGGTTATTGTGGGTTATTCTTGAGAGATAGACATATACCATAGCGGACTTTTTTGTTGACCTTTTTTAGGAGTACAATACCGAGTGAATTATTTTGATTTATCTCGTGGGGTTCAGTCAGCGTTTGCAATGTAAGCGCAAAAAAATGAGTTCATTTACGACATCACATTAGAAACCTATAAATTCATAGGTGTTTCTCTACAATATTATGTAGGGGAGAGTTCCTTTGAATTGGACAGCCCATGAACCGGACACTATGATTTTGTACTACACCCGATAGTAATTGAGCATACTTTACGTAAATACCATTTTCGCAACATTGAGCCACGTCTCTTGGAAAATGGCTGAATCTGCGGCTCGCGTCTTGTGGACGAGGCATGCATTGAAAAATCCGTTGCCGGTAAAGTAAATATGTACGTACATTTGCGAAGTGAATAGCTACGTTTCTAGTGACGATAAGTTGCCGATTTTTTCATATAAACATCAAGTGATTATACCTTATCAGACAGATATGTTAAATCGTTGATATAACGATTTGTAGAAATTATATTTTCAGGTTTTTTATAAAAACCACATGTCCCATGAATCGGACATAGAAAAATGACTGGAAATTGATGTCCAGTTCATGGGCTGCAATGTTTCCGATTCAAGGGAGATGTGAAAAGATGTTATGTAATTCAATAATTAACATGGAAAATACTATATGTTTTCTCTGTTTGGTACTACTAAATGATTTTAACTATTCTCCTAGAACTTTATGACAGTATTCTCATGTTTTTGTACCATTGTCCACTTCATGGGAATAACTGTCCATGACAAGGGCAACATCCCATGAAATGGACATTTTATAAAATAAAGTAAGACTTATTTTTTCGAGTGACTAGCTTTTCTTTTTCTAGCTTTTTCTGAAAAAGTGAATCCACAAACCTTATGCTCATATTATGACGGTACAATTTGAAACTTTATCATTTGAAATAATATTTCACACTGAAAATAATAAAATTGTCCGTTTCAAGGGAACTCTTCCCTATGTACCATACATATAAACCTTCCTCTTGAATCACTTTATCTATTGAAAAAAGAGTTTCAAAATCCGTTCCGTATTTTTGAAGATAAAGATTTAAGTATAAATAGGGACAGACAGCGACAGCGACTCTGTCAAAACCATAAGGATCATTTTCCTATATTACCGTAAGAATAACATGGGTGATATGCGAATTCGTGCCTTATTACATGGACCAAAACTATAAAAATAGTTATTTACGACATCACATTAGAAATCTGTAAATTAATCAGTGTTTCTCTACAATATTATGCAAGTAACATACATATAAACCTTCCTCTTGAATCACTCTATCTATAAAAAAAGCGTTTCAAAATCCGTTGCGAAGTTTTGAAGATTTAAGCATACATAGGGACAGATAGCGAAATCGACTTCGCTTTATACAGGGTGGGGCAGAAAAACCTATCCGATTTCAAAACGTTATAAAATTAAAACCACTCAGCTTGTCAAAAAATTTTTTTTATTAACATATCGCAAATTTTATGCCATTTTTAAATTTAAGTTTTGAAAAGCACATCACTCAAATGTCGTCCTTGGGAGCGGATACACTTATTTAGGCGCTCGCGGTAGCTTTCCATGACTTTCACCGTCATTTCCACAGAAATTTCTTCAATTGCCCGAGCAATTTCCCTTCGTAAAGCAAGAAGGGTCCTTGGTCGATGCTGGTAAACCTTCGATTTGAGGTAACCCCAAATTCTGCCTGTTTACGGCGCCACAAAGGTGAAAATGGGCTTCGTCCGTGAAGAGCACAACATCGTCGTTTGGCAGTTCTCGGAGATCGCGACACAGGTTCGTACGGGTTTCAAAATCCCTTTCACTTAATTTCTGTGCAACAACCATTTTGTAGGGATGCATTTTGAGGTCCCGGTGCAAAATTCGCCGAATACTGCGGTTGGAAATCCCCAAAGCGAGCGAATGTTTTCGCGCCGAACGACGCGGGGAACGTTCAATCGCGGCTCTCACATTGGCCACGTTTTCAGGTCCTGTTGCTGTCCTGGGACGTCCAGGCGACTTCTTTTTCAATGCTGAACTCGTCTGTCTAAAATTTGACACCCACACTTTAATCGTAGCGTGATGTGGAACAGGATCATGACGCCCGAGTCCGAAATGAATTCGAAAAGCACGTTGTGTAGCAATTATCGAACCGCCGCATTCGATAAACCGCTCAATAACAAAAGCACGATGTTCACCAGACCAAGGCATGTTGACTACTGACAAATGGCATAAAACCAGCTTTCTAACGGTTTTTACCCCACTACTCTACCTGCTCTCTCTTCTGAGAAAAAGGGATTTGAAATCGGATAGGTTCTTCTGCCCCACCCTGTACTATGTAATGAAGCGTATTTCCATTCAGTTATTTGATTCGCCTATTATTTCCCAACCTATATTTAACTGAACGAGCTTATCAAGATGCCGAACTGATATGCACAATTTTTCGAATTTTAAGATATTTTATTGTGAATTTCAGTGGATTCTACGTGAATCCACAACGTATTCACTTATATTGCAGCGTTTGCGTCTCGGTTTGTATTCAATTTGTTAGGAGGAATAAACTCACTGTTATCATAATAAAAGGCCTAACAAGTTTATTTGGAAGATCTTCTTCCAGTAGTTTATAAAATATTGATTCTTTTTCAACCACAAGGATGAAGAAGGCAGAAGATCTCAACTCTACGATATCATCAACATCTTGAGGTATCAACGTACCTAAAATAGAGGCCTCATAATCGATTACATTGGAATAATGTACATTGAATTCACCTGGAAGATTACAGTCGATAACTTCTTTGGAAGACATAACAATCTTCAAATTTCCATAGACCATTCCTTTATGCGCCACTATATTCAGATCCCATGGTCCAACGCAGAACATGCGGCTTACTGCCTTCACAGCTCGATCGATATAGCTTTGATTCGATATTAAATGTTTTATTTGATAATAAAGTTCTCTTCTAGTTGTCTTAGAATTTGTTGCTTGCAGCTGAAGTACTTTAGCCAGAATATACATGATCAAACAAAATTTGGTCTGACTTGAAGAACTGTTGTACTTTACTTGGATCATTTTAGGGTTTTCTTCTGTTTTGAGCTCTAATCTATGAACAAAAAAAAATCATTAACTATATTATTTTTACATGACCCCCAGTATAGCTCATGACAACCTCCAGATAAAATTACTGACCGATTTCAATTTAAAATAAGTACATATCAGGAAATTATATACACTGCCACATTGGAAAAAGAAGAGAGCCGATTCCGTATGAAAATTTATTTTAATTCTATAAAATGGCTTGTTCGTAGTTCTATTATGTTTTCGAAGAACATAATTAATATCTTCTAATATGAAAAACCGTTATCGCATACATAAAATTACAGTCAGCCCCACAGAAACACACCATACAACAATATGGAAACTTTCGAAATAAGGTTTTCTAACAAGTTCTCGAGTTCCAATTTTTTTAAATTTCTTCAGTTTATATACAGTTTTGGACAGCATACCATTAATGAAGTCAATTAAGTAAGCCTAATGCAGTCTACTGACTGTGACTGTTAAAAAAATTCGGCACCCGATAGCCTTCATCTATTACCAAATCTCAACCTATAACAAAGCGGATTCGTACAAATTTCTGGATTACTCTCGAAGCATATTTAATCTTGTCTATGAAATTTTCTACTGTTTTGGACTGACTAATATGGAAGTGATAATGTAAAACGAGCGGCTATAATACTGAAAGGTCATATTGTTTATCAAAAGAATCAAGGGGAAGTTATACTCGGGGCGACGGCACCGATTCTCCATTCAAAAAGTGCCTTTCATTTTTCCAAGTTCACGCCCTCAATTTTTCACCTGAAGACTTGATTTTTTTTAATTTAAATTGATGTTGAAGAATGTCTTGAGGGAACTCTTTTGAACCATTTGGTTAGGTGTCCAAATAATGCAAAAAAAGAAGGAGAAACTAAAAAGTATTACAGATGTCGCTTTTACAGCCTTTACACTAACGTCCCCGTAATCATAAAGATCTGGTCTGCTTTTGGTTGGGTGCGATTTCATTGGTATTTGTGAGCATAAACGAAATCTTTTTTATGTTGATCTCACATGATGGTGCAAGATATTTCATTAATCTATTTCTTATTTATTTTTGAACATGCAAATTTCAGCATTTATTCGTTTAGACATCGTTCATATTCGAACAGGTTAGTTTGATGGAAAAATATTCAGTGATGACTGAGCACGATAAAATTCGGTTTTTATTATCTAACGGTGGTTTTCGAATTGAGATACCATTCCTTCAAATACCGCATCACCAAGAATAGGTATTATTGTTATTATCCCTAATTTTTCTTAATATTTGATAATTTCAATGATACAGTGGATATTATCATTGAGTTTAAATATACATAGAGGTACATCGCCTTTGAACGATTTGATGCAGAAAATTTTGGCAGTTTACTGCCAACTTTAGAGGCGGCACATAGTAGCTACTAAAGTACCTATAATCTGCTAGCTATTCATTCACAGAAATCTGTACGATATTTATTTTCCTCTATTTCTATGAATCATAGCCAAAAATAATTATCGTTTTATTGCATCCAAAAAATCAGGTGTGATGAAATCCCACATTTTTCACGCCGGTCTCGATCTTCGTCGCATTCGGCCTAGGAAATAGTACTTTCTAGTTCAGCTACTCACCGCCAGATGCGAGAGAAAAAAATTGGATTGTTCCTCTACCTATGTATATTTAAACTCAATGATATAATATGGATATGGCAAAAAAATATTTGCGTAATTTTTCCTTTGGATAAGCAAGGATTGGCATTTTGACATAACTCGTGGTTTGAATAAATCTATTACCATAATGATGTTTGAACACGTCTCTGAAGATATCTTTGCTGTCTTGTCTCTGTAGACGTTGATTCATCCGAACAGTGGTGAAGTGACAGGGTGGGGGGACGAAAATGTTCAATCTATAATTTTTGTCAGAGTTCAGTATTTCGAAATATTCAGAACTTTGAGAAATTCAATTCATACAAAAATATATATCATCACAGGGTGTTTCAAATTTTGTTTCGAAAACTGTGATCGACAATTGGCCATAATTTCTGTTTTTCAAATTAAAACCCTGTTTTTTATGATTGCGTTGTATTCTGCGAAGAAAGATAGTGATAGCACTCTAAAATGCTCTTGCTCCTAAATTCAGTAGTTTCTGAGTCATTTGAGATTTTCTGAATTTATGTTGTACGTACCTATAGTCAAAGACATCTTATCTTTTGCATGAGAATTTTCTGTGATCATACAAGACAAATTATTTATCATGAAAATGGAGAAAAAGGTTTTTTTTTATCCCACAATCTTAAAGATTGTGAGATCTTTTTCTGCCTATTAATTATGAATCACCCACATGTGCCTGTTCTTCAATTTAAATTATTATTTATCCATTCATAGTTCACAAGTACAGGTCTGATTTCAGGCCTTGTCTATCTTTAGGTACTCCGCGATTTATTTCAATGGTTACTATGGTTTCATAAGAATATTCATCGAATCTGTTGCATGAGAATATTCTGTGACCATAGAAGATAAATGATCCCATTGGTAATTCACAAGTGTCAGGCATAGAACTTATAGTACATGGAATGCTATTAGCCTTGCTGCTCAGCTTAAAATAATGGCTAAACTTCTCAGTTGGAGGAATACCGAAATTTCCATGTTACTAGGGATATGAGGTGTCACACAGAACAGAAACACAGAAAAACAAGGAAACTAATCGTCAAAATCCGCAGGGCCCCCGCTACCATGTGTGCAAAGTGTGCAATGCACACGGGCGCCATCCCTTTGGGGGCGCCAAAATCCTGGGTCAAAAATCGCAAAAAAATTTGCAAAAAAACAAAAATTAGTGCTAAAATAAAAATGCTTGTATTTGATGCGTCTCTGTAAACGTTGACCCATTACCTGATGATACTGACCCATTAAGTATTTTACAATATATATTTGAAAACAATTTAATCTCGACCCTTTCAAACCTAAGCATTTCACTAAGAATTCTTCTGACATTGCCTGTATCTGTAGCTTCTGGCGAGCGATCTTTCTCAAAGTTAAAAATCATTAAAAACTATTTAAGATCGACAATGCTTCAAGAAAGATTGTCTGGACTAGCAATATTAGCAATTGAACAAGAAATTCTTGATGGTATCAATTTTAGCGATGTAATTGATGAATTTGCAACAGCCAAGTCTGGGAAAATAGCGGCCTTTACACATACACGCTTTCCCACACTCCTGGGACTTCGAGGAAAGCGTGCGAGTAATACCATCTCGCAAATCCATAGGGAAAGCGCAATCCTGCCCTTTACACATACGCGCTTTACTTCGCTCTTTCCTATTTCAGGCCTTTCCGTACGGAAAGCGTGTATGTGTAAAGGCCGCTAATATCGCTGCTTTAATAGCTATTCTTTTACTGTACCTAGCTTTCATTTTTGATTTTATGAGGAAGTAAACTAGGTATTTTTTGAAGAAGTACCTGCATATTTTTTGAAATACCTAAGTATAAGTAGAAAGTGATACTTTTATATGAATATACAGAGTGTAACAGCCAAATGGAATAAATTCGATGACGAATGAATGAGGGCGGGAAAAACGCTCGGACACGTCGTTTTGTTACTTTGAATGCGCATATTTTCCAAGAAAATGATATTATATAGGGTGTTCCATGTGACCGTGGCCTATACCAACTTTCTTATTTAAATGAGACCCCCTGTAGATTATTTATTTTTTGGATTCTTCAGAGAATTCTAGACACAATTTATGCACAATGTCCTATACCTATCTTCAACTATTTCGGAAGTATCAAGTGTTTTCAGATTTATTGCAAAAATCAACGTTTTGAATAAAAATTATTTTATTTCACAAATTCGGTACATTACACTCCAAACCTAATGAGTGATACTGACTATTTCTTAATTATTAAAAAAAAACAAAAAAAACATTATTGTCAATGTAGGAAATGTTCAAAATGCTCGCCGCGAACGTCTAGGCAACATGCTAATCTGGTGTAGAATTGAATTTTTAAATTTGATTTCTTCTCAGTAATGGTTTTTGCTTACTTTCTTCATATCAAGAGGTGAATGGGAAATAAGTATTTAGTGTAATGTATTGAATTTGTGAAATAATAGTATAAGCTACTTTTCATGGCTCGCTTTCAATTACCCGCCGAACGTAGTGAGGCGGGCAAACTGAAGCTCGCCATGAAAAGTGACACTTCTCCTCCTTATGAAATATGTTATTTAATTTTCAAACATTTTGAAAATCCTCTTTTGGATGGACATTTACGATCGTTATAATTGGGTGAAAAATGTTACTTTGTATAGTTACAGTTGTCTTAGTCCCTTGCATAACAACACTTTTCCTGCCGCCGCGCCGGAGGGAAAAGTGAGCCATAGCAACTATTTCTCCGCCTAGGCGGAGAAATAGAACTTCTCTGTGATCCTGTCAGTTGAGAAATGACGTTGTTATCGAACGTTTGGAAATGAAATAATTTTCATTTAAAATGTTAATTTTTGTAAAAAATCTGAAAACACTTAATATTTCCGAAAAATTTGAAGATAGGTATAGGACATTGTACATGAATTATGTCTAGAATTTTCTGAAGAATCCAAAAAATAAATAATATACAGGGGGTTGCATTTGAAATAAGAAAGTTGGTATTGGCCACGGTCGCATGGAACACCCTATATAATTTTATTTTCTTGAAAAATATGCGCATTTAAAATTACAAATCGACGTGTCCGAACGTTTTTCCTAACACTCCCTCATTTATTCGTTATCGAATTTATTCCATTTGGCTGTTACACTCTGTATGTATGTATACATTAGCCAATAGTTCTGTTCCTAAAAAAGATGTGATTTTTAGTTTTTGGGTTATTTCATAGTATTTTTCAACAAAGTGTCTTTACCTTACTAGTCAAGGAAATACTTCAAAGTGGTTGTGAACAATAATTTATCTTGAGTTATTGTTTGTTTTATTCTTTAGGGTACAAAGAAATATCGAGATTTTGACTTCTAAAGTTCAGTTTTTCGATTTATTTCAAGCACCTTGCTACCTACCCACCGCATGAATAAAAAAATCCAAAATGCCTTAAGGGGCGTAAAATTCTTTTTTGCACACAGGCGCCAGTAGCCCTTACGGGGGCCCTGAAAATCCGATTCACTTGGAATTTCGGCAAAGATTTCGGTATTTCTGTACTTTGTGACACCTCATATCCATAGTAACATGGAAATTTCGGTATTCCTCCAACTTGAGATGTTTATCCACTTTTTGATCTGGTAATAGCATTCCATGTACTATAAGTTCTATGGTGTCAGGTCTAATTATTAGTTGTTGCTATGTTTTCATGAGAAGATTCTTCGAATCTGTTTAGATTCGATGAATTCGACTCTACGTATAACATGAATCCAGAAAAGCTCAAATATCTCGGGAATTACTAAATTTAGGAGCAAGAGCATCTCAGAGTGCTATCATTATTTTTCTTCGCAGAATCCAACGCAATCATAAAAATATAAGGTTCTAATGTGAAAAACAGAAGTGATGGCCGATTTTCGATCACAGTTTTTGACACAAAATTTAAAACACTCTGTGATGATATTTATGAAATTCAAAAGATACATGACCTTTTTTCCACTTTGACGTTGTGAGAACGGTTTATACTCGGTTATGTTCGGAATAAGAAAAATGAACATAATACTGACTATGAATATTTGACTTTTCTTCAGGTTTTTTTTCGATATTTTGAAAACCATTTGAATGAATACAATGTTTTTCACAGAAAGGACCCCGCACTTTTTATAGGTAAAGTGGCGACCGGTCAAATTTTCTAAAAGTTTGGTATGTTGTTGTACCCGACTCAGTGACCAAAAGTGTCAATGGGTCAAACCCAATCCTATGGCTAGTTTTCCAAATACGGGGTGTTAAAGTTGAAAATTGCCCAAATTTTCGGATTTATTCTTTGATTATTAAGAGTTGGATTGGATTTCTGTTGCATACACACGTTTACTACATGTTCTAGTAATGAAATTAGTGGATACGTATGATTAAAAATATTTTTATTTACAGGGTGATTCACGAATATATGACGGCAGTTTTTTGCCGAAATTCACTTTTTCTACTGTGACGTCAGAAAGGCATATTTTTGAAATATTATTTTCGATTTAGTATTATGACGACAAAATATTGCACAGTGCATATTTTTTATACAGGGTGTTTCACAGAGAGAACCACTAGACATAATAATTTTTTTTTTGGATTAATTCGAAACCCTGTATTTTTGAATTGATTTTTGTGAAAAGTAATACCACAAACATATGTGTTTCTCTAATCTCCAAAATATTTATGGTGGTTTATTCATAGGAAGGTATTCCATTTTGGGAAAAGTTCGAAAAACATGAACACCCTGTATTCGAAAATTTCCTCGGTCAAATGCAACTATTTTCTCACTATATATTGATTTCTACAACATCTCCAGAGGTATGAATTCTGAATCCGATACTATCACCAGTTTTCGAGATTGAAGTTGAGAATAAATGATTTCATCAGTTTTTTTTTCCAATTGAAAAGGCGGATCGATTTTATAATGTGCCCATGAGTTCAATATGAGTACAGATAAGATGCGCATGGAAAAGTTCAGCTGAAATATTTACTGTTACAGGGTGATTCACGAATAAATCACAATAGCATAAGTATTTTTGGTATGGTTGCCTGTATGGCTCACCCTGTATGAAAAGTGATCATAATGAAGTATTTCAGACTGAAAATTGTGAACGACTAGGTATTAACTTCATGGAATAATTTCTCTGTCACGAAACTGTAGAATTATCGAGTGTTTGCAAAAGCTATTCTTGAAGCACCCTGTAACACTATCTAAATATTTTAACTGAACCTTTCTTTGCGCATCTGATCTGTATCCATACTGAATTCATGGGCGCAACATAAAATCAATCCGGCTTTTCAATTGGAAAAAAAAACTGATGAAATCATTCATTCTCAACTTCAACGCCCTGTATCTCGAAAACTGGTCATAGTATCGGATTCAGAATTCATACCTCTGGAGATGTTGTAGAAATCAATATATAGTGAGAAAATAGTTGCATTTGACCGAGGAAATTTTCGAATACAGGGTGTTCATGTTTTTCGAACTTTTCCCAAAATGGAATACCTTCCTATGAATAAACCACCATGAATATTTTGGAGATTAGAGAAACACATATGTTTGTGGTATTACTTTTTCCAAAAATCAATTCAATAATACAGGGTTTCGAATTAATTCTAAAAAAAATTATTATGTCTAGTGGTTCTCTCTGTGAAACACCCTGTATAAAAAATATGCACTGTGCAATATTTTGTCGTCATAATACTAAATCGAAAATAATATTTCAAAAATATGCCTTCCTGACGTCACAGTAGAAAAAGTGAATTTTGGCAAAAAACTACCGTCATATATTCGTGAATCACCCTGTAAATATAAATATATTTTTAATCATACGTATCCACTAATTTCATTACTAGAACATGTAGTAAACGTGTGTATGCAACAGAAATCCAATCCAACTCTTAATAATCAAAGAATAAATCCGAAAATTTGGGCAATTTTCAACTTTAACACCCCGTATTTGGAAAACTAGCCATAGGATTGGGTTTGACCATTGACACTTTTGGTCACTGAGTCGGGTACAACATCATACCAAACTTTCAGAAAATTTGACCGGTCGCCACTTTACCTATAAAAAGTGCGGGGTCCTTTATTCAACATTGAACACTCAATCTTATCAGAAACGAAAAAAAAAATTTTGAACAAATTCTTTTTACTCCTTGTATAACCGGAAGTACTGAGGCTCCAAAAATATTTTGAGTCTGTAGAGAACAATATCAAAATCACAATTTTCAGATTTCAAATATGTCCAGTCTCCAGAAACGTCTAATAGGCACTCGAACTTGGGACATCCTGAATATGGGAATTATTCAAGAAAATAGATGAGATAAGAAAATAGAATAGAATATTTATTTATTAGCAAAGTTATCGCATTACACAATTTATCACAGATTATAGTGTGTACACAATAAAGGCCAACAAGTCAGAAAAAAACAACCATAAATCAATACTGGCATTAATATCCATAATTACCCCTGCACCATACAAAAAACTCCTCTGTATTGTATGGTTCACAATCAATTAAAAATTCCTTGATTCTATTTAAGAGAGTCCCACCACCCTCCCGGTTCAGCAAAGATGAGGGGATCGCGTTCATGAATCTAAGACACATGTACTGTTGTGTTTTCCTTTGTGTTAAACTTAAACGATGCAGAGGATAATTA
Organism: Adalia bipunctata; assembly: GCA_910592335.1. NCBI lineage: Eukaryota > Metazoa > Arthropoda > Insecta > Coleoptera > Coccinellidae > Adalia > Adalia bipunctata. The sequence continues at coordinate 47,350,355 of OU342950.1, read as the reverse complement.
TATCTAACAATGTGCCTTGTGTTATTATAAGATTTCTGAATTTCCTGAACAAGTTAAGATGTTCAATAATAAATTTTAGACACCTAAAATTGTAAATGCCAGCAACCATCAACAAACCACCAGATCTGAAATGTCCGCGACATGATTCTCGATACTTCATACCCAGGACGGCTCTCAGCGCAAGGTTCTGCGTAATAAATATCTTTTGCCTCCCCAGAAAAGGATTCCATAAGCCACATGCGATAGAAAATTCGCATGATACACAATTATTGATAGTGTGTCTCTGTCGACCTGATACCTCAGTGTATTCAATACAGAGATCGCTGAATATAATTTTTTATTCAGTACTGCGACTTGTGCATCCCATTTCAAGCAAAAGTCCTACCGCAATCCTGAGAAATTTGTTGTAGTTTTTACTGTGATATCAGTATTTTTATGAGAAATCTTAGTTGGAATCGATTCATGTAGTCTCTTAAAAGAGAAAAAAAAATGTATACTTAACTGGTTTATTTCAATAATTATTTTCTGTTTACAGTCTTCAAGGTAAGTTAGTAGTAACTTCAAATGATTGTCGCGAACACCATAGAAATCAAGCTTATTCAGAAGTTGAGTATGGGCAACACAATCAAAGGCCTCTGGTAGGTCCATGAATATTCCAAGAGGTATTTGACCTTTTTCTACACTTTCTAAAATGGCAGTAGTTAAATCATAAATTGCAGTTTCAGTTGATTTTCCTTTTTGATGAAGACATGTTGGTGTGGACTAATGACATTAAACTCACGAGAAAAATTAATTAAGCGATTTGATAATAGTTTTTCAAAAATTTTCGAAAATGAATAAGCCGTATTTATAAAAAGAAGCCTTGCCTTTTCCTTTCAAAAAATGAAGCAATTCCTTCAAAGTATATGCAAAAAAAGAATTGAAGGAAAAGGTTTTGTTTTGAGGAGTTTGCTTTGAAGTGAAAGGTTTTGCGTTCACCGCATTTATAAAAAGAAGCATTTGCTCAAAACTAAAGGATTTGTTTCCAAAATAGGAATCTAGGTTCACAACAACTTTTCTCAAACTTTCCAGTATTCGTATTGAAAAGCCAGCCCAATTTGGATACGTAAATCGCTGTACATTTTGTAGTACCCTAGGTAATGGAAATGAATTAGTTCATCTTAAAATTAAAATTTTAAAATCATTCTATGTAAGAATATTCCAAACGTGTGGAATAGAGGCAGACACATAAATTAAAACTTCGAAGGGCAGAGATGATAAACAGTTCAAGGGTCGCGTATCCCAAAGGGTCGAGTCAACGGTTTTTTTTTATCATCAGATTTTATGGTTTTTTAACCAATAGTGTAAGACCGCGTAGTTTCAGACAAATTCTTTCTAGAATATTCCAAGGGGACAAAGAGGCAGGGGATACTTCGCTTTAAATAGAGAAATTTTCGGGAATTCAAAGAGTTCCGACAGTGGCGTGAAGTACAGAAGCACGCGACGTGTGCATGAGAAGGAAAAATGCGAATTGAATCGTAGGAAGTACCTGTGTTAAGTGGAAGTGAAGTTCGGCCGGTTCTCCAAAATATTTTAACTTAATTAACTTATTAACTTAAAGGTAAATCAGAAGTAAATCAATTGGTTTTAATTGATTAACAGCAAGTGTTTTCGCGAGTGTTCGGTCTGGTAAGAGAGAGCTTTTTTATAACTAAATGGGAATTTTTGACAATTTTGAGTAGGAAGTTACAAAAAGGTACTAGGTCACTCTATTTTTTAATTTATTTATTGTTCGGTTCTTGAAAATGCCGAGAAATAACACTTTTATTTTTTATTGAATGTAGAAGAGACAATTTTTTTGAAATTTAATATATTGTTAATGTTAATGAGAAGGTCTTTTGTTATTTCATCCCCTCTCAGAAAAGGATTTAATTTTTCATAAGACCTTGCGTTTGCTCAAGGCACGAGTCCAGGTTCCCTTTCGGCTGGAAAAGTGTGCAGATTTTAAAAGGTAAGATCTCATATTTTATTTGCGGTAACAATTTTACAATTACAATTTTACTCCCCTTGTCCGAAGCATTTCCTTGTAAGGAAAAGGCGGAGATTGTGAATACGAATTAAAGCAAAACCAGCATAATCGGAATCTTGTCTCGGAAGCAGAAGATCCCCAGCTCTCCCTCCTTCAATGAAGCATGAAAATGGCGTCGCTCACATGGATTGGCAGATGCAGTGCCCTCTTGACTTCCCATTTGACCAATCTCGACATCGAAGCGTATATCCTCTTCGTTCTCCAGAAGAGGAGCTATATCTGAAATGTATTGTATTATCGGTTCGTCGACCAGCGGTCTGAAGTTTTCCGCAACTGGGTCCGGGCCTAAGAGGGATTCCTCCACCAGTTCGGTCTCTGCCTGCGCCTCCTCGACAAGCATTTCCAATTCAGTTCTGAGGTTCCTCTATTTTCCCTCCAGTTGCTCTCTCGCCTCGATCTCCCGGCATTCTCGGTGTCGAATCATGACGTTTTGCCATTCTGCAGTTCCTCGTCTCTTTTTGATTGCTTTTTCTGAACGTCAAGATAGGCCGCTCAGGAACGTAAGCAGGTTGTTGCCGGTGTAATCTACCTTCTCTGCTGCCAGATTTATCACTTCGTCATTGATCCACGGTTTTCTAACACTACTGGCTGCGTCCTCAAAATTTCGATTGTAGTCTGTTGGATGGGCCTGTCTTAAGTGCTGCCTCTTCTCCGCTCAAGTGACGAAGGATCTGCCACATATACATTTGTTTGGGTCTTCCCTGGCACGCCTCTACAATCTCTTGTGTCGTGCTAGGGCTTTTTCGGTTAAGTACGTCTTACCGTTCTGGCACACGCAGCTAAACCCCGCAGGGGGTTGGGGGACGATAACATCTATATTAATAAAAGGCGATCTATGGTTGGTTCAAAACTTCGAAATGCCATATTGTTCAAACTATCGCACCAAATTGGACAATTTTTTTTTGTTGTGTTTATTATTGTTAGGGCAAGGTTTATATATCAAAATATTCCCAAAAAAATCCTACAGAAAAGAAAAAAAGACATTCCTTTTTCTCGAGCAATCATAGAGAACTTATGTAGGTTTTGACATTTGGACAAAGGAGGTTAGTTTTTCTTCCACAGAATCGCATGTCAAGTGAATAGTTAAAAGTGCAGTAGGTCTTACCACAGAATACCTAACAACGGTATAAGAATATTCTATGGGGATTAATAGTGGTAGAACGAAGTTCCACGGTATTCAATAGAAATGCAATAATAAAATAGAACGAGAGAAATGGACTCGCTATTTTCGATAAAATAGAACGTTGTGAGTTATAAGCCATGAAGTAGTCTGGCAACGGTGTATTTCATTTTCTTGAAGGGTAGGAAATTCATAAATGGTATAGACTAGACTAGAGTATGAATGGCGATGTATACAATTATTGTGTAATTTGCATAGAACTTATAATAACATGGAAGGCTATTATCAGGTCAAGTTGGTGGAACAGTGAATTTTTACCGGAATGTAAAGTAAATCGGATTGTGACGATCAGCATCAATCGTGAATTGTCCATTTTCATCTTTTCTCTATATTTTTGAAATGTTTTTGATTTATGTTTGGGTAATAAATATATTTGCGGAAATAACTGAATTCAAAATTGCCCATAATTAGTAATTGACATATTATTTTTGTATTTCTGTTTTGTGTGACAGCTCATATCCATGGAAAAGATGACGTTTGACAGATGACATTTGACAGATGACGTTTGACAGATGACAGATGACATTTGACAGATGACATTTGACAGATGACGTTTGACAGATGACGTTTGACAGATGACATTCGACAGATGACATTTGACAGATGACGTTTGACAGATGACATTTGACAGATGACGTTTGACAGATGACATTTTACAGATGACGTTTGACAGATGACATTTGACAGATGACGTTTGACAGATGACAGTTGACATTTGACAGAACTTTTATTATGCCTAATTTATCTCCTGCTTGAAAAAATAGCAATGGTAAGTTTATACAACTTTAACGGGGGTTTCGCAAAGCATATCACCGGTGATCGGAGCTTGATCTAGAATACTCGATTTGACAGTTCAGAAATCTAACCAAGCCGTTGATCTTCGATCACTGGTGATTACGTTGTGAAATCTACTGTAAGTATAGGCACGGCCTTCTTAAGATAAAGATGGCTATGGTATAGGTATTATTTAGGCGAAACAAAGTTCGCCGGGCCAGCTAGTCTGGAAAATATTAAAAACTCAGATGTCTTTCCTTATTGGGTAACTCCGTCCTCTTCTTATGTAGCAATGTTTCCTTCGCGATAATGAGCACAAAAGGCACTTTCACGGGCTTCAAGTGAAATTCCACCAGCTAGTTTTTTCTCGGAACACTGTCAGTTTCTCGTACCTGGTCTAATATGTTGGTGTTCGGTCCTCATTTGAATAATTGTACATATTCCCTTTATGTACTTGTATATATTATGTAAATAATAATGTAAATATTGAATTGGCTTTGCATTATGTCTGCTTTGTTCCTTGTACGCAATGCAACTCAAGGCGGCATGATACAACCGTATGTTTTGGCTTATTCTGAAGCAAAACAGTCAAATGCCCCCACCACGTGGTTGAAAAACTCTGTGACTCGAACAGGTACTGAACCTCAGGAGAGGCACAGACTCAACAGGATATAACGAGTTCAACTACGAACACCGCGACACCTACTACGGTCAAGTAAGGCGCTGGTCTCCCTGAAACGCGTCGGTCGTCGGTCGCGTTTCTGCCCCGTACAATTTTCGTGGATACGGTCGTATCCATGGTTTTCCAAATGTATCACTAGGAAGTTTTACGAGGCAGACCCGCGTCCGTCGTCGGTCGCGGTTCGGAGAGACCAGCGCCTAAGCCCCTTAACGTAACCCGCGCGCGCCGCAAAACCAGAAAACCTACTTCAGCCAATTGAGGCCTTATGATATCCAGCACGCAGCATACCACAGGTGAGTCAGAACATACTTGCTTTTGTGCACCTTGTATGAAATCTCTTCATTTTGTCCTCCATAGAAATTGTCAAAGCTCTCAAGAACCGGTGCGAACCTTATACAAAATTACAGTCCACTCATCAGGGAATCAACCCGAGATCAAACAGTTGAGATTTTCTCTCTTAAAAGTACCAGCACTTTCGCCAATTTGCATCAGGTGAAAATCCTAACTTTGCTGGTGTTGGGTCACCCGGCGCTTCCGCCATTTTGTAACCTGATGGAGAAGTCTGATTATATTGGTCTTTTCCAAGCCTACAGAAAAGCTCAGGTCCAGCAGTTGTTAGCCGTGATGAACTTTCCGAAAGCTTTTTCATTTCCTTCGACATCACAATGCCCTGGCACCCATAGTAGAGTCACTCTATTGCCTCTGGTCAGTTGCTCTATGGTGTTATGGTACTCCCAGGCCAGCAGAGATGCCAGACAGTGTGATTCTAGGGACCTCAGCGTGGCCTGGCTGTCCGTGGTGATGAAGATACGCGCGCTTTTGAGGTTCATTTCAGGACACTCCTGAGCGCATACGTACACAGCCAGTCTGTGAAATAAAGGGTTCACTTCCCAGGGCTTTAAGATCCCCAGTTCAGGTCCGTATATCCCAATGCCAGTGCCTCCCTCTGATTCTGAGCCATCGGTAAACCATATGGATGACATAACATCCGATGGTTTTGCCAAGAGGTTTGAATCCAATTGATTCAATATCCTCATGTGCCCAACCCCATTTCCAGGCAGGGGTTTTCCGTTAAGGTATATTCTCATTGCATCCAGCAGGCTGTATTTCCTCACATGTAGATGTAAGGAAGGCCAATCCACAATGATCTCAACACCAATACAGGCAACCATTTGTAGTTTCTGCAACCAGCAGAATATGGTGACGTCTTCGGTTTATGCCCACCATGCTAGAAAAGCAAAGGTGACAATAGGACGTACCACCACTGTGTATAACCACATTACCATTTTCGGTTTCAACAGTCTTTCCACTGAGTTTTTTGCAGGCCCACATGGCCGCCGTGGCTCTGGAAAGAATCTTATCTATGTTGTGTGGCAATGTGGCATGGCCATCCAAGAACTAAATGCCTTTCCAGATGTCATCTATTCCCTCACTAAGATCAAGCTTACTCTTGAAATATCTAATAATAATCGTATCTGAACATAGTCCTGAAGACTGACAACACATTCGAATATGACATTTATAGGAAGCCAACTCAAACTGATGTTATAATACCTAGGTTCCCCTACCACTCTCCTCAAATCTAGAAGACAGCTTTCCATTTTCTTTTAAATAGAATGCTCAACATCCCCCTTTCGCAGGAACATTACTCAAGGTTACTCAACGTTATCCACAAAATCGCGATCAGTTAGCAATATTCCACACAATATGTTGACGATATACTAACATCGATAATTAACAAACAGAACATGAAAAAGATATAATCCACACACCCCCGTAAAAAGGGTCTACATCGCCATCCCTTATTTCATCCGCCTTAACCAGATACTAAAATTCCTCTTGGGTAGACACAATTTAAGCCTAATTAATAATTTCCACACTACCTAGAAAACATACATACTTATTAAAAAATACACCCAAAAAATGTGAGCCAAAAAAATGGAATTCATAAAATCCACTGCGGTGACAGCCCGGCCTTTTATATACGAATGACAACTATATAGAGCTGCAAAAATTAGATTTTCTGAACTTGTAAAAATAAGCCACCATCTGCTTTAGGAAACCATCTAAACGAGCAGGGTCACAACACATCAATAGTCAACCTTACTATAATACACGAAAATAATAATTTCTACAGATTGACCCTCCTAGAACAACTAGCAATTTTAAAAAACAAGGACAATTCACATCTTCTAAATGACATTGAAGACCGCTCAGCGCTCAATCTTCTCAAACTTCTTCGGCCTGGTTAATTGAGAGTGATTTTATTGCTGTTTTCTTTCATATGTCCCCAGTGCTCCTCTTTCGTCCCTCTTCCACTCGACCTCATACTGAGTTTATCTGTGATACAAACATGCACTAGTCTATGATTTACAGACATTCCGAATATATATCTATAGTTGAAATTTGACAATTGATAACGAAAAAAACATCAATTTCGTTTTACATTTTAATAATCTTGATGGCAATTTTTCCCTGAATCAGATTTGCCCATATGTATGCTGAGCAACATGGAGAGTACTAATTTTAATGATGAGTGTTTTTTCTTTCAAAAGGTGAGACGGGGAAAAAAAGTCCAAGTGACCACCCCGGAGACAAAAAAAGCCTTACAGTAGTGTATTTGTTTCTGAATATTATGTTCCTTTTTTTTATTCATGGAGTAGTTGACATTTATGATTTGTTTTATTTCAACTGACTTGATAATGGCCTAAGGCCGAAACCGGTAGTCAAAGATTATAGAAATGAAATTAAAGTGTGTTTGTTTTTCCTGCTCCTAATCTTACCTATGTGTTTCCTCCAGTCGAGTTTACTGACCAGGATAACACCTAGATATTTGCACTCACTAGAGAAGTTCAGAGTCTAGCCCTTCAGGGCAGGAGCTCTGAGATCGAGATTACTTCGTCTAGTGAAAGGAATTAGTTTTTTCGAGGGATTGACATTTAGCCCCTCTTCCTCGCACAACTTTCCGATAATACTGAGGGCAAGTTGCATTCCGCTGCTGAATGAGCCTTCATGCATTTCGCCAAAAGTCACAACAAGCAAACTAAGAATGCTTCTGCCCACATGTTTTCATCCATGCTACTGTCGCATAACACAGCTCTAGATCTCTCAGCTATCATTTACTGGATCGTGAATAATTCTGCTTCCGTTGATTGCTAATTTTCTGCTTTCTTTTCGTGAATTCGGAAAATTTCAGTTTGTCCTGTGATTCGCAGTTTGTAGAGATTTCGAGTCAATCGAATTACATTCATTCAAAACTTTCATTTGTGCGAATTATTTCGAACAAAAAAACTGTTACCAGTTGACTGTTTTGCTGATATAGGTAAGAGTATTTCTTCTTTTATTTTGGGTACATTTATCTTTCCATTTGTGGTTTCAATTGATTTCATATACATATACAGTCCACTAGCCTTAGTTTTATTTTAAATCGGAAGATTGAACTTAAATAATATTGACCCACACTTCAGTTGGTTAACTGAAACTCTACCCAACACGTTTTGCACCTACATGCCGAAGATGCAAGGATGAGCGTGGTGGAGGTCGCGTTCGCAATCAAGTTTTAAATCGATGCCTTCCATACATACCAAAAATGCTTGGATAAGCGCGATGGAGGTTTCCATCAGTGCCTGGCCGTACATGTCGAATATGCTTTTCTTTCAGTCAAGGCTTTCACTGTTCTTCGAGATTTCAGAGGAGATTGACGTAATTCGGAACGTAACATAAATACAAAAATGATATACAGGGTATCCCAAGTTCGAGTGCATATTAGACGTTTCTGGAGAACTGGACATATTCAATATCTGAAAATTGGGATCTTGATATTGTTCAAAATTCTCTACTAAGCCCAAATATTTTTGCAGCCTGTGCACTCCTGGTTTTTTTTTTTTTTTTTTTTTTACGCATCTCTCGGGAAAAGACTGAGCTTATAACACCTTTTCAAGCGTCCTGAGATGAATTAATTAGAAATCGGTTTGTGCGTGTCTTGAACTGCTGTAAGTTGTAATCAAAAGGAAATACATCTTGTGGTAGGGTATTCCATAGCCTTGCAGTTCGGTAAAGAAAAGCCTTTTGATACACTGATGTTCTAGCTGTAGAAAGATGCACGGCAAATCGGTGACTACTATCGGCCAGCCTTGTTTGTCTATCAAATTGTGCCCCTGATGGAATTATGGATGCAATGGCAGCAGAACATCTACCGTGGTAGTATCTGTAAAAAAGGCATAAGTCTCCAACCTTCCTACGGTGATCGAGACTATGAAGGTTGGCAGTTAATGTTGGATCATCTATTAGGCGCACTGCTCTTTTTTGAACGGAGTCAAGTAGGTGTAACGAGTGCTTAGGAGCTGAACTCCAAGCATGGGAGCAATACTCCAAAGCTGGACGAACTTGTGCCTTGTAGAGTAGTAATAGTTGCTTTGGAGTGAATAATTTTTTTGCACGAAATAGATAGCTAAGCTTCTGTGCAGCTGACTTGGCAATTGAGCAGACGTGCTCATGCCAGGTTGCATTTGAATTGATGTTGACCCCTAGAAGCTTAAGTCCATTAGAAGGTTTTATTATTTTATTGTCCATTATTAGTTGGGGTGCGACTGCGGATGTTTTTCTTGTGAGCACCGTAGCCTGGGTCTTAGAGGCATTGAATTCAACCAGGTTATCAGAATCCCATTGTAGAATAACTTCTAGATCTTTGTTGATTGTCGCGGCTTGGGCGATTCGTTGGGAACTAGATGTTGACGCTGATACAGGCTTCTCGTTTGACGTGGACGCTATAAGAGTGCTGTCATCTGCAAAGCTCAAAATTTGATTTTCGGTTGATTTCAAAAGGTCATTAATATGTATTAGGAAAAGAGTTGGGGACAAGATTGAGCCTTGAGGTACACCGGCGTTGACGGAATGAAGTGCAGACTCCGCGCCATCGACCACAACACAAAGTTTTCTTCCAAGGAGGAAACTTCCGAGCCAGCTGCAAAGTCCTTCCGGGAGACCGTAAGATGCAAGCTTAGATAGCAATGCTCCGTGCCATACACGGTCGAAGGCCTTGGATATGTCTAGGGCAACTGCAATTGATTCCCCATGCTTTTCTATAGCGTTTGTCCAAAGATGAGTGACATAGGTGAGCAAGTCACCCGTTGAACGACAGCGCCGGAAACCGTATTGATTGTCGCTAATGAAATTGTTTTCTTCTAGGTATTTTACGATCTGCAAATTAATAGCAGTCTCCATTACCTTGGACAAAATGGGTAGTAAAGATATTGGACGATAATTTTGAGGCATGCACTTTTTCCCCTTTTTTGGTATTGGCTGAACTCTAGCGACCTTCCAGATGTTTGGAAATGCTTTCTGCTCGTAGGACAGCTTAAACAGCCGACACAACAGAGGTGCGAGCTCAGGTGCGCACTTTTTTAGAACAATAGCTGGTATTCCATCGGGTCCTGTTGACTTTCTGCTGTTCAGCTGTTTCAGGATTCGGCAGATGCTCCTTGTACGAAATTTAATTTCTGGCATCGAAGTCTGGACCTTGGGAATATTAGGAGGTTCTTTTTGGCCTGCTTCTATGGTAGAATTTTTGGCAAATATAGCTGCAAAGAGGTCCGCCTTTTCTTTGGAGCTAGTTACCAGAGCACCGTCGTCCTTAAGAAGTGGTGGAAAAGTCGAATGGTTATACAAGGAGTGAAAATAAAAATTTCCTTCAAATTTTTTCTTCTAAGATATGATTGAGTAATCAATCATGAATTAATTTCTGTTGAAACCATTGTATTCATTCAAATATTTTGCAAAATATCGAGAAAAACCCGGAAAAAATCAAACATTCGTAGTCGTTATTATGTTCGTTTTTCTTACTCTCAACATCCTGAGCGTGAACCGTTCTCATAACATCAAAGTAGAAGAATGTGAAAACTTCATGCATCTTTTGAATTTCAGAAATATCATTACAGCGTATTTTGAATTTTGTGTCAAAAACTAATATCGAAAATTTATTTCTGTTTGTCAAATGAGAACCGTATTTTTTCATGATTTCGTTGAAATTCTACATACAAAATATGGTTATGCTGCGGCGAATGGTTTCCGTTATATCGAATTTCGAAATTTAAGGGTTGAATAATTACCCCTAGGCGAGTCAATGATTTTTTTAACAGTTGATCACATCGGTATACGGATTCCACATACCAAATATGTTTATGCTACGGCGTTCGCCGTAGCACGCCGTATTAACTTTCCGAAATATTAATCTAATATACAGAAATTCGAGGATGAAAAATGATCTAAAAATGACCCTCATGAGTCGATCACGCGGCAACAGCTCGATCGCGGTATGAAATTAAACTATTTTGTTTTGCCATCGACATCGGTATCAAACGCATTTATAGGCGGCAAGTGTGAACGGGTGAAGCATCTTTGGTATGAATGGTCTCATTCAAAACTGAAGGTTTGTTTTGACATCGATGTAACATCGCGACCGTGACCCAGCGCGCTCATCCATGCATATTCTATATGTACAGGGTGGGCAAAATTGGTGCTACATGAACTAAAACATATGATACATTTCTGAAACGGGAAAAAATGGCGATTCTTTCTAAGTCATTCAAAACTACTGTTTCCATAAGAAAAAACACAACTTTATGTTATAACTCAGCAAATGAACCTCTTAGAAAAAATCAGAGTACGCCACTGGATTGCTATCAGAGAAGTACCTGTATAATGTTTTTATTTCCACATCCTAGCATAAACAGAAATGGAGATAATGACCAATGTTGAAATCGCCCAAATTTCAATTTCGGCCTTTAACTCGGAAACGAAAGAAGATAGAGGAATGCAGTTGATGGCATTATCAGTTTCTCGAAAAAAAAAGGACTATAAGGTGCCATTCATTTTTCTCTATCTCCTCGGCTTAAAAAGTTTTAGTTCATGTAGCACCAAATTTGCCCACCCTGTACGTAATCAAACTATCTCGTTCTATCACCGACATCGCTATAAGGCGCATTTTTCATCCTCGAATTTCTGTATATTATATTAGTATTTCGGAAAGTATTCGCCGTAGCATAAACATATTTGGTACGTGGAATCTTTAAACCGATGTGGTTTAGGAGGAATAAAATGACTGTTAATGGGGAAAAGTGTTGCGTTGTATCATTTTCCCGAAAAGTAAATCCAACTTTTGAGGATTACCATGTGGATAATGTTAAGATTAGGAGGTGTGATGAGATTAAGGATTTGGGGGTCTTGTTTCAGAGCAACTTTAAGTTTAATAATCATTACAATAACATAATAAATAAGGCATACAGAGTAGGTACTCGGATTTGTTATACGCAATAGTAAAGATTTTAATATTGACACAACTATAAAACTTTATACAACCCTTGTCAGACCCCATCTGGAATATGCTGCAAATATCTGGTCCCCGACTTGCTGCACCCACAGCAACGATATTGAGAAAGTGCAAAAGCGGTTCCTGCGGTATATTTATATTAAGAAAAATGGAAGTTACCCATTCAAGGTTTCCAATAGGTCTATGTTGTCAGAATTTCACCTATGCTCTCTTGCTATCCGGAGAAGAACCCAAGCTGTGATATTCGTTCACAATGTGATAAATAGCCTTAAGTATTGTGATTCTAATATTATTAACTTCATTAACTTCAAAGTACCAAAGATTAATCTTAGGGTGTTATCACATGAGCTTTTTTACATTGATCGAAAGAGTCCGTCACCTCTCACTCACATGCTGGACATTTGCAATGAGGTAGTATCAGAGAGTTTAGTTGGTGACTTTTTCAACATTAGCATAGGAGAAATGAGGCTCAACTTGTTGCTGCATCAAAATGAAAACCTAATTTAATTTAATGTGATATGCTACGTTATACCTTTGTCTATATCATATATCTACATATATATTTCTTATTTATTTTTTCTATTGTTTTTGTTAGTTCCTTATGTATCTCATATTTTTAGGTTATAATAATAATGTTTAAGTTGAAAACCTTTACATGTAACTACCTCTGGTGTATGTATGGTGAGAATAAATAAATAAATAAATAAACTGTTAAAAAAATCATTGACTCGCAAAGGGTTAATTATTCAACCCTGAAATTTCGAAATTCGATATAATGGAAACCATTCGCCGTAACATAACCATATTTTGTATGTAGAATTTTCTTCGCAGAATCCAACGAAATCATAATAAACCCCATAAAAATGGGGTTCTCATTTGAATAACAGATGTTATAAGTTTTCGATCTTAGTTTTTGACACAAAACACGCTGTGATGATATTTCTGAAATTCAAAAGATGCATCAATTTACCACCTTTTTCTACTTTGATGTAATGAGAACGGTTCACGCTCAGGATGTTGAGAACAAGAAAAACGAACATAATAATGACTACACGAATATTTGATTTTTTCCGGGTTTTTCACGATATTTTGAAAAAGATTTGAATGAATACAATGGTTTTAACAGAAATCAATTCATGATTGATAACTCAATCACATCAGAAAAGAAAAAAATTTGAAGGAAATTTTTTTTTACGAATTTATTTTCACTCCTTGTATAACCAGGAGTGCACAGGCTGCAAAAATATTTGGGCTTAGTAGAGAATTTTGAACAATATCAAAATCCCAATTTTCAGATATTAAATATGTCCAGTTCTCCAGAAAAGTCTAATATGCACTCGGACCTGGGACACCCTGTATATCATTTTTGTATTTATGTTACGTTCCGAATTACGTCAATCTCCTCTGAAATCTCGAAGAACACTGAAAGCCTTGACTGAAAGAAAAGCATATTCGACATGTACGGCCAGGCACCGATGGAAACCTCCACCGCGCTTATTTCCTATCCCTGGCCCAAAAGATAGAGAAAGAAGTGAAAATCACAAACAAATTTAAAAGTAAATTTAAATTAATTTTTTTTTTCAATTTAATAGAAAAAATTGATTCCTTAATAAATAAATTCGATTCTTTAAAAATCGATTTCCCGAAAAAGTCAAAGAAAATGGCAACCCAAGGTAATTCAAATACAACCCAAGGTAATTCATCAAATTCTAACACAATAATTGTAGATTTAAATACAGTAAAGTATTTTGGAGAATTACTCCCCAGATTTAACGGTAATTCACATGAATTACAGACCTTTTTAATAGAAGTTGATACTTTCATGAACCAATTCGGAAGTACAAATAATGTATTGATAAATCAATATTGCTTCGCCATGGTAAAATCAAAATTAATAGATCATGCAAGAACCGTTGTATATTCTGGACCAGGTTGCAGTAATTGGACTGATTTAAAACAATTATTGAATAATAAATTTGGTTTCAAAATTAATTTTGATGTATTGCAAAGCGAATATCAATATATGAGAAAACGTGCTAAAGAATCGTTATCTGAATTTATTGATAGAGTTAAACAGACCAAACTCCAATACGACTACCAAATTCAACTGATTGGACTGAGTCCCACAGAATTAAGAGTTTACAGAGATTTATCAGATAAAATCGGTAACACGGTCTTATATAATAATGTAGATGAAAATTCTCGAAATCTCTTGGACTTACAACCCCAACCGTTTGACGAAACATGTAAATTATTAGAAAATCGCGAAATTAAGAGACAGCAATTATATTTGCAGCCATTTCCAAGAATTACACCAACAATTCAAATTCAAAATAATATACCACATACGTTTACAAAAAATGAAATGCCCTCTACCAGTCAAATCAATAATTTTCCATCACAACCTATTCAATTAAAATTCAACCCAAAAAAGCAGGAAACAAAATTTACTACCAACAGTCAAGTGTTTGGTAAACCAATAGATGTTTTCAAGCCAAGGCCCAATGCACAAATTAATTATCCGAAACCCGAACCAATGTCGATAAGAACCCGAAATTATCCGGTTAAAAGACCTGCAAGTACCCAATTTAGACAGGAACCTCCAAACAATCGACATTTTTTCAAAAGAACAGGTCCCGCTAATTTTTATTCTGAAGAACTTACAAACACGGAAGAAGTTCAAGCGGTAGATGATGAACACAATGAGGAATTCGAATATAAGTATGAAGAAGACCCAGAAAATGAAGATTTCAGCTCATTCGAAAATGAAACGGAAAATTTTCCAACGGAAGCCCTTCAAAATTACAAGACCTAAATTTCAATATGGATCATTTAGCCACTTTACCATATTTAGAATTAAATGACCCTCCTATAAAATTATTGATAGATTCAGGAAGTTCCATGTGCATAATTGACCCGGCAGTAGCTTTCAATTTATTTCCAGAAAACATCTATGAAGAACGCACAGATTTTAAGACAGCTATCGGAAAAGATTTCAGCCGATATAAAGTAGAATTTCCCCTTACATCTTTCGGATTTGATAACACCTATCCTTTTGTAATCTATAAATTTCACACTCAGTACGATGGTGTTATAGGCGCAAATTTGTTGAAAGACTTAGAGCTAAATTTTGATTGGCAAAATCAGGAATTGAGTAACAATGTCAAAACTCAGAAATTTTATTTTCAACAAACTCATCCTAATGTTAAACTTCCCGTCAAGTTAGATCATCTTGACCAGAATCTCAAAAATCAACTCACTAAAATTTTACAAAGTAATAAAGAGGCTTTACAACTTCCAGATCAACCCTTAAATTTCACGAATAGAATCAAACATAATATCAGAACAATGGACGATAACCCCGTATATGTCAGGCGTTACAGATATCCAGAGGTGCATAAACAAGAGGTGAAAAATCAAGTGCAAGATTTATTGAACAAAAATATCATAAGACCTAGTAACTCTCCATGGTCTTTTCCAATAGTTATGGTTCCCAAAAAATCAGATCAATCTGGAAAACAGAAATGGCGAATGGCCATTGACTTTCGAAAATTAAATGAAAAAACCATTGATGACAAATTTCCGATACCAAATATCGATGAACTTTTAGATCAATTAAAAAACGCGAAATATTTCAGTGCATTAGATTTAGCCAGCGGTTTCCATCAGATAGAGTTAGACCAAGATTCAATTGAAAAGACAGCATTTGCAACAGACGAAGGTCATTTCGAATTTCTAAGAATGCCGTTCGGACTGAAAAACGCTCCGTCAACTTTCCAACGGGTAATGAACCAAATTCTCAGACCGGTAATAAACAGAATTTGCGTTGTATACATTGATGATATTTTAATTTTTTCAGACACACCCGAAAAACATCTTGCAGATATTCAAACCGTTTTACAGCTTTTGAGAAAGGAAAACTTGAAGATTCAATTAGATAAGTCGTACTTTTTCAAGAAAGAAGTCGTGTTTTTAGGATACAAAATATCGGAAAGAGGTGTAGAACCGAATCCCGAAAAAATTGACGTAATCAAAAATTTTCCTCTTCCAAAATCAGTCAAAGAAATTAAGTCATAGGTATTTAGGTATGATCGGATATTACCGAAAATTCATACAAAACTTTTCCAAATTAACAAAACCAATGACTAAATATTTGAAAAAGGACAACAAATTAGATATTAATGATACGGAATATATTGAGGCATTTAATTGCACCAAAAATATGTTAATTAATTATCCAATATTACAATATCCTGACTTCGAAAAACCATTTGTATTAACGACAGATGCTTCTCAATACGCTATAGGAGCAATATTATCACAAGGAACACCCCCGAATGACCTGCCAATCGCATACGCAAGCAGAACATTGTCAGAGGCTGAAATAAAATATTCTACCATCGAAAAAGAGTTACTCGCAGTAGTGTGGGCTACGAAACATTTTAGGCCCTATTTGTTTGGTAGAAAATTTACAATTTTCACAGACCATAGACCTCTTACATGGCTTTTCTCATTGAAAGATGCATCATCACGTCTCATGCGATGGAGAATTAAATTAGAAGAATTCAATTTCGAAATTAAATACAGAAAAGGTGCAAATAACAATGCAGATGCTATATCACGAATTAAATTAGAAGAATTAAATTTAAACGAAGATTCCGACGACGATTTACAATCAATTAT
The DNA here is from genome assembly GCA_910592335.1 of Adalia bipunctata. NCBI lineage: Eukaryota > Metazoa > Arthropoda > Insecta > Coleoptera > Coccinellidae > Adalia > Adalia bipunctata. The sequence goes on along the minus strand of OU342950.1, from coordinate 47,333,641 downwards.
ACCACAAATATCTCATGAAGAGCTGGAATTAACCCAAAAAGAACTTGAAGATTTAACTCAATCATGTTTACCAGATCGAGATACAGAATCCACAGTTCACAGTAATATAGAAGATCCTATTTTAGAAATTCCCTACTCAGAACGTACACTAAATACGAATATGAATCAAATCGTTTTTCAAAAAGCCAACAATTTCAAAGTAGAAAGATTGAAACTACATAAAAACAGTCGTTTGAGAATTATTGTTTCAATCAACGACCCGGAAGATTTTTCCAAATTCCTGAAAGAATATATCAAACCAAAATGTCAATACGGTATCCATTTCAAACAAAAAGAATTAGAGTCACCATTTATAAAGTTTGCGCAAAACTTGTTCAAAGCTAAAGCGTTTTTATTCAAAATTCATAATGTATTCGTAGAAGATATAGAAGCAGAGGAAGATCAACAAGAAAAGATCAAACTCTTTCATGAAACTAAAACGAAACACCGAGGTTTTCACGAAAATATAGAAAGCTTGAAGAAAAGGTTTTATTGGCCCAAAATGGACAAAGATGTGCAAGCATACATAAATTCGTGCGAGATATGTCAGACACAAAAATATGAAAGACAACCAAATAAACTCATTTTCAAAAGTAACCCGGTTGGCGAACGACCTTTCTCACATTTATACATCGATACAATCGTTATGGAAAGAACACCTTGCTTAACAATCATAGATTCTTTCTCTAGACACGGTCAATGTTATGTTTTGAAAACAAAAACTGCCATAGAAATTGCTAATCAATTAACTCAGTATTTTTCAAATCATGGAATCCCAGAAAAAATTACGTTTGATAACGGCACAGAATTCAAAAATCAAATTATTCAAGATTTGGGAGAAACCCACAAAATTGCCCTTCATTATATAACAAATTATAACCCCACATCTAACGCATTAGTTGAAAGATTTCACTCAACTTTAATTGAGCAAATAAGAGTAATAGTTGACCAGAATATTTCTTTGGGAGAAAAATTAAATAGAGCTCTCCTGAGCTACAATAATTCTATACATTCATCGACTTCATTCACCCCATTACAAATTATTAAATCAGATATAAATTATAGTGTCCCAGTCGAACGCACTACTCAAGAAAAGATTTCGAATTACATTCAGCAATACCGTGAAAATATGAAGGAAATTTCAGAGCACCTAGGCTCACAGAAGAAGAAACAGGAAGAAAAACTTGACAAAATTAATCAGAATAGAGAACCTGATAAGGAATTAGACGAATCAAAAGCAGCTTATTTAGCTATTCCTAAAGGAGCAAAACTCAACCCAAAATTCAAGAAAACCCAGATTAAAATCATTGATAACGTCTTGATCAAAAATCCTGATACAGGAAAAGTTTATCATAAGAACAAAATAAAACAGAGAAAGTAATAAATTCTTCTTTTCTCTTGCAGGAAAATGCGACCCTGTCTTCCAATTCTAATAATACTATCAATGTTATTCATTCATTCTTCCGTTCAATTGAAATTCATGGAAATTAAACATAATATTCTTCCATTTTACGTAGGAAAAACGTATATAAGCCAATCGAAGCATATGTTGATGTATCATTATAACTTGACAAATTTCAGAGAAATATTACAAGTTCATTCAGTTCTAATTGACCAGATAAATGCAGTCAGTTCAAGTAAAATTTTGAAAATTTATGTGGGAAATGTGAAGCATCAACTTCAGCAAAATCATATAATTTTGGATAACCTGTCAGTTACTAGAAGTAAAAGAGGTTTAATAAACGTAGGTGGACATGTAGCAAAAGTATTATTTGGCACTTTAGATAGTGAAGATGAATCCCTTTATTTGAACTACTTTCAAACCATTCAGAAAGATCTTCAAATTATGAAAACCAATCAAGACAAAGTAATTAATATTATCAGATCCATGACCAACCAATACTCTAATGTAACTAATCAGATCATTAAGAATTACAATCAATATCGATTAGTGCAAAATGATATCAATCGAATAATTTTAATTCAATTTGAACAAATCACCATTAATCGAATCTTAAGTGAAATAAATACGGCAGTTACCTTTGCCAGATTACATGTTTTACATGAAAGTATTCTTCCTATGAAGACATTCCAAGAATTTGTGAAAACAGTAGATATTTTGAATCATTTACAATTTTTAAAAGATTTCTATTCTATCTGTTATACTTCGACAAAATTTCATAACGGAAATGTGATTTTCATCATTGAAATACCCATCATTTCTCCAAACTCGCTAGATACCTACCATCTTCATTATATCCCCTATAAAAATGTGACCCTAATCGAGAAGTCTCCATATCTGTTGACTGAAAATGAACATGCCCGATGGTCCATAACACAAGAATGTCCAAAAATCGAAGATTGGTGGATTTGCCCTCAGAATGCTCTACGACCAGTTCCTGTTTGTATGAAAAACCTCATTTCCCACAAGTACGAGAACTGCCCGAGAAGACGTACCCAAACCAGTGACGATCTCCTGATGTTATCACCAGGAAAGTTTTTATCAGTGAACAATGTCGAAATAAGTGAAATGTGCAGTGAACATACTGAGTATTACAAACTAACAGGGATATACTATATTGAAACACCCTGTAATATAACTAATAGTTTTAAGTATTTTTATAACGATAAGATTTCGACGATATTTTACCATGTAATGCTTCCAAATATGAAGACCGAAAATATTGATAATTTAACAATGCCTAATTTATTGTTTGATAATTTTACTACACAAGAATTAATTTTTAATTGGAAAATGCATCCAAACCATATTTCATCGATTTATTTCATAATAACCATCGTATTGATTCTCATAGTAATCTTTGCATTATATAAAACTTTTTTGTTCAGATTTTCCAAAATTGTGGAAAAACATAAAAATAATTCAGCCCCAAACGCTGAACTCATTTCTTTAAAAGGGGGAGGTATTACGCAATAGTTAAGGTAGCATTCCTTAATAGAAATACGATATAGCTTGTAGTCAGCATTTTCCATTAGATGGACAGTTCGCTTCGCATTAGAATAATAATCCAATTCATTGTTAATTAGACTTCCAAAGAATAAACTTGCTTCAAAGATTCCTTTGTTTTTTTAAAAAAGTGATTTAAGAGAGGAATAAAATAATTATATGTATGTACCCTATGTCTAAGGGCCGGTATTATAAAGGCCAACCGAGGATTCAACCGTTGCGTCAACAACCAAATTCCTCACTAGCTGGTGGTTGGCGCACGGTTGAATCCTAGATTCGCCTTTTATAAAACCGGCCCTTAAGCGTTCAGCTTTGCCGTTGAGCTCCGTTGTATACGGTACTGAATATTAGACTAGAATACCATGATTTCTGCAGAAATTTTGAAACTTCCCAGATTTGTATTTAGATCCATTATCGCATTTGAAACGACTCATTTTCGTATTCATTTTTGAAGTGGCCATTTTTACGTATTCCATAAACTTATCGAATGCTTCAGATTTGTTCTTCATAAGGTAGATTACTGTGAAATGGGTGAAGTCATCCAGAAATAAGCTTGATTCAATACTTGGTTGACAATAAAATCCAAACGATAGAGACTGTCCATAAATCCTAAGGCAATGGTTTCATCATTTTTCCGAATCCGAAGTATAGCTGTATCGAAGATAACATTGTATCCTCGTTCAGTAATAGCACGCACGGACAGTAAGTTATACCGTAAGCCAGGCACATAATAAACATTGTCAAAAGTACACACGTTTTTGGTAATTTTATTGACAATATGAAGTTGTCCTGTTTTTGTGCTTTCCATGGTATCTGTATTGGCAATTTTTATTTGTACGGGTTTTGACAAAGACACTAAGTCTTCGGTTAAATGTTCTTCAGAGTTCACATAATGATTTGGCACACCAGAATCAAGATACCAGCTAATCTCAAAAGGTTTCAGGTTTGATTGATTGATTGGCTGACGAACAGGAGACCGGGTAAGCACTTTGCCTCCCTGACACTGCGACCAACTTGGATCTATTGTATCACTCTTCCGTCAGTGGTTCCTCACGAGAATAGGTTCGTGTCCTTTATCAGGTTCAGTAGCATGTTTATGAGGTTTTTCGGATTCATTCCTGTTTCCGGACTGATTTCTTCGAAGGTTCTGTGACGCCTTCTTCCTAGGGCGTCGCATTCAAAGATGATGTGAGAGGCTGTTTCTTCCTCTTCACCGCAAAGTCTGCAATCCACGGGTTCTCTGAGTATTCCCACGGTGTTCAAATGTTTCCTAAGGTCGCAGCAGACCTACTATTATGCGTGCCTTTGTTCTGTTTACTTTCAGAAAGTCAGCAAGGTTTGACTTGTGTGTCCTGCCATGACTTTGCTGTGCGTCTACCCGTCGCTCTGTTCCCAGTGTTGTTGGTGTCTTTGTTTTATCCACTCCTCAATCAAGGTCCTGCATCGGTTTTTGCTGAATCAAAGCACAGGTTCTGGCCCTGTAAATGGCGTTTCAGAAGCTTGTCTTGCTAACTGGTCTGTTTTTTATTGCCTGCCATTCCTTTGTGACCTGGCACCCACATCTGGTTTAATTCATCTTCCTCAGAAGTCATAAATGCAAATTAATTGTCAATGTCTCCGATTTCGCAGTTTTCATTTCGAACTACATTGACCTGTTGGTTCGTATTTTTCTGGAAGAAGAAACAATATGACTTTCTATGACCATAACGTCCACAAAAGTTACATTTCAGATTTGTTTTCGAAAGTTTACTTCTACTTCCCTGATCAGAAACAGTTCTCGATGCACTGAATGCATATTGATTTTTGTGTTTCATTTCTAATTTATCCTCTTTCTGTTTGAAACCAACTGGAGAAGTACATTTCAGTTTCATATCACATTCAGCCAGCCTCCTCTTCACATCATCCCAATTTCATGTTACTTTCGTGAAAAGTTTCGTGTGCTGTAACAACTGATTCGAACTGAGTAGGAAGAGGGTTCAGAAGTATACTGCTAACATCAGATTCATCTAATTTTGCTCCAACATTCTTCAATTACGCATAATGCTATCAAAAATAATGAAATGGGATTCCAGCGTTTTCTTGGCATCGTATTTGAGTTCCACAATCTGTTTGAGTAATAGCCTTTTACTACATGGTCCCTTCTTCTCGACTTATGAGGGACTTACACTTTTTGTCCGTTTTCATAGCTTTCGCATTTTCTGCATTGGTTTGCACAGACTCCAAAACTCCTTGTTCATCAAGGTAAAGCTCCATTCGTAGCTTCCAATCGAAAAGTTTTGACCATTGAACGGTTTTACTACACGAACTAAACGGTATTTTTTCGTTCACACGTGACTAATACTGATATTGACGAATTACTGAAACAGCGATTTGGACGTAACCTGGGCCCATAACCTATTGGATATTTGTATTTAGCTCGAATGAATTCTTTCGAAATATAATAACTTATTTTTTATTTTGTAACATACACCAAACTTGACATATCAATCGAAATCATTTGGCATCAGTGTTGTATACTGAGTCCTCATTCAACAAATACACAAAACTTTCAATGAGTTTTATTCTGCTCAAATATTTCTGCAAACATTATCATTCCGAATTTTCTTCAATACCTTTTGAAAACTCCAGAGTTAGACAGTCTATGCTGATTGTATCCATTAGAAGACATATTTTCAATATTTTTTTTCCCATGTCTTCGATTCATTTCCTCTTTGACGGAACTCAAGTGCTTCTGCAAGTCCTTCAATGCCGACTTTCTAGATGTGAATAACCTATCGATTGTATCAGATATATCCTTGATCTTCGCACTGGTTTTCGAGGGCATTTATCCCCATTTGAATACGAAAATTTATAAGACAAAATATATTTGTCACTTATATGATAAATACATAGAATACACGGTGTTAGCCTTAGACCATAGAAAGATTCTATACAGGGTGATCCTGATCGTAACCAAGAAATTTTAACTACGTATTTCACATCAAAAATAAGCCCGAGTTTTTTATATAAACAGATGTCGAGAAATGTTTCCTCTCCGAGATACGGGGTGTTGAAATTATAGAAAAAAAAGTTTTTTATGAATAACTTTCACACTGCTTGAAATATTTTTATGACATTTGACTATTTGAGAGATAGGTTTTGAGCGTCAAGGAGCACTTGACGCTCAGAACCTATCTCTATAAAAATTACTATTTGAATCCTTATTTAATTAGGAGCAAATTCGTTCTCCTGACATTTTGCTGAACGAGGCACCGTTTCTGGTTAAAAAAATAAAACACATTCTCATGCATGAAGAAATCGATAAAATTTGATATAGCAATAAAAAGCTCACTCCGGTTTTGTAAATAAATTATAATTGGAGATTTTGATTCGGACCACTTTGGTTTATAGCTCTCCTCACGTGTGTTTCCATTATTTTAAATAGTACCATTACTTTTGAAATTGACAAGGATTTTTCAGAGCTCATCTCTTCAGTCACGTCATAAAACTTCCACACACTTTTCTGAGAGGACCCACTCATCTGGTGATTTAGTGTTAAGTCGGGGTTGTTTAATGGCTAGTGCGCTAACAACAGCATCTTTCATTTTTAATGTCTGTCAAGTTTATCATAGGTTGAGTTACACCTCGTGACGACGCTTTGTTTTAATTTGACGAGCGGTAAATCCATTTGCTTTTGTATTGCTGCAAGTCTGATACAAGCTGAGGAACTATGTTTGAAATATTGCACTATGGCATTAACTTAATCCACCTGTTCTTTTATTGCATCCAAGCTATATTGAACTTTGAGATTTAAGGTATGTGCAAAACAGGAAAAATGACACCAGGTTGTCAAGTGAACGACCGAGACTATATTGGCGGCATGATCCGTTACTATACCTGTAACCTTGTTAGCAATAACCCAAATTAAGGCTTTGTTTGGTAAAAAATTAGACAAATTTTTGGAAGTGTGCCGCTCATGAAACTGAATGCAACCAAAGAGGACAGATTTCAACGTCGTATTCTTGTCTATGAAATGTGCCGTAAGAGCTATGTAACTTTTTAACATTGGAAATGTTTATGTTCGTATATTACAGGCAAGTTACGAGTTTTCGTTCAAGGTCAAAAGACAAAGGTGTCGCCAGTAGACCAAAAAAGCATTCGAAAGTTATCGCGTGATTTATTAACATATATTGGGCCAGCATACGGGAATCGGCAACCAGTGAGCCGCGGTGGGAGGTACGTCAAATTCGCCGGAACGTTGCCAGATTGGGTAATTGTTCCTGTATTAGAAGGATAGATCATTGTTTTATTTCCTTTATTAGCACTTCGAGTGTTTATATTGTTGTTTCATCAAGTGAGATCTGGGCCGCGGTGAGTGGTCCGTCAAATTCGCCGCAACGTTGCCAGATTGGGCAATTATTTCGATATTTGAAGAATATGTCAATTGTTGATCCGAGTAGGTACATATAAGATTCATGAATTTTAGTAGAAACTTCTATCTAAAGCCAATCTCATGAATACCCAGATTTGCTAAAATCAAAATTCACTTCGAAAATATTGGACGGAGTGGACTCAGCTTCATCTGATATTTCCTCCGAGTACCTACATGTGAGATTCATGAATTTTAGTAAAAACATAATTCTTCTATCTCAAGCCAATTTCTAGAATACTCAGATTTGGTAAAATAAAAATTCTCTTCGAAAACATTGGACGGGGTGGACTCATTTTCTTCTGATGATGTTTACTCGAGTGCATATAAGATTCCGGAATTTTAGTAAGAACAGAATCTTTCTATCACAAACCAATTTCATGAAAACCCAGATTTGGTAGAATAAAAATTCGCTTAGCAAATATTGGACAGGATGGACTCAGCTTCATCCGATGATAGTTAATCTAAGTGCACATAAGATTCATGTATTTTAGTAAAAACAGAATCCGTCTATCTCAAGCCAATTTCGAGAAAACTCAGATTTGGTAAAATAAAAATTTACTTCGAAAATATTGGACGAGGTGGACTCAGCTTATTCTGATGATGTCAACTCCGAGAACATGTAAGATTCATATGAATTTAAGTAAAAACAGAATCCTTCCATCTCGAGCCAATTTCGAGAAAACTCAGATTTGGTAAAATAAAAATTCGCTTCGAAAATATTGGACAGGATGTAATCAGCTTCGAAAATATTGGAGAGGATGTAATCAGATTCATCCGATGATAGTTGATCCGAGTAGGTACAACAGTCATATAAGATTCGTGAATTTTAGTAGAAACAGAATCCTTCTATCTAAAGCCAATTTCATGAATACCCAGATTTGCTAAAATCAAAATTCACTTCGAAAATATTGGACGGAGTGGACTCAGCTTCATCTGATGATATTTCCTCCGAGTAGGTACATATAAGATTTATGAATTTCAGTGAAAACAGAATCCTTCTATCTCGAGCCAATTTCGAGAAAACTCAGATTTGGTAAAATAAAAATTCGCTTCGAAAATATTGGACAGGATGTAATCAGCTTCGAAAATATTGGAGAGGATGTAATCAGCTTCATCCGATGATAGTTGATCCGAGTACAAATAAGATTCGTGAATTTTAGTAGAAACAGAATCCTTTCTATCTGAATTGAATTTCATGAGAACCCAGATTTGGTAAAATCAAAATTCACTTCGAAAATATTGGACGGAGTGGACTCAGCTTCATCTGATGATATTTACTCCGAGTACATATGAGATTCATGAATTTTAGTAAATACAGAATCCTTCTAAAATGAAAATTCAGCTTCATCTGATGAGAGTTGATCCAGGTACATATAAGATTAATAAATTTCAGTAAAAACAGAATCCTTCTATCTCAAGCGAATTTCATGAAAACTCAGATTTGGTAAAATGAAAATTCCCTTCGAAAATATTAAACGAGGTGGACTCAGCTTCTTCTGATGATGTTTACTCCGAGTACAGATAAGATTCATGAATTTTAGTGAAAACAGATACCTTCACCCTCAAGCCAGTTCCGAGAAAACTCAGATTTGGTGAAATAAAAACTCCCTTCGAAAATATTCGAAGAGGTGGATTCAGCTTCTTCTGATGATGTTTACTCCGAGTACATGTAAGATTCATGAATTTCAGTAAAAACAGAATCCTTCTATCTCAAGCCAATTTCGAGGAAACTCAGATTTGGTGAAATAAAAATTCGATTCGAAAATATTGGACTGAGTGTTAAGAGCTTCATCCGATGATAGTTGATCCGAGTACATATAGGATTCATGAATTTCGTGAAAACTGAATCCTTCTGTCTAAATCCAATTTCATGAATACCCAGATTTGCTGAAATCAAAATTCACTTCGAAAATATTGGACAGGAATGACAGGATGGGCCCAGCTTCATTCAATTATTCATATCTTTATTTTTATTATTTTATCTTAAGAAAACTCACTTTTGAAAGAACATTTTTGTTTTAAAATACGGTGACAAGTTTCCTCTTGCATGTTTATGTTAGGAATTAGGAATGTTGATTGTTTATTGCAATTATTATTGCTTATTATTATTATGGAAAATACTATTTTATTTTGAGTTCAAATGTTGGTAATATTCACATGTGGTGTTATCATTTCCAATGTCTCTGATGGTTGCAAGGATTGCGAAATCTGTAATTTTTTTTTATTGAACACATGCAAAGAACAATTTGGATAGTTCGAATATTAGACATTTTTTCACGGAAAATCTTAAAATATCGAGTACGAGATAATATTGCTCAAAGTTGACATTAAACACCCTCGCTTATGCGTCGAAAACGGGGTATATATATGTCATAAGGCAAAAATGACTTTCTCGGTGTCATCTACACCTGTTTGTCCAGTTTATTGTAAAACACCCAGTATACCTATGCGCAATTATTCGAGGAAGGAATTGTGATACAAATTCAAGATTCTGAATTTTGGTTCAGAGTACATGAACTCAAATTCTATATTCAAACATATTTGAATTCTTTGTTTAATTCTGCACTGATTTAATGTATGATATGCGCAACCACAAGCGATTGTTGAGTAATAGCCTGATTCTTAAATTTTTTGACAGAAAGATTGTCACAAATTAGTGTTTAGGTATATCTTCGAAATCCCCCATTGTAATTTTTTTTTTGCAACAGTGGAACGAAAGGAAGTACTGCTTCTTGTACAAATTACGGGGAAATATTATAAGGGTGCCTGAAACAGGGCTTCGAAGTGAGCCTCAATAAAACCATGAAATCTCATTATTCTCAGATGGTAACCATATAATTTTGTGATTCCGATCGATTGCTCGTCAAAAACTAGTTAGAGTGTGCCAAACATTTCATGTCTTCAAAATGAGTAGTTTTGTCGTTTTTGAATAAAATTCGAATTTCAGGAATAAATCCAGGATTTTTTGTCTAATCAAGGGTTTAGTATGATAATTTTCAAGTAGACTTTGTCAATAGTTAGAATAGTGAGTTCATTTATAATTCATTGTTGAGAACTATCATTCATACTTGTTGTTTGATTAATTGGGCACTATGCAAAATCAGAATTACAACCAGGCTTAAGTTATGAAGTTCAAATTTTATTCGATAACTACTGATTTAAGAGGCATGAAACGTATGGCACAATTTGACCAGTTTTTGGCCAGCAATTGATCGGAATTATAAAATTATATGGTAACCATACGAAAAAAATTGGATTTCATGATTTTATTGAGACTCACTTTTAAGCCCTGTTTCAGGCACCCGGTAAAATATTTCCTTATAATTTATATAAAAAGCAGTATCAGTGTACTTTCTTTTGTTCCACTGCTGCAAAAAAATTCTCACAATGAGGGATTTTGAAGATATAAACAATGATTTGTGACAATCTTTCTGTCAGAAAATTTGAGAATCAGGCTATAACTCAACAATGGCTTGGAGTGGTTGCGCATGTCATAAATCAAATCAATACAGAATTGAACGAAGAATTCAAATATGTATGAATATACGGGTGTTAAATTTGAAATAACGAAGTTTACATTCGTTTCCGGTAGAACCGGAAATAGATTCCACTTGAAAATATTTCACGAATTGAGTTCATGTACTCTACAACGAAAATACAAAATTTTGAATCTGTATCGCAATTCCTTCCTCGAATACGTCCAATGAAACATGAAACACTTAAAAAAATCACCGTGTATCGGAAATGAATTTGTCAAAACCAATTTTATTTCAAATATCGTAATAGTCTGGCTAGAGCCGAATATAAGGGGCCTGTGGCGTTCCTCGAACACCTGAAAAACAGAAGCAAAATCACTTGGAATATCGGACCTGATCGGAAGATCCTCCCGATCCAAGAGAGTTAGGACTTCGTGAAAAGGTTGTTTTAACAGGTGAAGTTTCTTTTTACTTCTTCTTTCTCGGGTTTTCTTCTTGGTTTTTGTTACAGATATAATTTCAAGATACTTCCATTCAGATCAAGTACAAGAAGCTCTGTTACATGGATATCAGCATATTTCTTCGAACTAATTCAGTATCACCACACATATACGGGGAGACAGAGTTTTTTCAGAGGTTTTTATCTGTTCTCGTGTATCATACTCAGAATTGTAAGGTACCCCGTTTACATTCCCTTTGCTAACACTTAAATTTGGAGCCTGAAACAGTTTAACGCATAATGAAACACTTTAAAAGATCACTCTGTATACAGGGTGTTTCACCATAAACTGAACAAACACATATAGCCGTGTAGATGACACCGAGTCATTTTTGCCTAATGACATATAACCCGTTTCCGATGCATATACGAGATACAGGGTGTTTAATGTCAACTTTGAGCAATATTCTGATAAGTGTGGTAAGTTAGGCGTGACATTTGAAATAACGGGTACTGGTCACGTCTTAGTATTTTTTAGGGCTCAATTGAATTGTGTTGTAGAATTTGGAGAAAAATTCAAAATGGCGGAAAACCTGCAAAGTTCAAATTTTTTTTTTCTCGGTTGCCAATTTGGAATGCATAATCTCAACTTACTCAATTTTCTAAAATTTTACGTGAAAAATTTTTTTCAAAATTCGAACTCAACTTTTTTTTTACATGTCTTCAGTGAAAAACAAATCTCGCCCAAAATTTTTGAAATTTGTATTGTTGAACTATCCTTAATTCTGAATACTTGGGTGAAAACAGAATGAAAAAATATCCATTGGTTTTCTTTTTGTAGCCTTCCAAAGATCACGCTCGGAGAGCTTTCAGAATTTTTATTCAAAAAACTGGAAACCGTACGAAGGCCAAAACTGTGCTGATAGGCTGCCAGAATGACCCGGACAGAAATGTGAATTACTAATCTAAAAAAAATTTTTTCAAAAAACTTTGGTTGGATTCGAACTCTCTACGAGTATGAATTGGGTTTATTTCAATCTTATCCGTTACGAAAGCGACGCCAGTTAATCGAAAGTGGAGAGTTCGATTCCCACTAAAGTTTTTTGAAAATTATTTTTTTGGTTTATGAATCCATATTTCCGTCCGGGTCACTCTGGCTCTGGCAGCTAATTAGCCTAAATTTGACCTTCGTACGGCCTCTAGATTTTTGAATAAAAATTATGAGTTCTCCGAGCGTAATCTTTGGAAGGCTACAAAAAGAAAACCAATGGATATTATTTCATTCTGTTTTCACCACAGTATTCAGAATGAAAGATTGTTCAACCATGAAAAATTTCAACAACTTCGGCCGAATTTTTTTTCTCACTGAAGACATGTAAAGAAAAAATTTCAACTTTGCAGGTTTTCCGCCATTTAGAATTTTTTTTTTTCAAAATTCAACACCACAATTGAATCGAGCCCTAAAAAATACTAAGACGTGACCAGTAACCGTTAGTTCAAATGTCACGCATAACTCACCACAGTCATCAGAATATTGCTCAAAGTAGACATTAAACAGTTAAACACCCTGTATCTCGCTTATGCGTCGAACACGGGGTATTTGTCATAAGTCAAAAATGACTTCCTCGGTGTCGTCTACACGGCTATGCAGGGTCTTTCACGTGGAACCTCACCCATATTTATACGGGAAACTACTGAACGTATTTTCATGAAATTCAGCACTTATAAGTTAATACTTTCAAGGCATGAGCACCTCCGGTTTTTCCGGAAATGACGTCAACTTCCGTTTTTCAAATTAGAACACCATTTTTTTATTGCAGAAATAGATTCCTTAGAACATTTCAAGTTATTTTGATGTAACATTTTTCAGTTTTGGTTGGAAAATTCTCTCTGAGCGGGAAAATTCGAAAAAAAAATCGAAAATAGAGCTCCGCTGAAACAAGAATAACTTCGAGGTTTTTGGATGGAAAATTTTCATTTTTGGGATATTTCAAGATGTAAGCTTGATGTATCCACTTTAAAAATCGAAATCGCGATTCATGATACAGGGGGTGAAAAAATCGCTTTCAAAGTTAGGGATGACAAAATCGTGAAAAATCAATTTTTTCAAATTAGAACCCCATTTTTTATGGCAGATATTGAATCTACGTTAAAAAATAATGTGAGTGTATGCATCACACCCTTGCCCTAAAATGGATATTTTCTGAGTTAATATCCACTTTAGGGCAAGGGTGTGATGCATACACTCCCATTATTTTTTAACGTAGATTCAATATCTGTCATAAAAAAATGGGGTTCTAATTTGAAAAAATTGATTTTTCACGATTTTGTCATCCCTAACTTTGAAAGCGATTTTTTCACCCCCTGTATCAAGAATCGCGATTTCGATTTTTAAAGTGGATACATCAATCTTACATCTTGAAAAATCCCAAAAATGAAAATTTTCCATCCAAAAACCTCGAAGTTATTCTTGTTTCAGCGGAGCTCTATTTTCGATTTTTTTTTCGAATTTTCCCGCTCAGAGAGAATTTTCCAACCAAAACTGAAAAATGTTACATCAAAATAACTTTAAATTTTCTAAGAAATCTATTTCTGCAATAAAAAAATGGTGTTCTAATTTGAAAAACGGAAGTTGACGTCATTTCCGGAAAAACCGGAGGTGCTCATGCCTTGAAAATATTTTAGATTTCATCAGCATCGTGAAATACTTATAAGTGCTGAATTTCATGAAAATACGTTCAATAGTTTCCCGTATAAATATGGGTGAGGTTCCTCGTGAAAGACCCTGTATATGGGGGTTTTCCAGGGAGATTCGCTAAGCCCGTTATTATTCTGCATAACACTCATACCACTAACAATTGAGTTGAGGGAGAGCAAAGTAGGATTCAAGGCCGGACCACCGGGCAGAAGGAATCACCTGATCTCTATCTCTCGCTCTATCTCTTATACGTGGACGACTTGAAGCTCTACGCTCCCTCCGAGTCCGCACTACAGCAACTACTGAATATCGTTTCAGACTACACCTCAGCAATAGGAATGTCGTTCGGTTTGGACAAGTGTGCTGTATTTCATCTGCGCAGGGGAAAAGCTGAAGATGCAGGAGAAGATATTCGACTGGAAGATGGAATGACTTTTCGACATCTCGAAGACAGAAAAACTTACAAGTTTCTTGCTATAAAACAGAGGGGTGTACTGGAGACAACCCAGATAAAGGATGACTTAACAGCCAGCTACAAAAAGAAGCTGAGAGATATTTGGAAATCGCAGCTGACGGGAAAGAACAAAGTATCTGCGACAAATATGCTAGCCATCCCGATTCTCACCCACTCTTTCGGGGTGGTGAACTGGACGGTAAACGAACTCCTCGATCTTGATAGGTCAACAAGGAAAACGATGAACATGAATCGTAGCCTACATCCCAACAGTTCAATACAGAGGATTTACCTTCCCCGAAGCCAGGGGGGGTAGAGGATTACAATGTTTGGAATATCAACACTATCAACAAACATTGGAAATGGCAGTAAGGATTCTAAGAAGTGAAGATCCGCTTCTGGTCGCTCAGCATGAAATTGCGAACCATGGAGCCTTCCTAATCCGAGCTGCACAAAGGGCCCTGGAGAAGCGCAGCATAACCGGCGTATCGATCAATCCTGAGATCGCTGGAGCACCGGTCACTCAGGCGGACCAAAGAAGCCTAGCGACACTGATCCGAACGTCTCAATCGGATAAATTACTCGAACATCATATGAGTAAAAACTTGCACTCCATATATTTCAGGAGTTTAAAAGACCAGGACCTGTCTGAAGAATTGTCTTTCGCCTTTCTAAAGTCAGCTAGCCTTAAGTCAGAGACAGAAGGATTTGTGATGGCGTGTCAAGATGGAGTACTGAATACGAGATGGTATAAAGAGAATATCATGAAAATGGACACCCCAACAACTTGCAGGGCTTGCCATAGGCAACAGGAAACGATTATGCACATCCTTTCCGCTTGCAGCGTCAGGGTATGTAGAGAGGCACAACGGGGCACTCCGAATTCTATACTTCCATCTGAGAGCCGCGTATGGGATAGACAAAGAACCGGTGCTGCCATATGTGCCTCTGGAGATTAAAGCGGTGGTCCAGAACGATAGTGCTCGCATATGCAGAAACTATCCTGTCTCAACAACACGACAGATCAATGCTGTTAAACCAGACATACTTCTTCTGGACAAGGAACTGAAGGAGTTATTTGTCGTGGAATTCTCCTCCCCTGCTGAAAATAATGTTGTGATGAAAGAAGAACAGAAGAGGCAAAAATACAAAGAACTTATGTTCGAGCTTGGAACTTCATACCCAGGTCATAAAATTAGGATGGTCGTACTAATCATAGGATGTCTCGTTGGAATGAGAGCTAACTATGTAGATGAACTAAAGATTATCCCGGTCTGTAGACCACTGGCCGAGGTATTGGCGCACAGAATGCAGGCTCGGGTCACTCCATATCATCAGGTCCCATGAACTCTAGAAGCCACTTGCAGCTCATCTCTTTTGTTAAGGGACGCTACGAGGGCAGGATGAAGAACTTCTCCATGGAAAGTGTGAGGGGTTTTCAGTGAGTAGCCAAACAAGATCTTGGATTCTTATACTACCGAGAGTGCGGCCCCTTTCGGCGCCCATAAAGGGTTTTCCCCTCACAGGGACGTTAAAAAAATCTTTTATTGCCAATAAAACTTACACGAAAATCATAAAAAGCAACCACAAAATAGCAAATATTTGCCTGAAGTAAATTCAAATATAGGATTATAACACAATTAAGAATGACAATGTATAGGTGCTAAAATAAATAATATAACTACCCTGGAGAAGGAGGAAACTGAAAGAAGCAGCCTTCATGGCCATAACCCCCAACGCAATCAGTGCACCTTCTCTGGAAATAAAGGATGTCTGGGCACCAATTATAAGATCTGAATTGAGGAGGACTAACTCGGCTCAAGGTGGCAATTAACACTAGACCAACCAGACCTAACCTAACCTAACCTGACCAAACTTAACCTACTGCGCATATCAACTGCGCATCTGATCGGGTCAAGGTGACCTCTACCAGAAAAATAATACTACATATATAACTTGAATTGTATAATAATTACCTGCTCCGGTAGACTAGTGGTCAGAGTGACTGGAATTTCGAAATTGCAACCTTATAACCCGCGTTCGAATCCCAACACTGTAATTTAACAATCGAAAAAGTATGGTGCGTACAAGTCCAGACAGACCAAGTTTGGCAAAAACCGGTCCTTCTCAGGACCAACACCCTGAAGACGGCAGGCGAATGCTTGCCGAAACGTCGGTAACAACTAACCGCATAGATAATGGAAACAGCCCAAATAATCTTTCAACAAATATTCCATTATCAAGAATATCTCGATCACAACTACCCTAAACTTGACATTTCTGCAAAATTAGAAAAGTAGAAAATGTTTTCATGCAAAAACTTTACAACTTTCCCTCTAAACTGCTTGTTGTCTGTGATATAATGTTATATGTAATGGTAGCAATACGGAATGCTTTTATTGCTCTATACTTAGGACCCCTTTCAAAAAAATTTGTGGTATGATACGGGATAGACAGGGCTGCACGGCCCCTAGTAATGACAGACATATTCTCCGAATAATTGTCACTGTTCGCCGAAAATAAGGAAGAATTCCTTCTCACAAACATCACCAAAGCCAGGAAGAACAGAGACGGAGCCGTTAAAAGCTCTAGTTTTTGAAAGTATTGTAACGTTTTCTTCCTTAGTAAAACGTCCGGGATAATTAAACTATTTATTTACACTACTTATAACACTAATAATTAATAACTAATGAACTTATTCTAACAAAAGTCTGTACAATTTATCTCTACTGATTTATTTGGCACTATGTATTTATTTTCACTGGTCGCTCGTGTCTAACTGAATGAATGCCTCCCGTCGATGCGCTACTTATATGTATAACGCCGATTGTTTCTCGCTAAGTCCGGGCCCGTCTGGAACCTTCCCGAATCATCGGTACAGCCGTAACGTCGGATGGAACACTCCACGCGTTTCCAGAAACCTCTCGATCGGCCCCGTAGCGCTTTGAATGCACAGGGCCGCACTCGTCACACTGTCCCCTCCTTAAGCCTGTTCTGTCCCAGAACAGATCGTATGGATTCTTCAGAGGACCGTGGTGAAATCTGCAGTCTGCTCCTTCTCTACAGTAGCCCCTTTGATGGAAATAGCATTCTATAGTTTTGACGGGGAGTTCGATACGATTCGGGTAGAAACTGCATACTAGGATCTGTATACCTGCCGTCTGGAAAATTACTTCAAGCATGCTTCGCACTACCCTCCAATTCAGTAGATCCAGTCCACAACCAAGCTTGGGAACAGCTAGTTTCCTAACGCCGGAACGCTGAAGGTCTTCTTTCAAGCCATGCAGCGAGGTCCATAAGTTCTGGTAGGTGGGCTTCTGGAAAGAGTGCTGCTTGGTAACCAAATAGTAAATGAACCGACCTCCAGACTTCAATCTCAAACATTTCCCGATTCTGGGCTGCTGTCCCATTAGTTCCTCTTGCCGACCAAATTTGTTTTTGAATACTCTTGCTATTCCCTTACTCATACGTAAATCGGCTGCTACACAATGAGCAAGCGAGTATTCCTCGGGGACTGTGAACAGGTCCTGATGAACTTCCTGTGTGACGCCAAACCTTGCAATGCGTGTTCCCCCATAGGTGTTCATAAATTCCTGGAATTTGCAGCTTTCCCTTGCCGGAACCTCGACGAGACGTACTTCTTCTTCATCCTGCGTGGACGCATACGGAGCCAATCGGTTGAAATGGACGACTTTCGGTTTTCCTCTGGGGAGCTTCCGTATTCGGTAAACTACATCATTTATTCTCTTCACAACTTCGTACGGTCCTTCCCAGCTACATCTTCTCCAGGCTTACACCCAAACTCGAGGTCGCAAGGTAATCTTATTTCTCGGCCAAACATTATATTGGATGGAGTCTCCTTGGTAGATTCTTGAACCGAAGATCTATAGGCCATCGTGAATAAATGCAAGTATTCATCCCAGTCCCTTTGATGGTCCGAGACAACTTTGGCCAAATGTTTTCCCATGGTCCGGTTCATTCGTTCCACCATGCCGTCTGACTGAGGATGCAGAGGTGTAGTTCTGGTTTTATGTATCCCCAATGTTTTGCAAACTTCTTGGAATAACTTTGACTCGAAGTTTCGGCCTTGATCACAATGCAGCTCTAGGGGTATTCCAAATCTGCAGAAAAACTCTTTGACCAACTTGTCAGCTACCGTGCTTGCCTCTTGATTAGGAATACCGTACGCTTCCACCCATTTGGTAAAATAGTCCATCACTACCAAAATGTACTTGTTCCCACTGGCTGTTTCTGGAAAAGGGCCTGCGATGTCGATAGCAACTCGTTCCATGGGTGATCCGACGTTATATTGCTTCATTGGAGCCTTTCCTTTGCCATAGGGTCCGTTGGCCGCAGCACAAACTTTACATTTTCTACACCAATCTTTAACGTCGTTCTTACAGTTGATCCAATAAAATCGCTGCCTAACCTTCTCCAGAGTCTCAGTAATCCCAAAATGGCCACCCGAAGTTCCATTATGTAGTCTGGTCAAAATGTCCGTTACCCTACTCTTGGGCACAATTAACTGAAGCCTCTGCTGAGATCCATCTTCATTTTCCCAACAACGTTTCAGAAGACCTTCATCAATCTTCAACGTTTCCCATTGGGCCCAATACGACTTGACATTTTGGCTCAGTCTGGATACTTCTTCCCAAGAAGGTCGTCTGCCACTCTTCTTCCAACTTAGGATTACTCTCAGATCTGGATCCTCCTCCTGTGCTTGTCGAATTTCTGATGGTAGCCAGTCATCTTCGATCACAGTGGTCCGCCTCAAATAGGCCTTATCTTCCACACGAGAGCAGTGGCTGCCATTATCGGGGCAAGGACTTCTTGTCAAATCTTCGGACGTGATTCTACGGATTATCACGTCAGAGGCATTTTTAACCTGGGTCGATTTATGCACCTCATCACCAACCCTTTTTAGTTTATCTGCTGTGTCTCTTTTTCCAATCCTTGGGCCATTTCTCTTAAAATGCCCACTCTTGTTGCAATACCAGCACACAGCATCCTTTTCCTTAGCATTCAATAATTTGCTAACCTCTTCTCGGATGATTTCCTCCACAGGTCGGTCTATTTCTTGGACTCGTCTCACACGAAATTGTCCTCTATGCGACGCCTGTTTCGCTGCCTCAAATTCTAGAGCTTGAGCCAAGGCATCATCAATGGTCTTAGGGCGTGCAAGTCTCAAGGCTTGTTGAGTTTCGCTGTCCTTGATCCCGTCGACAAACGTCTGGATTGATAGCAGTTCGTGGAAGCTCTCTGGAGCTGACGGATAAGCCAGCCTCACTAATCTGGCGACATCGGCCTCGAACTCCTGGAGGCTTTCTCCTGATTTCTGCACCCGGTTCCTTATTTGAGCATGGTAAACTTGCTGTAGGTGAGCATCGCCATATCTCATCTGAAGTTTGGATGTTAAAACTTCATAACATGCCTGTTGACTCTCCGGTATTGTCTGCAGAATGTTAAGTGCATCTCCTCGTAGAGCTATTATTAATGCTGTGGCTTTTTCGTTGTCGCTCCAACTGTTTGCCAACGCAGCAGCTTCAAATTGTTTTTGATATGTCGACCAAGGAACTTTTCCATCAAATGTGGGTGGCTTGATCTTCATTTTACCACTTTCTGTGTTGTTTTCCGATTTCACGAAGCTACAGGATGGTGAAGCTTGAGTTTCTTTCTTATTTGAAGTTCTTTTCAGGGACTCTATCAGCTTGGTATGCTGTTCAATTATTCCTGATATTTCTTCAAATTTTCCATTAACCTCATCAACTACTTCGTCAAATTTTTCATCAACTTTATCAAATTTTTCATTGACTTCTTCAAATTTCTCGTCGACCTTATCGAATTTTTCATTAACTTCATCTATTATTACTTCCTTGATGGTTTCCATTTTCTCATCCAATGTACTTGCAATTTGACTCACCAATTCGTTACAATCGTTCATTTTTTTCTCCACCTTATTTTCCATTTGATCCATTTTTGAACTAATGTCTCGAGAATTTTCATCCATTTTCAAGCTCATTTCTCGAGAATTCTCTTCCGCCTTATTTTCCATTTTATCCATTTTCAAGCTCATTTCTCGGGAATTCTCTTCCGCCTTATTTTCCATTTTATCCATTTTCAGGCTCATTTGTTCAAAGGCTTGCTTGAAAAATTCCATACTCGCCTGGTCCATTTTTTCTTTTTGCGATCTGGTTGTCGGCATTCAAATCCACCCCACACCTGACACCAATGTAACGTTTTCTTCCTTAGTAAAACGTCCGGGATAATTAAACTATTTATTTACACTACTTATAACACTAATAATTAATAACTAATGAA
Organism: Adalia bipunctata; assembly: GCA_910592335.1. Lineage (NCBI taxonomy): Eukaryota > Metazoa > Arthropoda > Insecta > Coleoptera > Coccinellidae > Adalia > Adalia bipunctata. The sequence goes on along the minus strand of OU342950.1, from coordinate 47,312,838 downwards.
CTTATTCTAACAAAAGTCTGTACAATTTATCTCTACTGATTTATTTGGCACTATGTATTTATTTTCACTGGTCGCTCGTGTCTAACTGAATGAATGCCTCCCGTCGATGCGCTACTTATATGTATAACGCCGATTGTTTCTCGCTAAGTCCGGGCCCGTCTGGAACCTTCCCGAATCATCGGTACAGCCGTAACGTCGGATGGAACACTCCACGCGTTTCCAGAAACCTCTCGATCGGCCCCGTAGCGCTTTGAATGCACAGGGCCGCACTCGTCACAGTATGGACGACAGCTAGTCCGAGGATGCAGAGATACATTGCCCGAATCAATCTCTTCTGTGCAATAAAGACTTCAGTGGCTGAAGATGACGAACCCCAGAAAATAATGCCGTAATAAATTACAGATTGTACACAAGCCAGATAGTACGATCCTAGAGAGTCTATGGACACCGAATCGCGGAGGTATCGAAACAGAGCACAAGCACAACTCAGCCTGCCTACCAAAGAATCAACATGATGATGCCAAGATAACAGAGGGTCTATTTGAACCCCAAGAAATTTAAAGCTATTAGCTAACGGAATCGATCTGCCGCAATGAGTAACATAAATAGACTCCAGAGGCTTAGTCTTGCTGAAATAAACGAGACCTTGTTACGTGTATGGAAGACTTTCCTTCTGGGAAAATTGTGACATCATGATTTTGTTTCCTCTCGATTAGTTCGACAGGGCGCATGCATAGGTATGTGATCGAAATCCACCATTTTCGTTGTTGAATCTGACAAAGAAGCCATCGTGAAATCGATACCGATTATTGGGATTTTTCTTTGATTGAGATTATTAAGTACGATGAAATTCGAGTAGCTGTTATCATTGAGGATAGAGGAGAGCTCTATAATCGTATTTTCCTGAAAAGGGATATGAAAGGACGAATTTTCTTAACGTGGTAAGATGCCAATGAAATAACATCTTTTTCATTTTCAACATGTCGCATGTAACATTCTTTCAGTTTGGATATTGACTTTACCGTATACCAGTATATAAAAATTACATCCATTCAACAAAGATTTTGACCCTCGACGAATTGAGAGGTATGTTATATATTTCGTGTCTTTCGTTTTCGTTTTGTAAGTGTAGGTACTCGAGTAACACAATTGAAATTCAATTATAGGGTCCCAGTACCATATGGATTCTCGTTCTAATACCAGGACCGTTTGTCTTGAGAATACCGGAAAATTTAGCGGTGTACATAGTATATACCTAGTCAAGGATACATCAATACCACCAATCGAAAGGGGACTGTAGGACAAGTTCTGTTTCAAATCTGAGGATTGGTATTGGATCAAAAAAAAGGTCGTAGTTCAGTTATTATATTGAAACATAATTTAATTTCACATCATCACTTTATTATATCCATAACATCGAGGCCTGTGGCCTGTGAAATAGTTTACCCTAAAGGAGGTAATAGACTCCAAGACTTGTGAAACGTCTGTGTACACATTCGCCCATCAACTTGTCTATTTTTTTTTTCACTTGTAATAGACTGGAACATAATTTATATGTTCATGTAAATGTATGCAAATCGAATAGATTTTTAAACAAAATTTTGAATTCGAACTTTGGTCATTTCTCAGATTTATTCTTCCAGATTTTCAGTTATTAACATTTACCATCTTTATTACCTACCCCTAAGTGTATTCAAAATCTGGTGGCGCCCATTACCATCCGTTTATTATATTTTTTTATGTACTCACTCCCTTCTTCGACTGTTAGCTTTGGGACCGCTTAGGGTGAAACCGAATACAATTCAATAAGCCAGAGAAAGGTAACAACCTGTCTTCTCTCACAAAGATCAGCACCTTGTCTTTGGTGTGAGGGCTTAAGTAGCTGTGAGGACTCTTGGGGCGGTGTCGACGGAACACTGTTCCGGTAGGGTCTCCCAAGTCGATAAGGCCCAAGATGAACGGTGAACACTAAGACTGATCCCCAAGCTACGGTGTAAGATAGTATAGAGATGTCAACTCCGCCTCTGAAAACTAGGGCCTGGAAGGTTTACTACCGGAGGGACAGGCCCGACACGGTGCAGGTCATTCTGGGGGTGGACAAAGCATCTCTGGAGGTCTTGAAGTTCCTGGAGTATAAAGTCAGCGTTGGAACCAGGACAGGCACGTTCAGGCTCGTCCAGGGTCCACGCGACACAGTTGCACCAGACCCAGAGGCAGCGCAGGAAACTCCGGAGACGCGGCCCAGTGCTGCTGGAGAGGTCAAGGGCAACAGAGAACCCCTTCCGACTCAAATGTCGGAGAGCAGGATGGAGGTGGACCCTGCGGGGGCTCCTAGCTCGCATGCCACGCATGCGGACCTACCGGTGACTGAGGCCGGTGGGTCGTCGGGGTGCGACGCTGCGAGCGGGGGACCGCCGATGGGCGCAACACCAACTGCTACACCGGAGGATCCGCATGGGTCATCCGGCGAAACGTTACAGTTGGCTGACTGAGGTACTCACATGTCCTCATGGCGGCTGACATAAATGTCACACAGATCAACTTGCACCATTGCATAGCGGCGACCGACATCCTTCGGTTGCAGCTGGCAAGGGTGAACACATTCTTAACCCTGATTCAGGAGCCCTAAGTCAGTGGAGGTGAGGTGAGGGGTCTTTCCTTCAGGGGAAGTAGGCTCTTCTGCTCGCTTGCGGATACGAATCCAAGAGCGTGCATACTGGCCTCCACGGAGCTCATTTACTAACAAATTTCTGTTTCAGAGATCTAGTAGCGATCCAAATTCACGGCAACAGAGGACCACCATACGACTCCCCTAACCCACCACCAAGTAGGGAATTAGAAGAGTTAATGAAATTCTGCGAACAGAGAGGCTGGCCCTTGCTGGTTGGTTGTGACGTGAACGCGCACACGTATTGTGGGGCAGTACAGACGTCAACCCCAGAGGAGAGGCGCTGGCAGACTTCCTGTTCTCCACGTATCTAACGACACTTAATGTGGGTGTGGAGCCGACCTTCGTCACTTCAGCGAGACGTGAGGAACTCGAAATAATATTGTGTAGCAATTCTATCGCTGACTTTATTGAAGATTGGCGAGTGGACACGGAAGTGATCTCGCTTTCAGATCACCGACATATTTGCTTCTCCATCAGAGACAGCAGAGAAAGGATACCTGAGGTATTCAGGAATCCTAAGAAGACTGACTGGCCATGATACTTGGCGCATCTCTCTGGAAATCTAGGGCACCAAAGAACACGAGAGAGTTAGATGCCGCAGCAAACAAACTGCAGGAATCTATTATCTCAGCTTATCATAGTAGTTGCTTACCTCAGTTCAGAAAGCCGAAAGGCAAGACGAAATGGTGGTCAAAGGAACTAAATGATGAAAGACGCAATAGTAGACATCTATTCAACAAGGCTATGAGATCTGGCCTTGACAAAGACTGGGATGAATACAAATCAGCCCTGAAAAAATACAAAGGACTCATAAGAAAGTCCAAAAAAGAATCATGGAGGAGCTTCTGCAGCAGTATAGAGGGTGTATCTGAGGCTAATAGGCTTCGGAAAATTCTCTCTAGCGGAGGCCCTCCACTAATTGATTGACTAACCCTTCCCACTGGTGTGAAAACCAGCTCGGAAGTTGAAAATCTCAGACATCTTCTAGAGGTCCACTTCCCGGGCTTCAATGAAACAGACATCACCTGTGACGAGGCTCACCGACGTGCATCAAGCGCAGATTGGCGGGCGGCGTCTCAGGTGGTAACTCACTCTAGGATCCGTTGGGCCATCAAGGGATTCGAGCCATATAAAGCGGCAGGGAAGGACGGCATATTTCCGGCTCTCCTCATTAGAGGGTTGGATCTGCTCTCTTCCTCACTGCTTCATATATTTCGAGCAAGTCTGACTCTAGGACATATACCTATGTCCTAGGGATACATCACTAGTGGCTCGGCCATTGCATCCCTCTCAACATGCCTATGTGCTTGGTAAATCTGTAGACACCGCTCTTCACTCGGTTGTAAATTACATTGAGGACGGGTTGCACTACAAAGAATATACCCTAGCTATATTTTTGGATATAGTGGGAGCTTTCAACAACACTGCATTCGGTGCAATGGACAGCGCTGTCGTAAGGCACGGAATCTCGCCTACACTCTGTCGCTGGACGAGATCGCTTCTCGAGGCTCGAAATATCGTGGCTAAGCTGGGCTCCTCGACCATAGGGGGAACACCAGGGAGGGGTTGTCCGCAGGGCGGTGTTCTCTCACCGCTACTGTGGGATCTCGTCCTGGATGGGCTCCTGGTTGAGTTGGCGAATGCGGGCCACGTCGCAGTAGCCTATGCGGACGATCTTGTCCTGCTGATAAGAGGTAGGATACTCAGCGTTGTCGTCGATTTGATGCAAAATGCTTTGCGAATAATCGAGCGGTGGTGCATAACATACGACCTCTCAGTAAACCCTAAGAAAACCGAAATGGTTCTCTTTACGAGGAAAAGGGTGCCTAGCGACATTAAACTTCCCAGTCTGTTTGGAATGAGGCTCACCTTATCTAACCAGGTCCGTTATCTCGGTGTTATATTGGACCGCAAACTTCTGTGGAATAAACACATCGAAGCTTGTGATGGCTCGGGTTTGAGCAGCCCTCCCAGAGGCTCGAAGGCGCCACGTGTCCTGTCCGTTGGCTTCTCCTGTAGCTTGTTCCTTAAGCTGTGTGAGCGGTCCAAACGAGAGCGAACATAGATGCAGCTGAAAGATGAAAACAAGACGTTCTTTGCTCGAGTCTGCGCAGAGGGGTTTTCATAGAAAATCCAAGAAAATGGCGACTAGGGGGCGAATGGAAAAAATGGAAGGCAGAAAGAAGATTACCGGGGTATTGACTTAGTACTTGCCTCCATTTTCTTTAAAGTATATTTTATTATAAAATAGATATTTGATACCGCTAGCACATGTACCTAAGTTGAATATTATATATATCATAACCTTATACTGTATTTTTTGTTTCATGGTGTTGTCGATCTTTCTATAACTAGCGAAGGGCCCTCAGCCCACAGCTCATATAATCGTTATAGAGTGGCCTGTTTTCTAGCTTGGAGATTTCCTCCTGTGTATGACTAGCGTCCTTTTGGATATAGAAAATGGAATATTGTAATAATGGTTTATTTGTTCTCTCCTACAATGGTTACTGCATTCAAATGTATTCCATTCTATGGATTTCAAGAGATTTTCATTAGAACCTAGAAATAACACGAGGGCAATGATTTTGTCTATAGTAAAGTTGCCTGTTTGGAACACTGATGTATGTAAATGTTTTAAAATTGATAAAAACTACTACAAAGAATATGGTTTCTGGAGGATAACTTAAGAGGTGAGCGTTTGGTAGCATGATACTCTTTGCTTGGCATTTTATTTCTGTGTATTTCGAAGTAACTAAAGAATGGATTGACTCATGCAAATGATAGCATTTTTATTTCTGTGTTGATTTATTATTCCGATCCGAGGAAGAGCTCCGATCCACCTTACCGGGCAAACCCCCGATGAACATACCACTATATTGATTGTTTTCTATGAATTGCATATCTTTTCTTTCAGCGCTTGATATTTGAGGGTTAATCCATTTTTCACTTTGCAGTACATATGCTTTCTTTAAGGTTATAAGATCATCATTTAGGTTATTCTACCAGGCTTGCGAAATTAAAATCACAGAATTAGCAGGGTTTGTACCCTCACTGTTTTTATGTACCAGTTGCACCTCATTTGTAAGTGTTCTCTGTATTGGAAGTTGCCGTAAACTATCCTCCTTTGTTTTTTATGCACAATATCCTTGATTATCTTGTAATGCTGGGAGTTTTTTGCTTTTCACTATCGTTTTTCTCCCTTAAGGCCAGGTTCGAACTATCGTCAGCGCCGGACAAATAAAGGTTAATCCACACTGTTTTGTCCAACTGGTGGTTTTATTCTCACTCTGAATCCCTATCCTAGTCTTGCAAGTAATTACTTATAAAGAATCTGGATTACGTACACGGTTCACAACAATGTAGGTCCTAACCAGAGAAGATCACAGCCTGGCCCAACGTTAAGGTAAAGTATGGTAGGTCAAAGGTGGTAGATCATACGATCGTAAGTGTTCCTGCTTGGTAAGTTATCAAGAGGAGGGATCGGCCACCCAAAAAGAAGAGGAAAGGTTTCTATGAATCGAGCAGCAGTACCTCTCTATCCTATCTCCACTGTTTCTACTTTTGAATCTAGGGATGTCTTGCCCCAAATTATAATCCCATTAAAAGAATATTCGCCCTCCAAGAGTGTGAATCATTACAGTGGTGCCGTGAATCCAGGATAACTCAGTGAAAGTAAGAAATGGGATTTTCGAATGAGAATACAACCACCTTTTTAAAAAGAAAGTCATTTATTATTGATACATACTGGAAGAGTCCATTACATCAGTTTAAATTGTAGGGGCGATACATTCTAGTAATCAGGAGTAGGAATAAGTACACCAACCTTTTGGGGGAACAATGTTTTGCTATAGGGAATCCCAATGGAAACTGTTACTGTCTTACTTGTGTATTACAGATTCAACTTCGAGATGGAGACGCATAGCAACCAAACTCTGACAGACGACGCCCCCATGAATGAGCTGCAGATGTTGAGAGAAGAGCTGGAACAGCAGAGAAGATGCATGGCCATACTTTTATAGCAGGTGAACCAACTGACAAGGGAGAAGGAAAAGGAACCCCCATCCCCTATGACAGATACGGAGACTGCTTCCAGTTCCAGAACCTCTATGTCCTCACCGATGATGAACACCCGGGCAACAAAACGACCCAGCCAGGAGCCTACCCAGCAACAGACAACCCTGAATACTCCACCAACGAACCCCGAGGATTGGCAACAAGCCATTATAGCTATTATGGGAAAAGCTTTCGCCCCCAACGCTGGAGAAGCACTTGTCTTCAGAGAACCCGCCCAAACGCAGACTCCAAGCCACGAGAGGCTAACAACAGCAAAACACTCGTTACAAGGCCCAGCCGCTGACTGGAAGGTTCTCCATGGAAAGGACTGGGATACTTATCATGACTTCCGGATGGCGTTCCTAGATACATACTGGTCGGAAGATAAACAGTTTGAAGAAAGGCAACGTCTGGTACGACAGAGATACCCAACCAGAAGTGAGACCCACCTAGCATCTTTCTTCCGACAACAAGTGAATCTGTACGGTTTGTTCACTCCTCCATTGAAAGAGAGTACTATTCAGCGGGAGATCATGAAGAGATTTCCTCCTGAAATTGAAGGTCTTTGGTCGCTTCTAAAGAATCCGACGTTGTCTGAGACTGCCAGTTTTTTAGAAACACAGGACGATATAAAACGACGTAATTCAGGTCGAAGAAGTGAACAAACCAGTGAACGGAGTGGCCGCCACAGTAGGGTACGAATCCCAAAATAATTCCCGTACCCACCACCTAGACCAATGGGAAGAGACAAGTACGCCCAAGCTAAACCTTTGGGAAACTGATTGAGGAAGAGCCCCTGGGGCAGGTACTTCCCGTAAGGTCGGAACCATGTGATGCCCTCACAATTCAACCACAGCTATTTGTTCGCGAGGGAGAGCTGTGTCTACAGTGCCGAAGAGACCCGAAGTTTTGTGTGTGCGAACAAACTGAAAGTGCTCACTTACCGGGAGTGACACCAGGGGAGCCGTTATCTATGCACTCTCTATGCTATGTACCCTAGGGGCGCGAGATTAATCGAAACTCTTGGGGCCTGCCCGCTACCAGGTTTCCTGCGAGGTGTACAACCTTTGGTAGTCCCCGGAGTAGACTCAAGTGGACATTCAATGTGTGCGATGGGTAGCTCGTATGACTCCCTACCTCATATAGTTATTTGTTGTCTCGGTCAAAGACTTGTGGCGCTACTTGACTCTGGGTGCGAACTGTCGTGCATCAGTGAAGAACATATGTTGATGTTATCACATCCGGCTATTCCTGTGCTACCCGTGAATAACACCTGTCTTCGTGGAGCTCTGGGAGGAAGGAGTACCCACATCAAACAACAGGTATGGCTGAATTTTACCATTGACACTCTACCAATGACATTCGAACACACCTTCTTGGTTGTCAACAAACTTGTAAGGCCTATCATTCTTGGAAGTGATTGGTTGACGGCTACCCAGGGTGCTCTAGATTTCCAGACACAGTGTCTGACGGTTAAACTGTCTCAAGGGTCGCACTCAGTTCCTTTCCAACGAAAGGTACAGGATGAAACAACCGATTTAGAACTTTCCAAGTGGATGATTTCTGCCAATGTTCTACGGGATATGGGGCCTGCAGTCCTTCAAATAATTTTGGCTGATCACGTAGCTACCATGGAACAACTCCATGCAAAAGTGGAAGTGCTTAATTGTTTAAGTACCACCCAGAAACAGTCGTTTTTGCAACTCCTGATAGAATTCAGACATTTATTCAATGAATACCCCGGCCGGACCAATGCAACCAACACATATGATGAAACCCCCTTCGTACGTCGACCCTACCCCATACCTTTCTCAAAGCGACCAGCTGTCGAGAAGGTATTGCAGGAGATGCTTAGTTTAGGGGTGATCAAACGAGAGGTCTCCCCCTATGTAAGTCCTATGACGGTAGTATCAAAGAAGGATGGTTCAGTACGGCTGTGCTTGGATGCGAGGTGGATAAATGCGCAGATGGTAGCTGATAATGATATTCCAACTTCACCAGAGGAGATCTTTCAGAGTTTCCAACAATGCCGCTATATTAGTACCCTGGACTTACGTTCGTCATATTGGCAAATCCCCCTGCACCCAGATAGTACCAAGTACACTGCATTCATGTACGATGGGCGAACCTATACATACCAGTGCTACCTTTTGGACTAAAGACTGCAGTGGCTAGCTTCTCGAGGGCAATGGATGTTATTTTGGGAGCGGAGGTGTGCTCATTTACCCAAAAATACATAGATGACCTGCTGATAGTCTCTCAGGATTTTGAAAAACACATGGAGTACCTTCGACGGATCTTCGTGAGAGTCAACATGACGCTGAATTTGTGCAAGACGGAATTTTTCCGGGAAGAAGTATCCTTTTTGGGACACATACTCACCTCCAAAGGGGTTCGAGCAGATCCTCCGAAAATCGCAGCCATTATGGACTTTCCCACCCCAAAGAATCAAAAACAGTTGCGCGCATTTCTGGGGTTGTGTAATTATTACCGGCGATTCGCCCATTAGTATAGCGATGTAATGAGCCCTCTCTCCAAGCGACTTCAGAAGAAGGTACCGTGGAGTTGGTCAGATGAAGACGAGTCCTCGTTCAGGAGTTTGAAACGTTTATTCATAGACACGGTGATGTTACGCTTTCCAGACTTTGAGAAGACTTTTGTGTTGCAATGTGACAGTTCCGGGGTGGCAGTTGCTGCAGAACTCTACCAGCTAGACAAACTAGGCGAACATTTGGTTCTGGGATTTGCCAGTCGAGTATTGAGGGGCCCGGAGTTATGCTACACGGTGACAGAGAAAGAACTATTGGCGATCATTTTCGGACTCAAGAAATTCCACACCCTTATTGTAGGAAACAAACTTCTGATAAGAACGGACCACCATGCCATGAAGTTCCTCAAACAATGTCGTCTTCTAAGCGAAAGATTGACTCGTTGGTCAGTATTCTTGAACGAATTTGATTATGACATTGAACATGTACCAGGGAAGGAGAATGTCGTTGCTGATACCCTGTCTAGATACCATCCTATGGTCACGTCGTCGTTCCAAGCAAATGGGCCACTTGTGGGAGCACTACTTCGAGACAACAGTTCAGCAAGTATGCAAAATGACGGTGCGGAAGACTACCTGGTGAATTTCTTCGAAGTGGAAAATATTAACGAACTACACGAAACACTGAGCCAGCTAACGAAGAACCAGAGTGAATGTCTGTTCTGGGGGCCGGTGTATGCCAATTTATCCGGCAACCCTACGGTGCTAAATGGAACTCAACTAAGGTATGTGCCAAGGTGTAAACTGAGCCCACAAGCGGTATAAATGTACTACCCCGAGGGCCGAGAGAGAGAGGCATCCAAGATTAGTGCACCCAAGTGTTTTAGTACGGACTGTAGTGCGAAACTGTCACCAGTTCTATGGACACTACGGTGCCAGCAAACTGCACTGCGTTCTACGAGAGAGTGTATTCTTCCGGAAGATGCGTAGAAATATAAGCTCAGTTACCAGGGTTTGCGACCTCTGTCAACGGACCAAGTTTCCCCACCGATACCTGCTGGGCCCCACACAGCCCATCTTCAGTGAAAACCCGGGAGACCTAGTCTGTGTAGATTTCTATGGACCTTTGCCTATAGGCTGGGGGCGTGTGACATTTATTTTCGTGGTAATTGACAATTTTTCTAAATATGTGAAACTGTATCCTTTGCGTAAGGCTCAAGTAAAGCCAGCAGCTTTATACCTGACTAGGGACTACCACAGAATAATCAAGATCAAGAGGGTACTGTCTGACCATGGATCCCAGTTTACAGCAAGACTGTGGAAGACGATCCTAGATGCAAACGGTATTGCCTACTCATACTCCTCGATCCGGCATCTCGCTTCAAATCCCTGCGAACGCGTGATGAAGGAACTGGGGAGACTGTTTCGTACCTACTGTATGACTTCACACGTAAGTTGAGCACTTCACTGGCTGCCATCGAGCGACTCTTCAACAATACCCCACATCTATCCACCCGGTTGGCGCCCAACCAGGTTATATTTGGAAAAGTAGAAAGTCCTCTTTTGGACACTACCCTCAGAGCATACTTGCCGCCGACGGCATCAAAGACTATAGAAGAGTACCAAGCCATCGCCAGGAGTCGCCTCCGAATGACAGCTACTCAATGAGCACAAAAGGTACCGTCTGGAGATCAACTACAAGTAGGAGATTGGGTTCTTTTGAGGGGACACCCCTTGTCGAATGCAGCCCGGAAGCAGACGGCGAAATTTCACCCACTATATTCTGGACCTTACCTGATTGAGACGAGACCCTACCCAAATGTGTATCGACTAGTGGACATTGTTGACAAACGTGTCGTGGGCCAGTACAATATCACAAACTTAATGTTGTACCTTCGTGGTGAATAGTGTGGGGGACGCGAAAGTCGACGCCATCGAGAATCTGGAAGTGCTAACCGAAACCTGTGTGTTTGTTAAGGTCTGTTCTCTACCTCTAGCTATCCAAGACCAGACCTTAAAGGGGCGACTGTGATAACTCGGATTTGAGCAGCCCTCCCAGAGGCTCGAAGGCGCCACGTGTCCTGTCCGTTGGCTTCTCCTGTAGCTTGTTCCTTAGGCTGTGTGAGCGGTCCAAACGAGAGCGAACATAGGTGCAGCTGAAAGATGAAAACAAGACATTCTGTGCTCGAGTCTGCGCAGAGGGGTTTTCAATACTGTTCACCCTGACCATTCGGTCTGGTAGGGTGAACAGTATCGGAGACCTAGTTCGTATTCACATTTCATTTGTCATTATTTATAATTGGTGTAGAGGTTCGGTATATAGGCAAAAAACTTCTTTAGTCTACTGATGATTTAATGACGCAACAGTTTCGGAAACCAAACTGTTTCCTGCTTCAGGCTACAAAAATGACGAAATTTATTTTAAAAACATCTTTAACCGTGATTACAATAGTGACTCACCGTTATAAATCTAATTATTGTTCGAAAATGTCCAAATATATCTCAAAATTTTCCACACGATCTAACCGATACATCATTGATTTAAAATGGATAACATAAAATCTGTCATATACCCTCAATAGGTCAAGTGTCAAAAACTACAGAAAAAGAACAAGAAAACGAACAGTGACAAACACACAGAGTATTAGTAGCTATAACAACAACAATATGTAACGTTAACCTACTTGTCGTAATTTAACCTCTTGAAATCTTCCGGAAGCACAACAAACAATAAAAATAACAATCAGCAACCGAAAGCATCTAAATTTTACACCTATTGATAATATTACTGTATATGGCACTTAAATTTTCTAAATCAGACCTAAAATTGACACAATTGGACTTCTTTATACATATCATTTCAGCAAATAATCTCTTCTTGTAGTTTTCTTCTTTATGGAGTATTTTCACGTTGTCTATAGAGAAGTCAAACAAATGTCCTGTAGCCAAGTGATGTTCTGCTAGTGCTGTTCTTTGATTTGAAATATTCTTACATGAATTTTTATGATTGGATATTCTATTAACCAGATACTGCTTGGTTGTGCCTACATAACTTTTTTCACAGTGGCTGCAGTTTATCTGATTAATGACGTTGGATTGGTATTGTTTAGGAATTGCATCCTTCAGTCGACTGAATATGATATTGTTTAAGGTATTTTTTGAATAATTAACTATTCTCATATTATCTTTTTTAAGAACTCCATTCAGTTTATTCGATAGACCAGGAACTGACAATAGTCTGAGAAATCCAATATTAGGCTGATCACGTTGTGTGTTCGAAATTCCTTCCCTCATGTTAGGAGGATTATACGAATTGATGATCCTGTTCACAAATCCGGTTGGATATCCATTCCCTTTGAGATCTTTCTTTAGTGCCAATAAGTTTTTTTCTTTAAATTGATTGCTGCAGAGATTGTTAATTCTAAATAGAGCTTGTTTTACAATATTCACTTTTTGGTATAAAGGATGTAACGATCTGAAGTTTATAGTTCTGTTTGTGCTAGTTGGTTTTTTATATAAATCTGCTGATAACGTGCCTTCTCTGGGATCTCTAACGTCTAGGTAGGGAAGACAAAACTTGTCATTTTCCAATTCATACGTGAAGTTAATATGTGGGTCAATGGAATTAAAAAGCTTGAGTACATCTTGTACAGAGTCTTTAGGTATTATGGTGAAGACATCATCCACATAAACAGTTAAAAGTGGCAATGTAAAGTTTAACTTGTCTCTTACTTCACATAAGATGTAATGCATAGCCATGTTAGCAAATATTGCTGAACAAGGGGCACCCATCGGGCAACCAGACGTCGGTTTATATATCTGATTATTAAAACTGACGTAGCTGCATTTGAAACAAAAATTAACCAATTCCAAAAACGTTTCAAAATCTAAGCAAGTATTGTTTTCGATCAAATGCCAGTTATTACGGCATAGGTTTAAGATGAGATGTTGTTTAACGTTCGTGAACAGACTTTGCGCATCGAAAGATACCATGATGTAATCTTCTTGTACCCTGACATCCTTAAGTAGACCCACAAATTCAAATGAATTTTTAACATTAAAATTAAACGAAGGTAAGATACCACTCACAATATCAGCTATGAATTTGGAGATGTTGTACCCAGGTGATCCAATATAAGAAACAATAGGCCGCATAGGTAAGCCATTTTTATGTATTTTACACATCCCATATAATTTAGGTGGAACACAATTGTACTTTGTCATTAGCTTCCTTTGGTCATCTGAAATGTAATTACTTCTATGTAATGACAAAACAAGCTTATTAGACTCCTTCTGAAGTGTCATAGTTGGATCCTTTTGCAGTAACTGGTAAGTATCAACGTCATCAACTAGATTTTTCATTTTTTCAAGATAGTCATCCTTATGCATCACTACAGTACGGTTTCCCTTATCTGCTCTACACACTAATAGTTCTTGGTGGTGCCTCAAATATACCTTTGTTTCTCTGACTAAGCTGTTAATGTGCTGTTCTAAAGGATTCAATGATCTCACGGATTTTGGTCTGTTCATGAAATTAACAATGATATTTGTGCACAAAGCTCTCTTTTCATCTTTCAACTCTGTTGTATGTTCCCTCTGGATTATATCTTCTACATCTTTAAGCACTTCCATAATAGGAATTTTGCTTACTTCGATTGGTGGAATGAACTTAGGGCCCAATGCTAACAGTGAACAAACATTGTAGGGTAACGCCACCGATGTACAGTTATACAACCATTCTGAGTTCTGTTGTAATGTTATACCACTTTGATTGATTATAAGACACTCTAACTTTGCATTCAATGTCGCCGTAAGAGTCTTACTAAATTTGGCAAAATAAGAATCCTCCATAAATATGAAATTTTGTATTATTATATGAGGTAAGATTGATTGAGCACTGGTAATAGTTTTTCTGATTTGTTTATGGATATTGTGGATTCTCCAAAACGTTATTTTGATCTCTAAGTTTAAACATTTTGATTGAAACCCTAGGACTACTTTATCTACCTCTCTTCTGTGAGGATAGTCTTGAGTGAGCATACCATAGATGGAACCAAAATTTTGTTTGATGTGTCTCGGTATGAGTTTCTTATTTCTGCATGATAAGAGGAAAATCTTTCTATGTTCTAACTTCACTAATTTTTTCCTCAAAGAAGACCACTTCCTAAGTTGTTTTTTGGCTTCTTCGCCAAAATAGTTTTTTGCCTATATACCGAACCTCTACACCAATTACCATTTTAAGGCAATCCATGATATAATTATTTATAATGGCAAATGATTTGTGTCTTATTATTTTCAGATTATCCCCTCATCTGTAATTCACTTTCGATTTATCCATTCATTATTCACTTTAGCTTAGTCTTGAGTAGAGTAGAGTTCCTCCGTGATTTTTTTTTTATCCTTTCTTTGATTAATAGTATAGCGATTCGAGATTTAGTAGTCAGCAAAAAGTCGATTTTCCGTCATTTTTGCTAGCATTAAATTCATATTTTTGCGTTTACCGAGTGAGTGCTGTGTGCTGAAAGTAGGTACTGAGCCGATTTATTGCAGTCCGATCTTGATCCTCGTTGAGTCTACTAAAATAGCGGTTTCATCGAAATTCATTCAATAACTTTTCAAACAAGTACTATAGCACGTTTGACCGAATAATCGGTGCCCGACATCTGTTCCTTTATGGCGGGTATACTCATAGTCAGATCGAAGGACTCATACAAACCAATACTATAGTACATTACACCGAATAACGACCCTCAGGGTCGGTATAATAAAAGGCGAATCGAGGATTCAACCGTGCGCTAACTACCAGATAGTGAGGAATCTGGTTGTTGGCGCAACGGTTGAATCCTCGGTTGGCCTTTATAATACCGGCCCTTAGTGGCCGTCCGGGCCAAGGATATTATAGCGAGTTCGACGTTTATTATTTAACCAGATAACTTACCTGGTCGAACCCGCACCGTGCAAACGTGAAACAAGCTAAGTAGACAATATAACTCTTTTGAGTTTTGGGACTGAAAGAAAAGTTAAAATAACTGCTGTGAACTTTTATATTGAACCCCTTTCATATCCGTTTGACATTTTGCAACTGCATATTTGAATTCCCCCGTTTAATTGCAATTCCCCACTTCTGTTCTGGCTGACCCGTAATCGGGAAATATTTTATTACGAACTGTGCTCGCGATCAGATAAAACTGATCAACTTTTCAATTTGTTTATACAGGGTGGCCCACCCCAGACGCGGTTCTCATTTTGAGGCAGTAAATGAAGACATTCTGAAAATTTTTTTTCGTGGAATGTAAAGGACAATCAGATGCACAATTTAAAATTGTTTTCACATATACAGGGTGTTCGATAACAAAGATATAGACCATAGTTACACTTTTTTAAATGGAATACCCTATATATGGATTCAAAAATTGAATGGCAAGCTCAAATAATGATTAGTTTATAGAGACCATTTTATGCCTTAGAGGAACCATTGTAGAGCAATTGGCGAAAAATCGGAAAAAAGGAGTATTTTTAATTTGCAATTAATGAATAAACCCTTTGAGCCAACGAGACAGACAATGTTTTTTCGTGTAGACATATTGGCTACCCTTATGCAGAAGAAAAAAATTTAACTCTGGAATATACTGAGTGATCATAATTAATGTTCAAACATTAACTACAAATAATGGTCAAAAACTTTCTTATTTCAAATGGCACACCCAGTATTTCTGTACCTTGTTGAACGTAAAAATTAATATCGAAACTATCTTCATTGGGTTTCCCTATACCTAAACCTAATAGTTTTCCATTAATTTTCGATTTTTAATTCAACTAGTTAACCCACTATTATAAGCGCGTTCGGCATTAGCATCCGAGAGCGCGACGGATTTTTTAGTCACGTGATCACAGATTGTACAGATTTGTCAGATTTTTCTGTAATAAACGAACGGTACGGAGCTTTCAGATCGTTTTTTCTGTTTGTCAGATATTAAATTAGTGATTAAAGGTCTATTCGGCCGTAGAGGTAGTCTGGATTCTATTTCAATTCTTTCGTTATAGCTCTCAACACTTCTACCCCTTGGTTGAAATGATTCAATATTTTGAATCATTATTTTTTTATCAAACGACATTTTTTATTTATTACTACACAACAAATAACATAAGACACGAAATTTTAACAGACCGTTCAAGAATATTCGAAGCAGGAAACTCATAAATGCAGTTAAAATCCATTGACAAATGCAGAAAAGTAATTTCTGTTTCTGTTCTGTTGAAAAAATCCGTTTGCTCCGTCGAAATACAGCGAGCAAAAAGATCTACATCCGATTGATCAGATTTTTTTGCCGAACGGTCCAGATGTGTACTCCCCTCAATCTGGATGTAATAAACGAACGGTTCAGATCAATCCGACCAGTCGGATGTCATTGCCGAACGCGCTTTATGATTAGCGATATTCATAGAAATACTTGCAAATATTTGTGAGGAAATGATCACAATATTATTTGAAATCTGAAAAACTCATATGAAGATCTCAATAATGGTGTTGAGGTCACGCAAGATTTATTATTCCCTTATAAATGATTATCTACTGTTTTTCTGAATATCAATGCTTTTTTCAATTATTTTCAAATTAATTTCGCCTAGGAGGTATTGAGTGTCATTATCATTCAATCTTTTCCGGTACATGCCCTTAAATTTTTCTTTATTCCGATCGTTTTGATCTGAAGTTAAGCCATACGTTCAAAGAATCATGTAACAAACGATTCATTAAAAAAATATTTGCTCAGGCGATGAACCTGTGCTCCAGTCCAACATTTTCCCTATTCTTCACATTTTCAATATTTTGAAGACTTTTCGAGATTTTCAAAAGAGATCTGTGATAGTGAACCTCTGGCCAGAGAGTGAGTTGAGTACCGAGTGGAACGAGTTTCACCAGCATAAGGACATTCAGTAGTAAGGTAGTATTTGGAGGTATTTTGTGAACATCTTCCAATCTTTGAGTCTACTGATACTCAATCCAACAAATGGAGATAACAAGTGTGAAGAATCAAGGGTTCATCGCCTGAGCAAATATTCTTTTAAATGAATCGTTTGTTACATGATTCTTTGAACGTATGGCTCAACTTCAGATCAAAACGATCGGAATAAAGAAAAATTCAAGGGCATGTACCGAAAAAGATTGAATGATAATGACACTAACTCAATACCTTCTAGGCGAAATTAATTTGAAAATAATTGAAAAACGAATTGATATTCAGAAAAACAGTAGGTAATCATTTATAAAGGAATAATAAATCTTGCGTGACCGCAACACCATTATTGAGATCTTCATATGAGTTTTTCAGATTTCAAATAATATTGTGAGCATTTCCCCACAAATATTTCCAAGTATTTCTATGAATATCGCTAATCATAATAGTAGGTTAACTAGTTGAATTAAAAATCGAAAATTACTTGAAAACTATTAGGTTTAGGTATGGGGAAACCCAATGAACATAGTTTCGATATAAATTTTTACGTTCAACAAGGTATAGAAATACTGGGTGTGCCATTTGAAATAAGAAAGTTTTTGACCATTATTTGTAGTTGATATTTGAACATTAAATTTTTTTCTTCTGCATAAGGGTAGCCAATATGTCTACACGAAAAAACATTGTCTGTCTCGTTGGCTCGAAGGGTTTATTCATCAATTGCAAATTGAAAATACTCATTTTTTTCGATTTTTCACCATTTTCTCTACAATGGTTCTTCTAAGGCATAAAATGATCTCTTTAAACTCATCATTATTTGAGCTTGCCATTCAATTTTTGAATTCATATATAGGGCATTCCATTTAAAAAAGTGTAAATATGGTCTATATCTTTGTTATCGAACACCAGGTATATGTGAAAACAATTTCAAATTGTGCATCTGATTGCCCTTTACATTTCACGAAAAAAAAAATTTTCAAAATGTCTTCATTTACTGCCTCAAAATGAGACGCGTCTGGGGTGGGCCACCCTGTATACAGGGTGTTTCACCATAAACTGGACAAACATATAAAGCCGTGTAGTTGACACCGAGAAAGTCATTTTTGCCTTATGACATATACCCCGTTTTCGACGCATAACCGAGATACAGGGTGCTCAATGTCAACTTTGAGCAATATTCTGTGAACTGTAGTAAGTTATGCGTGATATTTGAAATAACGGTTCCTGACCACATCTTAGTATTTTTGAGAGCTCAATTGAATTGTTGTGTAGAATTTTGCAAAAAAAAATTCAAAATGGCGGAAAACCTGCAAAGTCGGATTTTTTTTTTCTCGGTTGCCAATTTGAAAAGCATAATCTCAACGTACTCGATTTTCTAAGATTTTCCGTGAAAAAATTTTTTCAAATTTCGAACTCAACTTTTTTTTTACATGTCTTCAGTGAAAAAAAAATTTCGCCCAAAATTTTTGGAATTTTCCATGGTTAAACTATCTTCAATTCTGAATACTTGGGTGGAAACAGAATGAAAAAATATCAATTGGTTTTCTTTTTGTAGCCTTCCGAAGATTACGCTAGGTGTACTTTCTTAATTTTTATTTGAGAAACTGGAGGCCGTACGTGGGTAAAAATTGTGCTGCTGGGCTGCCAGAATGACCCAGATAGAAATATGAAATTATAACAAAAAAAATTTTTTTTTTTAAAAATAAAAAAAATTCGAAATAAAAAAATAATTTTTTTTTTATTTATTCCAAAAAACTTTGGTAAGGTTCGAACTCTATACTCTCAATTAACTAGTGTTGCTTTGGTAACGGAGATTTATAGGATTAGAATTAATCCAATTCATACTCGTAGAGTTCGATTCCTAGCAAAATTTTTTGAAAAAAAATTTTTTTGGTTTATAATTTCATATTTTTATCCAGATCATTCTGGCAGCCCATCAGCACAATTTTAACCTCCGTACGTCCTCCAGTTTCTCAAATAAAAATTAAGAAAGTACACCGAGCGTAATCTTCGGAAGGCTACAAAAAGAAAACCAATTGATATTTTTTCATTCTGATTTCACCCAAGTATTCAGAATTGAAGATAGTTCAACCATGAGAAATTCCAAAAATTTTAGCCGAAATTTTTTTTTCACTGAAGACATGTAAAAAAAAAGTTGAGTTCGAATTTTGAAAAAATTTTTTTACGGAAAATCTTAGAAAATCGAGTACGTTGAGATTATGCTTTCCAAATTAGCAACCGAGAAAAAAAAATTCCAACTTTGTAGGTTTTCCGCCATATTGAATTTTTTTCGCAAAATTCCACACCACAATTCAATTGAGCCCTCAAAAATACTAAGATTTGACTAGAAACCGTTATTTCAAATATCACGCGTAACTCACAACAGTCATCAGAATATTGCTCGAAGTTGACATTGAACACCCTGTATCTCGCTTATGCGTCGAAAACGGGGTATATATCATAAGGCAAAAATGACTTCCCCGATGTCGTCTACACGGCTATATATGTTTGTCCAGTTTATGGTGAAACACCCTGTATATCATTCATTTTCTGGTATTACTGATTGTTTGTATTCTTATTTCCACCAATTTAATAAACTGTGTGAAATTACTCTATTTCTGATTTCTTAGTCATCGCTAACACCCTAGATATCAAGGGATTCTGTCTCCGACTAGCAGCTGCCCTGGTAGGTTTGCTATAATTCTTCCTTATAAGCAAAAAGAATAGCTGGCGCTCGAGGTAAGTTCGTCGAGAAAACCCCGTTACACAATGGAAAAATTGTAGCAATGGCTTTCAGAAAGGATGGATTATATGAGATGAAAGTGAGTTGAAATATTATGGTAAATATTGGCCAATATTGCAAAAAAAAATAATATTGAAAGCATGAGTCAGAAATAAAAGTGGCATAGATTGTTAGGTC
Organism: Adalia bipunctata; assembly: GCA_910592335.1. Taxonomy (NCBI): domain Eukaryota; kingdom Metazoa; phylum Arthropoda; class Insecta; order Coleoptera; family Coccinellidae; genus Adalia; species Adalia bipunctata. Next base: position 47,292,751 of record OU342950.1, on the reverse strand, counting down.
ATGTTTATTTAAAATACATATTTGAACACTCTATTTTAAGAGCAGTTATTGATTGGCATTCCGAAAAATTCAGAAGTAGATTTCATGAAATGAAGAACATGCATAGAAAATAAAATGCACAATATTCCTTTCGAAAACAAGAGACTTATTAGATATCGTACATAGAGATGTTTGTGGCCTTTTTAAAACAACAGGTTTAAGGGGAAAAAATATCCCACCAGAAATATTCCGTAAAAAACTAGCCAAGTATCAATGGAGCAGCTTGTTTATCTCTAAAAAGTATTGAAATCTAGATAAAGTCGTGCCGATTCTAAGGGTACGTACATGCCGGAGATGCAAGGATGAGCGCGGTGGAGGTCGCGGTCGCGATCTAGTTCTAAATCGATACGTCGCCCGTGGCGACGTATCGATTTATAACTAGATCGCGACCGCGACCTCCACCGCGCTCATCCTTGCATCTCCGGCATGTACGTACCCTAAGGCTCCTTACTGTGATTTCTTTATTATTATAGTTAATGTTGTGTGACTTGAACATTCTTTATCTTTACACGATGGGTACAAGTCAATTTTGTTTACACGTAATGTTATATCTGTTGTAACTATCTATGTTTGTTAAGCGAGATAATAGACCATAGTGGTATTGGTAATTGGACGCTAGTGTCTCATTTTAGGCTGTTGTTGATTGTGCAACACATTGCATTCAGCATTGACAATGCTGATTTCTGCTCTCTTCTTTTTGGAGCGTCAAATCGACCACCGATCTAAAATGAAATAGACGTACAGACGGTCTTCTATCAATGATTAGAAGTCCGTCTGTACTGGAAATAATTTTTTATACTGTTTGTTTCAGGCTCGCCTACACATATGTATAAGTATTATGTATTACCTATATTATACGCAGCTTCATCAAGCCTACAATTTACTGGTTATTGAATCAACGTTTCTGGCGACAGATTGGTGCAATGGTGTCATGGAGCACCTGGTTTTGTATCCTTATGCACCCTTCAACGGCCAAGTCACACAACATTAACTTATAATAATAAAGAAATTGCAGTAAGGAGCCCTAGGGTACGTACATGCCGGAGATGCAAGGATGAGTGCGGTGGAGGTCGCGGTCGCGATCTAGTTATAAATCGATGCCTGGCCGTACATAATGCATCGATTTATAACTAGATCGCGACCGCGACCTCCACCGCGCTCATCCTTGCATCTCCGGCATGTACGTACCCTTAGAATTGGCACTTCTGAGATTTCTTTACTTTTTTAGAGATAAACAAGCAGCTCCATCGAGACTTGGCTAGTTTTTTACAGAATGATTTTGGTGGGATTTCACTTCTTTTTGTAGAAACGTGGGCATATTGATTTATTTTATTGAATTTTCTCATTTGACACATTTTTTCCTTTTAGGAGTAGTTTTTTTGTTACAAGTCTTTATTTTTTTTCCGGTTCTGAACTATGGTAGATAGAGCCTCCGATTATTTTTTATTGAATTCAGCGTTCTCGAAAACCTATAGTTCGATACCAAACTTGTCCATATAGACCATCTTTTACCCGATTTTTTTTCGGATTTAATTCTTTCTCCCCCCATCTAACCACCGCAGAGTCCGCAGACCCATCTGATAACAACTGAGCAATTTGATCAAAGCCCAAAGGAGTTATTCTTTCGCCGGTGTTCAGTGGGTACGAACGTTTGCTGTGTTTGTCGTTCGCTACTTGTCCGGAAAAGAAAATGGTCTGGAGCAGGGAAAAATGCCTAGAACTGATTGACCAATCTGAACTGCAACCTGAATTATGAGATCCTACAAACGGATATTATTTCAACAAAATTAAAAAGCATGATGCGTATTTTATTATTCGAACCTTCGTCAACCGAGAGAAGCGGGTAGCTTCTCTTTTGGTTACGAACAGAACAAGAGGTAAGTTTTTTTGATTTTGCAGTTATTATTGCAATAACAATACAATAACAACACTGTAAATGATATTATATTATACTAAATATCCTAGTTTGATATTTTTTCTATAAGTAATTTTGTTTTAACATTGGAAATGTTTATGTTCGTATATTGCAGGCAAGTTACGAGTTTTCGTTCAAGGTCAAAAGACAGAGGTGTCGCCAGTAGACCAAAAAAGCATTCGAAAGTTATCGCGTGATTTATTAACAGATATTCTACAAGTTGTAGAATATCTTTGGCCTATTGGGCCAGCCTACGAAAATCAGTGACCAGTGAGCCGGGGTGGGAGGTACGTCAAATTCGCCGCAACGTTGCCATATTGGGCAATTATTCCTGTATTTGAAGGATATATCATTGTTTTATTTCCTTCATTAGCACTTCGAGTGTTTATATATGTTGTTTCATCAAGTGTCGTGAGATCTGGGCCGCGGTGAGTGGTCCGTCAAATTCGCCGCAACGTTGCCAGATTGGGCAATTATTTCGGTATTTGAAGAATAGGTCGATAGTTGATCCGAGTACATATAAGATTCATGAATTTTAGTAAAAACAGAATCCTTCTATCTAAAGCCAATTTCATGGAATACCCAGATTTGCTAAAATCAAAATTCACTTCGAAAATATTGGATGGAGTGGACTCAGCTTCATCTGATGATATTTCCTCCGAGTAGGGGAGGACGGGGGAATTCCGCGCACGGGGGGTTTCTGGGCATTGATATTCTGCAACTCAGTTCAAAATTTATATACAGCGCACCATCTCGTATTTGCCTTGCCAACATCCTCCCGTGATTTAAAGGTATTCGTGTTTTTAGTTTAGACCAGGGAGCCGATTGTTCGTTTCACGATGCTTTGATCTAATTTTCGAGATAAATTGGAATCGTGGAAAGTACTTCTATTATTAATTTCTAATGAATCTATATTGCATGACTATTTTCCTTCATATGTGTAGATTATTAAATGCAAAAGAACAATTAATTGTATTGCAGAAAAAAGAAAAGGTCCTTTATCCCACAATCTTTATTAAACACTAAATACAGTTGACGACTAGTTTCGGAATTTTTCCACTACAATTCCATTCTCAAGTTCTTTCTTGCAATTATGAATTGCCCACATTTATCAATCTTCCAATTTAATTAATTGTATTTCGTCATCTACTGTCAGTGATTAGTTAGGTTAGGCTGGTAAGGTGACTCAGACCGGGGGAATAACGCGCAGCTGTAGCGGGGTAATTCTTCAATAATACTTTTTGTACCTATTCATGGAAATTTGTTTAATTTACATTGTAGTTGGTTATTACCTAAATAATAAAATATTTTTTCGAGTTTTTCAGCTGTTCAATATATGCGCATAGTTATACCATCGCATGCGCGGTATTACCCAGTAGGTGGGGGAATACCGCGAAAAGACAGTTTTCAGAATTTTTTTTTCTCAATTGGTATAGGTAGTTGAACCTTTTCCTTGTGATGAAAAAGTTCCTAATGGGTTCATGATTCAGCAGTTAAATTATGAAAGTTTGTGTGTACATAGGAAGGTTTTTGTGAGCATTTTTCCTTAGGTGCGTGGAATTCCCCTGTCCTCCCCTACATACATATAAGATTCATGAATTTTAGTAAAAACATAATCCTTCTATCTCAAGCCAATTTCGAGAACACTCAGATTTGGTAGAATAAAAACTCTCTTCGAAAATATTGGACGGGGTGGACTCAGCTTCTTTTGATGATGTTAACTCCGAGTACATATAAGATTCCTGAATTTTAGTAAAAACAGAATCTTTCTATCTCAAACCAATTTCATGGAAACCCAGATCTGGTAAAATAAAAATTCGCTTCGAAAATATTGGACAGGATGTAATCAGCTTCGAAAATATTGGAGAGGATTTAATCAGCTTCATCCGATGATAGTTGATCCGGGTACATACAGGGTGCGGCACGGAGGATGGATGGTTTTAAAAAAATAATAAAAGCGTTAATTTTTACTCAAAAACACATTTATTGACGGAATCAGATTCTCAAGGAAATAGCATTTGAGACAGTCAAGTGTGGAAAATCACATCAGGCATGTGGTGGCCGAAATCGGTGATGCAGTGCTGGAGGCGCTCTTGGAAGTTCGCGTAGACTCTCTCCAACATCGCTCTCTCAACTTTTCAATTCGTCCAGAGTTCGGGGCTTGGTCTCGTATACTCTAGCCTTGAGGTGTCCCCATAAGAAAAAATCGCATATGAATAAATCTGGGGACCGGGGAGGCCAATGAACATCGCCAAACCTGGAAATAAGGCGACCAGGGAAGAGAGGGCGAATAACGTCCATTGATGCTCTGGCTGTGTGGGCGGTCGCCCCATCCTGTTGGAACCTGGTAAATAAATGCTAGGAACACGCGAGTCTAACGGCACCTTCCCCACTTCTCTCGTCCTCAGTGGGGGAAAGTTATGCCCATCTGAAAAACGTCCGCCCTCCGTGCCGCGCCTTGTATAAGATTCGTGAATTTTAGTAGAAACAGAATCCTTTCTATCTAAATTGAATTTCATGAAAACCCAGATTTGGAAAAATCAAAATTCACTTCGAAAATATTGGACGGAGTGGACTCAACTTCGAACTTCATCTGATATTTACTCCGAGTACATATAAGATTCATGAATTTTAGTAAATACAGAATCCTTCTATAATAAAAATTTTCTTCGAAAATATTCGTGAGGTGGATTCAGCTTCTTCTGATGATGTTTACTCCGAGTACATGTGAGATTCATGAATTTCAGTAAAAACAGAATCCTTCTATCTCAAGCCAATTTCGAGAAAACTCAGATTTGGTAAAATAAAAATTCGCTTCGAAAATATTGGACTGGATGTTATGAGCTTCATCCGATGATAGTTGATCCGAGTACATATAGGATTCATGAATTTTAGTAAAAACTGAATCCTTCTATCTTAAGCCAATTTCAGGAAAACCCAGATTTGCTAAAATCAAAATTCACTTCGAAAATATTGGACAGGAATGACAGGATGGACCCAGCTTCATCCAATTATTTATATCTTTATTTTTTATTATTATATCTTAAGAATAGGTATTTACATTAGAAAGAACATTTTTGTTTTAAAATACGGTGACAAGTTTCCTCTTACATGTTTATGTTAGGAATCAGGAATGTTGATTGTTTCTTGCAATTATTATTGCTTATTATTATTATTGAAAATACTTTTTTATTTTAAGTTCAAATGCAAATAAATGTTGGTAATATTCATATGTGGTGTTATCATTTTCAATGTCTCTGATGGTTGCAAGGATTGCGAAATCTGTAATTTTTTTTCACAGGAAGAGAAGACAAGATGGTTTGCGTTTCCACGCATGTCTTTTCTACTAGACAGAGATAACCAAGACCTACAAAAGATTCAATTGACGTATGTAAACAAATGATTGAAAGTAATATTTTAAAATATTCCTGCCTTTTGAAAACTAGAATCAACTATTCCACTAGGCACTGAAAACGAAGCACAGGGACTTGCTGGTGACAATACATTGCCTTCAAAACCAAGTACCTACGTCTGCCACTCCTAGAAAACAATATAATAAACGAAGGAAGCTAAATGAATCAGTAGACATGTCTAAGGTAGACCAAGCATTAGGATTTCTCAGAAATGCAGCCTCAAATAGTGACCTTGAAAGCGACGAATGTTGAGTGTATGGACAACATGTGGCTCACAAGCTTAGAAGCTACAGCAAAAAGACAAGAGCTGTAGTACAACATCACATTAGCAACATTATCTTTAGTGTCGATATTGTTGTAGAATATGAAATCTCCAATTATAACATTTTACTCCGTTTCGATACAGGCAGCGCCATCTCTTGTTCGCATACTAATCTAATTCTAATTCTAAGCGCTGCAAACTGTAATTAGGTACAGTGACTATATTACCAGTAACATAGTCACTGTATTCAAGTTCATCTCCCAAGCCACCTTGCGGCAGAAACAGCATTAACGGGAGTAGGGTGGTTTGTAGGTTAGTATATGGAAAACTTCGATTTCTACATTATTTACCGGTTAATTTTTCTATTTTAGTGAAGTGAGTTAGGGCCGGTATTATAAAGGCCAACCGAGGTTGCATCAACAACCAAATTCCTCACTATCTGGTAGTTGGCGCACGGTTGAATCCTCGGTTCGCCTATTATAAAACCGGTCCTTAGAAAAATTTTGTTCCAGATTCTGTTTTATATACGTTTGAACATTGTGATAAGCGATTACTGCCCTGAAATGTCGAAATTACATGCGTTTTGTTGCGTTTATGGATGCAATAGTAAAGCCAACAGGCAGGGGCGGACCCAGTGGGAGGCCCCTAGGCAGTGCAATTTTCGGGGCCCCTTTGCAATTCAATTTTTCCCGTGAACGGGGCACACGAGGTACGCGGAGCCCCTAGGCAGTCGCCTCATCTGCCTAATAGCTAATCCGGCCCTGCCAACAGGGGTCCAGTTTCATTTCATTATTTTCCCAAGTACAAAAGTTGTAAACTAGAAATAACTGTAATTTTATAGGTAGGTACCTGGTAATCCAGTTGTTTATACAAGTGACCTCGACGAAGGGGTGGTCGGTCCTTCCAATTCGCCGCAACGTTGCCAGATCGGGCGATTATTGCGATATTTGAAGAAAAGGTGATAGAAGCGCATTTAATTGACGGGACGTTAATTTCCCGCCTCCGATTCTTGGCGGTAATTTAAACTAACGGCATAAACCGTTGACGACTCATTTATTTATTACATACAACTTCTTGCTGAACAGATCAGAGTTTTTGTGTTGTAGTGAATTTTCGAAATGGGTGATTCTAGTCCTTTTAGTTAAACCCAGATTGTGGATCCTGCACTCATTCTTGTTGATAATGATATTCGACAAGATAATATTATAATGAGAAATATTATATTCACAACTCAAATGGCTGGAATAATATGGTGTGCTAGAAGAAAACTCCTGAAGAATTCTTGCTATTGTGAAGAATGCTGTGCCCCGATGACTTTCTGCCGTAATTCAATATTGGTGGTTGATGGTTTTCAATGGCCCCAAGAATACATTGGTAGAGAAGCAGGGTTAGGTCCTACATCTTACATCGTTTCTGACTGGTATAACTTCTGTCGAGAAGTGTATGAAACCTGTTTCATCCAAAATTAAATAGCTATTGGAGCGCTTAACGAAGATGGCTCGTCGAATATCGTTGAGATCGACTAATCAAAATTCTTCCATAAGAACTACCACCGAGGAAGATGGGTAGATGGCCACTTCGAACTAAGCAACTCTGAAATTATTAGAAATCATAAAATTTCATTCAACATAGTGTTCAATCCGAAAACTATCCCAAAACAATTCTTATTGATTAAATTGAAATTTCTTAATATCTTTATCACGTGACGAAAAATAAGATAAAAAACAATAAGGTGCATTTGAATTCAATATATTTCTCCTCCGCATTTTATTTCACGCCACTGAGGTGAAAAACGAATGGCTAAAAATTAGATTGTCTAAGAAATGATAAAAAATTTCAAAATTCAGATTTGAATAGATTAATTTATATAAAAGAAAAGCCGACATTCCTCCCATCAGACTGAGTCAATATTTATTGACACTCATTATTTATTTTCAATTGGAGTTCGCCAATTAAGACAAATTTAATGGAAAAATGCGGAAGATATTTTCAGGTGGCGCTACCTTCCAATGAATCGCCAATAACAATTACTCTTACAATTCCTGAAAGAAGTATAAGTTGATAATTCTTATTCCTTTTCGATGACATTATAATTCAATCTAAAGAAACGTATTCGCACAATCTGGCAACAAAATTCGGTTTTGACACTGCTCGCGCATGCACAAATCGGCCTCCAAATCTCACTTGTATAAACAACTGGATTACCTAGGTACCTTATTTTGCTCATTACCAGAACATGTTTTAAAGTTGTGTCATGGTTACTATCATCACAAACATGTGAAATCTTAACATCGATTTTTAATTATGAGGTGTATGCGTTTACGGGAAACATTAAAACACTTGTGGAAACGAAGGAATATGTTTATTCATCGGGAGATCGGTTCTAGTTACAAGAATGTTTCGACTGTCGTCGATAACTGCTAACTAGTCTAAGTAACAACTGTCTGGTTTTACCTATGTTTGAGGTATTTATACACCTGCCCAATGGGCTCCGTGGACTTGCGCCTCCCAAATCTTTCTAGTCCCTTGTACCTGAAAGTAACTGATATTCTTTGAAGGTTTATTGCAATTCGGGAATTTCCTTGACGGTGGAGAAAGTTGAGGGTCAAGTCCAAGAATGCCATTGTTACAATGTGCAGGTATCTTCTGAATTATGGGGATGACAAACTTGGTTCGACACGTACACTGTGTCGAATAGCTTTTATCACCACAATTATTGATCTGTCCATTGCTTTTCTTACAGTATTTAAATGATTTCAAATTCTACCAATAAAAAAATTGTGTAAAGTATTGTGACAAGTACGGCCCTGTGCGCTACGGTCCGATCGAGAAGTTTCTGGAAACGCGTGGACGAGAATGATTCGCGAAGTTTCTAGACGGGCCCGGACTTAGCGAGAAACAATCGGCGTTATACATAAAGCGCGTTCGGCATTAGCATCCGAGAGCGAACGGATTTTTTAGTCACGTGATCACAAATTGTACAGATTTGTCAGATTTTTCTGTAATAAACGAACGGTACGGAGCTTTCAGAGCGTTTTTTCTGTTTGCCAGATATTAAATTAGTGCTCAAAGGTCTATTCGGTCGTGTAGGATGGTAGTCTGGGTTCTATTTTAATTCTTTTGTTATAGCTCTCAACACTTCTACCCCTTGGTTGAGATGATTCCTTAGACAAAGGAAAGGTCCTTGGTCTGAGGATGATTCAATATTTTGAATAATAATTTTTTTATCAAATGACATTTTTCATTTATTACTACACAACAAATAACATAAGACAAGAAATTTTAACACTGTTCAAGAATATTCGAAGCAGGAAACTCATAAATGCAGATAAAATCCATTGACAAAGGCAGAAAAGTAATTTCTGTTTCTGTTCTGTGGAAAAAATCCGTTTGATCCGTCGAAATACATCGAGCAAAAAGATCTACATCCGATTGATCAGATTTTCTTGCCGAACGGTCCAGATGTGTACTCCCCTCAATCTGGATGTAATAAACGAACGGTTCAGATCAATCCGACCAGTCAGATGTCATTGCCGAACGCGCTTATTTAAGGAGCACATCGACGGATGATTCATTCATTCAGTTAGAGACGAGCGCCGAGTGAAAATAAATTTGTAGTGCATATAAATCAGTAGAAATAAATTGTACAGACTTTTGTTAGAATAAGTTCATTAGTTGTTAATCATTAGTGTTATAAGTAGTGTAAATAAATAGTTTAATTACCCCGGACGTTTTAATAACGAAGAAAACGTTACATTGGTGTCAGGTGTGGGGTGGATTCGAATGCCGATAACCAGATCACAAAGAGAGAAAATGGACCAGGCGGGTATGGAATTCTTCAAGCAAGCCTTCGAAAAAATGAGCTCAAAAATGGATAAAATGGAAGAAAATTCTCGAGAAATCAGTTTGAAATTGGAAGAGAACTCTCGAGAAATGAGCTCGAAATTGGAAGAAAATTCTCGGGAAATGAGCTTGAAATTAGAAGAAAAAAATGGATCAATCAGTTTGAAATTGGAAGAGAACTCTCGAGAAATGAGCTCGAAATTGGAAGAAAATTCTCGGGAAATGAGCTTGAAATTAGAAGAAAAAATGGATCAAATGGAAAATAAGGTGGAGGAAAACAATGAACAATTGGTGAGTCAAATTGCAAGTACATTGGGTGAGAAAATGGAATCTATCAAGGAAGTAATAATAGATGAAGCTAACGAGAAATTCGATAAGGTTGAAGAAAAATTTGAAGAAGTCAATGGAAAATTTGATAAAGTGGATGAAAAATTTGACGAAATATCAGGAATAATTGAACAGCATACCAAGCTGATAGAGTCCCTGAAAAGAACATCAAATAGGAAAGAAACTCAAGATTCACCATCTTATAGTTTCGTGAAATCGGAAAACAACACAGAAAGTGGTAAAATGAAGATCAAGCCACCTACGTTTGATGGAAAAGTTCCTTGGTCGACATATCAAAAACAATTTGAAGCTGCTGCGTTGGCAAACAGTTGGAGCGACCACGAAAAAGCCACAGCATTAATAATAGCTCTACGAGGAGATGCACTTAACATTCTGCAGACAATACCGGAGAGTCAACAGACCTGTTATGAAGTTTTAACATCTAAACTTCAGATGAGATATGGCGATGCTCACCTACAGCAAGTTTACCATGCTCAAATAAAGAACCGGGTGCAGAAAGCAGGAGAAAATCTCCAGGAATTCGAGTCCGATGTTGCCAGATTAGTGAGGCTGGCTTATCCATCAGCTCCAGAGAGCTTCCTTGAACTGCTATCAATCCAGACGTTTGTCGACGGGATCATGGACAGCGAAACTCAACAAGCCTTGAGACTTGCACGCCCTAAGACCATTGATGATGCCTTAGCTCAAGCTTTAGAATTCGAGGCGGCGAAACAGGCGTCACATAGAGGACATTTTCGTGTGAGACAAGTTCAAGAAGCGGACCGACCAATTGAAGAGATCATCCGAGAAGAGATTAGCAAATTATTGAATGCTAAGGAAAAGGATGCTGTGTGCTGGTATTGCAACAAGAGTGGGCATTTTAAGCGAAATGGCCTAAGGATTGGAAAAAGAGACAGAGCAGATAAACTAAAAAGGGTTGATGATAATTAAGGTGCATAAATCGACCCAGGTCGAAAATGCCTCTGACGTGATAATCCGTAGAATCACGTCCGAAGATTTGACAAGAAGTCCTTGCCCCGATAATGGCAGCCACTGCTCTCGTGTGGAAGATAAGGCCAATTTGAGGCGGACCACAGTGATCGAAGATGACTGGCTACCCCCAGAAATTCGACGAGCACAGGAGGAGGATCCAGATCTGAGAGTAATCCTAAGTTGGAAGAAGAGTGGCAGACGACCTTCTTGGGGAGAAGTATCCAGACTGAGCCAAAATGTCAAGTCGTATTGGGCTCAATGGGAAACGTTGAAGATTGATGAAGGTCTTCTGAAACGTTGTTGGGAAAATGAAGATGGATCTCAGCAGAGGCTTCAGTTAATTGTGCCCAAGAGTAGGGTAACGGACATTTTGACCAGACTACATAATGGAACTTCGGGAGGCCATTTTGGGATTACTAAGACTCTGGAGAAGGTTAGGCAGCGATTTTATTGGATCAACTGTAAGAACGACGTTAAAGATTGGTGTAGAAAATGTAAAGTTTGTGCTGCGGCCAACGGACCCTACGGTAAAGGAAAGGCACCAATGAAGCAATATAACGTCGGATCCCCCATGGAACGAGTAGCTATCGACATCGCAGGCCCTTTTCCAGAAACAGGCAATGGAAACAAGTACATTTTGGTAGCGATGGACTACTTTACCAAATGGGTGGAGGCGTACGGTATTCCTAACCAAGAGGCAAGCACAGTAGCTGACAAATTGGTCAAAGAGTTCTTCTGCAGATTTGGAATCCCCTTGAGCTGCATTTTGATCAAGGCCGAAACTTCGAGTCGAAGTTATTCCAGGAAGTTTGCAAAACATTGGGGATACGTAAGACCAGAACTACACCTCTGCATCCTCAGTCAGACGGCATGGTAGAACGAATGAACCGGACTATGGGAAAACACCTGGCCAAAGTTGTCTCTGACCATCAAAAGGACTGGGATGAATACTTGCATTTATTCACGATGGCCTATAGATCTTCGGTTCAAGAATCTACCAAGGAGACTCCATCCAATATAATGTTTGGCCGAGAAATAAGATTACCTTGCGACCTCGAGTTTGGGTGTAAGCCTGGAGAAGATGTAGCTGGGGGGGACTACGTTAGTAATCTCAAGAAGCAAGCTAGACTACATCCATGACAAGGTGCGTAATCAAATGCAGCAAGCAAGCGACCGGATGAAAATGCGCTATGACATCAAGGCCATTGAAGGAGGGTTTACCGCAGGAGATCTGGTATGGTTGTATAACCCCCAAAGAAGAAAAGGTTTCTCACCGAAGCTGCAGAGACATTGGGAAGGACCGTACGAAGTTGTGAAGAGAATAAATGATGTAGTTTACCGAATACGGAAGCTCCCCAGAGGAAAACCGAAAGTCGTCCATTTCAACCGGTTGGCTCCGTATGCGTCTTCGCAGAACAAAGAAGAAGTACGCCTCGTCGAGGTTCCGGCTAAGGAAAATTGCGAATTCCAAAAATTCATGAACACCTATGGGGGAACACACATCGCAAGGTTTGGCGTCACGCAGGAAGTTCATCAGGACCTGTTCACAGTCCCCGAGGAATACTCGCTTGCTCATTGTGTAGCAGCCGATTTACGTATGAGTAAGGGAATAGCAAGAGTATTCAAAAACAAATTTGGTCGGCAAAAGGAACTAATGGGACAGCAGCCCAGAATCGGGAAATGTTTGAGATTGAAGTCTGGAGGTCGGTTCATTTACTATTTGGTTACCAAGCAACACTCTTTCCAGAAGCCCACCTACCAGAACTTATGGACCTCGCTACATGGCTTGAAAGAAGATCTTCAGCGTTCCGGCGTTAGGAAACTAGCAGTTCCCAAGCTTGGTTGTGGACTGGATCTACTGAATTGGAGGGTAGTGCGAAGCATGCTTGAAGTAATTTTCCAGGGGGCAGGTATACAGATCCTAGTATGCAGTTTCTACCCAAATCGTGTCGAGCTCCCCGGCAAGACTATAGAATGCTATTTCCATCAAAGGGGCTACTGTAGAGAAGGAGCCGACTGCAGATTTCGCCACGGTCCTCTGAAGAACCCATGCGATCTGTTCTGGGACAGAACAGGCTTAAGGAGGGGACAGTGTGACAAGTACGGCCCTGTGCGCTACGGTCCGATCGAGAAGTTTCTGGAAACGCGTGGACGAGAATGATTCGCGAAGTTTCTAGACGGGCCCGGACTTAGCGAGAAACAATCGGCGTTATACATATAAGGAGCACATCGACGGATGATTCATTCAATCAGTTAGAGACGAGCGCCGAGTGAAAATAAATTTGTAGTGCATATAAATCAGTAGAAATAAATTGTACAGACTTTTGTTAGAATAAGTTCATTAGTTGTTAATCATTAGTGTTATAAGTAGTGCAAATAAATAGTTTAATTACCCCGGACGTTTTAATAACGAAGAAAACGTTACAGTATTTATGGATAACTGGTCTTAAAAACACTTTCTCTATTTCCGTCTCTAAAGAGTCAAGACCTCAATATCCACTTATACTTCAATATACTATTACGATAAGTTAAAGTAGCACAATAGACCTTAATGTCGTAGTGGACTGTAACACCTTTTTACCATAACTATATATCATAAATTTATATTGCCAAGTGTGATGATTAGTTTTCAATATCCATGTATAAATTTATTGTATTAACTATGTCCTATTGTTTTTTTAATCCAATGTTATCAAGTTATCAGGATATGTTAATAAAAGTTTTTATAGAATAGAACATGAATTTTATTCATAAATATTTGGTGAAATAATCTTTCTTGATAAAGAGTGAAACCTTATGCAATACAAAATACGTAAGTACACCTTCGTTCAGCTATCTGAATTCTTTTATAATCTCAAAGTTATTCATTCTTTCAGACCCAAAGAGCCTTCCTAATATTTGGAGTTGCTTCCAAATATCGGAAATATTCGCTTATGCTCAGAAAAACACTCTTCTCACTTTCCATTTTATTTTTTCCCCGCAAATTATCTCATGTCAGAACTAATGTTTATAAATCTCATCAACTCCCGTATACACGTGTAGTAGAGGGCGCTGCCTACCCCTGAATCTACAGTGGTTATACAGTCACTGTACTGAATCGCGAATATCTCGACATCTCGTCTCAGAAAAAAGAAACACAGGAGGAGCATAAGATCTGAAAGTGGGGACCGGGATGGTTCCCGCATATGGCTGACTTTTGTTTATGTAAGCAGTGGCGTAGTACGTATAAACTGCATTTTAATGGAAAAGGTATATGAGGTTGGGTTGATAAAGACTTGATTCAGTTCAGAAAAACAGTTTCGTATAAAATAACGCGATTTTAAAGCCATTCATTCTGATCGAAAATATGAATTAAAATAAAACTTGTGTACAAGTAGAATGAAAGGGCGATCATTAAAACTTGTACTTAATTTTTGAAAAGAACAAATCACATGCTTTGTTATTTTAAGTGAAATTTCCATTTTTGGGCTGCATACACTCCCCTTAAGGTAGTTTATTCTTACAGAACGTATTAAACAACAGTTCAATTACCAAATTAATTTCCAATTTTTTGGCATATATTTGTAAGCATGCAGAAGACTGCTTTGAACTGGAATTGAAAAAAATAAGAGGAAAAGCTCAGACAAGTTTTTATTGAGGAAACAATCATATATAATCATTCACAGTTATCTTCGATGAAATGAACATTTGTCCATCCCTTAAATACCAATGCCTGTAAACAGGTTTTGTATGCGCTTATTACAGTTTTGAAAAAAGATTCACTGCTACCAGTAGGTACAATATTATAAGAATGATATTCTTTGTTTTCATCAATTAAATCATTAGAATTTAGTTAAAATTCCAAAAAAAAATATTTGATCAGAAAAAAGAAGGGATAAATAAATATTGATGGTGATGATTAATGAGTGAAATATTAATTAAAAAAATGATAATAATCGAAAAAACATGACATAAAAAATCATTGACCTCTGAAAAGTATTAATTTTGTGTATTTTAACTTTCATCTTCTGTTTGAAGAAATTTAAATGTCGTTTTCTAAGTTTGTTCCGAAGATGAAGACCCTCCTTTTCCTGCAAGTCATTTAATTCTTTTAGAAAATCGAAATTGACATCTTCAACATTTACATCGATGAAAATTTTTTTTTCTTCAAAACAATTCCTTACTAATTTTATCATATAAGCAGGATCTGGTAACAGAAAATACAGTGAATTTTCAAATTTGAAATTGGCTGTTATATGCTGTCCATTGAAATGGCAATTCAGCAAATTACACATGCTGAAATTTGCTGCGCAACCGTCACAGGTTATATTCCTTATTTTAATTCCCACATTTTTCAGCAATATCAGACCTTGTTTCAAAATGGACAATTTTTGTTTGCTGTTGATACCTGAAATAAAAAAAATGGCCAATTGGTATCTTCCATGGCTCATTTAAGCAAACAACCATGAATACCAAAGCCTCTTAAGCAAGTTCCAGCAATCCCCATGCAACCCAGTTCCAAAGTCAACATAACCAAAATAATTAGAACCGACACATTCCACATGCTTTCTGATGGCCATATCATCGAAAAACCAAAGAACAAAAGAGTTCTCTCTCAGAGTGTTGAACTTTGGTTCTCAAAAAGTTTAGAGCCTCTGAAATAAACCCTGGTTTACAATCAATAGAAGAATACCATTTGCCTGAGGTTTTCAGATGAGGCAAACAATTATTAAATTTTTGACGGATATAGCTGTAAGCTTTGGGAGAAAAAAAAATGTAAGCAAACTGCGAAAGCTCTAACACTATGTTCATAAGTCTTTTTTACCCTCATGTTCCTGGTTCTCCTTCAAAGCCTTTCAATAATCAATTTATTGTCCCCAAAATGTTGGAGCATTATATTTTTATGCTCATCCAATAATAAGTTCTTATTTTTCAATTCCATTGTCAAGGATTTCAGTGAAGATAATTTTCGTCTCTGAGCCCAGTTGATTTTCTGTAGGTATTTGATTTTTCTGCTTTTCAAGCAGTTGATTTTCTCTAATTCACAAATTCTCCGCTTCAACATTTTCTTACGGGGCGAATCTTCTAGATCTGCCGAAGGTGTGTCTGAACAAGGTGGAGGGGTTTGTTCTCTAATTGAGATTCTAGGTGTCAATGGAAGTTTGGTTACAGATGAGGGACCAGCAATACCTGAAGATTCCGCAACAGAAAATAATTGATTGTCTGAGGTTATTTCCTCAATTCTAGAGTGCCTAGTTACAATTGGATTATATGTCCTCACCTGAAATAAATCAACAAGCTTACAAAAATGCATGTTTCAGTCAGTACATTCTGCTGGAGAACAAATACCCACATGTGAAATCGAATTAAAACAACAACCAGTAGGTCATTCAAGCAAAAATCCATACAAAAAACAAGAATAATGGTTCTAAAAATGTTTTACTTACATATTTTAAGCGATCCACTTTAATAGTTGGAGTAGCATTTGGACGTAGTCTAACTAGAAGTGTAGATGTTCGATCAAAACAATCCTCAGAAAAATGTTGTGAGCATAAAAAACTAGTAGTTTTTGGGATAAACTCGATGTCATTCACAAACTTAACCCATATTTTTCTCCTGTTTTCATCTTTAGGGAACCTGATATGAAGATAAGTATCAACAATTTTTTTAAACAGTGATGGTTAGTATGAATGTTTCCCTATAATGTAACATTATACCATTGTTTAAAGATGATAGAGATCTTTAAGCAATGATTATACATAATGGGAAATATTCTCGACATTACCTTATGTTACGCCAATGAGTACAATGTGATTTGTTGGTTAACCTCAATACAGTCGAATAAAAAATTTGATATTTCCTGATATTATAAATATATAAGCTTATTGAGAATGTAAAACACTTACTTGTGGAATGTTACTCCAGCATCCGTTTGTTTTTGGGTCTTAGAACAGCCACAAGATGCACAACTAACCATTTTGAATTCACTTCTTAGACTTATCTAAGATTCACTTCTTTCACAACTTTGACAACAAATGTTAGGTTATCTATCAGGAATGTTGGCAGAGAACAATTGGAATAACTAATTGATGAGTCTAAGATGGCCGTTCCCGTTCATAAAATTTTTCAAAGAGACAACCCGGTATGCTCCTTCCTGGTATTTTATATATCTCGTGAATCGTATGTTATTTATAACTTCATGTGAATACTTTCGATCATAACCTCACAATGTTATGTCAAATGTCAACTGTCATCTGTCAAATGTCATCTTTTCCATATGAGCTGTCACATAGAACAGAAACACAAAAATAATATGGGCAATTTTGGATTCAGTTATTTCCGCAAATATATTTATTACCCAAACAGAAATTCACAGATATTTCAGAAATATAGAGAAAAAATTAAAATGGACAACTCACGATTGATGCTGATCGTCAAAATCCGATTTACTTGACATTTCGGTAAAAATTCACTGTTCCACCAACTTGAGATGTTTACGGGCTTTTTGATCTGATAATAGCCTTCCATGTTATTATGCAAATTACACAGTAACTGTATACATCGCCATCCAGTGGCGATAATATCAAATATACTACCTTCACGACTACGCTACAGTGTCTAGATAAGAGCCATCAACCGCAGCGACACCTAGTGACCCTATTCAAAAGGAGGAAAAGCATTTCCTACATAAGCAAATTTTTCATCGAATTTGTCAGAGTTTCAATGAATTTTATAATAACCGTAGACGAACCCATAAATGAAGTTTCATAACAAACAGTCCATCCGATCTCGAGTTATAAATGGTGTAACCAACAACTTCGTTTTATATAGATATAAAGATTGTAAAAAATGTCCTACATTAATTTCAAAATGATCATTGATATTACTAGATAATGAAGTTTACCTGCTGTTGACAATTGTGCAGTCCTCAAATGTTTGTCTTCGGATTTCTAAATATGGAGACTTCTGTCCATCTAAATTTTTCAGTACCTCTTCAAAAATATCTTTTATTTTATTTTCTATATTAAAGCTAGTTCTTGCTGAAAAACAAGGACCATCTTCTGCTTCAACATAGAGGAACGAGTCATTTTTACACATTTCCTCCAATCCTGACAAAATTTTTTGATTTATTTCTGAAATTGATCTTAATGAAACTCTATCATTCCATAATGCCAACATGTTTATATTTGCTTTGTCATGCCCCACATAAGAATTTTGTATTATTTTGTAAATGCATATACAATCTTCAGATTCTTTAATAACATTGAATTTCATTAACGAATTATGTGTTGATCCCTTTGCTTCAGACAGAATGGATATTTCTTTATACTGAGCATAAATTTTCAGAGCTATTCCTAAAATCTCATTAGAATTCATGTTGTTGTCAAAAATTATACTCCTTTTCTTCATAATCTCTTGACTTAGATTTCCCATACTTTTAAGTGCATTATTCATAAGCATATTGGAGTCAACACACTCTTTGCTTAAAATATATTGGAAGATTTCAGAGCCATTATCGAATTTGTCTCCATCAGGATGACATCTTTCTGAGGTACGTTGGGGCACTAACTCAATAGTACTGTTTGCTTGTCTAGGGGAGTAATCTTGATTCTGAAACAGAATATTTTCCCAAAATTGAAGGAAAGTTTTCTCTTGAAATTATTCTAACTCACTTTATCTGCTTCTCCAGTGGATGTACCAAAACATTCTGTAATATTCTGAGATGTTTTTTGTTGATCACAGATTAATTCTTTCAAATACTCTTGAATTTCCGGTTCAGTTATTATAGGACTTGATACACATTCAAGTAATTCACAAGCAGTTATTGTGACTGATTTTTGAAATTCTAATACTGAATCATGAGAAATAATATTGATATTATCTAAAACATCGTTTGTAGTGAAATTGGTCACCTCATGAATTTGTGGGTTGTTTGGAATATTTTTTTCTAGATTGTCAGTTACAGCATCAATTTTCATTGCATAGCTATTTGTAGATTCTTTTTCATCAATATTCATTTGGAAACAACTTGACGCTAAAGATGACTCATATAATTCATGATAAACAATTTTTTTCTCAATATCCCCATGCTTCGGCAAATTTGAATTGTGTTCAGGAATTGTACCAAATGAGTTCCCACTTTGGATAAAACCTTGACATGAAGTTTGGGGAAAAATGTTTATGTGTGGTGAAGTTTCATTCAAATATTCTGATTTTCTTGACGGCGATTTCACTAGATAATTAGGTTCAGGAGTATCTGATATGTAACATGCATGACCATTATGTTTTTCAGTTTTTGTGACTGATTTTTGAAATTCTATTACCAAATTATGAGAAAGAATGTTGATATTATCTAACACATCAATTGTAGTAAAATTGTTCACCTTGTGAATTTGTGGGTTATTTGAAATATTTTTTTCTAGATTGTTAGTTACAGCATCAATTTTCATTTCATAGCTATTTGAAGATTCTTTTTCATCAATACTCATTTGAAAACAACTTGACCCTAAAGATGTCTCATACAATTCATGATAAACAATTTCTTTCTCAATATCCCCATGCTTCGACAAATTCGAATTGTGTTCAGGAATTATATCAAATGAATTCTCACTTGGGGTAAAATCTTGACATGAAGTTTGATGAAAAATGTTCAAGTGTGGTGACGTTTCTTTCAAATCTTCTGATTTTCTCGAGGGCAATTTCACTACATAATTATGTTCAGGAGTATCTGACATGTAACATGCATGACCATTACGTTTTTCAAATTGGACACTGATGTTTCCTTTCCATTTGCAGTTCTTTACTTTTTTACAAAAATGTTCAGAATGTTCTTTATTCGTTATATAATGTAAATTTCCAACATTATCAATCTTTTTCTTTTCAACCATTGATTTTCCATATTTTCTAAAGTATTGGTATAAATTGCTTTGATTACTCTTTTTATTCCTGGATGCAGATTTTATTCCATTTGATTTTCTTTTACTCGTAGCAGAATCGTTCGAACAAAGTATTTGGGTTGATGAATAACCAGCTTTCCTGTTATTCAAAAAATCCTGTGTCAAAAACAGTTCTATAGCAGAAATATCCAGTTCATTTTTGTTTGCACTTGCTTTCAATCCCCTACTGACCCAATCAGTTTTTAAAATGTTTTCTGGAAGATGAGTCATTTTTGTAAAAGGGTCGTGATTTTGGTTCATTTCAGAAATTGATGTCATGTTATTATCAGAGTGAAATTTTTCAGTTGTCGAAGGAACAGCACCCAAGAATGTTGATTTTTCAACTTCCAACTGCTTACTAATAGATTTTTGTTCGAACAAATTCAGAGAAATCCAATTTGATGATTTATGAGGTGATTTTTTATTAATGCATTTTTGTAAGGAAAAATACTCGGATATTTTCCTGGTGGTTTTGTATCTACTTGAACTTCCACCCGAATTCTGAGTACTTAATTGTAATGCCATGTTAATATCAAAGTAAGCATAAGGTTTTTTGCCATGTTTATTTGTTGATGAAAACTTTTTCTGCTTATTGAAGGATCCGGAATCCAAACTGATTGTGTCCAATGAATTTGTTTTTCCTTTATTGAGTTTTGTATTCATACATTTCTTACTATCATTTGAATAATTTATGATAGAACTTTGCTTTTGACTATTTTTAATTCCTCTCATACAATGGGGATTACTTAGACATGTTAAATTTATAGACTCATCATCATTACATTCTTTATTGAAAACTGATAAATTTTTCTCTCGTGTGCCCTTAGAATCAGATTTCTCCAAAAGCCATGATGGCTGTGAAATTTTAATGATTCTTTTTTCTCTACACTCCCATTCACAACTTCTAGTCAAATAATTCAAATTCCCATTCATGTCTCCACTGCTATTACATTCAAATGGATATTTTATTATTTTGGTTGTTCGTAATTCATTGTCATTTCAATTTAAAATAACCGCATAAAATAACCAAAAATAACCGAAAGAAAACCAAAGAGTAGGAAGTTCTTACCAGTTCTTAGTTTATCTATGGTTCCTCTTTCCTCTTCTCCTTAAACAATGCATTGTTTAAACAATGATATTGGCGAATCCAAAGATCAAAGGGCCAATATCAGGTTTAGCCGGTTTTTCTAATTCATTGACTAATGTTCTGTTCTGTTGATTTATGTCAATGACATCTATGAAAATAAATAGCCAGAGTAATAATTTATTAATTTTTTCAATATTTTATATCTCTGGGTAGACTACAGGTAGCCTATGGTCGACATTGTCGTTAGCCGTCTCTAACAACTCATTGATTTGTACAGTAATCAATAGAGGGCCCCAGGGTGACCGACCTGAGTTACAGTTTTTGTATGGTTACAGTGTCTAGATATCTACACTGTAACCCAGTATTAACATTAGTTTCATAGTTTGAATACTAGCAAATAGATGGACGTATACAGGGTCTTTCACGAGGAACCTCACCCATATTTATACGGGAAACTACTGAACGTATTTTCATGAAATTCAGCACTTATAAGTATATCACGATGCTGATGAAATCTAAAATATTTTCAAGGCATGAGCACCTCCGGTTTTTCCGGAAATTACGTCAACTTCCGTTTTTCAAATCAGAACACCATTTTTTTATTGCAGAAATAGATTCCTTAGAAAATTTCAAGTTATTTTGATGTAACATTTTTCAGTTTTGGTTGGAAAATTCTCTCTGAGCGGGAAAATTCGATATTAACTCAGAAAATATCCATTTTTTTTAGGGCAAGGGTGTGATGCATACACTCACATTATTTTTCAACGTAGATTCAATATCTGCCATAAAAAAATGGGGTTCTAATTTGAAAAAATTGATTTTTCACGATTTTGTCATCCCTAACTTTGAAGGCGATTTTTTCACCCCCTGTATCATGAATCGCGATTTCGATTTTTAAAGTGGATACATCAATCTTACATCTTGAAAAATCCCAAAAATGAAAATTTTCCATCCAAAAACCTCGAAGTTATTCTTGTTTCAGCGGAGCTCTATTTTCGATTTTTTTTTTCGAATTTTCCCGCTCAGAGAGAATTTTCCAACCAAAACTGAAAAATGTCACATCCAAATAACTTGAAATTTTCTAAGGAATCTATTTCTGCAATAAAAAAATGGTGTTCTAATTTGAAAAACGGAAGTTAACGTCATTTCCGGAAAAACCTGAGGTGCTCATGCCTTGAAAATATTTTAGATTTCATCAGCATCGTGAAATACTTATAAGTGCTGAATTTCATGAAAATACGTTCAGTAGTTTCCCGTATAAATATGGGTGAGGTTTCTCGTGAAAGACCCTGTATTGCAAATCATTACATAGTATAAAGCAAAGTCGATTTCGTTGTCTCTGTCCCTATGTCCCTATGTATGCTTGAATCCTCAAAACTACGCAACGGATTTTGACATGCTTTTTTTTTAATGGATAAAGTGATTCAAGAGGAAGGTTTATACAGGGTGTCCCGTAAAGACCACGTCAAACGAAAACGGAATGTAGATCAGAATGTGCTCTATCTAATGTGGAAAAATCGTTTATATGAAAGTCTCACAGTTTTCGAGATATTTGATGTTCTATGAAAATGTTGAATTTTTTGAATCAGTTTTTTCCGTAAATATTGTTGAATGATTACTTCTATTCATGCAATGAAAAATAGCACAAAATATTACACAGGGATTCTGAAAAAAAAAATTAAAATTCATGTTTTGAAGGAAGTGTTTTTTGTACTGAATTCAATCTGACGTGGTTTAAAAAAAAAGACACTAGACCTTTTCTGCATATAACGTTGAAAAGTTTCCCATTTTGTGAGGATTCCGAAAAGGTTAAATGCAGGTGATAACCTTCTTCAGAAAAAAAGATATTCCAATGTTTATCGAAAATGGAGCATTTCTGTGAGAAACTGATTTTTTCACCTTTTCCATAAATACTTTCATTTTGCACTTCCTGCTGAAAAAAATCAATCAACAAATCCATAAAATGTTATTGAGATGCCAATTGTCGAAGGAAGAGTTCCTGGGAGTCGTAAAAGTAGTGGCCGCAGGCACGTAGCAAGGGGGGGGGCTCGGGGGCCCAGATTAATCCTCCATAGCGTGCATTTGAATTTTCAGATCAAAGCAGAAATTATGGTCAACAACAATACTATGTTATTTCGCGTCAAATGAAAAAACTTTCAACAAATAAATTGAAAACGAATTTCAATTCAAATTTGGAAAAGAATAAAATACGTTAGAACTCTTTCGGTGCGTGAATTCAGTGAACTGATGTTTAAAGTCAATTGTAGAATAACAACTGACATTTCATGGGTAGTATGATTTTTGGAATTAATATCACATTTAGATGTTTTCTGCCCCACTGTGCGTCGGTCGCCCAGCACACTCTAGTCGTCATGTTAGGGAATATTTAAACCAAACATATCCTCACCGGTGGATCGGAAGGGGCGGTGAAATTTTGTGGCCTCCTCGTTCACCAGACTTAAATCCTCTTGATTTTTTACTGGGTTTTTTTGAAATATGAAATGTATTCGAATCCCATAAGAGATGAAGCACCACTAAGGGACCGCATTCGTACTTCCGTAGCAAAATAGCGGGGAGAAGTTTGTATGGTTTGAAAAGGTCATTTTTCAATAGATAGTTATAGTTATAGTAAAAAGGGGTTACAGTTCACTGCGACCTTAAGGTCTATTGTGCCCCCTGACAGAGCTGTTATCATCGCGCTTCCTACAGCTCGCCCTCCAGTTCCAGAGATTTGATGAAATCCAGAATCTGGGACGGCTTCAAGGAGGATAACTCCCCACTTCTACAAGTTTCTTGTCCAAAGCACTCTTTTCTTTGGCTTGCAATGGCATAGCATTCCGTAACCAGGTGAATAGGAGTTTCTTCCTCCTCCCCACAGAATCTACACTCATCAGTGTCTGATAAACCCATTCTCAACAGATGCTTTTTTAGGCGACAATGTCCTGTGAGAAAGCCAGTGAGTAGGTGAAGTTGGTTTTTACTGAGATCCAGATATTTTTTGGATCTAACAGTTTCAAAGTTCCGGAGGAACTTTTTGGAGTGATCCATCCCTGGGAGATTCCGCCAGAGTTTTTCTCTTTCGGTTTTCTCCTTCAGCATAAACTCCTTCTTATAGGTGCATTTTCAATAGATGCAGGGCATGTATTAGCGAAGGGGGTGGTCATTTTGAGCATTTGCTCTAATAAGAATCCTGAATTTTCATTATTGATATTTTTATGAAGTTTCTTCACAAATGTTGAAGGTCCTGTGCGTTATTACATTATATCATTGCAATGAATGAATAATTTCACTTTATAAGTAATTCAAGGACTAACTGACATTTTTCAAGAGAATTATTCAATATATTACAGCAGAATCTGCAAAATGAAAGGATTTGTGGAAAAGGTGACAAAATCAGTTTTTCACAGAAATGCTCCATTTTCGATAAACATTCAAATATCTTTTTTCGTGAAGAAGGTTATCACCTGTATTTTACCTTTTCGGAATCCTCACAAAATGGGCAACTTTTCAACGTAATATGCAGAAAAGGTCTAGTGTCTTTTCTTGATACCACGTCAGATAGAATTCAGTACAAAAAAACACTCCCTTCAGAACATGTATTTTAATTTTTTTTTCAGAATCCCTGTATGATATTTTGTGCTATTTTTCTTTGCATGAATTGAAGTGATCATTCAACAATATTTACGGAAAGAAAAATGATTCGCAAAGTATTTAATTGTAGCTTCCGCAAGAGAGAAAGCATTTGAAGTGTAAAAATTCAACATTTTCATAAAACATCAAATATCTCGAAAACTGTGAGACTTTCATGTGAACGATTTTTTCACATCTGGTAGAGCACATTCTGATCTTCTTTCCGTTTGACGTGGTCTTTACGGGACACCCTGTATGTATGATACTTGCATAATATTGTGGAGAAACACTGATAATTTACAGGTTTCTAATGTGATGTGAATAACTATGTATTTTTATAGTTTTGGTCCATGTAATAAGGCACGAATTGAATTTTCGTAAGATCCTTCATCTGTTTCTTTATTATGGATAGCATGCATGCTATCATACGTTTCGCGGACCTCTGCATCTGGCCATTTTCTCATAGAAGTCCTTATATCTTCGTAACCATGATAACTACGTAAAAATGTTTTAAATAAAAAATGTGTAAAATTCAAAAAGGAATTAATTTCTGGTAAGAAAAATAGGTAGTTCAATTTGAAATACCAAAGCTGATGGTCACTTCCGGTATAGCCGGAAGTGCGATTTCGATGAAAATATTTTAGCATGATTCCTCCCTTTGAAAAACGGCCGTGTGCCAAATTTCAGAAATCTTGTCCTTATAGAAGCCGAGAAAAGTCTAATGCACGGATTATTATGATAACCCTGTATTGTATATTTATTGAATTTAATTCACTGTTGTCCAAATTGATAACTTGAACATTCACTTAAGTAGGAAGTGCCACTTCATCATAGGTTGGATTTTTTGTTTTCAGAGAATCGAAAAAAACTGATGAAAGTTCTCGGTCATCTTCGTAGCTGCTTCTCGAAGCATTTTTTAAATACTGTGAAACACAAATTGATTTCAAATTGTTTTTAACTTGCACAGCATTAGGCACAATCTGTTTGCTCCTCAAAACGCTAAACAGGTTTTCCAGACAGTCCAGAGAATATCAACTCGTTAGGACCAATTCGTTATGGTATCATTGGTCCACTTCATAAGTTTTGTACTTTTGCTCATTTTCTTCTTTTTCAAAACTAACAATTGGTCTTCGTTGAATAAGTAGGCCAACTGATCACACTGAGTAGGTACAGGGTGGCCAGATTTCGATGATTTAGTACTACAACTCCTTAACTATAAGAGATAGAGAAAAAGTAATATACATGTCATGTTCTCTTTTTTCGAGAAACCGAAATTGCTGAAAACCCGAAGTTGCTACGGCGTCTAGTTTCCGAGCTACAGGGCGATTCTGGTATTTGGCCAATTATTATAATTGTCTATAACTTCCGTATTACAGAATCTACGCTCTCGAAATTAACACATCTTTAGAGCACTTTTTTTACTGCTTTCCAGCTGTGCTATTGGATTTTTTGTATCTGCTCAAATTTCCGAGCTATAACAAAAAATTTTTTTTTTTCAAATGGAAACCATAATGGGAAGTGATATTTCCGAATAGATCTTTCTTCAACGATTTCAAAAATATATATCATGTTATACTTCCGACTTCACTATATATGGAAAATTTCGAAAAAACACTTTTCGTTCAACAAAATCCAAGCAGGCTTTGATTCACTTCCATCAAAACTGGGACGGTCATAGAATTTCATGTCTTATTTATTTTCACCTGTCAAATTCAATTCAGTTTCATCATTGTTGTATCGTCTGGCCCTTCTTATATTCTTATAAGGTCATAGAATTCGATATCTCACATTTATTGTAAGCTGCGAAATTGATTCAGGAAATAATATTAGCTTTATTAATACTCAGACCAATAGAGGGGCTTCGCGAAACTTGTTGATTCTAGTAGGATTTCTCTGCTAAATTGAAAAATGAAAAGCATTTGAATACTTATGTAGTTATGTAACCCGTTGATAGCAATAATTAATGTTTCCATGAGGGGCAAAAAAAAGCTCCTTCAAGAAAAAATATAGATTTATTTGAAAAAAAGTATTTTCACAACAAATGTTCAAATCGTTGTCCATTGGAGCGAGTCATTGGAGGAAATACATATGTAAATTGCATGATGTGATATAAATAAGAACTTTAGAAGCGCCAGACGATGCAATGATGAAACTGAATTGAATTTGACAGGTGAAAATAAATAAGACATGGAATTCTATGACCGTCCCAGTTTTGAAGGAAGTGAATCAAAGCCTGCTTGGATTTGGTTGAACGAGAAGTGTTTTTTCGAAATTTTCGATATATAGTGAACTCGGAAGTATAACATGATATATATTTTTGAAATCGCTGAAGAAAGATCTATTCGGAAATATCACTCCCCGTTATGGTTTCCATTTGAAAAAAATTTTTTTTTGTTATAGCTCCGAAATTTGAGCAGATACAAAAAATCCAATAGCACCGCTGGATAGCAGTAAAAAAGTGCCCCAAAGATGTATTAATTTCGAGAGCGTAGATTATGTAATACGGAAGTTATAGACAATTATAATAATTGGCCAAATACCAGAATCGCCCTGTAGCTCGGAAACTAGACGCCGTAGCAGCTTCGGGTTTTCAGCAATTTCGGTTTCTCGAAAAAAGAGAACATGACATGTATATTACTTTTTCTCTATCTCTTATAGTTAAGGAGTTGTAGTACTAAATCATCGAAATCTGGCCACCCTGTACAATTGGGTTTTTTTTGGTACTCGCTTCAACTGTCTTTTTGCCTGCCTCAAAGCTTTTTTGTACCGTGGAGTGGAGCTCTCCTCTTCTCTTTTGAGTACAGTCTTTCATACTTCTTCAATTTGCTCAGTAGTTCTGCGTTTTCACAGTTTGACAGGGCCATCAATCCTATAGCAGGTGTGCAGCGCGTGCCCCGCACGCGGGCGGACAAATTCAAGGGGCGGCCGCAGGCCGCCTCCTTTATATGTCAGTTTTTGAAAATTATGATATTCAACAAATCTTCAACAACAACAAGAAAAAGTAGGTACGGATATACTCCTTCTTGTATAAATTATGAGGAAATATTATGCTGGGTGTTGAAACAGGGCTTAAAAGTGAGCCTCAATAAAACCATGAAATCTCATTTTTTTCAAATGGAAACCATATAATTTTGTAATTCCGATGGATTGCTCGTGAAAAAGTAGTTAGGGTACGCCAAACATTTCATGTATTTAAAATCATTAGTTTTGCCGTTATTGAATAAAATTCGAATTTAACGACAGTGTTATGATTCTCTTTTTTGTTTCTTTATATTTCGAATGAAATTTAATTTTGAATCTAACAAATTAAATGAAAATTTAAATTTTGTTTTTCCCGGTCATTCTCTTTCTCAATTGAGGATCCAACTTAAAATCAAAAATTTAGATTCATACAAACTTTATTTCTACTCTCAACTTTCTTATTCTAATTCATAAAACACAACTTATTCTATCTCTAAATAAAAAATCAAACTCACTTATTATCTATTTAAATTGTCCATAAATCTACTTCAATCCTGGTTTCAATTTTATTCAGTCGCACTCATACGTCGATCATTTCTTCTTATATCAATCTTTTCAATTCAGCACTCGTACCTTTCGTGTTCTTTCTTGTTGTATCTCTCTTAACAGCTCACTATTTCATATAATATTCCAATTTTCCTTTTAATGTTGTTTTCAATTCTGATTTATCTCATTTATATCCATTTACCCTTAATTTTTCACAATTTTTCTTCTGACTTTTCTCTCTGATGTTTCTTCTCTAATTCAATTTTTCGTCTCCCCGGTTTCCATATTTCAAAAACCTTCCACATCCTTGATTTCCCTAATCTAATTCTAAACTATTCACAGAATCCTTAATCTATGTATAAACTTCAAAAATGATGTTTCTGAATCTTTCATTTTTAACTTTAATTTTGGCCTCATTAAATCGAAATTAACTTTGAATTTTGTGAAACATATTTTGAACCATAACAAATCCCCTAAATTTTGTTTAAATTTGAATAATTTGGAAAATTATGCAAATTAAAACTAATTTTATCAAATCTCTTGATTCATCGTTCTTATACTAAAAATACTTTCTATAATATATATTCCTTTTTTTTTTTTTTTTTTAATTTTGATTTCTTTTTCTTCCTCTTCTTCCATTCCTCCTTTTCTTTCTTTTCTTCTTATTCTTCCTTTTCTTCTTTTCCTTCCATTCCTTCTTTTTCTTCCTTTTCTTCTTCCCCTTCCTTTTCTTCTTTTTCTTCCTTTCCGTCATTTCCTTTCTTCTCTTCTTTTTCTTCCTTATCTCCATTCTTTTTAAATATTTTGTGACATTTATTTCCACCTTTCTATTCACCCCATTCACAATTTCTTCTCTGTTGTTTTCTTTTTCTTTTCTTTCTTCATTTTCTTCAAATATTTTGTTGCTTTTTTCTTTATTTTATCTTCAGCAATATCCATTTGTGTTTTTACTTCATTATTTGTTTCATTGGTTTTATCTTCATTATCCTCCATTTCTGTTAGATTTTCTCTTTTCTCATTTTTTAGTGCGTCCTTTATATCTTCTACTATTGCTACTACATTATCACATTTTTTGTTTTGTTCATCTATTTTTGTATTCATTTCTTCTAGTATTTTTAAAATTTTATCCAATTGGCTTTCCTGTAAATCTTGCTCATTTGTTATTCCTTCCTCTTCAGTTACTGTTTCTTCATATTCCATTTTATGGTTGGTCATGGTTTTTTTTTTTATACGGAATATACAATATATTATTTTCTTTACATCCGTAGAATCAAGAAACTTGTTAAAACTCTTTTATACTATTAAATTTTGAATAATAAAAAGTTTTCAGCCCCACGTTGGGCGCCAATTGTTATGATTCTCTTTTTTGTTTCTTTATATTTCGAATGAAATTTAATTTTGAATCTAACAAATTAAATGAAAATTTAAATTTTGTTTTTCCCGGTCATTCTCTTTCTCAATTGAGGATCCAACTTAAAATCAAAAATTTAGATTCATACAAACTTTATTTCTACTCTCAACTTTCTTATTCTAATTCATAAAACACAACTTATTCTATCTCTAAATAAAAAATCAAACTCACTTATTATCTATTTAAATTGTCCATAAATCTACTTCAATCCTGGTTTCAATTTTATTCAGTCGCACTCATACGTCGATCATTTCTTCTTATATCAATCTTTTCAATTCAGCACTCGTACCTTTCGTGTTCTTTCTTGTTGTATCTCTCTTAACAGCTCACTATTTCATATAATATTCCAATTTTCCTTTTAATGTTGTTTTCAATTCTGATTTATCTCATTTATATCCATTTACCCTTAATTTTTCACAATTTTTCTTCTGACTTTTCTCTCTGATGTTTCTTCTCTAATTCAATTTTTCGTCTCCCCGGTTTCCATATTTCAAAAACCTTCCACATCCTTGATTTCCCTAATCTAATTCTAAACTATTCACAGAATCCTTAATCTATGTATAAACTTCAAAAATGATGTTTCTGAATCTTTCATTTTTAACTTTAATTTTGGCCTCATTAAATCGAAATTAACTTTGAATTTTGTGAAACATATTTTGAACCATAACAGGTTGAACCTATCAGGTTTATCAAGATAATTTTAAGGAAGGCTATGTCTACAGTAAGAATATGCCAGTTTCAAACTTAAATTTTTTTATTAAGTCATCATCAATTATTCGCTCTGTTTATTTGTCACATTCGCCGCAAATAAAGAACATGCTTTTAATATATTTATCATTTTACTGTACCTTTTTATTATTGCATGTTCTGCAGAGTGCTTGATCAATAAAAATAAGTTATAATGAAAATTCCTAACATAGCCTTTGAAATAGACGAGCATACCGCTGAATTTGACAGAGCCAAACCCGGCTTCAGTCGTGAAATTCTGTCAAATTCAGTGGTATGCTCGTCTATTTCAAAGTTAGGCTATGTTAGAAATTGTCATTATTATATATTATTGATCAACCACTATGCAAAACAAGCCATAATGAAAAGGTACACTTAAATGATATATCAAGTCTGTTCTTCATTTGCGGCGTATGTGACAAATAAACAGAGCAGATAATGAATGATAACTAAATAAAAAAATTTCAGTTTGAAACTGACATATTCTAACTATTGACATATCCTGCTTGAAACATTTTCTTGATAAACCTGATGTTTAGTTACTCGTTAAATTGAATTTTATTCAATAACGGCAAAACTACTGATTTCAAATACATGAAATTTTTGGCACACCCTAACTACTTTTTC
Organism: Adalia bipunctata; assembly: GCA_910592335.1. NCBI lineage: Eukaryota > Metazoa > Arthropoda > Insecta > Coleoptera > Coccinellidae > Adalia > Adalia bipunctata. The sequence goes on along the minus strand of OU342950.1, from coordinate 47,262,056 downwards.
ACGAGCAATCGATCGGAATTACAAAATTATACAGAGTGTAACAGCCGAATGGAATAAATTCGATAACGAATTAATGAGGGGTGTTAGGAAAAACGCTCGGACACGTCGTTTTGTAATTTTAAATGCGCATATTTTTCGAGAAAATAAAATTATATAGGGTGTTTCATGCGACCGTGACCAATACCAACTTTCTTATTTCTTACTTATATCATTTATTTTTTGGATTCTTCAGATAATTCTAGACATAATTCATGTACAATGTTCTATACCTATCTTCAACTTTTTCGGAAATATTAAGTGTTATCAGATTTTTTTAAAAAATCAACAATTTAAATGAAAATTATTTCATTTCACAAATTCGATACATTACACTCAATACTATTTTCCCATTTACCTCTTGATATGAAGAAAGTAAGCAAAAACCATTACTGAGAAGACATGTTGAGTAACGTTAGAAGACAATTCTACACCAGATTAGCATGTTGCCAAGACGTTTGCGGCGAGCATTTTGAACATTTCCTACATTGACATTGATGTTTTTTTTTGTGTTTCTTTAATAATTAAGAACTAATCAATATTAATCATTAGGTTTCAAGTGTAATGTACCGAATTTGTGAAAGAAAATAGTTTTTATTTAAAACGTTGATTTTTGCAATAAATCTGAAAACACTCAATACTTCCGAAATGGTTAAAGATAGGTATAGGACATTGTGCATGAATTGTGTCTAGAATTCTCTGAAGAATCCAAAAAATAAATAATATACAGCCTATACAGGTGGTTGCATTCGAAATAAGAAAGTTGGTATTGGCCACGGTCACATGGAACACCCTATATAATATTATTTTCTTGAAAAATATGCGCATTTAAAATTACAAATCGACGTGTCCGAGCATTTTTCCCAACACGCCCTCATTTATTCGTTATCGAATTTATTCCATTTGGCTATTACACTCTGTATATGAAAACATTTTTATTTTTTCATGAGAATCTACAGTTGACCGTTGATGGTAAGAACCGAATTGTGCTTGAAAAGAAATATTGACGTCAAGAAATATACAAATTTACTGTAGTTTTCGAAACGGCATTCTGAAGGTTACCAGCCTTGAGAGTCAAAAGTTTTCAGTAAAGGAAACATTGCAGATTTTCTGAAAGAAGCTTTCGATTTAATGAATAAGGTAGCTCCGATCGTTGGAGTGGCTGGAGCTTGCCGAAAAGGTGAACTGACTCTTCTTAGCGTAGGAAATGTAGTATTTCAGGATGGATTTGCTAAAGTAACCATAAATATAGGTATAGAACAACATAGTTGAAATAGGTTAGACCCAAACTGATTCTGTATTTTTCACAATCAATGGCTAAATATAATTTTCATCAACAGTTGCGAAATATTTTACTTTTCGTAACCAGTTGCAAAAACGTAAAACATTTTTAAATGTCGATGTGTTTTGAAAAGTGTCACTTTAAATGTCGAAATAAGAAAAAAGATATTATACAATTGACAAAAGGAACTTGAAAATGAAATTCGTAATGAATTTTGCATATAAATCAAAAATGGATCTTTCGCCTCATTTCGTTTCATTACTGAAGAAATATCTGTATTATAAATCCGAGTAAATATAATAATAATAATAATAAAGTTTATTTTCAGAATCATCATCCACAGATAACAAAATGAAAACAAGTCACAAAAACAGTATTAAGGATATTCAATAAAGTAACTAATGAATATGTAATTTACAACACACTTCAAATTCATCAAACGAATATGGTTCACAATTCAGTATCAAGGAGAATAGGGCTTTACGAAATGAGTTATAGTCTGATAAATTTCTAATGATCTTTGGAAGAAGATTGTACAGTTTGATACACATATATAAGGTGCTCCGTTCAGTATTTGAGTATTTATGAATGGGATAAAAATATTCATGAAATCTCCTAGTTGAGTTATTATTTTTATAGAGTTCGAAATAACTACTATGTTTGCGAAAAAATAATAGGATTCTATAGATATATAGCCCTGGCAATGTCAAAATGTTATTCAGTTTGAAAATGCTCCTACAAGATGATCGAAAACTCATACTGAAAATTGTTCTGATCGCCTGTTTTTGAGCAACAAAGATGTGTTGAGCCTGTGAGCTAGAGCCCCAAAAAACAATACCGTAGGATAGAAGTGACTGGAAACTAGCAAAATAAATGGTCTTCAATATATTAATATCTACTCTAGTCTTGATAGCTTTCAGTGTGTATATCACTGAGTTCAGTTTCGGTACCAGTGTATCACAATGTTGATTCCAATGTAGATGTCTGTCAATCGTTATTCCCAAAAGTCTTGTACTTGCGCTGGTTGGTATATTAATGTTATTCAGGTTGATGCATTCAGGGTATGCCACACTAGACCTATTACTCGAGAAGAAAACCACATTTGTTTTCTCAGAATTCAGTGTCAACGAATTACGGGAACACCAGTCATTGACACTTGAAAATGCCGTCCTCAATCCAAATGACACAGATTCTAGTTGGTGGGATGATACTATAACATTCGAGTCATCAGCATATAAGTAGGAATCTATTTCTAAATCTAAATTATTAGCTTCTTGTACAATGGCAAGTTCCTCTGCTAATACATCTGGCAGATCGTCATTGTAGACTATAAAGAGAATGGGTCCCAAAATAGTGCCTTGTGGTACTCCATCCGTTATTGATATTTCGGATGATAGAATTTTCTTCTCATTCGAATTTAATATTACCATCTGTTTCCTATTCTCCAAGTAACTCTTAAGGAGCTTAAGTGGTGTACCCCTGATTCCCCTCTCTTCAAGTTTCTGCAGCAGTACCTTGTGGTCAACACAATCGAACGCTTTAGAGAGGTCCACAAATAATCCTGCTGGCATGCTATCATCTTCAATTAAAGAGAATATCCTCTGCGTGAACTCAAACACTGCTGTTTCAGTGCTTTTTCCTCTTGTGAACCCATGCTGGCTACTAGATAGGATCTTGAATTTTTGGAAGAATTTCAACATTCTGTTCGCAATAATTTTCTCAAAAATTTTAGCAAAGGTTGTTGTTAAGCTAATCGGTCTGTAATTGGAGAAATCATTTGGGTTACCTTTTTTGTAACAGGGCTTCACCAGCGTTATCTTTAATGCATCAGGAAATTGTCCAGTTTTAAAAGCTGAGTTGATAATGAAACAAAGTGGTGTTACTATATTTGAAATATGTTGCTTTATTACGTTGATAGGAATTTCGTCGAATCCTGAAGAAAATTTATTAGGCATTCTTTTTAACGTTTGCAAAACCTCATTCTCGTCGACCTCAAACAAGCAAAAAGATTTGGATGTATTTTTCTTTTTTGGATACTGATGTGGTTTGAAACCTGAACACATGCTAGATGCAACTCTGGAGAAGTGATCATTGAAGTCATCTGCTAATTGAGTCATACAATTGTTAGCTTGAGGGAGTTTAGAGAGAGGCTTTTTATTTCGTTTTGTGACATCCCTCACAATGTTCCACACTGCTTTAGTTTTATTACTAGCTTTATCTATAATTGTATTATAAAAATTTCGTTTTTGAGAGCTCTGCAAGATATCATAAGACCTTTTAACCTTATTATAATTATTCAATAATTCAGGTTTACTTCTGGAAAGTAAAAACAATAAGTCTAATTCATTTTTCAGTTGTTGGACTTCCCTGCTCAGTTTTAACTTCCTCTTTACATTTGACTTAATAGTTATGAGTGGAAAAGCTCTGTCGAAACTAGATTTGAAGTTTCCAAAAAATAGATCCCACATTTTGTTGACTTCATTCTCAGGAAATTGGTATAGATCAGACCAATCAATATCCCCCAATAGTTCCCTAAATATTAGATGGTTTTCTTCCCTATATTGTCTGACAAGTTTTTTAATAGACTTTGAACTCTTCGAATGTATTTTGCTCCCGAAAACAAACTTCTGACCTGAGTGATCCGATAGATGTTCCTCAATGACTGTAGTTTTCCCATCGACGTTTGTGATAATGTTATCTATACACTTTGCAGTGGAGGTTGTTCTTCTAGTTGGTTCAACTGTTGTCACTTTCAAATTAAATGTGTCTAGAATTCCTAGAAAAATTTTTGATTCATTAGATGGGATCAAAATATCTATATTAAAATCTCCTGCAATTATCAGGTTAACATTCTCAATGAGACATTGATCAAGTAATGCTGACAACTTTTCAAAGAATACACTGAAGTTAGGTGAAGTACTTGGTCTGTAAATACATACAATTAAGTATTTAACTCCATCAATAACCAACTGAGTTGCACAACATTCAACACAATTGAGTACACTTAACAACTTAAAATCAAGTCTTTCAGAGTATTTGATACCTTTTTCTATGAAGATTGCGCATCCACCATGTTGACCTTTATTCCTACAGCATGATGATGCCAATGTGAATCCATCAGGGACATAGTTGACAAGTTCCTCTTCGGTTTTCCAGTGTTCGGTTACGCAGGCTATATTAACTTGATGAGTCATCAGTACCCGTTCTAGCTTCAAAAACGATGTTCCAATTGCCTGAATGTTCTGATGGAATAGACATATACTTCTATCTATCGATCCTTCTGTTCTAGGGGTTTCCGAAAAAAATTTCGGAAGCTGAATTCCCTTAATGTGACTCCAACAGGCCAAAAATTGGGATCGTTCAATAAATCAAAAAGTCCATCATCAGGAATACCCACGCTAAAAGCAGAATTCTCACCTTTTGTTGGTAGTTTTTTTACTTCCATCCTTTCACTCCCTTGTAAATCCGAAAGGTAGTCTTTAATATCAGTCTCAGAAACGTCTGGACCAGCAATTCTCCCCACATATATCCACTTCTTTCGTATAGCTCCCTTGACTTTTGTATTCACTTTCGATGTTCCGGTGCATGTTATCATTTTCATTTTCCTTGTATTACTAGAATTGGTAGAACTTTGTTTATTTTCTTCTGATTGGTTTACTTGTTGTTTTCCTTTATTTCTCTTGTTTACGATTGTGGACCATAATTTTTCTTTGTTATTATCATCGTTTATATTTGTATCCTCTGTATTTACGTGCGTTACTGCTTTCATTGACGTTGCAGAACCAGAAACTGACGGAGTTATGACAGTTGGTGACTTTTCTGTTGCAGAATTCTGAATGTCAACCGATAGTGTTGGTTGGTTCAATGAAACTTGTTTACAGTTTTTTTGTACGGTATTTTTGTTTTCTAGATATCTTATCTTATCATTTAGTAGTTCATTATTCTTCATTAATATGATATTTTTGTTTTTGACTTCTTCCAATAACTCATTGAGAAGTTTTACTTGCATCTTCAAATATTCGTTGTCCATGTTTCCATCCATGGTAGGCGTTGTTATGGATCTTGATGTATCCTCAATTTCCGAAATCAGTACGTGGGTACAAATCGACGATGGTGATTTTTTCGATTTGCTCCAGCAGGATTTATGCAAGGATGAACCACATTTTGCACAATTCAACGGGTCCACCACTTTTTTATTGCAGTAGTTACATATAAGATCTTGTTTAACTTCATAGTTTTTTAACTTATTCGCAGAGGGCTCACATTCGTCGTCCTCACTCGACGACATCTTAACGACATCTTTCCTAAAACTTCCTAAACTTCCTAAAATTCCTAAACTTCTCAACTGTAGAACCTACAAGGCACAAGCAAGACTCTCGTAACGTTAGAGAACTGATGATAGGTTTGCACCTTTGAAGTATTCAGACTATACTCTGTCTTGATTGAAACTTAGCAATTTATTTAGGGTCCCAATTTTTATTTGCACAAGGACTTTGACCACATTCCAGTCCGTTGACGAAAGTGGAGAAAAGAAAAACTTTTATGTTATGACAACTATATCGATGTGTATTCTCCATTATATTTCAGATTTGAAGAGTTTGAAATATTCTTTTTGCATAAGTGAAATGAAAAAATTAGTTGAAAACGAAAATAGTATATTATAAGAATTGAAAGTGCATATGTTTTTTACGAGTAAAAAAAGGCACTTTTAGTCCGTATGATTACAGGGTGTTTGGAGGGTGAGTAGCCTTAGGTAAATGGTGGATAGGTGATGCTCTTTGCTACTTTTTGCGCCTAATAAAATAACATTTTGCCCAAAGTTGAAGGTGTTATAATTTTTTTGCCATTTTCCTGGAAATTTTTCTCATTAAAATCTTGAATTTTTTTAAATTTAATGCTCGAGCGGTAATGTAAGTCATAACACAAGCAGATTAATTTTGCATTAATATATGGTATTGTTGGTAAATATTGATTGTCAAGTAGACGTCAGTAGACTTCAAATTTCAATTAGAGAGCTCAAATGCAATTTCTTTTAGTCCTAGGATTAAAAGTGCTGCTAAGCAACGAGCAAATTTTTGTACGGTAAGGGAATTGATTGCTTTTACACCTGCAAATAGTACAAAAATGTCAACATTTTTGATGGTTGGAGAAAAATAATGTTTCATACAAATACCAATGCAATGAAAAAAAACCTTCATGTTCTATTGAAAATTTCAATTCATCACTGACTGAGATAAATTACCAATTTTTGAGCACTCGCTCCACAAGAGGGCTACATCATTTCCTCACCATGCCTATATTGTTAGAATTTTGAGCCGAGAACGATGTCAATCGACCTGGTTGGCCAAATTAAATTCTGTACATCCGCCCGGCCATTATAGAATTTTTTTTCCTGATGGTTTCAAAACTGCAGATTTGATCGAGACGAATTGAATAGCTTCTTATCAAACCTCATACATCATGCAGTATTTAATTTTATTAGATATTCCTATTTTGGCGAATTATCATGCTTGGTGCCCAATTTTTGAAGCGAAATTATTTCGAAGTGAATATTACGAAGATATTCCTTGCATTATATTTAGAAATAAAAGTTCCATAAAGATGGGACCGCAAACGTTCGTATTCGAAATACGCGGTGTACCAGGTTCACTAGGGAGGTTTTGAACGGGTGAAGTGGACTTCATCAGTATGACCTGTTAAATTCCCTTTTTCTGAGGATCTCGAGAGAACCGTTCAGAACTGGTTTCTCGAAATCGGTAACAAAATTATAAGACACTGTAAGGTTTCGTAACAACAAAACTTCTACAATTTTTCAAACTAACAGTGGGTCACCAAATGAATATCTGAAGCAAAAAAGAGGACAGTATATTTCAAAAAAAATATCACCCTGTAGATTGGCAATCGAAATTGGCATGTCACCGGGTGTGAACTCTAAAAACAGATATCATGAGAGGAAAACTTGAAAAATTCAAAACTTTAATTCAGTGTATTCAGAAAACGAAACGTGTGCGATCCCATGTTTGTGGGACATTTTTTCATTAAAATTATTCAACGAATCTTTCGTTTTCATACCCCCAGTTTAGGAAAACTGTACAATAGTTCTGTTGAAGGCCAATCCAATTTTATGTGCGTCAGGTTTTGATGTGGATTCTGATAGTCAATCCAATCGAGTGATTTGTGGATAAGCTATTCGTTTGGTGTGCAAAAGAGTATTCAAATAAGTGTGGATATTGAAGGCTCGCTGTACCAGAAACCGTTACCTAATCGATGTCATTTTCAAGAAGACCAGTTTTCTCTTTCTCATACTGATGAAGCCACAATTAAAATCACAACCCCAAACTTTTGCATCAAAGTGGCATCCAGCGGCGGACCAACGATCAGATAAGAGAACCAGGACCACCCCGTTCACACGCAATCGAACTACGATACTCCGCTATACGAAGAGGGCATCTGGCGACCTCCAACTGAGCGAATTTGTTCGTTGAGAGTGATATTTTGTTGCACATTCGAGTGCGATTTCAGGGAGATAAGCAGTTCAATACGGCAAAACCGACCTTCAGATCAATAGAACCAAATTTTTTGAAGATTTTGTCCGCCTTTGAATCATCGGTCGAAGTGTATGTTTGCAACATTTCACGACAATTTTTCGAGTTGTTACAGCAGCAAACAAAAAATACAAATTGCTTATTCCAGAAATTTTGGGTGGTTCGGGATCTCAACATACACTACCACTACACTGCCACACAAGATGTGTCGTAGTAATTCAGCTCCGTGATAATTCAGATTCGTGAAATAATGGAGGGTAAACAGATAAATAAAACACTTGATTGGACACAGAGGTGCAACAGGTCTTTATTGCAGGATTCATTCTGTTAGGAAAATTTTATAGGGTTTACCTCTGTATTGTTTTTTCTTTAAATACTCTCGTGAACTGTGGAATATCTAACCAGAGCTGGAACTAGGATTCTAGCGCCAGAGGGGAACTTTTAAAATGCAGCCTTGGGGATATTTATTTTTCAATAAATAAATTCATGTTTTACATTATCGACTCTCATCTTTTTTCATATCGAAAAAAGTTTTGTTTTTTCATTCAAAAAAAGTATTTAATAATAGCACAAACATAAGAATTAAAGATTAAGAAAACGTGAGATATTTCATGATATTTGTTCATTTACGAACAAAATCATTCATGCATAATAAGATACAATAAAACTTTTTGATCTATATAACCTAGAACGCGTTATTTTTTAGAGAAAAAGACGTGTCCATAACGCTGATGAACTATGTAATACTTCTTCTTCTTCTTCTTTGTGAAGACCTTTTGGTCTGTTTTTTACTATGTAATACCTACAATTAATACCAAACAAAAAATACCCAGATTTTCGGATTTATTTTTTATTTATTAAAAGTTAGATTGGTTCACTACATGTTCTAGGAATGAAATTAGTGGATACGTATGATTAAAAATATTTATATTCACAAGGTGATTCACGAATGTATGACGCTAGTTTTTACCAGAATTCACTTTTGCTACTGTGACGTCAGGGAGGCATATTTTTGAAACGTTCTCTTCGATATAGTATTAACGAGAAAATATTGCACAGTACAATTTTTTATACAGGGTGTTCCACAGAGAGAACGACTAGACATAATTTTTTTTTAGGATTAATTTGAAACCCTGTACCTATTTATGGATTGATGTTTGGGAAAAGTAATCCTACATACATATGTGTGTCTCTAATCTCCGAAATATTCAAGGTGGTTTATTCATAGGATAGTATATTCTATTTCGGGAAAAGTACAAAAAACATGAACAACCTATATTCAAAAATTCCCTCGGTCAAATGTGACTATTTTCTCACTATATATTGATTTTCATATATCTTCTTGTTCATAATCCGCGGACTCCGAGGGTGGAATATCGGAATGGGAGGATAATAATAGATAATAATATTACATTTATTGTCGAAATCACTACAATTTACGTACAACAAATCATTGATCCTTAAATTAAAATGCAAGTGAATAACAGAAGGATGACGCTTGATATTTCCAGAATTGGAAACAAGTATGGAAGTACATGTATTCAGTTTGCCAATTCCACAACTGAAAATAAACAATTCTCCAGATCAAATAAAGAACCCGATCAAAAAATCTTCTACACTTATGTGAATAATATGATTGGGGTGAGAGACTCGTTTCGGGCAAATGGCCATCAGCTACCCCTATCTATTTCCGGAAACAGTTAACCTTATCGAAGTCAATGATAAGTCGGCGTGCTTCACTTCGTCCCCAATTAAGTAGATTCCAAAGCGAACGGACAATTATAAAGACTTTATCGCGACTTTTCTTTCCTTGAACCGTTTTTATAGACTTTTCCTCACTCTAGGAAATTAACGCAGATTGATGCTTTCGTTCGGTTTTCCTCCTTATCTTTTTCATTTTCTTACAGCTCCGAATGAGTCACAGGATCGAGCAGGCAGCTGATAATCCTAGGTAATTACTAAGAGGAGGGTTGTGAGAAGCTTTTATTTTCTTATCTATATATTAAATTCTTCATTATTGCCTTTGGAGGATAAAATTATTCTTAAACATATTCCTATAAAATTTTCAATATGTATACCCACATAAATTCGATTTTTGAAGAATGTTCTCGATATGAACTGAAAAACTGAAGCCCTTATTGGTGATTCATGTATTATTGCTTTGTGTGACAGCTCCTATACATGGAAACACGAGAATCTCACTGTTCCACTAACTAAGATGTTTACCCATTTTTTGGAGCTGAGCAGCAAGGCCAATATCATTCCATTAAAATGTAAGTTCTGTGCACCTTAGTAAAAATCGTGGCCAATAATTGTAGATCAAATCGGTACTCTTGATTATAGTTCGGGTCTTAGTTCCGGAATTATCCGCAATATTTCACAGTCGTGGCGCTATAGCGGTAAAAGAAAACGAAAGGGGTCGCCCCTTACGAGAGAAATGAGATGTAGATCCCAATCTCAGATTTTCTTTAGACGAAAAAGTTACACAACAAAATCTAATCAGTGCCAACAGAAGGTATTCAATGCATCTATAGGTACTCCATTCACTTTTATAAAGTATCGCGGTTTGCAATGAAATTCTGACACATTTCACCGCGTATATTTTGAAAATGTTAGGTTATGGTCATTCCACTGTCAGATACGCCCACAACGTTGTTGTTTCTGCTAAAATATCGTAGTAATTACGTATTTATCAAAATAGTCATTGCATCTTAAAAGATTAAGATGCATGATCCTATGAGGAGGTTCCTCCAATCCCTAATGGATGATTCATATGTGGACAAGGTAAACGTGAGCCGAATACACGATGAACTTATACTTAGTTTCAACTTCTACACCTAATATGATTACAATAAAAAAAAAAAAAGAGTCCATACCTCCTCCAAAGAAAAGGAGACACGTCCCTATAGGGCGTTATTTGAAGAAGAAAATGTTTCTAGCAACTTTCGAGATGATGAAGACGACTGTCCATCTGTCTAATGAGCCTCTTTCCCGATTCAGATCGGGAAAAAAACAGTCTTCTCCACGATTAGCACTGGAAAAGACTGGTTACGATGCATGCATTGGGCTCACGCATCTTGTGCTGATGTTCATAGACGAACCAAGCGTTTCATTGGTGAACTTTGTCAGTAGTTTTATAACTATAAGAAGAAAAATACATTTGCCTGTTGCAAATCTATCTATCTCATTTTGTCCATAGCATTCGGACATTTTGTCCGAATGCTATGGACAAAATGAATTTCGTTTATCCCAATTTATCTAGGAATATTTTAGTTTTTGGTACTTTTATTTCATAAAGGTTGATTAGATTTTGTGAAGAAAGGACCAAAGATCATAGTTGTAGAATATGACCTTACTGTGATTCACTACTAACAAGTTATGCCTCTGAAATAAAACCATTTTGTCATTTTGTACGTACTTCCCCTAGTAGTTCTGCGAAACCTGCGCTACAGTTAAACCTTAGAGGAACTAACTCCATTTACAAAGTTAAAAAAGAGTTAATAAATAGAAAGTAGACTTGGCAATGTCGCTTGATTTTCACGAGTACCTACCAACCTGCGTCAGTTTTAACTGAAAGAACTTGATGAACCTAAATTATGGCTAACTAAACGCGATACTTTATAAAAGTGAATGGAGTATATTTGCAACCATAACACTCATAATATAAAAGGCTTCACGAATTGTCATAAACATTGAAAAGAATCTAAGCAATGAACGCCGAAATCAGCGAAAACTGCATCTACATAAATTTAAACAAATTGTTATCTTGTTCACGTGGGAAAAAGTGACACTTCTCAAAAAGTAGGAAATGGAGAAAATCTTAATCGAATCCATATTGATGGTCATCTTAGAGATTGTTCATTCTTTCCATTTCCATTATGGGGAATGATTTCATTTTCATAAATGAAATACAGCGTTTTTAATGCCAACTTTGAGCCATATTATGATAACTGTGGTAAGTTATGTGTGAATATTGAAATAACGGTTTCTAGTCACATCTTTTTTTAGTGCTCATATTAAATTATGGTGTATAATTCTGGAAAGAATAAATGGCGAAAAACCTTCACAGTTGAATTTTTATTTTCAGATTCGTATCAGATAGCATTATTTCGACGTACTCGATTTTCTAAGATTTTTCTTTGAAATTTGAAAGGTTGAACTTCCTTTCATTCTTATCACTGATATGAAAGCAGAATGAAAAAATAACCATTGGTTATCCTTTTGTCCGAAGATACTGCTTGCAGTTATTTCATAATTTTCATTTAAAAAACTGTTGACCTTTTGAAGGGCAGAATTGTGGCAATTAGCTGCCAGAATGACGAGGATAGAAATGTGAATTTATAAAACAAATAAAATTTTTTCAAAAACTTTGGAAGGAACCGAACTCTCTCCAATTTCGATTAACCAGCGTTTCTTGGTAAATGACATAAATGAGATTGGAATGAATTCAATTGATACTCGATAGGTAGAGGGCAAAACCTTTTTGGCCGAAAGTGAAGAGTCCAATCCCCACCAAAGTTTTTTGAAACATTATCTTTTGGTTTTTAAAATCTTATTTCTATCCGGGTTATTCTGGCAGACCATCAGCAAAGTTCTGGTAAAGTCCCCAGTTTTTTAAATTAAAATTACGAAGGTAATCCGTGTGGAATCATTGGAAGGCTACAAAGTCAATGGATAATTTTTTGATCTGTTTTCACATGAGTGTTAAGAATTAAAGAGTGTTCAACCTTGAAAGATCCTAATAATTTTGGGTGATTCTTTTCACATGAAGAAAAAAGTTGAGTTCGAATTTTGGAAAAAAATTTTCAGGGGAAATCTTGGAAAATCGAGTACGTTGAAATATTGCTATCCACTTCGGCCATCGAAAATAAAAAACTTCCACTTTTCAGGTGATGAGCCATTTTGAATCCTTTTTTCCATAATTCTACAGCTCATTTGAGTTGAGCACTTGAACATACCAAAATGTGACCATAAACCGTTATTTCAAAGGACACGCATTGACGCATAACTTGCCACAGTTCCCTGTATCTCGCCTATGCTTCGAATATATAATAATATGGTTGTCCAGTTTATGGTGAAACACGCTGTGTATACCTAATAGTTGTTATTTTTATGAATTCATAAGTAAATATATCCATCAGAAAACATTTTCTTCATTGCAACCAAACTTCTTATTCTAGTGCGGCCCCGGCTTCGTCGGCCGAATGGCTCGTGGCATATTGTTCACACCGCATTTATGTAATACAAGGGAGACTCAGACCCGAAGGCTCGTCGACAACAATGCCGTGAGCCAACAGGAAGAAGTCTCTTTCACCATAGAGATGGAAGGTGTTATTTTAGTTGACCCTTCCTAATGATATCGATTTCTCTGGACATGAAATGAAGGTCTAACGGATGTGAAAAAAAAGTTTTTCGGAAGATAATACTACCACCTTTTATTCAAATTGGAAAATATGAAAACATCCAACTCAAAAATGTTATGAAAATTCTTGAAAAAATTTAGTCAAAAAATTTACTGAAATTTTCAGTAAATCCTCAATAGTACGAAAACTAGCACATTGAAGTATAATGTTTTTCAACGAACTAACACGCAAGGATATCAGCTACAAAACGACACCCACATAATTTCTGTAAGTTACATAATTTGAGAGTTATTGTTGTTCGAATATGACCCTTACCCTTACGCGAGCGCCCGTTAATTGTTTTTTTTGTTGCTACAATAGATAGTCGGGCGTGTAAGCAGGACAAAAACTTTTGTTTTTTAATTATCACATGTTGAAGGCATTAAAAATGATCAAAAGTACAGTACTGAGTTTTTATTTTATTTCATCAATTTTCCTAAGGGTCATGTTCTAACAGCAATAACTCTCAAATTATATAACTTACAGAAATGATGTATGTGTCGTTTTGTTGCTAATTTCCTTGAGTATTAGTTAATTGAGAGAAAATTATACTTCAATGTGCTAGTTTTTGTACTATTGAGGATTTACTGAAAAATTCAGTTAATTTTTTGACTAAATTTTTTTTTTATTTTCATGACATTTTTGAGTTGAATGTTTTTATGCAGTTCTATTTTGATAAAAAAGGTAGTATTATCTTTCAAAAAACATTTTTTTTACATCTGTAGGACCTTTATATCCAAAGAAATGGATATCATTTGAAAGGGTCAACTCAAATAAAAAAATAATTTAAAATGGCAGCTATTCCAGAAATAGGGAGGTAAGCCCTAAGTGGGTATTTTTGTCGACAAAATTAGGTATTTTTGATGCCCTTAAATTAGTCATGCCCAGATACACTGTATACATCAGTGTTTAGTTTGTTTTTCTTTGTTGACACTTTATGCATTCTAATTTCACTTCGTAATGTGTTGACTATTTTTTATGACATGCCATATAAATTTTTAATGGCGAATATTTATACGTGTGATTAATGCAACTTGTATATAAATATTTTTATTATCATTATTTGTGATAGATAATTTCCTGTGTGTTCTATCTACTGAACTGCAATAGAGAATTCAACTATTATGGGTATTTCACTTCAAAGAATGAACTTACTTTGAAACCACTAGAAATAATATTTATTTTATTTATTTATTTATTTATTTATTTATTTATTTATTTATTTATTTATTTATTTATTTATTTATTTATTTATTTATTTATTTATTTATTTATTTATTTATTTATTTATTTATTTATTTATTTATTTATTTATTTATTTATTTATACATGCACATGCTGACAACAATAAAATCAACAAAATTAATGAAAGCCTCAAATAAGTGTTGTACATGCTAAAAAGTTGCCGTCAAATAATACACGGCTTGTCAAAAAATAAAACACAATAAGGCAGGCAAAAGCCAATATTGACAGTACCACATAATACATGCACTATAGACAAACAGTACATTCAGAACTCTTCAAGTTTATAAATAGTCTTTGTCAGTAATAGTTCCTTTAGAGTTTAGACCTTTCTTGAATTTCAGGTCATTCAAACTCTTCAGTTCTTCGGGCAATCTATTATATAGTTTCAGTGAGATGTGGTTTGCTCCCTGCTGCGCTTTCGCTATTCTATGGAAAGGAATACTGAGTAATTGCTTTGTTCTTGTGTTGTACTCGTGAAAGTCGGCGTTTGTTCTAAATCTCTTGAGGTTTCGATGTATCTACATAAACCACTGCAGCGAAAATGAAAGCTAAAGTACAGGTGAGTATACTCTCTCTCCTGAAAATATCTCTGCAACTTTCTGTATGATGCATCCCTTATGGCCTTTTTCTGTTTCAGCAGAACCTTCTGCGCATCGCTGCTGTGCCCCCATAATATGACATCATATATCATTTTTGAGTGGAATGTTTATAATACACTAGTTTGGCTGTGTAACTGTTAGATATCATTCTCATTCTTTTTATAAGGTAGATCGAGGTCGACAGTTTGCTACATAACTGGCTCGTGTAGTGACTGCAGCTCAAGGATGAGTGAAAAGTCACACCCAAATAATCCAATGTATCACCTATATTCTCTTTGTTTGTTCGTGAACAAGAGCTGCTGGGTTTTATTTTTGTTCATCAAGAGACCATTTGAGACGAACCAACTCTGAGCACTAGTTAGTGATAAGGAGGTTTTGAGTTCTATCCTGTCTCTAGTTCCCGACCTGTTTATGAAAGCAGTGTCATCAGCATAGCTGCATAGCTGGTCAGCCTCTAAGTTGGCATGCAGGTCGTTGGTGAAGACGATGAAAAGTACCGGGCCCAGAATCGGTCCCTGCGGCACCCCCACCCCGATCTCCCTCAAGACAGAGTCGTCAGACACCACACCATCCCAGCTCACCACCTGAGACCTTTTTGTTAGGTAGGAAGCAAATATGTTGAGAGCTTTTCCTCTTATACACATGAACTTATTCTATTATTATTACATATACTTTAAATAAACCGATTAACCTATCAATTTTTGAGAATATCAACAAAAGTATCAATTTGTTTCATTATTATTCATATTCCCAAAAATAATAATGTGAAATCAAAGTTCTTGAACTGGTTGAAGCTCCTGACATACACAGTATCTTCATAGATTCGATTCCGATTGTATACAGGGTGTTTCACCATAAACTGGACAAACATATTTAGCCGTGAAGTTGACACCGAGAAAGTCATTTTTGCCTTATGACATATACCCCGTTTTCGACGCATAATCGAGATACAGGGTGCTTAATGTCAACTTTGAGCAATATTCTGTGAACTGTGGTAAGTTATGCGTGATATTTGAAATAACGGTTCCTGATCACATCTTAGTATTTTTGAGAGCTCAATTGAATTGTGGTGTAGAATTTTGCAAAAAAAAGATCAAAATGGCGGAAAACCTGCAAAGTCGGAATTTTATTTTCTCGGTTGCCAATTTGGAAAGCATAATCTCAACGTACTCGATTTTCTAAGATTTTCCGCGAAAAATTTTTTTCAAATTTCGAACTCAACTTTTTTTTTACATGTCTTCATTGAAAAAAAAAATTTCTTCCAAAATTTTTGGAATTTTCCATGGTTGAACTATCTTTAATTCTGAATACTTGGGTGGAAACAGAATGAAAAAATATCAATTGGTTTTCTTTTTGTAGCCTTCCGAAGATTACGCTAGGCGTACTTTCTTAATTTTTATTCGAAAAACTGAAGGCCGTACGTGGGTAAGAATTGTGCTGCTAGGCTGCCAGAATGACCCAGATAGAAATATGAAATTATAACAAAAAAAAATTTTTTTCGAAAAAATAAAAAAAAAATTGAAAAAAAAAATATATTTTTTTTATTTTTTCCAAAAAACTTTGGTAAGGTTCGAACTCTACACTCTCGATTAACTAGTGTTGCTTTGGTAACGGAGATTTATAGGATTAAAATTAATCCAATTCATACTCGTAGAGTTCGATTCCTACCAAAATTTAAAAAAAAAAATTTTTTTGGTTTATAATTTCATATTTTTATCCAGATCATTCTGGTAGCCCATCAGCACAATTTTGACCTCCGTACGGCCTCCAGTTTCTCAAATAAAAATTAAGAAAGTACACCGGAGGGCTACAAAAAGAAAACCAATTGACATTTTTTCATTCTGTTTTCACCCAAGTATTCAGAATTAAAGATGGTTCAACCATGAAAAATTCCAAAAATTTTGGAAGAATTTTTTTTTTCACTGAAGACATGTAAAAAAAAAGTAGAGTTCGAAATTTGAAAAAATTTTTTCACGGAAAATCTTAGAAAATCGAGTACGTTGAGATTTTGCTTTCCAAATTGGCAACCGAGAAAAAAAAATTCCGACTTTGCAGGTTTTCCGCCATTTTGAATTTTTTTTTGCGAAGTTCTACACTACAATTCAATTGAGCTCTGAAAAATACTAAGATGTGATCAGGAACCGTTATTTCAAATATCACGCATAACTTACCACAGTTCACAGAATATTGCTCAAAGTTGACATTAAGCACCCTGTATCTCGATTATGCGTCGAAAACGGGGTATATGTCATAAGGCAAAAATGACTTCCCCGATGTCGTCTACACAGCTATATATGTTTGTCCAGTTTATGGTGAAACACCCTGTATGTATAACCCACTTGAGTCACTAGCTAAGAAGTTCCCCATAAGCAGTTCAGAACAACTTATCTTGCCTAGTTCTCTGCTATGTTCGCTCATACAAGCGATGCTGTTTCGAAAAAATATGTCTCTTTTGTAATAACCACTAAACACCTCGAAGGTATCGATCAGATTTCCTATTAATCTTGCTCAGAAGTCACGTGATCGAATATCTTTATATCCTCGCGGAGGAAACCTCGAATGTGGTAATTGTGTCTCACAGTACGAGATTACGAATGTCATAGAACACCTATCTACCAATTTTCGTACGACCGGATTCTGAAATGAAAAGAAGTGACTATTTCAGGGTCAGAATTCAGGGACTCTAAAGCGAAAGAGATGGCCTCCAGGCAGAAATCAAAAATAGGGGTCTCGAGAATCTATAACTAATTTTTGTTGCTTTCATTTTAGAACACCCTGTAAAGCGATTGATACACCGAGATCAGTTTTTTGTAACCCTTATAATTTCGTGAACGCTATTCGTGAATATCGAATTCAGGTCACCTGTATGTACAGTTGAAAACATTAAACTGTTAACATTGCGAACTACTGAAGAATATCCACACATAAATCTACGGCCATCAAAATTTATCTCGTAGACATATCAACTAACAGACGAAGCCAAACTATAACATTTAATACAGCTGCAGTTCATAAAGTACATAATACGATCTGAATAAACCACTTATGATTGTTCTACACTGTCTGGTGACCACATCGCTCGAATGGAACCCTAAAACGGTCGTTTGTTAAACGCAAGAATAACCACTTCGAGGGCCACCTGAAGGGCATAGATAGGAGAGTACATTCGAGAACATGAGTGGCCATTATATTTCACGAACGTATGAAATTTGTGACGATTTCATTGTATTTTTGGTGGAAGTTGAGAGTACAATAACCCCTCCTAATCCATGATCCATCAGAGGTCTGAATTACTGGAAATCTGGGAATAAAGTCAGTTTTGGGGAGCACACTACACAAAAGAAAGATCTGAAAGTTGGATAAAGTTATTTTTCTGTCAAGTGGCTTCTGTTGTTCGAGTATTTATAATAGCTTAGAATTTATGATGGCAGAGAATTTGTTCATTGTTAA
The DNA here is from genome assembly GCA_910592335.1 of Adalia bipunctata. Lineage (NCBI taxonomy): Eukaryota > Metazoa > Arthropoda > Insecta > Coleoptera > Coccinellidae > Adalia > Adalia bipunctata. Next base: position 47,243,497 of record OU342950.1, on the reverse strand, counting down.
ACGCTTGATTTTGTTTCTAATAGCAGTCAGAATGTCCATAGGGTATTTTGCTTGTTAAGGGACCATTTGAACGTAGTATTATTGAAATTCGAACGGAAATAGTTCCGTACGAATTGAATCATTAAATAATTGTCGATTGTCAAATGCTTGCATATTTTCACATTGACTATTTCACTACCCCCTTTTAAGGAGAAAGTTTTGATATCAACGATCCTTCAAAAAAGTTAGTCGACAAAACCAACAAGTTTTTGAGCGATAACATTTTGACGTTTCTCTGATTCAAGATAGCTCAGGACATAAATCAACTTTTCTGAGAATTATTTTGAAATTTAATTTCCGCATTTGTTTTGTTGTATCGAATTAGATGAAGACTGAAGACAAACCAATGTTTTTTCCGCTACCTACCTAAGCAGTTGATTGTTAATAGTATAGAGGGTGATTTTTTTAAGTGTTTCATTAGATGTTTTCGAGGAAGTAATTGTGATGCAAATTCAAGATTCGGTATTTATGTTTTAGACTACATAAACTTGAACTGTGAAATATTTTCAAGCGGAATCTACTTCCGGTTCTGTGAACTTCGTTATTTCAAATGTAACACCCACACCCTGATGTATATCCATACATACAGGGTGTCTCAAGTTCGAGTGCCTATTAGACGTTTCTGGAGAACTAGACATATTTGAAATCTGAAAATTGGGATTATGATATTGTTCGAAATTATCTACAGAGCTAAAATATTTTCGAAGCCCAAAAACTTCCGGTTATACAGGGAGTGAAAATAAATTCGACGAAAAAATTTTTTTTCAAGTTTTCCATTCCTGGTATGATCGAATATTCAATAGTGAATACATTTCTGTTAAAACCATTGTATTACATCGAATAGTTTTCAAAATATCCAAAAAAAACTGGAAAAAATGTCAAATATTCACAGTCAGTATTATGTTCATTATTCTCATTTTAAATATCCTGAGCGTAAACCGTTTTTACAACATCGAAGAGGAAGGATGTGAAAAGGTCATGCATCTTTTGGATTTCAAAAATATCATCACAGGGTGTTTCAAATTTTGTGTTGAAAATTGTGATCTTAAATTGGCCATAACTTCTGTTTTTCAAATTAGAACCCTATTTTTTTATAATTGTGTTGGATTCTGCGGTCAAAAATAATGATAGTTTTCTCACATGATTATGCTCCTAAATTCAATAATTTCTGAGTTATTTGAGATTTTCTGGATTTATGTAGTACGTAGAGTCAAATTGTTCGAATCTGATTGATAGGGATATTCTGTGAGCATAGAAGATAAATCATCCCATTCATAATTCACAAGTGTCAGACAGGTCTTATTGTTAGTCGTTATGAAATTTTTTTATTTCCCAAAATGAATCGTTGCTATTCGAATAATGAGATTTTGGATTTATTTCTTATATTGTATTTTTTCAATTGTATACGAAATACACATTCAAATGCACTTAATGATATTGTTTATTTCAAATCCATGGTGGATGACACAACATGTTGAGTATCCAATGAGAAGTATCCCCATTTTTTTTACAATTTCTGGAAAGATGTTTCAAACTTTCCAAATTTTGGAATGTAAGAGCCCCTAAAGAATACAAAAAAAGGGCAGTTGATGAAATTAGTATTTCGACTTATTTCGAAGCGAATGAGAATTCATCTTTTCAATAGGAAACACATTAAATAGATTCGCTCTCTCAGTACACCGAATTATGATTATAAATAAATTATGATAATAAAAATAAAAATACATTTCAAAACTCAAATTAACAAAATAAATGATCAGGTAAGAGTTTCAATATGGTAACCATTTTGTTCCACACACTTTCGAATACGTCTTGAAACACCTCGGTTAGTCGCTCGCTCGATTTCCTCCTCCTTTAGTGAGTGGAAAGCATCCTCCACACGCCGTTTCAAATCTTCTTTGCTTTCAATAGGAATAGGAGATTCATAGACTATGTTTTTTATTCTACCCCATAAATAAAAATCTAAGGGAGTAAGATCGGGAGATCGTGGGGGCCAAAACAGTGAAGAACGGCGTCCGATCCACCGATTACCAAACATTGCATTCAGTTCTTCAGACACCTCGTGCGAACTATGTGCCGGAGCCCCATCCAATTGATAATATGCGGTAGTCGACATTCTCAACGGCAGTTCATCCAAAAACTCAGAAACAAAATTTCTCAGGATTTCCAAAAATTTTTCTGTATTTAAATTTTCTTCATAAATGTAGTACCGCACTTTATTGTTCATCAAAAGAGCAAACACATTAAAACTGAATTTGTTCTGGGGGTTTCTCTGTCTTTTTCTATGAGGATTTTCACTTCTCCAAATGTGGCAATTCTTTCTATTAAATAGTCCTTCATTATTGAATTTTGCTTCGTCTGTCCAAATGATCTTTTTCAAAAAATTTTCATCATTTTCAAGTTTTTCTAATATTCCTCTACAAAAATTTAACCTTTTTGTGTAGTCACCTGGTTCTAATGTATGAACTTTCTCATATTTGTAGTCATGCATGTTGTGTTTTTTCAAAATTCGGTGCACTGAATTTCTGTCTAAATCGATTTCATGAGCTGCACTTCGAATAGATGCATTTTCATTCACTTCGAAATAAGTCAAAACACTAATTTCATTTTCCTCATCATCAACTACCCTTCTTTTGTATTCTTTAGGGGCTCTTACACATCCAAAACTTTGAAAGTTTGAAACATATTTTCTAAAGATCTTCTCCGTTATGGAAGGTAAATGGGGATACTTCTCGTTGAAGGCCCGGCAGGTTCTACTAATAATTCTGTCACATTCACCATGTATAAAAAATAGATCCAGAAGTTCGTAATTAGAATAACGGTTCATTTTGTTAAATCGAGAAATGAAGATAACGAATAACAATAACACCTGACACTTATGAATTATTAACAGATAATTTATCTTCTATGGGTACAGAGTGTTCCCATGGTTTCGAAAGAATATTCATTGAATTTTTTTAGATGCAATCAATTTGACTCTACGTACACCATAAATCCAGAAAATCTCAGATAACTCAGAAATTATTGAATTTAGGAGCATAATCATGTGAGAAAACTATCATTATTTTCGACCGCAGAATCCAACACAATTATAAAAAAATAGGGTTCTAATTTGAAAAACAGAAGTTATGGCCAATTTAAGATCACAATTTTCAACACAAAATTTGAAACACCCTGTGATGATATTTTTGAAATCCAAAAGATGCATGACCTTTTCACATCCTTCCTCTTCGATGTTGTAAAAACGGTTTACGCTCAGGATATTTAAAATAAGAATAATGAACATAATACTGACTGTGAATATTTGACATTTTTTCCAGTTTTTTTTGGATATTTTGAAAACTATTCGATTTAATACAATGGTTTTAACAGAAATGTATTCACTATTGAATACTCGATCATACCAGGAATGGAAAACTTGAAAAAAAATTTTTTCGTCGAATTTATTTTCACTCCCTGTATAACCGGAAGTTTTTGGGCTTCGAAAATATTTTAGCTCTGTAGATCATTTCGAACAATATCATAATCCCAATTTTCAGATTTCAAATATGTCTAGTTCTCCAGAAACGTCTAATAGGCACTCGAACTTGAGACACCCTGTATTTGAATTCTTCGTTTGATTCTGCATGATTTGATGTATGATATGTGCAACCACTTCAAGCGATTGTTGAGTTATAGCCTGATTGTAGAATTTTTCGACAGAAAAGATTGTCACAAATTAGTATTTATATCTTCGAAATCCCTCATTGAAAGAATTTCTTTTCGCAACCTTGGAACAAAAGAAAGTACGCTGGGTGCCTGAAACAGGGCTCCAACAAAGCGAGCCTCAATGAAACTATGAAATCTCATTTTTTCAAATGGTAACCATATAATTTTGTAATTCCCATCGATTGATCGTCAAAAACTAGTTAGAGTGTGCCAAACATTTCATACCTTTAAAATCAGTAGTTTTGCCGTTATCGCATAAAATTCGAATTTCAGGAATGAATCTAGGTTTCTTTGTCTAATCTTGAGTTTATTAAGATTATTTTCAAGTAGGCTATGTCAATAGTTAGAATATGACAGTTCATTCATAAGATTTTTGTTGTTAAGAAAATTGTTGTGATAGTTTCAAACTGAGTTTTTTTTATCTGTTTGTTTATTTGGCACATTCCCCGCAAATAAAGAACATAGGTTTGATATAATGATTCTAGATTCTAGTGTACTTAATTATTATTGCATATTTTGTATGATAATTCAATGTTCACTGTTGAAATTCTTACAATGAGGGATTTTGAAGATATACCTAAACACTAATTTGTGACAATCTTTCTGTCGAAAAATTCGACAATCAGACTATAACTCAACAATCGCTGGTTGCGCTCATCATACAACAAATCATGCTGAATTTAACGAAGAATTGGAATATGTATAAATATACAGGGTGTTACATTTGAATTAACGAATATGTAATAATAGATTTCGGTGGAACCGGAGACAGATTCCGCTTGAAAATATTTTACAATTCAAGTTCATGTACCTACTCTTGAACAAAAATACCGAATCTTGAATTTGTATCACAATTCCTTCCTCGAAAACGTCTAATGAATCACTTAAAAAAAATAATCCTGTATACTTCAATATGAATAATGTATTGTGAGCGGGGGCAAACTGATATCTACCTATTTTAATTTTCAGAATATGTTTCGTAATTTTCATTTGTTCCTGCCTGCAGTACACTAGAGAATTCACGAAATAATTCCATTGAAGTTTATATTATTAACTTCTCAGGTAGGTAGCGGAAAATTCATGGCGTTTTGCACCTATACGAGTACATATAGGTACTCCATTCACTATTATTTGATCACATAGGAGGTCATGGTTTCGTTTTCAGGAGTTGGTGCACCTGATGAAAAGTCTGTGCGCGTACATAAAATATCGTTAATGACAAAACGACGATGCCAGTTTTTTTGTTTACATCAAAGTAAAAGTATCAAAGATTTTCCACATTTTGTTAGTTCGAATCGATCGGCGATGTTGGGGCGAAATGTCGATAGGAAATCGCCTATTTTTCTGTTCTTCGTCGTTCAGAAGAAGTTTCGTGCAAGTGTCATTCTTTCCTTTCTCGAGTTTTGGCGTGAGTACGAACGGCAAATATTTGAATTGGACCAAAAATCGATTTATAAGCATAAATAAAGCGAAAGTAAGTACTAATCGACCTTTTTACACTTGATAACGAAGTTTTTCTAGGTATCCGGCCGTTTTGAAAGATTTGAAACGAAATTCCGGTCCCCCAGAAGTTTGGTTAGTTTCGGTATCGTTTTTGGTGCTCAAAATTTATTTGGAATGTGTAAATGGACAAAAAAAGCTTCCTTATACGATCTTCTAACAAAAGCGACCGGAAAATATGGTTCAGGTAGGATTTTCGAGGAATTATGAGGAAAGAACTTGCAGAATGAAATTGCACGATTTTTCGTAAGTAAACGGGTTCTGGATGGCCATTATCTCTTAATGATAATTGTTGATCGTTTTCACGTTTCAGAAAAAAAACACGTCTAAAAAGCTAAAAAAAAGAAGAAATATGACTATATTGCATTCAAAGGATTCAGATTCCGATGAATTGAAATGTGTCACTGGAGCTTTAATTCCTTTGCCGAAAGTAGAAATAGGCTCACCTGCTCTAAAATAAGACACAAACTCCTTGTCAATATGAACAGGAGTTTGAGTCTTATTTTAGAACAGGTGAATGATAAATGTGAAGCATTTTATATTTCCATTTTATTTGTACAAACCTACTGTGGTAGTAATGTATGAATATTTTTCAAACTAATAAATTACTATACAGTCAGAATATTTTTCTCCTTGTTCATAAGATCAAATAAATAAAATGTCGTCAAGTCTTGAACTTTCAGTTCAAGAGGATAATAAACATCAAATCTTCACAAGCATGCATATGAAAATTATGTGAAAGCAATGCAATTTTTTTCCATGATATATTTCAACAGTGATCTCTTGTACTTTTCATACAAATAACTAGAAAAGGAATCGTTTCTATCAATTCATATAAACGTTAATTATTTTCGTCCATCACATCTTTTCCAATTCATTCACATTCTGAGAAATACGCTAAGAATGTAGAAAGGGCAACATAGTGTTGACTTGGAACATAAAAATATTTTGAAAAACGTCATAACTTCGATACAGAGTGGAATATATCAAATTTCCAAGGCCAGAGTTGTGATTTTATAATTGTGAATGGAGTATACCTAACTCACACAAAATTTTACTTATTTATTGTAGGTCTAGATTTTTGATTTCAGTCAGATGTTTTTGCAGTCGGATTTTTCTTAAATAATTTATTTATTTCAATCTTTTGAGTTTCATTAATGAACGACTTTATAAGTGGTGGAAAAAATGAGGTAGGTAAATGCATGAAAGAAAAGAATGATGGAACTAGATTCTGAGTCAATCTCCTGCATAACTACAAACTAATTTACATCAGTTGGTGGATTTTCGAATCCGTAGCCTTAACGGTGTCCCTACGACTAGATGGCGGGGACTTCAGAGGGGAACGCTCCTTCAAATCGTTGGAGTTGGAATTCATTTTACTCTGCCTGTCACATCTCCGAAACCATAACTCCAAATTATCATGTTAAAAAAATTTTGATCTGAATTAAATGACCTTCAGGGTGATGCAAGGGTGAAACACAGGACTGTGTTGACCTAGAAAATGATATCATCACGTTCTCTTCCTTGAAGATTTATTTTTGGGAGAAACCGATAGCAGAAATCCCAGAAGTTTTTCCTACGAAAATTCTTCTTAGTTTATGGATGGCTTGAAAAACCTTTGCTCAATAAATTCCCTAGAATAAAAGAAGCTAAAATAATTCATGAAGGCCTGAAACACAATGAAAAATGTGCTATCGGTGTGATAATCAAAGTTGGTAGTTGAACTGTGCTATAATTCCTTTTAACCACCTTATATTGTACCCGATAGAGACGTGTTGGAAATGGTGGTAATCATTCAGTGCAGAGCGATCTTGAGCACAGATTGGATTAGAGTTTTAACACCCCTTGTTGCAGATAAAAGATTTCGGTAGCTGTTAACATGCTGACTAAAAATAACGACAACTTTATCACACCTAAAATCTTTAAATTTAATTGGCAGTATTGGTGATTGTACGGGTACTTTAAGAAATATCCCTATCAACGTATAAGCCATGCACCCGTTTATAATGATCCTTTCGGATGAAACCTGTTTTTTTCGGACAACTGAAACTATGAAATTCAAAATCAATAAATTTTAAAGCTAGATGATATAATCGTATAGATATAGATTTCCTGAATTCAACAAATAATTTTCCGAATAAAATGTATATCGGTTTCAATGGAGGTTTTTCTCTCACGAAATTTGGTTCATTCGAACCGTACTACCGATTTAGAGTTATATTGGTTTAAGGGTTGGGGCACACTTCATTGGTGTTCTGAATGAGGTCCGGGAATGATTGGCCATGTACTAACAGACTAGTATCATCAGCATAATTTGTTGGTAGGCAAATTTCCAGATCTACGTTGTCAGTCAGATCATTAATATATACAATCAATAAAATTGGCCCCATTATACTACCCTGGGGTACTCCCACATTGACCTCAATATCTGATTTCACTTTTTGGTTTCCTTTCTGTATTATTGTTCTCTGTCTCCTGTTAGTCAAATACTTATGTTCTGAGCCACTCCAATGCTGGTGGTCCCCTTACACCGTATCTGTCCAACTTGTACAACAATAAATCATGGTTCAGACAATCATAGGCCTTGGAAAGGTCCATGAAATCTCCAAGTGCCAATTCCCCCTTTTCAAGTAAAAGTGAAATATTCTGCACAAACTGAAAGACAGCGGTCTGGGTTGACCTTCCTTTTCTATATCAATGTTGAATGTTGCTGAGTAAATGGTTAGATTCCAGCCAGCTGACTAGACGGTTACTGATAATTTTTTCAAAAATTTTGGAGAATGACAACAATAAACTAATTGGGCGGTAATTTTCTATTTTCGATTGATCCCCACTTTTATAAAGTGGGATAACTACTGCTTGTTTCCTCGGGATATATTCCAGCTTGTATAGAACTGTTCACAATGAATGTGAGAGGTTCAGAAATTTGTTTTATGCAATCTTTCATTATCGTCATTGGCACTTCATCATCCCCGTAGATCTTTTTATTTTGTAGCTTACTGACGATCTCCAAAATTTCACTTTGTTGGACTGGTCTCAAATACAGGGTGGGGCAGAAGAACCTATCCGATTTCAAATCCCTTTTTCTCAGAAGAGAGAGCAGGTAGAGTAGTGGGGTAAAAACCGTTAGAAAGCTGGTTTTATGCCATTTGTCAGTAGTCAACATGCCTTGGTCTGGTGAACATCGTGCTTTTGTTATTGAGCGGTTTATCGAATGCGGCGGTTCGATAATTGCTACACAACGTGCTTTTCGAATTCATTTCGGACTCGGGCGTCATGATCCTGTTCCACATCACGCTACGATTAAAGTGTGGGTGTCAAATTTTAGACAGACGAGTTCAGCATTGAAAAAGAAGTCGCCTGGACGTCCCAGGACAGCAACAGGACCTGAAAACGTGGCCAATGTGAGAGCCGCGATTGAACGTTCCCCGCGTCGTTCGGCGCGAAAACATTCGCTCGCTTTGGGGATTTCCAACCGCAGTATTCGGCGAATTTTGCACCGGGACCTCAAAATGCATCCCTGCAAAATGGTTGTTGCACAGAAATTAAGTGAAAGGGATTCCTGTGGAAATGACGGTGAAAGTCATGGAAAGCTACCGCGAGCGCCTAAATAAGTGTATCCGCTCCCAAGGACGACATTTGAGTGATGTGCTTTTCAAAACTTAAATTTAAAAATGGCATAAAATTTGCGATATGTTAATAAAAAAATTTTTTTGACATGCTGAGTGGTTTTAATTTTATAACGTTTTGAAATTGGATAGGTTTTTCTGCCCCACCCTGTACATGGATCGGTTGAAGTATTCCATCTGACTGGTGAAAGGTACATAATGCAACTTTGACAAAAGTTCTTTAGGGACATTTATAAGAAATCCATTAATATCATTTGCAATTTTCATCGGTTCACCGAATATGGCAATTTCTGAGTTTGAGTTCTGTTTGCCCCTAATTTCATTGACAATACGCCATGTTGTTTTACTTTTATTATCAGAATGTTCTATTTCATTTTTATATCTGTCCGATTCGGCCTTTAATAACATTTGATTGTATTTTTTTTGTTTCATTATAAATATCCTTATATCTAGGGTTAGCACTGCTAATGGTATATAAAATATTATCTACGTTTACATTCGATCATATCTCATCCAGAAACGCTTATTTTAATCTTTGGGTTTCGTACCTTTGTTTTGACTGGGAAACTCATATTGAAATAGAACAAAAAATTGTTGTAAAATGATTTCCACTGACTATTCACATCGTTTGGGTTGATTTGATATAAGTCTTCCCAGTTGATCATTGTAAGCCTTTCGCAGAACTCCATTTTGCTTTCCTGACCAAATAAACGCCTCTGGACAGTTGCCTTCTTGGCAATAGGTCCATGTACTGTTAATTTTTGACCCTTATGGTCTGAGATCATAGTGATTAGTATTTCGCTTTTGTAGTTTCTCTCTAGGTTGGTTAATATATTATCTATACATGATTTTGAGATTGGTGTAACTCGTGTAAAGTCTGTTATAGTATGTATGATGTTAAACGATTTGATGAGTGAACATAATTTATTATGACTATCGACTGCTAGGTTTACGTTAAAGTCCCCAGCTATCAGAACATTTGGTATTATTTTCAATTAAGTAAAACAGAATTTCCTCTAGCGTCTAGCTTCTCCAAAAATATGTTGACACTCCCACCTGGTGGGCGATAAACTGACAGTATTGTGTATTTTTCATTACAAACCTTTATTTCACATGCGCAACATTCAATCACGTTTTCACTTGCCATGTTACGTACGCTCCTGATTTCCGTGGTTTGGTAACCTTGCTTCACATAAATTGCACTTCCCCCATGCTTGTTTTCTTCGGTTCTGCAGAAATTTGTCGCAAGGTGAAAATTTTCCATACCGTAGGTTCTCAGCTGCGCCTCCGTCTTCCAATGTTCAGTAATGCACAGACATACACAATTCCTATGTTCTCGTAGCAGGTCCTGTACTTCTTCCACACTATTTCCAAGAGATTGGACATTGGATAATACTCCATGAATTATAATGATTGTTTTCTGGTGAATTATTCACTTTATTTTTGAAATTTTGCCTTGATCATTCATCCAAAATCCCCTCCTTGTTGTTTGAGGAATTCACTTTGTTTCATAAAGTTGAATCTGGTGATTCCCACTCCTGAGGGCCAGAACTCTGAGTTGTACATTTCCTCCATTTACTGATTGGTGCTATTACTAAAAATGAATTGAGTCTTCTTTCATCCGTGGGGATTTCTTGTACTCTGACTTCTCTATTTTGGAACCCAGATTTTCCTCTTATGAACTGTGAAATATTTGCTGCTTCTGTGGATCGTTTGACCCTGTATGGTTGATTCCATACTCTTCTTTCTGCTCCTGCGAAGCCATTTGAAACTTTTTCGTACTCCTGTCCTGTTCCTATATTCTTCTTGGTGTTTCTTTTGCGGTTTCCGCTATTGCGGTAGGGATCTATTTGGGAATTTTCTTCCTGTGATTTGGTTGATTCTCTTTTTCTTGATAGGGTCATTTTGTTTTCCTGTTCTTTTACATATTCTTTTGGGTTGTGATCGTTTGCCGCCATCTGCTATTGTGGTGATGAAGCCGGCTTGTTAAAGTGGTTTATTTCGTGGGACTCTACTTTACCATTCACTTGAGTCTGTTGGATTGAAGTTCCCATTGATGTTTTTTGTTTGATTACGATTATCTGCATCCGACCGGTTTTTTGCATTGTTGACGTTCACTTGTTTGGGGTAATCACTGGAATTAGTGGAATTATTTTCTAAGAATTTGATTCTGTCCAATAGTAAACTTTTGTTCATTTTCAATTAATTGTTTTTATCATTCACTTCACTAAGCAGTTGTTCTAGGTGATTGTTTTCCATAATAATTTTATCGTCTCGTAGTGCGGTGGGTTTCTCGCCACTTACGTTTTGACAGCAGGTTACTCTGTTTTCGTTGATAACTTTGATATGATGATTTTTAAGACAGCTTTTGTGGTATACTGCTAAACAATTGATGCAAACATATACCGAAATGTCTTTGGTTGCACAGCACTTCATTTTTGGCTCTTTTTCGACAGTTTCGTCGGATACATTTTCACTTCCGTCTTTATTCGCCGCTATCTTGAACTCGAATAATAGATCCACTAAACGTTGTTTGTTTTCTGTATGGTATTTATTCTCGAAGCTATCTATGGATTTGAGAAAGGTCGAAGGTCAAAAATTTTGTCGCTGGAAAACCAACTTGTTAGTTCTGCCCGTTTTCATGTTTTATGGATGAGAAACGAGTATTGCTAAGGAAAATTCCTCACTGAAAACGGAATGAGTGGAATAGTCTCCTGAAATGGATAGTGCTCAATATTTCGCGCTGTGAATTTTGAATTTTAAGCCCAGAAACAAATTCAAACAAACGCGTAAACTCTTTCAGGTTACGGGGGCACAATAGAAGAATTAAGGTCGCAGTGAACTGTGACTCCTTTCAAACTATAACTATAATGATAATTTCCCACTTATCCACATACTATGCTAATAATATTTGATCAAAGCAAATAGGCCGCCGGGAATATGTCGTCAGTGAAAACTAGAAATGCAGGTGTGAAAGTTTTTATCGTCTATTTTGTGGGTTACACAAAGCAGACCATACTTGTACCATATACCTCCGGTGATCATGAAATAGGTAATAGGTTCTTGCATTCAATTAAATCATTCATAATTTCAGTGCACTCGAGGTGACTCGCGAAAGTTTGAACGAATTGAAGAGCAAGCATCGGGGGGTGAATGATATTGTTAATTCTTATTATATTTGCAACTTTATGACTACATAAAGAATTCATTGAAAAAAAGAAGTCAATGCAATATTCCATATCTGTTTTTATTTATTTATTACATAATTGTTTCGAGTTGAGGACAAGCCTATGAACTCGAGGGTACATTGACAATAGATCACATACACGTACACAAACAGTCGCATCATAAAATTTTATAGTTTCTATTGTGCGAATGGGTAACCCGAACGTTCATAAACATAAATATTCTGAGGGATGATTATGACACAACTTCGTGGTTTATAGATATCACCCGATAGTTCATGAGGAAAGGAGGATTAATATCCGCTTACCTATTTTTCATCTAGTAAAAAATTAGTATGTCTCATTTAACTTGCAAGGAGTGGAATTTGTTTCTAATTAATTTTTCCAGAGAACTATGCAACTATGAAAAATGATATAAAAAGTACCCAAACAAAAAATGTTCAATCTAGCCTATGTGATTATGTCTGAATGTTATGGATGTTCTTTTCTATGAAACTAGTGGTCTGTTTATCAATATTTGTGGTTCTTGTTCACCTACTGAATGAATAATCTAGAATCTAGATGAATGGATTTCATGAATGGATAAGGCTTAATTTCTGTTTTTTAAATTTATCTTTTCATGCCACACTGAGTGAATGTTATCAAATATTGATTCTATGAATAATTGTTAGAATATCATGCAAAAGAATCAACAATTGATTCGATCAGTAATTCATATATCATTTCCATCGACCATACCATGATGCCACAGGTTACTTACAATGACGATAATATAAATTTTCAAATCGATAAATTGGTATTCAAATTATTGTTCCACAAGCGTGGGCTTTCAACCCTTTTCCCGCACGCATTTCAATTCGTAAAGAGTCACATTGCCAAACACTGCGGAAAAAAACCCTGCTTTTCCATTCGCGCACACTTGCACCGGCGGGAAAGGAATAGCAGGGATTTTACCCGCAAGCTTTTATCAAAGAATAAACTGAATTATGCTATGTCTCTATGCACCAAACGCCACCGACGACGTTGCTATGGAAACGACATGTGAATTAATATTTGTCATTAGTATGAAATTATTTGAATATATCAAATCGAATTTGATCAGTGTGTGTGTTGAAGTCAAATTGATATCGTGAAAGCGCTTGTAAAAAAATATTGTTTCTAACTCGTGTGGAAAGTGTCTTTCCCGCACTCGACTGCTTACACGAACTCCGCTTCGCGTCGTTCGGGCGACGGCAGTTTCGTGCGGGAAAATATCTCTTTCCGCACTTGTTAGGAAAACAACTGTTTCCATTCGTGTCGAGTTTGTAGCTCGGAAATGAATTCCTTGTAATTCTTTATCATAGTTTGCAGAGCTCGGAGTTATTGCAATAATGGATGAAGCCAGGCGATGGTGAAATACAGGGATGAACCATTTGTTTCAATGTTACAATTCGAGGTCATCCATAAACAACCATTTCTCAATCATGAAAGTGTTCTTATCAATTTTCGTTATGATTATTACCAATAGGGATGTTGACACATGTTACAAATTTATAAAAATTGAGGTTTTCCACATTGAAGGTAGTTTTTGAAATACTGAAACAATATTTTAGTGATCTAATTACTCTCATGAAATTAAATAAAATCGATTTAAAATGTGTAATTCATTACCGTTTATCACGTGACTGCAAACACGAATGAGAATACGTGACGTCACTGTTCTGTAAACAGCTAACCTATAACCTTACTGTCATCACGAGTACGAACTTACGAAGAACAGAAGAGAGTAAAACGTATCACCAGCGAACTATTTCACGATTATTCGTAATTACGCAAACGATTTGTTCGCAAGATATCACACAAGATCAGTTCGCTTTGACAGACGGCGAAGTCTGTTTAGCGTATAGTGACGTCATCATTATCACTCCGTTTCAGCGGGAATTTTGAAAACTATTTTTATTTACGCATTTTTTATTGGTATTTGCTATATTTTTCCATGAAAATATTTTTTACGTGTTCGTATAGGGCTTATTTACAAATTAAAATCATTTCCAAAAAATAGTCAACATCCCTATTGAAATGGTTTGCCAAAGCAAACCCCTTGTGCACGTGAGGATGAAATTCTCAAAAAATCTGAAAATACTCGTATTTTTAGCTTGTACCACATCTTTGGTTATACTGATTAGTTTGAATCAGAACTACGTCGGATAGGCCCTAGAAAGATGCTCAATATGAAGATTTTCCAATTTTGAGTGCATTATTTGGGTGAAATAATACAGGCGCGGAATCGCCTTAAAATGCTTTTGAGAAAATAAGCGTTGCAAGGATGTATGTATCGAATGATTGGTAATCAAATGCAATTAAATAATTGTATTTGATAACGATTTGATAACGAAATATGATGCTGAACCAACAAAGTGAACCTTTCAACTTTCAATTGAAACATTTCATTATACTCCTCATTATAGGCGAGATACTGTACTTTCTCTCACTAATGGGATTTCTGAGTTCTGAAGAAAAATATGAATCAATTATTATTGTTCACCAACTTAGCTTGAAGAAAATTAAAAACGGATGTATGCCGAAGAAGAAACTATGACTTTTTAATTGAAGACATATTCGGAAAGATCTTATTGTTAAAAAATATTTCTACAAGCAGTAGGAATTCCAAAAAAAATATTCAATTGTCTGCATGCCGTTATTTGTGTCCTTAATTATATTTATAGACGTTAACCTATTCTCATTCCTACAAGCGTGCGCTTTCAACTCTTTTTCTGCACGCATTTCAATTCGTGAAGAGTCACATTGCCAAACAGTGCGGAAAAAACCCCTGATATTCCATTCCCACACACTTTTCGTGCGAAAAAGGAATAGCAGGAATTTTCCCCGCAAGCTTTCATTAAAGAATAAACTGAATTAATAATAATAATAATAATTTATTCAACTCAAAAATCATCACAATACCGAAGTATACAATAAAATAGAATATCGTAAACAAGAAAAATTTGATGATATGAAAATTAGCCCAACATAAATAATCAATTCAATCTGGCAAATAACATCTACCCCGGCCAGCACAACAGTCCAAGAACTCCTTCAAGGTATGGTTCAGCCGAGGGTTCAGCGTCCAGGATAAAATTGTAGATCCTCCTCTGGAAAACTTTTGTGGTCTGTATGATTTTGTAATGCTTCGGAATTTCATTGTATAGTTTCATACACATGTATTGACAGTTACTCTGAGTGAGGGACAATGAGCAACGTGAGTACAAATATGGAAAAGTTCTTCTGGTATTATTCCGGTTTTCAAAATTCTCGAAGAGTTCTTTGTTCTTCCTTACAAACATCAAACTTCTGAATATATAAAGGCCTGTTAGTGTCAGCAGATTATTCTGTCTGAAGATTCCCCTACAAGAATCTCTATATTTCATGTTGAGCATAGTTCGTATTGCCAACTTCTGCGACAAAAACAGGCGATCACTCTGTGTTCCACTTCCCCAGAATAAAATTCCATAGGAGAGCAATGACTGGAAACTTGCATAATATCATTGAGTTTAAATATATTTAAACTCAATGATAATATACAGTCTTAAGTATAGATGTGTCAACGTGATGTTTAAGCACATTTAGAGTGTACAGGACAGAATTCAGTCGCTTATGCAGATAATTAATATGAGTGGTCCACTTCATATTCGTGTCCATATGAACACCCAAAAACTTGGTGGATTCTTCTATAGTAATGTCCTCATCATGCACCTTAAGTGATTGAGGAAATACATCTTTGGAACGATCAGTATGAAATAAAGTACATATAGTCTTTTGAATATTCAAGACTAACTGGTTCTCAGAGTACCACTGATCAACGCCCTCAAACAAAACATCCACAGTCTCCACGGCTAAATTAAAATCTGAAGAAGATGTGATCAGACTTGTGTCATCGGCATATAGTACCAGGCCACAGGGAAAGTTGCTCACTGCATTCGGGAGATCATTAATATAAACGATGAATAGCAAAGGTCCTAAGATACTTCCCTGAGGAACACCCATCGTTAGCCCTCGCTCCTCCGACTCATAAATCTGGTCTCCAACCTTGATCTCCACTCTCTGTCTTCGACTCCACAGGTAACTCGTAATCAGTTCCAGCTGCCTATCACGGATTCCATATTTTTCAATTTTTACAAGAAGTCGTTCATGATTGACGCAGTCAAAGGCTTTAGAAAGGTCAAGGAACAGACCTAGCGGAATATTTCCCTCTTCCAGTGCCTCAAAAATTGACTGAGTGAGATTGAACATTGCAGTGCTTGTACTTCTCCCACTCACAAATCCATGTTGGTGTTCACTGAAAATTTTAAATTTTTTCATAAATGATAGAAGTCGGCTGGACAGAAGCTTCTCAAAGATTTTGGAGAAGGATGGCAACAAACTGATGGGACGATAGTTTCCAATATCAGCAAAGGAACCCTTCTTATGTAGAGGCTTAACTATTGCCAGCTTCAAATCATCAGGGAAAATTCCCTGCTGGAAGGAATTATTTATTATGAACCTGATGACATTAATGCAGATTTTTATAATTTTCATAGGTACCTCATCGTATCCACTTGATGTTGTGTTCTTTAATTTTTTTCTATTTGTATTACTTCTGCAGATGAAATATCAAACATATCGAAAGAATTTTCTGATTGCTTAACTTGAACTTCCCTATTATTCCTTTTGATAATTGATAGTATTAGTGATGGTTGGAGCAATATTTGAGAAATATTCATTGAAACGGTTTGATACTTCCTGTGGAAGTCCAGGCATGTCTTTGAAAGAATGTGGAACTCCAGGCCTACCCTTCAATCTCCCTATTATCTTCCATGTTGTTTTTGTTTTATTACTTGAGTCTCTAATTAATTTTCCATAGTATGCCTGCTTCAGTGTACGTAGTGTATGGTCATACTGCCTTTTAACCTTTCTGTAGAGAGGTAGACAATATTGTCTTGATGTGGAAACAATATAAAGTGAGTCCAAGCGTTCCTTTATTTTAATCAGTGTAGGGTCACTTCTAAAAGAACTCCTCCTTATTATGATAACATGTCCCTATGCATCAAACACCACCGACGACGTTGCTATGGAAACGACATGTGAATTAACATTTGTCATAAGTATGAAATTTTTTGAATATATCAAATCGATTTTGATCAGTGTGATGATATCAAATCGATATCGTATAAAGCGCTTGTCGAAAATAGTTATTTTCCTAACAAGTGCGGGAAGAGGTATTTTCCTGCACGAAACTGCCGCGGGAAAGACACTTTCCGCACGAGTTAGGAACAATATTTTTTCAAACAATGTTTTTACAAATGCTTATACGATATCGATTTGATTTCAACACACTGATCAAAATCGATTTGATATATTCAAAAAATTTCATACTAATGACAAATGTTAATTCACATGTCGTTTCCATAGCAAGGTCGTCGGTGGCGTTTGGTGCGTAGAGACATATCATAATTCACTTTATTCTTTATGCCTTTTCCGCACGGAAAGTGTGCGGGAATGAAATAGCAGAGGTTTTTCCGCACTGTTTGGCAATGTGACTCTTTACGAATTGGAATGCGTGCGGAAAAAGGGTTGAAAGCGCACACTTGTAGAAAATAGTTATTTTCCTATCTAGTGCGGATAATAATTGTACTTTTACGCACGAGATTGCAAGCAATCGCTTGTTTTTATAAATTATATTCGAAAATAATTGAATGAGGACGAACAACTTTGGCGAATATTCGTTTTGACACATTTATTAACCGGTTTCTGTGGAAAATCATGACATAGAAATAAATACACAGATGCTGAGATACATGTACAATAATCATAATTTTTGAAGTATGTCAAGTTCTCTTTGAAAATGCAATAATTTCCAAACGGAAATTTGCATTAATAATCAGTTTGACATGAATGAAACTGTATAATTTGAAATATTCAACAAAAATATAAGTAAATGAACTGAGAGATTTCATGGTAAAGGTATTATTATTCACAAATTCAACAAATATTCACTTTCCCGCACTAGTGCGGGAAAGTGACACATTTCGAATCGAATCCATGCGGAAAAGTAGTTACCTAGGCCCAGTTGTAGAAAGAATATTGTTCCTAACTCGTGCGGAAAGTCTTTGTCAAATAACTTTTTTATCTCGAAATTTTGATTCAATAGGGTTAGTTTTAGAGTATCCTGAATGTTTTCAGTCAACAAATATCTAATCTGAGGTTTTTACATCTTTACCAAAACATCATGTCCACTTCAGTCTGAGAAAATGGATAAACCTATCTTTTCAACAAAACCGAATTCGGAAAATAGAAAATGAAAAGATTTTGATATCAAGAATCTACAGTTAAAAGGATGTACAAGTCAAAGACCTTCAATTCTTTGGGGATGAAATTCGCAAAAATCCTGAAACAGAATTCTCAGTATACAGGGTGGCCACTTTTTCAATGGCATTGTATTGGTAACTTTTAAACCATCAGAGTTAGAAGGTCGGTCAAATGGAGAAAAAGTTGCATTCATAGAAGCATTGTCAAGCAGTTCAAACAAATCGAGATTATCAGGGCCGGTTTTTGAGATATCATAAGAAAAGTAAATTCTGTCATTTTGATTTT
Source organism: Adalia bipunctata (assembly GCA_910592335.1). Classification (NCBI taxonomy): domain Eukaryota; kingdom Metazoa; phylum Arthropoda; class Insecta; order Coleoptera; family Coccinellidae; genus Adalia; species Adalia bipunctata. The sequence goes on along the minus strand of OU342950.1, from coordinate 47,224,827 downwards.
TATTTTTTTCCCACTTTATTTCAAATATTATCAAAAAATGTTACAGGAATTTTTTATTCGACATTAAATTATCTTCAAAATGACATAATCAGATTTCGTATACAACGTTTCGTTCTTTCTGGGCCACCCTCAACCTTATTTTTTTCAATACGGACCTGCATATTTTATGACACTTTTCGAAATAACTTTTAACACTGAATTCAACGATATATCATACAATATCATTCAAAGTAGATATATAGATAGAATTTTTCGAACACTTACGTCATTAATGTTCATCATTCACCTTCGAATAATCATTTCATTCGTCTTTCATTAAATGATATTTTAGTTTAATTATTATGAATTAGGTTTTTCACCTCTTGAAATTAGTGAATAATTATTAGATACTTGTTTCTTGCTTTGATTCTGTTAAGTATTATTTATTTACAAATTTCAAGAGGTGAAAAACCTAATTCATAATAATTAAACTAAAATATCATTTAATGAAAGACGAATGAAATGATTATTCGAAGGTAAATGATGAACATAAATGACGTAAGTGTTCGAAAAATGTCCACCATTTTGTGAAATCTACCTTGAATGATATTGTATGATATATCGTTGAATTCAGCGTTAAAAGTTATTTCGAAAAGTGTCATGAAAAATGCAGGTCCGTATTGAAAAAAATAAGGTTGGGGGTGGCCCAGGAAGAACGAAACGTTGTATACGAAATCTGATTATGTCATTTTGAAGATAATTTACTGTCGAATAAATAATTCCTGTAACATTTTTTGATAATATTCGAAATAAAGTGGGAAAAAAATCAAAATCAAAATGACAGAATTTACTTTTCTTATGATATCTCAAAAACCGGCCCTGATAATCTCGATTTGTTTGAACTGCTTGACAATGCTTCTATGAATGCAACTTTTTCTCCATTTGACCGACCTTCTAACTCTTATGGTTTGAAAGTTACCAATACAATACCATTGAAAAAGTGGCCACCCATAAATATTTCCAAACTAATTTTCATGAAATTCAGAAAAAAACTGAAATAGATAAATTTCATTTTCCTTCTGACGTCTTATACAGATGTATCTTCACAAATAGCTGATTTATTCACAACGCTCAGTATGTTGTCTGCGGTGAATAAATCCATTATTTGTTTTAATGATTATTTTCCCGATCTGTAGCAATGATTCATGAATTCGATAATCTATGCCGAATTTCAGTTAGATATCTTGTGAAGTGCAGATTGAGAAAAATTCAAACTTGAACACCCTGTGTCTCGGAAACAAAACTTTTGCGGTCCCATGTTCATGGGAACAAGTATATAACATTGAATTTTCGGACTCTCAGAATATGCAGAGGAATATAAAATATTCATATCTACGCATATTGACAATCGATCCATTGAAACTTTTTTGTTCTGAAGAATGTTCAGAATGATACTCCTTAAGTATAAAGGTTGAATCTTTTCTTCGCTGCTGAGGAGATACTCGAGAGGAAATTCTAGGCGAAATAACAAAGAATTCCACAGCCTGAAAATTCACTCCGTATTGAGTACTTCTAGAAACAAAGACAAAGTGCATATTATAATGAATCATTCACAACCGTTAAATGGTCAAAACAAAGCATTATCAGGATTGAGTCTGTATTCCCACGGACTAAATTCAACTTTTATCCGCTGCATTAGCAGAGAAACAGTGGTTTAGTGTTACCCATTGTTTATGACACTTCAAAAAACAAAAGTGAATCATTTACAGTGTTTTGTCTATTGTACTTATTAGGGTGCTCGGGGGTTCGATGCACAAGAACCTTAGAGAAGGGTGACATAACGTCCATTTCAGCGCGAGCATTGCCTTCATTACAGATATTTCTCCCCTGAAGGATGCAATATGCTGGTGGAACTCCTGCGGAGGTTTTGTGCACACTTAGAGGGTCTTTTAGATGGCCATTGGTTACGTTAATTTATCGATATATGTAACTTGTGTCGGCAGACTTTTGACCAGACGACCCCCATCAAGTTCACACGTAAATTTCACGAATTTTCAGATATTGACAATATGCAATTTTGAATAAATTCAACTGGGAAGAATTGATTCTGCACGAGCGTTTTGAATTCTTCAAAATATTTTCGATTCATTCTGTTGGCAGATTTTCCAAATCAATTGGAAGAAAATGGCCTTAAACGATTAGTTTGGTCATTCGAGTCTTGAAATGTCAAGTTTACGTTTGCAGTCCAAGTGAGCCGGTTTATTTCGGAAATTAGTGAAATCGGTCGATAGGTTTAGGGGTTATTGAATTATAAAATATTATTTTCCCGGTATCTCGAAGACAACATATGTATTCGACCGAATTGAAATTTGGTTATGGGTTCTGTAATAACGACTTATGAGTGTGTACACGGTATCCCATTTTGGGCACTTTTACGGGATATCTCCGTTATTTTTAACGTTAGCGGGATGCGGTTTTCGCGACAGTGTGCTACTTTTTTGTGAAACTGAAGATGGCGCAATCAGTTTTTGCATAGCCCTCTTAGTTTTTGCTATACAGGTTGGAAATGAAAAGTATCACCTTTTAATCACCCCCCTTATCTCAGTTGTGCTTGAACTTGGAGAAATGGTTGAAACGCATTCTTATAGATTTTTTTCCGTAGAATCTAGTGGCGTAATCAGTTTTTCAATTAAACTTTCCGTTTTTGAGTTATTGAGCAAACATATGTTTTTTTAAATGGGACACCTATTATATTAGATATTTTTTATTCTTATTAAGCACAATCTCAGCTTTCCAGAAACATATTATTTTATGCATTTATTTTCGAAACCAAGCTCAGAATTCAAGGTTTTTTAATTCAATTGTCAATAACTATAAGTAGTAGGCTATGACTGTTTATTAAAAACAAAAATAAATGTCAAGATTTCGAAAATGATGGTAACATAATATCTACATCACATGATCTAATACATATAAATGTATTTAACTCAATTCAATTTGCAATTTTTTGTAAATTTAAATATTTTGAAAATGAATGCATAAAATAATATGTTTTTGAAAAGCTGAGATTGTGCTTATTAAGAATAAAAAATAATATACAGGGTGTCCCATTTAAGAAAACATATGTTTTCTCAATAACTCAAAAACGGAAAGTGTAATTGAAAAACTGACTACGCCACTGGATTCCACGGAAAAAATCTATAGGAATGCGTTTCAACCATTTCTCCAAGTTCAAGCACAACTGAGATACGGGGGGTGATTAAAAAGTGATACTTCTCATTTCCAGCGTGTATAGCAAAAACTAAGATGGCTATGCAAAAACTGATTGCGCCATCTTTAGTTTCACAAAAAAGTAGCACACTGTTGCGAAAACCGCATCCCGCTAACGTTAAAAATAACGGAGATATCCCGTAAAAGTGCCCAAAATGGGATACCCTGTACAGGGTAACCCAAATTGCTTCATTTTGGCTGTTTCTGATACTTCTAGGCTAGATAGGTGAAAATGTTGAGAGGAGTCCTGGGCTCTATTTTCGTGAAAACTGCATAACTGAAAGCCGTATCACGATATCTTCATTTGTTTTGACGATATAACGAAATTTTGATATTTTGGCGATTTCGAAAATGTGCCATAACTTCTGAAATATCTAAAAACGGCGAAAACTTTCTATAGGCACTTTTTCATTAGCAATACGACACGGATTCAGTTTTTTATCTCTTGTACGAAGGGTGGAAAAAAACATCTTTCATATTTTAAATACTTTATCTTTATTTGATCCTATATTATGCAAAAAAAATCAGCTACCAGTACCAGAAACAGCCAAAATCAAGCAATTTGAATTACCCTGTACAGTAGGGTGGGGTGAAAATTTTTTTTACATATTTCCATAATGTAATAGTTACAAAAAGTTGTGTTTTGAATCGCATATTAACCATACCAATTTTTATTGTTATCGCTTTGATTATACAGGGTCCGCCAGAACCATAAGAAATAACCTTTTTTCCTTAAAATATGATTTTTCAAACCGCTGGCGGACCCTCAAAATTTTTTTTCATTTTCAAATCTTGTTTTTAAGACCATACAACGAAGCAACTTTCGATAACTAGATATTAGAAATCAGGAACAAAAAAATATTTTTTAAAATTTTTTTTTATTTCCATAATGTAATAGTAACAAAAAGTTGTGTAAAGAATCGCATATTAACCATAACAATTTTATTGTTATCGCTTTGATCATACAGGGTCCGCCAGACCCATAAGAAATAACCTTTTTTCCTTAAAATATGATTTTTCAAACCGCTGGCGGACCCTCAAAAAATTTTCATTTTGTTGATTTTCAAATCTTGTTTTTAAGACCATACAACGAAGCAAATTTTTATAACTATTAGAAATCAGAAACAAAAAAAAATTTTTTTTTGGCCGTTTTCGCTCCACCCTACTGTACAGGGTGGTCAGATTTCGATGGTTCAGTACTACAACTCCTAAACTATAAGAGATAGAGAAAAAATAATATACATGTCATGTTCTCTTTTTTTCGAGAAACCGAAATTGCTGAAAACCCCAAGTTGCTACGGCGTCCAGTTTCCGAGCTAAGCGATTTTGGTATTTGGCCAATTATTATAATTGACGACACTGTAGATATAACATACGTATCTCGTTCCCAATATATATCAATGAGAATAGGGTTATCTGTCTCAAGGAACAATGTGAGGTTCAACTATTTATGTTTTGGAGACTCATTTATGTTTTTGTTTTTCAGCTGGAAAAAGGCCACATATTGGCCGAAACGTCGCTGGAGGAATAAATAGTTGAACCTCACATTGTTCCTTGAGACCGATAACCCTATCCTGATTGATTATACTCGTAATCGACTATAACTTCCGTATTACAGGATCTACGCTGTCGAAATCAACAAATCTTTAGGGCACTTTTTTAACTGCTTTTCAGCGGTGCTATCGAATTTTTTGTATCTGCTCAAATTTCGGAGCTTTTTTCAGCAATTTGAGAAATGTCAAAATGTTATCACTGAAAAACGTAATTGTGCAAAATTGAGGGTATATATAAAAAACCAATTAGCTGCGTACCCTTCTAGGTTAGCGTTTGGGGGGAAAAACTGGACGTATATCGCCAAAATGGTTTTCTAGAATTTTCACCTTTGCGTGACCTATAGGCGATTTTAAATGATAAGGAAAAAATAATGAGGCAGGATCTATAAATGGGCCAAAAGAAGCGCACTTACCTTGGGACGTCCTGTATAGCGTAAAAGAGGGCCCTCTGAACTGCAGGCTATAGCGATGAGATCTCCAAATCTCATGGAATACTATCATGTCCGGAATCACCGTAATCCAACGATTCGAAATAAAATAATATTCGGAAAACTGGGCGAAATAATTTGAAAGAGTTATGTATCATCAACAACTGCGTGAGATCAACTCGTCTTATCTGACGACTTCTTTCAGTCGCGAACACTTGGAGTGCGATTCTGTTTTTTACGCCCTCACTGCCAATATAAACCACGCAAATTTAAAAATAAGGAAATTAAATTTTAATTTTATGAATTTTAAACAGTAATAGTCTGTTCAAATGACAATAAAAGGTATGAATTTATTTTTATTTATTTCCTCATTTCATTGTTGAAATACATTCAATAACTTGTTATGCCCATAAAATGTTAGAAATATCGGGTTATCCATTTCGAGGTTCCCTACTTTTTTAAGGAAAAAAACACAGAAAATTAAAATTTAACGGGGAATGTTTATTATCATTCGAAAGAACATTCTTTGGCATTTATTTTTTGAAGATTATCTCTTTCAAATGTTGGCCGCGGCTACGTCTCAGATTGTCTCAGTTGAGTCCAATTTTCGATGACTCGTTCGAGCATTTCGACTGGTAACTGGCGAATGACACGCGTGATGTTTTGCTCCAAGGCCTGAATCGAAGCGGGTTTATCCGTATAGACCTTAGACTTTACGTATCCCCACAAAAAAAAGTCTAACGGTGTGATATCACACGATCTTGGGGGCCAATCGACCGGCCCATTACGTGAAATTATCTGTTCACCGAAATGCTCTCTCAATAAATCCATTGATTCGTGCGATGTGTGGAAAGTGTCTTGTTGAAACCAAATGTCGCTGAGATCACGAGCTTCAATTTCAGGCATCGAATAGTCGGTTATCATGGCGCGATAACGGTCGCCATTGACGGTTACGTTCTCACCGGCATCATTTTTGAAGAAATATGGACCGATGATTCCACCGGCCCACAAACCACACCAAACCGTTGTTTTTTCTGGATATAATGGCAGCTCTTGAATCTCTTCAGGTTGCTCTTCACTGCGTGCTGGACGTCTATTGGGTCGAACAATATCCAATAATGAATGCTGGGTCTCAGGATGGGTGATGGTGTTGCGAATAGTACGCTCAGTAGGCCGATTATGTTGACCATAAGTTGAGAGAAGCGCGCGAAACACATTCTTTACAGAACGTGAATTTTCGTAATAAAGTTGAACGATTTGTAAACGTTGTTCAGGCGTAAGTCTTTCCATGACGAAATGCCAAACAATACTGAACAAAAATAATATAACAGCTTGACACGACTCACGCGTGATCTGTCAAAAAAAGGCTATTGAAAAAAGTACCTCTAGTTGGATCACCCGTTATATTGTTTTGATACCTACTTTTCTTTTGAATCAAATATGGCACGTGTGAAGAAATGACGACAAGGAACAATTGTTCGAAAAAACAGTAGATATGTTCTTTTAAATCTCAGTATGCTTTTTCTTTTATTCATCGAGCTAGTTGATGTACAGGGTGGGGCAGAAGAACCTATCCGATTTCAAATCCCTTTTTCTCAGAAGAGAGAGCAGGTAGAGTAGTGGGGTAAAAACCGTTAGAAAGCTGGTTTTATGCCATTTGTCAGTAGTCAACATGCCTTGGTCTGGTGAACATCGTGCTTTTGTTATTGAGCGGTTTATCGAATGCGGCGGTTCGATAATTGCTACACAACGTGCTTTTCGAATTCATTTCGGACTCGGGCGTCATGATCCTGTTCCACATCACGCTACGATTAAAGTGTGGGTGTCAAATTTTAGACAGACGAGTTCAGCATTGAAAAAGAAGTCGCCTGGACGTCCCAGGACAGCAACAGGACCTGAAAACGTGGCCAATGTGAGAGCCGCGATTGAACGTTCCCCGCGTCGTTCGGCGCGAAAACATTCGCTCGCTTTGGGGATTTCCAACCGCAGTATTCGGCGAATTTTGCACCGGGACCTCAAAATGCATCCCTACAAAATGGTTGTTGCACAGAAATTAAGTGAAAGGGATTTTGAAACCCGTACGAACCTGTGTCGTGATCTCCGAGAACTGCCAAACGACGATGTTGTGCTCTTCACCGGATCTCACTCCATGTGACTTCTTCCTTTGGGGTTACCTCAAATCGAAGGTTTACCAGCATCGACCAAGGACCCTTCTTGCTTTACGAAGGGAAATTGCTCGGGCAATTGAAGAAATTCGGAAATTCCTGTGGAAATGACGGTGAAAGTCATGGAAAGCTACCGCGAGCGCCTAAATAAGTGTATCCGCTCCCAAGGACGACATTTGAGTGATGTGCTTTTCAAAACTTAAATTTAAAAATGGCATAAAATTTGCGATATGTTAATAAAAAAAATTTTTTGACAAGCTGAGTGGTTTTAATTTTATAACGTTTTGAAATCGGATAGGTTTTTCTGCCCCACCCTGTATCTTCAAATAATCTTAAAGAAGAAAAAACGTGAAAGTAGAATAAAAATTTCACGTGCTGATGAAATTGAACTATTTGAAATTAGTGGTTGATGGGCTCGAGTTCCATTTTAATAACAATATCCCTCATTTCTCTCATTCAGTTCTTCAGATAGCACAACTTTCATTATATTGAATATATTTCGTTTGAAAAATTGAAAGTTTGGAACAGATTGTTGAGAAGAAAAGTTTTATTTGTTTGGTTTCTTTGGAAATCTGAACCCCATAACCAGAGCAATTCGAAATTTACCTCTCAAATACAAAATAAACGTAATAACACTCGAAGTGATTGTAATGTAAAATCGAAATCCTCTAGCTCTCCTGCTGTTTATTTCATTGTTATTGGATTTATTTTTGTCACGACAAAATTCAATTGGTGGCGTATATAGGTCTTCATTCTCCGAATGAAGTTGAATGTGGTTCGTGAGGAACAATTCTGGTAGACCAGAAATTCTTTTAACAATGAGGAAAAATGCAGGTGAATGGAATTTTTCTCTTCTAGACGGAATCTCTAATTGAGGTAAATTCGAGGAATTTCACGTTTCTTTGAATGGATACAAGTCGATCTCAATATAAAAAGACTAGTCAAATATTTTGCAAAGCAGACACTTATCAGTGAACATTTGAATTATTTTCGGATGCTGTGAATTGTCTACTGAACTAATAGAATTTATAGTAGGTACCTACATGCTTTTTATCAGAGTAAAAACCCGAGGAATCATCTCAAGAACGGCTTGGAAATAGTTATTTTCCTATCAAGGGCGGAAAGTTGTACTTTCCCGCACTAGATTGCCGTTGAGCAATCGAGTGCGGGAAAGTACTTTCCGCTCAAGATAGGAACAATATTTTTTCTACAACCGTATTATAAAATGAAAAACAAACTTCTACACAACTCGAATATTCGTTTTGACACATTAATTAAGGAGTTTGAGATTCTATGCGGAGAATCATAGACCGTGACATAGAAATAAATACACAGATCCATGTATGCCAGTCATAATTTTTGAAGGATGTCAAGTTCTCATTGAAAATGCAATAATTTTCGAACGTAAATCTGCATCAATAATTGGTTTGACATGGATGAAACTGCATCATTTGAAATATTTAACTAAAAATATAAGTAAGTAGATTAAGAGATTCCATGTTGAAGGTATTATTATAGATACCCAAATTCAACACATATTTACTTTCCCGCACTAGTGCGGGAAAGTGACACTTTCCGAATCGAAAACAATACGGGAAAGTAGTTAGTTAGGCCTGGTTGTAGGAAAAGTCGTTTTTCGGTGGTTTACTCGGTGAACATCTGAAGATCGTGAGGTTGATCATTTGAAGTCAAAAAACCTCCTTTTATCTTCAAGACTTCACGTGAAAAAAAAAATAAAACAATGATTCAGACAATGCCGTTTTTTTAGCATACATAAATTAATTATAATGAATGGAGACATCATGATTATTGCTTTTATCTACCCCCATAGAATAACATATCCATGATTCAAATGATGTTGATTCAAAATAGTATCTATAAACCAATAGAGTGAGTAATAATAACTCACGCTCATCCTATAACTCACTCCAATACAAATAGAAAAAACGAAATTGCTTACGAAATGAATAAAGAAGTCGGATCTATCAGGAATTCTATTTTAGACGTTAAGGTAACGTTCTCGCCATTCATTTCTACATTTCACTTGGTCTGAATATCCAAAAATTGCATTTGGAAAACATAAATTTTTGACGTTTTCTACGCGATTCGATTGTAGACCCCAGAGATTGCTTTTGACAAATGCTCTATTTCGAAAATGCATATTAATTCGAATTTTACTGAAGACGTCGATGATAAAGACGTATAGTATTCAATTCGCCGTAATGGTCATAACACACAGGTCAATTTCTATTCGTAGGAGGACATATTTTGAGCAGAATTGTAAGCCGAAATCTCCTCAACCCTTGGTGTAGGGGCTATCACCCTCAAATTCTTAATAGGAGTAGGGAGTAGGGGGTGAGCTAAACCTCAATTTTTCAATTGAGGTATAGCTCACTCGACCCTCAACATGAATACTATGGTTTGAAGTAGTTACAGGGGCTGATAATTTGAAAACTTGCCAGGCAAATTATGTCTCGACAAGGATGATTTCAGAGAAAGGGAATAGTATATTCTGTAACAAGGGCAGAATGAAAATCCGATACGAGTGTATCATTTCGAGGCGAGCCGGAGGCGAGCCTGAGGAATCACGAGTATCGGATTTTCATTCTAACCGAGTAACAGACTATACTTTCTCCACGACTGTTTCGAAGCTAGATAATTAATCTTTTAATAGATACTAAGATGAATTATGACGTTTCGAAAACCGCAATAAATATGACAATCAGAGCGGCTGACACATAGATTAATTCTCTATGTTTTCAAAAGTGTTACGGAATGAATATTCTCGCACACTGTGTGTTTTGTGTATGTTGTGTTGCCTATTGGGTGACATTATTTAATTCATTTTCACTCTTATGGCCATGTGGAAAGAAATCGTTCTAGAAGAGAACATATGTTCAAACCATAAAGGATCGGAAAAAACAATCGATTTTAGACCGCTGTAAAGTGTGCCTCGCCATTTTTACGCTTTAATATTTTCGATATTTTGAAACCCCCTTTGGGATATTTTCCGCTCTTAAGTTAGATTTCCATCTTATAAAACGCCGTTTATATATTTGCGAATATATATTTCGCAAAGTGATTGTGCCAGAACTTTGGTCAACATCCGAAGATCATTCGCCTTCGTCGCCTCCAGGAGCAGCTTAGAGGGCCCTCTACGACACCAGGAAACACGATCAGGGTAAGGACGTGTTCTTTTCGGCCATCCATTTTTCCTTCAGTCTATTATATTTATTTGTCATCGTCTAGACTGCACAACATCGCTTATAACTCGCCTATGTTTAGTATTTAAAGTCTAATTCTCTCTCCACTTGTTATCGAAGGAGGGTAGAGTGAATATCGCTATTTTCACTTTTTTTATTATTTTCTACACCCTCAAACGTCACACACTGTGCGAGAATGAAATTCAGTCGAAATGCTTGAAAAACAAGGATTATACTCAAGCTCGAGTTGGTTATTGGTGGTAATCTATAATGGGCGAAAGCCAAGGACCAAACTAAACAACAACCGCGCGCCGCGGTCTTAACTGGTTATTTACTTGAAATCGATAAAAGTGTTGTAGAATGAATATTACATATCCATTGATGGAATACTGACATTCTATGGTCAAATTTGATGTTGGAAGAGCTGTATTTTGTGGCAGTCGTGGAAAAACATGTTTCTAGTAGAATTGTAAGCCAAAATCTCCTCAATATTCGGTGTAGGGGCTGTCACCACTAAATTCTTAGTAGGGAATAGAGGGTGAGATACCCAAATAATTCTATACCTATAACTTGATCCTTGTGGTTTTCCTTGAAGCCGTCGACCTAGGCATATGGAGACTACTGCGCATGCGCGAATAAGGGGAAGTAACTTGGAGTAGGATTCTAAGCAGGGTAGGGGCAATATGGCGGCGATGGCGCATGCGTATAAGCCATTATATGTCCAGGTCTTGGCTTCATTTTTACGCAATTTTTTGCACAATGCTAGCGGTATAGAAGTTTAAGTATATGGAGATACCTCAATTGGGAGACAATAATGTCTACATGAACACTACAGTATGGTTTTCCAATTGAGGTTTAGCTCACCCTTTATGCCCTATAGGCTCATAACATTTTTCCAAAATCACTCGCCTGACGGCTCGTGATTTTGATACAATTGTTATTCGCGAAATTGCCGAAAGCAACAAACTTTCATTTTACAATCGAGGAATTTTGCCGGCAAAATTTCATCTCTAGTGGTATTATATATGAAAAAACCTCTGTTTCCATTTCCATGTGATACCCCGTACACTGAATCATACAGGGTGTCCCACGGTCGAGTGCCAATTAGACGTTTCTGGAGAACTGGACATATTTGAAATCCGAAAATTGGGATTATGATATTGTTGGAAATTCTCTACAGACCAGAACTATTTTTGGAGCTTGAGCGCTTCCGGTTACACCGGAAGTGGAAATAAATTTGTTAAAAAAATATGTTTTTCAATATTTTCGTTTCTGATATGATTGAGTATTCAATTCTGAATACATTTCTGTTGAAACCATTGTATTCATCCGAATAGTTTTCAAAATATCGAAAAAAAAACCTGAAAAAATGTCAAATATTCATCGTCACTGTTATGTTCATTATTCTTATTCTGAAAATCCCGAGTGTAAACCGTTCTCACAACGTCAAAGTAGAAGAATGTGTAAAGTACATGCATCTTTTGAATTTCATAAATATCATCACATGGTGTTTCAAATTTTGTGTCGAAAACTGTGATCGAAAATTGGCCATAACTTCTGTTTTTCAAATTAGAACCCTATTTTTTTATGATTGCGTTAGATTCTGCGAAGAAAAATAATGATAGCATTTCCAGATGCTCTTGCTCCTAAATTCAGTAATTTCCGAGATATTTGAGCTTTTCTGAATTCATGTTTTACGTAGAGTCAAATTCATCTTATCTTTTGCATGAGAATATTCTGTGACCAAAGAAGATAAATTATCCCATTAATAATTCACAAGTGACAGCTCTCATTTTAGGCCTTAACCTTACTTCTCGATTTTACTTCAATGGTTACTCATAGAATTATAAATATAGAATTTGAGCGTAGTGTCTAATAAGTATGCAAAAGTGTGGCAATCGTTCCCCTTAAATCCAGGGTCAGTCATCGCTATACGCATGCCTAGGGAGAAGAGAAGGGACATGTAATTATGTATCCATGGATACCATATATGGCTCAATACAAACAGAGACAAATGAAGAAACTGCATCCGCTGATCGCCACGATGCCCCTAATTTCCCACTCTCCGTTATCGCACATGCTCAATAGTCTCACTGACCCTAGGCACAGCCCTTTAGATGTTTCACTTTTAATTTCAAGGATCAAATTATAGGTATAGAATTATGTGTGGTTACTAGGGTTTCATAAGAATAGTCATCGAATCTGTTGGCATGAGAATATTCTATGACCATAGAAGATAAATGATCCCATTATTAATTCACAGGTGACAGGTCCAATTATTAGTTGTTACTATGGTTTTATGTGAATATTCATCGAATCTGAAGAGATTCGATGAAATTGACTCTACATACAACATAAATCCAGAAAAGCTCAAATATCTCGGCAATTACTGAATTTAGAAGCAAGAACATCTGAAGGTGCTATCACTATTTTTCTCCGCAGAATCCAACGCAATCATAAAAAAATAGGGTTCTAATTTGAAAAACAGAAGTTATGGCCAATTTTCGATCACAGTTTTCGACCCAGAATTCGAAACACCCTGTGATGATATTTATGAAATTCAAAAGATGCATGACCTTTTCACATTCTTCTACTTTGACGTTGTGATAACGGTTTACACTCGGAATGTTCAGAATAAGAATAATGGACATAACACTGACTATGAATATTTGGCTTTTTTTCAGGTTTTTTTTCGATATTTTAAAAACTATTCGAATGAATACAATGGTTTCAACAGAAATGTATTCAGCATTGAATACTCAATCATATCAGAAATGAAAATATTGAAAAAAATATTTTTTGAACAAATTTATTTCCACTCCTGGTATAACCGGAAGTGCTCAGGCTCCGAAAATATTTTAGGTCTGTAGAGAATTTCCAACAAAATCATAATCCCAATTTTCGGATTTCAAATATGTCCAGGTCTCCAGAAACGTCTAATAGGCACTCGACCGTGGGACACCCTGTATTGTTTCTCCATTA